>BSBN01001481.1:0-5300000 GCA_027924645.1 Cunninghamia lanceolata
ACCTAGTTTAGGTCTAGGAACCATAAAAAAGGGCAAAACCCAGAGTCCAAACAATGTTCATATATTATCAGCCTCTAACAGGATATCAACTGAAGCATAATCTATCAACCTACCCTTTCTATCAAACTACCAAAATGACCAAAGCCCATAATCTACTTCACCCTACATAGGCCAAAGTTTAGAGTTCCATGAAAACAATAACTTTTTGGGGGTCAAGTCAAATTACACAAGCCCTAATGCCCCATCACATACATTGTTACAATTTTTGCATACCAAATTGTCCTTCATTATAGGTACCTCCTCCCCTTTGCTTTCATCTTTAGTGTCACAACCCTCAGAGAATATGGGAATAGCTTCCTCTAGGAGCTCCACCTTCATCTTCTTTGCGATCTCCTCCATCGTGAGTTGTAGACATATCTATCTTTTCTTGATCCCATGAAGATGCTCCATCATGTAATTGTGATAAGACTCAGACTAACAAACCACATCCCCCACATCATTGTGCATAAGGTAAGAACAAGATACAATGGATAGCATAGAAGCACAGGACAAGGAGTGTGTGGCATCATAAGTATTCCAACACTACTGCAAATACCCCAGATCAAGAAGAAACTTAGCAATGGTGGAGGGAAGACCAACCCCAAATTAGCCGTCCAGATCTTTCGACAATTCCCAGACCCTCTTCATCCACCTCCTTAAATCTAGATTCACAATCTCCTTATCAATAAAATCAATGAAATTGACAACCTCCTCACCTAAAGCCCTTCTTTTTCGCCTCCTAGACAAAGCCACGACCTGCTTCCCCTTGTCACCACCTTTGTTGACCATTACTCCACCCAAATGGCACTTTCTAGCAGTGGAAGTGATTAGCACTAGCACTCAACACATACAGATCCAAGACAAATGACACACATCAAGTAGAACAAGCCATAAATTTTCCAAATATCCATCCTTCACACCAAGAGCCATACACTCCAATGAATGCACACATGCTTAACCTGTAGCCACCAACTGTCATTCCTACTTTGTGTTCGCTCTTTATTGAGGGTTTCCTTCTCCCTTACTTTCAATAATGACTTCTAGAAATCTCTGCTTACATCCCTTTATTGGGTAAAATATATTATAAATTCAATATATATATATATATATATGTTATTTAATTATATTTACTTTATATATAAATTTTTTTATTATATATTATGTTTTATATAATATAAATTATTAAATATAAACATAATATATTATATATAGAGAGAGAGCGAGAAATGTTAAAATACAACAAATTGTATTCTTCTAAGTCAAATATAACAATAATAGATAGAAGGGATATAAAATGAGTTTTAAGATGTTCATTGAATTTTGGGGAAAAACTTAATGTCTTTAACTTTTTATGAATCAACCCATCCAAATTAAAATAGGAAACATAAAAAGGAAAAAAACAATGACTTTGTTGTTTTCCTTGGCCTACACAATGATAGATTGATGGTCACATGTCCTCCTATTGTAATTAAACCCTAACTTTCATTGCATCAAATTGTTCACTAGGAAAAAAGGAGGGTTTTCCATGAGATTTTCAACAACCGAAATTGTTTGCTCATGCTATTCGCTCATCTTGAGTGACAAAAATGAACATAGCTGCCAAGAAAAAATCCTTTCATGATGTTGGTCTTCACGCATATACTTTGCAAACTTGGACAGTTGGTACAGATTTCAACAGAAAGAAAAATTGTTGAATGAAAAAAATGAAAATGTTTGACAAAGGTACATCAATGCAAAGAGGAAACACCTTCGGTGTAAATATATGATTAAATAACAAATATATAATATAAAATCTACATATAATATTTAATTTGTCTATAATACATTTATAACATTGTATATTAAAATGTATATAAATATTAAATATTAAATATATGTAAATACTAAAATTAAATATTATATAGAAAATAGTATATTTAATAATAAATATTTTAGATTTTATATTATATAAGTATTGACATTTGAAATTGAAAATTGATATAGATTATGAAAATAATTCAAATTAAAGTTAAAAGATAAAACAAACAAACCTAATGATCTTTCAAATGGTGAAATGAGAAGTTAAAAGATGAAACAAATAAAACCCTAATGCCTATAAAAAAGTAATTTCATGCACCCTTCTCTCCTATAGCCTACACTTCTTCACAGGCATTGCCATAGTGGCTTTCCTATCCTTGACATTTTCCATGTCAAAATTCCTGATGTTTGACTGTACACTCAAAAACATGACTCGGTAGCCTGGGGTGGTTGAGTCATCTTTGGAGAGCACATGGACTCCTCTCCTTGCCATGGGGCGAACCTCCACATCACTCTCGCTCTCGTGGAAGTAGCCAGTTGAGAGGAGGTGAGACATAGGGGTGGTCCTGCTCGCTTGAGAGTTGGACTTCACGGAGAGTGGTCGGCCAGTCCTAGGGCATTTCTTGGGTATTGATTATGATATGGTGCTCTATGACCATTGTAGTTGAAATAGATATATGACCCGAAGGGTCACTAGTCACTGTTCTCCTATTTGGATTCTAAAGATTCCAACATTGTATGGGTTAACGATTGCTCTCATTTATGCTTCTATTAAGTTGGAGTTGTCCTTTAAATTGTTGAATGATGACTTGTGTTTGGAGTAACCTCAACCTATGTTATTAGTCTTGGATCGTCAATTGATCATGTTGTGGTCTAGGGTGAAGTTCCTCAATCTCTTCAAGGATTGCCGTCACCCACTCGCCTCTAAGCCCAGGGCACATTCATGAGCCCAAACTGAGAGAGAGTTGGTTGGAGTTGACCTTGATTTGACTTAGGTTTATGACCTAATGTTTAACTTGCTTTTCTTTATGTTGGTTCACTAGTGTTGACCTTGTGATGGAATCAAGGGTTTGGCTAATATTGACCTCGTGATGAAATCAAAGGTTTGCAATCTTCTTGTGACACTAATGTTTTTGTACTTTTTTGGTTTTTGAATGTATGCCAGCCTATATGAATGCAAGACAATATTTTTGTGTTTTTTTGTATTTTTAGGAAAGGAAAGTGCTTTTTTAATCTAGGAATTGAAATATGAATGCAACCTAAAATGGGTTTACCTAATGCAATCTGATCTATGTTTTTGTTGGGTTTTCTAGATATTTTGGATCTAATTACTCTAAGAAATGAAATTGCTTTGAAATAAACTAAGCTAATGATATAAAATACTTGAAGCAAACCAATCTAACAACGCAAATCCTATTTAGCCTATGAAGGAAATTGCAACATCCAATTACTATTCCCAAGAGCGATTTTAAGATTAGCTAATTACTATCAAAATAGAAAAAGCACTAAAGAACCTTGAAAGTGAGATGCATGAGCCTCCACTACCCTCAGGAATCCTTGTGTCAGTAACTTCTTTGTCCTCTTGCAATAGCGTGGATGTCCTCTTGGCAACAATAGGGAAGGGATGCAAAAGAGCTTTAGAAATCTTGAAACATGAGCTCAATGTGAGATAATGAGAACTATGGCTTTCAAATGGGCAGAATATCGACGCATTGAGAATATTTTAGAAAATCTTGGATGAAACAACAATGAAATAAAGGATTGAAAGTCGTGTATGAGCATATGGATGTTATGTGGAGAGAAAAAACTTGCAAAGACTGGATGCACAAATGAAATTGCCTCCCAAAAGGGGGAGCTTTAAAGCTTGACAACAATGAAAGCTAATGCAAAGAAAGCTTGGAATCTTTGAAATACTAAATAAATAAACTAAGAGGCTCAAGGGCCTTTGAAGAAGATTTAAAAATCTTGTGAAGAAGAGAAGAGCATTCACCAACTTGAGAAATAATGAATAGGTTGTTAGATAAAAAAAAGGAGTGACTTAGCCTAACAAGGTTAACTAGGTCAAACCCTCTTCTATTAACATTAGAACACAAACCTAGATTGGATTCTACCCAAGAAGGAGAGCCAAACTAAAGGGGTTTTGTCCCTTTGTTGTATAGAATGTCAACCAAATCTAACCAAGCAAACTAGGGAAAAATATCAAACCCTAGTTGACAAATATTTACTCATAACAAACTGTCAGAAATAGATATCAAAAATCTAACATGACAGCAAGGATCAAAGGGTAGATTTGAACCTCGATTCTAATTTGGGAGCCCAAAGGACTAGGGAATTTGGGCACCCTAGACTCTATTTAGGGTTTGGTAGAATGTGAAGTTTCATGTGTCTTCACCCTTCTATGCTCCTGCTTCCTGTAACTTATTTTTGCATATTCTTCTGGATGCAACCTACACACACACAAGAAGGAAAATGGTTGGATGCTATTTAGGAGCTTTCCTAAGTCAAGCTCTGTGAATAGTGTTTCCACCTCACAATAGCAATGATGAGATCTCAAAGAGTGTGTGCCCTAGGAGGGCAAAGGTGAATCTGAAGTAGAATGAAATTCTAGAACAAAGCATGAAGGAAAAAAATCACCATGAGCATGGAAACCCTAGCATGCTTGATGCACCATCACAACTTGACTCAAGAAGTTAGTGTAGCCCAAATAAGTAGAAAGATCTTCACAAGAACTACAAGAAGTTAGTGCAACAACAATAATCCACCATAGAGAGCTTTAGAGAAGAATAAAGAGCATGAGAGAGAAGAAGAGAGAGCTAGAATCCTTCAAGAAGTTAGGGATAGGTTAGAGATGTTCAAATGAATAAACTAACTTGCTTCTATATGCATTCCCACTTACCAACGATGAAAAAAACCAAATGGGGCCGACATGAAGAACCACTTAAGATGTCTTAAGCTGACGCACCTTCAAATTAGGTCTAGGCTAAATGAGGGACCAGGGCACTTGGGTGCCCTTGTCCTTTAGCCCCAAAAACTCTGGCATAAGTCCTTTTAAGTGTGCTTAGGTCAGCCTCATTTTTATTTTGTCAAGTTTTATCATCAAGATTGAGAATTAATCGGTTAATGTTTAAAAAGGTGTTACGATAGGTCCTCATTAACAAGTGTAAACATCATAGGTCCACCCAAGTGCTAAATTGGGTGTAAAAATGCTAGTGTACACATTTTACTCCATAACATTTAGTCCCCACTCTAGTGTGGGTATGAACTTACATTCAAACTCACACTAAAGTATGGAGAAGACAAATTTCAAACACAATAAACATAGAAACCATAGAATGTCACCAAAATCAAGGGGTGATCAAACCCCCAAGTTTAGGATTCTAGGAGTCTATGATGATTGGAATACACATAAGACACATGACATAATCCAATCATATATGAAGCACTTAGAAAACATGAGATAAGACAACACATGAACAAGGCATGCACTTGGGAAATCACAATGCATACATGCAATACACAAAGTATACACGCTTGATATGAAGCATACACAGGAAACAAACATGGAATGCATGCAAAGCACTCGAGAGACATACATAAGGAATACATAGAGATAATAGATACGAGGCATGCTTGAAGTGTGAAGAACATATTATCATGCCCACATTTGCCATGTGGTCATGACGCACAACACACGTGTCATGTCCACATTTGTCATGTGGTCATGACATGAAATATCAAAAAATCTTCCACCTGACTCTAAAACCCCCTCGTGCGCATCAAGCACACTCGGTGACACGCGCATGTAACGTAGTTACATCTACAACCTATGTTAGGCGCATCGCCTGAAGGTGGCGAAGTCAATCAAACTGGGATAATGCAAACTCATTTCGCAATCCCTATGAGGTGATAGCCACTAAGGGGGTATGTGTCACGAGGAGTGATGCTAATAGGGTTGGTTTCCATTTCAAGATCTAACCCTAGAGTTTACTAGATGAGGTGGAACGATTTCGAAAGGGATCAAAATCTAACCCTAAAATCAACTATTAACTTTAAAATAACATAGAATTAAAGTCGTTAACATGATTTTGAAACATAAAGCATTTAAATAATTTCTAATGCAGAAAATTAAATGCTCAAATAAAATTGAATATCATATCCATCTAAAGTTTAAGAAAAATATGACAGCATAATGGGATAAAAGGAAAAAATTCTCTAATAATTTCGATAGCATAACGCCATCTCATCAGCTATGGGAGAATTGAAAAATAAATTAAAATTAAAACTTCATAATAACCCCTTTCAAAATTTAAAAAAGAAGTATAATATCATTCCCTCATTACTTCCCAAAATTTAATCAAGTTAACCAACTTAACTATTTTAATTGCATCAAATAATCAACATTAAACTAAATGTTTAATTATAACAACAATGGGGTTCATTTAATTATTTCTAAACATTTAATTCACTCACTAGGATATAGAGTTTAAAAGGGTTAAAAGGGGTAAATACCATGCACTAAATAATTTAAAACATAAAGTTTAATTACATTTCCTCCTATAAAATTCAATTAAATAGCTTAAATAAAAGACATTAAATCACTTCCACACTATAGTCCAAAAGCCAAACCACTCACTAAGTGGGTTTTAAATTAAGAAATTAAGCTTAGGGTTAAATTAATCCACTAATCCTTTTAGGACCACACAAACCCTAATTAAAGTTTATAAAAGCATGTTTGAAGCCTAATTGCTCACAACACAATTGTTTTCTATTGACAGGTTTCAAATCTCAAGGAGGAGAGCCAAGTGGGAAAGTGTTTGGGATGGAAAGGTGAGGGATGTGAATGAACGTGTGAGGGTTTTAGTTGTTTATGTGTAATCCTCCTTTCCCAACAAACATTCCAAGGGCTTATCAACCGAGTTGAATCTCCACTAAGCAAGAGTAGTCACCTATCGTGTTGGGCAGCCACTTGGGAAGCTGTGGACTCTTGGATGTGTCAAACAATGTCTCTATCTAATTCTCAATTATGTTTAGAAACCCTAATTATGCAAAACAGTAAGCAAATTATCAAATTACGGCAAATCCTTTCAAACTGGAGCAAAGGACAAAGATACTTAACTTACTATTTTTCAAAGTTCAGAAAGCGGAGAAGTCGGGGAGACAGGGACTCGCACCCAAGTCCAAGGTGCCAATTTATTTGAGGGGTTCTGATCTCCTTCTGACACTGATCTACAATGCAACTTTAGTTTCTGGAGATTCTGATGCAGAGGACATGAGGACTAGCACCCTAGTCCAGGAAAAGCACCAATATCTAGCTTCTTTCCAGATCCTGAATCCTCTGTGTTTGCTAACCTTCCCTGCAACTCCACTTCTTCCAAATGCGACACCTATAACCTGAAATCACAAGGAGTGTGGGAGGGGGTTGTGGTGTTTAGAGGCTTGCCTCAGTCAAGCCTCGGAGAGACATTCAAGTCTTCCAAACACTGTTATCAAATGAGAGTGCGTATCCCAGCAAGATAAAGGCAAAAATCCAAATGATAAATGATTGAAAACAAAATTGATATCACCTTGTAGTGAAGATCTCATGGAAGGACGATGCTCTTCATGCCATGAGAAGATGGATACCAAATCTTAAAATACAAACACAATAACAACAAAGTACTGCTCTGCAACACAATGAATGCCTTGAATCACTTTCACAAAAGCTTGTCAATCAAAATGTCCATCTAGTTTGCATCTAGTTTGCAAATGAAACCTAATCATGCTTATATATGCAACTACAAAGATTCTCGCTAAGAATTTTGTAATTCAAACTTTGGATGTTGGCATAGGACCTAATTAATGGTCATAAAACTGACATTTAAAATTAGGGTAGACCCAAAATAGGGTTGGACTAGGGCACTAGCGCCCAAGTCCACCCTACCATTTTTGCTTGGGATTCACTAAAGTGCATCCCCCTAGGTCCTATTTGTCACAAGACCCAAGGGTTTTCTCATTAGGAGTCAAAAACAACATGCAAGATGCTCTACATGCACTAACAGGACCCAGGAGCTTTTCCTTCCATAGGAAAAAGCCCCCAAGGTTACTTTTTCCGACATAACATTTAGCCCCTACTTTAATGTATGTATAAACGCAAGGCCAATACATGCATTAAAGTATGGTCAACAAACATAGAAAACATGCCAAACATAGAGAAGACATGCCAAACACATTGAATACAATAACAGACACGCAAAACATGGAGAAGAGAATTACAGTCATGCAAAACACAATGAATACAGTGAATGGAGTGAAGATAGTAATGATTTTCTTTTCTTTTTCATTTTCATATATATGAAATGCAAAATGCAAGTATAAGGAAACTAAACACACCACCCATAATGTAGGAGGGACTCATCACCACCAGTCTTTAGACTGCACATGGGGCAAAAAACATGCTAAACAAATCTTAGAGTGCAGGAGAGACTCGTCGCCACCAGTCTTTAGACTATACTTGAGAACAAACATGCCATACAAATCCCAAAGCATAGGAGGGACTCGTCGCCACCGGTCTTTAGACTATGCTTGGGAACAAACACACAATACGCACACTCTTGGAAGACACGGAGAAAACACGGCAGACAAGTGATGGAGTGTACCTATTTCTAGGTTCATCACCATCTCAGGCACATTACAAGGAGACACCGATGATTGTGCATCGCCACAACAATCACTGAAGACACTCTTAAGGGTTGAGTTAGTCATAGAACTACTCCCTGCCTCTGCAGAGGACTTTTAAAAATGACATGATTGTGCACTCTCCTCGAGAAATACACCATCCTAGCCTCACACGGAGGGCTTAAGGTAAAAAGGATATGCACGATATCCCGCCTCCGCAGAGGGATTAAATGATTGTAATAGATTTAAGATTCACAAACACACATTGCTAACATCTACAATAGACAACATACCTTATATATGCCCCCACCTTAAGGTGGTTGATGTCGTGTACCGATATCAAGCATGTTAAGGCAGGAAGAAAACACACAAGGGAACACAAGATCTCACAAAGCCCATGCCCCTAGAGGTGACATGTACTTTACGATCGCCAAATGTTCCCACAAACACATTCCTGCAAGAAAAGTGTTAGTGTCCATATAATCATGATAAACAACAATGCATATGATCAATCACATAGAAAACTGAGGAATGCAAGATTCAAGATAGACAAAGTGCATAGAGCAACAGTATTGTTATGTTTTGTAAGTGCGATAAGACAACATCAAAATCACATGAAGTGATTCTACTAGCCAAGCATTAGATAATATATAAGAACCCCATCATCATATATGGACTTGGTCCATTTTTTGATTGCTCACTAAAGGGACACTAGGTCCACATTAGTATAATATTTTTTTTGTCATCCTCCCACTAGATAGAATCACTAGAGGAAGGGAAACAATAAAGAAAGAGAGGAAATACAAGTGCTTTAGGGATAGTCACGTAGGAGGGTGCCCCCAAGTCACCAACCACAACTCTATGTCCATAAGACACAACACATAGCAATGAAAATAGAGGAGAAGTAATGTAGAAAAACAATGATACAAATAGAAGAAGGGTCATAACAGAGGCGGTCTCCTAGTATCCTTAACCTTACGAGAGTATCAAGGGTCATCCTAGGAGGTCTAAAAAACACATAACACATCACAGGGGAAGCACATCATGGACATAAAGGGTTAGAAATATTTATCTGCCAGTACCATCGTAATAGATTTTGGAACTTGCGAGCCTCTTGGAGAGACGCTCCATCAAGTTTTGTGCGAATCTTGAGTGGTTCTTATGAGAGTCTTGTTTGTTGTTAGGAGGTCCATGTGATGTTTGTTTCTCATATCCTTGTGCATATGAAGTCTTTTGTTTCTTATGAGGGGGAGAAACACTATTAATTCCAACTGATGATAACCATCTTGCTCTTTTCTGATTTTTAGCTAGTTTTCATTGTTGAGTTCGTCTATCATAGTGACAAGGACTATCTTGTACTATCTCAATCTTTTCATTTGTCAGAGTCTCTTGTTCCATTTGTCTTTTTGATGAATGTTGCATATCTCCTGATCCTTGAAGGGACAACGGAAGAGGAACCTCAGAATAAATACCATTCCTTCTTGGACAAGGTGATATTTCAATATTTTCCTTATTCATTTCTATTGTAGCAATAATTTCATCATAGTCCAAATAGTCATCCTCTACCTCTAGTGTGTTTTGTTCCATCAAATTATTATCAGTGTGCTTAGGAAAAGGATTAGTGAAGATCAATAAATTTTGATTCAGCGGAGCAACTAACTTATTCCCATTATCATTCACACCTGATACTTGTATCACGTTCAAGTCAATGAGGTCTTGTATTTCATGTTTAAGATGCATACATCACTCGGTATCATGTTCGTGTGTCTGATGGTAATGAAAAAAGGAATTAGCATCAAAATAAGGTCCTTGTGCTCTACTAGGATCTAAAGGTTTAATTGGGGGAAGCTTCATAAGATTATTACTCAAAGCCTGATTCATGATACGATGCCTTCTTTGGATTGGTGATAGCAGACACTTGTGAAAAGTTGTTTGAATTCAGTCCATTAACCTTGATGAAACTCCTATTATTCTTCTCAAAGTTTTTTGTGATGATCTGCCCATAGATTGTCCAACTTGAGCCGATGAGTTCTAGATTTCATACTGACTAGACGAAAGTTGATAGTCACGAAGGGCAGTGCATAAATGTTGAAAGGAGTTATACTTCATCAAGAGAATCTTATCACAGATGTTAGGTTGTAAATTTGTAATAAACACCTTCTGAACATCCTCATCCTTCATTTGATATTGAATTTGTACATAGAGAAATTGATACCGACTAATAAACTCAGTAAATTTCTCTTTCTGGCCTTGCTTGCAATAAACTAAATCAATCAAGGAGACTTGAGGTCCAATATTTGCTTGAAAATGTTGCAAGAATTGATCGACTAACTACAAAAAAGAATGTATTGAATTCAGAGGTAAAGAGAAAAACCATTCTAGAGCCGTATCTTTGAGAGATCGCATAAAAAGTTTCACTAACAAATCCTCTTCAAAGTAGAAATCGTTGCACATAGTCGTGAATTTTGTCATATGAGTATTAGGATCGCCTTTTCCACTATATTTTTCAAAGCGAGGAGTCTCAAACCTCTCAGGCATAGGGGTTCTCAAAATTGCATAAGATAAGGGATTACACACATGATTAGTTGGTATGTAGGGTTGTGAAGAATTTGTCAAGTTTGTCACCTTTTGTTGTAAACAAGTCATGCCTTGAAAAAGTTGGTTTAGGATGACATCATTGAGAGATACAGTTTGCTGTGAAGAATTAGAACCAAAGTGAGGAGTTGATTGAGCCTGAGTAGTGATAAGTGGAGGTTGTGAATAATTAAGTGGTGGTTGGACATATTGATAGGTGGAAGATGGTTGGGAATAGGTGGAATTGAGAGGTGATTAAGAGTACTTATTTATAGAAGAGGTCCCTTTAGAAACCAAGTTTTGATAGTTAAATCCCACAGCTTTGTAATTTTGTAAAGTTATCCCAGTAGATACTCCAATACTAGTGGTAGAATTACTACAAGCATTTGCATTAGTGGTTAAAATCGTTGATGTAAATGTAGATATTCCCGTAGTCGATATAGGTGTTGATACTTGTGTATGAGATGGTGACGACTGAAAGGAAGCTAGGTGTGTGGAAATCACTTCCTACACTAATCTAATGAGGAGAGAAGAGTGTAAATTCATTTCAATCTTTATAGTTACAACAATGTTAACATAACAATGGAGATATTCCAGAAAACACATACACAAGAATGTAAGACAGAAGAGAGACACACAAGATATACATGCGGAAAACCCTTATGGGTGAAAAACCCCACTCCAAAACACAACTCAAATGTATTATGTAAACAATGAAGGTTACAATACAGTCATAGAGCCAATGCTCTTGCAAGAGTCTTTAACACTCGTATTGGAGACAAACCGGTAGCATAACAGTACCTTTCAATCACATAATACATCTCCTCTCCAAAACACTTGTTTATATAGAACATACAAGGAAAAAATGGCTCTATCTTGAGATGGGTGTCCAACATGGCCTCATGGCCCAAAACCCATGCCTATGGACACTTGTCCAACACTGTAGGATGTTTCTGACACTTGTCAAGTCACCCCATCCCAAAGAGGTCACCTATTCCCAAGATGGGCAATGACAGATGCTCTTACGATTCTTACAACCATCATAGAATCTGTCATAGCTGTCATAACTTACAGTTGTAAGAGAATCTATCATACACAGGCTATAAATAGAATATTCTATTACAACATGTCATAACCCATCTTGGGGTGCCCAAAGATGCCTTTTTCCAAGATGCTTCTCGACACATGTCTTCACATGTCATAGAATCTTCTATTTTTGATTCTTACATGGAATAGAATTGTCATAGGAATCTATCATAACCGTTTCGATCAATATTCCTTTACACACTATCCAAGATGCCGAAACATGGCAAAATATTCCTACCACTAAGTAGGACACCTATCTCCTCATGTGAGGACAAATTTAAATGTGGTCATCTTCCATGTAGGATGACACATCACCGTGCCAACTCCCACAAGATGACAACATAGGATTTGCATCCTAATTACACAATAGGCAATAAATAAATAAATACAATGAAAATAATGCAAGGAATTACCAAGGCTGAGACACCTTAATTCCCAACATTCTCCCACTTGTCAAACACGTTGTAAGAGCCAATAGAAATAACATGATTTAACTGCTATAGACAGAGAGGCCCATAGACTCTGAACACCATCTGAACTTCTCTGTGCCCACTGGTTTTGTCAATGCATCTACCTTCTCCAAATTCACCTTCCCATCCTCTACCATGTCTCACACAAAGTGGAACTGTACATCAATATGCTTTGTTCTGGCATGGAAAGTTGGATTCTTCGCTAGGCAAATCGCACTCTAATTGTCACAATAGATCATAATCTGTCCTGCATCAACACCAATATCTAAACACAATTTCTTAAGCCAAATGGCTTCCTTGCAAGCATGAGTTTCTGCCATATACTTAGCTTCTATCATGGACAAAGCAACCACAGGTTGTCACTTACTCATCCAACTAATTGCACCACCAAACATAGTGAACACATAGGCACTAGTGGATCTCCTGCTGTCAATGTCACCTACCGAATCAGAATCCACGAATCCATGAATACAAACTAAATGTGGAGGTCCTATAGCATTACCATGATAGCATATGGAATACTCAAAAGTACCCCTCAACTATCTGAGCACTCGCTTAACTGCATCCCAATGTACCCGTCCAGGATTAGCCATAAATCGACTCAGGACTCCCACTTCTTGGGCAATGTCTGGTCTTGTGCAGACCATAGCATACATCAAACTACCAACAACACTAGCATAAGGTACTCTGCTCATGTCCTCCACCTCACTAGGAGATTTTGGACAATCATTAACAGACAACTTTATCCCCAATGAAACAGGAACACACAATGGTCTACAATCTGCCATGTTGAACCTATCCAACACGGTCTTCACATACTTACTCTGGCTTAACCAAAGTTTTTTGTTAGCTCTGTCTCTTCTAATTTCCATTCCCAGAATGTACCTGGCTGCCACAAGATTTTTCATCTCAAACTATACTGACAACTAAGACTTCAAATCAAAAATCATATTCTTACCATTCCCAATCAACAACATATCGTCAACATACAATGCACTAATGAGAATACAATCATTGCCAAACTTGTAATACACACAATGATCAGATTTTAATCTCAGAAATCCAATAGACAATGCAAAGGCATCAAATTTCATATACCACATCCTAGGAGACTACTTCAAACCATACAAAGACTTTTTCAGCTTGCAAACCAAATTTTCTTTACCTTTCTCTATGTAATGCTCTGGCTGTGACATGTAAATTTCTTCCTCCAAATCACCATGAAGGAAATTTGTCTTCACATCCATCTGTTCTACCTCTAAGTCATAAGCAGATATAAGAGATAACAAGAACCGAATGGATGCCAGCTTTGCAATGGGAGATAAAATTTCACCATAATCAATTCCCTCCACTTGTGAGTACCCCTTCACAACCAATCTAGCCTTGTACTTTTCAACACTGCCATCTACACTGAATTTCTTCTTGAACACCCATTTGCATCCAATGGGTTTCTGTCCTTCAGGCAAAGGCACCAAGTCCCATGTCTTATTCTTCTCCAAAGAATCCATCTCATCTTCCATGGACTCCTTCCAGGAACCTGCATCTTTCATGTCCATAGCCTCTTTCATAGTTCTAGGCTTATCAGTGTTAGTAAGTAAAGCAAAAGCACAACTAGAATCAAGTAATGAATAACCAAACCTATCAGGTTGCTTTCTTGTTCATGAAGATCTCCTCAATGGCTAAGGTTGAGGTTCTACTTCTTCTGAGCTTTCAGAGTTGCTAGAGCTCTCCTCATCATCAGGTCTCACAGGGTCTATCGGTTCAGTCTTCTCAGGGGTAGAAGGAAACTGAACCACACCTTTTCTTTTTGTCTGTTCTATTTGTAGAACAACAGAAGAAGGTGTTAGCTCTCTGAAGGTAACACTTCTTCTATACAACATTTTTTCAGCCATAGGATCCCAAATCTTGTATTCTTTCACACCGACACCATAGCCAATGAAAATACACTTAATAGCCTTGTTCTCCAATTTAGACCGTTTCTCCCTAGGCACATGTGCATATGCCTCACAACCAAAAACATGAAGATGTCTAATTGAAGGCTTCTTACCAAATCACACCTCCATAGGTGTTTTACCAACAAGAGTTGGTGTAGAAAATATGTTTACCAGGTAGAAAAAAGTGGTGACAGCTTCAGCCCAAAACTTTTGTTCGAGGCTTGCTCCACTATGCATACTCCTAGCCTTTTCCATCAGTGTCATGTTCATCCTCTCTGCAACTCTATTTTTCTGCGGGGTGTATGGAGTTGTCTTATGTCTTTCAATCCCTTGCTCTTTACAGAACTTATTGAACTCTACCGAACAAAACTCACCACCGTTATCATTTCTCAAACACTTAATCTTTCTACTAGTCTGATTTTTAGCAAAGGCTTTAAACTCTTTAAAATGACTAAAGATTTTAGTCTTGCTTCTGATAAAATAAACCCATGTCCTTCTACTGTAATCAGCTATGAAAAATCCAAAATATATAGATTTGGAAATTGAAGGAACATTAACAGGACCAAACACATCAGAATGAATAAGATCCAATACACCAAAAGACTTGTGAGAACTAGAGTAAAACTAAACATGGTTTTGCTTTCCATATACACAATGTTTGCAAAAGTTGAACTCGAGATTACAATCATTTAACCCCTCAATGAGGTTTTTCTTTTTTAGGGTTCTAAGACCCTTCTCACCAATGTGGCCATATCTCAAATGCCATAATATAGTCTTTTCAGTAGGAAGCTTAACTTCCAAAGCATGTGCACTACCATCAGAATGTGTTACAACAAATTTCTTCATTGCTCATTCAAATGGTGGGAATGAAGTGACTGCAACTCTTTTCTTCAAGTCAGAGGAACTATTACACTGTGTAGTGCATGCCTCCAGCTGAAATAGAGTACCCCTCCGAGTACCCTTCGCATACACCATAGATCCTCTAGTCATCTTGCATCCATCCTTTGAAAAGACAACCTGCACACTTGCATCATTCAACATACTTACAGAAAGCAGGTTCTGTGCCAAGCCTAGGATGTCCATAACCCCAGTGATCCCCTTCACTCGTCCATCAAGGAATTAGATTGAGACTCTTCTATGACCAACAATCTTTAGATGAGAATCATCACCCTACTACACTCTTCCACCATTGAACTCTTCATACTTTGTGAACTAGCTTCGATGTGAGGTCATGTGGAATGATGCACCAGAATCAATCAACCACACATCATCAGATGCATGGGTGGCCAGGGTTGCAATGAAGGCATCACCATCATCTTGTGACTTGTCAGAATTTGAATCTGGGATGTTCTTCTTCTTCTTTTTCTTTTTCTCTTTGCATTCCTTTCGAAAATGCCCCATTTTCCCATAGTTCCAATAGAGAGCCTTGGACTTTCTAGGAGATTTGGATCTCCCATGGGATTTGGATCTGTCCTTTTTACCTTTCTTGTCCTTCTTCTTCCCTTTCTCTTTGGGTCTTCCACGAACTACAAGAGCATCTTTGGCTGACTCGGTTGTCTTTCTTCGTATTTCTTTAGATAACAACAAAGACACTTCCTCATCCATCTTGAAGGTGGTTGTAGTGCTTCTAATTTCCATGACAAGATGATCCCACAAATCTAGCAAAGAACAAAGTAGGGTCATACACCGATCCTCCTCCTCCATTTTCACACCCATAGATGTCAATTGTGCAACAATCATGTTGAAAGCATTCATATGGTCCACAATAGATCCTCCATCTTCCATCTTTAGAGAAAACAACTTCTTTTTCAGAATGAGCTTGTTCACCAAGGACTTGGCTTGATAAACATCTCCCAGCTTCTTTCAAAAAAATTTCACGGTCTTCTCCTCATGGATATTCAATAGGATAGAGTCATCTAGATAGAGTCTTATGAGACCCTTAGTCTTCTGATCATTGAGGTCCTAATCATCTTGTGACATTGTTGTAGGTTTTGTTCCTTCAACAGTTTCCCATAGGTCACGATCAACAAGTAGGTCTTCCATCTTGAGTTTCCACAACTCAAAATTTGTGCCATTAAACTTCTCCACCTCTACTCTTCTGGATATGGTTGACATCTCCTTCCTACACAAGATACATAATACTCTACATAGACTCCCACTCAACCTAAGATTAGCTCAAAAAACCCCTACTTAGCAGCTAGAACCAAAAACTGGCTAGGCTCTGATACCAACTAAAAGGAAGCTAGGTGTGTGGAAATTTCTTCCTACACTAATCTAATGAGGAGAGAAGAGTGCAAATTTGTTCCAATCTTTACAATTACAAAAATGTTAACATAACAATGGAGATATTGCAGCAAACACATACACAAGAATGTAAGATAGAAGAGAGAGAGACAAGATATATGTGGGGAAAACCCTTACGGGTGAAAAACCCCACACTCCAAAACACAGCTCAAATGTATTCCATAAACAATGAAGGTTACAATACAGTCACAGAGCCAATGCTCTTGCAGGAGTCTTCGACGCTCATATCTAGAGACAAACCAGCAACATAACAGTACCTGTTAATCACATAATACATCTCCTCTCCAAAACACCTATTTATATAGAATATACAAGGTAAAAATAGCTCTATCTTGAGATGGGCATCGAACATGGCCTCATGGCCCAAAACCCATGCCTATGGACACTTGTCCAACACTATAGGATGTTCCTGACACTTGTCAAGTCACCCCATCCCAAAGAGGTCACATATTCCTAAGATGGGCAATGGCAGATGCTCTTACGACTCTTACAACAATCATAGAATCTGTCATAGCTGTCATAACTTCTAGTTGTAAGAGAATTTGTTATACACAGGCTATAAATAGTATATTCTCTTACAACATGTCATAACCCACCTTGGGGTACCCAAAGATGTTTTTTTCCAAAATGCTTCTCGACACATGTCTTCACCTATCATAGAATCTTCTATTTCTGACTCTTACATGTCATAGAACTGTCATAGGAATCTGTCATGATCATTTCGATCAATATTCCCTTACACACTATACAAGATGCTGACACATGGTAAAATATTCCTACCACTAAGTGGGATGCCTATCTCCTCGTGTGAGGATAAATTTACATGTGGTCATCTTCTGTGTAGGATGACACATCACCGTGCCAACTCCCACAAGATGACAACATAGGATTTGCATCCTAATTACACAATAGGCAATAAATAAATAAATACAATGAATTACCAAGGATGAGACACCTTAATTCCCAAAAATGACATGCTCTTAATACCATTCACACATTCAATCATTGTCATGACATTATTGTGTACTATATGTGTTAAACCTCGAACCACATTAATACCATCTTGTCCTTCCTTAATCAATTCTCTTATGTGGTGGATCACAGGGACAACTTCTTCCGCTATCCTTTCATTTCCAACAAATGCTTGAAATTCAGCTAAGTCCTTGTCAAGTTTGTTTATTTGTTCATCAGGCACATGTGCGACCACCTCAATAGTGTCATCAACATCATGAAATGTTTGATCTTCCATAGTGGTTGTAGAAGGTATAATGTCTTGCAAAATTTGTGTCTCACCTTTTGTAAAGAAGGTATTCAATGGATTTTCACAGGTAGGAATGTCGAATTCTTCAAAGGCACTAAATCCCATCAGTCTTATGATTCTTCTTAAATGGATATTTCTATTAGGGCAGCGAGCTATAATACTCATGCAACATGCGCAAACTAATAGAACAAACCCTAGGAGCAAGATATGTTTAAGATAAAAATGCTTGATTTTTTGACTTTGTTTAATGCAAATCACTAGGAGACAAGGTGTTGTAAAAATTTTTAAGAGAGAAAGCAAATAATATGTCTAATAATAGTCCAATTATGCAAAAATATCTTTGACAACATGCTTTTGAAGCAACTCTAGAGTGATGATAAGTCAAAGTCTAGTGAAAATAGGCCAAAATATGCAATTTTTCACCAAATCTCAATGCAAAAGAGTATGACAAAGGGTGTTGTGAGGAAAATGATGATGGAAAACAAATTATAACAGTAATAACAGCCACCTAATGCTAAAAAATCTGTCACAACACGCTTGTAGTGCCACTCAAGGTCAAACCCTAGTGAAAATATAGCAAGGATATGCAATTTTTCAAAAAATTTCAATGCAAAGGCCTAGTAGAAAGGGTGTTGTAAGGAATATGAGGAGGAGAAGCAGATAATAAATCTAATAACATCCAATTAGTGCAGCAAAATCCCTTACAACACGCTTGTGATGCAAATCTAGAGAGACGATAAGGCCAAATTTAGTGAAAATGCAAGGTTTTCAAACCGTAGACATGAGATTTTGCAAGAAGACCACTATGATGCAACAGTACTATTAGAAATCAGTCCTAATGAGTGTTTTAAAATGGTAGTAAAATATGAAACAATATTTTGACTACAAACCCTAGTTAATGCAAAACTAGGTTTTCATGAAAAGTGCACAATTTCAAGCATTTTTTTTATCAAATTAAGCACACAAATGCAATGCAAATGTATTCTAAATGATGAATTTCTGCAAATTAAATCATATCTAATGAAAAAGATATAAATTTAATGAATTTGAATGCCAAATATTTCAAATTATGCTAAAATACAAACCTAAAATGCTAATTTTTTCAAATTTTGCAATTTTTTCAATTTTTTTGTAATTTTTCGAATGCAATAAGATGAATGAATGCAAATCTATCTGATGAAGCACACAACATACACTCAACAGAATTGTGCCATTAAACATGAGAGACAAAGATTTGGAAGCTGAAACATAACAAAACTTCTATTCATCAACTCCGCCGCTACAATGAGAGAAAACTCTCTTATATCTAAGAAAACAAAACAAAAAACAAAAAAATTACCTTTTTTGGCAGATTTCAACAATTGTCAGATTTTGCCATTTTAGGTAATTTTACAATCATATCTTGAGAATCCAGTTTTTTCCCAAAAAACTCATAAAGCTAAGGTAGGACGAAAAACCAACTAACATCTTAAATTCGAAACATGAGTTTCGAGTTATTAAAAAAGCAACTTTTAAAAAACTAGAAAAAAACACTAATTTGCCATTTTGAGGGCCAAGGTGAAAGTTTCAAGCCCTAAAAAAGTGCCAAGATGAGGTCCAACCGACTAGGATGGGTTGGGAAACCACTGACCACCTCATAACGCATCCACCTATAAAATTTCATAGAAAACCCACATCTGAGTCAAAAGTTATGACCTCCGGAAGTCCCTGCATCACTATCAAACAACACTCAGCAAGGTGCCAAAAAGTTCAAAAACATGGGTTCACCAAAATGTTTGGGATGGAAAAGTGAGGGATGTGAATGAACGTGTGAGGGTTTTAGTTGTTTATGTGTAATCCTCCTTTCCCAACAAACATTCCAAGGGCTTATCAACCGTGTTGAATCTCCACTAAGTGAGAGCAGTCACCTATCATGTTGGGCGGCCACTTGGGAAGATGTGGACTCTTGGATGTGTCAAACAATGTCTCTATCTAATGCTCAATTATATTTAGAAACCCTAATTATGCAAAATAGTAAGCAAATTATCAAATTACGACAAATCCTTTCAAACTGGAGCAAAGGATAGAGATACTTAACTTACTATTTTTTGAAGTTTGGAAAGCGGAGAAGTTAGGGACACGGGGACTCGCACCCAAGTCCAAGGTACCAATTTCTTTGAGGAGTTCTGATCTCCTTCTGATACTGATCTTCACTGTAACTTCAGTTTCTGGAGATTTTGATGCGGAGGACACCGGGACTAACGCCCTAGTCCAGGAAAAGCACCAGTGTCTGGCTTCTTTCTAGATCGTGAATCCTCTGTGTCTATTAACCTTCCCTGCAACTCCACTTCTTCCAAATGTGACACTTGTAACCCGCAATCACAAGGAGTGTGGAAGGGGGTTGTGGTGTTTAGAGGCTTGCCTCGGTCAAGCCCCAGAGAGACATTCAAGTCTTCCAAACACCGTTGTCAGATGAGAGTGCATATCCCAGTGGGATAGAGGCAAAAATCTAAATGATAAATGATTGAAAACACAATTGATATCGCCTTGTAGTGAAGATCTCATGGAATGAAGATGCTCTTCATGCCATGAGGAGATGGATGCCAAATATGCAAATACAAACACAATAACAACAAAGTACTGCTCTACAACACAATGAATGCCTTGAATCACTTTCACAAAAGATTGTCAATCAAAATATCCATCTAGTTTGCAAATGAAACCTAATCATGCTCATATATACAACTACAAATATTCTTGCTAAGAATTTTGTAATTCAAACTTTGGATGTCGGCATAGGACCTAATTAACGGTCATAAAACCAACATTGAAATTAGGGCAGACCCAAAATAGGGCTAGACTAGGGCGCTAGCACCCAAGTCCACCCTGCCATTTTTACTCAGGATTCACTAAAGTGCAGCCCCTAGGTCCTATTTGTCACACGACCTGAGGGTTTTTCATCGGGAGTCAGAAATAAAATGCAAGATGCTCTAAATGCACTAATAGGACCCGGGAGCTAAACCTTAATAGGAAAAAGCCCCCAAGGTTACTTTTTCTGACATAACAAAAAGTACCTTCCCAAGTGGAAGGTATTTTCCCCAATGAAGATTTTATTGTTGTTTTCTAACCTATATTTGTTTATGTTTCCATGCATCGTTTTTGTTTTCCAACATCTCCTATAGGTTATTTCTTTCTAACATGTTTGCATATTTTCTCCAACAGGTTATATTTTATTTTCTAACCTTTTTATTTGTGCACAGATTTCTAATATTCTTATCTAACCTTTTCTTAATTGCCATGACTATCCATTTCCTATGTTTCAAGAAGCAAGTAGTTATTTTATTTCAAACTATACAAATAACTCTTTGTTTTGTTTTGTTTTTTAATTATAAAAACCAGAGAATAAAATTTACACAGAGGATAAGAAAATAACCTTTATATATACATATGACCATATATAGGGCCATACATATAGTATAATAAAATACAGATATATACAAAGTAATATAGAGCGGAACTCATAATATAATAGTTGCGAAGAAACCTATGGAAGGTGTTTTATGCAGGTAGCGGACCCATTATCAGGCGCAGGCCTGGCACCAACGGTGCTGCGGGTTTAAGGGGGAGGGCGGCCTCTGCCACAGCGAGCTCTTTCAATTTTTTTGAAATGAACCTTCAACAGAACAAAAAAACCCTAATGTGGTTTAATCCTTTTACCGTTATTACTAAGAGCTTTTCACACACACACACACACTATATATATATAAGCCTACACCACAAAAAAAGTCTTTGTGTTTTATTCTTTAACATAGAGTTAATTATTTACAAAACAGTAAGAAGGAATAAAGTAATATATATAATAACCCACCTCTTTATTTTTTTTTAATTTTTTTCGTTAAGGTATTAAAAAGGATTTTTATCCTACTCTAAAGGGAAATACTATAGCAATTAATTAAGACATGAGAATACATATTTTTTTTCTTTTTATTTAAAACAAGGCCATATATATTTTTCATCAACAAGCATATAATATTTATCTTTACTTTCTCCTTCCCAAAGTTTATATTCATGCATTTATTTCTACATCATAATAGGGAGTGAGAGAGAGATTTCTTTCCTTTTCTATACTTAATATTTCCAAATGCAACTACAAAGTCAAACTACTACACACCCATTTTCATTATTTTAAAGCTCACATAAAAACAACTTTAATACCATACATTATTCTAAAGAGGACCAATATTATTACAAGGAATGTAGAATACAACAAATCCCTTAGTGAGAGATTAACCCTCATTACAACAACAATCTAATACAAGGCCAAATAGACCAAGGCAACATAATGCCTTATTTTACATTTCTCACAAAACCTATAAACTCTCCAAAACTCCCAAACTTCAAATCTTCTCCAAGAGCCACCAAAGCCTACAAAACACAAAAATAAGTTCTCCAAGCCCATGGAAAGCTCACCTCCCAACCATAGGCCTACAATTAGTACACCCCCAAGCTAGGAGGCCATTCAAATAACCATGTTTAAACACAACAAACATTGCAACCATACAAATGCACTCACACAAAACACATTAACACTCTCCCAAGGATATTCACATACAAATCCATCCAACAATGGATTTAATGGGTGAGAGAGTGGACAACTCTCTACTCAAGGGGAACCAAAATGACAATAACTCAAATAATGCTTCAAAACTCATGGCCTCTTGCCATTAAAACTTATCATCCTCTAAATAACACAAAGGCGCTCTTGCCATAATCATAAATCCCAAACTTCATAATAAGGCCCATGGCCATCAAAACTCCTCCAAAAGATGAGGGTACCCCAAGGAGGTTCACACCTCTCTCACCCATGACAAGGTGAGCTCTCTCACATGAGGAGCTCAATAGCACAACCCTTAAAACCCACACAACATAAAACTAAAAACTCAAGAGCATAATAACCATATCACATGCATTATACATAAGCAAAAAGCATATAAAGAATGCTTGAATTCTTGAGAGCATACCTCTCAAGCTCCAAGTGTAGAAGGTGATGGTGAAGAGCTCCCAAGAGTCATTTCCCCAAAATCCTTCCAAGTGTCTCCAAGTCTTTCTTTCCTTCTCAAAACAACAATGAAATATGTAAAAACTAAGAACCCTCCTCTCTTCTCAAATAGAGAGATGAATAGGCTTTGCTCACAAGCCCTAATGAATGAGAAGGTGACACTTGTCACCTTCTCCTTCATCCACACAACCCTCCTCACAACCCCACAAGAATGAGGAGGTGATACTTGTCACCTTCCCATTCAAGCAAGCTACAACACTCTCCCACAAATTCTCTCAAACATGTGTGAGAGTATAGGGAGAAGGGATCACACATGGGAGACTCCTCATGAATGAGGAGGTGACACTTGTCACCTTCTCATTCAATTGTGTTATACTCTTCCCCACATATGCTTTCACATGTGTGAGAGCATAGGGAAGAGGTCTCACACATATGAGAAGACTCTAGAAGCTTCTAAAGCACTTGAGGCAAGGGTAACCTTACCCTAGGTGAGTGGGGTTAGTTTAGGTGGGATGGTGACATGCCAACTACCTCGCACATCTCCCAAACTCGTCACTTGAGTCAAGGGCCAATTTTAGGTCACCATACAAGGGTTAAATCAAGTTTCAACATGCTAAGAATGGCCCTAGACCTTAGGGGTATGACCTAGGGTCATTTTTTTACCATAATTAACACAAGGAAACTCATAAATCCACATAAAAAGGGCTCATAAATATTTAGCACCAAAATTGTGCAAACCAAAACATTACAACCTTACAACACATCAAAGTGATAAATCAAAAGGGTGAACCTTACAAAAATATCATAAATTGATAGACAACATAATACATCATTCTCAATCACAAATGACCTTAGTCCATCTTGTTGAAATGCACTGGACAATTGAGAGGGGGGGTGAATCAATTGTCACAAAAACTTAGCTTCATATGAACATCAAACCATCAACAACTTAATTACTTATAATTAGATTTAACCAAGAAGGCATGAAACCATAAACTTAATCACAAACACACATCCAACACAATAGACACCAAATTTTTACGTGAAAAACCCTAAAAGGGAAAAACCACGGTGGGTGTTAGCCCACAGAAATATATGAGTTATAACAATACTGAAAAACAGAGGCTCGCTATCTACAGGACTCACTGCTAAAGGGTGGCTCACTACCAGGGGTTGGCTCACTGCAAAAATGGTGAACTGATTAAGTAGCATCTACTCCATGCCTGGGTTCAGTTCCTTTGAAGCACAATAAAACTTCTCTACTCTACTTTTTCACACCTTCACACTTATCTCCCCATTTTGCAACACACATACTTTTGCAATCTACATTACATGCTTTTATACAATTCACCAACCTTAGAATGTACATCAATGTCAGCATTACATTCATTAACCATTGGATCAATCTCTAAGGTCAGCATTACAATCATACATAAAATAGGTCTAGGCCTAATACAAATTAAGCTAAGAAAAAGATGTAAGGATGTATGTAGATCACGCCATGCCTTAGCTGGGACTTAAATCCATCTTCCACTCCATGACACACTTCTACAAACTTCAATGTATCTCCGCAATTAATGAGATCAACCAAGTCGGCCAAGACTGGTGAGAGCACTAAGTCTTCAAGGAACAAACTTCATCCACGATCCAAATTATTCTTTATGGACCAATCCAAATGTAGGAACATGATTAGGAGACATCCACAAGCACATTGTAATCATCAAGAAACATTCGTACAATCTCTAACCACTCTATTATGAGGATCCTTCAAACCAGAGCACATAACCAACATTGCCATCCACTGTCATAATGAAAAGATCACTTGCGGACCACCAAATCATGAACCATTGGAATTAAAGGTATATCACATCATCTCAGACTTAACTCTAGAATCACAGATCAAAATACTTCAATGCGTAAAAATGCAGAGCATAATACTTTCTCCCTGTCACTCAATTCTTCATATCGGAGGCTCAAACTCAGAACATAGTATCTTTATATGGACTTATAAATAACTACCAATCCACAGACAAAGATATTCATTTTATAAAAAATGCAGAGCATTCTTCTAGACTGTTCTTTTGTATGCAATACATTGTTTCCATTGCAACTCACTGTTTCTACTGGAGGAGCTAATTTTCTCAATATCCTCAACACCAAGATCACTTACATAAATAAATACAAAGCATCGCACTCCCTACAAGAAAGAAATAAAATGAGAGCACAGTTGACACCAATGACAACACAGATATGTTGACATTAATGACAACACCGATTAGGCACATACTTGCAACAATCTCCCCCTTTGTCATTGATGGCAACATATGATGTGAAAAACTTAGTAACCATCAAGACAAGATACTCCCCCTATCTTTTTACACATCTTCACTCTTTCTCCTCCTGAGTTTTTCACATGATTTCTCTCCCCCTTTAACATCAATGGCAAAGGGCACATACTTGCATGCTACTACTCTGATCCACTGAACTTTCTCTATTATCAACACTTACTTTATTAGAAACATCTAGCTACTCCCCTTAAGAGGTAGCCCTCGAAACATCAATCCAGATCAAAGAATGACACTTTGAGCACCACTGGATTGATGCATTCCTATGCATCTTAGTTCAGAGTAGGAGGGGTAATGACCCCTAACTTTCCTCTAAGATACTTAAAAGTATCCTTAGACAGAGGCTTGGTGAAGATATCTACAATCTGGTCCTTTGTGGAGACATATTCCAACTTTACTTCATTTTCTGTGACCTCTCTCAAAAAGTGATACCTGATAGATATATGCTTTGTTCTTGAGTGCATCACTAGATTCTTGGAAATGTTTATGGCACTTGTATTTTCACACATGATTGCAATTGGATCTTCATAAACAACTCTTATATCCTTCAAAGTCTGCTTCATCCATAACACTTGATTACAACATGTTGCTGCAATATATTCTACTTCTGTAGTTGACAAAGAGATTGAATCTTGTTTCTTGCTCAGCCATGAAACCAATCTATTACCCAAGAAGAAAGCACCTCCACTTGTACTCTTTTTGTCATCCACATCTCTGGCTGAATCTGCATCTGTATAAGCACTGAGAGTGGAATCATTATCCTTTGGATACCATAAGACATGATCTAGAGTGCCTTTTAAATACCTCAGGATTCTCTTTACTACCATCACATGTGATTCTCTTGGATCAACTTGAAATCTTGCAACAAGACAAACTGCATGCATAATATTAGGGCTAGTTTGAGTTAGATAAAGCAATCCTCCAATCATGGATCTATACTTTTTTTGATCAATCTTAGGTGACTCATCAGGTTTTCTCAACTTGCAGCCAGTCACCATGGGAGTACATACCGGTTTAGAGTCTTCCATCCCAAACTTATTCAACAACTCTTTAACATACTTAGACTGAGATATGAAGATTCCTTTATCTGATTGATTGATTTGTAGACCTAGAAAGAAATTCATCTCACCAAACATAGACATCTCAAACTCCTTCTACATTTCACCAACAAATTCCATGCACATACTTTCATTGCCTCCAAAGATGATATCATCAACAAAGACTTCAACAATCAAGATTTGATCACCATTAATCTTGAAATAGGGATTATTGTCAGCAGTACCTTTATTGAATCCTAATTGTAACAAGTACTTATCCAACCTTGCATACCAGGATCTAGGATCTTGCTTGAGTCCATACAATGCTTTCTTCAACCTGCATACCATATTATCTTGATCTGACAGGTGAAATCCTTCTGGTTGCTCAATGTAGACTTCCTATTCCAATTCACCATTTAAAAATGCAGACTTCACATCCATCTGATACACTTTGAAATCTTTATGAGTTACAAATGCCAGAAACATTTTGATTGCTTCAATCCAAGCTACTAGAGCAAAAGTCTCTTCAAAGTTTATTCCTTCAATCTAAGAATATCCTTTGCATACAATCATTTCTTTATTCCTTACAACTTCTCCAGTTTCATTCAGATTATTCCTAAAGACCCATTTGGTTCCAATTAAAAAAAATTGCAGGTCTAGGAACTAATTCCCAAGTCTCATTCTTCTCTATCTGTGTTAGTTCTTCTTCCATTAATTTAACCCAATTCTCATCATTGCAGGCTTCATTCATAGTCTTTGGTTCAACTGTAGAGAGAAAACAATAATTTACTTGTTCTTCTGCAGTTCTTTTCCTTGTCAGTACTCCTTTGTCTTTGTCTCCAATAATTTAATCTTCAGAGTGATTGATTCTTACATACCTGGGGGTCTTAGCAGCAACTTCCGAACCCTTTTCTTCTTCATCTTGATTGACTGCTTGTTCAACTTTTTCTTCATAAGTAGCAGCAGGTTCATCTAATTCATAGCCATTTTGATCTGATGTTCTTCCTTTGTATTCATCCATCTTCACATTTGCACTCTCCACAATCTTTTTCAACATTTTGTTGTAACACCAGTATACCTTGCTCTTGGTAGAGTATCCAAGGAAGATTCCTTCATCACATCTTGCATCAAGTTTCTCTAGATCTTCATCTCTTCTAATATAGCATTTGCTTCCAAAGACTTTGAAATATCTTACTGTTGGATTTCTTCCATACCACAGCTCATAAGGAGTTTTAGTACCATTTCCTTTTACTTGAACTTTGTTTTGAATGTAGACAACAGTATGTATAGCTTCCTTCTAGAAGACTTCCGACAGACCTCCTTCCTTCATCATTGTCCTAGCAGTTTCTTAAACTATTCTATTCTTTCTTTTGACAACTCCATTCTGCTGAGGAGTCCTAGGTGTAGATAATTGCCTCTTTATTCCTTATTCTTCACAGAAATTGTTGAATTCATTTGATGTGAACTCACCTCCTCTATCAGAACTCAAGCTTTTGATTTTTAGCTCTATTTCATTTTCAACCATTGCCTTGAAGGATTTGAACTTCTCTAGGGCTTCAGATTTGTCTCTCAGAAAAGTAACCCAGGTCATTCTAGAATAATCATCAATAAGCAACATGAAATACCTATCACCTTGTAGACTTCTTATCCTTGTAGGACCACATTGATCTGTATGAACTAGATCCAACAAACCGGTAGACAATTGCTCTTTGCTTTTAAAACTTGTTCTTGTCTACTTCCCCAACTGACATTCTTTGCAAATGGTATTGGTAGGTTTCACAAGTTTTGGTAAATCTCTCACAGTTTGACATGAACTTATCTTTACCACATTATCAAAGTTTATATGACACATCCTTTTATGCCATAACCAACTCTCATCTTCTTGAGCTAATAAATACAAAGACGTTTAAAATACACGAAAATACACCCGAAAGCTATTTTGTTCTGTGTATTCAATAGTTCAATGGTTCCATGGTTCAAGGTTCAACATTCAATGCCTTCTAATAAGTCACGTCATGCAGTTATCTTGTGTAATTAATGTATTGTTGAACCATTCACTCGTACTCTATAGCGAAGTTCAATGGTTCAATGGTTCAAGGTTCAACGGTTCACTGTCTCATAGTTGAAAGCCTTTTACAAAGCCGCGTGACTGTTGATCGGTCTATGTAGTCCTTGCATCTTTGAACCTTCATATTGAACCATATCCTAACAAGTTCAATGGTTCATGAGTCTAAGTTCAATATTTCTGTAAGTGAACCCTTTGCCCCTTTGTATGATCCAATTGGTATGATCGAACCACCGCATTGAACCACGTCCCAAAGGTTCGATGGTTCAATGGTTCAAGGATTTGGTGATTTTGATCTCATTTCTTCCCGAGGCTTTCTAAGTCAAATTTAGCAAGAAAGTTGGAGGAAAATATGTCTGAGACTCATTATGAAACAGAAAGTTCTAATTTGGTGGAAGATACGGATAATTATTATACATCATGATCGCGCATGAATAATACTTGTTATTAATGAAGAGGCCAGAATTCATGTCTTTTCAAACATTTTTGGCACGTATTGTTTCGAGTAATAATTATTCAATCTGGTTAGTGCCATTATTAACAAAGAACAAGCCAAATTTAGCAAGTGAACATACTGTGCGACGCAAAGGAGAATAGCGTAGGAAGTGTAAGGTTCTTGTTACTCAAACTTCGCAGTAAATTCAGATATCTTGAAGGTGAGTTATGTTCTTCCTATATGCTATTCCTATTTCTTAGCTGGAAAGAAGAATCTCTTGAGTTTCTGACATTATTTTCAAAATTTGAAGTGTTTTTCATTTTATACTCCAAGTATGGCTTTGAAATCTACTTGTCTGGGGAATGAACATGGCCCTGGTCTTACCTTTTCTCACTCTGAATTTGGGGATACTGCGCTGGTGCAATATGATTTAGAAGAATTTAGAGAAAGGTCTAGAAACCCTGTGTAAACCCCTATGATGAAGAAAATAGTAGACAATGGTTTAGTTGAAGCTGCGGCCTTTCCCAAGGCTGTACAGTGCCTAGAATTGGTTCAGGAATGTATGAATAGGTATGAACCCCAAAATAGATGCATTAGAAATGCAGACAGTGATGTATTGTTTCATGTCGACAGACAAACCCTGATGTATGTGATGAGAATATCGCCTAAAGAGGCAAGGCATATTCCAGCCTCAACATTACTTCTTCTTATGGGCATTTCTCGGAGAAGAAAATAATTTACAAAAGTGTAATAGCAAGAAATTGGCTGCTGAAGTTTCAGAAAGGTGGCTCAAGGTTGCCTAGACCACTTACTGTTGATAACTGAGAGGGGGGGTGAATCAGTTATCCTAATTATTTCTCCTTTTAAACTTTCTTATTAATCAAAGTAGCATTGAATCAAACAAACAAACATTACTATGGAATAGAAACACATGACACAGTATTTATGACGTGGAAACCCGGTTAAGGGAGAAAACCACGGGGTGATTAACCCAAAGATTATTCTCTGTTAGAAGAATAAGGAATTACAAAATGGCACTTGCCAATTAGGGCTCACTGCCCGAGCACACTGCTCACAAGAGGCCCACTGCCTACAAGGAGACACACTGTCTACAAAGTGATAAGAATCACAGTCTTGAACTGGAGAATGACATCTTTACCATGTCCGGATCAGTTCCATTTAAGCCCCAAAAAAAAAACCTCTGCTCTATCTTTCGCACTTTTCTTCACTACTCACATCCACACTTTCACACTTCAAATGAACTCACAAACCTTTATTTATACAAGACATCGACTTAGAAAAAATCATCTAAGTTGGCAATCAACTATAAGAATATCCGCAAGATGAATAACACATCCGGTCGGCCACCACAAGAACATTCGCAGGATGAACAACTCATCCGGTCAGCAAAACAGAGCAAGAACTTCATTCGGAAGATTATCTTCAATTCTGGGCTCTACCATCAATGCGGACCAACAACACAACCTCAACATGATCCAAGAACCTTCACAAGCCTGCCTGAATGACCAGGTACATCCGCACTTTCTCTACGTACTGGAATCTCTTCTCTTCCTCATCCAGAACTTCAAGAGCACTGTCTGTCGCCACTATCATAATGCAAAAGATACTTCCAGACCTCCAAATCATACAAAACTCAAGATGACATATCACAAGGACATCCCAAACACTCCTTCCAATCCGCAGATTGGGATTATACAGTTTCGGACCTCACCGGACCTTTCTGTGATCCTCTGTCACCTCTGAACACTTACCGGAACCGGTTCTATACCGACAGCCTCAACTCCTTTAGATCTTCATGTGGACCTCTGAAATCTTAACTGAAGCATCTCAAGACTCATATCTACAAACCCTTTAATCCGCATCCTCCGGTCCGCATCCTATGCAGTACATTTGCCTTCTTCTCATCACTGTTCTTCACTGTTCCTGATTGAGGCTAATTTTCTCAATATCCTCAGCACACTGCTCATCAAATCCCTCTTGTTAATGCAATATGAGTATGTTGACATCAATGACAACACTGGCTCACCTCATACTTGCAACAATCTCCCCCTTTGTCATTGATGGCAGCATATGATGTGAAAAACCATCAAGACAAGAACTTCTCCTTTCTGTCACTGCTCCCCCTATCAGCAACATGTCTTCTCCTTATTTACTGCTCCCCATTTGATCATCAGCTACTTGTTTTTCACATGTCTTTTCTCCCCCGTTGACATCAATGGCAAAGGGCTCATACTTGCAATTCTAACACATCAGAATCATACCAACTGCTCCCCCTTAGTAGCAGCTCCCCATCATCAATCCGGATCACAAGATATGACTGTGATATCCACCGGACTGATGCACATCAGTGCATCCTAGTTCATCACCGGAGGGGCCATGACCCCTAACTTCTCCTGGAGATATTCAAAAGAGTCCTTGGGAAGAGGTTTAGTAAAGATATCTACAATCTGATCCTTGGAGGGAACATACTCCAACCCGACTTCTTCCTTGTTCACTTGTTCTCTCAAAAAGTGAAACTTGATAGATATGTGCTTAGTCTTAGAGTGCAATACCGGATTCTTGGAAATATTAATTGCACTTGAATTATCACAGAAAATTGTGATAGGCTTCTCATATTCAACTTTAATATCTCTTAGCATCTGCTTCATCCATAGGATTTGAGTGCAACTACCTGCTGCTGCAATGTATTCTGCTTCAGTTGTAGACAGAGATATTGCATCTTGTTTCTTGCTTAGCCAAGAAACCAATCTCTTCCCCAAAAAGAATGCTCCACCACTGGTGCTCTTCTGGTCATCCACATCTCCTACCCAATGAGCATCTGTGTAAGCATGAAGAGAGAAATCCAGATCTCTAGGGTACCATAGACCATACTCAACTGTTCCTTTCAAGTACCTAAAAATTCTTTTGATTGCCATAACATGAGATTCTCTAGGATCAGCCTGGAATCTTGCTACAAGACCAACAGCCTGCATTATATCTGGTCTGGTCTGAGTGAGATACAATAATCCACCAATCATTGATCTATACTTTGTCTGATCTGCCTTTGGGGAGTCATCATCTTTGCTCAACTTACATCCGGTTGCCATGGGAGTGTTCATTGGCTTTGAATCTTCCATACCAAATTTCCTTAACAATTCTTTCACATATTTGGTTTGAGAAATGAAGATCCCTTTCTTTGTTTGAGTAATTTGCAGACCCAAGAAGAAATTCATTTCACCAAGCATAGACATTTCAAACTCACATTTCATCTGATTTGCAAAAGTTTTGCACATACTATCTCTTCCTCCAAAAATGATATCATCCACAAACACTTCAACAATCAAAATGTTTTCATGATCAATTTTGAAATATAAGTTACTATCAGCAGTACCTTTGCTGAATCCAATCTGCACAAGGTGCTTATCCAATCTTTCATACCATGCTCTTGGAGCTTGTTTTAATCCATACAATGCTTTCTTCAACTTGCAGACCATATCATCATTGTCAGACAATTGAAATCCATCCGGTTGTTCAATGTAAACTTCTTCTTCCAGATCACCATTTAGGAAGGCAGACTTGACATCCATCTGATATACCTTGAAGTCTTTAAAGGCAGCAAATGCAAGAAATAATCTGACTGCTTCAATCCTTGCCACCGAAGCAAAGGTCTCTTCAAAATCAATTCCTTCTATTTGAGAGTAGCCTTTGCAGACCAATCTAGCTTTGTTTCTGATCACTTCACCAGCTTTATTTAATTTGTTCCAGAAGACCCATTTGGTTCCAATCACATTCCTGTCTCTAGGTCTGGGAACAAGATCCCAAGTATGATTTTTCTCAATTTGCATTAATTCATCTTTCATTGCTTTGGTCCAGTTTTCATCATTGCAGGCTTCATTTACTAATTTGGGTTCAATCTTTGAAATCAGACAACATTCATCCTGATTTTGAGCAACATTCCTTCTAGTTTGCACACCTTTGCTTCTGTCACCTATGATCTGATCTTCAGAGTGGTTTAGTGTTACATACCTTGGAATTTTGGGAGTATCCTGCACTGCTGCTTCTTGATCAGGCTCATTCAAACCTATCTCTTCTTCCTGATTTACCGGATCAGGCTGACTCTGTCTTACCGGAGAGGATTGAGTTCCTTGAACTTGAACACCGTCTTGGTCATCTTCATCAAATTCATAGAATCTTGAGGGCTTTTCAATTCCTTCATCAACTTTTACATTAGTGCTTTCTATAATCTTCCTCAGTCTCTTATTGTAACACCGGTATGCTTTGCTTTGAGTAGAGTAACCCAAGAAAATTCCTTCATCACTTCTAGCATCAAACTTTCCTAGATCTTCATCTCTTTTAATATAACACTTGCTACCAAATACTCTGAAATATTTCACAGTAGGAGTGATGCCAAACTAGAGTTCATAGGGGGTCTTACCGGTATTGTTTTTGATTTGAACTCGATTTAGAGTGTAGACTGCAGTGCTGATAGCTTCTTTCCAGAACATCTGAGGAACATTTGCTTCCAACATCATTGTCCTGGCAACTTCCTGGATGGTCCGGTTCTTTCTTTCAACTACTCCATTCTGCTGTGGAGTCCTAGGAGCAGACAATTGTCTCCTTATACCCTGCTTCTCACAAAAGTCAATGAACTCACTAGATGTAAATTCACCACCTCTATCAGACCTTAGACACTTCAGTTTCAATCCGGTTTGATTTTCTACCATAGCTTTGAAGATTTTGAACTTCTCAAATGCTTCTGATTTTTCTTTTAGGAAGGTAACCCACATCATCTGGGAATGGTCATCAATTAACAACATGAAATATCTATCACCTTGCAGACTCTTGATTCTTGTCGGACCACAGAGATCAGTATGTACTAATTCCAACAATCCAGTAGAGGACTGATCTTTGCTTTTGAAAGAGACTCTGCTCTATTTACCTAGCTGACATTCTTTGCACAAACTATTTGTAGGTTTCATCAATTTTGGAAGATCTCTTACAGCCTGAGTATTGCTTATCTTGATGATGTTATCAAAATTTACATGACACATTCTTCTATGCCATAACCAACTCTGATCACCTTGAACAAATAGACAACTTTTATTTGAACCAACCAGATGAAAGATATTACCTTTTGTCTGAGTACCGGATGCAATTTTAGTTCCGGAGCTTGTAAAGATTCTGCATTTTCCATTTTTAAACTGGAGATCATAGCCTTTGTCTACTAACTGACCAACACTGAGAAGATTGTGCTTCAATCCTTCAACATATAGTACATTACCTATTTTGCTCTTTCCATCAAAGGAAATAGTTCCCCTACCTCTGATTCTACCAGCAGAATTGTCACCAAATTTTACCATTCCTCCTTCATACCTTTCCAAATTCAAAAACTTATTCTTGTCACCAGTCATATGGTGAGAACATCCACTGTCAATAACCCAATCATCCTTTTCTTCCACTTGAGCAGCCAAAGCTTTTTCCACAACCTTGTGATTGACAGATTTAGAGAGTATTGAATCTTCTTCCTTGATGGCAATAAACACCCATTCATTTCTGGATTTGCTTCCTAGTTCTGATTCATCATCTGTTACTCCTTCATTGTCATCTTCTTCATGAACATAATAGCAGTTCTTTTGAAACCTTTGTCTGTTAGTATTAGACCTTGCAGATCTTTCCGGACATCTTGAAGCAAAATGACCAATCTTATTGCAGTTGAAGCACTTAAAGGGTAGTTTTCCTTCATACTTACCGGATCCTCTTGGTAGTCTTTTTGCGATGAGGGCTTCAAGTTGAGCTATTTCTGCTTCTTCTTCTTCCATGTCTCTTCTTGCTTGTTCATACCATGACATCTTCCTTGAAGAGTTTTCTCCCAGATCAAATCTCTGTTTGCCTTTCACATAGGCACTGGCTTTGAAAGCAGATTCAGTCTTGGGAGGATCATCTCCAAACTTGGTCATTTCAAATGCAGCTAGCTTGCCAGCCAATTGCTCTCTTGTGACGGTTGTGTGGGCTCTGAATTCATCAATTGCAGTAACCTTGATTTTGTAGGCAATAGGAAGGGATCTGAGGATTTTGCAAACAATCTCATTTTCATCCAGAGTACCACCAGCATTTCTAATTCCACACACTAGTTCATTCACTCTTGGCATAAAAGTAGTGATGTTTTCATCATCTCTCATCTTCAATCTTTCAAATTTCCCTTTCAGACTTTGCAACCTTGCACTCTTGACAAACTCATCTCCTTCATACAGAAGTTCTAGTTTAGTCAGGATCTCATATGCAGTTGGTAGGTCAATAACATTTGAGAGATCTGAGTCATTCAATGCGCTTAGAAGAGCTTCCTTGGTCCGCAGATTGTTTTCAGCTTCTGTGATTTCATTCAGAGTTGTCAGACCACCTTGTGGAGGTACATATGGTTTTGAAACCATGGCCAAGTATGCTTTTCCCATACATTCCAAGTGACATTTCATGCGACCCTTCCAGAGAGTGAAATTGGTTCCATCGAATTTCAGACTATCCTTTTTGTATGACGACATCCTGGATCTCCTCAAGCGGTTAAGCTCCTTTCAGAGGAACTTGGCTCTGATACCAATTGTTGATAACTGAGAGGGGGGGTGAATCAGTTATCCTAATTATTTCTCCTTTTGAACTTTCTTATTAATCAAAGCAGCATTGAATCAAACAAACAAACATTACTATGGAATAGAAACACATGACACAGTATTTTTGACGTGCAAACCCAGTTAAGGGAGAAAACCACGGGGTGATTAACTCAAAGATTATTCTCTGTTAGAAGAATAAGGAATTACAAAATGGCACTTGTCAATTAGGGCTCACTACCCGAGCACACTGCTCACAAGAGGCCCACTGCCTATAAGGAGACACACTGTCTACAAAGTGATCAGAATCACAGTCTTGAACTGGAGAATGACATCTTTACCATGTCCGGATTAGTTCCATTTAAGCCCCAAAAAAAAAACCTCTGCTCTGTCTTTCGCACTTTTCTTCACTACTCACATCCACACTTTCACACTTCAAATGAACTCACAAACCTTTATTTATACAAGACATCGACTTGGGAAAAATCATCTAAGTCAGCAATCAACTATAAGAATATCCGCAAGATGAATAACACATCCGATCGGCCACCACAAGAACATTCGCAGGATGAACAACTCATCCGGTCGGCAAAACAGAGCAAGAACTTCATCCGGAAGATTATCTTCAATTCTGGGCTCTACCATCAATGCGGACCAACAACACAACCTCAACATGATCCAAGAACCTTCACAAGCCTGCCTGAATGGCCAGGTACATCTGCACTTTCTCTACGTACTGGAATCTCTTCTCTTCCTCATCCAGAACTTCAAGAGCACTGTCTGTTGCCACTGTCATAATGCAAAAGGTACTTCCGGACCTCCAAATCATACAAAACTCGAGATGAGATATCACAAGGACATCCCAAACACTCCTTCCAATCCACAGATTGGGATTATACAGTTTCGGACCTCACTGGACCTTTCTGTGATCCTCTGTCACCTCTAAACACTTACCGAAACCGGTTCTATACCGACAGCCTCAACTCCTTCAGATCTTCATGCGGACCTCTGAAATCTTAACTGAAGCATCTCAAGACTCATATCTACAAACCCTTTAATCTGCATCCTCTGGTCCGCATCCTATGCAGTACATTTGCCTTCTTCTCATCACTGTTCTTCACTGTTCCTGACTGAGGCTAATTTTCTCAATATCCTCAGCACACTGCTCATCAAATCCCTCTTGTTAATGCAATATGAGTATGTTGACATCAATGACAACACTGGTTCACCTCATACTTGCAACACTTACTAGGGATCATATGATTAAAGAAGTGAGGGATATTGTGGTGTTATTACACAGACTGAAAGGCAGCCAGCATGCATATTATTGGGAAGATTGGATGTACTTTTTCATACAAGTTATCCTCCAAGGAGAGCAATTTTTGGACTGGGCAGAAATTGTAGCTGATTGTTTGCATCAGGGGCTAAGTAATTGTTTGGGAGATAGAAATTTTTATATGTCTTCATACCTGTTTTATTTCCTGGCATCTACAAGACAGTGGTTGGGTCTGCCTTATGCACCTTTAGCAGAAAATAGTAAAATTTATGAATATTATTCACAATTACAGATGCAAAACTGTTATGAAAATTACAAAAGGGTCAGTGATGTTTTCATTGGAAGGATGACTTATGAATTGGTAGGTAATCTGAATAAAAGAATGTCCGATGAGGCAATGCAGTTAATTAGCATTTATGGTAGTTTCTTTATTCAATTTCCAAAATTCACTTACATCAGGATTGGAGGATTCGACGGTGAACCTGTTAAGCTACCCAGGTATGCATTTGACCGTTTTGTGCTAATAGAAGTATGCAGACAGTTAGCACATGTAGATGAAAAGTTCTCAACAAAGAAGGAATCTGGTATTTCTTTCCCCATTGAACTTGGACATTATTCGTGCCGGTCAAAATCTGATGCTTTGAATTTAGAGGTGAACCTTAAAAAGTTTAATTTCTAGTTTTTCACTGTCAGATCCCAATTTGATAGCAAAGGCTTCGTCAGGGATAACTTAGATTCTTGGGCAGGGCATTCGCATATCCTTGAATTGGAAGATTACTGGGAGGACTGCCTTGATGAATTTGAAGTCAGGAGGAGACTGTGGTGCAGATTCTCTTTGGGACAGATAATCACCCTTAATTTGAGAATGGACATTTCTGGAGTTATTGATAATAAAGAGCAGATGATTGATCCCCAATTTAAACAAATAAAACAATCACCTATTCCAGAAATTGACTGGAGTAAAAAGGAGGAAGATAAGATTGAGGTGAAAACTTTCCTAGTGATAAGGAGGACAGAGAAATGGTTGAGGGAATAGAAACAGAAAGTGTTCCAGAATAAAGACACCCAACAGTGCATGTCAATGATTGAATCACCGGTCCAAATAAGCTCCTCTAATCAGCCTATTGCTATCTGTGGTGCAGGTACTTCCAAGCCAATAACTGGGAGGAGTCCTGCTATTAAAGAATCTAGAAAAGCCCTCACAACTATTCTACCTCCTCGTGCCACCAAGTTGAGAACCAAAAGCAAAAGAAAGAAACAGTTTTTAGAAAGAATAGTTGTGGATTTGAATTCAGAAGAGGACTCGGCTAAAGCCATGGATGATAAGGAACCTTGTTCACCAAGAACAGAAGAGGTTAGTGCCAAACAACAATCAGAAGTTGTCTTAGAGAACCCCGAAATAATGATGATTTCTAATGTACCCTCTGATAAATTGGATTGTGGGAAAGAACACTCAACCCTTGGCCCTAAGTGGTTGGAGAATTCTATCAGTGATAAAAGAAAAATAATCCCATTTTCTGTGCCTTTAGAAGATATGGTAAGTAAATGTTTGGGAAAAACGCCTAAATCCAAGAAGCTGAAGACGACATCCAGGGTAAGCATTGACTCGAACACCGGGAATTGGAGTGCAGAAATAGCCAGGCCAGCAACTGATGAAGAAGTACAGGACCCCACTGTGTAGGATTTCACTGTTGAAAGGGTGGATCTTGGAATTGCTTCAAGAGCAGCGAATGTTCATCATCTTGAGACATCCACCAAAAGAATCGTCAACTGGGTCTGGAAGGATGAGAAGGATAAGAAAGAATTGAAGCAGACTCTACGTACCATAGCAGAATACATAGACACCATTCATAATCCCAGCCCGCAGCCTGTCTCACAGTTTTCTCTATCTTTTGATCCTAAGTCGCCAGCCAATCAGAAGATGTTAGACCAAGTTAACAAAAATAGAATGGTGACTAAAGTATTCGATGATTGGTTGGACTGCATTGTGCAAAAGGGTATTGAGTATATTTATGAACTTAAGAATATATATGATCAAACTGCAGCCACCATCGAAGACCTTAAGGCACAGATTGCTTCTTGGGTGAAAGATGAGGGTAAGTGGATGAATGTGTTGAACCAAATTGATTAGGTCCAAAAATATGGGGTAATGAAATTTCTGTCAGAGAAAAGTTTAACAGGTGTGGATGAGGATCTGCTGTACGTGAATAAGAAAAACATTAAATGGAGAAATTCGGTATAACGGCAAGGGCGTCTTGAACTCATGAAATTGATTAAGGAAATCACCGAGTTCACTCAATCACTGTAGCATGATTTACAATGCATCGATGTGAAATACATAAAATATGATGGGAAACTGGAGGAGGATGTCGACACAGTGGTTCAATCCTTTAAGGATAAAATTAGCTTTGTCAAAGAAAGTGACAATATCTTAATTGAAGATTTCTCCCGAATCTCTAAGGTGGAGTCACTACTTTACCTCTGTATCGATGCACTTCCAGAACATAAGGAAAAAATTGGGAAAATACGAAGGGAGAAGGACGTCTGGAAGACAAGGGTGAGACACATAGGCATCCCCAACCTTCCGAAGATTCAGGAGTTTGTTACTACGGTTCAGGAGTGGAAGACTCAACGTGCCTCCCTGACCGGCGATAGTAAATCTACAGATTCAAATGCGTTACCACTGCCATGATCTTATTTGCCCAATTGCTTTCATTCAGTTTCTTTTTAGTTATGCTATTTTCAAGACTAGATCTTTAAAATCAATTTGTTAAGAAACTAAATCCCATGTGGGTCAGAGTTACTTTAACTCTGGGTTGTTTTCACTTGATTAAGGAATTAGGGTAGTCATATATATAGGTTTTTCATTGCTTAAAAATATATATAGAGGAACGAAACATATAGAAAAAAATTCTGAAGTTGAACTACTGTTATTTTTCATGAGCATATATGATTTTTGTTTGAAAGATCTTTTTCATCTGTGAATGAAAGGAAGAAATAATTGCTGTATTCTTGAATCTGTGCGTTTGAGTTTCTGAAATTGGATTTCCTGTGCGAAGTCTTCTTTCTTATGGTAATTGTTCTTTAGACAATTCATTATATGTGTTCTAAAAATTATTGGTTCAGCAACAGTTATATGTTTATGTATCTGATTGATTTTTAAACCATAGAATCTGTGTATTCTATCATAAAATGGTGTTTTAAAAGGAATATCGCATTCATTACATGGTGATGTATGAATGTTAGTTTGGCCTTTAGGAACTTGCTGGTTAAAAGTGTGTTGGGATAATTAATATAGATTGAATTCATTGAAGATCTTAAAGGGAGCTGTACCTCAATTCAGAGGGGAACTATTTATGAAAGTTCACCCATTTGTTGATTAATTCATTTGTTCTTTAAAGAAGGAAAAGCATAGAGTCAGAATAGAGTGATTTTGAATAAGGACAAACTTGTTAACCAACAATATGAACATCAAACCATCAACAACTTAATTGCTTATAATCAAATTTAACCAAGAAGGCATGAAACCATAAACTTAATCACAAACACACATCCAACACAATAGACGCCAAATTTTTACTTGGAAAACCCTAAAAGGGAAAAACCACGGTGGGTGTTAGCCCACAAAAATATATGAGTTATAACAATACCGAAAAATAGAGGCTCACTGCCCAAATTGCTCACTGTGAAGAATGGCTCATTGTCAAAGGGTGGCTCACTGCCAAAAGGGTGAACTGATTAAGTAGCATCTACTCCATGCCTGGGTTCAGTTCCTTTAAAGCACACTAAAACTTCTTTGCTCTACTTTTTCACACCTTCGCACTTATCTCCTCATTTTGCAACACACACACTTTCACAATCTACATTACATGCTTTTATACAATACATCAACCTTGGAATGTACATCAAGGTTGGCATTACATTCATCAACCATTGGATCAATCTCCAAGGTCGGCATTACAATCATACATAAAATAGGTCTAGACCTAATAAAAATTAAGCTAAGGAAAATATGTAAGGATGTATGTGGATCATGCCACGCCTTAGCTAGGACTCAAATCCATCTTCCACACCACGACACACTTCTACAAACTTCAATGTATCTCTGCAATTAACGAGATCAACCAAGTCGCCCAAGACTGGTGAGAACACTAGGTATTCAAGGAATAGACTTCATCCATGATCCAAATTATTCTTTGCAGACCAATCCAAAGGTAGGAACATGGTTAGGAGACATCCACAAGCACAATGTAATCATCAAGAAACATCCACACAATCTCTAACCACTTTGTTATGAGGATCCTTCAAACCGGAGCACATAACTAACACTGCTAGCCACTGTCATAATGAAAAGATCACTTGCGGACTACTAAATCATGAACCATTGGAGTTGAAGGCATATCACATCATCTTAGACTTAACTCTAGAACTGCAAATCAAAATACTTCAATGTGGAGGAATGCGGAGCATAATACTTTCTCCCTATCATTACCAAACATACAGAAAAAGTTGTTTTCACTCTGGTGAACATAACTCACTCAATTCTTCATACCGGAGGCTCAAACTTAGAACATAGCATCTTTAGATGGACTTATAAATAACTACCAATCTGTAGATAAAGATATTCATTTTACAAAAAATGCAGAGCATTCTTCTGGATTGTTCTTCTATATGCAATACACTGTTTCCACTACAACTCACTGTTTCTACCGGAGGAGCTAATTTTCTCAATATCCTCAACATCAAGATCACTTACATAAGTAAATACAAAGCATCTCACTCCCTACAAGAAAGCAATGAAATGAGAGAACAATTGACACCAATGACAACATAGATATGTTGACATCAATGACAACACCGATTAGGCACATACTTGCAACACATCTTAGGGACTAGGTCAGCTTAATAGGGCTAACACATAGGGTTATTTGTTTGAAATTCAATTTTCCATGGGCCATGGAGGATTACCTGCACACTTACACAAACCCGTTAATAGAACATGATATATATAGCCGAAGCAAAATGGATTACATAAACACACACAAGATCGCATGAGCACATATATCCTCAATTATAAACACATGCTAACATATACATGATTCTCAAATCATTCGTATTTTACAACAAACAATTAGGATCATATAATGCATGAGATATCATCAATTCATCGTCACTAAACATTCCAAATGCATCTAATTCAATAGAGCATTAAACATTGTAGAATCAAATGTAATCTAACATGCAAGTTATAATATCAACATATCATAAACCATCTAACTAAACCATTTCAATTGCATCAATAACACATTCAACATCATGGAATTCATAATATAATCACGCAGGTAAGATACAACTCCATCCCTCAATAACTCATCTATCACAAGATAAAACTGACAAACGTCCAAATGGGAGGGATCACTAGTCCTCAAACAACTACGTATCCCACATAATCCGAACAATAAGTCCCATGAACAAAACAAGAAGTGCAACATGAGTTAGTCTCACACTACAACACTTAAGAATCTAGTTCAAGCACAAATAGGTGATATTCCAATCCATCCCAACTAGGATGTGCATCGCCTATGCACCTGCAAACAATCACCACTAACTTCTACAAAAGATCCACAACATCACTACACTGACTCAAGATAGGGCCACAATTCCATAGACTGAACCCTTAGCTAGGGTGAAGCAAAACCACTTGGTCTAAGAGGGCAACTAATTCTAGTTGCACAAGGGTGGGCCTCACACATATAAAGAATAAGAATATATGAGGAGAATAAACACATCATACAACAATCATAAGAAGCACATAATGGAAGACCTTGAGTCAACATGACAAAAGAGACCTTAATCTAAAAGGTTGTCTCAATCACCATGCATCATTCCCCAAGATGAAATAAGAAGAATGCTAAGGGGTTAGTTAGAAATGAGAAGAACAAGAGGATACGAACACATCATACACATAATCTATCTAAAGAGAAGTGTTTTGAGAGAAAGATGAGAGTAAGGCTCATAGCACGATATATGCCCCCAACTTAAATTGATTGCTAACTCCATCAGGGAGCAATTGCCTTTAAGATAGAGTGAGGAAGAAATATAAAATAGGTACGAGAGATTTCAAAAAGTGCATGCCCAAATGATATGTGTTTTAAAAATCTACATTGTGACAAGGGGTTTCCCCTAGGATGAACAAACCAAGGCAATGCTTACGAGAATGATACACAATGGCTTGTGTAGTCATGGTATGACACTGAGCATTACAACAAGGTGTCACATAGATATGAAGATGATGGAAGAAAGATCACATGAGAGTACACATAAATTAAATCATGAAAGGATGCTAAATCATCCAAGAAAAATAACAAAATTGTACATCACGACATATAGAAGAATGAAGATACATATAGAGGAATGACATGATGTGTTCTTACGCCTTGTACATTTGTGCTAACAAGGGCATCGAGGGAGAACCACAACATCACAATACAGAGATAATAGTACATACAAGCATAACAAAAAATGAGAGGGAGGGACCGCACTTGTGAGTTGGCCTATAACAAATCATCCTACCCCAACTTGCTTATGATAAAATGGATGGAGGACAAGGTGCTCTAGGGACTACATCAAGTGTGGTGAGTAGTGCTAGAGCCAAACCTTATTTGAAGTTGTTGAACTTTGTCACCCAAGACTCGACATTCCTTAGTGAAATGTCCAAGCACTTGATGATATGCACTATAATGAGTTGTTGAATGATTATTTTGTTGAATATTTTTGTGTGTTGGAGGAGAAGAGTGATTAAGTGGTCTTTGAGTAGACTCAACAAAATGCACTCTTGTTGAGATAGAAGAGAAGATTTAGGGGGAGTAGGAAGCAACCCTTTTAATTGTGAACATGGTGGAGAGAACATAGGAGAAGGCTAGAAACCTAAACCTACTTTAGACAAGTGTGGTGTTGGTTCTACAGGTTTCTTAATTCATTGTTCTTGGCATCCTAACCCATTTCCATTGTATCCAAGTTTAGAAAGAATTTTGAATCCACGCTCATAACGCTTCTCCAAGTCTGCAGGAAGAGGAGAGGTCATATGACTATCTTTGTTGAAATAAGTAGAACTACCATACATTTGATCATGGTGAGGAGGGTCAATCTGTGTTTCAACAATCCCATGGGGGTTGAAATCTAAAGAGACCTCGTCATTACCAAGACACGTATTAAAATTAGATGATACTTTATCACAAATGGCTGCCATTTATGTAGAAGAAGGTAGATCTTGATTAATTTTAAAGGTTCCATCATTGTGAACCTTGAGTCTAAGCTTTGTAGGAGATTGTGTTGAGGAAATTTCACTTACCTTTGAGATTTTTGGGTGTGAGGGTGAGACTTTATATTCACCCACAAAGGAGGGTGTAAAATCTAACCTCAGTCATCACCAAAAATGCATTTGAAGGACCAAAAGTATCCTGACCAATACTTTTGTTAGCAGCAGAGGGTACTATTAAAGAAGGGATCAAACTATTTAAAGGAGTTTGATGTCTTGCTTCCATTTGCAAGCAATTTTCCTGAGCTGAATCAACTTTAATTGTATAAGGTTTGTTTTCAAAAATGAATTTTATTAAATGATCAAGAGTAGACGAGACTGCCCCCCATGGCATGAATCCACAATCTACCAAGAAGAAGATTGTATGAAAGAGAATTATGTGAGGCCTACTTTTTCATTCCCATACATTTCACTATCTACTTTACTGTTGGTGATACATTTAGACTTGTGGGACTGTTGATCCCAAATTTCTAGACTATCAGACTTTATGTTGTATGTGAACTTGTTATGCTTAGTATGCTTACGATGTGTTTAGACCTGGATATTGCTTTACTGATGATGTTAGATAGATAGTTTATATTATGATGTTATGGGAAAACTAATTGGGTGATGTTAGATAGAAATTTGTTATGTGATTCAATCTTGGGAATGGATGTTTGAAATGCAGAATTTAGAATCTAATTGTAATGTGACTTCATTTATGCTTATATGAACTTGTGATATTCTATGCGAGTGTATGTTTCAATTTGCTTCGGCTATTATATATATGTGGAATTAACTTTGCAATTGAGTGTGCAAGTATTTCTAACAAGCCACAGAAATTGGAGATCATCCCACACATAATGTTGTTATCCCTTGTGAAGCCGATCTAGTTCCATGAGGAACCAAGATCAACTCTGTGCATGATGAAATTCTATAATGTTGATTGCATGTTGTTAGTCAGGTTAAGTCTACCACTCTTTTATTTTGAATTCTAATTGGTGTTGTAAGAATTTTGTCTTTGAATTTCATTTTTTAAATTTTAAATTTTGAGACCCCTTTTCATATGCTTTAACTCAACCCTTGGTGCTCAAAATGAGCTAAACTTGACCCTGGGTTGTAACCCTTGGGTCTAGGGACCTTTTTGACTTGGGTAACCCTTGGTAAACCTCCATTTGGTCACCTTAACTTCACTCTGAAGTTAAGTGACGAAATTGGAGGCATGGGAGGGAGAGGATGAGTGAGTCAAACACTCAACCCCATCCTTACCACTTCTCAAGGTTGGAGATGTCTCCAAGACCCCCCAATTGTGGAGGACTTTACTCCAAGTCTCTCTCACAAATGGTGAGGCTACCTTGGAGTTGTGTGGTCCCTCTTAGGAGGAAAGGAATGGGACACATGTGTCACTCATTCCCTCTTAAGGTCCACTTTTCTCTCTCACATGTTTGAGAGAGGACAAGTGGAGGGGAGAAAGAGACTTGGGGATGGGTGAGTGACATGTATCATCACCCATCCCATGGGTCTTGCTTGTAGTGGGGAGGAAGAGTGAGGATCTGAGAAGTGTCACCTCCCCATTCCTCAAAGCTCATGGGTAGAGCTTATTTTAATCCCACCTGGAGAAGGTTATGGGTTGTTGAATTTTTATTTTGGGGGAAAAAGATAGAGAGAGTTTTGTGGCTTATGTTGAAGAAGGATTTGGAGAAGCTCTACATCAACCATCTACCTTAATTGGGCTTTTGAAGGTTGGTTTCAAGGCTAAGGCCTTCCCTTATGTATTTTTATTTGTTTGTATGATGCTATGTGTGATCTATTTTTGAGTTTTGTTTGTTGTGTGGGGAAAATTGTAAGGGTGTTGTAAGAGCCTCTCCCACTTGGGAGAAGATGCTCAACAAGTGTAGGGTGGGGGAGGAGTGAACCTCCTCGAGGTCATTTCCTTGAGTTTGTGGTGTTGTAGCCTTGAGGGCATTATGAGATTTTGAGCAATATGTGAAATGGCTTGAGAGCTAAAATGGAAGCTTTGTGGAAATTGTGTTTAAATGTGTTGGCTAGAGGCCTTATGAGGTATTTGTTTTGGGATATTTGTAGGAGTGGCACTCTTGAGTTGAGTATGTCCACTCCCCTACCCCTTTGAACTCATCCTAGTTGAGTTCTTGTGTTGTGCTATCCATGGGTGTAAAATTGTGTTTGGTTGTTTGAATGTCTTGTTGTGACGTGGAATGAGTTCCCAAGTGTGTGGATGACCTCCCTAGCTCGGGGGTGACCCTCTTGCGGATCTATGGTAGGGAGGAGAGCAAAATGTGTGGCTTCTTTCCCCTTGTTGTGATATGTAGGTTCATTGGAGCTAAGTTGTGAAGATGGAGAAAACACCTTGTTCTTGGAGTTAATATTTTATTTTCCTTTACTCTTGAGAGAGAGCTTGGCCTACTTAGGAGATTGTATCATTTGTTAGTTTCAAAGAAGAGGACATTGCCCTCTCTCTTGTTGTAAAAGTGTATTTTCTTATGTTGTGTGTAAGCTATTTTCATTTGTAATAGAAAGTTAAAATGGTTGATTTTAATGCTTATCATTCAAAGAAAGTTGAAGGAAGAAAATTTGTTTTTAAAGGTTATTTTGTATGTAAAGTTTTAAAATATCAAATAGAAAAGTTGTGAATTTTATTATTGAGACAAATTATGAAATTTGAATATTGTCTTTATAAAAAATAAAAAATAGTTGATGTCATGTATTATAAGTATTTACTTAATTGTATTTGTTCTTTTCTTTAAAAATGTTAATGATACAATGAATATATTGAAAAATGAGTTCATTGTCTTTTAGAAGATTTGATAAAAAAAAAAATAGATATATATCTTTGTTTATTTGTTTTAAAAGAAAAATTGTATGTGATTGGAAGAAAGAAAAAATTTAATTATATATGTTAGGTGTATTTGAAAGACTGTATTTATTTGCATTTAAAGATAACTTGATTTTAATATTCTGCCAACAAAAATAGAGTATACATTATATATATATAGTTATATTTTAATATTTATTAAAACTGTGAATTGAATGTAATTGTGCTTTTGCTGGGTATTCTAATATTTATTAAACTATGATTTTTAAATTAAAGTTATGGTTGCTGTGTGTGTGTGTATATATATATATGTACATTTATATATGTATATATATACATTTATATATGAAACTTAAATAAAAGAAAATAATAATAAAAAAAGTTGAGTAAATATGAAGGACTATTTTTTTTGCATTCGCATTTTTTTCTTTGCAGCGAATATACAATGATAAATGATGGGGGGGGGGGTTCGAACCCCCCACCACTGTGCCTTCAATGTTTTGGGTGTGGGGAGGGGGCCAGAGCCCCCACCCACATCCCATATCCCCACACTCCCCATTATGCAAACACCCCGCGGCCACTGCAAACTCCACCCCCCCAATGCAGTCTATAACCCTTCCTCCACCGCGACCGCTGTGTCTTCGCTCCCCACGGCCATCGTATCTCTGCCCACCATCTCCTGTCTCCTCTGCCCTGTGGCCTCCGCCGGCCCCCTCACCACCAACATCTCCGCCACCACTACTGTAGCCGCCCTCCTCAACTCATCGCCACCGCCGTCGCTGCCCTAGCAGCACCCCTCCACAGTCCCTCCTCTTTGGAGTGTCATCAAAACAAAAAGGAACTTAGGGTTTCAACATTTTAACAAAAATAATAAAATATATATTTTTAAATAAAAATCTACTTTATAAACACAATAAATATATATATATATATATATTTGAATGCCATCATATGCATTTCATATGATGCCACCATTACAACCTACAACTCAACCAAAGGAAACAAAGACAAAAATGAGAGAGAGAAAGAGAAAGAAAGGAGAGAGAAAACAAAGAGGAGAAAATGAGAATTGAGAAGAATAGGGTTAGGGTTTTTACTCAAGGAAATTAATTTTTAATTGAGGGGAATTTTAGGGCTTTGCATTTTAAAATTGCCTTATATTCCTTTCCCATTCTCTTTACTATTTCCTCCTTTTGTTTTAACATTTATTTATTGAATGGGATAGTGTGATTAATTAAATGGGTAAAACTAGATTCTTTTTGGAATATTATTATTTTTATTTGTTAGTGGATGTGAATAAATTAATTAAATCATAATTAAAAGGATTTATTTGTTCAACTAAATTTATAAAATTTAAATATTGTGAGGTATTTATTTTAAACAATCGGGTTAAATCTTAGATCATAAAACTTAACTCGACAAGGACGATTTTAACCTACATCGTTATTAATTGAAATTTAATATTCTTTTTAATCTGTTTGGGGCAATTTAATTAATGAAATTAAATTAAACGTTGTTTTAAACTTGACTCGGAAACCTAGTAAACTTTTTAAACGAAGTTAGTGAAACTTGTTTCCGAGATCTGATCTACCAAGAAATTAGGAATAATGTAAATGATGCAGAGATAACTCTGATTGATCGAAAACATGAAGGAGAACAAATTGATCGAGCTTTGTTGAAAAACATTTAAAATTATAGAAAACGTGAAGGAGAACAAATTGATCGAGCTTTGTTGAAAAACATTTAAAATTATAGAAAAGGTGAAGGAGAACAAATTGATCAGACTTTGTTGAAAAATGTTTAATTAACTTATTCATCTGATCTACCATTTCAACTAGTGAGACGTAGCTAATACAAACCAAATCAGTAAACCTTTCCATCAAAATTAGTTTTAGTATAATAAACCCTACTCACGCCCGTGAGGCGTTATGCTGTCAAATTTTTCCAAAATTTAGGGTTTAGCTAGGTTAGTGGAATTTAACCCTTTTGGCGACATTAACCGCGTCGTTTCAACCCCCTTGTTGGCCTCCATTGCGATTGCTATGTGTATGTGAACACATCACTCTGCATTCATCTGTCATGTTTACGCCTTAAGCGTTACACCACCGAGCATGCTTACGCGTGCGAGGGGGTTTCTAGAGAAGCATGGAAATTTTTTTGATATTTTGTGTCATGACCACATGACAAATGTGGACATGACACGTGTGATGTGTGTCATGACCACATGGGAAATGTGGGTATGACATTTGGTATCAAAGCCCAAGTTTAAACACTGGGTGTATTTGGGCACGTTACTTAAATCTGCAACTTTGACTAATTAGTGCCTACCTTGTTTTGTAGGATGCCTCCCCGATGTATTCGGTGAGTGCAATTGCATAACACTACATCTGTTGAGGTGCACAGTGATTCCTTAGTAGAGGGACAGATACTAGCAGCCTTAGCAGATCTGCCAGTACCATAGGCACCACCAATACTTGATATAGGACCTCAGATTTTAGAAACATTACAGGCCATGTTAAAAAAGCTACTGCCAGTTATACCAGTGCCACGTGACGAGCCTCGCGATGATTCGCGATAGGAGCCATGTGAGGAGCCGCGTGCTGAGTCGCGAGCTGAGCCATGTGTAGAGCGACGCATTGATCCACGAGAGGTGCCACATGTGGAGCCTTTTGTAGAGATACCTGATACTACAGTGGAGGAGGTAGGTTCAGCTTACAGAGCACGGAGTAGGAGTCCTCCACAACATGTGAGACAAGATGAGACTGTGAGGGTAGAGAAGGTACATCATGGACCTTATGAGTATGGTATGGATGAGCCAGTTATAGGACTTAGAGACAGAGGAGATCCCATCAGAGACCTACTTAGGCTTAATCCACCTACCTTCGTAGGAGCTACAGAGGGAGCTGAGGCTAAGGCTTGGCTCATTAGTTTAGATAGAATCTTCACATTGCAACCTTATGGGAGCAACATAAAAGCACGCTTGGCAGTACACCTCCTGAGGGATGCAGCAGCTACTTGGTGGTGCACTAAGGAGTGCAAGCGCTACTTATCATTGGACACACTCACATGGGACATATTCATAGAGCACTTTAATGCGTGTTACTTGTCAAATCATTATAGGCAGCACCGGATAGATGAGTTCCATGACTTACAGCAGAGAGGACTCACGGTTGCACAGTATGAGAGCCAGTTTATTGAGCTTTCATGTTATGTAGAGTATATCCACGATGAGAAACTCTTGGTGCACAAATTCATCAGAGGTTTGAATTAAGGAATAGCAGGACCAGTGCATATGGTAGATGCCCAGACTATGAGTGAGGCTGTTGAGAAGGCTTATATTGCAAAGGAGATTCAGGGACGAGGGCAGAATTCACACCCGCAGTTTCAGGACCATAATCATCAACAACAGCAGAACTTTCATAGACCACAACCAACACCACAGAGAGGAGGATTTAATTCTTCATCATTACCTCCTAGGCCTCCACAGCAGCAGCAGTAGCATCAACAGAGGTCTAGACCCCAGAAGAGGGCTCAGGGAGGATAGAACCGTGGTTGGCAGTAGCAGGGCCCGCATAGGGATCAGAGGTAACAGGGATCATCTACGGGACCCGTGAGGTCACAGCAGTCGTATAGAGATTTATAGGGGTCCACAGGATAGACTAGGCAGCAACTGTCAAGTAGGACTCAGTCAGGGCAGTTATAGGCTAGTGATGCAGACAACCTAGTACTGAGAAGGACACTACAAAACTTCAATGGAACCGTTCTCAAGGTTCACTATTTTTACTAGAGGTTCAAACTTCTCATGATGAAGGGCTTTGACACAACAACTTATACATGCTCATGACATAAAAGAGAGTGGTTTCAGGACACATATCACATGATACCTAACTCAATCCAATATTCCATCACCTCCACTATGTAGGGTCTGCAGGACAATAGTCTTTCCTATGTCTTCCAAAGACAGTCATAATATCCTTCTTATGGTGGTCTCAATTGAGACAAACCCTTCATACAAAATGCCTAATCTATAGTATGCTAAGCATACCTAATGCCTTCACAAGTCAATAACATATCAACATACCTATTACCTTCCTTGTAGTGTCTGTCTCTAGGCCTTCTTTGTAGTGACTGTCTCCAGGAGGACTCATAGAGACAGAATAAGGCAAAGTGGACTGTTTTCTCAGAGAAGCCTCTTCCTACTTCTTGTCACAAGGCCAAGGTCAAGTCTAGAGTCCTTTCTATTGGTCCCAACACTTGACATTCACCAACTTTCCACTTCCACAGTCACTGGTTACCACCCCTCTGCTGCTGTCCTTCTCCAAATCCCAACACATGGTTCTTGTTGGGCCATTTACATGGCAAACTCCACCCAACCCATTCTCCTACCTCTGAAGCCTTCACAAGCATTTGAACTAACTATCTTACAATCCATTCCACTGATCACAAATAGAAAAGATCAGTGGAATGAAAAGAACTCCATCGGACTACTCAGAAAAACCCTAACTCAGGGTTTAGGGTAGTCTAAAGCAGAACAGAGATTTCTCACACCAAATCTAGTGTCAAGTCTCCAAACAAGATTCAAATCAAAGATACTTCCTCCTACTAATCATCCAAAAAGCTAATGGGCTCTGATTGTTCTGTACAGGGTCATGTACGGGCTGGAAACAATAATAAAACACAGAAAAATAGGAAAATGGACGTTTCTTTATTTTGTTTCACTTCAATCTTTCTTCACTCTACAAAATGAATAGTTTCAAGGCTTTTTGAAGCCTATCCTGATGCCTTCTACATGCTTGAGGGTAGTTGAACCGATGGAGGGAGTAAAAAACTATTCCCAAACCATCAACTGCCCAGTCAGTAACAATATTACTATTTTTGTAACTATCCTCTCTTGGACTGCACCGACTGTTTTGTGTTTAATAAGGCTTTCCAAAATTTGGTTAACCTTGGACAAGGTTCTAACACCCTTCCAACCTTTGACATGCTTCTAACCACAAGGATTGCCTCCTACACACTTTAGGAGGACTACAAACTTAGAGAAACATATGACTGCCTTTTACCACATGACTGTCCTCCTTAGGACTTACAACATGACAGTAGTCTTATAGTCATTTGGACATAGTCCTTTTACATTTATGGTATCCAAGCCTTATTACAACATGGAGATGGTCTCAAGGACCTTATTAAACCAAAACAAACTACTTGAAGATCAAGTAAATCCTAGATATCTTGGTGCTCCTACACCAGCTAGGGGCCCATGTTATGTTTGTGGTGGGGCAGGGCATTTGGCTAGAGAGTGTCCACAGGGTTTCATAGCAGGGGGACAGCCCTGTTTAGGAGGGTCAGAGTAGACTGTAGGAGATATGGGTAGGTCCCACTGCATGTTTGCAGCGGTCGATAACCGCCAGGTCGACTATCAAGCATCTGTGATTGAGACATCAGGTACAATCGGGGATGCCCCCATCTCTATTATTTTTGACTCTGGAGCTATCGATTCTTTTCCATCTACATTGTTAGTGTAACATTGCAGGCTGGTGGCTTCTAGGCAGGACATTAGGTGGGAGGTTGAGTTGGCCTCTGGGGCCAGGATGTTAGTAGATACCTTGGTTTGGGATTGTGAGATTTCTATGGGTTCCTTCACCACATCTTGTGACCTTAGAGTCATGTCATTAGGATCCTACGGTGTGGTTTTGGGGATGGATTGGCTTGTGGCACATAGAGCCAAGCTAGATTGTCACCGAAGGGCGATTAGTTGCTTAGATGATCATGGTGTACTGGTTGAGATAGTGGGCATTCAGAAGCCCACGATAGTTTGTATGATTTCCGCTCAGTAGCTTAAGCGTTGCATGCTGAAGGGATTTCAGATGTTCACTATCACGGTTAGTGACAGATCAGAGGATGAGCCTGAGGCTTCATTGGATGATCACCCTATCCTGAGAGATTTTGCCGACATATTTCTACCAGAATTACCAGGTATGTCTCCATGCAGAGAAGTAGATTTCCACATCGATATAGTGCCATGTGCCGAGCCAGTGTCTCATGCACCCTACAAGATAACTACACATGAGCTCACGGAGCTCAAACTACAGTTAGAGGAGTTACTTGAGAAGGGGCACATCTGACCTAGCATTTCACCATGGGGCGCACCAGTTATCTTTGTGAAGAAGAAGGATGGGTCTCTTCTCTTGTGCATGAATTATAGGCAGTTAAACGGTGATGGTGAAGAACCGTTATCCTCTGCCTAGGATTGATGACCTTTTTGACCAGATGCAGGGAGCCAGAGTGTTCTCAACAATTAATCTGAAATCTGGGTATCACCAATTGCGCATCAAAGGTAGATATTCATAAGACTACTTTTCAAACCAGATATGGCCATTACGAGTTCACAGTGGTACCATTCGGTTTGACGAACGCCCCTGCAGTGTTCATGAGTCTCATGAACGGGGTGTTCCACACTTACTTGGATCAGTTCGTGATCATCTTTCTCGATGATATTTTGATCTATTCATGGACCGAGGAGGATCATGTGGATCATTTGCATTAGGTTTTGTAGTGCTTGCGAGAGCAGTAGCTTTATGGCAACCTGGCGAAGTGTGCCTTCTTTAGGACAGATGTGCAATACTTGGGGCACATTCTATCAGGCGATGGCATCTCCATAGATCCATCAAAGATCAGAGCTATCCAAGATTGGCTAGCACCCACCAGTGTGACAGAGGTCAAGAGTTTCATGGGATTAGCCGGTTATTACCATAGATTTGTAGAGGGCTTTTCTAGGATAGCGCATCCCATCACTTCCCTTCAGCAGAAAGGGAAGAGTTTCACTTGGACCGAATAGTGCGAGAGGGCCTTTGGGGTCCTCAAGGAGCATCTTATCAGTACTCCCATCTTAGTGGTTCCAAATCCTGCTAAAGATTTTATGGTTTGCACAGATGCATCACTTGAGGGTTTGGGAACCGTGCTTATGTAGGGTGGTAGAGCGATAGCATATGAGTCACATAAGCTCAAGACACATGAGCTGAAGTACCCTACTCACGATTTAGAGCTCGCAGTAATTGTACATGCTCTTGTTCATTGGAGACACTTCCTTTTGTGTCGTCACTTTGAGCTCCATTCTGATAACCATAGTTTGCAGTACATAATCACACAGCCAAATTTGAATACCTGTCAGTAGGGTTGGATGGAGTTTTTATGCGAGTATGACTTTGATGTCCACTACATCAAAGGGAAGGAGAACATGGTCGCTGACACTTTGAGTCAGAGGCACCACGAGATCCTAACCTTGACCTTGAGTGTGGATTTGAGAGAGCACATCTTACAGCATCTACCTGAGGATGTGTGGCTTCTTGAGGTACAGCAGGAGATCCAGAAATAGAGGGCCCTTAAAGGCAAATTTGTAGGATATTCCCTTGAGTCAGATGGTTTGTTGAGACATCGACAGCGCATCTTTGTACCCCGTGTGGGTGATCTTCGTGCAGTGGTTCTTTCAGAGGCTCATAGAGCACCTTATGCAACACACCCAGGGGTGAAGAAGATGCATGCTGACTTGCAACAATTATACCATTGGCCAGGTATGAGACGAGACATTGCAGAATATGTTGCTTGTTGCCTTGAGTGCCAGAGGGTCAAGGCCGAGCACTAGCATCCAACAGGACTGTTATACCCTCACGAGATACCTGAGTGGAAATGGGACACCATTTCCATGGATTTTATTGTTAGTCTTCCTATGTCATCACGTCGCCATGTGTCATCATGGTGACAATTGACAAGTTGACCAAGGTGGCACATTTCTCACCTGTACGCATGACATACAATGCACCATCTGTGGTGAGAGTATTCTTGGATCAGATTGTTAGATTACATGGGGTACTTCACTGTATCATTTCTAGTAGAGATTCAGTATTTACTTTAGCCATTTGGAGAGCCTTATAGCAGGTGTTGGGCACATAGCTCAACTTCAGTTCCGTTTACCATCCTGAGACCGATGGACAGACAAAGAGAGTTAATCAGGTGTTGGAGGACATGCTTCGTAGGTATGTTATGGACCATCAGTCTAGATGGGAGGAGTATCTGTATCTGGTTGAGTTTACCTACAATAATGGGCATCACAGCTTGTTGGGTATGCCTCCTTTTCAGGATTTATATGGCAGACCATGCAGGACACCATTGAGTTGGGATCGGATAGAGGACAGGGTTCCCATTGGTCCAGAGATAGTTCAGGATATGGAGCAGTAGGTCACACTGATTAGGCAAAGACTTCAAGAGGCACAGGATCGACAGAAAAAGTATGCCGATGCTAAGAGGGTAGATCAGAGCTTCTCAGTTGGGGACAGAGTATTCTTGAGAGTGCGACTGCACAAGAGTCCAATCTGTTATGGAAAGGGCTCTAAGCTCACACCATGGTTTGTAGGACCTTTTGAGATCTTGGAGCAGATAGGACTTGTAGCCTATCATCTATCCTTGCCACCCAGCCTGTCGCGTATCCACGATGTCTTTCATATTTTAGTCTTACAGCGTTACATATCTGACTTATCTCAAGCATTGGATTGGAGTGCTCTTCAGGTAGAGGCAGAAGGTCAGCTGGCTTTGGAGCCAATTCGCATATTGGCTCGTCGGATGCTAGGCCTTCGAGATCGAGAGCTAGACCAGGTTAGAGACCAGTGGGACATGTACGATGAGGTCATGGTGACATGGGAGGATGCATTGAGATTGAGGGCCCTTTATCCTCACCTCTTTGATGACTTCCAGGAGGAAGTACAGTCTTAGGGGGGGAGGATGTGAGGCCTACTTTTTCAATCTTGTACATTTGACTATCTACTTTACTGTTGTTGATACATTTAGACTTGTGGGACTGTTGATCCCAAATTTCTAGACTATTAGACTTTATGTTGTATGTAGACTTCTTATTCTTAGTATGCTTACGATGTGTTTAGACCTGGATATTGCTTTACTGATGATGTTAGACAGATGGTTTATATTATGATGTTATGGGAAAACTAATTGGGTGATGTTAGAAATTTGTTATGTGATTCAATCTTGGGAATGGATGTTTGAAATGTAGAATTTAGAATCTAATTGTAATGTAACTTCCTTTATGCTTATATGAACTTGTGATATTCTATGTGAGTGTATGTTTCAATTTTCTTCGGCTATTATATATATGTGGAATTAACTTTGCAATTGAGTGTGTAGGTATTTCTAACAAGCCACAGAAATTGGAGATCATCCCACACAATGTTGTTATCCCTTGTGAAGTCAATCTAGTTCCAGGAGGAACCAAGATCAACTCTGTGCATGATGAAATTCTATAATGTTGATTGCATGTTGTTAGTCAGGTTAAGTCTACCACTCATTTTATTTTGAATTCTAATTGGTATTGTAAGAATTTTGTCTTTGAATTTCATTTTTTAAATTTTAAATTTTGAGACCCCTTTTCATGTGCTTTAACTCAACCCTTATGAGCTAAACTTGACCCTGGGTTGTAACCCTTGGGTCTAGGGACCTTTTTGACTTGGGTAACCCTTGGTAAACCTCCATTTGGTCACCTTAACTTCACCCTGAAGTTAAGTGACGAAATTGGAGGCATGGGAGGGAGAGGATGAGTGAGTCAAACACTCAACCCCATCCTTACCACTTCCTAAGGTTGGAGATGTCTCCAAGACCACCCAATTGTGGAGGAATTTACTCCAAGTCTCTCTCACAATTGGTGAGGGTACCTTGGAGTTATGTGGTCCCTCTTGGGAGGAAAGGAATGGGACACATGTGTCACCCATTCCCTCTTAAGCTCCACATTTCTCTCCCACATGTTTGAGAGAGGACAAGTGGAGGGGAGAGAGAGACTTGGGGATGGGTGAGTGACATGTGTCATCACTTCCCACCACAAGCAAGACCCATGGGATGGGTGAGTGACATGTGTCATCACCCATCCCATGGGTCTTGCTTGTGGTGGGGAGGAAGAGTGAAAATGTGACAAGTGTCACCTCTGTTGGGCACGTGGATTATTGAAGCCCAAATGTAACAGCGTATACCTCCTGTCTTATTTTATTCTTTGTAACCATCCATTATGCAGAGAGCCAATCTTGGCTTGTAATGGTTTACTTTATCTGGGTCGCTGGTTTCAGATGCTACTCAGACGGTTGGTAGGAGTTTTTTGCGAGAGTCTTTCAGACTGCTTTGCTGTGGTTTTTCTATATGAGAGATATATACAGAGAGAGATGTATGATACACAGTGTGATGTATTGATCTAATAAAATATTTCCCTTCATTGTGGATGTAGCTTGAAATGGTGAACCACGTTAAACTCTTTGGTCTTCTGTATGTGTGTTGTTTTATATTCTTGTCATTCTGAGCATTCGTTTGATCTTGTTGTTCTTATTTCTGGTTCTGTAATTCTATTTTAAATTTATAATTGGTATCAAAGGTCTATGTGAAGCTTGGTCCAGGAGATAACCTGTGAAGTTATTTTTGGGAACCTGTACAGCAATCAAAATGGATGATTCAAAAAAATGGAAAATAGAGAAATTTACAGGCCAAAACTTTGGTCTTTGGAAAGTGCATATGGAGTCTCTTCTTATCAAACAGGACTTGTCACTCACCTTACTAGGGAAAGCCAAAGGACAAGGTACTATGAAGGATGAAGACTAGGACAAACTGGACATGAAAGCGAAGGCAACTATTTTTCTCTCATTGTCCAACAATATATTATTTAATGTCTCAAATGAGAGTACTACGAAAGCGCTTTGGGAAAAGCTCTCCAGTATGTATTCGATTACTTCAGCTTCGAACAAGGTATTTATTATGAAGAAATTATATAACCTGAAAATGAAAGGTGGGGTTATGTCCAATCATCTGAATAAATTTAACACCTTAGTTACTCAATTAGCTTCGGTGGGTATCAACTTAGATCCTGAGATTAAAGAGATTTTGCTATTGTGTTCCTTACCAAATAGCTAGGAAGGCGTTGTCATGGCTATGAGCACTTCTGTAGCAACCAAGAGTACATTGGTTTTTGATGACGTTGCAGCTACTCTTCTCAGCGAAGACATGAGAAGGAAACATCAGGAACCCTCATCTGGCGATGCTCTAACAGCTGTAAGTATAAACAATAGGGGAAGAAGCCATGACAAAGGTATATACAACAACTGGAGAAGGTCACAATCTGGTCCGCGATCGAAGTCTAGGGGCAAAACCGGTGCATGTTGGTTTTGTGGAAAACCCAGACACAATAAGAAGAACTGTTGGAACTATAAGAAAGCTCAAGGCAATGTGAGCACAAATAATCAAGTAAACACTACAAGTGATGGTGCTTTGGTTCTATAAGCTAGTGATACAAATGCAGATTCATGGGTCCTTGATTTCAGTGCCTCATTTCATGCCACTTCATGCCGTCAAGCTTTCACAAATTTTCAAGAAGGCACATTCGGTAAGGTGTTTCTTGGTGACAATAAAGAATGTGACATTTTAGGAAAAGGTGATATAATATTGAATTAGAAAAATGGAGACAAACTAACTTTGACGGATGTTTGATATGTACCCATGTTAAAAAGAAATTTAATTTTTGTTAGTCAGCTTATAGGCAATGGATGCAATGTTAAATTTTCTCTTGATTCATGGAAAATTACAAAGGGACTTTTAGTAATGGCAAGAGGAAAGAAGCAAGGTAATCTCTATATTTTGGACTGTTTTGGTGAAGTGGGAGCTGCCTTGCCGGCTATGGACAGTGGGTCTGAAATATGGCACAAACGACTCAGTCATATGAGCCAAAAAGGTATTCAAGTTATGCTTCAGCGCAATCAGCTTCTAGGCCTCACCTGCATCGATTTAGAATTATGCAAATATTGCCTTTATGGCAAACAGTGCCGAACCAGTCTCTTGAGAATGGGGCATGACAAGAAAACTACTCCGTTGGAACTTGTTCATTCCAACATTTTTGGTCTGACTCAGGTAACTTCTTTCGGTGGAGCAAATTATTTTGTAACCTTTCTAGGTGACTACACTCAGAAAATCTAGATTTATATGTTGAACAGAAAATCTGAGGTATTTTCAAAATTTAAAATTTTTAAGGCTTCTGTTGCAAACCAGATTGGGCATAAAATTAAATGCCTACTAACAGACAATGGTGGAGAATATTGCTCTTCAGAGTTTGATTCATTTTGTGTAGACCATGGTATTCGACGGATCAAGACTGTCCCTTATACACCTTAGGAGAACGGTGCAGCTGAGAGGTTAAATCGCATGATACTTGAGAGAGCTAGATGCATGCTCTCTAATGCCGGATTGGGAAAAGAGTTTTGGGCAAAGGCATGTAATACTGCTATGTATCTCATCAATCGAGCTCCATCGTCCAGGCTAGATTTTGACATACCTGAGGAGACATGGCTTGGAAAACGAATTTCCTATCATCATTTGCGGGTGTTTGGCTATGCCACTTTTGTTCACATTTTGAAAGAGCAGAGAACTAAATTAGATTTCAAGTCAAAAAGGTGTGTTTTTCTTGACTATGGTGAAGATTAGTTTGGCTTTTGTCTTTGGGATCCCGTTGCAAAAACCATAATCCATAGCCGTGATGTTGTGTTTAATGAGAAGGATTTTCTAGGTTTGCAACCTTCAAATTTACCTCCAACAGAGAATATTGATGTGGATTTGTTCGATAATGGTAAGGTGAGGCAACCTACCATTACTTTCTCTCAGCCATTGGTTACTTCTACTCATTATTATACCACATCTACTCTAATTTCTACCACTACTCTGTCTTTAGCTGGTTGCATTTTACCCACACAGTATACTACACAGTCAATCACTGTTCCAATGCCTCACATTGGCATCACTAGTGTGAATACCGTGGGAATTCCAACAATTGGTCTCTTACCTAAACCGCAACCCACTCCAGTTAAATCGCACCCTTCTTATTCTCATTCGATGCCTTGTGCTTCAGCACATGAAACGCTGCCCACACATACTCCAACGCAGCCAGCAAATTGTCCCACGCAGCCTTCCAATAGTTGTTCCTTGTCCTCCCAAAGCACTTCACTGCCTTCCCTTAGTCATTCGCTGACTTCCAAACATACAACGCAGCATTTGTTTGTTAAACCGCTGCATGTTTTAAGTCCAACGCAGCCATTATTTGGTATTTCACTGCCAACAAATACTCCACCGTAGCCTTCACAAAAGTTCACGCTGCCCTTACCAACTATTACACTCTCTCCGTTAGGTGCTATGCTACCTTCCTCAAGCATTATGCTGCCTTTAAACCACTCAACGTTGCTTTCAGAACTTACTACGTAGCCTGTTACTGTTTGTACGCTGCCACTATATAAGCAGCCTCTATTAAATGAACAATCTCCTTTTGACCAGATACAAGGTTCATTGCCTAAATAGGACAGTGTGACTGGGCAAAGTACTCTAGGTGCACAAATACAGAGGCAGGGGAGCTTTCCTTAGGGGCCTCTACAATCAGAGGTTGATGATGTTCAGAATTTATTACAGAGACTAAATCTGGATTCCAATATCTAGCCAGAGCAAGGTACACAATTGAGGAGATCTACCTGTGCAAAGAGGAGACCTGCAAAATTGATGACTACAAGTTATTTCTCTCTGATTATGCAGAGCCGGCAACTTATAAACAAGCCTGCAAGCATGAAAATGCACACAATTGGATGGCAGCCATGAATGAAGAAATGGATTCGTTGAGAGTCAATCATACCTGGGATTTGGTTCATCTTCTGCCAAATCGAAAGCCTCTCAAGAACAAATGGATTTATTGTTTTAAAGATGAAGATGGAGGAAGTAAAAGATATAGGGCCAGATTAGTCGTCAAGGGATTTGATCAACAAAAAGGTATTGATTTTTCTGAAATCTTTTCTCCAGTTGTCAGAATGGACACAATCCGTGCTGTGTTGGGTTTGGTAACCATTTGGGATTTAGAACTTGAGCAACTCGATGTGAAAACAACGTTTTTACACTAAGACATTGATGAGGATTTATACATGGAGCAGCCTGAAGGCTTTGCTCAACCAAGTAAGGAGCATTTATTTTGCAAGTTGAAGTAGAGTTTGTATGGGCTGAAGCAAGCTCCAAGACAATGGTATTTAAAATTTGACCGCTTCATGACTGATAACAACTTTATTCGGTGCGAATCAGATCCTTGTGTTTACCACAAGAAGCTTAATACTGGTGAGTTTGTCATACTTTTGCTCTAGGTTGACGATATGTTAGTAGCTGGTACTAGTGTTTAGATTATTGCTCAGCTGAAGCAACAGTTGGCTCTTTGTTTTGCCATGAAAGACCTAGGACCAGCGAAAAGAATACTTGGGATGTACATATTTGGAAATAGAAATAAAAGAGAACTCCAGTTGTCCCAAGCAAACTACATTGCCAAAGTGTTGGACAGATTTAATATGTCTCATGCTAAACCGGTATCTACTCCTTTGGCTGATCATTTCCGCTTATCTTCAGCTATGTGTCTGAAAAATCAGGAAGAAGAAGAACAGATGAGGTCTGTTCCATATACATCTGCAGTTGGTAGTATAATGTATGCAATGGTATGTACTCATCTAGAAATTGCACAAGCAGTTGCAGTTGTGAGCAGATTCATGAGTAATCCAAGCAAACTACACTGGCAGGAAGTTTAATGGATTCTACGGTACTTGAAAGGTACTTCACATTTCTGTTTATGTTTTGGAGGTACTGACTTTTAGCTCCATGGTTATGTAGATTCAGATATGGCTGGAGATTTAGACAAACGCCGGTCTACCACTGGTTATGTCTTTACATTTGTTAGGGCAGCCATTAGTTGGGTTTCTCGGTTGCAACAAGTTGTAGCTCTATCATCAACAGAGGCTAAATACATTGCACTCTTAGAAGGAGCCAAAGAAATGATATGGCTTGAGCGTTTGTTGACCGAACTGGGCTGTCTGAAATTAGTATTTCCATTATATTGTGATAGCCAAAGTGCTATTCACTTGGCAAGAAATTTAGCTTTCCACAGTTGAACAAAGCATATTGACCTTTGATACCACTTGATCTGCCATGTTATTGACGAAGCCAAGTTGCAGGTCACAAAGATTGACACAAAGGTTAATCTGGCAAATACATTAACCAAGGTTGTTCCTCGAGAGAAGTTCAATTTCTGTAGATCTTCTCTCGGTCTTGTTCCTCTGTGACACTAAATTTCAAGAAGGGGATCTCTCTCAGAGCAGCTTCATTGCCGTTCCCATTGGTCTTCAAGTGGGATATTGTTGGGCACGTGAATTATTGAAGCCCAAATGTAACGGCGTATACCTCCTATCTTATTTTATTCTTTGTAACCATCCATTATGCAGAGAGCCAATCTTGGCTTGTAACGGTTTACTTTATCTGGGTCGCTGGTTTCAGATGCTGCTCAGACGGTTGGTAGGAGTTTTTTTCAAGAGTCTTTTAGACTGCTTTGCTACAGTTTTTCTATATGAGAGATATATACAGAGAGAGATGTATGATACACAGTGTGATGTATTGATCCAATAAAATATTGCCCTTCGTTGTGGATGTAGCCTGAAATGGTGAACCACGTTAAACTCTTTGGTCTTCTGTATGTGTGCTGTTTTATATTCTTGTCATTCTGAGCATTCGTTTGATCTTGTTGTTCTTATTTCTGGTTCTGTAATTCTATTTTTGAATTTACAACCTCCCCATTCCTCAAAGCTCATGGGTAGAGCTTATTTTAATCCCACTTGGAGAAGGTTATGGGTTGTTGAATTTTTGAAAAATTTTATTGTTTGAATTTTTATTTTGGGGGAAAAAGATAGAGAGAGTTTTGTGGCTTATGTTGGAGGAGGATTTGGAGAAGCTCTACATCAACCATCTACCTTAATTGGGCTTTTGAAGGTTGGTTTCAAGGCTAAGGCCTTCCCTTATGTATTTTTATTTGTTTGTATGATGCTATGTGTGAGATCTATTTTTGAGTTTTGTTTTTTGTGTGGGGAAAATTGTAAGGGTGTTGTAAGAGCCTCTCCCACTTGGGAGAAGATGCTCAACAAGTGTGGGGTGGGGGAGGAGTGAACCTCCTCGGGGTCATTTCCTTGAGTTTGTGGTGTTGTAGCCTTGAGGGCATTATGAGATTTTGAGCAATATGTGAAATGGTTTGAGAGCCAAAATGGAAGCTTTATGGAAATTGTGTTTAAATGTGTTGGCTAGAGGCCTTATGAGGTATTTGTTTTGGGATATTTGTAGGAGTGGCACTCTTGAGTTGAGTGTGTCCACTCCCCTACCCCTTTGAACTCATCTTGGTTGAGTTCTTGTGTTGTGCTATCCATGGGTGTAAAATTGTGTTTGGTTGTTTGAATGTCTTGTTGTGATGTGGAATGAGTTCCCAAGTGTGTGGATGACCTCCCTAGCTCGGGGGTGACCCTCTTGCGGGTCTATGGTAGGGAGGAGAGCAAGATGTGTAGCTTCTTTCCCCTTGTTGTGATATGCAAGTTCATTGGAGCTAAGTTGTGAAGTTGGAGAAAACATCTTGTTCTTGGAGTTGATATTTTATTTTCCTTTACTCTTGAGAGAGAGCTTGGCCTACTTAGGAGATTGTATCATTTGTTAGTTTCAAATAGGAGAACATTGTCCTCTCTCTTGTTGTAAAAGTGTATTTTCTTATGTTGTGTGTAAGCTATTTTCATTTGTAATAGAAAGAAAATGGTTGATTTTAATGCTTATCATTCAAGGAAAGTTGAAGGAAGAAAATTTGTTTTTAAAGGTTATTTCATTTGTATGTAAATTTTTAAAATATCAAATAGAAAAGTTGTGAATTTTATTATTGAGACAAATTATGAAATTTGAATATTGTCTTTATAAAAAAAAAATAGTTTATGTCATGTATTATAAGTATTTACTTAATTGTATTTGTTCCTTTCTTTAAAAATGTAAATATTAATGATACTATGAATATATTGAAAAAATGAGTTCATTGTCTTTTAGAAGATTTGATAAAAAAAAAATAGATATATATCTTTGTTTATTTGTTTTAAAAGAAAAATTGTATGTGATTGGAAGAAAGAAAAAATTTAATTATATATGTTAGGTGTATTTGAAAGAATGTATTTATTTGCATTTAAAGATAAACTGATTTTAACATTCTGCCAACAAAAATAGAGTATACATTATATATATATATATATATATATAATAAAACTGTGAATTGAATGTAATTGTGCTTTTGCTGGGTATTCTAATATTTATTAAACTATGATTTTTAAATTAAAGTTATGGTTGATGTGTGTGTGTATATATATATATATATATATATATATATATTAAACTTAAATAAAAGAAAATGATAATAAAAAACGCTGAGTAAATATGAAGGACTATTTTTTTTGCAATCGCATTTTTTTCTTTGTAGCGAATATACAATGATAAATGGTGGGGGTGGGGGTTCGAACCACCCACCGCTGTGTCTTCAATGTTTTAGGTGTGGGGAGAGGGGCATAGCCCCCACCCACACCTCATCGTATGGGATGTGGGTGGGGGCTTCGTCCCCCTCCCCACACTCCCCCTTATGCAAACACCCCGCGGCCACTGCAAACTCCTCCCCCCCAATGCAGTCTATAACCCTTCCTCCACTGCGGCCGCTGTGTCTTCGCTCCCCGTGGCCACTGTATCTCTGCCCACCACTGCCTGTCTCCTCTGCCCTGTGGCCTCTGCCAGCCCCCTCACCACCAACATCTCTGCCACCACTGCTATGGCCGCCCTCCTCAACTCGTCGTCGCTACCGTCACTATCCTAGCAGCACCCCTCCACAGTCCCTCCTCTTTGGACTGTCATCAAAACAAAAAGAAACTTAGGGTTTCAGCATTTTAACAAAAAGAATAAAATATATATTTTTAAAGAAAAATCCACTTTATAAACACAGTAAATATATATGATGGCATTCAAATATATATATATATATATATATATATATATATATATATATATATATATATATATATATATATATATATATATATATATATATATATATATTTGAATGCCATCATATGCATTTCATATGTAGCCACCATTACAACCTGCAACTCAACCAAAGGAAACAAAGACAAAAATGAAAGAGAGAAAGAGAAAGAGAAAGAAAGGAGAGAGAAAACAAAGAGGAGAAAATGAGAATTGAGAAGAATAGGGTTAGGGTTTTTACTCATAAGGAAATTAATTTTTAATTGAGGGGAATTTTAGGGCTTTGCATTTTAAAATTGTCTTATATTCCTTTCCCATTCTCTTTACTATTTTCCTCCTTTTGTTTTAACATTTATTTATTGAATGGGATAGTGTGATTAATTAAATGGGTAAAACTAGATTCTTTTTGGAATATTATTATTTTATTTGTTAGTGGATGTGAATAAATTAATTAAATCATGATTAAAAGGATTTATTTGTTCAACTAAATTTATAAAATTTAAATATTGTGAGGTATTTATTTTAAACAATCGGGTTAAATCTTAGATCATAAAACTTAACTCAACGAGGACGATTTTAACCTACATCATTATTAATTAAAATTTAATATTCTTTTTAATCTGTTTGGGGCAATTTAATTAACAAAATTAAATTAAACGTTGTTTTAAACCTGACTCAAAAACCTAGTAAACTTTTTAAATGAAGTTAGTGAAACCTGTTTCCGAGATCTGATCTACCAAGAAATTAGGAATAATGTAAATGATGCAGAGATAACTCTGATTGATCGAAAACATGAAGGAGAACAAATTGATCGAGCTTTATTGAAAAACATTTAAAATTATAGAAAATGTGAAGGAGAACAAATTGATTGGACTTTGTTGAAAAATGTTTAATTAACTTATTCATCTAATCTACCATTTCAACTAGTGAGACGTAGGTAATACAAACCAAATCAGTAAACCTTTCCATCAAAATTAGTTTTAGTACAATAAACCCTACTCACGCCCGTGAGGCATTATGCTGCCAGATTTTTCCAGAATTTAGGGTTTAGCTAGGTTAGTGGAATTTAACCCTTTTGGCAATGTTAACCGCGTCATTTCGACCCCCTTGTTGGCCTCCATTGCGATTTCTATGTGCACGTGAACACATCACTCCGCATTCATCTTTCATGTTTATGCCTTAAGCGTTACGCCGTCGAGCACGCTTACGCGTGCGAGGGGGTTTCTAGAGAAGCATGGAAAAAATTTTGATATTTCGTGTCATGACCACATGACACATGTGATGCATGTCGTGACCGCATGGGAAATGTGGGCATGACAAATTAGGCATGACATGGATAAGGGTAGGTAATGTCACAGGTCCAGCCTTAACATCTAAGGTGATTGTACCTAGTGATTGTTTACCAACATTATCAAAGCCAAGAATGTTGAGTTTATCTAGTTTGATGAAAGATGTATCAATACTAATTTTATGTAACAAGTCGATGCCACAAACATTAAGACTTGATCCACCATCAATCATAGTGTGTCGCACCTTAATTTTATTAATGATGACAAATATCATGAGAGGTTCATATTGGTCTTCCACATTTATGGGAGGTAATTCATGTTCTTGAAATGAAATATCGGATGTTGTCGCATGCACACAACTAAATAGAGATGCTACATCATTTGGTCTAACAAAAGGTGGAATAACTACCTTTTTAGAGCCTCATGGAGCATCATGTGGTATGAAGGTGATGTTTGTATTAAATCCTATAGAGAGATCTTAGCCAGAGTAGCACAGAGCTTCTCGACAAGATAGTATTCTTTGCCAATATGTGGAGGAAGACAAGGTGCTTGAGGTAGGATAGGTTGAGAAGGTGGAAGAGAAATGGACACACTCGGTGTTTGCTTACTTTGCTTGTTATTGTGAGTGTTGTATGTGTGAGCAACCACATTATTATGAGATTGTTGCAACACATTGTGAACACCTTGATTTCTTTTAGTAATTTGCTTTGCATAATTGATAATGTAACCCGAGAGTCAAGCTAGTGTTGGATCACCTTGAACTGTAATCACCGGTTTAGAGAAAAGAGGTGAATTGTACTTATTCACTATCCTTTAGTGGGCAGAATAAGTCTCTTAATAATGATTGAATTGACATTGTTTTGCTTTTGAGTAAGCTCAATATCCATCCCTAAAGGATTTAATGTGAGAGATCACTCTTCATCCACTAATGCTTCATCTTTTGAAGGGAGAGTATTGGAATGAAGAGAGGGGATTTCCACGTGGTTTGAACATGCAACCAAAGGAGAAATATTTAAGGTCTTCACATCCTTAGTGATATCTAAGGTACTTGAATATTCAATCAAAGGAGGAAGATCAAGGATCTTCACATCCTTAGTGATATCCATGGTACTTAGACATTTAACCAAAGGTGGAAGATCCATAGAATGAGCCATAGAAACCTCATGTACTATGGTAGAAATAGAAGTATTATGCTCAACATCATCTAATGCCGCATCTCTAGAAGAGAGATTAAAATGAAGAGGAGGTATAGTAATGTTAAGGAATGTGTCAATGATCTCATCCTCTTACACCAAAATGTCTTCATTTTTGGGAGAGGAATCCAAAGCATAAGGTGAAGTAGGAAAAGATAAGTCACCATCATATACCTTAGATATGATTCAATGATATTATCATGAATTGTAGTAGAAGAAGAACCATCACGATCATCTTTCTCATGACAATTCATGGAGATGAATTCAGTGAGATCTTCTAATATCGAAGGATATGTTGAACACACTAGGATATTGAGGGGGGGTCAATCAGTATCTAAACATACTTTAACTTCTCCCGAGCAGATTAAAACTTAAGCATTACAATATTCACATAACCATGAATAATCAACACAATGCACATTAACTCATGACACCAGATATATGTGGCAAACCCAATAAGGAAAAATCCATGGTGAGGATTAACTCACAACATATGAAACTCAAATAACAACTTTGTTTTAGGGCTACAACCCAAGAAAGCTACTACTCCCTGTTGACTTTGGTTTAGGGCTACAACCCAAGGAAGCAACTACTCCCTGAAAACTTTTGCTTTAGGGTCACTCCCAAGGAAGCTACAACTCCCTGAAGACTTTGTTTTAAGGTCACTCCTAAGGAAGTAACTACTCCCTGAATTGAGAACACACTTAGAAAATATTACAGTATGAAAGTCTCACTACTGCCTAAAAAATGACATTGAAATTCACACTTTTGATGATTGCAATTCTGCCTCTTAACACTTCCTTCTAGTGATCAAATCAGTTAGGCACACTCTACACATGATCACTATCACAGATATGTCTTCAAGATGAATTGGGACATCATCTACAACTTCTACTCTTTCTCCTTCAGTCACACATAATAATGCATTCATTTTGCTTCTTTTGCTTGTGAACCTTATTAATCACATTGCAATTACACTTCACCTAACTCAATTTGATTTATAATTTATACATGATATTGTATTTATTAAATTTCTTGTCAGCCAGAGACAACATGAAAAATACATTTACAAGTCGGCCAGAATACACACAACATGAAATGTATAGAGGACAAGTCCTAAACAAGACCACACGCTACACCAGTAGAAGACCCATGCCTTGCAAAAATCAACACTTACTTAACCATGTCCAAAACATCTTTCATAGCGTCAAACATCAAGATATTACATCTACTCACTCTACTCATTTGAAAATAGGATAGTCTTAAGCAAAGACATATGAAACTTGAAGCATAACGGCCACAACAACTTGAAAACCTTGTGCGGTACTGGAAATAAGAAAGATCTTCATGAAACTCTTCCAAATGAGTCTACATGACTCATACAACTTCTCCAATCTCTCCTTTACCTCCACACATCAAATATTTTATGTCATACATCTTCAACCATAAACTCTGAGAACAACAAGTCATCTGGAACATGCTACAACATACTGTCATTGAAAAATTGAGCTTACGAATCACCAAGAAACTTGAAACTGCAAGAAAGCATGTAATGCACAACCATAATCATGTCCACAAAACTACAAAGGAAAAAATTCACATCCAGATGAATATGGAGCATTCCGATAAGCCTTCAACACTACCTTACTCTGTTAAAACACATGTTGGTACTCTATCATGCATAAATTTCACAATGGAAGGATAGATGATCTAAAATTTTGGAATTATCACCTTCACAGCACCTTGAACATAGCTCTAGAACCCATAGCCATAACTATAGATGCAGAAGAATGTAGAGCATCCCATTGCCCCTACTAAGAACACCTTCACAGAAACAACATTGTCTTAACACTGTCAATTGCAAAACACTTGTACGGTAATCTGATCATCTTAGTGCTTCTAACTCCCATATTAATGTATCTTCTTGATGCTTCTAATTCCCATCTTAATATGTCTTCATACTCAACTCTTCATTGATCAAGGCATGGCATCCAACCATGAACTTCATTATATTCAACATGGCATCCAACCATGAACTATGTCTTCTCTGTTGGATAGGACATGACATTCAACCATGAACACCATCACACATCCATGATAGTGTTGATATCAATGACAACCTTGTGACAGTGTTGACATCAATTACAACCTTAAGAACCATATGTGTAACAATCTCCCCCTATGGCATTGATGGCAACACATACCTGCACATTCTCCTCCTTTGACATCAAGGACAAGGGGCAACCTCTTCATCCTTAGGGCATAACTTCTTCTTACAATGAACAGACTCCCCCTATCATCAGCAACCACTACCTGCTCCCCTTGAGAGGTAGCCACTGTTAGATCTAGGGCACACAATTGAGAGGTGGGGTGAATCAGTTGTACAAAAACTTGCTTCTACTTCAAACACTTGATTCTTCTTTGTTAGTTAAGAGCATATCAATTAACCATCCATGAAAGCATAATGCATAAACATCAACACATTGGACACCAAGATTTTGACGTGGAAAACCCAGTTAAGGGAAAAACCACGGGGTGATTAACCCAAGGATTATTCTCTGTTAGAAGAATAAGAAAAATGAATGGCACATGCCAATTAGGGCTCACTGCCCGAGCACACTGCTCACAAGGAGGCACACTGCCTACAAAGAGACACACTGTCTACAAGATCATAAGGATCACAACCTTGAACTGGAGAATGACATCTTCACCATGTCTGGATCAGTTCCATTTAAGCCCAGAACACTTCTGCTATGCCTTTTGCTCTTTCGCTATATCACACTCATCTGCTCCACAACCCACACTTTGAAATGAACTCACAAACCTTTATTTATACAAGACATCAGCTTAGGAACAATTATCTAAGTCGGCAATCAACCATAAGAACATTCGCAGGATGAATAACACATCTAGTCGGCCACCACAAGAACATTTACAAGATGAACAACTCATCCGGTCGGCTAGTCTAAACAAGAACTTCATCCAGAAGAATATCTTCAATTCTGGGCTCTACCACCAATGTGGATCAACAACACAACCTCAACACGATCTAAGAACCTTCAGAAGCCTACCTGAATGACCAGGTACATCCGCACTTCCTCTACTCACTAGAATCTCTTCTCTTCCTCATCTGAAACTTCAAGAACACAGTCTATCGCACTGTCATACTGCCAGAGGTGCTTCTGAACCTCCAAACCACATACCAATCAAGATGACACATTACAAGAACCTCCCAAACACTCTGGCCAATCTGCAGAATAGGACAATACACTTCCGGATCTCACCGAACCTTTTTGTAACACTCTGTCACTCCAGAGCATCTCCCGGAACAGGTTCTACTTGATCAATCACAACTTCTTCACATCTTCATGTGGACCTCTGAAATCTTAACTGGATCATCTCAAGACTCATATCTACAAACCCTTTAATCCGCATCCTCTGAATCTCAACCTATTGAGTACTTTTGCCTTCTTCTCATCACTGTTCTTCACTATTCCTGATTGAGACTAACTTTCTCAATATCCTTAGCACACAGCTCATCCAATCCTTCTTGTCGATGCAATATGAGTATGTTGACATCAATGACAACACTGGTTAACCTCATACTTGCAACAGCCACAATTAGTCAAGGGAAAATATCTAACATGAACCCCCTAGACAAATGCACCACTATGCATCTAGCAAGGAGGGGCAATTACCCCTAACCTCTACCAGAGATCCTCAAAAGTGTCCTTTGCAAGAGCCTTTGTTAAAATATCTACCATTTTATCCTTTGTTAGAACATATTCTAACTTCACTTCCTTATCTACAACCTTCTCTCTCAAAAAGTGATACTTGATTGCTATATGCTTGATTCTAGAATGCATCACTAGATTCTTTGAAATACTGATAGCACTTGTATTGTCACACAAAACAGGAATAGGCTCATCATACAATACCTTGATATCTTTTAGGGTTTTCTTCATCCACAACACTTGTGTACAGTAGGATGCTACTGCAATATACTCTGACTCTGCAGTTGATAAGGACATTGAATCTTGCTTGTTGCTCTGCCATGAAACCAATTTGCTTCCTAAAAAGAAAGCACCGCCACTTGTACTCCTATCATCAACACAACCAGCCCAATCAGCATCAGTGTAGGCACTCAAATCAAAGTCATTACTTCTAGATACCATAAGCCATAATTTTGATTTCCTTACAATTATCTAAATATTCTTTTCACTACCTTCTCATGTGTTTGCTTGGGATTGGTTTGATATTTGGCAACCACACATACTGCATGCATAATATTAGGTTTAGAAGATTTAGGTACAACAATCCTCCAATCATAGATCTATAGGAAGTCTGGTCCACCTCTGGAGACTCATCATCCTTGCTCAAGTGACATCGAGTGACCATGGTAGTACTCACTGGTTTTGAATCCTCCATACCAAACTTCTTCAACATCTCTCTAAAATACTTAGCCTGAGAAATAAAGATACCATCATCTAGCTAAGTAATTTGAAGTCCAAGGAAGAAATACATCTCACCATTAACCGATCATAGACATCTCAATCTATTTTTGCATCTCCTATGCAAACCTCTTACACATATCATCATCTCAACATACACTACAACTATCAATATCATGTCTCCTTCTTCCTTGAAGTAAAGATTGCTATCTATAGTACCTTTCTTGAAGCCCTGCTGAGGTAAGTACTTGTCCAATCTAGCATACCAAGCCTAGGTGCTTGCTTGAGACCATACAAAGTTTTATTGAGTCTTTACACCATGTCTGGATATTCTAATATCTAAAAACCATCTGGTTTCTCAATGTAAACCTCTTCCTCTAGATCACCATTCAAAAATGTTGACTTAACATCCATCCAATATACTTTGAAGTTCGTATGAGTAGCAAGGGCAAGAAACATTCTGATTGCCTCCATCTTGGCTACTGGAGTAAAATTCTCCTCAAAATCAATGCCTTCAACTTGAGGGTAGCCCTTACATACCAACCTTGCTTTGTACCTTACAACTTCTCCTTCTTCATTCAGCTTGTTTCAGAACACCCACTTTGTTCCTATGACATTCTTGTTGGTTGGTTTGGGAACCAATTCCCATGTCTGATTCTTCTCTATCTGATCTAGTTCTTCTTCCATTGCTTTTATCCATCTATCATCTTTGCTAGCATCAACAAAGGTTTTGGGTTCTACTTTTGATAATAAACACAAGTTTACTTTCTTATGTGTCTTAGAAAACCTTCTCCTTGTCTACACACCTTCATTTTTATCTCCAATGATCTGATATGTAGAATGATTCTTCTAAACATACTTTGTTGGAGTCTTAGGCATCTACTTTGGCTCTGGTTCCTTTTCTTCTTTCATTTCTTCTTCTTCTTCAATATCAGATCCAAATTCCTCTGAATCTTGTGAGATCTAATACAAGTCTTCATCTACTTTGACATTTGTGCTTTTAATCATCTTCCCTAATCTTTTGTTGTAGCATCTATAGGCCTTGCTTCTGGTTGACTAACCAAGAAAGATTCCTTCATCACTTCTTGAATCAAACTTTCCTATGTCTTTTTCATCTCTTCTGATATAGCATTTTCTACCAAAGATACTAAAGTATCTAACAGTGGGAGATCTTCCATACCATAGCTCATAAGGGGTCTTAATGTTATTGACCCTCAGTTTCACCATGTTAATTAGATAGAGAATAGTGTGAACTGCTTCCTTCTAGTACATATCAGGCAAATCTACATCTTTTAACATTGCCCTTAACATCTCTTGCACAGTCCTATTCTTCCTTTCAACCACCTCATTTTCCTGAGGGGTCCTAGGAGCTGACAGATGTCTCCTAATACCATGATCTTCACAAAAAATTTCAAATTCATTTGAAGTAAACTCATCTCCTCTATTAGACCTTAAACATTTGATCTTAGCATCCATTTCATTTTCAACCATAGCTTTTAACACCTTAAATTTATCGAGGGTGTCATATTTTTCTCTTAAGAAAGTAACCCAAGTCATTCTAGAATAATCATCAATGAGAAACATAAATACCTCTCACCTTGTTGACTCTTTACTCTTGTAGGGCCACATAGATTGGTGTGAATCAACTCCAATGATGTTGAAGAAGAATACTCCTTGATTTTGAAACTTGTCTTTGTTTGCTTTCCCATTTGACATTCCTTGTATACTATGTTTGAAGGCTTGATTATCTTGGGCATGTCTCTCACTACATGAGTAGAGTTGATCCTTACCATATTATCAAAATTGTTTTGTCCCATTCTTTTGTACCATAGCCAACACTCAATGGATTGAGCCAACAAACATGATCTTCTATTTATCTCCTTCAGATGATAGATATCACCATATGACTTGATACCTTCTGCAACTAGTTTTTTGGACCCTACCTTCCTAATTTCATAGCCTTTGGCATGAAAGGTGAGATTGTAACCTTTGCTGCACATCTGACTGACACTAAGAAGATTGTGCTTTATCCCTTTGACATAGAGGACATCCTTAGTCCTATTCTTCCCATCAATATTTATAGCACCCTTTCCATAGATTTGTGCTCACTCATCTCCACCAAACTTGATAGGTCCACCATCCCACTTCTCAAGGCTAATAAACTTCTCTTTGTCACCAATCATATGATTTGAGAAACCACTATCAATTACCCAAGTCTTGGCTTCTTCTCTTGCATGAAAGGTAGTCCATACAACCATTGATCTATCATTATTTTGGTATATTTCCAAGGCATCAGTCTTCTCACATTTTCCAACATCATCCTTTTTGTCACCAACACTCAAGGCCATGAAAAGTGTTTCATCATTTGAATCATCATGATCCTCATCTTTTGAAGAACAAGTGCTCTCTATCAAATACATGCTTCTTTTGAACTTGTCTCTCTTATTACTACCCCTTAATTCTTTATTTAGGGACATTTAGAAGTAAAGTGACCAACCTTTCCACAATTTAAACATTTGAAGGGTAACTTACCTTTGTATTTGCCAGTGCCTTTCTTCAATCTTCTCACAAAATTTGCTTCAACTTCATCAAAACTCTCATCTTCATCAACAATTTCACCCTTTGTCTTCATACTGACTTTGAGAGCAACTTCTTTCTTTGGAGCATCATGTCAAACTCTCTCATTTAAAAACTAGTAAGGGTACCAAACAATTTGTCTACAGTGTATGTATCCAAGTCTGCATTATCCTCAATAGCAGATACCTTACGACTGTAAGATTTGGGGAGAGATCTCAGAACCTTCTTCACAATTTCATTCTCTTCCACTTTACCACCAAGACCTTTGATGTCATTGACCACTTCATTCACCTAAAGCATATATCTAGCAATGTCTTCATCCTCTATCATCTTTAGGGTCTCAAATTTTCTTTTGAAGATTTGCATCTTTGCTTGCTTTACTTTCTTGTCTCCTTCATTAATGGTTTCAAGTTTAACCCAAACTTCTTTAGCAGAACTGCAACTCATTACCTTTGAAAGTTCTTAATTAGCTAACCCACTCATGATAGAAAACTTTATCTTGCCATTATTAACATATTCCTTAACTTCATCTAGATCTGTAGGAGTAGTAGCAGGAGTAGTGTAACCAGTCTTGATAGATTGCCAAACATTGCACCCTAGAGAATTGATATAGGCTTCAATCCTTAGCTTCCAAAAAGCATAATTTGTTCCATTGAACCTAGGTATCTTTTTGGATCCATTATGTGTCATCCCAGACCTTCCTCAAGTGGTTAAGCTTCCTTCAAAGGAACTTGGATTTGATACCAATTGTTGAACACACCAGGATACTGAAAGAGGGGGGTGAATCAATATCTAAACAAACTTTAACTTCTCTAGTGCAAGTTAAAACTTAAGAATTCCAGTATTAACATAACCATGAATAATCAACACAATGCACATCAACACATGACACCAAATATACATGGAAAACCCAAGAAGGGAAAAACCACGATGAGAATTAACTCATAATATATGAACATCAAAATAACAACTTTGTTTTAGGGCTACAACCCAAGGAAGCTACTACTCCCTGCTGACTTTGGTTTAGGGCTACAACCCAAGGAAACAACTACTCCCTAAAAACCTTTGCTTTAGGGTCACTCCCAAGGAAGCTAAAACTACCTGAAGACTTTATTTTAGGGTCACTCACAAGGAAGCAACTACTCCCTGAATTGAGAACACAATTAGAATAGATTACAGTATGACAGTCTCTCTATTGCCTAAAAGGTGACATTGAAATTCACACCTTTAATTATTGCAATTCTGCCTCTTCACAATTTCTTCTGATGATCAGATCAATTAGACACACTCTACACTTGATCATTATCACAGATATGTCTTCAAGATGAATGAAGATAGCATCTATAACTTCTTCTCTTTCTCCTTTAGTCGCACATCATAATGCATTCATTCTGCTACTTCTTTTGTTTGCGAACCTTATTAATCACATTGTAATCACACTTCACCTAACTCAATTTGATCTATAGTTTATACATGATATTACATTGATTACATTGCTTTTCAACCAAAGACAACATGAAAAATATATTTACAAGTCGACTAGGCTACACACAACATGAAACGTGTAGAGGATAAGTCCTAAACAAGACCACACGCTACACCAGCAGAAGACCCATGCCTTGCAAACATCAACACTTGCTTAACTAGGTCCAAAACATCCTTCATAGCATCAAACATCAAGGAATTACATCTATTCACTTTACTCATTTGAAAATAGGATAGTCTTAAGCAAAGACACATGAAACTTGAAGCATAACGACTACAACAACCTGAAAACCTTGTGTGGTACTGGAAATAAGAAAGATCTTCATGAAACTCTTCTAGATGAGTCTACAGGACTCATACAAAATCTCCAAACACTCCTTTACCTCCGCATATCAAAGATTTTGTGCCATACATCTTCAACCATAAACTCTGAGAACAATAATTCATCTGGAACACACTGCAACATACTGACATTGAAAAATTGAGCTTGTAGATCACCAAGAAACTTGAAAGTACAAGAAATCATGTAATGCACATCCATAATCATGTCCACAAAACTACAAAGGCAAACATTCACATTAGAGGAATGTGGAGCATTCCAACAGGCCTTCAACACTACCTTAGTTTGTCAGAACACATGTCGGTACTCTATCATGCATAACTTTCATAATGGAAGGACAAATGATCTAAAACTTTGGAATTATCACCTTCACAGCACCTTGAACACAGTTCCAGAACCACATATCCATAATTGCAAATGCGGAGGAATGTGGAGCATCCCATTGCCCTATTAAGAACACCTTCACAAAAACAACATTGTCTTTACACTGTCAACTGCAAAATACCCTTCTGGTAATCTAATCATCTTAGTGCTTCTAATTCCCATCTTAATATGTCTTCATACTCAACTCTACATTGATCAAGGCATGACATCCAACCATGAACTTCATTATATTCAACATGACATCCAACCATGAACTGTATCTTCTCTACTAGATAGGACATGACATCCAACCATGAACACCATCACACATCCATGATAATGTTGACATCAATGACAACCTTATGACAATGTTGACATCAATGAAAACCTTAGGAACCATATAATTAATAGAATACACACCCATGAGAGTTGTGAAGCTATCAAAATTAGATATATAACAAAGGATTTCATATATAGAACATTTATAAACATCAATATCATACATGGATGCTATGTGATCTAGAACATAAGGATGTAACTCAATGAAATTGGAAAAAAAATTAAAATCTTTGATATATGCATGCAAAGATACCAAAGAGGCACAACTAGAAGAGTCGGCCATAATGAAATGACTTGTCTACTATATGCAAATATGATATGGAACAACAATGTACAATCAGATCTATTCATTAATGAAGTACCACCAATCTGAAAATAAGACTGTAATCCAAGACCTATAATTGCAAGAGAAGTAGGGTCTTCCAAAAATGTGATACTCTTGGTAACCACAAAAATGAGTCTTGTAAATGTAGGATGTGTAGTTGTAATGTTGTAAAATGTGTACACTAACATTTTACACCTTGTTTAGCTCCTAGGATGGACCTAGCTTGTTGCATTTTCTTATTGAGACCTATTTTAACACCTTTTTGGGCTTATAACGATGAATATCCCGGTCTTGACAATTAAACCCGACCTAATAAATATAAGAGCTGACTAAGCCCACATTAAAAGACATCTTTCAGGATTTTAGGACCAAGGACCTAGGGCACCCAAGTGCCCTGGTCCCACTTGGGGGCCTTGGTCTAATCTCAAGGTGTTAGCTTAGAATGGTCCTATATTTTGTATTTGTCAGCCTAATCAAGTTTTAGTTATCAAAGGTAAGTGAGAAAACATATTTAAATGTTTTGTGAGTCATTTTACACCAAAGATGAATGCTAGCGAAATGATGCAAATATGCTCCCATTTGCTATGCTATGCTAAAGGATTCTATGTGTTTAGATTGTCAAATCTACTAGTGAATGCTATTGAAGTTGTTTGCAGGATTTGAAGGAAGTTTGAAGCCTTCTTCATCACTCTTTTTTATTGTTGCTAAGTCTTCATCAACCAAGGTTGGACATCTTGTAGCTATTATCATCATTTATCATCATTATCAATCATATTGTTGCAGGTCTGGCCTCTGCCCTACAAGGGCAAGCACTCTTGGATCTTATCAATTGTTGTTGTGGATGTGGGAACACCAACACTGGGTTTGACCGAGGCAAACCCTTAAAATAACACAACATTTTTCCCTCTTTTTGTGTGTACAGGTAAGGTGAACAGGTTTCAGGAGCTAACAATCAAAAAGAAGGAAGTATAGACATCTACAGACTTGATCATCTTGAAAGTTCTACCCGAGTTTGAAGGAGGACCATGGTACCCAAGTGCCCCTGTCCTAGACATCACTGCTAAATTTGCCAAGTTCTCAACTGTTCCCTGACCTCTTCTCTACTCTTTGATTACTCTGATCTATTTTTGTTACTCCGCAGTAGTCTGATCTTTGTGTCTTTTGGGTTAATTCACACGTCCTAGCTAGTTTGCTTAATTGCGGTTAAGTTTGGTTGAATCATCTCTATACAACAAAGAGTAGAACACCTATAGCTTAAGATCTCCCTCTTGGGTAGAAGCTAGGCTCGGTCACTCTCTCCTAATGTTGAGGTAGAAGAGCATTTGATCTAGTTTGATCCATTGTGCTAGTCTCCCTTGGCCCCCCTTTATAATAATATGTGCAAAAGAAGTGCCTAAATAATTATCCACTTAAATGCAACAAAGATTGAGAGAACTTTTCTTTGATGAAGGTGAACTAAATGTAAGACTTACTATTGAAAGCCTAGATATTAAATGTTTACTTCTTAAATCACAATTTTTTGATGTAAGAATTCTTTTAAACTAGAATTATTTTTTAGATAGAAAAGGAGTGACTTAGCCTAATAAGGTTAACTAGGTCAAACCCTCTTCTATTAATATTAGAACACAAATCAATCTTGGCTTCTACCCACGAAGGAGAGCCAAATACAGGGGTTTTGTCTTTTTGTTGTATCAAGGAGTGTCAACCAAATCTAACCAAGAAAACTAGGGCAAAATATCAAACCCTAATTGATAATTATTTACTCATAACAGACTGTCAGAAATAGCTAGCAATAATCTAACAGCACAATGAGGATTAGAGGGTAGAGTTGAACCTGGATCCTGATTCAGGAGCCTAAAGGACCAGGGCACTTCGGTGCCCTAGACCCTAATTAGGGTTTGGCAAAATGTGAAGTTTCTTGTTTCTTCACCCTTCTATGCTCCTGCTTCATGTAACTTGTTTTCTACATATTCTTCCAGATGCAACCTGCACACACAAGAAATGAAATGGTTGGGTGGTATTTAGGAGCTTTCTTAAGTCAAGCTCTGTGAATGGTGTTTCCACCTCCATAATAGTAATGATGAGATCTCAAAGAGTGTGTTTCCTAGGAGGGCAGAGGCCAATCTGAAGTAGAATGAAATGCTAGAACAAAGCATGAAGGAAAAAGTCACCATGAGTATGGAAACCCTAGTATGCTTGATGCAGCATCACAACTTGACTCAAGAAGTTGGTGTAGCCCAAAGAAGTAGAAAGATCTTCACAAGGCCTATAAGAAGTTAGTACAACAACAATAATCCACCATAGAGAACTTTAGAGAAGAATAGAGAGCATGAGAGAGAAAAAGAGAGAGCTAGAATCCTTCAAGAAGTTAGAGATAGATTAGAGATGTTCAAATGAATAAAATAGCGAACTACTTAAGATGTCTTAAGCCAACATACCTTCAAATTAGGTCTGGGCTAAATGAGGGACCAGGGTGCTTGAGCACCCTTGTCCTTTAGCCCCAAAAACTCTGGCATAAGTCCCTTTAAGTATTCTTAGGTCGGCCTCATTATTATTTTGTTGGGTTTTATTATTGGGATAAAAAATTAATCATTTAATGTTGAAAAAGGTGTTAAAATAGGTCCTTATTAACAAGTGTAAACATTATAGGTCCACCCAAGTGCTAAACTAGGTGTAAAATGCTAATGTACACATTTTACTCCATAACATAGGTGAGCGGTATTTATAGGTTGGAAGAGGTCATGAAAGGTTGGAGACATTGAAGAGTTAACTCCCTTGATTTGAGAGTTAACTCATTTGATTAGGGAGTGAACTGGGCTAATTAGGGAGTGAACAAGCCAAGATAGCTTATCACTAAAGCAAACATGGAGTCATCAAGAGTACATGAGATGACAAGTATAGATCAAAAGGAGCTATTTAAGCATGCTTGAAGGCTTGGAATAGTTAACTCTATGTTTAGGCCAAAAAATCATGCAAACAAGAAGAAAAATGGGTCAAAACAGAGTTTTTTCACATCCAAAACTTAAGTTTTTTTACGGTTGGAAAAGACGATAGGTTCGCCTAGGGGTCGCCCCTTTCACCAGTCCAGGTTGCCTAGGGGCGACCCTAGGTCACTCAAGGGAGACCCATGGGTGACCCATAGAGGGCAAGTCCTGGGTTGGAAAGCATGGTTGGAGATGGTTAGTTACGAGAAAAGGAGGTGAATTGCCTCTGAAAACTGGTCAAAAAGTGGTCAAAATCCAAATCTCCACTTGCAAAAGTCAAATCTCCTAGGGGAGATCCTAAAATAATAGGGGGAGATTTGTCCTAGTTGACCAAAACTGAAAAATGAAAGCTGGATATGCCTTGGGAGGTCCCCTCTAGAGGGCTCCTAGGGGTGGGATTGGATGAAAAAACACTAGGGAAAGGTCAAATCACAATAAATGGATGAATACAAGGCTTAAAGATGAAGTCGCAAGCACATAAAATAGAAATAGATAAGTGTTGAAAAGCATCAAAAGCGGGGGAAAATGTTAGTATAATCAAAGGGGAAACAAAGAGAGGAATGAAAACCCATATGTTACCAAGAGAATCGTTGCTAAGAGGGTATTATTTCATGCTTACATGTAAGTGACAAGGATTATGAGTCATCATGGGGTCCTCATGGAGGTTGTGCGTGATTTTGGTGCTTACATATTTGCCCCCTCAGGGACAGTAGTCTACATGAAGGATAGGTACCATTCCTGAAATAGGCCTTACATGTTGATTTTCTGCAATAGTATGTGCAATAACTAGCATTAGTTCAACATTTAGATATATCAAAACAAGTAATAAAAATTGAAATGGTGAACATACCATAGATCCGTGAGTTCGCCTAGTTTGCTTTTGTTGAGGAGACCTGTAGGGATGAAAGCATGCAGAATGAGAGCATAAAAGATGTATAAAAGAAATAGAACACATGCTAAGCTAGAGAGGAGAAAAAATATCCTTTTATTGTAGATTTTGAAGAACATATTTAATTTTTAGGGATTTTTTATGTTTTACAATTTTTTAAGTTTTTTCAAATTTTCAAAATTTTATGGTTTTTCTGGAGATTTTGCAAAGGTTTGACTTGACACTCCTTGAGGTTTTGAGAGACCTATGTTGAAGAGATTTATACCCTTGCCCCCTTGCATGGGGAGACTTGTGCACTTGAGTGCATAATTTTGTTCTTTGACTCATTGGAGGAGTGACTTGTGCTCAGACATTGTTTTGCACTTATTGTTGATTGGTTGATATCTATGCATAGCTTCATTCAACATCTTGTACTTCACTTTCCTTCTTGTGCATATGGTTGGCTAGAGCTCTTATTTTTTTATGAGAATGCATACCTAAGATGGTCACACATGGATGATGCAATTTTGTTTTGTCTTTTTATCATATGAATGACATGCAATGTGTTTGGATGTGATTCACAAATATGAAATGCAAAGTACTATGTTCTAAGTTCTATGAATGTCATGATGTTATGACATGTTTTATTGCCTTTGATTTTCTATGATAGCATGTATGCAAGTGGAACAAACAATGTGACTGCTCTTAAGTAGGTTTTTTTACCTAGGGGGTTGTGAGTTAACTTGGTATAAGGAGAATTATTGATCTTTGGGATGGGATTAGGATTCAAGTGGGAGTGGAGAGGAGATGGAATGCTTCTAAATTTTGAGCTTTGTTGGAGGCTAAACACTGATTCTTATCTAGATAAGACATTTTGATAAGCTTTCAACTTAGGAAAGCAACAATTTTTTGGCGTTCGCTAGACTTAGATCATAGATGGAAAACAAGATAGACCTGGGGTAAAGGAAATAGGGTAAAAATAAGGGTCCCAAGATAGAATATGGAACTAAAGATGATTAGACTATTGGCTTTGCTCAGCTAGTGCATGTGTGTGTTTTGTACCTTTCTCTTTTATTTTCTTTGATAGAATGTCACCCTTGAAGCTTCAAGCTTGGATTTATCTCCACCCAAGGGTATGAACACTTAGCAATATTCTCTCTATCACTATTTTTTTGCAGCTCTCTTTCTTTTGCTTTTTACTTTTTCCTCTCTTTTTTTGTATTTTTGGAATGCCTCACTTGATTTTCTCATTTTTTTTTATATTTTGACTTTTATGGGAATGAATGCTTTTGAACTTTCTGAGTATTTTGGATATGCAACAACTTTGGTCTCTCTATTCTCACCTTCTCATCACTCTTATTTTTTTTATCACTCATTTTTTATTCACTTGTATTTTAGATTGCTTCCTTCAAAGTTTTGATCGAAGGCATTTTGATGGATTTTTGGACAAAGTTCTTCATCTTGTGAGAATGTGTCCATGAATGTTTTTTTTTAATGTTTTGGGAGGTTTGATATGAAGCGATGGTACCCCCGACATGACTTGATCTCATGCCCCTTTCTCCCATGAAATGAACAATATTTATCATTATTGTGATCTTGAGGTTATGATGATTGTTGTACGATTGCTTGTTGATTCTCAGGGGATAGTTAACATTTTGGTTCCCCAGATTTGTATGACTATCATAGTCACAATTGTTGTTCCATGATGGTGAAGTGTTTTCGACCCATCTATGTTATGATTGTTCGTCGAAGATTTGTTATTTCTATCATGGTTTATCAACCTTGCATTGGCATCATACTCCCTTCTTCCCCTATCAATAGTGGTTTGGTCAATTCTAAGGGTACTTCCAAGTGCTTCTTCATATGATTTGTAAGGGAGTTTTTGAACTCCTCGTATGTCATTGTTGAGAGCATGTAAGAAGAGATCACAAAGTTCCTTATGATCCATGTTTGGTGTGCTAGTTGAAGAATAGAGAACTTTCCTCCATCGTGTGACAAAATGTGTGATTGACTCATTGTCATTTTGTTTGATTGTTAAAAATTATTGTATTCTTATCTTGACCAGTTTGTTTATGTCTAAGGCAGCCACAAATTGATCGATGAGTTGCCTAAAAGAGTGGATCGATGCTTCTGAAAGTTGATAGTACCAATCTAGAGTGATACCCACCAAAGTATTTGGAAAAATCTATGCTACCACCCCATCCCAAGGAAGGAGTTCTCGCACTACCATGATGTAATCCTTGATATGAGAGGTGGGATCACCCTCTCCTTTAAATTTTGGAAGCTCAGGGAGAGAATGTGGTAGTGTGACCTGACAAATGTTGCAGTCAAGAGGCTCCTTTAAATACTTGAGGTATGTTCCTAAGAAGGGGTTATGTGTAGAGGGTTTTGTTCCTCTAAACATTATCCCTTCAGGTGGAGCTTGTTGCATTTGTTGAAAGGGTATGCTAGATTTTTGATAACTTGAAAAGGTTGGAAGACTAGATGGCATCATGTTTGTGTTTTAAAAATTGGGTGGGATAGTTTGTGGTTGATTTTGCATTATAGGAATCCCACCTAATTTATTGAAACTTGTCATGTTAGATGATGAGGGCAAGAGAGGCATAAATGCTTCATTATGTGTGTCATGAGAATAGAAGTTTAGCTGAGGAGTATTTGTGTTGCCCCCTAGTTTGATTCGATCTTGTCTATGAAATGATATTCCTCTACCCTAGGTTTTTCCTCAATTTTGTTTTGGCAATTTTGTTCAACACTCCTAGCCTCAAGGGTCTCGATTCGTTGGATCCATTCTTTGAGTTTTTCCACCTTGCGATGGATTGCTTTGCATTGGGGTTTGACTGACCCTATTTTTTCTTTCTAATGACACTTTACATGTTGTGGGAATTTTATCTTGATGTGCAACATGGAGGGGTTTTTATACCCCCCAAGATTCTTGTAAGCATTTCTTTTGATGGCTCACCTCATTGTCCATTTGGGTGGCCATTTTCATATGGCTTGTTATGGGTTGGTCTTGTTGATAGATTTTGCATACTTGCCATGTTTTAATTTGGTTGTATTGAATGACCATGTATTTGTATGTAAGGTTGTTGAAACTAGGAAGTTATGGGGCATTTGTTGAATGTCCTTTGAATTTCAATCCATCCCAAATTTGATTTATTAAGGCAACAAAAAAATGAAGAGACTCTCTCAAAAGTTTTTGTTGTTCACGTTAGCTTCACCAAAATATGTCGTGAATTCGACATCAAGTGTGACGGTGATGATAAATGAAATTTTGAATTTGAAACACAAATGACTTGTCCTAGAAGGATTTGTAGTTTCACATCAGGTTCACCAAAATATGTACACTCAAAAACATGACAAGGTAGCTAGGAGTAGTTGAGTCAACTTTAGTGAGCACATGGACCCCACTCCTTGCCACAAGGTGAACCTCCACGTCACTCTCACTCTCGTGGAAGTAGCCAATCGAGAGGAGGCGAGATACAGGGGCGGTCCTACTCACCTGAGAGCTAGACTTCACAGAGAGTGGTCAGACAGTCTCAAGGCCTTTCTTGCATATTGATTTTGATATGGTGATATGTGATCATTGTAGTTGAAATAACTATATGACCCAAAGGGTCACTAGTCATTGTTCTCCTATTTGGATTCTGAAGATTCTAACATTGTGTGGGTTGACGATTGCTCTCATTTATGCTTATGTCAAGTTAGAGTTGTCCTTCAAATTGTTGGATGATGACTTGTGTTTGGAGTAACCTCAACCTATGGTGTTGTTCCTAGATCATCAATTGATTGTGTTGTGGTCTAGGGTGAATTTCCTCAATCTCTTTGAGGATTGCCCTCGCCCACTTGCCCCTAAGCCCAGGGCACATTTGTGAGCCCAAACTGAGAGAGAGTTGGTTGAAGTTGACCTTGATTTGACTTAGTGTTTACTTAGGGTTTATGACCTAAGATTTAACTTGATTTTCTGTGCGTTGGTTGACTAGTGTTGACCTTGTGATGGAATCAAGGTTTTGACTAATGCTGACTAATATTGACCCCATGATGAAATCAAGGGTTTGAAATCTTCTTGTGACACTAATTTTTTTATACTTTTTTGGTTTTTGAATGTATGCAAGCCTATATGAATGCAAGATAGTATTTTTGTGCTTTTTTGGATTTTTAGGAAAGGAAAGTGTTTTTTTAATCTAGGAATTGAAATATGAATGCAACCTAAAATGGGTTTACTGAATGTAATTTGATCTATGTTTTTGTTTGGTTTTCTGGGTATTTTGGATTTAATTACTCTAAGAAATGAAATTGCTTTGAAATAAACTAAGCCAATGATGCAAAATACTTGAAGCAAATGAATCTAACAATGTAAATCATATTTAGCCTATTAAGGAAATTACAACATCCAATTACTATTCCCAAGAGTGATTTTAAGCTTAGCTAATTACTATGAAAATAAATAAAAAACACTAAAGAACCTAGAAAGTGAGATGCGTGAGCCTCCACTAACCTCGGGAATCCTTGAGTCAAAAACCTCTTTGTCCTCTTGCAGCAGCGGGGATGTCCTCTTAGCAACAATAGGAAAGGGATACAAAAGAGCTTTAGAAATCTTGAAACGTGAGCTCAATGTGAGCTAATGAGCACTATGGCTTGGAAATGGGTAGTGTATCGATGCATTGAGAAGATTTTAGCAAATCTTGGATGAAACAACAATGAAATAAAAGGGTCGAAAGTCATGTATGAGCATATGGATGCTATGTGGAGAGCAAAAACATGCAAATACTGGATGCACAAATAAAATTATCTCTCAAAAGAGGGAGCTTTGAAGATTGACAATAGTGAAAGCTAATGCAAAGAAAGATTGGAAGATTTTCAATACTAAAGAAAGAAACTAAGAGGCTCAAGGGCCTGTGGAGAAGCTTGAAAAAACTTATGAAGAAGGGAAGAGCATTCTCCAACTTGAGAAACAATAAATAGGTGAGGATTATTTATAGGTTGGAAGAGGTCATGAAAGGTGGGAGAGATTGAAGAGTTAACTCCCTTGATTGGAGAGTTAACTCATTTGATTAGGGAGTGAACTGGACTAATTAGGGATTGAACAAGCCAAGATAAATTATCATTGAAGTAAAAATGGAGTCCTGAAGAGTGCATGAGATGACAAGTATAGATTAAAAGGAGCTAATTATGCATGCTTGAAGGCTTGGAATAGTTAACTCTATGTTTAGGACAAAAACTCATGTAAAGTGAAATTAAAATAGGTTAAAACAAAGTTTTTTCGCGTCCAAAACTCAAGTTTTTCCATGGCTGGAAAAGATGATAGGGTCACCCCTTTTACCAATCCAGGTCACTGATGTAGGAGAATCCCAGGCGAACAATCTATCTTGCATTAGCCAAAAACATTTCAGTTTGTTTTATTCATTTTTAGTTTGCGTGTAACTTTGATGGCATCTCTCAGTCTTGCAGTACAGGTGGATTGAGCAGAATTGCATATTTTCAATTTGGGTTTCCAAGCACAACATGTTGCCTTCACGAAAATAATTGTTCAGGTGGATTGACAAGGTTTGATGATGAATCCTCTTATGAGCAAGTTGTTGAGTCCATTTCAAAATTGATGTCAAAGATTTCGTGATCAGATTCTTCCTGGTTTTGGAGATATAACTATTTCGCAACTTACGCTGGCAGATTGGCGAAACTTTAAAATCTTAAGTTCTATGAAGTTAGAGGCAGAATGGATTGGCTAAGAGTTAGGGATTGTTGATATCTCCATCCCTACAAGTGTTTAGAAGAATTTGAGCTTCTGAGAAAAAGTTATGGCAATTGTCAGTTTTCAGCTTTGACAGTTGATCCTGATTCACACATTGTTGCCATTTCACCATGGATTTTCTTCAGTCAGTTTGAGTAGCTTTGTGAAAGGGTTTCGATGTGAAGAATAATGTCTTTGTTACTCTGGAATTTGACAAAGGTCTTTGTGGTGGTATCAACTCAATGTCTGAGTTCATGGAACACCTTACTTCCTCCACAAATATTGTATTTCCATTGATACATGGCCATGTTCGAGCTTGCTCACTTCTATTGAAGAGTGGAGCATTTATTAATAAGAAAACAAGATCAAATCAACATTCTTATGGCTATATGTCATTGCACAAAGTGGTAAACCAATGATAATGGCCCACTCTCCCAAACTATATGATGGGCTCTTTGACAACTCAACAACTTTCAAAGGAGGAACATTCCTTGAATGACACCCATTTCGATATTAGGGATACTCCAAACTACCAGAAAGATATAGTCATAGATATGAACATCAGAGTCCCCCTCATTCTAAAATAGATGCAAGCTTCACAGGCTCTTCACAATACCATATTGCATACGTCAATGCAGTTGATCAGTTGAAGGAATTGTATGATGTGAGAGATGATCTCAAACTATCTGTGATGGGAGAAATTGAAGCATCACAAGTGTAAGGTTTTCTTAGTGAGACAAATGGGTTTATATTCCATGTAAGGCTGAATAATTAGTACTCGTTATTACAATCATAGTATGTTGGTGGTAGTATTGATGATGGTGCTCATCAGCATGGAACATGGAATTAGTTCTCTATTGATTGTAAGGATGTGTAAGAGATGATTCAACTCACCTCATATGATGAATTTTTGTCTTCATTATTTGAAGATTATTATACTATCGTTTCAATTAAACCACTTGATTCAAATATCTAATGCCCTTTTGAGGGGCGGTTTAGTTCATGCTAAAACATTTTTGTGGGCCATGATCAAAAGGTAAAGACTAGCAAAAGGAAAGGTGACGATCCTTTTGTAGAAGGAATCACTTTTATGGACTTGAGCCACAAATGGCCTAACTTCACACGAAATAGGTCCGAAGTGGGAATGATGACAAATGGTTGTTCTAAGGCTTTTTCCACCACCTTAATCAAAAGTGTTATTTTTTCAATAACTAGTAGCAAGTAACCATTATGTTCCTTGATCATTATATGTGTAGAATCATAGGTATCTTGTACTAGCTCATGCATGTATAAGAATTCTTTGGTTATCACGATCAATAAGAACCACTCTTGTAGGATTCCCACTTATTCATGTTGTAATGTAAAGAGGGCCATCAATATCTCTAATTATGACCTCATGTGCTGTAAATAATATGACAAGTTTAGGAGCTTTCATTTTCTTATTATATCGGGGAGGAGCGACACCACACATGTTTTGATTAGATGCCATGTATGTGAGACCGTTGCACACTAAGGCACTAGTTTGAGGAAATCAGGTTTTTGAAAATAAAAAACACACTAATTTCACTAAAAACAAAGTGAGTAAAGTGTGAAGAGTGTTGCACAAAAAGGCAATGTAAATGATTTTAAGATTTTGCACAAAGAAGTATGAGAAAGATGCTAAAATTCTTAATGTTGAAATACATAATGTGTAATTGCAAAAGTTGTGATTTGTTAAATGAAAGATTGAAAATGATGCAACACTTCAATGCCAAATCATATTTGAATGAATTTTTTTGATAGCAGCAAAATCTAAAATAAGATTTTGACTACAAACCCTAGCTTTTGAAATTGACTAGGTTTTAAGAAAGATGCAATTTTTTCAACAAAACCATAGCAAATGCAAGGTGCAACACTATGAAATGATTGTGTACTATAATATAGATCAGATCTGATGCAAAAATCAGAAATGTAAATCATTCTATCATATGCAACAAAAGAAATGCAAAACTATGCCTTTTTCTAGCCTAGATTGCTCATTTTTTTTACTTTTTTTCAAGATTATGCAAAATCTTCCAATGAATAATGATGAATATTCTATGAATCAATGCAAAATCTGAATTTAACTATCAAAAAAATTCAAATGCTTGAAGCTACGGGTTCACCAAAATGCTATGTATGAAAAAGAGAATGAAGAAGACTAACATGCACACTAGATCAAACCTTCCTCCACAATAACATTGAAGGACAAAATTGAGCCAAATCACTACCAAATAGAGGTTGACATAGCTATAGATTTTGTACTCAAGAGTGCTATGGAAAGTTCTGATTTAATCAAGCCTTTTATCAAACCCTAGGTCAATCAATGTACTAAACCTTAGATTTACAAAGATCTTATTATAACAAAGAATGTATAGTAGATAATCAGAAACTAACTTCACAAGAGTGATTAGGGAGATATCAGAACCTATTTCCCAGAAGTTGGAATGTCGGAGGACTATTTCAAAGGCACCCAAGTCCTAAAAGGTGGAATTTCTAGAAACTGTAAACTGGAGAAATGATGTAGATATTGTCCTGATTCTGGATCTGATGTTAGCTAAGGCAGAATGATATTTTCAAAAGTGCCCAAGTCTTTTGTAGAGGAATATTCCTGAAATACTGTTAGATACTAAAACCCTTTTCCTTACTCAATCTTCCTGTGTCTTCACTTTTTTGGATCTCACACCTGTAACCTACACACAAGAAGAAAACGGGTTTGGGGGTTATGGTGTTCAGGGACTTGCCTTAGTCAAATCTTGGGATAGCATTCAAGCTTCCCAACACCATTGTTTGATAGAAAGTGTGTGCCCTAGAAGGAAAGAGGCCAAACATAAATCAATATGATGAAATAAAATGATGATGAACACAAATGATATCACCTATGTGATGAAACCCTTAGGAGAATGAATGGCCTTCAAATCATAAAGAGAGATAGATGATAACTTCAAAACCTGCAACAAAACATAAAGACAATACAAATCTTCTCTAGAATCATAGTGAATGCTTTTAATGTCCTTTACTCCAATGCTTCAAGTTAGCTATCTCCATCTAGGTTCATAATGAATTCATAAACACAATTATATATGCTTTCCTGCTAACATTCGTTAAATTAACCAAAAGAGATGACATGGAGAAACCTTTTTAAAGGTCTTATCCTAACATGCATTTAAATTTACCCTGACCAATCATGGAGGACTTGAGAGCGGGCACCAAAGTCCCAAGGCACCTTTTTGGTCTAGGGTAAGGTAAAGTATGTGCCCCTAGTTCTCTATTTACATTGGTTTCGAGGGATTTTGCATCGGGATGAATATTTAGGATGTATAATGTCATCACGGGGACCTAGGAGCTAAATAAGGAGGTAAAAAGGCAAGTGTCCACTTTTTACTCCATAACAGGTATCAACTCAATGTCTAAGTTCATGGAACACCTTACTTCCTCCACAAATATTGTATTTCCACTAATACATGGCCATGTTCAAGCTTGCTCACTTCTGTTGAAGAGTGGAGCATTTGTGAATAAGAAAACAAGATCATATCAGCATTCTTATGGCTATACGTCATTGCATAAAGCGGTGCACCAACGAGAACGATGCTCTCCCTAGCTATACGACGGGCTCTTTAACAACTCAATGGATTTCAAAGGGGGAACATCTCCTGAATAACACTCATTTTGATATTGGGGACACTCTAAACTACCAGAATGATATAGTCACAGATATGAACATCATAGTCACCCTCATTATGCAATAGATGCAAGCTTCACAGGCTCTTCGCAATACCATATTACATACATCAATGTTCTTGATCAGTTGAAGGAATTGTATGGTGTGAGAGATGATCTCGAACTATCCGTGATGGGAGAAATAGAAGCATCACAAGTACAAGGTTTGCTTAGTGAGAGAAATGGGTTTATATTCCATGTAAGGCCAAATAATCAGTACTCACCCTTATAATCACAGTATGTTGGTGGTAGTATTGATGATGGTGCTCATCACCATGGAACATGGAATCAGTTCTCTATTGGTTGTAAGGATGCACAAGAGTTGACTCAGCTCACCTCATATGATGACCTTCTGTCTTCATTATTTGAGGATTATTATACCATCGTTTGAATTAAACCACTTGATTCAAATATCTAATGCTCTTTTGAGGGGTGGTTTAGTTCATGCTAAAACATTTTGGTGGGCCACGATCAAAAGGTAAAGACCATCCAAAGGAAATGCATCGATCTTTTTGTTCTCATATTTGATTTCCAGTAGCAGATCATACCAAATGGCTCATTGAAATGACTTTAGAACTTTTGTTTTAATAAGAACACCAATGTGGGACCACATGGGAAAAAAAAAGTTTAATCAAAAGGCATAAAAGGAGGCATCGATTCAGATTTGAAGGGGGGATTGCATGTGGCAGTAGAAGAAATGTAGAGAGGCAGGAATGAAACACCACATGAGAAGTGGAAAAGCCAGTTCATTCGAAGTTTTTAATTCTAGTTTTTGGTGCAAGATGGGATAGTGCCAGAGGGGGAAAAGAAGGCATCAGAGAGAGAACTATTGAGGTGTGAACTTCACGAAAGGAAGGAGTCTTAGATTCAACTAGGAAAGAGGGTAGATTGAGCTTGATTGTGTGGGAGTGACCATTTCATGATGTATTTTGTAATTTGCATATGATTTTTATTTTTTGAATTGAATAAAGATTGAAGTCCAATTCTTGTTACAAATCTATATGTTAAATTGTTTGGAAATTAAGTTGTGACTTGGTGAATTGTCTTTGTGTTTGTGAGTATTGTTTGTGTTTGATAGAGGGAAGCACCCTCTACATCAGTTGCCCAAGGGCGACCCATAGAGGGGAGGACTTGGGTTGGAAAGCAGGGATGGAGATGGTCAGTTAGGGGAAAAGGAGGTGAATTTCCTTCAAAAACTAGTTGAAAAGTGGTCAAAATCCAAAGCTCCACTTGCAAAAGTCAAATCTCCCAAGGGACTCTTGAAGTAATAGGGGGAGATTTGTCCTTCTTAACCAAAACTGAAAACTAAAAGTTGGAGATGGCTTGGGAAGTCCTCTAGAGGGCTCCTAGGGATGGGATTGGATGAAAAAAAACACTTGGGAAAGGTTAAATCACAACAAATGGACAAATACAATGCTTAGGGACAAAGTTGTAAGCACAGAAAATGGAAATCGACAAGTGTTGAAAAGCTTTGAAAGCGAGGGAAAAGGTTAGTATAATCAAAGGGGAAACCAAGAGATGAGTGAAAATCCATATGTTACCAAGAGAACTGTTGTTGAGAAGGCATTATTTCATGCTTACATGTATGTGACAAGAATTATGAGTCGTCATGGGGTCCTCATAGAGGTTGTGCATGATTTTGGTGCTTATAGTGACCAGGATCTCCACTCTGTCAAATATTGTTGAGAATCACCACATTCCTGAGTTACGAAATACTCCATATTACTTTTATATTTGGTTGCCAAAAGAAGAGATGATGCTAGCAAATCTGACAACGCTCAATGTTTCAATTATCTTGCATTCATCCAGACGTCTTGTCAACTGTAGATCCCCCACACGAAGCCACTTTGCTTCATTGAGGGAACTCCTTTGGTGCAATTAACAAGTGTCACTTAGCAACTAGTCCCTCCATTACTATGTAGTTAAGACTATAATAAAAGTAGTAGCAATAATACAATGCATATTTAAAAATTTTAAGTAACTAAATTTTAAATAGAAATTTGTATTTCCAAAAGCATTTGAAACAATCTACTATCATTGAAGTCATTGTAATTACATCAAATCATATTTTTTTAGAGCCCATGCTATTGAATCAAATTGAAATAATATTACTACATTTATAGTAGTTTTCAACTAAATAGGTTTTTCAGTGCTTGAAATTTTAGATTTCCACTTATAAGCTATATTCTAATAGTTTTTTTTATGAATAGGTGTCTATATCATTAATAAGAAAATAATTTTACACAAATTCACAAAAAAAAGTGGGTGGAAGAATTCACACCCCAAAGTCCAAATGGGGCATAAGAATAGAAACAAAAAAATAACAATAAGTCGTTACGTGGCAAGAGCTATAGCATTGGGAGGAGGAGGAGGGTCTCGATCATCCGGTTTGCCCCATACATCAATGGGATTTAGGTGTCTTCTAGAGGATCCCAACCATCATTACCATCATTCACATCTTCATTACCAACATCATTCTTATTTTCATCCTTAGTTTAAGTGTTACGAATAAGGGATATGGCAAGAGCCAATCGAGGGAATTTGCTAAAGCATGGCCAACCTATAGTACCATGGCCAAAAATTAGGGGAGACATAGAGTGGAGGTGAGGAAGTTGAGTCCACCCTTATTAAGGTCAATCTCTCCTTCTAGGAGGCTGAGTGCCTGCGAGTGAGCATCTTATTCTTGACAACCAGAGTGACTATGACCTTGCAATGCCTAGAAGGTGGAGACCAACTTCAACTAGAGGCTAAAGTTGGGGGGACTCTAGCCACAGTACAAGGGGCATTGCCCTAAAGGTCAAGAAGCGCCTACAAATGTGCAACCTCAAGGGCAACCTTGTTGTCTTGCACCTGTATCCGCATGAGAACATTGGAACAAATCATAATTTTTAGAATAAAGTGAAAAATTACAATCAACTACATTACTAAAAAAATAAAGCATAATTTCTATCTTTCCATTTGCTAAAAAGAATTTCCACCCTAAAAGCATGCCATATTTGGGTAAATCTAGAAGGAATTCAAGGCCAATTCCATAATAAAACCATATGCCATGAGAAAGGTCCAATCTAAAAAGACTTGAAAAATCATGAATCCAAGTTCAAGCTACCTGAGCCCTGGGACATAACCAAAAGAGACGCTTAAGTGTTCCTTGATAGCCACAAAAAAGGACATCTAGGATTCTTAATACCAAGATGAATCAACTTGGAACCAACAGGAAGGCCTTAAAATAAAAGACACCAAGCAAAATGAGCAAGCTTGGGTGCCACAATGGCTAACCAAATAGTGTTGAATCTATGTTTCCAAATAGTCAAAGAAGATTGAAGTAGCCATATCTATTTCAAAGTAGGAACCATAGGAAAATGTGGAAAAAGCCATGAATAACCTTTGCAAGGTTTGTAATTTCAAAATGGTGTGTTTGGGTACCATTTTTAATCTTTCCTCCATGGTTTAAAGCTATGGCCCCAGTTCTATGAATAATATTTGGTAGCATGACCTCAATAATCACCTAGAAATTTTCATGATCTTGAGTGCATAAATGGAATTTATCTTTGGATTTTGCCTAGGATAGGAGACTCTGAGTTCTTCTAAAGAACAAGTCAGGAAGAGTCTTAATTATTTTCTTGATAAACATCAAAGCACGGACCCATGTGACCCTAGAAAGAGGGCGATCTTACATGTAATGATTGAATACCAATAGATAGACTATTGATTTATGGATAGGCCATTATGGAAACCAATTTCATTCCAAGGAAGCCAAGGCTTCATGGATTCCCATGCTTTTTGTAGACACCTAGAAAATTGTCCCCTCATTGTCTTAATACTATTCAACCCTAATCAAGCCATAATTTAACCACTTAATTGGATAAATCCCCATTTATTCAATTAACTATCTAATTCCCCTTCCGATAGTGATTAAATTATATTTTATTATTAAAATCACTATTTGTGTACTATTCACTATTCATTTGTACCCTCATATGTACACACCCCTAGCATAAATGATTAATTAATCATTTATCATTCCTTTCCTACAGTCCAAACATTAGATAGATATTTCTATTTATCTAATATTCATTTCGCATCCCATGAATTAAATAAATATACCTATTTATTTAATTCCCTATTTTGTGTACTTTTCTTTAAGTTGACTAAACCTAATTAGACAACTAGTCCCCCATTTGAACATCCCTAAAACTTCGTCAACCCCTTCAAATCCCTCACATCCTCCCAAATGTACAAAGGTATAGCCTATTGTACAAGACCACATGGGTCTCTTACAAAGGTATGGACAAGTGCTTTTTGTCCTCCTTTGATCCTCACCATCCCCTTCTTCCAAGACCACTTTTCGACCCTTGATCTTTCCTTCATACTCCAACCAAATCATGCCACTTGGCAAGCTCTCATCTCTCCAAGCCTCTCATCAATCCTTAACCATTGATTTCCAAAATCAATCTTATCCATTCATCCACTATCCCAAAAATCTATAAATAGTCATCAACCAAAGCCATTTTCAAGACTTCATTTGAAATGTAATGTTATGATGTCACAATGAGGAGCCATCTACATATCAAACAACATCAAGAGCACATCACAAAAGCAAGGCTTGCATGGTAGTTGAATTAGTTTAGCTTTCTTTCTTGTATGCATTTAGTATTTGCTCTATCAGAGGTAGCATTAGTTAGTGAGTAGAATAGGCTAATATTTCTTTAGTTTGTTCTTTCTTATGCTCACTTTCTCTAGTTATATACTTTCCAAATACTTTTGATACCAAAATTCCCTTGAATTTGAATAGGATCCTTCATAATAAGAAGGGTGTGAAAATCAATCCGCTTCGAGGATTTCTTCCCAAGAAGAGTACCTGAGGAAATGCAATGTTGCACAAGAATTTTTCAAGCCTTATTACCTTATGTTAGTGAATATATTTTTTCACCACTTGTTTAATATAGACTTGCCTAGTTTAGCAGCAACAAACTCCTCCAACAGTTGGACATTTTTTATAAATTACCCTCTAAATGTTTTAGAAGGTACAGCTCCCTTTGTATGATAAATTTAATAGTTTTCTAGTGCACTTTTAACCTAAAAGTGGTAAAGGTAATTTTCCACACCTATGAAATTTAATCAAAACCACAATATAGACTCCATTGCGGGCCAAAATCTTATTCACAAAAATAGTTTATGATCTTCCTCCAAACACACGAATGGAAGAAAAATAATAAGTGAATCACAATGACAGAACCACCACCTTTGCATCAAATTCTAACATAAGAAAGAAGACACTCCAATGGAAATATACTCATAAAAGAAGAAGGTTATCCATATTTTGTACAGAGGAATGCAAATATCATCATTCAATGCACCACACATCCAACATACGAAGAATAAATGGCTAATACACAGAGAAATATTGGACCCACTATCAACCTTCCTCTTGTATTTATGAAATGAATAACACCTCATACACTGTATCAAATATCCCCCTTACTCCTCAAATCAAAATGTAATATTCAATGATCTAGTAATGAAAAAGAAATTTCACCAAAAGATCCCTCCTTCTCTTTTACCCATACATTATATAGTAAAAGAGAGGAACCAACTTTTTCCCATGTAACTGCCTTATACAACTAACAAAATGATAAAATAAAGTTTATGAAATATTAAACGAGACATAATCCTGAATAATAAAATGAGTCTCGACATAGAAAACTATGAAAAACTAAAGAATAGTTACAAAGATAATTATTTATCTTCCTTGTCCATTGTATTAGATTCCACTAGCTCATATGTGGCATTCTTTCCTATTTCAATCCCTACTTTCTAGGATGCATCCAACTTGGCTTGGAGAACCTTGAATTTTCTTAGAATTGAGATGACACTTTTGGGATTAGGGATACCAGTGATTGCCAACCTCATCCTCCACACCTACAATGTGCTACTGGTGTCTTCATATTTTCTCTACATTTCCACAACATATTTCTTGAAGTTGAACAAATAAGCAAACACATTACTCTGCCGCTCTATGGAATTCCTTGCTACATTCTCCTTTATCTTCAATTCTTCATTCAGTAAATCTTTAAAATCATATTTAATGACAACCATTTCTAAAACATTAGATTCAATTTCATCATAAAGATCAATCCCCAAAGAGACACAATCACTCTTGAGATCAAGAAAATAGGACTTGTTGTTCTTAGACAAGTTCTTCAAATCACTTGTGCACTATTTTTCCATACTCAACTTCCAATCCACAACAGCTAGCCACTTGATGGATTAATTTTCTTCAAGTCTATCAATAACCTTTTTTGCAACTGAAATGCTAGAATCCAACTTAACCATGGTAGTAAGCCCATTCTTGGCTACATTTAGCATGGCCTCATCTTTCTTGATTATCTTCAAGTCATTCAAAATTTTAGTCTATTTATTAGAAATCTTGGTGTACAGAAGAAAAACATCATGAATGAAAAGGAGCCCATCAACTATCAATTTTTCCACCCACTCCTCCATTGTATTTCCCAAATATTTGTATTTGTTTATCTGATCAAAAACATTGGTGCTCACACCTTTGGGAATGCCAGTCGTAGCATCAAATGGTTGGGAAGTGGTATCAACAATTGATTTGATATATGAAGTTAAGATATTTACTTGATCCTCTAAAACTTCATTCTCTTTTTCTTTCTCCTCTAACCAGGTGGCTAAAATGTCTACAGAAAGCTTGGCATTATGAATATCCCCTTGTATAGAACTGTTTTGTGGTAAAAAGAGGTTGGTTGGTTTTAATGGTTTATGTGAAATCCTCTTTTCCCAACAAACATTCCAAGGGCTTATGAACCGAGTTGAATCTCCACTAAGCGAGAGCAATCACCTATTGTGTTGGCCAACCACTTGGGAAGTTGCGGAATCTTGGATGTATCAAACAATGTCTCTATCTAATGCTCAATTATGCTTAGAAACCCTAATTATGCAAATCACTAAGCAAATTATCAAATTACGGCAAATATTTTCAGACTGAGACAAAGGATAGAGATACTTAACTTACTATTTTTCAAAGTCCGGAAGACAGAAAAGTCAAGGATAGGGAGACTCACGCCCAAGTCCAAGGTACCTATTTCTTTGAGGGGTCCTGATCTCCTTCTGACATTGATCTGTACTGCAACTTCAGTTTCTAGAAATTCTAATGCGGAGGACACGGGGACTAGCGCCCCAGTCCAAGAAAAGCACTAGTGTCCTGTTTATTTTCATACCTTGAATCCTCTGTGTCTGCTACTCCTTCCTACAACTCCACTCCACAGGACTCAGCACCTATAACTTGTAATCACAAGGAGTGTGGGAGGGGGTTGTGGTGTTTAGAGGCTTGCCTCGGTCAAGCCCCAGAGAGACATTCAAGTCTTTCAAACACCTTTCTTAGATGAGAGTGTGTATCTTGATGGGATAGAGGCAAAAATCCAAATGATAAATGATTGAAAACACAATTGATATCACCTTGTAGTGAAGATCTCATGGAAGGAAGATGCTCTTCATGCCATGAGGAGATGGATGCCAAATCTGCAAATACAAACACAATAACAACAAAGTACTACTTTGCAACATAATGAATACCTTGAAACACTTTCACAAAATCACAATGTTCTTCTAATTTCCATCTAATGTCCATCTAGTTTGCAAATGAAACACATTCATGCTTATATATGCAACTATAAAGATTCCCACTAAGAATTTTGTAATTCAAACTTTAGATGTCGGCATAGGACCTAATTAATGGTCACTAAACTGACATTTGAAATTAGGGTAGACCCAAAATAGGGCTGGACTAGGGCGCTAGTGCCCAAGTACACCTTGCCATTTTTTCTCGGGGTTCATTAAAGTGCAACCCCCTAGGTCCTACTTGTCACAAGACCCAAGGGTTTTCTCATCGGGAGTTAGAAATAACATGCAAAATGCTCTAAGGTTACTTTTTCTGACATAACAAGAAGGTGGCCCAAGATCTTCTATACTAACATGGAAGTCATTTGTAGATACATCTATCATTTCCTTGTCCACCATAGGCTCAGCAATTTCTACATATTGATGTTTAGATACTGGATCCACCATGAGTCTAGACATTCTTTTGGCCTTTTTGGGAGTGGATTCCAACTTCAATAACTTGGCCACTGCATCAAACTATGTATCAATTATATGAGAATATCTCCTTTTATCCCAACTTTTGTCCTCAACCAAGAAGGGGTGGTAGTTACTGAGTGATCACCTGTAGCACCATGAGAAACTTTATCTGTTTTAGGAGCATTATCTACTCTAGGCTACTATTGAGAATAGGTAGGGGTTTTAATTACTCCATATTGAGAAATGGGAGGATGAGTTGCATTCTATTTTGTAGGGGGTGTTGCTTCCTCATCTTCCTCATCCTGTAGTCCCTGTTATTGCTCATATCTTTTTCAACAGAATATTTTGAATATATTTCCTATTGAGGCCCATCTACCTCACCTTGCCCTGTAACTGGAGATAGTAAAATGGTATCCTGAATAGTGGCAAGAGTGCTAGGGCTAAAAGTACTTACAAACACCTATTGTTGTTCCATTATTTACCCCTTGTGAGAAGGAGAACCTGCACCACCACTACTTACCTTAGAACTCAACTATAGTTGGCTTCTATGCAATACAAAATAAGACCTAGTCTTAATATCTATGATTTCATCAACACCCTAATCAACATCAGGTAGGGGTTTAGTATTTTCAACAACAAAAGCAGGGTCAACTAGATTAGTGTAATCATCCACTACATTAGGGAGTTTCCAACCAAGCTAATAAATCCTCATCTGATCCAAGTTCAATCTTGACCAATCTCTTCTTCTCACCTCAAACTCATCCATACAATCAGCCCAAAAATTTTCTAAATGAGGCATGTGTTCTCTCAGCATGGGAAAGTAGAGATTTTTCTTCACAAAATCTTTACTATCAAAGAAGCTCCTAGAGCTAAAAGATGAAAAATGAAATTGGGCTAAAAGTGTATCCATATTTTTAGCATTTTTTGGTTTTGTATATAAATATAATGAGTCAAATTTAATGGAAATGGATACCCCTTCTTGAAATCTTAATATCTCTTGCCTGCCAAGTATGCTTGTCTGCATACCTCCAAGAATATCAAATAGTCAGAAGCATATCTCAGTAATTTCAGAGGAGGGAACACAAAACCACCTATCCTAAGGTAGGTGAATTTATCAAATTGAAGGAAATAGCTACCAAAACCCATTATCCAATTAGCCGCTTTAGTTGAGATCCTAACTTCAGGGTTTTCCAAAATTTTCTTTACCATCAGCATCAGAAAAGCATCATTTACCCTTCTATATACTTTATTGTCATCCTCCTCTTGTAGCTAAGGGAAATAATCATACACTTGTGTATCTTGAGTCATAGGGCCAACTACTTCCAAACCTGATGAGTTTTGTTGTGTGGTAGCCAACAAATAAATTAGATAAGAACACATATGAAACTTCTTGTTCTTATGAAAATTGACCAATTGGTGAAAGGAAGCTAGGTGTGTAGAAATCTCTTCCTAAACTAATCTAATGAGGGGAGAGGTATGCAAATTCATTTTAACCCTTACAATTGCAGCAATATTAAACATATATATTAGAGATATTACAGCAGCAAACACAATACAAGAATGTAGATAGAGAGAAGTAGACACAAGATGTATAGTGGGGAAAACATTTTCAGTTGAAAAACCCCACACTCTAAAACTTGCACAATGTATTATCTGAAATAATAACAGTTTACAATACACTTGCAATGCAAGTTCTTCCAAGAGTCTTCAAATGTCGAATCTGGAGTTATTCTAGCAGCATAACAGTACATGTAAAAACACTATGCAACTACAACTCCAAACTATGCAATATATAGAGATTACAAGGCATATTCTGGAAGCATCTTGGGATAGGCATCCACCTTGGCCACATGGCCATTAACCCGCATAAAATGACACTTGTCCTTGTTGCAAATACATCCCTTACATCTGTCATACATGGCAGATTTGAATTTCCCAACATGGAGCACTCCAAGGCTAAAAATAGACTATGACAGATGCTCTTATGCATCTTACAACTGTCATAGATTTTTCCAACATAAAAACCTTAAATTTTGTAAGAGAATCCATCATACAATGTTAAATATAGCATATTCCTCTTACAACATGTCATAGCCCAACTTGGGCACCCTAAGATGCCTTTCCCTCATGCAAAGATACTCACCAACACTTGTCACCACTTGTCATAGGAACCTCCAAACTTGGCTCTTATGTGTCATAGATTCTGTCATATGGAATATCCTCTTCCACATACCACAAGATGCCGACACATGGCATAATAGTGCCACCTCAAATGGGACACCCAAATCCATGTAGGTTTGACTTGACCATCCAAGTCACATTCCAAGTAAGATGACATGTCACCCTGCCACCTCAACTAAGTGACCAAACTGAATGTGCAAGTAAATACAATATTAGGCAATAAATAAATATACAATTAAATAAATAATGCTAGGAATTTGCAAAGGTTGAGACACCTTAATTCCCAACATTCTCCCACTTGTCGAACACCTTGCAAAAACCAAAAGAAATGACAAGATTTAACTGCTAGGGGCCAAGAAGCCCATAGACTCCGAACACCATCCAAACTTCTATGTTTCCACTGGTTTCGTCAATGCATCTACAACATTCTTCAAAGTATCTACTTTCTCCAATATCACCTTCCCATCCTCTACCATGTCTCGCACAAAATGAAACTGTAAATCAATATGCTTTGTTCTGGCATGGAAAGTCAGATTCTTTGTTAAGCAAATTGCACTCTGACTGTCACAACATATAGTAATCTGTCATGCATCAACACCAATATCTAAATACAAACTATTAAGCCAAATGGCTTCATTACAAGCATGAGTTGCTGCCATATACTCAACTTCTGTCATGGACAAAGAAACAACAGGTTGTCACTTACTCATCCAACTAATTGCACCACCGAACATAGTAAACACATAAGCACTGGTGGATCTCCTGCTGTCAATGTCATCTACCCAATCAAAATCCACAAATCCATGAATACATACAGAATGCAGAGGTCTTGTAGGATGACCATGATAACATAGGGAATACTCGGAAGTACCCCACAAATATCTGAACACTCTCTTTACTGCATCCCAGTGTACCCATCCAGGATTAGCCACAAATTGACTAAGGACTCCCACTACTTGGGCAATGTCTAGTCTTGTACAGACCATAGCATACATCAAACTGCCAACAACACTAGCATAAGGTACTATTCTCATATTCTCTGTCTCAGAAGGAGACTTTGGACAATCATTAACAGATAACTTTTTCCCCAAAGAAATAGGAACAGACAATAGTCTACAATCTACCATGCTAAATCTATCCAACATAATCTTCACATACTTATTATGGCTTAACCAAAGTTTTTTGTTTGCTCTGTCTCTTCTAATTTCCATTCCTAAAATGTACCTGGTTGCCCCTAAGTTTTTCATCTCAAACTGTGCTAACAAATGACACTTCAAATCAAAAATCATAGTCTTACCATTCCCAATCAGCAACATATCATCAACATATAGTGCAATAATGAGAATACGATCATTGTCAAACTTGTAATACACACAAAAATCTGATTTCAATCATAGAAATCCAATAGACAACACAAAGGAATCAAACTTCAAGTACCACATCCTAGGAGATTGTTTCAATCCATACAGAGACTTCTTTAACTTGCAAACCAAATTTTCTTTACATTTTTCTATGTAATGCTCTCGATGTGACATATAAATCTCTTCCTCCAAGTCACCATGAAGGAATGAAGTCTTCACATCCATCTGCCCCACTTCTAAATCATAAGCTGTTGCAAGAGATAACGGGAACTGAATAGATGTCAACTTTGCAATGGGAGAGAAAATTTCACCATAATCAATTTCCTCCACTTGTGAGTACCCCTTCGCAACCAATCTGGCCTTATACTTCTCAACACTACCATCTGCACCAAATTTCTTCTTGAAAACCCGTTTGCATCTAATAGGTTTTTGTCCATCAGGCAAAGGCACCAAGTCCCAAGTTGTATTCTTTTCCAAAGAAGCCATCTCATCTTCCATGGCCTCCTTCCAGGAACCTGCATCTTTCATGCCCATAGCCTCTATCACAGTTCTAGGCTCATCAGCATTAGTAAGCAAAGCAAGAGCACAACTAGAATCAAGCAATGTATAACCAAACCTCTCAGGTTGCTTCCTGCTTCATGTGGACCTCCTCAAAGGCTGAGGTTGAGGTTCTGCTTCTTCTGAGCTTTCAGAGCTGCTAGAGCTCTCCTCATCATCAAGTCTCACAAGGTCTATTGGTTCAGTCTTCTCAAGGGTAGTGGGAAACTAAACCACATCCTCTTTCTTTTCTTTCTCTTATGGCTGTAGAACAGTGGAAGAAGGTGTTAGCTCTCTAAAAATAACACTTCTTCTATAGAACCCTTTTTCGGCCAGAGGATCCCAAAGCTTGTATCCTTTCACACCAACACCATAGCCAATGAAGATACACTTAACAGCCATGTTCTCCAATTTTGACCTCTTCTCCCTAGGCACATGAGCATATGCCTCACAACTAAAAACACGAAGATGTCTTATTGAAGGTTTCTTACCAGACCACACCTCCATGGGTGTCTTACTAACAAGAGTTGATGTAGGAGACCTATTTACTAGGTAGCAAGTAGTGGTAACAGCTTCAGCCCAAAACTTTTGTTCAAGGCCAGCTCCACTAAGCATACTCCTAGCCTTCTCCATTAGTGTCATATTCATCCTCTCTGCAACTCCATTTTGCTACAGGGTGTATGGAGTTGTCTTATGTCTTTCAATCCCATGTTCTTTGCAGAACTTATCAAATTATGTGGAATAGAACTCACCACCATTGTCAATTCTCAAACACTTAATCTTTTTACTAGTCTGATTCTCAACAAAAGCTTTAAACTCTTTGAACCGACTAAAGACTTTAGATTTGCTTCTGAGAAAATAAATCCATGTCCTACTATAATCATCTATGAAAGATACAAAATATACAGATTTAGAGATCAAAGGAACATTAACTGGACCAAACACATCAAAATGAATAAGATGCAGTACACCAGAAAACTTATGAGAACTCGAGTAAAACTAAACATGGTTTTGCTTTCCATATATACAATGTTCACAAAAGTCAAAATCAAGATTACAATCATCTAACCCCTCAACGAGGTTTTTATTTTTTAGGGTTCTATGACCCTTCTCATTAATTTGGCCAAGCCTCTTATGCCATAACATTGTCTTCTCAGCAAGAAGCTTAACTTCCAAAGCATGAGCACCCTTAGGTACCCAAAATGCACTACCATCAGAATTTGATACAATAGATCTTTTAGTTGTTGGTTCCAATGGTGGGGATGAAGTGACTGTAGCTCTTTTCTTCAAGTCAGAAGAACTATTGCATTGTGAAATGCATGCCTCCAGCTGAAACATAGTACCTCTCTGAGTACCCTTCGCAAGAACCATAGCTCCTCTTGTCATCTTGCATCCTTCTTTCGAGAAGACAACTTGCACACCTGCATCATTCAATTTACTTACAAAAAGTAGGTTTCCTGCCAAGCCTGGGATGTGCATAACCCCAGAGATCCCCTTCACTCGTCCATTAGGGAATCAGATTGTGACTCTTCCACTGCCAACGATCTTCAGATGAGAATCGTCACCCAGGTACACTCTTCCACCATCAAACTTTTCACACTTTGTAAACCAGTCTTGATGTGAGGTCATGTGGAAGGAGGCACTAGAATCAATCAGCCACACATCATCAGATGCATGGGTGGCCAAGGCTGCAATGAAGGCATCACCATCATCTTGTGACTTGTCAGATTCTGAATCTAGGACATTCTTCTTCTTCTTCTTCTCCTCTTTGCATTCCTTTCAGAAATGCCCAGTTTTCCCACAGTTCCAACATAGTGCCTTAGACTTTCCAGGAGATTTGGATCTCCCATGGGATTTGGATCTACCCTTCTCATCTTTCTTGTCTTTATTTTTCCCTTTCTCCTTGGGTCTTCCATGAAACACAAGAGCTTCTTTGGACGACTCGGATGACTTTCTCTACATCTCTTTAGATGACAGTAAAGACACCACTTCATCCATTTTGAAAGTGGATGTGGTACTCCCGATGGCCATAACAAGATGATCCCATGAATCTGATAAAGAACAAAGTAGGGTCATACATCGATCCTCCCCCTCCATCTTCACACTAACAATGTCAATTGTGCAACTAACATATTAAAAGCATTCATGTGATCAGCAACAGATCCTCCATCTTCCATCCTCAAAGAATATAACTTCTTCCGTAGGAATAACTTGTTTACCAGGGATTTAGCCTGATAAACATCACCAAGTTTCTTCCACAGCTCCTTTGTAGTTTTCTCATCATGAACATTTAATAGGACGGAATTAACCAAACAGAGTCTAACAAGACCCTTGGCTTTACGATCTTTGAGATCCCAAAGATCTTGCAACATTGCTGTTGGTTTTACACCAGAAATTACTTCCCATAGGTCTCTATCAATGAGCATGTCTTCCATTTTGAGTTTCCACAACTCAAAAATGTTGCCATTAAACGTTTCCACCTATATTCTTTCAGATGTGCCTACCATCTCCTTCCTGCAACAAGATTACAGAATGCTCTGATACCAATTGAAAGGAAGCTAGGTGTGCAGAAATTGCTTCCTAAACTAATATAATGAGGGGAGAGGTATGCAAATTCATTTTAAACTTGACAATTGCAGCAATATTAAACATGTATCAGAGATATTACAGCAGCAAACACAATACAAGAATGTAGACAGAGAGAAGTAGACACAAGATGTTGGAAACATGGTTGTCGTTGCACCAAAAGGTCGACCTGGTAATGCCCGATACAACTGCCAGAGTTAATGAATCAACGGGAGGTGGTTAAGCCATGTCACAAATCCCACAAGAGATGCTAGCTCACTACCAACAATCCCCCCAGTGTCACTCGCGGGAGCCCGCGTCACTCATGGGGGAGATTTGAACTCGAAACCTTTAGCTCTGATACCAATTGTTGGAAACACAGTTGCCATTGCACCAAAAGGTCAAATTGGTAATGCCTAATACAACTGCCAGAGTTAATGGATCAATGGGAGGTGGTTAAGCCATGTCACGAATCCCACGAGAGATGCTAACTCACTGCCAACACAAGATGTATCATGGGGAAAACCTTTTCAGGTGAAAAACCCCACACTCTAAAACTTGCATAATGTATTATCTGAAACAATAATAGTTTACAATACACTTGCAATGCAAGTTCTTCCAAGAGTCTTCAAATGTCAAATCTGGAGTTATTCCGGTAGCATAACAGTACCTGTAAAAACACTATGCAACTACAACTCCAAACTATGCAATAAATAGAGATTACAAGGCATATTTTGGAAGCATCTTGGGATAGGCGTCCACCTTGGCCAGATGGCCATTAAGCTGCATAAAAGGACACTTGTCCTTGCTGCAAATACATCCCTTACATCTGTCATACATGAAAGATTTGACTTTCCCAACATGGAGTGCTCCAAGGCTAAAAATAGACTATGACAGATGCTCTTATGCATCTTACAGCTGTCATAGATTTTCTCAACATAACAACCTTAAATGTTGTAAGAGAATCCATCATACAATGCTAAATATAGCATATTCCTCTTACAACGTGTCATAGCCCAACTTGGGTGCCCAAAGATGTATTTCCCTAATGCAAAGATACTCACCGACTTGTCACCACTTGTCATAGGAATCTCCAAACTTGGCTCTTACACATCATAGATTCTATCATATGGAATATCCTCTTCCACATACCACAAGATGCCGACACATGCCATAATAGTGCCACCTTAAATGGGACGCCCAAATCCATGTAGGTTTGACTTGACAATCCAAGTCACATTCCAAGTAAGATCACATGTCATCATGCCACCTCAACTAAGTGACCAAATTGAATGTGCAAGTAAATACAATATTAGGTAATAAATAAATATACAATTAAATAAATAATGCTAGGAATTTGCAAAGGTTGAGACACCTTAATTCCCAACAATTGATCATGCAAGTGATCACTTGTTATCTGAGACCAGTCAATGCACTGCTTTCTAGTGTAAATAACAAGAATGAATTGACACATCCAATTTCCAAACTCATCACATTCTTCACTGCCCATCACTCTATGTAGCAGGGTAATTATATCTGAAATATCATCTTTGAAATGGCCTCTGACTAGATTTTAAGGCAACTGGGAGCCACCTTTCTTTTCTTTCTTCAGCCATGTGGTAGCTATAGAATCTTTGCACATCTTCTTCCCATCTATGTAAAAGTTTCAGCCAGTCTCTTGTGTTAAATTGGCATACTCTTCATGTACAGGCAAGCCCATCCTATCGCTAATGGAATTGACATTTATCTATAACACTACCTTACAACTCACTGTTTTGATTTCCCTTGCTTTGGCATGGTAATTCTGAATGTAGGCCATAACCAAGTCAGTGCATTTTACTGCCAGAGGAAAAGCACCTACGTGTGCTAGCCCACTATTTAGGGTCTTCTGGGCAATTGGCATTCTGGGGTTGGCATTTATTCTAACCCAAAATTCTCTAAGGTTGACATGCCCCAGGTCAGTGTCTTTCACCCCTGCCAATTCATTCCCAATTATGAAGGAGGCATCCAACCCTTGGTATTTGTATTTTATTTTGACTGCCCCAAGTAACCAACATGTAAGGTTTTTGACTAGGGTTATGCCTAGGGAACTCAGATAAGGAAAAAGGGAGCTATGGTTGATGGTGGAGAAGAATGAGGTCTCACATGTCATGAAAAACAAGGACCACCACAAAACAAACCCTCCCACACAGCTAGCTATCAATGATTTCTCAATTTGAAAAGAGAAATGGGCCAGAGACTTACCTTGAGTGCAACACCTTATGGGAAGAAAATGGTTAGACTGACTACGGTTAGCTTCCAAAATTGCTTTCTTGATAGCAATTGCATGAAGAATGCTTAAAGAGAAGCTTTACCTTGTAAAGTAGTAAGGTGGGGTAGGGTTGAGACATTAAATGATTCCTTACAATAAATTCCATAGTCTTGACGTACCAAACACTTTACCAAAAATCTCATTCCCCTTTATCAGCAACTTTGACTATCGCAGAACTTGGTTATCAGTGAACTTCTGATTTGGCGAACCAAGCCTTTGACCGTTGCTTTCCTTGAGTAAAAAAAAAGTGGCTTTCGTGAAATCCATAAATTCCCGGTGTAATGTAATTCTCACTTTATCAACGAATTTGGAGCTCTGCAAACCTTTTGAGCAAGGACATGACCATAATATACTTCCTTATCGACGAGGGCATCTTGACATACAAAAGGCTAGTTGTTGGTTTATCAGGAAATCAGGGAAAAACAAAACTCATAAATTGAAGCTTAGTTCACAAAGGGTAAAGAAAGCCATAAGGAGAACTCAACAAAACTAAGGACCACTGTCAAGTTACCAAAGAATTGGCTAATCAACAAAATATAGAACTCATAAACTAAAACTTAAAAAGTTCACGAAAGCTAAAAGAAGCCGACAGAATGAAAAGTGACAAATTGAAAACACCTTTTTAATGAACAATTGTCAGGAAAGCTGTGAGTTCGCAAACTTATAGTTTTGTCGATATGGTTTGCGAACTTGATATTTCCCTGACAAGTTCATCAATAGAGAAATTTACTAACAAAGAAAAGGATAAGCCAAGTTGAGAAAATCTCAAAATTACTGGAAATAAGACTCTAAGAAAAGAAAACTCTGATCTGAGTTCGGGAAAAGAGGAATTTGCCGATAGGAGAAGAAATTTGAGACTAAGACTTAGGAACATGACACAAGGATAAGGAGAAAATAAAAAAGGACCAAAATTTCAAGTTTGGGGAAACAACTGGCTCTAACTGGGGACAAAGACTGAAAGGATGCAAAGAACCCAAAAACTTGAATTGGCCAATGCCTTAATCATTGAGCCATAGAGTCAGACCCAAACACACCAACACAAGGAGGAAAAACAAAACAAGACAAGACAAACTAAAAGAAACTATGATACATTGTATGACAAAATCACGAATTATAAAGTTTCAAATCTTGCCCATTATAGGCAAGAGGTAGTTCAATGCCATCAAGATATGCCAGGAAAAATGCATTGTCACCAGTAATTACTCTGATCTTGAAAAGACCCTTCCAAAGAGAGTAAAATTTTCCATGAGCCCCTCTAGGCTCTTTCCTTTTGTCCCATAGTAATACCAGATCTCCAATCACAAATTCCCTTCGTCTAGCTTTCTTGTCAAAAATTCTTTTCACCTTTTTCTGATGTTCTATTCTACGATCCATCACTCCTTCCCTTTGTTCTTCAATTTTAGAGATATACATGATTCTCTATTCTACAACATCTCTAAAATGCTCATCTTCAATGGCCTTCTATAAATTTAAAGTTGAAATCTCTAGTGGGATGGGTAGAGCACTACCAACACCATACACAAGTTTGAAAGGGGACATACCAGTTGTTCTTTTCGAGGTAGTCATGTCTGCGCATACTGCATCATAAAGCTTCTTATGCCAATTCCTTTGATTATCCTCCGCTAGCTTACAAAAAATGGTACTCATGATTTTATTGCTAGATTCTGCTTGTCCATTTCCCTAAGGATAATAATAAAAACAATTTGACAGATTAATCCCATAATTATAACAGAAAAAAGACATTTCTGAAGAAGAGAAGCTTGAAGCATTATTTGTCACAATCTTCTCGAGAACACCAAATCTAACTATGATATTTTCTTTTAGGAATTTACACACCACCTCAGAGGTAGTATGTTTGACAGGAGCAACTTCTATTGCAAGTATGTGCAGTTGGTGTTGTCATTGATGTCAACAAGCTTGTGTTGTCATTGGTGTCAACTGTATGAGCAAGAGATTATTGCAAGAGTGTGAGCAGTTGGTATTGAGTTGATGTTGTCTCTAATGATGAGGAAGTGCTGAAGATGTTGATGATATGTTTCTGGTGCTTGGTTTCCAAGTACTTTTGAGGAAATTTAAATAAGAAAGGAAATAGTGTGTTGTAAAGGTGTTCTGGCATACAGAGTGGTGTTCAGGTTTTGCTCCGCATTTCTTCTATGTTGAAGATCTTCTCACGCGGTTTGGATATGTTGATCAGAGGTGTTGCATTTAGAATTTGGTGTGCTGGACCATTATGTAGAGGAAGGTGTGTTCACCAGTTTGTGAACTATGTATTGCAAAGGTGTCTGGGAGAAATATTTTTGCTCCACATTTCTTCGTAGAGTGGTTTCAGCTCTTGTGGTTTTATAAGTGTGTTTATAAGGTTCATATCTACCTTTAGTTGAAGTTGTTCATGGTTTGGTGCTCCATAAGTTGATTTCTTGAGTTGCAGTGTATGGTAGAGATGTTTTAGTATACTGGGAGTGTACTTTCTTTAGGTGAAAGTTGTTGCGAAGAAATTTTTTGAATTTCAGGATGTTTGTGGGATATTCTAGATTATGTTCAAGCATGGTGTGTGGTCCATGAGTCATCTTTGGTTTTAAGGAAGCATGTACTTAAATGATTATGGTGTTAACATAGGTTCGACCGACCTTGGGAGTTTACACTCATTACAGATCTACTTTGGTGATGTGGAAGTGTGGCATGGCATGTATGAGTGGATTTAGGTCCAAGCTAAGGTGTGTTGTGGTCCGTCTTCAATCCTTTCCACTACGGGAATGTTTTGGTGATGACCTAATTTGAATTTACATGGTTAAGGTGCATTGTTGACCTTGGAGAATGTTTTCAAGGTTGAAGATTAATGAGGTATAAACAACCTCATTTTTATAACATGCCATATAACCGTTTTTGTCCTGATCAATCACCTTAGCCATGCCAATTTGTTTATTTTTAGAAACAATATTTATCTATTTTTGATAAAATGATGTATAAATCTTTATTTTCAAATTGATTGAAATTAGCCACTAATGTTGACTTAATTGCTATAGAGCTTGTGTAATTATGCGGGGTTCCATGTATGGCCTAACAGAAGGAGTGGACTTCAAAGCAGTTGAAGTCATAGTGCCAGAATTTTAGGGTGCTAGAAATTTAGGCATACATCATAGACTTTATTAAGAAATTATATTATTTTCTTTTGGGCATACTTAAGACTTTATGGCTCCACTCAGAGCCTTTAATTTGTTTTATTTCAAAGACATCTAGTTAGTTTGTAATTCTATTTTTCTTTAAAGACTTCTTCAATGGTATTTACCCACCATTTAGAATTTAGGATTTTGTAGCAGTAAAGTATATATGTAGTTTCTCAAAACAAGGATTATGTTGTGTTGTGTTATATTCTAATATACAATGCAAAAGGACTATTTAGCTATGTTATGTGTTCTATGATACTTTTATGACATGAATGAATATCGCCAGTCTTATTTTGAGTAATCTTTTCTGAGAAATGGAAGTAATATGAATGGGATTTACTTTGGAGTTGTTGAAGTACTGAATGTGATTTGAATTGATAATAAGATCTCCCAAGAGTTGGCCACTCGAGGGATTATAAAATAGATAAGTATTTTTATTGTTGGTGTTGTCATTTCTATTTTGTGCATGTTCTATTTAGATCAATGTCACTTTGTGTTTAGCTTTGTTATGTGTTCCTACAGGTTGTGGTTTTAAGTTAATGATCTTTGAAATTCTATTTACTTGAAATTTCTGGAGCATCCACTCCATTCATAAATTTGTTGTTAGTTATTGATTAAAATGTCAAATGTACTTTCAGTTAGTAGTTAGTTGCCTTTGTTTTGAATTCATAGTTAAACTACAAGTGTTGATTCTTAAATAGTTTACATGCTTTCTAGATTAGGAATTCAAATGCTTTCTAGCTTAAAGTTTTCATGCTTTCTAGTTTAGATTTCAATGCTTCAAGATTTTCAAAAATTCAGAAAATCTGTTACTAAGTGAGATGTCCAAAAATATCCCCTATTGCATATAGCCTTGGACACTACCCAGTTGACATAATTATTACATTTTTAACTAAAGTGTTAGGACCTTATGACAGCCTATCACTTTTTGGTGTCGTTGCCGAGGACCCTTCTTTTCTAGTGTTAATAGTAGATTGCTTGGATACCTCTTTTAGAAAAAATAGATGTTAGACTTCTTTTTCTGCATGGTCAGGAAATGAGGTCCACACAGACGATTTGTACCAAGAACCCCCCAATAGTAGTTCCAACCATAAATAAGGAGGTAGAAGTCTTAGTTGAAGAACCTAGCTATGAATTGATCGATCAAGATCAGCTTGAGACCTCCCAAAATATCCTAGAAGCTCAGCCATCAAACCAAACCTTTGAAGAGGAAAACATTCAACCATCAAACCATCTTTGAGGAGGAAAGGATTCCTTTTAACATCATGGTTGATAATAACAATGATAACCCTTTCAATGGAAGGAGAGCAAACCAAGCAGATGGTGATAACCTAAGAAGAGAAGCATGGACATTTACCTATCCTATTGCTCTCAACAAAGATGACAATGCACCCATGAAAAACATTTCACCTTCCATCTTACCAACTTTCAGAGGGTTATCCTCTGAAGACCCTAATCAGTTCCTTTTTGAGTTTGAAGTCCTATGTCAAACATATGACTACAAAAATGATAACCAAAAACTTAAACTCTTCCCCTCCACTCTGAGAGACTCTGTAATGTATTGGTTCATGGGATTAGTTTCAGGATCAATACCCTCATGGGATGAAATGGAAACTATCTTTTTAAACAAATATCAAAGCTATTACAAAGTTAGTGATAGGAAAGAGTAATTGTTCAAACTAAGGCAAAAAGAAGATGAGATCCTGGAAGATTACCTTGATCGGTTCATCTTTTTAACCAAACAATGTGGCAAAGAGGCCATAAGCCTAGAAATTCTGAAGACCATATTTCTTAAGGGACTTGATGAGGATGCTAGGAGAAGCCTAAATTTAATGGGGAAAGGAGATGTGTCCCAACTCAAACTCGGTGATATCACTGAGTTATGCAGAAATTTCTCCTGTACTCGTGGGGGTATCCGTAAGCCTAGTCTTTTGAGGGGCTCAAATGAAATTGGTAAACTGTGAGAGGAAATAGAAAATTTGAAAAATGACATTCTTGTTCAACTAAACACCATGTTAGATGGAATATAGGCCAAAACACATAATCTTGAAACCTTATCCATCTACTACCCTAGGTGTCATAACAAACATCTGTTAAGGGAGTGTCCTTTGGACAAAGCTGACAATTGTCAAATTTGTGAAAAGAGTCATGCCACTGACCAATGTGAGATCCTGAATGCAATCAAAAATTCCAAAAAAAGGACATCTCATGCACTGAGGAAGATATCAATTTTGTGGGTCAATGACTTGGAGGGAATTTCTCTTATGACTAGAATTCAAATCCCTCCTGACGACCTTCAAATAATTGGAATAATAGTCAATGGGAAACACCTTGGCCTCCAACACCACCTAATTGGGGACCTTACCCTTGGGGACCACCTGAATGGCCAACTCAATCCTGGGGAAACCCCCAATGGCCAAATCAGACTCAACAACAATGGTATCTTCAAAATCCTACCCCTCAATGGAATCAAACTCCAAATTAGTTTTATCATGGACCGAGGAGGATGCCCAATCCTCAGCAGAACCTCTTGCCAGCACCCCAAAACACTCAACAAAACAAGCAAGTCAACCAACCACAACTCCCAGTGCTACCTATCCCTAATCCAAAGAATAACTGTCAAACCACACCAGCGTATTCCATAGAGTAGGAAAACATGGCTGGAGTTAACGCTATATATTGTGGAAACCTACAGTTGAGGTTAGGAAAAACACTCTAGCAGCCTACCATAGTTGAGATCCTTGACGAACCAAATGTAGAATTTGTTGAAGGAATAGAGACACCTTCCATACCTTCAGATAAAAACCTAGCAAGTAACCAAGAAAATATTCTTCAACAATCCTCACCTAAAACTTCTGAGTTAGCTCAGGAAGAAGTTGGCCAATGTTCAACAGATCTTCCAAAGAAGGATTCCACCTTGAAAAAGAGACCTCAAGCACCTTTTCTAGAGCACCTCAAAGAAACTTCTCTAAAAACCCCTCCAAAAATGACCTTACCCACTGAAACCATGTTAATACAAGAAATTAAATGACTCCATATTGAGATTCCATTGTTACAAGCGATTAAAAATATTCATGAACTAAACCAGCTAGTTAAATAGTTGTGCATAAAACACTAAGAAGGAAACTGAAACAAACTAATACTATGCACATCAATGGATACTTAGCTGACCTTCTAGCTGGAAAAATCTCAACCCCAAAATATGGTGACCTAGGCAGTCCACTCATAACAGTGACAATCAATGAGGTAGCGATACCTAATGCACTTGTGGACTTGGGAGCAGCCATTAACGTCATGACGGTGGATGTTATAGAAAAACTAGGACTCACTAATCTACATCCCACAATCACCATACTACAAATGGCAAATCAATCCATAGATATTCCCAAAGGTGTCTTAGAAAATGTTCCTTTCAAGGTTGACGATTGGGAATACCCAGTGGATTTCCAAGTAATCCAATCCCTCACATCCAAAGATAGTTACCTATTTATATTAGGTAGACCTTGGTTGGCCATAGTTGCAGCTAAAAGTGACTGCAGAGCAGGAGGAATGACCATTTCAAATGGCCCCAATAGAAAACACTTATTCATGTATCCCCTTGCTCAACCTGCTACACATAACCAAGTTTGGGTTGATGAACCAAACAATGTTGACAAATAAGAGAATCTGGCCTCACTTGCTATGGTAGTCATCAAACAACATGGTGAAGAATTAGAAAATGAATTGGAAAACAATATGCAAGATCTTGTCGTAGACTCAGGTGATGAAGAAATTTTAGATGTAGAAGAGATTTTAGGACACCCAATCCACACTGATGATATCGAACATGATTACACAAACTTCATAGTGTTACCTTGTCCTCTAGAAAATATCATTCTAAAAATAGATCATTTCTTTGAGGATATTGCCAGACTCCACAAAACTATACCTCACAGTTGTCCTCTCAACACCTTAATGAGATAAGTTCATACTGTCACCTCTAACTACCCTAGAACCAAAACTATCTTGTTACTACCAGGAAAAACCTTAAATATCAACTACTAGTTGACAGAGTTAGATGAACTCAAATTATTTGATGTTTTGGTAAATAGATCCAAAGCTTTTGCTTGGGATTATATAGACATGAGAGGAATACACCCAAGTGTTTGTACCCATCACATCTATACTAAAGATGTTGGACCTGTTCATCAACCACAACGAAGACTCAACCCAGTTCTCAAAGATATTGTTAAAACATAGATTGAAAAACTCTTGCAAGTAGGGTTCATCTATCCCATCTCTGACAGCAAATGGGTTTCACCTCTGGTAGTAGTCCCAAAGAAAAATGGGAAGTGGATAGTGTGTGTTGATTATAGAGAGCTCAACAAAGCCACCTATAGAGATTACTTCCCTCTACCTTTCATAGACCGGGTCTTAGATAATCTAGTAGGAAGGAAGTATTTCTCATTTCTAGATAGATTCAGTGGATATAACCAAATACAAGTAGCAGTAGAGAACCAAGACAAAACAACTTTAACCTATCCCTGGGGAACATTCGCATATCGAGTTCTTCCCTTTGAGCTATGTAATGCTCCTGTAACATTTCAAAGAGTTGTTCTAGCCATCTTTGCTGAGCTTGTAAATGATTGTGTGGAAGTCTATATGGATGACTTCATAGTGTATGGTTCCACTTTTGGTGAAGCTCTTAAAAATTTGGACAAGGTGTTGCAGCGATGTGAGGACCATCAGATATCCCTGAGTCACAAAAAATGTTTAATAATGGTAGAACAAGGGATAGTGTTAGGACACCACATCTTAGCTGAAGGGATAAAAGTGGATCCTAAGAAAATCGAAGTGATACAACAACAAGAGACTCTAAAGAACCAAACTGATGTCAGAAGTTTCTTAGGACATGCTAGATACTATTGAAGATTCATAGAAAACTTTAGCAAGATTGCAACCCCGATGTTCTCCCTTCTCCAAAAGGATATAGACTTTTGTTGGACAACAGATTGTCAAACATCATTTGAGATCATTAAGGAGAAACGCATTTCTGCTCCTGTCCTACGTGGACCTAACTGGAACCTTCCCTTCCATATTTACACAGATGCTTCCAATGATGCTATTGGAATAGTTTTAGGTCAGGAGGATGAGAATGGAGGGAAATATGCCATCTATTTCATTAGTAATAATTTGACTCCCACATAACAAAACTATACCACTACAGAGAAATAATTCTTAGTTGTGGTTCATGCAATCAATAAATTTTGACATTACATTACAGGGTACAAAGTAACTGTGTTCACAAACCATTCAACTATCAAATACCTAATGAACAAACCTGCAGTAACTAGAAGAATAATCATATGGTTATTGCTTCTCCAAGAATTCAACATGACCATCATTGATAAACTTAGAAAGTTCAAAGTAGTCGTAGATTTCTTATCCTGGATCAGACAAGACAATGGAGAGTGTACCCTTGTGGTGCAGGAGCACCTTGACAAATTGATGCTTTCATAGGAATTTGATTGAACTTTGATGATTCAACAATGTAATAAGATAAATTAAGTCATTTTTCCTTTTATTAAAGTCACTAAGAGAGGTCTAAGTTCAAATTTGTGTAAATGATGCAAAATTGTAAAGTTGCAAATGATGCAAACTTGGAATATGAAAGGTCATTTTGGTTCTAGGTGTTGATAGGCAGTTAGAAATCAATTGGAATGTGAGGAGTCATGATGTAATGCCTTTAAAAGGCCTTGTATCCATTTGTGAAGGCAGGGGGGAGAAGGTTGGAGAATGTGGGTTGTTACATTTTGATGTGATATCAATAAAAGATACCCTTGTTTCTGCATTTCTGAATGTTAAACTGCTATTTCAGAGATTGGTATGGATTTGTATAGATTTTATATGACCATAATGTGGTATGGATGGAAATAGTATTGAGTCTACTTTCCATTTATTTTTGTTGCATCAAATTTTATTAAGATTTGAATAAGTTATGGCATTTTTATTGAGGGTAGGTCTGCAGAGTTTAATTTTCTGAAAATGCAGTCTGAAAATATGCATGGTACGGCCTGGTATAGCCTCACATTGATGTATATAATAGATGGATGGAAAGATATGTGTTTCTAGTTTACAATTATTTTGGTTTGGTATAATTTCATTAAGTTTTGTAAGAGATATTGCAATGTTGGTGAGGGCAGGTCTGAACGCTGCCTAGGGTTTGCAGTTTTGGGAAAAAAATCATAACCTTCTCCCCTACCATTGGATCTTTATGAAAATTGGAGGAAAAATATGTATTAATGTTCTTTTCAACCTAAACAAAGCAATTAGATTAGTTCTTTTATTTGTTAATGTTATTGAGGATAGTTTTGGTCCTCTTACCTCTGCATCAAATTGGTATCAGAGCTGGCGAAAGATTTGGGTGTTGTATTTGTTTCTGTCACTGAGAAGGCAGGTAAAGAACTGAAGGAAAGATGAAGAGTTGTGTTGGTGACCGTTATTTTGTTTTCTAAGTTGTTTGGTTGTAGGTGCTTGTTCCATCTAGCTACAGAAGGAGGTTTCTGAGATTGTGTGTGGACAGACAAGATGAGGTTTGTCATGACCATTCTCCAATAGAGATTAAGCTAGATAAGGGTGCAGAGAGAGGCCACTGAGGAGAGAGTGGTAAGGTGCATCACTAGGATCTGCTGTTGGGTAAGATGGATGGTTTGGTGAGTTGGTTTGGTAAGGCAGTAGAGAGATGGATACCTGACTGAAGAAGCACTTGAGGTTGCAGCTTGAAGAGTACTCCACTGATGGGAGTAGAAGGAGCCTGAAGAAACTCTAAAATTGATGGTAGTTTGATTTTGTTGGTTGGTTGGTCACTAGCCATTGATGTGAAGATTTGAATCCTGAAGCTAAAGATGAAGAGACAGGCAGTGATGTAGGAAAAGGTAGTTTTGTTTTGCAGATACATTTCTAAGGGACTTGGAAATCTTTGTTGGTTAGTTGTATGGTGCAGGAGCACCTTGACAAATTAATGCTTTCATAGAAATTTGATTGAACTTTGATGATTCAACAATGTAATGAGATAAATTAAGTCATTTTTCCTTTTATTAAAGTCAATAAGAGAGGTCTAAGTTCAAATTTGTGTAAATGATGCAAAATTGTAAAGTTGCAAATGATGCAAACTTGGAATATGAAAGGTCATTGTGGTTCTAGGCATTGATAGGCAGTTAGAAATTAGTTGGAATGTGAGGAGTCATGATGTAATGCATTTAAAAGGCCTTGTATCCATTTGTGAAGGCAGGGGGGAGAAGGTTGGAGAATGTGGGTTGTTACATTTTGATGTGATATCAATAAAAGATGCCCTTGTTTCTGCATTTCTGAATGTTAAACTGTTGTTTCAGAGATTGGTATGGATTTGTATAGATTTTATATGACTAGAATGTGGTATGGATGGAAAGAGTATTGAGTCTACTTTCCATTTCTTTTTGTTGCATCAAATTTCATTAAGATTTGAATAAGTTATGGCATTTTTATTGAGGGTAGGTCTGTAGAGTTTAATTTTCTAAAAATGCAGTTTGAAAATATGCATGGTACGGCCTGGTACAGCCTCACATTGATGCATATAATAGATGGATGGAAAGATATGTGTTTCTAGTTTACAATTATTTTGGTTTGGTATAATTTCATTAAGTTTTGTAAGAGATATTACAATGTTGGTGAGGGCAGGTCTGAACGCTGCCTAGGGTTTGCAGTTTTGGGAAAAAAATCATAACCTTCTCCCCTACCATTGGATCTTCATGAAAATTGTAGGAAAAATATGTATTAATATTCTCTTCAACCTAATGAAAGCAATTGGATTAGTTCTTTGATTTGTTAATGTTATTGAGGATAGTTTTGGTCCTCCTACCTCTGCATCACCCTGTACAAGATGAATTCCCAGATGAAAATTTATTTGCCATCTCCATTAAAACCCCCTGGTTTGCAGACATCACCAACTATCTTGCCACTTCTAAGTTGCCATCAAACTTTACGTCAAAACAAGAGAAAAACCTCATTCGGGAAAGTGGTTAGTTCAAATGGATCAATGGTATGCTATTTTGATGTGGCCTTGATCTCGTTTTACGACATTGTGTTAGATCAAATGAAACATACAACATCCTCAGAGCCTGCCATGATGATCCCTCTAGAGGTCATTACTCCACCAAGAGGATGTCCCATAAAATTATAGGTGCATGATATTATTGGCCCTCCATGCATAAAGACATAAAAACTATGTTCACCGTTGTGATGAATGCTAATGAGTAGGAAGACCCACGACATCCAAGGAGATGCCTCTTTAGTCACAGGTAGTTTTTGAACCATCTGAAAAGTGGGGATTGGATTTCATCGGTCCCATAGACCCTCCTTCACAAGGTAAAGAATACATTCTAGTTTGTACTAACTATCTGACTAAGTGGGTAGAAGTCCAAGCACTCAGAGTTGCTAGGGAAGAACAAGTCATAGACTTCCTATATAACATGATTTTTCTCAGATTTGGAGCCCCTAGATCAATTGTCACAGATCAAGGACCTCAGTTTATGTCTAAAGTTTTGCTACCCTTTATTGATCATTTCTAGGTAAGCTATAAGAAGTCATCTCCTTATCACCCACAAGCAAACGGTCAAGTGGAAGTCACTAATAGGGATCTTGAAAACATTTTGACAAAAATAGTTTCATCAAGAAGAAGAGACTAGGCCAGAAAATTACCTGAAGTCATTTGGGCCTATAATACAACCTAGAAATTAACTAGTGGTCTTACTCCTTACGAGTTAATCTTTGGGAAGAAACCTCTCTTACCCATTGAATTTGAACTTCAAATGCTTAGAACAATAATTGAGGTAGGCCTCGATCTTGATCAAGCCCAGGTTGAAAGAGTCATACAACTTAGTGAATTAGATGAACTCCATCTGGAAGCCATTCACCAGACTGAGTTAGTCCAACACAATGGAAGGCCTGGCATGATAAACATATAAAAGAAAGAGAGTTCCACAATGGGGATTGGGCACTGTTATTTGATTCCAATTATAAAGATTAGAAAGGTAAACTAAGAACTCATTGGCTAGGCCCATATGAGATTTCTAAGGTATTTCCAAATGGATCAGTGCAACTTAAACCCATCGACGGTGACACTCGAACTCTCTTAGTTAACGGTCATCGATTACAAATCTACCACAAACCTTTTAACAAAGAATAATTTACATGCGTGGTAGAAATGCAAGGAGAAACCCAATGTATTGACTCTGCTTTGGTAGAGATAGTATAATTGTTCAACAAAAAAAAATTAATCAATCATCAATAAATATGGTGTGTGTATGTATTTATGATTATTTCAAAGCATTCTTATTGTGTCTTCATCTTTGTACTTGTCTAAATTTCATTATTGTTTTGCAAGACTTCATCTTTGTCCAAGAACCATATTCTGACGCATCTTTTAGTGATGCTCTAGAACTTTGTTCTTTCATTCTATCTACATCTTTCAACGATGCTCCAGAACTTGTTCCTTCATGTTGTTCCTGCATTTTGGCACATCTTTTAGAAATGCTCTGGAACTTTGTTCTTTTAGTCTGTCTGCATCTTTCAGCGATGCTCCAAAACTTGTTCCTTCATGTTGTTCCTGCATTGCGGTGCATCTTTCAGTGATGTTCTGGAACTTTGTTCTTTCATTCCGGCTGCACCTTTCAGCGATGCTCTGGAACTTTGTTCTTTCATTCTAGCTGCATCTTGCAGTGATGCTCTGAAACTTTGTTCTTTCATTCCAGCTGCATCTTTCAATGATGCTCCAGAATTTTATTCCTACATTCTGGTTGCATCTTTTAGCGATTCTCTAGAATTTTGTTCCTGCATTCCGATTGCATCTTTCAACGATGCTCTAGAACTTTGTTTCCGCATTCTGGCTACATCTTTCAGTGATGCTCTGGAAATTTTTTCTTGCATTTCGGCTGCATCTTTCAGCGATGCTCTAGAACTTTGTTTCTGCATTCCGACTACATCTTTCAGCAATGCTCTAGAATTTTGTTCCTACACTCTGACTGCATCTTTCAGTGATGCTCTGAAATTTGTTCCTGCACTCCAACTGCATCTTTCAGCGAAGCTCCAGAATTTTGTTCCTACATTCCAGCTGCATCTTTCAGTGATGCTCCAGAATTTTGTTCCTTATACTCATTCCATGAGAATCTTTTCCCTATGTTCTTTTCCCTATGTTTTAGATTCATGATTGCCCTTTTGTACAAATGCTCTGACATCCTCAACAGAATACCCATTGTCATCACTAAATTTTTCCATACCACTACTACCTCAGAAATTCACACCCTATATTTCCATCTCTTACCATAATAAATAATATTATTGTGACAACCTATCGTTATAATAATTAGAACACTTTTTAGCCACCCCATCTTCATTAATAATAAATCCATTACCACCCTTTGCTATCCCATCCAAATCTAATAACACCTCCATCTATGATGCCATTACGTCAGCATTCATGAGGTGACTTTCAAATCAATGATGGAATGTAAGGTACGTACATCTTTTATCTTAAGTAGGTAAATTATTGTGAATAAAATTAAATAAATTGGCACATTCCCCCATCTTTTCCAAATTTAGTAAATTTTGTGAACTGTACCTTCATTGGAAGAGGTGGTGGCTCACTCATTCCATTCCATGCAAGGTAATAATTAGACATAGAGCGGCTAAATGTCGTGAATTAATTTGTGTTGAATTAGCATTATCAGACTACAAGTGGCCATAAAGATTGAGTTTTGCTTAATCTACATATTAATTTGTCTGAAACAGTTTTCACCTTGGTGTGCCACGAAATTCAGTAGACACTTAGCAAACTTGCCAGCAAAGGATAGAATGGGAGGAGCAAAGCACAAATCAGAGCCAACTTCCACAGATAAGTTATTGGCACTTAATAATATTTTAGAACTATTTCAAAGGGTTGGATGGCTAGAATTCATGAAAAAGTTTGAGGGGCATAATACACAGTTGGTTAAAGAGTTCATCGAGAACTTCTTAGATGGATAGTCGATTGTATGTGGAAAGAAATTTAAGGTGAGTCCCTGAACTATTTCTAGCTTATCTGGTATTAAAAATGAAGGTTTAAATCTATCATAAACTATAAACATTTCTTACCAGAAATTGATAGAACTTTTCATAAGGGAAGGGGAACCTCAACCACTACTAGTTGTGAATACCTGAGGGAAAAATAAAGGGTTTCAAAGAATGTCTATTGTAGAGCCATAGAAAATGACGGTAGCCTGGATAATCAAATATTTCACATGTGAAGGACAATGTGCTACTGTATTTTGTCCTCCCTTATGTCTCCTCATTCACCTGCGCCATGGCGCCAAAAAGGGTTAACCTTCCTACCTTCCTCAGTGATTCCCTTGTCCATATGATAGAGGTTTAAAATTAGGTCAGGGCCATTGAAACACCATGGCCTTATTTCTTTAATTTGCAAACACCAGATCATTAAGAAGAGAAAAATAGATGAGAAAATGGTAGAAATTTCTCAGGAAATTTGAGAACCCTGCACCCTCTAGACATTTTGAGGAAGGTGAGTCATCTGGTTTGATGGTACAAAACCTAAGAGAACCTTCCCTTGTGCCTCAAACTACCACAGAAGCTCCCGACGGTGAAGTGCCAAAAAATCTATCAAACCCTCCAAACCCTGAAGAACGACCCAAGCCATATAGTGTGCCAAAAACCCTTGAAAAGAAGGAAAATGTGGATTTAGTGGACTCTGAGGATGAAAATAGTCAACCCAATAAAAAGGAAAAGAGGCCTAAAATGAAATTGCAGAGACCTCCCCCTTTAAGAAGAAGTAAAAGATTGGCTTCTGATTTCAGTTATGCTACGGCTTGTGACCAACCACATATACCTAAGAAGAAAAGACGGGATGGGAAGCCAAGTGAGAACCCAATCCAGTCAAGTGAATGTCAAACCTTGGGAAGTAATGATGTCCCTGCATCTATGAGAGAGAGTGATCCACCTGAGAAGGATCAAGAAGAAATAAGAAAACAAGTCCCAAATTATGTACTTGTTGAAGAAGAAGAGGCTCAAGAGGATGAGCCTGTGGAAACATTTTCTCCCACTCAGTAGCCATAGAAGAACATAGAATTGACACAGTCCCCCAAATTGGATAGTCATCCCCTCTGAATACTGTCAATGACACATAACAAGGTCTACTAGAAATAAATGATGAAGGACATGTGTCTGCTAATGATACATAAATCTTTATTCCCCCTCTTGCTAATGATACAGAAACTTTTGTTCCCCTTCTTGCCAATGATACAGAAAATGAAAAATGTGGTCCCTTAAAAGTGGAATTAGAAGAATTAAGGGAAGAAATAGCATAGTTGAAAAACAAACTCCAACAAAATGAGGAACAGATAGCCAAACAACAGCAGGAAATGGACATACAAACAAAACTTTTGCAGTAGAAAGATCAAGGAATCAAAACCCTAGGAACTCAATTGGAACAGAAGGATAAATTCATTGATGAGTTGCAGTAAAAAAATGAAACAAATTGAGGAAAAAGATAAGGAACATTTGGTTAGTTTATCAGAAAAGGATGAACAAATAAAAAATTTGACTATCAATTTGGAGCAATTCCTTAAATCATTTGTAGAGGAACATGTGAAATAGAAATTAGAACTTAATTTAGCTCTTAGTAAAACTGTAAAGTTGGAACATGAATTGCAGGAAGTCAGTACTAAGCCAACTATGGAATCAAAAGAGATACAAATTGAACCAACCAAAATGGAGTGATTTCAAGTTCACATTCCTCCCATGTTGGCCAAGTGGATCAAAAGGTGCTATTTCCTAAGGAAAGTAGGGGCAGAAAATGCCAGACTTAAGAAGGAAATGGTATTATTGAAGGAATCCTATGGCAGACTCTACCAAGCTAAAACTGATGCATGCAAGATTGGAGAGTTGTTATTAGCTTGTAGGAAGCCATCCAGATTATATTCTATGTTCCTCAATGAACAGTTATTGAGATGGAAACTTTTGAGAATTTCCTACAACTTACCCCATGATCCAGATGATAAACAATTCCTATAAGCATTCAAAGAGGCACCCCCTGTTCAATAGAATCTGCTATGTGAATTTTTTATACATAATATGTTTTTGGAAAGATATAATGATTTCTTCATTAACCTTTTTGTGGGAGAAGTACAACTCAGAGCCTTCATGTCTAATATGCAAAACCAATTCCATTGGCAGGATAGGACCAGAGAATATCTGCAGGCAGAGAGAACTGTAGGGCTCCAAATGAGATACCCTAACTGGAAGCCCTTAGCCTTCAAAGCTCAATTCTGAAGGATTAAAAGTTATGAAGCTATGAAGGACAACTATAATGAAAGTATTAGGATTTGTTTTAAAAATTTCAAAGTTAATGGGCCAAAATTAATAGACAGGGCATGGAGTTCCTATGAGGAGTGATATACTCCCCTACCTATGTATCTCAAACGAAGGGAGATGATTTCTCCAACCAATCTGAAATGGTCTTATAAAAGAGCATAAGCTTTGACAGAAATACTACAGCAACTCAAGGCCAAGTGGATAGGGATGCAATACAGACCTCCATTACTCCTTCAGCCACCCCTTGTAGTTTTGGTCACTACAGAGTAAGATCCCAGGGACTTACATGCATGGAAGATGAGGATTAGATTGAACAATGGTTTTCTTAAGTACCCTGATCATTTGGATGAGGAGGTAGAGGACATGTATGATCTCAGCTCCAAATATGATGAACTGAATAGAAAGAGGGATGCAGAAAGACAGAGGGCTCATCAGAGTGCAGGAGGACCTACTCAGGCTTAGGAAGGGGAGGGTGATGAGGTATAAACAACCTCATTTTTATAACAAGCCATGTAACCCTTTTTGTCCTGACCAATCACCTTAGCCATGCCAATTTGTTTATTTTTAGAAACAATATTTATCTATTTATGATAAAATGATGTATAAATCTTTATTTTCAAATTGATTGAAATTAGCCACTAATGTTGACTTAATTGATGTAGAGCTTGTGTAATTATGTAGGGTTCCATGTATGGCCTAACAGAAGGAGTGGACTTCAAAGCAGCTATAGTCAGAGCGCCAGAATTTTAGGGTGCCAAAAATTTAGGCATACGTCATAGACTTTGTTAAGTAATTATGTTATTTTCTATTGGTCATACTTAAGACTTTCGGCTCCACTTAGAGCCTTTAATGTGTTTTATTTCAAATACATCCAGTTAGTTTGTGATTCTATTTTTCTTTAAAGATTTCTTCAATGGCATTTACCTGCCATCTAGAATTTAAGATTTTGTAGCAGTACAGTATATATATGTAGTTGCTCAAAACAAGGATTATGTTGTGTTATGTTATGTTCTGATATACAATGCAAAAGGGCTATTCAGCTATGTTCTATGTTTTGTGATACTTTTATGACATGAATGAATATCGTCAGTCTTATTCTAAGTAATCTTTTTCTGAGCAATGGAAGTAATATGAATGGGATTTACTTTGGAGCTGTTGAAGTACTGAATGTGATTTGAATCGATAATAGGATCTCCCAAGAGTTGATCACTCGAGGGCTTATAAAATAGATAAGTATTTTTATTGTTGGTGTTGTCATTTCTATTTTGTGCATGTTCTGTTTAGATCAATGTCACTTTGTGTTTGGCTTTGTTATGTGTTCCTACAGGTTGTGGTTTTAAGTTAATGATCTTTGAAATTCTGTTTACTTAAAATTTCTGGAGCATCCACTCCATTCTTAAATTTGTTGTTAGTTATTGATTAAAGATGTCAAATTTACTCTCAGTTAGTAGTTAGTTGCATTTGTTTTGAATTCATAGTTAAATTGCAAGTGTTGATTCTTAGATATTTTACATGCTTTCTAGATTAGGAATCGAAATGCTTGCTAGCTTAAAGTTTTCATGCTTTCTAGTTTAGATTTTGTTTCAAGCTTTTCAAAAATTCAAAAAATCTTATACTAAGTGAGATGTCCAAAAATATCCCCTATTGCATATAGCCTTGGACACTACTCGGTCGACATAATCGACATATTTTTAACTAAAGTGTTAGGACCTTATGACAGTCTGACAGAGATAGTATAAAAAAGTGTTGAGTTGTTGAGGGATGTGAAGGAGATGTGTGTGATGAGAAAGATGTGAATTGTAGAGTTGTAAAGTGTGGTGCAAGCTTTCATGTGTTAGATTACTGGATGCGGTGAGTAGGTGTCTACAATTCTTTAGTAATACTACGAAGGTGTTGGTGATGTTGTGGTGGACTTCTCTGTTGCATTGAGATTGTTTTCTCATTGTAATACTCTTCTCTATCTTCTCTTCTATTCTAGGAGTGAGCCTTTGTTTCTTTTGGGTAGTGAGCCCTCTGGCAGTGAGCCCTATTGTATTTGGTGTTGATATTACTTTATATTGTGAGCTAATCCTCACCGTGGTTTTTCCCTTCTTGGGTTTTCCATGTAAATCTAGTGTTTCCTTGTGTATGTTGTTGATTTGGTTCTAGTTTTGTTATCTATTTTCATGATTAATCATTCTAACAGATTAAGGGTTAATTAAATTAGTGTGGATCTAAATGTTTGTGAGGGTTTTGAAGTTTTAAGATACAATTGATTCACCCCTCCTCTCAGTTGTCTTGTGCATTCAACAATTGGTATCAGAGCAATGTTCCTTGGAAGAAAGCTTAACCGATTGAGGTAGATCTGGGATGGTGCAAAAGAAAGATGTTCCCCTGTTTGATGGATCAGACTATGCATTCTAGAAACTAAGGATGGAAGGTTATGTGGTTTCTCTTGGATCTAAAATCTGGAAGTTTGTTGATTTTTGATACACTATACCTGAGAGTGGTCCGAGTACTACTAATGAGATTGAGGCCTATGAAAACAATGATAAAGCAAGGTATGATCTTTTAAGTGGTCTTACTAATTCTAAATTGGTGAAAGTTATGAATCTGAAAATTGCTGATGAAATTTGGGAAAAGTTAAAAAGCATTTATGAAGGAGATGATAAGGTCAAGCAAGCTAAGATGCAGAATCTAAAGATCATGTTTGAGACCCTACGAATATCTAAAGATGAAAACATCAAAAGCTACTTGTAAAATGTGGATGAAGTTGTCAATGGCATCAGAGGTCTTGGTGGAGAACTGGAAGAAAAAGAAGTGGTAAAGAAGGTACTCAGAACTCTTCCCAAAGCTTATAGTCATAAAGTGTTTCAGTTGTGGAAAGATAGGTCATTATGCTTCAAGATGTCCAAACAGAGCTCTGAATAACAAAAATAGGGAGAACAAAGCTAAGATGATTAAGAAAAGTTATTATGTTAGAGAAGATGCAAGTATATTTGATGATGAATCTGATTATGAAGATGATGAGGATGGTGAATGCTTGTTCATAGCTTTAAAATATTATACTATTTCTACTAACTCTAAGGGACGTGTGAAGGAAAGGGCTTCAGAAGTAAGTAGTAATGTTGAAGGCACCTTGATGTCTACTTTTCATGCTAGACAGGAAAAAAACTACTAGATCATTGACAATGGATGCTCTAATCATATCACTGGTGATAAGAGTAAGTTTGTTAAACTTGAAAAATATGAAGGAGGACTAGTTAGGTTTGGTCATTATACATCTGCTAAGATATGTGGAAAAGGTTCAATCAGTTTTGATGGCAAGCATAACAATGATGATGTTCTTTATGTTAAGGGTTTAAGACATAATCTCTTGAGTGTTGGACAAATGTATATCAAGGGATACAGTCTTATGTTTCAGGATGATGATTGTGAGATCAAAAAAGAGTCTAGAACTATGATTGTTGCTGGAATGAGGACAGATGGAAATGTCTATCAGCTCAAAGGTGTTGATGGTTATTATTTCATGACTCATATCAGTGAGAGTTGGCTATGGCATAGAAGAATGTGTCACATCAATTTTGATAGCCTAGTGATAATAAGTTTAGTTCAAGTTGTGAGAGATCTGCCAAAGATTACAAATCCTATCAATGTTGTCTGTAAGGAATATCAAGTTGGAAAGCAAGCAAGAAGAAGCTTCAAAGTCAAAGATCAATCTTCTACCAGACTATTGGAATTGGTGCATACAAATCTTTGTGGCCCTACCAGAGTAAGGATTTTTCAAGGTGACAGGTATTTCATGCTAGTAATTGAAGATTATTCTAGAATGACATGGGTTACTTTTCTCAAAGAAAAATCTGAAGCCCTAGATAAGTTTAAAGCATTCAAAGTTATGGTTGAGAATGAAATGGATATGAAAATCAAATGTTTGAGGTCTGACAGAGGTGGAGAGTTCACCTCCAATGAGTTTAACACCTTTTGTGAGAAACATGTTATAAAGAGGCATTTATCTGCCCCTAGGACTCCTCAACAAAGTGGAGTGGTTGAAAGAAAGAATAAGAATGTTCAAGAAGCTGCAAGGACAATGATGAAAGAAGCAAATCTATTAGAAGTTTACTGGAGAGAAGCAATTCATACTATTTTTTATATACTGAATAGAGTGCAAGCAAGAGCAAATAGCACAAAGACTCCTTGTGAGATATGGTATGGAAGGATTCCTATTTTCAAATACTTCAAAGTGTTTGGAAGCAAATGCTGCATAGAAGAGATGAAGAAAATTTAGCAAAGTTTGATGCAAAGTCTAATGAAGGTATCATTCTTGGATATTCTACTAAAAGCAAACCTTATCGGTGCTACAACAAGAGGCTAAGAACTTGATTGTTGAGAGTGCAAATGTCAAGGTTGATGAAGACCTACAAAATAATTCAGAGGTGAATGGATATGAATCAAATGAGTCTTCTTGTAGAGAAGAAGAAAAAACTAAGGAAAAAGAGGTACGGATTGAAGAGGAAGAAGCTCTAGAAAAGATTCCTAGAACTCCCAAGTATGTGCAGAAGCATCATTTTGAAGAACAGATCATTGGTGACAAGAGCAAAGGTGTACTGACAATAAGGAAAGTTGCCGAAGAATAGGTAAATCTATGTTTACTTTCTGAAGTTGAACCTAAAATAGTGATTGAAGCATGCAAGGATGAGTATTGGATCAAGGATATGGAAGAAGAACTAATGCAAATTGAAAAGAATCTTGGACTTGGGAACTTGTCCCAAGACCAACAAATAAAAATGTGATTGGAAGTAAGTGGGTATTCCAGAACAAATTGAATGAGAATGGAGAAGGGGTAAGAAATAAGGCAAGGCTTGTGTGTAAAGGCTAGTCACAAGTAGAAGGAATAGACTTTGAGGAAACCTATGCTCTGGTGGCAAGAATGGAAGTCATCAGAATGTTTTTAGATTTTGCAGCACATAAGGATTTCAAAGTATATCAAATGGATGTGAAGTTTGTTTTCTTGAATGGTGAATTAGAATAAGAAGTATACATAGAACAACTGAAAGGATTTCAGTTATCAGATAAACCGAATATGGTTTGCAGAGTGAAGAAGGCACTATATGGATTGAAGCAAGCTGTGAGGCCTAGCTAGTAGCATTCTAGATATTATGACCTGATTATATATTTTGGTGTGTATGTGGTTTGGACATGGTTGATGTTGAGATTTTAGATTATGGGTATTATTATTTGATTATGGATATAAATGCTTAATATGCATGTTTAGACATTTATTTATTTGTTTATAATGAAATAAAATGTTTATTTAATAAAATAATTGATTTTAGAATATTAATGGTTATATGTTTAATTTTCACAAAATAAATATTATTATTTTGATATTTTAGATTTTGTAATTAATTGATGTTAGAAATGATAAAGTCAAATGTTTAATTGCTTCGGCTATAAGTTTCAAAATATACTATGTTTCAATGAGATTTTGCAGGTAGAGTAGCCCGGGTTCCTTAAGAATCGGAGACAAAATCCATATGCTCAAATATTGATTATTATTTATTTATTTATTTCTTATAACTTTGTAAGGGGGGTTTATGTCAAAAAGTATGTGATCTTAAATTATGTTTATTTAAATTAAAAAGAAGTATTTGCTTTTAAATTATTGTTTTAATTTAATTTTATTAGAGGGAAAATGTGAAGAGTTGGGAAAAGATTTTATTTTAAAGGAGGAAATGTGAATCATTTTCCTCATTCTAGAAAAGAGGAGTGATGTATCTTTTCTTGGTTTTTATCTTTTGAATGCTCTTTGGATGGTGAAAAGGAAAAGGATTTTGGGCTGAAATGAATGGATGATCAAGGATTGCTAGCTGGAAATAGGTTGTTCATCTGTTTGGAGTGAAGAGTTGGGCTAATCCTAACTTGGACAGCCAAGGTATAATTGATTTCTTATGGAAATTTAGTGTTCTATTAAATTTTGTGAATGTTGAATCCAAGGGTAGTGATAGTGGTTGTATAAATTTGTGTGGTATGGTGTCTTGCTTGATTGTCAATGGGGTTGGGGTGTGTAAAAGGGAACTGCCCTTCGAGTCAGATGAGAGCTTCCCTCATGTGGGGTTAAGGAGGGTGTGGAGACTCTCTTGAGGTTTCTATGAAGTATGTGAAGGAGTTATGGGTTGTTTGGTGTTGGGAGAATGAAAGGAAGCTAGGTGTGCGGAAATCGCTTCCTACACTAATCTAATGAGGAGAGGGCTATGCAAATTTAAATTAATCCTTACAACTATAGCAACATAGAACATATAACAGAGATATTGCAGCAATACACATGAAACAGAAAGAAGACAGAAAAAGAGAGACAAAGATATAATGTGGGGAAAACCCTTATCAGGTGAAAAACTCCACACTCAGAAACCAGCACAATGTATTATCAAAAATAGAAAGTTGTTTACAATACACTTGCAATGCAAGCTTCAATGGTCTTCGACACTCATATCTGGAGTCAATCTGGCAAAGTAACAGTATCTGTAAAACTTGTGATACTTCTCCACCTCCAAGCACCTATTTATATAGAATATACAAGGCAATATTGGTCCTATCTTGGGATGGGCATCCAACTTGGCCTCATGGCCCAAAACCCATGCCTAAGGACACTTGGTCAACATTGTAGAATGTGCCTGACACTTGTCCACAACTCCCATGATGGTGACAGGTTGTCATTGATGCCAAAAGTGTGCTCTGTTGATGTTGCAAAGTTATTGCAGGACATTAGGAGGAGATAGTTGTTGTTCAAAGAAGATCTCAGTTGGCTTATGCCTTATACTTCATGGTGAGCTATTATGGTTGATCATTTGGTAAAGCATGATTTATCATTTGAGTTTCAATTTGGAGTTTTTATGTGATGGATCAGTTTTATATGTCTTGACTAGTTGAGTTGGTCACAATGTCATGATTCATCTGTTGTAATGGCATATCATTCTTGGTTCATACAATGCAAGTGGCATTCTCCGTTTAGTTCATCAGTGACATTCACTATATACTATGCAATCAGTTTCAAATCAGGGCAAGGTTCTTGTTTGAATCACATGACAAGGAGGTAAAAGGGCAAAGTTAAGGTTTGTATTACAGATGGAAGATGGCAGAGCACATCATACGACTGTGTTAGTTTTTGATTGATAAAAGGTTCAAAAACAATAATCCAAATCTCTCAAAGTTTTTACAAGGTTCAAAGTTTATGCATAGTATTCAAGATGTTCTTGATGTTTGATACATCTTGATATGATGTGTGTTGCATAGAGTGTCAAAGTTCATCTTCGAAGGGACACATGACAGAAATGATAACACTTGTTGATGAGAGCACTAGTTCCATATCTTATTCTTTGCTTCTAAAGACCTATTTTTTAACCGGCCCCAATTTTTAGTCTCCACTGTTGGTTAAGGTTATAGTTTCAAAGGAGCATCGAATACTTTATTGAAAATATTTTATATTTTTAAAAAAAAAAAAAAACATCGGTCATTACTCAAAAAGCTTGAGTGGGAAAAACATGACAAAAGTTTTTCTTGAAAAGTGAGCGGCAAAATTTGTGAAGTGGAGGAATTACTTTAGATTGTTTTATTTGGTAATAGTTTTTGACTTTGCCTTGGTTTAAATGAGCATCGAATGGGAAGTATGATATATAGTTCATAAAGTTTCTAAGGAGGGAGGCAATTCATGTTTGAAAAGTCATAAAGCCATATTTAAATGCCATTTATAAAGGAGCTTGAGTTTATAAAGTCTTTTTTGAAAGCCATCGAATGATAAGTGAGAGGGAGCCCGTTTTTTATAAAGGTTGTGCATGTTTTTTAAAAAAAAAACAAAAGTCATCAAAATATTTGAAACCATTATGTCATCATATGAAGATAACATCGAATGGGGAGCTTGATTTAAGGAAAAAGGCATCCTTTCTATTTCTTAAGATTTATAAGATTGGAAAGTTCCTTTTAAGTATGTAATTAAAAATTTAGAAATTATTTTTAATTTCTATTTTAAAAGGCATGAGATCTAAGTTGGAAAGTTTTTTTTTGGTTTTTTCATCCTAATTGAAGATTATTTTTTTTGGATGACAAGATTGATTTTTTAATGAAGATTTTTTATCAGAGAAGGAGAAAAGTTTTTCTGAAGATGATTTTTGTGAAAAAGATCAACAGGATTGAATGATGTTTAATGGAGATAATTTGTCTTGTGAGAAAATCATGAATTTTATTTTTATGAGAAAGAAAATATGAATCAGGAAGAAGAAGAAAATAAATTGAAGATTTATTTATTATTTTGTTTGCAATCAGAGAATGTATTTTTGCAGGAATATGAATCAAAATTGAAGAGTTTATTTGCAGGAGAGATGAAGAAAGGGAAATGTGTTTTTGAGAAGTGAAATTTCAAAAGTCTTGTTGTTTATAATTGCAAAATTTGTGAGATCAAATATGAAGGAATGTGAAAGGTTCCAAGGCAGTGAAAAGACATTCAACTTGTATAAATTTGTTTTTCAGGTGCATTGATGGCATGACTTGCAAGGCAGAGATGAAACATACAGAGTAAAGTAGTGTTGTTGAATGGATTAGAATACAGGATTGATATGCAGTGTTGTTGAATGGAATAGAATACAAGACTGATATGCAGTGTTGTTGAATGGATCAGAATACATGATTAATTTGCAGAAAAAGTTGTTTATAGAGATTTGTATATGGAGCTTGTTTGCAGAAGTATGCAGAAGAAAATGGTCTTGATTTGAAAATCAAACAGGAGGTATAAGGTTGATTGAACAGCAATCATGTCTTGCACACAAAATTTGATATCGTGATTGTGTTTGCCAGTGAGGCACAGTATGCCTATGAGGCTTGTGGTCAGTGAGACCTTGGTCAGTGAGACCTCTATATATGTCAGTGAGACATTTGTAAGAAGATTTTTCATTTAAGCCAGTGAGGCAGTTCTGGAGTGGTTTTTCTACCCCTAGAGGGTTTTCCACTCGTGCATATCTTGTATCATGATTCATATTGATCATCTTTGTGTGTGTTTGATTTACTTATGAAGTTTTGTTCTTTTTCTGTATTCACAGTCATGTGCATTGTACAAATCAATGGTATCTTTCTTTTGAGCTCTGAAAGTTGAAGTTTAAAAAAAGTTCTTGAAAATTCACACAACACTGATTCACCCCCCCTCTCAGTGTTGCCCTTGATTCCTACATCCCATCCCAAAGAGGTCACCTATTTCCAAAATGGGCTATGACAGATGCTCTTACGACACTTACGACCATCATAGAATCTATCATAGCGGTTACAACTTACAACTATAAGAGAATCTGTCATACACATGCTATAAATAGCATATTCTCTTACAACATGTTATAGTCCACCTCGGGGTGCCCAAATAAGCCTTTTTCAAAGATGCTTCATGACACATGTCTTTCTTGACTTACATGCTTCTATTTCTGACTTTTACATGTCATAACTTCGTCATAGGAATCTGTCATAACCGTTTCGATCAAACATTCCCTTACACAACATGAAAGATGTCGACACATGGCAAAATGCTCCTACCACAAAGTGGGATGCCTATCTCCTCATGTGAGGACAAAATTACAAGTTGTCATCTTCCATGTAGGATGACACATCACTGTGCCACATCCCACAATACGACAATATGGAATTTACAATTTATTTACAACATAGGCAATGAATTAATAAATACAAACATAATTAATGCAAGGAATTACCAAGGTTGAGACACCTTAATTCCTAACATTCTCCCACTTGTTTAACACCTTGTAAGAGCTAATAGAATAACAAGATTTAACTGCTATAGGCCGAGAGGCCCATAGACTCCGAACACCATCTGAACTTCTTTGTGCCCACTGGTTTCGTCAATGCATCTGCAACATTCTTCAAAGTATCTACCTTCTCTAAATTTACCTTTCCATTCTCAACCATGTCTCGCATGAAGTGAAACTGAACATCAATGTGCTTTGTTCTAGCATGGAAAGTTGGATTCTTCGCAAGGTAAATTGCACTCTGAATATCACAACCGATCGTGATCTGACCTGCATCAACACCAATATCGGAGCACAATCTCTTAAGCCAAATGGTTTCCTTACAAGCATGAGTTACTACCATATACTTAACTTCTGTCATGGACAAAGCAACCATAGGTTGTCGCTTACTCATCCAACTAATAGCACCACCAAACAGTGTAAACACATAAGCACTTGTGGATCTCCTGCTGTCAATGCCACCTGCCTAATCTGAATTCACAAATCCACGAATATCAACAGAATGCGGAGGTCCTATAGCATTACCATGATAGCATATGGAATACTCGGAAGTACCCCTCAAATATCTAAACACTCGCTTAACTGCATCCCAATGAACTCGTCTAGGATTAGCCATAAATCGACTAAGGACTCCCACTGCTTGGGCAATGTCTGGTCTTGTGCAGACCATAGCATACATCAAACTGCCAACAACACTAGCATAAGGTACTCTGCTCATGTCCTCCACCTCACTACGAGATTTTGGACAATCCTCAACAGACAACTTTGTCCCCAAAGAAATAGGAACACACAATGGTCTACAATATGCCATGCTGAACCTATCCAACATGGTCTTCACATACTTACTTTGGCTTAACCAAAGTTTTCTGTTGGTTCTGTCTCTTCTGATTTCCATTCCTAAAATGTACCTGGCTACCTCTAAATCTTTCATTTCAAATTGTGCTGACAACTAAGATTTGAAATCATAAACCATATTCTTACCCTTCCCAATGAGCAACATATCATCAACATACAGTACAACAATGAGAATACGATCATCATCAAACTTATAATACACACAGTGATCTGATTTTGATCTCACAAATCTAATTGACAACACAAAGGCATCAAACTTCAAGTACCATCTCCTAGGAGACTATTTTAAACCATACAAAGACTTCTTAAGCTTGCAAACCAAATTTTCTTTACCTTTCACCATGTAATGCTCTGGCTGTGACATGTAGATTTCTTCCTCCAAATCACCATGAAGGAAAGTTGTCTTCACATCCATCTGTTCTACCTCTAAGTCATAAGCTACTGCAAGAGATAACAGGAATAGAATGGATGTCAACTTTACAACATACCCTCCACTTGTGAATACCCCTTCGCAACCAATCTGGCCTTATACTTCTTAACACTGCCATCTGTACCAAATTTCTTCTTGAACACCTATTTGCATCCAACAAGTTTCCGTCCAAGAGGCAAAGGCACCAAGTCCCAAGTTTGATTCTTTTCCAAAGAATCCATTTCATCCTCCATGGCCTCCTTCCAAGAACTTGCATCTTTCATGTCCATAGCCTCTGATATAGTTCTAGGTTCATCACTGTTAGTAAGTAAAGCAAAAGCACAACTAGAATCAAGCAATGTAAAACCAAACCTTTCAGGTTGCTTTCTTATCCATGTAGACCTCCTCAAGAGCTAAGGTTGAGGTTCAACTTCTTCATCTAAGCTTTCAGAGCTGCAAGAGCTCTCCTCATCATCAGGTCCAACGTTGTCTTTCTGTTTAGTCTTCTCAGGGGTAGGAGGAAACTAAACAACATCCTCTTTCTTTTCTTTTTCTTCTGGCTATAAAACAGTGGAAGAAGGTGTAAGCTCTCCGAAGATGACACTTCTGCTATACAACACTTTTTCAGCCACAGGGTCCCAAAGCTTGTATCCTTTCACACCGACACCATAGCCAATGAAGATACATTTAACAGCCTTGTTCTCTAGTTTTGACCGCTTCTCCCTAGGCACATGTGCAAATGCCTCACAACCTAAAACACGAAGATGCCTTATTGAAGGCTTTCTACCAGACCACACCTCCATGGGTGTCTTTCCAACAAGAGCTAATGTAGGAGATCTATTTACAAGATAGCAAGCTTCAGTCCAAAACTTTTGTTCTAAGCCAGCTCCACTAAGCATACTCCTAGTCTTCTCCATCAATGTCCTGTTCATCCTCTCTGCAACTCCATTTTGCTGCGGGGTGTATGGAGTTGTCTTATGTCTTTCAATCCCAAGTTCCTTGCAATATTTATCGAATTCTGTAGAACAGAACTCACCACCATTGTCAATTCTCAAACACTTAATCTTTTTACCAATCTAATTTTTAGCAAAGTCCTTAAACTCCTTAAACTTACTATAGACTTCAGATTTACTTCTGAGAAAATAAATCCATGTCCTTCTACTATAGTCATCTATGAAAGATACAAAATATATAGATTTTGATAATGAAGGAACATTAACAAGACCAAATACATTAGAATGAACAAGGTTCAACACACCAGAAGACTTATGAGAACTCGAATAAAACTGAACACGGTTTTGTTTGCCATATATGCAATGTTCGCAAAAGTCAAACTCAAGATTACAATCATATAACCCCTCGACGAGGTTTTTATTTTTTAGGGTACGCAGACCCTTCTCACCAATGTGGCTAAATCTCTTGTGCCATAACATTGTCTTTTCAGCAAGAAGCTTAACTTCCAAGGCATGATTACAAACATTAGAACTAGAAACAACAGATTTCTTAATTGCTCGTTCAGATGGTGGGGATGAAGTGACTGCTGCCCTCTTCCTTGAATCAGAAGAACTATTGCATTATGTAATGCATGCCTCCAACTGAAATAGAGTACCTCTCCTAGTACCCTTAGCAAGCACCATAGCTCCTCTAGTCATCTTGCATCCTTCTTTCGAAAAGACAACCTACACACCTGCATCATTCAACATACTTACAGAAAGAAGGTTCTGTGCTAAGCTTGGGATGTACATAACCCTAGAGATCCCCTTCACTCATCCATCAGGGAATCAGATAGAGATTCTTCCATGACCAATAATCTTCAAATGAGAGTCATCACCCAAGTATACCTTTCCAACATCAAAATCCTCATACTTAGTGAACTAGTCTTAATGCGAGGTCATGTGGAATGATACACCAGAGTCAATCAACCACACGTCATCAGATGCATGGGTTCCCAGGGCTGCCATGAAAGCATCACCATCATCTTGTGATTTGTTAGAATCTGAATCTGGGGTCTTCTTCTTCTTTTTTTTTTCTTCTTTGCATTCCTTTCGGAAATGCCTAGATTTACCACAGTTCCAATAGATAGCCTTTGACTCTCTAGGAGATTTGGATCTACCCTTCTCAGCTTTCTTTTCCTTCTTTTTCCCTTTCTCCTTGGGTCTTCCACGAACTGTAAGAGCCTCTTTGGCTGCATTAGAAGACTTTATCCACATCTCTTCAGATAACAGTGAAGAAACCACTTCATCCATTTTGAATGTGGATGTGGTGCTTCCAATAGCCATGACAAGGTGATCCTAAGAGTCAAGCAAAGAACAAAGCAAGGTCATACATCGATCCTCCTCCTCCATCTTCACACCAATAGATGTCAATTGTGCAACTAGCATGTTAAAAGCATTCATATGTTCAGCAACGGATCCTTCATCCTCCATTCGAAGGGAATACAACTTCTTTCTCAGAAAAAGTTTGTTAACCAGGGATTTGGCTTGATACACATCTCCCAACTTCTCCAAAGCAAGTTTGCAGTTTTCTCCTCATGGACATTTAACAAGACAAAATCAGCAAGACTAAGTCTTATGAGACCCTTAGCCTTCTGATCCTTGAGATCCCAGTCATCTTGTGACATTGCAGTTGGTTTAGTTCCATTAAATCTTTCCCAAAGGTCTTGGTCAACAAGCATGTCTTCCATCTTGAGCTTCCACAGCTCGAAATTAGTGCCATTGAATTTCTCCACTTCAAACTTTCTGGATGCGCTTGCCATCTCCTTGCTACAATAGAATTTAGAATACTCTACACAGACTTCCACTCAACTTAAGATCAGCTCAAAAAACTCATACCCAACAACTAAGACCAAAACTGGCCAGGCTCTGATACCAACTAAAAGGAAGCTAGGTGTACAGAAATCGCTTCCTACACTAATCTAATGAGGAGAGGGCTATGCAAATTTAAATTAATCCTTACAACTACAGCAACATAGAACATCTAACAAAGATATTGCAGCAATACACATGAAATAGAAAGAAGACAAAAAAAGAGAGACAAAGATATAACATGGGGAACCCTTATTGGGTGAAAAACCCCACACTCAGAAATCTGCACAATGTATTATCAAAAATAGAAAGTTGTTTACAATACACTTGAAATGCAAGCTTCAATGGTCTTCGACACTCATATCTGGAGTCAATCCGGCAGAGTAACAGTACCTGTAAAACCTGTGATACTTCTTCACCTCCAAGCACCTGTTTATATAGAATATACAAGGCAATATTGGTCCTATCTTGGGATGGGCATCCAACTAGGCCTCATGACCCAAAACCCATGCCTAAGGACACTTGGTCAACATTGTAGAATGTTCCTGACACTTGTCCACAACTCCCATCCCAAAGAGGTCGCCTATTTCCAAAATGGGCTAGGACAAATGCTCTTACAACACTTACGATCATCATAGAATCTGTCATAGCGGTTACAACTTACATCTGTAAGAGAATCTGTCATACACAGGCTATAAATAACATATTCTCTTACAACATGTCATAGTCCACCTTGGGGCACCCAAATAAGCCTTTTTCAAAGATGCTTCATGACACATGTCTTTACTTGTCTTACATGCTTCTAGTTTTGAATCTTACATGTCATAACTTTGTCATAGGAATCCGTCATAACCGTTTCAGTCAAACATTCCCTTACACAATATAAAAGATGCCGACACATGGCAAAATGCTCCTACCACAAAGTGGGATGCCTATCTCCTCATGTGAGGACAAAATTACAAGTTGTCATCTTCCATGTAGGATGACACATCACTGTGCCACATCCCACAATATGACAATATGGAATTTACAATTTATTTACAACATAGGCAATGAATTAATAAATACAAACATAAATAATGCAAGGAATTACCAAGGTTGAGACACCTTAATTTCCAACAGAGAAGTGGAGAACATTAGTGTGATTTGATGGGAGTTTGTGGAGAATGAATGGGAGTTGGGAGGATGTATGGTTGTTTTGTGCTGAAGGGAGGTATTTGTGTGTGGAAGTGTGGAGTTGTGTGAAGAAGCAAGTTGATTATGCCCCAAGAGGGAAGGGAATCCCCCTTCTTCCCGTTTACCAGAATTCTATGTGTGGATTCTATGTGTGTGAGTCCATGGTAATTAGTTTATTTTTTTATTTTTGTTTTATTGTTATTTAAATTGAGCAATGGATTTTGTTTCCCGTTCGAGGGTGGAGTCGATTTCATCGGTCCTATGGCTGGGAGGAGAGCATGACTGGGCTGCTCTATTTTGTGTTTGCAGGTTTTGAATGGTGATCTAGTTTGATCAATGAAAATAAATTGGAAAGTATGAAATTTTTACCTTATTACTGATCCATTTTGATTGATTTTACCCTCAAGAGTTTCAAATTTGAAAGAAAGACTCTGGTTGCAAGCAAGGGAAACTTTCAATGTTTAGGCTCTAGAAATTTCAAAGTAATATGATCATTCTTCTTGTATATGAAAAATAGATTTTGATCACTGTTAAAAAGATTATTCTCAACAGAATTAAATTGTAAGAATGATTTTATTGTTACTTAGTTTATTCATTGTTGTAATGTATCAAATTATATTTTATATTTAATTTTGAAATGAATCAGAGTCTTGAGATGAGCATTAGTATACAACAGCGTGGGAAGAAATAATTTTACTGATTAATTATACAGTGTTATAGAAAAAAAACTAAAAGTGTTTATAGGAAATTGCATTGTGAGTATATAGTCATATCGTAAGTTCTTTATTCGAATTTGTATTTTATACTGTATTGAAAAATATAGCAAAATTGAAACAATAATATCGATTTGATAAACAACAGTGTGTTCACTATATTGTAATTGTAGTGATAACGAAACATAATAAAATAAATTCATAGTTTGCATTATAATTATGGTTGGGTAGCTGTGACTACACACGGCTACCATAACGGAAGCTGTGGAGCCGTGGGAGCCACGGCTCCCATTTGTTTTAGTGAAATGATGGTGGATAGCTGAAGGTTACCACCACTCAGCCTTGAAATAGTTATAAATCTTAAACTCTTTATTCGCTGGCCATTGTGCTTTATAGCAACCATTAGATTGCTTTTAATTTGATGACAATTGATTGCAACTTAATATGTATGTATATATTTATTGATACGTTAGCAGTGCGTGAAAAGAAAGAACTGTGGTTAATGATCAGCACTGTAGATAAGATTTTACTTTCGTGGATATCTTAATATACTTGTATGCATGTGTGTGTGTGTATATACACACACACATACATACGTGTATATATATACATTTATTTATATATAATTAAGTATATCTAGTCATACTGAAACTTTGTATTTATGTATGTATATCATAATGGTACTCAATTAAAACAGTTATCATAGTATCATTAGTATAATTTTCATTAACATTATCATAATTGTTTTGTATATTGTTGTGAATTTGAATGATTGGTTTGGAAATTTGAAATATCTAGTTTTACAAGTAACAATAATAACTTGTTTTTTTTTTCCAGATCATGTAGAATAAGATCTCATAATTTTTTTTTAATTTTACGAGACATTAAGAGGATTTTTATTTAAGAGTAAGTAGGTTATCTCTTTAACTATTTCTTAATTCAATTATTTTTAATGTTTTTAAATAGTTTCTCTTGGGTAGGCATTACACAAGCTCCCAAAGCTTGGAATGCAAGGTTAGACAGGTACTTGTTATAGCTAGGATTCAATAAAGGTACCACAGATAGTAATCTTTACTTCAAAGTTGAAAATGATCAAATCTTGATTGCAATTGTGTTTGTTGATGACGTTATTTTTGGAGGAAATGAAGTTATGTGTAAGAAATTTGCAGAGGAGATGTAGAAAGAATTTGAAATGTCAATGTTTGGGGAGATGAATTTCTTCCTTGGGCTACAAATCAATGAGACATATAAAGGTATTTTCATTTCACAATCAGAGTATGTCAAGGAAATGTTGAAAAAGTTTGGAATGGAAGATTCTAAACCAGTATGTACCCCTATGGTTATTGGTTGGAAGCTGAGCAAGAATGATGAAACTCCTAAGGTTGATCAGAGCAGGTATAGATCAATGATTGGAGGATTGCTAAATCTAATTGCTACTAGACCATATATTATGCATGCAGTTTGTCTTGTGGCTAGATTTCAAGAAGATTGTAGAGAGTCACATGTTGCAGTAGTGAAGAGGATATTTAAATATTTAAAGGGCACTTCGGATCATGGCTTGTGGTATTCAAAGTATATTGACTTTACTCTAAGTGCTTACACATATGCAGATTGGGCTAGTTGTGTAGATGATAGGAAAAGTACAAGTGGTGGTGCATTCTTTCTTGGATGCAGATTGGTGTCATGGCTAAGAAAGAAACAAGATTCAGTGTCTTTATCTACTGCAAAGGTAGAATACATTGCAGTAGCATCTTATTGCACACAGGTGTTGTGGGTGAGGCAAACCTTGAAGGATATTAGAGTTGTATATGATGAACCGATTCCTATCTTCTATGATAATACAAGTGCAATTAACATTTCAAAGAATATGGTGATGTGCTCAAGGACAAAACATATCTCAATCCGATATCTTTTTGAGAGAGAAGGTTGCAGAGAATGAAGTGAAGCTTGAGTATGTGCCTACAAAGGATTAGGTTGCTGACATATTCACTAAGGCTCTTCCTAAGGATACTTTTGAGTACCTTCGGGAGAAGTTGGGGGTTATTTCCCCTCCTTGTTTGAACTAGATGCATAAGGAGATGCATCAGTCTAGTGGATTTCAAGATTCATTCTTTGTTCTGGACTAATGTTGGAGGCTACCTCTCAGGGGGAGTAGGTAGTGGCTTTGTTGGTTGTTGTAGTCATGGGGACTAAGTGCTGGTGTGTATGTTGTGTCAAAGGATATGTGTTGTGGTTGCTAACTGATACAGTTGTTGTGTGCTCCTAAGGGGGAGTATGCAAAGCAATAAAAGAAAAGATGTTGCAAAGCAGTGGTGAGGAGGTACAAGTATGAGTAATGTCTAAAGGGGAGAGTGAGAGAGATGTGTATTGATGTCAAAGGGGGAGAGAGAATAATGTGAAAAAGGAAAGAGTCAACTGAGAAAAGGAGAGTAGTAAGCTGAGGGGGAGAGAAAGAGAAAGAAAAAGAGTTTGTATGAAGTAGAGTATTGAGGATGTTGTTGTGTTGATGGTTTTTCTCATCATTTTTTGCCATCAATGACAAAGGAGGAGATTGTTGCAAGTATGTGCAGTTGGTGTTGTCATTGATGTCAACAAGCTTGTGTTGTCATTGGTGTCAATTGTATGAGCAAGAGATTATTGCAAGAGTGTGAGAAGTTGGTATTGAGTTGATGTTATCTCTGATGATGAGGAAATGTTGAAGATGTCGATGATATGTTTTTGGTGCTTGGTTTCCAAGTGCTTTTGAAACAATTTGAATAAAACAGGAAACAATGTGTTGTAAAGGTGTCTAGGCATATAGAGTGGTGTTAAAGTTTTGCTCCACATTTCTTCTATGTTGAAGATACGCTCGTGCAATTTGGATATGTTGATCAGAGGTGTTTAGAGGAGCTACATTCAAAATTTGGTGTGTTGGATCATTGTGCAAAGGAAGGTGTGTTCACCAGTGTGTGAACTGTGTATTGTAGAGGTGTTTGGGAGAAATGCTTTTGCTTCACATTTCTTTGCAGATTGGTTTCAGGTCTTATGGTTCTGGAAGTGTGTTTATAAGGTTCATATCTACCTTCAGTTGAAGTTGTTCATGGTTTGGTGCTTTGCAAGTTGATTTCTTGAGTTGTAATGTATGGCATAGATGTTTGAGTATACTAGGTGTGTACTTTCTTCAGGTGAAAGTTGTTGCAAATAAATTTGTTGGATTTCAAGATGTTTGTGGGATATTCTAGATTGCGTACAAGCATGGTGTGTGGTCCGCGAGTCATCTTTGGTTTTGAGGAAGCATGTACTAAAATAATTATGGTGTTAACATAGGTTTGATCAACGTTGGGTGTTTACACTAATTGTATATCTTCTTCGGTGATTGTGGAAGTGTGGTGTGGCATGTATGAGTGGATTTAGGTCCAAACTAAGGTGTGTTGTGGTCTACCTTCATTCCTTTCCACTGCGGGAATGTTTTGGTGTCAACCTAATTTGAATTTACATGGTTAAGGTGCATTGCCAACCTTGGAGAATGTTTTGCAAGGTTGAAGATAGTATAAATAAGTGTTAAGTTGTTGAGGGATGTGAAGGAGATGTGTGTGATGAGCTAGATGTTAATTGTAGAGCTATAAAGTGTGAATTTGTAAAGTATAGTGCAAGCTGTCATGTGTTAGATTATTGGATGCAATGAGTAGAAGATGTCTACAATTCTTTAGTAAGACTGCGAAGGTGTTGGTGATGTTGTGGTGGACTTCTTTGTTGCATTGAGATGGTTTTCTCATTGCAACACTCTTCTCTATCTTCTTTTCTGTTCTAACAGTGAGCATTTCTTTCTTTTGGGCAGTGAGCCCTCTGGTAGTGAGCCCTATTGTATTTGGTGTTGATATTACTTTATATTGTGAGCTAATCCTCACCGTGGTTGTTCCCTTCTTGGGTTTTCCACGTAAATCTGGTATTTCCTTGTGTATGTCATTGTTTTGGTTCTATTTTTTTTATCTGATTTCATGATTAATCATTCTAACATATTAAGGGTTAATTGAATTAGTGTGGATCTAGATGTTTGTGAGGGTTTTGAAGTTTTAAGATACAACTGATTCACCCCCCTCTCAGTTGTCTTGTGCATTCAACAACTTCTACCCATTTGGTGAAATAATTCATGGTTTTCAGAATATGGGTGTGTCCTGTATTGGAGTTTGGATTGATTGGTCCTATGAAGTCTAAGCCCCACTCCTAGAAAGGTTCTTCAATAACCACTGGTCTAAGAGGAAGAGAAACTAATTAAGGTATGCTGGCAAACCTTATACACTTCTCACACTTGGACAACCAGTCATAGGCATCTTTGAACATACTTGACCAATAAAAGCATTGCCTTAAGATCTTAAAAGTTGTTACTGATGTTGAAAGATGCCCTCTGCATGCTTCATTATGGAAAAATTCTAGGAGTTTCTTTTGTTGTTCTTTTCCTACACATATTAGAAATGTACTATCGATTCCCTTGTTGTACAAAGAGTTTTCCCATCTCACATATTTTGCAGTTTTAAGCTTAAGATTTCTCTTTTCTTTGGTTGAGAGATGAGGTGGGCATTCGCCATAAGTCAAAAAGAAAGTGTTGTTAGAGAACCATTCATCAGTAGTATCCATGATCAGAGTAAGAGGAATACCATCATTCTCCTCAGGTAAGTTTTCTGCTATCAAATTGCAAAGACCTTTACCTCTGACTAACTTCATTGGTTTAATAGTAACATCATATTCTTGGACTTTAGTCACACAAGCTCCCCTTTTATTACAACTTATCTCTTGTTGTGTTAAGATGGATTTAACTGCAGGATCTTGGACATAAATAACAACATGAGAGTGGAGGATTTAGAGCCTGAATTGTTTAACTACTTTCACTAATGCAAAGGCACGCTTCTCCATAGGTGAGTAGTTTAGCTCATGTTTCTTCAAAGGTGTACTCATGAAGGCTATAAGAGATTCTATACCTTGTTCATTTTTCTGGAGCAGTATGGCTGACAAGGTATGTTTTGATGCATAATAATAAATGATGAAGTCTTTATCAAAATTAGGATGTATCAGAGTTGGGGTGTTGGCAATAGCTTCTTTGATGGCCTTGAATGCTTCCTTGCCTTCATAATTCCATTTGAAAATAGGTTTGTCTTTCATCATCTTTGCTATGTGTCTGGTTAGCTCTACAAAATCAGGAACAAACCTTCTTAAGAAATTAACTTGTCCAAAGAAAGACCCGGTATGATTTTTGCTGGTAGGAAGGATTAGCCTTTCAGGGTCTATCTTGATTCCCTCTTCAGAGACAATGTGTCCCAAAATTTTTTCCTCAGTAAGAACGAAGATAGACTTTTTGGGATTAAGAGATATGCCACGGTCTCTACATCTTTGCAAAACAACTTCCAGATGATCGATGCAATCAACTCTTTTCTTAGAGAAAACAATCAAATCATTGAGGTAAATAACAATTATTTTGTCCTTTAGGTCTCCAAAAGACAAGTCCATAGCTCTCTACAATGTTGCACCAGTGTTTACAAGGCCAAAAGGCATTCTATTGTAAGCAAAAGTCCCTCTAGGAGTGGTGAAAGTTGTTTTATGCTGGTCTTCTAGAGCCACACCTATTTTATTATACCTAGATAAGCCATCCAACATAGACATCATTTCTGAGCTAGAAACGGTCTGCATTATATGATCCATTATAGGCAAAGGATAATTGTCTTTTAATGAAGCCTAATTCAAGTCCCTAAAATCTACACAAATCCTTATTTCTCCACTCTTCTTTTTGACAAGAACTATATTAGCTACCCAAGTGGAATGATGTATAGGTATATAATTTTTTCTTTTAGCATTTTATCTATCTCATTGAAAATAGCATCTACAATCTTAGGATTATAATATCTTTGCTTCTGCCTAAAAAAATTAGTACCTGGCTTCAAGAGAATGTGATGCAGTCTCTCATCCATGAACTTCTTAATATTTGCATAACACCAGGAAAAAACATCTCTGTATCTGACCAACAAGGAGATCAATTGTCCCCTTTCTAGAGCTGTACAACATTTACCAATACATACTAACTTGGGTTCTACATCTATACCAATATTTATATGATCATATTCAGTTGAAGAGTTGACAATAGATTGGATCTTTAGTTTGACATACCTGTCATGCTTGTCAAAAAGGTCTTCTAAGCTCACCAGGCTTTTGGGAAGTTTATTCCCTTTCATATGAATCACTTCTTCATTTGCTCCGTTAGGCTGACTAGAAATACCTTCAATGACTTCATTACTTTCTGAACTACTTCCTTCAAAGAATAGATTTACAAAAGCATCAACCTTTTCCAAGAAAGAGATAATTTATTTATCATTATTAAATACTTGCAATGGTTCACATTGTCTGGTACACTGTAATGTCCCCTTTTCCTTACTGATTTAAAAGTGAAAACATGTTAGCCTTTCTTTTCCCGAAGGCTAACTTTACATTTAGGGAAATGAAGCTTTAAAGGATTAATAAATACGAATATTACAATAAAAAACTTTATCCTTTATTTGCTGATTGTTTTGTTTGAGTATACATTGGGTTTGGTGGGCCCATTATGTTGTTCAATGCCTATTCTAGGCTCAGTCTGATTGTGGTGAGCGCTCCTCTATGGGGGAATTTAATATGATTCTTTTCCTATTTTTGGCTGAGTGTTGGCTGAGTGGTGTTAGTGGGTGGTCTGACATGATTCATTTGCTATTCCTGTTGGGTGTGGGGTTTTTTAGGAAAAATATTCGCTCTTTTTGGAGTCATTCTGGATGTAAAAATTTTGGTATTTTGGAGTTTCTTCTTCTCTATTACTTTGTTGAGCAGGTTGCAGTCCTGGGGGCTATTTAGCTCCTAACTTCTATCTATCTCCTGGGAGTTTGATGTAAATCGATTGGTTTTGGAGTGATAGTTCTGGGACAATGTTTAGAGTCTGAAACAACCTTTGACAATGGATTTTGTGGTGTCTTGCATGCTTGCTGATATTAGACAAAGATGGGATTATTCCTTAACATGTCGTACAGGTACAACCGTACAACAAGAATGGATATGTAATGCTAAGCTAAGTGACGTGAGGGTTCTGTTGATGATTGTTTTGATGCAATCATAACAATTAGTTAAAATTCACATAAAATGAACCAAAATTGACTTGAAAGATATGAAGGAATCAGTTAAGATTCACTTAATCCCAAGTTTAATATGGTCAGGTCTTGACCTGTTGGGCAAATTCAGTTGGTCAATGTGAAGCTGTAATGTTCAAGGGGCCTTACGTAGTTTAGGGTTTCTTGATGATTAACTGGACTCAAACTATGCAAAAAGTCATAAATATCAGCAAGTTGTTCATTCCTTTTGCATAAAATATTACTATGCTACAAAACTTTTGAATGGTCTTCTTGAATTATTGCAGCTTTCTTCTTTTTAGATTTATGAAAACTGTCTTCTTCAAACTTAGTTATACATGCTTTTCAGATGTGAGACAATTTCCTTTAGATTTCTACGTTTTAAGCTAAGTATTTTAAGATGGGTTGGGAAAAGTTAGAAAGATCTAATCTAAACTCCATTCATTCTACCAAAGGATCTAATTGTTCTATTATGCACTTTATAAGTATTGCAGCAAACTGATCAAATCCACAGAAAAAACCTTAAATGTAAGTTCTGAGCATTTTCACAAACATACACTTAAGATTGCAAGCTCTAAGAGAAAATGTTTCAAACACAATGAAGAGCAAGAAAACACTCAGAAGATAGATGCAGAATTCTAGATTCAATTGTATTAGAAACAGACGGTCATATAAGATTTACAATGTCTGAATGACTCTTAGCTTCATTGATCAAACTACAGAAAACTTACAAGCTTTATAGATACAGTAAGGAAGCTAGATGTTCCACCATTCCTTATTGCAGACACAGGCGACCTCCTTCTTCTACTTCTAAACTAAAAAGTCCCTTTAATACAACGGCTAGCTATTTTCTAAAAATCCCTGTGTAAAGTTTTACAAAGTAGAGAGGCACAATATATAGACTTTTTGATTGTCCTCAATACAACTCAAAACCCTAGTTAAACAATGGTTCAAACCTCTAGCTACAGCAATAAATGCTGAAGAACAAGTTTCCCAAAATACCTCTAAGCATTCATCCAATCTGGGCGAAATATGCCACTCGAAAACCCTAGTAGCTCAATAATAACTTTTGTGGTCTGCTGTAGTAATGTCTTCAGCTACATTTTGTCATTCATAAATGAAGACCCTTGACTTCCTCACCCTTCGTCCTTATCTTCCCCTGCTCTTGAGATCGGATTTCCCTCCTCCATGATGTTATCGTCATCAAGTTTCAGCCCTTCTTCACCTGCAAACCAACAAAAAAAGATAAGCAATAAGTACTAATATTTAATAAACCTGTAGGAAGGAAAACAATCTGCCAAATCTAGTCGTGACAGTGTGAAAGCATCAATCGGGCCCCAAATCTGTGAAAATTGAGTCCAAAATGCAAATACAGCGCTAAACTGGTCGGGTCAACCATTGTTAACCAAAAACATGCATTCGGGCCCTAAAATGCCCTTAAATTCTTATTGTTCTGTCTTTCCTCGCCTATCGGTGTGAGATCCACTCATCAGAGAGTCCAAGAAAATTTCATACCGATCACTCAACTTTCAGCGAAATAGCCTTATTGACTTGTGTTTCTTTCCTATCGGCATGACTTTCATTCATTGGTGCGGGCTTAATGTTTCATTCCGATCGCCCACCTTACGCCGATGCCCCTGTTCAAATTCTTTGTATACCGTTCCCCATCCATCGGTGTGACATAACACTATCGACACAGGCTCAAAATATTTGGCCGATCGTTTCACTCTGGCCGATATCTTTAAATTCTTTCTATCGGCGTAACATTGCCTATCGGCACGGGCTCAATTTTCTCCACCGATCGCCATTGTTTGGCCGATGTGACTCCCGCCGATACCCTTTACTACTTTCTTTCCATCGACGTAACATAAGATATCAGCGAGGCAATTCAGAACTTCACCGATACCAAAAGTCACATCGATAGCAATACATATGCAACTCCCTGCACCATCGGCAGGACCAAACCCTTCGGCGTGAAATTATCATCCAACTCCGATAGCCACAGTTAGGCCGATACTAAATGTTTATCGGCAAAACACAGGATATCGCCAAGACAAAATAACCCCCCACCGACATCAAAAGTTAGGCCGATGAGGGGGGTGGGACCCACGCACTATTCACTTTGTGTCCAACCTCACATACAAGCAAGGATATATACAAGGATCTTCTTTATTTAATAAACTTTCAGGTCCGCGCATGCATGAAGTGCCCTGTATATTTCACTTGCCAGACATACAAACGTGAGATACAAAGTGGATTTAAAACAACAATTTTCTTTAACCTAAAACCACTTCGGGTCCACTTGTATGTATACCAAAACTTTCATCAAATGCATACAAGGAAAAAAGAAAATACAAACGGCCTTGTATATGAAAGCGATATACAAACCTGAATGTACATTTTGCCAAAATGATCATAACTTGCAAAATATGGTGAATTTTAAGATGGTTCAAAAAACAACCCTAGCTCATTTTTCACAAGGAATCCAACCATATCATGCACTGGTACTGAAAATGCATTTTTTCTCTATTTTCAACAAGGTTTGTAATCTTAACCCCTCTTTTTCCCTTTACCACCAAGCAAAACAACACACACAGAAGCAAAAGCAACAGCCACAGCAAAAGGTCCTCATTTTGCTAAGGAGTAAAATGGGGCGTGTTGTGAACATCACAACAACTAGCAACCAAACAAAATAATTAAATTCAAAGCATTTAAGAAAACTAAATGAAATAAATCCATAACTCCCAACTATCTTTCTTGCAAATTGTTATTCAACTTGAGACATAAGGCATTCAATAAGGGTGCATGAATTTTCATTTTTAGTTTAAGTATGTGCACGTCAACCAATGACTGGCATTAGCCTACGTAGTTGAGGATATTCCCTCATAGCCAACCGGATAGAGCCTTGCTGCCAACGAGCGTCTATAGCCTCGGCAAGGTTATCGTTACAATTCTCCTAAGTAGAGCCCCATTACCAGCGAGCATCTATAGCCCGGGTAGAGTTACTTAGATGGCTTAGTCTGGATTTTCAGTATAATCCGCTTTATTCATTTTATATTTTATATTTTCTAATTTTTGAAAGAGATTTCACAAGATATTGCAGTTGTAACTTCATGATGCAAGGAGTGAACACTTGCTAAAATTAAGCTGAGAATTGTAATGGTAGCAAGGGTGACCTCAGATTTTTCACCTAATATCTACACTAGTAGGTTCAACAAACCCAAGGATTTTAGGTGTGTCATCATGAGAAACCTCCCTTGAATTCTCAATCACATTTATTGAATACAAAATTTCAGAAGGTAAACAACTCTCTACATTCATGACAATCACAACAAGTTATGCATAAATTGCAAATAATTAACCTGAATATTCTAAATTTTATACTATTTTGAATGGTTGTTAGTTTGCTCCTTAATACTCTAAAGGAAAAAAAACAAAGATCCCTGCTGAGGAGAAAACAACGAACCAAACAACAGACTGTACAAGAAAAATAAAACAAAGCAAAAGAAGACCGCACAAACAAAAGAACATAAACAAAACAACAAATAGAAAGAAACAGAAAACAAAACTATACAAACAACCAATCCTAAAAAAGAAACAGCAACAGAAAACTGTACATTACTTACACTACATTACACAAAATGGACTGCCCCTTTACCTCAGGCCTGGAAGTAGTGTTTCAAATGTTGGCCATTAACTAGTAATGGCACATCTTCCCCTGTCAAGGTCTTGAGTCTAAATGTGTTGTCCCCTATTATTTCTGAGACTTGTAATGGACCTAGCCATAGTTTATCAAATTTTTCATGGCTCCCTTTCTTTTCATGTGCTTATCCCAGCACAGCACTAAGTCTGATATCCTAAATGTCTTGACTCTTGCCCTCTTATCAAACCACCTCTTTACTACTGCTTGGTGTTTGGCAAATTTCTTGATGGCTTGACCTCTTTTCTCTTCTAGTTGTAGCATTTGTACTATCCTGGCTTCCCTATGGTTATCAAAGCCTAAAAACTCATTGGCAAACCTCCAGATTGGTATTCTTAGATTTATTGGAAGTATGGGATTAGTCCCATAAACTAAATGATAAGGTGTACTACCTAAAGTTGTTTTGAACTTGGTCCTATCTACCCACAGTGTGTATTTTAACAAGGTATTCCACTCTCTAGGACTCTTTGCAATTAGCTTTTTGATTATATCTAATAAAATTTTGTTCGTAGACTCAGCTAATCCATTACCTTGAGGGTAATAATTTGAAGAAAACTTTAAAACAATCCCGTATTCAAATGCCCATTTAGAAAACTTTAAAGAAGAGAAAGCAAGGTCGTTGTCACATACCAATGAATAGGGAGTTCCAAACTTGGTGATGATGTTTTCTTCAAGAAACTTGATAACTACCTCAGTTGTGGAGAATTTGCAGCATGCGGCCTTAGTCCACCTTATACAGTAGTCCGTCACTATCAGTATGAACTTGTGTCCTGCAGAAGATGGAGGATTGATGACTCCAATAAAATCCAGGCCCCACTGTGCAAATGGTCTTGATTCAATCACAGGTTGTAATGGGTTGGCCTGATTTCTTCCCTTATCTGCTACAGTCTGACAGGTGTGGCAACTCTTAATGTGACTTTCTGTATCTCTAAACATCATGGGCCAATAATAGCCCGCCCTTAATATCTTGTGCGTTGTAGCTAGATGGGAACCATGACCGGTTCCGTACTTGTCATGCAGTTCTGTTAACACTTTATCCACTTCAGCTCTATTTAGACATCTCAAATAAATTCCATCATGGTTCTTCCTGAATAGAAGACCTCCTTGTACCATATATTTTTGTGCTTTAGTCTTCAAAGCTCTCCTCTGAGAAGCTTTCATCCTATTTAGGTACTTTCCAGCCATTAGAAAAGTATTTAAATCACCATACCAGTCTGATATGTGATGAGAATTTAGCGCATACTACTATTTTATCAGATCTGGGTCTGTGTTTGCTATTGTTTGCACCAATGCCTACCCTTTGAATAGCTTCATTGGAATGATTTCCATGTTGAACTCTTGCAGCGTGGTGATCTATTTGGCTCTCTTTTCTCCAGGTTCGTTCTGCATCAGCAACATCTTTACTATTGTGTCTGGCACTATAGCTTTGATCTGGCTACACAAAATATAATGCCTGAATTTTTTCACAGCCTTTATTAACGCAAATGCTTGTCTTTCGGTATCCAGATATCTTAATTGTGCATCTTTTAGAGGTGCGCTCATAAATGCAATGGGTTTTTCCTCATTGTCTTCACCCTTCTGTGTCAGGGCAGCCGCGACTGAATGGGAGGATGCGAAGGAGTAGATATAAAATGGCTTTATGCAGTCTGGGCTTGCTAGTACAAGGGCGTCAGAAATGACCCTCTTGATATCTTCGAATGCAGCTTTAGCCATAGGCATCCACTCCATCCACGCATCCTTCTTTAACATGGCATTTAGCAGTTGCACGATTTTTGCAAAACCCGTGATAAACTTCCGAACAAAGTTAATCTTACCAAAAAATAATTTTAACTCTTTCCTATTGTTTGGTATTTGCAAACTTTTTATTGATTCTATTCTATCTGGGTCAATCGATATTCCATCTTCAGAGATGACATGCCCTAGTAATTTACCTTCAGTAACTCCAAATGAACATTTTTTAGGATTAAGGGAAATTCCATACCTCTCACATTGCTTAAGTATTTTCTTGAGATCTTCAGCGTGAGTGGATGCATCCTTGGAATACACAGTCAGATCATCCATATACACAATAATGCACTTACCTGATAACCCATGGAACGCAATGTCCATGGCTCTCTGAAAAGTGGCACCTGCATTGATCAAACCAAAAGGCATTCTCCTATATGCATAATTTCCCCATTTACAAGTGAAGTTGGTTTTTAATCTGTCATCCCTATCTATTAAAACCTAGTTATAGCCTGAGAAACCATCTAAAAAAGACATCATCTTTACTCCGTTTACTACTTGTAGCACTTCGTCTATAGGAGGCAGAGAATAATTATCCTTTTCAGATGCTTTATTCAAATTTCTAAAATCTATGCATAATCTGATGTCTCCGTTTTTCTTCCTTAGTGGCACTAGGTTAGCTACCCAGACTAAATGTCTGACTGGGAAAATTATTACAACAGATAGCAATTTTTTTACTTCCTCAAAGATTAAAGGCTCTAGAATGGCATTCACAGGCCTTTGTTTCTGCCTGAATGGTTTAACCTCTGGTCTCAAAGGTATTACGTGAGTTATGATGGACGTATCATAGGTTTTCAAGTCTTCATACGTCCATGCTATTACGTGTTTGTATTCTTTCAGAATGTCAATAATTTCTTTTCTTATTTTCTCAGAACAAGTCTTTCCAATTGGCACATTTTGTGGATTTTGCTCTGTCCCTAGGTTGTGTAAATCACACTTACCCCCTTCTATTTTGGGTAAATCTTTCTATCTTATTACTCCATCGAAGTCAAAAATATGTTCTAATTCAATTACCCCTTTGGGTAAAAAGTTGCTTTTCAAGTTGATTATATCCTCTTCATCCCATGTTATCTCAGACCTTTCCTGCTCATCAATGATTTGAGCCTCAAATACCTCATTGCAGGTCAGGAAGTCAATAATTTTCTGATCCCCTCCAAATACCTAAAAATGTGTAACGTTGTCTGGGATACTGGGAACATTAACTAGCTCAACAGCAAATCGTCTCAATCCTGACAGTGTCAAGGGTTCTAATGTGCTAGTTACAACTTCTAGTGCATCCGGCCTGTGGTTCAGCTCTCTAGGGATGTGCTCTATGTTGAAAGCATCAAATAAATCTATTAAACCCCATACTCTATGTCTGTAACAAATCATTTTCTTGTAGTTGCAAGCATATAGTTTCCTTACTTGTCTGACTACTAGTTCAGAGTCTGAAAATACCTTAATCATTTTCACCTTTTTCTTAACGACCATGACAAGTCCCAAAATTAAGGCTTCATATTCAGCAATATTGTTAGTACAGGAAAACTGCAGTCTATATGCTGCTAGGTATGACTTACCCTGAGGATCTATAAGTTCAACACCTGCACCCACGCCCTGCTTTGACTTGGACCCGTCACATTTTAATGTCCACATGCCATCTTTACTTTTCTGATCTTTCCCCTTGGCATGCTTCATCTCTTCTATTACTTGTGAGGTGCTGGTATATTTATTCATGGGTATTTCTGTTTGGTTAACTTGCATATGTGTATTTTCAGCTTGTAAATCAGAAAGACAACTACCCTTGTCCTTTATTCCCTCTTCTAAATATGAAATTAGAGCATCTACATCACCCTAAACGTATTTCTGTGTTTGATCAGGATTCACATTTTCCTCTTGTAACCCTACCCTCTTCATGCATTTTTTGTATTCATATTCGATGATGTCTTTGCACATTCCACAACTCTCCTCAGAATGTGGCCTATTGTGAACTCTACATCTGTCTTTATACAGTTTACATTGGATTGGCAGATTTTGTTTAATGCACTCTTCCACCTCTTGTCTAATGGCATGACCAAATTTGCCCATTGCACTGCTTTCTTCATCCGAAGAATTTTCATCAGACTCAATGAATAATGTTGTCTCCTTGCTGACATGTTTTTCTCTAAAGTTTAACATCATGATCTCTTCAATTTGTACCCCATTGTTCGTAATCCTATAAACACCAGGTTCAATAGTAGCATATAACATTTCATTTGTTCGATTATACTCTGTTATCATATGTTTCATCCTGGGCTCTGGCTCTATTCTAATCTGGTTTGGGACACCTCTCCAAGGTAACCACATATGTGAAAAATCAGTGGCCATATATCCGTTTAATGTTTTGGACCAATCCCTGCTCAACAATATTCCATAATTTACGGGTATATCCATGATTTGAATGTCAATAAATTGGCTTACCCTGGGGTCTGAAGCTAATTGCATCTGAATGTTCATTAGTTCTCCTATCACGCTAACCTTAGTCTTATCTAACTGTGTGACAACCTTAGCAGATTTGGTGGGAGTTAGCCCGAGAGTTTTACATATCCCTAAGGGCATTACATTGGCTGATGCACTAGAGTCCACCATGCAATTATGTATGTTCTTCCCACACAATCTAACAATTGGCTGATGTACCATTGTTTGGTCCAATGTTCCATGTTTTAGATGGCCTGGGCTGATTCTGATTTTTGTTATTGTTACCCCAAGCCCTATTATCTACCACTGGCCCTCTATTTTGCATTGATTGCCCTTGGTTATGACTTTGATGTTGATTATAGTTTTGATTCTGATTTGAATTTTGGCCTTGGTTGTTATTCTAGGGTTGACTCTGATTATAGTTCTGATTGTAATGTTGATTTTGATTTGAACTATAGTTCTAATTTTGGCCTTGGTTATTATTCTAATTTTGATTGTATCCTTGGTTACTTCTTCCATAGAGGTTCTCATTTCTTAGTTGTGTTACTTCAGTGGTTAATCTTTTCAAATGTGCAGTGATCTCTTTAATTTCTTCCCTCTCCTCTTGTGCTTTTGCCACAATTGTATCCCTAGGGGGTTGGAAGAAAGGCTGACCATTATTTTGACTGTTATTAGCAATGTTACCTGTGTAAGGAGCTATGGCTTGGATTGGGGTAGGACTATACACAGGTGTGTAAGAAGGAACCGGATTTAATAATGGAGTGTGATGCATAGGGACTCCATTCCAAGGTTGTGCCTGATTTTGCACCCCAAAATTTCCTCCATTAACAAATGGACTATAAGTTGTATGCCTCATTTCTTGATTCACTGAGGCTGCCTCTTTATAGGCTTTGGATATTGAATCGATGTCAGGTTTTCTTTTGACAAACATGGCAGTTAAAGGATCTAAGGCTGCATAGTACATAGCCAACAAGGTATCATCATCCACGGTGTAAGGGGCTACTAGCCTAGAGTAGGCCTTTTGAAATATGTCATTGAAATTATCAATTAGCTCTCCCACACCTCGTTTTATGGTAGCCAATTTGTGATACAGGATGCAAGGATCAATGAGTCCTCTAAATCTTGACAGAAATGCTTCTTCCATAAGTGACCAGGAAGAAATGTAACCGTTGGGTAAGTTTACATACCAATTAGAGTCTTGCTCATTAAAGGTGTAGGGAAAATATCTACACACCACGTCCTCGTGTTCTAATCTGGCCCTAAAGCATGCCTCCTTGAATATTCTAATATGGTCTTCCAGGTCTTGGTGCAATTGGTATTTGGGACATATCTTTTCTGGATTTTTGGGCATCTCATTATAATCATTGAAGTGTATGGGGGACTGGTCATTGAAATAAGCCATTGCAGGTGCTTGAGCTTGACCTGGACCTGTGGGAATACCTGGATTTCCTGGGGGATTAGGATCCCTAGGAGTACCTGAACCAAGATTTAAAGATTTGAACGAAGATCTGTTAGGACTTACAAAGTTATGAATAGTATAAGGTGATCCAAGGGGCATTCCATATGAACTTCCTGCTCGTAATATTTTAGGATTCCAAATCAAAGGGCTCTTACTTCGCCCTCTATCAAGTAATTGCACAAATATATCCCCTGAACTGGATCTAGATCTAGTCGCTCTATCACTGTTATTAGCTAGTTTGGAACAGACCCTAACTCAAGTCGGCCCTCCTTCTAGTGCCAGAAAAACTGTTGATGATTGTTTTGATGCAATCATAACAATTAGTTAAAATTCACATAAAATGAACCAAAACTAACTTGAAAGATATGAAGGAATCGGTTAAGATTCACTTAATCCCAAGTTTAATATGGTCAGGTCTTGACCTGTTGGGCAAATTCAGTTGGTCAATGTGAAGCTGTAATGTTCAAGGGGCCTTACGTAGTTTAGGGTTTCTTGATGATTAACTGGACTCAAACTATGCAAAAAGATCATAAATATCAACAAGTTGTTCATTCCTTTTGCATAAAATATTACTATGCTGCAAAACTTTTGAATGGTCTTCTTGAATTATTGCAGTTTTCTTCTTTTTATATTTATGAAAACTGTCTTCTTCAAACTTAGTTATACATGCTTTTCAGATGTGAGACAATTTCCTTTAGATTTCTATGTTTTAAGCTAAGTATTTTCAGATGGGTTGGGAAAAGTTAGAAAGATCTAATCTAAACTCCATTCATTCTACCTGTTGGTACCCATTTATGTCTAGGGTTGTGAGCTTGAGCATTTACAAGATTTTTCATTCAAATCCTAAAATTTCTGTGGCATGATGTTATGACATATCAAGATTTCTGTCTATGTTGTATCTTTCAGTATGCATGAGCATCATGTCAAATATGTTTGTGATCCTGAGGTCTAAAATCTAAAAAACTCAAAGTCTAAATCTTTCTTTAAGAAGCCTGCCGTGTGGGGGAGTGTAAAATTCCAAGCAGGATTGCCTTTTATATCACCCTAAAATTTGGCCTGGTGAGGGAGTTATGCCTGTCAAAGTTTTAAGTCTTTTTGCCTCATAATCATATTCCGGCATGACCCTATATTTTGAAGGAGGGGGTCATCATCATGTTTCAAATATTAGGTGACCTTAGTTAAGATCACCCCGATGTTCTTTTATCGCCCTATGTTGCTGACATCAGTTTTATGCAGGGGGTGATCTTTGTTTCTCTAACGGCTGCATCATTTTTCCGAAGGAGGGGGGTGATATACCAAATATCAGTCATATTCTAAATGTCACCCTGATATTATAGCAAAGCTACAGTGCAACCGGATATTTTATGGAAGGGATGATTTTTCAAATATCGGGTGATCTTCTGATTGTCCCCTATTTTGTCAATATGACGGTGACGTCATCAAGAGCCAATAGGATTTCATGCGGGAGGATTTTTCTACGATGCGTCAAGGTGATGTTTCCCGCAGGGTGATATGTGAATATGATGGTGACGTCATCAGGATATCAGTAGACATAATCATGAGGATCATCAGCGAGACATATGGATATCGGTAGGGCAGGAGGATTTTCCTCCGATGCATCAGGTGGCGCCGATGAGGTTGACGTCAGAATGATATCGAGCATCAGAGCATCATGCAGTAGGATCGTGATGAGGTATATGTTGATGCCGTCAGGAGCAAAGCACCGACATTATGCATGCTCTTGGCCCAGTTTATATTGTATTGAGGAGGTTGCCGTGGGGTGCATGTGGGATAATTAGTTCCCTCATATTTTGAAATATTAGGATCATGATTCTTAGCGGGAAAAGCTTCCAAGGAATCATGCGACCGCTGCATTCTCAGGACCGCGAGTAGGTGGACATTAATGGCGAATGTTACAGGGTATGGGCAATGATTGGAACAGATTTTAGTACCCGATTGAAGTTGAGGATCCCCAGATGGCGGCGCGTGGCTCGAGACCCCTTCCTATCTCCTCTTCCACCTACTGCATTCAATGTTTGAGCGCCATTTCCTCTGAATGAACTGTGTTTGGCAGACTTTTAACTTTTGCCATGTAGTGAGTGCTGGGTGCACCCTCCTACTGTATAAAGGAGGCCGTGTTACTCATTTTGGTTGTTGAAAACTAGACAAACTTCTGGCTCTGTGACACAATACAATTTAGTTGGTGGCCTTGTCCTGAAAGTTCTGTGAGTTTATGAGTCTCATGTTGTGTGTTTCATGCATAATTTAACTGGTTTCATGCTATTTTATATGAGAAATGCACTGATTGCATGTGTTTTATCATTTGTCTCCAAGTTGTGGCTATATTTTCTTTTGAGTCTAAATAACTAAGGGTTATTTATGATTTAGGAATATGGGTTTTCTGTATTGAATGTTTAATCTCCTACCTTTGTTTAAGGGACAAATTAAAAGTTTTAGATTAATCATTAAGAAAATCTATTGCAACAGGGATTCCTTTAAGTATGAATGACTAAACACTCTGTTTTGGGAGATATCTGTAAGGCAGATATAATAAAATCCCCTTGATACCTAGTCTTTGGTACATCTTTATGCTGACCATTCACATGTGTATGTCTACTGACTCCGAGCCCTGGATAGGCACCAAGCTAGCCTTGCATTGAGGTTACACTCCAGGTCTTAGTTTTGCATCCAAATATAAATCAAACTCAAACTTCATAAACAAACCTTTTAGGACTTTAGAAATAGTTTTAGGACCAAAATCCTCTATCTACAACTGAACATAGGCCCAAAGCTAGCCCCTTTGCACTTATCTCACAGTTTTGGTCTGCTTAATAGAGGATTTATCTACTTTGTGTCAACATCCCATCAAATACATAGATGCATTTTATAGATGTTGAATAGGGAATACCCCCCTTGGTTCTATAGAGCCTAAAGAAGAAGAGGAGATATTTATAGAGTCTATCTCCTATATTGTTGGCCCCTAGCCTAGGAATCATGTTGATCAATGATGGCTATTTTGTAGGGATTACTGGGAATAAGCATCTAGTCTGGGAAAATAACCAACAGATTTTGGGGACTCCATTGGGGACCGAATGTGAAAGTGTTATCCTGCAATCTCTGGTGAGGTTTTGTCCATCTGAGTCACCAACAGATTTTGGTGACTCTACTGGGGACTTGTAAAAGAACCCTGATTCCAAAAGGAAAACAATTCCTAGTAATAGGTGGCGACTCCAAACCAATCTCCCAACCGGTAAAGTAAAAATTTGTATGTAAGGGAGAAGATCCCAGCATAATACTCTGTTTGAAGAGTTACCCACAAAGATGATGTATAGGAAAAAAGGCACTGTACGAGCCAGTCAGGATGGTTCTCCTAGCCCTAGGAAAAAAGAATTTATTCAGGACAATCTAGGATCTTCAGAGCAAACAATGCCTTATTTTTCAAACACAGAAGCTGAAATCCAAAATGTATATGAGAAACAGCAGGATGGTGCTCTAAGAATAAGGTCAGAGGTGTTTCAAGAACGCCCTTTCTTAGATCCCAGTGACAGATTTGAAGAGGATGAGTCTCCAGGGGATGAAGATAATGATGATTAGAATGAAATGGGACCATCCTCCTCTATGCCCAAAGAAGAACAATTAGCCAATGAAATTAAGAGCTTAAGGGTAGAAATAGAATATCTGCAAGTAGTGAAAATCAGAGATGACATGAGATAGAAAGTGCAAACCCTGAGAGTTGCTCAGAGTGATTCAATTCCTACCCTTGAAAATATAAATATGCAGAGAAATCAGCATAGAAATGAAATCCATGATCAGCGTGATGATCAAAGACAGAATGCAAATAACATAAGAGCTCCATTAAATAATGTAAGAAATCAGAATGCAAATGCTAATCAATTTGGTAGATAGCCAATGCAGTTGGACAGATTCAGACAACTAGTTTTTTACGGCATTCCTGGTTATCTAAATCCTATTGACAAACATGTGAGGCTGCAAGTGCCTAAATTTTTAGGAAATAATACTGTGTTAGGTGAAGTCCATCTAAAAGCTTTTCAGAATATCATGGACAACTTCGAGGTTGAGCATGAGGATGTTTTCATGAAATCATTTATGCAATCCTTAGTTGATGAAGCCAAGGAATGGTACAAAGGTCTGCCTGACAGAAGCATTTCATCATGGGATAAATTTAGGAGAATATTCAAGGAACAATATGGTGACAAAACTGATCCTAGTTTCTTCATTAATGAATTCACTGGCATTGCCAAAGGATCAAATGAACAAGTTGTTGATTTCAATGCTAGATTCATGAAGGTATTGAATAAATTGCCACAGGACTTGAGGCCTAATGAACCTATGTGCATAGTGTTGTACATAAATGCTTTTGATGCCAAAATAGCTTACAGATTGAGAGACAAGGGACCTCACAGCCTCAGAGATGCCTTCAAAATTGCAACAAATATTGAAAATAACAGAAAAGCATCTGGTAAGACAAACAGAAGAGATGATGTGAAAATTCTACAAAATCCAAATACTAAATCTCAGAATAGTCAAGGCAGTGCATCTACTTCTGAAGATAAAATAGATAAATTAACAAATGTTGCTAAGGACCTGAGTTATAGAATAGCTAAAAATGAAAAGGGGATAGGTCCTGACAGGCCAGTTTACCAAAGGCAAGAAAGAAGACCATCATTACATGATATGCCATATCATACTAATTAGCGTGATGGTAAACCCGTCCTCCCACACAGCAATACAAATCCAAGAGCTCAGAATACAAAGGAAACTCCTGATCCTTTGAAGAAAGCTATAAATATTGTTAATGACACCCCATGGTGTATAATCTGCCAAATGTCTCATTCACAGTCACAATGTATGATTGCTCAGTCTCTATATAATAATGTTGTTGCCTGTGATGAGTGCAACGAGCCGCATTGCATGGAAGATGATAATGTCAATATGCTGTCTACAAACAGAGGATACTCTTCTCATGATGCTGATGCAAATGCGAATGATGAGATGCAAGTCTATCAGCAGTTTCCTTATGACGAAGATGAGGAAGACAACTATGCTTATGCTCAGGATTCACGCAATTTTCTGAATAGTTTGAGGAGACCTTCTGATGAAGAAATTAGAGCCCTCACAGCCGCAGCAGTAGCTCAAGTCAAAAGTAATTACAATCTTAGGGGTAAAGCTCAGGTAGGCAGCTCACCTCAACCAGAGAACACTTTTGTGGGCCAACCTGTGCACAGTCATAAGGGGACGGAAACATATAAGAAACAATGGAACAATAATAAGCAAGGTTTTAAGCAAAAAATAGGCTATGATTCTCAAAAAGCAGAGAATATAGTTCCCCATGCTGAGGATCAAAATAAACATCTTCAGATCAAAGATGACAATCAAGGAGCTGTAAAAGTTAAAGCTAGATCAACTCAGGATGGAAGTAAAACCGTGGAGCAAGCTACAACTGTCATACAAAATTATGCTCCATTTGATATCACTCAAATCTTATCGCAGATAAGTCTCTGTTCCACTGATGGAGCTAATGAAAGTGGAAGAATTCAAAAATAAAGCAGTATCCTTAATCTCGGGAGTACCTTGTCAAGCCAAGCAGAATGACGAACCTCAGGCCAAGAAACAGGCCCTGTGCATTGAAGAAGATGAGGTTCCTGAAGTGTATTTGGGGATGGCCATGACAAAGTGCCCTTCACAAGTGGAGCCATTTTATGTCTCCCTTGTCATAAATGGAAGAATAATTAGAAACTGTATGCTCGACTCAGGAGCATCCACAAACATCATGCCTTTGGCCATCATGCAGCAAGCCGGATTAAAGATAGATAAGGCATGTGGAAAGTGCTATGCCATGGATGCTAGGGAGGTACCTGTCATCGAAATTATAAAAGATGTCGATTTCAGACTAGCAGCATATCCCGAAAAGACCTACAAAATGAACATAACAGTTGTTGATATCAAGCCACAGTATGGCATGTTGCTGTCAAGAAGGTGGGCAGCGTTGATTGGTGGAAGTATGCAATTAGATCTGTCATACGCTATGATCCCTATGAATGGTAGGAATGCCAAACTGATCAGGGAGGAAAGATCATCAGAGACAGTGGAGAATCAAGAATTAGAGGAACAGATATGCTTTGTGAACATTGACTGTGATAATTTCAGAGTTGTCTCTGATGTTAAAGAAGGTAAAGAGGGAGACATGTGCATTCAAAAGTCGGATCAACAGGGCCTTTGGACCATGTATTTTGATGGAGCTTATTCGAAGGAAGACTCTGGTGCTGGGATTGTATTTCTGTCTCCATCTGGTAAACTTCTAAAATTCTCTTTCTTGTTAGAGTTTGCCTATACAAACAATATTGCAGAGTATGAGGCTCTATTATTAGGATTGAATGTTGCCTTGAAGCATGGAGTTAAGATGCTCAAAGTGTTTGGTGATTCAGAGCTTATTGTTTCCCAAGTTAGAGATAAGTATGCATCAAAGAATACGAGGTTAAAACAATATAAGCATGCTGTTTGGGATACAATTGAATTATTTGATGCCTTCTCAATAAATTGGATAGAAAGAGCAAAAAATGTCAGGGTAGATTTTCTAGCTAATGTAGCTGTAAGGCCAGATGATATAACTCTGTCAGATGTAACAAATGTTGAGGTCAAACTCAGACCTACAGTGCTAGATAATGTATGCAACTGGCAAGTGTTTGATGATGATAAAGATTTACTGAGATTTCTGCATTGTATTGATGAATATGAGAACCAGGAAATGGATTTTCAGAATTTTGTAGAGGTAGTAGATGGGAAAGAAACTCTCTTAGGGAAGGAGGTAATTCAGCTAAAGATAAATAAAATCCCTAGAGGGCTAGTTGCTTTAGAGAGAGCTTTTGACAATAGGGACCAACTCGTCACAAAGTCATCTCCAACAAACAAGAATGATTTAGAAGAGATAAATTTGGGGACATCTCATGCTCTCAAAAAGGTGTACATCAGTAAACAGCTCAAACCACATATTAGAAGTATGTTGGTTGCACTACTTAGGAAATATAAGCTTGTGTTTGCTTGGTCATATGAGGACCTGAAAGCTTATAGAGAGGATTTGTTCCAGCATGAAATCCCTTTGAAGCCTGGAGCTAAGCCGTTCAGACAAAAACAGAGGCCTATCAACCCAACCTTAGCTCCAAAAATGCAAGAGGAACTTATGAAGCTTAGGGAGGCTGGAATAATCATGCCTATCAGAGATTCAACTTGGGTGTCTAACCTTGTCCCAGTCAGAAAAAAGAATGGTGACATCAGACTTTGTGTGGATTTTAGAAATTTAAATGTGTCCTCTTTGAAAGACAATTATCCATTGCCAAACATGGAGGCCATGTTGCAGAAGGTGACTGGCTGTGAGCTTCTATCTATGATGGATGGATTCTCAGGATACAATCAAGTGAAAGTGAAAGAATCAGAACAGTTCAAGACTGCTTTCACTACTCCATGGGGAACATATGTATATGTTAGGATGCCATTTGGACTGACAAATGCAAGTGCCACATTTCAGAGGGCAATGGATGTTGCTTTTGCAGGATTGATTGATTCAATCTTGGCTGTGTATCAAGATGACTTAACTGCCTTTTCAAAGAAAGAAGAACAACACTGTTTGCATTTGGAACAAATTTTTATTAGGGCATTAGAGTATGGCATCTCACTCAACCCAAAGAAATGTGCTTTTGGGGTTGTAGAAGGAAAACTGCTTGGACACATTGTTTCCAAGGATGGAGTCGGGATCGATCCTAAAAGGGTAGCTACAATTGACAAAATCTAGATGCCTAAAACGGTAAAAGGTGTTCAGTCCTTCTTTGGACAGATTAATTTTGTTAGGAGATTTGTTCCTAATTTTGTAGAGACCACCAAGGAGATCTCTAAAATGCTGAAGAAGAATGCAATTGTCAAATGGGAAGATGAAGCAACCAAATCATTTCAAGACATAAAGGAGGCAATAAAGATGGCTCTTGTTTTAAAATCTCTAGATTTTTCTAGGCCATTTCAATTGTTTTCATTTACTTCTTTCCATACTGTTGCTGCATGCCTATTGCAAAAAAATGAAGAAGGGTTTGAACAGCCTATAGCTTTCTTTAGTAGGTCATTGCAGGCTGCTGAATTAAAGTATGATATAATGGAGAAGCAGGCGTATGCATTGGTCAGAGCAGTCAAGAGCTTCAGGCCCTATTTGGTAGGCTCACAAGTAATTGCATATGTGCCTCATGCAGCAGTCAAAGATATATTTACTCAGCAGGAGGTAACTGGAAGAAGATGCAGGTGGATAAACAAACTGCAGGAGTTCAACATTGAAATACAAATCACAAAGTTGGTAAGAGGACAAGGTTTGGCAAAATTGATGACACAGTCAAACCTAGAGGCATGCCAAGTGAATGCAGTATATAATGAAGATATAAACATGTCAAATTCTGAATGGTATAAGGATGCAATACATTATTTGCAGAATTTTAACTGTCCTTCCCACTTCAGTGATAGTCAGAAGAGGACATTGAAGCTACATGCAATCAGATACATTGTTGTACAAGGAGAACTATATTTGAAAAATCCTGATGGTGTACTACTTAGATGTGTGGATGAAAATCAGGCTGTTGATATCTTAAGTGATCTGCACAAAGGAATGTGTGGTGGACATTACATTGCCAGGACAACAGCCCACAAAATTCTTAGAGCAGGCTACTGGTGGCCAACTCTTTTCTCAGATGCATAGAAGTTGGTGAGGAGATGTGATCCTTGCCAAAGGTTCTCAGGAAAGCTAAGATATGAGGGTGCATTACCCCTTAGGACTATAATTGTAGAATCTCCATTTCAGCAATGGGGAATTGATTTTATAGGGGAAATCCCAGAAAAATCAAGTGGAGGACGTAGTTGGATTTTGGTTGCTACTGATTACTTTACTAAATGGATTGAAGCAATTCCAACTAAAAGGGCTACAAGCAAAGTGGTGATGGATTTCATCCTAGAAAATATTATTATTAGATTTGGAGTACCAGTAAAATTGGTCACAGATAATGCAATGTGCTTCAAGTCTGGTGAGTTTGTTGATTTCTGCAATAACTATGGGATTAGTTTGTCACATACATCACCATACCACCCACAAGGAAATGGTCAGGCAGAGTCAAGCAACAGAAGCCTCATGAAAATCATCAAGAGGGTGATAGATAAAAATAAGAGGGCATGGGATTCAAAGTTAAGGTTGGCATTATGGGCTGACAGGGTGACAGTGAAAAGAGTAACTACAAGGTCACCTTTTGAATTGGTATATGGTGCAGCAGCTAGATTGCCTATAAATAATCTCCTACCAGTTTATAAATTTGTACAAGAAAATGATGAGGAAATTGAAGATCCAATGACAGAGAGGATAAATCAGCTGGTTGCACTAGATGAGATCAGAAGGGAGGCATATAGGACAAATATCATGAAACAACAAAAGGTGAAGTATCTATTTGACAAAAGAACTACAGAAAGAAGGTTTCAGATAGGTGACCTGGTCCTTATGTGGAATGCAAGGAATTAGGATAGGGGCAAGCATGGTAAATTTGAGCCCTTGTGGGTGGGCCCATATCAAATCAGTAACACCCATGAGGATGATGCCTACTTCCTCCAGACCTTGGATGGTGAACTACTGGAACTGCCTGTGCACGGTAAATTCCTTAAGTCCTTTTTCTCATGAATGAGGCATCTTTGTGCACACTGTAAACTGGATGTAAATGTTTTGTACATGCCTTGTATAGTCAGTGTTGTCTTGCATTTTGTGTTTTGTCTGGTCTGCCCCGGAGTAGTCTGGTCCTCGCTGTAGTCTTGCGCCTGCACGTCCCCAATCGGAGCCTGTGTTGGTACCCATTTATGTCTAGGGTTGTGAGCTTGAGCATTTGTAGGATTTTTCATTCAAATCCTAAAATTTTTGGGGCATGATGTTATGACATATCAAGATTTCTGTCTATGTTGCATCTTTCAGTATGCATGAGCATCATGTCAAATATGTTTGTGATCCTGAGGTCTGAAATCTGAAAAACTCAAAGTCTGAATCTTTCTTTAAGAAGCCTGACGTGTGGGGGAGTGTAAAATTCCAAGCAGGATTGCCTTTTATATCACCCTGAAATTCGCCCTAGTGAGGGAGTTATGCCTGTCAAAGTTTTAAGTCTTTTTGCCTCATCATCATATTCCGGCATGACCCTATATTTCGAAGGAGGGGGTCATCATCATGTTTCAAATATCAGGTGACCTTAGTTAAGATCACCCTAATGTTCTTTTATTGCCCTATGCTGCTGACATCAGTTTTATGCAGGGGGTGATATTTGTTTCTCTAACGGCTGCATCATTTTTCTGAAGGAGGGGGGTGATATCCCAAATATCAGTCATATTCTAAATGTCACCCCAATATTATAGCAAAGCTACAATGCAACCAGATATTTTGCGGAAGGGATGATGTTTCAAATATCGGGTGATCTTCTGATTGTCCCCTATTTTGTCAATATGACGATGACATCATCAGGAGCCGATAGGATTTCATGCGGGAGGATTTTTCTACGATGCGTCAAGGTGATGTTTCCCGTAGGGTGATATGTGAATATGATGGTGACATCATCAGGATATCAGTAGACATAATCATGAGGATCATCAGTGAGACATATGGATATCAGCAGGGCAGGAGGATTTTCCTCTGATGCATCAGGTGGCGCCGATGAGGTTGACGTCAGGATGATATCAAGCATCAGAGCATCATGCGGTAAGATCATGATGAGGTATATGTTGATGCCGTCAGGAGCAAAAGCACCGACATTATGTATTCTCTCGGCCTAGTTTATATTGTATTGAGGAGGTTGCCACGGGGTGCATGTGGGATAATTAGTTCCCTCATATTTTGAAATATCAGGATCATGATTCTTGGCGAGAACAGTTTCCAAGGAATCATACGACCGCTGCATTCTCAGGACCGTGAGCAGGTGGACATTAATGGCAAATGTTATAGGGTATGGGCGATGATTTGGACAGATTTTAGTACCCGTTTGAAGTTGAGGATCCCCAGATGGTGGCGAATGGCTCGAGACCCCTTCCTGTCTCCTCTTCCACCTACTGCATTCAATGTTTGAGCGCCATTTCCTCTGAATGAACTATATTTGGCAGACTTTTGACTTTTGCCATGTAGTGAGTGCTGGGTGCACCCTCCTGCTGTATAAAGGAGGCCATGTTACTCATTTTGGTTGTTGAAAAATGGACAAACTTCTGGCTCTGTGACATAATACAACTTAGTTGGTGGCCCTGTCTTGAAAGTTCTATGAGTTTATGAGTCTCATGTTGTGTGTTTCATGCATAATTTAACTGGTTTCATGCTATTTTATATGAGAAATGCACTGATTGCATGTGTTTAATCATTTGTCTCCAAGTTGTGGCTGTATTTTCTTTAGTCTCATGTTGTGTGTTTCATGCATAATTTAACTGGTTTCATGCTATTTTATATGAGAAATGCACTGATTGCATGTGTTTTATCATTTGTCTCCAAGTTGTGGCTATATTTTCTTTTGAGTCTAAATAACTAAGGGTTATTTATGATTTAAGAATATGGGTTTTCTTTATTGAATGTTTAATCTCCTACCTTTGTTCAAGGGACAAATTAAAAGTTTCAGATTAATCATTAAGAAAATCTGTTGCAGCAGGGATTCCTTTAAGTATGAATGACTAACACTCTGTTTTGAGAGATATATATAAGGCAGATATAATAAAATCCCCTTGATACCCAGTCTTTGGTACATCTTTATGTTGACCATTCACATGTGTATGTCTACTGACTCTGAGCCCTGGATAGGCACCAATCTAGCCTTGCATTGAGGTTACACTCTAGGTCCTAGTTTTGCATCCAAATATAAATCAAACTCAAACTTCATAAACAAACCTTTTAGGACTTTAGAAATAGTTTTAGGACCAAAATCCTCTATCTACAACTGAACATAGGCCCAAAGCTAGCCCCGTTACACTTATCTCACAGTTTTGGTATGCTTAATAGAGGATTTATCTGCTTTGTGTCAACATCCCAACAAATACATAGATGCATTTTATAGATGTTGAATAGGGAATACCCCCCTTGGTTTTGCAGAGCCTAAAGAAGAAGAGGAGATATTTATAGAGTCTATCTCCTATACTGTTGGCCCCTGGCCCGGGAATCCTATTGATCAATGATGGCTATTTTGTAGGGATTACTGGGAATAAGCATCTAGTCTGGGAAAATAACCAACACTACCAAAGGATCTAATTGTTCTATTATGCAGTTTATAAGTATTGCAGCAAATTGATCAAATCCACAGAAAAAACCTTAAATGTAAGTTCTAAGCATTTTCACAAACATACACTTAAGATTACAAGCTCTAAGAGAAAATGTTTCAAACACAATGAAGAGCAAGAAAACACTCAGAAGATAGATGCAGAATTCTAGATTCAATTGTATTAGAAACAGACAGTCATATAAGATTTACAATGTCTGAATGACTCTTAGCTTCATTGATCAAACTACAAAAAACTTACAAGCTTTATAGATACAGTAAGGAAGCTAGATGTTCCACACATTCCTTATTGCAGACACAGGTGACCTCCTTCTTCTACTTCTAAACTAAAAGGTCCCTATAATACAACGGCTAGCTATTTTCTAAAAATCACTGTGTAAAGTTTTACAAAGTAGAGAGGCACAATATATAGACTTTTTGATTGTCCTCAATACAACTCAAAACCCTAGTTAAACAATGGTTCAAACCTCTGGTTACAGCAATAAATGCTAAAGAACAAGTTTCCCAAAACACCTGTGAGCATTCATCCAATCTGGGGAAAATATGCCACTCGGAAACCCTAGCAGCTCAATAATAACTTCTGTGGTCTGCTACAGTAATGTCTTTAGCTACATTTTGTCATTCATAAATGAAGACCCTTGACTTCCTCGCCCTTCGTCCTTATCTTCCCCTGCCCTTGAGATCGGATTTCCCTCCTCCGCGATGTTATCGTCATCAAGTTTCAGCCCTTCTTCACCTGCAAACCTGCAAAAAAAGATAAGCAATAAGTACTAATATTTAATAAACCTGTAGGAAGGAAAACAATTTGCCAAATCTAGTCATGAAAGTGTGAATGCATCAATCAGGCCCCAAATCTGTGAAAATTGAGTCCAAAATGCAAATACAACGCTAAACTGGTTGGGTCAACCATTGTTGACCAAAAACATGCATTCGGGCCCTAAAATGCCCTTAAATTCTTATTGTTCTATCTTTCCCTACCTATCAGTGTGAGATCCACTCATCGGAGAGTCCAAGAAAATTTCATACCGATCACTCAACTTTCAGCGAAATAGCCTTATTGACTTGTGTTTCTTTCCTATCGACATGACTTTCATTCATCGGTGCGAGCTTAATGTTTCATTCCGATCGCCCACCTTACGCCGATGCCCCTATTCAAATTCTCTGTATACCGTTCCCCATTCATCGGCGTGACGTAACACTATCGGAACGGGCTCAAAATATTTGGTCGATCGTTTCACTCCGGCCGATATCTTTAAATTCTTTCTATCGGCGTAACATTGCCTATCGGCACGGGCTCAATTTTCTCCGTCGATCGCCATTGTTTGGCTGATGTGACTCCCGCTAATACCCTTTACTACTTTCTTTCCATCGGCGTAACATAAGATATCGGTGAGGCAATTCCGAACTTCACCGATACCAAAAGTCACATCGATAGCAATACATATGCAACTCCTCACACCATCGGCAAGACCAAACCCTTCGGCATGAAATTATCATCCAACTCCGATAGCCACAGTTAGGCCGATACTAAACGTTTATCGGTGAAACACAGGATATCGCCAAGACAAAATAACCCCCTGCCAACATCAAAAGTTAGGCCGATGAGGGGGGGTGGGACCCATGCACTATTCACTTTGTGTCCAACCTCACATACAAGAAAGGATATATACAAGGATCTTCTTTATTTAATAAACTTTCGGGTCTGCGCATGCATGAAGTGCCCTGTATATTTCACTTGCCAGACATACAAACGTGAGATACAAAGTGGATTTAAAACAACAATTTTCTTTAACCTAAAACAACTTCGGGTCCACTTGTTTGTATACCAAAACTTTCATCAAATGCATACAAGGAAAAAAGAAAATACAAATGGCCTTGTCTATGAAAGCGATATACAAACCTGAATGTACATTTTGCCAAAATGATCATAACTTGCAAAATATGGTAAATTTTAAGATGGTTCAAAAAACAACCCTAGCTCATTTTTCACAAGGAATCCAACCATATCATGCACTGGTACTGAAAATGCATTTTTTCTCTATTTTCAACAAGGTTTGTAATCTTAACCCCTCTTTTTCCCTTTACCACCAAGCAAAACAACACACACAGAAGCAAAAGCAACAGTCACAACAGGGGTCCTCATTTTGCTAAGGAGTAAAATGGGGCGTGTTGTGAACATCACAACAGGTTCTTTGATAGATTTTGAAGTTTGCAACATATACATTTTTTCAGGGTGTCACTATCTAAGCAGTTAGAAGTGATGTGCAAGATATCCTTTCTTGTATACCATTAGTCATACAATTTGCAGGCTGTACTGTGTAAGTACAAGTGTGGTTTCAGTCTAGTCCTATAAAATTGTAGGTGTTGATATCTGTGTGTGGCAAGGGTATTGAGTGAAGCTAGAGTGATATTGCAGTCTTGGGATTTGAAGATTTACATCATTATGGGAAACCCTACCTAGCTGTAGTACAATAATAGTACCTAAAGCCTGATCACAGAGGCAGATTATTAGCAATTACATCCTGGGGTATGAATAAATGCTATTGATCATATTTTTCCTTATTGTTGTTTGATTTTTTTGCAAGAAATTTGTTGTTAGTTTTGGAATAATACAAGAAATTTAGGTAGATCATTTCATACACTAGGCCTATAGAGAACTTCCACCTGATAAGAATTGTCCTTGAAATCAAGATGAGGAAGAAGTAGGGATGTTGAAATTGCTAGATAATTTGCCCTAGTATTTTCTCCCTAGGGATAGACTCAATAAAAAAAGCATCAAAATAGTCTAAACTATCCCAAACTCTGTTTCGATAGTGTTTTAGCCTGCCATTCCTTACAGAGAAAACATTCCTTACTTGTTTAACAATAAGCTCCACATCACCCAAATCTCTCAACTGCTTGATCCCTTTCTCCTTTGCCATTTCTAGCCCCAGAAGTAATGCTTCATTTTTGGCAGTATTATTAGTATTTTTGAACTCCAATTTGAAAGCAAAAGGAAATTTATAATCATCAGGAGATATCAACACTATGCCTGCACCTAACCCAGATGACAAGAAACTGCCATCAAACTCCAAGGTCCACAATTCATTCGACAGGTTGACTCCAATCAGTTCAGGATCTTCTCCCTCTGGAGTAGAGGAGAACATATAAGTTCTCGGGCCAGTTTCTACATATAAAATTTCTGACCTAGGGTCTCTAGACTTCAAGACAGTGAATTTGGCCTTGGGTTCAGGATCCAACCAAACTTTCATCCCCTCTATGGGTATCAAGGCATGGGACCAGTCCATTTGAATTTCACCCTCGAGGTCTCTGCAAAAACTCCTACTTAGCAGCATACTATAATTGGCAGGGATGTCAGCCACTAGAATGGTCAACTGGATTCTCTTCTTGGGGTAGGTTGCCAAGGCTACCTGGGCATCTTTGATCTATCCAATCAGGGAAACTTGTGTGCAATCCATGGAGTAACATTTCTCGTGAGATGATGTAAGGGATAAACTGAGGCCTTTGGCTACTTGAGCAAGCATGACATTATCAGAGGCCCTAGAATCTATGACACAATTGCTTAGTTTATATCCATCTATGAACATGGAAACATAGAAAGAATTTGGTTTATCAAAGGGGTTTTGTGGCTTAGAATTTCTAGAACTAGAGGCATTTTCTATGGGAATTGCTTTTTCTTTCTTTGTATTCTTTGAGAATTGGGCATTTACATGGGCTGAGGAAGAAGAAGGTTCTTGTTCTACATACTTTACTAGCCTATCTAGCTCAACAAGATTTAGCCTAAGATACTCTGCTTGTGATATTTGGATCTTGGTATTTTTACAGGACTCTACTATATCAAAAGCAAGTGTGACAGACTCTTCAGAAGATGGAGAAGATAGTACCTTAGGAGATGCTATCTTAGGAGTGCCTCCATCTGTTTCCTTGGGTCCTCCAGTAGTGTTCCTAAATAGTATGACTCTAGGGGAAGGAGTATCATTGTTGGAATGGTTCTTGTGTTCATCATCCTTTCTTTGATTTTGCTGTCCTCTAGTGAAAATTGTACAATTTGGACTTTCCAATGCAGCGTATAAGTCTTCACTCCCATCTGAATTGGATTCATAGTCCAGAAAATTTACACTAGCATCACCACGCTACTCTGTGCCATCTTCCTCCATGATGGGTTCATTAACATGCTAATTCATAGACAACATTTGCATAAATCTAGTCATTTCAGGACAAGAATTTCCATCATGATCAGCGTTAAGGTGGAAGTTACATACCATATGATTATCTTTCCCACTGGTTGAAGGACCCTCTAGTGCCAATCTCTATGTTGGGCCAGGCAACATTGGAGCTCTATTATTGATATTTGGCATTCCATAATCTCTCCTGGGAGTCTCGTGGTAATAGAGTTGTTGATGTCTTCTAGGCATTTGTCTCTTGAGAGCCAGTACATCATTGGTTAAGTGTTGTACTATAGGATTAGTGGAGGTACTTGCCTAGCCTTTATTGGGACCTATACTTCTCTTCTTCATTTCCCAACCGTTAAAATATCATCATCGGTAGAAATGGCTAATTCTTGAGCTCCTTGAAGATCTGCTGCTCCTTCTCTCTTCAAAGTGTAACTAACATTTGGAGGTAGGGAGTTGATGAAGAAACACTTTTGGATGTCATCACTGGGTCTCATGTTGGGAGTTATTTTGTTTACAATTCGATTAAACTTAGCCACAAACTCTCTCATGGGGTCATGTATTTATTTCTTCAAAGAAGTCAACTGGGCCAGTAGAGTGTGTTCATTCTCAACAGTTTTAAATCTATTTTCAAATTTTTTTCTCATAGTGGCCCAAACATCAATAGACCCAGGGGCTAGGTGGTAAAACCACTCTGCAGTAGCTTTAAACAAGGTCTCAGCAAAAAGTCTGACAGAAACATCTTCATGCTGGACGCCCAAGATGGAGCACGCAATGAAGAAGGCATTAATGTGTTCATCTAGCGTGACTTTGCCATCTCCTCTAAATTTTGACAAAATCTTTCTAGAACCTCGAGGCAGGTTGTGTAACTGAACACCAAGTGCCAACAGACCAATAGTAGCACCCCATGGGACGGGTGGTTGCTGCTGTTGCTAATGAGCCATGTGAGGTTGTAAATTGATTACCACGGGCAAAGTGGTACCATGTAAGACCAGTGCTTGACACACATGAGATGAAACATGACGAATTGGAGATGAAGCTCTACTAGAAGACCTAACTTTACGATTTAATGGAAAGGTGGTAAAATTAGTGGATTCCAATAAATCGAAGTCAGAGTCAACGATACCTTTATTCATGTCTCCTCTTATGTACCTTTTAGGAGCCAATTTTAATAATACAATAGTATTTACAAACCAATAGAGCCACCACCTCTTGACAATCACCGATTGATTCAAGGATTAATTTGTTGACCATTCTGATGATTGTTCCGATGGTTGTTTTAATGATTGTTCCTCTGGTTGTTTCTCCTATTATCTAGAACTTCGTGGATTTGGAAGGGTCTTTCCCTTCATGGTACTGCAACAACCCCTTCCACTAGATAATTTTTGTGTACGACACCGAATTCCCTAGCTTGTCTCCTCAGTTCTTCACCAAGTTCTTCAATGTCAAGGGTCTGATTGACCTGATGAAATTATTCGTTCGTCCTTATGTTCTCCCAAGCCAATTTCGTAATTCAGTGATGATGTCTTCTTGCTCAATGTTGAGGCAATTTATGTTGGGTTGAAGTAATGGTCTGAACCCTCTCTAGAGCACCATAGGTATTATTTCTTTTACGTTCTAACCAGAGTTTTCATAAATTGAGGAAGGAAATTTTTCACGCGCATTGCGACTTGAGAACTTTATTAAACTTTCCTTATAAATTTGCAATAGATGATTTGAATCTCTTTTCATAGTTGTAATAATAATATTATAATTTTGAATTCAAACAATATATATGTATATAAAATGAGGGGAAACTGATAAATTTTAACTCCAAAGATCTTACTATCTGAGTCCCCGTTAGAGTCACCAACAATATGAAATATTGATAACCTGCTTCTTTATGAGTATATTGCCATTGGAGTGTCTTCTTTCTTGTGTTAGAATCTAATGCGAAGGTGGTGGTTTTGTCATTGTGATTCACTTATTATTTTCTTCCATTTGTGTGTTTGGAGGAAGATCATAATTTACTATTTTTGTGAATAAGATTCTAGCCTGCAATACAGTCTGTATTGTGGTTTTACTTAAATTTCATGTGTGGAAAATTACCTTTCCCGCTTTTAGGTTAAAAGCGCACCAGAAAACTATTAAATTTATCATATAAAGGGAGTTGTACCTTCTAAAACATTCGGAGGGCAATTTATAAAAATTTTCCAACTATTGGTGGAGTTTGTTGCTGCTAAACTGGGCGAGTCTATATTAAACAAGTGGTGACAAAATCTGTTCACTAACACCTTTAAAGGCTTGAATGATCCATTTAGCACAAAGGGCCATACCTTGGTGTTGAATAGCAAGCAAGCCTATTCTCTTTCAAAAACTAGCTAAATGCTCCAAAAGTTTTGTAAGCCTAAACTTTGATCATGAAGGGCCATTATTTTGTTTGATGTACAAGTGACATTGAAGTTAAATTATGTATGGCTATTTTAACAATTGTCACATGTTGGATTAACTTCGAAAATATGATATTAAGTATGTTTGCTTTGTCTTTTGGAGCTAGTCTTATCATGGCCTTATTAGGGATTAATACCTCTTCTTATAAGAATGTATAATGCTATGATGTTTGGTAATGTTTCTGTCATCTCTTTTGGTTGTTTCCTTGTGAACTTTGTCATTTTCTTATATGAGTTGTTCTTGAGAAAAGAGAGTTCTATCTTAGGGCTTAGTCCACTTTCTATGGCATTTGATAACTCCATACTCGACCAAGGTGGGGCCCTCATTTGTCTGATTACTTGGATCTAACCATTTTTTCACAGCATGTAAAACAAGGGAGTTACACCCTAATGATTGAAAACGTGGGAGCTTGTTATCCTTGTCTTGTAAAATTCTTGTACAGTGCAACTTGATCATTGAACCTCAAAGTTTGAATTATAGTAGAGAGAGAGAGAGAGAGAGAGAGAGAGAGAGAGAGAGAGAGAGAGAGAGAGAGAGAGAGAGAGAGAGAGAGAGAGAGAGAGAGAGAGAGAGAGAGAGAGAGAAGCATGGATGGTATCCCTTTAGACTTTCCACTAGAAATTATAATGTTGTCAGTTGTAAGTTGAGGGTCGAAGTTCGAGATGCAAGACACAAATCAAACTCTAAAGTTTGAGATGCAAACCTGAAGTCATTTGGTTCTCTGACCAATTTTTGCAAGATGTAAATTGTGTACCAGACTTCAAAGTCTGAGGTGCATGGTGTAGATTGGCCTCCAAGGTCTGAGCTGAAGTCTTTTAGTGTTCAACATCTAATATGTAGTTTAGTTTCTGCATGAGGTGAGAAATGTTGACTAGACTCTAAAGTCTGAATGGCAAATTGGAGGTTGGACCCCAAAGTCGAGATCACGTTGATTCAACCTAGAAGTTTGAGTTCTCTATGTAGGATGCAATATGCAAACATAACTCCAAAGTCCAAGCTAGTTAAGGATTGTGTAATTTGGACTCTAAAGTCCAAACCTCTACAACTTGGCCCCTAAAGTTTGAACTAGGGTAGATTGTTCCTTCTCAAATCTCGAGATGCCTAAGGAGTGACTCATTGAATGAGGTGTTGGGGTTTATCCTTTGGCATGGGATTTCTAACCTTTCTTTGAATCTCATTGCTTGAGTTAGTCATGGTGTTTTAGGCCCATGGTGTAGTAAGCCTTCCGTTTGTGTTGCAATGATTTGTGCATTGGTGTGCATGTCAAGTGTGTCGTCGTGTTATGTCACGACACCTTGTACACATGGAAGTGCAATGTGGCATACTTGGTGTCATATTTGTATTATGGAAAATTTATTCGTTTAGTTTTTGACCATTAATGTCTTAAGCAAAAGCTTAGGGCATTATGATTGTAGTCACCAATTCTTTGTCAGTTCCCTTTTATAGGTCCAGGTTCAATTTCACACCCTATATCAATTCTAAGGGTACAAAGATTAGATTTGCAAGTGCAGATCTACACCAGAGTAAAGTACAACCAATTTATAAATCCTAAAGCATTTATTTAGATAAAGCCTTATTTTTCAACACATTAACAAATTATTTCTTAAAATCCAAAGGAAACACACACGGTAAAATCCAAAAGCATTTTTTCTTAAAATTATTTCTTAACATCTTCAACGATATATTCTGCAAATATAAAAACCAACAAAATATCACATTTAAATTATTTAAATCCCATTAAATTTAACTCTATATATATTCTTCCAATCACAACTCTTTATCAACTCTTTATCATGAACTTTGAAAACTAAGATATTTTTTTTAATGTGAGGGGCATTATTTACTCCCTCACAATATTTTTTAATTGTTTCAAACTAGGACCTTTTGTGTAAAAGGGATTTTATTCTCCCTTTTACCTAACTAAAGGGGCTGAAATAACAATGACAATGTAAGGCGTCGATTCATTCCAAGAGCTTGGGATAGAAGACTCTTTGGGGAATTTTGTTTCTTTAACATCACTCATTACTTTTGAAAGTACAAATTCCAATTATTCAGCGATTAGAGAGCAGTAGCTAATCGGATGCCACGTGTCAAGATCTTACTAGAAGTTTAGGTCTAGGTAACTGGGCTCCAATGGACCCTTCATCACATGCCCCCAACACAAACGTCATGCTAAAACCCTAATCGGAAATTTTATTTTTCGCTTAATAAATAATTAAAAAATAATAAATCAAAACCTAAAACCCTAGACCATTTCGCGGGCAGCGGGGCCTAACGGTCAGCAGTGACCCGTGTAAGTCTAAGGCGGCAAGATCTGCCCGAACTGCCCGTAGGAAAACGCCCGTAAACTCCTACCAAATCCGTAAACTACGAGTAAAATTGCTAGGGTTTTACATGCCGTAAACGCGAGTAAATGCTCACGGCTACAAGACCCGAGCTCGAGCCGGACCGAGGAATCCATCGGAGATCTAGCTCGCTTTGCGTGCAGGTTAGGATCTGTTAGGCGTCTGAGGGAGTAGCCGGTTTGAATCCCCGTGAAATTTGATGAATTTTGAGCCCCTTGTCGCATTCTGAGGTGCGAGCTGCGGCTTTAATCATGGCGAAGAACTTTTCGGTCAATTTCCTGGTTTTCTGAGGCTCGGCTTTGTCTTCTGAATGGAAGTCAGCGCCTTGGAGGTACAAGAAGCGCAACGGGGTTGACTGCCGTTATACCAGGTTTTCCGTTTTTTGAAACCCTAATGAGAATTACTGTTTTTGTTCATTTTGTTTCATGGAATTAATGGGTTTTGCTTTGCCTTTGTTTTCTTTGGACGGCCGTAAGGGCTAATATTATTTTTGGCATGGCTTTGGTCTCACGGGGGTTTTCTAATTGTAGAAATGTGTTTTTTAGATACTTGAGGGTTTCCAGGGTTTGTGCATGGAGGTCGCGGTTTCCAAACTCGCTGCTGGCCTCACGGCCGAGCAAGTTTATCTTTGTCAAGGGGCTTGGAGTTTGCTTGTGGATGTCTTTGTTCAGAGGGCGGTAGAGGATTTGTTTTTTTCCAGTGTTTGCATGAGGACTTTCAACGGCTGTGAAAAGGTGAGTGCTTTTTTCCTCCAGTCCGAGAATAATTTTGGGTTCTCGTCTTTATCATTACTGATTTTTTTACAGTGCTTTTTACCCCAACCATTTTATGTCAGAGGACTCCAAGAGGGTTATTATAGAGTTTTCATTTGCGAACCTCTTTTCTTTTTTAAGTTTCTAGTGGTGCTTTTTGTTGTACAGTTATTAATCCCCTCCTCTAGGGGCTAATTTTGGTTTTTTTTCAGTTCTTAGTAAGAACAAGAATCAGTATTTTCACAGTTATTATTGCTCTAAAATCTTAATTAATGTTTTGGGAGGTCAGCTAGAATTCATTTATTGGCTTCTCTTGGAATATGGGTTCTTATTCTTCTGAGATCTTAATGATTTGTTTGGGAAGCCAGTGTAAAAGTCGGTTTTTTGTTGGCTTATTTCTTGAAATAATACGTATGCTAGAGATTTCAAGCTTCCCCAGTCCATGGTGCTTAAGAAAACAAGCTTTGGGAAAAAAAATTGAATATAAAATTTTGTTAAATCTTTAGATGGACTAGGCCCCGAATGTTGATTTTACAAATTTTTCTCTTCAACTTTTCCTTAAAGCTTGTTTTACTTAGTTTATGTGTTATTATAGTATTTTCCTTCATTATATGTTGGCCTTTGGGTTTGTTTCAGTAGTTTGTAAGTGTTTTTGGTTTGCTTGGAGGGGAACAGGTGTGCAAATCAAGCCTTAACCAAGTCCCTGCAAGCAGGCTTGGTAGCCTGGAATTTCCAGGGGCTCATGTAATATGGGGATCTGTTCCTGATAGGTGCCACTGGTTTTGGTTGTATTTATTTTACAAGTGGGTATTATATAAAAATATGATTTATAAATTTTTAATATTTTTCTTGAAAATTTCCTGGTCTACACTACTTTGTGGGCAGTGGTTTTGTTTGGTTTTGCCCAGTTCTGTTTTTTGTTTCAGTATTTTGCTCGTTTGGGTTCCTGTTATCAAAAGGGAACGGATGTAAATTTGAAATGACTCATAGGCTTGTGAACTGCTTGTATAGTTCGTTGCAATTTGAGGGGTTGAATATCTGTTGTAGGGTTGGTTGGATTTATGTTAAATATGACTGTATCGGATTGGATCCTGGTTGGATCCATGTGGCCAAAACGAGTGTGTCTACTTTGTTTCTTTATATGCATAAAGTATGTAAAGAAGTGTTGGGTTTGGTTGAAATTCCATGGACAATTGTATTATAGTATTTGTTGGATTGGAAGACTTCTATGAACGGGAAGTGTACTTCGTGGCATATGTTGCTCTAAAAAAGATAGATCTGCTTTGACTATGTTTCTCTACCATTTTGGTACCTTTTTCTATTTTAGATTTGGTGTGAATAGATTATCTCCACTTTTTTCTTTCTTCTAAAACTGCCTTTTGTCTGTAGCGGTAGGGAAAAGGGTCAATAGAGTTTGATGTGGACTAATCTTGATTTACTGCAGTTAGAAACGTAGAAGGATTGGATTATTTCTGGTTTATGTCTTGAATATTCGAGGCTATGTGATAATGAAACTGTTTCTTCAGCTCTTTGACACCCTCTTAGGTTTAATTCTTACCATTGGGTATCACACGTATCTCTTATGGATCTCATGCATCTCAAAACCTACAGGGTTGATTCATTATTGGCTGTTGTATCTTTTTGGTGAGGATCTATTTCACGCTAGTCCAGACATCTGAATATTTTTGAATTTTAGTCTCAAATAGCTTTTCTTTCTTCCTGTGAGTATTGGTACAGGTTGGTTTTGACTCCCGCATGGCTACAGTTGAAACACAGCTGAGAGGAACAAGTCCCAGGTGATTTGTGGTTTCTAATACTTTTGTATGGAATGTGTGTTTTATTGGATCTGGGTTCCATAGAAATCTGATTCTGACGTTTGAACTTCTTACTCTCATGATTTGCAGAATAGATGGGGCGGTGGAATGCTTCTCTACAATAGAGGTGTGTAAGATCTCAAAAACAAATTATCGATGACATATTCTTTCTGTATTAGTTTGTATGCTGGAAATCTGCATGTGTTTTTGGCCGAGTCAATGATGCAGAGAGGGACATGACAGGGGACTAATATACGCTTAATATATTTGGTGTGCAGGATTTGACCAAAGATGTGAAGTTCATAAATGGGCCTGACACCAATGTGAGGATCAGTAATGCCATTAAAATATCCGTGGCAGCCACAAGTAAAGATGAAGGTGAGAGTGAAGATGACAAAGATGAAGATGATGAAGATGATGACAATGAAGAAGACTTTGGTGAAGAAGAGGGCGAGGACGACGTGTCTTCTGAAGATGGAGCAGAAGGAAACAATGGTGTTGATGAACCTGAGGGTGGTGGTGGAGATGAAGATGACGAAGATGATGAGGATGATGATGCAAATGACAATAATGAAAATAATGGCAGTGATGACGATGAAGATGATGATGATGATGATGATGAGGTAGTTGAGGAAGAGGATGACCATGCAGAAGGGGATGAAGAGGAAGATGACGAGGGGGAAGATAAAGATGAAAAAGAAGAGGATGAAGAAGATGAGGAAGATGAAGAGTCTCTACACCCTCCTAAGAAGAGGAAGAAATGAAATCTCTTTGTAATGTTCTAGTGAATTTTGTGTAGTCATTGTTTTTCCTTCTTGTGTTGTTGAATTAGGTTGAATGGGATAGATGAATTAATACAAGCTTTGTTGAAACTGATGTAGAATCCCACGAGCTTTGCTGAAGAAAAAGTGTTTTTTAAAAGGTGTAATGTCTTTTTAGTTGGTTTGTTAGATGAGTTGGATGGTGGTTGCGATTTTTCAAATCTAATTTTAATTGACATTAGCAGAACTTAAATATCATCGTAATGTTAGATTGCACTTTCTTTTGAAAATCGAATAAAATAAGTGAAGAATATTCTTAGGGTAAAATGGAGAACCAAGTGAAGGGGATCGTGGCAGTTGAGTTTCAGATTCTTGCCCATTCATTCTGATGCTAAAATCTGTGTACTTGCAATTCAGCAAGGGAGCTCGGGTGTTTTTAGCAGGGAAGAGGGAAGTAGTTGTGCACCTCAGCGAGTGATAAATTTAATATTCGCACCTTATAGCCAAGCCAGTTTCTGATGGTTATAATTGTGGGTGGGGATCAATCCCTTCATGGTAATCGTGGGGTTCGATGTCTAGATATTAATTTAATTATACGAATTGCCATGAATGGTGGGTATTAAATTTTATGTTTTTATGCCATTTGGCCTTACGTTATTGTTTGTTCTCTAGTAAAGAAATCCGAGTATACACAGCAAAAAGTGGCCGGGCGGGCAATATTTTTAGTCCAACTCACGTGATTCATAAATCAGAGTTAACAAAGAGAGGTCTAATGCTAGAGCTTCAACTAGCATAAGGATTTATCAAAGTGTATGAATAATACAATGGCTATGATTTTCCAATTAGTTGTTTTAGATTAGTGGTTTTAGTGGTTTTACTGGGAGTATGAGGTATAGTCAATTTAATCGCATAGTTTCAATTTTGGGTTTGACTGTCTATCGCTTGGTTTGGTTTTTTTTTTTTTTCAATTTTTTTAAATTATGAGTAAATTCATTTGACTGGAGTTATGAACTAGAAAAATGGATTTTGAAAGGGTTCCACCTTTTTAAAAAACCAAAACAGAAAAATCAGAGATGTTTATTCATCAACATGAAACCACAGTGAAGAACAAATTGCATAAAATCAGCAATACAACTGCAAGGCTGCAAAACAAAATCAAACCTCACAAAATGAGCATCATGGTGGAAACATGGTGAACAGTACCAACTGCCAATAAAGGAACTAGTCAAGAGGTTTAAACCCGTGGAACTTGAGAGAGTTCTGAATACTTGCGAAACAAAATCAGAGATGTCTATTCATCAACATGAAACCACAGTGAAGAACAAATTGCATAAAATCAGCAATACAACTGCGAACTTGCAAAACAAAATCAAACTTCACAAAATGAGCATCATGGCAGAAACATGGTGAACAGTACCAACTGCCAATAAAGGAACTAGTCAAGAGGTTTAAACCCGTGGAGCTTGAGAGAGTTCTACTCGCCGAATTATTGAAACAGAGGTCCAATCTCCCTCATGCCACGGCTGAACCATGCTTGTTCAATTTCTCACTTCTCATGCCACAGCTGAACCATGCTTGTTAAATTTCTCACTTCTCATGCCTCGTGAATCGTGAATCATACCCTCCATATTCTTTTTTCTTTAGGAAGAATGCTGGAAGAAAGGGCTAGAAGTCACCCTACCAGTGCTACTCCCTCCCCTTCAACCTCCTTTGTACCCTTCTTGCCAATAGGCTTGGAAAGAGGGGCCTCTTTGATCAATTTTTGATGTAGCTTATTATTTATAGGTTTTTTTTTGGGGGGTAATCTACAGTATTGTGTTTCATGCTTGTGAGAGACGAGACTTATTAGTATTGGTAATTATAATGTGTGGATGGTCTTTAATATATAAGAGAAGGGTTAAGGAAGAGGGGTGAGCAAATAGTAAACTATTAAGATTATTTTAGAAAATGGTGTGTATTAGGAAAGTCTTTCAAATAAGATTAAAAATTTGACTGAACAGTTTTAAAAGGTTTTTTTTTTTTTTTTGTCAAATAACCTTTAAAGGTTATTTGTAAAAAATTTAGTATTAATTACCTTAAAAAAATATAAAATAATTAATTTTAAAAAAATTCTGAACTATTTTTTTTTAGCATTTAACTATTACTATAATATCCCTAGGATCATGTTGATTACCAAACGCCCCCCTTTTTTTTGGGGCAATACCCATTTTATAAGTAGTCAAAAGTTAAAACCAAGCAGAGTTTGGGCTTGAACTGCACGCTGAGTTGTGGCCAAATAAAGTTAACCTAATCATGAATTAGTTTTGAGAAGCGTGGCATTCAGGCAGACAAAGTGTTGTTACCATGATTGCAGGCATAAGATTCTTCGCCCGGTTTAGCGTCAAGACAGAGTACATGTAAATTATGAATCGGTTTTCTTTACTAAAATTGTCTGTTTGGACGCCTGTCTACATTAATTTGTCCAATACGCTTCCAACACTGCACTGAACTTTTACTCAATGCGATAAAATACGTATCTTATCATTAATGCAGTTAAGGATGATGTACGTTGATTTGCAGAATTTATTGGAGAATAAACTCCATCCTCAGCCTGGGCTTTATCCTTCTCCACCGTTCAAATACAGAAATTAACAAAATAATGAAGAGTCATAAAATTGAGAGAGATATCTAATCTTCTCTAGTCAATACTTATCCTGTTAGATTTAATGAAGTTATATAAAGATACAATGTATTTAGGCTTCCCTTGTCCATACGAAGGGAATGATGCTGAACCCTTGACTGATGGCAGGAGTTAAAAAACCAAACGACTCCAAAATTTTGTAGTTCTTCACTTAAATAAAAATGTATAAATGATTTTAATTAATTAATTGTTTAATTATTTGTAATGGTGAAATTTGTATATCTATGTTGTTTATACTATGTTGCTTTGGGTCTATTTTGATGGAAGGAATGCTTTAATACAATCAATATCTATAAATGGTATATTCTTGTGTAAAGTTGGGTTCATTTTCTTTTTGTCATCATTTATATTCAATGTTATACAATTGATCTTATCCTTATTCATACCCATGTTCATTTTAGTACTTTTGACATAATGAACTTCTTTTTATACTTATGTTTGCATATATTTCTGTAAGAATTAAAAAGTCTAAATTCAAATTTTGCCAACTCTAGTCTATTCTACTAATTATTATCAGCCAATTTGGTACATGTTTGTGCAATTTATTGCTATGTCTTAGTATTTAAAGGCATTCAATGTGCATTAAGTCATAAACAAGAATCTCTAAATATTATTCTCAATCACAAGAAAATCATTCTACCTGGACACTTTGCTTTGGACCATTAAAAGGTAGTTCTAAATATCACTAGTCCAAGTTGGGCATCCTCAAACACCAATGGTTGAGGTATAGGTTGTAGTAGTCCATAGTTAGCTAATTAGATCAATCCACCAAATTCTAAGAGCAACATAGTTCATTTTTTGTTATTTTTCTTCCAACACACATAAGAAGTTGTGATTTTGAGTCATAGTTCAAACATGTTATGATCAGGACAACATACAACTATCTATCTGAGCTCTAATTATGTAAATTGATTGTCTGCTTCATGAAAACCTAATTTTAGTAAAGAAACCATTTTTTTTTTTTATAGTTGAGTGAACTTGTGTGCTTTTGCATGACCTAGCTTTTTCCCTAGGGTTTCTCCCTCATAAGGCATTTTTTCAAATATGTAATTTTCTAGTTGTTACATATTATTTCATATTTGATTATGGTTTGTGTGTGTTGGTCCCAAAACTGCAGGTCCAAAATCCTAGAGCATATCTCCACATTCTAGGCCAGGGGTAACATTAAGAAGGTAAAAAAGAGGCTCATCCATAGATTGAGGATGGTTAAGGCCAACTAACGAGAGTGGGTATACTATCTTGCACTTCGGGCTCAGTTAGACCTAGGAGGGATATTCCTAGATGCATAAAATGCAACACAAATAAACACATATAACCATACCCAATGTATACTTGACCCTCATAACTGTCACTAGGTCAAGACAAACTGAGTGCATAAAGCCTCTTCAAACTGATTACTACACCATGCATATGCACCCAAAGATGACAACGTTACATTCCTCATAAGGTAAATTCATTTGACATTTTATACACAATGGCAAGATGCAGACATGCATGACATGATTCACACAAGATTTGAACTATTTTGAATTGTTTGAAATTTGTCTCTAGTTATAATATCGTGAACAACATGTGAACTAATCTAATCCTACTCCTATTCCTATAACTAACAAGATAAAGGGTGAGTTTGAAAGAATGTCGGCCCTTCACCAAACTAGACCGGTGCCTACTCCATTTGACAACAAAGTCATGAACAACAAAGAGACAAGATATACATCCAATAAACATCAACAAAAATAGATGTGTATTAACATATATATATCAAAGATTACTTTTTATATAGAGGACATACTTAGTGATCCAAACAGAACTGAAACAACCCATATGCAACAAAGAAAAAACCAACACAAAAGCTTTGCGTTGCATTAAAATGTTGTCATACATTTATCCTCTTTTGGTTACAATCACACCATCAAATGTGGTGAGAGAAAACATACAACTGCGACTATCTATACATTCCCCTCGAGTAGTTACAAACATCCATGGAAGCATACCACTGTGTAAATTGTGTATTGAGGACCAGTCCTACGCTGTATCAGATGCATTCAAGCTCCTTGCAGACTTGATTGGCTTCATTTGATGCACTCAAGTCATCTGAGGCACTTGTAGATCCAAAATTGGCTCAACGACCAACCCTTATTACATCTTCTGATCATGTATATATAACACTTCTCGCACTAATACATTTGGGCGGGAATCATCTACCCCATCTATCTCTATAACCTCGGCATTAAATTGCATCCACTTTGCCACCTACCTGTTCTTTATCTTTATTTTGCATTAATCACATCCTATGTGTAGGCCCGTGGCATTCAGAATTCACCAAGATTCCATGTATGAGACTCAATGATCTTATAGTGTACAATCGTACTACATGAGTCATGCCACTTGAGATTCAATCAATCATGTAATCAAATAACTCTGGCAAAACTAAAGTGTCTTGGAGGAGTACTAAGTCACCACACATCCCTTTAGAGATGCCTTTGTATTTTCTTTGCAAGGCTTGGAGACTTGCTGACTCACTTGTTTTGATTAATGGCGCAACACTTAGCACTTGTTGGCTCTGACACAATCTTAGTGATGCACAAACTATTGGATATCTTCAACTTATGATCAATGGTTCAGAGGCTTTGATGCCTCAGAGAAAAATGGGACCCATTGCTTGTGACTTGGAATTAAACCAATGGTACAACGTTTAAAAGTTGTTAGAACTGACAACTTAAAAATTTGCGTAGTGCATTCGCGCGGAAACATCACATTAAGAGCATCTACAGTTCCACGGTCTCATTTTCTTTGTTCTTCCTTCTCTCTTCATCCTTCATCCCTATCGGCCTTTCGACAAAACTGAGAACTTGAGAACCAATTTTTCACAAGTTCATAGGTTCACGAACCTACCAAAACGCCGCAATGTTTCACATAGATCCTTGTTCCTTTTTTGTTATCTTTCTTAATTGGTGTTTCGATGAAAACATGAATCGGTGAACTACTTTCGAGAAAACACTTAGACAAATTTCAAAGGATTTTCATACAGATGATTTTAGGATGAAAGCCCATAGAAGATCTCTCTAATCATATATAACTGATGGGAAAAACACAAGGATGCAACAGAGGGGCACAAACACGAGATTTTGATAGATTTTGGGCACAATGAATCTGGGTCCCAATAGTGGCTCTGATTGGGGACATGTGCCTCTTGCAGGCATAGCAAGAACCAACTATCACCATAAAAAGGTAAAACACACATGGGAAACCCCAAACAACGTATTTACAGGGAAAGACTTACAATCATGGGCATGAAAGCACAAAATGAAAGATGACTGTAAATAAAATTTTAACACAATGCAGGCCAACCTTGTAAAATATGGAAGAAACTACTTGCCTCTGTCAAAGACAATCTGAATGAAAGAGTTGATCTCCCTCAAACCAAATCTGCACTCACCACCCAACTGCAACAAATGAAATCCTTTATCTACATGTATCAAAATACAACCAATGTCCATGAAGTGAAGACTAGCTCCACTTATGAAATCATTGCCATTGTCGGACAACCATAGATAATAAGAGCATGACCTATTACATGCCAAATCATGCATGTTCCCAGCAACAAGGGTTGAAAAATTCAAAGCCAGACCAACATCAAAACATATGGATGTAGACAAACATTCATCAGCAATTGTAACATTGTCATACTTGCTTACCTCCATGTGTGAATCAAGGCAAAAAGAAAATGCCTCCAATTTACAAGGTAAAGATAAATATACCTGACTGCAACCTTTCTCAACACAAGGAAGGGAATCATCACACATTCTAAACTGGAATGCCTCAAGTTCAGGTACACCATCAAGTTGGGCTGCAACTTGTTGAAGTTCATGCATGCATATGCCTTGTTACTTACTTACATCAACATCCCACACAAAGGACTCAACCTCTACTGCAACACCAACACCTTTAAGAGTTGGTGAACACCCAACATCAAAGTAGAAAGATTCATATTTATTTACATTTGTTGCTACAAGCTTCAATATCTTAATCATAAACATGATTCAGGCTGCAATCTAAACCATTAACACAACCATCAATACCATGCGACACTTCATACGAAGAACCAAGTTCTTCCAATTGTCTCCTTGTTTCTTGTTCACTCTAGCAACTTGTGTCACATTCATTGCTACAAATTGCCTGGTGACACACCTCTTCTTCCTTGTTCGTTCTTATATCTTTTCTTTGTGGCCCACTTGAAGCACACTTTGCATGGGGAAGTCAACAAACCTTGCACCAAAGAAATAGGTTCTCATATGCATCCATATGATCACCACCTTCACATTCATCAACCTCAAGTCCTTCACACTAAAATTCCACGACAACACTAACACTTATCTTTGATCATTTATCATCAAGTGCAGAGACACTTAGGTCGTCCTCATGCAAACAAAAACTGACTGCTTCAACAACTTCAACCTCACCAATAGGGACAAATGAGGCCAACCCATCAAACAAGAAACAAGTTTCTTACTCACTTTGAATATCACTTACCTACACACACCCCTCATGATCAACTTCACAAGCTAATTCAACTAGCTTCTTATTGGTGCACACACCTTCCTCATTGTCCATTGGGCCATATACCTCATTATCAAGATGGAAGTCATCATGGATTCTATCATTTCCATCTTCACTAGATGAGTTGTCCAACCGAAGGTTGGCGCATACACTGTTCTCATCATTTGCATCAATGTATATAGTGCACTACTTTCATCTTCTACCCTTCTGATTACATTTTCATCATAATTTGATGTTGCACTCATCTGATTAGTTGTATCCACATGACTGCTATTCATACCAACCTGCTCATTACCCGTAGTGCTCATACTTGCGGATAACAACCTCAATATGTAATCATCTCCCACCTTCTCCATGGAGTCTAGGCATAAATATGCCTGCTGCATACTTGTTAGTTTCAAATCCTCTTGCACTAAACTCAAACCAGCTTCATATGCTTCAAAAAATATATCAATGCATGTGTAGAGGAAAAACTAATGTTTTGTAGACTTAAATAAAATTCAGGGTTTAACCTAATTGAATAGTCCACTATCATTGCATTCCTACATTGAATTATCGACCAGGGAGCGTAAGCTTGTGATGATGCCTGCACTATCTATGCCTTCAAGACTCATTTCTATCTAAGTTAATCTTATACAGTTCTTATCTTATCTAGTCCCACTTACTAAAATGTAAAACAATAAATGGAAATGGAAAACAACAAAAAACAATCTAAACTTCCAGTTGCTATGGGTACCTTCAGCAAAAGCTGAAGATAACTGTATTTAACAAAAAATCACAGTTTTAATCTAACAACTCAAAAATGATGAAAAAGATAACACTAACCTCCGAAGGATTAAAAACATGCACTCTACTCATGATTCATAGTTACTGAAAATTTCAATCAATAATTCTTACTTGCTTCACAATATAACACAGAAGATGGAATGAAATAGATTGACTAAGAATGCAGGAAATAAATAAGAAAACATGCAAAGTGAGAGTTAGTACCTTGAGTGGCCAGCTTAGGGAACTATCTCACTTTTCCTAGAGATTAAATCTACTTCAGATCTTCACACATCCCATAACATACAGTTGAATTCAAATCATATCTAAGATAGAACCTTCTTCAGATTTTATTCAAAATTATAACATGTCTGGAATAACTGATAACTGTAACAAAGTAACAGCCATTTTGAAAGTAAAACATAACAACCAACATCAATGAACTAATCCCCTAACTTATATATAAAGATGGGAGAGTCTTGTGCAACCTTCTAACTAACTATGATCATCAATTCATTCCTGGACATCAGGATATTGTTTTTGAGATCAACTTATTCACTGGAATAAAGGAAACAGAGTCCTATCCAAACAGAAATTCTAACCATAACAACTCATAAATAAGATTCATAAACTTCGGTGAGATTCCTAGAATGAGTCTTCTTTCTCCTCTGCATTTATTCTCCCATGATGACCACGTTTGTCTCCATCGATCGCTATGTTTGGCACTTGGACTGCATTCTCATTGATTCCTCTGTTCTACATCATGTTGTAATTACTCCTCCTTGGATTCTTTATTTGGCTGCACCTGGTTAATCATTCCAACATATATACGAAACAACTTCTTATAATAAACTTATGAAATCCTATCTATATTTCATACATATTAATAATTCAAATCATCCATTTGATAATATAGCCACCCGAGTTCATTTATCAGCATAGGGTCTAAGTCTTTGGAAAGTATATATATGAAACAACATAAAATAGAGATAATGTATGTGAAGTCTTTGCATAACCATATAGAAAAGGTCTTTAAAACATATGGAAATAGTATAAAAGGAGGACAATATTTCATCCCAACATTCCCCCCAACTTAGACTTTTGCTTGTCCCTAAGCAAAATTAAAGAACTAGACACCTATGGCAAAAGGTTGTAATGCAGGGCAATTCTTCTGAGGTCTATGTCCACTATAACTCCTTTTCATTGCTTGAGGTAGAACCCATTAGAGTATGCAAGTCTTTCCATCCTGATCTGCTTAGCACGCCTACACTGCTCACTTTTCCCTCCTGTCCAATGTGGCACTGGATAAAGAAGTATAGGAGGCTGATAAATGAGAGGTAACCATGATACTCCCTTTTGTTCTGATATCTGGATATATCTACGCAATCTTTTAAGCATATTCATGAAATTGTGGATAGAATGGGGTTCCTTCCTTTGTAACTTTGGAGTTAAGCTGTCCCATCTGCTTTGCACATACCTTTGACAATTTTGGATAATAGACACTGCCATCCTCTGTATTCTTCTGTAGTCCCTAAGTCTTAAATCCATAATCACCTTACCTGGTCCTTTATGAGACAACAATGTCAACCATTGGGTTAAGATGATTTCAGGCTCCAAGGCTTCCTTCTTCAGTTGTAGTGGTACTTTCTTTTCCTGTTCTTCATATTGGTCCATCAATAACCCTCTGAGTTGTTCATTTTTAAAATATGACATTAATGCTCTGACCTGGAGGTCTCCAACATAAATGCAGGGATTCCATTGTGTATCTTCATCCATTATATAATTGTGTAGGTAATACTCACACAACTGGTTTTGTTCTTCTAAGCTGACCTCTTTGAAGTAATTACAAAAGATAAACCTTGAATGCAAGTTGGGTTGATCATTGATAAACCTGTTAAACTGAAAACTGAGAAATTTTTCCTTCAAAAATAATGCATACACCCTTGATGGAGGTCTACATCCCATAATCTGCTTAGCCCTTTCAATAACCTATGTCAGCTTTTGCTCTAACCGTTTAATCTTCAAATCCTTTTCTACAACAGATTCATTGAGGTTATGCTTTTCGTTTTCCCAATTTTCCTTCTCTTGCCTATTTTCATCAGTTAGTTTCATTAGTTTAAAACCTAAGGACAATGTAGTATGGTATGTTGGGGTTTTTACCACAGGGGGTTGGAGAGTAAGTACTACCTCTTCCTCAATCTTTTTTTATTTTCAGCCAGCTGTGCTAACAAATCTAAATTAGACCCGTGGCCATAAGTTTGGATCTTCTCCTCCAACTCTTGAATCCTCTTTTCCTTTTCTCTATCTCTTCTTCATAACCCCTTACCTGTTCCTCAAGTTGCCTTATTCTATCTAGGGCTTCCTGCAACTCCTTCCTAATATCTCTGTCTTCTATCAATTCCTTTTCACCTTCAAGATTTTCATCATTCCCTTTTTTAGGGGCATCAAAGATTTCCTTAGCAAAGCCATCTGGCACAGGTTTTCCCATTTTTCTGGAAATAAACGGATCTTCTGGTTCAGAATCAGAAGAAGAAATGTACCTTCTTTTTCTAGCAGACATATTATCGTTTGCATAGGCATCAACATAAGCATCCTCAAGAGGGTTTTCTCCCTTATCTGAATCTAGATTCAGAGGGGCTGGATCAGTATCCTGCTGGCCTTTATTTTTGTCTTCTTCTCCAGGGTGCTCAACAATTTTCTCTTTAACACCTTGCTTCCTCAACCTCCCTTATCACCTAGGAGTAACTATCTCATGTTTTTCTACCTTTTTCCTCTTCTTGTTGTTCTCCCTCTGACTCTTTGTTTTCTTCCTAGATGTTGAGGAAGTGGTTCTCTTTGTTTTAGGAACAGAGGTTGAGGGCTCTTCAATTGATACAGGCCTAAACTCTAGAGGGTTCTCAGGTTGTGTTTCTTCCTACTCAGTATCAATAGGGGGTTTAGTTTCATGTGGAATATCTTCCTCTGGCTCTGGTGCTTCCAAGAGTGTTGAGATGTCTACACATTGTTTAAAGGCTTCCCACTCAATCTATGGGTACTAAATCCTTAAACTCCTTTTTACTAACAAAGCTATTAAATAATGGTGAGAAAGAGTTGTGTTTGCTTTTTGCCTCTGATACTCTAAAGACATTATTCTCAACATACTATACAAATAATTGGGAACATTGACAAGTTTCTCATGTCTCAAATGGTTGAGTAGTTTAAGATGTGCAGTATACAACATATTATATCTACCATCACAAGTGATGTATTTGATAATATAGAAAGCACATTTCCCCCAAAAATATGGAAGAGATAATCGTTTGGTACCTTGTGTGGTAGAATCTAGGTGTTCACCTCTTTCACAAAACTCCTCCCTAGCCATAGTTGCATCAGCCCTGATTGGATACTCAGACCCTATTCTAGGCAACCCTGAAACTTGAGAAATTGCAAGCTTAGAAGCATCTACTGTCAACCCTCTAACCATTGCTTCATCATATTGTAGAGTAAGTGCAAATTCTTGTACCATGTCGTCGTCATATTATGTAAGTTTGAGGAAGTAATCAAGCCAACCCACTCTAGTAAAAACCGAAAGAACCAGCACATCCTCCAATATTTCCTTGTGTGCCGAGGGTTCCCTTCTGATTAAGTCTCCTCCCATTAAGACTGTGAATTAGAACTCTGCAATGTCAATTGTCTACATAATTCCAACTAACCAATTTCTACTGCTTCAGCTCACCACCCTGAAAAACCAGTCTTTCAATTTACCTCTTTCCTACTTCTCCACTATAACTCCATAACTCCTTAAGGTATTAATTCATTATTTGACAGAGGTGAGTTCATAGCGCAAAGTATTTGTCTAGTTTTCTCAAAGGCAGGGTTTTAAACAAGGTTTTGAAAGGCAAAACTATGAAGGCAACAATGATTAAATGACAATCATTTGAAAAGAAACCCCTCCACCCAACTTAATGATGAAGTGACCACACTTCATATGGCAGGTGTGACAGATGAAGGAGTGATAAAAAGAAATGGCGGAAATATACATCGCATGCATGAAATAAATTATGAATAAACATGAAAATAAATAAAGAAATCTAAGCGTATTAATAGAAAGGTGTTGATTGTACATATATAGCGAAATGAAATAATTAACATACCTTGGAAGTTGTGAACAATACTGGGGAGGTGATAGAATATGCATGCGGAAAATGGGCAGTTGGATGTATGGTTACAGAGTGATAATAGAATAGTGCAAGATGGCAGATGGAAGTACCACTCATAATTTGAAGTGACACTTGGAATAATGTGAATGGAGCAATTTGAAAGGAATACTGGTTGACGGAATGGGCGGGAGAATTGAGGTAGTGTTCATCAAGCAATGGAACAGAACAGTAGACTAGTGTTGCTACGGGCGCCTGCAACACAGGTCCCGACTGTGTAAATGTAACATAATATAACAGGTCTCAGCTGAGTTAGGTCTCGACTGAAGAAGTGAAAAACAGGTCTCGACGGAGATATGAAGTTGTAACCATGGAAATTGTGCAGTGTGTGCATGTGGGAAAAGAAAAGAAATTTAATTGTCAGCAATAGGGGTTGAGTATTACAACTCAACCTCCACATCACTGGACATTGCTGCTATATCAGAATCAGAATGTGCATTATCCGGTGTCACAACATCTAAATCAGCATCATTTGGTGTCACAACATCTGAATCAACATCATCTAGTGTCACAGCATCTGAATTAGCAGTATCAAGAGGAGCATACTGAGCAGATAGAGATACCAGAAAGTCATCTCTCTGGAGTGGCTTCTTGTACAATTTGAGCCTATGCCCATTGACCAATAGTGAAAATTGAACTTCATCAATAGTTTGCAGTTGAACTGCACCATTAGGAAAAACTTGTTGGATTTCATATGGACCTAACCAACGTGACTGAAGCTTTCCCTTGAAGTCCTTATACCTTGAATCATAAAGTAGTGCCCAGTCTCTTGTAGTGAATTCCTTTGTTTTTATATATTTATCATGCCATTTTGCCCTTTGCTTCTGTATGACCTCTCTATGATGAATAGCTTCCAGTCTCATTTCATCCAAGGCATTCAAATGTTGTAGCCTTTCCTGTTGTGCAGTGGTCAGATCCATTCCTAGGTCCATTGCTGTCCTCAGGGTTTTATGCTCAAATTCAATAGGCAGAACTTCAGTCTTGCCATAGACTAGCTCATAGAGTGTAAACCTTGTAGTTGTCTTCCAAGTCGTTCTATATGCCCAAACAACTTCAAGGAGCCTAGAAACCCAATCTCCTTGGTGAAGTTGCACTGTCTTGGTCAGGATGTTTTCAATTTCTCTATTAGTAACTTCTACCTGACCATTAGCCTATGGATGGTAGGGAATGGATTTCTTATACCCGATCTGATATTCTGCAACCAATTTTGTTATTAAATCAGATGTAAACTGTGGTCCCTAGTCAGTTACTATTTCTCTTGGAACACCATACCTGGTGAAGATGTCTTCATATAAGAATTTGACCACATTGCCATCTCTGGCAAACTATAATGCTTTCACTTCTACTCATTTAGTAAGGTAATATGTACATACTAGGATATATTCTTTGTTGTTTGATGAAGGAGATATAGGCCCCACAAAATCCAAACCCCACTTGTCAAAAGGAGCTAGTGAGAGTTGTGGCTGCAAAGGCATCTCATCACTTCGAGTAGGTCTCCCCATTCTCTGGCATCTATCACAGCTCCTAGTGTACTTGACAACATCCTTGTGAGGAGTTGGCCAATAATAACATGTGGTGAGGATTTTAAAGGCTGTCCGCTTTGCTGTAAACTATCCTCCATAAGGCTCATCATGAGAAGCCTTCATTATATCAAATACTTCATCCTCCCTGATACATTTTTGCATAATATTGTCTAGTCTAGTGTAGAATAGAAATCCAAAAATCCAAGAGTAAGAGAAACACTTATGCACCAACTGCCTCTTCTCCCTTGTAGAGAAATATCCTGGAATTTTCCCTATAACCAAATAATTGGCTATATCTGCATACCGGGGAGTGTATGTAGTGAGAGAAAATAAATTCTCATTAGGAAAGGAATCATCAACCACTCCATCTAAAGATTGTGTAGGTAGTCTGGACAGAAAATCAGCAACAACATTGGCTTTGCCTAGTTTGTCAACAATTGTAATGTCAAACTCTTGCAACAACAATAACCACCTTACAAGTCTGCCACCTACTATGGGTTTATTCATCAAGTATCTGATGGCTACATGATCTGTATGGATGAAGACCTTGTAACCAGTTATGTAGTGTCTGAACTTATTTATGGCATAAACAACTGCTAACATCTCTTTCTCTGTCACTGTATAATTCAATTCAGCTCCTTGCAGATTCATACTGACATAATAAATGACATATTCCTTGGATCCTTCTTGTTGGCCTAAAACTGCACCAATTGCAAAATATGATGCATCAGTATGGATGTGAAAAGGTAAGGTCCAATTTGGTCCTCTAAGTACAAGAGCTTGTGTCAAGGAGGTTTTCAGCTTTTCAAAAGAAGTCTGACAATCTGGTGTCCACTCAAATTCACTGTCTTTTGTTAACAAAGTAAATAGAGGTGCAACAATTTTGCTAAAATCTTGAAAGAGCCTTTTGTAGTAACCTGCATGTCCTAGGAAACTCTTGAAATCTTTTTGCTTCTGTGGAATAGGTAGGGTGGAAATAACTTCAGTTTTTTTTGGATCCACTTGTATTCCAGCACTTGAAATAAAGTGCCCCAAAACCATTCCTTGTGTCATCATAAGGAAACACTTTTGATTACTCAAAGAGAGATTGTGATTTGTACATCTTTTCAATACCTTCTCCAAGTTGTGTAGGGCTTCATCACATGTGTCACCATATGTGGTGAAGTCATCCATTTAATCTCCATACCGTCATGTGCAAAATTAGATAAAATGCTTAAAACCGCTATTTGAAAAGTAGCTGGAGCGTTGCACAAGCCAAAGGGAAAGATAGAGTATGCATATGTCCCCCAAGGGCAGGTAAATGTTATCTTATCTTGATCTTTTGGAGTAATTTTAATCTGATTATAGCCACTAAAACCATCAAGGAAGGAAAAATATTTCTTGCCTACTAGTGAATCAAGAACTTGGTCAATGAAGGGCAATGGAAAGTGGTCTTTCCTGGTAGCAGTGTTCAATTCTCTATAGTCAACACAAACCCTCCACTTTCCTCCTTTCTTTGGAACTATAACCAATGGTGACACCCATTAACTGTCTGAAATGGGGTATATGAAACCTGCATCCAAAAGTTTATGTAGCTCAGTTTTAACAATTTCCCTAAGGGCTGGATTCGTGTGCCTTTGCTGCTGCCTGATAGGCCTGTATCCATCATCTATGTATATCTTATGCATGCATGAGGTAGGATCAATGCCTTTCATATCATTATAATCCCATGCAAATGCTGCTGAGTGTGACTATAAAACTCTATGCAAGGAGTGTTGTTGTTCATCAGTCAAGGCATTATTAATATTCAACATCTTTCCTGGCCTGACCTCTAGTTGCTTGGACAGTTCGTGCACATAAGACAAATCAAGACTGGGTAACACAGGTAAGCATTGATGAGGTAATAAAGCATGAAATATTTGAGACACGTCTTCTGATGAACTGCTTGGTATTGTGATGCTCAAAGGGTCTTGTAAGCAAGATAGACAATCTTGCTGTTGCGGATGCTTTCCACAGTCATTATGGAGGACATGAGAAATTAGTTCATCTTCATAAGGAACATCTAACAAGGGGCTGCACTCAATAGTCATTAGTGTGTGCAAGGAGTAAGTGTCTTCTTCTTCCTGGAAAGGCCAAATGGTTTGCTCAAGTTCATGGTATGGTTGGGCTGGAGGGTACAACACTAGTTTCTTGGTCACTGTCCCATTGGATATTATCATGTTACCAGACCTACAACCTATAAATGCATCAGCAGTGGCAAGCCATGGTCTACCTAGTATAAGAGGATAACCAACAAGATTAACTTTGGGCTGCAAGACTGTGAAATCAACTGGATACTCCCAAGAGTCTAGTGTAATGACCAAATCCTCTATGACTCCCTCAAGTTTGACTGTGGACCTATTAGCTAATTGAAGAACTATCTGGGTAGGCCTAAGATTGTTTAGTTGGAGTATATGCATTGTTTCCTTGGTCATGACATTAATAGCAGCACCTAGATCTATCAGAGTGTTCTTAATCAGAGTCCCGTTGATCTTGACATCCACCACTGGACTTCCTGGGTTTGTATATTTTGGAACAGTTATATTACCCAACATGATGTTTGCAAGATTACCTAACACATGCACTGTCTGGGGTCCATTCTCTTTCTTCCTGGTTTCTTTATGCAAAGTTCCCTAATAGTTTTGGTACAAATGGGGATATCCTTGATAGTTTGGATTAGGGGAATCTTGATGCTGATATCCTTTAGCTGGCTAAGAAGGGCAGTATTAGCTTGAGCTGGTTGCTTTTTCATGGTTAAACGTTTAGGGAAAGGAGGAGACTTCTACTGCAAGGTAGGTTGGGCATCTTGGTTTGAGTCAGGTTCTAAGGGTTGTTTATCTGGGGTCTCTTTGGTGGGCTCTTCATCTTCAAGCTCAGTAATTTGGGGAGATGAAGGTCCTGCAAGTTGTTTCCTTGATCTAAGATGAACATTACTCACTTTCGCCCCATAGGTGGGATATTGCATCACCTCATTAGTATAAGCCTGCTGAACAGGGTTGTTGTTAGGGTTAGGTACAGGTTGGGCAGGGATTTGGGTAAGTCTAGGAGATGGATTTTGAGGTGGGTTTTGAGGTGGTGGCATGATGGTTGGCTGTTGTGGCTGAGATGGAATCATAGGTTGCTGAAATTGTGCATTTTGCTGCCATTGTCGGCCCTTGTTCCACTAAGGCTGCCATTGTTGCTACTGATTAGGCCACTAAGGATTATAGTTAGGTCCTTGGAAATTTTTATGTGGCCATGGGTTAGGTTGCTGTTGGTTCCAACCAGCTTGTGGAGAAGGCCATTGCAGATTTTTCCATTGTGGGTTTTGCCATGCATTTGGGTTACCAGACCATTGCTGAATATTCCAGGCAAAGAAGTTCTGATTTGCAGTAGGAAAGGGAGGATTAAAATTAAGTGGATTAGGAGGCATACATTGTCTTTGTTGCCATGGCCTTCTTTGGGCAATGAAGAATAATTGCCCGTCCTCTCCTTTGAATTGCTGTAACTCTGGTCTCTCAATCCTTTCTTGCTGGATACTGGCCACCCTCTTACATTTGCAATTGGCTTTCCTTTGTCTACAACTGGGGTAGTATTCAGTGAGCATTGCATCTGCCTCTTCTTTTTTCTTCTTGATGTGAAGAGTGTCCAACTGTGTAGCCATGTAGCTAATGATATCTTCTTTCATATTGGTCAGCAGGTTACTAATTTCCACTCGAGAAACTCTATTAACTGCCTTGCATGCAATGGCTACTCTTTCTCCTTTGGGCTTTCTGGAAAATGTCCTAGAGTAGTTCCTACAAGCTGTACAAATATCTTCAAAGGGTAGTTGAGAGATATCCCTTGTTCCAATGAGATTTAGGGCATCCATGCAATCATCATTGACTCCTCTTAAAAAGACCAGTTTCAATGATTCTTCAGACAACCTATTCTGAGGGTTTTTCTTCAAGGCAAATTGGAATCTCTCCACATAGTCCTCTAATGGCTCCTCCTCCTTTTGTGACATCCTAAAGATGTCATCTTTCCTCCTATCATGTCCTCTGCAGTAGTCTTTGTATTTTGCTAGGAATTTTGTCTTCATGGTATCCCAGTCTGGAATGGCATCTTTCCCTAGTCCCATAAACCATGTTAAAGTAGCATCTTTTAGGGTAGTAGGGAACAACTTGAGTCTATAAGGATCAGTGGTATAATCATAACTCCTACACAGAACATCAAACTCGAATAGGAAAGTGTCAGGATCTTCAGTCACCAAACCATAGAAAACAGGCAATGCAGATGGTGGTATATTTTTCAGAGTAGCTGCCCGTGCTAGGTCTGGTATAGGGAATTCAAATGTAGCTTGTCCTAGAGGATCCTCTACTGCATCTGCCATGGTTCTGAAAGTTCCCTTTGTGGCAGTAGAGGAAGCTGATGGAGATGTAGGGGGTGTTGATGAAGATGTAAAAGGAAACTCTCCTTCAGCACTTCCTATTGTGTAGTTGTTGAAATCAACTGTACCCTCGTTGTTCTAAGAAGTTGATGGGAGGAATCTACCTCGAATATCTCTTTGCCTCTGCATACAGTAAATTGAGCTTTATGTTTCAACGGCCCTGCACAATGTTAGTAGAATGCCTGGTGTTTCTTGAAAAATGAAATTATACAATCTAATACTAAAATCAAGATTTTAACTATAAAAGCATGTAAAACCTAACAAATGAGATTATGAAGATAGCACCATCCCTAGCAATGACGCCAAAAATGTAGAGGAAAAACTAATGTTTTGTAGACTTAAATAAAATTTAGGGTTTAACCTAACTGAACAGTCCACTATCATTGAATTCCTACATTGAATTATTGATCAGGGAGCGTAAGCTTGTGATGATGCCTACACTATCTATGCCTTCAAGACTCATTTCTAATCTAAGTAAATCTTATACAGTTCTTATCTTATCTAGTCCCACTTACTAAAATGTAAAACAGTAAACAGAAATGGAAAACAACAAAAATAATCTAAACTTCTAGTTGCTACGGGTAGCTGAAGATAACTGTATTTAACAGAAAATCACAGTTTTAATCTAACAACTCAAAAATGATGAAAATGCTAACACTAACCTCCGGAGGATTAAAAACGTGCACTCTACTCATGAATCACAGTTACTAGAAATATCAATCAATAATTCATACTTTCTTCACAATATAACATAGAAGATGGAATGAAATAGATTAACTAAGAATGTAGGAAATAAATAAGAAAACATGCAAAGTGAGAGTTAGTACCTTGAGTGGCCAGCTCAGGGAACTATCTCACTTTTCCTAGAGATTAAATCTACTTCAGATCTTCACACATCCCATAACATATAGTTGAATTCAAATCATATCTAAGATAGAATCTTCTTTAGATTTTATTAAAATTATAACATGTCTGGAATAATTGATAACTGTAACAAAGTAACAACTATTTTGAAAGTAAAACATAACAACGAACATCAACAAACTAATCCCCTAACTTATATATAAAGATGGGAGAGTCTTGTGCAACCTTCTAACTAACTGCGATCATCAATTCATTCTTGGACATCAGGATATTGTTTTTGAGATCAACTTATTAACTGGAATAAAGGAAACAGAGTCCTCTCCAAACATAAATTCTAACCATAACAACTCATAAATAAGATTCATAAACTTCGGTGAGATTCCTAGAATGAGTCTTCTTTCTCCTCTGCATTTATTCTCCCATGATGACCACATTTGTCTCCACCGATCGCTATGTCTGGCACTTGGACCGCATTCTCATTGATTCCTCTGTTCTACATCCTGTTGTAATTACTCCTCCTTGGATTCTTTATTTGGCTGCACAAGGTTAATTATTCCAACATATATACAAAACAACCTCTCATAATAAACTTATGAAATCCTATCTCTATTTCATACATATTAATAATTCAAATCATCCATTTGATAATATAACCACTTGAGTTCATTTTTCAGCATAGGGTCTAAGTCTTTGGAAAGTATATATATGAAACAACATAAAATAGAGATAATGTATGTGAAGTCTTTGCAGAACCATATAGAAAAGGTATTTAAAACATATGGAAATAGTATAAAAGGAGGACAATATTTCATCCCAACAGCATGCGGGAGTGTTAGGTTTGAAATCATTTGGAATATTGGAAAGAGCAACTGCAAACCTATGACCAAAATCCATGCTAGACTCTCCTTCTTGTCTTTTTATTTCTTCCAACTTTGTGACAAGATTAGTAGGGTCTAAACCTTTTGCAAATTCTTCTTCAAATGCAGCCACAAGTTCATTCCAAGAGGCAAGGGATTGCTCTACAAAACTCTGAATCCATTCTTTTGCCTTTCCACACAAGGACCTAACAAAGAATCTCACCCACATGTCCTCATCCTCAAATTGAAACTCATCCATGATGTCAGAGAAATTATCAACATGTGTCTCCCCTTTCCAAATGTTATACCCATCAAAGACAGACATCTGGCTATAGACCATGGTTGGCATACTTTACATTTTGTAGTGAACCCAAGAGAGGTCTAACTGATCGTAAATAGGATCTAAGGGAGAGACAAGGGACTAAGCAATCTGATTTTTAGGGGCAACAGGGTAAGCATGAAATTGCACCCTAAAATCTAGCAGCCTAACACGATTTCTAATTTCTTTTTCCTAATGCAACATGGACTCTAGCAGCTGATTCTATTTGTCTAATTCATATTGCTACCTAACAAATTCATTATGATTTTACATGGGTGCATATAAGTTTGGGCTTGTAAAAGATGTAGAGCCATGACTTGAACAAGAATCACTAGAATGGTCATATGCATCTAATCCAATGTAGTTTCTAGGGTCTAAAACATAAGAAGATACATATGAAGGAGCATCCCTAGAATCATCAAATTCACACCTAGAGACCATGACTAAAACATTCTACAATGCAGGGCATAAAATAAAGGTATTACAAATTATGTTCCTTTACTGTGAAAGGAACTCAATCTCAAAGGTAGGAAGAAAACCATGTACCTTTAAAAATTAGTTGTTGCACATTGCGACAGGGTCTTCAAATCACCAATAGGAAGCAAAACAACAACAACAAATCTTATTTTTTGATAGCAGAGTTGCTACCTCTTCCAAAGAGGAAATCCTTGAAGCATGTTGAAACACCATGGATAAAACCTTTCTTGGTCATCCAACTAGTAGATTCATGACTTTCTTCCAATCTAGGACAAGACAAAACTTTGAGTTCCCAGCAGAGTCATTATTCTATTGGTGTAAGTTGATGGGCTGCCAACTTCAACGCATAACAAAATGTAAACTGCAAACTAACTGTTACCAAGGCCTTTAGAATCTTCAATCCTTTAATTCATCCTTGGCAATGCCACCATTCTATTGGTGCAAGTTGACAAGCTACCACCTTCAACAAGCAACAAAATGCACCTAGCAATGACTACAAACTATCTTTGATGACTATGTTGCAAAGGTCTTCAAGATTTGAACCAAAGTATCAAAAGTTCTCTAGCAACAGTGCCATTCTATTGGGTCCCAAAACCGTAGGTCCAAAATCCTAGGGCATATCTCCACCTTTTAGGCCAGGGGAAGGTAAGAAAGAGACTCATCCACAGATTGAGGATAATTAAGGCTAACTAATGAGAGTGGATATTCTCTCCTACACTTCGGGATCAACTAGACCTAGGAGGGATATTCCTAGAGGCATTGAATGGAACACAAATAAACACACACAACCATACCTAATGTACATTTGACCCCCATAACTATCACTAGGTCAAGGAAAACTGATTGCATAAAGCCTATATTCAAACTGATTGCTACACCATGCATATCCACCCAAAGATGACAACATTACATTTCTCATAAGATAAATTCATTTGACATTCTATACATAGTGGCAAGATGCAAACATGCATGCCATGATTCACACAAGATTTAAACTATTTTGAATTACTTGAAATTTGTCTTTGGTTATAATACAGAATCATGAATAACATGTAAACTAATCTAATCCTACTCCTATTCCTACAACTAACAAGACAAAGGGTGAGTTTGAAAGAATGCTGACCCTTCACCAAACTGGACAGGTGCCTACTTCATTGGGCAACAAAGTCATGAACAAAAAATAGGGAAGAGATACATCCAATAAGCATCAATAGAAATAGATGTGCATTAACATTCATATCAAATATTATATTTTATACAGGGGACATACTTAGTGATCTAGACAAAACTAAAACAACCCAGATGCAACAAAGAGAAGACCAACAGAAAAGCTTTGCATTGCATTAAAATGCTATGATATATTTATCCTCTTTCAGTTACAATCCCACCAACAAATGTGATGACAGAAAACATATAACTGTGACTATACATTCACAAACAACCATGGAGACATACCACTATGTAAACCGTGCATTGAGGATCTTTCGTATGCTGTATTAGATGCATTCCAGCTCCTTGCAGACCTAACTGGATTCATTTGATGCCCTAATATCACCTGAGGCACTTGCAGATTGAAAAATAGTTGAATGACCAACCCTTATTACATATTTTGATCATATATATATAACACTTCTCGCACTGTTGTGTTTGGGTGGGAATCACCTACCCCATCTACCTCTGTAACCTCGACATTGAATTGCACCCACTCTGCCACCTACCTGTGATTTATCTTTATTTCGTATTAGTGACATCTCAGGTGTAGGCCTGTGGCATTCAAAATTCACCAAGATTCCATGTATGAGACTCAACAATCTCATAATGTACTGCCATACTATATGAGTCATGCTGCTTGAGATTTAGCCAATCATGCAATCAAATAACTTCATTAAAATTGAAGTGTCTTGGAGGAGTGCCGAGCCACCACGTGTCCCTTTATAGATGCTTCTATATTTTTTTTGCAAGGCTAGGAGACTTGCTGACTCACTTGCTTTGATTAATGATGCAACACCTAGCACTTGTTGGCTCTACCACAATCCTGATGGTGTGCAAACCGTTAGATATCTTAAGCTTATGATCAACGGTTCGAAGGATTTGATGCCTCACAAAGAAAAATGGGACCCACTTCTTGTGACTTGGCATTAAACAACCAATGGCACAATGTTTAAAAGTTTTCAAAATTGACAACTTAAAAACTTGTGTGGTGCATTCATGTGGAAACGTCGCATTAAGTGCATCTACGATTCTCTGGTCTCATTTTCTTTGTTCTTCCTTCTCTCTTAATCCTTCATCCTTGTTGGCCTTTCGGCAAAACCAAGAACTTGAGAATTAATTTTTGGCAGGTTCGTAGATTCACAAATTCATGAACTTGCCAAAACATCATAGTGTTTCACATCCTTGTTCCTTCATTGTTCTCTTTCTTCATTCGCATTTCAATGAAAACATGAATAGGTGAACTACTTTCGGCAGGTTCACGAACTAATGGACCTTCCGAAATGCAAACACTTAGATAAATTTCAAAGGATTTTCATGAAGGTATTAGAGGATTTTCACACTTAGATGATTTGAGGATGGAGGCCCATAGAAAATCTCTCTGATCAGACATAACTGATGGGCAAAGCACGTGGATGCAACAGAGGGGTGCAAACACAGGGTTTTGATGGATTTTGGGCATAGTGAACCTAGGTCCCAATTTAGTGTGTACATATAGAAAATGATAATAAAAACAAGATAAAATGATTTTAGCCTATTTAATTCATTAACTAATGCATCCTCATGATTGAGCTAAAATGAATGCTTATATAAACATATGAAGATAAACTATAAAAAAACATGTGCAAACCTTGTTCTTTGGATGTGCTCCTTGATGTTGGATGTATGTTGATTGCTCCTCAAATTGACAACATAACTTTGCATTGCATGGAGACTTGAAAATAACTTGGATTGATGGCTATTTATAGATTTTTAGATGAGGGATTGGATGGATAGGATTGATTTGAAAGATCAATGGTTGAGGAATGGATTGATGAGAGGCCACCAAGTGACACAATTTGATTGGAGGATAAAGATGGTCCTTGGATCAAGGAGAGATCAAGGATGGAGGATTGTGTTGGATAAAGTGAATGGAGAGGATCAAAGGAGGACAAAAGGACCTTTTGTACGAAGGACTTGCCCATCCTTTTGTAAGAGACCCATGCAGTCTTGTACAAAAGTCCATGCCTTTGTACACATTGGAAGATGTGAGAGGTTTGAATGGGTTAATGATGGGATTTGGAATGTACAAGCATGTGATTAAGTTGATTAAGTGGATTAGTCAACTTAATCAAAAGTGCACAAAATAGGAAACATAATAAATAGAAATATTTATTTAATTCATGGAATGGGGATGAAGTGATATTAGATAAATAAATATTTATCTAATGTTGGACTATGGAAAAGGATTTGATTCATTGAATAAATGATTAAATTCATTCAATTAATGCTAGGAGATGGTATGGATGAATAGTGATTTAACAATAAAATATTATTTAATCACTGTCAAAAAGGGGATTGGATAATTAACTGTGTAAATAGGGATTTATCCAATTAATTATGGAAGAAAGTGGTTTCATGATGTCTTGATTGGGGATGAAGTGGTGAGTGGTCGATTTTAGGTGTTTATAGTTTGGTTTCTCTTTCACATTTGTGCTCCATAGCTATATCTTTATTTAGGGTTTGGTACTTAGTGATAACTCTTACCTTTCCCTAGCTTACCCACCCTTGGATTCACCTCTAAGGCTCCATTTTTAGATTTGACTTTTTTGAGTTCATCCTTCATCTTATATATGATTAGGGTTTGTATCCACCTTTATTTGCTCATGGATCACTCTATTTGGTGGTTGGTTATGACATGGCGAGTTACATTTCATGTTGATAATTTTGACCCATTATGACATGGGCATTGGAATTTAAGCTTAGGATTTGGGTGCCACTTTAGCCCATGATATTTGCTTATGATTTTGGAAACTATATGTGATTTTTTATTTTAGACTTGGTCTATTTAATGGATTCTTGGGCAGGAGATGATGACGCACTTGTATTTGTAGGGGGTTATGCTTCTAGAATTTATCCTAACATGGTGATTGGGATAGGAGTGGATGCTTTTTGAATGTATTGTAATCTGGATTATGATAATACATTAAGTGTTCCTTTAATGCTAGGTTCTTTTTTAAAATGTATCTATTTTCTTATGTGATTCTTGTGTTGCATGTTTATAAATATTTCTAAAATTGTTAGATCCAAGTCTATTTAGTATTTCTTTCCTCTTAAGATTAAGCAAGACATTGTTTAGTTGTATTAGGCTTCCTTTTAGAATTAAATCTAAAATCCTTAAAAAGATCTAGTAGAGCTTGAGTAAAATTTAAAACAATTTTGATTTCTATATATATAATGTTTATAAAAGTAAAAATTAGGGAATAGATTTCAAAAGTTGATTATGGAGAAGCGTTGGTTGCTCAACATTGCAGCAACATAATAGTACTCAAAAGCTAGATGTCCAAATGGCTTGTGTAGGGTTTGCTTTATAGAAAAGGACGATTCGAATGGACGGTTGTGATCGAAAGTTATTTTGAATGATATGAACGGTCAATATTGATTAGGGTTGATTAGGTTTTCCCACTCCAAGAGGGATTGTAGTCATGTGACAAGTGTGCGATGGAGGATAAATGAGACCTAATTTAAATAAAAGATTATTTAAATTAGTTTGACATGTGAAGTGTTGTAGTCATGTGACACTTGTTTGAATGAGACGAAAGGTGAGGGATTTAATTCAAATATTTAATTTGAATTATGTGAGACATGTGACAAGGGGGAATTAATTAAATAAATGGATCTATTTAATTAATTGGATTAGGTGATTAAGTTGGATAAGTGGGATAAGGCTAGGACCTAGGGCAAAACATTACAAGGTGTCTCACAGGGTCATGTCGACTAGGTGTTGCAAGACATGGACAGATTTAGGTGTCTACATTTTGCCCCTCTTTCAGATGATGTTCAAGATGATGTGATTTATGTTGAGTAAAATCATTTCAAAGAAGATAAGGAAATGGGATGATGATGCCCCCTCAAGAGGATAGGCGGGTTGGACAAACAAGGGTAGGCTCTCAAAATGAAATGGATGAAATAAGGGAATGGATAGAAGAAAGGGAAGGATGTGTTATGCTGCAATGAAGGTGAGCAACCATGATGTTTGATATAGCACTAGACATTATGCACCAAGGTATAAGGACCAAGGTGACGATGTGTCTCATGCCCCAGCTTTATACAACCTTGTCTAGATACAAGATATGAATATTAGCTAGGAATGATTTGGATTTGACACAAATACAAGAAAAAAAGATAACACACACAATAAAGCAAGCAAGCATGCACAAATGACACAAAAACAAGCAAGGTATTGCCCTTGTCAAGCTGTAAACCAATGATTGATTGATTGATTGATGATAATGATAGTGTTTGGTTTCAGGAAATGCAACATGTTGTCTAAGACGCCTAGTCTAGTTTCGACAATGCAACATCTTGTCTAAAACAATTGATTTATTGATTGATACTAGTGTTGTTGGCCATGCGAGCAACACCAGGGTTTGATTGATTGATGGATTGATTTGGTTTACATCAAGATTAGGATCAAGACCATTGAATGTGATTGGATAATTTGACTTGATTGATTGACTTGATTGGTATGGGTTGATGATGACTTGTATTTGGATCATTGCTTGGAATGATTTGATTGAATTTTGTTGAATGATTGGGAGAATTGATTTGAGATGATTGATTGATTGAATAATGATGAAGATTGATGAATTGGATGAATTGATGTGAAAAATTGATTTGATTGGTGTGATTTGATTGAATGATTGGAAGAATTGAATTGATTGACTTGATTTGAAGAAGTGAATTGATTTGATTGAAATGGATTAAATTGATTTGAAGAAATGGTTTGATCGATTGGAATGATGTGATTGACTTGAAGAATGTGATGTGATGAATTGAAGAAGTGAATTGATGATGTGGATTGATTTTATTGCATGGATTTTTGTTGGATATTTGATTTTTTTGTGTTTTTGAATGTTGTGCTTTTTTTTGTATTCTTGGAATTTTTTTATTTTTTTGTATTTTTGAAAATGTTTTGATTTTTTTGTATTTTTGAAATGTTTTGATTTTTTTTGTATTTTTGAGATGTTTTGATTTTTTTGTATTTTTGAGATGTTTTGATTTTTTTTTAGATGTTTTGATTTTTTTTGAGATTTTTTGAAATGTTTTAATTTTTTTGGATTTTTGGAGAATTTTGGAATGTCAATGGATGACAATTTAGATAGCCTTTGTGCTAGATACCAATGACAAGGGAAAACCAAGTCTAGGTGCAAGGATGTAGGATGGATGATAATGGATGTATGTGTAAGAGGGCAAGGATGGGATCTCCAAGGACTATGTTGCATAGGAATAACATGCCTGATTCTAGGTGCAATACGTAGGATTTTTCATGACAAGGCTTATGATGATAGGATAATGATAGGATTGTTGGAGAGGATGAGGTATGTCAAGAGATATCCAAAACATGTGTCAACATTTTGCCCCCAATCTTTATCAAGATCAAAAAAAGAGGAAGGGTAGATGGATGGACTCAATATGATAGGTATGTGGGTGTAATGGCTAAGGATAATATGGAAATTCTATGCAAATGGTATGATAGGATAGAAATGATAGGTTGGATGAGACATTGTGCCCCCAAGTGTAAGTGACATAGAAGATCAACCTACCATAATGCCTGTTTGCTAGGTTTTCATCATGGTACTTATCCAAGGCACCACCAAGGTTGGTTTTCACCATTGGACGAAGGGGTTTCTCTTTACTTTTTTGATTGATTTTTTTTGACTTTTTGACTTTTTTGACTAGGATAGGTGAATGTGGATGAGAGGGACTCAAGTGTCTAGTGCCATGAAAGGTGATAGTCCCATTAGAGGAAGATGTCATCGCAAATGGACCATGTCAAGTCATTATGCTCATCGATGTTGGTAGGGTGATTACATGAAAGTGAGATGGATAAGGTAGATAGTGGATTATGATGTGGATTATGGAGGGAAGATAGTGAATTATGATGTGGATTATGTAGGGATGATAGTGGATTATGATGTGGATTATGTAGGACTTATGCGAAAGATGGATGAAAGGCTTATGCAAAAGCATGGACCATAGGGAAGTGATGAGGAAGATATGTAGGATAGTGGTTGAATGATGGGGTGATGGAGGGATGAAAAGGAAATATGACCAATGGCTGCACACACTGTGATAAACATTGAAGCTTTTTATTGGAAGGCGGTGTAGGAAGCAATGGTGATGTTGTCTTAGTGGATGGATAACGTAGGATTTTGGGGACCCACATAGACTTAGTATTTGTATGACTTTTGCTTTTCATGTGGGATTTTTGGAATGTTTGAATGGAGTGGATGGAAGAAGATGGTTGGGATTTTTGAGAGGTGGATGCCTCATTTGACTTTCTTTCTTTTTGCTTAGGGATCCATACCATTTTAGTTTTTGACTTTTCTTTTGGAGATATGGGCTTGGATGGCTTTTTGGATATATTTTTCTTTGACCTTTTGAATTGATGTCGTAAGGCATGCGGATCCTTAGGATTTTTAGCTTTATGGGTAGAGGCATCCAAATGTTTATTTTTGAATCCCATGGGTTTGGTGGAATGAGTGGAAACTTCATGTTTAGATAATGTGTGCATTTGTTGGTCATGATTAGGAATGTGAGGGAATTTATGGATGATAGGGATGTTAGGTGTTGGAAGCAACATCGGTAAAGTGGATGTAGGGAATTTAGGAGTTTGAAGAAGTGGAGGTAAATTGGATGGTGGAAGGTGTATGTCACATCATGCTTTTGCCATTTGTAGGATGACGGAGGTGGAATGGCAACATATGTTTTGGGAATGTGATAGGATGTGCGATAGAAAGTGGTGGACTTAGGAGGCATGGAAGTATTACCAACATCTTTAGATGGCTGTCCTTGGGGTGTGTATCCAAGGCCATATGAGCGTGGAGGGATTTTGACATGAATGGGCTCCAAAATTCCTTGTTTAGGAAGGACTAGGCCTTTGCCTTGGTAATTCATGTTTTGGAGCATGCAATGGACAATGGGACTAGGTGCAAATTGGACATTAGACTTGAGCTCTTTATTGGATGGAGAAGGTGAAGTGGATAATGGTTGTGTTGGCAAGAGACACTATATGGATTCATGGTTGTTGTCATTGATGGCAACAAAGGTCATCCCACATATCCGCAAGTCATGATGTGTCTCTACCGGAAGTCAGAATAAAGAATGTTGTGGTCCGGTGAACAAGAACAGAGCATGTGGCAAGGTCCGACAGATTGGTCCGGACCTCTCAGAGGAAGTGTCTTGATGCAGTGCGGATTTGGGGAAGTCAAGAGGACTACCTTGAATGGTATATTCCAAGGATTTAGCCTCCGGTGATGGACAAGGAAAAAGATATGAATGGTTGAGTACCGGATTCCTGAGAGACAGTGAAAACAGAGGAAGAACTGACTGACAGAGTATCAGACTACTTTCCGGATGTGTTACTGTTGATGATAGAGGTTGTGAAGGCATGAATCATGTTTGGCCGACATGATTAATGATATCTACAAGTATATGCTTGATCCGCATTGCTTGGTGAGGAAGGATTCAGCCGACAGAACAAGAGTTTGCAAGAAACTAGACTGTTCTGGATGCCGACTAGAAAGGTGATGAAATTACTTGTGCGGATATATATAGAGGATGGATTTAGTTGTGAAGGGTGTGATGGTGTGATGAGATATGCGAATAAGTCCAGAACAGAGCAGAAGTAGCAAAAAGGATCCGGTATGTGAAAGATAGCAGAATAAAGAACAAAGGAAAGATGAAGTGCAGCAGATCAGTGTACTGAGCCTAACCGGAACTGAACTCCAGCATATGCAGATGCTTCAAATCAGTTCAAGACTATGATTCTTATCACTTTGTAGACAGTGTGTCTTCTTGTAGGCAGTGGGCCTCTTGTGAGCAGTGTGCTCGGGCAGTGAGCCCTAATTGGCAAGTGCCATTTTTGTAATCTCCTATTCTTCTAACAGAGAATAATTTTGGGTTAATCACCCCATGGTTTTCTCCCTTAACAGGGTTTCCACGTCAAAAATACTGTGTTATGTGTTTCTTATTTCATGTTAATGTTTTAGTGTTTGATTCAATGCTGCATCAATTAATAAGAAAGTTCAATAAGGGAAATAATTAGGATAACTGATTCACCCCCCCTCTCAGTTATCAACAATTGGTATCAGAGCTAAGTTCCTCCTAATAGAGCCTAACAGCTTGAGGAAGATCTGGGATTTCAAATGGATGCATATGGTTTAAGGGAGCAACTCAAGACTGCTCTTGAGGATCTTGAACAGTCAAATTCTGAAGTCAGTGAATTAAAGGAAAGACTCAAACAGGCTGATGAATTCATGAGAGAATTAAAAGACAAATTAAGTCTCTCTATGAAAAAGAGAAAGGAGCTACTCCAACAGTTGGCAAGACAAAGTGAAGAAAGCAATACAAATGAAGAATTGACTGAGCAAACCAAGTTATGTGAAAAGTTATCAAAAGAAGTCATTATGTTAAGACATGAAATGGAATCAGGAACTATAAAGTTTACTCAAGAGATTGAAGAAAAAAGAAAGGCTGAAGACAATCTAAGACAATCTCTTAAAGAAAAATCAGAAGAATGCCACCAGATGGACAGGATTATCAGACATCTTGAATCTGATCTTGAAGATGCCAAAGATAATGAAGGAAAACTTGAGGATCAAATTGCCTCTCTCAAAAGAGACCTTCAAACAGCAAATGAATATAAAGAGAAATTCAAGATAAGTTCTGCTCAACTTGAAGTTCTTCTTGGAAGTCAAAAGAGGACAGATGACAAGTATGGTTTGGGATATGAGAAAGGAGAAAGCTCCGAATCCGGTCAGAAGAATCTTGGATCAGAAAATCCAAGGAGCAGGCCTAGAAGACCTCCGGTAAGACAGCCAAATGCTCAAAGATATCCATCCTTCAATGGATACTGCCACAGCTGCAACCACTTTGGTCACAAAGCTAATCAGTGCAGAATGAGAATGAATCAGATTAATTCATCCTTCTCTGGACAGTGCTTCAACTGCAAAAGGTATGGACACAAATCCCATGAATGCAGAATTATGCAAGTAAACAAATCATTCAAAGGTAGATGCTTCACATGCAATAGAGTAGGTCATATGGCTAATCAATGCAGATCAAGAGGATATCAGTCAAATATGCAAAGAAATGTTATTTGCCAAATCTGCAATAGGTCCGGTCATAATGCTAAAGTCTGCAGAAACAAGTATCAGGACAAAACAGGTCCGGTGTATAATCAGAATCAAGACAAGGGTAAACAAAAGATGAATGCGGATGAAGTTAGGAATCGGATGAGCAAGATTTGGGTGAAGAAAAGTTCAGACAATGTAGAGGTTGGATCCGCACCAGACTCTGGTGCTGATATTTCTTCTAGAAATTAAAAAGTGAGCTCAGGCTCAGGGGGAGACTCAAAGAAAATCCTGTTCCCCCAGCCAAACAAGTGGTGCCGAATGTGGCACAAGATGCGGATTAAAGGGTTTGCAGATATGAGTCTTGAGATGCTTCAGTCAAGTTTTTAGAGGTCCGCATGGAGTTATGGAGAAGCTGTGATCGATCAAATAAGACCTGTTCAGGGAGATGCTCCGGTATGACAAAGGATTACAAAAAGGTCCGGAGAGATCCGGAAGTGTACTATCTTGTTCTGCGGATTGGACAGAGTGTTTGGGATGTTCTTGTAATATGTTACCTTGATTTATTCATGATTGAAAGATCCGGATGATATCCACAGATCAGGACTAATCCGGGATACTCCAAGCTATCCAGACAAGGCAAACCGGAATGATGTAGGTGAAGCATTTATTGCAGATAGATATTAGGGTTCGCGGAGCAATTTAAGGGATTTCTCAAAGGTCATTTGCTCATTCTGCACTCGAGAAGAAGCGAAAAGTGGAGCTCTGCAACAAGGTTCATCAAGCACACCAAGGATCTCCTGCCGAAGTTATTGCATAAAGAAATCAATCCAACCACTCCGTGCAAACCGAAGGCGCATAAGGTATTCTCCGTTTTTCATTACCTCACTACAAATCTTTGAAGAATGGCTACTCCAAACATAGTTAAGATCTCTGATAGACCTCGCCCCTCATTCAAGAAACATCCCTACAAATCATTGGAGGTAGATCCACTAGGAGCCTTCTCTAGTGTTCCTCACGGAGTTTTACATACCGAAGACATTAGGGTTTACATACATGCAAGCATTGAGGAATTTGGGGAATTCAAATTAAGAGACCTCTATCACAAGCAACTGATAGACAATGCTTTTGAGCTTAAACCAGAGTATAAGGATATCCAGAAGAAACAATTTGAGCAATTCATTCATTTCCCCTGCTTTGAAGAAGATGAATGGGTCCGGTATGTACTGAGCAGGATGCATGACAACTTTCTATGGCTAGATAGACCCTGCAAGATCACAAAAGAGGCAATTAGAGCAGTAACTGGTCTATACTCTTCCGGAGGGGTACCTATCCTCAAATCTGTCAAGAACAACATTGTAACTGAGGCCACCGGATCAAAATTTGATAAGAGGGCAATGACCATTGAAGATATTTCGGATCCGGATATCAAATATGCATCAATGATAATAGGATACAAGATCTATCACTCCAGCAGGGAGAATTCTGTATCCGGAACTGCAGTATACACTGCCTATGAAATGCTAAGAAAGAATGCAGAATATGATCTCTGCGAACTACTGCTAAGCCAATTAATGGAAAATATACAGAAAATCAAGAAGGATAAGAAGAATTCCTTTAAGTATGGTACTCTTATTGTATGTCTATTCTTCTACTTCATGAATGAGCTACCCGGATCAAGTGGATGGGTATGGCAGAATGACAAACCTGTTGCAGTCCAGATAAGAGACTATTTGCATGGACTTGGGGATGCAAAAGCGAGAAATTCAGCTCTATGGGGATACTTCAAAAACTTTCAGAGCATGATGCAAGCAAGAGAGAGAATTCCCCAGTCTCTTGTTGAAAAATACAAAGACTCAGTGTGCTTTATGGTTGACACTGATCAGTGCCTAATGGAGGCAGTGGAGCCAAGGACTGTCTGGATCATGCCCATGGGGTATGAAGTGGATGAACAGATAGTGGAGCTGCATGTTCAACACATGCTAAGTCAGCCCAAAGATCCTAAGGCAGAAAGGTTTGGAACCTTTGAGGAGCTGAGTGTAAAAATACATGTAGAACTCAGGGAACCTGAGATTAAAAGAAAGGTGAGAAAAGAAGTAGAGCACATTGCTCAAGGCCTAGGCATCTCAAAAGAGGCACTTGATGCCAGCCAAGAAAAGAGGAGGAAGGCTGAGGAAGAAGAGAAAAGTAAAGAAAGTGCTCCGGTTGAAGCTCCCACCCGGACCAGATCATCAAAGAGATCTGCACCTCCCACAACCAAAAGTTCAAAACCGGAAGTTCAGGCATCTGGTAAGAGATCCAAGACAAAAGCCACAAGGGCTTATGGAAGCCAAAAGGATGAAGAGGAAATAGAGTCAGATGAGGGAGTAAGAGAAATAAAGAAACAGAAGAAGAAAGGATCCGGTAAACCCTCCACAGGCCAAGACAAGGATGAAATGGCGGAGGTATCTGTTGAAAAGCCCACTCTGTCTCTAGAGAATGTAATCAAGTCGGTCACGGTGGATGGAAACCTTCAACCAATGACTGAATCTTATGATGACTTCAGTGAGGCTGACCAAAAGACTCTGCAGGAAGCCACAGTCAAATATCTTAACATATATAATAAGGCCTTCATTGAGATCATATCTCTTATTCCTAAAAGCCTAGAAAAGGAATTGGAAGTAAGAAAGAATAATGCTCATGCTAAAGATCTTGAGATCCGGGAGCAGATAGCTATTCAGCTATATCCTCAAATTGATCCCAAGACAATGAACATTATCTTCAAGGACTGCAAAGATGAGTTCAGAAGCAAAGCCAGGATGAATCAACTCATGCTTGGTGAGACTGACAAAGTGGCCCAAGAAACAGAAGAGATCCTCCGGAAGGCCTTCAAAAGGTTCAATCTTCCTGTTGTAGAGGACTTAGGTACAGAAATAGCTGAGGACTTGGGACCCTCTGCTCCAGAAGAAGTGGCCCATGAACAAGCTAGCATCTCTCCTCCGGTTTCCCCTACAGTCTCCGGATCCAAAGAAGAAGAGCAATTACAGGAGAAGGAAGCAGTGGTGAAAGACAAAGAGGTTGACAGTTCTAAGACTGCAGAAGAAAAGAAACATCTGTCTCCGGCAAGAGACACTGCACAAACTGTTCAACAATTTTTGAGCAAAGAAACTTTAGAGATTGATGAACCGGAGCTTCTAAAAGGCCCATTTGATTTTGACTCTCTCTCTCCGGTACAAACAATGAAGATAGCTTCATTTGCAAATGCTAAGGCAAATGAAAAGCTCCTGAAGTCTCATATGGAAGACTGTGAGTTGATAGAGGCTGCTTCCGGAGTACTTGTAAAGATTATGCCATCAATCCAGATAGATCCGACAGCCTCCACTTCCGGTAATCTAAAAACCTTAGTCAGCAGTGTTGATACACATTTTGATTCTCTAGAAAAATTAGCTGAAGAAAAGGTCCGGAAGGAATTTTTGGATAAGAGATTTTCAGAAATATTAGAATTAATCTCTAAAGATAGGAAGATTGTAAGCATTGGAATAAAGAGCTTAGAGAATGCTCTTAAGGATGGCGGTGACATCTACAAATTTTGTATATCCTGGTCAAAGGCAACAGCAGCATTTGACAAGAAAATAAAAGAGGAACAGGATAAGCTACAAAGCTTATCTCAAAGTTTTGATCCTCTCTCTTCCTCTATAATAAATCAAGAATGTCAGACTATTGCAGTCTTGAATGAAATAAAGAATCTTGAGAAGGAAAGGAAGAACATCACTAACCGGATGGGAGAACTTAGAAGGATTATAATCCCTAAGTTGGAAACTATGCATGAGGCCATCAGTGATGCTCAGACCACCGCCCAAACAAAAGATCCGACAGATCTCAAGCGGGCAGAAGCTTTTGCATTTTTGTTAAGTGGTCACATTTCAATTTTGGATAGAATGAAGCAAAGTTGGGCTACAGAAATGATCCAATTGTAGACATCCTTTGCAGACATTCTTCAGTACATGTGAGTATGTAAATATGCGGCTATATATAGAAAATTTTTGAAAATTTTGGTGTGCGGACCCTACCCTTTGCCATTGATGTCAAAGGGGGAGTGAGGAGCAGTGAAAAATGAGGAATCCAACTAAGGGGGAGTTCCGGAAATTGTATATAAAGACAGAGCATCAGCAAAGGGGGAGCATAGTGAAAACACTTAGTCATTTTTCACTAAGTGTTGCCATCAATGCCAAAGGGGGAGATTGTTGGCAAGAGACACTATATGGATTCATGGTTGTTGTCATTGATGGCAACAAAGGTCATCCCACATATCCGCAAGTCATGATGTGTCTCTACCGGAAGTCAGAATAAAGAATGTTGTGGTCCGGTGAACAAGAACAGAGCATGTGGCAAGGTCCGACAGATTGGTCCGGACCTCTCAGAGGAAGTGTCTTGATGCAGTGCAGATTTGGGGAAGTCAAGAGGACTACCTTGAATGGTATATTCCAAGGATTTAGCCTCCGGTGATGGACAAGGAAAAAGATATGAATGGTTGAGTACCAGATTCCTGAGAGACAATGAAAACAGAGGAAGAACTGACTGACAGAGTATCAGACTACTTTCCGGATGTGTTACTGTTGATGATAGAGGTTGTGAAGGCATGAATCATGTTTGGCCGACATGATTAATGATATCTACAAGTATATGCTTGATCCGCATTGCTTGGTGAGGAAGGATTCAGCCGACAGAACAAGAGTTTGCAAGAAACTAGACTGTTCCGGATGCCGACTAGAAAGGTGATGAAATTACTTGTGCGGATATATATAGAGGATGGATTTAGTTGTGAAGGGTGTGATGGTGTGATGAGATATGCGAATAAGTCCAGAACAGAGCAGAAGTAGCAAAAAGGATCCGGTATGTGAAAGATAGCAGAATAAAGAACAAAGGAAAGATGAAGTGCAGCAGATCAGTGTACTGAGCCTAACCGGAACTAAACTCCAGCATATGCAGATGCTTCAATTCAGTTCAAGACTGTGATTCTTATCACTTTGTAGACAGTGTGTCTTCTTGTAGGCAGTGGGCCTCTTGTGAGCAGTGTGCTCGGGCAGTGAGCCCTAATTGGCAAGTGCCATTTTTGTAATCTCCTATTCTTCTAACAGAGAATAATTTTGGGTTAATCACCTCGTGGTTTTCTCCCTTAACAGGGTTTCCACGTCAAAAATACTGTGTTATGTGTTTCTTATTTCATGTTAATGTTTTAGTGTTTGATTCAATGCTGCATCAATTAATAAGAAAGTTCAATAAGGGAAATAATTAGGATAACTGATTCACCCCCCCCTCTCAGTTATCAACAGGTTGTTGCATTCCTAGGGAGGAACATTCATGAATGAAGGTGGATAGACCAATAGGGTATGATGATGGACTTGAAATGGGGTCGATGGTGGATGAAGAGGGATAATTATGATCTTGATTAGCATTGTGTTTACTAAGATCCAAGTTATTTGTTTGATCATCTATGTGTGCTTGGGAGCCGCTTGTCTCATCATGGGAAGTTGAAGTTGGTGCATCATGGACTTAAACTAGCCTTGTGGTATTAAGCCCAAGTGGAAGAAATGATTGATTAAAGTGAACCCATGAGTTTCAAAATTCACTTGGAAGGATGAACTTAAACTAGCCTTGGAGTATTAAACCCAAGTGGTGATTGATTTGAAAAAAGATGTCAAGGTCTCTTGGTCCAGATTTGTACTTGTGATACAATAGAGCTTTGACAGTTTCTCCCTATGTTTCAACCTTAGGAAGACTAATGTTTAGGGTCCTCTATAGATGTAAAAGATTGAATGAAATTGAATATGTAGTGGAATGAAATTGAATATGTAGTGGGTGAATAAATCCAGCAGGTCTATAATGTTTTGACATAGTTGTAGTCGGATTTGATAGGGAGAAGAGATGCTCAAAATTTTCCCTACAGTTGTGGTGTATTGTGATTAGGATGAAATTGATTGGATTGGATTGAATGGTTAAGATATGATCGGGATGTGATTGGTTGGATTAGAATGAAGATGATGATGTGTAGTGATGAGATGAAGATGATTTTGGATTGATTGGGATGAAGTTAATTGGATTATGAATGAAGGTGGTTAGGGTTTTGACTAGGATGATTAAGATGATGGTGATTAAATGAAAGAGGTGATTAGGGTTTGATATAGATGAATTGGATATGATTAGGAGAATGATTAGGATAATGTTGATTGGGTGAGGATGACGATGTGCAATGATTAGGAATGATGATTAGGATAGATTAGGATGAGGTTGAATGATGTGAAATGATTAGGATGTTGAGGAATGACAAGATTGAACGACTTGGATTAATTAGGATGAAAATGGATTAGGATATGTGGAATGACAATGATGATGGTTAGGTGTTGGTTTGACTTGGAATGGTGTTGATTGGATTAGAAAGAGGATGATATGGAAGGATGATAATGTAATTAGGATGTGATTAGGATAGGACAAGGATGATGTGGAATGACAAGGAGGATGTGGTTAGGAAGAGTGATACAAATATGATGACTTGGAATGAATGGATGGATTTGAATGTTTGGGATGATGATTAAGCAAGCACACACATCAATCATAGAAGACACTTGGCAGTCAGATTGGCTGTTCTTAGTGACTCTTGTTTGAAAACACTTGTAAACATACACGATCCTAGGATAGTCAAGGACAATATTTGTTGGATTTCCACTGCAGATAAATCTGAGCCGCACTTATTCAGAGCAGATAGCTTAGAAGTTTGGTGGCACTGGCTTCCCCTTACACGACACTCACTTCTCAGGCACACCAAACTTCAAATTCCCAAAGACCTGAAGATCTCAAGGAATTTTCTATCTCTACTTTGAATTGCGAGAATGTGGGACGGCTTAAGAGGTCCAAACTCTTGTGCCAGCAAATAGAAGGATTTTGGCCACTAGCACAAATGTTCTTAATCAATGTTTCAAGATATATTAGTGTCTATACATGTAGTGGTTCACTCAATTAAGAGGCCTCCTAGCCATCAGAGAGGGGTTTCACGCATCACAAGGATACTGAGGGAAACATCCTTCGGTATAGAACAACGACACCAGGTGATTGATGACTTTTGTCACAACCATGATTATTTGTATAGCGGGCCTCTTCTTCATCTAGACTGTCTACTTGCTTATCTTTCTCTTCAATTACTATAGTCATATGTTCATCTGGTTCATAACAACTTAGGTCTGATATTCTTTCTTTGCCTTCATCTACCTTCACATTTGCACTCTCAACAATCTTTTTGAGCCTTTTGTTGTAGCACTGGTAAGCCTTACTCTTGGTAGAGTATCTAAGAAAGATTCCTTCATCACATATTGCATCAAACTTTCCTATATCTTCATCTCTCCTGATATAACATTTGCTTCCAAAGACTTTGAAATATTTTACTGTGGGAATTCTTCCATACCACAATTCATAGGGAGTTTTAGTACCATTACCTTTCACTTGAACTCTATTTTGAATGTAGACAACAATGTGAATAGCTTCTTTCCAAAAGACTTCTGGCAGACCTTCTTCCTTCATCATTGTCCTAGTAACCTCCTGAACTATCCTATTCTTCCTTTCCACAACTCCATTCTGCTGAGGAGTCCTAGGTGCAGACAACTGTCTCTTTATCCCATGCTCTTCATAGAAAATGTTGAATTCATTTGATGTGAACTCACCTTCTCTATCAGATCTTAAGCATTTGATCTTCAAATCTATTTCATTCTCAACCATTGCCTTGAAAGATTTGAACTTCTCTAGGGTTTCTGATTTATCTCTTAGAAAAGTAACCCAAGTCATTCTAGAATAATCATCAATAAGCAACATGAAGTACCTATCACCTTGTAGACTTCGCACCCTTGTAGGACCATAGAGATCTGTATGCACTAGATCCAACAAACCGGTAGAAAATTGTTCTTCACTCTTGAAACTTGTCCTTATCTGCTTTACCAACTGACATTCCTTACAAATTGAGTTGGAGGGTTTCACAAGTTTTGGTAAATCTCTCATAGCCTGACTTGAGCTTATCTTTACCAAACTATCAAAGTTTATGTGACACATCCTTCTATGCCACAACCAACTTTCATTTGCTTGAGCCAATAAACAATAATCATTAGTTCCTCTTAATTGATAGATGTTACCTTTTGTCTTCTTACCGGTAGCAATCACAGTTCTAAAACTTTCCATGATCTTGCACCCATTATCTTTGAATCTCAGATCATATCTTTTGTCACACATCTGATCAACACTCAAAAGATTATGCTTCAAACCCTTCACATATGGAACATTGTTAGTATTATGCTTTCCATCAAATGAAATAGATCCTTTGCCACAAATCTTACCAGCTGCATTATCTCCAAACCTAACCAATCCTCCATCATACTTTTCCAAACTTACAAACTTACTTTTGCCATTGGTCATGTGATGTGAGCATCCACTACCAATAATCCATTCATCCTTATCTTTCTCAACCTGAACAGCCAAAGCACTTTCTTCTACTAGTTTTTCATCCTTCACACAACTAGTAGAATTAGTAGACATGGGATCTTCTTTAATAGCAATAATCAGGCATTCATTTGCACTAGTATTAGCATCATCATATTCATCATCAGTTACCCCTTCACCATCAAATTCTCTGACATAGTAGCATTTCTTTGGAACTCTAGGCCTGCTCTCATATTTCTTCTTATTTCTTTCAACTCTTTTAGGACATGTGGAAGCATCATGACCTACTTTACCACAGGAGAAACATTTGAAAGGTAATTTAACTTTGAACTTATCGTAGCCTCTTTGAATCCTGTCAACAAAGTTGGCTTCAATTTCATCAAAGTCATCATCCACCTTATATTTATCAACTCTGGATATCTCTATTGAAGTACTGGCTTTAAAAGTTGATTCAACTTTAGGTAAGGCATCACCGAATTCTCTCATCTCAAAGGCTGTAAGCTTTCCAAGTAACTAATCTCTGTCATTAGTTTTCACAGTCACGAATTCTTTAATTGCAGCCACTTTGTGACTATATGACTTTGGTAGTGATCTGAAAATTTTCATCACAACTTCCTTATCACCGAGAGTTCCTCCCATACCCTTTATTCCAGTGACAATTTCATCAACTCTTTGCATAAAAGTTGTTATGTTTTCATCTTCATTCATCTTCAAACCCTCGTACTTCACTTTCAGACTTTGCAGCTTGGCTTCTTTTACAGAATCATCTCCTTCATACAAAATTTTTAGCTTATCCCATACCTCATTTGTAGTTTCAAGGTCCACAACTTTTGTCAGCACAGAGTCACTTAAGGAACTTAGCAGAGCATCCTTTGCTTTGACATCCACCTCATATTCTTTGATTTCATCTTCAGTCATCAAGCCATTTGTAGGCATGGTAAATTTTTCTTCTGTAGCTTTCCATACTTTATAACCAAGACAAAGAAGATGGCTTTTCATTCGTGCCTTCCAAAGAGCATAATTTGTCCCATCAAAATGCGGAGCTTCCTTCTTATAAGACATCCTGGATCTTCCTCAAGCCATTAGGCTTTCTTTAGAGGAACCTTGCTCTGATACCAATTGTTGAACTACACCGGACAACTGAGAGGGGGGGTGAATCAGTTGTCCTAAAACTTTTAACCAAAAATGATCATCAACTTATCAATTACTTATATTCAGATACAACCATGAAAGCATCAAACGAGAAGCTCAACATAAAACCATAAACAACACAGGAGACACCAGATTTTTACCTAGAAAACCCTAAAAGGGAAAAACCAGGGTGGGTGTTAGCCCAAAAAAATACATAAGTTATATCAATATCGAAAAACAAAGGCTCACTGCCCAAATTGCTCACTACAAAGAAAGGCTCACTGCCTATGGATGAACTAAGATAACAACATTTACTCCATGCCAAGGTTCAGTTCCATTGAAGCACAAAAACACTTCTGCTCTGCTCTATTGTCTTACTTCACTTTATCTTCACATCTTTCGCACTTAGATACTTTTTCACGACTCAATTACAAGTATATATATCATCCATCAACCTTGGAATGTACATCAAGGTCGGCATTGCATTCATCAACCGTTGGAACAATCTCCAAGGTCGACATTACAAACATTTACAAAATAGGTCTTGACCTAATACAAAATTATGCTAAGGAAATGTAGTAAAGATGTATACGAATCATGCCATGCCTTAGCTAGGACTCAAACATGATCTTCCATGCCACAACATGCTTCTACAATCTTCAAGAGATCTCTGCAATCACTAGAATTAACGAAGTAGGCTAAGACTGGTTACACGCTATGTTATCTGGGAATAATCTTCAAACACGATCTCAATTCCTTAATGCAGACCAATGTAAAGGCATGAACACGATCAAGAGGCTTCCACATGCACATTGTAATCACCAGAAGCAACCGCACAAACTCTAACCACTTTATCCATGAGATTCTTCACACCAGAGCACATGAACTTCACTGTCTTCAATTGTCATAAAAGAGAGATAGCTTGCGGACTGCCAAATCATGAACCATTGTAGTTGTAGGCACTTAGCATCATCCCCGACTTCCCTCTAGAACCGTAGAGCAAATACTTCAATGTGGAGGAATCCAGAGAAAAATACTTTCTCCCTGTCACTAGTGAATAATCAGAAAAAACAAGTTTTACTCTGGTGAATGTAGCTCACTCAATTTTTCATACCAGAGGCTCAAACTTAGGATTCAACATCTTCAGACATTCCTCTAAATAAATTCCAATCCATAGACAAGATCTTCAATATACAAGAAATACTGAGCAATCTTCTGGACTGTTCTTCAGTATGCAACTCACTATCTTCACTGTGATTCACTGTTTCCTTTTTGACTCTTCTGGAGGGCAAATTTTCTCAATGTCCTCAACATATAAGGCTTCTAATCAATCAAAAGATAAGGATACAGTTGACACCAATGACAACATAGATATGTTGACATCAATGACAACACCGATTAGGCACATACTTACAATAGTCTCACCATAGTAATATGATTGCTTACCTCATGGATGTGAGTGTCAAGGCTTTCAACCTTATTTTATTTCCTACTATCTTTTGAATCATTTTAGACCTTTTTGTGTTAGGATTAACTCTAAGAGATAGGATGTAGAGTGGACCTTCATCGACACTTGCTCGAGGTTATAAACCAAGAAAGGAGGTTTGAGAAGGTAAAAACTTTAAAATATTTTTAAAAATTGAATGGGGATCAAACAATTTAATTATGATTAAGATTGGATACATTATCACACTTGTTGTGCTTGTTTTAATCTAATTGATACATTATTGTGATTAGTCAACTTTGTTTGAATGAAATTGAGACACAATTGCAATCCATTAAGATTTTTTCAATGAAATTGAATAATTTCCCCTATGATTGGAACACCTTCTCAATTCTACATAGATTTGAAAACCATTGTGATGACACTCTACTACCCCAAATCTTGTAGTCTCCTTTTTATTGCTGGGTCATTATACCCAATGGATGTATGTGAATCCTATTACACAATTTGATTGTTATTGTCATGCATATTATATGAAATTGATGGTCATCATTTTTCTCATTATATGACATTATTTGGTTTCATGTTTGCAATGTGGATGCCTTTTGGATGCAATGAGTGTGATTGGTTGAGTGTTCAACCACTTGTTTGACATTAGTGTTTTTGGACTACACAGTCAATGACTTCCTAGTACAAAGGAGTGGGCCTTAGGGTCTCACATGTTTGGGTGGTGCTAACCACCATTGGGGTCAGATGGACTCTTGGTGATGTTCAGTGGAGTGCGTGTATGGCTATTGTGATGTCTCAATACTTCTATTTCTTCTATTTTAAAGTTTGTTTCAAAAACATGTAAATTAGGATTTTGAGACCCTAGAATAGAATGATTAGTTGTAATAATATTGTCCACTATTTTATGGACTATGAACCATCCATGTTTGAGATGAGGTTCATCATATTGTAACATGTCTATGTTGTCATTTAAATTGATATTTCTTATCATCTTTTAAAGGATTTAGCATGTTTGGAGCATCCTGATAATAAGATGATTAAATCTAATTCACTTTAGTAGTTGAAATGAAACTAGAAGCTATGATACATTTATGTTTTGAAGACTATGAGTAGATAGAATTCAATGATATTGTCTTGTGTTGTCAACACTATGATTTGGAATTGAATAGTTCTTACATGCTTGTTGTACTAGATATATAATGATAATGCAAATGAATGAAATGTGTTTTTGGGTTAAAATTGAATTAGTTGAATTCATGGATGTTTAAGTTGGGTAAATAAACCTTAGACATATTGAAAATTTATGGTTCTTATGATTTACAAATGAACCTTAAAATGTGTGAGTTATGCCTTGTTGAGTGTAGTAATGTTTTGGATTGTCTAGAACTAGCCCTTCACATGTTTTAGTCTCATGAGATTGTTTCATATCATTTGAGGTTGACACATACCTTTAGATGTTTATTCGGGTGTTAGTCATCTTTAGGACTCTCTTGTCATTCTTGGAAGCAAGTTCGAAGTGAAATGGGCCCTGTTTCGGCACATTTTGTACTTCCCATATTTAGTTCACCCATTTCACTACAAAGGAGTGAATGACATTTGTCCTAGGGATAACTCATCCCTAGAAAAAAGGTGAATTTTTCCAAAAATGGGGCAAATGACAACAGTGGATAGTTGTGGTCATTTTTCAAAAAGTTTCCTAAATGAAGGTTGATCCTTGGGCTCTACCTTGACTTCCTATCCACTTGTTTTGGACATGTTTGTTATACTTCATAAGTTGTGCATCTTTTTGTGTTGTAATACATGTCTTGGTGTGATAATTACTAGTTCAATTATGTAACTAGGTGAGGTCTTGGATCTACTTTCTAGGTTGTTCATTTTGAGCGGGTGCAGATTGGACAGGGCTGAAACTTTCCTGCACGAACATAGGGAGTTTTCTATCAACTTTTTACATTAGTGCCATTTAATTGAAGGAAAAAATTGGAGAGAAGTTTTTCATGTAATCAATTTTAGTGTTTTGTTAGTTTATTTCACATAAGTTTAAAAATTTATCATGGGACCCCAATAGAAAATCTCTGCTAAATTATTTAGCATTAAACTATTGTATAAAAATACCTCATGAGAGCGCCAACTTCCACAAATTTTGGAAGAATTTTTTCATGCAATAAATTTTAGTGTTTTATTAGTTTATTTTACATAAGTTTAAAAATTTATCATGGGATCCCAGCATCCTAGAAAATCTCTACTAAATTATTTAGTATTAAACTATTGTATAAATATACCTCATGAGAGCGCCAACTTCCACAAATTTTGGAGCTTATAATTTTAAGCATACCGGTAACTAGAAAATTCATAGGACCACCTGCTTTAAAATGCTCCTAAAACATCTCAGCAGTGCCACTAAGATAATTTAAGAAGCCACTAAGATTAGCATAAGAAGTGAAAGGACAACATCTAATGTGCTTGCTAATAGCAATAATACAATATATTACATATACACATATTCTAAAATAAGAATATGCTTATATCCACTCAAACTATTTCAAAATAAATATAACTATAATTAAACTAAAACATCCTTATATAAAAGATTCTGTAAGGAGGAAGTGGATTCTCGGTGTAGAAGTCATTTGTCATCACCAACAATGCTTAGCTAGAATACAAAAGGAAGGAAAAGGCTACGGAGGCAGTCGAATTTCTAAAAGAAGTGGTGGGCCTCAATGACCAAACTGGACTCAAATTGATGATTTCTCTTTTCACAAATAACTATGAGGAAGATGAAGCTAGATTATAACGATATTATCAGAACGTTTACAAATCAAAAACCTGGTTGGACTTTTTTTGAAAATGTTGTTTTAACGGGGTTTTGTTTTTGCTTTTCTTTTTCTTTTTGTTTTTGGGTTGTTTTATCTGAAAAACCCAAAACGTAGAAAAAAGTAGGGCAACCATTTTTCTATATCAACAAAAATCAGTGTAATGCAAAGGCGATTAGGGCTAGAAATCCTCATGTCCAAAGAGAGTGCCAAGGGCCAACAACATCATCAATTTAGTGGCACTGACAAATCTGGCCTCGTCTATTAGAGTAAGCATTCACATCAGTGCATTGTGCAAGAGGGAAATGAGAAGGGACATGTAGCATTATTTAAAATCTATTAAATAAAACGTTGGGCAAACAAACTTGCTTCTTGTGCTCCCGCTGCATGTAGACAAGCTTTAAAATTTCCCTTAATTTAATCCAAAAAAATTCATGGGCTAAAAAGGTAAAATCAATAAAAAAGAATTTAAGATATAGTTGTTTCCCTTTTTATTTAACTTTTTGTTTTAATTGATAGATTTATGTAATAACCACCTTGGTTACTACCAAATTTTTTTTTCACATCAAGTATTAACTTAATCATCCAAGCATCTTCTATCTGATTTAGAAGTGCCAACCTTAGAGATTTACCATCCATAGTCATGGCAACAACTCTATGCCACAACTCGTAAACTCGTACTAGATTATGGTAAGCTCCTAAGGTCAGGGTCATCCCTAGACCCATACCTAAACTTTGAGGGTTCATTCATAATGGCCTTGCCTATGTATGCCCTCATGGGAATTAGAGGCTCCGTAGTTTGTACATCAACAATAGAGAGGCTTCAACCTCTCCTTTAATATAAGATCTCCGATCTCACTTTTAAATCATATCTTTTAAGTAAATCTTATGAGTCCAATTCAATTCATATGCATTAGTATGATAGAAAATGCAATCTGATCAAAGGTTAGTTCAATGTCAACATCATTATATGAAATCACATAGAACCACATAGTGACCACCTCATATAAACATTACTTGTCCACACATAGTGACTAGCTCAAGCATACATTCCTTGTACGCAATGTGACTATCTCTCACCTAGGTTACACATAGTAATGTGACTAGCTCATGGGTACAACCCATATGTACAAAGTGAATAACTCATCTACATGTCACATATACATAATGTGACTAGCTCCTGCATACCACATATACAAAGAGTGGATAACTAATGCATGCATCACATTCACCCAGAGTGACTATCTCATGCATTCAACACATATACACAGGGAGAATAATTCATGCATGTATCTCATACACATAGAGTGACTGTCTCATGCTTACAACACATATACCCATTGTGATTAATTCACACCTATATCACATATACACAATGTAAATAGCTTGTGCATGCATCATATGCACAACATAGGTTTACATCGTGACCAAGGAGCAAAAATAAATGGTTACAACCATATTGCAAGCATCTTCCCATTTGCTTGATTCACTATCCCATAAGTACCCAAATATATCCCAACCAAAAATAGGAATATTGGTGTATCTAATGGTACGCCTTGGGTTCCATTAGTTTTCTTGATTTACAACCAACTATGATGATAAGCAAGCATCCCATACTACTTGCGGTTATTACTAGCAAGGGCTCAAGTGTAACAATGCAACTTTCCTGCTCTCAACAGTGTTTGAACTTGCTTCGTTCGTGGAGGTCGTCAGCCCTGGGGGCCCCCCTGCCCCCCTACGGGCCCTCAGGTGGTTCCTGCTGACGATGTTAGTGTTCCGGTTAGTATTACCGAGCTCGAATCTCTAGCCTTGTGGTTGGATCCCAAGGCTTGGAAACAAGCCTTGCTTGGCAAGAATGATATATCTATTGCACTCCAATGTCAAAAAACCACCTGCAAGTTTCCCACTACAACTTTCCTGCTCTCAATGGTGTTTGAACCTGCTTCGCTCATGGAGGTCGTCAGCCCTGGAGGGCTCCCTACCCCCCTATGGGCCCTCAGGCGATTCCTGCTAACGATGTTACTGTTCTAGTCAGTACTACCAAGCTCGAATCTCCAGCCTCAGGGTTGGACCCCAAGGTTTGGAAACAAGCCTTTCTTGGGAAGAATGATATACCTGTCAAAGATTCTGCAGCCCCAGTGCAGTCTGAGCAGGTGAATGGAACGGACTTCTAGATCCTAGATCTGATGATGGATAAAATAACCTCTTCCTTGGAAACAGAGGTTAAAGGATGGAACAAATTTTGTTTTGGGAATGTGATGCACCAAAAGAAACACATCTCTGACAGCTTAATGGAAGTTCAAAGAAACATGGCTAGGGAGGATGTGAATGAGAGTAGTTTTAACATGGAAGAGACCCTGCTCAAAAATCTTAAGGACATTACTAGAAGGGAGGAGATCTTTTGGAAACAGAAGTCTAGGGTGCAATGGCTAAAGGAGGGAGATAGAAATTCGGCTTTCTTCCACTAGTCTGCTATGAAACATAGGAAGATGAACAAAATCACCAAACTGATTGAGGGGAACAAAGAATTTACTGAGGACAAGGAATTGGGAGATCATGCCTCCAGTTACTTCAGAAACTTCTTGAAGGAGCACAAAGACAAGATTGACATATACCGGGTTGAGTTCATGTTGGACTGTGTTCCCTCTATCCTTACAGAGGATGATAACTGTAGTCTACTGAAGCCTGTTATTAAGGAAGAAGTAAGGGTGGTGGTGTTCTCCATGGGGGCCTTCAAAGCTCCAGGTCCGGATGGGTCCCCTCGGCCTTTTTCCAAGACTTCTGGGAGATAGTGGGTTATGATGTCACGACTGCTGTTAAAGACTTCTTTAGGACCAACAAAATCCTTAAACAGATCAATACCATGTTCATTGTGCTTATACCCAAGAAAAGCATCGTGGATTCCATGGATGACTTCCATCCTATTAGCCTTTGCAACACCATTTATAAGATCATTACGAAGACTCTGGTCCTCATACTTCAACTGCGGTTGGACAGTATTATCTCTGACTGTCAGAAAGGCTGTCCCCGGTAGATAGATTATGGATGCGGCTATATCCACCCATGAAATCATTCACTCAATGGACATAAGTAATACTCCAAACATGGCTCTCAAGCTAGATATTTCTAAAGCTTATGACAGGGTCTCCTGGGATTTCTTGTTTAAGGTCCTTAGGAAATTTAGGTTGAGGGACAGAATGCTAAATCCGATAAAAGAATGTATCACCACTGTCAAGTACTCGGTCCTGGTCAATGGCACTCCCCAAGGGTTCTTTGAGGAAGGTAAGGGTCTTCGATAGGGAGATCCCCTTTCTCCCTACCTATTTATTATGTTGGTAGAGGTTTTGGGAACAAACATCCTATCCACCTTGGGTCCATCTGTTGTTCAATAGTTCATGGATACCATGCTCTTTGGGGTAGCTTCGGTGATTGAGGCAAAAAGATGGAAAAACCTACTGAACTCCTATGCTGAGGTTTCTGGACAGTGCATTAATTATGAAAAAAGTAATGTTTTTTTCTTCAACACTGACTTGGGGCTGCAAGCTAGGGTGAGAAAAATCCTTGAGTACAACATGGCTAATCTCCCAACCACCTATCTAGGTCTTCCCCTCACAGTCAAGGAAGTGACCCCAACTTTCTGGAACACTATCCTGGAAAGAATCCAAAAGAAAATGGAGGGATGGAAAGGTAAACTTCTTAGTCAAGCTGGCAAGCATCAACTGTTGAAAGCCTCATTGTAGGGCATCCCTACCTATTTTCTATCCTTGTTTAAAATGCCCAGATATATGGTAGAGAAATTGGAAAGAATCCAGAGAACCTTCCTATGGACTAGAGTTGAAGATAAGAAGAGGCTATCATTGGTTGGATGGGACAAAGTCTGCCTGCCCAAAACTCATGGGGGATTAGGAATCAGAAAAATACAGGTGATGAATAAACCTTTACTTGCCAAAGTGAGTTGGACTTTCCTCAAGGAGGAGAAAGATTGGGTGCAGATCATGAAAGCCAAATATCTACAAAATAGGGATAAATTAGAGGTTATTGCCAGAGAGAGCCACTTCAAAGGATCTATTATCTGGAACAAAATGATCAAAACCATAAATACCATCTCCCAAGGCATAAAATGAAAGTTGGGTAAGAGAGATAAGATTAGATTCTGGGAGGACAACTGGCTCGAGGAGGGTCCATTGACTAATAGAAAAAACATAACCACCAGAGACAGAGTTGTCAGCCATTTTGGGAATTTAGTCAGCAATTTCTTTACTACCCAATCCCACAACCATAGGAGGTGGAAAATGCTCTCGGATTGCTAGGGTAATGTTCCTGAGAATCAGGAGAGCCAAGATTTGCAAGAGGAGATGAACAAGCACATAATTTCAATATTTCCTAGGGAGGATGAAATGCTCTGGGGTCAGGAATAGAATGGGAACTTCTAGGTTAAATTTGCTTACATTCTGCTATCTAATAGCGGACAAGGGGGATGGATCTGGAAGAGTGTCTGGAACAACAAGCTGACCCCCAAAATAAACTTCTTCTGGTGGGTTGTTGCCCATAACAAAATCCTCACTACTAACAACCTCAATAAAAGGGGGTTCCAGTTGGTTAATAGATGTGTGTTTTGCCTCAAAGATGAAGAATCCATTCAACACCTTTTCCATTGTGAATTTTCTAAAGATTTATGGGGAAGAACTATGGAGAAACTCAACCTTGATTGGGTCTTCCCAGAAAACCTGATAGACTTCGCCTAGAGTTGGAGTTCCCCTTTCTCGTACCCCAAGATTAGAGAGCTATGGAGACAAATTACCCCACACCCAGGATGGAGCATGTGGAAAGAAAGAAAAAATAGAATCTTTAGGGATAAGGCTCGATCCACTAATGAAGTCTTTCACTCCTTCAGCATAATGGTCTTGGAGAACACATCTAAAAGCACTCTTCATATGGCTGAGAAACCTCCTACTATGGTGGAAGTTTGGACTACCTTAAACTGGGGACTGACAGAGGATATAACCAAGATCGACAATTCCAAGAAGCTCACCAGACAAAACACCCTTTGGAGACCCCCTCCCAGAGATTGGACCAAACTCAACTTCGACGGAGCTGAAAAAAAGAATACTGGGCTGGCTAGTGGGGGCAGTATATTCAGAGATAGCTAGGGAGCCTTTATTGCTGCTTATGCCAGGTCCATAGGCATTCAATCCAATAATGTTGTGGAGGGATTAGCTCTGGTGTGGGGCCTCAAAATTGCTCTCTCTATGGGAATGGACAAATTACAAGTGGAAGGAGATTCTAAACTCATTATTGAGGCAGCTCTCGGTAGGTCAACTAGAGGCTAGAAGATGAAGGATATCACAGATGACATTGCCTGCTTACTATCTGGGTTCAGACAGATTGATATTGGGCATGTTTACCATGAAGGTACTAGAGTGGCCGATGGATTGGCTAATCTAGGACAAATCTTGGACAAGTGGAGATGTTGGAAAAGTAAGAATAATTTACCCATCTAGATTTAAAACCTTCTTGAAAAGGAGCTAGGCCCCACTCTTGACTTCTCATGATTGAACTAATTCCTAGAGAGTACTTTGGGGGCCAGTTGGGATCGAGTCTTGATAGCCATTTGATTTTGAGTTCCTATGATGAGATGAGGGTGACGGGTGCCTGCCAACTCAAAATTGTCAGAGGCGAGACCCGCCATGGTATGAAAGTTTGTTTGGTTCTCAGTTAGATGTGGATGCCTAAGGAGAGATTTCTCATGAATGGGCACGTGACCAACCCGAGGTCCCTACGCATAACCCTTAATTATGATCAATTAATGAATGGTTATCATGGAAGGAATAGGAGTGATAGTTTGCATATTGTGAATTTAAGCAAGTACGCCACCCCCGGTAATCGAAAAGACAATATACTCATTAATTAAAGTATGAATATCGAGGACTGGGAGAGTTTTTGCAGTTCAAAAGTTTCTAAGTCTTCTACTACTTCGTGTATTGTTAGCTTGCCTGAGAGAAATTGGGGTAATTTAGCCAAGGTGGGTGAAAGGGCTCGTATTGAGCCTAAATCCTATGATGAAATTAGATGTAACAAGACCTTTTGGCACATTTGCCAGGAGGGCGGGGTAGCCTCCTACCTTGAATGCTATAGGGTTATGATGAAAGCCTCTCAATGCAGTTCCTACATTCTTCGGAGGACAGAAAGGTTAAGGTGGGCAGTGTTAGTATTGAAGTTTCTGAAGAGGTGATTGGTTTGGCAACGGGAATGCCCATGGAGGGCACCAAACACCCTAGAAAGAGCAAAGTTTATGACCCTGAGGGAAGGACCTGTTTTCTGAAGAAAGGGGAGGTTCTTCACAGTCTGCAGGGGGTTTTGATCAAGAAATGCTACCAAATCCGTGGGACAAGGTGTGTTACATGCTCATAAAGTACTTCATGTTGGAAGGTGGATTCAAATGCTTCTTCCATTATCATTTTGCTCTGCTCAATCATTTTCGTCATAGCAAAGTGATAAGCTTTCCTTTTTATCTTCTTTCATCTTTGGAAACTTCTATTTCTTCGGCCATTGATCAATATGCTGTTGACCCCAACAAACTCCTCATCCTGCTCCACCAGGGGCTTATCCTCAGACTGTATAAATTCCATCTTGCACTTTACCCCCTAAAGCCCTCATGGCTACCAGGGTTGAATCTCCCTTACCGCCTTGTTCCAGTCCTATGGTGTCTAGCCTTGTGATAATAACGGAGGTCACTCCGGAAAAGTATGCTAAGTCCATAAAGTCTGGAAAGAAAAAAACTACCATTGGTTTAAGCCCAGAGCCTAAAGCCAGGGACCAGACTCCCTTAACCTCTGCGAAGACCCCTGTCAAAAGAAATCTTCTACTCGGTGAGTCTACACAGGTGACCCCATAGAAAAAGAAAAGGGGTAGGTTGGAAGAAGGAAGTGGTACGGACAGTGAGAATAAGGCAAAGAATGTCTCTGTGGTGGTGGAAGAGGTTAGCTCTAAAGATGGTATTGGTGGTAGCGATAGCACTGCTGATGAGGACTTTACCTTGATGAGAAGCAAACCCCAAGTGCCGTCGACTAGGAGGTCAACGAGGCTTGTAGCTAAGAAGGAAATCTCTGAGGTGGAGGAAGATACTGCAGACCTTGAGGGTGAGGATATTTCTGATAAAAAAAATCAAAATGGATACTATTGTGCCGGAGACCAAACTAATGGGCAGGGAATTTTCTGTCAATAAGGAGACCAAGAATGACAATGTGGAGGTTGAAGCAGAGGAAGGCCCCAGTAATTTCCCTAAGCTCAATGCTGAGATCAATGCTAAGGGTTCCCAGTCTGTGAGCTTGGAGAACACGGTGAAGGAGTCGGGCAAGATGAAGAGAAAAGGCAAAATGATTGCTAAAGATAACGAGATTGATATTCTCTCTGCGAGGATCACTGTGCTGGAGAGGAAATTCAAAACTCTGGTGAAGTTTGCGGTTAAAGTGATGCACAGATCTGCCATGACCCTTGCCATACTCCAGGATGCTGAGCTTGCTACCCAGGGATTGAAGGATAAAGATCTCAAGGAGTACCGTGACCTCTACCAGTTTCTGGCTGAGGATTGGGACCAAATGTTTAATTAGTCATTGGGGCTTCGGTTGTCACCTGTGGTTTTTGTCTACTATCATTCTGCTATCGGTCCGTTGTGTCTCTGTTCTGGCTCTTTTTTTGGCTTTGTCTATTGGTTAGTCCAGTGTCTGCTATTTGGTTCTTGATGGAACTTTAGTGCACCTTTATGGCTATTTTGTAATGGGATCGGCACCCTTTTATGTCCCTTATCTTATCAAAAACAATGCACAACACATAAGGTCCTTAATACAGATGCACATCAAGTTTGACTCACACCTACATAGTGACCAACTAGTAATAGAAAGTGGATGTAACCTACTACATGCACCTTCCCATTGCCTGGTTCACTGACACATAAGCTTCCATCCTTTTCCTGGTTCACAGCCAACTATGATGACATGCAAGCATTCTATACTACTTGTTGTCAACACTGGCTAAGGATTAGGTATAACAGCATACACATTCACAACCAATTGTGATGTCAAGCAAGTATCACATACTACTTATTGTCATCACTGGCTAAGGAGTAGGTGTAACAACATACATCACATGTGGCTATTAAGAAGATTTCCACAGTCGTTGAACCATCGAGTCGGTGGATCCTGACATCTATCGCCTTCATGCCACTGGCGAAAGTTGGTCCAACTTGGTATGGGGTAGCTCCTGGCATCTATCACCTGCATGGTACTAGTGAAAATCAGGTAAGCCCTACATACCAAAGGGTAGCTCTTGACATTCGTCACTTCCATGGTACTGGTAACAGCCAGCTAACCCTAATATATGGAGGATAGTACCTGGTATCTGTCACCTCCATGCTACTGGCGACAACTCACCTGCATGGTACTAGTGACAGCTGGCTATCCACACCTATATTTGACTCAGTCCCGACATGTGGGTCATCTTATAGCCAATGGAAACATAATCAGAATGTCACAAGGATTCACCAACACCGATCAAATTGACTTGGTTTCATGCCACATAGAGGTCTATAAACCAATACACAAGGTCTTTTTAGGTCCAAGGGTCTAAATTACAAGTCAACACTCAACAAACATATTGGACCCACATGAGCTGGATTCTATCTGGTCACATATGCATAAACATATACAAACTCATAATGTAATATCAATGGCCATTCCATACATTCAGTTGTCACTTGGAAACACGATATACGTAATACATAAGTAAAACCCACAATAGTAATATTAGACAAGTTCAAGTCACCTTTGTATATGGACATTAGAGACAAACTGTGAAAATGGTAAATCTAAAACTCCATCAAAGATTGGGGTAGATTTGGAGAACCTGTAAGTAAAAAAAATCACGCACAACCTCCATAAGGACCCCTATGATGATTTTAATCCTTGTCACGTACATGTAAGCATGAAATAATGTCCTCTAAGAAGCAAACCTCTTGGTGACGTGTCCTCTTTCTTGTCTTGTGTTGTTTCCCCTTTGTCATTTTCTCTCTCTCCTCGTTGTCGATGCTTTTCGACACTTTTGCGACACTTGTCGATTTGTGTTTTCTAAGCTTTTGACCTTGCTCCTAAGCCTTGTAAGCATCTTGTAGGTGAATTTTCACATTTCCCCTATATTTTTCATCCTCTGCACCCCCTAGAAGCCTTCTAGAGGTCCCCCCTATCCATCTCCAACTTTTGGTTTTCAGTTTCACTGAACCAATCCAAATCTCCCTCTATTATTTTTAGATCTCCCCTGAGAGATCCTATGGTGCAAGTGGAGATTTGGATTCTTGCACATGATTGACCTGTTTCCGGATCTAAAACTCCTCCTTTTTCTCTCTTCTACCATCTCCCCTCATGTAGTTCCTCCAAAAACATTTTTTGCCTGGATCTCCCTCGGGTGACCCTATTGGCAAAAGGGGAGACCCTGTTGCATTTCTAGCCGTGGAAAAACTTGAGTTTCTCACTCAAAAAAGCTCCATTTTTGCCCATTTTTCTTCCAGTTCGCATGATTTTTGATGCCTAATATGGAGTTGACTATTTCATGCACCTAAAAATGCATAATTAACTCCATTTGATCAAAAATTAACAACTCAATCAATCTCATGCATCCTTCCAACGCCAATTCTTCTTCAGTGATAAGCTATTATTGATTTACTTCACTCCTTAGTTAGCTGAGTTCACTGGGTAATCAACCTAGTTCACTCCCTAATCAAACTTTGTTAACTCATCAATCAATTGAGTTAACTTCTCAATGAATCCCATTCTTCCAACCTATAAATACCCCATCCCTCAAGCACAAAGGGAGGCAAATTCATTGTGCACACAACTCTTGGTAAGTTTTTTCTCTCCAAATCAGCATTCTAATGCTCTCACAGGATGAAGGTGCATTTTACTTTATTCATTGTTCAATCAAGCATCGTTACGATGCTTCAATCAATGCCATTGTTCTCACCAAAATCTCTCATTGAGCTCTTTCAAGCTTCAACAAGCTTCTTTTGCTTCTTTGTGTCTTCTTGTCATCAAGAGGTCTATTGATGGAGTTAAGTTGTCATTGATGTCAAAAAGGTGTCCTCAGTTTGTTTGATGTTTGATGTCATCAGGACTTGGTTGATCAAGTTTGTCAAGTGAAATCACAAGGTGATTTAGGGTTGTCAAGTGTTGACAACTATTCATCATTCATGTTTGGACAAATGTTCATCATTCATGTGTGCTCGTCTATGTTTGGACAGAGTTTGTCTAGAAGTTGTGATTCATTTCAAACTTGATGAAGTGCATATCATGTTTGGTTATGCAGTGTAGAGATACATACTTGTTAAAGGATCAGGAGGATCAAAGAGTTCACATCATCCTGTGTAGAGTTTATATGTTATTGATTACATCATCTTGTAGTGGTAGTGACTTGATAATTTGATCTCAGGAGCCTTCATCATGTTGTCTGACTTTCTCTACAATAAGGATTGGTTTTGTGTGGCATAATCTATATCAAGGATTGATAGAAGTGATCACAGGAGTTGTCATACCACTGAGTTTACAGATGAAGATATCAGTTGGATTTCATGCAAGTTTCTTCAAGGTGATGTCATCAGGACTTGCAGTGTGTTCTCAAGTTTGATGTCATATTGGTTATGCTTCACTCATGTTCATCGTCCATGGTTATGCAGTGTGAAATGATGATCTTCACAAGTTCATTTATTGTCTAACACACAGGAGGTTGATCTCAAGAAATTCAGAGTTTGCTTGGAGTTGAATTGAGAAGTTGTGTCATAAAGTTAAGTTGCTTTGAGTATATATGGTTGCTTCATGATGATGTTCTTTGCTTCACCATCAGAAGGATAGTTGTTGTGTTTTATAGGTTCATCCCATACTTCATGATTCATCAGTGGCAATGACATATCATTCAAGTCAGTGACATTCACTATATACTATGCAAGCTGTTTTCAAGTCAGAAAAAGTTCTTGTTTAAATCACATGACTAGGTGGTAAAATGGCAATGAGTAACAAGGTGCTTCATTTTAAGATTGGAATTATTTTTTTGAAGTTTATAAGCTCAAGGTTTACAAAGGAGTTTATAAAGTTCTATTTTTCATATATTTATGTTATAATTTCAAACTGACCTGTGACAGAAGGTCATTTCACTAAATGTCACCTGGTGGAGGGTTTAATACCACAAGGCAACCGGCCCCCTTTCCCCCTTTCCACCGATAGAGTAAGTCTTCCACATTAGCGGGCAAAAGCTTATCAAAAGCTATGAAGTGGGCGAGTTTTCAAGTTTTTTGAATTATCACCGTAAAAAGGCAAAAAGGTGGAGCATGACTTTCTAATGGAAATTGCATGGACACCGAAATACAAGGTAAAAGAGCATCGATTTTTCAAAGGAGCATAGTATATCTTTGATTTAAAGTTTCTATTAAAGAAGCCCGAATACTAAGCCATTTCTTTGGCTTTAGTTTATTTTTTTAGAAACTCTTTTAAATCACTAAAGTGGTCGGCCCCCACTTATCTCATTTTTTATGACATTAAAAAGTATTTTTCTAATTATTATTTAAACAAAAGATGGGCATGTTAAGATTTTTCAGGGGTTTCTATTTAAGAGATTTATTCTTTTTAAAATCCATCTCATGTGTTTAAAGGAAAAGGGAAGTAATATTGTATAAAGATTTTTTATCTTTTTAAGAACTCATACAGATGGTTTCAGAGAATTTGAATGTAATTTCTTTTGGTGAAATTTTTTTGAGGATGAAGATATAATCATTGAAGAATGATTTTCTTGAGGAGATTTTTTGCTGATTTTTTTTGATATGAAGAGTCTCATTGAAAAGAATATGAAGGATCATGTTTGCAGAGAAGATGAACAAAATTTTTGAGAAGGAGATGAAAGATTGGAGGGATGTTCAAAATGAAAATTGAAAAGAAATTGATTTTTTTTAGAGATATAATTTGTTTGGTTCAAGATTTGTTGCAGGTTCTTTATAAGGAAGAAGTTGAAAAGATTTTTTGCAGGAGAATATTTTTGAAGAAAAATTTGAAGAGGTTAATGAAAAATTTGTTTGAAGGAAAGATAATCAGATTGAAGTGTTTTTTGTGTTTTGGAGAATATGAAACATCATGCAGAGATATGAAAAGGTTTTAATGGAGATAATTTGTCTTGTTGAAGATTTATTATGAGAGAATGTTTTTGCAGGAATATGAATTAAAAAAAAAAAATTGAAGAGTTTATTTGCAGGAGAAAAGCAAATGTGTTTTTGCAGAGAAATGAAATTTCAAAAGTCTTGTTGCAAAATTTATGTGATCTGAAGGAGAAATTTATGAAGGAATGTGGAAGGTTCCAAGGCAGTGAAAAGACATTCAACTTGTATAAATTTTGTTTCCAGGTGCATTGATGGATAAAATTAAGAAGGATAGAGATGGAATATACAGTGTTGTGAAGTGTTGGATTAGAATACACATTTGATATGCAGTGTTGTTAGAATGCAGTATTGATTGGATCAGAATAAAGGATTAGGATTGTTGAGATGTCAGATTGAATAGAATGGGTATTTGACAGACATATATTTGTATTGAATGGAAACAGAGTATCCCTCTGATTTGGTTTATAACTTCTATTGGTGATTTGGTTTGCCAGCGAGGCATTGTATTAGCCAATGAGGCTTATAGGTCAGTGTGACCTTAATATTTGTCAGTGAGACAATTTGTATTGCCAGTGAGGCATGTTTTTCAGTTAAGCCAGTGAGGCAATTCTGGAGTGGTTTTTCTACCCTGATGGGTTTTCCACTCGTGCATATCTTATGTTATGATTCATATTGATCTTCCTTGTGTGTGTTTAATTTACTTATGAAGTTTTATTCTCTTTCTGCATTCATAGTCATGTGCATATGTATTTGACAAATCAAAGGTATCATTCATTCCTTGTGCTCAGAAAGTTAAATTTTGAAAAAGATTAAAGAATTTACACAACACTGATTCACCCCCCCTCTCAGTGTTGTCCTTAACTCCTACAAGGTCTTCCCACTGCTTCAAGAGGATTCAAGGTTGCCAACATCAAGGATTTCTGAGGGTAGTGGAGTCACACAAATCTTCATGCTTTCAAGTTCCTCTATTGCTTTATTCAATTGATAGTAATTAGAAAATCAAAGTTGCTCTTGGGAATAGTAAATCATTGCTTTTTCCTTGATAGATCTAGCATCTTAGAGATAGTTTACTTTCTTAGATTAGATTTGTTTACTTGCAATTTTCCTTTTCCAGATTAGTTCTTTCAAAACAATAAAAAACCCAAAAACATAGATTAAAATTGCATTAGGAAAAGTCATATTAGCTTTCATTTCATATTTCAATTGTTATAATAGAAAAAGCATCTTTATTTCTATAAAATACTAAAAAAGCACAAAAACAAAGTTCACATTTCATTTAGCTTTGCATGCATATAGAAACCCTAGAAAAGATAGATAACTTGCAAACCCTCGATACCATCACGAGGTAAACCACAATAAATGATTCAATCAAACCCTTGATAACATCACAAGGTAAACCACAATAAACGATTCAATCAAACCCTTGATCACATCACAAGGTAAACCACAATAAATGATTCAATCAAACCCTTGATCACATCACAAGGTAAACACAAGTCAAAGCATAACTAAACCCTAGGTCAAAAACCCTAAAGTTTAGTTAAGGTTGGTCATTACACATTTATCTTTATCTTGGCTCACGAATGTGCCTAGGAGTAAGAGGTGAGTGGGTGAGAGCTATCCTCAACGAGATTGAGGAAAACAATCCACGACAACAGCATGAGACATTTAGTTTACCACAACAAGATCCATTTGTCCTCTTATTGATATAAGAACAAAGACAACTTCAAATACAATGAGAACTCATTCAAGGAATAGAAAGACAAGAGGACATAAATGAAAGTAATCGCTTACCCCTACAAAGGTGGAATAGAAGAAACCCAACAAGAGAAGAGAAACTAGTGACCCTTCGAGTCATAGGGTTATCTCTACAACAATTGCCATCAAACGAAACATTCAACTTAGCACACAACAACAAAGGCCACAGAACTTGCCAACCCCTCTTTGCGAAGTCTGGTTCTCCAACGAGCTAGACCCCCACCATGTCTCGCCTCCTCTTGATTGGCTAATTCCACAAGAGCGAGAGTGACGTGGCGGATCGCCCCGTGGCAAGGAGGGAAGGGTCTATGTGCTTGCCGAAATCTGACCCGACAGCCCCAGGCAACCGGAGTCACGATTTTGAACGTACAAAACTTGACCCAAAAACCTCAGAGAATAGGAGCTTAGTGCTGATAGAGGTCCTTTTTCTAGATCAGGCCTATATAATGAGATTTACTAATAGAAAGGTGGGTTCATAGCTCCATCATGTAGTTTCAGCCTCAAGATGAAACATATCGAAGAGGGAAGGTAGATCAAGTTTAGGAACACCCCATGTCTCGGAGTCATTCCCTAAACCCCTCCCCTGTGGACTTGAGGTCTACGGGCATCCTTCATCGAAGAACTGCCTACATGCCTACTTCCAAATGAGATCGAAGTCACATGTAGTTCTCCTCATTTTAATCTCTCAAGAGTTAATCACATAGTTTCCTACCCTCAGCGTTTTATTGCCACCCAATTTCAACCAACAATTACTATCAATTCAGAGATTGAACCATACCTAGAAGTTATGCACATTAACATAATCAATATAAATTAAACCCAATCCTAACCTAGCACATGGTATCAACAATCATAACATCTTAACAATGCAATAATTATGTAAAGCCCCAATAAGGCTCCAAGTGATGTCCTAGTATAATATGATTCAAGGATATCAAGTAACAAATTGATTGAAATACAGTTGGGTAATGGCAACTATACTTGGAATAACAAAAGACTTGGTTTCTGCAATATTGCAAAAAAATTAGATAGGTTTTTTGTAAAAGGGAACTTAAGTAGATTCCCCTTCAGTCTGGACAACAAGATATTATTGGAATCTGGGTCTGATCACTTCCCAATCAGTTTAGATATTCAGGATGAAAGGAGACCAGTAAGATGTCCCTTTAAATTTGAAAATATATGGTTCAAAGACCCCTCCTTTTTTGGCACTAATTGAGGACTGGTGGAAAAATTGCAATCCCAGGGGAGTTGGCTTATTCAATATTGCTACCAAGTTGAAACTCATCAAAGTAAATTTAAGACAGTGGAACAAAGATCATTTAAAGAATATTTTTGAAACAAAGAGTCAGATAGAGGCAGATATTCAATTTCTAAACGAGAAAATTATAAAAGAAGGAATGGATAATGAATCATATATGAAGGAAAAAGAATTGATGGGTATGTTGGAGGATATTTTGGCCAAAGAAGAAGTCTTTTGGAGGTAGAAATCTCAGTAGGTGTGGCTGAAGGCTGGTGACTCTAATACCAAGTTTTTCCATAATTCAACCAAGGTACGTAGAGAGGTGAACATAATTTCTGCCATTAAGACAAAGGAGGGTAGGGTCACGGAAATTCTGGAAGAAATTGGTCAAGCAATAGTTGATTACTTTCAGGGTCTCCTGAATGAAGAAGAAGGTTCAGACTTACAGGCCCAACAAGATTTTTTAAGATACATTCCGAAGTTAGTAACTGAAGATCAAAACCTTATGCTGAATAGTAAGTTATCAGAAGAGGAAATTAGAGAAGCTCTCTTTCAACTTGGTCCGGATAAGGCTCCTGGACCTGATGGGTTCCCAACTGCCTTCTTCCAGAAATGCTGGAGTATTATTGGTAGAGATCTAACGGAGGCTTATGAGGACTCCACAAGGGAGGGGAAGGTTCTCAAAGAAATTAGCAACACTTTCATAGCTTTGATTCCCAAGAAGGATAAGCCAGAGTCTTTTGAAGACTTCAGACCAATTTCCCTATGTAATGTGGTTTACAAAATCTTGGCTAAAGCAATAGCGAATAGAGTCAAAAGAATTCTTCCTGAGATCATAGCTGAGGAACAGATGGGTTTCGTTCCAGAGAGGTCTATTTTGGATGGAGTAATAATTGCCCAGGAGGCCATTCATTCAGTCCAAATAAACAAATTCCCCTCAATATTGGTTAAATTAGACATCCATAAGGCATATGATAAAGTAAATTGGAGATTTTTGTTTAAAATTTTAGAGGCATTTGGCTTCCAACAAGAGTGGCTAAATTGGATTTTTGAGTGGATCTCAAGCCCAAGATTTTCAGTTCTTCTTAACAGTTCGCTAGAAGGTTTTTTCAACACTTCAAGGGGACTTAGGTAGGGAGATCCCATTTCTCCCTTTCTCTTTATTATCATGGCTGATGCCTTGGGAAGATTCATTTCTAATTCGTGTCAGGAGGGGCAAATTTTAGGTATTCAAATCATAAGAAATATGCCAAGGTTCTCCCATCAACAATTTGCAGATGATACCTTTCTTTTCGGGGCTGCTCAAGAAGGAGAGGCCCTAAGGTTTAAAAAGATCTTGGATTTATACTTGAAAGCCTCAGGACAGGAAGTCAGCAGAGCAAAATCTGAAGTGTTCTTTTTTAAAACCCCCTTGGTAGAGAGGAAAGAATCTTAAGGATTATGTCCTTTGGGAAAGGATCTCTCCCTTGCAAATACCTTGGGCTGCCCCTGGTCAAAGGTCTCCTCCCTGGTAATTCTTGGGATCCTCTTCTTGAAAGGATAAAGTCTAGATTAGAGTCTTGGAAGAGCAAGTGGCTTTCATGGGTAGGGAGACTGACTCTTATCAAAGTAGTTCTAGCAGCAATTCCCATTTATATAATGTCTTGTTTACCTTTGGCAAGTAAAATTAATAAGGAATTAACTCAGCTGATGAGGAATTTTTTTTGGAAAGGATCATCGGAACAGTTCAAATACCCGCTTGTCAAATGGAAACAAGTCTGTGACCAGAAAGAAAAGGATGGGGCTGGGGTGAAAGATCTGCTCAAGCAAAACCAAGCTCTTGGTGTAAAGTTGGTTTGGTTGATCCATGAGAAGCCAAATCTCAAATGGGTAAGGTTACTGAAGAATAAATACTTAGATAGGGAAGAACACAACATCTTCACTTCTAGACAGCTACTAGATGGATCCAGGATATGGTACTTCATCAAGAAGAGTAGAAACTTAATAATCAACCACCTTACCTGAGAGGTCAAGGAAGGTTGCGATGCCAGGTTTTGGGAGGATCCTTGGGAGGGGTTCCCAGTGTTGGTAATCATTTATGTTTAGGGTTTTGAGCTTGAATGTTTGCAGGTTTTCTCTTACAAACCCTAAAATTTCTGTGTCTTGGGGTCTTGCATTGTTTTGTCTATTCTATTAGTGGCCTCCTGTGGTGGGTTCCTGGTTGTAAATCTCATCCTCATGTTTTAGTTTTCATTGGTTGACCAGCCCCCATGTAATGATTTACCGCGTTTTCCTGTCGTACTCATGAAAAATGTTAAGTTTTTGTATGTGCCATTGCAGATGTACATTATCGAGCTTATGAAATTTCCATCGCCCTTTGAAAAATTAAATTATATGCATTTTATATGTATATTGGGCTCTAAAAGGTGCATGTACAAAGGGGGAATCTTTCGCAGATTCCCAGGAATATTCCTGCTTTGTATACAGTATTATATACAAGGCAAATATGCAAGGAGGGTGCTAATATACAATTGCTACAGTGGTGAGTGGAAGATACATTCCTAGAATATTCTGTAGAAGATTCTGCAGTTGTATATTAGGGGTTTGTATATTTGTATTTGCATATTTGACATACAAGGGTGCAAATGTATATTTGCTACAGTGCAGAGGCAGAGATGCATATTTTGGGGCCCGTGGATGTACAAGGTGGAATGTATATGTAATATACATTCGGGCGCACGTACAATGGTTAGATACATTGCAGGCATATTCCAGAAGATTCCCTGCTTGTATGTTAGGGGCTTTGTATGTTCGACATACAAATAGAATATACATGCATTCGCTACAGTATAATATACAAGGGGCCTTGTATATTCAGAAACATGCAAAGGAGAGAGAAAATGGTCGGGCCCACCAGTTGTATGCAAAGGGTAGTTGTACATGCTGATATACAACCTAATATACAATGAAGTAGCATACAATCCGGACGCGAAAGAAAAGTCAAGCGCAGTGAATAAAGTTTGAGGTCCGGCTTGTATATAAGGCGCTTGTATATGTTTATGCATGTACAAGGCGACATGTGCAATGAGGATGTACATTTTGGACCCGATGGGGTTTTCAAGTGCAATGAGTAAGGTTTGGGGTCCGCCTTGCATGTGAACAGTTGTATATGCATCTCGCATATGCAAAGATTTAAAGGGGGTGTTTGTATATGCATTTCAGCACGCATATACAAGAGCGATAAGGTGAAATAAAAGAAAAAGAGCCAGTGATAGAAGATTAAGGTGCCTACGTGGCACGGTATCATTGGCTAGCAGTTCTTCATGCATATTTTGGGACCGTTAATCTCAGCGATGGGTTTTTGATCAACGGTCGGGTTTTAAACCTTCAGCGATGGTTTTTTCCTTATGACTGCAGTCATGTTTCGAGCAAGAAAACTTCAGTGACACGCTGTTGAGATTTCGACGGTAGCTAAGGGTGGTTGAGCCATTTATGGCAAGATTGCAAATAGGCATGGGCTGATGATTGAACAGCCAAGTACCAGGTTCATGACGGAAGGTCTTCCAGCGGTGGCATAGGGCTCGAGCTCAACTACTCCTCGCCCTTCTCTTGCTTCTTCCTGTTGTGTCCCCTGCTGCTGCATTTATTATTTTGAGCACCATTCCTCACACATTGAATTTGGCAGAATTTTGACCTTGCCTTGTAATTAATTTTGCTGAGTACACAGTCTTGGTATATAACCCAAACTGTGTCACTCTTTGTTGGTTGTTGAAAACTGGACAAGTTTTGGTGCTGTAGTAGGAATACAACTTTTTGGTGACTCTGTTTCAGGTGTCTCGCGAGTTTATGAATTGTATGTTGTATGTATTATGCATAGAATCATCAATTTCATGTTCATTTAAATGAGTAATGCTTCATTGCACGTGTTTCGTTATTTGTCTCCAGACTGAATGTATTTTTTCTTCTGACTCTGAACATCTAAGGGGTGTTATAGATTCTAGAATATAGGTTTTCTACATTGAATACTTAGTCTCTTACTTCCGCTCAAGGAGTAGATTGAATGTTTTGGATTAAGTGTTGAGAAGAATACATTGCAGTAAGGATGTTTGCAAGCAGAAATAACTAGATACTCTCTCTTGGGTATTGTCTGTAAGGCAGACATTTTAGAAGCCCCTTGAAATCTGATTACTGTCTTAGGTCTGTGGTAAACATTCACATATATATGGCTACTGACTCCGAGCCCTGGATAGGCACCGATTTGGTCTGGTATCTCTGTTGCAAACCAAGGTCCTAGTTTTGCATCCAGATACAATCAAACTCAAACTTCATATACAAACCTTTAGGATATTAGAAGTAGTTTTTAGGATCCAAAATCCTCTGTCTACAACTGAATATAGGCCCAAAGCTAGCCCCTTTGCACTTATCTTACAGTTTTGGTCTGCATAAGAGAGGATTTATCTGCTTTGTGTTAACATCCCAGTCTTTGCATAGTTATATTTCATAGATGTTGAGTAGGGAATACCCCCCTTGGTTCTGCAGAGCCTAAAGAAGAAGATGAGATATTTATAAAGTCTATCTCCTATACTGTTGGCCCATGGCCCGGGAATCCTGTTGATTAATGATGGCTATTTTGTAGGATTATTGGGAACAAGCATCCAGTCTAGGAAAATAACCAACACCCAGCTCTAGTAAGGTGTGAAGATTTGGCTCCCATTATGAATGTCACCACAATGGAGTGGGGAGACAAGGTTTGTAATTACCTCTCATTTCCTTCATAAGTAAGTGATTTTCCCACTTGGAAAAGCATTTGGGGTATGGGCTTTGATGTTGGATTGGTAATAAAGTTTGAAGAAGAGTTGGCCAGGCATTCTATCAGGTTTAGAAGAGGCGAGGATAGGCTAAGATGGAATGCCTCAGCGTCCGGGGAGTACTTGGTCAAAGAAGGTTATAGGGCTCTAGCTAACACGAATGAGATCCCAGGCTTGATTCCTTCTAAGCTCTGTTGGAACAAACTTTGTCTACCTAAGGCAGGTATTTTTCTGTGGGTGGCCGCCCAGGGTAAGGCTCTAACAACAGACAGGTTGAGAAGGTTGGGTTTTGAGGGTCCCTCGAGATGCATGCTTTGCAGAGAAGCGGAGGAAGACGGAGATCATTTATTCCTTCATTGCCCCTTCACTGGGAGAGGTTGGAAATGGCTCTATAATAAGTTTCAGTGGAAGACAACGCCTCCCAGAAATCTGCTGGAATGGTTGATAGCCTGGCCCCTCTTGCATCAAAAAGCGATGTTTGGGGGTCTGTGGGTCTCAGCACCCTCCATTCTGATTTGGGAGATTTGGGAAGAATGCAAGAGGAGAATTTTTTAGGATAAAGAAATGCCACGGCAATCTCTTCTTACTAAAGTTGAAACTTGTATAGTGGAAGTAGTAAATTCCAGATTAGTAGATCGAGACCCTGCTCACCTCATCTACACAAGCTGGGATGCAAAGATGATGAAAAGATGGAAGGGGCTCTCTTCGGCCCCTTAGGTCGGAGAAGGAGGCATCAAAACTAAGGAAGCTAGGAAAAATATTAGATGATCTCCCCCTGAGGCTGGTTGGCTAAAGTTAAACTTCGATGGAGCTTCGCGGGGTAATCCGGGCCCTTCAGGGGGAAGGTGTATTATTAGGAACTCAAAGGGAGAAGATGTGGGAAAGCTAGCAGCTCCTCTTAGAATTGGTACCAATAATGAGGCAGAGATTTAGGCCTTAATTTTTGGTGTTAGATTGTGTCAGGATCTCAAGATCAGAAATCTGGAGATAGAAGGGGACTCTCTGATAGTCATCAATGGGCTAAGAAGCAAGAAATTAGTAAACTAGAGACTTCAAGCTTTATTGGATCAGGATCTGTCCTTGTTAGAAGGCTTTGAAAGGGTCACATTCAACCATATTTTGAGAGAAGGAAACCAAGAAGCAGATAGTCTATCCAACATTGGGGCAGATGGGGTCTCGGTCAAAGAAATCTCCTTTTCAGAAGGATCTATTCTAGCTTAAGAAAGGCTTGTGTGGGTGGTTGGGAGGGAGCCTTACCACACCACCATGGTGGCAAGGCCGATGTAGAGGAGGCAGGCAATCATGTTTCATATTTGCTTCAAGATGGCACGAGCAAAGGGGAGTTTGTCATTAATGACCTTTTGTGCCAAGCCTCAGCACTATCTGGCAATCATTCCAAGGAAAGCCTTCGAGAGTCTTTGATTGGTAGGCTGGGAGAAGGTTATTAGGGAAGGTGGTTTCGTCTATCCGTAGTTTCTTTCCTTGTCTATTGCCAAATGCCGTCTCATTTCGTTGCAATTATTTCAGCAGACTCCATCCACTGTGGAGGCATGGATACCCCTATTAGGCTAATCAACAACAAGAGGCAAATGTCATTCATTGGCAGCATCATAGACCTTTGACTGCAGAGGATGCTTCGCAGGTCGGATGATCTTATGGTGGGGGCGGTGAGAATGATTCTGGGCAAATATTATATGGAGAACGATGAAAGATACTGGGTGGATACATACATCTCCTCGCGGGTCTTAGCAATGCTGTTGGAACTGGAAATGGCAAAGGCAGAGGCGGATTCTATCATGAGGGGCATCTTCAACCCAGAGCATTTAGGTGATTTGGGAAAAACCTTGCAGGTGGCCAGCCTTGGTATTGGAATCCCCCGTCCAAAGGATTGGAGCATGCTCGACAATCCCGGTGCAGTGATTAAACTTTACCCGTTCATCCTGGATGTCAAGGGATTCAACCTGGTGGTGTTGAAGGAGTAGGCGTTGGCTGCGGTGAATTACATCAGAAGGGTGCTTGGCTTGGTTGTGGTCGAAGGCTTTCAGTGGGTGGAGGACTTCAGTTTGAAGCTTGCAGAGTATGATAGTTAAGTAATTCCAGTATCTCTTTGGCTTCATTTTGTATAGCAGAAGCCTTTAGTTAGCTAGTCCAAGTATGTCTATAGTGTCTTATGGGTGTTAACAGTATTGACCCTACGTGGTCTTATGTTATAAGTTCTTAGTCTGGGAAGGGAGATAAGATTGAACATATTACCAGCCATAAATGGGTTGAGGATTTGTACCTTTTTGACATACTTTTAATATATTTCCTTATTATGAATAAAAAAAAGGATATCAAGTAACATACACATGTTATCTTATGCCATCCTTTGAAATTGAAATACATCATGTCAGGATATCAACCATATCACACATGGTTCATTAATATATAACTGTCATACACAAGGGTCTTGCGTTTGAGAACTCATTTGTTGATCTTATGCTTATGTATTGACTTAAGAAATTGAACTTCGTGTCATATGTCATTGTCCTAAAACTATTGCTAGTAACTGTTATTTCCATCAGATCACCATGTTATCAATAATCATATTCTAAATCTTTTGTTTTCATTTACCCCTATGGTGCAACCCCTTATTCTTATGATAGTCCAATTCATGGACTAGATGATATTCACATTTGCCACTTGAAGTAAATATGATCTTAACGACTAGGGACAAGAAATTAGGAAATGTTATAAAATATGATTATATTTATTTTATCTTCTAACTCAATCTCAACAACATCATCGGATTTTAAATGATAAAATCATCTACAAGTTAGTACACAATCATACAACAAACTAGCCCACTATAATTCCCTTTCTTCACCTCACACGGTGGTTCCAATACTGAGGTTTTTACTCTTAGGGGGTTGATAGACATCATGGAATCATATAAATCCTTTACCCCAAATTGGAAATGGATTACCACGAGTATTAACTTGTAACATCAAATTATGTCCCACATAATATAGATCCAGTGCACCTAAGTGAAATCATTATCATTTACCATATGATGCAACCATAAGCCCAAGCTTATAATAAGTAACTCTTAAACAAGCAAGATAGTGCTAATAAGGCATTGAAAGTTCTCAACATTCTAAGTAGTATATTTAGACTCTTGTTAGAGGTAATAGAGAATTCTACAATGATGCCATTACATATCCAAGCTCAACAGGCAAGGCAAGATGATGGTGTCATTTACATGAGGGTAACAAGTGTAATTGTCATGGACTAGGACTGGTAATAATATCAAGTATTCCCTTACTATTAGTGCATAGTGATATAACATTTCACTATTCTCTAGAAAAATAATTTCAATCCATGCATTAAAACATAATACATTATTATGTGACCATAAGCCAAAGTTCATATTAATTAAATCTCATACTTAGTTCATAATATAAGGAGACAAGTTCAAAGCATTAATGTACAAAATCCTGTGATGGTACATATATTCCTTTCTACTCACTATTAATGCAAGGAACATGTGTAAATGAAATTATACTAGCTCCATTCTGGATTACACAGACAACCCATAAGGAAGGTACTTATCTTCAATCCTTTTACAACATGTTTCCAAAACTCATCATTACAACTATAACCCAATAACCATCTATTATAATAATTACACACAATCATAATAATTACACATTGTATAAAGTCATAGTGATAATGATAAAATTAAATAAATATTATTCCCAACATATTCCCCCAAACAATAAAGGTTAGGCATATGCTCCCATTGGCACTTAATGTAAAATACCTATACATAGTTATTTATGTGTGCACGGTTTAGTGCTTGAAGTATGTTAAGCATGAGTATGGACGCCAAGATATGCAAAAGTAAGAGCATACATTAGGCACGAAAACTGTTTGACACAATTCCTTAGGAAAATGCAACGTCACACAATGGAATGCGAACTATTTCACAAAAGATCTCAAAGTTTATAAAGGTATAAGCAGGATCTATGAACAACTGATAAAATGAATCGACTCTACTACCAACGGTGCGGGAGATATACTAATATATATATCAATGAACAGGATGCTCAAAATGAAAACAATACCAAATGCATTTCATTTTATTATTATTTTGTTTTTCATCCTTTTTCCACGGGGGATGTGACAATCTATTTTCAAAATTCTCATGCAAATAAAGAAAGATGGACAATTCTCATGCAAATAAAGATAGATGGAAAATTCTCATGCAAATAAACATAGTTTTCCAAAATAGGAAAAACTATTCTTAAAAAAGTGCAGAATACTATAAATATGTAGATATTGAGAGGAGTAGTTTATCACGAGCTTCCAATAAATCTGCATTGGTTTTCATCTTAGAAAAGCAACAAGTAACAGAGAAAGCTTTTGTCTGAACAGCTCAAGTACAGAAAGAAAAAAAAAGGAGGAATTTATTTATAAATATGTTTCAACTTCAAGAGATGAGGAAATCAGAAAAAGACTACATGTCTCAAGAGATGGAGAAGCAGGAAGGAGGAGCAGCAGGGTATGATGAAAGGCAGAGGGGAGGAATTTATTTATAAATATGTTCCAACTTCAAGAGATGAGGAAATCAGAAAAAGACTACATGTCTCAAGAGATGGAGAAGCAGGAAGGAGGAGCAGCAGGGTATGATGAAAGGCAGAGGGGAGGAGATCCATTATTTCAGCATACACAGGACTATGACTACATCATCAGCAAGTTGAGAAGTAAGAGTGAACCCCCACCCCATTATCTTTATTATGTTTGTGAGAGGAAATCAAAAAAAGACTACACCAACATGTTTCAAGATATGGAGAAGCAGAATGGAGGAGCACTAGGATTATTTGAGCATGCACAGGGGTATGACTCCATCATCGGCAAGTTGAGGAGTAATCAATCCCCATCATACAAAGCAAATATAGAGTCACTGCAGAGGGCAAGGGAGATCATGTGATTTACTCACTTTAAAAGACTATGAAACATTGTATTCCCTGCTTGTAAATAATAAAAGAGAACACCCTGCTTTTCTTGTGGATGTAGCCAATTTTGGTGAACCACGTAATTTGCTGTGTCAAGCTGTTTTTATTCTTTCTGTGTGTTTGTTTATTAATATTCAGATCAATACATCTTAGCATGCATCATAGCATTATTAATATTCAGATCAATACATTATATGCATCATTAGTATTCAAATTTCAGATCAATACGTTATAGCATCATTAATACTCAGATCAATTATAAAGGCGGATTAGTTTCAGTGTCCTCCTGTAATTCTGGGTGGGGCCATTACAGTTATTCCCCAGTTCTTCAAAAGACTGCAAGTTTTTTGGGTTAAGGTTTAGGTTTTACTAAAATTGGCATGACAGTTTGAATTGGCATTAGAAACATGGTGAGCTATGATTACTTGCAATTTTTTCTACTTTGGTTTCAAGAATTGGTATAGAGGACAGAGCTAAGTGTGTTGATTGATTAGCTAATTATGATATTGAGATGGATATGGTTATGAGAACTGTAAACTTGATTATAGGATGCGACTTGAGCACTCCCATACTCTCAATTAGTGCTAACCATGATGGGATCCAGATAATGAGGAAATATACATTAATTAGGTCTACTGTTTCATGATTTGATGGTAGCATTGTGCTCAATCTTGGATGGAGGTGAACCCAATCATTAATCCTCAGTTGTGATAAAGAAGGCAAGTGCAAGAAAATATCAAAGCACATGTTAGTGTTGTGGTTAACAAACTTCAACGAGATCTAACAAAGTGCCTTTGCAAAGAAGTTCTGTTTAAAGAGGAAGGAGGATTACGTTAGAAAGGAATGACTGTCTAGCTCTTCTGGTAGTTGCTACATCTTTTAGTTTAGTCTAATAGACTCATGTTTTGTGTATCGTTATAGTTGTTTTTGATGATGTCTCCAGGTTGGTTAGTTTTTCTAATAGTGGTTTTTTTTTTTTTGATGGGCTCTAGTTGTTTTTTTTTTTTCTTCATATCTGTGTGTTCTGTTTGGGTCTTTGCTCAATACAATACTAATGTTAACCTTTGGGCATTTTGTTGTAATTTTTATATAATATATATGTACATTGTCAATGAAAACAATTAAATTTTGTTAATTTGTTTGTCGCTCTCATGCCAAATTTCAATCCAACTCTAATATGACATTGTTAAGGTTCTATGATGTAAATGATGAAGGTCTTATGAATGCTATCATATGAATATTTGAATTTGTCTATATTTTTAAAATTTTCCTTTTTTTTCTTGTAATAGCTGTCCCCTGCCATCCCCTAAAAAATGGTCTTCCTGACATCCCCATCCCTGAAATGAGTCCCCTACCGTCCCTGTCTCAAAAACTTTGGGGGTAACATAGGTTTCAGAGGAAAGACAATTTTGAGCTACAAATTTTCACAAATACACTGTAATTGACATAATCAACTAAGTATGCATACTATGAAGCTTCAAAGCTGCAAATGTATATATTCCAAACTATTACCAAAAACAAAAACAGGGCCTGCCTTCAAAACCTCAAATGGGCCTCATAAACATCTCGTCCTGGTCTGGTAGTGGTAAAGTCTATCATGAGGCACGTAACTACATCATTATCCAGTTATTTCCCCAAGAGTAAATTGCTGCTCGAACTTCCAAAGACTCATTCATCCAATCCCTACTACTGTTTCTAATAATTCTATGAATGGTGGCATGAAAAGTTGCTTCTATCCTTTCATCTGTCGATGTCCAAGGGCCCTTTGATTTTCTCCCTCTAGTCCCCATACCCAGTCTATGTGCCATCCTTCTTGCAGGCATCCTATGACTCCAACTCTAACATGATTTCTTGGAAGTGGTCATAATCTTGGGGTTACTTCAACAACCTCTTTCCAGGTCTTTAGCAAACTCTACCCCTGGTGGTTCTCCTCCAGCCCCTGCGGTAATCAAGAGGCCTAATACTTCGACTTTGATGGGAATAGGTCTAAGCTGCTCTTCTTCTTTTCTTTCTTTCTTTCTTAAAACTACAAAGCAAAATACAGGGCTTTCCCCAGCCACTAAATTCAACACACAAATGAGGAATGGAAATAGATTTCTGGTCATGAAATTAAGTCCCCTCTTTATAGCCAGCAACCATCTGCCAGGATAATTTAAATTGATAAGACCAAAGCCAATTCAGAAATTCAAATGAATAACAGCAGTGGACGCCAAAGAGAAGAAATTATCGGAATGAAACAAAGCAAAAGCTTTAAACTATCACACCCTTCTGACAAATTTTGTCAGACAAATCGACGAACTTCTAATTTTATCAAACTTGAACGGTCCAAAGAGAAGAAGACCAGTCAATACTCTTATCTCAATACATTAAAATTTTTTTGAATCAAAAAGTGAATACAAAGTGGAGCAAAACAAAGGACATATTTACCATGCTTCCAATCCTCTAATATTACAACCATAGGTTGTTAGCTTCTTAACTTTCAACTTTTTGACTCAGGGCATATTATTGGGGATGATTTTGGAAAGGAGGTGATGTTTAACAAGTGTTAGTATTTTGGTTTTGCAAGTGGTTAGCCCTAGTTCATGGCTTTGTGATTTGTCAGAAGAGCAATATGAACTGCATGAGAAGGAAAACACTAAAAGAAATTACAGTTGCCTTTTATTTTGTTCCTAGAGCTTCCAATTTTATAATTTTTTAATAGCACAAGTAATCTGAGTTTTCCAATATGTGGGTTATAATTTAAATTGATAAGGCCAAAGCCAATTAAGAAATCAATAGTGGATGCGAAAGAGAAGAAATTATCGGAATGAAACAGAGCCTAGACTATATAAGCACTTTTGACACAGAGGGTCACCGCAGCTCCCATCCTTGCCAAGCTTTGTGGTTCTTCCTGAAGTATGCAACGAGTAGGATTAGATATGCAGAACATAGAACAAATCCATGCCTGCAGAAATGACCTAGAGCTGCAGATTTGAACAAAAATGATACAATTCTGCATAAAATCCAAGATGAAGGATAGACTATGTTAGAACATCAGATTTCAACCTCTACATCAGGAGTATCTTCCACATCATTTCTAAAGCTAAATACTCCTATCCTTTTCATTTAATTTCCTAATTTTGCATTCATTGTTTAATTATCATTTTCATAATTAAAAATAATTAATCTAAGTTGATTTATACTTATATGTATATGTTTTAATAAGTTGAACTAAATTAAACTTGGGAAAAAGTTATTTTTATGTATTTATTTATTATTTTTCCTTGGCAAGCAGCTTTTTGCAGCAGTTTATCTCGAGAGTTTTTATTGAACTGCCATATCACTTGACTTCCTGATTAATGTGTGGGCATTCAAATAAGTTGGTTCGCCTGCATCTTGCTATATTTCACATTCTAAGTTGATTTATACTTATATGTATATGTTTTAATAAATTGAACTAAATTAAACTTGGGAAAAGTTATTTTTCTGTATTTATTTATTATTTTTCCTTGGCAGGCAGCTTTTTGCAGCAGTTTATCTCGAGAGTTTTTATTGAACTGCCATATCACTTGACTTCCTGATTAATGTGTGGGCATTCAAATAAGTTGGTTCGTCTGCATCTTGCTATATTTCACATGGAGGTACTTTTACTGCAGCTCTTCTCTTGCTATCACTTCATAACATTTGTTGGTCCCCCCTGCCTTCTGTTGTCCTGAGATGTGGAGCAAAGGAATCATCACTAGCTTCCAAAGTGAAGGGGTGTCCTTACCAAACACATGAGACGAGGCCTTCATTTTTATATAAAGGTGTTTGAGGTGATCTCTTCTAAATTCACTGAAGTTTCCTTAATGTCACTGTCACACCATAACTTCTTGTCATAAAAAGGGATATGGAAATGGGAATGCCAGCTGCAACATAGTGACAAAGATCAATGACTGCCGCAAGAATATTTTAAAAAACAGTAATGTGATTAAGTATACTGGTGGATGCATCTGGTACTTTACTTTGGGAACATGGATGTCAATTTATTTGGACTTAAAGTCAAGAAGCTCCAGCTATGCAACTTCCCTAACTATAAAGGAATCCTGCTACTAATATTGTTATAATTCAGGGCTATTTTCTTTTAACAATAACAAGCTCCCAATAGAGGGAGGAATAGGTCCTTGCAGATTGTTTTCACTGAGGTCTAGAATAAAAAGGCTCTTCAGCCCATGGAAGAATAACTGTATAAAATGATAATAAAGCTTCAAACCTTCAAAATTCTGCCACTAAATTTAAATATTTAATAATTTAATCAAAACTATACTATGGAAAACTCCAAACTTGTGTTCCAAGTTAAGCACATCTCCTATTGTTGCCAAGCATTAGGAAACCATTAGAAATAAATAGAAACAAATAGAACTTGAAGAAAATTCATTTCATGCTGGGAATTGAGGTCCAAAAATGCCATTCTGTACAATTTTTTAATAAATTGGTAATCGATACTCTTTTGCACCTTGTGCATGTCCCTACATTTTGTATTCATGTCTACTAGGGCATTGCCAACAACATCTAACAAAATTCCTCTATCCTTTATGCTCTGATGGATGTCCATACCTTGTTCTAAAGCTCCCATTCTAGCATAGGTTAGGAGTATATCATCAAATGTGGTCTCGGCTGAAAACAAGTTGGGCGAGTACTTCAACATGCCAACATATTTTAATAAGATCTTGCTAGCTCCTTTTTTCAAGATTCTGGATCAGCACCCTTCAATAGCATTTGGAAATCTTGGCAACGAGTCTCATGCATGTTGTCTTGGTTGTCTTGGTTTGACCAATCCTTTAGTCATGGGCTTAGCTTCACCACTTCCTCAATCTGGTGGACCCGACTAATTCAACTTAATGGTAGACCACTAGCATTGATTCCTAGTTTCAAAGCTAAACATATATTCAAAAAAGGCATTTGTGTTTTCCGAGACCTTTGATGAGACCCAACAGGATTCACATGGAACTATGGAAGACATGGCATCAACTCAAATTTTGCTTGAACCTTAGTTACAGAGATAAGGTGGCTATACTCGAAACCCAAAATCTTATGCCTCTGAACTTGTCTATTCTACTCTCGATGTCTTGCCATTATAATTTCCTCAAGGACTGGAGATGGCCTAACGGTTGCAGCATTCAAACCTTCCCCCTCAAGGTGGTGTATAGACAACTAGTGCATGCCATACCCTTGACTGTCAGCTAAACATAGTTTGGAGGTGTAAATTCATCCAGGCCAAGTGGAACAAACTTAGTCTTCAAATTTGGTAGTCCAAGGCTGATTCAGTCTCAACTCACTGCTCGGAAGCTACTCCATGCCAAGATTCCTGTTGGGAAATGCCTAAAATTTATCTTCCCACCCCCCTCTTTCCCTTTTTGCACTAATATTGAGTCCCTTCAGCACTGCTTCTGGTTTTGCTCCCATGTTATACTATTATGGTTCTCCCTTATGACTATCTTGCCTGGCATCTTCCATTTTTCATGGTCTTGGAAAACAACTTTTCTCAGAGCTTCCACCTCTTTCAACATCATCAATAACACCCACCATCTCATTATTATCAAGCACATCTGGAAGCTTCACTGCTTGGCATCATTCTCACAATCCTTTGTCCCTCTAAAGATTGAAATACATATGATTTGCTCTAATTTAGCTCTAGAGGTGAACAGTTCAAATTTTGCAATAAAGGAACAACAGGGTCAACAAAGACCTTGCTAATTAGATCAGTTGTCTTCAATATCAGTTACAAAAGTGGGAGCTAAATATGACAGCTAATGGTCTACTTCTACCTGTCTCTCCAAACTGCTAACCTATATATTGTCTTTTAAGCCCAGTTGAGGACCAATGCTTGACTCTTCTGTGCTGGGGGTGTAATCAGATGTTTACCAGGCAATGGCTGCTGCAACATTAGATGATTGCCTTAGCAGATGCAGGATTTAATGTGAACTTCAGGGGCTATGGACTCTGTGATCAGTCTTCCTAAATAGAGAAAGAAAACTATGTAGACTTTGTGGAGGACATGGCGGACTTTCTTCATGGCTTTAGCATTCAAAAAGTATTTATTGTAGCCAAGGATTTTGGAGAAACCATTGCATATTATTTGTATCTCCTGGACCCTGAGAGAGTGAGGCATTATAACATTGGGATTTCCTTGTTTGAGACCGGGCCAAGATATTATTCAATTGTATCAACAAGTAGTTGTAATGCCAAACGTACTCACTGATTTGGAATATTAGCACAAATTTCACAGCCATTGAATTAAAGATTCTAGACAAAGTATTTCATTCTCTTGTGAAAGGGAATTAAATAGCTATTGTCTTGATTTTGAGTTGGGTATTTTTATTGGATCATGGATGCTGAAGCATAGAGTGCCTTAACTGTCAGCTTCATTTTTTCTTATTACATAGTTTATAGGTTTTGTGGAAAGCCTTTTCTCAGGCTATAGGTTACTATTGTATTGCTGTCCTACAATTGTCTTTCATTTGTTTGTAACTGTCATCTTTGGCTGTGATTTTCCAGTTGTAAATTTCCTTTTATTTGCTTGATTAAAAAAAGATTACTAGTGTTCATCCAAAGTGTCCCAACTAAAATTTGAGTCTCTTTCAGTCATGTAATTTGCAGATTCATTCCAGCAAACTTGAAGTACAAGTACATCGTTGACAAGTTTCTAGACATGTATTCCCAAGAGCTTGGAATTGAAGATGAATAATGAGGTTGTTAATGCAATTATGAGGTTGCTAATTTCTCATATTGGAGTAAGCCACCAAATTTATTCATTTATTTTTGTTATCTCCAAAATATGTGGTCGCTTAAAATTTTTAAAAAATGAGATTATCTTTTCATGGTAAATTAGTTCAAGAATGATATAAGGGGAATGCTAGTTGTGAAATAAAGATAATTGGAGAGATAAGGGTGGGATTGTAAATCAAGTTAATATTTGTCAAAATATTTGTATAATAGAGCATTTGTTTGTTTGAATGCATTATTATGGAAACTGATATCCAAAGATTTTTTTTTGAAAGGGGTAAATTTGAAATAGGTGAATCTCAACGGCAACATAAAAGACAAAGGCAATGACCAACCAAAGCCAATTGTCCATGCAATGGCACAATAAAGTTCCTATGCCAACACTAAAAGGGGTTGTTAGTAATTTATTAATGCATGACATATAATTACTAAATTAACATGTTAATGTTAATTTTTTAAATAAGTTTTAGTTAATAGTTAACTGTTAGTTGTCAAGTGGTTTAGGTAGTTAGTAAGTTGGGAAGCTTTATAAATCCATTGTAATGTAATCATTTGAATGTCAAAGATAAGTGATTGAGTGATTGTTGTGTTTGAGCCTTTAGTTCTTTGTCTCATTTTCCATAGATATATGCTTCTATGATATTAGAAACTATTTTGTGACATTAGAGTTGATATTAGAGTTTAACAAGAAATCCTTATACAAAACTAGGAGAGAATTATAAAACATGTGACGCATGGCATGTATCATGTACACATGTTAGTTCAAAGACTACTAACGTTGATGGTATACAGATTGAAGATCATGTTTCTAGTGAAAATGTAGAAATGGAGGTGTGGCAAGTTATATCTAGGTTAGCTCCATGACAAGATGTTATTCTATTTAATATTGAGCTTCGTGGTTGACAAAACGTTGATATAGAGTATGATTGAAACTAATATGAATTATATATTTTGTTTCAAACAACCACATAATTCATAAAGTCAATCCAATTAGGAAATCTAGTTCAAAGAGATTTCCATCATTAGTTGAATCCCTTCAACTAATTTGAGTGGAAAATAATGCATTGTATTTGATGCAATTATGTAACATTTTAACTACTCGACGACTAGAATGGGGAAATTTTACCTAATTTATTATATCAAGCATGTGATAGATAGTAAGCTCATCAATGGAAAAATCCCCTTATTGCTACTTGCATCAACAAGAGTTGTTACTTTCAACATATGTGTCACTACAATCCATGCATCTTTAAAAATTTATATTAATATTATGTGACCTTTGAGTGGTCACTTATTAGCTACATTGTAGGAAGATACCAAGCATATTTGATATATTCTCATTGATTAAATAAGTTTTATAGGCCCCAAATTATTTGTTGATATAAACAAGTACTTGAAACAACTATTTCTATCACATGACACAAAATATTTTGGTGAAAGGTCAATTATCCTTGTTGGTGACCACACCTAGTTACCTCTTGTGCAAAAATACCACTATATGTAGGTGTCTCCAATTGTAATGCTATTCTTAATAGAATTTTTGGTGTATGTGTATAACACTTTTGTAACCATATTTCAAAATAAAAATTGTTATGTGTGTATTTTCAAGCAATACTTATGGTGAAACATTGTGGACTACATTTAAGATAGTTGTGACCTTGGATATAGCTTTCCATCAACAAGTGAATGATCTAGGACAAGTTAGATTAAGAGAAAAGTTAACAAACATTAGGAAAGTAATTTCAACATATGAAGACTCAAAAATCCTCATAGGTCAAATAAATGTCTTAGTAAGTTTTGAGGAGTGTGTAATATTTGATGCATCTATGAATCTATATGCCGCAAATAGTATGGTTGTGCTCCATGATAAAATTGTCCAAGTCACTCACCACCTATTGGGTGTAGTGTGTCTACACGTACACAGCATATAAAATTACATGATGTTGATGACGGTCTCTTTGATAAAATGGTTCTACTATGTTGTCCAATGCATAATGTTGGTGTGGAATTTGATGCAGGAGCATCTAGTGGTGTAAGGGAAATCTTGCATAACCTGAAAAAAGATGATTTTATTTTTTGTTCTATTCGATTGTTGTATTTTCAGATACCCAATTACTTGAGTAATGATGTAGAACCTTCAAATTTTCCAACCTGCTAAACATAGAAAACTTCTATTTTTAGAAAGTTTGCATTTGTGAATGTATGAATATAGAAATTTACTCAAAGCTTCGAAATTAAAAATATAACCTTTGGTGAAGTAAATAGCCAAAGATCACTTGTGAGTTGAAAGATATTAAACTTTATTTTTATTTAAAAACCCTAAAAAAGTTTCAAAGTCAAATATGAGGCATTTAGAGGTCATGTACGACCCAAAAAATGGACAGAATCAATGGAACAAATTCTAAGGGTGTAGAACTCTTCATGATCTTTCCAACACATCAACTTGTTTATCAATTAGACACCCAGATCATAAGTTATGGCTCCTGGAAGTTGACAAGGAACTTGCAAAACACTAGAAACATTATAAAATGACAAGGAACTTCCCAGACGTAGAACTTTTTTGAATTTTTGCAACCTCCAACATGCAATAGGAACATGAGGGATGAGTTAGAGCAAAACCTAGGTAAAATTTGACTAAGGGTCAACTCATTTATTTCACAAAACCTAAGGACTTAACTAGAAATTAAACCTTAAACTCTAGCTACGAAAAGGAAAAATTAAATGAAAAATGATGCAACATGAGGCTCCAACACCCTCCATTTGAAGTTACTTTTGCCTCCAATTATTTAAAAATACTTTTAAAAGTACATCAAGTGTTTAAAAACACTTTTTAAATTACATATTCAATTAAGTGTTAAACACTTATAAAATATTACATAGGCCCTATAATAATATTTCAGTTGCCTCTTTGAAAATAAAGTGATTAGGCCCAACTTAAAAATATTATTAATTGTTTTAGCTTTGAAAAGGGGACATGATGGTCCACCCTTCCCATAATTGTTTTCCCTCAAGCAATTGCAAACCTAGATGCCTAAGTATCACCATGATAATGTGATGAGTTATGTTGTAGTGTCCATAGATCCGAGATCCTATACCTATCAAATAAAACAACTCCTACCAAAAAGAACTATGAGATCCATACAATCCTAGATACTCAAGTTTTATCATTCTATAATGTTCTTAAAATCTGGATCATATACCTATCAAGTGAAACAACTCCTACAAAAAAGCACAATGGGACCTACTAGATCTCCATCATTCATAGTTTTATGGAATCTATGTAACTTGATCACTTTGAAAAATAATTTGGCCACTTGAGGAAAATAACAGAAAAGTGTGCACGATTAGTTACCTTATTCAAAACAAAAAGAATACAAACCTTGGGGAGGCCCATGATGAGAGAAATAATTGTATCTTTCCACATGTAGCTCAGATTAGGAAAGGAATGCAACCAACTTTGAATATGCTCCTCTTTGATGTGTTGATAAATGATGTCTTCTCTTTAATGCTTGAGGACATCCCAAACTTTCATAAGGCCAAGGGTCTTCTTATGAACTTACCACCATGTTTTTGTTGTGCCACTCTATTATCACTATGAAATGAAGAATTTGGAACCTTCAATTAAGCATCATAATAAGTTTCTTGAATCCCAATAGACCTTACAACTGAACTACAAGAAAAAACCCTCATAAAATAGTGCAGATCAAATTGTACGCAGGCTAGGATGAAGTTGTAGTAGTCATAAATTATTTGGAACTCTTCACAATCAACACAATGCAATAAAAGGCTCTTAAAATATACAAACACGTGATTCTAGATGACTAATAATAGTAGTCCAAATCCTGAAATCCTAAAAATCAGCAATATGAAAATGGTATAGTGGCAACAATACTAAAAATCCTTTGCAAAAATCAATAATATTAGCAATAAGGAGGCTAGAAATAACCAAACAATAACTGAAAATCCTTCAACAAACATAGCTCATTTTGAAACCCTTAAAAATCAATAATCCTAAGATTGAAAACACTTATATGGCTACAAATGGTGAAGTGTGATGCCTAGAAATGATGATGATTGTAGTCCCAGAGTTGGAAATGATGATGACAATAGTCCCTGATATGTTTATTTTACAACATAACTATGATATGCTATCACTACTCTCCCCCATTATGTCTTGTTTGTAATATTTTGCAAGAATATCTAGTTTTGAAGCTATTCCACCAAGATTATGTTGTGTTACTATGATATTTCTATGAAAACCTTCTTGAATCCTTGCATGGTGCCAATTCTTACTTCATCAATAGGAAATATATCTCTAACATGTTCATTTCCTATCTCTTGATGAAATCCTCTATTCAGATGCAATCCTAGAGGTATAGTATTAAAAACCCTACTATGCTTATCCGAAATAGACCAAATATTATTATTATGAAGTGTCTCACCTATGGATGAAACCATGGTTGTCTCTATTCAATGTATGGGCCAAGCTACCTGATCCATCCTCTTAGCTTAATCTCTAATGGCTTAAAGTACTACCTCTTTTCCCTTGAATTTCAACTCCATAGAATGTAGCCATTGCATGCCCAATACTATGTTGGTCCTGTTAGTACTCATTTATGTCTAGGGTTTTAAGCTTGAGTGTTTGTGAGTTTTCTATTTCAAACCCTATGTTTTACCGCTTCTTCCTGTTGCACCTGTGAAAAATGTTAAGTTTTTGTATGTGCAATTGCAAATGTACATTGTCGGGCTTGTGAAATTTCCATCGCCCTTTGAAAATTGAATTATATGCATTTTATATGTATATCGGGCTCTAAAAGGTGCATGTACAAAGGGGGAATCTTTCGCAGATTCCTGGGAATATTCCCGCTTTGTATATTGGGTTATATACAAAGCAAAATATACAAGGAGATGCCAATATACAATTGCTACAGTGGCGAGTGGAAGATACATTCATAGAAGATTCCTTGAAGATTCTGCAGTTGTATATTAGGGGCATGTATATTTGTGATTGCATATTTGGCATACAAAGGTGCAAAGATGCATTTGCTACAGTGCAGTGGAGGTGATACAAATGGCGGGGCCCACTTCACATACAAAGGCACTTATATCTCATATACAAGTCGTACATTACCTCGGGCCCACCAGTTGTGTACAAAGGCAGTTGTATGTATGCCGATGTACATTCAAAATATACAATTGAATGTACAAGCAAGAGATGCAATGGAAATGTACAAGGCGGAATATACATGGAAGATTCCTTGAAGATGCCGCCGTTGTATCTAGCAAGTAAGAATGAATGTATGTCCGACATACATTGAGTTTATACGTTGAGAAGGTGCATTTGATGGGGCCCGCCACTTGTATAAGGTGATTGTATGTTCAAGCATACAAATGAAATATGCTTTCCGAAACCGAAGGAGAAGTCAGATGCGGCGGATAAAAGTTTGAGGTCTGCCTTGTATGTATGAGGTGATGGATGTAGGCAAAGGGACATACAACCCGGACACGATAGAGGAATAAAATACAGTGAATAAATATTTCAGGTCCGTGGGTTGTATAAAGCACTTGTATATGCCGATATACAAGCCAATGTGCAATCAAAAAGATACATGCTGGACTTCAAAAGGGGATATGTTCTAATGCATAGTGATTTGAGGTCCACGACCTGTATGAATGTATGTGTTGTATATCGCGGATATACAAAGGATGGAGATGCAAGCCAGACTTGATTTGAACTTCAATTTGCTCTATAATGTTTAGGGGTCTGCCTTGTATAATGAATAGTTGTATATGCATTTGCTTTTGCATATACAAGGGTTTTTGACAGGGTGAACAGTAGCGATTGTATATGCATTCAAACATGCATATACAATGAGCGAAAAGACAAAATAAAGGAAGAAAAGGTCAGCGATAGAAAGTCAAGGTGCCTATGTGGCATGATGTCATTGGCTAGCAGCTCTTCATACATGTTTTGGGACCGTTGATCTCGACAATGGGTTTTTGATTGACGGTCGGGTTTTGAACCTTCAGCGATGGTTTTTTCCTTGCATCTACAGTCATTTTTTGAGTGGGAAACCTCCATGGGTGCGCTGTTGTGATTTCCAAGAGGAGCTATGGGTGGTTGAGCCATTAACAACAAGATTGCAGACAAGCATGGGTCGATGGTCGAATGGTCAAGTACCTGGTTTATGACGGGGAGTCTTCCAGCGGCGGCACAGGGCTCGAGCTCAACCACTCCTCGCCCTTCTCTTGCTTCTTCCCGTTTTGTCCCCTGCTGCATTTATTATTTTGAGTGCCATCTCTGGTGCATTGTCTGGCGGGAATTTTTGACCTTGTCATGTAATTAATTTTGCTGAATACACAGTTTTGGTATAAAGCAAACTGTGTTACTCTTTTGTTGTTGTTGAAAATTGGACAAGTTTTGGTGCTGCAGTAGGAATACAACTTTTTGGTGGCTCTGTTTCAGGTGTCTCTTGAGTTTATGAATTGTATGTTGTATGTATTATCCATAGAAATCATCAATTTCATGTTGATTTAAATGAGTAATGCTTCATTGCATGTGTTTTGTTATTTGTCTCCAGAATGAATGTGTTTTTCTTTTGACTCTGAACATCTAAGGGGTGTTATAGATTCTAGAATATAGGTTTTCCATATTGAATACTTAGTCTCTTACTTCTGCTCAAGGAGTAGATTGAATGTTTTGGATTAAGTGTTGAGAAGAATACATTGCAGTAAGGATGTTTGTAAGCAGAAATAACTTAATGCTCTCTCTTGGGTATTGTCTGTAAGGCAGACATTTTAGAGACCCCTTGAAATCTGATTACTGTCTTAGGTCTGTGGTAAACATTCACATATATATGTCTACTGACTCTGAGCCCTGGATAGGCACCGATTTGGTCTGGTATCTCTGTTACAACCCAAGGTCCTAGTTTTGCATCCAGATATAAATCAAAATCAAACTTCATATACAAACCTTTAAGACTTTAGAAGTAGTTCTAGGATCCAAAATCCTCTGTCTACAACTGAATATAGGCCCAAAGGTAGCCCCTTTGCACTTATCTCACAGTTTTGGTCTGCTTAATAGAGGATTTATCTGCTTTGTGTCAACATCCCAGCAAATACATAGATGCACTTTATAGATGTTGAGTAGGGAATACCCCCCTTGGTTCTACAGAGCCTAAAGAAGAAGAGGAGATATTTATAAAGTCTATCTCCTATACTGTTGGCCCCTGGCCTAGGAATCTTGTTGATCAATGATGGCTATTTTGTAGGGATTACTGGGAACAAGCATCTAGTCTGGGAAATAACCAACAGATTTTGGCGACTCTGCTGGGGAAGGTCTTGTGAAAGAACCTTGATTTTAAAAGAAAATAATTCCTACTAATAGGTGGCGACTCCGAACTAATCTCCCAACCGGTAAAGTAAAAATTTGTATGCAAGGGAGAAGATCCCAGCGTAATACTCTGTTTGAAGAGTTACCCATAAAAATGATGTATAGGAAAAAAGGGACTGTTCGAGCCAGTCAAGATGGTTCTCCTAGCCCCAGGAAAAATGATTTTATTCAAGATAATCCAGGATCCTCAGAGCGAACAATACCTTATTTTTCCAACACTGAGGCTGAAATTTAGAATGTATATGAAAGAAAGCAGGGTGGTGGTTTGAAAATAAGGTCAGAGGTGTTCCAAGAGCATCCTTTCCATGATTCCCTTGATCGATTTGAAGAAGCTGAATCCCTAAGGGATGATGATAATGATGATCAGAATATAACAAAACCATCCTCTTCTATGCCTAGAGAGGAGGAACTAGCCAATGAAATTAAGAGCTTAAGGACAAAATTAGAATATCTGCGGGCAGTGAAAATCAGAGATGATATGAGATAGAAAGTGCAAGCCCTGAGAGTTGCTCAGAATGATTTAGTCCCTACGCTTGAAAATGCAAATATGCAGAGAAATCAACAAAGAAATGAAGTTCAGAACCAACATAATGATCAAAGACAGAATGCAAATAATGTTAGAGTACCATTAAATAATGTAAGAAATCAGAATGCAAATAGAAATGCAAATGCTAATCAGTTTGGTAGACAACCAATGTAGTTGGACAGATTCAGACAGCTGGTGTTTGATGGCATTCTGGGTTATCCAAACCCTATTGACAAACATGTGAGGCTGTAAGTGCCTAAATTTTTAGGAAACAACACTGTGTCAAGTGAAGACCATTTCAAAGCTTTTCAGAATATCATGGACAACTTTGAGGTTGAGCATGAGGATGTTTTCATGAAATCATTTATGCAATCCTTAGTTGATGAAGCCAAGGAGTGGTACAAAGGTCTGCCTGACAGAAGCATTTCATCATGGGATGATTTTAGAAGAATTTTCAAAGAACAATATGGTGACAAAACTGATCCTAGTTTCTTCATTAATGAATTTACTGGCATTACCAAAGGATCAAATGAACAGGTTGCTGATTTCAATGCTAGAATCACTAAGGTGTTGAACAAATTGCCACAAGACTTGAGGCCTAATGAACTTATGTGCATAGTGTTGTACATAAATGCTTTTGATGCCAAAACAACTTATGGATTGAGAGATAAGGGTCCTGTTAGCCTCAGAGATGCCTTCAAGATTGCAACTAATATTGAAAATAATAGAAAGGCATCGGGTAAGACAAACATAAGAGATGATGTGAAAATTCTGCAAAATCCCAATACTAAATCTCAAGCTGTTCAAGGCAGTGCATCTACTTCTGAGGATAAGTTAGACAAATTGACAACTATTGTCAAGGACCTAGGTTATAGAATGGCTAAAAATGAAAAGGGGATAGGCCCTGATAGACCAGTTTACCAAAGGCAAGAAAGAAGACCATCATTACATGATATGCCATATAACACCAATTGGCATAATGGTAAACCCGTCCTCTCACACAACAATACAAATCAAAGAGCTCAAAATGCTAAGGAAACTCCTGATCCTTTGAAGAAGGCTATAAATATTGTTAATGACACCCCATGGTGTATAATCTGCCAAATGCCTCACTCACAGTCACAATGTATGATTGCTCAGTCTCTATATAATAATGCTATTGCCTGTGATGAATGCAATGAGCTGCATTGCATGGAAGATGATAATGTCAATATGCTGTCTACAAACAAAGAATACTCTTCTCATGATGCTGATGCAAGTGTGAATGATGAGATGTAGGTCTATCAGCAGTTTCCTTATGATGAAGATGAGGAAGACAGCTACGCTTATGTTCAGGATTCACACAACTTTCTGAATAACTTGAGGAGGCCTTCTGATGAAGAAATAAGAGCCCTCACAGCTGCAACAGTAGCTCAAGTTAGAAGCAATTATAACCTTAGAGGTAAGGCTCAGGCAAGCAACTCACCTCAACCAGAGAACACTCTTGTGGGCCAACCAATGCAAAATCATAAGGGGACTGAACCATATAAGAAACAATGGAACAATAACAAGCAAGGTTTTAAGCAAAAAATAGGTTATGATTCTCAAAAAGTAGAGAATATAGTTCCCTAGCTTGAGGATCAAAATTTTTTTTTTCAGATCACAGATGACAGTCAGGGAGCCATAAAAGCTAAAGCTAGATCATCTCAGGATGGAAGTAAAACTGTGGAGCAAGCTACAACTGTCATACAAAATTATGCTCCATTTGATATCACTCAAGTCTTATCGTAGATAAAAGTCTCTGTTCCACTGATGGAGCTAATGAAAGTGGAAGAATTTAAAAATAAAGCAGTATCCTTAATTTCAGGAGTACCCTATCAAGCCAAGCAGAATGATGAACCTCAGGCTAAGAAACAAGCCCTGTGTATCGATGAGGATGAGGTTCCTGAAGTATATCTGGGAAATAACCAACAGGTCCCTCCTAGACTCATGACATAAAATTCATCATACACCATGTGTCTACCCAATGTGATGAAAAACTATTATGTTTTCTTAGTGCAAGGAATTCTAAATCCCTCTTGTAGTTATCATCTTCTATGAATTCTCCTTTATACATCCAAGGATGGCAAACTTGTTTGTATCTTGATTCAAAAAACACCATATTATGCCTAGTTAGAAAATATCAATTATCAAAATGACATCTATTTTTTTACCACCTTCCAACATGGTGCATCTCACTATCTCTACAATTGTGACTACCTCCATTAGACCATAGTCTATATTAGGTAGCATAACCTTGTCTTCAAGTTTAGAAATTAACTCCAAGGACTGGCCCATGAACTAGGACCATTGAACCTTCATATCGTTACTAGAATTCACAACATATTCTATATGATTCTTCATGATATTACTTTTTATCCAAATGCGTGGGATGAGGAACTCATTAGGAATAATGATATTGATCTCACTAAAACCCTTATCCTTCTTGTACCTCAAAATGTCACCTGGATCCCATATGCATAAATAATTTTGAACTTGAGTCAACGAATCTATATACCCTATATTGCAAGTTGTATCCTTCAACCTTTCAATGGAATTTTAGAATGCTTCCCATGATGACTAGAATCTTTTAATGACATAGTATGGAGCAATAAATTTGAAATATGATAATCTTTTTCATACCTTGGACTGTAATAAAAATGCTCACCTCCTTTTACTGAAAAAGAAATTGTTGAGATATCCTCAACACCACCATCCTTGTGACTCAGTATATCCAAGTTAGGATCAACCAAAGCATTCTCCTTAATTGCATGTTCATCCACATAGCTCTTCTAAAAATCAATCGCATATGAAAATGACACACCTTTTGGAAGATAGATGGTTAGTTATTGTTCTAGAACATCTATTTCCATCTTATTGAGTCTTCATATCCAACATGTAAGGTTTGTTCCTCTTTGAGTTTATCAGTATGCTACTAGCATACACAGTCATTAGAAATTATTATTATTATTTTTTTAATAAAGATCCTTACATTCATCTTGCATGAAAAATTCCTCTGTAGCTTGTTGGATCTCTATTTCCATTAGCTATTCTTTTTTCAATAACATTTTCTTTACCTCCTGCTAAACTTTCTTCTTCCCATAGGACCATGCTCCATCCTTAGATCATAATATTCTCAAAAAGTCAACATATCATGAGTTCTTGACTTAGTTCAACATATTCTTCATGATATGTCTCAAAATCATCTCTTATGTGATGATGATGTAGCTCTTTTTGCTTCCTTCTTTCCTCCTTAGTAGCTTCTTCAAGTATTTCCCACTATAAATTTATTTGTGCCTTTTGATCTTTCCAAATCCATTCCAATATCCTATTCACTCACCATTAAATACAAACCAATTTCCAAGCCTATGATCAAATCACCTTCAGTAAAGAGTATAGAAGGTGTGACTAATGCCAACTAAGGTACACAAAATAATGCAAATGGGGAAATAAGTAATGCCATATGTTCAAACCCTAGTTATAATTCTAATAGAACTAAGACTTTGGACATGGCGAAGGAAATCATCATGCCTTAGAAGAAATGTATTTTTGAGTATACCTTTATGTATGCTACCATACTATGGTATCAAAGATATCCACTTGCATCCAATGCTATTTATTCACAAGATGGGATTTTTCCCACTCAATCCCCTCCCCACAAGGCTTCCTTTAGGCATTATCATAGCCCACCTTGTTCTCTAGAGTATAAAAAGTATGTTCTAGAAAAATAATGGACTATATAACTTGGTGAATTCATCTAGTCCAACTAAGTCACATAATTTATTATATAATAGCTATCTTGCATAGAAAGGGTTGTACTATTTGGATATGTCCTTAGACTCTATGTTTAATAATTTTTCCATGGAATGCCACGATAGCCTAACAAATACACCTTGGAAGTATGTAGTGCAGGATACTCAACAAAGATTTACAAACATAGACATTCTCTATATGCAATTGAGATCAAAATTTCTAGCTTTTTTATTTCAACTATTTCTCATGTCATATAGAAATGTATAGTATTTTCCTACATAGTAATCATGAGTAGGGATTTGGGGGAGTGGTTACTTTTATTGCTCCCATATGTTGACTACATTTTTTTATCATGTCCATATGACCCTTCTAAAAGAACATTATGGGCTCTTTTAAATATTAAAAACTAATCTTTTGGTGTAATTACTATTTATGGCTCCAATGATGTAGTTGAACACTCTCAACTGTATGGTGGCTTGTCGATTTCTTGCCAAATGTTTATTGTTCGTTGTATGGTGACTTTAATATAGTTGAGTTAGCATAAAATTTATATTAATAATATGTGACCTTTGAGTGGTCACTTGTTAGCTACATTGTAGGAAGATACCAAACATATTTGATATATTCTCATTGATTAAATAAGTTTTATAGGCCCCAAATTATTTGTTGATATAAACAAGTACTTGAAACAACTATTTCTATCACATGACAAAATATTTTGGTGAAAGGTCAATTATCCTTGTTGGTGACCACACCTAGTTACCTCTTGTGCAAAAATACAACTATATGTAGGTGTCTCCAATTGTAATGCTATTCTTAATAGAATTTTTGGTGTATGTGTATAATACTTTTGTAACCATATTTCAAAATAAAAATGGTTATGTGTGTATTTTCAAGCAATACTTATGGTGAAACATTGTGGACTATATTTTAGATAGTTGTGACCTTGGATATAGTAGAAAGAGATATAGTAGGTTGTTTTTTGGATGACCAAGAAGTGACAGCAGAACTAAGACTAAATGTATAACCAGAGGTAGACTTGTGATCATCTATGTAACCAGCCCAATCAAAATCAGTATAGCCCACTAACATACTCTCCTTGGAATGCTGAAAATGGATACCATAATGCATTGTTCCTTGAAGATACCTGAGAATCTTTTTAGTTGCACCTGAATGTGTCTCCTTAGGTGTGGACATGAACCTAGAGACCAAACTAACAACATATGTAATATCTGGTCTAGTAGTGGTCAGATAAATCAAACTTCCAACTAACTGTCTATAGAGAGTGGGATTGATAGAAGGGGAATCATCCAAATTAGACAACTTAACACCAACCTCCATAGGTGTGTCCACAGGATTGCAATCCTTCATATGAAACCGCTGAAGAAGATCTGAAACATACTTCTGTTGAGACAAAAATATACCATCTTTATGCTGCCAAACTTCAAGACCAAGAAAATAATGCATTTGTCCAAGATCAGTCATCTCAAATTTTGAAACCATAGTTGCTCTAAATTCAGGAAACAAAGATGGATTATTCCTAGTGTATATGAGATCATCCACATAAAGAACAACAAGTAGAATATCTTCACCATAATGCCGAATATAAAGATTAGGATCAGATTGACTTTTTACAAAACCTTTTTGCTAAAGATAAGAATCAATTCTAGAGTACCATGCTCGAGGTGCCTATTTGAGGCCATACAAAGCTTTCTTCAACCTGTAGACAAAATGTTCTTTCGAAGGAACTTCACAATCTTGAGGCTGAGAGACATAAACTTCCTCATCAATATAACCATTCAAAAAAGCACTTTTAACATCCATTTGATAAACATTCCATCCATTGTGAACAACTAAGGGGTAAAAGCAAGAAACTCAGTCCACATGTAGGGGAAGTCGCGTAGGGAAAAAAAATTGCCGACAGCAACGGGTTCCTGTTTTCAAAGAAACAGGTACCCGTTTAGGAACGGGTGCCCGAACCTAAATGGGTACCCATTTAGTAACGCACACCCGAGCCTAAACGGATACCCATTTAGCTTCGGTGCGTGTTACTAAACGGGTACCCGTTTTCAAAAAAGTATATATTTTTTAAAAATAGCCCTGCGGGCTCATTTTCTTCCACTCCAGCTGATAGCGACAGTGATAGAGGAAGGCTTAGAACGAGTACACGTTGTTGAAGGCTAAATGAGTACAACACCAGAGTTTTTTTTGCCCTGTCACCTCCTCCCGCCACCTCGTCACTACTGAGCTCCTCCAGGTTGGTTCTTTGCTAGTTATTGGCTTGTTTTAGATTTTTTTTTGTGATTGTAGGATTAAAATGAAAATTAGGGTTTTACTTGTTATTAGAGTTTTATGATTTTTTTGTGATTGTATGTTACTGCAAACCCTAAAACTATGTTACTGCAAACCCTAAAACCATGTTACTGCAAATCCTAAAAAACCTAAACTATAAACCCTAAAAAACCAAATTATAAACCCTAAAACCATGTTGTACTGCAAACCCTAAAAACCTAAACTATAAACCCTAAAAAACCAAATTATAAACCCTAAAACCATGTTGTACTGCAAACTCTAAAAACCTAAACTATAAACCCTAAAAAACCAAATTATAAACCCTAAAACCATGTTGTACTGCAAACCCTAAAAACCTAAACTATAAACCCTAAAAAACCAAATTATAAAGATTTAATTTTGTGTGAGTATGATTTGAATGCATTCGACTTTTCAATGACTTCTAACGGGAACGTAATAGCATTCAAAAGAAGCTTTATGAATTGAATTGTTGTGGTCAAACAAAATTTTATATTGAATTGACTTGAAATTCCAAACAAGCCACTCTTCCATCCTCCTAAAAATGCAAACTACTAATAAAAATATCTTATAAGTACTTTACTATATATATCTTCATCATCATTTACTAGTATTCCATTTATGACCTCTACAATTGTTATTGCTTTTGAGGATCCCATAGTTTCATTTGAATCCCATGCCATGCCCATTGACTACACAGTTCTCCATCTCTTAGATTCTCTCTGCTTTAAGCATTCTTTTCCTCCTATTAATTCCATTGTAACCACTTTCATTATTCACATTTCTGTTATCATTATTCTTACTAGCATTATTTGTATTTATTACCTTATGCTATGTAGAATTCCATGATTTGTCCATGCTTGTATTTCTCATCTCACTTTCCTAATATCAAATCCCACTTTTGATTCCTATAGGCTTGTAGGTGGATCTTTCATGTTTTCATTCATCAAGTGTTGAGTTCTAAAGAGTTATCTTACCATGAGCCACATTGAAAAGAAATACATTCTTCAAAAGTTATTAACTCATCTGCATGCATACCCATCTATCATGTCATTACTAGCCTAGTCTAATCTTTAGTGATGAGCCCTTGCATATTACTCTAGTTGCATGGGGTTAGACCTAGGAGGTTGTTGGCCCATGCCCCAAAGTGCAAATTTTTATGTTTCTTATGTGCATTATTGCTTTGGTAAACCCTACATTGACAAGTGATTCAAAATATTATACACTGGGGTTTCATGTTTGTTTGATTAGGCTTTTAGTCCAGACATTTGTCTTAATGAGATTCAAGTTATCTTGTGTATGTATTTCTCCCACAAAAGCATGTAAATTTGATGTATCTTTAGATTTTGTTTGCTACTAAAAATATAATCCCTCTCTTCTAGAAATATTACTCAAACTAAGAAAAGGGGAATAAAATAGATCTCAGGTAGAGAATAGGAAACATCGACAAGGAGAGAACAACTTTGAGCCAAGTCATAGGGTATGGTATCCCCTCTTCTTTTTCAAGATTTGCAGAAACTTGGAGGGTGATCCTTGAGGTCTCTCTAACAGGATAATTAAAAAGAAATGAAGAAATATGAATAAGTTCTTAGAAACCATGAATAAACCTACAAGACCTCACAATAAGATGTAAACAAGCATTCATACCCCTTATTATGTGAAAAATCCACCTTTGTCCTTCCTAAATCTTTCCTTCACAAGATTATCATGGTTGTTCAAATTGTGAAGGTAAAGAAATCACTTAGGAAAATGGTGGTGTGATTGAATGGAAGAGATAGAGGGTTAAACCAAGCATTAGAACTCTTACATCTCATGAAATATCAATCTCATTATGTTTAATTTGATTTAATCTGATAAATGATCAAAGGGTTAGATTTAATGTGATAAATGATCAAAGGAAATAATCAATGATAGTTAAACAAACTTGAGATAATGGAAATAGAAATTCACACCGGATTAGGAAATAGTAAACTATAAATACAAGGGTTTAGATGCACTTGTGGGAGATGGTTACCACTACTTGAATGGACTCAAAATAAACATTAACTAATAAATTTTTGGTTGTGTTTAGAATAGTTTACTAATAACTTCTCTATCTAGAAACCAATCAAGACAAAAAGTAGAAGATGGTGCAAAATAGTAAAATATGTCACAATTGAGCTTAACTAAGCTAGAAGTAGGATAATAGAGAAATGGGAAGAATAGACTTGGCATGGGCTATCATGCACTTTTAAATTGTGATAAATAATGTGATAAATGATCAAAGGAAATAATCAATGATAGTTAAACAAACAAGACAATGGAAATAGAAATTCACACCGGATTAGGAAAAAGTAAACTATAAATACAAGGGTTTAGATGCACTTGTAGGAGATGGTTACCACTACAAATGGACTCAAAATAAACATTAACTAATAAATTTTTGGGTGTGTTTAGAATAGTTTACTAATAACTTCTCTATCTAGAAACCAATCAAGACAAAAAGTAGAAGATGGTGCAAAATAGTAAAATGGTTTAGAAAGAGGTAAGGAGAAGGAATGTGGGTTTGAAAAGGGAAGATAAAATGTATAATAGAGGAAGAATGGAGTTAAAATGAACAAATATAGTAAACACTAACATTCCTACACTTATTCAAGAAAGATGGCTCCAAAATAGCAATCAAGTGGAAACTTCACAATTTTTCTATGTTCAAATGGGGAGAGGGAGGCCTATTTTATATATTTTCATGCAAAAATTGAAGTCCAAATAATGTGATAAATGATCAAAGGGTTAGATTTAATGTGATAAATGATCAAAGGAAATAATCAATGATAGTTAAACAAACAAGACAATGGAAATAGAAATTCGTGCACCGGATTAGGAAATAGTAAACTATAAATACAAGGGTTTAGATTTACTTGTAGGAGATGGTTACCACTACAAATGGACTCAAATGGTTTAAATAAGGGTATACAAGATATATTTATGGTTGAGGCATCATCATTTGATCATATTATATGATAAACTTGTGCATGTTTAATTTTCAAGTATTACTTGCTCTCTAAATTCATGGATATTTTAAACTTTCATTTATAGATCTATTAGATTAAGTTTAAATTTATAGATATTTGTTTGTAAGTTTTCAATAGGTATATATTTGTGAAATTATACATTTGTAAGTTTTTTTATATGGATACATATTTGGAAATTTGCAAGAGACATCTAATGGATGACGAGAGTCTAGATGAATTTTTAATAGATGACATTCTTTATGAAAGCTCCCCACCCCGCGATCCACCTCAAAACCCCCCACCCCCTCCACTTGATGAGGCCCAATTGCGGCAAAACATTAATGAAAATATTAATGCAATTGAGGAGAACATTAATTTGATTAATAATCAACCTCACTTGATGCCTCCTCATGTGGTTCAGTTTGCATCTTCGATGCAAACCATTATTGATTCTATTAGTTCTATCGATGCAGACCTAAACAGATTTCACCTTTGGTGGGAGGAGAGGAGGCAATTCTATGCAGATGGTCTTTCATATAAAGACATCTATGACCTCCACATAACAAAACAAACATTAGTCCCATTTTTTCGTCACCCAAAAACTAATCAACCTATAGCTGCAACAAAAAAAGGAATATCAATTAAGTGGTGTATGCATGAGGCGATTTCGAGACATTTTTGGGATCGGTGGTGGATGGTGTTTGATCACCCACCACATGCTAATTGTGAGGTACTGCTATATTTTTTGAGAAAATTATGGGTGGAGTTTCAATTGGGTCAAAAACCCAATTATTTTGATATGAGATAATTTCAGGGTGTTGGTCGTGGCATGCCACAACATAGACCAGGGGCACGAGTTGACCCCAATCGACTTGTTCCTCCTGCTCCTATGGTTGCTTCTATTTTGCCCACGATTCCTACACCTATTCAGCACTAGGCAGTGTTGTCGACATTAGGAGCATTGAGTAGACTCTCAGGCAATTTCACTGAACAAGCTGCCCACATGGCAGATGAATTCAGTGGTGGAGAGCATCATGGAGGAGTCGATGCATCTCATCATAGAGCCTCAGGCATGTTAGGGGCACATTTGTGTACAAATTCCAATCAACCGTGTTATGGTCCTGTTCCTACATCCACATCAGATGTAGCTACAACAAAAGTGGAGTCATACTTGGATCTACTATATTCGGATGATAATTCTACACAGGTACATTGACCACATTTTATTAAATATTTCAAGTGCATAATTTGAACGTATCAAAATTTATATAAATAATTTAATGAATTAATATATATTTGTGAACTATTGGTTGTACAGATCTCAAGTCGCTCTAGGGCCACATCACGATTTGATACATTAAGTTTTGCATCGACAACTATAGAGATTGGCATACCTTACATGGTAAACCAATATATCTTAACCCTAAAACCATATGTATCTAATTCTAGTTTAAATTGTACATGTATGTGAAACACTACTATTGTAGTGAGGCGCAGGTCATGTGGCAGTTCCCATGTTTGACTGACCACGTGGCTCAGGTGTTTCTTCCACTGATCCTCCATCGTTAGCTATTATGCCTGAGTATTCCCTGGTGTGTGTTTTAAAAAATTGTACTAAGTTTTTTTTTTGAGTTTATATAAATTTATATATGCACCCATATATATGTAAGTGCAGGATGATAGGAGTGAGACTATTGGTCAGGTTGCTAGTCAGGGACAATTTCATGAGCCATCTACACATTTTGAGGTCCTAAACTTTACTAAATTTTCTATGTGCAATTTCTAGGTCTTTATATGCTAAATAAATTCTAACTTATTTTAAACTTGCTTTATTTGAAATTCTAGCAATTAGCAGGTCAAACTTTTAGTCAAGAAGATGAAACAACTATACCACCTACACAACAAAATGTGGGAGTAGATGAGCATGATTGCATGGTAATTTAAATGCACACTTTAAAGCTTACATTTAAATATTTAATTTCATATGTCATTTTAAAATTTTTTAAATCTGATTGCAAGTTTCTTTCTCTTGTGTACAGCATGAGGTAGATCCATCTATTTTACGAGGAAGAAAGAGGCCACTTTCAGATTTGAACTTGAGTGATGATCATACCTGACATAGATTTTTATTTCATAGACTGAACTGTATGATGTGCACATTATTTTTTATATATGTCGTGCCAGGACTTTGACTATATATGTTGCACTTGCTATTACATGTACTTCTAGATATATTTCAGTATTTCATGAACTATGATTTGTATTTATTTATATGATGATGATGAGTAGATGTTTTAGTACACATTTCATGGGGCCTACCTATATTTTATAGTATTTCATGGACTTATCTAGATAGATCTACATGTATATATTATTGAGTATATGCTTGAATGTATTTTAGTATGTTAGATAATATGTTAAATATGCTTCATTGTTCACTTCTAGATTATAAATTATTTAAAATTGAGACATGTTAGAAGATTTCTCTCTACTACATTTTTTAATTTAAGAAGACTCACTTTGATAGTGTCCAAACAAAATCTTCCTTAAAAAAAAATTCAAAACATGATTCAAATGAAGCATTCAATTCTTGTAGATAATAGTACTCTTTAGAAGAAACTAGAAGGAAATTCAAATCTTATCCACACAATATAAGCTACAAATTTTTTTATCACAATCCATTTTCCAATTTTTCTTATTTTTGACAATCCATTTTCCGCATTATGGTTCAATAGTTCTTCTTGAAATAGTGAACAATCTATTAACTGCCAAAATTAATTAAATGTTTTCATTTATATTTATATTCAAAATTCAAAATTCTTTAATACATCACCTCACAAACCTAAATTAAGTTAATTTACATAGTGGAATAGATAGGTTTGGTGTTACAATTATCTAATAGATAAGTTTGGTGTTACAATTATCTAATAGATAAATTTAGAGCACTTTATAACAAGGTAATTTACCTAGGATAAACCTACAAAATCATGATAAAATGATAAGGATGTTAGACTCACTTTGATAGTGTCCAAACAAAATCTTCCTTAAAAAAACATTGAAAACATGATTCAAATGAAGCATTCAATTCTTGTAGAGAAACTAACTCTTTAGAAGAAACTAGAAGGAAATTCAAATCTTATCCACACAATATAAGCTACAAAATTTTTTATCACATTTTGAAATTATTCAAGAAGTAGCATAATTACTTGTGAGGGTTGTGGTGATCAGAAGTAGCACTTGCAATTAATACATCTTACAAAAATCCACTTTCAATTATGCTTTGATGGATTCTCATATGTACATGTGAATTTATCTAATGTGTAGATAATTTTTTCCAATTTTTGAATAGATAGTATATACCTTATCAAGGCCCCTTCATTTTTCCTATTTTTGAAAATCCATTTTCCGCTCTTTCCAGAACTTCCAGTTTCATGTGTTTAGCTTTAGGAGCCTTCTCCAAGTGATCTCTTCTTGTATTTATACATTCTCTTGAGATCTTCTCTTTTATACCTTATTGGTTCACAATGTTGGTGCATTAATCGGGCTTATAATGATTACTCAAAATGTCTCTAGTGCTAGGGAATTATTTCATTTTTGAGATTCCTTTTGCTATGTAGATTCTTGTCTTGGTTTGATTGACCATTCTCTTAGTAGTTCTATTGAGTGGTTATTAGGGATTATCTTCAAGTTCTTAATAACATCTTTGATTGGTCATGAAGGCAAGTGACTATTAGGGATTGTTATGACAATCATATAGGTGTTTGGATGACCACTTATGCATTTTACAGTCCTCTCTTGTTTCATTAGGGCAATCCTATAATTGGTTTGGTAGCCTCTTATGAATTTCATGAAGGTCACTTGTTGCCATAAATACATGTCTATCTAACTAGCATATGACCATTTAGAATGATATAAGATCATCAATCACTGTGAAAACCTCTTGACTAACATGATTACTTTATTGTTTCATGAGTGTCCTATTTGTTTCATGACTATCCTATTTGTTTTATTATTGTCATATGGATTTTTGCAATGGACTTTAGATGATATAACCTCATTATGACTGATTTTTAGATTTGAATTGCTCTTATGAGAACATCTCAATGATTTATGACATTCTAGATTGGATATGGCAATAATCTTCATGCATGACAATAATCTTCTATTTGCTATGACAATGAGTAACCTTTATGGTAGTCATTTAGTTTGAAATAATGACTATTTACTACCTTACCTATGCATGATAACCCTCATTATTACCTTAGCAGTCGTAAATAACTCTACAACACCAATGACTACACCTAGGTAATATGATAGCACAGTCCCATATTTATTAGTGATAGTATTAGACTATTTAGGACAATGATTGAAGGATATAGAGAAGGACCATGGCATTCATAGAGGTGATATTAAACCATGTTTCAAATATGCAAACTATCCTAGGACTATTTCCCTTTAACTATCATGACACTACTTTTCAACTTTTGTGCATTTAAATAATATAAAATAAATGCTAAATCAACAAATCTCAAAACATAGCTAAAGTGGGTACAAAAATGATAGGAAAAATACAAACTATATACTTATTGAACCTCTACACTAATATCATTTGTGGCAATCATAAAATAATATTCAATCCGTGAAAATTAAATACATAGATCATAAAAAGAGCCTCAAAACAAAAAATAGGTCCATTATTAAACATATGAGTATATCTATACAATTAGCTTATAGGTCCATGTTATTAGTTTGACATGACTACAAAATTGATCTACCATTTACATTATAATGAAATCTTGTAGTGGCAATCATGGAAAAATCTACTTGTAGGATACACCTGCAAGAAATAATGAATGTAAATGAGAATGAATTAATATGTACCAAAAACACAAAATAGTAATGCAATATGTAACTAAATAACACAAAAGAGGATGTAAGACGATGGCTTAAGGGGAGCTAAAAGGATGTCTTAAGGGGATACATAAGAGGATGGCTTTAGGGGATGTATAAGAGGATTAATTAAAAGGGGAGCTAGAAGAGGATGTCTTAAGGGGATACAAAAGAGGATAGCTTACTTGGAGAGATGTACACAAGTCAATTTACAAAGTATAAGATAAAACTTGATGGCTTAAGTGGATGTAAGAGGATGGCTTAAGGGGAGCTAAGAGGATGAATTAAGGGGATGTACAAGCGGGTGTCTTTAGAGGATGGATGAGAAATATATGAGTATATATATGTAATTACCTAATTTGGGTTCACTTTTAGTTGAAGACTACAAAATTGACCTTACATGCTTGTATGGTGAAAAATTCTATTGACAATCATGCAAATTTGACTACTTGTCTAGGGTACACCTACAAAAAGTAATGTTCAAATGTACAAGTAAATTAACTATATATTTACATGAGTCGATACAAAATTTAAGACAAGGGGAATAATATAGAAGGTGAAATGAGAATGAAATAATTTATATACCAAAAACACAACACATTGATGCATTATGTAGTTCTAGATAACATGTTGAATGTGAAAGCCATAATGTAAGTATATACAATTACCTAATTTGCATTCACTTTTAGTTGAAGACTACAAAAATGACCTCACATACTTGTATGGTGAAAACTTCTATTGACAATCATGCAAATTTGACTACTTGTCTAGGGTACACCTGCAAAAAGTAATGTTCAAATGTACAAGTAAATTAACTATATATTTACATGAGTCGATACAAAATTTAAGACAAGGGGAATAATATAGAAGCTGAAATGAGAATGAAAGAATTTATATACCAAAAAGACAAAACATTGATGCATTACATGTAACTAGATAACATTATAGGATACATTTAAGAGGATGGATTTAGGGGATGTAAGAGTATGGTTTACATACCTGGAAATTTATTCTATTGTACTATCTGCATCCTTATTTTTTTGTAATGCATCTATAATTGACTCATGTTCTTCCATCGAAAGTGTCCATAACTGTTTATTAGAAGGTTTGCCTTGATATATGACTAGTTTTATATTTGTTGCCACAATCAAATGTGAGTAGTGTATGATCTTCTTATGTGTTTCATAATCTTCAAATGCAGGCAAACCATTCCTTCTTATTAGATATTTTCGTAGCCAAGTGCCAACAACAACCACAGAACCTGTTGGATACTCCATGCTATCATCATCTACTCTAGGATGTAACAACTTTTGTTTTGTCTCAACACATCGAGCCAACCAATACTCGGTTTCCTCTTCATTGCCCTCAGGTGCAACAACAACATACACATGTCCTACAAAAAATTATGTAATTCAATAAAGTGTGACATGTATCTAAATCACATAAATTTGTGCATGCATACATATATAATTAATTATATATAGATGTACAAAAAAATGACAATAAAAAATATTAAAATTAAAAGTACCTTCTTGTACAAGGTCTGAAACACGATCATAGTCATCTGATGCAAATTATCATCTTCAATTGTTGTTTCAAGTTGATCTTGTGTTTCTGTAGGTGTCAAGGATCTTTATTTCCATTCTTCAACCCATTTTGTATTTTCACATGCTCCTCAATCACCTGTAATACAAAATTGACAAAAACATGCAAGCTCCCTAGTCCATATAGTCCATGTGCTTGCATTTGAACTCTTAAATGAATGCCATTTTGTTGATCCAGTTATTGTCTCACAATCAAGTCGAGTAGGAATATTCTCTTCTTCAACTAACCAAAAGAATCATCGAATTGTAGAGTTATGACTTGATCCCGTAGATAATTTTTCATTACACCAATCCACAATTGCATGTGTATCTCTAAGTTTGGCTGCATCCTTAAATTTTAGTTTCTAGCAAGAGCTCTTTTCACACATGCTCCAGCTCCATCATGTTCTCATTTACCATGTCCAGCTTCAAAAAAACTCCACATATGTTGGATATTAATTTTTTTGTGAGCCCTACATAGCCAATAAAACATTCGTGCATTTTTGAATTGCCCTGTAGAATTATTTGATCATATGAAATGTTGTGCCATCTGGATTCCTCTTTCTTTTAAACTTTCATAAATTTTTGTGAAACAATATTGCACAGACTCTGAAGAGTGTAACCAGTTATCACTCAAATAGAAATGATACTCCCTCAAAATTTTTCTATTATCTTTTGTACTATCATCTGCATGTCTATATACAATATGAACAAATATGGCCACTTGCACTGAATTATAATATTGAGATTGAATTTCCTCTTGTGGAGCAAGAGTATAGTTTTCTGCAAAGTCAACCACTGATAGGATAGTTCCAATTGGAAACATATTTTTACATGAACGAAATTGTCCATCAAGCCACCGAGCATATTGGGAGTGTTTGACATATTTGGATACAATATTATCCTTAAAATCTTTGATGAATGCATACACACAAATTTTTTTAGTGACTAACTCACAACGCTTTCCAATTTTTCCATCCTTTAAAGAATATTCAACATTCTTGAATCTTTTCACATCCACTAATTGTTGTCCAAATTCATGTGAAATATTTTCATGCATACATTCTCCTAACAATGAAAAGTTGCCACATCTATTGCATTGTCCAAAAATACATGCTTTTGAATAAAATAAGTATCTAGTAGATGTTTCACAAAACAAACTTGCTACAAACTCCTTAATTGTTTGAGGTGGCATATTAATACCACATTCCTGCATAATCTCGTCAGTATGCAAAGTAGAATGTATATATCAAAAAATATTATAATAATAATGAAATTGCACATGAGTTTTACAACAACAAGAGATTCGTTGTTTATTAATTTTCACATACCAAGGTTTACATTTCTCAAAAGATCTTTGGCTTATGGTAATATTAAATGGTTCTAACACTAAATCATCTAAGAATTTTTTATATAATTCAGTTTGAGTCATGTCTAATAGATGTTTTGGATGAGGATCACGAATTTTAGACCCCACTCGTAATTTTAAAACATCTCTAACATTAGATGATACCCTTGTATTATCATGCCAATATTTTTCAATTAAAGATTTGATTTCACTATTTAATTTCATGTCATACCTTGGGAGTCTACCACTAAAACTCCAACATTGGTTAATTGGATCTTTTTCAATAGATTCTCTTCTCTTTGTTGCTCTTCTCAAAGTTTTAGGATTTATCTTTATAATTTCACTTGTCTTACTTATCATTCTTTTATTAGAAGATGATTTATTGACTAAAGCAATTGTTATAGCTCTTCGTGCTGCATTGCTATCTTTAGATCAACTCTTTTTACCAATAGAATCAATAGCATTAGCAACACTAGATAAAACTTGTTTGATTGATTCATCTCTTTTTTTAGGTTTTACAAAGATGCCTCACTTTTTCATTACTTTTCGCAATTTCCACGTCTTCATCAATTGCATCATAAGTTGACATTGAAATCCAAGACTTTTTCTATAATTTTTTTTTATATAATCTATTTGCATGAGTTCTCATTTGCCTCCAAGAAATCTTACCAGGAAAATTATCTAAGACATTTCTTTCAATCTCAAATAAAACATTTTCATTTTCACTCCTAAAAGGGATATCATTCTCATTCATATCATCAATAGGTGGGTTTGAAGACATACCTAGATTTGTTTCTATAGTCATGTTTTCCATATCATTGAAAGTTGGCTCCAAAGACACACCTGGATTTGTTTCTATAGTCGTGCTTTCTATATCATTGAAAGTTGGCTCCAAAGACACACCTGGATTTGTTTCTATAGTCGTGTTTTCCATATCATTGAAAGCTGGCTCTAAAGACATACCTGGATTTGTTTGTATAGTCACATTTTCCATATCTTCAAAAGTTGGGTTTGAAGACATACATGCATTTGTTTCTATAGACACATTTTCTTCCAAATTCACCATTTCCACATTTGCATCATCTACATTCATCCCATCCTTTATAGTCTCTTGAATGTCTTTCTCTTCAATACTCATGGAACTAGATGCTTCAATATTCTTCATCTCTTGAATCCTTGCTCTTCTATCTCTTTGCCTTTTTGCTTCCTTCTCTCTATTTGCTTCAATTTCTTGAGGTGTCATTACCCTCCTTTTTTTTTTCTTTGACGTTGATTTGATCCCATGATTACCAAACCCTCTTGATAAAATAACAATTGATACTTAATCCAATTTTATAATTGATGTACTTATTTAAAATTTTGAAGTAGAATTATATGTAGATCCTTTGTTCCATAGATTTTGAAGTAAACTTTCATTCTTTATTCCTCTTGAAAATAGCTCATGCACTTGATTTCACTTCAGAATTGTTCATATGATTGACTCCTTTCAAAATCTGAATATAATATGACATGTCAAGAGATTCCACAAAACACTTGTAAGTAAAAAAATGCAGAAATTATCGTTGTCGCGCCGTACTGATTAGAGTTGCAAGTTGCAGGGATACAGTAATAGTACGTTTTTCCCTAATATAGGAAATAATGGGTATAATAGAAACAGATACCCATTATAAAACGAGTACCCATTCTTAAAAACATAATGGGTACCCATTATGTAACATGTACCCGTTTTATAACGGGTACCTGTTATTTGAAATTAGAAATCTCCGACCGCCTTTTCCCTTCCCTTTGCTTGGGTTTTAGGCTCGGGATAGGCATGGTTGGCCGACCTTGAGCCTTGGACCTGCAAGTTTTTTTCTAAGTACAGAACAAGAAGAAACACTGAGTTTACCTATATGGCTGAGGACCTTTTTTTCTGAATTTTTTTACGAAATGAAAACCCATTACAGATGACATTGTCTAATTTTCAAATATGTATTTTTTTTTGTTATTGGACATGTTCTTCTATTTATTATTTAATTTATGAGCAAACTAGTCCAAAAACTTGAAATGACAGGTGTTTGTATTTTTTTAATAACTTTTAATTTTTAAATTTTTTTTTTAAATTATGTCATCAATCTACACATCATTCTTTACACAATAATTTTTTTAAAAAATTTTATGATTTTTTTGGCTCAAATTATGTTGGCCGTACACGAGGGGTTTTCAAAAGTAGCAATTAGGCTTAATAAAAAATTAATAAAAAAAATTATTTGGAAAAAAATTATAAAAAAATATCCTCATCAAACTTCACTGTACTACACATCTTTTCCCAAAAGTATTTTGAAAAATAATTTTATTTAGGTCAAATTATGTTGGCCGTACACGTGCATGGTATGGTTAAAAAAAAGTGACTTTTAAATAGTGGTTTTTAGAAATGCCTATTGAAAATTAATTTGTATCATCTAGGTATTGAAAAAAATTACATATTTAGAAACTAGACTCTGAGTACTACATTTTATATTTAGTGATTTTTTTAAAGATTCCATCTCTAAGTGCTTCAAATTTTAAGGTCAAATGTGACAAATTCTGAAAATCAGGGAAAACACTTCCACTTTTTGGCCAAAAAGTGGACCCAACTTCTTGCACTGACCCTAAGGACAAGAGTAATCTAACAGTATCCATTCGGGTTACAAGAGAAAAAGTTCTTAATATAGTCAATACCTTCTTGTTGAGAGTATCCTTTAGCAACCAATCTAGCCTTATATTTATCAATTGTTTCATCAGATTTATATTTAGTTTTATAAACCCACTTTGTACCAACAACATCCTTACCAGGGGGCAACTCAACCAACTCCCAAGTGTCATTTCTCTCAATGGATGCCATTTCACTTTGCATAGCTACAACCCACTCTTCCTTTGCACTAGCTTCTGTAAAATTTGTTGGTTCATCATTCTGCAAAACTTGAGTCATGAGAGCATAATTAACTTGTCTATGAGATCTTGTAGTCATTTGATCAAAATTAGTATCTGACATGAGTGATGGGGGATGATTTTTCTCAGTTCTTTGTTGGTGTTTTTGATACTTCCTACTCTCTGGAGTGGAGGATGAAGGTTCTGCATTATCAATGACTTCTAATTCATGAGACTCCTCTTCACCTACACACTAACAAGAGGATTAGAGTTCTTCAAATCAATCTCAATATTCTGAAACTTTTCATCAGGAATATAGTGTGAGCTTTCATAAAAAATGACATCTCTACTTATGATTAACTTCTTAGCAACATGATCATATAATCTGTAAGCTTTATTTTTAGAACCATAACCAATAAAAATGCATTTGATACTTTTTTCATCCAATTTGGTTCTTTTTTCTTTAGGAATATGCACATAAGCAACACAACCAAACACCTTTAGATGAGCAACAGAGCGCGTAAAACCAGACCAAGCTTGTTTGGGAGTCATTCCATGAATTGCTTTTGTGGGACTCCTATTCAACAAATAAACTGCAGTAGTGATTGCCTCTGCCCAAAATGATTTATCTAGATGCCTTTCTTTCATCATGCTTCTTGTCATTTCAACTATAGTTCTATTTTTTTTTTCAGCAACGCCATTTTGTTGTGGAGTGTAGGAGGTGGCAAATTCTCTCCCCCATTATCTAATCTAATAATCTTAATGAATTCACCACTTTGTTTTTCAACTAGTTGTTTAAACTCAACAAACTTATCAAAAACTTCTGATTTATCAGCCAAGCAGTAAATCCATGTTTTACGAGAAAAATCATCTATGAAAGTGAGAAAATACTTGGATTTATTTAATGAGAGAGTTTCCATAGGACCACATAAATCAGTATGAATGATTTCAAGTGGTTTTCCTGCCCTTCTTGACAAACCAATCAAAAAAGTATTTCTATGTTGTTCTCCAAACAAACATTCTTCACATATGTCTTGTGTATTCTTAAGAAATGGCAATCCTTCAACGATATGTTTCTTTTTAAGAAAAAGTAAACCACCAAAATTGAGATGTCCATACCTTTGATGCCACAATTGACTATCATGCACCTCTATAGTACTCATAACCTGCTTACTTGAAGAAAAATGAAGAGGAAACATACGATCACCTGTCATACGTGCTCGTGCAACCACTGCATATTTTTGTCTTATCCTTAATAACACATTCATTCTTATCAAAAACAAATTGATAATTCTATTCAAGCATCTGACCAATTGACAATAAATTCTTTTTTAGAGCAGGAACTAGCAAAGTATCAGAAATCTGCTTAATTTTACCATTTTCATTTGCTACTTCAATTGTTCCTCTTCCTTTAGCCCCATGTGATTGATTGTCCCCCAAAACAACACTACTATTATGCTTTTCATCCAAGTTAATAAATAAATTTTCATTAGATGTCATGTGAGAGGAACAACCAGAATCAATATACCATAAACTTTCTTCATTAGAGCTTGTATTCAAACATGAAAGAAACAAATTTTGTTTTTCTTCTACAGTACTATGAGAAGATTACTTTTGCCAACATTTAGACTCATAATGGCCAAATTTGTTACAATGAAAACATTGAACATGCCTTTTGTCTCTACCAGTATCTCTGCTTCTACCTCTGCTTCTACCTCTGAAATTAGTACTTCTTTCTGAAAAACTAGAACCTCGTCCACGATCATAGCCCCTGCCCCTATAGGTATTACTAGACTCACCTCTATAATTAGTTTTGGAATGATACTCATTTCCCTTAAAAAACTTGTCTTTTTCCTCTTATGTTTGCCTTAGATGCAAATGCTTGTTCTAAAGATACTTCACCACTATCCATTCTTTCTTCTGCTGTTAATAAGATGCCACTTAATTCATCAATTGTCATGGTTGCAAGATCTTTTGAAATTTCTATGGTAGAAACAACATTATCAAATTTGGAAGGCAAACTTCTTAAAATTTTCTCAATCACATGCTGATTACTTACATCATCTCCTAAAATTTTCATCTGGTTTATCATCCCTTCAACTTTAGTAAGAAATTCATTATTGGATTCATTTTGATTCATTCTAATGTTTTCAAAACTTTTCCTTAATGTTTGTAGTTTTGCTGTGTGAGCACCTTGATATGCATTTACAAGAATATTCCAAGCCTGTTTTGAACGAGTAACACCACAGATCCTAGGATAGATTGATTGACTTATTGCACCTTGAATTAAAAATAAGGCTTCATTGTCTTGTTCATTTTCTGTAATGCTGCTTTTTGTTGATTAGTTAGTTCAACATATTCTTCACCATATTCTTGACTCAGTTCAACATATTCTTCATGATATGTCTCAAAATCATCTAATATGTGATGATGATGTAGCTCTTTTTGCTTCCTTCTTTCCTCCTTAGTAGCTTCTTCAAGTATTTCCACGATCCTAGAATGGGGCATGTTATTCCTATGCGACATAGTCTTTGGAGATCACATCTTAGCACACTTATGCAACATCCATCCATTCCATCCACTATTGTCTATCTTTTTATCCATCCCACACACTATCACCTACCCTTTTATCCATCCCACACACTATCGCCTACCCTTTTATCCATCCCATTCTCATGTCTTCCCTCCCATTTTTTATCACCCATCCTTTTGTTCACTTATCGCGTCCCATCTTCCTCCTTGCATCTAGACCTAGTTTTTCCTTGTCATTGATATCTAGCAACAAGGCTATCCAAACTACAACACAATGCCATCCCATAAAACAAAATATCTAAAAAAATCAAAAAATCCAAAAAACTATCCAAAAACACTCAAAAATTGTAAATATATCCAAAAACAATCAAAAAATCTAGAAAAAACTAACAACATTCAAAAATCCAAAAAATCCCAAAAAAACATTCAAAAATCCAAAAAATCCCAAAAACATTCAAAAAAATTAGAAAATTCCCAAAAACAATCATAAATCATCATCTTCATCCCAATCCATCTAACATTTCCATCATTCTCGTCTTCCATCTATCACAATCCATCCTATCACTCCAACTTGACTAACTCAAGCAGAAAATGAACTATACATCCTTTGAAAGCTCAAGTACTTTTTATCAAACTCGAAGCAAAAATGACTACTCATGAAGCCATATGTTGTCCTACATACCGCTTGCCACATCTTCTACAGCAATCCATCTATCCTAGATCAGATCAACAACCTTTAATGGATATATCTTTCCTACAGTAAGGCTTTATCTACCCTATCAACCCTGAGGAACCTCATTGGCAAGAGAATATGTTGGCTGTATGTTTACTTTGTACTTGTCAAGCAATTGTCTTTTCAGTTTATCTTGTGTCCCTTTTAAAATGCGCATTCAAAACTACCTTGATCTTTCTATATCTTGCTATGTGGCGATAATGTATAAAGTGGGGCATAGTTGGTGCTTTCATATGCTGTATTTGAGGGATGATTTTATTCTCCTATTAGGTCTAATATCTAACTTGTGTGTGATGGGATTAACATCTTGCATATCGATATCTTTTACATCTGAGGCTCTACAAAGACCTTCTTTGTATTAAGACTATTCTACGCTAAGACTATTTTCCATTCACTTATCCGACAAGGTTCTATTATACCTAGTAGTAATAAACTCAAACCATTTTTTTGCAGAGTCAACTGTCTTATGCATTGGATACATGGTCACCCTGGTTCTTATACCTTGGTGCATAATATCCTTGTGCTATATCAAAATAAAGGATTGCTCTATTATACATATTAGCGCAACTTCTCCCATTCATTCATTTATTCTATCCTCATCATTTGATTGTCATTTTTCTATCATCCATCCTTTTATCTTCTTCATTTTTCTTTATGTTGTTCTCCATCTTCTATCTCCTTATTTTCTTCACATCCATCATTTTGAGAGCACACCCATTTTCTTCCAATCCGTATGTCCTCTTGAGGGGGCATCATTCAACCTATTAATTAATCTACTAAGCACTTCTTCTACCCGATTGGGGCATCATCATTTCTAATCCAATCATATTATTCTTCTAAACCAATATATTCCTCTATCCAACATAGCACTATTTTTTAAACTTCTTTGAATGATGTTACTTCGCAACACCATCTCAAAGAGGGGCAAAATGTAGTCACCTAAAATTGACCCGTTCCCAAATCAGGCTTTCATCTGTCATACTTTACCATCGATTTATCCTCCAAGGTAATTAAATAACCCTGATTATTTAATTAAATCATTTTATCCTCCATATTTGATTAAATAATTCTGATTATTTAATTAAATCAATTGACCTCCACATATTAATTATTTATTTAATTAAATCTAATATTCCATTCCCTCCAAAATAAATAAAATTTAATATTTTATTTATTTTCCATGTACACATGAAATTAAATAATTAATTAATTTAATTTCCCCCTCACCACAATTTCCTCTCAATCAATTTAGATAACTAATAAATCAAATTAGTTAACTAAATCAATCAAATCACTTAACAGGTTAGTCAATCTAGTCAACTCTCCAATCAATTTAGTTCACTAATCAATCAATTGAGTTCACTAATCAATCAATTCAGTCAACTCCTTAATCATATCTATTAACTCCCTTGATGCTTGAGAGGACAAGGACACTTGTCACTCTCTCATTTGTGCACATCCTTTCAACCATTTCTAGCTATTGATCTCTCTGATCACTCTCAATCGTTGATCTTCACTGTTGGAAATCTATAAATTGAACATCCTTCTCCATTTCTAATCCTCTCCGATCTTCATACAACATTACTCTGCAGAAATCATCCTAGATCATATCATTCTCATCACAACGTTATGCTATTTAATTGAGCAATCCACAATAATCAAAGAGCAAAGAGCAATCAATTGGAGTAGGGTGCACTTTAGTATGCTCAATCAGTGGAGGCAAATTTGTTTGTGCAAAGGAAGGTGAATTGTATTTGATTTAGTTTATCTTTCGTTTATGTTTGCATGCAAGTTTTCACCTATCACAGGTGTGACTAATGCCAACAAAGGTACAAAAAATAATGCAAATGGAGAATTTATAAGTAATGCCATATGTTCAAACCGTAGTTATAATTCTAACAGAACTAAGACTTTGGACATGGCAAAGGAAATCATCATGCCTTAGAAGAAATGTATTTTTGAGTATACCTTTACGTATACTACGATATTATGGTATCAAAGATATCCACTTGCATCCAATGTTATTTATTCACAAGATGGGATTTTTCCTGCTCAACACCCTCCCCGCAAGACTTCCTTAAGGCATTATCATAGCCCACCTTGTTCTCTAGAGTATAAAAAGTATGTTCTAGAAAAATAATGGACTATATAACTTGGTGAATTCATCTAGTCCAACTAAGTCACATAAGTTATTATATAATAGCTATCTTGCTTAGAAAGGGTTGTACTATGCGGATATGTCCTTAGACCCTATGTTTAATATTTTTGCCATGGAATGCCACCATAGCCTAATAAATACATCTTGGAAGTATGTAGTGTAGGATACTCAACAAAGATTTACAAACATTGACATTCTCTATGTACAATTGAGACCAAAATTTCTAGCTTTTTTATTTCAACTATTTCTCATTTCACATAGAAATGTATAGTATTTTCCTACATAGTAATCATGAATAGGGACTTGGGGGAGTGGTTACTTTTATTGCTCCCATATGTTGACTACATATTTTATCATGTCCATATGACCCTTCTAAAAGAACATTATGGGCTCTTTTAAATATTAAAAAGTAATCTTTTGGTGTAATTACTATTTATGTCTCCAATGATGTAGTTGAACACTCTCAACTATATGGTGGCTTGTTGATTTCTTGCCAAATGTTTATTGTTTGTTGCATGGTGACTTTAATATGGTTGAGTTAGCCTACAATAATATCAACTAGCTTTTGATGAGAGGGACAACTAGAGAATGTGAGGCATGATTTTATAAGCATAGTAAATTGGGTCTTTATGGATCTTATATTGGTTGCCAAAAAGACTTTGATGTGGTTTAGGTAGTCCAATCCCTATTGTCATCTCAATCTTTCTTCTCTGGTGCCTATTGTTATTCTCTTCTAGTGGATCCTTGAATGAATGTTGTGCTTTTCAACCACTCTCCAATTTGGTTTTACATCCGTATAATTTCAAGAAGAATAAGGTGGAGAAAATACAATTATTTCGTAATATTTCTTTGCTCTACTACATGACCACATTAAGACATATCTGATGTGTGGAAGATTCTTCCAACTTCTCAAAATGGGTGCTTTGCTTGGTGGATGTAAGACCCTAAGTATATGTATCTTATACTACTATTTAGTTTAGGATTTTGATTTTGATACTATATGTAGACATCCAAAATGCATCCCCTCATTTACGATGTCCTCACATCGAATTCATCCCACATTTCCCCTTCCAACGTTAATTAAATAAATCATATTTATTTAATTAATTGATTTGATCATTCTTCTAGCATTAATTTAATAAACATAATTATTATTCTAACATTAATTAAAATTCTAACATTAATTAAATAACTTTTATTTATTTATTTAATTAATTAACTAACCAAATCTTTCTTCCAATCTTCCAATGTTAATTAAATAAATCATATTTATTTAATTAATCCAAAATCCCCTCTGATCATTAGCTAAATAAACAAATCAAGTTTAATGAATTAATTAATCATTTGCATATTCCTCCACCACTTGGTTTAAAATAAATGAAGTCAACTTGCACAAGGATCCAAAAGGTACCTTTTCAATCTCCACCCTCCATCTCCTTTAATATTTTCCCTAATTATGAGCACAAACCTCAAGCTTACACTTGTAAGCTTCTCATTGTACCATGCAAATGAATTAAGCTCCAACCTTCAATGCACAAGATCAAATCTACACCATCCATGAATCTAATCACAAATATATAAATCTCTCATCTCTCAAGACATTTTGAAGAGTTCAAGTTGGACGCATAGAAAGGTCATGTTTCAAGAATTCTTGAGCAATTAGATATCTCTCAACAACAACAATATGTCTTGAGCTTATCCACATAGGCATCAAGGGTTTATTTTAGTGAGAATCTTGTTTCATTTTCATCATTGTTTGGATTCCTTAGCTCAGTCTGAGGTGTTCTTAGGTTTCAAAGTGGGTTTCTATGTATACATTGCTTAGGTCCTTATTTGTTTAAAAATCTTAGCATACACACTATATTTCACAATGATGTTGTGTATTGATATTGAGGCCCTCAAGTATATATTTCGGATATGTGTGTGTGTGTGTGTGTGTGTGTGTGTGTGTGTGTGTGTGTGTGTGTGTGTTTGAACCTATTGTGGTATTTTAGCCTCATTGTTTTCAATGTATATGTGATTTGTGATTTTATTAATTGGTTTGACATTATAAATGTTATGAGATGCATTATGATCAAATGTGATCATTTTATCACATTATGATATTGTAATTGCTTTATTGGATTATTATCATATTAGATGTTTTATACTTGCTTCAACCATCTTGTTTTGTGTAATACACCTAATGTTTCTATTGAGTGTGTAGGCATAAGGTTTCCCCAATGGTGGTTAATTAGAGACGGCTCAACTTGGGTAAATATGTTTGTATGCATCCCTATCTCACTTGATTTGAGTTTTGAGATGAGTCTATGTTACTTGACCTATGAAACCTTAAACTAAACTAGTCTCAATTCTAGATCCTTGTGTTGTTGTTAAACAACTGTAAAGTGTGTGGTGAATTTGCATGTGTTTAGTTAACTCTTCTTGGACTTGAATTTAATTGGTTTTTGAAATGCTTGGATTAAGTGTATGAAGAATATCCTTTATGCTTAATTTGAAAGAGTTATAATTATGCCTTAGTGGAAAAAGGTTTTGTTCATTTCTAATAGTGCATGTGGAAAGGCAATTTAAAAGAGTTAAATTGTTAAATTTAATGATGTACATTAGGTAATTTAAAATAATAATATGTTATGCATAATTTATTTAAATCTCTTAAAAGGAACCAAAATATAGTTATTGGAATGGAAATATCTAATTGTGCAAATATCCATTTTTGAAATTTTTTTCTTGAATGTGAATGGCAGGGAAAAGGCCTACAAGGTTAAGGGATTTTTAGAGAAAAGGGGGAAGATTTCTTTGGAGTAGTATTTGTAGAGTTTGATTGCATGTCTTTGGATCTTGGATTGGATTAGCAAAAAAATTGTTGTGTTGTGCAAAAGTAGAATTTTCTTTTGGTTGAGGATTTGCTTTATAAACAAGGTATTCCTCTTATTATTCAAATGCATCTATTTAATTAAGCATTTTAATTTTTTCCATGCCCACAATAGGTGTTTGCATATGAAATTATTTTATAAGATGTGTTTGTTAGTTGTAGATGTTTTCTATTTTGTATCGTTTCAATTTTTGAAAACTACTTAGAAATAACACCATAATGTTGGCAATTTTTCTAAAAATGTATGGATGTGAAAAATGTGATGTTGTGCTTGATAAGCATCTTAGTGGTATTCTTATTTTCTTTATGTTTTACATTTCAAAAAATTGAAGGACTTTCAAGCATCCATCAATGGTCAATTGGGTTTTTCCTTGGTACTTGTCATTTTGAAAATGATAAAATTAGAGTTTAGACCATGTTTCAACTTGTTATTTTGTGGGACATGATGTCTCATCATAGTAATATGATTGCTTATGTCATGGATGTGAGTTTCAAGGCTTTCAACCTTATTTTATGTCCCACTGTCTTTTGAATCATTTTGGACCTTTTTGTGTTAGGATTAACTCTAAGATATAGGAGGTATAGTGGACCTTCATCGCCACTTGCTTGGGGTTATAAACCAAGAAAGGAGGTTTGAGAAGGTAAAAACTTAAAAAGATTTTAAAAAATTGAATGGGGATCAAACAAATTAAATATGACTAAGATTGGATACATTATCACACTTGTGCTTGTTTGAATGTAATTGATACATTATTGTGATTAGTCAACTTTGTTTGAATGAAATTGAGACATGATTGCAATCCATTAAGATTTTTTAATGACATTGAATAATTTCCCCTATGATTGGAACACCTTCTCAATTCTACATAAATTTGAAAACCATTGTGATGACACTCTACTATCCCAAATCTTGTAGTCTCTTTTTTATTGTTGAGTCAATATACCCAATGGATGTATGTGAATCCTATTGCACGATTTGATTATTATTGTCATGCATATTATATGAAATTAATGGTCATCATCATGCTTGCAATGTGGATGTCTTTTGGATGCAATGAGTGTGATTGGTTAAGTGTTCAACCACTTGTTTGGCATTAGTGTTGTTGGACTACGTAGTCAATGACTTCCTAGTACAAAGGAGTGGGCCTTAGGGTCTCACATGTTTGGGTGGTGCTAACCACCTTTGGGGTTGGACGAACTCTTGGTGATGCTCAGTGGAGTGCGTGTATGGCTCTTGTGATGTCTCAATACTTCTATTTCTTCTATTTCAAAGTTTATTTCAAAAACATGTAAATTCAGATTTTGAGACCCTAGAATAGAATGATTAGTTGTAATAATATTGGACACTATTTTATGGACTATGAACCATCCATGTTTTAGATGAGATTCATCATATTGTAACATGTCTATGTTGTCATTTAAATTGATTTTTCTTATCATCTTTTAAAGGATTTAACATGTTTGGAGTATCCTGATAATAAGATGATTAAATCTAATTCACTTTCATAGTTGAAATGAAACTAGAAGCTATGATACATTTATGTTTTGTAGACTATGAGTAGATAGAATTCAATGATATTGTCTTGTGTTGTCAACACTATGATTTGGAATTGAATAGTTCTTACATGCTTGTTGCACTAGATATATAATGATAATGCAAATGATTGAAATGTGTTTTTGGGTTAAAATTGAATTAGTTGAATTCATGGATGTTTAATTTGGGTATATAAACCTGAAACATATTGAAAATTTATGGTTGTTATGATTTACAAATGGACCTTAAAATGTGTGAGTTATGCCTTGTTGAGTGTAGTAATGTTTTGGATTGTCTAGATCTAGCCCTTCACATGTTTTAGTCTCATAAGATTGTTTCATATCATTTGATATCATTTGAGGTTGAAGCATACCTTTAGATGTTTATTTAGGTGTTAGTCATCTTTAGGACCCTCTTGTCATTCTTGGAAGCAAGTTCGAAGTGAAACGGGCCCTGTTTGGGCACATTTTGTACTTCCCATATTTAGTTCACCCATTTTACTACAAAGGAGTGAATGACATTTTTCCTAGGGACAACTCATCTTCCCAAAATGAAGGTTGATCCTTGGGGTCTTCCTTGACTTCCTATCCACTTGTTTTGGACATGTTTGTTATACTTTGTAAGTTGTGCATCTTTTTGTGTTGTAATACATGTCTTGGTGTGATAATTACTAGTCCAAGTATGTAACTAGGTGAGGTCTTGGATCTCTTGATCATCCTACATCTTGGTTTAGTGAACCAAAGGTTAGGATGTCATTACCACTTCTTTGTGAACATGTGTTATGTTTGGTTTGGTTGAAAGGATGGAACAATGCACTTCTCATCCTATTCTTACCATGTACTACAAATTAATTGATACATGTACTACATTTAATACAAGGTAATTAAGAAGTATTTAAATATTATTAAATATTAATACATATTACAAGTTAACATATACAAATAAGGAAGGGGTCCCATGGAGCTGCTAGAGGATCTAGTTTTGTGGAATAAGGGGTCCCATGAAACCCAAAAAAAATTGCTACTGCATAAATTATAATCTTTCCCTTCAAAATAGGAGCAGCTACTTTTTAGGTTGTTCATTTTGAGTGGGTGCAGCTATGGCAGGGCTGAAACTTTCCTACACAAACTTAGGGAGTTTTCTATCAACTTTTTACATTCGTGCCATTTAATTGAAGGAAAAAATTGGAGAGAATTTTTTCATGTAATCAATTTTAGTGTTTTATTAGTTTATTTTACATAAGTTTAAAAATTTATCATGGGACCCCAACATCCTAGAAAATCTCTACTAAATTATTTAGCATTAAACTATTGTATGAAAATACCTCATGAGAGCGCCAAATTCCACAAATTTTGGAAGAATTTTTTCATGTAATCAATTTTAGTGTTTTATTAGTTTATTTTACATAAGTTTAAAAATTTATCATGGGACCCGAGTGTCCTAAAAAATCTCTACTAAATTATTTAGCATTAAACTATTGTATAAAAATACCTCATGCGAGCGTCGACTTCCAAAAAATTTGGAGCTTATTATTTTAAGCATAACGACAACTACAAAATTCATAGGACCACTTGCTTTAAAACGCTCCTAAAAAATTTCATCAGTACCATTAAGATAATTTAAGAAGCCCCCCTCCATATGACTGTAGCCTAAGAAGTGAAAAGACAACATCTAATGTGCTTGCTAATAGCAATAATACAATATATTACATATACACATATTCTAAAATAAGAATATGCTTACATATCCACTCAAACTATTTCAAAATGAATATAACTCTGTAATTAAACTAAAACGTCCTTATATAAACGATTCTCCGAGGAGGAAGGGGATTCTCCGTGTGGAAGTCATTTTTCATCACCAACAATGCTTAGCTAGAATACAAAAGGAAGCGGAAGGCTACGGAGGCAGTGGAATTTCTAAAAGAAGTGGTGGGCCTCAATGACCAAACTGGAGTCAAATTGATGATTTCTCTTTTCACAAATAGCTCTGAGAAAGATGACGAAAGATATTAACAGAATGTTTACAGATCAAAAAACTGGTTGGACTTTTTTTTGAAAATGTTGTTTTAACGGGATTTTGTTTTTTCTTTTCTTTTTCTTTTTGTTTCTAGGTTGATTTATCTGAAAAACCCAAAACGCAGAAAAAAATAGGGCAACCATTTTTCTATATCAACAAAAATCAGTGTAATGCAAAGGCGGTTAGTGCTAGAAATCCTCATGTCCAAAAGAGAGTGCCAAGTGCCAACAACATCATCAATTTAGTGGCACTGACAAATCTGGCGTCCTCTATTACAGTAAGGATTCACATCAGTGCACTGTTTAAGAGGGAAACAAGAGGGGACCTGTAGCATTATTTAAAATCTATTAAATAAAAAGTGGGGCAAACTTGCTTCTTGTCCTTCCACTGAATTCAAACAAGCTTTAAATTTTCCTTTAATTTAATCCAAAAAAATTCATGGACTAAAAAGGTAAAATCAATGAAAAATAATTTAAGATAAAGTTGTTTCCCTTTTTATTTAACTTTTTGTTTTAATTGATAGATCTATGTAATAACCATCTGGGTTACTACCAATTTTTTTTTTCACATCAAGTATTAACTTAATCATCCAAGCATCTTCTATCTGATTTAGAAGTGCCAACCTTAGAGATTTACCATCCATAGTCATGGCAAAAACTCTATGCCACAACTAGTATACTCGTACTAGAGTATGGTGAGCTCCCAAGGTCAGGGTCATCCCTAGACCCAAACCTAAACCTCGAAGGTTCATTCATAATGGCCCTGCCTACGTATCCCCTTGTGGGAATCAGAGGCTCTGTAGTTCGTACATCAACAATAGAGAGGCTTCAACCTCTCCTTTAATATGAGATCTTTGATCTCACTTTTAAATCATATCTTTTAAGTAAATCTTATGATTCCAATTCGATTCATATGCATTAGTATGATAGAAAATGCAACTTGATCAAAGGTTAGTTCAATGTCAACATCATTATATATAGAACCACATAGTGAACAACTCATATAAACATTACCTGTCCACACATAGTGACTAGCTCAAGCATACATTCCTTGTATGCAATGTGACTATCTTTCACCTAGGTTACACATACAAATGTGACTAGCTCATGGGTACAACCCATATGTACAAAGTGAATAACTCATCTATATGTCACGTATACATAATGTGACTAGCTCTTGCATACCACATATACAAAGAGTGGATAACTAATGCATGCATCACATTCACCTAGAGTGACTATCTCATGCATTATATACACAGGGAGAATAATTCATGCATGTGTCTCATACACATAGAGTGACTGTCTCATGCTTACAACGCATATACCTAGTGTGATTGATTCACACCTATATCACATATACACAATGTAAATAGCTTTTGCATGCATCATATGCACATCATAGGTTTACATCGTGACTAGGGAGCAAAAAGGAATGGTTGCAACCATATTGCAAGCATTTTCCCATTTGCTTGATTCACTATCCTAAAAGTACCCAAATATATCCCAATCGAAAATAGGAATACTGGTGTATCTAATGGTACACCTTGGGTTCCATCAGTTTTCCTAATTTACAACCAACTATGATGATGAGCAAGCATCCCATACTACTTGTAGTCATTACTAGCAAGGGATCAAGTGTAACAACGCACAACACATAAGGTCCTTAATACAGATGCACATCAAGTTTGACTCACACCTACATATTGACTAACTAGTAATAGAAAATGGATGTAACCTACTACATGCACCTTCCCATTTCCTGGTTCACTGACACATAAGCTTCCATCCTTTTCTTGGTTCACATCCAACTATGATGACATGCAAGCATCCCATACTACTTGTTGTCAACACTGGCTAAGGACTAGGTATAATAGCATACACATTCACAACCAACTGTGATGTCAAGAAAGTATCCCATACTACTTGTTGTCATCACTGGGTAAGGAGTAGGTGTAACAACATACATCACATGTGGCTATTAAGAAGATTTCCACAGTCACTGAATCATCGAGTTGGTGGATCCTAACATCTATCGCCTCCATGCCATTGGCAAAAGTTGGTCCAACCTAGTATGGGGTAGCTCTTGACATCTATCACCTGCATGGTACCAGGTTGAAAGCTGGCTAAGCCATACATACCAAAGGGTAGCTCCTGGCATCCATCATCTCTGTGGTACTGGTAACAACCAGCTAACCCTAAGATACGACGGATAGCACACGGTATCTGTCACCTCTATGGTATTGGTGACAACCGGGTAAACCACACCCGCATCATAACCTAGATGGCTCTTGGTATCTGTCACCACTGTGCTATTGCTGACAATTGGCTCATCCTAAGATACAACAAATAGCACCTGGCATCCGTCACCTGCACGGTACTAGTGACAATTGGCTATCCACACCTGTATCAGACTCGGTCTCGACATGTGGGTCATCTTATAGATGAGGGAAACACAATCAGAATGTCACAAGGATTCACCAACACTGATCATAGTGACTTGGTTTCATGCCACATAGAGGTCCATAAACCAATATGCAGGGTCTTTTTAGGTCTAGGGGTCTAAATTACAAGTCAACACTTAATAAACATATTGGACCCACACGAGCTAGATTCTGTCTGGTCACATAACACATACAAATTCATAATGTAATATCAATGGCTATTCCATACATTCAGTTGTCACTTGGAAACACAATCTACATTATACATAAGTAAAACCCACAATGGTAATATTAGACAAGTTCAAGTCACCTTCGTATATGCACATTAGAGACAAACCGTGAAAACGAGAATTCTAAAAGTCCATCAAAGATTGGGGTAGATTTGGAGAACCCGACCCAAAAACCTCAGAGAATAGGATCTTAGTGCTAATAGAGGGCCTTTTTCTGGACTAGACTTATATAATGAGATTTACTAATCGAACGGTGGGTCCATAGCTCCATCATGTAGTTTTAGCCTCAAGCTGAAACATATCGAAGAGGGAAGGTAGATCAAGTTTAGGAACACCCCATGCATCGAAGTCATTCCCTAAATCCCTCCCCTATGGACTTGAGGTCCAGGGTCATCCTTCGTCCAAGAACTGCCTACATGCCCACTTCTAAACGGGATCGAAGTCACATGTAGTTCTCCTCACTTTAATCTCTCAAGAGATAATCACATAGTTTCCTAGCCTCAGGGTTTCATTGCCACCCAATTTCAACCAACAATTACTATCAATTCAGAGATCAAACCATACATAGAAGGTATGCACATTAACATAATCAATATAAATTAAACCCAATCCTAACCTAGCACATGGTATCAACAAGCATAACATCTTAACAATGCAACAATTATGTAAAGCCCCAATAAGGCTCCAAGTGATGTCCTAGTATAATATGACTCAAGGATATCAAGTAACATAAACATGTTATCTTATGTCATCCTTTGAAATTGAAATAGATCATGTCAGGATATCAACCATATCACACATGGTTCATTAATATATAATTGTCATACACAAGGGTCTTGCATTTGAGAACTCATTTGATCTTATGCTTACGTATTGACTTAAGAAATTGAACTTCGTGTCATATGTCATTGTCCTAAAACTATTGCTAGTAACTATTATTTCCATGAGATCACTATGTTATCAATAATCATATTCTAAATCTTTTGTTTCATTTACCCTATGGTGAAACCCCTTATTCTTATAATAGTCCAATTCATCGACTAGATGATATTCACACTTGCCACTTGAAGTAAATATGATCTTAACGACTAGTGACAAGAAATTAGGAAATGCTGTAAAATATGATTATATTTATTTTATCTTTTAACATAATCTCAACAACATCATCAAATTTTAAATGATAAAATCATCTACAAGTTAGTACACAATCATACAACAAACTAGCCCACTATAATTCCCTTTCCTTACCTCACACGGTGGTTCCAATAGTGAGGTTTTTACTCTTAGGGGGTTGTTAGACATCATGGAGTCATATAAATCCTTCACCCCAAATCGGAAATGGATTACCATGAGTATTAACTTGCAACATCAAATTATGTCCCACATAATATAGATCTAGTGCATCTAAGTGAAAACGTTATCATTTACCATATGATGCAACCATAAGCCCAAGCTTATAATAAGTAACTCTTAAACAAGCAAGATAGTGCTAATAGGCATTGAAAGTTCTCAACATTCTAAGTAGTATATTTAGACTCTTGTTAGAGGTAATAGAGGACTCTACAATGATGCCATTACATATCCAAGATCAAAAAGCAAGACAAGATGATGGTGCCATTTACATGAGGGTAACAAGCGTAAATTAATTCCTTCAATTTATGTCTTTGTCATGGACTAGGACTGGTAATAATATCAAGTATTCCCTTACTATTAGTGCATAGTGATATAACATTTCACTATTCCCTAGAAAAATAATTCCAATCCATGCATTAAAACATAATACATTATTATGTGACCGTAAACCAAAGTTCATATTAATTAAATCTCATACTTAGTTCATAATACAAGGAGACAAGTTCAAAGTATTAATGTACAAAATCCTATGATGGTACATATATTCCTTTCTACTCAGTATTAATGTAAGGAACATGTGTAAATGATATTATACTGACTCCATTCTAGATGACATGAACAACCCATAAGGAAGGTACTTATCTTCAATCCTTTTACAACATGCTTCCAAAACTCATCATTACAACTATAACCTAACAAGGGCTGCAAGGCAGCTATAGTCCCTGCCAAATGCTAGAAAGGTGTGGGCAGTTCAAAGGTGGCAAAGTTGTAATGTGGCAAAGAAAACAATGTATTTGTAAAGACCAAAACATTATATTTCCTCCTTAAAAAATAATAACAGGGTAGATAAGACATTCTGTTTGTAATATCCATAGAACATATTAAATGGATAGTTGTGGCATCAAACATCATAAACTTTAATGGATAGTTGTGGCATTAAACATTATAAAGCAAAGTTATACTTACTTGATAAAGTTACTGACTAAAGTCAACAAAATCGAGCCAGTCCTATGTCAAAACCGGGCAAGATGCTTGGCATCAAAAAGTCATATTTTGTCAGGTATGGTATAGTATAGTTACAAGGAGGGTGCATCGGTTAAACACCAATAATGGTTTGGTCAAGAGAAAATCATGTGGTTAGAGAGATCACGTAGATAGAAGCACGAAGGAAACTAAATGAGTAAAGATAGTTTGTGGATCAGCTCATCAAAGTCAAGAGAATTCAGCTCAAGGGTGACAACATTCTAAGTACATATGTAGTCAGATATGGTCAGATAGGTACATCAGATTTTAGTAACTTGGCTCGTTTCTGCTCCCAATGTTCAATGCAAACATTCTAACTTGCCTGAGGGACTTGAGAGAATATACAAAGTCGTAATTAGATGGAATTGAATGATAGAATATGCCATTTGAAAACTCGTGTAGAAAGAAAACCCTTTTCGAAAATGAAAAGGTCGATTTGAAGTCAAACTGCATTTTTTATTTGTAAGTTTTGTCGTACTCTTGCTCGAGGAGTTGTGGCTTGGCATGCTACTAAATTAAATCTCCTTCATATAGGACCAAATTATATTTTGATCCTTTAAGTTTGTTGAAACTGCTAAATTGTAATGTGTAACCTAGAAACTACTTTGTGCTAGGGCTCTTTCCAACTTATGGTACTTAATTTTTCACACAGGAATTTCTCAAAGCTATTTTGCAACCTCAAATGACATTAAAAAAATCATGTTTATCTGCAAAGATCTTGCAAACAACCTTAATCTAGACACAAACAAAGATATCATGTAACTCCATAAAAATCAAAATCAATACTTCTAGTCAACAATTGGACCTAACCAAGCATTAGACAAAACCTATCACTTCCATAGCAATTGGCAACAAAAACATGAATTTTCAAGTACCAAACCAACTTCAAAAGGATAGTCTTCCTATTCTATGATCAACACTCTTCTTTAGAGAATATTGGATCAAAGCAAAGACTCAAAACATTGGAAGCAAAAACTACAAAAGGATAGTCTTCCTATGGTGATCAACACTCTTCTTTAGAGAATATTGGATCAAAGCAAAGACTCAAAACATTGGAAGCAAAAACTACAACACAGTTGATCCAGATACATTTCTTAAAATGAAACATTGTTTACCAACAGTTATCTACTTGCTAATTACCTAATCAAAACCTTATTAGTCACTGGGTAATATACTAGAACAAGTATTCATAGACATCTGAGAAACCTGATGCAATATTCCTGAAGTATATAGTGAGGTACTTTAAGAAAGAATTGTAGGCCTTTGTTATTATTTGATTCCAATCACATTCCTTTTGCAATTAATTTAATCATGTCCCTATTAATATCAGGACCCAATTTGCCAAAACTAATAGATTCCTTATATAAAGCAAGCAGATCCTTCGTAATGAAGGAAAGATGTTAGCTCAACTGTACTATCAGAAGAACTCAACAGAGCCCTGAACGTTAGGTCATAAACAATTGGATCTAGTTTGAAATGCTTCCAAGTTCTCTAATATGCATGATAGAGAGAAATTGCCCATGATAGAGAGAAATTGCCCATGATGCTGACAACATAATACATTTAAATTGCATTAGGCTAGTGAAGGGTTATTTCAAAATGAGATATTTAAATAGAATAAAATTTAAAAACTATGTTAAAACAGACCAAAAATATGATTAAACTCACATGCATAAACCATCTTAAGTTAGGGATCCTCACACTCATCTGCAGATCTAGCAAATAAGAGTACTCCATTAACTGCAACACAAAGTGTCAAAACAAATTAAGATAATCACCACACTTTATAAATTTACAACGTTACAGCCAAACTTCAGACGTGTTATACATCAGCCATCTTCTGAAGCATTGTCATGGGCACCAGCCATCTTCTGAAGCATTGTCATGGGCTAAAAAATTATGACTGTGAGGGTAATGCATATTTAATAGTGGTTGGTTTTGGTCATGAAATTCTTGCAAATGTACAAACCATACTTCAACTGCAAAAACAGAGCCCACGCATCTAAGGATAAAATTTCATGCCTGATAATCGGCATTGTATTCCCCCCCAGGACAGAAGAAAGGGCACTACTCAGACACAGATCAACTTAATATGCAAACTACAAATAGTGTTGTTAATAGTTATCCATGAGCTCCTCTACACAGATAATGCATCTAATTGGCAAGGCATATAAAGGTTTCTGAATACCAGCTTCCAATGCATTGACTGGAAAAATGGTCTTAGCATCTTTGAGTACACATGACAGGCTTCACATTAATCATATAACATGAAAGTACAACACATGTGCAGACCTACCTCTTAATGCCAGGCTTCAAAAAATACTTACAGTTATGGACAACTTAATCAAAATTATTAACATCTTAATTCCCTTTTTCAAATCTAGGCAATCTAATCCTTTATCTTAAAAAGAAATGAGTCTGAATAGTATGTGTTAAGTGATTTAAATGCGACTGATCCTGGAGAAATTCAGATGTGAAAGTACATCACACTATCAGTTATACATGCCTTAATAAAAAATATTAACATCTTACTTTCTTTCTCAAAACCAGACAATCTATTTTTCTTTTTCCTGAAATCCCAATACGTGCATAATATGTTTATGTTTATGCTATGAGCAGGGTCAATTGATCCTCTTTTCCTGCTTCAGAAGTGTATCCTGTTTTTCTTTGTGGATGGACCCCCATGGTGGAATGGTTAAAGCTGAAAAAGATCCCATTATCCAATCCAAAGCTGAATATATGAAAGATCTGGAAGATAAGCGGGGCAGAAGAGTGGTGGCTTGTATGACGATCAACTTCCTTTAAGCAGGCTGACTGAAGCTGAGGATAAAGGGACTCTTTTACTGAATCCAAGACCAAGGGCATAAGGAATATAACATCTCCTGTGAACGAACTTCAAGAAGACATACCTCCCAACAAAAAAAAAAAAACTAAAATTTTTCAGGATTTTGGTGGTAAATCTTCATCAGTTAATGACAATAGGACACATCGCTTCCATGCAAGGGTTTGATGCTGCCGGGAAGCATTTCAGGGTAACTTTGAAGTCCATGATTAGGGACCCAACGATTCTCCAGTAGCTAGCAACTACTGGTAGTTGTTTGCAGATGGAGATAGATGGTGGTGGTTGCTGGAAATAATTCTTCTTTTAAGATGAATTGGTAGGCAGATTGTTTAGGTCACTGCCATGTGGGACACCAATTTGGTCTATGAGCCCTCCCATGTGGAAACCCAAGAGGTAATCTTTCTCCATATAATATATATATTGATCAAACTTTGTACTTGTGGGACTTGACCTCATGACAAAACTCAGTTCTAAACTCAAACTTGCCAATCCACCTACACCCATAGTACCTCATTTAAATGATAAGAACTTTGAAATTTCACATGACAAGATTTCAGTGCCATGATTTTTATCCATGATTAAATACAAAAAGACCAAATGAAACATATGTATATCAGGAGCGGTTTGGTTATCAATAGAAATTACAAGTTTACCATTATAGATTCGTATACGGCATCAAGGGCCTGGAGGTTCACACCACAATGTCTGAGATAAACAAGATTATTCAACAGAGTTTATGATCTCGAGGGTTTGAATATGGTAACCACAACGAGTGTTTCAGCCTCGAGGGCCTTCAACATTAACCACAGATCAAATAATCATAGCAAGTTTTATTATTAAACGTCGACACAGTAGACTCCATATCCAACAATAGTAACGTTTAGTTAACTTGTCAAGTGATAGGAGTCTTAAAGGTCTCCGTTTGGGCTTCTGTTTACAAGATTATGGTGAAGGCTTAGTGACTGCTAATGTCACTCATTTACCATAGATTAAGTTGAGTTTGGTTAAGATTTAGACATGTATCCCATGGTGGAGAATGTTAAAAATAAATTAACTCTTTGATTCCTATCCTAGAAACAAGGTGAGAACAGTTTAAATATGATCTCTTTCCTTGCAGGTCTATCATTTTTTATTGTTGGAACTAGGCAGAACTTCACATCTGATATAAAAATTTATTGAAAATAATTAGTTTGCAAATGAAGTTAGAGGAATCATTTCTGACAAACTTTATTTGATCGAAAGGATGTGGCCATAACCAAAACCTATAAAATGTCTATGAGATAAAGTCAACGACATACATGTCCAAAATAAAGAATCTTCTCACACCAGTTCTTTTGAAGAATAAGCATGACCAGAGAACAACTTGGATGGTCTGACAAAAAATCAAGGCATCAGAAAAAATTATGTCTAAAAATAGTTCAATAATAGCCTTGAATTAATTATAGTTTATAAGAAATAACCAGGCTGTAACATAACATAGAAAACAACAGAATAACAAATTTGAAAGAAAAAAGCATACTTATGACTTTCTATACAAAACATCAAGTAGACCTCCAAGTATTTGCAGTAGAGATACCAGATCTTGATGTTAACATCTAGATTAAAACTTGATATGTAGGTGCTACACATGCAGATAAGTAAGTTTATTCTTTTGGTGTCCATAATAACAACAAAAATAGCTTTGAAAATTAAATTCCATGTCAAATTGAGCAATAGCAGTAAAAACTAATGTCTGAAATGTGAACAGAGGTGTGGACTGTGTATGGCATTAATATGCAGCATATATCCATAGCATCAACAAACAGGTGTAAACTTATTATGAAGTTAAGTAGTAACTTTAATACCATGATCTTGAAATACAATGCTATTGTTAGAAAATGTGTCCAAAGACAAACAAAACCCTCTTGCCTCTATTCTTGTGAGGGAGAAGGCAAAGGGTGGGGCATTTGGTAGAGTGGTGGGGCAGGGGTGAGAGTATTCGTGTGAAGTCTAAATTTTATAATTAGGCAATATACATTGTTAAGGATTGTTTCCTACTCAACAATTTGACAATTGTAGTGTTTTGCATGGGGGAAACATTGACAGGACTCAGGAAAAAAATTGTACACATGCCAAAAAGAGAAGATTCATCAGCTGAAAAAAATTCCCTTCTATTATGCTTTCACAAACATCAGATACCCACATGAGAATATGAGCAATATTCTTTAAACAGTAGCTATGTTGATAAACATTATGTATATGTTGCTCTAAGGCTCTACCTAAGTGATTTAAAACTTAGGTCAGAGAATTTCCATCCTAACTGCTTTAAAAGATGACTAGTAGAATGCAAATGGGTGTATTAACTACATTGAAATGGCCTATTTAAGGAGTGTGAGGTTTGAGAAGTCCAAGGTATAAACCGATCTGATAGCTTGAGTATGGGTATGTCAAAACTTGCAACATTGACAGCATCATGTGCTGCTGCTGACCGCTTTCCTTAGAAGATGTGGAGCAAGTGCAACATCCTGCAAGAACTGTAGCAACTCTTCATGAGCATCTAACATTGGTCATCCACAAATACACCTTGCAGACATCCTCTATCGGAGGCCTGTTAGGACTAGGGTATGAACATTCAGAATCTGAAGTGTTCGGGGCATCTGAGATCACAGACAATGACAAGTCGTTAGTACCAACACCAGTGCAGTATAGTGTAGGTAGATCAAATTTGATACATCGTAGAAAAGTAAACTGTTGTGAGATATGCTGGGATTGATTTTGAAAACTGGATGGAGTAGTCTTAAATGAAAGTAATGTGGTCGAGGTTGTTCAACTAGCTAGAGGAAAAGCTATCAATATTCTTCCTTTAGGTGAAAGGATTTGAAGTCGCTAAAAAATGCGATGTTTTGGCAAGACACAAGACCCACAGAACCATAACACAGTTGGAGACATTTCAAGAGAGGTTTGACGACTTCCTTATAGAACTGTATAGATAGATTACCAGTCAGTGATATTCTAAAGATAAGCACACAAAAAAATTGAAAACTAAGCTATACAATCTGAATCCATCTTAAAACCTTACTTTTTCATAATAATATACTACCAGGCTCCACTACTTGCCTGACATCGAAGTGAGGATATCACAAGGTTCTAATTACAGTTACCAACTATTGTTTTCTCCAATACTGCCCATCATCACAAACTCATGACTCACTATAGGCATGAGGGATCTGGGAGAATAATAAGAGAAATGCCTACCATAGACAGGAACCAGAATTGCATGAAGTGAGGAGAGAAAAAAGAAAAATGCCTGTAACAAAATTCCTAGCTGGAAAAGAGACCATATTAAGAAAAAAAGAAGAGGAATGACTATCAGATTCAGGAATGTTTATAATAAACAGATAGCCCTGGTAACAGGATAGCCAGAGACTGCTTAAAACAATGAGATGAATAGCTTTTAGGATCTACAAATGAAAAAGAAAATAGCACATTTTTATCAAGCAATAATGCAAAGACAATGAAACAAATGTTTTTCAGGAGCGAGAACGGTTACCAGACTACATACCATTAGTATAATTGGACTGTTTGCAGTGGGCTATAGCTCCTTGAATAGCACTCTGCAGCTCCAACGTTGTACTCTCACTATTGTAGTTTCCAACTCCATTGGTAACTCCTTGTTTCTCCAGATCTGGATATTAGAAACAATCTGTATCCATATAAAAACATCAAGAGGACACTTTACTTTAAACCCTAAGAAAATTCATTTTCTGCAATATAGAGAACAATAAACCACTCTCTTTTGTTTTATCTGATTCCACTAGTTTTCTTTTTCACAGCAATTGCAGTTATTCGCACTCAATTCTGAAGTCATTGGAAGGCAAATTCTTCAACCAAACCCTGCCGTACTAAAGTCAAATGTACAACAGATTGCCATATTTGTAGTGAAATACAAGAATGTAACAACCAATCCAATCATCATGGCAAATTTTCAACCTAGTATTAACGTTTAATTTTGATCAAACTTTGTACTTGTGGGACTTGACCTCATGACAAAACTCAGTTCTAAACTCAAACTTGCCAATCCACCTACACCTATAGTACCTCATTTAAATGACAAGAACTTCGAAATTTCACATGACAAGATTTCAGTGCCATGATTTTTATCCATGATTAAATACAAAAAGACCAAATCGTTGTGGAGAAAATCTTTCGGTTGCCAGTAGTTCATTCAGGTTTGCATATGTTTCAAGTGTGACTAAGGCTTGAACTCTGATACTGTTATGCAATATGATGAAGATTAGGGGCAACGGTTTGGACTTTGGATACCATGTTTTCAGATTTTATCTATAAACTTTACTATGTATGTTTGTGGTTTCAGTTGATTGTTTAATGGTGAGGAATACTGTCATTTTTTAAATCTTGTTTCCAGAGTTCCTCCGCTTAGTAGTTATGGTATCACTCTACTAGATATTCATATTCTACGCCTTTGAATAGTGGGTCAGGTTTTGGGTTTTGAAATTCAGATGGTGGCTTGTATCTCTGATTTTTCAATTTTGATGTCTGCACATAAAATGAAATGTTTTTACTCCTCCATAGTTTGAATTTTTATTTATTTATTTGGAATTGTTGAGGCTCAGGACTCGAAAGAACACCAAACGTCCAGGTTACTACCCTGGCCACTAGAGACAATGAGCTACCTTCCCTATCCATAGATCTATAGTAGGTAGATTCATACTGGTCACTCAGATGACCCAGGAACACTCCACATTGCAGGAGGAATCACCCCAGCCCTGCAAAGAGTAGGCCCAGATTCCCAATAGTCCCACCTCTGTCTAACCAGAAGAAGAATTTGTCCATAAAGCTAAGCCTTATAGACTACAAAAAGAAATAATAATGTCTATGCTGTTATCTTTATAGAAACTGGATTGGATGCAATGAGGAAATTTTGTTTGTACCCCAAAACATAAATGTCTGCTGGAGCGGATGATGGGTGCAACCATTCATCCAATTCGAGGCCTTTGAAGGGTGCTTTACCCCCTACATTCCATGTTCCCCCAAATACCCTGCAACCAAGAAAGCTTGAAGTTACCTTCTTGTTGTCATGTAGCAATAATTTGAAACAATAATCAGTCTCAAATTGTAGTTTTTGTTAGAATTTTTATGCTGGGGGTGACCACATAGCTTATCATCAATTCAATACAGTGGCTAATATACCTTAGATTTTGAACATCCGTGGCCTGGGATATATATGGCTCTGGCCTTGCCCCTATGTCATATTCAGTTTTGTTCAACAATTTCTCTGTACATTTGACAAAAACAGTGAGAATTACAGTTCAGTATGTAACGCATGCAGCATTAGCTAATTGCAGGCTGAAAAAAATAATTTCAAATTTTCAGAAGTATGTTGAATGATATTTCAAATAACATCCCAATTCACCGTTTATTATACATGCTTATAACTTACCCAAATTCACATAGGGAACAATATTTCTATAAGCCATAAAATTCGCTAATCTTTTACCTGCTACACAATATACAATGATATTACCACTCCCGACCTCAAACAAGATCAAGCTCTATAAAATTAAAATAAGTGCTCACAAAAATAAAACAGACATCCATAAAACACTAATCCACAGATCTCAAGAGATGGGAATACACTATCCCTCATTCAGCAACAAACAGACACAAAGTAGTGAAGTCTGTTATGAAAAAAAAACCAAACTCAAAATAAAAAATATGCACTTCAGTTTTTAGTTTTGGAGAAAAAAATTCCAAAATTGAAATTAAAAAAAAAACACTGGTGAGACCTAAAAAATTTAACGTTTCTGCCACATGCATTGTACTTCAGAAATAAAATCATAAAGAATGAAGCTATTAGAAAATACCTTTGCAATGAGACATTCACTTGAAGCGCAAAATTTCTCCTACGTCACTGGTAAAAGGAATGGAGGATTGACAGCCATTGGCTTATAACGAAAAGGTCTGCATTGCAATGGGTAGAGCGCAGTTAAGCAGCTTGAAACTTGTAGTTATAATTGCTTTATGGTTCGTCCCTTGACAATTAGAAGAAATAATGTTGTGCCTAAATATTTCTCCAATGCCAGTGGTACAAGGAATAAAGGGTTAACAGCCATTGCGTTATAATGAGAGGGTTTTGCATTAAAATAACGCGTGAAACGACTGTAGATAATTTTGACAGAGTGGCAGTGATGTATGCCATGCTTTTGCTCCTCTGTTTTTGAACAGTTCACTCTAGCTTTTGAAGCAACACACCCCAAAACCGTCAAAAACAGAGTATATTGTCCTCTTGGATTTGTAGGATTGGGAAATGGGTACCTGAGTGAGGATGCCTTTGATGTTGTCTGAGAAGCGGAGGGGTTACCACCCAACGCTGCAATCAACAATACAGCCGCCACAACCTTTATACATAACTTTCTGCAAACACCACCACAATTCTTTCAACTGCCCTGTTAGGCATCTGTGCAAAATGTAGACACATAGACAAGACACGTGAACTGTTTTACAGAATGCCCTGGTAGAGCCATGCAGTATAAATCTTTGCCATGTGTCTACCCTCTGCAAAAACCCCTCTAGCGGACAACAATGAATTTTTCATTCTCTTGCAAATAAAAAAACCCAAGTTTATATGGAGGCCAATCACCATGCAGGAAAATGGTGCAATGTTCAGGAGATTGCAAATAAAAACCCCAGGTTTATTTGGCGGCCAATCATAATGCAATAAAATGGTGTAGATGGAGGAAAAACAAAACGAGACTATAGTTCACGGTTTAATTTTTTTGGCCTGTACGATTCCCGATGAGAAGAAATACAGTTTTAGAGATGAAAACTACAGTCTCCTGCTTATGGCAGGGACTAATAACCATCAATTATAATAATTACACACAATCATAATAATTACACATTGTATAAGGTCATAGTGATTAAATAAATATTATTCCCAACATATTCCGGAAACATCAAAGGTTAGGCATATGCTCCCATTGACACTTAAGGTGAAATACCTATGCTTGAAGTATGTTAAGCATGAGTATGGACGCCAAGATATGCAGAAGTAAGAGCATACATTAGGCACGCAAACTGTTTTACACAATTCCTCAGGAAAATGCAACGTCACACAATGGAATGCGAACTATTTCACAAAATATCTCAAAGATTATAAAGGTATAAGAAGGATCTATGAACAATTGATAAAATGTGAAGATTGCATGCGTTAATGTGCGGGAGATATATCAATGAACAGGATGCTCAAAATGAAAACAATACCAAATGCTAACAATCCTTATTTTATTTTATTATTTTTTTGTTTTTCATCCTTATTTTATTTTATTATTATTTTGTTTTTCATCCTTTTTCTACGGGGATGTGACATTTTATTTTTAAAATACAGTTGTTTCTGGGAAGAAAGAAGTGCAACTGCAAATAAAGATAGTTTTCCAAAATAGGAAAAACTATTCATAAAAAAGTGAGAATACTATAAATATGTAGATATTGGGAGTAGTAGTTTATCACGAGCTTCCAATAAATCTGCATTGCTTTTCATCCTAGAAAAACAAGAAGTAACAGAGAAAGCTTTTGAACAGCTGCAAGTACAGAAAGAAAAGAAAGAAAAAAAAAAGGAGGAATTTATTTATAAATATGTTTCAACTTCAAGAGATCAGGAAATCAAAAGGAGGAGCAGCAGGGTATGATGAAAGGAAGAGGGTAGGAGATCCATTATTTCAGGGCTATGGCTACATCATCAGCAAGTTGAGGAGTAAGAGTGAACCCCCACCCCATTATCTTTATTATGTTTGTGAGAGGAAATTAAAAAAAACTACACCAACATGTTTCAAGAGATGGAGAAGCAGAGGAGCACGAGGATTATTTCAGCATGCACAGGGGTATGACTCCATCATCGGCAAGTTGAGGAGTAATCAATCCCCACCACACAAAGCAGATATAGAGTCACTGCAGAGGGCAAGGGAGATCATGTGATTTACTCACTTTAAAAGACCGATGAAACATTGTATTCCCTGTGAACAATAAAAGAGAACACCCTGCTTTTCTTGTGGATATAGCCAATTTTGGTGAACCACGCTGAGTCAAGCTGTTTTTATTCTTTCTCTGTGTTTGTTTATTAATATTCAGATCAATACATCTTAGCATGCATCATAGCATTATTAATATTCAGATCAATACATTATATGCACCATTAGTATTCAAATTTCAGATCAATACGTCATAGCATCATTAATACTCATATCAATTATAAAGGCGGATTAGTTTCAGTGTCCTCCTGTAATTCTGGGTGGGGCCATTACAGTTATTCCCCAGTTCTTCAAAAGATTGCAAGTTTTTTGGGTTAAGGTTTAGGTTTTACTAAAATTGGCATGACAGTTTGAATTGGTATTAGAAACATGGTGAGCTATGATTACTTGCAATTTTTTCTACTTTGGTTTCAAGAATTGGTATAGAGGACAGAGCTAAGTGTGTTGATTGATTAGCTAATTATGATATTGAGATGGATATGGTTACGAGAACTGTAAACTTGATTATAGGATGCGACTTGAGCACTCCCATAATCTCAATTAGTGCTAACCATGATGGGATCCAGATACTGAGGAAATATACATTAATTAGGTCTACTGTTTCATGATTTGATGGTAGCATTGTGCTCAACCTTGGATGGAGGTGAACCCAATCATTAATCGTCAGTTGTGATAAAGAAGGCAAGTGCAAGAAAAATATCAAAGCACATGTTAGTGTTGTGGTTAACAAACTTCAACGAGATCTAACAAAGTGCCTTTGCAAAGAAGTTCTGTTTAAAGAGGAAGGAGGATTACGTTAGAAAGGAATGACTGTCTAGCTCTTCTGGTAGTTGCTACATCTTTTAGTTTAGTCTAATAGACTCATGTTTTGTGTATCATTATAGTTGTTTTTGATGATGTCTCCAGGTTGGTTAGTTTTTCTAATAGTGGTTTTTTGTTGATTGCCTCTAGTTTTTTTGCATATCTGTGTGTTCTGTTTGGGTCTTTGCTCAATACAATACTAATGTTAACCTTTATCTAGAAATTATAAGTGTCACCTCATTACAAGTTCCTGTTTCCTTCCCCATTGGCAAGCATCTCCCACAGAGGCCTCACATAGGGCTCAAAATAATTTCACATAGACTAAAGAAAACCAAAAAAGTAAAATCTAAATTCTGATCTGATTATCTATTGAGCAGACTTGCATTGTTGGAGTTGGATTTTTAGATTTCTAGCATACTTGTATTTTCAAGGGAAAACTTACACGTTTGGACAATGAATTTGTGTTCAGTTGCAAAATTAGAGATCTTATCAAAATTGTAATTTCAGAGAAACAAGCTTCATGCAATTTATGAAGTCCCTATAGCCCAGCAATGCAACCTACCTCATCGAACATCTTTGAACCCTGAGATGGATCCCACATGTAGAAGAGTAAATGAGTTTGTACTTGTAACCTAACTGAATCGCAACCTCAAATGACCATACTACTCTCGTAAGCACCTTTTATGATTTTAATAGAATAGAAAATGGCAAAATTGGAGATTAAATTTGAAGAAATGCCGATTGCCTTTGTTTTGTCTTTATGTAAATTGCATTGGATGTATTTTGCAAATCCTGCTAAAAGTTTCGCTATATTAGACTGGACTTGGCAAAGGGGTAGAAGTGAACCTGAAATCTGGCCCAAGCTTGTGAGCAATTTGCCAGCCACCATGGCCAGCAAGGAAGGAGCCTTTCCAGCTACCATGCACTGCAAAACTTCTACCACACATTTTGCATCTATCAATTTCTGAGAATTTGTTATATTTAAGATAACAGATTGGACATGTATTTAACAACTAGTGCGAACCTTGGTAAAAGGTTCACTGTATTAGCAAATATGAAATTCATTTAACATAGCACAGGACTATTCTTTTCTAATGTGTTATGTTTTTTTTCTTTTTTTCTATACACAACTTTACCTTGTACAGTGACTAGTTGAAACTATAATCCACAGAAAATGCCGAGTTATTGCATGGATTCCATGAAATGCTAATTGCTTTTGTTTTGCCTCTCTGTAAATTGCATTGGGTGCATTTTGCAATCAGTGCAAATGCTGGTAAAAGATTCACTATTTTAGACAGGACCTGGCAAAGCGGAAGAAGCAAACCTTATATCTGGCCCAAGCTTGTGAACCTTAAATCTTTATAGACTAGTTTTGTATATATATATATGAAAAGAACAAGAACTAACTTAATAAAAGGATCAAGATTGAAGTGTAGTTCACATAACTAGCACACAACAAAGTTTCAAACCCTCAAAATTTTACTAATAAATGTAAAGATTTAACAATTTCGCTAAAACTATATTGCCGAAAGCCCTAAGCTTATGCTCCAAACCATGCACACCTCCAACTTCTGCCAAGAACAACACAACGAACATTAGAACACCAGTAAACTTAACCCCAGTTTAGTTTACAAATTTCACACTAGATGCCTTCTTTCAACAGGGAAACAACTTTGTACTCCACATTTCCACAAATGAACTGTAATTGACATGACTAAAAATTATAAATGCAGCCAGGAAAATTCCAATGGGCCTATGAAAAAAATTAGAACACAACTAGTTTGGGGAAAAGAAAATTAGAAAAAAGTAACAACATTAAAAAAAATGGATAAATTTTTCCCCTTGCACAATTTTCTAGGTAAATTATGACATTTAGTGTGAAAATTGGAAAGCAGATTCTATTTAAGTTTCCTATCATTCTAATGCTCATTTTGTTTTGTGCTTGGCAACAATTGGAGGTGTGCTTGGTTTGGAGTGTAAGTTTGTAACTTTCTACAGTATGGTTTTGATGGAATTGTTAAATATTTACATTTGTTAGCAGAATTTTTAGGGTTTGAAACTTTAGTATTTGTTGGTTATGTGAAATACACTACATATTGTGAAAAATTGGAGTGGAATTGTTAAATATTTACATTTGCTAGCAGAATTTTGAGGGTTTGAAACTTTAGTACGCTCTGATTATGTGAAATACACTACATATTGTGAAAAATTGGAGCATTTGCTAGCAGAATTTTGAGGATTTGAAACTTTAGTATGTGCTGGTTATGTGAAATACACTACATATTGTGAAAACTTGGAGTTGAAGTTTACATTTAGTTTGAAGTTTAAAAACAAAATTTTGGTTAGTTTAGTTTGATAAGTAGGTTCTAGTTGGTTTTCAAGGCATATTCTGATTAGTTTCTGAAAAATATTAAAATATTTACATTTCAAGTCAAATTTGAGGGTGATTTATTGAGCAATTAAAAATAACCTACACTCCTTTTTAGAAATTTAATATTCATCCCAAATTACCATGGTAGTCAAATAATGAGTTTATTTTTTCATTATTTTCATGGTTATTTTTACTAATGCCTTTTCTCCTTTGTACTAATATTATCATACTTGATTTCATAATATACCATATACTAAAATGCCTTTGCTTTTAAAAAAAAAAGAGTTATTTGAATATATAAAACCAAGTCTAAAAATCCATTTTGACAAGAAAAAAACAAGGAAGAAGTAAATTTTGACAAGATATCTAAATTTAAAGTAGACCATATTCATAGCTGTCAACAATGTACTCAAAGTAGGTCTCTACATCAACACATCATCAAGACTTTGTGTCCACACAAAACCACGCAATATGGTGGAGGCCTAGAAGAAACCTTGACCAAACAATACTCAACATAACCAAAACATGCCTTTAAAACTAACTAGAACTTGGTTATCAAACTAATCTAACTAGAATTTGCTTTTCAAATTTGACACTAAATGTCTTGTTTTAGGCTATGTTTTTTATATGTTACCTAGGGATGTGCCCTGCAAAATTAGACCCGTCCCATGTAGAGGACATTTCGGAGACATGGGGGCATGTAGGAAACTTTCTCCCCCCTTCCCCATTTTCTTCAACACTTGGAAACATTTATGCTATACTAATCAAGAGACAGGAAATGGTAGAGGATGGCTAGCCATCCTTGGGACATCTAGGGGACAGCTAGACGTCTAGGGGACAGCTAGATGTCCCCCCTTAGATAAAACCTTAAACTAAACTAGAGATTTTAACATCAAAAAACAAAAAAGGAGCAAGGCTTAGGAGAGTGCCTCCATTTGATGATGAAGAGGTGAAAGAAGGGCTCATGAAGGCCCTTGGAAAAATGTATAGTGAGGAGGAGTCTACCATACTAAGAGTATAGTGACTAGCCTTTGTGAACCTTCGTGGCCCAAAATTCAGTAAACCAAAGGCAAGGATGGATAGAGCTACATTAGCTCAAATTGACTCTATTGGATGGTGGACATGGTACGATAAGGATGCACCAAAGTTGAGGATGCTTGCCACTCGTCTCTTTTCATAGGTTGCTAGTTCCTTTGCTACAGAGAGGAATTGATCTACATATAGCTTCATCTAGTTAGTCAAGAGAAATAGGCCTACCTCTAGATGATCAGAGAAGCTGGTGGCTATGCATAGTGCCTTGTGGCTTGAGGATCAATAGACTCCTGAGTATCGTCAGACTCTAGCTGTATGTTGAGATGTTGATCTCAAAGATACCACATAGGTTGATGATGACGAGGCACATGATGGATTGCTTGGGGTTCCATTGGATGAGGCAACCTCTCATAGTGACAATGACTCGGACTTACACTCCAATTTTATGAGATGCTGATTAGGGACAACTGCATATTTATATTTTCTATATTTTGTGATTTTATAGTTGAAACTTGTAACTTTTGGGCATTTGGTTGTAATTTTTATATAATATATATGTACATTGTCAATGAATACAATTAAATTTTGTTAATTTATTTGTCCCTCTCATGTGAAATATCAATTCAACTCTAATATTATGTATTAAGGTTCTATGATGTATATGATGAAGGCCTTATCAATGCTATCATATGAATATTTGAAATTTTCTATATTTTTTTAATTTTTAATTTTTTCTTTGTAATAATTGTTCCCTGCCGTCCCCTAAAAATGACCTTCCTGCCTTTCCCATCCCTGAAATGCTTCCCCATCCCCTACTGTCCCCGTCCCAAAAACTTGGGGTAACATAAACTTCAGAGGAAAGACAACTTTGAGCTCCAAATTTTCACAAATACACTGTAATTGACATAATCAACTAAGTATGCATGCTATGGAGCTTCAAAGCTGCAAATGTATATATTCCAAACTATTACCAAAAACAAAAACAAGCCCCTTTCCAGGTCCTTAGCAAACTCTACCCCTGGTGATTCTCCTCCAGTCCCTGCTGTAATCAAGAGGCCTAATACTTCTTGACTTTGATGGGAATAGGTCTAAGCTCTTCTTCTTCTTCTTTCTTTTTTTTTACTACAAAGCAAAATACAGGGCTTTCCCAACCCACTGAATTCAACTCACAAATACGGAATGGAAATAGATTTCTGGTCATGAAATTCAGTCCCTTCTTTATAGCCAGCAACCATCTGCCAGTATAATTTAAATTGACAAGACCAAAACCAATTCAGAAATTCAAATAAATAACAACAGTGGACGCCAAAGAGAAGAAATTATCGGAATGAAACAAAGCAAAGCTTTAAACTATCACACCCTTCTGACAAATTTTGTCAAACAAATCGACGAACTTCTAATTTTATCAGACTTGAACTGTCCAAAGAGAAGAAGACCAGTCAATACTCTATCTCAATACATTTAAATTTTTTTGAATCAAAAAGTGAATACAAAGTGGAGCAAAACAAAGGACATATTTACCATGCTTCCAATCCTCTAATATTACAACCTTAGGTTGTTAGCTTCTTCACTTTCAACTTTTTGACTCAGGGCATATTATTGGGGATGATTTTGGAAAGGAGGTGATGTTTAACAAGTGTTAGTATTTTGGTTTTGCAAGTGGTTAGCCCTGGTATGATCATGACTTTGTGATTTGTCAGAAGAGAAATATGAACTGCATGACAAGGAAAACACTAAAAAAATTTACAGTTGCCTTTTATTTTGTTCCTAGAGCTTCCAATTTTATAATTTTTTAAAAGCACAACAAGCAAACTGAGTTTTCCAATATGTGGGTTATAATTTAAATTGATAAGGCCAAAGCCAATTAAGAAATCAATAGTGGATGCCAAAGAGAAGAAATTATCGGTATGAAACAGAGCCTAGACTATATAAGCACTTTTGACACCGAGGGTCACCAAAGCTCCCATCCTTGCACAGGCTGCGAGCACACCACCAAACATGAACTGATTGGGTTGCAGACAGGATGGATAAATGATGCTTCAATTGCCAAGCTTTGTGGTTCTTCCTGAAGTATTCAACGAGTAGGATTAGATATGCAGAACATAGAACAAATCGATGCCTGCAGAAATGACCTAGAGCTGGGGATTTGAAAAAAAAAAAAAATTTACAATTTTACATAAAATCTAAGATGAAGTATAGACTATATTAGAACATCAGATTTCAGCCTTTACATTAGGAATATCTTCAACATCATTTTTAAATCTGATGTGTTTAACAAAAATCTTACACAGTTGAATCCAGAAACTCATTGCACAATATTATGGACTGTGGAAATCTGATGTGTTTAATCATTTCTAAATCTAAATACTCTTATCTTTTCATTTAATTTCCTAACTTTGCATTGATTATCACATTATCATTTCCATAATTAAAAACAATTAATCTAAGTTGATTTATACTAAGTTGGTTTATACTTATATGTATATGTTTTAAATTGAACTAAATTAAACTTGGGAAAAAGTCATTTTTATGTATTTATTTATTATTTTTCCTTGGCAAGCAGTTTTTTGCAGTAGTTTATCTCGAGAGTTTTTATTGAACTGCCATATCACTTGACTTCCTGATTAATGTATGGGCATTCAAATAAGTTGGTTCACCTGCATCTTACTATATTTCACATGGAGATACTTTTACTGCAGCTCTTCTCTTGCTATTACTTCCTAACATTTGTTGGTCCCCCTGCCTTCTGTTGTCCTGAGATGTGGAACAAAGGAATCATCACTAGCTCCCAAAGTGAAGGGGTGTCCTTACCAAACACGAGACAAGAGGCCTTCATTTTTACATAAAGGCGTTTGAGGTGATCTCTTCTAAATTCACTGAATTTTCCTTAATGTCAATGTCACACCATAACTTCTTGTCATAAAAAGGGATATGGAAATGGGAATGCCAGCTGCAACATAGTGACAAAGATCAATGACTGCCACAAGAATATTTTAAAAAACAGTAATGTGATTAAGTATACTGGTGGATGCATCAGGTACTTTACTTTGGGTAACATGGATGTCAATTTATTTGGACTTAAAGTCAAGAAGCTCCAGCTATGCAAGTTCCCTAACTATGAAGGAATCCTGCTACTAATATTGTTATAATTCAGAGCTATTTTCTCTAGCAATAACAAGCTCCCACTAGAGGGAGGAATAGGTCCTTGCAGATTGTTTTCACTGAGGTCTAGAATAGAAAGGCTCTTCAGTCCATGGAATAATAACTGTATAAAATGATAATAAAGCTTCAAACCTTCAAAATTCTGTCATTAAATCTAAATATTTAATAATTTAATCAAAACTATACTATGGAAAGCCCTAAACCTGTGTTCCAAACTAAGCACACCTCCTATTGCTACCAAGCACCACAAAAAAACAAGCATTACAATACTAGGAAACCACTAGAAATAAATAGAAACAATTAGAACTTGAAGAAAATTCATTTCTTGCTGGGAATTATGAAAAGGAGGTCCAAAAATACAATTCTGTTCAATTTATTAATAAATTGGCAATCGATACTCTTTTGCACCTTGTGCATGCCCCTACATTTTGCATTCATGTCTACTAGGGCATTGCCAACAACATCTAAAAAAATTCCTCTATCCTTTTTGCTTTGATGGATGTCCATACCTTGTTCCAAAGCTCCCATTCTAGCATAGGTTAGGAGTACACCATCAAATGTGGTTTGCATCCATTTTAGCCAATAAAAATAGGTTAAATATTTACCACTTTTTGTTTTTGATGAGGTGTAAAATTACTATTGACCGTTTGACCATAGAATTGGATAATGTTTAAGTAGAGTGGATGTGATTTGATTGGATGTTTTTTTTAAATGAAAAGTCATAAGTCTAAATAGCAAAATTCCAATGGGCCAATGAAAAATTAAAACACAATTATTTTTGAGAAACACAAATTAGAAAAAAGAAATAACATTGAAAAGTGGATTAATTTTTCCCCTTACACAATTTTCCAAACAAATTAATAAAAAATGAAATTGAAAAAACGACAAAGGTGAAGACTTCAGTATCCCTACCTAGACAAGGATTAACAACAATAGTAATCTTTTTAATATTTAAAACATATATTTATAAATAACTAATTTATTTATTATGACTTGTCGCCCCTTGTTGCTCTTGGTTCACGTGCCCTAGCGAGGGAGGAAAATTTTCAACTTGGGACTAGCAATGGTGCACATGGGAAGGTAGCAATGACCTCTAAGGTTGTGGGTTATATCCCTACTACCACAAATCAGTAGGATTTGAGTTTTTGCAAGGATTTTGAAATGACACCAACCCCTCATGTTGACTATGTTGTCGTGTGACCTACTACTCGTGTTGCCTCTCCTATGTCGGGTGTGGTGGTGGAAGATGCCTCTAAGACCTATGCAAATATTTCTAGGGTAGGGGTAACTAGTGGTGCTCTTGGGTCATTTGATTGGATCTACTCGTTCCTCTCTGTAGGGTAAACCTCAGCCCATTTCCTAGTCTCCTTCTTCCCCAATTATCATCTATGGCAGGAGGTGTTGAATAATGAAGAATGCTTTAAACATCAAGCCCTCATTTGTAGGTTCAATAGTTACTGGCCTTCCCTCTTGGAACTAAACAAATGGGCTTTGGAATCCTGGAGGCTTCTCATTGAGGGAAAAATTGAACTATATCCTTGTGTTAGGGGATTTTTATTTAATTCTTTTGATCAAAAGATGATAGGAAGCTAGTGCTGGAGGGTGGGGTTTGGATGTGGGGACAACAATCCCTCTCACTCAAACCATGGTTTCCCTCCTTCAACCCTTTAATAGAATCCTTAAGTATCATGCCTATTTGGGTAAGACTACCCAATCTTCCTCTCCAATTTTGGGAAGTTTCATGATTTGAATCCATTGGCAATGCTCTTGGTCATTTTTTATAGGAGGATGAAGTGTTGTCAAAATTTGACCATACTACCTATGCTAGCATTCTCATGGACATTGACACCTCTAAGGATCTACCTGGGAATATTGTCCTACTTGTTAAGGACAGATCATGGACTTAGACAATTAATTATGAGGATCTTCCCTTTTGTTGCAAGATTTGTTTCACTATTGAACACCTTGCTTCGAAGTGCCCTTGTTCTTGCCACAAGAAGGGTGAGGTGACTTGGTGGAGGAATGCCCTCCAAGATCATTTGATTGTTAGTGATTTTGATATTGAGGACACTAAAGATGAATCCTTGGTGGCCCTTGTTCCTGAGTCAATTTACCCTAGGGTTGTTGTGACCTCTGAGACTCCTCCTGATGGATCGTCATCTCAAGGCCCAATGCCTTTGGGTGGTGAGTCTACTGATCTTTCTCTACTAGATGTTTCGACACAACATTCAACTCCTCTTTTTGTACCTGTGAGGGCTTAGTTTAGGGATTCAACAAAGGCTAGCCCTCCCCTCTCCCCTCATTCTGAGACTTTGGAAGATGATGTCTCATGGAAGATTGTTCAAAGAAGGAAGAGAGGTCTTCCTAAGCATGTTTGTGTTCCTCAAACCTGGGTCAAGGGTGCGCAAAATGATAGGATGAGGCATGAGATTGTGTAGGTGGCTGATCCAAGTCTATATTGGTTGGTAGTTTAGTTGCAACCTCTTTATACATGGTTTATGGTCCCTTCAAAACCATCTTTGTGGTGGCAATTTCGCTATAGTGATGTAAAAGGTTTCAAGTCTTTTTAAAATCTTTTTGTCTATGGTTTTGTTGTGGGTTAGCTATGCTCTCACTGACATTCCACCTATTGTACAGGGTTTCTAGGGCCCCTTCAAAACCTGCTTATTTACCCCTTTAATCAAAAACTAAATATGTAAATGTTTACATATATGTATATACCCTATAATTTTAGTTGTTTATTTTCTTATTTTAAAAATAAATGATTCAACCTATTTCATTCCTATTAATAGTTGTAACGGTAAAATTTATATGTCCATGCCAATTTCCATTTAGGGGTGACTGTAGGATCATCGCAGGCCAAACAGTTGCAATAGGAGAAGAAAAAAGCATTTTACATAGCCAAAATCGTGAAATGATGGTTTGACTTTTTTTATGGGTTGGACATAATATCCATTTAGAACGGATATATGTTTTGTGAAACCTAAAATGAATATCAGTTTTGTAAAGCATAAAAAGAAAAAAAGGGCCATTTTGCAAAACCTGCGGCTTGCAAAATGTAGAGAGGGAGAAACGAATATTTGATTGCAGAAGAATAGATATCTGATTTGGAGGAGGCAAATTCGAAGAGGTAAGGGTCTAATTCTTTCGTTTTTAATTTTTTTTGTAAATCAAATGGATTTTTTTTGTTTTAAATCTTAAATTTGTATGTTTTAAATTTTAAATAGGTAAAATGGATGAAGAACATCAAAACCCAAACTCTCCCTCACCAAACCCTCCCCCACCACACCCTCCAACAATCCAAGAGAAAATTGAAAGAAATATTGATGAAATAAGTAAGATTACCAAAATTTATCGCTGCCACCCTCGATTATCTTCAATGACATCGAGCTTAGAGGGAATTATTACTTATGTTCAAACCCTCACAAGGCAACATGAATCATTTAGGCAATGGTGAGAAGCAAAGAAGGCAGAATATTCTAATGGTTATCATATGACCAAGTCAAAGATTTAGACATTACCAAATCTATGTTAGCCCAATATTTTGTCAACCCTAAAACTGGATTGCATGTTGATGTCCGTAAGCCTAAGTATTCAATCAAATGTTGTACATATCAGGGTATTACTCAAAATTTTTGGGATTGTTGGTGGATGGTTTTTGATAAACCACCCAACAACAAATTTGATGTACCTTAATATTTCCTTCATAAACTATATGCAGAGTTTGTAATGGGTCACAATGTGATTTTTTTTGATTTTAGAGAGTTCCAAGGAGTAGGTAAAGGAATGCCTCAAGATAGATTTGGGGTAATGAGACAAGTGCAAGGTCCTTTTATTCCCCCTCATGCTATCCCTTCTCCACCTCCAATTCAACACCTAGACGTTGTTATAAATGCAACATAATAGAGCCTCATTACCATACACTCTTTGACTGAGTACTTGATTACACAGACCTCTCAGCTTGCATAGCCACATGATATTGGTGGTCATATTGGATCACCTAATATTACTAGACCATCCTTGTCCACACATGTTTGTGTGCCTCATCATTACATTTTTTGCAATTAGTTGTGCTTAGGTCCTCTCGGGTAGAGTAGTGAGCCACCTATTAACACTTCAGAGTATGATATCCCTCATACATCACCTTCACGAGCTGAGGTAGTGGGGTCTAGAACTCAAGCTAAGGGATCGGGGACAAGAGCACAAGCAGAGGCATCAGGGGGTAGAGAAGGAGACGAGCAAGGCCAATCTTTGTTAGAGGTAAAATTTAAAGGTATATTTCATGGTGTATTCCATTTCAATTAATATAAACAAATATTAATACTAATGTATCTAAGGGGTATAATAGTTGATGATAGAGGAGGAGCTGCCAAAAGTTCATCATGGAACTCTTTCTGCCATTCAATTTGTCCTAGACTTGCCAGTATAAATTTTTCTACAAATCTAACTTTTTTATTGTATGCATTTCATTTTTTGTGAGTAATTATATATTAATTTATATCTTGATGTTACTTTACTTTTACAGTCTATGCAAAATGTGAATGATGTGGCACCTTTGCCAATATTCTTTAGTCAAACTCTTGATTGACCCAAGGGACCATCATTCGCCGAAAGACTCTCAAAACACCAACAAAGGGAGGAGGTAATTCAATTGAACTATACTTTAATTGATAATTTAGAAAAATTAAATATTTGATTATAGTCATTTAGATAAATAATAAAATAGAGAATCATGGTGTTTGTTACATGGTTGATCATATAAAATAATGGTTAAAAGAATGACAATGAGAAAGAAAGAAACATGTATTATCCATTATTCATATAGATTTGAGCTTTACTAACACATCAATTATTCATTTATTCATACATATTTTGCAATTGATTCATTTAATGATTATGTGATCCATTCTAGTGCATTGATTGATTCATCTTATGAGGATTCCATTATGACATACAATGTTCATTGATCACCAAGATAATTGTGTGTATTGATAAATTGATGCTATATCATTTATATACACGCATCAACATATAGAAAACACATAAACATACAAGGAAACTAAAATTCTATAAAAAATATAGATAATATAGATGCCCATGCCATAAACCAATAAATATGAAGACCAACCATACATATCAAAGTGTCCAATACCAAATGTCATCAACATAACATAAATCATAGCATGATTAGGTACATATCAATTAGGGGGAGGTAGCATTGAGAGTTGTCACTCCCCCATCTCACTCCTAACATTGGCCATCAACCTAGACCTTGTAGGTGATTTTTCCCTACTCCTAATTCTACTCCTAGATTTAGACTTGCTTGTGAAAGTCTATCATGCCTCATAACCTACCCACCTCCTTTCAGAGGTTGGAAATATCTACCCATGTTTAATAATCTACTTTTGTCACTATAATCTACTTGTTACATTCTATAATTTTCTTGTGTTACTATCAACTACTAGAATATCATTGTGCCAATAATGACACATATATGTGGTGACATGACTACATTCACTTGTACATGTTCTAGCTCCAAAGAAATCATGTCTTGCTATAGTAATGACACATCTCTCTTTATCAAGTTGCATTCCTCTCCTCCCAAGATAGGGTAAGTGCATGGAAATGGTGTACAAAAGGGGGTCAAAAGTGGCAACTTTTTTCTTGAAATTGGTTAAACTTGAACTCGGATGAGTAATTTGAGATGCATGCACTCAAAATTTGAAGATATGAAAAGAACAAGAATTTTATTGCTTTGAATCTAGTTTCTAAACTACTAATTGTTTAAAAAAATAGTTAATATTAAGAGGGTGGAATGTTGCGCGCACACAAAAGTGTTGCTATTTTTCTCACTAAAATATAACATAGTGTTTGGTGTGCACCCCCTATTTTTTGTTGCATTTAGTATTTTTAAAAACTGGTCAGTAGAAATATAGTTAAGAGTGAGTACTAGAATTTGTCTATTTTTTGTAATTTTTTATTGAATATATATATATATATATTCAAAGTGGGCGCATCCTGAAAACTGCATCACTGAGCATGTGTGTCACATAACTTGCACAAAAATAATTGAAAATGTAATTTTTTTTGAATGTATAAAGAGGGTAAAAGCATGAAGTTGAGTCCACTTCTCGTGGAAGTTTTAGACTTAGGCAAAAACTTGAAATTGGGGAAACCAAAATGGGATCCCGTTATGGATTGGGATCCTGAGCCTAAAATCTAAAACAGGATCCCGTTACGTAGTAGGATCCCGAACCTAGGACCAAGAAACAAGATCCCATTTTGGAAAAGTATTTAATTTTTTAAAAAATGCCGGTGAGCTCATTTCTCAGCGACATCCACATGTCTTCCAGAACAAGATCCTGAGTAGTAAAGGACTATTTCTAGCCATCTCAAACTCCAAGTGAGTGATTTTTCCCCTTTTTTTCATTTTTTGTATTTTGTAATTTCTATTTCAAGTTTATTTTTTGTATTGTTGTGCATTAGGTTTTAAATTTGGTTTGAATCTTCTCAAAACTATATAAACCATCATATCAAAGAAAACTAAAAACAATTACCCTACACAAAAAAAAAACCCTAAACTGAATTGAAACAAAAATATTTACCCTTCAAACAAAAATATGAACCCTAAAATGAGATTCAATCACACAAGCAAACCTATACATTTAATTCTTACTTGTGAGGACCTTGAGAGTTTGGAGGATCCGAATGAGTTTGTAAAATTAATCCATTATAATATAGATTATTATTTTTAAGTCGCAATGGTTCAAACGAATTCATAAAATGCTATTTCATTGAGAGTAATAGGATAAATGCAAAATTTTATATTTTAATGGCAATCAACCCCTTAATGATGGTCAATTGCTTAAGGAGGTAGATGAATGAATGTTTTAGATATGGGAATGATTCTAGATATGAATAAGTAGATTATGGGGGGAATAGAAATAAAGGATAAAATCAATAGCATCGAAGGACCTCTATGCGGCAAGGTATGCTAGAGTATAGGGAAAGAATTGAGAAACTTGAGTAGGAATTTAAAATGTGGCCATACAACTAATAATTAACCTACAACAATAGTTCATCAAAATGTGGCCCTACAAAACTAGATTTCACATCACATTAACAATTATTTATTTTTCAAAGGTATACAAACCACATGTCATTATCAAGGGATGATCATAAAATCCCCTTAAGCCAATAATAATAGCACTAATCCCCTTGAAATCTACTCATTTTCAAGGGATGATCTAAGAGGATATAGATGACCCACCACTTTAAATCTACTCATTAATCCCCTTAAGCCACTAATAATAGTTGAATATTGATCATTCACATTTGATCAATTTGTATAATGTTAGATGCTTGAAGTTTTTAAAAAATTGTTTAAAAAGATAAATATATTAAACTTGGTCAACTTAAAACACAATCATTCCATTAGCATGGTTTATGGACCTAGGAAAGATGACATGGATTAAGGGGATTTAAGAAAAGTGCTTAAGACTCGTCCTAAGAGGATGTATATGGTTAAGGATTTAGGGTTTAGGGTGAAAGGTTTAGGGTTTAGGGTTAAGGGTTAAGGGTTAAGGGTTAAGGGTTAAGGGTTTAGGGTTTAGGGTTAAGGGTTAAGGGTTTAGGGTTTATGGACCTAGGAAAGATGACATGTGGATTAAGGGGATTTAAGTAAAATTGCTTAAGGCATGTCCTAAGAGGATACATAGATGGTACAACTTGAAATCTACTCATTTATATCAAGCCACAAAGTTTTATATGCCTTAGACATAAATGAATAGAAATCAATAATATCTCATCAAAATGGTAAGTTTATAGTTATTAATTAACAATAGGATGCCATCATATGTTATTAATACATCCTAAATACATTTTAAAAAATAGTATATGTAAAATGAAAAGTGTACTATCAATTAATTAAAGGTAGGGGGTTGAAACAACCAATAATTAACCTACAACAATAGTTCATCAAAATGTGGCCCTACAAAACTATATTTCACATCACATTAACAATTATTTATTTTTCAAAGTTAGACAAACCACATATCATTGTCAAGGGATGATCATAAAATCCCCTTAAGCCACTAATAATAGCACTAATCCCCTTGAAATCTACTCATTGTCAAGGGATGATCTAAGAGGATGTAGATGACCTACAACTTGAAATCTACTCATTAATCACCTTAAGCCACTAATAATAGTTGATAATTGATCATTCACATTTGATCAATTTGTATAACGTTAGATGCTTGAAGTTTTTACAAACTTGTTTAAAAAGATAAATATATTAAACTTGGTCAACTTAAGACAAAATCATTCCATTAGCATGGTTTATGGACCTAGGAAAGATGACATAGATTAAGGGGATTTAAGAAAATTGCCTAAGGCCCATCCTAAGAGGATGTAGATGGTTAGGGCCTAAGCATTAGAAAAATAGTTACAAGTTTAATTCCTGAAAAGAGGAAAAGCCATCTCTGATAATCCACATTCGACATACTAGCCCAAAAGTAACCCCAAACACTCATAGCTAATAATCTACTTTTTTTTTCAAAATAAATAACAACCCATAGTCGCCTATAAACCATCTCTAATTCCCTTTCCAAAGCATCAATCATGAAATACACTTTTCAAGCAAGTAATTCATTATTTGATCATACAAATTCCATCTAGAAGGCTATTAAATTGATTTTATTTCCTAGTCCATATTTCATTCAAATATTCATATTGTAATAAGTTTTCTAAGTCATTCAACAACTTTGTTGTAACAACTGTGACAGGAATTTAAAACAAAAGCATCAGAATTCCTAGAAGTAATATACAGTCATTAAACAACTTGGAACATGAAGCTGCGAAACTCACAAACAGGTTACTATCCAACTAGCGACAGTAACTACACATGTTTGAACACCAAAAAAATAGATAAAAGACAACTTTGATACAATAAACAAGGCTGCTACAGGAATCTAATACTGTCACCTAAGTTTAAGAGTTGTTTTCAACAGTAAGACACATAGTTTGACCAAGAAGTAGAGGCCGACACCTTGCAACATAGTGACTTCTAACAACAAATATAGAGAAAGAAAGAATTTAAGACCACTAGAGAATAAATTATTAGCGATTGGAAGCTTGTTAAATTAGAGTTTCAAAGGTTAAGACAATGGCCAAGGGCCAATCTACTTAGCATGAAATCAAGAAAGTAAAGAAAAGTAGAGATGAAACAAGAATGACAGGAGGATGCTAAACACAGGTGGCAAGATGATAGGCATCACCGCCCAACTTACTGATTCGCTTGGCAGGCCAAACCAACTTCAGATGTCGTGGGTTAAAGGAGAACGGCGGTAGGAAGTTTCAGATCCTAACAAGGAAGACAACGAACAATAGGCCGCTCAACTTCTTAGCAGTGACAAGGTTAAAATTGTAGGCCTGAGTAAATATTTTAGTAGTCAAGGAATAAAATATAGGCTCAATAACTTGTTTGTAGGCTAGAAAAATAGCAGGCCGATCACAAGGTAAAAACAAAAGAATAAACAGTCACAACAATGGTAATAAGAGTTGACGTCAAGAACATGGCAATACAAAATGAGGGTAGGCCAATCCAGAAAAAACACAGACAAAAATAATAGCATTTCACATGCCAAAATAACAATGGTTTAACAATTTTTTACAACTTTAAATTCTTGCCAATAAAATAGGGGGAATACTCGGTTATATTCACTTGCCCAAGGGTCAAATTCTTGTTGTTGTCACTGCTCCTCTCTTCTATCTGTCACTGCCAAAGAATGAACGTCCTCCTTTTTTCTGTTGATGCTCAGAGACCGCCTTCCCTTTTTGCTGGCTCTTGCTTTATTAAAAATCTCCTCCTAAACTTGGCATCCAATATTTTTAGGTTTTCTTTTCTTTTTTGAAAACTCCAGTTCACTCACATTTTGCATAACATTTCGATTCCTATAGGCCTTGAATTTCTTTTGAAAATAGAATAAAATAACTTATTTATATTTCTATCACTTGAATGATAGTAACTTCTTCTAATTCTTTTATTTGGATTCTAAATATAATAATAATACTATTAATGCAATTTATCTAATTTTAATAAAGCACAATCACTTTTTAATCAAACAATTAGTATAAATAGAACAAAGATATTGTTTTTCAAACAATAATATTTATAAAAATAGGAAAACACTTATTATTATTTATTATTAAATAATATAAAATACACCATTTAAATATAAATAGAAAGTTCATTAATATTTATGACTAAATCATGCATTCAAATTTAGACTTATTGTAGCAATTAAAACACATATTTATCTACTCCCAAGTCATAAATCACATTTATCCACTAATTAATAATGTATAATAAGATCATTCAAAAAATGCAATATGACATGAGACTATGTGAGTGTGTGAGTGCATCAGGGTTATCCATCCCAAACAGTTTTTGCCAAGTGGCTAGAACATTTCTACCTCAGCAATGTTCTCGTCTTTGATGAGTACCCGCATTCATTGGCACTCAACTTGACGTCAATAGGTTAGTTCCTCAAAACATAGCTGAAACAAAACATTATGTACTTCCATAATCACATCGATAATATTTAATATGAAATCAACTTTCCAATTCACTCAAATATAACATTACGATAATTACCTTCACACGTGTGGAATTACTCAAAGTAAAAACAATCATAGTAAATGTTCACTAATTTAGAATAATAATATAGTCCATAAAATGAGATGTGACATCCTTCCCCACTAGGAAGAGACATCGTCCCAATGTTTTATTACACAAACTAAAAAATAATAATAATGTATCAATCTACCACCAACAATGTTTCCAAAGTATCATAAAATAATAACAATAACTCAAAGTATCATAATCCATGCATGAATAAGAAATCAAGGCTATATCCTCAAATGAGGAAAAGATCTATCAATCTCCTCCGTAGCCTCCCATGTGGCACTGCCCTCTAAATATTGGCCCATTGGACCTTATACTACACCACATCTCTATTACGCAACTTAACGTTGCACCTCTCCAAAATTTGAGTAGGCTCCACTAGAACCACTCTTGGATCCTGAACCTGTAAAGCATGCCAATCAAGAATGTGCAAAGCATCGGGATGATAAAGATTAAGTAAGGACACATAAAAAATATTATGGATTATGGCAAGTGCAGGTGGTAGAGAAAGTCTATAAGCTATAGGATTGATCACTTCTAGGACATCGAATGGTCCTACAAATTGAAGAGCAAGTTTGGACGCTTTGCTAAACAAAACTAAACTCTTCTAAAGTTTGACCCTCAAGAAGACTTTGTCACCAACTACAAACTATCTAAGCATCCTATTTCTATCTGCATAGCTCTTTTGACGATCTGAAGATTGCTTCAATTTTTCTTTGATCAATCTCATCTGATCATCTGTTTCCCTTAACATATCAGGACCAATCACTATTCTATTCTCCACCTTATCCCAACTGATAGGTGTTCGACACCTATGCCCATAAAGAGCTTTGAATGGTGTCATTCCCAAAGATGCATGGTATGAATTATTGTATGTAAACTCCACCAATTGAAGATAATCCTCCCATTTGTACTATTGATCCATACAATACATCGTGAGAAGGTCCTCTACAACCTAATTAACTCTTTCCATCTGACCATCCGTTTGAGGATGATATGCCGAACTAAAATTCAACTTCGTTCCCAATGCTGCATTAAGAGTTGTCCAAAATTTGGATGTCATGTGAGTGTCTCGATCTGAAATGATCATCTCTGGCACTCCATGCAATCGAAAGATCTCCTGAACAAACTTCTTAGCTAAAACCAAAGAACCATATGAAAGATTCGCTAGAATAAAATGTGCTACCTTTGTCAACTTGTACACAACCACTAAGATGACATCATGTCAATCCTTGGAATTGGTCAACCCTTGAATAAAATCCATACTTATCACTTGCCACTTATGCTCAAGAACACTGCGTGGGTACAACAATCTTGTTGGATGCACATGCTCAACTTTAACTTCTTGGCATTCCAAACATCAAGCCACAAATTCTATCACATCCTTCTTAAGTCTAGGCCAAAAGTATAAAGGTCTCAAACCTTCGACCATCTTGGTCACTCCAGGGTGCACTGAATATGGTGCATTGTGGGTCTCCTCAAGCACTAACTTCCTCAACTCTCATGAGTTAGGAATATACATCCTTCCCTGATATCTCAAAAGTACATCTGACTCAATCATGTAGCCATAAAACCTATGATCTAAGGGGTCTACATCCAAAGCTTGATTCACTCTTTCATAATGCTCATCTCCTTGAAGATTTTGGACTACTTTCTGCTTCAAATTGGATCTTGTTGTAACCAGGGCAGCCAGATGTCTTCTTTTACTAAGAGCATCTGCTATTCTATTCTCCTTTCCTTTTATATACTCAATTCCAAAGTCATACTCACTAAGGAATTCTAACCACCTTCTTTGTCATGCATTAAGGTTAGGTTGAGTAAATATATACTTGATCCCCAAATGATCTATCTTTAACTCAAAGGGCTTACCTAGAAGATAATGCCTCCACATATGAATTGCATGAACTATGGCGGCTAATTCAAGGTCATGCGACGCATAGTTTAACTCATATTGCCTTAACTTCCTTGACTCATAAGCAACCACTTACTCATTTTGCATCAACACTCCTCCTACTTTCTACTTCAAATTGGATCTTGTTGTAACCAGGGCAGCCAGATGTCTTCTTCTACTATGAGCATCTACTACTCTATTCTCCTTTCCTTTTATATACTCGATTCCAAAGTCACACTCACTAAGGAATTCTAACCACCTTCTTTGTCGTGCATTAAGGTTAGGTTGAGTAAATATATACTTGAGCCCCAAATGATCTATCTTTAACTCAAAGGGCTTACCTAGAAGATAATGCCTCCACATCTGAAGTGCATGAACTATGGCGGCTAATTTAAGATCATGCAACACATAGTTTAACTCATATTGCCTTAACTTCCTTGACTCATAAGCAACCACTTGCTCATTTTCCATCAACACTCCTACTCCTTCTCCTGAAGCATTACTTATAACTGTAAAATAACCATTAGGATCTAGTATGGTCAAGATAGTAGTTGTTAGCTTTTCCTTTAGCACTTGGAAAACTTTCTCACACCTTTATGTCCATTCAAACTTCTTACCCTTATTTTGTAGCGAGGTAATCAACGCTTCTATAGTTGAGAAACCTTCCACAAACTTTCTATAGTAACTTGCAAGTTCCATAAAAATTTTGACTTCTGTTACACTCTGAGGTGCAGACCATTCTGTTATCGCTTTAATCTTCTCAGGATCAACTGCAATCCCTTCTGCTGACATCACATGACTAAGATAGTGCACCTTATCCTAAAAGAATGTACACTTAGATAGTTTACCATAAAGCTTCTGCTCTCTCAAGCATTGTAAGACTGTCCTCAAATGCTTTTCATGCTCTTCCACTGATTTAGAGTATATCAAAATGTCATCAAGGAAGATCAACACAAAATCATCTAACCAATCACTGAATATGCTATTCATCAAATTCATGAAGGTTGTTGGAGCATTAGTCAACCTAGATGGTACCACTGTGAACTCGTAGTGACCATAGTGAGTTCTAAAAGTTATTTTAGAGATGTCCTCATCCTTAATCCGCAATTGGTTTTTGCCTAATCTAAGGTCTATCTTTGAGAAGACCATAGATCCCTTCATCTGATTGAAGAGATCATCTATTCTTGGGAGTGGGTACTTGTTTTTAATAGTGGCTTTGTTAAGCATCCTATAATCAATGCATAACCTCAAAGTCCCATCCTTCTTCTTTACAAAGATAACCGGTGTGCCCCAAGGTGCCACGCTAGGTCTAATGAACCCTTGATTTAGTAACTCTTGCAATTGTGCTTTAATCTCATACAATTCTGTAATAGTCATTCTGTAGGGTGCCTTAGATTGAGGGTCAATCCCTAGTAGCAAATCAATTGAGAAGTCAAATTCTCTCTTTGGTGGTAACTCTGTCAACTCCACAGGGAATACATCTCAGAAATCTCTTAGGACTGGGCAGTCATTGAATGATGGTTCTTCATTGTCAAGGTCCTTTACTTGGACAACATAAATGGCACACGCTTTCCTCTTGGCTTTCTTCAATTGCATAGCTAGGATTTTCCTAAGCTCTAAAAGTCTTTTAGATCCATTAATTTCCACCTAATTTCCTAGGTCATCCAAACATCTAACAACTTTGTCTTCACAGTTTACTAGAGACTTATGTTCAGCTAACCAGTTGATTCCTAGAATCACATCATAAGACCCTAAAGGTGCTACATACAAATTAACTTGCGTCTGAAAAATCATAAGCTCTAACTCACTGCATGCTAGACATGAGTCTACTCTCTTTTCTTCTCTATTGCCATATTGTACCATCCAAGAGTTTTTCATATGCCCAGGTCTAATAGATAACTTAGATACTATTCTAGGATCTACAAAACATTCTATGGAACCAGTATCAAAATAGAAATAGGTAGTCCATAGAGATTACCATGAAACTGTATAGGTGCTGCTTGAAAGTCAGCTTGCTAATTGTCCACCGCGGCATGTATCTAATGTTGTGGTGCTCCTTGTTGATTTCTATTTCCTCTTCATGCTGATCTCTAGGGACATGAATTAGCATAATGCTCTCCTCCACAAACATAGAATCCACTCTTAGGTACTTTTGGTCCTTCAGTCCTTTCCTACTGGTTGTTGTTTCATTTATTATAGCCACCTCTTTTGTTTCCACCATTTCCATCCTAAGAGTTATTACCTCTCTTCAATTTTCTGATCTGCTAATTGCTATTACCTTGAATATTATTCTGATTGTAATTATGTTGGTTATTCTAAGGTCTCTTATCGACAAACTTTGTATCTCTCTGCTTATGGTAACTACTGCTTGCTGCAGCTTCTGCTCTTGTTTAATTGCTTTCTCAAAAATTGCATCCATAGTAAGTGGATTATGAATGTCTACCTCTGCTCCAATTTGGGGCCTTAAGCCTAATATAAACTTCCTGATCTAGAATATCTCATCCGTCTGGTACTATGGAACACACTTAAGTAGATGTGAGAACATCTCCCTATAACTTGTTACAGACATTCCTCCCTGTACCAAATTCTGAAACTCTATCATCTTCTTATCAAAGAAGAGCTGTGGTAACCACCTTTTCCTAAAAAGATGTAGGAAAATTTCCCAAGTTATTTCACCAGGTAACAGCTTCTTATCTACCTTCTCATTGTCCCACCATGTTTCTGCTTCACCAGTCAATTGATATGATCCCTAGATTGCCTTCGTGTGGTCAGAAAGATTTCAGAGCTCAAAGTATTTCTCCATTTCTATGATACATGCTTCAACTCCATATCCAATTGTCTTTCCATCAAATTTGGGTGGTGAGACCTTGAGGTCTTTTCCCAACTCTTTTGCAATCCTTACTCAATTGTTAGCATTTTCCCCAACCTCAGGAACCTGGACTTCTATCCTCAGGTTCTCATTCTGTGCCTCATCCCTTGGGTTTTCATTTGCATTATGCTCTCTATGATTCCCTCTAATCTCCTGCTCAAGTGCATTCATTCTCATATACTATTGGATGAAGAGAGCAAGAATACGGTCCAATATTCCATCTTGATTATTATTAGCATCTCCACGATTCCTTGTATTTTGACCAATACTTGCATCTCCACAATTTCTTCTATTTTGACCACTTCCTAATCCTCCACTATGATCAGTGTTTCTAGTATTCATGATGAATAATCTGCATCAAGTTCGCAACTTAGCATAATAGTCCCAAATAGGCCCTAGTGTTCAACCTAGAGCTCTAATACCAAATGTAAAGTACTCAAACCATCAAAAAAGTTACATGAAGTAAATAATCCACTTAATTACATCATCACAAGTAAAAGATAAATCTCATAAATATGAATCAATAAAAGTCATAAAATCTTACAAAAATCATGTGCTTAATATAGGTGAAAGAACAATAAAAGAATATACAAAGTCCATTGGATTTCATGCCATAATTCATCCAATAGTAATTACAAGTTACAATAAACATGTACAATAAGTATAATAAATCAAACAAACTCTCCAGTCGCCACAAACCCACATGGTTCTGTTGTGAGCCGAGAGATAGGAACATGGCTTAGGCACTTTTCCACCCAACCATGTAGCAATTACACTTCCCTGGATCCCTTCATAACACAAAGGAAACCTAGCCCTGCACGAAATGTCTAGCTACCTGGAAACAACTGGTAGGAGGGAACACCTGATGCAACCTGAAGTCTAATGTGCAAATCTAAATAATGATATGCAAATTATCTCACAACAAGATGTGGTAGAGATATATATTTAAATAAAGTTTTCTAGACAAATATTCATCTTTTTCAATGACTCCTCGCTTAGGCCTAAGCATTAGAAAAATAGTTACAGGTTCAATTCCCGAAAAAAGGAAAAGTCAACTCTGATAATCCACATTCAACATCCTAGCCCAAAAGTAATTGCAAACACTCATAGCTAATAATCTACTTTATTTTCAAAATAAATAACAACCCATATTTTCCTATAAACCATCTCTAATTCCCTTTCAAAAGTAGGGTAAAAGAAAGAAGTTGGGTCCACATGTAGGGGAGGTTGCGCGGGTGAAAAAATTCCCAACAGAAACGAGCATCTGAACCTAAATGGGTACCCGTTTCAAAAATGTATATAATTTTTTAAAAAAGCCCCCGCGGGCTCATTTTCTTCCACAGGGCGACAGGGACAATGACATACGAGAATGGGTACACATTGTTGAAGCCCCTGCCATCACAGATCCAGTGTTTTCTTTGCCTCTCACCTCCTCCTGCCACCTCGTCAATTCTGAGCTCCTCCACGTTGGTTTTTTGCTTGTTTTTTTTGTATTTTTTTATGATTGTAGGTTTAAATTGAAAAATTAGGGTTTAAGTAAAAATATGCTATGTATGTTTTGATAAACCCTAAAACCATGTTACTATAAACTCTAAAATGCTAAGCATAACTATAAACCCTAAAACTATGAAATTGATAAACCCTAAAAAACTAAACTATAAACCCTAAAACTAAACTTGAAACTATAACTTCAAACTATAAACCCTAAAACTATGAACTTGATAAACCCTAAAACTAAACTATAAACCCTAAAAATATGAACTTGATAAACCCTAAAATTAAACTATAAACCCTAAAACTTGAGACACACTACTTGTTGCATTCCAACCATGAAGTTATAGAAACAATAAATAACACAACTTATAAGGATGGAAATAACATGATCTATGCACAAATAATCATCTCTTACACAATGAGAAGGGTCGACATAGGTGGGCATTACACAAATAGATTTCTTATTGAAATTAGTAGGCTAATGAGTAGATAAGAGTTTGAATCCTAACTTAATAGAGTAGTCCCCACTCAGCTCAATAGTTTAGATTAAGGTGTCCTTTTTGGAGAATAAATTGAATCTATATCCACTTATTTTATTAGTTAGGTTTAATAAGGTAATGCATTATTATTAGTATCTATTTCTTCATTAAACTTTTTCCATTCCCTACTACCATTAGCTCATTTGTCTAGTAATTAGCCAGCAAACTACCATACCTCTTTGTCATAACGTCTTCCAACCTAGCACAAGGATGACCAACATTCAAAGGAGAACTTAGGATCTAAGGGTCTTCGAAAAACTTGGGAATAGTATAAGGATAGGGGTTCGCTTCTTTTGGATTCATTATTCACTTGCATGTTTGGAGTTAGAGAGCTAGAATAAAAGATGAAAAGTTGAAGATAGTATTGTTCTTGAGTTAGATTTATTGTTTTAGAAATTTAATATTATAAGATTTGGAATACTTTTTAGAGCTTGTATAAGGGGAATGTTGTGTTTGGAGAAAGAATAAAGAGTTGAAAATCTTCTTTTAGATTTAGATCTTAAAATGTTGAGGTAATATTCTTTGTTTTAGGTTGTATTTATTTTGGATGATTCTTTATTTGCATGGTACTTGAAATGATTTGTTGTCATGGATGTGCATATGAGTGTGTTAAAAGATATTTTTAATCTCTTTTATTTGTGTGATGGGAGAGAAATCTTAAGATGTGTTAATGGAGTTCTTATGAATGGTATGGGAAGAACTATGAGTATGCGTTAAAAGTGTCAATGTATGCACCAAATAGGTTAAATTGAGTGCTAAAAAAATATTTAGAACATCTATGCAAAGTACCATAAAACATTGAAAGTGTACAACTTGTGTATGATATAGAATTTTGTACCATAAACTACTCTAAATTATATTCCAAACTAGTTCACCAATTATAGATTTTAGAGAGTTAGAATATGACAATTTAATAAATGACTATAAATGCTTACAAAATTAAATTGATCAAGGAAATTAAATTAAAGAGAGAACATGGCATAAAAATTGAGGATAACTAGAGCAACATGGAGGAACCCCTTGCAGGTATAAAATCCACCAAAATAGAGTACTAAACTCAAATAAAAAGGTTCCCAAATCTTGAATTACAAGAATAAAATGCCTTTCTTGATCCATAATGTCACCTAAACATAGCATGTACATCAATTCCCAAGATTACTCTAGAAATTCAAAAAATCCCCAATAGGGAAGAGGAAGATGAAAAGGTATAAATCTAGAACACCAATAGTCACTCCTCAACAAGTTGCCAATGTTCAATTTGTCAATAATTATGTTTTCTTGTCTTGATTCCATGTACAACATAGGAAAACAAAAAACACATTCATTATGAAGTCATTATTGACATCAACCAATGCATATATAAATAAATTATACCTAGGAATGATGGAATTTTAGATATCAAAGAAACCATACAAATTAAATAAGCCCAGGTTATAAGGTGATACAAATAAATTACCATAATATAAGCCTTATTGAAAGTTGTACCATAACTTTTAAATAATTTTAATGTTTACAACTGTGATCTATTATGGTCAAAATGGAAGTAGAAAACATAAACAAGTGCATAAACAAGCATTATACCTTTCACAATGAGTCACAAATCCTTGATACGGTGGAAGGAGTTGCACCCAAACTCTTTAGATTTACCCAAATGGATGTGGAATGTGGATTGCTCTTTGAGATTCAACACAATAGGATGAGAGATTTGGATTTAGATGGAAATTGAGATGGGGATGAAGAATGATTTTGGCATTATGATGGTATGATGAAGAGATTTGAGAGAAATTTGGGCATGATAAGGATGCAAGAAAAAGTTATTTTGAATGGCTTGGGTGAGGGTTTTATTTATAAATTTTTGGAAAAGGGATGGAGGGTGAGGATTGAAAGTTGAGATCAAGGGCTAGGAATGATTGAGAGTTAGGGTTTGGATTGGAGTCATAGCCTTGTGACAAGTGTCACAAGAGGAGTGGATGAGAGAGATCAATGGTTGAGATTTGGTCAATGGGATTGGAGGGTTCTCATTATTTGTAAATTTTAAATTCACATGGGGAAAGGTGTTGAGGATAAAAATGAATTAAAAATTCATTTTTGGGAAGAGTGGATATGACAAGTGAATTGAAAATTCAACTCATGGGGGAGTGTGAGTTAAAAATTCACTTTTATGTGGAGATGTGAAGGTTGAAGGTCACATGTACACTTACATGTGTAAGAGGGTGATAAATGAGTTGTAAGGAGGATTTGACCCTTTGAATAAAAAAATAATTTTTATTCAAAGGTGTGTGGGAGGATGGGCTAAGCAAGATTAATTAAGTGTTTAACTTAATTAATTTGGGTCTAGGGGATAGGTAGGCTAGGGTAGCTGATTAAATAATTGCTATTTAATCAACTAGGCTAGGTTTAGGTTGATTAGTAGGTAGATTAATTAGATAAACATGATTTATCTAATTAACAAGGATTAGGGAAATGAACAAAATTAACTAAATAAATATTGAGAATATTTATTTAATCAATAAGGATATAGTTGTAAGGTATAGTGATAAATTAAATGAATTAATTGATCACAAGGGATAGACAGATGGTTAGGGATAAATTAATTAAATAAAATAAATTTATTTAATTAATAGGTGGGATAATTGGTGTAAAGATATGGGAAATTGGTTTGCGGAGCAAATCAATTTTAGGTGTCTACATTTGCCCTTCTTTGAAATGGTGTGGTGGCTAAGTAACATTATTTCAAAGAAGTTAAAATATAGAATTGGATTGGATAGAAAAAATATTTTGGCTTAGAAGAATAGGGTAAGGTTTGGGGATAATTGGTAAGGGTGATGCCCCCTCGAGAGGATAGGCAAGTTGCAAGAACATGGTTGTGCTCTCGAAATGGATGGAACATATTGGTAGAAGTGGTTGGAGGATAAGGGGTGAGATGAAAGATTGATGATGTTGGGAGATTGGCTGATGGATGATCATTGTGTTGAAAATGATTTAGAGCAATCCTAGGTTTGATATAGCAAAGTGGATATTTTCACCAAGGTATAGAAGACGAGGGTGATGATGTTTATCCAACATTTGCATGGACTAGACATGCAAACAAGAGGGTGATCCCATGTATGCCCAAGATAGTACAACCTTGTCTAGATGAGGGAAGGGGACTCATAGCATAAACCCTTAATACACAAAAGGTATGATGAACCTTAGATGCACAAGGAGATCAATATGCTAGAACCGACCCTACGATCCACAAGATATGAATACTAGCTTGGAGTAATGAAACTGACCCACAAGCACATCATACAAAAGCAAGACTATGCCCCATTCTAGATGTTTTCGCCACATACCATTATATAGTGAGATCAAGGTAGTTTTGATGTGATCTTCGAATAGGACAAAAGATAAAAAATAAAAATGAAAAGACCAACGAACCAAACAAGTAGCCATTGCATCTCTTGCCAAGATGGATGATGATAGGATAGATTCTGCCTATCTTAGGAATGATATATCCTAAGGCAGGAATCGATTGATGATTGGATCATGCCTAGTTGATGTCATAAGATTGGCTCAAGATATGATGGTGACAAGTTGTGATTGATGTTGGTTTGATAGTTGATGATTTTTGTTAAGGGATGATTGCTATGATAGGTAATGCGATGCTTGGATCTAGTGTAAGCTCAGGGGATAGGGACCATCCAAGTGGGTTGGATGGGTGCATCTTATGTACCTGAGTACTGGAAACTTCCTTCATATTCTAGACTGCCTACATACCCTGTATCCACAGGATCAAGGCACATTAAGATGCGGGTGGTGATGATATGTAGTTCTGATTTGTGATGATGATGTGGGATGGTTGAGGATAGGTGTAATGATGTTGGAAGATGATGTGTTGGATGATTTGGGTGATTTTGTGATGGATATTTTTTTGGGATTTTATGGATTTTTTTATTTTTTTGGATTTTTGTGATTTTGGAAAGGGAATGATTTATTATGATGGTTGCATTGGATTTTGTTTGGATAGCCTTTGTGCTATATACCAATGACAAGGGAACACCGAGTCTAGGGGTGAAGGTGATGGGGTTGGATTGGGGGATTGGCGATGAAAGGAAAATGGATTGAATATTTTTGATAGATAGATAGATACATGCGGATAAGGGATAGGATGGGGGGATAAAGGATTGGGTAGGGATACATGAGTTGTAAGGATAGGGGATTTTAGTATTTTCTCCAAGGGTATGTTAGCACTTATTTTGACCTGGGGTTGATTTGTCATGATCAGGAGGTTTCTTCATCTGAAGCCTTCATCTTCTTGCCCAATTTTTCTAAGTGTTGGACCTCCTCAGCGTTTTTCAGCTGCAGCATCATATTTTTTCTGAGGAGGAGGTCGTCATCATCATCTTGCCTTCGATGATGATCTTCATCAGCATGTTCTTCGTCGACCGGTTTCTCATCGTCATCATCATATTTCAACTGTCGGGTGATGTTTGCTTATTATCCTGATGATACTGGTGAGCTACAGTGCGCCTTCAGTTGCTTGCGGGGGTGATTTTTCAAGTATCCGGTGATCTTCCGAATATCACCTTGCTCAAACATGATGACGAAGTTGCCCCGATATCTTGAAGGGGTTATTCTCTAAGTGTTCGACCTGACTTGTTTTTTCCTAAGGGTCGTCATCATCATGATATTTCCAGTTATCATCCTGCTGCTTGTGGAGGTCATCATATTTTCTGCCTTCATGATATTTCGCCGGGGTGATATTTTTATCATCGGGTGATCTTGGTTATGATCATCCTGATGATGTTGTTGAAGAGTTCTAAGTGCGACCTGATATTCACTAGGGTCATCATATTTTGAACGTCAGGATGATCTTGGTCAATATCATCCTGATGATGTTGTATCACTTCTTGTTCGTTGTTTTGACATCCTGATGATGTTGACGTCATCCTTATATCAGGGTGATATCTTTTTTATCTGCCTATCTGCATCATGATATTCCGAAGGAAGGGGTGATATTTTCATATCACCCGGATATATGTTTGCTCGAGCATCATGATGATGCTGATATCAAGGAGATATCCGCCTGCCGGCTTCGCGCATTATCTACTGGGGGTGATCTTTCCAAGCAGCATCATCATATTCAGTTATCGCCCCGATCTTATAGAGGAGCTACAGTGCAACCTGATATTTGAACGTTAGGAGGATATTTCTAAATATCCGGTTGTCTTCCGAATATCATGATGATGTTAATATGATGATGACGTCATCAAGGTCCGCGGGGGTCATATTTCTAACAACTGATCATCTTGAAGAGACCTCCTGATATTTGCAAACATGATGATGACGTCATCCGGATATGAGGAGGTGCACAGTAGGCAGATATGATGATGACGTCAGCAGTATATGATGATAACGTCATCAGGATGTTCATCGGCCAGACTTTTGGAATAAGCTCAGCACGAGGATGTTCCTCCGATGGATCAGGTTGTGCCGATTATCATGAAGGGTATATTTCAAATATCATGATGACGTCAGGGTGATATTTCGAACAACAGGATATCATGCTGCTGGAAGATGATGATGATGAGGTTATATACTAGTGTCGTCAGGAGCAAAAGCACCGACATGATATATGCTCATGACCTAGTATATAAAGTGTTATTGAGGTCATCGCGGGGTGCATGTGGGATATTGATATCCTGCATTTTCAAACATCATGATGATGAATCTCGGCGGGAAATGCTTGCGATAGTCTGTTTGATGATCTTCCCAAGGCCGCGGGTTGGTGCGCCATTAATGGCGATTGTTGCAGAGGTATGGGCGATGGCGTGGGTCGATCCTGTACCCGACTGAAGATGTACATCAGCGGATGGTGGCGCAGGGCTCGAGAAATCTTCCTGTCTCCTCCCCTACCTGCTGCATTCAAGTTTGGGTGCCAATCTGGTTGTGTTTGAGCGCCATTTTCATGATACTGTGTATCTGGCGAAATTTTGGTCAACCATGTAATTAATTGCTGAGCACCTACCTAGCTGTTATAAGCAGGTGGTCTTGCTCATTTGAGAGGTTGTTGAAAGTTGATGATTTTGGCTCTGTAATGCATAACAAGCTGATCTGGTTGCTCTGTATAGCTTACCTGTGAGTTTATGTATCTCTTGTTGTTTGTTTTTGGCATGAACCCACTGATTTCATGATTAAACTTATATGAGAAATGCTGTTTAGCATGTGTTGTGTTAATTCTGTCTCCAGTATTGCATGTATTCTTCTTCTGAATCTGGATGTTTGGTAATGTTTAGATTCTAGAACATAGAATTCCTATGTTGACTGTCTGATCTTTTAACTTCTACTCAAGGGGTAGATTAAACTGTTTTCAGGTTGAACATTGGGAAGGGTATACTGCAGTAGGGATACCATAAGTAGAGATAACCTAACACTTTGTATTGGGAGATGCCTGTAAGGCAGGTATCACACATATCCCCTTGAAATCCAGTTTTAGTTGTTCATGCTGATCATTCACAGGTGTATGTCTACTGACTCCAGGCCCTGGATAGGCACCAATCATGCTTTGTTTTGTGTTATAACCATATCCAGCTTTGCATCCACACTTAAACTCCAAAGCAAAATCTAAAACCACCATTAGGACTTTAGAACTAGTTTAGGATCCTCAGTCCTCTGTCTACAACTGCTAATAGGCCCAAAGCTAGCCCCTTTGCTCTTATCATTCAGTTTTGGTCTACTTACAGGAGGACTCATCTGCTTTCTGTCAACATCCCAGCCTTGCATGCATATCCTCATGGATGTTGAGTAGGGAATACCCCCCTAGGTCTTGCAGAGCCTGAAGAAGAAGAGGAGATAAAATATAGAGTCTATCTCCTATACTGTTGACCCCCTGGCCCAGAGATCCTGTTGATCACTGATGGCTACCTTGTAGGGAAATCTGGGAATAGGCATCCAGTCTGGGAAAAAGTCAACAGAAATTGGCGACTCTACTGGGGACTGAGAAGTAAAAGTGCTATCTAATCATCTCCAGTGATATATATGTGACCCATTTGAGTCAGCAACAGAAATTTACTCCGCTGGGGAACCTTGTGAAAGAACCCTGGTTTTCAGAAGAAAACAGTTCCTAGCAATAGGTGGCGACTCCAAAGTAATCTCCCAACCGGTCAAGGTAAATTTATATGCAGGGGAGAAGATCTCAACAAAATTCTCTATTTGAAGAGTTACCATTAACAAAAAGAATGATGTATAGAAGAAAGGGAACTGTCTCAGCTAGTCATGAGAGCTCCCCCAGAAAAAGTGATGAGGTACAAGATAACCCTAGGCCATCAGGACAGCATGCTCCTTATTTTTCAAGTGCAGAAGCTGATATTCAAGGTGCATATGAGAGGCAACAGGGTGGTAGTATGAGAATGAGGTCAGAGGTGTTCCAAGAACGCCCTTTTCTAGACCCAAGTGAAAGGTTTGAAGAGGCAGAGTCTCTGAGGGATGATGAAGATGATGACCCAAATGGCATGAGACCATCTACCTCCAGACCTAAGGATGAACAGTTGGCTGAAGAAATCAAAAGTCTAAGAGCAGAACTAGAATACCTACAAGCCATGAAAATCAGAGATGATATATAGCAGAAAGTGCAAGCCTTGAGAACTGCCCAAAATAATTCAGTTCCTACCCTAGAGAATGCAAATATGCAAAGACATCAGCAAAGATATGAAATGTAACATCAGCATCATGATGACAGACAAAATGTGAATGATGCTAGGATACCACTGAACCATGCAGGAAACCAGAATGCAAACAGAAATGTTAATGTTAATCAGCCAAACAGACAGCCCATGCAGCTAGATAGATTCAGGCAGCTGGTGTTTGATGGTATTCCTGGGTATCCTAACCCCATTGACAAGCATCTGAGGCTGCAAGTGCCTAAGTTTTCAGGAAACAATACAGTGTCAGGAGAAGATCATCTAAAGGCCTTCCAAAATGTCATGGATAATTTTGAGGTTGAGCATGAGGATGTTTTCATGAAGTCATTCATGCAATCCTTAATAGATGAGGCAAGAGAATGGTACAGGAATCTGCCTGACCGGAGCATTTCATCATGGGATGATTTTAAAAGGATATTCAAGGAGCAATATGGTGATAAAACTGACCCTAGCTTCTTTGTAAATGAGTTCACCAGTATCACAAAAGGGTCAAATGAGCAGGTTGCAGACTTTAATGCAAGATTTACTAAAGTGTTGAACAAATTGCCACATCATATGAGGCCAAATGAACCAATGTGCATAATTTTGTACATCAATGCCTTTGATGCAAAGACTGCATATGGGCTAAGAGATAAAGGTCCTGCCACTCTCAGGGATGCTTTCAGAATTGCAGTAAATATTGAAAACAATAGGAAAGCATCAGGCAAGACAAATAGAAGGGATGATGTAAAAATTCTGCAGAATCCAAACAAGCCTCAGAACACTCAAGGTAGTACATCTGCTCCTGAAGATAAGATAGACAAACTGGCAAATGTTGTTAAGGACCTGAGCTATAGATTAGCTAGAAGTGAAAAAGGGATGGGTCCTGATAGGCAAGTCTATCAAAGGCAGGAAAAGAGGCCATCATTACATGATATGCCTTATAACACCAATTGGCATGATGGTAAGCCTGTATATCCACGTAACAACACAAATCAGAGGGCTCAACATGTCAAGGAAACTCTTGATCCCCTGAAGAAAACTATAAATATTGCTGATGATGCTCCGTGGTGTATAATTTGTCAGATGCCACATTCACAGTCACAGTGCATGATTGCCCAATCTTTGTATGATAATGCTACATCTTGTAATGAGTGCAATGAGCCACATCATGTGCAGGATGATGATGTTAACATGATGTCCGTAGGCAATGGATATACTCTGTATGATGCTGATGAGAAGACAGATCATCAACTTCAGGCCTGCCAACAGTCCCCAGCGGAGTCGCCAATTTCTGTTGACTTTTTCCCAGACTGGATGCCTATTCCCAGATTTCCCTACAAGGTAGCCATCAGTGATCAACAGGATCTCTGGGCCAGGGGGTCAACAGTATAGGAGATAGACTCTATATTTTATCTCCTCTTCTTCTTCAGGCTCTGCAAGACCTAGGGGGGTATTCCCTACTCAACATCCATGAGGATATGCATGCAAGGCTGGGATGTTGACAGAAAGTAGATGAGACTCCTGAAGTTTATTTAGGAATGACCATGACAAAGTGTCCTTCACAGGTGGAACCATTTTATGTTTCCCTGGTTATAAATGGTAAAATAATTAGAAATTGTATGCTTGACTCTGGAGCATCCACAAATGTCATGCCTTTGGCTATCATGCAGCAAACTGGATTAAAAATTGACAAGGCATGTGGAAAGTGTTATGCTATGGATGCCAGAGAGGTACCAGTTATTGGAATCATGAAGGATGTAGATTTCAAACTGGCAGCATTTCCTGAAAAAAGATACAAAATGAATATAACAGTGGTTGACATCAAGCCACAGTATGGTATGCTGCTGTCAAGAAGATGGGCAGCACTAATAGGTGGAAGTATGCAGCTGGACCTGTCATATGCCATGATTCCAATGAATGGCAGGGATGTCAAGCTAATTAGAGAGCAAAGATCATCAGAGACAGTGGAAGACCAAGAAGCAAATGAACAGGTATGCTTTGTGGACACTGACTGTGATAACTTCAAGGTTGTCTCAGATGATGCAGAAGACAAAAAGAAAAATGTCTGTATTGAAGAGCTGGATCAGCAAGGCTTATGGACCATGTTTTTTGATGGAGCTTGTGCAAAAGAAGGTTCTGGAGCTGGAGTTGTCTTCCTGTCTCCAACTGGTAAGCTCCTCAAATTCTCTTTCTTGCTGAGGTTTGATTGCACAAACAATATTGCAGAATATGAGGCTTTACTCTTAGGCCTGAATATTGCTCTCAAACATGGAATTAAAATGTTAAGAGTATTTGGAGACTCTGAGCTGATTGTATCCCAAATCAGAAATAAGTATGCTACAAAGAATAAAAGGTTGAAACAATACAAGCATGCTGTTTGGGATACTATTGAGTTATTTGATGCATTTTCAATTGGCTGGGTAGAAAGGTCAAAAAATGTTATGGCTGATTTCTTAGCCAATGTTGCAATAAGGCCAGATGACATCACTCTGTCAGGTGTCACAGATGTAGAAGTTAAAATTAGGCCTGCCATACCAGAAAACATATGCAGCTGGCAAGTTTTTAATGATGATAGGGATTTGCTGAAATTTTTGCACTGCATAGATGAGTATGAGAACCAACAGATTGATTTCCAAGCTTTTGTAGAAACTGTAGATGGAAAAGAGACTCTTGTAGGAAAAGAGATCATTCAGTTGAAGACTAACAAGATCCCTAGAGGGTTAGTGGCTTTGGAAAGAGCCTTTGACAGTAGAGACAAAATGGTCACAAGGACATCCCCCACAAATAAGGAGGATTTAGAAGAAATAAATTTGGGGACATCTCAGGCCCCCTAGAAAGTATATATTGGTAAACAACTCAAACCACACATAAGAAGTATGCTGATTGCATTGCTAAAAAAGTATAAACATGTTTTTGCTTGGTCATATGAGGACCTAAAAGCTTATAGGGAAGACTTATTCCAGCATGAGATCCCACTGAAGCCTGAAGCTAAGGCATTTAGACAAAGGCAAAGACCTATAAATCCTACCTTAGCTCCCAAGATGCAAGAAGAACTCAAAAGGCTCAGGGAAGCTGGAATAATTGTGCCAATCAGACATTCAACTTGGGTGTCTAACCTTGTCCCAGTCAGGAAAAAGAATGGTGATATTAGGCTGTGTGTGGATTTCAGGAACTTGAATGTATCCTCTTTGAAGGATAACTATCCACTGCCTAATATGGAAGCTATGTTGCAGAGAGTGACTGGTTGTGAACTCCTATCCATGATGGATGGATTTTCAGGATATAATCAGGTAAAGGTGAAAGAATCAGAATAGTATAAGACTGCCTTTACCACTCCATGGGGGACATATGTGTATGTTAGAATGCCATTTGGACTAACAAATGCAGGTGCTACATTTCAAAGAGCAATGGATGTTGCTTTTGCAGGGCTGATTGATTCAATCCTGGCAGTATATCAGGATGACCTGACTGCCTACTCAAAGAAAGAGGAGCAGCATTGTATGCATCTGGAGCAGATCTTCATAAGAGCACTAGAATATGGTATTTCTTTAAACCCAAAGAAGTGTGCCTTTGGAGTAGTTGAAGGAAAACTTCTGGGACACATTGTTTCCAAGGATGGAGTCAGGATAGATCCAGAGAGAGTGGCAGCTATTGACAGGATTCAAATGCCAAAAACTGTGAAAGGAGTTCAGTCCTTCTTTGGACAGATAAACTTTGTTAGAAGATTTGTTCCCAACTTTGCAGAGATCACAAGGAACATTTCCAAGATGATGAAGAAGGATGCAACTGTCAACTGGGAAAGGGAAGCAACAGAATCATTTCAGAATATCAAAGAGGCAATTAAGATGGCCCCTGTTCTTAAATCTCCTGATTTTTCCAGGCCATTTCAAGTGTTTTCATTTGCTTCCTTTCATACTGTTGCTGCATGTTTGTTACAGAAAAATGAAGATGGTTTTGAACAGCCCATCGCTTTCTTCAGTATGTCCCTGCAGGCCTCTGAGTTGAAGTATGACATTATGGAAAAGCAGGCATATGCACTAGTTAGAGCCATTAAAAGTTTCAGACCATACTTGGTAGGGTCACATATAATTGCATATGTACCTCATGCTGCAGTCAAAGACATATTCACTCAGCAGGAGGTGACTGGAAGAAGGTGCAGATGGATAAACAAACTGCAGGAATTCAACATAGACATACAAGTTACTAAGTTGATAAGGGGACAAGGATTAGCCAAGATGATGGCACAGTCAAACTTGGAAGCATGCCAAGTTAATGCAGTCCAAGATGAGAATGTAAGTGTATCAGGATCTGAATGGTACAAGGACATTGTCTATTATTTGCAAAATCTGAATTGTCCTTCCCATTTCAGTGACAATCAAAAGAGGACTCTGAAGCTACATGCAATCAGGTATGTTGTTGTTCAAGGTGAGCTGTACTGGAAAAATCCTGATGGTGTGCTGCTGAGATGTGTGGATAAGAACATGGCTAACAATATTTTGATTGACATGCATAAAGGATTGTGTGGTGGCCATTATACTGCCCAAACAACAGCTCATAAAATTCTCAGGGCAGGATATTGGTGGCCCACTCTCTTTTCAGATGCACAAAAGTTAGTAAGGAAGTGTGACCCTTGCCAGAGATTCTCAGGAAAGCTGAAATATAATGGTGCTTTGCCCCTCAGAACTGTACCTGTGGATGCTCCATTCCAGCAATGGGGAATTGACTTTATAGGGGAAATTGCAGACAAATCAAGTAGGGGACACAGTTGGATTTTGGTGGCAACTGACTACTTTACCAAATGGATTGAGGCCATTCCAACTAAAAGAGCTACAAGTAAGGTGGTGACAGACTTCATACTAGAGAACATCATCATCAGGTTTGGAGTACCATTTAAGATTATCACTGATAATGCTATGTGCTTCAGATCGGGTGAATTTGTTGATTTTTGCAACAAATATGGGATAAATCTATCATATACATCACCATATCACCCACAAGGAAATGGTCAAGCAGAATCAAGCAATAAGAGCATCATGAAAATTGTCAAGAGGATACTGGACAAGAACAAGAGAGCTTGGGACTCAAAGTTGAACTTAGCAGTATGGGCTGACAGAGTGACAGTGAAAAGGGCTATTGGGAAGTCACCTTTTGAGCTAGTGTATGGTGCATCAGCTAGACTGCCCATAAACAATCTCCTACCAGTTTATAGATTCATTCAGGAAAATGATGAGGACATTGAAGATCCCATGACAGAAAGAGTGAATCAGCTGGTTGCATTGGATGAAGACAGAAGGAGAGCCCACCAGATCAATCTCAAAAGACAATAGGATATGAAATATCAGTTTGACAGGAGAGCTACAAAAAGGAAGTTTCAAGTCAATGATCTGGTGCTCATTTGGAATGCTAAAGATCAGGAAAAGGGTAAACATGGTAAATTCCAGCCCTTATGGATGGGCCCATATCAGGTTTGCAATACTCATGGGGAGGATTCTTATTTCCTCCAGGCCCTAGATGGTGAAATTCTGGAGTTGCCTGTGCATGGCCAATTCCTTAAGTTCTATTTTGCATGAATATCTGGTTGCTGTGCACATTTGTAAAATATGTATGTAGTGTAAATGCCTTGTACAGCTCGCGTTTTTTGCTTTTTGTCAGGTCTGCCCGGAGATCTGGTTCTCGCTGCAGGTTTTCACCTGCACGTCCCCATTCGGAGCCACTGTTAGCACTTATTTTGACCTGGGGTTGATTTGTCATGATCAGGAGGTTTCTTCATCTGAAGCCTTCATCTTCTTGCCCAATTTTTCTAAGTGTTGGACCTCCTCAGCATTTTTCAGCTGCAGCATCATATTTTTTCTGAGGAGGAGGTCGTCATCATCATCTTGCCTTCGATGATGATCTTCATTAGCATGTTCTTCGTCAACCGGTTTCTCATCGTCATCATCATATTTCAACTGTCGGGTGATGTTTGCTTATTATCCTGATGATACTGGTGAGCTACAGTGCGCCTTCAGTTGCTTGCGGGGGTGATTTTTCAAGTATCCGGTGATCTTCCGAATATCACCTTGCTCAAACATGATGACGAAGTTGCCCCGATATCTTGAAGGGGTTATTCTCTAAGTGTTCGACCTGACTTGTTTTTTCCTAAGGGTCGTCATCATCATGATATTTCCAGTTATCATCCTGCTGCTTGCGGAGGTCATCATATTTTCTGCCTTCATGATATTTCGCCGAGGTGATATTTTTATCATCGGGTGATCTTGGTTATGATCATCCTGATGATGTTGTTGAAGAGTTCTAAGTGCGACCCGATATTCACTAGGGTCATCATATTTTGAACGTCAGGATGATCTTGGTCAATATCATCCTGATGATGTTGTATCACTTCTTGTTCGTTGTTTTGACATCCTGATGATGCTGACGTCATCCTTATATCAGGGTGATATCTTTTTTATCTGCCTATCTGCATCATGATATTCCGAAGGAAGGGGTGATATTTTCATATCACCCGGATATATGTTTGCTCGAGCATCATGATGATGCTGATATCAAGGAGATATCCGCCTGCCGGCTTCGCGCATTATCTACTGGGGGTGATCTTTTCAAGCAGCATCATCATATTCAGTTATCGCCCCGATCTTATAGAGGAGCTACAGTGCAACCTGATATTTGAACGTCAGGAGGATATTTCTAAATATCCGGTTGTCTTCCGAATATCATGATGATGTTAATATGATGATGACATCATCAAGGTCCGCGGGGGTCATATTTCTAACAACTGATCATCTTGAAGAGACCTCCTGATATTTGTAAACATGATGATGACGTCATCCGGATATGAGGAGGTGCGCAGTAGGCAGATATGATGATGACGTCAGCAGTATATGATGATGACGTCATCAGGATGTTCATCGGCCAGACTTTTGGAATAAGCTCAGCAGGAGGATGTTCCTCCGATGGATCAGGTTGTGCCGATTATCATGAAGGGTATATTTCAAATATCATGATGACGTCAGGGTGATATTTCGAACAACAGGATATCATGCTGCTGGAAGATGATGATGATGAGGTTATATACTAGTGTCGTCAGGAGCAAAAGCACCGACATGATATATGCTCATGACCTAGTATATAAAGTGTTATTGAGGTCATCGCGGGGTGCATGTGGGATATTGATATCCTGCATTTTCAAACATCATGATGATGAATCTCGGCGGGAAATGCTTGCGATAGTCTGTTTGATGATCTTCCCAAGGCTGTGGGTTGGTGCGCCATTAATGGTGATTGTTGCAGAGGTATGGGCGATGGCGTGGGTCGATCCTGTACCCGACTGAAGATGTACATCAGCGGATGGTGGCGCAGGGCTCGAGAAATCTTCCTGTCTCCTCCCCTACCTGCTGCATTCAAGTTTGGGCGCCAATCTGGTTGTGTTTGAGCGCCATTTTCATGATACTGTGTATCTGGCGAAATTTTGGTCAACCATGTAATTAATTGCTGAGCACCTACCTGGCTGTTATAAGCAGGTGGTCTTGCTCATTTGAGAGGTTGTTGAAAGTTGATGATTTTGGCTCTGTAATGCATAACAAGCTGATCTGGTTGCTCTGTATAGCTTACCTGTGAGTTTATGTATCTCTTGTTGTTTGTTTTTGGCATGAACCCACTGATTTCATGATTAAACTTATATGAGAAATGCTGTTTAGCATGTGTTGTGTTAATTCTGTCTCCAGTATTGCATGTATTCTTCTTCTGAATCTGGATGTTTGGTAATGTTTAGATTCTAGAACATAGAATTCCTATGTTGACTGTCTGATCTTTTAACTTCTACTCAAGGGGTAGATTAAACTGTTTTCAGGTTGAACATTGGGAAGGGTATACTGCAGTAGGGATACCATAAGTAGAGATAACCTAACACTTTGTATTGGGAGATGCCTGTAAGGCAGGTATCACACATATCCCCTTGAAATCCAGTTTTAGTTGTTCATGCTGATCATTCACAGGTGTATGTCTACTGACTCCAGGCCCTGGATAGGCACCAATCATGCTTTGTTTTGTGTTATAACCATATCCAGCTTTGCATCCACACTTAAACTCCAAAGCAAAATCTAAAACCACCATTAGGACTTTAGAACTAGTTTAGGATCCTCAGTCCTCTGTCTACAACTGCTAATAGGCCCAAAGCTAGCCCCTTTGCTCTTATCATTCAGTTTTGGTCTACTTACAGGAGGACTCATCTGCTTTCTGTCAACATCCCAGCCTTGCATGCATATCCTCGTGGATGTTGAGTAGGGAATACCCCCTAGGTCTTGCAGAGCCTGAAGAAGAAGAGGAGATAAAATATAGAGTCTATCTCCTATACTGTTGAACCCCTGGCCCAGAGATCCTGTTGATCACTGATGGCTACCTTGTAGGGAAATCTGGGAATAGGCATCCAGTCTGGGAAAAAGTCAACAGGGTATAAGTTGCAAGGAATCATATACCCCATACATGATAGACTTATGTTTGGATGAATGGACTTTGTAGTAGATGGATGGAGGATCTACTTGAATAGGGAGTATGCCGAGAGGTGTCTAGAGCATGTTTTTAATATTTTGCCCCTTGTCTCTATCAAGATCTAAGGAGGGAGATATAGTAGGTGGGATGGATGGGAAATGATAGGATAAATAGGGGCATAGTGGATAGGAATATGATAGGATAAATAGGGGATAGTGGATAGGAATATGATAGGATAAGGATAAGATAGTGGATAATATGTGCAAAGGATATTATGGATGTGGATGAAGGATATGGTTTTGCCCCCAAGTGTAGGGATACAAAATACATGGAGAAGGGATTACGCATGACACCCACAAGGGGTTTTCATCATGGTACTTGCCCAAGGCGCCACGAGGAGTGGTTTTCACCATTGGACAGATTTTTTCTCTTTACTATTTTCTTGATTTTTTTTTTTTGATTTTTTGCTTTTTTGATGGAATGGGGACTCTAGCATCTATTTCCATAGCAAGGTGAAGATGGTCCCATGTTGGATAGCATTATGGATGATGATTGCATAGATGTTGGTAGATAGGAGAAGATGGAATGTATGGTGGGTAGTGGATTATGATGTGGATTATGTGGGCTATGATGTGGATTATGCGAAAGCATGGACCATAGGCATGTGATGGGGAAGATATGTAGGATAGTGAATGAAAGATGGAGAAATGGGGGTATGTGGGAATGTCAAGTGGTGGAGGGGAATCAAGACCAATGATTGCACACACTGTGATGTATCTGGAAGCTCGTATTTTGGATGTGGAGTTGGGAGTAATGGGGATCGGGATAGGGGATTTTTGGGTGGTTGATTTGGGGTTTTAGGGACCCAAATGGACTTAGAAATTATGGGATTTTTAGATGGGGAGCGGGATGTTTGGGATTTCTAGGTAGATTGGGAGGTGGATGCCTCATTTGTTTTCATTGATCTTTCCTTAGGGACCCACACCATTTTCATTTTTTCTTTTTCTTTTGATGGTGGGGGTTTTGATAGCCTTTTGGATTTTTCATTTCGATTGGAAGGGATAACATCTTTAGGCTTTTGTGATTTATGAGTTGAGGCATTCAAATTATTACTTTTGAATCCCATGGATTTGATGGGAGCTTCATGTTTGGATGATGTGTGCTTTTGTTGGTCTTGATTGGGGATTTTAGGGGATTTATGGGTGGAGGTGTTAAAAATAGATTTATGGATAAATGGATGAGGGGATTTGAGGATAGGGATATTAGGAGTTGGGAGGATAGGAGAATGAGAGGATTTGTGGATAGGGGTGTTTAGAGTTGGTAGGATAGGAGGTAAAGTAGATTTGATAGGGATATTTGGAGTTGGAAGTAGTGGAGGTAAATTTGATGGAGGAAGATGGACGGTCACATGCTTTTGCAAATGATAGGATGATGGAGGAGGGATGGTGACATATGCTTTGGGGGTGCGATGAGATGGACCGTGTTTGGGATTGGATGAATGGATTTTGGAAGGTGTGTGGGTGGTACCAACATATTTAGATTGTTTTTCTTGGGGTGTATAGCCAAGGCCATGCAAGGATGGATGGAATGTGGCGTGGATGGGATCCAAGATGCCTTGTTCTTGAAGGCCTAAGCCTTTGCCTTGATAGTTCGTATTTTGGAGCATGCGATATGCAATGGGATGTTTAGTGCTTTGGAAATAAGACGTGAGTCTGTTATTTGTTGGAGAAAGATAGGTGGTGGATGGAAGTTGTTCACCTCCTATGAGGGAGTCACCACGGATGAAAGTGCTTTGTCCAAGTGAATAGGAGGATGGATTTGGGATGGGATTGGTAGATGGAGGTGAATGATTAATGGTGGATGGTAAAGGGGTGGTAGAAGAAGGGGTGAGATCAATAAGTTGATCAATAGATGGGAGGGGATCGGGGATGGTTAGATCTTGATTAGGAGAAGGGTTGGATGTTTCAACATGCTTTGGATTTGATTCTTGACATAGCTCACGTGCTTGGATAGAAGTGGAAGTGATTTGGATAGATGTGGTGGATGCTTGGATGGATGTGATAGGTGCTTCAATGGGTGTTGGTTTGTATGAGGGTGTTTGATTCCTTGCTAATAACCAATGGATGACGTCCTTCATGAGTGTATGGGTTGAAGAATAATATAATGGATGGATAATGATGGTGGATGATGTGGGGTTTGGATTGGGAATGGATAGGTGGGTGATGGGATTGGGTTGTGATGGTTCATGGATGGGTTTGAGGATAGGTGTTGGACTAGATGGTGGTGTTGGAGGGGTGGAGGATTTGGGGGATTCCTTTGCTTTGCTTGGTGATGTTCTTTGGAGGAAATCCCACAAGGATTCTTTGGATGTCGTAGGCTTAGGAGGATTTAAGGGAGGGTTAGATGGTGTATGGGTGATGAGGGTTGGTGGATTGGGAGATACATAAGATGATGGATTAAGGTTGGTAAGGTTGGGGGGATATTGTGATGGGAGGATTAGACGATGGGGATTAGGGGATTGGGGATTTGCGTGGGGAAATGGTTGTTGATATAAGCTTTGGATTTTGGATATAAGGTGTGATAGATTGGTGTTCCCTTGATCAAAGTTAGCATGACAAAGGTTGGGGGATGGATAAGTTGGAGGTATTGATTGGTTGGATAGGTATGATGGTATGGATGTATAAGGGGATGAAGATTGGTATGATGTTAGCGGGGACGAAAGATAGGGTGTTTGTTGGTATGAGGTTAATGGTGTGGATATGTAAGATGTAGGTTGGTATGATGAAGGTTGATATAATGTGAATGGGGATGAAATGTAGGGTATTTGTTGGGTAGGGGCTTGGGATTCTCCAATGATGAGGTGTGCTAAGGGTATATCCCTAATGTCATTTTTACATTTTTCCTTAGCATTAGGATCCATGTTCTCATAGATTTTTCTAAGTCTTTGTAATTGTTGCATTGCTACATAAGGATCCATTTTGCTGGGGAGGTATGGGATGATGGAGGATGATGGATGATTACAATGTTGGGGATCAAATTTCAAGACCTTAGGGTGATTCAATTTGCTTCAAAGATGGATGATTCTCTATACTTAAGGTGGATTAATGACACTTAAGTAATAGAATTGATTTGGTTGATTTGATTGGATGATCAATTAAGGTCTTGATTTTTGATTGGGTTGATTTGGATTTAGAGTTTGATAGTGATGTTGGGGGACTTGGATGTTGATTGGGATCGATGTTGATTTTGGATTGGATTTGGAATATGGTTTGGAAGATTATGGATTGATGTTGGTTGGATTTTGGATTTGATTTGGATGAGATGGGATTAGAATGATGTTGATGAATTAGATTAAGGATGATGAGGCTGATTAGGATAAGATTGGATTGAATGATTTGGATGATGACGTGGATAAGATAGGTGGTTAGGATGATTAGGATAGATGGGTGATTGGATTAAGATGAAGTGGATAAGAATGATTATGATGATGAAGATAGATTATGACTAGAGAGGAAGTGGATTAGAATTTGATCAAGCTCAAATAAAGGGATTGGATAAGCTCAACTTATGGGGTTTGATAAATGGGGGGATGGTTTAGCGGTGTTGGGAGGAAAACCCAGCCTAACGTGAGGGGGGGTGCAGGGGGCCGGACGCGACCCCTCGCTGACAGGGGTTCGGGGGAGTAGCCCCCAATTGGATTTTTTTTGAAAATGGGCTTATAAAATTGATGTTTTTGATTGAAAAATTTGATTTTTGGACATGGATGAAGAAGGAACTAAAACAAATGGAAATGGCACTGAAACATAGAGGAATGACGCTAAAGGATGTGAATGGTTGGATTGATGGATGAATTTGATTTTTCTTGGCAAGTAGACAAACAAACAAGCAAGAAAACACAATGGCCAAAGGTTTTGTTTATGAGAAAATGTGAAAGATTTATCAAGCATGCACAACCTAAGGCAAGGCAAGGACAATACTTGTTGAACAAGTAGAGGGATTTTGGCTTCTAAAATAATGGTTCGTAGTGGGGGTACATCTGGGGGATTGGCACCTTATGAGCATCTGATAAACCACTTAAGGTTTTGACTAGCTCTACTAGGAGTTTAATATACCTCGAGGGTACTACTTCCTTTCAAGCTAGCACCGAATGGTAAGCGCTCATACCGATTAGACTTGGCTTTTGCCTTATCCTCAATTAACATATAGCGGACCAGATGAAAGTACCACTTGGGGTCACCAATGAGTTCTTCGAATGGATGTGTCTCAAGGGCAGGCCCACTTCCTAGACAAAAGAGGATTGAACCATTTCTCTTCACCCAAGATCCTTTTGAAGGCAAGGGGAGAGGATACTTTGATTCTACCCTATGGGATAACACAAAAGTGCAAGTACACCAAACACGGCAAACACTTCTCTAATGTTCTTTTTAAACCCAAATTGAAATGTGCCTACAGTTGTTTGTTGCAAGCAATGATTAATTTTAGTTGCACCAAAATCAAATGTTCTTTATACTAAGGCACACAAAGATTCTTTTTCGGTGCACCAAAATGAAATGTTTGATTGTAGATTGTTTGCAAGCAAGATTGATTTTATGCACCAAATTTAAGTGTTTTCTAAACTAAGCACACAATGGTTCTTTTTAGGTGCACCAAGATAAACTGTTCTCTATGCTAAGAAATCCCTGCAAAAGATGTTAGTAGCTTCCAGATTGTTCCCTAGGATGATTTGAAATATCCTGCTGAAAAGGGGCCCAACCCTACACAGATCCCTAAGCTGGTACAAAAAATAGCGCCAATCCAGAGGTAAGATACCACTAATATAGAAGATAGCACTAATACGGAAAATAGCGCTAATCTAGAAGCAATATAGCGCTAATATAGAAGATAGCGGTAATACAGAAAATATCCAGAGGTAAGATAGCGCTAATATAGAAAATAATGCTAATAAAGAAAATAGCGCCAATAAAGAAAATAGCACCAATCTAGACACAAGATAGTGCTAATACAGAAGACAATGTTAATACAGAGGCAAGATAGCGCTAAACTATGTTTTTTCCTTAGTTTATCTTCTGCAACGAGAAAGATAGCACTAAACTAGGTGTGTTTAGTGCCAAAATGACGCAGAGATGGTCAAGGGTCTGATTTTAGGAAAAAAAATGACAGTCTCCCCCTGTCCCTGCATAAAATCCTGCAAAACAGAGAGCAAAAGACACAAAAGATGCTGAAAAGGTGAAAGAACACAAAATATGTGAGTCCAAATGATCAAGCAATGTCGTGGTAAGAAGGTGCCACTGCAGTCTAAAAATAGCGCCAAAATGCGGGTAAAATGACGCCACTGCGCAGAGAGTAGTGCTAATCTGCAAAAAAACACATCTTTCACAACAAAAAAACTCACACGATTGTTAGATTGGGACCTTGTGGGTCCCACCAGGCATGCCAATGTGATCTATGATGGTCAAAATGAAAGTAGAAAACATAAAACAATTGCATAAACAAGCATTATACCTTTCACAATGAGTCACAAATCCTTGATAGGGTGGAAGGAGTTGCACCCAAACTCGTTAGATTTACCCAAATGGATGTGGAATATGGATTGCTCTTTGAGATTCAACACAATAGGATGAGAGATTTGGATTTAGATAGAAATTAAGATGGGGATGAAGAATGATTTTGGCATTTTGATGGTATGATGAAGAGATTTGAGAGAAATTTGGGCATGATAAAGATGCAAGAAGAAGTTATTTTGAATGGCTTGGGTGAGGGTTTTATTTATAGATTTTTGGAAAAGGGATGGAGGGTGAGGATTAAAATTTGAGATCAAGGGCTAGGAATGATTGATAGTTAGGGTTTGGATTGGAGTCATAGCCTTGTGACAAGTGTCACAAAAGGAGTGGATGAGAGAGATCAATGGTTGAGATTTGGTCAATGGGATTAGAGGGTTCTCATTATTTGTGAATTTTAAATTCACATGGGGAAAGGTGTTGAGGATAAAAATGAATTAAAAATTCATTTTTGGGAAGAGTGGATATGACAAGTGAATTAAAAATTCAACTCATGGGGGAGTATGAATTAAAAATTCACTTTTATGTGGAGATGTGAAGGTTGAATAAAAAAATGATTTTTATTCAAAGGTGTGTGGGAGGATGGGCTAAGCAAGGTTAATTAAGTGTTTAACTTAATTAATTTGGGTCTAGGGGATAGGTAGGCTAGGGTAGCTGATTAAATAATTGCTATTTAATCAACTAGGCTAGGTTTAGGTTGATTAGTAGGGTAGATTAATTAGATAAGCATGATTTATCTAATTAACAAGGATTAGGGAAATGGACAAAATTAACTAAATAAATATTGAGAATATTTATTTAATCAATAAGGATATAGTTGTAAGGTATAGTGATAATATAAATGAATTAATTGATCACAAGGGATAGACATATGGTTAGGGATAAATTAATTAAATAAAATAAATTTATTTAATTAATAGGAGGGATAATTGGTGTAGAGATATGGGAAATTGGTTTACGGAGCAAATCAATTTTAGGTGTCTACAACAACATCTAGGCCTAATAATTTTCCACTCCTATATACTTATTTTTTGCTCATAAGCTTCATCAATTTAGCTACATCAAATTCATACACCTGCATCGACCTTCTCAGTCATAACCCTTCTATCCTCCACTATGTCACACAAAATAACTTATCACACAGATCAATGTGCTTAGTTTGCATGCTAAACATGTAGGGTTCTTTACAAATGTGACATGTACCTAGTCTCACTAGATATCACATGGAATTTACATTGTATCCTAATTTCATCTAGGAATGAGTGTTTTTCATGCACTCTATCTTCATAGTTGAAAGATCAACCACTTGCCTATCTTTTTTCATAACCAACACTACGTGCCACCAACTAGGTTAAAACATACCTGGACTAGTAGAAATCCTATTGGGTATATCTACTATCTAATCAAAATCCATAAATCCCTATATATTTAATGTCCTTGTCAAATCAAGTCCCCTTGGTAGAAAATATAATACATTAAATTTAGTCCATGAATATATATATGAAGACCCTCTTTTCTAGAGTCTAATTTTGTTCATAGATTATACATTAACCTTATTAGGACTCCTACTCATTGGGCAATGTCTAGTTTGGTGCAAATAATAACATATATAAAGATAAAAACTACAGTCATATACTTGGGGCACATGGTTTGGGTTCTCAATTTCATATTTAGTGTTAAGAAGAGACTACTCAAATGAAGTCACTATTCCCATAGGAATGGGAACACTCATACTAAATTTATAAAATAAATAGTCAACATACATCCTCTAACTTAACCAATGTTTTACGTTAGCTCTAGACATCTATTGTAATTGGCATTCCTAAGATAAAATTAGCAAACTTAAAATTATTGATAAGAAACTATGATGAGATGTAAAATTTCAACAACCTAATCAATTGCTTATTATTTCCAATTAACATGTTTTCAACATAAAGAATGGTAATAATAAAATAATCACCTATTATCTTTTAATAATCACAGTGATCTAATTTAGCTTTGATAAATCCTAGGTAAACATAACATATGAATTAAAATTTTAATAACACATCTTGGGATACTTATTTGGTGTTTCAACTCGAATCTTTAATGTGTCTATTAAAACTATTTTAATTTCAATTTTTTAAAAAGTAGATGTCTGTTGAGTCAAATGTAGTAAAAACATAGTACTAGATCAACAATCAGGTCCACATTTTTCTTGACTAGTTGTACTTGTGCATAATTTTCAAGTATTAAGCTTTCTATTCATGGATATTTTAAACTTACATTTATAGATATTAGATTAAGTTTATTTCTAGATATTTGTTTGTAAGTTCTCAATATGGATGTATTTGTGATTACATTTGTAAGTTTTTGATATTGATATATTTGGAAATGCAGGTGACCATCCAATAGATGAATTTTTAATAGATGAAATTATTTTACAAAACCCCCCACCCCATCCACCTAAAAACACCCCATCCCCTCCACCTAAACCCCCACCCACTCCACCTCCAAATGCCCCACCCCCTCCACCTAATGAGGCTCAATTGCGACAAAGCATTAATGAAAATATCAACGCAATTGAGTAAAATATTAATTTGATTAATAATCTTCCTCACTTGATGCCCTCCCATGTGGTACGGTTTGCATCTTCAATGCAAACCATTATTGATTTTATTAGGTCTATTGATGCTGACCTAGATAGATTTTGCCTTTGGCGAGAGGAGAGGACACAATTTTATGTGGATGGTCTTTCATATAAAGACATCCATGATCTTCACATAACCAAACAAACATTAGCACCATTTTTTGTTCACCCCAAAACTAATCAACGCATACCCTCAACAAAAAAAAATAATATCAATTAAGTGCTGTAGGCATGAGGCGATCCTGAGATATTTTTGGGATCGGTGGTGGATGGTGTTTGATTACCCACCACACGCTAATTTTGAGGTACCACTATATTTTTTGAGAAAATTATGGGTGGAGTTTCAATTGGGTAAAAAACCTAATTATATTGATATTAGACCATTCCAGGGTGTTGGTGGTGGCATGCCACAACACAAGCCAGGGGCACGAATTGATCCTAATCGACCTGTTCCTGCTCCTCCTATGGTTGTTCCTATTTTGTCCACGATTCTTGAACCTATTCAGCACCAGGCAGTATTGTCGACATTAGGAGCATTGAGTAGACTCGGGTAATCTCACTGAACAAGCTGCCCACATGGCAGCTGAATTCAGTGGTGGAGAGCATCATGGAGGAGTCGATGCATCTCATCATAGAGCCTCACACATGTTCAAGGCACATTTGTGTCAAAAATGCAATCAACTGTGTTATGGTCCTGCTCCTACATTCACATCAGATGTAGTTACAACAGATGTGGAGTCATACTTGGATCTACTATATTCAAATGATAATCCTACACAGGTATATGGACCACATTTTATTAAATGTTTCAAGTGCATAATTTGAACGTATCAAAATTTATATAAATTTTATCATGAATAATATATATATATATTGTGAACTATTTGGTGTAGATCTCACGGACTTGCTCTAGGGCCTCAACATGATTTGATACATTGAGTTTTGCATTGACGACTTTAGAGATCGGAACACCTTATGTAGTAAACCAATATATAATAACCCTAAAACCATATGTATCTAGTTCTAGTTTAAATTTTCTTCAAAACTTAGATATTATATTTAAATTAACAAGTGTATAATTAAATTTAACTCTATACATGTATGTGAAACATTTTTGTTGCAGCGAAGAGGTCACGTGGCAGTTTCCATGTCAGACCAACCACCTGAAGGTGTTGCTTGCAGTGCTCCTCCACCGTCAATTGTTATGCCTGAGTATTCCCTGGTGTGTGTTTTCAAAAATTGTACTAAAATTGTACTTTGCTTTTTCAAGTTTATATAAATTTATATATGTCCATATATGTAAGTGTAGGATGATAGGAGTGCCATTAGGACAACGACTAGTCAGGATACTGATCAGGGACAATTTCATGAGTCATCCACATATTTTCAGGTCCTAAACTTTGCTAAAATTTCTGTGCAATTTCTCAGTCTTTATATGCTATATATGGTTACATGTTTCGGTAAATATTCTAACTTATTTCAAACTTGCTTTATTTGAATTTCTAGGAATTAGCAGATCAGACTTTTGGTCTAGAATCTGAAACAACTATACGACTTGGACAACAAAATGTGGGAGTAGATGAGCATGATTGCATGGTAATTTATGCACACTTTAAAGCCTAGATTTAAATATTTAATTTCATATTTTTTATAAATTAAATCAAATTTGGATGCTAACCTAATTCTTGAGTGCTTTAAATTTGAATATCCAGGAATTAACAACTGAGACTTTTGGTTCAGGACCAACAGCTATATGATCACTTGGGCAACATAATGTGGGAGGAGATGACCAACATTATACGGTAATTTATGCATACATTAGTCTAAATTTAAATATTTAATGAGTAGTTTATAAATTAAATTAAATTAAATTAAATTTAAATTTCATATGCACATGTTTGTGTCATTTTAAAAAATTTATCTAATTTCAAGTTTCTTTCTCTTCTATACAGCATGAGGCAGATCCATCTATTTCATGAGGAAGAAAGAGGCCTCTTTCAGATTTGACCTTGAGTGATGATCATAGGACAGATATTATTTCATGGACTGCACGATGGATTGTTTTTTATATATGCCACTAGGACTATGACTATATATGTTGAACTTGATATTTCATGCACTTAGAGATATTTTAGTATTTCATGAATTATGATTTGTATTTATTTGTATGCTAACTATGAGATGTTTTAGTACATTTCATGGGTCCTATCTATATTTGAGTATTTCATGGACTTATCTATAGATCTACATGTATATATTATTAACAATATGCTTGTACATTTTAGTATGTTAGATAGTGTCATGTCCACATTTCCCATGCGGTCACGACATGCAACACATGTGTCATACCCACATTTGTCATGTGGTCATGACATGAAATATCAAAAAAATTCCACACTTCCCTAGAAACCCCCTCACATGCTTCAGTGTGCTCGGTGGCAATACGCAAAAGGCGTAAACATGTCAATAACAAGGCGGGTATTGCGAGTATCTTTTGTAACCCCTGCAAGATGGTAGCCTACTAAGGGGGTTTATGCAATGCAAGGAGCGTCGCCATTAGGGTTAGAATCGATAAGGTTTGAACCCTAAGTTTTCCTAGATGAGTGGCGTGATTTTGACATGTGTCAAAATCAAAACCCTAATACTAAAGGCAAAAAAAATTAAATAAAATCTCATCCACACATAGTTATAATGTGAACATTAAATTATTAACCCAACACATAAATTAAATCAAATAAATAACCACTCCTAAATTCTAGAAAAATTTGGCAGCATAATGCCTCTAGGGCATACATGGGAATTAATTAAATTAAAATCCTACCAAGAGCCCCTTTAAAATTTAATTAAAATTAATTAAATTTTTTCTACACTTGATTGATTAATTATTGCCCCATTAATGTCTTAAAATAGTTACCTAGGTTAACATAAATTTAGATAAAATCATTTCATCGAAAGGGCCTAAGTAAAAAAATAATATAGCTCCAAGGTCTAAAATATACTAATGCCACTACTAAGATTTATATAATGTTACCCATAAATATTTTAATTACATTCATTTCCCAAATCCCACAATAAACTAATCTATCTCCCTTAGTCAAATTCATCATAAAGTTTGATTTAATTTCCCACTCAATAGTTTTCAAAATTCTAAAAGAGAACACTAAGGGAGCATTAACAACTAGAATAATAATTAAATATCAACTATCAAAGCCCCTCTCACTAAATTAAATATCCCAAGGTAAAGAATATTAAAAGTCAAATTCCATGAGGAGGGAATACAAAGATTCCCGTGCATCCAAAGAATTAAAAAAAATACATAAAAAAAACCTTTTTGTCTTGGAAGCCCTAAAAGCCGTCTTAATAAAATATTCTTCTCAAAATGCCCTAAACCTAGACTCTTTTCTCATTCTTCTTCTTTCCTCTTCACTCTAACCCTAACTCTTGCTTCTCTATTCTCTTTCATTTTGTTTTGCAGGCTAGGGTTTCATTTGGTTTCCTTGGGCCATGGGAGCATACCACAGTGAGGTATACTCACTGTTTATACTCCTAGATTAATAAGCTCTTTTTTTGTATATATGTATGCATAGTTAGAAACAATGAGAAAAGTTCATATATATTTTTGTTGCAGACAGAGAACGATACACACTATAAATATATATATTTCTTTTATTTCATATAATACAGTGTAATTGGTAGGTCGCAGGCCAAACGACTGAGCAAGAGTGGCGAACAACATGATGGAACGATAATGGTAGTAGTGTTGGGGGGAGGGGTCGTACATCGGCGTAGGAAACACATGGTGGAGGTCCATGGTGGAGGAAGGCGCCGCCGCCGCCACAGCACTTACAGGTAATGGAAGAAAGGGTTGGGTGGGGCGGACGCCCCACCCACCAATAGTCACCTGCTATAGAAAATTAGGGGGGGGGCCCTTTTCTTTTTACTTAAAATTTCTTTAGCATAAAAAACAAACCTTAACATGGATGCTGCCCATGAGGGCTTTGCCTTGGCTGTGCTGAAACAAATGATTTATCCTTTAATAAATTTTTCAGCCGAATGGAAAGTATAAGTTATTCACTCAGTTCTAAGATATTTTAAGTATGCACATTATATATATATATATATATATATATATATATATATATATATATATATATATATATATATATATATATATATATATATATATATATATATACCCACTGCTACATAGGTTTATTATTTTCATGACAACAGTTTACCTAAAATGAATATTATCCTGTGTAAGTTCCATATATATATATATATTTATACTCAGAAATCTAAACATTATCTATAGGAATGTAATTTTCCTTTCTACACAGAATGAATATAGATATAATTCTTTTCTTTTTGTTTTGCCATACATGCAAACCAGCGACATATTTTAATTCCTCAACAATAAAATACAGGTTAGATATTCTCTCTTTTTGTTTCTTTTTCTTCTAACTTTCATAGCAAGGAAAATATATATGATTTTCTTCCAATAGAACAGAATAAAGATTTAATGAACAACAACATAGATGTTTAGATAAATTATCTTCTCTTTCATTTCTAATCAAATACATAGCAATGCCATTAACATGAACTGATATTTTTATCTACATTTGGACAGAATAAAGATTTACCATAGCAACCATAGATGCACCAAAAAATAGAAATTCACTTGATTACATAGGGATATTTTCCAGAATATACACAACAAAGTGCGATCTTATTTTCTCTTCAAACCATTACATCAAGGCCAAATGGCCATGGCTCTCCAACAGCCAAATACAAAACCCAACACCAAAAAAAAGATAACTCTTATCCAAGATACAAATGACTCCAACATTAAACTTGCAAAATAAAAATAATGGGGAAAACTTCCAAGCCACCAAAACACTCTCCTCCCTACGATAGACCCTCAAGTGGGTCACCCCCAAGCTTGGAGGTCGATCTTCATAGGGTCTCATACCACAACAGAACAAAAGCAAACCACACAATAAAAAGAAGAATACACATAAGGCTTACACAACACAAAATCCATAAAATGGATTTGATGGGGTAGGAGAGTGGACTCTCTCTACTTAAGAGGTTCACTCCAACCAAATCTCATGAATCCAAAACAAGGCCTCAAGCCTAAAAATACCTCCATAAAAATCATAATACTCCCAACAAGGCCTCAAGCCTAAAATCTCCTCCATGAAATATATCACACTAAGGCACTCATGCCATAAAAATAACCACCAAAGCTCCACCAACATGCCCTCAAGGCCACAATATGCCAATACAAAGAGGGTGACCTCGAGGAGGTTCACTCCTCTCCCACCCCTCACATGAATGGACACACCAAGAATGGTAGTCTGATTCAAACACCCATAAAACACAACACAACAAAAAAAAGCAAAACATAAACAAATCCATTCACACAAGAAAGTAAAAATGCATGAGAAAGGATCAATACCTTGAGGCTTACCTTAAAAAGCCCAATAATGGAAGAGGGTTGTAGAAGAGCTATCCAACCTTCTCCTTCAAGCCACCTTCCAAGATCTCCAACTCTCTCACCAAAAATCCTCCAAAGATAGCCAAAAAAAAGAAAAGGAAAGAACCCCTTTCCTCCCACAAAGAGAGAATAATATAGGCTTCATTCCAAAGCCTTGAGGAATGAGAAGGTGACACATGTCACCTTCTCCTTACATCTTCTCATACCACTGGCAAGGGAAATGGAATGTGGAGGTGACATGTGTCACTCTCCCATCCATTCAAACCTCACCCTCTCGACATGTGCTCTCACACATGTGTGAGAGCAAAGGTGGAGAGGTGGCATCTTTCAAAATGGGCTCCAAGAGGATAAGTGATGACACATGGCATCACCTTATTCTGTAAAGGAAGCCCCTTCACTCCAAGATACTCTCACACATGTGTGAGATCATTGGAGGAAGGTTCCACACACTTGGGGGTCTTGAAGACTCCCCAAGTCTTCAAGGTGATTGGAATCCATGCCTTGGAAAGGGAAATGGGTCTTGTTTCAAGGCATGACTCATCTCCCACTCCAATTCAAATTTTAATTTTCGTCACTTTACTTTAAGCTGAAGTTAAGGTGACTGGATAGAGGTAACCCTAGGGTTTGGCATGCTCAAATGGGCCCTAGACCCTAGGGGTACCACCTAGGATTAAATTTTAGCCCATAATAAACACTTTAGGAGGTAGAAAATCACATAAAATGGCCACTAAAATAAAATACACCAAGTGGTGTATATTAAATCACATAATTTTAGACATTTACGAAAGCATCACACAAATTGACACATGATCTTGGTCCCCCTGGGACTAGATCGGTCTAACATGGAAAACACATTAGGTGTGAGATCGATTTCTAATTTTCCATGGCCTAGAAAATCAGCTGAACACTTGAATAAATAGATTAATCTAACATATACATATATATATCATAGCCGAAGCAAGGAAATGCATACACTCACACCATCGCATAATCATTTAAAACATTATTAAAATCACATCATGAATAAGATTCATAATTGCATTTCTATATACTATCTCAAGATCAAAATCGCATAGCAAATCCATATAATGATTTCACAACTAACATCTCTAATATCATCAAAATGCATGTCACATGTATAATCATCATTAGTGAATCCAAATCAAGATATAGTCACATCACAACATACTAAACATAGCTAAACAAAATAAAGGAATATAGTCTAGAGAATCTGCATATCGGGATCAATAGTTACCAAATGTCGAAATGTCATCAACTGTAAATATGAAATAAGCAAAATAAGGCAGTGAAATAAATAGGCCTCACATCCCCCCCTAAGACTAAACTTCCTCCTAGAAGTCGTCAAAGAGGTGAGGATAAAGTGTCCTCAATCTAGCTGCATCCTCCTATGTCACCATGACCTCATCATATCTATCCCACTGAACCCTAACCTGGTCTAGCTCTCTACCTCAAAGGCCCAACACTTGACAAGCCAATATACAAACTGGCTCCAAAGCCAACTGCTTGTTCGCCTCTACTTGTAGAGCATTCTAGTCCAATACATGAGATAAATCAAATATATATTGTCGTAAAACAGACACATGGAACACATCGTGGATGCACTACAGGCTAGGTGGAAAGTCTAGATGGTAGACTATGAGTCCTATGCTCTCCAAAATTTCAAAAGGCCCAATGAACCATGGTGCGAGCTTAGAGCCCTTTGCATAACGGATTGGACTCTTATGCGGCCGCACTCTCAAGAAAACTCTGTCACCAACTGAGAAGCTTCGATCTAGTCTCTTAGCATCGACATACTTCTTCTGTCGATCCTGTGCCTCTTGAAGTATCTGTCTAATCAAGGTCACTTGCTGCTCCATATCCTGCACCAGCTCTAGCCCAATGGAAACCATGTCCTCTATATGGTCCCAACTCAACGGTGTCTTACAAGGTCTGTCGTACAAGGCTTGATAATGAGGCATACACAACGAGCTATGATGCCCATTATTGTAGGCAAACTCAACCAAATATAGATACTCCTCCCATCTAGACTGGTGGTCCATAACATACATGTGTAGCATAACCTCTAACACCTAGTTCACCCTCTCCATCTAACCATCTATCTCAGGGTGATAAGTGGAACTGAAGTTGAGCTATGTGTCTAACACTTGCTGTAATACCCTCCAAAATGCTGATGTGAACACTGAGTCCTTGTTAGAAATAATGCGGTGAGGAACCCCATGTAGTCTCACAATGTCATCCAAGAATACTCTCGCCACTGCTGGTGCATTGTACATTGTGCGTATAGGTGAGAAATGCGCCACCTTGGTCAACTTGTCAACTGTCACCATGATGGCATCATGGTGACGAGATGACATAGGAAGACCAACTATAAAATCCATGGAAATGGTGTCCCATTTCGACTCAGGTATCTCATGAGGGTATAAAAGACCTGTTGGATGTTGATGCTTGGCCTTGACCCTCAGGCACTCAAGGCATCAAGCAATAAACTCTACAATATCTCATCTCATACCCGCCCAATGGTACAACTGTTGCAAGTCGGCATACATCTTCTTCACCCTCGTGTGTGTTGCATAAGGTGCATTGTGAGCCTTTGATAGAACCACTACATGTAGGTCTCCTGCATGGGGTACATAGATGCACTGTTGATGTCTAAGGAGCCTATCTGCCTCTAGGAAATAACCTGTAAACTTACCCACAAGGGCCCTCTGTGACTGGATCTCCTGCTAAACCTCAAGAAATCACTCATCCTCTAGCAGATGCTATAAAATGCATCCTCTCAAGTCTACACTCAGTGTCAAGGTTATGATCTTGTGGCACCTCAAACTCAATGCATCGGCAACCACATTCTCCTTCCCTTTGATGTAGTGGACATCAAAGTCATACTCACAAAGGAACTCCATCCAACGCCGTTGGTGGGATTTTAGATTTGGCTGCATGAATATGTACTGTAAACTGTGATGATTTGAATGTAGCTCAAAATGACAACCCAGTAGAAAGTGCCTCCAACGAACAAGAGCATGAACCACCGCTGCAAGCTCCAAGTGATGTGTGGGGTAGTTCATCTCATGGGTCTTGAGTTTTCATGACTCATACGCGATCGCTCGACCCCCCTGCATAAGTACAACTCCTAATCCCTCTAATAAAGCATCCATGTAAACCATGAAATCAGCTGCTGGATCAGGAACTACTAAGATAGGAGCACTAGTGAGACGCTCCTTGAGGATCCTAAAGGCCCTCTCTCACTGCTCAGTCCATGTAAAACTCTTCCCTTTCTGCTGAAGGGAAGTGATGGTGTGTGTTATCCTGGAGAAGCCCTCTACAAATCTACAGTAATACCCAACCAATCTCATGAAACTCCTGACCTCTGTCACACTGGTGGGTGCTGGCCAATCCCTGATAGCCCTAATCTTTGATGGATCTATAGAGATACCATCACCAGATGGGATGTGCCTCAAATACTGTACCTCTGATCTAAAAAATGCACACTTCACCAAGTTGCCATATAGATGCTGCTCCCTCAAGCACTGCAAAACTTGACGTAAGTGCTCCTCATGCTCCTCCTTAGTCTATGAATAGATCAAACTATCATCTAAGAATATAATCACAAAGTGATCCAAGTACGGAACACCCCGTTCATGAGACTCATGAACACTACAGGGGCATTCGTCAAGCTGAAGGGTACCATAGTGAACTCATAGTGGTTGTATCGAGTCTGGAAGGTGGTCTTATGGATATCCATCTCTGTGATGTGCAACTGGTGATAACCGGACTTCAGGTCTATCTTAGAGAACACCTTGGCTCCCTGCATCTGATCAAAAAGATCATCAATCCTAGGTAGAGGATAACGGTTCTTCACCATCACCTTGTTAAGCTGCCTATAGTCCATGCACAGAAGAAGAGACCCATCTTCTTCATGAAGATGACCTGTGCTCCCCAAGGTGAAATTCTAGGTTGGATGTGCCCCTTCTCGAGCAACTCCTCTAACTATAACTTGAGCTCCGTGAGCTCATGGGTAGTCATCTTGTAGGGTGCATGAGACACTGGCTCGGCACTCGACACAAGGTCAATGTGAAAGTCTACCTCTCTGCGAGGTGGCATCCTTGGTAACTCTGGTGGGAAAACGTCAGAAAACTCTCTCAAAATGGGATGATCATCTAATGATGCCTCTGTCTCATCCTCTGACCTATCACTAAAAGTAATGGCAAACATCTGACATCCCTTTTGCATGCAATGCTTAAGCTGCTGAGCGGATATCATGAGAACTATCGTGGGCTTCTGAATGCCCACTATCTCGACTGCCGTACTATGGTTGTCTAAGAAACTAATCGCCTTTCAACGACAATCTAGCTTGGCTCTATGAACCGTAAGCCAATCCATGCCCAACACCACACCATAAGATCTTAAGGGCATAACCCTAAGGTCTACTAATGTAGTGAAGGCTCCCAAAGATATCTCACAATCATGAACCAAAGCATCCACTGCCATCTTGGTCCCTATGGCCAACTCAACCTCCCACCTATTGCCCTACGTAGAGGCCACTAGCCTGCAACACTCCACTAATGATGGAGAGATAAATGAATCAGTAGCACCAGAATCAAATAAAATAGCAATGGGGACATCCCCAATCATAGTTGCGGTCTCGATCACAGAGGCATGGAAGTCAGCCTGGTGGTTATCAACCACTGCAAACATGTGGTGGGACCTACCTGTTGTCTCTTAGATTTGCACCCTTGCTAATTTTAAAAAATTAGCAATCTGGTGAAACATGCGATCTTTGTAGGTATGTGGGTCACCTGTGATGGAAAGAACCTCCGAAGAAGGGCGACTTCCTATTGATACTCCACCTATATTGCTTGTACCAAAGTCTTTGTAGAGAAAAGGGTAAGAAGGATTGCATTAAAATGAAACCTACTGTCTAAGGTGATGCACCAAAAGATCATCTAAGACTACACAAAATTGACACACTATAGAACCAATAATAATAAGGCTCTCTTACATAACCCAACAAATCATAATCCTTGGATAATTAATTTGTAAGGAGGCTAAATAACTACAGTTCTGTAAAGGGGAAAGATGTTTTCTCACCACTCAAAACTGATTGTTATTCCTTGCACATCTTACAACCTGCTAAAATATATGTATCCCTGCATAAAGGCACCAACATGAAATACAGCTCCAAGGACAAAGAACATCACAAAGATCTATACTAACACTAAGGACACACAATATTAGAAGAAATGGGAAGGTATAAACTGCTTATTACTGCTAAAAAGGGTGTTACAATGCTATATATCTCTGAAAATGGGTTACAAGACTGTTCACTTCTGCAAAAGAACTCAGAAAATTACAATATACAGTGTAGTGAATAGCAAGAACTCTGAATAATGAACAAGGAAGAAGACTATAGACTTCCCAAACAACTTGTAATAAGATAAACATGAGCCACCTCCATTTTCGTGTATCTCATAAATGTGCCCAAAATATCTACCCAAAGTCTTCCAAAATGGGTTTCCAATGCAGAAATAGTCAAGGCATCAATAATCATAAAAGCACCTGAAAATGTCTTTGAATGCCTTTAAATGATTGAAATAAGTCAAGTTTGTGCAATAACTCCTCAACCTGTTTGTCAACTTCACTTTGCAGCATCATAAATGTCTAATATTTTCCCAATAAATGACATAAATACACATTATTTCTGCATTTAATTAACATTGACTAAGAGGTTTATAATTACACCACTTAGTTAATGTTTTTACATTCCAAAATTATTACAAACCTATGTAGAAAAATGGCATTTAGGACACAACATTTAATTTCCCAATTTTTACATAGTTTGGGGACCAATTAAATATTGTGAAGGAACGACAAAGTAATCGAGAAGACTTACTTTGTCGTTTGTGATAAATCTGCCTAATGTTGCCTCTTTGCATTTTTATTACAAATGATAAAGTAATTCATAACTAATTACGTTATCATTTGTTTACAACATTTAATCTATCTCTAGATTATGCAAAAATGACATTAAAAAAAATGTCCATAGCTCCTAGGCAAAATGACATGACTCCACTCACATGCATATTCACTCGCATTACATGGCTATGTCAAAAACACCTTATAACCCCTAGCCATTCATACGTTTTTTACATATACGAGCAACAATAAATGGCAGAAAATAAAGGTAATCGCTCTGCAGTAGATACCACTTCATTTTTTGATGTTTTTACTAGCATCTTGCTACCAGAGGCGAGATTCGAGGGCATTCTAGGTATTTTGTCTGAAATGAGTTTGAAAAACTCTCAATTTTTTCTTTATATCTGCATTCCTTTTGATTTCTGAGCACAACACATGATAAAAATCTTGAAAAAAACTTGCAAAAAGATGTCTCTGTGCATTTTGAATTCAAAAATCTGTATTTTCTTTGTGTACCTGTTGTTGAAGCGTGTCTTGAAGAAAATCTGAGCATATATTTCTTGAAAATCTACATTTTTCTTTTGTTGGCTGTGGTGAGATTGATATTTCTGGGCATTTTAGTTTTTTTCACTAGCTTGGAAGCTTTCTACTTCTCTGTATCTGCTTTCAAGACAAACCCCAAAGTAGACTTAAGCCTCTCTTTTTGACATTATACTGGGTTGTAGCTGCTGTTGTATATGACTCTGCAGACCCTCTCTTCACTTTATGAATTCTTTGTTGCATTTGGCTATAACAGAGGCATGATTTCATGAAAATATGAGCACACTAGCTGAAAACTTGCATTTTCTTTTGTTTTACACAAGGCCTCTTAATGTTATCAGATTTGTTATAGGTACAACAGTTTCATAACCAATACCCAGTGCTTCCACAAGAATTAGTATGATAGCTTCCATGTTTGGCCGGGTTTCAACTTCTTGGAGAATACATAGACAAGCAATTTCACATATAGCATTGAATTCCCTTTGAATGATATTCTTCAATGTAGGATCTGCTATTTCTGTCATCTTATCATTGCATTGGAGATATTACTTTGCCGAGTCAATGAGTGTCAAAATGCTTTGGGTCGAAGATTGTCTGCCTAAAATAAGCTCTAGGAGAAGTGTGCCAAATGTATAAACATCAACAGCTCTGCCACTCTCCACTCTCTGTGACTGCAGTTGCACTTCTCTCTCTTTATCTAGTTTCAAATCTAGCTCCAATGCTTTTCTAACATCTTCTCAATACTTTTAATCTTGGCTGATATTAAAATTTTCTTTCTGTGTAAGGTTGATTCTGAACCATGTTTTTGAATCTTTTGACTGCAATCTCTGTGCCATCTAATAAGATACCTTTGTAAATGTAACAGGTAGAGCCCCTCACTACAAGATTACTGAATCCTTCACAAAATGCTTGTGTTTTTGTGTAGGTGAAGGATTGTACTCTGCTGAAAATTTGCATTTTTGAGTTTGATTTAACATCAGGCTTGATCTGGGCATCTCTGGGCATTTCTGTTTGAAATGAGTTTTAAAAAACTTTCTTTGTTGTTTACATCTGCACTTTAGCTATTTTCCCTTACATCTGTGTATAACATCTTTATCTTCTTGTAGAAGCAATGAAATGGGTCTTTCATTTTTATTATTCTTCCTTTGTAGGAATACATAACATACAAAACCCTCTGTTCTCTGTATATGGAAACAAGGCTACTGCACTTAGATACTTGATATGACATTTTGGCATTTTTGCATTACTTCCTGTAGCTGCATATGCCATTGCAATTATTGAATATGAATGTTGCAAAATAGAGAAGGCATGAGGATATATGTAATCTCTTTGCTGTCCATTTATTTGCTTGTACTTGTTCATCGATGAGATATGGATGCCTTCCAATGTGTTATGTTGCTCCAACTTTATTTTTGAAACTGTATGTGGAAAGGAAAAATGCCTTTTGCTGTTTCATTATTTTACTCTTTGAATCTACTACAGCTGTACCTTTTATGTATAAGGCATATGGCGGTAATGTGAATTGCATCTTCATTTGATGGTGTTATGACCACTGTCTCTTTGTCTTTCTTGATTGTGCCTAGACTCTTCTTCTATCCCTCTAATGCATCTGAGTCTTCATGTACAGTATCCTCCATCTCTTTTGATATTCTTCTTGATATGGCATAATGGATTCCTTATGACTATCCCAGAATATATGGACTGTACTTTGTATGCTGTTCCTTTATGGATGTTGCTTCTCTTCGATGTATTACATGATTGTTGTTCCAACCTTATGATAGTCTTCTTTTCTTAGGATCACTGACTGCATTACCTATCATTTGCATCATTTCATGATCTGATTCAATTCCCAAGGTATAAAACATAAGCACAACTGGAACTGTAATCGATGAAGAACCAATGGTAATCACTTCTCTTCTAGCAAACCATTTGTCATCTTTGGATGTCTTGATCACTTTGATAAATACTTTGTTCTTGTTCTAGGTAAATCCAGTTGATAAGTAATGAAATACCAGTTGTTCTTTGTTTACTTCTCCTTGTATATGCTATTCTTTGAAGACTATTTTTTGTTGCACTTTGACTCTCAATGTTACCTTCAATTACTAATGATATTGAACTATTTTCCACTAAAAAAAATCAGCCATACTCTTGCTGTTAGTTTTGTTTATTGCATTGCCATTGAAAGCTCTCAACACCTATTGCTGCTCCACCATGACTATATATGGGGGTAGCGTGCTTGTTGATGTGTGGTTGTTACTCCATCCTCTCTTTTCCTTCATGACTGTCTTTATCATGGATGTCCATGTGATTGTCTTCCTGTTGACTGTTATTGCTCTTGATAGCTGTGGTCTACCTTCTGAATATGCTCCTTGGACTGTGCTTTTACATTTGTATATTGCATTCTCTTTTGTTGGTTGTGACTTGAGCTGGGCTCAACCCTTGTGGGAGCCACATTTCCTCCAGTCATAATATAACCTAATGAATCAAGCAAAAACATAATTACACCTATATCTGCACATGAAACAAACTTGTTAGAAAATAAATGCATATTTTGGATGTGTTTGATGACTGATTGTTCTCTAGGACATCCAAGGTATACATTTGTTGTTTAATGCAATTGAGGAACAATTTATACATGTATGGTATCTTGTTCATGTATGGTTTGGGAGCATTCATTGCTTAGAGCATTGCTCTAACACCATTATTTTTGCTAGATGCAGAAACTAGGGACGACATGAAGCTAGGAAGGACAAAGACGACTCGGGGTGACATGACAACATGCCAGAACTAGAACTAATCATTCTTAGGCAATGACTGGCCTCTAACCCTACATGCACATTACTTTATTTACTTATTCATGTGTGGATTGTTCTTCTATTTCATTGAATAAGATAGTTAACCTCACGGCTTGTGCAAGATAATGAACATTTTACATTCAATAAAGATTATTTATTTTTTGGAAAAGATTTTGGATAAACCCTTCTTATGTTACATGCACTTGGATAAATGCAGTAAACTAATAAACATATTCTCCTGAATTATTTCATTTATGCACTTGAATGTAATGTATGAAGGACCGGATGAGATGTACCTTACAAGTTTTGAATCAAAACTCTACCTGAATGAGCCGTAGTGAAATATAGGTAACATCTTTGGTGACATCTACTATATGTTTGCTTGCTAAACATCAGATCAGTTGCTTGAAGCTTAACGATTGGGCATAGAGTGACACATACTTGACAAAAACTTCAAAAAACACTTCTTTCCATTGCTGCAACTCACTTCAGACTGCCATCTCTTCTAATCCATCAAGTGCATGGGTATGGTTGGTGACAGTGAACCAACAAAAATCACTGTTACTAATGATATGCATCTACTTGATGGGTTAGAAGGGGATAAGAAACAAAAATACCTCCTTAGCAAACTACTGTGATTTATTACAGCTCTATGAAGAGGATAGGTATGATGTGTGACAGTGAATACATGTATTCAATGTTTCATATGATGCCTGTACCACATACAACTATAAAACATTACAGTAGTTTCATCCTCACACATAACAGACCTAGGAATAACTAACAACTGTGTAGAAACACACTTAGGGAAATGAAATCTACATCTAATCTATTGTGCAGCAGCACTTAGAGGAAATAAAAAATAAACCTACCCTACATCTAACCAGCAGAGGTGGTGTTCAAACATGACCATTCACTGGTTCTTTGAAATAGCTTCCCATCCTTAACAATTTACAATACCTCACATGCTCATGAGCAGCCTCAAAGAGGTGGACAATTGACAAAAGTATAACCAACTACTATAATGAGATTTGGAGAAAGAAAACAAGTCCACCTGCCTCATAATTTTGATCATGCTTGCTGTTGTTCTAAGGCATATAGGTAGATTGGACATGTTGCTCCTCAGTTTCAATCTTCTCCTCAGGTGCAAGCATGACTAAAAACACCTTGTTAGGCTTGATTTGAGCTAGATGTCTAATAGGACATCCATTTGAACTAACAAACCTCGCTCTCTCTTTGCTAGCTTCTAGCTTATGTACTACCGATCCATCATCTTGCTGATTGGAATGCCCCATTTGCAGTGTAAGATTTCCTTCCTCTAAAGATGTTTCACCTTCTATCTCAATTTCAATCTGATGTGGAAGAGTTGGTTAACATGAATGAAATGAAGGAATGCCTGCCTCTTTGATCTGAACAGGCTGATCGCATGCTGCTGGCTCATATGACACTAGCTTATCATTGATGTTAGAGAAAAAAACCTCTATGATCCCTGAAAACATGTTCTCATCTAACTCATAACTTTGCATTAAATCTAGATGAGCTTTGTCATTTTGCTACTTGAAAGCAGGCACCGATGTTAGTACACATATGCTATCTTTATTCTCATCTACAAATTCAGGTAATTCATCAAACAAAACATCTAAATCTTGAGGTTCAACCTCTATTTCCTTCTCCAAAACATGTTCCACTTGGTCTTGTATGCCATCTAAGTTTGACAGAAAGGATTCAAGATCATTCCAAAATGAATCCTCATCAGATCCTTCTTGGTCTTTTGATAAAAAGGGAGTGCCTTTTACCTCATGAACCATCCTTTCCTCATGTTCCTTTTCATCTTTCAGCTGCTCCAAGACTTGATTATTACATTGATTGTCTTATGTCAGCAACTCATCAGATTGTTTGACCTTTTCATGCTCATTCAACTCAATAAAAGAAGGGAGTTCATCAAATAAAAACATAAAATCATTGGTTTTGATACCTTTTCCAAGCTTCTCAACCTACTGTCCTGATTGATCATGCTCATTTTCTTCTTGCAAGATGCCTAATTTTTTCTCTTTTTTATCACATATAGGTTCATGAATAGCAGGTTCTTCTTTTATCTCAGGAAACTCATTCTTTTGTCCACTAAACCAATTATCTTGATAGACAATAGGTCCACCTAGACAAAGACGGATAGTAAAAGGATAGGAAGGCTGATTTGACAAGGAAACCTGAGGAATTGGCTTGGTCTCTTATAGACATATAGGCTATTCTTTTTCAAGTATAGGCTCTTTCAGTGGATAAGACCCTCTAAAACTTGGAATATTGAATTTAGGAGACTTAGGAGACTCACCTTGCTTGAAGCTTGGTATTCTGAACTTGGAAACCTCTTCTTCAAAGAATGGATTTGGAAAAGCAATAGCTGATTGAGTTTCCAACCTTTGAAATGGAGCCAACAAAAGACTCTTTTGCTCTTCTTATGCAAGATCTTCCTGTGCAAGCTTCTCCTCGTATTGATTTTTTTGCATTTCCAGCTCTTGTTGACGCTGGGTAGCCTGGTAAGCCAACTCCTCCTGCTGTAACTCAAACTATTGTTGCCACTTGATCTCACCTAGTTCCTGAGTCCAGTCCATCAATATGTTTTTGATATCACTAATCCCCAACTTGTCCAAATTTTGAGATCGACTGTGGTGATAAGCATGTTGGTTTGGCATGAAGTTATTTTCTTGAGGATGATTTTGAGCATACATGGACTGAAATGAAGTCTAAGCAAGGGTGGGTGGGTGGTAAGCATGTTGGATCTGCTGGCTACTTGCAATTACAGGGCTATTTTGGACAAAAATAGCAATATGGTTACTTCGATATGGCTGACAAGAAAAGGTATGAATAACATTCTTATGAAATGGAGGGTGATAAGGCATATTCCCATGAAACATAGACATGCCTATCACTCAAAAAGCTGGAAAATTAGAATAGAGTACATTTCCTTGATTAAAACTTGAATCATACTAGCACTTGAACTGCTGAAACTAGTAGATAATTTCTCTAGAGTAGCTAGGTGTGTAAAGAAAATACCTCCAAAAGGATGAAACTACTGCTGTGCACACCAAACAACAGTAACAAAATGTATAAAAAGGACTGAGAATTAGTTCACAGTCCCACCGGGCGTGCCAAAAACTATTGTCTCTCAGATTTGCACCCTTGCTAAGTTATAAAAACTTAGCAATCTGGAGAAACATGGGATCTTTCCAGGTCTGTGGGTCACCTATGATGGAAAGAACGTCTGGAGAAGGTTGGCTTCCTATTGATACTCCACCTATACTACTTGTACTAAAGTCTTTGCAGAGAAAAGGGTAAGAAGGATTGCATTAAAATGAAACCTACTATCTAAGGTGATGCACCAAAAGATCATCTAAGACTACACAGAACTGACACACTACAGAACCAATAATAATAAGGCTTTCTTACACAACCCAACAAATCATAATCCTTTCATAATTAATTTGTAAGGAGGCTAATAACAACAGTTCTGTAAAGGAGAAAGATGTTTTCTCACCACTCAAAACTGATTGTTATTCCTTGCACATCTCACAACCTGCTAAAATATATGTATCCTTGCAGAAAGGCACCAACATGAAATACAACTCCAAGGACAAAGAACATCACAAAGATCTATACTAACACTAAGGACACACAATATCAGAAGAAATGGGAAGGTATAAACTGCTTATTACTACTAAAAAGGGTGTTACAATGATGTATATCTCTGAAAATGGGTTACAAGACTGTTCACTTCTGCAAAAGAACTTAGAAAATTACAATATACAGTGTAGTGAATAGCAAGAACTCTAAATAATGAACAAGGAAGAAGACTATATACTTCCCAAACAACTTGTAACAAGATAAACATGAGCCACCTCTATTTTCGTGTATCTCATAAATGTGCCCAAAATATCTGCCCAAAGTCTTCCAAAATGGGTTTCCAATGCAGAAATAGTCAAGGCATGTCATCAATAATCATAAAAGCACCTGAAAATGTCTTTGAATGCCTTTAAATGATCTGAAATAAGTCAAGTTTGTGCAATAACTCCTCAACCTGTTTGTCAACTTCACCTTGCAGCATCATAAATGTCTGATGTTTTCCCAATAAATGACATAAATACACATTATTTCTGCATTTAATTAACATTGACTAAGAGATTTATAATTACACCACTTAGTTAATGTTTTTACATTCCAAAATTATTACAAACCTATGCAGAAAAATGGCATTTAGGACACAACATTTAATTTCCCAATTTTTGCATAGTTTGGGGACCAATTAAATATTGTGAAGGAACAACAAAGTAATCGAGAAGACTTACTTTGTCATTTGTGATAAATTTGCCTAATGTTGCCTCTTCGCATTTTTATTACAAATGATAAAGTAATTCATAACTAATTACTTTACCATTTGTTTACAACATTTAATCTATCTATAGATTATGCAAAAATGACATAAAAAAAGTCCATAGCTCCTAGGCAAAATGACATGACTCCACTCACTTGCATATTCACTCGCATTACATGGCTATGTCGAAAACACTTTATAACCCCTAGCCATTCATACGTTTTTTACATATCCATTATCATGATCACATGCTTTATATAAGTCTAATGCAACATATTAAACCGACCCTTATGCCTCCCTATGCATGACAATGTCTCAAAAAGAAAAGCATACCCACCTTGTGATCTCAACACCAACATGCCTTATACCTACACTTCATCCACCTTGTGAATCCCTCATGATATGCCTTAGTAAAAAATACCCTCGACCTTGTGTTTTCATAATGCATTTGGCTCGACTTGGAAAGAGAATCAAAAGGCCGAAAAAGTCTCATGGCCCCCTTGTATCATCACTAGGTTTTTAAAGACTTTAGCAAGTCTTTACCATGACACAAAATAGATAGCAATGATTTCTTGCAAATCAAAAGTCAAAAAAGACACAAAGGGAAATAGGTCTTAATCGACTAAAAGGAAGGAAAACCTAAAAGATATCGTTTGTATTTCATTTCACCTTCCTGTTGTTCAAACTTGCTGCCACTCGACCGCCGCCATAGAGGGTTTGGAAGGAAAAATAGTATGAATTTGAGTCAATTCGGTGTGTTTTTTTGCCGACTTTGAGAGAAAAATACAGGGTAAGTTGTATTTAGCTAAGATTCTAAACTTTTGTTGCTGATTCTAGGCCGATTTTGGGCCTTTCTGGCTGTGAGCTTGACTAGTTTTTGATGCAATTTTACTATCTTTGATGTGGCCGACCATCTTCATTGCACTTGCTGTGTTTGAGGCTGAAAAGAAGGTGATTTCTAAGAGTTTTTTTGTGACTTTGGAAACAATAAACGACAGAAAACAAAGGTAATCGCTCTACAGTAGATACGACTTCATTTTTCTGATGTTTTCACTAGCATCTTGCTGCCAGAGGTGAGATTCGAGGGCATTCTGGGTATTTTGTCTGAAATGAGTTTGAAAAACTCTCAATTTTTTCTTTATATCTGCATTCCTTTTGATTTTTGAGCACAACACATGATAAAAATCTTGAAAAAAACTTACAAAAAGATGTCTCTATGCAATCTAAATTCAAAAATCTATATTTTCTTTGTGTACCCGCTACTGAAGCGTGACTTGAAGAAAATTTGAGCATATATTTCTTGAAAATCTGCATTTTTCTTTTGTTGGCTGTGGTGAGATTGAGTATTTCTGGGCATTTTAGTTTTTTTCACGAGCTTGAAAGCTTTCTACTTCTCTGTATCTGCTTTCAAGACAAACCCCAAAGTAGACTTAAGCCTCTCTTTTTTGACATTATACTTGGTTGTAGCTACTATTGTATAAGACTCTACAGACCCTCTCTTCACTTTATGAATTCTTTGTTGCATTTCGCTGTAACGGAGGCATGATTTCATGAAAATATGAGCACACTAGCTGAAAACTTGCATTTTCTTTTGTTTTCCACAAGGCCTCTTAATGTTATCAGATTTGTTATAGGTGCAGCAGTTTCACAACCAATACCCAATGCTTCCACAAGCATTAGTATGACAACTTCCATGTTTGGCTAGGTTTCAACTTCTTGGAGACTACATAGACAAGCAATTTCACATATAGCATTGAATTCCCTTTGAATGATATTCTTCAATGTAGGCTCTACTATTTCTGTCATCTTATCATTGCATTGGAGATATTGCTTTGCCGAGTCAATGAGTGTCAAAATGCTTTGGGTCGAAGTTGTCTGCCTGAAATAAGCTCTAAGAGAAGTGTGCCAAATGCATAAACATCAGTAGCTCTACCACTCTCCACTCTCCGTGACTGCAGTTGCACTTCTCGCTCTTTATCTGGTTTCAAATCTAGCTCCAATGCTTTTCTAACATCTTCTCAATACCTATAATCTTAGCTGATATTGAAATTTTTTTTCTATGTAAGGTTGATTCTGAACCATGTTTTTGAATCTTTTGACTGCAATCTCTATGCCATCTAATAAGATACCTTTGTAAATGTAACAGGAAGAGCCCCTCCCTACAAGATTACTGAATCCTTCATAGAATGCTTGTGTTTCTGTGTAGGTGAAGGATTGTACTCTATTGAAAATCTGTATTTTTGAGTTTGATGTAACATGAGGCTCGATTTGAGCATCTCTGGGCATTTTTGGTTGAAATGAGTTTTAAAAAACTTTCTTTGTTGTTTACATCTACACTTTGGCTATTTTCCCTTACATCTGTGTATAACATCTTTATCTTCTTGTAGCAGCAATGAAATGGGTCTTTCATTTTTATTGTTCTTCCTTTGTAGGAATACATAGCATACAAAACCCTTTGTTCTCTGTATATGGAAACAAGGCTACTGCACTTAGATACTTGATACGACATTTTGGCATTTTTGCATTACTTCCTGTAGCTGCATATGCCATTGCAATTATTGAATATGAATGTTGCAAAATAGAGAAGGCATGAGGATATATGTAATCTCTTTGTTATCCATTTATTTGTTTGTACTTGTTCATCGATGAGATATGGATGCCTTCCAATGTGTTATGTTGCTCCAACTTTATTTTTGAAACTGTATGTGAAAAGGAAAAATGCCTTTTGCTGTTTCATTATTTTACTCTTTGAATCTACTGCAGCTGTACCTTTTATGCATAAGGCATATGACGGTAATGTGAAATGCATCTTCATTTGATGGTGTTATGACCACTGTCTCTTTGTCTTTCTTGATTGTGCCTAGACTCTTCTTCTATCCATCTGATGCATCTGAGTCTTCATGTACAGTATCCTCCATCTCTTTTGATATTCTTCTTGATATGGCATAATAGATTCCTTATGACTGTCCCAGAATATATGGACTGTACTTTGTATGTTGTTCCTTTATGGATGTTGCTGCTCTTCGATGTATTACATGGTTGTTGTTCCAACCTTATGACAGTCTTCTTTTCTTAGGATCACTGACTGCATTACCTATCATTTGCATCATTTCATGATCTGATTCAATTCCCAAGGTATAAAACATAAGCACAATTGGAATTGTAATCGATGAAAAACCAACGGTAATCACTTCTCTTCCAGCAAACCATTTGTCATGTTTGGATGTCTTGATCACTTTGATAAATACTTTGTTCTTGTTCTAGGTAAATCCAGTTGATAAGTAATGAAATACCAGTTGTTCTTTGTTTACTTCTCCTTGTATATGCTGTTCTTTGAAGACTATTTTTTGCTGCACTTTGACACTCAATGTTACCTTCAATTACTAATGATATTGAACTATTTTCCAATAAAAAAAACCATCCATACTGTTGGTGTTAGTTTTATTTATTGCATTGCCATTGAAAGCTCTCAGTACCTATTACTGCTCTGCCATGACTATATATGGGGGTAACGTGCTTGCTGATGTGTGGTTGTTACTCCATCCTCTCTTTTCCTTCATGACTGTCTTTTATCATGGCTATCCATGTGATTGTCTTCCTGCTGACTATTATTGCTCTTGACAGCTATGGTTTGCCTTCTGAATATGCTCCTTGGACTATGCTTTTGTATTTGTATATTGCATTCTCTTTTGTTGGTTGTGACTTGAGCTGGGCTCAACCCTTGTGGGAGCCACACTTCCTCCAGTCATAATGTAACCTGATGAATCAAATAAAAACATAATTACACCTGTATCTACACATGAAGCAAACTTGTTAGAAAATAAATGCATGTTTTGGATGTGTGTGATGACTGATTGTTCTCTAGGACATCTAAGGTATACATTTGTTATTTAATGCAATTGAGGAACAATATACATGTATGGTATCTTGTTCATGTATGGTTTAGGACCATTCATTTCTTAGAGCATTGCTCTAACACCATTGTTTTTGCTAGATGTAGGAACCAGGGATGACATGAAGCTAGGAAGGACAAAGATGACTCGGGGCAATAGGACAACACACCAGAACTAGAACCAGTCATTCTTAGGCAATGACTGGCCTTTGACCCTACATGCACATTACTTTATTTACTTATTCATGTGTGGATTGTTCTTCTATTTCATTGAATAAGCTAGTTAACCTCACGGCTTGTGTGAGATAATAAACATTTTACATTCAATAAAGATTATTTATTTTTTGGAAAAGATTTTGGATAAACCCTTCTTATGTTACATGCACATAGATAAATGTAGTAAACTAATAAACATATTCTCCTGAATTATTTCATTTATGCACTTGAATGTAATGTATGAAGGACTAGATGAGATGTACCTTATACATTTTGAATCAAAACTCTACCTGAATCAAAAGATGAACCGCCACGCGTGCCTTTGTGTTTCTCCCATAGGGATGCAACATAAAGCACCTATCTAAGTTGATGAGCCAAGCCTTAGCCTCGGCTCCCTCTGTGGTCCCCGCGAAGGTGGGTGGATTTAGCCTAAGTAAATCCCTGATGGGGTCCCCATAGTCTCTGTGTCCTCTAAAAGGCTCATCCACCTCCTCTCACCATCCATAATCATAAGGTTTGTGATAGACCTTCTCTATCCTCATAGCCTCCTCTCATGTCACATGACATAGAGGACTCCTACTATGAGCTCTGTACACTGAATCGACCTCCTCTACTATTGTGTCAGGTACCTCTACATGTGGCTCTATACATGGCTCCATGTGCAGCTCAACACGTGACTCCACTCGCGACTCCACTCGTGACTCTAGACAGGGCTCAACACGTGGCTCTACATGCAGCTTGACATGTGGCTCCTCTATAGCTGATGGTAACCTCTCCAAGATTGCCTGTAATGCCTGAAGAATCTGTGGCCCTAAATCAGGTGCCTGTGGTGCCTGCGGTCCTTGTGGTGCTGGTGGTCCCTGACCCTCAGCTGATGACTTGCTACGTGTCTTAACAGACGTAGTGGTGGGTGAGGACGCTTGCGTCTCTCTGGGAGGCATCCTACAAGAATAAGGTATTTACAATTTAATCAAAAATGCGGAATATATAATGTACCCAAACAAGCCTATGTTTAAACTTGGGCTCTATTACCAAATGTCATGCCCACATTTCCCATGCAGTCATGACATGCAACACAGTGTCATGCCCACATTTGTCATGTGGTCATCACACGAAATATCAAAAAAATTTCCACTCTTCCCTAGAAATCCCCTTAAAAGCTTCAGTGTGCTCGGTGACAATACACAAACGGTGTAAACATGACAATCAAAAGGTGGGTATTGTGAGTATCTTTCGCAACCCCTACGAAATGGTAACCTACTAAGGGGGTTTATGTGACGTGAGGAGCGTCGCCATTAGGGTTAGAATCAATAAGGTTCAAACCCTAAGTTTTCCTAGATGAGTGGCATGATTTCGACATGTGTCGGAATCAAAACCATAATACTAAAGCAAAAAAAATTAAATAAAATCTCATCCACACATAGTTATAATGCGAACATTAAATTATTAACCCAACGCATAAATTAAATCAAATAAATAACCACTCCTAAATTTCAGAAAAATCCGGCAGCATAACGCCTCTAGGGCATACATGGGAATTAATTAAATTAAAATCCTACCAAGAGCCCCTTCAAAATTTAATTAAAATTAATTAAATTTTTGCTACACTTGATTGAATAATTATTTCCCCATTAATGTCTTAAAATAGTTACCTAGGTTAACATAAATTTAGATAAAATCAGTTCATTGAAAGGGCCTAAGTAACAAAATAATATAGCTCTAAGGTCTAAAATATCCTAATGCCACTACTAAACTTTATATAATGTTACCCATAAATATTTTAATTACATTCATTTCCCAAATCCCACAATAAACTAATCTATCTCCTTTAGTCAAATTCATCATAAAGTTTGATTTAATTTCCCACTCAATAGTTTTCAAAATTCTAAAAGAGAACACTAAGGGAGGATTAACATGTAGAATAATAATTAAATATCAACTATCAAAGCCCCTCTCACTAAATTAAATATCCCAAGGTAAAGAATATTAAAAGTCAAATTCCAAGAGGAGGGAATACAAAGATTCCCTTGCATCCAAAGAATTAAAAAAAATACATAAAAAAACCCTTTTTGTCTTGGAAGCCCTAAAAGCCCTCTTAATAAAATATTCTTCTCAAAATGCCCTAAACCTAAACTCTTTTCTCATTCTTCTTCTTTCCTCTTCACTCTAACCCTAACTCTTGCTTCTCTATTCTCTTTCATTTTGTTTTGCAAGCTAGGGTTTCATTTAGTTTCCTTGGGCAGCCATGGGAGCATGCCACAATGAAGTATACTTACTGTTTATACTTCTAGATTAATAAGCTCTTATATATATATATGCTTAGTTAGAAACACTGAGAAAAGTTTAGATATATTTTTGTTGCAGACAAAGAAAGATACACATTGTAAATATATATATATATTTCTTTTATTTCATATAATATAGGGTAACTAGTAGGTCACAGGCCAAATGATTGAGCAAGAGTGGCGAACAACATGATGGATGGCTGGTTTGGGGTGCTCAGCACCGACAGTAATGGTGGCAGTGTTGGGGGGAGGGGCCATAGATCGGCACAAGAAACACACGGTGGAGGGCTGTGGTGGAGGAAGGCACTGCCGCTACCACCACCACAACACTTATAGGGAATGGAAGAAAGGGTTGGACCTTTTCTTTTTACTTTAAATTTCTTTAGCATAAAAAAAAAACTTAACATGGATGCTACCCATGAGGGCTTTGCCTTGGCTATGCTGAAATGAATGATTTATCCTTTGATAAATTTCTTAGCCGAAAGGAAAGTATAAGTTATTCACTTAGTTTTAAGATATTTTAAGTCTGGACATTATATATATACATACATACATATAGTCTGGTAGACACACACACACACACACACACATATATATACATATAGTCTGGTAGATACACACACACATACACACACACATATATATACATAAATAAAAGTATATACCCACTACTACATAGGTTTATTATTTTCATGATAGCAGTTTACTCAAAATGAATATTATCCTGTGTAAGTTCCATATATATATTTATACTCAGAAATCTAAACATTATCTACAGGAATGTAATTTTCCTTTCTACATAGAATGAATACAGATATAATTTTTTTTTTTTTTGCTATACATGCAAACCAACAACATATTTTAATTCCTCAACAATAAAATATAGGCTAGATATTCTCTTTTTTTTCTTTTGCTTCTAACTTTCATAGCAAGGAAAATATATATGATTTTCTTCCAATAGAATAGAATAAAGATTTAGTGAACAACAACATAGATGTTTAGATAAATTATCTTCTCTTTCATTTCTAATCAAATACACAACAATGCCAATAACATGAACTAATATTTTTATCTACATTTGGACATAATAAAGATTTACCACAACAACCATAGATGCACCAAAAAATAGAAATTCACTTGATTACATAGGGATATTTTCTAGAATATACACAACAAAGTGAGCTTATTTGCTCTTCAAACCATTACATCAAGGCCAAATGGCCATGGCTCTCCAACAGCCAAATACAAAACCCAACACCAAAAAAAAGATAACTCTTATCCAAGATGAAAATGACTCCAACATTAAACTTGCAAAATAAAAATAATGGGGAAAACTTCCAAGCCACCAAAACGTTGTCCTCCCTACCATAGACCCGCAAGTGGGTCACCCCTGAGCTTGGAGGTCGATCTTCACACAGGTCTCATACCACAACACAACAATAAGCAAACTGCACAATAAAAAGAAGAACACACATAAGGCTTACACAACACAAAATCCATAAAAATGGATTTGAGGGGGTAGGAGAGTGGACTCTCTCTACTCAAGAGGTTCACTCCAACCAAATCTCATGAATCCAAAACAAGGCCTCAAGCCTAAAAATACCTCCATAAAAATCATAATACTCCCAACAAGGCCTCAAGCCTAAAATCTCCTCCATGAAATATATCACACCAAGGCACTCATGCCATAAAAACAACCACCAAAACTCCACCAACATGCCCTCAAAGCCACAATATGCCAATACAAAGAGGGTGACCTCGAGGAGGTTCACTCCTCTCCCACCCCTCACTTGAATGGACACACTAAGAATGGTAGTCTCATTCAAATACCCATAAAACCCAATAGAACAAAAAAACTAAAACACAAACAAATCCATTCACACAAGAAAGTAAAAATACATGAGGAAGGCTCAATGCCTTAAGGCTTACCTTAAAAAGACCAATAATGGAAGAGGGTTGTAGAAGAGCTATCCAACCTTCTCCTTCAAGCCACCTTCCAAGATCTCCAACTCTCTCACCAAAAATCTTCCAAAGATAGCCAAAAACAAGAAAAAGAAAGAACCCCTTTCCTCCCACAAAGAGAGAATAATATAGGCTTCATTCCAAAGCCTTGAGGAATGAGAAGGTGACACATGTCACCTTCTCCTTCCTCTTCTCATACCACTTGCATGGAAAATAGATTGTGGAGGTGACATGTGTCACTCTCCCATCCATTCAAACCTCACCCTCTCCACATGTGCTCTCACACATGTGTGGCATCTCTCAAAATGGGCTCCAAGAGGATAAGTGATGACACATGTCATCACCTTATTATCTAAAGGAAGCCCCTTCACTCCAAGATGCTCTCACACATGTGTGAGAGCATTGGAGGAAGGTTCCACACACTTTGGGGTCTTGAAGACTCCCCCCAAGTCTTCAAGGTGATGGGAATCCATGCCTTGGAAAGGGAAATGGGTCTTGTTTCAAGGCATGACTCATCTCCCACTCCAATTCAAATTCCAATTTTTGTCACTTTACTTCAAGCTGAAGTTAAGGTGACTATACAAAGGTAACCCTAGGGTTTGGCATGCTCAAATGGCCCCTAGACCCTATGGATACCACCTAGGATTAATTTTAGCCCATAATAAACACTTTAGGAGGTAGAAAATCACATAAAATGGCCACTAAAATAAAAGACACCAAGTAGTGTACATTAAATCACATAATTTCACAACACTTCAATTAAATAATCCAAAAGTGTGAAATCTAAACCAAATAATAAAATGGAGACATTTACGAAAGCATCATACAAATTCACACATGATCTTGGTCCCCCTGGGACTAGATCGACCTAAAACAGAAAACACATTAGGTGTGAGATCGATCTCCGATTTTCCATGGCCTAGAAAATCACCCACACACTTGAACAAATATATTAATCCAACATATATTTATCATAGCCGAAGCAAGGAAATGCATACACTCATGCCATCACATAATCATTTAAAACATTATTAAAATCACATCATGAATAAGATTCATAATTGCATTTCTATATACTATCTCAAGGTCAAAATTGCATAGCAAATCCATATAATGATTTCACAACTAACATCTCTAATATCATCAAAATACATGTCACATGTCTAATCATCATCAGTGAATCAAAATCAAGATATAGTCACATCACAACATACTAAACATAGCTAAACAAAATAAAGCAATATAGTCTAGAGAATCTGCATATCGGGATCAACAGTCCCCAAATGGCAAAATGTCATCAACTATAAATATGAAATAAGCAAAATAAAGAGTGAAATAAATAGGCCTCATAGATAGCATGTTTATGCTTTATTGTTCACTTCTAGATTATATTAGATCGAGACATGTTAGAATATCTAGTACATTTTTGAATTTAAAAGGAAAAACTATCTAATGTGTTTAAAATAGTTCTAGTATGTGAATATCTAATGTGTAGATAATTTTTTCAAATTTTGAATCTAGTATACATGAAGTATTAGAATGTATAAAATAGTTCTTGATAAATGATAACTTAATACGATTGACAGCTTGGAAAAATCTCACTAAGATCTACAACCTAGTCTTATAAGCATAAAAAAAGTTATGAGGTGCTACATTATTCCATTTAAGCTCATGGATTTAACACATGGTCACTCTCTTCATACATGAAATAAAATTTTATTTATTCATTAAATTGTTCATATGGGGCCTATCAAGTTAACAAAGCTATCTTGACCCAAATATTAATATAAAACCATAGACATTGAGGCCCATTTGTCCTATGTGCTAATGTGCACAAAAATTGAATGGCACAATAAAAATGAATAAGGATCAATAATGTGGGCCCAAAGAGGCCAAAGGAAAGATGCATGTTGCCTCAATTTTCCCCTAATCATAATCAACTTAAAATGAAAATAAAAATGCAAGAGTTCACAATACAATACAAAGACTTAAGGCATGAAGCAAATATTTTAAAGGTTTCACATGCTAATCTAACTAAGATAGACTACCAAAGATGTTGAATATGATAATGTATAGGGGTTTGATATGAACATTACAACTAGGGGAAATTATATGAGAAGCCTATATACAAATGAATATTTTAAAGTGATAATAAACAAGGCCATTGAGCAACTACTGTGTGCAACAAATCATATTTAGAACCAAAATTAAAGAAGTGAACCTTTTGAATTTTCAAGAGTGGATCACAAATTCAAAAAGAATTAGGGCATGTAAGTGTAAGATCTTTCTTAGCTATATGTGCATTATGAAAAAAAATCTTGTTGGTATTTCATGATCCTCAATATGAGAATCATAAAATTTATTTCATTTTCATTAGTATCCATGTTAGGGTTTAGATGAGAATGTCTTTGTGGCATAATCAACGCAATCTGACATAATCAACACAATATGGCTACTATAGAGAGAAAGGTGAAGCAATATAAAACACTCACAAATGTAAAAATTAGAAAATCAATAAGAGATCAAATCTGAAAATGAAACCCTAGGGGAAATTTGAGGGTGTGTAGCATGAAAAAATCAAGGTCACAATAAATCACAAAACCTAAGAGAATAGAAGATTGTGGAGCACACAAAAGAAAGGTAAATGAAACCCTAAGGAGGTATGAAAATATGATAAAGCAATTGGAAAAATAGATCTAAAACCTAAAGTTATAAAGAAGGATATAGCCTAATCTTAAAACCTATGGGGCATAGGAAAATGTCAGGTTGACCAATAAGTGTGAAGGAGTAAAATCCATTTTAAATTAAAATTCTACAATAATTAACTAAACACAAACTTTATATTTAGTGCAAGTATAGTTTCCAATATAGCAAATATTACCATAATCTTAATGCTATAGAAATATCATAAAAAGAGTCTCAAAACTAAAAATATAGATTAGGAGAAAAATAATAATGAACTAATAGCACCACTATACATAGAGCTCAAAACATTATGTAATTTGAATTTGAAAAAATATATTGAAGACACAAAATATCAAGATAAAATGCAACTATAGTTCTTATGATGAAACATATGAGTATCTATACAATTATCTCATAGGTTCATTATTAGTTTGACAAGACTACAAAATTGATCTACCATTTACATTATGATGAAATCTGGTAGTGGCAATTGTGGAAAAATCTACTTGTAGGGTATGTTAGGGTGAAATGTGGATTAATCAAATGAACAATACTAAACCCAAACATCAACAGAATAATGAAAACAAGAAAGATTGAATGAAATGAGGCAATGAACAATACAGTGTAAACCTTCCCTGTTCCAAAGCTTCTGTTGTTCGCCTATTACAACCGTCCTTTGCTGATGAAGTAGGCCCTCAGTGAGTGCACTCTTTTAGCTGTGTTGTAGGATGTCGGTAGTAAATGGCTGTGTTGATAGATAATGCTGTGAAGTAGAGCTTCAAAGCAAATGGTGATCTCAAGTAGATTGTATTGGGGGTGCCAAAGGCGCGCTGGTAGAATTCTGCAGAGTAACAATACAAATAACCTGGATGAATAGAATGGGAGGATGAAGCTTCTTTTATAGACTCAGAAGAATGAGAATCGATGGTTGAGAGGAGATATGAAGATCAATGGCTGAGGATGGTTGGGGAATGTGCAACTAGTAGAAATATGACAAGTGTCTCATCTCCATCATGAAAGAGGGGATTTGACAACATTGATTGGAGAGTTAACTCTTTTAACTGAATAGTTAACAAACTTGATTAGTCAGTTGGAAGAATGAATTATGGAATTGACTGAATTGATTGAGGGATTAACTCAATTGACCAGTTAGTTAACTAACTTTTGATTTGAGAAGAAATAGGACATGTGGGTGAGGGGGAAAATAGGTAATTAAATATTTAATATATTTAATTACATGTGCAACCCGATGAGGTGGACAAGGTGAGGTGGAAAGTGTGAGGTGGATTTTTGGAATTAGAACTTAGGATAGAGGAATTTGGATAAATTAAATAATTTAGGATTATTTAATTGTGTAGGACCTTTAGAAGAATTTTAGGGATTTTAATGAAATAAATTGAATTTATTTAATTATGGAATAGTGAATCGATTAAATAAATTTAGAATATTTATTTAATTGGTAGAAGAACGGAATAAATATTTAGAATATTTATTTAGTTGAATCGTGTCATTTTTAGGCGTATACATGGTACATTTGCAAAAAATAATGAATGTATAAGTAAATTAACTATATATTTACATGAGTCGATACAAATTTTAAGATAAAGGGAATAATATAGAAGGTGAAATGAGAATGAAAGAATATATACCAAAAACACAAAACATCAAGATGCAATATGTAACTAGATATAACATGTTGAATATGAAAGATATGAGTATATATATTAAATTACCTAATTTGTGTTCATTTTTTAGTTGAAGACTACAAAATTGACCTCACAAATTTGTATGGTGAAAACTTTTGTTCACAATTGAATGGAAAAATCTACTTGTAGGGTACACCTGCAAAAAATAATGAATGTACAAGTAAATAAGAATGAAAGAATATACCAAAAACACAAAATATTGATGCAATATGTAACCATATAACACAAAGGATGGCTTAAGGGGATGTAAGAGGATGTCTTAAGGGGATACATAAGAAGATGAATTTAGGGGATGTAAGAGGATGACTTATGGGGAGATGTACATGAATCAATTTATAAATTATAAGATAAAACCTGATGGCTTAAGGGGATGTAAGAGGATGGCTTAAGGGGAGCTAAGATGATGAATTAAGGGGATGTACAATATGATGTATTTAGAGGATGGATGAGAAACATAGGAGTATATATATACAATTACCTAATTTGCGTTCACTTTTAGTTGAAGACTATAAAATTGACCTCAAAAATTTGTATGGTAAAAACTTCTATTCACAATCATTCAAATATCTACTTGTAGAGTACACCTGCAAAAATAATGTTCAAATGTACAAGTAAATTAACTATATATTTACATGAGCCAATATAGATTTTAAAATAAAGAGAATAATATAGAAGGTGAAATGAGAATGAAAGAATATATACCAAATACAGAAAACATTGATGCAATATGTAACTAGATAACATGTTAAATATGAAATATATACAAGTATATAAATTACCTAATGCGTTCACTTTTAGTTGAAGACTACAAAATTGACCTCACATATTTGTATGGTGAAAACTTCTATTGACAATCATGCAAATATCTACTAGTAGGGTACACTTGCAAAAATAATATTCAAATGTACAAGTAAATTAACTATATATTTACATGAGTCGATACAAATTTTAAGATAAAGGGAATAATATAGAAGGTGAAATGAGAATGAAAGAATATGGACCAAAAACACAAAACATTGATACAATATGTAACTAGATAACATGTTGAATATGAAATAGACAATTATACATACAATTATCTAATGCGTTCACTTTTAGTTGAAGACTACAAAATTGACCTCACATATTTGTATGGTGAAAACTTCTATCAACAATCATGTAAATATCTACTTGTAGAGTACACCTGCAAAAATAATGTTCAAATGTGTAAGTAAATTAACTATCTTTATACATGAGTCCATGCAAATTTTAAGATAAAAAGGGAATAATATAGAAGGTGAAATGAGAATGAAAGAATATATATACCAAAAACACAAAACATTGATGCAATATGTAACTAGATAACACAAATGATGGATTAAGGGGATGTAAGAGAATGGCTTTAGGGGAGCTAAGAGGATGTATTAAGGGGAGCTAAGAGGATGTCGTAAGGGGATACATAAGAGGATGGCTTTAGGGGATGTAAGAGGATGGCTTAAGGGGAGATACATGTGTCAATACAAATTATAAGATAAAGGGATGTCTTAAGGGCATGTAAGAGGATGACTTAAGGGGAGCTAAGAGGATGACTTATAAGGATGTAAAAGGATGGCTTAAGGGGATGTAAGAGATGTGGTGTAAGGGGAAATACACAGGTAAATAATCTAGCCACTCAAACTATGTGTCATGTGAGAAAATTAGTTCTATATTTATAGGAAATTGTTTAAGGGTAGGTAATATGAGGATGGCTTAATACAACTATATTAACAATCAATTAAATATAAACAACTATATACATACCTGAAAATTTATTCCATTGTACCATCTGCATCCTCTCTTTTTTGTAATGCATCTATAATTGAGTCATGTTCTTCCATAGAAAGTGTCCATAACTACTTATTAGCAGGTCTCCCTTGATATCTGACTAGTTTTATATTTGTTGCCACAACCAAATGTGAGTAGTGTATGATCTTCTTATGTCTTTCATAATCTTCAAATGCAGGCAAACGATTCTTTCTTATTAGATATTTTCATAGCCAGGTGCCAACAACAACCGCATAACCTATTGGTTACTCATAGTTATCATCATCTACTATAGGATATAACAACTTTTGTTTTGTCTCAACACATCGAGCCAACCAATACTCGGTTTCCTCTTCATTGCCCTCAAGTGCAACAATAGCCTACACATGTCCTGCAAAAAAGATTATTTAATTCAATAAAGTGTGACATGTATCTAAATCATATAAATATGTACATGCATATATATATATATAATTAAATATATAGATTACAAAAAAATGTAATAAAAAAATATTGAAAATTAAAGTACCTTCTTATACAAGGTTAGAAACACGATCATAATCATCTGATGCAAACACTTGATTATCATCTTCAATTGTAGTTTCAAGTTGATCTTGTGTTTCTGTAGGTGTCAAGGATATTTGTTTCCATTCTTCAACCCATTCTGTATTTTGACATGCTCCCCTATCACCTGTAATAAAAAATTGACAAAATCATGCATGCTCCCTATTCCATATAGTCCATGTGCTTGCATTTGAACTCTTAAATGAATGTCATTTTGTTGATCTAGTTATTGTCTCACAATCAAGTGGAGTAGGAATATTCTCTTCTTCAACTAACCAAAAGAGTCATCAAATTGTAGAGTTCTCACTTGATCTCGTAGATAATTTTTCATTACACCAATCCACAATTGCATGTGCATCTCTAAATTTTGCTGCATCCTCAAACTTTAGTTGTTCTTTAGCAAGGGCTTTTTTCACACATGCTCCAGCTCCATCATGTTCTCCTTTACCATGTCCAGCTTAAAAAAACTCCACATATGTTGGATATTATTTTCTTTGTGAGCCCTACATAGCCAATAAAACATTCTTTTATTTTTGAATTGCCCTGTACAGTTATCTAACCATATGAAATGTGCCATCTAGATTTTTCTTTCTTTTAAACATTCATAAAATTTTGTGAAACAATATTGCACAAACTCTGAAGAGTGTAACCGGTTATCACTTACATAGAAATGATACTCCCTCAAAATTTTTCTATTATCTTCTGTACTATCATCTGCATGTCTGTATACAATATGAACAAATAGGGCCACCTGCACTGAATTATAATACTGAGATTGAATTTCCTCTTGTGGAGCAAGAGTATAGTTTTCTACAAAGTCAACCACTGATATGATAGTTCCAATTGGAAATGTGCTTTTACATGTACAAAATTATCCATCAAGCCACTGAGCATATTGGGAGTGTTTGACATATTTGGATACAATATTATCCTTAAAATATTTGTTGAATGCATGCACACAAATTTTTTCTGTGACTAACTGGCAACACTTTCCATTTTTTCCATCCTTTAAAAAATATTCAACATTCTTGAATATTTTCATATCCACTAATTGTTTTCCAAATTCATGTGAAATATTTTCATGCATACATTCTCCTAACAATGAAAATATGCCACATCTATTGCATTGTCAAGAAATACATGCTTTTGAATAAAATAAGTATCAATTAGATGTTTCACAAAACAAACCTGCGACAAACTCCTTAATTGTTTGAGGTGGCATATTAATACCACATTCTTGCATAATTTCGTTAGTATGCAAAATAGAACGTATATATCAAAAAATATCATACTAATAATGAAATTGCACATGAGTTTTACAACAACAAGATTCGTTGTTTATTAATTTTCACATACCAAAGTTTACATTTCTCGAAAGATCTGACTTATGGTAATATTAAATGGTACTAACACTGAATCATCTAAGAATTTTTTATATAATTCAGTTTGAGTCATGTCTAATAGATGTTTTGGATGAGGATCACAACTTTTGGACCCCCACTCTTAATTTTAAAACATCTCTAACATTAGATGATACCCTTGTATTATCATGCCGATATTTTCCAATTAAAGATTTGATTTCACTATTTAATTTCATGTCATACCTTGGGAGTCTACCACTAAAACTCCAACATTGGTTAATTGGATCATTTTCAATAGTTTCTCTTCTCTTTGCTGCTCTTCTCAAAGTTTTAGGATTTATATTTAGAAATTCACTAGTCTTACTTATCATTCTTTTATTCAAAAATAATTTATTGACTAAAGAAATTGTTATATCTCTTCGTGTTGCATTGCTATCTTTAGATCAACTCTTTTTACCAATAGAATCAATAGCATTAGCAACACTAGATAAAACTTGTTTCATTGATTTATCTTTCTTTTTAGGTTTTACAAAAATGCCTAACTTTTTCATTACTTTTCGCAATTTCCACATTTTCATCAATTGCATCATGAGTTGACACTGAAATCCAAGAGTTTTTCTATAAAAATACATTTTATATAATCTATTTGCATGAGTTCTCATTTATCTCCAAGAAATCTTAACAAGAAGATTATCCAAGACATTTCTTTCAATCTTAAAAAAAATATTTTCATTTTCACTCATATAAGGGATTTCATTCTCATTTCCTCTTTCCATATTTTTAGTAGTATAATTGAGCTCACCATTGGTATATCCAGCTTCATTTAATAAACTAATTCGATCAATATCATCGATAGGTGGGATTGAAGACATACCTAGATTTGTTTCTATAGTCGTGTTTTCCATATCATTCAAAGTTGGCTTTGAAGACATGCCTGGATTTGTTTGTATAGTCGCATTTTCCATATCATTGAAAGTTGGGTTTGAAGACATACATGCATTTGTTTCTATAGTTACATTTTCTTCTTCCAAATTCACCATTTCCACATTTGCATCATCTACATTCATCCCATCCTTTATAGTCTCTTGAATGTCTTTCTCTTCAATAGTCATGGAACTAGATGCTTCAATATTCTTCATCTCTTGAATCCTTGTTCTTCTATCTCTCTACCTTTTTGCTTCCTTCTCTCTATTTGGTTCAATTTATTGAGGTGTCATGACCCTCCTTTATTTTTTTTTGGTGTTGATTTGATCCCATGATTACCAAACTCTCTTGATAAAATAACAAATGATATTTAATCCAATTTCAAATTGATGTACTTCTTTGAAATTTTGAAGTAGAACTAGATGTAGATCCTTTGTTGCATAGATTTTGAAGTAAAAGTAGATGTAAATAACAAAAACCCTTTTTTTATTCCTCTTGAAAATAGTTCCTGCACTTGATTCCACTTTAGAATTATTTATATGATTGATTCCTTTCAAAATCTGAATAGAATATGGCATGCCAAGAGATTCCAAAGACACTTGTAAGTAAAACAATATAGAAATTGTTGCTGTCGGCCCATACATTAGACTTGCAAGTTGCAAGTATACAGTGATAGTACATTTTTCCTTGATGATGGGAAATAATAGTTATAAAAGAAACGGGTACCTATTCATAAACATAATGGGTACCCATTATAAAATGGGTACTTGTTTATAAAAATAATGAATACCCATTTATAACAGGTATCCGTTATATAACGCGTACCCATTTTAGAATGGGTACCTGTTATATAACGTGTACCTGTTTTAGAACGGGTACCCGTTCTAAAAACATTGAAATGGATGACTGCCTTTTCCCTTGCCTTTGGGTTGGTTTTAGGCTCGGGAAAGGCATGGGTAGCCAACCTTGAGCCTTAGACCTACAAGTTTTTTTCTAAGTACAGAACAAGAGGAAAGATTGAGTTTCCCTATATGGTTGATGCCATTTTTTTCTAAATTTTTTTACAAAATTAAAATCATTACAGATGATAGTTTCTAGTTTTCAAATATGTATTTTTTTATTGGACTTGTTTTTCTATTTATTATTTAATTTATGAGTAAACTGGTCCAAAAACTTGAAATGATAGGTGTTTGTATTTTTTTATTAATTTTTAATTTTTAAACTTAAAAAAAAATATATGTCACCAATCTACACAGTCATTCTTTAGACAATGAAAAAAATAATTTTATGATTAGTTTTGCTCAAATTATGTTGGTCGTACATGAGGGGTTTCCAAAAACAACAATTAGGGCCAATAACAAATTAATAAAAAAAAATATTTGGAAAAAAATTATAAAAAAAATCTTCATCAAACTTCACTGTACTACACATCTTTCCCCAAAAGGATTTAGAAAAATACTTTTATTTAGGTCAAATTATGTTGGTCGTACACGGGCATGGTATGGTTAAAAAAAGTGACTTTTAAATAGTGGTTTTTAGAAATGCCTATTGAAAATTAATTTGTATCATCTGGGTATTGAAATAAATTACATATTTGGAAACTAGACTCTGAGTACTACATTTCATATTACTAACTTTTTTTAAGATTCAATCTTTAAGTGCCTCAAATGTTTCAGTCAAAAGTGACAAATTCTAAAAATCAGGGAAAACACTTCCACTTTTTAGCCAAAAAGTGGACCCAACTTCTTGCACTGACCCATCATCAATCATGAAACACACTTTTCAAGCAAGTAATTCATCATTTGAGCATATAAATTGCATCTATAAGGCTATTAAATTGATTTTATTTCCTAGTTCATATTTCATTCAAATATTTATATTGTAATAAGTTTTTTAAGTCATTCAACAACTTTACTGTCACAACTGTGACAGGAACTATGACAGGAAGTTAAAATAAAAGCCCTATAATAATATTTAAGTTGCCCCTTTAAAAATAAAGTGATCAGGCCCAACTTAAAAATATTATTCATTGTTTTAGCTTTGAAAAGGGGACATTATGGTCCACCCTTCCCATAATTATTTTCCCTCAAGCAATTGAAAACCTAGATGCTCAAGTATCACCATGATAATGTGATGAGTTATATTGTAGTGTCGATAGATCCTAGATCCTATACGTATCAAATAAAACAACTCCTGCTAAAATAACTATGGGATCCATGCAATCCTAGATTCTCAAGTTTTATCATTCTATAATGTTCATAAAATCTACATCATATATCTATCAAGTGAAACAACTCCTACCAAAAAGCACTATGGGACCTACTAGATCTCCATCATTCATGGTTTTATGGAATCTATGTAACTTGATCACTTTGAAAAATAATTTTGCCACTTGAGGAAAATAACAAAAGAGTGTGCACAATTAGTTAGCTTATTTAAAACAACAAGAATACAAACCTTGTGAGGCCCATGATGAGAGAAATGATTGTATCTTTCCACATTTAGCTTGGATTAGGCAAGGAATGCAACCAACTCTGAATATGCTCCTCTTTGATGTGATGATAAATGGTCCCTTCTCTTCAATGCTTGAGGACATCCCCAAACTTTCATAAGGCCAAGGGTTGTCTTATGAACTTACCACCATGTTTTTGTTGTGCCACTCTATATTATCACTATGAAATGAAGAATTTGGAACCTTTAATTAAGAATCATAATAAGTTTCTTGAATCCCAATAGACCTTACAACTAAACTACAAGAAAAAACCCTCATAAAATCTAGTGCAGATCAAATTGTACGCGGGCTAGGATGAAGTTGCAGTGGTCATAAATTATTTGAAACTCTTCACAATCAGCACAATGCAAGAAAATGCTCTTAAAATATACAAACTTGTGATTCTAGATGACTAATAATAGTAATCCAAATCTTGAAACCCTAAAAATCAGCAATATGAAAATGGTATAGTGGCAACATGATGTAGGAGCATCTGGAAGAATTCAAGACATCTGAGACAATTGACAATGAAAACAAAGTATTGAGACAGTGAATTGGGAGATACCGCATTCTACTTCATTTGAGTATAAGAAGCTACAGATCTGGATTTAACATCTAGACATAGTCAATTACAACATATCAAGAATTTAGATCATTTGGCTTTGATTCCGGAGAGATATCACTATCGAAAGATTGATTGTTGTTGCACGTTTGACATAGCAGAACTAACTATGTTCAGTGGAGTCTATGAAAGCAAGCTAGGTGTGCGGAAATCACTTCCTACACTAATCTAATGAGGGGAGGGCTATGCAAATTCAATTTAATCTTTACAATTACAGAAACATGAAACATATAACAGAGATATTGCAGCAATACACATAGAACCAGAAAGAAGACAGAAGAAGACAGACAAGATATAATGTGGGGAAAACCCTTATCAGGTGAAAAACCCCACACTCGAAAACCTGCACAATGTATTATCAAAACTAGATATGGTTTACAATACACTTGCAATGCAAGTTCTCAATAGTCTTCGACACTTGTGTCTAGAGTCAATCCAGTAGCATAACAGTACCTGTCAATCACATAATACATCTCCTCCTCCAAGCACCTATTTTTATAGAAAATACAAGGGAAAATAACCTCTATCTTGGAATGGGCGTCCAACTTGGCCTCATGGCCCAAAACCCACGCCTATGGACACTTGGTCAACATTGTAAGATGTATCTGACACTTGTCAACACACCCCATCCCAAAGAGGTCACCTATTTCCAAAATGGGCTATAACAGATGCTCTTACGACTCTTATGACCATCATAGAATCTGTCATAGCAGTTACAACTTACAGCTGTAAGAGAATCTATCATACACAGGCTATAAACAACACATTCTCTTATAACATGTCATAGTCCATCTTGGGGTGCCCAAAGATGCCTTTTTCAAAGATGCTTCTCGACACGTCTTCACCTATCTTACAAGCTTCTATATCTAACTCTTACATGTCATAACTTCGTCATTGGAATCTGTCATGACTGTTACGGTCAACATTCCCTTACATAACATCCAAGATGTTGACACATGGCAAAATATTCCTACCACTAAGTGGGATGCCTATCTCCTCATGTGAGGACAAAATTACATGTGGTCATATGCCATGTAGGATGGCACATCACCGTGCCAACTCCCACAATATGACAACATAGGATTTGCATCCAAATTATGCAATAGGCAATACATAAATAAATACAATGAAATAATACAAGGAATTACCAAGGTTGAGACACCTTAATTTCCAACATTCTCTGACTTGTCGAACACCTTGTAAGAACCAATAGAATAACGTGGTTTAACTACTATAGGCCAAAAGGCCCCTAGACTCTGAACACCATCTGAACTTCTTTGTGCCCACTAGCTTCGTCAATGCATCTGCAACATTCTTCAAAGTATCTATCTTCTCCAAATTTACCTTCCCATCCTCTACCATGTCTCGTGTGAGGTGAAATTGTACATTGATATGCTTTGTTCTGGCATGGAAAGTTGGATTCTTCGCAAGACAAATCACACTGACTGTCACAACAAATCGTAATTTGTCTTGCATCAACACCAATATTTGAACACAATTTCTTAAGCCAAATGGCTTCCTTACAAGCATGAGTTGCTGCTATGTACTCAGCTTCTGTCATGGACAAAACAACCATAGGTTGTTGCTTACTCATCCAACTAATAGCACCACCAAACAATGTAAACACATAAGCACTGGTGGATCTCCTACTATCAATGTCACCTACCCAATCTGAATCCACAAATCCACGAATATCAACAAAATGTGGAGGTCCTGTAACATTACCATGATAGCATATGGAATACTTGGAAGTACCCCTCAAATATCTGAACACTCGCTTAACTACATCTCAATGTACCCGTCTAGGATTAGCCATAATTTGACTAAGGACTCCCACTGCTTGGGCAATGTCTAGTCTTGTGCAGACTATAGCATACATCAAACAACCAACAACACTAGCATAAGGTACTTTGCTCATGTCCTCCACCTCACTGGGAGATTTTGGACAATCACTAATAGACAACTTTGTCACCAAAGAAATAGGAACACACAATGGTCTACAATTTGCCATGCTGAACCTATCCAACACAGTCTTCACATACTTACTCTGGCTTAACCAAAGTTTTCTGTTAGTTCTGTCTCTTATGATTTCCATTCCAAGAATGTACCTGGCTGCCCCTAAATCTTTCATTTCAAACTATGCTGCCAACTGAGACTTAAAATTAGAAATCATATTCTTACCCTTCCCAATGAGCAACATATCATCAACATATAATGCAACAATGAGAATATGATCACCATCATACTTATAATACACACAGTGATCTGATTTCGATCTCACAAATCCAATTGACAACACAAAGGCATCAAAATTCAAGTACCACATCCTAGGAGACTACTTCAATCCATACAAAGACTTCTTTAACTTGCAAACTAAATTTTCTTTACCTTTCACCATGTAATGCTCTGGCTGTGACATGTAAATCTATTCCTCCAAATCACCATGAAGGAAAGTTGTCTTCACATCCATCTGCTCCACCTCTAAGTCATAAGTTGCTGGAAGAGATAATAGGAATTGAATGGATGTCAGCTTTACAATGGGAGAGAAGATCTCACCATAATCTATACCCTCCACTTGTGAATACCCCTTCGCAACCAATCTGGCCTTATACTTCTCAACACTGCCATCTGCACCAAATTTCTTCTTGAACACCTATTTGCATCGAACGGGTTTCCATCCAGGAGGAAAAGGCACCAAGTCCCAAGTTTGATTCTTTTCCAAAGAAGCTATCTCATCCTCCATGGCCTCCTTTCAGGAACCTACATCTTTCATATCCATAGCCTCTGACACAATTCTAGGTTCATCACTGTTAGTAAGCAAAGCAAAAGCACAACTAGAATCAAGCAATGTATAACCAAACCTCTCAGGTTGCTTCCTGATTCATGTGGACCTCCTCAAAGGCTGAGGTGGAGGTTCTACTTCATCTTCTAAACTTTCAAAGCTGCTAGAGTTCTCCTCATTTTTAGGTCCAACATTGTCTTTCTGTTCAGCCTTCTCAGGGGTAGGAGGAAACTAAACAACATCCTCTTTCTTTTCTTTTTCTTCTGGCTGTAAAATAGTGGAAGAAGGTGTTAGCTCTTTGAAGATGACACTTCTGCTATACAACACTTTTTTAGCCACAGGATCCCAAAGTTGTATCCTTTCACACCGACACCATAGCCAATGAAGATACACTTAACAGGTTGGTTCTCCAATTTTGACCACTTCTCCGCAGGCACATGTGTATATGCCTCACAACCAAAAACACAAAGATGCCTTATTGAAGGCTTTCTACCATACCACACCTCCATGGGTGTCTTACCAATAAGAGCTAATGTAGGAGATTTGTTTACCAGATAGCAAGCAGTGGCAACAACTTCAGGACAAAACTTTTGTTCTAGGCCAGCTCCACTAAGCATACTCCTAGCCTTCTCCATCAGTGTCTTGTTCATCCTCCCTGCAACTCCATTTTGCTGTGGGGTATATGGATTTGTCTTATTCTTTCAATCCCAAGTTCCTTGCAATATTTATCAAATTCTGTAGAACAGAACTCACCATCGTTGTTAGTTCTCAAACATTTAATCCTTTTACCAGTTTGATTTTTAGCAAAGGCTTTAAACTCCTTAAACTTACTATAGACTTCAGATTTGCTTCTGAGAAAATAAATCCATGTCCTACTGTAGTCATCTATGAAAGATACAAAATATACAGATTTTGATAATGAAGGAACATTAATAGGACCAAATACATCAAAGTGAACAAGGTCCAAAACACCAGAAGACTTATGAGAACTCAAATAAAACTGAACACGATTTTGTTTTCCATATATGCAATGTTCGCAAAAGTCAAACTCAAGATTACAATCATCTAACCCCTCAACAAGGTTTATATTTTTCAGGGTTCTAAGACCCTTCTCACCAATGTGGCCAAATCTCTTATGCCATAACATTATCTTTTTAGCAGGAAGCTTAACGTCCAAAGCATGAATACAACCATCAGGACTAGATACAATAGATTTCTTCACTGTTGGTTCAGATGGTGGGGATGAAGTGACTGCTGCTCTCTTCCTTGAGTCAGAAGAACTATTGCATTGTCAAATGCATGCCTCTAGCTGAAACAAAGTACCTCTCCTAGTACCCTTAGCAAGCACCATAGCTCCTATAGTCATCTTGCATCCTTCTTTTAAAAAGATAACCTGCACACCTGCATCATTCAACATACTTACAGAAAGCAGGTTCCTTGCTAAGCTTGGGATGTGCATAACCCCAGAGATCCCCTTCACTTGTCCATCAAGGAATCAGATAGAGACTCTTCCATGACCAACAATCTTCAGGTGAGAGTCGTCACCCAGGTACACCCTTCCACCATCGCACTCCTCATACTTAGTAAACTAGTCTCGAAGTGAGGTCATGTGGAATGATGCACCAGAATCAATCAGCCACACATCATCATATGCAAGGGTTGGTAGGGCTGCAATGAAAGCATCACCATCATCATGTGACTTGTCAGAATCCGAATATGGGTTCTTCTTCTTCTTTTTATTTTCCTCTTTGCATTCCTTTTGGAAATGCCTAAATTTACCATAGTTCCAACAGAGAGCCTTGGACTTTTCAGGAGATTTGGATCTCCCATGAGATTTGGATCTACCCTTATCAGCTTTCTTGTCTTTCTTTTTCCCTTTCTCCTTGGGTCTTCCATGAACTGCAAGAGCCTCTTTAGCCGCCTCAAAAGACTTTCTCTGCATCTCTTCAGATAACAGTGAAAATACCACTTCATCCATTGTGAAAGTGGATGTGGTGCTCCCGATAGCCATCACAAGATGATCCCATGAGTCCGGCAAAGAACAAAGAAAGGTCATACAACGATCCTTCTCCTCCATCTTAACGCCAACTAATGTCAATTGTGCAATTAACATGTTAAAGTAATTCAGGTGATTTGCAACTAATCCTCCATCCTCCATTTTTAGAGAATACAACTTCTTTCTCAAAAAAAGTTTGTTCACTAGGGACTTGGCCTGATACACATCTCCCAACTTCTTCCAAAGCAAATTTGTAGTTTTCTCCTCATGGACATTAACAAGATAGAATCAACAAGAATAAGTCTTATGAGACCCTTAGCCTTTGAATCTTTGATATCCCAATCATCTTTTGCCATAGCAGTTGGTTTTGTACCAGTAATAGTTTCCCAGAGGTCTTGATCAACAAGCATGTCTTCCATCTTGAGCTTCCACAACTCAAAATTAGTGCCATTGAATTTCTCCACCTCTATCCTTCTGGATGTGCTTGCCATCTCCTTTTTGCAATAAGATTTAGAATACTCTGCATAGACTCCCACTCAACTTAAGATCAGCTCAAAAAAACCCTACCCAACAACTAGGACTAAAGGTGATCAAGATTTGATACCAACTGAAAGGAAGCTAGGTATGCAGAAATTACTTCCTACACTAATCTAATGAGGGGAGGGCTATGCAAATTCAATTTAATCTTTACAATTACAGCAACATAAAACATATAACAGAGATATTGCAGCAATACACATAGAACCAGAAAGAAGACAGAAGAAGAGAGACAAGATATAACGTGGGGAAAACCCTTATTAGGTGAAAAACCCCACACTTGAAAACCTGCACAATGTATTATCAAAACTGAATATGGTTTACAATACACTTGCAATGCAAGTTCTTAATAGTCTTGAACACTCGTGTCTAGATTCAATCTGACAGCATAACAGTACCTGTCAATTATATAATACATCTCCTCCTCCAAGCACCTGTTTTATAGAAAATACAAGGCAAAATAGCCTCTATCTTGGAATGGGCGTCTAACTTGGCCTCATGGCCCAAAACCCATGCCTATAGACACTTGGTCAACATTGTAAGATGTATCTGACACTTGTCCACATACCCCATCCCAAAGAGGTCGCCTATTTCCAAAATGGGCTATGACAGATGCTCTTATGACTCTTACGACCATCATAGAATTTGTCATAGCAGTTACAACTTACATCTGTAAGAGAATCTATCATACACAGGCTATAAACAACATATTCTCTTACAACATGTCATAGTCCACCTTGGGGCACCCAAAGATGCCTTTTCAAAGATGCTTCTCGAAACATGTCTTCACCTATCTTACAAGCTTCTATTTCTGACTCTTACATGTCATACTTCGTCATAGGAATCTGTCATGACCGTTACAGTCAACATTCCCTTACACAACATCCAAGATGTCGACACATGGCAAAATATTCCTACCACTAAGTGGGACACCTATCTCGTCATGTGAGGACAAAATTACATGTGGTCATATGCCATGTAGGATGGCACATCACCGAGCCAACTCCCACAATATGACAACATAGGATTTGCATCCAAATTATGCAATAGGTAATAAATAAATAAATACAATGAAAGAATACAAGGAATTACCAAGGTCAAGACACCTTAATTCCCAATAGTCTAATCAATTTGTGGAGTAAATCCATGATTTGTGGAGCCTAAAGGAACATTATTCGATGAAGTATAGGCCCTGGCCGACCTTCATGGAGATCCGCGTGAAGTTTTATGCACCAGCAGAGCAATGCCTTATGTTTAGGCCTAACCTATTTTGTGCACACGTTTCATAACTAGCCATTGCAATTAGGCTGACTTGTTGACGTTTAGAGCGCTTGCAGAGGATATAAATGAGAGATAGAGGATTGTTACAAGGCAGTGTGAAGAGGAGAAAGAATGTGAAGATCAGGAGCATAAAGATGAGTTGTTGTGATCAGAAGTAAGAGTAGAAGTGAAGCAGAGAGAGAAAAGCAAAGAGTAGAGAAGTTGTAGAGTAGCAAATTGATGAATGAGATCATGAAAGAATATTGTTGTATGAATCTTTTGTAATCCTTGGACTGTGGCCTAGCATCTGTAAAGCCCTTGAGGCATGTGTAATTAGATTTGAAGTATAATATATGAAGAATGAGCTTTGAAGGTTGGGTTTTTCCCTGTTAGGGTTTTCCCATGATAAATCTTGTGTTATGTGTTCATGAATATATTTATCTATTTCTGGTGATTATCTATTAGCTTCCGTTGCATATCTATTATGATCTTGTTTTTAGTCATTTAAGGTTGCAAGATTGGATAGTTCCTCACCGGACCCTCCTACCTTGATTGCATCAAGTGGTATTAGAGCTGGTTTCAAATCTGCTGGGTTGGTTGCGAATTTGTTAGAAGGTGGTGAATCTGATGAAGTGTTGTGCGAAACCCTACAAGCAATAAGTGTCATCGCGGAAGACGATCAAGGTAAGAAGGATTTAGGTAAGATTTTCAAAATTAAGTTGTTTATCTGATTTATTTTGATGGGGAAGATTGGAAAGAGGATGAAGAAAGAAAACAAAACCCTAATATGTGGAAATGATATTTTGGAAGATGAACTGTGTGAAATCATGAAGTATAATGCAGAATTGTTGGAGAAGATGAAAGATCTAGGAGTGGACAAGTTTGATGCCCTTGAAGAAGAACTAGATGATGTAAAGAGCAGAAATGAAGACCTAGAAGCAGAGCTGAAATTGTTTGAAGATGTTGAAAAGAAATTTACAGAACTAGAAGAAGGATTTAAGTTGTTTTATAAGGTTGAACAGAGGGATAGAGTTCTAGAAGATAGTTTGGAAGAATTGAAGAAGGAGAATAGTTTGCAAAAAAGTGAAATATTAGAATTAAAAGAGTTGAAAGATCAGTTAGAACAATCACTTGTAGCATTCAGAAAAGAGAATGAAAATCTGAAATCTAAGCTTGAATTTTGTGATGTTTCTTGTGATACTAATGATTTGTGTGATGATGCAGAAGTTTCTTTAGACAGTGAAATTAAAGATGACAGTGTGACAGAACCTACAGTTGTTGGTGAGGGTATTGGTTTCAAAATCATGTAGAGGATGGGATATGAAGGACAAGGATTGGGAAAGCATTAGCAAGGAAGTACAGAACCTATTGAACTACTAATAAGATCAAGAAGTGAAGGCCTTGGATATAATAGAAGTAAGGATGTTGTTGCAAATTCAAAAAAATCAAATCAGGGAAGAAGAGGTATGTATTGTTCACATTGTAGTAGACATGGACATGAAAAGGAATTGTGTTGGGATAAAATGAGGAGAAATTCTATGGCAAGTTGTATACAGAACAATTATGGATGGATTAATGGATAGGAATGGAAACATGTTACTTGTATTTAGATTTGATGCTTCTGGTTTGACTGTGTGTGCTTTTTTTGAAAAAAGCACACACAGTCAAACCAGAAGCATCAAATCTAAATATCATGGACTGTGGAAATATCATATCTAGAAATGTTACTTGTATGTTCAGAGGGAGGTATAGACTGAAGTACTCATGTGTTGGATTAGGATACAGAGAAAGAAGACCTTATGTGGAGCAGAACAAGGACATTAATTCAAACTACAGAGGTAGAAATGACAGGAGTCACAATGCTTATCAGAGTAAAGGATATAGAAGAGATGAAAGAGGATTTGATAGAAGACCAATTAGAAGAACCTATTTTTAAATTTGGAGGAGAAAAGAATCAAGTAGTGAAAGTCAACAAGAACTTGTAACCAGAGAGGCTAATGAAGGAGAAGCAGTACACAATTCAAAGATAGTTTGTGCAGAGGAAGAAGAGTCTATTGATACAGAGATAGTTTATGCAGAGGAAGAGGAACCTTTTGAGACATCAGATTTGACAGAGAAACTATAAGTAGGCGAAGCATTAATCTTGAGAAGAATTTTGTTATAGAATCATCATCTGAAATAGTGCAAGAGAAAGTTTGTGTGGACAAGTGAGACATAACAGAAAAGAAAAGTTCATGTGGCAGAGAAAAAGGAAATGATAGGATATTGTACCAGAGGAGATGGATTATGTACTGGATTGAAGTGATTATGGTAAGGGAAACAAAGTGAAGTACATAAACAATATAAGCAAATTTTGATGAGTGCAGAGTAAATAGTGTTAAGAACCAGGGAGTAGACAATGTTGCAAGGAAGTTTAGGAAGTGTATTGATTAGATCAAAAAGTAACTTGATTGGTCCAGAGGATGCATGAATGAATTTGATCGAAATAGACATTGATCTTGAGGCAACTTGTGGAGAATACTTGCTCAGACCGCTGATCATTGAGGTAGTGCAAGGCTTGCAGGTAGACCGCCAAACCTGGACCATGATAATATGATGAACTTGAGGTAATTTTGTAGTGTGGACGTGAATAGGCTACCGACCTTGAGGCAGTTGCAAGTACCTGAAAATAGATTGCCGAATCTAGATTACTTTTGAGGCAATTTTGCAGGCAAGACTTGGACAGACCGTCGACCTTGAGGCAGTTACAAGTACTTGAAGACAGATCACTGAACCTATTTGATTTTGACATAATACAAACCAAAGTGAAGAGGCTCACTTTTCAAATAACCCCGAGAGTCTGATGCAGGAGCATCCGAAAGAATTCAAGACAACTGAGACAATTGACAATGAAAATAGAGTATTGAGATAGTGAATTGGGAGATACTGCATTCTACCACATTTGAGTATAAGAAGTTGCGGAGCTGGAATTAACATCTAGACATAGTAAATTCCAACATATCAAGAATTTAGATCATTTGGCTTTGATTCCAGAGAGATATCGCTATCGAAAGATTGATTGTTGTTGCACATTTGACAGAGTAGAGCCGACTGTGTTTAGTGGAGTCTAATCAGTTTGCGGAGCAAATCCGTGACTTGTGGAGCCTAAAGGATCATTATTCGATGAAGTATAGGACTTGGACAACCTTCATGGAGATCCACATGAAGTTTTATGCACTAGTGGAGAAATGTCTTATGTTTAGGCCCGACCTATTTTGTGCACACGTTTCATAACCAGCCGTTGAGATTAAGCCGACTTGTTGATGTTTAGAGCACTTGCAGAGGATATAAATGAGAGATAGAGGATTTTTACAAGGTAGTATGAAGAGGAGAAAGAATGTGAAGATCAGGATCATGAAGATGAGTTGTTGTGATCAGAAGTAAGAACAAAAGTGAAGCAGAGAGAGTAGAGCAAAGAGTAGAGAAGTTGCAGAGCAACGAATTGATGAATGAGATCATGAAAGAATATTGTTGTATGAATCTTTTGTAATCCTTGGGCTGTGGTCTAGCATCTGTAAAGCCCTTAAGGCATGTGTAATTTGATTTGAAGTATAATATATGAAGAATGAGATTTGAAGGCTGGGTTTTTCCTTGTTAGGGTTTTCCCAGGATAAATCTTGTGTTATGTGTTCGTGAATATATTTATCTCTTTCTGTTGATTATCTACTAGCTTCCATTACATATCTATTATTATCTTGTTGTTAGTTGTTTAAGGCTCCAAGGTTGGACAGTCCCTCACCAAACCCTCCTACCTTGACTGCATCACAACACTACTAAAATTCCTTTGCAAAAATCAATAATATTAGCAATAAGGAGGATAGAAATAACCAAACAATAACTGAAAATCCTTCAACAAACAATAGCTCTCTCTGAAACCCTTAAAAATCAACAACCCTAAGATTGAAAACACTTATATGGCTACAAATGGTGAAGTGTGGCGCCTAGAAATGATGATGACCGTATTCTCAGAGTTGGAAATGATGATAACAATAGTCCTTGATATGTTTATTTTACAACATAACTATAATATGCTATCACTACTCTCCCTCATTATGTCTTGTCTGTAATCTTTTGTAAGAATATCTAGTTTTTAAGCTATTCCACTAAGATTATGTTTTGTTACTATGATATTTCTATGAAAACCTTCTTGAATCCTTACATAGTGCTAATTCTTAATTCATCAATAGGAAATATAGCTCTAACATGTTCATTTCCTATCTCTTGATGAAATCCCCTATTCGGAGGCAATCCTAGAGGTATAATATTAAAAACCCTACCATGCTTATCCAAAATAGACCAAATATTATTATTATGAAGTGTCTCACCTATGGATGAAACCATGGTTGTCTTTATTCAATGTATGGGCTAAGCTACTTGATCCATCCTCTTAACTTAATCTCTAATGCCTTGAAGTACTACCTCTTTTCCCTTGAATTTCAACCCCATAGAATGTAGCCATTACATGTCCAATACTATGATAGTCCCTCCTAGACTCATGACATAAAATTCATCATACACCATGTGTCTACCCAATGTGATGACAATCTATTGTGTTTTCTTGGTGAAAGGAATTCTAAATCCGTCTTGCAGTTTATCATCTTCTATGAATTCTCATTTGTACATCCAAGGATGGCAAACTTGTTTGTATCTTGATTCAACAAACACCATACTATGCTTAGTTAGAAAATATCAAATATCAAAATGACATCTATTTTTATTACCACCTTCCAACATCATGCATCTCACTATCTCTACAATTGTGACTGCCTCCATCAGACCATAGTCTATATTAGGTAGCATAACCTTGTCTTCAAGTTTAGAAATTAACTCCAAGGACTGGCCCATGAATTCTGACCATTGAACCTTCATATCGTTACTAGAATTCACAACATATTCTATATGATTCTTCATGATATTACTTTTTATGCAAATGTGTGGGATGAGGAACTCATTATGAATAATGATATTGATCTCACTAAAACCCTTATCCTTCTTGTACCTCAAAATGTCACCTGGATCCCATATGCATAAATAGTTTTCAAGTTGAGTCAAAGAATCTATATACCATATATTACAAGTTGTATCCTTCAACCTTTCAATGGACTTTTAGAATGCTTCCCATGATGACTAGAATCTTGTAATGACATAGTATGGAGCAATAAATTTGAAATATGATCATCTTTTTCATACCTTGGACTGTAATAAAAGTGCTCATCTCCTTTTATTGAAAAAGAAATTGTTGAGATATCCTCAACACCACCATCCTTGTGACTCAATATATCCAAGTTAGGATCAACCAAAGTATTCTCCTTAATTGCATGTTCATCCACATAGCTCTTATAATAATCAATTGCATATGAAAATGACACACTTTTGGAAGATAGATGGTTAGTTATTGTTCTAGAACATCTATTTCCATCTTACTGTCTTCATATCCAATAGGTAAGGCTTGTTCCTCCTTGAGTTTATCAATATTTTACTGACATACACAATCATTAGAAAATTTTTAAAAAATCATTTTTAATAAAGATCCTTACACTCATCTTGCATGGAAAATTCCTCTGTAGCTTGTTGGATCTCTGTTTCCATTATCTATTGTATTTTCAATAACATTTTCTTTACCTCCTGCTAAGTTCTTCTAATCATAGGACCATGCTCCATCCATAGATCATAATATTCTCAAAAAGTCAACATATCATGAGTTCTTGACTTAGTTCAACATATTCTTCATGATATGTCTCAAAATCATGTCTTATGTGATGATGATGTAGCTCTTTTTGCTTCCTTCTTTCCTCTTTAGTAGATTCTTCAAGTTTTTTCCCACTATAAATTCATCTGTGCCTTGTGATCTTTCCAAATCCATTCCAATATCTTATTCACTCACCATTAAATACAAACCAATTTTCAAGCCTATGATCGAATCACCTTCAGTAAAGAGTATAGAAGGTGTGACTAATGCCAACAAAGGTACAAAAAATAATGCAAATGGGGAATTTATAAGTAATGCCATATGTTCAAAACCTAGTTATAATTCTAATAGAACTAAGCCTTTGGACATGGCGAAGGAAATCATCATGCCAAGTAGAATAAATGTATTTTTGGGTATACCTTTATGTATGCTAACATACTATGGTATGATCAAAGATATCCACTTGCATCCAATGTTATTTATTCACAATATGGGATTTTTCCCACTCAACCCCCCTCCCCAAAAGGCTTCCTTAGGGCATTATCATAGCCTTGTTTCCCTCTCAGTTGTTGTCCTTGATGTCAAATACACAAACTCTTAGGTTTGTGGTACAATGATAATTGCATCTCAAGTTTGTGGTACAATGACAATTGCATCTCATTTCAGTTGGTATAGGTATTTGGTTATGCTAGGCAGCATTGGTTGAGGTGTGCTATGCATTGGTCTCATTGTAGTGGTATTGTGGTTATCTTCTTTTGATTCAATATGCAAGTGCTTATGCTCCTGATATATTGATGAGAATGTTGTGATGCAGTCAGTTATCATTTGATGTCAAAGTGCTCATGCAAGTGCTCATGTTCTTGATATGTTGATGCTCTTGATATGTTGATAATGCTAAATATTTCTCTCTTCTTGGTTGACCTTTATGATGTGCATTGGGACAACATTTTGTTACACTAGTTTCATTATGCTTGAGTTTGCTATTGGTAAAGGCAATTTGACATTGCTTGGATTTGGTATTGATGTCAAGGCTTAAGACATCATTGGTTTGATATTTGGTGATTATCCTTTAGCACTATTTTTGATATTGTGACAACATTTACACATGAACCTTGTGGCAGCTCTTACACATGTGTGACATGGTCTCGTCTTAACATTTGATGCACCAGAAGATGTAAACCAACACAAAGCATTGGCAAAGAGCTTTGATCATTATGATGTTTACTATTCACAAGGTATATGAGCATTCACTTTAAAGTTATAAGGATTATTGCTTTGAGTGTTAGTTGGTGTTTATTCATCATCATTGGTATGAGCATGGGGCAGAAATATTCAGTAAAGTCTTGGTTGTCAGTTAGCTTTTGGTGCAATTATGTCTTAGATTGACACAAAGGAAGTGGGGATTAGAGGTATTTGACTGAACTTCATTATTTAAAGTTAAGGTATGTGGTAAGGTGATACACATTGATATATGTTTGGCTTAGTTGATATTATGACATAGACCATGCATTGGTCTTGTGTATTGATCGAGTTCATTGAAGAACATCATTTTGTTTAATGTTTGACTTAAAAATAATATGGAAATAAATCATTTGGTGGTCACTTAAGTGATAACCTATTTAGCAGGTTTTGAGCACACTTGACAGGTAAAAAGATGACATTTTGGTTTTATCGACACCAGCCCTTTTATGGCACATAGGGACTGCTGGTAAAAAGGATATACAATGCAAAATGGTTATTTTTGAGGATCATTTTCAAAGGTTAAACTTTGTAACACGCTGCTCATGACTTAGGGTTACAGTTTTATGCAAAGTTTCTCAAGATTCAGTCATGATGATCTCCAGGAGTTGACAAAGGTTGAGCTACAACTTGACAGTTATTTGAAGTTCAAAGGCACAACAAATGCTTACAAATGTCAATAGCTTTGGGTGATATCCTTCTTTGGTAGTTTTTATTTGATCTTTCACATGAGTTTTGGTTTAGCTTCTCAGCCAAGATTTTCTCTTGAAGAGATCTTACATTTGCTATTCTTTAAGCTTGGTTGTGATAGTATAGTGAAGTCTTTGAATTAAGACTGTGGTCGTTGGCTCATATTCACTTGATTTAAATATTCTATTATAAAGTAGTTGGGAAACAAAAACAAGGTGGCATTAGTTTTATGAAACTACCATAAACCCCTGTTGTGAACCATGAAGGTTGTGGTTAATGTTTGCAAGTTGTTCTGTCTTGGTTAGAGTTTGACCCCCATGACTTGGTACTAGGGTTTCATGCAAATAATTCTTGAAGGTAGTTTTGATTAATTTTGTATTGTTATCTTCAGTTTGAAAAAGGCATTTCTTATTACTTTAAACAGTTTGAAAAATTATATGAACTATTTTTGATTAGATGTTGTTAACTACTGTCAAGAAGGAAGTTTGGTGCATTAGTTATAATGGACGGTTAGAAGATTATGATCTCAAATCAGTTTCTCAAATGACATCATTCAACCTTATTACTCTGACAGTTACTTGTTCAAAAGGAAACTATTTTTCACAGTTCAACTATTTCAGTTATAGATTCAAACTATTTCATGAAAGAAGTAAGGCATTGTGAAATGTATAAAAGGCATGATATGTAAACACCTGATATGAGATTGATGAGTGTGTATTTTACACTATCATTGAGATTGTAGTAGAGTGTTAATGGAAAATCATTTCTGAGTTGATGTGCACAGTTGTTGTTATATATTTGTGAGTCTCAAATAAATGAGACACTCAAGATCCGTATTGTAGACAAATAGAGAAACCCTCTGTATTGTACATCGTTCTTTGGTTCTTGAAGATGATATAAGGTCATGTCAGTGGGACATAGATTGACCTAATTCCAATAAGGTTGATGTATTGCTGGTGAGGCTTGTGTTTCCAGTGAGGTTTGTGTTGCCAATGAGGTAGTTACATAATTTAGTGAAACATTTTCTGTAGCTAGTGAGGCATGTTGTTTGAATAAGCCAGTGAGGCATTTACTGAGTGGTTTTTCTACCCCATGAGGGTTTTCCACTCCTGAAATCTTTGTCTTATGGTCTTATATGTTGTATGGTTTTTTTGTCCTTTATACTTGCATGATTTAGTTCTTTAATGCACAATCTCTTGCATTGATAAAGCTTCAAATAGCAGCTACTTTCTGAATTTTAAAATTTGGTTTAAAAGTAAATAAAGTTTTTTGTTTTCTAAAACACTAATTCACCCCCCCTATTAGTGTTGTCAAGTACTCCAACAAGTGGTATCAGAGTGTAGGTTCCCTATTAAAGTCTAATAGGCTTGGGTAGGTCCTGATAGCAGAGTACCATGGGAAAGGGTAGAAGAAATAGAGAAAAGAAAGAGGACAAGCAAACGGTTGTACAACAAACTCTACACTAGTAGAAAAAACAAAAACAAATGACTAAATAAATTACCAAAAATTGGTCACGTGATTAGTAGTTTGGTCACGTGACCATTGGTAGTTTATTGCTGGTCATTTATCTCGTGACCAAATTTATGACCAAGCAAATTTTAGTCATTAATTTGGTAATATATTTAGTCATAAATTTGGTAGTATATTTAGTCATCAATTTGGTAGTATATTTGGTAATTTGGTAGTATAATTAGTCATCAATTTGGTAGTATATTTAGTCACGTGACCATTGGTAGTTTATTGCCGGTCATTTATCTCGCGACCAAATTTATTTAGTCATTGTAATCATTAATTGCTGTCAATTGGTAGTATATTTAGTCATTTATTTAGTCACTGATTTCTGTCCATTGGTAGTATATTTGGTCATTTTAATCATTATTTTTCTGTCAACTGGTCATATATAAACAACTAGTACATGATAAACATCAAATATGCCATTTTTTGTTGATAAACTTCAACAAATCTGGTCAAATGATTGAAATAACAATGCTGGAAATTAATTCACTGTATATTCAAACTGTATATAAAATATGTTACAAAGAACTCATTTATCAACAAATCTGCTCAAAGGATTGAAACAACAATGCTGGAAAATAATTCACTGTATATTCAAACTGTATATAAAATATGTTACAAAGAACTCTATATATAGAGTTGTCAAGACATAATCTTTCTGCAATATGCAAACTATTGATTTATTATGCTTTTAAAACTGAAAAAACTAAAACTAAAGCTAAAAAGCCATCAGCGTGAATGCATGTCTTCAGTGATGCCATTGTTGCACACGGGGTGGACTGTAAATGCATCTAGAAGGCACTAGTTTTGCATTTTCTCCTTGCTTTGTACCTGTCCACAATCAAAAAACCCAAAATTTGTTAATATTTTTAAAAGATTTATGAAACTTTGAAATATGAAAAACAAAGTGGGATGATAAGGAATTTTACAGCAATATAGGCATATATTATGAAAGTATTCAAGAAGAAATACTTGTAACCATGTATCATCACCCATCATGATCACACGTCTTCCATTCTTAATTAGCTGCAAATAAATGAAAATCATTGTTTCTACAATCAATATTCCACCTATCTTTTGAGAGAGAACTGTGGATCAACTCAATAAAAATAATAGAACAAGCTTGTAAATTGCAAAAATGGCCCATAGACATTTTGTCAAACAGTTAGCAGGTTATGTAGATTAATCAATATTTCTGAATATTGAAATTAGAACAACTACTGCTCACTTCTAGATCTTATACATTTTAACAAACACTTGGTATGTAGATGAAAACATATGGACATTTAATATTATGTACATTTCTTTAAGAATACATAAAACCGTAATCATGACATTTAAGAAAATAATTCGCAACATATGTATAATAACATGTATTTAACTTATACATATGGATAAAATGGATTTTTTGAAAAGGCTTTAGAAACTTTCAAGCAAATGCAATTGGTAGGTCTAAAGACAAATTCCACAACCTTTGCCAGTATCCTCCCTGCTTGTGCCAAAATGGGAGCTTTGGAATAGGGTATGGACATCCATCAAAGCATAATGGAAGGGAGATTTTTGTCAGAAATTATAGTTGGAAATGCTCTGGTAGACATGTATGCAAAATGTGGAAGTATAGACAAGGCACGTGACCTGTTTGACAAAATGCCTCAAAGAAATGTGGTCTCATGGAATGCCATGATTGCAGGATATGCACAAAATGGATTTTACAAGGATGCTGTGTATTATTGGTAGGACCCTATGACTTTGGCGAGAATCTGATTATGGTCTCTTTGACAACCCGATGGCAAGTGTATTATCGGCGGGACCCTATGACTTCGACAAGACTCTAATTATGGTCCCATCGACAACCCGATGGCAAGTGTATTATCAACGAACGGGACCCTATGTCTTCGGAGAGACTCTGATTATGGTCTCTTCGACAACCCGATGGCAAGTGTGTGCACAGGGTAAAGGCAGGAAAGTCCATATTGGCGGGAGTTGTCTTTTCGGTGGGACTCACTTTACGGTCTCTTTGAAACGCCGATAAGGCAAAAAAATACATATCGGCGGGAGTCGTCTATTTGGTGGGACTCACTTGATGGTCTCTTCAAAATGCCGATGTCGACAGGACCTTAAGGAGAAAAACGGGATTGGCTACATGATTGATGTTAGACATGTTAAGGAATTAAAAACTTTCAAGAAGATGCAATTGAATATACATATATAGAGAGAGAGATGTATGTGGAAGCATAGACAAGGCATGTGAACTATTTGACAAAATCCCTGAAAGAAATGTGGTCTAATAGACTGCAATGATTGCATGATATGCACAAAATGGATTTGTTGAAAAGGCTTTATAAACTTTCATGCAAATGAAATTGGCAGGTGTAAAGCCAGATTCCACAACCTTTGTCAGCATCCCCTCTGCCTGTATCAAAATGGTAAGCTTTAGAATAGGGTATGGACATCCATCAAGGCATAATAGAAGGCATATTTTTGTCAGATATTATAGTTGGAAATGCTCTGATAGACATATGAAAAATGTGGAAGCACAGACAAGGCACACAAACTATTTGACAGAATGCCTCAAAGAGATGTCATCTCATGGAATGCAATGATTGCAGAATTGCGTAAAATGGATTTGTTGAACAAGCTTTAGAAACTTTCAAGCAAATGCAATTGACATCTATAAATCCAAATTCTGCAACCTTTGCCAGCATCCTCCCTGCCTGTGCCCAAATGGGAGCTTTAGAACATGGTATAGATATCCTTCAAAGCATAATGGTCATAGGATACATCAACATCAGGTTCTGTTGGTGTCTCATTCTTTGTAGTACCCACCTGACTGTTTGAGCTTCCTGAACAATGTCTTTCTATGCTACAGTACCAAGGGCCTGGGGTAAAAGGTAGTTTAGTCATTGAAGGAGGCAACATCTGATTTTGGAGGACTATCCTAGTTCAAGTTCCTTCATAGGATTGTCGTAAATATTGTAACAACCATGAGGGCGTGGGCGCTATTTGGAATATTTCTGACAATGCTTGAAGTGGAGTGACAAGAAGTAGACCCTATCACAAACCTAGAAGGTCCAATACTATCACAACAATCTCAAGAAAGTTCTAATGCAAAGATGAAAATTAGTCCCCCATAAACAATAGTCCTAAAATTTCCAGCCCAAGTGTAATCAATAGTGAGATAACAACATGATTTAGTCAAGCATATGTAATCACCACTAGTGTAGGGGTAGTCATAAAAATCCATGGACACTATTGTCATGGACTGTCATATTAAAATAGGCATCAAATCTTGTGATAGTCACATTTGTATGCAGCCAAAGTACCTCCATAACAATCATATATGAATGATTGTTGCACTTATAAGATCATGAGATCCCCACAAAGAGGAATGCTAAAGATTTCTATATCCATTTATTCAAAGCAAAGTGCTAGTGAAGACACCCACTTATCACCCTAAGATGTGAAACATAGTCAAATAGTAACTACAATCATCACTGTCATTTTATTTTCCTTCTGTCTCTCTCCCACCTTCATGATCTTCCAAATCATGGTTATTATCCAAGGAGGTTGGTCTAAAACTTGATATCAATGATGTTGAGATTTTTGCCGTTAGAAGATTACTTCAGAGCTATGAATATTCCATTTAGGCACTTCAAGATGAGGGTGCAAAGTGCTAGTGGAGACACACACTCATCACCTTAAGATGTGAAACATAGTCAAATAGTAACTACAATCATCACTGTCATTTTATTTTCCTTTTGTCTCTCTCCCACCTTCATGATCTTCCAAATCATGGTTATTATCCAATGAGGTTGGTCTAAAACTTGATATCAATGATGTTGAGATTTTTGCCATTAGAAGATTACTTCAGAGCTATGAATATTCCATTTAGGCACTTCAAGATGAGGGTGGATTTCTCAAAGGCTATCACACATTGATCAGACCACAAGGAGGTTTAACACCTAGAACTTAAGATTTAAAAGGCATTTCCTATCAACATAGTGTACAATAATTGACCGTGGAAGTTAGAGATTACATATGGAAGAAGGATACCTCTATAATCTCATGTGGATAGGATGGAAGAGCACAAAAATAAGACTGTCATGACAGTCAGAAGATCACTAAAAGCTCTTTTTAGAGGCTATCATCTTGTTGTGAGTCTAGTTTTATATAGAATTGTGTAAATGTTTCATTACAATGAAAATTATAATATGGGCAACCAAGTATGAGCTATCACTTCAACTCAAATTTGTTTACTCATTACATCCATTTTTTCCAATATGGAGGCCTTATTATGGGCCTTTCCTCTATATATTCTAAAAAGAAACAATAATGATAAGGATGTCCCAGTGTTGGTGCTAAGCCTAAAGATCTTGCAAAGTGTGCAAAGCCTCCTACTCAAGGTTCTATGGTGATTATTGGCATGAATGAAAGCTAAACCCCTAAAAGGACATTGAATAGAATCAAACTGTTTGACAAAATCCTTGAAAGAAGTGTGGTCTCATGGACTGCAATGATCACAGGATATGCACAAACTGGATTTGTTGTCTTTAGAAATTTTCAAGCAGATGCAATTGGCAGATGTAAAGTCAAATTCCACAACCTTTGCCAGTGTCCCCCCTGCCTGTACCAAAATGGGAGCTTTTAAATAGGGTATCGACATCCATCAAAGCATAATGGTAAGGGGATCTTTGTTAGATATTATGGTTGGAAATGCTCTGGTAGACATGTATGCAAAATGTGGAATCATAGACAAAGCATGTGAATTGTTTGACAGAATGCCTCAAAGAGATGTCATCTGACATAATACAATGATTGTAGGATATGCACAAAATGGATTTTGCAGAAGCACTCCAGAACACATCCTAACATTGTAAGCTTTGCTTGTGTTCTAGGTGCATGCAACCATGCAGGTTTACTAATATATGCTTGTAGAAGAAAATAAAATTTTCCTATGTGCAATCTAGCCTAATCAATTAAATGCTAGATCGTCAATTTGGGGATGAGTACGGGTATGGGTAATTATTTCTCAAATAGACAACTAGGTGCCTCAATGGCACCATTCAAGAAATCTCCTCTAGTACATTGACATTGAAGTTCACCAGCGATAATATTCCACATCATACGTTTAAAAAAAAGTCACACCAGAGTTGTAATAAAGGGCCTAGGAATAAATACTAATCACAATAGGCCAATAGCACCCTAGAATGCAAATGGTAGGTCCTAGGTTGATAGTGGCTAGGGGCCCCAACCACCACCCCAGTAAGGATATGGAAGAACATGGTAGAACACCAAGTGTATAAATTTGAGGTCCTAGGTTCGAGTGTTATCTGGTACATGCCAAGAAAACATGGCATCAGATCTAGACACGACACCTTCTTACTAAATCTTGGTAGAAATCTTTAAAAAATTTACACTTAGGTCACATTCAAATACAGTGTATTGAATGTGGGACACGATCCAATATATACCATATTCCTTACACCATAATCTTGCTCGTGACACCCTTGCTAGGGTTATGGGCCAACTTATTATAGTTAAGTTAACCTTCTCTCATGAGTATAACTCTTATGATTAAACCGCCCATGACCCCTTGGTTGAAATTAACCTGTATCCCTTGATCTAAACTTCTCTTAAATGAAGAAGAACCAAACACACAATAACTAGCTTCAAAATATGGAAAGACCTTAACAATTTCATCTACTAGGTTTTCGGTGCAAAGGTTGAATGCACCATTCAAGAAATCTCCTCTAGTATGTTGACATTGAAGTTAGAAATATTGTTCTCCAACAAAAACTTACTTTAACCAGCCAAATGCATGACCCATGTATTGTGAGATTAATTACACTGGAAAAGGCTGACTGCCAAAAACAAGCTCATCAGAGAATGTGAATGAACTAGACATCAAAGAATACTAAGACCCAAAGGAGTTATAGATTCCTTAAAAGGAATTGAGAGAATTTGAGAGAAGGAACATATAAAGCTTTGAAGTTTTTGAATTATGGTCGAGTATTGACAATCCATGCTCCGATATTAACAACATTTACTTTACTTTCCCCTACACTAGCATTAACCATATTTAACAAACCCTAGGAAACCCATTCATTCTTTGACCATTGTCTTTGTTTTATCAAATTAAATTGAAGCAGTAAATGCCATCTAGTAGAGCTACTAATCTTTGGAAAACAAACATTTGTTACATGAACAAAATAATAGAAAAAGATTATTCCACACTTTGAATAGATTAGCCTCTGTGCTCTTTCCCCCAATAAATAAAATAAAGTGCAAAAATTATAAATTATAGTAAAAGCTTGAGAAATGACCCAAGATCTCAAATAGTTGCTACGTATTTCATATTCCTAACATGCAATAGTTGTGCAAACTTATACCCCTAACATGCAGTAGTTTCCCACACAAAGCACTTATTAATGATGTATTTTAAACTAAGAAGTCGTGTGTTTAAATGGGAATTTGAGAAATGTCACAAATATATGGATTAAAGTGTTTGATTCACAAATCTTTCTTTGAGGAGCTAGCAAATATCAGATCAGTTGAAGTGAGTAAAAGTGATGCCAAATCTGACCATCTACCTCACAATAATGCATCACCTGAGGTTCTGTAACCTGCTCAAATAAATTACAAATAGAGCAGGTATTAAAGGGATCAATAGCTCCAATAACATGTAAATATCTGTACAAGTAATATATCCACATTGCCTGATCTAAAACAAAAATGCAGTTGGTTGGCAATTGTTGTGCACTAATCACCATCCAATATAGTATTTTCACATAAAATGCGGATTAAATAACTCCTAACCATAAATCATTGAAAATGAAAGAAATGTCCAAACCAACAAAACTACAAGAACTATTGCCGAGAGTATAAGAATCTGATTATTTCTCATAGAGAGCACTTCCACGAGCCTTAAGCAGAGAAAATTTTATAAAACAAAAATAATAATCATAAATCTAGAATAATTAACAAATCTTTCCGCTTTACAAATAAGAAATATGACTATTGATTACAACATGCACTAAATGCACAATAATGAAAAGAACTAGTTTTCTTACATATTACAATAAAAACCTTCAGTACTTACTCCATATGGTCTCTCTTTAAATAGTTACTTTGGCCTCAAGAGGGCCTCATTTGAAATAAGTATTGTATTGGCCTCAGGTCAGCTTTGAGGCAAAAACATAGAACTCCCTCTTACTGATTATAAACTTTGAGAAATGTTAAAGATATTAGTCATTTGTCTAAGTTGTTGTGGTGTAATGGTAATGGGCAAACTCATAAACATGTGAATTGTGTTCAAGTTCAAATCCCTTCCGCCACAACAAAACAATGAATAACTCCAATAAAAAGATGGTGAGATTGTGGTGTAACAATTATTGGGTACATTCAAATAATAAAAAAATCACTAGCCAGTTGGCCCAAAAAGACCCAAAGTTCACCAGCGACAATGTTCCACATCATAAAGTTAAAAAAAAAGTCACACCAGATTTGTAATAAAGGGTCTAGGAATAAATACTAATCACAACGGGCCAATAGTACCCTGGAATGCAAATGGTAGGTCCTAGGTTGATAGTGGCTAGGGGCCCCAACCACCACCCAAGTAAGGATATGGAAGAACATGGCAGAGCACCAATCGTATAAATTTGAGGTCCTAGGTTCGGGGTGCTGCCACAATAATGGGTTACACTTTCTGGGACATCCTGATTTTTGATGAAATCACATATTTTTAGAAAATAAAATGATTTAATCCTTGAAAGGTTCCATTTAGAGGATTTTAATTAAAGAGGGTTTGATCAAACCCCCTTAGATTCAAACCCCCTTGGATAGAACCCCACTAGTTTTAAACCATACCTATAATGGAGTCTCCTCTACACCTATCAAAATGTTGATAAAAAACTACTTTTGATTTACCTTTTGGGGGATCAAATGAATTCATTTAAAATTTATGTTTTGTAAGTATGTAGTCCTTATTATAAGCTTCCCAAAAAGCATAATTTTAAATATACTAAGTTTAATTTGATTATTATATTTATTTTTTATTTCTTGTGAATGTAGGTTTTTCACCGAACATCAAATTCTCTGTTCTACACACATGGAAAATTAGTAAATGAGTGAAAAAAATTCTAAAAATATCTATGCCCTAGGTATTGATGTCCTTGTTTCAACAAAAAAAATAAATTTGAATTTTGATACATATAGAAAAAGTTATGTTTTACGGAATATGCCTATGTCTAAATTATAATTGGTTTGACTTCAAAACTTAATTAAAAAAAATATTCAACAAAACATTATGAAACCAAATGCATGCCCTATATATCAGTGTTACCAATCTAAATTCCAAAGAATCAAAATTTTATCCTTTGTAGAAAAAAAGTTGTGCTACAGAATACACATCACTTTAAAAAAATGTTGTTTACTATTAAAAACTAGTTATCAAAGGAGACACAAATTTTTTTACAATTTAACTCCAAAATTTTTAAAAAATATATATTTAGAATCTACAAACAAAATATCAAAAATCACTAGTTTGCATCATCTTTAAATTCCTAACGGTTTAGCAGCTATAGGTGCCAAAAAGTGAAGATTTAGTTCAAAATGTTGATTTTAATATCAAGTTTGGCCAAAAAGTGTAACCCATTATTGTGGGATGACCCTTCGAGTGCTATCTGGTACATGCCAAGAAAACATGGCATCAGAGCTAGACACGACACCTTCTTACTAAATCTTGGTAGAAATCTTTAAAAATTTTACACTTAGGTCATATTCAAATACACCCTATTGAATATGGGACACGATCAAATGTATACCATATTCCTTACAGCATAACCTTGCTCGTGACACCCTTGCTAGGGTTATGGGCCAACTTATTATAGTTAAGTTAACCTGCTCTCACAGGTATAACTCTTACGATTAAATCTCCCACAACGGTCCCTTGGTTGAAATTAACCTATATCCCTTGATCTAAACTTCTCTTAAATGAAGAAGAACCAAACATACAATAACCAACTTCAAAACATGGAAAGACCTTAACAATTTCATCTACTAGGTTTTTGGTACAAAGGTTGAATGCTTACTTCAGGTCCTGCATCAGCCCACTCTATCTCTGTAGTGAAACGAGTCACAGAAAGAGTAGCATCATCCTCCGAAGTCTCCACTACCGCCGTCGTTTTACACAACACTCAACCTGGATAAGTCAAATCAACAATCAACATCAAATGAGTTCCTAACATGAGCTAGTTTTACCAAACCAAAACAAAAAACCTAAAAACAATAACCAAGCATAACATAGCATCTTCTGGGACAAAAATATAAGGGCTTAGCTACCAAATCCCTTAGACGTGAAGTATTTTGCATAACCCAAAGCTGTAAACATATAAATAACTTTTTCTTTAAAACTCATATTCTAGTTTGCATTACTTACAGTTTATATTACAAGGGATAAAGAATGAAACACAGGAAACTGTGATTCTAAGAACAAGTAGAGTGAATACAAAACACAAAATCTTAAAAAACCAAAACCCTCGAAAGATGAACAGGGTTATCGATTTGCACCAAAAAGACAATTGAAATGAAATATTATGAAATCGAATGAAATATTTTGCATAACCCAAAGCTGTAAACATATAAATAACTTTTTCTTTAAAACTCATATTCTAGTTTGCATTAAGTTTACAGTTTAGATTACAAGGGGAAGAGAATGAAACACAGGAAACTGTGATTCTGAGAATGAGTAGAGTGAATACAAAATGCAAAATCTTAAAAAACCAAAACCCTCAAAAGATGAACAGGGTTATCAGTTTGCACCAAAAAGACAATTGAAATGAAATATTATGAAATCAAATGAAATATTGTGCCAAAAAGACAAGTGGTTTCGGGGAGACATAGGGATATCGGGTTGACAAAAGAGAGTGTCTCACCGATACAACGATGAAACTACCAAAGACAAAAGACATCGGCAGAAGTGATGAATATTGGTAGGATATAATATGAGTCCCAGCGATACCCCGAAAGAAAGCATGGACCCAAGATATAATAAATTATTTCTAGGAACATATATATGCAAGTAGTAGACAAACATCTACACATCTAATCTAGTGTTAGCATATGAATCCATCTAGTAGCTAGGGATCAACATTTAATGTTGATAATGAATTAAGCAATTGTGATCACAAAATAAATGGGCCTTACAATGAGGTTGGGTCTTACAACTACTAATTGATTGAATTTTAGTTGACAAATCTAATATATCTCATATTTTTCTAAGAAAACCAAACAAATTTCTTCATAAGTATGCACAATGTACTAGATCATATTGAAGAATATATTTGGTTTTAATATAGTTTACTTATACTAAGATCTACCATAGTATTATGATCAAATTGGAAAGAAAAAATAATAGAGGTGTAATAGTCATTTATTTAGTCATTTTTATTTGTTTGACCAATTATTTAGTTGTGTTTTTTTCCCGATGACCAAATTAGTCATTTATTTGGTCATTTATTTAGTCATTTCAACTGATGACCAAATTAGTCATTTATTTGGTCATTTATTTAGTCACCTGGTCATTTATTTGCCATATTTCTACTAGTGCTAGTCAATCCCATTAATGAGTTGTTGCCTAAGTCACCTTTGAAAATTGACACAAACTGTGATAAAGAAAATGACTTTATCGTTGAGATTAATGATGCAGAAGGAGACCTCTTTGTGGATGAAGATGGACATGAATTTGATGAAGATGACTGTGAATTGGATACTGAAGGAGAACTTTTATGTGCTCTAGAAATGAACAAGTATCTTGAAAAAGAGAACCAAGGATTAAAGGTTCAACTTCAACAAGAGAAGGATTCTAAGACTAAGGTACTCTCTAATCTTGCAAAAGTTTTTGTTGAATTTGAAGAGGCAAGAAAGTTGATTATAGATTTAAGAAGTCAAGTTGATGAATCTAAGAAACAGATTATCAGTCTAAAAACTGAAGTTGTAGAAGCCAAAAGAATAATAGATATGACTAAATCTGATCTTGAAGTAAAAAGAATAGAATGTTTGAAGTTAGAGAAAGAAATAGTCTCTTTGAGAAAGGATTTGGAAGAAGCATCTTCAAAATTGTAAAAGAATATTCAATTTGAAAAGAGTACTGACTGCTTGAATGACATGTTGAGCAAGCAAAGGTATTACAAGGATACTACTGGCTTGGGTTATGAGAAAGGAGAATGTCCCAAGACAAGAGATGTTCCTAGGAAAAAGATAGACTTGACAAATTTCACTCTACTGCACCTGAGGTTGAATCCAAGAAGAAAGCTAAAGTTAATATTGTTGATAACAAATCTTCAAGATTTCCACCTATCAAGTATAATTATTCACAATTCCATGGTTATTGCTATGCAAGTTATGTTTATGGTCATTGGACCAGAGATTGTAAAAGAAATGGTTTTGGGTGGAATAAAGAGAAAAGTTTTTATGGCTGGTCAAATCAGAACTACAATAATGCTTGTTATAACGGTAATAAAGTTAGCCATTTTTTAAAAAACTATTAGATACATGCAAGGTATGACTCTCTCAAATCACCTAGAAGAAACTATTCTTCTCTTGATCAAAACTACAATGTTTTGTGTTATAAATGCAATATGTTTGGGCACAAAGCACAATGGTGTAGAGGAAGGATAAAACCAACTAGAGGCTACATGTTCAAGAAAAAATAGGTGAATGCCTTGGGCAAGGAAATCGAATATCCTATGCTAGTTTGGAGAAGGAAGCAAGTTCAAGAGCATAATAAGGAAGAGTCTAAGCTTGTGCATTCTGCACAAGAGACATCAATTGTTGCCTGAAAGAGTAGCATGAATCAAGGGGGAGTTGATTTGTAACGTATATTTCAAACCCCTTAAACAATCAACAATAGAGGTTGTCATGAGACTGATATGTTTGGTTTTGCATCTAGAGTGGGTTGATGGCAGAGTTGTATAATTTCCTTTGGAAGCAATGACTTCAGTATGTTCTTCTTGAGATCTTTAAACATTTCATTCCATAGTTGGAATGGTGTTGACAATGTTGTTTATAAATAGGTGTATTGAAGGTTAGCATTGATTTATAGGGGCCTTTATGCTTCTTCAAGATGTTCAAAGGCATTATAGTTGTTTATGCTTTGCTCATGATTGGCCAAGATATTGATGTTGAGAGGCACAAGTGTTTGGTCACTTCATGTTAAGGTATATGTTAGTGGATTGGTGCATTGCTTGAAGAAGAGTAATGGTATTCATGCCTCATGATGCTTGTGAGTCTTTAGCATGAGTTGCAGAAGATGGATTCTCTAGTTGTGTCTTCAATCATATTATATTCTTTTAGATAATACTCTTTTCATCAGATGTCACGATCTTGTCTCAGTTGATGTTTATGTTGATGAATGTTGATAGTACTCCTTGCATCAAGGTTAGATGTTCTTAATTTAGTGAATTTCATGCTTCAATCAGTTTATGGTGATGACTACAATTAGAAGAATTGTGTTAGAGTTTGATCACAAGAACATGCTTGATGATTAAAAGAAGGTGCAGAGGTGTAGTGGCATAAGAATGCCAGTAGTGATTCGTATCTTGTTTGTAGGGTAGAAGGCAAAAGACTAGAGTAATTAAGTGTTTGATGGCTGATGTTTTTGTGTAGTGCTTGATGCCTTGATTTATGCAATGACAGTGGTTTGTAACAGTGATTTCTTGTTATAATGATGATAGGACAATGAAAATTTAATGATGTTGCAAATGCATTTATGATAATTCCATATGTGGTGTGTTTTCATTGAAATTGCATGTACTTTTTTAGTTATACAGTGCATGACACTTTCTATAATAGTTACATTATACTTGGACAGTGTTATGAGGCTTGTAAGACCTCAGGGGGAGTAGCATGGAGTTTCAGTTGATTGTACAATGATTCTTGAAGGTTTTAGTTGTTTCTTAATCTTTAAACTCAGTTGATTTTTTATTTTTGAACTGATGCACAATGAATTTTCTACTAGTTTGATCATACAGTGATGATTACTTTGACTAGTGTTTCTTGATCTGCTTTAGCTGATTCTTTAACCTTTCAGTGGTATACAATTCCTTGACAGTTTTGTGGGAACATTATTATGGTTTGCATCATGTCTTCTCTTGACTATTTGGCTCAATATTACACTCAGCCGTTGTAATTAGTTTTTGACACTTTTATAGTGTATGTGTGATGCATTTATGAGGTAGTGATGCCAATCTGGACACTATGTTTTTGTGATGATTTAGTTTGTGATTCCTTCTTGCACCATGGATATATTGAGGAATTTTCTCTTTTGGCATATGAAATCTTATAGTGACATGATAGAAATGACAGTTATGGTTGGCTTGGATTGGAGCTGTAATAGTGATGTGTAGTGGTGTATCCTTATGCTGATGACATCTATGTTTTTGCTCTTTGATGGTTTGTTGTTTCACATTATTGGCATATTCAGTTGTTTCCCTTGATAGTACTCTATCTCTCCTGCTATGATACATATTCATTTATATGTTCAGTCTTTGGTACTGACAGTGCATTAATGTTTCAGGACAATCTGGATACTTTGTGCTACATTGGCCAGTGATGGTATGATTTATATTTCATGTTTTTGCTTATCATTTCTTTCTGTAGCATACTGGCTTATGGTTCCTGATCTATCATTGAGCAATTGCACAATTCTTCCTCCCTTTGTCTTTGATGCAAAAAGGGGGAGAGAGACTTGTGTTTTGTCATCAAGGACAAAGGGGGACTCTATTTCCCTCTCAGTTGTTGTACTTAATGTCAAATACACAAACCCAGAGGTTTGTGACCTACAATGACAGTTGCATCTTAGGTTTGTGGTACAAATAGTAGCTATCATGACAGTTGGTAGAGGTATTTGGTTATGATTGGCAACATTGGTTGAGGTGTGCTATGCATTGGTCTCATTGCAGTGGTATTGTGGTTATCTTCTCTTGATCCAATATGCAAGTGCTTATGCTCCTGATATATTGATGAGAATTTTGTGATGTAGTCAGTTGTCATTTGATGTCTCAATTGTCATTTGATGTCAAAGTGCTCATGTTCTTGATATGTTGATGCTCTTGATATGTTGATAATGCTAAATATTTCTCTCTTCTTGGTTGACCTTTATGATGTGCAGTGGAACGGCATTTTATTACACCAGTTTCATTATGCTTGAGTTTGCTATTGGTAAAGGCAATTTGACATTGCTTGGATTTGACATTGATGTCAAGGCTTAATACTTCATTGGTTTGATATTTGGCGATTATCCTTTAGCACTATTTTTGATATTGTGATAGCATTTACACATGAACCTTGTGATAACTCTTACACATGTGTGACATGGTCTCATCTTAACATTTGATGCACTAGAAGATGTAAACCAACACAAAGCATTGGCAAAGAGCTTTGATCATTATGATGCTTACTATTCACAAGGTATATGAGCATTCACTTTAAAGTCATAAGGATTATTGCTTTGGGTGTTAGTTGGTGGTTATTCATCATCATTGGTATGAGCATGGGGCAACAATATTCACTAAAGTCTTGGTTGTCACTTAGCTTTTGGTGCAATTATGTATTAGACCGACACAAAGGAAGTGGGCATTAAAGGTATTTGACTGAACTTCATTATGTAAAGTTAAGGTATGTGGTAAGGTGATACACATTATTATATGTTTGGCTTAGCTGATATTATGACTTAGACCATGCATTGGTCTTGCGTATTGACGGAGGTCATTGAAGAGCATCATTTTGTTTAATGTTTGACTTAAAAATAATATGGAAATAAATCATTTGGTGGTCACTTAAGTGATAACCTGTTTGGTAGGTTTCGAGCATACTTGGTAGGTAAAAAGATGACATTTTGGTTTTATTGACACCGACGCTTTTAGGGAACACAGGGATTGCCGATAAAAAGGATATACAATGCAAAAGCTTATTTTTGAGGATCATTTTCAAAGGCTAAACTTTGTAACATGTTGCTCTCGACTTAGGGTTACAATTTTATGCAAAGTTTCTCAAGATTCAATCATGATGATCTTTGGTAGTTGACAAAGCTTGAGCTACAACATGACAGTTATTTGAAGTTCAAAGGCACAACAAATGCTTACAAATGTTAGCAACTTCAGGTGATATCATTCTTTGCTAGTTTTTCTTTGATCTTTCACATGAGTTTTGGTTTAGCTTCCCAGCCGAGATTTTCTCTTGAAGAGATCTTACATTTGTTGTTCTTTAAGCTTGGTTGTGACAATATAGTGAAGTCTTTGACTTAAGACTGTGGTCGTTGGCTCATATTCACTTCATTTAACTATTCTGTTATAAAGCAGTTGGGAAACAAAAACAAGGTGGCAACAATTTTATGAAACTACCCTAAACCCCTGTTGTGAACCATGAAGGTTGTGGTTAAGGTTTGCAAGTTGTTTTGTCTTGGTTAGAGTTTGACCCTCATGACTTGGTACTAGGGTTTTATGCAAATAATTCTTGAAGGTGGTTTTGATTAATTTTGTATTGTTATCTTTAGTTTGAAAAAGGCATTTCTTATTACTTTAAACAGTTTGAAAAATTATATGAACTATTTTTGATTAGATGTTGTTAACTGATGTCGAGAAGGAAGTTTGGTGCAGTAACTTTATAATGGACAGTTAGAAGATTATGATCTCAAATCAGTTTCTCAAATGGCATCATTCAACCATGTTACTCTGGCAGTTACTTGTTCAAAAGGAAACTATTTTTCACAGTTCAACTGTTTCAGTTATAGATTCAAACTATTTCATGAAAGAAGTAAGGCATTGTGAAATGTATAAAAGGCATGATATGTAAACACCTGATATGAGATTGATGAGTGTGTATTTTATACTATCATTGAGATTGTAGTAGAGTGTTAATGCAAAATCATTTCTGAGTTGATGTGCATAGTTGTTATGTATTTGTGAGTCTTAAATAAATGAGACACTCAAGATCTGTATTGTAGAGAAACAGAGAAACCCTCTGTATTACATATCTTTCTTTGGTTCTTGAAGAGGATATAAGGTCATGTCAGTGAGACATAAATTGACCTAATGCCAATGAGGTTGATGTATTTCCAGTGAGGCTTGTATTGCCAGTGAGGCTTGTGTTGCCAGTGATGCTTGTGTTGCCAGTGAGGCTTGTGTTACCAGTGAGGCAGTTACAAAAGTCAGTGAGACATTTTCTATAGCTATTGAGGCATGTTGTTTGAGTAATCCAATGAGGCATTTACTAAGTGGTTTATTTGTCCTTTATATTTGCATGATTCACTTCTTTAATGCACAATCTCTGGCATTGATAAAGCTTCAAACAACATCTACTTTCTAAATTTTAGAGTTTGGTTTAAAAGTAAATAAAGTGTTTTGTTTTCTACAACACTGATTCACCCCCCCCTCTTAGTGTTGTCAAGTACTCCAACAAGCCCACCTTGTTCTCTAGAGTATAACAAGTATGTTCTTGAAAAATAATGGCCTATATAACTTGGTGAATTCATCTAGTCCAACTAAGTCACATAAGTTATTATATAATAGATATCTTTATTAGAAAGGGTTGTACTATGTGGATATGTCCTTAGACTCTATGTTTAATATTTTTTCCATGGAATGCCACTATAGCCTAACAAATACACCTTGGAAGTATGTAGTGCAAGATACTCAACAAAGATTTACAAACATTGACATTCTCTATGTGCAATTGAGACCAAAATTTCTAGCTGTTCTATTTCAACTAGATCTCATGTCATATAGAAATGTATAGTATTTTCCTACATAGTAATCATGAGTAGGGACTTGGGGGAGTGGTTACTTTTATAGCTCCCATATGTTGACTACATATTTTATCATGTCCATATGACCCTTCTAAAAGAACACTATGGGCTCTTTTAAATATTAAAAACTAATCTTTTGGTGTAATTACTATTTATGGCTCCAATGATGTAGTTGAATACTCTCAAATATATGGTGGCTTGTCAATTTCTTGCCAAATGTTTATTGTTTGTTTTATGGTGGCTTTAATATGGTTGAGTTAGCATACAATAAGATCAACTAGCTTTTGATGAGAGGGACAACTAGAGAATGTGAGGCATGGTTTAATATGCACAACAAATTGAGTCTTTATGGATCTTATATTCATTGCCAAAAAGACTTTGATGTGGTTGAGGTGGTCCAATCCCTATTGTCATCTCAATCTTTCTTCTCTAGTGCCCGTTGTTATTCTCTTCTAGTGGATCCTTGAATAAGGTGGAGATAATACAATTATTTCTTATTATTTCTTTTCTTTACTACATGACCACACTAAGAAATATTTGACGTGTGAAATCTTTTTCCAACTTCTCAAAATGGGTGCTTTGCTTGGTGGATGCAAGGCCCTAAGTGTATGTATCTTATACTACTATTTGGTTTAGGGTTTTGATTTTGATACTATATGTAGACACCTAAAATGCACCCCCACATTTACGATGTCATCACATCAAATTCATCCCACATTTCCCCTTCCAATGTTAATTAATTAAATCATATCTATTTAATTAGTTGATTTGATAATTCTTCTAGCATTAATTAATAAACATAATTATTCTTCTAACATTAATTAAATAAATTTTATTTGTTTAATTAATTAACTAACCTAATCTTTCTTCTAATCTTCCAACTTTAATTAAAGAAATCGTATTTATTTAATTAATCCAAAATCCCCTCTCATCATTAGTTGAGTAAACAAATCAAGTTTAATAAATTAATTAATCATTTGCACATTCCTCACCACTTTGTTTAAAATAAATGAAGTCAACTTGCACAAGGATCCAAAAGGTACCTTTTCATTCTCCACCCTCCATCTCCTTCAATATTTTCCCTAATTATGAGCACCAATCTCAAGCTTATACTTGTAAGCTTCTCATTTTACCATGAAAATGAATTAAGCTCCAACCTTTAATGCACAAGCTCAAATCTAAACCATCCATGAATCTAATCACAAAACTATAAATCTCTCATCTCTCAAGATATTTTGAAGAGTTCACGTTAGATGCATAGAAAGGTCATTTTGTAGGAATTCTTGAGCAACTACATATCTCTCAACAACAACAATATGTCTTGAGCTTATCCACATAGAAATCAAGGGTTTATTTTAGTGAGAATCTTGTTTCATTTTCATCATTGTTTGTATTCCTTAGCTTAGTTTGAGGTGTTCTTAGGTTTCAAAGTAGGTTCCTATGTATACATTGCTTAGGTCCTTATTTGTTTCAAATCTTAGCATACACACTATATTTCACAATGATGTTGTGTATTAATATTGAGGCCCTCAAGAATATATATATATATATATATATATATATATATATATATATATATATATATATATATATATATATATATATATATATATATATATATATATATATATATATATATATATATATATATATATATATATATATATTATGGTCTAATGTTTGAACCTATTGTGGTATTTTAGCCTCATTGTTTTCAATGTATATGTGATTTTATTAATTAGTTTGACATTATAAATGTTATGGGATGCATTATGATCAAATGTTATCATTTTATCACATTTTGATATTGTAAATTGCTTTATTGGATTATTATCACATTAGATGTTTTATACTTGCTTCAACAATCTTGTTTTGTGTAATACACCTGATGTTTCTATTGAGTGTGTAGGCGTAAGGTTTCCCCAATGGTGGTTAATTAGAGATGTCTCAACTTGGGTAAATATGTTTGCATGCATCCCTATCTCACTCGATTTGAGTTTTGAGATGAGTCTATGTTACTTGACCTATGAAACCTTAAACTAAACTAGTGTCAATTATAGATCCTTGTGTTGTTGCTAAACAAGTGTAAAGTGTGTGGTGACTTTGCATGTGTTTAGTTAACTCTTTTTATACTTGAATTTAATTGGTTTTTGAAATTCTTGGATACAGTGTATGCAAACTATCCTTTATGCTTAATTTGAAAGAGTTATAATTATGCCTTAGTGGAAAAAGCTTTCATTCATCTCTAATATTGCATGTGGAAAGGAAATTTAAAAGAGTTAAATTGTTAAATTTAATGATGTACATTAGGTAATTTAAAATAATAATATGTTATGCATAATTTATTTCATTGTCTTAAAAGACATCAAAATATAGTTATTGGAATGGAATTATCTAATTGTGCAAATATCCATTTTTGAAATTTTTTTCTTGAATGTCAATGGAAGGGAAAAGGCCTACAAGGTTAAGGGATTTTTAGAGAAAAGGGGAAAGATTTCTTTGGAGTAGCATTTGTAGACTTTGATTGCATGTCTTTGGATCTTGGATTGGATTAGCAAAAAGATTGTTGTGTTGTGCACAAGTAGAATTTTCTTTTGGTTGAGGATTTGCTTTATAAAAAAGGTATTCCTCTTATTATTCAAATGCATCCATTTAATTAAACATTTTAGTTTTTTCCATGCCCACAATAGGTGTTTGCATATGAAATTGTTTTATAGGATGTGTTTGTTAGTTGTAGATGTTTTCTATTTTGTATCATTTCAATTTTTGAAAACTACGTAGAAATAACACAATAATGTTGGCTTTTTTTCTAAAAATGTATGGATGTGAAAAATGTGATTTTGTGCTTGATAGGCATGTTAGTGGTATTCTCATTTTATTAATATTTTACATTTCAAAAAATTGAAGGAATTTCAAGCATCCATCAATGGTGAATTGGGTATTTCCTTGGTACTTGTCATTTTGAAAATGATAAAATTAGAGTTTAGACCATGTTTCAGCTTGTTATTTTGTGGGACATGATGTCTCATCATAGTAATATGATTTCTTACCTCATGGATGTGAGTGTCAAGGCTTTCAACGTTATTTTATGTTCCACTATCTTTTGAATCATTTTGGACCTTTTTGTGTTAGGATTAGCTCTAAGAGATAGGAGGTAGAGTGGATCTTCATTGCTACTTCCTCAGGGTTATAAACCAAGAAAGGAGGTTTGAGAAGGTAAAAATTTAAAAAGATTTCAAAAAATTGAATAGGGATCAAACAAATTAAATATGACTAAGATTGGATGCATTATCACACTTGTTGTGCTTGTTTGAATGTAATTGATACATTATTGTGATTAGTCAACTTTGTTTGAATGAAATTGAGACATGATTGCAATCCATTAAGATTTTTTGAATGACATTGAATAATTTTCCCTATGATTGGAACACCTTCTCAATTCTACATAGATTCGAAAACAATTGTGATGACACTCTACTACCCCAAATCTTGTAGTCTCCTTTTTATTGCTGGGTCATTATACCCAATGGATGTATGTGAATCCTATTGCACGATTTGATTGTTATTGTCATGCATATTATATGAAATTGATGGTCATCATTTTTCCCATTATATGGCATTATTTGGTTTCATGTTTGCAATGTGGATGTCTTTTGGATGTAGTGAGTGTGATTGGTTAAGTGTTTAACCACTTGTTTGACATTAGTGTTGTCCAACTACATAGTCAATGACTTCCTAGTACAAAGGAGTGGGCCTTAGGGTCTCACATGTTTGGGTGGTGCTAACCACCATTGCAGTTGGATGGACTCTTGGTGATGTTTAGTGGAGTGTGTTTATGGCTCTTGTGATGTCTCAATACTTCTATTTCTTCTATTTCAAAGCTTGTTTCAAAAACATGTGAATTCAGATTTTGAGACCCTAGAATAGAATGATTAGTTATAATAATATTGGACACTATTTTATGGACCATGAACCATCCATATTTGAGATGAGATTCATCATATTGTAACATGTCTATGTTATCATTTAAATTGATTTTTATTATCATCTTTTAAATGATTTAGCATGTTTGGATTATCCTCATAATAAGATGATTAAATCCAATTCACTTTAATAGTTGAAATGAAACTAGAAGCTATGATACATTTATGTTTTGAAGACTATGAGTAGATAGAATTCAATGATATTGTCTTGTGTTGTCAACATTATCATTTGGAATTGAATAGTTCTTACATGCTTGTTGCACTCGATATATAGTGATAATGCAAATGAAGGAAATGTGTTTTTGGTTCTTATGATTTACAAATGAACCTTAAAATGTGTGAGTTATGCCTTGTTGAGTGTAGTAATGTTTTGGATTGTCTAGACCTAGCCCTTCACATGTTTTAGTCTCATGAGATTGTTTCATATCATTTGATATAATTTGAGGTTGAAGCATACATTTATATGTTTATTCGGGTGTTATTCATCTTTAGGACCCTCTTGTCAGTCTTGGAAGCAAGTTTGAAGTGAAATGGGCCCTGTTTGGGCACATTTTGTACTTCCCATATTTAGTTCACCCATTTTACTACAAAGGAGTGAATGGAATTTGTCCTAGGGACAACTCGTCCCTAGAAAAAAGGATGAATTCTTCCCAAAATGGGGCAAATGACAATAGTGGATAATTGTGGTCATTTTTCAAAAACTTTCCTAAATGAAGGTTGATCCTTGGGGTCTACCTTGACTTCCTATCCACTTGTTTTGGACATGTTTGTTATACTTTGTAAGTTGTGCATCTTTTTGTATTGTAATACATGTCTTGGTGTGATAATTACTAGTCCAAGTATGTAACTAGGTGAGGTCTTGCATCTCTTGATCATCCTACATCTTGGTTTAGTGAACAAGAGGTTAGGATGTCATTATCACTTCTTTGTGAACATGTGTTATGTTTGGTTTGGTTGAAAGGATGGAACATTGCACCTCTCATCCTATTCTTACCATGTACTACATTTATAAGGAAATTAAGAAGTATTTAAATATTATGAAATATTAATACATATTACAAGTTAACATATACAAATAAGTAAGGGGTCCCATGGAGCTACTAGAGGATCTATTGTTTTGGACCAAGGGGTTCGATGAAACCCAAAAAAATTGCTACTGCATAAATTAGAATCTTTTCCTTCAAAATAGGAGCAACTACTTTTTAGGTTGTTCATTTTGAGCGGGTGCAGTTGTGGCAGGGCTGAAACTTTCCTACATGAACTTAGGGAGTTTTCTATCAACTTTTTACATTCATGCCATTTAATTAAAGGAAAAAATTGGTGAGAATTTTTTCATGTAATCAATTTTAGTGTTTTATTAGTTTATTTTACATAAGTTAAAAAATTTATCATGGGACCTCATCATCCTAGAAAATCTCTACTAAATTATTTAGCATTAAACTATTGTATAAAAATATCTCATGAGAGAGCCAACTTCCGCAAATTTTTGAAGAGTTTTTTCATGTAATCATTTTTAGTGTTTTATTAGTTTATTTTACACCAATTTAAAAATTTATCATGGGACCCCAGCGTCCTAGAAAATCTCTACTAAACTATTTAACATTAAAATATTGTATAAAAATACCTCATGAGAGCGTTAACTTCCACAAATTTTGGAGCTTATAATTTTAAGCATACCGGTAACTACAAAATTCATACGACCACCTGCTTTAAAATTCTCCTAAAAAATCTCAGTAGCACCACTAAGATAATTTAAGAAGCCCACCTCCATGTGATTGTAGCCTAAGATGTGAAAAGACAACATTTAATGTGCTTGGTAATAGCAATAATACAATATATTACATATACACATATTCTAAAATAAGAATATGCTTACATATCCACTCAAACTATTTCAAAATGAATATAACTCTATAATTAAACTAAAACATCCTTATATAAAAGATTCTCCAAGGAGGAAGTGGATTCTCAGTGTGAAAGTCATTTCTCATTATCAACAATGCTTAACTAGAATACAAAAGGAAGCAGAAGGCTACGGAGGCAGTAGAATTTCTAAAAGAAGTGGTGGGCCTCAATGACCAAACTGGAGTCAAATTGATGATTTCTCTTTTCAAAAATAATTCCAAGGAAGATGAAGCTAGATTATAAATATATTAAAAGAACGTTTACATATCAAAAAACCGGTTGGACTTTTTTTTTTGAAAATGTTGTTTTAACAGGGTTTTGTTTTTTCTTTTCTTTTTCTTTTTTGTTTTGGGTTGTTTTATCTGAAAAACCCAAAACATAGAAAAAAGCATGGCAACCATTTTTCTATATCAACAAAAATCAGTGTAATGCAAAGGCAGTTAGTGCTAGAAATCCTAATGTCCAAAGAGAGTGCCAAGTGCCAACAACATCATCAATTTAGCAGCACTGACAAATTTGGCCTCCTCTATTACAGTAAAGATTCACATTAGTGCACTGTGCAAGAGGGAAACAAGAGGGGACCTATACCATTATTTAAAATCTATTAAATAAAAAGTGGGGCAAACTTGCTTCTTGTCCTTCCACTGCATGGAGACAAGATTTAAATTTTCCCTTAATTTAATCCAAATCATGGGCTGAAAAGGTAAAATCAATGAAAAAGAATTTAAGATATAGTTGTTTCCCTTTTTATTTAACTTTTTGTATTAATTGCTAGATCTATGTAATAACCACCTTGGTTACTACCAATTTTTTTTTTCACATCAAGTATTAACTTAATCATCCAAGCATCTTCAATCTGATTTAGAAGTGCCAACCTTAGATATTTACCATCCATAGTCACGGTAACAACTCTATGCCACAACTTGTATACTTGTACTAGATTATGGTAAGCTCCCAAGGTTTGTAATATCTATAGTTTTCAATAACTCTAAATTCAAGTAACTACCATGAAGTAAATTTTGAAAAGGTAAAAGGTGATAAAAATTTTTCTCAAAATTTAAGTTTAACCTACAACTTGATTAAGAAACATGATTGCATCATATTACACAATTTGTCTATCCATTTCCAAATGATTGAAACATGTTAAATTATACAAAAAGAAGATTACATAAACACTCACCAAAAGATTACTACATCTCGATTGTTGACCTCCATACCACAAGCCTTAACATGTCTCATGTTGAAAGAGAGAGAAAGCATCTTTGGAGAGATTTACCTCCATCCATAGACCGATGGTCTCCTGCACACCTTCCTTTCCAGAAGTGGCCCTACCCTTCATGAAGAGTATAGACCTAGGGTGTCCAATGGTATTTTCCATCTGAGTACTGGTGGTGTATCTTACGTAACACTATTGATCATATAACCCTAGATACCCTCTATCTAAGTATGATCATCCCAATAGGTTATGTCATCCTAGATATGGTGAACTATGTTTATATCTATAGTTTTATCAATTCTAATTCAATTTGTCCATCTTCAACATGTTTTCAAATATTGTCTAGGTTCTATAATCCTTATAGATTAACTTTCCATACAAGGATTCTCATTGCAACTTTGCAAGACCCGAGATCCAAGACTTTTCGACACTTAAGGGGTTTAAGTTGATTCATTACATCTAAAATGGTTACCTTACCCAGGTTAAGCATCTTAGTCAAGGCAATTATTTCTTTTTACAAGTAAGATTAAATAAACATAGTTAGGGTCCTTATCCCTTCATTTAGTTACTCTAGACAGAAATTTGTCTATATGGTAAATACATTCCAGTCAACCTTCCAGAGAGTCCATCTTTGCGTACTTGCAATCTCTAGGGTCTATGACCTCTTGTCCCTCTACTATCTGTCTTCATATTAGCATCCTTGAACAATTTACTAAGTTTTGACTTTATCCAAGATTCACTTTAGGATTTATATAAGTACTACTAGACTCTTTATGTCTGACTCCATGGTTAATAAACCATATACTATCGACCAAGGGCATTGTCATATTTGACATACATGCATAAATTTCTAAATCTTTCTAGTTATAATTCAAATGCTTAGCTCCTCTAACTAGAAGCATAGAAATGCCTTGTTTTCTCAGGATAATATCAAAGCATGGAAACAAACACTTCTTGACATCCCTAGACCTCTCAACATTGTTCGAATTCTAAATTCACATGACAAGAATAAGTATAATATATGAGGTTTAACTCCTCTCATTCCTATCTTAAGGAGTGCTATCATTTCTCAAATCTGGTCTTTGACTAAGTTCAATCCTTCAGCCATAAAAGATTTAAATCAGAAAATAAAATTAAATACAATCAACCAACTGGTCTACTAAGTCTGTCGGCTTTCCATTATGACTAAATACGAATTCATATGCATATTTATCCTTTGAAAATATGTCAATAAACCTTTATCAACAATCTTGAATACCATAATCATGTGGGGTTGAGTCTCGAATATCCCAACATACCCAACTTGGTATAAATCTTAATAGAAATACCCAACACTGGGTTAGGATTTGACTTTAATTCATTCGATACTAAAATAAGTTCATAAGAACATACATTAAGTTCTAGAATTTCCCATCCCTTGGTATACCTATACCCTTGAGTTGGTTATTCGTTTCAAACTTAAAAACATGGGAGTAGTCAATCATGTCTCCCGGATTACTCTTAAGACTTAATCAGTCCTTTCCTTGGAAGTATGGGTCCTTAATATAGTTACCAACTCTCTAGGTTTTTGTAATAACCATAACGAGTTCTTAAGGCATCCTTGCCATCATAGTGAAAAAGACATGAAATCACGATTTATAATTCAATTCAGAATGAAACTTTTCCCCCCTTAGCCTATTAGGGTTTATTCTTCAAATGAGTTTTATCAACACGAAGGGGTTAACATAATACTCTCAAATTTATTCTTTGATTATTGTCAAAGAAATAATAGGATTGTTACCCTATGTCTTATAGGAAAACATCTTAGTTTGATTCCATATTCAAACTTAACATATTACCCATATAGTTTGATATATTGTATATTGATAAAGTAATGTAACTACTAGGCTGGTTGCCTTGAAAAGAATTTAATTTAATCATAAAAGAATCTTAAGTCAACCCTTACTTTTAAGTACAAATAAATAATAAAATAAGTCATTATGTTAACTATTGTCTTTAAAAGATTAAGTTTTGAAGGATTAAGTTATCCTCAGGTCGAAAGACCTTTCTAAAGTTTACTTTGGCTTTTTCCATAAACTAAGAGTTGCTCAACTTTCTATCATTGAAATGGCAAAGATTTTTGCATGCATTACCAACTCTAAGTTTCGACCATCATTAAAATAACTAAATGTTATCATCATTAGAGTTTTAGAAAAAGAGCTCATAGTCATTAAGTTTCATGCATTCGATTGTGGGTTTTATAGCACAAGCAATAATAGTTTGCTTGGCAAAGAGGCTATTACAACCCCTATGACAACACCTAATGATCTTCGTTAAATGGAAAGATATTTCATACTGTAAAGATAACCATATCCTAAGGTTTGACTATTGCCTGTCATGCCGATGATGATTAAACCTAGGTGAGATTCCACATGTTTTTGCTCGGGTTGCAGAGAGTATTTATGCAAGGTGGCAATCGAGCTTAAAAGTAAAGCACAGGTAAGTAATTGTGCAATGTTGTATTCGTCCTCAAACTGATATTGGATCATGATCAAATCTTTACTACTGTTACTACAAACACACCCTTAAATTATATATATAGTCGAGGAAAAGATGTAAGCTCTTAAAAGCTTCCTAATTTATCTTTCTTTACATGAACTGATTGGAAATATTGATGTAGTTTGTTTACTGTTTATACAATAGCATAGGCTTTGCTATCGTTTAATCCACAAGACTTATACATAATCTTCTAACACAGTAGCAATTACATAATTTTTGTTCATGCACAACTAAATACATCGGCATTGTTGTTTTACAGAGTTTAAAAGTAATAGCACAATAGATATAATGGAGGCGCCGGATTGTGAAAGAGGAAACTTGTTGTTTGCTTCGGGTTCTACGTTCTTTCTTCTTTCCTGAGATGATTTCAAGCTCAATCCAATTCCACCACCTTTGTGCCACTCCGCTAATGAATTCACTTCCCAAAGTTTCTCAATACTATCCTTCCAATGATCACTCAAAAATTGGTTGAACTTTCTAATTCTTAATGAGCTTAAGATAGGTAAGAAATAACCGTTTCTTGTACTCTTAACTACCTCTCGTCCTCATCACGACTTCGAAGGTTATCCACTTTTTTTGTTGGTTTATCAGAAGGCAATTTTGCCATATTGAAATGCCTCTGCTATGGCCCGCGACAAAGTTAGTTATGCCATCGTGGCATTGAATAATAGATGGCGACATCAACTTATCAATAACGTTATCATCAATATGGAAGCATATGTTATGCTATTATAGACCGCAGTCTAACATAATCATTCACGATGGGGTTTATTAAACTTGCCTCGGTATATAATATAGGTATTTATTACAATTCGAGGCCCTTCACCAAGTTGATCTTCGACAACACAATTTGTCATTTTAGATCTTATGAATAATAATAATTATTATAAGCATAAAACAACTTTCATCCCTAATTATCATTATTCTTACTTATATATATCCCATACCAATTATAGGTTATGGCGACGATAAAAACCATCAATTTAATGATGTTGAACCTAAAAGAGCTTGACAAGGACATGCAATCAGAGGTGTATGATATTTGTCTATCATCCATGTTCGATGATGTGAACTCCAACCATTACGACGTAAATATCGAATGACGACATTAGTTGCAACAATGACGTTTTGACAAGCAATGTCGTTTCTTCACAACGATACAATGAAGAATAACCTATTCCAAAAGACTTCAACGATCCCATCAAAACAGATTAATATTGACCAAAAATAAAACTTACCTCAAGACAAACTAAAGTCCACTATCAGATATACCGTACCTAGTTGGCAAATACCATTTGATAATCCAGAGTCTATATTCTCCTTCCCCGAAGATACTTTCTCTCCCTTTGCTTCTCAGAGAGTTAGATCAACCTGTTTCCCTGTCCAAAACTCTTACATACAAATCGTGATCAGTGTACCAGCATCCCGATCCAAGCATAATAAAATCATAACATTTCATTTTTTCGTATTGAAAAGGCATTTTAATTCATATCGTTGAATTGATCATATTCAAGAAATAAAACTATGATTTCATAAAGTCTATACTTCTAATCATAACATTGTTTCTCATGATCACAAATGTATTCTCATGCCCATTTCTATCCATGAAATAGGTAAAAGTAAATAGTAAAAAATTGTCCAAAAGGAGGGACGTAACAAGGTCAGGGTCATTCCTAGACCCAGACCTAAACCTCAAGGTTTCATTCATAATGGCCTTGCCTACATATCCCCTCATAGGAATCAAAGGCTCCATAGTTCGTACATCAACAATAGAGAGGCTTCAACCTCTCCTTTAATATGAGATCTCTGATCTCACTTTTAAATCATATCTTTAAAGTAAATCTTATGATTCCAATTCGATTCATATGCATTAGTATGATAGAAAATGCAATATGATCAAAGGTTAGTTCAATGTCAACATCATTATATGAAATCACATAGAACCACATAGTGACCAACTCATATAAAGATTACTTGTCCACACATAGTGACTAGCTCAAGCATACATCCCTTATATGCAATGTGACTATCTCTCACCTAGGTTACACATACAAATGTGACTAGCTCATGGGTACAACCCATATGTACAAAGTGAATGACTCATCTATATGTGACATATACATAATTTGACTAGCTCCTGCATACCACATATACAAAGAGTGGATAACTAATGCATGCATCACATTCACCCATAGTGACTATCTCATGCATTCAACACATATACATAGGGAGAATAATTCATGCATGCGTCTCATACACATAGAGTGATTGTCTCATGCTTACAACACATATACCCAGTGTGATTAATTCACACCTTACACAAAGTAAATAGCTTGTGTATGCATCATATGCACATCATAGGTTTACATCGTGACCAGGGAACAAAAAGGAATGGTTACGACCATATTGCAAGCATCTTCCCATTTGCCTGATTCACTATCCCATAAGTACCCAAATATATCCCAACCAAAAATAGGAATATTGGTGTATCTAATGGTACACCTTGGGTTCCATTGGTTTTCCTGATTTACAACCAACTATGATGATGAGCAAGCATCCCATACTACTTGCGGTCATTACTAGCAAGGGCTCAAGTGTAACAATGCACTACACATAAGGTACTTAATACAGATCCACATCAGGTTTGACTCACACCTACATAGTGACCAACTAGTAATAGAAAGTGGATGTAACCTATTACATGCACCTTCCCATTGCCTGGTTCACTGACACATAAGCTTCCATCCCTTTCTCTGTTCACAACCAACTATGATGACATGCAAGCATCCCATAATACTTGTTGTCAACACTGGCTAAGGACTAGGTATAACAACATACACATTCACAACCAACTGTGATGTCAAGCAAGTATCCCATACTACTTGTTGCCATCACTGGCTAAAGAGTAGGTGTAACAACGTACATCACATGTGGCTATTAAGAAGATTTCCACAATCGCTGAACCATCAAGTGGGTGGATCCTGACATCTATCACCTCCATGCCACTGGTGAAAGTCGGTCCAACCTGGTATGGGGTAGCTCCTGGCATCTATCACCTGCATGGTACTGGTGAAAGCTAGCTAAGCCCTACATACCAAAGGGTAGCTCCTAGCATCCGTCACCTTCGTGGTATTGTTAACAACCAGCTAACCCTAAGATACGGTGGATAGCACCTGGTATCTGTCACCTCCATGGTACTGGTGACAACCGGCTAACCCACACCTGTATCAAACTCGGTCTCGACATGTGGGTCATCTTATAGCCAAGGGAAACACAATCAGAATGTCACAAGGATTCACCAACACTGATCCAATTGACTTGGTTTCATGCCACATAGAGGTCCATAAACCAATACACAGGGTCTTTTTAGGTCTAGGGGTCTAAATTACAAGTCAACACTCAATAAACATATTGGACCCACATGAGCTGGATTCTATCTGGTCACATATGCATAAACATGTACAAACTCATAATGTAATATCAATGGTCATTCCATACATTCAGTTGTCACTTGGAAACATGATATACATTATACATAAGTAAAACCCACAATAGTAATATTAGACAAGTTCAAGTCACCTTTGTATATGCACATTAGAGACAAACCGTGAAAACGCTAATTCTAAAAGTCCATCAAAGATTGGGGTAGATTTGAAGAACCTGACCTAAAAGCCTCAGGGAATAGGAGCTTAGTGTTGATAGAGGGCCTTTTTTCTAGACCAGGCCTATATAATGAGATTTACTAATCGAAAGGTGGGTTCATAGCTCCATTATGTAGTTTTAGCCTCAAGCTGAAACATATCGAAGAGGGAAGGTAGATCAAGTTTAGGAACACCCCATGCCTCAGAGTCATTCCCTAAACCCCTCCCCTATGGACTTGAGGTCTAGGGGCATCCTTTGCCCAAGAACTGCCTACATGCTTGCTTCCAAATGGGATCGAAGTCACATGTAGTTCTCCTCACTTTAATCTCTCAAGAGTTAATCACATAGTTTCCTACACTCAGGTTTTCATTGCCACCCAATTTCAACCAACAATTACTATCAATTTAGAGATCTAACCATACATAGAAGTTATGTACATTAACATAATCAATATAAATTAAACCCAATCCTAACCTAGCACATGGTATTAACAAGAATAACATCTTAACAATACAACAATTATGTAAAGCCCCAATAAGACTCCAAGTGATGTCCTAGTATAATATGATTCAAGGATATAAAGTAACACACACATGTTATCTTATGTCATCCTTTGAAATTGAAATACATCATGTCAGGATATCAGCCATATCACACATGGTTCATTAATATATAATTGTCATACACAAGGGTCTCAAACTCATTTGTTGATCTTATGCTTATGTATTGACTTAAGAAATTGAACTTTGTGTCATATGTCATTGTCCTAAAACTATTGCTAGTAACTGTTATTTCCATTAGATCACCATGTTATCAATAATCATATTCTAAATCTTTTGTTTTCATTTACCCTATGGTGCAACCCCTTATTCTTATAATAGTCCAATTCATGGACTAGATGATATTCACACTTGCCACTTGAAGTAAATATGATCTTAACGTCTAGTGACAAGAAATTAGGAAATGCTATAAAATATGATTATATTTATTTTATCTTTTAACTCAATCTCAACAACATCATCGAATTTTAAATGATAAAATCATTTGTAAGTTAGTACACAATCATACAACAAACTAGCCCACTATAATTCCCTTTCCTTACCTCACACGATGGTTCCAATACTGAGGTTTTTACTCGTAGGGGTTCGATAGACATCATGGAGTCATATAAATCCTTTACCCCAAATCAGAAATGGATTACCATGAGTATTAACTTGCAACATCAAATTATGTCCCACATAATATAGATCTAGTGCACCTAAGTGAAATCGTTATCATTTACCATATGATGCAACCATAAGCCCAAGCTTATAATAAGTAATTCTTAAACAAGCAAGATAGTGTTAATAAGGCATTGAAAGTTCTCAACATTCTAAGTGGTATATTTAGACTCTTGTTAGAGGTAACAAAGGACTCCACAATGATGCCATTACATATCTAAGCTCAACAGACAAGACAAGATGATGGTGTCATTTACATGAGGGTAACAAGCGTAAATTAATTCCTTCAATTTATGTCTTTGTCGTGGACTAGGACTAGTAATAATATCAAGTATTCCCTTACTATTAGTGTATAGTGATATAACATTTCACTATTCCCTAGAAAAATAATTCCAATCCATGCATTAAAACATAATACATTATTATGTGATTGTAAGCCAAATTTCATATTAATTAAATCTCATACTTAGTTCATAATATAAGGAGACAAGTTCAAAGTATTAATGTACAAAATCCTGTGATGGTACATATATTCCTTTCTATTCAGTATTAATGCAAGGAACATGTGTAAATGATATTATACTGACTCCATTCTGGATTACATAGACAACCCATAAGGAAGGTACTTATCTTCAATCATTTTACAACATGCTTCCAAAACTCATCATTACAACTATAACCCAATAAATATAATGATAATGATAAAATTAAATAAATATTATTCCCAACATATTCCCCAAACATCAAAGGTTAGGCATATGCTCCCATTGGCACTTACGGTAAAATACCTATACATAGTTATTTATGTGTGCACGGTTTAGTGCTTGAAGTATGTTAAGAATGAGTATGGACGCCAAGATATGCAAAAGTAAGAGCATACATTAGGCACGAAAACTGTTTGACACAATTCCTCAGGAAAATGCAACGTCACACAATGGAATGCGAAGTATTTCACAAAATATCTCAAAGATATATATCAATGAACAGGATGCTCAAAATGAAAACAATACCAAATACATTTCATTTTATTATTATTTTGTCTTTCATCCTTTTTCCACGGGGGATGTGACAATCTATTTTAAAAATTCTCATGCAAATTATTATTATTTTGTTTTTCATCCTTTTTCCACGGGGGATGTGACAATCTATTTTAAAAATTCTCATGCAAATAAAGAAAGATGGACAATTCTCATGCAAATAAAGATAGATGAAAATTCTCATGCAAATAAAGATAGTTTTCCAAAATAGGAAAAACTATTCTTAAAAAAGTGCAGGATACTATAAATATGTAGATATTGGGAGGAATCTGCATTGGTTTTCATCTTAGAAAAGCAACAGAGAAAACTTTTGTCTAAACAGCTGCAAGTACAGAAAGAAGAAAAAGGAGGAATTTCTTTATAATTATGTTTCAACTTCATCAAATCAGGAAATCAGAAAAAGACTACATGTTTCAAGAGATGGAGAAGCAGGAAGGAGGAGCAGCAGGGTATGACTATGCCATTCATATGTTGAGGGTAGGAGATCCATTATTTCAGCATACACAGGGCTATGACTACATCATCAGCAAGTTGAGGAGTAAGAGTGAACCCCCACCCCATTATCTTTATTCTGTTTGTGAGAGGAAATCAGAAAAAGACTACACCAACATGTTTCAAGAGATGGAGAAGCAGGATGGAGGAGCACCAGGATTATTTCAGCATGCACAGGGGTATGACTCCATCATCGGCAAGTTGAGGAGTAATCAATCCCCACCACACAAAGCAGATATTGAGTCACAGAGGGCAAGGAAGATCATGTGATTTACTCACTTTAAAAGACTGATGAAACATTGTATTCCCTTTGTGAACAATAAAAGAGAACACCCTGCTTTTCTTGTGGATGCAGCCAATTTTGGTGAACCACGTAATTCGTTGTGTCAAGCTGTTTTTATTCTTTCTGTGTGTTTGTTTATTAATATTCAGATCAATACATCTTAGCATCATTAATATTCAGACCAATGCATCATAACATTATTAATATTCAGATCAATACATTATATGCACCATTAGTATTCAGATCAATACGTCATAGCATCATTAATACTCAGATCAATTATAAAGGCGGATTAGTTTCAGTGTCCTGTAATTTTGGGCGGAGCCATTACAGTTATTCCCTAGTTCTTCAAAAGATTGAAAGTTTTTTGGGTTAAGGTTTAGGTTTTACTAAAATTGGCATGACAGTTTGAATTGGCATTAGAAACATGGTGAGCTATGATTACTTGCAATTTTTTCTACTTTGGTTTCAAGAATTGGTATAGAGGACAGAGCTAAGTGCGTTGGTTGATTAGCTAATTATGATATTGAGATGGATATGGTTATGAGAACTGTAAACTTGATTATAGGATACGACTTGAGCACTCCCATGATAATGAGGAAATATACATTATTTAGGTCTACTGTTTCATGATTTGATGGTAGCATTGTGCTCAATCTTGGATGGAGGTGAACCCAATCATTAATCCTCAGTTGTGATAAAGAAGGCAAGTGCAAGAAAATATCAAAGCACATGTTAGTGTTGTGGTTAACAAACTTCAACGAGATCTAACAAAGTGCCTTTGCAAAGAAGTTCCGTTTAAAGAGGAAGGAGGATTACGTTAGAAAGGAATGACTGTCTAGCTCTTCTGGTAGTTGCTACATCTTTTAGTTTAGTCTAATAGACTCATGTTTTGTGTATCATTATAGTTGTTCTTGATGATGTCTCCAGGTTGGTTAGTTTTTCTAATAGTGTATTTTTGCCTATCTGTGTGTTTTGTTTGGGTTTTTGCTCAATACAATACTAATGTTAACCTTTATCTAGAAATTATAAGTGTCACCTTATTGCAAGTTCCTGTTTCCTTCCCCATTGGAAAGCATCTCACACAGATGCCTCACATAGGGCTCAAAATAGTTTCACTTAGACTAAAGAAAACCAAAAAAGTAAAATCCAAATTCTAATCTGATTATCTATGGGAGCAGACTTGCATTGTTGGAGTTGGATTTTTAGATTTCTAGCATACTTGTATTTTCAAGGGAAAACTTACACGTTTGGACAATGAATTTGTGTTCAGTTGCATAGACAACTATGCTTTAGATTTTCAGTGGAAAATTAGAGATCTTATCAAAATTGTAATTTCAGAGAAACAAGCTTCACACAATTTATGAAGTCCCTATAGCCCAGTAATGCAACCTACCTCATCGAACATCTTTGAACTCTGAGATGGATCCCACATGTAGAAGAGTAAAGGAGTTTGTAATTGTAACCTAGCTGAATCGCAACCTCAAATGACCTTACGACTCTCCTAAGCACCTTTTATGATTTTAATAGAATAGAAAATGGCAAAATTGGAGATTATATTTGAAGAAATGCTGTTTGCCTTTCTGTAAATTGCATTGGGTATATTTTACAATTAGTGCAAATCTTGCTAAAAGTTTCGCAATATTAGAAACTTCTAGACTGGACTTGGCAAAGGGGTAGAAGTGAACCTCAAATCTGCCAGCCACCATGGCCAGCAAGGAAGGAGCCTTTCTAGCTACCATACACTGCAAAACTTCTACCACACATTTTGCATCTAGCAATTTCTGAGAATTTGTTATATTTAAGATAACAGATTGGATGTATTTTACAACTAGTGCAAACCTTGGTAAAAGGTTCACTGTATTAGCAAATATGAAATTCATTTAACATAGCACATGACTATTCTATTTCTCTCTATTCTTTTCTAATGTGCTATGTTTTCTTTCTTTTTTCTATACACGACTTTACCTTGTACAGTTAACTAGTTGAAACTATAATCCACAGAAAATACCGAGTTATTGCATGGTTTCCATGAAATGCTAATTGCTTTTGTTTTGCCTCTCTGTAAATTGCATTGGGTGCATTTTTCAATAAGTGCAAATGCTGGTAAAAGGTTCACTATTTTAGACAGGACCTGGCAAAGCTGAAAAAGCAAACCTTATGTCTGGCCCAAGCTTGTGAACCTTAAATCTTTATAGACTAGTTTTGTAAATATATATATATGAAAAGAACAAGAACTAACTTAATAAAAGGATCAAAATTGAAGTGTATTTCACATAACTAGCACACAACAAAATTTCAAACCCTCAAAATTTTACTAGTAAATGTAAAGATATAACAATTTCCCTAAAACTATATTGTGGAAAACCCTAAGCTTATGTTCCAAATTATGCACACCTCCAACTTCTGCACAAGAACAACACAAAGAACATTAGAGCACCAGTAAACTTAACCCCAGTTTACTTTACAAACTTCACACTAGATGCCTTCTTTCAACAAGGACACAACATTGTACTCCACATTTTCACAAATGAACTGTAATTGACATAACTAAAAATTATAAATACAGCCAGCAAAATTCCAATGGGCCTATGGAAAAAAATTAGAACACAACTAATTTGGGGAAAAGAAAATTAGAAAAAAGTAACAACATTAAAAAAATGGATATATTTTTCCCCTTGCACAATTTCCTAGGCAAATTATCACATTTAGTGTGAAGTTTGGAAAACAGATTCTGTTTAAGTTTCCTAGCATTCTAATGCTTATTTTGTTTTGTGCTTCGCAACAATTAGAGGTGTGCTTTGTTTGGAGTGGAAGTTTGTAGCTTTCTATAGTATGGTTTTGATGGAATTGTTAAATATTTACATTTGTTAGCAAAATTTTTAGGGTTTGAAACTTTAGTATGTGCTGGTTATGTGAAATACACTACATACTATGAAAAATTGGAGTGGAATTGTTAAATATTTACATTTGCTAGCAGAATTTTTAGAGTTTGAAACTTTGGTATGTGCTGGTTATGTGAAATACACTACATATTGTGAAAACTTGGAGTTCAAGTTTACATTTAGTGTGAAGTTCGAAAAGAAAATTTTGGTTAGTTTAGTTTGATAAATAGGTTCTAGTTGGTTTTCAAGGCATATTCTGATTAGTTTCTGATAAAATATTAAAATATTTACATTTCAAGCCAAATTTGAGGGTGATTTATTGAACAATTAAAAATAGCCTACACTCCTTTATAGAAATTTAATATTCATCCCTAATTACCATGGTAGTCAAAGAATGAGTTTATTTTTTCATTATTTTCATGGTATTTTTTACTAATGCCTTTTCTCCTCTGTACTAATATTATCATATCTTGATTTCATAATAAACTATATATTGAAATGCTTATGCTTGATTTTTACAAAGACCTAATTGAATATATAAAACCAAGTCTAAAAAGCCATTTTGACAAGAAAAAAACACTGAAGAAGCAAATTTTGACCAGATATCTAAATTTAAAGTAGACCATATTCATAGTTGCCAGCAATGTACTCAAAGTAGGTCAAAGTAGGTTAAAGTAGGTCTCTACATCAATGCATCATCAAGACTCTGTGTCCACACAAAACCCACTCAATATGGTGGATACCTAGAAGAAACCTCGACCAAACTATACTCAACATAACCAAAACATGCATTAAAACTAACTAGAACTTGCTTATCAAACTAATCTAACTAGAATTTGCTTTTCAAATTTGACCCTAAATGTCTTGTTTTAGGCTATGTTACCTAGGGATGTGCCCTGCAAAATTAGACCCATCCCCTATAGAGCAAATTTTAGAGACATGGGGGCATGTAGGAAACGTTCTCCCACCTTCCCCATTTTTTTCAACACCTGGAAACATTTTTGGTATGCTAATCAAGAGATAGGAAATGGTAGAGGATGGCTAGCCATCTTGAGGATGTCCAGGAACGGCTAGATGTCCCCACTTTAGATAAAACCGAAACCTAAACTAGAGATTTTAACATTAAAAAAAAAGGAGCAAGGCTTGGGAGAGTGCCTCCATTTGATGATGAAGAGGTGAAAGAAGGGTTCATGAAGGCCCTTGGAAAAATGTATAGTGAGGAGGAGTCTACCAGACTTAGAGCATAGTGACTAGCCTTTGTGAACCTTCATGGCCCAAAATTAAGTAAACTAGTGGTAAGGATGGATATAGCTACATTAGCTCAAATTGACCCTATTGGATGGTGGACATGGTACGACAAGGATGCACTAGAGTTGAGGATGTCTGCCACTCGTCTCTTTTCATAGGTTGCTAGTTCCTCTGCTACAAAGAGGAATTGGTCTACATATAGCTTCATCCAGTTGGTCAAGAGAAATAGGGTTACCTCTAGATGGTCAAAGAAGTTGGTGGCTGTGCATAGTGCCTTGTGGCTTTAGAATTGATAAAATCCTGAGTATCGTTAGACTCCAATTGTATGTTGAGATGTTGATCTCAAAGATACCACATAGGTTGATGATGAGGAGGCACAGGATGGATTGCTTGGGGTTCCATTGGAGGAGGCAACCTCTCATAGTGACAATGACTTGGACTCAGACTCCAATTTTGATGCAATGTTATGAGATGCTGATTAGGGACAACTGTATATTTATATTTTCTATATTTTTGTGATTTTATAGTTGAAACTTGCAACTTTTGGGCATTATGTTGTAATTTTTCTATAATATATATGTACATTGTCAATGAATACAATTAAATTTTGTTAATTTGTTTGTCACTCTCATGTGAAATTTCAATTCAACTCTAATATGACGTGTTTAAGGTTCTATGATGTATTTTTTTGAGGGCCTTATAAATGCTATCATGTGAATATTCCAAATTTACTATATTTTTAAAATTTTCCCCTTTTTTTTTTTGGTAATAGCTGTCCCCTGCTGTCGCCTAAAAAATGGCCTTCCAGCACTGCCCATCCTAGGAAAGACAACTTTGAGCTCCAAATTTTCACAAATACACTGCAATTGACATAATCAACTAAGTATGCATACTATGAAGCTTCAAAGCCGCAAATGTATGTATTCCAAACTATTACCAAAAACAAAAACAGGGCCTGCCTTCAAAACATCAAGTGGGCCTCATAAACATTTCGTCCTAGTCTGGTAGTGCTAAAGTCTATGATGAGGCACGTAACTACATCATTATCCAGTTATTTCCCCAAGGGTAAATTGCTGCTCCAACTTCCAAAGACTCATTCATCCAATCCCTACTACTGTTTCTAATCATTCCATGAATGGTGGCATGAAAAAAGTTGCTTCTATCCTTTCATCTGTCGACGTCCAAGAGCCCTTTGGTTTTCTTCCTCTAGTCCCCATACCCAGTCTATGTGCCATCCTCCTTGCAGGCATCCTATGACTCCAACTTTAACATGATTTCTTGGAAGTGGTCAAAATCTTGTGGTTACTTCAACAACTCCTTTCCAGGTCCTTAGCAAACTCTACCCCTGGCGATTCTCCTCCAGTCCCTGCTGTAATCAAGAGGCCTAATACTTCTTGACTTCGATGGGAATAGCTCTAAGCTGCTCTTCTTCTCTTCTTTCTTTCTTTCTTAAAACTACAAAGCAAAATACAGGGCTTCCCCACCCATTAAATTCAGCACACAAATGAGGAATGGAAATAGGTCTCTGGTCATGAAATTCAGTCCCCTCTTTATAGCAAGCAACCATCTGCCAGGATAATTTAAATTGATAATACCAAAACAAATTCAGAAATTCAAATGAATAACAGCAGTGGACGCCAAAGAGAAGAAATTATCGGAATGAAACAAAGCAAAAGCTTTAAACTATCACACCCTTCTGACAAATTTTGTCAAACAAATCGACGAACTTCTAATTTTATCAAACTTGAACTCTCCAAAGAGAAGAAGACCAGTCAATACTCTATCTCAATACATATAAATTTTTTTGAATAAAAAAGTGAATACAACGTGGAGCAAAACAAAGGACATATTTACCATGCTTCCAATCCTCTAAAATTAAAACCTTAGGTTGTTAGCTTCTTCACTTCCAACTTTTTGACTCAGGGCATATTATAGGGGATGATTTTGAAAAGGAGGTGATGTTTAACAAGTGTTAGTATTTTGGTTTTGCAAGTGGTTAGCCCTGGTTCATGCCTTTGTGATTTCTCAGAAGAGCAATATGAACTGCATGAGAAGGAAAGCACTAAAAAAAGTTTACAGTTGCCTTTTATTTTGTTCCTAGAGCTTCCAATTTTATAATTTTTTAAAAGCACAAAAAGTAATCTGAGTTTTCCAATATGTTGGCTATAATTTAAATTGATAAGGCCAAAGCCAATTAAGAAATCAATAGTGGATGCCAAAGAGAAGAAATTATCGGAATTAAACAAAGCCTAGACTATATAAGCACTTTTGACACAGAGGGTCACCACAGCTCCTATCCTTGCATATGCTGCGAGCACACCACCAAACATGAACTGATTGGGTTGCAGACAGGATGGATGAGGATTGATGGATGAGTGATGGATAAGTTGATTTATACTAAAATCAATACTTATATGTATATGTTTTAATAATTTGAACTAAATTAAACTTGGGAAAAAGTTATTTTTATGTATTTATTTATTATTTTTCTTTGGCAAGCAGCTTTTTGCAGCAATTTATCTCGAGAGTTTTTATTGAACTGCCATATCACTTGACTTCCTGATTAATGTGTGGGCATTCAAATTAGTTGGTTCGCCCGCATCTTGCTATATTTCATATGGAGATACTTTTACTGCAACTCTTCTCTTGCTATCAACTCATAACATTTGTTGGTCCCCCTGCATTCTGTTGTGTGCTGAGATGTGGAGCAAAGGAATCATCACTAGCTTCCAAAGTGAAGGGGTGTCCTTACCAAACACATGAGACAAGAGGCCTTCATTTTTATATAAAGGTGTTTGAGGTGATCTCTTCTAAATTCACTGAATTTTCCTTAATGCCACTGTCACACCATAACTATTCCCAGCTGCAAAATAGTGACAAAGATCAATGACTGCCACAAGAATATTTTTAAAAACAGTAATGTGATTAAGTATACTGGTGGATGTATCAGGTACTTTACTTTGGGTAACATGGATGCCAATTTATTTGGACTTAAAATCAAGAAGCTCCAGCTTTGCAACTTCCCTAACTATGAAGGAATCCTGCCACTAAGATTGTTATAATTCAGGGCTATTTTCTCTAACAATAACAAGCTCCCAATAGAGGGAGGAATAGGTCCTTGCAGATTGTTTTCACTGAGGTCTAGAATGTTGATAACTGAGAGGGGGGGGGGTGAATCAGTTATCCTAATTATTTCCCTTATTGAACTTTCCTTTTAATTGATGCAGCATAAAATCAAACACAAAAACATTAATCATGAAATAAGAAACACATGACACAGTATTTTTGACGTGGAAACCCTGTTAAGGGAGAAAACCACGGGGTGATTAACCCAAAATTATTCTCTGTTAGAAGAATAGGAAATTACAAAAATGGCACTTGCCAATTAGGGCTCACTGCCCGAGCACACTGCTCACAAGAGGCCCACTGCCTACAAGAAGACACACTGTCTCCAAAGTGATGAGAATCACAGTCTTGAACTGATTGGAAGCATCTGCATATGCTGGAGTTCAGTTCCGGTTAGGCTCAGTACACTGATCTGCTGCACTTCATCTTTCCTCTGTTCTTTATTCTGCTATCTTTCACATACCGGATCCTTTTTGCTACCTCTGCTCTTATCTGGACTTATTCGCATATATCTCCACACCATCACACAACTAAATCCATCCTCTATATATATCTGCATAAGTAATTTCATCACTTTTCTAGTCGGCATCCGGAACAGTCTAGTTTCTTACAAGCTCTCATTCTGTCGGCTGAATCCTTCCTCACCAAGCAATGCGGATCAAGCATATACTTGTAGATATCATTAATTATGTCGGCCAAACATGATTCATGCCTTCACAACCTCTGTCATCAACAGTAACACATCCGGAAAGCAGTCTGATACTCTGTGAGTCAGTTCTTCCTCTGTTTTCACTGTCTCTCAGGAATCCGGTACTCAACCATTCATATCTTTTTCCTTGTCCATCACCGGAGGCTAAATCCTTGGAATATACCACTCAAGGTAGTCCTCTTGACTTCCCCAAATCCTCACTGCACCAAGACACTTCCTCTGAGAGATCCGGACCAATCTGTCGGACCTTGCCACATGCTCTGTTCTTGTTCACCAGACCACAACATTCTTTATTCTGACTTCCGGTAGAGACACATCATGACTTGCGGATATGTGGGATGACCTTTGTTGCCATCAATGACAACAACCATGAATCCATATAGTGTCTCTTGCCAACAATCTCCCCCTTTGGCATTGATGGCAACACTTAGTGAAAAATGACTAAGTGTTTTCACTATGCTCCCCCTTTGCTGATGCTCTGTCTTTATATACAATTTCCGGAACTCCCCCTTAGTTGGATTCCTCATTTTTCACTGCTCCTCACTCCCCCTTTGACATCAATGGCAAAGGGTAGGGTCCGCATATCAAAATTTTCAAAAATTTCTTATACTTAGCCGCATATTTACATACTCACATATACTGAAGAATGTCTGCAAAGGATGTCTGCAATTGGATCATTTCTGTAGCCCAACTTTGCTTCATTCTATCCAAAATTGAAATGTGACCACTTAACAAAAATGCAAAAGCTTCTGCCCGCTTGAGATCTGTCGGATCTTTTGTTTGGGCGGTGGTCTGAGCATCACTGATGGCCTCATGCATAGTTTCCAACTTAGGGATTATAATCCTTCTAAGTTCTCCCATCCGGTTAGTGATGTTCTTCCTTTCCTTCTCAAGATTCTTTATTTCATTCAAGACTGCAATAGTCTGACATTCTTGATTTATTATAGAGGAAGAGAGAGGATCAAAACTTTGAGATAAGCTTTGTAGCTTATCCTGTTCCTCTTTTATTTTCTTGTCAAATGCTGCTGTTGCCTTTGACCAGGATATACAAAATTTGTAGATGTCACCGCCATCCTTAAGAGCATTCTCTAAGCTCTTTATTCCAATGCTTACAATCTTCCTATCCTTAGAGATTAATTCTAATATTTCTGAAAATCTTTTATCCAAAAATTCCTTCCAGACCTTTTCTTCAGCTGATTTTTCTAGAGAATCAAAATGTGTATCAACACTGCTGACTAAGGTTTTTAGATTACCGGAAGAGGAGGCTGTCGGATCTATCTGGATTGATGGCATGATCTTTACAAGTACTCCGGAAGCAGCCTCTATCAACTCACAGTCTTCCATATGAGACTTCAGGAGCTTTTCATTTGCCTTGGCATTTGCAAATGAAGCTATCTTCATTGTTTGTACCGGAGAGAGAGAGTCAAAATCAAATGGGCCTTTTAGAAGCTCCGGTTCATCAATCTCTAAAGTTTCTTTGCTCAAAAATTGTTGAACAGTTTGTGCTGTGTCTCTTGCCGGAGACAGATGTTTCTTTTCTTCTGCAGTCTTAGAACTGTCAACCTCTTTGTCTTTCACCACTGCTTCCTTCTCCTGTAATTGCTCTTCTTCTTTGGATCCGGAGACTGTAGGGGAAACCGGAGGAGAGATATTTGTCTGTTCAGGGCTCACTTCTTCCGGAACAGAAGATTCCAAATCAGCAGCTGTTTCTGCACCTAAGTCCTCTACAACAGGAAGATTGAACCTTTTGAAGGCCTTCCGGAGGATCTCTTCTGTTTCTTGGGCCACTTTGTCAGTCTCACCAAGCATGAGTTGATTCATCCTGGCTTTGCTTCTGAACTCATCTTTGCAGTCCTTGAAGATAATGTTCATTGTCTTGGGATCAATTTGAGGATATAGCTGAATAGCTATCTGCTCCCGGATCTCAAGATCTTTAGCATGAGCATTATTCTTTCTTACTTCCAATTCCTTTTCTAGGCTTTTAGGAATGAGAGATATGATCTCAATGAAAGCCTTATTATATATGTTCAGATATTTAACTGTGGCTTCCTGCAGAGTCTTTTGGTCAGCCTCACTGAAGTCATCATAGGATTCAGTCATTGGTTGAAGGTTTCCATCCACCGTGACCGGCTTGATTATGCTCTCTAGAGACAGAGTGGGCTTTTCAACAGTTACCTCTGCCATTTCATCCTTGTCTTGGCCTGTGGAGGGCTTACCGGATCCTTTCTTCTTCTGTTTCTTTATTTCTTTTATTCCCTCATCTGACTCTGTTTCCTCTTCATCCTTTTGGCTTCCATAAGCCCTTGTGGCTTTTGTCTTGGATCTCTTACCGGATGCCTGGACTTCCGGTTTAGAACTTTTGGTTGTGGGAGGTGCAGATCTCTTTGATGATCTGGTCCGGGTGGGAGCTTCAACCGGAGCACTTTCTTTACTTTTCTCTTCTTCCTCAGCCTTCCTCCTCTTTTCCCGGCTGGCATCAAGTGCCTCTTTTGAGATGCCTAGGCCTTGAGCAATGTGCTCTACTTCTTTTCTCACCTTTCTTCTAATCTCAGGTTCCCTGAGTTCTACATGTATTTTTACACTCAGCTCCTCAAAGGTTCCAAACCTTTCTGCCTTAGGATCTTTAGGCTGACTTAGCATGTGTTGAACATGCAGCTCCACTATCTGTTCATCCACTTCATACCCCATGGGCATGATCCAGACAGTCCTTGGCTCCACTGCCTCCATTAGGCACTGATCAGTGTCAACCATAAAGCACACTGAGTCTTTGTATTTTTCAACAAGAGACTGGGGAATTCTCTCTCTTGCTTGCATCATGCTCTAAAAGTTTTTGAAGTATCCCCATAGAGCTGTATTTCTCGCTTTTGCATCCCCAAGTCCATGCAAGTAGTCTCTTATCTGTACTGCAACAGGTTTGTCATTCTGCCATACCCATCCACTTGTTCCGGGTAGCTCATTCATGAAGTAGAAGAATAGACATACAATAAGAGTACCATACTTAAAGGAATTCTTCTTATCCTTCTTGATTTTCTGTATATTTTCCATTAATTGGCTTAGCAGTAGTTCGCAGAGATCATATTCTGCATTCTTTCTTAGCATTTCATAGGCAGTGTATACTGCAGTTCCGGATACAGAATTCTCCCTGCTGGAGTGATAGATCTTGTATCCTATTATCATTGATGCATATTTGATATCCGGATCCGAAATATCTTCAATGGTCATTGCCCTCTTGTCAAATTTTGATCCAGTGGCCTTAGTTACAATGTTGTTCTTGACAGATTTGAGGATAGGTACCCCTCCGGAAGAGTATAGACCAGTTACTGCTCTAATTGCCTCTTTTGTGATCTTGCAGGGTCTATCTAGCCATAGAAAGTTGTCATGCATCCTGCTCAGTACATACCGGACCCATTCATCTTCTTCAAAGCAGGGGAAATGAATAAATTGCTCAAATTGTTTCTTCTGGATATCCTTATACTCTGGTTTAAGCTCAAAAGCATTGTCTATCAGTTGCTTGTGATAGAGGTCTCTTAATTTGAATTCCCCAAATTCTTCAATGCTTGCATGTATGTAAACCCTAATGTCTTCGGTATGTAAAACTCCGTGAGGAACACTAGAGAAGGCTCCTAGTGGATCTACCTCCAATGATTTGTAGGGATGTTTCTTGAATGAGGGGCGAGGTCTATCAGAGATCTTAACTATGTTTGGAGTAGCCATTCTTCAAAGATTTGTAGTGAGGTAATGAAAAACGGAGAATACCTTATGCGCCTTCGGTTTGCACGGAGTGGTTGGATTGATTTCTTTATGCAATAACTTCGGCAGGAGATCCTTGGTGTGCTTGATGAACCTTGTTGCAGAGCTCCACTTTTCGCTTCTTCTCGAGTGCAGAATGAGCAAATGACCTTTGAGAAATCCCTTAAATTGCTCCACGAACCCTAATATCTGTCTGCAATAAATGCTTCACCTACATCATTCCGGTTTGCCTTGTCTGGATAGCTTGGAGTATCCCGGATTAGTCCTGATCTGTGGATATCATCCGGATCTTTCAATCATGAATAAATCGAGGTAACATATTACAAGAACATCCCAAACACTCTGTCCAATCCGCAGAACAAGATAGTGCATTTCTGGATCTTTCCGGACCTTTTTGTAATCCTTTATCATACCGGAGCATCTCCCTGAACAGGTCTTATTTGATCGATCACAGCTTCTTCATAACTCCATGCGGACCTCTGAAAACTTGACTGAAGTATCTCAAGACTCATATCTACAAACCCTTTGATCCGCATCTTGTGCCACATCCGGCACCACTTGTTTGGCTGGGGGAACAAGATTTTCTTTGAGTCTCCCCCTGAGCCTGAGCTCACTTTTTAATTTCCGAAAGAAATATCAGCACCAGAGTCTGGTGCGGATCCAACCTCTACATTCTCTGAACTTTTCTTCACCCAAATCTTGCTCATCTGATTCCTAACCTCATCCGCATTCATCTTTTGTTTACCCTTGTCTTGATTCTGATTATACACCGGACCTCTTTTGTCCTGATTCTTGTTTCTACAGACTTTAGCATTATGACCGGACCTATTGCAGATTTGGCAAATAACATTTCTTTGCATATTTGACTGATATCCTCTTGATCTGCATTGATTAGCCATATGACCTACTCTATTGCATGTGAAGCATCTACCTTTGAATGATTTGTTTACTTGCATAATTCTGCATTCATGGGATTTGTGTCCATACCTTTTGCAGTTGAAGCACTGTCCGGAGAAGGATGAATTAATCTGATTCATTCTCATTCTGCACTGATCAGCTTTGTGACCAGAGTGGTTGTAGCTGTGGCAGTATCCATTGAAGGATGGATATCTTTGAGCATTTGGCTGTCTTACCGGAGGTCTTCTAGGCCTGCTCCTTGGATTTTCTGATCCAAGATTCTTCTGACCGGATCCGGAGCTTTCTCCTTTCTCATATCCCAAACCATACTTGTCATCTGTCCTCTTTTGACTTCCAAGAAGAACTTCAAGTTGAGCAGAACTTACCTTGAATTTCTCTTTATATTCATTTGCTGTTTGAAGGTCTCTTTTGAGAGAGGCAATTTGATCCTCAAGTTTTCCTTCATTATCTTTGGCATCTTCAAGATCAGATTCAAGATGTCTGATAATCCTGTCCATCTGGTGGCATTCTTCTGATTTTTCTTTAAGAGATTGTCTTAGATTGTCTTCAGCCTTTCTTTTTTCTTCAATCTCTTGAGTAAACTTTATAGTTCCTGATTCCATTTCATGTCTTAACATAATGACTTCTTTTGATAACTTTTCACATAACTTGGTTTGCTCAGTTAATTCTTCATTTGTATTGCTTTCTTCACTTTGTCTTGCCAACTGTTGAAGCAGCTCCTTTCTCTTTTTCATAGAGAGACTTAATTTGTCTTTTAATTCTCTCATGAATTCATCAGCCTATTTGAGTCTTTCCTTTAATTCACTGACTTCAGAATTTGACTGTTCAAGATCCTCAAGAGCAGTCTTGAGTTGCTCCCTTAAACCATATGCATCCATTTGAAATCCCAGATCTTCCTCAAGCTGTTAGGCTCTATTAGGAGGAACTTAGCTCTGATACCAATTGTTGATAACTGAGAGGGGGGGGTGAATCAGTTATCCTAATTATTTCCCTTATTGAACTTTCCTTTTAATTGATGCAGCATAAAATCAAACACAAAAACATTAATCATGAAATAAGAAACACATGACACAGTATTTTTGACGTGGAAACCCTGTTAAGGGAGAAAACCACGGGGTGATTAACCCAAAATTATTCTCTGTTAGAAGAATAGGAAATTACAAAAATGGCACTTGCCAATTAGGGCTCACTGCCCGAGCACACTGCTCACAAGAGGCCCACTGCCTACAAGAAGACACACTGTCTCCAAAGTGATGAGAATCACAGTCTTGAACTGATTGGAAGCATCTGCATATGCTGGAGTTCAGTTCCGGTTAGGCTCAGTACACTGATCTGCTGCACTTCATCTTTCCTCTGTTCTTTATTCTGCTATCTTTCACATACCGGATCCTTTTTGCTACCTCTGCTCTTATCTGGACTTATTCGCATATATCTCCACACCATCACACAACTAAATCCATCCTCTATATATATCCGCATAAGTAATTTCATCACTTTTCTAGTCGGCATCCGGAACAGTCTAGTTTCTTACAAGCTCTCATTCTGTCGGCTGAATCCTTCCTCACCAAGCAATGCGGATCAAGCATATACTTGTAGATATCATTAATTATGTCGGCCAAACATGATTCATGCCTTCACAACCTCTGTCATCAACAGTAACACATCTGGAAAGCAGTCTGATACTCTGTGAGTCAGTTCTTCCTCTGTTTTCACTGTCTCTCAGGAATCCGGTACTCAACCATTCATATCTTTTTCCTTGTCCATCACCGGAGGCTAAATCCTTGGAATATACCACTCAAGGTAGTCCTCTTGACTTCCCCAAATCCGCACTGCACCAAGACACTTCCTCTGAGAGATTCGGACCAATCTGTCAGACCTTGCCACATGCTCTGTTCTTGTTCACCGGACCACAACATTCTTTATTCTGACTTCCGGTAGAGACACATCATGACTTGCGGATATGTGGGATGACCTTTGTTGCCATCAATGACAACAACCATGAATCCATATAGTGTCTCTTGCCAACATAGAATAGAAAGGCTCTTCAGCTGATGGAAGAATCACTGTGTAAAATGATAATAAAGCTTCAAACCTTCAAAATTCTGTCACTAAATCTAAATATTTAATAATTTAATCAAAACTATACTATGGAAAGCCCTAAACTTGTGTTCCAAACTAAGCACACCTCCAATTGCTGCCAAGCACCGCAAAAAAACATGCATTACAATACTAAGAAACCACTAGAAATAAATAGAAACAAATAGAACTTAAAGAAAATTCATTTCTTGTTGGAATTATGAAAAGGATGTCCAAAAATGTCATTTTGCACAATTTTTTAATAAATTGGCAATCAATACTCTTTTGCACCTTGTGCATGCCCTACATTTTTCATTCATGTTTACTAGGGCATTGCCAACAACATCTAACAAAATTCCTCTATTCTTTATGCTCTACTAGATGTTCATACCTTGTTTCAAAGCTCCCATTCTAGCATAGGTTAGGAGTATACCATCAAATGTGGTCTGCGCTGAAGATAAGTTGGGCTAGTACTTCAACATGTCAACATATTTTAATATGTATAGATATAAACATTAGAAAATAGTTTTTTTTTGGCTAGATGCCATTGGCTATTCTTAAATATTATCCACTCCAACATGCAAAGGTCCATTTCGGCCAATAAAAATAGGATAAATATTTACCACTTTTTGTTGTGGATGAGGTGTAAAATTACTATTGACCGTTTGACCATTTAACTGATTGGATGTTTTTTTTAATGAAAAGCTACAAGTCTAACTAGCAAAATTGCAAGGGGCCAATGAAAAATTAAAACACAATTATTTTTGAGAAACACAAATAAGAAAAAAGAAATAACATTAAAAAAAGTGGATTAATTTTTCCCCTACACAATTTTCCAAACAAATTAATAAAAAATGAATAAAAAAAATAAAAGTGAAGACTTTAGTATTGCTACCTAGACAAGGATAACAATAATAGTAATCTTTTTAATATTTAAAATATATATTTATAAACAACTAATTTATTTATTATGACTTGCCTTGGTTCATATGCCCCAGTGAAGGAGAAATTTTTGCCACTTGGGACTAGCAATGGTGCACCTAGGAACGTAGTGACGCCCTCTAAGGTTGTGGGTTCTATCCCTACTACCATGAATCAATAGGATTTGAGTTTTTGCAAGGATTCTAAAATGAGACTAGCCCCTCATGTTGACTATGTTGTTGTGCAACCTACTGCTCGTGCCACCTCTCCTATGTTGAGTGTGGTGGTGCAAGATGCCTCTAAGACCTATGCAAATATTGCTAGGGTAGGGGTGCCTACTAGTGCTCTTGGGTCGTGCCAGTCAATGAGACCTTCTCATTCCTCTCTGTAGGGTAAGCCTTAGACCATTTTCTAGTCTCCTTTTTCTCTAATCGTCATCTATGGATAGGAGGTGTTGGATAATGAAGAATACTTTAAACATCAAGCCCTCATTTGTAGGTTCAATCGTTTCTGGCCTTCCCTCTTGAAACTAAACAAATGGGCTTTGGAATCCTAGAGGCCTCTCATTGAGGGGAAGATTGAACTATATCCTTATGTTAGGGGATTTTTCTTTATGTCCTTATGATCAAAAGATGATAGGAAGTAGGTGCTAGAGGGTGGGGTTTGGATGTGGGGACAACACTCCCTCTCACTCAAACCATGGTTTCTCTCCTTCAGCCCTTTAATAGAATCCTTAAGTATCGTGCCTATTTGGGTAATACTACCCAATCTCCCTCTCCAATTTCAGTAAGTTTCATGCTTTGAATCCATTGGCAATGCTTTTGTTCATTTTTATAGGAGGATGTAGTGTCGTCAAAATTCAACCATACTACCTATGCCAGCATTCTTATGGACATTGACATCTCTAAGGATCTACCTGGGGATATTGTCCTCCTTGTTAAGGACAGATCATGGACTTAGAGAATCAATTATGAGGGTCTTCCCTTTTGTTGCAGGATATGTTTCACTATTGAACACCTTGCTTCAGAGTGCCCTTGTTCTCACCGCAAGAAGGGTGAGGTGACTTGGTGGAGGAATGCCCTCCAAGATCATTTGATTGTTACTGATTTTGATATTGAGGACACTGAAGATGAATCATTAGTGGCCCTTGTTCCCGAGTTAATTTACCCTAGGGTTGTTGTAAACTCTGAGACTCCTCCTGATGGATCATCATCTCAAGGCCCAATGCCTTTGGGTGGTGAGTCTACTAATCTTGCTCTACTAGAGGTTTTAACACAACATTCAACTCCTATTTTTGCACCTGTGAGGGCTTAGTTTAGGGATTCAACAAAGGCTTGCCCTCTCCTCTCCCTTCATTCTGAGACTTTGGAAGATGATGTCTCATGGAAGATTGTTCAAAGAAGGAAGAGAGTTTTTCCTAAGCATGCTTGTGTTCCTCAAACCTGGGTCAAGGGTGCTCGGAATGATAGGATGAGGCCTAGGATTGTGTAGGTGGCCAATCCAGGTCTATATTGGTTGGTAGCTTAGTTGCAACATCTTTATACATGGTTTATGGTCCCTTCAAAACCATCTTTGTGGTGGCAGCTTCGCTATAGTGATGTAAAAGGTTTCAAGTCCTTTCAAAAAAAATTTGTCTATGGTTTTGTTGTGGGTCAGCTAAGCTCTCACTGGCATTCCACCTATTGTACAAGGCTTCTAGGGTCCCTTCAAAACTTGCTTATTTATCCCTTTAGTCAAAAACTAAATATGTAAATGTTTATATATATGTATATAACATATAATTTATTTGTTTATTTTCTTATTTTAAAAATAAATGATTCAATCTATTGCATTCCTATTAATAATTGTAACAGTAAAATTTACATGTCCATGCCAATTTCCATTTAGGGGTGAATGTAGGATCATCGTAGGCCAAACAGTGGCAATAGGAGAAGAAAAAAGTGTTTTACATAGCCAAAACCGTGAAATGATTGTTTGACTTTTTTATGGGTTGGACAGAATGTCCATTTAGAACGGATATCCATTTTGTGAAACCTAAAATGAATATTCATTTTGTTAAGCATAAAAATAAAAAAAAGGGCCTATGTTTTGCAAAACCTGCGGTTTGCAAAACACAGAGAGGGAGAAATGGATATTTAATTGTAGAAGAATGGATATCCAATTTGGAGGAGGCAAATTCGAAGAGGTAAGGGTCTAATTGATGTAGGGGCATCATTGTCTGATTAGTTTAGTTTATTTCTTTTTCTAGTTTTGTTGTTAGTGTTCTCTGTCATTATTACATTGTCCTCTATCTTCATTCCTATAGTCATTACGACATAAACTATCTCTTTGGTGTTATTGTCTTGGTCTTGTTTCACTTCCTGTCACAGTTGTGATAGGAACTTATTTCCTTGTCTAAATCTCCCTTAATCGACTCTCTTCTTCCAGCGGTTCCATTGTCTGTCAATTATTGGTAAGTGTCATGTTAGTTAATTTGTAACTATTGTGTAATCAGCTGAGAGGTGATTGAAAGGGCGGTTCAGTTGCAGTCATTGGCCCACGTATGTATAAGGACCAGACAGAGACAACCCGCACAATGGTAGAGAAGGGATTGAGAGCAGTGAATTAGGGGTCAACAGAAGACTTTGTAACATAGAAAATAAATTGTTGGAGTACGAGAGACACTGAGAGGGGGGGTGAATCAGTGTCTCATAAAACAACTATTGGTGAACTATGACAAACAATATGGCAGTTTTATTTCTTTATTAGATAGAGATAAGTATAAGATATATTGTGCATTTGTACTGACCCATAATGATCATCACGCCACATATGCAACAGTTAAATTATGAAACAATGAACAAAACAAGTGACCATAACACAGAGATTTGATGAGTGGAAAACCCTCTAGGGATGAAAAACCACTCCAGAAAATGCCTCACTGGCTTAATCAAAATGTGCTTCACTAGCAAATACAGATGCCTCACTGGTTGTTTGTGCCTCACTAGCTATTTGTGCCTCATTGGCATTTTTAACAATGTCTCACTGACAATAGTGCCTCACTGGCATATTTCAATCCATACAATTAATCATATAGTTTAATATAGAGGGTTACTCTATTTCTCTTAAAGCTCTGTTCTTGAATATCTCATTGAATGTTTGAGACTTCAAGAATTACATCAACTTGTGCACATATACAACTGATTACAAAATGATATTCAATCATAGTCTATTGCTTTTGTTTGATTTTGCAATGACTACTTAGATCAATCAAACCCAATAGAGTATAATCTATTTATCCTTTCTTACAAATGTCTCTCATTCTTTCACAGAACGATTTGAATAGATAACTGTAATTGTGCAACTGTCTGAGACAGTTTACAACCGCCACACAAACTATCATGACTGAAGTTGAATCTTCAATAGGGCTTCTAATTATAATAAATGAACCATGTAATATTTTGAACAGCCAAGATTATGTAACCCTTTGATTATGCAAAGCAAAGAAAAATCTTAATCACAACTGAACGAAACCAATTTCAAAACTGTCTTCAACATCATGTAACCACAGTTTACAAAGAGTATACAAACTGTTCCACATTTTAATCACAACAAGTTCAAGAGTTTGATTTTTCGCTTACAAATAATAAAATGTCACAATCTTTTTGTAAACCCTTAACCATATTAGCATTAGAATAACTGCAAATGACTGCCGTTGTCTCAAGAACTTCACAACATTCAGCAAACAATAAGAAAGAACGGAAACAAAGAAAAATGTCACCTAAAACAACAGTCGTTTGAATATCTTAATTGCCAAACCCTTTAGCTTTGTCAAATCACCACGAATCTCCTTCAAAAACCATGAGGATTTGATGATAATCTTCCATGATTTTCAATAATGATCATAAAATGTCAAACCCTAGCTCTCATACCCTAAGTTCAACTTTGAGAAATGATTCATTCTCTATGTTGTTTGCCTAATGATAACCACAACAACCTATGATGCCGGCGTGCCCTAAAAGGCCCGGTTAAAAAAACCTTTAAACATCAAACACTTTTTACCTATTGTAAATACTGAAACCTGCCCAGCAGGTAATGTTCCTTTAGAGCCCGATAGGAATTAAAACCTTTTTAATTTCATAATAACAAACGAAGGGCCTTAAGTCATCATTATGTTTTTTGATTTGCACAACATATAATCTTTGATCATCAATAGATTTATGAAACCATTGACCTCTAAAAAGATGTATGTCATCAATGACTAATAAAGCCCTTTGAGAGGGTATATATGATAACCTTATCCTTTTATGACCCTTTATACACATAATACCCTTAGTCACAATATTATCAAATCCACATATACCCAACATCTGAAGAAGATGAATAAAAAACTGAACAAGAGCAAACATGAAAATCCAATACCGAAATCATCTCTATACCAAGTATCATGTATCATGGCCATGAAGATGTGTCATGAAAATATTCAACCAAAGTATACCATCAACTGTCAAGTACAACATCACCATCAACACAGTGATCACAAGAATACCTGAAATATACCATGAGCATGAGCCAACATACCATCTGTCAATTGTGTTAATAAACCTATGCATATTAAACTATCTTGTCATCATGAAAATATAACATTATACCATTTATGAACAACTACCAAGAAATCAATTGTCTAAAAAACTGTCATCTGTAACATGATAGGAACCATGAGAGTCATCAAGTACCAATGAAAACATAAAATCACATTGTCACAAAAACCAATAGCATATGCCATATGCCATGCCAACCGTCATGATACAACTATCACATGCCATGCCAACTGTCATGCTATAGATACAACTGTCACTGTACCACAAACCTGAGAGTTTGTGTATTTGACATCAAGGACAACAACTGAGAGGGCAACATAAATGAAATAAATTCTGAGTTTCTTCGAGTCTCTGGTGATGTCAATGTTTACTCTGTCTCATAATTGATTTATTAGCATTTCTTTGTGTGTATTTGATTATGTATATTATTGTCCAAATGAATCTACAATTTTTGTTGAATACATCAGTTTAATCTGTGCATTAATAATTCCTTTTAGTTATTGAGATCCTTTGTCTGAGTGTCAAGATTGAGGCATTCCTAAACTATCTTTAAGTCATTTTCTGTGAGTCTTTACCTAAATTTGTTCTTGATCTAAACCTTGAACTTCCTATCATTATTGTTGAACTTTTGTATTTACATCTCAGTGAAATTGAAATATCCTGTGACCAACTAGGCTTTCCATCAAGTGGTATCAGAGCCACAAAGTGATTAGGCAATAGTGAGTAGACAGTATGCCTCCAAGAAGAATGGGTAGAGGTGGAGCCCGAGGAAAAGGCAGAAGGGTTCATGATGAAGACTTGTTACAACATCTGATAGCAAGAATGGATGGCTTGGAAAGGGCACAGAGAAGAGGGACTCCTGATGAGGATGCAAGTAACAAGGAGGAGGAGGAAGTGCAAACAAGAGAGGATGATGAAGAAAGACAAGGATAGCAATAAGGATTTGAGGAAAGGTTATTAAGGACATTCATGAATGTGGGTTCCAAACCCAAGGTAGAGGTCCCTACTTATTTAGGGAGTCTCAATGGAGAAGATTTGATTGATTGGATCAATGATTTGGATAAGTATTTTGAATTTGAGAATGTAGTAGATGTTAGAAAGGTGAAGTTTGCTTGCACCAGATTGAAGGGCCATGCTGCTATGTGGTGGGACTTTGTCCAAATTGAGAGGAGAAGAAAGAATAAGGAAAAGATTAATTCTTGGGATCGAATGATGGTGAAGTTGAAGGCTAAGTTCCTTCCCGGAGATTATCAAACTAATCTCTTCAAAAGATTGTAGAACATGAAGCAAAAAGACATGACTATGAAAGATTGTATAGAGGAATTCTATAAGTTGGTGATCAGATCAGGACATAGTGAGGAAGATGTAGAAAAGATAGCTAGATATATGAATGGTCTGAAGTACAACCTACAAGATGAATTAAGCCTTGTGTCCCCTAGAAGCCTAGAAGAGGCTTAGCAATTTGCCTTAAAGGTAGAAGAGAAGTTGCAAGGAAGCAAAGTCAACTAGAGAGGAAGAGAGGAAGAGGTTCTAGAGGAAGGGGACAACAAACTTGTAGAGGGCAGCAACATCATGAGGAGGCTGGAAGTTCTAGTGGAGTAGCCAATGGTGATAGAGGAGGTTTTCAAAATAGAGGGGGCAGATCCTATGGTAGAGGAGGTTCACAAGGTAGAGGTAGAGGGTTTGCGGGAAAATGCTTTAAGTGTAACCAATATGGACACAAGAGTTGGGAGTGCTTTGACCCATCTTAAGGAGGACAATCCAAGTTTGAAAGAAGCAACCAAATTGTTCATGCTGACCAAGAACGTGTGGGATCACCTATTCACCACAATGAGGAACAAGAATTGAGTGAATCATTGATGCTGAAGAGGGTATTGCTGAAACCCCAAAAGGAAAGACAAGAACTAGTCCAAAGGAGGGCTTTATTCAAAACCAAATGTAAGTCCAAAGGTCAATGTTGCAAACTAATCATTGATAGTGGTAGTACAGATAATATTATTGTAGCAGAAATGGTAGAAAAGTTAGATCTTAAAAGAATCAAACATCCATCTCCTTATAAGGTATCTTGGTTACAAAAACAACATTAATTATTAGTCAATGAGCAGGCCTATGTTGATTTTTAGATTGGTAGATATAAGGATAGTGTGCTTTGTGATGTAATGCCTATGGATATATGCCATGTTTTGCTTGGTAGACCATGGCAATATGATAGGAAAGCAGTGCATAATAGAAGGGAGAGCACTTATACTATTGAGAAAGATGGAGTGAAGCATACTTTGATGCCTATGAAGGAGCCTGAAGAGGAGAGAAGCTGTAGTGACAGTGGAAAGGTCATGATGGTAAGTGGTAAGGAGTTTCTACATGACTTGAAGAATGAGGAAGTAGGATTTGCTTTGGTTCTTAAACCTAGGAGTGTGTTTACTACTACAAAGCTCAATGATTTGCCTATTAAAGTACAAGAAATTTTGAATGAACATTTGGATATTGTTGTATCTGAATTACCTCCTATGAGGAGCATTAACCACGATATGAATTGATTCTTGGGGCTAGCCTTCCAAATAAGGCCGCCTATAGATTGACACCTATGGAAAATGAAGAAATTAGGAAGCAAGTAGAAGATCTTTTGAAGAAGGGTTTGATAAGGGAAAGCCTAAGTCCTTGTGCTATTCCCACAGTACTAGTACCAAAGAAAGGAGGGGAATGGCGTATGTGTACTGATTCAAGGGCTATTAATAAAATCACAATAAGATATAGGTTTCCCATTCCTAGAATTGAAGATTTAATGGATTGTTTAAGTGGCTCCATGTATTTTTCTAAGATAGATTTAAAAAGTGGCTACCACCAAATAAGAATCAGACTGGGGGATAAATGGAAGACAACCTTCAATACTAGTGATGGTTTATATGAATGGTTGGTTATGCCTTTCGGATTGTCTAATGCCCCTAGCACTTTTATGAGACTCATGAATGAGGTTTTGAAACCATTCCTTGGCAACTTTGTGATTGTATATCTGGATGACATTTTGGTGTTTAGTAGGTCTAAAGAGGTTCATTTGGAGCATTTGAGGCAGGTAATGAAGAGGCTACATGAGGAGAAGTTGCAAATTAATCTAAAAAAAGTGTGTTTTTGTAGACCGAACTAGTATATCTGGGCTTTGTGGAGTCAAAGGAGGGTTTGAAGATAGACAAAGAAAAGGTACAAGCCATCCTTGATTGGCCAACACCCAAAAGTATAATGGAGGTAAGGAGTTTTCATGGGCTAGCAAGTTTTTATAGAAAGTTTATTCAAAATTTCAGTCATGTAGTAGCACTTATTCTTGAAACTATAAAGGGAAATAAGAGGCCATTTGTGTGGACTAGGAAGGCTGAAGAGAGTTTTAAATTTCTGAAATAAAGGGTAAGTGAGCAGCCCATTCTTTCTTTGCCTGATTTTGAGAAATTGTTACAAGTAGAGTGTGATGCAAGTGGGTTGGCTATTGGGGCTGTTCTAAGTCAAGAAGGTAAACCCGTGGCATATTTTAGTGAGAAACTAAATGATGCAAAAAGAAAGTATTCTTCTTATGATTTAGAATTCTATGTTTTAGTTTGAAATCCTTAAAGAAATGGAGACACTATTTATTGCCCAAGGAGTTCATTGTGTACACAAATAACCATGCTTTGCAGTTTATCAATAGCTAACACAAGTTGAATCAAAGACATGCCAAGTGGATTGAGTACCTCCAAAGTTTTAACTTTGTTTCAAAACATAAAAGTGGACAAATGAATAAAATTTTTGATACTTTAAGTAGAAAGAATTTGTTGTTATGTGAAATACAAACTAATAGTGTGGGCTTTGAAAGTTTGAAAGAGTTGTATGCAGAGGATGTAGATTTTAAGGAGGCATTTAAGGCTTGCAGTGATCCTATTTGTAGGAATAGAGAGCCATGGAAAGACTATATGATTCAAGAAGGACTGTTGTTCAAAGGTAACAAGTTATGCATTCCTAAGGGATCCATGAGAGACAATTTGTTGAAGGAAAAGCATTGTGGTAGTCTTGTTGGTCACTTTGGACAGGATAAGACTTATTTGCAGCTGAGCACTCATTATTATTGGCCAAAGATGTAAGCGGATGTGAGGAGATATATTGAAAGGTGTCGCACTTGTCAACTTGCCAAAGGGAAAAGCCAAAATGCTGGCTTATATTAGCCACTTCTAGTTCCAACTAGACCTTGGGATTCAGTGAGTATGGACTTTGTGTTGGGTTTGCCTCATACACAAAGGGACAATGATTCAATCTTTGTTGTGGTAGATAGGTTTTCCAAAATGGTGCATTTTATAACCTGAAAGAAAACTAGTGATGCCACTAACATTGCAAATTTATTCTTCAAGGAAGGAGTAAGATTGCATGGGATTCCTAGAAGCATTATCAATGATCGGGATACTAAGTTTGTGGGTCATTTTTGGAGGACTCTATGGAAGAAATTGGGCACAAATCTGAATTTCAGTTCTACTTCCCACTTACAAACGGATGGTCAAACAGAGGTTGTCAATCGAAGTCTAGGAAATATGTTAAGGTGCATTGCTGGGAAAACACCCAGTAATTGGGATTTATCCTTGGCCCAAGCTGAGTTTCATTTAATGATTCTCGTAATCAGAGTACTAGATTTAGTCCATTTTATGTGGTGTATGGTATGCATCCAAGAGGAGCGCATGAGTTGAGAGACCTTGATAATATGGAAAGGCGAAGTGTAGTTGGTGAAGATTTCGCTAAACTCATCCATGATCTCCATGAAGAGGTCAAAACAAATATAGAAGGAAGTAATCAACATTATAAACAACATGCTGAGAAAAAGTAGAGAGAGATACATTTTCAGATTGGAGACCTTGTATTGGCTCACCTCCAAAAGGAAAGTATTCCTAAGGGAGAATACAACAAACTGAAAATGAAGAAGGTTGGACCCTGCAAAATTCTCAGACGGTTTGCATATGAGATATCTTTGCCTTCAGGCCTTGGCATTTCTCCTATCTTTAATGTAGTAGATCTGTTTCCTTACAAAGGAGATGTTGAGGATAGTACAGCAGAGGTCGAAGAGTCTTCAAACACTAAGAAACAACAAGGTGTTTCACTTTCTCCGTGAGACATTGAATGCATTTTGGACACATAGCTGTGGAAGAAAACCTGAAAGCATGAATACTTCAGATATTTGGTCAAATGGAGTAACCATCCAGTGGAAGATGCTTCATGGCTCACCAAATCTAAAATTAATCAATTGGGTCATTCTCTAACAGATCTCATGAGCAGGAGCTCATGAATTCTTTCTACCCAGGGAGTTTGATATAGGGGCATCATTGTCTGATTAGTTTAGTTTATTTCTTTTTCTAGTTTTGCTGTTAGTGTTTTCTGTTGTTACATTGTCCTCTATCTTTGTTCTTGAAGCCATTATGACAAAAACTATCTCTTTTGTGTTAATGTCTTGGTCTTGTTTCACTTCCTGTCGTAGTTGTGATAGGAACTTATTTCCTTGTCTAAATCTCCCTTAATCGACTCTCTTCTTCTGGCAGTTCCATTGTCTATCAGTTATTGGTAAGTGTCGTGTAAGTTAATTTGTAACTGTTGTGTAATCAGCTGAGAGGTGGTTGAAAGGGTGGTTTAGTTGTAGTCGGGCTGCATATGTATAAGGACCAGATAGAGAGAGCCCGTAGGGTGGCAGAGAAGGGATTGAGAGCAGTGAATCAAGGGTCGATAGAAGACTTTGTAACATAGAAAATAAATGAAATAAATTTTGAGTATCTGGTGATGTCAATGTTTACTCTGTCTCATAATTGATTTATTAGCATTTCTTTGTGTGTATTTGATTATTTATATTACTACCCAAATTAATCTACAAATTCTGTTGAATACATCAGTTTAATCTATGCATTAATAATTCCTTTTAGTTATTGAGATCCTCTATTTGAGTGTCAAGATTGAGTTGTTCCTAAACTATCTTTGAGTCATTTTCTGTGAGTCTTTACCTGAATTTGTTCTTGATCTGAACCTTGAACTTCCTATCATTATTGTAGAACTTTTGTATTTACATCTCTGTGAAATTGAAATACTCTGTGATTGGCTAGGCTTGCCATCACTAATTCTTCCCTTTTTTGATTTTTTTTGTAAATCAAATGATTTTTTTTTGTTTTAAATCCTAAATTTGTATGTTTAAAATTTTAAATAGGTAAAATGGATGAAGAACATCAAAACCCAAATCCTCCCACACCAAACCCTCCCCCACCAAACCTTCCAACAATCCAAGAGAAAATTGAAAGAAATATTGATGAAATAAGTAAGATTAGGGTAAGTGCAAGAAGATGAGTTCACTTTTTGGCCAAAAAGTGGAAGTGTTTTTCCTATTTTTCAAATTTTGTCGTACTTGAAGTGACAATTTGAAGCACTTGCACATGAAATATTAAGATGATGTAAAAATAAAAAATTTTGGATTTTGTTTCTAGTTTTCAAATATGTAATTTTTTCTAATACCCATATGACACAAGTTGGTTTTTTATTAGATGTACAAAAAGTGGCTTTTTAAAAGTCCCCTATTTTTTGCAAAAGTATGCATGTGTACGACCAAAACAATTTGACCTAAATTAATGTATTTTTCTAATTCCTTTTGTGGAAAGATTCTCAAGATGTTAAATTTTGGTCAGGATATTTTTTTGTAATTTTTTGATAAATATTTTTTTTATTATTAATTTTTTAATGACACTAATTATTGTTTTTTAAAACCTCTCGTGTACGGCCAACATAATTTGAGCTAAACTAATCAATTCACTAATTTTTTTTTCATCATGTAGAGAATGATGTCTAGTTTGGTCAAACATAATTTTTTTTCAAGAAACTTTCAAAATCAAAAGTTATTAAAAAATAGTAACCTATGTTATTTCAAGTTTATGAGTTTGTTTGGAAAATAAATAATAAATAGAAAATTATGTTCAATAGTAAAAAAATTACATATTTAAAAACTAGACTTTCAGATCTATAATGGGTTTTAGTTTCATTAAAATATTCTGAAAAAAAGTCGTCAGCCATAGTGGTGAAACTAGTTTTTTCTCTTGTTGTTTTCATGGTCTCCTAGTTGCAAGTCCAAAGCTAAGGCTTGGGTTTCCAGCCTAAAACCAATGCAAATTGGTGGGTTTGAAATTTCAAAATTTTAGAAATGGGTACACATTATAAATGAGTGCCCATTCATAACGGGTACCCATTTCTAAGAAAAAAAGAAGCCATAGGCATGTAAATTTTTTTTTTGAAAACGGGTACCCATTTTCAAAAAAGTTTTTTTTTTACATGCCTATGGCTAATTTTTTTATTTTTTAAAAATGGGTACCCATTTCATAACGGGTATTCGTTTTACTTCGGGACCCAGATCCTAAACAGGTGCTCATTTTTTTCAAAACAGGTACCCGTTGCAAGCGGTATTTTTCATCCGCGGGAGACTTTCACGAAATGTATACTCAACTTTGTGCTTTAACCCATTATAGAAATTTATTGCCACCACCCTTGATTGTCTTCAATGGCATTGAGCTTATAGGGAATTATTACTCATGTTCGAACCCTCACATGCCAACTTGAATCATTTAGGAATTGGCGAGAAGCCAAGAAGGTACAATATTCTAATGGTTTATCACACGACCAAGTCAAAGATGTAGACACTTACCAAAACTATGTTAGCCCAATATTTTGTCAATCCTAAAACCAGATTGCATGTTGATGTCTGTAATCCTAAGTATTCAATCAAATGGTGTACATATCAAGGTATTACTCAAAATTTTAGAATCGTTGGTGGATGGTTTTTGATAAACCACCCAACAACAATTTTGATGTACCTTTATATTTCCTTTGTAAACTATATGTAGAGTTTGTAATGGGTCACCATGTGAATTATTTTGATTTTTGAGAGTTCCAAAGAGTAGGTAAAGGAATGCCTCAAGATAGACCTGGGGTAATGAGACAAATACAAGGTCCTTTTATTCCCCCTCATGCTATCCCTTCTCCACCTCTAATTTAACACCCAAACGTTGTTGCAAATGAAACACAATAGAGCCTCATTACCATACACTCTTTGACTAAGCACTTGATTACACAGACCTCTTAGCTTGTATAGCCACATGATATTGGTGGTCATATTGGATCATCTGAGATTACTAGACCCTCCTCATCCACACATGTTTGTGTGCATCATCATTGTATTTTTTGCAATCAATTGTGCTCAGGTCCTCTCAGGGAGAGTAGTTAGCCACCCATTAAAATTTTAGAATATGATGTCCCTCATACATCACCTTCACGAGTTGAGGCAGTGGGGTCTAGAACTCAAGATGAGGGATCGGTGACAAGAGCACAAGCAAATGCATCAGTGGGTAGAGAAGGATACAAGAAAGGCCAAACTTTCTTAGAGGTAAAATTTAAAGTTAGATTTCATGGTGTATTCCATTTGAATATAATATAAAGAAAGATTAGTACTAATGTATCTAAGGGGGATAACAGTTGATGATAGAGGAGGAGCTGACAAAAGTTCATCATGGAACTCTTTCTTCTGTTCAATTTGACCTAGACTTGCCGGTATAAATTTTTCTACACATCTAACTTTTTTTTATTGTTTGCATTTCATTTTTTGTGAGTAATTATATATTAATTTATATATTGATGTTACTTTACTTTTACAATCTATGCAAAATGTGAATGATGTGGCACCTTTGCCAATATTCTTTAGTCGAACTCCTGATCGACCTAAGGGACCATCATTTGTTGAAAGACTCTCTGAACACTAACAAAGGGAGGAGGTAATTCAATTGAACTATACTTTAATTGATAATTTAGAAAACTTAACTATTTGATTATAGCCATTTAGATAAATAATAAAATAGAGAATCATGGTGTTTGTTACATGTTTGATCATATAAAATAATGGTTAAAAGAATGAAAATGAGGAAGAAAGAAACATGTATTATCCATTATTCATATAGATTTGAGCTTTACTAACACATCAATTATTCATTTATTCATACAGATTTTGCAATTGATTCAACTAATGATTATATGATCCATTCTAGTGCATTGATTGATTCATCTTATGTGGATTCCATTATGACATACAATCTTCATTGATCACCAAAATAATTGTGTGTATTGATAAATTGATGCTATATCATTTACATACACACATCAACATATAGAAAACACATAAACATACAAAGAAACTAAAATTCCATAAAAAATATAGATCATATAGATGCCCATGCCATAAACCAATAAATATGAAGACCAACCATACATATCAAAGTGTCCAATACCAAATGTCATCAACATAAAAAAATCATAACATGATCAGGTACATATCAATTGGGGGGAGGCTAAATTGAGAGTCACTCCCCCATCTCACTCCTAACATTGGCCATCAACCTAGACCTTGTAGGTGATTTTTCCCTACTCCTAATTCTAATCCTAGATTTAGACTTTCTCGTGAAAGTCTATCATGCCTCATAACCTACCCACCTCTTTTTAGAGGTTAGAAATCTCTACCCATGTTGTTTTATAATCTACTTGTGTCACTATAATCTCCTTGTTACACTCTATAATTTTCTTATGTTATTATCAACTACTAGGATATCATTGTGCCAATAATGACACATATATGTGGTGACATGACTACCCTCACTTGTACATGTTCTATCTCCAAACAAATCCTGTCTTGCTATAGTGATGACACATCTCTCTTTATTAGGTTGCATTCATCTCCTCCCAAGATAAGGTAAGTGCATGGAGATAGTATACAAAGGGGGTCAAAAGTCACCACTTTTTCCTAAAATCAGCTAAACCTGAACTTGGATGAGTTATTTGAGATGCATGCACTCAAAATTTGAAGATATGGAAAGAACAAAAATTCTAGTGCTCCGAATCTAGTATCTAAACTACTAATTTTTTTTTAAAAAGTCAAGATTAAGAGGGTGGAATGGTGCACGCACACAAAAGTGTTCCTATTTTTTTTACTAAAATATAACATAGTGTTTGGTGTGCACCCCCCTATTTTTTGTTGTATTTAGTATTTTTTAAAAATGGTTGGTAGAAATGTAGTTAAGAGTGAGTACTAGAAGTTGTCTATTTTTTTGTAATTTGTTATTGATTATATTTTTTGTGATTTTTCAAAGTGGATGCATCTTGAAAAATGCATCACTGAGCATGCATGTCACATAACTTGCACAAAAATAATTTAAACTATACATTTTTTTTGAATGTATAAAGAATGAAGCATAGAACAATCCTATATAATTTTTTTAAATTTTGATAAGCAAATCAAAAGTTATAAAGAAAAATTAATACATATATGATTGAATAATATGAGGACACTGTTCAAAGAAAATAAAAATAAAAATCTTAACTTATTCAAATTTTAAAAAAATATACATGGTTGGAAATCTAAGAACTATCTCGTAATTTTGGTGTTGGTTTTATCAAATTTCATTATAAAATGAGTAAATCTAATGATGTTGAAGTTCAAAAATGTTATTGACAATGAAAAACATGTCTGTAGGAGGTATCATAGAGGTCCAATTCTTAGGTTTGGTTGCCCATGCCAATTCCAAGCCTAAAAAGGTGGGGAATTTTTTTGATAAAAAATAAAACACACTTGTGTTTTAGGTTTCACAAAACACGAGCATGTTTTGTGGAACATAAAACACGCTTATGTTTTAGGTTCCACAAAATACGAGTTAGGTTCCACAAGACAGGAGCATGTTTTGTTGAACATAAAATGTGATCACGTTTTGTGTTCATGTAAAACATGTTTTTTGTTTAGAAATGAAAGAGAACTAAGTATCATATTTAAGGTTGAGAATGAGGTGACATCATCTCAATTAATCTTTACCAATACTAACCATAGCACATCTAGTAGAGCTAATTATTGACCCTAACTTCTCGACCACTTGCAATGAATTAAGATTTAGATAAAGACCCAGAAGGAACTAGAGTAGAGATAATAACTAGGAGGTGCAAGGATGTGATTAGTGCAAGGATAGGAGGTGGTCAATCATCTATGGTTTACAATCATGGCCCCATGTTTTCTAAAAAGAACCTAAACTTCTCTTAGAAGGGCATAAGAAATAGTGGAATTGAATTCATAATAGGGAGGGGATCTCCCTCAACCAGAGAAGCCCTAATATCTATAAGGGTGTAGATACCCCCTCTCTATAATAAGAGAAGTTCGCAAAGGATTAAAAACCTTTAAGAAAGAAATAGAAAGCTTGACCCATAGAAAAGAATGCTAGAAAGAGGAATATGAATCAAGAATGTTGTGCTCCCTCAACTACTGTAGATGGAGTAATGCTCAATTTGGAGTTAAAAAGACCTAAAGGGGCTAGAGATTCCTAAGAACATAGGGGCAATATAGAGGTAGGGGCATTGATTACACCTTGGTCAAAAACTGAAAGAAAATGATAAAACCATTATCTCAAATGTCAAGTATGATATCCAAAGAGTCAAAGTTACTAGCCTCACCATCTTCTCATTCACATGGTGTCATCACCAATGAGATAGGAGACCAAGATGAGTACAACAATGGAAAAAAGGAGAAACCTTCCAAATACTTTGTAGTACACAAATTTTATGGAAGTATATTCATGGTGTACTCCTTGTATCAAAGCTCATGACCCTTCTCATTGTCCTAAAGGGTTCAAATTCCATGATGAAATATATGAGAGTAGAAATTTTATTTAGGAAGATGATGAAAAGGTGACCTATCCAAACTATGGTATAATCATAAGGATGATGACACTTAGATTTCTGCTATGGATGGAAAAGAGGAACTACCCCTATATTTATAGAGTTAGTTGATATGATCTAGCCTAGTTCAAGGTTTATCTATCTTCAAAAGAAATATGGTCTGCACAAAAATCCTAGTGCTAAGCCTAGTCTAGAAGGTCTCACAATTCTTAATGAGATGATTACTTAGGTACACTCCACTTATGAGTCTAGGCATAGGAAAGTTAGAAAACCCTCAAATGGATAGAATAGAATAAAAATGGGTATGTATCTCTATATATATATCCACCTCTCCATCTCACTATCTCTCTCCCTCTCTCTCTCTCTTGATCTCTATATATCCCTCTCTCTCTCTCTATCATCTCTATCTCTCTCTTTATCTTACCTCTCTCTCTCTCTCTCTCTCTCACACTTTACCTTCCTCTTCCTTATTATTAAAATCTGAGTTCCCTAAATGTGAACCCAAAACCCTAAACATCAACACTAAAACATTAAAAAACCCCTCTCTGTATCTCCCTCTCTCTGTCATGGTTGTTCTATCATTTCTTCATTCTAGTTATTTATTTAGTGTCATTGCTATGTCAAAGTGGTGATAATTTGTATAGATAATATCTCTTCTTATAGGATTAAGTTGAAAATTGTTTTGTATTTCTCTTCATGAAGAAAGGCATGTGATATTTTCCTTGTCCATTTTTAAATAATGAGCTTGATAAGATGGATTGTCTATTTCTTTAATTTTTGAGAGAAATATGAGCCTAATTAGATGGCTATGAAGGCCATATACATACTTCATTAATATATCATCTTCTTGCATATATCCTTTCCCATTTGAATAACTCTTCTACAAAATTCACTAGTGTACACTCTTTCATAGTTTGACTTTGTTTTTAATTATTACATTACCACTCAATAGACCTATCTTCTTTGCTGAAATAAGATATAATTTATCCTTCACTTATCTTTTCAAACAACCATATCACTACCATCTATGAGATCCTCTTGCCATGAGAAGAGAGTGATTAGTAAAATTCTCCTTTGCTTAGCTAGATTTTTTGGAAGAGTGGGAGTAATTCAATCCATACTATAAATAAGGGTGTTGTACATATTGCATGTTTTGTTTTGAGTCCACCTCATTTAATTTTTTTGATGAGAATATTTAGAATATCACATATTTTGGTGAAACTAACATGAAAGGAAAGCCCTTCTAGACAAGACCTCTCATTTTCTTTCTTCCACCTTTCACCCACATTGTCTTCCCATTTTGTTGTGGTACTTATGGTACCCTTGAATATGTCTAGACCAATTACACAATAGGGACAAGGTCCCTTAGACCTATCTAGAATTCCATCATTCAACTAGTACATCCTTCCCAATTCATTAGCACCTATAAATCGAATGGTGGACAATAATGACCACATTACTTCATCACTTCTGATAACCTAGTTTGGAACCAAGATACTATGATTCAACCAAACCTAGATAGATTTAGAGCACTCATGTGTTCATCTGATAAAAAATCCATCATTAGGGTTATCCCATCACAAACTACAAAACACTACCACTTGAATTGACAATGAGGTGAGGCTCTTAGAGAAAGACCTAGAAGAATCTTGTATAGCATGAGAGGCTCCCCACATACATGAATGAGATGAAGCATGCCAATGGGTACTAGAAATATTCCTTGAGGAACCAACATGGATACTCAACCCTCACTTACTAAATAAAACCCACCTCATGATGGATAAATAAAAAATAGGAGATGCTACCTCAAGAGATGGCATAACTACCATGGTCTAATAGATAAGAATCCTTAAATCTAGGATCCTTGAAGAGGGAGGTGGGGAGATAGAGAGGGAAACATAGATATAGATAGAGAGGGGGAGAGAGGGAGAGGGGGGAGAGGGGGGAGATTAGGAGATATAGATAAAGAGAGGGAGAGAGAGGGAGAGAGGGAGAGAGGGAGAGAAAGGGATGGAGGAATGGAGGGAGATGGACTAATACATAGAGATAGAAGATAGAGACATTGAGAGAGAGAGATGGGGGAGATATAGAGATATTGATAGAGAGGGGAGACAAAGGGGGAGATTGAGGGATATAGATAGAGAGTGGGAGAGATGAGGGAGATTAAGGGATATGGATAGAGAGGGGAGATTGAGGGATATAGATAGAGAGTGGGAGAGATGGGGGGTTTAGGGATATAGATAGAGAGGGAGAGGGAGAGAGAGAGGGGGGGATAGAAGGAGAGATAGAGAGGAAAAGTAGATGTAGGATAGATATATTGAGAGAGAGGTAAAAGAGATGTAGGATAGAGACATTGAGAGAGAGAGGGAGGAGATGAGGGGGAGATTAAAGGATATAGATAGAGAGTGGGATAGAGGGGAGAGATCTAGGGATATCGATAGAGAGGGAGAGAGAGAGGAGGAAGGGATAGAGGGAGAGATAGAGAGTGGGAGAGTGACAATGAGAGATAGATATAGAAAGAGGGAGAGATAGAGATAGAGATGCAAAATGTGGAAGCATAGACAAGACATGTGAACTGTTTGACAAAATGCCTCAAATAAATGTGTTCTCATGGAATTCTCTAATTGTAGGATATTAACAAAATAGGCTCTAAGCACTTTTAAATATTACTCCTAGCATGAACATAAGTGTGGGCTAACATGCCCAGACCCCAACTAAATTGGTGGTTATATATTCAAGGTTTAGGTCTAGGTTTGGATTGTCTAGTGTCCATGGTATTATGTTCAAGGTTTGGTGTCCATGGTTTGAGATCTTAGGTTCAAGGTTTGGTGTCTATGGTTTGGGATCTTAGGTTCAAGGTTTAGAGTCATGTATTCAAGGTTTAATGTACAATTTTGAAGGGTCTAGTGTTCACTATCTTATGTCTAGGACCATGGTTTTAGGATTTAATGTCAAGGGTCTTCAATTCAAGGTTTACAATCAAGGGTCTAAGGTCTAGGGTTCAAGGTTTGAGGTCCAATTTATAAGTGTCCAAAGTCTTGGGGTTTAGGTCCAAGGTCCAAGTCATGGGTTCAACATCCAAAATCCAAGTTCAAAGGGTCTAGTGTCCACAATCATATGTTCAAGGTCATGGATTTACAATTTAGTGTTAGGGTCTTGGGTTCAAGATTAAAGGTCCAAGGGTTCAAGGTAAAGGTTTCTTGGTCTAGGGTCCACAATCAATGGTTATCGAATACAATGTCTATGATTCTAAGTCTAGCTTCCAAGGGTCAAATGCAAGGTATAGGGTTTAAGGTTTGACGTCTAAGTTTGAAGTTTCTAGTGTCCATGGTTCTAGGTTTGGGTTTAGTGTCCATAGTCTTGGGTAAGGTTTTGGATTTTGGGTTAAGCATCCAAGGTCTTGGGTTCAAGGTTTAGCTTCTAGGGTTTGTAATTTTGGTTTATGGATCCAGGGTCTTGGATTCAAGATTTAGGGTCCAAGGTTCAAAGTACAAGGTAAAGATTTCTTGGTCTACAATCCATAATCCATGGTTTCATGATTTAGGATTTAGGGTATGGATTTCATGTTCTACATTCTAGGGTCTTAAGTCCATGGTCTAGGGTATATCATCCAAGTTTCAAGGTCCATGGTTCAATGGTCTAAGGTCTAGAGTTCTAGGGATTATTGATCAAGGGTCAAGGGTCCTAGGTCCATGGTCCAATGCCTAGAAAGAGAGAAAGAAATGAATAAAAATAGAAAGAACGAAAAAGTAAAGAGAGAAAGATAGCAGTTAAGATAAACATTATAAAAATAGGAAAGATATAGAAAAAATACAGAGAAAGCTGAAACTAAAATAAATATATGAATAAAGAGGGAGGGATGCATGTAAAACAAAAATAAAGTGATAAATAAACAAAGAATAAGTAAGAAAGAAAAAATTTAAGATAGAAACAAAGAAAAAAGACAGAGAAAGAAGGGAATAGAAAATAATATAATAAATAAAATACAAAGAACGAAAAATAAAAATGAGTGAAACAAATAAAAAAGGAGATACAAAGAGAAACAAAAAAATAAAGAGTGAAAGAAAGAAAAGAGGGAAGAGAGAGTAATTGAGAGAATGATAGAGACAAAGAAAAATAGGTAGAAAGAAACAAAGAAAAAAGACAATAAAAATGAGACATAGAGACAAAATATAGATTGGAATAAAGGGATAAAGAAATATAATGGGAAAGAGTGAGAGAAATAAAGAAAGAAACAAAAAGAAATGGTGAAAGATAGAAAGAAAAAGATTATATAATAGGAAATATGTATAGAATGAAATAAAGGCAAAAATAAATACAATTGGAAAGAATAAGATAAATAAATAAAGAGACAAAAAAATGGTAAAAGATAGAAATGAAAAGGTATGGCAAAAATAAGTGAGAAAGAACAAAATGCAGAGAGAGAGACAAAGATAAGATGATATCCAAACATACAAACAAAAAAGAGTTCGATAATTAGAAGAATAGAATGAAAACATGATACACAAATATAAAGAAAGTCATAAATAAATAATAATTAATGAATTCACGAAAGAAACAAAGATATATAAAAAGAGAGAAAACGAGAAACAAAAAAAAGGTTGAAAAATGGAGAGAGAGAGAGAGAGAGAGAGAGAGAGAGAGAGAGAGAGAGAGAGAGAGAGAGAGAGAGAGAGAGAGAGAGAGAGAGAGAGAGAGAGAGAGAGAGAGAGAGAGAGAGAGAGAGAGAGAGAGAGAGAGAGAGAGAGAGAGAGAGAGAGAGAGAGAGAGAGAGAGAGAGAGAGAGAGAGAAGAGAGAGAGAGAGAGAGAGAGAGAGAGAGAGAGAGAGAGAGAGAGAGAGAGAGAGAGAGAGAGAGAGAGAGAGTAAACAAATAAGATAAACAAATACAAAGAAAGAAATGAGAAATAAATAAAAAGAGAAAGATAGAAAGAGAGATAAAGACTCAAGAGAGTAAAAAATCAAACTTGCTACGAAAACAAAGAAAAAGACAAAGATGGAGAGATTCAAATAATAAAGAGAAATAAAAATACAATGATTGAGAAATATAGATAAACAAGACATAATACAATGAGATAGAGATAATATGACAAACATAGAGATTGTTTAAAAAAGTTGATACAAAAATGAGAGAAAAAGGAGTAATAATAAACAAAGATATAAAATAAATACAAAAATGAGAGAAAAAAGGAGTAATACTAAACAAAGATATAAAATAAAGACAAAAGGATAGAGTGCATAAATATAGATAAAGAGAGAAAAAAAGAATCAATGAGAGAGACGAAGAAGGTAAGAGAGGAAAAAAATAGTGGAAAGAATGTTGATAAATAGACATAGAAATATATAGGGATTTGTATAAGATCACATGGCTTGGGGAAGATTCAATGAGCTTACCCTCTAGGGTGATGGGGTGGTGCTTGGAGTATTTAGATCCACATATGAGGGGTTAGGTTATCAAGATAGAGAGGCACATAAGTTATATAGATGGGGATGACTTTACCACTTTTCAACTCAGTTTAGGAGAGGGTCAATTTGACTACTCACAACATGATTGTGGATCCCTATGGGACATGGTGGAGCTATGGGATGGGGATTCCATATACATAGTGGAATGCAATAGTACCACCTCATTTGTGAACATTATCAAGATGGTGGAGGTGCAATTAGTTGATATGGTGCCTAATAGTTTGAGAACTCCTATATTGTAAACTACCTCATGTAGAGCCAATATACATAAATCTAAGGGAGATGAGAGACACTATTATGAAAAGGATATAATCAATACCATTAAATCCTAAGGTCTCCATCACAAAATCTTTAAGAGGGGAAATGACATGTAGATCATAGGGGCAGACAGAACAATAGATGTGGACTAGACCAATCCCACCACCACCACCACGACAAAAAACATATAGTAATAGATGTAGAGGAAATAAAGGGAGAGGTGATAAAATAGAGAGGTGGTGAGATCAAGGAGATGGACTCCTCTAATAGATTACAGATGGGGGCTATAAGAACCAATATAAGTTGTTAGTACAATGATTCTTGTTATTTGTATTTGATTATTTTAGTTCCTTTTATAGAAACTCACATAGATTTTGTAGACTAATTAGGCTTATATGTGCATGTAGATTTTAGTTACCTGTATTTGTAGACTAATTAGGTATTCACAAGGCCTAAACACAATCACTTTATGGCCATTTAAACATAACGTGAGCATGTTATTGCTAAAATTACTCATTTGGCCACTTTTTTGTATACCAACTTGATGCACTTTCCCCCTCTCTATATATCTATCTACTCTATCTATCTATCTATCTATCTAATATCTCAATCTCCCCCCTCTCTAATTCTCTCTCCATACCTCTCGATCTCTCTCTCTCTCTCTATATATATATATATATTTGTGTCTCACAATCACTCCCTCTCCCCCTCTCTATCTCTATCTATCTATCTCTCCCTCTCTATCTCCCCACCTCTCTCTGTCTCCATATCAAACTCTGTCACTTTCTCTATCTCTATCTCTTTATATATCTCTCCGTCTCCATCTAGATATCTCTGTCTATCTATCTCTATATATCACCCCCTCTCCCCCTCTCTATTGTTGGGATAAGGTGACATTAACCTTGTAAATCCCAATATTGTATTTATTCCATTTATTATATGTAATTTGTAATTATCCATGAGGAGATGTACTAGTTTTACTAGTAGGGGTAATTACAGAATAATCAGAGGTAATTATGGATTGATTTTTACTATTGGCAAATGTAAAAACTCAAAGTAAATGAGGGTAGGAATTCTCCCTTGAGGAATCTACTATATTTAGCATGTATGACAACTGTCATAATGTTTTGTAAGTGAATCTATGATAGTTGCAAGTTGCCATAAGATTCTGTGATTCTATGACGCATATGATAGATATGTTAGTTGTATATTTGCTATATTTGGCCCAAGGTTCCTATCTTGGGAAGATAATCTTTTGTGGAATCTATGATGGTTATGACGCATCATAAGATGCTGTAAGAGGCTAGATTTAGTCTTGGGCACCCAACCTTTGCATAGTTGTTTTTGGACAAGTGTAAGATGCTTGTAAGATGGTAATTAATGTTTATAGGTTGGAGAATCTTAGGAGAGAGAAGGTGAACACCTAGGAGTTGGAAAACATTTCTATAAGTATTTGCCATGTATTTTGTTGCTGCAATATAGATTTTAGGTACTTAGGTGCTGCAGGAATGATGTCGGATTGAAGACTGAAGGAGAGATTGGTGATGTTGTTGTTATATTGTACAATCTTTTGTAGATTAATACAAACATTGGGCCTCTTTCCTGTGTGGAGTATTTTACCTATAAGGGTTTTCTCCATGTTAAACACCGTGTCATTGTGTCTTGTGTTGATTTCTTCATGTTTGGCATTTTCTCTATAGTGGGTTTTATGTTTTGTTACAATCTCCATTGTTAATGTACACTTAAAGATTGCTAAAATTTATCTTGAATCAAATTTCCATTGAAGTAGTGTTGCTTTCATTTCTAACATTTGGTATCAGAGCCTGGCTAGATTTGACTCTTGGGTGGTAGTGTGGAATCTATAGCTACAGTGGGAGATTTGGTTGTGTTTGTTTTTGCAAATCTTGTGTTGTTATTATGGCTGCATCCACTGTTACATCAACCTCTTAAATGGACATTGATAAGTTCAACGGAATAGGGTATGAGTTGCGGAACCTGAAAATGGAAGATTTGTTGGAAGAAAGAAACTAGCGGTTGGCTATTCAAAAAGAGAAGAAACCTAATGATGTCTCTTCAGATGAGTGGGATAGACTGGATAAGAAGGCAGGAGGAACCATCCGTTTGTGTCTTTTAGATTCTGTGCTATTGAATGTCGCAAAGGAAGAGGACCACATACAAATTGTGGAATCTATTGGGTGAGATCTACCAAGCCAAGAGTATGGTAAATAAACTTTATTTAAAAAGAAGTTGTTTTCTTTGAAAATGAAAGAGGGTGAGTCAGTTACAGAGCATTTAAATTCTTTTAATTTGTTGACATGAGTTAACTTACTTCAGTAGATGTTGAAGTTGATAAGAAGATAAATGTATCTTACTTCTTTGTTCTTTACTTGAATCATGGGAAAATGTCATTTTGGCTATCACTGCTAACCTCACAGATCTGAAGTTGGATGCTCTTGTTGCAATTTTACTGGCACATGAATTGAGGAAGAAGAGTTCATATAGTAAAAGGAATAGAGTTAAGTGTTGGAACTGTGGTAAAAGGGGACATGTAAAGAAGGAGTGCAAAAACCCCAAGAAATAGTGGGAGAGTGCTTTGGATAAGTCCTCGAATGCAGGTGAAGAGTTTTACTTTTTGCATATAATCTTGTTTCTAATGATCACTGGTTGGTTGACTCAGGATGCTCATTTCATATGATGCCGCATAAGGAATGGTTCTCCACATATGAAGAATATGATGGAGGTAATATCTACCTTGGTGACAACCCTACATATCCGATTGTCAGGAAAGGAAAGGTATTGTTGTGTTTCAGTGATGGGAGGATTAAAGCCCTCCCTGGTGTTTTGCATGTTCCTAGATTAGCTAGAAATCTAATTTCAGTTTCAAAGTTGAATGATTTAGGAATGCATGTGACATTTGACAATCATGGCTATAGATTGGTGAGAGGGAACTTGGTGATAGCGAAAGGGAAGAGATCCAGGAAATTGTTTAAGCTTGAAGCCACTACAGTTTGTAATGCCTCCTATGTATCTGAGGTGACTACTGAAAACACATGTATCTTGTGGCATTGTAGATTGGGCCACACAAGCAATAATGTATTAAAAACTATTAAGAATAAAGAATTATTGGATGATTTCTCTTATTCTGATGGGCACTTTGATTTCTGTGAGCATTGTGTGTTTGGTAAACAAAATAGAAAATAATTTCCTTCAGGAAGCAATAGAGCAAAAGAGAAATTAGAAATTATTGATACAAATGTGTTTGGACCTGTGGATAATGAATCTATTGGAAAATCTTATTATTTTGTCACCTTCATTGATGATGTATCCAGATTTACATGGATTTATTTTATGAAACATAAATATGAAGTTTTCACTAAGTTTAAGGAATTCAAAGTCTTAGTAGAGAACCAATCAGGTTTAAAGATAAAAATATTAAGATCTGACAATGGAGGGGAATATTGCTCTAAGGAATTTGATGCCTTTTGCAAGCATGCATGTATAATCAGACAAAAGACAACTTCGTATACACCACAGTAAAATGGTGTTGCAAAAAGGATGAACCAAACAATGATGGAAAGAGCCAAAAGTATGCTTAGTGATACACAGTTGGATAAATGTCTTTTGGGAAGAGGTTGTGTGTACTACTTGCTACTTGATAAATAGATATCCCTGTAAGGCTCTTGATTCGACACTTGTGTGGACATGTAAGAAACCTTCTGTTTCACATTTAGGTGTTTTTGGCTATGAGGCTTTTGTTCATGTGCTTAAGGAAAAGTGATCTAAGTTAGATCCAAAGGCTGAAAAGTGTACATTCATTAGATATGGTGATAATGTCAAAGGTAATAAGCTTTGGAATCCACTAACCCGCAAGATTAGCTTTTCTAGAGATGTTATTTTCAGGGAAGTTATAGCTATTTCTGAACTTGAGCAGCCAAGAGAAAAAGAAGAAAAGGTAAAGAAGGTATAATTTTATTTAGAACAACAAGATGCACGTTAGGAAGAATAAAATGATGGATTGGGTGGTGAAGAAGAAGAAGAAGATTTGAGTAGTTCTGATGAAGATGAATCTATTGTGACAGAAGAAGTTGGTGTAGATGATCATGCAGAAGAATGAGTAGAGTCTCATACTCCACCCTTGAGGAGATCCACAAGACAAATGAATCTAGTTGACAGGTATAGCCCACCAGATTTTTGTTATGTATATGCTTTATTGAGTACTAATGATGAACCTAGATCCTACAGGGAAGCTATTTCTGCAGATGATAGTGAGTTTTGGTAGTTAGCCATGTAAGAGGAGATGATGGCTTTAGACTCTTGTAACACCTGGGATCTTGTTTGTTTGCCCAAAGGAAGAAAGGCCATATGTTGTAAGTGGGTCTTCAAGAAGAAGTTTGGAGCAGACGGGTCATTGGAGAAGTACAAGGCTAGACTAGTAGCCAAGGGCTACTCCTAAAGAGGGAGTTTATTTTGGTGAGATATTCTCTCCTGTTGCTAAATTGACTTCTATTAGATTTCTCTTATCCATTACTGTAGGTTATGATTGGGAGATTGAGCAAATGGATTTTAAGACTGCGTTCTTGCATGGAGATCTTGAAGAAGAAATTTATATGCAACAGTCTATAGGTTTTGAGGTAAAAGGAAAAGAACATTGGGTTTGCAGGTTAAAGAGTTCTCTTTATGGTCTGAAACAGTCCTCCAGAATGTGGTATCAAAAGTTTGACTCATTTGTTTTGAAATTAGGTTTTATTAGAAGCGAGGAGGATCACTATGTTTACATTTATTGTGTTGATGATTCTATACTGGTTATTGCTTTGTATGTTGATGACATGTTATTTTTTAGAAATACTAAGGGTATGATAAGTGAGCTTAAAGCCCAACTTTTAGGTGCATTTAAGATGAAGGATCTTGGTGCTGGAAGGTATATTTTGGGAATGGAGATCAGGAGGGATAGAGTTAATAGAAAGCTTTGGTTGTCACAAAGTAAGTTTGTGAATACTATTTTGCAGAGATTTAGTTTGCAGGACTATAACCCAGTTAGAGTTCCTTTACCCATTGGTAGTAAGCTTTCATTAGATATGTGTCCAAAGATTGAGGATGATTTTGAGAATATGTCTAATGTGCCATATGCTAGTGTTGTAGGGAGTTTGATGTATGCAATGGTTTGCACTAGACTAGATATTGCCCCAGCAGTGGGAGTTTTGAGCAATTTATGTCTAACCCTGGTAGACAACATTAAATTTATGCGAAGAGGGTGTTTAAATATATTGCAGATACTCTTGATCATTGTTTGGTTTATTCTAGTACTGATAAATCTTTGGACATATAGGGTTTTGTTGATGTAGATTGGGTAGGTGACTTGGATAGTCAAAGGTCCACTAGTGGCTATGTGTTACTCTGTTTGGAGGTGCAGTGAGTTGGATTAGTAAGAGGCAGCCCACAGTTGCTTTGTCCACCATAAAAGCAGAGTATATGGCTACTACTCATGTCTCTAAGGAGGTAGTTTGGTTGAGGAGACTGTGTACAGGTATTGATTTTGATTGCGAGATCATTCAGATTGGTTGTGTTAGCCAGAGTGCTATCTGTTTGGCCAAGAATCCCATGTATCATGCTCGGACTAAGCATGTTTATGTTTAGTATCACTTTGTTTGAGAGTTGATTGTAAATGGAGAGATTGAGTTGAAGAAGATAGACACTCAAGAGAATGTTGCAGATTCATTGACCAAACCTATGAGCACATAGAAGTTCATGTGGTGCAGAGAGGCCATGGGCCTTGTTTCTAGTACCTGATTATTTTTCATTTGATTTCCTAAGGGTTGATTTACAATGTATAATGTCAAGTGGGAGAATGTTGGGATAAGGTGACGTTAACCTTGTAAAACCCAATATGTATTTATTCCATTTATTATATGTAATTTGTAATTATCCATGAGGAGATGCACTAGTTTCACTGGTAGGGTAATTATGGAGTAACCAGAGGTAATTACAGAGTGACTTTTACTGTTGGCAAATGTAAAAACTCAAAGTAAGTGAGGGTAGATGTTCTCCCTTGAGGAATCTACTATATTTAGCATGTATGAAAACTGTCATAATGTTTTGTAAGTGAATCTATGACAACTGCAAGTTGTCATAAGATTCTATGATGCATATGAGGGATATGTTAGTTCTATATTTGCTATATTTAGCCCAAGGTTCCTATCTTGGGAAGATACTCTTTTGTAGAATCTATGACAGTTATGATGTGTCACAAGATGCTGTAAGAGGCTAGATTTAGTCTTGGGCACCTAACCTTTGCATGACTATTTTTGGATAAGTGTGAGATGCTTGTAAGATGGTAATTAATGTTTACATGCTGGAGAATCTTAGGAGAGAGAAGGTGAACACCTAGGAGGAGTTGGAAAACATTTCTATAAGTATTTTCCATGTATTTTGTTGCTGCAATATAGATTTTAGGTACTCAGGTGTTGCAGGAATGCTGTCGGATTGAAGACTGAAGGAGAGATTGGTGGTGTTGTATTGTACAATCTTTTACAGATTAATACAAACATTGGGCCTCTTTTCTGTGTGGAGTTTTTTACCTGCAAGGGTTTTCTCCATGTTAAACACTATGTCATTGTGTCTTGTGTTGAGTTCTTCATGTTTGGTATTAAATTATCTGTAGTGGGTTTTATGTTTTGTTACAATCTCCATTGTTAATGCACACTTAAAGATTGCTGAAATTTATCTTGAATCAGATTTCCATTGAAGTAGTGTTGCTTTCATTTCTAACATCTATATCTCTATAGATATTGATCCCTCTATCTCTCCATCCTCCTTCTCTCCCTCCCTCTCTCCTCTATCTCTCCATCCTCTCTCTCTCTCTCTATGTACTATCTTTCTCTATCTCTTTCTATCTCTCTCTCATTATCCCTATCCCTCTCTATCTCTCTTTGTTTCTCCCTCTCCCTCTTGATCTTTCTATTTATCTCTCTCTCTCTCTCTCTATATATATATATATATAACTCTTTTAGTTCTTGAAATGTAAAGAAAATAACTCTTTCAATGCTTGAAAACCAAAGTAAACAACTCTTTCAACTACTTCAAAATGAAAAATGCGGAAGAAAATATAGAAAATATTTCAACATCATCAAAGCAAGAAACAACCCAAGTAATCACCATCTTTCAATTTATTTATCCTTCACTTGTCTTTTCACACCAAATGTGTCCTCAAATTACAAAAGATTGGATTGAGTTGGTCCTTGACGAAATTCAAGAAAATGTGCCCACACTTAGGAAAATAAGAGAACATAATGAATAGAGATGGATAATCTAGAAGATACTCACTTAAGAGAACCCACTTTCTTAGACAAGATCATTGCACACATTGATGCTAGACTCACAATCTACTATCATTGCAAAGAGAATGTTTAAACCCCCAACAGTTCAAGTGATAACCACTTCACATTCTACACCTCAAATCAACACCATAGTCTATCACTAGGAACTCCTTCCTTGTGAAGTGAGTGGACATGGTGACATGACTCCCATTCCACACAACCATATCACTAGCATCTATGAGATCCTCTTGTCATGAGAAGAGATTTATTAGCCAAATTCTCCTTTGCTTAGCTAGATTGTTTTGGAAGAGCAGGAGTAATTCAATCCATACCATCAATAAGGGTGTAGCACATATTGCATGTTCTTTTTTGAGTCCACCTCATTCACTTTTTGTGATGAGAAGATTTAGAATATCACATATTTTGGTGAAACTGACATGAAAGGAAAATCCTTCTAGACAAGTCCTCTCATTTTCTTTCTTCCACCTTTCACTCACCTTGTCTTCCCATTTTTTTTGGTACTTATGGTACCCTTGAATATGTCTAGACCAATAACATAATAGGGATAAGGTCCCTTAGACCTAGCTAGCCCTCCTTCATTTAACTGGTGCATCCTTCACAATCCATTAGAACCTATTGCAAATAGGTATGATTATAAAGATGTTAACTTGAAAGATGGACAACAATGACTGCATAACTTCATTACTTCTGATAACCTAGTTTAGAACTAAGATACTATGATTCAACTAAACCTAGATCAAATTAGAGCACTCAAGTTCTCATCTAATAAAAAATCCATCATTAGGGTCATCCCATCACAAACTACAAAGGTACTACCACTTGAATTAACAATGAGGTGAGACTCTTAGAGAAAGACCTATAAGAATCTTGTATAGCATGAGAGGCTCCCCATATATCTTATCCACATGAATGAGATGAATCACGGCAAGGGGTACTAGAAATCTTCCTTGAGGAAAGAACCAACATGACTTACTCATTCCTTTCTTACTAAAGAAAACCCACCTCATGATGTAGAAATACAAAACATAGGAGATGCTACCTCAGGAGCTCTCATAGCCACCATGATCCAATAGATCAGGATCCTTGAAGAGAGAGGTGGGGAGATAGAGAGCGAAACATAGATGGAGATAGAGAGGGGGAAGAGAGGGGGGAGATTAGGAGATATTGATAAAGAGAAGGAGAGAGAGGGACGGAGGGATAGATAGAGAGGGATGGAGGGAGAGACTAATACAGAGATAAGGAAGATAGAAACATTGAGAGAGAGATGGGGTAGATGGAGAGATATAGATAGAGAGAGGGGAGATAGAGGGGGAGGTTAAGGGATATAGATAGAGAGTGGGAGAGATGGGAAAGATTGAGGGATATGGATAGAGAGGGGGGAGAGAGAGAGAGAGAGAGAGGCAAAAGAGATGGAGGATAGATACATTGAGAGAGGGGGGAGATAGAGGGGAGATTAAGGGATATAGATATAGAGTGGGAGAGAGGAGGGATTTATGGATATGGATAGAGAGGGAGAGAGAGGGGGAGGGATAGAGGGAGAGATAGAGAGTGGGAGAGTGACAATGAGAGATAGATATAGAAAGAGGGAGAGATACAGATAGAGATGTAAAATATGGAAGCATAGCCAAGGCACGCGAACTGTTTGATAGAATACCTCAAAGAAATGTGTTCTCATGGAATGCCTTAATTGGAAGATGATAACAAAATGGATTTATTGAAAAGTCTTTAGAAACTTTCCACCAAATGTAATGGACAGTATGCTCACATTTTGTGTTCAACAAAACATCCTCAAATTTTGTGGAACATAAAACGCATAAAGTCTTTAGAAACTTTCAACCAAATGCAATGGGTAGGTGTGCTCACATTTTTTGTTGAACAAAACATGCTCGTGTTTTGTGGACCACAAAATAGACTCGTGTTTTGTGGACCACATAACACACTCATGTTTTGTGGACCACAAAATGCACTTGTATTTTGTGGACCACATAACACGCTCATGTTTTATTGTCCACAAAAAACTCTCACGTCATGGCTTGGTATTCACCAATCCATAACACAAGTGTGTTGTGGCCATTTAAACATAACATGAGCATGTTATTGCAAAAATTACTTATTTGGTCATTTTTTGTATACCAACTTGGTGCACTTGTCCTCTACCATGACCCTTTCTTATAAGATTGAATAGTAGAGAAATTTGACTAGAACATGTATATTATTTCACTATCCACTTTATCTGTATCATAGGAACACTACTTGTCAAATGGTCTATGATCAATACAACCAATCATCTAAGATACCTACATATTATGCATGATCTATGTGTTAGGTCATTTATCATGAGATATGATATCATTTATAATGTGAGGGAATGAATTCTGAATGTTATATATTGCATGCCTATATCATCACCCTAGTCCCCTCCTATTTGTTGCATTGGGAATACATTCAATGTTGTCTCTCATCTATCCTCTTCCATGGCCTTGTTACCACCTATTTTCCCATCATATCTTTTCAATTCCTCCTTCTAATCCTCCTCCTTTTGATCCTCTTGAACCCACTCCTCTACCTACATCTAATGGATATAATAGTGGGGACACATCTATAAATAATATCTATACATTTATGACCCTGCATCATCCTCAACTACAACTTTAATTAGCTCATCTACCTCATCGACATTAGTAAATTCTTGAGTGGAAAATGGTGATCTATCTATTTCCCAAGTCCTAAGTGGTGAGTTTTTGTTCCTCCTATATATTTGAGGTTTTAGAGGAACATCCTACTAGATATCAAACTATTTGAGGAGCCACTTATAATGAAAATACTCCAAATATGTAGACAAATACTATTCTTATGTGTACAACTACTGGGGTGGCAATATACATGCATTGGAATACTTCATATTATATGTTTATCCTATTTAAAATGTAAAGTGTGAGTACAATAAATACCTTTTATTTTTTCATGAAATGTAAGAGGTTGTAAAAAAAATTCCATGATATCTCATCTTCGTTGAATCTTTAAACATTCATTTTAATGACACTTCTCACTAGATGTGCTGATGTGGAGAGTTGTGTGATGAGTCACACCTCTAAACCTTAGTTGTAGATAGATAAGAGTCCATATCATATTTCTAAAAAAATAGAGGTCCTACAATATTACATGTAACTTCTACATGGTCGTCAAGTTATCCCTAATGATTAATAGCTCCTCTCCCCTAATGATAGTGAGCATTTTTTTGTTTTGTTTAAATCAATCTATTAATTTAAAAGTTATTATGATTATATGTATACATAGATTCTTACATTCATTTCATTTTTCATACAAGAAATTTTAGTTGGTTCATCCATGATGATTCCTTCTCAAGTGATGTAGGAGGCCTCGTTGGTGGTATGTGCTTGTTTTCTAGTATATAAGTTTTTGTTTAGTGCAGTCTAGATTGTTTATTTGTAACACATCTAACCTTTTTAATGTATGCAATTACTTTTTTTTATTAGTTATATATTAATTTATTTCAATGTTATTTTACTATTACAGTCTATTGGAAAAGTGAGTGATGTGGCACCTTTGCCATCATGCTTCAATAGGACACTTGATTGTCTTAAGAGACAATCATTTGTAGAATGACTCTCTAAATGACAAGAAAGAGTTGAGGTAATTGAGTTAAATTTTTCTATATAATTGATAGTTTAGAGAGGTCTTATAGTTGATTGTATTGATTTAGATGTATGTTAATAAATGAAAGTTCTAAATTGTAGTAGATAAGATTCTATTTACTAGTCTAACTTATTTATATTTACCATTAAATTAATTAATCAAATTTGTGGTTTGACTTGTTAATGCAATCAACTTTGCATCCATTAATTACTAGAAATAATGGCACAAAGAGGACATTTTTTGAAGATCCATCATAGGTTGATGATTCGCCAGAGAAATAGGGTCAAGTGGACCTTTAGTATTTAATGTAGCTATTCGGCATGTAGATTGTATATAGATTTTGAGATGGCATATGCCACATTTTGTAAAAAATGTTTTTAGTTGGCATTTTTGCCAAACTTTTGTATATGTCTACCATTATCCCATGGACTAGATTTTAATATACATACACCTTGATATACAATATAATTTAAATCCCTTATGTGCATGTATTCCTACTTTGAAACTTAAAAGTTGAATGTATAGTCACTTTACAATGGTTGAGTTATGATCAATAACATGTTATAGATTGGTTTCTTGTTATATATGAATGTTTTTCTTGGTAAAAAGATGATATTTAGTTTCCTACCTCAATAAATAACTTGAACTTAATTTTCACATGATTGTAGCTTTAGTTATATATAGGATTTTTTTAAAATGACATGTGACCTTTTTTCCTTTAGATGATAATGCATTGTCCAAACACCATTAAGATGACCTTCTTCTTGTTTTTATATTGATGACTATCTTATTACTATCATAAAACCAAAGATTTGTACATAAGTATATGTTACATGAGTTACTATATATTTTTATATGAATACCCTAATTAGTAAGAATTAATAAAAAAGAAGCATATTTTCAATCATATGAAATCTATATTTAACATTTCATTTTAATTTATGTTAAATTAGTACATACTTGTTCAAAATTTGTTTATGCCAAATTATTACATGGATGTTTAGTGTTAGTTAACATATTTGTTGTGTTGGACTCTCTTTGTATACATCTCATAATAATCATGATATTAAAACTAGATTTGATAAGATTTGATATAGAACCTACTAGATTTGATATGATAATCATTGATAATTTCTCATCTTACATGTTAAACATGTAAGATACATGTTAAACATGCAATATACATGTTAAAAATTACAAAACTTATGATGTTTTTCATTAAATCAAATATAGTTATTTTTGTATTAATGAGAAAAGACATGTTTGTGTGTTTACCCATTTCGTTATCTAGTTTTTGCAAAGAAATGTCATCAACAACCTAAATTCGATAGCCGTTGTATTTGGAAATGTAAATAGGTGTACATATTAAATGGAAGTATGTTGAACAATAACATATACTCCATGTTTCAATATCATAACCTCATTTCATAGTCTATGGGTCTAGCATACCCTCATTTCACTTTCTATATGGGTTATGGAAAGAGCATAATGAGGTACAGAGGAAGATAGAGATACATAGGGAGAGAGACACGTTTGGCATGATTCACATATCCTCATTTCACCTTATATATGGTCTCCATGCTTTGCATATCCTCATTTCATAGGTCCACATGTTTGACATAATTTTCTTATTCTCATTTCACCTTCTATATGTATAATGTAACCTCATTTCACCTTCTATATGTATAAGGTATCCTCATTTCACCTTCTACATGTATAATGCATCCTCATTTCACCTTCAATATTTTTGACATTATTTGCTTACCCTCATTTCACCTTCTATAAGTTTAACATTATTTTCCTATCATTATTTCATTGTCTATAGGTCTATTATACCCTCATTTCACCTTCTATATGGGTTATGGAAAGAATAGAATGAGGTAGAGAGGAAGAGAGACATAGGGAGAGAGATGTACATTTGGCATGATTTGCATATCCTTATTTCAACTTCTATATGGTCTACATACTTTGCATATCCTCATTCTCCTCATGTCTACATGTTTGACATGATTTCCTTATCCTCATTTCACCTTCTTTATGTATAATGTATCCTCATTTTACCTTCTATATGTATAATTTATCCTCATTTCACCTTCTATATGTTTGACATCATTTTCTTATCTTCATCTCACCTTAGATATAAGTTTGACATTGTATGTTTAGTTAGGGAGAGACCAAGAGGTCTAGATGATATGTGTGACATTATATCGTCATTTCACCTTCTATGTTTCACATTATTTTCTTAACCTCATTTCACCTTCTATATGTTTAACATGATTTTCCTATCATCATTTATTGTCTATAAGTCTAGTATGCCCTCATTTCACCTTCTATATGGGTTATGGAAAGAGCAGAATGAGAGAGAGAGAGAGAGAGAGAGAGAGAGAGAGAGAGAGAGAGAGAGAGAGAGAGAGAGAGAGAGAGAGAGAGAGAGAGAGAGAGATTTACCAGAAGTGTAGGGTCCATGTTAACCTACAATGCCATGTGGCCGTAAATTTTGAATTGGGAATGAGTTGTGCCCTTGATGTGTTTCAATGTTTGTGGGGGAGTGAACTTTTTTCCCTTGTAGACGACAAAGATGACTACATAAGGAGAGAGATACATTTGGCATGATTCACATTTGGACCTAACTAATAGCACTGTCAGGTCAGGGTGGGTGGGTTTATGCTAGTGGAGGCCTTGTTTCATTAACTAAGTGTCCCAATTGAGTTGGGCTACATTGTACCAGCAAAGTCTCTTAAGAGACCTAAGAGTAAAAAATGACCAAAATTTGATGGAGTAGTTCTCAAAATTCATGGCAACTAGGAATGATTAGTTTGGACCTAAATATGCATGTTAGGTCCCTCCACAATAACCTCTCTCAATTTTAACCAACTCAACATTGTTTGACCGTGCCAACAGTGGATGCATTCTTGCAAAATGCCTCAGTGGCATTTAGTGTAAAGGTGCCAAGATCCATATTTTGTGTTCTTCATCCTATGGGACCTAACTGATAGTGTCGATAGCTCAAGGTGGGTTGGTTTATGCTAGTGGAGGCCCTGTTTCATTCCTCAGGTGTCCCAATCAAATTGGGCTACACTATACCGGCAAAGTCTCTTAAGAGAAATAAGAGAAAAAATTTGCCAAACTTTGATGAAGTAGTTCTTGAACTTCATGGCACCTACGAATGATCTGTTTGGACCTACAGCTAGAAGTCAGGTCCCTCTATATTAACCTCTATCACTTTTGACCAACTCAACATCATTTGACCGTGTCAATGACAGATGCATTCTTGCAAAATGCCTTAGTGGCATTTAGTGTAAAGGTGCCAACAGCCATATTTTGCATTCTTCACCCTATGGGACCTAATTGATAGCATTGATAGGTCAAGGTGGGTTGGTTTATTCTAGTGGAGGCCTCATTTCATTCCCCAGGTGTCCCAATCGAATCAGGCTACATTGTACCAACAAAGTCTCTTAAGAGACCTAAGAGCAAAAAAAGCTAAACTTTGATGGAGTAGTTCTTAGAATTTGTGGCACCTATGAATTATTTGTTTGGACCTATAGCTAGATGTTAGGTCCCTCCACACCTCTCTCAATTTTGACATTGTTTGATTGTGCCAATGTCAGATGCATCCTTGCAAAATCCCTCAGTGGCTTTTAGTGTAAAGGTGCCAAGAGCCCTATTTTGTGTTCTTCACCCTGTGGGACCTAAATGACAGCACCAACAGGTTAGGGTGGGTTGGTTTATGCTAGTGGAGGCCCTATTTCATTCCCTAGGTGTAACAATCAAATTGGGCTACACTGTACCGACAAAGTCTCTTAAGAGACCTAAGAGGAAAAAATTGCCAAACTTTGACAGAGTAGTTTTTTAGACTTTGTGGCACCTAAAAATGATCCATTTGGACCTACATCTAGATGTTAGGTCCCTCTATAGTAACATCTCTCAGGTTTGGCCAAATCAACATTGTTTGACCATGCCAATGGAGGATGCATTCTTGCAAAATGCCTCAGTGACATTTAGTGTAAAGGTGCCAAGAGCCATATCTTGCATTCTTCACCTGTGGGACCTAACTAATAGTACCAACATATTAGGGTGGGTTTTTTTATGCTAATGGAGGTCCTATTTCTTTCTATAGGTGTCCCAATCGAATCGGGCTACACTATACCGACAATGTCTCTTAAGAGACCTAAGAGCAAAAAATTGCCAAACTTTGATGGAGTAGTTCTAGAACTTCATGGAACCTACAATGATCTATTTGGACCTACAATTGGATGTTAGGTTCCTCCACAATAAGATCTCTTGGTTTTGACCAACTCATCATTGTTTGACTGTGCCAATGGTGGATGCATTCTTGCAAAATGCCTCAGTGGCATTTAGTGTAAAGGTGCCAAGAGCCATATTTTGTGTTCTTTGCCCTATGGGACCTAACTAATAGTACTGATAGGTTAGAGTGGGTTGGTTTATGCTAATAGAGGCCCTATTTCATTCCTCAAGTGTGGCAATCAAGTCGGGCTACACTATACCGACAAAGTCTCTTAAGAGACCTAAGAGCAAAAAAATACCAAACTTTGACGGAGTAGTTCTCAGACTTTGTGGCACCTACAAATGATCCATTTGGACCTAAAATAGGATGTCAGGTCCCTCCACAATAAACTCTCTTTGTTTGGACCAACTCAACATTGTTTAACCGTGCCAACAACAGATACTTCCTTGCAAAATTCCTTAGTGGCATTTAGTGTAAAAGTACCGAGAGCCATATTTTGAATTCTTCACCCTGTGGGACCTAACTGATAGCACTAAAAAGTCATGTTGGGTTGGTTTATGCTACCAGAGGCCCTATTTCATTTCCTAGGTGTCCCAATCAAATCAAGATACACTGTATCGACAAAGTCTCTTAAAAAACCCAAGAGCAAAAAAATCCAAACTTCGATGGAGTATTTATCAAACTTCATGGCACCTATGAATGATTCGTTTAGACCTACAACTGGATGTCAAGTCCCTCTATAGTAACCTCTCTTGATTTTGACTAACTCAACATTATTTGACCATTCCAATGATGGATGCATCCTTGCAAAATACCTTAGTGGCATTTAGTGTAATGCTGCCAAGAGCCATATTTTTCCTTGAGTGTTTAATCCATGCTTACATTATGGTTCCATGATATTACCTATGGCTTCTAAGGTTCTTGTCTTTAGCAGTACATCATGGGCTTGCATTTGTCTAATGAATCCATGAAGGTATCCTATTGAGTTAGTCATTAGATCATCAAGGAAAGCATTGTGAGGATACCATGAGGGTGTCATGAGTGGAGGGTAACCTTGTTGAGCATCCAAAACCCTCATTATCCCTATCAAAAGCATGCAAAATTATGATAGTCCTAAGACTATAGTAGAAAAAAGAAGATGTCTTTTTCATAAGAAAAGACCCTAGTTTTCATAGGGGAGACTTGTGATACTTTACCATGGATCTAATGCAACATTTGAATAGGAAAGGAGTTACAAAATTTTAAATAGCTTCAAGGATTTTAAGAGGTTTTGGGACTGATTTTTAAGAGGTTTGGGACTAATTTTAAGTGGTTTTAGGACATAAACATCATATAGCAAATTTTACGTGGTATGAGGAATGAGCTTGAAGAGATATACTAGTTTATTGTTAAATTATTCATGACATCAAACCACTACATATATAAACTAATAAAGGATCAAAAATCCTATATATGCATTAATTTTGTCTTACTACAACTAGGTCATTCCTACAAGTATCATGTCTACTATTAACATAAAACCTCTTATTTTCTTGCAATCAAAACAAAATATTAACATAAAACCCTCACCATCAAATTTAGCATAAAACATAATGAAAAAACGCACCTTAAAGAGTTTACTACTAAAAGCATCAAATGTGAAGAAACACTACGAGGATTTGTAATATGGAACCCTTGTCATTAAAACTCATAGTAACATGATGATATTAAGGCCATGATCTCCTCATAGGATATGACAAATCCAGTTAAAAATTTGAAATGTAAAAATACACAAAATATCCTCAAAATATCTCCACGATAAAAGCTAAATGCTTTAACCACTAATCTTAATCCCTTGAATACAATAACTTTATTGTCTAAAACATCTGCATTCATAAGTTAAAAAATGTTAAGCAAAGTAAACACCATCAACTACAACTAGCTTAATATTTGTTATAAGAAGTTTGATGAAAGATTAAGAAACACTAAGTTAGACCTCTATCTTATATGTCACCTTAGGAATTATATTGAATGTCTCCAAAATGAAGGCTAAATGATTTAACCACTAATCTCAGTCCCTTGAATGTACAATAGCTCTATTGTCCAAAACACTTGCATTTATATGTTAAAATTTGTCAAGAAAAATCAACATTAACCTTCTTTTAACTCAACAATGGTGGAGATATTTCCATCATAACCTTGACTCATACTCATAACACATTCATGGTCTAGGTAGAATACACAAAATGTTGTTTCCAAACACATAAGTAGATCTAAGTAGTCCAACCTTGTGTGAAATACACCTTCATTTATAAGTTAAAAAACTATTAAGCAAAGTAAACACCATCAACTACAACTAACTTAAAATAATTTGTTATAAGAAGTTTGATGGAAGAATAAGACACACTAAGTTTAGAATTCTATCTTATATTTTACCTCAAGAGTTATATTGAATGTCTCCAAATTGAAAGCTAAATGTCTCAAACCACTGATCTCAGTCCCTTGAATACAATAGCTCCATTCTCCAAAACACCCACATTTATATATTAAAATTTGTCAAGAAAAATAAACTTTACAATATATACAATAGGGTATGGTTGCAATGGTCTCATATATTATTGTATTTCTCTTTAATTGTCCTACTAAGGACCTATAAGGAATGTACCCTCCTAGGTTTATTAGAGTCTAAAGAAAAAGAAGAGCCTACCCTCTCTTATTTAATTGGTCTCATGACTCACATCAATGATCATGCATCATCATGTATGCACTATCCTAAGCTCAACTTGGTCCCACCTCATGTCACCTTAGTTACTTTGTAGCCAATGGTATAACATTCCACTAAGATCAATGATATTATCCCTTTGGATATGGACTCATTTTTGACCTTTGAGCTTTGTACCTCCCCATGTTGTAAGATGATATAATACTTTAGGTTTAATTCTTCGACCATTAGATCATTTCTAATCTAGAGTCTATACATCCATAACTTCTTTGAGCTCCAACACCACTACATATGTAGACCATCGATCTCCCCTATTATGATCTCTCATCACGTGCTTTCCACAACTCTCTCTTGATGCATAATGACTTATCCCTTTGGGAACACACCCACTAATCATCCTACAATCTCAACTTTTATGGGCCATGTTGTGGTGTCATCATCCCCATGATCTCATTAAAAAAACATCCTCCTACATATGCATACCATACTAGATAATGCATTCATAAATAGATTAAACATTGGCAATAGGGAACTATCACATACAAATGTTCACTATCAAATCACCCTTCAATGTTATGATGTACACATGATTGAGGACTATCATGTATAGGGTCATATGTAACAACCATAGGAGCTTTAAAAGTAAACTTAGGAATAATTCATCAGTATCATAGGTCATCTAGGACATTCAAACTATTATACCAACACATGTTGGTTATGGTAAATAATCTCATTACAAGGGGCCATAAGATGGACATAATAGTCCATGAGGGTGATGTTAGGGACTCTTTAAAACAAAAATAAGTCTTAAAAGTTCTACTCTTAAATGTTTCAAAATAAAAAGCAAGCTCTCTTTAATTTAGAAATTTGTATGTGCAAAATGCTAGAAATCAAAATATTAAGAAAATGTGAACATCAAAATATTTTTCAACACAAATGCACACTAAAAATTGTACCTTGCATCTATGATGCCATGGTAGATAACATCATTGACAATCATGTATAGTCAAAATTATGCATTATAATTAAAGAAACAAGATAAGTGAGCTCTACAACTGTCCCACCTATTTTTGAATTTGTCTTTGGGCGAGAATGTCTAGTGATAGTTTGGGGGGGTGTGACCTAGTCCCCTCTCCCTACATCTGGGAAACCTATTTCTAGCATGGGCAGTCATTCTGAGCACGTGTCCCCATCCTTTGCTCAAGGATCTAAGAAATGGAAGGAGGTCCTCGTGGGCGCTGCTCTCAGTGTTGGTTCTAGAGAGACGTGTTCCCTGATTCTTTTCGAGTGTGAGGGTACAAAGGCTCTTAAACTGCCAGATTAGATAGTTCTAAGGGTGGTGGCATCTATGGAGAACACTTTGGTGGGGAAGTTTTTTGCTTATAGACCAAACATTGATCTGATCAGAAGATGGGTGACCACCAATTGGGTGCTTAAGGGTAGTGTCTCAGCCAGTGCCATGGCAGGCAGGATGTTCCTTTTTAAATTCACATAAGTTATTAAATAATAGTTATTTTGCTTAGAAAGGGTTGTACTATGTGGATATGTCCTTAGACTCTATGTTTAATTTTTTTCCATGGAATGCCACCATATCCTAACAAATACACCTTGGAAGTATGTAGTACAGGATACTCAACAAAGATTTACAAACATTGACATTATCTATGTGCAATTGAGACTAAAATTTCTATCTTCTTTATTTCAACTATTTTTCATGTCATCTAGAAATGTATAGAATTTTCCTACATAGTAATCATGAGTAGGGATTTGGGGGAGTGGTTACTTATATTGCTCCCATATGTTGACTACATTTTTTGTCATGTCCATATGACCCTTCCAAAAAAAGATTATGGGATCTTTTAAATATTAAAAACTAATATTTTGGTGTAATTACTATTTATGGCTCCAATGATGTAGTTGAACACTCAACCATATGGTGGCTTGTTGATTTCTTGCCAAATGTTTATTGTTTGTTGTATGGTGACTTTAATATGGTTGAGTTAGCATACAATAAGATCAACTAGCTTTTGATGATAGGGACAATTAGAGAATGTGAGGCATGGTTTTATATGCATAGTAAATTGGGTCTTTATGGATCTTATATTGGTTGCCAAAAAGACTTTGATGTGGTTTAGGTGGTCCAATCCCTATTGTCATCTCAATCTTTCTTCTCTAGTGCCAATTGTTATTCTCTTCTAGTGGATCCTTGAATGGATGTTGTGCTTTTCAACCACTCTCCAATTTGGTTTTACATTTGTATAATTTCAAGAAGAATAAGGTGGAGAAAATACAATTATTTCTTAATATTTCTTTGCTTTACTACATGACCACACTAAGACATATCTGACGTATGGAGCTTTTTCCAACTTCTCAAAATGGGTGCTTTGCTTGGTGGATGTAAGGCCCTAAGTGTATGTATCTTATACTACTATTTGGTTTAGGATTTTGATTTTGATACTATATGCAGACACCTAAAATGCATACCCTCATTTACGATGTCATCACATTGAATTCATCCTGCATTTCCCCTTCTAATATTAATTAAATAAATCATATTTATTTAATTAATTGATTTGATCATTCTTCTAGCATTAATTAATAAACATATTTATTCTTCTAACATTAATTAAATAAATTTATTTATTTAATTAATTTTAACTAACCTAATCTTTCTTCTAATGTTCCAACTTTAATTAAATGAATCATATTTATTTAATTAATCCAAAATCCCCTCTCATCATTAACTGAATAAACAAATCAAGTTTAATCAATTAATTAATCATTTGCACATTCCTCCACCACTTTGTTTAAAATAAATGAAGTCAACTTGCACAAGGATCCAAAAGGTACCTTTTCAATCTCCACCCTCCATCTCCTTCAATATTTTCCCTAATTATGAGCACCAATCTCAAGATTACACTTGTAAGCTTCTCATTCTACCATGCAAATGAATTAAGCTCCAACCTTCAAAGTACAAGATCAAATCTACACCATCCATGACTCTAATCGCAAATCTATAAATCTCTCATCTCTCAAGACATTTTGAAGAGTTCAAGTTGGATGCATAGAAAGGTCATGTTGCAGGAATTTTTGAGCAACTACATATCTCTCAACAACAACAATACATCTTGAGCTTATCCACATAGGCATCAAGGGTTTATTTTAGTGAGAATATTGTTTCATTTTCATCATTTTTTGTATTCCTTAGCTCAGTCTGGGTGTTCTTAGGTTTCAAAGTAGGTTCCTATGTATACATTGCTTAGGTCCTTATTTGTTTCAAATCTTAGCATACACATTATATTTCACAATGATGTTGTGTATTGATATTGAGGCTGTTGAGAAGTATATATATATATGCATATATATATATATGTATATGTGTATATCTATGTATGTATATATATGTATATATATATATGTATATATATGTATGTATATATACGTATGTACATATATGTATATATATATGTACATATATTTATATATTTATATATATATATATATATATAAATATATGTACATGTGCATATATATATACATATATATATACATATACAAATACATACATATACATATACATATATACATATATACATGTATATATATATGTATATATATGTGTGTGTATATATATGTGTGTATATATATATGTGTATATATATGTGTGTGTATATATATGTGTATATATATGTATATATATGTGTGTGTATATATATGTGTGTGTATATATATATGTGTATATATGTGTGTGTGTGTGTGTGTGTGTGTGTGTGTGTGTGTGTGTGTGTGTGTGTGTGTGTGTGTGTGTGTGTGTATTCTACCATGCAAATGAATTAAGCTCTAACCTTCAAAGCACAAGATCAAATCTACACCATCCATGAATCTAATCACAAATCTATAAATCTCTCATCTCTCAAGACATTTTGAAGAGTTCAAGTTGGATGCATAGAAAGGTCATGTTGCAAGAATTTTTGAGCAACTACATATCTCTCAACAACAACAATACATCTTGAGCTTATCCACATAGGCATCAAGGGTTTATTTTAGTAAGAATATTGTTTCATTTTCATCATTGTTTGTATTCCTTAGCTCAGTCTGGGTGTTCTTAGTTTTCAAAGTAGGTTCCTATGTATACATTGCTTAGGTCCTTATTTGTTTCAAATCTTAGCATACACACTATGTTTCATAATGATGTTGTGTATTGATATTGAAGCTATTTAGAAGTATATATATGTATATACACATATATATATGTATATATATATAGACATATATAGATATATACATCTACATATACATATAATATACATACATAGACATATACATATAAACACACACACACACACACACACACACACACACACACACACACACACATATATATACATATACATACATATATATGGGTAAGTGCAAGAAGATGGGGGGGGCAAAAAGGGGTCTTAAGTGGCCACTTTTTTTCTGAAATTAGGAAATATTGGCCTTGGATGAGAAATTGAGCATAGCTACACTCAAAATTTGGAGATGCAACCAAAACAATGTTCGTAGTTCTCCGAGTCTACTTTCTAAACTACTATTTTTTTTTGAAAATGGCATCGATTAAGGGGTTCAAAAGAGGGAGCCACAGAAATTGGTGTTGTTTCTGTCAAAAAAATAACATAGGATGTTTTGTGGCTCCCTCAAAAGGTCAACTTTTTTTTGGTATTTTAAAAATCGCTTCTGTGAGAAATTAGCTAATAGTATGTAGTTTATGCCCAATTTTTCTGATAATTTTTTGATGAATATTTGATTTTTTAGTAATTTTCAAAGTGGACACATCCTAAAAAATAGAATTTTGGCCGTGCTACCCCTATAAATTTTGAAAACTAATTGAAAATCATTTTTTTCTTTTTTTAATATTTGTAGAATGGAGTCTAGTTTCTAAATATGTAATTTTTTTGAAATTTCAATGAATAGTTAATTTACAATGAAAAAAAAGACCAAACAGTGATTTTTGCCCAAAAACGGACACACAAATAAAAGAAATTAAAGATGAAAGGCTTAACATTATTAAAATGTGAAAAAAATCACATTGTCAAATAGGTAAGAGAAAGCCTAACATTACCCAAGTGTTTGATTTGTTCGACGTTGAAACATGTGCAAATATGAGGGTTAGCACGAATGAAATTATGTGAAATCTTGAAGAATCTGGAAAAACACGTTTGTGACTGTTCAAAAGGCACTCCAAGCATTTGGGTTGGAAATCCAAAGCAAATCCCAAGCCCAAGGCTTGGGATTCCCAAAGCAAGACATAACGTGAGCGCGTTATAACGTGCTCGCGTTATGGTTTGCTTTGCATTTTTCCTTTTGCGCAAGTTTGTTGTTTTCCATGTTTGACATAATGCAAGCACGTTATAATGCACTCGCATTATGTTCCCCTCAAATTTTTTTATGTTCAAGGCTATTAATCATGTATGTATGTATGTATGCCTATATGTATGTATGTATGCCAATATGTATGTATGTATGTATGCCTATATGTATGTATGTATCTATGTATGCCAATATGTATGTATGTATGTATCTATGTATGCCTATATGTATGAATGTATAGTGTCGAGGGCAGAGGAGGGTAGAGATGGGAGTGAGCCAGATAGGGGAGGAGAGGGGTGGATAAGGATTGAGTGATTAAGGTTTAAGGTTGAGGGTTGAGCGTTTAGGGATAGGATTTAGAGTTTAGGGATAAGGGATTAGAGTTTAGGACCTTGAGGGATTAGGGTTTAGGGTTGAGGCTTTAGGGATAGAGTTTAGGGTTAAGGGTCGAGGGATTAGGTTTAAGGTAGAGTGTCGAGGGTAGAGGGATTAGGGATAGGGTTTAGGGTTGAAGGTTTAATGATTTAGGGTTGAGGCTTTAGGGATGAGGGTTAAGGGATTAGGGTTTAAGATATAGTGTCGAGTGTTGAGTGTGTAGGGATAGGTTTTAGGGTTCAAGTTTTAAGGGTTAAGGGTCAAGGGATTAGAGTTAAGGGTTGAGGGATTAGGGTTTGACGTTGAGGGTTGAGTACATTGAGGTTCGAGGGTTAAGGGTTTCGGGATAGGGTTGAGGGTCAAGGGATTAGGGTTAAGGGATAGGGTTGGAGGGTTTAGGGATAAGGGATTAGGGTTTAAGGTATAGTATTGAGCCCGTTGAGGGTCTAGGAATAGGGATAGAGTTTAGGGTTTAGGGATGAGGGATTAGAGTTGAAGGATGATGGATGATGGATTAGGGTTGAGGGATTAGGGTTTAGGGATAAGGTTTAGGGTTAGGGTTGAGGGATTAGGGTTTAAGGTATAGTGTTGAGGGTTTAGGGATAGGGCTTAGGGATGAGGGATTAGAGTGAAGGGTTGAGGGATTAGGATTTGACGTTGAGGGTTGAGGGTGTAGGGTTTAGGGTTTAGGGATAGGGTTGAAGGTCAAGGGATCAGAGTTAAGGGTTTAATGTTGAGAGTTGAGGGTTGAGGGTTGATGCTTGAGGATTGAGGTTGAGGGATAGGGTTAATGGTCAAGGGATTAGGGTTAAATAAGAGTGTCGAGGGTAGAGGGATTAGGGTTTAAGGTATAGTATTGAGTATGTTGAGGGTTTAGGAATAGGGATATCATTTAGGGTTTAGGGATGAGGGATTAGAGTTGAGGGATGACAGATTAGGGTTGAGGGATTAGGGTATAAGGTATAGTGTTGAGGGTTTAGGGATAGGGTTTAGGGTTGAGGGATTAGAGTGAAGGGTTGAGGGATTAGGGTTTGAGGTTGAGGGTTGAGGGTTGAGGGTTTAGGGTTTAGGGTTTAGGGATAGGGTTGAGGGTCGAGGGATCAGAGTTAATGGTTTAATGTTGAGAGTTGAGGCTTGAGGGTTGAGGTTGAGGGATAGGGTTAATGGTCAAGGGATTAGGGTTAAATAAGAGTGTCGAGGATAAGGGATTAGGGTTTAAGGTATAGTATCGAGTCTATTGAGGGTTTAGGAATAGGGATAGTATTTAGGGTTTAGGGATGAGGGATTAGAGTTGAGGGGTGATGGATTAGGGTTGAGGGTTGAGGGATTAGGGTTTAGGGATAAGGTTTAGGGTTGAGGGTTGAGGGATTAGGGTTTAAGGTATAGTGTTGAGGGTTGAGGGTTTAGGGATAGGGTTTAGGGTTGACGGATTAGGGTTTAGGGTTGAGCATTTAATGTCGAGGTTAGGGTTAGAGTGTCGAGGGTAGAGGGATTAGGGATAGGGTTTAGGGTTGAAGGTTTAAGGATTGAGGGTTGAGGCTTTAGGGATGAGGGTTTAAGGCTTAAGATATAGTGTCAAGTGTTGAGGGTGTAGGAATATGGTATAAGTTTTAAGGGTTAAGGGTTGAGGGATAGGGATTAGGGTTTAAGGTATAGTGTTGAGGGTTGATGGTTTAGAGATAGGGTTTAGGTTTGAGGGATTAGGGTTTAGGGTTGATGAAATAGGGTTTAATGTTGAGAGTTGAGGGTTGAGGGTTGAGGCTTGAGGGTTGAGGTTGAGGGATAGGGTTAATGGTCAAGGGATTAGGGTTAAATAAGAGTGTCAAGGATAAGGGATTAGGGTTTAAGGTATAGTATCGAGTCTGTTGATGGTTTAGGAATAGGGATAGTATTTAGGGTTTAGGTATGAGGGATTAGAGTTGAGGGGTGATGGATTAGGGTTGAGGGTTGAGGGATTAGGGTTTAGGGATAAGGTTTAGGGTTGAGGGTTGAGGGATTAGGGTTTAAGGTATAGTGTTGAGGGTTGAGGGTTTAGGGATAGGGTTTAGGGTTAACGGATTAGGGTTTAGGGTTGACGGATTAGCATTTAATGTCGAGGTTAGGGTTAGAGTGTCAAGGTAGAGGGATTAGGGATAGGGTTTAGGGTTGAAGGTTTAAGGATTGAGGGTTGAGGCTTTAGGGATGAGGGTTTAAGGCTTAAGATATAGTGTCAAGTGTTGAGGGTGTAGGGATAGGGTTTAAGTTTTAAGGGTTAAGGGTTGAGGGATAGGGATTAGGGTTTAAGGTATAGTGTTGAGGGTTGATGGTTTAGGGATAGGGTTTAGGTTTGAGGGATTAGGGTTTAGGGTTGATGAATTAGGGTTTAATGTTGAGAGTTGAGAGTTGAGGGTTGAGGGTTGAGGGTTGAGGGTTGAGGTTGAGGGATAGGGTTAATGGTCAAGGGATTAGGGTTGAATAAGAGTGTCGAGGATAAGGGATTAGGGTTTAAGTTATAGTATCGAGTATGTTGAGGGTTTAGGAATAGGGATAGCATTTAGGGTTTAGGGATGAGGGATTAGAGTTGAGGGATGATGGATTAGGGTTGAGGGTTGAGGGATTAGGGTTTAGGGATAAGGTTTAGGGTTGAGGGATTAGGGTATAAGGTATAGTGTTGAGGGTTTAGGGATAGGGTTTAGGGTTGAGGGATTAGAGTGAAGGGTTGAGGGATTAGGATTTGACGTTGAGGGTTGAGGGTTGAGCGATCAGAGTTAAGGGTTTAATGTTGAGAGTTGAGGCTTGAGGCTTGAGGGTTGAGGTTGAGGGATAGGGTTAATGGTCAAGGAATTAGGGTTAAATAAGAGTGTCGAGGATAAGAGATTAGGGTTTAAGGTATAGTATCGAGTCTGTTGAGAGTTTAGGAATAGGGATAGCATTTAGGGTTTAGGGATGAGGGATTAGAATTAAGGGGTGATGGATTAGGGTTGAGGGTTGATGGATTAGGGTTTAGGGATAAGGTTTAGGGTTGAGGGTTGAGGGATTAGGGTTTAAGGTAAAGTGTTGAGGGTTGAGGGTTTAGGGATAGGGTTTAGGGTTGATGGATTTGGGTTTAGGGTTGACGGATTAGCATTTAATGTCGAGGTTAGGGTTAGAGTGTCGAGGGCAGAGGAATTAGGGATAGGGTTTAGGGTTGAAGGTTTAAGGATTGAGGGTTGAGGCTTTAGGGATGAGGGTTTAAGGCTTAAGATATAGTGATCAATGCAAAGGAAAGAGATGTGATCAATGCAAAGGATGTGATCAATCTATAGCAGGACAAAATGTGAGCGCGTTATAATGCGAGTGCATTATAATGTGCTTGCGTTTTGTCTTGCTATTGAAACAGTAAAAAAGTGTTGACCCCCGTGATCTAGGCCCAAATGCTCTATTTTCTTACTAATTCTGCGCGTGCTCTGAAAAAAAAAGAAGTGCTTTCATGCTGTTGGGAAGTTCACATGCACATTTGACACTTGTACCACCTTTGCATGATCTTTCCACCACCTTTTCTACTTTACCAACTTGAGAAGGAGGAAATAACATAGTTTTCACACCAAGTTTGATATATATCTATTCAAGTTTCAATTTTTGTAGTGTTGCAATGTTAATTGTGATTCAATTTTAGGAATTTAACATTATAGATTGGTTAATAGTATTTTTGTTAGTGATGATATTTGAGTGTTATTCAATTTAACATTGAAAAGGAAGCAAGTGGTGAAAAATTCAAATTGTTGAGGAGTTCGATGCAAGAAGATAAAAACACTACATAATTGAGTACTCTCTCCATTCAAATCTTCATTTTTTAGGTATGTCAAGTCTTTACATGCATGTTCTTTACATTTTCCTTATTTTGGATTGAATTACTTTATCATGCTTTATCATACATGTTTAAAATAGACACATTCCCAATCAAGAAAGAAGCCTATAATCTCACATGATACCATGTATATTTTCTATACTTGGGCTCTTTAATAATTATGTGTAATAAACAAACCTTAACATACCATGATGTCAAACTATACAAGAATAAATCCTTACAACATAAAAAAAATACAATCCCACTATTATCTTGTATTTATTTCTTAGGAACTAATATTGGTCTTTTTATCATGCTACAGACAAATTCTCTGTCATGCCAAGGAAACGATCAAGAATTAAACCAACACAGGAAGAGATAGAAGCTAAGAATGTAAATAAAGCAGTGGCTATGAGGGAACTTCATGAGAAGAGGAAATTGGACATGATAAATGAAGACATACCAATTGAAGAGGAACCACAACCATCACAAAGAGATATGGTATTGGCGGCACAAAGAGAACAAATGCAAAAACTTCATGGTACGAGAGATTTGAATACCATAGTTGGAGACACGTCCTCTACCGCAAGTCAATATGTAGGGACACCATCTACCACATCTCAAGTTGAGAGTACATCATCACTCACATGTGATGAAGGAGGTACGCCACGTTCCCACCTCAACCTCAAGGTATGTCTTCTATTCCATCTTCGATCGAAGGTATGCCATCTAACCAATCTCATTTAAATATTGATGAAATTCCTAATGTTGAGATGAATTTACCTAACTTAACACCACCTAGAATTCTGCATAGAAAGCCAAAGTATTTGATTGATATTGATGAGAATATTTTGTAGCCAATCCAGAAGGTAAGATTCCAAAACGCACTTGTAGAAGATATGCTAATAAGATTTGGAGATTGTTCTTTGAAAAGTTAAATGAGACTACAAGAGGTCAACTATTCGTTGAAATGATGCGAAGTATAAAGTATAGGTCTATCATGAAGATTCTTGGGTTGAGAACATCAGAGGCTTCACGTGAAAAATCTATTGTCAAGAATCTAATGAGTGCGTATGAGTGTGTGGGTAACACCTCATGCACAAAAGATAGTAATGCAACACGGTGTGTGATTACATCGACTATAGTAAGTAGTCAAACGAGGAAAGCTTGTCTCATTAGAAAGACAAGTCAAGAATTGAGAATTAATAGGAAAACTTTAACAAGAGCCGTTGGAAGACGCCAAAGAATTGAGGACACTAATGCCAATGAATTATGGGCGTTCTTGGGGAGACTACCATGAAAAGATAAACCAATTGTTGAAGCATTGAGATAACTAATTGAAGACTTTTGGAAGAATTACACAAGGGTATCTCCGAATCAAAGGGATGTGGTAAGAAGGAGAATCAGTAGTCAGAACCACGAGCCACATCCAAAGCATTTTTTGGATGAGACTCAAACACAGTTTTATGGTAAATTTCTAGAGAAGTATCCTCAAATTAAAATTTGTCAAAGATATTTGAATTGCTAAAACCTTTCTATGTTAAGATAAATCACACACGCACTACTTCTTGTTGTAGATTACATATTGAATTTTCTAACCATTTTGATGCTTATAGGTCTATATGTTTAGATATGCATACTAACAATGATTTGCAGGGTTGTGCCATATGTGCCCCACTAACATCTTCAAGAGACTTCATATCAATAATTTTATGTGAAAGAGAGGAAGGTCAAATATTCTACAAGAAATTATGCTTGGATGGCACATGTCATCGTTGCGGTGGCTTGCAACATTTGCCAATATGTGAACATATGGAAATAACACATGTGGTTGGAAATGAACTAGTAGAGTTTGGCAAGTATAAAATAGTGGCATACAATACAAAAGATGGTAAAGAAGCAAAAAGGTGTGAATTAGTTATTGAAAAGATTCCAGTGTATCAGTTTATGCCTATATTTCATGACAGCATAGTGTATGAGTATGCAAGACATGCCCATAGAGCTTGATGGTTGGACTTGCAATTCAAGTTATGCAAGGACACATTTCTAGTTGGTAGCATTGTTTCAGTCGTCAACTTTGCAGAGAACTACTGTCTACAGCCACAGCATGAGGTGCAATCACAATATTACAACTCCACATAGGTTTCTATATTTGTGCACATCGCATTCATTCATGCAAATGATAGTACAGAGGATGATAGAAAGATCATAAGGGAGTATAATTTCTATATTAGTGATGATCACACGTATTCTACGGAGTTCATGCAAGGTTTCTTTCAGATGTTCTACAATGATTTGGCTAGAAGGGGCATATCGTTCAGTTAGCATATCATATGGTTAGATAACTGTGCGTCACAATTCAAGAACTCACAGAATTTCTATTGGCTAAGTAGGAGGCATAATTTTATAGGTATTCAACATATGTGGAACTTTTGTGAGGTCAGGCATGGAAAGGAGGAGCATGATGGTGCAGGAGCATGTATCAAAAGAGCCATAACATGAGAAGAGTTAAAGTATATAGACAATGTAAAGTTGACAGATGCAAAATTGGTTGTCAAGTGGTGTAATGCTTCCATGGGTCTAGGTAATGAAGGTAAGTCTTCAGTTCATAGATTTTTTTGGTTGATAGATAATACTAACATTGCACCATATGAGGACTGTTGTACACTGATAGGATCAAATGAGATGCACTCTTTTAGAAGCTCAATTGCAGGTTCATGGAGTATCCATACACGAAAGATGTCATGCTTTTGTTCTTCCTATACAATTCAAGTCTGGGATGAGTGCCAGTCAAAGGAGTGGGTTGACGAATGGCAGTTAAGTTATCTTAGCCCACTTGACACGTATCGACCCCTGACAGCATTGGAACTAACACAGATGGAATCGTCAGTTGACTTTGACCACATATCAGATTTAGTTCAACTAGGTAATATAGGGCATGTATATGCATCTAATTTCATCTAGTTCAACCAGGTAATGTCATCTTACTTTGTAGTGTTTTTGTAATGTTGACTAATTTCATCTAATTTGCTACACATATCAATGTAGGGCACGTATATGTAGTTATTGCAGATGAAGATAATGAAGAGGGAATAGATTATTACTTATGTCATTGTGTTGAGGCCAAAAAGAAATTGGAGGCCCCTGTTACAGATAGAGAAAACATCGAATACCCTACAGGCTTAGTGGTTATTACTGGAACATGGCTTAGAAGGTACCCACATAAGAGTGTTAATATTTGGCTATTTCAGGACTTTGACACGCATCAGAAGATTTTTCATTACTCAAACCTTGTCATGGCATCCAATGTTCATTTGATAAAGTATTGGGGTAGACCTTTGAACAAAATATTGTGGAAGGTGCGTGAGTCTGACCATGAAGCAATACTTGACACAATAAAGAGTAGAGCAGACCTGGATGGTTCATTGGATTAATTTGTAAGTATTCACATTGATTTTGTAAAGTCATGTTACATTGAGTTGTAAGTATGCACATTAATTTGTAAGGTTTGTCTTTTTTTTATTTCCTCCTGCATTTTTACACATATACACATTTTTACATCATCATGTTATGCATTTTTGGTGTCTTGCTCCTGATGCGACCAAACTCATAACTCACCCTATTTCCTCTAGACACCATTTGATGATCTCTCCAAAACTCTGGATCCAGGGCGCCCAATCATGATGATGACCTATATACCATTCTCCCAAGGTGCTCATAATGAATGAAAAGAAGACCAAGGGCACCCAAGCTTAATAGACTTATTTCTTTCAATTTTGATGATCCAAACTCTTGCAATACGACATCCACTTTCATGCCTTTAGATCTTCCTTCACATACAGGGCGCCAAATCAAGTTGAAAAATCTACATAAGGGCGCCAAAATGGATGAAAGGAGACATGAAATGTGCCTTAGGACTCCGTGCTAAGGTTTGAGCCATTAAAGTCTCTTGATATTAGGCGCTCATGATGATGAAACTTAGAGCTTTTTCCTTTCCTATGTGCTCATCTAAGATGTTTGAATGATAAGGAGCACCTTGACCTCTATAATGTACATTGGGCACCAAAATCAAGGTGATTTTAAGTCACTTTGAGTCATTTGGGGTCAGTTTGAGTCTTTGAGTCATGTTGCAAAAAAGTGTCAATGTTGTCAAGTTGCACAAAGTAACTTTTGCATTTTTGGTGTCCTACTCATGATGTGACCAAACTGACTATTCCAACGCGTCCAGATGGGTACATTTATGCTAGGCATGGTCCTTTTTTTCACCCAAACATGTCGAAATAGTCCGAGCTACATTGTACCGACGATATCCCTGAAGAGTCCAAATTGTAAAAAGGCAGCAATCTTTAACGAGATGTTACTCAAAAACCATGTCACTTAGAAAAATTCCATCTGAAGCAACACGATCATGTAAAGTGCCTCTACAATAACCTCTCTAATTTTTTTATATCTCTGAGGCATTTGCCCGTGGTGAAAGGTTTTTTGCTGCCCCAAAAATTATCAGAAGGAGGCAGTGTAAAGTTGCAAAGGGGTGTAACTTTTGTCCTGCTTCTGATGCGACCAAACTGACTATTCCAATGCATCCAGATGGGTACATTTACACTAGGCATGGTCCTATTTTTCACCCAAACATGTCAAAATAGTCTGAGCTACATTGTACCCACAATATCCCTAAAGAGTCCAAAGTGCAAAAAGGCATCAATCTTTGACAAGATGTTACTCAAAAACCGTGTCACTTAGAAACATTCTGTCTGAGGCAACATGATCGTGTAGAGTGCCTCTACAATAACCTCTCTCAATTTTTATATCTCTGAGGCATTTGCCCATGGTGAAAGGTTTTCTACTGCCCCAAAAATCGTTAGAAGGAGGCAGTGTAAAGTTGCAAAGGGGTGTAACTTTCATCTTGCTCCTGATGCGACCAAACTGACTATTCCAACATGTTTGAATGGGTACATTTATGCTAGGAATGGTCTTTTTTTTCACCCAAACATGTCAAAACAGTTTGAGCTACATTGTACCCACGATATCCCTGAAGAGTCCAAAGTGCAAAAAGGCAGCAATCTTTGACAAGATGTTACTTGAAAATCGTGTCACTTAGAAACATTTTGTCTAAGGCAACGTGATCATGTAGAGTGCCTCTACAATAACCTCTCTAAGTTTTTTATATCTTTGAGGCATTTGCTCGTGGTGAAAGGTTTTCTGCTACCCCAAAAATCATCAGAAGGAGGCAGTATAAAGTTGCAAAGGGGTGTAACTTTTGTCCTGCTCCTGATGCGACCAAACTGACTGTTCCAACGCGTCTGGATGGGTACATTTACACTAGGCATGGTCCTATTTTTCACCCAAACATGTCGAAATAGTTTGAGCTACATTGTACACATGATATCCGTAAAGAGTCCAAAGTGCAAAAAGGCAGTAATCTTTGACGAGATGTTACTCGAAAACTGTGTCACTTAGAAACATTCTATCTAAGGCAACATGATCATGTAGAGTGCCTCTATAATAAACTCTCTTAGTTTTTTATATCTCTGAGGCATTTGCTCGTGGTGAAAGGTTTTCTGCTACCCCAAAAATCATCAGAAGGAGGCAGTGTAAAGTTGCAAAGGGGTGTAACTTTCATCCTGCTCCTGATGCGACCAAACTAACTATTCCAACACATCCGAATGGATACATTTACGTTAGGCATGGTCCTATTTTTCACCCAAACATGTCGAAACAGTCTAAGCTACATTGTACCGATGATATCCCTGAAGAGTCCAAAGTGCAAAAAGGTAGCAATCTTTAACGAGATGTTCCTTGAAAACTGTGTCACTTAGAAACATTCTGTCTGAGGCAACGCGATCATGTAGAGTGCCTCTACAATAACCTCTCTCAGTTTTTTAATATCTTTAAGACATTTTCCCGTGGTGAAAGGTTTTTTGCTGCCCCAAAAATCGTCAGAAGGAGGTAGTGTATTAAGTTAGGATGAAAGCCTATTCACTCTAGGCGCCTGTTGTGACCAAATCACACATCGCCCCATTATAAATGGGGACCCCCTACTTTTTTTGAACTCCAGTGTGTTTGACTAAGCTTAGATGATGTCTTGGGGTTATTGCATGATGAGGTCAGTGGTGTTTGAGTTTTAGAGCTCCTTGATGACCTGATCCTGATAGTGGACGCATAGAGGAAGGAATGATTAAGGCACACTTTGATAATCATTTCACCCTAGGTGAGCGCCTAGGTAGAATTTGGAGTGGAAGCCTCAAATAATACCTTGGATTTTTAGATGCTTATTTTAGCTCAAATCATCATTATCTTGCACCTAGAGTTGGAGTCTAACTACCTAGGGAGTCAAGGAGCATTTCATCATCTGGAGAATCCCAAACATGCACCTTGAACAAGTGATGCTACAAGTGGTGAACAAAATGGGCACCTTGAAGAATTGAGCCCTCCAAGACATCTTGCAATTGCCTAAAAGTCCAAAATTTACACAAGTGAGTTAAGGCACCATTTTCCATCTCTAGAGCCTCCTTTGGGCGCCTTAAGATTGTGCCTAAAGAATATAACAACCCCTTGAGTCACTAGGATGAACTAAGTTAACAAAATGAACTTCATTGAGGGAGGTGCACTTGTGCATCTAGACAACTCTAGTTTAGCACCTGAGAAAAAGCATGTTTAGATCCATAAGTTTGGGGAGTATTGAGTGAGGTAAGTCTTCATGAGCATATACAATGACTTAAATCCATCAATGATGAAGTAAACACTTATTTGAACTAAGGCACAATTTCACTCCTCTACAATCATCTTCTGGCGCCTTGAAAGCTAAGTGTTTGAAACTATCATGATTTGCGCCTAGATGAGGAAGTCTCTATAATGAGTTAAAGCCACTTGAATGGCAAGCATGAAGGGAGCATCCAAACTTACCCAAGGAAGCACCTAGAGGAATGGAAGTTGAGTTTGAAGATAGATGACCTTTCGAGTGCACTTGCCCTTGAGTGACAATTTGATTTGGCACCCTTATGTAAATTTAGATATGATCTAGCACTTTGAGGTTGAGTGGAGTAATCTTGGTGCCTTTGTGTGTTGTTTTATACCTTGATGAGCGCCTTGGAAGAATGGACATTTACTCACCCTTGAGCGCCTTAGTTCCAGAGATTGAGTTCAAAGAGTAATACTCCTCAAAACGCCTTTATGAGAGTGATGAAACTAAGTAGCATAAGAGATGATAAGTGTAAGAGCTTAGGGACTCAAGGCGCATTGTAGGGTCAAGAACATCAAGTTTGTGCACCTAAGGGGAAAATCAAGCTTCAAACACCTCATCAAATGGCGCCTTGGTAGAGGAGTTGCCAAAAGACCTTAAAATTGAAAATTTGATAAAATAACTCACATTATGAGTTTAGGCGCCTTTCCAAGATCAAGATTTCATATAGCGCCTTGAGTTGTTACTTTTATATTAGCGCCCTCGCATAAAGAAGAAGTCCTCAAATGCGCTTTAAGGAGGAAGATTGGTGATGGGAGTAATTATGAGCACCCTAGAGTGTTTGAAGTGGGAAGTAGTAAAGGATAGCACCTTGAGTGAGTTTGAGCACCTCGAAGAGGATTGAGCGCCTTGATAAATCAGAGGATTGAGTGCTTAAGGGATAATAGGATCTTTTGAGACTATTGGTAAGTGTTTGGAATCATTAGAATTTTGAAAATAAGATAAAGACCCTAGGCTCTATCTCTTACTTGGAACATCACACATGGGAACATGGAAACTAGATTGATTGAAGGAATGATACTTTAGCGCCTTGAGGGTGAATGAGTCAAAATAACACTAAATTGGTGCCTAGTCCAATTGATTGAAATCATCTTGGGTGCATTTTCTTGCTTTAGTTGGGTTAAACTTATTTTGGCGCCTTGGTGAGAAGTTCTCTAGATATGAGTTAGAACCATCAAAATAATAAAACTTGCCAAGAAAGAGATAGGTGTTTTTATTAAGTTTTTCCTCAATGTTGAGCACCTAGGAGGTAGATTGCTCAAGAGAGGGTTAGATACTTTGTATTTCACTCTATTGTTGACTTGTCTAAAAACAATGGAAGCATAGAATTATCAACTTTTGAACCTTCAAACTCACTATTGGTGAGACAACATACCATTGGCGAGCTTAAAATTTTATTGGCCGATAGGCTGATGCCGCCATGACTCTGTTTGATTTCACTTTTGACAAACATCCCATTATTGACTCTTATTGGTTAGACAGACCACTATTGATGACTTTATATCCTTTCACACTGATGTCTTTGTCACTCTAATACGAGAATCTAAGTCCCTCGCCTATCGGTAGGACTTAATACCATTGGTACACTCAAAAACTCTTCTGCCGACACACCGATCTCACGAATGACTACCTTCGGACCACACCCGTTGGTGAGATTCCAAACATCGGTGAACTCTAGTCTCATTGGGCCGATACACTGATGGATTTTGATTGTCAGTGTGACCCCCTTCATTGGCAAATCTCTCAACTGCTCTTCCGATGCGTAGATGGGATTATCTTCCAATACATCGATGTCTTCGACTTTGAACCACACTCATCAGAAAGACAGACCACTATCGACGAAGCCTAACCAAGGTCTGCTGATACGCCGATACAACCAACTCTTAACGTCGATATAAGGTTCTTTTGCAGGCAAAGGGTGCCTAGGCTTATGGGGCTCAACTTGATGTATTTATTGAAAGCTCAAGGTGAATTGATGCTTATTGAAAATGCCACTTAGTCCTTCATTTGCATTATAGGAACCATTTCCTATTGACTTATATACTCCTCCTCATGCTAGGGTGCCATAATGAAGTGGTTTAGACAATAGGTGTGCTTCACTTACCAGAGGCTTGTTCTCCTTCCATCTTAGGCACACTTTTATGGTGGAACAGGTGTCAATGGGCGCCTTATCTTAAATGAACGCTCTCTCTAAGTTGGGCACCCTTTTGAGGCTTTATGAGTTGCAAATTGTGCCTTAACCCTTCATGCTTGTTGCTTAATGTTTGAATGTTTAAGAAAGTCTCCTTTAGACGCTCATCTTAATGACTTTTTCTCAAGGTGCAATCATCCGAATGACTTGGATATTCATCCTAGTGTTTCAGGATATCAGGCTACCAGACTTAGTCATTTTCAGGATCTCAAACATAAAGAATAACATGATGATTCATTTTTTTGTATTGCATATAGTTGACATTCTATGCTACTCATAAAGAATATTAATATTTTCTGTTCAACATGATGATTCATTTTTTTTTTTAAATACAACTTTTATCCTTTAGTTCCAAAGTGAGGTTTAGGTGATACTTGAATAACAATAGCTAGCTTGTTGGATCAACAAACATCCTATGTAATACAATTGGACTTTAAATATTTGAAGTAGCCATCTACAAATATCCATTCAAACGTGGATTTATAATGCAAGTATGGACGCCATCAATAAAAAAGATTTGTATTAACCAAATATCCATATAGGTATACATCAATATCTGTCGATATAAGTATAACATATATACAAAATAGCCATATAGGCTTACAAGAATGCCATATAGGAATACAATGTCAACTATGTACAATACAAAATATATGTCCACAAATGCCATATAGGCATACAACAAAGGAACACAATAAAAAGTCATTCCTCTCTAGCTGGTGAAGAGAATAAATCACGAGTAGCATTTGATCTTCTAGGGGATGGAGACGCGCATGTGGGTGGTCTACTACGAACCTGAGGGCTACTCCTATTTAGGTCTTCCTGCATCTTTACCTGTTACAATAAAAAGTATAGACATTAATATATAGAAATTATATGTTATAAAAAATGAAACATTTAACAAAATAATCACTTAATGCTAACATATAATTTGTCTCCTTGCTTACCTCAGTAGCAAGAATAGGCCCTGGTGATGTCATGTCCTATAGAAACCATCCAGATAGAAACTAAACTTCAAATCAATAATCTTTTGATTTTTCAAAAATAGACAACTATAACAATAAATGTAAATTGAAATTTACTAATCTACCTCATACCCCTGTCAATGCCATGGAGCTATGAATCGTAGAGGCCACACCCTGCTCCATTGCCCTATGAACATGGGGAGGTGTCTCCGCAACCTGCATCATCTGGAAATAAAACAACATTATTCAATTACGAAAACTATAATAGTGATGTAAATCATGGCTCCTAACATACACACATGTTCATCTAAACATGGAAGTACACACAATAAAGCACACAAGTTACATACAAAAATTTAGTAAGTACAATTCATTCATTAAACTATTTATTTTATTACCTCCGTAAAGCTTTGAAGTCCACCACTGCTGGCAGGTGTTGCCGTGAAATCTACAGTATTAACCTATTCAACATCCAAAATCAGATATTAGAATACCATTCATATAATGATGCTATTCACATGTAATATTTATAATTGTTTACTAGATACATACCTCGACAGTAGATGATCTAGTGTAAAATGCAAGTGGAGAACCACTGAAAACTGCATCGACGCTATGACCCTGAAATTTCATTAAAATCATCAATTTAAATTAGTTAATCTTGCATTTCAAAAATGAAATTTAATAAATTAAATTCAATAAACTTGCTAATATTTACCTGAGTATCAAGGCTGAAAGTCTCACTCAGGAGGGTATCTGTCATCACCATTTGCTCAGCTGCAGATGTAGCTTGTGTACCTGCATCCTAACTATCCATGCGGTCATAACCATAGGCTGACCCACAAGTCTGACAAGTATGGGGTGGGACCCTGCTCCTCGCACTATCTCCCAACCCACTATGTGTTGCAAGACTGGCATGCTCTATGATGCTCTGGGTCAAGGCACTAATGGACTGAAGTGTATCGACCTCAACACTCTCCTTCACAATGGAAGGGATAGAAACATGCTTGTGGGCTGGTCTACTGATTACTCATCTCACTACCCACTGTGGGTCAAGACGTGCCCCTGGTCTATCTTGTGCTGACCCCCCACCTCTACCCTGGAAGTCCCGCATATCAAAATAGTTTGGCACTTTATTGAGGACAAACTCGCAGTAGAGTTTCCTCAAAAAGTATTGCGGGACCTCATTATTATTGCATGGAGGATGGTCAAAAACCATCCACCACCTCTACCTAAAATTGTCCCTTATCACTTGGTTGTTGCACGAATGGATAGGGAACCTCTTGCATGGTGGAGGTTGATTTGTTTGTGGGTTTGTGAAAATGGAACACAAGTCTAATTTTGTGATTTGTAATTTTTTCACATCTTGGTATGACAGCTTGTCTACATAATAATCTCTAAACTCTCTCCTCTTATCTGTCCAACTAGTTATTTGCTTGCTAATTGAATCTACATTTGATAACATAGATTCAAGAGATTCAGCAAGCGTGGACCTATGCAAGGTTGAAGTGGAAGGATCTTTCAACCTTGCAATTATATTTTTAATTTCTTGTTTGTTGTTTTCAATTTGCCCCATTATATTTTCTTGTGTTCCAGGGGCATGTCAAGGAATGGATGGAGGAGGTTGTTGTTCTACAGGTATTTCCTCCTCAGGATTTTGTGGATTTTGAGGAGGAGGAGGAGGAGGAGGTGCATTAACATTTCTTGACAATTAACGAAATATACATAAAAAATCAACTAAAACCTACCTATTTAGAAACAAATTCAAACAAAAAAAATAAATATAACTCACTCCTTTGGCATGCTCGACGACGTGGCGGCATTTTGGCGATGAATCGATAAGGTTTTTGTGTTGAATGGAGTTTTACAAAATGCGAGTGCGCTTTCTAGGGTTTGCAGGCCACGGGCATAGAGGAGAAGAAAGAAAGAAATGAAATGACATTAGAAACTTTTTTTTTTAATTTATAGCAAGTTATAACACGAGCGCATTATAACGGGCTCGCGTTATGGCTTAATTTTAAAAAAAATTAATTTGGCCACTTTTTGGCCCCCCATCTTCTTGCACTTACCCATATATATACATGTGTATATATATGTGTATATATATATGTGTGTATATATATGTGTGTGTGTGTGTGTGTATATATATATATATATATATATATATATATATATATATATATATTCTACCATGCAAATGAATTAAGCTCCAACCTTCAAAGCACAAGATCAAATCTACAGCATCCATGAATCTAATCACAAATCTATAAATCTCTCATCTCTCAAGACATTTTGAAGAGTTCAAGTTGGATGCATAGAAAGGTCATGTTGCAGGAATTTTTGAGCAACTACATATCTCTCAACAACAACAATACATCTTGAGCTTATCCACATAGGCATCAAGGGTTTATTTTAGTGAGAATATTGTTTCATTTTCATCATTGTTTGTATTCCTTAGCTCAGTCTGAGGTGTTCTTAGGTTTCAAAGTAGGTTCCTATGTATACATTGCTTAGGTCCTTATTTGTTTCAAATCTTAGCATACACACTATATTTCACAATGATGTTGTGTATTGATATTGAGGCTGTTGAGAAGTATATATATATATATTCTACCATGCAAATGAATTAAGTTCCAACCTTCAAAGCACAAGATCAAATCTACACCATCCATGAATCTAATCACAAATCTATAAATATCTCATCTCTCAAGACATTTTGAAGAGTTCAAGTTGGATGCATAGAAAGGTCATGTTGTGGGAATTCTTGAGCAACTACATAGCTATCAACAACAACAATACATCTTGAGCTTATCGACATAGGCATCAAGGGTTTATTTTAGTGAGAATATTGTTTCATTTTCATCATTTTTTGTATTCCTTAGCTCAATCTAAGGTGTTCTTAGGTTTCAAAGTAGGTTCCTATGTATACATTGCTTAGGTCCTTATTTGTTTCAAATCTTAGCATACACACTATATTTCACAATGATGTTGTGTATTGATATTGAGGCTGTTGAGAAGTATATATATATATATATCTGTGTGTGTGTGTGTGTGTGTGTGTGTGTGTGTTATGGTCTAATGTTTGAACCTGTTGTGGTATTTTAGCCTCATTGTTTTCAATGTATATGTGATTTGTGATTTTATTAATTGGTTTGACATTATAAATGTTAGGAGATGCATTACGATCAAATGTGATCATTTTATCACATTTTGATATTGTAAATTGCTTTATTGGATTATAATCACATTAGATGTTTTATACTTGCTTCAACCATCTTGTTTTGTGTAATACACCTAATGTTTCTATTGAGTGTGTAGGCATAAGGTTTCCCCAGTGGTGGTTAATCAGACATGACTTAACTTGGGTAAATATGTTTGTATGCAGCCCTATCTCACTTGATTTGACTTTTGAGATGAATCTATGTTACTTGACCTATGAAACCTTAAACTAAACTAGTGTCAATTCTAGATCCTTGTGTTGTTGTTAAACAAGTGTAAAGTGTGTGGTGACTTTGCATGTGTTTAGTTAACTCTTCTTGGACTTGAATTTAATTGGTTTTCAAAATTCTTGGATTAAGTGTATGCAGAATATCCTTTATTCTTAATTTGAAAGAGTTATAATTATGCCTTAGCGGAAAAAGGTTCATTTCTAATATTGCATGTGGAAAGGAAATTAAAAAGACTTAAATTGTTAAATTTAATGATGTACATTAGGTAATTCAAAATAATAACATGTTATACATAATTTATTTAAATGTCTTGAAAGGCATTAAAATATAGTTATTGGAATGGAAATATCTAATTGTGCAAATATCCATTTTTGAAATTTTTTCTTGAATGTGAATGGCAGGAAAAGGCCTACAAGGTTAAGGGATTTTTAGAGAAAAGGAGGAAATTTTCTTTGGAGTAGTATTTGTAGAGTTTGATTGCATGTCTTTGGATCTTGGATTGGATTAGCAAAAAAATGTTGTGTTGTGCAAAAGTAGAATTTTCTTTTGGTTGAGGATTTGCTTTATAAAAAAAGTATTCCTCTTATTATTCAAATGCATCCATTTAATTAAGCATTTTGATTTTTTCCATGTCCACAATAGGTGTTTGCATATGAAATTCTTTTATAGGATGTGTTTGTTAGTTTTAGATGTTTTCTATTTTGTGTCATTTCAATTTTGAAAACTACTTAGAAATAACATCATAATGTTGGCAATTTTTCTAAAAATGTATGGATGTGAAAAATGTGATGTTGTGCTTGATAGGCATCTTAGTCGTATTCTTTTTTTCTTGATATTTTAAATTTCAAAAAATTGAAGGACTTTCAAGCATCCATCAATGGTGATTTGGGTTTTTCCTTGGTACTTGTCATTTTGAAAATGATAAAATTAGAGTTTAGACCATGTTTCAACTTGTTATTTTGTGGGACATGATGTCTCATCATAGTAATATGATTGCTTACCTCGTGGATGTGAGTGTCAAGGATTTCAACTTTATTTTATGTCCCACTGTCTTTTGAATCATTTTAGACCTTTTTGTGTTAGGATTAACTCTAAGAGATAGAAGGTAGAGTGGACCTTCATCACCACTTGCTCAAGGTTATAAACCAAGAAAGGAAGTTTGAGAAGGTAAAAATTAAAAAGATTTTAATAATTTGAATGGGGATCAAACAAATTAAATAAGACTAAGATTGGATACATTATCACACTTGTTGTGCTTGTTTGAATGTAATTGATACATTATTGTGATTAGTCAACTTTGTTTGAATGAAATTGAGATATAACTGCAATCCATTAAGATTTTTTGAATGACATTGAATAATTTCCCCTATGATTGGAACACCTTCTCAATTCTACATAGATTCAACAACCATTGTGATGACACTCTACTACCCCAAATCTTGTAGTCTCCTTTCTATTACTGGGTCATTATACCCAATGGATGTATGTGAATCCTATTGCACAATTTGAATGTTATTGTCATGCATATTATATGAAATTGATGGTCATCATTTTTCCCATTATATGGCATTATTTGGTTTCTTGTTTGCAATGTGGATGCAATGAGTGTGATTGATTAAGTGTTCAACCACTTGTTTGACATTAGTGTTGTTGGACTACGCAGTCAACGACTTCCTAGTACAAAGGAGTGGACCTTAGAGTCTCACATGTTTGGGTGGTGCTAACCACCATTGGGGTCAAACGAACTCTTGGTGACATTCAGTGGAGTGCGTGTATGGCTATTGTGATGTCTGAATATTTCTATTTCTTCTATTTCAAAGTTTGTTTCAAAAACATGTAAATTAGAATTTCGAGACCCTGGAATAGAATGATTAGTTGTAATAATATTGGACACTATTTTATGGACCATGAACCATCCATGTTTGAGATGAGATTCATCATATTGTACCATGTCTATGTTGTCATTTAAATTGATTTTTCATATCATCTTTTAAAGGATTTAGCATGTTTGGAGTATCCTGATAATATGATGATTAAATCACATTCACTTTAGTAGTTGAAATGAAACTAGAAGCTATGATACAATTATGTATTGAAGACTATGAGTAGATCGAATTCAATGATATTGTCTTGTGTTGTCAACACTATGATTTGGAATTGAATAGTTCTTACATGCTTGTTGCACTGGATATATAATGATAATGCAAATGAATGAAATGTGTTTTTGGGTTAAAATTGAATTAGTTGAATTCATTGATGTTTAAGTTAGGTAAATAAACCTTAGACATATTGAAAATTTATGGTTCTTATGATTTACAAACGAACCTTAAAATGCGTGAGTTATGCCTTGTTGAGTGTAGTAATGTTTTGGATTGTCTAGACCTAGCCCTTCACATGTTTTAGTCTCATGAGATTGTTTCATATCATTTGATATCATTTGAGGTTGAAGCATACCTTTAGATGTTTATTCAGGTGTTAGTCATCTTTAGGACCCACTTGTCATTCTTGGAAGCAAGTTCGAAGTGAAATGGGTCCTGTTTGGGCACATTTTGTACTTCCCATATTTAGTTCACCCATTTTACTACAAAAGAGTGAATGGAATTTGTCCTAGGGACAACTCATCCCTAGAAAAAAGGGTGAATTTTTCCCAAAATGGGGCAAATGACAATAGTGGATAGTTGTGGTCATTTTTCAAAATGTTTCTTAAATGAAGGTTGATCCTTGGGCTCTACCTTGACTTCCTATTCACTTGTTTTGGACATGTTTGTTATACTTATCTTCAATCCTTTTACAACATGCTTCCAAAACTCATCATTACAATTATATCCCAATAACCATCAATTATAAAGGTATAAGCAGGATCTATGAACAATTGATAAAATGTGAAGATTGCATGCCTTCATTTAATATCTCTAGCAACTGTGCGGGAGATATATCAATGAACAGGATGCTCAAAATGAAAACAATACCAAATGCTAACAATCCTTATTTTCTTTTTATTATTATTTTGTTTTTCATCCTTTTTCTACGGGGATGTGACATTCTATTTTTAAAATAGAGTTGTTTCTCGGAAGAAAGATGGAAAATTCTCATGCAAATAAAGGAAGAAAGATGGACAATTCTCATGCAAATAAAGATAGATGAACAATTCTCATGCAAATAAAGATAGTTTTCCAAAATAGGAAAAACTATTCTCAAAAAGTGCAGAATACTATAAATATGTAGATATTGGGAGGAGTAGTTTATCTCGAGCTTCCAATAAATCTGCATTGATTTTCATCTTAGAAAAGCAAGAAGCACCTGCAAGTACAGAAAGAAAAAAAAAGGATGAATTTATTTATAAATATGTTTCCACTTCAAGAGATTAGGAAGGAGCAGAAAGGCAGAGGGTAGGAGATCCATTATTTCAGCATACACAGGGCTATGACTACATCATCAGGAGATCCATTATTTCAGCATACACAGGGCTATGACTACATCATCAGCAAGTTGAGGAGTAAGAGTGAACCCCCACCCCATTATCTTTATTATGTTTGTGCCAGGATTATTTCAGCATGCACAGGGGTATGACTCCATCATCGGCAAGTTGAGGAGTAATAAAAGTCACTGCAGAGGGCAAGGGAGATCATGTGATTTACTCACTTTAAAAGACTGATGAAACATTGTATTCCCTGCTGTGAACAATAAAAGAGAACACCCCGCTTTTCTTGTGGATGTAGCCAATTTTGGTGAACCACGTAATTCGCTGTGTCAAGCTGTTTTTATTCTTTCTTGTGTTTGTTTATTAATATTCAGATCAATACATCTTAGCATCATTAATATTCAGATCAATGCATCATGGCAATATTCAGATCAATGCATCATAGCATTATTAATATTCAGATCAATACATTATATGCACCATTAGTATTCAGATCAATACGTCATAGCATCATTAATACTCAGATCAATTATATAGGCGGATTAGTTTCAGTGTCCTCATGTAATTTTGGGCGGGTCCATTACAGTTATTCCCCAGTTCTTCAAAAGATTGCAAGTTTTTTGGGTTAAGGTTTAGGTTTTACTAAAATTGGCATGACAATTTGAATTGGCATTAGAAACATGGTGAGCTATGATTACTTGCAATTTTTTCTACTTTGGTTTCAAGAATTGGTATAGAGGACAGAGCTAAGTGTGTTGATTGATTAGCTAATTATGATATTGAGATGGATATGGTTATGAGAACTGTAAACTTGATTATAGGATGCGACTTGAGCACTCCCATAATCTCAATTAGTGCTAACCATGATGGGATTCAGATAATGAGGAAATATACATTAATTAGGTCTACTGTTTCATGATTTGATGGTAGCATTGTGCTCAATCTTGGATGGAGGTGAACCCAATCATTAATCCTCAGTTGTGATAAAGAAGGCAAGTGCAAGAAAATATCAAAGCACATGTTAGTGTTGTGGTTAACAAACTTCAACGAGATCTAACAAAGTGCCTTTGCAAAGTTCTTCTGTTTAAAGAGGAAGGAGGATTACGTTAGAAAGAAAGGACTGTCTAGCTCTTCTGGTAGTTGTAACATCTTTTAGTTTAGTCTAATAGACAAATGTTTTGTGTATCATTATAGTTGTTTTTGATGATGTCTCCATGTCGGTTAGTTTTTCTAATAGTGTTTTTTTTGTTGTTTTGCATATCTGTGTGTTCTGTTTGGGTATTTGCTCAATACAATACTAATGTTAACCTTTATCTAGAAATTATAAGTGTCACCTCATTACAAGTTCCTGTTTCCTTCCCCATTGGGAAGCGTCTCCCACAGAGGCCTCACATAGGGCTCAAAATAATTTCACTTAGACTAAAGAAAACGAAAAAAATAAAATCTAAATTCTAATCTGATTATCTATAGGAGCAGACTTGCATTGTTGGAGTTGGATTTTTAGATTTCTAGCAAACTTGTATTTTCAAGGGAAAACTTACACGTTTGGACAATGAATTTGTGTTCAGTTGCATAGACAACTATGCTTTAGATTTACACAGTGGAAAATTAGAGATCTTATCAAAATTGTAATTTCAGAGAAACAAGCTTCATACAATTTATGAAGTCCCTATAGCCCAATAATGCAACTTACCTCATCGAACATCTTTGAATCTGAGATGGATCCCACATGCAGAAGAGTAAATGAGTTTGTACTTGTAACCTAACTGAATTGCAACCTCAAATGACCATACTACTCTCCTAAGCACCTTTTATTTTAAATAGAATAGAAAATGGCAACACTGGAGATTAAATTTGAAGAAATGCCGATTGCCTTTGTTTTGCCTTTATGTAAATTGCATTGGGTGTATTTTGCAATTAGTGCAAATCCTGCTAAAAGTTTCGCTATATTAGACTGGACTTGGCAAAGGGGTAGAAGTGAACCTCAAATCTGGCCCAAGCTTGTGAGCAATTTGCCAACCACCATGGCCAGCAAGGAAGAAGCCTTTCTAGCTACCATGCACTGCAAAACTTCTACCACACATTTTGCAGCTATCAATTTCTGAGAATTTGTTATATTTAAGATAACAGATTGGATGTATATTACAACTAGTGCAAACCTTGGTAAAAGGTTGTCTGTATTAGCAAATATGAAATTCATTTAACATAGCACAGGACTATTCTATTTCTCTCTATTCTTTTCTAATGTGTTGTGTTTTTTTTCTTTTTTCTATACACAACTTTACCTTGTACAGTGACTAGTTGAAACTATAATCCACAGAAAATGCCGAGTTATTGCATGGTTTCCATGAAATGCTAATTGCTTTTGTTTTGCCTCTGTAAATTGCATTGGGTGCATTGGCCCAAGCTTGTGAACCTCAAATCTTTATAGACTAGTTTTGTAAATATATATGTGAAAAGAACAAGAACTAACTAAATAAAAGGATCAAGATTGAAATGTATTTCACATAACTAGCACACAACAAAGCTTCGAACCCTCAAAATTTTACTAGTAAATGTAAAGATTTAACAATTTCACTAAAACTATATTGTGGAAAGCCCTAAGCTTATGCTCCAAACCATGCACACCTCCAATTTTTACACCTCCAACTTCTGCCAAGAACACAACGAACGTTAGGAGACCAGTAAACTTTTTTTTTTTTGTTTAAAAGAAAGAGGATAAACCTCGGACTCAAATTAATTAAGAAAAGATATAGAAAGGGGTAAACAGGGCTCCTTAAAATGACGAACATTCAGAGCTAAATATAAAGCCATGAAACATCATCTAACATCCCTCTGATTCAACATACAGGAAGAGGAGAAGGACTGTCAAAGGGGATCAAAGAATCTAACATGATCGGTCGTAAAAGAGAGGTGTGATCGTAAGACACTTCCTGAACCTCTTGGTCTATAGCTGAATTTGCTAACCAGTCTGCTACATTATTCCCTTCCCTATAACAATGAGAAATTTCAAAGGAATCAAAGAACTGTAAACACATCCAGGCTTGTTCCAGAATGTACCGAATGGACCAATTATCTGCTTTTCAGTTTTGCAAAGCTGAAATAATAATAAGGGAATCCCCTTCTATAGCTACTGCTTTGAAGCCTTTCGCTATTGCAAGCTGGAGAGCATGAAGTAATGCAAAAGCCTCAGCCATGTTATTAGTTCCTTCAGGAAGTTTTTTGGCTTGTGTCGCTAGGAGTTCCCCTTGAGCATTCCTAATAACACAACCTATACCCGATGGGCCCGGATTCCCTCTATAGGCTCCATCGAAGTTAATTTTCACCAAGGGGTCGATGGGAGGGTGCCATTTGATGGTGCTTCTGTCCACTTTTAGTGGATGTGAAAAAGCTCCCACACTGTTATGAAATTTCTGGAGCTCTTTCCACTGAGTAGAGATGAAGAAATCCCAACTAGTCCACTTGAAATCTCTCTTTGGCGACCTGCGGAGCTTAGCAATAACTGATTCTGAAATAAGGGCTTCCATATCCTTCCACAACTCCTCTAAATCCTTTGAAGAATTACAGAAAACTCTGGAATTTCTTTCTCTCCATAATAACCACAACAAAATAGAAGGGCTAACGATCCAAATCGTGTGAAAGTATGCCTCTTTGAAAAGAAAAGGCCAGCTTTCCAACCATTGTAACAAAGAGGCAGGGATTGGAGCGCACCAGTTGAGCTGCAACATTAGGTGTCCCCAACAGGCCTAGCTGAACTTACAACATAGGAGGAGATGATCAATTGATTCCTTCTCTTCCTGACAGAAGACACAGTCAAAATTTGAACCTAAAGACAATCTTTCTAATTTGTCACCTGTGAGGATCTTCTTGTTGATCGCTAGCCAGGTGAAAGTGCCTGCCTTTGGGAGGATAGGATCCCCCCAGCATAGACAAGTTGGCCACTCCACCTTAGGCTTCGAGGATAGGAAGTTGTAGCCAAATTTTGCTTTATAGTTGCCCGACCTGTCACCTGTCCAAATCAACTCATCATCCTTTGGAGAAAAGAACAAAATTTTTTCCTGTAAGATCCTTTTTAGAACAGTTTTCTGAATCTGAGGGAAATTGCAGTTGTCGAAGCTTTTCCAAATTATTTTTACCGAGAGAGCTCTAGAGTCAACCGTGAAGTAGTTGCAGACCTTCACTCCCCAAAAAGTTTTGAGAAAGGTAGCCGCCTCCCTAAAGTCTCCTAGAGAAGAGATTTTTGGCCAACCGTTCCATGAATCATCCCAAAAGGAAGCTTTATTTCCATTGAAAATAGTCCAGGACAGCCTTGGGAGGATGACTTCCTGGCATTTGATGATGAAGTTCCAGATTGAAGAACCCCTTGGAGGGTCGGCAATAGTAAAAATTCTCTCCAGCTTTTGGGAGTCCAGATACTTCTTTTGCATGATTTTAACCCATGTGGCCTGCGGATTTTTGTACATTTTCCATGCTAACTTTGCACCTAATGCTGCATTATGAAGCTCTATGTTAAGGACTCTGGCTCCCCCTTGGGATTTAGGTGTGCAAATTTTATTCCATGCTATTAAGTGGATCTTCTTTGTGTCCGAAGTGCCTTGCCAAAGGAATTTCCTACAAATCTTACCTACTTCTGAAGATACACCCCTCGGTATCTGTAAAGAAGAGAGCATGTAGACTGGAACAGCTGTAAGCACTGATTTGATTAAGATGAGCCTACCTGCTAGGGACAACCAGTTCCCCTTCCAAGCACAAATTTTATGACAAAGATTTTCTAGAATTCCATTCCATAGAAGTTTCTTATGTCTCATTAAAAAGAGGGACTCCTAAATACTTACCTGGTAGTGATTCCATCTTGAAGTTGAAAAAAGAAACAAACTCCGGCTGCCTATGCTGAGGGACATTAAAGAGGTACATTTTGGACTTGTTTGTATTCACCAATTGTCCTGACGTCTCACAGTAGGATGTGAGAATTTGTTTAACAGCATCCGCTTCTTTTTTGTTAGCCTGGCTGAAAAGGATCGTATCATCCGCAAAAAGTGCATGGGTCAAAGGATTTTTAAAAGCTTTCAAACTGATCCCCTTCCATCTCCTATTGTGGGTAGCTTCTTTAATCGACCACGTGAGAGCCTCAGTCATTAGGATGAAAAGATAGGGAGACATGGGGTCACCTTGTCTTAACCCTCTCGAGGTCTAAAATGATGGAGTCTCCACGCCATTAATAACCACTGAACATGTCACACCTGATATGCTTGCAAAGATCCATTTGATCCATCTTGGAGAGAATCCCAGGGAGAGTAGAACATGATGCAAGAAATCCTAATTTACTCTGTCATAAGCTTTACTCATATCCAGTTTTAATACCATACTTGGTATTTTCTCCCTTTTTAGTGAATGAAGAATTTCATGGGTTAATATGGCTCCTTCAGCAGTCTCTTTCCCAGGCACAAAGCCTCCCTGTTCTTTCGAGATAATTTGTGGAAGGATAGGGGCCAATCTCAACGCAGCTGCCTTGGAAATAACTTTGTAGATAAAGTTGCAAAGGGAGATGGGTCTAAACTCTTCAAAAGAGGTGGGAGTACAAACCTTTGGAATCAAAACCAAGTTAGTCCTATTGAATTCTTTCAGCACACTACTAAACTTTCTTGATTCCTCGACTGCTAGAAGAATGTCTCTCCCCACAAAGTCCCAACATTTTTGAAAGAAAGAGCTAGTCTAGCCGTCAGGGCCTGGTGCTTTGCTTCCATCCATGGTGAATACTGCTGCCTTTACCTCCTCCAGTGTGAATTCCCTAAGGAGTTCCCTGTTATGATCTTCAAACACTCTTTTAGGCAGATTAAAGTTATTGGGAAGTTGTGAGCTGCCCCCATTGTTATTGGACAGCAATTTTTCAAAAAAGGATCTCGCTTCTATTTTGATGGAGTCGAAGTCATGAATGAACGAGCCATCCTCTTTTTTAATGCATTGGATGAAGGAGCTTTGTCTATAGGATTTTGTCGAAAGATGGAAGAAAGACGTGTTGCGATCCCCCTCTTTTAACCAGGTCTCTCGCGACTTATGGCGCCAAAAGATTTCTTCCCGAAGAAGGATCTCTTCTAACTGAGACCAGTAAACTTAACCCCAGTTTACTTTACAAACTTCACATTAGATGCCTTCTTTCAATAGGGAAACAACTTTGTACTCCACATTTTCACAAATGAACTATAATTGACATAACTAAAAATTATAAATGCAGCCAGAAAAATTCCAGTGGGCGTATGAAAAAAATTAGAACACAACTAATTTGGGGAAAAGAAAATTAGAAAAAAGTAACAACATTAAAAAAAATGGATAAATTTTTCCCCTAGTACAATTTTCTAGGCAAATTATGACATTTAGTGTGAAGTTTGGAAAGCAGATTCTATTTAAGTTTCCTAGCATTCTAATGCTCATTTTATTTTGTGCTTGGCAACAGTTAGACGTGTGCTTAGTTTGGAGTGTAGGTTTGTAGCTTTCTACAGTATGGTTTTGATGGAATTGTTAAATATTTACATTTGTTAGCAGAATTTTGAGGGTTTGAAACTTTAGTATGTACTGGTTATGTGAAATACACTACTTATTGTGAAAAATTGGAGTGGAATTGTTAAATATTTACATTTGCTAGTAGAATTTTGAGGGTTTGAAACTTTAGTATGTGCTGGTTATGTGAAATACACTACATATTGTGAAAAATTGGAGTGGAATTGTTAAATATTTACATTTGCTAGTAGAATTTTGAGGGTTTGAAACTTTAGTACATGATGGTTATGTGAAATACACTACATATTGTGAAAACTTGGAGTTCAAGTTTACATTTAGTGTGAAGTTTGAAAAGAAAATTTTGGTTAGTTTAGTTTGATAAATAGGTTCTAGTTGGTTTTCAAGCCATATTCTAATTAGTTTTTGATAAAATATTAAAATATTTACATTTGGAGTCAAATTTGAGGGTGATTTATTGAGCAATCAAAAATAACCTACACTCCTTTTTAGAAATTTAATATTCATCCCTAATTACCATGGTAGTCAAAGAATGAGTTTATTTTTTTCATTATTTTCGTGGTTTTTTTACTGATGCTTTTCTCCTCTATACTAATATTATCATATCTTGATTTCATAATAAACTATATAATTAAATGCCTATGCTTTTTTTAAAAAAAAGAGCTAATTGAATATAGAAAACCAAGTCTAAAAAGCCATTTTGACAAGAAAAAAACAAGGAAGAAGCAAATTTTGACAAGATACCTAAATTTAAAGTAGACCATATTCATAGCTGCCAACAATGTACTCAAAGTAGGTCTCTGCATCAATGCATCATCAAGACTCTGTGTCCACACAAAACCCACACAATATGATGGAGACCCAGAAGAAACCTTGACCAAACTATAGTCAACATAACCAACAAATACCTTTAAAACTGACTAGAACTTGCTTATCAAACTAATCTAACTAGAATTTGCTTTTCAAATTTGACACTAAATGTCTTGTTTTAGGCTATGTTACCTAGGGATGTGCCCTGCAAAACTAGACTCATCCCTTGTAGAGGACATTTTGGAGACATGGGGGCATGTAGGAAACGTTCTCCCCCCTTCCCCAATTTTTTCAACACTTGGAAACATTTCTAGTATGCTAATCAAGAGACATGAAATGGTAGAGGATGGCTAGCCATCCTTGGGATGTCCAGGGGATGGCTAGATGTCCCCCCGTTAGATAAAACTTAAACCTAAGCTAGAGATTTTAACATCAAAAAACACAAAAGGAGGAAGGCTTGGGACAGTGCCTCCATTTGATGATGAAGAGGTGAAAGAAGGGTTCATGAAGGCCCTTGTAAAAATATATAGTGAGGAGGAGTCTACCATACTTAGAGCATAGTGACTAGCCTTTGTGAACCTTCGTGGCCCAAAATTAAGTAAACTAGAGGCAAGGATGGATATAGCTACATTAGCTCAAATTGACCCTATTGGTTGGTGGACATGGTACGACAAGGATGCACCAGAGTTAAGGATGCTTGACACTCATCTCTTTTCATAGGTTCTAGTTCCTCTACTACAAAGACGAATTGGTCTACATATAGCTTCATTCAGTCAATCAAGAGAAATAGGCTTACCTCTAGATGATCAGAGAAATTGATGGCTGTGCATAGTGCCTTGTGGCTTCAGGATTGATAGACTCCTGAGTATCGTCAGACTCTAACTATATGTTGAGATATTGATCTCAAAGATACCACATAGGTTGATGAGGAGGAGGCACATGATGGATTGCTTGGGGTTCCATTGGATGAGGCAACCTCTCATAGTGAAAATGACTCAGACTCAAACTCCAATTTTGATGCAATGTTACAAGATGCTGATTAGGGACAGCTGCATATTTATATTTCCTATATTTTTGTGATTTTATAGTTGAAACTTGCAACCTTTGGACATTTTGTTGTAATTTTTATATAATATACATGTACATTGTCAATGAATACAATTAAATTTTGTTAATTTGTTTGTCGCTCGTGAAATTTCATTTCAACTCTAATATTATGTGTTAAGGTTCTATGATGTATATGATGAAGCCCTTCTTAATGATATCATATGAATATTTGAAATTTTCTATATTTTTAAAATTTTCACTTTTTTGTTTGTAATAGATGTCCCCTGCCGTCTCCTAAAAATGGCCTTCCTGCCATCCCCATCCCTGAAATGCGTCCCCCCATCCCCTATCGTCCTTGTCCCGTCCCTGTCCCAAAAACGTGGGGTAACATAGGTTTCAGAGGAAAGACAATTTTGAGCTATAAATTTTCATAAATACACTGTAATTGACATAATCAACTAAGTATGCATACTATGAAGCTTCAAAGCTGTAAATGTATATATTCCAAACTATTACCAAAAACAAAAACAGGGCCTGCCTTCAAAACCTCAAATGGGCCTCATAAACATGTCGTCCTGGTCTGGTAGTGGTAAAGTCTATCATGAGGCACGTAACTACATCATTATCCAGTTATTTCCCCAAGAGTAAATTGCTGCTCGAACTTCCAAAGACTCATTCATCCAATCCCTACTACTGTTTCTAATCATTCTATGATTAGAAAAGTTGCTTCTATCCTTTCATCTGTCGATGTCCAAGGGTCCTTTGATTTTCTCCCTCTAGTCCCCATACCCAGTCTATGTGCCATCCTTCTTGCAGGCATCCTTTGACTCCAACTCTAACATGATTTCTTGGAAGTGGTCATAATCTTGGGGTTACTTCAACAACCCCTTTCCAGGTCTTTAGCAAACTCTACCCCTGGTGATTCTCCTCCAGCCCCTGCTGTAATCAAGAGACCTAATACTTCTTGACTTTGATGGGAATAGGTCTAAGCTGCTCTTCTTCTCTTCTTTCTTTCTTTCTTAAAACTACAAAGCAAAATACAGGGCTTTCCCCAGCCATTAAATTCAACACACAAATGAAGAATGGAAATAGATTTGTGGTCATGAAATTCAGTCCCCTCTTTATAGCCAGCAACCATCTGCCAGGATAATTTAAATTGATAAGACCAAAGCCAATTCAGAAATTCAAATGAATAACAACAGTGGACGCCAAAGAGAAGAAATTATCAAAATCAATCAAAGCAAAAGCTTTAAACTATCACACCCTTCTGACAAATTTTGTCAAACAAATCGACGAACTTCTAATTTTATCAAACTTGAACTGTCCAAAGAGAAGAAGACCAGTCAATACTCTATCTCAATAAATTTTATTTTTTTTAAATAAAAAAGTGAATACAAATTGAAGGAGCAAAACAAAGGACATATTTACCATGCTTCCAATCCTCTAATATTACAACCATAGGTTGTTAACTTCTTCACTTTCAACTTTTTGACTCGGCATATTATTGGGGGTTGCTTTGGAAAAGAGGTGATGTTTAACAAGTGTTAGTATTTTGGTTTTGCAAGTGGTTAGCCCTGGTTCATGGCTTTGTGATTTTTCAGAAGAGCAATATGAACTGCATGAGAAGGAAAACTAAAAAAGAATTACAGTTGCCTTTTATTTTGTTCCTAGAGCTTCCAATTTTATAATTTTTTTAAAGCACAAGAAGCAATCTGAGTTTTCCAATATGTGGGTTATAATTTAAATTGAAAAGGCCAAAGCCAATTAAGAAATCAATAGTCGACGCCAAAGAGAGGAAATTATCGGAATGAAACAAAGCCTAGACTATACAAGCACTTTTGACATAGAGGGTCACCAAACCTCCCATCCTTGCACAGGCTGCGAGCACACCACCAAACATGAACTGATTGGGTTGCAGACAGGATGGATGAGTGATGCAACGAGTAGGATTAGATATGCAGAACATAGACAAATCCATGCCTGCTGAAATGACCTAGAGTTGGGGATTTGACACAAAAATGATACAATTCTGCATAAAATCCAAGACGAAGGATAGACTACATCAGATTTCAGCCTCTACATCAGGAGTATCTTCAACTTCATTTCTAAAGCTAAATTCTCCTATCCTTTTCCTTTAATTTTGCATTGATTGTTTAATTATCACTTCCATAATTAAAAATAATTAATCTAAGTTGATTTACACTTATATGTATATGTTTTACTTTTAATAAATTGAACTAAATTAAACTTGGGAAAAAGTTACTTTTATGTATTTATTTATTATTTTTCCTTGGCAAGCAGCTTTTTGCAGCAGTTTATCTCGAGAGTTTTTATTGAACTGCCATATCACTTGACTTCCTGATTAATGTGTGGGCATTCAAATAAGTTAGTTCGCCTGCATCTTGCTATATTTCACATGGAGATACTTTTACTGCAGCTCTTCTCTTGCTATCACTTCATAGCATTTGTTGGACCCCCTGCCTTCTGTTGTGTGCTGAGATGTCGAGCAAAGGAATCATCACTAGCTTCCAAAGTGAAGGGGTGTCCTTACCAAACACATTAGACAAGATGCCTTCATTTTTATATAAAGGTGTTTGAGGTGATCTCTTCTAAATTCACTGAATTTTCCTTAATGTCACTGTCACACCATAACTTCTTGTCATAAAAAGGGATATGGAAATGGGAATGCCAGCTGCAACATAGTGACAAAGATCAATGACTGCCACAAGAATATTTTAAAAAACAGTAATGTGATTAAGTATACTGGTGGATGAATCAGGTACTTTACTTTGGGAAGATGGATGTCAATTTATTTGGACTTAAAGTCCAGAAGCTCCAGCTATGCAACTTCCCTAACTATGAAGGAATCCTGCTACTAATATTGTTATAATTCAGGGCTATTTTCTCTAACAATAACAAGCTCCCAATAGAGGGAGGAATAGGTCCTTGCAGATTGTTTTCACTGAGGTCTAGAATAGAAAGGCTCTTCAGCCTATGGAAGAATAACTGTATAAAATGATAATAAAGCTTCAAACCTTCAAAATTCTGCCACTAAATCTAAATATTTAATAATTTAATCAAAATTATACTATGGAAAGCCTCAAACTTGTGTTCCAAATTAAGCACACCTCCTATTGTTGCCAAGCTTTAGGAAACCACTAGAAATAAATAGAAACAAATAGAACTTGAAGAAAATTCATTTCATGCTGGGAATTGAGGTCCAAAAATGCCATTCTGTACAAATTTTATTGGTAATCGATACTCTTTTGCACCTTGTGCATGTCCCTACATTTTGCATTCATGTCTAGTAGGGCATTGCCAACAACATCTAACAAAATTCCTCTATCCTTTATGCTCTGATGTCCATACCTTGTTCCAAAGCTCCCATTGTAGCATAGGTTAGGAGTATATCATCAAATGTGGTCTTGGCTGAAGACAAGTTGGGCGAGTACTTCAACATGCCAACATATTTTAATAAGATCTTGCTAGCTCATTTTTTCAAGACTCATGGATCAGCACCCTTCAATAGCATTTGGAAATCTTGGCAACGAGTCTCATGCATGTTGTCTTGGTTTGACCAATCCTTTAGTCATGGGCTTAGCTTCACCACTTCCTCGATCTGGTGGACCCGACTAATTCAACTTAATGGTAGACCACTAGCATTGATTCCTAGTTTCAAAGCTAAACATATATTTCAAAAAGGCATCTGTGTTTTCCGAGACCTTTGATGAGACCCAACAGGATTCACATTGAAGACATGCAATCACCTCAAATTTTGCTTGAACCTTAGTTACAGAGATAAGGTGGCTATACTTGAAAACCAAAATCTTATGCCTCTGAACTTGTCTATTCTACTCTCGATGTCTTGCCATTATAATTTCCTCAAGGACTGGAGATGGCCTAATGGTTGCAACATCCAAACCTTGCCCCTCAAGGTGGTGTATAGACAACTAGTGCATGCCATACCCCTTGACTGCCAGATAAACATAGTTTGGAGGTGTAAATTCATCCAGGCCAAGTGGAACAAACATAGTCTTCAAATTTGGTAGTCCAAGGCTGATTCAGTCTCAACTCACTGCTCGGAAGCTACTCCATGCCAAGATTCCTGTTGGGAAATGCCTCAAATTTATCTTCCCACCCCGCTCTTTCCCTTTTTGCACTAATATTGAGTCCCTCCAGCACTGCTTCTGGTTTTGCTCCCATGTTGTACTATTATGGTCCTCCCTTATGACTATCTTGCCTGGCATCTTCCATTTTTCATGGTCTTGGAAAACAACTTTTCTCAGAGCTTCCACCTCTTTCAACATCATCAATAACACCCACCATCTCATTATTATCAAGCACATCTGGAAGCTTCACTGCTTGGCATCATTCTCACAATCCTTTGTCCCTCTAGAGATTGAAATACATATGATTTGCTCTAATTTAGCTCTCGAGGTGAATAGTTTAAATTTTGCAATAAAGGAACAACAGGGTCAACAAAGACCTTGCTAATTAGATCAGTTGTCTTCAATATCAGTTACAAAAGTGGGAGGTAAATATGACAGGTAATGGTCTACTTCTACCTGTCTTTCCAAACTGCTAACCTATATATTGTCTTTTAAGCCCAGTTGGTGTAATCAGATGTTTACCAGGCAATGGCTGCTGCAACATTAGATGATTGCCTTAGCAGAAGCAGGATTTAATGTGAACTTCAGGGGCTATGGACTCTCTGATCACTCTTCCTAAATAGAGAAAGAAAACTATGTAGACGTTGTGGAGGACATGGCCGACCTCCTTCATGGCTTTGGCATTCAAAAAGTGTTTATTATTGCATATTATCTGTATCTCCTGGACCCTGAGAGAGTGAGGCATTATAACATTGGGATTTCCTTGTTTGAGACCGGGCCAAGATGTTATTCAATTGTATCGACAAGTAGTTGTAATGCCAAACGTACTCACTGATTTGGAATATTAGCACAAATTTCACAGCCATTGAATTAAAGATTCTAGACAAAGTATTTCATTCTCTTCTGAAAGGGCATTAAATAGCTATAGTCTTTGATTTTGAGTTGGGTATTTTTATTGGATCATGGATGCTGAAGCATAGAGTGCCTTAACTGTCAGCTTCATTTTTTGATATTAGATAGTTTATAGGTTTTGTGGAAAGCCTTTTCCCAGGCTATAGGTTACTATTGTATTTCTGTTCTACAATTGTCTTTCATTAGTTTGTAACTGTCATCTTTGGCTGTGATTTTCCAGTTGTAAATTTTTTTTTATTTGCTTGATCCAAAAAAAAAAAAGATTGTGTTCATCCAAAGTGTCCCAACTAAAATTTGAGTCTCTTTCAGTCATGTAAGGTGCAGATTCATTCCAGCAAACTTGAAGTACAAGTACATCGTTGATAAGTTTCTAGACATGTATTCCCAATAGCTTGGAATTGAAGATGAATAATGAGGTTGTTAATGCAATTATGAGGTTGCTAATTTCTCATATTGGAGTAAGCCACCAAATTTATTCATTTATTTTTGTTATCTCCAAAATATGTGGTGGATTAAAATTTAGAAAAAAATGAGATTATCTTTTCATGGTAAATTAGTTCAGGAATGATATAAGGGGAATGCTAATTGTGAAATAAAGATAATTGGAGAGATAAGGGTGGGATTGCCAATCAAGTTAATATTTGTCAAAATATTTGTATAATAGATAGAGCATTTGTTTGTTTGAATGCATTATTAGTGGAAACTGACATCCAAAGAATTTTTTTTGTAAATTTGAAATAGGTGAATCTCAACGGCAACATAAAAGACAGGTAAAAGACAGGCAATGACTGACCAAAGCTAATTGTTGATGCAATGCCACAATAAAGTTCCTATGCCAACATTAAAAGGGGTTGTTAGGAATTTATTAATGCATGACATAGAATGATATCTATATGTGATGTAATAAATAATAAATTAACATGTTAATGTTAATCTTTTAAATAAGTTATAGTTAATAGATAACTCTTATCTGTCAAGTGGTTTAGGTAGTTAGTACAAGTTGGGAAGCTTTATAAATCCATTGTAATGTAATCATTTGAATGTCAAAGATAAGTGATTGAATGATTGTTGTGTTTGAGCCTTTAGTTCTTTGTCTCATTTTCCATAGATATATGCTTCTATGATATTAGAAACTATTTTGTGACATTAGAGTTGATATTAGAGTTTAACAAGAAATCCTTATACAAAACTAGGAGAGAATTATAAATACATGTGATGCATGGCATGTACCATGTGCACATGTTAGTTCAAAGACTACTAATGTTGATGGTACAAAGATTGAAGATCATGTTTCTAGTGAAAATGTAGAAATGGAGGTGTGGCAAGTTATATCTAGGTTAGCTCCATGACAAGATGTTATTCTATTTAATATTAAGCTTCTTGATTGAAAAAACTTGGATATAGAGTATGATTAAAACTAATATGAATTATATATTTTGTTTCAAACAACCACATAATTCATAAAGTCAATCCAATTAGGAAATCTAGTTCAAAGAGATTTCTATCATTAGTTGAATCCCTTCAACTATTTTGAGTGGAAAATAATGCATTGTATTTGATGCAATTATGTAACATTTTAACTACTTGATGATACAAAACCTCTTAAAATGGTCATCCAAGGAACAACTAGAATGGGGAAATTTTACCTAATTTATTATATCAAGAATGCGATAGATTGTGAGCTCATCAATGGAAAAATCCCCAAGTTGTTGCTACTTGCATCAACAAGAGTTGTTACTTTCAATATTTGTCACTACAATCCACACATCTTTAAAAATTTATATTAATAATATGTGATCTTTGAGTGGTCACTTGTTAGCTACATTGTAGGAAGATACCAAGCATATTTGATATATTCTCATTGATTAAATAAGTTTTATAGGCCCCAAATTACTTGTTGATATAAACAAGTACTTGAAACAAATATTTCTATCACATGACATAAAATATTTTGGTGAAAGATCAATTATCCTTGTTGGTGACCACATCTAGTTACCTCTTGTGCAAAAAATACCACTATATGTAGGTGTCTCCAATTGTAACATTGCTATTCTTAATAGAATCTTTGGTGTATGTGTATAACATTTTTGTAACCATATTTCAAAATAAAAATTGTTGTGTGTATTTTCAAGCAATACTTATGGTGAAACATTGTGGACTACATTTTAGATAGTTGTGACCTTGGATATAGCTTTCCATCAACAAGTGAATGATCTAGGACAAGTTAGATTAAGAGAAAAGTTAACAAATATTAGGAAAGTAATTTCAACATATGAAGACTCAAAAATCTTCATGGGTCAAATAAATGTCTTAGTAAGTTTTGAGGAGTGTGTAATATTTGACGCATCTATGAATCTATTTACTGCAAATAGTATGGTTGTGCTCTATGATAAAAATGTCCAAGTCACTTGCCACACCTATTGGGTGTAGTGTCTACATGTACACAACATATAAAATTACATGATGTTGATGATGATCTCTTTGATAAAATGGTTCTACTATGTTGTCCAATGCATAATGTTGGTGTGGAATTTGATATAGGAGCATCCAGTGGTGTAAGGGCAATCTTGTATAACCCCAAAAAAGATGATTTTATTTTTTGTTCTATTTGATTTTTGTATTTTTAGATACCCAATTGCTTGAGTAATGATGCATAACCTTCAAATTTTCAAACCTGCTAAACATAGAAAACTTCTATTTTTAGAAAGTTTGCATTTGAGCATGTATGAAAATATAAACTTACTCAAAGCTTTGAAATTGAAAATATAACCTTTGGTGAAGTAAATAGCCAAAGATCACTTGTGAGCTGAAAGATATTAAAGTTTATTTTTCTTTAAAAACCCCAAAAAAGTTTCAAAGTCAAATATGAGACATTTAGAGGCCATGTATGGCCCAAAAATGGATAGAATCAATAGAACAAATTATAAAGGTGTAGATCTCTTCATGAGCTTTCCAATGCATCAAATTTTTGTCAATCGAACACCTAGATCATAAGTTATGGCTCCTAGAAGTTGACAAGGAACCCGCAAAACACTATAAACATTATAAAATGACAAGAAATTTCCTAGACTTAAAACTTTTTTGAATTTTTACAACCTTGAATATACAATAGGAACATGAGGGATGAGCTAGAGAAAAACTTAGGAAAAATTTGACTAAGGGACAACTCATTTATTTCACAAAATCTAAGGACTTAACTAGAAATTAAACCTTAAACTCTAGCTACCAAAAGGAAAAATTACATGAAAATTGATGCAACATGAGGCTCCAACACCCTCCATTTGAAGTTACTTTTGCCTCCAATTATTTAAAAATACTTTTTAAAGTACATGAACTGTTTAAAAACACTTTTTAAATTACATATTCAATTAAGTGTTAAACACTTTTAAAATATTACATAGGCCCCATAATAATATTTAAGTTGCCCCTTTGAAAATAAAGTGATCAGGGCCAACTTTAAAATATTATTAATTGTTTTATCTTTGAAAAGGGGACATGATGGTCCACCCTTCCCATAATTATTTTTCCTTGAGCAATTGTAAACCCAGATGCTCAGGTGTCACCATGATAATGTGATGAGTTATGTTGTAGGGTCCATAGATCCTAGATCCTATACTTGTCAAATAAAATAACTCCTACCAAAAAGAACTATGGGATCCATACAATCCTAGATACTCAAGTTTTATCATTCTATTATGTTCATAAAATCTGGATCATATACCTATCAAGTGAAACAACTCCTACAAAAAAGCACTATGGAACCTACTAGATCTCCATCATTCATAGTTTTATGGAATCTATGTAACTTGATCACTTTGAAAAATAATTTAGCCACTTGAGGAAAATAACAAAAAAGTGTGAACGATTAGTTAGGTTATTCAAAACAACAAGAATGCAAACCTTGGGGAGGACCATGATGAGATAAATGATGGTATCTTTCCACATTTAGCTTGGATTAGGAAAGGAATGCAACCAACTCTGAATATGCTCCTCTTTGATGTGATGATAACCGATGCCTTCTCTTCAATGCTTGAGGACATCCCAAACTTTCATAAGGCCAAGGGTTGTCTTATGAACTTACCACCATGTTTTTGTTGTGCCACTCTATTATCACTATGAAATGAAAATTTTGGAAACATCAATTAAGCATCATAATAAGTTTCTTGAATCCCAATAGACCTTACAACTGAACTACAAGAAAAAACCCTCATAAAATGGTGCAGATCAAATTGTACGCAGGCTACAATGAAGTTGTAGTAGTCATAAATTATTTGATACTCTTTACAATCAGCACAATGCAAGGGAAGGCTCTTAAAATATACAAACTTGTGATTCTAGATAACTAATAATAGTAATCCAAAGCCTGAAACCCTAAAAATAAGCAATATGAAAATGACCTATAGTGGCAACATACTAAAAATCCTTTGCAAAAATCAATAATATTAGCAATAAGGAGGCTAGAAATAACCAAACAATAACTGAAAATCCTTCAACAAACAATAGGTCACTCTGAAACCCTTAAAAATCAACAACCCTAAGATTGAAAACACCTATATGGCTATAAATGGTGAAGTGTGGTGCCTAGAAATGATGACGACAGTAGTCCCAGAGTTGGAAATGATGATGAGACTAGTCCCTAATATGTTTATTTTACAACGTAACTATAATATGCTATCACTATTCTCCCCCATTATGTCTTGTTTGTAATCTTTTGCAAGAATATCTAGTTTTGAAGCTAATTCAACCAAGATTATGTTGTGTTACTATGATATTTCTATGAAAACCTTCTTGAATCCTTGCATGGTGCCAATTCTTACTCCATCAATAGGAAATATATCTCTAACATGTTCATTTCCTATCTCTTGATGAAATCCTCTATTCAGAGGCAATCCTAGAGGTATAATATTAAAAACCCTAAGTTATGCGTATCCAAAATAGACCAAATATTATTATTATGAAGTGTCTGACCTATGGATGAAACCATGGTTGTCTCTATTCAATGTGTGGGCCAAGCTACCTGATCCATCCTCTTAGCTTAATCTCTAATGCCTTGAAGTACTACCTCTTTTCCCTTGAATTTCAACCCCATAGAATGTAGCCGTTGCATGCCCAATACTATGTTAGTCCCTCCTAGACTCATGACATAAAATTCATCATACACCATGTGTCTACCCAATGTGATGACAAGTTATTGTGTTTTCTTGGTGCAAGGAATTCTAAATCCCTCTTGTATTTTATCATCTTCTATGAATTCTCCTTTGTACATCCATGGATGGCAAACTTGTTTATATCTTGATTCAAAAAACATCATATTATGCTTAGTTAGAAAATATCAAATATCAAAATGACATCTTTTTTTTACCACCTTCCAACATCATGCATCTCACTATCTCTACAATTGTGACTACCACCATCAGACCATAGTCTATATTGGGTAGCATAACCTTGTCTTCAATTTTAGAAATTAACTCCAAGGACTGGCCCATGAACTAGGACCATTGAACCTTCATATCATTACTAGAATTCACAACATATTCTATATGATTCTTCATGATATTACTTTTGATCCAAATGTGTGGGATGAGGAACTAATTAGGAATAATGATATTGATCTCACTAAAACCCTTATCCTTCTTGTACCTCAAAATGTCACCTGGATCCCATATGCATAAATAACTTTAAACTTGAGTCAAAGAATCTATATACCCTATATTGCAAGTTGTATCCTTCAACCTTTCAATGGACTTTTAGAATGCTTCCCATTATGACTAGAATCTTGTATGACATAGTATGGAGCAATAAATTTGAAATATGATCATCTTTTTCATACCTTGGACTGTAATAAAAGTGCTCACCTCCGTTTACTAAAAAAGAAATTGTTGAGATATCCTCAACACGACCATCCTTGTAACTCAGTATATCCAAGTTAGGATCAACCAAAACATTCTCCTTAATAGCATGTTCATCCACATAGCTCTTCTAAAAATCAATTGCATATGAAAATGACACACCTTTTGGAAGATAGATGGTTATTTATTGTTCTAGAACATCTATTTCCATCTTAGTGAGTCTTCATATCCAATAGGTAAGGCTTGTTCCTCCTTGATTTTATTAGTATTTTACTGACATACACAGTCATTAGAAATTATTTTTCCTTTTTTTTTTAATAAAGATCCTTACATTCATCTTGCATGGAAAATTCCTCTATATCTTGTTGGATCTCTATTTCTATTATCTAAATTCTATTTTCAATAACATTTTGTTTGCCTTCCGCTAAGTTCTTCTTCTCATAGGACCATGCTCCATCCTTAGATCATAATATTCTCAAAAAATCAACATATCATGAGTTCTTGACTTAGTTCAACATATTCTTCATGATATGTCTCAAAATCATCTCTTATGTGATGATTATTTAGCTCTTTTTGCTTCCTTCTTTCCTCCTTAGTAGCTTCTTCAAGTATTTCCCACTATAAATTCATCTATGCATTTTGATCTTTCCAAATCCATTCCAATATCCTATTCACTCAGCATTAAATACAAACCAGTTTCCATGACTATGATCGAATCACCTTCAGTAAAGAGTATACAAGGTGTGACTAATGCCAACAAAGGTACAAAAAATAATGCAAATGGGGAAATAAGTAATGCCATATGTTCAAACCCTAGTTATAATTCTAATAGAACTAAGACTTTGGACATGGCAAAGGAAATCATCATGCCAAGTAGAAGAAATGTACTTTTGAGTATACCTTTATGTATGCTACCATACTATGGTATCAAAGATATCCACTTGCATACAATGCTATTTATTCACAAGATGGGATTTTTCCCACTCAACCCCCTCCCCATAAGGCTTCCTTAAGGCATTATCATAGCCCACCTTGTTCTCTAGAGTATAACAAGTATGTTGTAGAAAAATAATGGACTATATAACTTGGTGAATTCATCTAGTCCAACTGAGTCACATAAGTTATTATATAATAGCTATCTTGCTTAGAAAGGGTTGTACTATGTGGATATGTCCCTAGACTCTATGTTTAATTTTTTTTTCCATGGAATGCTACCATTGCCTAAAAAATACACCTTGGAAGTATGTAGTGTAGGATACTCAACAAAGATTTACAAACATTGATATTCTCTATGTGCAATTGAGACCAAAATTTCTAGCTTTTTTATTTCAACTATTTCTCATGTCATATAGAAATGTATAGTATTTTCCTACATAGTAATCATTAGTAGGGACTTGGAGGAGTGGTTAATTTTATTTCTCACATATGTTGACTACATTTTTTATCATGTCCATATGACCCTTCTAAAAGAACATTATGGGCTCTTTTAAATATTAAAAACTAATCTTTTGGTGTAATTACTATTTATGGCTCAAATGATGTAGTTGAACACTCTCAACTGTATGGTGGCTTGTCAATTTCTTACGAAATGTTTATTCTTTGTTGTATGGTGACTTTAATATGGTTGAGTTAGCATACAATAAGATCAACTAGCTTTCGATGAGATGGACAACTAGAGAATGTGAGGCATAGTTTTATATGCACAGTAAATTGGGTCTTTATGGATCTTATATTGGTTGCCAAAAAGACTTTGATGTGGTTTAGGTGGTCTAATCCCTATTTTCATCTTAATCTTTCTTCTCTAGTGCCTCTTGTTATTCTCTTCTAGTAGATCCTTGAATCAATGTTGTGCTTTTCAACCACCCTCCAATTTGGTTTTACATCTGTATAATTTCAAGAAAAATAAGGGGGAGAAAATACAATTATTTCTTAATATTTCTTTGCTTTACTAGTGTTGGATTATAGATTTACCACCTAGCTCTATATTCTCACACCCATATAAGTGACAAATGTAACAACAGTTGAATCGGTTGCAATGATATTTTACAATGGGGTAAGTGCAAAAAGATGGGGGGCCAAAAAGTGGCCAAATTGTTTTAAAAAAAAATAATGCATTATGCGAGCGCGTTATAACGTGCTCGCATTATGGTTTGGTAATGACAAGCCTAAGGCTCGTTAAAACCAAACCATAACGAGTTCATGTTATAATGCGAGTGCGTTATGACTTGTTACAAATTAAAAAAAAAGCATCTCATCTCATTTCATTTCTTTTTTCTCCTCTATACTCGCAGCCTGCAAACCCTAGGAAGCACGCTCGCATTTTGGAAAAGTTAATTCAACACCAAAATCTTATCGATTCATCACCAAAATACCGCCATGACATTGAGCACGCCAAAGGAGTGAGTTTTATTTATTTATTTTGTTTGAATTTGTTTCTAAATAGGTAGGTTTGAGTTGATTTTTGATGTAAATTTTGTTAATTGTCAGGAAATGTTAATGCACCTCCTCCTCCTCCTCCTCAAAATCCACAAAATCCTATGGAACAATAACCTCCTCCATCCATTCCTCGACATGCCCCTGGAACACAAGAAAATATAATGGGGAAAATTGAAAACAACAAAAAATAAATTGAAGATATAATTACAAGGTTGAAAGATCGTTCCACTTCAACCTTGCATAGGTACACACTTGCTGAATCTCTTGAATCTATGTTATCAAATGTAGATTCAATTAGCAAGCAAATATCTAGTTGGATAGATAAGAAGAGAGAGTTTAGAGACTATTATGCAGATAAGCTATCATACCAAGATGTGAAAAAATTACAAATTACAAAATTAGACTTGTGTTCGATTTTCACAAACCCACAAACAAATCAACCTCCACCCATTACATGCAAGAGGTTCCTTATCCATTGGTGCAACAACCAAGTGATAAGGGACAATTTTGGGCAGAGGTGGTGGATGGTTTTTGACCATCCTCCATGCAATAATAATGAGGTCCCCTAATACTTTTTGAGGAAACTCTACTGTGAGTTTGTCCTTAATAAAGTGCCAAACTATTTTGATATGCAGGACTTCCAGGGTAGAGGTGGGGGGTCAGTATAAGATAGACCAGGGGCACGTGTTGACACACAGTGGGTAGTGAGGTGAGTAATCAGCAGACCAGCCCATGAGCATGTTTCTATCCCTTCCATTGTGAAGGAGAGTGTTGAGGTTGATACACTTCAGTCCATTAGTGCCTTGACCCAGAGCATCATAGAGCATGCCAGCCCTACAACACAGAGTGGGTTGGGAGATAGTGTGAGGAGTAGGGTCCCACCCTATGGTTGTCAGACTTGCGGGTTAACCTGTGGTTATGACCCCATGGATAGTTAGGACGCAGGTGCATAGGCTACATCTACAGCTGAGCAGATGGTGATGATAGATACCCTTCTGAGTGAGACTTTTGGCCTTGATACTCAGGTAAATATTAGCAAGTTTATTGAATTGAATTTATTAAATTTTATTTTTGAAATGCAAGATTAATTAATTTAGTTTGATGATTTTAATGAAATTTCAGGGTCATAGCGTTGATGCAGTTTTCAATGGTTCTCCACTTGCATATTACACTAGATCATCCACTATCGAGGTATGTAACTAGTAAACAATTATAAATATTACATGTGAATAGCATCATTATATGAATGGTATTCTAATATCTGATTTTAGATGTTGAATAGGTTAATATTGGAGATTTCATGGCAACACCTGCCAGTAGTGGTGGACTTCAAAGCTTCACGGAGGTAATAAAATAGATAGTTTAATGAATGAATTGCACTTACTAGATTTTTGTATGTGACTTGTGTGCTTTATTGTGTGTACTTCCATGTTTAAATGAACGTGTGTGTATGTTAGGAGCCATGATTTGCATCACTATTATAGTTTTCATAATTGAATAATGTTGTTTTATTTCCAGATGATGCAGGCTGCAGAGACACCTCCTGATGTTCATAGGGCAATGGAGCATGGTGTGACCTTTGTGATTCATAGCTCCATGGCATTGATAGGGGTATGAGGCAGATTAGTAAATTTCAATTTACATTCATTGTTATAGTTGTTTATTGCTGAAAAATGAAAAGATTATTGATTTGAAGTTTAATTTCTATCTGGATGGTTTCTATAGGACATGACATCACCACGGCCTATTCTTGATACTAAGGCAAGTGAGAATATGGATTATATGGTAGCGGTAAGTGATTATTTTGTTAAATGTTTCATTTTTTATAACATGTAATTTCTATATATTAATGTCTATACTTTTTATTGTAACAGCTAAAGATGCAGGAAGAACTAAATAGGAGCAGCCCTTGGGTTCATAGTAGACCACCCACATATGCGTCTCCATCCCCTAGAAGATCAAAGGCTACCCATGATCTATTCTCTTCACCAGCCAGAGGGGAATGACTTTTTGTTGTGTTCCTTTGTTGTATGCCTATATGGCATTTGTGGACATATATTTTGTATTGCATACAGTTGACATTATATGCCTATATGGCATTCTTGTAAGCCTATATGGCTATTTTGTATATATTTTATACTTATATTGACATATATTGATGTATGCCTATATGGATATTTGGTTAATACAAATCTTTTTTATTGATGGCATCCATACTTGCATTATAAATCCATGTTTGAATGGATATTTGTAGATGGCTACTTCAAATATTTAAAGCCTAATTGTATTACATAGGATGTTTATTGATCCAATAAGTTAGCTATTGTTATTCAAGTATCACCTAAACCTCATTTTGGAACTAAAAGATAAAAGTTGTATTTAAAAAAAATGATTCATCATGTTGAACAGAAAATATTAATATTCTTTATGAGTTGCTCAATTGAAAATATTCAAATGAGTATGCTGATCCATATTCTTTATGAGTTGGTCAATTGAAAATATTTCTTACTTTCTTGTTATTATACCATATTGGGATGCAAAGAGTATGTTTGTTGTTTTGAATAAGATAGTCAAAATCATATGCTTATGAGCACCTGATGACCATTGTGGTTAATAAATGTAATTCTTCTTGCATTTAAGGCAAGGTTATGAGATTACATTGAGTCTTACCTAATTTTAGTATACAACATAACATTGGGGCTATAGGCTTCCATAAGTCATACCTTGGGGATTTTCAGTTTTAGGTGCAAATTTGCTTTAAGACCTTAGGTGCATTTCTCTACTTGCACAACCTCAAAACTCCGCCTAGAACTCAAGGTGCCTTTCATCATCCAAACAAGCTCAAAATTGTGCCTTGATATTGAAAGGATGTTTTAAAGTATAAAGGAGGGCACCTTAAGGGAGGCAATTCATCTTGATTATCAAAGTTGATCAAACACATCAAACTAAGCATCATACCTCTAGGCGCATTTTTGCTTCTCTGTAAACTATCGATTTTGACGCCTTGATGTAAAGTGAAGTCTAAACATAGTGAATATTGCGCCTAGAAAGATATCACCTTGGATATGCACCTAGAGTCATCCTAGATCATCCATTTGTGCCTAAGGGTAAATATAAAATAATATAACTTAGGAAGACTTTGAAAATCGTCAAAAGAAGCATAGGCACCTTTTCTCGTCTCCACCATCCATTTTGGGCGCCTAGAGGAAAATGAACTTCAAATCACTTCCAACTGTAGCGCCTAGTGTTAGATCCTTCAAAATGACTAAATCTTACCAAAGGAAGTTTAGGTGCCTATTGTCACTTGGATCATCATGAATGAGCGCCTAAGTGGAAGGAGAATAAGCATCTTGTATGGAGGTGCACTTTTGTGTCTAAATAACCTCATTTTGGCACCTTGAAGGAAGATGTTCTAAATCCTAAGATCTAGTGCCTAAGTGTAAAATGGTCTCCTATAGGTTTGAACAAGTGATTGAAGCCATCAAATTGCCAAGAAATGAGATAAGTATACTAAGATGCCTTTTCTTGTCTAAACTATCCATTTTGGTGCCTAGGAGGAAAGAGATTCAACATCATGAATCAAGGCACCCTTTTCCATCAAAACAACCTCACATTGGTGCCTTGGAGGAAATCAACTTAAAACTTGCGCTGTGGAGCAGGACGAAAGTTAAACCCCTTTGCAACTTTACACTGCCTCCTTTTGACGATTTTTGGGGCAGCAAAAAACCTTTCACCATGGGCAAATGCCTCAGAGATATAAAAAACTGAGAGAGGTTATTGTAGAGGCACTCTACATGATCATGTTTCCCTAGAAGAAATGTTTCTAAGCGACATGGTTTTCGAGTAACATCTCGTCAAAGATTGCTACCTTTTTGCACTTTGGACTCTTCAGGGATATCGTCGGTACAATGTAGCTTGGACTGTTTTGACATGTTTGGGTGAAAAAAAGGACCATGCCTAGTGTAAATGTACCCGTTTAGATGCGTTGGAATAGTCAGTTTGGTTGCATTAGGAGTAGGACGAAAGTTACACCCCTTTGCAACTTTACACTGCCTCCTTCTGATGATTTTTGGGGTAGCAGAAGACCTTTCACCACGGGCAAATGGCTCAGAGATATAAAAAACCGAGAGAGGTTATTGCAGAGGAACTCTATGTAATTGTGTTGCCTTAGATGGAATGTTTCTAAGTGACATAATTTTTGAGTAACATCTCGTCAAAGATTGCTGCCTTTTTGCACTTTGGACTCTTCAGGGATATCGTCGGTATAATGTAGCTTGGACTGTTTTGACATGTTTGGGTGAAAAAAGGACCATGCCTAGCATAAATGTACCCATATGGACATGTTGGAATAGTCAGTTTGGTCGCATCAGGAGTAGGATGAAAGTTACACCCCTTTGCAACTTTACACTGCCTCCTTCTGACGATTTTTGGGGCAACAAAAAACCTTTCACCACGGGCAAATGCCTCAGAGATATAAAAAACCAAGAGAGATTATTGTAGAGGCACTCTACGTGATCATGTTACCTTAGATAAAACATTTCTAAGTGACACAGTTTTTGAGTAACATCTTGTCAAAGATTGCTTCCTTTTTGCACTTTGGACTCTTTAGGGATATCGTCAGTATAATGTAGCTCAGACTGTTTCAACATGTTTGGGTGAAAAATAGGACCATGCCTAGCATAAATGTACCCATCCGGACATGTTGGAATAGTTAGTTTGGTCGCATCAGGAGCATGATGAAAGTTACACCCCTTTGCAACTTTACACTGCCTCCTTCTGACGATTTTTGGGGCAACAGAAAACCTTTCAGCTCGGGCAAATGCCTCAGAGATATAAAAAATAGAGAGAGGTTATTATAGAGGCACTCGACATGATCATGTTGCCTTAGATGGAATATTTCTAAGTGACACAGTTTTTGAGTAACATCTTGTCAAAGATTGCTGCCTTTTTGCACTTTGGACTCTTTAGGGATATCATTGGTACAATGTAGCTCAGACTGTTTCGACATGTTTGGGTGAAAAAAAGGACCATGTCTACCTTAAATGTACCCATCTGGATGCATTGGAATAGTCAGTTTGGTCACATTAGGAGCAGGACACCAAAAATGCAAAAGTTGCTTTGTGCAACTTGACAACATTGACACTTTTTTGCAACAGGACTCAAAGACTCAAACTAACCCCAAATGACTCATAGTGACTTAAAAAGAAATTAAATGGTCGTAGAAGACCTTATTACATACAATTGACTCAATCAAAAAAAAATTTCATTTTTTGACCCCTCTTGGAGGCATGACAACCTAGGTGCCCCTGCACCATTAGTGCAACTGAAGGACTATGGTGGTGGCATGAAAGTAGAGTGAGTTGAAATTCATTTGCATATATTTTGGTATCTTAAAACAATTCTAGAGTAGAGTAAGATTCATTTTCCTAAAAATAGTTTAAGAAACCCTTATCTAGGGTTTTGGTAAGAATCATGCATTTTTTGGTCATTCCATTGATTTGATTCAGTTTTGATCAGTGGAATGGGTTGTAGTAGGTCTATTCTAGTATGGTATGATGTTTTTTTGGTAGGAAATATGAGGAGAAGAAGTTTTCTTTGAGGAAACCTAACAAAACCATGTGTTAGGTGATGTTTAGACACATAGAGAAGGAACCATAGAGGCATTTTTGGGAACAACAGATTGTAGGAGGACAAAACCCACAAAATTAATAGTTTTGGCATGAATACTAAGTGCTCAAGTCATTGGTTGAGTTCTGTGTGTGAATTTAAGGGGGGTCTCTTTGTATTTTAGGCCTAATTAGGGCTCTAGGTTATTGAGAGGAGTTATAGGTTAGGGTATATCGTCCAAAACAACCTATACCTAGTTTTGGATATGTGATAGAGAGTCCAAATGAGTATGTATTGATTGTCCAAGTTCTATGTTTGAAGATCTGTATCAAAATTTATTAGGACTGTTCTATTTTTTTAGGGCTACAAGCCATTTCTTGGGTTTGTGAAGGAAGTGTTAATCCTGAGTTTGGTCTGCCTTTGGTAATGATTGAAATGGGTCCCATAGCATCTAAAATCACCTTTTCTATGAAGAATTCAAAGTCTCTAAATGTTGTTCCCACTTTTGTATAATGATCATGAAATTTGGGCTTTAGAGCATAAGGAAACCTTGTCTAGTTTGCCATCCTCTAACTATCCCATTGCCTCTACATCACAATTAGAGACACCTATTATCTAGTTAGAAACCAAGACACCTAGAGACACCTATATTTTATACATTACCTAGATTTTATACATTATTCTCAAGATCAACTTCATCCATCACTTAGGTCTAACCCCATGAAGCATAACATGATGATGTAAAAATGTGTATATGTGTAAAAGTGCAGCAGGAAATAAAAAAAGACAAACCTTACAAATTAATGTGCATACTTACAACTCAATATAACATGACTTTACAAAATCAATGTGAATACTTACAAATTAATCCAATGAACCATCCAGTTCTGCTCTACTCTTTATTGTGTCAAGTATTGCTTCATGGTTAGACTCATGCACATTCCACAAGATTTTGTTCAAAGGTCTACCCTGATACTCTATCAAATGAACATTGGATGCCACAACAAGATTTGAGTAATGAAGAATCTTTCGATGCATGTCAAAGTCCTGAAACAACAAAACATTAACACTCTTATGTGGGTACCTTCTAAGCCATGTTCTAGTAATAACCACTGAGCCTGAAGGGTATTCGATGTTTTCTCCATCTATAACTGGGGCCTCTAATTTCTTTTTGGCCTCAACATAATGACATAAGTAATAATATATTCCCTCTTCATTATCTTCATCTGCAATAACTGCATATACATGCCCTACATTGATATGTGTAGCAAATTAAATAAAATTAGTCAACATTACAAAAACACTAGAAAGTAAGATGACATTAGGAATTTCAAAAACTATGCAAATAGATATATTACCTAGTTGAACTAGATCTAATATGTGGTCAAAGTCAATTGATGATTCCATCTGTGTTAGTACTAGTGCCGTCGGGGGTCGATACGTGTCAAGTGGGCTAAGATAACTTAACTACCATTCGTCAACCCACTCCTTTGACTCGCACTCATCCCAGGCGTGAATTGTACAGGAAGAACAAAAGAATGACATCTTTCACGTATGGATACTCCATGAACCTGCAATTGAGCTTCTGAAAGAGTGCATCTCATTTGATCTTGTCAGTGTACAACAATCCTCATATGGTACAATGTTAATATCATCTATCAACCAAAAAATCTACGAACTGAAGACTTACCTTCATTACCTGGACCTATGGAAGCCTTACACCACTCGATAATCGATTTTACATCTGTCAACTTTGCATTGTCTTTATACTTTAACTCTTCTCGTGCTATGGCTCTTTTGATACATGCTCCTGCACCATCATGCTCCCCCTTTCCATGCCCGGCCTCACAAAAGTTCCACATATGTTGAATACTTGTAAAATTATGCCTCCTACTTAGCCAATAGAAATTCTGTGAGTTCTTGAATTGTGACGCACAGTTATCTGACCATATGATATGCTGACTGAACGATATGCCCCTTCTAGCCAAATCATTATAGAACACCTGAAAGCAACCTTGCATGAACTCCATAGAATGCGTGTGATCATCACTAATATAGAAATTATACTCCCTTATGATCTTTCTGTCATCCTCTGTACTATCATTTGCATGGATGAATATGATGTGCACAAATATAGAAACCTATGTGGAGTTGTAATATTGTGATTGCACCTCACGCTATGGCTGTAGACTGTAGTTCTCTGCAAAGTCGATGACTGAAACAATGCTACCAACTGGAAATGTGTCCTTGCATAACTTGAATTGCAAGTCCAACCATCAAGCTCTATGGGCATGTCTTGCATACTCATACACTATGCTATCACACAATATAGGCATAAACTAATACACTGAAAATTTTCAATAACCAATTCACACCTCTTTGCTTCTTTACCATCTTTTGTATTGTATGCCACTATTTTATACTTGCCAAACTCTACTAGTTTGTTTCCAACCGCATGTGTGATTTCCATATGTTCACATATTGGCAAATGTTGCAAGCCACCGCAATGATGACATGTGCCATCCAAGCATAATTTCTTGTAGAATATTTGACCTTCCTCTCTTTCACATAAAATTATTGATATGAAGTCTCTTGAAAATGTTGGTGGGGCATGTATGGCACAACCCTGCAAAACATTGTTAGTATGCATATCTAAACATATAGACCTATAAACATCAAAATTGTTAGAAAATTCAATATGTAATCTACAAAAATAAGTAGTGCATGTGTGATTTATCTTGACATAGAAAGGTTTTAGCATTTCAAAATATCTTTGACAAATTTTAATTTGAGGATACTTCTCTAGAAATTTACCATAAAAATGTGTTTGAGTCTCATCCAAAAAATACTTTGGATGTGGCTCATGGTTCTGACTACCAATTCTCCTTCTTACCACATCCCTTTGATTTGGAGATACCCTTGTGTAATTCTTCCAAAAGTCTTCAATTAGTTATCTCAATGCTTCAATAATTGGTTTATCTTTTCGTGGTAGTCTCCCCGAGAATGCCCATAATTCATTGGCATTAGTGTCCTCAATTCTTTGGCATCTTCCAACAGCTCTTGATAAAGTTTTCCTATTAATTCTCAATTCTTGAATTGTCTTTCTAATGAGATGAGCTTTCCTCATTTGACTACTTACTATAGTCGATGTAATCACACGCCGTGTTGCATTACTATCTTTTGTGTGTGAGGTGTCACCCACACTCTCATACGCACTCATTAGATTCTTGACAATAGATTTTTCTCTTGAAGCCTCTGATGTTCTCAACCCAAGAATCTTCATGATGGACCTATACTTTATACTTCGCATCATTTCAAGGAATAGTTGAATCTTGCAGTCTCATTTAACTTTTCAAAGAATAATCTCCAAATCTTATGAGCATATCTTCTACAAATGCGTTTTGGAATCTTACCTTCCATTGGCTGCAAAATATTCTCATCAATATCAATCAAATACTTTGGCTTTCTATGCAAAATTCTAGGTGGTGTTAAGTTAGATAAATTCATCTCAACATTAGGAATTTCATCAATATTTAAATGAGATGGGCTATATGGCATACCTTCGATCGAAGATGGAATAGATGACGTACCTTGAGGTTGAGGTTGGAACAATGGTGCACCTGCTTCATCACATGTGAGTGATGATGTACTCTCAACTTGAGATGTGGTAGATGGTGTCCCTACATGTTGACTTGTGGTAGAGGACGTGTCTCCAACTATGGTATTCAAATCTCTTGTAGCACGAAGTTTTTTCATTCGTTCTCTTTGTGCTGCTAATACCATATCTCTTTGTGATGGTTGTGGTTCCTCTTCAATTGGCATGTCTTCATTTATCATGTCTAATTTCCTCTTCTCACGAAGTTCCCTCATAGCCACTGCTTTCTTTGCATTCTTATCTTCTATCTCTTCCTGTGTTGGTTTAATTCTTGATCGTTTCCTCGGCATGACGAAGAATTTGTCTGTAGCATGATAAAGAGACCAATATTAGTTTCTAAGAAATGAATCCATACAAATAACTAAAATATATGTCATTCAACCCTTCATAATAAATGTACATACAATCATCATCTAAAAGAGTAAATGTCACTCAACCAAAATAGGTACAAAGCATACAAAGAAAATTATTGCAGCCATGAAAAGAGTACAGGGGATTTCATGCTTGAAAAGGTTGAGGCAGACCCAATTTGACATGTTTGTTGTTAATAGGGCTACTAGGATTTGGAATTGAGAAGGTGTTTTGTTGGTACTAGGGATACTAGGATTTGGGTTGCTTGTGAAGGAATAGACAACAATTGTTGTGTCATGTGCATGTACAAATCATCATGAATAGGTGCATAAGGAATGTCCTAGCCCAAGATATGTGCATACAAATCATCATGTCATGTGCATACTTGTATGATCTTGGCACCTATTCATTTGTATTTTAACTTGTTAATATGACAAGATAATAGTGGGATTGTATTTTTATTATGTTGTAAGGATTTATTCTTGTATAGTTTGACATCATGGTATGTTAAGGTCTATTTATTACACATAATTATTAAAGAGCTCAAGTGTAGAAAATATACATGGCATCATGTGAGATTGTAGGTTGCTTTCTTGATTGGGAATGTGTCTATTTTAAACATGTATGATAAAGCATGATAAAGTAATTCAAATAGAATTAAGGAAAATGTAAAGAACATGCATGTACAAACTTGACATACCTAAAAAATGAAGATTCGAATGGAGAGAGTACCCAATTATGTAGTGTTTTTTTCTTTTTGCATCAAACTCCTCAACAATTTGAGTTTTTCATGACTTGCTTCCTTTTCAATGTTAAATTGAATAACACTCAAATATAATTACTAACAACAATACTATTAACCAATCTATAATGTTAAATTCCTAAAATTGAATCACAATTAGCATTGCAACACTACAAAAATTGAAACTTGAATAGATATATATCAAAATTGATGTGAAAACTATGTTATTTTCTCCTTCTCAAGTTGGCAAAGCAGAAAAGGTGGTGGAAAGATCATGCAAAGGTGGTAGAATGTGTAAAATGTGCATGTGAACTTCCCAACAGCATGAAAGCACTTCTTTTTTGTTGGAGCACACACATAAGTAACATGAAAATAGAGTGTGTGGGTCTGGAACACGGGGGTCAACACTTTTTTACCATTTCTATAGAAGGACAAAACATGAGCGCATTATAATGCGCTCACATTTTGTCCTGCTATAGATTGATCCATAAAAATTTGTGCTTATCTCACCTTTGATAGCACCTTTACAATATCTCACCTCTAGTTCCATTAGCTCATGTTCTATATCTCACTTATCTCTCCCCCTCACCTCTTTACCTCTCCCCTCTCTATGTCTCTCAGTCGCTCCTTGTCTACCTCAACCCTAAACCTTATCCCTAAACCCTAATCCCTCAACCCTCAACTCTAATCCCTCATCCCTAAACCCTAAACACTATCCCTATTCCTAAACCCTCAACAGGCTCGATACTGTACCTTAAACCCTAATCACTTATGCCTAAACCCTCCAATCCTATCCCTAATCCTTATACCCTCGACACTCTACTTTAACCCTAATCCCTCAACCCTCGAACCTTAATGTACTCAACCCTCAACATCAAACCCTAATCCCTCAACCCTTAATTTTGATCCCTTGATCCTCAACCCTATCTCTAAACCCTAAACCCTAAAGCCTCAACCCTAATCCCTAAACCCTAATCCCTCAACCCTCAACCCTCAACCCTAATCCATCATCCCTCAACTCTAATCTCTTATCCCTAAACCCTAAATGCTATTCCTATTCCTAAACCCTCAACAGGCTCGATACTATACCTTAAACCCTAATCCCTTATCCCTAAACCCTCCAACCCTATCCCTAATCCTTATACCCTCGACATCAAACCCTAATCCCTCAACCCTTAACTCTGATCCCTCAACCCTTAACCCTTAAACTTGAACCCTAAAACCTATCCCTACACGCTGGACACTCGACACTATATCTTAAACCCTAATCCCTTAACCCTCATCCCTAAAGCCTCAACCCTAAATCCTTAAACCTTCAACCCTAAAACCTATCCCTAATCCCTCTACCCTCGACACTCTTCTTTAACCCTAATCCCTTGAACATCAACCCTATCCTTAAACCCTCAACCCTCAACCCTCAACTCTCAACATTAAACCCTAATTCATCAACCCTAAACCCTAATTCCTCAAACCTAAACCCTATCCCTAAATCATCAACCCTCAACACTATACCTTAAACCCTAATCCCTAATCCCTCAACCCTTAACTCTGATCCCTTGACCCTTAACCCTTAAAACTTGAACCCTAAAACCTATTCCTACACGCTCGACACTTGACACTATATCTTAAACCCTAATCCCTTAACCCTCATCCCTAAAGCCTCAACCCTAAATCCTTAAACCTTCAACCCTAAACCCTATCCCTAATCCCTCTACCCTCGACACTCTTCTTTAACCCTAATCCCTTGACCATCAACCCTATCCCTAAACTCTCAACCCTCAACCCTCAACCCTCAACCCTCAACCATCTACTCTCAACATTAAACCCTAATTCATCAACCCTAAACCCTAATCCCTCAAACCTAAACCCTATCCCTAAATCATCAACCCTCAACACTATACCTTAAACCCTAATCCCTATCCCTCAACCCTTAACCCTTAAAACTTAAACCCTATCCCTGCACCCTCAACAGTTGACACTATATCTTAAGCCTTAAACCCTCTTCCCTAAAGCCTCAACCCTCAATCCTTAAACCTTCAACCCTAAACCCTATCCCTAATCCCTCTACCCTTGACACTCTAACCCTAACCTCAACATTAAATGCTAATCCGTCAACCGTAAACCCTAATCCGTCAACCCTAAACCCTCAACACTATACCTTAAACCCTAATCCATCAACCCTAAAGCCTAATCCATCAACCCTCAACCCTAAACACTATCAATAAACTCTAAACCCTCAACACTATACCTTAAACCCTAATCCTTCAACCCTCAACCCTAATTCGTCATCCCTCAACTCTAATCTCTTATCCCTAAACCCTAAATGCTATCCCTATTCCTAAACCTTCAATGGGCTCGATACTATACCTTATACCCTAATTCCTTATCTCTAAACCCTCCAACCCTGTCCCTAATCCTTATACCCTCAACGTCAAACCCTAATCCCTCAACCCTTAACTCTGATCCCTCAACCCTTAACCCTTAAAACTTGAACCCTAATACCTATCCCTATACGCTCGACACTCGACACTAAATCTTAAACCCTAATCCCTTAACCCTCATCCCAAAAGCCTCAACCCTAAATCCTTAAACCTTCAACCCTAAACCCTATCCCTAATCCCTCTACCCTTGACCATCAACCCTATCCCTAAATCCTCAACCCTCAACCCTCAACTCTCAACATTAAACCCTAATTCATCAACCCTAAACCCTAATCCCTCAACCCTAAACCCTATCCCTAAACCATCAACCCTCAAAACTATACCTTAAACCCTAATCCCTCTCCCTCAACCCTTAACCCTTAAAACTTAAACCCTATCCCTGCACCCTCAACACTTGACACTATATCTTAATCCTTAAACCCTCATCCCTAAAGCCTCAACAATCAATCCTTAAACCTTCAACCATAAACCCTATCCCTAATCCCTCTATCCTCGACACTCTAACCCTAACCTCGACATTAAATGCTAATTCGTCAACCCTAAACCCTAATCCGTCAACCCTAAACCCTATCCCTAAACCCTCAACCCTCAACACTATACCTTAAACCCTAATCCATCAACCCTAAAACACTATCAATAAACCCTCAACCCTCGACACTATACCTTAAACCCTAATCCCTCAACCCTCAACCATAATACTTCATCCCTAAACCCTAAATGCTATCCCTATTCCTAAACCCTCAACCCTCGACACTATACCTTAAACCCTAATCCCTTATCCCTAAACCCTAAAACCTATCCCTCAACCCTTAACCCTTAAAAATTAAACCCTAAAACCTATCCATAAACCCTCGATGCTCAATACTATATTTTAAACCCCAATCCCTTAACCCTCAGCCCTAAAGCCTCAACCCTCAATCATTAAACATTCAACCCTAAACCCTATCCCTAATCCCTCTACCCTCAACACTCTACTTTAACCCTAGTCCTATGACCATCAACCCTATCCCTAAACCCTCAACCCTCAACCCTCAACCCTCAACTCTCAACATTAAACCCTAATCTGTCAACCCTAAACCCTAATCCCTCAACCCTAAACCCTATCCCTAAACCCTCAACCCTCAACACTATACCTTAAACCATAATCCCTCAACCCTAAACCCTAAACCCTAAACCCTAAACCCTAAACCCTATCCCTAAACCCAACAAAACTACTTTGCCTTATGTTAGGTTGTTAAACCCATAATTTTTGACACTCTTCTCTTAAAGATATCTAAGTTGCAAGAATATGTCAGAAAAATGGCTATGAACTTTTTTAATGTTAGTAATGTTATATGGCATGTTTTTTTGGCCCATCTGGGGTTCATTATGCCAATAGGTGTACACACTATGAGAAAAACTTTGCATATGGTACATCCACAGTGAGTAATTAATAGTTAAAATCAGAAGAATGATCATTATGAGAAAAGATTTGCATTGGGGTACATCTATATTTCTCGCTGTCCACCTCGCACTTAGGGGAGGTATATTGTTATGAAACAGGCAAATAATCTCCCATTGTTTACTGGCTTTATCCACAAGAACTACTAAACTTTTTTCTCTTGGTAATTGTAGAGGACATTCACCTATTTTTGGAAACTCCGGCATTCCCAAACCATTATAAAAACTAAGTTATTCTAACCCAATAAATAGTTGATTGTATTGATTTAATACTCTACTATATTAAAGCTTAGCATTCACACAAATGCAGATGTTCATAGTATAGAAGACTGCATTATATTAGACTATTAGAGATCCCTCAGAAAAATGTAATAACAAAATTGCTTTGCCTTATGTTAGCTTACAAATAAACCCATTCTTTTTGACACTCTTCTCTTAATAAAGTAAGAGTAATAAGAATAGAAGGTAGATAATTTGATCTTACTAGTATGCATGGTCGGTTTACATTCCGTGACTTCATTTTCATTGAATAAAAAGGTAAATATCTGATTTGAAAAGTGGGGCAGAGTTCACTGTCATGTGCTTTTCTAGATGATAGGCTCCATAATGTCCAGGGTTCTTCAAAGAAAGGCTTGTAACATAATTAAGTTTTTGTTATACCAATCCTCTAGGTAAAGCTACAATTCAAATGCCTACTTTGAAAGTTGAAATAAATTAAATTAGACTTACAATTTTGATTTTCTTCCATTGCTTCAACAACATCATTGTTTTCTTCATCAGAAACCAATTTAAGATCAGCAACTTGCTGCCCATTGGTTGACTTGAATTACATCCTCTGTTAGAAGAAGGGCATTTTTTATCTGTATCAATGTTGGTATTCATAAGCTGAAGAACGTTGATATTTTTCACACACCTTGTTCTTTGAAATATCTTAACCTTAAAATGTGACTTGGATATGTACTTAAACACAATGAAATCTCCAATCTCCAGCCCATGATGATTCACAAAATTTTCCCAACCCTGCCTAAATTCTAGTTTATTTATGGTACCCCTTAATTGTACATCCCACTTCTGCCCACCTAGGCCTTGAAGAAGGAGGTACGCCCATTAAACCAACTCATTCAACAACTTGTTGCCCATCAGTTCACTTGAACTACATACTGTATTAGAAGAAGGGCATCTTTTATCTGTATCAATGTTGGTATTCATAAGCTGAAGAGCACTGATGTTTTTCACACACCCTGTTCTTTGAAATATCTTAACCTTAAATTATGACTTGGATATGTACTTGAACACAACAAAATCTCTAATCTCCAGCCCATGATGATTCACAAAATTTTCCCAACCCTTCCTAAATTCTAGTTTATTTATGGTACCCCTTAATTGTACATCCCTAAACCCTAAACCCTAATCCCTAGTCCCTAAACCATAAACCCTAATCCCTAATTATAATTTATGGTACCCTAATCCCTAAACCCTAAACCCTAATCCCTTATCCCTAAACCATAAACCCTATCCCTAAATCCTCAACCCTTAACACTTAAACCTTAAATCCTAAACCTTATCCCTAAACCCTCAACCCTCAAAACTATACCTTAAACCCTAATCCCTCAACCCTAAACTTTCAACCCTAAACCCTATCCCTAATCCCTCTACCCTCAACACTCTACCTTAACCCTAATCCCTCGACCCTTAACCCTAAACGCTATCCCTAAAGCCTCAATCCTAAGCCCTAATCCCTCAAGGTCCTAAACTCTAATCCCTTATCCCTAAACTCTAAATTCTATCCCTAAACCCTCAACCCTCAACCTTAAACCTTAATCACTCAATCCTTATCCACCCCTCTCCTCCCCTATCTGGCTCACTCCCATCTCTACCCTTGACACTATACATACATACATATAGGCATACATAGATGCACATACATATAGGCATACATACATACATACATGATTAATAACCTTGAACATAAAAAATTCAAGGGGAACATAATGCGAGCATGTTATAACATGCTCGCGTTATTTAAAACATAACAAACAACACAAAATTTTGTGTTAAAGGGAAAATGCAAAGCAAACAATAACGCGAGCGCATTATAACACGCTCATGTTATGTTTTGCTTTGGGAATCCCAAGCCTTGGGCTTAGGATTTTCTTTGGATTTCCAACCCAAAGGCTTGGAGTACCTTTTCAACATCCACAGACATGTTGTTCCATATTCTTCAAGATTTCACATAATTTTGTTCATGCTAACCCTCAGATTTGAACGTGTTTCAAGGTCAAACAAATCAAACCCCTGGGTAATGTTAGGCTTTCTCTTAGCTATTTGACAATGTGATTTTTTTCACATTTTAACAATGTTAAGCCTTTCATCTTTAATTTCTTTTGTTTGTGTCCATTTTTGGGCAAAAACCACTATTTGGTCTTATTTTCATTGTAAATTAACTATTCATTGAAATTTCAAAAAAATTACATATTTAGAAACTAGACTCCATTATACACATATTAAAAAAATAAAAAAATAATTTTCAATTAGTTTTCAAAATTTATAGGGGTAGCACAGCCAAAATTCTATTTTTTAGGATGTGTCTACTTTGAAAATTAGTAAAAAATCAAATATTCATCAAAAAATTATCAGAAAAATTAGGCATAAACTACATGCTATTAGCTAATTTCTGACTGAAGCGATTTTAAAAATACCAAAAAAAAGTTGACCTTTTGAGGGAGCCACAAAACATGCTATGTTATGTTTTTTTGACAGAAACAACACCAATTTCTGTGGCTCCCTCTTTTGAACCCCTTAATCTATGCCATTTTCAAAAAAAAAATAGTAGTTTAGAAAGTAGACTCAGAGCACTACAAACATTGTTTTGGTTGCATCTCCAAATTTTGATTGTAACTATGCTCAATTTCTCATCCAAGGCTAGCATTTCCTGATTTCAGAAAAAAAAGTGGCCACTTAAGACCCCTTTTTGGCCCCCCATCTTCTTGCACTTACCCAATGATTCTCTGCTTATTTATTAAGGTGCATCTACCTTATTATAATATCCAATGAATGAAAACTCAAATTGCTTTTAACCAGAAAGCAAAGAAAAAGATGGTACTTTTAACCTGAAAGCACAAAGGCAATATATCTCACTATCAACTGAATTTAATGAAGCACAAAGACTTCCACAACAACAACTTCAATGAAATAATAAACAATTACACCATATATTATACATTCACCACCATAAACCATTCACTGATATATAAATACTTCACAGCAGTGAGCAGGAATTAAAACATCTAATTATTTCAATATAGAAAGATAACCAATGCACAACGATATATTCAACATAGGAAGAATATGAATTCAAACAACAATAACACAAAGTTTATGATCACCCAAAGTCCACTATATTGATTTCTATTCCATATTTCAAAGCAATTGAATAGGAAAGTAACAAAATTTGATCTATCACCTAAACAAAGTTTGCCAAAAGATCCTTACATCAACAAGCTAACTAAATTTTATAGCCATGTCACCCAATAACTATCTTTAAAACATAATAGCTTCTTGAGGACAACTGATTTAAATAATTCTTTAAATTAAACATAATTAAAATAAAGAGCTCTCTAGAGACAATAGTCTTTTTGCAAATATGAAATTACTAAAGCATGAGAAAAGTAAATTAATTGATTATTGCCACATCCTCCTCACCAATATCCTTTTGTGTCACTTCTTTTTCCTTCACTTGCCTGTCTTCATTACATGAGTCAGTTTGTACTGCTTGAGCTACCTGTGCCCTTAACTTTACCTTATAATCTTAGTACTTGTTGATGATTAATGATAATGCCATGCCACTTGGACTTCCAGTCATGCTGACTCAGAGTTTCTTCTTGCTTATCACCCTGTCAGCACGAGTCACCCTTTTATGCATGTCATCCAGTCCATTTTTTAGTGTCCTGACATAGGTGGATATTCTTGCAAGTTTTCCAATCAATTCTCTTATGATTATCATAATTCACCATTTCATCAATCACCATTTTCTTGAAATTCTGCTTGATCTCAACTTCAAGAAATTTATCATCATCATTGATGACCTCTACTTCTAGGATGGCAAAATTACTTTTGATTTCCCTTAATTTTGAGTAGTAGAGGGCAAGAGTGCTTCTCATTTCATCCTCGAGTGCCCCCACAATAGACAACTTCCATTCAATTATATCGGCCCAAGCAGAGGAGTTCATTTCCTTAGGATTGTTTAACACTTCCTCGGCCACTAGAATACTGACATCCATACTAGCCATATCTTGTATTTCTTTGGAGACCAAGGATAGCCTATTGTTATCATTTCTGATAGTTTGAAAATAAACTATCATGACCTCCCTCTTGCTAGAAATGGAATTAAATAACTTAAAAGATTCCCCAATAAATTTGAGGTCATCAAGAGTCACTTTCTCTATCCATTGTTCTATGGCACTACTCAAAGCTTGAGATCGTTTAATTTATTGGAATAAATTGGGGTTAGGACCACTAACACTCATGTCAGGCAAGAAATTTGTTGATGGTGTTGTAATCTTCAAAATAGACTAAATAAAAAGAGACAAGAAACTTACTTGCGCTCACAGTTTGGCATTCTCCTCTTGTTCCTTTTTGACCCTTTTTGATAGATTACTAACTGAGTATTTCACATGGTAAATGTCCCCCTCAATAGTTGAGGGTCCCATGTCCACTTTGCTCAGATTGAGATCTTCTTCAGTTACTTCATCCTCATTTTTGTTTCCCACTGGGTCAGCAATTTCCAGGATATGGTGTCATGTGGTAGAATTGGTTACCATCTTGGACATCCTCCCAACCCATTTAGGCTTAGGTATTTCTTGTAGGAGCTTGGCCACAGTGTTTATACTAGTGTCCACCATAGGAGTGTACTGCTTCTTTTTCTCTACTGCTTTTCTCAGCCTAGCAGGGGAGGAAGAGGGAGCATTGGTATTGCCAACCACACTCATCACACCATCTAAATGCATAGATGGAGAATTGTGCTCCAGAGGATTACTTAGATTGGGTGAATTTGGAGTACTCAACAAAGATTGCAGTACATTATCTTCTCCCAACTGATTAAAAGTTAAAGAATCATTATCACTTACAAAATTGTTCACAAGGGGTACATGGTCTGCTCATGGTGGCAAAGCAGCCAATCTGGTATTACTCTTCACTAGTTGACTATCTTGTTCACACACTATCTTTAGCTTGGTGACATCCTCAAGAGGTTGCTCACCATCTCTACTTGATTGTGAGCCAACTCTATGAAGAGTTGGGTCCAAACTAGATGACCTCCTTGGGGTGTGAGTGGTTTGAGACTATTTTTCTCTCTAGCAGATCAGTTTCTTGCTGCTGCAGAACCAACTTGTTCTCTCATTTTTCCTTTCAACCATCTCTCTGTTCTTTTCAACACATGGAAAGAGTGGAACATAACATTAGTGATCTCCTTATCTAACCATTTTATCAGAGGCAAAGGTTGCAGAGAGGCATTTTGATAACCTTCATCTAAAATATTTGAATTATCATCAACCATTTCAGGAACCTACATTGGTAATTCAAATGCATGGACTTGGTCAATAGTCAACCTCATCCAACTACTCCTCTGTACTTTCCTCTCATTTAAACAATCTTCCCAGAAATCTTCAAGTTGAGGTTTGTGTAGGTACGAACCACCACCATGCATGTTCTTCTTCACAAAAAAATTGCTGTCAAAAGCTACTCGAGTAGATAAACTATGAAAAGTGAATTTTGCTAGTAAGTTCTCCACACTTTTTGCACTATCATTACTCTTACAGGAATAAAAAGAAATGGGCACAGGGAATAAATATCCCTTCTTTTTCATTTCATGATACTTTGCGTTTACCACTGCCATTTGACGACATACCTCCAAAAATACAAGGTAGTTTGATGGATACCTAGGTAGTTTCAATGGGGCATTGCCATAACCCCCCATTCTCAAATATGAGAAGTAGTCTTCAATTGAACATAGAAAATTCCAAAATTCATAACTAGGGCAGCTATTTTTGCCAAAAATCCCCACTCTAATAAACCTTCATTTCTTTTTACGAGCAACATGAAAAATTCATCATTCACCCAATGAAAATCCTTCATGCCAACACTCTTCTGCAACTGTGGAAAGGTTTGATACATAGGTGTGTCTGGGGTGGGAGCTCCTTGAGATCTTAACACCAGAACAGACAACCTCTTTTCTAGCCAACACATATACCAACTGAGAACACATATGGAAGCTCACCTTTTGCAGGAAATTCACCAATTGTTCATGCATACATTCATTGATTATCTTTGCCCAGTCTATATGATGATCTCCGCAAATAAGTAAGATAAATCAACACATCCAATACTCAAAGGAATCAGAGTCAGAGCTCCCAACCATGTGATGTAACAAGGTGATCATATCAAAAATCTCCTCTTTGAAATGGCTTCTCTTCAAATTAGTGGGGAGTCTCAACTTTCCTTTCTTCTCAGCTTCTAACCAAGTTTTGGCAATGTAGCTTTGACACCAATCCTTCTTCTCATTATAAAACCCCCTAGCAAAGGACACAGAAACATCAACATTTTCTTCACTCATCCAATTTTAGAGCAAGATCAATGGATTCAAAATCAATTCTAGCTATCATAGAGCCATCATGAGCTCTTATTTCTTGCGAATCTAGGAAATAATTATTAGCACAAGCAACAATCAAGTCAGGACAACGCACAACAAGTGGAAAACCCCCAGCTTAGTCCAAACCACTACTTACAATTTTATTGGCCAAAGAGGTTCTACCTTCAGGTTGCATTCTTCTCCAGAAATCTTCCAGGTCAATATGACCCAGCTCTATGTATTTCACACTAGACAAAGCATTCTCAACCACAGAAACCATATGAGCCCCTTGAAATTTGAATTTCATTTTAACTAACTTGAAAATCCAGCCAGCCAAAAACTTGGAAACATTCAAGGACACAACAGAAGTCCATAATTTGTTTACAGGGGAAACACTATATAGATTCATGAAAAAGATATGGTTCCTCCACCCAATGAACTATTGTGTTTTTGCAACAAGAGAGAGAAAAATGGAAGAGGAAAGGCCAACTGAGCTAACCTGTAAACCAAGAATTATGCAAATTCTTCGAGTATGGCGAACTAGTAGCTCCTCTCTGCAATGTATCTCCTTTGTGAAAATATGAAAATTTTCTTTGCAGGGTGGCTAACTTATTCAAGTTTCATATCTCTTTCCATTAATTCACTCATAAATTTCATTTATTGCTGGTAGCATATTGAGCTTCGAAATTCATGATATCTTTGGTTTCTCTCCAAAAAGTGTGCCAATGTACTTACATGCATTCCAAATTAAATGCGAGGTGATAGGTGTCATTTCTTCGTACCACTAACCAACTCAGAAAAGGCACCATAGAAATAGTAAGCACGTTCAGTTGGCAAGTCAAGGATGTGAAGAACTTTTGAACCGCAAAGTTTGAAAGTTTGGGAGTTCAAAGAAACTTTGATTTCCTAACAACAAAGACTTTATTCTCAACAAAGTGACCATGACCGACAAAGAAAGGAACTTAAGATGCTGGGCTTGGTTACTAGTCAGGGAGTCAGGCGGTTCATGAACTTTTGAACCTGCCAACTTCGGTTGAAAAACTTAAAGGATTTCTGACAATACATGAAAATGACTAAGTGAAAAACACAACTTGAGGAAAAGAATGCAAATAGTGGCAAATAAAGAATGAGAATTTCCTAAGACATGAATTCTTTAGTAAAATTTTAAACATGGGGTAACAACTACATGACCACACTAATACATATCTGACGTGTGGAAGCTTTTTCCAACTTCTTAAAATGGGTACTTTTCTTGGTGGATTCAAGGCCCTAAGTGTATGTATCTTATACTACTACTTGGTTTAGGATTTTGATTTTGATAGTCTATGTAGACACCTAAAATGCATCCCCTCATTTACGATGTCATCACATCGAATTCATCCCACATTTCCCCTTCCAACATTAATATAAATCATATTTATTTAATTAATTGATTTGATCATTCTTCTATTATTAATTAATAAACATAATTATTTTTCTAACATTAATTAAATAAATTTTATTTATTTAATTAATTAACTAACCTAATCTTTCTTCTAATGTTCCAACTTTAATTAAGTAAATCATATTTATTTAATTAATCCAAAATCCCCTCTCATCATTAGTTGAATAAACAAATCAAGTTTAGTCAATTATTTAATCATTTGCACATTCCCCCACCACTTTGTTTAAAATAAATGAAGTCAACTTGCACAAGGATCCAAAAGGTACCTTTTCAATATCCACCCTCCATCTCCTTCAATATTTTCCCTAATTATGAGCACCAATCTCAAGCTTACACTTGTAAGCTTCTCATTCTACCCTGCAAATGAATTAAGCTCTAGCCTTCAATGTACAAGATCACACCATCCATGAATCTAATCATAAATCTATAAATCTCTCATCTCTCAAGATATTTTTAAGAGTTCAAGTTGGATGCATATAAAGGGCATGTTGTAGGAATTCTTGAGCTACTATATATCTCTCAACAACAACAATACATCTTGAGCTTATCCACATAGGCATCAAGGGTTTATTTTAGTGAGAATCTTGTTTCATTTTCATCATTGTTTGTATTCCTTAGCTTAGTCTGAGGTGTTCTTAGGTTTCAAAGTAGTTTCTATGTATACATTGCTTAGGTCCTTATTTGTTTCAAATCTTAGCATACACACTATATTTCGCAATGATGTTGTGTATTGATATTCATAAATCACATATGTTATGGTCTAATGTTTGAACCTATTGTGGTATTTTAGCTTCATTGATTTCAATGTATAAGTGATTTATGATTTTATTAATTGGTTTGACATTATAAATTCTATGAGATGCATTATGATATTGTAAATTCCTTTATTGGATTATTATCACATTAGATGTTTTATACTGACTTCAACCATCTTGTTTTGTGTAGTACACCTAATGTTTCTATTGAGTGTGTAGGCATAAGGTTTCCCCAATGGTGGTTAATTAGATATGGCTCAACTTGGGTAAATATGTTTGTATGCATCCCTATCTCACTTGATTTGAGTTTTGAGATGAGTCTATGTTACTTGACCTATGAAACCTTAAACTAAACTAGTATCAATTCTAGATTCTTCTGTTGTTAAACAAGTGTAAAGTGTGTAGTGACTTTGCATGTGTTTAGTTAACTCTTCTTGGACTTGAATTTAATTGGTTTTTGAAATTCTTGGATTAAGTGTATGTAGAATATCCTTTATGCTTAATTTGAAAGAGATAATTATGCCTTAGTGGAAAAAGGTTTCATTCATTTCTAATATTGCATGTGGAAAGGAAATTTAAAAGAGTTAAATTGTTAAACTTAATGAAGTACATTAGGTAATTAAAATAATAATATGTTATGAATAATTTATTTAAATGTGTTAAAGAACATCAAAATATAGTTATTGGAATGGAAATATCTAATTGTGCAAATATCTATTTTTAAATTTTTTTTCTTGAATGTGAAAGGTAGGGAAAAGGCCTACAAGGTTAAGGGATTTTTAGAGAAAAGGGGAAAGATTTATTTGGAGTAGTATTTGTAGAGTTTGATTGCATGTCTTTGGATCTTGGATTGGATTAGCAAAAAAAATGTTGCATTGTGCAAAAGTAGAATTTTCTTTTGGTTGAGGATTTGCTTTGTAAAAAAGGTATTCCTCTTATTATTCAAATGCATCCATTTAATTAAGCATTTTAATTTTTTCCATGCCCACAATAGGTGCTTGTAAATGAAATTCTTTTATAGGATGTGTTTGTTAGTTGTAGAAGTTTTCTAATTTGTATCATTTAAATTTTCGAAAACTACTTAGAAATAACACCATAATGTTGGCAATTTTTCTAAAAATGTATGGATGTGAAAAATGTGATGTTGTTCTTGATATGCATCTTCATGGTATTCTTATTTTCTTGATATTTTACATTTCAAAAAATTAAAGGACTTTCAAGCATCCATCAATGGTGAATTGGGTTTTTCCTTGGTACTTGTCATTTTGAAAATGATAGAATTAGAGTTTAGACCATGTTTCAACTTGTTATTTTGTGGGACATGATGTCTCATCATAGTAATATGATTGCTTACCTCATGGATATGAGTGTCAAGGCTTTCAACCTTTTTTAATGTCCCACTATCTTTTGTATCATTTTGGACCTTTTTGTGTTAGGATTAGCTCTAAGAGATAGGAGGTAGAGTGGACCTTCATCGCCACTTGCTCAAGTTTATAAACCAAGAAAGGAGGTTTGAGAAGGTAAAAACTTAAAAAGATTTTAATAAATTGAATGGGGATCAAACAAATTAAATATGACTAAGATTGGATACATTATCACACTTGTTGTGCTTGTTTGAATGTAATTGATACATTATCAAGCGATTAGTCAACTTTGTTTGAATGAAATTGAGATATGATTGCAATCCATTAAGATTTTTTGAATGACATTGAATAATTTCCCCTATGATTGGAACACCTTCTCAATTCTACATAGATTTGAAAACCATTGTGATGACACTCTCCTACCCCAAATCTTATAGTCTCCTTTTTATTGCTGGGTCATTATACCCAATTGATGTATGTGAATCCTATTGCACGATTTGATTGTTATTGTCATGCATATTATATGAAATTGATGGTCATCATTTTTCCCATGATATGGCATTATTTGGTTTCATATTTGCAATGTGGGTGTCTTTTGGATGCAATGATTGTGATTGGTTAAGTGTTCAACCACTTGTTTGACATTAGTGTTGTTGGACTACATAGTCAACGACTTCCTAGTACAAAGGAGTGGGCCTTAGGGTCTCACATGTTTGGGTGGTGCTAACCACCATTGGGGTCAGACGGACTCTTGGTGATGTTTAGTGGAGTGTGTGTATGGATCTTGTGATGTCTCAATACTTCTATTTCTTCTATTTCAATGTTTATTTCAAAAACATGTAAATTTAGATTTTGAGACCCTAGAATAGAATGATTAGTTGTAATAATATTGGACACTATTTTATGGACTATGAACCATCCATGTTTGAGATGAGATTCATCATATTGTAACATGTCTATGTTGTCATTTAAATTGATTTTTATTATCATCTTTTAAAGGATTTAGCATATTTGGAGTATCCTGCTAATAAGATGATTAAATCTAATTCACTTTAGTAGTTAAAATGAAACTAGAAGCTATGATACATTTATGTTTTGAATACTATGAGTAGATAGAATTCAATGATATTGTCTTGTGTTGTCAACACTATGATTTGGAATTGAATAGTTCTTACATGCTTGTTGCACTAGATATATAATGATAATGCAAATGAATGAAACATGTTTTTGGGTTAAAATTGAATTAGTTAAATTCATGGATGTTTAAGTTGGGTAAATAAACCTTAGACATATTGAAAATTTATGGTTCTTATGATTTACAAATGAACCTTAAAATGTGTGAGTTATGCCTTTTTGAGTGTAGTAATGTTTTGGATTGTCTAGACCTAGCTCTTTACATGTTTTAGTCTCATGAGATTGTTTCATATCATTTGAGATAATTTGAGGTTGACGCATACCTTTAGATGTTTATTTGGGTGTTAATCATCCTTAGGACCCTCTTGTCATTCTTTGAAGCAAGCTTGAATTGAAACGGACCCTGTTTGGGCACATTTTGTACTTCCCATATTTAGTTCACCCATTTTAATATAAAGGAGTGAATGACATTTGTCCTAGGGACAACTCATCCCTAGTAAAAAGGGTTAATTCTTCCCAAAATTGGGCAAATGATAATAGTCGATAGTTGTGGTTATTTTTCAAAAAGTTTCCTAAATGAAGGTTGATCCCTGGAGTCTACCTTGACTTCCTATCCAATTGTTTTGGACATGTTTGTTATACTTTGTAAGTTGTGCATCTTTTTGTGTTGTACTACATATCTTGGTGTGATAATTACTAATCCAAGCATGTAACTAAGTGAGGTGTTGGATCTCTTGATCATCCTACATCTTGGTTTAGAGAACCAAAGGTTAGGATGCCATTACCACTTCTTTGTGAACATGTGTTATGTTTGGTTTGGTTGAAAGGATGGAACAGTGCACCTCTCATCCTATTCTTACCATGTACTGCAAATTAATTGATACATGTACTACATTTACAAGGCAATTAAGAAGTATTTAAATATTATGAAATATTAATACATATTACAAGTTAACATATACAAATAAGGAAGGGGTCCCATGGAGCTACTAGAGGATCCATTTTTGTCGACCAAGGGGTCCCATGAAACCCAAAAAAAATTGTTATTGCATAAATTAGAATCTTTTCCATCAAAATAGGATTAGCTACTTTTGAAACATTCCTGCATGAACTTAGGGAGTTTTTTATCAACTTTTTACATTCATGCCATTTAAATGAAGGAAAAAATTGGACAGAATTTTTCATTTAATCAATTTTAGTGTTTTATTAGTTTATTTTACATAAGTTTAAAAGTTTATCATGGGACTCCAACATCCTAGAAAATCTCCACTAAATTCTTTGGCATTAAACTATTGTATAAAAATACCTCATGAGAGCGCCAACTTCCACAAATTTTAGAAGAATTTTTTCATGTAATCAATTTTAGTGTTTTATTAGTTTATTTTACATAAGTTTAAAAATTTATCATGGGACCTCAACATCCTAGAAAATCTCTACTAAATTATTTAGCATTAAACTATTGTATAAAATACCTCATGAGAGCACTAACTTCCACAAATTTTGGAAGAATTTTTTCATGTAATCAATTTTAGTGTTTCATTAGTTTATTTTACATAAGTTTAAAAATTTATCATGGGACTCGAGTGTCCTATAAAATCTCTACTAAATTATTTAGCATTAAACTATTTTATAAAAATACCTCATGAGAGAGCCAACTTCCACAAATTTTGGAGCTTATAATTTTAAGCATAACAGCAACTGCAAAATTCATAGGACCACCTACATTAAAATGCTCCTAAAAAATCTTAGCAACACCACTAAGATAATTTAAGAAGCCCCCCTCCATGTGACTGCAGCCTAAGAAGTGAAAAGACAACATCTAATGTTCTTGATAATAGCAATAATACAATATATTACATATACACATATTCTAAAAAAGAATATTCTTTCATATCCACTCAAACTATTTCAAAATGAATATAACTCTATAATTAAACAAAAACATCCTTATATAAAAGATTCTCCAAGGAGGAAGTGGATTATCGGTGTGGAAGTCATTTGTCATCACCAACAATGCTTAGCTAGAATACAAAAGGAAGCGGAAGGCTACAAAGGCAGTGGAATTTCTAAAAGAAGTGGTGGGTCTCAATGACCAATGTGGAGTCAAATTGATGATTTCTCTTTTCACAAATAGCTTTGAGGAAGATGAAGCTAGACTATATAAAGATATTAACAAAATGTTTATAGATCAAAAAACTGGTTGGACTTTTTTTTGAAAATGTTGTTTTATCAGGGTTTTGTTTTTTCATTTCTTTTTGTTTTTGTTTTTGGGTTGTTTTATCTAAAAAGCCCAAAATGCAAATAAAAAAGCAGGGCAACCATTTTTCTATATCAACAAAAAATAGTGTAATGCAAAGGTAGTTAGTGCTAGAAATCCTCATGTCCAAAGAGAGTGCCAAGTGCCAAGATCATCATCAATTTAGTGGCACTGACAAATTTGGCCTCCTCTACTATAGTAAAGATTCACATCAGTGCACTATGTAAGAGGGAAACAAGAGGGGACCTATAGCATTATTTAAAATCTATTAAATAAAAAGTGGGGCAAACTTGCTTCTTTTCCTTCCACTACATGCTGACAAGCTTTAAATTTTCCCTTAGTTTAATCTAAAAAAACTCACGGGCTAAAAAGGTAAAATCAATAAAAAAGAATTTAAGATATAGTTGTTTCCCTTTTTATTTAACTTTTTGTTTTAATTGATAGATCTATTTTTAAAATACAGTTGTTTCTACGAAGAAAGATGGGAAATTCTCATGCAAATAAAGAAAGATGGACAATTCTCATGCAAATAAAGATAGTTTTCCAAAATAGGAAAAACTATTCTTAAAAAAGTGCAGAATACTATATATTGGGTGGAGTAGTTTATCACAAGTTTCTAATAAATCTACATTGGTTTTCATCCTAGAAAATCAAGAAGAAACAAAGAAAGCTTTTGTTTGAATAGCTGCAAGTACAAAAAATAAAAAAAGGAGGAATTTATTTATAAATATGTTTCAAGATCAGGAAATCAGAAAAGGACTACTTGTTTCAAGAGATGGATAAGCAGGAAGGAGGAGCAACAGGGTATGACTACGCCATTCATATGTTGAGGGGTGCTGAACCTCAACCCCATTATTCCTATTCTATTCTTGAAAGGCAGAGGGTAGGAGATCCATTATTTCAGCATACACAGGGCTATGACTACATTATCAGCAAGTTGAGGAGTAAGAGTGAACTATTGATGAAAATTATAGAAGCAAATGAAAAGAAAATTGCAGACAATAAGAACAAAAATGAAAAGATTTAAAAGACACCGAAAAACACTAGATTTAAAGTGGTTCACCCAATAATGGCTACATCCACTTTCAAGGATTATCTCTTTTATTAATTTTGAATACAATATATATTGAAGCAGTAGCCAACTATTTATAAATCAGTCTCATCTCCAATAAATGAAAAAATCCATCAAAAAGGGCAACTTCTAATTTTGTAAATACATGCCAAAAGAAGTCAGTTACAAAAGGCATCCTTTTCGAATATGTGAGAGAAACTTGCCAATTTGGGCTTCACCAAACCCTACAAAGAAACTTGCTAATTTGGGCTTCACTGAACCCAACAAAGAAACTTGTCAATTTGGGCTTCACCAAACCCAACAAATAAACTTGCTAATTTGGGCTTCACCGAACCCAACAATCTCCCACTTGAAGACCAAATAGCTGCTCTCAGAAATCCGTTACATTTCTACTTGTATCGTCACTTCGAAAACAAGCTTGTATTGTAGGGCTTTAAACTCTGTTCAAGGGCACTTCGTATAAATCATTTCCAAGCTTCCCAATCAATTGTAACACCTTCTAGAAATGATCCAGTCATATTATAACCTCAACAATCCATCACTGTAACCATTTCCGCTACAATCATTAGCATCTTGAGAAACCCCCATTTCTTCTTCCCATTAGACAGTTTCCCACATTCTACACCACACCCCTGCCAGGCATCATCACCACAGACCAAACAATTCCTTTGGGCCTGCTTCAATTCCTTTGGCTAAATAACTTTGATAGGAGTAGCACAGCAATCATAGATCATATGGACCCTATTCTACATGAAAAGAAAGTGGAATGCCCTCACGACTAGTCTCTGTGATAGTACAGCCCCTGCCCATGCCGCCAAAGCCGCTACCCCCCTTCTCACTGGATCCAAAAAGTTACAGTTCTCTCCCTTAGCAAAGCCAATCGCAATGATGAAGAGAATAAATCCCAAATGTAGCGCCATCAACACCATGTTAAAAACCAAGCTCTCCTTGGTGTTAAAATTATCAACATCCTGTCCAAAATTGACCCATTCCGTAGCTAGCGACCAATGTGGCCGGAAAACATCATGTATACTCTTAGTAGTGTCTTTTGCTTTGTTTGAACCAGATTTCCTCTTTTTCAAAGGTGAAGAAACACTCTCAACTAGAGCTTTATTTGCTTTTGTTTGCTCAATTTGTGTTCTTGCCTCTACGCTAGATTCTGATTAGCTCTCTATCGGTACCTTACTGCCGTCGGTCTTTTTCTTGACATGATTAGAAAAAGATACCTTTGTCTAAGACATAGCATTAGTAATTTCTTTAGCTACCTCTATGCTATTGGCTAGTCCTTCTCCGCACCAACAGACTCCATGTCGACAACTCCGCCATTCTGGGTATCACTATTCTTAGCTTCTACCAAAACATGCAAATCCTCTACAGTAGCCAAACAGATAGGAGAATCATCTATTTCCATTGGCAAATTAAATCTAACCTTTTTCTTTACAGACATACCATTTCTTAAACACATTATGTTTGAATCTGTGACCTCCTGCTGCAACTTGAAAAGAGAAACTTCATTATCAGCAAAATAAAATATTTGTTTTACCTCTCTCTCTTCTCCAAACTGAGCTACAACACTTTTCATTTCTTACATCTGCTCCATGTCATTGCCAAGTTCCAACATACCAAGAAACTCCTCAATAATAGAATCAGCTTCATCATTTAATTCATCCAAAAACATCTGATGAATAGCTCCCACTTCATCATGACTCTCTTCATGGCCATGGCACATAGACATGAGAGCTTGAACCCAATCATCCCAGTTGGGACTCTCTTCCATATCTACTTCGTCCATAGCTTTGAAAATTCTTCAGCGATCTCCAAGGAACCGCTTCACCACCGAGCTTCTTCACCAAGTTTCTCCACCAGGCTCTGATACCAATTGTTGATGAAAATTGGAGAAGCAAATGAAAAGAAAATTGCAGAAAATAATAACAAAAATTAAAAGATTTAAAAGGCATCGAAGAACACCAGATTTACAGTGGTTCGCCCAATAATGGCTACATCCACTTTCAGGGATTATCTCTTTTATTAATTCTGAATACAATACATATTGAAGCAGTACGCAACTATTTTTAAATCAGTCTCATCTCCAATAAATGGAAAAATACATCAAAAAGAGAAACTTCTAATTTTGCGAATACATGCCAAAAGAAGTCGGTTGTAAAAGGCATCCTTTTCAAATATGTGAGAGAAACTTGCCAATTTGGGCTTCACTGAACCCAACAAAGAAACTTGTTAATTTGGGTTTCACTGAACCCAACAAATAAACTTGCCAATTTGGGCTTCACCGAAACCAACATGAACCCCCACCCCACCATCTTTATTTTGTTTGTGAGAGGAAATTAGAAAAATACTAGACCAAAATGTTTCAAGAGATGGAGAAGCATGAAGGAGGAGCACCAGGGTATGACTATGCCATTCATATGTTGAGGGGGGATGAACCCCAACACCATTATTCCTATTTTGTTCAAGTGAAAGACAGAGGATGGGAGATGGATTATTTCAGCATATACATGGGTATGACTCCATCATTTACAAGTTGAGGAGTAATCAATCCCCACCACACAAAGTAGATATAGAGTCACTACAGAGGGCAAGTGAGATCATGTGATTTACTCACTTTAAAAGACTGATGAAACATTGTATTCCCTTCTCTTGTGGATGTAGCCAATTTTGGTGAACCATGTAATTCGCTGTGTCAAGATATTTTTTATTCTTTCTGTGTGTTTGTTTATCTAATTTTATTATTTATCTAAACAATTTAATTTATCTGCTTTTCAACTTCTGGTTTAGTGTTTGGTCATAAAGCATTATTAGATGATTTTTTAGGGATAAGTTTGTCGTCCATATTTTGTTATATGTTTTATTTAATTTAATTTTTTTAATTATCCAAATATTATTCTAGCCTGCATGCATTATGCCTTGTTGGAATATTAATTGAACTAACTAAAATGAAGATAATTTAAAAATGGAATAAAGTAAGGAAAATGAATTGGATGTAGGTTAGATAAGCATGGAATATGTGGTGATTCTATTCATGCAGCTACATTTGTGGAAGGTGGAAATCAGCTTCTGAGTTTTGGAGGTGATAGGTAGATTTATCATTAGGATCTTGGAATGAAGAAATGCATTCACAAGGGCAATGGTGGGGGTTGTGTTTAATAGTTCAGCATTGAGTATTTCTCCAAATAGTGGGATTGTTAATGTTTACAACAAAGATTAATTTATTCTGAGTGTGAAAAGGCTTGCCAGAGACCTCATAAACTAAGCCCCAAAATGCAACAAAATGTCTTGCCTTCCCAAACTATCAAAGCAGACACTTGCAGTATTGGTAGCATTGTCATGTGTTGTTGTATTCTTGTGCAGATGCAGAGCAGCTTATGCAGTTGACCGTTTATGAGCACCAACTCACCACCAGCTGTCAGTCATTATGAAAGCCTTATGGAAGATCATTTGACCTAAGATTTTGTAGGCTATCAGTGTTTTAATACTCTATTGAAAACATAGAATGTGGGGTTTGTTTTTATTTTTTGTTATTGTTGGAGATTTATTAGACAACACCCAGAACTATGGTCCTAGATAAATCTCAAAATAATGGCATTATTTAATTTCTTGAGTTATAGTCAAAGGATGCACACACTCTTGAACATCATGGTAGCAAATTAATATTGAAATGATCACCATGAAGGCTTGCATGGTTCACATAATAATACATGCTATGCATGATGAACATGACTACATTATCTATTTTTTCTTTTTCTTGTTCCATGCTACTCATTTGCATGAGTTGTATTTTTAGAATTAAGTTTTACCATAGTGCATGAGCAGTGCATGAAGTTAATATTCTAGTTTTATATTTAATAAGTTGTGTGATTCCAATGACAATATATTGTTAGACTTCTATTTTTAGTTTCAAACAACTCTATTAATACTATATTTCAGCACATTGTTTTATTAGTGTGGATGACCAACTAATTTAGATTTTGAAATGAATAAAGTGTGTTTCTCTTTATTAGCTATGATTTTGTGTAGCTATATATAAGTTTTATTTAATTTTCCAGCTAAGTAGTTTCCCTGCATTTTGTTCATGTTTCTATATTGAGTTTTTTTGTTGCTGGTTGGAAAAACATTCATATGTTTCTTTATGCTGATAGGAATATTGTTATTGAAAGTGGTGTAGAAAATATTTTGAAGAATAAATGGAAATCAAATGGAGATAGAGGTGTCAACCTATGCAAAGGAAGCATCCTGGAATGGCATAACCATCCGTATGTTTCTTTAAAAGTATAAACTACCATACTAGCAATAGAGGAGGAGGGCATTGGGATTAAAATAGAAAACACCAAGTGTAAGAGAAGATGTCCCTAATCCCATAGAAAGTGCAATGGAAAATTGTGACAATATCATTGGTTCCTTTTATAAAGGGCCCAAAAAATGGCATTCATATACACATAGTACACAAGAAAGAATGGTGAGAAAACCATTGGCAGGTTTGTGTGCAATTTTTTAGTGGTTTTTTTTAATTGATTTTGAAAGAGCAGAAAGAAGTGAAACATGGCACCATTACTCGGTACCTCGGTATTCCTTTTGGCATTGGCATTTCTATGAAAGATATGAAATTATTCTCATGGATAAACCACTTTTTGTCTATGGCTAGTCACATCAAGTGGCCAATAAAATCCTCTTGGTGAGCCATGTTTATATCTCTTCATCTTATAATCAACTATCATGGCTCATCTAAAATTATTTATGGTCTAGATGAGGCAACACGAAGGGCATGCCGGCCACATTATCATCACATGACATTCTCCTGAAGGACAAAGGTGGCTTGGGTATCATTGATCCTTACACACAAGGGGTTTATCTTTCAACCAAGTGAATTGTAAGTTCCTTGGAAGGTGATGCACCTTGGAAGCACTTGGTTTGATTTCACATACAAACTACTTGTAACAACCTGTTTTTGACCGAGTTTTGTTTGAGAAGGTCATGGATGGCGAGCTGGCAAGAAAGTGGGTGTAGAAAATATCTGGGAAGTGGGTGAATGTTTAAGGGACAAGAAAATATCTGTTAGAGAAGAGATCATGGCACGGTGAGGTGGAGGAGTTGCTAAAACTGTTTTAATGCAAAAAAAATATCTCTGAAAAATTGTAAGGTAGAGAGGAAGAGTGGGTGAGTTCATTGAAGGCAACAAGAAATATCTACCTGGTGGGTGCGAATTGAATGTTTTGGAGGGATTCGATGCTGAGAAGAGACAACTAGAGTGTAGAGAGGACACCCAAATAGTATAGTCAATGCATTTTTGGGTAGAAAGAAGAAGGAAAGTAGAGGAAAATATCTGATTTGTTAGAGGAGAGCCAACGCAGATATTTTTAGAGAGGCATTTAATAAAAAATGAAGAAGAAAGAGTTTGGACTTTTAGAAAAAGGAGAAAATATTTGGGAGGGCAGCGTGGAAAGGAGACTCGCTATTTTTTGGGAGAAAAACCATGATTTGGGAAAAAAAAGAGAAGATAGAGGGAATGATAGAGAGATGAGGAGAGCAACGAAGGGAAGAGGAAATCACTCAAGGAGCATACCAAATTGTAGTTAGAGGTGCGCTAAAGGTAAGAGTAGACAGGATAGAGGTATTTTCCTCAGTTCATTGTATTTCTAGCACAAAACTAGAATATGTTACAGCAATTTCATTAGGCACGGAAAGACTAAAACCTACTACTATTTGCAAGAAACTAAAATATGTTAGCTTCAATTTCTATTAACCATAGATAATATGAAACTCCATCACTACCTTTCAAACAAAACTACGATATGGTTGTTTCTATTTCTATTGAGCACAGGAAGATCGAAACCCCATTACTGTCATAAAAAAAAATATGTTTACTATGTTTTCATTAAACACAAAGTAACTGAAACCTCATTACTGCCTATAAAAAGGGATTAAAATATGTAGTCTCTGTTTTCTGTAAGCAGTAGAAAACTGAAACCTCTTTCTTGAATCAATTTTATATGCCTGAAATTTATTTCAATGCAAGCTATTTACATTGCCTCTTTCGTGAAATTTATTTTAAAACTGCACAATTATTTTATTATGTCTTTAGACAAAAAGGGTCTTCAAAAGATTAGGGGACTTCTAATTTCTAGTTGTTAGGCAAATCAGGTGATTCAATTTATTTTAGGGAAAATAAACAAGGGGTTTGATTCTATAGATAATTTAATGAAGGAAACCATATCTCAGTCCCATGAAACCTCTTCATATGTGATGTCTTGTCTAATATATTTTCATTTTGACTCTCCTTAAAGAAAATGGGGTAGCTTTTGTTTTGGTCAATACAGTCTATTTTTATGTTAAATCACCAGCCTCGAGGAAACCATCTTTGAGTTAAAAAATGAAATGGCACTAAAATACCTTAGGAACATCTACCTGTGTTGTGCATAAAAATTGGTCACATAAACTCTATTTGGAATGAAAATCTGTCACTCAACCCAATGATCTAAGGGGACTACTATAGGAGGGAAAATTGAGAATTCCATATTTGTAAGTCTTTTTAACAATTTATTTTGGTATGTTATATATGGCAATCGTTATGTAAATATTAGGCTGTGAGGAGGCTTGCAATGCCATTTTCCATGTTTTTCTTATAATATCCTTGTCATCCCTTATGAAGAGTGATCAAGATGGGGTCACGAGAGTTATTACAAAACTAATCTAACTGGCAGAAGGCTGTTTTCAACAAATTACACTATCCACGAGAGTTTGGGTCTTGTAGATCATATTTTCCACCTTTACTATTTTAAATTTATAACTTAGTGTTTTTAGTCTTTTTAGATTCATCGTTTAGTCAAATGAGATGAACAAGGTCTAGACATTAGAGTGATCATCTCGAGTGGCTCTCTACAGGCCCGGGGCCCGTAAGTGGCTGCCAGGGGAACTAGTAGTAGAGTTATAGTAACAAGTGATAACTAAAACTAAAACATTGGGTAAAAAAACACTAATAAGATAATTAGATCTCATGCATGGACTTGAGCGCTTGTAAAGGCTAAGGATGCAACGAGAAGGCCTATCCATCTATAAGGCGTCGAGTCATCTGTCTGTGGGGCGTGGATTTGGGCACGATTGAGTCTCCTCGTCTGTATGAGAGGTACTTGGTTCCGTGTGGTAACATCCCTTCGAGCATGCATGATGACACTCCATATGATTACACTCTAGTATCTAGCACCTTAGGAGTCATGAGTAGTACCTGACTTATGACTTAGATGAGTACACCTATATTATGACTTTGACTATAAGCACTATTCTCCATGTCTGCTCTATCTCTGATGTGAGTGCCGGGCAACTTGTATCCCCTTGTTGTGTGAGGCCTACCTTTTTCATTCCCGTATATTTGACTATTTACTTTATTATTGCTAATACATTTAGACTTGTGGGACTGTTGATCCCGAATTCCTGAACTATTAGACTTTATGATCTTATGGGAAAACTAATTGGTTGATGTTAGATAGATGCTTTATATTATGATGTTATGGGAAAACTAATTGGGTGATGTTAGATAGATGCTTTATATTATGATGTTGTGAGAAAACTAATTGGGTGATGTTAGATAGATGCTTTATATTATGATGTTATGGGAAAACTAATTGGGTGATGTTAGATAGATGCTTTATATTATGATATTATGAGAAAACTAATTGGGTGATGTTAGATAGAAAATTGTTTTGTGATTCAATTTTGGGAATGGATGTTTGAAATGCAAAAATTAGGATCTAAATTGTAATGTGACTTTCTTAATGCTATAGTGAAGTTGTGATATTTTATACGAGTGAATGTTTTAATTTCTTCAGCTATTATATATGTGTGTGTGTGTGTGTGGGGAATTAACTTTGCAATTGAGTGTGCAAGTATTTCTAACAAGCCATAGAAATTGAAGATCAGTCCACACATGATGTTGTTATCCACTGTGAAACCGATCTAGTTCCACGAAGAACTAAGATCAACTCAGTGTATGATGAAATTCTGTAATGTTTATTGCATGATGTTAATCGGGTTAAGTCTATCCCTCTTTTAATTTGAATTATAATTGGTGTTATAAGAATTTTGTCTTTGAATTTCATTTTTTTTTTAAATTTTAAATTTGGAGACACTTTTCATGTGCTTTAACTTGACCCTAGGTGCTCAAATTAGGCTAAAATTGACCCTAGGTTGTAACCCTTGGGTCTAGGGACCTTTTTCACTTGGGTAACCCTTGGTAAACCTCCATATGGTCACCTTAACTTCACCTTGAAGTTAAGTGACGAAATCAGAGACATGGGAGGGAGAGGATGAGTGGTCCCAACACTCAACCCCATCCCTTTTTACTTCCCAAGGCTGGAGATGTCTCCAAGACCCACCAATTGTGGAGGACTCGACTCCAAGTCTCTCTCACAATTGGTGAGGGTTACTTGGAGTTATGTGGTCCCTCTTGAGAGGAAAGGAAGGAGACACATGTGTCACCCATTCCCTCTTAAGCTCCTCTTTTCTCTCCCACATGTTGGAGAGATGACAAGTGGAAGGGGTGAGAGAGACTTGGGGATGGGTGAGTGACATGTGTCAACACCCATCCCATGGGTCTTGCTTGTAGTGGGGAGGAAGAGTGAGGAGGTGACAAGTGTCACCTCCCCATTCCTCTAAGCTCATGGGTTGAGCTTATGTTAATCCCACTTGGAGAAGATTATGGATTGTGGAATTTTTGAGAAATTCTAATTGTTTGAATTTTACTTTGGGGAAAAAGATAGAGGGAGTTTTGTGGCTTATGTTGGAGGAGGATTTGGAGAAGCTCTACATCAACCTTCTTCCATAATTGGGCTTTTAAAGGTTGTCTTCAAGGCTAAGGCCTTCCCTTTGTATTTTTATTTGCTTGCATGATGCATATGTGTGTGATTTATTTTCTTGAGTTTTATTGTTATTGTGGGAAAAATTTGTAGGGTGTTGTAAGAGCCTATCCCACTTGGGAGAAGATGCTCAATAAGTGTGGGGTAGGGGAGGATTGATCCTCCTCGGGGTCATTACCTTGTTTTTGGGGTGTTGTAAGCCTTGAGGGTAATATATGTGATTTTGAGCAATATGAGACATGGCTTGAGAGCCAAAATATGGAAACTTTTGAAAATTGTGTTAAATGTGTTGGCTTGAGGCCATGAGAGGAATTTGTATTGGGATATTTTGTAGGAGTGGCACTCTTGAGTTGAGTGTGTCCACTCCCCTAGCCCTTTGAACTCACCCTGGTTGAGTTCATGTGTTGTGATTATCCATGGGTGTAAAATTGTGTTTTGGTTGTTTGGAATGTCTTGTTGTGAAGTGGAATGAGTTCCCAAGTGTGTGGGTGACCTCCCTAGCTTGGGGGTGACCCTCTTGCGGGTCTACAGTAGGGAGGAGAGAAAGATGTGTGGTTTTCTTTTCCCTTGTTGTGATATGCAGGTTCATTGGAGCTAAGTGTGAAGTTGGTGAAACTCCTTTTTCTTGGAGTTAATATTTTATTTTCCTTTACTCTTTAAGCTCTTGAGAGAGAGCTTGGCCTACTTAGGAGACTTTACCATTTGTTAGTTGTCAAAGATGAGAACTTGGTTCTCTCTTTTGTTCTAAAATTATATTTTCTTAAGTAGTGTGTAAGCCATTCTCATTATATTGGAAGTTAAAGTTTGTTGATTTAATTCCTATGCTTCAAAAAGTTGAATGAAGAAAATTTGTTTTATAAGTCAATTCATTTGTATGTAAATTTTAAGAAATTGTCAAGTAGAAGAGTTGCAATTTTAATTTTGAGATAATAAGAAAAATTGTATATTGTTGTTGTGAAAAAGAGAAATTTTAGATGATGTTAAGTTTTGGGAGAATTTACTAAATTGCATTTATTTCTTCCCTTACAAAAATGTAAACATTGGTATTGCTATGAATAAATTTTGTTAGAAAGAAAAAAATGACTTCATGCCTTGTAGAAAATTGATCTAAGAAATTATATATATATATGTTTAATTATTTAAAAAAAAAGTTGTATGTGAATGGAAGAAAAGAAAATTTGAATTATATATGTTATGTGTATATGAATGTATGCATTTTATGTATATAGATACAAACTAATTTTTATCATTTGTCAAAAAAAAATTGACACTACACTATTTATACAATTGTATAGATATATATATACACATATTGTTATATTTATTTCTAAATAAACTGTGATTTAAATTTATTTGAGTTCCCTGCTGTGTGTATATATATATAACTCATTAAAAAAAATGAAATGATGGCTATGTAAATGAAACACAGTAAGTAAACTATTTCAAAAAAAAATTAACAGTTCACAGTTTTTGTTATACAATTTTTTTTTTGAATGGAGTGGTGGGGGGGTTCGAATCCCCCCCCACCGTTGCTATTTTTACATTGGGTGTGGGGAGGGGGCAGAGCCCCTACCCACACCCCACGCTGTGGGATGTGGGGGTGGGTTCCTCCCCCTCCCCACACTCTCCACTACCTCCTAAACCTTGCCACAACCCTGTCATTTCTGCGGCCTTTGCACACTTGCCCTCCGCCAGTCCCTCCTCTATGGCGACTCTTTACCTCTGCCGACCCACGATGGCTCCACCCTCCAAACCACTCTGCGGCTCCCTCCTACCTCCGCACATCCTCTGCCACAGTGCCTCCCATAGTGGCCACCACACCCACAGTGCCGCCCTCCTCAAGATGTCGCTACCACCACTCGGCCTATCCTCCACAGTCCCTCCATTTTTGGGCTGCCAATAAAAAGAAAACAAAAATATATTTAGGGTTTTAGCATCTTTATAAATGAAAACAAAAATAAATATATACATATATTTATTAAAAGGAATTCTCGTGTATAAACATAATATATATGTATGTGTGTGTGTGTGTGTGTGGCCGCTATTACACCCTGAAAACAAAACCAAGAAAACAAGGAATGAGAAAATGAGAGAGAAAAAGAGAAAGAAAGATAAAAGTGAAAACAAAGAGGAGAAAATGCATGAGTTTCGAAAATAGGGCTAGGGTATTTGACATGAAGAAAATGATATTTTATTGTTGGAGGAATTCAGGGCTAAGAGTATTAATTAAAATTTAATATTCCTTTAATCATGTTGGGGCAATTTAATTATCAAAATTAATTTATACGGTAATTTAAAACCCAGATTGGAAACCTAGTAAACCTATTTAAAAGAAGTTAGTAAATCCATTTCTGAGATCTGATCTACCAAGAAATTAGGAATAATGTAAATGATGCAGAGATAACTCTGATTGATCGAAAATGTGAAGGAGAATAAATTAATCTTAAATTATAGAAAATGTGAAGGAGAACAAATTGATCAAACTTTGTTGAATAATGTTTTAAATTATAGAAAACGTGAAGGAGAACAAATTAATCTTAAATTGTAGAAAATGTGAAGGAGAACAAATGATCAGACTTTGTTGAAAAATGTTCAATTAACTTAATCAACTATATTACCAATGCAACTAGTGAGATGTAAGTAATTTATTAATCCAAATCAGTAAACCTCTTGATCAGATTAGTTTTAGTACAATAAACCCTATTCACGCCCATGAGGCGTTATGCTGTTGGATTTTCCTAGAATTTAGGGTTTAGATAGGTTAGTGAAGTTTAACCCTGTTTGGGATTATAATATTGTTTTCACCAAGTATGGTCATTTGATTTTGGTATTTTATCATCCTCTCATGCATTTGATTTTTGGCTATTGATTTTGACTTACATCAAAATCCCTTCATTTACATGGGTTGACTTAGGGTTTTAGTCGTTGATCCTAACCCTATTGGCAACGTTAACCGCATTGCGATGACCCCCTAGTTGGCCTTCATTGTGAATGGTTTGCACACGTGAATGCATTAACCCACATTCATCTATTATTGTTTACACCTTAAGCATAATGCCACCGAGCATGCTTATGCGTGCGAGGGGGTTTCTAGGGAAGCATGGAAATTTTTTTGATATTTCGTGTCATGACCACATGACAAATGTGGACATGACACGTGTGATGCATGTCATGACTGCATGGGAAATGTGGGCATGACATTTGGTATCAAAGCCCAAGTTTAAACACTAGGCATATTTGGGCATGTTATTTATTCTGTAACTTTGATTAATTAGTGCCTACCTTGTTTTGTAGGATGCCTCCCCGACGTGTTCGACAAGTGCGATCATGTAACACTGCGTCCACTAAGGTGCACAGTGATTCCTTTGCAGAGGGACATGCACCCACAGCCATAGCAGATCCACTAGTACCACATGTACCACTAGTACTTGATATAGGTCCTTAGATTTTGCAGACATTGCAGGCCATGTTAGAGAGGCTACCGCCAGTTATACCAGTGCCATGTGATGAGCCTTGCGTTGATTTGCGAGAGGAGCCACATGAGGAGCCGCGTGCTGAGTCATGTGCTGAGCCGCATGTAGAGCCCCACGTTGTTCCACGAGAGGTGCCACGTGTGGAGCCTTTTGTAGAGATACCTGATACTATAGTGGAGGAGGTAGGGTCAGCCTATAGAGCACGGAGTAGGAGTCCTCTGAGACATCTGAGACAAGATGAGCCTGTGAGGGTAGAGCAGGTACATCACGGACCTTATGAGTATGGTATGGATGAGCCAGTTATAGGACTTAGAGACAGAGGAGATCCCATCAGAGACCTACTTAGGCTTAATCCACCTACCTTCGTAGGAGCTACAGAGGGAACTGAGGCTAAGGCTTGGCTCATGAGTTTAGACAGGTGCTTTGTGTTGCGACCATATGGGAGCAACATGAAAGTGCACTTGGTAGTACACTGCCTGAGAGAGGCAGTAGCTACTTGGTGGCGCACTAAGGAGTGCAAGCGCCGATTATCCTTAGACACACTCACATGGGACACTTTCATAGAGTGCTTTAATGTACGTTACTTGTTAGATCATTATAGATAGCGCCGGATAGATGAGTTCCATGACTTGTAGCAGAGAGGACTCATGGTTGCACAATATGAGAGCTAGTTTATTGAGCTTTCACATTACACAGAGTATCTCCATGATGAGAAAATCCTAGTGCACAAATTCATCAGAGGATTGAATCATGGGATAGCAGGACCAGTGCATATGGCAGACCCCCAGACCATGAGTGAGGCTGTCAAGAAGGCTTATATTGTAGATTTAGGGATGAGGGTAGAATTCATGCCCACAATTTCAGGACCATAATCACCAGCAGTAGCAGAACTTTCGTAGACCAAAATCCACACCATAGAGAGGAGGATTTAATTCTTCATCATTACCTCCTAGGCCTCCACAGCAGCAATAGCAATAGCATCAGTAGAAGTCCAGACCCTAGTAGAGGGCTCAGGGAGGATAGAACCATGGTTGGCAGTAGTAGGGCCCGTGTAGGGATCAGAGACAACATGGATCATCTGTGGGACCCGCGAGGTCACAATAATCATATAGAGGTTCACAGGGGTCCACAGGACAGACTGGACAATAGCAGTCAGGTAGGACTCAGTCAGGGCAGTTACAGGCTAGGGGCCCATGTTATGTTTGTGGTGGGGTAGGGCATTTGGCTAGAGAGTGTCCACAGGATTTCATAGCAGGGGGACAACCCCATTCTGGAGTATCTAAACAGACTGTAGGGGATGTGGGAAAGTCCCACCGTATGTTTGTAGCAGTTGACAACCGCCAGGCTGATTTCCAAGCCTCAGTTATTGAGATAGTAGCCATTTCCATTCTTTTTGATTCTGGTGCTACTGATTCCTTTATATCTGCATCATTAGTGGAACGTTGCAGGCTAGTGGCTTCCAGGTAGGACATTAGGTGGGAGATTGAGCTGGCCTCTGGGGCTAGGATGTCAGTAGATACCTTGGTCCGGGATTGTGAGATTTTCTTTGGTTTCTTCACTACATCATGTGACCTTAGAGTTATGCCATTAGGATCCTACGGTGTAGTTTTGGGTATGGACTGGCTTGTGGCTCATAGAGCCAAGCTAGATTATTGCTAAAGGGTAATTAGCTTCTTAGACAATCATGGTACACTGGTTGAGATAGTGGGAATTCAAAAGCCCATGACTGTTCATATGATATCCACTCAGCAGCTTAAGCGCTGCATGCGGAAGGGGTGTCAGTTGTTCGCTATCACGGTCAATGACAGATCAGAGGATGAGTCTGAGGCTTCTTTAGATGACCACCCTATCCTGAGAGAGAGTTTGCTGACATGTTTCCGCTAGAATTACCAGGTATGCCTCCACGTAGAGAGGTTGATTTCCACATTGATCTAGTGCCAGGTGCTGAGCTAGTGTCTCATGCACCTTACAGGATGACTACACATGAACTTACAGAGCTCAAATTGCAGTTAGAGGAGTTACTTGAGAAGAGACACATTTGACCTAACATTTCACCATGGGGCGCACCAGTTATCTTTTTGAAGAAGAAGGATGGGTCTCTTCGCTTGTGCATGGATTACAGGCAGTTGAACAAGGTGATGGTGAAGAACCGTTATCCTCTGCCTAGGATTGAAGACCTTTTTGACTAGATGCAGGGAGCCATAGTGTTCTAAAAAATTGATCTAAAATTTGAGTATCACCAATTGTGCATCACAAAGGCAGATATTCATAAGACTACTTTCTGAACTAGATATGGCCATTACGAGTTCACAATGGTACCCTTCGGTTTGACAAATGCCCCTACAGTGTTCATGAGTCTCATGAACGAGGTGTTCTACACTTACTTGGATCGGTTCGTGATCATCTTTCTTGATGATATTTTGATCTATTTGTGGACCGAGGAGGAGCATGTGGATCATTTGCATCAGGTTTTGCAGTGCTTACGAGAGAAGTAGCTCTATGGCAACCTGGTGATGTGTACCTTCTTCAGGACAAAGGTGCAGTATTTGGGGCACATCCTATCAGGCGATGGTATCTCTGTAGATCCATCAAAGATCAGAGCTATTCAAGATTGGCCAGCACCCACCAGTGTGATAGATGTCAGGAGTTTCATGGGATTAGCTGGTTATTATCGTAGATTCGTAGAGGGCTTTCCCAGGATTGCACACCCCATCACTTCCCTTCAGTAGAAAGGGAAGAGTTTCACTTGGACCGAACAGTGTGAGAGGGCCTTCAGGGTCCTCAAGGAGCATCTTACCAGTGCTCCCATCTTAGTAGTTCTAGATCCTGCAGAGGATTTTGTTGTTTGCACAGATGCATCACTAGAGGGTTTGGGAGCTGTGCTTATGTAGGGTGGTAAAGCGATTGCATATGAATCACATAAGCTCAAGACACATGAGCTAAACTACCCTACTCATGATTTAGAGCTTGCAACACTTCCTTTTGGGTCGACGCTTTGAGCTCCATTCGGATCACCATAGCTCGCAGTACATTTTTACATAGCCAAATTTGAATGCCTGCCATCAGCGTTGGATGGAGTTTTTATGCGAGTACAACTTTGATGTCCACTACATCAAAGGGAAGGAGAACGTGGTCGTTGACGCCTTGAGTCAGAGGTGCCACGAGATCCTAACCTTGACATTCAGTGTGGACTTGAGAGAGCGTATCTTACAACATCTGCTTGAGGATGAGTGGTTTCTTGAGGTGCAACAGGAGATCCAGAAATAGAGGGCCCTTAAGGACATATTCATAGGATATTCCCTTGAGCCATATGGTTTTCTTAGACATCGTCAGTGCATCTATGTACCCCATGCGGGAGATCTTTGTGCAGTGATTCTTTCAGAGGCCCATAGAGCACATTATGCAGCACACCCAGGGGTGAAGAAGATGCATGCTGACTTGCGACAGTTCTACCATTAGGCAGGTATGAGACAAGACATTGCAAAATATGTTGCTCATTGTCTTGAGTGCCAGAGGGTCAAGGCTGAGCATCAGCATCCAATAGGACTATTGTACCCTCACGAGATACCTAAGTGGAAATGGGACACCATTTCCATGGACTTTATTGTTGGTCTTCCTATGTCATCACGCTGCCATGATGCCATCATGGTGACAATTGACAAGTTGACCAAGGTGGCGCATTTCTCACCTGTACGTAGACGTACAATACACCATCTATGGCGAGAGTATTCTTAGATCAAATTGTTAGACTACATGGAGTACCTCACTGTATCATTTCTGATAGAGACTCAGTATTCACTTCAGCCTTTTGGAGAGCCTTATAGGAGGCATTGGGCACACAGCTCAACTTCAGTTTATCTTACCATCATGAGACCGACAAACAGACAGAGAGAGTTAATCAGGTGTTGGAGGACATGCTTCACATGTATGTTATGGACCATTAGTCTAGATGGGAGGAGTATCTGTATCTGGTTGAGTTGGCTACAATAATGGTCATCACAGCTCATTGGGTATGTCTCCTTTTCACGCTTTACACGACAGACCATGTAGGACACCATTGAGTTGGGATCGGATAGAGGATAGGGTTTCCATTGGTCTAGAGTTAGTTTAGGATATGGAGCAGTAGGTCACATTGATTAGGTAGAGACTTTAGGAGGCACACGATAGACAGAAGAAGTATACCGATGCTAAGAGAACTGATCAGAGCTTCTCAGTGGGTGACAGAGTATTTTTGAGAGTGCGACCGCACAAGAGTCCAATCCGTTACGGAAAGGGCTCTAAGCTCACACCATGGTTCGTAGGACCTTTTGAGATCTTGGAGCGGATAGGACTTGTAGCCTATCGTCTAGCCTTGCCACCTAGCCTGTCACATATCCACGATATCTTTCATGTTTCAATTTTATGACGTTACATATCTGACTTATCTCACGTATTGGATTGGAGTGCTCTTCAGGTAGAGGCAGATGGTTAGCTGGCTTTGGAGCTAATTCACATATTGGCTCGTCAGACATTGGACCTTTGAGGTTGAGAGATGAACCAGGCTAAAGTCTAGTGGGACATGTATGACAAGGTCATAGCGACATGGAAGGATGCAGCGAGATTGAGGGCTCTTTATCCTCACCTCTTTGATGACTTCCAAGAGGAAGTACAGTCTTATGGGGGGAAGATGTGAGGCCTACCTTTTTCATTCCCGTACATTTGATTATTTACTTTACTGTTGTTGATACATTTAGACTTGTGGGACTGTGGATCCTGAATTCCTGAACCATTAGACTTTATGATGTTATGGGAAAACTAATTAGGTGATGTTAGATAGATGCTTTATATTATGATGTTATGGGAAAACTAATTGGGTGATGTGATATAGATGCTTTATATTATGAAGTTATGGGAAAACTAATTAGGTGATGTTAGATACATGCTTTATATTATGCTGTTATGGGAAAACTAATAGGGTAGATGCTTTATATTATGATGTTACGGGAAAACTAATTGGGTGATGTTAGATAGATGCTTTATACTATGATGTTATGGGAAAACTAATTGGGTGATGTTAGATAGAAAATTGTTTTGTGATTCAATTTTGGGAATGGATGTTTGAAATGTAGAAATTAGGATCTAAATTGTAATGTGACTTCCTTAATGCTTAAGTGAACTTGTGATATTTTATGCGAGTGAATGTTTTAATTGCTTCGGCTATTATATATATATGGAATTAACTTTACAATTGAGTGTGCAGGTATTTCTAATAAGCCACAGAAATTGAAGATCAGTCCACACACGATGTTGTTATCCCCTGTGAAGCTGATCTAGTTCCACGAGGAATTAAGATCAACTCAGTGTATGATGAAATTCTGTAATGTTTATTGCATGATGTTAATTAGGTTAAGTCTACCCCTCTTTTAATTTGAATTATAATTGGTGTTGTAAGAATTTTGTCTTTGAATTTTATTTTTTTCTTATTTTAAATTTGGAGACCATTTCATGTGCTTTAACTTGACCCTAGGTGCTCAAACTAGGCTAAACTTAACCCTGGGTTGTAACCCTTGGGTCTAGGGACCTTTTTGACTTGGGTAACCCTTGGTAAACCTCCATATGGTCACCTTAACTTCACCCTGAAGTTATGTGACGAAATTGGAGGCATGGGAGGAAGAGGATGAGTGGTCCCAACACTCAACCCCATCCCTTTTCACTTCCCAAGGTTGGAGATGTCTCCAAGACCAACCAATTGTAGAGGACTTGACTCCAAGTCTCTCTCACAATTGGTGAGGGTGCCTTGGAGTTATGTGGTCCCTCTTGAGAGGAAAGGAAGGGGACACATGTGTCACCCATTCCCTCTTAAGCTCCTCTTTTCTCTCCCACATATTGGAGAGAGGACAAGTGGATGGGGTGAGAGAGACTTGGGGATGGGTGAGTGACATGTGTCAACACCCATCCCATGGGTCTTGCTTGTAGTGGGGAGGAAGAGTGAGGAGGTGACAAGTGTCACCTTCCCATTCCTCTAAGCTCATGGGTTGAGCTTATTTTAATCCCACTTGGAGAAGGTTATGGGTTGTGGAGTTTTTGAGAAATTCTAATTGTTTGAATTTTACTTTGGGGAAAAAGATAGAGGGAGTTCTATGGCTTATGTTGGAGGAGGATTTGGAGAAGCTCTACATCAACTTTCTTCCATAATTGGGCTTTTAAAGGTTGGCTTCAAGGCTAAGGCCTTCCCTTTGTATTTTTATTTGCTTGCATGATGCATATGTGTGTGATTCATTTTCTTGAGTTTTATTGTTATTGTGGGGAAAATTTACAAGGTGTTGTAAGAGCCTCTCCCACTTGGGAGAAGTTGCTCAACAAGTGTGGGGTAGGGGAGGAGTGATCCTCCTTGGGGTCATTACCTTGTTTTTGGGGTGTTGTAGGCCTTGAGGGCAATATCTGTGATTTTGAGCAATATGAGACATGGCTTGAGAGCCAAAATATGGAAACTTTTGAAAATTGTGTCAAATGTGTTGGCTTGAGGCCATAAGAGGAATTTGTATTGGGATATTTTGTAGGAGTGGCACTCTTGAGTTGAGTGTGTTCACTCCCCTACCCCTTTGAACTCACCCTGGTTGAGTTCATGTGTTGTGATTATCCATGGGTGTAAAATTGTGTTTTGGTTGTTTGGAATGTCTTGTTGTGAAGTGGAATGAGTTCCCAAGTGTGTCTGTGACCTCCCTAGCTCGTGGGTGACCCTCTTGTGGGTCTACGGTAGGGAGGAGAGCAAGATGTGTGGTTTTCTTTTCCCTTGTTGTGATATGCAGGTTCATTGAAGCTAAGTGTGATGTTGGAGAAACTCCTTGTTCTTGGAGTTAATATTTTATTTTTGTTTACTCTTTAAGCTCTTGAGAGAGAGCTTGGCGTACTTAGGAGACTTTACCATTTGTTAGTTGTCAAAGATGAGAACTTGGTTCTCTCTTTTGTTGTAAAATTATATTTTCTTAAGCAGCGTGTAAGCCATTCTCATTGTATTGAAAGTTAAAGTTTGTCGATTTAATTCCTATCCTTCAAAAAGTTGAATGAAGAAAATTTGTTTTATAAGTCAATTCATTTGTATGTAAATTTTAAGAATTTGTCAAGTAGAAGAGTTGTGGTTTTAATTTTGAGATAATAAGAAAAATTGTATATTGTTGTTGTGAAAAAGAGAAATTTTAGATGATGTTAAATTTTGGGAGAATTTACTAAATTGTATTTGTTTCTTCCCTTACAAAAATTGAAACATTGATATTGCTATGAATAAATTTTGTTAGAAATGAAAAAATGAGTTCATGCGTTGTAGAAAATTGATCAAAGAAATTATTTATATATATATATATATATATATATATATATATCTATGTTTAATTGTTTAAAAAAAAAAAAATTTGTATGTGAATGGAAGAAAAGAAAATTTTAATTATATATGTTATGTGTATATGAATGTATGCATTTTATGTATTTAGATACAAATTGATTTTTATCATTTGTCAAAAAAAATTTGACACTACACTATTTATACAATTGTATATATATATATATATATGTATATATATATATATACATATTGTCATATTTATTTCTAAATCAACTATGATTTAAATTTATTTGAGTTCTCTGTTGTGTGTGTATATATATATATATATATATATATATATATATATATATATAACTCATTTAAAAAAAAGAAATGAAATGATGGTTGTGTAAATGAAACACAGTAAGTAAACTGTGTAAAAAAAAAATTGACAGTTCGCAATTTTTGTTATACAAATTTTTTTTTGAATGGAGTGGTGGGGGGGTTTGAACCCCCCCCAATGTTATTGTTTTTACATTGGGTGTGGGGAGGGGGTGGAGCCCCCACCCACACCCCATGCTATGGGATGTGGATGGGAGCTCTGCCCCCTCCCCACACTCCCCACTACCTCCTAAACCCCGCTACGGCCCTGTCATTTCTGCGGCCTTTGCAGACTTGCCCTTTGCCGGTCCCTCCTCTGTGGCCACTCTTTACCTCCGCCGACCAACGATGGCTCTGCCCACCAAACCACTCCACAGGTCCCTCCTACCTCCACCCATCCTCTGCCACAGCGCCTCCCATAGTGGCCACCACACCCACAGTGCCGCCCTCCTCAAGATGTCGCTGCCGCCGCTCGGCCTATCCTCCACAGTCCCTCGATTTTTGGGCTGCCAATAAAAACAAAACAAAAATATATTTAGGGTTTTAGCATCTTTATAAATGAAAACAAAAATAAATATATACATATATTTATTAAAAGGAATTCTAATGTATAAACATAATAAGAACATATATATATATATATATATATATATATAATAAGAACATATATATATATATATATATATATATATATATATATATATATATATATATATATATATATATATATATATGCATTTCATATGTGGCCGCTATTACAACCTGAAAACAAAACCAAGAAAACAAGGAATGAGAAAATGAGAGAGAAAAAAGAGAAAGAAAGATAAAAGTGAAAACAAAGAGGAGAAAATGCATGAGTTTCAAAAATAGGGCTAGGGTATTTGACATGAAGAAAATAATATTTTATTGTTGGAGGAATTTAGGGCTAAGAGTATTAATTAAAATTTAATATTCCTTTAATCATGTTGGGGCAATTTAATTATCAAAATTAATTTAATCATTGATTTAAAACCCAAATCAGAAACCTAGTAAACCTATTTAAAAGAAGTTAGTAAATTTGTTTCTGAGATCTGATCTACCAAGAAATTAGAAATAATGTAAATGATGCAGAGATAACTCTGATTGATCGAAAATGTGAAGGAGAACAAATTAATCTTACATTATAGAAAACGTGAAGGAGAACAAATTGATCAGACTTTGTTGAAAAATGTTTTAAATTATAGAAAACTTGAAGGAGAACAAATTAATCTTAAATTGTAGAAAACGTGAAGGAGAACAAATGATCGGACTTTGTTGAAAAATATTCAATTAACTTAATCAACTGTATTACCAATGCAACTAGTGAGATGTAAGTAATTTATTAATCCAAATCAGTAAACCTCTTGATCAGATTAGTTTTAGTACAATAAACCCTATTCACACCCGTGAGGCATTATGCTGCCAAATTTTCCCATAATTTAGGGTTTAGATAGGTTAGTGAAGTTTAACCCTATTTGGGATTATAATATTGTTTTCACTGAGTATGGTCATTTGATTTTGGTATTTTATCATCCTCTCATGCATTTGATTTTTGGCTATTAATTTTGACTTACGTCAAAATCCCTTCGTGCACATAGGTTGACTTAGGGTTTCGGTCCTTGATCCTAACCCTATTGGTGATGTTAACCGCATCGCGATGACCCCCTAGTTGGCCTTCATTGCGAATGGTTTGCACATGTGAATGCATTAACCCACATTCATCTATTATTGTTTACACCTTAAGCATAACACCACCGAGCACGCTTACGTGTGCGAGGGGGTTTCTAGGGAAGCATGGAATTTTTTTTATATTTCGTGTCATGACCACATGACAAATGTGGATATGACACATGTGATGCGTGTCGTGACCGCATGGGAAATGTGGGAATGACATGTTGTTCATCCACTTGGGCATTGTGACTATCTCTGAGCATGGTGGGGTGGTCTCTTAGGAGTCCGCATGGTTGGGAGGCGTTGCCACCACCATTGGGGACCAACAAATAGGGCTTGGAGCACTAGTTGGAGATGATATCTCCTTCCATTACTTCATTCAACTATTGTAACTATTCAGTACTTGTATCATATTCTGGAATATATCATTGTAATTTTATATGCAGTTATGTAGTTGAACTTTGTTAGGAGAGAAGTTGTAATCATTGTATTTAATGAGAAGAAATGTGATGTTCATTTATTGCATTACAGATTTCAGTGTGGGTATTAGATCTACCTGTATTTTATGCTTATGGATTCATGTTTTTATCAGATGGGATTAGGAACATTTGCTTTGGTGTTTAAAATGAATGCTATCGATCTATCATATTGGCAACTGAATATGTGTGTTGTCTACTTATGTCAAAAAAAAAAATTATCTTGTTCCCTTTTGGCTCTTACCCTTCGGGGTTACATAGTGGGGTGTTACACTACTACTGCTGGAAATTCATAGATCACAACTCATTGGAATAATAAGATATTGCTAGCTCCTTTTTTCAAGACTCATGGATCAGCACCCTTCAATAGCATTTGGAAATCTTGGCAACAATTCTCATGAAGGTTGTCTCAGTTTGACCAATCCTTGAGTCATGAGCTTAGCTTCACCACTTTCTTGATTTGGTGGAACTGACTAATTCAACTTAATCATAGACCACTAGCATTGATTCCTAGTTTCAAAGCTAAAAATATATTCAAAAAAGGCATCTGTGTTTTCCACAACCTTTGATGAGACCCAACAGGATTCACATGGAAGACATGGCATTGACTCAAATTTTGCTTGAACCTTAGTTACAAAGATAAGGTGGCTATACTTGAAACCAAAAATCTCATGGCTTTGAACTTGTCTATTCTACTCTCGATGTCTTGCAATTATAATTTCCTCAAGGACTAGAGATAGCCTAATGGTTGCAGCATTCAAACCTTCCCCCTCAAGGTAGTTTATAGACAACTAGTGCATGTTATACCCCTTGACTATTAGCTAAACATAGTTTGGATGTGTAAATTCATCTAGGCCAAGTGGAACAAACTTAGTATTCAAATTTGGTAGTCCAAGGCTAATTCAGTCTCAACTCACTACTCGGAAGCTACTCCATGCCAAGATTCTGGTGGAGGGCCACTCACAGGTCCATTATGCCCCAAGAGTCAAAAGTTGGGATCTTGTTTTGGTTTGTGTTAAATCATGTTAATAAGGCCATTTTGGGCCATTGTTGTCCATTTGGACCCATTTGTGTAAGTTTGGGGTCAATTGGTTAATTCTTCTAAAAGTTGTCAAATGCTATCATGGTTGTCTTGTTAACCTTTTACATTTTGTTGTCAACTTTTCAAAATGTTATTAAAGGATAGTTGTGGATCAGTTGAAGGTGAGAAACTAATTGTAATCACATAAATAGGCCTTGTAAACACAACCCCAGGGGTTGGTGAATGGATTTTTAGAGAAAAAGTAATAAAATCATCTCTGTTTTTGCATTTTAAAACACTTTCCTGCTGTTTTGTCATTCAGTATAGACTTATACAGACATGTTAGGGTCTAAAACCAATTGGAGATGAAGGGTATTGAATCTACTTTCCATATCTTTTTGTTGTATCAAATTTCATTATGTTTTGAGGGAGTTGTGCTAAATTTTGTTTAGATTGGTCCAAACCCTAGGTAGGGTAACCATTGAGGAAGACAAATGTATATCTCTCCATTCCACTGGTAGAAAACTATTAAACTTGGTGAAATGGCATGTGTCAATATGTATTTTTATATTCCAAAGTTATAGGGGTAGAGGTGTAGGTTTGCACATGTGGGAAAGTCTTGAAGGTCTGATATTCTTATGTATCAACCCTATAAACCCTAGAAACTTGAAGAAAATGGTTATAGGCTATTGGAGAACAATCCATGTGACATGGATAGTTGTTTGAGGTCATATGTGATGTGCTGGAAGTGTTAGAATAGGACTATAGACCCATTGAAATCAATAACTCACTTATGCCATGCCTAAATGCCCAATTAGGCCCAGTCAAGAAGGAGGACAATCAATTTTTGAGCCCTTCTGTACAAAGAAACCCTACCACATTTCTAGATATGTGTTGTAACAGACAAAAGGGTGTCTTAAACTAGTCTTACATTTTGAATGCCAGGTCTGATTCAAAAGTTATGGTCTAAAAGGCCTTTTTGAAAGGCTAAAATGATTAAGGGCAGTTTGTGAAGGAAAGCCCATTGTGTGATGGCTAAAGATTCTTGTGAATGGTTGTCTGAGTGAGTTTGATCATTTTATACCCCTACTCTACATCAAATTGGTATCAGAGCATAGGTTGGTTAGAAGAGAGAAAAGTTGAAGTGAAGAGAAATAAGGATGCCTCCAAAAGGGAATGCAGTTGCTAGAGAGGTGAGTGAATTGAAAGAGAAACATGAAAGAGAGATGAGACAAATGAGGGAGTTGACATTTCTCCTTCAAGCTAGGCTTGCTGTAGTTGAGACAAGTTAGAGAAGAGGAATGGTGACAAGAGATTTGAGTGACCAAGAAGAAGAAGGGGTGGAAGAAAACTCCCAAGAAGGGTCCTAAGAAGAGTTGGATCCTCATGACTTGAAACTAGCAAAGCTATTGAAGGTGGTTTGAAAAGGAGAAGATCACAAGATAAAGATGGATCTACCAGTGTATGGAGGAAACATAGACAGTGAGGACTCCTAGATTGGATAGGAGCACTAGACAACTTTTTTGAATATGAAGATGTACTAGAGGGACAAAGAGTGAAGTTGGCCAAGAAAAAATTGAAGGGCCATGCCTTACTTTGGTGGGACTATATGCAAAATGAGAGGAGGAAGAAGGGAAAATCCAAAATCATCTCTTGGGATAGGATGGTTGCCAAATTCAAAGGCTAATTCCTACCCAGTGACTATGCCATTCAATTACAAAAATAACTTCAAAATCTGAAGTAAAAAGATATGGATGTGAAGACCTATACACAATAGTTCTACAAACTAAGTATTAGGTTAGGCCACATGGAGAATGATGTGGACAAGATTGCAAGATACATCAATGGTCTCAAGTACAACATACAATATGAAATGAGTCTTACATGTCCTAGAACGTTGTAGGAATGTTATCAATTTTCCATGAAGGTTGAAGATAAGTTGAGAAGGGGACAAGAAAAGAAGAGCAGGGGTAGAGGAAGGAGTTTTAGAGGAAGAGCCTAACATTTGCTAGTAGGGGAAAGTCCCAAATAACACAAGGTGAAACAAGAAGCAATCAAGAACAAAATTTAGATTCAAGGGGCAGCTTTAGAGGAAGACGACCCAACAATAGGGGCATATTTGGAGGCCAAAGGGGAGGATCAAGTGGATTCACTGGGAAATACTATAAGTGTAATAAATTTATAGGCCATCAAGCATGGCAATGTACTAAAAATTAGTCCACCACTTCATTTGGAGGATAAAGAAGAAATTAGATTGCACAAGTAGAAAATAGTGAAAGTGTGAACTCTCCATTACATGATACTGCTCCGGAAGTTGGAGAAACTCTCATGATGATAAGAACCTTAATCAAAGTGCCTATGGAGAAGGAACCACCACAAAGGAAGTCACTCTTCAGGACTACATGCAAATACCAAGGTAAATGTTGTAAAGTTGTTATTGATTTTGGTAGTATTGACAATTTGGTTTATGTTGAAATGGTAGATAAGTTGAAGTTGAAGAGGATACCTCATGCCACTCCATACAAGGTCTCTTGGTTGAACAAGGGACAACAAGTGTTGGTGAATGAACAAACTTGGGTAGAGTTCCACATAGGGGGATATAAGGATAAAGTCTTGTGTGACATCATTCCCATGGATGTTTTCCATATGCTAACTTGATAGACCATTGTAGTATGATAGGAATGCTAAGCATGATGGGAGGAAGAAAACATATGTTATAGAGAAGGATGGGGTCTCCTATAACCTAATACCATTGCAAGAAGAGGATGTGACCTCACAAGTGGGATCTAGTGTGATGCTAGTAGATGAAAAGGAGTTCTTAAAGACCATGGAAGAGGAGAATGTGGGTTTTTCCATCATAGCTAAGCCTAGGACTATTATGACAATAGTCAAGTTGGATGAGTTGCCTTTAGAGGTCCAAGACTTGCTAAATAATTATACTGATATAGTGGTTGATGAGATTCCCAACACCTTGCCACCTATGAGAGAAATTAGCCACCACATTGATTTCATTCCAGGGGCTAGTTTTCCTAACAAAGCTACTTATATGATGACTCCATAGCAAAATGAAGAGATAAAGAGGCAAGTGAAAGAGCTACTTGACAAGGGGCTGATTAGAGAAAGTTTGAGTCCTTGTGTGGTTCCCACAATCTTAACACCAAAGAAAGGGGGTGAGTGGAGGATGTGTATTGATTCCAGGGCCATCAACAAGATTACAAGGTATAGATTTCCTATTCCAAGAATTGAAGGCTTAATGGATTGTTTAAGTGGTGCATGTTACTTCTCTAAAATTGATCTCAAGAGTGGTTACCATCAAATTAGAATTAGACCAGGTGATGAATGGAAAACAACCTTGAAGACAAATGAAGGGTTGTATGAATGGCTTGTGATGCCCTTTAGTTTATCAAATGCTGTTGAAATAATGTTAGACAACTAAGAGGGGGGTGAATCAGTTGTCACAAAAACTTTTATCCTTTGCTGCAATTTAAACTTCTTTACCACTTATTTATAGATGAATGATATAACCATGAAAGCATGAATTAATAACATATGAGCAGAAACAAAATTAACACACATAACACCAAGATTTTTACGTGGAAACTCGGTTAAGGAAAAAACCACGGTGGGGGTTAACCCACAAAAAATTATACTCTGTTAAAAGTATTACAAATGGGGAAGGCACATGCCTTTAGGGCACATTGCCCAAAGCTCACTACTCCAAGAGGCTCATTGCCTACAAAAATGATTACGAGAAGAATACAGAATGTTTGAACTAATGAATGGCATATACCAATGCAAAAATTTAGTTTCGGTTAAGCACAGAATACTGCTTTTACACACTTCATCCTTACTCTGCCCTATTTCACTTTTCAGTCATAATCTAGGCTTAGATCTTTACCTTCGCACTTCTTTCTGCATCACAATCACACCTCTAAACACTTGAATCCATCGGCTATATATACCCACATCAAGAAATTCAATCAACTATAGTCAGCTTCAAGAAAACTTAGAACATTTATTAAGAACTCTGCTCTATCGGCCGAATCCATGCACAATCAACAACGCGTACCAAAAAATTATGTTCTCAAATCATCAATCATGTTGGCCAATACCATTGATTATCACAAATTGTTTAACCAACAACTTTTCTTCATCCAGACCAAGATCAAATGCTAGGTCGACCTGTTCTTCTTCTGACTGTATTGACTAACTGGAACCTGATACTCAGATGCTTATAAATTTTGAATCATTCATTACCGAGGCTAAATTTCTGGATTTAGATAGTCCTGACAATCCTTATCACTCCCTCAGATCCGTAACACACTGTGATTTACCACTAGAGAGATTTGGACCTAGATACTAGACCCTGTCACATGCTCTATTTTTGACTACCTGGACTTAGATAAATCTTCACTCTGACTTCTGGTATGAACAAATTATGTAATGCAGATGTGTAGGATAGACTTAGTTACCATCAATAACAACACCTGTCATACATAGCAGTGTCTCTTGCCAACAATCTCACCCTTTGGCATTAATGGCAACACTTAGTGAAAAATGACTAAGTGTCGGAACAACTCCCCCTTACCTTGTATACTTATGCTTTTCACTATTCTCTAGTACTCCCCCTTTGTTGGATTCCTCATCTTTCACTACTCTTCACTCCCCCTTTGACATCAATGGAAAAGACTAAACTTTTTGGATGTAATAATTCCATAATCTCACATTCCTTTACAATGGAGTGTATATGTAATACAACTTTATAGCTAGGAGTGAATATTGCCTTGTGGTCTAGTAGTTCCAATATCTGTAATTGAGCATCAAACTTGACAAAATCCACATACCAAAATTCACCAAAATTTTTATGTATATGGGCATATATACAAACAACCTTATGACTTTAATTTACATAAGTTTGAACACATCACCAAAGATATTCTTCAACAACGCCAACTCATTGTCCCAACTCTTCTTCATACTGTTCAAAACTAAGATATGACCACTGAATAAGAATACTTGAGATTGCTTTTTGCAAGGCAGTAGGATCACTTAACTTAGCAACATCTTGGGATTCTGTCATGGTATTGAACATTGCTTCCAACTTGGGGAAAATTAGTCCCCCAAGCTCACTCATCCTTGCCTCAATGCTCTCCTTCTCTTTTATTAATTTCTTTATTTCTTCAATCAAGTTGATTCACTGACATTCTTGGCTCATTATTGATACTGTCAGAGGATCAAAAGATTGGGATACACTTGACAGTTTTTCCTTAGACTCCTTTATTTTTATTTCAATGTCCTCTATAGGTTTAGGACAAGATAAACAAAATTTATATACATTCCCTCCTTCTATAAGAGCATTTTGAATACTCTTTACACTGGTATCTAGTACAATTCTATCTAATGCAATCATCCCTTTCAGGGCATCAAATCTTTTATCATTGAATTCATTTTGAATCTTGACCTTTGTAGAATTTTCAAGAGATTCAAAATGAGAACATACAGAGTTTATTAGACTTTTCAATTGGCCGGAGGGAGATGCAGATGAATCCTTCTGGAATGTTGGCATGATTTTCTCTAGAATCCCAGATCTAAGACCAAGTAGCTCACTATCTTCCATGTGAGACTTCAAAATATCTTCTCTGGCCCTGGCTTGAGTAATGGAGGCCAATTTTATCTTTCACTTCCTTGAATATAATGTTCATTTGTTCTAGAGTAATCTGAGGCCACAATTTTATCAATATATTCTCCCTACGCTCAATGTCTTTACTTTTTACATTTTCTTTTCTTAACTCTAGAATATCTGCAAGACCTTTTGGAATTTCAGAAGTTATTTCAATTAAAGCCTTATTGTAGATATTTAGATATCTGACTATTGCTTCCTCTAGAATCCTCTTATCAGCATTATTGTAATTATCATAAAATTCAGTCATTGGCCTTAAGTTCCCATCTACACTGACTGATTAGATGATGTCTTCCACAGAAAGAGTAGGCTTTTCAACATATGTTTATGTAACATCCACATTCTAAAAACATGGTAAAATCAGAAAATTTACCATAAATAAATTAACAAGGTAAAAATGAGATAGAGAAAATTTTTCTTTTATTCAACATATAATCAAGTAACTACAATTATAAGATTTCTCATTATAAAATATAGGTCAAAACTTTAATTAACATTTTCACATTTGCTGATGCTTCACATCTTCTTGGAATAAATCTTCACACATAAAACCTTTGATAGTAAGAGCATCAATGATATAAATACATGCCAAACTACATGCAATTCAAGCCTTCAATGGAAGTAGTTGAATATTAAACTTAAGACGACTGTAAAACTTGCATACTAAATTTAACAAAATTTTAATAATTGAATATTAAATGTATAAAAATTGTAATAGTTAAATATTGAATTGTATGTCGCAAGTTGGTACGGGGAAGTGATGAAAAGTTGGCCGGCCCTTGTCCTCCCTCCCCAAAGCTTCCATCCTAAAGTGACTGAGGAAAGAAAAAGAGCAAGGGCTCTCACGAAGTGGACTGTCCCACTAAAGGGGAGGCTAAAACTAAATTTTGATGGTGCGACCAAAGGTAATCCAGGGCCGTCAGGTGCGGGAGTCATCATAAGGAATGAGGTTGGTAACTTGGTTGTGGCAATGTCCAAAAAGCTCCCGGAGGGGACTAATAACGAAGCAGAATTTGAAGCATTGCTCCTTGGGCTTCGTTTGTGCAAGGACTTCAAACTCATGGACATTGACATTGAGGGGGACTCCCTCATCTACATTAATGCCATTAAGTCTAAGCAAATCCACAAACTGGAAACTCAAATATGTTGCAAATGCTATTTGGACGATCTTGCCAGAGTTGGGGAATTGCACCCTTAATCACATTTACTGGGAAGACAATTCAGTGGTGGACTTTCTGGCAAATTTGGCATGTGAATAGGTAGAGGATGCTATTGTTGCAGAAAGATGTGATCCTTGGCCTAGCCTCCCCCTGTGCACTCGCAGGGTATGATGGACCATAGTTTGCTTCAAATGATTCTCGATCTCTCTTGGTTCTTGAGGACCTGGTAAATCTCCCTGGGACAATATGGCAGTACTTCTTCTGCCCGTGCTATGGCCTCTAAAAGAACCTCATGCGCCAGTTCCATTTCCACGCTACAATGGAAATGAACTGTATATGCATCTGCCAACGCGATGAGGAAGAGTCCTCCTCGGGGTCTGCTCATGAAGGGGAAGAAGAAAGGGAGGTCCAGGAAAATCAGGATAACCAGGATGAGCCACCACAGGAGACAAAGCTTGAGAAAATCAAGTGTCTATTTGTGGCTGGCCTAGATCATATTGTGGAAGCCATCCTCAAGGTGATCGGAGATGCCAACTTCCCAGAGGAACACATCCATGACAGCTACCTTTATGAAGAGTTCTTGGCCACTTGCATGCTTGTCTCAGGAAGGAAGGCCCATGGAAAAACTCTAGCCAATGCTTACATGAAGGAAGATATGAGGGAGACAGCCATGGCTACAATTGTAGCCTTCGACAAGCACCCTACCCATGGCCTCATTGGGGGAGTTTTCAACGCAGCCGCTGTCAATATGCAAACTGAGTCTCCAATGGTCTCCATAGAAGCCTTAGCACTCTTCTGGCAAGGCATCAACTGCAACAACATGGAAACCTTCGAGTTCTACCTACGCAGCTATGGTGATCTCCTCTCTCCCACCCAAATTGAGAGGGCCTCAGAACTGGCAGAGGGTCTCAAAGTGCTTTGGCACAATTAGTTACTTGTTTTTTTTTTTTTTCCCCTCCAAGTGCTATGGCACAAGCATTTGGCTGGTTTAGCTTCCAGTCTATATGTACTTCATGCTACTTAGCTTAAGTAGGTTTTTGATTCCCAGTTTAATATAATGGGAGCTACCCCCTATGGTAGCACTTATTCAGCAAAAAAAATAAATTTTTTTTTGAATTGTATGAAAATTGTAATAGTTAAATATTGAATTTAAAAAATTAACACTTAAATATTAAATTTAAGAAAATTGAAATAGAATTGAATGATGCAATAGTTGAATATTAAATTTAAAAAATGTAACGTATAAATATTAATATTAAAAAATTGTTAGTTTTGAATATTAATTTGAAAAAATATTTAGTTAAACTTAAAAAAATATATATTGTAATTAAGAGAATTTTAGTAATGTGCTTTTTAAATAAATAATATCTAATTTAAAGAATTTTTATATTTCTGTGTTTTTTTTCTAAATATTGATGAATAGATTTAATTATTTTATTAAAAAAATATATAAGATAAAAAATATTAATAATAATTCTTTAAGTTCCTATAATATTAATGAGTAGATTTAATTATATTATGTTAAAATTATAGAATTTTTTAAAAAATTATATATGTAAAAAGAAAAAAAGGTTAAAGGGTTTTTAATTTGTTGGTGAAATTGAAGAGTTTTGAATGAGTTTACAAAGAATCAAACTTGTTGAGATTACATTTGCACTCTCAAATAAAATTGCAAAAATAATCTAAGTTTAACATAAAACCATTCATTTTATATATAAACATAAAAATTTTACAATATAATTTAAATATAAAAAACTTCTAACATATTATCAAAAACAAATATAAAAAAAATAATAAACCACTATCTGTTATTTTATTAAAACTGATCGTTAAATCCTTAAAATATTGTGAAAACATTCAATTATAAAATGTTAAGAAAAAAGCAATACAATGAAATTCAAGAAAGTAAACAATTTAAAAAAAAAGCAATACAATGAAATTCAAGAAAGAAAACAACTTTAAAAAAAAGAAAAGAAAACAAACCAAACAACTCAAACTCAATAACACCACTAAAATGATTTCTGATTAAAAACACAATCTACAGTAAATAGTATCTATTTTTTTTTTCTAAAACAAAAGGTGACTACCACTTTAACATATATTAATAATAAAAATTGATTATAGTATGGGGATGGAGGCCATCCATATTCTCTCTGCTCATACATATATAAAGCTTACAAAAATGGCCCCATAATGGCCTGGAAACAACAACGACAGCCCAAACAAAAAACCACTGCCAATAAACCCATTAACAACATGAAAAACAACATAAAATGTCATATATCATCCCATGCGAACACCAACAAACAACAGAACAAAAAAGGAGCCAATAAACCATTCATATATTCACCCTCTCCCTCGTCCCTGGATCCTCACCTTGCTTAGGCACTAGTTTCACTGAAATTCTTATGAAACCAAACGATCTCACTTATGAAAATCTCAAGAAAACATGATATCTATTCATAAATATTCAAATTCTAATGAAAGCAAACAATACCACTAAAATGAAAATCTCATCAAATCAAAAGCACTAGACTGAAGAGGAGGAGTAGTAGCTACTTTCTGCACTATGCTCTGCATTTGGTGAGTCATGTTAGGGAATTGAGAGAAGACCCAGGCTTAGATCAATATCTGGAAAATGTGGAGAAGAACTGGAGGCATTCATCCCAGTTTGTTGATTGTAGAAACTATGTAGTCTGGTCAAACTATGTAGTCTAGCCCAAGTTATCCAAGAATGCATGGTTGAATGCTGATTATTAGAATGACCAATTCGGGGCCCAAACTGAGGTCCCCAATTTAAGTTACTCTGTAGCAGATTTGATTCCTTATTTTTAGGATCATTAATCCCACCCTGGTAGCTTCCAACTGTTAAAACAATGGAACAACGAAAAGCAAAAAGAATAGTAAACAATCACTTAGTGCAAAGATATTTAACGTGGTTCACCATATGTATGGCTACATCCACAAAGCAGGGGAAAACTCTTATATTTATGTGATCTCAGATATGTTTACAGCAGCATATACATATGCTTTTATAGATTACAATAGAAGGAGCCGAACAATGAAGAGTCACCACAAAAGGATGAGGTGACTGTTGGGTTTCATATCCAACAATCTCCCACTTGAAACCCAACGACTGCTACAAACTTTTAGAGCCATTCCCCTACTTTAAGCCTATTGTCAGAGTTTGACAATGCCAAGAGAAGCACGACAGAATTTGAACTTCTCTCGAGGTACAACCTTGGCCAATGCATCAGCCGGATTGATCTTGGTGTCGATCTTTTGAACTTGCAACTTGCCTTCTTCAATCATGCTACAAATGAAATGATACCTCAGCTCAATGTGTTTGGTTTTGTTGTGGAATGCTGCATTCTTGGCTAAATGAATAGCACTGTTACTATCATAAAAGAGTGTGAAAACATGCTGTTTGGATCCCAACTCAGTTAGCAAACATTGCAACCAAACCATTTCTTTTTCTCCTTCAGTGAGGGTAATGTACTTAGCCTCAATAGTAGAAAGAGCAACTACTTGTTACAATCTGGAGACCCAGCTGATAGCTGCCTCGGCAAAAGTGAAAACATAACCTGATGTAGACCTCCTTTTATCCAAGTCACCCGCCATATCAGAGTCAACGAACCCTTGTAGCTATGCAACTTTCCCACCAAAGCATAAGGCATAATCTAAAGTGCCTTTTAGATACCTCGATATCCACTTCACAGCTTCCCAATGAGTTTTTCTGGGATTACTCATGAACCGGCTCACAACTCCCATTGCTTGGGAAATATCAGGACGGGTGCATATCATTGCATACATAAGACTTCCCACGACTGAAGAATATGGAATGTTCTTCATGTAGTCTTGTTCTACTTGTGTCTTGGGGCACAATGCTGAAGATAAGTGAAAATGATCGGCAAGTGGAATGCTAACTGGCTTAGCACTTCTCATATTGAATCTGTCCAAAACTTTTTCAATATATTTTTGCTAAGACAATCTGATTTCTTTCTTCTTTCTATTCCGAATGATGGTCATGCCAAGAATCTTCTTTGCTGCCCCAAGGTCCTTCATTGCAAATTTGTTTGCCAAGAGTTGCTTTAGATCAGCAATGACTCTCATGTTAGTGCCGGTAATGAGCATGTTGTCAACATAGAGTAGCAATAAAACAAATTCACCACTTGGCAAGACCTTGTAGTATAAACATGGATCAGATTCAGAACGTGTAAACTGATTTTCCATCATGAAGTTATCAAACTTGATGTACCACTGCCTTGGGGCTTGTTTCAGCCGATACAAGCTCCTCCTTAATCTGCAAAATAGATTTTCATGCCCTTGCTTGACAAAACCTTCTGGCTGATGCATGTACAATTCCTCTTCTATATCACCATGGAGAAAAGTCGTTTTGATGTCGAGTTGCTTAAGCTCAATGTCATAAACTGCTGTCAAACCCAAAATGGCTCGAATTGTGTTCATCCTTACGATTGGTGAGAAAATCTCATTGGAGTCCACTCCCTTTTGTTGATCATATCCTTTCACAACAAGTCTGGCCCTATAGCGTTTTGTGCCACCTTCTTCCTCTTTGATTCTATAGACCCACCGATTCTTCAAAGCTTTGCGATTAGGTGGAAGTTGGACCAGATCCCAAGTATGATTTGTCATTAGTGACTCCATTTCATCCTTCATTGCAGCCATCCACTTCTCACTGTCCCTATCATTGCAAGCCTCTCGAAATGTATTTGGTTCTGATAGGTCAGCAACGAGCAATTGATAATCATCAAATTTTGGAGGAGGTCTCCTCTCCCTGGTAGATCTCCTCAATGGAGGAATTTGTCCTTGCAGATTGCCCAATTCTTGTGCAATGTTCCTCTGTAGTTGATTGACATCATTGCCTTGTTTAATTCCAACATTTTGATGTTGATTTCCAACATTACTTTTTTGTGTGTCCTGTGATTCAATCTTCTCCCTCTATATTTCCTGTAAGTCCCTTAATACTGGCGAATGTCTTACTACTGGCAAGGAAGAGATTGAATTTATTGGTTGCATAGCACTTGAAGTGGTCAAATTCTCCATTAAGGCTGACGATTCCCTTACTACCTGCGCGGGAGAGGGAGAGTTCTGTAATGGCTGCATTGGATGCTATATTGAATCCTTATCATGCTGCGATTGACTATAGGAAGGCTGCGAATCCTTAGACATAGGGGATGGCTGTTTTAAGGCACTTTGTGATGCTTTTGACCTTTGTGAACCAACACCATCCTCCACCAGTGTGGTAATGCTTCCAACTATATGTTTTGTTCTTGCGAAGTCACAATTCGCTAGTTGCATATGATGCCAAAGATGCTACGTGGCAGTTAATGGAGGGAGACTATTTGGATATGGAGGGGAAAACACTTCAAATGAAGAAGTTGTTGTTTGCATTGGCTGTGTTGAACTTTCAACCAACAGCGATGGAATATATATAGGCTACGTAGCAATAGAGGTGGTCTGTGTAGGAGTTTCAATAGATGGTGTAGCATCCAATGAAATCCACATTGAATTGTTAGGAGGCAATGTGGGAGTATGCATCCAAACATGTTGCATATCATGCTGTGAGTGCTCATTAATATCTATGGAATTTTTGTTGAGAGGTGGTAGAGTAATTGTGTTACCATGAGCCAATGTTGGATTTGAGTTACTTTCTGTATGTGATGCCACGCTTGGATGTGAAGACTTTGAATCACACCCATTCCCATTATCATCAACTGATATATACTCATTTTCTTGTGCTTTTTGTGCTTGCAGGGCTGGAAACACTTTTTCGTTGAATGCCACATCACGACTGTGAATAATTTGTTTTGCAACTAGATCCCACAACCTGAATCCGTATTGCTCTTCCCCATAACTGATGAAGATGCATCATTTGGATTTGAAATCTAATTTTGTTTGCTTTTCTTTTGGAATGTGAGTGAACGCCTCACAGCCAAAGACCCGGAGGTGATTGTAGGAGATCTTCCTTTCAAACCACTCTTTTTCTGGAATATAAAAGTCCATTTTGGTGGAAGGACTTTGGTTGATCAAATAAACTACCGTGTTAACTGCCTCAGCCTAGAATTCTTTACTCAAACTAGCATTAGAGAGCATGCTACGTGCCCTCTCTAGAATCGTGCGATTCATCCTTTCGGCTGTACCATTTTCTTGAGGTGTAAATGGTACAACCTTGATGTGCTGAGTGCCATTATCTGCACAATAAGCATCAAAATCTAAAGAGAAAAACTCCCCCCCATTGTCAGTTTTAAGACATTTAATTTTGCTCCCAATTTGATTTTCAGCAATTGCCTTAAAAATTTTGAATTTTGCAAACACTTCTGATTTTCTGTTGAGCATATAAACCCAAAGTTTATGAGTGCAATCATCTAAAAAGGTTACAAAATAGTTTTCTCCTCCAATGGAGGTTACCTCTGTGGGACTGAAGACATCCAAATGCACGAGTTCCAAGGGTCTTGCCTTCTTGTCGTGTCTAGTTTTGGAGAAGCTGGCCTGCCTTTGTTTCCCGTAAATGCAATGCTCACATAGTTCTAAATCTACTGATTGTAAACTAGAAAGTTGGCCTCTTTTGAGCAATACTTCCATTCCCTTCTTCCTCATGTGGCCAAGTCTCCTATGCCAAAGTTCTGTCCCTTGTCAACTACGGCCATCACCGCTCCCACTTCAGCGGTACATTCGAGCACATAAAGGAATCCTAATTTACTACCTTTTGTAACAACTAAAGCGCCTTTAGTTACTTTCAAAATGTTGGAAGAGAAAGTGATGTTGCAGCCTTGCGTATCAAGTTGTCTAGCTGAAATCAAGTTCCTCTTAAGTTTAGGAACATGTCTTACATCATTTAGTAGCCACTTGCTTCCATTCTTTAGTTGTAGCAATATGTTACCTTTGCCGACTATCTCGCATGGCTCATTGTCTCTGAGATAAACTTTGCCAAATTTTCCTTCTTGATATGTTTGGAAGGCATCTCGATTTGAAGTTGCATGAAAAGAGGCACCAGAGTCTAAAATCCATGAGTCGGTTTCAACTTCACTTGTTGCCAAGACAAGAGCTCCTCCATCATCTTCAAGAGTCATGTTAATCTCATTTTCTTTCAGCTATTTTTGGGCTTTCCTGTAACACCAACAATCCTCCTTGACATGTCCATCTTTTCTGCAAAACCAGCAACCTTCTTTCTGTCCTCTTGACTTTGATCTCTTCATTGATTTAGATCTTCTCCTATTTTGTTTTCCTCGATCTCGGGTTCTTTCCCTATTTCCCAGAACCAAGGCTTCACCGGATATTTTATTTTGTCCTCTCCTCATGTCTTTGTTGAGGAGGGTGGCAGTGACATCGTCAAATCTTAACATTGCTTTCTTTTCCTTGTCTTCGGATCCTCTTCTCCCAGGTGCTAAATTATTGATCGTCATCACGACATTATCCCAACTATCAAGAAGTGAGGACAGGAGTAGCATAGCCCTCATTTCATCATCAAAATTGATTTCTACAGAAACTAGTTGGCTGATTGCAATGTTAAATTCGTTCAAGTGATTTGAAAAACCTTTTCCCTCTTTCATTTTCAGGTTGAACAACTTCATTAGCGGATGCCGTTTCATACATGTCGCAAAGCTTGTCAAAAATCTGCTTTGCTGAAGTTTTTGTTGCAACATTAAATAAGATGTTGCTGGACAGCGAGAGGATAATTTTAGCAGCTACTTTTTGATCTATCACATCCCATTCGTCATCTGTCATCTTCTCCGGTTTTGCTGATTTTCCTTTCAGCATGATAGTTAGATCTTTTTGAATTAGTAGGGCATGAATTTGCAGCTTCCAAAGTCCAAAATTCTACCCCGAAAACTTCTCTATTCTCCACTTGTCCACTTCTTCCATTTCTTTGAAATTCATCACAAATTTCTCAACTAGCTCCTTACCCGAGCTCTGATACCATTTGTTAAAACAATGGAACAATGAAAAGCAAAAAGAACAGTAAACAATCACACAGTGCAAAGATATTTAATGTGGTTCACCATATGTATGGCTACATCCACAAAGCAGGGGAAATCTCTTATATTTATGTGATCTCAGATATGTTTATAGCAGCATATACATATGCTTTTATAGATTACAATAGAAGGAGCCGAACAATGAAGAGTCACCACAAAAGGATGAGGTGACTGTTGGGTTTCATATCCAACACCAACATCTCCCTGTGTAGACAAATTGGCACCAATATTTTGGGAATTCTCGCCCAATACTGAAACCCCATATGGATGAAAGCTATAGTGTGGCCCCCCTGATGGCATTGTTAAATTGGTAGCATTAACAGAAGCCACTTCACTAGACTCCATAGAGCAATCTCCATTGGACATACTACAGACCATGTAATGCCCACCATTATTCTTCAATCGGTGCACAAGGGGCTTCCTGGCTCCCTCAACAATCACATTTATAAAAATAGCATTCCGAGTCTTCTTATCAAAGCTTATGGGTCCTGCTTCTATTTCTCCATACTTAGAAAAGAACATGAAAAGCCTTTCGGCATGCATGTTAGATGGGACTTTCCTTACAAAAATCATTCATTCAATAACTAGCTCAACAGGCTTCTTTTCTTCACAATAAACTTGGTATAGAGTAATCTGGTATCAATTCTCTTGCAGGGGACTTTGAGGGCTTGCTTTGAACCTTCCAAGTGCTTGTAAGTAATAATTGCATAGCCTTTAGATCTACCAATGTCCTCGTTCATGACCACCTTACATTCTTCCAGCTCTCCGTATAAAGAAAATATGGATTTTAGGGTTTCTGAGGTGCTGATCGGACTGAGGCCACTAACAAGAAGAGTTCTGTGGGTGGGATTATTTTCAACAACTTTTTCTATGTACTCTAATAGATTGAGATACTTGCTAACAGTGTGGCTGAGAATTTCAAACACATGTTCCTTGCGAAAAGGCTTCAACAGGTTTGTTATTTTTTGGGCATTGATTTCCACTTGTTCTTGTGCTTCATCTTCACCTTTTCCTTTTCTTTCATTCCTTGTGGCCTCCATTGCCGTGTGCCAAACTCAACCCTTCCTTTATGTATCTGGATTTTGAAAACAATTCTTCAATGAATGAGTAGTGTATTTTCTACTTTGTAACCACAGCTTAATAAGCTTTTCAAAACTCTATTTATAGCTTCAAAACTCTATTTATAATTATAGCTTTATATGATTCATGATAAAGATTAACCAATATAAAATAGAGCATGAGTTAGAATATCTATTGAGGAGTTAATAATGATAAGCGAGTAGTTTATTGTGCTGTTTATTAAAAAGCATGCAAATTTTATTATTAATTTAGGACAGTATTTTATTTTATTTTTCTTACATGCATAGTGAAAAAGACATGCAACTCAAATATTTTGAGCATGCTGGAGAATCAATAAAGTGTGATCCCAATGCGCTACTAATTGCTGTCAATTTTCAACTGATATGGGAATAAGTTGTAAGAAATTTTATTGTGTAGGTCAATAGTTCTCTCCAAATCAAATCATTGACGTGGTTAAGGGTGACAGCTTCTACAGAATTATAAATATTTGGGAGAGAATTATAAATATCAGAGTGTCAAAATTAAAGTACTTTGGTAATTAGTAGAAGTAGGATTCGATATCAAAATATTCTCACTGTCTTGACAACAGATCAATGAACTCAACTAAAAAATAACTTAGAAAAGAGTAATCAGAGAATTTAATATATATTTTTTTTCTTATATTAAAGAAATGGCAAAACCAAAGGATATGGTGATGCTTTGCAAACTATGTATCAAGAATCTAACAAAGTTAGATTAATAAGACTTCAAACCCTTAGAAGAGATTTTGAAATTTTTAGGACAAGAAAAGTTGAGTTCATTCAGACATTTTTTCAAATACTAGCAAGTGATACAATATTTCAAGGTTAGCTACCATATTTTAAGGTTACCTACCATATTTCAAGGTTAGCTAGGATAATTAATGCATCTAGTCTTCTGCATCCTCAATGCATCATCTCACCTGATCATAGGTACGTTTTGAAGTGACTTGCAAGTATTTTTTGGTTGTGTTTGGGTGATACATGGCTTTATTTTCTTCTTGGATGACTATTTGTAAATATCATCCATTCCAACAGTCAAAGGTCAATTTTGGCCAATAAAAATAGGACAAATATTTACCACTTTTTATTGTGAATGAGGTGTAAAATTTCTATTGAATGTTTCACCATTGAAGTGGATGATATTTAAGTAGAGTGTGTCCCTTGTAGGACCAACTACATACAAGAATCACAAAAATTAGTCATAGAAAGAGGCACAATGATGAGAACAGAGAACATTATATGTGCTTGAGAAAGAGGTCGGGGTATCAAATACCTTCCCCACATTAGCATCCATTTTGGTAGGTAGTTGAAAGCCATGGACCTCAAGAGTAGTGTTAAGAATATTAATACACCCATACTGGAGACCTTTTTTGCAAGCATTGAAAATATAGGCAATAGCCAGAGAAGAGTGAAGCAACACCATAAGAAAACTCTCACCTAGGGGAGCCTCACCATTGTAGATGTTGTAAGCATTGAGGGAAAACTTCCAATAGTCAAGATTGAAAGTGTGCTCGCAAACCAAGGAGAATACAATTGAAATGACATAATCAGGATCTTGCACCAGATCGATGATGTTTGAGAGGAAAATGGAGGCCATTTTTGATAGCCCCAATATAGGGAGAAGATCAAAGCAGTGGATTACCAATCCCAATTCTGACTACAAATTCCACTTGTGAGTAGTGAATATTGAAAACCATGTACATCTTCACAACATCGTACTCCCCAGGTTCATCCTTTGGTTCCCACTCCAAAGAAGGAAGGTTGTTAGTGTATATATATTTCATACAATTAGGCTTAAGCCTACTTAGGTGTCCCTTTATACAATCTTGACACATGCGTCATTGAGGTGTCAAAGCTGTTGGGCGGTTAGGAGAGGTGTCGCTGAGTTGCCCACTAACTAGCCACCTTATGCTAGTTTTTAGGGAGACAACTCACCACCACTCATAGTTGAGGAGTCCTTTCCTAAACTAACAACTTCCTTTCCTCACCTATTTGTACTTGACTTCTCCAAGTTATTCGATGGTGGATTTGCTTGGTTTTGCATACAATTTCTTTGTTGTGTTACAATATTTGTGCTTGTTTTTTGTCTCCTTGTTCTTTAGGAAATCCTACAAAGGTTGATTCAAAAGTTTAAAAAAAAAAGACATCCTTTGAAGTCAAAAGGATAAGAACCTACACAATCACAAAGAAAATGGGAAGGAATTACATGTGAGGAGAATTTAACATAAGATGAGAAATAAAGTTTGTTGAACCAAATGGGGAATTATTGAAGGCCAACACATGTCAATATCTCTTGTCAATAGGGAATTAATGAGACAATATCCATTATAGATGCACTCCAAGAGCACTCTACTTAAATATCATCCATTGCAATGGTCATACAGTTAATAGAAATTTTACACCTCATTCACAATAAAAAGTGGTAAATATTTGTTCTATTTTTGTTGACCAAAATTGACCTTTGACTGTTGAAGTGGATGATATTTAAGAATATCCCTCCAACAGGATAATAAATCCATGCATCAGCCAAACATAGCCAAAAATACTTGCAAGTCACTTCAAAAGGTACCTATGATCAGGTGAGATGATTGATCGGGGATGCAGAAGAATAGATTCTTTAATTATCCTAGCTAACATTGAAATATTGTATCACTTGCTAGTATTTGATAGATTTCAATAGGAGACAGAAACTAGATAAGTGATGCCTTTGATCATATCTATCAAACCCATCTAAGCTGAGAATGATATGTAGCAAGAAGATGACGTGAGAAGACAACATTACCATTGGCCAATAGGATCTCAAGTTCTGACATGTTAAGCTACCATTTGTCAAATTAATTTGATATGACGATGTCAAGGCAATGTTAATTAGTCATAGAAAAAATATATACTAATGATGCTCGCATCTTGGCCCCTACAAAATTTGAAATCCATATCTTGATGTTATAGAAATATTTTATCCATTCTCCATGCATGGATCCTTAGGAGAGAGACTAACTTTAACCTTGGCTAACAATTTGATCAGTATATTTGGCAAGTAGGCATTGAATAGATTCTCATAAATCAACCATAATTGTCAATTAAATTATGTGTTCTCAATTGAACAACTCCTCATATTAGATTTTTGAGACCTATTAGGGCCCAAGTCAAAAATATTAGTACTTTGAACTTGGTTTATCCCATGATTAGCTAACCAAACAGCCACCCCATTCACCTCCCTATAACAATGTGAGATTTTGTATTCGTTAAGCCAAGTTAAGCACTTCCATATAGGTTGCATCAAGTATTTCAATTTCCAATCAAGTGCCTTTTTTGATTTTAAGGTAGTGATGATTATCATTGAATCTCCCTCAATCTATAATTGTGGTGATGATTATCATTGAATCTCCCTCAATCCATAATTATTTGATGTTTAAATATATGGCCAATTCTAAGCTTTTCAGGAGAGATGAAGCTTCTGTTGTATTATTAGTGTCCTTTGGGAGTTTGGATTCTTTAGTGGAAATGAGATTTCTAGATGGGTCTCTAAGTATACATCCCACACCTAAGAGACAAGGATTTCCTCACAATGCTCCATCAAAATTTAGGTTGAGGAAATGAGTGGTGGGGGAATCTATTTGACCAGATTAAGATTCACTTTGATTGCCTTGTTTTGAATTGAGCATGCTTGGGAAGGGGGTGAATCATCTACCATTTGTTGAGAACAAAGTTATCCCAATTCAAAAATTTTCAATTTGAATTGGTACACCTCATCACCTTAGCCATCACCACTTCTGATATCATTACACCAATTTTCTTTAGTACCTTTTCTAGTGGAGAGGGATACTTTATGAAAATTAATGATTTAAGCCTTGAGTGGTTACATCTAAAGGGTTTAATTGAAGGGGACTAGATAAAACCCCTTAGATCAATCCCCCTTGGAAATAACCCCCTAGTCTTAAATCAAACCCTTGATGGAGTCTCCTCTGCACCTATCAAAATGCTAACAAAAAACTAATTTTACTTCACCTTTTGGGGGACCAAATGAAGTCATTTAGAAATTCTATTTTGGAAGTATGAAGCCCTTAGTATAAGCTTTCCAAAAAGTATTATATTGAATATATTTCATTTGATTATTATAATTATTTTCTATTTTCTAATGAACATAGGGTTTTCACCAAACATCAATGTCTCTATTCCAAACACGAGGAAAAATAAAAAATTAAAGACAAAAATTCTACAAAATATGTGCACACTAGGTATTGATGTCTTTGTTTCAACATAAAAAGAATAACTTAATTTGGATACATACATAAAAAGTTGTGTTGGATGGTATAAACTTACAAATCTATTTTTAATAATTTATAATTTTTTCTTTTCTATAATTTTTTTTTGTTGTATGGTAAAAATAGTAATGTTTAAAAATGATGTTAACTATAAAAAAACAAGTTATTAAAGGTTACATTAAAAAATCACAAATTATTTCTTAATTTTTTTTTTAAAGTACATTTAGAATCTACAAACAAATATAAAAAATCACTAGTTCACATCATCTTCAAATTCTTATCAGATTGGTTGCTATATGTGTTAGAAAGTAAAAATTTGGTTAAAAATACCGATTTCAATGTCCCACATTGGCAAAAAGTGGGACATAGTATTGTGGACTAACTTGAATAGTAGCAAGATCTACCTTTACCATGATCAATCTACCTACCAAATATATCCACCTACCTTTCTATGATAAAAATTTGTTCTTGATTGACACTAGTATGTGTTTCCAAATGTCTTTCTTACCATTGCCAAAAAATAGTGGAATTCTTAAGTATTTCCTTGGTATCACTTCCACTTTATATCCTAAGATGTCATTGACTTTTCTTTGAACAATGGGATGAGAAAAGAAACTGTATACCTTAGATTTTTTTGGATTTATGGAGTCTCTTGAAAGCCTACAATATAAAGAGATAGTTTCCTTTATGCATTTGCCTCCCCACAAGATACTTGTCTAAATAACATGGTATCCTCAACAAAGAGAGCATGGGTGATAGAGTCTTGTGCAAAAGGAAACTTGATACCCCTCCATCTATTCTACTGGTTTTGGGATTTTCTCACCCAGTTCAATGCCTCCGCCATGATTATGAATAAATATGGAGACAATGGATCTCATTTCTTGATCTCCCAAGTAGAATTGAACGATCCTATTGCAGATCTATTCACTATGATTGTGAACCTGATCCTAGAGATGCATTAGAAAATCCATTTGCACCAATTATTGGAAAAACTAAAGCCAAGAATAACATGCATAAGAAAATCCCACTTGACCTTATCCTATGCCTTAGCCAAGTCTATTTTTATTTCCATGCTGGGTATCTTGAGTTCGTGTATGAAATGTAGAACTTCATGCATGATGATCATGTTGGTAAAGGTGTGTTGTACACCTTACATAAAAATGAATAATTTAAATTATTTAAAATAAATATTTATTTTTGGTGCATCCATGTGATGCCACATTAAATATTTATTTGGGTGCCACTTGTAAATATTGTATGTGACATTGGATTAGTTATGTTATGTGTTTGGGACACAAAATAATTAATTATTTTATTTGGGAAATTATTTAAAATTGGGAAAAAGTGAAAACTTAGTACCAATAATTAATTGTGGGGGTCAATGGTTTTGTATACTCATGGTTTTGGGATACATGGTTTTACCATACTACATCTTGTATTTGTGTGAGCTTATCTCTATAAAAGCAAGCACATGAGTAGTTGTTGAGGTTGGTTGTTTTAACTATTGGGTAGGTTAGGCTAGATTAATCTTCTCTCATAAGTTACATATGTGAGGAGAGGAAGCATGGATTGGGATGTGTGGTTACATGATTCTCATTTTCTTGTTTGCATGGAGTGCAATTAGGGAGCTTGATGATTCAGAAGTATTCATGGAGGTTATTTATTCTAATCTTTGTTCATGAGATAATACAATGGATATGGATGTTTTTGGAGGCTAGGTTTCTCTCATGAAAGGTTTTCCTAGGGTATATCTTGTGTCACCTTGATTGTAAGTTTTCTTATTCTTTTGCATGTAGATTTTTGAATACTATGTTTTGTATATTTATTTCTCATAGGGTTATGAGGAAATGTCTTTATCATTGTATATTTTCCATCATTTGGTATCAGAGATTGATTGCTATGGTTGTGGGAGGAGATATCCCTAGTTTTGTAACCCTTCCTATGAGTATATTTTTGTGTATAGTTGGATCCATGGGTTTGCATGAAACGATTGAAGGCATTTTCAAGGTTACAGTGTGGGGCATAACTTTCACCTAGTATGTCTAGTTTTCAACTTCTTATAGTTAATGGAAAGATCTTTTAGAGTACTATGCCATGGTGTTAGTGATTTTTTTAGATTTTTCTATTTTGACTAAAAATTTCCAATTGGAAGCCATATTTTTGTTTTGATCTTGGATGGGGTATAAACCTATGCATATGGTGTCCACGTCTAGACTTCTTATAGGAATTGGAAAGGTATTTCAGAGCACTACGTAATGGATTAGATTTAGAAATGTTATTCTAAGGTTTGTTTATCTTGTTTCAGTTTGAGCTATTATGTTCTTCCTTTGACTTTTGGTACTTTGCTAGCTTATGGAAAAGTGAATCTATGGTGATTTGGTATTTAATTCATTGAAAACTTACATGTTTATATCTTATTATACTTGGTTGATGTGATTACCAGTGTATGGCTGAATTTGTATGTTGCATTGTGAGATCTACAAGTTGTGCAATGTTGTAGAATGTTTGTACTTGTTGCATAGATGACTTGGATGTGGGCTACCTATAGCTATAGATATTTTAGTGGTTATACATATTATATTTGGTTGGCCTAGATTGGTTACCTAGTTTATTGGTTTGGTTGCCATTATGAGATGGAGATAGATGGTATTACCTGATATAGTCATGATATGGGACCTAGATTTGTTGACTAAATGGTATAGTTGTGTGAGACCCAATAAAAATTTGATGTAGGTACATTGGGTGGTGATAATGATGCCATAGATTTTCCTTGTATGGTTGGGACTTTGGCATGACATGTTTGTTATACAAGTGCATTATCAGTGGTGTTGGATTGATTCTTGTTTTACAGGTGGTATTTTATCTTCTTGGTATTTAGTACATTGGTCGTTTTCTTGGGAGCTTCATGATAGTGCGATGTTGTATTTGGAGTTTAGCATGGATTGATCATGGAGGTGCTCATGGATACTTGCTATCTTGGCTGATGCTAGAGGTCTCTTGTTCTTGGAGATCATGTGTGGAGATGATTACTCTTTGATGAGATTTTAGAAACAAGACCGAGGAGCCTACACCTTGGTTAAACATGACTTCAACATGGACCTATTGAGGAGATTATTCTTGGAAAGAGTCATTGGGGCTTGGTACATCTTGGAGGAGCAATCTTGAAAGGAAGAAAGGTACACAAGAACAAATTCCTACACTAATCTAATGAGGAAAGGTTTATGCAAATTTTTATCTCTTACAATTATAGATTAAGATGCACTTTAACAAAAATGTAATAACATCCAACTGTAAATACAAAGATCACAATACAAGATATACGTGGGGAAAACCCTTTCAGGTGAAAAATCCTACACTCCAAATCCTGCACAATGTATTATCAAATCAAAGAATGATTACAACACACTTGCAATGCAAGTTCTTCTAGGAGTACGCAAATGTCAAATACTAGAGTAATTCTGGTAGCATAATGGTACCATGAAATGAACCATACAACTCCAACTCCAAGCACATACACACACACACACACATATATATATAGAGAGAGAGAGAAATATCAAGGATAGAGATAGCTTCTAGAGCAAGCCACAAAGGATTTTCATCCAAATCCACATGGCCCAAATTCCAATGCCATAAAGCATGCAAATGACACTTCTCTAAGATTCCCCTTTCATCCCTTACAACCTTCCAACTTGGGTGCCCCAATTTCTCCCAAAATAGGTATGACAGATGCTCTTACACACCTTACAACGTCATAGAATATGTCATATATGACAACTTTTACAATTATAAGAGAATATATCATAACCGACTAACAATAACATATTCTTAGATCACAACTCTATCATAGTCAAACTTGGGTTCCTACTTTATCCATGCAAAGATGCCACATGACACATGTCACACCTTTCATAGAATCTCTATTTTTAGCTCTTATATGTCATAGACTGTGCCATACAAATCTGTCATAACTTATAACACATGACCACAAGGTGCTGACACATGGAAACCTTTACCACAAAATGGGATGCCTACCTCCTCATATGAGGACCAAAATACATCTAGTCACCTTCCATGTAGGATGACACATCACTGTGCCAACTACCACAAAGTGACAAAATAAGATTTACATAAAAAATTACAATAGTAGGAAAAAATAAATAAATACAACATTAGGAACTTGCAAAGGTTGAGAAACCTCAATTTCCAACACTCTCCCACTTGTCAAACACCTTTCAAGAGCCAATAGAATGATAGGATTTAACTGCTAGGGGTTGAGAGGCCCATAAACTCTAAACAACATCTGAACTTCTCCATGCTCATGGGTTTTGTCAAGGAATCTGTAACATTCATCAAAGTGTCAACTTTCTCCAAATTTACCTTCCTATCCTCTACCATGTCATGAACAAAGTGGTACTGGACATCAATATGGTTTGTCCTCACATGGAAAGTAGGATTCTTCACCAAACATTTGGCACTCTAACTATCACAACAAATGGTAATCATCCCTTTATCAAACCCAATTTGAGAACACAATCTCTTAAGCCAAATGGCTTCTTTACAAGCATGATTTTCTACCATGTACTCTTCTTTAGTAGTGGACAAAGTGACCACAGGTTGTCACTTACACATCCAACTAATAGCACCACCAAACATAATGAACACATAAGCATTGATGGATCTCCTACTATCAATTTCACCTACCCAATCTTAATCTACAAATCCTTGAATAAGAAGTGAATGATGAGGTCCTATAGGATAACCATGATAAGATAGGGAATACTTAGAAGTACCTCACAAATATATAAACACACTCTTCACTGTATCCCAATTTACTCGTCCAAGATTAGCCATAAACTAAGGACTCCCACTTCTTGGGAAATGTCTAGTCTTGTACAGACCATGGCATACATCAAATTGCAAACTGTACTAGCCTAAGGAATTCTACTCATATCCTCCATCTTAGAGGGAGACTTTAGATAATCTACAATAGATAAATTAGTCCCCAACATAACAAGAACATGCAACATTCTACAAGTTGCCATACTAAATCTCTCCAACATGGTGTTCACATACTTACTCTAGCCTAACAAAAATTTTTTGTTAGTTCTATCTCTTCTGATTTCCATTCCAAGAATGTAGGTCTGGATGTTCCTAAATATTTCATCTCAAATTGTGTTGACAACTAAGAATTCAAATTAGAAATCAAACTTTTACCATTCCTAATGAACAACATATCATCAACATATAATGCAATAATGAGAATGTGATCATTATCCATTTTATAATAAAAACAATGATCTAATTTTATCTCAGAAGTCCCAAACTCAACACAACGGCATAAAATTTTTGGTACCACATCCTAGGAGATTGCTTCAAACCATACAAAGAATTTTTCAACTGCAAAACATATTTTCTTTACCTTTTACCACATTGTTCTCTGGATGGAGGTAGCTCTAGAGCAAGCCACAAATGATGTCATTCAAACCCACATGCCCCAAATTCCAAGGCCATAAAGCATGCAAAGGACACTTGTCTAAGATTCTCTTTCATCCCTTACAACCCTCCATACTTGGGCTCCCCAAATTTACCCAAAATAGGTATGATGAATGCTTTTACACACTTTACAATGTCATAGAATTTGTCTTATATGAAGACTCTTACAACTGTAAGAGAATCTATCATAACTGACCAACAATAGCATATTCCTCTTAAAAGCCTATCATAGTCAAACTTGGGAAGCTGCTTTATCCATACAAAGATGCCACATGACACATGTCACACCTATCATAGAATCTCTATTTTCATCTCTTACATGTCATAGATTCTATCATAGGAATTTGTCATCACTTACGCGTCATAGAAACTTTCATAACTCATGACACATGACCACAAGGTGCTGACACATGGAAAAAATACCTCTACCACAAAATGAGATGCCTACCTCCTCATATGAGGACAAAAATACATCTAGTCACCTTCCATGTAGAATGACACATTATCGTTCCAACTCCCACAAAGTGACAAAGTAAGATTTACATAAAAAATTAAAACAATTTGCAAAAATAATGAAATACAACATTCGGAACTTGCAAAGGTTGAGACACCTCAATTCCAAACAAATGTGACCATTCCCCACTCTTGGTACTCTTTGCAATGAATGATTTGATAGGTATCAACCACTTTATTTTCAAATGCATTCTTTATTTGTACCTTGTCTTCTCATGTATGATTGAGTCTTGAGATATGGATCTTAGTTCTGAGGACTTATTTGTGGACTAGATGGATGGTTATGGTTTGTTATCTCCTCATGTTTGATTTTGAGTTATTTTGAGGTCATTGTATGTAAAGGAGATGGTAGTGGTTTTGGGCATATTCCTTGTTGAAGGAATGGGGGCTTTGTTTGATCATACTTTGGTTTGAGAGGCTTACATCTTGATTACTTGGATGTTGATCATACTTTTTCAAACTTATAGCACATTTGTGTTGGTAGAAGGACATGATTTTATTTGCAAGTCCTCTCTTGTTGGTCTTATACTTCTTCCTAGATGTTTGTGTTCACATGAAATTGGAGTTGAGGTTTGTTTGGAGCCATTTTGACACTCTTTGATCTCTTTCTCTTATGATGTGTAGGTCTTGGGAGAGATATGGATTTGAGGTGAGAGTTATGTTGCAACTATTTTAGTTTGATGGTTTGTATATCATTGTGAGTGTTCTTTGACATTATGTGATAGACGATTTAGCCACATCTTCTATGTGAGTGCTATTAGTGGATCTTTGGATGCTTTGATCTATTTTTAGACTTGACATTTACTCATGTAGTGGGAGTTCCAAGATGTATATGTTTCCTTTGTTGGATGTTCTCAATATATTGTTGTGTGTAGGGTCTTGAGGTTTTTATCACATGTTTGTGTTGATACCTTGGAGGACTCTTTTATGCAGGATAGAGTATATATAGGGAATTGTGATCATTGTGATTTGTGTTGGATATTAGTTGATGCAGGTTTCTTGCTTCTATGTGATAGTTTAGTGTGGCATCTCTTTCGTGGATCTTATCTTTCATGGTTCGGCTTGATGGAGGATCAGAGGAATCTGTTTTGAGATGGCTGTCACTTTGACTATTATTGGAGCTATCTTGATGGAGTACATGGAGCACGTGGATGTTTACATGGTACATTTTGGGCATATGGATTGTTTCCTTGTTCTCCGATTTTACTTGTTTGACCCCTTATGCAAGGTATACAACAAGTGGGAGAATGTTGGAAAAGGTGTGTTGTACACCTTGCGTAAAAATGAATTATTTTAATATGTAAAATAAATATTTGGTGCATCCATGTGATTTGTTTAGCCACATTAAATATTTATTTGGGTGCCATTTGTAAACATTGTATGTAACATTGGATTAATTTTTAAGACTGTTTTAATATATTAATAAATGGTCATTTTGCTCTTATTCATTCATTTATATATTTATCTACATTTAATTCATAGCTTGTCTCCTATATATTTATTTTTATATATTCATTTTGATCTAATTATTTTCATGTTCCAGTTTGAAAATTTAAATTCAAATTTTTGTGGACCTTCACCCATTCCTTTCCCACCTAAGACCAACATAAAATAAAATTACCACCAATTTTACATAGCATAGAAAGTAGAAGTAAGGGAAAATTGGGTGAATCAACAAGTATAGAAGAATTAGAGGCAAACTAGGTGAATCCACAAGTACAAGTGTGCAGACTAGACTATTAAATCATTTATATAGGTGCAAATATGACCCTAATCCATTGACCCCAAAGAGTGCAAATAGATTGTCCATATCCCAAGATGTCTAGAATCCAAATCATTCATAAATTATTCTCTTTCAAACACAAAGCTAAGCACCTTTATTTTATCTAATTTATCTATTTTATTATTTCAAAATACACATACCCACAATAGTCAATTACTTATTCTAGGTTAATTTGTGCTTATTTATATGCATCTTATTGAATTAGCCTAGATTAAAATTAAGGGAAGATTTTTTTGTAACTTTGAATTATCATCTATTTTTATATTTTCTAGGGTTCTCATATACTTTATTTACATATCTTTTGATTAAATGTCTAGGTATACATAACAATTTATCTCATTTCACATCCTCCCATACTAGGAAATTCTATTATTATGTCACTTAGTTATCTATTTATTTCATGATGATCATATGCTTTGTAATAATGATGAGAATGCACTAAGCAAGGATTTATCATGTGATTCATTTATTCATGACATTGGCATATCTAGAGATGATGCTTCACTTACAATTAGAACACATACTATAATTACAACACTACAAGGAAGGTACTCCCACTACATGGCACGAAATGTGAAGATCCAAGTTAAAGTTTCCACCTATTCATTTTTAGATATCTCTTATGCTCTTCATTTTTTAAAATTTTTATTTCAAAGAAAATGGCTATAAAATGTTGGCCATATATTATTGTAATTAGAATATTATTTTTGTGAAGATCTTAGTTAAAGTTTCGACCTATTCATTTTTAGATATCTTAAGCTCTTAATTTTTTTTATTTTTATTTTAAAGAAAATCGCTATAAAACGTTGGCCATATATTATTGTAATTAGAATATTATTTTGGGTGTTATTATGATTTTTTAAGATGGTATATGGTAATTTTTTTGGGTGTTATTTTAAGTGGCTAAATTCTTTCTAAAAAACAAATATTTTTTAATGTCAAACAAATAATTTTTTTTCTTTACTATCAAATTTTATAACAAAAGTTTTATGAAATATAGAATATAAAATATAAAATTATGAAATATATAATTAATATAATAATAAAATAATAAAATAATCCAACTATTTTTATTTTATTTTATCAACAAGCTTTACCATTATATTTCATAAATTTTATATTATTTTATTTTCTTTAAGGAATTTGCTAAGTGTTATATTAAAAGTTAAAAATAGTATTCATTCTTTATCTTGGAGTTTTTGGTGATGAAGTAAAAACTAAATATATAAAACTAATTAATTACATTATTCATGGGCCTTTATAATAACTACTATAACCACTTTTGAAAAAAAACTAAATATAAGCAATGAATATATAGTATTATTACTTTTACTGTAATATATAACCTATATTAGTAATTACGGTTAGAATTAGAGTTACATTGGGAATTCCAACCTTGGAAGATATTAAATGTATGATCCTCTAAAAATTTTTAACTACTATATTAATTGTTCTATTTCTATCAACTTTATACACATATAAAACATTCAGTTGAATTATTTTATCAAACATTATAGTACATAAAAAGAGTTTAGTATCATACAATTCACTCGTCAATATTATAATTATGTCAATTGTTGGCATTCTACCTCCCATGGTTGCATGAAATATTATCAAGGTGAACAAATATGAAGAATAAACACCATTAAAAAGTGTTTAACAAGCTACACACCAAATTGTTTCAACAAGAGCTAACATTTCCAAGGTTGCATTGAAAACATAACTATTAAGAAATTGGGTTTGGTATACAATTCAATTGTATTGTGAAAAATTCACATAACACAATATAAAATAGATTACAAAATGGAAAGAAATGCACTTGGATTATGAAAGATTTAGACTAGTTAATAAAATTTTATAATATGATTTTTTTTCTTTTAAATAAACAAAGTTTGAACCAAAAGAGTATAGTTTTGGGGTTAAAAAAGTAAGATCCTAAAACAAGGCCAAGAGATCCAAACAAAACATGAATGATTTTCAAATCAAACAACCACTATATGAATGATTTATGTAAGTTTGAAAGGTAAGTGTATTGGCAAAGAAATAGATAAGAATATTATGTTGACAAATACTATTCTTATGTGTACAAGTACTAGGGTGACAATGTGCATGTGTTGGAATACTTCATATTATATGTTTGGCTTATGATGTCAAATGATGTCTTCAAACAATTACTCCATACCAAATGGTTTTATGTATTAATATATTTATATGGGAACTAATATCATACTAATGAAATCATTTCAAATGACCTAACCCTAACCCTAACCCTAAAACTAACTCCAATGTTAGAATTAGGGTTAGGGTTAGAATTAGTGGTATATTAGATATGAAAATAGAAACCTGAAGGGATTGGCAAGGGTGGTAAGGGTGGGTAAAGGATAAATCTCAACATAGCACAAAACTCTAAAAGAAAAGATATAATAATGGAATAATGAAAAGTAAGAATACAATCCCTCAAAAGATCTAAAAAATGATAATTCCATTAGAAATCACATATCTAAATTATAAGTTTTAAAATTTGAAATTTAGGGGTCAATTCCATGTGATATAATATGAATTTTAAATACTAATGTGGGACAATGGAGCACTAATATTGAGGTGATGAATGAGTTTTATGCCATGGGTTAGAGTTATAATTAGGGTTAGATTTATGGATAGAATTAAGATTAGCGAGAGAATGAGGGTTAGGGTTAGAATTAGGGTTAGGGAGAGAATTAGGGTTATAATTAAAGTTAGAATTAGTGTTAGGGTTATAATTAGAGTTAGGGTTGGCATTACTATCATAATTAAGGTTAGGGTTAGGGTTATAGTTATAATTTGGGTTTGAATTAGGGTTTGAATTAGTAATATAAGTAGTATTGGGGTGAGAATTAGGGTTAGGAATAAAATAAAGATTAGAATTATAATTGGATTTAGGATTATGGTTACAATTAGGGTTAGGATTATCATTAGAATTAGTGTTAGAATTAGGATTAGGGTTAGGGTTTAGGTTAGAATTAGGGTGAACATTAGGGTTAGGGTTATAGTTAAAATAAAACAACAAAGGTCATTTACATTCATATATATATAACTATGGTTGGAATTAGGATTGGGATTAGGGTCGGAACTAGAAATAGAATTAGGGTTAAGTAGATTTGGAGGTAGAATTATGGTTAGAAATATTGTTACGATTAACATTAGGGTTAGGGTTATAGTTATAGTTTGGGTTCAAATTAGAAGTTAGGCCTACAATTAGGGTTAGGGTTAGGGTTCGGGTTCAAGTTTGACTTAGGGTTATAAATATGGTTACTTTTAGTGTTGGGCATAGAATTAGGCTTAGGGTTAGAATTACAATTAGGATTAAAGTTAGGGTTAGGGTTAGGCTTATATTATATATAATTCTAGCATACCTATTATATTATATAGGGACAAATATAAGGGTAGAATTAGGGTTAGGGTTACAATTAGGGTTAGGGTTAGAATTAAAGTTAGGGTTAGGGTTAGAATTAGAGTTAGGTTAAGCATTACTATCAGGATTAAGGTTAGGGTTAGGGTTATAGTTATAATTTGGATTTGAATTAGGGTTTGAATTAGTATTAGCATAAGAATTAGGATTAGGGATATAATCAAGATTAAAATTAAAATTTGATTTAGGGTTAGGGTTAAAATTACGGTTAGAATTACAACTAGAATTTGGGTTAGGGTTACAGTCTAGGTTAGAATTAGGGTTAAAACTATGATTAGAATCAGGGTTAGGGTTGGGGTTACAATTAGGGTTAGTATTAGCTTGAACATTAGGGTTAAGGTTATAGTTACAATAAAACACCAAAATTTATTTATATTTATATCTATATATAGAACTATGTTTAGAATTAAGGTTGGGATAAGGGTTGGAATTAGGAAAAGAATTAGGTTTAAGTAGATCTAAGGGCATCCTTCATACTTTGGTGCCATGTTTCTCTTTAATCTACCTTTTAATTTCTATATTCCATTCTAACAAAATATTTATCTGTTTTTGTATTTTCTTAAATCAGTTAGTTTATTGGTATCTTTTCGATTTCAATAGTGACAAAGGGATAGAATTCAGACAACCTTGCTCTTTCTTTCAAGACAGTAGAAAGGTAGATGTCTTTGGTGATTTGTATCCTAATGTTAAGTAGAATATTGATCTGATTATGTGCAAATTAAGTAGAACTAATTTTATACTTCACATTAATATGTAGGATAGTTAGCCAGTTAGAATTCCTTTACTAGTTGGCACTAAGATTACATTAAAGATATATGTCCCAAGTGTGGAGTTGATTTTGATGATATGTATAATGTATCATATGCTAGTAGTGTAGGAATTTGGATGTATGCAATGGTATGCACTAGGCTAGATATTGCCAAAGCAATGGGAGTTTTGAGCAGCTTTATGTCTAACCCTAGTAGAGAGCATTGGAATTATGCAAAGAGAGTGTTAAGATATTTGTGTGGTACTTTTGATTATTGTTTATTTTATTCTAGTACTAATAGTATGGATAAGACATTAGATATATAGATTTTTTGATGTAGATTGGATAGGTGACTTAGATAGCTAAAGGACCATTAGTGCTTATGTGTTTACCCTATTTGGAGGAGCTATGAGTTGGATGAGTAAAAGGTATTCCATGATTGCTTTGTCCACCACTAAAGTAGAGTATATGACTGTAACTCTCGTCTCTAAGGAAGCAATATGGTTACAAAGATTATGTACACATATTGGTTTCAATTTTAAGACAATTTAGATTTGGTTGTGATAGGTAGAGTACAATTTGTTTGGCCAAGAATCCTATGTATCATGCTTGGACTAAGCATGTGGATGTTCAATATCACTTTGTTCAAGAAAAGGTTGCAAATGGATAGATTGAGTTGAAGAATATTAACACTAAGGTAAATGTTGAAGATTATCTTACCAAACCTGTGAGCACAGAAAAGTTCCCTTGGTGCAAGGAGGCCATGGGCCTTGTTTCTTATGCTTATTTGCTTTATGTTTTCCTATGGTTGTATTTAAAACGTATGATGTCAAGTGGGAGAATGTAAAGATTAAGGTTTCATCAACCTTGTAACTTCGATTAATTTAATTACTCCTAATATTGTAATTGTAAATGCAAACATAAGGGAAGTAGAATCCACCAATTGTAGAAATTATTTAATTAGAATGACATCTAACATTTATTTATGTTTATCATGGGATAGTAAATATGTGAAAATAGTGTGTCCAAGTTTATTAATAGACTTATGACGAGTATAAGAGAATCTTCCTAGATTGTAGCTTGCATGTTGTAAGAGAATCGATTATTCTTGGACAACTATATGACATATCATCTTATGACAACATGTAAGAAGGTGTAAGAGGCTATTTTTGGCATTTTGTTGACTTTAATAGAGGTGGGCATGGGAGTTTTCTCTATCTTTCTTCTATTATTCAATCCATAGGTTATGACAGATGTAAGACACTAAAATTAGCTAGATGCCCAAGGTGGGTGCCATATTCTGGATTCTTCTTCAATAAGACTATAATTTTTATTTAACAGAAGCTAGAGGAAGTGTAGAGTATGAGATTTGTTTGTTTATAGGTACATGGATGTAGTTGAATTGGATGCAAGATTGAAAGAAATTGATGTATTGTAATATCTTTGTAGATAATATAAATTTTCCCTATTGTCCTACTGGAGTTTTTTACTTGAAAGAGTTTTGTCCATGTAAATCTCTATGTTGTGTGTATAGCTTTTGATTATTGTTTTTTTTTTGTTTCTAGTTTATATCTCCATTGATATTCTATAGTTTATATTTCCTATTTGCAAGTTTATTTCAGATTTCTATATTGTAGTGGTTTCCTTTGTTTCTAACAACTCCAAGGTATTGGGTGTTCCTAAACTTGATCAAACTTCCCTTTTTGGTATGTTTTTTCTTGATGCTAAAATATCAATTAGATGACTATGAACTCACCTTCTAATTAATAAGTCCTAAGTATATAGTCCTTAGCTAATAAAAGACACTCTATTATCATCAAGCTTACCTAATTTGAGCTTTATGTGGTTCAGCTTCCACAATCTTGTCACATATTGACCTTTTGCTTGCATTTATAATTTAGTATATTTGATGAGACTATTGGACATTACCTTTTGATTATTTGATTATTGGATAATTACATATGTGTGAAGGTAATTTGTTGTTATTTTTAAAAAATGCATAAAATTAAAATTGAAATGATGCTGAATTACTATGTTTATGATTATAATTTTATATCTTGGTTGTGCTTCAGCTATGGTTTTATGGGCTAACCTATTGATGAGAATCTAAGTGTGAATGAGTGTAGGAACATGTCAAAGATGAGAACATGGTTGAGGTAGAAGTGTCTTATCTGCTCGGTAAGAGTTAGCATGACAAAAAACCTGATGCTCACACACACTCACGTAGTTGGATACATACTACATTATAAATGGTTTTGTTATGCATTTGTGTTTTCTTGGATACATAGTTTTAATTGTGCATTATACTTTGAATATTGTTTTTGGTTTTGATGGTTTAAATGATTTGTTTATATATATGCAATTTTTCTTACTATGTATGTTCTTATTATAGCGATTGCTTTCGGTATATATATTATATGTCTATATATATGTACATATATATAATTTATATATACAAATATATATGTACATATATAAATATACATATTTGCATGGATTATTATATGAAAACATTGTTAAGTGAAGTTTTGAAATTAAAAACTAAATATAATGGCATGTTGGGCGGATCATGCATTCAGAACATAATGAAAAAGTGATAGTTTTAATTTTAGAAATAAAGAAAGATGTATCTATCTAACAGGGATACACTTTTTTATCAAAAATAATTATTTAATTTGTTAAATTAATTTGATGAGATATTGACCATATTCCCATTACCTATTCTGGTTTTGCTTTAAAAAAATTGTGGGACCTTATAAGCTACAGATACAGAAAAGTATAGACTGAATTAAACCTCTGAGGCCCTCACAAAGACAAGACATTTTGACTTATAAAATTATGAATAAGAAATGCTTTACCATTCCATAGGAGCCAAAAGCCTGTAGATTCCTCAATCGTACCAAGCTCCATAAACATGTTTGTTTCCAAATCTTTTTATCAATTGAATAGGCTCAAAATCTAAATGCCACTCCTCTATAAAGAATCCCACTTGTTTGAAGCAGGAACACCAAGAAATAGCCATTTAAATTCAAACTGAAGATGAGAATATAACATGTAAATAGTCATTTAAATACAAACCGAGGATGATAATATAACTAGTAAATAGCCATAAATTCAAACTAAGAATGAGAATATAACCAATAAATAGTCATTTAAATTCAAACTGAGGATGATAATATAAATTCAAACTAAGGATGAGAATATAACCAGTAAATAGTCATTTAAATTCAAACCGAGGATGAGGATATAGCCAATAAATAGCCATGTCTATGAAGGAAAACAACTGCATGCTTTCTCCCTTTCAAATAATCTATGAAGCCTTCTAAAATCTTTTGAGATGACCCTCCATTCATCACTATTTTTTTCATAATTTTTTGAACACTCTCAACACTACTACTAAGTTTTTTCCCCTCTTGTCCATCTATATTCATAAATTCTGCTACGGTGAGTGCAATCTCCTGGTGAGGCACCAACATGGATCTCATATTATTGGAACTTCTGGAAATGTTACCCAGATTCATGGCCACTCCCCATTGATGGACAATAAGCCCATAGTTGGTATACTGGTCTGTGAGCAGAGGAAATGTGAGCATTGGACTCCCAACCAGAGGTTCTCCATGATGGAATTCCAACCGCAATGGGTGAGAAACCCACCCATAGAAGAATGGGACATCACATCCAGCTGAGACACCCTCTCAACAACCAAAGCCTGATCTTTGTTGTTTTCTATAAACTTGTTAGGCAGAACATCATGCACGTCGGAGGCAATGAAAGAGGCTGGCATCAAGGGCTCAATGAATAGATAACTGATGCCGTCTGCTGTCCTAACTATCCACATCAACATGCCACTACTATCTTTCAACTATCCGTAATTTTAATCCATTTACCATTAATCCATTTATCATTTGACAGCCAACAAACCATCAATTTAAATCTGTAAAATAAAACTTGCAATCGTGTTGTGGCAATATAACACCTCTAGGCTTCGCCTCTCAGCGTAATTAACAATAAAAGAATATTAATCTTTAAAAAGACTTTTAAAATATAATAATATAAAAATATTCTACCTAAAAATACGATTATTACTATTATTAATAGCAATTCATAAACAAATCCTAAAATTAGAAATTCTACTTATTGAAATTTTCAAAAATTTAAACATATAAATCATAAACAATAGAATGAAATTCAAGACAAATTTTTAAAAAAGAAAAGAAACCAAACAACTCAAACTCAATAACACCACTAAAATGATTTCTGATTAAAAACACAATCTGGAGTAAATAGTATCTATTTTTTTTTTCTAAAACAAAATGTGGCTATCACTTTAACATATATTAATAATAAAAACTAATTATAGTATGAGGATGGAGGCCATCCATATTCTCTATGCGTATATGTATATAAAGCTTACAGAAACGGCCCAAACAAAAACCCACTTAAATGATACTCTAAATATTTGCATATACATATATAAAGCTTATAAAAACGGCCCCATAATGGCCTATGTTAGAATATTAATTAATCTTCAATCAGTGTATTAACTTCATCCTACCCCCACGTCAGACTTGGGGATTTCCAAATCTACCCCCAACAACTGTTTGCTCCTGCCAACAGTTAGAAATTAATTCTGGTAGGTGAGTTTGAATTTTGAATGGAGTTTGAGTTCTAGTTTTTGGGCATGAAAGAATGAGACAAATAAGAGGAAAAAAATTTGTTGACCATAGGAATGTGTGAGAGCCTGCAGTAGTAGAAGAAAAGAACAGAGAGAATAGAACCTACATACAACAAAATGAATGTTCCAGTAGAGAACAAGAGAACAACAAAAAGAAGACAGCAGAAGAAGAATATTATAGAGAATAGAAGTTTGTGTGCAATAGCATAGGGCATACACAGTTAGCTCCAAATACAGGGGCAAATAAAAAAATAGGGCAGCAGCTCTACATGAATTTGTATGAAAGTTTTGAATGTATTTTTGAAAGGAAAATATGTAATATATATATTGCTATTTGTTTTGTGTATTTTCTCTCCTTTTGTGTGCTTGTATTCTTGCTGTCCATACATTGCTGTAGTATTAGTTTTCTGGACATCCATTAACCTCCCCTGCCTACCAACAAGTGGTATTAGAGCCCTATTTTTCTAGGCAGTTAGAAAATTTTTGTGGGTGTTTTATATAGGCCCTAGTTTGTCTAGGCATTATCAGCCTTCTCAGATTTGAGAAGCATGGTAGGTGGGGATATCAAAGGATTGCAGAAGCCACCTACATTTGATGAGCAGAACTATGACATATGGGCTAAGAAGATGAAGACTATATTGGTTGCTAATGACCTATGGGAGTTGGTCATCAATGGGTTCATAGACACCACAGACCCAGCATCTTATGCAACCCTATCTAATGCTCAAAGAAACTAGTGGAAGGAAACAAGAATGAAGGATGCAAAAACCCTCAGTTTAATTGAGGCAACCTTGATAGAGGCTATTTTCACCCACATTGCAACAACAAACTACTCAAAATAGGCATGGGAAATATTGCAGAACAACTATAAGGGAACTAACAAGGTGAGATTAGTAAAACTCCAGCTATTTAGGAGAGATTTTGAGACCCTACAAATGAAGGAAAGTGAGTCTATTTCAGACTTTCACACTAGGGTTTCTACCATGATAAATCAACTAAGGATAAATGGAGAAACCATCGATGATCAAAGGATTGTTGAGAAAATTCTAAAGAGTCTACCTTCTTGATTTGACCCTTTTGTCATAACCATTGAAGAGACTAAGGACCTGTCCAAGATGACAGTGGATGAGTTCATGGGTTCACTACAAAGCCATGAGCAGTGGTTGAATAGATCTGCTCCTTCCCTTGAGCAAGCCTTCAAGGCTCAAACCAATGCAAGAGGTAGGGGAAGACAAAGAAATAGCAGAGGTAGAGGTCAAAGAGGTAGAGGAAGAAACAACTCTGGAAGAGGAGTTTCAAATAGCCAAGAAGAGGCAAGTAGCTCACAACCAAGCTATCAAGAAAAGAAGAAGAACAGTTCTAATTAGAGGTATGACAAAAGCAATGTTCAATGTTATTACAGTCATAAGTTTGGTCATTATGCTAGTGAGTGTAGAAAGAAAAAACATGATCATGGAGGCCAAAATGCTAATGTAGTAGATGAGAACAAGGCTGAAAATGAAAAATAGTCAAATGTATTTATTGTTTGCAACCTTGCTGAAAGGAGTAGTGATGAAGTATGGTATCTAGACAGTGGTTGTTGCAACCACATGAGTGGAAATAAAAAACTTCTTTGATAGTAGTATACAGACTGAAATAAAAATGGGAAATAACGAACAAGTTCCCATCATGGGAAAAGGTACAGTCAACATTCAGTCCAAGAATGGTGAAAGGAGGGTGATCCAGGATATTTATTATGCCCCTAGTATAAAATATAACCTATTGAGCATTGGACAGATGGTCCAAAATAGTTATAAAATCTTAATGGAAAATGGAGAGTGCACAATAGTTGACAAATGAGGCATTAAGAAAGTGATTGCAGTAGTGCAGATGATAAGAAATAGAATGTTTCCTCTTAGGATACACATAGAGTCTTCGGCACCATCTCCAGTGCTATCTCTAGCATAGTTTCCAGCACTATCTCCGGTGCCCACAGCAGTGGGACAATAATTAGCCTTTAAGACAGTCATCAAAGACCTATCCAAATTGTGGTATTTGAGGTATGGGCACTTAAGTTTTTATGGTTTGAGTTTATTGTTCAAGAAAGGTATGGTTAGAGGGATACCAAACATTGTAAAGCCCGATGGAAAATGTGAAGCCTACATTTTAGGAAAGCAGCATAGACAACCCTTTCAATCAGGGTATTCTAGGAGAGAAAAAGCACCATTGGAGTTGGTGCACTTGGATTTGTGTGCTCCCATGAAAATGCACACATTGGCTAGAAATACTTATTTTATGACATTCATAAATGATTACAGTAGAAAAATCTAGGTTTATTTTTTAAAGAACAAATCAGAAGCCTTTAAGAAATTCAAGTGGTTTAAGGCATCAACTGAAAAGCAAAGTGGCCACTATATCAAAGCCCTAAGAATAGATAGAGGGGGAGGGTATATCTCTTTGAAATTTCTAAATTTCTGTAGAAATGAAGTCATACAAAAGAAATTTACAACTAGGTATACTCCACAACAAAATGGAGTGGCTGAAAGAAAAAATAGAACCATTCAAGAGATGACAGCAAGCATGCTGAAGGAAAGAGGACTATCACATAATTTTTGGGGTGAAACTATAGCAACAATGATTTACCTATTGAATAGGTGTCCTAAAAAGGATATTTGTGATAGGATTCCACAAGAGGCATGGACAAACAACAAATGGAATGTTGAACACCTAAGAATCTTCAGGTGTGTAGCATATGCATTTGTGCCTAAAGAGAAGAGGCATAAATTTGATGATAGAGGTGAGAAATGTATCTTCATAGGCTATAGTGAAGAGTCAAAATCCTACAAACTGTATAATCCCATAACCAAAAAGGTTGTGATCAGCAGGGATGTTGAGTTCATTGAAAATGAAGCATGGGATTGAATGGTGGACAACACCACAAGTATTTCAGTTACAATACCTCTTGAAGATGAAGAAGCTCTAGAGGATAGCAACTCTAGAGGAGCTACGAAGAGCAACAGCTCAGGGAGAAACTACCATAGAGCATTGGAGAACAGTGGTTTTGGAGGTGTTCGACATAGCAGCTCTGGAGGTGGATAGCAGCACAGCAGCTCCGGAGGTCTGCAACTCCACAGATCTATAGCTCTAGAGTTTAGCAGAGCAGTAGAACCAGAGGTCAATAGTACAGTAGCTCCGGAGGTCAGAACAACTACAGCTCCGAAGGTAATTTAGACCCCACACTCACATCATTGATGCCACGGAGGACAAGGAGTGTGAAGGAGATTTTTGACAACACAAGGTATGCTGATATAGATGAGAGTTTGGATTTTGCATTATTTTCTTGTAGTGATCCAATGCACTTTGAAGAAGCTATGAAAGAAGAGAAATGGTGTAAGGTCATGGATGAAATGTTGGATGCCATAGAGAGGAATGACACATGGCAGCTAACTTATTTACCCAAGGGTAAACAAGTAATTGAAGTTAGGTGGGTCTATAAGACCAAGTCTACTACTGAAGGAAAGATTGAAATACATAAGGCAAGGCTAGTTGTTAAAGGGTACAAACAATAGCCTAGAAGAGATTATGATGAGACATATGCACCAGTTACAAGGCTGGAAACAGTTCGGGCAGTCATAGCAATAGCAGCCCAACACAAGTGGAAGGTGTTTCAAATGGATTTAGTCAGCCTTCTTGAACGAAGTGCTGAAAGAGGAAGTGTATGGAGTAACCACTTGGCTATGAAGTCCCAGGGAAAGAGGACAAAGTTTATAGGCTCCGAAAAGCCCTCTATGGGCTGAAACAAGCACCTAGGACATGGTACAATAGAATTGACTCATATTTAGTGAGTAATGGCTTTAGCAAAAGCAATAGTGAGCCCACTCTTTACATCAAAGTAGTTGAAGGTAATATTTTGATTGTTGTTCTGTATGTAGATGATCTGATTTTTACTAGCAATAAGGATCTTTTTATTGTTGATTTCAAAGAGGCAATGAAGAATGAGTTTGAGATGATAGACTTAGGTTTGCTAAAGTATTTTCTTGGCATTGAGGTCAAACAAATAGAGCACAGCATATTTATTTCACAAACTAACTATGCCAAATAGATTGTGAAGAGATTTAAAATAGAGAATAGTAGACCTGCCCCTACACCAATAGCTATAGGTCTGAAATTGAGTAAAGAGGATTGCAGCAAGGAAGTAAACCTAACCCTCTACAAGAGCATGGTTGGAAGCCTCATGTACTTGACAACCACTAGGCCTGATTTGAAGTATGTTGTAAGCCTAATTTCTAGGTTCATGGAGAAGCCTAAGGACACACATTGGCAAGCAGGAAGGAGGATCCTAAGATATGTGAATGGCACAATAGGTTATGGCATCTTGTATGGTGTTTCTAATGAGTTTAAGTTGGTTGGTTTCATGGATAGTGATTGGGTAGGTAATGTAGATGATCGAAAGAGTACATCTGACTATGTATTTCACTTGGGTTCAGGCGTGATATCATGGGCATCTAAGAAGTAGCCTATTGTCTCTCTCTACAATAGAAGCTGATTATATTGCAGCAAATGCAGCAGCATGTCAGGCTATTTGGTTGAGAAAGATCCTTGCAGACTTGAATGAGCAGTAAGAAGATGGTACAACCATTCATTGTGACAATGTTTCATCAATAGCCCTGACAAAGAATCTAGTCTTCTACGGACGAATCAAGCACATTGAGATCTGTTATCATTATATAATGGAGTTGTTAGAACGAGAAGAGATTGTGTTACAGTATTGCAGATTTGAGTACCAGCTCGTTGACATTTTTACAAAGGCATTGCCAAAAGATTCTTTTGAACGCTTAAGAGATAGGCTTGACATTGTTGACATCTCCGGAGGTGTGCAACCCTAGAAATAAGACAGCTCTGGACATGCTTCGAAGATGTAGAAATAGAGCTCTGGAGATGCAGGGTGTCATCTCCAGAGATGTAGAAAAGAGCTCCAGAGGTGATCCAGAATGACAGAAACAGCTCCATAGATCTGCTCCAGAAAGACAAATGCAAAGGTATAACTCCAGAGATCAGTTCTGGAAAGAAAATTATTGAATAACATCTGACTTCAGATTAAGGGGGAGTGTTGAAATATTAATTAATCTTTAGTCAGTGTATTAACTCCAGCCTATCTCTTAGTTAGAGTTGGGAATTTCCAAATCTTCCCCAGTAACTGTTTTCTCCTGCCAGCAGTTAGAAATTAATTCTGGTAGGTGAGTTTAAATTTTGAATGGAGTTTGAGTGTCAATTTTTGGGCATGAAAGAATGATACAAATAAGAGGAAAAAAAGTTGTTGACCCTAGGAATGTGTGAGATCCTGCAACAACAGAAGAAAAGAATAGAGATAATAGAACTTGCATACAACAGAAGGAATGTTCCATTAGAGAACAAGAGAACAGTAGAAAGAAGACAACAAAAGAAGAATATTATAGAGAATAGAAGTTTGTGAGCAGTAGCACAGAGCATACACAGTCAGCTCCAGATACAAGGGCAAATCAAAAAATAGGGCAGCAGCTCTGCATGAATTTGTATGAAAGTTTTGAATGTATTTTTAAAAGGAAAATATATAATATATATATTGCTATTTGTTTTGTATATTTTCTCTCCTTTTGTGTGCTTGTATTCTTGCTTTCCATACATTACTGTAGCATTAGTTTTCTGGATAGCCATTAACCTCCCCTGCCTACCAACAACCTGGAAACAACAATGACAGCCCAAACAAAAAACCACTACCACTTTGAAGCTCATTAACCATTCATTTATCATCCCATGCGAACACCAACAAATAGAAGAATAAAAAAGGAGCCAATAAACCATTCATATATTCACCCTCTCCCTCTCCCTTGTCCCTAGATCCTCACCTTGCTCAGGTACTGGTTTCACTGATGAAAATCTTAAGAAAACATGATATCTATACATGAATATTCAAATTCTAATGAAAGCAAATAATACCACTAAAATGAAAATCTCGTCAAATCAAAAGTACTAGACTGAAGAGGAGGAGCAAGAGCTACTTTCTGCACTGTGCTCTAAGTCTAGTGAGTCATGTTGGGGAATTGAGCAAAGACCTAGGCTTAGATTAGTATCTGGAAAACGTGGAGAAGAACTGGAGGCATTCATCCTAGTTTGTTGATTGTAGAAACTATGTAGTCTGGTCCAAGTTATCAAAGAAGGCATGGTTGAATGCTAATTATTAGAATGATCGATTTGGGGCCCAAACTGAGGCCTCACATGCTGAGGTCCCCAATTTAAGTTACACTGTAGTAGATTTGATTCCTTGCTTTTAGGATCATTAATCCCACCCTGGTAGCTTCCAACATCTCCCTGTGTAGACAAATTAGCATCAATATTTTAGGAATTCTCACCCAATACTGAAACCCCATATGGATGAAAGCTATGGTGTGTTCCCCCTAATGGCATTGTTAAATTCGTAGCATTAACAGAAGCCACTTCACTCGAGTCCTTTGAGCAATCTCCACTAGCCATACTGAAGATCATGTAATGCCCACCAATATTCTTCAATCAGTGCATAAGGGCCTTCCTGGCTCCCTCAACAGTCACATATATAAAAATAGCATTCCCAGTCTTCTTATGAAATCTTATGGGCCTTGCTTCTATTTCTCTATACTTATAAAAGAACATGAAAAGCCTTTCAACATGCATGTCAGATGGGACTTTCCTTAAAGAAATCATTCATTCAATAACTGGCTCAACAGGCTTCTTTTCTTCACAACAAACCTAGCATAGAGTATATCTGGTATCAATTCTCTTGCAGGGGACTTTGAGGGCTTTCTGTGAGCCTTCCAAGTGATTTTAAGTATTACATAGCCTTTTGATCTACCAATATCCTTGTCCATGACCACCTTACATTCTTCCAGCTCTCCGTATAAAGAAAATATGGATTTTAGGGTTTCTGAGGTGCTGCTCAGACTGAGGCCACTAACAAGAAGAGTTCTATGGGTGGGATTATTTTCAGCAACTTTTTCTATGTACTCTAATAGATCGGGATACTTGCTAACAACGTGGCTGAGAATTTCAAACATATGTTCCTTGCGAAAAGGCTTCAGCAGGTTTGTTATTTTTCAGGCATTGATTTCCACTTGTTCTTGTGCTTCATCTTCACCTTTTCCTTTTCTTTCATTCCTTGTGGCCTCCATTGTTGTGTGCTAGAAACTCAACCCTCCCTTTATGAATGAGTAGTGTATTTTCTACTTTGTAACCGCAACTTAATAAGCTTTTCAGAACTCTATTTATAGCTTTAGAACACTATTTATAATTATAGCTTTATATGGTTCATGATAAAGATTAACCAATATAAAATAGAGCGTGAGTTAGAATATCTATTAAGGAGTTGATAATGATAAGTGAGTAGTTTATTGTGCTCTTATTAAAAAGTATGCAAATTTTATTATTAATTTAGGACAATATTTTATTTTATTTTAATTTTCTTACATGCATAGTTAAAAAGACATGCAACAGATATTTTGAGCATGCTAGACAATCAATAAAGTGTGATCACGATTTGCTGCTAATTGCTATCAATTTTCAACTGATATCAAAATAGGTTGTAAGAAAATTTATTGTGCAGGTCAATAGTTCTCTCCAAATCAAACCCATCTAAGCTGAGAATGGTATGTAGCAAGAAGACATGAGAAGACAACATTACCATTGGCCAATAGGATCTCAAGTTGTGACATGTTAAGCTACCCCTTGTCAAATTAATTTGATATGACGATGTCAAGGCAATGTCAATTAGTCATAGAAAAACTATATACTATTGATGCTTGCATATTGGCCCCTACAAAATTTGAAATCTATATCTTGATGTTATAGAAATATTTTATCCATTCTCCATGCATGGATCCTTAGGAGAGAGACTAACTTTAACCTTGGATAACAATTTGATTAGTATATTTGGCAAGTAGACATTGAATAGATCCTCATAAATTGACCATAATTGTCAATTAAATTATGTGTTCTCAATTGAACAACTCAGATTAGTTTTTTGACACCTATTAGGGCCCCAATCAAAAGTATTAATACTTTGAATTTGGTTTATCCCACGATTAGCTAACCAGTTAGCCACCCCATTCACCTCCCTATAACAATGTGAGATTTTGCATTCGTTAAGCCAAGTTAAGAACTTCGATATAGGTTGCATCAAGTATTCCAATTTCCAATCAAGTGCCTTTTTTCATTTTAAGGTAGTGGTGATGATTATAATTGAATCTCCCTCAATCTATAATTGTGGTGATGATTATCATTGAATCTCCCTCCATCCATAATTGTTTGATGTTTAAATCTCTGGCCAATTCTAAGCTTTTTAGGAGAGATGAAGCTTCTATTGTATTATTAGTGCCCTTTGGGAGTTTGATTTCTTTAGTGGAAATGAGATTTCTAGATGGGTCTCTAAGTATACATCCCACACCTAAGAGACTAGGATTTCCCCACAATGCTCCATCAAAATTTAGCTTGAGGAAAGGAGCGATGGGGGAATCTATTCGACCCGATAAAGATTTACTTTGATTTCCTTGTTTTGAATTGAGCATGCTTGGGAGGGGAGTGAATTATCTACCATTTGTTGAGAGCAAAGTTATCCCAATTCAACAATTTTCAATTTGAATTGGTACACCTCATTACCTTAGCCATCACCACTTATGATATGACTGCACCAATTTTCTTGAGTGCCTTTTCTAGTGGAGAGGGATACTTTGTGAAAATTAATGATTTAAGCCTTGAGTGGTTACATCTAAAGGGTTTAATTGAAGGGGATTAGATAAAAACCCCCTAGATCAATCCCCCTTGGAAATAACCCCCTAGTCTTAAATCAAACCCTTGATGGAGTCTCCTCTGGACCTATCAAAATGCCAACAAAAAACCAATTTTGCTTCACCTTTTGGGGGACCAAATGAAGTCATTTAGAAATTCTATTTTGGAAGTATGTAGCCCTTAGTATAAGATTTCCAAAAAAGTATTATATTGAATATATTTCATTTGATTATTATATTTATTTTCTATTTTCTAATGAACATAGGGTTTTCACCATACATCAACGTCTCTATTCCAGACACGAGGAAAAATAAAAAATAGAGAAAAAAATTCAAAAAAATATCTACACACTAGGTATTGATGTGCTTGTTTCAACAGAAAAAGAATAACTTAATTTGGATACATACATAAAAATTTATGTTGGATGGTATAAACTTATCTCTGAATTATAATCAATCTCACTTCAAAAATTAATTGAAAAAATATGCAACAATATATGCACATTAGATATTGATGTTACAAATCTATGTTTAAAAATTTATAATTTTTTCGTTTCTATAAAACGATTTATGTTGTATGGTAAAAACATTAATGTTTAAAAATGATGTTAACTATAAAAAAACAAGTTATTAAAGGTTACATTAAAAAAAGCACAAATTATTATTATTTTTGTAAAAGTACATTTAGTATCTACACACAAATATCAAAAATCACTAGTTCACATCATCTTCAAATTCTTATCAGATTAGTTGCTATAGGTGTCAAAAAGTAAAAATTTGGTTGAAAATACCGATTTCAATGTCCCAGATTGGCAAAAAAGTGGAACACAGTATTGTGGACTAACCCGAATAGCAGCAAGAACTACCTTTACCATGATCAATCTACCTGCCAAAGATAACCACCTACCTTTCCATGATAAAAAATTGTTCTTGATTGACACTAGTATGTGTTTCCAAATGTCTTTCTTACTGTTTCTAACAAATAGTGGAATTGTTAAGTATTTCCTTGGTATCACTTCCACTTTATATCCTAAGATGTCATTGATTCTTCATTGAACAATGGGATGAGAAAAGAAACTATATACCTTGGATTTTTTTGGGTTTATGGACTCTCTTGAAATCCTACAATATAAAGAGATAGTTTCCTTTATGCATTTGTCTCCCCACAAGATAATTGTCCAAATAACATGGTATCATCAACGAAGAGAGCATGGGTGATAGAGTCTTGTGCAAAAGGAAACTTGATACCCCTCCATCTATTCTACTGGTTTTGGGCTTTTCTCACTGAGTTTAATGCCTCTGCCATGATTATGAATAAATATGGAGACAATGGATCTCATTTTCTAAGCTCCCAAGTAGAATTGAATGATCCTATTACAGATCTATTCACTATGATTGTGAACCTGATCCTAGAGATGCATTAGAAAATCCATTTGCACCAATTATTGGAAAAACCAAAGCCAAGAATAACTTGCATAAGAAAATCCCACTTGACCTTATACTATGCCTTAGCCACGTCTATTTTTATTTCCATGGTGGCTATCTTGAGTTCATGTATGAAATGTAGAACTTCATGCATGATGATCGTGTTGGTAAAGGTGTGTTGTACACCTTACATAAAAATGAATAATTTTAATTATTTAAAATAAATATTTATTTTTGGTGCATCCATGTGATGTGTTTAGTCACATTAAATATTTATTTGGGTGCCACTTGTAAATATTGTACGTGACATTGGATTAGTTATGTTATGTGTTTGGGACACAAAATAATTAATTATTTTATTTGGGAAATTATTTAATATTGGGAAAAAGTGAAAACTTGGTACCAATAATTAATTGTGGGGGTCAATGGTTTTGTATACTCATGGTTTTACCATACTACATCTTGTATTTGTGTGAGCTTATCTCTATAAAAGCAAGCACATGAGTAGTTGTTGAGGTTGGTTGTTTTAACTATTGGGTAGGTAAGGCTAGATTAATCTTCTCTCATAAGTTACATATGTGAGGAGAGGAAGCATGGATTGGGATGTGTGGTTACATGATTCTCATTTTCTTGTTCACATGGAGTGCAATTAGAGAGCTTGATGGTTCAAAAGTATTCAAGGAGGCTATGTATTGTAATCTTTGTTCATGAGATAATACAATGGATATGGATGCTTTTGGAGGCTAGGTTTTCCCTCATGAAGGGTTTCCCTAGGGTATATCTTGTGTCACCTTGATTGTAAGTTTTCTTATTCTTTTGCATGTAAATTTTTGAATACTATGTTTTGTATATTTATCTCTCATAGGGTTATGAGGAAACCTTTTTATCGTTGTATATTTTCCATCATTTGGTATTAGAGATTGATTGCTATGGTTGTGGGAGGAGATATCCCTAGTTTTGTAACCCTTCATATGAGTATATTTTTTTGTATATTTGGATCCATGGGTTTGCAGGAAAGGATTGAAGGCATTTTCAAGGTTATAGTGTGGGCCATAACTTTCACCTAGTATGTCAAGTTTTCAACTTATTATAGTTAATGGAAAGATCTTTCAGAGTACTATGCCATGGTGTTAGTATTTTTTCATATTTTTCTATTTTGACCAAAAATTTCTATTTGGAAGCAATATTTTTGTTTTGAGCTTGGATGGGGCATAAACTTGTGCATATGGTGTCCACGTCTAGACTTCTTATAGGAATTGGAAAGGTATTTTAGAGCACTACATAGTGGATCAGATTTAGAAATGTTATTCTAAGATTTTTTTAATCTTGTTTTAGTTTGAGCTATTATGTTCTTCCTTTGACTTTTGGTACTTTGCCAGCTTATGGAAAATTGAATCTATGGTGATTTGGTATTTAAGTCATTGAATACTTACATGTTTACATCTGATTATACTTGGTTGATGTGATTACTGGTGTATGGCTGAATTTGCATGTTGCATTGTGAGATCTACAAATTGTGTAATGTTGTAGATTGTTTGTACTTATAGGTTGCAAAGATGACTTGGATGTGAGCTGTCTATACCTATAGATATTTTAGTGTTTATGCAGATTATATTTAGTTGGCCTAGATTGGTCACCTATTTTATTGGTTTGGTTGCCATTATGAGATGGAGATAGATGGTATTACCTGATATAGTCATTATATGGGACCTAGATTTGTTGACTATATGGTATAGTTTTGTGAGACCCAGTGAGAGTTTGATGTAGGTACATTGGGTGGTGATCATGGTGCCATGGATTTTCCTTGTATGGTTGGGAATTCAGCATGACATGTTTGTTATACAAGTGCATTATCGGTGGTGTTGGATTAATTCTTGTTTTATAGGTGGTGTTTTATATTCTTGTTATTGAGTGCATTGGTCATTTTCTTGGGAGATTCATGATAGTTCGGTGTTGCATTTGGAGTTTAGCATGGATTGATCATGGAGGTGCTCATGGATACTTGGAGACTTGGGTGAGGCTAGAGGTCTCTTGTTCTTGGAGATCATGTGTTGAGATGATTACTCTTTGATGAGATTTCAGCAACAAGACCGAGGAATAGGTACACCTTGGTTAAACATGACTTCAACATGGACCTATTGAGGAGATTGTTCTTGGAGAGAGTCATTGGGGCTTGGTACATCTTGAAGAAGCAATCTTGAAAGGAAGAAAGGTACACAGGAACAACTTCCTACACTGATCTAATGGGGAAAGGTTTATGCAAATTTTTATCTCTTAGAGTTAGAGATTAAGATGCACATTAACAAAATTGTAATAACATCCAAATGCAAATACAAAGATCACAACACAAGATATATGCAGGGAAAACCCTTTCAGGTGAAAAATCCTACACTCCAAATCCTGCATAATGTATTATCAAATCAGAGGATGATTACAACACACTTGCAATGCAAGTTCTTCTAAGAGTACACAAATGTCAAATAATGGAGTAATTCTGGCAGCATAATGGTACCTGTAAATGAACCATACAACTCCAACTCCAAGCACATATATTTAGAGAGAAATGTCAAGGATGGAGATAGCTTCTAGAGCAAACAATAAATGATTTTCTTCCAAATCCACATGGCCCAAATTCCAACACCATAAAGCATGTAAATGCCACTTCTCTAAGATTCCCTTTCATCCCTTACAACCCTCCAACTTGGGTGCCACAATTTTTCCCAAAATAGGTTTGATAGATGCTCTTACACACCTTACAATGTCATAGAATCTGTCATATATGAAAACTTTTACAACTATAAGAGAATATATCATGGTCGACTAATAATAACATATTCCTAGATTACAACTCTATCATAGTCAAACTTGGGTTCCTACTTTCTCCATGGAAAGATGCCACATGACACATGTCACACCTTTCATAGAATCTCTATTTTTAGCTCTTACATGTCATAGATTGTGCCATACAAATATGTCATAACTTATGCATCATAGAATCTATCATAACTTATGACACATGACCACAAGGTGTCGACACATGGAAAAATACCTCTACCACAAAATGGGATGCCTACCTCCTCATACAAGGACCAAAATACATCTAGTCACCTTCCATGTAGGATGACACATCACTGTGCTAACTACCACAAAGTGACAAAATAAGATTTATATAAAAAATTACAATAGTAGGAAAAAATAAATAAATACAAAATTTGGAACTTGCAAAGGTTGAGAAACCTCAATTTGCAACATTCTCCCACTTGTCAAACACATTTCAAGAGCCAATAGAATGATAGGATTTAACTGCTAGGGGTTGAGAAGCCCATAAACTTTGAACACCATATGAACTTCTCCATGCTCATGGGTTTTGTCAAGGAATCTGCAACATTCATCAAAGTGTCAACTTTCTCCAAATTTACCTTCCCATCCTCTATCATGTCACAAACAAAATGGTATTGGACATCAATATGCTTTGTCCTCACATGGAAATTAGGATTCTTCACCAAACATTTGGCACTTTAACTATCACAACAAATGGTAATCATCCCTTTATCAAACCTAATTTTAGAACACAATCTCTTAAGCCAAATGGCTTCTTTACAAGCATGATTTTCTACCATGTACTCTACTTTAGTAGTGGACAAAGTGACCACAGGTTGTCTCTTACACATCCAACTAATAGCACCACCAAACATAGTGAATACATAAGCACTGGTGGATCTCCTACTATCAATTTCACCTACCCAATCTTAATGTACAAATCCTCGAATAAGAAGTGAATGTCGAGGTCCTATAGGATAACCATGATAACATAGGGAATACTTAGAAGTAACTCACAAATATCTAAACACACTCTTCATTGTATCCCAATTTACCCGTCCAAGATTAGCCATAAACCAACTAAGGACTCCCATTTCTTGGGAAATATCTGGTCTTGTCTAGACCATAGCATACATAAAACTACCAACTACACTAGCATAAGGAATTCTACTCATAGCCTCCATCTCAGAGGGAGGCTTCGGACAATCTACAATAGATAAGTTAGTCCCCAACATAACAAGAACAATCAACATTCTACAAGTTGCCATGCTAAATCTCTCCAACATGGTGTTCACATACTTACTCTAGCCTAACAAAAGGTTTTTTTAGTTTTATCTATTTTTATTTCCATTCCAAGAATGTAGGTCTGGTTGTTCCTAAATATTTCATCTCAAATTGTGTTGACAACTGAGACTTCAAATTAGAAATCAAACTTTTACCATTCCCAATGAACAACATATCATCAACATATAATGCAATAATGGATGTGTGATCATTATCCATTTTATAATAAAACAATGATATAATTTTATCTCATAAGTCCCAAACTCAACACAAAGGCATAAAATTTTTGGAACTAGATCCTAGACGATTGCTTCAAACCATACAAAGACTTTTTCAACCTACAAAACATATTTTCTTTACATTTTACCACATAGTTCTCTGGATATCACATAAAGATTTCTTCCTCTAAGTCACCATGAAGGAAAGTTGTCTTAACATCCATCTATTCAACTTCTAAATCATGTGCTAGAAAAAGTGATGACAAGAATATAATAGATGTTAGATTTGCAATGGGAGAGAAAATCTCACCAAAATCTATTCCCTCAACATGGGAATATCCCTTCATGACCAACCTTGCCTTAAATTTCTCAACACTTCCATATGAACCAAACTTCTTCTTGAACACCCATTTGTATCTAATAGGTTTATGTCCATTAGACAAGGGCACCAGATCCCAAGTATTATTTATCTTCAAGGAATCTATCTCTTCTTCCACAACCGCTTTTTAGGAATCTACATCACTCATACCCATATAAGGTCACAGGCTCATAAATGTTAAAAATCAAAGCATAAATACAACTGGAATCATGCAATGAATAGCCAAACCTATCAGGTTGCCTCCTTATCCACGTGGAACTCCTCAAAAGTTGAGGTTGAGGTTCTTCTTCTTCTTCTAAACTTCCAAAGCTACTAGAGCTCTCCTCATCATCAAGTCCAATAGATGTCTTCGGTTCAACTTTCTCAAAAGTGGAAGGAAGCTAAACCACATCCTATTTTTCTTCTTCTTTCTCTAGTTGTAGAAAAATAGAAGAAGGATTGAGCTCTCTAAAGATCACACTTCTGCTAGACAAAACTCTCTTATCCACTGGATCCCAAATCTTGTACCCTTTCACACCGATGCCATAACCGATGAAGATACACTTCACAGCCTTGTTCTCCAACTTAGCCCTCTTCTCCTTAGGCACATGTGCATATGCCTCACAACCAAATACTTGAATGTGTCTCAATAAAGTATTTTTACAAGGCCACACCTCCATAGGCGTCTTATCAAAAATCATCGATGTAGGAGACCTATTAACTGGGTAACAAGTGGTAGCAACAACTTCAACTCAAAACTTTTGTTCAAGGCCAAATCTACTTAGCATACTCCTAGACCTCTCCATCAATTTTTTGTTCATCCTCTCTACAACTCCATTTTTTTGAGGGGTATACAGAGTTGTCTTATGCCTCTCAATCCCATCTTCTTTACAAAACTTGTTGGAATCTACTGAACAAAACTCACCACCATTGTCAGCCCTCAAACACTTAATCTAAAATATCATTATAATTCTCTACAAGAGAATTGAACTCTTTGAATCTAGTAAAGACTTCATATTTTCTTCTAAGGAAATACACCCATGTCCTTCTACTATAATCATCAATGAATGAAACAAAGTAAATAGATTTTGAAATCAAATGAACAGTAACAAGACCAAACACATCAGAATGAAGCAAGTCCAACACCTCAAAAGATTTGTGAGAAATGGAATATGATTGAACATAGTTTTGTTTTCTATAAATGCAATGTTCACAAAAATCAAATTCATGGTTATAGTCATTCATACCCTCAACAAGATTTTTATTTTTTAGGGTCTTCAAACACTTTTCGCCAATGTGACCAAACCTTTGGTGCCAATTGTCTTCTTAGCTAGAAGTTTCATCTCCATAGAATGAACACCCTTAGGTAACCAGAAAGCATGACCATCAGATGTAGATGTAGTAGACCTCTTCGCTGTTGGTTCCAATGGTAAGAATGAAGACTTTGAAGCTCTCTTCTTTGAAATAAAGGCGTTATAGCACTAAACCATGCATGCATCAAAATGAAACATAGTGATAATTTGAACATCCTTAGCTAAGACCATAGCTCCTCTAGTTATCTTACATCCTCCATTCAAGAAAACAATTTGCACACCCACATCATTTAACTTACTTACACATAACAGGTTCCATGCCAAGCCAGGGATAAACAAAACACCATTCATCCCCTTCATTTGTCCATCAAGGAATCAAATCAAGACTCTTCCATGGCTAACAATCTTCGGGTGAGAGTCATCACCAAGATACACCTTCCCACCATCATATTCTTCATACTTTGAAAACCAACCCTGATGAGAAGTCATGTGCAAAGATACACTAGATTCAATAAGCTACACATCCTTAGATGCATGAGTTGTCAAGGTAGTGACAAATTCTTCTCCATCATCTTGAGAGGATTTATTAGAATCCAAATCATAGTTCTTCTTCTTTATATTCTTCTCCTCCTTGCACTCCTTACGGAAGTGACCAAATTTTCTGCAATTCCAACACAGAGCCTTGGAATTTCTAGGAGACTTAGACCTCCCACATGCTTTGGATCTTCCTTTTCCTTCCTTCTTCTTATCCTTTTTCTTTCCCTTCTCTTTAGATCCACCACCAATCGCAAGAGCCTCCTTAGCTGATTCAAATGATTTTCTCTGCATATCTTTAGACAACAACAAAGAAACCACTTCATCCATCTTGAAGGTGGTAGTGGTACTCCCAATGGCCATAAGAAGGTAGTCATGGAAATCTGGTAAGGAACATAGTAATGTCATACATCAATCCTCCTCCTCCATCTTCACACCAACAAAGGAGAACTAGGCAACAAGCATATTGAATGTATTTAGGTGATCAATGATAGATCCTCTATATTCCATCCTTAGATAATACAATTTATTTCATAGGAATAACTTGTTCACTATGGATTTAGCCTGATAAACATCTCCAAGTTTCTTCCAAAGGTCTTTTACAATCTTGTCTTCATGAATATTCAGGATTACTAAATTAGCCAAGTAGAGTCTTATTAGACCCTTGGCCTTCCAATCCATTAGATCCCAATCTTCTTGTTTCATGCCCAATGGCACGGTTGAGGATACTGTGAGCCATAGATCTTTATCCACTAATATGTCCTCCATCTTGAATTTCCACAACTCAAAGTTGCCTCCATTAAACTTCTCTATATCAAACCTCCTAGATGTGCTCGTCATCACTTTCTTAGAAAAAAGATTTCTAAATCCTCAGCACAAGCTCCCACTCAAATGAAGTTCCTCTCAAAAAACCCTCTACACAACAACTAGAACCAAAGTTGATCAGGCTCTAATACCAACTGAAAGGAAGCAAGGTATGTGGAAACAACTTCCTACACATTAACAAAAAGGTAATAACAACATCCAAATGCAAATAAAAATCTCACAACACAAGATATACATAGGGAAAACCCTTTCAGGTGAAAAACCCCACACTTCAAAACCTACACAATGTATTATCAAATTAAAGGATGATTACAACACACTTGCAATGCAAGTTCTTCCAAGAGTACACAAATGTTGAATACTATAGTAATTCCAACAACATAATGGTATATTCAAATGAACCATACAACTCCAAATCCAAGCACCTATATATATAAGGAAATATCACGGATGGATGTAGCTTCTAGAGCAAGCCACAAATGATTTTTGTTCAAATCCACATGCCCCAAATTCCAAGGCCATAAATCATGTAAATGACACTTGTCTAAGATTCCCTTTCATCCCTTACAACCCTCCATACTTGGGCACCCTAAATTTACCCAAAATAGGTATGATAAATTCTCTTACACACCTTACAATGTCATAGAATCTGTCATATATGAAAACTCTTACAACTGTAAGAGAATCTATCATAACCGACCAACAATAACATATTCCTCTTAAAACCCTATCATAGTCAAACTTGGGAACCTACTTTATCCATGCAAAGATGCCACATGACACATGTCACACCTATCATAGAATCTCTATTTGCATCTCTTACATGTCATAGATTTTGTCATAGGAATTTCTCATCACTTACACATCATAGAAAATTTCATAACTCATGACACATGACCACAAGGTGCTGACACATGGAAAAATACCTCTACCACAAAATGGGATGAATACCTCCCCATATGAGGACAAAAGTACATCTAGTCACCTTCCATGTAGGATGACATATTATCGTTCCAACTCCCACAAAGTGACAAAGTAAGATTTACATAAAAAATTAAAACAATATGCAAAAATAATGAAATACAACATTCCGAGCTTGCAAAGGTTGAGACACCTCAATTCCGAACAAATGTGACCATTCCCCACTCTTGGTCCTCTTGGCAATGAATGATTTGATAGGTATTTCCCACCTTATTTTCAAATGCATTCTTTATTTGTGCTTTGTCTTCTCATGTATGATTGAGTCTTGAGCTATGGATCTTAGTTTTGAGGACTTGTTTGGGGACTAGATGGATGGTTATGGTTTGTTATATCCTCATGTTTTATTTTGAGTTATTTTGAGGTCATTGTATGTAAAGGAGATGGTAGTGGCTTTGGGCATATTCCTTGTTGAAGGAATGGAGGCTTTGTTTGATCATACTTTGGTTTGAGAGGCTTACATCTTGATTAGTTGGATGTTGATCATACTTTTTCAAAGTTATAGCACATTTGTGTTGGTAGAAGGACATGATTTTATTTGTAGGTCCTCTCTTGTTGGTCTTATGCTTCTTCCTAGATGTTTGTGTTCACATGAAATTGGAGTTGAGGTTTGTTTGGAGCCATTTTGACACTCTTTGATCTCTTTCTCTTATGATGTGGAGGGCTTGGGAGATATATGGATTTGAGGTGAGAGTTATGTTGCAACTATTTTAGTTTGATAGTTTGTATATCATTGTGAGTGTTCTTTGACATTATGTGATAGAAGATTTAGCCACATCTTCTATGTGAGTGCTATTAGTGGATCTTTGGATGCTTTGATCTATTTTTAGACTTGACATTTACTCATGTAGTGGGAGTTCCAAGATGTATATGTTTCCTTTGTTGGATGTTCTCAATATATTATTGTGTGGAGGGTCTTGAGGTTTTTATCACATGTTTTTGTTGTTACCTTGGAGGATTTTTTTATGCAGGATAGAGTATATATAGGTAATTGTGATCATTGTGATTTGTGTTGGATATTAGTTGATGCAGGTTTCTTGCTTCTATTTGATAGTTTAGTGTGGCATCTCTTTTGTGGATCTTATCTTTCATGGTTCGGCTTGATGGAGGATTAGAGGAATCTTTTTTGAGATGGTGGTCACTTTGACTATGATTGGAGCTATCTTGATGGAGCACAAAGAGAACATGGATGTTTACATGGTACATGTTGGGCATATGGATTGTGTCCTTGTTCTCTAAGTTTACTTGTTTGACCCCTTATGCAAGGTATACAAGTGAGAGAATGTTTGAAAAGGTGTGTTGTACACCTTGCCTAAAAATGAATTATTTTAATATGTAAAATAAATATTTATTTTTTGTGCATCCATGCGATTTGTTTAGCCACATTCAATATTTATTTGGGTGCCATTTGTAAACATTGTATGTAACATTGGATTAGTTATTTTATGTGTGTGGGAGACATAGAATAAATATTTATTTATTTGAGAAATTATTTAATATTGGGAAAAAGTGAAAACTTAGTACCAATAATTAAATGTGGGGGTCAATGGTTTTGTATACTCATGGTTTTGGGATACATGGTTTTACCATACTACATATTCTATTTGTGTGAGCTCATCTCTATAAAAGCAAGCACATGAGTAGTTGTTGAGGTTATCTATTTTAGTTGTTGTCTAGGTTAGGCTAGATTGAGATTCTCTTGTAGGTTGCATATGTGAGGAGATGAAGCATGGATTGGTATGTGTAATTACATGATTCTCATTTGCTTGTTCATAAGTATTCATGGTTGTAATCTTTGTTCATCAAATAATATAATGGATATGGATGCTTTTGGATGCTGGGATTTTCCCTCGTGGAGGGTTTTCCTAGGGTATATCTTCTGTCACCTTGATGGTATGTTTACTTATTCTTTTGAATGTGGATTTTTGAATACTATATTTTGCATATTAATCACTCATAGAGTTATGAGGAAATTGTATTTATGGCTATATATTGTGCATTAGATTTCCCCTTCGACTATATCCCATCTATGCATGAAGCCCCCTTACTCAATAGATAATTGACGGTAAGATATTTTTAAAAAAAGAAAGGTGATGGAGCACTTGTACTGTATTAGATAAGTAAGATTACAAAAACTGGAATTTAGACTATCAAAAACCTGGTATACATCACCTGGTCTATATAATTGTATGGGCAGATATTGCCTATGACTAGTAGTGACAACTAAAAACATAGGAAAGAAATAGTGATATAGATTAGAGGCCAAATACATACACCTAATCAGACTACCTAGTCTAAATTGTAACCATGAGGTTCATCTGGAGGTGGTATAGCAAAGGTGAGGGTGAAAGCTAGCATGCCTAGTGCTCATAGAGGACCTGGGGCTACATCTGGAGCATCTTATGGGTAAGTGCAAGAAGATGGGGGGCCAAAAAGTGGCCAAATTAATTTCAAAAAAAATTAAGTCATAATGCAAGTGCATTATAATGCGCTCACGTTATGGCTTGGTAATGACAAGCCTTAGGCTCGTCATTACCAAGCCATAACGAGCTCACATTATGACGTACTACAAATTAAAAAAAAGCAGTCCAATTTCATTTCTTGCTATTTTCTCCTCTGCCCACGACTTCCAATCCCTCAAAAATGCGCACGTGTTTTGCAAAACACCAATCAACACAAAAATGTTATCAATTCGTCGCCAAAATGCCGTCGCGACATTGAGCACGCCAAAGGGGTGAGTTATCTTTGTTTTTTTGTTTGAATTTGTTTCTAAATAGGTAGGTTTTTGTTGATTTTTGATATATATTTCGTTATTTGTCAGGAAATGTTAATGCACCTCCTCCTCCTCCTCCTCCTCCTCCTCCTCAAAATCCACAAAATCCTAAGGAGGAAATACTTTTAGAACAACAACCTCCTCCATTTATTCCTCGACATGCCCCTGGAACACAAGATGATATAATGGGGCAAATTGAAAACAACAAAAAGGAAATTGAAGATATAATTGCAAGGTTAAAAGATCCTTCCACTTCAACCTTGCATAGGTCCACGCTTGCCGAATCTCTTGAGTCTATGTTATCAAATGTAGATTCAATTAGCAAACAAATAACTAGTTGGATGGATAAAAAGAGAGAGTTTAGAGATTACTATGCAGACAAGTTGTCATACCAAGATGTTAAAAAATTACAAATTATAAAATTAGACTTGTGTTCAATTTTCACAAACCCACAAACAAATCAACCTCCACCCATTACATGCAAGAGGTTCCCTATCCATTGGTGCAACAACCAAGCGATAAGGGACAATTTCGGGCAGAGGTGGTGGATGGTTTTTGACCATCCTCCATGCAATAATAATGAGGTCCCGCAATACTTTTTGAGGAAACTCTACTGCAAGTTTGTCCTCAATAAAGTGCCAAACTATTTTGATATGCGGGACTTCCAGGGTAGAGGTGGGGGGTCAGCACAAGATAGACTAGGGGCACGTCTTGATCCATAGTGGGTAGTGAGATGAGTAATCAACAGACCAGCCCACGAGCATGTTTCTATCCCTTCCATTGTGAAGGAGAGTGTTGAGGTCGATACACTTCAGTCGATTAGTGCCTTGACCCAGAGCATCATAGAGCATGCTGGTCCTACAACACAGAGTGGGTTGGGAGATAGTACGAGGAGTAGGGTCCCACCACATACTTGCTAGGCTTGCGGGTCAGCCTATGGTTATGACCCTATGGACAGTCAGGACGTAGGTGCACAGGGTACATCTGTAGCTGAGAAGATGGTGATGATAGATACCCTCCTGAGTGAGACATTCGGCCTTGATACTTAGGTAAATATTAGCAAGTTTATTGAATTGAATTTATTAAATTTTATTTTTGAAATACAAGATTAACTAATTTAAATTGATGATTTTAATAAAATTTCAGGGTCATATCATTGATGCAGTTTTTAGTGGTTCTCCACCTGCATTTTTCACTAGATCATCTACTGTTGAGGTATGTAACTAGTAAACAATTATAAATATTACATGTGAATAGCATCATTATATGAATGGTATTCTAATTTCTGATTTTGGATGTTGAATAGGTTAATACTGTAGATTTCATGGCAACACCTGCCAGAGGTGGTGGACTTCAAAGCTTTACGGAGGTAATAAAATAAATAGTTTAATGAATGAATTGTACTTACTAAATTTTTGTATGTGATTTGTGTGCTTTATTGTGTGTACTTCCATGTTTAGATGAATGTGTGTGTATGTTAGGAGCCATGATTTGCATCACTATTATAGTTTTTGTAATTGAATAATGTTGTTTTATTTCCAGATGATGCAGGCTGCAGAGACACCTCCCCATGTTCATAGGGCAATGGAGCAGGGTGTGGCCTCTGCGATTCATAGCTCCATGGCATTGACAGGGGTATGAGGCAGATTAGTAAATTTCAATTTACATTCATTGTTATAGTTGTCTATTTTTGAAAAATCAAAAGATTATTGATTTGAAGTTTAATTTCTATCTAGATGGTTTCTATAGGACATGACATCACTAGGGCCTATTCCTGCTACTGAGGCAAGCGAGGAGACAGATTATATGTTAGCGGTAAGTGATTATTTTGTTAAATGTTTCATTTTTTATAACATGTAATTTCTATATATTAATGTCTATACTTTTTATTGTAATAGGTAAAGATGCAGGAAGACCTAAATAGGAGTAGCCCTCAGGTTCATAGTAGACCACCCACATGCGCGTCTCCATCCCCTAGAAGATCAAAGGCTGCTCGTGATTTATTCTCTTCACCAGCCAGAGGGGAATGATTTTTTATTGTGTTCCTTTGTTGTATGCCTATATGGCATTTGTGGACATATATTTTGTATTGTACATAGTTGACATTGTATGCCTATATGGCATTCTTGTAAGGCTATATGGCTATTATGTATATATGTTATACTTATATCGACAGATATTGATGTATGCCTATATGGATATTTGGTTAATACAAATCTTTTTTATTGATGGCGTCCATACTTGCATTATAAATCCACGTTTGAATGGATATTTGTAGATGGCTACTTCAAATATTTAAAGTCCGATTGTATTACATAGGATGTTTGCATTTTCTTTGATAGGCTTGATAGGCCATGGATTAAATGATGGTGTTTGATGGAAAAGTATGGTACTAGAAGACTCTAGTTCATTCTTAATAGGCTTGTGATTGATAATATCTTTGCATGATTGCACTTGATCTTGGATCATGGGCATGTTGTTAGTATTTTGATTGCATTGTGGTGTTTGATGGATAGACATGGTACTATGTGACTTTTGGATAGGCTTGGGAGAGGTACACTAATTGAATTTGTGATTTCTAGTTTGAGATTTTTCCTCCACTAGAAGTCCTTGGAGGAAATCTAAAAAGGATGATTTGGATGTAGTGGGTTTGAATTGATGGGATAAGTTGGAATGTAAGGATTATGAGATGGAGGATTTGAATAGGATACATAGGATAAATAGTTCTCACATGCGGTTAGGATTGGAGATATAAATTGAATATGAGGACCTTGGTCTAAAGTGGTTCTTCCCTTACCAAAGGTACCATAAGGATGACCATTAGATGTGTATTTAGGATTGGCATGATAGCTAGTGCTAGTCATTTCTTGTTTGAAATATTCTTGCATGTTCATTAGTGGGAGATGAAGGTTTATGGAAAGTTTGCATGTAATGATCTCATAGTTAATGCTATTGTTATCTTGATATCATCTTGATCTACAAGACTATCATCATCATCATTATCAAAGGGATTTTTTGATTGATTTGGATAAAAGATCTCATTTAAAGGATGCATGGTTTGAGGACCTATTTTGATTGTGATTTTGGGTTTTGCATGAGCCTCGCACAAGGTAATAGGCATAGGGTTTTTATCTTGCATAAGGATTTTTTCAAACCAAGGGTCTATGATGGAAATGATTAAGGATGATAGAATGTTTGGATTTTCAACTTTGAGATGTTCATGGTTGTAAATGTTTATTGTTTGGACTCAAATTTTGTTAAATGGTTGTTTGAAAGAGGACACATCAAACACAACAATAAGATTGGTTTAAGTATGGATGCAAATGATGTTTACTAGTTTATTAAATGAAGACACATCAGGTACATTAATTGCCTATTCTATTGAAGTGGGTGTATCAATCTCCATGGGCTCAGCAATATTCTAGTTTGAGGACATGGTTGATACATGGTGAGACTAGGAGTCTTGTTTCAGTGGGATTTGAGCATAGGTATAGCAATGATGATAATTATGGTGTTATGGATATGTAGGTACATTTGAGCATTGGCAAGACTTGACCATGTTTGTAGTTGATAGGTATGGGTTATGATGTTTGATTCATGATTACAGGTGGTGTTGTAGTTTACTTTTAGCACATTGTTATTATCTCTTAGATGCTTGATTAGTTCCTTGAATATGGTTACTCATTTGTAAACTTGTTTGGAAAGTTGAATCTATGATTGATTTGGTGAAGTCTATAAGTTATATTATTTGATATGTCAGTTTGGAAGTTACTAATGTGATGATGATTTTGCATGTTTTCAATGGTTGGGATCTACAAGTTATGCATTTTTTTGGGATGCACACCTCATTGATTGTAGTGGGATGACTTGAATGCATATTGCCTATATCCACGAGATTGATGCAGTGTTGATGTAGACTTTGTTATTTTTCCTTGTTTATGCTCATTTGCACATTGGTATGTTGCATTGGGATGAGAGGATGGATAATGAGAATGATTGGATAGTTGGTTATTGGGACTTGTAGCATGTTTATCATGATGTCATGGATATCTTAGTTGCATAGTTTAGTGTGAGCTTTTGACAGTAATGATGGTTTATCTTCTTAGATTGGAGATCTTGGTTCTACTTTGGAGTTATTAATATTATAGTTGAGTGTGTGTGGACCATGGTGATCTTCATTTAGGATATGGTTATCACAATGCCATGTGTAGTTCATATCATGGTTCAGTGGGAGCTTTGATAGTGATGTGTATTCGTCACCTAGTGATGGATGATCTTATATAGTGGTTGGGTGTAATGGACAAACTCTTGGATTATGATTATTATTTGTAGTGAGAGTGCTTTGACATATTGGCTACTATTTTTAGGAGATGGTTATCTTCATGTGGTTGTAGATGTTGATCCTTGGTTTAGAGGTGTTTGGTAGTGTGTCTTGGTGGACTCTTGATTCTAGATTAGAGTATTAGCATGATACAAGTTCTCTTGAGACTAGGATGTCTGTATTGGTACATGTGATCTTCTAGGAGGAGATGTTAGATCATGATGTCATGTTTGGATACCTAATTTTGTAGTTGGAGTTTTGATAGTGGTCTTGTTGGTTCTCTTGGTATTGAGTACATTGGTCATGTGCTTGGGAGCTTCATGATAATGTGGTGTTGCATTTGGAGCTTAACATGGATTGATTGGTTGTAGGTTCTCATACATACTTCGAGACTTGGGTGAGGCTAGAGTTCTCTTGGGATTAGAGACACTTGTTGAGATGGTTACCCTTTAGAGGTTTTAGCAGGAAGACCAAGGAGACTTTCACTTGGATATGGGTGTGAGTTAATTATGGACCTAGAGAAGATTCTTATTAGAGAGAGTCATTGTGGCTTGGTGTATCTTTGAGGAGCATTCTCATTCCCCACTCTTGGTCTACTCAGCAGACTATCATCTAAGAGGTATTTCCCATCCTTTAGATGAATTTTTTTAATGCTTTATCTTCTCATGGTTATGGATCTTGAGCTATGGTTATTAGTTCTAGAGGGTTCATTCAAGGGGTGTCTCTAAACATGCTTTTTCTCAGGCGCTAAACTGGAGTTGTCTAGATGCACAAGTGCGCCTCCCTCAATGAAGTTCATTTTGTTAACTTAATTCATCCTAGTGACTCAAGGGGTTGTTATATTCTTTAGGCGCAATCTTTCATAGACTAAAACATTCACTCCATGTTAAGGCGCTCAAAGGAGGTTCTAGAGATGGAAAATGGCGCCTTAACTCACTTATGTAAATTTTGGACTTTTAGGCAATTGCAAGATGTCTTGGAGGGCTCAATTCTTCAAGGTGTCCATTTTGTTCACCACTTGTAGCATCACTTGTTTAATGTGCATGTTTAGGATTCTGGTATGATGTGTGATTTGGTCACAACAGGCACCTAGAGTGAATAGGCTTTCATTCTGACTTAATACACTACCTCCTTTTGATGATTTTTGGGGTAGCAGAAAACCTTTCACCACGGGCAAATATATCAGAGATATAAAAACTAAGAGAGGTTATTATAGAGGCACTCTATGAGATAGCATTGCCTTAGATGGAATGTTTGTAAGTGACACGACTTTTGAGTAACATCTCGTCAAAGATTGCTGCCTTTTTGCACTTTGGACTCTTTAGGGATATCATCAGTACAATGTAGCTCAGACTGTTTCGACATGTTTGGGTGAAAAATAGGACCATGCCTAGTGTAAATGTACCCATCCAGATGTGTTGGAACGTCAGTTTGGTCACATCAGGAGTAGGATGAAAGTTACACCCCTTTGCAACTTTACACTGCCTCGTTTTGACAATTTTTGGGGCAGCAGAAAACCTTTTCCCACGGGCAAATGCCTCAGAGATATAAAAAATTGAGAGAGGTTATTGTAGAGGCACTCTACGTGATCATGTTACCTTAGAAAAAATGTATCTAAGTGACACGGTTTTCAAGTAACATCCCGTCAAAGATTGCTGCCTTTTTGCACTTTGGACTCTTCAGGGATATCATCGGTACAATGTAGCTCAGACTGTTTCAACATGTTTGGGTGAAAAAAAGGACCATGCCTAGCGTAAATGTACCCATTCAGATGCGTTGGAATAGTCAGTTTGGTTGCATCAGGAGTAGGACAAAAGTTACACCCCTTTGTAACTTTACACTGCCTCCTTCTGACAATTTTTGGAGCTGCAGAAAACCTTTCACCATGGGCAAATGCCTCAGAGATATAAAAACCTGAGAGAGGTTATTGTAGAGGCACTTTACATGATCACATTGCCTCAGACGAAATGTTTCTAAGTGACACAATTTTTGAGTAACATCTCATCAAAGATTGCTGCCTTTCTGCACTTTGGACTCTTCAGGGATATCGTCGGTACAATGTAGCTTAGACTGTTTCGGCATGTTTGGGTGAAAACAGGACCATGCCTAGCGTAAATGTACCCATTTAGATGCGTTGGAATAGTCAGTTTGGTTGCATCAGGAGCAGGATGAAAGTTACACCCCTTTGCAACTTTACACTGCCTCCTTCTGACGATTTTTGGGGCAGCAAAAAACCTTTCACCATGGGCAAATGCCTCAGAGATATAAAAAATTGAGAGAGGTTATTGTAGAGGCACTTTACATGATCACGTTTCCTTAGACGGAATGTTTCTAAGTGACATGGTTTTTGAGTAACATCTCATCAAAGATTGCTGCCTTTTTGCACTTTGGACTCTTCAGGGATATTGTCGGTATAATGTAGTTCAGACTGTTTCGACATATTTGGGTGAAAAAAAGGACCATGCCTAGCGTAAATGTACCCATTCAAACATGTTGGAACAGTCAGTTTGGTTGCATCAGGAGCAGGACGAAAGTTACACCCCTTTGTAACTTTACACTGCCTCCTTCTAATGATTTTTGGGGCAGTAGAAAACCTTTCACCACGGGCAAACGCCTCAGAGAGATAAAAAAATGAGAGAGGTTATTGTAGAGGCACTTTATGTGATCATGTTGTCTTAGACAGAATGTTTCTAAGTGACATTATTTTTGAGTAACATCTCGTCAAAGATTGCTGCCTTTTTGCACTTTGGACTCTTTAAGGATATCGTCGGTACAATGTAGCTCAGACTGTTTCGACATGTTTGGGTGAAAAATAGGACCATACCTAGCATAAATGTACCCATCTGGATGCATTGGAATAGTCAGTTTGGTCACATCACGAGCAGAATACCAAAAATGCAAAAGTTGCTTTGTGCAACTTGACAACATTGACACTTTTTTGCAACATGACTCAAAGACTCAAACTGACCCCAAATGACTCAAAGTGACTTAAAATCACCTTGATTTTGGTGCCTAATGTACATTATAGAGGTCAAGGTGCTCCTTATCATTCAAACATCTTAGATGAGTGCATAGGAAAGGAAAAAGCTCTAAGTTTCATCATCATGAGCGCCTAATATCAAGAGACTTTAATGGCTCAAACCTTAGCATGGAGTCCTAAGGCACATTTCATGTCTCCTTTCATCCAGTTTGGCGCCCTTATGTAGATTTTTCAACTTGATTTGGCATCCTATATGTGAAGGAAGATCTAAAGGCATGAAAGTGGATGCAATATTGCAAGAGTTTGGATCATCAAAATTGAAAGAAATAAGTCTATTAAGCTTGGGCGCCCTTGGTCTTCTTTTCAATCATTATGAGCGCCTTGGCAGAATGGTATATAGGTCATCATCATGATTGGGCACCCTGGATCCAGAGTGTTGGAGAGATCATCAAATGGTGTCTAGAGGAAGTAGGGTGAGTTATGAGTTTCGTCGCATCAGGAGCAGGACACCAAAAATGCATAACATGATGATGTAAAAATGTGTACATGTGTAAAAATGCAAGAGGAAATAAAAAAAAGACAAACCTTACAAATTAATGTGCATACTTACAACTTAATGTAACATAACTTTACAAAATCAATGTGAATACTTACAAATTAATCCAATGAACCATCCGGGTTTGCTCTACTCTTTATTATGTCAAGTATTGCTTCATGGTCAGACTCACGCACCTTCCATAATATTTTGTTCAAAGGTCTACCCTGATACTTTATCAAATGAACATTGGATGCCATGACAAGGTTTGAGTAATGAAGAATCTTCCGATACGTGTCAAAGTCTTGAAATAGCCAAATATTAACACTCTTATGTGGGTACCTTCTAAGCCATGTTCCAGTAATAACCACTGATCCTGTAGGGTATTCGATGTTTTCTCCATCTGTAACAGGGGCCTCCAATTTCTTTTTGGCCTCAACACAATGACATAAGTAATAATCTGTTCCCTCTTCATTATCTTCATCTGTAATAACTGCATATACGTGCCCTACATTGTTATTTGTAGCAAATTAGATGAAATTAGTCAACATTACAAAAACACTACAAAGTAAGATGACATTACTTGGTTGAACTAGATGAAATTAGATGCATATACGTGCCCTATATTACCTGGTTGAACTAAATCTGATATGTGGTCAAAGTCAACTGATGATTCCATTTGTGTTAGTTCTAGTGCCATCGGGGATCGATACATGTCAAGTGGGCTAGCCATTCGTCAACCCACTCCTTTGACTTGCACTCATCCCAGACTTGAATTGTACAGGAAGAACAAAAGCATGACATCTTTCGTGTATGGATACTCCATGAACCTGCAATTGAGCTTCTAAAAGAGTGCATCTCATTTGATCCTGTCAGTGTACAACAATCCTCATATGATGCAATGTTAGTATCATCTATCAACCAAAAAAATCTATGAACTAAAGACTTACCTTCATTACCTGGACCCATGGAAGTATTACACCACTCGACAATCAATTTTGCATCTGTCAACTTTGCATTGTCTTTATACTTTAACTCTTCTCGTGCTATGGCTCTTTTGACACATGCTCCTACACCATCATGCTCCCCCTTTCCATGCCCGGCCTCACAAAAGTTTCACATATGTTGAATACCTGTAAAATTATGCCTCCTACATAGCCAATAGAAATTTCACGAGTTCTTGAATTGTGACGCACAGTTATCTGACCATATGATATGCTGACTAAACGATATGCCCCTTCTAGCCAAACCATTGTAGAACACCTGAAAGTAACCTTGCACGAACTCCGTAGAATGTGTGCAATCATCACTAATATAGAAATTATACTCCCTTATGATCTTTTTGTCATCCTCTGTACTATCATTCGCATGAATGAATACAATGTGCACAAATATAGAAACCTGTGTGGAGTTGTAATATTGTGATTGCACCTCCCACTGTGGCTGTAGACTGTAGTTCTCTGCAAAGTCGATGACTGAAACAATGCTACCAATCAGAAATGTGTCCTTGCATAACTTGAATTGCAAGTCCAACCATCGAGCTCTATGGGCATGTCTTGCATACTCATACACTATGCTGTCACAAAATATAGGCATAAATTGATACACTGGAATCTTTTCAATAACTAATTCACACATCTTTGCTTCTTTACCATCTTTTGTATTGTATGCCACTATTTTATACTTGCCAAACTCTACTAGTTCATTTCCAACCGCATGTGTTATTTCCATATGTTCACATATTGGCAAATGTTGCAAGCCACCGCAACGATGACATGTGCCATTTGAGCCTAATTTCTTGTAGAATATTTGACCTTCCTCTCTTTCACATAAAATTATTGATATGAAGTCTCTTGAAGATGTTGGTGGGGCACATATGGCACAACCTTGCAAATCATTGCTAGTATGCATATCTAAACATATAGACCTATAAGCATCAAAATGGTTAGAAAATTCAATATGTAATCTACAACAACAAGTAGTGCGTGTGTGATTTATCTTAACATAGAAAGGTTTTAGCAATTCAAAATATCTTTGACAAATTTTAATTTGAGGATACTTCTCTAGAAATTTACCATAAAACTGTATTTGAGTCTCATCCAAAAAATGCTTTGGATGTGGCTCACAGTTCTGACTACTGATTCTCCTTCTTACCACATCCCTTTGATTCAGAGATACCCTTTTGTAATTCTTCCAAAACTCTTCAATTAGTGATCTCAATGCTTCAACAATTGGTTTATCTTTTCGTGGTAGTCTCCCCGAGAATGCCCATAATTCATTGGCATTAGTGTCCTCAATTCTTTGGCGTCTTCCAACGGCTCTTGATAAAGTTTTCCTATTAATTCTCAATTCTTGACTTGTCTTTCTAATGAGATGAGCTTTCCTCATTTGACTACTTACTATAGTCGATGTAATCACATGCCGTGTTGCATTACTATCTTTTGTGCATGAGTTGTTACCCACACTCTCATACGCACTCATTAGATTCTTGACAATAGATTTTTCACTTGAAGCCTCTGATGTTCTCAACCCAAGAATCTTCATGATAGACCTATACTTATACTTTGCATCATTTCAACGGATAGTTGACATCTTGCAGTCTCATTTAACTTTTCAAAGAACAATCTCTAGATCTTATTAGCATATCTTCTACAAGTACATTTTGGAATCTTACCTTCCATTGGCTGCAAAATATTCTCATCAATATCAATCAAATACTTTGGCTTTCTATGCAAAATTCTAGGTGGTGTCAAGTTAGGTAAATTCATCTCAACATTAGGAATTTCATCAATATTTAAATGAGATGGGTTAGATGGCATACCTTCGATCGAAGATGGAATAGATGACATACCTTGAGGTTGAGGTGGGAATGATGGTGTACCTCCTTCATCACATGTGAGTGATGATGTACTCTCAACTTGAGATGTGGTAGATGGTGTCCCTACAGGTTGACTTGCAGTAAAGGACGTGTCTCCAACTATGGTATTCAAATCTCTCGTACCACAGAGTTTTTCCATTCGTTCTCTTTGTGCCGCCAATACCATATCTCTTTGTGATGGTTGTGGTTCCTCTTCAATTGGTATGTCTTCATTTATCGTGTCCAATTTCCTCTTCTCATAAAGTTCCATCATAGCCACTACTTTCTTTGCATTCTTAGCTTCTATCTCTTCCTGTGTTGGTTTAATTCTTAATCGTTTCCTCGGCATGACGGAGAATTTGTCTATAGCATGATAAAGAGACCAATATTAGTTCCTAAGAAATGAATACAAGATAATAGTGGGATTGTATTTTTTTATGTTGTAAGGATTTATTCTTGTATAGTTTGACATCATGGTATGTTAAGGTTTGTTTATTACACATAATTATTAAAGAGCCCAAGTGTAGAAAATATACATGGCATCATGTGAGATTGTAGGCTGCTTTCTTGATTGGGAATGTGTCTATTTTAAACATGTATGATAAAGCATGATAAAGTAATTCAATCCGAAATAAGGAAAATGTAAAGAACATGCATGTAAAGACTTGACATACCTAAAAAATGAAGATTTGAATGGAGAGAGTACCCAATTATGTAGTGTTTTTATCTTCTTGCATCAAACTCTTCAACAATTTGAGTTTTTCACCACTTGCTTCCTTTTCAATGTTAAATTGAATAACACTCAAATATCATTACTAAAAACAATACTATTAACCAATCTATAATGTTAAATTCCTAAAATTGAATCACAATTAACATTGCAACACTACAAAAATTGAAACTTGAATAGATATATATCAAATTTGGTGTGAAAACTATGTTATTTCCTCCTTCTCAAGTTGGCAAAGCAGAAAAGGTGGTGGAAAGATCATGCAAAGGTGGTACAATGTGTCAAATTTGCATGTGAACTTCCCAATAGCATGAAAGCACTTCTTTTTTGTTGGAGCACATGTAGAATCAGTAAGAAAACAGAGCATGTGGGCCTAGATCATGGGGTAACCACTTTTTTACCGTTTCAATAGAAATACAAAATGTGAGCGCATTATAACGCGCTCGGGCTATAGTGTGCTCGCGTTTTGTCCTGCTATAGATTCATCACATCCTTTGCATTGATCCCTAATCCCTCAACCCTTTGCTCTAATCCCTCAACCCTTAACCCTATCCCTAAACCCTCAACCCCCAATGTCAAATCCTAATCCCTCAACCCTAATCCGTCATCCCTCAACTCTAATCCCTCATCCCTAAACCCTAAATGCTATCCCTAATCCTACACCATTAATAGACTCGATACTATACCTTAAACTGTAATCTCTTATCCCTAAACCCTCCAACCCTATCCCTAATCCTTACACCCTCCACAATCTACTTTAACCCTAATCCCTTGAACCTCAACCCTATCCCTCAACCCTTAACCCTTAAAATTTAAACCCTATCCCTACACCCTCAACACTTGACACTATATCTTAAGCCTTAAACCCTCATCCCTAAAGCCTCAACCCTCAATCGTATACCTTAAACCCTAACCCCTATCCCTATTCCTAAACCCTCAACAGACTCGATACTAAACCCTAAATGCTATACTAGACCCTCAACCCTCAACCCTTAACCCTCAACTCTCAACATTAAACCCTAATTCATCAACCCTAAACCCTAATCCATCAAACCTAAACCCTATCCCTAAACCATCAACCCCCAACACTATACCTTAAACCCTAATCCCTATCCCTCAACCCTTAACCCTTAAAATTTAAACCCTATCTCTACACCCTCAACACTTGACACTATATCTTAAGCCTTAAACCTTCATCCCTAAAGCCTCAACCCTCAATCCTTAAACCTTCAACCCTAAACCCTAACCCTAATCCCCCTACCCTTGACTCTCTAACCCTAACCTCGACATTAAATGCTAATCCGTCAACCCTAAACTCTAATCCTAAACCCTCAACCCTCGACACTATACCTTAAACCCTAATCCCTTAGCCCTCAACCCTAAACCTTATCCCTAAACCCTAATCCCTCAACCCTCAACCCTAATCTATCATCCCTCAACTCTAATCCCTCATCCCTAAACCCTAAATGCTATCCCTATTCCTAAACCCTCAACAGATTAGATACTATACCTTAAACCCTAATCCCTTATCCCTAAACCCTCCAACCCTATCCCTAATCCTTATACCCTCCACACTCTACTTTAACCCTAATTCCTCGACCCTCAACCCTATCCCTAAACCCTTGACCCTCGAATCTCAACCCTCAACCCTCAACGTCAAACCCTAATCCCTCAACCCTTAACTCTGATCCCTCGACCCTCAACCCTATCCCTAAACCCTCAACACTAAACCCTCAACCCTCAACGTCAAATTCTAATCCCTCAACACTTCACTCTAATCCCTTAACCCTAAACCCTATCCCTAAACCCTCAACACTATACCTTAAACCCTAATCCCTCAACCCTAACCCTAAACCTTGTCCCTAAACCCTAATCCCTCAACCCTAATCTGTCATCTGTCATCCCTCAACTCTAATCCCTCATTCCTAAACCCTAAATGCTATCCCTATTCCTAGACCCTCAACAGTCTCGATACTATACCTTAAACCCTAATCCCTCTACCCTCGACACTCTTATTTAACCCTAATCCCTTGACCATTAACCCTATCCCTCAACCTCAACTGTCAACCCTCAACCCTCAACCCTCAACTCTCAACATTAAACCCTAATTCATCAACCCTAAACCCTAATCCCTCAAACCTAAACCCTATCCCTAAACCATCAACCCTCAACACTATACCTTGAACCCTAATCCCTCAACCCTCAACCCTAAACCTTATCCCTAAACCCTAATCCCTCAACCCTCAACCCTAATCCCTCATCCCTCAACTCTAATCCCTCATCCCTAAACCCTAAATGCTATCCCTATTCCTAAACCCTCAACAAAATCGATACTATATGTTAAATTCTAATCCCTTATCCCTAAACCCTCCAACCCTATCCCTAATCCTTACACCCTCCACACTCTACTTTAACCCTAATCCCTTCAACCTCAACCCTATCCCTAAACCCTTGACCCTCGAACCTCAATCCTCAACCCTCGATGTCAAACCCTAATCCCTCAACACTTAACTCTAATCCCTCATCTCTCAACCCTAACCCTAAACAGTAAACCCTAAACCCTCAACCCTCAATGTCAAATCCTAATCCCTCAACACTTCACTCTAATCCCTTAACCCTAAACCCTATCCCTAAACCCTCAACACTATACCTTAAACCCTAATTCCTTAGCCCTCAACCCTAAACCTTATCCCTAAACCCTAATCCGTCAACCCTCAACCCTAATCCATCATCCCTCAACTCTAATCCCTCATCCCTAAACCCTAAATGCTATCCCTATTCCTAAACCCTCAACAGACTTGATACTATACCTTAAACCCTAATCCCTTATCCCTAAACCTTCCAACCCTATCCCTAATCCTTATACCCTCCACACTCTACTTTAACCCTAATTCCTTGACCCTCAACCCTATCCCTAAACTTGACCCTCAAACCTCAACCCTCAACCCTCAACATCAAACCCTAATCCCTCAACCCTTAACTCTGATCCCTCGACCCTCAGCCCTATCCCTAAACCCTCAACCCTTCGCTCTAATCCCTCAACCCTAAACCCTCAACACTATACCTTAAACCCTAATCCCTCAACCCTAACCCTAAACCTTGTCCCTAAACCCTAATCCCTCAACCCTCAACCCTAATCTGTCATCTGTCATCCCTCAACTCTAATCCCTCATTCCTAAACCCTGAACGCTATCCCTATTCCTAGACCCTCAATAGGCTCGATACTATACCTTAAACCCTAATCCCTCTACCCTTGACACTCTTATTTAACCCTAATCCCTTGACCATTAACCCTATCCCTCAACCTCAACCCTCAACCCTCAACCCTCAACCCTCAACTCTCAACACTAAACCCTATTCATCAACACTAAACCCTAATCCCTCAAACCTAAACCCTATCCCTAAACCATCAACCCTCAACACTATACCTTAAACCCTAATCCCTCAACCCTCAACCCTAAACCTTATCCCTAAACCCTAATCCGTCAACCCTCAACCCTAATCCATCATCCCTCAACTCTAATCCCTCATCCCTAAACCCTAAATGCTATCCCTATTCCTAAACCCTCAATAGACTTGATACTATACCTTAAACCCTAATCCCTTATCCCTAAACCTTCCAACCCTATCCCTAATCCTTATACCCTCCACACTCTACTTTAACCCTAATTCCTTGACCCTCAACCCTATCCCTAAACCCTTGACCCTCAAACCTCAACCCTCAACCCTCAACATCAAACCCTAATCCCTCAACCCTTAACTCTGATCCCTCGACCCTCAGCCCTATCCCTAAACCCTCAACCCTTCGCTCTAATCCCTCAACCCTAAACCCTCAACACTATACCTTAAACCCTAATCCCTCAACCCTAACCCTAAACCTTGTCCCTAAACCCTAATCCCTCAACCCTCAACCCTAATCTATCATCTGTCATCCCTCAACTCTAATCCCTCATTCCTAAACCCTGAACGCTATCCCTATTCCTAGACCCTCAATAGGCTCGATACTATACCTTAAACCCTAATCCCTCTACCCTTGACACTCTTATTTAACCCTAATCCCTTGACCATTAACCCTATCCCTCAACCTCAACCCTCAACCCTCAACCCTCAACCCTCAACTCTCAACACTAAACCCTATTCATCAACCCTAAACCCTAATCCCTCAAACCTAAACCCTATCCCTAAACCATCAACCCTCAACACTATACCTTAAACCCTAATCCCTCAACCCTCAACCCTAAACCTTATCCCTAAACCCTCATCCCTCAACCCTCAACCCTAATCCCTCATCCCTCAACTCTAATCCCTCATCCCTAAACCTTAAATGTTATCCCTATTCCTAAACCCTCAATAGACTTGATACTATTCCTTAAACTCTAATCCCTTATCCCTAAACCCTCCAACCCTATCCCTAATCCTTACACCATCCACACTCTACTTTAACCCTAATCCCTTCAACCTCAACCCTATCCCTAAACCCTTGACCCTCAAACCTCAACCCTCAACCCTCGACATCAAACCCTAATCCCTCAACCCTTAACTCTGATCCCTCATCTCTCAACCCTAACCCTAAACCCTAAACCCTAAACCCTCAACCCTCAATGTCAAATCCTAATCCCTCAACCCTTCACTCTAATCCCTCAACCCTAAACCCTATCCCTAAACCCTCAACACTATACCTTAAACCCTAATCCCTCAGCCCTCAACCCTAAACCTTATCCCTAAACCCTAATCCCTCAACCCTCAACCCTAATCCGTCATCCCTCAACTCTAATCCCTCATCCCTAAACCCTAAATGCTATCCGTATTCCTAAACCCTCAACAGACTTGATACTATACCTTAAACCTTAATCCCTTATCCCTAAACCCTCCAACCCTATCCCTAATCCTTATACCCTCCACACTCTACTTTAACCATAATTCCTCAACCCTCAACCCTATCCCTAAACCCTTGACCCTCGAACCTCAACCCTCAACCCTCAACGTAAACCCTAATCCCTCAACCCTTAACTCTGATCCCTCGACCCTTAACCCTATCCCTAAACCCTCAACCCTAAACCCTCAACCCTCAACGTTAAATTCTAATCGCTCAACCCTTCACTCTAATCCCTCAACCCTAAACCCCCTCCCTAAGCCCTCAACACTATACCTTAAACCTTAATCTCTCAACCCTAACCCTAAACCTTGTCCCTAAACCCTAATCCCTCAATCCTCAACCCTAATCTGTCATCCATCATCCCTCAACTCTAATCCCTCATTCCTAAACCCTAAACACTATCCCTATTCCTAGACCCTCAACAAACTCGATACTATACCTTAAACCCTAATCCCTCTACCCTCGACACTCTTATTTAACCCGAATCCCTTGACCATTAACCCTATCGCTCAACCTCAACCCTCAACCCTCAACCCTCAACCCTCAACCCTCAACATTAAAACCTAATTCATCAACCCTAAACCCTAATCCCTCAAACCTAAACCCTATCCCTAAACCATCAACCCTCAACACTATACCTTAAACCCTATTCCCTCAACCCTCAACCCTAAACCTTATCCCTAAACCCTAATCCCTCAACCCTCAACCCTAATCCCTCATCCCTCAACTCTAATCCCTCATCCCTAAACCCTAAATGCTATCCCTATTCCTAAACCCTCAACGGACTCGATACTATACCTTAAACTCTAATCCCTTATCCCTAAACCCTCCAACCCTATCCCTAATCCTTACACCCTCCACACTCTACTTTAACCCTAATCCCTTCAACCTCAACCCTATCCCTAAACCCTTGACCCTCAAACCTCAACCTTCAACCCTCAACATCAAACCCTAATCCCTCAACCCTTAACTCTGATCCCTCATCTCTCAACCCTAACCCTAAACCCTAAACCCTAAACCCTCAATCCTCAACGTTAAATCCTAATCCCTCAACCCTTCACTCTAATCCCTCAACCCTAAACCCTATCCCTAAACCCTCAAAACTATACCTTAAACCCTAATCCCTAATCCCTCAACCCTAAACCTTATCCCTAAACCCTAATCCCTCAACCCTCAACCCTAATCCATCATCCCTCAACTCTAATCCCTCATCCCTACACCCTAAATGCTATCCGTATTCCTAAACCCTCAACAGACTCGATACTATACCTTAAACCCTAATCCCTTATCCCTAAACCCTCCAACCCTATCCCTAATCCTTATACCCTCCACACTCTACTTTTACCCTAATTCCTCGACCCTCAACCCTATCCCTAAACCATTAACCCTTGAACCTCAACCCTCAACCCTCAACGTCAAACCCTAATCCCTCAACCCTTAACTCTGATCCCTTGACCCTCAACACTATACCTTAAACCCTAATCCCTATCCCTCAACCCTTAACCCTTAAAACTTAAACCCTATCCCTACACCCTCAACACTTGACACTATATCTTAAGCCTTAAACCCTCATCCCTAAAGCCTCAACCCTCAATCCTTAAACCTTCAACCCTAAACCCTATTCCTAATCCATCTACCCTCGACACTCTAACCCTAACCTCGACATTAAATGCTAATCCGTCAACCCTAAACCCTAATCCTAAACCCTCAACCCTCAACACTATACCTTAAACCCTAATCCCTCAACCCTCAACCCTAAACCTTATCCCTAAACCCTAATCCCTCAACCCTCAACCCTAATCCATCATCCTTCAACTCTAATCCCTCATCCCTAAACGCTAAATGCTATCCCTATTCCTAAACCCTTAATAGACTCGATACTATACCTTAAACCCTAATCCCTTATCCCTAAACCCTCCAACCCTATCCCTAATCCTTATACCCTCCACACTCTACTTTAACCCTAATTCCTCGACCCTCAACCCTATCCCTAAACCCTTGACCCTCGAACCTCAACCCTCAACGTCAAACCCTAATCCCTCAACCCTTAACTCTGATCCCTCGACCCTCAACCCTATCCCTAAACCCTAAACCCTCAACCCTAATCTGTCATCCCTCATCCCTAAACCCTAAACACTATTCCTATTCCTAGACCCTCAACGGGCTCGATACTATACCTTAAATGCTTTTTACTTATCCCTAAACCCTCCAACTCTATCCCTTATCCCTTAAACCTCATGATTAATAGGCTTGAACGTAAAAAATTTTGAGGGGAACATAATGCGAGCGCGTTATAATGCGCTTGCATTATGTCAAACATGACAAACAACAGACTTGCGAGAAAGGAAAAATGCAAAGCAAAACATAATGTGAGCACGTTATAACGCGCTCGCGTTATTTCTTGCTTTGGGAATCCCAAGCGTTGGGCTTGGGATTTTCTTTGGATTTCCAACCCAAAGGCTTGGAGTGCCTTATGAACAGTCACAGACGTGTTTTTCTATATTCTTCAAAATTTCACATAATTTCATTCGTGCTTACCCTTAGATTTGCACGTGTTTCAAGGTCAAACAAATCAAACACATGGGTAATGTTAGGCTTTCTCTTAGCTATTTGACGATGTGATTTTTTTCACATTTTAACAATGTTAAGCCTTTCATCTTTAATTTCTTTTGTTTGTGTGTCCGTTTTTAGGCAAAAACCACTGTTTGGTCTTTTTTTCAGTGTAAAATAACTATTCATTCAAATTTCAAAAAAATTACATATTTAGAAACTAGACTCCATTCTACAAATATTAAAAAAATAAAAAAATGATTTTCAATTAGTTTTCAAAATTTATAGGGGTAGCACAACCAAAATTCTATTTTTTAGGATGTGTCCACTTTGAAAATTAGTAAAAAATCAAATATTCATCAAAAAATTATCAGAAAAATTGGGCATAAACTACATGCTATTAGCTAATTTCTCATCGAAGCGATTTTAAAAATACCAAAAAAAAGTTGACCTTTTGAGGGAGCCACAAAACATGCTATGTTATGTTTTTTTGACAGAAACAACGCCAATTTCTGTGGCTCCCTCTTTTGAACCCCTTAATCTATGCCATTTTCAAAACAAAATAGTAGTTTAGAAAGTAGACTTGAAGCACTACGAACATTGTTTTGGTTGAATCTCCAAATTTTGAGTGTAACTATGCTCAATTTCTCATCCAAGGCTAGTATTTCCTGATTTAAAAAAAAAAGTGGCCACTTAAGACCCCTTTTTGGCCCCCCATCTTCCTGCACTTACCCTTATTGTAGGAATCACACTACATTAAAAACCTCCTTCTCTCTATTCGCTATCCCTTCCAGGAGATGGAAATGGTGGTCATTGAGGGCTCTGGTAAACACATTGGCACAATACACCCAAAGTCCCCTCTGCAATGCATTGTACACACAGACCACATGGTGAGACATCTGCAAGAGATGTCTATCAAAAATCCCACTGATATGGACTGAACCTTCTTGTAAATAATAGATAGCCAACATAGTTTGCCACCTTTTAGAGTTGAAAAAGGAAGAGTGTACCAACCCGAATATGATCTCTTGCATATATTCATGGTCCCGTAGAATGTCAAAGATGTTGGAGATGATAGTTGAGGTAATCTTGGATCCTTTCACTTGCCTATCCTCATGCTAAAATAGATAGTATCCCAATACACACTGAACTACAAACTCAACATTATCACAATCTATTTTAAAAGTCTCCCTCATGTGGACTATATTCATTGCACTATGGTAAGTGGGATCCCCTACCAAAGGGGGAAGAAAGACACAAAGATTTGTTTCACAGGTCACCATTTGAGCTTGAATCGCTACTTTAGAAGTTGATGAAAGAGGCAAAGACTTGAGAGGAATAAAAATAGAAGAAGATCTTGGAGGAATTAAAAAGACTATGGCATGGATTTAGACATGGTGTCACCATGTTATAAGGTTTTTAAAATGAGACATGTGGAGAAGTAAAAATCTTATGGTGATGTGGCAACCTTGATGTGCCCCTTCTTACATATGCTCTAATGCCAATATAAAGGCTAATCTGCCTCCTGCAATGGACAAAACCTTAGTAATTAGAATGCATGATTGAAGTCACCTGGGATCTCCAAGTAGTGTCCTTACCTATAAATATACGTAAGGACATGGGATATTTAGAAGATATCAATATAAGTGGATGATGCATCTCCCAAAGAGGTATTAATGTGTGCCTATGTGTACTTAATTCCAACGACCCTCTTGACATGACACTTTGAGGAGCTATTAACCTTACTAATTCATGTCTTACAGGGAATTAAGGATTACATGCCTCTAGGTAATATCCTCATTAAGAATTCCTAGCTGAGGAGATTGATGTATCTTTCACCATTAAATGCACCAAGTGAGTTGGTCCCTCATCCTGATGAGGTGAAAATATTCAACAAGTTACCTCTTACTCGATTACCATGTTGGAAAGAAGATCCACTACCTGATTTGCTTCAATATAATAGTGACTAATTTGGAACCTCTCAAGAAACCTTAGAAGCTCGATTACCTGATGTAAAATGTAGTCTAGCTTCCAACTGAAGGTTTCCCTTCTTTTGAGACTATTTATAATAATCAAATATTTGCCTCCAATCCAAAGGTTTTTCATCTCATGTTTTATTACCATTCTAATCTCATAGAGGAGGGTGAACACTTTTGCCTGACCTATGCTGCCACCAATTTTCCTTTACTGTCCCTAATAAAATAGCCAATGCCTGATGGACTCGGGTTGCCTCTACAAGTGCCATCAATATTTAAAATTAGAAATGGTAGTGTGGGAGGAAACCATTTAACTAATGCTCTTAAGATCTTAGTGGGTATGGCTATCTATTTGTCTTGTTGGGTCAGAAGCTTTAACTGACCCCATTCCTTAAGAATTAAGCAGTCCCAATTGGTGAATTTAGTGTTGGAGGAGATGTTGTCTCTAACTCTTACTTTTACAATCTTTGTAATTGTTGTGGACACATCTTCTATCATCTTTTTTAAAGGATGTCTTTTCTTTCTAAAAATCCTAAAGTTTCTTTCTTTCCAAATACCCCAGATGAGAAAAGAAGGACAAACCTATTGGGAAATAGGTGTTGTACACCTTGCATAATATTGTATTATTTTATTCATGTAAAATAAATATTTATTTGTGGTGCATATTAATTGATGTGTTTAAGCACATTAGATATTTACTTGGATGCCACTTGTAAATGTTGTATGTAACATTGGGATATTATTTGTATTATTTAATTGTTGGAAAAATGTAGTACCAACATTAAATAAGTGGGTCAATGGTTTTGTGTACTCATGGTCTTGGAACACATGGTTTTATCCAGTACCACAAGTTGTATTTGTGTGAGCTTGGTCTATAAAAGTAAGCACATGGTTAGTGGTTTGGGTAAAGGTTGGCTATTTCATTGTAGGTGGATTGGAGGTTTGTGAGAGGCCGTCATTGTATTGAGTTCTCTCATGTAAGTGCATATTGTGAAGCATGGCAAGTGATGTGTGGATTCATGCTTAGATACATGAATGATCATTGGATGTGCTTGATGGTTCAGAGGTATTCATGGAGACTCATAACATGCATTGTAATATCTTTATTGTTGCATAATATATGTGAGTGTGGATGCTTCTGGAGGCTAGGTTTTTCCTTATTGAGGGTTTTCCCAGGGTATATCTTGTGTTATCTTATTAATTATTCATTTGATCTTTGCATTATGGTTGTTTCTCCATCTTATTCTCCTATTGGTTTTAATTGGACCTGCAAATTTGTAACATGTGGTATTAGAGCCATGTTTATGGTTGAGGGAGGTGTGAGATCCTTGGTTTGTTGATAAACCTTGTTTGTGTAGATCAGGTGTAAAATAGAAGCCATGGCAATGCATGTAAGGATTGAGGACATTAAAAGGTTTTATGTAGGTTGTATTACAGATTGGGGGTTCTAGGTATTGGAGATTTATTATGTATGTTGCAGATCTGGTGATTGAAAAATCATGGCTGAAGAGGGTTTCTTGATTTAACTTCATGAAGGTTTTGAGGAGGAATTTCTATAGATGACCTCATGGGACAAAACGAACCTCGCCATTGAGTCCAGGAGCCCAAGAGGCAAAGAAAAACATATAATATGCCATATTTTGGCCACAGGGCCTGGAAGGAGAAAAGAGCCCCTTCTTGGTTCATCGATACAGTCGTACGACAGTCGCAAGTCTAGGTATGCAGAAAAAAATAATTAAAAATTTCCCTACCGATTAATTATTTTCTATAGTTTTGGAGAAAAATTTGATTAAAATAACTATAGTGTGTTTGAAAAAAATAAAGATGTACAAAATATGTTTAAAGATTTGATTTAAGAAAAAAAAATTGTGGATGCTATGGGGTATGCCGACCATGTACCTTTGGGTATTTAGACCTTGGCTTGTGTCGATAATGCTTGTTAGACACAACCTGTAGGCCTGCTAGGGCCAGTCGGTTCTCATCTGGTGGGGCCAGGCCGGAGGGCCTTAGGCCCTTGGTTCTGGGCGCCAGACTGACGAGGCCAACCAGTCTCCCAGTGTTAGTGGCCTTCTAAGACCCCTCATGGGGTGTTCAAAATTTTTAAAATATTAAAGCTTGTTTTTAACAGGCATTCAACACTTTTAGCGGGTGATTAAACATTTTAATGACAATGAAGGTTTTTTAAATCAAGCTTTATAAACTTTCAAAAAAATTAAAACCTCCTTTAAGGTCCGTGGTGAAAAACAATGAAATAAATTTGGAAAACTTATGAAATCCATTGTACACCTAGCCCAATGCTATATCACCTATTGTGTTTCCTAGTCATGCACAATCATCGCCCAGTCAATAGTGATGACATTAGTATTGTACAAAGGGTCCCACCAAGGGTCCCCTTTTAGCCCTCGGAGGGCATTTTCTTCTGTGGGCATAACTTTCACATATAGTATCAGTTTTTTGACTTCTTATAGGCATCTGAAATGTCTCTGCGAGAACTATATAGTGGTATTGGTTTCATGACTAGATTTTGCTATTTGTGTTAGAATTTGGTGCCTAAAGATGACATTGCTCTGGGGAAGTTTTATGCTCATAACTTTTGCATACAAAATCAGATTTTTGATTTCGCATAGGCGTTGGAGAACTATTGCAATGTAGTATAGTTTTGATCATGTAGATTTTTTGTTTGGTGTGTAGAGAGAGATTGGTACTTGTTTGATCACTTGTAGGAGCTTGAGGTTCAAAGTGCATTTATGAGTGCATTCGGATGGATATTTGGGCACAAACTTGTGGGAGTGCATGTTGTTATGAGACCAACAACATGGTATAGCAGGTTTTCATATTTGGTACTTCTTGATACAAGTTTACAGGTGTTTTCAAAGTTTGGACTTTCATGGAGACATGTACACAAGTTGTTTCCTAGTTTGAGGACATGGTTGATACGCATGTGAGACTTGGAGTCTCGTTTCAGTTAGAGTTGAGTAAAGGTACAATGATGACAATGATTATGGTGCCATGGATATGCAAGTACATTTTTGTATTGGCACGACATGATCATGTATACAATTGACAGGTATGTGTTATGATGTTTGATTCATGATTATAGGTGGTATTGTGGTGTTGTTTTAGGGGATTGCTCTTATCTTGTGGATGCTTGATTAGTTCCTTGACTATGGTTACTTGTTTATGGACTTGTTGGAAAATCAAATCTAGCACTGATTTGGTGTTTGAGTCTTGGAGTCCACATGTTATCTTCTTTGATATCTTAGTTTGCATATTACTAGTGTGATAATGAGTTTCTATGTTGCATTTGTTTTGAGTACAAGTCTTTTCTATTGATTTTCCTATCATCAATGCTAAAAGAAAAGATAGGAAGTATAGTAGGAAGTAATCAAAAGAGGATGCTATTACTAAAGCCCTAGCCAAGTTTTCCATTCAAACAAAAGACACCCCCTATTTCCCTGCTTATGCACAACCATGTACTCCATGCTCTCAAACTCCAATATATGAAGACATTGGACATCTACTTCATATTATCCATTCCCAGACCATTCTAAATTCCAAGAATAGATTCAACAGATGTATGAGGATGAACAAGAAGAGAAACTAGAATTACCTAAGACAATGACTGATCCCAGTAAAGTCAATCTAGTAATGTCAGTCTTACCAGATCCAAAGCCTTATCTTGAACCTACCTACTTAGTTCATCTTCTCACTAGAAAATTTTCCCAATATATCATTGTTACTATCAATGGCAAATAGTATGATGCTCAAGTTGATACTGGTGCATCTTTATCTTTCTGCAAAGAGCCTATTTTGAATAATTGGGATCAACTTACACAAAAAACTGCCTATACAGCCTGTGATGTCTAGGGAAATAAATTTCTCTGTGATAAATATAGTCATCAACAATCTCTGCAAGTTGAAGGCAAGCAATTTAAATGTGATTTATTTTCTATGAAATAAATTCCAGTAGATGTACTATTAGGAGGTAACTTTATTGACAGATACACTCCATATGGATGCACAAAAAAGAGTATAATGTTTACACTTAATGGAGAAAAGATTAGTATTCCTAGATTAATCTATGCTTCTGAGAAATATCAAGCCATTCATAGAATTCACATAGTAGAGCCATTGCTTGAGCTAAAAAGCTACACTCATTGAAGAAATTTGTTCAGAAGATCCACAAAAATTCTAGGAGAAAGAGATGACTGAGATGGAAATTAGACTTCAACATGGTGCAAAGATAAAAATAGGGAAACACATACCTTTTCCTGCACTTGACTATTTAGACATGGCTCAAGCAATTAATGAAATTAAGGAAGGGCAGTATATTAAACATTCTCAGTCTGAATATAATTGTTATGCTTTCATGGTTTGCAAAGAAGTTGAGAAAAGAAAAAAAAAGAAAAGAATGGTTATCAATTATAAACCATTAAATGTTATTACTCTTCCATTTCCCTATCCTATTGAAGAGAAATCATATTTGCTTGAAAAGGTAGCTAACTCTAAAATCATCTCTCAATTTGATTGAAAATTTGGATTCTATCAGATTCAAGTCAAAGAAGAAGATCAGTACAAAACTGCATTTAGCTGCCCTTTTAGACAATTCGAATGTAGAGTCATGCCATTTGGATTAATGAACACACCAACTTATTTCCAAGAAAGAATGGATAAAATCTTTAGTGGTTGTGAAGATTTTCCTTGTGTTTATATTGATGATATTCTTATTTTTAGCAAAGACTTTGATGAGCATAAGTCTTATCTAGAAACTTTTTATAGGTTAGCATTAAATTCTAGGATTGTTCTATACCTATCTAATATTCAATGGTGTACACTCTTGTAAATTTTTAGGTATGATTGTTAAATGTGGAAAAATTGAGGTTCAACCTCATATTAAGTCAAAGACCCTTGAATTTCAGCCTCCCTTAAATACAAAGGAGCTGCAAGGATTCTTAGTTATATTAAACTATGTAAATAACTTCTACCCAGGTGCTTGCTTTGACCAAGAGCCTTTGCAATAGTTTCTCACAAAGAAGAAACCTCAATGGTCCTAGAAATATACTGATGCAGTCTGACTAATTCAACAAAAGGTACAATTTTTACATGTTCTTAATGTTCTGACTATTGATGAATTTATCTTATATATAGATGCATCTGACTATGCTTAGGGAGGAGATTTATGTTTTATCCAAGATGGTATTGAATTCATAGCTGAATATGCAAGTGGAGTCTTCCCTGAAGATGTTTGAAAATGTATTTCTTTTGATAAAGAAATCTATAGTGTTATCAAGAACTTGAAAAGTTTGCTTTAAAACTAATGCATCTGAAGCATTTTATCATCAAAACAGATTGTACCAGGTTCCTTACATTCAAAGAGAAAGACCATGGAAGGAAAGATGGTCATGGTAAGTATTTATGCTGGCAAGAATAATTAAACTGGTATAATTATGAAGCCCAGTATATTTCTGGAAAAGACAATATAGAAGCTGAGACACTCAGCAAAACCTCTATACTTGGAGTATTAATGCAGAATCCTACATCCTCATCCAATGTTCTCAGCTTTATAAAAGACAAACAATATAATGTTCATTTTCAAACAATGAGTCGTATTCTACAAAGGAATATTCTCACAAAAGGAATGGACAATCATTATACTAAAAATGCTATTTCTACTACAGACACACTAGAACACACTGGTTGTATCTCAACTCCTGATATCTATGAAGAAGGTTATGGGCAGTTTACAATCCTTAGGATTAATTCTGATCACATGTATTATCTGCTGCTTAACCTTGTCAGAAGGCCTTTCTTTACTTGGTCTATCACCTATTCAAACCCTATGAAAAAGTAGATCAAAGATTTTTTCAAATATACAGGACCCTCTTCAGTGAACCCAGATGAACCAATCAGCCAAGACCTTGTCACCAAAATTTTTATTCGATTGAAGCTAAGATGGGAATCTTATTTTTCTCCCACTATGCATTTTGATAATGACCAGGATGATTGGAATATTTGCCATCATTTCCATAAAAGAGGGAGAAATGCGTCTGGTGGTATCAGATACATGATGATATCCTGAGAAGTAAATCTCCCATCTCCAGTAAAGAATTCGAGAAGTTATCTAAGAAGTGAAGAGTTTATCTTTGTAGGGTTGCACTTTGGTGTTGGGATTTGAGAGTTTACCTGTTTGTTAGCTTGTGGCTATGTTAAGGGTTTGTTTATCTCTCCTATAAAATCCCTGTAAGTTCTCTTAGATTCATCTCACTTCTCTTCCTTGAAAGAAATGGCAGAATTCCAAGGATTTACTACCTCTCACCAAGGTGTTGAAAGGATTTGCTACCTCTCACCACTTCTAATATGGCTGCACCAATTTTATTTAGTACCTTTTCTAGTGGAGAGGATACTTTATGAGAATTAATGATTTAAGGCTTGAGTGGTTACATCTAAAGGGTTTAATTGAAGGTGGTTAGATAAAAAACCCCTTAGATCAACCCCCATTGGAAATAACCCCTTAGTCTTAAATCAAACCCTCGATAGAGTCTCCTCTGCACCTATCAAAATGCTAACAAAAAATCAATTTTGCTTCACCTTTTGGGGGACTAAATGAAGTCATTTAGAAATTCTATTTTGGAAGTATGTAGCCCTTAGTATAAGCTTTCCAAAAAGTATTATATTGAATATATTTCATTTGATTATTCTATTTATTTTCTATTTTCTAATGAACATAGGGTTTTCACCAAGCATCAATGTCTCTACTCCAGACACTTGGAAATATTTAAAATATAGAATTTTTTTCTAAAAATATCTGCACACTAGGTATTGATGTCCTTGTTTCAACAAAAAAAGAATAAGTTAATTTGGATACATACATAAAAAGTTATGTTGGATGGTATAAACTTATGTCTGAATTATAATCAATCTCACTTCAAAAATTAATTTAAAGAATATGAAATTTTTTTTTATTAAAAATATGTGCGATATTGATGTTACAAATCTATGTTTAAAAATTAATAATTTTTTCTTTTCTATAAATTTTTTTATGTTGTATTAAAAATGATGTTAACTAAAAAATACAAGTTATTAAAGGTTACATAAAAAAATCACAAATTATTTCTTATTTTTTTAAAAAAAATTACATTTAAAATCTACACACAAATATAAAAAATCACTAGTTCACATCATCTTCAAATTCCTATCAAATTAGTTGCTATAGGTGTCAAAAAGTAAAAATTTGGTTAAAAATACCAATTTCAATGTCCCACATTGGCAAAAAGGTGGGACACAGTATTGTGGACTAACCCGAATAGTAGCAAGAACTACCTGTACCATGATCAATCTATCCACCAAAGATAACCACCTACCTTTCCATGATAGAAATTTGTTCTTGATTGACACTAGTATGTGTTTCCAAATGTCTTTCTTATTGTTGCTAACAAATAGTGAAATTCTTAAGTATATCCTCGGTATCGCTTCCACTTTATATCCTAAGATGTCATTGATTCTTCTTTGTACAATGGGATGAGAAAAGAAACTGTATACCTTGAATTTTTTTTGATTTATGGACTGTCTTGAAAGCCTACAATATAAAGAGATAGTTTCCTTTATGCATTTGCCTCCCCACAAGATAGTTGTCCAAATAACATGGTATCATCAACAAAGAGAGCATGGGTGATAGAGTCTCGTGCAAAAGGAAACTTGATACCCTTCCATCTATTCTACTGGTTTTGGGCTTTGCTCACCTAGTTCAATGCCTCTGCCATGATTATGAATAAATATGGAGAAAATGCATCTCATTGCCTGAGCTCCCAAGTAGAATTGAACGATCCTATTACAGATCTATTCACTGTGATTGTGAACCTGATCCTAAAGATGCATTAGAAAATCTATTTGTACCAATTATTGGAAAAACCAAAGCCAAGAATAACCTACATAAGAAAATTCCACTTGACCTTAACGTATGCCTTAGCCATGTCTATTTTTATTCCATGGTGGGTATCTTGAGTTTGTGTATGAAATGTAGAACTTCATGCATGATGATCGTTGGTAAAGGTGTGTTGCACACCATACATAAAAATGAATAATTTTAATTATTTAAAATAAAATTTATTTTGGTGCATCCATGTGATGTGTTTAGCCACATTAAATATTTATTTGGGCGCCACTTGTAAATATTGTATGTGACAGTAGGTTAGTTATGTTGTAAGTATGTGCCTAATCGATGTTGTCATTGATGTCAACATATCTTTGTTGTCATTGGTGTCAACTGTATCCTATTTTGTTATTTGTTTAGAAGCTTTATTAGTTGAGGATATTGAGAAAATTTGCCCCTCCGGAAGAAATAGTGAGTTGCAGTAAATTGTAGAGAAGACAGTGTGTTGCTGACAAAAGAACAGTACAGAAGATTGCTCCGCATTTCTTGTTGATTGAATATCTTGGTGTACAGATTGGAAGATATTTAGAGGCATGTTTGAAGATGCTACATTCTAAGTTTAAGCATCTGGTATGAAGAATTGGGGAAGTTGTGTTCACCAGAGTAAAACTTGCTCTTTCTGTTCATTCACTAGTGTCTGGGAGAAAATATTTTGCTCCACATTCCTCCGTAGTTATGCATTTTGGTTTGCAGTTCTATAGTGATGGCTCGGATGATGATATGCACCTATAACTACAATGGTTCATGATTTGGTGGTCCATAAGCAATCTTACTTTAGTGTCAGTTGATGACAGTTGAGTTCTTATGCTCCAATTGGAGAAATCTCATGATTCAAGTGGTCAGATATTGTGCGGATGTTCCTAGTGACTAAAAACTTCTTGTGGATGTCTTTTGATCATGTTCCTACTTTTGCATTGGTCTACAAGCAGTATTTTGGATTGAAATTGAAGATTGTTCCCAGATAACCAATCTTAGCTGACTTGGTTAATCCCAGTGATTGCAGAGATCTATTGAAGATTGTAGAAGCATGTCATGGCATGGAAGATAATGTTTGAGTCCCAGTTAAGGCATAGCGTGATCCGCATACATCTTTACTACATTTCCTTAGCATAATTTTGTACTACGTCAAAGACCTATTTTGTAAATGTTTGTAATGCTAACCTTGGAGATTATTCCAATGGTTGATGAATGTAATGCCGACCTTGATGTACATTCCAAGGTTGATGAATGATGTATATACTTGTAATTTGGTCATCGAAAAGATGTCCTTGTGTGAAGATGCAAAGTTAAGAAGTGTAAAAAAGAAGATCAGAACAAAGGAAGACTATTGTGCTTCAATGGAACTGAATTTAGGCATGGAGTAGATGCTATTATCTCAGTTAAAAACCTTTGGCAATGAGCCACCTCTTGGCAGTGAGCCTTTCTCTGGGCAGTGAGCCCTATTGGCAATGAGCCTTTGATTTTTAGTAAATTGTTATAACTTATATATCTTTTGGACTAACATCCACTGTGTTTTTTCACTTAATAGGGTTTTCCAAGTAAAAATCTAGTGTCTATTGTGTATGATCTGCAATTGTGTTAGAATTCCTGATTCTGTGCTTTCATGTTCTAATCATAATAATAGTAAATAAGTGGATGATGTTTCAAGATGTAGAAATTGTTTGAGTTTTGAGACAATTGATTCACCCCCCCTCTCAGTTGTCTTGTGCATTTCAACAATTGGTATCAGAGCCAAGTTCCTCGAAAGAATGCTTGACCACTTGAGGCTGCTCCAGGATGTCATATAAGAAGGAAAGTCCATGGTTCAATGGAATGAACTACTCCGTTTGGAAGATTCACATGAAAACCTATCTCCTCTACTTGGGTTATAGTGTTTGGAAAATAACTGAAGATAAGTATGAAATACCGAAGAATGGTCTGCAAACTCAAGATAAGATCAAGCAATTTGAGTTGAACATAAAAGCCAAAGATGCCTTGGTAAGCGCATTATCTGACATAGAAGTAACAAAGATCATGGAGATGGAAACTACTTATGAAATCTGGGATAAGCTGAAGAATCTATATGAAGGAGATGAATTTGTGAAGAGCACCAAGTTGTAGAGTTTGAAGGAAAAATATGAATGTTTAAAGATGAGCGAAGCTGACAACATAACATCCTTCATGCAAAAGATCGATGAACTTGTGAGTAGCATTAGAAGTTTGGGAGGAAAAATTGAGGATATTGAAGTTGTGAAAAAATTCTTAGATCACTACCTAAATCATATAGTCATTAGGTGGCTGCAATTGAAGAAATAATAATAGTGACAAAGATTACAAAAGATCAGCTGCTCAGGAAACTGACAGCCTTTGAAATGAGAGAACTTGGTGATTCACTTTCGAAGACAGAGACAGCTTTCAAAACTAGCACTTCAGAAAGAATCCCCACATCCGACAAGTAAAAGGTGGAACTAGATTATGAGCTTGAAAAACTTAAAGCCAACTTTGTTAATAGTCTTCCTAGAGGTACTGGTAAGTTCAAAGGCAAACTACCTTTTAAATGTTTTAGTTGTGGTAAAGTTGGTCATTATGCTTCTAGATGCCCCACAAGAGTTCCTAAGCCAAGACCTGATACACCTAAGATCCCAAAGAAATGTTACTATGTTGAAGATCTTGATGATGATGGAGTATCAGATGGTGAACCAGATAATGCTAGTACTTCTGGTAATGAATACTTGTTTATTGCTATTTAAGAGGAACCTATGTCTACTTATCCTGCTAGCTGTGTGAAGGAAGAAAAACTAGTGGAAAGTGCCTTGGTTGCTCAGGTTGTCAAAGACAAAGATGAATATGTTATTGATAGTGGATGTTCTCATCACATGACTAGTGACAAAAGTAAGTTTGTAGGTTTGGAAAGATATGATGGAGGACTAGTTAGGTTTGGAGATGACACAACTGGTAAGATTTGTGGAAAAGGATCCATTTCTTTTGATGGCAAGCATAATACTGAAGATGTATTGTATGTGAAAGGATTAAAGCACAATCTTTTGAGTGTTGGTCAAATGTGTGACAAAGGTTATGATTTGATATTCAAGGACAATGGATGCAAGATCTTCGAAAGCATCAAAATAGTGATTGCAACTAGTAAGAAGACAAGTGGTAACATTTATCACCTGAAAGGGACTAATGAATATTTTTTGTTGACTCAGAATGATGAAATTTGGTTGTGGCATAGAAGGTTGTGTCATATCAATTTTGACAACATTGTGAAGATAAGTTCCTCTCAGGCTATAAGAGCTCTATCCAACCTTGTGAAGCCTGTTGATACTTTGTGCAAAGAGTGTCGATTTGGAAAATAAACAAAAACAAGTTTCAAGAATCAAGACCAATCTGTTGATGGACTACTGAAATTAGTACATACAGATCTCTGTGGACCTACCAGAGTAAGAAGTCTACAAGGAGATAGGTATTTCATGTTGTTGATTGATGATTATTCTAGAATGACTTGGGTTACCTTCTTGAAAGAAAAGGTAGAAGCCCTAGAAAAGTTCAAAGCATTCAAGGCAATGGTTGAGAATGAGTTAGATTTGAAGATAAAATGCTTAAGATCTGATAGAGGTGGAGAGTTTACATCAAATGAGTTTAACTTCTTTTGTGAGGAAGAAGGGATAAAGAGACAATTATCTGTACCTAGGGCTCCACAACAAAATGGAGTAGTTGAAAGGAAAAACATGACAGTTCAAGAGGCTATCAGAACAATGATGAAGGAGGTTGGCCTACTGGAAGTATATTGGAGAGAGGCAATTCACACTATTGTATATATCCTAAATAGAGTCCAAGTCAAAGGTAACAGTTCTAAGACTCCTTATGAATTATGGTATGGTATAGTTCCTATTGTGAAATATTTCAAGGTTTTTGGCAGTAAGTGTTATATCAGAAGAGGTGAAGATCTAGGTAAGTTTGATGCAAGATGTGATGAAGGTATCTTCCTTGGATAGTCCACCAAGAGCAAGGCCTACTGGTGTTACAATAATAGGTTGGAAAAGATCATCGAGAGTGCAAATGTCAAAGTTGATGAAAGAAAGGAAAAGGTGTCAAGTGGATATGAATCTGATGAACTGGATGTGCCTACAAGCCAAGTAGTAGTGCAGTAAGAAGAAAACTCAGAGGAAGAAGAAGAACAAGCTCCAGAAATCATTACTAAGACACCCAGGTATGTGAAGTTAAATCACTCTAAAGATCAAATCATAGGAGATAAGAGCAAAGGAATTTTGACTAGAAGAGCTACAGAAGAACAAGTAAATTTCTCTTTGATCTCCAAGATTGAACCTAAGACTATGAATGAAGCTTGCAATGATGAAAATTGAGTAAAGGATATGAAAAAAGAACTGATGCAGATAGAGAAGAATTAGACTTGGGATCTTGTTCCCAGACCAATGGATAAGAATGTGATTGGTACCAAATGGCTCTTCAGGAACAAAATGAATGAGAATGGTAAAGTGGTAAGAAACAAAGAAAGATTGGTATGCAAGGGATACTCTTAGATTGAAGGAATAGATTTTGAGGAAACTTTTGTACCTATGGCAAGGATTGAAGCAATTAGAATGTTCTTAGCATTTGCAGCCTACAAGGATTTCAAGGTATATCAGATGGATGTCAAGTCAGCATTCTTGAATGGAGAATTGGATGAAGAGGTTTACATTGAACAACCCTGAAAGGATTTCAATCATTAGATCAGGGTGACATGGTGTGTAGATTGAAGAAAGCATTGTATGGAGTAAAATAAGCCCTCAGGGCCTAGTATGCAAGATTGGATAAATATTTGATATAGTTAGGGTTCAGTAAGGGTACTATCAATAATAATCTCTATTTCAAGATCAATGATGAACAAATCCTAACTATTGTAGTCTTTGTTGATGCCATTATCTTTGGAGGCAATGAGGGCATGTGCATGGTTTTTGCTGGGGAAATGCAAAATGAATTTGAAATGTCCATGTTTGGTGAGCTCAGTCTAAGTATGTCAAAGAGAACTGTTAAAGAAGTTTGGGATGGAGGACTCTAAACTGGTAAGCACTCCCAGGGTAACTAGTTGTAAGTTGAGAAAAAATGATGACTCACCTATGGCAGATCAGAAAAGGTATAGATTTATTATTAGAGGATTACTTTATCTGAATCAAACCAGACCTGACGTAGTGCATGTAGTTTGTCTTATGGAAAGATTTCAAGGAGAACCTAAAGAATCACACGTGATGGCAGTCAAGAGAATATTGAGATATTTGAAAGACACAATGAATTATCATTTGTGGTATCCAAAAGACATTGATTTCACTATCAGTGCATACATTGATGCATATTGGGATAGAGATGTGGATGACTAGAAAAGTACGAGTGGAGGTGCTTTTTTCTTCAGAAAAAGGTTGGTATCTAGACTAAGCAAGAAACAAAACTCAATATCTTTGTCTACTACAGAAGCATAATACATTGCAGCAGCATGTAGTTGCACTTAGTTGTTATGGATGAAGCAGACATTGAAAGACATTAGAGTTGTGTATGAAGATCCAATTGCAATATTTTTTGACAATAAAATTGCATTAAACATATCAAAAAATCTAGTAATGCATTCAAGGACAAAGCATATATCCATAAGATATCACTTTCTAAGAGAAAAAGTGACAGAATAAAATCAAGTTGGAGTATGTATCTACAAAAGATCAGATTGCAGACATTTTCACCAAGCCTCTACCTAAGGATACTTTTGAGTATCTTAGAGAAAAGTTATGGGTTATCACCCCTCCTACTCTAAACTAAGATGCACAAGAGTGCATCAGTCCGGTGGTGCTTAGAGTTCTACCTCCAGATCTAGATTGATGATTGTAAGGGCTACTTCTTAGGAGGAGTAGTCTGATGAAGATAGTTTGGTTCAGAGCAACAGAGTGCAAGTATGTGCCCTTTGCCATTAATGTCAAAGGGGGAGAGAAATCATGTGAAAAAATTAGAGAAGAAGGAATGCAGATGTGTCAAGAGATAGGGGGAGAATCATGTCTTGATAACTGTTATAGTTTTTCACATCATATGTTGCCATCAATGACTAAAGGGGAGATTGTTGCAAGTATGTGCCTAATCGGTGTTGTCATTGATGTCAATATATCTTTGTTGTCATTGGTGTCAACTGTATCCTATTTTATTATTTGTTTAGAAGCTTTATTTATTGAGTATATTGAGAAAATTTGCCCCTCTGGAAGAAACAGTGAGTTGCAGTAAATTGTAGAGAAGATAGTGTGTTACTATCAAAAGAACAATACAGAAGATTACTCTGTATTTCTTGTTGATTTAATATCTAGATCTGTGGATTAGAATATATTTAGAGGCATGTCTGAAGCTGCTATGTTCTGAGTTTGAGCCTCCGATATGAAGAATTGGGGAAGTTGTGTTCCCCAGAGTAAAACCTACTTTTTCTGTTCATTCACGGGTGTCCGAGAGAAAGTATTTTTCTTTGCATTCCTCCATAGTTATGTATTTTAGTTTGTGGTTCTTGAGTGATGTCTAGGATGATGATATGCACCTATAATTACAATGGTTCATGATTTGGTGGTCCACAAGCAATCTTTCTTTAGTGTCAGTTGATGACAATTGAGTTCTTATGCTCTGATTGGAGAAATATCATGATTCGAGTATTTAGATATTGTACGGATGTTCCTAGAAACTAAAATGTGCTTGTGGATGTCTCCTGATCATGTTCCTACTTTTGCATTGGTTCACAAGGAGTATTTTGAATCAAAATTGAAGATTGTTCCCAGATTAGCAGTCTTAGCCGACTTGGTTAATCCCAGTGATTGCAAAGATCTATTGAAGATTGTAGAAGCATGTCATGGCATGGAAGATCGTGTTTGAGTCCCACCTAAGACATAGTGTGATCCACATACATATTTACTACATTTCCTTAGCATAATTTTGTATTAGGTCAAAGACCTATTTTGTAAATGTTTGTAATGCTGACCTTAGAGATTATTCCAACGGTTGATGAATGTAATGCTGACCTTGATGTACATTCAAAGGGTGATGAATGGTATATATACTTTTAATTTGGTCATGGAAAAGATGTCCTTGTGTGAAGATGTGAAGTTAAGTGAAGAAGTGTAAAAAGGTGGAGCAAAACAAAGGAAGAGTATTGCGCTTTAATTGAACTGAATTCATTCATGGAGTAGATGCTATTATCTCAGTTCAAAACCTTTGGCAGTGAGCCACCCCTTGGCAGTGAGCCTTTTTCTGGGTAGTGAGCCTTTCATTTTGGTATTGTTATAACTTATATATATTGTGGACTAACATCCACCATGGTTTTTCCCTTAACATGGTTTTCCATGTAAAAATATGGTGTCTATTGTGTATGATCTTGTAGTTTTGTTAGAATTCCTGATTTTGTGCTTTCATGTTCTAATCATAATAACAGTAAATAAGTGGATGATGTTTTATGATGCATAAATTGTTTATGTTTTGAGACAACTAATTGACCCCCCCCTCTTAGTTGTCCTGTGCATTTCAAGAAGTTTTGTTATGCATGTGGGACATAGAATGATTAATTATTTTATTTGGTAAACTATTTAATATTGGGAAAAAGTGAAAACTTAGTACCAATAATTAATTGTGGGGGTCAATAGTTTTGTAGACTCATGGTTTTGGGATACATGGTTTTACCATACTACATCTTGTATTTGTGTGAGCTTATCTCTATAAAAGCAAGCACATGAGTAGTTTTTAAGGTTGGTTGTTTTAACTATTGGCTAGGTTAGGCTAGATTAATCTTTCCTCATAGGTTACATATGTGAGGAGAGGAAGCATGGATTGGATGTATGGTTACTTGATTCTCATTTTCTTGTTCACATTAAGTGCAATTAGGGAGCTTGATGTTTCAGAAGTATTAATGGAGGCTATGTATTGTAATCTTTGTTCATGAGATAATACAATGGATATGGATGCTTTTGGAGGTTAGGTTTTCCCTCATGAAGGGTTTTCCTAGGGTATATCTTGTGTCACCTTGATTGTAAGTTTTCTTATTCTTTCAGCATGTAGATTTTTGAATACTATGTTTTGTATATTTATCTCTCATATGGTTATGAGGAAACATCTTTGTCATTGTATATTTTCCATCATTTTGTATCAGAGCTTGATTGCTATGGTTGTGGGAGGAGATATCCCTAGGTTTTTAACCCTTCCTATGAGTAGATTTTTGTGTATAGTTGGATCCATGGGTTTGCAGGAAAGGATTGAAGGCATTTTCAAGGTTACAGTGCGGGGAATAATTTTCACTCAGTATATCAAGTTTTCAACTTCTTGTAGTTAATGGAAAGATCTTTTAGAGTACTATGCCATGGTGTTAGTGATTTTTTTATTTGTTTCTATTTTGACCAAAAATTTCTAGTTGGAAGCCATATTTTTGTTTTGAGCTTGGATGGTGCATAAACTTGTGCATACGGTGTCCACTTCTAGACTTCTTATAGGAATTGGAAAGGTATTTTAGAGGACTATGTAGTGGATTAGATTTATAAATGTTATTCTAAGGTTTGTTCATCTTGTTTTAGTTTGAGTTATTATGCTCTTCCTTTGACTTTTGGTACTTTGCCAGCTTTTGGAAAATTGAATCTATGGTGATTTGGTATTTAAGTCATTGAAAACTTACATGTTTATCTTTCATTATACTTGGTTGATGTGATTACTAGTGTATGGTTTAATTTGCATGTTATATTGTGAGATCTACAAGTTGTGCAATGTTGTAGATTATCTGTACTTATAGGGTACTGCCACAATAATGGATTACACTTTCTAGGACATCTTAATTTTTCCTAAAATCACATATTTTTATAAAATATAATGATTTAAGCCTTGAAAGGTTCCATTTAAAGGATTGTAATTAAATAGAGTCTGATCAAACCCCCTTGGATAGAACCCCACTAGTTTTAAACCATACCTGTCATGGAGTCTCCTCTACACCTATCAAAATGCTGATAAAAAACCACTTTTGATTTACCTTTTGGGGGATCAAATGAATTTATTTAAAATTTTATGTTTTGTAAGTATGTAGTCCTTATTATAAGCTTGCCAAAAAGTATAATTTTAAATATATTTAATTTGATTATTATATTCATTTTTTATTTCTTCTGAATGTAGGTTTTTTAATGAATATCAAGGTCTCTATTTCATACATATGAAAAAATAGGAAAATATAGAAAAAAATTTCTAAAAAATACATGTCCTCTAGGTATTGATGTCCTTATTCTAACAAAAAAAAAATTGAATTCCGATACATACAAAAAAACTGATGCTTTACACAGTACACCTATGTCTAAATTGTAATTGGTTTGACTTCAAAAGTTAATTAAAATAAAAATATTTAATAAAACATTATGAAGCCAAATGCATCCTCTAGATATCATATTTAAAAATCTAAATTCAAAAAAATTAGAATTTTATCCTTCATAGAAAAAAAGTTATGTTTTACATAGTACACATCACTCTTTAAAAATGTTGTTTACTGTTAGAAACTAGTTATTGAAGGAGATGGAAAAGGAAATATAATTTGATTCCAAAAAATTTAAAAATTATATATTTAGAATGAAAAAATGTGACAAATCATTAGTTTACATCATCTTCAAATTCCTCACATTTTAGCAAATATAGGTGTCCGAAAGTGAGGGTTTTTTTCAAAATGTTCATTTCAATGTCAACTTTGGCCAAAATGTCAATTATAGATGACTTGGATGTGGGCTGCCTATACCTATATATATTTTAGTGTTTATACATATTATATTTGGCTGGCCTAGATTGGTCACCTAGTTTATCAGTTTGGTTGCCATTATGAGATGGAGATAGATGCTATTACCTGGTACAGTCATGATATGGGACCTAGATTTGTTGACTATATGGTATAGTTTTTTGAGACCCGGTGACAATTTGATGTAGGTACATTGGGTGGTGATCATGGTGCCATGGATATTCCTTATATGTTTGGGATGTTGGCATGACATGTTTGTTATACAAGTGCATTGTTGGTGGTGTTGGATTGATTCTTGTTTTATAGGTGGTGTTTTATCTTCTTGGTATTGAGAACATTGGTCATTTTCTTGGGAGCTTCATGATAGTGCGGTGTTGCATTTGGAGTTTAGCATGGATTGATCATGGAGGTGCTCATGGATACTTAGAGACTTGGGTGAGGCTAGAGGTCTCTTGTTCTTGGAGATCATGTGTTGAGATGATTACTCTTTGATGAGATTTTAGCAACAAGTCCGAGGAGCCTACACCTTGGTTAAACATGACTTCAACATGGACCTATTGAGGAGATTATTCTTGGAGAGATTCATTGGAGCCTGGTACATCTTGGAGGAGCAATCTTGAAAGGAAGAAAGGTACGCAAGAACAACTTCCTACACTGATCTAATGAGGAAAGGTTTATGCAAATTTTTATCTCTTATAGTTATAGATTAAGATGCACATTAACAAAAATGTAATAACATCTAAATGCAAATACAAAGATCATGTTCTATTGTCATGTCATAGGTGGTGGGCCCAGTCTCATTTAAAAAATGAATCTGAGGGAGGAATAGTAGGGAAACACTTAGCACCACCATGCAAATTCTTAAAGGTGACAAGATTGACACATGGTTTCTGTTGCACCATTGGCTACATATCGCCAAGTCAGAGATGGTGGGTCTCACTTCTTTTCTAAGGATGCAGTTGGCCCCAAACCATTGATCATCAGAGCATCCAATGGTTCGTGATAATGATACAACCTATCTTTAAGAGGATCCTAAAGAAGAATTAATAAGGCCAAGGAAGGGACACGTGGTGGCTCTGTGCTCCTTCACGACACTTCAATTCTACCAGAGTTATTTAATTGCTTGATTGGCTTAATCTTGAGGAAACAACTAAATGGTGGAGTTAGTGCGATTCAATGCCAAACTTACAATGAAAATGAAGTAAAGGTGACAAAAATCAAGGAGGATAAGAATTGATGATTTCCAATAATATGATTTCTAGATATTTCTAAAAATATTAAGGATTGCATGATTCTTGGAGGAGAGTCTTATATTATGTAATGATTTATCATTTGTAAGGGTTCAAAAAATTTTGGGGAGAGAAGTTGCATGTCAAATAAAACTCTGATCTTTTCTGAGGAATAATAGAAATTATGAATTTTTTTCATCATGTTGATTGTAATGGATTCACTTTGTAGCAAATATATGAGCAAAAACTTGTGAGTTTAATTGTCTCCTTTATTGTTTTTCATTTTCTTGGAGAAATATATGTTTTGAAGGGAAACAAAAATCTCTTACTACACATTTGTTGTGGGATTTGATGATTTGATTAGTTCACATTCAAGGAATTTGGTAAATCTTTTTAGATCACGAATAGGATGTGCAATTTTTGTGGAGGATTTGTAATCAGATTCAGATGCATGCAATTTAATTAGTGGGTTTAAATCATTGTAATACAATGGTTTTATTATTAAACCCTAGATGTAGAATTTTATTATGATAACATTTTGAATTGATGTTTTGACTCTGTGACCCTAAGGAATAAACATTGATCTTTCCTAGTGATCTAATCCACTCTCATAATTTTAGAAGATGAATTTTTACACTTTGAGTGTTGTATAGTGGTAGTGATAGGTTGTTCGGGTTCATGATGTTGTGAGTTAATTACTAGTGAATACTTTATTCTCTTGGGTCATATCATGAAATTTGTTTTCCATTAAAGATGAGATTTTCATATCTAACTTGTTAGTTTTATTGTTTCAAAGATCTTAGGGAAATACCCTCCCGATTGAGGCAAAACTCAAATAAGAAGAGGAAGTTTTATCAGGCCCTCCTAGTTGTTGGCCTTTTTCATAAAAAAAATAACCAATAGATTGGCGACTTTGCTAGGGACTTGCTTAGAAAAAATTATCTATTGGAAAGAGTCATGAAGTTTGAAGAAAGTTTTATATTTTTTAAATTTTATTTCTTGTGAAGGGTGGTGACTCTATTGAATAAACCTTAGAAGAAAATATTTTGTGAATATTTAGTATGGATGCAAGAAGATCAATGTACAAGGGTAATCCTGAAAAGAAGTTGGTTGATGAGATGAACATGAGAGGACATACTACATGGAACGATAAAAATACTGGAAAGTCCTCTTCTTCTATTAATGATATGAATGGAAATAATATTAAAAATCAAGCAATGATAGATAAACAAGTTGGATATCATAGCAATAGACCTTCTTCGAGAGGCTCAGAATAGCGAGATAGGGATGAAATACATGGCCCCAAGTACTCAAAATTTGTAGAAGATCTTATAAAAGAAAGAGATAGAAGAGAAGTAGAAGCCTATCTCAATGAGGAATATATGGCTAAATTTAATGAGACCCCACTAAAATCAAGACAAAATTCTTTGTATAATGAGTTTGCAGACTATTCACATGCTAATGAAATAGAATGACATTTTTGGAACACAAATAATCTTGCTCATGGAAATGAGAATAAGTATAGTGATTATGTGGAAATTGATAATGATCAACCCAGGGAACATAAAAATCAAAGGAATAAAAATGAAAACGTGAATCAAGAACTTGTTGATTCGAGAGAACAGTTAGCTAGACTTGAGGCTAAAAAGGAGAATGACATAAGAGCTAGAATTGGAAATCTAAGAAATTTTATTCAAGAAAATAGAGGAAGAGTAGAGGTTCCTATTGGTAGAAGAAGACCTCCTAGAGATGCAAGAAATAATAGAAGGTATGTTGTTCAAATACCTCCTTTGAATCTGGATGGGTATAGATAATTGAATTTCATAGGCATACCTAGATATCCAAATGTTGTCCTAAGTGAAGTTAGAGAAAAACTTCCTATGTTTTAAGGAAATAATGTAGCTTTAGGAGAGGATCACTTAAATTCATTTAAGAAGTTAACTTATGATTATAAATTGAAGATGAGGATGTATTAATGAAACTATTTGTTCAATCTTTAGATAATATTGCTAGAGATTGGTATAAAAGTTTGCCTAATGGGATTGAGTCTTGGGACAAATTTAAAAGAGTTTTTAGAGAGAAGTATGATGCTAAGACAAACCCATAGTTCATCATTAATAAATTTACATATTGTGAATGGGTCAAATGAATCTGTTTTTTATTTCAATTCTAGATTTGTTAGGCTAATGTCAAAGATTCCAGCATACATGAGACCTGATGGATCCAAGAATTTAGTATTGTACTATAATACATATGATGCTAACATGGGGAAATTGTTACATGATAAGGATCCCCATACATTAAGAGAAACATACAAGATGGCTGCAAATATTGAAAGCAATCAAAGAGATTGTAGGAAAGTTTCAGTAAAAGTGATATAAAGTTTTTATCTAATGATAAAGCCTAGAGTAGCAGAGCCCCAGTACATGAGGATAGAGTGAATTAGATAATGCATGCTTTCAAAGAGCTAAGTCACAAGGTAGAAAGGAATGAAAAAGGTATTAATATATAGAAATACCAAATCAAGTAAGGTAGGAAAGGATGCCTAGGTTATCAGATCATCCATAGAATACTACATGGAACAATGGAAGGCTTGTTACATCAAATCCTAGAGGAATAGAAAATAAAGAGACTCTAGATCCTCTAAAAGGGTAGGTGCCAATAATGTAGATGATACTCCTTGGTGCATGGCTTGCCAGATGCCCTATTTACCATTGCAATGTGTTGTAGCTTTAGCAGTCATGAACCCCAGTGAAGATTGTGATGAATGCAGTGATGGTGACCATAGGACAAGTATATACCTTGATGAGAAGAAAATTAATATATTATCCTCACATGGATTTTGTAGTGAAGATGACTACTCTTATGAAGTAGAGGGTAGTCATGAACAAGATATAAAGGATAAGAGATATGCAGAAAGTTTTCAGCATCAATGAGTATTTTCTAATGAAGAAGAGGAAGAGTATCATGTTTATAATTTAGAATCCTATACAAATAGTTTCCAATTGAGAAGGCCTTCCAATGAGGAGATTAGAGCTTTGACTGTAGCATGAGTCAAAAGGAAGGTCAAGTGTTGGGAAATTCTAAAGGATTTTTCATAAAGGAAAAACAAAGGAATGAAGTGCTTAACCTTATAAAACAAATAAGGTTAAGGATAAAGAAGATGCTATCAAAATTGATCAAAATGCTAAGGTCTTAGACTTGAAGAAAGGAAATTCAAATAGAAAAAAGGATCCAATTCAACAAGAATGTTGTGACAACTGAGAAGGAACAAGACATAAAAGGTAATCCTAGTCACATACCATTTTCTTCTACTATTACAATTCCTATTGATACTCCATTACCAAAATATATTTTAGTGGACATGGCACATGTAGTGATAAAATTAAGGAGACCCCCCCCCCCTAAAAAATCCTATAAAATCTTGGCAAATCCTAGCTAAGTGCCATAATTTTCCTGGAAAATCTTTCCTTTTTTTTGAAAAATAATTATTTTTCCTGGCGAATCTATGCATATTTTTAAAATTTTTGTAAAACCCTAGCAAATCCTAATAAATAATTGGTAAAAAAATAATTACAATGGAAAATCCTAGTGAATAATTACTAAAGAAATTAATTAGAGTGGTGAATCTTTCCTGTAATAATTTTCATTGTTGCTTGGCGCAGTCCCCCAATATGTTTTTTTTATTTTTATAATGGTACAGGGGCCGGGGGTGGTAGCCATTGGGAGGGTCAAGGGGCAGCACCTTTTGTGGGGTCAAGGGAGCAATGCCCTGTTGCAGGGGTCAAGGGGGCAGTGCCCCCTTGCGGGGTCTAGGTATAACGGCCCCGACGCACTCCTATCATGATATAGATGGGGTCGAGGGGCAGAGCCCCTTGCTACCAAGCACAAATCCACTATCTAAAAAGTATTGGAGCACACATAGATTCAATATTTTTAAAATATCTCACTTTAAAACAAAGACTAAAAAAAGTGAATTTTTTACCATCGATTACCTTTTTAATTAAATGGATGTGGTTCAATTCCATGACAACCTATGCATGTGCCTTTGAGAAGGGTTGTTGAGGCCCATAATTTGTTTTGAGCCAGATGATTAAATCTTATCATGTGGCCCAAAACAAATTTCGGGCCACAACAATCCTTTTCAAAGGCATACGCATAGAGTCCCCCAAAATTAAACCATAGCCATTTGATTAAAAAGGTAATCAATGGAAACAAATAAAACTCCTTTTTGAAGTGAAAATATTCCAAAAATTAAGTGGGAATTCATTATTAATGGTGATATTGACTTGAAATTCATGGAAGGAATATACTATTAATGGTGAATATAATAAAGATTTGTAATTACGTTATAAACTACTTGTGAATCAAATCCAATGCCACATAATTTACCTAGCAAATCAACTTGATTTATTACTACTTTAAAAAATAATACATTGGCAAATTAACCAAGATAGAATAAATTTCTGTAAAAATCAGGTGATTTAGTCTCCTATAGAGCTCGTACTTCGCCAATTGGTGAAGATTCGACACTAAAAAAGTCCCTGGGAACATGTATTTAGTTAGATAAAAATTTCAGTGCCATTGATGGAAATGATGAGAATAATAGCGCATAAGGACAAGACTCCACCTTTGATTTATAATACCCCTACAGGCCACCTTGGTAACAATAAATGTTTTATTGAAAAGAAGAGCAAAGAAGCATAAGGGGCCAAGAAAAGCAATAGAATAGATGATGGAGAAAGACCTAAAGTGTATTTAGGAACTACATCGAGCAAATGTCCATCTCAGGTGGATCCATTTTATGTTACATTGTCAATTAATAATATGCTTGTTAGAAAATGCATGATAGATTTTGGAGCTTCTACAAATATCATGCCTCTACAAGTTATGAATTGGTTAGGTCTTTTTATCACTATATCTTATGGTCAGTGCTTTTCTATTGACTCAAGAAAGGTCCCTATTATAGGAATAATGAAGGATCTTGACTTTAAATTAGTTGCATACCTAGAAAAGGGATATAAAATGAATGTGATAGTGGTGGACATACCACCACAATATGGCATGCTTTTGACTAGAAGGTGGTCAACTATAGTTGGAGGAAGTATTCAAATGAATTATTCCTAAGTAATTCCCCATGATTTTACCCAAATCATTACCTGAAAAAACACTAAACCAACAAATTTTTCATGTTTTCAAGTGTGACATTTACATGACACATTGCACTCATGTACACACAAGGTGTCGCAACAAGCACAAAAACACCTAAAACAACATCAGCATAGCACTAAGTAAGGTGGCATAATTGGAAGACTTCACCCATCATGTGATAACTCACAATGATGCCAAGGGAGAGGTGGAGCTCACTCCATGACGAGGATCAGATACACGTCCACGACCTTGCTCCCTCATGAACACATGGAGTATAATGAGAGCGACATCCACTTCGGTCCATTTCATGACTACACAAGACATCCCAAAAGCAAGGGTAATGCTCACCCATGGGATGGTCCAACTAGAAGGTACGATTCCTCAACCAACTTGAATGGTCACTAGTCGAACTCATGCAAAGGCATGCTTCCCAAAGCAAAAGAGGGAATAATCCAAGACTGCATAATTTACCAAAAGGGTACAGAATTGAAAAAAAACACCTATGGTACCTAAAAACATTAATCAACATCAAAGAGAATTCATTTAACTAAAAACATTAAGGTGTTGAACCAAAAATGTCCACATGCCAAAAAGGACAAAAGAGATACAAAAGGCTATGCATGTTCAACAGTAACGTTGACACGTGCAAAAAGAAAAGATAGGATCCTCACAAACTATGTGGGATGAATATGATCCAACACAAACATATCCATAAACATCAAATAGCTGAGTCTAAACATGATAACATAGCTAGATTCTAACATGTACAATCTATCAAAACATGCCAACATCCTCACAAACCAAGACATGGAAAAATACAAGATGATATCCAATAATTACAATATTCGAAGGGATCCATCCTAAACATAGGTAAATCATAGACAACATCATAAATCAACTCATAGAATTAATTACATCTTATTTCAAGGGTCTCAAAAAACCTACATTACAAAGGTTACAATAATCAATAATGATAATATACAAGTGCATAAACCACCCAAAAACCAACACACTCTCCAAGTTGCAACAAGACATGAAGCATGACATAATCAATCTACAAGAAGATAAGGTAACCATCCAATACCTAAATATCATCACGAAGGACCAACGGAGAAATGTTTCTTGTCTCCCAACCATATTGCCATCGTCGAGTGCAATCGCTGTCTATGCAACTATAGGCAGCCCTTGAGCTACACAGAAGGTGATCATGGAAAACCCACTAGAATCATCTCAGTCAATCTAGGGTATACATAGAAACATATGGTATGCACACCAGTCAATGCACACAACACACATGGCACAACTTCTAATATAATGCATATAAACAACACATAGTACAACTATCATCCAATTACATTCAAGTGACATATGGTAAACTTACCAAAGCATAATAGAATGAAATCACAACATTCAAGCATAAGGGAAATAATCACACCTTCAATGCATATGAAAAGAGGCATGAATCATAGTCCATCATACACATACAAGCATGAATCGGGTATCACATGTCAAGTCAAACTTTGATGGTGGAAGAAGGAAGAGAGACCTAGGTAGTTAGGACAAGGAGTGTCATTCAAGGAAATACTCACCTCATGGCAAAACATGAGGGCATAACCTCCTCATAGCAACCAGACACTACACCAAATATTTCTCTTTACACTCAAACCCATGCAAGTCAGACACTTCACCAGGACATGCAGTTTGGTGTAGATAATCTATTTATTAAATTTTATTACCCATGTGTTTAAATGTTATTCCCGATTAAAAAATATGATTCACTAATTCCAACAACCTCTTTGGGCTATGGTGCATGATGGAAGCCACTCCTTTCCCTACCCCTAGACCTCTTCCTAAACACCCAAAGCTCCAATTTATCCAATTGGGCTTGGCACGGTTTACAATGTAACAAAATCCCAATTTGACAAAACACAACATTTTCGAAAAAGATGCAAAACATCATTTCCCATGGGAGGCAACTCATTTGACATTAAAATTAATAAAGGAATGTTTTAAGATTGAAATTTTTTTTTTTTTCTATTTGCATGAAAAAACATGTAAATCTAAATTCACCATTGTTGTAAGCTTGGCTACTTTGAGCCATTTTCTAACTTTCATGTTTCAAACTCAAATGGAAATTTGACAACTAGCCATTGTAGCATAAATGCACAACATTCCAAATATGCAATAAAAAAAAGGTGGGTAATCCTAGGTAAAATTTGCTATAACCCTGCCTATTTTGCATGTTTCCAACCAAGAACACAAAGAGAAAATACATAAAACATCCATAAATTCATTACTAAGTTTTCCCTGCCTCATTAGGATGCCATAAAAATCCACTAAATGTGGCATGGTAGTGAAGAAAGCATACAAATTTAAAACAAAAGAAAGATTTGAAAATCATACCTTTCCTACAAGCAATCCAAGGAGGAGAAGAGGGTTTTTAAAACAATATTTGATCACACACAAGCATCCACAATTCAAATCCACTTCACTTCAACCAAGGAATCCAAGCAATTCAACCTTTCTTCCATTCATGGAGAAAATCCTTCTTTCTGACAAGAGAGGGTTTGAGAGGAGAAAGCAAATGGAGAGGAAAAATAATGAAATAAAATAACTCATTTTCCTTTTAACACCAAAAAGTCCTAATTTTAAACAGAATATCATTTTTTTAATCAATAACATTTAACACACCATTTAAAATATATCTAATTCATTTCATTTTACTAACCTAAATAATTTAATACATTACCTAGGAACATTAAAATTGATTTAACAATATTTCAACTTCCAAATACCTTTCAAGCAACACATTTAGTCATACAAAATTAGATATGAACTTATTCCAACTAAGCATATAGAGACAAGGAATGAGGAGCATAATCCTAAGGTATTGGTGGTTCAGGGAAAAATCATTAGATGAGGCAATAGGCATTAAAATGCCTTCATTTCCATGTGATCGATCCATCTCATCTTGGTGAGGGATTTGTTTTCTTGTCTGGCAATTCCAATAACTCCATGTTATTGTGAGTTTTCAAATTGGGATTGGGTGAGGAGGGGGCTTATTGATCCCTCTTCCCCTCCCTCAGAACAATGGCACTCGATAGAGAAACAACTACAATTAAAGTAGTGTTGTCCACTAGGATGAAACAATTGGTGATGGAAATAAGGAACTAAGTTAACAAGAATAGTAAGTTCTCTATCTAAGTTAGACTAATGACTACTTCTGCTTCCTCTTTGGCTAGGATTTTGGCACGTCTAGACTCAGCTATGTGTGGCTTCCACATACATCCTGAGGATTGAGGTGGTTGGAAAATTCCTTTTGAAAGATGGGGAGTCACATCCATGTGCTTGGAGTTTGGTACAGGACGGAGGACACTACCATTTGAGAGCCTGTGGGGATGTTGTTCCTTACAGGTATTCTCATCTAAAGGGTAGTTAATCTTGGCATGCATCTAGCCAACCACGATGGTGGAGAATCATTTTTCCATAATGACCTATTTTCTAGGAACAGGAGTGGGTAGGTAGAGGACAAAATAGTTGGCATTCCCTTTTGGGGAAATGATTTGATTCTCTAGTAGAACACCTAGATTATCTTGGAACTATACTACAAGGAGGAATATATTTTTGTCTTGTTGAGCCTTAAAGATGCCTTTTGGCATATTTTGTTTAGACAAGATGTATGTGGGTGATCAAATGAAAACATGAAATCTGTACATGGCTTGAAGCTTATTCTACTCCCTTGTTTCTATAAAAGGGAAATCAAGGCCATTTTGAAAGGGTTCTTAATCTCTGTTTTAGGCAGTAGTATATTTTATGTCTTAATCTAAAGAAAATAGAAGATTATTGCATTTCAATTTGTGTTCAAATCTGTAGAGAAATGAGTCATTTTCAAAGTTGAATACATTGTTATACTGGTTATATAACCCTTTCCATATTATATAAGTAATGAAGTTCATATGAATGCTCAATATCAAGGATATTTTGGTTCAACTTTATAGTTCTTTGTATTGTGTGTATTTTATCTAGCTTTCTCTCAAGGAGAGAAATGATTACTTGGAAAATATTTTATTAACTTTGTTCTACATTGTGGTTTTAAAAGATAGTTCTATAGTACTAGATAAAGGAAGCATCAATTCAAGGTATTGATGTCATTAGTCTACTTTTAATGAAGTATATTGCTTGAATGATACACTTGTTTTGTGTAACTTGACCCTTTAACCCAATGGCTTAGGCACCAGTCTCTTACTAAGCTGATATGTTGATTTAGGTTCATCCCTACAATCAAAATCATTTCTCTTTTTGTTATTGTTCTAAGAGTAGAATTGGATAAATAATCATTCTCAATCATGGTCTGAACTGTGTTACCAAAGGATTAAGTTGATTTGATAGGAACCAGTCATCTCCTTTGTTTATTTTCATTGAGAACATTCTATTTTAAACCAACACCCTAAATTTTTTTGAAATACTTCTAGGTGTTGTAAAGTGTACACCCGCCATGGTCTTACAGAACCAAAAGTGTAGAGGATTTTAAACTTATTGTTGAATCCTGTTCATTGGCCATTGATCTAGGATCCTTGAGCAAGAGAAATTGGCTAAATCTTTAGAGGATTTAGATAATCAGTTGGAGGAACCAACACCTTCCACATTTACTTCCTTGCCATCGTGAGCTATCTAGCTTCACCTTTTCCTTGTTGCTTTAAAATTGGTTCAAAATTTGGGAACTTTTCAGACCACTTCACTACCTTATTTCTAATTTTGACATTATATTCCATGTCAAAGGAAATGTTTGCTAGTCTATCTACTAATTTGTTACCTTCTCTATATGTATGGATTATTCTGTAGTCCCGATATTTTTCAACAACTCTACTACTCTCTTCAAAATATTATTGAGCTTTCAATTAGGGGTTTCCTTGCAACATAGAGCATTAATCATCATCAAAGAGTCTCCTTCAACATGTATTCTTCTTAGTCCTAATGATAATCCCAACTGGAAACCCATAATTAAGGCTTGAATCTCTACTTAATGATTTAACTAAAATCCTATTCATTTTACTCCTGCCCCTATCAGCTCCCCTTCTTCATTCCTGATGACACAACCTATACTTGCTTGACCCAGATTGCCCTGTAAAGCCCCATCAAAAATGAGTTTAGGCCATCCAAGATCAAGTGGAATCCATTTTACCATCTATTACTAAATTATATTTCCAACCTAATTTAGTGAGGGCTAGACAACATTTGTTGGAAAGGGGGTAAAGAAAATTTTTATGTGCATAATCATCCAGTTAATTTCTGATGTCTTGATAGAAGAAAAAGAAATGATCACTTATCAGGATCATATGACATCTCAAGTTGGGTTGTCAAACCATCCTAATAAGTGAAATGCCCTAGAGACAAGAAAATAGACATTCAAAGAATGACAGGTATCTAACAGACTTCATTTTTTCAGTTATGACGTTGCTGATTATTCAGTACATTTTAGTGCAGTTTTAGGAGAGAGGTATTTATAAACTATCATTTCTTCATCATGTTTTAAACATGTGCTTTAAAATAGATTCAATTGTTTATGCTATGTATTTGATTCAGAAAGAAAAATATACATGTCATTGCATAAAGTAAAATAATTGATTATATTTAGAAGAGTGTTTAAATATGTCCCACACAAGCCATGGAAGTGAATGGAGTATGCTACATAAAAGTAAATTTTACTTTTTGAAGTAATAAAAATGCATAGGAAAAGCAAACGGACCCATCATTACCTGTGAATGACGAATCCTGAGGTTGAGATAGTCTTCAGTTCCCTCTATTTGCTGAGCTCCGGAATACGTACAAAAAGTGTTGTGTTAGAGCTCTGGGTTCCAAAACTTTTCATACACATAATCAAATCAACAAAAAAGTACCATCTACTTTTATGGAGCAGCAACCATCTAATGAACAGTAAGAGAGAGAAGTAAATTGAGCATATTCAAAGCCATATTAGATAATTCTCAATGAGAAACAAAAGAGATAGCTGATCATGAGAAACAAAATCAAGAAAGAAAAGCATCATGGCCTATAATCCAAAATATATTTTATGTTCTAACTTGTTTGTTCACTGTGTAGGTATAGGTGAAATATTTATTGTAGACTTTATTCAGCATGTGGAGTAAAATTTGGCTCCCACAAGGGTTGAGTCCAGCATGCTTCCCACTTGGTTATCAAGAGGGATATTAAGTGTATTTCTCATCAATGAAAGTGATTTCAAGATCCATGGCAGTCAACAACCAAAGAGAGACATATGAAGAGAAACAGTCTATCAACAAGGAGCCTCCATGCATGAACAAGTATATATGTGAAGGAAGTCCCTCAAGTAGAGGATAGTTGGAGATCCATTAGAATGTTTTAGCTTGCAAAATAGTCATTGTAGTTCATGAGAGGTAGCCATAATGATGGGACAGTCTTTGCAAAAGATTGTTATTTGAGAGGTTTCAATAACAAGGACAAATGCAAATGAACAACATGCATAGAGATTACTTAGTTCTGGCAGATGCTAATATAGGAGGAGCATCCAAATTCAAAGGGAGTAATGATTTCATTCGAGCAATCACAACATATCAATGAAAGGATAGTGTTGGTGCTCAATAAAGTGGCAATGGGTAGAAGTGCAGTCCTATTAGAAGACAGTCATCAGACTTAGGTCCTGTAACATCCAATACAACATAGAAATCCATGTGTTCAGGTTGTTATGAGAATCCTCACACTTATAGAGACTTGAAGGTATGCAAAATAATGCCAGAAAGACACACAAAGCACCATCAAGAATGAAGAAACAATCATGTACAACTAGCAGTATAAGTTGCAAGAATGAAGAGTCTCTATTAGACAAAGGAACATTATCCTCAATAGCACAAGACACTAAGAGAATAGTCATATGCTTATCATATAATGCACTTCAATGAGGACAGTGACCAAAAGGGGACACAAGGGTCCCATGATGACTGTGTATTAACATTCAGGGAAGTTGTGTTTCAACCATTCATAAGTGATAGTATAAGATTATAAGGTGTATACACCTAAAAATGACACAACTCTAGCTAAATAAATATTTTAAATATTTATTTCATTTTAAATTTGTCTATCAATAAATATATAAATCAATTTATTTATTTGATTCATATTTCTCCAAAATTTTAAAAAAATCATTTATTTAATAAAATCATCCAGATTCTTCTAAAGTCATTCTATATTAAATAATACCAAATTATTTAATTAATTCTTCTAAATTCCAAAGTCTTCAAATCCATAAATATCAAATCATTCTCTATATTTAAATAAATCCAAATATTTATTTAAATTATCTATTTCGTCCAAAATTGAATTAATACCTAAAATAATTCAATTAATCCATGTGCACGTGTAATTAAATATTTTAATATTTAATTAGCTAATACCCCCTCACCCACATGTCCTATTTATCCTCCAGTCAAATCAGTTAACTCTTCAATCAATTCACTTAACTGATTAGTCTATTCTGTTAACTGGTCAATCATCTCAGTTAACTCAATCTATTATGTTAACTTCCATATCTCAAAATAGAGAAGGACACTTGTCCTCTCCCTATTTGCACACATCCTCTCAAATTTCCTTAACTGTTGATCTTCTTATTCGTTCTACACCATTGATATTCTTTCTCACAAATCTATAAATACAACCCCTATTCCTCCATTTTAAGAATCCAAGCTTTTTATAAACTTACTCTAAAGAAATCACTCCATAGCTTGAAATCAATTGTCACACCATTATCATCATTATCATTGTATTGTGAAGACATCTTCATTGCACAAAACCTATCAACATCAATTCTCCATTATCATCTTGGAAAAAAGCAAGGAAGTGCACCTTCTGAGGGCTCTATTCATACACAAGATCAAGTTGAGATAGGCGACCAATGGAAGTCACAGAATAGAAAGGCTTGCAAGGTATTGTACTCTTTGTGTTTGATCTTATTTGTTTTAATTTCATTGGGTTATTAGATAATTAGTTGGTTATGCCATTGTTCCCATTTTTCTGATAACATTTCTGGCGCCCATGATGGGGCCCTTGCCCCAATTTAACTTCAAAATTGAGTTTTTGTGTGTTAGAATCCATACACAGGATGTTTCTATGCATCCATCACATTCTACTACACATCTACTCTCTGTTACTGTGCATCTACCAAATCTACGCATCCACTCACTGTTACGGCACATACATTCTATGTTACTACGCATTGGTCAAATTTGCACATCTACTCTCTAATAATGCAGATCTGTCAAAATCTACGCATCCACTCATTGTTACAGTGCATACATTCTCTATTACTACACATCTATTTGTGCACATACATTCTCTGTTACTGCACATTCATTCACTCTATCTGTGCATTTATTCTACTAGGGTTTTTGAGCTATTTCTCAGGAAATCTCTAATGCTAACATCATTTGCAGGAATATTCTTAGATCCACCTTGCAGGTTAAGATCTGGTTAGGCATATAGTTACATGGTTAACTCTCATCTAGATCTAAATAGCAAAAGAATTAATTGAGCTTGTTCATGCAAATTTCACTTAGATCTAACTAGGAGGGAAGTAGTTTGTACTTGTTGCATGACAACTTGAACATAGTCCCAACTAGAAGGATTAAAACTAGACAATTGCTCTCAAAAGATTTTTCAAACTTAACAAATCTTGTGTGCCTGATAGAGTAACTCATTTAGTTTTTCTCTTTTTAACTAGGAGGAAAGAACTAGTGTTTTCCGTGATTTTGGAATGATGATAGGATTATGCTCTCCCCTTAACTGGGTGACCAAAAGGCCAACATCATCATTTCACATGTGTGACCTTTAGAGAGGCCTGCCCTTGGAATTCATTCCTTCCAAGTGGGACGACCTTACAAGTGATAATGGCTAAAGCCAAGTGCCTCCAAGTCACTATAAATAAATTGTGTTTGTGACGAAAGTTGCAAGCGACGGTTGCTGTTGTATTACATCAACCAATGTTTACTCCAAAACCCTGTGGAGCATAACCTCTGCAGGTTGGGAAGCCTTCTTATTGAAGCGAATGGCTACACATGTAATCATAGAATGAATGCCTTGACTAAAATCCTTTTGTTATAGTAAGCCAAAATCCCCTATTCGGTGACATAGGAGGAGGAACCTCTAGAGTCATCCAACATCATACCCTCATTTAGTGTAGAAACATAAAAGTTCAACTCTTCGAAGGAACTATAACTTGGTATGCATGAGAATTGAGTGTCGTGGAGGGGAGCCAGTGCTACCAAGTTATTAGCTGTCTGCCTTTATGCAAGTGGTTGGTGTAAAAACTAAGTTGGAACTCATCGAATACTATCCTTACCAACCTTAGGATTGTGCTTGCATTGTAGTAAAAAAATATAACTATCATGAAAATATTCTTTGTGTGTGATGTGTTTTTCTTGCCATAATTGAAGAAATAAATCAAAAAGAGGAGCATCCAAACAAAGAACCCAAAAACATTGAAAAATGTGCCTTTACAAAGTCAAAATCAGTCAAAATTAGTGAAAATCAAACAAGACAACATAGATCTATGCATCTACATCCTACTGCGCATTTGCTTCACCTTGTTGTGCATCTATTTTCTACTGCGCTTTTACATAGTTCTGTTGCTCTTTTACACAGTTCTGCTACGCATCTGCTCTTTCACCATTCCTACGCATACACTTCTTGAAGCTGTACATTTATACTCTATTCTGGTGCATCTACTTTTCCACTAGATCTGCGCTTTTGTTTCCTGTTGCTGCACATATACATTCTAGTCCTACGCATCTGTCATAGTGAGTACTTCCGTACAATTTGTTAGAAAAACACCTACCTTTTTGAGCACCCATTTCAGTCTTGTATCAATTTCTAAGGTCAAATTAACTGTGTAATCACTTCTCCCATTCATTTCCATAGCGTACGCTCTTGTCCATCAATCATCTCATCAAAATTTCATAAAACTTCCCAAGAACAAATCAAACTATCAAAACTAAGTTACTACAAGGCAATTTTGGGATCATATCGGATTCAAGCATCACTAGTAAGTCTCCACTAATAGGATCTATCATCCTTCTATCTTAGAATTTCACTAGTTTGTTTTGGTGTAAAACTTGTCTCTACCAAATAATCAGATTTCAACCATCCTTATTTTTTATTACTGTTTTGTGTCAAGCAACTTGTTTGAAACCATTGATCAAAGAAAACCCTTGTTCAAATCTTATCACCACTAGTATCCCGTTCTCTACAAGCTCCAAACACATCTTACCAAAGCATCCAATTTCACCCCACAACATTCCAAATCACATTGCATTGTACTAACTAGATCGCAGAAGGAAAAACAAATTGAAATGGCTAAAACATCTGACAAAATTGTCCCCTCCCCCCATGACAATGATGACGAGATATCTCACGAGGACTTACAAGAAGCTCTCCAAGACAAAAAATTTCAACGAATGATGGACAAGGTACTCCACTGGAGACCCTAAAAAGTTCTTTGTCCACCTAGCAATCCAAGGAGTTAAGCTCCCAACTAAGTTTGATGTCACAACGTTGATAGAAACTGAAGAGGAAAGAACCCTTGGCATAGACAAAGGCAAGAAAACCACAAACTCAACCACACCTTTAGACATGTTGACAAAACAAGTTTAAACCCTACAAAAACAATTAGTGGACTTCCTAATAGGGATGTCCACTAAACACTATTCATTGGAGGATATCTTGCCATATCCCTTCAATAGGACCTTGAATATGATCCCCTTTCCCCTTAGATTTGAAGTTCCAAAATTTGACAAGTATAGAGGAAAGGGTGACCCTAGAGACCATATAAGAGAATTCAACACTGCATGTCTAGAGGTTGCTCACAATGAAACTTTTCTCTGAGACTCTTCCCTAGATCTCTAGGAGGGCAAGCCATGGAGTGGTTCTCTCGACTCCCCCTGGGTATCCATACTTTTGATGAGTTAGTGAACAAATTTGTCACGCATTTCTCCTATAATATCGAACATGAGGTATACATGCTTGACCTTTGCAACACAAAACAAAAGAGTGGTGAATCCTTCACTACTTTCTTACAAATGTGGAGGCAACTTGCAAGCAAGTGCTCATATCATGCCCCAGAGAAATAGATGACAGAAATGTTTGTCCATAATCTCAATCCTAATCTAAGCTATCAAATTCAAATCCGATGCCCTACCTCATTCACAAAAGTCATTGAGATTGGGTTATTCATCGAAAAAGCTATGATTGCAAAAGGACAAATAAAATTATTCAAAGACACTCCTAATTCAAACTATACAATAGATAAGTCAAAATTCTGGACCAAAAACAAGAACATCGTCAACAATGGAGTGGTTGATGCTAAAGTAGCGGCTCTTAAGCAACTAATTTTAAATCTCAAAGGAGCATCAAATAATGCAACACCGAGTAAACCTTTATCAAATGAACTGAGACAACCATACAATTTTCCTCCTAGACAAAAATTTACACCACTAGGGGAGTCATATGTGTCTACTTTGAGAGGGTTAGTGGCAAACAATGAGATCACCCTTCCCATCGCAAGAGACTGTGAACCTCAAGTCAAACCTTCTTGGTGGAAGATACCAATTTTTGTAAGTACCATAGAGGCAAAGGCTATAAAACTAGTGACTGTATCCACTTGAAAAACATCATACAAGACTTACTAGATCAAAATCATGTGGGTACAAAAGATCATCCCTCTAACGAATCACATGTGGCATTCAAGGATCTGCTCGTTAGCCATGACATGCAGAACACTCATAACAACAACAATAACAACCATCCAAATCACAATAACAGCAACAATGATGCTAACTACATGAACATTCCATTGAAGTACACCGTTAATTGTATATCAGAGCATATCCTGCAAATCAATGTGCTCATGTTTAACAAACAATCAGATTCCAACACCAAATCTGATTGCAATATCACCACCCGTAGTGGGAAAGTCACCTTGCACACACTCCCTCCAAGGTCACCATCCTCACAATCTACCCACCACAAGTACAACATCATTGACCAACTACAAAAGACTTTGGCCAATATATCCATATTAGAGCTGTTGCGTCTATCACCATCCCACAAGGAGATTCTTGATAAAGCCCTAGTGGAAACCACTATGCCCACCAACTTGGCCCAAGAGAAATTTCAAGCCATGGTAGGTCATCTTACCTCACCTAACATCCTATCATTCACAAAATAGGATGATCTATCCATATCTCAACCCCATAACACATCATTACATATTGAGGCCTTCATTAATAAACATCACATCAAAAGGGTTCTCATTGATGGAGGAGCAGGTTTGAACATTTGCACGTAAAATTAATCCTTACATTGGGGTTCTCAGAAACTATAGTAGATCCAAGAAAGAAGATCATAATAAAAGCCTATGATAAAGAAGAATAGACAACCAAAGGAATGTGGTGTTACTGTTAAGAATTGGACCAGTGGAGAAAGAAGTTGTTTTCCAAGTCCTTGGCAGGGAGCTTGCATATACAATTCTCCTAAGTAGACCTTGGATACATGCCATGAAAGTTGTGCCTTCCACATATCATCAATGTATCAAGTTCCCTCACAACGGCCGAGAGATCACCATACAAGGTGACCTTGATTCTTTTCAACACTGTAACACTATCCAATCAAAGACAAATCTCATCATCCCTAATAATAGAGCTTCCACATCCTCCACCTCCCATCATGATCTTGGCTCCCAAGCATCCACATCAAAGGCCAAAGAGCAGAAAGTCAAGATCAAAGAAATAGGGGTAGGAGAGTACTCCATCGAGCATACCTTTTGTTTAGCCAAGATGCCTTTATCTCTGAAGTCCTTTGGGTGACCTACACCCTCTCCAAAACCATCTTCTCCTCCTGAAACTCCCAGAGCTCCCTTTGTCAAATGGGGTACCCTATCAGATGAGAGCGAAGAAAGAGACGTTCTTTAATGGCTATACATAGACGAAGATGACACAAAGTGAGACAAACAACCAAAGCTCCCAAGAGAAATCTATGGGCGTGATCAATCTATCTTACACAGAATGGGCTATGAAGGACAGGGTCCCATAGGCTTGAGAAAAGAGGGAATAATTGAACCCATTCAACCCTCTTCATCCTCACCAGCCCAAGACACAAGAGGGCTAGGATACAAAGACAATGACAAAGGCAAAGCTAAGGCTACTACCTATTTTGTGGAACAGATCCATAACCTCCAAGAGGATAGTGATACAAATTCTAATTAATATGAATGGGATGATCTTTCAACACATTCCTATGAGGACAAAGGAATGAATACCATTTCCACCTATAGCCCCTACTGTGAGGGACAAACTCTAAGGCCTAGACCAGTAGAGTGTGATTTTCCCATTCCGGAGAGAACTTATGAGGAAGGTCAGAGTTCTCATGAGATATATAATCTTGAAGAAAGTACCATCATAAATCTTGTTCCTATCACTCCCAATCCTGATCATATATCCATCCTTACCATCACACCCACAAAATCAGATCAACCTATCGATCCCCCCCCTGGTACATCCTGAACTTATTGATTGGGATCTACAAGGAATCCCCCAACTAGACATGTTCCAGAACAACGTTGCCTACATTGATTACATGGAACTAAGAGACCACCTACCTGTAGGAGATCATAAAGCTGGCTTTACCATAGAACACATTACCATAGCTTACTTTGGAGAGGGTGTCAAGCCTTCCAGTCAAAAAAATATAAAAATCAAACACAGATTTGATGGTGAAAACTACTTTGCGGCAGTGTCAAATCCCAAAAAAGTAAAAATAAATGACACATCTGATGGTGAAAACCTCTCTAAGCTGCCAAACGATGGAAGGATTGACACTCTCCCGAACAACATGTATCAGGAGAAGTCACAAATTGTGGTAGAACTTACAGAACTTGTTGACATCAACACAGAAGGTAACCCAAAGTTCATACACTTCGCCAAGTCTCTATCTCCGACAGGAAAGATGAAATTTGTGCCCTTCTTAAAAAAGAAATAGGTCCACATTGCTTGGTCCTATGCAGATATGCCTAGGTTAGATCCAGACTTGATCTTGCATCATCTACCATTAGATCCTGGAGTTAAACCTGTTAAACAAAAACTTAGGAAAATGCATTGACATATCGCATTGCTAAACAAAGAGGAACTAAAGAAGCTACTGGATTCATGGTTCATTAGAGCAATTGATTATTCGGAGTGGGTATCAAACATTGTACTAGTATCAAAACCTGATGGAAGAGTCAGATTGTGTAATGACTTTAGAGATCTCAACAAGGCCTGTCGCAAAGATGATTTCCCATTGCCCAACATTGACATCGTCATAGACTTGACAGCTGGACACACTATGCTCTCTCTTATGGATGGTTTCTTCGTATACAACCAAATTAGAATAGTACCAGAGGATCAGCATAAGACAACATTCACATGTCCATGGGGTATCTTCTACTGGAATGTCATGCCATTTGGGTTGAAGAACGCATGAGCAACATACCAATAGGCAATGACTAGTATCTTCCACGACATGATGCACATCACCATGGAAGACTATTTGGATGACATCCTTGCCAAGTCACTTACAAGGAAATCTCACTTAGATGTCCTAGAGAAAATCTTTTAGTGGCTAGAACACTTCAAGGTCCAGTTGAATCCGAAAAAGTGTGTGTTTGGAGTCACCTCTAGAAAACTCTTGGGTTTCATAGTATTAGCCAATGGGATTGAGGTAAATCCTATGAAGGTAAAAGCTATCATGGAGATGCCACCACCAAGTAACATCACCCAACTGTGGTCTTTACAAGGAAATTTATAGGTACTCTATCAGTTTATCTCACAATTGGAGGACAAATATCAACCTTTCACTCATCTCTTGCATAAGAACATCTCATTTAGATGGGATGAGAAGTGTGAAGACAGATTTCACAAATTGAAAGAGTATCTCATGAATCCACCTATCTTGATGCCACCTATCCAAGGTAAGCCACTATATCTTTACATATTTGCTACACCAACAGCTCTTGGAGCCCTTTTAACACAACAAGACTTTGAAGGCAAGGAATGGGCAATCTACTACATCAGTCACACATTGGTGGGGTATGAATTGCAATATTCTCAAATCGAAAGATCTTGTCTTGTTGTGGTTTTTGCTTCCCAAAAACTATGCCATTACATGCTTGCACATTCTATCAAGCTAATTGCAACGATTGATCCACTAAAGTACTTGTTAAGCAAAGCAGCTCTAATAGGCCACCTAGCTAAATGGGTAATGTTACTAAGTGAGTATGACATAGAATATGTGGAAAGAAAAGTTATCAAGGGTCAGATCATCGTAGATTAGTTGGTGCAGGCACTGTTGCAAGATACTACTCCAATGACATTCGAGTTCCCTGATGAATCAATTTTCATTATCACAATGCATTCATGGATGCTCTACTTTAATGGGTCTTATACAAACCATGGATCAGGGGTAGGAATATTATTAGTCGCTCCTCAAGGTGACACAATACCTAAGTCCTATCATCTTCTTTTTCCTTGCACAAACAACATAGTAGAGTATGAGGCCTTAGTCATTAGTCTTAAGATGGTGGCAGAGTGGAAAGTGAAAGAGCTACATGTCTATGGAGATTCACAACTCATCATCAATCAAGTAAATGATGACTATCAGAGGAAGGATGAAAAGCTAATACCATACAAGAGAATGGTAGATGACTTTAAAAGATACTTTGTGATAATCTCCTTTGAGCAGATTCCTCGCATAGAGAACAAAGCAGCAGATGCCATGGTAACCATCGCCTTGCTTCTCAATATACCAGAGAATGAGTCACATTTTGAGTTCTTGGTAGAGTCAATCACACAACTAGCTTATGATATCCCTGAAACACAATCCATTTGTCTCCTAGTAGGATCTGATTCACCCTTGTATTGTAAAATTTACACTTACCTCAAGGATAACACCTTACCAATCAACTTATCCAACAACCAACACCGAACCTTTATCCGCCAAACATCCCATTATACCATTATTGCCGACACCCTCTACCGCCAAGGTTGGATGATACTCTACTCAAATGTCTTGAACATGATGAATCTCAAACCGCCTTATGAGAAGTACATGAAGGAATTTACAGAACACACTCTAGTGGTCCTACCTTAGCTAAGAAACTCATGCGTTTGGGATACTATTGGCCAAACATGAAGACAGACTCATATCATTTTTTCAAGAAATGCAAGTAGTGTCAGATTCATGGTAACCTCATCCATACAACAATTCAGGAACTTCAGCCTTTAACAAGACCTTGGCCCTTTTGTCAGTGGGGACTCGACCTTACGGGCAAAATCCACCCTCCATCATTTAACAGCCACAAGTTCATTATCACCGCCACTGAGTATTTTACCAAGTGGATTGAAGCCATCCCACTCTCCAATGTCACGGGAAAACAAATTGCCTCCTTCATCATTAATTACCTCATTTATCGATACAGAATTCCCTCATCCATAGTCATGGATAATAGAAGACCCTTCAAAAACTAGGATGTCCAAAAGCTCTATGAAAAATTCCAAATCCAACACCACTTCTCCACCCCATATTACCCACAAGGCAATGGTTAGGAAGAGACATCCAACAAAACTATCTTGAAAATCATCAAGAAAACTATCAACGACGTCGGCTGTGATTGGCACATGCAACTAAATCCCACTATGTGGGACTATCGAACCAGCATACACACTCCCACATGTGCCACACCATATGCCCTTGTCTATGGTCCTGAAGCTATTTTACCCATTGAGGTCGAGTTACCATCTTTACAGGTGTCGTTAAAAGGTCTTATAACTAATGAGGACTACAGAGTTTCTAGACTACAAGAGCTAGAACTGTTGGAGGAGAAATGACAAAATGCTTTCAACCATCTCAATGCCTACCAACAAAGAATGTCTAGAAGCTATAATCACAGAGTCCGTCCAAGGGTCTTTAATGTTGGTGATCTAGTGCTCAAATAAAATCCCCGTAATCAGCAAGATCGGGAGGAGAAAGGAAAGTTTGAACCCAACTGGCTTAGTCCTTATGTAATCATTGCTACCTATGGATTAGGAACATACCAATTAGCTACATCAGAAGGTGAGCTGTTCGATGACCCAATCAACAGTATGTATCTTCACTGGTTCTATACCAAGAGAACTCCAATGTAAGGGGGAAAAAAAAGAGAAAAGACAAAACTATTGAAATAAAAGAAAAGTAGTTAAAATTTGGCAAACAGTTGCTCTTTGCGATGCAAACTGCTTCCTCCATCTTTGGGAAACCATCGCCTTGCATCCATTCTTCCTACCATCATCCATCATCCAATCATAACTATTTTCACAAAAACCACCTAATGATAACCTATCATGGCTTGATACTCTATCACCATTGTCGCCTTATTACCTAAGGTTTATCCACTACCCTATCCATAGTGTTATCCTATCATAGGATCCACCATCAGTATCTTATCATGTTGAACTATGTTACCTCTACGTCATCATGTAGGCAAGTCCATCATTGATGGGCCCACGAGGCTACCCATCTATTCCATACCTTATCGCCCATCCTTTTGTCCATCCAATTTTGCACCATTTATCCATTCCCTAGGTCCTAGGTCCACAAATTCCACACCCAAACTACGTTGTCTCTATACCATCACATAGGCAAAGCCATCATCGATGGGTCCCGGAGAAAGTAGGTCAGTCCCTTGGGGCCCATTTCTTTGTGTCTATTGTCCATTCTTCCATAATAAATCGATCCTTCACCTGACTGGGGGCAAGTCCTCGACCTGGTTACGGAGTTGGATTCTATAATGCCACATGTTCTAAGAGGGCACCAATAAGGATTGTGATACCTATCACTAGACACACACACACACACACAACAAAACTCGCTTCCAAATAGAAATTTTGATGTAAGACATCGACCTATCCTAACAAAACAAACAAAGGCCTAAACATTCCAAATGATTTTATCTAAATTATGGCAAGAAGACACATCTAATGCAAGAAACTTTTGATTTGATTGGTTATTTCTTAAATTTTAACTTTTGTTATCATGTTTCTTATGCCACTGAACGATGCCTAAAAAATAGATGTGCTATGATGGGGGCATGATTATTTTATTTGTTTGTTGTTTGTGGGTTTATCTTTAGTAATGTGAAGCCTTGTCTAAATAGATGATCAACATAATGGCCATCAAGGACATCAGAGGTCTAAACATGAAATAGGTGTAATCCTTGTCTGTTGATAAGCAAGAAATACTCAGGTCATCTTGGTTCAATTATACTTAGATTCTTGTATTAACTTGCTAAATCAAAATCCATGTAAGTAATAGTCAGGTCATCATGGTTTAATTATACCTAGATGCTTGTATTTTCTTACAACATAATAAAAAGCTCAATGATGAAACAAGGTACTTTAAAATACTTGCAATATCAAGGTGACAAATATCTGCATCCATACACATCCAATTACATTTCATATACCATCCATAAAATAATGATTTTGTTCAAAGTGCCAATGTTTGCAAATAAAATCTTTTCATTCCTTCATTCGCATTTCTTCTATCAATCAAATTTCTATTTATCATTGTATCTTTCATCAAATCTCTCCTACATCGATTGACTACACTTGGACATAGAAAAATCATATCATCATTTTGCATTTCATATTAGGTGATATAGTCATTAAATTGATTCATTCATTCGCATACATATAGGTGTAACAAAAACATATCATCATTCCGCATTTCATATTAGGTGAGATAGTCATTAACTTGATTAAGTCATTTACATACATATAGGTGCATTCAATCATCCATGTACATTTGTATCAACATAACATAGTATCTCATCAAAAAACCATAAAAAACATAGCTATCAATAATCATCTCATACCATTTTATTTGCATAACAGGTGTTGCATATTAGATATCATAAACATTTGCATAACATACAAACATAAAAAGTAGAGTGCATCCATGATCATCACATAAAAAATACATGTAGGCCATCGTAACTACATCATCATATATAATCATAAAACATAAAAAGTGTCCAAAGTGTACAAAATCAGTCCATCATCCATGAGTCGAATCACAAATAGTGTATACATATATCAAAATAATAAAGATACATGTCTTAGTAGCTATAAAAAATAAGAGTGATATATACATAATATGGCTATCCATGAGCCATAAAAAATGTATGTACAAAGCAAACATCTATGCAAAATCGTAGCTAACCCTACTGCCGCGGGATGCTGCTCCCGACACCGTCCTCTCCCCTTCCTCCACCTAGGCCTATCCCAAATTGCTGTGGGCCCATGCCTAAGGCCATCTACCGTGAACCACCTACCCTCCACAAGGACACAACCGCTAATTGGCTCCTATAGCTCAGTGCCCTCTGATCCGTTGGCACCACCTCGTGATATAGCCCTCTATAATACTATGCCTGTGCTCGAGCTGTAGCCAACTCTCCCAGCACTTGTGTAACCTAGGCTTGAACATGTGACAACTATGTAATAAGAAGTACTATCACCGTGTCAGTGCCCAAGGTGGCTATGGCTGCATCCCTCTCCCCTATCAAAGCATGTACCCTGGCCAGTGTGGCATCCTACTCTACGGTGATACCGGCAATAATCCCTGCATCTCCCTCTATCCAAGCCTTAGTGGCTCTCATCTGTGATCTCAACTATCTGAGCTGGCCTCGTAACAAATCTATTGCAGCTCCCTGCACATGCTACTACAGGTCATGTTGATCAGGTGCCTGCGGTACTTGTGGAACAACTGTCGGTACTCCCTGTTATGCCATCTGCTGGGGTGGGGCCTGCCCCACTCTCTACCACTATCTCGACCAGCCATCACCACCTCCATCTCTTCCTCCACCATCTCCTCCTCCTCCATCTCCTCCTACACCGTCTCCTCCTCTCATCCTCCTCTGCCTCCTCCTCTGTCTACCTCCGTCATCCTCCTCCTTTGACTAAACCTCCTCTAGATGAGGAACCAAATCTCTTGGACCTGAGTACCTAGGGAATATGTGCGTGGCAGACCAACCCTTAAAATCATGTGTCATCCCTACATCACCCACTTCCTGCATCATCAACCACACCTAATAGGGGATTTGTAAGAAATCTACCTGGGCCTGCTCGTAAGAAGCCACATGACCCCACCGCCACTCTACCCATGTCCTCACAAAGAGTGCCTACCCTTGTGGCATACCCTATATCCACCCAAACTACTGGAAGACATGGCTAACTATCTGCCTCTCCAGAAAATGATGGGTCTAGCCAATCAACCACCACGTCTGAAACACATATGGCAGCTCATCACCCTCATCTTCCCATACCTCGCAGCCTAAGTATGGTCACCATACAACTGCATCCACATTAAATTCAACTGATGGCATGAGCACTCCAACTTACCCAACTTGTGCTAAGTAAGTACACTGACGTATCCATAGGAGTATGGCTCATCCCTCTATCGGTGAAATGTGACAATAGGCCGTGTCACTGTAATGTACTCCTAGGCCCAAAACTGTAAGAAAGAAACACCTACAGAAAGACTCAATGCTCCATTGTACACAACCTGATGTATATCATGGTAGAGGTGGGCCAGTACACAAACACCCCAAGCATAATGGGTGCCCTCAGTCAACATCCTCTCTAGTGTCTGACCCCATCCAACTGCAAATCCATGGGATCTCCGATTGAGGCATACAACGCCCCTGACCAAGCCCACTACAATCCCAAGGAAGTAGTCATGGCAGTCATACATATCCTGCTGCACTCAGCTAGCCCAATGTCACTCTGAGAGTCATACTCTACCATCTCCCCTAATATCGGAAGTCTCAGGATCCTGTAAACATCCTCTAGGGTCACGGTGATCTCGCTAGTAGGGAGGTGGAATGTCCCATCCTCACTATGAAATCTCTCTACCAAAGCAGTCAGTAGACTGAGGTTCACACGAACCTTGGGCATGAAACAAACATAGTACAAACCAATTGCTCCAAGCACTAGACGATCCGCCTCTGTGAGCATGTGTTGTTGCCACATAGTAACCAGGAATAGCTCTTGGGACATGATGCAATCAAAAATATTCTCCTGCCATCAACAAAGCGAGGCATCAACCATAACCATATCAATGCCAACCTACTCAACTATCAAACCTATCATAATCACTTACTTAACATATCAAATTGATCAAACCAAGCATATCATCTCTTGTCTAGATTCTATCAATCTCAAAGATCACTTATCAATTGTCACATCAACCAAGAGGTAAATTGAGTTAATTTCACTAAGTAATTGAGTATCCTAAGCAAATGCGTCATTCCAGGTAGCATTTGTGCAATATTAGAGCAAAAGCGCAGCTTCACAATGCATGCGCCGTACAAAGACATAGATGCGCAGTATCATAACACATGCGCAGAAACCTATGGTAAATGTACAGAACTTACAAACGTGTAGGATAAATGTGTAAAACTTACAAATGCACAACAAAAAAACCCAAATGCAACGAAACACTACAAATGCATGGTTTCAGGGGACAGATGCACCGAAACCCAAAGCTGCGCATATACTCCAGTATCTTTGACATGCATTTATTGCCCTAATAATTGCACCTAGACTAAAACTTTCAACATACGTACCGGGGGTCTTACATCTACTGCCTGCCCAAATCGCTGAACCTGCTCGAAATGATGCTCCTTGACTGGAATATCCATCTCTCCGCTGACTACTCTGGCTCCTGCACTCTACAAAGCTTCTAATAGCTCTCACAAAAAGACAACTATGCAAATGACTAGGATTGTGGACCCAGCTTCTACATATAGACATGCAACCCTAACTAGCTATGTGGTGACCTTGCCTGCTCTTCGTGCCCTTTCTCCTCCATTTTTTCAAGTTGTAACCTATTTTCTCCACCATTTCGCACATTCTTTCACCTTCTTCATCATGATATTGTTTTTCTCACACCCTCAAAATTTTCTTCCTGTCCAATCTCTTGAGGGGACATCCTATCATCATAAACCTGTACCAAGGGCAAACTGGGGCATGTATCAAATTGCAGAAAATATAACTTTCTTTGAAACAACGTGATAAAACACATTGAATAAAAGAGGGGCAAAATGTATACACCTAAAAATGACATGATTCTAGCTAAATAAATATTTTAAATATTTATTTCATTTTAAATTCCTCTATCAATAAAAAAATAAATCAATTTATTTAATTGATTCATATTTCTACAAAAATTAAATAAAATCATTTATTTAATTTTAAATCATCCAAATTCTTCTAAAGTCATTCTAAATTAAATAATACCAAATTATTTAATTAATTCTTCTAAATTCCAAAGTAATCCATAAATATTAAATCATTCTCTATATTTAAATAAATCCAAATATTTATTTAAATTGTCTATTTCCTCCATAATTCAATTAATACCAAAAATAATTCAATTAATCCATGTGCACATGTAATTAAATATTTTAATATTTAATTAGCTAATATCCCCTCACTCATGTCCTATTTATCCTCCAGTGAAATCAATTAACTCTTCAATCAATTCACTTAACTGATTAGTCTATTCTGTTAACTGGTCAATCATCTCAGTTAACTCCTCAATCTATTCTGTTAACTCCCATATCTCAAAATAGAGTAGGACACTTGTCCTCTCCCTATTTGCGTAGATCCTCTCAAATTTCCTCAACCATTGATCTTCTTTCTCAATAATCTATAAATACAACCCCTATTCCTCCATTTGAAGAATCCAAGCTTTTTATAAAGTTACTCTGCAGGAATCACAGTGCGCATTGGGCACAAATCACTCCATAGCTTGAGATCAATTGTCACACCATTATCACCATTATCATTGTATTGTGAATATCATCTTCATTGCAAAACCTATCAACAACCATTCTCCATTGTCATCTTGGAAAAAAGCAAGGAAGTGCACCTTCTGAGGGCTCTATTCATACGCGAGATCAATTCGAGATAGGTGACCAATGGAAGTCACAAAATAGAAAGGTTTGAAAGGTATTGTGCTCTTTGTGTTTGATCTTATTTGTTTCAATTTCATTGGGTTATTAGATAATTAGTTGTTTAAGCTATTGTTCCCATTTTTCTGATAACATAAGGAAACAAGAAAACTACCATAAGAATAACAATTATCAGCATGACAATAGACGAGCTATGATAAAGGTCAATAATAGTGCAATCAAGTCAAGTTGCAAGAGTAGAATTTCATAAACAAGTAAGAAAAGCCTTCTAACCAATGAAGAGGAAGAGGACTACTTCAGATGGTCATTCTCAAATACCATTCATTCCACCAATCAAAAAGTCAGCCTGGGGAAGCAAAAATTAGACAAATATATATCACTTTTATTGTGAATGAGGTGTAAACTTGCTATTGAATATTTGACCATTGGAGTGAATGATATGTAGAGTAGAATCTTCTCATGATAGTCCAAGAACAAAGTCACAAAGACTATAAATAACAGTCAACATTCATGAGGAGACTATCCCAAAATGATAGCCAATAGTCAAGAGAAGACTGTCACCTAATAGGGAGGAATAGTAAAGTGCAGAGGTCACTATTAAAGAATGAAAGAGGATCATGGATTAGACAATCATAAAAGGTCTTGAAGGAGCAAAGTATCAGGATCTAAAGACAATCACAGAATGACAAGGGACAGTCATGACTAGACACAGTACAAGTAAATTTAAAACATCCCTATGAAATGAAGGAGTAGAGGTATCTGTATACAAAGCAACAATAAGTGTTGCATGGGTGACTGATCTTTTCACTCCACTTCAAACACATGGAATTGATGGAGTCCATGAAGCTCTAGATTCTCCCAGGGTCATATATCATTGTCAAGATTTTTAATTACATGCTCAGTGTTATTCCTCAAATGTTTTCTGGTCATTTGGATGAGTTGGAGCTAGCAAGAGCCTTCATTACCAGTATAAGAGTTTAGGAGTTGGCATATGGAATCATGTTGGTTATGGCAAGTGTAGTGCAGACTGTATGTGGCCAAGCAATTCAATATGCTTGGAGTCATTTTTTGAAGGTCTATGGTAATAATGAATGCAACTGCCACACTACTGGTTTTCTATATAGGTTTGTAGACCCCATGTTATGTGCAATAGGGTAGAGTGACTCTATATCTACTGACTATCAACTGCTTTAATTGGTAGGTAAAGTGCAAAGATAGTAATAAGGGCATGCTGAGAGCTATATGATGTTTTCTAAAAGCATTACAGTGCCCAAACAAACCTTTTGTCAGTCTCTAATCTTCTTGAGGAGCAGTACTCAAGATGACTATATACAGTCAAACTAAAAAGCAGTCCTTAGTTTAAAAGAATAATCATATCCAAGAAGAATGCAAAGGTAAGTGTATCCGTCACAGAGAAGAGCTATTGTGAATTGAAAGTTTTGTATGATCAGTATCTAAATGTATAAAACAATAGAAGCATCATTACACTAAGAAAAGAAAAAGTTTAGGGTTTTCCTTTTGTCTATTTTGTGCCCGAGCTCATATGATTGAAGCCTTTTGACTTTAGAGTTTTTTAAAAAATCATTGCAAACAAAACCTAGGCCATGGGTCAACACTTGTGTAAGTGTTGGAAACATAGCAAAAGTAATGGAGGCCATGGGAGTGACAAGGATTAAAAGGATGGCTTTTTGGATTTTTTGATAAAGTTTTAAACATTAAAGTCAACAAAAGGATGATTAAAGCTGAAGATTTGATGAAGGCAAATAAGGAGGTTAGTGTTTTTGACTTTATTGCATGACTTAGGAGAGATTGGAGCAGATTGAAGGGTCTTTATAAACCAAGGGTAGAATAGTATGTGTTTAGCATGAAGAAGATAAAAAGGGCTATTTTTTCCCTGAAGACTAATATGGTTAAAATTACTCCTTGTATTTTTGCATGAACTTAAGGCAAAAACAAAGAGATGTCAACAAGTATTAAAGTAATGATTTATAAATTACTTTAATATTTATTATGCAAATTCAAAAACATAAGATTGAGTAATCACATAACACTTATTAAAGTAAGTCATAACTGATTAATTTAATATTTGTTCAAATTATTTATCCTTGTTCCAAGATCATGCAAAATCAAGAGGAGTGAAACTAGAGTTTTTGACCCTGATTTTCAGTCAACTGAACTATTTTGGAGTTATTTGCATGATTTTTGGTCAAACTTGGAAGAGTTTGGTCCACCACTTGGTCAAACTAATAGAGAGGGGCAATTTGGGCTCAAATTGGATCAGTTATAGCCCTTCTTTTTAGGGATTTTTATGCTTTCTCATGAATCAATCTTGGAGGTATTGTTTTTAGAGGTAGTTGACTCTAGTTGACCTTTTAGGTCTTTTTTGTGAGAAGATTATATATTGGGAGAAAAACTTATGTTTTCCTAGTTCTTTCCTTTTTGCTCTCTTATACATTGCAGAGAGAAAGAGTGTTTGTAACTCAATTTTTGTAGATTAATACATTACAATAGGTTATAGGTTTTTTTTTGCCATTTTTTATGCAAGTGTTCCTTTATTTCTAGTGGAATCAAGTATCTACCTTCACATTTGTGTTGTTTTATGAATGATTTAATGAGATTTTATTGTGTTTAGAATCAGAACCTTTAAAATCATTGTCTCATTTACACTTGCACGCATTGAACAACAGTAAAAATCATAGGTCTTAGGTTGTGCAATTGGAGTAGTTTTTCTTTCATGTTGTCAGAACCTAGTTTTCCTCAAAAAAAAAAGTTATTCAAGCCTTCCTTAGAATCAATTTTGTGATCATATTGCCAAGGTGACTTGTGTGGATAGATTTTTCTAAAATTTATTGTGAATTAGAGTTGCAGTTTTCTATCAAATTAGGTGCATCACCACCCATTTGCTTTCATTTTTGTCCTTTCATTTTCATTCTTTCTATCATTTTTCCTACCAAGTCATTAATCCATTGAAAAAATATAAGGGAACCAGCCCATAATCTGGAGGTTCAATCTCACCATAGGTCACCCACACCCTGATTTTGATTCCATGTTACACAGGATTGTTGAGCTTCATAGCTTTGCGTAACAGGTGCAATCATGCACAATAACACCATGTTTCTCTCCTTAGAGCTTTGATTAACCTGACCATCCCCATTAACAAGGATTAGTTATATATTTTTTAAATATGAAATAATTACTTTATAATTTTTAGGTGCATTCATCTAATAAAAGTATGTCAACTATATTTTTAATTTAAAACACTTATCTTATAATTTTAAAATAATATGTGGGCTCTTTTTACTTTTTGTGAACACCCATCCCCTTATCCCCTTGATACCACTATGTGGCACTTCTCAACATAAAAAATATTTGGTATAATATTTAAATTAATATATTAAAATGTAAAATAATTTCATAATTGAAAAACTATAAATAATTTATTGATTTTAAAAACCTAAAAATATAATTATTAAGGCTATAAATATTTTAAATTGTAATTAAAAATTAATATATCTTATATACTTTTTTTTTATTAGTGAATTGGGCTAGAGGGAGCCACATCCCATAATATAAGAAAACTAGAAAAAATCCAAATCTGTATTGAATTAAGTTATAGAAATATTTACATAACCAACTTATTTAGCTATGTTTGAAAGGCTGTATATGCTGGAAACCATGCTAAACTATATTTAAAACAAACTGTGAAACTACATTAACTTCATACTCTTCTACCACCTTCCATTTCCTTCTCCTTTGAGCTCTTCGAAGCCACTTCTAGTGACCCATCTGTGCCTCCAGAATCGGCCAGCCCTGTAATAATCTTTAAAAAACCCAAACCCTACCGAGCTTCACTATGCCATGCCTCTTCTCTCTCTCTCTCTCTCTCTCTCTCTCTCTCTCTCTCTCTCTCTCTCTCTCTCTCTCTCCCCCTCTCCCACCACATGAAGCACAAATGGGGCCCAAGGGCCACTATAAGATGGAATCGGCCAAATCCCTGATGCAGTAGGGAATCCAAGACTAGGAATCACCGATTGTAGGATTTTGTTAAGCCCTACTCTCCATTCTGTCCTAATCAAATCCCTAGCCATTTCTCTCACTCAATCCTTGGACTCCCCTAAATATAACATGACTACTAAAAACATCAACGCAATCTCTGAATTGACACGGTATTTGTAATGCATATTCATGAAGGAATTGCTAAGAACCATATCCACATCATGTAGCACCACCAAGGAAGATACCTTAAAGACTCTCCTCAATCTCTTATTTGAATTGTCTCCACATAAATCCATTTGTCACTTCTAGCTTTGCAACCACATTTCAACTCCATTTTAGAATAATACGACCTTGGCTCCCAACCGAGCCATTTATTGAAACTTGCCTTGTAAATCAATGCCAAAGCAACCCACACAAAGCCATGATGTCGTTGCTCAGAAAACACACAAGCCATTATACTTCTCAACTTCCACCTTCTCATTCCTTTGCAAATAATGAAAACATGAAATAATTCTAGCTCATGGGAGCCTTCCTCCCAAACAAATAGGCTTATGACAACCAGTACATGTCCTTTGCCGCTTAATGCTGGCTCCACTTGAGAGTCAAAGCTCATGCCACCTCACTATGATCTATGCCAGTTGTAATTCCAACATCTCCCAAGTCTTGGTCTAGTAGAGATGGTAAATTAGGGATATGGTCTTGCCATTCCAAAAAGGAATGGCTAACAAGAAGGTCCCTACTTACTTCAAAGTCAAAGGCTGTATTGGCTATTTTATCTCCTAAGTGATTAGCTTTTCTAAAAATATGGTGAACTTTATATTCTAAGAGTTTATCCATAAAATCCATCCATCTTCTCAACAAGTTGTTCAATCTCCAATTTGATGTCTATCTACTAGAAATGTCATTGATAGTCAACAGTGAGTCACCCCCTATATGTAATCTTCTAGCCCCAAAAGCCAAGCTTAATTGCAAACTCAAAATAAGAGCATGAAGCTCTCCTTCATTATTTGACATAACCCCTAGTCTTTTCGAGGCTGCTCCTAAGAACTTTCCATTATGATCTCTCAAAATGCATCTTGCACTAGGCCTCCCCGGGTTGCCTCTCGCCCCATCAAAATTTACCTTAACCCAACTTGTGTTTGGGGGATTCCACTTAGCCTCTCTTTTTCTCCTTACTGTAATGATCCCCATCTACCCCATTAACGTGGGATATATCTTATATACTTAAAAGGTATAAAATATTAAAATTAAAATTAAAAACATATTCAACTAATAAAATGATTATTAAATAAATAAAAATAATCTTTTAGTAAACAATACAAATAAAATAAAATAATGTTTAAATGATTTTAAAGTAAAATAAATAAAATAACTTTAAATTAATTTTTTAAATGATAAAAAAATTAAATTATGTAAAAAATTATTGTTATTTTTTTTAAAAAAATTACATTTAACATATTAAATATTAAAATGAAATAAAATCTTATGCTAATATTTTATTAAATAAAAAATTTAAATAGTTATATGTTTTTTAAATATTGGCACCTATAATTCTTTTTCTCAGATGTGTTTAAGATAGACCATATTTTACAACTTTAAAAATACTTGCTAAATTTTTACATAAGGAAATATAATATAGTATTTTTATTTATAATATATATATTTTTATAATAATTTTTTATAAAAATATAATTGAATCAATGATTTTTCTCTTACAATGTTTATCTTTTTTTTTTAAATTCATATATAAATATATATTAAATTAGAATATTTCCAACAAGATATTTGTAAATGATATTTTAGAATGCTTATCATCAATATACTTAAAAAATAAATTAGAAACAAATCTTTACTTTGTCTATACTTGTTAATATGTTATTGATTGTTTATTATATATGGAATAAGTACAACTTTGTAAATTACAATTTTACAGATTATGAAGAGTTGTAATTAAGAGCCGATTAAGAATCCTTTGTAGCCAAGGGAAGATTAGTACAGTTGTGAATGTCAAGGTGAACCACTTCTCCAAAGGAAAAGATCTTGATGTTTGTAGTTTTGTTTGTGACTGTGCTAATTGTTAGACTATTTTTTTAACCTAAATTCTTTCAACATAAAAAAAATCATTCAACATTTTTTTTGCAAGTTATAGTTTTCTTAAAACATCAATTGAAACGTAGTTAAATACCAAAAGATCATAAAATTTTTATATAATAGGCACCCATCAAATTCCAAGCCTACTAGTTTGTATTTCAAAAAAAATTAAAAATAATATAAACATATTATAAAATAAAATAATTATTGTAAAAGAAATCAACACTTGATATTTCTTAAAATAACACAATCTAAAAAATTTTATAATAACACCCAAAATAAGAACCCTATACCATCTAAAAAACATAATAACACGGTGACACCCACAGTAGTATTCTAATTACAATAATATCCGGCCAATGTTTTATAGCCGTTTTCTTTAAAATACAAATAAAAAAATGAAGAGCATAAGAGATATCCAAAAATGAATTGTTGAAACTTTAATTAACATTTTCACATTTCGCTGACGCTCCACATCTGCTTGGAATAAATCTACACACATAAGACCTCTGATAATAAATCAATCATGAAAGATGCAGTTTAGAGCATCAATGATATAAATACATGCCAAACTACATGCAATTCAAGTCTTCAATGGAAGTAGTTGAATATCAAACTTAAGAATGTAAAACTTGCATACTAAATTTAACAAAATTTTAATAGTTGAATATTAAATATATGAAAATTGTAATAGTTAAATATTAAATTTAAAAAAGTAATAGTTGAATATTAAATTCAAGAAAATTGAAATAGAATTAAATAAGGTTATAGTTAAATATTAATTTTTATACTATGTAATTTATATTTATTAATATTAAAAAATTGTTACACTAGAATATTAATTTGAAAAAATATTTAGTTAAAATTAAAAAAATATAGATTTTAATTAAGAGAACTTTAGTAATGTGTTTCTTTAAATAAACAATAGTTTTTAGATATAAAGAATTTTTATATTTTTATGTCTTTTTTTCTAAATATTGATGAAGAAATTTAATTATTTAATTAAAAAAGTTATATAAATTAAAAAATATTAATAACAATTCATTAAGTTCGTAAAATATATATGAGTAGATTTAATTATATTATGTTAAAAATATAGATTTTTTAAAAAATTGTTTTATATATGTAAAAAGAAAAATGGTTAAAAGGTTTTTAGTTTATTGGTGATATTGAAGAGTTTTGAATGAGTATACAAAGAATCAAACTTGTTAAGATTATACTTGCACTCCCAAATAAAATTGTAAAAATAATCTATGTTTAATATAAACCATTCATTTTATGGATAAACTTAAAAATTTTATGATATAATTTAAAACTAAAAAACTTCTAACATATTATCAAAAACAAATAAATTTTTAATCCAAATAAAAAATAATAATAAACCACTATATGTTATTTTATTAAAACTGATTGTTAAATCCCTAAAATATTGTGTAAACATTCAATAATAAAATGTCAAGAAATTCTTATTATTTTTACATCTATCATATTTAAAAGATCAAAATTAATTTTAATTGCACTTCAACATCTTTACATGTAGTTTTAAGCTCAATAAACACTAACATATTAACAATAAAAGAATATTAATCTTAAAAAAGACTTTCAAAATATTATAATATAAAAAATGTCAACCTAAAAATACAACTATTACTATTAATAATAGCAATTCATAAACAAATCCTAAAATTAGAAATTCTACTTATTAAAATTATCTAAAATTTAAACATATCAATCATAAACAATACAATAAACAATACAATGAAATTCAAGAAACCAAACAACTTAAAAAGAAAAAAGAAAAGAAACCAAACAACTCACTCAATAACACCACTAAAATGATTTTTGATTAAAAAACACAATCTGCAGTAAATAATATCTACTGATTTTTTTTTCTAAAACAAAATGTGGCTACCACTTTAACATATATTAATAATAAAAACTGATTATATTTGAAAGAACAAAAATAATTTTAATTGCACTTCAAAATCTTTACATGCAGTTTTGAGCTCAAGAAGCACTAACATATTAACATTAAAAAAATATTAACCTTAAAAAAGACTTTTAAAATATTATAATATCAAAATATTCAACCTAAAAATACAATTATTACTATTAATAATAGAAATTCATAAACAAATCCTAAAATTCTTTGTAAAACCACTTAAAACAATAAAATTCTACTTCTTGAAATTTTCAAGAATTTAAACATATCAATTATAAACAATAAAATTCAAGAAACCAAACAATGCAAACTCAGTAACACCACTAAATGATTTCAAATTAAATTCACACTATTTACTGATTTTTATTTTTTATTTTTCTAAAACAAAAGGTCTTTTAACATATATTAATAATAAAAACTGATTACAGTATGGGGATGGAGGCCATCCATATTCTCTCTGCACAGTGCACATACATATATAAAGCTTAGAAAAACAGCAACGACAGCCCAAACAAAAAACCACTGCCAATAAACCATATGTCATATATCATCCCATGCGAACACCAGCAAACAGGAGAACAAAAAAGGAGCCCACATAACGTAAATAATCTTGCTTAGGCACTAGTTTCACTGATGAAAATCTCAAGAAAACACGATATCAATTGATGAATATTCAAATGCTAATGAAAGCAAATAATACCACTAAAATGAAAATCTCGTCAAATCAAAAGCACTAGACTGAAGAGGAGGAGCAGGAGCTACTTTCTGCACTGTACATGTGCTCTACGTCTGGTGAGTCATGTTGGGGCGTTCATTGATTTAAGCAGACATTGGCAAATGCGAAGGCGTATTTACACTTTGTTGATTGTGGAAATACGCTATCCAAGAAGCCAAATGCTGATTATTAGAATGACCGATTTGGGGCTCAAACTGAGGCCTCACATGCTGAGATTCCCACTTTAAACTCTGTAGAAGAATTGATTCTTTGTTTTTAGGATCATTAATCCCACCCTGGTAGCTTCCAACATCTCGCTGTGTAGACAAATTGGCACCAATATTTTGGGAATTCATGTTAAGAAACTGCGTGTTATCGCCCAATACTGAAACCCCATATGGATGAAAGCTATGGTGTGCCCCACCTGATAGCATTGTAAAATTCGTAGCATTAACAGGAGCCACTTCACTAGAATCCACATAGCAATCTCCACTGGCCATACTGCAGAGTATGCAATGCACACCAATATTCTTCACTGGGTCCACAAGTGCATTCCTGGCTCCCTCAACAGTCACATATATAAAAAGAGCATTCCCAGTCTTTTTACCAATTCTTATGGGTCCCGCTTCTATTTCTCCATACTTAGAAAAGAATATGGGAAGCATTTCGTCAGGGATGTAAGATGGGATATTTCTAACAGAAATCATTCTTTCAATAACTGACTCAACAGGCTTACTTTCTGCACTGTGCTGTAAGTCTGGTGAGTCATGTTGGGGAATTGAGAGAAGACCCAGGCTTAGATCAGTATCTGGAAAATGTGGAGAAGAACTGGAGGCATTCATCCCAGTTTGTTGATGGTAGAAACTATGTAGTCTGGCCCAAGTTATCCCCAATACTGAAACCCCATATGGATTCAAGCTATGGTGTGTTCCCCCTGATGGCATTGTTAAATTCGTAGCATTAACAGGAGCCACTTGACTGGAGTCCACAGAGCAATCTCCACTGGCCATACTGCAGACCATGTAATGCCCACCAATATTCTTCAATCGGTGCACAAGTGCCTTCCTGGCTCCCTCTACAGTCACATATATAAAAATAGCATTCCGAGCCTTCTTATCAAATCTTATGGGTCCTGCTTCTATTTCTCCATACTTAGAAAAGAACATGAAAAGCCTTTCGGCATGCATGTCAGATGGGACTTTCCTTACAGAAATCATTCGTTCAATAACTAGCTCAACAGGCTTCTTTTCTTCACCTTTTCCTTTTCTTTCGTTCCTTGTGGCCTCCATTGCTGTGTGCCAGAAACTTAACCCTTGTTTTTTGTCTCTGGATTTTGAAAACAATCCTTCAATGAATGAGTAGTGTGTTTTCTACTTTGTAACCGCAGCTTAATAAGCTTTTCAGAACTCTATATATAGCTTCGGAACTTTATTTATAGCTTCAGAACTCTATTTATAAATATAGTTTTATATGGTTCATGATAAAGATTAACCAATATAAAATAGACTCTGAGTTAGAATATCCATTGAGGAGTTAATAATGATCTTGTGCTGTTTATTAAAAAACATGCGAATTTTATTATCAATTTAGGACGGTATTTTATTTTTCTTACATGCATAGTGAAAAAGACATGCAGCAGATATTTTGAGCATGCTGGACATCAATAGTGTGATCGTGAATCGCTGCTAATTGCTGTCAATTTTTTTTTTTGCAGAAACTGATATCGGAATGGTTGTAAGAAATTTTATTGTGCAGGTCAATAGTTCTCTCCAAATCAAATCATTAAGATGGTTAATGGTGACAGCTTCCAATTCTAACTTTATAATTTATAGGACAGAATTACAAATATTTAGGAGAGAATTATAAATATCGGAGTATCAAAATGAAAATACTTTGGTAATTAGTAGAAGCAAGATTCAATATAATATTCTCAATGTCTTGACAACAGATCAATGAACTCAACTAAAAAATAACCAAAAAAAGCAATCAGAGAATTTAATATTTTATTTTTTTCTTATATTAAACCAATGGCAAAACCAAAGGATATGATGATGCTTTGCAAACTATGTATCAAGAATCTAACAAAGTTAGATTGGTAAGACTTCAAACCCTTAGAAGAGATTTTGAAATTTTTAGGAGAAGAAAAGTTGAGTTCCTTTAGACATTTTTTCAAATACTAGCAAGTGATACAATATTTCAAGGATAGCTACCATATTTCAAGGTTAGCTAGGATAATTAATGCATCTAGTCTTCTACATTCACCTGATCATAGGTACCTTTTGAAGTGACTTCAAGTATTTTTTTGGCTGTGTTTGGGTGATACATGGCTTTATTTTTTTCTTGGAGGGCTATTCGTAAATATCATCCATTCCAACAGTCAAAGGTCAATTTTGGCCAATAAAAATAGGACAAATATTTACCACTTTTTATTGTGAATGAGGTGTAAAATTGCTATTGAATGTTTGACCATTGAAGTGGATGATATTTAAGTAGAGTGTGTCCCTCGTAGGACCAGCTACATACAAGAATCACAAACATTAGTCATAGAAAGAGGTGCAATGATGAGAATAGAGAACAACATATGTGCTTGAGAAAGAGGTTGGGGTACCATGTCTGAGTAGTGAAGGTGGACAAACTGGTTAGCACCAAATACCTTCCCCACCTTAGCCTTCATTCTGGTAGGTAGTTGAAAGCCATGGACCTCAAGAGTAGCATTAAGAATATTAATACACCCATACTGGAGACCTTTTTGCAAGCATTGAAAATATAGGCAATAGCTAGAGAAGAGTGAAGCAACACCATAGGAAAAATCTCACCTAGGGGAGCCAAGCACCATTGTAGATGTTTTAAGCATCGAGGGAAACCTTCCAATAGTCAAGATTGAAGTATGCTTGCAAACCAAGGAGAATGCAATTGAAATGACATAATCAGGATCTTGCACCAAATCCATGATGTTTGAGAGGAAAATGGAGGCCATTTTTGACAGACTCAACATAGGGAGAAGATCGAAGCAGTGGATTACCAATCACAATTCTTACTACAAATTCCACGTGTGTGCAGACAATATCGAAAACCATGTGCAGCTTCATAGCATCATACTTCCCTTCATCCTCTGGTTCCCACTCCGAAGAAGGAAGGTTTTTAGTGTATATGTATTTCATACAATTAGGCTTAAGCCTACTTAGGTGTGCCTTTATACAATCTCAACACATGCCTCATTGAGATGTCAAATCTGTTGGGTGGTTAGGAGAGGTATCGCTGATTTGCCCACTAACTAGCCACCTTATGCTAGTTTTTAGGGGGGCAACTCACCACCACTCATAGTTGAGGAGTCCTTTCCTCAACTAACAACTTCCTCTCCTCACCTATTTGTACTTGACTTCTCCAAGTTATTTGATGGTGGATTTACTCAGTTTTGCATACAATTTCTTTGTTGTGTTACAATATTTGTGCTTGTTTTTTGTCTTCTTGTTTTTAGGAAATCTTACAACGGTTGATTCAAAAGTTAAAAACAAAGACATCCATTGAAGTTGAAAGGATAAGAACCTACATAATCACAAAGAAAATGGGAAGGAATTGCATGTGAGGAGAAAAACATAAGATGAGAAATAAAGTTTGGTGAACCAAATGGGGAATTATTGAAGGCCAACACATGTCAATATCTCTTGTCAATAGAGAATTAATGAGACAATATCCATTATAGATGCGCTCTAAGAGCACTCTACTTAAATATCATCCATTTCAATGGTGAAATAGTTAATAGAAATTTTACACCTCATTCACAATAAAAAGTGGTAAATGCTTGTTCTATTTTTATTGACCAAAATTAACCTTTGATTGTTGAAGTGGATGATATTTAAGAATAGCCCTCCAAGAGGAGAATAAAGCCATGCATCAGCCAAACATAGCCAAAAATATTTGCAAGTCACTTCAAAAGGTACCTATGATAAGGTTAGATGATGCATCGGGGATGTAGAAGAATAGATGCTTTAATTATCCTAGCTAACATTGAAATATTGTATCACTTGCTAGTATTTGAAAGAATTCAATAGGAGATAGAAATTAGAGAAGTGATGCCTTTGATCATATCTATCAAACCCATCTGAGCTAAGAACGATATGTAGCATGAAGATGATGTGAGAAGACAACATTACCATTGGCCAATAGGATCTCAAGTTGTGACATGTTAATCTACCCTTTATTATTGAATGCTTCTAGATTTAACTGTGTCTATTTTTGAATCAACATTTTGGATCATACTCAATGATCCATCATTAGGAAGAGGAGAGTTGCAGATTGGAGAGCAGACTTGATCTATTTAAAGGACAAAGAGGGATGAAGAGGAAGGAACGGAAACCAAGGTGGGGTGGGGGGAAGACTAAAGACACAAAACAAAAAAGGAGCCAATCTAAATGCCCAAGCACTAGATCAAAATAATAAAAAGAAAAAGGAAAAACCACACACTCAATCTCAAACTGAACAAAAAATACCCTTGCATGAGGAGAAAACAACAAATTTAAAAGCACCAAATATATGTATTAGTGCAAAACTGAAAAAACCTAAGGGTAATGATACATATATTTGGTGCTTTTAAATTTGTTGTTTTCTCCTCATGCAAGGGTATTTTTTGTTCAGTTTGAGATTGAGTGTGTGGTTTTTCCTTTTTCTTTTTATTATTTTGATCTAGTGCTTGGGCATTTAGATTGGCTCCTTTTTTGTTTTGTGTCTTTAGTCTTCCCCCCACCCCACCTTGGTTTCTATTCCTTCCTCTTCATCCCTCTTTGTCCTTTAAATAGATCAAGTCTGCTCTTCAATCTGTAACTCTCCTCTTCCTAATGATGGATCATTGAGTATGATCTGAAATGTTGATTCAAAAATAGGCACAGTTAAATCTAGAAGCATTCAATAATATTATCATGGACTGTGGAAAACTCATGCCTACTAATCTACCCTTTGTCAAATCAATTTGATATGACGATGTCAAGGCAATATTAATTAGTCATAGAAAAAAATATATACTAATGATGCTTGCATCTTGGCCCCTACAAAATTTGAAATCCATATCTTGATGTTATAGAAATGTTTTATCCATTCTCCATGCATGGATCCTTAGGAGAGAGACTAACTTTAACCTTGGCTAACAATTTGATCAGTATATTTTGCAAGTAGACATTAAATAGATCCTCATAAAGTGACCATAATTGTCAATTAAATTATGTGTACTCAATTGAACAACTCTGTAGATTATATTTTTGACACCTATTAGGGCCCAAGTCAAAAATATTAATACTTTGAACTTGGTTTATCCCATGATTAGCTAACCAGTTAGCCACCCCATTCACCTCCCTATAACAATGTGAGATTTTGTATTGATTAAACCAAGTTAAACACTTCCATATAGGTTGTATTAAGTATTTCAATTTCCAATCAAGTGCCTTTTTTTATTTTAAGGTAGTGATGATTATCATTGAATCTCCCTCAATATATAATTGTGGTGATGATTATCATTCAATCTCCCTCAATCCATAATTTTTTAATGTTTAAATCTATATGGAATATATTTCATTTGATTATTATATTTATTTTCTATTTTCTAATGAAGATAGGGTTTTCACCACAAACATCAATGTCTCTATTCTAGACACGTGAAAAAATTAAAAATAGAGAAAAAATTTCTATAGAATATCTGCACACTAGGTATTGATGTCCTTGTTTCAACAAAAAAAGAATAAGTTAATTTGGATACATACATAAAAAGTTATGTTGGATGGTATAAACTAATGTCTGAATTATAATCAATCTCACTTCAAAAACTAATTTAAAAAATCTAAAACAAAAATTTATTAAAAATATATGCGCACTAGATATTGGTGTTACAAATCTATGTTTAAAAATTTATAATTTTTTCTTTTCTATAATTTTTTTTAATGTTGTATCGTATAAACATTACTATTTAAAAATGATGTTAACTATAAAACTACAAGCTATTAAAGGTTACATAAAAAAATCACAATTTTTTTCTTAATTTTTTAAAAACATTACATTTAGAATCAACACACAAATATCAAAAATCACTAGTTCACATCATCTTCAAATTCCTATCAGATTAGTTGCTATAGGTGTCAGAAAGTAAAAATTTGGTTAAAAATATTGATTTCAATGTCCCACATTGGCAAAAAAGTGGGACACAGTATTCTGGACTAACCCGAATAGTAGCAAGAACCACCTTTACCATGATCAATCTATCCACCAAAGATAACCACCTACCTTTCTAGGATAAAAATTTGTTCTTGATTGACACTAGTATGTGTTTCCAAATGTCTTTCTTATCGTTATTAACAAATAGTGGAATTCTTAAGTATTTCCTTGGTATAGCTTCCACTTTATATCCTAAGATGTCATTGATTCTTCTTTGAACAATGGGATGAGAAAAGAAACTGTGTACCTTAGATTTTTTTTGATTTATGGACTGTCTTGAAAGCCTACAATATAAAGAGATAGTTTCCTTTATGCATTTGCCTCCCCACAAGATACTTGTCCAAATAACATGGTATCATCAACAAAGAGAGCCTGGGTGATAGAGTCTTGTGCAAAAGGAAACTCGATACCCCTCCATCAATTCTATTGGTTTTGGGCTTTACTCACCCAGTTCAATACCTCTGCCATGATTATGAATAAATATGGAGACAATGGATCTCATTGTTTGAGCTCCCAAGTAGAATTGAACGATCCTATTATAGATCTATTCACTGTGATTGTGAACCTAATCCTAAAGATGCATTAGAAAATCTATTTGCACCAATTATTAAAAATACCAAAGCCAATAATATTTATTTCCATGGTGGGTATCTTGAGTTCATGTATGAAATGTAGAACTTCATGCTGATGATCATGTTGGTAAAGGTGTGTTGTACACCTTACATAAAAATGAATAATTTTAATTATTTAAAATAAATATTTATTTTTGGTGCATCCATGTGATGTCTTTAGCCACATTAAATATTTATTTGGGTGCCACTTGTAAATATTGTATGTGACATTGGGTTAGTTATGTTGCAAGTATGTGCCTAATCGGTGTTGTCATTGATGTCAACATATCTTTGTTGTCATTGGTGTCAACTGTATCCTATTTTGTTATTTATTTAGAAGCTTTATTTGTTGAGGATATTGAGAAAATTTGCCTCTTTGGAAGAAACAGTGAGTTGCAGTAAATTGTAGAGAAGACAATGTGTTGTTGACAAAAGAATAGTACAGAAGATTGCTCCACATTTCTTGTTGATTGAATATCTTAGTCTGTGGATTGAAAGATATTTAGAGGCATGTCTGAAGATGATACATTCCAAGTTTAAGCATCTGGTATGAAGAATTGGGGATGTTGTGTTCACTAGAGTAAAACTTGCTCTTTCTATTCATTCACTCATGTCTGGGAGAAAATATTTTGCTCCGCATTCCTCCGCAGTTATGTATTTTAGTTTATGGTTCTATAGTGATTTATAGGATGATGAAATGCACCTATAATTGCAATGGTTCATAATTTTGTGGTCCGCAAGAAATTTTTCTTTAGTGTCAATTGATGACAGTTGAGTTTTTATGCTCCGATTGGAGAAATCTCATGATTTGAGTGGTTAGATGTTGTGCGAAGGTTCCTAGTGACTAAAACCTACTTGTGGATGTCTTCTGATCATGTTCCTACTTTTGCATTCATCTGCGAGGAGTATTTTGGATCGAAAATGAAGATTGTTCCCAGATAACCAATCTTAGCCAACTTGGTTAATCCTAGTGATTGTAGAGATGTATTGAAGATTGTAGAAGCATGTCATGGTGTAGAAGATCATTTTTGAGTCCCAGCTAAGGCATAGCATGATCTGCATACATCTTTACTACATTTCCTTAGCATAATTTTGTATTACGTCAAAGACCTATTTTGTAAATGTTTGTAATGTCGACCTTGTAGATTATTCCAATGGTTGAAGAATGTAATGCCAACCTTGATATACATTAGAAGGTTGATGAATGATATATATACTTGTAATTTGGTTGTTGAAAAGATGTCCTTGTGTGAAGATGTGAAGTTAAGTGAAGAAGTCTAAAAAGGCAGTGCAGAACAGAGGAAGAGTATTGTGCTTCAATGGAACTGAATTCAAGCATGGAGTAGATGCTCTTATCTTAGTTCAAAAACTTTGGCAGTGAGCCACCCCTTGGCACTGAGCCTTTTTCTGGGCAGCGAGCCTCTAATTTTTAGTATTATTATAACTTATATATCTTGTGGACTAACATCCATTGTGGTTTTTTCCCTTAACAGGGTTTTCCATGTAAAAATCTAGTGTCTATTGTGTATGATCTTGTAGTTGTGTTAGAATTCCTAATTCTGTGCTTCTATGTTCTAATCATAATAATAGTAAATAAGTGGATGATGTTTTAAGATGTAGAAATTGTTTAAGTTTTGAGACAACTGATTCACTCCCCGCCTCTCAGTTGTCTTGTGCATTTCAACAATTGGTATCAAAGACAAGTTCCTTGGAAGAATGCTTAACCACTTGAGGCTGCTCCAGGATGTCGTATAGGAAAGAAAGTCCATGGTTCTATGGAACGAACTACTCTGTTTGGAAGATTTGCATGAAAATCCATCTCCTCTGCTTGGGTTATGGTGTTTGGAAAGTAACCAAAGATAAGTATGAAATACTAAAGAATGGTTCACAAACTGAAGATGAGATCAAGCAATTTGAGTTGAACTTAAAACCCAAAGATGCCTCAGTAAGCATGTTATCCGACACAAAAGTAACAAAGATAATGGAGCTGGAAACTGCTTATGAAATCTAGGATAAGCTGAAGAATCTATATGAAGGAGATGAATTTGTGAAGAGCACCAAGTTGCAGTGTATGAAGGAAAAATATGAATGTTTAAAAATGAGAAAAGATGGCAACATAACATCCTTCATGCAAAAGATCAATGAACTTGTGAGTAGCATTAGAAGTGTGGGAGGAAAAATTGAGGATATTGAAGTTGTGAACAAAATTCTTAGATCACTACCTAAATCATATAGTCATAAGGTGGCCACAATTGAAGAAATAATGATAGTGACAAAGATTACAAAAGATCAGCTACTCGGGAAGCTGACAACCTTTGAAATGAGAGAACTTGGTGATTTACTTCCAAAGACAGAGATTGCTTTCAAGGCCAACACTTTACAAAGAACCCCCAGATCTAACAAGTACAAGGTGGAACCAGATTATGAGCTTGAAGAACTTGAAGCCAACTTTGTTAATAGTCTTCCCAGAGGTACTAGTAAGTTCAAAGGCAAACTACCTTTTAAATGTTTCAGTTGTGGTAAAGTTGGTCATTATGCTTCTAGATGCCCCAAAGAGTTCCTAAGCTAAGACTTGATAGACCTAAGATCCCAAAGAAATGTTACTATGTTGAAGATCTTGATGATGATGAAGGAGTATCAGATGGTGAACCAGATAATGCTAGTACTTCTGGTAATGAATGCTTGTTTATTTCTATTAAAGAGGAATCTGTGTCTAATTATTCTGCTAGCTATGTGAAGGAAGAAAAACCAGTGGACAGTGCCTTGGTTGTTTAGGTTGTCAAAGACAAAGATGAATGGGTTATTGATAGTGGATGCTCTCCTCACATGATTGGTGACAAAAGTAAGTTTGGAAAGATATGATGGAGGACTGGTCAGGTTTGGAGATGACACAGCTGGTAAGATTTGTGGAAAAGGATCCATTTCTTTTGATGGAAAGCATAATACTGAAGATCTCTTGTATGTGAAAGATTAAAGAATAATCTTTTGAGTGTTGGTCAAATGTGTGACAAAGGTTATGATTTCAGATTCAAGGACAATGGATGCAAGATCTTGGAAAGCTTCGGAACAGTGACTGCAATTGGTAAGAAGACAAGAGGTAACATTTATCACTTGAAAGGGACTAATGAATATTATTTGTTGACTCCAAATGATGAAAGTTAGTTGTGGCATAGAAGGTTGTGTCATATCAATTTTGACAACATTGTGAAGATAAGTTTCTCTTAGACTATAAGAGATATACCCAAGCTTGTGAAGCCTGCTGATACTTTGTGCAAAGAGTGCCAATTTGGAAAATAGACAAAAATAAGTTTCAAGAACAAGGACCAATATGTTGATGGACTACTGAAATTAGTACATACAGATCTATGTGGACCTACTAGAGTAAGAATTCTAGAAGGGGACATGTATTTTATGTTGTTGATTGATGATTATTCTAGAATGACTTGGGTTACCTTCTTGAAAGAAAAGGAAGAAGCCCTAGAAAAGTTCAAAGCATTCAAGGGAATGGTTGAGAATGAGTTAGATTTGAAGATTAAATGCTTGAGGTCTGATAGAAGTGGAGAGTTTACATCAAATGAGTTTAACTTCTTCTGTGAGGAACAAGGGATAAAGAGACAATTGTCTACACCGAGGACTCCACAACAAAATGGAGTAGTTGAAAGGAAAAATAGGACAATTCAAGAGGCTACCAAAATAATGATGAGGGAGGCTGGCCTACCAGAAGTATATTGGAGAGAGGCAATTCACACTTCTGTATATATCCTAAATAGAGTCCAAGTCAAAGGTAATAGTTCTAAGACTCCTTATGAATTACGATATGGTAAAGTTCCTACTGCGAAATATTTCAAGGTTTTTGGTAGTAAGTGTTATATCAAAAGAGATGAAGATCTAGGTAAGTTTGATACAAGATGTGATAACTTAGGTATCTTCCTTAGATAATCCACCAAGAGAAAGGCCTAATGGTGTTACAATAATAGGTTGAAGAAAATCATCGAGAGTGCAAATGTCAAAGTTGATGAAAGCAAGGAAAAGGTGTCAAGTGGATATGAATATGATGAACTGGATGTCCTTGCAAGCCAAGTAGTAGTGCAGCAAGAAAAAAACTCAAAGGAAGAAGAAGAACAAGCTCCGAAAATCATTACTAAGACACCCAGGTATGTGAAGTTAAATCACTCTAGAGATCAAATCATAGGAGATAAGAGCAAAGGAATTCTGACCAGAAGAAGAGCTGTAGAAGAACAAGTAATTTTTTGTCTGATCTCCAAGATTGAACCTAAGACTATGAATGAAGCTTGAAATGATGAAAATTGGGTTAAGGCTATGAAAGAACTAATGCAGATAGAGAAGAATCAAAATTGGGATCTTGTTCCCAGACCAACAGAGAATAATGTGATTGATACCAAATGGGTCTTCATGAAGAAAATGAATGAGAATGGTGAAGTGGTAAGAAACAAAGCAAGATTGGTATGCAAGGGATACTCTCATATTGAAGGAATAGTTTTTCAGGAAACTTTTGCACCTGTGGCAAGGATTGAAGCAATTAGAATGTTCTTAGCATTTGCAGCCTACAAGGATTTCAATGTATATCAGATGGATGTCAAGTCAACATTCTTTAATGGAGATTTGGATGAAGAGGTTTACATTAAACAACTGGAAGGATTTTAATCATCAGATTAGGGTGACATGGTGTGTAGATTGAAGCTATGGACTAAAACAAGCCCCCAGGGCCTAGTATGCAAGATTGGATAAATATTTGATATAGTTAGGGTTCAGTAAGGGTACTACCGACAATAATCTCTATTTCAAGATCAATGATGAACAAATCCTAATTGGTGCAGTATTTGTTGATGACATTACCTTTGGAGGCAATGAAGGTATGTGCATGATTTTTGCTGGAGAAATGCAAAATGAATTTGAAATGTCCATGTTTGGTGAGATGAATTTCTTTTTAGGTCTGCAAATTAATCAATCAGATAAAGGTATCTTCATTTCTCAGTCTAAGTATGTTAAAGAGTTGTTAAAGAAGTTTGGGATGGAAGACTCTAAACCAGTAAGCACTCCCATGGTAATTGGTTGTAAGTTGAGCAAAAATGATGACTCACCTATGGTAGATCAGAAAATGTATAGATCTCTGATTGGAGGGTTATTTTATTTGATTCAAACTAGACCTGACATAATGCATGTAGTTTGTCTTGTGGCAAGATTTCAAGTAGAACCTAAAGAGTCACATGTGATGGCAATCAAGAGAATATTGAGATATTTGAAAGACACAATGAATTATGGCTTGTGGTATCCAAAAGATAGTGATTTCAGATTGGGCCAGAGATGTGGATGACTCGAAAAGTACAAGTGGAGGTATAGTTTTCTTAGGAAAAAGGTTGGTATCTTGGCTAAGCAAGAAACAAGATTCAATATCTTTGTCTACTGCAGAAGCAGAATTCATTGTAGAAGCATGTAGTTGCACTCAATTATTATGGATGAAACAAACATTGAAAGACATCAGAGTTGTGTATGAAGATCCAATTACAATCTTTTTTGACAATACAAGTGCCATAAACATATCAAAGAATCCAGTAATACATTCAAGTACAAAGCATATATCCATAAGATATCACTTTCTGAGAGAAAAAGTGATAGAGAATGAAGTCAAGTTGGAGTATGTATCTACAAAAGATCAGATTGTAGACATTTTCACCAAGCCTCTATCTAAGGATACTTTTGAGTATCTTAGAGAAAAGTTAGGGTTTATTACCCCTCCTACTCTAAACTAAGATGCACAAGAGTGCATCAATCCGGTGGTGCTTAGAGTTCTACCTCTAGATCCATAATGATGCTTGTAAGGGCTACTTCTTAGGGGGAGTAGTCAGAAAGATAGTTTGGTTCAGAGCAGCAGAGTGCACGTATGTGCTCTTTGCCATTAATGTCAAAGGGGGAGAGAAATCATGTGAAAAACTTAGAGAAGAAGGAATGTATATGTGTCAAGAGATAGGGGAGAATCGTGTCTAGATGACTATTACAGTTTTTGACATCATATGTTGCCATCAATGACAAAAGGGGAGATTGTTTGAAATATGTGCCTACTCAGTGTTGTCATTGGTGTCAACTGTATCCTATTTTTTATTTGTTTAGAATCTTTATTTGTTGAGGATATTGAGAAAATGTGCCCCTCCAGAAGAAACAGTGAGTTGCAGTAAATTGTAGAGAAGACAGTGTGTTGCTGACAAAAGAACAGTACAAAAAATTGATCTGCATTTCTTGTTGATTGAATATCTTGAACTACGGACTAGAATATATTTAGAGGCATGTTTGAAGATGCTACATTCTGAGTTTGAGCCTCCGATATGCAGAATTGGGGAAGTTATGTTCACTAGAGTAAAACTTGCTTTTTCTGTTCATTCACTGGTGTCTGGGAGAAAGTATTTTGCTCCGCGTTCCTCCATAGTTATGTATTTCAAATTGTGGTTCTTGAGTGATGTCCTGGATGATGATATGCACCTATAATTACAATGGTTCATGATTTGGCGGTCTGCAAGTGATCGTTCTTTAGTGTCAATTGATGACAGTTGAATTCTTATGCTCCAGTTGGAGAAATCTCATGATTCGAGTGGTTAGATGTTGTATGGATGTTCCTAGAAACTAAAATGTGCTTTTGGGTGTCTCCCTACTTTTGAATTGGTCCATGAGGAGTATTTTGGATCAAAATTGAAGATTGTTCCCAGATAACCAGTCTTAGCCGACTTGGTTAATCCGAGTGATTGCGAAGATCTATTAAAGATTGTAGAAGCATGTTGTGGCATGGAAGATCATGTTTGAGTCCCAGCCAAGGCATAGCATGATCAACATATATATTTACTACATTTCCTTAGCATAATTTTGTATTAGGTCAAAGATCTATTTTGTAAATGTTTGTAATGCCAACGTTGGAGATTATTCCAATGGTTGATGAATGTAATGCTGACTTTGATGTACATTCCAAGGGTGATGAATGATATATATACTTGTAATTTTTTCATGGAAAAGATGTTCTTGTGTGAAGATGTGAAGTTAAGTGAAGAAGTGTAAAAAGGCAGACCAGAACAGAGGAAGAGTATTGCTCTTCAATGGAATTAAATTCATGCATGGAGTAGATGCTATTATCTCAGTTCAAAACCTTTGGCAGTGAGCCACCCCTTGGTAGCGAGCCTCTATTTTTTGGTATTGTTATGACCTATATATCTTGTGCACTAACATACACCATAGTTTTTCCCTTAACAGGGTTTTCCACGTAAAAAAATGGTGTCTATTGTGTATGATCTTACAGTTGTGTTAGAATTCCTGATTATGTGCTTTCATGTTCTAATCATAATAATAGTAAATAAGTGCATGATGTTTTAAGATGCAAAAATTATTTAAGTTTTTAGACAACTAATTAACCCCCCCCTCTCAATTGTCTTGTGTATTTCAAGAAGTTATGTTATGTGCATGGGACACATAATGATTAATTATTTTATTTGGGAAGCTATTTAATATTGGGAAAAAGTGAAAACTTAGTACCAATAATTAATTGTGGGGGTCAATAGTTTTGTATACTCATGGTTTTGGGATACATGGTTTTACCATACTACATCTTGTATTTGTGTGAGCTTATCTCTATAAAAGCAAGCACATGAGTAGTTTTTGAGGTTGGTTGTTTTAACTATTGGCTAGGTTAGGCTAGATTAATCTTCCCTCATAGGTTACATATGTGAGGAGAGGAAGCATGGATTGGGATGTGTGGTTACATCATTCTCATTTTCTTGTTCACATTGAGTGCAATTAGGGAGCTTGATGGTTCAAAAGTATTCATGGAGGCTATGCATTGTAATCTTTGTTCATGAGATAATTCAATGCATATGGATGCTTTTGGAGGTTAGGTTTTCCCTCATGAAGGGTTTCCTAGGGTATATCTTATGTCACCTTGATTGTAAGTTTTTTTATTCTTTTGTATGTAAATTTTTGAATACTATGTTTTGTATATTTATCTCTTATAGGGTTATGAGGAAACATCTTTATCGTTACATATATTTTCCATCATTTGGTATCAGAGCTTGAATGCTATGGTTGTGGGAGGAGATATCCCTTGTTTTGTAACCCTTCCTATGAGTAGATTTTTGTGCATAGTTGGATCCATGGGTTTACAGGAAAGGATTGAAAGCATTTTCAAGGTTATAGTGTGGGGCATAACTTTCACCCAGTATGTCAAGTTTTCAACTTCTTATAGTTAATGGAAAGATCTTTTAGAGTACTATGCCATGGTGTTAGTGATTTTTTTAGAAATTTCTATTTTGACCAAAAATTTCCAGTTGGAAGCCATATTTTTGTTTTCAGCTTGGATGGCGCATAAACTTGTCCATACGGTGTCCACATCTAGACTTCTTATAGGAATTGGAAAGGTGTTTCAGAGAACTACGTAGTGGATGAGATTTAGAAATGTTATTCTAAGGTTTATTCATCTTGTTTCAGTTTGAACTATTATGTTCTTCCTTTGACTTTTGGTACTTTGCCATCTTATGGAAAATTAAATCTGTGGTGATTTGGTATTTAAGTCATTGAAAACTTACATGTTTATATTTGATTATACTTGATTTATGTGATTACTAGTGTATGGTTGAATTTGCATGTTGTATTGTGAGATCTACAAGTTGTGCAATGTTGTAGATTGTTTGTACTTACAGGTTGCATAGATGACTTGGATGTGGGCTGCCTATACCTATAGATAGTTTAGTGTTTATGCAGATTATATTTGGTTGGCCTAGATTGGTAACGTTGTTTACCGGTTTGGTTGCTATTATGAGATGGAGATCGATTGTATTACCTGATACAGTCATGATATGGGACCTAGATTTGTTGACTATATGGTATAGTTGTGCGAGACCTGGTGAGAGTTTGATGTAGGTACATTGGGTGGTGATCATGGTGCCATGGATGTTCCTTGTATGATTGGGACATTGGCATGACATGTTTGTTATACAAGTGCATTATTAGTGGTGTTGGATTGATTCTTGTTTTACATGTGGTGTTTTATCTTCTTGGTATTGAGAACATTGGTCATTTTCTTTAGAGATTCATGATAGTGCGGTGTTGCATTTGGAGTTTAGCATGGATTGATCATGGAGGTGCTCATGGATACTTGGAGACTTGGGTGAGGCTAGAGGTCTGTTGTTCTTGGAGATCATGTGTTGAGATGATTACTCTTTCATGAGATTTTAGCAACGAGACCGAGGAGCCTACACCTTGGTTAAACATGACTTCAACATGGACCTATTGAGGAGATTGTTCTTGGAGAGAGTCATTGGGGATTGGTACATCTTGGAGGAGAAATCTTGAAAGGAAGAAAGGTGCACAAGAACAACTTCCTACACTAATCTAATGAGGAAAGGTTTATGCAAATTTTTATCTCTTACAGTTATAGATTAAGATGCACATTAACAAAAATGTAATAAAATCCAAATGCAAATATAAAGATCATGTTCTATTGTCATGTCACATGAGGTGGGCCTAGTCTCATTTAAAGAATAAACTTGAGGGAGGAATAGTAGAGAAACACTTACCACCACCGTGCAATTTCTTAAAGGTGACAAAATTCATGCATGGTTACTGTTGCACCATTGGCTACATATCACCAAGTCAGAGGTGGTGGGTCTCACTTCTTTTCCAAGGATTCGGTTGGCCCCAAACCATTGATCATTAGAGCATCCAATGTTTCGTGATAATGATACAACCTATTTTCAAGAGGATCCTAAAGAAGAATCAATAAGGCCAAGGAAGGGACATGTGGTGGCTCCATGCTCCTTCAAGACACTTCAGTTCTACTAGAATTATTTGATTATTTGATTGGCTTAATCTTGAAGCAGTAGCTAATTGGTGGAGTCAGTGTGATTCAATGCCAAACTTACAATGAAAATGAAGTAAAGGTGACAAAAATGAGGAGGATAAGAATTGAAGATTTCTAATAATATGATTTCTAGATATTTCAAAAAATATTAATGATTGCATGATTCTTGGAGGAGAGTTCTATATAATGTAATGATTTATCATTTGTAAGGGTTCAAAAAATTTTAGGGAGAGAAGTTGGATGTAAAGTAAAACTCTATGATCTTTTCTAAGGAATAATAGAAATTATGAATTTTTTTTCATCATGTTGACTGTAATAGATTCACTTTGTAGCAAATATATGAGTAAGAACTTGTGATTTTGATTGTCTCCTTTATTGTTTTGGAGGGAAACAAAAATCCCTTACTACACATTTGTTGTGGGATTTGATGATTTGATTAGTTCACATTCAATGAATGTGGCAAATATTTTTAGATCACGAATAGGATGTGCAATTTTTGTGGAGGATTTGTAATTATATTCAAATGTATGCAAGTTAATTACTGGGTTTAAATCATTGTAAGACAATGGTTTTATTATTAAAACCTAGAGGTAGAATTTTATTATGATAACATTTTGAATTGATGGTTAGACTCTGTGACCCTAAGGAATAGACATTTGATCTTTCCTAGTGATCTAATCCACTCTCATAATTTTAGAAGATGAATTTTTACAAGTTTTAAGTGTTGTATAGTGGTAGTGATAGGTTGTCCAAGTTCATGATGTTGTGAGTTAAATACTGGTGAATACTTTATTCTCTTGGGTCATATCATGAAATTTGTTTGCCATTAAAGATAAGATTTTCATATCTAACTTGTTAGTTTTATTGTTTAAAAGATCTTAGGGATATACCCTCCCGAGTGAGGTAAAAATCAAATAAGAAGAGGAAGTTTTATCAATCCCTCCTAACTGTTGGCCATTTTCATCAGAAAAAAAACCAATAGATTGGCGACTTTGCTAGGGACCTATTTAGAAAAAATTATCTATTGAAAGAGTCATGAAGTTTGAAGAAAGTATTATATTTTTTAAAGTTTATTTCTTGTGATGGGTGGTGACTCTATTGAATAAACCTTAGAAGAAAATATTTTGTGAAGATTCAATATGGATGGAAGAAGATCATTGTACAAGGCTAATCCTAAAAAGAAGTTGGTTGACGAGATGCACATGAGAGGACATACTACATTGAAAGCTAAAAATACTGGTAAGTTCTCTTCTTCTATTAATGATATGAATGAAAATAATATTAAAAATCATGCAGTGATAGATAAACAAGTTGGATATCATAGTGATAGACCTTCTTCAAGAGGCTCAGAATAGCAAGATAGGGATGAAATGCATGGCCCTAAGTACTAAAAATTTATAGATCTTATAAAAGAAAGAGATAGAAGAGAAGTAGAAGCCTATCTCAATGAGGAATATATGGCTAAATTTAATGAGACCCCACTAAAATCAAGACAAAATTCTTTGTATAATAAGTTTTTAGACTGTTCATATGCTAATGAAATAGAATGACCTTTTTGGAACACAAATAATCTAGCTCATGGAAATGAGAATGAGTATGATGATTATGTGGAAATTGATAACAATCAACCCAGGGAACATAAAAATCAAAGGAATAAAAATGAAAATGTGGATCAAGATTTGAGAGAATAGTAAGCTAGACTTGAAGCTAAAAAGGAGAATGACATAAGAGCTAGTATTGGAAATCTAAGAAATTTTAATCAAGAAAATAGAGGAAGAGTAGAGGTTTCTATTGGTAGAAGAAAACCTCCTAGAGATGCAAGAAATAATAGAAGGTATGTTTTTGAAATACCTCCTTTGAATCTAGATAGGTATAGATAATTGAATTTCATAGGCATTCCTGGATATCCAAATGTTGTCCCAAGTGAAGTCAGAGAAAAACTTCCTATGTTTCAAGGAAATGACGTAGCTTTAGGAGAGGATCACTTGAAATCATTTAAGAAGTTAACTTATGATTATAAATTGAAGATGAGGATGTATTAATGAAACTGTTTGTTCAATCTTTAGATGATATTACTAGAGATTGGTATAAAAGTTTGCCTGATGGAATTGAGTCTTGGGATGAATTTCAAAGAATTTTTAGAGAGAAGTACAAAGCTAAGAAAGACCCATAGTTCATCATTAATAAATTTACATATTGTGAAGGGGTCAAATGAATCTGTTTCCAATTTCAATGCTAGATTTGTTAGGCTAATATCGAAGATTCCAGCATACATGAGGCCTGATGAATCTAGGTATTTAGTATTGTACTATAATACATATGATGCTAACATGGGGTAATTGTTACATGATAAGGATCCCCATACATTAAGAGAAACATACAAGATGGTTGCAAATATTGAAAGAAATCACAGATATTCTAGGAAAGTTTCAAAGAAAAGTGATATAAATTTTTTATCTAATGATAAAGCTTAGAGTAGCAGAGCCCCAGTACATGAGGATAAAGTGAATCAGGTAATGCATGCTTTCAAAGAGATGAGTCACAAGGTAGAAATGAATGAAAAAAGCATTAATACAGAAATACCAAATCAAGTAAGGTAGGAAAGGATGCCTAGGTTAACAGATCATCCCTAGAATACAACATGGAACAATGGAAGGCTTGTTACACCAAATCCTAGAGGAATAGAAAATAAAGAGACTCTAGATCCTCTAAAAAGGGTGGGTGTCAATAATGTAGATGATACTCCTTGGTGCATGGCTTGCCAGATGCCCTATTCATCATTACAATGTGTTGTAGCTTTAGCAGTCATGAACCCTAGTGAGGACTGTGATGAATGCAATGATGGTGGCCATAGGAAAAGTATAGAACTTGATGAGAAAAACATTAATATATTATCCTCACATGGATTTTCTAGTGAAGATGACTACTCTTATGAAGAAGAGGGTAGTCATGAACAAGATATAGAGGGGAAGAGATATGCAAAAAGTTTTCAGCATCAACAAGTATTTTCTAATGAAGAAGAGGAAGAGTATCATGTTTATAATGTAGAATCCTATACAAATAGTTTCCAATTGAGAAGGCCTTCCAATGACGAGATTAGAGCTTCGACTGTAGCATGAATCATAGGGAAGGTCAAGTGTTGGGAAATGCTAAAGGATTTTTCATAAAGGAAAAAACAAATGAGTGAAGTGCTCAACCTTCTAAAACAAATAAGGTTACGGATAAAGAAGATGCTATCAAAATTGATCAGAATGCTAAGGTCTTAGACTTGAAGAAAGGAAATTCAAATAGAAAAAAGATCCAATTCAACAAGAATGTTGTGACAACTGAGAAGGAACAAGACAAAATAGGTAATGCTAGTCACATACCACTTTCTTCTACTATTACAATTCCTATTAATACACCATTACCAAAATATATTCTAGTGGACATGGCACATGCAGTGATAAATTTAAGGAGACCCCCCCTAAAAAATCCTATAAAATATTGGTGAATCCTAGCTAAGTGCCATAATTTTCCTGGTGAATCTTTCCTTTTTTTTGAAAAATGATTATTTTTCCTGTGAATCTATGTACTTTTTAAAAAATTTGTAAAATCCTAGCAAATACTAATAAATAATTGGTAAAAAAATAATTACAATGGCAAATCCTAGATAATAATTACTAAAGAAATTAATTAGAGTGGCGAATCTTACCTGTAAAACTTTTCATAGTTGGTTGGTGCAATCCCCCAATATGTTTTTTTTATTTTTTGTAATGTTGTAGGGCCTAGGGGTGGTAGCCACTGGCGGGGTTAAGGGGCAGCACCCCTTGTGGGGGTCAAGGGAGAAACACTCCCTTGCAGGGGTCGAGGGGGTGGTGCCCCCTTGCGGGCTCTGGTGACAGCATCCCTGACGCACTCCTATCACAATATAGATGGGGTTGAGGGGCAAAGCACCTTGCTACCAAGCACAAATCCACTATCTAAAAAGCATTGGAGCACACACAGATGCAATATTTTTAAAATATCTCACTTTAAAACAAAGACTAAAAAAAGTGAATTTTTTTTTACCATCGATTACCTTTTTAATTGAATGGATGTCATTCAATTCCATGGCACTCTATGCATGTGCCTTTGAGAAGGCTTGTTGAGGCCCAGAATTTGTTTTAAGCCAAATGATTAAATCTAATCGTGTGGCCGAAAATAATTTTCGGGCGTCAACAATCCTTTTCAAAGGCATACGCATAGAGTCTCCCGAAATTAAACCATAGCCATTTGATTAAAAAAGTAATCAATGGAAACAAATAAAACCCCTTTTCGAAGTGAAAATATTCCTAAAATTAAGTGGGAATTCATTATTAATGGTGATATTGACCTGAAATTAATGGAAGGAATATACTATTAATGGTGAATATAATAAAGATTTGTAATTACATTATAAACTACTAGCAAATCAAATCCAATGCCACATAATTTACTTGGCAAATCAACTTGATTTATTACTAGTTTAAAAAATAATACATTGGCAAATTAACCAAGACAAAATAATTTTTTGCAAAAATCAGGCGATTTAGTCTCCTATAGAGCTTGTACTATTTGCCATTTTTGGAGGCCCTGATTTCAACTATTCGCCAATTGGTGAAGATTTGCCACTAAAAAAATCCCTAGGTACATGTATTTAGTTAGATAAAAATTTTAGTGCCATTGATGGAAATGATGAGAATGAAAGAGCATAAGGACAAGACTCAACCTTTGATTTATAACACCCCTACAGGCCACCTTGGTAACAATAAAAATTATATTGAAAAGAAGAGAAAAGAAGCACAAGGGGCCAAGAAAAGCAATAGAATAGATAATGGAGAAAGACCTAAAGTGTATTTAGGAACTACATTGAGCAAATGTCCATCTCAGGTGGATCCCTTTTATGTTATATTGTCAATTAACAATATGCTTGTCAGAAATTGCATGATAGATTTTGGAGGTTCTGCAAATATCATGCCTCTACAAGTTATGAATTAGTTAGGTCTTCAGGTCACTATATCTTATGGTAAGTGTTTTTCTATTGACTCAAGAGAGGTCCCTGTTACAGGAATAATGAAGGATCTTGACATTAAATTAGTTGCATACTTAGAAAAGGGATATAAAATGAATGTGATAGTGGTGGACATACCACCACAATATGGCATGCTTTTGTCTAGAAGGTGGTCAACTATAATTGGAGAAAGTATTCAAATGAATTATTCCTAAGTAATTCCCCATGATTTCACCCAAATCATTACCTGAACAAACACCGAACCAACAAATTTTCCACATTTGCAACTGCGGTCCATTTACATGACGTATTGCACTCGTGTACACACAAGGTGTCACATCAAGCACAAAAACACCTAAAACAACATCACCATAGCACTAAGCAAGGTGGCACAAGCGGAAGACCTCACCAATCATGTGACAACTCACAACGATGCCAAGAGAGAGGTAGAGCTCACTCCATGATGAGGATCAGATACACGTCCATGACCGTGCTCCCTTGTGACCACATGGAGTAGGATGAGAGCGACATCCACTTTGGTTCATTTCATGACTACACAAGACATCCCAAATGCAAGGGTAATTCTCACCCATGGGATGGTCCAACTAGGAGGTACAATTCTGCAACCAACTGGAATGGTCACTAGTCAAACTCATGAAAAGGCACACTTCCCAAAGCAAAAGAGGGAATAATCCAAGATTGAATAATTTACCAAAAGGGTCCAGAATTCAACAAAAACACCTATGGTACTTATAAAATTAATCAACATCAAATATCATTCATTTAACCAAAAACATTAAGGTGTTGAACAAAAAATGTCCACATGCCAAAAAGGACAAAAGAGATACAAAGGGTTATGCATGTTCAACACTAACGCTGACATGTGCAAAAAGAAAAGATAGGATCCTCACAAACTATGTGGGATGAATATGATCCAACACAAACATATCCATAAACATCAAATAACTGAGTCTAAACATGATAACATAGCTAGATTCTAAAATGTACAATTTATTAAAACATGCCTACATCCTCACAAACCAAGATGTAGAAAAATACAAGATGATATCCAATAATTACAATATTTGAAGGGCTTCATCCTAAACATAGATGAATCATAGCCAACATCATAAATCAAATCATAGCATTAATTACATCCTATTACAAGGGTATCAAAAAACCTACATGACAAAGGTTACAATAATCAATAATAATAATATACAAGTGCATAAACCACCCAAAAACCAACACACTCTCCAAGTTGCAGCAAGACATGAAGCATGACATAATCAACCTACAAGAAGATAAGGTAACCATCCAACACCTAAATATCATCATGAAGGACCAATGGAGAAATGTTTCTCATTTCCCAACCGTATTGCCATCGTCGAGTGCAATAGTTGTCTATGCAACTCTAGGCAACCCTTGAGCTACACAGAAGGTGAATGTGGCAAACCCAATAGCATCATCTCACTCAATCTAGGGTATACATAGAAACATATTGTATGCACACCAATCAATGCACACAACACACATGGCACAACTTCCAATATAATGCATATAAACAACACATGGTACAACTATCATCCAATTACATTCAAGTGACATATGGCACACTTGCCAAAGCATAATAGAATGACATGACAACATTCAAGCATAAGGGAAATAATTAGACCTTCAATGGATGCCAAATGATACACATATAAGCATGAATCGGGTATCACAATGCACATTGAATCACATGGTAAATATCACATGTCAAGTCAAACTTTGATGGTGGAAGAAGGAAGAGAGACCTAGGTAGTTAGGACAAGGAGTGTCATACAAGCGCTATACTCACCTCATGGAAAAACATGAGAGAATAACTTCTTCATTGCAACCAGACACTACACGAAATATTTCTCTTTACACCCAAACCCATGCAAGTCAGACAATTCACCAGGACATGCAGTTTGGTGTAGATAATCTATTTATTAAATTTTATTACCCATGTGTTTAAATGTGATTCTTGATTAAAAGTTGTACCATTCACTAATTCCAACAACTTCTTTGGGCCATGGTGCATGATGGAAGCCACTCCTTTCCCTACCCCTATACCTCTTCCTAAACACCCAAAGCTCCAATTTATCCAATTGGGCTTGGCACGATTTACAAGGTAACAAAATCCCAATTTGACAAAAACACAACATTTTCTAAAAAGATTGAAAATATCATTTCCCATGGGAGGCAACTCATCCGACATTAAAATTAATAAAGGAATTGTTTAAAATTGAAATTTCATTTTCTTTTCTATTTGCTTGAAAAACCATGTAAACCCAAATTCACCATTGTTGCAAGCTTGGCTAACTTGAGCCATGTTCTAACGCCAAAAAGTCCTAATTTAAAATAGAATATCACTTTTTAATCAATAACATTTAACACACCATTTAAAATATGTCTAATTCATTTCATTTTACTAACCTAAATAATTTAATAAATTACCTAGGAACATTAAAATTGATTTAACAACATTTCAACTTCCAAATACCTTTCAAGCAACACATTTAGTAATACAAAATTAGCTAATGAACTTATTTCAACTATGCATATAGATTCAAGGAATGAGGAGCATAATCCTAAGGTATTGGTAGTTTAGGAAAAAATTCTTAGATCAGGCAGTAGGCATTAAAATTCCTTCATTTCCATGCTATCCATCCATCTAATCTTGGTGAGGGATTTGTTTTCCTGTCTGGCAATTCCAATTAGGATTGGGTGAGGAGAGGGCTTATAGATCCCTCTTCCCCTCCCTTAGAACAATGGTACTTGATAGATAAACAACTACAATTAAGTAGCGTTGTCCACTAGGATGAAACAATTGGTGATGGAAATAAGGAACTAAGTTGACAAGAATAGTTAGTTCTCTGTCTAACTTAGACTAATGACTACTTCTGCTTCCTCTTTGGCTAAGATTTTGACACGTCTAGAGTTAGCTATGTGTGGCTTCCACATACATCCTGAGGATTGAGGTGGTTGGAAAATTCCTTTTGAAAGATGGGGAGTCACATCCTTGTGCCTAGAGTGTGGTACAAGATGGAGGACACTACCATTTGAGAGCCTTTGGGGATGTTCTTCCTTACATCTATTTTCATCTAAAGGGTAGTTAATCTTGGCATGCATTTGGCCAACCATGATGGCGGAGAATCATTTTTCCATAATGACCTATTTTCTAGTAATAGGAGTGGGTAGGTAGAGGACAAAACAATTGGCATTCCATTTTGGGGAAATGATTTGACTCTCTAGTATAACACCTAGATTATCTCAAGGAATTGTACTACAAGGACGGATATATTTTTGTCTTGTTGAGCCTTAAGGATACCTTTTTGTATATTCTTTTTAGACAAGATGTATGGGGGTGATCAAATGAAAACATGACATCTGTACATGACCTGAAGCTTATTATGCTCCCTTATTTCTATAAAAGGGAAATCAAGGCCATTTTGAAAGGGTTCTAAATCTTTGTTTTAGCCAGTAGTATATTTTGTGTCTTAATCTAAAGCAAATAGAAGATTGTTGCATTTCAATTTGTGTTCAAATCTATAGAGAAATGAGTCATTTTCAAATCTGAATACATTGTTATACTGGTTATAGAACCCTTTCCATATTGTATAAGTAATGAAGTTCATATGGATGCTCAATATCAAGGATATTTTGGTTCAACTTTATAGTTCTTTGTATTGTGTGTATTTTCTTTAGATTTCTCTCAAGGAGAGAAATGATTGCTTGGAAAATATTTTGTTAACTTTGTTCTGCATTGTGTTTTTAAAAGATAGCTCTATAGTACTAGATAAAGGAGGCATCAATGCAAGGTATTGATGCCATTAGTCTACTTTTAATGAAGTAATATTGCTTGAATGATACACTTGTTTTGTGCAACTTGACTCTTTAACCCAATGGATTAGGCACTAGTCTCTTACTAAGTTGATATGTTGATTTAGATCCATCCCTACAATCAAAATCATTTCTATCTTTGTGATTGTTCTAAGAGTAGAATTGGATAAATAATCATTCTCAATCATTGTCTGAACTATGTTACCAGAGGATTAAGTTGATTTGATAGGAACTAGTCATCTCCTTGGTTTATTTTCATTGAGAACATTCTATTTTAAAGAAACACCCTAAAATAATTTTGAAATTCTTTTAGGTGTTGTAAAGTGTACACCCACCTTGGTCTCACAGAACCAAAAGTGTAGAGGATTTTAAACTTATTGTTAATCTTGTTCATTGGCCATTGATCTAGAATCCTTGAGCATGAGAAATTGGCTAAATCTTTAGAGGATATAGATAATCAATTGGAGGAACCAACACCTTCCACATTTACTTCCCTACCATCGTGGGCTATCTAACTTCACCTTTTCCTTGTTGCTTTAAAATTGATTCAAAATTTGGGAACTTTTCAGACCACTTCTCTACCTTATTGCAAATTTTAATATTATATTCCATTTGAAACGAAATGTTCACTACTCTATCTACTAATTTGTTACCTTCTCTATAAGTATGGCTTATTTTGTAGTCCGGATATTTTCTCAACAACTCTACTGCTCTTTTCAAAAAATTATTGAGCCTTCAATTAGGGGTTTCCTTGCAACACAAAGCATTAACCATGACCAAAGAGTCTCCTTCAACATGTATTCTTCTTAGTCCTAATAATAATCCCAACTCGAGTCCCATAATTAAGGCTTGAATCTCTATTTCATTATTTAACTGAAATCCTATTCATTTTGCTCCTGCTCCTATCAACTCCCCTTCTTCATTCCTAATGACACAACCTATACTTGCTTGACCTAGATTGCCCTCCAAAGCCCCATCAAAATTGAGTTTAGGCCATCCATGATCGGGTGGAATCCATTTTACCATTTGTTACTAAATTATGTTTGCAACCTAATTTAGTGACGCCTAGATAGCAGTTGTCGGAAAGGGTGTAAAGAAATTTTTTATGTGTATAATCATCCAATTAATTTATGATGTCTTGACAAAAGAACAAGAAAAGATCACTTATCAGGATCATATGACATCTCAAGTTGGGTTGTCAAACCATCCTGATAAGTGAAATGCCCTAGAGACAAGAAAATAGACATTCAAAGAATGACAGGTATCTAACTGACTTCATTTTTTCAGTTATGATGTTGTTGATTATTCAGTACATTTCAGTGCAATTTCAAGAGAGAGGTATTTATAAACTATCATTTCTTCATCATGTTTTAAACATGTGCATTAAAAGAGATTCAGCTGTTTATGCTATGTATTTGATTCAGAAAGAAAAATATACATGTCATTGCATAAAGTGAAATAACTGATTGTATTTAGAAGAGTGTTTAAATATGTCCCACACAAGCTGTGGGAGTGACTGGAGTATGCTACATAAAAGTAAATTTTACTTTTTGAAGGAATAAAAATGGATAGGAAAAGTAAAGGGACCCATCATTGCCTGTGAGTGATGAATCCTGAGGTTGAGTTGGTCTTCAACTCCCTCTATCTGGTGAGCTTCGGAATACCTACAAAAAGTGTTGTGTTAGAGCTCTGGGTTCCAAAAATTTTCATACACATAATCAAATCAACAAAAAAGTATCATCTACTTTTATGGAGCAGCAGCCATCTAATGAACAGTAAGAGAGAGAAGTAAATTGAGCATATTCAGAGCCATATTAGATAATGCTCAAGGAGAAACAAAAGAGATAGTTGATCAAGAGATGTAATTACCAAATCAGAAGGACAAAATTAAGAAAGATTAGCATCATGGGCTATAATCCAAAATATGTTTTATGTTCTAACTTGTTTGTTCACTGTGCAGGTATAGGTAAAATATTCATTGTAGAATTTATTCAGTATGTGGAGTAAAATGCACCTCCCACAAGGGTTGAGCCCAACATGCTACCCACTTGGTTATCAAGAGGGATATTAAGTGTATTTTTCATCAATGAAAGTGACTTCAAGATCCATGGCAGTCAACAACCAAAGAGAGACATATGAAGAGAAATGATCCATCAACAAGGAGCCTCCATGCTTGAACAAGTATATATGTGAAGGAAGTCCCTCAAGGAGAGGATAGTTGGAGATCCATCAGAATGTTTTTTCTTGCAAAATAGTCATTGTAGTTCATGAGAGGTAGCCATAATGATAAAACAAGGATAACTATGCCTGGGATAGTCTCTTAAAAAGACTATTATTTGAGGGGTTTCCATAACAAGGTCCAATGCAAATGAACAACAGACATAAAGATTACTTAGTTCTGGCATATGCTAATACAAGAGGAGTAGCCAATTTTGAAGGGAGTAATGATTTCATTCAAGCAATGATAACATATCAATGAAAGGAAAGTGTTGGTGCTCAACAAAGTGGCAATGGGTAGAAGTGCAGTCCTATCAGAAGACAGTCATCAAACTTAGGTCCTGTAACCTCCAATACAACAAAGAAATCCATGTGTTCAGGTTGTTATGAGAATCCTCACACTTATAGAGACTTGAAGGTATGCAAAAGAATTCCAGAAAGACACACAGAGCACCATTAGGAATGAAGAAATAGTCATGTGCAGCTAGTAGTATAAGTTGCAAGAATGAATAGTCTCCATTAGACAAAGGAACATTATCCTTAGTAGCACAAGACACCGACAGAATAGTCATATGCTTATCATATAATGCTCTTCAATGAGGATAGTGACCAAAAGGGGACACAAGGGTCCCATGATTACTGTGTATTAACATTCAAGGAAGTTGTGTTTAAACTATTCATAAGTGATAGCATAAGATTATAAGGAAACAATAAAACTACCATAAGAATAGTAGTTATCAATATGACAATAGAAGAGCTATGATAAAGGTTAGTAATAGTGCAATCCATTCAAGTTGCAAGAGTACAATTTAATAAACAAGTAAGGATAGACTTGTAACCAATGAAGAGGAAGAGGACTATTTCAGATGGTCATTCCCAAATACCATTCATTCCACCACTCAAAAGTTACTTGCTATTGAACATTTGACTATTGGAGTGAATGATATGTAGAGTAGAATCTTCTCATGATAGCCCAAGAACATAGTCACAACGACTGTAAATAACAGTCAACATTCATGAGGAGACTGTTCCAAAATGATAGTCAACAATCAAGAGAAGACGTCACCTAATAGGGAGGAATAGTAAAGTGCAGAGGTCACTATTAAACAATGAAAGAGGATCATGGATCAGACAATCATAAAAGATCTTGAAGGAGCAAAGTATCAGGATCTAAAGACAATCACAGAATGACAAGGGACAATCATGACTAGACACAGTACAAGTAAATTTAAAATAGGCCTATGAAATGAAGGAATATAGGTATCTATATACAAAGCAACAATAAGTGTTGAATGGGTGACTGAACTTTTCACTCCACTTCAAACACATGGAAACGATGAAGTCCATGAAGCTCTGGATTCTCCCAGGGTCATATATCATTGTCATGATTTTCAATTACATGATCAGTGTTATTCCTCAGATGTTTGATGGTCATTTGGATGAGTTGGAGCTGGTAATCTTAGCCTCCATTGCCAATATAAAAGTTCAATGGTTGGCATATGGAATCATGTTGGATATGGCAAGTGCAGTGCAGACTATATGTGGCCAAGCTGATGGAGCCAAGCAATTCAATATGCTTGGAGTGATTTGCTGAAGGTCTATTGTAATAATGACTACAACTGCCATACTGCTGGCTTTATATATAGGTTTGCAGACCCCATGTTATGTGTAATAGGGCAAAGTGACTCTATACCTACCGACTATCAACTACTTTAATTGGTAGGTCAAGTGAAAAGATAGTAATAAGGGCATGTTGAGAGCTATATGAAGTTTTCTAGAAGCATTATAGTGCCCAAACAAACCTTTTGTCAATCTCTAATATTCTTGAGGAGAAGTCCTCAAGATGACTATATATAGTTAAACTAAAAAGCAGTCCTTAGTTTAAAAGAATAATCATATCCAAGAAGAATGCAAAGGTAAGTGTAGCCTTCATAGAGAAGAGATGTTGTGAATTGAAAGTTTTGTATGATCAGTACATCTAAATGTATAAAATAGTAGAATAATCATTACACTCAGAAAAGAAAAAGAAGCCTTCACATGTTTCATGGAATCAACAACAAGGAGCAAAACATTGAAACATATGAATACCTTGAAACATATTTTACCTTTACCCATTGAATATCAAATCTGTGGTCATGACTGGAGTTGTACTGTCAAATTCTAAATGTTTAATATAGACTTGAGAGTGCCTAGTGTGATGATCATGATAATGGAATTAACAAGAGCTTTGATGGAAGTGGAACTCCTCTAGAGTATTTGTGTGACCTTTCCATAGGATATGAAGGAAAGAAAATCAGATGGGAAGAAGTAAGGACTCGAATGTCTAAGCATCCTCAGTTGGGGAATTTGAATTTAAATGCTACATCTAGGTTGGATAGTAGAATTGCAGCGGGTGTTCAACATCATTTAAAAGTAACACATAGGTCTACTTCTCAAAGCCACAACAGGAATAGAGAAAGCAAACCTTAATAGTTTTCTCTATCTTTCTTTGTTCATTGTTCACAGAAACAACCCATATCTTTAATAGAGTACAACATATAAAAATAAAAAAAAGGCTCTATTCCTCCATCATGTATACCAACAGGTTGAGAAATAACATGAAAAGAAGAAACTCACCTTTTAAGTGCAACCTGGATCAGTCTAAAGAGCCTTCAAAAACATGCAGAGAGGCTACAACAACCCTTCAAAACCCTTGGTGCTAGCGGCGGAGCAGAGAGCCCAAGTGAAATATTAAGAATGAGCTTAGGGTTTTTCTTTTGTCTATTTTGTGCCCTAGCTCGTATGATTGATTTAGTCTCCTAGAGATTGGCAAATTAACCAAGATAGAATAAATTTCTGTAAAAATTGGGTGATTTAGTCTCCTATAGAGCTGGTACTATTCACCAATTGGTGAAGATTTGCCCCAAATAAATTCCCTTGGCACATGTATTTAGTTGGATAAAAATTTTAGTGCCATTGATGGAAATGATGAGAATAATAGAGCATAAGGACAAGACTCCACATTTGATTTATAACACCCCTATAGGCCAACTTGGTAACAATAAAAGTTTTATTGAAAAGAAGAGCAAAGAAGCACAAGGGGCCAAGAAAAGCAATAAAATAGATAATGGAGAAAGACCTAAAGTGTATTTAGGAACTACATTGAGCAAATGTCCATCTTAGGTGGATCCCTTTTATGTTACATTGTCAATTAACAATATGCTTGTCAGAAATTGCATGATAGATTTTGGAGCTTCTACAAATATCATGCCTCTACAAGTTATGAATTGGTTAGGTCTTTAGGTCACTATATCTTATGGTAAGTGTTTTTCTATTGACTCAAGAAAGGTCCCTGTTACAGTAATAATGAAGGATCTTGACTTTAAATTAGTTGCATACCTAGAAAAGGGATATAAAATGAATGTGATAGTGGTGGACATACCACCACAATATGGCATGCTTTTGACTAGAAGGTGGTCAACTATAGTTGGAGGAAGTATTCAAATGAATTATTCCTAAGTAATTCCCCATGATTTCACCCAAATCATTACTTGAACAAACACTAAACCAACAATTTTTTTACGTTTGCAAGTGTGACATTTTCATGACGCATTGCATTTATGTACACAAGGTGTTGTAACAAGTACAAAAACACCTAAAAAAAAATTAGCATAGCACTAAGTAAGGTGGCACAATTCGAAGACTTCACCCATCATGTGACAACTCACAACGATGCCAAGCGAGAGGTGGAGCTCACTCCATGACAAAGATCAGATACACATCCATGACCTTGCTTCCTCGTGAACACATGGAGTATAATGAGAGTGACATCCACTTTGTCCATTTCATGACTACACAAGACATCCCAAAAGCAAGGGTAATGCTCACCCATGGGATGGTCCAACAAGAAGGTACGATTCCTCAACCAACTTGAATGGTCACTAGTCGAACTCATGCAAAGGCATGCTTCCCAAAGCAAAAGAGGGAATAATCCAAGATTACATAATTTACCAAAAGGGTCCAAAATTCAACAAAAACACCTATGGTACCTAAAAACATTAATCAACATCAAAGAGCATTCATTTAACTAAAAATATTAAGGTGTTGAACCAAAAATGTCCACATGCCAAAAAGAACAAAAGAGATACAAAAGGCTATGCATGTTCAACAGTAACGCTGACATGTGCAAAAAGAAAAGATAGGATCCTCACAAAATATGTGGGATGAATATGATCCAACACAAACATATCCATAAAAATCAAATAGCTGAGTCTAAACATGATAACATAGCTAGATTCTAACATGTACAATCTATCAAAACATGCCAACATCCTCACAAACCAAGACATGGAAAAATACAAGATGATATCCGATAATTACAATATTCGAAGGGCTTCATCCTAAACATAGATTAATCATAGCCAACATCATAAATCAACTCATATAATTAATTACATCTTATTACAAGGGTCTCAAAAAACCTACATTACAAAGGTTACAATAATCAATAATGATAATATACAAGTGCATAGACCACCCATAAACCAACACACTCTCCAAGTTGCAACAAGACACGAAGCATGACATAGTCAACCTACAAGAAGATAAGGTAACCATCCAATATCTAAATATCATCATGAAGGACCAACGGATAAATTTTGCTCATCTCCCAACCGTATTGCCATCGTCGAGTGCAATAGCTGTCTATGCAACTCTAGGCAACCCTCGAGCTACACAGAAGGTGATCATGGCAAACCCACTAGAATCATCTCACTCAATCTAGGGTATACATAGAAACATATGGTATGCACACCAGTCAATGCACACAACACACATGGCACAACTTCTAATAGAATGCATATAAACAACACATAGTACAACTATCATCCAATTACATTCAAGTGACATATGGTAAACTTGCCAAAGCATAATAGAATGACATCATAACATTCAATCATAAGGGAAATAATCACACCTTCAATGCATATTAAATGAGGCATGAATCATAGTCCATCATACACATATGAGCATGAATCAGGTATCACAATGCACATGCAATCACATGGTAAATATCACATGTCAAGTCAAACTTTGATGGTGGAAGAAGGAAGAGAGACCTAGGTAGTTAGGACAAGGAGTGTCATACAAGGGAAATACTCACCTCATGGCAAAACATGAGGGCATAACCTCCTCATAGCAACCAGACACTACACCAAATATTTCTCTTTACACCCAAACCCATGCAAGTCAGACACTTCACCAGGACATGCAGTTTGGTGTAGATAATCTATTTATTACATTTTATCACCCATGTGTTTAAATGTTATTCCTGATTAAAAACTACCATTCACTAATTCCAACAACCTCTTTGGGCCATGGTGCATGATGGAAGCCACTCCTTTCCCTACCCCTAGACCTCTTCCTAAACACCCAAAGCTCCAATTTATCCAATTGGGCTTGGCACGGTTTACAATGTAACAAAATCCCAATTTGACAAAAAAACAACATTTTCTAAAAATATGCAAAACATCATTTCCCATGGGAGGCAACTCATCTGACATTAAAATTAATAAAGGAATGCTTTGAAATTGAAATTTAATTTTTTTTTCTATTTGCATGAAAAACCATGTAAATCCAAATTCACCATTGTTGCAAGCTTGGCTACATTGAGCCATTTTCTAACTTTCATGTTTCAAACTCCAATGCAAATTTGACAACTAGACATTTTAACATAAATGCACAACATTCCAAATATGCAATAAAAACAAGGTGGGTAATCCTAGGTAAAATTTGCTATAACCCTACCTGTTTTGCATGTTTCCAACCAAGAACACATAGGGAAAATACATAAAACATCCATAAATTCATTACTAAGTTTTCCCTACCTAATTAGGATGCCATAAAAATCCACTAAATGTGGCATTGCAGTGAAGAAAGCATACAAATTTAAAACAAAAGAAAGATTCAAAAATACTACCTTTCCTACAAGCAATCCAAGGAGGAGAAGAGGGTTTTTAAAACAATCTTTGATCACACACAAGCATCCACAATTCAAATCCACTTCACTTCAACCAAGGAATCCAAGGAATTCAACCTTTCTTCCATTCATGGAGAAAATCCTTCTTTCCAACAAGAGAGGGTTTGAGAGGAGAAAGCAAATGGAGAGGAAAAATAATGAAATAAAATAACTCATTTTCCTTTTAACACCCAAAAGTCCTAATTTAAAATAGAATATCATTTTTTTAATCAATAACATTTAACACACCATTTAAAATATATCTAATTCATTTCATTTTACTAACCTAAATAATTTAATAAATTAACTAGGAACATTAAAATTGATTTAACAATATTTCAACTTCCAAATACCATTCAAGCAACACATTTAGTAATAAAAAAATTATCTAATGAACTTATTCCAACTAAGCATATAGAGTCAAGGAATGAGGAGCATAATCCTAAGGTATTGGTGGTTTAGGGAAAATTCATTAGATGAGGCAACATGTATTAAAATACCTTCATTTCCATGCTATCAATCCATCTCATCTTGGTGAGGGATTTGTTTTCCTGTCAGGCAATTCCAATAACTACATGTTATTGTGAGTTTTCAGATTGGGATTGGGTGAGGAGGGGGCTTATTGATCCCTCTTCCCCTCCCTCAGAACAATGCACTCAATAGAGAAACAACTACAATTAAAGTAGTGTCGTCCACTAGGATGAAACAATTGGTGATGGAAATAAGGAACTAAGTTGACAAGAATAGTTAGTTCTCTGTCTAAGTTAGACTAATGACTTCTTCTGCTTCCTCTTTAGCTAGGATTTTGGCACATCTCAAGTCAGCTATGTGTGGCTTCCACATACATCCTGAGGATTGAGGTGGTTCGAAAATTCCTTTTGAAAGATGGGGGGTCACATCCTTGTGCTTGGAGTGTGGTACAGGATGGAGGACACTACCATTTGAGAGCCTCTGGGGATGTTGTTCCTTACAGATATTCTCATCTGAAGGGTAGTTAATCTTGGCATGCATCTGGCCAACCATGATGGTGGAGAATCATTTTTTATTGACCTATTTTCTAGTAACAGGAATGGGTAGGTAGAGGACAAAATAGTTGGCATTCCCTTTTAGGGAAATGATTTGATTCTCTAGTATAACACCTAGATTATCTTGGAACTATACTACAAGGAGGAATATATTTTTGTCTTCTTGAGCCTTAAAGATGCCTTTTGGCATATTCTTTTTAGACAAGATGTATGGGGGTGATCAAATGAAAACATGAAATCTGTACATGGCCTGAAGCTTATTCTACTCCCTTGTTTCTATAAAAGGGAAATTAAGGCCATTTTGAAAGGGTTCTGAATCTCTATTTTAGGCAGTAGTATATTTTGTGTCTTAATCTAAAGCAAATAGAAGATTACCGCATTTCAATTTGTGTTCAAATCTGTAGAGAAATGAGTCATTTTCAAAGTTGGATACATTGTTATACTAGTTATAGAACCCTTTCCATATTGTATAAGTAATGAAGTTCATATGAATGCTCATTATCAAGGATATTTTGGTTCAACTTTATAGTTCTTCGCATTGTGTGTATTTTCTCTGGCTTTCTCTCAAGGGGAGAAATGATTACTTGGAAAATATTTTGTGAACTTTATTCTGCATTGTGGTTTTAAAAGATAGTTCTATAGTACTAGATAAAGAAGGCATCAATGCAAGGTATTGATGCCATTAGTCTACTTTTAATGAAGTAATATTGCTTGAATGATATACTTGTTTTGTGTAACTTGACTCTTTAACCCAATGGATTAGGCACCAGTCTCTTACTAAGCTGCTATGTTGATTTAGATCCATCCCTACAATCAAAATCATTTCTCTTTTTGTTATTGTTCTAAGAGTAGAATTGGATAAATAATCATTCTCAATCATGGTTTGAAATGTGTTAGCAAAGGATTAAGTTGATTTGATAGGAACCAGTCATCTCCTTGGTTTATTTGCATTGAGAACATTCTATTTTAAAGCAACACTCTAAATTTTTTTGAAATACTTCTAGGTGTTGTAAAGTGTACACCCGCCTTGGTCTTATAGAACCAAAAGTGTAGAGGATTTTAAACTTATTGTTGAATCCTATTCATTGGCCATTGATCTAGAATCCTTGAGAAAGAGAAATTGGCTAAATCTTTAGAGGATATAGATAATCAGTTGGAGGAACCAACACCTTTCACATTTACTTCCCTGCCATCGTGAGCTATCTAGCTTCACCTTTTCCTTGTTGCTTTAAAATTGATTCAAATTTTGGGAACTTTTCAGACCACTTCACTACCTTATTTCTAATTTTGACATTATATTCCATGTCAAAGGAAATGTTTTCTACTCTATCTACTAATTTGTTACCTTCTTTATAAGTATGGATTATTTTGTAGTCCTGATATTTTTCAACAACTCTACTGCTCTCTTCAAAATATTATTGATCTTTCAATTAGGGGTTTCCTTGCAACATAGAGCATTAATCATGATCAAATAGTCTCCTTCAACATGTATTCTTCTTAGTTCTAATTATAATCCCAATTGGAATCCCATAATGAAGGCTTGAATCTCTACTTCATTATTTAACTGAAATCCTATTCATTTTGCTCCTGTCCCTATCAGCTCCCCTTCTTCATTCCTGATGACACAACCTATACATGCTTGACCCAGACTGCCCTTTAAAGCCCCATCAAAAATGAGTTTAGGCCATCCAAGATTAGGTGGAATCCATTTTACTATCTATTACTAAATTATGTTTCCAACCTAATTTAGTGAGGCCTAAACAACAGTTGTTGGAAAGGGGGTACAGAAAAATTTTATGTGCATAATCATCCAGTTAATTTCTGATGTCTTGACAGAAGAAAAAGAAATGATCACTTATCAGGATCATATGACATCTCAAGTTGGGTTGTCAAACCATCCTGATAAGTGAAATGCCCTAGACACAAGAAAATAGACATTCAAAGAATGACAGGTATCTAACTAACTTCATTTTTTCAGTTATGATGTTGCTGATTATTCAGTACATTTTAGTGCAGTTTTAAGAGAGAGGTATTTATAAACTATCATTTCTTCATCATTTTTTAAACACGTGCTTTAAAATAGATTCTGTTATTTATGCTATGTATTTGATTTAGAAAGAAAAATATACACGTCATTGCATAAAGTAAAATAACTGATTATATTTAGAAGAGTGTTTAAATATGACCCACACAAGTCATGGCAGTGAATGGAGTATGCTACATAAAAGTAAATTTTACTTTTTGAAGGAATAAAAATGCATACAAAAAGTAAAGGGACCCATCATTACCTGTGAATGACAAATCCTAAGGTTGACCTGGTCTTCAGCTCCCTCTATTTGCTGAGCTCTGAAATACATGCAAAAAAGTGTTGTGTTAGAGCTTTGGGTTCCAAAACGTTTCATACACATAATCAAATCAACAAAAAAGTACCATCTACTTTTATGGAGCAGCAGTAGCCATGTAATGAACAGTAAGAGAGAGAAGTAAATTGAGCATATTTAGAGCCATATTAGATAATGCTCAAGGAGAAACAAAAGAGATAGCATATCAAGAGATGCAATTACAAAATTAGAAGGACAAAATCAAGAAAGAAAAGCATCATGGCCTATAACCCAAAATATATTTTATGTTCTAACTTGTTTGTTCACTGTGTAGGTATAGGTGAAATATTCATTGTAGACTTTATTCAGCATGTGGAGTAAAATTTGCCTCCCACAAGGGTTGAGCCCAGCATGCTACCCGCTTGGTTATCAAGAGGGATATTAAGTGTATTTTTCATCAATGAAAGTGATTTCAAGATCCATGGCAGTCAACAACCAAAGAGAGACATACAAATAGAAATAGTCTATCAACAAGGAGCCTCCATGCATGAACAAGTGTATATATGAAGGTAGTCACTCAAGGAGATGATAGTTGGAGACCCATCAGAATGTTTTAGCTTGCAAAATAGTCATTGTAGTTCATGAGAGGCAGCCATAATGATGAAACAAGGACAACTATGCCTGGGACAGTCTTTGCAAAAGATTGTTATTTGAGAGGTTTCAATAACAAGGACAAATGCAAATGAACAACAGGCATAGAGATTGCTTAGTTCTAGCAGATGCTAATATAGGAGGAGCATCCAATTTCAAAGGGAGTAATTATTTCATTCAAGCAATGACAACATATCAATGAAAGGATAGCGTTGGTGCTCAATAAAGTGGCAATGGGTAGAAGTGTAGTCCTATTAGAAGACAGTCATTAGACTTAGGTCTAGCAACCTCCAATATAACACTAAAATCCATGTGTTCAGGTTGTTATGAGAATCCTCACACTTATAGAGACTTGAAGGTATGCAAAAGAATGCCAGAAAGACCCACAATGCACCATCAGGAATGAAGAAACAATCATGTACAACTAACAATATAAGTTGCAAGAATGAAGAGTCTCCATTAGACAAAGGAACATTATCCTCAGTAGCACAAGACACTGAGAGAATAGTCATATGCTTATCATATAATACACTTCAATGAGGACAGTGACCAAAAGGGGACACAAGGGTCCCATGATGACTGTGTATTAACATTCAGGGAAGTTGTGTTTCAATCATTCATAAGTGATAGTATAAGATTATAAGGTGTATACACCTAAAAATGACACGACTCTAGCTAAATAAATATTTTAAATATTTATTTCATTTTAAATTCCTCTATCAATAAATATATAAATTAATTTACTTATTTGATTCATATTTCTCCAAAAATTAAATAAAATCATTGATTTAATTAAATAATCCAAATTCTTCTAAAGCCATTCTAAATTAAATAATACCAAATTATTTAATTAATTCTTCTAAATTCCAAAGTCTTCAAATCCGTAAATATCAAATCATTCTCTATATTTAAATAAATCCAAATATTTATTTAAATTATCTATTTCCTCCAAAATTGAATTACTACCAAAAATACTTCAATTAATCCATGTGCACGTGTAATTAAATATTTTAATATTTAATTAGCTAATACCCCCTCACCCACATGTCCTATTTATCCTCTAGTCAAATTAGTTAACTCTTCAATCAATTCACTTAACTGATTAGTCTATTCTGTTAACTAGTCAATCATCTCAGTTAACTCAATCTATTATGTTAACTTCCATATCTCAAAATAGAGCAAGACACTTGTCCTCTCCCTATTCGTGCACATCCTCTCAAATTTCCTTAACCGTTGATCTTATTATTCATTCTACACCATTGATATTCTTTCTCACAAATCCATAAATACAACCCCTATTCCTCCATTTGAAGAATCCAAGCTTTTTATAAACTTACTCTATAGCAATCACTCCATAGCTTGAGATCAATTGTCACACCATTATCACCATTATCATTGTATTGTGAAGACCTCTTCATTGCACAAAACCTATCAACATCCATTCTCCATTATCATCTTGGATAAAAGCAAGGAAGTGCACCTTCTGAGGGCTCTATTCATACACGAGATCAATTTGAGATAGGCGACCAATGGAAGTCACGGAATAGAAAGGTTTACAAGGTATTGTACTCTTTGTGTTTGATCTTATTTGTTTTAATTTCATTGAGCTATTAGATAATTAGTTGGTTATACCATTGTTCCCATTTTTTTGATAACATTTTTGGCACCCATGATGGGGCCCTTGCCCCAATTTAACTTCGAAATTGAGTTTTGTGTGTTAGAATCTATACATAGGATGTTTCTGTGCATCCATCGCATTCTTCTACACATCTACTCTCTATTACTGCGCATCCACTCACAATTACGGCACATACATTCTTTGTTACTACGCATTGGTCAAATCTACACATCTACTCTCTAATACTGCAGATCTGTCAAAATGTACGCATCCACTCACTGTTATGGCGCATACATTCTCTATTACTACACATCTATTTCTGCACATCATTCTCTGTTACTGTGCATTCATTCACTGTATCTGCGCATTTATTCTACTAGGGTTTTTGAGCTATTTCTCAAGAAATTTCTAACGCTAACATCATTTGCAAGAATATTCTCAGATCCACCTTGCAGGTTAAGATCTGGTCAGACATATAGTTGCATGGTCAACTCTCATCTAGATCTAAATAGCAAAAGAAGTAATTGACCTTGTTGATGCAAATTTCACTTAGATCTAACTAGGAGGGAAGTAATTTGTACTTGTTGCATCACGACTTGAACATAGTCCCAACTAGAAGGATTAAAACTAGACAATTGCTCTCAAAAGATTTTTCAAACTTAACAAATCTTGTGTGCCTGATAGAGTAACTCATTTAGTTTTTCTCTTTTTAACTAGGAGGAAAGAACTAGTGTTTTCCGTAATTTTGGAATGATGATAGGATTATGCTCTCCCCTTAATTGGGTGACCAAAAGGCCAACATCATCATTTTGTATGTGTGACCTTTAGAGAGGCCTGCCCTTGGAATTCCTTCCTTCCAAGTGGGACGACCTTAAAAGTGATAATGGCTAAAGCCAAGTGCCTCCAAGTCACTATAAATAAATTGCATTTGTGATGAAAGTTGCAAGCGATGGGTGCTATTGTATTACATCAACAAATGTTTCCTCCACAACCCTGTGGATTGTAACCTCTGCCGGCTGGGAATCCTTCTTATTGAAGCGAATGGCCGCACGTGTAATCACCCGAATGCATGCCTTAACTAAAATCCTTTTGTTATAGTAAGCCAAAATCCCCTATTCGGTGACATAGGAGGAGGAACCTCTAGAGTCATCCAACATCATACCCTCATTTAGTGTAGAGACAGAAAAGTTCAACTCTTCAAAGGAACTATAACTTGGTATGCATGAGAATTGAGTGTCGTGGAGGGGAGCCGGTGCTACCAAGTTATTAGTTGTCTGCCTTTATGCAAGTGGTTGGTTTAAAAACTAAGTTGGAACTCATCGAATACTATCCTTACCAACATTAGGATTGTGCTTACATTGTAGTCAAAAAATCAAATTATCATGAAAATATTTTGTGTGTGATGTGTTTTTCTTGCCATAATTGAAGAAATAAATCAAAAAGAGAAACATCCAAACAAAGAACCCAAAAACATTGAAAAACATGCCTTTACCAAGTCAAAATTAGTCAAAATCAAACAAAACAACATAGATCTATGCATCTACTTCATCCTGCTGTGCATTTGCTTCACCCTATTGTGCATCTATTTTCTACTGCGCTTTTACGCAGTTCTGCTGCACTTTTACATAGTTCTGCTGCCCATCTTCTCTTTCACCATTCCTATGCATACACTTCCTGAAGCTATACATTTATACTCTATTCTGGTACATCTACTTTTCCACTAGATCTATACTTTTGTTTCCTATTGCTGCGCATATACACTCTGTTCCTATGCATCTGTCACAGTGAGTACTTCCGTACAATTTGTCAGAAAAACACCTACCTTTTTAAGCACCCATTTCAGTCTTGTATCATTTTCTGAGGTCAAATTAACTGTGTAATCACTTCTCCCATTCATTTCCATAGCATACCCTCTTTTCCATCAATCACCTCATCAAAATTTCATAAAACTTCCCAAGAACAAATCAAACTATCAAAACTAGGTTACTACATGGCAATTTTGGGTTCATATTAGATTCAAGCATCACTAGTAAGTCTCCACTAACAAGATCTATCATCCTTCTATCTTAGAATTTCACTAGTTTGTTTTGGTGTAAAACTTGTCTCTACCAAATAATCAGATTTCAACAATCCTTATTTTTGATTACCGTTTTGTGTCGACCAACTTATTTGAAACCATTGATCAAAGAAAACCCTTGTTCAAATCTTATCACCACTAGTATCCCATTCACTACAACCTCCAAACACATCTTACTAAAGCATCCAATTTCACCCCACAATATTCTAAATCACATTGCATGGTACTAACTAGATCACAGAAGGAAAAACAAATTGAAATGGCTAAAATGTCTGACAAAATTGTCCCCTCCCTCCATGACAATGATGAGGAGATATCTCATGAGGAATTACAAGAAGCTCTCCAAGATAGAAAATTTCAATGAATGATGGACAAAGTACTCCACTGGAGACCCTAAAAAGTTCTTTCTCCACCTAGCAACCCAAGGAGTTAAGCTCCTAGTTGACTTTGACATCACAGCGTTGATAGAAACTGAAGAGGAAAGAATTCATGAAGACAACACATGTGAGGAAAGAACCCTTGGCATAGACAAAGGTAAGAAAACCAAAATCTCAACCACACCTTTAGACATGTTGACAAAACAAGTTCAAACCCTACAAAAACAATTAGTGGACTTCCAAATAGGGATGTCCACTAAACACTATTCATTGGAGGATATCTTGCCCTATCCCTTCGATAGGAGCTTGAACATGATCCCCTTTCCCCTTAGATTTGAAGTTCCAAAATTTGACAAGTATAGAGGAAAGGGTGACCCTAGAGACCATATCAGAGAATTCAACATCGCATGTCTAGAGGTTGCTCACAATGAAACTTTTCTCATGAGACTCTTCCCTAGATCTCTAGGAGGACAAGCCATGGAGTGGTTCTCTTGACTCCCCCTAGGTATCCGTACTTTTGATGAGTTAGTGAACAAATTTTTCACGCATTTCTCATATAATATCGAACATGAGGTATCCATGCTTGAACATGAGGTAGCCATGGTAGGTCATCTTACCTCACCTAACATCCTATCATTCAGAAAATAGGATGATCGATCCATATCTCAATCCCATAACACATCATTACATATTGAGGCCTTCATTAATAAACATTGCATCAAAAGGGTTCTCATTGATGGAGAAGTAGGTTTGAATATTTGCACGCTAAAATTAATCCTTACATTGGGGTTCTCGAAAACTATAGTAGATCCAAGAAAGAAGATCACAATAAAAGCCTATGATAAAGAAGAACAGACAACCAAAGGACTATGGTGTTACTATTAAGAATTGGACCAGTGGAGAAAGAAGTTGTTTTCCAAGTCCTTGGTAGGGAGCTCACATATAACATTCTCCTAAGTAGACCTTGGATACATGCCATGAAAGTTGTGCCTTCCACATATCATCAATGTATCAAGTTCCCTCACAATGGCCGAGAGATCACCATACAGGGTGACCTTGAATCTTTTCAAAACTATAACACTATCCAATCAAAGCCAAATTTCATCATCCCTAATAATAGAGCTTCCACATCTTCCACCTCCCATCATGATCTTGGCTCCCAAGCTTCCACATCAAAGGCCAAAGAGCAAAAGGTCAAGATCAAAGAAACAGGGGTAGGAGAATACTCCATCGAGCATACCTTTTGTTTAGCCAAGATGCCTTTATCTCTAAAGTCCTTTCAGGGACCTATACCCTCTCCAAAACCATCTTCTCCTCTTGGAACTCCCAAAGCTCCCTTTGTTAAATGGGGTACCCTATCAAATGAGAGAGAAGAAAGAGACGTTCTTCAATGGCTCTACATAGACGAAAATGACACAAAGCGAGACAAACAACCAAAGCTCCCAAGAGAAATCTATGGATGTGGTTAATCTATCTTACATAGTATAGGCTCTGAAGGACAGGGTCCCATCAGCTTGAGAAAAGAGGGAATAACTGAACCCATTCAACCCTCTTCATCCTCATCAGCCCAAGACACAAGAGGGTTAGGATACAAAGACAATGGCAAAGGTAAAGCTAAGGCTACTACTTGTTTTGTGGATAGATCCATAACCTCCAAGAGGATAGTGATACATATTCTAATGAATATGAATGGGATGACCTTTCAAAACATTCATATGAGGACAAGGAATCAATACTATTTCCACCTATAGCCCCTACCGTGAGGGACAAACTCTAAGGCCTAGACTAGTAGAGTGTGATTTGCCCATTCTGGAGAGAACTTATGAGGAAGGTCACAGTTCTCACGAGATATATAATCTTGAAGAAAGTACCATCATAGATCTTCTTCCTATCACTCCCAATCCTAATCATATATCCATCCTTACCATCACACCCACAGAATCAGATCAACCTATCGATTCCCTCCCCTTGGTACATCATGAACTTATCAATTAGGATCTACAAGGAATCCCCCAACTAGACATGTTCCAGAACGATGATGCCTACATTGATTACATGGAACTAAGAGACCACCTACCTACAGGAGATCATAAAGCTAGCTTCGCCATAAAACTCAATACCATAGCTTACTTTGGAGGGGGTGTCAAGCCTTCCAGTCGAAAAAATATAAAAATCAAACATGGATCTGATGGTGAAAACCACTTTGCAGCAGTGTTAGATCCCAAAAATATAAAAATAAATGATGCCTCTGATTGTGAAAACCTCTCTGAGGCACCAAACGATGGAAGGATTGACACTCTCCCCAACAACATATATCAGGAGAAGTCACAAATTGTGGTAGAACCTACCAAACCTGTTGACATCAACACAGAAGGTAACCCAAAGATCATACACTTCGCCAAGTCTCTATCTCTGGCAAAAAAGATGAAATTTGTGCCCTTCTTAAAAAAGAAATAGGTGAACATTTCTTGGTCCTATGCAAATATGCCCGGGTTAGATCCAGACTTCATCTTGCATCATCTACCACAAGATCCTAGAGTTAAACTTGTTAAACAAAAACTTAGGAAAATGTATCGACATATCACATTGCTAGACAAAGAGGAACTAAAGAAGCTACTAGATTCATGGTTCATCAGAGCAATTGATTATTAGGAGTGGGTATCAAACATTGTACCAATATCTAAACCTGATGGAAGAGTCAGATTGTGTAATGACTTTAGAGATCTCAACAAGGCCTGTCGCAAAGATGATTTCCCATTGCCCAACATTGATATCATCATAGACTTGACAGCTGGACACACTATGATCTCTCTTATGGATGGTTTCTCCATATACAACCAAATCAAAATAGCACCAGAGGATTAGTATAGGACAACATTCACATGTCCATGGGGTATCTTCTGCTAGAATGTCATGCCATTTGGGTTGAAGAACGTAGGAGCAACATACCAATGGGCCTACTATCTTCCACAACATGATGCACATCACCATGGAAGACTATGTGGATGACATCCTTGCCAAGATACTTACAAGGAAATCTCACTTAGATGTCCTAGAGAAAATCTTTTAGTGGCTAGAACACTTCAAGGTCTAGTTGAATCTGAAAAAGTGTGTTTGGAGTCACCTCTGGCAAACTCTTGGGTTTCATAGTATCAGCCAATGGGATTAAGTAGATCATGAGAAGCTAAAAGCTATCATGGAGATGCCACCACCAAGTAACATCACCCAACTACGGTCTTTACAAGCAAAATTACAGGCAATCTATTGGTTTATCTCACAACTGGAGGACAAATGTCAGTCTTTCACTCATCTCTTGCATAAGAACATCCCATTTAGATGGGATGAGAAGTGTGAAGACTTCACAAATTGAAAGAGTATCTCATGAATCCACCTATCTTGATGCTACCTATCCAAGGTAAGCCACTATATCTTTACATATCTGCTACACCAACAGCTCTTGGAGCCCTTTTAGCACAACAAGACTATGAAGGTAAGGAATGGGCAATCTACTACATTAGTCGCACATTGGTGGGGTATGAATTGCAATATTCTCAAATCGAAAGACCTTGTCTTGTTGTGGTTTTTGCTTCCCAAAAACTATGCCATTACATGCTTGCACATTCCATCAAGCTAATTGCAAAGATTGATCCAGTAAAGTACTTGTTAAGCAAGGAAGCTCTAATAGGCCACCTAGCTAAATAGGTAATGCTACTAAGTGAGTATGACATAGAACATGGGGAAAGGAAAGTTATCAAGGGTCAGATCATCTTAGATCAATTGGTGCAGGCACCGTTGCAAGATGCTACTCCAATGACATTCGAGTTTCCCGATGAATCAATTTTCAGTATCACAATGCATTCATGGATGCTCTACTTTAATGAGTCTTATACAAACCATGGATCAGGGGTAGGAATCTTATTAGTCACTCCTCAAAGTGACACAATACATAAGTCCTATCATCTTCTCTTTCCTTACACAAACAACATAGCAGAGTATGAGGCCTTAGTCATTGGTCTTAAGATGGCGGTAGAGTGGAAAGTGAAAGAGCTACATGTCTATGGAGATTCGCAACTCGTCATCAATCGAGTAAATGATGACTATCAGAGCAAAGATGACAAGCTAATACCATACAAGCGAATGGTAGATGACTTTAAAAGATACTTTCTAATAATCTCCTTTGAGTAGATTCTTCGCATAGAGAACAAAGCAGCAGATGCCATGGCAACCATCACCTCGCTTCTCAATATACCAGAGAATGAGTCACATTTTGAGTTCTTGGTGGAGTCAGTCACACAACCAACTTATCATATCCCCGAAACACAATCCATTTGTCTCCTAGTAGGATCTGATTCACCCTTGTATGGTAAAATTTACACTTACCTCAAGGATAACACCTTACCAGTTGACTTATACAAAAACCAACACCGAATCTTTATCTGCCAAACATCCCTCTACTGTCGAGGTTTGGATGATACTCTACTCAAATGTCTTGAACATGACGAATCTCAAACTACCTTATGAGAAGTACATGAAGGAATTTGCAGAATACACTCTACTGGTCCTACCTTAGCTAAGAAAGTCATGCGTTTGGGATACTATTGGCCGAACATGAAGACAGACTCATATCATTTTTTCAAGAAATGCAAGTAGTGTCAGATTCATGGTAACCTCATCCATGCACCAGCTCAGGAACTGCAGCCTTTAATGACACCTTGGCCCTTTTGTCAATGGGGACTCGTCTTTGCAGGTAAAATCCACCCTCCATCATCTAATAGCCACAAGTTCATTATCACTGCCACTGAGTATTTTACGAAGTCGATTGAAGCCATCCCACTCACCAATGTCACGGGCAAACAAATTGCCTCCTTCATCCTTAATTACCTCATTTATCAATATGGAATTCCCTCATCCATAGTCATGGATAATGGAAGACCCTTCAAAAACTAAGATGTCCAAGAGCTCTATGACAAATTCCAAATCCAACACTGCTTCTCCACCCCATACTACCCACAAGGCAATGGTTAGGCAGAGCCATCCAACAAAACCATCTTGAAAATTGTCAAGAAAACTATCAACGACGTCGGCTGTGATTGGCACATGCAACTAAATCCCACTATGTGGGACTATCGAACCAGCATACACACTCCCACATGTGCCACACCATATATGCCTTGTCTATGGATCTGAATCAATTTTACCCATTGAGGTCAAGTTACCATCTTTGCGGGTGTCATTAAAAGGTCTTATAACTAATGAGGACTACAGAGTTTCTAGACTACAAGAGCTAGAACTATTGGAGGAGAAATGACAAAATGCTTTCAACCATCTCAAAGCCTACCAACAAAGAATGTCTAGAAGCTATAATCACAGAGTCTGTCCAAGGGTCTTTAATGTTGGTGATCCAGTGCTCAAAGAAAATCCCCGTAATCAGTAAGATCAGGAGAAGAAAGGAAAGTTTGAACCCAACTGGCTTGGTCCTTATGTAATCATTGCTACCTATGGATCAGGAGTGTACTAGTTAGCTACATCAAAAGGTGAGCTGTTCGATGGCCCAATCAATAGTATGCATCTTTGCCAGTTCTATACCAAGAGAACCCCAATGTAAGTGGGGGAAAAAAAGGAGAAAAGACAAAACTATTGAAATAAAAGCAAAGTAGTTAAAACCTGGCAAACAGTTGCTCTTTACAATGCAAACTGTTTCCTCCATCTTTGGGAAACCATCACCTTGCATACATTCTTCCTACCATCGTCCATCATCCAATCATAACTATTTTTGCAAAAACCACCTAATGATAACCTATCATGGCTTGATACTCTATCACCATTGTTGCCTTATTACCTAAGGTTTATCCACTACCCTATCCATAGTGTCAGCTTGTCATAGGATCCATTGTCAATATCTTATCATCCTAAGCTATGTTACCTCTGTGTCATCATGTAGGCAAGTCCATCATTGATGGGCCCACGAGGCTACCCATATGTTCCATACCTTATCACCCATCCTTTTGTCCATCCAATTCTGCACCATTTATCCATTGCCTAGGTCCTAGGTCCACAAATTCCACACCTAAACTACATTGTCTTTGTACCATCACATAGGCAAACTCATCATTGATGGGCCTCAGAGAAAGTAGGTCAGTCCCTTAGGGCCCATTTCTTCGTGTCTATTGTCCATTCTTCCATAAAAAATTGATCCTTTACCTGATTGGGGCAAGTCCTCAACTTGGTTACAGAGTTGGATTCTATAATGCCACATGTTCTAAGAGGGTACCAATAAGGATTATGATACTTGTCACTAGACACACACACACACAACAAAACCCGCTTCCAAATAGAAATTTTGATGCAAGACATCAACCTATCCTAACAAAACAAACAAGGGCCTAAACATTCCAAATGATTTTATCTAAATTATGGCAAGAAGACACATCTAATGCAAGAAAATTTTGATTTGATTAGTTGTTCCTTAAATTTTAACTTTTGTTATCATGTTTCCTACGCCACTGAAGGATGCATAAAAAATAGAGATGCTATGATGGGGGCATGATTATTTTTTTTGTTTGTTGCTTGTGGGTTTATCTTTAGTAATGTGAAACCTTTTCTAAAGACATGATCAACGTAATGGCCATCGAGGACATCAGAGGTCTAAACATGAAATAGGTGTAATCCTTGTCTATTGATATGCAAGAAATACTCAGGTCATTTTGGTTCAATTATACTTAGATGCTTGTATTAACTTGCTAAATCAAAATCCATGTAAGTAATAGTCAGGTCATCATGGTTTAATTATACCTAGATGCTTGTATTTTCTTACAACATAATAAAAAGCTCAATGATGAAACAAACTACTTTAAAATACTTGCAATATCAAGGTGACAAATATCTGCATCCGTACACATCCAATTACATTTCATATACCATCCATAAAATAATGATTTTGTTTAAAGTGCCAATGTTTGTAAATAAAATCTTGTCATTCCTTCATTCGCATTTCTTCTATCAATCAAATTTCTATTTATCATTGTCTCTTTCATCAAATCCCTCCTACATCAATTGAGTACACTTGGACATAGCAAAATCATATCATCATTTTGCATTTCATATTAGGTGAGATAGTCATTAAATTGATTCACTCATTCGCATACATATAGGTGTAACAAAAACGTATCATCATTCTGCATTTCATATTAGGTGAGATAGTTATTAACTTGATTAAATCATTTACATACATATAGGTGCATTCAATCACCCATGTACATTTGTATCAACATAACATAGTATCTCATCAAAAAAACATAAAAAACATAGCTATCAATAATCATCTCATACCATTTTATTTGTATAACAGGTGTTGCATATTAGATATCATAAACATTTGCATAACATACAAACATAAAAAGGAGAGTGCATCCATGATCATCACATAAAAAATACATGTAGGCCATTGTAACTCCATCATCATATATAATCATAAAACATAAAGTGTCCAAAGTGTACAAAATCAGTCCGCCATCCATGAGTCGAATCACAAATGGTGTATACATACATCAAAATAATAATGATACATGTCTCAATAGCTGTAAAAAAATAAGAGTGATATATACATAATCTGGCTATCCATGAGCCATAAAAAAAGTATGTACAAAGTAAACATCTGTGCAAAATGGTAGCTAACCTTGCTGTCACGGGATGCTACTCCCAGCACTATCCTCTCCCCCTCCTCCACCCCGGCCTATCCCAAACTGCTATGGGCCCATGCCTGAGGCCATCAACCATGAACCACTTACCCTCTGCGAGGACACAGCTGCTGATTGGTTCCTGTAGCTTGGTGCCCTCTGATCCACTGGCACTGCCCTGTGATATAGCCCTCTATAATACTGTGCCTATGCTTGAGTTGTAGCCAACTCTCCGAGCACCTGTGTAACCTAGTCTTGAACATGTGACAACTGTGTAACAAGAAGTACCATCACCTTGTCAGTGCCTAGGGTGGCTACGGCTGCATCCCTCTCCACTGTCAAAGCATGTACCCTGTCTAGTGTGGCATCCCGCTCTATGGTGATGCCAGTAATAATCCATGCATCTCTCTCTATCCAAGCCTCAACAGCTCTCAGCTATGATCTCAACTATCTCAGCTGGCCTCATAACAAATCTATTGCAGCCCCCTGCACCTGTTGCTGTGGGTCATGTTGATTAGGTGCCTGTGGTACCTATGGAACAACTTTCGGTACTCCCTATTGTGCCATCTGCTAGGGTGGGGCCTGCCCCACTCTCTGCCACTGTCTCGACTGGCCATCACCACCTTCATCTCCTCCTCCACCATCTCCTCCTCCTCCATCTCCTCCTACACCGTCTCCTCCTCTGATCCTCCTCCTCCATCTACCTCCATCATCCTCCTCCTTTGACTCAACCTCCTCTAGATGAAAAACCAACTCTCTTGGACCTGAGTACCTAGGGAATGCATGTGCGATAGACCAATCCTTAGAATCTTGTGTCATCCCTACATCAACCACTTCCTGCCTCATCAGCCATGCCTGATAGGGAATTTGTGAGAAATCTACCTGGGCCTCCTCGTAAGAAGCCACATGACCCCACTTCCGCTCTACCCATGTCCTCGCAAAGAGTGCCTACCCCTGTGGCATACCCTGTATCCACCCAAACTGCTAGAAGACGTGGCTAACCATCTATCTCTCCATAATATGATGGGTCTAGCCAATCAACCACCGTGTCTGAAACACATATGATAGCTCATTACCCTCATCTTCCCATACCTCACAGCCCAAATGGTCTCCATACAATTGCATCCATATTAAATCCAACTGATGGCATGACTACTCCAACTTACCCAGCCTATGCTGAGTAAGTACACTGGTGTATCCCTAGGAGTATGGCTCATCCCTCTATTGGTGAAATGTGACAATAGGTCATGTCACTATAATGTACTCCCAGGCCCAAAACTGTAACAAAGAAACACCTACAGAAAGACTCGATGCTCCATGGTACACAACCTGATGCATATCATGGTAGAGGGTGGGCCAGTACACAGACACCTCAAGCAAAACGAGTGCCCTTAGTCAACATCCTCTCTAGGGTCTGACCCCATCCAGCTACAAATCCATGTGATCTCCGATAAGGGCATACAACACCTCCGACCAAGCCCGCTACAATCCCAGGGAAGTAGTCATAGTAGTCATACATATCCTTCCAAGTAATCACTGATACCTCTATGTCAAATATCCTCCTACAATCAGCTAGCCCAACGTCACTCTAAGAGTCATACTCTACCATCTCCCCTACTATCGGAAGTCTCAGGATCCTGTAAACATCCTCTAGGGTCACAGTGATCTCACTAGTAGGGAGGTGGAATGTCCCATTCTCACTCTGAAATCTCTCTACCAAAGCAATCAGTAGACTGAGGTTCACACGAACCTCAGGCATGAAACAAACATAGTACAAACCAATTGCTCTAAGGACTAGACGATCCGCCTCTATGAGCATGTGTTGTTGCCGCATAGTAATTGGGAATTGCTCTCGGGACATGATGTAATAAAAAATATTCTCCTGCCATCTACAAAGGAAGGCGTCAACCATAACCGTATCAATGCTAACCTGCTCAACTATCAAACCTATCATAATCACTTACTTAACATATCAAATTGATCAAACCAAGCATATTATCTCCTGTCTAGATTCTATCAATCTTGGAGATCGCTTATCAATTGTCACATTGACCAAGAGGCAAATTGAGTCAATTTCACTAAGTAATTGAGTATCCTAAGCAAATGCATTGTTCCAAGTAGCATTTGTACAATATCAGAGCAAAAGTGTAGCTTCACAATGCATGCGCCGCACAAAGACATAGATGCACAGTATCGTAACACATGCATAGAAACCTATGGTAAATGTACAGAACTTACAAATGCACAGGAAAAAGACCTAAATGTGCATAACTTACAAATGTGTAACAAAAAAACCCAAATGTACTGAAACACTACAAATGTGCAGTTTCAAGGGATAGATGCACCGAAACCCAAAGCTGTGCATATACTCTAGTATCTTTGACATGTATTTATTGCCCTATTAATTGCACCTAGACTAAAACTTTCAACATACATATCGGGGTTCTTGCATTTGCTGCCCGCCCAAATCATCAAACCCGCTCAAAATGATGATCCTCGATTGGAATATCCATCTCTCCGCTAACTGCTCTAGCTCCTGCACTCTGCAAAGCTTCTAATAGCTCTCACAAAAAGACAAGTGTGCAAATGACTTGAATTGTAAACCCAGCTTCTACATATAGACATGCAACCCTAACTAGCTATGTGGTGACCTTGCCTGCTCTTCGTGCCCTTTCTCCTCCATTTTTTCAAGTTGTAACCTATTTTCTCCACCATTTCACACATTCTTTCACCTTCTTCATTGTGAGATTGTCTATCTCATGCCCTCAAAATTTTCTTCCTGTCCAATCTCCCGAGGGGGCATCCTATCATCATAAACCTGTACTAGGGGCAAACTGGGGCATGTATCAAATTGCAGAAAATATAACTTTCTTTGAAACAACGTGATAAAACACATTGAATAAAAGAGGGGCAAAATGTATACACCTAAAAATGACACGATTCTAGCTAAATAATTATTTTAAATATTTATTTCATTTTAAATTCCTCTATCAATAAATAAATAAATCAATTTATTTAATTGATTCATATTTCTGCAAAAATTAAATAAAATCATTTATTTGATTTTAAATCATCCAAATTCTTCTAAAGTCATTCTAAATTAAATAATACCAAATTATTTAATTAATTCTTCTAAATTCCAAAGTCTTCAAATCCATAAATATTAAATCATTCTCTATATTTAAATAAATCCAAATATTTATTTAAAGTGTCTATTTCCTCCATAATTCAATTAATACCAAAAATAATTCAGTTAATCCATGTGCACATGTAATTAAATATTTTAATATTTAATTATCTAATATCCCCTCACTCACATGTCCTATTTATCCTCCAATCAAATCAGTTAACTCTTCAATCAATTCACCTAACTGATTAGTCTATTCTGTTAACTGGTCAATCATCTCAGTTAACTCAATCTATTCTGTTAACTCTCATATCTCAAAATAGAGTAGGACACTTGTCCTCTCCCTATTCATGTAGATCCTCTCAAATTTCCTCAATCGTTGATCTTCTTATTCATTCTGCACGATTGATCTTCTTTCTCAATAATCTATAAATACAACCCCTATTCCTCCATTTGAAGAATCCAAGATTTTTATAAACTTACTCTGCAGGAATCATAGCACGCATTTGGCACAAATAAGTCCATAGCTTGAGATCAACTGTCACACCATTATCATTGTATTGTGAAGATCATCTTCATTGCAAAACCTATCAACAACCATTCTCCATTGTCATCTTGGAAAAAAGCAAGGAAGTGCACCTTCTGAGGGCTCTATTGATACACGAGATCAATTCGAGATAGGTGACCAATGGAAGTCACAAAATAGAAAGGTTTGAAAGGTATTGTTCTCTTTGTGTTTGATCTTATTTGTTTCAATTTCATTGGGTTATTAGATAATTAGTTGCTTATGCTATTGTTCCCATTTTTTTGATAACATAAGGAAACAAGAAAACTACCATAAGAATAGTAGTTATCAGCATGACAATAGATGAGCTATGATAAAGGTCAGTAATAGTGCAATCCAGTCAAGTTGCAAGAGTAGAATTTCATAACCAAGTAAGAAAAGCCTTGTAACCAATGAAGAGGAAGAGGACTGTTTCAGATGGTCATTCTCAAACACCATTCATTCCACCAATCAAAAAGTAAGCCTAGGGAAGTAAAAATTAGACAAATATTTATCACTTTTATTGTGAATGAGGTGTAAACTTGCTATTGAACATTTGACCATTGGAGTGAATGATATGTAGAGTAGAATCTTCTCATGACAGCCCAAGAACAAAGTCACAAAGACTGTAAATAATAGTCAACATTCATGAGGAAACTGTCCCAAAATGATAGTCAACAGTCAAGAGAAGACTGTTACCTAATAGGGAGGAATAGTAAAGTGCAGAGGTCACTATTAAACAATGAAAGAGGATCATGGATCGGACAATCATAAAAGGTCTTGAAGGAGCAAAGTATCAGGATCTAAAGACAATCACAGAATGGAAAGTCATGACTAGACATAGTACAAGTAAATTTCAAACAGGCCTATGAAATGAAGGAACAAAGGTATCTATATACAAAGCAACAATAAGTGTTGCATGGGTGACTGAACTTTTCACTCCACTTCAAACACATGGAATTGATGGAGTCCATGAACCTCTAGATTCTCCCAGGGTCATATATCATTGTCAAGATTTTTAATTACATGCTCAGTGTTATTCCTCAAATGTTTGCTGGTCATTTGGATGAGTTGGAGCTAGCAAGAGCCTCCATTGCCAATATAAGAGTTCATGAGTTGGCACATGGAATTGTGTTGGATATGGCAAGTGCAGTGTAGATTGTATGTGGCCAAGAAATTCAATATGATTGGAGTCATTTGCTGAAGCTCTATGGTAATAATGACTGTAACTGCCACACTCTTGGTTTTCTATGTAGGTTTACAGACCCCATGTTATGTGCAATAGGGCAGAGTGACTCTATATCTACTGACTATCAACTGCTTTAATTGGTAGGTCAAGTGCAAAGATAGTAATAAGGGCATGCTGAGAGCTATACGATGTTTTCTAAAAGCATTACAGTGCCCAAACAAACCTTCTATCAGTCTCTAATCTTCTTGAGGAGCAGTCCTCAAGATGACTATATATAGTCAAACTAAAAAGTAGTCCTTAGTTTAAAAGAATAATCATATCCAAGAAGAATGCAAAGGTAAGTGTAGTCATCATAGAGAAGAGTTGTTGTGAATTGAAAGTTTTGTATGATCAGTATCTAAATGTATAAAACAGTAGAAGAATCATTACACTGAGAAAAGAAAAAGTAGCCTTCACATGTTTCATGGAATCAACAACAAGGAGCAAAACATTGAAACATATGAATACCTTGAAACATATTTTACCTTTACCCATTGAATATCAAATCTGTGGTCATGACTGTAGCTGTACTGTCAGAATCTAAATGCTGAATATAGACCTGAGAGTCCCTGGTGTGATGATCATGATAATGGAATTAACAAGAGCTTTGTTGCAAGTGGAACTGCTATGGAGTATTTGTGTGACCTTTCCATAGGATATGAAGGAAAGAAAATCAGATGGGGAGAAGTAAGGACTCGAAGATCTAAGCATCCTCAGTTGGAGAATTTTAATTTAAATTATATATCTAGGTTGGATAGTGGAATTGCAGTAGGTGTTCGACATCATTTAAAAGTAACACACAGTTATACTTCTCAAAGCCATAGTAGGAAATAGAGAAAGCAAACCTTAACAGTTTTTTGTATCTTTCTTTGTTCATTAGTCATAGAAACAACCCATATCTTTAATAGAGTAAAGCATATACAAAGAAAAAATGACGTTATTCCTCCATCATGTATACCAGAAGGTTGAGAAATAACATGAAAAGAAGAAACTCACCTTTTAAGTGCGACCTAGAGTAGTCTAAAGAGCCTTCCAAAACATGCAGAGAGGCTATAGTAACCCTTCAAAACCCTTTGTGCTAGTGGTGGAGTAAAGAGCCCAAGTGAAATGCAAAGAATGAGTTTAGGGTTTTTCTTTTGTCTATTTTGTGCCCTGGCTCGTATGATTGAAGCCTTTTGACTTTAGAGTTTTTTTTAAATCATCGCAAACAAAACCTAGGCCATGGGTCAACACTTGTGTAAGTGTTGGAAACATAGCAAAAGTAATGGAGGCCATGGGAGTGACAAGGATTAAAAGGATGGCTTTTTTTATTTTTTGATAAAGTTTTAGACATTAAAGTCAACAAAAGGATGATTAAATCTGAAGATTTGATGAAGGCAAATAAGGAGGTTAGTGTTTTTGACTTTATTGCATGACTTAGGACAGATTGGAGCAGATTGAAGGGTCTTTATAAACCAAGGGTAGAATAGTATGTGTTTAGCATGAAGAAGATAAAGAGGGCTATTTTTTCCTTGAAGACTAATATGGTTAAGATTACCCCTTGTATTTTTGCATGAACTTAAGGCAAAAACAAAGAGATGTCAACAAGTATTAAAGTAATGATTTATAAATTACTTTAATATTTATTATGCAAATGTAAAAAAATAAGATTGAGTAATCACATAACACTTATTAAAGTAAGTCATAACTGATTAATTTAATATTTTTTCAAATTATTTATCCTTGTCCCAAGATCATGCAAAATCAAGAGAGGAGTGAAACTAGAGTTTTTGACCCTGATTTTCAGTCCTTGATTTTCAATCAACTGAACTAATTCGGAGTTCTTTGCATATTTTTGGTCAAACTTGGAAGAGTTTGGTCCACCACTTGGTCAAACTAATAGAGAGGGGCAGTTTGGAGCTATTTTAGCTCAAATTGGATCAGTTATAGCCCTTCTTTTTAGGGATTTTTATGCTTTCTCATGAATCAATCTTGGAGGTATTGTTTTTAGAGGCAGTTGACTCCAGTTGACCTTTTAGGTCTTTTTTGTGAGAAGATTATATATTGGGAGAAAAATTTATTATTTCCTAGTTCTTGCCTTTTTGCTCTCTTATACATTGCAGAGAGAAAGAGTGTTTGTAACTCAATTTTTGCAGATTAATACATTACAATAGGTTATAGGTTATTTTTTTTGCCATCTTTTATGCAAGTGTTCCTCTATTTCTAGTGGAATCAAGTATCTACCTTCACATTTGTGTTGTTTTATGAATGATTTAATGAGATTTTATTGTGTTTAGAATCAGAACCTTTAAAATCATTGTCTCATTTATACTTGCATGCATTGAACAATAGTAAAAATCATACGTCTTAGGTTGTGCAATTAGAGTAGTTTTTCTTTCATGTTGTCAGAACCCAGTTTTCCTCCCAAAAAAAAAGTTATTCAAGCCTTCCTTAGAATCAATTTTGTGATCATATTGCCAAGGTGACTTGTGTGGATAGATTTTTCTAAAATTTATTGTGAATTAGAGTTACAGTTTTCTATCAAATTCTGTGCATCACCACCCATTTGCTTTCATTTTTGTCCTTTCATTTTCATTCTTTCTATCATTTTTCCTACCAAGTCATTAATCTATTGAAAAATTATAAGAGAACCAACCCATAATCTGGAGGTTCAATCTCACCATAGGTCACCCACAGCCTAAGTTTGATTCCATGTTACATAGGATTGCTGAGCTTCATAGCTTTGCATAACAAGTGCAATCTTGCACAATAACATCATGTTTCTCTCCTTAGAGCCTTGATTAACCTGACCATCCCCATTAACAAGGATTAGTTATATATTTTTTAAATATGAAATAATTACTTTATAATTTTTAGGTGCATTCATTTAATAAAAGTATGTCAACTATATTTTTAATTTAAAACACTTATCTTATAATTTTAAAATAATATGTGTGCTCTTTTTAGTTTTTGTGAACACCCATCCCCTTATCCCCTTGATGCCACTATGTAGAACCTCTCGACATAAAAAATATTTGGTATAATATTTAAATTAATATATTAAAATTTAAAATAATTTCATAATTGAAAAACTATAAATAATTTATTGATTTTACAAACCTAAAAATATAATTATTAAGGCTATAAAATTTTTAAATTGTAATTAAAAATTAATATATCTTATATACTTTTTTTTATTAGTGAATTGGGCTAGAGGGAGCCACATCCCATAATATAAGAAAACTAGTAAAAATCCAAGTCTGTATTACATTAAGTTATAGAAATATTTACCTAACCAACTTATTTAGCTATGTCTGAAAGACTATATATGCTGGAAACCATGCTAAACTATATTTAAAACAAACTATGAAACTACATCAACTTCATACTCTTCCACCACCTTACATTTCCTTCTCTTTCAAGCTCTTCGAAGCCACTTCTAGCGACCCGTCTGTACCTCCAGAATTGGCCAGCCCTGCAATAATCTTTAAAAAACCCAAACCCTATCAAGCTTCACTATGCCCTACCTCCTCTCTCTCTCTCTCTCTCACCATAGGAATCACAAATGGGGCCCAAGGGCTACTATAAGATGGAAGGACTATCGGCCAAATCCCTGATGCAGTAGGGAATCCAAGACCAGGAATCACCGATTGTAGGATTTTGTTAAGCCCTACTCTCCATTCTATCCTAATCAAATCCTTGGCCATTTCTCTCACTCAATCCTTGGACTCCCCTAAATATAACATGACTACTAAAAACATCAACACAATCTCTGAATTGACATAGTATTTGTAATGCATATTCATGAAGGAATTGCCAAGAACCCTATCCACATCATGTAGCACCACCAAGGAAGACACCTTAAAGACTCTCCTCAATCTCTTATTTGAAATGTCACCACATAAATCCATTTGCCACTTCTAGCTTTGCAACCACATTTCGACTCCATTTTAGAATAATGCAACCTTGGCTCCCAACTGAGCCATTTATTGAAACATGCCTTGTAAATCAATGCCAAAGCAACCCACACAAAGCCATGATGTTGTTGCTCAGAAAACACACAAGCCATTGTACTTCTCAACTGCTACCTTCTCGCTCCTTTGCAAATAATGAAAACATGAAATAATTCTAGCTCATGGGAGCCTTCCTCCCAAACAAATAGGCTTATGACAACTAGCGCATGTCTTTTTCTGCCTAATGCTGGCTCCACTTGAGAGTCAAAGCTCATGCCACCACACTATGATCTATGCCAGCTGTAATTCCAACATCTCCCAAGTCTTGGTTTAGTAGGGATGGTAAATTAGGGATGCAGTCTTGCCATTCCAAAAAGGAATGGCTAACAAGAAGGTCCCTACTTACTTCAAAGTCAAAGGCTTTATTGGCTATTTTATCTCCTAAGTGATTAGCTTCTCTAAAAATATGGTTAACTTTATATTCTAAGAGTTTATCCATAAAATCCATCCCTCTTCTCAACAAGTTGTTCAATCTCCAATTTGATGTCTATCTACTAGAAATGTCATTGATAGTCAGTAGTGAGTCACCCCCTATATGTAATCTTCTAGTCCCAAAAGCCGAGCTTAATTGCAAACTCAAAATAAGAGCATGAAGCTCTCCTTCATTATTTGACATAACCCCTAGTCTTTTCAAGGTTGCTCCTAAGAACTTTCCATTATGATCTCTCAAAATGCATCCTACACTAGGCCTCCCTGAAGGACCTATGCTTGGGGGATTCCACTTAGCCTCTCTTTTTCTCCTTACTATAATGATCCCGATCTACCACATTAATGTGGGATATATCTTATATACTTAAAAGGTATGAAATATTAAAATTAAAATTAAAAACATATTCAACTAATAAAATGATTATTAAATAAATAAAAATAATCTTTTAGTAAACAATACAAATAAAATAAAATAATGTTTAAATGATTTTAAAGTAAAATAAATTAAATAACTTTAAATTAAATTTTTAAATGATAAAAAAATTAAATGTTGTAAAAAATTATTGTTATTTTTTTAAAAAAATTACATTTAACATATTAAATATTAAAATGAAATAAAATCTTATGCTAATATTTTATTAAATAAAAAATTTAAATAGTTATATGTTTTTTAAATATTGGCACCTATAATTCTTTTTCTCAGATGTGTTTAAGATAGACCATATTTTACAACTTTAAAAATACTTGATAAATTTTTACATAAGGAAATATAATATAGTATTCTTATTTATAATATATATTTTTTTATAATAATTTTTTATAAAAATATAATTGAATCAATGATTTTTCTCTTACAATGTTTATCTTTTTTTTTAAAATTCATATATAAATATATATTAAATTAGAATATTTCCAACAAGATATTTGTAAATGATATTTTAGAATGGTTATCCTCAATATGTTTAAAAAATAAATTAGAAACAAATCTTTGCTTTGTCTATACTTGTTAATATGTTATTGATTGTTTATTATATATGGAATAAGTACAACTTTGTAAATTACAATTATACAAAGAGTTGTAATTAAGAGCCAATTAAGAATCCTTTGTAGTCAAGGGAAGATTAGTACAATTGTGAATGTCAAGGTGAACCACTTCTCCAAAGGAAGAGATCTTGATGTTTGTAGTTTTGTTTGTGACTGTGCTGATTGTTAGACTATTTTTTTAACCTAAATTCTTTCAACATAAAAAAATCATTCAACATTTTTTTTTCAAGTTATAGTTTTCTTAAAACATCAATTGAAAGGTAGTTAAATACCAAAAGATCATAAAATTTTTATATAATAGGCACCCGTCAAATTCCAAGCCTACTAGTTTGTATTTAAAAAAAATTAAAAAATAATATAAACATATTATAAAATAAAATAATTATTGTAAAAGAAATCAACACTTAATTTTTCTTAAAATAACACAATCTAAAAAATTTTATAATAACACCCAAAATAAGAACCCTATACCATCGAAAAAACATAATAACACCCATAGTAATATTCTAATTACAATAATATCTGGCCAATGTTTTATAGCCGTTTTCTTTAAAATACAAATAAAAAAATGAAGAGCCTACGAGATATCTAAAAATGAATAGTTTGAAACTTTAAGTAACATTTTCACATTTCGCTGACGCTCCACATCTGCTTGGAATAAATCTACACACATAAGACCTCTGATAATAAATCAATCATGAAAGATGTAGTTTAGAGCATCAATGATATAAATGCATGCCAAACTACATGCAATTCAAGCCTTCAATGGAAGTAGTTGAATATTAAACATAAGAATGTAAAACTTGCATACTAAATTTAACAAAATTTTAATAGTTGAATATTAAATGTTTGAAAATTGTAATAGTTAAATATTAAATTTAAAAAAGTAATAGTTGAATATTAAATTCAAGAAAATTGAAATAGAATTAAACAAGGTTATAGTTAAATATTAATTTTTATACAATGTAATTTATATTTATTAATATTAAAAAATTGTTACACTAGAATATTAATTTGAAAAAATATTTAGTTAAAATAAAAAAAATATAGATTTTAATTAAGAGAACTTTAGTAATGTGTTTCTTTAAATAAACAATAGTTTTTAGATATAAAGAATTTTTATATTTTTATGTCTTTTTTTCTAAATATTGATGAAGAAATTTTATTATTTTATTAAAAAAGTTATATAAATTAAAAAATATTAATAACAATTTATTAAGTTCCTAAAATATTTATGAGTAGATTTAATTATATTATGTTAAAAATATACAATTTTTAAAAAATTGTTTTATATATGTAAAAAGAAAAATGGTTAAAAGGTTTTTAGTTTATTGGTGATATTGAAGAGTTTTGAATGAGTATACAAAGAATCAAACTTGTAAGATTATACTTGCACTCCCAAATAAAATTGTAAAAATAATCTGTGTTTAATATAAAACCATTCATTTTATAGATAAACTTAAAAATTTTATGATATAATTTAAAATTAAAAAACTTCTAACATATTATCAAAAACAAATAAATTTTTAATCCAAATAAAAATAATAATAAACCATTATATGTTATTTTATTAAAACTGATTGTTAAATCCCTAAAATATTGTGAAAACATTCAATAATAAAATGTCAAGAAATTCTTATTATTTTTACATCTATCATATTTAAAAGATCAAAATTAATTTTAATTGCACTTCAACATCTTTACATGCAGTTTTAAACTCAATAAACACTAACATATTAACAATAAAAGAATATTAATCTTAAAAAATACTTTTAAAATATTATAATATAAAAAATTTCAACCTAAAAATACAACTATTACTATTAATAATAGCAATTCATAAACAAATCTTAAAATTAGAAATTCTACTTATTAAAATTATCTAAAATTTAAACATATCAATCATAAACAATACAATGAAATTCAAGAAACCAAACAACTTAAAAAGAAAAAAGAAAAGAAACCAAACAACTCAAACTCAATAACACCACTAAAATGATTTTTGATTAAAAACACAATCTGCAGTAAATAATATCTACTGATTTTTTTTTCTAAAACAAAAGGTGGCTACCACTTTAACATATATTAATAATAAAAACTATTGTTCGCCATGGTTCTACAATAGACATTTAGTGGAACCCCTTGTTTAGCCCTAGGTGTTTATAACTAGCAATGGGTGAGGTTCCCCTTCCCGTGTAAAAAGTTCTATCATTTTATGATAGGAAATGTTTGTGGTTTCTAACAAATTAACAGCTTCATTCCCAATACCAAATAAATTAGAGATGATTTGGGGACTCACCTTGAATTTCTTCCCACCCGCAATTGATTGGCCGTCTGCAAAGTTCTCGACAAATTCTTTGACCAACCGCACATGATGTCCCTCAAATTTCTTTATAAATTCCAGCCATAGGACTACCCTATGAAATAGCTCCGAAATATACCCTAATGCTAGAAATTTTTCTGGTGAAGCTGGCTCAGACTTGCATTTGGCTCCTCCCATTCTTATTTCTTACTGGTAATATTGCTAAGTGACCACTAAAATATTGTGGCATTCCAAAATGATAAAACTGCTCAAGTAATTGATAGGGAAATTAAAGAAAATGTAGTTTTTAAGGCCACCTGTACTTCAGCAAGGTTGATAAGACAAGGATTAATTCAGGGTACTTAGCTTCTCAGCTGTTCATTATGACATTGCATGGGATAGAGTGTGCGAGCTGCCACCTTCTCTAGTGAGGAAACAGTTCGCACATTTTGCCAAATTTGGAAAAGAAAGGGGTTCGTGCCAATTTATCTATTTTTATTCATAATAAATTACCTATTTAAAATAAAAGATGCACGTACCTTTTGTTCCATCATTGATTTGAAAGTTGCTTATTTCTACTGATGTAATAACATCCTAGGTGGTGGGACCATTTAATTCAGATGAAATGAATTTATTATGACATGATAATGAGGTGGCTGAAAGTGTTTACTTATTATGATGATAGGTTTCCATAATAATATCATTTATTATGGTAGGGAAGGGAAAAATCACAATGGCTTAACATCGTGTATTATGGAGGTGACAATGGCCATGTTTTAAGAATGTAGGAACATTTACATAGAAGGGAATCATAAACTCACAATGGTGGAGGAAGATTTCTAAGGAATAGATATACAAGATATGAACAGAATTCCAGAGCAACACCTCATAATCCTCTTACCTAATTAAGCATGCTTGATTAACCTAAGCGAGATTAATAGAAGTGTAGGAAAAATCTAGGAATATAGGGAAAAATAAATAACCCACTAGGAAATAAAAACCTACACTAACACCTCTCCATAAGTGAAGCTTAGGTGGATGTAGAAATGGGTCCCGACAAATCAAGCCTGATGAGGTACCCATGTACATAAAATTCCCCCCCAAAAATAGAGAGAGAAGAGACCCCCCCAAAGTAGAGAGTGTCAAGACTCTGAGTGAGAAGAAGAAGCCCCCAAGAAGATGAAGCATCCTGCACCCCCAACAAAGCTCACAAATGAAGGAACTTGCTCTCAGTGAAGGGTTTGGTGAAGATATCAACAACCTACTCAGAATTCAGACAGTAGCAAAGGTTGATGACGTTGCCATGGATGAGCTCCTAGATGTAGTGCATGTGGAGCTCGATGTGTTTGGTCCGCTGAAGATGGACCAGATTTTGTGAGATCTGAATGGCACTCTGGTTGTCACAAAATATGACTGATGGTCATCTGATCTAGATACCAAACTTAGTGAGAAGATTTTGAAGCCAAATGGCCTCTTTGGCGGTATTCACAACCCCCTGATACTTGGCCTCAGTAGAAGATAGAGCAATAGCAGACTGCTTCTTGCTCGACCAACAAACAGGACATAAACCAAGTGAGAAGCTGTAACTTGAAGTAGACTTGCGATCCTGAGAATCACCCAGCTAATCTGAATCTGTGTAGCCCACTGAGTCAATCTCAATGCCCACTATGTAGTGAATCCCAAAACTGTGAGTACCTTGAATGTAGTGAAGGATTTGCTTGGTTGATTTCCAGTGTAGCTTATGAGGCTCCTGCATGAATCAACAGACCATGCCTATAGCATATGAAATGTCAGGTCTTGTATGAGTTAGATAAATGAGACTCCCAACAAGTTGTCGGTACAAAGTGCCATCAACAAGTGGAGAAGAACACTGAGCCTCAAGATTGACTCCAAAAAGAAAAGTAGTCAGAGTAGGCTTGCAGTCAACCATATGAAACCTTGAGAACAAATCTAGAGCATACTTGGACTGGTTGATGGTGATCCCAAAAGTAGACTGGCAGATCTCAATCCTGAGAAAGTAGTACAACAAGCCCAAGTCAGTCATCAAAAACCTGTCATGAAGGGCAGTTTTGACAGCCCCAATGGTGGATGAAGAACTCCCTGTGATCAACAAGTCGTCAACATACAAAACTAGAAATAAGAGTGAATCATCCTACTACAGAATGTAGACATTGGGATCAGAATGGCACCAAGTAAACCCAACTGATAGAAGGAAGGGGTCCATCTTGGTATACCAGGCCCGAGGAGCCTGTTTGAGGCCATAGAGAGACTTCTGAAGATGGCACACAAGTGAAGAATCTTGAATGAACCCCTGTGGCTGCTCCATGTAGATCTCCTCCTAAAGGTCACCGTGAAGAAAAGTACTCTTCACATCCATCTGGTGTACTTCTCAATGATTAGTTGCAGCAATGGCAAGAACAAGTTAGATGGAATTCATTCAGGAAACTGGCAGAAAAGTCTCAGAGTAGTCAATCCTAGGAACCTGGGAGAATTCTTTGGCGACCAAGTGAGCCTTATGCTTGTCAACCGACTGATCTACTACAAATTTTGTTTGATAGATCCACTTACATCAAAAAAGTTTTTTTCCCTTAGGAAGAGGGACAAGATCCCAAGTGTGGTTCCTCATCAAGGAACTATACTCCTCCTGCATAGCTATATCCCACTCAAGAATACCAGAAGCCTCATAAAAGACTGTGGATCTGAGGCAGTAGCAATGAAGACATGTGGAGCATCCTGGAACTGTGAATGAGTCTGCCTAGTGTCTGATGGATCCCCAACCCAATCACCTGCAAACTACAAGGTCTGTGTAGCCCAAAGTGGACTGGAAGATGGTGAATCTAGAGGAGAATCATCAAGCTCTGAATGATTACTAGGAGAGGAAGGAGGTGAGTCCTCTGAATCACTCTCTGCATTATAAGTGGAGGTAGAAGACTGCTTAGGTGAATCTAACTCATCAGAATATCTATCATGTATCCCAAGTGACTCCAATGTCAAGGTAGGAGTTGGAGAAGTGATAGAAAGTGAGCTCGAAGAGCCCTCCTCAAACTAAACACTCCTCTCAATGAACAACTCATGTGTAGTAGGGTGGAGTAACAAATAACCCTTCACACCATCAGGATAACCTATAAATATGCAAGGTCTGCTCTGCGGATCTTAGGCCTTGCGTTTCTTTGCAGGAATGTGGGCCCATGTAGGAGAACCAAAAATTTGAAAGTGCTTAACCAATGGTTTCTAGCCACTCCAAGCTTCAAAAGGAGTGGCTCCCTTCAAGGCTCGGTGAGGAACAAGGTTTTGGATATAACAACCACAGTTAATGGCCTCTGCCCAATATTTTGATGCAAGAGATCTAGAGTGAATCATGCAGTTCACCATTTCCTTCAAGGACCTATTCTTCCGTTCTACAACACCATTCTGCTGAGGATTGTATGGAACTAAATTCTACAAATCAATCCCCTCTGAAGTGCAAAACCTCTCAAACCGATGGTTGACATACTCACCACCATTGTCAATGTGTAAAACTTTGATGACTTTCCTCGATTGCTTCTCTACAAAAGTTTTGAAGTCCTAAAAATGATCAAATACCTCTAACTTCTATTTGAGAAAGTACACCGAAGTATATCGAGAAAAGTCATTAATGAATGTGAGGACATATCGGGCCCTGCTGAAAGAAGGATGCTGAAATGGACCAGCCAAGTCACTGTGAACTAACTCCAGTATCTGTGAAGCTCTCCATGCCTTACCCTTGTCAAACTTTTCCTTAGGATGCTTACCAAGAATGTAACCTTGGCAAACACCACCTGAAAATTGAACTAAAGGCAACCCTATGACCATGCTCTGCTAGTTGAGCTGCTGCAAGTAGCGGAAGTGAAGATGGTCAAACTGCTCATGCCATAATCTACTCACATCATCAAAATGAGTGAGCAAAATAGTCAAAGGAGGATCAGGAACAAAGTGAGAAAATAGATAGAGCTGTGACTGATGATCTGCTCTCCCGACTGCAACTGTAGAACTACTGTGCAACTCATGAATCTCCACTGAATCAGGAGTGAACTCAACCTGCTTGCCTGAACCTGTGTGAGTGATTTGGTATACCGATAGGAGATTAGTTGATAATGAGGGCACACAAAGAACATCATGGAATGTGCCATCTGCCACATCAATAGAGCCTCTCCCACACACCTCAACAGGAGTGTCATCACCCATCAAAATAGAAGGCATAGTACATGGCTCCAAAGATGCAAGTTCTTCCTTAGATGAAGCCATGTGGTGTGAAGCACCCAAATCAAGAACCCAAGTGGATGGTGAAGAAGCAACTGCAAAAAGGGCCTTGCCCTTTCCTTCCCCTTGTTTTTTTCTTTTGCCTTGTTAGATCCCTCATTAGAACTCTGTTTGATAGACTTAGGAACACTGATATTATTCTTCTTAAGAATGTGTGTCAAGTGATCAAGTTGTTTCTTCAGACATTTTTATTCATCATGACCAAGGCTTTTATAATAGGCACATTAGACCCTCTCTTTCTTAGGCTTGTCACCCTTGGAAGATTGAGTCTCATTAGCAACTGGTATTTGATCCTTCTTCTCCTTGCTATTCTTTTGTTTCTTATCCTTACTATTGTTGTTACTTCTTTGTCCTTTCTATTCTTTTGTGCCTTGGTTGGAAGCCAAGGCATGTGACTTAGAAGACTTAAGAGTGCCCATCTAGATTAGCTTGTCCTGTTCCTGAGTGAGATTGCCAGTAAAATCATCTAAAGATGGCATGGTGAATTGAGTACCAAGTGCACCCTTAGTAGCATAGAAGGTAGAAACAAACATAGAATATTCTAAACTTAGCTTACAGAGAATACTAAGAATCAGTTGTTCATCTTTCTTTTCAATTCCACATTGTTTTAGCTACAGCCTTAGTGATTTCAATTTAGTGAAGAAATCCTAGATTGTGTTGAAATTGCCTGGACTTAAACTAATTAGTTCATTTTCCAACATATGACCCCTCATTGAATCTTGTGTGCTAAATAGTGTTTCTAGCTTTGTCTAGATTTCATTTGGTGAATTCTAAGATTTAATGTGAAAAAGGAAATCAGGAGAAATAGACAAACACAATGTTCCATATGCCTCATCACATTTGTTAAACCACTTAGGCTTATCTTCATCTTTAGCAGGTTTAGTTTCAAGTCCCATAGTTATCCTATGTAACCCAGCTTTCCTTAAGTGAATTGTCATGCATGATTTCCACTCAAAATAATTGTATGGAGTTAGGATGGGTACATTTGTTTGATCCATGATGAAGAAATGCAGAGAAGAAATGCTGAAAAGAAGAGAACACAACCAAGACAACCCCCCCTTTCACTCAATCACAGAACCCCCCCAAGAAAATATGATTTGACAGTTTATATTAGTGCGTTTACAACTGTCACTAGCAAGAAATACTAACTGGTCTTGATTTCAATGCATTACAAAACCCTCATGAAGAGCATATGTTGAAAATACAACTTTGGCACAATACCCAAAAAAATAAATAGCACCACTGCGATATACTCAAAAAATCATGTACTTTCAAAAAAGAATCGCCTCAATACGAGGTCGTATGTGAATGTTATGATCCTCTGAAGTTCCCGAAATGAGAACTGTGTAGTGTCATGACTGAGAATCTACAATTTCTGAAAAATCTCTACATCAAAAATAAAAAATGTTTGCACTAGTTCATAGTGCACAAACAATAAGCCAAAATCAAAAAAACTTTCATGGGAAATGGAGTCCGTATGAGCAAGAACGGAGCATTTGAAAATTGCCTTCAAAATTAAAACTACCAATGGAGAGGGGTCTTGCTGTAGCTTTCTAAGTGCGTTTTTGTAAAATATTTAGACTACATACAAAAACTAAAACATACCCAGATGGTTTTTTTTGTGCTGTGAACAAAACCCAGAAGGCATTTTTCTTGGTGATGTATAGAATATGTTGATCCCATTTAAATAGAACGGCTTTAGCAACAAAAAATGACCCTAGCAACCAAAAAATGGCATGCAAAGGCTAAATCAACTACCTAAGACAAGCAAAGGCATGCTAGAACCTGCAATATTGATTGAAAACACCAAATATGCAAGATGGTTGTCAGATTTGAGCTTGGAACTATTGCAAGTATGGGCCTAATTGGTGTTGTCATTTATGTCAACATACTTTTGTTACATTGATGATAAGGATTGGATGAGCTGTGTGCTAAGGATATTGAGAAAATTAGTCCTAATAAGGAATAGAGAAGAACAGTGAAGATAGTGAGCTAAAGATCCTATCTAAGATGAAGACCAGAGGATGCGCATCAAAGGGTTTGTAGATATGTGTCTTAAGGTGATCCAATAAAGATTCCAGAGGTCCGCATGAAGATCTGAAGAAGTTGTGGCCACTCAAGTAAAACTGGTTCCTGCAGATGTTTAGAGGTGACAAAGTGACACAGATAGGTCCGGTAAGATCCAGAAATGAAATATCCTGTTCTACGGATTTGAGGGAATGTTTAGGAAGTCAATATGAATTGACAACTCAATCGGTTCGTGGTCTGGAGGTCCACAAGCATCTACTCCATTATGACAATGATGACAGACTGTGTTCTTGAGGTTTCAGATGAAGGAGATAAGGATTTCAGTACGCAGATGTAGTGTGGATGTTCCTGGTGATTCATGCAAGCTTGTGGAGGTCTTTGGATTATGTCTAGTTCGTGTTGGTGGTCCGCATTGGAGTTTGAGCTCACAATTGAAGAATTATTTCTGGATGATGGTGTTCTTCCTAAGTCTAGTCAATCAGATGAGTTACACATCTCGCAGATGATCTTGAAGATGTTATGTGACGATTGGTGTGTTCCTAGAAGAAGATTGTAGTCTCAGATCTGTGTGGCCGACAGTGTGTTGTTCCGCGTGAAGTTTTTTGCAATTAGTCATGATGTATTTATGTATTTTCTCTGTAATGTTTACTGACTTAGATGATTATTCTTAAGTCGATGTCTTGTATCAATAAGGAATTATAAAGTCATTTGATTGTGTTCTGAAGAAGATGAGAGTGTGGTAGCGAAGAGGAGAGCGAAAAGCAGAGCAAAAGTATTGGACTTAAATGGAACTGACTCAAGCATGGTGAAGATGCTATTCTTCTATTCAAGTATGTGATACTTATTATTTTGTAGATAGTGTGTCTCTTGTAGGCAATGGGCCTCTTGTGAGCAGAGTTCTCAGGTAGTGAGCCCTATTTGGCATGTGTCATTTTTTTCCTTCTATTCTTCTAATAGAGAATACAATCTTGGGTTAATCACCCTGTGGTTTTTCCCTTAACCGGGTTTTCCACATCAAAATCTTGGTGTCTTATGTGTTGATGTGTTTCTGCTCTTGATTTAATGCATTATGTTTCCATGATTGATTTATTATTATGCTACTGAATTACAAAGTGGATTTAAGTGTTTTATTGGAAGAAAGTTTTGGACAACTAATTCACCCCCCCTCTCAGTTGTCTGTCCTGAATCTAACAATTGGTATTAGAGCTAAGTTCCTCTAAAAGAGCTTAACCCCTTGAGGAGATCCAGGATGTCATCCTACAAGAAGGATAGTGGTGCAGGAGCACCTAGATGTTTAAGTTTTGATTAAATGTTTAGTTGTCTTGTTTTGTTTAATAAGGTCTTGGAGACCATTTTAATGATGTTATGAGGCTTGTAGCCATGCTTGTAGTTGGACTATGTCCCAATGTCGAAAGAATGTTGTAGGTCCTAGTTAGGACAGCCATGTGTTGTCTTAGGTAGTTGCAATAATCATTAGGTAGTTGCAATAATTTAATAGTCATTAAAGTCATTTTAGCCTTCTTGTTGTGAGCCTTTAGAGGCATGTCAAGGATAGAAAGGTGTGTAGATAGATTGGAAAGCAAGTGTTTAGAAAAACTTTCTAAAAACCTTCATTGCTGTCCTAAAGAAAAGGCAGTTTCTAAAAACAAGAAAACAATTTCATTTTCTACAGTTTCAAAGCAAGAAAAATCATGAAGAAAGCACGAGCGTGGGTAGTTGGATCGACCCCCACTTCTTTCCATACATTGTATAAGCCAAGGAAGGTGATAATGTGCAGATTTCATTGATTAGATTGGAAAAAAATACAAGAAGAAGCTCTACTTTTATGCTTTTCTCTATTTTTTCTATTTTTCTTGCTATTCACAGGCCGTACCCACGCTTGTACGAACTGATCAGAAGCTATTAGCATGGTGGATGGAAAGTGGATTGTATTAGCTTTAATTTGAGTCTTGTGTGGGATCTTAACAATGCAATAGGTGGAAGATATTGCTAATTTCCCCAAAATTATTTTTCTGAATTTGCTGTTTCCTTTTCAAAATCACTATTTTCTGCAGTTTTTCCGTACAGGTACGGCATTATCATGGCACAAGTTGGAGATGGATGGAAAGAGGTTTGAACTACCTTTGATTTAAGCTTTGTTTGGAGACTTGACACAAGACTGGGTGAAAGAAATCCTTGTTTTCCTCTAAGCCGCTCTCACAGTAAGTAATTCACTATTTTCAGCTTCTATCCGTACTTGTACAGCTGTGTAGTGGGGGATGCCTTAGATGGCTGGTTAGGGTGGAGAGTCACCATTCTTGTGCAACTGATTTGGGCTTTTGACCTTCTTATTGGTCTCTACATTTCTCTTTCCTCTGAAAGTAGGTTTAAAAACCTAGTTAAGGCTCTTTTGCTAGTCTCATGGATTTTTGCCCATTTCATTGACCATTTTCTGTCTTTGCTCAATGGAATGGATTGTATTTTAATTGTTTTAGAGTCTTGTGAGGATTGGAAAGGTAGGAGAATGGTCTAGTGTGAGTTAAGCATGTTAAGAGACCCTGTAGAACCATGTGAAGGACAACAGTCATACCAAGAAGGTAGTGAGTTTTATTCATCATGTTGTTGTTTGGCCATTGAAGGCATTAAGAGTTGGTAGGTTATTGAGTTGGTATGCTACCATGAAGTTGAACTTGTGTTGATAGAGACCACCCTAAGATGAATAGTGTGATTGTCATGCTCTTGGAGTTAAGAGATTGTGACTGCCCATGAGGGATATGATGGATGTTGCTGTCCTGTAGGGTCTGTATAGTGGTTTGGCAAGAAACCTTGATGGAATCTTGATGGAGTTGACATCTTGGAAGGTGTAGATTGGAGTTATTGGGTCAAAGACCATGTGTTATTCATGTTGAATTTGTAAACATGCTTCTGCTGTTGTAGATGCTCTGCATCATTTTTGGTATCAGAGCTAGCTTGTAGATCCTTGAAGGTGTTGTGGATCTTGTGAAGAAGATAAGGTTTGTGAAAGTTGTAAAGATGCCTCCGAAGAACCAGATGGCAAGAGAGAATGCTAAGCTGAGAGAAGCTTTAGAGGCAAGAGAGAAAGAGCTGAGGGACAGAAGAGAACAGGATGCCGCCAGAGACAGAGAGCTGAGGCAAGTAAGAAGGGAGAATGCAACAATCATGGCAAGATTGGAAGCATTAGAGAAGAATCCAAGAAAGGATGAACAAAATGAGTCAGAAGGAGATGAAGATGTAGATGAGAATCCTCCTGAGGATGAGTTAGATGCTGAAGAAAAGAAGTTTGTAAGATTGTTGAAGGCAGTCCAAGGAAGTGGAACTAAGGCAAACATAGAGCTACCTATCTATTAGGGGAAGATGGATAGTGAAGAAGTGTTAGGGCGGATAGATGCCTTGGAATTTTTTTTTGAATATGAGGAGATGAGTGATGAGAAAAAGATTAAGTTTGTAAAGACAAAACTAAGAGGGACATCACTTACCTGGTGGAGTAGTGTGCAGACAGAGAGAATGGCTAGAGGTGCATCAAAAATCACTTCTTGGAGTAGGATGAAGGACATGATGAAAGACCAATTCCTTCCATCTGATTACTCCATTCAGACAAAGAGGATGAGGAAGAATCTGAAACAGAAGGACATGGATGTTATGTCCTATACTGAGCAATTTCATAAGCTTAGTATTAGAGGTGGGCTGGAAGATGAAGAAGAGAAAGTAGCAAGGTACCTTAATGGGCTTAGGTATAACTTGCAAGATGAGATTGGGTTAGCATTATCAAAAACACTTGGAGAGTGTTTTCAGTTGGCCATCAGGGCTAAAGAGAGAGTGAATAGGAAGCAAGAAAGGCAAGGAGGTTATGGAAGAGGAAACAAAGGTAGGGGCAAACCTACTAGTGAAGTTTAGAACAGCAATGAGAAGGGTAAGGAGTTGTCTATAGAACAGAGAGGTGGACATAGAGGTGGAGGTAGATTTGGATCAGGAAGAGGAATGTTCACAGGTAGATGTTACCACTGCAATGAGGTGGGACACACATCTTGTAACTATCCTAAGAAGGATGGTATTGATAAGAGAAAGGATACAAGAGTTCACTTGGCACAAGAGGAGGAGAAGCCAGAAGAACCAGAGATGTCGTCAGCCTCTCCAATGATGGATGGAGAGATGCTCATGGTGGAAAGAGGTAAGATGCAACAACCACCACAGGTATCTATTTTCAGAACTAATTGTTTGAGCCATGGCAAGATATGCAAGTTGATTGTAGATTCAGGTTCTCATGATAACTTAGTTTCTTGGGAAATGGTGAATAAGTTGGGGTTGAAGACTTTTGATCATCCCAGTCCTTACCATGTCACTTGGGTGAGTCAAGAATAGTAGGTAATGGTCACTAAGAAGGCTTATGTTGACTTCACAATTGGTCCATATCAGGACTCTATTTTATGTGATTCCTATGACATGTGGGCATGTAATCTTGGGCAGACCATGGTAGTATTTGAGAAGGACAATTCATGATGGGTACACTAATACCTATGTAGTGCACAAAGATGGTAAGAAGTTCAAATTGATTCCTTTACCTTGTGAGTAGAAGAAGGAACAGGTTACAATAAAGAAATTGAAGTTGAATGTGCAGGTTCAGGGTGATAGCACACAGCAGACACAGATGCAACAGAAGAAGGTGGATGACAGTCCTAGAGAGCAGTAGGCTTGGGACTTGAATTATGTTAAGGTAGGGGACATTGAGTGTCCTATAAGGAGCTAGAAGAAGGAAGGCAAATAGCAGAAGGTACAGGGAGGAATGAATCAGAGCCTCCAGTTGAAAAGAGCTGAAGCATTGAAGCAACAAGGTCCTAGGCAAGGACACCACAACAGGTTTTATGTTTCCAACACTGTTTACAGGAGCCATGTAGGTTGGAGAAGGAGAAAGATAACTCTTGGAGAGTTCATGTTCCCTGTCACCAGTCATAGGAACATCCCAACAAGATGGAAGACTGGATAGAGCAGATACCCTAACTCTTGGGACAAGAGTTTTCATCATGCCAGGGAGTATGGTGTAGGAGCACCTAGATGTTTAAGTTTTGATTAAATGTTTAGTTGTCTTGTTTTGTTTAATAAGGTCTTGGAGACCATTTTAATGATGTTATGAGTTGTAACCATGCTTGTAGTTGGACTATGTCCCAATGTCGAAAGAATGTTGTAGGTCCTAGTTAGGACAGCCATGTGTTGTCTTAGGTAGTTGCAATAATCATTAGGTAGTTGCAATAATTTAATAGTCATTAAAGTCATTTTAGCCTTCTTGTTGTGAGCCTTTAGAGGCATGTAAAGGATAGAAAGGTGTGTAGATAGATTAGAAAGCAAGTGTTTAGAAAAAATTTCTAAAAACCTTCATTGCTGTCCTAAAGAAAGGCAGTTTCTAAAAACAAGAAAACAGTTTCATTTTCTACAGTTTCAAAGCAAGAAAAATCATGAAGAAAGCATGAGGGTGGGCAGTTGGATTGACCCCCACTTCCCTCCATACATTGTATAAGCCAAGGAAGGTGATAATGTGCAGATTTCATTGATTAGATTGGAAAAAAATACAAGAAGAAGCTCTGCTTTTATGCTTTTCTCTGTTTTTTCTGTTTTTCTTGCTATTCACAGGCCGTACCCACGCTTGCACAGACTGATCAGAAGCTATTAGCATGGTGGATGGAAAGTGGATTGTATTAGCTTTAATTTGAGTCTTGTGTGGGATCTTAACAATGCACTAGGTGGAAGATATTGCTAATTTCCCCAAAACTATTTTTCTGAATTTGCTGTTTCCTTTTGAAAATCACCGTTTTCTGCAGTTTTTCCGTACATGTACGGCATTATCATGGCACAAGTTGGGGATGGAGGGAAAGAGGTTTGAACTACCTTTGATTTAAGCTTTGTTTGGAGAATTGACACAAGACTGGGTGAAAGAAATCCTTGTTTTCCTCTGAGCCGCTCTCATAGTAAGTAATTCACTGTTTTCAGCTTCTATCCGTACTTGTACGGTTGTGTATTGGGGGATGCCTTAGATGGCTGGTTAGGGTGGAGAGTCACCTGTCTTGTGCAACTGATTTGGGCTTTTGACCTTCTTATTGGTCTCTACATTTCTCTTTCCTCCGAAAGTAGGTTTAAAAACCTAGTTAAGGCTCTTTGCTAGTCTCATGGATTTTTGCCCATTCCATTGACCATTTTCTATCTTTGCTCAGTAGAATGGATTGTATTTTAATTGTTTCAGAGTCTTGTGAGGATTGGAAAGGCAGGAGAATGGTCTAGTGTGAGTTAAGCATGTTAAGAGACCCTGTAGAACCATGTGAAGGACAACAGTCATGCCAAGAAGGTAGTGAGTTTTATTCATCATGTTGTTGTTTGGCCATTGAAGGCATTAAGAGTTGGTAGGTTATTGAGTTGGTATGCTACCATGAAGTTGAACTTGTGTTGATAGAGACCACCCTAAGATGAATAGTGTGATTGTCATGCTCCTGGAGTTAAGAGATTGTGACTGCCAATGAGGGATATGATGGATGTTGCTATCCTGTAGGGTCTGTATAGTGGTTTAGCAAGAAAGCTTGATGGAATCTTGATGGAGTTGACATCTTGGAAGGTGTAGATTGGAGTTATTGGGTCAGAGACCATGTGTTGGTCATGTTGAAGTTGTGAACATGCTTCTATTGTTGTAGATGCTTTGCATCAGATAGTCTGCAGTTTGATGGAACCAATTTTAATTTTTGGAAAAGTCACATGCAATGTCACTTACAATTTATGGGAATGTAGTATTGGACCATGGCTTCAACGAAGTATACTCCTCCATAGGATGGTTCGAAAACTACAAATGAAATCACAGATGCTGAAAATAATCTGTGGAGTAAAGAAGCTCTTCTAAGTGCCTTGTCTGATTCAGAGCTGACAAATGTTGTTGACCTACAAGCTGCTTTTGAGATTTGGGAAAAACTAGAACTTCTGCATGAGGGAGACAAGTATGTTAAATGTGCAAGGCTACAGAGTCTGAAAGGAAAATTCAAAAATATGAAGATGAGAGAAGATGAAAATATCACTACTTTTATGCCAAGAGTAAATGAGCTTGTTTGTGGCATTAGATGTACTGGTGGAATCTTGGTTGAAGATGAGATTGTTGGCAAAGGTCTCAGATCCCTTCCTACTTCTTATAAATACAAGGTTACTTCCATCAAAGAATTCAGAGCCCATTCAGGTGTCACAAGAGATCAATTGGTTGGTAAATTGGCTACATTTGAATTGACCGAGTTTGGAGATGCCCCCCCTCCAAGACTAAATCTGCATTCAAAGACAGTGCCTCTATAAAAGGTAAACAAAGGTTTGATCTAAGAGAAAACTCTTCAAGGAAACTATCATGGTATGAAAAAGCAAGAAAAGACCTGGAAGAAGAAGTAGAAACTGCTCAACTTGGAGCACTTATTGCAAAAAGACTGCCAAGAGGATCCGGTAAGTATGAAGGGAAATTATCTTTTAAGTGTTTTAACTACAATAAGATTGGTCATTTTGCCTCAAGGTGTCCGAAAAGATTTTCAAGGCCAAATCCTAACAGATCAAGGTTCCAAAAGAATTGTTACTATGTTCATGAAGAGGATGATAATGAAGGAGTAACAGATGATGAATCAGAGACAGAAAACAAATCTGGAAGTGATTGGGTGTTTATTGCCATCAAAGAAGAAGATCCAATGTCCTTTGAATCTGACAATCATAAAGTTGTAGAAAGAGCTCTGGCTGCCCAAGTTGAAGAAAATGATGATTGGGTCATTGATAGTGGATGCTCTCACCATATGATAGGTGACAAAAATAAGTTCATAGATTTAGAAAGGTATGAAGGAGAAGTGGTAAAGTTTGGTGATAATTCTGCTGGTAGATCAGAGGTAGAGGAACTATTTCTTTTGATGGAAAGAACAAAACCAGTAATGTACTGTATGTTGAAGGATTGAAGCACAATCTTCTCATTGTCGGACAGTTGGTTGACAAAGGCTATGATCTCTGATTCAAGAATGGAAAATGCAAGATCTTTGAAAATTCTAGGACAGAGATTGCATCCAGTACTCAAACAAAAGGTAATATCTTCCATTTAGTTGGTACTGGTAAAAGTTGTCTATTTGTGCAAATTGATCAGAGTTGGCTATGGCATAGGAGGATGTGTCATGTGAATTTTGATAATATCATCAAGATAAGAAACACTCAGGTTGTAAGAGATTTTCCAAAACTGGTGAAACCTACAAATAGTTTGTGCAAAGAATGTCAGTTGGGCAAACAAAGCATAGTCTCATTCAAAAGCAAGGAACAATCTTCTATTGGATTATTGGACTTAGTTCATACTGATCTATGTGGTCCGGCAAGAATAAGGAGTGTGCAAGGTGATAGATACTTCATGCTATTAATTGATGACCATTCCTGGATGATGTGGGTTACTTTTCTGAAAGAGAAATTAGAAGCTCTTGAGAAATTCAAAATATTCAAGGCTATGGTAGAGAATGAAATCGGATTAAAATTAAAATGTCTAAGGTTTGATAGAGGTGGAGAATTCACATCCGGTGATTTCATAGAATTCTATGAGAAACATGGAATAAAGAGACAATTGTCTACTCCTAGGACTCCACAACAAAATGGAGTAGTGGAGAGAAAGAACTGGACCATCCAGGAAGCGTCTAGGACCATGATGATGGAAGCAAATGTTCCTTAGATCTATTGGAGAGAAGCTGTTAGCACTGCAGTCTATACTCTCAATCGAGTACAAATCATAAGCAATATACCGGTAAGACTCCTTATGAACTTTGGTTTGGCATCACTCCTACTGTGAGGTATTTTAGAGTCTTTGGTAGGAAATGTTACATTAAAGGAGATGAAGATCTAGGAAAATTTGATGCTAGAAGTGATGAAGGAATATTATTGGGTTATTCTACTTAAAGCAAAGCATACTGGTATTATAACAAGAGATTAAGGAAGATTGTGGAAAGTACAAATGTGAAGGTTGATGAAGGAATTGAAAAACCCTCAAGGTTTTATAAATTTGATGAAGATGATCAAAATGATGTTTTTGTTCAAGAAGTCCAAGATCGCTCTGAGATTCAAACTGATCTAGTAAATCAGGAAGAAGAGATAAGTTTGAATGAACTTGTTCAAGAATCAGAAGTGCAAGAAACTCCCAAAGTTCCCAAGTATGTAAAACTGAATCACTCTGAAGACCAGATTATAGGTGATAAAAGAAAAGGTGTACAAACAAGAAGAAGGATTGCTCAAGATTCAGAAGAGTATTATTTGATTTCAAAAGTTGAACCTAGGACAGTGTATGAAGCTTGCAATGATGAAAATTGGACTAAGGCAATGGAGGAAGAACTAATGCAAATTGAGAAGAATCACACATGGGATCTTGTTCCCAGACCTAAAAACAAGAATGTGATTGGAACTAAATGGGTCTTCTAGAATAAGCTGAATGAAGTTGGTGAAGTAATCAGAAATAAAGCTAGATTGGTCTGCAAGGGGTACTCTCAAATAGAAGGAGTTGATTTTGAAGAAACTTTTGCTCCGGTGGCAAGAATTGAAGCAGTCAAATTATTTCTTGCTTTTGCTGCCTTCAAGGATTTCAAAGTGTATCAGATGGATGTCAAGTCTACCTTCCTAAATGGTGACTTGGAAGAAGTATACATTGAGCAACCAGATGGATTTCAATTGTTTGATCATGGTGATATGGTCTGCAAGTTGAAGAATGCACTGTATGGACTCAAGCAAGCCCCAAGAGCCTGGTATGACAGATTGGATAAGCATCTTTTGAAGATTGGTTTTAACAAAGGTACTACTGACAGTAATTTGTACTTCAAAACTGATCATGAAAATATCTTGATTGTTGAAGTATTTGTTGATGATATCATTTTTGGAGGAAGAGATAGTATGTGCAAAACCTTTGCAAATCAAATGAAAAGTGAATTTGAGATGTCCATGCTTGGGGAAATGAATTTCTTCTTGGGTCTGCAAATCATTCAAACTAAGAAAGGAATGTTCATTTCTCAGACCAAATATGTGAAAGAATTGTTGAAGAAATTTGGGATGGAAGAGTCAAAACCCATGAGTACTCCCATGGCAATTGGATGTAAATTGAGCAAAGATGATGACTCTCCTAAGACTGATTAGAAAAAGTACATGTCAATGATTGGAGGATTGTTGTATCTCACTCAAACTAGACCTGATATTATGAATGTTGTTGGTCTTGTTGCTAGATTCCAAGCTGATCCTAGAGAATCTCATGTCATGGCAATCAAGAGGATTTTTAGGTATCTAAAAGGGATAGTTGAGTATGGTTTGTGGTATCCTAGAGATCATAATTTCTCTCTTCATGCATATACAGATGCGGATTGGCCAGGAGATGTGGATGACTGGAAGAGTACCAGTGGTGGAGCATTCTTTTTGGGGAAGAGATTGGTTTCTTGGCTGAGCAAGAAACAAGAGGCAATATCTCTGTCCACTACAAAAGTAGAATATATTGCAGCAGCAGGTAGTTGCACTCAAGTTTTGTGGATGAAGCAAATGCTAAGAGACATAAGAGTGGAGTATGAGGAGCCTATCACAATCTTCTATGATAATTCAAGTGTAATAAATATATCTAAGAATCTGATGTTGCATTCAAAGACTAAACATATATCCATCAAGTTTCACTTTTTGAGAGAGCAAGTGAACAAGAATGAAGTCAGATTGGAGTTTGTGCCTTCCAAGGATTAGATTATAGATATCTTTACCAAACCTCTACCTAAGGACTCTTTTGAGTATCTCAAGGAGAAGTTAGGGGTTATTGCCCCTTCAGTGATGAACTAGGGTGCACTGATGTGCATCAGTCCGGTGGATATCACAGTCATATCTTGTGGTCTGGATTGATGATGGGGAGCTGCTACTCAAGGGGAGTAGCTAGTATGATTCTGAAGTGGTGGAGTTGCAATTATGTGCCCTTTGCCACTGATATCAAAGGGGGAGAAAAGACATGTGAAAAACAAGTGGTTGCTAATCAAAGGGGAAGCAGGAAAGAAAGAGAATTTGTGACAATGAAGAGAAGTTGTCTTGATGATTAAAACAATTTTTCACATCATATGTTGCTGTCAATGACAAACAGGGAGATTGTTGCAAGTATGGGCCTAATTGGTGTTGTCATTGATGTCAACATACTTCTGTTGCATTGTTGATAAGGATTGGATGAGCTGTGTACTGAGGATGTTGATAAAATTAGTCTTAATTAGGAACAGAGAATAACAGTGAAGACAGTGAGCTAAAGATCCTATCTAAGATGAAGATCAGAGGATGCACATCAAAGGGTTTGTAGATATGTGTCTTGAGGTGATCCAGTAAAGATTTCAGAGGTCTGCATGAGGATCTGAAGAAGTTGTGGCCACTCAAGTAAAATTGGTCCCGGTAAATGTTCAGAGGTGACAGAGTGACATAGATAGGTCCGGTGAGATCTGGAAATGAAATATTCTATTCTACAAATTTTAGGGAATGTTTAGGAAGTCAATATGAATTGACAACTTAATTGGTTCGTGGTCTGGAGGTCTGCAAGCATCTACTCCATTATGACAGTGATGACAGACTGTGTTCTTGAGGTTCCGGATGAAGGAGATAAGGATTTCAGTAAGCAGATGTAGTGTGGATGTTCTTGGTGATTCAGGCAAGCTTGTTGAGGTCTTTGGATCATGTCTAGTTCATGTTGGTGGTCCACATTAGAGTTTGAGCTTGCAATTGAAGAATTAGTTCCGGATGATGGTGTTCTTCCTAAGTTTGGCCGATCGGATGAGTTACACATCCTGCAGATGATCTTGAAGATGTTATGTGGCATTTGGTGTGTTCCTAGAAGAAGATTGAAGTCTTAGATCTGTGTGGCCAAAAGTGTGTTGTTCTGCATGAAGTCTTTTGAAATTAGTCATGATGTATTTATGTATTTGCTCTGTAATGTTTGCCGACTTAGATGATTATTCCTAAGTCAATGTCTTGTATAAATAAGGAATTATAAAGTCATTTCATTGTGTTCTGAAGAAGATGAGAGTGTGTTAGCGAAGAAGAGAGCAAAAAGTAGAGCATAAGTACTGGGCTTAAATGGAACTAACTCAAGCATGGTGAAGATGCTATTCTCCAGTTCAAGTATGTGATACTTATTATTTTATAGACACTGAGTCTCTTGTAGGCAGTGGGCCTCTTGTGAGCAGTGTTCTTGGGCAATGAGCCCTATTTGGCATGTGCCATTTTGTTCCTTCTATTCTTCTAACAGAGAATACAATCTTGGGTTAATCACCCCATGGTTTTTCCCTTAACCGGGTTTTCCATGTAAAAATCTTGGTGTCTTATGTGTTGATATGTTTCTTCTCTTGATTTAATGCATTATGTTTCCATGATTGATTTATTATTATGCTACTGAATTACAAAGTGGTTTTAAGTGTTTTATTGGAAGAAAGTTTTGGACAACTGATTCATCCCCCCTCTTAGTTCTCTGTCCTGAATCAAACAGAAACTCCAGTTCCGCAACTGTGTTTGACGATCTCTTATTTTGGTGAAGCGAAAGCCAAATATGACCTTCTTGAGCCTCCTGGACACGTTGGAAAAACCAAAAATGCTGCCAATATAACCAGAAATGCTACAATCACCTAGATTTCATAAAACATATGTGCAAACCCCAGAGATTAAAATATTTTCGTCAAACTTTTCTGATTCTCCAGATCATCTGAAGATGCAAGAGAAAAGCATAATAATTTTTTTGGAAAACTGTAATAAGCTTAATTAGCCACCCCCAAATATCTCAAATATGGAAACTAAAATCTACTCTTGCACATAGAAAAGCTCTGATACCATGTTAGAATTTGAAAAGATTATTAACCCAGAAAACTAGTGCAAATGAATAGATATTTAAACTATGAATGCAAATGATACAAAATCAAAATAGCAACATAGAGTTAGTCTCCAAGAGAGTAATACAAATTCTAGAAGCAAAATAGCTTTAAGAGGATGCAAAAATAAAAGATAAAAAATACAAGCCATGTAGCATGCTTATATAGACCAGGGAGAAGGAAGAGGTGGCAACACTGACCAATGAGGAGCAACCATCTATCAGACTAAAGATAGCAAAGTATCTTCCCTAGATAGCTAATGGATGCTCACATGTAGGAAGGCGACACCTCATAATCCTCTCACCAAATTAAGCATGCTTTATTAACCTAAGCGAGATTAATAGAAGTGTAGGAAAAACCTAGGAATATAGGGAAAAATAAATAACCCACTAGGAAATAAAAACCTACACTAACAAGTTCGAGAATCACCATCAATGAGTTTGAGCTGCACTGCTTCATTTGGGAATACTTCAAAAATCTCGTATGGACCCAGCAAATGAGTTCTCAATTTTCCTTTCTAGTCTTTGTATCGAGAATCAAATAGTAGTGCCCAATCTCCCTCATGGAATTCTCTTTCCTTGATGTGTTTATCATGCCAGGTCTTTTGTTGTTGTTGAACTAGCTCAATTTGATGGATAGCTTCCAAGCGAAGTTCTTCTAGTTCACTAACCTACAAGACTCTCTCTACTTGAGCCCGATCGAGGTCTAAATCTAACTCCAGTATTGTTCTTAGAGTTTGAAGTTGGGTAAAAGAGGTTTCTTCCCAAAGACTAATTCGTAAGGAGTAAGACCAGTGGTTGATTTCCATGTTGTATTGTAGGCCCAAATAGCTTCAGTCAACTTTCTAGCCCAGTCTCTTCTTCCTGATGAAACTATTTTTGTCAAGATATTTTTGAGCTCCCTATTAGTGACTTCTACCTAACCATTTGCTTGTGGGTGATAAGGTGAAGACTTTTATGGCTTACCTGGAAATTATTAGTAAAAGATAACAAAACCTTAGACATAAATTGGGGTCCTTGATCTATGACAATTGACCTAGGGGCTCCAAATCTAAGAAAAATTCTGTTATACAGGAGGTCTGCAACCTGTTCTTCTCTAGCAACTTTTAATGCTTGAACTTCAGCCCACTTGGTCAGATAGTCCATACAGACCAAAATATATTCTTTTCCTTGCGAAGGGAGATCTATAGGACCAATGAAATCCAAACCCCACTTTTCAAATGGTTCAAAAACTACTTGCGGCTGCAGAAGGCATTTCATTGGATGTCGTGGGTCTTCCCGCTCGCTGACATTCATTACAATAGAGAACATAGTTCTTCACATCCTTGTGCATAGAGGGCCAATAATATCTTAAACCTAAGATTTTATGGGAAGTTCTTTTGGCAGAGTAGTGTCCACCAAATGGATCATCATGACAAGCTCTGAGGATGCTGTATGTTTCATCTAGTATGACACAACGTCACAGGACCAAGTCAGGACCACATTGGAATAACATGCCATTAATCCATTTGAAGTGAGCACTTTCCCAAATGAGGTGTTTCTTTTGTTTGGATGTAAAGTCTGGTGGAAGATCAGAGGTGGCTAAGTAATTGGTAATGTCTGCAAATGAAGGTGTTTTAATGGAGACAACGAATAAGTTTTCATCTGGAAATTTGTCCTGTATAGGAGTACAATCTCCATTACCTTGTTTTATTTGGGATAGAAAGTCTACAACTATGTTGAATTTCCTAGGCTTATCCATTATGGTCACATTGAATTCTAGGAGAAGTAATAACCATCTGATTATTCTCCCATTTACTGAGGGTTTGTTCATCAAATATTTGATAGATAAATGATCTATGAATATGGTCACTTTGTATCCTATAATGTAATGTTGGAATTTTTTTATTGCATGAACTATTGCTAGAAATTCATTCTCTGTGGTGGCGTAGTTTCATTCAGTGGGGCTTAATTTTTTACTGATAAAATATATAGCATACTTTCCCCCATTCTCATCTTCTTGACCGAACACTGCTCCAATAGTATCACTGGAAGCATTAACATAAATATGGAAGAGGAGTTTCCAGTTAGGTCCCCATAGGACTGGGGCAGAGACAAGCTTTTCTTTAATAATGTCAAAGGATATTTGACATTCTTTAATCTAGACAAAATCCAAATCTTTCTAAAGAAGAGAGAACATGGGAGTTGCAATCTTACTGAAGTTTTCTATGAACCTACGGTAATAACCAACATGTCCTAAGAAACTTCTGACGTCTTTTTGATTCTTTGGGGTTTCCAGTTGTTGTATCACTTCAATCTTCTTAGGTTCAAACTTTATCCCTTCAGCTAAGATATGATGTCCCAACACTATACCTTGTTCTACCATTATTAGACATTTCTCATGGCTTATAGACAGTTGATGATCTTCACATTGTTGCAATACTCTATCCAAGTTTTTGAGGCCTTCATCAAAAGTGAAACCATAGACTGTGAAGTCATCCATATAGACTTCTACACAATCATTTACAAGTTCAGCAAAGATAGCCAGAATGACTCTCTAGAATGTGGCAGGAGCATTATACAGCCCAAAGGGAAGAACTCGATATGCAAATGTTCCCCACGAGCAAGTGAAAGTAGTTTTATCTTGATCTTCTACTGCCACTTATATTTGGTTATATCCACTAAATCCATCTAGGAATGAAAAATACTTCCTTCTTGCTAGATTATCCAAAACTTGATCTATGAAGGGTAGTGGGAAATAATCTCTATAGGTTATTTTGTTGAGTTCTCAGTAGTCAACGCACACTCTCCATTTTCCTTTTTTCTTTGGCACTACTACCAAGGGTGACAACCATTTGCTATCAGATATAGGATAAATGAATCCTACATGTAAACATTTCTCAATTTCTGTTTTGACAATATCTTTGAGAGAAAAATTAAGTCTTCGCTGTTGTTGATGAACCGATCTAACATCCTTCATATAGATATGGTGGGTACAAACACTTGGGTGAATTCCTCTCATGTCTGTATAGTCCCAAGTAAAATCTTTGGACCTATTCATCAAAACATCAAACAACTTGAGCTCATCTGATTATGTCAACCAACTATTGATATTTAATTTTTTTCCTGGTAGTAACATGATAGTCTTGGTCCTAGGGTAGTTGGAGGTGACAGTATGAACTTCTTTTCTCAAAGTGTTGAGAGGACAACTATGTGGTATAGTTCTATGGAGTCTTGCAATATCTTCAAAAAAGTGATCTATTTCAGAATGATATTATCTAGGGGCCAAGGTAACATCGTGAAGTTGGTTTAATCTTGTTCCTTATTGTCAATGTGGATTCGATGTCCCAAAATTTCTTGCACTTCTAAAATCTCTTCATCCTCTGAGTCTAAGGAAATGTCTTAGATGTTCTCTAATTCATCTTCCAACTCTTCACCATGTTGTTGAATGACTACCATAGCAAGTGAAGCTAGATTCTCTTGTCTATCAGATTCATCTGACTCATCAACCCAAACTTGGTTATGCTTGTAGATTGAGTGGGGGGATATAGGCTTAAGTGTTTGCTGTTGGGACTATGTGAAATGATTATTCCTCCTGCTTTGTAGTCAATATTAGCTACAACTGTAGCTAACCACGACCTACCCAATATTTCCAGGTAACTGTCCTTGGATATTCCCAATCATCAACCTTGATAGGGACATTTTATAGGAAACCTTTGGGATTCGCTATGGATTCATTTGCCATTTGTAAAATGGTAGTTGTGGGATGCAACTCAGTAAGTCCTAGTTTTTCCATAACATCCATCGTCATGACATTAATGTCTACTCCTAAGTCCGCTAGTGCATTAGGTATTGCTACCTCATTGATTCTTATTATTATGAGTGGACTGCCTAGGTCACCATATTTTTAGGTTAAGTTTTTTCTAGCCAGAAGGTTAGCTAGATATCCATTGATGTGCACCATATTAATCTATTTTGGTTTCCTTCCTGGTATTTTTATGTGCAACTCTTTAACTAGCTGGTTAAATTCAATAATTTATTTAATCGCATGTAACAAGGGAATCTCATTATGAAGTCGTTTAATTTCCTGTATTAAAGTAGTTTCATTAGACAATGATATTTCTAGAGAGCTTCTAGGAACAGTTTCTCTGAGGTGTTCTGGAAAGGGCACCTGAGTTTTCTTCCTTAGCATAGAATCTTTTTCTAGAGTATTTGATGGTCGTTTGGCGACTTCCTTTTGAGGCAATTCTATGGTAGGTGGTGAAGTTACTTGAAATTTGTGTTGGGGATAACTTCTCTTGATTGTTCTCGGGGTTGTGCCCTAAAGGTATAGAAGAGTCTTTGGTTCTATGTTAAGTTCCTCATTTGGGTCCTCTGTGATTTCAACAATGGTGGGTTGATTAAGTATTTTTTCTAACCTCAATTAAAGGTTTCCACAATAGATATCATCAACTCCTGCCATGTTATCCTTATTAGTAGCATATACTGGGGTATTTTGACATGTGTTCTTGGGATTAGGGACAGGTTGTGCTCGTAGTGGTGGTTGATTAACTTGTTCATTCTCTTGAGGATTCTGGGAAGCTGAAAGATGGTTCTGTTGCAAATTTTGTATTCTTCTTGGGCCATTATAAAATTGATTTGGTAGTTGGGTCCATTGTGGAGGTTGATTGTGAGGCTGCCATTGTCATTGAGGATGATTCAACCATGGGGATTTCCCAAAGCTTGGTTCATCCATTCAGGTGGTCCCCAAGGTGGGTAAGATCCCCAACCAGCTGGTACTGAAGGCCAAGGAGCTGTCCACTATGTATTATTCCAATTATTTGGAGGTCTCCATGTAGGGTTGGATTTTTGACCATAGGAGAAATTCCCTCTAGGTCTTTGACCCACAAAATTGATCTCCTCCTCAGTGTGAGATGACCTCTTTTTAGAATTGTTGATTGCATTCAGGATCTCACATTGATTAGTGGCATGACTCTTTTCACAAATTTGGCAATTGTTATCTTTGTCCAAAGGGCATTCTCTTAACAGATGTTTGTTCTGACACCTAGGGCAATAAATGGATAAAGTCTTAGGATTATGTGTCTTGGCCTATATTCCATCCAAAGTGGTGTTTAGCTGAACATGGATGTCAGTCCTCAGATTTGTTATTTCCTCTTGCAGTTTACCTATTTCATTTGAACCTCTTAAAAGACTAGATTTTTGGATACCTCCTCGACTATGGGAAAAATTCTGGCATAACTCAAAGATACCACTGGGTTCAAGTTGGGACACATCTCCCTTTCCCATTAAATCTAGGCTTCTCCTAGCATCCTCATTAAGTCCTTTGAGAAATATAGTCTTCAGAATTTCTGGACTTATGGCTTCTTCACCACATCATTTGGTTAGAAAGATAAACCTATCAAGGTAATCTTCCAGGCTCTCATCTTCTTTTTGTCTTAGTTTGAACAATTCCTCTTTCCTATCACTAGCTCTGCAATAAATCTAATATTTGTCTAAAAAGACAGTTTCCATTCCATCCCACATAGTTATTGACCCAAAAACTAATCCAATGAACCAATGCATTGTAGTGTCTCTCAGGGTGGAGGGAAAGAGTTTAAGTTTCTAGTTATCATTCTTGTAGTCGTATGTTTGACACAAGACTTTCAACTTGAAGGGGAACTAGTCAAGATCTCTAGAGGAGAGTCCCCTGAAAATCAATAAAATGGATGGTGAAATGTTTTTCATTGGTTCATCATCATCTTAATTGAGAGCAATTGGGTAGGTAAAGATTCATGCTGACACTCTTCTCAGGATATCACCATCTCTATGATTTGCTCTCCCATTGAGATTATCATTATGGTGATTGTTAGCCATGATGTCAAAAGGAATGTTTTCCTCCTCAAAGGCTAGGTTTGTTGGCTGAATGATCACCTCCTCAAAGGTTTGGTCTACTGGTAAAAGTTCTAGGGTATTTTGGGAGGTTTCAGGTTGATCCTGCTCAATCAATTCGTAACTTAGTTCTTCAGCTAAGACTTCTACCTCCCTATTTATGGTTGGAACTACTATTGGGGGGTTTTGGTATAAATCTTCAGTGTGGGCCTTGTTTCTTGACCATGTAGAAAGAGAGGTTTGGTAACTATTTTTGGGTGTTTACTACAAAAGGTCTCCAAGCATTTCCCTAATAACACTTAGAAAAGAATCACGTCTCCCCAGTAACAATGCCTAAAAGTGATAGGCTGTCGTGAGGTCCTAACACTTTAGTTGAAAAATATTAGTTTATCAACTAGGGTAGTGTCCGAGGCTGTATGCAATAGGGAGTATTGTTTGGATATCTCATCTAGAAACAATTTCATAGTTCCTTTAAAAAGACTTAAACAACATATCAAACTAGAAAGCATTTGTATTCTATCCAAGAAATCATTTGAACTCTTCACTAGAAAGCATTTGAACTTTTTAATCTAAGAAAACATTAAACTTTATACTAGAAAATCATACATGCAATCTTTACTATGATCTTGAACAATGACTAATCCTATAACTGCACACACATTCTAACTTTCAACTAATAATAAACGACAATTTAAAACTAAAGTAGATGCTCTGGAAATATTTAAACAAATAGAGCTCTAAGAATTAACATATTAAACATCACACCTTGTAGGCTCACAACATAAAACTAAACATAAAACAACAATGTCTGAAATAGAACATCCATAGAAATAGAAATACTTATCTACTCTACAATCCTATGAGTGGCCAACTGTTGGGAGAAATTCATCTTTTAACTCAGATCACATTCAATCATTTCCACAATAACATGGTAACGTGATTCATATCTTCATAACTCAAAAGGAAATACTCAGAATAACACTATTTGCATTCATGAAAGTATTGCAGAACATAACTCTTTGATTATTTGCCAAAAACGATTAATATTCATCCATCACACAATATGATATATATCCATGTTTTGAGCAACTAACTAAACTAAACTGTTACAAACTCCTATATTCTAGATGGTAGTAAAATGCCATTTGGAAAAGTCTTATAATAGAAAAATAGAATTTCAACTACCGATGTCTTTCAAACATATTAAAGGCTCTGAGTGGAGCCATAATGTCTGAGATAACCAACATAAATAATAAAAATTAAAAGAGTCTTCAATCAATGCATGCCTAAAATTTCTGGCACCCTCAACTTCTGACGCACTTGACCTCAGCTACTTGAAGTCCACTCCTCTCGTAGGCCATGCATTAATCATGCACAATTACTCAACTCTACATTCCATTATATCAACATTTAATAGGTAATTCCAATCAATTTAGGAAATAAAGATTTGTACAACATTTTATTAAAAATAGATAAATATTGCTTATAAAAACAAACAAATTGGCAAGGCTAGGGTGATTGGGCAATGCAAAAAGGGTTATTTGTTTTATCAAAGGAATGAGGTTGTTTATACCTCATCAACTCTATTGCCAGAACGGTCAGTTTCTGATTCACCAAAAAACTGCATTTTATAAAAGACAAACTTTGTCCAGGTGGAATAAGGAATGTTTTAAAAACATCTTTTTGGAAAAAGAAGAAGTGGAGTCCAAAATGGAGCTTTTGAACAATAAAGTCATTAATTTTGGAATGTTCGTAAATAATTTCCAAAGAGTGAAGGAGCTTAAGGCACAACATGTAGAACTAGTAGCTCGTGAGGAGCATTTTTGGTGAGATAAAGCCCGTGAAACTGGGCTAAGGGTGGGGAGATGCCAATACCAACTTTTTCCATGCATCCACAAGATCGTACTGAGAAAGAAACATGGTAGATGGAATTATATTGTTTGATGGCTCGATAGTGAAGGACAGGGAGCAGATAGAGGTTGAGGTAGTTCTCTATTGGCTGCTCATGACCCAGCACATGGTGTGTGGGATGATTCAATTCTAGCAAGCATACCCAAATGCATTGGTGAGGAGGACAATCATATGCTTAACGTTGCTTTTACTTTGGAGGAAGTCAGAACAACAACATTCTAACTAAATCCAGAAAAGTCTGTAGGCCCAAATGGACTCCCAGCTAAGTTTTATCAAGTTTGTTGGCATTTCCTTGGTACAAATGTTTGACGTCTGGTTGAGGATGTTAGAAAGAAGAAAAAAATTGTGAGGGATATCAATAATACGGCTATTGCTCTTATCTATAAAAAGAGGGAGTGCATCTCCTTTGTAGATTATAGGCCCATTTCATTGTGTAATACGATCTATAAGATCATGGCAAAGGTGTTGGACAACCATTTAAAGAGGTTACTGGGGCTAATCATCTTAGAAGAGCAAAATGGATTCACTGCGGGTAGGGAGATTATAGATAGTATTATTGTCACCTCAGAGGCTATACATACCATTACTTCTAAAAAGATAAAAGGTATGCTCATTAAGCTAGATGTAATCAAAGTTTACGATAGGGTCCACTGGGACTTTCTTTTGGCTGTAATGAGAAAAATTGGTTTCAATAAGGTGTGGCTAGATATCATCTATTCTTGCATATCGACCCCCCGATATTTGGTACGGGTAAATGGATCAATGTGTGGCTTCGTTGATGCTACAAATGGGCTTAACAGGGGGACCCATTGTCCCCATTCCTTTTCATAATAATGGTAGAGGCCATGGGATGACATTTTAAACAACTTAGCATAGAAAGATTATGGAAGGATATTCAGGTTACTGAAGGAATCAAACCAATTACAGATGTCCAATTTACGGATGATACTATGTTGTTAGGGGAGGCTACTCTAAGAGAGGCTGAGGTTATCAAAATAGCTTTGTACACTTACTCTTCAGTGTCTTGGTAGATTTTAAACAAGGACAAATGTGAGATTTTTTTCTTCAACACCAAAAGGGACAAAGGAAGATTACGAATTTGTTGGGATTTTCAATCTCTAAACTTTCCTCTAAATATCTTGGGGCCCCACTGTTTAAGGGTGTTTGCAGATCATCACATTGGGAGGACATAATGAGAAATTGCAGGAACAAAGTGACAACTTGGAGAAGAAAATGGCTTTCCTTGGAAGGTAGGATCACCATGATAAAATTAAATTTATCTATTGTCCCAATGTATGTAATGTCATGCTTTAGGATAACAAGTAAAGCTCAAGCAAGCATGGAAGATTTCTTAAAGAAATTTTTGTGGGAAGGCTCCAAGGACAAGAAAAGAATACCTTTAATCCATTGGGACATGACTTGTCTCCCTAAACATTCCAGCAGTGCTAGTTTGAGAAATATGGAAAGACAAATATGGCTCTAGGAGCCAAATTGAGTTGGAAATTGTACTGGGAACCGGGGAAATTATGGTGTAGAATATTACAAAGGAAGTATCTAGATAACTTGGATCCCTAAAGGATATTAATGATAGAGAATACTTAGGGTGGTTCTCCTATTTGGAAATTTTTGTGGGAGAGCGAAAAGGTGATCATCGAACACCTCTCATCGACAAATTTCTGGTATGATTTGTGGAAGGACAACATTCCATTGTCCAAATCCTTTGGTTCGATGGAATGGATTGATAATGTAATACATGTCTACGAAAGCTATGTGGTGAATTATGTAATAAAAAAACTATGAGTGGATAAATTGTGAAGGATTCTTGATACTGGAGAATGATAAGATGCTCCTATCTCAGATCTTAGAAGAGCACTGAATAACATTAACTAATGATGTCAATGAGGTAATTTGGTGCAAATCATGGTCTAGGGAGTACTCAGTGAAGCTGGGTATGCTATCCAGAAGGTACAGAGTGACCTAACTCACTGGATGTCAAAGCTTTGTTGGCAAAAGTACATTTTACTAAAATTCAACGATGCTTCATGTGGGCAACCCTTCATAAGAAGATTCTGACAAGGGATAGGTTGTGGGGCATCAGTATTTAGGGGCCAAGTAGGTGTATCCTTTGTCAAAAGAATGAAAAAACCATGAATCATCTTTCCATGTCACGTCCATTCTCTATGAGGTGCTGGGATTGGCTACAACTTCACCTCAGTTGAAGTTTCCCATGACAAGCTAACTTATCAGAGTTTATTCATAGCTGGCCATGCATAAATAAGTACGATTCATGGGGAGATTTATGGTTGGTAGCCCCCTCAATGCTAGTATGGCACATTTGGAAGGAGTGTAATAGGAGGACTTTATATGATCAAAGCCTCCCAAATGATGAGCTTATTCAGAAAATTGAACATGACATTTGCAAAGTGGTCAATGTGAATCAATTTTCTAGAACCAACACTCATTTCACAAACTAGGATAGTGAGATGCAAAAGAATTGGGATAAATTAAAACCACTGACAGGAAATGTATCTAGCAAAAATTTGAAGAGAGGGGAGGCCAAATGGATAGTGCCTGGGACTGGAAGGTATAAACTCAATTTTGATAGTGTAGCAAAAGGCAATCCAGGCCCAACTGGTACTAGTTGCCTCATTAGGAATGACAAGGGTGAATGTCTTTGGACTCTTTCAAGGAAATTGGGGGTTACCACCAACAATGAAGCTGAATTTGAGGCTCTTGTGTGGGGTCTATGGATGTGTAGGGAGAAAGGTTTAAATAATGTGGATATTGAAGGAGATTCCCAGATATGTAGCAATGCTGTTAGTAAGAAAAGTGCACAAAGTTGGAAATTGAAACTGCAGATTAATCTTTTTGGAAATCTTTGGATAGAATTGGTAATTTCTCCTTATCCCATGTGTTTAGAGAGGCTATTAAAGCGACATATTTTCTTGCTAATAGGGACATTCAACAAGATTACACCAAGGTGATTGTTGATTTGATGTCTTTATTGAAGGATTTGGCAGATATAGTTGTACAGGAAAAACTTGAATTTGATACTAGAATTGTGCTTGATGTTGTTTGATAGTTGGAAGTGGTTGATGCATGCCTTCCTACTCATAGTTGGGTTGCATATTATAGAGCATTTTGCAAGTAGACATGCACACTTCACAAAAAGGATTAGACTCTTTGATGATTGTTTGTTGCCTTCTCTATAAAATGAAAAATGAATTGTCATCAAACATGACTTTGGTCTTCAGTATTGAATACAACTGTCCTGAGGAAGACAAGAAAATGCAGGTTCAGTGCTTGTTCAAAACCTGTGAGAAGGCACTGACAGTCAACGCCTTCATTGCTTTGGCTAGCAAATCCATGTAGGGACTCGAGTCACATCCAGGGTGGATAGGTAAATGAGGTCATGTTTATGAATGTGATACATATCATGGGATGGAATAATGGGGGATTAGGCTTGCTCAACTATTTTTGATGAGGTGAAATACCTATTAGAGGAAAACATAGATGAGATTATACCATCTTTTGGGCTCACTGCTGGCATTTTTTATGTGGCAGCTGCAAAGAGAGATCCTGTGACCATGCATCCTTGGTTCAGTTCAAGGAAGGCTTGGGGTGGAAATTCTAGGGAACATTCAATCATTTTATCAGTTGGAATGGGGATTTTATTTCCCACGTGCAGGGTTTAAGGGTTAATGAGTTTGCCTTTGGCATGAGGTATTTGATGCAACTGTGGGATTCCTAGATGGAGCCTAGTTGATGCTATGTAATTTTCTTTTCATTCAATAAAATGGAGTTGCCCCCTTGGTAGCACTTACCTTAAAAAATAAAATAAATTATTCTAACATAAATAAAATAACATATTCATTGATTGTGTAGGAAGATAACTAAAAATATTAGATTAGAATAATTTTTTTTTTAAAGAATTAATTGAAAAAGAAATATATTCAATTTCGTTATGGAGAAAAGAAAAGAATAAAATTGATGATTGTATAGTTATATAATAAAATGTGCACTTTATAAAAAATAACTTTAAACTGTAATAAAATATATTTATAAAACATAAGCCATTGAAAAAGAAATAAATTAAATTTCTTTATGAAGAAAAGAAAAGAAAATTAAATTGATGACTCTATAGGAAAACCTATAAAATATAATGTACTTACCATTTAAATAACTAATGTGATTATACTTCTCCAATATTCTTCTACTCTATCTTATTTCATTTTATATTTTTGTGAGCTATGTTTGACTATTAATTGTACTTATATAGATTAGTTACTTTATATAGTCTTTATTGTAATGTGCATTAATTTAATAAAACTATGGTAGGTATATGTATTTTAAATTTTAATTCTTGTGTGCTTTCATTTAAAAACTTATGTAAGCTATATAGTTTTTTTATATTTGAATTAGGCTTGAGGGACCCATATCCCCTTAAAAATTAGATCAAAATTCAAAACAACTACTCACAAAGGAGGGCTATTAAAATAATGTTTTTCATTTTTATAAGCCATAAAAACTAGCTGTATTACATATCAAAAGGATTAAACTACATATATAATTCCATTATCATCCTATATACATACTATCTTGAGCTACAAATTGTGTCTAGCTAGCTACCTTAAGCTGCTGTTGAATCCACCAAGTCTTCTGTTTCAACCTCCTCTACCCACTCTTGCCCTTCCTTCACTATTGAATCCCCTTTATGATGAGCCTTTAGACTCACTAGAGATGATGAATGATAATCTTCATTGGAGCAAAATTAATCATCTTTTCATAGAAGACCAAGAGTATGAGGAAGATAAAAGGATTAAAGGAGAGCAATATAGAATACAAATGAATTATTCAGGTCATGACCTATGTCTTGATCAGGGTCTGGCTCTATTGGGAGATTGATCTTCTTTTCCCAATACTAGTATGCATAATGAACTGAATCAACTACAAAATATGAATGAATATAGATTTCTGTCATTCCAAGAGGGAGTCATACCTACATATGAGCATTGTTGTTCATCATATGAAGGACAAAATATAGATGACCACACAGCTGGTGTATTGCATCTCTTTACTTTTGATCAATATGAATTGTCAAATTTGGAGCTGAAATATGACTTCAATGAGTCAAAACAAATGTATACTGGGGTGCTCTACAAAAGTGTCACCTATGAGTATTTTAAATTTGACATAAGTAGCAAAGGTGAAGATAATTTTAGTATAGCCATCCTACCAGTAGATTATGAATAAATTCATTTCTCGACTCAGATTGACAAACTTTTAAGCTGGCATGGCAATGATTATACAAATTGTTATGATAATCAATATGATGTGGTGAACTAGTGTGGTAACCTTATGATGGTTGAAAGAGTGTTGCAGTCGAGACATGGTTGTAGAAATCAGAGGAGCACCACATAGTTTTATGATGACAGATTCAGAGGTTTTATGAAAATGGTACATATTCATAACATTAACCAAGTGGATTATGGTTACATTTCCAATCTCAATTTGAAACAATCATTGGTAAACAAGACCTATGATAGGGGAAAATCTTTTTTCTTCTTTTATGGTAGCTTGGAGCCACGATATAAAGTATCTAATATGTGGAATTGAGTCCTTTGAATTGGGCAGTTGTAGGGTAAAATTGAATACTAATGTATCCCTAGAGATTCTAGATCCTCATGATGACTTGGCAGTCATCTGTCCCCAACTAGAACCACTATTGGGACATACATTTTAATGCATGCCTTAGCCCTTGGTTTCCTATCTCTAGGATTACTAAAACACTTGTAAAACCCTGAGGGCCTAGAGTCTTATTTCATTTGCCTTTATGTGCCTCTCGTTATAATTCGTCATTGACCGCTGATCAGCCATTCCCAGTTTGTTAAGTTGCTCCTTATGTGTTTCATCGTAGTTCACTTACCCATCCCTTTTTAGGTCATTGGTCTGGGGCCACTTTTAAAAACAACCTTTTTGCATTTGCCAAAAATAATCTATAAGTTGTGCCTAGTTGACATGCCATGATGTTGTGTTTTTGTTTCACGAAATCTATTACCTTTGCTAGACCCTATTTTTTCTTCCCAAGGGATAGCCAAGGCATCCTTCTCATCCAATGTATCCTATCTATCTTGTGATGTCATTTGATTTTCTAAAAGTTCATTCCCCATTAGAAATCCTAAACACTCCCTGTGGAAAGATGAGGATGACATGTTAAAACTTTGTATTGCGGTAGCATTTCGCGATAAGATGCTCATTCACTAGAACCATTCCAAAGCTTCCATGGAACCATGAAAGATGTGATGTGGACCAACATGTATGCATTTTCCATGGTGTCAATAGAGCTAGCATTTCACTGGGAGCATGTACTTTGCCAAGACCTTAAATTGATCATCGTGAGTTCGTGAAAGTGTCACATGTGTGGTCTCTTTTGATGGGTATATTTAAAGGGTTTTTGCTATGGTGGTAGAGGAAGTGAGGTGGATTGAGATGACCATGGTGTAAGTGACTCCTATAATGTGGCCTATTTCATTGGAGCCAAGTTTTTTTTTGTAATCCAAATTAACTCGGTTCGAAGGCGTGAAGTGCCACCATGGCAGATAAGCTCTAGATTTTTTGAGTTAGCTAGTTTTTTCTAGAGGAAATTCAAATTGCCACGAAGACCTTTGATCAAAGTGAATCTATGGCTCAAATTCAAGACTAACAAATGACTTCCTTCTGACGTGCCCACTATTTTCAATAACCATTGATTTGGTTGATTGAACGGATCTGACGGTTAGGATCAAATGAGTCGAAGGAGTGGAAAAGTGTGATAAACAATGAGATAATAATGTTTGCTCAGAGCATGGAAAGGCAAAAATCAAGTGTGTACCTAGTCTTATCCTATCATCGATTGGAAAATTGGCTTGCTCATCTAAGCATTGTCCTCTTTTTATTGCATGATGGATGTGATCCCAAAAGGGAATTTCACTGTATTGGAAAGTTCTTGGTACCCCTTTTTTTCTGCCATTGTACAAAGTGGTGTATCTTCTTGAGTAGGATATCACATTCATAGGGATTGTCAGGTTATTCACCTAATGCCAGAGCAGAATGAGACAGGAAGCAGATTGTTCAAAATGGGAAAATGATGAAATCAAGGAGCCTTCTTCTGCTCCCTCATTGAAGAAATAGAGGCCTTAATTGAATTTCACACATGTAGAAGCTTGGGGTTACAAGTAACTGATGTTGATGTACATGTATCACCTCCATTTCCTCTTTTAGGAGCTTTGGTAGGATCTCCAAAGATTTCTAGTTAAGATCAAAAGTGCTGCATTGCTGGCTAAGTTGGGATAATCAAGATGTTGGTAGAAAAGACTGTCGAAGGGTAGAGATGTCTACTCTGTTGCTATAAATAGGAGTTCCTTGTATCCATTGGTTGTAGTTTTCCTTTGTCAAAAGAAAAATGAATTGTATGTCCCTTTCTGTTTCAATGTGTTTACCACCTTATATCCCAGGGAATGTCTCCCTCTTTTCTTGGTTAAAGTTCTATGCATATAGAGTCAAGGAATAAGGAGCATAATCCTAAGGTATTGGTGGTTCAAGGAAAATTCATGAGATGAGGTAGCAGACATTAAATTGCCTTCATTTCCATGCTATCCATCCATCTCATCTTGGTGAGGGATTTGGTTTCCTGTCTGCCAATTCCAATAACTCCATGTTATTGTGAGTTTCTAGATTGGGATTCGGTGAGGAGGGGTTTTATTGATCCCTCTTCCCCTCCCTCTGAACAATGGCACTCGACAGAGCAACATTTGTTATTAAAGTAGTGTTGTCGACTAGGATGAAAGAATTGGTGATGGAAATAAGGAACTAAGTTGACAAGAATAGTTAGTTCTTTGTCTAACTTAGACTAACGACTGCTTCTACTTCCTCTTTGGCTAGGATTTTGGCACATCCAGAGTCAGCTAATTGTGGCTTCCACATACATCATGAGGATTGAGGTGGTTGGAAAATTCCTTCTAAAAGATGGGGAGTCACATCCCTGTACCTGGAGAGTGGTACATAATGGAGGACGCTACCATTTGAGAGCCTCTGGGGATGTTGTTCCTTATAGGTATTCTCATTTTAAGGGTAGTTAATCTCGGCATGCATGTGGCCAGCCACGATGGTGGAGGATAATTTGTCATAATGACATATTTTCCACTAATAGGAGTGGGTAGGTAGAGGACAAAATAGTTGGCATTCCCTTTTGGGGAAATGATTTGTTTCTCTAGTATAACACCTAGATTATCTCAGAATTGTACTGTAAAGAGGAATATATTTTTGTCTTGTTGAGCCTTAAAGATGCCTTTTGGCATATTCTATTTAGACAGGGTGGTCAAATAGAAACATGACATCTGTACATGGCCTGAAGCTTATTGTGCTCCCTTGTTTCTATAAAAGGGAAATCAAGGCTATTTTGAAAGGGTTCTAATCTTTGTTTTAGATAGTAGTATATTTTGTATCTTAATCTAAAGAAAATAGAAGATAGCTGCATTTCAATTTATGTTCAAATATGTAGAGCAATGAGTTATTTTCAAATCTGAATACATTGTTATATTGGTTATTGAACCCTTTCCATATTGTATAAGTAATGAAGTTAATATCAATGCTCAATTTCAAGGATATTTTGGTTCAACTTTGTAGTTCTTTGTATTGTGCGTATTTTCTCTAGATTTCTCTCAAGGAGAGAAATAATTGCTTGGAAAATATTTTGTTAACTTTGTTCTACATTGTGGTTTTAAAAGATAGTTCTATAGTACTAGATAAAGGAGGCATCAATGCAAGGTATTGATGCCATTAGTCTACTTGTAATGAAGTAATATTGCTTAAATAATACACTTGTTTTGTGCAACTTGACTTTGTAACCCAATGGATTAGGCACCAGGGTCTCTTATTGATATGTTGATTTAGATCCATCCATACAATCAAAATCATTTCTATTTCTGTTATTGTTCTAAGAGTAGAATTGGATAAATAACCATTCTCAATCATGGTTTGAATTGTGTTACCAGATGATTAAGTTGATTTGATAGGAATCAGTCATCTCCTTGGTTTATTTTCATTGAGAACATTCTGTTTTAAAGCAACATTCTAATTTTTTTTTGAAATACCTTTAGGTGTTGTAAAGTGTACACCCACCTTGGTCTTACAGAACCAAAAGTGCAGAGGATTTTAACCTTATTGTTGAATCTTGTTCATTGACCACTAACCTAGAATCTTGACCATAAGGAATTGGCTAAATCTTTAGAGGATATAGATAATCAGTTGGAGGAACCAACACCTTCAACATTTACTTCCCTGCCATTGTGGGCTATCTAACTTCACCTTTTCCTTGTTGCTTTAAAATTGATTCAACATTCGGGAACTTTTCAAACCACTTCTCTGCCTTATTGCTAATTTTGAGATTATATTCCATGTCAAAGGAAATGTTCACTAGTCTATCTTCTAATTTGTTACCTTCTTTATAAGTATGGCTTATTTTGTAGTCCCAATATTTTTTCAACAACTCTACTACTCTCTTCAAAATATTATTGAGCCTTCAATTAAGGGTTTCCTTGCAACACAGAGCATTAATCATGATCAAAGAGTCTGGTGGTACCTGTTTAGGTCTAGAGTTTTAGGTCTGCTATGCAAGTGTTAATCCTTACTTCCTTAAAGCCTAAACCCCACGGTCTCAGTTTGCTTTATGTTTTATTTTGTTGCTGACCATTTAGCCTAGGTTCCCAGTTACTTAAAGTCATAACCTTAAGCCCTTCAAGTTGTGAGTTAACTGACCCCTCTTACCTAGTATTACCCTCTGTAGCCCATCACATCGTAAACTCTTAAGTCTAAAAGTCTTCATGAGGCCTAGAAGTGACATGTGGCAGTTTATCACAACGTTGCAAAGCTTTAAAGATGATGTCATTTCCCCTACGCGGCCGCGATATGAAGACATCTATCAAGGAGGTCAGGCTTATAGCTATAGCACTGAGATTTTTAAATGGATGAACAAGATGCCACTAGTTGTCAAAAAGTCAAACAAAGAATGTGAGACTGCAGATATTGAAAAATCAATGATATTGCAGGGGCGCAGAAGGATCCTGTCAGAGGTAAAGGTTCACTGCACAGTAACAAAATGGTGACACATAGCCATGTTTCATGGAAGGCTATGGGGTGGAGGCTTAGGTGGAGACTTAGTGTAAGTGCACAAAGCCAAATATTGGTGGCCCACCCTTTAGCACGTGACTGCGATAGCGCGACGCGTGGAAGTTTTTGGCAACCTGTATATGTTGTGACTGCCTAATTGACATGTTTGGATTGGTGAAGGACTTTTCAACAGCATCGATGTGGATTCTTGAGGCATTTCAAGGTGTCAATCTCACAAAAGGAAGCCTAAATCTACGAACGAGGTTTAAACTTGAAGCAACTCTCTTTGTTGGCACCATTCCCGTGTGCTTTCAGTCTACCATTAATGAATTTGTAGCATGACTAAGGTTAGGATGTCAAATCTATTCATTCAATTGAAGTCCAGGTTGTTTTGCCAGCTGGTCTTCACCAAGGAATCTGACTGCTTCATCTACTCCCTTAATTGAGGATCTGATTATTTCATAAAAAATCTGTAAGGATCTTATTGTTTCATTAAAAGCTGTCAAAATGTAGGTGGCTAGAGGCTTGTTGCTCCTTTTAAAAAGGAATTTAGAGCCATTCTATTAGGAGGAGGATTTGGGAAATTTTGGAAAGGAGAATACAGAACAATTCTGGTGGTTTGCTATTTTTCTATGTTGTGAGTTCTTTCTTCTTTCATCAAGTTGAATGTTTGTTTTCATGAGCATTTTTATTAGTTTCAAGTAGAGCTTATATGAAAATACCTCTAAGCATGTATTTCTAGCAACTTTCTCATGTGTTGCATGCATTTTTCTTTTGAAGGAAGATACTAAGGGTTTCTAAATTCATCAATGTATATTTTCTCTATTGCTGGTCTGGTTTCTTGCTCCTAACCAAGGATTGGGTTAAAATTGCTTTAAATCATATTTGGGGAAAATGTGTTTTGCAATAAGGATATATATAAGTAGGGTTATTAGGGATACCCATTTTTGGATTGTTTTCTGTAAGGTAGGGAACATAGGAAAATCCCTTGAATCTATATGTTTGAAATGCTTGTGATAACTATTTTACATTTGTAAGAGATTGAATCACACGCTAGGATTGGCATTGGTCAGAGTTGGGCTTATTTTCACCAAAATACCCACAATCTAACAATCACACACATTTAAAAGCAAAAACCCAAATCAATTTTAGGATTTTAGGAGTAGGATTTAGGATTTTAGATACTGTGTTCTCTGACCTACAAATGAACAAATGCCCAAAGCTAGCCACTTTGTAATCATCATGTAGTTTTGGTCTGCATAAAAGAGAACATATTTTCTTAGATGTCAATAGATAGTTAAAGTTAGGGTTTATTATTTGGGTATTGAATAAGGGAATACCCCCTAGGTCTTGCAGAGCCTGAAGTACAGAGGAGACAGAGAGTCAGTCTCCTGTTCGTTAACCACTGACCTGAAGATCCTGTGGATAGAAGATGGCTACTCTTTAGGGAAACTCAGACAATCATCCAGGAACACCAACACAATCTCCTTCAACATGTATTCTTCTTAGTCCTAATGACAATCCCAACTGGAGTCCCATAATTAAGGCTTGAATCTCTACTTCATTATTTAACTAAAAGCCTATTCATTTTGCTCTTGCCCCTATTAGCTCCCCTTCTTCATTCTTGATGACACAACCTATAATTGCTTGACCTGGATTGCCCTACAAAGCCCCATCAAAATTGAGTTTAGGCCATCCAAGATCAGGTGGAATCCACTTTACTATCTTTCTCTCCATAGAACCTTGATTAACCTGGCCATCCCCATTAACAAGGATTAGTTATATATTTTTTAAATATGAAATAATCACTTTCTAATTTGTAGGTGCATTCATTTAATAAAAGTATGTTGGCTATATTTTTAATTTAAAACACTTATCTTATAATTTAAAAAAATAATATGTGGGCTCTTTTTACTTTTTTGTGAACATAAAAAATATTTGGTATAATATTTAAATTAATATATTAAAATTTAAAATTTAAAATAATTTCATAATTGAAAAACTATAAATAATTTATTGATTTTACAAACCTAAAAAATACATAATTACTAAGGCTATAAATTTTTTAAATTGTAATTAAAAATTAATATATCCTATATACTTTTTTTATTAGTGAATTGGGCTAAAGGGAGCCACATCCCGTAATATAAGAAAACTAGAAAAAAACCAAGTCTATATTACATTAAGTTATAGAAATATTTACATAATCAACTTATTTAGCTATGTCTTAAAGGCTGTAAATGCTAGAAACCATGCTAAACTATATTAAAAACAAACTGTGAAACTACATCAACTTCATATTCTTCCACCACCTTCCATTTCCTCCTCCTTTGAGCTATCTGAAGCCACTTCCAGCGACCCATCTATGCCTCCAAAATCGGCCAGCCCCGCAATAATCTTCAAAAAATCCATACCCTACCGAGCTTCACTACGTCATGCCTCCTCTCTCTCTCCCACCATAGGAATCACAAATGGGGCCCAAGGGCCACTGTAAGATGGAAGGACTGCCAACCAAATCCCTGATACAGTAGGGAATCCAAGGCCAAGAATCATCGATTATAGGATTTTGTTAAGCCCTACTCTCCATTCTGTCCTAATCAAACCCTTGGCCATTTCTCTCACTCAATCCTTGGACACCCTTAAATATAACATGACTTCTAAAAACATCAATGCAATCTCATTATTGACAAGGTATCTGTAATGCATATTCATGAATAAATTGCCAAGAACCATATCCACATCATGCATCACCACCAAGGAAGACACCTTAAAGACTCTCCTCAATCTCTTATCTGAAATGTTGCCACCTAAAGCCATTTTCCACTTCTAGATTTACAACCACATTGTCGACTCCATTTTAGAATAATGCGACCCTAACTCCCATCGAAGCCATTTATTGAAACCTACCTTGTAAATCAATGCCAAAGCAACCCATACAAAGCCATGATGTCACTTCTTAGAAAACACATAAGCCATTGTACTTCTCAGACGCCACCTTCTCACTCCTTTGCAAACAATGAAAACATGAAATAATTCCAGCTCATGGGAGCCTTCTTCCTAAACAAATAGGCTTATGAAAACTAGAGCATGTCTTTTGCCACCTAATGCTAGCCCCACTTGAGAGTCGAATCTCATGCCACCTCACTATGATCTATGCCAGCTGTAATTCCAAAATCTTCTGAGTCTTGGTTTAGCAGAGATGGTAAATTAGGGTTGCAATCTTGCCATTCCAGAAAGGAGTGGCTAACAAGAAGGTCCCTACTTACTTCAAAGTCAAAGGCAGCATTAGCTATTTTATCTCCTAAGTGATTAGCTTCTCTAAAAATATGGTTAACTTTATATTCTAAGAGTTTATCCATCAAATCCATCCCTCTTCTCAACAAGTTGCTCATTCTCCAATTTGATGTCTATCTGCTACAAATGTCATTGATATTTAGTAGTGAGTCACCCTCTATATGTAATCTTCTAGCCCCAGAAGCCAAGCTTAACTGCAAACTCAAAATAAGAGCATGAAGCTCTTCTTCATTATTCGACATAACCCCTAGTCTTTTCGAGGCTTCTCCTAAGAACTTTCCATTATGATATCTCAAAATGCATCCTGTACTAGGCCTGCCAGGGTTGCCTCTCACCCTGTCAAAATTTACCTTAACCCAACCTGTGTTTGGGGCATTACATTTAGCTTCTCTCCTTTTCTCCTTACTCTGATTAGCATGGGATATATCTTATATACTTAAAAGGTATACAATATTAAAATTAAAATTAAAAACAAATTCAACTAATAAAATGATTATTAAATAAATAAAAATAATCTTTTAGTAAACAATACAAGTTAAATAAAATAATTTTTAAATGGTTTTAAAGTAAAATAAAAAAAACTTTAAATTAAATTTTTAAATGATAAATAAATTGAATGATGTAAAAAATTATTGTTATTTAAAAAAAAATTACATTTAACACATTAAATATTAAAATGAAATAAAATCTTATTCTAATATTTTATTAAATATAAAATTTAAATAGTTATATGCTTTTTCAATATTGGCACCTATATTCTTTTGCTCACATGTGTTTAAGATAGACCATATTTTACAACTTTAAAAATATTAGACTGTATAACTTGACTTGCTAAATAAAGCCATTTCCCACTTCTAGATTTACAACCACAGCGTCGACTCCATTTTAGAATAATGTGCCCTGACTCCCATCGAAGCCATTTATTGAAACCTACCTTGTAAATCAATGCCAAAGCAACACACACAAAGCCATGATGTCGCTTCTTAGAAAACACATAAGCCATTGTACTTCTTAGACACCACCTTCTTGCTCCTTTGCAAACAATGAAAACATGAAATAATTCCAGCTCATGGGAGCCTTCTTCCCAAACAAATAGGCTTATGAAAACTAGAGCATGTATTTTGGCACCTAATGCTAGCTCCACTTGAGAGTCGAATCTCATGCCACCTCACTATGATCTATGCCAGTTGTAATTCCAAAATCTTCCGAGTCTTGGTTTAGCAGAGACGGTAAATTAGGGTTGCAATCTTGCCATTCTAGAAAGGAGTGGCTAACAAGAAGGTCCCTACTTACTTCAAAGTCAAAGGCTGCATTGGCTATTTTATCTCCTAAGTGATTACCTTCTCTAAAAATATGGTTAACTTTATATTCTAAGAGTTTATCCATCAAATCCATCCCTCTTCTCAACAAGTTACTCATTCTCCAATTTGATGTCTGTTTGCTACAAATGTCATTGATAGTCAGTAGTGAGTCACCCTCTATATGTAATCTTCTAGCCCCAGAAGCCAAGCTTAACTGCAAACTCAAAATAAGAGCATGAAGCTCTGCTTCATTATTCGACATAACCCCTAGTCTTTTTGAGGCTTCTCCTAAGAACTTTCCATTATGATATCTCAAAATGCATCCTGTACTAGGCCTGCCTGGGTTGCCTCTCGCCCTGTCAAAATTTACCTTAACCCAACCTGTGTTTGGGGCATTCCATTTAGCTTCTCTCCTTTTCTCCTTACTCTGATGATCCCGCTCTACCCCATTAATGTGGGATATATCTTATATACTTAAAAGGTATACAATATTAAAATTAAAATAAAAAACAAATTCAACTAACAAAATGATTATTAAATAAATAAAAATAATCTTTTAGTAAACAATACAAGTAAAATAAAATAATTTTTAAATGGTTTTAAAGTAAAATAAACAAAATAACTTTAAATTAAATTTTTAAATGATAAATAAATTGAATGCTGTAAAAAATTATTGTTATTTAAAAAAAAAATTACATTTAACACATTAAATATTAAAATGAGATAAAATCTTATCCTAATATTTTATTAAATATAAAATTTAAATAGTTATATGCTTTTTCAATATTGGCACCTATATTCTTTTGCTCACATGTGTTTAAAATAGACCATATTTTACAACTTTAAAAATATTAGACTGTATAACTTGACTTGCTAAATAAAGCCATTTTCCACTTCTAGATTTACAACCACATTGTCGACTCCATTTTAGAATAATCGAAGCCATTTATTGAAACCTACCTTGTAAATCAATGCCAAAGCAACCCACACAAAGCCATGATGTCGCTTCTTAGAAAACACATAAGCCATTGTACTTCTCAGACGCCACCTTCTCGCTCCTTTGCAAACAATGAAAACATGAAATAATTCCAGCTCATGGGAGCCTTCTTCCCAAACAAATAGGCTTATGAAAACTAGAGCATGTATTTTGGCACCTAATGCTAGCTCCACTTGAGAGTCGAATCTCATGCCACCTCACTATGATCTATGCCAGCTGTAATTCCAAAATCTTCCGAGTCTTGGTTTAGCAGAGATAGTAAATTAGGGTTGCAATCTTACCATTCCAGAAAGGAGTGGCTAATAAGAAGGTCCCTACTTACTTCAAAGTCAAAGGCCGCATTGGCTATTTTATCTCCTAATTGATTAGCTTCTCTAAAAATATGGTTAACTTTATATTCTAAGAGTTTATCCATCAAATCCATCCCTCTTCTCAACAAGTTGCTCATTCTCCAATTTGATGTCTGTCTGCTACAAATGTCATTGATAGTCAGTAGTGAGTCACCCTCTATATGTAATCTTCTAGCCCCAGAAGCCAAGCTTAACTGCAAACTCAAAATAAGAGCATGAAGCTCTGCTTCATTATTCGACATAACCCCTAGTCTTTTCGAGGCTTCTCCTAAGAACTTTCCATTATGATATCTCAAAATGCATCCTATACTAGGCCTGCCTGGGTTGCCTCTCGCCCTGTCAAAATTTACCTTAACCCAGCCTATGTTTGGGGCATTCCATTTAGCTTCTCTCCTTTTCTCCTTACTCTGATGATCCTACTCTACCCCATTAACGTGGGATATATCTTATATACTTAAAAGCTATACAATATTAAAATTAAAATTAAAAACAAATTCAACTAATAAAATGATTATTAAATAAATAAAAATAATCTTTTAGTAAACAATACAAGTAAAATAAAATAATTTTTAAATGGTTTTAAAGTAAAATAAACAAAATAACTTTAAATTAAATTTTTAAATGATAAATAAATTGAATGATGTAAAAAATTATTGTTATTTAAAAAAAAATTACATTTAACACATTAAATATTAAAATGAAATAAAATCTTATCCTAATATTTTATTAAATATAAAATTTAAATAGTTATATGCTTTTTCAATATTGGCACCTATATTCTTTTGCTCACACGTGTTTAAGATAGACCATATTTTACAACTTTAAAAATATTAGATTGTATAACTTGACTTGCTAAATTTTTACATAAGGAAATATAATATAATATTCTTATTTATAATAATTTTTTATAGAAATATAAATGAATCAATGACTTTTCTCTTACAATGTTTATCTTATTTTTTTAAAAATTCATAGATAAATATATATTAAATTGGAATATTTAGAACAAGACAATTGTAAATAATATTTTAGAATGTTTATCATCAATATATTTAAAAAATTAAATTAGAAATAAATCTTTGCTTTGTCTATACTTGTTAATATGTTATTGATTGTTTATTATATATGGAATAAGTACAACTTTGCAAATTACAATTACAGAGATAAAAAAGAGTTGTAATTAAGAGCTAATAAAGAATCCTTTGTAGCCAAGGGATAATGAGTACAGTTGTGAATGTCAAGGTGAACCACTTCTCCAAAGGAAGAGATCTTGATGTTTGTAGTTTTGTTTGTGACTGTGCTGATTGTTAGACTATTTTTTTTAACCTAAATTCTTTCAACATAAAAAAACCATTCAACATTTTTTTGACAAGTTATAGTTTTCTTAATTGAAAGGTAGTTAAATACCAAAAGGTCATAAAATTTTTATATAATAAAATTTCCAAGCCTACTAGTTTGTATTTTAGAAAAATTCAAAAACAATATAAAAATATTATAAAATAAAATAATTATTGTAAAAAAATAATACTAATCGCAATCTAAGGGGAGCTACCGATGTCACTGCCGAAAGAAATAGGGTCCGCAAAGCTCCCAATTGTTACGGCATCAGTTGCAGGGGAGGTGAGGGCTTCTGGAGGCGACGGTGATTTTTAGGGAAAGGGTGAAACTGCTGCTCCAGTGTCTCTGGGTAATGGATGCAAAAAGGGTGACTTGGCGATCAATGTTGGCCAGGGTTCATTTCCTATGGCGTCTTCCTCCGACAACTTTGGAGGTCATATTGGACCTGGTAAAGGCTCTCGATCACCTTGATCCTCTCTTCGCCCTTCCAAGATTTTGCCCTCAGAATTCAGTGCCTTCTCTGCGCCCTCCTTTGCAGAAACGGTCAAATATGGGTAGACCAATGTGTGACTGGCAAACTCATCTGTGGTGGGCATTCCTCAGGAAAACCCTAGATCTAGGTCTAACTCTCTAGGGGCATTTTCAAATCCATGATTTTTAGGTATATCTAATAGGAGGTTAGTTCAATGCTTAGACAAACATCTAGAAGTGAATTTCAGCACCAATTTATTAAAGGAAATGCTTGAAAATATATATATTTTTTTTGCAGAGAATGGGCTCATTGGTAGGTTAGTCATTTTTGGCCTAGCCTTCTTGTATTACATGATTGGATTTCAAAAGCTTGGGGTCCTATAATAGAAAAAAACCTGGAAATCTACCCCAGTGCAAAAGGTTTTTTCACAATAGTTTTTGACAGCAAACAAGACAAAAATGCCATTCTCAATCACACATGGATGTGGGTGAAAGCACACTTCTTCTTAAATCATGGCACCCTAATTTTGATCCAGCTGCCAAATCCTTTGCTGTTATACTGATCTAGGTGCATCTCCCCAATATTCTATTGCACTTTTGGTTTGAGTCATGCTTTGAAGTAATTGGCAATTGTCTCGGCAATTTTATAAGCTCAGAGGCAAATTCAAAGAATTTCATGCACACAACCTTTGCGAGGATTCTGGTTGAGGTGGACACCTCCAAAGCCATCCCAGCAGAAATCATCTTAAATACAAATGGTAACAGATGGTTGCAAACTTTAGACTATGAAGGTTTAACTTTCAGATGTAGAAGATGCTACACTATTGGTCACATTGCAGTTGATTGCTCAAAGGTGAAAACTCAAGCAAAAGGGGAGGCAACCTAGTGGAAAGATGCCTCTCCCAAGCATTATTCCATCTCGATCTCCCCCAAAATCCATGGCTCATCAAATATTGATATTAGCACAAAGAATGAGGAGAAGCGTATTGAGTCTTCTACTTCACCTAAGTCCAATCCAAAATTGCCTCCTCTGATTGAACCTTGCGGCTCTAATTGTGCTAAGGGTAATGTTGTTGCTCTAGTAGTCAGTCATTCAAAATCCTTTGTAGCAAATGAGGCTGATCATACAACAATGGAAGGTTTTTCTCTCTTAGACACCTACACAGGATACAAATGATCCTATTGGTGTGAATGGGGAAGATATTTGGCAGCCAGTTAGGAAAAAGAAATAGGTTAACAGGCTAAGAAGGTTAGGTTGTAATGACACTCAGCTATGATCTTACACCATTTCAGTTCTAGAGAAACAAATAACAGAGGGGGTAGATGAACGAGTCAAAACACAAAAAAAGGAGGATGCTATCTTCAAGCTAATGGAGTGCAGAAATAAAATACTCTCTATAAGAAATTTCGTTGTCAAATCTCAGTAAGTAAATCACCAGGATTTTATTTTATCAGGAAGTTCTGAGTTTTGATTGTAATGTTAGAACCTTGTAGGTAGATTTATAGCAGTGGTCATATAGTTTTTTGCACCCATGCTTTAATGGGTTGTTAGGGTGTGTCAATGATTGTCTCTGGATTGATGCAAGCATTGTTGCTTGCTTTTTACACCCCTATTCTTAAGGCATGCATTTGGTTTAATTTTATTTTTATTTATAATGGGGTACAACTCCCTTAAGCCTATATTAGGGATAAAAAAACAAAAAAAAAATTATTGTAAAAGAAATCAACACTTCATTTTTCTTAAAATAACACAATCTAATTTTTTTTATAATAACACCCAAAATAAGAACCATATACCATCTAAAAAATCATAATAACACCCACAATAATATTCTAATTACAATAATATCTGGCCACGTTTTATAGCAGTTTTCTTTAAAATACAAACCAAAAAAATGAAGAGCGTAAGAGATATGTAAAAATGAATAGGTCGAAACTTTAATTAACATTTTCACATTTCACTGACTCTCCACATTTCCTTGGAATAAATCTGCACACATAGAACATTTGATATTAAATCAATCATGAAAGATGCAGTTTAGAGCATCAATGATATAAATAAATGCCAAACTACATGCAATTCAAGCCTTCAATGGAAGTGGTTGAATCTTAAACTTAAGACGACTATAAAACTTGCATATTAAATTTAAAATATAATAATTGAATATTAAATGTATGAAAATTGTAATAGTTAAATATTGAATTTAAAAAATTAATAGTTAAATATTAAATTTAAGAAAATTGAAATAGAATTGAATGATGCAATAGTTGAATATTAAATTTTACAAAATGTAACTTATAAATATTAATATTAAAAAAATTGTTAGATTTGAATATTAATTTGAAAAAATATTTAGTTAATCTTAAAAAAATATTTATTATAATTAAGAGAATTTTAGTCATGTGTTTTTTTAAATAAATAATATCTAATTTAAAGAAATTTTATATTTTTGTGTGTTTTTTCCAAATATTGATGAATAGATTTAATTATTTTATTAAAAAAATATATAAGATAAAAAATATTAGTAATAATTCTTTAAGTTCCTATAATAGATTTAATTATTTTATGTTAAAATTATAGAATTTTTAAAAAATTGTTTTATATATGTAAAAAGAAAAAATGGTTAAAGGGTTTTTAATTTGTTGGTGAAATTGAAGAGTTTTGAATGAGTTTACAAAGAATCAAACTTGTTGAGATTACATTTGCACTCTCAAATAAAATTGCAAAAATAATCTAAGTTTAACATAAAACCATTCATTTTATATATAAACTTAAAAATTTTACGATATAATTTAAATTTAAAGAACTTCTAACATATATTCAAAAACAAATAAATTTTTAATCTAAATATAAAAAAATAATAAACCACTATCTGTTATTTTATTAAAACTGATTGTTAAATCCTTAAAATATTGTGAAAACATTCAATTATAAAATATTAAGAAATTATTATTATTTTTACATCTATCATATTTAAAAGAACAAAATTAATTTTAATTGCACTTCCAAAATCTTTACATGTAGTTTTGAGCTCAAGAAACACTAACATATTAACAATAAAAAAACATTAACCTTAAAAAAGAGTTTTAAAATATTATAATATAAAAATATTCAACCTAAAAATACAACTATTATTATTAATAATAGCAATTCATAAACAAATCCTAAAATTAGAAATTCTACTTATTGAAATTTTCAAAAATTTAAACATACCAATCATAAACAATACAATGAAATTTAAGAAAGCAAACAACTTCCAAAAAAAAAACAATACAATGAAATTCAAGAAAACAAACAACTTAAAAAAAAAAAACAATACAAAAACAATAAAGAAAGCAAACAACTTTAAAAAAAAAAGCAATACAAAAACAATACAATGAAATTCAAGAAAGCAAACAACTTTAAAAAAAAAGAAAGAAAAGAAACCAAACAACTCAAACTCAATAACACTACTAAAATGATTTCTGATTAAAAACACAATCTGCAGTAGATGGTATCTATTTTTTTTTTTTAAACAAAAGGTGGCTACCACTTTAACATATATTACTACTAAAAACTGATTACAGTATGAGGATGGAGGCCATCCATATACTCTCTGCACATACATATATAAAGCTTACAAAAACGGCCCAAACAAAAAACCACTGCCACCTTGCAGCCAATAAACCATTCATATATCATCCCATGCGAACCCCAGCAAACAGCAGAACAAAAAAGGAGCCAATAAATCATTCATTTATTCGCCCTCTCCCTCCCCCTCGTCCCCGGATCCTCACCTTGCTCAGGCACTGGTTTCACTGAAATTCTTATGAAACTAAACGATCTCACTTATGAAAATCTCAAGAAAACATGATATCTATTCATGAATATACAAATTCTAATGAAAGCAAACAATACCACTAAAATGAAAATCTCATCAAACCAAAAGCACTAGACTGAAGAGGAGGAGTAGTAGCTACTTTCTGCACTGTTCTCTACGTCTGGTGAGTCATGTTGGGGAATTGAGAGAAGACCCAGGCTTAGATCAGTATCTTGAAAATGTGGAGAAGAACTGGAGGCATTCATCCCAGTTTGTTGATTGTAGAAACTATGTAGTCTGGTCAAACTATGTAGTCTGGCCCAAGTTATCCAAGAATGCATGGTTGAATGCTGATTCTTAGAATGACCGATTTGGGGCCCAAACTGAGGTCTCACATGCTGAGGTCCCCAATTTAAACTCTGTAGCAGATTTGATTCCTTGTTTTTAGGATCATTAATCCCACCCTGGTAGCTTCCAACATCTCCTTGTGTAGACAAATTGACACCTATCTTTTGGGAATTCATGTTAAGAAACTGTGTGTTATCACCCAATACTGAAACTCCATATGGATGAAAGCTATCTGATGGCATTGTTAAATTGGTAGCATTAACAGGAGGCACTTCGGTGGAGTCCACAAAGCAATCTCCACTGGCCATACTGCAGACCATATAATGCCCACCAATATTCTTCAATCGGTGCACAACGGCCTTCCTGGCTCCCTCAACAGTCACATATATAAAAACAGCATTCCGAGTCTTCTTATCAAATCTTATGGGTCCCGCTTCTATTTCTCCATACTTAGAAAAGAACATGAAAAACCTTTCGGCATGCATGTCAGATGGGACTTTCCTTACAGAAATCATTCGTTCAATAACTGGCTCAACAGGCTTCTTTTCTTCACAACAAACCTGGCATAGAGTGTATCTGGTATCAATTCTCTTGCAGGGGACTTTGAGGGCTTTCTGTGAGCCTTCCAAGTGCTTGTAAGTAACAATTGCATAGCCTTTAGATCTACCAATGTCCTCATCCATGACCACCTTACATTCTTCCAGCTCTCCGTACAAAGAAAATATGGATTTTAGGGTTTCTGAGGTGCTGTTCGGACTGAGGCCGCTAACAAGAAGAGTTTTGTGGGCGGGATTATTTTCAGCAACTTTATCTGTGTACTCTAACAGATCGGGATACTTGCTAACAGCGTGGCTGAGAATTTCAAATATATGTTCCTTGCGAAAAGGCTTCAGCAGGTTTGTTATTTTTCGGGCATTGATTTCCACTTGTTCTTGTGCGTCATCTTCACCTTTTCCTTTTCTTTCCTTCCTTGTGGCCTCCATTCCTGTGTGCCAGAAACTCGACCCTTGCTTTACGTATCTGGATTTTGAAAACAGTCCTTCAATGAATGAGTAGTGTATATTCTACTTTGTAACCGCAGCTTAATAAGCTTTTCAAAACACTATTTATAGCTTCAGAACTCTATTTATAATTACAGCTTTATATAGTTCATGATAAAGATTAACCAATATAAAATAGAGCGTGAGTTAGAATATCTATTGAGGAGTTAATAATGACCTTGTGCTGTTTATTAAAAAGCATGCAAATTTTATTATTAATTTACGACAGTATTTTATTTTATTTTATTTTTCTTACTATATAGTGAAAAAGACATGTAGCAGATATTTTGAGCATGCTGGACAATCTGTTAAGACTGAAAGTACAACTCAATTACAGAAAGAGAGTAATGAACAGTGCACAGATTTAATTAGAAAGCAAAGACACCAGATTTATCGTGGTTCACCAAACTTGGCTACATCAAGACTAAGTAGAGGAATTATTTTTGCTGTAAGAATTGAGTTTTACAATGAGAAGTCTAGCATATATAATGCTTCATTATACATCACAAGAGGAATATGAATAGACAAAGAATTGGTGGGAAAGTAATGTGTCCGTTGGTCTTCATTTCCTTACAATGTCCCACTTGAAGGTCAACGGATGCTGCAACTCGCCAATCATTCCCCTGCTCTAAACTTTCGGTCACTTCTTCTTAACCAAACCAAGAGAAGTCCTGGCACATTCGAACTTCTCTTTGGGAACAACCTTGGTGAAAATGTCTGCCGGATTGACCTTTGTGTCAATTTTTGCAACTTGTAACTTGCCCTCTTCAACCACATGATGAATGAAATGAGCATGTATGTCGATATGTTTAGAATGACGCTGAGATGAATGATTATGTGCCATAAAAATGGCGCTGCGACTATCACAAAACATAACATAGTCACTTTGTTGACATTTCAAATCACTTTGTTGACATTTCAAATCACCAAACAGCTGCTGTAACCAAATCATCTACCTAGCACCTTTAGAAAGAGCCATATACTTAGCTTCGGCAGAAGAAAGAGCAACAGAATGTTGCAGCCTCGAGACCCAACTAATGGCAGCTCCAGCAAACATGAAAACATAGCTAGTAGTAGATCTCTGTTTATCTAAATCTCTGGCAAGATCAGAATCAGTGAAACCTTGCAGCTGTACCTTATTGCCACGAAAACACAAAGCATAATAAGAAGTACCTTTAAGATACCTTAATATCCATTTGACGGCTTCCCAGTGAGGCTTACCGGGATTGCTCATGAACCTGCTCACAACTTCCACTGCATGAGCAATATTGGGACGAGTGGAGATCATAGCATACATAATGCTACCAACAGCCGATGTATAAGGAACACCTTGCATAAACTCTTTATCCTCTTGTGTTTTTGGACACAAATCAGAAGATAAATGAAAATGGGCAGCAAGAGGAGTAGAAACAACCTTTGCATCAGCCATACCAAATCTGTTTACAACCTTGTCAATGTATACCTTTTGTGACAAAATGATCTCCTTCTTTTGTCTATCCCTAGTGATGGTCATTCCAAGAATCTTCTTGGCTGGGCCTAAGTGTTTCATAGCAAATCTCTTGGCTAATTGAGACTTCAATTTAGAAACAATCCTCATACTTGTACCGTCTACCAACATGTCATCAACGTAGAGCAAGAGAATGACAAACTCACCATTAGGAAGTCACTTATAGTAGACACAAGGATTTGATTCACATCTCAAGAAGTTTTGCTCAGTCATAAAGCGATCAAATTTGAGATACCATTGGCACGGGGCTTGCTTGAGCCCATACAAACTACGCTTCAATCTGCAATAAAGATGTTCCAGTCCTTGTTTTTTAAATCCTTCCGGCTATTCCATGTATAGTTCTTCATCAACGTCACCATGCAAAAATGTTGTCTTGACATCCAACTGATCAAGTTCAAGATCCCAAACTGCAACCAAACCCAAAACTACCCAGATTGTGGTCATTCTCACAACTGGTGAGAAAATCTCATTAAAATCTATGACTTTCTATTGATCATACCCTTTGACAACCAGTCTAGCACGATAGTGCTTTTTAACCCCATCTTCCTCTTTCAACTTGTATACCCAGCGATTCTTCAAGGGTCTTCGATTAGGCGGAAGTGGCACTAAATCCAAAGTGTTATTAGCCTGCAATGAACTCATTTCATCTTACCTCGCCTCTTGCCATTTTGAAGAGTCAACTGCCTTGCAAGCCTGTTTATAGGTAGCTGCTTCAGGTTGATCAGAAATCAATAACTCAGGCTCTGCTTTCTTTGAATACAACAATTCATAATCTAAGAATTTGGAGGGTCGTCTCCTTTCCCGGGTAGACCTCCTTAATTGAGGACCCTCCTCTTGTAAATTTGAGTCCTCCAAATTCATTTTCTGCAACTAACTTTGAACATTTTCTATTTGATTTTGTAAATTGGCCTCATAGCTCTCACTCTGTACACTTCCCTATTGCACAGTCCCCTGTGCCTGCACACTTCCTTGTGCAATTTCTCCAGTGTTCTGCCTTTGTATATCTTCTAAAGGCATTAAAACTTCACCTTGTATATGAGATGGAGATTGCCCTCCTATCTGGTGTGATTGATATGTAGGAGGCAATAAAGACTGCATACAATAGTGTGAAGGCTGCGTTGGATTTGGGAGGAGTTGTGTATAAGTGTTATGAGGAAGCTGCGTGGGGGCTGGAGAAGTCAACAAATTACCTAGTAGTGTTTGATCAATTAAAGGTTGCATTGGAATTAGATGCAGCGTAGAAGCTAAGGCAGGCTGCGTTTCAAATACAGGCAGTGAACACTCATTTGGGGGTAGTGATATACCAAATGGTGAGGGCTGCATTGGATTTACATGGAACTGTATTTCAACATTTAGAGGAGGCTGCATTTGACAAGTGGGAGTCAACATTTGACTAAGTGGCAGTGATTCAGCATGTAGAGGCTGCGTTTGCACACTAATATGTGGAGAGACACTAGCACCAGAACTTACATTTAAAGGCTATGTAAAAGAAGCACCATTGTCAAACAAATCAACTGTTATATATTCATTTGAAGAAGTATTTACTTTGTGCAAACCTGGGAAAACTCTTTCATTGAAGACGACATCCCGACTACGAGTGACCTTTTTGGTGATGGGATCCCACAACCTAAATCCATACTGATCCTCGCCATACCCAACAAAAATACACTTCTATGATTTGGGATCCAATTTGGATCATTTCTCATGAGGGATAAGAGCAAACGCTTCACATCCGATCACCCGTAGATGACTATAAGAAATACGTTTGCCCAACCACCTTTCCTCAGGAATGTCAAGATTTAACCGAGATGAGGGAGCTCGATTAATGAGGTAAACCACTGTGTTGCAAGCTTCTACCCAAAACTCTTTTCCTAGTCTAGCATTGGAAAGCATAAACCATGCTTTTTCCAAAATCGTTCTATTTAGCCTCTCCGCAGCCCCATTTTCTTGTGGTGTATAAGGAGCAATTTTGATTCTTCGAATACCATTGTCAGCACAAAAAATATCAAACTCTAGTGAACAAAATTCGCTACCATTGTCAGTTTGCAAACACTTGATATTATGCCCACTCTAATTTTCAACTAGAGATTTAAAAATCTTGAACTTGCTGAACACTTCAGATTTTTTATTGAGCATAAAAATCCAAACTTTCCTAGTGTAGTCATCAAGGAAAGTTAAAAAATAATTAGAACTTCCAAGAGAAGTTACCTCAGTTGGTCCAAAAACATCTGAATAAACCAGCTCCAAGGGTGAGGAGTTCTTCTCATGACCATCTTTATGAAGCTGATCCGCTTCTGCTTGCCGTAAAGATAATGTTGGCAAAAATCTAAATCCACGGATTTCAACCCTGGTAATTGTTCTCTTTTGATCATGACTTCAAGACCTTTCCTACTCATATGTCCAAGCTGTTGGTGCCAAATCTTAGTTTCGCTGTCCGTCAGTGTCATAGCAGCTCCCACTTGAGAGTCATTTTCAAAAACATATAAACTGCCCTCTCTATTTCCTTTGGCAATCTATAGGACACCTTTAGTAACGTTCCATGAATCTGGATAGAAGGTAGTATTGCAGCCTTGTGAGAACAATTGGGTTATAGAAATTAGATTCTTTTTCAATTTTGGGACATGCCTAACATCTTGCAAAAGCCATTTGCTTCCATTCTTGGATTGTAGGAGAACATCACCTTTACCAATGATGTCAAATGAATTGTTATCCCCCAAGCAGACCTTCCTGAACTATCCTCCTTGATAATTAGAGAAGGCATCCATACAAGAGGTGGCATGAAAGGATGCACCCGAATCTAGAACCCATGAATTTGAAGTGGTTTCACTTAAGAACAAAACCAAAATATTATCATCCTTGTCATAGATAGCATTGACCTCACTATCTTTAACCTTCTCTTGTGCCTTCTTATAGGAATAACAATTTTTCTTGGTGTGACCAGGCTTACCGCAGAACCAATAGTCACCAACTCTACCTCTGGATTTTGACCTCTTCGCTGATTTTGATCTTCTTCTATTATTGTCTTTGCCTCTATTCTAAGGCCTTCCTCTACTAACAATGGTTAAGGCTTCACTGGAAGATATTTCTTGGTTCTTTCTACGCATATCTTCACTAAGGACTGTAGCTTCTATGTCATCAAAAACCAATTTTGTTTTGGCTACAACTGAAGTACTTATGGCCATCACGACACCTTCCCAGATATTGGGTAATGAGCATAGCAGCAAGATTTCTTTAATTTCATCTTCCAACTTTATCTCCACTGAAGTCAGTTGGGTAAGTAATGTATTAAACTCATTCAGATGGTTTGACATAATTCCACCTTCTTTCATTTTCAGGTTATAAAGTTTTTTCATAATAAAAACTTTATTGGATGCTGAAACCATCTCGTACATTTTAGAGAGTTTATCCCACAACTCCTTCGAAGTCTTCTCCACTGAAACATTAAACAATACATTGCTGGATAGTGAGATGAAAATCGTAGCTCTTGCCTTCTTATCCATCTTGTCCCACTCTTCATTCGTCATTGAGCTTGGCTTCTTTGCTACCCCTTCAAGCGCGAGTGAGAGGTCTTGTTTTATCAGCAAAGACTCCATATGCACCTTCCATAGTCTAAAATTCTGACTGGAGAATTTATCAATCTTCGATTCCTCCATGACTCGAAAATCTAACAAATTTTTGCAACCAGCTATATCGTCACCGTACAACTCTGATACCAATTGTTAAGACTGAAAGTATAACTCAATTACAGAAAGAGAGTAATGAACAATGCACAGATTTAATTAGAAAGCAAAAAGAAATAAGACACCAGATTTATCGTGGTTCACCAAACTTGGCTACATCCACACTGAGCAGAGGAATTATTATTGCTGTAAGAATTGAGTTTTACAATGAGAAGTCCAACATATATAATGCTTCATTATACATCACAAGAGGAATATGAATAGACAAAGAATTGGTGGGAAAGTAATGTGTTCGTTGGTCTTCATTTCCTTACACAATCAATAGTGTGATTGCGATTCACTGCTAATTGCTGTCGATTTTTTTTGCAGAAACTGATATTGGAATGGTTGTAAGAAATTTTATTGTGCAGGTCAATAGTTCTCTCCAAATCAAATCATTAACATGGTTAATGGTGACAGCTTCTAATTCTAGCTTTATAATTTATAGGACAGAATTATAAATATTTAGGAGAGAATTATAAATATTGGAGTATCAAAATGAAAATACTTTGGTAATTAGTAGAAGTACGATTCAATATCAAAATATTCTCAATGTCTTGCCAACAGATCAATGAACTCAATTGAAAAATAACCCCAAAAAAGCAATCAGAGAATTTAATATTTTATTTTTTTCCTATATTAAAGCAATGGCAAAACCAAAGGATATGGTGATGCTTTGCAAACTATGTATCAAGAATCTAACAAAGTTAGATTGGTAAGACTTCAAACCCTTAGAAGAGATTTTGAAATTTTTAGGACAAGAAAAGTTGAGTTCCTTCGGACATTTTTTCAAATACTAGCAAGTGATACAATATTTCAAGGATATCTACCATATTTCAAGGTTAGCTAGGATAATTAATGCATCTAGTCTTCTACATCCTCAGATGCATCATCTCACCTGATCATATGTACCTTTTGAAGTGACTTGGATACATGGCTTTATTTTTTTCTTGGAGGGCTATTCGTAAATATCATCCATTCCAACAGTCAAAGGTTAATTTTGGCCAATAAAAATAGGACAAATATTTACCACTTTTTATTGTGAATGAGGTGTAAAATTGCTATTGAATGTTTGACCATTGAAGTGGATGATATTTAAGTAGAGTGTGTCCCTCATAGGACCAACTACATACAAGAATCACAAACATTAGTCATAGAAAGAGGCGCAATGATGAGAACATAGAACAACATATGTGCTTGAGAAAGAGGTTAGGGTACCATGTTTGAGTAGTGAAGGTGGACCAACTAGATAGCACCAAATACATTCCCCACCTTAGCCTCCATTCTGGTAGGTAGTTGAAAGCCATGGACCTCAAGAGTAGCATTAAGAATATTAATACACCCATACTGGATACCTATTTGCAAGCATTGAAAATATAGGCAATAGCCAGAGAAGAGAGAAGCAACACAATAGTAAAAATCTAACCTAGGGGAGCCTCACCATTGTAGATGTTGTAAGCATCGAGGCAAACCTTCCAATAGTCAAGATTGAAGTGTGCTTGCAAACCAAGGAGAATGCAATTGAAATGACATAATCAGGATCTTGCACCAGATCCATGATGTTTGAGAGGAAAATGGAGGCCATTTTTGATAGCCTCAACATAGGGAGAAGATCTAAGCAGTGGATTTCCAATCACAATTCTGACTACAAATTCCACTTGTGTACAGTCAATATCGAAAAACCATGTGCAACTTCACAGCATCATACTCCCCTTCATCCTCTAGTTCCCACTCCAAAGAAGGAAGGTTGTTAGTGTATATATTTCATACAATTAGGCTTAAGCCTACTTTGGTGTCCCTTTATACAATCTTGACACATGCCTCATTGAGGTGTCAAGATTGTTGGACGGTTAGGAGAGGTATTGCTGAGTTGCCCAACTAACTAGCCACCTTATGCTAGTTTTTAGGGAGGCAACTCACCACCACTCATAGTTGAGGAGTCCTTTCCTCAACTAACAACTTCCTCTCCTCACCTATTTGTACTTGACTTATCCAAGTTATTCGATGGTGGATTTGCTCTGTTTTGCATACAATTTCTTTGTTGTGTTACAATATTTGTGCTTGTTTTTTGTCTCCTTGTTCTTTAGGAAATCTTACAATGGTTGATTCAAAAGTTAAAAACAAAGATGTGCATTGAAGTCGAAAGGATAAGAACCTACACAATCACAAAGAAAATGGGAAGGAATTGCATGTGAGGAGAAAAACATAAGACGAGAAATAAAGTTTGTTGAACCAAATGGGGAATTATTGAAGGCCAACACATGTCAATATCTCTTGTCAATAGAGAATTAATGAGAGAGTGTCCATTGTCGATGCACTCTAAGAGCACTCTACTTAAATATCATCCATTTCAATGGTCAAATAGTTAATAAAAATTATACACCTCATTCACAATAAAAAGTGGTAAATATTTGTTTTATTTTTATTGACCAAAATTGACCTTTAACTATTGAAGTGGAAGATATTTAAGAATAGCCCTCCAAGAGGAGAATAAAGCCATGCATCAACCAAACATAGCCAAAAATACTTGCAAGTCACTTCAAAAGGTACCTATGATCAGGTCATATGATTCATCGGGAATGTAGAAGAATAGATGCTTTAATTATCCTAGCTAACATTGAAATATTGTATCACTTTCTAGTATTTGAAAGAACTCAATAGGAGATAGAAACTAGAGAAGTGATGCCTTTGATCATATCTATCAAACCCATCTGAGCTAAGAATGATATGTAGAAAGAAGATGATGTGAGAAGACAACATTACCGTTGGCCAATAAGATCTCAAGTTCTGATATGTTAAGCTACCCTTTGTCAAATTAATTTGATATGACAATGTCAAGGCAATATTAATTAGTCATAGAAAAAAATATATACTAATGATGCTTGCATCTTGGCCCCTACAAAATTTGAAATCCATATCTTGATGTTATAGAAATGTTTTATCCATTCTCCGTGCATGGATCCTTAGGAGAGAGACTAACTTTAACCTTGGCTAACAATTTGATCAATATATTTGTCAAGTAGACATTGAATAGATCCTCATAAAGTGAGCATAATTGTCAATTAAATTATGTGTACTCAATTGAACAACTCCTCAGATTAGATTTTTGACACCTATTAGGGCCCAGGTCAAAAATATTAATACTTTGAACTTGGTTTATCCCATGATTAGCTAACTTGTCAGCCACCCCATTCACCTCCCTATAGCAATGTGAGATTTTGTATTCATTAAGCAAAGTTAAGCACTTCCATATAGGTTGTATTTAATATTAAAATTTCTAATCAAGTGTCTTTTTTGATTTTAAGGTAGTGATGATTATCATTGAATCTCCTTCAATATATAATTGTGGTGATGTTTATCATTCAATCTCCCTCAATCCATAATTTTTTAATGTTTAAATCTATGGCCAATTCTAAGCTTTTTAGGAGAGATGAAGCTTCTATTGTATTATTAGTGCCCTTTGGGAGTTTGGTTTCTTTAGTGGAAATGAGATTTCTAGGTGGGTCTCTAAGTATACATCCCACACCTAAGAGACTAGGATTTCTACACAATGCTCCATCAAAATTTAGCTTGAGGAATGAAGTGGTGGGGGGAATCTATTTGACTAGATTAAGATTCACTTTGATTGTCTTGTTTTGAATTGAGCATGTTTGGGAGGGGGTGAATCATCCACTATTTGTTGAGAACAAAGTTATCCCAATTCAAAAAAATTCAATATGAATTTGTACACCTCATCACCTTAGCCATCAGTACTTCTAATATGGCTGCACCAATTTTATTTATTACCTTTTCTAGTGGAGAGGGATACTTTATGAAAATTAATGATTTAAGGCTTGAGTGGTTACATCTAAAGGGCTTAATTGAAGGTGGTTAGATAAAAAAATCCCCTTAGATCAACCCCCCTTGGAAATAACCCCTAGTCTTAAATCAAACCCTCGATGGAGTCTCCTCTACATCTATCAAAATGCTAACAAAAAACTAATTTTGCTTCACCTTTTGGGGGATCAAATGAAGTCATTTAGAAATTCTATTTTGGAAGTATGTAGCCCTTAGTATAAGCTTTCAAAAAAGTATTATATTGAATATATTTCATTTAATTATTATCTTTATTTTTTATTTTCTAATGAAGATAGGGTTTTCACCAAACATCAATGCCTCTATTCCAAACACATGGAAAAATTAAAAATAGAGAAAAAATTTCTAAAAAATATCTGCACACTAGGTATTGATGTCCTTGTTTCAATAGAAAAAGAGTAAGTTAATTTGGATACATACAGAAAAAGTTATGTTTGATGGTATAAACTTATGTCTGAATTATAATCAATCTCACTTCAAAAATTAATTTAAAAATATGAAACAAAAATTTATTAAAAATATGTGTACACTAGATATTGATGTTACAAATCTATGTTTAAAAATTTATAATTTTTTCTTTTCTATAAATTTTTTTATGTTGTATCATATAAACATTACTGTTTAAAAATGATGTTAACTATAAAAATACAAGTTATTAAAGGTTACATAAAAAAATCACAAATTATTTCTTTTTTTGAAAAAATTACATTTAGAATCTACACACAAATATCAAAAATCACTAGTTCACATCATCTTCAAATTCCTATCAGATTAGTTGCTAAAGGTGTCAAAAAGTAAAAATTTGGTTTAAAATATCAATTTCAATGTCCCAAATTGGCAAAAAAGTGGGACATAGTATTGTGGACTAGCCCAAATAGCAACAAGAACTACCTTTACCATGATCAATCTATCCGCCAAAGATAACCACCTACCTTTCCATGATAAAAATTTGTTCTTGATTGACACTAGTATGTGTTTCCAAATGTCTTTCTTATCATTGCTAACAAATAGTGAAATTCTTAAGTATTTCCTTGGTATCGCTTCCACTTTATATCCTAAGATGTCATTGATTCTTCTTTGAACAATGGGATGAGAAAAGAAATTGTATACCTTAGATTTTTTTGGATTTATGGACTGTCTTGAAAGCTGACAATATAAAGAGATAGTTTCCTTTATGCATTTGCCTCCCCACAAGATAGTTGTCCAAATAACATGGTATCATCAACAAAGAGAGCATGGGTGATAGAGTCTTGTGCAAAAGGAAACTTGATACCCCTCCATCTATTCTATTGGTTTTGGGCTTTGCTCACCCAGTTCAATACCTCCATCATGATTATGAATAAATATGGAGACAATGGATCTCATTGCTTGAGCTCTCAAGTAGAATTGAACGATCCTATTACAGATCTATTCACTATGATTGTGAACCTGATCCTAAAGATGCATTAGAAAATCCATTTGCACCAATTATTGGAAAAACCAAAGCCAAGAATAACCTGCATAAGAAAATCCCACTTGACCTTATCATATGCCTTAACCATGTCTATTTTTATTTCCATGGTGGGTATCTTGAGTTCGTGTATGAAATGTAGAACTTCATGCATGATGATCGTGTTGGTAAAGGTGTGTTGTACACCTTACATAAAAATGAATAATTTTAATTATTTAAAATAAATATTTATTTTTGGTGCATCCATGTGATGCGTTTAGCTACATTAAATATTTATTTGGGTGCAACTTGTAAATATTGTATGTGACATTGGGTTAGTTATGTTGCAAGTATGTGCCTGATCGGTGTTGTCATTGATGTCAACATATCTTTGTTGTCATTGGTGTAAATTGTATCCTATTTTGTTATTTTTTTAGAAGCTTTATTTGTTGAGGATATTGAGAAAATTTGCCCCTCCAAAAGAAAGAGTGAGTTGCAGTAAATTGTAGAGAAGACAGTGTGTTGCTGACAAAAGAACAATATAGAAGATTGCTCTACATTTCTTGTTGATTGAATATCTTGGTCTGCGGATTGGAAGATATGTAGAGGCATGTCTGAAGATGCTACATTCCAAGTTTAAGCCTCTGGTATGAAGAATTGGGGAAGTTGTGTTCACCAGAGTAAAACCTATTCTTTCTGTTCATTCACTGGTGTCTAGGAGAAAATATTTTTCTCCGTATTCCTCTGCGGTTATGTATTTCAGTTTGTGGTTCTAGAGTGATGTCTGGGATGATGATATGCAGCTATAATTGCAATGGTTCATGATTTGGCCATCCACAAGCAATCTTTCTTTAGTGTCAGACGATAACAGTTGAGTTCTTATGCTCTGATTGGAGAAATCTCATGATTTGAGTGGTTAGATGTTGTGTGGATGTTCGTGGTGACTAAAACCTTCTTGTGGATGTCTTCTGATCATGTTCCTACTTTTGCATTGGTCTGCGAGGAGTATTTTGGATCAAAATTGAAGATTGTTCCAAGATAACCACTCTTAGCTAACTTGGTTAATCCCAGTGATTGCAGAGATCTATTGAAGATTGTAGAAGCATGTCATGGCATGGAAGATCATGTTTGAGTCCCAGATAAGGCATAGCATGATCTGCATACATCTTTACTACATTTCCTTAGCATAATTTTGTATTATGTCAAAGACCTATTTTGTAAATGTTTGTAATGCTGACCTTGGAGATTATTCCAACAGTTGATGAATGTAATGCCGACCTTGATGTACACTCCAAGGTTGATGAATGATATATATACTTGTAATTTGGTCGTCAAAAAGATGTCCTTGTGTGAAGATGCGAAGTTAAGTGAAGATGTGTAAAAAGGTAGAGTAGAACAAAGGAAGAGTATTGTGCTTCAATGGAACTGAATTCAGGCATGGAGTAGATCCTATTATCTCAGTTCAAAACCTTTGGTAGTGAGCCACCCCTTGGCAGTGACCCTTTTTTCTGGGCAGTGAGTCTCTGATTTTCAGTATTGTTATAACTTATATATCTCGTGGACTAACATCCACTATGATTTTTCCCTTAACAACGTTTTCCACGTAAAAATCTGGTGTCTAGTGTGTATGATCTTGTATTTGTGTTATAATTCCTATTTTTGTGCTTTCATGTTCTAATCATAATAATAGTAAATAAGTGGCTGATATTTTAAGATGCAGAAATTGTTTAAGTTTTGAGACAACTAATTCACCCACACTCTTAGTTGTCTTGTGCATTTCAACAATTGGTATCAGAGCCAATTTCCTTGGAAGAATGCTTGATCGCTTGAGGCTGCTCCAGGATGTCATATAAGAAGGAAAGTCCATGGTTCGATGGAATGAACTACTCTGTGAGGAAGATCCGCATGAAAACCCATCTCCTCTGCTTGGTTTATAGTGTTTGGAAAATAACCAAAGATAAGTATGAAATACCAAAGAATGGTCCACAAACTGAAGATGAGATCAAGCAATTTGAGTTGAGCATAAAAGCTAAAGATGCCTTGGTAATCGTGTTATCTGACACAGAAGTAACAAAGATCATGGAGCTAGAAACTGCTTATGAAATCTGGGATAAGATGAATAATTTATATGAAGGAGATGAATCTGTGAAGAGCACCAAGTTGCAGAGTTTGAAGGCAAAATATGAATGTTTAAAGATGAGAGAAGACGACGACATAACATCCTTCATGCAAAAGATTGATGAACTTGTGAGTAGCATTAGAAGTGTGGGAGGAAAAATTGAGGATATTGAAGTTGTGAACAAAATTCTTAGATCACTACCTAAATCATATAGTCATAAGGTGGCCACAATTGAAGAAATAATTATAGTGACAAAGATTACAAAAGATTAGCTGCTCGGGAAGCTGTCAGCCTTTGAAATCAGATAACTTGGGATTCACTTCCAAAGACAGAGACTGCTTTCAAGGCCAACACTTCAAAAAGAACCCCCAGATTTGACAAGTACAAGGTGGAACTAGATTATGAGCTTGAAGAACTTGAAGCCAACTTTGTTAATAGTCTACCCAGAGGTACTGGTAAGTTCAAAGGCAAACTACCTTTAAATGTTTCAATTGTAGTAAAGTTGGTCATTATGTTTCTAGATGCCCCACAAGAGTTCCTAAGCCAAGACTTGATAGACCTAAGATCCCAAAGAAATGTTACTATGTTGAAGATCTTGATGATGATGAAGGAATATCAGATGGTGAACCAGATAATGCTAGTACTTTTGGTAATGAATGCTTGTTTATTTCTATTAAAGAGGAACCTATGTCTACGTATTTTGCTAATTGTGTGAAGGAAGAAAAACTAGTGGAAAGTGCCTTGGCTTCTCAGGTTGTCAAAGACAAAGATGAATGGGTTATTGATAGTGGATTATCTCATCACATGACTAGTGACAAACGTAAGTTTGTAAGTTTGGAAAGATATGATGGAGGACTCATTAGGTTTGGAGATGACACAACTGGTAAGATTTGTGGAAAAAGGGTCCATTTCTTTTGATGGCAAGCATAATACTGAAGATGTCTTGTATGTGAAAGGATTAAAGCACAATCTTTTGAGTGTTGGTCAAATGTGTGACAAAGGTTATGATTTCAGATTCAAGGACAATGGATGCAAGATCTTGGAAAGCTTCGGAACAGTGACTGCAATTGGTAAGAAGACAAGAGGTAACATTTATCACTTGAAAGGGACTAATGAATATTATTTGTTGACTCCAAATGATGAAAGTTAGTTGTGGCATAGAAGGTTGTGTCATATCGATTTTGACAACATTGTGAAGATAAGTTCCTCTTAGTCTATAAGAGATCTACCCAGGCTTGTGAAGCCTGCTGATACTTTGTGCAAATAGTGCCAATTTGGAAAATAGACAAAAACAAGTTTCAAGAACAAGGACCAATCTGTTGATGGACTACTAAAATTAGTACATACAGATCTATGTGGACCTACCAGAGTAAGAAGTCTACAAAGGGGACAAGTATTTCATGTTGTTGGTTGATGATTATTTTAGAATGACTTGGGTTACCTTCTTGAAAGAAAAGGCAGAAGCTCTAGAAAATTGCAAAGCATTCAAGGCAATGGTTGAGAATGAGTTAGATTTGAAGATAAAATGCTTGAGGTCTGATAGAGGTGGAGAGTTTACATCAAATGAGTTTAACTTCTTCTATGAGGAGGAACAAGGGATAAAGAGACAATTATCTACACCTAGGTCTCCACAACAAAATGGATTAGTTGAAAGGAAAAACAAGACAGTTCAAGAGGCTACTAGAACAATGATGAAGGAGGCTGGCCTATCGGAAGTATATTGGAGAGAGGCAAATCACACTACTATATATATCCTAAACAAAGTCCAAGTCAAAGGTAATAGTTCTAAGACTCCTTATGAATTATGGTATGATAAAGTTCCTACTGTGAAATATTTTAAGGTTTTTGGTAGTAAGTGTTATATTAGAAGAGATGAAGATCTAGGTAAGTTTGATGCAAGATGTGACGAAGGTATCTTCCTTGGATACTCCACCAAGAGAAAGGTCTACCGATGTTACAATAACAAGTTGAAGAAGATCATCGAGAGTGTAAATGTCAAAGTTGATGAAAGCAAGGAAAAGGTGTCAAGTGGATATGAATCTGATGAACTAGATGTCCCTGCAAGCCAAGTAGTAGTGCATCAAGAAGAAAAATCAGAGGAAGAAGAAGAACAAGCTCCTAAAATAATTACTAAGACACCCAGGTATGTGAAGTTAAATCACTCTAAAGTTCAAATCATAGGAAATAAGAGCAAAGGAATTCTGACTAGAAGAAGAGCTATAGAAGAAGAGCTACAGAAGAACAAGTAAATTTCTGTCTAATCTCCAAGATTGAACCTAAGACTATGAATGAAGCTTGCAATGATGAAAATTGGGTAAAGGCTATGAAAGAAGAATTGATGTAGATAGAGAAGAATCAGACTTGGGGATCTTGTTCACAGACCAATAGATAAGAATGTGATTGGTACCAAATGGGTCTTTAGGAACAAAATGAATGAGAATGGTGAAGTGGTAAGAAATAGAGCAAGATTGGTATGCAAGGGATACTCTCAAATTGAAGGAATAGATTTTGAGGAAACTTTTACACCTATGGCAAGGATTGAAGCAATTAGAATGTTCTTAGCATTTGCATCCTACAAGGATTTCAAGGTATATCAGATGGATGTCAAGTCAAGATTCTTGAATGGAGAATTGGATGAAGAGGTTTACATTGAACAACTGGAAGGATTTCAATCATCAGATCAGGGTGACATGGTGTGAAGATTGAAGAAAGCATTGTATGGACTAAAACAAGCCCCGAAGGCTTGGTATACAAGATTGGATAAATATTTGATACAGTTAGGGTTCAGTAAGGGTACTACCGATAGTAATCTCTATTTCAAGATCAATGATGAACAAATACTAACTATTGTAGTCTTTGTTGATGCCATTATCTTTGGAGGAAATGAAGGTATGTGCATGGTTTTTGCTAGGGAAATGTAAAATGAATTTGAAATGTCCATGTTTGGTGAGATGAATTTCTATTTAGGTCTACAAATTAATCAATCAGATAAAGGTATCTTCATTTCTTAGTCTAATTATGTGAAAGAGTTGTTAAAGAAGTTTGGGATGGAGGACTCTGAACCAGTAAGCACTCCCATGGTAACTGGTTGTAAGTTGAGTAAAAATGATGATTCACCTATGGTAGATCAGAAAAGGTATAGATCTATGATTGGAGGATTACTTTATCTGGCTCAAACCAGACTTGACATAATGCATGAAGTTTGTCTTGTGGAAAGATTTCAAGTAGAACCTAAAGAGTCACATGTGATGGCAGTCAAGAGAATATTGAGATATTTGAAAGACACAATGAATCATGGCTTGTGGTATCCAAAAGACAGTGATTTCACTATCAGTGCATACACTAATGTAGATTGGGCCGAAGATGTGGATGACTAGAAAAGTACAAGTGGAGGTGCATTTTTCTTAGGAAAAAGGTTGGTATACTGGCTAATCAAGAAACAAGACTCAATATCTATGTCTACTGCAGAAGGAGAATACATTGCAATAGCATGTAGTTGCACTCAATTGTTATGGATGAAGCAGACATTTAAAGACATCAGAGTTGTGTTTGAAGATCCAATTACAATTTTTTTTGATAATACAAGTTGCATAAACATATCAAAGAATCTAGTAATGCAGTCAAGGACAAAGCATCTATCCATAAGATATCACTTTTTGAGAGAAAAAGTGGCAGAGAATGAAGTCAAGTTTTAGTATGTATCTACAAAAGATCAAATTGCAAACATTTTCACCAAACCTCTACCTAAGGATACTTTTGAGTATCTTAGAGAAAAGTTAGGGGTTATCACCCCTCCTACTCTAAACAAAGATGTACAAGATTGCATCAGTCTAGTGGTGCTTAGAGTTCTACCTCCAGATCCAGATTGATGCTTGTAAGGGCTACTTCTCAGGGGGAGTAGTCAAATGAAGACAATTTGGTTCAGAGCAGCAGAGTGCAAGTATGTGCCCTTTGCCATTAATGTCAAAGGGGGAGAAACATCATGTGAAAAACTTAGAGAAGAAGGAATGCAGATGTGTCAAGAGATAGGGGGAGAATTGTGTTTAGATGACTATGACAGTTTTTCACATCATATGTTGCCATCAATGACAAAAGGGGAGATTGTTGCAAGTATGTGCCTAATCGGTGTTGTCATTGATGTCAACATATCTTTGTTGTCATTGGTGTCAACTGTATCCTATTTTTTTATTTGCTTAGAAGCTTTATTTGTTGAGAATATTGAGAAAATTTGCCCCTCCAGAAGAAATAGTGACTTGTAGTAAATTGTAGAGAAGACAGTGTGTTGCTGACAAAAGAACAGTACAAAAGATTTCTCTACATTTCTTGTTGATTGAATATCTTGATCTAAGGATTAGAATATATTTATAGGCATGTCTGAAGATACTACATTTTGAGTTTGAGCCTCTGATATGCAGAATTGGGGAAGTTGTGTTCACCAGAGTAAAACCTGATTTTTCTATTCATTCACTGGTGTCCAGGAGAAAGTATTTTGTTCCTCATTCCTCCATAGTTATGTATTTTAGTTTGTGGTTCTGAAGTGATGTATGGGATGATGATATGCACCTATAATTACAATGGTTCATGATTTGGCAGTCCATAAGTGATCGCTCTTTAGTGTCAGTTGATGATAGTTGAGTTCTTATGCTTCGGTTGGAGAAATCTCATGATTCGAGTGGTTAGATGTTGTGCGGATGTTCCTGGAAACTAAAATGTTCTTCTGGATGTCTCCTGATCATGTTCCTTCTTTTACATTGGTCCGCGAGGAGTATTTTGGATCAAAATTGAAGATTGTTCCCAGATAACCAGTCTTAGCCAACTTGGTTAATCCCAGTGATTGCAGAGATCTATTGAAGTTTGTAGAAGCATGTCGTGGCATGGAAGATCATCTTTGAGTCCAAGCAAAGGGATAGCATGATCCACATATATCTTTACTACATTTCCTTAGGATAATTTTGTATTAGGTCAAAGACATATTTTGTAAATGTTTGTACTACCGAACTTGATGTACATTCCAAGGGTGATGAATGATATATATACTTGTAATTTGGTCATGGAAAAGATGTCCTTGTGTGAAGATGTGAAGTTAAGTGAAGAAGTGTAAAAAGGTAGACCAAAACAGAGGAAGAGTATTGCACTTCAATGGAATTGAATTCATGCATGGAGTAGATGCTATTATCTCAGTTCAAAACCTTTGGCAGTGACCCACCCCTTTGCAGTGAGCCTTTTTCTGGGTAGTGAGCCCTATTGGTAGTGAGCCTTTATTTTTTGGTATTGTTATCACTTATATATCTTGTCCACTAACATCCACCATGGTTTTTCCCTTAATAGGGTTTTCCACATAAAAATTTGGTGTCTATTGTGTAGGATCTTGCAGTTGTGTTAGAATTCCTGATTCTATGCTTTCATGTTCTAATCATAATAATAGTAAATGAGTGGATGATGTTTTAAGATGCATAAATTTGTTTAAGTTTTGAGACAACTAATTCACCCCCCCTCTCAGTTGTCTTGTATATTTCAAGAAGTTATGTTATGTGTGTGGGACACAGAATGATTAATTATTTTATTTGGGAAACTATTTAATATTGGGAAAAAGTGAAAACTTAGTACCAATAATTAATTGTGGGTGTCAATAGTTTTGTATACTCATAGTTTTGGGATACATGGTTTTACCATACTCCATCTTGTATTTGTGTGAGCTTATCTCTATAAAAGGAAGCACATGAGTAGTTTTTGAGGTTGGTTGTTTTAACTATTGGCTAGGTTAGGCTAGATTAATCTTCCCTCATAGGTTACATATATGTGAGGAGAGGATGCATTGATTGGGATGTGTGGTTACATCATTCTCATTTTCTTGTTCACATTGAGTGCAATTAGGGAGCTTGATGGTTCAAAAGTATTCATGGAGGCTATGTATTGTAATCTTTGTTCATGAGATAATACAATGGATATGGATGCTTTTGGAGGTTAGGTTTTCCCTCATGAAGGGTTTTCCTAGGGTATATCTTGTGTCACCTTGATTGTAAGTTTTCTTATTCTTTTGCATGTAGATTTTTGAATACTATGTTTTGTATATTTATCTGTCATAGGGTTATGAGGAAACGTCTTTATCGTTGTATATTTTCCATCATTTGCTATCAGATCTTGATTGTTATGGTTGTGGGAGGTGATATCCCTAGTTTTGTAACCCTTCCTATGAGTAGATTTTTGTGTATAGTGGGATCCATGGGTTTGCAAGAAAGGATTGAAGGCATTTTCAAGGTTACAGTGTGGGGGGCATAACTTTCACCCAGTATGTCACGTTTTCAACTTCTTATAGTTAATGGAAAGAGCTTTTAGAGTACTATGCCATGGTTTTAGTGATTTTTTCAGATTTTTCTATTTTGACCAAAAATTTCCAGTTGGAAGCCATATTTTTGTTTTGAGCTTGGATGGCGTGTAAACTTGTGCATACGGTGTCCATGTCTAGACTTCTTATAGGAATTGGAAACGTATTTCAGAGAACTATGTAGTGGATCAGATTTAGAAATGTTATTCTAAGGTACTTTGCCAGCTTATGGAAAATTAAATCTGTGGTGATTTGGTATTTAAGTCATTGAAAACTTACATGTTTATCTTTGATTATACTTGATTGATGTGATTACTAGTGTATGGTTGAATTTGCTTGTTGTATTGTGAGATCTACAAGTTGTGCAATGTTGTAGATTGTCTGTACTTACAGGTTGCATAGATGACTTGGATGTGGGCTGCCTATACCTATAGATATTTTAGTGTTTATGTAGATTATATTTGGTTGGCCTATATTGGTCACCTTGTTTATTAGTTCAGTTGCCATTATGAGATGGAGATAGATGGTATTACCTGATACAGTCATGATATGGGACCTAGATTTGTTGACTATATGGTATAGTTGTGTGAGACCCGGTGAGAGTTTGATGTAGGTACATTGGGTGGTGATCATGGTGCCATGGATGTTCCTTATATGGTTGGGATGTTGGCATGACATGTTTGTTATACAAGTTCATTATCAGTGGTGTTAGATTGATTCTTGTTTTACAAGTGGTGTTTTATCTTCTTGGTATTGAGAACATTGGTCATTTTCTTGGGAGCTTCATGATAGTGTGGTGTTGCATTTGGAGTTTAGCATGGATTGATCATGGAGGTGCTTATGGATACTTGGAGACTTGGGTGAGGCTAGAGGTCTCTTGTTCTTCAAGATCATGTGTTGAGATGATTACTCTTTGATGAGATTTTAGCAACAAGACCGAGGAGCCTACACCTTAGTTAAACATGAATTCAACATGGACCTATTGAGGAGATTGTTCTTGGAGAGAGTCATTGGGGTTTGGTACATCTTGGAGGAGAAATCTTGAAAGGAAGAAAGGTACGCAACAACAACTTCATACACTGATCTAATGAGGAAAGGTTTATGCAAATTTTTATCTCTTACAGTTATAGATTAAGATGTACATTAACAAAAATGTAATAACATCCAAATGCAAATACAAAGATCATGTTCTATTGTCATGTCATAGGTGGTGGGCCCAGTCTCATTTAAAGAATGAATCTGAGGGAAGAATAGTAGAGAAACACTTAGCACCACCGTGTAACTTCTTAAAGGTGACAAGATTGACGCATGGTTTCTGTTGCACGATTGGCTACATATCACCAAGTCCAAGGTGGTGGGTCTCACTTCTTTTCTAAGGATGCGGTTGGCCCCAAACCATTGATCATCACAACATCCAATGGTTTGTGATAATGGTACAACCTATTTTCAAGAGGATCCTAAAGAAGAATCAACAAGGCCAAGGAAGGGACACGTGGTGGCTCTATGCTCCTTCATGACACTTCAATTCTACCAGAGTTATTTGATTGCTTGATTGGCTTAATCTTGAAGCAACAGCTAAATGCTGGAGTCGGTGCGATTCAATGCCGAACTTATAATGAAAATGAAGTAAAGGTGACAAAAATCAAGGAGGATAAGAATTAAAGATTTCCAATAATATGATTTCTAGATATTTCTAAAAATATCAATAATTGCATGATTCTTGGAGGAGAGTTCTATATAATGTAATGATTTATCATTTGTAAGGGTTCAAAAAATTTTGGGGAGAGAAGTTGCATGTAAAGTAAAACTCTATGATCTTTTCTAAGGAATAATAGAAATTGTGAAATTTTTTTCATCATGTTGATTGTAATGGATTCACTTTGTAGCAAATATATGAGCAAGAACTTGTGATTCTGATTGTCTCCTTTGTTGTTTTGCATTTACTTGGAGAAATATATGTTTTGAAGGGAAACAAAAATCTCTTACTACACATTTGTTGTGGGATTCGATTATTTGATTAGTTCACATTCAAGGAATGTGGTAAATCTTTTTAGATCATGAATATGATGTACAATTTTTGTGGAGGATTTGTAATCAGATTCAAATGCATGCAAGTTAATTAGTGGGTTTAAATCATTGTAAGATAATGGTTTTATTATTAAACCCTAGAAGTATAATTTTATTATGATAACATTTTGAATTGATGTTTAGATGCTATGACCCTAAGGAATAGACATTGATCTCTCCTAGTGATCTAATCTACTCTCATAATTTTAGAAGATGAATTTTTATAGTGTTGTATAGTGGTAGTGATAGGTTGTCCAGGTTCATGACGTTGTGAGTTAAATACTGCTGAATACTTTATTCTCTTGGGTCATATCATGAAATTTGTTTTCCATTAAAGATGAGATTTTCATATCTAACTCATTAGTTTTATTGTTTAAAAGATCTTAGGGATATACCCTCCCGAGTGAGGCAAAACTCAAATAAGAAGAGGAAGTTTTATCAGGCCCTCCTGGCTGTTGGACTTTTTCATTAGAAAAATAATCAACAAATTGGCAACATTGTTAGGGACCTGCTTAGAAAAAATTATCTATTGGAATGAGTCATGAAGTTTGAGGAAAGTTTTATATTTTTTAAAGTTTATTTATTGTGAAGGGTGGTGACTCTGTTGAATAAACCTTAGAAGAAAATATTTTGTGAAGATTCAGTATGGATGGAAGAAGATCATTGTACAAGGGTAATCCTAGAAAGAAGTTAGTTGACGAGATGAACATGAGAGGACATACTACATGGAAAGCTAAAAATACTGGTAAGTCCTATTCTTCTATTAATGATATGAATGAAAATAATATTAAAAATCAAGTAGTGATAGATAAACAAGTTGGATATCATAGTGATAGACCTTCTTCAAGAGGCTTATAATAGATAGATAGGGATGAAATGCATGGCCCCGAGTACTCAAAATTTGTAGAAGATCTTATAAAACAAAGAGACAGAAGAGAAGTAGAATCCTATCTTAATGAGGAATATATGGATAAATTTAATGAGACCCCACTAAAATCAAGACAAAATTCTTTGTATAATGAGTTTGTAGACCATTCACATGCTAATGAAATAGAATGAACTTTTGGAACACAAATAATCTGGCTCATGGAAATGAGAATGAGTATGATGATTATGTGGAAACTGATAATGATCAACCCAAGGAACATAAAAATCAAAGGAATAAAAATGAAAATGTGGATTAGGAACTTGTTGATTCAAGAGAACAATAAGCTAGACTTGAGGCTAAAAAGGAGAATGACATAAGAGATAGAAGTGGAAATCTAAGAAATTTTATTCAAGAAAATAGAGCAAGAGTAGAGGTTCCTATTGGTAGAAGAAGACCTCCTAGAGATGCAAGAAATAATAGAAGGTATGTTTTTGACATACCTCATTTGAATCTGGATAGGTATAGATAATTGAATTTCATAGGCATGCCTGGATATCCAAATGTTGTCCCAAGTGAAGTCAGAGAAAAACTTCCTATGTTTCAAGGAAATAATGTAGCTTTGGGAGAGGATCACTTGAAGTCATTTAAGAAGTTAACTTATGATTATAAATTTAAGATGAGGATGTATTAATGAAACTGTTTGTTCAATCTTTAGATGATATTGCTAGAGATTGGTATAAAAGTTTGCCTGATGGGATTGTGTCTTGGGATGAATTTCAAAGAATTTTTAGAGAGAAGTATGATGCTAAGACAGACCCACAGTTCATCATTGATAAATTTACATATTGTGAAGGGGTCAAATGAATTTGTTTCGAATTTAAATTCTATATTTGTTAGGCTAATATCAAAGATTCCAACATACATGAGGCCTGATGAATCTAGGTATTTAGTATTGTACTATAATACATATGATGCTAACATGGGGTAATTGTTACACAATAAGTATCCCCATACATTAAGAGAAACATACAAGATGGTTGCAAATATTGAAAGCAATCAGAGAGATACTAGGAAAGTTTCAAAGAAAAGTGATATTAAATTTTTATCTAATGATAAACCTAGAGTAGTAGAGCCCCAGTACATGAGGATAGAGTGAATCAGGTCATGCATGCTTTCAAAGAGCTAAGTCACAAGGTAGAAAGGAATGAAAAAAACATTAATATAGAAATACCAAATAAAGTAAGGTAGGAAAGGATGCCTAGGTTATCAAATCATCCCTAGAATACTACATGGAACAATGGAAGGCTTGTTACACCAAATCCTAGAGGAATAGAAAATAAAGAGACTCTAGATCCTCTAAAAAGGGTAGGTGTCCATAATGTAAATGATACTCCTTGGTGCATGGCATGCCAGATGCCCTATTTACCATTGCAATGTGTTGTAGCTTTAGCAGTCATGAAGCCCAGTGAAGACTGTGATGAATGCAGTGATGGTGGCCATAGGACAAGTATAGACCTTGATGAGAAGAACATTAATATATTATCCTCATGTGGATTTTGAACTGAAGATGACTACTCTTATGAAGAAGAGGGTAGTCATGAACAGGATATAGAGGATAAGAGATATGCAGAAAGTTTTCAGCATCAACAAGTATTTTCTAATGAAGAAGAGGAAGAGTATCATGCTTACAATGTAGAATCCTATACAAATAGTTTCCAATTGCGAAGGCCTTCCAATGAGGAGATTAGAGCTTTGACTGTAGCATGAATCAGAAGGAAGGTCAAGTGTTGGGAAATGCTAAAGGATTTTTCATAAAGGAAAAACAAAGGAATGAAGTGCTCAACCTTCTAAAACAAATAAGGTTAAGGATAAAGAAGATACTATCAAAATTGATCAAAATGCTAAGGTCTTAGACTTGAAGAAAGGACATTCAAATAGAAAAAGAATCCAATTCAACAAGAATGTTGTGACAACTGAGAAGGAACAAGACAAAAAAGGTAATGCTAGTCACATACCACTTTCTTAGATACTGTTACAATTCCTATTAATACACCAATACCAAAATATATTCTACTGGACATGGCACATGCAGTGATAAATTTAAGGAGACCCCCCCTAAAAATCCTATAAAATCCTGGTGAATCCTAGCTAAGTGCCATAATTTTCCTGACGAATCTTTCCTTTTTTTTGAAAAATAATTATTTTTCCTAGCGAATCTATGCACATTTTTATAAAAATTGTCAAATCCTATCAAATCCTAATAAATAATTGGAAAAAAAAATTACAATTGCAAATCCTAGCGAATAATTACTAAAGAAATTAATTAGAGTGGCGAATCTTTCCTGTAAAAATTTTCATAGCTGGTTCCAGCGCAATCCCCCAATATGTTTTTTTTATTTTTTGTAATGTTGCAAGGGCCGGGGGGCGGTAGCCACTAGCGAGGTCAAGGGGCAGTGCCCCTTGTGGGGGTCAAGGGAGCAACGCCCTTTTGTAGGGGTAGAGGGGGCGGCGCCCCCTCACGGGGTTTGGGGACAGTGGCCCCGACGCACTCCTATCACAATATAGATGGGGTTAAGGGGTAGAGCCCCTTGCTACCAAGCACAAATCCACTATCTAAAAAGCATTGGAGAATACACGGATTCAATATTTTTAAAATATCTCACTTTAAAACAAAGACTAAAAAAAGTGAATTTTTTACCATTGATTACCTTTTTAATTGAATGGATGTCATTCAATTCCATGACACTCTATGCATGTGCCTTTGAGAAGGCTTGTTGAGGCCCAGAATTTGTTTTTAGCCAAATGATTAAATCTAATCGTGTGGCCTAAAACCAATTCCGGGTCTTAGCAATCCTTTTCAAAGGCATACGTATAGAGTCCCCCGAAATTAAACCATAACCATTTGATTAAAAAGTTAATCAATGGCAACAAATAAATCTACTTTTTGAAGTGAAAATATTCCTAAAATTAAGTGGGAATTCATTATTAATGGTGATATTGACCTAAAATTAATGGAAGGAATATACTATTAATGGTGAATATAATAAAGATTTGTAATTACGTTATAAACTACTGGCGAATCAAATCCAATGCCACATAATTTAGTTGGAAAATCAACTTGATTTATTACTAGTTAAAAAAATAATACATTGGCAAATTAACGAAGACAAAATAAATTTCTTTAAAAATCGGGCAATTTAGTCTCCTATAGAGCTCGTACTATTCACAATTTTTGGAGGCTCTAATTTCAACTATTCGCCAATTGGTGAAGATTCACCACTAAAAAAATCCCTAGGTACATGTATTTAGTTATCTAAAAATTTTAGTGCCATTGATGGAAATGATGAGAATAATAAAGCATAAGGACAAGACTCCACCTTTGATTTATAACACCCCTACATGCCACCTTGGTAACAATAAAAATTATATTGAAAAGAAGAGCAAAGAAGAACAAGGGGCCAAGAAAAGAAATAGAATAGATAATGGAGAAAGACTTAAAGTGTATTTAGGAACTACATTGAGCAAATGTCCATCTCAGGTGGATCTCTTTTACGTTACATTGTCAATTAACAATATGCTTGTCAGAAATTGCATGATAGATTTTGGAGCTTCTACAAATATAATGCTTCTACAAGTTATGAATTAGTTAGGTCTTCAAGTCACTATATCTTATGGTAAGTTTTTTTCTATTGACTCAAGAGAGGTCCCTGTTATAGGAATAATGAAGGATCTTGACTTTAAATTAGTTGCATACCTAAAAAGAGATATAAAATGAATGTGATAGTGGTGGACATACCACCACAATATGGCATGCTTTTGTTTAGAAGATGGTCAACTACAGTTGGGGGATGTATTCAAATGAATTATTCCTAAGTAATTCCCCATCATTTCACCCAAATCATTACCTGAACAAACACCAAACCAACAAATTTTTCACATTTGCAACTGTGACATTTACATGATGCATTGCACTCATGTACACACAAGGTGTCGCAACAAGCACAGAAACACCTAAAACAACATCACCATAGCACTAAGCAAGGTGGTACAAGCAGAAGATTTGACCCATCTTGTGACAACTCACACAATGATGCCAAGAGAGAGGTAGAACTCACTCCATGACCAGGATCAGATACACATCCATGACCTTGCTCCCTCATGAACACATGGAGTAGGATGAGAGTGACATCTACTTCGGTCCATTTCATGACTACACAAGACATCCCAAATGCAAGGGTAATGCTCACCCATGGGATGGTCCAACTAGGAGGTACGATTCCTCAACCAACTGGAATGGTCACTAGTTGAATTAATGAAAAGGCACGCTTCCCAAAGCAAAAGAGGGAATAATCCAAGATTGCATAATTTACCAAAAGTGTCCAGAATTCAAAAAAAACATCTATGGTACCTAAAAACATTAATCAACATCAAATATCATTCATTTAACCAAAAACATTAAGGTGTTGAACCAAAAATGTCCACATGCCAAAAAGGACAAAAGAGATACAAAAGGCTATGCATGTTCAACACTAATGTTGACACATGCAAAAAGAAGAGATAGGATCCTCACAAAATATGTGGGATGAATATGATCCAACAAAAACATATCCATAAACATCAAATAACTGAGTCTAAACATGATAACATAGCTAGATTCTAACATGTACAATCTATTAAAACATGCCAACATCCTCACAAACTAAGACATGGAAAAATACAAGATGATATCCAATAATTACAATATTTGAAGGGCTTCATCCTAAAAATAGATGAATGATAGCCAACATCATAAATCAACTCATAGCATTATTTACATCTTATTACAAGGGTCTGAAAAAACCTACATTACAAAGGTTACAATAATCAATAATGATAATATACAAGTGCATAAACCACCCAAAAGCCAACACACTCTCAGAGTTGCAACAAGACACAAAGCATGACATAATCAACCTACAAGAAGATAAGGGAACCATCCAACTCCTAAATATAATCACAAAGGACCAATGGAGAAATGTTGTTCGTCTCCCAACCGTATTGCCATTGTCGAGTGCAATAGATGTCTATGCAACTCTAGGAAAGCCTCAAGCTACACAGAAGGTGATCATGGCAAACCCACTAGCATCATCTCACTCAATCTAGGGTATGCTTAGAAACATATGGTATGCACACCAATCAATGCACACAACACACATGGCACAACTTCCAATATAATACATATAAACAACACATGGTATAACTATCATCCAATTACATTCAAGTGACATATGGCACAGTTGCCAAAGTACAATAGAATGACCTCACAACATTCAAGCATAAGGGAAATAATCACACCTTCAATGCATGCCAAATGAGGCATGAATCATAGTCCATCATACACATACAAGCATGAATCAGGTATCACAATGCACATGCAATCACATGATAAATATCACATGTCGAGTCCAACCTTGATGGTGGAAGAAGGAAGAGAGACCTAGGTAGTTAGGACAAGGAGTGTCATACAAGGGCAATACTCACCTCATGGAAAAAAATGAGGGCATAACCTCCTCATAGAAACCAGACACTACACCAAATATTTCTCTTTACACCCAAACCCATGCAAGTCAGACACTTCACTAGGACATGCAGTTTGGTGTAGATAATCTATTTATTACATTTTATTACCCATGTGTTTAAATGTTATTCTTTATTAAAAACTACCATTCACTAATTCCAACAACCTCTTTAGCCCATGGTGCATGATGGAAGCCACTCCTTTCCCTACCCCTAGACCTCTTCCTAAACATCGAGGGATCTAATTTATCCAATTGGGCTTGGCATGGTTTACATGGTAACAAAATCCCAATTTGACAAAAACACAACATTTTCTAAAAAGATGTGAAACATCATTTCCCATGGGAGGCAACTCATCTGACACTAAAATTAATAAAGGAATGGTTTAAAATTGAAATTTTTTTTTTTTCTATTTGCATGAAAAACCATGTAAACCCAAATTCACCATTGTTGTAAGCTTGGCTACCTTGAGCAATTTTCTAACTTCCATGTTTCAAATCAAATGGAAATTTGACAACTACCCATTGTAGCATAAATGCACAACATTCCAAATATGCATTAAAAACAAGGTGGGTACTATAACCCTGCATGTTTTGCATGCTTCCAACCAAGAACACAAAGAGAAAATACATAAAACAACCATAACTTCATTACTAAGTTTGCCCTACATAATTAGGATGCCATAGCAATCCACTAAATGTGGCATGACAATGAAGAAAGTATACAAATTTAAAACAAATTAAATATTCAAAAAACATACCTTTCCTACAAGCAATCCAAGGAGGAGAAGAGGGTTTTGAAATCAATCTTTGATCACACACAAGCATCCACAATTCAAATCCAATTCACTTCAACCAAGGAATCCAAGCAATTCAACCTTTCTTTCATTCATGGAGAAAATCCTTGTTTCCAACAAGAGAGGGTTTGAGAGGAGAGAGCAAATGGAGAGGAAAAATAATGAAATAAAATAACTCATTTTCCTTTTAACACCCAAAAGTCCTAATTTAAAATAGAATATCATTTTTTTAATCAATAAAATTTAACACACCATTTAAAATATATCTAATTCATTTCATTTTACTAACCTAAATAATTTAATAAATTACCCAGGAACATTAAAATTGATTTAACAATATTTCAACTTCCAAATACCTTTCAAACAACACATTTAATAATACAAAACTAGCTAATGAACTTATTCCAACTATGCATATAGATTCAAGGAATGAGGAGCATAATCCTAAGGTATTGGTGGTTTAGGGAGAATTCATTAGATAAGGTAGCAGGCATTAAAATGCCTTCATTTCCATGCTATCCATCCATCTAATCTTGGTGAGGGATTTGTTTTCCTGTCTAGCAATTCCAATAACTCCATGTTATTGTGAGTTTTCAGATTGGGACTGGGTGAGGAGGGGGCTTATTGATCCCTCTTCCCCTCCCTCAAAACAATGGCACTCAACAGAGCAACAACTACAATTAAAGTAGTGTTGTCCACTAGGATGAAACAATTGGTGATGGAAATAAGGAACTAAGTTGACAAGAATAGTTAGTTCTTTGTCTAACTTAGACTAACAACTACTTCTACTTCCTCTTTGGCTAGCATTTTGGCACGTCTAGAGTCATCTATGTGTGGCTTCCACATACATCCTGAGGATTGAGGTGGTTGGAAAATTCCTTTTGAAAGAAAGGGAGTCACATCCCTATGCTTGGAGTGTGGTACAAGATGGAGGACACTACCATTTGAGAGCCTCTGGGGATGTTGTTCCTTACAGGTATTCTCATCTGAAGAGTAGTTAATCTTGGCATGCATTTGGCTAACCATAATGGTGGAGAATCATTTTTCCATAATGACTTATTTTCCAGTAATAGGAGTGTGTAGGTAGAGGACAAAACAGTTGGCCTTCCCTTTTGGGGAAATGATTTGATTCTCTAGTATAACACCTAGATTATCTTGGAATTATACTACAAGGAGGGATATATTTTTGTTTTGTTGAGCCTTAAGGATGTCTTTTGGCATATTCTGTTTAGACAAGATGTATGGGGGTGATCAAATGAAAACATGACATCTATACATGGCCTGAAGCTTATTGTGCTCCCTTGTTTCTATAAAAGGGAAATCAAGGCCATTTTGAAAGGGTTCTGAATCTCTATTTTAGGCAGTAGTATATTTTGTGTCTTAATCTAAAGCAAATAGAAGATTGCTGCATTTTAATTTGTGTTCAAATCTGTAGAGAAATGAGTCATTTTCAAAGCTGAATACATTGTTATACTAGTTATAGAACCCTTTCCATATTGTATAAGTAATGAAGTTCATATGAATGCTCATTATCAAGGATATTTTGGTTCAACTTTATAGTTCTTTGTATTGTGTGTATTTTCTCTGGCTTTCTCTCAAGGAGAGAAATGATTGCTTGGAAAATATTTTGTTAACTTTGTTCTACATTGTGGCTTTAAAAGATTGTTCTATAGTACTAGATAAAGGAGGCATCAATGCAAGGTATTGATGCCATTAGTCTACTTTTAATGAAGTAATAATGTTTGAATGATACACTTGTTTTGTGCAACTTGACTCCTTAACCCAATGGATTAGGCACCAGTCTCTTACTAAGCTGATATGTTGATTTAGATCCATCCCCACAATCAAAATCATTTCTATTTTTATTATTGTTCTAAGAGTAGAATTGGATAAATAATCATTCTCAATCATGGTCTGAACTATGTTACCAGAGGATTAAGTTGATTTGATAAAACCAGTCATCTCCTTGGTTTATTTTCATCAAGAAAATTCTATTTTAAAGCAACACTATAATTTTTTTTTGAAATACTTTTAAGTGTTGTAAAGTGTACACCTGCCTTGGTCTTACAGAACCAAAAGTGTAGAGGATTTTAAACTTATTGTTGAATCCCGTTCATTGGCCATTGATCTAGAATCCTTGAGCATGAGAAATTGGCTAAATCTTTAGAGGATATAGGTAATCAATTGGAGGAACCAACACCTTCCACATTTACTTCCCTTCCATCGTGGGCTATCTAACTTCACCTTTTCCTTGTTGCTTTAAAATTGATTCAAAATTGGGGAACTTTATATACCACTTCTCTACCTTATTTCTAATTTTGATATTATATTTCATGTCAAAGGAAATTTTCCCTAGTCTATCTGCTAATTTGTTACCTTCTCTATAAGTATGGCTTATTCTGTAGTCCCGATATTTTTTCAACAACTCTACTGCTCTCTTCAAAATATTATTGAGCCTTCAATTAGGGGTTTCCTTGCAACACAGAGCATTAATCATGATCAAAGAGTCTCCTTCAACATGTATTCTTCTTAGTCCGAATGATAATCCCAACTGGAGTCCCAAAATTAAGGCTTGAATCTCTACTTCATTATTTAACTAAAATCCTATTCATTTTGCTCCTGCCCCTATTAGCTCCCCTTCATCATTCTTGATGACACAACCTATACTTGTTGCAAATATGTGCTTGATGTGTTGTCATTGATGTCAACATATCTTTCTGTCAAAAATAGTGAAGGTCTAGTGCAGAGGAGTGATTAGTATTTCTGGTAAGGTGAAGATCATAGTATGCAAATTAAAGGGTTTGTATAGGATTGACTATTGTTTCTCCAGTTGAGATTTGAGAGGTCTGCATGAAGATTTGGTGAAGTTATGGCCTTCTGAGCAGAACAGATTTCTCTAGTTGTTCAATGATGACAGAGTCACAAGAAGTTGGTCCGGATTGGTCTGGTATGAGCATATTGTGATCTACAGATCTAGAGGCATCTCTGGGATGTTGGTATGTTCCCTCAACTCGAGTGGTTCATGGTTTGGAGGTCTGAAAGAAATCTTTCTAGTATGACAGTCATGACAGTGTGTGTTCTTGAGGTTTAGTGTGAAGATGTGAGTGATTATGGTGATGCAAAGAGGTGTGGCTATTCTTGTTGACTTGATTGTGCTTGTGGTGGTCTCTGGATCGTGTGGCTATCGTGTTGGTGGTCCGCATTGACAAAGGAGCTCGTGATTGAAGTTTTCCTCTTGGTTGTTGCTATTCTTCCCAGTCTTGGCCGGCCAGATGTTCCTAATGTGTTTTGGATGATCTAAAGATCATTTTATGAAGCATGGCATGTTAATATAGGAAGATTCAAGTCTCAGCTATGATTGGCCGATAGTGTAAAGATCCACGTTAAGTTTGGCCAACCTTGTTGATCATTCCAAGATGGATGAAGTGTATAAATACTTGTTGAAGAGTTGTTAAACATCATCCTTGAGCAAAATAGATTAAATTTGAATAAAAGATTAGAAGCATTGCAGAGAAGAAAAGGAGCGAGAGTAGTATAGAGTGTGAAGTTAGTAAAGAAGAATTTGGGGCAAAGCAGAAGTTTTTGAGCATTCATTGAAACTGAACCAGGCATGAAGTAGATGCTATTTCTTAGTTAATTTGTTCTATTCTAAATAAATTCTATAAACAGTGAGCCTCCCTTTTTGAGCAGTAAGCTCTGGGCAGTTCACCTGAAGGCATGTGCCTTCTATTTTTCTAAAGTACTTTTAATAGGGTACAAATCTTTGTGGGTTAATCCCCACCATGGTTTTTCCCTTAACTGGGTTTCCATGTCAAAATCTTGGTGTCAAGTGTGTTGATTATGTTTCTGCTCTTATGTTGTTGATCTATGCTTTAATGTTTACATCATTAATCTGGTAGTAAGATAATAAAGGAGGTTAAAATTAGAAACAATTTATATTGTGGGACAACTGATTCACCCCCCCTCTTAGTTGTCTGGTCGAATTCCAACAATTGGTATCAGAGCTAGATCCTCTTATAAAAGCTTGACTGCTTGAGGAGATCTAGGATGTTGACCTACAAGAAAGATAGTCTAAGATTTGATGGAACAAATTATTCTATTTGGAAGAATCACATGGAGTGTCATTTACAATGCATGGGCAATGCCTATTGGGCGATAACCAGTGTTGAGTATAAACCTCCGGAGAAAGGTCTTTCAACTCCAGATCAAGTCAAAGATGCTGAAAATAACCTTCGAGCTAAAGAAGCCTTGTTGAGTGCCCTGACTGATTCAGAAATGAAAAATGTCCTTGGTCTAAAAACTACTTATGAAATCTGGAAAAAGTTGGAATATCTGTATGAAGGTGATAAATATGTCAAATGTGCCAAGCTACAAAGTTTGAGACAAAGCAAGGTTGGTATGCAAAGGCTATTCTCAAGTAGAAGGAATTGATTTTGACAAAACTTTTTCTCTAGTGGCAAGAATAGAGGCAGTCAGATTGTTTCTTATATTTGTTTCTTTCAAAGCTTTTAAAGTGTATCAAATGGATGTCAAATCAACATTCCCGAATGGAGATTTGGAGGAAGAAGTCTACATTATGCAATCGGAAGGATTTCAATTGTTTGATCAGGGTGACATGGTTTTTAGACTAAGAAAATCCTTGTATGGACTCAAGCAAGCTCAAAGAGCCTGGTATGCAAGATTGGATAAATATTTGCTTAAGATAGGTTTTAACAAAGGTATTGTTGATAGTAATCTTTACTTCAAGATTAATCATGAGGACATCCTGATTGTTGAGGTCTTTGTTGATGATATTATTTTTAGTGGAAATGAATGTATGTGCAAAGCATTTGATGACCAGATGAAAAGTGAATTTGAGATGTCAATGTTTGGAGAGATGAATTTCTTCCTAGGTCTGCAAATTGTTCAATCAGATAAAGGTATCTTTATATCTCAGTCCAAGTATGTGAAAGAATTGCTGAAGAAGTTTGGAATGGAAGATTCAAAGCCAGTAGGTACACCTATGGTAACCGGATGCAAGTTAAGTAAAGATGATGATCCACCCAAAGCAAATCAAAAAAGGTATAGATCAATGATTGGATGATTTCTCTATCTGACCCAAACAAAACCTAACATCATAAATGTCGTTGGACTTGTTGCTAGATTTCAATATGATCCAAAAGAATCCCATGTTGTGGTAGTCAAAAGAATTTTTAGATATCTCAAGGGGACAATTGATTATGGATTGTGGTATCCAAAAGACAATGACTTTACTCTTCATGCATATATAGATGTTGATTGGGCAGGAGATGTGGATGACAGAAAAAGTATTAGTGGTGGTGCCTTTTTCTTGAGAAGAAGATTGGTCTCTTGGATGAGCAAAAAGTAAGAGGCAATATCTCTGTCTACTGCAGAAGTAGAATATATAGCAGCAACAAATAATTGTACTTAGGTTCTGTAGATGAAGCAAATGTTGAAGGACATAAGAGTTGTGTTTGAGGAGCCAGTCACAATCTTTTGTGATAATTCTAGTGCAATAAGTATCTCAAAGAATCCAGTGTTGTATTGAAAGACAAAACATATATCTATCAAGTTCCATTTCTTGAGAGAGAAGGTAAATGAGAATGAAGTCAAGTTGGAGTTTCTGTCATCCAAAGATCAGATTACAGATATCTTCACTAAGCCTCTTCCCAAGGATACCTTTGAATATCTCAGAGAGAAGTTAGGGGTTATTACCCCTCTGAATCAGAACTAAGATGCACTAAGGTGCATCAGTCCAGTGGAATTCTTAGTCATATCTTGAGATTTAGATTGATGTTGAGAAAATACTACTCTAAGGAGTAGTCAGTATGCAAACATTGGAGATCAGTCTCAAATAAAAAGGGGAAGAGATGATTGCAAATATGTGCCCTTTGCCATTGATGTCAAAGGGGGAGAGAAGTCATGTGAAAAACTTGCAAGTAAGTAGTTGTTGGTGAAAGGGGGAATAGTGAAGGATGTGGTTGTAGGTGTGACAAGAGAAAGGGGGAGAAGATCTTGTCTTGATGGTTGAATTAGTTTTTCACATCATATGTTGCCATCAATGACAAAGGGGGAGATTGTCGCAAATATGTGCCTGATGTGTTGTTATTGATGTCAACATATCTTTCTATCAGAAATAGTAAAGACAGTGTAGAGGAGTGATTAGTATTTCTAATAAGGTGAAGATCAGAGTATATAGATTAAAGAGTTTGTATAGGACTAACTATTGTTGCTTCAGTTGAGATTTTAGAGGTCTGCATGAAGATTTGGTGAAGTTATGACCTTATGAGTAGAACAGGTTTCTGCAATTGTTTAGTGATGACAGAGTGGCAAGAAGTTGGTCCAGATTGGTCCTGTATGAGCATATTGTGATCTACAGATCTAAAGGCATATCTGGAATTTTGGTATGTTCCCTCAACTCGAGTGGTTCATAGTTTGGAGGTCTGAAAGCAATCTTTCTAGTATGACAATCATGTCAGTGTGTGTTCTTTAGGTTCAGTGTGAAGATGCAAGTGATGTGAAGTGGTGTGGCTATTCCTATTGACTTAATTGTGCTTGTGGTGGTCTCTGGATCATGTGGCTGTTGTGTTGGTAGTCCGGATTGAAAAAGGAGTTCGTGATTGAAGTTTTCCTCTTGGTTGTTGTTGTTCTTCCCAGTCTTGGCTGACTAGATGTTCCTAGCGTGTTGTGGATGATCTAAAGATCATTTTATGAAGCATGGTGTGTTAATAGATGAAGATTCAAGTCTTAGCTATGATTGGCCAACAATGTAAAAATTCGCATTAAGTTTGGCTGACTTTGTTGATCATTCCAACATGGATGGAGTGTATAAATACTTCTTGAAGAGTTGTTAAACATCATCCTTGAGCAAAATAGATTAAATTTCAATAAAGGATCAGAAGCAAAGCAGAGAAGAAAAGGAGCAAGAGTAGTATAGAGTGTGAATTTAGTAAAGAAGAATTTGGGGCAAAGTAAAAGTTTTTGAGTATTCATTGAAACTGAACCAGGCATTAAGTAGATGCTATTTCTCAATTAATTCGTTCTATTCTAAATAAATTCTGTAGGTAATGAGCCTCCCTTTTTGAGTAGTGAGCTCTGGGCAGTGCGCACGAAGGCATGTGCCTTCTATTTTTCTAAAGTACTTTTAACAGGGTAGAAATCTTTGTGGGTTAACCCCCACCGTGGTTTTTCCCTTAACCAGGTTTCCATGTGAAAATCTTGGTGTCAAGTGTGTTGATTATGTTTCTACTCTTATGTTGTTGATCTATGCTTTAATGTTTACATCATTAATCTGGTAGTAAGATAATAAAGGAGGCTAAAAGAAGAAAAAATTTATATTGTGTGACAACTGATTCATCCCCCCTCTCAGTTGTCTGGTCTAATTCCAACAATACTTTCTTGACATGGATTGCCCTGTAAATCCCCATCAAAATTAAGTTTAGGCCATCCAAGATCGAGTGGAATCCATTTTACCATCTGTTACTAAATTATGTTTGCAACCTAATTTAGTGAGGCCTAGCCAACAGTTGTTGCAAAGGGGGTAAATAAAATTTTTATGTACATAATCATCTAATTAATTTCTGATGTCTTGACAAAAGAACAAGAAAAGATCACTTATTAGGATCATATGACATCTCAAGTTGGGCTATCAAACCATCCTGATAAGTGAAATGCCCTAGAGACAAGAGAATAGACATTCAAAGAATGACAGGTATCTAACTAACTTCATTTTCTTAGTTATGATGTTGCTGATTATTCAGTACATTTCAGTGTAGTTTCAAGAGAGAGGTATTTATAAACTATCATTTCCTCATCATGTTTTAAACATGTGATTTAAAAGAGATTCAATTGTTTATGCTATGTATTTGATTTAGAAAGAAAAATATACACGCCATTGCATAAAGTAAAATAACTGATTATATTTAGAAGAGTGTTTAAATATGTCCCACACAAGTCGTGGGAGTAACTGGAGTATGCTAATTAAAAGTAAATTTTACTTTTTGAAGGAATAAAAATGCATAAGAAAAGTAAAGGGACCCATCATTGCTTGTGAATGATGAATCCCAAGGTTGAGTAGAGAGAGAAGTAAATTGAGCATATTCAAAGCCATATCAGATAATGCTCAAGGAGAAATAGAAGAGATAGCTGATCAAGAGTTGCAATTACCAAATCAGAAGGACAAAATCAAGAAAGAAAAGCATCATGGCCTATAATCCAAAATACGTTTTATGTTCTAACTTGTTTGCTCACTGTGCAGGTATAGGTGAAATATTCATTATAGACTTTATTCAGCATGTGGAGTAAAATGTGGCTCCCACAAGGGTTGAGCCCAACATGCTACCCACTTGGTTATCAAGAGGGATATTAATTGTATTTTTCATCAATGAAAGTGATTTCAAGATCCATGGTAGTCAACAACCAAAGAGAGACATACAAAGAGAAACAGTCTATCAACAAGGAGCCTCCATGCATGAACAAGTATATATGTGAAAGAAATCACTCAAGGAGAAGATAGTTGGAGATCCATCAGAATGTTTTAGCTTGCAAAATAGTCATTGTAGTTCATGAGAGGCAGCCATAATGATAAAACAAGGACAACTATGCTTGGGACAGTCTCTGCAAAAGATTGTTATTTGAGAAGCTTCCATAACAAGGTCCAATGCAAATGAACAACAGGCATAGAGATTACTTAGTTCTAGCATATGCTAATATAGGAGGAGCAGCCAATTTCAAAGGGAGTAATGATTTCATTCAAGCAATGACAACATATCAATGAAAGGATAGTGTTGGTGCTCAATAAAGTGGCAATGGGTAAAAGTGCAGTCCTATCAGAAGATAGTCATCAGACTTAGGTCCTGTAACCTCCAATACAATACATAAATCCATGTGCTCAGGTTGTTATGAGAATCCTCACACTTATAGAGACTTGAAGGTATGCAAAAGAATTCTAGAAAGACACACAGAGCACCATCAGGAATGAAGAAAAAGTCATGTGCAGCTAGTAGTATAAGTTGTAAGAATGAAGAGTTTCCATTAGACAAAGGAACATTATCCTCTGTAGCACAAGACACTAGCAGAATAGTCATATGCTTATCATATAATGCACTTCAATGAGGGTAGTGACCAAAAGGGGACATAAGGGTCCCATGATGACTGTGTATTAACATTCAAGGAAGTTGTGTTTCAACCATTCATAAGTGATAGTATAAGATTATAAGGAAACAACAAAACTACCATACGAATAATAGTTATCAACATGAGAACATATGAGCTATGATAAAGGTCAATAATAGTGCAATCCAGTCAAGTTGCAAGAGTACAATTTCATAAACAAGTAAGGACAGCCTTGTAACCAATGAAGAGGAAGAGGACTGTTTCAGATGATCATTCTCAAATACCATTCATTCCACCAATCAAAAGTCAGCCTGGGGAAGCAAAAATTAGACAAATATTTATCACTTTTATTGTGAATGAGGTGTAAACTTGGTATTGAACATTTGACCATTGGAGTGAATGATATGTAGAGTAGAATCTTCTCATGACATCCCAAGAACAGAGTCACAAAGACTGTAAATAACAGTCAACATTCATGAGGAGACTGTCCCAAAATGATGGTAACAGTCAAGAGAAGACTGTCATTATAGCTGTTTTCTTTAAAATACAAATAAAAAAAATGAAGAGCCTAAGAGATATCTAAAAATGAACAGGTTGAAACTAGGCCTAGAATTTGATGGTCACCCATGCCTGTCATATAATTTTTTTATGACGGTTTTGTCATTTAACTACCTTTCAATTCATATTTTAAGAAAACTATAAGGTGTCAAAAAATGAATGGATTTTTTATATTGAAAGAATAGGTTACAAAAAAATAGTCTAAACATTGAGCAACAATAACAACAACAATAGTCACAAAAAAACTACAAACAATAAGAAAAACAACTCCCAACCATTTCAGCAATTGAAAATTTGAAAGTGCCATAAAAAAATTACAACCACCTGGTGTCATTTCAAGGTAGAACGTCTATTTTTTTATAGACATTGAATGCTATCAAAATGGACATAAAGACATATAAATTCATTTCTATTGTGTAAATTGAAGTCCTAAAAAAATCTTTAATTATAAATTGAAAAAAACATGAAGGATTTCTTTTTTCTTGAACCAAACACTCTAATACAATTCCCACTTACAAATTACAATCATTGAAATGAAATTTCAAAAAGATAGAAAGCAATAAGTTCCACAAAATATTGGTTGTACCTTAAGAGAAGCCCATCCACTCCATAAACCAACTTGCCCTCCTTTTGAACTATAAGAGAACTTTGAATCACCACACTATGCTTAGGACTTGACTTGTTCAATTGTATCACTAAGCATCTTGGTGCGTTGATAGAAAGGGAGGTGACCTTGGCCAATTGAATGACAATGGAGGAAGTAGCAACAATTTTTTTTTATCAAATAACATATTAACAAGTATAGACAAAGCAAGGAAAAGATGGCTAGACGCGGACCCTGCTCGCATGATAGGGCCTGCGTGCCCTAGCGCACCCTTTCCTCTGCGTTTTCGCTGCATTCGAGCTTGATCTGCTGTGGCCGTGAGGGGTGTTGAGTGGTCTTCAGGGGTGCGTGGGCTGAAGTGGGGGCTTTGGCTCACGGTGGGGCTGTGGGGTGCCCCTTTCTTGGCTTTCTTCAGCATTTCTTCTGAGTCGGTTCTGTCTCTGGTGGGTGGTGCTTGGGTTTCTGGGGCCGCGGGGTCTCCTGCCCTGTCTTTGGCCCATGGAAAATCAAGACTTTGTTTCTTCCGGTGATTTGGAAATGGTTGAGCCCTCTTCCTCGATGCATGCCAGTGGTCTAGATCAGATGGGGAAACCCCAGTCTAGGGATGGAGTCTTCTCTTCAAAAGGGAATTTTTGAATTAAAAAAGTGAATGGTTGTTTGGAGAGATCTGAGGATCGTCCAGTTTTGGTTATTCAACCTGAGCAAGTTTCAGAGGATGTTGAATACTGGGGCAATCATGCACTTATTTGCAAATTTTTGGGCCTTCGTTTATCTCTACCAGTTTTGGATTCTTGGGCTCGTATGGTTTGGAACCCTGAAGGTGATATGGAAATTATTCTGGCAGATAATAACTATTTTATGGTTATCTTCTCAAGCATGTCCGACAGGAATAGGGCTTTCGAAGGAGGTCCTTACTTCTTTAACCAGGTAGGGCTCTTCATCAAACCCTGGCACTTGGGATTCAACTCTGCTGAAGAGATCCCTTCGCGGGTGCTTGTGTGGGTTCGTTTGTTGAGGCTTCCCTTGGAATTCTGGAGGGAGGATATTCTCCACTCAATCTCTTTGCTTCTTGGAAAACCTGTGGGATCAGCTTCCCAAACTCAAGATCGTAAGGTAATTTCATTTGCCCGCATTTGTGTTGAAGTCAATTTAAATAATCCTTTGCCAGACTCTATGGAAATTCGCCTGGGATCTTCTTCTTGGATCCAACAGCTGGATTATGAGACTCTACCCTTCAAATGCCGAATTTGTCATGAATATGGACATTTACACCGCAAATGCCCTAGATTTAAACCCTCCCCCTTGGCTGCTTCTGGGCCTCCCAGGGGGGACAAGGGAAAGGCACCAATGTCTAATGTAATTGTGGATAATGAGGGTTTTATTCCAGTCAAGTCTCATAACAAGGGCAAGGGCAAGAAGAGATCTTGGCTGGATAGGCAGAACGACGGCAACTTTAATAGGTTTGAGGTTCTTGATGATTTGACCTAGGAGGAGGGTATTCCAGTCGAGCTCTCTTCTGGGGCTAAGGGACTGCAAGATGTTCAGGATGAAAATGCAAGGAAAGAGGATCAAACTCTATCTTCAGGGATTCACCAGAAGGATCAGAAGGCTATGGATGCTTCAGCTCTTGCTCAAGATTTCGGGGTTCTCCAGGGGTCACAGACTCCGAAGGACTCTGTTGCGGTGGCTCCTGATCCTCTTGCTCCTAAGGGGCCCTCAGATCCTATGAAGGGTAACAAAGCTCCTCGTTCATTAGGCTTACTTCAGAAATCCTTTAAAAAGGGACCTCTTGATAAACCGTCAAAGAGTGGAAGAAAGACAGATCAGGAGAAGGTTAAGCTTATGGGTGACACTCTGGTTGAGTCTGGGTCTGTGAAGCCCATTGATTCCCATTTCTCTCACCCCCATAAATGATTGTTTTATCTTGGAATGTAAGGGGGTTGAACAGCATCCCTAGACAAAAGGCTGTTCGCAGACTAATTGAATCTCAGTCACCGGATGTGGTCTTTATCCAGGAAACTAAGCTTACTATTGATGGGCTGGCAAATTGTGCTTCGCGTATCTGGCCCCAAGGCAAGTGGCAGGGGGTAGGTGCTTTGAATCGTGTAGGGGGTGTGGCCTTCTTCTGGAACCCAAGGAAAGTTTCCCCCTTATGTTGGATGTCTAGTCAGTCTTCCATTTCTCTGGTTGCTTCTAGTTTTGAGACTGGAGAAAGGTGTCTCTTATCCAATATTTATGCTCCTACTAATCTCTCAGGTAAGTCAAATCTCTGGGCTCACATTCATTTTATTCGGGCCTTGGACCCGTTTCTCCCATGGATTATGGCTGGTGATTTTAATGCTGTTACTTGCTTAGATGAAAAACATGGTGGGTTAGCCAGGTTGGAACCTGCTGCAAATCTTCTCCGGGATATGATTGGTTCCTTGAATCTCATTGATGTAAAGCCCTCCAATGGTGTCTTTACCTAGAATAATAGGAGATGTGGTGGGGAGGCTATCTCTGAAAGGCTTGACAGATTTCTTGTCTCCTGTTATTGGTTGAATAGTAGGTTGACTACCAGTTCTGAAATTCTTGATTGGAGGGGCTCTGATCACTGGCCCATCAAGCTTTCTGTCACCGCTTATGGGGTCACCAAAAATCCCTCTTTCAAATTCCAATTGATGTGGTTAAGAGATCCATCTCTTCAGGATCTTATGTTGGACTGGCGGTATGAGGGGATGCCTTCTCATGGGACGGCCATGTTCACTTTTAGTAAGCGGCTTCAGCATGTGAAGTTTAGACTAAAGAGATGGAATAAACATTGTTTTGGGAACCTTCAAGCTCAGAAGATGGCGGCCCAGTCCAAGTTGGATTCTATCACTCGTCAGATTCGGGATCAGGGGTTGACCTCTGCCCTTAGTATGGATGAATCCTTGGCTCTTAAGGATTTAGAAGAGTGGGATCTTCGTGAAGAGATCTTCTGGAAGCAGAAATCTCGTATTGATTGGCTTCAGGAGGGGGATAGGAACACTACATTCTTTCATAATTCGGTTAAGGCTTGAAGACAGGGAAATTCTATCTCCTCTCTTGTTTCGCAGGATGGGGCTCAACTCTCATCCTTTGCTGATATTTCCAGGGAGGCAGTCAATTCTTTTTCAAATCTCTTTTCTAGGGAGAATCATGCTACGTGGGCTGAGGAGTAGGCCATCCTGGATTGTATTCCCCACCTGGTCTCTGCTGAGAGGAATGGGGTTCTCTTATGTCCTATCTTGCTACCTAAGCTGGAGAACGTGGTTTTTAATATGAAAAAAGGTAAGGCCCCTGGTCCAGATGGGTTTCCGATTGAGTTTTTCCAAGAGTTCTGGGAAATTATAAAGTTTGATCTCCTTGAGGTGGTTCAAGAATCACTTAGGAACAAACAGATGCTCAAGTCTATGAATTCTACCTTCTTGGCCCTCATACCTAAGTTGGAAGGAGCTAACCGGTTAGTTCAATTTAGACCTATTGCGTTATGTAATGTGGTGTACAAGATTATCACAAAATTGATTGCTGAGAGACTCAAACCACTCCTTGGTTCTTTGATTTCGGTTGAGCAGGGTGGTTTTGTTGAAAGGAGACAAATTCTGGATGGTGTTGTGATAGCCATAAAAGCTATTCATTCTATGGCTAACTCTAAGGAGAAGGCTATGTTTATTAAACTTGACATGTCTAAAGCTTATGACCGGGTGAGCTGGGAATTCTTACAGAAAACTCTCTTGGCTTTTGGCTTTGCTGAGGATTGGGTGAACTGGGTTCTTAGTTGTGTGACCTCTACCTCATTCTCAGTGCTTATTAATGGGGAACCTTCAGATTTGTTTGGTGCTTCTCGGGGACTCCGGCAAGGGGATCCTTTATCCCCTTACTTATTCATCATCATGGCAGAGGGTCTTGGAAGATTTATTAAATCTCAGGTGAGACAGGGTCTTATCCGGGGCTGGAGCCAGAACAACCTTCTCCCCCCCTACTCTCATCTTCAGTTTGTGGATGATACTGGGCTAATGGGCTTGGCTAGAATCAGTGAGGCGGTGAACTTTCGGTGAGCCTTAGACATCTACCTGAAGGCTTCTGGTCAGTGTATTAACGATGATAAATCTTCCATTTACTTCTTTAATACTCCTCAGCTTATTCAGAGCAGGATTGCTAGGATCCTTAGATTTCAGATCGGCTCTTTTCCCTTGATGTACCTTGGGATCCCGTTGGCTTTGGGAGCCCAGAGGAGAGAGTATTGGCAGGGAATTTTGGATAAATTTCGTAGTAGGGTTAGCCATTGGACTTTCAGATGGTTATCCTCGGCGGGGAGAGTGATTCTTCTTAAGACTGTGGTACAGTCTCTCCCCATTTATAGGTGTTGTGTGCAGGTTCCCCCGTCCACCTTTGTGCGGGAATTTGATGCTTTGTCTCGGCAATTTCTTTGGTCTGGCAACCTTCTTTCCTCGAAGTGGAGCTTAGTCAAGTGGGAGTCTGTATGCAGGCCGAAGCACGCTGGGGGCCTTGGGCTTAGGTCTATGGCTCTTGCTGTCACTGCCTTGGCTGCCAAGCTGTACTGGAGATGGTGTAACAGTCAAGATCAGGACTGGGCTAGGCTTCTGACCCACAAGTATCTTCCTGGTGCTGATTGCCTCGAGGTGCCGCGTCTCCCTTTGCTGGGTAAAGGTTCTTGTATTTGGGAGACCCTTAAGAAGGGTGCTCAGCTGATTAAGGAGGGTCTCTTCTGGATCTATAATAGAAGCTCTGATGTTTTGTTCTGGCAGGACTCTTGGGATGGCCACCCTCCCATTCTTTCTAGTTTCCCTCAGCTTCAACCTCTGTGCCATATTTTTTCTGAGGCCGGTTGGATTAAGGTGGAGCATTTTAAAACTGTCAAGCGCATTGGGCAGGTGGCAGTGGCTTGCTGGAAGGACCCTCAGGAGTGGCCCATGGGGGGTTCTGAGGAGGATCGGGATGTTCTTTCTAGAGTTTTGGAGACAAGGCTCTGTAGCTCCCTTAATGGGAGGGATGTTCTGGCTTGGAGTCCTAGTCCGAAAGGTAAATTTACTGTTGCCCAAGGCTATGCCATGCTTGATAGGAACTTATATGGTCCTACTGAGGTGCACTGGTGGAAGAAGGTTTGGGACAACTTCTCTTGGCCCAAGTGCAATTTTTTCTTATGGTTGGTTGCTCAGAGGAAATGCCTTACTTGGGAAAATCTTCACAAATGTGGCTTTCAGGGTCCCTCTATTTGCCTTCTTTGTTCTCACAGTGAGGAGAGTACCTCCCACTTGTTCTTCCTTTGCCCTTATTCTAGAGAGTTATGGCACAGATGGTGGGAGGCTTGGCATCATGGGTGTATTCATGCTACCTCCCTGATTGACTTCTGGGACAGTTTAGGCAGACCTCCAGCAAAGAGTCCTTTCCTTCAGGTGGCCTGGTCTATTGGGCCTATCTTCATTCTTTGGAACCTTTGGCTGGAGAGGAACCGTAGAGTGTTTTGTGGTTCCAATTTGGGAAATCTTCAATTGTGGAAGAAGATAATTAGCAGGCTTCAGGAGACTATTTCGGCTAAGTGTGACATGTCTGAAACTCGTGATCCTGGTGATCTTGATATTGTGTGGAATTTGAGCTTGGGGGATAGTAGCCGTGGTTGCTTTGCTGGCAGAAGGCCTCGTCTGGTTCGGCAACGGGTTTGTCGTGATGGGAGGTGGATGCCTCCCCCGGCGGGGGTCCTCAAGATTAATACTGATGGTTCCTCTCGTGGGAACCCTGGTCATGCTGGTGTGGGGGGTATTGGTAGAGGTAATGATGGTGATGTGGTTTTTGTCTTCTCTAGTTACAAAGGGCAGCACTCTAATAATATGATGGAGGCCCTTGCTATTAAGATTGCTGTTGAGCGTGGATGCTCTTTAGGCTGGAGGAGGATCATTTGTGAGTCAGATTCTCAGATTGTTGTGGATTTGCTGAACAACCAAAGGTTGGATGATGTTAGCTGGTAATTAGCTTCTGTGGGTAGACAGATTTTGAGTCTTTGCAGCTCCTTGGATTCTGTCTCCTTTTGTCATATCCCTAGAGAGTGGAACAAAGTGGCCGATTGTCTAGTGAAGTGGGCTTCTAAGAATGTGGATGGCTAGAATATCAGTGGAAAGGATGAGCTTTCTTCTAATTATCTTGAGACCCTGGAGAGGTTATTAGTGGAGGACATGAATAGGTAGGGTTTTGCTCACTGGTCTGGTGGGGTTCTTCTTTGGTGGGCCCTTGGCCTTTGCTTTGTACTCTGGTTTTGATTGAATAAAATTTTTACCCCTTTTTCTTAAAAAAGTATAGACAAAGCAAATATTTGTTTCTAAATTGATTTTAAAAAATAAAAAATAATAAATAACAAGTATAGACAACGCAAAGTTTTGTTTCAAAATTGATTTTTAAAAATAAAAAATTAATAAAACAAAGCAAAGATTTGTTTCAAAATTGATTTTTAAAAATAAAAAATTAATAAAACAAAGCAAAGATTTGTTTTTAAATTGAGTTTTTAAAATTTATTGAAGATAAACATTCTTTGAAAATATTCTAATTTAATATATTTTCTATATGAATTTAAAAAATGTTCAAGATAAACATTGTAAGAGAAAACATCATTTATATTTCTATAACAAAATATTATAAACTAATATATATTATAAATAAGAATATTATATTATATTACCCTATAATAAAATTTTAGGGTTTAAGAATAATTTAAAGTGTGGTTATGTAAAAATTCAGCAAGTCAAGTTATATAGTCTAATATATTTTAAAGTTGTAAAATATGATCTAAAATGCCAAAAATGGCCAAATAGACCATCAAATTCTAGGTCTGGTTGAAACTTTAATTAACATTTTGACATTTCATTGACGCTCCACATCTGCTTGGAATAAATCTGCACACATAAAATCTCTAATAATAAATCAATCGGTTTAGAGCATCAATGATATAAATACATGTAAAACTACATGCAATTCAAGCCTTCAATGGAAGTAGTTGAATATTAAACTTAAGACTGTAAAACTTGCATGCTAAATTTAACAAAATTTTAATAGTTGAATATTAAATGTATGAAAATTGTAATAGTTAAATATTAAATTTAAAAAAATAATAGTTGAATATTAAATTAAAAAAATTGAAATAGAATTGAATAAGGTTATAGTTAAATATTAATTTTTATACAATGTAATTTATATTTATTAATATTAAAAAGTTGTTACACTAGAATATTAATTTGAAAAAATATTTAGTTTAACTAAATTTTTTTTTTTCAAATTAATATTCTAGTGTAACAACTTTTTAATATTAATAAATATAAATTACAAATATAGATTTTAATTAAGAGAACACTAGTAATGTGTTTCTTTAAATAAACAATACTTTTTAGATATAAAGAATTTTTATATTTTTATTTGTCTTTCTTTCTAAATATTGATGAATAAATTTAATTATTTTATTAAAAAAGTTATATAAACTAAAAAAATATTAATAACAATTCTTTAAGTTCTGAAAATATATATGAGTAGATTTAATTATATTATGTTAAAAATATAATTTTTAAAAAAATGTTTTATATATGTAAAAAGAAAAATGGTTAAAGGGTTTTTAGTTTATTGGTGATATCGGAGAGTTTTGAATCAGTATACAAAGAATCAAACTCATTGAGTTTATACTTGCACTCCCAAATAAAATTATAAAAATAATCTATGTTTAACATAAAACCATTCATTTTCCGATAAGGGCGTGGTTCTGGGCCAACGAGTTAGTAGTAGTTCGCGGGGTTTGAAGTGTTCTTGCTAGGGGATGAGGTCCCAAAAAAAAACATAAAACCATTCATTTTATAGATAAACTTAAATTTTTTATAATATAATTTAAATTTAAAAAACTTCTAACATATTATCAAATACAAATAAATTTTTAATCCAAATAAAAAAATAATAATAAACCACTATATGTTATTTTATTAAAATTGATTGTTAAATCCCTAAAATATTGTGAAAACATTCAATAACAAAATGTTAAGAAATTCTTATTATTTTTACATCTATCATATATAAAAGATCAAAATTAATTTTAATTGCACTTCAACATCTTTACATGCAGTTTTGAGCTCAAGAAAAACTAAGATATTAACAATAAAACAATATTAATCTTAAAAAAGACTTTTAAAATATACAACTATTACTATTAATAATAGCAATTCATAAACAAATCCTAAAATTAGAAATTTTACTTATTAAAATTTTTTAAAACTTAAACATATCAATCATAAACAATACAATGAAATTCAAGAAACCAAACAACTTAAAAATTAAAAGGAAATCAAACAACTCAAACTCAATAACACCACTAAAATGATTTCTGATTAAAAACACAATCTGCAGTAAATAGGATCTACTGATTTTTTTTTCTAAAACAAAAGGTGGCTACCACTTTAACATATATTAATAATAAAAACTGATTATATTTGAAAAAAACAAAAATAATTTTAATTGCACTTCAAAATCTTTACATGCAGTTTTGAGCTCAAGAAACACTAACATATCAACAATAAAAAAATATTAACCTTAAAAAAGACTTTAAAAATATTATAATATCAAAATATTCAACCTAAAAATACAATTATTACTATTAATAATAGCAATTCATAATCAAATCCTAAAATTCCTGGTAAAACCACTTAAAACAATAAAATTCTACTTCTTGAAATTTTCAAAAATTTTAACATATCAATTATAAACAATAAAATTCATGAAACCAGACAATGCAAACTCAATAACACCACTGAAATGCAAACTCAATAACACCACTAAATGATTTCAGATTAAATTCACACTATTTAATAATAAAAACTGATTACAGTATGGGGATGGAGGCCATCCATATTCTCTCTGCACATACATATATGAAGCTTACAAAAACGGCCCCATAATGGCCTGGAAACACCAACGACAGCCCAAACAAAAAACCGCTGCCAATAAACCATATATCATATATCATCCCATGCGAACACCAGCAAACAGGAGAACAAAACAGAGCCCACATAAAGTAAATAATCTTGCTCAGGCACTAGTTTCACTGATGAAAATCTCAAGAAAACACGATATCTATTCATGAATATTCAAATTCACATGCTGAGATTCCCACTTTAAACTCTGTAGCAGATTTGATTCTTTGTTTTTAGGATCATTAATCCCATCCTGGTAGCTTCCAACATCTCCCTGTGTAGACAAATTGGCACCAATATTTTGGGAATTCGTGTTAAGAAACTGCGTGGATGAAAGCTATGGTGTGCCCCACCTGATGGCATTGTAAAATTCGTAGCATTAACAGGAGCCAATTCACTGGAATCCACATAGCAATCTCCACTGGCCATACTGCAGAGTATGTAATGCAGACCAATATTCTTCACTGGGTCCACAAGTGCATTCCTGGCTCCCTCAACAGTCACATATATAAAAAGAGCATTCCCAGTCTTTTTACCAATTCTTATGGGTCCCGCTTCTATTTCTCCATACTTAGAAAAGAATATGGGAAGCATTTCGTCAGGGATGTAAGATGGGATATTTCTAACAGAAATCATTCTTTCAATAACTGACTCAACAGGCTTACTTTCTGCACTGTGCTGTAAGTCTGGTGAGTCATGTTGGGGAATTGAGAGAAGACCCAGGCTTAGATCAGTATCTGGAAAATGTGGAGAAGAACTGGAGGCATTCATCCCAGTTTGTTGATTGTAGAAACTATGTAGTCTGGTCAAACTATGTAGTCTGGCCCAAGTTATCCCCAATACTGAAACCCCATATGGATTCAAGCTATGGTGTGTTCCCCCTGATGGCATTGTTAAATTCGTAGCATTAACAGGAGCCACTTCACTGGAGTCCACAGAGCAATCTCCACTGGCCATACTGCAGAACATGTAATGCCCACCAATATTCTTCAATCGGTGCACAAGTGCCTTCCTGGCTCCCTCAACAGTCACATATATAAAAATAGCATTCCGAGCCTTCTTATCAAATCTTATGGGTCCCGCTTGTATTTCTCCATACTTAGAAAAGAACATGAAAAGCCTTTCGGCATGCATGTCAGATGGGACTTTCCTTACAGAAATCATTCGTTCAATAACTGGCTCAACAGGCTTCTTTTGTTCACCTTTTCCTTTTCTTTCGTTCCTTGTGGCCTCCATTGCTGTGTGCCAGAAACTCAACCTTTGCTTTATGTATCTCGATTTTGAAAACAGTCCTTCAATGAATGAGTAGTGTGTTTTCTACTTTGTAACCGCAGCTTAATAAGCTTTTAGAACTCTATATATAGCTTCAGAACTCTATTTATAACTTCAGAACTCTATTTATAAATATAGCTTTAATATGGTTCATGATAAAGATTAACCAATATAAAATAGAACCTGAGTTAAAATATCTATTGAGGAGTTAATAATGATCTTGTGCTGTTTATTAAAAAGAATGCAAATTTTATTATTAATTTAGGACAGTATTTTATTTTATTTTATTATAGTGAAAAAACATGCAGCAGATATTTTGAGCATGCTGGACAATCAATAGTGTGATCGCGATTCGCTGCTAATTGCTGTCAATTTTTTTTAAAGAAACTGCTCTCGGAATGGTGTAAGAAATTTTATTGTGCAGGTCAATAGTTCTCTCCAAATCAAATCATTAACATGGTTAATGGTGACAGCTTCCAATTCTAGCTTTATAATTTATAGGACAGAATTATAAATATTTAAAAGAGAATTATAAATATGGGAGTATCAAAATGAAAATAATTTGGTAATTAGTAGAAGTAGGATCTAATATCAAAATATTCTCAATGTCTTGACAAGAGATCAATGACCTCAACTAAAAAATAATAAAAAAAAAGCAATCAGAAAATTTAATATTTTATCTTTTTCTTATATTAAAGCAATGGCAAAACCAAAGGATATGGTGATGCTTTGCAAACTATGTATTAAGAATCTAACAAAGTTAGATTGGTAAGACTTCAAACCCTTAGAAGAGATTTTGAAATTTTTAGGACAAGAAAAGTTGAGCTCCTTCGGATATTTTTTCAAATACTAGCAAGTGATACAATATTTCAAGGATAGCTACCATATTTCAAGGTTAGCTAGGATAATTAATGCATCTAGTCTTCTACATCCTCAGATGCATCATCTCACCTGATCATAGGTACCTTTTGAAGTGACTTGCAAGTATTCTTTTGGTTGTGTTTGCGGCTTTATTTTTTTCTTGGAGGGCTATTCGTAAATATCATCCATTCCAATAGTCAAAGGTCAATTTTGGCCAATAAAAATAGGACAAATATTCACCACTTTTTATTGTGAATGAGGTGTAAAATTGCTATTGAATGTTTGACCATTGAAGTGGATGATATTTAAGTAGAGTGTGTCCCTCATAGGACCAACTACATACAAGAATCACAAACATTAGTCATAGAAAGAGGCGCAATGATGAGAACAGAGAACAACATATGTGCTTGAGAAAGAGGTTGGGGTACCATGTCTGAGTAGTGAAGGTGGATGAACTAGATCTCACCAAATACATTTCCCACCTTAGCCTCCATTCTGGTAGATTGTAGTTGAAAGCCATGGACCTCAAGAGTAGGGTTAAGAATATTAATACACCCATACTAGAGACCTTTTTGTAAGCATTGAAAATATAGGCAATAGCCAGAGAAGAGTGAAGCAACACCATAGGAAAAATCTCACCTAGGGGAGCCTCACCATTGTAGATGTTGTAAGCATCAAGGGAAACCTTCCAATAGTCAAGATTGAAGTGTGCTAGCAAACCAAGGAAAATGCAATTGAAATGACATAATCAGGATCTTGCACCAGATCCATGATGTTTGAGAGGTTAATGGAGGCCAATTTTGACATACTCAACATAGGGAGAAGATCGAAGCAGTGGATTACCAATCACAATTCTGACTACAAATTCCACTTGTGTATAGACAATATTGAAAAACATGTGTAGCTTCACAGCATCATACTCCCCTTCATCCTCTCCCACTCCAAAGAAGGAAGGTTGTTAGTGTATATATATTTCATACAATTAGGCTTAAGCCTACTTAGGTGTGCATTTATACAATCTTGACACATGCCTCATTGAGGTGTCAAAGTTGTTGGGCGGTAAGGAGAGGTATTGCTGAGTTGCCCACTAACTAGCCACCTTCTGCTAGTTTTTAGGGAGGCAACTCACCACCACTAATAGTTGAGGAGTCCTTTCCTCAACTAACAACTTCCTCTCCTCACCTATTTGTACTTGACTTCTCCAAGTTATTCGATGGTGGATTTGCTCGGTTTTGCATACCATTCCTTTGTTGTGTTACAATATTTGTGCTTGTTTTTTTTCTCCTTGTTCTTTAGGAAATCTTACAATGGTTGATTCAAAAGTTGAAAACAAAGACGTCCATTGAAGTTGAAAGGATAAAAACCTACATAATCACAAAGAAAATGGGAAGGAATTGCATGTGAGGAGAAAAACATAAGATGAGAAATAAAGTTTGTTGAACCAAATGGGGAATTATTGAAGGCCAACACATGTCAATATCTCTTGTCAATAGAGAATTAATGAGATAGTATCCATTATAGATGCACTCTAATCATCCATTTCAATGGTCAAATATCTAATAGAAATTTTACACCTCATTCACAATAAAAAGTGATAAATATTTGTTCTATTTTTATTGACCAAAACTGACCTTTGATTATTGAAGTGGATGATATTTAAGAATAGCCCTCCAAGAGGAGAATAAAGCCATGCATCAGCCAAACATAGTAAAAAATACTTGCAAGTTACTTCAAAAGGTACCTATGATCAGGTCATATGATGCATCGGGGATGTAAAAGAATAGATGCTTTAATTATCCTAGCTAACACTGAAATATTGTATCACTTGCTAGTATTTGAAAGAATTCAATAGGAGATAGAAAAGAAGTGATGCCTTTGATCATATCTATCAAACCCATCTGAGCTAAGAATGATATGTAGCAAGAAGATGACGTGAGAAGATAATATTACCATTGGCCAATATGATCTTAAGTTGTGACATATTAAGCCACCCTTTGTCAAATTAATTTGATATGATGATGTCAAGGCAATATTAATTAGTCATAGAAAAAAAATATATACTAATGATGCTTGCATCTTGGCCCCTACAAAATTTGAAATCCATATCTTGATGTTATAGAAATATTTTATCCATTCTTCGTGCATGGATCCTTAGGAGAGAGACTAACTTTAACCTTGGCTAAGAAATTGATCAGTATATTTGGCAAGTAGATATTGAATAGATCCTCATAAATTGACCATAATTGTCAATTAAATTATGTGTACTCAATTGAACAACTTTGTAGATTAGATTTTTGACACCTATTAGGGCCCAGGTAAAAAATATTAATACTTTGAACTTGGTTTATCCCATGAATATCTAACCAGTCAGCCACCCCATTCACCTCCCTATAACAATGTGAGATTTTGTATGCATTAAGCCAAGTTAAGCACTTCCATATAGGTTGTATTAAGTATTTCAATTTCCATTCAAGTGACTTTTTTGATTTCAAGGTAGTGATGATTATCATTGAATCTCCCTCAATATACAATTGTGATGATAATTATCATTCAATCTCCCTCAACCCATAATTTTTTAATGTTTAAATCTATGGCCAATTCTAATCTTTTGAGGAGAGATGAAGCTTCTATTGTATTATTAGTGCCCTTTGGGAGTTTGGTTTCTTTAGTGGAAATGAGATTTCTAGATGGGTCTCTAAGTATACATCCCACACCTAAGAGACTAGGATTTCCGCACAATGCTCGATCAAAATTTAGCTTGAGGAAAGGAGTGGTGGGGGGAATCTATTTGACTAGATTAAGATTCACATTGATTGTCTTGTTTCAAATTGAGCATGCTTGGGAGGGGGGTGAATCATCTACCATTTGTTGAGAACAAAGTTACCCCAATTCAAAAAAAATCAATTTGAGTTGGGACACCTCATCACCTTAGCCATCACCACTTCTAATATGGCTGCACCGATTTTATTTAGTACCTTTTCTAGTGGAGAGGGATACTTTATGAAAATTAATGAGTTAAGGCTTGAGTGGTTACATCTGAAGAGTTTAATTGAAGGTGGTTAGATAAAAAAAACCCTTAGATCAACCCCCCTTGGAAATAACCCCCTATTCTCAAATCAAACCCTCAATGGAGTCTTCTTTGCACCTATCAAAATGCTAACAAAAAACCAATTTTGCTTCACCTTTTGGGGGACCAAATGAAGTCATTTAAAAATTCTATTTTGGAAGTATGTAGCCCTTAGTATAAGATTTCCAAAAAGTATTATATTGAATATATTTCATTTGATTATTATATTTAAATTCTATTTTCTAATGAAGATAGGGTTTTCACCAAACATTAATGTCTCTATTCCAGACACATGGAAAAATTAAAAATAGAGAAAACATTTATAAAAATATCTGCACACTAGGTATTGATGTGCTTGTTTCAAGAAAAAAGAATAAGTTAATTTGGATACATACATAAAAAGTTATGATGGATGGTATAAACTTATGTCTAAATTATAATCAATCTCACTTCAAAAATTAATTTAAAAAATATGAAACAAAAATTTATTAAAAATATGTGTGCACTAGATATTGATGTTACAAATCTATGTTTAAAAATTTATAATTTTTTCTTTTCTATAAATTTTTTTATGTTGTATCGTATAAACATTATTGTTTAAAAATGATGTTAACTATAAAAATATAATTTATTAAAGGTTACATAAAAAAATCAAAAATTATTTCTTAATTGTGAATGAGCTGTAAAATTGCTATTGAATGTTTGACCATTGAAGTGGATGATATTTAAGTAGAGTGTGTCCCTCGTAGGACCAACTACATACAAAAATTACTAACATTAGTCATAGAAATAGGCGCAACGATGAGAATAGAGAACAACATATGTGCTTGAGAAAGAGGTCGGGGTACCATGCCTGAGTAGTGAAGGTGGATGAACTAGATAGCACCAAATACCTTCCCCACCTTAGCCTCCATTCTAGTAGGTAGTTGAAAGCCATGGACCTCAAGAGTAGCGTTAAGAATATTAATACACCCATACTAGAGACCTCTTTGCAAGTATTGAAAATATAGGAAATAACCAGAGAAAAGTGAAGCAACACCATAGGAAAAATCTCACCTAGGGGAGCCTCACCATTGTAGATGTTGTAAGCATCGAGGGAAACCTAGTCAAGATTGAAGTGTGTTTGCAAACCAAGAAGAATGCAATTGAAATGACATAATCAGGATTTTGCACCAGATCCATGATGTTTGAGAGGAAAATGGAGGCCATTTTTGATAGCCTCAACATTGGGAGAAGATTGAAGTAGTAGATTTCCAATCACAAATTTGACTACAAATTCCACTTGTGTGCAGTCAATATCGAAAACCATGTGTAGATTCATAGTATTATACTCCCCTTCATCCTCTACTTCTGACTCCAAGGAAGGAAGGTTGTTAGTGTATATATATTTCATACAATTACGCTTAATCCTACTTAGGTGTGCCTTTATACAATCTTGACACATGCCTCATTGAGGTGTCAAAGATGTTGGGTGGTTAGGAGAGGTATCACTGAGTTGCCCACTAACTAGCCACCTTATGCTAGTTTTTAGGGATGCAACTCACCACCACTCATAGTTGAGGAGTTCTTTCCACAGCTAACAACTTCCTCTCCTCACCTATTTGTACTTGACTTCTCCAAGTTATTCGATGGTGGATTTGCTCAGTTTTGCATACATTTTCTTTGTTGTGTTACAATATTTGTGCTTGTTTTTTATCTCCTTATTCTTTAGGAAATCTTACAATGGTTGATTCAAAAGTTAAAAACAAAGACGTCCATTGAAGTTGAAAGGATAAGAACCTACATAATCACAAAGAAAATGGGAAGGAATTGCATGTGAGAAGAAAAACATAAGATGAGAAATAAAGTTTGTTGAACCAAATGGGGAATTATTGAAGGCCAACACATGTTAATATCTCTTGTCAACATAGAATTAATGAGACAGTATCCATTATAGATGCACTCTACTTAAATATCATCAATTTCAATGGTGAAATATTTAATAGAAATTTTAGACCTCATTCACAATAAAAAGTGGTAAATATTTGTTCTATTTTTATTGACCAAAATTGACCTTTGACTGTTGAAGTGGATGATATTTAAGAATAGCCCTCCAAGAGGAGAATAAAGCCATGCATCAAACAAACATAGCCAAAAATACCTGCAAGTCACTTCAAAAGGTACCTATGATCAGGTCAGATGATGCATCGGGGATGTAGAAGAATAGATGCTTTAATTATCCTACCTAACATTGAAATATTTTATCACTTTCTAGTATTTGAAAGAATTCAATAGGAGATAGAAACTAGAGAAGTGATGCCTTTGATCATATCTATCAAACCCATCTGAGCTGAGAATGATATGTAGCAAGAAGTTGACGTGAGAAGACAACATTACCATTGGCCAATAGGATCTCAAGTTGTGACATGTTAAGATACCCTTTGTTAAATTAATTTGATATGATGATGTCAAGGCAATATTAATTAGTCATAGAAAAAAATATATACTAATGATGCTTGCATCTTGGCCCCTACAAAATTTGAAATCCATATCTTGATGTTATAGCAATATTTTATCCATTCTCTATGCATGTATCCTTAGGAGAGATACTAACTTTAACCTTGGCTAACAATTTGATCAGTATATTTGGCAAGTAGACATTGAATAGATCATCATAAAGTGACCATAATTATCAATTAAATTATGTGTACTCAATTGAACAACTCCGCAGATTAGATTTTTGACACCTATTAGGGCCTAGGTCAAAAATATTAATACTTTGAACTTGGTTTATCCCATGATTAGCTAACCAGTCAGCAACCCCATTCAGCTAACTCATCAAATTTTGAATTGAGGTCATACATTTCCTCTGCCTCCTCATCAATATGTTTAGGGAATTTTAGAAAGCCTTTGTTCATTTTTATTCTCATCTGCCATTTATGTAAGTCTCTAGGATCCTGTTCTGCAACCACTAAGACTGCAGGGGGTGGGTGTAAAAGTAGTGGAGGCTTGTAACGCATCCCTATCCAATTAGTTTTGAGTTGTTGTAGTATCTCTGTCAATGCCTCAGCTCTTCTATAAGACCATCTAAGGTTGGTAGGGGAAATCAATTCTCTCCTTTTCAAATACATAGGCAGAGGGGTATATATTTCTTCGCAAGCACTCCAAGCTTTGTCAATTAATGGTGGTCCATTAACTTTGAAGTCTTCAAAATAGATCCTAATGCTTTCATTGTATTTCTCTCTCATATGCTCATAGCTCTTAACTCTCTTAAACTGAGCTTTAAAAGAAAAAGGCTTCCAATTAGGGTATCTCATTTGTAATCCCACAGTCCTTTCTCCATGGAGATACTCCCTAGTTCTGTCTTGCCACTGAATCTGATTTTGCATGTTGGACATAAATGCCACTAAATTTTTCTAATTAAGAGGTACTTCTTTAAATGCTTCGAGGAACTGCGGATCATCTGGGTCATGTGGCAAGTTGTAAGAGATTCTTAAGAGTTTTCATCTCAATAGATACTTATTAAGGAACACGGAATACAATATGGATGGTTTCCTACATGCCAATAATAGTTCTCTAATTTTATATGCATCTATTTTAGCCTAATACAACCTGTCATAAGATTCCTTTAATAATACTATTTCCTTTTTAAGTCTAGCATTTTTAGCTCTAGATTGTCTTAAGAAATAGCATTTTTCCATCCATTTGGGCAACATGGGAGGGATGTGGACTTGAAACCACTCCATCTTAGTTGGATCTATTTGAACCTCTTTTGACTCCATAGTTGGCCTGACATTGATTTCTTGTAAATCTCATTCCAATTCAATAGTTCTGCTTAAAGCTCTATTCAGTTCCAATTTCTATTTTTCTTGTTTCTCTGCAAATGTTTTTAAACACTGCTCCAAATTGAAGGTTAAATTCTTAATTTTTTTATCCTTTTCAGATAAACTAGCCAAACACTTATCTTTTTCTTCAATTTGTTGCAATTGGGATTGTAATTCTTTAAAGGTTTGATCTCTTTGTTCCATGAGTTATGTTTGTTACTCTATCTACTCTTCATGTCTGTTTATATGTTCCTCATTTTGTTGCAGTTTATTTTTTAATTAAATAATTCCTACTCTCAATTCCTCTATTTCTAGTGTCATATACTCATTTTTGTTATCCTCTACATCTGTAGAAAGGGGAAAAAAAAAATTTCTGCTTCATTGCTAGACACATGTCCTTCATTAGTTGCTTCTAATGGACCATATTCTATGTCACTAACATTATGTAAAGGAGACAATTGTCTCACCTCAGACACTGTATCAATTTCCTGAATGTCCACTGGTTGCTGTGAGGGAGGAATTATTTTTACAGACTCATATTCATGACCCTCTTCTTCTTCAACTAGAACATAATTGGGCATTTGTTCACTTTTTCACTCTTGTTCTTTCTGTCCTATTTCTTTTTGTTCTTCCTTAGAGGGGTCAATCCCTTGTTTAGATTAGGGGGTTTACTTCTTTCCAGGGTTTGAGCTACATTTACATAGGGATGAGATACATTTTCATCTGGTTGGGCTACTTTTTCACAAGGTTTGACTGTTTCTCCACGAGGTTGCCTCTCTTGTCTCTTTTTTGCAGGAATAGGGGGTAATTCACAGGCTACTGTGCAACTGGATTCAGTGGCTAGCCGTTTCCTCCTTCTTGGGGGAGGAGGTTTTTGTAGTTTTATCTTGGGCCTCTTCTCCTTTTTACAGGGCTGAATATATTCATCCTCTGAATCTATTAAATCCACATTTTCTCGTTTCTCTGGGGTTTTAGGCACATTATGTGATTTAGGTCTCTCTTCAGGGTCTAAGATACTTACGAATTTTTTTGGTACCTCAACGCTAGGAGCTTGTCTGTCATTTTGAAGTACGGGGGAGAGTTCTCTTAAACTTTGGGTTGCCCCACACTAGACAACTCACCTTCCTCAAATTTCCTTGAGGGCTCAGGGATCTCAAATTTTTGTAGAAACTTCTGGCATTTTGCATTTAGTTTTCTTTTCTTATGGAAATGATTTACAAATTAAATGAACAAGACCATGATGTTTCAAAGGCCTAGACCCTATCTTGAATCATTCTATCATACTAACAAAGGAATCATGGAGGAAGGAAGGAAGGTTAACCCTTAATTCAGGGTTTTCCAAGCCATGGCGCATGTGGATGAGTTGCCAAAATAGGGGACCAACTACAATGGCGCATTACCCTTCACATGTGAAGTATTTAATAATCCATGCAACTATTGTTCGCCATGGTTCTGCAATAGACATTCAGTGGAACCCCTTGTTTTGTCCCCAGGTGTTTATAACTAGCAATGGGTGAGGTTCCCCTTCTTGTGCCAAAAGTTCTATCATTTTATGATAGGAAATGTTTGTGGTTTCTAACAAATTAACACCTTCATTCCCAATACTAGACAAATTAGAGATGATTTGGGGACTTACCTTGAATTTCTTCTTGCCCACAATTGATTGGCCGTCTGCAAAGTTCTCGACAATTTTTTTGACCAACCACGCATGATGTCCCTCAAATTTCTTTATAAATTCTAGCCATAGGACTACCCTCTGAAATAGCTCAAAAATATTCCCTAATGCTAGAAATTTTTCTGGTGAATTTGGCTCAGACTTGCATTTGGCTCCTTCCATTCTTATTTCTTACTGGTAATATTGCTAAGTGACTACTAAAATATTGTGGCACTCCAAAATGATAAAACTGCACAAGTAATTGATAGGCAAATTAAAGAAAATGTAGTTTTTAAGGCCACTTGTACTTCAACAAGGTTGATAAGACAAAGATTAATTCAGGGTACTTAGCTTCTCAGTAGTTCATAATGACATTGCATGGGATAGAATGTGTGAGCCGCCACCTTCTCTAGTGAAGAAACAGTTCACACATTTTGCCAAATTTGGAAAAGAAAGGGGTTCGTACCAATTTATCTATTTTTGTTCATAATGAATTACCTATTTAGAATAAAAGATGTACGTACCTTCCGTTCCATCATTGATTTGAAAGTTGCTTATTTCTACTAACGTAATAGCATCCTAGGTGGCGGGACCATTTAATTCAAATGAAATGAATTTATTATGACATGATAATGGGGTGGCTGAAAGTGTTTACTTATTATGATGATAGGTTTCCATAATAATATCATTTATTATGGTAGGGAATAGAAAACTCACAATGGCTTAACATGGTGTTTTATGGAGGTGACAATGGCTGTGTTTTAAGAATGTAGGAACATTTACATAGAAGGGAATCATAAACTCACAATGGTGGAGGAAGATTTCTAAGGAATAGATATACAAGATATGAACCGAATTCTGGAGCATCACCACAAGATGCAGCCAGAATGAAGGAACAAAGTTCCGGAGCATCACTGAAAGATGCAGCCAGAATGTAGGAACAAAGTTCTAGAGCATCGTTGAAAGATGCAGCTGAAATGTAGGAACGAAGTTTCGAAGCATCGCTAAAAGATGCAGCTGGAATGTAGGAACAAAGTTTCAGAGCATCTCTAAAAGATGCAGCTGGAATGCAGGAAGAAAGTTCCAGAGCATCATTGAAAGATGCAACTGGAATGAAGGAACAAATTTTTGGAGCATCACTGAAAGATGCAGCCAAAATACAAGAACAAAGTTCTAGAGAATCACTAAAAGATACAACTGAAATGAAGGAACAAAGTTACAGAGCATCGCTGAAAGATGCATCGGAATATTGGGATATAATGAGGACATGGATCTATTTGAGAAAAAAGGTTCTGGAGCATCATTGGAATATGCATCAGAATTTTGTACTCTTCAGAGATGAAGCCCTGCAGAATAGTGATGAAATTTTGACAAGTACAAGGATGAACATATGAGTAAATGTTTCCTAAATGCATATATACACACTCAAAATTTTTATTATTATTATATATATATATACTTTTTTATAACATTAATATTGTCTCTACCGAAGCAGAGTCAACACATTGAGTTTCTCCTTGCATTTCTACCCGTGGACTAAATTCTTCTTTGTTGATAGGTTTATGGTAGATCTAGAGTGATGTCCATTGACTAAGAGAGTTCTGTTAGAATCTGAAAAGATTATTAACCTAGAAAACTATTGCAAATGAATAGATATTTAAACTATGAATGCAATTGATACGAAATCAAAATAGCAACAAAGAGTTAGTCTCCAAGAGAGTAATGCAAATGCTAGAAGTAAAATAGCATTAAGAGGATGAAAAAATAAAAGATACAAAATACAAGCCAGGTAGCATTCTTATATAGACCAAGGAGAGGGAAGAGGTGGCAACACCGACCAATGAAGAGAAACCATCTATCAGACTAAAGATAGAAAAGTATCTTCCCAAGATAGCTAATGGATGCTCACATGTAGGAAGGTGACACCTCATAATCCTCTCACCTAATTAAGCATGCTTTATTAACCTAAGCAAGATTAATAGAAGTGTAGGAAAAACCTAGAAATATAGGGAAAAATAAATAACCCACTAGGAAATAAAAACCTACACTAACACCTCTCCATAAGCGAAGCTTAGGTGGATGTAGAAATGGGTCCCGACAAATCAAGCCTGATGAGGTACCCATGTACATAAAATTCCCCCCCAAAAATAGAGAGAGAAGAGACCCCCCAAAGTAGAGAGAGTCAAGACTCTGAGTGAGAGGAAGAAGCCCCCAAGAAGATGAAGCATCCCGCACCCCCAACAAAGCTTGCAAATGAAGGAACTTGCTCTCAGTGAAGGGTTTGGTGAAGATATCAGCAACCTGCTCAAAATTCAGATAGTAGCAAAGGTCGATGACGTTGCCATGGATGAGCTCCCAGATGTAGTGCATGTGGAGCTCGATGTGTTTGGTCCACTGAAGATGGACCAGATTCCGTGAGATTTGAATGGCACTCTGGTTGTCACAAAATATGACTAATGGTCATCTAATCTAGATACCAAACTCAGTGAGAAGATTTTGAAGCCAAATGGCCTCTTTGGCAGTATTCACAACCCCCCGATACTTGGCCTCAGTAGAAGATAGAGCAATAGCAAATTGCTTCTTGCTCGACCAACAAACAGGACCTAAACCAAGTGAGAAGTTGTAACCTGAAGTAGACTTGCGATCCTGAGAATCACCCACCCAATCTGAATCTGTGTAGCCCACAGAGTCAATCTCAATGCCCATTGCGTAGTGAATCCCAAAACTGTGAGTACCCTGAATGTAGTGAAGGATCTGCTTGGCTGATTTCTAGTGTAGCTTATGAGGCTCCTACATGAATCAAGAGACCATGCCTATAGCATATGAAACCTTGAGAACAAATCTAGAGCATACTTGGACTGGTTGATGGCGATCCCAAAAGCAGATTGGCAGATTTCAATCCTGAGAAAATAATACAACAGGCCCAAGTTAGTCATCAAAAACCTATCATGAAGGGTAGTTTTGACAGCCCCAATGGTGGATGAAGAACTCCCTATGATCAACAAGTCATCAACATACAAAACTAGAAATAGGAGTGAATCATCCTGCTATAGAATGTAGACATTGGGATCAGAATGGCACCAAGTAAACCCAACTAATAGAAGGAAGGAGTCCATCTTGGTATACCAGGCCCGAGGAGCCTGTTTGAGGCCATAGAGAGACTTCTGAAGATGGCACACAAGTGAAGAATCCTGAATGAACCCTTGTGGCTGCTCCATGTAGATCTCCTCTTGAAGGTCACCGTGAAGAAAAGAACTCTTCACATCCATCTGGTGTACTTCTCAATGATTGGCTGCAATAATGGCAAGACCAAGTTAGATGGAATTCATTCAGGCAACTGGCAAAAAAGTCTCAGAGTAGTCAATCCTAGGAACCTGGGAGAATCCTTTGGTGACCAAGCGAGCCTTATGCTTGTCAATCGACCCTTCTGCTGCAAATTTTGTCTGATAGATCAACTTACATCGAACAAGTTTTCTTCCCTTATGAAGAGGGACAAGATCCCAAGTGTGGTTCCTCATCAAGGAACTATACTCCTCCTGCATAGCTGTATTCCACTTAGGAATACCAGAAGCCTCATGAAAAGACTGTGGATCTAAGGCAATAGCAATGAAGACATGTGGAGCATCCTGGAACTGTGAACGAGTCCACCTAGTGTTTGATGGATCCCCAACCCAATCACTTGCAGACTGCAAGGTTTGTCTAGCCCAAAGTGGACTGGAAGATAGAGAATTTGGAGGAGAATCATCATGCTCTGAATGATGACTAGGAGAGGAAGGAGGTGAGTCCTCTAAATCACTCTTTGCATTAGAAGTGGAGGTAGAAGACTGCTCAGGTGAATCTGACTCATCAGAATATCTATCATGTATCCCAAGTGACTCCAATGTTAAGGTAGGAGTTGGAGAAATGATAGAAAGTGAGCTCGAAGAGCCCTCCTCAAACTGAACACTCCTCTCAATGAACAACTCATGTGTAGTAGGGTGGAGTAACTGATAACCCTTCACACCATCAGGATAACCTACAAATATGCAAGGTCTACTCTGCGGATCCTAGGCTTTGCGTTTCTCTATAGGAATGTGGGCCATGCAGGAGAACCAAAAACTCGAAAGTGCTTAACCGATGGTTTCCAACTGCTCCAAGCTTCAAAAGGAGTGACTCCCTTCAAGGCTCGGTGAGGAACAAGGTACTATATATAACAACCATAGTTAATGGCCTCTGCCCAATATTGTGATGCAAGAGATCTAGAGTGAATCATGCAGTTCACCATTTCCTTCAAGGACCTATTCTTCTGTTCTGCGACACCGTTTTGCTGAGGATTGTATGGAACTAAATTCTGCAAATCAATCCCCTCTGAAGTGCAAAACCTCTCAAACAGATGGTTGACATACTCACCACCATTGTTAGTGCATAAAACTTTGATGACTTTCCTCGATTGCTTCTCTACAAAAGTTTTGAAGTCCTAAAAATGATCAAATACCTTAGACTTTTGTTTGAGAAAGTGCACCGAAGTATATCGAGAAAAGTCATCAATAAATGTGAGGACATATTGGACCCTACTAAAAGAAGGATGCTGAAATGGACCAGCCAAGTCACTGTGAACTAACTCCGGTATCTGTGAAGCTCTCCATGCCTTTCCCTTGTCAAACTTTTCCTTAGGATGCTTACCAAGAATGCAACCTTTGCAAACACCACCTGAAAACTGAATTGAAGGCACCCCTATGACCATGCTCTACTAGTTGAGCTGCTACAAGTAGCGGAAGTGAAGATGGTCAAACCGTTCATTCCATAATCTACTCACATCATCAGAATGAGTGAGCAAAATAGTTAAAGGAGGATCAGGAACAAAGTGATAAAATAGATAGAGTTGTGACTATTTATCTACTCTCCCAACTGCAACTGTAGAACCACTATGCAACTCATGAATCTCCACTGAATCAGGAGTGAACTCATCCCGCTTGCCTGAACCTATGTGAGTGATTTGGTATACCGATAGGAGATTAGTTGATAATGAGGGCACACAAAGAACATCATGGAATGTGCCATCCGCCACATCAATAAACCCTCTCCCACACACCTCAACAGGAGTGTCATCACCCATCAAAATAGAAGGCATAGTACATGGCTCCAAAGATGCAAGTTCTTCCTTAGATGAGGCCATGTGGTGCAAAGCACCCAAATCAAGAACCCAAGTGGATGGTGAAGAAGCAACTGCAAAAAGGGCCTTGCCCTTTCCTTCCCCTTGCTTTTTTCTTTTGCCTTGTTAGATCCCTCATTAGAACTCTATTTGATAGACTCGAGAACACTGATATTATTCTTCTCAAGAATGTGTCAAGTGATCAAGTTGTTTCTTCAGACATTTATGTTCATCATGACCAGGGCTTTTACAATAGGCACATGGACCCTCTCTTTCTTAGGCTTGTCACCCTTGGAAGATTGAGTCTCATTAGCAACCGGTATTTGATCCTTCTTCTCCTTGCTATTCTTTTATTTCTTATCCTTACTATTGTTGTTACTATTTTGTCCTTTTTGTTCTTTTGTACCTTGGTTAGAAGCCAAGGCATGTGACTTAGAGGACTTAAGAGTGCCCATCTGGATTAGCTTGTCCTGTTCCTAAGTGAGATTGACAGCAAAATCATCTAAAGATGGCATGGTGAATTGAGTACCAAGTGCACCCTTAGTAGCATAGAAGGTAGAAACAAACATAGAATATTCTGAACTTAGCTTAGAGAGAATACTAAGAATCAGTTGTTCATCTTTCTTTTCAATTCCACATTGTTTTAACTATAGCCTTAGTGATTTCAATTCAGTGAAGAAATCTTGGATTGCGTTGAAATTGCCTGGACTTAAACTAATTAGTTCATTTTCAAACATATGACCCCTCATTGAATCTTGTGTGCCAAATAGTGTTTCTAGCTTTGTCTAGATTTCATTTGGTGAATTCCAAGATTTAATGTGAAAGAGAAAATTAGGTGAAATAGACAAACACAATGTTCCATATGCCTCATCACATTTGTTAAACCACTTAGGCTTATCTTCATCTTTAACAGGTTCAGTTTCAAGTCCCATAGTTATCCTATGTAACCCAACTTTCCTTAAGTGAATTGTCATGCATGATTTCTGCTCAAAGTAATTGTATGGAGTTAGGATGGGCACTTTTGTTTGATCCATGATGAAGAAATGTAGAGAAGAAATGCCGAAAAGAAGAGAACACAACCAAGACAACCCCTCTTTCACTCAATCAAAGAATCCCCCCAAGAAAATATGATTTGACATTTTATATTAGTGCGTTTACAACTGTCACTAGCAAGAAATACTAACTGGTCTTGATTTCAGTGCATTACAAAACCCTCGCGAAGAGCATATGTTGAAAATACAACTTTGGCACAATACCCAAAGAAATAAATAGCACCACTGCGATCTACTCAAAAATCATGCACTTTCAAAAAAAGAATCACCTCAATATGAAGTTGTATGCGAATGTTATGATCCTCTGAAGTTCCCAAAACAAGAACTGTGTAGTGTCATGACTGAGAATCTACAATTTCTAAAAAATCTCTACATCAAAAATAAAAAATGTTTGCACTAGTTCATAGAGCACAAACAATAAGCCAAAATCAAAAAAACTTTCGTGGGAAACGGAGTCTGTATGAGCAAGAATGGAGCATTTGAAAATTGCCTTCAAAATTGTAACTGCCAATGGAGAGGGGTCTTGCTGTAGCTTTCTGAGTGTGTTTCTGTAAAATATATAGACTACATACAAAAACTAAAACATACCTAGATGGTTTTTTTGTGCTGTGAACAAAACCCAGAAGGCATTTTTCTTGGTGATGTACAGAAGATGTTGATCCCATTTAAATAGAATGGCTTTAGCAACAAAAAATGACCCCAGCAACCAAAAAATGCCATGCAAAGGCTGAACCAGCTACCTAAGACAAACAAAGGAATGTTGGACCCTGCAATATTGATTGAAAACACCAAATATGCAAGATGGTCGTCAGATTTGAGCTTGGAACTGTTGCAAGTATGGGCCTAACTGGTGTTGTCATTGATGTCAACATACTTCTGTTGCATTGATGATAAGGATTCGATGAGCTATGTGTTAAGGATATTGAGAAAATTAGTCCTAATCAGGAATAGAGAAGAACAGTGAAGATAGTGAGCTAAAGATCCTATCTAAGATGAAGATCAAAGGATGCGCATCAAAGGGTTTGTAGATATGTGTCTTAAGGTGATCCAATAAAGATTTTAGAGGTCCACATGAAGATCTAAAGAAGTTATGGCCAATCAAGTAAAACTAGTTTTGGTAGATGTTCAGAGGTGACAGAGTGACACAGATAGGTCTGGTAAGATTCGGAAATGAAATATCCTATTTTGCAGATTTGAGGGAATGTTTAGGAAGTCAATATGAATTGACAACTCAATCGGTTCATGGTCTGGAGGTCCGCAAGCATCTACTCCGTTATGATAGTGATGACAGACTGTGTTCTTGAGGTTCCAAATGAAGGAGATAAGGAATTTAGTAAGCAGATGTAGTGTGGATGTTCCTGGTGATTCAGGCAAGCTTGTGGAGGTCTTTGGATCGTGTCTAGTTTGTGTTGGTGGTCCACATTGGAGTTTGAGCTTGCAATTGAAGAATTACTTCTAGATGATGGTGTTCTTCCTAAGTCTGGTTGATCGGATGAGTTACACATCCCGCGGATGATCTTGAAGATGTTATGTGATGATTGGCATGTTCCTAGAAGAAGAATGAAGTCTCAGATCTGTGTGGCTGACAGTGTGTTGTTCTGTGTGAAGTTTTTTGCAATTAGTCATGATGTATTTATGTATTTTCTCTGTAATGTTTGCTGACTTAGATGATTATTCTTAAGTTGATGTCTTGTATAAATAAGGAATTATAAAGTCATTTCATTGTGTTCTGAAGAAGATGAGAGTGTGGTAGCGAAAAGGAGAGCAGAAGTATTGGGCTTAAATGGAACTGACTCAAGCATGGTGAAGATGTTATTCTCCAGTTCAAGTATGTGATACTTATTATTTTGTAGACAATGTGTCTCTTGTAGGCAATGGGCCTCTTGTGAGTAGTGTTCTCGGGCAGTGAGCCCTATTTGGCATGTGTCATTTTTTTCCATCTATTCTTCTAATAGAGAATACAATCTTGGGTTAATCACCCTGTGGTTTTTCCCTTAACTGGGTTTTCCATGTCAAAATCTTGGTGTCTTATGTGTTGATGTGTTTCTGCTCTTGATTTAATGCATTATGTTTCCATGATTGATTTATTATTATGCTACTGAATTACAAAGTGGATTTAAGTGTTTTATTGGAAGAAAGTTTTAGACAACTGATTCACCCCCCCTCTCAGTTGTCTGTCCTGAATCTAACAATTGGTATCAGAGCTAAGTTCCTCTAAAAGAACTTAACCCCTTGAGGAGATCCAGGATGTCATCCTACAAGAAGGATAGTCTGAAGTTTGATGGAACCAATTTTAATCTTTGGAAAAGTCGCATGCAATGTCACTTACAATGTATGGGAATGTAGTTCTGGACCATGGCTTCAACGAAGTATACTCCTCCACAGAATGGCCTGAAAACCGCAAATGAAATCACAGATGCTGTAAACAATCTGTGGACTAAAGAAGCTCTTCTAAGTGCCTTGTCTGATTCAGAGCTGACAAATGTTGTTGACCTACAAACTACTTTTGAGATTTGGAAAAAACTGGAACTTCTGCATGAGGGAGACAAGTATGTTAAATGTGCAAGGCTACAGAGTCTGAAAGGAAAATTTGAAAATCTGAAGATGAGAGAAGATGAAAATATCACTACTTTTATGCCAAGAGTAAATGAGCTTGTTTGTGGCATTAGATGTACTAGTGGAATCTTGGATGAAGATGAGATTGTTGGCAAAGTTCTCAGATCCCTTCCTGCTTCTTATAAATACAAGGTTACTACCATCGAAGAATTCAAAGCCTATTTAGGTGTCACAAGAGATCAATTGGTTGGTAAATTGGCTGCATTTGAATTGACTGAGTTTGGAGATGCCCCCCCAAGACTGAATCTGCATTCAAACCTAGTGCCTCTGTAAAAGGTAAACAAAGGTTTGATGAAAATGATGATTGGGTCATTGATAGTGGATGCTCTCACCATATGATAGGTGACAAAAATAAGTTCATAGATTTGGAAAGGTATGAAGGAGGAGTGGTAAAGTTTGGTGATAATTTTGCTGGTAGAATCAAAGGTAGGGGAACTATTTCTTTTGAAGGAAAGAACAAAACCGGTAATGTACTGTATGTTGAAGGATTGAAGCACAATCTTCTCAGTGTGGGACAGTTGGTGGACAAAGGCTATGATCTCTGATTCAAAAATTGAAAATGCAAGATCTTTGAAAGTTTCAGAATATAGATTGCATCCAGTACTCAAACAAAAGGTAATATCTTCCATTTAGTTGGTACTGGTAAAAGTTGTCTATTTGTACAAATTGATCAGAGTTGGCTATGGCATAGGACAATGTGTCATGTGAATTTTGATAATATCATCAAGATAAGCAACACTCAGGTTGTAAGAGATCTTCCAAAACTGGTGAAACCTACAAATAGTTTGTGCAAAGAATGTCAGTTGGGGAAACAAAGTAGAGTCTCATTCAAAAGCAATGAACAATCTTCTACTGGATTATTGGACTTAGTTCATACTGATCTATGTGGTCCAGTAAGAATAAGGAGTGTGCAAGGTGATAGATACTTCATGCTATTAATTGATGACCATTCCTGGATGATGTGGGTTACTTTTCTGAAAGAGAAATTAGAAGCTCTTGAGAAATTCAAAATATTCAAGGCTATGGTAGAGAATAAAACCAAATTAAAATTAAAATGTCTGAGGTTTGATAGAGGTGGAGAATTCACATCCAGTGAGTTCATAGAATTTTGTGAGAAACATGGAATAAAGAGACAGTTGTCTACTCCTAGGACTCCACAACAGAATGGAGTAGTGGAGAGAAAGAACTAGACCATCTAGGAAGCATCTAGGACCATGATGATGGAAGCAAATGTTCCTCAGATCTATTAGAGAGAAGCTGTCAGCACTGCAGTCTATACTCTCAATTGAGTACAAATCATAAGCAATACCAGTAGGACTCCTTATGAACTATGGTTTGGCATCACTCCTACTGTGAGGTATTTCAGAGTCTTTGGTAGAAAATGTTACATTAAAAGAGATGAAGATCTAGGAAAATTTGATGCTAGAAGTGATGAAGGAATATTATAGGGTTATTCTACTCAAAGCAAAGCATACTAGTGTAATAACAAGAGATTAAGGAAGATTGTGGAAAGTACAAACGTGCAGGTTGATGAAGGAATTGAAAAACACTCAAGGTTTTATGAATTTGATGAAGATGATCAAAATGATGTTTTTGTTCAAGAAGTCCAAGCTCCCTCTGAAATTCAAATTTAAACTGATTCGGTAAATCAGGAAGAAGAGATAAGTTTGAATGAACCTATTCAAGAATCAGAAGTGCAAGAAACTCCCAAAGTTCCCAGGTATGTAAAACTGAATCACTCTGAAGACCAGATTATAGGTGATAAAAGCAAAGGTGTACAAACAAGAAGAAGGATTGCTCAAGATTCTGAAGAGTATTGTCTAATTTCAAAAGTTAAACCTAGGACAGTGAATGAATCTTGCAATGATGAAAATTAGACTAAGGCAATGGAGAAAGAACTAATGCAAATTGAGAAGAATCACACATGGGATCTTGTTCCCAGACCTAAAAACAAGAATGTGATTGGAACCAAATGGGTCTTCTAGAATAAACTGAATGAAGTTGGTGAAGTAATTAGAAATAAAGCCAGATTGGTCTGCAAGGGGTACTCTCAAATAGAAGGAGTTGATTTTGAAGAAACTTTTGCTCTGGTGGCAAGAATTGAAGCAGTCAGATTATTTCTTGCTTTTGCTGCCTTCAAGGATTTCAAAGTGTATCAGATGGATGTCAAGTCTGCCTTCCTGAATGGTGACTTGGAAGAAGAAGTATACATTGAGCAACTAGATGGATTTCAATTGTCTGATCATGGTGATATGGTCTGCAAGTTGAAGAATGCACTGTATGGACTCAAGCAAGCCCCAAGAGCCTGGTATGAAAGATTGGATAAGCATCTTTTGAAGATTGGTTTTAACAAAGGTACTGCTAACAGTAATTTGTACTTCAAAACTGATCATGAAAATATCTTGATTGTTGAAGTATTTGTTGATGATATCATTTTTGGAGGAAGAGATAGTATGTGCAAAACCTTTGCAAATCAAATGAAAAGTGAATTTGAGATGTCCATGCTTGGCGAAATGAATTTCTTCTTGGGTCTGCAAATCATTCAAACTAAGAAAGGAATCTTCATTTCTCAGACCAAATATGTGAAAGAATTGTTGAAAAAATTTGAGATGGAAGAGTCAAAACCCATGAGTACTCCCATGGCAACTAGATGTAAATTGAGAAAAGATGATGACTCTCCTAAGACTGATCAGAAAAAGTACATGTCAATGATTGGAGGATTGTTGTATCTCACTCAAACTAGACCTGATATTATGAATGTTGTTGGTCTTGTTGCTAGATTCCAAGCTGATCCTAGAGAATCTCATGTCATGGCAATCAAGAGGATTTTTAGGTATCTAAAACGAATAGTTGAGTATGGTTTGTGGTATCCTAGAGATCATAATTTCTCTCTTCATGCATATACAGATGTGGATTGGGTCGGAGATGTGGATGACCGGAAGAGTACCAGTGGTGGAGCATTCTTTTTGGGGAAGAGATTGGTTTCTTGGCTAAGCAAGAAATAAGAGGCAATATCTCTGTCCACTGCAAAAGTAGAATATATTGCAGCAGCAGGTAGTTGCACTCAAGTTTTGTGGATGAAGCAAATGCTAAGAGACATAAGAGTGGAGTATGAGGAGCCTATCACAATCTTCTACGATAATTCAAGTGTAATAAATATATCTAAGAATCTGATGTTGCATTCAAAGACTAAACATATATCCATCAAGTTTCACTTTTTGAGAGAGCAAGTGAACAAGAATGAAGTCAGATTGGAGTTTGTGCCTTCCAAGGATCAGATTATAGATATCTTTACCAAACCTCTACCTAAGGACTCTTTTGAGTATCTCAGGAAGAAGTTAGGGGTTATTACCCCTTCAGTGATGAACTAAGGTGCACTGATGTGCATCAGTGGATATCATGGTCATATCTTGTGGTCCAGATTGATGATGGGGGGCTACTACTCAAGGGGAGCAGCTGTTATGATTCTGAAGTGGTGGAGTTCCAAGTATGTGCCCTTTGCCATTGATGTCAAAGGGGGAGAGAAGACATGTGAAAAATAAGTGGTTGCTGATCAAAGGGGGAGCAAGAAATGAAGAGAAGTTGTGACAATGAAGAGAAGTTGTCTTGATGATTAAAACAGTTTTTCACATCATATGTTGCCATCAATGACAAAGGGGGACAGTGTTACAAGTATGGGCCTAATTGGTGTTTTCATTGATGTTAACATACTTCTATTGCATTGATGATAAGGATTGGATGAGCTGTGTGCTGAGGATATTGAGAAAATTAGTCCTAATTAGGAATAGAGAAGAACAGTGAAGACAGTGAGCTAAAGATCCTATCTAAGATGAAGATCAGAGGATGCACATCAAAGGGTTTGTAGATATGTGTCTTGAGGTGATCCAGTAAAGATTTCAGAGGTTCACATGAAGATTTGAAGAAGTTGTGGCCGCTCAAGTAAAACTGGTTCTAGCAGATGTTCAGAGGTGACAGAGTGACATAGATAGGTCCGGTGAGATCCGGAAATGAAATATCCTGTTCTGCGGATTTGAGGGAATGTTTAGGAAGTCAATATGAATTGACAACTTAATCGGTTCATGGTCTGGAGGTCCACAAGCATCTACTCCATTATGACAGTGGTGATAGACTATGTTCTTGAGGTTCTGGATGAAGGAGATAAGGATTTCAGTACATAGATGTAGTGTGGATGTTCCTGGTGATTCAGGCAAGCTTGTGGAGGTCTTTGGATCATGTCTAGTTCATGTTGGTGGTCCACATTGGAGTTTGAGCTTGCAATTGAAGAATTACTTCTGGAGGATGGTGTTCTTCCTAAGTCTGGCCGACTGGATGAGTTACACATCCCGTGGATGATCTTGAAGATGTTATGTGATGATTGGCATGTTCCTAGAAGAAGATTGAAGTCCCAGATCTGTGTGGCCAAAAGTGTGTTGTTTCATGTGAAGTCTTTTGCAATTAGTCATGATGTATTTATGTATTTGCTCTGTAATGTTTGCCGACTTAGATGATTATTCCTAAGTCAATGTCTTGTATAAATAAGGTATTATAAAGTCATTTGATTATGTTCTGAAGAAGATGAGAGTGTGGTAGCGAAGAAGAGAGTGAAAAGTAGAGCAGAAGTATTGGGCTTAAATGGAACTAACTCAAGCATGGTGAAGATGCTATTCTCCAGTTAAAGTATGTGATACTTATTATTTTGTAGACAGTGTGTCTCTTGTAGGCAGTAGGCCTCTTGTGAGCAGTGTTCTTAGATAGTGAGCCCTATTTGGCATGTGCCATTTTGTTCCTTCTATTCTTCTAACAGAGAATACAATATTGGGTTAATCACCCCATGGTTTTTCCCTTAACCGGGTTTTCCATGTAAAAAGCTTGGTGTCTTATGTGTTGATATGTTTCTGCTCTTGATTTAATGCATTATGTTTCCATGATTGATTTATTATTATGCTACTGAATTACAAAGTGGTTTTAAGTGTTTTATTGGAAGAAAGTTTTGGACAACTGATTCACCCCCCCTCTCAGTTGTCTGTCCTGAATCTAACAGAAACCCTGGTTCTGCAACTGTGTTTGACGATCTCTTATTTTGGTGAAGCGAAAGCCAAATATGACTTTATTGAGCCACCTGGACACGTTGGAACAACTATAAATGCTGCCAATATAACTAGAAATGCTGCAATCACCTAGATTTCATAAAACACATGTGTAAACCCCAGAGATTAAAATGTTTTCGTCAAACTTTTCTGATTCTCCAGATCATCCGAAGATGCAAGAGAAGAGCATACTAGGTTTTTTGGAAAACTATAATAAGCTTAATTAGACACTCCCAAATCTCTCAAATATGGAAACTAAAATCTACTCTTGTACATAGAAAAGCTCTGATACCATGTTAGAATCTGAAAAGATTATTAACCTAGAAAACTAGTGCAAATGACTAGATATTTAAACTATGAATGCAAATGATATGAAATCAAAATAGCAACACAGAGTTAGTCTCCAAGAGAGTAATGTAAATGCTAGAAGCAAAATAGCATTAAGAGGATACAAAAACAAAAGATAAAAAATACAAGCCAGGTAGCATGCTTATATAGACCAGGGAGAGGGAAGAGGTGGTAGCACCCACCAATGAGGAGCAACCATCTATCAGACTAAAGATAGTAAAGTATCTTCCCTAGATAGCTAATGGATGCTCACATGTAGGAAGGTGACACCTCATAATCCTCTCACCAAATTAAGCATGCTTTATTAACCTAAGCGAGATTAATAGAAGTGTAGGAAAAACCTAGGAATATAGGGAAAAATAAATAACCCACTAGGAAATAAAAACCTACACTAACAAGTTTGAGAATCACCATCAATGGATTTGAGCTGCACTGCTTCATTTGGGAATACTTCAAAAATCTCATATGGACCCAGTGAATGAGTTCTCAGTTTGCCTTTCTAGTCTTTGTATCAAGAATCAAATAGCAGTGCCCAATCTCCCTCATGGAATTCTCTTTCCTTGATGTGTTTATAATGCCAGGTCTTTTGTTGTTGTTGAACTAGCTCAGTTTGATGGATAGCTTCCAAGTGAACTTCATCTAGTTCACTAACCTACAAGACTCTCTCTACCTGAGCCCGATCGAGGTCTAAATCTAACTCCATTACTATTCTTAGAGTTTGAAGTTTAAATTCAATGGGTAGAAGGGGTTTCTTCCCAAAGACTAATTCATAAGGAGTAAGACCAGTGGTTGATTTCCATGTTGTATTGTAGGCCCAAATAGCTTCAGTTAATTTTTTGGCCCAGTCTCTTCTTCTTGATGAAACTATTTTTGTCAGGATATTTTTGAGTTCCCTATTAGTGACTTCTACCTGACCATTTTCTTGTGGGTGATAAGGTGAAGACTTTTATGGCTTACCTAGAAATTATCAGTAAAAGATAACAAAACCTTAGACATAAATTGGGGTCCTTAATCTTTGACAATTGACCTAGGGGCTCCAAATCTAAAAAAAATCCTATTATATAGGAAGTCTGCACCCTGTTCTTCTCTAGTAACTTTTAATGCTTGAACTTCTGCCCACTTGGTTAGATAGTCCGTATAGACCAAAATATATTCTTTTCCTTGCGAAGGGGGATCTATAGGACCAATGAAATCTAAACCCCACTTTTCAAATGGTCCAAAAACTACTTGCGGCTACAGAAGGCATTTCGTTGGATGTCGTGGGTCTTCCCACTTGCTCACATTCATTACAACAGAGAGCATAGTTCTTCACATCCTTCTACATAGAGGGCCAATAATATCTTAACCTAAGATTTTATGGGAAGTCCTTTTGGCAGAGTAGTGTCCACCAGATGGATCGTCATGACAAGCTCTGAGGATGCTGTATGTTTCATCTAGTATGACACAATGTCACAAGACCAAGTCAGGACCACATTGGAATAACATGCCATTAATCCATTTGAAGTGAGCACTTTCCCAAATGAGGTGTTTCTTTTGTTTTGATGTAAAGTCCAGTGGAAGATCAGAGGTGGCTAAGTAATTGGTAATGTCTGCAAACGAAGGTGTTTTAATGGAGACAACAAATAAGTTTTCATCTAGAAATTCATCCTGTATAGGAGTACAATTTCCATTACCTTATTTTATCTAGGATAGAAAGTCTACAACTACGTTGAATTTCCCAGGCTTATCCATTATGGTCACATTGAATTCTTGGAGAAGTAATAACCATCTGATTATTCTCCCATTTACTAAGGGTTTGTTCATCAAGTATTTGATAGATGAATGATCTATGAATATAGTCACTTTGTATCCTATAATGTAATGTTGGAATTTTTTTATTGCATGAACTATTGCTAGAAATTCATTATCTGTGGTGGTGTAGTTTCATTTAGTGGGGCTTAATTTTTTATCGATAAAATATATAGCGTACTTTCCCCCATTCTCATCTTCTTGACCTAACACTGCTCCAATAGCATCATTGGAAGCATTGACATAAATATGGAAGAGGAGTTTCCAGTTAGGTCCCCATAGGACTGGGGCAGAGACAAGCTTTTCTTTAATAATGTCAAAGGATATTTGACATTCTTTAATCTAGACAAAATCCAAATCTTTCTAAAGAAGATAGAACATGGGAGTTGCAATCTTACTGAAGTTTTCTATGAACCTACGGTAATAACCAGCATGTCCTAAGAAACTTCTGATGTCTGTTTGATTGTTTGGGGTTTCCAGTTGTTGTATCACTTCAATCTTCTTAGGTTCAAACTTTATCCCTTCAGCTGAGATATGATGTCCCAACACTATACCTTGTTCTACCATTATTAGACATTTCTCATGGCTTAGAGACAATTGATGATCTTCACATTGTTGCAATACTCTATCCATGTTTTTGAGGCCTTCATCACAAGTGGAACCATAGACTGTGAAGTCATCCATATAGACTTCTACACAATCATTTACAAGTTCAGCAAAGATAGCCAGAATGACTCTCTGGAATGTGGTAGGAGCATTATAGAGCCCAAAGGGAAGAACTCAATATGGGAATGTTCCCCACAAGCAGGTGAAAGTAGTTTTATCCTAGTCTTCCGCTGCCACTTATATTTGGTTATATCCACTAAATCCATCCAGGAATGAAAAATAGTTCCTTCGTGCTAGATTATCCAAAACTTGATCTATGAAGGGTAGTGGGAAATAATCTCTATAGGTTACTTTGTTGAGTTCTCAGTAGTCAATGCACACTCTCCATTTTCCTTTTTTCTTTGGCACTACTACCAAGGGTGACACCCATTTGCTGTCAGATATAGGATAAATGAATCCTACATGTAAACATTTCTCAATTTCTATTTTGACAATATCTTTGAGAGCAAAATTAAGTCTTCGCTGTGGTTGACGGACCGATCTAACATCCTTCATATAGATATGGTGGGTACAAACACTTGGGTGAATTCTTCTCATGTCTGTATAGTCCCAAGTAAAATCTTTGGACCTATTCATCAAAACATCAAACAATTTGAGCTCATCTAATTTTTTCAACCAACTATTGATATTTAAATTTTTTCCTGGTAGTAACATGATAGTCTTGGTCCTAGGGTAGTTGGAGGTGATAGTATGAACTTCTTTTCTCAAAGTGTTGAGATGATAGCTATGTGGTATAGTTCTATGGAGTCTAGCAATATCTTCAAAAAAGTGATCTATTTCAGAATGATATTATCTAGGGGCCAAGGTAACACCATGAAGTTGGTGTAATCTTGTTCCTTATTGTCAATGTGGATTGGATGTCCCAAAATTTCTTCCACTTCTAAAATCTCTTCATCCTCTGAGTCTAAGGAAAGGTCTTGGATGTTCTCTAATTCATCTTCCAACTCTTCACCATGTTGTTGAATGACTACCATAGCAAGTGAAGCTAGATTCTCTTGTCTGTCAGATTCATCTGATGCATCAACCCAAACTTGGTTATGCTCAGTAGGTTGAGTGGGGGGATATAGGCTTAAGTGTTTTCTATTGGGACCATGTGAAATGATTATTCCTCCTGCTCTGTAGTCAATATTAGCTACAACTGTAGCTAACCACAACCTACCCAATATTACCAGGTAACTGTCCTTGGGTGTGAGGGACTAGATAATTTGGAAATCTACTGGATATTCCCAATCATCAATCTTGATAGGGACATTTTATAGGAAACCTTTGGGAATCGCTATGGATTTGTTTGCCATTTGTAAAATGGTAGTTATGGGATGCAACTCAGTAAGTCCTAGTTTTTCCATAACATCCATCATCATGACATTAATGTCTCCTCCTAAGTCCGCTAGTGCATTAGGTATTGCTACCTCATTGATTGTTATTATTATGATTGGACTGCCTAGGTCACCATATTTTTAGGTTAAGGTTTTTCTAGCCAAAAGGTCAGCTAGATATCCATTGATGTGCACCATATTAATCTGTTTTGGTTTCCTTCCTAGTGTTTTTATGTACAACTCTTTAATTAGCTGGTTAAGTTCAAGAATTTATTTAATCACATGTAACAAGGGAATCTCGTTATGAAGTCATTTAATTTCCTATATTAAAGCAGTTTCATTAGACAATGATATTTCTGGAGAGCTTCTAGGAACAGTTTCACTGAGGTGTTCTGGAAAGGGTACCTGAGTTTTCTTCCTTAGCATTGAATCTTTTTCTAGAGTATTTGATGATCGTTTGGCGACTTCCTTTTGAGGCAATTCTACGATAGGTGGTGAAGTTACTTGAAAATTGTGTTGGGGATAACTTCTCCTGATTGTTCTTGGGGTTGTGCTCTGAAGGTATAGAAAGAGTCTTTGGTTCTATGTTAAGTTCCTCATTTGGGTCCTCTGTGATTTCAACAATGGTGGGTTGATTAAGTATTTTTCCTGACCTCAATTGAAGGTTTCCACAATAGATATAATCAACTCCTGCCATGTTATCCTGATTAGTAGCATATACTGGGGTATTTTGACGTGTGTTCTTGGGATTAGGGACAGGTTGTGCTCATAGTGGTGGTTGATTAACTTGTTCATTCTCTTGAGGATTCTAGGGAGCTGAAAGACGGTTCTATTGCAGATTTGGTGTTCTTCTTGGACCATTATAAAATTGATTTGGTGGTTGGGTCCATTGTGGAGGTTGATTGTGAGGGTGCCATTGTCGTTGAGGATGATTCAACCTTGGGGATTTCCCCAAGCTTGGTTCATCCATTCAGGTGGTACCCAAGGTTGGTAAGATCCCCAACCAGGTGGTACTGAAGGCCAAGGAGCTGTCCACTGTGTATTGTTCCAATTATTTGGAGGTCTCCATGTAGGGTTGGATTTTTGACCATAGGAGAAATTCCCTCCAGGTCTTTGACCCATAAAATTGATCTCCTTCTCAGTGTGAGATGACCTCTTTTTAGAATTCCTGATTGCATTCAGGATCTCACATTGATTAGTGGCATGACTCTTTTCACAAATTTGGCAATTGCCAGCTTTGTCCAAAGGGCATTCTCTTAACAGATGTTTGTTCTGACACCTAGGGCAACAAATGGATAAAGTCTTAGGATTATGTGTCTTGGCTTGTATTCCATCCAAAGTGGTGTTTAGCTAAACAAGAATGTCAGTCCTTAGATTTGTTATTTCCTCTTGTAGTTTACCTATTTCATTTGAAGCTCTTAAAAGACTAGATTTTTGGATACCTCCTCGACCATGGAAGAAATTTTGGCATAACTCAGAGATATCATTGGGTTCAAGTTGGGACACATCTCCGTTTCCCATTAAATCTAGGCTTCTCCTAGCATCCTCATTAAGTCCTTTGAGAAATATAGTCTTCAGAATTTCTGGACTTATGGCTTCTTCACCACATCATTTGGTTAGAAAGATAAACCTATCAAGGTAATCTTCCTAGCTCTCATCTTCTTTTTGTCTTAGTTTGAACAATTCCTCTTTCCTATCACTAACTCTGCAATAAATCTAATATTTGTCTAAAAAGACGGTTTCCATTCCATGCCACGTAGTTATTGACCCAAAAACTAATCCCATGAACCAACACATTGTAGCATCTCTCAGGGTGGAGGGAAAGAGTTTAAGTTTCTAGTTATCATTCTTGTAGTCATATGTTTGACACAAGACTTTCAACTTGAAGAGGAACTAGTTAGGATCTCCAGAGGAGAGTCCCCTAAAAGTTGGTAAAATGGATGGTGAAATGTTTTTCATTGGTGCATCATCATCTTCATTAAGAGAAATAGGGTAGGTAAAGATTCATGTTGTCACTCTTCTCAGGATATCACCATCTCTGTGGTTTGCTCTCCCATTGAGAGGATCATTATGGTGATTGTTAGCCATGATGTCAAAAGGAATGTTCTCCTCCTCAAAGGCTAGGTTTGTTGGTTGAATGATCACCTCCTCAAAGGTTTGGTCTGCTGGTAGAAGTTCTGGGGTATTTTGGGAGGTCTTAGGTTGATCCTGTTTAATCAATTCATAACTTAGTTCTTCAGCTAAGACTTCTACCTCCCTATTTATGGTTGGAACTACTATTGGGGGGTTTTTGTATAAATCTTCAGTGTGGGCCTCATTTCCTGACCATGTAGAAAGAGAGGTTTGGTAACTATTTTTGGGTGTTTACTACAAAAGGTCTCCAAGCATTTCCCTAATAACACTTAGAAAAGAATCACATCTCCCCAGCAACAATTCCTAAAAGTGACAGGTTGTCGTGAGGTCCTAACACTTTAGTTGAAAAATATCAGTTTATCAACTAGGGTAGTGTCTGAGGCTATATGCAATAGGGAGTATTGTTTGGATATCTCATCTAGAAACAATTTCATAGTTCCTTTAAAAAGACTTAAACAACATATCAAACTAGAAAGCATTTGTATTCTATCCAAGAAATCATTTGAACTCTTCACTAGAAAGCATTTGAACTCTACACTAGAAAGCATTTGAACTTTTTAATCTAAGAAAACATTAAACTTTATAGTAGAAAATCATACATGCAATCTTTACTATGATCTTGAACAATGACTAATCCTATAACTACACACACATTCTGACTTTCAACTAACAATAAACAGTAATTTAAAACTAAAGCAGATGCTCTAGAAATATTTAAACAAATAGAGCTCTAAGAATTAATGTCTTAAACATCACACCCTGTAGGCTCACAACATAAAACTAAACATTAAACAATAATGTCTGAAATAGAACATCCACAGAAATAGAAATACTTATCTACTCTACAATCCTATGAGTGGCCAGCTGTTGGGAGAAATTTGTCTTTTAACTTAGATCACATTCAATCATTTCCACAATAACATGGTAACGTGATTCATATCTTCATAACTCAAAAGGATATACTCAGAATAACACTATTTGCATTCATGAAAATATTGCAGAACATAACTCTTTGATTATTTGCCAAAAAAGATTAATATTCATCCATCACACAATATGATATATATCCATGTTTTGGGCAACTAACTAAACTGAACTGTTACGAACTCCTATATTCCAGATAATGTCTGAGATAACCAACATAAATAAATAAAATTAAAAGAGTCTTCAATCAATGCATGCCTAAAATTTCTGGCGCCCTCAACTTTTGGCGCACTTGAACTTAGCTACTTGAAGTCCACTCCTCTTGCAGGCCACACATTAATCATGCACAATTACTCAACTCTACATACCATTATATCAACATTTAATAGCTAATTCCAATCAATTTAGGAAATAAAGATTTGTACAACATTTTATTAAAAATAGATAAATATTGCTTATAAAAACAAACAAATTGGCAAGGCTAGGGTGATTGGGCAATGCAAAAAGGGTTATTTGTTTTATCAAAGGAATGAGGTTGTTTATACCTCATCAACTCTATTGCCAGAATGGTTCGTTTCTGATTCACCAAAAAACTGCATTTTATAAAAGACAAACTTTGTCCAGGTGGAATAAGGAATGTTTTAAAAACATCTTTTTGGAAAAAGAAGAAGTGGAGTCCAAAATGGAGATTTTGAACAATAAAGTCATTAATTTTGGAATGTTCATAAATAATTTCCAAACACTAAAGGAGCTTAAGGCACAACATGCAGAACTAGTAGCTCGTGAGGAGCATTTTTGGCGAGATAAAGCCGGTGAAACTTGGCTAAGGGTGGGGAGATGCCAATACCAACTTTTTCCATACATCCACAAGATGGCACTGAGAAATAAACATGGTAGATGGAATTATATTGTTTGATGGCTCAATAGTGAAGGACAGGGAGCAGATAGAGGTTGAGGTAGTTCTCTATTAGCTGCTTGTGACCCAGCGCATGGTGAGTGGGATGATTCAATTCTAGCAAGCATACCCAAATGCATTGGTGAGGAGGACAATCATATGCTTAATGCTCCTTTTACTTTGGAGGAAGTCAGAACACCAACATTCTAACTAAATCTAGAAAAGTCTCTAGGCCCAAATGGACTCCCGACTAAGTTTTATCAAGTTTGTTGGCATTTCCTTCGTACAAATGTTTGACGTCTGGTTGAGGATGTTAGAAAGAAGAAAACAATTGTGAGGGATATCAATAATACAGCTATTGCTCTTATCTGCAAAAAGAGGCAGTGCATCTCCTTTGTAGATTATAGGCCCATTTCGTTGTGTAATACGATCTATAAGATCATGGCAAAGGCGTTGGCCAACCATTTAAAGAGGTTACTAGGGCTAATCATCTTAGAAGAGCAAAATGGATTCACTGCGGGCAGGGAGATTATACATAGTATTATTGCCACCTCAGAGGTTATACATACCATTACTTCTGAAAAGATAAAAGGTATGCTCATTAATCTAGATGTAAGCAAAGCTTACGATAGGGTCCACTGGGACTTTCTTTTGGCTGTAATGAGAAACTTTGGTTTCAATAAGGTGTGGCTGGATATCATCTATTCTTTCATATCGACCCCCCGATATTTGGTACTGGTAAATGGATCAATGTGTGGCTTCTTCAATGCTACAAATGGGCTTAACAGGGGGACCCATTGTCCCCATTCCTTTTCGTAATAGTGGTAGAGGCCATGGGATGACATTTTAAGCAACTTAGCATAGAAAGATTATGGAAGGGTATTCAGGTTACTGAAGGAATCAAACCAATTACAGATGTCCAATTTGTGGATGATACTATATTGTTAGGGGAGGCTACTCTGAGAGAGGCTAAGGTTATCAAATAGCTTTGTACACTTACTCTTCAGTGTCTGGGCAGATTTTAAACAAGGACAAATGTGAGATTTTTTTCTTCAACACCAAAAGGGACAAAGGAATATTATGAATTTGTTGGGATTTTCAATCTCTAAACTTTCCTCCAAATATCTTGGGGCCCCACTATTTAAGGGTGTGTGTAGATCATCACATTAGGAGGACATAATGAGAAATTATAGGAACAAAGTGACAACTTGGAGAAGAAAACAGCTTTCCTTGGAAGGTAGGATCACTATGATAAAATTAAATTTATCTGTTGTCCTGATGTATGTAATGTCTTGCTTTAGGATAACAAGTAAAGCTCAAGCAAGCATGGAAGATTTCTTAAAGAAATTTTTGTGGGAAGGCTCCAAGGACAAGAAAAGAATACCTTTAATCCATTAGGGCATGACTTGTCTCCCTAAAAATTCCAGCAGTGCTGGTTTGAGAAATATGGAAAGACAAATCTGGCTCTAGGAGCCAAATTGAGTTGGAAATTGTACTGGGAATCGGGGAAATTATGGTGTAGAATATTACAAAGGAAGTATCTAGATAACTTGGATCCCTAAAGGATATTAACGATAGAAAACACTCAGGGTGGTTCTCCTATTTGGAAATTTTTGTGAGAGAGCAAAAAGGTGATCATCGAACACCTCTCATGGAAGATAGGCAATGGTAAATTGACAAATTTCTGGTATGATTTGTGGAAGGACAACATTCCATTGTCCAAATCCTTTGGTTCAATGGAATAGATTGATAATGTAATACATGTCTATGAAATCTATGTGGTGAATTATGTAATAAAAAAACTATGAGTGGATAAATTCTGAAGGATTCACGATACTGGAGAATGATAAGATGCTCCTATCTTAGATCTTAGAAGAGCACTGAATAACATTAACTAATAATGTCAATGAGGTAATTTGGTGCAAATCATGGTATAGGGAGTACTCAGTGAAGCTGGGTATGCTATCCAGAAGGTACAGAGTGACCTAACTCACTGGATGTCAAAGCTTTGTTGGCAAAAGTACATTTTACTGAAATTTAACGATGCTTTCATGTGGGCAACCCTTCATAAGAAGATTCTGACAAGGGATAGGTTGTGGGGCATCGGTATTCAGGGGCCAAGTAGGTGTATCCTTTGTCAAAAGAATGAAGAAACCATAAATCATCTTTCCATGTCACGTCCATTCGCTATGAGGTACTAGGATTGGCTAAAACTTCACCTCGGTTGGAGTTTCCCATGACAAGCTGACTTATCAGAGTTTATTCATAGCTAGCCATGCATAAATAAGTGGGATTCATGGGGAGATTTATGGTCGGTATCCCCCTCAATGCTAGTATGGCACATTTGGAAGGAGTGTAATAGGAGGACTTTCTATGATCAAAGCCTCCCAAATGATGAGGTTATTCAGAAAATTGAAGATGACATTTGCAAAGTGGTCAATGTGAATGGATTTTCTAGAACCAACACTCATTTCACAAAATGGGATAGTGAGATGCAAAAGAATTGGGATAAATTAAAACCATTGACAGGAAATGTATCTAGCAAGAATTCGAAGAGAGGGGAGGCCAAATGGATAGTGCCTGGGACTGGAAGGTATAAACTCAATTTTGATGGTGCAGCAAAAGGCAATCCAGGCCCAACTGGTACTAGTTGCATCATTAGGAATGACAAGGGTGAATGCCTTTGGACTCTTTCAAGGAAATTAGGGGTTACCACCAACAATGAAGCTGAACTTAAGGCTCTTGTGTGGGGTCTATGGATGTGTAGGGAGAAAGGTTTAAGTAATGTGGATATTGAAGGAGATTCCCAGATATGTAGCAATGTTATTAGTAAGAAAAGTGCACAAAGCTAGAAATTGAAACCGCGGATTAATCTTTTTGGAAATCTTTGGATAGAATTGGTAATTTCTCCTTATCCCATGTGTTCAGAGAGGCTATTAAAGTGACATATTTTCTTGCTAATAGGGACATTCAACAAGATTACACCGAGGTGATTGTTGATTTGATGTCTTTATTGAAGGATTTGGTAGATATAGTTGTACAGGAAAAAACTTGAATTTGATACTAGAATTGTGCCTGATGTTGTTTGATAGCTGGAAGTGGTTGACACATTCCTTCCTACTCATAGTCGGGTTGCGTATTATAGATCATTTTGCAAGTAGACATGCACACTTCACAAAAAGGATTAGACTCTTCGATGATTGTTTGTTGCCTTCTCTATAAAATGAAAAATGAATTGTCATCAAACATGACTTTGGTCTTCAGTATTGAATGCAACTATCCTGAGGAAGACAAGAAAATGCAGGCTCGGTGCTTGTTCAAAACCTGTGAGAAGGCACTGGTAGTCAATGCCTTCATTGCTTTGGCTAGCAAATCCATGTAGGGACTCGAGTCACATCCAGGGTGGATAGGTAAATGAGGTCCTGTTTATGAATGTGATACATATCATGGGATGGAATAGTGGGGGATTAGGCTTGCTCAACTATTTTTGATGAGGTGAAATACCTATTAGAGGAAAACATAGATGAGATGGTGATTATACCCTCTTTTGGGCTCACTGCTGGCATTTTTTATGTGGCAGCTACAAAGAGAGATCTTGTGACCATGCAGCCTTGGTTCAGTTCAGGGAAGGTTTGGGGAGGAAATTCTAGGGAACATTCGATCATTTTATCAGTTGGAATGGGGATTTTATTTCCCATGTGCAGATTTTAAGGGTCAATGAATTTGCCTTTGGCATGAGGTATTTGATGCAACTATGGGATTCCTAGATGGAGCCTAGTTGATGCTATGTAATTTTCTTTTCATTCAATAAAATGGAGTTGCCCCCTTGGTAGCACTTACCTAAAAAAATAAAATAAATAATTCTAACATAAATAAAATAACATATTCATTGATTGTGTAGGAAGATAACTAAAAATATTAGATTAGAATAGTTTTTTAAAAAAGAATTAATTGAAAAAGAAATATATTAAATTTTGTTATGGAGAAAAGAAAAGAATAAAATTGATGACTGTATAGTTATATAATAAAATGTGCACTTTATAAAAAATAAATTTAAACTGTAATAAAATCTATTTATAAAACATAAGCCATTGAAAAAGAAATAAATTAAATTTCTTTATGAAGAAAAGAAAAGAAAATTAAATTGATGACTCTATAGGAAAATCTATAAAATATAATGTACTTACCATTTAAATAACTGATGTGATTATACTTCTCCAATATTCTTCTACTCTATCTTATTTCATTTGATATTTTTGTGATCTATGTTTGACTATTAATTGTACTTATATAGATTAGTTACTTTATGTAGTCTTTATTGTAATGTGCATTAATTTAATAAAACTATGGTAGTTATATGTATTTTAAATTTTAATTCTTGTGTGCTTTCATTTAAAAACTTATGTAAGCTATATAGTTTTTTTATGTTTGAATTAGGCTTGAGGGACCCATATCCCCTTAAAAATTAGACCAAAATTCAAACCAATTACTCACAAAGGAGGGCTATTAAAATACTATTTTTTATTTTTATAAGCCATAAAAACTAGCCGTATTACATATCAAAAGGATTAAACTACATATATAATTCCATTATCATCCTATATACATACTATCTCGAGCTACAAATTGTGTCTAGCTAGCTATCTTAAGCTGTTATTGAATCCACCAAATCTTTTGTTTCAACCTCCTCTACCCACTCTTGCCCTTCCTTCGCTATTGAATCCCCTTTATGACGAGCCTTCAGACTCACTAGAGATGATGAATGATAATCTTCATTGGAGCAAAATTAATCATCTTTTCACAAAAGACCAAGAGTATGAGGAAGATAAAAGGTTTAAAGGAGAGCAATATAGAATACAAATGAATTATTCAGGTCATGATCTATGTCTTGATAAGGGTCTAGCTCTATTGAGAGATGGATCTTCTTTTCCCAATACTAGTATGCATAATGAACTGAATCAACTACAAAATATGAATGAATATAGATTTCTGTCATTCCAAGAGGGAGTCATACCTACATATGAGCATTGTTGTTCATCATATGAAGGACAAAATATAGATAACCACACAGCTAGTGTATTGCCTCTCTTTACTTTTGATTAATCTGAATTGTCAAATTTGGAGCTGAAATATGACTTCAATGAGTCAGAACAAATGTATACTGGGGTGCTCCAAGAAAGTGTCACCTATGAGTATTTTAAATTTGACATAAGTAGTAAAGGTGAAGATAATTTTAGTATAGCCATCCTACCAGTAGATTATGAATAAATTCATTTCTCGACTCAGATTGACAAACTTTTAAGCTGGCATGGCAATGATTATACAAATTGTTATGATAATCAATATGATGTGGTGAACTAGTGTGGTAACCTTATGATGGTTGAAAGAGTGTTGTAGTTAGGACATGGTTGTATAAATCAGAGGAGCACCACATAGTTTTATGATGACAGATTCAGAGGTTTTATGAAAATGGTACATATTCATAACATTAACCAAGTGGATTATGGTTACATTTCCAATCTCAGTTTGAAACAATCATTGGAAAATAAGACCTATGATAGGGGAAAATCTTTTTTCTTCTTTTATGGTAGCTCGGAGCCATGATATAAAGTATCTAATATGTGGAATTGAGTCCTTTGAATTGGCCAGTTGCAGGGTAAAATTGAATACTAATGTATCCCTAGAGATTCTAGATCCTCATGATGACCTTGCAGTCATCTGTCCCCAACTAGAACCACTATTGGGACATGCATTTTAATGCATGCCTTAGCCCTTGGTTTCCTATCTCTAGGATTACTAAAACACTTGTAAAACCCTGAGGGCCTAGAGTCTTATTTCATTTGCCTTTATGTGCCTCTCGTTATAATTCGTTGTTGATCGCTGATTAGCCATTCCCAGTTTGTTAAGTTGCTCCTTATGTGTTTCATCGTAGTTCACTTACCCATCCCTTTGTTAGGTTGTTGGTCTGGGGCCACATTTAAAAACAACCTTTTTGCATTTGCCAAAAATAATCTATAAGTTGTGCCTAGTTGACATGCCACGATGCTGTGTTTTTTTTTCACAAAATCTATTACCTTTGCTAGACCCTATTTTTGCTTCCCAAGGGATAGCCAAGGCATCCTTCTCATCCAATGTATCCTATCTATCCTGAGATGTCATTTGATTTGCTAAAAGTTCATTCCCCATTGGAAATCCTAAACACTCCCTGTGGAAAGATGAGGATGACATGTTAAAACTTTGTATTGCGGTAGCATTTCGCGATAAGATGCTCATTCACTAGAACCATTCCAATGCTTCCATGGGACCATGAAAGATGTGATGTGGACCAACATGTATGCATTTTCCATGGTGTCAATAGAGGTAGCATTTCACTGGGAGCATGTACTTTGCCAAGACCTTAAATTGATCATCGCGAGTTCGTGAAAGTGTCACATGTGTGGTCTCTTTTGATGGGTATATTTAAAGGGTTTTTGCTATGGTGGTAGAGGCAGTGGGTGGATTGAGATGACCATGGTGTAAGTGACTCCTACAATGTGGCCTATTTCATTGGAGCCAAGGTTTTTGCCGTAATCCAAATTAACTCGGTGCAAAGGCATGAAGTGCCACCATGGCAGATAAGCTCTAGATTTTTTGAGTTAGCTAGTTTTTTCTAGAGGAAATTCAAATCTCCACAAAGACCTTTGATCAAAGTGAATCTATGGCTCAAATTCAAGACTAACAAATGAATTCCTCCTGACGTGCTGACTAGTTTCAATAACCATTGATTTGGTTGATTGAACAAATCTGACGGTTAGGATCAAATGAGTCGAAGGAGTGGAAAAGCGCGATAAACAATGAGATAATGATGTTAGCTCAGAGCATGGAAAGGTAAAAATCAAGTGTGTACTTGGTCTTATCCTATCATCGATTGGAAAATTGGCTTGCTCATCTAAGCATTCTCCTCTTTTTATTGCATGATGGATGTGATCCCAAAAGGGAATTTCATTGTTTGAAAAGTTCTTGGCACCCCTTTTTTTTTTGCCATTGTACAAAGTGGTGTATCTTCTTTAGTAGGATATCACATTCATAGAGATTGTCAGGGTTTTCACCTAATACCAGAGCAGAATGAGATAGGAAGCAGATTGTTCAAAATGAGAAAATGATGAAATCGAGGAGCCTTCTTCTGCTCCCTTAGTGAAGAAATAGAGGCCTTAATTGAATTTCACACATGTAGAAGCTTGGGGTTACAAGTAACTGATGTTGATGTAAATGCATCACCTCCATTTCCTCTTTTAGGAGCTTTGGTAGGATCTCCAAAGATTTCCAATTAAGATCAAAAGTACTGCATTACTGGCTAAGCTGGGATAATCAAGATGTTGGTAGAAAAGACTGTCGAAGGGTAGAGATGTCTACTCTCTTGCTATAAATAGGAGTTCCTTGTATCCATTGGTTGTAGTTTTCCTTTGTCAAAAGAAAAATGAATTGTATGTCCCTTTCTGTTTCAATGTGTTTACCACCTTATATCCCAGGGAATGTCTCCCTCTTTTCTTGGTTAAAGTTCTATGCATATAAGGTTCAAGGAAAATTCATGAGATGAGGTAGTAGACATTAAATTGCCTTCATTTCCATGCTCTCCATCCATCTCATCTTGGTGAGGGATTTGGTTTCCTGTTTGCCAATTCCAATAACTCCATGTTATTGTGAGTTTCCAAATTGGGATTGGGTGAGGAGGGGTTTTATTGATCCCTCTTCCCCTCCCTCAGAACAATGGCACTCGATAGAGCAACATTTGTAATTAAAGTAGTGTTGTCCACTAGGATGAAAGAATTGGTGATAGAAATAAGGAACTAAGTTGACAAGAATAGTTAGTTCTTTGTCTAACTTAGACTAATGACTACTTCTGCTTTCTCTTTGGCTAGGATTTTGGCACGTCCAAAGTCAGCTATGTGTGGCTTCCACATACATCCTAAGGATTGAGGTGGTTGGAAAATTCCTTTTGAAAGATGGGGAGTCACATCCCTATACCTAGAGAGTGGTACATAATGGATGACGCTACCATTTGAGAGCCTCTGGGGATGTTGTTCCTTATAGGTATTCTCATTTGCAGGGTAGTTAATCTTGGCATGCATGTGGCCAGCCATAATGGTGGAGGATAATTTGTCATAATGACCTATTTTCCACTAATAGGAGTGGGTAGGTAAAGGACAAAACAGTTGGCATTCCCTTTTGGGGAAATGATTTGTTTCTCTAGTATAACACCCAGATTATCTCATAATTGTACTACAAGGAGGGATATATTTTTGTCTTGTTGAGCCTTAAAGATGCCTTTTGGCATATTCTATTTAGACAGGGTGGTCAAATAGAAACATGACATCTGTACATGGCCTGAAGCTTATTGTGCTCCCTTGTTTCTATAAAAGGGAAATCAAGGCCATTTTGAAAGGGTTCTAATCTCTGTTTTAGAGAGTAGTATATTTTGTATCTTAATCTAAAGAAAATAGAAGATAGCTGCATTTCAATTTATGTTCAAATATGTAGAGCATTGAGTCATTTTCAAATCTGAATACATTGTTATATTGGTTATTGAACCCTTTCCATATTGTATAAGTAATGAAGTTAATATCAATGCTCAATTTCAAGGATATTTTGGTTCAACTTTGCAGTTCTTTGTATTGTGCGTATTTTCTCTGGATTTCTCTCAAGGAGAGAAATAATTGCTTGGAAAATATTTTGTTAACTTTGTTCTGCATTGTGGTTTTAAAAGATAGTTCTATAGTACTAGATAAAGGAGGCATCAATGCAAGGTATTGATGCCATTAGTCTACTTGTAATGAAGTAATATTGCTTAAATAATACACTTGTTTTGTGCAACTTGACTTTGCAACCCAATGGATTAGGCACCAGGGTCTCTTATTGAGCTGATATGTTGATTTAGATACATCCATAGAATCAAAATCATTTCTATTTATGTTATTGTTCTAAGAGTAGAATTGGATAAATAACCATTCTCAATCATGGTTTGAACTATGTTACTAGAGGATTAAGTTGATTTGATAGGAATTAGTCATCTCCTTGGTTTATTTTCATTGAGAACATTCTATTTTAAGGCAACATTCTAATTTTTTTTTGAAATACCTTTAGGTGTTGTAAAGTGTACACCCACCTTGGTCTTGCAGAACCAAAAGTGCAGAGGATTTTAACGTTATTGTTGAATCCTGTTCATTGACCACTAACCTAGAATCTTGAGCATGAGAAATTGGCTAAATCTTTAGAGGATATAGATAATCAGTTGGAGGAACCAACACCTTCAACATTTACTTCCTTGCCATTGTGGGCTATCTAACTTCACCTTTACCTTGTTGCTTTAAAATTGATTCAACATTCGGGAATTTTTTAGACCACTTCTCTACCTTATTGCTAATTTTGAGATTATATTCCATGTCAAAGGAAATGTTCACTAGTCTATCTTCCAATTTGTTACCTTCTTTATAAGTATGGCTTATTCTGTAGTCCCAATATTTTTTCAACAACTCTACTGCTCTCTTCAAAATATTATTGAGCCTTCAATTAGGGGTTTCCTTGCAACACAGAGCATTAATCATGATCAAAGAGTCTGGTGGTACCTGTTTAGGTCTAGGGTTTTAGGTCTTCTATGCAAGTGTTAATCCTTATTTCCTTAAAGCCTAAACCCCACGGTCTCAGTTTGCTTTATGTTTTATTTTGTTGCTGACCATTTAGCCTAGGTTCCCGGTTACTTAAGTCATAACCTTAAGCCCTTCAAGTCATGAGTTAACCGACACCTCTTACCTAGTATTACCCTCTGTAGCGCATCACATCATAAACTCTTAAGTCTAAAAGTCTTCATGAGGGCCTAGAAGTGCCATGTGGCAGTTTATCGCAATGTTGCAAAGCTTTAAAGATGATGTCATTTTCCCCCTACGTGGCTGCAATATGAAGACATCTATCAAGGAGGTCGGGCTTACAGCTATAGGACTGAGATTTTTAAATGGACAAACGGGATGCCGCCAGCTGTCAAGAAGTCAAACAAAGAATGTGAGACTGTAGATATTAAAAAATCAATGATATTGCAGGCGCGCAGAAGGATCCTGTCAGAGATAAAGATTCCCTACATGATCATGAAATGGTGACACATGGCCATATTTCATGGAAGGCTACAAGGCAGAGGCTTAGGTGGAGACTTAGTGCAAGTGCGCAAAGCCAAATATTTGTGGCCCACCCTTTAGCGCACGACTGCGATAGCGTGACACGTGGTAGTTTTTGGCAACCCGTATATGTTGTGACTGCTTGATTGACATGTTTGGATTGGTGGAGGACTTTTCAACAGCATCGATGTGGATTCTTGAGGCATTTCAAGGTGTCAATCTCACAGAAGGAAGCCTGAATCTACGATTGAGGTTTAAACTTGAAGCAACTATCTTTGTCGGCACCATTCCCGCGTGCTTTCAGTCTACCATTAATGAATTTGTAGCATGGATAAGGTTAGGATGTCAAATCTATTCATTCAATTGAAGTCCAGGTTGTTTTGCTAGCCAATCTTCACCAAGGAATCTGACTGCTTCATCTACTCCCTTAATTGAGGATCTGATTATTTCATAAAAAATCTGTAAGGATCTGATTATTTCATTAAGAGCATCAAAATGTAGGTGGCCGAAGGCTTGTTTCTCCTTTTAAAAAGGAATTCAGAGCCATTCTATTGGGGGGAGGATTTGGGAAATTTTGAAAAGGAGAATACAGAACAATTCTGGTGGTTTGCTATTTTTCTATGTTGTGAGTTCTTTCTTCTTTCATCAAGTTGAATGTTTGTTTTCATGAGCATTTTTATTAGTTTCAAGTAGAGCTTATATGAAAAATGCCTTTGAGCATGTATTTCTAGTAACTTTCTCATGCGTTGCATGCATTTTTCTTTTGAAGGAAGATACTAAGGGTTTCTGAATTCATCAATGTATATTTTCTCTATTGCTGGTCTGGTTTCTTGCTCCTAATCAAGGATTGGGTTAAAACTGCTTTAAATCAGATTTCGGGAAAATGTTTTTTGCAATAAGGATATATATAAGTAGGGTTATTAGGGATACCCATTTTTGGATTATTTTCTGTAAGGCAGGGAACATAGGAAAATCCCTTGAATCTGTATGTTTGAAATGCTTGTGATAACTATTTTGCATTTGTAAGAGATTGAATCACACCCTAGGATTGGCATTGGTTAGAGTTGGGCTTATTTTCACCAAATACCCACAATCTAACAATCACACACATTTAAAAGCAAAAACCCAAATCAATTTTAGGATTTTAGGAGTAGGATTTAGGATTTTAGATACTGTGTTCTCTGACCTACAAATGAACAAATGCCCAAAGCTAGCCACTTTCTAATCATCATATGGTTTTGGTCTGCATAAAAGAGAACATATCTACTCAGATGTCAATAGCTAGTTAAAGTTAGGGTTTATTATTTGGGTATTGAATAAGGGAATACCCCCTTGGTCCTGCAGAGCCTGAAGTACAAAGGAGACAGAGAGTCGGTCTCCTGTTCATTAGCCACTAACCTGAAGATCCTGTGGATAGAAAATGGCTACTTTTTAGGGAAACTCAGACAATTAGCTGGGAACACCAACAGAGTCTCCTTCAACATGTATTCTTCTTAGTCCTAATGACAATCCCAACTAGAGTCCCATAATTAAGGCTTGAATCTCTACTTCATTATTTAACTAAAAGCCTATTCATTTTGCTCTTGCCCCTATTAGCTCCCCTTCTTCATTCTTGATGACACAACCTAAACTTGCTTGACCCAGATTGCCCTGCAAAGCCCTATCAAAATTGAGTTTAGGCCATCCAAGATCAGGTGGAATCCATTTTACTATCTTTCTCTCCATAGAGCCTTGATTAACCTGGCCATCCCCATTAACGAGGATTAGTTATATATTTTTTAAATATGAAATAATTACTTTATAATTTTTAGATGCATTCATTTAATAAAATTATGTAGGCTATATTTTTAATTTAAAACACTTATCTTATAATTTTAAAAAATAATATGTGGGCTCTTTTTACTTTTTTGTGAACATAAAAAATATTTGGTATACATAAAACATATTTGGTATTATATTTAAATTAATATATTAATATTTAAAATTTAAAATAATTTCATAATTGAAAAACTATAAATAATTTATTGATTTTACAAACCTAAAAAATATATAATTATTAAGGCTATAAATTTTTTAAATTGTAATTAAAAATTAATATATCCTATATACTTTTTTTATTAGTGAATTGTGCTAGAGGGAGCCACATCCCGTAATATAAGAAAACTAGAAAAAAACCGAGTCTATATTGCATTAAGTTATAGAAATATTTACATAACCAACTTATTTAGCTATGTCTTAAAGGCTATAAATGCTAGAAGCTATGCTAAACTATATTAAAAACAAACTATGAAACTACATCAACTTCATATTCTTCCACCACCTTCCATTTCCTCCACCTTTGAGCTCTCTGAAGCCACTTCCAGCGACCCATCTATGCCTCCAGAATCGGCCAGCCCCGCAATAATCTTAAAAAAACCCAAACCCTACCGAGCTTCACTACGTCGTGCCTCCTCTCTCTCTCCCACCACAGGAATCACAAATGGGGCCCAAGGGCCACTGTAAGATGGAAGGACTACCAGCCAAATCCCTGATGCAGTAGGGAATCCAAGACCAAGAATCACCAATTATAGGATTTTGTTAAGCCCTACTCTCCATTCTATCCTAATCAAACCCTTGACCATTTCTCTCACTCAATCCTTGGACTCCCTAAAATATAACATGACTTCTAAAAACATCAACACAATCTCATAATTGACACGATATTTGTAATGCATATTCATGAATAAAGTGCCAAGAACCATATCCACATCATGCATCACCACCAAGGAAGACACCTTAAAGACTCTCCTCAATCTCTTATCTAAAATGTTGCCACATAAAGCCATTTTCCACTTCTAGATTTGCAACCACATTGTCGACTCCATTTTAGAATAATGCAACCCTGACTCCCATCGAAGCCATTTATTAAAACCTACCTTGTAAATCAATGCCAAAGAAACCCACACAAAGCCATGATGTCACTTCTTAGAAAACACATAAGCCATTATACTTCTCAGACGCCACCTTCTCGCTCCTTTGCAAACAATGAAAACATGAAATAATTCCAGCTCATGGGAGCCTTCTTCCCAAACAAATAGGCTTATGACAACTAGAGCATGTCTTTTGCCACCTAATGCTAGCTCCACTTGAGAGTCGAATCTCATGCCACCTCACTATGATCTATGCTAGCTGTAATTCCAAAATCTTCTTAGTCTTGGTTTAGTAGAGATGGTAAATTAGGTTTGCAATCTTTCCATTCCAGAAAGGAGTGGCTAATAAGAAGGTCCCTACTTACTTCAAAGTCAAAGGCCGCATTGGTTATTTTATATCCTAAGTGATTAGCTTCTCTAAAAATATGGTTAACTTTATATTCTAAGAGTTTATCCATCAAATCCATCCCTCTTCTCAACAAGTTGCTCATTCTCCAATTTGATGTCTGTCTGCTACAAATGTCATTGATAGTTAGTAGTGAGTCACCCTCTATATGTAATCTTCTAGCCCTAGAAGCCAAGCTTAACTGCAAACTCAAAATAAGAGCATGAAGCTCTGCCTCATTATTTGACATAACCCCTAGTCTTTTCGAGGCTTCTCCTAAGAACTTTCCATTATGATATCTCAAAATGCATCTTGTACTAGGCCTGCCTGGGTTGCCTCTCACCCTGTCAAAATTTACCTTAACCCAACCTGTGTTTGGGGCATTCCATTTAGGTTCTCTCCTTTTCTCCTTACTCTAATGATCCCGCTCTACCCCATTAATGTGGGATATATCTTATATACTTAAAAGGTATACAATATTAAAATTAAAATTAAAAACAAATTCAACTAATAAAATGATTATTAAATAAATAAAAAAAATCTTTTAGTAAACAATACAAGTAAAATAAAATAAACAAAATAAATTTAAATTAAATTTTTAAATGATAAATAAATTGAATGATGTAAAAAATTATTGTTATTTTAAAAAAAAATTACATTTAACACATTAAATATTAAAATGAAATAAAATCTTATCCTAATATTTTATTAAATATAAAATTTAAATAGTTATATGCTTTTTCAATATTGGCACCTATATTCTTTTGCTCACATGTGTTTAAGATAGACCATATTTTACAACTTTAAAAATATTACACTGTATAACTTGACTTGCTAAATTTTTACATAAGGAAATATAATATAATATTCTTATTTATAATATATATTATTTTATAATAATTTTTTATAGAAATATAAAGGAATCAATGACTTTTCTCTTACAATGTTTATCTTACTTTTTTTAAAATTCATATATAAATATATATTAAATTAGAATATTTAGAACAAGACAATTGTAAATAATATTTTAGAATGTTTATCATCGATATATTTAAAAAATTAAATTAGAAATAAATATTTGCTTTGTCTATACTTGTTAATATGTTATTGATTGTTTATTATATATGGAATAAGTACAACTTTACAAATTACAATTATAGAGATAAAAAAGAGTTGTAATTAAGAGCCGGTAAAGAATCCTTTGTAGCCAAGGGATGATTAGTATAGTTGTGAATGTCAAGGTGAACCACTTCTCCAAAGGAAGAGATCTTGATGTTTGTAGTTTTGTTTGTGACTGTGCTGATTGTTAGACTATTTTTTTTAACCTAAATTCATTCAACATAAAAAAACCATTCAACATTTTTTTGACAAGTTATAGTTTTCTTAAAACATCAATTGAAAGGTAGTTAAATACCAAAAGGTCATAAAATTTTTATATAATAAAAATTCCAAGCCTACTAGTTTGTATTTTAGAAAAATTTTAAAATAATATAAAAATATTATAAAATAAAATAATTATTGTAAAAAAATAATACTAATCACATTCTAAGGGGAGCTGCCAATGTCACTGCCGAAAGAAATAGGGTCCGCAAAGCTCCCGATTGTTACGGCATCAGTTGCAGGGGAGGTGAGGGCTTCTGGAGGCGACGGTGATTTTCAGGGAAAGGGTGAAACTGCTGCTCCGGTGTCTCTGGGTAATGGATGCAAAAAGGGCGACTTGGTGATCAATGTTTGCCAGGGTTCATTTCCTATGGCGTCTTCCTCCGACAACTCTAGAGGTCATATTGGGCCTGGTAAAGGCTCTTGATCACCTGGATCCTCTCCTTGCCCTTCCAAGATTTTGCCCTTAGAATTCAGTGCCTTCTCTGTGCCCTCCTTTGCAGAAACGGTCAAATATGGGTAGACCAATGTGCGACTGGAAAACTCATCTGTGGTGGGCATTCCGAAAGAAAACCCTAGATCTAGGTCTAACTCTTTAGGGGCATTTTCAAATCCATGATTTTTAGGTATATCTAATAGGAGGTCAGTTCAATGCTTAGACAAATATCTAGAAGTGAATTTCAGCACCAATTTATTAAAGGAAATGCTTGAAAATAATTTTTTTTTTGTGGAGAATGGGCTCATTGGTAGGTTCAGTCATTTTTGGCCTAGCCTTCTTGTATTACATGATTGGATTTCAAAAGCTTGGGGTCCTATAATAGAAAAAAACTTGGAAATCTACCCCAGTGCAAAAGGTTTTTTCACAGTAGTTTTGACAACAAACAAGACAAAAATGCCATTCTCAATCACACATGGATGTGGGGTGAAAGCACACTTCTTCTTAAATTATGGCACCCTAATTTTGATCCGGCTGCCAAATCCTTTGCTGTTATACTGATCTAGGTGTGTCTCCCCAATCTTCTGCTGCACTTTTGGTTTGAGTCATGCTCTGAAGTAATTGGCAATTGTCTCGGCAATTTTATAAGCTCAGAGGCAAATTCAAAGAATTTCATGCACACAACCTTTGCAAGGATTCTAGTTGAGGTGGACACCTCCAAAGCCATCCCAGCAGAAATCTTCTTAAATGCAAATGGTAACAGATGGTTGCAAACTTTGGAATATGAAGGTTGCAAATGGTAACAGATGGTTGCAAACTTTGGACTATGAAGGTTTAACTTTCAGATGTAGAAGATGCTACACTATTGGTCACATTGCAGTTGATTGCTCGAAGGTGAGAACTCAAGCAAAAGAGGAGGCAACCTGGTGGAAAGATGCCTCTCCCAAGCATTATTCCGTCTCGATCTCTCCCCCAAAATCCGTGGCTCATCAAATATTGATATCAGCACAAAGAATGAGGAGAAGCATATTGAGTCTTCTACTTCACCTAAGTCTAATCCAAAATTGCCTCCTTTGATCGAACCTTGCGGCTCTAATTGTGCTGAGGGTAGTGTTGTTGCTCCAGTAGTCAGTCATTCAAAATCCTTTGTAGCGAATGAGGCTGATCATACAACAATGGAAGGTTTTTCTCTCTCAGACACCTACACAAGATACAAATGATCCTATTGGTGTGAATGGGGAAGATATTTGGCAGCTAGTTAGGAATAAGAAATAGGTTAACAGGCTAAGAAGGTTAGGTTGTAATGACACTCAGCTCTGATCTTACACCATTTCATTTCTAGAGAAACAAATAACAGAGGGGGTAGATGAACGGCTCAAAGCACAAAAAAAGGAGGATGCTATCTTCAAGCTAATGGAGTGCAGAAATAAAATACTCTCTATAAGAAATTTCGGTGTCAAATCTCAGTAAGCAAATCGCCAGGATTTTATTTTATCAGGAAGTTCTGAGTTTTGATTGTAATGTTAGATTTATAGCAGTGGCCATATAGTTTTTTGCACCCATGCTTTAATGGGTTGTTAGGGTGTGTCAATGATTGTCTCTGGATTGATGCAAGCATTGTTGCTTGCTTTTTGCACCCCTATTCTTAGGGCATGCATTTGGTTTAATTTTAGTTTTATTTATAATGGGGTACAGCTCCCTTAAGCCTATATTAGGGATTAAAAAACAAAAAAAAAAATTATTGTAAAAGAAATCAACACTTCATTTTTCTTAAAATAACACAATCTAATTTTTTTTATAATAACACCCAAAATAAGAACCATATACCATCTTAAAAAATCATAATAACACCCACAATAATATTCTAATTACAATAATATCTGGCCACGTTTTATAGCAGTTTTCTTTAAAATACAAACCAAAAAATGAAGAGCCTAAGCGATATGTAAAAATGAATAGGTCGAAACTTTAATTAACATTTTCACATTTCGCTGACGCTCCATATCTCCTTGGAATAAATCTGCACACATAAAACATTTGATAATAAATCAATCATGAAAGATGCAGTTTAGAGCATCAATGATATAAATAAATGCCAAACTACATGCAATTCGAGCCTTCAATGGAAGTGGTTGAATATTAAACTTAAGACGACTATAAAACTTGCATACTAAATTTAAAATATAATAATTGAATATTAAATGTATGAAAATTGTAATAGTTAAATATTGAATTTAAAAAATTAACAGTTAAATATTAAATTTAAGAAAATTGAAATAGAATTGAATGATACAATAGTTGAATATTAAATTTTACAAAATGTAACTTATAAATATTAATATTAAAAAAATTGCTAGATTTGATTATTAATTTGAAAAAATATTTAGTTAATCTTAAAAAAATATATATTATAATTAAGAGAATTTTAGTAATGTGTTTTTTTAAATAAATAATATCTAATTTAAAGAAATTTTATATTTTTGTGTGTTTTTTCTAAATTTTGATGAATAGATTTAATTATTTTATTAAAAAAAATATATAAGATAAAAAATATTAGTAATAATTCTTTAAGTTCTTATAATAGATTTAATTATTTTATGTTAAAATTATAGAATTTTTTAAAAATTGTTTTATATATGTAAAAAGAAAAAATGGTTAAAGGGTTTTTAATTTGTTGGTGAAATTGAAGAGTTTTGAATGAGTTTACAAAGAATCAAAATTGTTGAGATTACATTTGCACTTTCAAATAAAATTGTAAAAATAATCTAAGTTTAACATAAATCCATTCATTTTATATATAAACTTAAAAATTTTACGATATAATTTAAATTTAAAAAACTTCTAACATATTATCAAAAACAAATAAATTTTTAATCTAAATATAAAAAAATAATAAACCACTATCTGTTATTTTATTAAAACTAATTGTTAAATCCTTAAAATATTGTGAAAACATTCAATTATAAAATGTTAAGAAATTATTATTATTATTACATCTATCATATTTAAAAGAACAAAATTAATCTTAATTGCACTTCCAAAATCTTTACATGTAGTTTTGAGCTCAAGAAACACTAACATATTAACAATAAAAAAACATTGACCTTAAAAAAAGAGTTTTAAAATATTATAATATAAAAATATTCAACCTAAAAATACAACTATTACTATTAATAATAGAAATTCATAAACAAATCCTAAAATTAGAAATTCTGCTTATTGAAATTTTCAAAAATTTAAACATTTCAATCATAAACAATACAATTAAATTCAAGAAAGCAAACAACTTTTAAAAAAAAAAAGCAATACAATGAAATTCAAGAAAACAAACAACTTTAAAAAAAAAAACAATACAAAAACAATAAAGAAAGCAAACAATTTTAAAAAAAAAAAAGCAATACAAAAACAATACAATGAAATTCAAGAAAGCAAACAACTTTAAAAAAAAGAAAAGAAAAGAAACCAAACAACTCAAACTCAATAACACCACTAAAATGATTTCTGATTAAAAACACAATCTGCAGTAAATAGTATCTATTTTTTTTTAAAACAAAAGGTGGCTACCACTTTAACATATATTAATAATAAAAACTGATTACAGTATGAGGATGTGTTGGAAATTTAATCCTCCGTCAGTGTTCATTTAATGCTGTCAACTCCCGCGTCAGGATTGGGATCCCCTCAAATCTCTCTTCAGCACCGTTGGCCTACCAAAAGTAAATGAGGTAGGTGAATTTGAATTTGAAAGAGGTTGAGCGCCCATTTTGCTGGGTATGAGACAAGAGACAAATGAGAGGGGAAAAGTAAGTAGACATAAGAGAATGTGAGTGTTTATCCTGCAATAGCAGAGGAAGAAGTGGAATGTTCTTAAAGAGAACAACAGACAAAGAGAACAAAAGAGAAAATGTTTTGTGGTGAATAGCAGAGAGAATAGAAGGTTTCTGTGTGTAGCAGCAACAGAGACACAGATAGCTATGGAAATTCAGGATAGCAGCTCCAGACTTGTTTTATTGTACAACTCCAGAGTTTGGGGCTGAGTATGAAAATAGAGCAGCAGCTCTACACTGTAACTTGTAAGAAGTTTTGTATGTAACCTCAAAGGAATATATATAAAGATATATTGCTGTCATCTCTCTTGTCTTTCTGTGTATTTATATATTGCTATCCATCATACATATTGCTGTAGCATTGGTTTTTATTTTTTTGTATTTTTCTAGTGGTATCAGAGCCCTATTTTTCTGGGCAGTCAAGTTTGTGTGGGTATTCTATAAGCCCTAGTTTGTCTAGGCATCCTCAACCTTCTCAGTTTTGAGAAGCATGGTAGGTGGGGACAGCAAAGGATGGCAGCAGCCACCGAGTTTTGATGGGTAGAACTATGATATTTGGTCTAAGAAGATGAAGACCATTCTGGTTGCGAATGACTTATGGGATTTGGTCACTAATGGGTTCACAGACATCACAGACCCCGCATCCTATGCAGCCCTAACGAATGCTCAAAGAAACCAGTTGAAGGAAACTAAGATAAAAAATACAAAAGCCCTCAGTCTAGTTGAGGCATCCTTGACAGAGGCTATTTTCCCCCGCATTGCAATAGCAAGTTACTCAAAGCGGGCTTGGGAGATATTGCAAAACAGCTACAAGGGAACTGACAAAGTGAGGTCAATCAAGCTCCAACTATTTAGAAGAGATTTTGAGATGCTACAGATGAAGGAGAGTGAGTCTATTTTAGACTTTCACACTAGGGTTTCTACCATGCTGAATTAGCTAAGGATAAATGGAGAAACCATGGATGAACAAAGGATTGTTGAAAAAATCCTAAGGAGCCTACCTTCTAGATTTGACCCTATAGTAATAACCATTGAGGAGACAAAGGACCTATCCAAGATAATAGTGGATGAGTTGATGGGATCTCTACAAAGCCATGAGCAGTGGTTGAATAGATCCACTCCTTCCCTTGAGCAAGCCTTCAAGGCTCATACCAATGCAAGAGGTCGGGGAAGAGGAAGGAATAGTAGAGGTAAAGGTCAAAGAGGTAGAGGAAGTAGCAACTCCAGAAGAGGAGTTTCAAACAACCAAGAAGAGGCAAGCACCTCACAGCCAAGCGATCAAGAAAGGAAGAAGAACAGAAGTTCTAATCAGAGGTATGACAAAAGTAATATTCAATGTTATTATTGTCATAAGTTTGGTCATTATGCTAGTGAGTGTAGAAAGAAACAACAAGACCATGGAGGCCAAAATGCTAATGTAGCAAATGAGAACAAGGTTGAAAATGCAAATTAGTATAAGGTATTTATTGTGTGCAACCTTGCTGAAAAGAGCAGCTCTGAAGTCTGGTATTTGGACAGTGGGTGTAGCAACCACATGAGTGGTAATGAAAACTTGTTTACCTCCATTGACAGAAGTGTCAAGTCTGAGATCATGATGGGGAACAGTCAAAAACTTCCTGTCATAGGAAGAGGCATCATAACAGTCCTCAGCAAGCAAGGTGAGAAAATACAGATCCAGGATGTTTATTATGCCCCTAGCATAAAGCATAACCTATTAAGCATTGGACAGATGGTCCAAAACGGTTATAGAATCCTGATGGAAAATGGAGGGTGCACTATATTTGATAGAGGAGGCAGCAAGAAAGTGATTGCAGTAGTGCAGATGATGAGAAACAGAAATTTTCCTCTTTCGTTGACTCTGGCGCCATTTTCGGCACTAAATCCAGTGTTATCTCTAGTGCAGTTTCCTGCACTATCTTCAGTGCTCACAGCAGTGGGATAGCAAACAGCCTTCAGGACAGTCATGAAAGACCCATCCAAATTGTGGCATTTAAGGTATGGGCACTTAAGCTTTTCTAGTTTGAGTTTACTGTCTAGGAAAGGCATGGTTAGAGGGCTACCGAATATTGTAGAGCCCGATGGCAAATGTGAAGCCTGCATTCTAGGAAAGCAACATAGACAACCCTTTCAATCAGGGTATTCTAGAAGGGCAAGAGAACTATTAGAGTTGGTGCATTCAGACTTATGTGGCCCTATGAAGACCCCCACATTAGGTGGGAATGTATATTTCATGACCTTCATTGATGATTACAGCAGAAAAATCTAGATTTATTTCTTGAAAAATAAATCAGAGGCCTTTGAGAAATTTAAGGAGTTTAAGGCATTGGCTAAAAAGCAAAGTGGCCACCATATCAAGGCCCTAAGAACAGATAAAGGAGGAGAGTACATCTCCAAACAATTTCTAAATTTCTGCAAGTATGAAGGCATTCATAAACAGTTCACAACAAGGTACACTCCACAGCAAAATGGAGTAGCTGAAAGAAAAAATAGCACCGTCACAGAGATGGCAGCAAGCATGCTGAAAGCAAAGGGACTGTCAAAAGATTATTGGGGTGAAGCTATAGCAACAGCGGTGTACCTATTGAATAGGTGTCCTACAAAGGCTGTACGTGATAGGATTCCACAAGAGGCATGGACAAACAACAAATGGACTATTGAGCACCTAAGAATCTTTGGGTGTGTGGCATATGCATTCATGCCTAAAGAGAAGAGGCAGAAATTTGATGATAAAGGTGAGAAATGTATCTTCCTAGGCTATAGTGAAGAATCACAAGCCTACAGACTATTTAATCCCATCACCAAAAAGCTTGTGATCAGTAGGGATGTTAAGTTCATTGAGAATGAAGCATGGGATGGAACGGTGGACAGCACCACGGGTATTTCAGTCACGATACCCCTTGAAGATGAAGAAGCTCCGAAGGATAGCAACTTTGGAGGAGCTACGGAGAGCAGCAGCTAAGGGAGAAACTACCATAGAGCACTAGAAAATAGCAGCTCCAGAGATGCTCAGCACAGCAGCATTGCAGCTCCGGAGATCAGCAGCTCTGAAGGTCTACAGCTCCAAAGAACAGCAGCTCTGGAGGACGTTATAACAGCAGCTCCAGAGGCCACAGCAGTTCCGGAGGTCATAGTAGCAGCTCCGGAGGTCATCACAACTGCAGCTCTGGAGGTCAGAACAATGGCAGCTCCAGAGGCAATTCAGACCCCACACTCGCATCATTGATGCCACAGAGGACAAAGAGTGTGAAGGAGATTTATGACAACACAAGGTATGCTGATGATGATGAAGATTTGAATTTTGCATTATTTTCTTCTAGTGATCCAATCTACTTTGAAGAAGCTGTGAAAGAAGAGAAATGGTGTAAGGCCATGGATGAAGAATTAGATGCCATAGTGAGGAATGACACATGGCAGCTAACTGATTTACCCAAGGGTAAACAAGTGATTAGAGTTAAATGGGTCTACAAGACCAAGTCTACTACTGAAGGAAAGATAGAAAGACATAAGGCAAGGCTAGTTGTCAAAGGGTACAAACAACAGCCTGGAAGAGATTATGATGAGACCTATGCACTAGTTGCAAGGTTGGAAACAATTCGGGCAGTCATAACAATAGTAGCCCAACACAAGTGGAAGGTGTTTCAGATGGATGTAAAGTTAGCCTTCTTGAACGGAGTGCTGAAAGAGGAAGTGTATGTGGAGTAGCCACCTGGCTATGAAGTCCCATGGCAAGAAGACAAAGTATACAGGCTTTGGAAAGCGCTCTATGGGCTGAAACAAGCACCTAGGGCATGGTACAGCAAGATTGACTCATATTTGTTGAGCAATGGCTTTAGCAAAAGCAGTAGTGAGCCCACTGTCTACATCAAAGCAGCCGAAGGTAAAATTTTGATTGCTGTTTTGTATGTAGATGATCTAATTTTTACTAGCAATAGTGATCTTTTCATTACTGATTTCAAAGAGGCAATGAAGAATGAGTTTGAGATGATAGACTTAGGTCTGCTGAAGTATTTTCTTGGCATTGAGGTCAAGCAAACAGAGCATGGCATATTTATTTCGTAAACTAACTATGCCAAACAGATTGTGAAGAGGATTAAAATGGAAAACAGTAAACCTGCCCCTACACCAACAGCCACAGGTCTGAAGTTGAGTAAAAAGGACAGCAGCAGGGAAGTAAACCCAACCCTCTACAAGAGCATGGTTGGAAGCCTCATGTACTGGACAGCAACTAGGCCTGATTTGATGTATGTTGTAAGCCTGATTTCTAGGTTCATGGAGAAGCCTAAGGACACATATTGGCAAGCAGGAAAGAGGATCCTGAGGTATGTCAATGGCACAACAGGTTATGGCATTTTGTATGATGTTTCTGATGAGTTTAAGTTGGCTGGTTTCATGGATAGTGATTGGGCAGGAAATGTAGATGACTGGAAGAGCACATCCGGCTATGTATTTCACATGGGTTTAGGTGTGATATCATGGGCATCTAAGAAGCAGCCCATTGTTTCTCTCTCTACAGCAGAAGCTGAGTATATTGCAGCAAATGTAGCATCTTGTCAGGCTATTTGGTTGAGGAGGATCCTTGCAGACTTGTATGAGTAGCAAGAAGATGGTACAACCATTCATTGTGACAATGTTTCATCAATAGCCCTGATAAAGAATCTAGTCTTCATGAACGAAGCAAGCACATTGAGATCTGCTATCACTTCATAAGGGAGTTAGTAGAATGAGGAGAGATTGAGTTGTAGTATTGCAGATCCGAGCAGTAGCTCGCTGACATTTTCACAAAGGCATTGCCAACAGATTCCTTTGAATGCCTAAGAGATAGGCTAGGCATTGTGGATAGCTCCAGAGGTGTGCAGCCCTGGAAAGAGGATAGCTACGGAGGTGTGTAGTCCTACAAAGAAGACAGCTTCAGAGGTTCAGATCTGGAAAGACAGTAGGAGAACTCCAAAGACTCAACTCTGGAATGTATGGGTAGCTCCGGAGATGCTTCGGAGATGCAGAAAAGGAACTCTGAAGTTACAGAAAGTCAGCTCCAGAGATGTAGATAGGGAGCTCCAGAGATGCAGAGGGTAGCTCTGAAGATGTTACAGCACAGCAGAAAGAGCTTGAGAGATCTGCTCTGGAAAGGCAAAGGCAAATGTATATCTCCAGAGATCAGTTTCAGAATGAAGATTGCAAATTGACACCTGACTTCAGATTAAGGGGGAGTGTTGGAAATTTAATCCTCCGTCAATGTTCATTTAATGCTGTCAGCCCCTGGGTCAGGATTGGGATCCCCTCAAATCTCTCTTTAGCACCGTTGGCCTGCCAGAAGTAAATGAGGTAGGTGAATTTGAATTTGAAAGAGGTTGAGCGCCCATTTTGCTAGGTATGAGACAAGAGACAAATGAGAGGGGAAAAGTAAGTAAACAGAAGAGAATGTGAGTGTTTATCCTATAGTAGCAGAGGAAGAAGTGGAATGTTCTTAAAGAGAACAGTAGACAGAGAGAACAGAATAGAGAATGTTTTGTGGTGAACAGCATAGAGAATAGAAGGTTTCTATGTGCAGCAACAACAGAGACACAGATAGCTACAGAGATTCTAGATAGCAACTCTAGACTTGTTTTATTGTACAACTCCAGAGTTTGGGGCAGAGTATGAAAATAGAGTAGCAGCTCTGCACTGTAAATTTTAAGAAGTTTTGTATGTAACCTCAAAGGAATATATATAAATATATATTGCTGTCATCTCTCTTGTCTTTCTATGTATTTATATATTGTTGTCCATCATACATATTGTTGTAGCATTGGTTTTTGTTTTTTTGTATTTTTCTGGTGGTTGTGGTCTGCCTCCCCTACTCTCCCCCTGTTTTCTACCAATAGGATGGAGGCCATCCATATTCTTTCTGCACATACATATATAAAGCTTACAAAAATGGCCCAAACAAAAAACCACTGCCACCTTGCAGCTAATAAACCATTCATATATCATCCCATGCGAACACCAGCAAATAGCAGAACAAAAAAGGAGCCAATAAACCATTCATTTATTCACCCTCTCCCTCTCCCTTATCCCCGGATCCTCACCTTGCTCAGGCACTGGTTTCACTGAAATTCTTATGAAACTGAACGATCTCACTTATGAAAATCTCAAGAAAACATGATATTGTTGATAACTGAGAGGGGGGGGTGAATCAGTTATCCTAATTATTTCCCTTTTTGAACTTTCTTATTAATTAATGCAGCATTGAATTAAACACAAAAACATTACCAAGAAATAAGAAACACATGACATAGTATTTTTGACGTGGAAACCATGTTAAGGGAGAAAACCACGGTGTGATTAACCCAAAAATTATTCTCTATTAGAAGAATAGGAAATTACAAAATGGCACTTGCCAATTAGGGCTCACTGCCCGAGCACACTGCTCACAAAGAGGCCCACTGCCTACAAGGAGACACACTGTCTACAAAGTGATAAGAATCACAGTCTTGAACTGATTGGAAGCATCTGCATATGCTGGAGTTCAGTTCTGGTTAGGCTCAGTACACTGATCTGCTGCACTTCATCTTTCCTCTATTCTTTATTCTGCTATCCTTTCACATACCGGATCTTTCTTGCTACTTCTGCTCTGTTCTGCACTTATTCGCATATACCTTCACACACTCATACACTTCACAACTAAATCCATCCTCTATATATATCCGCACAAGTAATTTCATCACTTTTCTAGTCGGCATCCGGAACAGTCTAGTTTCTTACAAACTCTGTTCTGTCGGCTGAATCCTTGCTCACCAAGCAATGCGGATCAAGCATATACTTGTAGAAATCATTAATCATGTCAGCCAAACATGATTCATGCCTTCACAACCTTTATCATCAACAGTAACACATCCGGAAAGTAGTCTGATACTGTGTCAGTCAGTTCTTCCTCTATTTTCACTGTCTCTCACGAATCCGGTACTCAACTATTCATATCTTTTTCCTTGTCCATCACCGGAGGCTAAATCCTTGGAATATACCACTCAAGGTAGTCCTCTCGACTTCCCCAAATCCATACTGCACCAAGACACTTCCTCTGAGAGATCCTGACCAATCTGTCAGACCTTGCCACATGCTCTGTTCTTGTTCACCGGACCACAACAATCTTCATTCTGACTTCCGGTAGAGACACACCATGACTTGCGGATATGTGGGATGACCTTTGTTGCCATCAATGACAACAACCATGAATCCATATAGTGTCTCTTGCCAACAATCTCCCCCTTTGGCATTGATGGCAACACTTAGTGAAAAATGACTAAGTGTTTACACTATGCTCCCCCTTTGCTGATGCTCTGTCTTTATATACAATTTCTGGAACTCCCCCTTAGTTGGATTCCTCATTTTTCACTGCTCCTCACTCCCCCTTTGACATCAATGGAAAAGGGTAGGGTCCGCACACCAAAATTTTCAAAAATTTTCTATACATAGCCGCATATTTACATACTCACATATACTGAAGAATGTCTGCAAAGGATGTCTTCAATTGGATCAGTTCTGTAGCCCAACTTTGCTTCATTCTATCCAAAATTGAGATGTGACCACTCAACAAAAATGCAAAAGCTTCTGCCCTCTTGAGATCTGTCGGATCATTTGTTTGGGCGGTGGTCTGAGTATCACTAATGGCCTCATGCATAGTTTCTAACTTAGGGATTATAATCCTTCTAAGTTCTCCCATTCGGTTAGTGATATTCTTCCTTTCCTTCTCAAGATTCTTTATTTCATTCAAGACTGCAATAGTCTGACATTCTTGATTTATTATGGAGGAAGAGAGAGGATCAAAACTTTGAGATAAACTTTGTAGCTTGTCCTGTTCCTCTTTTATTTTCTTATCAATTGTTGCTGTTGCCTTTGACCAGGATATACAAAATTTATAAATGTCACCGCCATCCTTAAGAGCATTTTCTAAGCTCTTTATTCCAATACTCATATTTCTCCTATCGTTAGAGATTAATCCTAATACTTCTAAAAATCTTTTATCCAAAAATTCCTTCCGGACCTTTTCTTCAGCAGATTTTTCTAGAGATTCAAAATGTGTACTAACACTGCTAACTAAGGTTTTGAGATTACCGGAAGAGGAGGCTGTGGGATCCTTTTGAAAAGATGGCATGATCTTTTCTAGCACTCCAGATGCTACCTCCATAAGCTCACAGTCTTCCATGTGAGATTTCAGCAGTTTTTCTTTGACTTTCTCATTTGCAAATGAGACTATTTTCATTGTTTGCACCGGTGACAAAGAGTCAAAATCTAATGGTCCTTTTAGCAGGTCCAGTTCATCAATTTCTATAGTGGCTTTTGTCAGGAATTCTTGAACAGTTTATGCAGTGTCTCTTGCCGGAGACAGATGTTTCTTCTCTTCTGCAGTTTTGTCCTTTTGAATCTTTTCTCCTTCCTTACTCTTACCACTTTCAGTCGTGGTTTTCTCTGTTGGGGTGCTATCAACCTCTTTTTCTTTAACTGCTACTTCTTTCTCCTGTAGTTTCTCTTCTTCTTGGGATCCGGAGACTGTAGGGGAAACTGGAGGAGAGATGTTAGTCTGTTCAAGGCCCACTTCTTCCGGAGCAGATGATTCCAAATCCGCAGCTGTTTCTGCACCTAAGTCCTCTACAATAGGAAGATTGAACCTTTTGAAGGCCTTCCGGAGGATCTCTTCTGTTTCTTTGGCCACTTTGTCAGTCTCACCAAGCATGAGTTGATTCATCCTGGCTTTACTTCTGAACTCATCTTTGCAGTCTTTGAAGATTATGTTCATTGTCTTGGGATCAATTTGAGGATATAGCTGAATAGCTATCTGCTCCCGGATCTCAAGATCTTTTGCATGAGCATTATTCTTTCTTATTTCTAATTCCTTTTCTAGGCTTTTAGGAATTAGAGATATGATCTCAATGAAAGCCTTATTGTATATGCTCAGATACTTGACTGTGGCTTCCTGCAGAATCTTTTGGTCAGCCTCATTGTAGTCATCATAAAATTCAGTCATTGGTTGAAGGTTTCCATCCACCGTAACCGACTTGATTACACTCTCTAGAGACAGAGTGGGCTTTTCAACAGATACCTCTGCCATTTCATCCTTGTCTTGGCCTGTGGAGGGTTTACTAGATCCTTTCTTCTTCTGCTTCTTTATTTCTTTTACTCCCTCATCTGACTCAGTTTCCTCTTCATCCTTTTGGCTTTCATAAGCCCTTGTGGCTTTTGTCTTAGATCTTTTACCGGATGCCTGGACTTCCAGTTTTGAACTTTTGGTTGTGGGAGGTGCAGATCTTTTTGATGATCTGGTCCGGGTGGAAGTTTCAACCGGAACACTTTCTTTACTTTTCTTTTCTTCCTCAGCCTTCCTCCTCTTTTCCCAGCTGGCATCAAGTGCCTCTTTTGAGATGCCTAGGCCTTGAGCAATATGCTCTACTTCTTTTCTCACCTTTCTCTTTATCTCAGGTTCCCTGAGTTCTACATGGATCTTTACACTCAGCTCCTCAAAGGTTCCAAACCTTTCTGCCTTTGGATCTTTGGGCTGACTTAGTATGTGTTGAACATGCAGCTCCACTATCTGTTCATCCACTTCATACCCCATGGGCATGATCCAGACAGTCCTTGGCTCCACCGCCTCCATTAGGCACTGATCAGTGTCCACCATAAAGCACACTGAGTCTTTGTATTTTTCAACAAGAGACTGGGGAATTCTCTCTCTTGCTTGCATCATGCTTTGGAAGTTTTTGAAGTATCCCCATAGGGCTATATTTCTTGCTTTGGCATCCCCAAGCCCATGTAGATAGTCTCTTATCTGGACTGCAACAGGTTTGTCATTCTGCCATACCCATCCACTTGATCCAGGCAGCTCATTCATGAAGTAGAAGAATAGACATACTATAAGAGTACCATACTTAAAGGAATTCTTCTTGTCCTTCTTGATTTTCTGTATATTTTCCATTAATTGGCTTAAGAGCAGTTTGCAGAGATCATATTCTGCATTCTTCCTTAGCATTTCATAGGCAGTATATACTGCAGTTCCGAATACAGAATTCTCCCTGCTGGAGTGATAGATCTTGTATCCTATTATCACGGACACATACTTGATATCCGGATCAGAAATATCTTCAATGGTCATTGTCCTCTTATCAAATTTTGATCCGGTGGCCTCAGTTACAATGTTATTTTTGACAGATTTGAGGATAGGTATCCCTCCAGAAGAGTATAGACCAGTTACTGCTCTAATTGCCTCTTTTGTGATCTTGCAGGGTCTATCCAGCCATAGGAAGTTGTCATGCATCCTGCTCAGTACATACCGGACCCATTCATCTTCTTCAAAGCAGGGGAAATGAATAAATTGCTCAAATTGTTTCTTCTGGATACCCTTATACTCTGGTTTAAGCTCAAAAGCATTGTCTATCAGTTGCTTGTGATAGAGATCTCTCAATTTGAATTCCCCAAATTCCTCAATGCTTGCATGTATGTAAACCCTAATGTCTTCTGTGTGTAAAACTCCGTGAGGAACACTGGAAAATGCTCCTAAGGGATCTACCTCCAATGACTTGTATGGATGTTTCTTAAATTCAGGTCGGGGCCTATCTGAGATTTTCACTATATTTGGAGTAGCCATTTCTTCAAATATTTGCAGTGAGATAATGAAAATGGAGAATACCTTATGCGCCTTCGGTTTGCACGGAGTGGTTGGATTGATTTCTTTATGCAATGACTTCGGCAGGAGATCTTTGGTGTGCTTGATGAATCTTGTTGCAGAGCTCCACTTTTCGCTTCTTCTTGAGTGCAGAATGAGCAAATGCTTTTTGAGAAATCCCTTATATTGCTCCGCAAACCCTAATATCTGATGGCAATAAATGCTCGACCTATATTATTCCGGTTTGCCTTATCCAGATAGCTTGGAGTATCCCGGATCAGTCCTGATCTGTGAACATCATCCAGATCTTTCAATCATGAATAAATCGAGGTGACACATTACAAGAACATCCCAAACACTCTGTCCAATCCGCAGAATAAGACAATACACTTCCGGATCTCTCCGGACCTTTTTGTAATCCTCTGTCATACCGGAGCATCTCCCGGAACAGGTCTTACTTGATCGATCACAGCTTCTTCATATCTCCATGCGGACCTCTGAAATCTTATCTGGATCATCTCAAGACTTATATCTTTAAACCCTTTACTCCGCATCTTGTGCCACATCCGGCACCACTTGATTGGCTGGGGAAATAGGATTTTCTTTGAGTCTCCCCCTGAGCCAGAGCTCACTTTTTAATTTCTGGAAGAAATATCAGCACCAGAGTCTGGTGCGGATCCAACCTCTACATTCTTTGAACTTTTCTTCACCCAAATCTTGCTCATCTGATTCCTAACTTCATCCGCATTCATCTTTTGTTTACCCTTGTCTTGATTCTAATTATACACCAGACCTCTTTTGTCCTGATTCTTGCTTCTACAGACTTTAGCATTATGACCGGACCTATTACAGATTTGGAAAATAACATTTCTTTGCATATTTGACTGATAACCTCTTGATTTGCATTGATTAGCCATATGACCTACTCTATTGCATGTAAAGCATCTACCTTTGAATGAATTGTTTACTTGCATATTTCTGCATTCATGGGATTTGTGTCCATACCTTTTGCAGTTAAAGCACTGTCCGGAGAAGGATGAATTAATCTGATTCATTCTCTTTTTGCACTGATTAGCTTTGTGACCAAAGTGGTTGCAGCTGTGGCAGTATCCATTGAAAGATGGATATCTTTGAGCATTGGGCTGTCTTACCGGAGGTCTTCTAGGTCTATTCCTTGGATTTTCTGATCCAAAATTCTTTTGACCAGATCCGGAGCTTTCTCCTTTCTCATATCCCAAACCATACTTGTCATCTATCCTCTTTTGACTTCCAAGAAGAACTTCAAGTTGAGCAGAACTTATCTTGAATTTCTCTTTATATTCATTTGCTGTTTGAAGGTCTCTTTTGAGAGAGGCAATTTGATCCTCAAGTTTTTCTTCATTATCTTTGGCATCTTCAAGATCAGATTCAAGATGTCTGATAATCCTGTCCATCTGGTGGCATTCTTCTGATTTTTCTTTAAGAGATTGTCTTAGATTGTCTTCAGCTTTTCTTTTTTCTTCAATCTCTTGAGTAAACTTTATAGTTCCTGATTCCATTTCATGTCTTAACATAATGACTTCTTTTGATAACTTTTCACATAACCTGGTTTGCTCAGTCAATTCTTCATTTGTATTGCTTTCTTCACTTTGACTTGCCAATTGTTGGAGCAGCTCCTTTCTCTTTTTCATAGAGAGACTTAATTTGTCTTTTAATTCTCTCATGAATTCATCAGCCTGTTTGAGTCTTTCCTTTAATTCATTGACTTCAGAATTTGACTGTTCAAGATCCTCAAGGGCAGTCTTGAGTTGCTCCCTTAAACCATATTCATCCATTTGAAATCCCAGATCTTCCTCAAGCTGTTAGGCTCTATTAGGAGGAACTTAGCTCTGATACCAATTGTTGATAACTGAGAGGGGGGGGTGAATCAGTTATCCTAATTATTTCCCTTTTTGAACTTTCTTATTAATTAATGCAGCATTGAATTAAACACAAAAACATTACCAAGAAATAAGAAACACATGACACAGTATTTTTGACGTGGAAACCCTGTTAAGGGAGAAAACCACGGGGTGATTAACCCAAAAATTATTCTCTGTTAGAAGAATAGGAAATTACAAAATGGCACTTGCCAATTAGGGCTCACTGTCTGAGCACACTGCTCACAAAGAGGCCCACTGCCTACAAGGAGACACACTGTCTACAAAGTGATAAGAATCACAGTCTTGAACTGATTGGAAGCATCTACATATGCTGGAGTTCAGTTCCAGTTAGGCTCAGTACACTGATCTGCTGCACTTCATCTTTCCTCTGTTCTTTATTCTGCTATCCTTTCACATACCGGATCTTTCTTGCTACTTCTGCTCTGTTCTGCACTTATTCGCATATACCTTCACACACTCATACACTTCACAACTAAATCCATCCTCTATATATATCCGCACAAGTAATTTCATCACTTTTCTAGTCGGCATCCAGAACAGTCTAGTTTCTTACAAACTCTGTTCTGTCGGCTGAATCCTTGCTCACCAAGTAATGCGGATCAAGCATATACTTGTAGATATCATTAATCATGTCGGCCAAACATGATTCATGCCTTCACAACCTTTATCATCAATAGTAACACATCTGGAAAGTAGTCTGATACTCTGTCAGTCAGTTCTTCCTCTGTTTTCACTGTCTCTCACGAATCCGGTACTCAACTATTCATATCTTTTTCCTTGTCCATCACCAGAGGCTAAATCCTTGGAATATACCACTCAAGGTAGTCCTCTTGACTTCCCCAAATCCGCACTGTACCAAGACACTTCCTCTGACAGATCCGGACCAATCTGTCGGACCTTGCCACATGCTCTATTCTTGTTCACCGGACCACAACAATCTTCATTCTGACTTCCGGTAGAGACACACCATGACTTGCGGATATGTGGGATGACCTTTGTTGCCATCAATGACAACAACCATGAATCCATATAGTGTCTCTTGCCAACAGATATCTATTCATGAATATACAAATTCTAATGAAAGTAAACAATATCACTAAAATGAAAATCTCATCAAACCAAAAGCACTAGATTGAAGAGGAGGAGTGGTAGCTACTTTCTGCACTGTGCTCTACGTCTGGTGAGTCATGTTGGGGAATTGAGAGAAGACCTAGGCTTAGATCAGTATCTAGAAAATGTGGAGAAGAACTGGAGGCATTCATCCTAGTTTGTTGATTATAGAAACTATGTAGTCTAGTCAAACTATGTAGTCTGGCCCAAGTTATCCAAGAATGCATTGTTGAATGTTGATTCTTAGAATGACCGATTTGGGGCCCAAACTGAGGTCTCACATGCTGAGGTGCCCAATTTAAACTCTGTAGAAGATTTGATTCCTTGTTTTTAGGGTCATTAATCCCACCCTGGTAGCTTCCAACATCTCCTTGTGTAGACAAATTGACACCAATCTTTTGGGAATTCATGTTAAGAAACTGTGTTATCACCCAATACTGAAACCCCATATGGATGAAAGCTATCTGATGGCATTGTTAAATTGGTAGCATTAACAGGAGGCACTTCGGTGGAGTCCACAAAACAATCTCCACTGGCCATACTGCAGACCATATAATGCCCACCAATATTCTTCAATCGGTGCACAACGGCCTTCCTGGCTCCCTCAACAGTCACATATATAAAAACAACATTCTGAGTCTTCTTATCAAATCTTATGGATCCCACTTCTATTTCTCCATACTTAGAGAAGAACATGAAAAGCCTTCCGTCATGCATGTCAGATGGGACTTTCCTTACAGAAATCATTCGTTCAATAACTGGCTCAACAGGCTTCTTTTCTTCACAACAAACCTGGCATAGAGTATATCTGGTATCAATTCTCTTGTAGGGGACTTTGAGGGCTTTCTGTGAGCCTTCCAAGTGCTTGTAAGTAACAATTGCATAGCCTTTAGACCTACCAATGTCCTCATCCATGACCACCTTACATTCTTCCAGCTCTCCGTATAAAGAAAATATGGATTTTAGGGTTTCTGAGGTGCTATTCGGACTGAGGCCACTAACAAGAAGTGTTTTGTGGGCAGGATTATTTTCAGCAACTTTTTCTATGTACTCTAGTAATAGATCGGGATACTTGCTAATAGCGTGGCTGAGATTTTGAACTAGACATTTAAAAATTTTGAACTTGCTGAACACTTCATATTTTTTATCGAGCATAAAAATCCAAACTTTCCTAGTGCAGTCATCAAGGAAAGTCAAAAAATAATTAGAACTTCCAAGAGAAGTTACCTCGGTTGGTCCAAAAACATCTAAATAAACCAGCTCCAAGGGTGAGGTGTTCTTCTCATGACCCATCTTTATGAAGTTGATTCGCTTCTGCTTGCTGTAAAGACAATGTTGGCAAAGATCCAAATCCATGAATTTCAACCCTGGTAATTATTCTCTTTTGATCATGACTTCAAGACCTTTCCTACTCATATGTCCAAGCCATTGGTGCCAAATCTCAGTTTCCCTGTCTGTCAGTGTCATAGTAGCTCCCACTTGAGAGTCATTTTCAAAAACATATAAACTACCCTCTCTATTTCCTTTGGCAATCTGCAGGACACCTTTAGTAACCTTCCATGAATCTGGATAGAAGGTAGTATTGCAGCCTTGTGAGAACAATTGGGTTACAGAAATCAGATTCTTTTTTAGTTTTGGGACATGCCTAACATCTTGCAAAAGCCATTTGCTTCCATTCTTGGATTGTAGGAGAACATCACCTTTACCAATGATGTCCAATGAATTGTTATCCCCCAAGTAGACCTTCCTAAACTGTCCTCCTTGATAATTAGAGAAGGCATCCATACAAGAGGTGGCATGAAAGGATGCACCCGAATCTAGAACCCATGAATCTGAGTGGTTTCACTTACAGACAAAACCAAAATATTATCATCCTTGTCATAGACAGCATTGACCTCACTGTCTTTAACCTTCTCTTGCATCTTCTTATAGGAATAACAACTTTTCTTGGTGTGACCGGGCTTACCGCAGAACCAACAGTCACCAACTCTACCTCTAGATTTTGACCTCTTCACTGATTTTGATCTTCTTTTCTTATTGTCTTTGCCTCTATTCTGAGGCCTTCCTCTACTAACAAAGGTTAAGGCTTTACCGGAAGATATTTCTTGGTTCTTTCTATGCATATCTTCACTAAGGAGTGTAGCTGCTACGTCATCAAAAACCAATTTTGTTTTGGCTGCAACTGAAGTACTTATGGCCATCACGACACCTTCCCAGCTATTAGGTAATGAGCATAGCGGCAAGATTTGCTCTAATTTCATCTTCCAACTTTATCTCCACTGAAGTCGGTTGGGTAAGTAAGGTATTAAACTCATTCAGATGGTTTGACATAATTCCACCTTCTTTCATTTTCAGGTTATAAATTTTTTTCATAATAAAAACTTTATTGGATGCTAAAGCCATTTCATACATTTTAGAGAGTTTATCCCACAACTCCTTCGAAGTCTTCTCCACTGAAACATTAAATAATACATTGCTGGATAATGAGAGGAAAATCGTAGCTCTTGCCTTCTTATCCATCTTGTTCCACTCTTCAATCCTCATTGAGCTTGGCTTCTTTGCTACCCCTTCAAGTGCGAGTGAGAGGTCTTGTTTTATCAGCAAAGACTCCATATGCACCTTCCACAGTCCAAAATTCTAACCAGAGAATTTATCAATCTTCAGTTCCTCCATGACTTGAAAATCCAACACCGATTTTTGCAACCAGCTATATCATCACCATACAACTTTGATACCAATTGTTAAGACTGAAAGTACAACTCAATTACAGAAAGAGAGTAATGAACAGCACATAGATTTAATTAGAAAGCAAAAAGAAATAAGACACCAGATTTATCGTGGTTCACCAAACTTGGCTACATCCACACTGAGCAGAGGAATTATTATTGCTGCAAGAATTGAGTTTTACAATGAGAAGTCCAGCATATATAATGCTTCATTATACATCACAAGAGGAATATGAATAGACAAAGAATTGGCGGGAAAGTAATGTGTCCGTTGGTCTTCATTTCCTTACACAATCAATAGTGTGATCGCGATTCACTACTAATTACTATCAATTATTTTTTGCACAAACTGATATTGGAATGGTTGTAAGAAATTTTATTGTGCAGGTCAATAGTTCTCTCCAAATCAAATCATTAACATGGTTAATGGTGACAGCTTCCAATTCTAGCTTTATAATTTATAGGACAGAATTATAAATATTGGAGTATCAAAATGAAAATACTTTGGTAATTAGTAGAAGTACAATTCAATATCAAAATATTCTCAATGTCTTGACAACAGATCAATGAACTCAACTGCAAAATAACCCAAAAAAAGTAATCAGAGAATTTAATATTTTATTTTTTCTTATATTAAAGCAATGGCAAAACCAAAGGATATGGTGATGCTTTGCAAACTATGTATCAAGAATCTAACAAACTTAGATTGGTAAGACTTCAAACCCTTAGAAGAGCTTTTGAAATTTTTAGGACAAGAAAAGTTGAGTTCCTTCGGACATTTTTTCAAATACTAGCAAGTGATACAATATTTCAAGGATATCTACCATATTTCAAGGTTAGCTAGGATAATTAATGCATCTAGTCTTCTACATCCTCAGATGCATCATCTCACCTGATCATATGTACCTTTTGAAGTGACTTGGATACATGATTTTATTTTTCTCTTGGAGGGCTATTCGTAAATATCATCCATTCCAACAATCAAAGGTCAATTTTGGCCAATAAAAATAGGACAAATATTTACCACTTTTTATTGTGAATGAGGTGTAAAATTACTATTGAATGTTTGACCATTGAAGTGGATGATATTTAAGTAGAGTGTGTCCCTCATAGGACCAACTACATAAAAGAATCACAAACATTAGTCATACAAAAAGGTGCAACGATGAGAATAGAGAACAACATTTATGTGCTTGAGAAAGAGGTTAGGGTACCATGTCTGAGTAGTGAAGGTGGACCAACTGGATAGCACCAATTACATTCCCCGCCTTAGCCTCCATTCTGGTAGGTAGTTGAAAGCAATGGACCTCAAGAGTAGCATTAAGAATATTAATACACCCATACTGGAGACCCTTTTGCAAGCATTGAAAATATAGGCAATAGCCAGAGAAGAGTGAAGCAACACCATAGGAAAAATCTCACCTAGGGGAGCCTCACCATTGTAGATGTTGTAAGCGTCGAGGCAAACCTTCCAATAGTCAAGATTGAAGTGTGCTTGCAAACCAAGGAGAATGCAATTGAAATGACATAATCAGGATCTTGCACCAGATCCATGATGTTTGAGAGGAAAATGGAGGCCATTTTTTATCGCCTCAACATAGGGAGAAGATCTAAGCAGTGGATTTCCAATCACAATTCTAACTACAAATTCCACTTGTGTACACTCAATATTGAAAACCATGTTCAACTTCACAGCATCATACTCCCCTTCATCCTTTGGTTCCCACTCCAAAGAAGGAAGGTTGTTAGTGTATATATTTCATACAATTAGGCTTAAGCCTACTTAGGTGTGACTTTATACAATCTTGACACATGCCTCATTGAGGTGTCAAGATTGTTGGATGGTTAGGAGAGGTATTGCTGAGTTGCCCACTAACTAGCCACCTTATGCTAGTTTTTAGGGAGGCAACTCACCACCACTCATAGTTGAGGAGTCCTTTCCTCAACTAACAACTTCCTCTCCTCACCTATTTGTACTTGACTTATCCAAGTTATTTGATGGTGGATTTTCTCTGTTTTGCATACAATTTCTTTGTTGTGTTACAATATTTGTGCTTGTTTTTTGTCTCCTTGTTCTTTAGGAAATCTTACAATGGTTAATTCAAAAGTTAAAAACAAAGACGTGCATTGAAGTCGAAAGGATAAGAACCTACATAATCACAAAGAAAATGGGAAGGAATTGCATGTGAGGAGAAAAATAGAAGATGAGAAATAAAGTTTGTTGAACCAAATGGGGAATTATTGAAGGCCAACACATGTCAATATCTCTTGTCAACAGAGAATTAATGAGATAGTATCCATTGTAGATGCACTCTAAGAGCACTCTACTTAAATATCATCCATTTCAATGGTCAAATAGTTAATAAAAATTATACACCTCATTCACAATAAAAAGTGGTAAATATTTGTTCTATTTTTATTGACCAAAATTGACCTTTGACTGTTGAAGTGGATGATATTTAAGAATAGCCCTCCAAGAGGAGAATAAATCCATGCATCAGCCAAACATAGCCAAAAATACTTGCAAGTCACTTCAAAAGGTACCTATGATCAGGTCATATGATGCATCGGGGATGTAGAAGAATAGATGCTTTAATTATCCTAGCTAACATTGAAATATTGTATCACTTGCTAGTATTTGAAAGAATTTAATAGGAGATAGGAACTAAAGAAGTGATGCCTTTGATCATATCTATCAAACCCATCTAAGCTAAGAATGATATGTAGCAAGAAGATGATGTGAGAAGACAATATTACCATTAGCCAATATGATCTTAAGTTGTGACATATTAAGCTACCCTTTGTCAAATTAATTTGATATGACGATGTCCAGGCAATATTAATTAGTCATAGAAAAATATATATACTAATGATGCTTGCATCTTGGCCCGTACAAAATTTGAAATCCATATCTTGATGTTAGAAATCTTTTATCTATTCTCCGTGCATGGATCCTTAGGAGAGAGACTAACTTTAACCTTGGCTAAGAAATTGATCAGTATATTTGGCAAGTAGATATTGAATAGATCCTCATAAAGTGACCATAATTGTCAATTAAATTATGTGTACTCAATTGAACAACTCTACAGATTAGATTTTTGACACCTATTAGGGCCCAGGTAAAAAATATTAATACTTTGAACTTGGTTTATCCCATGATTAGCTAACCAGTCAGCCACCCCATTCACCTCCCTATAACAATGTGAGATTTTGTATTCATTAAGCCAAGTTAAGCACTTCCATATAGGTTGTATTAAGTATTTCAATTTCCAATCAAGTACCTTTTTTGATTTCAAGGTAGTGATGATTATCATTGAATCTCCCTCAATATATAATTGTGATGATAATTATCATTCAATCTCCCTCAACCCATAATTTTTTAATGTTTAAATCTATGGCCAATTCTAAGCTTTTCAGGAGAGATGAAGCTTCTATTGTATTATTAGTGCCCTTTGGGAGTTTTATTTCTTTAGTGGAAATGGGATTTCTAGATGGGTCTTTAAGTATACATCCCACGGCTAAGAGACTAGGATTTCCGCACAATGCTCCATCAAAATTTAGCTCGAGGAAAGCAGTGGTGGGGGGAATATATTTGACTAGATTAAGATTCACATTGATTGTCTTGTTTCAAATTGAGCATTATTGGGAGGCCGGTGAATCATCTACCATTTGTTGAGTACAATGTTACCCCAATTCAAAAAAATTCAATTTGAATTGGGACACCTCATCACCTTAGCCATCACCACTTCTAATATGGCTGCACCAATTTTATTTAGTACCTTTTCTAGTGGAGAGGGATACTTTATGAAAATTAATGAGTTAAGGCTTGAGTGGTTACATCTGAAGGGTTTAATTGAAGGTGGTTAGATAAAAAAAACCCTTAGATAAAACACCCTTCGAAATAATCCCCTATTCTCAAATCAAACCCTCGATGGAGTCTCCTTTGCACCTATCAAAATGCTAACGAAAAACCAATTTTGTTTCACCTTTTGGGGGACCAAATGAAGTCATTTATAAATTCTATTTTGGAAGTATGTAGCCCTTAGTATAAGCTTTCCAAAAAGTATTATATTGAATATATTTCATTTGATTATTATATTTATTTTCTATTTTCTAATGAAGATAGGGTTTTCACCAAACATCAATGTCTCTATTCTAGACACATGGAAAAATTAAAAATAGAGAAAACATTTCTAAAAATATCTGCACACTAGGTATTGATGTCTTTGTTTCAACAAAAAAGAATAAGTTAATTTGGATACATACATAAAAAGTTATGATGGATGGTATAAACTTATGTCTAAATTATAATCAATCTCACTTCAAAAATTAATTTAAAAAATATGAAACAAAAATTTATTAAAAATATGTGCGCACTAGATATTGATGTTACAAATCTATGTTTAAAAATTTATAATTTTTTATTTTCTATAAATTTTTTTATGTTGTATCGTATAAACATTACTGTTTAAACATGATGTTAACTATAAAAATACAAGTTATTAAAGGTTACATAAAAAAATTCACAAATTATTTCTTAATTGTGAATGAGGTGTAAAATTGCTATTCAATGTTTGACCATTGAAGTGGATGATATTTAAGTAGAGTGTGTCCCTTGTAAGACCAACTACATACAAAAATTACTAACATTAGTCATAGAAATAGGCACAATGATGAGAACAGAGAACAACATATGTGTTTGAGAAAGAGGTCGGGGTACCATGCCTGAGTAGTGAAGGTGGATGAACTAGATAGCACCAAATACATTCCCCACCTTAGCCTTTGGTAGGTAGTTGAAAGCCATGGACCTCAAGAGTAGAATTAAGAATATTAATACACCCATACTGGAGACCTCTTTGCAAGCATTGAATATTATAGGAAATAGCCAGAGAAGAGTGAACCAACACCGTAGGAAAAATCTCACCTAGGGGAGCCTCACCATTGTAGATGTTGTAAGCATCGAGGGAAACCTTCCAATAGTCAAGATTGAAGTGTGCTTGCAAATCAAGGAGAATACAATTGAAATGACATAATCATGATCTTGCACCAGATCCATGATGTTTGAGAGGAAAATGGAGGCCATTTTTGATAGCCTCGACATAGGAATAAGATCAAAGTAGTAGATTACCAATCACAAATTTGACTACAAATTCCACTTGTGTGCAGTCAATATCAAAAACCATGTGTAGATTCATAGTATCATACTCCCCTTCATCCTCTGGTTCTGACTCCAAGGAAGGAAGGTTGTTAGTGTATATATATTTCATACAATTAGGCTTAAGCCTACTTAGGTGTGCCTTTATACAATCTTGACACATGCCTCATTGAATTGTCAAAGCTGTTGGGTGGTTAGGACAGGTATCACTGAGTTGCCCACTAACTAGCCACCTTATGCTAGTTTTTAGGGAGGCAAATCACCACCACTCATAGTTGAGGAGTCCTTTCCTTAGCTAACAACTTCCTCTCCTCACCTATTTGTACTTGACTTCTGTAAGGTGGATTTGCTCAGTTTTGCATACAATTTCTTTGTTGTGTTACAATATTTGTGCTTGTTTTTTGTCTCTTTATTCTTTAGGAAATCTTACAATGGTTGATTCAAAAGTTAAAAACAAAGACATCCATTGAAGTTGAAAGGATAAGAACCTACATAATCACAAAGAAAATGGGAAGGAATTGCATGTGAGGAGAAACACATAAGATGAGAAATAAATTTTGTTGAACCAAATGGGGAATTACTGAAGGCCAACACATGTCAATATCCCTTGTCAATAGAGAATTAATGAGACAGTATCAATTATAGATATACTTTAAGAGCACTCTACTTAAATATCATCCATTTCAGTGGTCAAATAGTTAGTAGAAATTTTAAACCTCATTCACAATAAAAAGTGGTAAATATTTGTTCTATTTTTATTGACCAAAATTGACCTTTGACTGTTGAAGTGGATGATATTTAAGAATAGCCCTCCAAGAGGAGAATAAATCCATGCATCATCCAAACATAGCCAAAAATACTTGCAAGTCACTTCAAAAGGTACCTATGATCAGGTCAGATGATGCATCAGGGATGTAGAAGAATAGATGCTTTAATTATCCTAGCTAACATTGAAATATTGTATCACTTGCTACTATTTGAAAGAATTCAATAGGAGATAGAAACTATAGAAGTGATGCCTTTGATCATATCTATCAAACCCATCTGAGCTGAGAATGATATGTAGCAAGAAGATGATGTGAGAAGACAACATTACCATTGGCCAATAGGATCTCAAGTTGTGACATGTTAAGCTACCCTTTGTCAAATTAATTTGATATGATGATGTCAAGGCAATATCAATTAGTCATAGAAAAATATATATACTAATGATGCTTGCATCTTGGCCCCTACAAAATTTGAAATCCATATCTTGATGTTATAGAAATATTTTATCCATTCTCTATGCATGGATCATTAGGAGAGATACTAACTTTAACCTTGGCTAACAATTTGATTAGTATATTTGGCAAGTAGACATTGAATAGATCCTCATAAAGTGACCATAATTGTCAATTAAATTATGTGTACTTAATTGAACAACTCCACAGATTAGATTTTTGACACCTATTAGGGCCCAAGTCAAAAATATTAATACTTTGAACTTGGTTTATCCCATGATTAGATAACCAGTCAGCAACCCCATTCAGCTAACTCATCAAATTTTTATTTGAGGTCATACATTTCTTCTACCTCCTCATCAATATGGTTAGGGAATTTCAGAAAGCCTTTCTTCATTTTTATTCTCATCTGCCATGTATGTAAGTCTCTAGGATCCTATTTTGCAACCACTAAGACTACAGGGGGTGGGTGTAAAAGTAGTGGAGGCTTGTAATGCATCCCTATCCAATTAGTTTTGAGTTTTTCTAGTATCTTTGTCAATACCTCAGCTCTTCTATAAGACCATCTAAGGTTGGTAGGTGAAATCATTTCTCTCCTTTTCAAATACATAGGCAAAGGGTTATATATTTCTTCGTAGGCACTCCAAGCTTTGTCAATTAATGGTGGTCCATTAACTTTGAAGTCTTCAAAACAGATCCTAATGCTTTCATTGTATTTATCTCTCATATGCTCATATCTCTAAACTCTTCAAAATTGAGCTTTAAAAGCAAAAGGCTTCCGTATTAGGGTATCTCATTTGTAATCCTATAGTCCTTTCTCCATGGAGATACTCCCTAGTTCTGTCTTGCCACTGAATTTGATTTTGCATGTTGGACATAAATGCCCTTAGTTGAACTTCCCCCACAAATGGATTGCTAAAGAAATCATTATGTTTTTTCAAGAAATAGATTATGAATGAAAAATTCACATAACAAAATTTTCTAAATAATAGGTACTTCTTTAAATGCTTCGAGGAACTGCTAATCATCTGGGTCATGTGGCAAGTTGTAAGAGATTCTTAAGAGTTTCCATCTCAATAGATGCTCATTAAGGAACATGGAATACAATTTGGGTGGTTTCCTACATGCCAATAATAGTTCTCCAATTTTATATGCATCTATTTTAGCCTAATACAACCTGTCATAAGATTCCTTTAATAATACTATTTCCTTTTTAAGTCTAGCATTTTCAGCTCTAGATTGTCTTAAGAAATAGCATTTTTCCATCCATTTGCCCAACATGGGAGGGATGTGGACTTGAAACCACTCCATCTTAGTTGGATCTATTTGAACCTCTTTTGATTCCATAGTTGGCCTAACACTGACTTCTTGTAAATCCCGTTCCAATTCAATAGTTCTGCTTAAAGCTCTATTTAGTTCCAATTTCTATTTTTCTTGTTCCTTTGCAAATGTTTTCAAACACTACTCCAAATTGAAGGTTAAATTCTTAATTTGTTTATGCTTTTTAGATAAACTAGCCAAACACTTATCTTTTTCTTCAATTTGTTGCAATTGGGACTGTAATTCTTTAATGGTTTGTTCTCTCTATTCCATGAGTTCTATTTGTTACTCTATCTCTTGTTGTCTATTTATCTGTTCCTCATTTTGTTGCAGTTTTTTTTAATTAAATAATTCCTGCTCTCAATTCCTCTATTTTTGGTGTCATATACTCTTTTTTGTTATCCTCTACATCTGTAGAAAGGGGGAAATAAAAATTTTTGCTTCATTGTTGGACACATGTCCTTTTTTAGTTGCTTCTAATGGACCATATTCTATGTCACTAACATTACGTAAAGGAGACAATTGTCTCACCTCAAACACTGTATCAATTTCCTGAATGTCCACTAGTTGTTGCGAGGGAGGAATTATTTTTACAGACTCATATTCATGACTCTCTTCTTCTTCAACTAGAACATAATTGGGCATTTGTTCACTTTTTCCCTCTTGTTCTTTCTCTCCTATTTCTTTTTATTCTTCCTTAGAGGGGTCAATCCCTTGTTTAGATTTAGCGGGTTTACTTCTTTCCAGGGTTTGAGCTACATTTACACAGGGATGAGATACATTTTCATCTAGCTGGGCTATTTTTCACAAGGTTCAGCTATTTCTCCACAAGGCTGCCTCTCTTGTCTCTTTTTTGAAGGAATAGGGGGTAATTCATAGGCTGTTGTGCAACTGGATTCAGCGGCCAGCCGTTTGTTCCTTCTTGGGGGATGAGGTTTTTGCAGTTTTATCTTGGGCCTCTTCTCCTTTTTATGGGGCCAAATATATTCATCCTCTAAATCCATTAAATCCACATTTTCTCGTTTCTCTTGGGTTTCAGGCACATTATGTGATTTAGGTCTCTCTTCAGGGTTTGAGAGACTTACTAGATTTTTTGGTGCCTTGCCGCTAGGAGCTTGTCTATCATTTTGAGGTACAGGGGAGAGTTCTCTTAAACTTTGGGTTGCGACACCAAACAACTCACCTTCCTCAAATTGCCTTTAGGGCCAGGGTTCTCAAATTTCTGCAGAAACTTCTGGCATTTTGCATTTGGTTTTCTTTTCTTATGGAAATGATTTGCAAATTAAATGAACAAGACCATGATATTTCAAAGGACCAGACCCTATCTTGAATCGCTCTATCATACTAACAAGGGAATCATGGAGGAAGGAAGGAAGGTTAACCCTTGATTTAGGGTTTTCCACGCCATGGTGTATGTGCATGAGTAGCCAAAAGGGGGGACGAACTATAGTGGTGCATTGCCCTTCACATGTGAAGTGTTTATTAATCCATGCAACTGCTATTCGCCATGGTTTTGCAATAGGCATTCAGTGGAATCCCTTGTTTTGCCCCTGGGTGTTTATAACTAGCAATGGGTGAGGTTCCCCTTCCCGTGCAAAAAGTTCTATCATTTTTTGATAGGAAATGTTTGTGGTTTCTAACAAATTAACACCTTCATTCCCAATACTAGATAAATTAGAAATGATTTGGGGACTCACCTTGAATTTCTTCCCGTACACAATTGATTGGCCATCTACAAAGTTCTCAACAAATTCTTTGACCAACCGCGCATGATGTCCCTCAAATTTCTTTATAAATTCCAGCCATAGGACTACCCTCTGAAATAGCTCCGAAATATTCCCTAATGCCAGCAATTTTTCTGGTGAAGCTGGCTCAGACTTGCATTTGGCTCCTCCCATTCTTATTTTTTACTGGTAATATTGCTAAGTGACTACTAAAATATTGTGGTACTCCAAAATGATAAAACTTCTCAAGTAATTGATAGGCAAATTAAAGAAAATGTAGTTTTTAAGGCCACCTGTACATCGGCAAGGTTGATAAGACAAGGATTAATTTAGGGTACTTAGCTTCTCAGCAGTTCATTATGACATTGCATGGGATAGAGTGTGTGAGCTGCCACCTTCTCTAGTGAAGAAACAGTTCGCACATTTTGCCAAATTTGGAAAAGAAAGGGGTTTGTGCCAATTTATCTATTTTTATTCACAGTAAATTACCTATTTAAACTAAAAGATGTACGTACCTTCCGTTCCATCGTTGATTTGAAAGTTGCTCATTTCTGCTGACGTAATAGAATCCTAGGTGGCGGTACCATTTAATTCAGATGAAATGAATTTATTATGACATGATAGTGGGGTGGCTGAAAGTGTTTACTTATTATGATGATAGGTTGCCATAATAATATCATTTATTATGGTAGGGAATGGAAAACTCACAATGGCTTAACATGGTGTATTATGGTGGTGACAATGGTCATGTTTTAAGAATGTAGGAACATTTACATAGAAGGGAATCATAAACTCACAATGGTGGAGGAAGATTTCTAAGGAATAGATATAGAAGATATGAACAGAATTTTGGAGCATCACCACAAGATGCAGCCAGACTGAAGGAATAAAGTTTCAGAGCATCACTGAAGGATGCAACTAGAATGTAGGAACAAAGTTCCAGAGCATCATTGAAAGATGCAGCCAAAATGTAGGAACAAAGTTCTGGAGCATCGCTAAAAGATGCAGCTGGAATGTAGGAACATAGTTCCAAAGCATCACTGAAAGATGTAGCCAGAATGCAGGAAGAAAGTTCTGAATCATTGCTGAAAGATGCAGCCGGAATGAAGGAACAAAATTCTGGAGCATCGCTGAAAGATGCAGCTAAAATGTAGGAACAAAGTTCTGGAGCATCAATGAAAGATGCAACCGTAATGAAGGAACAAAGTTACAGAGCATCACTAAAAGATGCACCAGAATACTGGGATATAATGAGGGCATGGATCTATTTGAACAAACAGGTTCTGGAGCATTGCTGGAAGATGCGTCAGAATTTTATACTCTTCACAGATGAAGCCCTGCAGAATAGTGATGAAATTTAGACAAGTACAAGGATGAACATATGACTAAATGTTTCCTAAATGCATATATACACACTCAAAATTTTTATTATTATTATATATATATTTACTTTTTTATAACATTTATATTGTCTCTGCCGAAGCAGAGTCAACACATTGAGTTTCTCCTTGCATTTCTACTGGTGGAGTAAACTCCTCTTTGTTGATAGGTTTATGGTAGATCTGGAGTGATGTCCATTGACTAAGAGAGTTCTGTTAGAATCTGCAAAGATTATTAACCCAGAAAACTAGTGCAAATGAATAGATATTTAAACTATGAATGTAATTGATACAAAATCAAAATAGCAACACAGAGTTAGTCTCCAAGAGAGTAATGCAAATGCTAGAAGAAAAATAGCATTAAGAGGATGAAAAAACAAAAGATACAAAATACAAGTCAGGTAGCATGCTTATATAGACCAGGGAGAGGGAAGAGGTGGGAACACTGATGAATGAGGAGCAACCATCTATCAGACTAAAGATAGCAAAGTATCTTCCCAAGATAGCTAATGGATGCTCACATGTAGGAAGGTGACACCTCATAAACCTCTCACCTAATTAAGCATGCTTTATTAACCTAAACGAGATTAATAGAAGTGTAGGAAAAACCTAGGAATATAGGGAAAAATAAATAACCCATTAGAAAATAAAAACCTACACTAATACCTCCCCATAAGTGAAGCTTAGGTGGATGTAGAAATTGGTCCGGACAAATCAAGCCTGATGAGGTACCCATGTACATAAAATTCCCCCCCAAAAATAGAGAGAGAAGAGAACCCCCCAAAGTAGAGAGAGTCAAGACTTCGAGTGAGAGGAAGAAGCCCCCCAGAAGATGAAGCATCTCGTACCCCCAACAAAGCTCGCAAATGAAGGAACTTGCTCTCAGTGAAGGGTTTTGTGACGATATCAACAACCTACTCAGAAATCAAATAGTAGTGAAGGTTGATGACGTGGCCATGGATGAGCTCCCAGATGTAGTACATGTGGACCTCGATGTGTTTGGTCTGTTGAAGATGGACCGGATTCCATGAGATCTGAATGGCACTCTGGTTGTCACAAAATATGACTGATGGCCATCTGATCTGGATACCAAACTTAGTGAGAAGATTTTTAAGCCAAATGGCCTCAGTGGCGGTATTCATAGCCCCCCGATACTCAGCCTCAATAGAAGATAGAGCAATAGTAGACTGCTTCTTACTTGACCAACAAACATGACTTGAACCAATTGAGAAGCTATAACCTGAAGTAGACTTGCAATCTTGAGAATCGCCTACCCAATCTAAATTTGTGTAGCCCACCAAGTCAATCTCAATGCTTGCTATGTAGTCAATCCCAAAACTATGCGTACCCTGAATGTAGTGAAGGATTTGCTTGGTGAATTTCTAGTGTAGCTCATGAGGCTCCTACAAGAATCGAGAGATCATGCCTATAGCATATGAAATGTTGGGTCTTGTATGAGTCAGATAAATGAGACTCCCAACAAGCTGTCAGTACAAAGTGCCATCAACAAGTGGAGAAGAAAACTGAGCCTCAAGTTTGACTCCAACAAGAAAAGGAGTCAGAGCAGGCTTGCAGTCAGCCATATGAAACCTCAAGAACAAATCTAGAGCATACTTGGACTGGTTGATGGTGATCCCGGAAGCAGACTGGCAGATTTCAATCCTGAGAAAGTAATACAACAAGCCCAAGTCAGTCATCAAAAACTTGTCATGAAGGGCAGTTTTGACAGCCCCGATGGTGGATAAAGAACTCCCTGTGATCAGCAAGTCATCAACATACAAAACTAGAAATAGGAGTGAATCATCCTACTATAGAATGTAAACATTGGGATTAGAATGGCACCAAGTGAACCCAACTGATTGAAGGAAGGAGTCCATCTTGGCATACCAGGCCTGAGGAGCCTGTTTGAGGCCATAGAGAGACTTTCAAAGATGGTACACAAGTGAATAATCCTGAATGAACCCCTGTGGTTGCTCCATGTAGATCTCCTCCTGAAGGTTACCGTGAAGAAAAGCACTCTTCACATCCATTTGGTGTACTTCCCAATGTTGGCTGCAGTAATGGCAAGAACAAGTCAGATGGAATTCATTTAGGCAACTGGTGGAAAAGTCTGTCTCAGAGTAATCAATCCCAGGAACCTGGGAGAATCCTTTGGTGACCAAGCGAGCCTTATGCTTGTCAATCGACCCATCTGCTGCAAATTTTTATGATAGATCCACTTACATCAAACAAGTTTTCTTCCCTTAGGAAGAGGGACAAGATCCTAAGTGTGGTTCCTCACCAAGGAACTATACTCCTCCTGCATAGCTATATCCCACTCAGGAATACCAGAAGCCTCACGAAAAGACTGTGGATCTGAGGCAGTAGGAATGAAGACATGTGGAGCATCCTGGAACTGTGAATGAGTCTGCCTAGTGTCTGATGGATCCCCAACCCAATCACTTGCAGACTGCAAGGTCTATCTAGCCCAAAGTGGACCGGAAGATGGAGAATCTAGAGGAGAATCATCAAGCTTTGAATGATGACTAGGAGAGGAAGGAGGTGAGTCTTCTGAATCACTCTCTGCATCAGAAGTGGAGGTAGAAGACTGCTCAGGTGAATCTGACTCATCAAAATATCTGTCATGTATCCCAAGTGACTCCAATGTCAAGGTAGGAGTTGGAGAAGTGATAGAAAGTGAGCTCGAAGAGCCCTCCTAAAACTAAACACTCCTCTCAATGAAACAACTCATGTGTAGTAGGGTGGAGTAACTGATAACCCTTCACACCATCAGGGTAACCTACAAATATGCAAGGTTTGCTTTGCGGATCCAAGGCCTTACGTTTCTCTGCAAGAATGTGGGACCATGCGGGAGAACCAAAAACTTGAAAGTGCTTAACTGATGGTTTTTGACCGCTCCAAGCTTCAAAATGAGTGACTCCCTTCAAGGCTCGGTGAGGAACAAGGTTCTGGATATAACAAACATAGTTAATGGCCTCTGTCCAATATTGTGATGCAAGAGATCTAGAGTGAATCATGCAGTTCACTATTTCCTTCAAGGACGTATTCTTCCGTTCTGCAACACCATTCTACTGAGAATTGTATGGAACTGAATTCTGTAAATCAATCCCCTTTGAAGTGCAAAACCTCTCAAACTGATGGTTGACATACTCACCACCATTGTTAGTTCATAAAACTTTGATGGCTTTCCTAGATTGCTTCTCTACAAAAGTTTTGAAGTACTAAAAATGATCAAATACCTTTGACTTCTGTTTGAGAAAGTACACCGAAGTATATCAAGAAAAGTCATCAATGAATGTGAGGACATATTGGGCCCTGCTGAAAGAAGGATGTTGAAATGGACCAGCCAAGTCACTATGAACTAACTCCAGTATCTGTAAATCTCTCCATGCCTTACCTTTGTCAAACTTTTCCTTAGGATGCTTACCAAGAATGCAACCTTGGAAAACACCACCTGAAAACTGAACTGAAGGCAACCCTATGACCATGCTCTGCTAGTTGAGCTACTGCAAGTAGCGGAAGTGTAGATGGCCAAACCGCTTATGCCATAATATACTCACATCATCAAAATGAGTGAGCAAAAAAGTTGAAGGAGGATCAGGAACAAAGTGAGAAAATAGATAGAGCCGTGACTGATGATCTGCTCTCCCAACTGCAACTATAGAACCACTGTGCAACTCACGAATCTCCACTGAATCAGGAGTGAACTCAACCTACTTGTCTGAACCTGTGTGAGTGATTTGGTATACTGATAGGAGATTAGTTGATAACGAGGGTACACAAAGAACATCATAGAATGTGCCATCCCCCACATTAATAGACCCTCTCCCACACAACAGGAGTGTCATCACCCATCAAAATAGAAGGCATAGTACATGGCTCCAAAGACGCAAGTTCTTCCTTGGATGAAGCCATGTGGTGTGAAGCACCCGAATCAAGAACCCAAGTGGATGGTGAAGAAGCAACTACAACAATGGCCTTGCCCTTTCCTTTCCCCTTGCTGTTTTCTTTTGCCTTGTTAGATCCCTCATTAGAACTCTATTTGATAGACTCAGGAACATTGATATTATTCTTCTCAAGAATGTGTGTCAAGTGATCAATTTGTTTCTTCAGACATTTATGTTCATCATGACCGGGTCTTTTACAATAGGCACATTGGACCCTCTCTTTCTTAGGCTTGTCACCCTTGGAAAATTGAGTCTCATTAGCAACTGGTAATTGATCCTTCTTCTCCTTGCTATTCTTTTGTTTCTTATCCTTACTATTGTTGTTACTACTTTGTCCTTTCTATTCTTTTGTGCCTTGGTTGGAAGCCAAGGCATGTGACTTAGAGGACTTAAGAGTGCCCATTTGGAATAGCGCTTGTCCTGTTCCTGAGTGAGATTGACAGCAAAATCATCTAAAGATGGCATGGTGAATTGAGTACCAAGTACACCCTTAGTAGCATAGAAGGTAGAAACAAACACAGAATATACTAAACTTAGCTTAGAGAGAATACTAAGAATCAGTTGTTCATCTTTCTTTTCAATTCCACATTGTTTTAACTACAGCCTTAGTGATTTCAATTTAGTGAAGAAATCTTGGATTGTGTTGAAATTCCCTGGACTTAAACTAATTAGTTCATTTTCCAACATATGACCCCTCATTGAATCTTGTGTGCCAAATAGTGCTTCTAGCTTTGTCCAGATTTCATTTGGTGAATTCCAAGATTCAATGTGAAAGAGAAAATCAGGAGAAACAGACAAACACAATTTTCCATATGCCTCATCACATTTGTTAAACCACTTAAGCTTATCTTCATCTTTAGCAGGTTCAGTTTCAAGTCCCATAGTTATCCTATGTAATCCATCTTTCCTTAAGTGAATTGTCACGTGTGATTTCCACTCAAAGTAATTGTATGGAGTTAGGATGGGCACATTTGTTTGGTCCATGATGAAGAAATGTAGAGAAGAAATGCCGAAAAGAAGAGAACACAACCAAGACAACCCCCCTTTCACTCAATCAAAGAATCCCCCAAGAAAATATGATTTGACACTTTATATTAGTGTGTTTACAACTGCCACTAGCAAGAAATACTAACTGGTCTTGATTTCAATGCATTACAAAACCCTCACGAAGAGCATATGCTGAAAATACAACTTTGGCACAATACCCAGAGAAATAAATAGCACCACTACGACCTACTCAAAAAATCGTACACTTTCAAAAAAAGAATCACCTCAATACGAGGCCGTATGTGAATGTTATGATCCTCCGAAGTTCCAAAATGAGAACTATGTATTATCATGACTAAGAATCTGCAATTTCTAAAAAATCTCTACATCAAAAATAAAAAACATCTGCAATAGTGCATAGAGTATAAGCAATAAGCCAAAATAAAAAAAAATTCATGGGAAATGGATCCGTATGAGCAAGAATGGAGCATTTGAAAACTGACTTCAAAACTACAACTGCCAATGGAGAGGGGTCTGGTGCAGGGGCACCATAGTAAGATCTACTATGTTGAAATAAGGCCTATTTGGCCATGTCATCTTGTTCATGTTTTGTTTTCTAAAAACCTAGAAGTTTTTGTATTCCATTTGGCAAATAATGGACACATTTTGTATCCAATAGAATCCGAAAAGGTCAACAGGAGTCAGTTGGGATTTAGGGCAGTTGGCCTTCCCTAACTGTTGAACAATTGTTGATCTTCCAACTTTGGCTTAATAAAAGCACAGGGGAGCAACTGAGAAGAGGGTTCTTGAGATTCAAAGATTGTGATTCATAAATCATCTGAGCAATAATAACTTATGTCCATCATTTTCTATTTTTGATCTGCGTCGTAAATATTTCCTAATTGTTCATAATAGCTTTCTATTCTTTGCAATTGAACTAGTTTAGTCTAAATTGTCGAAGATGAGTTGATAACCATTCCACTGGTGGATTTCCAAAGAAAATCAGTGGAATGGCATTGGTCTGTACATATTTTTGTTTGTTTTTCCTTTCATTTACCTGTTTGGAAGTGTAGATGTTCCAGACTAAGGAGTGTGCATAGTAGCATGTCCTAGCATCTCTATGTGCTAGGTGTAGAGTGTAGATTAGACTATGTGAGAGTTGACAACCCTATCGGCGTATCACTGTGTCTCAGAGTCATGGTCAAAGACAGTCACTAACCGCTAGTGGTGTCATTGGATCGGGCCAATGAAGAGACAAGTTCCAGTGACATAAAGGACTCTGGCTGATAGCAAAGAGAGGATGTTATCAGAGTATCGGGTTGATAATATTTGGCTCCACCGATAGGCGTATTTCTTGCTGAAACCGTGACGGCAAATGCTAATTTGTCTTAGTCACATCGGGGTGAAAGAAGTCAAGCCTCACCGATATTGAGGGCCATTGCCCACCAGAGGAACAATATACCATGGGGAAAGTACTCTTCCGAGTAGCGATGAGAGATTGGTCATTGTTGAACTAACCGTTAACCCAAATGAAGAAGAAGTCTCGCTAATAGGAGGTATCAGACAGAGTTGGTGTTCGGCAAAATAGTTCCAATGGCCGCCGATAGTCTAATCTGTTGTTGATGGCAATAAGAAGGAAGTTCTAATAGAACTATATGAAAGACATAAAATAGTTACCCATCCTCTCCTAAGTTGAAAGAGTAAGAATATTTATTCTATTTGGCTCCTCATCATATTGGTATCAGAGCCCAAAACGATTTGGATGGCAAGTCGAATTGAGGATTTGCAGGAGTGTTGGCATTTGGGTGCTGTCTGTGAATAGTGTATGTCAAACAGAGAAAGCGAGATAGAGGCGGAGAGGATGCCTCCCAAAAGTATGTCGTAGGACACCATTAAGAAGCTGATTGAGGAGATGCTTGAATCCAAGTTAGGAGATTTCAAGTAGTCCAAAGGCAAAGACATTGAAGATGAAAGTGACAGAGATGAAGGAGATACAGAAATTGATGGAACCAATAAGAGGATAGAGGAGATACCAGCAGACCAGAGGGCATTTCTAGATGCTTTGAAGTCAGTCAATAGGGACACCATAGATGGGTTACCTATGTATGGTGGAAGTATGGAAGCTAAAGAGGTGATTGATTAGGTTGAGGCATTGAACAATCATTTTGAGTACAAAGAAGTCCCTGATGATAGGAGGGTTAAGTTGGAAAAGGCAAGGTTGAAGGGGTTTGCTCTTGCATGGTGGAATTATGAGCAAGGAGAGAGAGTCAAGGAGGGGAAGAATATGATAACCTCCTGGGAAAGGATGAAGACCAAAATGAAGGCATAATTCTTACCTCTGGACTATAACGTACATATGTATAAGAAATAGCAAAACCTCAGACAGAGAGACCTTGATGTGAATGCATACACACAAGAGTTTCATAAACTCAGTCTCAGATCAAAGAGACAAGAAGAAGAGTCAGAGAAGGTGGCAAGGTATTTGAATGGCCTAAGGATGAACATCCAAGATGAGATCAACATCTTAGCACCAGAAACAGTGAACAAGTGTTTCCAAATGGCCTTAAGGGCTGAAGAGAAGGTAAAGAGAAAGAGTGAGCAGAATAATAGAGGTAGAGGAGGAAGAAGTTTCAGAGGCAAAGACAGTTTTGGAGGAAGAAGTCCTAACTAGAGGCCTAGTTGTGAGTCTAGCTAAGAAGAGCAAGTTGGAGACTCAAGTAGTAGAGGAGGCTACCGAGGAAGAAGGCCTAATGGAAGAGGTGGGACAAATGGATCAGGTAGAGGATCCATGTTCTCCAATATGAGATGTTATAACTGCAATCAGATAGGGCACCCGACATACAAGTGTCCAAAGAAGGCCTCAACTTCTCATGGTGGTGAGAAGAGAACCACTTTGATTCAAGAGGATGCAAGGAGTGTGACATCTCTTGAAGTTAATCTAACATCAGAGATGGGATAAAATCTAATGATCAAGAGGACGCTACTCAAGGAACCAGTGCAGACTGAACCGTCTCAAAGAAGGGCTTTATTTAGAATCAACTGCAAGATCCAAGGTAAGGTTTGTAAAGTTATTATTGACTCTGGTTCTAGTGATAATATCATATCTCTGGAAGTAGTGAATAAGTTGAAGTTAGAAAAGATACCCCATAGCAGTCCATATAAAGTCAGTTGGTTGAATAAGGGGCAGCACATACTCATCAATGAACAAGCATGGGTAGAATTCAGTATTGGGGGGTATATAGATAAAATATTTGTGACATCCTTCCAATGGATGCTTGTCATCTGTTGTTAGGCAGACCATGGAGAAAAAAATTCTTATTCTTTCAAGAAAGATGGAGTAACCTATAGGATACAATCGTTGATTGAGGAAAACCCACAGCAGGCAAGGTCTAGTATAATGATGGTAGGAGAGAAGGAATTCCTTGAAACACTAGAAGAATCAGGAGGAGTAGGTTTTTCTTTGGTTATGAAACCTAAGGAGAAGAAAAGAGAAAGTATGAGAGAGGTAGGACCTAGGGAGGTCAGAGAACTAATTGAGAGTTATAAGGATGTAATTGCAGCAGATATACCTGACTCTCTACCACCTATTAGAAATATCAACCATTAGATTGATCTCATACCAGGAGCTATACTTCCCAACAAGGCAGCCTATAAGATGACCCCTCAGTAGAATGAGGAGATAGCCAGACAGGTTCAAGAACTTTTAGACAAAGGTTTAATAAGAAAGAGCTTGAGTCTATGTGCAGTCCCCACTATTTTGGCACCAAAGAAAGATGGGAAATGGAGACTATGTCCTTATTCCAGGGAAATAAATAGGATAACCATCAGATACAGGTTTTCTATTCCTAGAATTGAAGACCTAATGGACTATTTGGGGGGTGCTACCTATCTCTCTAAGATAGACTTGAAGAGTGGGTACCATTAGATAAGGATAAGAGAAGGTGATGAATGAAAATAGCATTCAAAATGAATGAAGGGTTATGTGAATGGATTTTATTGCCTTTTGGTCTGTTTAATGCTCCTAGTACTTTCATGAGGTTAATGAATGAAGTATTGTAGGATTTCATAGGTAAGTTTGTGGTAGTATACCTAGATAACATTTTGATATTCAGTAAAAGTAAAGAAGAGCATTTGAAACATATAGAGATAGTCTTGAAGAGGCTAAAAGACCAAAAGCTATTGATAAACTTGGACAAATATGATTTCATGAAACAAGAGTTGATCTACTTGGGTCTTGTCATTTCCAAAGGTGATCTAAAGATGGATCCTTCAAAGGTGGAGGCTATTCTGAATTGGCCCACACCTAAGATAACAGGGGAGGTAAGAAGTTTCCATGGTTTGGCCACATTCTATAGGAAATTCATTAAGAACTATAGTGACATATGTGCACCTATGTTGGAAACCATCAAGGGTGTTTGCAAGGTGAAGTTTGTGTGGATGAGAGAAGTAGATAGGAGCTTTGAGAGTCTGAAACAAAAGTTGCTAAATTCCCTGTCTTAGTGTTACCTGATTTCAATAAGGTTTTCACAATTGAATGTGATGCAAGTGGGTAACCATTGGAGTAGTGTTGAGCCAAGAAGGGAGACCAGTGGCCTTTTTTAGTGAAAAGTTAAATGAAGCCAAGAGGAAATAATCCTCTTATGACTTAGAGTTGTATGCTATGGTATAAGCTGTGAAAAAGTGGAGACATTACTTGCTTCCCAATGAATTTATTGTGTATACAGATAACCATTCTCTCAGTTTTCTGAATGGGCAGGACAAACTCAGCCACAGACATATGAAATGGGTGGAAAGTCTGCAAGCATAGACTTTCACCATTAAGCATAAGAAAGGAGTCACAAACAAGGTGACAGATGCTCGCAGCAGGAGGGTGTTGACAGTCCAAGAAGTGCAGTTGTAAAGCATGGGTGTTGAGTCACTCAAGGAATTGTATGAAGAAGATTAGGATTTCAGAGAAATCTACCAGGTATGCAATGAATTTGCTAATACTTTTCATAGTGAGTTTTTAGATTTTACATTGCAGAATGGACTATTGTTCAAAGGATGTAAGTTGTGCATCCCTAAATGCTCAATGAGGGATAATATTGTGAAGGAAAAACATAGTGGTGGACTGGGTCGACATTTTGGGTTGAAAAAGACTTTAGATCTAGTAAGGAGATTTTATTTCTGGCCAAGAATGTAGTCTGACATCAAAAAGTTTGTTGAAAGTTGCATAGTATGCCAAAGAGCAAAAGGAGTCTCGACCAATGCAGGATTGTATCAACCTTTCCCAATACCCAACAGGCCTTGGGAATGTTTGAGTATGGATTTTGTGATGCAGTTACCCAAAACAAGGGTAGGTTGTGATAGTGTGTTTGTAGTGGTAGACTGATTTAGCAAGATGGCTCATTTCATTCCTTGCAGGACCACTAATGATGCTAGCTACAATGTAGGTTTGTTCTTTAAAGAAATTGTCAAGATTCATGGGCTACCCTTGAGCGTTGTGTCTGATAGGGATAGAAAATTTGTAGGACATTTTTGGAGGACTTTGTGGAAAAGATTGGGAATAAATTTGTCTTTCAGTTCAGCCTATCATCCTCAGACTGATGGGCAAACTGAGGTGGTCAATAGATCTTTGGGCAATCTCCTTAGATGCTTAACAAAAGAACATGGCAGCAATTGGGATGTGATACTCCCACAAGCAGAATATGCTTATAATGACTCGACAAATAGGAGCACAGGTCTGAGTCCCTTTGAAATTGTATATGGTAATCACCCCAGGGGTATTTTTGAATTGAGAGACATCCAGGGGTTGGACAAAAGGAGTGGTCATGCTGATGCATTTGCAAAAGCCATGAAATAAATACACCAACAGGTCAGAGATACTTTACACCAGAATAGTCAGAAGACGAAGGCTCGCATGGATCAAAGGAGGAGGGATGTACAGTATCAAGTAGGTGACTTGGTCATGGTTCATCTGAACAAAAATAGGTTGCCAAAAGGAGGCCATAGCAAATTGATGATGAAGAAGATTGGACCCTATCAGATTCTGGAGAAGTACGGTCCAAATGCTTACAAGATTGAGCTTCCTGATGATATTGCCATTTCACCCATATTCAATATTGCTGATTTGGCATTGTACAGAAGTCCTAATACAGGGGAGAATTCAGAAGACCCTGTCCAGGAAAATGAAGACTGGCTGAAGCACTTACCTTCTAGGGAGCCACCAAAAATGGAGTACATTTTGGAAAGAAGAGAAGCCAGGAAGACAAGGCACAAAACATACTTTAAACATCTGGTTAAGTGGCAAGGGCTTCCAGATTTAGAAGCTACATGGATGCTGGAGGAAGACATTCTAAAGCAAGGTAGAGATGTACAAGAATTGGTCTCTAAGAGGACTTGAGACATTTTTCTTCTGGGGAGTATGGTGGAGGGGCACCATAGTAAAATCTACTATGTTGAAATAAGGCCTATTTGGCCATGTCATCTTGTTCATATTTTGTTTTCTAAAAACTTAGAAGTTTTTGTATTCCATTTGGCAAATAATGGACACATTTTGTATCTAATAGAATCTGAAAAGGTCAATAGGAGTCAGTTTGGATGTAGGGCAGTTGGCCTTCCCTAACTGTTGAGCAACCGTTGATCTTCCAACTCTGGCTTAATAAAAGCACAGGGGAGCAACCAAGAAGAGGGTTCTCAAGATTTGAAGATTGTGATTTGGAAATCATCTGAGCAATAATAACTTATGTCCATCATTTTCTATTTTTGATCTCTATTGTAAATATTTCCTAATTGTTCATAATAGCTTTCTGTTCTTTGCAATTGAAATAGTTGAGTCTAAATTGTCGAAGATGAGTCGATAACCATTCCACTAGTGGATTTCCAAAGAAATCAGTGGAATGGCATCAGTTTGTACATATTTCTGTTTGTTTTTCCTTTCATTTATGTATTTGGCAGGGCAGATGTTCCAGACAGAGGAGTGTGTACAGTAGCATGTCCTAGCATCTCTATGTGCTAGGAGTAGAGTGTAGATCAGACTGTGTGAGAGTTGACAACCCTATTGGCATATTGCTATGTCGCAGAGTCATGGTCAAAGATGGTCACTAACCACTAGTGGTGTCGTTGGATTAGGCCAATAAAGAGACAAATTCTAGTGACATAAGGGACTCTAGCTGATAGGAAAGAGAGGATGTTATCAGAGTATCAGGTTGATAATATTTGGCTCCACTAATAGGTGTATGTCTTGCCAAAATGTGATGAAAAATGCTAATTTGTCTTAGTCACATCAGGGTGAAAAGAAGTCAAGCCTCGTTGATATTGAGGGCCATTGGCCACCGGAGGAACAATATACCATGGGGAAAGCACTCTTCCAAGTAGCAATGAGAGATTAGTCACTGTTGAACTAACCGTCGGCCCAAACAAAGAAGAAGTCTCACCGATAGGAGGTATCAGATAGACTTGGTGTTCAGAAAAATAGTTCCAAAGGCCGCCTATAGTCTAATCTATTGCTGATGGCAATAAGAAGGAAGTTCTAATAGAACTATATGAAAGACATAAAATATTTACCCATCCTCTCCTAAGTTGAAAGAGTAAGAATATTTATTCTTTTTGGCTCCTCATCAGGGTCCTACTATAGCTTTCTAAGTGCATTTATGCAAAATATATAGACTGCATGCAAAAACTAAAACATACCCAGATGGTTTTTCTATGCTGCTAACAAAACCTAGAAGGCATTTTTCTTGCTGATGTATAGAAGATGTTGATCCAATGTAAACAGAATGCCTTTAGCAACAAAAAATGACCTCAGCAACCAAAAAATGGCATGCAAAGGTTGAATCAACTACCTAAGACAAGCAAAGGCATGCTGGAACCTGCAATATTGATTGAAAACACCAAATATGCAAATGGTTGTTAGATTTGAGCTTCAAACCCCAGTTCCGCAACTGTGTTTGACGATCTCTAATTTCGGTGAAGCGAAAGCCAAATATGACTTTCCTGAGCCTCCTAGACACGTTTGAAAAACCAGAAATGCCACCAGTATAACTAAAAATGTTGCAATCACCCAAATTTCATAAAACACATGTGCAAACCCCAGAGATTAAAATGTTTTCGCCAAACTTTTCTGATTCTCTAGATCATCTGAAGATGCAAGAGAAGAGCATACTAGGTTTTTTGGAAAACTGCAATAAGCTTAATTAGCCCCCCCCCCCAAATCTCTCAAATATGGAAAATAAAATCTACTCTTGCACATAGAAAAGCTCTGATACCATGTTAGAATCTAAAAAGATTATTAACCCAGAAAACTAGTGCAAACGAATAGATATTAAAATTATGAATGCAAATGATATGAAATCAAAATAGAAACACAGAGTTAGTCTCCAAGAGAGTAATGCAAATGCTAGAAGTAAAATAGCATTAATAGGATGCAAACATTAATGATACAAAATACAAGCCAGGTAGCATGCTTATATAGAACAGGGAGAGGGAAGAGGTGACAACACCAACTAATGAGGAGCAATCATCTATCATACTAAAGATAGCAAAGTATCTTCCCTAGATAGCTAATGGATGCTCACATGTAGGAAGGTGACACCTCATAATCCTCTCACCAAATTAAGGATGCTTTATTAACCTAAGCGAGATTAATAGAAGTGTAGGAAAAACCTAGGAATATAGGGAAAAATAAATAACCCACTATGAAATAAAAACCTACACTAACAAGTTTGAGAATCACCATCAATGGGTTTGAGCTGCACTGCTTTGTTTGGGAATACTTCAGAAATCTCGTATGGACCCAGTGAATGAGTTCTCAGTTTGCCTTTCTAGTCTTTGTATCGAGAATCAAATAGTAGTGGCCAATCTCCCTCATGGAATTCTCTTTCCTTGATGTGTTTATCATGCCAGGTCTTTTGTTGTTGTTGAACTAGCTCAGTTTGATGGATAGCTTCCAAGTGAAGTTCATCTAGTTCACTAAGCTACAAGACTCTCTCTACCTAAGCCCGATTGAGGTCTAAATCTAACTCCATTGTTGTTCTTAGAGTTTGAAATTTAAATTCAATGGGTAGAAGGGGTTTCTTCCCAAAGACTAATTCATAACGAGTAAGACCAGTGGTCGATTTCCATGTTGTATTGTAGGCCCAAACAACTTTAAGCAAATTTCTGGCCCAATCTCTTCTTCCTGATGAAACTATTTTTGTCAGGATATTTTTGAGCTCCCTATTAGTGACTTCTACCTGACCATTTGCTTGTGGGTGATAAGGTGAAGACTTTTATGGCTTACCTGGAAATGATCAGTAAAAGATAACAAAACCTTAGACATAAATTGGGGTCCTTGATCTGTGACAATTGACCTAGGGGCTCCAAATCTAAGAAAAATCATGTTATATAGGAAGTCTGCAACATGTTCTTCTCTAGCAACTTTTAATGCTTAAACTTCTGCCCACTTGGTCAAATAGTCCATACAGACCAAAATATATTCTTTTCCTTGCGAAGGGGGATCTATAGGACCGATGAAATACAAACCCCACTTTTCAAATGGTTCAAAAACTACGGCGGCTGTAGAAGGCATTTCGTTGGATGTCGTCGGTCTTCTCACTTGCTAACATTCATTACAGCAGCGAACATAGTTCTTCACATCCTTGTGCATAGAGGGCCAATAATATCTTGCACCTAAGATTTTATGGGAAGTCCTTTTGGCAGAGTAGTGTCTACCAGATGGATTGTCATGACAAGCTCTGAGGATGCTGTAGGTTTCATCTGGTATGACACAACATCACAAGACCAAGTCAGGACCACATTGGAATAACATGCCATTAATCCATTTGAAGTGAGCACTTTCCCAAATGAGGTGTTTCTTTTGTTTTGATGTAAAGTCCAGTGGAAGATCAGAGGTGGCTAAGTAATTAGCAATGTCTGCAAACCAATGTGTTTTAATGCAGATAATGAATAAGTTTTCATCTGGAAATTTGTCCTATATAGGAGTACAATCTATATTACCTTGTTTTATCTGGGATAGAAAGTCTACAACTATGTTGAATTTCCCAAGCTTATCCATTATGGTCACATTGAATTCTTGGAGAAGTAATAACCATCTGATTATTCTCCCATTTACTGAGGATTTGTTCATCAAGTATTTGATAGATGAATGATCTATGAATATGATCACTTTGTATCCTGTAATGTAATGTTGGAATTTGTTTATTGCATGAACTATTGCTAGAATTTCTTTCTCTGTGGTGGTGTAGTTTCGTTCAATGGGGCTTAATTTTTCACTGATAAAATATATAGCGTACTTTCCCCCATTTTCATCTTTTTGACCTAAAATTGCTCCAATAGCATCATTGGAAACATTGACATAAATATGGAAGAGGAGTTTCCAATTAGGTCCCCATAGGACTGGGGCAGAGACAAGCTTTTCTTTAATAATGTCAAGTGATATTTGACATTCTTTAATCAAGACAAAATCCAAATCTTTCTAAAGAAGAGAGAACATGGGAGTTGTAATCTTGCTGAAGTTTTCTATGAACCTACGGTAATAACTAGCATGTCCTAAGAAACTTCTGACGTCTATTTGATTCTTTGGGGTTTCCAGTTGTTGTATCACTTCAATCTTCTTAGGTTCAAACTTTATCCCTTCAGCTGAGATATGATGTCCCAACACTATACCTTGTTCTACCATTATTAGACATTTCTCATGGCTTAGAGATAGTTGATGACTTTCACATCGTTGCAATACTCTATCCAAGTTTTTGAGACCTTCATCAAAAGTGGAACCATAGACTATGAAGTCATCCATATAGACTTCTACACAATCATTTACAAGTTCAACAAAGATAGCCATAACAACTCTCTGGAATGTGGAAGGAGCATTATAGAACCCAAAGGGAAGAACCTGATATGCGAATGTTCCCCACGGGCAGGTGAAAGTAGTTTTATCCTAGTCTTCCACTGCAACTTATATTTGGTTATATCCACTAAATCCATCCATGACTGAAAAATACTTCCTTCCTGTTAGATTATCCAAAACTTGATCTATGAAGGGTAGTGGGAAATAGTCTCTATAGGTTACTTTGTTGAGTTCTTGGTAGTCAACACACACTCTCCATTTTCCTTTTTTCTTTGGCACTACTACCAAGGGTGACACCCATTTGCTGTCAGATATAGGATAAATGAATCCTACTTGTAAACATTTCTCAATTTCTGTTTTGACAATATCTTTGAGAGAAAAATTAAGTCTTCACTATGGTTGACGGACCGGTCTAACATCCTTAGTATAGATATGGTGGGTACAAACACTTGGGTGAATTCCTCTCATGTCTGTATAGTCCCAAGAAAAATCTTTGGACCTATTCATCAAAACGTCAAACAATTTGAGCTCATCTGATTCTGTCAACCAACTATTGATATTTATAGTTTTTCCTGGTAGTAACATGATAGTCTTGGTCCTAGGGTAGTTGGAGGTGACAGTATTGACTTCTTTTGTCAAAGTGTTGAGAGGACAACTATGTGGTATAGTTCTATGGAGTCTGGCAATATCTTTAAAAAAGTGATCTATTTCAAAATGATATTATCTAGGGGCCAAGGTAACGTCGTGAAGTTGGTGTAATCTTGTTCCTTATCATCAATGTGGATTGGATGTCCCAAAATTTCTTCCACTTCTAAAATCTCTTCGTCCTCTGAGTCTAAGGAAAGGTCTTGTATGTTCTCTAATTCATCTTCCAACTCTTCACCATGTTGTTGAATGACTACCATAGCAAGTGAAGCTAGATTCTCTTGTCTGTCAGATTCATCTGATTCATCAACCCAAACTTGGTTACGCTCAATAGGTTGAGTAGGGGGATATAGGCTTAAGTGTTTTCTGTTGGGACCATGTGAAATGATTATTCCTCCTGCTCTGCAGTCAATCTTAGTTGCAACTGTAGCCAACCACGACCTACCCAATATTACCGGGTAGCTGTCCTTGGGTGTGAGGGACTAGATAATTCGAAATCTGCTAGATATTCCCAATCGTCAACCTTGATAGGGACATTTTTTAGGAAACCTTTGGGAATCAGTATGGATTCATTTGCCATTTGTAAAATGGTAGTTGTGGGATGCAACTCAGTAAGTCCCAGTTTTTCCATAACATCCATCGTCATGACATTAATGGCTACTCCTAAGTCCGCTAGTGCATTAGGTATTGCTACCTCATTGATTGTTATTATTATGAGTGGACTGCCTAGGTCACCATATTTTTAGGTTAAGGTTTTTCTAGCCAGAAGGTCAGCTAGATATCCATTGATGTGCATCGTATTAATCTATTTTGGTTTCCTTCCTTGTATTCTTATGTACAACTCTTTAACTAGCTGGTTAAGTTCAGGAATTTATTTAATCACATGTAATAAAGGAATCTCATTATGAAGTCATTTAATTTCCTGTATTAAAGTAGTTTCATTAGACAGTGATATTTCTAGAGATCTTCTAGGAACAATTTCTCTAAGGTGTTCTGGAAAGGGCACCTGAGTTTTCTTCCTTAGCATAGAATCTTTTTTGGAGTATTTGATGGTCGTTTGGCGACTTCTTTTCGAGGTGATTCTATAGTAGGTGGTGAAGTTACTTGAAATTTGTGTTGGGGATAACTTCTCCTGATTGTTCCTGGGGTTGTGCTCTGAAGGTATAGAAAGAGTCTCTAGTTCTATGTTAAGTTCCTTGTTTGGGTCCTCTGTGATTTCAACAATGGTGGGTTGATTAAGTATTTTTCTTGACCTCAATTGAAGGTTTCCACAATAGATATCATCAACTCCTGCCATGTTATCCTGATCAGTAGCATATAGAAGTCCGCTAGTGCATTAGGTATTGCTACCTCATTGATTGTTATTATTATGAGTGGACTGCCTAGGTCACCATATTTTTAGGTTAAGGTTTTTCTAGCCAGAAGGTCAGCTAGATATCCATTGATGTGCACCGTATTAATCTATTTTGGTTTCCTTCTTTGTATTCTTATGTACAACTAATTTAATTGCTGGTTAAGTTCAGGAATTTATGTAATCACATGTAATAAGGGAATCTCATTATGAAGTCATTTAATTTCCTATATTAAAGTAGTTTCATTAGACAGTGATATTTCTAGAGATCTTCTAGGAACAATTTCTCTGAGGTGTTCTAGAAAGGGCACCTGAGTTTTCTTCCTTAGCATAGAATCTTTTTCTAGAGTATTTGATGGTCGTTTGGCGACTTCTTTTTGAGGTGTTACTATAGTAGGTGGTGAAGTTACTTGAAATTTGTGTTGGGGATAACTTCTCCTGATTGTTCATGGGGTTGTGCTCTGAAGGTATAGAAAGAGTCTCTAGTTCTATGTTAAGTTCCTTGTTTGGGTCCTCTGTGATTTCAACAATGGTGGGTTGATTAAGTATTTTTCTTGACCTCAATTGAAGGTTTCCACAATAGATATCATCAACTCCTGCCATGTTATCCTGATCAGTAGCATATACTGGGGTATTTTGACGTGTGTTCTTGGGATTAGGGACAGGTTGTGGTCATAGTGGTGGTTGATTAACTTGTTCATTCTCTTGAGGATTCTGGGGAGCTGAAAGACGGTTCTGTTGCAGATTTGGCATTCTTCTTGGGCCATTATAAAATTGATTTGATGGTTGGGTCCATTGTGGAGGTTGATTGTGAGGGTGCCATTGTTGTTGAGGCTGATTCAACCATGGGGATTTCCCCAAGCTTGATTTGTTCATTCAAGTGGTCCGCAAGGTGGGTAAGATCCCCAACCAAGTGGTACTGAAGGCCAAGGAGCTGTCCACTATGTATTGTTCCAATTATTTGGAGGTCTCCATGTAGGGTTGGATTTTTTACCATAGGAGAAATTCCCTCCAAGTCTTTGACCCACAAAATTGATCTCCTCCTCAGTGTGAGATGACCTCTTTTTAGAATTCTTGATTGCATTCATGATCTCACATTGATTAGTGGCATGACTCTTTTCACAAATTTGCAAATTGTCAGCTTTGTCCAAAGGGCATTCTCTTAACAGATGTTTGTTCTGACACCTAGGGAAATAAATGGATAAAGTATCAGGATTACGTGTCTTGGCCTATATTCCATCCAAAGTGGTGTTTAGCTAAACAAGAATGTTAGTCCTTAGATTTTCTATTTCCTCTTGCAGTTTACCTATTTCATTTGAACCTCTTAAAAGACTAGATTTTTGGATACCTCCTTAAGTACAGGAGAAATTCTGGCCTAACTCATAGATATCACTGAGTTCAAGTTGGGACACATCTCCCTTTCCCATTAAATCTAGGCTTCTCTTAGCATCCTCATTAAGTCTTTTGAGAAATATAGTCTTCAAAATTTCTAGACTTATGGCTTCTTCAGCACATCATTTGGTTAGAAAGATAAACCTGTCATGGTAATCTTCCAGCCTCTCATCTTCTTTTTGTCTTAGTTTGAACAATGCCTCTTTCCTATGACTAACTCTGCAATAACTCTAATATTTGTCTAAAAAGACAGTTTGCATTCCATCCCACGTAGTTATTGACCCAAAAACAAATCCCATGAACCAATGCATTTTAGCGTCTCTCAGGGTGGAGGGAAAGAGTTTAAGTTTCTGGTTATCATTCTTGTAGTATTATGTTTGACACAAGACTTTGAACTTGAAGAGGAACTAGTCAGGATCTCCAGAGGAGAGTCCCCTAAAAGTCGGTAAAATGGATGGTGAAATGTTTTTCATTGGTTCATCATCATCTTCATTGAGAGCAATAGGGTAGGTAAAGGTTCATGTTGTCACTCTTCTTAGGATATCACCATCTCCGTGGTTTGCTCTCCGATTGAGAGGATCATTATGGTGATTGTTAGCGATGATGTCAAAAGGAATGTTCTCCTCCTCGAAGGCTAGGTTTGTTGGTTGAATGATCACCTCCTCAAAGGTTTGGTCTATTGGTAGAACTTTTGGGGTATTTTGGGAGGTCTCAGGTTGATCCTGCTCGATCAATTCATAACTTAGTTCTTCAGCTAATACATCTACCTCCCTATTTATGGTTGGAACTACTATTGTGGGGTTTGGAATAAATCTTCAGTGTGGGCCTCGTTTCCTGACCATGTAGAAAGAGATGTTTGGTAACTATTTTTGGGTGTTTACTACAAAAGGTCGCCAAGCATTTCCCTAATAACACTTAGAAAAGAATCACGTCTCCCCAGCAATAGTGCCTAAAAGTGATAGGCTGTCATGAGGTCCTAACATTTTAGTTGAAAAATATCAATTTATCGACTGGGGTAGTGTCCGAGGCTATATGCAATAGGGAGTATTGTTTGGATATCTCATCTAGAAACAATTTCCTAGTTCTTATAAAAAGACTTAAACAACATATCAAACTAGAAATTATTTGTATTCTATCCAAGAAAGCATTTAAACTCTTCACTAGAAAGCATTTGAACTCTACACTAGAAAGCATTCGAACTTTTTAATCTAAGAAAACATTAAACTTTATACTAGAAAATCATACATGCAATCTTTACTATGATCTTGAACAATGACTAATCCTATAACTAGACACACATTCTAACTTTCAACTAACAATAAACAACAATTTAAAACTAAAGACGATGCTCTAGAAATATTTAAACAAATAGAGCATTATGAATTAACATCTTAAACATCACACCCTATAGGCTCACAACATAAAACTAAACATAAAACTAAACATAAAACAACAATGTCTGAAATAGAACATCCATGGAAATAGAAATACTTATCTACTCTACGATCCTGTGAGTGGCCAACTCTTGGGAGGAATTCATCTTTTAACTCAGATCACATTCAATCATTTCCACAACAACATGGTAACTTGATTCATATCTTCATAACTCAAAAGGAAATACTCAGAATAACACTATTTGCATTCATGAAAATATTGTAGAACATAGCTCTTTGATTATTTTCCAAAAAGATTGATATTTATCCATCACACAATATGATATATATCCATGTTTTTAGCAACTAACTAAACTGAACTGTTACAAACTCCTATATTCCAGATGGTAGTAAAATGCCATTTGGAAAAGTCTTATAACAGAAAAATAGAATTTCAACTACTGATGTCTTTGAAACATATAAAAGGCTCTGAGTGGAGCCATAATGTCTGAGATAACCAACATAAATAAACAAAATTAAAAGAGTCTTCAATCAATGCACTCCTAAAATTTTTGGCACCCTCAACTTCCAACGCACTTGACCTTAGCTACTTGACGTCCACTCCTCTCGTAGGACATGCATTAATCTTGCACAATTACTCAAGTCTACATACCATTATATCAACATTTAATATCTAATTCCAATCAATTTAGGAAATAAAGATTTGTACAACATTTTATTAAAAATGGATAAATATTGCTTATAAAAACAAACAAATTGGCAAGGGTAGGGCGATTGGGCAATGTAAAAAGGGTTATTTGTTTTATCAAAGGAATGAGCTTGTTTATACCTCATCAACTCTATTGCCAGAATGGTCAGTTTCTGATTCACTGAAAAACTGCATTTTATAAAAGAAAAACTTTGTCCAGGTGGAATAAGGAATGTTTTAAAAACATCTTTTTGGAAAAAGAAGAAGTGGAGTCCAAACTGGAGCTTTTAAACAATAAAGTCATTAATTTTGGAATGTTCATAAATGATTTCCAAAGAGTGAAGGAGTTTAAGGCACAACATGCAGAACTAGTAGCTCGTGAGGAGCGTTTTTGGTGAGATAAAGCCCGTGAAACTTGGCTAAGGGTGGGGAGATGCCAATACCATCTTTTTCCATGCATCCATAAGATCACACCAAGAAAGAAACATGGTAGATGGAATTCTATTGTTTGATGGCTTGATAGTGAAGGATAGGGAACAGATAGAGGTTGAGGTAGTTCTCTATTGGTTTCTCATGACCCAGCACATGGTGAGTGGGATGATTCAATTCTAGCAAGGATACCCAAATGCATTGGTGAGGAGGACAATCATATGCTTAACGCTCCTTTTACTTTGGGAGAAGTCAGAACAACAACATTCTAGCTGAATCCAGAAAAGTCTCTGGGCCCAAATGGACTCCCGGCTAAGTTTTATCAAGTTTGTTGGCATTTTCTTGGTACAAATATTTGACGTCTGGTTGAGTATGTTAGAAAGAAGAAAAAAATTGTGAGGGATATCAACAATATGGCTATTTCTCTTATTTGTAAAAAGAGCGAGTGCATCTCCTTTGTAGATTATAGGCCCATTTCATTGTGTAATACGATCTATAAGATCATGGCAAAGGCGTTGGCCAACCATTTAAAGAGGTTAGTGGGGCTAATCATCTTAGAAGAGAAAAATGGATTCACTCCGGGTAGGGAGATTATAGATAGTATTATTGTCACCTCTGAGGCTATACATACCATTACTTCTGAAAAGATAAAAGGTATGCTCATTAAGCTAGATGTAAGCAAAGCTTATGATAGGGTCCACTGGGACTTTCTTTTGGCTATAATGAGAAAGTTTGGTTTCAATAAGGCATGGCTGGATATCATCTATTCTTGCATATCGACCCCCTGATATTTGGTACTGGTAAATGGATCAATGTGTGGCTTCTTCGATGCTACAAATGGGCTTAATAGGGGGATCCATTGTCCCCATTCCTTTTCATAATAATGGTAGAGGCCATGGGATGACATTTTAAGCAACTTAGCATAGAAAGATTATGGAAGGGTATTCAGGTTACTGAAGGAATCAAACCAATTACAGATGTCCAATTTGTGGATCATACTATGTTGTTAGGGGAGGCTACTAGGAGAGAGACTGAGGTTATCAAAATGGATTTGTACTATTACTCTTCAGTGTCTAGGCAAATTATAAACAAGGACAAATGTGAGATTTTTTTCTTCAACACCAAAAGGGACAAAGGAAGATTATGAATTTGTTGTGATTTTCAATCTCTAAACTTTCCTCAAAATATCTTGGGGCCCCACTATTTAAGGGTGTGTGTAGATCGTCACATTGGGAGGACATAATGAGAAATTGCAGGAACAAAGCGACAACTTGGAGAAGAAAATGGCTTTCCTTGGAAGGTAGCATCACTATGGTAAAATTAAATTTATCTAATGTCCTGATATATGTAATGTCATGCTTTAGGATAACAAGTAAAGCTCAAGCAAGCATGGAAGATTTCTTAAAGAAATTTTTGTGGGAAGGCTCCAAGGACAAGAAAAGAATACCTTTAATCCATTGGGACATGACTTGTCTCCCTAAACATTCTAGCGGTGCTGGTCTGAGAAATATGGAAAGACAAATCTGGCTCTAGGAGCCAAATTGAGTTGGAAATTGTACTAGGAACCAGGGAAATTATTGTGTAGAATATTGAAAAGGAGGTATCTAGATAACTTGGATCCCTAAAGGATATTAACGATAGAAAATGCTCAGGGTGATTCTCCTATTTGGAAATTTTTGTGGGAGAGCAAAAAGGTGATCATTGAACACCTCTCATGGAAGATAGGCAATGGTAAATCGATAAATTTCTGGTATGATTCGTGGAAGGACAACATTCCATTGTCCAAATACTTTGGTTTGATGGAATGGATTGATAATGTAATACATGTCTACGAAAGCTATGTGGTGAATTATGTAATTAAAAAACTATGAGTGGATAAATTGTGAAGGATTCCCAATACTGGAGAATGATAAGATGCTCCTATCTCAGATCTTAGAAGGCACTGAATAACATTAACTAATGATGTCGATGAGGAAATTTGGTGCAAATCATGGTCTAGGGAGTACTCAGTGAAGCTGGGTATGCTATCAAGAAGGTACAGAGTGACCTAACTCATTGGATGTCAAAGCTTTGTTGGCAAAAGTACATTTTACTGAAATTCAACGATGCTTTCATGTGGGCAACCCTTCATAAGAAGATTTTGACAAGGGATAGGTTGTGGAGCATCTGTATTTAGGGGCCAAGTAGGTGTATCCTTTGTCAAAAGAATGAAGAAACCATGAATCATCTTTCCATGTCACGTCCATTCGCTATGAGGTGCTGGGATTGGCTACAACTTCACCTCGGTTGGAGTTCCCCATGACAAGCTGACTTATCAGAGTTTATTCATAGCTGGCCATCAATAAATAAGTGGGATTCATGGGGAGATTTATGGTTGGTAGCCCCCTCAATGCTAGTATGGAAAAATTTGGAAGGAGTGTAACAGGGGGACTTTCTGTGATCAAAGCCTCCCAAATGATGAGGTTATTCAGAAAATTGAAGATGGCATTTGTAAAGTGGTCAATGTGAATGGATTTTCTAGAACCAACACTCATTTCACAAAATGGGATAGTGAGATGCAAAAGAATTGGGATAAATTAAAACCACTGACAGGAAATGTATCTAGCAAAAATTTGAAGAGAGGGGAGGCCAAATGGATAGTGCCTAGGATTGGAATGTATAAACTCAATTTTGATGGTGCAGCAAAAGGCAATCTAGGCCCAATTGGTACTGGTTGCATCATTAGGAATGACAAGGGTGAATGTCTTTGGACTCTTTCAAGGAAATTGGGGGTTACCACCAACAATGAAGTTGAATATGAGGCTCTTGTGTGGGGTCTATGGATGTGCAGGGAGAAAGGTTTAAGTAATGTGGATTTTGAAGGAGATTCCCATATATGTAGCAATGTTGTTAGTAAGAAAAGTGCAAAAAGTTGGAAATTGAAACCGCGGATTAATATTTTTGGAAATCGTTGGATAGAATTGGCAATTTCTCCTTATCCCATGTGTTCAGAGAGGCTATTAAAGTGACATATTTTCTTGCTAATAGGGGCATTCAACAAGATTACACTGAGGTGATTGTTGATTTGATGTCTTTATTGAAGGATTTGACAAATATAGTTGTACAAGAAAAACTTGAATTTGATACTAGAATTGTGCCTAATGTTGTTTGATAGTTGGAAGTGGTTGGCACATGCCTTCCTACTCATAGTCAGGTTGCATATTATAGAATCATTTGGCAAGTAGACATGCACACTTCACAAAAAGGATTAGACTCTTCAATGATTGTTTGTTACCTTCTCTATAAAATGAAAAATTAATTGTCATCAAACATGACTTTGGTCTTCAATATCAAATGCAACTATCTTGAGGAAGACAAGAAAATGCAGGTTCGATGTTTGTTCAAAACCTATAAGATGGCACTGACAGTCAACGCCTTCATTGCTTTGGCTAGCAAATCCGTGTAGGGACTCGAGTCACATCCTGGGTGGATAGGTAAATGAGGTCATGTTTATGAATGTGATACATATCATGGGATGGAATAATGGGGGATTAGGCTTGCTCACCTATTTTTGATGAGGTGAAATACCTATTAGAGGAAAACATAGATGAGATGGCGATTATACCCTCTTCTGGGCTCACTGCTGGCATTTTTTATGTGGCAGCTGCAAAGAGAGATCCTGTGACCATGTAACCTTGGTTCAGTTCAGGGAAGGCTTGGGGAGGAAATTCTAGGGAACATTCGATCGTTTTATCAGTTGGAATGGGGATTTTATTTCCCACATACAGATTTTAAGGGTTAATGAATTTGCCTTTGGCGTGAGGTATTTGATGCAATTCTAACATACATAAAATAACATATTCATTAATTGTGTAGGAAATTAACTCAAAATATTAGATTAGAATAGTTTTTTTATAAAAGAATTAATTCAAAAAGAAATATATTAAATTTCGTTGTGGTGAAAAGAAAAGAATTAAATTGATGACTGTATAGTTATATAATAAAATGTGCACTTTATAAAAAATAAATTTAAACTGTAATAAAATATATTTATAAAACATAAGCCATTGGAAAAGAAATAAATTAAATTTCTTTATGAAGAAAAGAAAAGAAAATTAAATTGATGACTCTATAGGAAAATCTATAAAATATAATGTACGTACCATTTAAATTACTAATGTGATTATACTTCTTCTCCAATATTCTTCTACTCTATCTTATTTCATTTGATATTTTTGTGATCTATGTTTGACTATTAATTGTACTTATATAGATTAGTTACTTTATGTAGTCTTTATTGTAATGTGCATTAATTTAATAAAACTATGGTAGTTATATGTATTTTAAATTTTAATTCTTGTGTGCTTTCATTTAAAAACTTATGTTAGCTATATAATTTTTTTATGTTTGAATTAGGCTTGAGGGATCCATATCCCCTAAAAAATTAGATCAAAATTCAAACCAACTACTCACAAAGGAGGGCTATTAAAATACTATTTTTCATTTTTATAAGCCATAAAAACTAGTTGTATTACATATCAAAAGGATTAAACTACATATATAATTCCATTATCATCCTATATACATACTATCTTGAGCTACAAATTGTGTCTATCTAGCTACCTTAAGCTGCTGTTGAATCCACCAAGTCTTCTGTTTCAACCTCTTCTACCCACTCTTGCCCTTCCTTCGCTATTGAATCCCCTTTATGACGAGCCTTTAGACTCACTAGAGATGAGGAATGATAATCTTCATTGGAGCAAAATTAATCATCTTTTCACAGAAGACCAAGAGTATGAGGAAGATAAAAGGATTAAAGGAGAGCAATATAGAATACAAATGAATTATTCAGGTCGTGACCTATGTCTTGATAATGGTCTGGCTCTATTATGAGATGGATCTTCTTTTCCCAATACTAGTATGCATAATGACCTGAATCAACTACAAAATATGAATGAATATAGATTTCTGTCATTCCAAGAGGGAGTCATGCCTGCATATGAGCATTGTTGTTCATCATATGAAGGAAAAAATATAGATGACCACACAGCTGGTGTATTGCATCTCTTTACTTTTGATCAATCTGAATTATCAAATTTGGAGCTGAAATATGACTTCAATGAGTCAGAACAAATGTATACTGGGGTGCTCCAAGAAAGTGTCACCTATGAGTATTTTAAATTTGACATAAGTAGAAAAGGTGAAGATAATTTTAGTATAGCCATCCTACTAGTAGATTATGAATAAATTCATTTCTCGACTCAGATTGACAAACTTTTAAGCTGGCATGGCAATGATGATACAAATTGTTATGATAATGGATATGATGTGGTGAACTAGTGTGGTAACCTTATGATGGTTGAAGGAGTGTTGCAGTCAGGACATGGTTGTAGAAATCAGAGGAGCACCACATAGTTTTATGATGACAAATTCAGAGGTTTTATGAAAATGGTACATATTCATAACATTAACCAAGTGGATTATGGTTACATTTCCAATCTCAGTTTGAAACAATCATTGGAAAACAAGACCTATGACAGGGGAAAATCTTGTTTCTTCTTTTATGGTAGCTTGGAGCCATGATATAAAGTACCTAATATGTGGAATTGAGTCCTTTGAATTGGGCAGTTGCAGGGTAAAATTGAATACTAATGTATCCCCAGAGATTCTAGATCCTCATGATGACCTTGCAATCATGTGTCCCCAACAAGAACCACTATTGGGACATGAATTTTAATGCATGCCTTAGCCCCTAGTTTCCTATCTCTAAGATTACTAAAACACTTGTAAAACCCTGAGGGCCTAGAGTCTTATTTCATTTTCCTTTATGTGCCTCTCATTATAATTCGTCATTGACCGTTGATCAGTCATTCCTAGTTTGTTAAGTTGCTCCTTATGTGTTTCATCATAGTCCACTTACCTGTCCCTTTGTTAGGTCGTTGGTCTGGGTCCACTTTTAAAAACAACCTTTTTGCATGTGCTGAAAATAATCTATAAGTTGTGCCTAGTTGACATGCCACGATGCTATGTTTTTGTTTCACGAAATCTATTACCTTTGCTAGACCCTATTTTTGCTTCCCAAGGGATAGCCAAGGCATCCTTCTCATCTAATGTATCCTATCTATCCTGAGATGTCATTTGATTTGCTAAAAGTTGATTCCCCATTGGAAATCCTAAACACTCTCTGTGGAAAGATGAGGATGACATGTTAAAACTTTGTATTGCGGTAGCATTTCGTGATAAGATGCTCATTCAATGGAACCATTCCAAAGCTTCCACGGGACTGTGAAAGATGTGATGTGGACCAACGTGTATGAATTTTTCATGGTGTCAATAGAGGTAGCATTTCACTGGAAGCATGTACTTTGCCAAGACCTTAAATTGATCATCGCGAGTTCATGAAAGTGTCACATGTGTGGTCTCTTTTAATGGATATATTTAAAGGGTTTTTGTTATGGTGGTAGAGGCATCAATGCAAGGTATTGATTCCATTACTCTACTTTTAATGAAGTAATATTTCTTGAATGATACACTTGTTTTGTTCAACTTGACTCTTTAACCCAATGGATTAGGCATCAGTCTCTTACTAAGCTGATATGTTCATTTAGATCCATCCCTAAAATTAAAATCATTTCTATTTTTGTTATTGTTCTAAGAGTAGAATTGGATAAATAATCATTCTCAATCATGGTCTGAACTATGTTACCAGAGGATTAAGTTGATTTGATAAAACCAGTCATCTCCTTGGTTTATTTTCATTGAGAAAATTCTATTTTAAAGCAACACTATAAATTCTTTTTGAAATACTTTTAGGTGTTGTAAAGTGTACACCCACCTTGGTCTTACAGAACCAAAAGTGTAGAGGATTTTAAACTTATTGTTGAATCCCATTCATTGGCCATTGATCTAGAATCCTTGAGCATGAGAAATTGGCTAAATCTTTAGAGCATATAGGTAATCAGTTGGAGGAACCAACACCTTCCACATTTACTTCCCTTCCATCGTGGGCTATCTAACTTCACCTTTTCCTTGTTTCTTTAAAATTGATTCAAAATTTGGGAACTTTATATACCACTTCACTACCTTATTGCTAATTTTGATATTATATTCCATGTCAAAGGAAATGTTCCCTAGTCTATCTGCTAATTTGTTACCTTCTCTATAAGTATGGCTTATTCTGTAGTCCCAATATTTTTTCAACAACTCTACTGCTCTCTTCAAAATATTATTAAGCCTTCAATTAGGGGTTTCCTTGCAACACAGAGCATTAATCATGATCAAAGAGTCTCCTTCAACATGTATTCTTCTTAGTCCAGATGATAATCCAACTAGAGTCCCAAAATTAAGGCTTGAATCTCTACTTCATTATTTAATTGAAATCCTATTCATTTTGCTCCTGCCCCTATTAGCTCCCCTTCTTCATTCCTAATGACACAACCTATACTTCTTGCAAATATGTGCTTGATGTGTTGTCATTGATGTCAACATATCTTTCTGTTAGAAATAGTGAAGGTCCAGTGCAGAGGAGTGATTAGTATTTCTAGTAAGGTGAAGATCAAAGTATGCAGATTAAAGGGTTTGTATAGGATTGACTATTGTTTCTCCAGTTGAGATTTTAGAGGTCCGCATGAAGATTTGTCGAAGTTATGGTCTTCTGAGTAGACCAGGTTTCTACAGTTGTTCAGTGATGACAAAGTGGCAAGAAGTTGGTCCGGATTGGTCCAGTATGAGCATATTGTGATCTGTAGATCTAGAGGCATCTCTGGGATGTTGGTATGTTCCCTCAACTCAAGTGGTTCATGGTTTGGAGGTCTCAAAGCAATCTTTCTAGTATGAAAGTCATGGCAGTGTGTGTTCTTGAGGTTCAGTGTGAAGATGCGAGTGATTCTGGTGATCCGAAGTGGTGTGGCTATTCCTATTGACTTAATTGTGTTTGTGGTGGCCTCTAGATCATGTGGCTATCATGTTTGTGGTCTTCATTGACAAAGGAGCTCGTGATTGAAGTTTTCCTCTTGGTTGTTGTTGTTCCTCCTAGTCTTGGCCGACCAGATGTTCCCAGCATGTTGTGGATGATCTAAAGATCATTTTAGGAAGCATGGCATGTTAATAGAGGAAGATTCAAGTCTTAGCTATGACTGGCCGATAGTGTAAAGATCCACGTTAAGTTTGGCTGACCTTGTTGATCATTCCAAGATGGATGAAGTGTATAAATACTTATCAAAGAGTTGTTAAACATCATCCTTGAGCAAAATAGATTAAATTTAAATAAAGGATCAGAAGCATTGTAGAGAAGAAAAGGAGCGAGAGCAGTATAGAGTGTGAAGTTAGTAAAGAAGAATTTGGGGCAAAGCAGAAGTTTTTGAGCATTCATTGAAACTAAACCAGGGATAAAGTAGATGCTATTTCTTAGTTAATTTGTTCTATTCTAAATAAATTCTATAGGCAGTGAGCCTCCCTTTTTGAGCAGTGAGCTCTGGACAGTGCGACTGAAGGCATGTGCTTTCTATTTTTCTAAAGCACTTTTAATAGGGTACAAATCTTTGTGGGTTAACCCCCACCATGGTTTTCCCTTAACTGGGTTTCCACGTCAAAATCTTGGTGTCAAGTGTGTTGATTATGTTTCTGCTCTTATGTTGTTGATCTATGCTTTAATGTTTACATCATTAATCTAGTAGTAAGATAATAAAGGAGGTTAAAATAAGAAAAAGTTTATATTGTGTGACAACTGATTCACCCCCCTGTTAGTTGTCTGGTTGAATTCTAACAATTGGTATCAGAGCCAGGTCCTCTTATAAAAGCCTAACTGCTTGAGGAGATCTAGGATGTTGACCTACAAGAAGGATAGTCTAAGATTTGATGGAACAAATTATTCTATTTGGAAGAATCGCATGGAGTGTCATTTACAATGCATGGGCGATGCCTATTGGGTGATAACTAGTGTTGAGTATAAACCTCTGGAGAAAGGTCCTTCAACTCTAGATCAAGTCAAAGATGTTGAAAATAACCTTCAAGCTAAAGAAGCCTTGTTAAGTGCCTTGACTGATTCAGAAATGACAAATGTCTTTAGTCTAGAAATTGCTTATGAAATTTGGAAAAAGTCTAAGACAAAGCAAGGTTGGTATGCAAAGGCTATTCTCAAGTAGAAGGAATTAATTTTGAAGAAACTTTTTCTCTAGTGGCAAGAATAGAGGCAGTCAGATTGTTTCTTGTATTTGCTGCTTTCAAAGCTTTTAAAGTGTATCAGATGGATGTCAAATCAACATTCTTGAATGGAGATTTGGAGGAAAAAGTCTACATTGAGAAATCAAAAAGATTTCAGTTGTTTGATCAGGGTGACATGGTTTGTAGACTGAGAAAGCCTTGTATGGACTCAAGTAAGCTCCAAGAGCCTGGTATGCAAGATTGGATAAATATTTACTTGAGATAGGTTTTAGCAAAGGTAATGCTGATAGTAATCTTTACTTCAAGATTAATCATGAGGACATCCTGATTGTTGAGGTCTTTGTTGATGATATCATTTTTGGTGGAAATGAATGTATGTGCAAAGCATTTGCCGACTAGATGAAAAGTGAATTTGAGATGTTAATGTTTGGAGAGTTGAATTTCTTCCTAGGTCTGTAAATTGTTCAGTCAGATAAAGGTATCTTTATATCTCAGTCCAAGTATGTGAAAGAATTACTGAAGAAGTTTGGAATGGAAGATTCAAAGCTAGTAGGTACACCTATGGTAACCAGATGCAAGTTAAGTAAAGATGATGATCCACCCAAAGCAAATCAAAAAAGGTATAGATCAATGATTGGAGGATTTCTCTATCTGATCCAAACAAAACCTGACATCATGAACATCGTTTGACTTGTTGCTAGATATCAATATGATCCAAAAGAATCCCACGTTGTGGTAGTCAAAAGAATTTTCAAATATCTCAAGGGGACAATTGATTATGGATTGTGGTATCCAAAAGACAATGACTTTACTCTTCATGCATATACAGATGTTGATTGGGTAGGAGATGTGGATGACAAAAAAAGTACTAGTGGTGGTGCCTTTTTCTTGGGAAGAAGATTGGTCTCTTGGATGAGTAAAAAGCAAGAGGCAATATCTTTGTCTATTGCAGAAGTAGAACATATAGCAGCAGCAAATAATTTTACTCAGGTTCTGTGGATGAAGTAAATGTTGAAGGACATTAGAGTTGTGTTTGAGGAGCCAGTCACAATCTTTTATAATAATTCTAGTGCAATAAGTATCTCAAAGAATCCAGTGTTGCATTCAAAGACAAAGCATATATCTATCAAGTTCCATTTCTTGAGAGAGAAGGTAAATGAGAATGAAGTTAAGTTGAAGTTTGTGTCATCCAAAGATCAGATTGTAGATATCTTCACTAAGGCTCTTCCCAAGGATACCTTTGAATATCTCAGAGAGAAGTTAAGGGTTATTACCCCTCCAAATCAGAACTAAGATGCACTAATGTGCATCAGTCTGGTGGAATTATCAGTCATATCTTGGGATCCGGATTGATGTTGAGAAAATACTACTCTAAGGAGTAGTCAGTATGCAAACATTGGAGATCAATCTGAAATAAAAAGGGGAAGAGATGATTGCAAATATGCACCCTTTGCCATTGATGTCAAAGGGGGAGAGAAGTCATGTGAAAAACTTAGAAGTAAGTAGTTGTTGGTGAAAGGGGGAGCAGTGAAGAAAGTGGTTGCAGGTGTGACAAGAGAAAGCGAGAGAAGTTCTTGTCTTGATGGTTGAATTAGTTTTTCACATCATATGTTCCCATCAATGAAAAAGGGGGAGATTGTTGCAAATATGTGTCTAATGTGTTGTCATTGATATCAATATATCTTTCTATCAAAAACAGTGAAGACAGTGCAAAGAAGTGATTAGTATTTCTAATACGGTGAAGATCAGAGTATGTAGATTAAAGAGTTTGTATAGGATTGATTATTGTTGCTCTAGTTGAGATTTGAGAGGTCTGCATGAAGATTTGGTGAAGTTATGGCCTTCTGAGTAGAACAGGTTTCTGTAGTTGTCCAGTGATGATAGAGTGGCAAGAAGTTGGTCCAGATTGGTCCGGTATGAGTATATTGTGATCTATAGATCTAAAGGCATGTCTGGAATGTTGGTATGTTCCCTCAACTCAAGTGGTTCATGGTTTGGAGGTTTGAAAGCAATCTTTTTAGTATGACAGTCATGTCAGTGTGTGTTCTTGAGGTTCAGTGTGAAGATACAAGTGCTTCTGGTGATGTGAAGTGGTGTGGCTATTCCTGTTGACTTAATTGTGCTTGTGGTGGTCTCTCGATCATGTGGCTGTTGTGTTGGTAGTCTGCATTAGAAAAGGAGCTCGTGATTGAAGTTTTACTCTTGGTTGTTGTTGTTCTTCGTAGTCTTGGTTGACCGGATGTTCCTAGCATGTTGTGGATGATCTAAAGATCATTTTATGAAGCATGGCATGTTAATAGAGGAAGATTCAAGTCTCAGCTATGATTGACCAACAGTGTAAAAATCTGCATTATGTTTGGCTGACCTTGTTGATCATTCCAAGATGGATGAAGTGTATAAATACTTGTTGAAGAGTTGTTAAACATCATCCTTGAGAAAAATAGATTAAATTAAAATAAAGGATCAGAAGCAAAGCAGAGAAGAAAAGGAGCGAGAGCAATATAGAGTGTGAAGTTAGTAATGAAGAATTTGGGGCAAAGAAGAAGTTTTTGAGCATTCATTGAAACTAAACCAGGCATTAAGTAGATGTTATTTCTTAGTTAATTCATTATATTCTAAATAAATTCTGTAGGCAGTGAGCCTCCCTTTTTGAGCAGCAAGCTCTGGGCAGTGCGCACGAAGGCATGTGCCTTCTATTTTTCTAAAGTACTTTTAACAGGGTACAAATCTTTGTGGGTTAACCCCCATCATGGTTTTTCCCTTAACCAGGTTTCCATGTCAAAATCTTGGTGTCAATTGTGTTGATTATGTTTCTGCTCTTATGTTGTTGATCTATGCTTTAATGTTTACATCATTAATCTGGTAGTAAGATAATAAAGGAGGCCAAAAGAAGAAAAAATTTATATTGTGTGACAACTGATTCACCCCCCCTCTCAGTTGTTCGGTCTAATTCCAACAATACTTGCTTGACTCGATTGCCCTGTAAAGTCCCATCAAAATTGAGTTTAGGCCATCCAAGATCAGGTGGAATCCATTTTACCATCTATTACTAAATTATATTTGCAACCTAATTTAGTGAGGTCTATACAACAGTTGTTGCAAAGGGGGTAAATAAAATTTTTATGTGCATAATCATCCAATTAATTTCTAATGTCTTGACAAAAGAACAAGAAAAGATTACTTAGCTGGATCATATGACATCTCAAGTTGGGCTATCAAACCATCCTGATAAGTGAAATGCCCTAGAGACAAGAGAACATACATTCAAAGAATGACAAGTATCTATCTAACTTCATTTTTTCAGTTATGATGTTGTTGATTATTCAGTACATTTCAGTGTAGTTTCAAGAGAGGGGTATTTATAAACTATCATTTCCTTATCATGTTTTAAACATGTGCTTTAAAAGAGATTCAATTGTTTATGCTATGTATTTGATTCAGAAAGAAAAATATACATGTCATTGCATAAAGTAAAATAACTGATTATATTTAGAAGAGTGTTTAAATATGTCCCACACAAGTCGTAGGAGTAACTGGAGTATGCTAATTAAAAGTAAATTTTACTTTTTGAAGGAAAAAAATGCATAGGAAAAGTAAAGGGACCCATCATTGCCTATGAATGACGAATCCTGAGGTTGAGTTGGTCTTCAACTCCCTCTAGATCTACTGAGCTTCGAAATACCTGCAAAAAGTGTTGTGTTAGAGAGCTTTGGGTTCCAAAACTTTTCATACACATAATCAAATCAACAAAAAAGTACCATCTACTTTTATGGAGCAACAACCATCTAATGAACAGTAAGAGAGAGAAGTAAATTGAGCATATTCAGAGCCATATCAGATAATGCTCAAGGAGAAACAAAAGAGATAGCTGATCAAGAGATGCAATTACCAAAGCAGAAGGACAAAATCAAGAAAGAAAAGCATCATGGCCTGTAATCCAAAATATGTTTTATGTTCTAACTTGTTTGTTCACTATGCAAGTATAGGTGAAATATTCATTATAGACTTTATTCAGCATGTGGAGTAAAATGCAGCTCCCACAAGGGTTGAGCCCAACAAGCTACCCTCTTGGTTATCAAGAGGGATATTAAGTGTATTTTTCATCAATGAAAGTGATTTCAAGATCCATGGCAATCAACAACCAAAGAGAGACATACAAAGAGAAATAGTCTATCAACAAGGAGCCTCCATGCATGAACAAGTATGTATGTGAAGGAAGTCACTCAAGGAGAGGATAGTTGGAGATCCATCAGAATGTTTTATCTTGCAAAATAGTCATTGTAGTTCATGAGGCACATCCATAATGATAAAACAAGGACAACTATGCTTGGGACAGTCTCTGCAAAAGATTGTTATTTGAGAAGTTTTCATAACAAGGTCCAATGCAAATGAACAATAGGCATAGAGATTACTTAGTTCTGGCAGATGCTAATATAGGAGGAGCAACCAATTTCAAAGGGAGTAATGATTTCATTCAAGCAATGACAACATATTAATGAAAGGATAGTGTTGGTGCTCAATAAAGTGGCAATGGGTAGAAGTGAGGTCCTATTAGAAGATAGTCATCAGACTTAGGTCCTGTAACCTCCAATACAACACATAAATCCATGTGCTCAGGTTGTTATGAGAATCCTCACACTTATAGAGACTTGAAGGTATGCAAAAGTATTCCAGAAAGACACACAGAGCACCATCAGGAATGAAGAAACAGTCATGAGCAGCTAGCAGTATAAGTTGCAAGAACGAAGAGTCTCCATCAGACAAAGGAACATTATGCTCAGTAGCACAAGAAACTAGAAGAATAGTCATATGCTTATCATATAATGCACTTCATTGAGGACAGTGACCAAAAGGGGACACAAGGGTCCCATGATGACTGTGTATTAATATTCAAGGAAGTTGTGTTTCAACCATTCATAAGTGATAGTATAAGATTATAAGGAAACAACAAAACTGCCATAAGAATAACAATTTTCAGCATGAGAACAGATGAGCTATGATAAAGGTCAATAATAGTGCAATCCAGTCAAGGTGCAAGAGTACAATTTCATAAACAAGTAAGGACAACCTTGTAACCAATGAAGAGGAAGAGGACTTTTTCAGATGGTCATTCTCAAATACCATTCATTCCACCAATCAAAAGACAGCCTGGGGAAGCAAAAATTAGACAAATATTTATCACTTCTATTGTGAATGAGGTGTAAACTTGCTATTGAACATTTGACCATTGGAGTGAATGATATGTAGAGTAGAATCTTCTCATGACAGCCCAAGAACACAGTCAACATTCATGAGGAGACTGTCCCAAAATGATAGTGAACAGTCAAGAGAAGACTGTCACCTAACAGGGAGGAATAGTAAAAGAAATCAACACTTAATTTTTCTTAAAATAGCACAATCTAATTTTTTTTTATAATAACACCAAAAATAAGAACCATATACCATCTAAAAAATCATAATAACACCCACAGTAATATTCTAATTACAATAATATCTGGCCAATGTTTTATAGCCATTTTCTTTAAAATACAAATAAAAAAAATGAAGAGCCTAAGAGATATCTAAAAATGAATAGGTTGAAACTTGAAACTTTAATTAACATTTTCACATTTCGCTGACGCTCCACATCTGCTTGGAATAAATCTGCACACATAAAATCTCTGATAATAAATCAATCATGAAAGATGCGGTTTAGAGCATGAATGATATAAACAATAGTTTTTAGATATAAAGAATTTTTATATTTTTATGTATTTTTTTTCTAAATATTGATGAATAAATTTAATTATTTTATTAAAAAATTATATAAATTAAAAAATATTAATAACAATTCATTAAGTTCTGAAAATATATATGAGTAGATTTAATTATATTATGTTAAAAATATAAATTTTTGAAAAATTGTTTTATATATGTAAAAAAAAAATGGTTAAAAGGTTTTTAGTTTATTAGTGATATTGAAGAGTTTTGAATGAGTATACAAAGAATCAAACTTGTTGAGTTTATACTTGCACTACCAAATAAAATTATAAAAGTAATCTATGTTTAACATAAAACTATTCATTTTATAGATAAATTTAAAATTTTTATGATATAATTTAAATTTATAAAACTTCTAACATATTATCAAAAACAAATAAATTTTTAATCCAAATAAAAAAATAATAATAAACCACTATATGTTATTTTATTAAAATTGATTGTTAAATCCCTAAAATATTGTGAAAACATTCAATAGTAAAATGTTAAGAAATTCTTATTATTTTTACATCTATCATATATAAAAGATCAAAATTAATTTTAATTGCACTTCAACATCTTTACATGCAGTTTTGAGCTCAAGAAACACTAACATATTAACAATAAAAGAATATTAATCTTAAAAAAGACTTTTAAAATATACAACTATTACTATTAATAATAGCAATTCATAAACAAATCCTAAAATTAGAAATTCTACTTATTGAAATTTTCTAAAATTTAAACATATCAATCATAAACAATACAATGAAATTCAAGAAACTAAACAACTTAAAAAAAAAAAAAAAGAAATCAAACAACTCAAACTCAATAACACCACTAAAATGATTTCTGATTAAAAACACGATCTGCAGTAAAATAGTATCTACTGATTTTTTTTTCTAAAACAAAAGGTGGCTACCACTTTAACATATATTAATAATAAAAACTGATTATATTTGAAAGAACAAAAATAATTTTAATTGCACTTCAAAATCTTTACATGCAGTTTTGAGTTCAAGAAACACTAACATATTAACAATAAAAAAATATTAACCTTAAAAAAGACTTTTAGAATATTATAATATCAAAATATTCAACCTGAAAATACAATTATTACTATTAATAATAGCAATTCATAAACAAATCGTAAAATTCCTGATAAAACCACTTAAAACAATAAAATTCTACTTATTGAAATTTACACTATTTACCAATAAAACAATAAAATTCACACTATTTACTGATTTTTTTTTTTTTTTTTCTAAAACAAAAGGTCTTTTAACATATATTAATAGTAAAAACTGATTACAGTATGGGGATGGAGGCCATCCATATTCTCTCTACACATACATATATAAAGCTTACAAAAATGGCCCCATAATGGCCTGGAAACAGCAACGACAGCCCAAACAAAAAACCACTGCCAATAAACCATATATCATATATCATCCCATGCGAACACCAGCAAACAGGAGAACAAAAAAGAGCCCACCTAAAGTAAATAATCTTGCTCAGGCACTAGTTTCACTGATGAAAATCTCAAGAAAACACGATATCTATTCATGATTATTCAAATTCTAATGAAAGCAAATAATACCACTAAAATGAAAATCTCGTCAAATCAAAAGCACTAGACTGAAGAGGAGGAGGAGGTACTTTCTGCACTGTGCTCTACGTCTGGTGAGTCATGTTGGGGCATTCATTGATTTACACTGTGTTGATTGTGGAAATACGCTATCCAAGAAGCCAAATGCTGATTATTAGAATGACCGATTTGGGGCCCAGACTGAGGCCTCACATGCTGAGATTCCCACTTTAAACTCTGTAGCAAATTTGATTCTTTGTTTTTAGGATCATTAATCCCACCCTGGTAGCTTCCAACATCTCGCTGTGTAGACAAATTGGCACCAATATTTTGGGAATTCATGTTAAGAAACTGCGTGTTATCGCCCAATACTGAAACCCCATATGGATGAAAGCTATGGTGTGCCCCACCTTATGGCATTGTAAAATTCGTAGCATTAACAGAGTATGTAATGCACACCAATATTCTTCACTGGGTCCACAAATGCATTCCTGACTCCCTCGACAGTCACATATATAAAAAGAGCATTCCCAGTCTTTTTACCAATTCTTATGGGTCCCGCTTCTATTTCTCCATACTTAGAAAAGAATATGGGAAGCATTTCGTCAGGGATGTAAGATGGGATATTTCTAACAGAAATCATTCTTTCAATAACTGACTCAACAGGCTTACTTTCTGCACTGTGCTGTAAGTCTGGTGAGTCATGTTGGGGAATTGAGAGAAGACCCAGGCTTAGATCAGTATCTGGAAAATGTGGAGAAGAACTGGAGGCATTCATCCCAGTTTGTTGATTGTAGAAACTATGTAGTCTGGTCAAACTATGTAGTCTGGCCCAAGTTATCCCCAATACTGAAACCCCATATGGATTCAAGCTATGGTGTGTTCCCCCTGATGGCATTGTTAAATTCGTAGCATTAACAGGAGCCACTTCACTGGAGTCCACAGAGCAATCTCCACTGGCCATACTGCAGACCATGTAATGCCCACCAATATTCTTCAATCGGTGCACAAGTGCCTTCCTGGCTCCCTCAACAGTCACATATATAAAAATAGCATTCCGAGCCTTCTTATCAAATCTTATGGGTCCCGCTTCTATTTCTCCATACTTAGAAAAGAACATGAAAAGCCTTTCGGCATGCATGTCAGATGGGACTTTCCTTACAGAAATCATTCGTTCAATAACTGGCTCAACAGGCTTCTTTTCTTCACCTTCACCTTTTCTTTCATTCCTTGTGGCCTCCATTGCTGTGTGCTAGAAACTCAACCCTTGCTTAATGTATCTGGATTTTGAAAACAGCCCTTCAATGAATGAGTAGTGTGTTTTCTACTTTGTAACCGCAGCTTAATAAGCTTTTCAGAACTCTATATATAGCTTTGGAACTCTATTTATAGCTTCAGAACTATTTATAAATATAGCTTTAATATGGTTCATTATAAAGATTAACCAATATAAAATAAAGTGTGTGTTAAAATATCTATTGAGGAGTTAATAATGATCTTGTGCTGTTTATTAAAAAGCATGCAAATTTTATTATTAATTTAGAACAGGATAATCAATAGTGTGATCGCGATTCGCTGCTAATTGCTGTCAATTTTTTTTGCAGAAACTGATATCGGAATGGTTGTAAGAAATTTTATTGTGCAGGTCAATAGTTCTCTCCAAATCAAATCATTAACATGGTTAATGGTGACAGCTTCCAATTCTAGCTTTATAATTTATAGGACAGAATTATAAATATTTAAAAAAGAATTATAAATATGGGAGTATTAAAATGAAAAAATTTTGGTAATTAGTAGAAAAAGGATTTAATATCAAAATATTCTCAATGTCTTGACAACAGGTCAATGACCTCAACTAAAAAATAATCCAAAAAAAGCAATCAAAGAATTTAATATTTTATTTTATTCTTATATTAAAGCAATGGCAAAACCAAAGGATATGGTGATGCTTTGCAAACTATGTATTAAGAATCTAACAAAGATAGATTGGTAAGACTTCAAACCCTTAGAAGAGATTTTGAAATTTTTAGGACAAGAAAAGTTGAGCTCCTTCGGATATTTTTTCAAATACTAGCAAGTGATACAATACTTCAAGGATAGCTACCATATTTCAAGGTTAGCTAGGATAATTAATGCATCTAGTCTTTTACATCCTGAAATGCATCATCTCACCTGATCATAGGTACCTTTTGAAGTGACTTGCAAGTATTATTTTGGCTGTGTTTGCGTGATACATGGCTTTATTTTTTTCTTGGAGGGCTATTCGTAAATATCATCCATTCCAACAGTCAAAGGTCAATTTTGGCCAATAAAAATAGGATAAATATTTACCACTTTTTATTGTGAATGAGGTGTAAAATTGCTATTGAATGTTTGACCATTGAAGTGTATGATATTTAAGTAGAGTGTGTCCCTCGTAGGACCAACTACATACAAGAATCACAAACATTAGTCATAGAAAGAGGCACAATGATGAGAACAGAGAACAACATATGTGCTTGAGAAAGAGGTTGGGGTACTATGTCTGAGTAGTGAAGGTGGATGAACTGGATAGCACCAAATACATTTCCCACCTTAGCCTCCATTCTGGTAGACCGTAGTTGAAAGCCATGGACCTCAAGAGTAGGGTTAAGAATATTAATACACCCATACTAGAGACCTTTTTGCAAGCATTGAAAATATAGGCAATAGCCACAGAAGAGTGAAGCAACACCATGGGAAAAATCTCACCTAGGGGAGCCTCACCATTGTAGATGTTGTAAGCATCGAGGGAAACCTTCCAATAGTCAAGACTGAAGTGTGCTTGCAACCCAAGGAAAATGCAATTGAAATGACATAATCAAGATCTTACACCAGATCCATGATGTTTGAGAGGTAAATGGAGGCCAATTTTGACATACTCAACATAGGGAGAAGATTGAAGCAGTGGATTACCAATCACAATTCTAACTACAAATTCCACATGTGTGTAGACAATATTGAAAAACATGTGCAGCTTCACAGCATCATACTCCCCTTCATCCTCTGGTTCCCACTCCAAAGAAGGAAGGTTGTCAGTGTATACATATTTCATACAATTAGGCTTAAGCCTACTTAGGTGTGCATTTATACAATCTTGACACATGCCTCATTGAGGTGTCAAAGTTGTTGGGCGGTTAGGAGAGGTATTGCTGACTTGCCCACTAACTAGCCACCTTCTGCTAGTTTCTAGGGAGGCAACTCACCACCACTCATAGTTGAGGAGTCCTTTCCTCAACTAACAACTTCCTCTCCTCACCTATTTGTACTTGACTTCTCCAAGTTATTTGATGGTGGATTTACTCGGTTTTGCATACCATTCCTTTGTTGTGTTAAAATATTTGTGCTTGTTTTTTGTCTCCTTGTTCTTTAGGAAATCTTACAATGGTTGATTCAAAAGTTAAAAACAAAGACGTCCATTGAAGTCGAAAGAATAAGAACCTACATAATCACAAAGAAAATGGGAAGGAATTGCATGTGAGGAGAAAAACATAAGATGAGAAATAAAGTTTGTTGAACCAAATGGGCAATTTTTTTTTTTGGTGAACCAAATGGGGAATTATTGAAGGCCAACACATGTCAATATCTCTTGTCAATAGAGAATTAATGAGATAGTATCCATTATAAATGCACTCTAAGGTCACTCTACTTAAATATCATCCATTTAAATGGTCAAATATCTAATAGAAATTTTACACCTCATTCACAATAAAAAGTGGTAAATATTTGTTCTATTTTTATTGACCAAAAATGACGTTTAACTATTAAAGTGGATGATATTTAAGAATAGCCCTCCAAAAGGAGAATAAAGCCATGCATCAGACAAACATAGCCAAAAATACTTGCAAGTCACTTCAAAAGGTACCTATGATTAGGTCAGATGATGCATCGGGGATGTAAAAGAATAGATTCTTTAATTATCCTAGCTAACATTGAAATATTGTATCACTTGCTAGTATTTGAAATAATTCAATAGGATATAAAAACTAAAGAAGTGATGCCTTTGATCATATCTATCAAACCCATCTGAGCTAAGAATGATATGTAGCAAGAAGATGACGTAAGAATACAATATTACCGTTGGCTAATATGATCTTAAGTTGTGACATATTAATGTACCCTTTGTCAAATTAATTTGATATGACAATGTCAAGGCAATATTAATTAGTCATAGAAAAAAATAAATACTAATGATGCTTGCATCTTGGCCCCTACAAAATTTGAAATCCATATCTTGATGTTATAGAAATGTTTTATCCATTCTCCGTGCATGGATCCTTAGGAGAGAGACTAACTTTAACCTTGGCTAAGAAATTGATTAGTATTTTTGGCAAGTAGATATTGAATAGATCCTCATAAAGTGACCATAATTGTCAATTAAATTATGTGTACTCAATTGAACAACTCTGCAGATTAGATTTTTGACACCTATTAGGGCCCAGGTAAAAAATATTAATACTTTGAACTTGGTTTATCCCATGATTAGCTAACCAGTCAGCCACCCCATTCACCTCCCTATAACAATGTGAGATTTTGTATTCATTAAGCCAAGTTAAGCACTTCCATAGAGGTTATATTAAGTATTTCAATTTCCAATCAAGTGCCTTTTTTGATTTCAAGGTAGTGATGATTATCATTGAATCTCCCTCAATATACAATTGTGATGATAATTATCATTCAATCTCCCTCAACCCATAATTTTTTAATGTTAAAATCTATGGCCAATTCTAAGCTTTCTAGGAGAGATGAAGCTTCTATTGTATTATTAGTGCCCTTTGGGAGTTTGGTTTCTTTAGTGGAAATGAGATTTCTAGATGGGTCTCTAAGTATACATCCCACACCTAAGAGACTAGGATTTCTGCACAATGCTCCATCAAAATTTAGCTTGAGGAAAGGAGTGGTGGGGGGAATCTATTTGACTAGATTAAGATTCACATTGATTATCTTGTTTCAAATTTAGCATGCTTGCGAGGGGGGTGAATCATCTACCATTTTTTGAGAACAAAGTGACCCCAATTCAAAAAATTTCAATTTGAATTGGGACACCTCATCACCTTAGCCATCACCACTTCTAATATGGCTGCACCGATTTTATTTAGTACCTTTTCTAGTGGAGAGGGATACTTTATGAAAATTAATGAGTTAAGGCTTGAGTGGTTACATCTGAAGGGTTTAATTGAAGGTGGTTAGATAAAAAAACCCCTTAGATCAACCCCCCTTGGAAATAACCCCGTATTCTCAAATCAAACCCTCGATGGAGTCTCCTTTGCACCTATCAAAATGCTAACAAAAAACTAATTTTGCTTCACCTTTTGGGGGACCAAATAAAGTCATTTAAAATTTCTATTTTGGAAGTATGTAGCCCTTAGTATAAGATTTCCAAAAAGTATTATATTGAATATATTTCATTTGATTATTATATTTATTTTCTATTTTCTATTTTCTAATGAAGATAGGGTTTTCACCAAACATCAATGTCTCTATTCCAGACACATAGAAAAATTAAAAATAGAGAAAACATTTCTAAAAATATCTGCACACTAGGTATTGATGTCCTTCTTTCAATAAAAAATAATAAGTTAATTTGGATACATACATAAAAAGTTATGATGGATGGTATAAACTTATGTCTAAATTATAATCAATCTCACTTCAAAAATTAATTTAAAAAATATGAAAGAAAAATTTATTAAAAATATGTGCGCACTAGATATTCATGTTACATATCTATGTTTAAAAATTTATAATTTTTTCTTTTCTATAATATTTTTTATGTTGTATCATATAAACATTACTGTTTAAACATGATGTTAACTATTAAAATACAAGTTATTAAAGGTTACATAAAATACATCTTTTTACCTCTCTTTTTCCCCCTTCTTATTCCATAGTCCTGATGACTGCACCAAAATAAGCTAACAAGATTGTTCTAATGATGATTAATAAGAGATGAATTACTTGAGATCATGATTTTTGATTGAAGGACTAATGTGCATTGAATTGAAGGAAATATGTAGAAATCTTCTCTTTTTGAATCAATAGGTGCAGGTGTTCGGGTAGACAATTTTGTGCTTCTTCAGAGGTAGTCCTAATGATCTCCGGAGCTGACATTATCCTGCCACGACTGGTCTCCAAGGTTTCAAATTTAATTGGAGAAGTTTTTGGGATAAGAAGGTGAAGCATCTCTGGAGCTGGATTGAAGTCTTGAGCATCTCCAAAGCTGAACGAGAAGGTCACAAACATATCTCCGGAGCTACAGACAAAAATATACATCTCTGAAACCTCTTTAGAATAGTGCAGATTTCTAGCACAGCTATCGGTTAGACACTTCCAGTGGTGATCAGGATGCTCCTGATGTTACTCAAATCATCACCTAAGTAATTAAGAGTAGTCTATAGTTAACTGTTGGAAGTTTTTATCTATTTTTGGTTTTTGCATGAATTACTGATAAACTAATTTAATACCTATATTTCAAGACCTCACTACCCATTTGTATTTAAAACTAATACTCAGATTCAGTGTGGACTTCTATTGCACTCAATCTATTTTTATTGCATGGATATTTATTCTGTAGTTAGACTGTTAGTAGAATAGAGAGATTATTTCTTGCGGAATTCAAACAAGGGATAACAATTTTATTTATTTCAGATGATTACAAAATGACAACTGATTATTACAATTTCTGATTGTTCAGATCGCACTAAGCGCAGAACAAGAGCATACTCTTGTATGACTGGACTGGTTTCTAAGACACTTCCTAAATTCTTGCCTAAAGATCGAATGCCTAGGATATTTTCTTGCGGAATTCAAACAAGGGATAACAATTTTATTTATTTCAGATGATTACAAAATGACAACTGATTATTACAATTTCTGATTGTTCAGATCGCACTAAGCGTAGAACAAGAGCATACTCTTGTATGACTGGACTGGTTTCTAAGACACTTCCTAAATTCTTGCCTAAAGATCGAATGCCTAGGATATTTTCTTACAGAATTCAAACAAGGGATAACAATTTTATTTATTTTAGATGATTACAAAATGACAACTGATTATTACAATTTTTGATTGTTCAGATCGCACTAAGCGTAGAACAAGAGCATACTCTTGTATGACTGGACTGGTTTCTAAGACACTTCCTAAATTCTTGCCTAAAGATCGAATGCCTAGAATGACCAACAAAGGCCTTATTTATACAGAAAATTGGATGTCAAAAGATTATGGTAGTTTTGAAATCTGACCATACAAAAGGGACACGTGTCTCGCACTGTAGGAAGTGGAGGAAAGAACCATACAAAAATGACACGTATCACGAATAAAGAGATTCACATGAGACACACCGCATGTGAGCACGGCCCACTTTACACCAGAAAGTAGCTACGGGGATCATGCTTTTTGAGATAGGGTTGCATCCTATTGTCAGAGCTTAACGTGGCTGACATCACGGTACAGACAAGCCCATGTGCTAGCTACCATCAGACTGATAACCATCAGTGTCATTGTCGGAGGAATCTTCAAGGGCTGGTGCAGGAGGTAGATCTGGTTCATCATAATGGTAGTCGAGATCTGTTGGTGGAAGGAGATTCATCTGTAGAGGCCGAAAAGCAATGCGAAGATCATCATCTCTCTGATTGAATGTGTATATGATTTTGGTAATCTAATCAGGAGATGCAAAATCTATTTTTGTCCTAGCTGCCACTAATGCTGGAAATAACACAACTTCTAAATTCTCCAGATGAGCCTTTGGAAACCAATCCATAGTTAGTGGATAATATTCAACTCTTGGTAGAGCATAATTAAATCTCATTTGTAGATAACTAGAAGGTCCACTCATTCCTTCTTCAATGGCCCAAGCAAAGTTGCTTTGAAGGAGGTTAAAATACTCTTTCATGTCATCTTGGAGTATTTTCCCAAAATAACCGAGAAATAAATCTGCATAGTCTTCAAATTTTGTTTGGAGCAGAGTGATACTGTTAATGAGACCAAACTTAACACATTTGAGAAAATTTTGTTTGATCTTGATGGACCAATTCATCGGCAGCAAAGAAGTAATACAAACATCAAACATGATGATGTTTCTGAGTGCAAAGTATATGGCTGCATCTTGCAATCCAAACTGAGACAAGAATGCAAACTGTTGGTCACCTGTTAGAAGACCTCTGCTATAATTTTCTCTAATCACAGATATGAACTTGGATAACCATTTATTTAAAATATAACACTCCAAAATTGAAGAAATTATTTCTGGAGGTAACTGAGGGATCCATAAATCATTTCCTGCATCATCGTGAGAAAGAAAAATTTCAACACCATCATTTCTAACTAGAGTATCCCCTATCTTAATCAGCATATTGGCTGGTTCAGCTAATTTGGCCATTTCCCTTGTGAGAGAGTCTACAAGTGGATTATTGTCTCCTTTTATCCATTCAATCTCAAAATCATAGCTTGTAAAATCTAAATACCATCTTGCAATACATCCATGGGCCAAATCTTTGTTTGGCTTTTTGTTGAGTAGAGATCTCATAGGCTGGCTATCTGTTTTCACAATGAAGTGTACTGGTTTAAGAAAAATCTTAAATTTTTCTATACCTTTTTTAACAGCCAAAATTTCTTTCTCGTAGATGGTGTATCTACATTCTGTATCTGTGAATGTTCCAGATCTGTATCCACAGACTTGAGTGCCTTTCAAAGGAATTTCCTGTAATAATACAGCACCCCATACATCATCAGAAGCATCAGTAAATAGACACAAAGTAAAACCATCTTCTGGTAGATGTAAAGTTGGGAGGTATTGGCATTTCTGTTTGATCCGCTGAACTATTTCAGTCAACTCTTCTGTCCAGGGGCCTGCTCCTTCTTTAAGCTGTGCTTGAAGTTTTTTCCTGTCCTTGGCTAGTCCATTATAGAAGGGACTCACATAATTCAAACAACCAAGAAATCTTTGTATTTGTTTAGTACCTACCAAAATATCTGGAAATTCTGCAATATGTTTCAAAATATGTGGTTGAAGCTTGATTTTTCCATTGGATAGAATTAGACCCAAAAAATCAATTTCCTGCTTGCCAATTACCATTTTCTTTGCAGAAAGACATATTCCATTTTCTCGGATAGCATTATACAAAAATTCAAGATGTTTTAGATGTTGTGCCTCATCTTCGGAATAGACAATAATATCATCTATATAAACTGAACAAAAATCTTTCAAACCTCTGAGAGCTTTATCCATACGCCTCTGGAAGTATGTAGGAGCAGTTTTCAGGCCGAAAGGCATGACATTCCATTCATAAAGTCCTTGCGGGATGGAGAAAGCAGTTTTATATCTGTCTTCTTCTTTGACTTTTATCTGCCAGAAACCTGATTTGCAATCAAACTTGGAGAAAACCTTTTTAGATGCTGCTCTTATTATCAAATCTGTGCTGAATGGAATAGGATAATTAAAAGGCAAAATTATGTCATTTAAAGGTTTATAATTGATACAAAACCTTTTCTTTCCCCTGATTTGTTCGGCTCTTTTGTTGACCAGGAATGCGGGGCAACTGAATGGACTTTTACTGTCACGAATGAATTTTCCTTCAATGAGTTCTTTCAGATGTTCATCAATTTCTTTAACTTCAGTTGGACTGATTAAATAAGCTAGCTCAAATGGGATCACAGACTGACAATCAGGCTTCAATTTTATTTCACATTCTTCATGTTCTTTGGTCCAGAATTGTAGAGGATTCAAGCTACAACATTCTTTTTCAAATCTAGCCTTAACTGGTTCTAGAAGCAAAGGCAATTTAGGTCCTTGGGATTTCAAGGATTCTTTTAGCTTTTTAGCTTTATCAGAGAGTTTATGTGTCACTACCTTCAGAGAAGGAACCTTTACTGGACCACTGTTGTGTTTTAGGGTAATTTCATGAGTTCTGAGCACAAATGGCTGATACTTTGTGAGAAAAGTATACCCTAACAAAATATCTTCTCTGAGGCTGTCTAACTCAATGAAATCCACAACAAATTGCTTACCCTGAATTTCAATTCTGACATCTTGTGCATATCTGCCCATATTTAGTTCATGACCATTAATTGCATAACCAGCAGGGAGATCAGATTTCTCTTTCCAGAACTCAGGTGGTATAGCCCCAGTTTTAGCAAAACTTCTGGAAGAACCAGAATCTACAAAAGCATCAAGAGTGATTGGCTTATATCCTGGAAAATAGAGATTAGTTCTGATATAAGTACAATTTTCTACCATATACAAAGCTTTTGCAGGTTCACCAAGTGCTTCTGATTCAGATTCGGAAGAGGAAACTGGATTAGCTGCAGCTTCGGCTTTTGTCAAAAGTTCTAAAATATCCCCCACGTGAGAAGAAAGTTTTTTGAGAGTTGTAGCCTGCATTGCAGATTGGCAGGAGAGAATGTCAACAGCTTCAGTACACCGGTCAACTTTAAGGCACAAGGCATCAAGACACCGACCAACAGAATGGGAAGAGGATGGTGGAGAGGGAGACCGGGATGGAGGACGACGGCGAGAAGAAGACTTGTGAGATGAGGACCAAGAGGGAATGGTATAGCCATGAGAGGATTTACGAGGACGTGGAGAAGGAGGAGAAGAACTAGAAGAGGAAGGTTTGGTGGGATGTTTGAGCTTGCGAAGGAGAGCCTCCTTTTCCTTAGTCCATGTTTTTAAATCTTTTACCTACTTTTTGGCAGCAGCTTTGCGATCGTCAAGTCATCCAGGCATATGATAAGGATCCTTTGCCTTGGCCATACTGATCTTGAATTCAAGATCTTTCAAAGTCTTTTTTAGAGACTTGGTTACTGTCTTATCATCAGAAGAATGCTCTAAAGCAGTTTGTTCAGGACTTGAATATCAAACTTTTCTATGCTTATCCTTAGCCATAGAATATTGCTCAGGAAGTATTTCAACTAGTTCAAACAAAGAATCTGAGGTCCTGCCAAGAACATCAAAAGAATGAACTATTTCCCATGCATCTATTCTATACTGTGCATCAAACATGGCGTAAACTTTATTATCCTTATGATACTTTTTGGGACATTCTGTAGCATAATGAGGCCCTTTACAAATAAAACATTGGACAGACTTCTTCTGACTTTTCTGAAACTTGGCCTTCTTGAAAAGATACTTAGGAGGTTTACGATTCTTGAAAGAATACTTATTTACAGGAGCAAACCTATATTTCTTTTTCTTGAACCTTTTATGCTTGTATTTATGTTTACTATAGTCATCATTGTCACCTGAATATTTACACTTTTTACAAGAACAATGCCATCCACAAGAATTTCTGCTAAATTTTCTAAGAGACTTGAATTCTTTTAGCTGGCTATGAGGTGGCTGATTACAATAATCTTGGAGATTGCATGAGGAATTGAACTGATCATTATTTTCACTCAGAGTTTTCATCATACATCCTTTATTAACTTTGTGAGTGACCAACTGTCTGAGTTCTATGAAGCCGTGAGCACCAATGTTGGACTTATATTTCTCTGTAACATAATCTTCAACATAAGAACCTAGACCACAGGGAAGAGAATTTAAGTAGAACTTTTTTGTAGTGGTATCATAATACTTGCCTGCAGCAATCATATATTTTTCAAATACCAAGTTATACTTATGCAATTTGCCTAGGTCTTTTAACTGTAGAGAATATAAGATTCTTTCAGCTTCAAGAACTTCATTTTTTCTGTTTCCACTGAATAATCCAACTAAATATAGTTTCAAGGTTGCAAAACCTTCAGCAGAAATGTCATTACGGCCCATGTCTTTTTCTTTTACATATTCATCTCCATCTGCATCAATAGATATGATTCCATTATCCGGGAGAGAATTCCACCAATTCCTTAATTTACCAGACATGAGTCTAACTGCATAGAGTACTTTATTAGCCTCAGACCAAGTGGTACCTCTGGTGTCAAAGAAGTTTTCTAAGGTATCACACCAGGTGCAAATTGTATCATAGGGATCCAATATCTTATCTATGTTGAGGATGTATCCTGAGGTAGCATAAGCTCTGAGGTTCTCAGGTTGGGAATTTTCTAATAAGACATCTTTCATTTCTATATCAAAATTATCATCTACTACTATCTTATATAAAGGTTCCCAAATTTCTTCTAACTCAACAATAGGTGAGCTTTCTTCATGATCAGAAATGGATTCTGTATCAGATTGAGACATGGCAAGAGAAATGACATCATTAATTTCTTCATCAGAAGAGTTCATAGCAGCTGCTAGTTCTTCCATATAGACTGGTTCATTAACTTCTAATTCATTTTCTCCTAACCAATCTCTTAATTCATCACTGGCTTGTAACATATGTTCTTTTTCTTTTTGTTTAGGAAGAACAATCTTAGAAGGCATAGGAGGGTTATGACTCCTATGAGTAACAACTGGTTTCTCTTCTTCAATTTCTTCTGTGAAAAGGATACTTTTCTTTTCCTGGATCCTTGGTCTGGGTTTTGACTCAATTTTTTGAGATTGTCTTTCAGAAGCATCTTCTTCTGAACTATCAGCCCCTTTCTGAGATACCCTAATTTTCTTGACATACTTTCTAATCCGTTCTAGATTCTTAGCAACATTGTCAACAAGGGCTTTCTGTTCCTGAACTTGAGTATCTCTTCGATCTTCGGAAGAAGAAACAGTAGAATAGATTTGACTAGCAATATTTTCTATGCGTTCACCAGTGGCTTGGATGCTAGTGGCCATAGAATGGGTTTGGCTGACCTGATGGCTCAAAGAACCAAAATTGTTCAGGGTTGAAGTACACTGTTTATCTACTCTCTTCAGAGTAGTCTCTGAATTATACTGGCTACTTTGAACTTGAAGCATTCCATCATAGATAGAAATTGTTCTGTTTATGTTATGTTTGACATCTACTGCAATGTCATCAATATTATCAGATGCAGTTTTCATCCATGCAGAATGCCAATTTCTCTGTGCTTCTGAAGACTTTTGTTTAGCCCCTATTTTTGTATGCACTTTAGCTTCATATTTACCCATTGTCTTATCCTCAGAATTGACCATTTGAAAACTATCTTCTGTTGGCCATCTACCAGGTGTATAACTAAGTAACTCTGTGGCTGTAGAAGAATCTAATTGTACAACACATTTTGTTCTTCTGTCAGCTCCATACCTAGGTAAATGTTCTCGCATCATACTGGCATGTTCTCCTAACTTGGCTATTTTTGGTCCTTTCCCTTTCTTATCTGATTCTTCTTGCTTAGGAGCAAGATGTAATCTATCACTGACTCTTCTAGCTAGTTCATCTAGTTGGTCAGGATGTTGGCCAGATAATCTCTGAGATCTCGAGGAAAAGGATGATCTACCAGGAACAAATCTTTTAGATGTAGAGCCAGAGGTAGAAGCTTCTTCTGGATTATAGTCAATAAAGGGTTTTCTGTTAGAACTGGCATGAGAGTGAGCCATAGATTGACTGCGGGCTAATGGCTAAGCACGAACTTGAGACTCATCTATAATAGGTTGTTCAAGTATAGTTTGGCCAGGTATGGCTTGGAGGGCAATAGTCCCAACTTTGTGAGACTGTATTAGAGGTCTGTCAGAAAAGCGATTGTGCTAGATTGGAAGGTTTGCAAACTGGGGTTTCTGTCTGTCTAATAGTTGTTCGATGATTGGAAAACCAATTTCAAAACCAGTGGAATCAATGAATCATCCATAATCTAACAAATTGGATGAACCTTTTGGAAAAGATACCCCCGTAGGCAAAGAAACAGGAGGTGAGACAGTATTCATGATTCGGTAAATGCAGCGACCACCAATAGTGGCATAGACAGAACCAGGCATTAAAGACACACCTTTAACTTGTAGTAACAGGCAGAAAGCTGAAGAAATGAACTTATCAGAAAGACTAAGAGTAAAATTAGGTTGGACAGACAAAATTCCGTCACCCTTTTTTGCACTGAGAATTCCACGGAATTGAGCCACGACGGCTTGATCCCAAATCTGACATCGGGTATCAATAAGAGTAGCAAAAAACTCAGCACCTATATTATAGTTAAAATGTGGGTGAACAATTAAGTCTACATGAGGGAAGTGGACATGAAAGAAACCTTTGTTTCGCCACCTATCAACATCATCAGGAAGGAGGAAAGGAAGATAAATTGGACAAATACCAGTGCCAGAAACTAAAAGATTAATTTCACTTTGTCTGACGGAGTCACAGACTTTAGCTTTTATCCCTTTTTCAGGATAGAAAGTATTAATTTTTACATCAGGAAATTTAAAGTTGCCCTTATCATCAACTACATGTGTGTTACCATCTTGGAAGTAATTATGCAGAATATCAGATAGAGCGGAACTTGCATCCATAGATCTCCTTAGAGCCATAAGTGAGAAAATATAACTTACTGGTTACTCTGTTCATGATATTCCCTACTACTTTCTTCGACTGACTGCCCTTCACACAGCACTATCCTTCGGCCTTTAACAACGGGTCTTACTGCGATCCTCCACAGGTACTACAGCACGCTACTGAGTAGTATTTTCAGCAATATACCTCACCCGGGGCAAAAAAGAGAAAAACAAAATGCAAACACATGGCTCTGAAACACATTACTGTTTAAACATGATGTTAACTATTAAAATACAAGTTATTAAAGGTTACATAAAAAAATCACAAATTATTTCTTAATTGTGAATGAAGTTTAAAATTGCTATTGAATGTTTGACAATTGAAGTGGATGATATTTAAGTAGAGTGTTCCCTCGTAGGAGCAAATACATACAAAAATTACTAACATTAGTCATAGAAATAGGGGCAACGATGAGAATAAAGAACAACATATGTGCTTGAGAAAGAGGTCGAGGTACCATGCCTGAGTAGTGAAGGTGGATGAACTGGATAGCACCAAATACCTTCCGCACCTTAGCCTCCATTCTAGTAGGTAGTTGAAAGCCATGCACCTCAAGAGTAACGTTAAGAATATTAATACACCCATACTAGAGACCTCTTTGCAAGCATTGAAAATATAGGAAATAGCCAGAGAAGAGTGAACCAACACCATAGGAAAAATCTCACCTAGGGGAACCTCATCATTGTAGATGTTGTAAGCATCAAGGGAAACCTTCCAATAGTCAAGATTGAAGCGTTCTTGCAAACCAAGGAGAATGCAATTGAAATGACATAATTAGGATCTTGCACTAGATCCATGATGTTTGAGAGGAAAATAGAGGCCATTTTTGATAGCCTCAACATAGGGAGAAGATCGAAGCAGTAGATTACCAATCACAAATTTGACTACAAATTCCACTTGTGTGCAATCAGTATCAAAAACCATGTGTAGATTCATAGTATCATACTCCCCTTCATCCTCTGCTTCCGACTCCAAGGAAGGAAGGTTGTTAGTGTATATATATTTCATACAATTAGGCTTAAGCCTACTTAGGTGTGCCTTTATACAATCTTGACACATACCTCATTGAGGTGTCAAAGCTGTTGGGCAGTTAGTAGAGGCATTGCTGAGTTGCCCACTAACTAGCCACATTATCCTAGTTTTTAGGGAGGCAACTCACCACCACTCATAGTTGAGGAGTCCTTTCCTAAGCTAACAACTTCTTCTCTTCACCTATTTGTACTTGACTTCTCCAAGTTATTCGATGGTGGATTTGCTCAGTTTTGCATACAATTTCTTTGTTGTGTTACAATATTTGTGCTTGTTTTTTGTCTCCTTATTCTTTAGGAAATCTTACAATGGTTGATTCAAAAGTTAAAAACAAAGACGTCCATTGAAGTTGAAAGGATAAGAACCTACATAATCACAAAGAAAATGGGAAGGATTTGCATGTGAGGACAAAAATATAAGATGAGAAATAAAGTTTGTTGAACCAAATGGGGAATTATTGAAGGCCAACACATGTCAACATCTCTTGTCAACAGAGAATTAATGAGACAGTATCCATTATAGATGCAATCTAAGAGCACTCTACTTAAATATCATCCATTTCAATGGTCAAATAATTAATAGAAATTTTACACCTCATTCACAATAAAAAGTGGTAAATATTTGTTCTATTTTTATTGACCAAAAATGACGTTTAACTCTTAAAGTGGATGATATTTAAGAATAGCCCTCCAAGAGGAGAATAAAGCCAGGCATCATCCAAACATAGCCAAAATCACTTGCAAGTCACTTCAAAAGGTACCTATGATCAGGTCAGATGATGCATCGGGGATGTAGAAGAATAGATGCTTTAATTATCCTAGCTAACATTGAAATATTGTATCACTTGCTAGTATTTGAAAGAATTCAATAGGAGATAGGAACTAGAGAAGTTATGCCTTTGATCATATCTATCAAACCCATCTAAGCTAAGAATGATATGTAGCAAGAAGATGACATGAGAAGACAACATTACCGTTGGCCAATAGGATCTCAAGTTGTGACATGTTAAGCTACCCTTTGTCAAATTAATTTGATATGACGATGTCAAGGCAATAACAATTAGTCATAGAAAAAAATATATACTAATGATGCTTGCATCTTGGCCCCTACAAAATTTGAAATCCATATCTTGATGTTAGAGAAATATGTTATCCATTCTCTGTGCATGGATCCTTAGGAGAGATACTAACTTTAACCTTGGCTAACAATTTGATCAATATATTTGGCAAGTAGACATTGAATAGATCCTCATAAACTGACCATAATTGTCAATTAAATTATGTGTACTCAATTGAACAACTCCGCAGATTAGATTTTTGACACCTATTAGGGCCCAGGTCAAAAATATTAATACTTTGAACTTGGTTTATCCCATGATTAGCTAACCAGTCAGCAACCCCATTCAGCTAACTCATCAAATTTTGAATTGAGGTCATACATTTCCTTTGCCTCCTCATCAATATGGTTGGGGAATTTCAGAAAGCCTTTGTTCATTTTTATTCTTGTCTGCCATGTATGTAAGTATCTAGGATCCTATTCTGCAACCACTAAGACTGCAGGGGGTAGGTGTAAAAGTAGTGGAGGCCTGTAACGCATCCCTATCCAATTAGTTTTGAGTTGTTATAGTATCTCTGTCAATGCCTCAGCTCTTGTATAAGACCATCTAAGATTGGTAGGGGAAATCATTTCTCTCCTTTTCAAATACATAGGCATAGGGGTATATATTTCTTCGCAGGCACCCCAAGCTTTGTCAATTAATTGTGGTCCATTAACTTTGAAGTCTTCAAAACAGATCCTAATGCTTTCGTTGTATTTCTCTCTCATATGCTCATAGCTCTTAACTCTTTGAAATTGAGATTTAAAACCAAAAGGATTCCGATTAGGGTATCTCATTTGTAATCCCATAGTCCTTTCTCCATGGAGATACTCCCTAGTTCTGTCTTGCCACTGAATTTTATTTTGCATGTTGGACATAAATGCCCTTAGTTGAACTTCCCCCACAAACAGATTGATAAAGAAATCATTATGTTTTTCAAGAAATAGATTATGAATGAAAAATTCACATAATAGATTAAGAGTTTCCATCTCAATAGATGCTCATTAAGGAACATGGAATACAATCTGGATGGTTTCCTACATGCCAATAATAGTTCTCCAATTTTATATGCATCTGTTTTTACCTGATACAACATGTCATAATATTCCTTTAATAATACTATTTCCTTTTTAAGTCTAGTATTTTCAGCTCTAGATTGTCATAAGAAATAGCATTTTTCCATCCATTTGGTCAACATGGGAGGGATGTGGACTTGAAACCACTCCATCTTAGTTGGATCTATTTGAACCTCTTTTGACTACATAGTTGGCCTGACACTGACTTCTTGTAAATCCCGTTCCAATTCAATAGCTCTTCTTAAAGCTCTATTTAGTTCCAATTTCTATTTTTCTTAAATTGAAGGTTAAATTCTTAATTTGTTTATCCTTTTCAGATAAACTAGCCAAACACTTAACTTTTTCTTCAATTTGTTGCAATTGGGACTGCAATTCTTTAATGGTTTGATCTCTCTGTTCCATGAATTTTGTTTGTTACTCTATCTCCTGTTGTTGTCTGTTTATCTGTTCCTCATTCTGTTGGAGTTTATTTTTTAATTAAATAATTCCTATTGTTGTCTGTCATATACTCATTTTTGTTATCCTCTGCATCTGTAGAAAGGGGGGAAATAAAAATTTCTGCTTCATTGCCGGACACATGTCCTTCATTAGTTGCTTCTAATGGACCATATCCTATGTCACTAACATTATGTAAAGGAGACAATGGTCTCACCTCAGACACTGTATCAATTTCTTGAATGTCCACTGGTTGCTGCGAGGGAGGAATTATTTTTACAGACTCATATTCATGACCCTCTTCTTCTTCAACTAGAACATAATTGGGTATTTGTTCACTTTTTCCCTCTTGTTCTTTCTATCCTATTTCTTTTTGTTCTTCCTTAGAGGGGTCAATCCCTTGTTTAGATTCAAAGGGTTTACTTCTTTCTAGGGTTTGAGCTACATTTACACAGGTATGAGATACATTTTCATCTGGCTAGGCTACTTTTTCACAAGGTTTGGCTGTTTCTCCACAAGACTGCCTCTCTTGTCTCTTTTTTGTAGGAATAGGGGGTAATTCACAAGCTGCTATGCAACTAGATTCAGCGGCCAACTGTTTGCTCTATCTTGGGGGAGGAGGTTTTTGCAGTTTTATCTTGGGCCTCTTCTCCTTTTTACGGGGCTGAATATATTCATCCTCTGAATCCATTAAATGCACATTTTCTCATTTCTCTGGGGTTTTAGGCACATTATGTGATTTAGGTCTCTCTTCAGGGTCTGAGAGACTTACTATATTTTTTGGTGCCTCGCCGCTAGGAGCTTGTCTGTCATTTTGAGGTATAGGGGAGAGTTCTCTTAAACTTTGGGTTGCCACACCAGATGACTCCCCTTCCTTAAATTGCCTTGAGGGCTCAAGGTTCTCAAATTTCTGTAGAAACTTCTGGCATTTTGCATTTGGTTTTCTTTTCTTATGGAAATGATTTGCAAATTAAATGAACAAGACCATGATGTTTCAAAGGCCCAGACCCTATCTTGAATCGCTCTATCATACTAACAAGGGAATCATGGAGGAAGAAAGGAAGGTTAACCATTAATTTAGGGTTTTCCAAGCCATGGCGCATGTGGATGAGTAGCCAAAAGGGGGAACCAACTACAACGGCGCATTGCCCTTCACATGTGAATTATTTAATAATCCATGCAACTGCTGTTCACCATGGTTCTGCAATAGACATTTAGTGGAACCCCTTGTTTTGCCCCCAGGTGTTTATAACTAGCAATCATTAGGGGAAATTTACATAAAAAATGGGCCTCCTAAGGATGACATCATCAACTTTTTGAGTTATCAAAAATCAACTAAAAGATGACATCAACCATTACGGTGACATCATCAAAAATAAATGGCACTTAGAAGACCTTCAAGTGAGTTGAAATCCATTGTGATTTACAACACAAAAGATGATGATGGCAATTGGATTCCAATGACCTTATCTATCAACTCCATGGTTATGATGAGGCCTTTACAGATTGGAAAGCATAAGGTTAAAAAAAAGCATTTTTTTGATGTCAAATACCATTGGAAAGGAATGATCAAAGAGTTCAAAACAAGTCCAGGTGGTAAAAGGGTATCAGAGGTTAAAATTGCACATGTTTATGACAAGAAAGAGATGTTGAAAGAATCAATTGTAGAAAAAATAGACTTCTTTCGATTTGGCTCTAATTGTGAGTAAGAAATATTTTTGTACTGAAGTGAGAATGCTTTATAAATTATTTTAGTGCAGTGTCTTTTTTATATTAAACAAGTTTTTAACTACTAATGAACATTTCATTCTTATAGGCTTGTATATTTTGAATTGGGAGGAGTGGGAACCTATTGAATCAATTACAAGTAACTTCCAATCTATTCATTTTGAAGTTGGAGAAATTATTTATGCTGGAAAGGACTCCACATGGTTGATCAAACAAGGGATATGATTTTATAAATATACATATATCTTCCAAGAGCTGGTGCAACATATGGAAAACTTGAAGAGATCCCATTACCAATGCTTAATTCACTTGGGTGGCCAAATATAGATCCTTCAACCATAGCTTCTTATTGCTACAAGAATTTTGAAGAGGTGCAAGCAGGTATGAAGTTAAAAGGAGGAAATCGTGTCCACATTAGTGTATTCATGCCAATCAACATTTTCTATCATATGTTGAAAACTGATTCATCCATTCAGAGAACTAAAAAAACGTATAGGATTCAATCACCTTTGGATAGATTGCTCAAGTCTTTATTTTGTTTTGAGTGGGACAAAAGAGTACACTATGAAAATGGAGAAGAAATAGAATGTAGATTGTCTCATGACACAATTTCCTTCAGGTAAATTTTTGTGTTTATTTTTTAGTAATTCTATTACTTATGACGTTTTATAGTTTCTATATAAAAACATTTACATAGTTTAATATATTACTTAGGTATTGGATTTCAAGATAAATTTTATACATGAGATTCCAATTTCGAAGGTGGAGACATGTTCACCAATTGGGACAATGGAAATGGATTCCAAATGACCAAGATGAAAATGATGGAACCCATTCTCCAAAAGTATCATTTGATATTTTGATGAATAAAATTCCTTTTAGATCTTTATCAATGGAAGAAAATTGGACATTGTTTGAAATAAGAAAATATTTGGAAATGGATGAAGAGCTTAGCGATTTCATATTTTTGCATAATTGAAATAAAGTAGATTGTTTTTTTATCATTAGTTATCTAGTTTTTTCATTATTTTATATCTTCATTGTGATGTATATGAATATATATTTTGTTAAAGTTGAAGTACAAGGAACTAATATCGTTATTTTCTTCTAAATTTTCAGGTTGGCAAGCATCGAGAAAATATTATTCTTTGCAAGGATTGTCTTCCTCCTACAACATTAGAAATCAAAGAAAATTAAGAATAATTTCTTAAAAGATTCACTATTAGACTTTTTAAATTTCTGTAGGATTTGAGTATTTCATAGTTTTAGCCTTATCAAGTCAAGGCATTCACTAATCATCATTCCAATGTAAATGAATTGATCTATACATGCAATGTAAAGCATCCAATATTTCTAGAATGCTATGTAATCATACATTTATTTCCTTATAATATAATATCATGGTTTTTCTTCATCATTTCTATTTACTATGGTTTTTCTTTATTGATCTATACATTATATTTACTATGGTTATATTGAACTTGAAAATCCTTTATGAATTTGGAATTTACCAATTCCTCCTTAAGCACATTTTTCATAGCATCATGCATAAATTTAAATCAATGCACAAGTTTAAATCGGTCTTTTGAGTGGCAATCACACTAATTAGAATCACCTAAGCATGTGGATAGATCTTTAAAGTAACATGCGTGACTAGGATAGGTGCCTAGACATGGTTATGAGTCGTTTAAGTGACAAATGTGCAAGGAGGAGGTTCCTAGGTTCAAATGACTGAGTTTGTAGTGATAAACACAACTGAAATTGGCACTTGACAAGTAGCAGTCAACAGCAGCAAGCAATCTGTGTGCCCAGGATAGATTTTTAGCATGTTTCAGCAAGCGTCCAACTCCTACAATAGGAAAAACAACATTTCAATTCTGCATAATGACAATATTACAGTCACCTATATCAGCAGCTCCCCCAGTGAAATGAGGGCAGTTTATGCATTTTAGCATGTTCCAGTTTTCAAGTGTAAATTAGTAGTATTCACAGACTCACAATCAGGACAGTGAGGAACAGAGGGTGTTTTTAGCACAAATCTCATATTTTTTATGGAGTATTTCAGCTAGGATTTGGTTGACACAAAAATCTGTATTTTAAAAACTGATGCAATTGCTTAAGGTTTTATGTGTAAGGTAGATCCAAGGGTGAGATCCCAGGATTTCATGGCAGCTACCAGCTGTTTGTCAACGTTATGCATGGCAGATCTTGAGGATAGTTTCCATGGATCTATTGCCAGTGTCAGGGTTCTTGTGATATGGTTCGATGATATCTTCATTCAAAGATTCAACCATGGTTGTTTGACCTTGTCAAACCTCTAGGATAGTGATTTTTACAGTTTGTTGATCTAAACAAAAAAGTAAGGTTTCCCAGAATATCATGGTGTCTAATTTTTGTCTCATGAAGGTTTTTGTTTGTTGACAAAGGAACTACACAATATACACAAAACCAAGACATTGCGATTCTTAAATATCATCCACTTGAATTTTTAAACAGTCAATAACAATTTTACACTTCATTCACAACAAAAAATGGTAAATATTTGTGATATTTTTACTTCTTGAAGAGGAAAATTTACACAGAATTTTACAATTCAATCCCTGCACCTTTCATTATTAATCATTTGTGCATCTTAATTGATTCATTGTTAATCCTCTGCATGTTAACTGATTCAACAATGTAATGTGGAAGCAAGTAAAGTTACTGATTTGGCATTTTTAATGATATAGATATGCAACTTTGATTACTTCTGCTATTTTTTCTTATTTGTCTATACACCATTAGATCCAGAACTAAAAGGAAGAGTAGCAAGCATTGTAATGGTGTGAAGCACCAGATCATAGGAGGAGAAGGTGTTGCTTGGTTATAAGTCACAGCATATTCATTGATCTGCTTCCACATTGAAATCCTCAAATCATTGTATAGAGAAAGCATCAAGTGCAACTCAACCTGTAGCAACAAAGTGACATTTAGTGCAATCATTGATGGTCTATATAAAGATGGTAAGATTTCTGAGGCTTGGGAATGTTTTCATAACATTTGGAGACAGGCTTTGCAGCCAAATGTGATTTCTGATAATTCTCAAATGGAAGACAGGGGATGTCTTCCTAATGTAGTAACATATAATATTCTACTATGGGCTTTTTGTAGGATAGGAGAGATAAAGAGGGCATGTGAAGTGTTTGATAAAATGGAATTTAGGGGTTTGAAACCTAATGAAGTAACATGCAGCACAATAATTTACTTTCTGTGTAAACCAAGCCATCTTGCTAGTGCACATTTAGTGATGAATAAGATGCGTTATAATGGCATGGGTCCTGATGTGTTCAACTATAGTGTTCTGATCAATGGTTATTGCAAAGTAGGTAAAATTGATAAAGCTTTAAAGCTTTTTAACAACATGATAATATTTGGCCTTACACCAAATCGCGTTTACCTATAATGTTCTGATTGACACATTTTGCAAAGAAGACAAACTTACTCTTAATCATGTTTACCTATAATGTTCTGATTGACACATTTTGCAAAGAAGACATACTTAATATTGCTTTCACAATGTTAGATGAGATGAGAATGAAGGGTTTTGTTCCACATGTTTTCACATACAACAAATTATTTTTGGCCTCCGCAAAATACATGACTTAAAAAAAACATTTTTATTGATGAATAAAATGCAGAAATAAGGTTGTGCTCCAAGTCATACAATTGCTAAGATACTCAGCTGGCTGGTTGATGTTGATCAAGTGGAAAAATTAAAAGACTTTGTAACTACGTATAATTCTTATACCTTTCAGAGTTATATATGTGTACAAGTTACTCTTGTTTAGTTCTTTTCCCATTGTGTTAAGTTGTGCAATCAATTTTGAGTCTTTTATGATAGGTATGTTACTCCTATGCAGAAACTTACTGTTGTGCATAGACTTCAAAGTTAGACAATGTTATTTATATGATAGTTTGAAATGAGGCATAATCCGGTGGCTCTTCCTTGTGCTATAAGATTTCATATTACTCAATGGTTGCATTAATGTTCAATTTAAATATTGCATTAAATGCTTTATCAAATAAGGTTAACTTTCAACCATAGATTTACATATAATATAAAATATATTAGGGCAAACAAAATGAGTACAACTCTTATATAGATAGTTCTATATGTGTATGTTACACAACTAGGTTAGTATTTTGATCATAAACAGAACAAAGCCATAACGTGAGTAGGGACAGACTACAGTTTAGATCCCTATCAACTGTCAATTGCATTCATCTTTCAAAATCTCTTCTATGAAGAATATTTGATACCATATTGCCTTCTTAAACATTCCTCCGTAGAGCTAAAAGGTTGGTAACTTTCATTATAAATAACTTCATATTAAATGAAGTGATAGTAGAAATTTCATCATAATAGTCACTAATTTGTATTTGGCTTCTGCATTTTGGATTGTCGGCGTGCACTTGTTCTTCTATAACTTGATGAATTGATCTGAGTGTCCAGCTGCAAGTAATGAGTGCATGGCTTCTTTATCTCATCGGCTTCTAGCTCCAAGTAAATGAGTTTATCTATAACTTGATGGATTGATCTGAGTGTGGCTTCTTTATCTCATTCATTTCCAGCTGCAAGTAAATGAGTCCATCTACATTGAATGTACTGAAAGCTCCCATTTTTTTTGATTCTCCCTACATATTTGAGAACTCATGTTTAGATGATTCTGTGAAACTTGACATATTTTCCCTATGCATTGCTCTGCTCCTCCCCTGCCTAGCTGCACCATTGCAATCCCTCAAAATATATTCATCCAATGATGAGGTTTTTCCAAAAGCTCATTCAAAACAAAAGCTTACCATCATTGACCTTTTCTCTTTTATCCAAGTCATTCTTAAGTAAAAATAAAGAAGTAATCTTCTTAAGTTAAGAAGAAAACTTTCTCTATGCTTAGGTCTACAAATTATTTAACTCGCTGTCCCCAAGTAGAGATCTTTATTCCTAGCAACTCTTCCAATCTAAGCTGGCCACTTTGCAGGTTAATGAAGTTTTGAGATTATGTGTAACTTAGATTACTTGGTTATTCAAATTGAGATCACAAAGCTTTACAAAACACTATGAATGATTGCAATTAAGCTAACTCATAATAGTTTAATAGAATGCAGTGAAATTAAACACAAACCTTGTCAATCCACGATAGACTGAAGCACCCCTTGAAAGCAGCTACTCTGCCTACAAGATTGAAATGTACCCCAAGTAATGTTTTCTGTTAACTCAATTTTAAGCTCTCAATCCTTTGAGAAAGTTAGAATTTCAATGCTCTGATTTACTAAACAAAGTCATGGAATTACATGTAACTAGGTCCACAAGGATCTACAAAAGAATCCTTAGAAAACAAAGTCCTCCTCTTTGCAATGGAATTTCAAAGTAGCCATTGATACTAATTCCCATGTTTCCAAAATCAATGGATCTGCAGTGACTGGTTCCTAACAAGTGCAACTACAGATTCAATAAATGGGTGTGCTTTATATATAATATTAATTGGCCATTATTTCAGTCAAGTACCTAGTTTCTAGCATGTAAAACCATAATTTATGTAAATGACTTTTTAATACATATATAAATGGCTAGAGTTTCAGTCCCACGCCTTGTTCAGTGTCGAAATATGCAAAAATGCATTCATGAAGTAAATTGAAGATTGAACTGAATGTGATTGTGATGGAGAACGAATATATTATTATTAGTATTACCTAGTATATGTATAGTTTCAATAACAATCAAAAACACTATTTAATGCATACTGTTATGTTTCTCAAACTATTTTGTGCATGTTTGGAATTCACTGCACTCCATGAGAGTACATTTCTTTCAGACATTCTATAAAACAGTTCATATGCATTGTCTAGGCTTTTACATTTTGGATAGACCATTTGTGCACGTTTGGAAATCACTGCATTAATCAATTCAATGCCCAGAGAATATCATGTTATAATAGTAATTCATTAAAGGGTATGGACATCCATTAAAGATTGTATTATTCTCTTGTTCTTCTCTTTCGTCTTGCATTGACTTCTCTTACAGCAGCATCAATGCTATTCATATTTGTAAGCTTTTTCTTTTGGTTAAGTCTATAAAGCATGCGTCTATAGAACCAATGACTCATTTGGATCAATGGGTTAGATGGTACTGATCCTCCACCATGCTAAGTAGACCTATGATAAGCAGTCATTGCTAGCTTATGAGACTTCTCCATTCCCTGTGTATTCCAAATGCTCAGACTTCCATACTCTTTAGCAAACCAAGGACTATGTGCATAGAGAATGTGCAGAAAAACACCAAGGGAAAAGAAAATAATTAGAACCTAATACAAATTACACTAGATTATTTATATAAAACATATAATAAATTAAAAAATCATATGAATTCTTACCATGTAATGCGTGATTTCATTTTCTCCCCATGCTAGAAGAAAATCCTTTGTAAACTTTGTTACAACTTCAATAAATTGTGTATCATCACCTTCAATGAATCTTTCCTTATTCAGCAAAGGGAACAAAGATGATAATGAACTCCATGCCTTTATTTTCCTCAACTGAGAGGAACCTTTTTCATTTTGATCATCCTCTGCATTGATCAGATCCTTATATATTTCCCATTGAACCCTTCTACTTCTTTGGTAGTCTAACTTTTTAATAAAATGTCAAGCCTTATCACCTCCCATCAATGGCTTTGATGGAACATTACCACGAGCCCCTGACCATTTCATATCTTTTTCAATATGAACATTACCTCCATGTAGCCCTACATCTGACAATACCCTTTCTATTGATTTTATGGATTTTTCTGCCTCTTCTTTTGTTTTTTTATTCCATGCAAATAAAATTGATAAATAAACAAGTTTATCAATTATTCTTACAAAAGCATGAAGAGTGCATATGTGTACTCTTTTGAGTGGAATTTGGAGAATTGGCTTTATCTCTGGATCAACTTCATCTCTATTAGGATGTAATGCTTGGTCACAACTTGTCTTGAGAATGCATACAATAAATACAACTATGCTTTGCATTTGCTCCATGACTGATATTATACATGCATTTCAATGTTTTCAAATCAGCAGCCATATGCCATTCAACATTATATGATCCATACCAATCAACATAAAGTTTCTCCCCCATCATATGAGAGGAAATCATGGATGGTATCTCAGTTTGCTCAAGAACCCATTTTAGATCTTCATAACATTCCTTGTTTACTCTAAATAGGCCAAGCCACCAAATGTGATTCTCTAATTGTACAGGAAAGTATGTTTCACCAGTAACATGAATATTTGGATTTAATGCTCTATTCATTAGGGTAATTGACACTCTTTCATACTTTACACTGTTTATCAATTTCATCTCATCTAATTTTAAGACCAATACAAGTTTTCCATTTGCCGCCTCCACTGAAATATCATAATATCTTACTATAGCTTGTAAAATTTTTTCAGCTTCAAACCAAACATTGTTTTTTGGATTTAAAGTAATTGAGACTTCCCTTCAAATATGTGTTTGTCTTTTCCTTTGAGAATTTTCCTTTGATGCTTGGATGTGGAACATATTTCCAACAAAATCTTGAACTTCTTTGTTCCTATTAGACCGTTCAATTCTAACATGAGATGGACGAGGCAAAAAAACCTTAGTGATCCCAGCATTTAATATTCTAGTCTGTAATGCCTTAAAAATTTCTTCATATCCCTCCTACTAATTCTTGCATTGTCACATGCTCCTTGTACATCATTAGCTTTAACTGAACATGATAAATGTTTTATTATCTCATCAACCAAAACTTTTCTTAATGTAGCACATTGAGGTTGACGAAGCATTGCCAATATATCATCTTTTTTAAATAGCCTCTTCATAAGTGAGGCTATGTTTTGGCTTCTATCTATAGTTCTCTCAATTATTGTAGGATCAATTATACTTTTCATAGCGTGAACTCTCTTTTTGAAACCACCCCCTGAAGATACTAGAGACACAATATTATTTAACTTTTTTATCCTCATCCTTCCTCCTAGAGGAGTTTTCTTCATTTTTTTAATAGTTTTATTGAGAGCTTCAACTTTGAAATTTAAATCCTTATCTTCCTTCTTCAATAATGAGATTTCTTGAACCATTGTATTTCAAACTTTCCAATGTTCAATAGACTCATGTTCTAACCTCTTGTTCACTTCAACTAAATAAAAGACTGTATTATCCATTTCCTGCATCTTATTTTCTACAAAATTTATTTTTTTCTCAATTTTTTCTCTGTTTCCTTCAAGCCTCTTGCAGTACCCTAACAATCCACTTTCCCCATTGCATACAAATTTTATAAGCCCAGTAATAGCATCAAACTTAGGATAATCATTATTTTTAGGATCAAAAGGATACAAATTTCCCTTAGCCCATATATCTATATGCTTTCGGCCCAATATTCTCAAATTGTTTTCATCTATATCATAATTCTTCATTGTATTTCATTTCTGAGATGGTTGCATTTCTTCATCCAACTCCACATGTAAATTATATGAATTCTTCTTCATTTTTCACTTCTTTAAAATTGTATCTGCCTATTATACAACAAAAAATTCAATCATTCTATAACATATCATATATGATGGAGATTATTCTAAATAAGTTGCATTAAATTTATTTTTAAAAAAAATTGAAGAAGCTATAATGAAATTATTCAAAATACTCTTAAAAATTCAAACGAAATAATTATTAAAAAGAAAAGAAAATTCTTGCTCACCTTTTTGTCTTCTAATTTGTTTGTCCTTTATCCAATTAATTAGAGCAAGATTGTTTTGAAAGTCTAAATAAATGGATATTTTAAATTCAATCTCAATTTATTCCTCCACAATTCAACTTCAAATTTTTCCCTCTACAATTTTCCTCAAATTTTCCCTCCACAATTCAACCTCAAATTTTCCCTCTTACAAATATTTCCCTCCACAATAAATCTAAGTATATTTCATAACACTTGTTATAAACATATTTAACATAATAAATCTTTATGGAACTTGATTTAATATATAATTTTTTTATAAAATAAAATATTAAGTATAAAATAAAATATCTAAAGTTACTTGTACTTTACCACTATTTATAAAACTTATAAACATGTTTATCTAAATAAGCATACATAAATTAATAAATCTAAATCTATAAAATGATAAATTTAAATATATTTAAAATTTTAAATATATACAACCATAAATCTATAATATGAAACTTGATTTAATATATAAAATTTATATAAAATAAAATATTAAATACTAGTATATTTATATTTAAAAAAATATATCTAAAGTACACCGAGGGATATCTCTTTTCCATAGTTTATTTGATTTTCTTACTTTTTTTCTTCCATCATTTTTATTTTTTTATTTTTCCATTTTTTTAGTTTGATATTTTTGGTGATTTAAAAAGAAATTGATAATAAGAAAATCACAAAAACTATGGAACCAAAAAAGAAATTGGAAAAAAAATAAAATAAAAACCAAAAAAGAAATAGGAAAAAAATAAAAATAAAAACCAAAAAAGAAATTGAAAATAAGAAAATCACAAAAACTGTGGAACCAAAAAAGAAATTGGAAAAAATAAAAAATAAAAACAAAAAAAATAAATTGGAAAAAATAAAAAATAAAAACTAAAAAAGAAATTGGAAGAAATAAAAAATAAAAACTAAAAAAGAAATTGAAAATAAGAAAATCACAAAACTATGGAACCAAAAAAGAAATTGGAAAAAATAAAAAATAAAAACAAAAAAAAACAAATTAGAAAAAATAAAAAATAAAAACTAAGAAAGAAATTAGAAAAAACAAAAAACAAAAACCAAAAAAGAAATTGAAAATTAAAAAATCACAAAAACTATGGAACCAAAAAAGAAATTAGACAAAATAAATAATAAATAATAGAAACATGTGTCCCCACTTAACTCATGTAGTTAAGTAATTTATATTTTTTATATTTAAATAATTTGTATTATATAAGATAATTTTTGCTTTTTCAAAGTTCCTTAGGAGGCCCATTATTTATGTAAATTTCCCCTGATGGGGTGAGGTTCCCATTCCCGTGCAAAAAGTTCTATCATTTTCTGATAGGAAATGTTTGTGGTTTCTGACAAATTAACACCTTCATTCCCAATACTAGATAAATTAGAGATGATTTGGGGACTCACCTTGAATTTATTCCTGTGCACAATTGATTGGCTGTCTGCAAAGTTCTTGACAAATTCTTTGACCAACTGTGCATGATGTCCCTCAAATTTCTTTATAAATTCCAGCCATAGGACTACCCTCTAAAATAGTTCCGAAATATTCCCTAATGCCAGTAATTTTTCTGGTGAAGCTGACTTAGACTTGCATTTGGCTCCTCCCATTCTTATTTCTTACTGGTAATATTGCTAAGTGACTACTGAAATATTGTGGTACTCCAAAATGATAAAACTACTCAAGTAATTGATAGGCAAATTAAAGAAAATGCAGTTTTTAAGGCCACCTGTACTTCGACAAGGTTGATTAGAAAAGGATTAATTCAAGGTACTTAGCTTCTCAGTAGTTCATTATGACATTGCATGGGATAGAGTGTGCTAGCCGCCACCTTCTCCAGGGAGGAAACAGTTCGCACATTTTGCCAAATTTGGAAAAAAAGGGGTTTGTGCCAATTTATCTATTTTTATTCACAATAAATTACCTATTTAAAATAAAAGATGTACGTACCTTCCATTCCATCATTGATTTGAAAGTTGCTTATTTCTGTTGATGTAATAGCATCCTAGGTGGCGGTACCATTTAATTTAGATGAAATGAATTTATTAGGACATGATAATGGGGTGGCTGAAAGTGTTTACTTATTATGATGATAGGTTGCCATAATAATATCATTTATTATGGTAGGGAATGGAAAACTTACAATGGCTTAACATGGTGTATTATGGAGGTGATAATGGCCGTGTTTTAAGAATGTAGGAACATTCACATAGAAGGGAATCATAAACTCACAATGGTGGAGGAAGATTTCTAAGGAATAGATATACAAGATATGAATAGAATTCCAGAGCATCAGCACAAGATGCAACCAGAATGAAGGAACAAAGTTCCAGAGCATCACTGAAAGATGCAGCTAGAATGTAGGAACAAAGTTCTAGAGCATCGTTGAAAGATGTAGTTGAAATGTAGGAACGAATTTTCGGAGCATCGCTAAAAGATGCAGTTGGAATGTAGGAACAAAGTTCCAGAGCATCGCTAAAAGATGCAGCTAGAATGCAGGAAGAAAGTTCCAAAGTATCATTGAAAGATGCAACTAGAATGAAGGAACAAAGTTCTGGAGCATCGCTGAAAGATGCAGCCAAAATGCAGGAACAAAGTTTTCGGAGCATCACTGAAAGATGCAACCAGAATGAAGGAACAAAGTTACAAAGCATCGTTGAAAGATGCACCAGAATACTGGGATATAACGAGGGCATGGATCTATTTGAACAAATAGGTTCCAAAGCATCGCTGGAAGATGCATTGGAATTTTGTACTCTTCAGAGATGAAGTCCTGTAGAATAGTGATGAAATTTAGACAAGTACAAGGATGAACATATGAGTAAATGTTTCATAAATGTATATATACACACTCAAAATTATATATATATATAGATATATTTACTTTTTTATAATATTTATATTGTCTCTGTCGAAGCAGAGTCAACACATTGAGTTTCTCCTTGCATTTCTACTAGTGGAGTAAACTCGTCTTTGTTGATAGGTTTATGGTAGATCTGGAGCAATGTCCATTGACTAAGAGAGTTCTATTAGAATCTAAAAAGATTATTAACCCAAAAAACTAGTGCAAACGAATAGATATTTAAACTATGAATGCAATTGATACGAAGTCAAAATAGAAACACAGAGTTAGTCTCCAAGAGAGTAATGCAAATGATAGAAGAAAAATAGCATTAAGAGGATGAAAAAACAAAATATACAAAATACAAGCAGGGTATCATGCTTATATAGACTAGGGAGAGGGAAGAGGTGGCAACACTGACCAATGAGGAGCAACCATCTATCGGACTAAAGATAGCAAAGTATCTTCCCAAGATAGCTAATGGATGCTCACATGTAGGAAGGTGACACCTCATAATCCTCTCACCTAATTAAGCATGCTTTATTAACCTAAGAGAGATTAATAGAAGTGTAGGAAAAACTTAGGAATATAGGGAAAACTAAATAACCCACTAGGAAATTAAAACCTACACTAACACCTCCCCATAAGCGAAGCTTAGGTGGATGTAGAAATGGGTCCTGACAAATCAATCCTAATGAGGTACCCATGTACATAAAATTCCCCCCCAAAAATAGAGAGAGAAGAGACCCCTCCAAAGTAGAGAGAGTCAAGACTTCGAGTGAGAGGAAGAAGCCCTCTAGAAGATGAAGTATCCCACACCCCCAACAAAGCTCGCAAATGAAGGAACTTGCTCTCAATGAAGGGTTTGGTGAAGATATCAGCAACCTACTCGGAAGTCAGACAGTAGCAAAGGTCGATGACATGACCATGGATGAGCTCCCAGATGTAGTGCATGTGGACCTCGATGTGTTTGGTCTGCTGAAGATGGACCAAATTCTGTGAGATCTGAATGGCACTCTGGTTGTCACAAAATATGACTGATGGCCGTCTGATCTAGATACCAAACTCAGTGAGAAGATTTGGAAGCCAAATGGCCTCAGTGGCAGTATTCATAGCCCCGTGATACTTGGCCTCAGTAGAAGATAGAGCAATAGAAGACTGCTTCTTGCTCAACCAACAAACAGGACCTGAACCAAGTGAGAAGCTGTAACCTGAAGTAGACTTACGATCCTAAGAATCACCCGCCCAATCTGAATCTGTGTAGCCCACCGAGTCAATCTCAATGCCTGCTGCGTAGTGAATCCCAAAACTATGAGTACCCTAAATGTAGTGAAGGATCTGCTTGGCTAATTTCTAGTGCAGCTCATGAGGCTCCTGCATGAATCGAGAGACCATGCCTACAACATATGAAATGTTAGGTCTTGTATCAGTTAGATAAATGAGACTCCCAACAAGCTGTCAGTACAAAGTGCCATCAACAAGTGGAGAAGAACACTGAGCCTCAAGTTTGACTCTAGAAAGAAAAGGAGTTAGAGCAGGCTTACAGTCAGCCATATGAAACCTCGAGAGCAAATCTAGAGCATACTTGGACTGGTTGATGGTGAGCCCAGAAGCAGACTGGCAGATCTCAATCCCGAGAAAGTAATACAACAAGCCCAAGTCAGTCATCAAAAACCTATCATGAAGGGTAGTTTTGATAGTCCCAATGGTGGATGAAGAACTCCCTGTGATGAACAAGTCATCAACATACAAAACTAGAAATAGGAGTGAATCATCCTGCTGTAGAATGTAGACATTAGGATCAGAATGGCACCAAGTGAACCCAACTAGTAGAAGGAAGGAGTCCATCTTGGCATACCAGGCCTGAGGAGCTTGTTTGAGGCCATAGAGAGACTTCCAAAGACAACAAACAAGTGAAGATTCCTGAATGAACCCCTGTGGTTGTTCCATGTAGATCTCCTAAAAGTCACCGTGAAGAAAAGCACTCTTCACATCCATCTGGTGTACTTCCCAATGATTGGCTATAGCAATGGCAAGAACAAGTTGGATGGAATTCATTCAGGCAACTAGTGGAAAAGTCTCAGAGTAGTCAATCCCAGGAACCTGGGAGAATCCTTTGGCGACTAAGCGAGCCTTATGCTTTTCAACTGACCCATCTGCTGCAAATTTTGTTTGATAGATCCACTTACATTGAACAAGTTTTCTTCCCTTAGGAAGAGGGACAAGATCCCAAGTGTGGTTCCTCATCAAGGAACTATACATTTGCATAGCTGTATCCCACTCAGGAATACCAAAAGCCTCGTGAAAAGACTATGGATCTGAGGCAGTAGCAATGAAGACATGTGGAGCATCCTGGAACTATGAACAAGTTTGCCTAGTGTTTGATGGATCCCCAACCCAATCACCTATAGACTGCAAGGTCTATCTAGCCCAAAATGGACCGGAAGATGGAGAATCTGGAGGAGAATCATCAAGCTCTGAATGATGGATAGGAGAGGAAGGAGGTGAGTCCTCTGAATCACTTTTTGCATCATAAGTGGAGGTAAAAGACTTCTTAGGTGAATCTGACTCATCAGAATATCTTTCATGTATCCCAAGTGACTCCAATGTCAAGGTAGGAGCTGGAGAAGTGATAGAAAGTGAGCTCGAAGAGCCCTTCTCAAACTGAACACTCCTCTCAATGAACATATATTATGTAGTAGGGTGGAGTAACCAATAACCCTTCACACCATCAGGATAACCTACAAATATGCAAGGTCTACTCTACGGATCCAAAGCCTTGCGTTTCTCTGTAGGAATGTGGGCCCATTCAGGAGAACCAAAAACTTGAAAGTTTTTAACTAATGGTTTCTAACCGGTCCAAGATTCAAAAGAGTGACTCCCTTCAAGGCTCGATGAGGAACTAGGTTTTTGATATAACAACCACAGCTAATGGCCTCTGCCCAATATTGTGATGCAAGAGATCTGGAGTGAATCATGCAATTCACCATTTCCTTCAAGGACGTATTCTTCCATTCTAGAACACCGTTCTACTAAGGATTGTATGGAATTGAATTATGTGAATCAATCCCCTCTAAAGTGCAAAACCTCTCAAACCGATGGTTGACATACTTACCACCATTGTCAGTGCATAAAACTTTGATGCCTTTCCCAGATTGCTTCTCTACAAAAGTTTTGAAGTCTTAAAAATGAGCAAATACCTCTAACTTCTATTTGAGAAAGTACACTGAAGTATATCAAGAAAAGTCATCAATGAATGTAAGGACATATCGGGCCCTGCTAAAAGAAGGATGCTGAAATGGACCAACCAAGTCACTGTGAACTAACTATAGTATCTATGAAGCTCTCCATGTCTTACCTTTGTCAAACTTTTCCTTAGGATACTTACCAAGAATGCAACCTTGGCAAACACCACCTAAAAAATGAACTTAAGGCAACCATATGACCATGCTCTGCTAGTTGAACTACTACAAGTAGCAGAAGTGAAGATGGCCAAACCGCTCATGCCATAATCTACTCACATCATCAGGATGAGTGAGCAAAATAGTCAAAGGAGGATCAGGAACAAAGTGAGAAAATAGATAGAGTTGTGAATGATGATCTGCTCTCCCAACTGCAACTGTAGAACCACTATGCAACTCACAAATCTCCATTGAATCAGGAGTGAACTCAACCTACTTGTCTGAACCTATGTGAGTGATTTGGTATACCGATAGGAGATTAGTTGATAATGAAGGCACAAAAAGAACATCATGGAATGTGCCATCCCCCACATCAACAGACCCTCTCTCACACACCTCAACAGGAGTGTCATCACCCATCAAAATAGAAGGCATATCACATGGCTACAAAGATGCAAGTTCTTCATTAGATGAAGCCATGTGGTATGAAGCACCTGAATCAAGATCCCAAGTGGATGGTGAAGAAGCAACTGCAACAAGGGCCTTGCCGTTTCCTTTCCCCTTGTTGTTTTCTTTTGCCTTGTTAGATCCTTCATTAGAACTTTGTTTGATAGACTCAGGAACACTGATATTATAATCTCAAGAATGTTTGTCAAGTGATCAATTTGTTTCTTCAGACCTTTATGTTCATCATGGCCGGGTCTTTTACAATAGGCACATTGGACCCTCTCTTTCTTAGGCTTGTCACCCTTGGAAGATTGAGTCTCATTAGCAACCGGTATTTGATTCTTCTTCTCCTTGCTATTCTTCTATTTCTTATCCTTACTATTGTTATTACTACTTTGTCCTTTCTATTCTTTTGTGCCTTGGTTGGAAGCCAAGGCATGTGACTTAGAGGACTTAAGAGTGCCCATCTGGATCAGCTTGTCCTGTTCCTGAGTGAGATTGACGACAAAATCATCTAAAGATGGCATGGTGAATTGATTACCAAGTGCACCCTTAGTAGCATAGAAGGTAGAAACAAACACAGAATATTCTAAACTTGGCTTAGAGAGAATACTAAGAATTAGTTGTTCATCTTTCTTTTCAATTCCACATTGTTTTAACTGCAGCCTTAGTGATTTCAATTTAGTGAAGAAATCCTAGATTGTGTTGAAATTGCCTGGACTTAAACTAATTAGTTCATTTTCCAACATATGACCCCTCATTGAATCTTGTGTGCCAAATAGTGTTTCTAGCTTTGTCTAGATTTCATTTGGTGAATTCCAAGATTCAATGTGAAAGAGCAAATTAGGAGAAATAGACAAACACAATGTTCCATATGCCTCATCACATTTGTTAAACCACTTAGGCTTATCTTCATCTTTAGCAGCTTTAGTTTCAAGTCCCATAGTTATCCTATGTAATCCATCTTTCCTTAAGTGAATTGTAATGCGTGATTTCCACTCAAAGTAATTGTATGGAGTTAGGATGGGCACATTTGTTTGATCCATGATGAAGAAATGTAGAGAAGAAATGTCGAAAAGAAGAGAACACAACCAAGACAACCCCCCCTTTCACTCAATCAAAGAATCCCCCAAAGAAAATATGATTTGACACTTTATATTAGTGCATTTACAACTTCCACTAGCAAGAAATACTAATTGGTCTTGATTTCAATGCATTACAAAACTCTCACGAAGAGTATATGCTGAAAATATAACTTTGGCACAATACCTAGAAAAATAAATAGCACCACTGCAGTCTATTCGAAAAATCATGCACTTTCAAAAAAAGAATCGCCTCAATACGAGGTCGTATGTGAATGTTATGATCCTCTAAAGTTCGCAAAACGAGAACTGTGCAGTATCATGACTGAGAATTTGTAATTTCTAAAAAATCTCTACATCAAAAATAAAAAACATCTGCACTAGTGCATAGAGCACAAATAATAAGCAAAAATCAAAAAAAAATTCGTGGGAAACGAAGTCCGTATGAGCAAGAACAGAGCATTTGAAAACTACCTTCAAAACTACAACTACCAATGGAGAGGGGTCCTGCTGTAGCTTTCTAAGTGTGTTTCTACAAAATATATAGACTGTATGGAAAAACTAAAACATACCCAGATGGGTTTTCTATGTTGCAAACAAAACCCAGAAGGTATTTTTCTTGCTGATGTACAAAAGATGTTGATCCAATGTAAACATAACACCTTTAGCAATAAAAAATGACCTCAGCAACCAAAAAATGGCATGCAAAGGCTAAATCAACTACCTAAAACAAGAAAAGGCATACTGGAACCTGTAATATTGATTGAAAACACAAAATATGCAAGATGGTTGTTAGATTTGAGCTTGAAACCCCAGTTCCGCAACTGTGTTTGACAATCTCTAATTTCGATGAAGTGAAAGCCAAATATGACTTTCCTGAGCCTCCTAGACACATTGGAACAACCAAAAAGGCTGCCAGTATAACTAGAAATGCTACAATCACCCATATTTCATAAAACACATGTGCAAACCCCAGAGATTAAAATGTTTTCTTCAAACTTTTTTGATTCTCTAGATCATCTGAAGATGCAAGAGAAGAGCATACTGAGTTTTTCAAAAAATTGCAATAAGCTTAATTAGCCCCTGTGAATCTCTCAAATATGGAAACTAAAATCTACTCTTCCACATAGAAAAGCTCTGATACCATGTTAGAATCTGAAAAGATTATTAACCTAGAAAACTAGTGCAAATGAATAGATATTTAAACTATGAATGCAAATGATATGAAATCAAAATGGCAACACAGAGTTAGTCTCCAAGAGAGTAATGCAAATGCTAGAAGAAAAATAGCATTAAGAGGATGCAAAAATAAAAGATACAAAATACAAGCCAAGTAGCATGATTATATAGACTAGGGAGAGGGAAGAGGTGGCAACACCGACCAATGAGGAACAACCATCTATCAGACTAAAGATAGCAAAGTATCTTCCCTAGATAGCTAATGGATGGTCACATGTAGGAAGGTGACACCTCATAATCCTCTCACCAAATTAACCATGCTTTATTAACCTAAGTGAGATTAATAGAAGTGTAGAAAAAACCTAGGAATATAGGGAAAAATAAATAACCCACTAGGAAATAAAAACCTAAACTAACAAGTTCGAGAATCACCATCAATGGGTTTGAGCTGCACTGCTTCATTTGGGAATACTTCAGAAATCTCGTATGGACCCAGCAAATGAGTTCTCAGTTTGCCTTTCTAGTCTTTGTATTGAGAATCAAATAGCAGTGCCCAATCTCCCTCATGGAATTCCCTTTCCTTGATGTGTTTATCATGCCAGGTCTTTTGTTGTTGTTGAACTAGCTCAGTTTGATGGATAGCTTCCAAGTGAAGTTCATCTAGTTCACTAAGCTACAAGACTCTCTCTACTTGAGCCCAATCAAGGTCTAAATCTAACTCCATTGCTGTTCTTATAGTTTAAAGTTTAAATTCAATGGGTAGAAGGGGTTTCTTCCCAAAGACTAATTCATAGGGAGTAAGACCAATGGTCGATTTCCATGTTGTATTGTAGGCCCAAATAGCTTCAGGCAACTTTCTGGCCCAGTCTCTTCTTCTTGATGAAACTATTTTTGTCAGGATATTTTTGAGCTCCCTATTAGTGACTTCTACCTGACCATTTGCTTATGGGTGATAAGGTGATGACTTTTATGGCTTACCTGGAAATTATCAGTAAAAGATAACAAAACCTTAGACATAAATTGGGGTCCTTGATCTGTGACAATTGACCTAGGGGCTCGAAATCTGAGAAAAATCCTGTTATATAGGAAGTTTGCAACCTGTTCTTCTCTAGCAACATTTAATGCTTGAACTTCTGCCCACTTGGTCAGATAGTCCATACAGACCAAAATATATTCTTTTCCTTATAAAGGAGGATCTATAGGACCGATGAAATCCAAACCCCACTTTTCAAATGGTTCAAAAACTACTTGTGGCTGCAGAAGGCATTTCGTTGGATGCCATGGGTCTTCCTGCTCACTGACATTCATTATAGTAGAAAACATAGTTCTTCACATCCTTGTGCATAGAGGGCCAATAATATCTTGCACCTAAGATTTTATGAGAAGTCCTTTTGGCAGAGTAGTGTCCACCAGATGGATCGTCATGACAAGCTCTGAGGATGCTGTATGTTTCATCTAGTATGACACAACATCACAGGACCAAGTTAGGACCACATTGGAATAACATGCCATTAATCCATTTGTAGTGAGCACTTTCCCAAATGAGGTGTTTCTTTTATTTTGATGTAAAGTCCGGTGGAAGATCAGAGGTGGCTAAGTAATTAGCAATGTCTGCAAACCAAGGTATTTTAATGGAGACAACGAATAAGTTTTCATCTGGAAATTCGTTGTGTATAGGAGTACAATCTCCATTACCTTGTTTTATCTGGGATAGAAAGTCTACAACTACATTGAATTTCCTAGGCTTATCCATTATGGTCACATTGAATTCTTGGAGAAGTAATAACCATGTGATTATTCTCCCATTTACTAAGGGTTTGTTCATCAAGTATTTGATAGATGAATGATCTTTGAAAACAGTCACTTTGTATCCTGTAATGTAATGTTGGAATTTGTTTATTGCATGAACTATTGCTAGAAATTCTTTCTCTATGGTGGTGTAGTTTCATTCAGTGGGGCATAATTTTTTGCTGATAAAATATATAGCGTACTTTCCTCCATTCTCATCTTATTGACCTAACACTGCTCCAATAGCATCATTGGAAGCATTGACATAAATATTGAAGAGGAGTTTCTAGTTAGGTCCCCATAGGACTGGGGCAGAGACAAGCTTTTCTTTAATAATGTCAAAGGATATTTGACATTCTTTAATCTAGGCAAAATCCAAATCTTTCTAAAGAAGACAGAAAATGGGAGTTGCAATCTTACTGAAGTTTTCTATGAACCTACGGTAATAACCAGCATGTCCTAAGAAACTTCTGACATCCATTTGATTCTTTGTGGTTTCTAGTTGTTGTATCACTTCAATCTTCTTAGGTTCAAACTTTATCCCTTCAGCTGAGATATGATGTCCCAACACTATACCTTGTTCTACCATTATTAGACATTTCTCATGGCTTAGAGACAGTTGATGATCTTCACATTGTTGCAATACTCTATCCCAGTTTTTGAGGCCTTCATCAAAAATGGAACCATGGACCGTGAAGTCATCCATATAGACTTCTAAACAATCATTTACAAGGTCAGCAAAGATAGCCAGAATGACTCTCTGGAATGTGGCAGGAGCATTATAGAGCCCAGAGGGAAGAACCTGATATGCGAATGTTCTCCACGGGCAGGTGAAAGTAGTTTTATCTTGGTCTTCCACTACCACTTATATTTGGTTATATCCACTAAATCCATCTAGGAATGAAAAATACTTCCTTCCTGCTAGATTATCCAAAACTTGTTCTATGAAGGGTAGTGGGAAATAATCTCTATAGGTTACTTTGTTGAGTTCTCGGTAGTCAACGCACACTCTCCATTTTCCTTTTTTATTTGGCACTACTACCAAGGGTGACACCCATTTACTATTAGATGTAGGATAAATGAATCCTACTTGTAAATGTTTCTCAATTTCTGTTTTGACAATATCTTTGAGAGCAAAATTAAGTCTTCGCTGTGGTTGACGGACCGGTCTAACATCCTCAATATAGATATGGTGGCTACAAACACTTGAGTGATTTCCTTTCATGTCTGTATAGTCCCAAGTAAAATCTTTGGACCTATTCATCAAAACATCAAACAATTTGAGCTCATCTGATTCTATCAACCAACTATTGATATTTAAATTTTTTCCTGGTAGTAACAAGATAGTCTTGGTCCCAGGGTAGTTGGAGGTGATAGTATGAACTTCTTTTGTCAAAGTATTGAGAGGACAACTATGTGGTATAGTTCTATGGAGTCTAGCAATATCTTCAAAAAAGTGATCTATTTCAGAATGATATTATCCAGGGGCCAAGGTAACGCTGTGAAGTTGGTGTAATCTCGTTCCTTATCAGCAATGTGCATTGGATGTCCCAAACTTTCTTCCACTTCTAAAATCTCTTCATCCTCTGAGTCTAAGGAAAGGTCTTTGATCTTCTCTAATTCATCTTCCAACTCTTCACCATGTTGTTGAATGACTACCATAGCAAGTGAAGCTAGATTCTCTTGTCTGTCAGATTCATCTGAGTCATGAACCCAAACTTGGTTATGCTCAGTAGGTTGAGTGGGGGGATATAGGCTTAAGTGTTTGCTATTGGGACCATGTGAAATGATTATTCCTCCCACTCTGGAGTCAATCTTAGCTCCAACTATAGCTAAACACAAGCTACCCAATATTACCGGGTAACTATCCTTGGGTGTGAGGGACTAGATAATTTGGAAATCTACTGGATATTCCCAATCATCAACCTTGATAGGGACATTTTCTAGGAAACCTTTGGGAATCGCTATGGATTCATTTGCCATTTGTAAAATGGTAGTTGTGGCAAGCAACTCAGTAAGTCCTAGTTTTTCCATACATCCATCGTCATGACATTAATGGCTACTCCTAAGTCCGCTAGTGCATTAGGTATTGCTACCTCATTGATTGTTATTATTATGAGTGGACTGCCTAGGTCACCATATTTTTAGGTTAAGGTTTTTAGAGCCAGAAGGTCAGCTAGATATCCATTGATGTGCACTGTATTAATCTATTTCAGTTTCCTTCCTAGTGTTTTTATGTACAACTCTTTAACTAGTTGTTTAAGTTCATGAATTTATTTAATCACATGTAACAAGGGAATCTCATTATGAAGTCATTTAATTTCTTGTATTAAAGCAGTTTCATTAGACAATGATATTTATGGATATCTTCTAGGAACAGTTTCTCTGAGGTGTTCTGGAAAGGGCACCTGAGTTTTCTTCCTTAGCATAGAATCTTTTTCTGGAGTATTTGATGGTCATTTGGTGACTTCTTTTTGAGGTGATTCTACGGTAGGTGGTGAAGTTACTTGAAATTTGTGTTGGTGATAACTTCTCCTGATTGTTCCCAGGGTTGTGCTATGAAGGTATAGAAAGAGTCTTCGGTTCTATGTTAAGTTCCTCATTTGGGTCCTCTGTGATTTCAACAATGGTGGGTTGGTTAAGTATTTTTCCTAACCTCAATTGAAGGTTTCCACAATAGATATAATCAACTCTTGCCATGTTATCCTGATCAGTAGCATATACTAGGGTATTTTGACATGTGTTCTTGGGATTAGGGACAGGTTGTGCTCTTAGTGGTGGTTGATTAACTTGTTCATTCTCTTGAGGATTCTAGGGAGCCAAAAGACGGTTCTGTTGCAGATTTGGCATTCTTATTGGGCCATTATAAAATTAACTTGGTGGTTGGGTCCATTGTGGAGGTTGATTGTGAGGGTGCCATTGTTGTTGAGGCTAATTCAACCATGGGGATTTCCCCAAGCTTGGTTCATCCATTTAGGTGGTCCCCAAGGTGGGTAAGATCCCCAACTAGGTGGTACTGAAGGCCAAGGAGCTGTCCACTATGTATTGTTCCAATTATTTGGAGGTCTCCATGTAGGGTTAGATTTTTGACCATAGGAGAAATTCCCTCCAGGTCTTTGACCCACAAAATTGATCTCCTCCTCAGTGTGAGATGACCTCTTTTTAGAATTCTTGATTGCATTTAGGATCTCACATTGCTAGTGGCATGACTCTTTTCACAAATTTGGCAATTGTCAGCTTTGTCCAAAGGGCATTCTCTTAATAGATGTTTGTTTTGACACCTAGGGAAATAAATGGATAAAGTCTTAGGATTATGTGTCTTGGCCTATATTCCATCCAAAGTGGTGTTTAGTTGAACAAGAATGTTAGTCCTCAAATTTGCTATTTCCTCTTGCAGTTTACCTATTTCATTTCAACCTCTTAAAAGACTAGATTTTTGGATACCTCCTCGAGTACGGGAGAAATTCTAGCATAACTCAGAGATATTACTGAGTTCAAGTTGGGACACATCTCCCTTTCCCATTAAATCTAGGCTTCTCCTAGCATCCTCATTAAGTCCTTTGAGAAATATAGTCTTCAGAATTTTTAGACTTATGGCTTCTTCACCACATCATTTGGTTAGAAAGATAAACCTATCAAGGTAATCTTCCAGGCTCTCATCTTCTTTTTGTCTTAGTTTGAACAATTCCACTTTCCTATCACTAACTCTACAATAACTCTAATATTTGTCTAAAAAGACGGTTTCCATTCCATCTCACGTAGTTATTGACCGAAAAACTAATCCCATGAACCAATGCATTGTAGCGTCTCTCAGGGTGGGGGGAAAGAGTTTAAGTTTTTGGTTATCATTCTTGTAGTCGTATGGTTGACACAAGATTTTCAACTCAAAGAGGAACTAGTCAGGATCTCCAGAGGAGAGTCCCCTAAAAGTTAGTAAAATGGATGGTGAAATGTTTTTCATTGGTGCATCATCATCTTCATTGAGAGCAATAGGGTAAGTAAAGGTTCATGTTGTCACTCTTCTTGGGATATCACCATCTCCATGGTTTGCTCTCCCATTGAGAGGATCATTATGTTGATTGTTAGCCATGATGTCAAAAGGAATGTTCTCCTCCTCGAAGGCTAGGTTTGTTGGTCGAAGGCTAGGTTTGTTGGCTGAATGATCACCTCCTCAAAGGTTTGGTCTGCTAGTAGAATTTCTGGGGTATTTTGGGAGGTCTTAGGTTGATCCTGCTCGATCAATTCATAACTTAGTTCTTCAACTAAGACTTCTACCTCCCTATTTATGGTTGGAACTACTATTGGGGGGGTTTTGGTATAAATATTTAGTGTGGGCCTCGTTTCCTAACCATGTAGAAAGAGAGGTTTGGTAACTATTTTTGGGTGTTTACTACAAAAGGTCTCCAACTATTTCCCTAATAATACTTAGAAATGAATCACATCTCCCCAGCAACAACGCCTAAAAGTGATAGGTTGTCATGAGGTCCTAACACTTTAGTTGAAAAATATCAGTTTATCGACTGGGGTAGTGTCCGAGGCTATATGCAATAGGGAGTATTGTTTGGATATCTCATCTAGAAATAATTTCCTAGTTCCTTTAAAAAGACTTAAACAACATATCAAACTAGAAAGCATTTGTATTCTATCCAAGAAAACATTTGAACTCTTCACTAGAAAGAATTTGAACTCTACACTAGAAAGCATTTGAACTTTTTAATCTAAGAAAACATTAAACTTTGTACTAGAAAATCATACATGCAATCTTTACTATGATCTTGAACAATGACTAATCCTATAACTGCACACACATTTTAACTTCGACTGACAATAAACAACAATTTAAAACTAAAGCAGATGCTCTAGAAATATTTAAACAAATAGAGCTCTAAGAATTAATGTCTTAAACATCACACCCTGCAGGCTCAAAACATAAAACTAAACATAAAACAACAATGTCTAAAATAGAACATCCATGGAAATAGAAATACTTATCTACTCTACAATCCTGTGAGTGGCAAGCTCTTGGGAGAAATTTGTCTTTTAACTCAGATCACATTCAATCATTTCCACAACAACATGGTAACTTAATTCATATCTTCATAACTGAAAATGAAATACTTAGAATAACACTATTTGCATTCATGAAAAATATTGCAGAACATAACTCTTTGATTATTTGCCAAAAAGATTGATATTCATCCATCACACAATATGATATATAACCATGTTTTAAGCAACTAACTAAACTAAACTATTACGAACTCCTATATTCTAGATGGAAGTAAAATGCCATTTGGAAAAGTCTTATAATAGAAAAATAAAATTTCAACTACTGATGTCTTTGAAACATATAAAAGGCTCTGAGTGGAGCCGTAATGTCTGAGATAACCAACATAAATAAAAAAAATTAAAAGAGTCTTCAATTAATGCACACCTAAAATTTCTGGCGCCCTCAACTTCTGGTGCACTTGACCTCAGCTGCTTGAAGTCCACTCCTCTCATAGGCCATACATTAATCCTGCACAATTATGCAACTCTACATACAATTATATCAACATTTAATAGCTAATTCCAATCAATTTAGGAAATAAAGATTTGTACAACATTTTATTAAAAATAGATAAATATTGGTTATAAAAACAAACAAATTGGCAAGGCTAGGGTGATTGGGCAATGCAAAAAGGGTTATTTGCTTTATAAAAGGAATGAGGTTGTTTATACCTCATCAACTCTATTTCCAGAATGGTCAGTTTCTAATTCACCGAAAAACTGCATTTTATAAAATACAAACTTTGTCTAGGTGGAATAAGGAATGTTTTAAAAACATCTTTTTGGAAAAAGAAGAAGTGGAGTCCAAACTGGATCTTTTGAACAATAAAGTCATTAATTTTGGAATGTTCGTAAATGATTTCCAAAGAGTGAAGGAGCTTAAGGCACAACATGCAGAACTAGTAGCTCGTGAGAAGCATTTTTGGAGAGATAAAGCCCGTGAAACTTGGCTAAGGGTGGGGAGATGCCAATACCAACTTTTTCCATGCATCCACAAGATCGTACCAAGAAAGAAACATGGTAGATGGAATTATATTGTTTGATGGCTCGATAGTGAAGGATAGGGAGTAGATAGAGGTTGAGGTAGTTCTCTATTGGCTGCTCATGACCTAGCGCATGGTGAGTGGGATGATTCAATACTAGCAAGCATACCCAAATGCATTGGTGAGGAGGACAATCATATGCTAAATGCTCCTTTTACTTTGGAGGTAGTTAGAACAACAACATTCTAGCTAAATCCAAAAAAGTATTTGGGCCCAAATGGACTCCCGGCTAAGTTTTATCAAGTTTGTTGGCATTTCCTTGTTACAAATGTTTGACATCTGGTTGAGGATGTTAGAAAGATGAAAAAAGTTGTGGGAGATATCAATAATATGGCTATTGCTCTTATCTACAAAAAGAGTGAGTGCATCTCCTTTGTAGATTATATGCCCATTTCATTATGTAATACAATCTATAAGATCATGGCAAAGGTGTTGGCCAACCATTTAAAGAGGTTACTGGGGCTAATCATCTTAGAAGAGAAAAATGGATTCATTCCAGGCAGGGAGATTATAGATAGTATTATTATCACCTCTAAGGCTATACATACCATTACTTCTGAAAAGATAAAAGGTATGCTCATTAAGCTAGATGTAAGCAAAGCTTACGATATGGTCCACTGGGACTTTCTTTTGGCTGTAATGAGAAATTTCATTTGGATAAGGCATGGCTGGATATCATCTGTTCTTGCATATTGACCCCCTGATATTTGGTACTGGTAAATGGATCAATGTGTGGCTTCTTTGATGCTACAAATGGGCTTAACAAGGGGACCCATTGTCCCCATTCCTTTTCGTAATAATGGTAGAGGCCATGGGATGACATTTTAAGCAACTTAGCATAGAAATATTATGGAAGGGTATTCAGGTTATTGAAGGAATCAAACCAATTACAGATGTCCAATTTAAGGATGCTACTATGTTGTTAGGGGAGGCTACTCTGAGAGAGGTTGAGGTTATCAAAACATCTTTGTATACTTACTCTTTAGTGTCTGGGTAGATTTTTAACAATGACAAATGTGAAATTTTTTTCTTCAACAGCAAAAGGGACAAAGGAAGATTACGAATTTATTGGGATTTTCAATCTCTAAACTTTCCTCCAAATATCTTGGGGCCCCACTATTTAAGGGTGTGTGTAGATCATCACATTGGGAGGACATAATGAGAAATTGTAGGAACAAAGCAACAACTTGGAGAAGCAAATGGCTTTCCTTGGAAGGTAGGATCACTATGATAAAATTAAATTTATCTGTTGTCCTGATGTATATAATGTCATGCTTTAGGATAACAAGTAAAGCTCAAGCAAGCATGGAAGATTTCTTACAGAAATTTTTGTGGGAGGGCTCCAAGGACAAGAAAAGAATACCTTTAATCCATTGGGACATGACTTGTCTCCCTAAACATTCCAGCAGTGCTAGTTTGAGAAATATGGAAAGACAAATCTAGCTCTAGGAGCCAAATTGAGTTGGAAATTATACTGGGAACCAGGGAAATTATGGTGTAGAATATTGCAAAGGAAGTATCTAGATAACTTGGATCCCTAAAGGATATTAATGATAGAAAATAATCAGGGTGGTTCTCCTATTTGGAAATTTTTGTGGGAGAGCAAAAAGGTGATCATCGAACACCTCTCATGGAAGATAGGCAATGGTAAATTGACAAATTTCTGCTATGATTTGTGGAAGGACAACATTCCATTGTCCAAGTCCTTTGCTTCAACGAAATGGATTGATAATGTAATATATGTCTATGGAAGCTATTTGGTGAATTATGTAATAAAAAAACTATGAGTGGATAAATTGTGAAGGATTCCCGATACTGGAGAATGATAAGATGCTCCTATCTCAGATCTTAGAAGAGCACTCAATAACATTAACTAATGATGTTGATGAGGTAATTTGGTGCAAATCATGGTCTAGGGAGTACTCAGTGAAGCTGGGTATGCTATCTAGAAGGTACAGAGTGACCTAACTCACTGAATGTCAAAGCTTTGTTGGAAAAAATACATTTTACTGAAATTCAACGATGCTTTCATGTGGGCAACCCTTCATAAGAAGATTCTGACAAGGGATAGGTTGTGGGGCATTAGTATTCAGGGGCCAAGTAGGTGTATCCTTTGTCAAAAGAATGAAGAAACCATGAGTCATCTTTCCATGTCATGTCCATTCGCTATGAGGTGCTCGGATTGGCTACAACTTCACCTCGGTTGGAGTTCCCCATGACAAGCTGACTTATCAGAGTTTATTTGTAGCTGGCCATGCATAAATAAGTAGGATTCATGGGGAGATTTATGGTTGGTATCCCCCTTAATGCTAGTATGGCACATTTGGAAGGAGTCTAACATGAGGACTTTCTATGATCAAAGCCTCCCAAATGATGAGGTTATTCAAAAAATTGAAGATGGCATTTGCAAAGTGGTCAATGTGAATGGATTTTCTAGAACCAACACTCATTGCACAAACTGGGATAGTGAGATGCAAAAGAATTGGGATAAATTAAAACCACTAACAAGAAATGTATCTAGCAAAAATTTGAAAAGAGGGGAGGCCAAATGGATAGTGCCTGGGACTAGAAGGTATAAACTCAATTTCGATGGTGCAGCAAAAGGCAATCTAGGCCCAAATGGTACTGGTTGCATCATTAGGAATGACAAGGGTGAATGTCTTTGGACTCTTTCAAGGAAATTAGGGGTTACCACCAACAATGAAGTTGAATTTGAGGCTCTTGTGTGGGGTCTATGGATGTGAAGGGAGAAAGGTTTAAGTAATGTGGATATTGAAGGAGATTCCCAGATATGGAGCAATGTTGTTAGTAAGAAAAGTGCACAAAGTTGGAAATTGAAACCGCGGATTAATTTTTTTGGAAATCTTTGGATAGAATTGGAAATTTCTCCTTATCCCATGTGTTAAGAGAGGCTATTAAAGTGACATATTTTTCTTGCTAATAGGGGCATTCAACAAGATTACACTGAGGTGATTGTTGATTTGATGTCTTTATTGAAGGATTTCAAAGATATAGTTGTACAGGAAAAACTTGAATTTGATACTAGAATTGTGCCTGATGTTGTTTGATAGTTGGAAGTGGTTGGCGCATGCCTTCCTACTCATATTCGGGTTGCATATTATAGATCATTTTGCAAGTAGACATGCACACTTCACAAAAAGGATTAGACTCTTCGATGATTGTTTGTTGCCTTCTCTATAAAATGAAAAATAAATTGTCATCAAACATGACTTTGGTCTTCAGTATCGAATGCAACTGTCCTAAGGAAGACAAAAAAATACAGGTTCAGTGTTTGTTCAAAACCTGTGAGAAGGCACTAACAGTCAATGGCTTCATTACTTTGTCTAGCAAATCCATGTAGGGACTCGAGACACATCCAGGGTGGATAGGTAAATGAGGTCATGTTTATGAATGTGATACATATCATGGGATGGAATAATGGGGGATTAGGCTTGCTCAACTATTTTTGATGAGGTGAAATACCTATTAGAGGAAAACATAGATGAGATGGCGATTATACTCTTTTCTGGGCTCACTACTAGCATTTTTTATGTGGCAGCTACAAAGAAAGATCTTGTGACCATGCAGCCTTGGTTCAGTTCAAGGAAGGCTTGGGGAGGAAATTCTAGAGAACAATCGATCATTTTATCAGTTGGAATGGGGATTTTATTTCCCACGTGTAGATTTTAAGGGTCAACGAATTTGCCTTTGGCATGAGGTATTTGATGCAACTGTGGGATTTCTAGATGGAGCCCAGTTGATGCTGTGTAATTTTCTTTTCATTCAATAAAATGGAGTTGCCCCCTTGGTAGCACTTACCTAAAAAAATAAAATAAATTATTCTAACATAAATAAAATAACATATTCGTTGATTGTGTAGGAAATTAAATAAAAATATTAGATTAGAATAGTTTTTTTATAAAAGAATTAATTGAAAAAGAAATGTATTAAATTTCGTTATGGAGAAAAGAAAAGAATTAAATTGACGACTGTATAGTTATATAATAAAATGTGCACTTTATAAAAAATAAATTTAAACTATAATAAAATATATTTATAAAACATAACCCATTGAAAAAGAAACAAATTAAATTTGTTTATGAAGAAAAGAAAAGAAAATTAAATTGATGACTCTATAGGAAAATCTATAAAATATAATGTACTTACCATTTAAATAACTAATGTGATTATACTTCTTCTCCATTATTCTTCTACTCTATCTTATTTCATTTGATATTTTTCTGATCTATGTTTGACTATTAATTGTACTAATATAGATTAGTTACTTTATGTAGTCTTTATTGTAATGTGCATTAATTTAATAAAACTATGGTAGTTATATGTATTTTAAATTTTAATTGTTGTGTGCTTTCATTTAAAAACTTATGTTAGCTATATATATTTTTTATGTTTGAATTAGGCTTGAGGGACCCATATCCCCTAAAAAATTAGATCAAAATTGAAACCAACTACTCACAAAGGAGGGCTATTAAAATATTGTTTTTCATTTTTATAAGCCATAAAAACTAGTTGTATTACATATCAAAAGGATTAAACTACATATATAATTCCATTATCATCCTATATACATACTATCTTGAGCTACAAATTGTGTCTAGCTAGCTACCTTAAGCTGCTACTGAATCCACCAAGACTTCTGTTTCAACCTCCTCTACCCACTCTTGCCCTTCCTTCGCTGTTGAATCCCCTTTATGACGAGCCTTCAGACTCACTAGAGATGAGGAATGATAATCTTCATTGGAGCAAAATTAATAATCTTTTCACAGAAGACCAAGAGTATGAGGAAGATAAAAAGTTTAAAGGAGAGCAATATAGAATACAAATGAATTATTCAGGTCATGACCTATGTCTTGATAAGGGTCTGGCTCTATTGGGAAATGGATCTTCTTTTCCCAATACTAGTATGCATAATGAACTGAATCAACTACAAAATATGAATGAATATAGATTTCTGTCATTCCAAGAGGGAGTCATGCCTGCATATGAGCATTGTTGTTCATCATATGAAGGACAAAATATTGATGACCACATAGCTGGTGTATTGTATCTCTTTACTTTTGATCAATTTGAATTGTCAAATTTGGAGCTGAAATATGACTTCAATGAGTTAGAATAAATGTATACTGGGGTGCTCCAAGAAAGTGTCACCTATGAGTATTTTAAATTTGGCATAAGTAGAAAAGGTGAAGATAATTTTGGTATAGCCATCATACCAGTAGATTATGAATAAATTCATTTCTCAACTCAGATTGACAAACTTTTAAGATGGCATGGCAATGATTATACAAATTGTTATGATAATCAATATGATGTGGTGAACTAGTGTGGTAACCTTATGATGGTTGAAAGAGTGTTGGAGTCAGGACATGGTTCTAGAAATCAAAGGAGCATCACATAGTTTTATGATGACAGATTTAGAGGTTTTATGAAAATGGTACATATTCATAACATTAACCAAGTTGACATGCCATGATGCTATGTTTTTGTTTCACAAAATCTATTACCTTTGCTAGACCCTATTTTTGCTTCCCAAGGGATAGCCAAGGCATCCTTCTCATCTAATGTATCCTATCTATCCTGAGATGTCATTTGATTTGTTAAAAGTTGATTCTGCATTGGAAATCCTAAACACTCCCTCTGGAAAGATGAGGATGACATGTTAAAACTTTGTATTGTGGTATCATTTCGAGATAAGATGCTCATTCACTAGAACCATTCCAAAGCTTCCATAGAACCGTGAAAGATGTGATGTGGACCAATGTTTATGCATTTTTCATGGTGTCAATAGAGGTAGCATTTCATTGGGAGCATGTACTTTGCCAAGACCTTAAATTGATCATCGCGAGTTCATGAAAGTGTCACATGTGTGGTCTCTTTTGATGGATATATTTAAAGGGTTTTTTCTATGCTGGTAGAGGTAGTGAGGTGGATTGAGATGACCATGGTGTCAGCAACTCCTACAATGTGGCCTATTTCACTGGAGCCAAGGTTTTTGCTGTAATCCAAATTAACTAGGTGCGAAGGCGTGAAGTGCCACCGTGGCAGATAAGCTCTAGATTTTTTGAGTTAGCTAGTTTTTGCTAGAGGAAATTCAAATCTCCATGAAGACCTTTGATCAAAGTGAATCTATGGCTCAAATTCAAGACTAATAAATTACTTCCTCCTAAGGTTCTGACCATTTTCAATAACCATTGATTTGGTTGATTGAACAAATCTGATGGCTGGGATCAAATGAGTTGAAGGAGTGGAAGAGCGCGGTAAAAAATAAGATAATGATGTTAGCTCAGAGCATGGAAACGCAAAAATCAAGTGTGTACCTAGTCTTATCCTACCATCCATTGTAAAATTGGCTTGCTCATCTAAGCATTGTCCTCTTTTTATTGCATGATGGATGTGATTCCAAAAGGGAATTTCACTGTATTGAAAAGTTCTTGGCACCCCTTTTTTTTTGCCATTATACAAAGTGGTATATCTTCTTGAGTAGGATATCACATTCACAGAGATTTTCAGGTTTTTCACCTAATGCCAGAGTATAATGAGAGAGGAAGCAAATTGTTCAAAATGGGAGAATGATGAAATTGAGGAGCCTTCTTCTACTCTCTCATTGAAGAAATAGAGGCCTTAATTGAATTTCACACATGTAGAAGCTTGGGGTTATAAGTAACTAATGTTGATGTAAATGCATCACCTCCATTTCCTCTTTTAGGAGCTTTGGTAGGATCTCCAAAGATTTTCAATTAAGATCAAAAGTACTGCATTGTTGGCTAAGCTGGGATAATCAAGATGTTGGTAGAAAAGACTGTCGAAGGGTAGAGATGTCTACTCTCTTGCTATAAATAGGAGTTCCTTGTATCCATTGGTTGTAGTTTTCCTTTGTCAAAAGAAAAATGAATTGTATGTCCCTTTCTGTTTCCATGTGTTTACCACCTTATATCCCAGGGAATGTCTCCCTCTTTTCTTGGTTAAAGCTCTATGGATATAGAGTCAAGGAATGAGGAGCATAATCCTAAGGTATTGACGGTTCAGGGAAAATTCATGAGATGAGGCAACAGACATTAAATTGCCTTCATTTCCATGCTATCCATCCATTTCATCTTGGTGAGGGATTTGGTTTCCTATCTGGCAATTCCAATAATTCCATGTTATTGTGAGTTTCTAGATTGGGATTGGGTGAGGAGGGGGCTTATTTATCCCTCTTCCCCTCCTTCAGAACAATGGCACTCGATAGAGCAACATTTCTAATTAAAGTAGTGTTGTCCACTAGGATGAAAGAATTAGTGATGGAAATAAGGAACTAAGTTGACAAGAACAATTAGTTCTTTGTCTAACTTAGACTAACGACTGCTTTTGCTTCTTCTTTGGCTAGGATTTTGGCACATCCAGAGTCAGCTATATGTGGCTTCCACATACATCTTGAGGATTGAGGTGGTTGGAAAATTCCTTCCGAAAGATGGGAAGTCACATCCTTGTGCCTGGAGAGTGGTACATAATGGAGGACACTACTATTTGAGAGCCTCTAGGGGTGTTGTTCCTTATAGGTATTCTCATTTGAAGGGTAGTTAATCTCGACATGCATGTGGCCAGCCACGATGGTGGATGATCATTTGTCATAATGACCTATTGTCCACTAATAGGAGTGGGTAGGTGGAGGACAAAATAGTTGGCATTCCCTTTTGGGGAAATGATTTGTTTCTCTAGTATAACACCTAGATTATCTTAGAATTGTACTGCAAGGAGGGATATATTTTTGTCTTATTGAGCCTTAAAGATGCCTTTAGGCATATTCTATTCAGACAGGGTGGTCAAATAGAAACATGACATTTGTACATGGCCTGAAGCCTATTGTGCTCCCTTGTTTCTATAAAAGGGAAATCAAGGCCATTTTGAAAGGGTTCTAATCTCTGTTTTAGACAGTAGTATATTTTGTATCTTAATCTAAAGAAAATAGAAGATAGCTGCATTTCAATTTATGTTCAAATATGTAGAGCAATGAGTCAATTTCAAATATGAATACATTGTTATACTAGTTATTGAGCCCTTTCCATATTTTATAAGTAATGAAGTTAATATCAATGCTCAATTTCAAGGATATTTTAGTTCAACTTTGCAGTTCTTTGTATTGTGCATATTTTCTCTGGCTTTCTCTCAAGGAGAGAAATAATTGCTTGGAAAATATTTTTTTAACTTTATTTTGCATTGCGGTTTTAAAAGATAGTTCTATAGTACTAGATAAAGGAGGCATTAATGTAAGGTATTGATGCCATTAGTCTACATGTAATGAAGTAATATTGCTTGAATGATACACTTGTTTTGTGCAACTTGACTTTGTAACCCAATGGATTAAGCACCAGGGTCTCTTATTGAGCTGATATGTTGATTTAGATCCATCCATACAATCAAAATCATTTCTATTTCTATTATTGTTCTAAGAGTAGAATTGGATAAATAACCATTCTCAATCATGGTTTGAACTGTGTTACTAGAGGATTAAGTCAATTTGATAGGAATCAGTCATCTCCTTGGTTTATTTTCATTGAGAACATTTTGTTTTAATGCAACATTCTAATTTTTTTTTGAAATACCTTTAGGTGTTGTAAAGTGTACACCCACCTTGTTCTTGCAGAACCAAAAGTGCAGAAGATTTTAACCTTATTGTTGAATCCTATTCATTGACCACTGATCTAGAATCCTTGAGCATGAGAAATTGGCTAATTCTTTAGAGGATATAGATAATCAGTTGGAGGAACCAACACCTTCAACATTTACTTCCCTGCCATTGTGGGCTATCTAACTTCACCTTTTCCTTGTTGTTTCAAAATTGATTCAACATTTGGGAAATTTTTAGACCACTTCTCTACCTTATTGTTAATTTTGAGATTATATTCCATGTCAAAGGAAATGTTCACTAGTCTATCTTCTAATTTGTTACCTTCTTTATAAGTATGGCTTATTCTGTAGTCCCAATATTTTTTCAACAACACTACTGCTCTCTTCAAAATATTATTGAGCCTTCAATTAGGGGTTTCCTTGCAACACAGAGCATTAATCATGATCAAAGAGTCTGGTGGTACCTGTATAGGTCTTCTATGCAAGTGTTAATCCTTATTTCCTTAAAGCCTAAACCCCATGGTCTCAGTTTGCTTTATGTTTTATTTTGTTGCTGACCATTTAGCCTAGGTTCCCGGTTACTTAAGTCATAACCTTAAGCCCTTCAGTCATGCGTTAACTGACCCCTCTTACCTAGTATTACCCTCTGTAGCCCATCACATCATAAACTCTTAAGTCTAAAAGTCTTCATGAGGGCCTAGAAGTGCCATGTGGCGGTTTATCACAACGTTGAAAAGCTTTAAAGATGATGTCATTTCCCCCCTGCGTGGCTGTGATATGAAGACATCTGTCACAGAGGTCGGGCTTATAGCCATAGGACTGAGATTTTTAAATGGACGAACATGATTATGCCAGCTGTCAAGAAGTCAAACAAAGAATGTGAGACTACATATATTGAAAAATCAATGATATTGCAGGCGCGCAAAAGGATCCTGTCAAAGGTAAAGATTCATTGCGCAGTCACGAAATAGTAACACATGGCCATATTTCATGGAAGGCTATAGGGCGGAGGCTTACATGGAGGCTTAGTGAAAGCACGCAGAGCCAAATATTTGTGGCCCACCCTTTAGCGCGCGACTGCAATAGCACGATGCATGGTAGTTTTCGGCAACCCGTATATGTTGTGACTGCCTGATTGACATGTTTGGATTGGTGGAGGACTTTTCAACAGCATCAATGTGGATTCTCAAGGCATTTCAAGGTGTCAATTTCACAGAAGGAAACCTAAATCTACGACCGAGGTTTAAACTTGAAGCAACTGTCTTTGTTGGCACCATTCCTATGTACTTTCAGTCTGCCATTAATGAATTTGTAGCATGGTTAAGGTTAGGATGTCAAATCTATTCATTTGATTGAAGTCCAGGTTGTTTTGCCAGTGGGTCTTCACCAAGGAATCTGACTACTTCATCTACTCCCTTAATTGAGGATCTGATTATTTCATAAAAAATCTATAAGGATCTGATTGTTTCATTAAGAGCCATCAGAATGTAGGTGGCTAGAGGCTTGTTTCTCCTTTCAAAAAGGAATTCAGAGCCATTCTATTGGGGGGAGGATTTGGGAAATTTTGGAAAGGAGAATACATAACAATTTTGGTGGTTTGCTATTTTTCTGTGTTGTGAGTTCTTTCTTCTTTCATCAAGTCAAATGTTTGTTTTCATGAGCATTTTTATCAGTTTCAAGTAGAACTTATATGATAAATGCCTCTGAGCATGTATTTCTAGTAACTATCTCATGCGTTGCATGCATTTTTCTTTTGAAGGAAGATACTAAGGGTTTCTAAATTCATCAATCTATATTTGCTCTATTGCTGGTCTGGTTTCTTTCTTCTAATCAAGGATTGGGTTAAAACTGCATTAAATCAGATTTGGGGAAAATGTGTTTTGTAACAAGGATAGATATATAAGTAGGGTTATTAGGGATACCCATTTTTGGATTGTTTTCTTTAAGGCAGGGAACATAGGAAAATCCCTTGAATATGTATGTTTGAAATGCTTGTGATAACTATTTTGCATTTGTAAGAGATTGACTCATACCCTAAGATTGGCATCGGTCAGAGTTGGGCTTATTTTCATCAAAATACCCACAATCTAATAATCACACACATTTAAAAGCAAAAACCCAAATCAATTTTAGGATTTTAGGAGTAGGGTTTAGGATTTTAGATACCGTGTTCTCTGACCTACAAATGAACAAATGCCCAAAGCTAGCCACTTTGTAATCATCATATAGTTTTGGTCTACATAAAATAGAACATATCTGCTCAAATGTCAATAGCTAGTTAAAGTTAGGGTTTATTATTTGGGTATTGAATAAGGGAATACCCCCTAAGTCCTGCAGAGCCTAAAGTGCAGAGGAGACAGAGAGTCAGTCTCCTATTCGTTGGCCACTAACCTGAAGATCCTATGGATAGAAGATGGCTACTTTTTAGGGAAACTCAGACAATCAGCTGGGAACACCAACATAGTCTCCTTCAACATGTATTCTTCTTAGTCCTAATGACAATCCCAACTGGAGTCCCATAATTAAGGCTTGAATCTCTAGTTCATTATTTAACTGAAAGCCTATTCATTTTGCTCTTGCCCCTATTAGTTCCCCTTCTTCATTCCTAATGACACAACCTATACTTGCTTGACTCAGATTGCCCTGCAAAGCCCCATCAAAATTGAGTTTAGGCCATCCAAGATCAGGTGGAATCCATTTTACCATCTTTCTCTCCATAGAGCCTTGATTAACCTGGCCATCCCCATTAATGAGGATTAGTTATATATTTTTTAAATATGAAATAATTACTTTATAATTTTTAGATGCATTCATTTAATAAAAGTATGTCAGCTATATTTTCAATTTAAAACACTTATAATTTAAAAAAATAATATGTGGGTTCTTTTTACTTTTCTGTGAACACAGTCACATCCATCCCCTTATCCCCTCAATGCCACTATATAATGCCTCTCGACATAAAAAATATTTGGTATAATATTTAAATTAATATATTAAAAATTATTATTTAAAAATTTTCATTATTGAAAAACTATAAATAATTTATTGATTTTACAAACCTAAAAAATATATAATTATTAAGGCTATAAATTTTTTAAATTGTAATTCAAAATTAATATATCCTATATACTTTTTTTATTAGTGAATTGGGCTAGAGGGAACCACATCCCATAATATAAGAAAACTAGAAAAAAACAAGTCCATATTGCATTAAGTTATAGAAATATTTACATAACCAACTTATTTAGCTATGTCTTAAAGGATGTAAATGTTGGAAACCATGCTAAACTATATTGAAAACAAACTGTGAAACTACATCAACTTCATAGTCTTCCACCAACTTCCATTTCCTCCTCCTTTGAGCTCTCTGAAGCCACTTCCAACGACCCATCTGTGCCTCCAGAATCGGCCATCCCCGCAATAATCTTCAAAAAACCCAGACCCTACCAAGATTCACTATGTTGTGCCTCCTCTCTCTCTCTCCCACCACATGAATCACAAATGGGGCCCAAGGGCCACTTTAAGATGGAAGGACTGCCAGCCAAATCCTTGATGCAGTAGGGAATCCAAGAATAAGAATCACCGATTATAGGATTTTGTTAAGCCCTACTCTCCATTTTGTCCTAATCAAACCCTTGGACATTTCTCTCACTCAATCCATGGACTCCCCTAAATATAACATGAGTACTAAAAACATCAACACAATCTCATAATTGACATGGTATTTGTAATGCATATTCATGAAGAAATTGCCAAGAGCCATATCGACATCATGCATCACCACCAAGGAAGACACCTTAAAGACTCTCCTCAATCTCTTATCTGAAATGTCACCACATAAAGTCATTTGCCACTTCTAGATTTGTAACCACATTGTCGACTCCATTTTAGAATAATGCGAACCTAACTCCCATCGAAGCCATTTATTGAAACCTACCTTGTAAATCAATGCCAAAGCAACCCACACAAAGCCATGATGTCGCTTCTCAGAAAACACACAAGCCATTGTACTTCTCAGACACCACCTTTTCACTCCTTTACAAACAATGAAAACATGAAATAATTCCAGCTCATGGGAGCCTTCTTCCCAAACAAATAGGCTTATGACAACTAGAGCATGTCTTTTGCCACCTAATGCTAGCTCCACTTGAGAGTCGAAGCTTATGCCACGTCAGTATGATCTATGCTAGCTATAATTCCAAAATCTCCTGAGTCTTGGTTTAGTAGAGATGGTAAATTAGGGTTGCAATCTTGCCATTCCAAAAAGGAGTGGCTAACAAGAAGGTCCCTACTTACTTCAAAGTCAAAGGCCGCATTGGCTATTTTATCTCCTAAGTGATTAGCTTCTCTAAAAATATGGTTAACTTTATATTCTAAGAGTTTATCCATCAAATCCATCCCTCTTCTCAACAAGTTGTTCATTCTCCAATTTGATGTCTGTCTGCTACAAATGTCATTGATAGTCAGTAGTGAGTCACCCTCTATATGTAATCTTCTAGCCCCAAAAGCCAAGCTTAACTGTAAACTCAAAATAAGAGCATGAAGCGCTACTTCATTATTCGACATAACCCCTAGTCTTTTCGAGGCTGCTCCTAAGAACTTTCCATTATGATCTCTCAAAATGCATCCTGCACTGGGCCTGCCTGGGTTGCCTCTCACCTTGTCAAAATTTACCTTAACCCAACCTTTGTTTGGGGGATTCCATTTAGCTTCTCTCCTTTTCTCCTTACTCTGATGATCCCGGTCTACCCCATTAATGTGGGATATATCTTATATACTTAAAAGGTATAAAATATTAAAATTAAAATTAAAAACAAATTCAACTAATAAAATGATTATAAAATAAATAAAAATAATCTTTTAGTAAACAATACAAGTAAAATAAAATAATTTTTAAAAGGTTTTAAAGTAAAATAAACAAAATAACTTTAAATTAAATTTTTAAATGATAAATAAATTCAATGATGTAAAAACTTATTGTTATTTAAAAAAAAAAAATACATTTAACATATTGAATATTAAAATGAAATAAAATCTTATGCTAATATTTTATGAAATATAAAATTTAAATAGTTATATGCTTTTTAAATATTGACACCTATATTCTTTTGCTCACATGTGTTTAAGATAGACCATATTTTACAATTTTAAAAATATTCGACTGTATAACTTGACTTGCTAAATTTTTACATAAGGAAATATAATATAATATTCTTATTTATAATATATATTATTTTATAATAATTTTTTATAGAAATATAAATGAATCAATGATTTTTCTCTTACAATGTTTATCTTATTTTTTTAAAATTCATATATAAATATATATTAAATTAGAATATTTACAACAAGATAATTGTAAATAATATTTTAGAATGTTTATCTATAATGTCCCCAAATTTGAAAAGCCCCAAATCTGCCCTAATATATCAATTTCAATTAATCAACCTTGTGTTTGGGAAGATTTATAACTTGATTGAGTACCTGCAAAACAAGGTTAGAGGATATTTACAAGATAGTATTATATTATGCTTCTCACTGAAATAAATAAAGTGAACCTTTCATCTCCCTTGAGTCCCTTCCATGTGAACCTTTCCCTGATTTGTTTGTAAGTTTTGAAGTACCCTTGGTGTCCAGATAATGGATTATCATGATAAGTTTTCAAAATTTCCTTCTTTAATCGTGATTCTGGAGTGATGTAAATTCTATCCTTGTAGAGAATGAGGTCATCCATGATTCGATATTTCTCATCTTGTATTGTTCCTTCTATTAGGTTGCTTGAAAATTTGTCTTTTGCATATTTAGTAATTAGAGTCATTTTCCACTCGGTGGATATTGCTGTTAATGAACCAAGGTGGGGCCTTCGTGATTTGATATCGACTACTACATTGTTTTTTCCCTTCATATATTCAATGTCAAAATCGTATGCTTGTAGCTTACTCACCCATTTTTGTTGCCTATCATTTAAATCTTTTTGGTTTAAGAAGAATCTAAGGCTGTTATGGTCCATTTTCATGATAAACCTCCCATAGATTAGGTATTGTCTAAACTTTACAAGGGCATGCATAATGGCTAGCATTGCTTTGTCATAAACTGAGTATGTCCTTTCTACATCTTTGAGTTTCCTACTTTCAAAAGCTATGGGGTGTTCGTCTTAAATCAATACTGCCCCGATACCTTCTCCTGAAGCATCACAATATAATTCAAAGGGTGAATTGAAATCAGGTATTGCTAACATAGGACAGGTACTCATTACTTCCTTTAGTTTCTCAAATGCTGCTTGTGCCTTCTCATTCCAAGAGAATGCTCCCTTCTTAGTTAGGTCAGTAAGTGATGCAGTTAGTTTTGAAAATCCTCTTACGAACCTTCTATAATAGCTGCATAGCCCTAGGAACCCTCTGAGGTGGGTTAAGGTCTTGGGTTTTGGCCAGCTTCGGATTGCCTCAATCTTTTCCTCATCGACTCTTACCCTTTGAGCACTGATTTTGTGTCCCAAGTATAAAATTTCATCTATGCCAAACTCACATTTGGGCAACTTGGTAAATAAAGAATGTTGCTCCAATATGCTTAGAACTTCATCTATATGTTTCAAATGTTCTTCCCAGGTTTGGCTATAGATTAGTATGTCATCAAAGAAAACCAATAAGAACTTCCTTAGCTATTTTCTAAAAATATGGTTCATGCATGACTGGAAAGTAGCCGGTGCATTAGTTAACCCAAAAGGTAGGACAAGAAATTTGAAATGCCCATAGTGGCATCTAAAAGTTGTTTTTGGTATATCTTCCTCTCTTAATCTGATATGGTGGTAGCCTGATCTTAGGTTGATTTTCAAGAAATAGACTGCTCCGTGGAGTTCTTCAATAAGTTCATCAACTCTAGGAATAGGGTATCTATTCTTTATTGTTCTTTTGTTTAATGCCCTATAGTCAATACCCATCCGCATAGTACCATCTTTTTTCTTTGAGAGTACAATAGATGAGGCAAAGGGACTAGAACTAGGTTGGATGTGCCCCATCTCTAATAACTCGTTGATGGTTTTTTCAATTTCTTCCTTATATTTATGAGGATGGCAGTAGGGAGTGGGAACGATTGGTTTTGTTCCTTCTTCTAATTCAATAGAATGTTCAAAGCCCCTTTTTGGAGGAAGACCAGGTGGGATGTCACTAAAGACTTTTTTATGGCTCTTTAGGATTGGTTGTATGTCTATGTGGATTATCTTTCCATTGGGAGTGGTTTTATACAGTATTGAGCATTAAGCCACCCACTCAACTTGGTCATGTCTAAGGGATTTTTCCATTTTCTTTGATGAGATTACCCTAGGGGATCCGTTAGATAGTCCATGTAAAGTAACCTTCTTCCCTTCATGTACAAAGCATATCTCTAACTTTGGGAGGTCAAAGATAAATCGACCCAAGGAATGCATCCATGGGGTGCCCAAAATTACGTCTGTATCCCCCATATCCACAATGTAGAATTTTTCTTTAATTGGATGTCTTCCCAAGGTAATGTCAAGTTGGGAGATCTTCTTCCTGCTAGGGGTGCTAGATCCATCAACCAAGGTTACATTGAATCCTTTAAAATCTTCTGTTTCTCGTCCTAATTTTTTAACTAAATTTTTTATCAATAAAATTGTGAGTAGCTCCACTATCTACTAGGGATGTTACCTTTTTTCCTTTAATTACTCCTCGAATCCTAAAAGGATGATGTTTGGATGCTTTTGAAATGCAAGCTAGGGTTCCGCCCTCTTCATCATTTTCATCAATTTTTGCCTTTTTGCACAGGTTCACCTCTTCTCCTATTTCTTGGAGTATTGCCTCATTCCCATGAGCTTGGCTCTTTTTCCCACACATGTGTCCCAATTCCCAACTTTCCTTACATTGGTAGCATAAACCCTTTCTCCTAAGATCCATTCGATCACAAACATAACCCAGGCCCCATGGTCTTTGCACTTAAAGCACAAATTTTTCTCTTGGCCTTCCTTATGCTTGCATCTCTGTGTTGATAATTGAGAGGGGGGGTGAATCAGTTATTTTAATTATTTCAGCTTTCTAAACTTTCTTAATAATTAGTGCAGCATCAATTCAAACAAGCAATCTTAATCATGAAATGGAAATACACATGACACAATATTTTTGATGTGGAAACCCTGTTAAGGGAAAAACCACGGGCTGATTAACCCAAGATTGTATTCTTTGTTAGAAGAATAGGATTACAAAATGGCACTTGCCAATTAGGGCTCACTACCCGAGCACACTGCTTACAAGAGATACACTGCCTACAAGAGACACACTGTCTACAAATTATAAAGAATGTAATACAATACTTGAACTAATAAGAAGCATCAACACATGCTGGAGTTCAGTTCTGGTTAGGCTCTTTATACTGATCTGCTGCACTTCATCTTTCTTCTTCTTTTATGCTACTCTTCTTTCACATACCGAATCTTCCTTTTTGCTTTTATTCAGCTCTACTACTTTTCTTCGCACATCACTTCCAACAACAACACATCTCATTACTAAATCCATCTTGTATATATATCCGCACAAGTGATTTCATCACCTTTCTAGTCGGCACCTGGAATAGTCAATCTTTTCACAAACTCTGATCAGTCGGCTGAATCCTTCCACACCAAGTAATGTGGATCAAGGATATACTTGTGGAAATCATTAATCATGTCGGCCAAACATAATTTATGCCTTCATAACCTTTACCAACATCAGTAACACATCTGTAATAATGTCTGATGTTCTGCTAGTCAGTTCTTCCTCTGTTCACAGTCACTTGGGAACCCGATACTCAAGCATTCATATCTCTTTATCCTTTCCACACCAGAGCCTCAAACCTTGGAATCTATCAGTCAAGATACTCCTCTTGACTTTCCCAAATCTGCACTTCACTGAGATACTTCTACTGAGAGATCCGGACCTATCTGTCAGAACTTACTGACTGCTCTGTTCTTGCTTACCGGACCTCAACACTTCTTCAATCTGACTTCCGGTGAAGACTTATCATGTATTACAGATGTGTGGGATAACCTTTGTTGCCATCAATGACAACATTCATGAATCCATATAGTGTCTCTTGCCAACAATCTCCCCTTTGGCATTGATGGCAACACTTAGTGAAAAATGACTAAGTGTTTACACTATGCTCCCCCTTGGCTGATGCTCTATTTTTATATACATTTTCTGGAACTCCCCCTTAGTTGGATTCCTCAATTTTCACTGCTCTTCACTCCCCCTTTGACATCAATGGCAAAGGGTAGGGTCTGCATATCAAAACTTTCAAAAATTCAACTATACTTAGCCACATAAGTATATACATATGGCATACTTACATATACTTAAGTATGTCTGCAAAAGTTGTCTTCAATTGAATAAGTTATGTAGCCCAACTTTGCTTCATTCTGTCCAAAATTGAAATATGATCGCTCAACAGGAATGCAAAAGCCTCTGTCCTTTTTAGATCTGTTGGATCATTGGTCTAGGCTGTGATTTGAGCTTCACTTATGGCCTCATGCATGGCTTCTAACTTAGGGGTAATGATCCTTCTAAGTTCACCCATTCGGCTAATTATGTTCTTCCTTTCCTTCTCAAAATTCTTTACTGCATTTGTGATTGCAATAGTCTAACACTCTTGATTTACTATGGAGGATGAGCACGGATCAAAACTTTGAGATAGACTTAATAGTTTATCTTCTTGTTCTTTTACTTTCCTCTAAATATCTTTGGTCACTGTGGGCCAAGATAAGCAAAATTTGTATATATTTCTACCATCTTCAAGAGCATTTTCCAAGCTTTTTATCCCAATATCCATGACTTTCCTATCATTTGTTATCAGACCCTGCACTTCAGAGAATCTCTTATCCAAAAACTCCTTCTGGACCTTTCCTTTAGCTGACTTCTCTAGAGAACCAAAATGTGTGCTAACACTGTTGACTAGAGTTTTAAGATTACCAGATGTGGAGGCTGTGGGATCTTTATGAAATGATGGCATAATCTTTTCAAGCACTCCAGAAGCAGCGTCTATCAACTCATAGTTTTCCATGTGAGACTTTAGGAGTTTTTCTTTAACCTTTGCATTAGCAAATTAAGCTATCTTCATAGTCTGTACCGGAGATAGAGAATCAAAATTAAATGGTCCTTGTAGAAGCTCCAATTCATCAATCTCCATTATTTCTTTATTCAAGAATTCTTGGATAGTTTTTGTAGTGTCTCTTGCCGGAGACAGACTTTTCTTTTCTTCTGTAGTCATAGAATTGTCTTTTGGAGCTTTCTCCCCTTCCACAACCTTACCACTAGTAGCTGTGGTGTTCTCTGTTGATGTCTTCTTTCCTTCTATAGACTTGGTACTGTCATCTTCTTTTTCCTTCACCTCTACTTCTTTCTCCTGTATTCTTTCTTCTCCTTTAGATTTGGAGACTGTATGGGAAACCAGAGGAGAAATGTTGGTCTGTTCAAGGCCCACCTCTTCTGTCATTTTCTCAGTAGATTCTTCTGTAGCACTTGTAGTCAAGGGATCAGTACCCAAGTCCTCTATAATAGGAAGATTAAATCTTTTGAAGGCCTTCTGGAGGATCTCTTCTGTGTCCTTGGCTACCTTGTCAGTCTCACCAAGCATAAGTTGATTCATCCTTGCTTTGCTTCTGAACTCATCCTTACAATCTTTGAATACCATATTCATTGTCTTGGGGTCGATTGAAGGATATAGCTAAATTGCTATCTATTCCTGGATTTCTAGGTCTTTAGCTTGGGCATTATTCTTTCTTGTTTCTAGTTCTTTTTCCAAGGTTTTAGGAATCAGAGATATAATTTCAATAAATGCTTTGTTGTAGATATTTAGGTACCTAACTATGGCATCTTGCAATATTTTCTGATCTTCTTCATTATAATCATCATAGAACTCAACCATTGGCTAAAGATTTCCATCCACTGTGACTGATTTGATTATGTCATCAATGTGGAGAGTGGGTTTTTCAACATATTCCTCTGTCTTTTCTTCTTCCTGCTGTCCGGTAGAGGGTTGACCAGATGTTTTCTTCTTTTTCTTCATTTTCTTGATTTCTTCATCAGATTCAGTCTCCTCTTCATCCCTTTGACTAGCATAAGCTCTTGTAGCTTTTGGCTTTGTTCTTTTCTCTCTTTTTCTGGATGATTTTGCTTCTGGTTCTAATGTCCTTGAGCCTTTGGTAGTGGTAGGTGCAGATCTCTTTGATGATCTGGTTTGGGTGGAAGGTTTTACCGGAGCACTTTCCTCATTTTTCTTTTCTACCTTCTTCTTCTCTTCCTCAGCCCTTTCCATCTTTTTCCTATGGGCATCAAGTGCCTCCTTTGAGATGCCAAGGCCTTGGGCAACATTTTCTACTTCTTTTCTCACCTTCCTCTTGATCTCTGGTTCTCTGAGTTCCACATGAATCTTTATACTCAGCTCCTGAAAGGTTCCAAACCTTTCTGCCTTTTGATCCTTTGGCTGACTTAGCATGTGTTGAACATGCAGCTCCACAATTTGTTCATCAACTTCATACCCCATGGGCATGATCCATATAGTTCTTGGTTCTACTGCCTCCATTAGACACTGATCAGTCTCAACCATAAAACATACTGTGTCTTTGTATTTCTCAACAAGAGACTGAGAAATCCTTTCTCTTGCTTGCATCATGTTCTGGAAATTCTTGAAGTATCCCCATAGGGCTGTATTTTGTGCTTTGACATCACCAAGTCCATGCAAATAATCTTTGATTTGGATAGATATTGGTCTATCATTTTCCCACACCCAGCCACTAGATCCAGGAAGCTCATTCATAAAGTAGAAGAATAAGCACAATATTAATCCACCATACTTGAATGAATTCTTTTTATCTTTCTTTATTTTCTGTAGATTCTCCAAGAGTTGGTTCAAGAGAAGTTGACAAAGATCGTAGTCTGCATCCTTTCTTAGCATTTCATAAGCGGTGTAGATGGCTGTTCCAGGTACTGAATTTTCCATGCTAGAATGATATATTTTATATCCAATGATCATGGAGGCAAACTTGACATCCGGATCAGAGATGTCATCTACTATCATTGCTCTTTTGTCAAACTTGGATCTGGTAGCCTCACTCACAGTTTGATTCTTCATAGATTTAAGAACAGGAATCCCACCAGATGAGTGTAATCCGGTAACTGCCCTGATGGCATCTTTTGTGATTTTGAATGGTCCATTTAACCACATGAAGTTGTCATGTATTCTGCTCCAAATATACCTAACCCATTCATCCTCAGTAAAATAGGGGAAATGTATGTATTGTGCAAAGTGCTTATTCCGGAGGCCCTTGTATTGGGGTTTGAGCTCAAATGAATCATCTAACAGTTGTTTGTGATAGATATCTCTTAGTTTGAATTCACCAAAATCTTCATCATTTGCGTGTATGTAAACCCTAATATCTTCGGTGTGCAAAACACCATGTGGAACACTAGAGAAGGCTTCTAGGGGAGCTACTTCCAAGTATTTGTATGGATGCTTCTTAAATATGGGGCGAGGTCTATCAGAAATCTTTACTATATTCGGAGTAGCCATCATCAAGGAATCTTACTGAGAGATATTAAGAATGAAGAATACCTTTTATGCTGTTTAGGGCACACATGAAGAAATCTAGATTGAGCTATATGAAGAATCGTCTTGATCTTTGGGAGAAGTAGTTGCAGAGCTCCTTTTCTCTTTTCTTCGAATGTGAATGTACAAATGATGAACGAATGAACTCTTTTATTTCTGAGAAGCCCTAATTTTCATTCTGCAATAAATGCGCAACCTAATTTGTTTCGGTTTGCCTTGGTTGTCTTATTCAGAGACAAAACCTTTCCGGATCACTGAGACAGATTTTGAAGTTATTCTAAGAGAGTAGTGATAATCTATCTTCCTTTCATTAGTCATTTGATCTATTTGCAGATCAAGACACCATAGTTTGAATCATATCAGACCAAACTTGTAAGGAATCTGTTTTACCAGATCAATTCTGGTAGGATTAGATTCTTCAAATCTTCTTGTGGATCTCTCAAATCTTTACCATACCCCTTTTAGATGTTTCTTGTATGACCCCTTTTAATCTGTAGCTCTCGTTGTGCCAATTCCAGCACCAATTGACTGGCCAGGGGAACAAGGTTTTCTTTGTGTCTCCCCCTGAGCCAGTGCTCACTTTTTAATTTTTGGAAGGAATATTAGCACTAGAGTCTGGTGCGGATCCATCCCCTACATTCTCTGTACTTTTCTTCACCCAAATCTTGTTCATCTCACTTTGAACTTCATCCGCATTTACTTTTTGTTTTCCCTTATCTTGATTCTGATTATAATATACTAGAACTCTTTTATCCTGATTCTTTCTTCTACAGAATTTTGCTATATGACTGCATCTATTGCAAATTTGGCAAACAACATTTCTTTGCATATTTGATTGATAACCTCTTGATCTACATTGATTAGCCATATGACCCATTCTATTGCATGCAAAGCATCTACCATTGAATGAATTATCCATTTGCATATTTCTGTATTCATGAGATTTATGACCATACCTTTTGTAGTTGAAGCATTGTCTAGAGAAGGATATATTAGTCTGATTCATTCTCCTTCTGCACTTATTAGCTTTATGACCAAAGTTATTGCAGTTGTGTCAGTATCCATTGAAGGATGGATATCTTTGAGCATTAGGTTGCCTTACCGGAGGTCTTCTAGGCATGTTCCTTGGATTTTCTGATCCAAAGTTCTTTTGACCGGATCTGGAGCTTTCTCCTTTCTCATAACCCAAACCACACTTGTCATCTACCCTCTTTTGACTTCCAAGAAGAACTTCAAGTTGAGCAAAACTTATCTTGAATTTCTCTCTATACTCATTTGCTATTTGAAGATCTCTTTTAAGAGAGACAATTTGATCCTCAAGTTTTTCTTCATTATCTTTAGCATCTTCAAGATCAGATTCAAGATGACTGATAATTCTATCCATCTTGTGGCAATCTTCTGATTTCTCCTTGAGAGATTGTCTTAGATTATCTTCAATTTTTCTTTTCTCTTCAATCTCTTGGGTAAACTTTATAACTCCTTATTCCATTTCATGTCTTACCATAATGATTTCTTTTGATAGCTTTTCACATAACTTGGTTTTCTCCTTTAGATCTTCATTTACATTATTTGCTTCACCTTGACTTGCCAATTGCTGAAGTAGCTCCTTTCTCTTTTTCATAGAGAGACTTAATTTGTCTTTTAGTTCTCTCATGAAATCATCAGCCTATTTGAGTCTTTCCTTTAATTCATTGACTTCAGAGTTTGACTACTCAAGATCATCAAGGGCAGTCTTGAGTTGCTCCCTTAAACCATATGCATCCATTTGAATTCCCAGATCTTCCTCAAGCTGTTAGACTTCTGTTAGGAGAAACTCAGCTCTGATACCAATTGTTGATAACTGAGAGGGGGAGGTGAATCAATTATCTTAATTATTTCAGCTTTCTAAACATTCTTAATAATTAGTGCAGCATCAATTCAAACAAGCAATCTTAATCATGAAATGGAAATACACATGACACAATATTTTTGACATGGAAACCCTGTTAAGGGAAAAACCATAGGGTGATTAACCCAAGATTGTATTCTCTATTAGAAGAATAGGATTAGAAAATGGCACTTGCTAATTAGGGCTCACTACCCGAGCACACTGCTCACAAGAGGCACACTGCCTACAAGAGACACACTGTCTACAAATTATAAAGAATGTAATACAATACTTCAACTGATAAGAAGCATTAACACATGCTAGAGTTCAGTTCTTGTTGGGCTCTGTATACTGATCTGCTGCACTTCATCTTTCTTCTTCTTTTATGCTGCTCTTCTTTCACATACCGAATCTTCCTTTCTGCTTTTATTCAGCTCTACTACTTTTCTTCGCACATCACTTCCAACAACAACACATCTCATAACTAAATCCATCTTGTATATATATCCATACAAGTGATTTCATCACCTTTCTAGTTGGCACCCAGAATAGTCAATCTTTTCACAAACTCTGATCAGTCGGCTGAATCATTGCACACCAAGTAATACGGATCAAGGATATACTTGTGGAAATCATTAATCATGTCGACCAAACATAATTTATGCCTTCATAACCTTTACCAACATCAGTAACACATCTGGAATAATGTCTGATGTTCTGCCAATCAGTTCTTCCTCTGTTCACACTGTCACTTGGGAACCCGATACTCAAGCATTCATATCTCTTTATCCTTTCCACATCGGAGGCTCAAACCTTGGAACCTATTAGTCAAGATACTCCTCTTGACTTCCCCAAATCCATACTTCATTGAGATACTTCTACTAAGAGATCCAGACCTGTCTGTCGGACCTTACTGACTGCTCTGTTCTTGCTTACCGGACCTCAACACTTCTTCAATCTGACTTCCGGTGAAGACTTATCATGTATTGCGGATGTGTGGGATAACCTTTGTTGCCATCAATGACAACATTCATGAATCCATATAGTGCCTCATGCCAACACTATGACTAGGTTCCCATTTTCCTTTGCAGTCATAACATAGTCCTTTCCTCCAAAGATCTTCTCGGTCATTATGAGAGAGGAACGTTGTTTTGTGCTTGTCCTTCCTATAGAAGTGTTTGTCTTTTGATGTTGTTTTACTTGAGGAGGGTTTTCACCTTCTTTGGGCATTTTCAAGTTGAGTAGCCTTGAGGATTGCCTCTTGGAGTGTGGAGGGATCTAGGATGCTTACTAAGCCCCGAGTAGCATCTGACAATCCTTCTATAAAAAGGTAGGTGAGTCTTTCCTCAGATATTCCTAGGACCATGATTGCTAGTCTTTGGAATTCGGTAATATATTCCTCAAGGGTCCCTTTTTGCCTTATCCTGGTTAGCTCCTTGAAGTATTTTTGGGGATAGGTTTGGTCAAATCTTTCAATGAGTCTTTTCTTGAAGACCTCATAAGACTTGATATTTTTGTGATCTTGGGTAATTTTTCCATGATGCCACCAGTCATGCGCCCCTCCTTCTAGATGTAGTGTGGCAAATGTAATGGTATCTTTTTCAGTCATGGGGCAAAGAGTTAGATATGTTTCTAGTTTTTGTATCCATGCTTGGGCTGTAATTTTTCCTGACCCATCAAAGTTAGGGATGGATAGTTTTCCTATTTTACCTCGTATATCTTTATTTGGGTGATTGTTTCTACCCCTATGATCATTCTTCATCGCTACCTCACAATATGGTGTGAAAAGAATTTTTCTTCTAACTTCGGGTTCAAGCCTTGCATATTATAAGGCAAGCTCTTGCACATTTTGATTGTTAATTCCTTCATTTTCCTCTAAAGGATTTTTTTCATCCAAGAAATGGGGTCCCTCGGTACTTGAGTTTGATCCAACTATAGTGTTATGATTACTATCAGATGAGCTAGGGGAGATCCCCCTTTCATGTCTTGTGCCAGGTCTAAGGTTGTTATTTATGTCTTGAAGGGTTTGGAGCATTGCTTGGGTTGTTTGTTCATTTTTTTCGATGAATGCCCTCAATTCCTGTTCCATAGTCTTCTTTTTCTCTCTCTCTAGAGCCCTTAAAGTTTGTTGGCTTGGTTGCATCAACTATTATCCCTTGGGCTGGCAGGATGATGCTTTGATACCACTTGTAATGTCCCCAAATTTGAAAAGCCCCCAATCTATCCTAATATATTAATTTCAATTAATCAACCTTGTGTTTGGGAAGATTTATAACTTGATTGAGTACCTGCAAGACATGGTTAGAGGATATTTACAAGATAGTATTATATTATGCTTCTCACTGAAATAAATAAAGTGAACAAGGCAAATAAGTTGAGTGATACAGCTACCTGTTTAAGACCTGCAATTAGATTAGTACCATTTACAATAAGAAACACATATCATGTCAAATATATATTGAAGTCTTTTAGGTTCTCAATTCATCTCTTCCCAGAGCAAAATGGTTTGATAGGGTGCCCAAGAAACCCTCTACTCTAGGCCCAAGAGCGAGTGCTTCACCCCTCTTGGCCCCATGTGGCTTCTTGCCATCCATATGGGGTGGTGTGCCTAGTGAGGCATCCTATCACTGTACCCCTACCAAAACCATTATGTTTCCTCTTATGATTCAATGAATTCCCATGATGGAGGATTGGGGATGCAGCTATAGTAGGGTGTCCCAGAAATCAGTCCTTCTTAGCCCAAGGGCAGGCTCTCTTGCCCCCTTATCCCACATGTGGCAGGCCTCAGCCATCCACCATGGGGTGGTGTACTTAGAGGATGACCCCAACGCCGTTTCCCCTCTCTGCAGGCCCTCCATATCCTTATCTTGGTGGTTTATCAATATTAGTTAACAACATATTATTGTTTCCATATAATATATCAGTAACACAAATTCTGTATCATATTTGGCAAGAATTTATGATTATTATCATGATTAACAAGCATTGAATTCTCTACAACTTTGATGTTCATACAATAAACAAATTGTGCATCCTACAAAATTTATTATAAGTATTACATATAGAACATACCACTGTTTTGCTTGTGGTGGTGTTTTGCAGAGTTTGCTAGAGTTTGTATCTTTTTCTCCTTACTGGTATTACTGTTGTTAAGGAATGGATGATATCTTCAAGTGATTCAAAAACCTTACTCTTATACCTTCTCAAATGATGTGTGTTTGGTGGATAATTGTGACTCTTCATAGGATGCTGTCCCTTCCAAAAGATCATACTCCTTCATGAAACTAATCGCTGCCTTAACAATATTTGTCCTATAGCAAATCATTGCTTTTGTCTTTTTTTGTAATTTGTCTTCTAGTGGGTTTTGTCTTATCCACTAATCACCTTATAGGAAATGTCGATTGCTGTCTAAATAAACATATTTGTCTTTTGCTACTTTTTCTTATCTTCTTTATCTTTTATGGATTTTGTCTTCATTCACTAATACGTTGTAATGAGTGCTAATTGCTGCTCTCAGATTTGAATTTGAATCGGGACCTGACATTATCATCAATATATTTAAAAAATCAAATTAGAAATAAATCTTTGCTTTGTCTATACTTGTTAATATGTTATTGATTGTTTATTAGATATGGAATAAGTGCAACTTTGCAAATTACAATTACAGAGATTAAAAGGAGTTGTAATTAAGAGCCGATAAAGAATCCTTTGTAGCCAAGGGATGATTAGTACAGTTGTGAATGTCAAGGTGAACCACTTCTCCAAAGGACGAGATCTTGATGTTTGTAGTTTTGTTTGTGACTGTGCTAGACTATTTTTTTTAACCTAAATTCTTTCAACATAAAAAAATCATTCAACATTTTTTTGACAAGTTATAATTTTCTTAAAACATCAATTGAAAGGTAGTTAAATACCAAAAGGTCATAAAATTTTTATATAATAAAAATTCCAAGCCTACTAGTTTGTATTTTAGAAAAATTTAAAAATAATATAAAAATATTATAAAATAAAATAATTATTGTAAAAAAAAAATACTAATCGCATTCTAAGGAGAGTTGCCGATGTCACTACCGAAAGAAATAGGGTCCGTAAAGCTCTCGATTGTTACGGCATCGGTTGTAGGGGAGGTGAGGGCTTCTGGAGGTGACTGTGATTTTCAGGGAAAGGGTGAAACTTCTGCTCGGTGTCTCTAGGTAATGGATACAAAAAGGGCGACTTGGCGATCAATGATGGCTAGGGTTCATTTCCTATGGCACCTTCCTCCAACAACTCTGAAGGTCTGATTGAGTCTGGTAAAGGCTCTCGATTGCCTGGGTCCTCTCCTCGCCCTTTCAAGATTTGGCCCTTAGAATTTAGTGCCTTCTCTGCGCCCTCCTTTGCAGAAACAGTCAAATATGGGTAGAGCAATGTGCAGCTGGCAAACTCATCTGTGGCAGGCATTCCTCAGGAAAACCCTAGATCTAGCTCTAACTCTCTAAGGGCATTTTCAAATCTATGATTTTTAGGTATATCTAATAGGAGGTCAGTTCAATGCTTAGACAAACATCTGGAAGTGAATTTTAGCACCAATTTATTAAAGGAAATGCTTGAAAATAAAATTTTTTGCGGAGAATGGGTTGATTGGTGGGTTCAGTCATTTTTCACCTAGCCTTCCTGTATTACATGATTGGATTTCAAAGGATTTGGGTCCTATAATAGAAAAAAACCTGGAAATCTACTCCAGTGCAAAAGGTTTTTTCACAGTAGTTTTTGACAACAAACAAGATAAAAATGCCATTCTCAATCATACATGGATGTGGGGTGAAAGCACACTTCTTCTTAAATCATGGCACCCTAATTTTGATCCGGCCAGCCAAATCATTTGCTGTTATACTGATCTGGGTGCGTCTCCCCAATCTTTCGCTACACTTTTGGTTTGAGTCATGCTTTGAAGTAATTGGCAATTTTCTCGGCAATTTTATAAGCTCAGACGCAAATTCAAAGAATTTCATGCACACAACCTTTGCGAGGATTTTGGTTGAGGTGGACACCTCCAAAGCCCTCCCAGCAGAAATCATCTTAAATGCAAATGGTAATAGATGGTTGCAAACATTGGACTATGAAGGTTTAACTTTTAGATGTAGAAGATGCTACACTATTGGTCACATTGCAGCTGATTGCTCGTAGGTGAAAACTCAAGCAAAAGGGGAGGCAACCTTGTGGAAAGATGCCTCTCCCAAGCATTATTCTATCTCGATCTCCCCCAAAAACCATGGCTCATCAAATATTGATATCAGCACAAAGAATGAGGAGAAGCGTGGTGAGTCTTCTACTTCACCTAAGTCTGATCCAAAATTGCCTCCTCTGATCGAACCTTGTAGCTCTAATTGTCCTGAGGGTAGTGCTATTGCTCCAGTAGTCAGTCATTCAAAATCCTCTGTAGCGAATGAGGCTGATCATACAACAATGGAAAGTTTTCTCTCTCTCAGACACCTACACAAGATATAAATGATCCTATTGGTGTGAATGGGGAAGATATTTGGCAGCCAGTTAGGAATAAGAAACAAGTTAACATGATAAGAAGGTTAGGTTGTAATGACACTCAACTCTGATCTTCCACCATTTCAGTTCTAGAGAAACAAATAACAGAGGAGGTAGATGAATGGCTCAAAGCACAAAAAAAGGAGGATGCTATCTTCAAGCTAATGGAGTGCAGAAATAAAATACTCTCTATAAGAAATTTCGGTGTCAAATCTCAGTAAGCAAATCGCTAGGAAGTTCTGAGTTTTGATTGTAATGTTAGAATTTTGTAGCTAGATTTGTAGCAGTGCTTTCTTTTTCTACCCATATTCTTAGGGCATGCATTTGGTTTAATTTTAGTTTTATTTATAATGAGGTACGGCTCCCTTAAGCCTATATTACGGATAAAAAAACAAAAAAAAAAAAATTATTGTCACTGACGCTCCATATCTCCTTGGAATAAATCTGCACACATAAAACCTTTGATAATAAATCAATCATGAAAGATGTAGTTTAGAGCATCAATGATATAAATACATGTCAAACTACATGCAATTCAAGCCTTCAATGGAAGTAGTTGAATATTAAACTTAAGACGACTGTAAAACTTGCATACTAAATTTAACAAAAATTTAATAATTGAATATTAAATGTATGAAAATTGTAATAGTTAAATATTGAATTAAAAAAATTAACAATTAAATATTAAATTTAAGAAAATTGAAATAGAATTGAATGATGCAATATTTGAATATTAAATTTTACAAAATGTAATTTATAAATATTAATATTAAAAAATTGTTAGATTTGAATATTAATTTGAAAAAATATTTAGTTAAACTTAAAAAATATATATTATAATTAAAAGAATTTTAGTAATGTGTTTTTTTAAATAAATAATATCTAATTTAAAGAAATTTTATATTTTTGTGTGTTTCTTCTAAATATTGAAGAATAGATTTAATTATTTTATTAAAAAAAATATATAAGATAAAAAATATTAGTAATAATTCTTTAAGTTCCTATAATAGATTTAATTATTTTATGTTAAAATTATAGAATTTTTTAAAAATTGTTTTATATATGTAAAAAGAAAAAATGGTTAAAGGGTTTTTAATTTGTTGGTGAAATTGAAGAGTTTTGAATGAGTTTACAAAGAATCAAACTTGTTGAAATTACATTTGCACTCTCAAATAAAATTATAAAAATAATCTAAGTTTAACATAAAACCATTCATTTTATATATAAACTTAAAAATTTTACGATATAATTTAAATTTAAAAAACTTCTAACATATTATCAAAAACAAATAAATTTTTAATCTAAATAAAATAAAATAAAATAAACCATTATCTGTTATTTTATTAAAACTGATTGTTAAATCCAAAACATTCAATTATAAAATGTTAAGAAATTATTATTATTTTTACATCTATCATATTTAAAAGAACAAAATTAATTTTAATTGCACTCCCAAAATCTTTACATGTAGTTTTGAGCTCAAGAAACACTAACATATTAACAATAAAAAAACATTAACCTTAAAAAAGAGTTTTAAAATATTATAATATAAAAATATTCAACCTAAGAATACAACTATTACTATTAATAATAACAATTCATAAACAAATCCTAAAATTAGAAATTCTACTTATTGAAATTTTCAAAAATTTAAACATATCAATCATAAACAATATAATGAAATTCAATAAAGCAAACAACTTAAAAAAAAAAAGCAATACGAAAACAATACAATGAAATTCAAGAAAGCAAACAACTTTTAAAAAAAAGAAAAAAACCAAACAACTCAAACTCAATAACACCACTAAAGTGATTTCTGATTAAAAACACAATCTGTAGTAAATAGTATCTATTTTTTTTTCTAAAACAAAAGGTTGCTACCACTTTAACATATATATTAATAATAAATACTCATTACAGTATGAGGATGGAGGCCATCCATATTCTCTCTGCACATACATATATAAAGCTTACAAAAACGGCCCAAACAAACAACCACTGCCACCTTGCAGCCAATAAACCATTCATATATCATCCCATGCGAACACCAGCAAACAGCAGAACAAAAAAGGAGCCAATAAACCATTCATATATTCGCCCTCTCCCTCTCCCTCGTCCTCGGATCCTCACCTTGCTCAGGCACTGGTTTCACTGAAATTCGTATGAAACCAAACGATCTCCCTTATGAAAGTCTCAAGAAAACATGATATCTATTCATGAATATACAAATTCTAATGAAAGCAAACAATACCACTAAAATGAAAATCTCATCAAACCAAAAGCACTAGACTGAAGAGGAGGAGGAGTAGCTACTTTCTGCACTGTTCTCTACGTCTGGTGAGTCAGGTTGGGGAATTGAGAGAAGACCCAGGCTTAGATCAGTATCTGGAAAATGTGGAGAAGAACTGGAGGCATTCATCCCAGTTTGTTGATTGTAGAAACTATGTAGTCTGGTCAAACTATGGTTGAATGCTGATTCTTAGAATGACCGATTTGGGGCCCAAACTGAGGTCTCACATGCTGAGGTCCCCAATTTAAACTCTGTAGCAGATTTGATTCCTTGTTTTTAGGATCATTAATCCCACCCTGGTAGCTTCCAACATCTCCCTGTGTAGACAAATTGACACAAATCTTTTGGGAATTCATGTTAAGAAACTGTGTGTTATCACCCAATACTGAAACCCCATATGGATGAAAGTTATTTGATGGCATTGTTAAATTGGTAGCATTAACAGGAGGCACTTCGGTGGAGTCCACAAAGCAATCTCCACTGGCCATACTGCAGACCATGTAATGCCCACCAATATCTACCAATGTCCTCATCCATGACCACCTTACATTCTTCCAGTTCTCCGTATAAAGAAAATATGGATTTTAGGGTTTCTGAGGTGCTGTTCGGACTGAGGCCGCTAACAAGTAGAGTTCTGTGGGCGGGATTATTTTCAGCAACTTTTTCTGTGTACTCTAACAGATCGGGATACTTGCTAACAGCGTGGCTGAGAATTTCAAATATATGTTCCTTGCGAAAAGGCTTCAGCAGGTTTGTTATTTTTCGGGCATTGATTTCCACTTGTTCTTGTGCTTCATCTTCACCTTTTCCTTTTCTTTCCTTCCTTGTGGCCTCCATTGCTGTGTGCCAGAAACTCGACCCTTGCTTTACGTATCTGGATTTTGAAAACAGTCCTTCAATGAATGAGTAGTGTATTTTCTACTTTGTAACCGCAGCTTAATAAGCTTTTCAAAACGCTATTTATAGTTTCAGAACTCTATTTATAATTACAGCTTTATATGGTTCATGATAAAGATTAACCAATATAAAATAGAGCGTGGCTGCGTGAGTTAGAATATCTATTGAGGAGTTAATAATGATCTTGTGCTGTTTATTAAAAAGCATGCAAATTTTATTATTAATTTAGGACAGTATTTTATTTTATTTTATTTTATTTTTCTTACATGCATAGTGAAAAAGACATGCAGCAGATATTTTGAGCATGCTGGACAATCAATAGTGTGATTGCGATTCGTTGCTAATTGCTGTCGATTTTTTTTGCAGAAACTGATATGGGAATGTTTGTAAGAAATTTTATTGTGTAGGTCAATAGTTCTCTCCAAATCAAATCATTAACATGGTTAATGGTGACAGCTTCCAATTCTAGCTTTATAATTTATAGGACAAAATTATAAATATTTAGGAGAGAATTATAAATATCGGAGTATCAAAATGAAAATACTTCGGTAATTAGTAGAAGTAGGATTCAATATCAAAATATTCTCAATGTCTTGACAACAGATCAATGAACTCAACTGAAAAATAATCCAAAAAGAGCAATCAGAGAATTTATAATTTAATTTTTTTCTTATATTAAAGTAATGGCAAAACCAAAGGATATGGTGATGCTTTGCAAACTATGTATCAATAATCTAACAAAGTTAGATTGGTAAGACTTCAAACCCTTAGAAGAGATTTTGAAATTTTTAGGACAAGAAAAGTTCAGTTCCTTTGGACATTTTTTCAAATACTAGCAAATGATACAATATTTCAAGGATAGCTACCATATTTCAAGGTTAGCTAGGATAATTAATGCATCTAGTCTTCTACATCCTCAGATGAATCATCTCACATGTACCTTTTGAAGTGACTTGCAAGTATTTTTTTGGCTGTGTTTGGGTGATACATGGCTTTAGTTTTTCTTGGAGGGCTATCCATAAATATCATCCATTCCAAAAGTCAAAGGTCAATTTTGGCCAATAAAAATAGGACAAATATTTACCACTTTTTATTGTGAATGAGGTGTAAAATTGCTATTGAATGTTTGACCATTGAAGTGGATGATATTTAAGTAGAGTGTGTCCCTCGCAGGACCAACTACATATAAGAATCACAAATATTAGTCATAGCAAGAGGCACAACGATGAGAACAGAGAACAAAATATGTGTTTGAGAAAGAGGTTGGGGTACCATGTCTGAGTAGTGAAGGTGGCCCAACTGGATAGCACCAAATACATTCCCTGCCTTAGCCTCCATTCTGGTAGCTAGTTGAAAGCCATGGACCTCAAGAGTAGCATTAAGAATATTAATACACCCATACTGGAGACCTTTTTACAAGCATTGAAAATATAGGCAATAGACAGAGAAGAGTAAAGCAACACCATAGGAAAAATCTCACCTAGGGGAGCCTCACCATTGTAGATGTTGTAAGCATCGAGGCAAACCTTCCAATAGTCAAGATTGAAGTGTGCTTACAAACCAAGGAGAATGCAATTGAAATGACATAATCAGGATCTTGCACCAGATCCATGATGTTTGAGAGGAAAATGGAGGCCATTTTTGACAACCTCAACATAGGGAGAAGATTGAAGCAGTGGATTACCAATCACAATTCTGACTACAAATTCCACTTGTGTGCAGTTTGTTGCAAGTATGGGCCTAACCAGTGTTTTCATTGATGTCAACATACTCTTGTTGCACTGATGAAAAGGATTGGATGAGCTGAGTGCTGAGGATATTGAGAAAATTAGTCCTAATCAGGAACAGAGAAGAACAGTGAAGACAGTAAGGTAAAGATCTAAGATAAGATGACTATAAGATGATGCGAGTCAAAGGGTTTGTAGATATGATTCTTGAGATGATCCAGTAAAGATTTCAGAGGTTTGCATGAAGATCTGAAGGAGTTGTGGCCACTCAAATAAAACTGATTCCGGCAGGTGTTCAGAGGTGACAGAGTGACACAGATAGGTCCAGTGAGATCCAGAAATGTATTATCCTACTCTGCGGATTTGAGGGAGTGTTGAGGAAGTCTTTGTGAAGTGTCAACTCGATTGGTGCGTGGTTTGAAGGTCCACAAGTATCTATTCCTTTGTGACAGTGATGATAGACTATGTTCTTGAGGTTCCGGATGAAGGAGAGAAGGATTTCAGTAAGCAGATGAAGTGCGGATGTTCTTGGTGATTCAGGAAATCTTGTGGAGGTCTTTGGATCGTGTCTAGTTCGTGTTGGTGGTCCGCATTGGAGTTGGAGCTTGCAATTGAAGAATAACTTCTGGATGATGGTGTTCTTCCCGAGATTAGCCGGCCGGATGTATTACACATCTTGTGGATGTTCTTATAGATGTTTTCTAACTTATATGATTATTCCTAAGTTGATGCCTTGTATAAATAAGGGATTGTAAAGTCATTTTAGAGGGAGTCTTGTGGAGATGTGAGTGTGGTAGTGAGGAAGAGAGCGAAAGGCAGAGCAAAAGTTTTGGGCTTAAATGGAACTTATTCAAGCATGGTGAAGATGCTATTCTCCAATTCAAGTATGTGATACTTATTATTCTGTAGATAGTGAGTCTATTGTAGGCACTAAGCCTCTTGTGAGCAGTGTGCTCAGGCAGTGAGCCCTAATTGGCCTGTGCCATTTTGTTCTTTCTATTCTTCTAACAAAGAATACAATCTTAGGTTAATCACCCTGTGGTTTTTCCCTTAACTGGGTTTTCCACGTCAAAATCTTGGTGTCTTATGTGTTGATGTGTTTCTTCTCTTGATTTAATGTATTATGTTTCCATGATTGATTTATTGATATGCTACTAAATCACAAGAAGGATTTAAGTGTGTAATTGGAAAGAATGTTTTGACAACTGATTCACCCCCCCTCTCAGTTGTCTATCCTGAATCTAACAATTGGTATCAGAGCTAAGTTCCTCTAAAAGAGCTTAACCGCTTGAGGAAATCTAGGATGTCATCCTACAAGAAGGATAGTCTGAAGTTTGATGGAACCAATTTTAATATTTTGAAGAGTTGCATGAAATGTCACTTGCAATGTATGGGAATGCAGTACTAGACCATGGCTTCAACTAAGTATACTCCTCCACAGGGTGGCCCAAAATCCCCAAATAAAATCACAGATGCTAAAAATAATCTGCGGACTATAGAAGCCCTTCTAAGTGCATTATCTGATTCAGAGATTTCAAATGTCGTTGACCTACCAACTGCCTTTGAGATTTGGGAAAAACTGGAACTTCTGCATGAAGGAGACAAGTATGTTAAATGTGCAAGGCTATAGAGTCTGAAAGGGAATTTTTAAAATCTGAAGATGAGAGAAGATGAAAATATCACTACTTTTATGCCAAGAGTAAATGAGCTTATTTGTGGAATTAGATGTGGTGGTGGAGTCTTGGATGAAGATGAGATTGTTGGCAAAATTCTTAGATCCCTTCCTGCTTCTTATAAAATCAAGCTTGCTGCCATTGAAGAATTCAGAGCCCATACAACTATCACAAGAGATCAATTGGCTAGTAAATTGGCTGCATTTGAAATGACCAAGTTTGGAGATGCCCCCCCAAGACTGAATCAGCATTCAAAGCCAGTGCTTCTATAAAATGAAAACAAAGGTTTGATTCGGGAGAGAACTCTTCAAGGAAACTATCATGGTATGAAAAAGCAAGAAAAGACTTGGAAGAAGAGGAAACTGAAACTACTTAACTTGAAGCCCTTATTGCAAAATGATTACCAAGAGGATCTGGTAAGTATAAAGGGAAATTGCCTTTTAAGTGTTTTAACTGCAATAAGATTGGTCATTTTTCCTCAAAGTGTCTAAAAAGATTTTCAAGGCTAAATCCTAACAGATCAAGGTTCCAAAAGAATTGTTACTATGTTCATAAAAAGGATGATTGGGTCATTGACAGTGGATGATCTCACCATATGACAGGTGACAAAAATAAGTTCTTAGATTTGGAAAGGTATGAAGGAGGAGTGGTAAAGTTTGGTGATAATTCTGCTGGTAGAATCATAGGTAGAGGAACTATTTCTTTTGATGGAAAGATTAAAACTGGTAATGTACTGTATGTTGAAGGATTGAAGCACAATCTTCTCAGTGTTGGACAGTTGGTGGAAAAAGGCTATGATCTCCAATTCAAGAATGGAAAATGCAAGATCTTTGAAAGTTTCAGAACAGAGATTGCATCTGGTACTCAGACAAAAGGTAATATCTTCCATTTAGTTGGTACCAGTAAACGTTGTCTATTTGTGCAAGTTGATCATAGTTGGCTATGGCATAGGACGATGTGTCATGTGAATTTTGATAATATCATCAAGATAAGAAACACTCAGGCTGTAAGAGATCTTCCAAAATTGATGAAACCTACAAATAGTTTGTACAAAGAATGTCAGTTGGGAAAACAAAGTAGGGTCTCATTTAAAAGCAAAGAACAATATTCTACCAGAATATTAGACTTAGTTCACACTGATCTATGTGGTCCAGCAAGAATCAGGAGTGTGCAAGGTGATAGATACTTCATGTTACTAATTGATGACTACTCCCGGATGATGTGGGTAACTTTTCTGAAAGAGAAATCAGAAGCTTTTGAGAAATTCAAAATATTCAAGGCTATGGTAGAGAATGAAACAGGATTAAAATTTTGTCTGAGGTCTGATAGAGGTGGAGAATTCACATCCAGTGAGTTCATAGAATTCTATGAGAAACATGGAATTAAGAGACAGTTGTCTGCCCCTAGGACTCCACAACAGAATGGAGTAGTGGAAAGAAAGAACCGGACCATCCAGGAAGCATCTAGGACAATGATGATGGAAGAAAATGTTCCTCAGATCTATTGGAGAGATGTTGTCAGCACTACAGTCTATACTCTCAATCAAGTTGAAATCAGAAGTAATACCAGTAAGACTCTTTATGAAGTTTGGTTTCGCATCACTCCTACTGTGAGGTATTTCAGAGTCTTTGGTAGCAAATGTTACATCAAAAGAGATGAAGATTTAGGCAAGTTTGATGTTAGAAGTGATGAAGGAATATTCTTGGGTTACTCTACTCAAAGCAAAGCCTACCAGTGTTATAACAAGAGACTGAGAAAGATTATAGAAAGTACAAATGTGAAGGTTGATGAAGGAATTGAAAAACCCTCAAGGTTTTATGAATATGATGAAGATGATCAGAGGGGTGCTTTGACTCAAGGAGCCCAAGCCCCTTCAACAATTCAAATTCAAACTGATCCGGTAAATCAAGAAGAAGAGATGAGTTTCAATGAGCCTAATCAAGAATCAGAAGTGCAAGAAACTTCCAAAGTTCCTAGGTATGTAAGACTGAACCACTCTGAAGTTTAGATCATAGGTGATAAGTAAAGGTGTACAAACAAGAAGGAGAATTGCTCAAGATTCAGATGAATATTGTCTAATTTCAAAGATTCAACCTAAGACAGTGAATGAAGCTTGCAATGATGAAAATTGGACTAAAGCAATGGAGGAAGAGCTGATGCAAATTGAGAAAAATCATACTTGGGATCTTGTTCCTAGTCCTAGAAACAAGAATGTGATTGGAACAAAATGGATCTTCTGGAACAAACTGAATGAAGTTGGTGAAGTAATTAGAAATAAAGCTAGATTGGTCTATAAGGGTTACTCTCAAATAGAAGGAGTTGTTTTTGAAGAAACTTTTACTCTGGTGGCAAGAATTGAAGCAGTCAGATTATTTCTTGCTTTTGCTGCCTTTAAGGACTTCAAAGTACATCAGATGGATGTCAAGTCTACCTTCCTAAATGGTGACTTGGAAGAAGAAGTATACATTGAGCAACCGGATGGATTTCAATTGTCTGATCATGGTGATATGGTCTGCAAGTTGAAGAAAGCTCTATATGGACTAAAGCAAGCCCCAAGAGCCTGGTATGAAAGATTCGATAAGCATCTTTTGAAGATTAGTTTCAACAAAGGTACTGCTAACAGTAATTTGTATTTCAAAATTGATCATGAAAACATCTTGATTGTTGAAGTGTTTGTTGATGATATCATTTTTGGAGGAAGAGATAGCATGTGTAAAACTTTCACAAATCAAATGAAAAGTGAATTTGAGATGTCCATGCTTGGGGAAATGAATTTCTTCTTGGGCCTACAAATCACTCAAACAAAGAAAGGAATCTTCATTTCTTAGACCAAATATGTGAAATAATTGTTGAAGAAATTTGGCATGGAAGACTCAAAACCAATGAATACTCCCATGGCAACTGGATGTAAATTGGGCAAAGATGATGACTCTCCTAAGACTGATCAGAAAAAGTACAGGTCAATAATTGGAGGATTGTTGTATCTCACTCAAACTAGACCTGACATTATGAATTTTGTGGCTCTTGTTGCTAGATTTCAAGATGATCCTAGAGAATCTCATGTCATGGAAATCAAGAGGATTTTTAGATATCTAAAAAGAACAGTTGAGTATGGATTGTGGTATCCCAGAGACCATAATTTTTCTCTTCATGCATATATAGATGCGGATTGGGCAAGAGATGTGGATGACTAGAAGAGTACCAGTGGTGGAGCATTCTTTTTGGGGAAGAGATTGGTTTCTTGGTTGAGCAAGAAACAAGAAGCAATAGCTCTATCCACTGCAGAAGTAGAATATATTGCAGTAGTAGGTAGCTGCACTCAAGTTTTGTGGATGAAGCAAATGCTAAGAGACATAAAAGTGGAGTACGAGGAGCTTATCACAATCTTCTGTGATAATTCAAGTGCAATAAATATATCTAAGAATCCGGTGTTGCATTCAAAGGATCAAATTACAGACATCTTCACTAAACCTCTACCTAAGGACTCTTTTGAGTATCTCAGGGAGAAGTTAGGGGTTATTGCCCCTCCGGTGATGAACTAAGGTGTACTATAGTGCATCAGTCTAGTAGATATCATAGTCATATCTTGTGGTTTGGATTGATAATAGGGAGCTGCCAGTCAAGGGGAGCAGCTGGTATGATTCTGAAGGGTTGGAGTTGCAAGTATGAGCCCTTTGCCATTGATGTCAAAGGGGGAGAGAAGACATGTGAAAAATAAGTGGTTGCTGATCAAAGGGGAAGCAGTATTGGAAGAGAAGACATGTGAATGGTTTTTGCTGATAGGGGGTGCTATGACAGTAACGAGAAGTTTTTGTCTTGATGGTTAAAACAATTTTTCACATCATATGTTGCCATCAATGATGAAGGGGGAGATTGTTGCAAGTATGGGTGTAACTGGTGTTGTCATTGATGTCAACATACTCCTGTTGCACTGATGAAAGGATTGGATGAGCTGAGTGCTGAGGATATTGAGAAAATTAGTCCTAATCAGAAACATAGAAGAACAGTGAAGACAGTAAGGTAAAGATCCAAGATAAGATGACTATCAGAGGATACAGTTCAAAGGGTTTGTAGAAATGAGTCTTGAGATGACCCAGTAAAGATTTCAGAGGTCTACATGAAGATCTAAAGGAGTTGTGGTCACTTAAATAAAACCGGTTCTTGCAGGTGTTCAGAGGTGATAGAGTGACACAGATAGGTCTGGTGAGATCTGGAAATGCATTATCCTACTCTACAGATTTGAGGGAGTGTTGAGGAAGTCTTTCTAAAGTGTCAACTTGATTGGTGCATGGTTTGAAGGTACACAATTATCTATTCCTTTGTGACAGTGATGAAAGACTGTGTTCTTGAGGTTCCAAATGAAGGAGAGAAGGATTTCAGTAAGCAGATGAAGTGCGGATGTTCTTGGTGATTCAGGTAATCTTGTGGAGGTCTTTGGATCATGTCCAGTTCATGTTGGTGGTCCACATTAGGGTTGGAGCTCGCAATTGAAGAATAACTTCTAGATGATGGTGTTCTTCCTGAGACTGGTCAACCGGATGTATTACACATCTTGTGGATGTTCATATAGATGTTTGCCGACTTAGATGATTATTCGTAAGTCAATGCCTTGTATAAATAAGGGATTGTAAAGTCATTTTAGAGGGAGTCTTATGGAGATGTGAGTGTGGTAGCGATGAAGAGAACGAAAGGCAGAGCAAAAGTTTTGGGCTTAAATGGAACTGATTCAAGCATGGTGAAGATGCTATTCTCTAGTTCAAGTATGTGATACTTATTATTCTGTAGATAGTGAGTCTATTGTAGGCAGTGAGCCTCTTGTGAGTAGTGTGCTCGGGCAGTGAGCCCTAATTGGCATGTGCCATTTTGTTCTTTCTATTCTTCTAATAGAGAATACAATCTTGGGTTAATCACCCCGTGATTTTTCCCTTTTAACCAGGTTTTCCATGTCAAAATCTTGGTGTCTTATGTGTTGATGTGTTTCTACTCTTGATTTAATGCATTATGTTTCCATGATTGATTTATTGATATGCTGCTAAATCACAAGAAGGATTTATGTGTGTAATTGGAAAGAAAGTTTTGATAACTGATTCATCCCCCCTCTCAGTTGTCTGTCCTAAATCTAACATAGTCAATATGGAAAACCATGTGCAGCTTTACAGCATCATACTCCCCTTCATCCTTTGGTTCCCACTCCAAAGAAGGAAGGTTGTTAGTGTATATATTTCATACAATTAGGCTTAAGCCTACTTAAGTGTGCCTTTATATAATCTTGACACATGCCTCATTGAGGTGTCAAAGTTGTTGGGCGGTTAGGAGAGGTATCTCTGAGTTGCCCACTAACTAGCCACCTTATTCTAGTTTTCAGGGAGGCAACTCACCACCACTCATAGTTGAGGAGTCCTTTCCTCAACTGACAACTTCCTCTCCTCACCTATTTGTACTTGACTTCTCCAAGTTAGTCGATGGTGGATTTGCTCTGTTTTGCATATAATTTCTTTGTTGTGTTACAATATTTGTGCTTGTTTTTTGTCTTCTTATTCTTTAGGAAATATTACAATGGTTGATTCAAAAGTTAAAAACAAAGACATCCGTTGAAGTTGAAAGGATAAGAACCTACATAATCACAAAGAAAATGGGAAGGAATTGCATGTGAGGAGAAAAACATAACATGAGAAATAAAGTTTGTTGAACCAAATGGGGAATTATTAAAGGCCAACACATGTCAATATCTCTTGTCAACAGTGAATTAAAAAGATAGTATCCATTGTAGATGCACTCTAACGGCACTCTACTTAAATATCATCCATTTCAATGGTCAAATAGTTAATAAAAATTATACACCTCATTCACAATAAAAAGTGGTAAATATTTGTTCTATTTTTATTGACCAAAATTGACCTTTGACTGTTGAAGTGGATGATATTTAAGAATATCCATCCAAGAGGAGAATAAAGCCATGCATCAGCCAAACATAGCCAAAAATACTTGCAAGTCACTTAAAAAGGTACCTATGATTAGGTCATATGATGCATCGGGGATGTAGAAGAATAGATGCTTTAATTATCCTAGCTAACATTGAAATATTGTATCACTTGCTACTATTTGAAAGAATTCAATAGGAGATAGAAACTAGAGAAGTGATGCCTTTGATCATATCTATCAAAGCCATCTGAGCTAAGAATGATATGTAGCAAGAAGATGATGTGAGAAGACAACATTACTGTTGGCCAATAGGATCTTAAGTTGTGACATATTAAGCTACCCTTTGTCAAATTAATTTGATATGACAATGTCAAGGCAATATTAATTAGTCATAGAAAAAAAATATATACTAATGATGCTTGCATCTTGGCCGCTACAAAATTTGAAATCCATATCTTGATGTTATAGAAATGTTTTATCCATTCTCTGTGCATGGATCGTTGGGAGAGACTAACATTAACCTTGGCTAACAATTTGATCAATATATTTGTCAAGTAGACATTGAATAGATCCTCATAAAGTGACCATAATTGTCAATTAAATTATGTGTACTCAATTGAACAACTCTGCAGATTAGATTTTTGACACCTATCAGGGCCCAGGTCAAAAATATTAATACTTTGAACTTGGTTTATCCCATGATTAGCTAACTTGTCAGCCACCCCATTCACCTCCCTATAGCAATGTGAGATTTTGTATTCATTAAGCCAAGTTAAGCACTTCCATATAAGTTGTATTTAGTATTTCAATTTCCAATCAAGTGCCTTTTTTATTTTAAGGTAGTGATGATTATCATTGAATCTCCCTCAATATATAATTGTGGTGATTATTATCATTCAATCTCCCTCAATCCATAATATTTTAATGTTTAAATCTATGGCCAATTCTAAGCTTTTCAGGAGAGATGAAGCTTCTATTGTATTATTAGTGCCCCTTGGGAGTTTGGTTTCTTTAGTGGAAATGAGATTTCTAGATGGGTCTCTAAGTATACATCCCACACCTAAGAGACTAGGATTTCTGCACAATGCTCCATCAAAATTTAGCTTGAGGAAAGGAGTGGTGGGGGGAATCTATTTGACTAGATTAAGATTCACTTTGATTATCTTGTTTTGAATTGAGCATGCTTGGGAGGGGGTGAATCATCTACCATTTGTTGAGAACAAAGTTATCCCAATTCAAAAAAATTGAATTGGTACACCTCATCACCTTAGCCATCACCACTTCTAAAATGGCTGCACCAATTTTATTTAGTACCTTTTCTAGTGGAGAGGGATACTTTATGAAAATTAATGATTTAAGGCTTGAGTGGTTACATCTAAAGGGTTTAATTGAAGGTGGTTAGATAAAAAATTCCCTTAGATCAATCCCCCTTGGAAATAACCCCCTAGTCTTAAATCAAACCCTCAATGGAGTCTCCCCTGCACCTATCAAAATGCTAACAAAAAACCAATTTTTCTTCACCTTTTGGGGGATCAAATGAAGTCATTTAGAAATTGTATTTTGGAAGTATGTAGCCCTTAGTATAATCTTTCCAAAAAGTATTATATTGAATATATTTCATTTAATTATTATATTTATTTTTTATTTTCTAATGAAGATAGGGTTTTCACCAAACATCAATGTCTCTATTCTAGACACATGTAAAAATTAAAAATAGAGAAAAAATTTCTAAAAAATATCTGCACACTAGGTATTGATGTCCTTGTTTCACCAAAAAAAGAATAAGTTAATTTGGATACATACATAAAAAGTTATGTTTCATGGTATAAACTTATGTCTAAATTATAATCAATCTCACTTCAAAAATTAATTTAAAAAATATGAAACAAAAATTTATTAAAAATATGTATGCACTAGATTTGATGTTACAAGTCTATGTTTAAAAATTTATAATTTTTTCTTTTCTATAAATTTTTTTATGTTGTATCGTATAAACATTACTGTTTAAAAACAATGTTAACTATAAAAATACAAGTTATTAAAGGTTACATAAAAAAATCACAAATTATTTCTTGTTTTTTTAAATTACATTTAGAATCTACAGACAAATATCAAAAATCACTAGTTCACATCATCTTCAAATTCCTATCAGATTAGTTGCTATAGGTGTCAGAAATTAAAAATTTGGTTAAAAATGCCAATTTCAATGTCCCACATTGGCAAAAAAGTGGGACACAATATTGTGGACTAGCCCGAATATCAACAAGAACTACGTGTACCATGATCAATCTATCCGCCAAAGATAACCACCTACCTTTCCATGATAAAAATTTGTTCTTGATTGACACTAGTATGTGTTTCCGAATGTCTTTCTTATCGTTGCTAACAAATAGTGAACTTCTTACGTATTTCCTTGGTATCACTTCCACTTTATATCCTAAGATGTCATTGATTCTTCTTTGAACAATGGGATGAAAAAAGAAATTGTATACCTTAGATTTTTTGGATTTATGGACTGTCTTGAAAGCCTACAATATAAAGAGATAGTTTCCTTTATGCATTTGCCTCCCCACAAGATAGTTGTCCAAATAACATGGTATCATCAACAAAGAAAGCATGGGTGATAGAGTCTTGGGCAAAAGGAAACTCGATACCCCTCCATCTATTCTATTGGTTTTGGGCTTTGCTCACCCAGTTCAATGCCTCCTCCATGATTATGAATAAATATGGAGACAATGGATCTCATTGCTTGAGCTCTCAAGTAGAATTGAACGATCCTATTATAGATCTATTCACTATGATTATGAACCTCATCCTAAAGATGCATTAGAAAATCCATTTGCACCAATTATTGGAAAAACCAAAGCCAAGAATAACCTACATAAGAAAATCCCACTTGACCTTATCGTATGCCTTAGCCATTACTATTTTTATTTCCATGGTGGATATCTTGAGTTGATGTATGAAATGTAGAACTTCATGCGTGATGATCGTGTTGGTAAAGGTGTGTTGTACACATTACATAAAAATGAATAGTTTTAATTATTTAAAATAAATATTTATTTTTGGTGCATCCATGTGATGCATTTAGCCACATTAAATATTTATTTGGGTGCCACTTGTAAATATTGTATGTGACATTGGGTTAGTTATGTTGCAAGTATGTGCCTGATCGGTGTTGTCATTGATGTCAACATATCTTTGTTGTCATTGGTGTAAACTGTATCCTATTTTGTTATTTTTTTAGAAGTTTTATTTGTTGAGGATATTGAGAAAATTTGCCCCTCCAGAAGAAAGAGTGAGTTGTAGTAAATTGTAGAGAAGACAGTGTGTTGTTGACAAAAGAACAATATAGAAGATTGCTCTACATTTCTTGTTGATTGAATATCTTGGTTTTTGGATTGGAAGATATCTAGAGCCATGTCTGAAGATGCTACATTCCAAGTTTAAGCCTCTGGTATGAAGAATTGGGGAAGTTGTGTTCACCAAATTAAAACCTGTTCTTTCTGTTCATTCACTCGTGTCTGGGAGAAAATATTTTGCTCCGCATTCCTCCACGGTTATGTATTTCAGTTTGTGGTTCTAAAGTGATGTATGGGATGATGATATGCACCTATAATTGCAATGGTTCATGATTTGGCTGTCCGCAAGCAATCTTTCTTTCGTGTCAGTTGATGACAGTTGAGTTCTTATGCTCCGATTGGAGAAATCTCATGATTTGAGTGGTTAGATGTTGTGCGGATGTTCCTGGTGACTAGAAATTGCTTGTGGATGTCTTCTTATCATGTTCCTACTTTTGCATTGGTCTGCAAGGAGTATTTTGGATTGAAAATGAAGATTGTTCCCAGATAATCAGTCTTAGCTGACTTGGTTAATCCCAGTGATTGCAGAGATCTATTGAAGATTGTAGAAGCATGTCATGGCATGGAAGATCATGTTTGAGTCCCAGCTAAGGCATAGCATGATCTACATACATATTTACTACATTTCCTTAGCATAATTTTGTATTATGTCAAAGACCTGTTTTGTAAATGTTTGTAATGCCGACCTTGGAGATTATTCCAATGGTTGATGAATGTAATGTTGACCTTGATGTACATTCCAAGGTTGATGAATGATATATATACTTGTAATTTGGTTGTTGAAAAGATGTCCTTCTGTGAAGATACGAAGTTAAGTGAAGAAGTGTAAAAAGGTAGAGTAGAAAAGAGGAAGAGTATTATGCTTCAATGGAACTGAATTCAGGCATGGAGTAGATGCTATTATCTCAGTTCAAAACCTTTGGCAGTGAGCTACCCCTTAGCAATGAGCCTTTTTCTAGGCAGCGAGTCTTTGATTTTTAGTATTGTTATAACTTATATATCTTGTGGACTAACATCCACTATGGTTTTTCCCTTAACAGGGTTTTCGACGTAAAAATCTAGTGTCTATTATGTATGATCTTGTAGTTGTGTTAGAATTCCTATTTCTCTGCTTTCATGTTCTAATCATAATAATAGTAAATAGGTGGATGATATTTTATGATGTAGAAATTGTTTAAGTTTTGAGACAACTGATTCACCCCCACTCTCAGTTGTCTTATGCATTTCAACAATTGGTATCAGAGCCAAGTTCCTTGGAAGAATGCTTGATCACTTGAGGCTACTACAGGATGTCATATAAGAAGGAAAGTCCATGGTTCGATGGAATGAACTACTCCGTTTGGAAGATCCACATGAAAACCCATCTCCTCTGCTTGGTTTATAGTGGTTGGAAAATAATCAAAGATAAGTATGAAATACCGAAGAATGGTCCACAAACTGAAGATGAGATCAAGCAATTTGAGTTGAGCATAAAAGCCAAAGATGCCTTAGTAAGCGTGTTATCCAACACAGAAGTTACAAAGATCATGGAGCTGGAAATTGCTTATGAAATCTGGGATAAGCTGAAGAATTTATATGGAGATGAATCTGTGAAGAGCACCAAGTTGCAGAGTTTGAAGGCAAAATATGAATGTTTAAAGATGAGAGAAGATGACAACATAACATCCTTCATGCAAAAGATTGATGAAATTGGGAATAGCATTAGAAGTGTGGGAGGAAAAATTGAGGATATTGAAGTTGTGAACAAAATTATTAGATCACTACCCAAATCATATAGTCATAAGGTGGCCGCAATTGAAGAAATAATGATAGTGACAAAGATTACAAAAGATCAGCTGCTCAGGAAGATGTCAATCTTTGAAATGAGATAACTTGGTGATTCACTTCCAAAGACAAGGATTGCTTTCAAGGCCAGCACTTTAGAAAGAACCCCCAGATTTGACAAGTACAAGGTGGAAACAGATTATGAGCTTGAAGAACTTGAAGCCAACTTTGTTAATAGTCTGCCCAGAGGTACTGGTAAGTTCAAAGGCAAACTACCTTTTAAATGTTTTAGTTGTGGTAAAGTTGGTCATTATGCTTCTAGATGCCCCACAAGAGTTCCTAAGCCAAGACCTGATAGACCTAAGATCCCACAGAAATGTTACTATGTTGAAGATCTTGATGATGATGAAGGAATATCAGATGGTGAACCAGATAATGCTAGTACTTTTGGTAATGAATGCTTGTTTATTGCTATTAAAGAGGAACCTATGTCTACTTATTCTGCTAGTTGTGTGAAAGAAGAAAAACTAGTGGAAAGTGCCTTGGCTGCTCAGGTTGTCAAAGACAAAGATGAATGGGTTATTGATAGTGGATGCTCTCATCACATGACTAGTGACAAAAGTAAGTTTGTAATTTTGGAAAGATATGATGGAGGACTCATTAGGTTTGGAGATGACATAGCTAGTAAGATTTGTGGAAAAGGGTCCATTTCTTTTGATGGCAAGCATAATACTGAAGATGTCTTGTATGTGAAAGGATTAAAGCACAATCTTTTGAGTGTTGGTCAAATGTGTGACAAAGGTTATGATTTCATATTCAAGGACAATGGATGTAAGATCTTGGAAAGCTTCAGAACAATGATTGCAATTGGTAAGAAGACAAGAGGTAACATTTATCACTTGAAAGGGACTAATGAATATTTCCTGTTGACTCAGAATGATGAAAGTTGGTTGTGGCATAGAAGGTTGTGTTATATCAGTTTTGACAAAATTGTGAAGATAAGTTCCTCTCAGGCTATAAGAGATCTACCCAAGCTTGTGAAGCCTGCTGATACTTTGTGCAAAGAGTGCCAATTTGGAAAACAAACAAAAACAAGTTTCAAGAACAAGGACCAATTTGTCGATGGACTACTGAAAAAAATACATACAGATCTATGTGGACCTACCATAGTAAGAAGTCTACAAGGGGACAAGTATTTCATGTTATTGATTGATAATTATTCTAGAATGACTTGGGTTACCTTCTTGAAAGAAAAGGCAGAAGCCCTAGAAAATTTGAAAGCATTCAAGGCAATGGTTGAGAATGAGTTAGATTTGAAGATAAATTGCTTGAGGTCTGATAGAGGTGGAGAGTTTATATCAAATGAGTTTAACTTCTTCTATGAGGAACAAGGGATAAAGAGACAATTATCTACACCTAGGACTCCACAACAAAATGGATTAGTTGAAAGGAAAAACAAGATAGTTCAAGAGGCTGGCCTACTGGAAGTATATTGGAGAGAGGCAATTCACACTACTGTATATATCCTAAACAAAGTCCAAGTCAAAGGTAATAGTTCTACGACTGCTTATGAATTATGGTATGGTAAAGTTCCTACTGTGAAATATTTTAAGGTTTTTGGCAGTAAGTGTTACATCAGAAGAGATGAAGATCTAGGTAAGTTTGATGCAAGATGTGATGAAGGTATCTTCCTTGGATACTCCACCAAGAGAAAGGCCTACCAATGTTACAATAACAGGTTGAAGAAGATCATCAAGAGTGTAAATGTCAAAGTTGATGAAAGCAAGGAAAAGGTGTCAAGTGGATATGAATCTGATGAACTGGATGTCCCTGCAAGCCAAGTAGTAGTGCATCATGAAGAAAACTCAAAGGAAGAAGAAGAACAAGCTCCTGAAATCATTACTAAGACACCCAGGTATGTGAAGTTAAATCACTCTAAAGATCAAATCATAGGAGATAAGAGCAAAGGAATTTTGACCAGAAGAAGAGCTACAGAAGAACAAGTAAATTTCTATCTGATCTCCAAGATTGAACCTGAGACTAGGAATGAAGCTTGCAATGATGAAAATCGGGTAAAGGCTATGAAAGAAGAACTGATGTAGATAGAGAAGAATCAGACTTGGGATCTTGTAACCAGACCAATAGATAAGAATGTGATTGGTACCAAATGGGTCTTCAGGAACAAAATGAATGCGAATGGCGAAGTGGTAAGCAACAAAGCAAGATTGGTATGCAAGGGATACTCTCAAATTAAAGGAATAGATTTTGAGGAAACTTTTACACCTATGGAAAGGATTGAATCAATTAGAATGTTCTTAGCATTTGCATCCTACAAGGATTTCAAGGTATATCAGATGGATGTCAAGTCAAGATTCTTGAATGGAGAATTGGATGAAGAGGTTTACATTGAACAACTGGAAGGATTTCAATCATTAGATTAGGGTGACATGGTGTGAAGATTGAAGAAAGCATTGTATGGACTAAAACAAGCCCCCAAGGCCTAGTATACAAGATTGGATAAAATTTGATACAGTTAGGGTTCAGTAAGGGTACTACCGATAGTAATCTCTATTTCAAGATCAATGATGAACAAATCCTAATTGTTGCAATCTTTGTTGATGACATTATCTTTGGAGGCAATGAAGGTATGTGCATGGTTTTTGCTGGGGAAATGCAAAATGAATTTGAAATGTCCATGTTTGGTGAGATAAATTTCTATTTAGGTCTACAAATTAATCAATCAGATAAAGGTATCTTCATTTCTTAGTCTAATTATGTGAAAGAGTTATTAAAGAAGTTTGGGATGGAGGACTCTGAACCAGTAAGCACTCCCATGGTAACTGGTTGTAAGTTGAGTAAAAATAATGATTCACCTATGGCAGATTAGGAAAGGTATAGATCTATGATTAGAGGATTACTTTACCTGACTCAAACCAAACTTCACATAATGCATGCAATTTTTCTTGTGGAAAGATTTCAAGTAGAACCTAAAGAGTCACATGTCATGGCAGTCAAGAGAATATTGAGATATTTGAAAGACACATTGAATTATGGCTTGTGGTATCCAAAAGATAGTGATTTCACTCTCAGTGCATACACTGATGTAGATTGGGCCAGAGATGTGGATGACTGGAAAAGTACAAGTGGAGGTGCATTTTTCTTACGAAAAAGGTTGGTATACTGGCTAAGCAAGAAACAAGACTCAATATCTCTGTCTACTGCAGAAGCAGAATACATTGCAATAGCATGTAGTTGCGCTGAAATGTTATGGATGAAGCAGACATTTAAAGACATCAGAGTTGTGTATGAAGATCCAATTGCAATATTTTTTCATAATACAAGTGCCATAAACATATCAAAGAATCTAGTAATGCATTCAAGGACAAAGCGTCTATCCATAAGATATCACTTTCTAAGAGAAAAAGTAAAAGAGAATGAAGTCAAGTTTTAGTATGTATCTACAAAAGATTAGATTGCAGACATTTTCACCAAACCTCTACCTAAGGATAGTTTTGAGTATCTTAGAGAAACATTAGGGGTTATCACCCCTCCTAATCTAAACAAAGATGTACAAGAGTGCATCAGTCCATTAGTGCTTAGAGTTCTACCTCTAGATCTAGATTGATGCTTGTAACAACTACTTCTCAGGGGGAGTAGTCAGATGGAGATAATTTGGTTCAGAGCAGAAGAGTGCAAGTATGTGCCCTTTGCCATTAATGTCAAAGGGGGAGAAAAATCATGTGAAAAACTTATAGAAGAAGGAATGCATGTGTTAAGAGATAGGGGGAGAATCTTGTCTAGATGACTGTTACAGTTTTTCACATCATACGTTGCCATCAGTGACAAAAGGGGAGATTGTTGCAAGTATGTGCCTAATCGGTGTTGTCATTGATGTCAAGATATCTTTGTTGTCATTGGTGTCAACTATATCCTATTTTGTTATTTGTTTAGAAGCTTTATTTGCTGAGGATATTGATAAAATTTGTCCCTCCAGAAGAAACAGTGACTTGTAGTAAATTGTAGAGAAGACAATGTGTTGCTAACAAAAGAACATTACAGAAGATTTCTCTACATTTCTTGTTGATTAAATATAATGATACGAGGATTAGAATATATTTATAGGCATGTCTGAAGATGCTACATTCTGAGTTTGAGCCTCCGATATGTAGAATTGGGGAAGTTGTGTTCACGAGAGTAAAACCTGCTTTTTCTATTCATTCACTGGTGTCCAGGAGAAAGTATTTTGTTCCTCATTCCTCCATAGTTATGTATTTCAGTTTGTAGTTCTTGAGTGATGTATGGGATGATGATATGCACCTATAATTACAATGGTTCATGATTTGTCAGTCCGGAAGCAATCGTTCTTTAGTGTCAGTTGATGATAGTTGAGTTCTTATGCTTTGGTTGGAGAAATCTCATGATTCGAGTGGTTAGATGTTGTACGGATGTTCCTAGAAACTAAAATGTGCTTGTGGATGTCTCCTGATCATGTTCCTACTTTTGCATTGGTTCATGAGGAGTATTTTGAATCAAAATTGAAGATTGTTCCTAGATAACTAGTCTTTGTCAACTTGATTAATCCCAGTGATTACAGAGATCTATTGAAGATTGTAGAAGCATGTCATGGCATGGAAGATCATGTTTGAGTCCAAACCAAGGGATAGCATGATCCACATATATCTTTACTACATTTCCTAAGGATAATTTTGTATTAGGTCAAAGACCTACTTTGTAAATGTTTGTAATGCCGACCTTGGGGATTATTCCAACGGTTGATGAATGTAATGCTGACCTTGATGTACATTCCAAGGGTGATGAATGATATATATACTTGTAATTTGGTCATGGAAAAGATGTCCTTTTGTGAAGATGCGAAGTTAAGTGAAGAAGTGTAAAAAGGTAGACCAGGACAAAGGAAGAGTACTGCGCTTGAATGGAATTGAATTCATGCATGGAGTAGATTCTATTATCTCAGTTCAAAAACTTTGGTAGTGAGCCACCCCTTTACAGTGATCCTTTTTCTAGGTAGTGAGCCCTATTGGCAATGAGCCTCTATTTTTTGGTATTGTTATCACTTATATATCTTGTGCACTAACATCCACCATGGTTTTTCCATTAACAGGGTTTTCCACGTAAAAATATGGTGTCTATTGTGTATGATCTTGTAGTTGTGTTAAAATTCTTGGTTCTATTCTTTCATGTACTAATCATAATAATAGTAAATAAGTGGATGATGTTTTAAGATGCAGAAATTGTTTAAGTTTTGAGACAACTAATTCACCCCCCCTCTCAGTTGTCTTGTGCATTTCAAGAAGTTATGTTATGTGTGTGGGACACATAATGATTAATTATTTTATTTAGGAAACTATTTAACATTGGGAAAAAGTGAAAACTTAGTACCAATAATTAATTGTGGGGGTCAATAGTTTTGTATATTCATAGTTTTGGGATACATGGTTTTACCATACTACATCTTGTATTTGTGTGAGCTTATCTCTATAAAAGCAAGCACATGAGTAGTTTGTGAGGTTGGTTGTTTTAACTATTGGCTAGGTTAGGCTAGATTAATCTTCCCTCATAGGTTACATATATGTGAGGAGAGGAAGCATGGATTGGGATGTGTGATTACATCATTCTCATTTTCTTGTTCACATTGAGTGCAATTAGGGAGCTTGATGGTTCAAAAGCATTCATGGAGGCTATGTATTGTAATCTTTGTTCATGAGATAATACAATGGATATGGATGCTTTTGGAGGTTAGGTTTTCCCTCATGAAGGGTTTTCCTAGGGTATATCTTGTGTCACCTTGATTGTAAGTTTTCCTATTCTTTTGCATGTAGATTTTTGAATACTATGTTTTGTATATTTATCTCTCATAGGGTTATGAAGAAACATCTTTATCCTTGTATATTTTCCATTATTTGGTCTCAGATCTTGATTGCTATGGTTGTGGGAGGCGATATCCCTAGTTTTGTAACCCTTCCTATGAGTAGATTTTTGTGTATAGTGGGATCCATGGGTTTGCAAGAAAGGATTGAAGGCATTTTCAAGGTTATAGTGTGGGGCATAACTTTCACCTAGTATGTCAAGTTTTCAACTTCTTATAGTTAATGGAAAGATCTTTTAGAGTACTATGCCATGGTGTTAGTGATTTTTTCAGATCTTTCTATTTTGACAAAAAATTTCGAGTTGGAAGCCATATTTTTGTTTTGAGCTTGGATGGCGCATAAAATTGTTCATACGGTGTCCATGTCTAGACTTCTTATAGGAATGGGAAAGGTATTTCAGAGAACTATGTAGTGGATCAGATTTAGAAATGTTATTCTAAGGTACTTTTCCAGCTTATGGAAAATTAAATCTATGGTGATTTGGTATTTAAGTCATTGAAAACTTACATGTTTATCTTTGATTATACTTGATTGATGTGATTACTAGTGTATGGTTGAATTTGCATGTTGTATTGTGAGATATACAAGTTGTGCAATGTTGTAGATTGTTTGTACTTACATGTTACATAGATGACTTGGATGTGGGTTGCCTATACCTATAGATATTTTAGTGTTTATGCAGATTATATTTGTTTGGCCTAGATTGGTCACCTTGTTTATCAGTTCGGTTGCCATTATGAGATGGCGATAGATGGTATTACCTAATACAGTCATGATATGGGACCTAGATTTGTTTACTATATGGTATAGTTGTGTGAGACCCGGTGAGAGTTTGATGTAGGTACATTGGGTGGTGATCATGGTGCCATGGATGTTCCTTGTATGGTTGGGATGTTGGCATGACATGTTTTTTATACAAGTGGATTATCAATGGTGTTGGATTGATTCTTGTTTTACAAGTGGTGTTTTATCTTCTTGGTATTGAGAACATTGGTCATTTTCTTGGGAGCTTCATGATAGTGTTGGCAAGAGACACATTGTAGCTTCATGAGTGTTGTCATTGATGGCAACAAAGTTCATCCCACCCATCCGCAAGACATGTTGTGTCTATACCAGAAGTCAGATTGTAGAGTAACTTGGTTTGGTGACCAAGAATAGAGTATGCAGCAAGGTCTAACAATCAGGTCTAGATCTCTCAGAGGAAGTATCTATGTAAAGTACAGACTTGGGAAAGTCAAGAGGAGTACCTTGACTGATATATTCCAGGGATTGTGCCTTCGGTGATGAAAGAATGAAGAGATATAAGCACCTAAGTATTGGGTTCCTATTTCGTAGAGTAAACAGAGGAAGAACTGACCGGCAGAGCATCAGACGTTGATCCAGATGAGATATTGATGGTGATCAAGCTTACTAAGGTATCATTCATGATTGGCCGACATGATTGATGACTTCTATGAGTGTCTCTTTGATACGCATAACTTGATAAGCAAGGATTCAGCTGACAAACCAAGAGTTTGGGAAAATAATAAGTATTCTGGATGCTGACTAGAAAGTGAATGAAATCCTCGGTGCAGATATATATACTAGATTGTTTTTGATATGAGGTGTAGAGTGTGTGTGTGTGTTGTGGTGTGTGAAGTAAAGCAGAAAGAGCAGTAAGGTAGGTTCGGTATGTGATAGGACAGTAGCACCAAAGAAGAGAAAGAATGAAGTGTAGCAGATCAGTGTATTGAACCTAACTGGAACTGAACCTCAGTATATGTGGATGCTTCTCATCAGTTCAAGTATCTAGTTTCCTTGTATAAACTATTGTAGGCAGTGAGCCTCTTGTGAGAAGTGTGCTTAGGCAGTAAGCCCTAATTGGCAAGTGTCATTTTGTACTATCTTATTCTTCTAATAGAGAATACAATCTTGGGTTAATCACCTCGTGGTTTTTTCCCTTAACAGGGTTTTCCACATCAAAATCATGTGTCATGTGTATTGATGTTATTTCCATTTCATGGTTATGTTTGCTTATATGATTTAATGCTGCATTAATTGTTAAGATAAGAAACTAGAAGTAATTAAGATAACTAATTCACCCCCCCTCTTAGTTATCAACAATTAGTATAAGAGCCAAGTTCCTCCAAACAGAGCTTAACAGCTTGAGGAAGATCTGGGAAGTCAAATGGATGTGTATTGTATGAGGGAACAACTTCAGTCTACCCTAGATGATCTTGAACAATCCAACTCTGAAGTCAATGAACTGAAGGAAAGACTCAAACAGGCTAATGATTTCATAAATGAACTAAAAGGGAAACTGAGTATCTCTATGAAAAAGAGAAAGGATCTACTTCAGCAATTGGCAAGTGAAGGTGAAGACAATAATACAAATGAACATCTGAAGGAGAAAACCAAGTTATGTGAAAAGTTATCAAAAGAAGTCATTATGATAAGACATGAAATGGAATCAGGAGTTATAAAATTTACCCAAGAAATTGAAGAAAAAAGGAAAACTGAAGATGATCTAAGACAATCTTTCAAAGAGAAATTAGAATACTGCCACAAAATGGATAGAATAATCAGGCATCTTGAATCTGATCTTGAAGAAGCTAGGGATAATGAAGAACAACTTGAGAATCAAATTGATGCTCTTAAAAAGGATCCTCAAACAGCAAATGAATACAAAGAGAAATTCAAGATAAGCTCTGCCCAACTTGAAGTTCTTCTTCAAAGCCAAAAGAGGGTAGATGACAAGCAAGGCTTGGGGTATGAGAAAGGTGAAAGCTCTGGATCCGGTCAGAAGAACTCCAGATTAGAAAATCTAAGAAACAGGCTTAGAAGACCTCTGGTAAGGCAACCCAATGCTCAAAGATATCCATCCTTCAATGGATACTGCCACAACTACAATAATTTTGGTCATAAAGAAAATCAGTGCAGAAGAAGAATGAACCAGACTAATTCATCCTTCTCTGGACAGTGTTTCAATTGCAAAAGGTATGGTCACAAATCTCATGAGTGTAGAAATATGAAAACAAACAATTCATTTAATAGAAGATGCTTTGCATGCAATAGAATGGGACATATGGCTAATCAGTGTAGGTCAAGATGATATCAGTCAAATATTCAAAGAAATGTTGTTTGCTACAATTGCAATAGATCCGGTCATATTGCCAAATTCTGTAGAAGTAAGAATCAAAACAATAAGGGTCCAGTACATCATAATCAAAACCAAGACAAAGGAAAAGGAAAAATGAATGCGGATGAAATTCAAAGGGAGATAAACAAGATTTGGGTAAAGAGGAGTACAAAAAATGTTGAGGATGGATCCGCACCAAAATCTGGTGCTGATATTCCTTTTGAAAACTAAATAGATAAGCTCTGGCTCAGGGGGAGTAACAAAAGAAAAACATTTTCCCCTAGCCAGTCATTAGGTGCCCAAAATTGACACATAAAAGGTTGCAGATTAAAGGATTCTCAGAGAAACATATAAAGAAGGTTTGGTAAAGATATGAAAGATCTGCAAGAAGGTTTGAAGAGTCTAATCTTCCAAGATAGATCCAGTTTTACAGTCATCCTGTAAGAAGCAGGTCTTTGTAGTTAGATCCGGTTTGATTCAAAATTGAGGAATCTTGATCTATGGATAGATTAAATGATTGAGGAAAGAAAGATTGTCAATAATCACCAAGTATAATTCAAAGCATATCTCAATGATCCAGAAAAAGATCGTTCTCAGAACAAGGAGAACAAGGCAACTAGAATGACTTGAGTTGTGCATTTATTGCAATATGAAATTAGGGTTTGTTCAGTGATAAAAGGGTTCATTTACTCCTCATTTGCACATTTGCATTAGTGAAATAGACAAGAAGAACTCTGTAAACAAGATTGCCTCATCTCTCTCAAGGATTACTTGCAGAATTCAAATTAGTTGGTGATCTCTTTGGCTCATTCCATGAACCCTAAAAGGCGTAAGAGGTATTTTTTGTTCTTTCTCTGAATCTTTAAAGATGACTACTCTAAATGTTGTAAAGATTTTTGATAGGCCATGCCATAAATTTAAGAAACATCCCTACAAATCTCTAGAAGTGGATCCTCTAGGTGCATTTTCTAGCATTCTGCATGGGGTTTTGCATGTTGAAGATGTCAGGGCATACATTCATGTGAACATTGAAGAGTTTGGAGAATCCAAGTTGTCAGATATCTATCACAATTAGTTAATAGACGACTCTTTTGATCTCAAACCTCAGTATAAAGGCTATCCAAGATAAACATTTTGCACAGTGCATTCATTTCCCCTATTTCCTGGAAGATGAATGGGTCCGGTATATTTTGAGCAGAATGCATGACAACTTCATGTGGTTGAACAGGCTATTTAAGATCAATAAGGATGCCATTAGGGCAGTAATCGGATTACACTCAACCGGTGGGATGCCTACTCTCAAATCTGTCAAAAACCAAATTGTAAGTGAGGCTACTAGATCAAAATTTGATAAAAGAGCAATGACAATTTAGGATATCACAAATCCGGATATCAAGTTTACATCAATGATAATTGGATATAAGATATATCACTCCAGCAAGGAGAATTCATTATCCAGAACTGCTGTATATACTACTTATGAAATGTTGAGGAAGAATGCAGACTATGATCTTTGTGAGCTCCTTCTGAACCAACTCTTGGAGAATCTGTAGAAGATAAAGAAGGATAAGAAGAATTCTTTCAAATATGGTGGTTTGATACTCTGCCTATTCTTTTACTACATGAATGAGCTACTTGGATCCAATGGATGGGTATGGAAAAATAACATACCGGTTGCAATTCAGATCAGAGATTACTTGCATGGGCTTGGTGATGGGGCTACTTCAAAAACTTCCAATGCATGATGCAAGCTAGAGGAAGAATCCCCCAATCTCTAGTTGAGAAGTACAAAGATACAGTGTACTTTATAGTAGAAACTGATCAGTGCCTAATGGAGGCTGTGGAACCAAGAATAGTGTGGATCATGCCAATGGGGTATGAAGTGGATGAGAAAATTGTAGAGCTACATGTTCAGCACATGCTAAGTCAGCCCAAGGATCCCAAGGTAGAAAGGTTTGGAACCTTTGAAGAATTGAGTATAAAGATTCATGTGGAACTAAGACAACCGGAGATGAAGAGAAAAGTGAGAAAAGAAGTAGAGAATGTTGCCAAAAGATATGGCATCTCAAAAGAGGCACTTGATGCACATAGAGAAAAGATGGAAAGGACAGAAAAAGAAAAGGAAGAGGCAGAAAAAGAAAGTGCTCTGGTAGAAGCCCCCTCTCGAACCAGATCCTCTAAGAGCTCTGCATCTGCCACTGCTAAGAGCTCAAAGGCATCAAAACCAGAAGCAAAATCATCTGGTAAAGGAGAAAAGAGAACAAAGACAAAGGCAACAAGGTCTTATATCAGTCAGAAGGATGAAGAAGAGATAGAATCTGATAAAGAGATCAAGAAGATGATGAAGAAGAAGAAAGTATCCAATGAAGACAAGGAGGCAAAGGCAGAAGAGTTTGTTGAAAGGCCCACTCTATCCTTAGATGATGTAGTTAAAGTAGTTACTGTGGATGGGAACCTGCAACCAATAACAGATTCTATGATGCCTATAATGATGCAGATAGAAAGATCTTGGAGGAAGCCACAGTTAAGTACTTGAACATATACTATAAAGCATTTATTGAAATAATTTCTCTAATTCCTAATAGTTTAGAAAAGGAACTTGAAATGAGAAAAGAAAATGCCAAAGCTAAGGACTTAGAGATTAGAGAATAGATAGCTATTCAGCTCTATCCTTCAATTACTCTGAAACAAATGGATATGATCTTCAAAGATTGCAAGGATGAGTTCTGGAGTAAGACTAGAATGAATCAACTCATGCTTGGAGAAACTGATAAAGTGGCAAAAGAAATAGAAGAAATCCTGTGGAATGCCTATAAAAGATTCAATATTCCTATTATAGAGGATTTAGGTAATGATCCCTCAGGAATGGATAACAAAGAAGAATCTACTGAGATGGTAGCAGAAGAGGTAAAGGAAATAGGTGAAGAGAAAGATAAGGACTTAGAATCCTCTACTCCGGAAGAGGAGATCCATGAACAAGCAAACATCTCTCCTCTGATTTCCACTGCTGACTCTGGATCTAAAGAAGAAGAAAGAGTAGAAGAGAAGATCAGTCAAGAAGCAGAGGAGAAGGAAAAAGAAGATGACAGTAATAAGGGTGCAGAAGGAGAGAAAACTCTAACAGAAAAGATAATAGATGATAGTGGTAAGGTTGTAAAAGGGGACAAAACCATGTCACCGGCAAGAGACACAGCATAAGCAATGTAAGAATTCTTAACCAAGCAGATGATGGAATTTGATGAACCGGAACTTCTTTAAAGACTGTTCAATTTTGACTCCCTCTCCCCGGTTCAAACCATGAAGCTAGCATCCTTTACTTTAGCAAAGGCAAAACAAAAAGTTCTGAAGTCTCACATGGAAGACTGCGAGCTCATAGAAACTGCATCCGGTGTATTGGAGAAGATCATGCCATCTTTTCAGAAGGATCCCTCAACCTCTTCATCTGGTAATCTCAAATCTCTAGTAAATAGTGTTAGCACACATTTTTATTCCTTAGAGAAGTCAGCAGAAGATAAAGTCCGGAAGGAGTTTGTGGAAAAGAGATTGTCTGAAGTACAAGGACTAATAACCAATGATAGGAGAAATATGGATATAGGGATAAAGAGCTTAGAAAATTCTCTTAAAGATGGTGGAGAAATGTATAAATTTTGTCTCTCATGGTCCAAAGTAACAGTGGAGATTGAAAAGAAAGTGAAAGAACAGGAGGATAAACTAACAAGACTATCTCAGAAGTTTGATCCTCTTACCACTTCCATAATAAATCAAGAATGTCAGACTATTGTAGTCTTGAATGAAATCAAGAAGCCTTAGAAGGAGAAGAAAAACAAAATAAGTAGGTTGAGTGAGTTTAGAGGGATAATTATCCCTAAGTTAGAGGCCATGCATGAAGCCTTAAATGATGCTCAAACCACAGCCCAGACAAATGATCTGACAGATCTGAAGAGGGCAGAAGCTTTTGCATTCCTGTTGAGTGGTCACATCTCAATTTTGGACAGGATGAAGCTAAGTTGGGCAACATAAGTTGTACAATTGAAGAATACTTTTGCAGATATACTAAATTATATGTAAAGTATAACCGGATAATATACTTATGCAATAGATTGAGTTTTGAAAATTTTGGTGTGCAGACCCCACCCTTTGCCATTGATGTCAAAGGGGGAGTGAGGAGCAATGAAAATTGAGGAATCCAGCTAAGGGGGAGCTCCAGAAAATATACATAAGAACAAAGCATTAGCCAAGGGGGAGTATAGTATGACACTTAGTCATTTTTCACTAAGTGTTGCCATCAATGCCAAAGGGGGAGATTGTTGGCAAGAGACACATTGTAGCTTCATGAGTGTTGTCATTGATGGCAACAAAGTTCATCCCACCCATCCACAAGACATGGTGTGTCTATACCGGAAGTCAGATTATAGAGTAACTTGGTCTGGCGACCAAGAAAAGAGTATGCAGCAAGATCTGACAATCAAGTCTGGATCTCTCAAAGGAAGTATCTATGTAAAGTGCAGACTTGGGGAAGTCAAGAGGAGTACCTTGACTGATAGATTCTAGGGATTGAGCTTCCGATGATGAAAGAATGAAGAGATATAAGCACCTAAGTATTGGGTTCCTATTTGGCAGAGTAAACAGAGGAAGAACTGACTGGCAGAGCATCAGACCTTGATCCGGATGAGATATTGATGATGATCAAGCTTACTAAGGTATCATTCATCATTAGCTAACATGATTGATGACTTCTATGAGCATCTCTTTGATACGCATCACTTGATAAGCAAGGATTCAGCTGACAAACCAAGAGTTTGGGAAAATAATAAGTATTCTAGATGTTGACTAGAAAGTGGATGAAATCCTTGGTGTGGATATATATACCAGATTATTTTTGGTATGAGATGTAGTGTGTGTGTGTGTGTGTTGTGGTGTGTGAAGAAAAGTAGAAAAAGTAGTAAGGTAGGTCCGGTATGTGATAGGATAGCAGCACCAAAGAAGAGAAAGAATGAAGTGTTGTAGATCAGTGTATTGAACCTAACCAGAACTAAACCTCATCATATGTGGATGCTTCACATCAGTTCACGTATCTAGTTTCCTTGTATAAACTATTGTAGGCAGTGAACCTCTTGTGAGCAGTGTGCTTGGGTAGTGAGCCCTAATTGGCAAGTGTCATTTTGTACTATCTTATTCTTCTAATAGAGAATACAATCTTGGGTTAATCACGTCGTGGTTTTTTCCCTTAACATGGTTTTCCACATCAAAATCATTGTGTCATGTGTATTGATGTTATTTCCATTTCATGGTTATGTTTACTTATATGATTTACTATTGCATTAATTGTTAAGGAAGATCAGAAAGTAGAAGTAATTAAGATAACTAATTCACCCCCCCTCTTAGTTATCAATAGGTAGTGTGGTGTTGCATTTGGAGTTTAGCATGGATTGATCATGGAGGTGCTCATGGATACTTGGAGACTTGGGTGAGGCTAGAGGTCTCTTGTTCTTGGAGATGATGTGTTGAGATGATTAATCTTTGATGAGATTTTAGCAACAAGATTGAGGAGCCTACACCTTGGTTAAACATGAATTCAACATGGATCTATTGAGGAGATTGTTCTTGGAGAGAGTCATTAGGGCTTGGCATATCTTGGAGGAGCAATCTTGAAAGGAAGAAAGGTATGCAAGAATAATTTCATACACTGATCTAATGAGGAAAGTTTTATGCAAATTTTTATCTCTTACAGTTATAGATGAAGATGCACATTAACAAAAATGTAATAACATCCAAATGCAAATACAAAGATCATATTCTATTGTCATGTCATAGGTGGTGGGCCCAGTTGCATTTAAAGAATGAATCTGAGGGAAGAATAGTAGAGAAACACTTAGCACCACCGTGCAACTTATTAAAGGTGACAAGATTGATGCATGGTTTATGTTGCACCATTGGTTACATATCGCCAAGTAAGAGGTGGTGGGTCTCACTTCTTTTCTAAGGATGCGGTTGGCCCCAAACCATTGATCATCAAAGCATCCAATGGTTCGTGATAATGGTACAACCTATTTTCAAGAGGATCCTAAAGAAGAATCAACAAGGGCAAGGAAGGGACACATGGTGGCTCTGTGCTCCTTCATGACACTTCAATTCTACCAAAGTTATTTGATTGCTTGATTGGCTTAATCTTGAAGTAGTAGCTAAATGGTGGAGTCGGTGCAATTCAATGCCGAACTTACAATGAAAATGAAGTAAAGGTGACAAAAATCGAGGATAAAAATTAAAGATTTCTAATAATAAGATTTCTAGATATTTCTAAAAATATTAATGATTGCATGATTCTTGGAGGAGAGTTCTATATAATGTAATGATTTATCATTTGTAAGGGTTCAAAAATTTTGGGGGAGAGGAGTTGCATGTAAAGTAAAACTCTATGATCTTTTCTAAGGAATAATAGAAATTGTGAATTTTTTTTCATCATGTTGATTGTAATGGATTCAATTTGTAGCAAATATATGAGCAAGAACTTTTGATTTTGATTGTCTCCTTTATTGTTTTACATTTTCATGGAGAAATATATGTTCTGAAGGGAAACAAAAATCTCTTACTACACATTTGTTGTGGGATTCGATTATTTGATTAGTTCACATTCAAGGAATGTGGTAAATCTTTTTAGATCACGAATAGGATGTACAATTTTTGTGGAGGATTTGTAATCAGATTCAAATGCATGCAAGTTAATTAGTGGTTTTAAATCATTGTAAGACAATGGTTTTATTATTAAACCCTAGAGGTAGAATTTTATTATAATAACATTTTGAATTGATGTTTAGACTCTGTGACCCTAAGGAATAGACATTGATCTTTCCAAGTGATCTAATCCACTCTCATAATTTTAGAAGATGAATTTTTACACTTTGAGTGTTGTATAGTGGTAGTGATAGGTTGTCCAGGTTCATGATGCTGTGAGTTAAATACTAGTGAATACTTTATTCTCTTGGGTCATATCATGAAATTTGTTTGCCATTAAAGTTGAGATTTTCATATCTAACTTGTTAGTTTTATTGTTTAAAAGATCTTAGGGATATACCCTCTTGAGTGAGGTAAAACTCAAATATGAAGAGGAAGTTTTATCAGGCCCTCCTGTTTGTTGGCCTTTTTCATTAGAAAAACAATCAACAAATTGGCAACTTTGTTAGGGACCTGCTCAAAAAAATTTATGTATTGGAAAGAGTCATGAAGTTTGAAGAAAGTTTTATATTTTTTTAAGTTTATTTATTGTGAAGGGTGGTGACTCTATTGAAAAAACCTTACAAGAAAATATTTTGTGAAGATTCAGTATTGATGGAAGAAGATCATTGTACAAGGGTAATCCTAAAAAGAAGTTAGTTGACAAGATGAACATCAGAGGACATACTGCATGGAAAGCTAAAAATACTGGTAAGTCCTATTCTTCTATTAATGATATGAATGAAAATAATATTAAAAATCAAGAAGTGATAGATAAACAAGTTGGATATCATAGTGATAGACCTTCTTCAAGAGGCTCAAAATAGACAGATAGGGATAAAATGCATGGCCCTGAGTACTCAAAATTTGTAGATGATCTTATAAAACAAAGAGATAGAAGAGAAGTAGAATCCTATCTCAATGAGGAATATATGGCTAAATTTAATGAGACCCCACTAAAATCAAGGCAAAATTCTTTGTATAATGAGTTTGCAGACCATTCACATGCTAATAAAATAGAATGAAATTTTGTAACACAAATAATCTGGCTCATGGAAATGAGAATGAGTATGAAGATTATGTGGAAACTAATAATGATCAACCCAAGGAACATAAAAATCAAAGGAATAAAAATGAAAATGTGGATTACGAACTTGTTGATTCGAGAGAACAATAAGCTAGACTTGAGGCTAAAAAGGAGAATGACATAAGAGATAGAATTGGAAATCTAAGAAATTTTATTCAAGAAAATAGAGGAAGAGTAGAGTTTCCTATTGGTAGAAGAATACCTCCTAGAGATGCAATAAATAATAGAAGGTATGTTTTTGAAATACCTCGTCTGAATCTGGATAGGTATAGATAATTAAATTTCATAGGCATACCTGGATATCCAAATGTTGTCCCAAGTGAAGTCAAAGAAAAACGTCCTATGTTTCAAGGAAATAATGTAGCTTTAGGAGAGGATCACTTGAAGTCATTTAAGAAGTTAACTTATGATTATAAATTGAAGATGAGGATGTATTAGTGAAACTGTTTGTTCAATCTTTAGATGATATTGCTAGAGATTGGTATAAAAGTTTGCCTGATGGGATTGCATCTTGGGATGAATTTCAAAGAATTTTTAGAGAGAAGTATGATGCTAAGATAGACTCACAATTCATCATTGATAAATTTACATATTGTGAAGGGGTCAAATGAATCTATTTTTTATTTAAATTCTAGATTTGTTAGGCTAATATCAAAGATTCCAACATACATGAGGCCTGATGAATCCATGTATTTAGTATTGTACTATAATACATATGATGCTAACATGGGGTAAATGTTACACAAAAAGGATCCCCATACATTAAGAGAAACATACAAGATGGTTGCAATTATTGAAAGCAATCAGAGAGATTCTAGGAAAGTTTCAAAGAAAAGTGATATAAATTTTTTATCTAATGATAAAGCCTAGAGTAGCAGAGCCCTAGTACATGAGGATAGAGTGAATCAGGTAATGCATGCTTTCAAAGAACTGAGTCACAAGGTAGAAAGGAATGAAAAAACATTAATACAGAAATAACAAATAAAGTAAGGTAGGAAAGGATGCCTAGGTTATCAGATCATCCCTAGAATACTACATGGAACAATGGAAGGCTTGTTACACCAAATCCTAGAGGAATAGAAAATAAAGAGACTCTAGATCCTCTAAAAAGGGTAGGTGTCAATAATGTAAATGATACTCCTTGGTGCATGGCATGCCAAATGCCCTATTTACCATTGCAATGTGTTGTAGCTTTAGCAGTCATGAAGCCTAGTTGAGACTATGATGGTGGCCATAGGACAAGTATAGACCTTGATGAGAAGAACATTAATATATTATCCTCACGTGGATTTTGTACTGAAGATGACTACTCTTATGAAGAAGAGGGTAGTCATGAACAAGATATAGAGGATAAAAGATATGCAGAAAATTTTCAGCATCAACAAGTATTCTCTAATGAAGAAGAGGAAGAGTATCATGCTTATAATGTAGAATCCTATACAAATAGTTTCTAATTGCAAAGGCCTTCCAATGAAGAGATTAGAGCTTTGACTATAGCATGAATCAGAAGGAAGGTCAAGTGTTGGGAAATGCTAAAGAATTTTTCATAAAGGAAAAACAAAGGAATGAAGTGCACAACCTTCTAAAATAAATAAGGTTAAGGATAAAGAATATACTATCAAAATTGATCAGAATGCTAAGGTCTTAGACTTGAAGAAAGGAAATTCAAATAGAAAAAGGATCCAATTCAACAAGAATGTTGTGACAACTAAGAAGGAACAAGACAGAAAAGGTAATGCTAGTCACATACCACTTTCTTCTACTATTACAATTCCTATTGATACACCATTACCAAAATATATTCTAGTGGACATGGCACATGCAGTGATAAATTTAAGGAGACCCCCCCTAAAAAATCCTATGAAATCATGGCGAATCCTAGCTAAGTGCTATAATTTTCCAAGTGAATCATTCCTTTTTTTGAAAAATAATTATTTTTTCTTGCGAATCTATGCACATTTTTATAAAAATTGTAAAATCCTAGCAAATCCTAATAAATAATTGGTAAAAAAAAAATTACAATTGCAAATCCCAGCGAATAAGTACTAAAGAAATTAATTAGAGTGGTGAATCTTTCCTATAAAAATTTTCATAGCTGGTTGGCGCAATCCCCCAATATGTTTTTTTATTTTTTGTAATGTTGTAGGGGCCGGGGGGCAGTAGCCACTAGCGAGGTCAAGGGACAACACCCCTTGTGGGGGTCAAGGGAGCAATGCCCCCTTACAGGGGTCGAGGGGGCGGTGCCCCCTCGCAGGGTTTGGGGACAGTGACCTTGACGCACTCCTATCACAATATAGATGGGGTTGAGGGGTAGAACCCCTTGCTACCAAGCATAAATCCACTATCTAAAAAGCATTGGAGCACACATGGATTCAATATTTTTAAAATATCTCACTTTAAAACAAAGACTAAAAATAGTGAATTTTTAACCATTGATTACCTTTTTAATTGAATGGATGTCATTCAATTCCATGGCACTCTATGCATGTGCCTGTGAGAAGGCTTGTTGAGGCCCAAAATTTGTTTTGAGCCACATGATTAAATCAAATTGTGTGGCCCAAAACCAATTATAGGCCTTAGCAATCCTTTTCAAAGGCATATGTATAGAGTCCCCTGAAATTAAACCATAACCATTTGATTAAAAATTTAATCAATGGCAACAAATAAAACCCCTTTTTGAAGTGAAAATATTCCTAAAATTAAGTGGGAATTCATTATTAATGGTGATATTGACCTAAAATTAATGGAAGGCATATACTATTAATGGTGAATATAATAAAGATTTGTAATTACGTTATAAACTACTAGCGAACCAAATCCAATGCCACATAATTTACCTGGCAAATCAACTTGATTTATTACTAGTTAAAAAAAGAATACATTGGCAAATTAACCAAGACAAAATAATTTTCTGTAAAAATTGGGGGATTTAGTCTCCTATAGAGCTCGTACTATTCGCAATTTTTAGAGGCCCTGATTTCAACTATTCGCCAATTGGTGAAGATTCACCACTAAAAAAATCCCTAGGTACATGTATTTAGTTATCTAAAAATTTCAGTACCATTGATGGAAATGATGAGAATAATAGAGCATAAGGACAAGACTCAACCTTTGATTTATGACACCCCTACATGCCACCTTGGTAACAGTAAAAGTTATATTGAAAAGAAGAGAAAAGAAGCACAAGGGGCCAAGAAAAGCAATAGAATAGATAATAGAGAAAGACGTAAAGTGTATTTAGGAACTACATTGAGAAAATGTCATCTCAGGTGGATCTTTTTTATGTTACATTGTCAATTAACAATATGCTTGTCAGAAATTGCATGATAGATTTTGGAGCTTCTACAAATATAATGCTTCTACAAGTTATGAATTAGTTAGGTCTTCAGGCCACTATATCTTATGGTAAGCGTTTTTCTATTGACTCAAGAGAGGTCCCTATTACAGGAATAATGAAGGATCTTGACTTTATATTAGTTGCATACCTAGAAAAGGGATATAAAATGAATGTGATAGTGGTAAATAATTCATAATATACAAGTGCATAAACCACCCAAAAGCCAGCACACTCTCCAAGTTGCAACAAGACACAAAGCATGACATAATCAACCTACAACAAGATAAGGGAACCATCCAACACCTAATTATCATCACGAAGGACCAATGGAGAAATGTTGGTCATCTCCCAACTGTATTGCCATTGTCGAGTGCAATAGATGTTTATGCAACTCTAGGCAAGCCTCAAGCTACACAGAAGGTGATCATGGAAAACCCACTAGCATCATCTCACTCAATCTAGGATATACATAGAAACATATGGTATGCACACCAATCAATGCACACAACACACATGGCACAACTTCCAATATAATGCATATAAACAACAAATGGTACAACTATCATCCAATTACATTCAAGTGACATATGACACAGTTGCCAAAGCATAATAGAATGACATCACAACATTCAAGCATAAGGGAAATAATCACACCTTCAATGCATGTCAAATGAGGCATGAATCATAGTCCATCATACACATACAAGCATGAATAGGGTATCACAATGCGCATGCAATCACATGATAAATATCACATGACAAGTCAAACTTTGATGGTGGAAGAAGGAAGAGAGACCTAGGTAGTTAGGACAAGGAGTATCATACAAGGGAAATACTCACCTCATGGAAAAAAATGAGGGCATAACCTCCTCATAACAACCAGACACTACACCAAATATTTCTCTTTATACCCAAACCCATGCAAGTCGAACACTTCACCAGGACATGCAGTTTGGTGTAGATAATCTATTTATTACATTTTATTACCCAAAGCTCCAATTTATCCAATTGGGCTTGGCACAGTTTACAAGGTAACAAAATCCCAATTTGACAAAAACAAAACATTTTCTAAAAAGATGTGAAACATCATTTCCCATGGGAGGCAACTCATCTGACATTAAAATTAATAAAGGAATGGTTTAAAATTGAAATTTCATTTTTTTTCTACTTGCATGAAAAACCATATAAACCCAAATTCACCATCGTTGCAAGCTTGACTACCTTGAGCGATTTTCTAACTTCCATGTTTCAAACTCAAATGGAAATTTGACAACTACCCATTGTAGCATAAATGCACAACATTCCAAATATGCATTAAAAACAAGGTGGGTAATCCTACGTAAAATTTGCTATAACCCTGCATGTTTTGCATGTTTCCAACCAAGAACACAAAGAGAAAATACATAAAACAACCATAACTTCATTACTAAGTTTGCCCTGCCTAATTAGGATGCCATAGCAATCCACTAAATGTGGTATGGCAATGAAGAAAACATACAAATTTAAAACAAAGGAAAGATTCAAAAAACTTACCTTTCCTACAAGCAATCCAAGGAGGAGAAGAGGGTTTTGATAGCAATCTTTGATCACACACAAGCATCCACAATTCAAATCCAATTCACTTCAACGAAGGAATCCAAGCAATTCAACCTTTCTTTCATTCATGGAGAAAATCCTTCTTTCCAACAAGAGAGGGTTTGAGAGGAGAGAGCAAATGGAGAGGAAAAATAATGAAATAAAATAACTCATTTTCCTTTTAACACCCAAAAGTCCTAATTTAAAATAGAATATCATTTTTTTAATTAATAACATTTAACACACCCTTTAAAATATATCCAATTCATTTCATTTTACTAACCTAAATAATTTAATAAATTACCTAGGAACATTAAAATTGATTTAACAATATTTCAACTTCCAAATACCTTTCAAACAACACATTTAGTAATATAAAATTAGCTAATTAACTTATTCAAACTATGCATATTGAGTCAAGGAATGAGGAGCATAATCCTAAGGTATTGGTGATTTAGGGAAAATTCATTAGATGAGGCAGCAGACATTAAAATGCCTTCATTTCCATGCTATCCATCCATCTAATCTTGGTGAGGGATTGGTTTTCCTGTCTGGCAATTCCAATAACTCCATGTTATTGTGAGTTTTCAGATTGGGATTGGGTAAGGAGAGGGCTTATTGATCCCTCTTCCCCTCCCTCAAAACAATGGCACTCAACAGAGCAACAACTACAATTAAAGTAGTGTTGTCCACTAGGATGAATCAATTGGTGATGGAAATAAGGAACTAAGTTGACAAGAATAGTTAGTTCTTTGTCTAACTTAGACTTACGACCACTTCTACTTCCTCTTTGGCTAGGATTTTGGTACATCTAGAGTCAGCTATGTGTGGCTTCCACATAAATCTTGAGGATTGAGGTGGTTGGAAAATTCCTTTTGAAAGATGGGGAGTCACAACCCTGTGCCTGGAGTTTGGTACAGGATGGAGGACACTACAATTTGAGAGCCTCTGGGGATGTTGTTTCTTATAGGTATTCTCATCTGAAGGGTAGTTAATCTTGGCAAGCATTTGGCTAACCACAATGGTGGAGAATCATTTTTTCATAACGACTTATTTTCCAATAATAGGAGTGGCTAGGTAGAGGACAAAATAGTTGGCATTCCCTTTTGGGGAAATGATTTGATTCTCTAGTATAACACCTAAATTATCTTGGAATTGTTCTATAAGGAGGGATATATTTTTGTTTTGTTGAGCCTTAAGGATGCCTTTTGGCATATTATGTTTAGACAAGATGTATGGGGGTGATCAAATGAAAACATGACATTTGTACATGGCCTGAAGCTTATTGTGCTCCCTTGTTTCTATAAAAGGGAAATCAAGTCCATTTTGAAAGGGTTCTGAATCTCTATTTTAGGAAGTAGTATATTTTGTGTCTTAATCTAAAGCAAATAGAAGATTGCTGCATTTCAATTTGTGTTCAAATCTGTAGAGAAATGAGTCATTTTCAAAGCTGAATACATTGTTACACTAGTTATAGAACCCTTTCCATATTGTATAAGTAATGAAGTTCATATGATTGCTCAATATCAAGGATATTTTGGTTCAACTTTATAGTTCTTTGTATTTTGTGTATTTTCTCTGGCTTTCTCTCAAGGAGAGAAATGATTGCTTGGAAAATATTTTGTTAACTTTGTTTTGCATTGTGGTTTTACAAGATAGTTCTATAGTACTAGATAAAGGAGGCATCAATGCAAGGTACTGATGCCATTAGTCTACTTTTAATGAAGTAATATTGCTTGAATGATACACTTGTTTTGTGTAACTTGACTCTTTAACCCAATGGATTAGGCACCAGTCTCTTACTAACCTGATATGTTGATTTAGATCCATCCCTACAATCAAAATCATTTCTATTTTTATTATTGTTCTAAGAGTAGAATTGGATAAATAATCATTCTCAATCATGGTCTGAACTATGTTACCAGAGGATTAAGTTGATTTGATAAAACCAATCATCTCCTTGGTTTATTTTCATTGAGAAAATTCTATTTTAAAGCAACACTATAAAAAAAATTTGAAATACTTTTAAGTGTTGTAAAGTGTACACCCGCCTTGGTCTTACAGAACCAAAAGTGTAGAGGATTTTAAACTTATTGTTGAATCCCGTTCATTAGCCATTGATCTAGAATCCTTGAGCATGAGAAATTGGCTAAATCTTTAGAGGATATAGGTAATCAGTTGGAGGAACCAACACCTTCCACATTTACTTCCCTTCCATCATGGGTTATCTAACTTCACCTTTTCCTTGTTTTTTTAAAATTGATTCAAAATTTGGGAACTTTATATACCACTTCTCTACCTTATTGCTAATTTTGATATTATATTCCATGTCAATGGAAATGTTCCCTAGTCTATCTACTAATTTGTTACCTTCTCTATAAGTATGGCTTATTCTGTAGTCCCGATATTTTTTCAACAACTCTACTGCTCTCTTCAAAATATTATTGAGCTTTCAATTAGGGGTTTCCTTGCAACACAAAGTATTAATCATGATCAAAGAGTCTCCTTCAACATGTATTCTTCTTAGTCCGAATGATAATCCCAACTAGAGTCTCAAAATTAAGGCTTGAATCTCTACTTCATTATTTAACTAAAATCCTATTCATTTTGCTCCTGCACCTGTTATCTCCCCTTCTTCATTCCTGATGACACAACCTATACTTGTTGCAAATATGTGCTTGATGTGTTGTCATTGATGTCAACATATCTTTCTATCAGAAATAGTGAAGGTCTAGTGCAGAGGAGTGATTAGTATTTCTAGTAAGGTGAAGATTAGAGTATGCGGATTAAAGGGTTTGTATAGGATTGACTATTGTTGCTCAAGTTGAGATTTGAGAGGTCTACATGAAGATTTAGCAAAGTTATGGCCTTCTGAGTAGAATAGGTTTCTATAGTTGTTTAGTGATGATAGAGTCGCAAGAAGTTGGTCCGGATTCATCCGGTATGAGCATATTGTGATATGCAGATCTAGAGGCATCTCTGGGATGTTGGTATGTTCCCTCAACTCGAGTGGTTCATGGTTTCGAGCTCTGAAAGCAATCTTTCTAGTATGACAGTCATGGCAGTGTGTGTTCTTGAGGTTTAGTGTGAAGATGCGAGTGATTCTAGTGATGTAAAGTGGTGTGGCTATTCTTGTTGACTTAATTGTGCTTGTGGTGGTCTATGGATCGTGTGGCTATCATGTTGGTCGTCTGCATTGATAAAGGAGCTTCTAATTGAAGTTTTCCTCTTGGTTGTTGTTGTTCTTCCCAGTCTAGGCTAACCGTATGTTTCTAGCGTGTTGTGGATGATCTAAAGATCATTTTATGAAGCATGGCATGTTAATAGAGGAAGATTCAAGTCTCAGCTATGATTGGCTGACAGTGTAAAGGTCTGCATTAAGTTTGGCCAACCTTGTTGATCATTCCAAGATGGATGAAGTGTATAAATACTTGTTGAAGAGTTGCTAAACATCATCCTTGAGAAAAATAGATTAAATTTGAATAAAAGATCAAAAGCATTGCAAAGAAGAAAAGGAACGAGAGTAGTATAGAGTGTGAAGTTAGTAAAGAAGAATTTGGGGGAAAGCAAAAGTTTTTAAGCATTCATTGAAACTGAACCAAGCATGAAGTAGATGCTATTTCTTAGTTAATTCATTCTATTCTAAATAAATTCTATAGGCAGTGACCCTCCTTTTTGAGCAGTGAGCTCTGGGCAGTGCACCTGAAGGCATGTGCCTTCTATTTTTGTAAAGTAATTTTAATAGGGTACAAATCTTTATGGGTTAACCTCCACGATGGTTTTTCCCTTAATTGGGTTTCCACATCAAAATCTTGGTGTCAAGTGTGTTGATTATGTTTCTGCTCTTATGTTGTTGATCTATGCTTTAATTTTTACATCATTAATCTGGTAGTAAGATAATAAAGGAGGTTAAAATTAGAAACAATTTATATTGTGTGACAACTTATTCGCCCCCCCTCTCAGTTGTCCGGTCAAATTCCAACAATTGGTATCAGAGCCAGATCCTCTTATAAAAGCCTGACCACTTGAGGAGATCTAGGATGTCGACCTACAAGAAGGATAGTCTATGATTTGATGGAACAAATTATTTTGTTTGGAAGAATCGCAAGGAGTGTCATTTACAATGCATGGACGATGCCTATTGGGTGATAACCAGTGTTGATTATAAACCTCCAGAGAAAGGTCCTTCAACTCCAGATCAAGTCAAAGATGCTAAAAATAACCTTCAAGCTAAAGAAGCCTTGTTGAGTGCCCTGACTGATTCAGAAATGACAAATGTCTTTGGTCTAAAAATTACTTATGAAATCTGGAAAAAGTTGGAATATCTGTATGAAGGTGATAAATATGTCAAATGTGCCAAGCTGCAAAGTCTGAGACAAAGCAAGGTTGGTATGCAAAGGCTATTCTCAAGTAGAAGGAATTGATTTTGAAGAAACATTTTCTCCGGTGGCAAGAATAGAGGTAGTCAGATCGTTTCTTGTATTTGCTGCTTTCAAAGCTTTTAAAGTGTATCAGATGGATGTCAAATCAACATTCTTGAATGGATATTTGGAGAAGAAGTTTACATTGAGCAATCGGAAGGATTTCAGTTGTCTGATCAGGGTGACATGGTTTGTAGACTGAGAAAATCCTTGTATGGACTCAAGCAAGCTCCAAGAGCCTGGTATGCAAGATTGGATAAATATTTGCTTAAGATAGGTTTTAGCAAAGGTACTGCTGATAGTAATCTTTACTTCAAGATTAATCATGAGGACATCCTAATTGTTGAGGTCTTTGTTGATGATAACATTTTTGGTGGAAATAAATGTATGTGCAAAGCATTTGCTGCCTAGATGAAAAGTGAATTTGAGATGTCAATGTTTGGAGAGATGAATTTCTTCCTAGGTCTGCAAATTATTCAATCAGATAAAGGTATCTTTATATCTCAGTCCAAGTATGTGAAAGAATTGCTGAAGAAGTTTGGAATGGAAGATTCAAAGCCAATAGGTACACTTATGGTAACTGGATGCAAGTTAAGTAAAGATGATGATCCACCCAAAGCAAATCAGAAAAGGTATAGATCAATGATTGGAGGATTTCTCTATCTGACTCAGACAAAACCTGACATCATGAACACCGTTGGACTTGTTGCTAGATTTCAATCTGATCCAAAAGAATCCCACGTTGTGGCAGTTAAAAGAATTTTTAGATATCTCAAGGGGACAATTGATTATGGATTGTGGTATCCAAAAGACAATGACTTTACTCTTCATGCATATACAGATGCTGATTGGGCAGGAGATGTGGATGACAGAAAAAGTACTAGTGGTGGTGCCTTTTTCTTGGGAAGAAGATTGGTCTCTTGGATGAGCAAAAAGCAAGATGCAATATCTCTGTCTACTGTAGAAGTAGAATATATAGTAGCAACAAATAATTGTACTTAGGTTCTGTGGATGAAGTAAATGTTGAAGGACATCAGAGTTGTGTTTGAGGAGCCAGTCACAATCTTTTGTGATAATTCTAGTGCAATAAGTATCTCAAAGAATCCAGTGTTGCATTCAAAGACATAGCATATATATATCAAGTTCCATTTCTTGAGAGAGAAGGTAAATGAGAATGAAGTCAAGTTGGAGTTTGTGTAATCTAAAGATCAAATTGCAGATATCTTCACTAAGCCTCTTACCAAGGATACCTTTGAATATCTCAGAGAGAAGTTAGACGTTATTACCCCTCTGAATCATAACTAAGATGCACTAAGGTGTATCAGTCCAGTGGAATTCTTAATCATATCTTGAGATCCATATTGATGTTGAGAAAATACTACTCTAAGGAGTAGTCAGTATGCAAACGTTGGAGTTCAGTCTGAAATAAAAAGGGGAAGAGATCATTGCAAATATGCACCCTTTGCCATTGATGTCAAAGGGGGAGAGAAGTCATGTGAAAAAATTGGAAGTAAGTAGTTGTTGGTGAAAGGGGAGCAGTGAAGAAAGTGGTTGTAGGTGTGACAAGAGAAAGTGGGAGAAGTTCTTGTCTTGATGGTTGAATTAGTTTTTTACATCATATGTTGCCATTAATGACAAATAGAGAAATTGTTGCAAATATGTGCCTAATGTGTTGTCATTGATGTCAACATATCTTTCTATCAGAAATAGTGAAGACAATGCAGAGGAGTTATTAGTATTTCCAATAAGGTGAAGATACGAGTATGTAGATTAAAGAGTTTGTATAGGATTGACTATTGTTGCTCTAGTTGAGATTTGAGACGTCTGCATGAAGATTTGGCAAAGATATGGCCTTCTGAGTAGAACAAGTTTCTGTAGTTGTTCAGTGATGACAAAGTGGCAAGAAGTTGGTCCGGATTGGTCTGGTATGATCATATTGTGATCTACAGATCTAAAGGCATGTCTGGAATGTTGGTATGTTCCCTCAACTCGAGTGGTTCATGGTTTGGAGGTCTGAAAGCAATCTTTCTAGTATGATAGTCATGTTAGTGTGTGTTGTTGAGGTTCAGTGTGAAGATGCAAGTGATTCTAGTGATGTGAAGTGGTGTGGCTATTCCTGTTGACTTAATTGTTCTTGTGGTGGTCTCTGGATCATGTGGCTGTTGTGTTGGTAGTCTGCATTGAAAAAGGAGCTCATTATTGAAGTTCTCCTCTTGGTTGTTGCTGTTCTTCCCACTCTTAGCTGACCGGATGTTCCTAGCATGTTGTGGATGATCTAAAGATCATTTTATGAAGCATGGCACGTTAATAGAGGAAGATTCAAGTCTCATCTATGATTGGCTGACAGTGTAAAAATCTGCGTTATGTTTGGTTGACCTTGTTGATCATTCCAAGATGGATGAAGTGTATAAATACTTGTTGAAGAGTTGTTAAACATCATCCTTGAGCAAAATAGATTAAATTCAAATAAAGGATCATAAGAAAAGCAAAGAAGAAAAGGAGCGAGAGAAGTATAGAGTGTGAAGTTAGTAAAGAAGAATTTGGGGCAAAGCAGAAGTTTTTGAGCATTCATTGAAACTGACCCAAACATTAAGTAGATACTATTTCTTAGTTAATGCATTCTATTCTAAATAAATTTTGTAGGTAGTGAGCCTTCTATTTTTCTAAAGTACTTTTAACAGGGTACAAATCTTTGTGGGTTAACCCCCACCGTGGTTTTTCCCTTAACCGAGTTTCAATGTCAAAATCTTTGTGTCAAGTGTGGTGATTATGTTTCTACTCTTATGTTGTTGATCTATGCTTTAATGTTTACATCATTAATCTGGTAGTAAGATAATAAAGGAGGCTAAAAGCAGAAAAAGCTTATATTGTGTGACAACTAATTAACCCCCCCCTCAGTTGTCTGGTCTAATTCCAACAATACTTTCTTGACTCGGATTGCCCTGTAAAGCCCCATCAAAATTGAGTTTAGGCCATCCAAGATTGGGTGGAATCTATTTTACCATCTGTTACTAAATTATGTTTGCAACCTAATTTAGTGAGCCCTGGACAATAGTTGTTGCAAAGGGGGTAAATAAAATTTTTATGTGCATAATCATCCAATTAATTTCTGATGTCTTGATAAAAGAACAAGAAAAGATCACTTATCGCGATCATATGACATCTCAAGTTGGGATGTCAAACCAACCTGATAAGTGAAATGCCCTAGAGACAAGAGAACATACATTCAAAGAATGATATGTATCTAACTGACTTCATTTTTTTAGTTATGATGTTGTTGATTATTCAGTACATTTCAGTGCAGTTTCAAGAGAGAGGTATTAATAAACTATCATTTCCTCATAATGTTTTAAACATGTGCTTTAAAATAGATTCAATTATTTATGGTATGTATTTGATTCAAAAAGAAAAATATACATGTCCTCGCATAAAGTAAAATAACTGATTATATTTAGAAGAGTGTTTAAATATGTCCCACACAAGTCATGGGAGTAATTGGAGTATGCTAATTAAAAGTAAATTTTACTTTTTGAAGGAATAAAAATGCATAGGAAAAGTAAAGGGACCCATCATTGCCTGTGAATGATGAATCCTGAGGTTGAGTTGGTCTTCAACTCCCTCTATCGGCTGAGCTCCAGAATACCTGCAAAAAGTGTTGTGTTAGAGAGCTCTGGGTTCCAAAACTTTTCATACACATAATCAAATCAACAAAAAAGTACCATCTACTTTTATGGAGCAGCAGCCATCTAATGAACAGTACGAGAGAGAAGTAAATTGAGCATATTCAGAGCCATATCAGATAATGTTCAAGGAGAAATAGAAGAGATAGCTGATCAAGAGATGCAATTACCAAATCAGAAGGAAAAAATCAAGAAAGAAAAGCATCATGGCCTATAATCCAAAATATGCTTTATGTTCTAACTTGTTTGTTCACTGTGCAGGTATAGGTGAAATATTCATTATAGACTTTATTCAGCATGTGGAGTAAAATGCGGCTCCCAAAAGGGTTGAGCCCAACATGCTACCCACTTGGTTATCAAGAGGGATATTAAGTGTATTTTCATCAATGAAAGTGATTTCAAGATCCATGGCAGTCAACAACCAAAGAGAGACATACAAAGAGAAACAGTCTATCAACAAGGAGCCTCCATGCATGAACAAGTATATATGTGAAAGCAGTCACTCAAGGAGAGGATAGTTGGAGATCCATCAGAAAGTTTTAGCTTGCAAAATAGTCATTGTAGTTCATGAGAGGTAGCCATAATGATAAAACAAGGACAACTATGCTTGGGATAGTCTCTGCAAAAGATTGTTATTTGAGAAGTTTCCATAACAAGGTCCAATGCAAATGAACAACATGCATAGAGATTACTTAGTTCTGGCAGATGCTAATATAGGAGAAGCAACCAATTTCAAAGGGAGTAATGATTTCATTCAAGCAATGACAACATATCAATGAAAGGATAGTGTTGGTGCTCAATAAAGTGGCAATGGGTAGAAGTGCAGTCCTATCAGAAGATAGTCATCAGACTTAGGTCCTGTAACCTCCAATACAACACATAAATCCATCTGCTCAGGTTGTTATGAGAATCCTCACACTTATAGAGACTTGAAGGTATGCAAAAGAATTCCAGAAAGACACACAGAGCACCATCAGGAATGAAGAAACAGTCATGTGCAGCTAGTAGTATAAGTTGCAAGAATGAAGAGTCTCCATTAGACAAAGGAATATTATCCTTAGTAGCACAAGACACTGGCAGAATAGTCATATGCTTATCATATAATGCACTTCAATGAGGATAGTGACCAAAAGGGAACACAAGGGTCCCATGATGACTGTGTATTAACATTCAAGGAAGTTGTGTTTCAACCATTCATAAGTGATAGTATAAGATTATAAGGAAACAACAAAACTGCCATATGAATAACAATAATATTCTAATAAAAAAATACAAATAAAAAAAATGAAGAGCCTAAGAGATATCTAAAAATGAATAGGTTGAAATCAAGCCTCGAATTTGACGGTCACCCCTGCCTGTCATATAATTTTTTATGACAGTTTGGTCATTTAACTACCTTTCAATTGATGTTTTAAGAAAACTATAAGGTGTCAAAAAATGAGTGGATTTCCACAAAAAACTACAAACAATAAGACAAACAACTCCCAACCATTTCAGCAATTTAAAAGATGAAATTGCCATAAAAAATTACAACCACCTAGTGTCATTTCAAGGTAGAAAGTCTATTTTTTTATAGACATTGAATGCTATCAAATGGACATAAAGACATATAAATTCATTTCTATTGTGTAATTTGAAGTTCTAAAAAAATCATTAATTATAAATTGAAAAAAACACAAAGGATTTCTTTTTTCTTGAACCAAACACTCCAATACAATTCCCACTTACAAATTGCAATCATTCAAATGAAATTTCAAAAAGATAGAAAGCAATAAGTTTCACAAAATATTGGTTGTACCTTAAGAGCAGCCCGTCCACTCCATAAACCAACTTACCCTCCTTTTGAACTCTGAGAGAACTTTGAATCACCACACTATGCTTAACAAAACAAATATTAACAAGTATAGACAAAGAAAATATTTGTTTCTAAATTAATTTTAAAAAATAAAAAATAATAAATAACAAGTATAGACAAAGCAAAGTTTTGTTTCAAAATTAATTTTTAAAAATAAAAAATTAATAAAACAAAGCAAAGATTTGTTTTTAAATTCAGTTTTTAAAATTTATTGAAGATAAACATTCTTTGAAAATATTCTAATTTAATATATTTTCTATATCAATTTAAAAAATGTTCAAGATCAACATTGTAAAAGAAAACATCATTTATATTTCTATATTACCCTATAATAAAATTTTAGGGTTTAAGGATAATTTAAAGTGTGGTTAGTAAAAATTTAGCAAGTCAAGTTATACGGTCTAATATATTTTAACAAAATTTGAATAGTTGAATATTAAATGTATGAAAATTGTAATAGTTAAATATTAAATTTAAAAAAGTAATAGTTGAATATTAAATTTAAAAAAATTGAAATAGAATTGAATAAGGTTATAGTTAAATATTAATTTTTATATAATGTAATTTATATTTATTAATATTAAAAAGTTGTTATAATTTGACAAAATATTTAGTTAAACTAAAAAAAATATTGTTTCAAATTAATATTCTAGTGTAACAACTTTTTAATATTAATAAATATAAATTACAAATATAGATTTTAATTAAGAGAACACTAGTAATGTGTTTCTTTAAATAAACAATAGTTTTTAGATATAAAGAATTTTTATATTTTTATGTGTCTTTTTTTCTAAATATTGATGAATAAATTTAATTATTTTATTAAAAAAGTTATATAAATTAAAAAATATTAATAACAATTCTTTTAAGTTCTGAAAATATATATGAGTAGATTTAATTGTATTATGTTGAAAATATAGATTTAAAAAAAATTGTTTTATATATGTAAAAAGAAAAATGGTTATAGGGTTTTTAGTTTATTGGTGATATTGAAGAGTTTTGAATGAGTATACAAAGAATCAAACTTGTTGAGTTTATACTTGCACTCCCAAATAAAATTATAAAAATAATCTATGTTTAACATAAAACCATTCATTTTCTGATAAGGGCGTGGTTCGTGGGGTTTGAAGCGTTCTTACTAGGGGATGAGGTCCCAAAAAAAAAACATAAAACCATTCATTTTATAGATAAACTTAAAAATTTTATGATATAATTTAAATTTAAAAAACTTGTAACATATTATCAAAAAAAAAATTAATCCAAATAAAAAATAATAATAAACCATTGTATGTTATTTTATTAAAATTGATGGTTAAATCCCTAAAATATTGTGAAAACATTCAATAATAAAATGTTAAGAAATTCTTATTATTTTTACATCTATCATATATAAAAGATCAAATTTAATTTTAATTGCACTTCAACATCTTTACATGCAGTTTTGAGCTCAAGAAACACTAACATATTAACAATAAAAGAATATTAATCTTAAAAAAGACTTTTAAAATATACAACTATTACTATTAATAATAGCAATTCATAAACAAATCCTAAAATTAGAAATTCTACTTATTGAAATTTTCTAAAACTTAAACATATCAATCATAAACAATACAATAAACAATACAATGAAATTCAAGAAACCAAACAACTAAAAAAAAGAGGAAATCAAACAACTCAAACTCAATAACTCCACTACAATGATTTCTGATTAAAAACACAATCTGCAATAAATAGTATCTACTAATTTCTTTTCTAAAACAAAAGGTGGCTACCACTTTAACATATATTAAAAATAAAAACTGATTATATTTAAAAAAACAAAAATAATTTTAATTGCACTTCAAAATCTTTACATGCAGTTTTGAGCTCAAGAAACACTAACATATTAACAATAAAAAAATATTAACCTTAAAAAAGACTTTTAAAATATTATAAGATCAAAATATTCAACCTAAAAATACAATTATTAATATTAATAATAGCAATTCATAAACAAATCCTAAAATTCCTGTAGAACCACTTAAAATAATAAAATTCTACTTCTGAAAATTTTCAAAAATTTAAACAATAAAATTCAAGAAAACAAACAATGCAAACTCAATAACACCACTAAATGATTTTAGATTAAATTCACACTATTTATTGATTTTTTTTTTCTAAAAGAAAAGGTCTTTTAACATATATTAATAATAAAAACCGATTACAGTATGGGGATGGACGCCATCCATATTCTCTTTGCACATACATATATAAAGCTTACAAAAACCGCCCCATAATGGCTTGGAAACATCAACCATAGCCCAAACAAAAAACCACTACCAATAAACCATATATCATATATCATCCCATGTGAACACCAGCAAATAGGAGAACAAAAAAAGCCCACATAAAGTAAATAATCTTGCTCAGGCACTAGTTTCACTGATGAAAATCTCAAGAAAACACGATATCTATTCATGAATATTCAAATTCTAATGAAAGCAAATAATACCACTAAAATGAAAATCTCGTCAAATCAAAAGCACTAGACTGAAGAGGAGGAGCAGGAGCTACTTTATGCATTGTGCTCTACGTCTGGTGAGTCATGTTGGGGCATTCATTGATTTAAGCAGACATTGGAAAGTGGAAATACTGTTGGCAGGGGAGAGCAGGGGAGGCAGAGTGTTGTTCAGAAAAAAAAAACAAATGCTACAGCAAATATGGACAACAATATAATAGAAACAAACATACACAGAGACAGAGAGACAAGGCAACTGACAGCAATATATTTTGTATATATTTTCCTTTACTAGAATACATTCAAACTTCATACACATTACAATGCAGAGCGAGTTGCACACTAAATGATTCTGGAGCGACCTGAAGGAACTCCGTAGCTGTCTGTGCGTCACTGTTGCTGCTGCACATAGAAACTTCTATCCTCTGCTATATTCTCCTTCTACTATTCTCTTTTGGAACATACGCATACACTGCTGCTGCTGCAGGATAACTCATGCTCTTCTTCTCTGTCTGCGGTCAACTGACTTTCCCTCCTTTTTGTCTCATTCTTTCCCTTTCTAGAAAACTGGTGCTCAACACATTTCAAATTAAAACTCACCTACATTATTGAATGCTGGCAGGTGCAAACGGTGCTGGGGCTAATTTGGGAGATACCTAGGTCTGACACGGGGGCAGGGTGCAATTAATTTTCTGATAGAAGATTAAATTCTTCCAACACTCCCCCTTAATCTGAAGTTAGATGTCATTCATCAATTTTCTTTCCAGAACTAATCTCCGGAGTTGTACTTATCCATTTGCCTTTTCAGAGCAGATCTCTGGAGCTATTTCTGCCACTATGCATCACCTCCGGAGCTCTTTTCTGCAGCTCCGGAGCACTTGTCTATATCTCTGGAGCTGACTTCCTACATCTCCTATTTCTGCATCTCTGGAGCATCTCCAGAGCTACACATACCATCTAGAGTTGAACCTTTGGAGCTCTGCTATTGTCTTTCCGGATCTGAACCTCCAGAGCTACCTTCTTTGCAGGATTGCACACCTCCAGAGTTGTCCACAATGCCTAGCCTATCTCTTAGGCATTCAAAAATATCTTTTGGCAATGCCTTTGTGAAAATGTCAGCGAGCTGCTGCTCGGATCTGCAACACTGTAACTCAATCTCTCCTCGTTCTACCAACTCCCTTATGAAGTGACAATGGATCTCATTGTGCTTGCTTCATCCGTAGAAGACTGGATTCTTTGTCAGGGCTATTGATGAAACATTGTCACAATGAATGGTTGTACCATCTTCTTGCTGCTCATTCAAGTCTGCAAGGATCGTTCTCAACCAAATAGTCTGACATGCTACTGCATTTGCTACAATATACTCAGCTTTTGCTGTAGAGAGAGAAACAATGGACTGCTTCTTGGATGCCCATGATATCACGCCTGAACCCATGTGAAGTACATAGCCAGATGTGCTCTTCCGGTCATCTACATTACCTGCCCAATCACTATCTGTGAAATCATCCAACTTAAACTCATTAGAAACATCATACAAGATGCCATAACCTGTTGTACCATTCACATACCTCAGGATCCTCTTTCCTGCTTGCCAATGTATGTCCTTAGGCTTCTCCATGAACCTAGAAATTAGGCTTACAACATACATCAAATCAGGCCTAGTAGTTGTCAAGTACATGAGGCTTCCAACCATGCTCTTGTAGAGGGTTGGGTTTACTTCCTTGTTGTTGTCCTTTTTACTCAATTTCAGACCTGTAGCTGTTGGTGTAGGGGCAAGTTTACTATTCTCCATTTTAAATCTCTTCACAATCTGTTTGGCATAGTTAGTTTGTGAAATAAATATGCCATGCTCTATTTGCTTGACCTCAATGCTGAGAAAATACTTCAGCAGACCTAAGTTTGTCATCTCAAACTCATTCTTCATTGCCTCTTTGAAATCAGCAATGAAAAGATCACTATTGCCAGTAAAAATCAAATCATCTACATACAAAACAACAATCAAAATTTTACCTTCAGCTGCTTTGATGTAAAGAGTTGGCTCACTGTTGCTTTTACTAAAGCCATTACTCACTAAATATGAGTCTATTCTACTGTACCATGCCCTAGGTGCTTGTTTCAGCTCATAGAGGGCTTTCTGGAGCTTATACACTTTGTCCTCTTGCCCTAGGACTTCATAGCTAGGTGGCTGCTCTACATACACTTCCTCTTTTAGTACTTCGTTCAAGAAGGTTGACTTTACATCCATTTGAAACACCTTCCACTTGTGTTAGGCTGCTATTGCTATGACTGCCCGAACTGTTTCCAGCCTTGCAACTCGTGCATATGTCTCATCATAATCTCTTACAGGCTGTTGTTTGTACCCTTTTACAACTAGCCTTGCCTTATGTCTCTGTATTTGTCCTTTAGCAGTAGACACGGTCTTATAGACCCACTTAACTCCAATCACTTGTTTACCCTTGGGTGAATCAATTAGCTGCCATGTGTCATTCCTCTCTATGGCATCCAATTCTTCATCCATGGCCTTACACCATTTCTCTTTTTTCACATATTCTTCAAAGTGGATTGGATCACTATAAGAAAATAATGCAAAATTCAAATTCTCATCATCATCAGCATACCTTGTGCTGTCATAAATGTCCTTCACACTCCTTGTCCTCCGTGGCATCAATGATGCAAGTGTGGGGTCTAAGTTACCTCCAGAGCTGCTGCTGTTCTATCCTCTGGAGCCACTATATTAACCTCCGGAGCTACTGCACTACTGAACTCTGGAGTTGCAAATCTCTAGAGTTGCAGACCTCCGAAGCTGCTGATCTCTAGAGTTGCTATGCTGCACACCTCTGGAGCTGCTATTGTTCTCCAATGCTCTATGGTAGTTTCTCCCTGAGCTGCTGCTCTCCATAGTTCCTCCAGAGTTGCTATCCTCTGGAGCTTCTTCATCTTCAAGGGGTATTGTGACTGAAATACCCATGGTGCTATCCACCATTCCATCCCATGCTTCATTCTCAATGAACTCAACATCCCTGCTAATCACAATCTTTTTGGTGATGGGATTATACAGTCTGTAGGCATTTGACTCTTCACTATAGCCTGTGAAGATACATTTTTCACCTCTATCATCAAATTTCTGCCTCTTCTCTTTAGGCACAAATGCATATGTGACACACCCGAAGATTCTTAGGTGTTCAACACTCTATTTGTTGTTTGTCCATGCCTCTTATGGAATCCTGTCACGAATGGCTTTTGTATGACACCTGTTCAATAGGTAAACCACTATTGCTACAGCCTCACCCCAAAAAACATGTGAGAGTCCTTTTCCTTTCAGCATGCTTGCTGCCATCTCTTGAATGGTTCTATTTTTCCTTTCAGCTACTCCATTTTGTTATGGAGTATACCTAGTTGTAAACTATTTATGAATGCCTTCATACTTGCAGAAATTCCTTAGAGATATACTCTCCTCCTCGATCTGTTCTCAGGGCTTTGATATAGTGGCCACTTTTCTTTTTCAGCTGATGCCTTAAACTCCTTAAATTTCTCAAAGGCTTCTGATTTGTTCTTCAAAAAATAAACCCAGATTTTTCTGCTGTAATCATCTATGAAGGTCATGAGATAAACATTCCCACCTAATGTGGGGGTCTTCATAGGGCCACATAAATCTGAATGCACCAACTCCAATGGTGCTCTTGCCCTCTTAGAATACCCTGATTGAAAGGGTTGTCTATGTTGCTTTCCTAAAATGCAGGCTTCACATTTTCCATCAGGCTCCACAATGCTTGGTAGCCCTCTAACCATGCCTTTCTTGGACAATAAACTCAAGCCAGAAAAACTTAAGTGCCCATACCTCAAATGCCACAGTTTGGATGGGTGTTTGATGATTGTCTTAAAGGTTGTTTGCTGTCCCACTGCTGTGACCGCTAGAGATAGTGCTAGAAACTGTGCTAGAGATAGCGCCGGAGACTCTATGTGTATCCTAAGAGGAAACATTATGTTCATCATCATCTGCATTGCTGCAATGACTTTCTTACTACCTCCTTTGTCAACTATTATGCACTCTCCATTTTCCATCAGGATTCTATAACCATTTTGGACCATCTGTCCAATGCTCAATAGGTTATGTTTTATGCCAGGGGCATAATAGACATCCTAGATCTTCCTCCTTTCACCATTCTTGGATTGAATGTTGACTATACCTTTTCCCATGATGGGAACTTGCTCATTGTTTCCCATTTTTATATCAGTCTTGATGCTGCTATCTATGGAGGCAAAGAAGTTTTTATTTCCACTATTGTGGTTGCTACAACCGCTGTCTAGATACCATACTTCATCACTACTCCTTTCATCAAGGTTGCAAATAATAAAAATATTTGACTGTCTTTCATTTTCAGCCTTGTTTTCATTTGCTACATTAGCATTTTGGCCTCCAAGACCACGTTGTTTCTTTCTACACTCACTAGCATAATGACCAAACTTATGACAGTAATAACATTGAATATTACTTTTTCATACCTATGATTAGAACTAATGTTCTTCTTCTTTTCTTGATAGCTTGGCTATGAGTTGCTTGCCTCTTCTTGGCTATTTGAAACTCCTCTTCTGGAGTTTCTTCTTCCTCTACCTCTTTGACCTCTAGCTCTGCTATTTCTTCCTCTTCCCCTACCTCTTACATTGGTTTGAGCCTTGAAGGCTTGCTCAAGGGAAGGAGCGGATCTATTCAACCGCTGCTCATGGCTTTGTAGAGAGCCCATCAACTCATCCACTATCATCTTGGATAGATCCTTTGTCTCTTCAATGGTTATGACAATAGGGTCAAATCTAGAAGGTAGAATCCTTAGGATTTTTTCAACAATCCTTTGTTCATTCATAGTTTCTCCATTTATCCTCAGCTGATTTAGCATGGTAGAAACTCTAGTGTGAAAGTCTAAAATAGACTCACTCTCTTTCATCTATAGGGTCTCAAAATCTCTTCTAAACAGCTGGAGCTTGACTGATCTCACTTTATCAGTTCCCTTATAGTTGTTCTGCAATATCTCCCATGCCTATTTTGAGTAGTTTGCTACTGCAATGCGGGGGAAAATAGCCTCTGTCAAGGCTGCCTCAACTAGACTGAGGGCTTTTGCATCCTTCATTCTTATTTCCTTCAACTAGTTTCTTTGAGCATTAGAAAGGCCTGCATAGGCTGCTGGGTCTGTGATGTCTGTGAACCCATTTGTGATCAAATCCCATAGGTCATTAACAACTAGAATAGTCTTCATCTTCTTAGCCCAAATGTCATAGTTCTACCCATCAAAATTCGGTGGCTGCTGCCATCCTTTGCTATCCGTACCTGCCATGCTTCTCGAATCTGAGAAGGATGATAATGCCTAGACAAACTAGGGCTTATAAGAAACACCCACTTGAGTCTAACTACCCAGAAAAATAGGGCTCTGATACTAATTGTTGGTAGGGGAGAGCAGGGGAGGGAGAGTATTGTTTAGAAAAAAAAAACAAATGTTACATCAAATATGGACAGCAATATAATAGAAACAAGCATACATAGAGATAGAGAGACAAGGCAATTGACAACAATATATTTTGTATATATTTTCCTTTACTAGAATACATTCAAACTTCATACACATTACAATGCAAAGCTGCTGCTCTATTTTCTTGTTATGCCCCAATCACTAGAGCTGCACACTAAATGATTCTGGAGCTGCCTGAAGGAACTCCGTAGTTGTCTGTATGTCATTGTTGCTGCTGTACACATAAACTTCTATCCTCTACTATATTCTCCTTCTACTATTCTCTGTTGGAACATACTCATACACTATTGCTGCTGCAGGATAACTCATGCTCTTCTTCTCTATCTGTGGTCAACTGACTTTCCCTCCTTTTTGTCTCATTCTTCCCCTTTCCAGAAAACTGGCACTCAACACATTTCAAATTCAAACTCACCTACCTTATTGAATACTGGTAGGTACAAACAGTGTTGGGGTTGATTTGGGAGATACCTAGGTCTGACGCAGGGATAGGGTGCAATTAATTTTCTGATGGAAGATTAAATTCTTCCAACAAATACGCTATCCAAGAAGCCAAATGCTGATTATTAGAATGACCGATTTGGGGCCCAAACTGAGGCCTCACATGCTGAGATTCCCACTTTAAACTCTATAGCAGAATTGATTCTTTGTTTTTAGGATCATTAATCCCACCCTGGTAGCTTCCAACATCTCCCTATGTAGACAAATTGGCACCAATATTTTGGGAATTCATGTTAACAAACTACGTGTTATCACCCAATACTGAAACCCCATATGGATGAAAGCTATAGTGTGCCCCACATGATGGCATTGTAAAATTTGTAGCATTAATAGGAGCCACTTCACAGGAATCCACATAGCAATCTCCACTGGCCATACTGCAAGGTATGTAATGCACACCAATATTCTTCACTGGGTCCACAAGTGCATTCCTGGCTCCCTCAACAGTCACATATATAAAAAGAGCATTCCCAGTCTTTTTACCAATTCTTATGGGTCCCGCTTCTATTTCTCCATACTTAGAAACGAATATGGGAAACATTTCGTCAGGGATGTAAGATGGGATATTTCTAACAGAAATCATTCTTCAATAACTGACTCAACAAGCTTACTTTCTGCACTGTGTTGTAAGTCTCATGAGTCATGTTGGGGAATTGAGAGAAGACCCAGGCTTAGATCAGTATCTGGAAAATGTGGAGAAGAACTAGAGGCATTCATCCCAGTTTGTTGATTGTAGAAACTATGTAGTCTAGCCCAAGTTATCCCCAATACTGAAATCCCATATGGATTCAAGCTATGGTGTGTTCCCCCTGATGGCATTGTGAAATTCGTAGCATTAACAGGAGCCACTTCACTGGAGTCCACAAAGCAATCTCCACTAGCCATACTGCAGACCATGTAATGCCCACCAATATTCTTCAATCGGTGCACAAGTGCCTTCCTGGCTCCCTCAACAGTCACATATATAAAAATAGCATTCCGAGCCTTCTTATCAAATCTTATGGGTCCCGCTTCTATTTCTCTATACTAAGAAAAGAACATGAAAGGCCTTTTGGCATGCATGTCAGATGGGACTTTCCTTACAGAAATCATTCGTTCAATAACTGGCTCAACATGCTTCTTTTCTTCACCTTTTCCTTTTCTTTCATTCCTTGTGGCCTTCATTGCTCTATGCCAGAAACTCAACCCTTGCTTTATGTATCTGGATTTTGAAAACAGTCCTTCAATGAATGAGTAGTGTGTTTTCTACTTTGTAACTGCAGCTTAATAAGCTTTTAGAACTCTATATATAGCTTCAGAACTCTATTTATAGCTTCATAACTCTATTTATAAATATAGCTTTAATATGGTTCATGATAAAGATTAACCAATATAAAATAGAGCGTGAGTTTAACTATCTATTGAGGAGTTAATAATGATCTTGTACTGTTTATTAAAAAGCATGCAAGTTTTATTATTAATTTAGGACAGTATTTTATTTTATTTTTTTATAGTGAAAAAACATGCAGCAGATATTTTGAGCATGCTGGACAATCAATAGTGTGATCACGATTTGCTGCTAATTGCTGTCAATGTTTTTTGCAGAAACTGATATCGGAATGGTTGTAAGAAATTTTATTGTGCAAGTCAATAATTCTCACCAAATCAAATCATTAACATGGTTAATGGTGACATCTTCCAATTCTAGCTTTGTAATTTATAGGACAGAATTATAAATATTTAAAAGAGAATTACAAATATGGGGGTATCAAAATGAAAATATTTTGGTAATTAGTAGAAGTAGGATTTAATATCAAAATATTCTCAATGTCTTGACAACAGATCAATGTCCTCAACTAAGAAATAATCCAAAAAAAGCAATCAAAGAATTTAATATTTTATTTTTTTATTATATTAAAGCAATGGCAAAACCAAAGGATATGGTGATGCTTTGCAAACTATGTATTAAGAATCTAACAAAGTTAGATTGGTAAGACTTCAAACCCTTAGAAGAGATTTTGAAATTTTTAGGAAAAGAAAAGTTGAGCTCCTTCAGACATATTTTTCAAATACTAGCAAGTGATACAATATTTCAAGGATAGCTACCATATTTCAAGGTTAGCTAGGATAATTAATGCATCTAGTCTTCTACATCCTCAGATGCATCATCTCACCTGATCATAGGTACCTTTTGAAGTGACTTGCAAGTATTCTTTTGGTTGTGTTTGTGTGATACATGACTTTATTTTTTTCTTGGAGGGCTATTCGTAAATATCATCCACTTCAACAGTCAAAGGTCAATTTTGGCCAATAAAAATAGGACAAATATTTACCACTTTTTATTGTGAATTGGGTGTAAAATTTCTATTGAATGTTTGACCATTGAAGTGGATGATATTTAAGTAGAGTGTGTCCCTCATAGGACCAACTACATACAAGAACCATAAACATTAGTCATAGAAAGAGGCGCAACGATGAGAACACAGAACAACATATGTGCTTGAGAAAGAGTTTGGGGTACCATGTTTGAGTAGTGAAGGTGGATGAACTAGATAGTACCAAATACATTTCCCACCTTAGCCTCCATTCTGGTAGACTGTAGTTGAAAGCCATGGACCTTAAGAGTAGGGTTAAGAATATTAATACACCCATACTAGAGACCTTTTTGCAAGCATTGAAAACATAGGAAATAGCCACAGAAGAGTGAAGCAACACCATAGTAAAAATCTCACCTAGGGGAGCCTCACCATTGTATATGTTGTAAGCATTGAGGGAAACCTTCCAATAGTCAAGATTCAAGTGTACTTGCAAACCAAGAAAAATGCAATTGAAATGACATAATCAGGATCTTGCACCAGATCCATGATGTTTGAGAGGTAAATGGAGGCCAATTTTTACATACTCAACATAGGGAGAAGATAGAAGCAGTAGATTACCAATCACAATTTTGGCTACAAATTCCACTTGTGTGTAGACAATATTGAAAAACATGTGTAGCTTCACAGCATCATACTCCCCTTCATCCTCTGGTTCCACTCCAAAGAAGGAAGGTTGTTAGTGTATATATATTTCATACAATTAGGCTTAAGCCTACTTAGGTGTGCATTTATACAATCTTGACACATGCCTCATTGAGGTGTCAAAGTTGTTGGGCGGTTAGGAGAGGTATCGCTGAGTTGCCCACTAACTAGCCACCTTCTGCTAGTTTTTAGGGAGGCAACTCACCACCACTCATAGTTTAGGAGTCCTTTCCTCAACTAACAACTTCCTCTCCTCAACTATTTGTACTTGACTTCTCCAAGTTATTCGATGGTGTATTTTCTTGATTTTGCATACCATTCCTTTGTTGTGTTACAATATTTGTGCTTGTTTTTTGTCTCCTTGTTCTTTAGGAAATCTTACAATGGTTGATTCAAAAGTTTAAAATAAAGACATCCATTGAAGTTGAAAGGATAAGAACCTACATAATCACAAAGAAAATGGGAAGGAATTGCATGTGAGGAGAAAAACATAAGATGAGAAATAAAGTTTGTTGAACCAAATGGGGAATTTTTTTTTTTGGGTGAACCAAATGGGGAATTATTGAAGGCCAACACATGTCAATATCTCTTGTCAATAGAGAATTAATGAGATAGTATCCATTATAGATGCACTCTAAGATCACTCTACTTAAATTTCAATTATTTCAACGGTCAAATATCTAATAGAAATTTTACACCTCATTCACAATAAAAAGTGGTAAATATTTGTTCTATTTTTATTGACCAAAATTGACCTTTAACTATTGAAGTGGATGATATTTAAGAATAGCCCTCCAAGAGGAGAATAAAGCCATGCATCAGCCAAACATAGCCAAAAATACTTGCAAGTCACTTCAAAAGGTACCTATGATCAGGTCAGATGATGCATCAGGCATGTAAAAGAATAGATGCTTTAATTATCCTAGCTAACATTGAAATATTTTATCAATTGCTAGTATTTGAAAGAATTCAATAGGAGATAGAAACTAAAGAAGTGATGCCTTTGATCATATCTATCAAACCCATCTGAACTAAGAATGATATGTAGCAAGAAGATGACGTGAGAATACAATATTACCGTTGGCCAATATGATCTTAAGTTGTGACATATTAAGCTACACTTTGTCAAATTAATTTGATATGACGATGTCAAGGCAATATTAATTAGTCATAGAAAAAAATATATACTAATGATGCTTGCATCTTGGCCCCTACAAAATTTGAAATCCATATCTTGATGTTATAGAAATGTTTTATCCATTCTCCATGCATGGATCCTTAGGAGAGAGACTAACTTTAACCTTGGCTAAGAAATCGATCAGTATATTTGGCAAGTAGATATTGAATAGATCCCCATAAAGTGACCATAATTGTCAATTAAATTATGTGTACTCAATTGAACAACTCTGCAGATTAGTTTTTTTGACACCTATTAGGGCCTAGGTAAAAAATATGAATACTTTGAACTTGGTTTATCCCATGATTAGCTAGCCAGTCAGCCACCCCATTCACCTCCCTATAACAATTTGAGATTTTGTATTCATTAAGCCAAGTTAAGCACTTCCATATAGGTTGTATTAAGTATTTCAATTTCCAATCAAGTGCCTTTTTTTATTTCAAGGTAGTGATGATTATCATTGAATCTCCCTCAATATACAATTGTGATGATAATTATCATTCAATCTCCCTCAACCCATAATTTTTTAATGTTTAAATCTATGGCCAATTCTAAGCTTTTCATGAGAGATGAAGCTTCTATTGTATTATTAGTGCCCTTTGGGAGTTTGGTTTCTTTAGTGAAAATGAAATTTCCAGATGGGTCTCTAAGTATACATCCCACACCTAAGAGACTGGGATTTCTGCACAATGCTCCATCAAAATTTAGCTTGAGGAAAGGAGTGGTGGGGGGAATCTATTTGACTAGATTGAGATTCACATTGATTGTCTTGTTTCAAATTGAGCATGCTTGGGAGGGGGGTGAATCATCTACTATTTGTTGAGAACAAAGTTACCCCAATTCAAAAAAATTCAATTTGAATTGGGACAACTCATCACCTTAGCCATCACCACTTCTAATATGGTTGCACCGATTTTATTTAGTACCTTTTCTAGTGGAAAGGGATACTTTATGAAAATTAATGAGTTAAGGCTTGAGTGGTTACTTTTGAAGGGTTTAATTGAAGGTGGTTAGATAAAAAGACCCCTTAGATCAAGCCCCCTTGGAAATAACCCCCTATTCTCAAATCAAACCCTTGATGGAGTCTCCTTTGCACCTATCAAAATGCTAACAAAAAACCAATTTTGCTTCACCTTTTGGGGGACCAAATGAAGTCATTTAAAAATTCTATTTTGGAAGTATGTAGCCCTTAGTATAAGCTTTCCAAAAAATATTATATTGAATATATTTCATTTGATTAGTATATTTATTTTCTATTTTCTAATGAAGATAGGGTTTTCACCAAACATCAATGTCTCTATTCCAGACACATGGAAAAATAAAAAATAGAGAAAACATTTCTAAAAATATCTGCACACTAGGTATTGATGTCCTTGTTTCAACAAAAAAGAATAAGTTAGTTTGGATACATACATAAAAAGTTATGATGGATGGTATAAACTTATGTCTAAATTATAATCAATCTCACTTCAAAAATTAATTTAAAAAATATGAAACAAAAATTTATTAAAAATATGTGCATACTAGATATTGATGTTACAAATATATGTTTAAAAATTTATAATTTTTTCTTTTCTATAAAATTTTTTATGTTGTATCATATAAACATTACTTTTTAAACATGATGTTAACTATTAAAATACAAGTTATTAAAGGTTACATAAAAAAATCACAAATTAGTTCTTAATTGTGAATGAGGTGTAAAATTGCTATTGAATGTTTGACCATTGAAGTGGATGATATTTAAGTATAGTGTGTCCCTTGTATGACCAACTACATACAAAAATTACTAACATTAGTCATAGAAATAGGCACAATGATGAGAACAGAGAATAACATATGTGCTTGAGAAAGAGGTCGAGGTACCATGCCTGAGTAGTGAAGGTGGACGAACTGGATAGCACCAAATATCTTCCCCACCTTAGCCTCCATTCTGGTAGGTAGTTGAAATCCATGGACCTCAAGAGTAGCGTTAAGAATATTAATACACCCATACTGGAGACCTCTTTGCAAGCATTGAAAATATAGGAAATAGCCAGAGAAGAGTGAACCAACACCATAGGAAAAATCTCACCTAGGGGAGCCTCACCATTGTAGATGTTGTAAGCATCGAGGGAAACCTTCCAATAGTCAAGATTGAAGTGTGCTTGCAAACCAAGGAGAATGCAATCGAAATGACATAATCAGGATCTTGCACTAGATCCATGATGTTTGAGAGGAAAATGGAGGCCATTTTTGATAGCCTCAACATAGGGAGAAGATTGAAGCAGTAGATTACCAATCACAAATTTGACAACAAATTCCACTTGTGTGCAGTCAATATCGAAAACCATGTGTAGATTCACAGTATCATACTCCCCTTCATCCTCTGGTTCTGACTCCAAGGAAGGAAGGTTGTTAGTGTATATATATTTCATACAATTAGGCTTAAGCCTACTTAGGTGTGTCTTTAACACATGCCTCATTGAGGTGTCAAAGCTGTTGGGCAGTTAGGAGAGGTATCACTGAGTTGCCCACTAACTAGCCACCTTATGCTAGTTTTTAGGGAGGCAAATCAGCACCACTCATAGTTGAGGAGTCCTTTCCTCAGTTAACAACTTCCTATCCTCACCTATTTGTACTTGACTTCTCCTAGTTATTCGACGGTGGATTTGCTCAGTTTTGCATACAATTTCTTAGTTGTGTTACAATATTTGTGCTTGTTTTTTTGTCTCCCTATTCTTTAGGAAATCTTACAATGGTTGATTCAAAAGTTAAAAACAAAGACATCCATTGAAGTTGAAAGGATAAGAACCTACATAATCACAAAGAAAATGGGAAGGAATTGCATGTGAGGAGAAAAACATAAGATGAGAAATAAAGTTTATTGAACCAAATGGGGAATTATTGAAGGCCAACACATGTCAATACCTCTTGTCAAAAGAGAATTAATGAGACAGTATCCATTATAGATGCATTCTAAGAGCACTCTACTTAAATATCATCCATTTCAATGGTCAAATAGTTAATAGAAATTTTACACCTCATTCACAATAAAAAGTGGTAAATATTTGTTCTATTTTTATTGACCAAAATTGACCTTTGACTATTGAAGTGGATGATATTTAAGAATAGCCCTCCAAGAGGAGAATAAAGCCATGTATCATCCAAACATAGCCAAAAATACTTGCAAGTCACTTCAAAAGGTACCTATGATCAAGTCAGATGATATAACGGGGATGTAGAAGAATAGATGCTTTAATTATCCTAGCTAACATTGAAATATTGTATCACTTGCTAGTATTTGAAAGAATTGAATAGGAGATAGAAACTAGAGAAGTGATGCCTTTGATCATATCTATCAAACCCATATGAGCTGAGAATGATATGTAGCAAGAAGATGATGTGAGAAGACAACATTACCGTTGGCCAATAGGATTTCAAGTTGTGACATGTGAAGCTACGCTTTGTCAAATTAATTTGATATGACGATGTCAAGGCAATATCAATTAGTCATAGAAAAAAATATATACTAATGATGCTTGCATCTTGGCCCCTAAAAAATTTGAAATCCATATCTTGATGTTATAGAAATATTTTATCCATTCTTTGTGCATGGATCCTTAGGAGAGATACTAACTTTAACCTTGGCTAACAATGTGATCAGTATATTTGGCAAGTAGACATTGAATAGATCCTCATAAAGTGACCATAATTGTCAATTAAATTATGTGTACTCAATTGAACAACTCCGCGGATTAGATTTTTGACACCTATTAGGGCCCAGGTCAAAAATATTAATACTTTGAATTTGGTTTATCCCATGATTAGCTAACCAATCAGCAACCCCATTCAGCTAACTCATCAAATTTTGAATTAAGGTCATACATTTCCTTTGCCTCCTCATCAATATGGTTGGGGAATTTCAGAAAGCCTTTGTTCATTTTTATTCTCATCTACCATGTATGTAAGTCTCTAGGATCCTATTCTGCAACTACGAAGACTGCAAGGGGTGGGTGTAAATGTAGTGGAGGCTTGTAACGCATCCCAATCCAATTAGTTTTGAGTTGTTGTAGTATCTCTATGAATGCCTCATCTCTTCTATAAGACCATCTAAGGTTGGTAGGGGAAATCATTTCTCTCCTTTTCAAATACATAGGCATAGGGGTATATATTTCTTCACAGGCACTCCAAGCTTTGTCAATTAATGGTGGTCCATTAACTTTGGCGTCTTCAAAACTGATCCTAATGCTTTCATTGTATTTCTCTCTCATATGCTCATAGCTCTTAACTCTTCAAAACAGAGCTTTAAAAGCAAAAGGCTTCCAATTAGGGTATCTCATTTGTAATCCCGCAGTCCTTTCTCCATGGAGATACTCCCTAGTTTTGTCTTGCCTAGTCCTTACTCATTGAGGTGTCAAAGATGTTGGGTGGTTAGGAGAGGTATCACTGAGTTGCCCACTAACTAGCCACCTTATGCTAGTTTTTAGGGAGGCAACTCACCACCACTCATAGTTGAGGAGTTCTTTCCTCAGCTAACAACTTCCTCTCCTCACCTATTTGTACTTGACTTCTCCAAGTTATTCGATGGTGGATTTGCTCAGTTTTGCATACAATTTCTTTGTTGTGTTACAATATTTGTGCTTGTTTTTTATCTCCTTATTCTTTAGGAAATATTACAATGGTTGATTCAAAAGTTAAAAACAAAGACATCCATTGAAGTTGAAAGGATAAGAACCTACATAATCACAAAGAAAATGGGAAGGAATTGCATGTGAGGAGAAAAACATAAGATGAGAAATAAAGTTTGTTGAACCAAATGGGGAATTATTGAAGGCCAACACATGTCAATATCTCTTGTCAACATAGAATTAATGAGACAGTATCCATTATAGATGCACTCTAAGAGCACTCTACTTAAATATCATCCATTTCAATGGTCAAATAGTTAATAGAAATTTTACACCTCATTCACAATAAAAAGTGGTAAATATTTGTTCTATTTTTATTGACCAAAATTGACCTTTGACTATTGAAGTGGATGATATTTAAGAATAGCCCTCCAAGAGCAGAATAAATCCATGCATCATCTAAACATAGCCAAATATACTTGCAAGTCACTTCAAAAGGTACCTATGATCAGGTCAGATGATGCATCAGGGATGTAGAAGAATAGATGCTTTAATTATCCTAGCTAACATTGAAATATTGTATCACTTTCTAGTATTTGAAAGAATTCAATAGGAGATATAAACTAGACAAGTGATGCCTCTGATCATATCTATCAAACCCATCTGAGCTGAGAATGATATGTAGCAAGAAGATGACGTGAGAAGACAACATTACTATTGGCCAATAGGATCTCAAGTTGTGACATGTTAAGATACCCTTTGTTAAATTAATTTGATATGATGATGTCAAGGCAGTATTAATTAGTCATAGAAAAAAATATATACTAATGATGCTTGCATCTTGGCCCCTACAAAATTTGAAATCCATATCTTGATGTTATAGAAATATTTTATCCATTCTCTGTGCATGGATCCTTAGGAGAGATACGATCCTTAGGAGAGATACTAACTTTAACCTTGGCTAACAATTTGATCAGTATATTTGGCAAGTAGACATTGAATAGATCGTCATAAAGTGACCATAATTGTCAATTAAATTATGTGTACTCAATTGAACAACTCCGCAGATTAGATTTTTGACACCTATTAGGGCCCAGGTCAAAAATATTAATACTTTGAACTTGGTTTATCCCATGATTAGCTAACCAGTTAGCAACCCCATTTAGCTAACTCATCAAATTTTTAATTGAGGTCATACATTTCCTCTGCCTCCTCATCAATATGTTTAGGGAATTTTAGAAAGCCTTTGTTCATTTTTATTCTCATCTGCCATGTATGTAAGTCTCTAGGATCTTGTTCTACAACCACTAAGACTGTAGGGGGTGGGTGTAAAAGTAGTTGAGGCTTGTAACGCATCCCTATCCAATTAGTTTTGAGTTGTTGTAGTATCTCTGTTAATGCCTCAGCTCTTCTATAAGACTATCTAAGGTTGGTAGGGGAAATCAATTCTCTCCTTTTCAAATACATAGGCAGAGGGGTATATATTTCTTTGCAAGCACTCCAAGCTTTGTCAAATAATGGTGGTCCATTAACTTTGAAGTCTTCAAAATAGATCCTAATGCTTTCATTGTATTTCTCTCTCATATGCTCATAGCGCTTAACTCTTTTAAACTGAGCTTTAAAAGAAAAAGGCTTCTGATTAGGGTATCTCATTTGTAATCCCATAGTCCTTTCTCCATGGAGATACTCCCTAGTTCTGTCTTGCCACTAAATCTGATTTTGCATGTTGGACATAAATGCCCTTAGTTGAACTTCCCCCACAAACAGATTGATAAAGAAATCATTATGTTTTCCAAGAAATAGATTATGAATGAAAAATTCACATAACATTTTTTTCTAAATAAGAGGTACTTCTTTAAATGCTTTGAGGAACTGCTGATCATCTGGGTCATGTGGCAAGTTGTAAGAGATTCTTAAGTGTTTTCATCTCAATAGATGCTTATTAAGGAACATGGAATACAATCTGGATGGTTTCCTACATGCCAATAATAGTTCTCCAATTTTATATGCATCTATTTTAGCCTGATACAACATGTCATAAGATTCCTTTAATAATACTATTTCCTTTTTATGTCTAGCATTTTCATCTCTAGATTGTCTTAAGAAACAACATTTTTCCATCCATTTGGCCAACAGGGGAAGGATGTGAACTTGAAACCACTCCATCTTAGTTGGATCTATTTGAACCTCTTTTGACTCTATAGTTGGCTTGACACTAACTTCTTGTAAATCCCATTCCAATTCAATAGTTCTGCTTAAAGCTCTATTCAGTTCCAATTTCTATTTTTCTTGTTCCTCTACAAATGCTTTCAAACACTGCTCCAAATTGAAGGTTAAATTCTTAATTTGTTTATACTTTTCATATAAACTAGCCAAACACTTATCTTTTTCTTCAATTTGTTGTAATTGGGACTGTAATTCTTTAATGGTTTGATCTCTCTATTCCATGAGCTCTGTTTGTTACTCTATCTCCTGTTGTTGTTTGTTTATCTATTCCTCATTTTGTTGCAGTTTATTTTTTAATTAAATAATTCATGCTCTCAATTCCTCTATTTCTGGTGTCATATACTCATTTTTGTTATCCTCTGCATCTGTAGAAAGGGGGGAAATAAAAATTTCTGCTTCATTGCCGAACACAAGTCCTTCATTAGTTGGTTCTAATGGACCATATTCTATGTCACTAACATTATGTCAAGGAGACAATTGTCTCACCTCAGACATGTTGTGATGTTCACAACACGCCCCATTATGCTCCTTAGCAAAATGGGGACCCCTGCTGATGTTTGCTTCTTGCTTCTGCTTGTGTTTTTTCTGCTTTCTGGCGGTTTGGTAAAAATGAAGGTCAGGTGCATCATCATCATGATATTGGATAAGGTAAGTCATCATCATGAGGTTAGTTTGTCAAAGTTCATATTTTGTTTCTATGACCTCATATTTAGAAAGAGCTTGAAATTCCATGCAGGTTTGCCTTTTACTTCACTTGAAAATTCTTCCATATGTGAAAGTTATGCACAGTCAAAGTTTTGGTCAAACCTGATATTCGCAGGAGGATCATCATATTTTTATATCCTAAGTCATGTTGTCAAGATCATCATGATCTTGGTCTATCACCTGATAAAAATCATGCAGTCGCAATATCCGGACGTCAATCTTAAGTGGTAGTGCCCTTTACCCGTCAAATGGCCTTACGCGCATTGTCAGCATCATGATTTCTTTTAGGAGGGTCATATGTTATAAACTCGGTTTTGGTTACATGAAGAACAACATCATCATCATATTTGAACCCCCCCCGATAATATCCTGAGGTTCAAATATCATGATGATATCAATTTTAAGTCAAGGTAAGTTTCCCCGTCGAGCGGTTTTTGTATAGCGAGCATCATCATGATATTTCAACATTACCTAATCTTATCATATCATGCTGATCACCCTTAGAAAATCCACCTTCGGCATATTTGCATGCGCATGTTATAATCCTATCGCAAGGTCATCATCATGATATTTGCTGAAGTTCGAAATATGATGATGACAACTTCATATCCTCCTGATCGCCTTTTTTTTGCAATATCATGATGACCTCAACTTATCCTTGTGCTTCGAAGACAAAATATCATGATGACGTCATCATGATAATTCGATGAGGAGCGTCATCATCATATTGTTTTATCCTGTCCTGTTATCAAGATCATCATGATCTTGTTTGTTCACCCGATATTTCGTAAAGTCCTCCTATCGATGAAATACAACCTTTTGAAAATATCCTGATGATCATCATCGTCACATTTTCCCTTCGGCAGGATATTTCCCAAACATGATCCGGTTGGCGAAATATCATGATGACGTCATGTTCTAAGTTTAACAAAGGTTCCGAATATGATGATGACGTCATCCCGATCTAATAAACGAAGAAGAAAATATCCTGATCATCATCATCATCACATTTTTCCTTCAACAGGATATTTTTCAAGCACGATCTGGTTTGCGAAATATGATGATGATGTCTTATTCTATGTTTGACAGAAACCCCAAATATGATGATGATCCTCATCATCCTGATCTTTCGAGAAGGTTACCTTGGCCGCAAGAGGATCATATTACGTTCATCATCCTGATCATGCTCCTTAGGTGACCCGATATCACAATTATCCCCTGACCTTAACTGAACATGATGATGACGTCATCCTTAGCATTTCAATGAAGCCCGAATATCATGATGACGTCACCATCATTTTCCTTTCCTCGGCAGCATGATCATATTCATATCCTCCTATTCTTCTTCAACATGATGATGATGATGATGTTGTTCTTTTCCCCAATATGCAGAAGCAAAATATCATGATGATGAAGCATGTCGACCAAAGTGTTTTTTTTGACACGCCGATGGCGATGATCATGCCGATGGGCGGGAAATGAAGCGGTGGAGTTTTAAAGTGTTTTTTTTGGCGCCTCTGGCATTTTTCGGTCAGCGATGGTTGACCCGTGAGCTTTGAGTAGTCTGAACGCATTTTTGACACGTTTTGAGAGGATTTCTGATCTGATTTCCACAATCTTGCGCAGTCACCTGGATTTAAACGCTTATTTTAATTTCATGCTATTTTTATGATAAATGTAAAACTTATTGCTTGTCTTGTCTTGCAGGCTTGCAGTTGAGGAAGTAGCTGGAAAGTCAACACAGTGACCTCATGGAGGAAGGAAATCCAATCTCAGGAGCAAGAAGATAAGGATAAAGTGCGAAAAGTCAAGGCCATTCAAGTGAAAGACAGAGTTGCAGCTGGAGGTATTACTACAACAGACAAACAGAAGTTATTGCCCAGCTGCCGGAACTTCTCAGAAGGGGCAATATTTCGCCCAGATTTGACACTGCTCAGAGATATTTTTTGAGAGCTGGTTCACCTACATTTATTGTTGTAACCAAGCGTTTGAACCAGGGGTTCAATTAGGTTTTTTACTGTAGTGAGGACAATCAGAATGTCTTTATATTGTGCCTCTCTACACTGTAATACTTTACAACAGGGATTCTAGGATAACAACAGGGATTCTAGGATAACAACAGGGATTTTAGGAAAACACAGTGAGTTAGCTTAGCATAGTTTAGAAGTAGAAGAAGGAGGTCGCCTGTTTGTCTGCAGTAAGGTGCGCATGGAATGTCTGGCTGCCTTACTTTATCTGTAAAGCTTGTAAGTTCTCTGTAGTATGATCAATGAAACTAAGAGTCATTCCTACATTGTAAATCATGTATGACTATTCGTTTCTAATACAATAGAATCTGGAGTTCTGCATCTATCTTCTGAGTGTTCTCCTGCTCTTCTTTGTGTTTTGAAATATCTTCTTTGAGAGCTTGCAATTTTAAATGTATGTTTGTGAAAATGCTCAGAACTTACATTTAGGGTTTTTACTGTGGATTTGATCAAATTACTGTGGTATTTACATAGTGCATAACAGAAACAATTAGATCCTTCGATAGATTAAATGAGGTATAGAGTAGATCTTTCTAACTTTTCCCAACCCATCTGAAATATTTAGCTGAAAACATAGAAATCCAAAGGAAATTGTCTCAAATTTGAAGAAGCATGTATAACAGAGCTATAAGTAGACAGTCTTCATAAACAGATAAAAAAGAAAGCTGCAAAAAATCCAAGAAAACCCTCTGAAACTTGCAGCACAGTATCACCTTTATGCAAATGAATAGAACACTTGTTGAAATCTATGACCTTTTTGCATATTCTTAGGCCAGTAAACCACAAAACAAACCTAAACTACGTAAGGCCCCTTGAACATTACAGCTTCACATTGACCAACTGAACTTGACCAACCGAACCATTGTAGACTTGGGATTAGTTGAATCTCAAATGATTCCTTCTTATCTTTCAAGTATAGTTTCAGTTCATTATATGTGAATTTTAACTTATTGTTATGATTGCATCAAAACAGTCATCAACAGTTTTCTGGTGCTAGAAGGAGGGCTAGAACGCTGTATATTGTAATCATCAACAATTTTCTGGCGCTAGAAGGAGGGCTAGAACGCTGTATATTGTAATCATCAACAGTTTTCTGGCGCTAGAAGGAGGGCCTTCCTGAGTTAGGTTTCATTTCAAACTGGCTAACGACAGTAATAGAGTGACTAGGTCTAGGTCCAGTTCAGGAGATATATTTGTGCAACTACCTGATACAAGGCGAAGTAAAAGCCCTTTAATTTGAAATCCAAAGATATCGCAAGCAGGAAGTTCATCTGGAACGCCTCCTGGGTCACCTTTTAACATCCGTAGTATTGTAAGTCCTGACAGATCACTGTTCAGATCTTTAAATCTTGGTTCAGGCACTCCTGGAGGTCTCAATCCTCCTCTAAATCCTAATCCACCAATCAATTCAGGTATTTCTGCAAGTTCAAGTCAAGCTCAAACACCTGCAATGGCTTATTTTGATGTCAATTCTCCCATATTCTTCAATGATTATCATGACATGCCAAAAAATCCAGAAAAGATATGTCCCAAATACCAGTTGCATCAAGACCCAGAAGATCATATTAGAATATTTAAGGAAGCATGTTTTAGGGCTATGTTAGAGCACGAGGATGTTGTGTGTAGATTGTTCCCTTACACCTTTAATGAGCAGGCCTCTAGCTGGTACGTAAACTTACCCAATGGTTACATTTCTTCCTGGGCACTTATGGAAGAAGCATTTCTGTCAAGATTTAGAGGACCCATTGACCCTTGTGCTTTGTATCATAAACTGGCTGCTATAAAACGAGGTGAGGGAGAGCTAATTGATAATTTCAATGACAGATTTCAAAAGGCCTATTCTAGGCTAGTAGCCCCTTATACCATAGATGATGCTCCCTTGTTGGCTATGTACTATGCTGCCTTGGATCCTTTAACTGCCATGTTTGTTAAAAGAAAACCTGACATAGATTCAATATCCAAAGCCTATAAAGAGGCAGCCTCAGTGAACCAAGAAATGAGACATACAACTTACAGTCCATTTGGAGGAAATTTTGGGGTGTAGAATCAGGCACACCCATGGAACGGAGTGCCTGTACAGCATGCTTCACTAGTAAATTCGGTTCCTTCTTACACACCTGTGTATAATCCTACTCCAATCCAGGCTATAACTCCTTACACGGCTAGTACTTCCAATAACAGTCAAAATAATGGTCAGCCTTTCTTCCAACTTCCTAGGGATATAACTGTGGCAAAAGCACAAGAGGATAGGGAAGACATCAAAGAGATTACTGCACATTTGAAAAGATTAACAACTGAAGTGACACAGCTAAGAAATGAGAACCTCTATGGAAGAAGCAACCAAAACTACAATCCACCTCAAAATCACAACCAAGGCCAAAATTAGAATTATAGTCTCAATCAAAATCAGCAGTACAATCAGAACCAAAACCACAATCAGCATCAAGGCCCCAGTCAGGGGCAACCAATGCAAAATAGGGGGCCAGTGATAGATAATAGGACCTGGGGCAATAATAACAAAAATCAGAATCAACCTAGGCCACCCAGGACATGGAACACTGGGCCCAACAATGGTACTCTGGCTTCTCCTTTTGAGAATACAGATAATCATGGTGCAAAACAAATAACTAACATACAAATGGCCAATACAGCACCCAAAAATTGGTGCAGATTTCACAATACCAATGCCCATGCCGAGCACGACTATCCACAGTTCCACTTGGAAGCTAGTATTTTTAACGTAGATGTACAGCCTCCTACCTTTGAATTTCTCATTCCTAAGGGTAATGAGGTAGTACCCTCAGAATATGACACAGCATTAGTCTTAGAAACGTTTACCTTCGCAACTGCAGAAGAGAAAGAGGATGAATTGCTAGAGGATGAACCATACTATTGTGAAAGTCTTTATCCTGAATCAGCCTTTGTGTTAAATGCTTTTCAGTTTCCTTTTGAATCTGAAAACGAGATATTAAATGAAACAGAGGAGGTGCAGGCCTTTCAACAGACAAATAAAAGCCACACCTACAATTTGAGGAACAACCCTAAGCCGGGAGGACCTTTCACCACTTCCACTCCCCCGAATAACATCAATACACCCCCAGATCAGAATGCTAGCAACAATCCTGCCATACTTAAAGCTAGTCAACACACAAATAATGGAACAGCAGTGCAAAAGGATCAAACAAGTAAGACAGAAACAATAGAGACAACAAGATTAATGAGTTACTTATCAGAGGAAATAAAGAAAATTAAGGTCAGTATACCTCTAAATGAATTATTGAAGACCCCAGGGATCAGAAATGCTTTTTTAAAATCCCTGGATACATCCATAACGAACAAGGTGCCTGCTGATATAACTATTCCTAATAGTGATTCACCACCTAAGGAGAAAGGTAAGAAAGTTGAGCAGCCTTCCAATACAAATGTGGTAATACATATGGATAAGAGGGATACTCAACCTTTCTTGTTAAGTGTTAGGTTGTGTGGGAAGAATATACACAATTGCATGGTAGATTCTGGTGCTTCAGCCAACGTAATGCCCTTAGGAATATGTAAAACTCTCGGGCTGACTCCCACCAAATCTGCCAAGGTTGTCACGCAATTAGATAAGACCGAGGTTAGCGTGATAGGAGAACTCATGAACATACAAGTGCAATTAGCTTCAGACCCTAGGGTAAGCCAAATCATTGACATTCAAGTAGTGGATATACCCGTAAATTATGGAATGTTGCTAAGTAGGGATTGATCCAAGACATTAAACGGATATATGACTACTGACTTTTCACACATGTGGTTACCATGGAGAGGCATCCCAAACCAGATCAGAATAGGGGCAGAGCCCAGAATGAAACATATGATAATAGAGTATAATCAAACTAATGAAATATTATATGCTGCTGTTGAACCAGGTGTCTATAGAATTACCAACAATGGGATGCAGATTGAAGAGATTATGATGTTAAACATTAGAAAGAAGTGTGTCAGCAATAGAACGGCACTATTCATTGAGTCTGACGGAAATTCTTCAGATGAGGAAAACAATGCCATAGACAAATTTGGTCATGCCATTAGACGAGAGGTGGAAGAGTGCGTTACACACAATCTCCCAGTCCAATGCAAGTTATATAAAAATAGGTGTAGAGTCCATGATAGGCAACATTCTGAGGAGAATTGTGAAATATGCAAAGACATCATTGAATATGAATACAAGAAGTGCATAGGGAAGGTAGAGTCACAAGAGAAAAATGAGCATCCTGATCCAACACAAAGATATGTTCAGGATAATATAGATGCCCTGACCCCAGATTTAGGAAAAGAAATAGAGGACAAGGGTAGTTATCTTTCTGAGCTGCAAACTACAAACACACATATGCAAGATAACCAAATGGAAAAACCCATGAATAAACAAGACAACACCCCACAAGCAATAAAAGAGACAAAGTATGCCAAGGTAAAAGATCAAAAAAGTAAGGATGGCATGTGGACGTTAAAATGTGATGGGTCCAAATCAAAACAGGGTGCAGGTGCAGGTATTGAACTCATAAATCCTCAAGGTAAATCACATTTGGCAACATATAGATTACAATTTTCCTGCACTAACAATATTGCTGAATATGAGGCCCTAATTTTAGGACTTGTCATGGCCATCAAGAAAGGGGTAAAAACTATCAGAGTATTTTTAGACTCTGAATTAGTAGTCAGACAAGTGAGGAAACTATATGCCTACAATTATAAGAAAATGATCAGTTACAGACATAGAGTATGGAATTTAATGGATTCGTTTGATGCTGTTAACATAGAGCACATTCCTAGAGAACTGAACTACAGGCCAGATGCGTTAGCAGTTGCTGCTAGTACATTAAAACCATTGACACTGTCAGGATTAAGACGATTTGCTGTTGAGCTAATTAACGTGCCCAGTATACCAGACAACGTTACACACTTTCAGGTATTTGGAGAGGATCAGCAAATTATTAATTTTCTGACTTGTAATGAGGCATTTGAGGCCCAAATTATTGATGAACAAGAAAGGCCTGAAGTAACATGGGACGAAGAAGATATGATCAACTTAAAGAGCAACTTCTTACCAAAAGGAGTAATTGATTTAGAACACATCTTTGACTTCGACGGGGTAATAAGACAGAAAGACTTACCCAAAACAGAAGGGGGTAGGTGTGATTTACATAACTTAGGGACTGAGCTCAATCCACAAAATGTACTAATTGGGAAAGCTTGCTCTGAAAAAATCAGAAAAGAGGTTCTGGATGTTCTGAAAGAATATAAACATGTCATAGCATGGACTTATGAAGACTTGAAAACATTTGATGAGTCCATCATAACTCACGTAATACCTTTAAGAAAAGAAGTCAAACCATTTAGGCAGAAACAGAGGCCTGTAAATGCCATTCTAGAGCCTTTAATCTTTGAGGAAGTTAAAAAATTAGTGTCCGCTGGAATAATTTTTTCAGTTAGACATTCTGTCTGGGTAGCTAACTTAGTACCAGTGAGTAAGAAAAACGGAGACATCAGGTTGTGCGTAGACTTTAGAAATTTGAACAAGGCTTCTGAAAAGGATAATTATCCTTTGCCCCCAATAGACGAAGTACTGCAAGCAGTAAATGGCGCAAAGATGATGTCTTTTTTAGATGGTTTTTCAGGTTATAACCAGGTTTTAATTGACAGAGAAGATAGACTAAAAACCACCTTCACTTGCAAATGGGGAAATTATGCGTATAGAAGAATGCCTTTTGGTCTGATTAATGCAGGTGCCACTTTTCAGAGGGCCATGGACGTTGCTTTTCGTGGATTATCAGGTAAATGTATTGTTGTATATATGGATGATTTAACTGTGTATTCCAAGGATGCATCCACCCACGCTGAGGACCTCAGAAAAGTACTCCAGCGATGTGAAAGGTTTTGCAGAGATTGTGCAGCCGTTGAATGCCATGTTGAAGAAAGATGCACTGATGGAATGGACGCCAGTGGCCAAAGCCGCATTTGAAGATATCAAGGAGGCAATTTCTAATGCCCCTGTATTGGCAAGTCCAGACTACACAAGCCTGTTTTACATCTACTCCTTTGCATCTTCTCATTCTGTCGCTGCTGCCTTGACACAGAAAGGTGAAAATAATGAAGAGAGGCCCATAGCATTTATGAGTGCACCCCTGAAGGATGCATAGCTGAGATATCTAGATTTTGAAAGACAGGCATTCACATTAGTAAAGGCTGTGAAAAAGTTTAGACACTATATTCTGCGCAGCCAGATTAAAGCCATAGTACCAGACGCAGCAGTAAAAATGTTGCTGATGCAAAATGAGCCTGGAGAAAAAAGAGCCAAATGGATCACCACACTGCAAGAATTTGACATGGAGATCATTCCCGCAAAGCTGGTTAGAGGGCAGGTGCTAGTGCAGACAATAGCAAACATGGATCTAAATCTGATAAAACAGCAATATGTATTGAATTCCCAAGACGCATCAGGCTGGTACGATGATTTAAGCACCTTCCTGATAGCTGGAAAGTACCCAAGCAGGATGAAGGCTTCTCAGAGGAGAGCTTTGAAGATTAAGGCACAGAATTATATGGTGCAAGGAGGTCTTCTATTCAGGAAGAACCATGATGGAATTTATTTGAGATGCATAAACAGAACTGAAGCTGATAAAGTGTTGACAGAACTACATGATAAGTACGGAACCGGTCATGGTTCCCATTTAGCTACAACACACAAAATATTGAGAGCGGGCTATTACTGGCTCACTATATTCAAAGATACTAAGAGTCACATCAGAAGCTGCCACACCTGTCAGACTGCAGCAGACAAAGGGAGAAATCTGGCCAATCCACTGTAACCTGTGATCGAGTCCAGACCATTTGCACAATGGGGCTTGGATTTTATCGGAGTCATCAATCCCCCATCTTCTACAGGACACAAATTTATATTGACGGTAACAGACTATTGTACAAGGTGGACTGAGGCCACCTGCTGCAAGTTTTCCACAACTGAGGTAGTTATCAAGTTCCTTGAAGAAAACATTATCACCAGGTTTGGAACACCCTATTCATTGGTATGTGATAACGGCCCTGCTTTCTCTTCTTTAAAATTTTCTAAATGGGCATTTGAATATGGGATCATTCTAAGGTTTTCTTCAAATTATTACCCTCAAGGTAATGGACTGGCTGAATCAACAAACAAAATTTTATTAGACATCATCAAGAGGTTAATTGCCAAAAGTCCTAGAGAGTGGAATACCTTGTTAAGATATGCACTATGGGTAGACAGGACCAAGTTCAAAATAGCTTTAGGTAGCACACCTTATCACTTAGTTTATGGGACTGATCCCATACTTCCGGTTAATCTGAGAATACCAACCTGGAAGTTTGCCAATGAATATCTAGGCTTTGATAACCATAGGGAAGCCAGAATAGTGCAAATGTTACAACTAGAGGAGAAAAGAGGTCAAGCCCTCGAGAAGTTTGCCAAACACCAAGCAGTTGTTAAGAGGTGGTTTGACAAAAGGGCAAGAGTCAAGACATTTAGGATATCAGACTTAGTGTTGTGCTGGGACAAAGCACATGAAAAGAAAGGAAGCCATAGAAAATTCGATAAATTATGGCTGGGTCCATTACAAATCTCAGAAATAATAGGAGATAACACCTTTAGACTTAAGACCTTGACTGGAGAAGATGTGCCATTACCAGTTAATGGCCAGCATTTGAAACACTACTTCCAGGCTTGAAGGTCAGGATGAGGCAGTCCTTTCTTTCTTAATGTAAAATGCTGTAGATAATGTACAGTTCTTCTTCTGCTGTTTTCTTTTGGGTTGGCTGTTTGTATAGCTTGTCTTCTGTTTGTTTTTGCTTTTGGTTTCTGTTTGTACAGCCTATTTGTTTGGCTTGTTTGTTGTCTCCTCAGCAGGGATCTTTATTTTACTGTAGAGTATTAAGGAGCAAAACTAGCAACCATTCAAAACAGTATATAATTTAGGATATTCAGGTTAACCATTTGCAATTTACACATAACCTGTCACTGTCATGAATGTAGAGAGTTGTTCATCTTCTGAAGTTTTGTATTCAATAAATGTGATTGAGAGTTCGAAGCAGGTTTCTCACGATGACACACCTAAAATCCTTGGGTTTGTTGAACCTACTAGTGTAGATATTAGGTGAAAAATCAGAGGTCACCCTTGCTACCATTACAATTCTCAGCTTAATTTCAGCAAGTGCCCACTCCTTGCATCATGAAGTTACAAATTGCTATATCTTATGAAGTCTTTCAAAATTAGAAAATAAAAAAAATAAAAATAAAAAAAAATAAAAAATAAAAAAAAATAAAAAATAAAAAAATAATAATAATAAATAAATAAATAAATAAAGCGGATTATACTGAAAATCCAGATTAAGCCATCTAAGTAACTCTACCGGGGCTATGGACGCTCGCTGGCAGTGGGGCTCTACTTAGGAGAATTGTAACGATAACCTTGCTGGGGCTATAGATGCTCGCTGGCAGCAAGGCTCTATCCGGTCGGCTATGAGGGAATATCCTCACCTACGTAGGCTAATGTCAGTCACTGGTTTGTTCAACCGATCTTCAAGATGAGGATAATTAATCACATGCACACAACTAAACTGAAAATGGAAATTCATGCATCTTTATTGAATACTTTGAGTCTCAAGCTGAATAGTAATTTGCAGGAAAAGATAGTTGGGAGTTATGAGTTCATTTCATCTAGTTTCCTTGAACACTCTGAATTTAATTGTTTTGTTTTGGTTGCTAGTTGTTGTGATGTTCACAACACGCCCCATTATGCTCCTTAGCAAAATGGGGACCCCTGCTGATGTTTGCTTCTTGCTTCTGCTTGTGTTTTTTCTGCTTTCTGGCGGTTTGGTAAAAATGAAGGTCAGGTGCATCATCATCATGATATTGGATAAGGTAAGTCATCATCATGAGGTCAGTTTGTCAAAGTTCATATTTTGTTTCTATGACCTCATATTTAGAAAGAGCTTGAAATTCCATGCAGGTTTACCTTTTACTTCACTCGAAAATTCTTCCATATGTGAAAGTTATGCACGGTCAAAGTTTTGGTCAAACCTGATATTCGCAGGAGGATCATCATATTTTTATATCCTAAGTCATGTTGTCAAGATCATCATGATCTTGGTCTATCACCCGATAAAAATCATGCAGTCGCAATATCCGGACGTCAATCTTAAGTGGTAGTGCCCTTTACCCGTCAAATGGCCTTACGCGCATTGTCAGCATCATGATTTCTTTTAGGAGGGTCATATGTTATAAACTCGGTTTTGGTTACATGAAGAACAACATCATCATCATATTTGAACCCCCCCCCCCGATAATATCCTGAGGTTCAAATATCATGATGATATCAACTTTAAGTCAAGGTAAGTTTCCCCGTCGAGCGGTTTTTGTATAGCGAGCATCATCATGATATTTCAACATTACCTAATCGTATCATATCATGCTGATCACCCTTAGAAAATCCACCTTCGGCATATTTGCATGCGCATGTTATAATCCTATCGCAAGGTCATCATCATGATATTTGCTGAAGTTCGAAATATGATGATGACAACTTCATATCCTCCCGATCGCCTTTTTTTTTGCAATATCATGATGACCTCAACTTATCCTTGTGCTTCGAAGACAAAATATCATGATGACGTCATCATGATAATTCGATGAGGAGCGTCATCATCATATTGTTTTATCCTGTCCTGTTATCAAGATCATCATGATCTTGTTTGTTCACCCGATATTTCGTAAAGTCCTCCTGCCGATGAAATACAACCTTTTGAAAATATCCTGATGATCATCATCGTCACATTTTCCCTTCGGCAGGATATTTCCCAAACATGATCCGGTTGGCGAAATATCATGATGACGTCATGTTCTAAGTTTAACAAAGGTTCCGAATATGATGATGACGTCATCTCGATCTAATAAACGGAGAAGAAAATATCCTGATGATCATCATCATCACATTTTTCCTTCAACAGGATATTTTTCAAGTACGATCTGGTTCGCGAAATATGATGATGATGTCTTATTCTATGTTCGACAGAAACCCCAAATATGATGATGATCCTCATCATCCTGATCTTTCGAGAAGGTTACCTTGGCCGCAAGAGGATCATATTACGTTCATCATCCTGATCATGCTCCTTAGGTGACCCGATATCACAATTATCCCCTGACCTTAACTGAACATGATGATGATGTCATCCTTAGCATTTCAATGAAGCCCGAATATCATGATGACGTCACCATCATTTTCCTTTCCTCGGCAGCATGATCATATTCATATCCTCCTATTCTTCTTCAACATGATGATGATGATGATGTTGTTCTTTTCCCCAATATGCAGAAGTGAAATATCACGATGATGAAGCATGTCGACCAAAGTGTTTTTTTTGACACGCCGATGGCGATGATCATGCCGATGGGCAGGAAATGAAGCGGTGGAGTTTTAAAGTGTTTTTTTTGGCGCCTCTAGCATTTTTCGCTCAGCGATGGTTGACCCGTGAGCTTTGAGCAGTCTGAACGCATTTTTGACGCGTTTTGAGAGGATTTCTGATCCGATTTCCACAATCTTGCGCAGTCACCTGGATTTAAACGCTTATTTTAATTTCATGCTATTTTTATGATAAATGTAAAACTTATTGCTTGTCTTGTCTTGCAGGCTTGCAGTTGAGGAAGCAGCTGGAAAGTCAACACAGTGACCTCATGGAGGAAGGAAATCCAATCTCAGGAGCAAGAAGATAAGGATAAAGTGTGAAAAGCCAAGGCCATTCAAGTGAAAGACAGAGTTGCAGCTGGAGGTATTACTACAACAGACAAACAGAAGTTATTGCCCAGCTGCCGGAACTTCTCAGAAGGGGCAATATTTCGCCCAGATTTGACACTGCTCAGAGATATTTTTTGAGAGCTGGTTCACCTGCATTTATTGCTATAACCAAGGGTTTGAACCAGGGGTTCAGTTAGGTTTTTTGCTGTAGTGAGGACAATCAGAATGTCTTTATATTGTGCCTCTCTACACTGTGATACTTTACAACAGGGATTCTAGGATAACAACAGGGATTCTAGGATAACAACAAGGATTTTAGGAAAACACAGTGAGTTAGCTTAGCATAGTTTAGAAGTAGAAGAAGGAGGTCGCCTATTTGTCTGCAGTAAGGTGCGCGTGGAATGTCTGGCTGCCTTACTGTATCTGTAAAGCTTGTAAGTTCTCTGTAGTATGATCAATGAAACTAAGAGTCATTCCTACATTGTAAATCATGTATGACTATTCGTTTCTAATACAATAGAATCTGGAGTTCTGCATCTATCTTCTGAGTGTTCTCCTGCTCTTCTTTGTGTTTTGAAATATCTTCTTTGAGAGCTTGCAATTTTAAATGTATGTTTGTGAAAATGCTTAGAACTTACATTTAGGGTTTTTACTGTGGATTTGATCAAATTACTGTGGTATTTACATAGTGCATAACAGAAACAATTAGATCCTTCGATAGATTAAATGAGGTATAGAGTAGATCTTTCTAACTTTTCCCAACCCATCTGAAATATTTAGCTGAAAACGTAGAAATCCAAAGGAAATTGTCTCAAATTTGAAGAAGCATGTATAACAGAGCTATAAGTAGACAGTCTTCATAAACAGATAAAAAAGAAAGCTGCAAAAAATCCAAGAAAACCCTCTGAAACTTGCAGCACAGTATCACCTTTATGCAAATGAACAGAACACTTGTTGAAATCTATGACCCTTTTGCATATTCTTAGGCCAGTAAACCACAAAACAAACCTAAACTACGTAAGGCCCCTTGAACATTACAGCTTCACATTGACCAACTGAACTTGACCAACCGAACCATTGTAGACTTGGGATTAGTTGAATCTCAAATGATTCCTTCTTATCTTTCAAGTATAGTTTCAGTTCATTATATGTGAATTTTAACTTATTGTTATGATTGCATCAAAACAGTCATCAACAGTTTTCTGGTGCTAGAAGGAGGGCTAGAACGCTGTATATTGTAATCATCAACAGTTTTCTGGCGCTAGAAGGAGGGCTAGAACGCTGTATATTGTAATCATCAACAAGACACTGTATCAATTTCCTGAATATCCACTAGTTGCTGCGAGGGAGGAATTATTTTTACAGACTCATATTCATGATCCTCTTCTTCTTTGACTAGAACATATTTGGGCATTTGTTCATTTTTTCCCTCTTGTTCTTTCTCTCCTATTTCTTTTCGTTCTTCCTTAGAGGGGTCAATCCCTTGTTTAGATTCAGGGGGTTTACTTCTTTCTAGGGTTTGAACTACATTTACATAGGGATGAGATACATTTTCATCTAGCTGGGCTATGTTTTCACAAGGTTTGGCTGTTTCTCCACAAGGTTGCCTCTCTTATCTCTTTTTTGCAGGAATAGGGGGTAATTCACAGGCTGCTATGCAACTGATTCAACGGCCAGTTGTTTGCTTCTTGGGGGAGGAGGTTTTTGCAGTTTTATCTTGGGCCTCTTCTCCTTTTTACGGGACCATATATATTCATCCTCTAAATCCATTAAATCCACATTTTCTCATTTCTTTCGGGTTTCAGGCACATTATGTGATTTAGGTCTCTCTTCAGGGTCTGAGAGACTTACTATATTTTTTGGTACCTTGCTGCTAGGAGCTTGTCTATCATTTTGAGGTACAGGGGAGAGTTCTCTTAAACTTTGGGATGCCACACCAGATGACCCACCTTCCTCAAATTGCCTTGAGGGCTCAGGATTCTCAAATTTCTACAGAAACTTCTGGCATTTTGCATTTGGTTTTCTTTTCTTATGGAAATGATTTACAAATTAAATGAATAAGACCATGATGTTTCAAAGGCCCAGACCCTATCTTGAATCGCTCTATCATACTAACAAGGGAATCATGGAGGAAGGAAGGAGGGTTAACCCTTAATTCAGGGTTTTCCAAGCCATGGCACATGTGGATGAGTAGCCAAAAGGGGGGACCAACTACAGCGGTGCATTGTCGTTCACATGTGAAGTATTTAATAATCCATGCAACTGCTGTTCGCCTTGGTTCTGTAATAGACATTCAGTGGAACCCCTTGTTTTGCCCCCAGGTATTTATAACTAGCAATGGGTGAGGTTCCCCTTCCCGTGCAAAAAGTTCTATCATTTTCTAATAGGAAATGTTTGTGGTTTCTGACAAATTAACACCTTCATTCCCAATATCAGATAAATTAGAGATGATTTGGGGACTCACCTTGAATTTCTTCCCGTGCATAATTGATTGGCCGTCTGCAAAGATCTCAACAAATTCTTTGACCAAACGCGCATGATGTCCCTCAAATTTCTCTATAAATTCCAGCCATAGGACTACCCTCTTAAATAGCTTTGAAATATTCCTTAATGCCAACAATTTTTCTGGTGAAGCTGGCTCAAACTTGCATTTGGCTCCTCCCATTCTTATTTCTTACTGGTAATATTGCTAGGTGACTACTAAAATATTATGGCACTCCAAAATGATAAAACTTCTCAAGTAATTGATAGGCAAATTAAAGAAAATGTAGTTTTTAAGGCCACCTGTACTTTAGCAAGGTTGATTAGACAAGGATTAATTCAGGGTACTTAGCTTCTCAGCAGTTCATTATGACATTGCATGGGATAGAGTGTGCGAGCCGCCACCTTCTCCAGTGAAGAAACAGTTCGCACATTTTGCCAAATTTGGAAAAGAAAGGGGTTCATGCCAATTTATCTATTTTTATTCACAATAAATTATCTATTTAAAATAAAAGATGTACGTACCTTCTATTCCATCATTGATTTGAAGGTTGCTTATTTCTGCTGATGTAATAGCATCCTAGGTGGTGGTACTATTTAATTCAGATGAAATGAATTTATTATAACATGATAATGGGGTGGCTGAAAGTGTTTACTTATTATGATGAGAGGTTGCCATAATAATATCATTTATTATGGTAGGGAATGGAAAGCTCACAATGGTGGAGGAAGATTTCTAAGGAATAGATATACAAGATATGAACAGAATTCCAGAGCATCACCACAAGATGTAGCCAAAATGAAGGAACAAAGTTCCAGAGCATCACTGAAAGATGCAGCCGGAATGTAGGAACAAAGTTCTAGAACATCGTTGAAAGACACAGCTGAAATTTAGGAACGAAGTTCCAGAGCATCGTTGAAAGATGCAGCTGGAATGTAGGAACAAAGTTCCAGAGAATCGCTAAAAGATGTAGCCGGAATGCATGAAGAAAGTTCCAGAGCATCATTGAAAGATGCAACCAGAATGAAGGAACAAAGTTCTGGAGCATCGCTGAAAGATGCAGCCAAAATGCAGGAACAAAGTTTTAGAGCATCACTGAAAGATGCAACCGGAATGAAGGAACAAAGTTACAGAGCATTGTTGAAAGATGTACCAGAATACTGGCATATAATGAGGGCATGGATCTATTTGAACAAACAGGTTCCGGAGCATCGTTGGAGGATGCGTTAGAATTTTGTACTCTTCAGAGATGAAGCCCTGTAGAACAGTGATGAAATTTAGACAAGTACAAGGATGAACATATGAGTAAATGTTTCCTAAATGCATATATACACACTCAAAATTATTATTATTATTATTATATATATTTACTTTTTTATAAAATTTATATTGTCTCTACCAAAGCAGAGTCAACAAATTGAGTTTCTCCTTGCATTTCTACCAGTGGAGTAAACTCCTCTTTGTTGATAGGTTTATGGTAGATTTGGAGCAATGTCCATTGATAAGAGAGTTTTGTTAGAATCTGAAAAGATTATTAACCCAGATAACTAGTGCAAACGAATAGATATTTAAACTATGAGTGCAATTGATATGAAATCAAAATAGCAACACAGAGTTAGTCTCCAAGAGAGTAATGCAAATGCTAGAAGCAAAATAGCATTAAGAGAATGAGAAAATAAAAAATACAAAATACAAGCCAGGTAACATGCTTATATAGACTAGGAAGAGGGAAGAGGTGGCAACACCGACCAATGAGGACCAACCATCTATCAGACTAAAGATAGCAAAGTATCTTCCAAAGATAGTTAATAGATTCTCACATGTAGGAAGGTGACACCTCATAATCCTCTCACCTAATTAAGCATGCTTTATTAACCTAAATGAGATCAATAGAAGTGTAGGAAAAACATAGGAATATAGGAAAAAATAAATAACCCACTAGGAAAAAAAACCTACACTAACACCTCCCCATAAGTGAAGCTTAGGTGGATGTAGAAATGGGTCCCGACAAATCAAGCCTGAAGAGGTACCCATGTACATAAAATTCCCCCCAAAAATAGAGAGAGAAGAGACCCCTCCAAAGTAGAGAGAGTCAAGACTCCAAGTGAGAGGAAGAAGCCCCCCAGAAGATGAAGCATCCTACACCCCCAACAAAGATCGCAAATGAAGGAACTTGCTCTCAGTGAAGGGTTTGGTAAAGATATCAGCAACCTACTCGGAAGTCAGACAGTAGCGAAGGTCGATGACATGGCCATGGATGAGCTCCCAGATGTAGTGCATGTGGACCTCAATGTGTTTGGTCCACTGAAGATGGACTGGATTCTGTGAGATCTGAATGGCACTCTAGCTGTCACAAAATATGACTTATGGCCGTCTGATCTGATACCAAACTCAGTGAGAAGATTTTGAAGCCAAATGGCCTCAGTGGCGGTATTCATAGCCCCCCGATACTCAGCCTCAGTAGAAGATAGAGCAATAGCAGACTGCTTCTTGCTCAACCAACAAATAGGACCCAAACCAAGTGAGAAGTTGTAACCTGAAGTAGACTTGCGATCCTGAGAATCACCCGCCCAATCTGAATCTATGTAGCCCACCAAGTCAATCTCAATGCCCACTGCATAGTGAATCCCAAAACTATGAGTACCCTAAATGTAGTGAAGGATTTGCTTAGCTGATTTCTAGTGCAGCTCATGAGGCTCCTGCATGAATCGAGAGACCATGCCTACAACATATGAAATGTCAGGTCTTGTATGAGTTAGATAAATGAGACTCCCAACAAGATGTCAGTACAAAGTGCCATCAACAAGTGTAGAAGAACACTGAGCCTCAAGTTTGACTCCAGAAAGAAAAGGAGTTAGAGCAGGCTTGCAGTCAGCCATATGAAACCTCAAGAGCAAATCTAGAGCATACTTGGATTGGTTGATGGTGATCTTGGAAGCAGATTGGCAGATCTCAATCCCAAGAAAGTAATACAACAAGCCCAAGTCAGTCATCAAAAACCTATCATGAAGGGCACTTTTGATAGCCCCAATGGTGGATGAAGAACTCCCTGTGATCAGCAAGTCATCAACATACAAAACTAGAAATAGGAGTGAATCATCCTGCTGTAGAATATAGACATTGGGATCAGAATGGAACCAAGTGAACCCAACTAATAAAAGGAAGGAGTCCATCTTGGCATACTAGGCCTGAGGAGCCTATTTGAGGCCATAGAGAAAATTCCAAACACAACACACAAGTGAAGATTCATAAATGAACCCCTGTGGTTGCTCCATGTAGATCTCCTGAAGGTCACCGTGAAGAAAAGCACTCTTCACATCCATCTAGTGTACTTCCCAATGATTGGCTGTAGCAATGGCAAGAACAAGTCGGATGGAATTCATTTGGGCAACTGGCAGAAAGGTCTCAGAGTAGTCAATCCCAGGAACCTGGGAGAATCCTTTGGTGACCAAGTGAGCCTTATGCTTGTCAACCGACCCATCTGCTGCAAATTTTGTCTGATAGATCCACTAACATTGAACAAGTTTTCTTCCCTTAGGAAGAGGGACAAGATCCCAAGTGTGGTTCCTCATCAAGGAACTATACTCTTGCATAGTTGTATCCCACTCAAGAATACTAGAAGCCTCATGAAAAGACTATGGATCTGAGGCAATAGCAATGAAGACATGTGGAGCATCTTGGAACTGTGAATGAGTCCGCCTAGTGTCTGATGGATCCCCAACCCAATCACCTGTAGACTGCAAGATCTGTCTAGCCCAAAGTGGACTGGAATATGGAGAATCTGGTGGAGAATCATCAAGCTCTCAATGATGGATAGGAGAGGAAGGAGGTGAGTCCTCTGAATCACTCTCTGGATCAGAAGTGGAGGTAGAAGACTACTCAGGTGAATTTGACTCATCAGAATATCTGTCATGTATCCCAAGTGACTCCAATGTCAAGGTAGGAGCTGGAGAAGTGATAGAAAGTGAGCTCAAAGAGCCCTGCTCAAACTGAACACTCCTCTCAATGAACAACTCATGAGTAGTAGGGTGGAGTAACCGATAACCCTTCACACCATTAGGATAACCTACAAATATGCAAGGTCTGCTTTGTGGATCCAAGGCCTTGTGTTTCTCTGTAGGAATGTGGGCCCATGCAGGAGAACCAAAAACTCAAAAGTGCTTAATTGATGGTTTTCGACTGGTCCAAGCATTAAAAGGAGTGACTCCCTTCAAGGCTTGGTGAGGAACAAGGTTCTAGATATAACAACCACAGTTAATGGCCTCTATCCAATATTGTAAAGCAAGAGATCTGGAGTGAATCATGCAGTTCACCATTTCCTTCAAGGACCTATTCTTCCATTCTGCAACACCGTTCTGCTGAGGATTGTATGGAATTGAATTATGCAAATCAATCCCCTCTGAAGTGCAAAACCTCTCAAACTGATGGTTGAGATACTCACCACCATTGTTAGTGTGTAAAACTTTGATGGCTTTCCTAGATTGCTTCTCTACAAAAGTTTTGAAGTCCTGAAAATGATCAAATACCTCTGACTTCTATTTGAGAAAGTACACTGAAGTATATCGAGAAAATTCATCAATGAATGTGAGGACATATTGGGCCCTACTAAAAGAAGGATGCTTAAATGAACCAACCAAGTCACTATGAACTAACTCTAGTATCTGTGAAGCTCTCCATGCCTTACCTTTGTCAAACTTTTCCTTAGGATGCTTACCAAGAATGCAATCTTGGCAAACACCACCTGAAAACTGAACTGAAGGCAACCCTATGACCATGCTCTAGTAGTTAAACTGCTTCAAGTAGCGGAAGTGAAGATGGCCAAAATGCTCATGCCATAATCTACTCACATCATCAAAATGAGTGAGCAAAACAGTCAAAGGAGGATAAGGAACAAAGTAAGAAAATAGATAGAGCCATGACTGATGATCTACTCTCCCAACTGTAACTGTAGAACCACTGTGCAACTCATGAATCTCCACTGAATCAGGAGTGAACTCAACCCGCTTACCTAAACCTGTGTAAGTGATTTGGTATACCGATAGGAGATTAGTTGATAATGAAGGCACAAAAATAACATCATGGAATGTGCCATCCCCCACATCAATAGACCCTTTCTGTCACACCTCAACAGAAGTGTCATCACCCATCAAAATAGAAGGCATAGTACATGGCTCCAAAGATGCAAGTTCTTCCATAGATGAAGCTATGTGGTGCGAAGCACCTGAATCAAGAACCCAAGTGGATGGTGAAGAAGCAACTACAACAAGGGCCTTGCCCTTTCCTTTCCCCTTGCTATTTTCTTTTGCCTTGTTAGATCCCTCATTAGAACTCTATTTGATAGACTCAGGAACACTAATATTATTCTTCTCAAGAATGTGTGTCAAGTGATCAATTTGTTTCTTCAGACATTTATGTTCATCATGACTGAGTCTTTTACAATAGGCACATTGGACCCTCTCTTTCTTACGCTTGTCGTCCTTGGAAGATTAAGTCTCATTAGCAACCGATATTTGATTCTTCTTCTCCTTGCTATTCTTCCATTTCTTATTCTTACTATTGTTGTTACTACTTTGTCATTTCTATTCTTTTGTGCCTTGGTTGGAAGCCAAGGCATGTGACTTAGAGGACTTAAGAGTGCCCATCTAGATTAGCTTGTCCTGTTCCTGAGTGAGATTGACAGTAAAATCATCTAAAGATGGCATGGTGAATTGAGTACCAAGTGCACCCTTAGTAGCATAGAAGGTAGAAACAAACACAGAATATTCTGAACTTAGCTTAGAGAGAATACTAAGAATAAGTTGTTCATCTTTCTTTTCAATTCTACATTGTTTTAATTGTAGCCTTAGTGATTTCAATTTAGTGAAGAAATCTTGAATTGTGTTGAAATTGCCTGGACTTAAACTAATTAGTTCATTTTCCAACATATGACCCCTCATTGAATCTTGTGTGCTAAATAGTGTTTCTAGCTTTGTCTAGATTTCATTTGGTGAATTCCAAGATTCAATGTGAAAGAGTAAATTAGGAGAAACAGACAAACACAATGTTCCATATGCCTCATCACATTTGTTAAACCACTTAGTCTTATCTTCATCTTTAGCAGGTTCAGTTTCAAGTCCCATAGTTATCCTATGTAATCTAACTTTCCTTAAGTGAATTGTCATGCGTGATTTCCACTCAAAGTAATTGTATGGAGTTAGGATGGGCACATTTGTTAGATCCATGATGAAGAAATGCAAAGAAGAAATGTCGAAAAGAAGAGAACACAACCAGGACAACCCCCCGTTTCACTCAATCAAAGAACCCCCCAAGAAAATATGATTTGACACTTTATATTAGTGCATTTACAACTGCCACTAGCAAGAAAGACTAACTGGTCTTGATTTCAATGCATTACAAAACCCCCACGAAGAGCATATACTGAAAATAAAATTTTGGCACAATACATAGAGAAATAAATAGTACCACTGCGATCTACTCAAAAAATCATGCACTTTCAAAAAAAGAATCACCTCAATATGAGGTCGTATGTGAATGTTATGATCCTCCGAAGTTCCCAAAATGAGAACTATGCAGTGTCACGACTGAGAATTTACAATTTTTGAAAAATCTCTACATCAAAAATAAAAAATGTCTGCACTAGTGCATAGAGCACAAACAATAAGCCAAAATCAAAAAAACTTTCGTGGGAAACGAAGTCCGTATGAGTAAGAATGGAGCATTTGAAAACTGCCTTCAAAACTGCAACTGCCAATGGAGAGGGGTCCTGCTATAGGTTTCTGAGTGTGTTTCTAAAAAATATATAGACTGCATGGAAAAACAAAAACATACAAAGATAGTTTTTCTATGCTGCGAACAAAACCCAGAAGGCGTTTTTCTTGTTGATGTACATAAGATGTTGATCCAATGTAAATAAAACACCTTTAGCAATAAAAAATGACCCCAGGAACCAAAAAATGGCATACAAAGGATGAATCAACTACCTAAGACAAGAAAAGGCATACTGGAACTTGCAATATCGATTGAAAACACCAAATATGGAAGATGGTTGTTAGATTTGAGCTTGAAACCCCGATTCCGCAACTGTGTTTGACGATCTCTGATTTCGGTGAAGCAAAATCCAAATATGACTTTCCTAAGCCTCCTGGACACGTTGGAACAACCAGAAATGCTGCCAGTATAACCAGAAATGCTGCAATCACCCAGATTTCATAAAACACATGTGAAAACCCCAGAGATTAAAATGTTTCCGTCAAACTTTTCTGATTCTCCAGATCATCCGAAGATGCAAGAGAAGAGCATACTAGGTTTCTCAGAAAACTCCAATAAGCTTAATTAGCCCCCCTGAATCTCTCAAATATGGAAACTAAAATCTACTCTTGCACATAGAAAATCTCTGATACCATGTTAGAATCTGAAAAGATTATTAACCCAGAAAACTAGTGCAAATGAATAGATATTTAAACTATGAATGCAAATGATACGAAATCAAAATAGCAACACAGAGTTGTTGTGATGTTCACAACATGCCCCATTTTACTCCTTAGCAAACTGAGGACCCCTGCTATGACTTTTGTTTTTGCTTTTTGTGTGTTGTTTTGTTTGGTGGAAAAGGGAAAAAAGGGTTAAAAATTGCAAACTTTTTTAAAACTAGAGAAAAAAATGCATTTTCAGTACCAAAGAAGAGTATGGATGGATTCCTTGTGAAAAATGAGCTAGGGTTGCTTTTTGAACCATCTTAAAATTTGTCATATTTTGCAAGTTATGAGCATCTTGGTAAATGTACATTCAGGTTTGTATGTTGCATGTACAAAGTCCTTTGTATATCGCTTTCCATATACAAGGTCCTTTGTATGTGCAAGGGTCATTTTTATACTTAGTTGCATTTGCAATCAGGTTCATATACAAAGTCGATTGTATATCCTTTTATTTGTATGCATTTGGCAAAGTTTTATGAAAACATACAGGATGGACCCAGGGTGGCTTAGAGTTGAAATGAATAGATGTTTTAAAATCTGTTACATGTATCCCACTTTTGTATGTTTGGTAGGTTAAACATACAAGGCGAATGTGCATTTGGCTTTATACATAGCGCGGAATCCAAAGAGTTATAAACCAGGGTTACTTAGTTGTATATCTGCGAGCTTGTATAACATACAATGCGAATATACATTGGGCGGACACAATGGACTTATTAAAAAAAGTTAAGTCTTTGTATATTTTCTACTTTGTATGTTTCAACATACAAAGCTGATACGCAATGACTTATACAAGTCACAAACCTGAGGAATTATTTAAATAAGGTTGAAAGATTGTATGTTTCGGGACATACAAAGCAAAAGATACAAAGGCTATATACATTGGGTGGACTCGAAAAGTTATTGAACATGGTTAAGTCATTGCATATTTTGTTCTTTGTATATTGAGGGTATACAAAGACATTATGCAGGCCGCGGATGCAAAAGAAAGTTAAAGAGAGTTAATTAGTTGTATGTTTGCGCTTTGTATGTATCTTACATACAAAGCTGATATGCATCGCGATTATACATTGTGCAAAACCAAAAGGTTATGAAAAGGTATTAAATGGTTGTATATTTCCACCTTGTATGCATGTTTGAGATACAAAGTGAAACATACATGGTAATTCATGCATTGCGATAAACATACAAAGCGGATGTCGGCGAAGAATTAAATTTGGTTAAATGGATGCATCATTACTCAGTGTATATTAAAGGATGCATGCCGATATACAAAGCTCGAATTCGAAGAGAAGTTAAAATGTAGAAGGTTCTTTGTATAAATATGCATTTGTATGTTGTAATATACAAACCGATATGCATTGTGGACATACAAGTCATGGAACTGAAAAAGATTAAAATCTAGTTAAACGAATGTATCACGCTTGTCTTGTATATCAGAAGATACAAAGATTTAAGCAAGGAAAAGGGTGGGAAAAAATAGGGCGATAGGATTTTGAAGCTATTTTGGAGCCCGAATGCATGTTCCTAGTCAACGATGGTTGACCTGACTAGTTTAGCGTTGTATATGCATTTTAGACCCACATTTTTTCATGGATTTAGGGCCTGGTTTCTACAATCAGGCAGCCACGATTGGGTTTAATAATTGTTTATCTTCCTACGGGTTTATTAGGTGAAATGGTACTTATTGTTGGTCTATTTTTGCAGATTTGCAGTTGAAGAAGGAGATGAAGTTTGATGGCGATGACGTCATGGAAAGGAGATCCGATCTCAGGAGCAGAGGAAGATAAGGATGAAGGGTGAGGAAGTCAAAGGCCTTCATTGATGAAGACAAATGCAGATGGAAACATTATTATAGTAGACAACAGAAGTTATTACTGAGCTGCTAGGGTTTCCAGAAGGGTATATTTCACCCAGATTTGATGTACGCTCAGAGATATTTTGGGAGACTTGTTCTCCAACATTTATTGTTGTAACCGGAGGTTTGAACCATTGCTTAACTACGGTTGTTGAGCTGTATTGAGGATAGTTAATTCTATATATTTTGCCTCTCTACATTGTAATACCTTACACAGGGATTTGTAACAGCAAGAGTTTGTAAAAATAGCTTTTAGCATAGCATTTAAGAGTAGAAGGAGGTCACCTGTGTCTGCAACAAGGAGCGTGTGGAACATCCTGCCTCCTTCCTGTATCTGTAAAGCTTGTAAGTTTTCTGTAATTTGATCAATGAAGCTAAGAGTCATTTAGACATTGTAAATCTTATATGACTGTCTGTTTCTAATACAATTGAATCTAGAATTTTGCATCTATCTTCTGAGTGTCTTCTGGCTCTTCTTTGTGTTTGAAACATTATCTCTTAGAGCTTGCAATCTTAAGTGTATGTTTGTGAAAATGCTCAGAACTTACATTTAAGGTTTAGTCTGTGGATTTCATCAAATTGCTGTATGATTTACAAAGTGCATAACAAAACAATTAGATCCTTTGGTAGAATGAATGAAGTTTAGTTTAGATCTTTCTAACTTTTCCCAACCCATCTGAAAATACTTAGCTTAAAACGCAGAAATTTAAAGGAAATTGTCTCATATTTGAAAGAAGCATACATAGCTGAGTTGAAAGTAGACAGTTTTCATAATATTGAGGAGGAGAAAGCTTGCAATAATATAAATCATTAAAAGCTTTGTAACACAGTAACAAGTTTATGCAAAAAGAATGAACAACATACTGATATTTATGATCTTTTGCATAGTTTGAGTATAGTAGAACATCAAGAAACCCTAAATCACGTAAGGCCCCTTGAACATTACAGCTTCACATCAACCAACTGAATTTGCCCAATAGCTCAAGACCTGACCACATTAAACTTGGGATTAAGCGAATCTCAATCGATTCCTTCATATCTTTCAAGTTAGTTTTGGTTCATTTTATGTGAATTTTAACTATTGTTATGACTGTGTTAAAACAGTCACCAACAGTTTCTTGGTGCTAGAAGAAGGGCCTGATTGGATTTAAGGTTGATTTTATGAGTTTTAATGCTTTGTTCTGAGATATGTTAGATCTCATAAAATTTCAAAAAAACCTAAAAGGTTGAAAACAAAGTACAATTTTTTAATGGACTCATATAAGGACAAATTCTAGGTTAATATTCCTGTCTTTCAGGAAACATTAAATAGGAAACTGTATCCTGGTAATTTATCTAACTATGGCTTATTTGGAAGGTTTAGAATACATAAGTCCACAGAGCATGGTGAAATTAATTGTCTAACTTTTCTTACAAGGTTAGATTTGGCTTTAAAAGGACTAATCTCTCTCTCAGATGTGTATAAGGCTGAAAGTTGGCAAGAAAATGAGGAGATTATGGAGCAGCAGGAGGATGTTATATCAGCAATCATTAACTATTCAGAGAATGCAAGGATGGAACCAATGCTAGAAATAAAGGATAGTAAAATCTCTTTTTGGAATCATGTGATGGTAGGAGGAATAATCTACTTTGTTGTCAAGGTCCAAGTGTGATTAAAGTTAGTGAAAGGTATAAATATGCTAAAAAATACAGGGAAGTAATCACAAGTCATGTTCATTTCCTAGATGATAAGCAAAGAAGATTTAATGAAAAGGAAAAGAAAAGTGAAGTTGGGCTTGATGTATTTGATAAAAGTATGGAATTACTAGGGGATACTTGTCAAGAGGAAACCTCTAGATCTGACCTGAATAGTTTTAATGAAAATGATTTGGCAAAGAAATGTAAACAAGTATTGGCAGAATTAAGTGCACTAAAATTGAAGAGGTTTCTGTCATAGGAAAGGATAGTGAAACATCTTTCCTTAAGTCATTTTATGGTAAAGAGAAAGGTGGATAGATGGAAGAATTTAAATGCATTGCTGCTAATGAGGTTCCTATTATAGTAACCCATGAGGTCATAGAAAAGAAAGTAAATCCCAATTTCATGGCTGACTTCTTTAAATTAAATGATCAAATTCAAGATTGTTGCATATTAATGGAATCAAACTCTCTACTAGATGGTAAATGTGAGTTATTTGATGAACAATTCATGAAAATGGAAGATATAGAGGATCATGCTATTGCTGTGGATAATCAGGCATCACCCTAGCATTATTTTAAAGGTGAAACAGGGGAGTATTCCTATCAATCAAAAGATGTCATTACACCTTTACAGTCAAGTGATCTAGAAATGATTAATTTCTATATATTAGGTTATGATGATGAATATACTCACTTAAGTGCTGATGTGCAGGGAACTAATGAGAACATTGAGAAGTTTGTTGAATTTGAGGATAAACTGAACATCCAGAATGAAGGAACAAGGCTGGATAAAGATGAAGAAATGACACATCTAGAGTCATTTATCTTTCAACTTGAAGTGAGACCAGACATGGGGCTAATCAATGAAAGTGCAAAGTTAAATGGAGGACCAGCTGTCAATAAACAAGCATGTCCAACAGAGCTAAAAATACATCAGGTTGTCTCTTTCCTTTCCTTAGTAAATAATGTTGAATACTATTTTGATTATGGAAATTTAAGAGATAGGACATGCATATGGATTACTCATGAATAGGATGGGCTACCTCAATTGCTGATAATTAGAGATCATCCTGTTAAACACAGTGAATTTAGAGTACAAGAGCATTTTTTGGAATACAAAGATAAATTTACTAAGTTGAGAACCATAACTAGTGCCCTGATACTCCTGCACAATCTAAGGAAATATGCAAATACGGGTGTATTTGGGTCTTTTCCTGGGTTATGTTTGCCTTGTGGTGGTTTGTGTATAGTTTGGTAGAGGGGTAGTTGTTCTGTTTTATTTTCTTTGTTTGTTGTTTCCCTTTTGTAGGTTAGTTATTTGTACAGTTTTCTTTTTTCTTTGTTTTTTGTTTCCTTTCTATTTTTTCCTTTTGTTTGTACAGTCTGTTGGTTGGTCTGTTTGTTGTCTCTTTAGCAGGGATCTTTGTTTTCCTTTAGAGTATGAAGGAGCAGGCTTACAACCATTGAAAATAGTATAAAATTTAGAATATTCAAGTTAACCATTTGCAATTTATGCATAACTTGTTCTAATTGTCATGAATGTGGAGAGTTGTTTAGCTTCTAAAATTTAGTATTTAATAATAGTGATTGAGAATTCAAGGGAAGTTTCTCATGATAACACACCTAAAATCCTTGGGTTTGTTGAACTTACAAGTGTAGATATTAGGTGAAAAATCTGAGGTCACCCTTGCTACCATTACAATTCTTAGCTTAATTTCGGCAAGTACTCATTCCTTGCATCATAAAGTTACAAATTGCTATATCTTGTGAAATTTCTATCAAACATCAAAATCAATAAAATATAAAATATAAAAATTAATAAAGCGGATTATACTGAAAATCTAGATTAAGCCATCTATGTAACTCTATCGTGGCTATGGACGCTCGCTGGCAGTGGGGATCTACTTAGGAGAATTGTAACGATAACCTTGCCGGGGATATGGACGCTCACTAGCAACAAGGCTCTATCTGATCGGCTATGAGGGAATATCCTCAACTATGTAGGCTAATATCAATCACTGGTCTATTCAACCAATCTTCAAGATGAGGATAATTAATCACGTGCACACACTTAAACTGAAAATAAAAATTCATGCACCCTTATTGAATACCTTAGGTCTCAAGTTGAATAATAATTTGCAGGAAAGTAGTTGGAAGTTATGAATTTATTTCATTTAGTTTCCTTGAATGCTTTAAATTTAATTGTTTTGTTTGGTTGCTAGTTGCTGTGATGTTCACAACACACCCCATTTTACTGTTTAGCAAAATGAGGACCCCTGATGTGGCTTTTATGTTTTGCTTTTTGTGTCTTGTTTTGTTTGGTGGTAAAGGGAAAAAAGGGTTAAAAATTACAAACTTTGTTAAAACTAGAGAAAAAATGCATTTTTAGTACCAGAGCAGAGTATGGATGGATTCCTTGTGAAAAATGAGCTAGGGTTGCTTTTTGAACCATCTTAAAATTTGCCATATTTTACAAGTTATGAGCATTTTGGCAAATGTACATTCAAGTTTGTATGTTGCATGTACAAAGTCCTTTGTATATCGCTTTCCATAGACAAGGTCCTTTGTATGTGCAAGGGTCATTTTTATACTTAGTTGCATTTGCAATCGGGTTCATATACAAAGTCGATTGTATATCCTTTTATTTGTATGCATTTGGCAAAGTTTTATGAAAACATACAGGATGGACCCAGGGTGGCTTAGAGTTGAAATAAATAGATGTTTTAAAATCCGTTGCATGTATCCCACTTTTGTATGTTTGGTAGGCTAAACATACAAGGCAAATGTGCATTTGGCTTTATACATAGCGCGGAATCCAAAGAGTTATAAACCAGGGTTAATTCGTTATATATCCGTGGGCTTGTATAACATACAATGTGAATATACATTGGGCAGACACAATGGACTTATTAAAAAGAGCTAAGTCTTTGTATATTTTGTGCTTTGTATGTTTCGACATACAAAGCCGATATGCAATGACTTATACAAGTCGCAGACCTGAGGAATTATTTAAATAAGGTTGAAAGATTGTATGTTTTAGGACATACAAAGCAAAAGATACAAAGGCTATATACATCAGGCAGACTCGAAAAGTTATTGAACATGGTTAAGTCATTGCATATTTTGTTCTTTGTATATTGAGGGTATACAAAGACATTATGCAGGCCGTAGATGCAAAAGAAAGTTAAAGAGAGTTAATTCGTTGTATGTTTGCGCTTTGTATGTATCTTACATACAAAGCCGATTTGCATCACGATTATACATTGTGCGGAACCGAAAGGTTATGGAATGGGATTAAATGGTTGTATTTTTCCACCTTGTATGCATGTTTGAGATACAAAGCGAAACATACATGGTAATTCATGCATTGCGATAAACATACAAAGCGGATCTCAGCGAAGAATTAAATTTGGTTAAATGGATGCATCATTACTCAGTGTATATTAAAGAATGCATGCCGATATACAAATCTTGGATTCGAAGAGAAGTTAAAATGTAGAAGGTTCTTTGTATACATATGCATTTGTATGCTCCGATATACAAACCGATATGCAATGTGGACATACAAGCCGCGGAACTGAAAAAGATTAAAATCCAGTTAAACGAATGTATCACGCCTGGTTTGTATATCGAAAGATACAAAGATTTAAGCAAGGAAAAGGGCGGGAAAATATAGGGCGATAGGATTTGAAGCTATTTTGGAGCCCGAATGCATGTTCCTAGTCAATGATGGTTGACCCGACTAGTTTAGAGTTGTATATGCATTTTAGACCCGCATTTTTTCACAGATTTGGGGCCCGATTTTTGCAATCAGGCAACCATGACTGGATTTAATAACTGTTTATCTTCCTACGGGTTTATTAGGTGAAATGGTACTTATTGCTGGTTTGTTTTTACAGGTTTAGAGTTGAAGAAGGAGCTGAAGCTTGATGGCGATGACATCATGGAAAGGAGATCCGATCTCAGGAGTAGAGGAAGATAAGGATGAAGGGCGAGGAAGTCAAAGGCCTTCATGGATGAAGACAAATGCAGATGGAAACATTATTACAATAGACAATAGAAGTTATTATTGAGCTGCTAGGGTTTCTAGAAGGGCATATTTCACCCAGATTTTATGTATGCTCAGAGATATTTTGGGAGACTTGTTCTCCAACATTTATTGTTGTAACCGGAGGTTTGAACCATTGCTTAACTAGGGTTGGTGAGCTGTATTAAGGACGGTCAAGTCTATACATTGTGCCTCTCTACATTGTAATACCTTACACATGGATTTGTAATAGCAAGAGTTTGTAAAAATAGCTTTTAGTATAGCATTTAAGAGTAGAAGGAGGTCGCCTGTGTCTGCAACAAGGAGCATGTGGAACATCCTACCTCCTTGTTGTATCTGTAAAGCTTGTAAATTTTCTGTAATTTGATCAATGAAGCTAAGAGTCATTTAGACATTGTAAATCTTATATGACTATTTGTTTCTAATACAATTGAATCTAGAATTCTGCATCTATCTTCTGAGTGTCTTCTAGCTCTTCTTTGTGTTTGAAACATTATCTCTTAGAGCTTGCAATCTTAAGTGTATGTTTGTGAAAATGCTCAGAACTTACATTTAAGGTTTAGTCTGTGGATTTGATCAAATTATTGTATGATTTACAAAGTGCATAACAGAACAATTAAATCCTTTGGTAGAATGAATGAAGTTTAGTTTAGATCTTTCTAACTTTTCCCAATCCATATGAAAATACTTAGCTTAAAACACAGAAATTTAAAGGAAATTGTCTCATATTTGAAAGAAGCATACATAGCTGAGTTGAAAGTAGATAGTTTTCATAATATTGAGGAGGAGAAAGCTTGCAATAATATAAATCATTAAAAGCTTTGTAACACAGTAACAAGTTTATGTAAAAAGAATGAACAACATACTAATGTTTATGATCTTTTGCATAGTTTGAGTCCAATAGACCATCAAGAAACCCTAAATCACGTAAGGTCCCTTGAACATTACAGCTTCACATCAACCAACTGAATTTGTCCAACAGGTCAAGACCTGACCATATTAAACTTGGGATTAAGCGAATCTCAACCGATTCCTTCATATCTTTCAAATCAGTTTTGGTTCATTTTATGTGAATTTTAACTATTGTTATGATTGTGTTAAAACAATCACCAACAAGAGTTAGTCTTCAACAGAGTAATGCAAATGCTAGAAACAAAATAACATTAAGAGGATGCAAAAACAAAAGGTACAGAGTACAAGCCAAGTAACATGCTTATATAGACTAGGGAGAGGGAAGAGGTGGGAACACCGACCAATGAGGAACAACCATCTATCAGACTAAAGATAGGAAAGTATCTTCCCTAGATAGCTAATGGATACTCACATGTAGGAAGGTGACACCTCATAATCCTCTAACCAAATTAAGCATGCTTTATTAACCTAAGCGAGATTAATATAAGTGTAGAAAAAACCTAGGAATATAGGGAAAAATAAATAACCCACTAGGAAATAAAAACCTACACTAACAAGTTCAAGAATCACCATCAATGGGTTTGAGCTGCACTGCTTCGTTTGGGAATACTTTAGAAATCTCATATGGACCTAGCAAATGAGTTCTCAATTTTTCTTTCTAGTGTTTGTATCGAGAATCAAATAGCAGTGCCCAATCTCCCGCATGGAATTCTCTTTCCTTGATGTGTTTATCATGCCGGGTCTTTTGTTGTTGTTGAACTAGCTCAGTTTGATGGATATCTTCCAAGTGAAGTTCATCTAGTTCACTAAGCTACAAGACTCTCTCTACCTGATCCTGATCAAGGTCTAAATCTAACTCCATTGCTGTTCTTAGAGTTTGAAGTTTAAATTCAATGGGTAGAAGGGGTTTCTTCCCAAAGACTAATTCATAAGGAGTAAGACCAGTGGTTGATTTCCATGTTGTATTGTAGGCCCAAACAGCTTTAGGCAACTTTCTAGCCCGGTCTCTTCTTCCTAATGAAACTATTTTTGTCAGGATATTTTTGAACTCCCTATTAGTGACTTCTTCCTGACCATTTGCTTGTGGGTGATAAGGTGACAACTTTTATGGCTTACCTGGAAATGATCAGTAAAAGATAAGAAAACCTTAGACATAAATTGGGGTCCTTGATCTGTGACAATTGACCTAGGGGCTCCAAATCTGAGAAAAATCCTGTTATATAGGAATTCTGCAACCTGTTCTTCTCTAGCAACTTTTAATGCTTGAACTTTTGCCCACTTGGTCAGATAGTCCATACAGACCAAAATATATTCTTTTCCTTGTGAAGGGGGATCTATAGGACAGATGAAATCCAAACCCCACTTTTCAAATGGTTCAAAACCTACTTGCGGCTGCAGAAGGCATTTTGTTGGATGCCGTGGGTCTTCCCACTTGCTGACATTCATTACAGCAGTGAACATAGTTCTTCACATCCTTGTGCATAGAGGGCCAATAATATCTTGCACCTAAGATTTTATGAGAAGTCCTTTTGGCAGAGTAGTGTCCACCAGATGGATCGTCATGAAAAGCTCTGAGGATGCTGTATGTTTCATCTGGTATGACACAACGTCACAGGACCAAGTCAGGACCACATTGGAATAACATGCCATTAATCCATTTGAAGTGAGCACATTCCCAAATGAGGTGTTTCTTTTTTTTTATGTAAAGTCTGGTGGAAGATCAGAGGTGGCTAAGTAATTGGCAATGTCTACAAACCAAGGTGTTTTAATGGAGATAATGAATAAGTTTTCATCTGGAAATTCATCCTATATAGGAGTACAATCTCCATTACCTTGTTTTATCTGGGATAGAAAGTCTACAACTACATTGAATTTCCCAGGCTTATCCATTATGGTCACATTGAATTCTTGGAGAAGTAATAACCATCTAATTATTCTCCCATTTACTGAGGGTTTGTTCATCAAGTATTTGGTAGATGAATGATCTGTCAATACAATCACTTTGTATCCTGTAATGTAATGTTGGAATTTGTTTATTACATGAACTATTGCTAGAAATTCTTTCTCTATGGTGGTGTAGTTTTGTTCGGTGGGGCTTAATTTTTTGCTGATAAAATATATAGCGTACTTTCCTCCATTCTCATCTTCTTGACCTAACACTTCTCCAATAGCATCATTGGAAGCATTGACATAAATATGGAAGAGGAGTTTCCAGTTAGGTCCCCATAGGACTGGGGCAGAGACAAGCTTTTGTTTAATAATGTCAAAGGATATTTGGCATTCTTTAATCCAGACAAAATCCAAATCTTCCTAAAGAAGAGAGAACATGGGAGTTGCAATCTTATTGAAGTTTTCTCTAAACCTGCAGTAATAACCAGCATGTCCTAAGAAACTTCTGACATCTGTTTGATTCTTTGGGGTTTCCAACTATTATATAACTTCAATCTTCTTAGGTTCAAACTTTATCCCTTCAGCTGAGATATGATGTCCCAACACTATACCTTGTTCTACCATTATTAGACATTTCTCATGGCTTAGAGATAGTTGATGATCTTCACATCATTGCAATACTCTATCCCATTTTTTTAGGCCTTCATCAAAAGTGGAACCATAGACTATGAAGTCATCCATATAGACTTCTACACAATCATTTACAGGGTCAGCAAAGATAGCCAGAACGACTCTTTGGAATGTGGCAGGAGCATTATAGAGCCCAGAGGGAAGAACCCGATATGTGAATGTTCCCCACGGGCAGGTGAAAGTAGTTTTATCCTGGTCTTCTACTACCACTTATATTTGGTTATATCCACTAAATCCATCCAGGAATGAAAAATACTTCCTTCCTTCTAGATTATCCAAAACTTGATCTATGAAGGGTAGTGGGAAATAATCGCTATGGGTTACTTTGTTGAGTTCTTGGTAGTCAACGTACACTCTCCATTTTACTCTTTTCTTTGGCACTACTACCAAGGGTAACACCCATTTGCTGTCAAATATAGGATAAATGAATTTTACTTGTAAACGTTTCTCAATTTCTATTTTCACAATATCTTTGAGACCAAAATTAAGTCTTCGATGTGGTTGACAGACCGGTCTAACATCCTCAGTATAGATATGGTGGGTACAAACACTTGGGTGAATTCCTCTCATGTCTGTATAGTCCCAAGCAAAATCTTTGGACCTATTCATCAAAACATCAAACAATTTGAGCTCATCTGATTCTGTCAACCAACTATTGGCATTTAAAGTTTTTCCTAGTAGTAACATGATAGTCTTGGTTCCAGGGTAATTGGAGGTGACAGTATGAACTTCTTCTATCAAAGTCTTGAGAGGATAGCTATGTGTATAGTTCTATGGAGTCTGGCAATATCTTCAAAAAGGTGATCTATTTCAGAATGATATTATCCAGGGGCCAAGGTAATGCCATGAAGTTGGTGTAATCTTGTTCCTTATCGGCAATGTGGATTGGATGTCCCAAAATTTCTTCCACTTCTAAAATCTCTTCATCCTCTAAGTCTAACAAAAGGTCTTGGATGTTCTCTAATTCATCTTCCAACTCTTCACCATATTGTTGAATGACTACCATAGCAAGTGAAGCTAGATTCTATTGTCTGTTAGATTCATCTGATTCATCAACCCAAACTTGGTTATGCTCAGTAGGTTGAGTGGGAGGAGGCTTAAGTGTTTGTTGTTGGGACCATGTGAAATGATTATTCCTCCCGCTCTGCAATCAACCTTAGCTGCAACTGTAGCTAACCACGAAATACCAAATATTACCGGGTAACTGTCCTTGGGTGTGAAGGACTAGATAATTTGGAAATCTACTGGATATTTCCAATCGTCAACCTTGATAGGGACATTTTCTAGGAAACCTTTGGGAATCACTATGGATTCATTTGCCATTTGTAAAATGGTAGTTGTGGGACACAACTCAATAAGTCCTAGTTTTTCCATAACATCCATCGTCATGACATTAATGGCTACTCCTAAGTCCGCTAGTACATTAGGTATTGTTACCTCATTGATTGTTATTATTATCAGGGGACTGCCTAGGTCACCATATTTTTAGGTTAAGGTTTTTCTAGCCAGAAGGTCAGCTAGATATCCATTGATGTGCACCATATTAATCTGTTTTAGTTTCCTTCCTTTTGTTTTTATGTACAACTCTTTAACTAGCTGGTTAAGTTCAAGAATTTATTTAATCACATGTAACAAGGGAATCTCATTATGAAGTCATTTAATTTCCTGTATTAAAACAATTTCATTAGATAATGATATTTATGGAGAGCTTCTAGCAACAATTTCTCTGAGATGTTCTTGAAAGGGCACCTGAGTTTTATTCCTTAGCATAGAATCTTTTTCTGGAGTATTTGATGGTCATTTGGTGACTTCTTTTTGAGGCAATTCTACAGTAGGTGGTGAAGTTACTTAAAATTTGTGTTGGGGATAACTTCTCCTGATTGTTCCTGATGTTGTGCTATGAAGGTATAGAAAGTGTCTCTGGTTCTATGCTAAGTTCCTCATTTGGGTCCTCTGTGATTTCAACAATGGTGGGTTGATTAAGTATTTTTCCTGACCTCAATTGAAGGTTTCCACAATAGATATCATCAACTCCTGCCATGTTATCCTAATCAGTAGCATATACTAGGGTATTTTGACATGTGTTCTTGGGATTAGGGACAGGTTGTGCTTGTAGTGGTGGTTGAGTAACTTGTTCATTCTCTTGATGATTCTGGGGAGCTGAAAGACAGTTTTGTTGCAGATTTGGCATTCTTCTTGGGCCATTATAAAATTGATTTGGTGGTTGGGTCCATTGTGGAGGTTGATTGTGAGGGTGCCATTGTTGTTGAGGTTGATTCAACCATTGGGATTTCCCCAAGCTTGGTTCATCCATTCAGGTGGTCCCCAACGTGGGTAAAATCCCCAACCAGGTGGTACTGAAGGCCAAGGAGTTGTCCACTATGTATTGTTCCAACTATTTGGAGGTCTCCATGTAGGGTTGGATTTTTTACCATAGGCAGAATTCCCTCCAGGTCTTTGACCCACAAAATTGATCTCCTCCTCAGTGTGAGATGACCTCTTTTTAGAATTCTTGATTGCATTCAGGATCTCACATTGATTAGTGGCATGACTCTTTTCAAAAATTTGGCAATTGTCAGCTTTGTCCAAAGGGCATTCTCTTAACAGATGTTTGTTTTGACACCTAGGGCAATAATGGATAAAGTCTTAGGATTACGTGTCTTGGCCTGTATTCCATCCAAAGTGGTGTTTAGCTAAACAAGAATGTCAGTCCTCAGATTTGCTATTTCCTCTTGCAATTTACCTATTTCATTTGAACCTCTTAAAAGACTAGATTTTTGGATACCTCCTTGAGTACGAGAGAAATTCTGGCATGACTTGGAGAGATCACTGAGTTCAAGTTGGCACAAATCTCCCTTTCCCATTAAATCTAGGCTTCTCCTAGCATCCTCATTAAGTCCTTTGAGAAATATAGTCTTCAAAATTTCTAGACTTATGGCTTCTTCACCACATCATTTGGTTAGAAAGATAAACCTATCAAGGTAATCTTCTAGGCTATCATCTTCTTTTTGTCTTAGTTTGAACAATTCCTCTTTCCTATTACTAACTCTACAATAACTCTAATATTTGTCTAAAACGATGGTTTCCATTCCATCCCACGTAGTTATTGACCCAAAAACTAATCCCATGAACCAATGCATTGTAGCGTGTCTCAAGGTGGAGGGAAAGAGTTTAAGTTTCTAGTTATCATTCTTGTAGTCGTATGTTTGACACAAGACTTTCAACTCGAAGAGGAACTAGTCAGGATCTCTAGAGGAGAGTCCCCTGAAAGTCAGTAAAATGGATGGTGAAATGTTTTTCATTGGTTCATCATCATCTTCATTGAGAGCAATAGGGTAGGTAAAGGTTCATGCTATCACTCTTCTCGGGATATCACCATCTTCGTGGTTTTCTCTCCCATTGAGACGATCATTATGGTGATTGTTATCCATGATGTCAAAAGGAATGTTCTCCTCCTCGAACACTGGGTTTGTTGGCTGAATGATCACCTCCTCAAAGGTTTGGTCTACTAGTAGAACTTCTGGGGTATTTTGGGAGGTCTCAGGTTGATCCTTCTCAATCAATTCATAACTTAGTTCTTCAGCTAAGACTTCTACCTCCCTATTTATGGTTAGAACTACTATTGGGGGGTTTTGGTATAAATCTTTAGTGTGGGCCTCATTTCCTAACCATGTAGAAAGAGAGGTTTGGTAACTATTGTTGGGTGTTTACTACAAAAGGTCTCCAAGCATTTCCCTAATAACACTTAGAAAAGAATCACGTCTCCCCAGCAACAGTGCCTAAAAGTGACAGGTTGTCGTGAGGTCCTAACACTTTAGTTCAAAAATATCAGTTTATCGATTAGGGTAGTGTCTGAGGCTGTATGCAATAGGGAGTATTGTTTGGATATCTCATCTAGAAACAATTTCCTAGTTCCTTTAAAAAGACTTAAACAACATATCAAACTAGAAAACATTTGTATTCTATCTAAGAAAGCATTTGAACTCTTCACTAGAAAGCATTTGAACTCTACATTAGAAAGCATTTGAACTTTTTAATCTAAGAAAACATTAAACTTTATACTAGAAAATCATACATGCAATCTTTATTATGATCTTGAACAATGACTAATCCTATAACTACACACACATTCTAACTTTCAACTAACAATAAACAACAATTTAAAACTAAAGCAGATGCGCTCGAAATATTTAAACAAATAGAGCTCTAAGAATTAACATCTTAAACATCACACCCTGCAGGCTCACAACATAAAACTAAACATAAAACAACAATGCCTAAAATGGAACATCTACAGAAATAGAAATACTTATCTACTCTACAATCCTGTGAGTGGCCAGCTCTTGGGAGAAATTTGTCTTTTAACTCAGATCACATTCAATCATTTCCACAACACCATGGTAACTTGATTCATATCTTCATAACTCAAAAGGAAATACTTAGAATAATACTATTTGCATTCATGAAAATATTGCAGAACATAACTCTTTGATTATTGGCAAAAAGATTGATATTGATCTATCACACAATATGATATATATCCATGTTTTGAGCAACTAACTAAACTGCACTGTTATGAACTCGTATATTCCAGATGGCAGTAAAATGCCATTTGGAAAAGTCTTATAACAGAAAAATAGAATTTCAACTACTAATCTCTTTGAAACATATAAAAGGCTCTGAGTGGAGCCATAATGTCTGAGATAATCAACATAAATAAACAAAATTAAAAGAGTTTTCAATCAATGCACACCTAAAATTTTTGGCGCCCTCAAGTTCTAGCACACTTGACCTTAGCTGCTTGAAGTCCACTCTTCTCGTAGGCCATGCAAAAAGGGTTATTTGTTTTATCAAAGGAATGAGGTTGTTTATACCTCATCAACTCTATTGCTAGAATGGTCAGTTTCTAATTCACTGAAAAATTGCATTTTATAAAAGTCAAACTTTGTCCAGGTGGAATAAGGAATGTTTTAAAAACATCTTTTTGGAAAAAGAAGAAGTGGAGTCCAAACTAGAGCTTTTGAACAATAAAGTCATTAATTTAGGAATATTCGTAAATGATTTCCAAAGAGTGAAGGAGCTTAAGGTACAACATGCAGAACTAGTAGCTCGTGAGGAGTGTTTTTGGTGAGATAAAGCCCGTGAAAATTGGCTAAGGGTGGGGAGATGCCAATACCAGTGTTTTCCATTCATTCACAAGATCGTACCGAGAAAGGAACATGGTAGATGGAATTATATTGTTTGATGGCTCGATAGTGAAGGATAGGGAGCATATAGAGGTTGAGGTAGTTCTCTATTGGCTATTTGTGACCCAGTGCATGGTGAGTGGGATGATTCAATTCTAGTAAGCATATCCAAATGCATTGGTGAGGAGGATAATCATATGCTTAACGCTCCTTTTACTTTGGAGGAAGTCAAAACAATAACATTCTAGCTGAATCCAAAAAATTCTCTGGGCCCAAATGGACTCTCGGCTAAGTTTTATCAAGTTTGTTGGCATTTCCTTGGTACAAATGTTTGATGTCTGGTTGAGGATGTTAGAAAGAAGAAAAAAATTGTGAGGGATATCAACAATATGGCTATTTCTCTTATCTACAAAAAGAGCGAGTGCATCTCCTTTGTAGATTATAGGCCCATTTCATTGTGTAATACGATCTATAAGATCATGGCATAGGCGTTGGCCAACCATTTAAAGAGGTTACTGGGGCTAATCATCTTAGAAGAGCAAAATGGATTCACTTCAGGTAGGGAGATTATAGATAGGATTATTGTCACCTCTGAGGCTATACATACCATTACTTCTGAAAAGATAAAAGGTATGCTCATTAAGCTAGATATAAGCAAAGCTTATGATAGGGTCCACTGGGACTTTCTTTTGGCTATAATGAGAAAATTTGGTTTCAATAAGGCGTGGATGGATATCATCTATTCTTTCATATCGACCCCCTAATATTTGGTACTAGTAAATGGATCAATGTGTGGCTTCTTCGATGCTACAAATGGGCTTAACAGGGGGACCCATTGTCCCCATTCCTTTTTGTTATAATGGTAGAGGCCATGGGATGACATTTTAAGAAACTTAGCATAGAAAGATTATGGAAGGGTATTCAGGTTACTAAAGGAATCAAACCAATTACGAATGTCCAATTTATGGATGATACTATGTTGTTTGGCGAGGCTACTCTGAGAGAGGATGAGGTTATCAAAACAGCTTTGTACACTTACTCTTCAGTGTCTGGGTAGATTTTAAACAAGGACAAATGTGAGATTTTTTTCTTCAACACCAAAAGGGACAAAGGAAGATTACGAATTTGTTGGAATTTTCAATCTCTAAACTTTCCTCCAAATATCTTGGGGCCCCACTATTTAAGGGTGTGTGTAGATCATCACATTGGGAGGACATAATGAGAAATTGCAGGAACAAAGTGACAACGTGGAGAAGCAAATGGCTTTCCTTGGAAGGTAGGATCACTATGATAAAATTAAATTTATCTGTTGTCCCGATGTATGTAATGTCATGCTTTAGGATAACAAGTAAAGCTCAAGCAAGCATGGAAGATTTCTTAAATAATTTTTTTGTGAATGCTCCAAGGACAAGAAAATAATACCTTTAATCCATTGGGACATGACTTGTCTCCCTAAACATTCTAGGGGTACTGGTTTGAGAAATATGGAAAGACAAATCTGTCTCTAGGAGCCAAATTGAGTTGGAAATTGTACTGGGAACTAGGGAAATTATGGTGTAGAATATTGCAAAGGAAGTATCTAGATAACTTGGATCCCTAAAGGATATTAATGATAGAAAATACTCTGGGTGGTTCTACTATTTGGAAATTTTTGTGGGAGAGCAAAAAGGTGATCATCGAACACCTCTCATGGAAGATAGGCAATGGTAAATTGACAAATTTCTGGTATGATTCATGGAAGGACAACATTCCATTGTCCAAATCCTTTGGTTCGATGGAATGGATTGATAATGTAAGACATGTCTACAGAAGCTATGTGGTGAATTATGTAATAAAAAAACTATAAGTGGATAAATTGTGACGGATTCCCGATACTGGAGAATGATAAGATGCTCCTATCTCAGATCTTAGAACACTGAATAACATTAACTAATGATGTCGATGAGGTAATTTGGTGCAAATCATGGTCTAGGGAGTACTCAGTGAAGCTAGGTATGCTATCCAGAAGGTACATAGTGACCTAACTCACTGGATGTCAAAGCTTTGTTGGCAAAAGTACATTTTACTGAAATTCAATGATGCTTTCATGTGGGCAACCCTTCATAGGAAGATTCTGACAAGGGATAGGTTGTGGGGCATTGATATTTAGGGACCAAGTAGGTGTATCCTTTGTCAAAGACTGAAGAAACCATGAATCATCTTTCCATGTCATGTCCATTCGCTATGAGGTGCTAGGATTGGCTACAACTTCACCTCGGTTGGAGTTCCCCATGACAAGCTGACTTATCAGAGTTTATTCATAGTTGGCCATGCGTAAATAAGTGGGATTCATGGGGAGATTTATGGTTGGTAGCCCCCTTAATTCTAGTATGGCACATTTGGAAAGAGTGTAACAGGAGGACTTTTTGTGATCAAAGCCTCCCAAATGATGAGGTTATTCAGAAAATTGAAGATGGCATTTGCAAAGTGGTCAATGTGAATGGATTTTCAAGAACCAACACTCATTTCACAAACTAGGATAGTGAGATGCAAAAGAATTGGGATAAATTAAAACCACCGATAGGAAATGTATCTAGCAAAATTTGAAGAGAGGGGAGGCCAAATGGATAGCACCTCAGACTGGAAGGTATAAACTCAATTTTGATGGTGCAGTAAAAGGTAATCCAGGCCCAATTGGTACTGGTTGTATCATTAGGAATGACAACGGTGAATGTCTTTGGACTCTTTCAAGGAAACTGGGGGTTACCACCAACAATGAAGCTGAATTTGAGGCTCTTGTGTGGGGTCTATGGATGTGGAGGGAGAAAGGTTTAAGTAATGTGGATATTGAAGGAGATTCCTAGATATGTAGCAATGCTGTTAGTAAGAAAAGTGCACAAAGTTAGAAATTGAAACTGTGGATTAATTATTTTGGAAATCTTTGGATAGAATTGGAAATTTCTCCTTATCCCATGTGTTTAGAGAGGCTATTAAAGTGACATATTTTCTTGTAATAGGGGTATTCAACAAGATTACACTGAGGTGATTGTTGATTTGATGTCTTTATTGAAGGATTTGATAGATATAGTTGTACAGGAAAAACTTGAATTTGATACTAGAATTGTGCCTGATGTTGTTTGATAGTTGGAAGTGGTTGGCACATGCCTTCTTACTCATAGTTAGGTTGCGTATTATAGATCATTTTGCAAGTAGACATGCACACTTCACAAAAAGGATTAGACTCTTCGATGATTGTTTGTTACCTTCTCTATAAAATGAAAAATGAATTGTCATCAAACATGACTTTGGTCTTCGGTATCGAATGCAACTATCCTAAGGAAGACTAGAAAATGCAGGTTCGGTGTTTGTTCAAAACCTGTGAGAAGGCACTGACAGTCAAAGGCTTCATTGCTTTGGCTAGAAAATCCATGTAGGGACTCGAGTCACATCCAGGGTGGATAGGTAAATGAGGTCATGTTTATGAATGTGATACATATCATGGGATGGAATAATGGGGGATTAGGCTTTCTCAACTGTTTTGATGAGGTGAAATACCTATCAGAGGATAACATAAATGAGATGGCGATTATACTCTCTTCTGGGCTCACTACTAGCATTTTTTATGTGGTAGCTGGAAAGAGAGATCCTATGACCATGCAGCCTTGGTTTAGTTCAAGGAAGGCTTGGGGAGGAAATTCTAGGGAACATTCGATCATTTTATCAGTTGGAATGGGGATTTTATTTCCCACGTGCAGATTTTAAGGGTCAATGAATTTGCCTTTGACATGAGGTATTTGATGCAACTGTGGGATTTCTAGATGGAGTCCAGTTGATGCTATGTAATTTTCGTTTCATTCAATAAAATGGAGTTGCCCCCTTGGTAGCACTTACCTAAAAAAATAAAATAAATTATTCTAACATAAATAAAATAACATATTCATTGATTGTGTAGGAAATTAACTAAAAATATTAGATTAGAATAGTTTTTTTATAAAAGAATTAATTGAAAAAGAAATATATTAAATTTCGTTATGGAGAAAAGAAAAGAATTAAATTGATGATTGTATAGTTATATAATAAAATGTGCACTTTATAAAAAATAAATTTAAACTCTAATAAAATATATTTATAAAACATAAGCCATTGAAGAAGAAATAAATTAAATTTCTTTATGAAGAAAAGAAAAGAAAATTAAATTGATGACTCTATAGGAAAATCTATAAAATATAATGTACTTACCATTTAAATAACTAATGTGATTATACTTCTTCTCCAATATTCTTCTACTCTATCTTATTTCATTTGATATTTTTGTGATCTATGTTTGACTATTAATTGTACTTATATAGATTAGTTACTTTATGTAGTCTTTATTGTAATGTGCATTAATTTAATAAAACTATGGTAGTTATATGTATTTTAAATTTTAATTCTTGTCTGCTTTCATTTAAAAACTTATGTTAGCTATATAGTTTTTTTATGTTTGAATTAGGATTGAGGGACCCATATCCCCTAAAAAATTAGATCAAAATTCAAACCAACTACTCACAAAGGAGGGCTATTAAAATACTATTTTTCATTTTTATAAGCCATAAAAACTAGCTGTATTACATATCAAAATGATTAAACTACACATATAATTCCATTATCATCCTATATACATACTATCTTGAGCTATAAATTATGTCTAGCTAGCTACCTTATGCTGCTAAGGAATCCACCAAGTCTTCTGTTTCAACCTCCTCTACCCATTCTTGCCCTTCCTTCGCTGTTGAATCCCCTTTATGACGAGCCTTCAGACTCACTAGAGATGAGGAATGATAATCTTGATTGGAGCAAAATTAATCCTCTTTTCACAGAAGACCAAGAGTATGAGGAAGATCAAAAGTTTAAAGGAGAGAAATATAGAATACAAATGAATTATTCAGGTCATGACCTATGTCTTGATAAGGGTTTGGCTCTATTGGGAGATGGATCTTCTTTTCCCAATACTAGTATGCATAATGAACTGAATCAACTACAAAATATGAATGAATATAGATTTATGTCATTCCAAGAGGGAGTCATGCCTGCATATGAGCATTATTGTTCATCATATGAAGGACAAAATATAGATGACCACATAGCTAGTGTATTGCATCTCTTTACTTTTGATCAATTTGAATTGTCAAATTTGGAGCTGAAATATGACTTCAATGAGTCAGAACAAATGTATACTAGGGTGCTCCAAGAAAGTGTCACCTATGAGTATTTTAAATTTGACATAAGTAGAAAAGGTGAAGATAATTTTAGTATAGCCATCCTACCAATAGATTATGAATAAATTCATTTCTTGACTTAGATTGACAAACTTTTAAGCTGGCATGGCAATGATTATACAAATTGTTATGATAATCAATATGATGTGGTGAACTAGTGTGGTAACCTTATGATGGTTGAAAGAGTGTTGCAGTCAGGATATGGTTGTAGAAATTAGAGGAGCACCAGATAGTTTTATGATGATAGATTCAAAGGTTTTATGAAAATGGTACATATTCATAACATTAACCAAGTTGACATGCCACAATGTTGTGTTTTTGTTTCAAAAAATCTATTACCTTTGCTAGACCCTATTTTTTCTTCCCAAGGGATAGCCAAGGCATCCTTCTCATCCAATGTATCCTATCTATCTTGAGATGTCATTTGATTTGCTAAAAGTTGATTCCCCATTGGAAATCTTAAACACTCCATGTGGAAAGATGAGGATGACATGTTAAAACTTTGTATTGCGGTAGCATTTCGTGATAAGATGCTCATTCACTAGAACCATTCCAAAGCTTCCATGGGACCATGAAAGATGTGATGTGGACCAACGTGTATGCATTTTTCATGGTGTCAATAGAGGTAGCATTTCACTTGGAGCATGTACTTTGCCAAGACCTTAAATTGATCATCGCGAGTTTGTGAAAGTGTCACATGTGTGGTCTCTTTTGATGGATATATTAAAGGGTTTTTTCTATGGTGGTAGAGGTAGTGAGGTGGATTGAGATGACCATGGTGTCAGTGACTTCTACAATGTGGCCTATTTCGCTAGAGCCAAGGTTTTTGCCATAATCCAAATTAACTCGGTGCGAAGGCATGAAGTGCCACCGTGGCAGATAAGCTCTCGATTTTTTGAGTTAGCTAGTTTTTGCTTGAGGAAATTCAAATCTCCATGAAGACCTTTGATCAAAGTGAATCTATATCTCAAATTCAAGACTAACAAATGACTTCCTCCTGACATACCGACTATTTTCAATAACCATTGATTTGGTTGATTTAATGGATTTGACGGCTGAGATCAAATGAGTTGAAGGAGTGGAAGAGCATGGTAAAGAATGAGATAATGATGTTAGCTCAGAGCATGGAAAGGAAAACATCAATTGTGTACCTGGTCTTATCCTACCATCCATTGGAAAATTGGCTTTCTCATCTAAGCATTGTCCTCTTTTTATTGCATGATGGATGTGATCCCAAAAGGGAATTTCACTGTATTGAAAAGTTCTTGGAACCCCTTTTTTTTCTACCTAAGTGGTGTATCTTCTTGAGTAGGATATCACATTTGCAAGGATTGTCAGGTTTTTCACCTAATGCCAGAGCAAAATGAGACATGAAGCAGATTGTTCAAAATGGGAAAATGATGAAATTGAGGAGCCTTCTTCTGCTCCCTCATTGAAGAAATAGAGGCCTTAATTAAATTTCACACATGTAGAAGCTTGGGTTTACAAGTAACTAATGTTGATGTAAATGCATCACCTCCATTTCCTCTTTTAGGAGCTTCGGTAGGATCTCCAAAGATTTCCAATTAAGATCTAAAGTACTGCATTGCTGGCTAAGCTGGGATAATCAAGATGTTGGTAGAAAACACTGTCAAAGGGTAGATATGTCTACTCTCTTGCTAAAAATAGGAGTTCCTTGTATCCATTGGTTGTAGTTTTCCTTTGTCAAAAGAAAAATGAATTGTATGTCCCTTTCTATTTCAATGTGTTTACCACCTTATATCCCAGGGAATGTCTCCCTCTTTTCTTGGTTAAAGCTCTATGCATATAGAGTCAAGGAATGAGGAGCATAATCCTAAGGTATTGGCAGTTTAGGGAAAATTCATGAGATGAGGCAGCAGACATTAAATTGCCTTCATTTCCATGCTATCCATACATCTCATCTTGGTGAGGGATTTGGTTTCATGTCTGGCAATTCCAATAACTCCATGTTATTGTGAGTTTCTAGATTGGGACTGGGTGAGGAGGGGGCTTATTGATCCCTCTTCCCCTCCCTTGGAACAATGGCACTCGACAGAGCAACATTTGTAATTAAAGTAGTGTTGTCTACTAGGATGAAAGAATTGGTGATGGAAATAAGGAACTAAGTTGACAAGACCGGTTAGTTCTTTGTTTAACTTAGACTAACGATTTCTTCTGCTTCCTCTTTGGCTAGGATTTTGGCATGTCCAGAGATAGCTATATGTGGCTTCCACATACATCCTGAGGATTTAGGTGGTTGGAAAATTCCTTCTGAAAGATGGGGAGTCACATCCCTGTGCCTAGAGAGTGGTACATAATGGAGGACACTACTATTCGAGAGCCTCTGGGGATGTTGTTCCTTATAGGTATTCTCATCTGAAGGGTAGTTAATCTCAGCATGCATGTGGCCAGCCACAATGGTGGAGGATCATTTGTCATAATGACCTATTTTCCACTAATAGGAGTGGGTAGGTAGAGGACAAAACAGTTGGCATTCCCTTTTGGGGAAATGATTTGTTTCTCTAGTATAACACCTAGATTATCTTAGAATTGTACTGCAAGGAGGGATATATTTTTGTCTTGTTGAGCCTTAAAGATGCCTTTAGGCATATTCTATTTAGACGGGGTGGTCAAATAGAAACATGACATTTTTACATGGCCTGAAGCTTATTGTGCTCCCTTGTTTCTATAAAAGGGAAATCAAGGCCATTTTGAAAGGGTTCTAATCTCTGTTTTAGACAGTAGTATATTTTGTATCTTAATCTAAAGAAAATAGAAGATAGCTGCATTTCAATTTATGTTCAAATATGTAGAGCAATGAGTCAATTTCAAATATGAATACATTGTTATACTGGTTATTGAACCCTTTCCATATTGTATAAGTAATGAAGTTAATATCAATGCTCAATTTCAAGGATATTTTGGTTCAACTTTGCAGTTCTTTGTATTGTGCGTATTTTCTCTGGCTTTCTCTCAAGGAGAGAAATAATTGCTTGTAAAATATTTTGTTCACTTTGTTCTGCATTGTGGTTTTAAAAGATAGTTCTATAGTACTAGATAAAGGAGGCATCAATGCAAGGTATTGATGCCATTAGTCTACATGTAATGAAGTAATATTTCTTGAATGATACACTTGTTTTGTGCAACTTGACCTTGTAACCCAATGGATTAGGCACTAGGGTCTCTTATTGAGCTGATATGTTGATTTAGATCCATCCATACAATCAAAATCATTTCTATTTCTGTTATTGTTCTAAGAGTAGAATTGGATAAATAACCATTCTCAATCATGGTTTGAACTGTGTTACTAGAGGATTAAGTTGATTTGATAGGAATCAATCATCTGCTTGGTTTATTTTCATTGAGAACATTCTGTTTTAAAGCAACATTCTAATTTTTTTTTGAAATACCTTTAGGTGTTGTAAAGTGTACACCCACCTTGGTCTTGCAGAACCAAAAGTGCGGAGGATTTTAACCTTATTGTTGAATCATGTTCATTGACTGCTGACCTAGAATCCTTGAGCATGAGAAATTGGCTAAATCTTTAGAGGATATAGATAATCAGTTGGAGGAACCAACACCTTCAACATTTACTTCCCTGCCATTGTGGGCTATCTAACTTCACCTTTTCCTTGTTGCTTTAAAATTGATTCAACATTCATAAAATTTTCAGACCACTTCTCTACCTTATTGCTAATTTTGAGTTTATATTCCATGTCAAAGAAAATGTTCACTAGTCTATCTTCTAATTTGTTACCTTCTTTATAAGTATGGCTTATTCTGTAGTCCCGAAATTTTTTCAACAACTCTACTACTCTCTTCAAAATATTATTGAGCCTTCAATTAGGGGTTTCCTTGCAACATAGAGCATTAATCATGATCAAAGAGTCTGGTGGTACCTGTTTAGGTCTATGGTTTTAGGTCTGCTATGCAAGTGTTAATCCTTATTTCCTTAAAGCCTAAACCCCACGGTCTCAGTTTGCTTTATGTTTTATTTTGTTGCTGACCATTTAGCCTAGGTTCCCAGTTACTTAAGTCATAACCTTAAGCCCTTCAAGTCATGAGTTAACTGACCCCTCTTACCTAGTATTATGCTCTATAGCCCATCACATCATAAACTCTTGAGTCTAAAAGTCTTCATGAGGGCCTAGAAGTGCCATGTGGTAGTTTATCACAACGTTGCAAAGCTTTAAAGATGATGTCATTTCCCCCTGCGCAGCCGCAATATGAAGACATCTGTCAAGGAGGTCGGGCTTACAGCCATAGGACCAAGATTTTTAAATGGATGAATAGGATTTCACCAGCTGTCAAGAAGTCAAACAAAGAATGTGAGACTGTAGATATTGAAAAATCAATGATATCGCAGGTGCGCAGAAGGATCCTATCAGAGGTAAAGATTCGTTGCGTGGTCACGAAATGGCAACACATGGCCATATTTCATGGAAGGCTATGGGGTGGAGACTTACATGGAGGCTTAGTGCAAGCACACAGAGCCAAATATTGGTGGCCCACCCTTTAGCGCGCGACTACGATAGCGCGACATGTGGCAGTTTTCGATAACCCGTATATGTTGTGACTGCCTAATTGACACGTTTGGATTGGTGGAGGACTTTTCAATAGCATCGATGTGGATTCTCAAGGCATTTTAAGGTGTCAATCTCACAGAAGGAAGCCTAAATCTACAACCGAGGTTTAAACTTGAAGCAACTATCTTTGTTGGCACCATTCCCACATGCTTTAAGTCTATTATTAATGAATTTGCAGCATGCCTAAGGTAAGGATGTCAAATCTATTCATTTGATTGAAGTCCAGGTTGTTTTGCCAGCAGGTCTTCACCAAGGAATTTGACTATTTCATCTACTCCCTTAATTGAGGATCTGATTATTTCATAAAAAATATGTAAGGATCTGATTGTTTCATTAAGATCCATCAGAATGTAGGTGGCTGGAGGCTTATTGCTCCTTTTAAAAAGGAATTCAGAGCCATTCTATTGGGGGGAGGATTTGGGAAATTTTGGAAAGGAGAATATAAAACAATTCTGGTGGTTTGCTATTTTTCTGTGTTGTGAGTTATTTCTTCTTTCATCAAGTCAAATGTTTGTTTTAATGAGCATTTTTATCAGTTTCAAGTAGAGCTTATATGAAAAATTCCTCTGAGCATGTATTTCTAGTAACTGTCTCATGCGTTGCATGCATTTTTCTTTTGAAGGAAGATACTAAGGGTTTCTGAATTCATCAATGTATATTTGCTCTATTGCTGGTCTGGTTTCTTGCTCCTAACCAAGGATTGGGTTAAAACTACTTTAAATCAGATTTGGGGAAAATGTGTTTTGCAACAAGGATATATATAAATAGGGTTATTAGGGATACCCATTTTTGGATTGTTTTATGTAAGGCAGGGAACATAGGAAAATCCCTTGAATCTCTATGTTTGAAATGCTTGTGATAACTATTTTGCATTTGTAAGAGATTGACTTACACCCTAGGATTGGCATCGGTCAGAGTTGGGCTTATTTTCACCAAAATACCCACAATCTAACAATCACACACATTTAAAAGCAGAAATCCAAATCAATTTTAGGATTTTAGGAGTAGGGTTTAGGATTTTAGATACCGTGTTCTCTGACCTACAAATGAACAAATGCCCAAAGCTAGCCACTTTGTAATCATCATATAGTTTTGGTCTGCATAAACGAGAACATATATGCTCAAATGTCAATAGCTAGTTAATGTTAGGGTTTATTATTTGGGTATTGAATAAGGGAATATCCCCTAGGTCTTGCAGAGCCTGAAGTACAGAGGAGACAGAGAGTCAGTCTCCTGTTCGTTGGCCACTAACCTAAAGATCTTGTGGATAGAAGATGGCTACTTTTTAGGGAAACTCAAACAATCAGCTGGGAACACCAACAGAGTCTTCTTCAACACGTATTCTTCTTAGTCCTAATGACAATCCCAACTGGAGTCCCATAATTAAGGATTGAATCTCTACTTCATTATTTAACTGAAAGCCTATTCATGTTGCTCTTACCCCTATTAGCTCCCCTTCTTCATTCCTGATGACACAACCTATACTTTCTTGACAAAGATTACCCTGCAAAGCCCCATCAAAATTGAGTTTAGGCCATCCAAGTTCAGGTGGAATCCATTTTACCATCTTTCTCTCCATAGAGCCTTGATTAACCTAGCCATCCCCATTAACGAGGACTAGTTATATTTTTTTAAAATATGAAATAATTAGTTTATAATTTTTAGGTGCATTCATTTAATAAAAGTATGCTGGCTATATTTTTAATTTAAAACACTTATCTTATAATTTAAAAAAATAATATGTGGGCTCTTTTTACTTTTTTGTGAACACAGTCACATCCATCCCCTTATCCCCTCAATGCCACTATATAACGCCTCTTGACATAAAAAATATTTGGTATAATATTTAAATTAATATATTAAAATTTATTGTTTGAAATTTTTCATTATTGAAAAACTATAAATAATTTATTGATTTTACAAACCTAAAAAATATATAATTATTAATGCTATAGATTTTTTAAATTGTAATTAAAAATTAATATATCCTATATACTTTTTTTATTAGTGAATTGGGCTAGAGGGAGCCACATCCCGTAATATAAGAAAACTAGAAAAAATACAAGTCTATATTGCATTAAGTTATAGAAATATTTACATAACCAACTTATTTAGCTATGTCTTAAACATTGTAAATGTTGGAAACCATGCTAAACTATATTAAAAACAAACTGTGAAACTACATCAACTTCATATTCTTCCACCAACTTCCATTTCCTCTTCCTTTGAGCTCTCTGAAGCCACTTCTAGCGACCCATCTGTGCCTCCAGAATTGGCCAGCCCCGCAATAATCTTCAAAAAATCCACACCCTACCAAGCTTCACTATGCCATGCCTCCTCTCTCTCTCTCCCACCACATGAATCACAAATGGGGCCCAAGGGCCACTGTAAGATGGAAGGACTGCCAGCCAAATCTGTGATGCAGTAGGGAATCCAAGACCAAGAGTCACTGATTATAGGATTTTGTTAAGCCCTACTCTCCATTCTGTCCTAATCAAACCCTTGGCCATTTCTCTCACTCAATCCTTGGACTCCCCTAAATATAACATGACTACTAAAAACATCAACGCAATCTCATAATTGACACGGTATTTGTAACGCATATTCATGAAGAAATTGCCAAGAACCATATCCACATCATGCATCACCACCAAGAAAGACACCCTAAAGACTCTCCTCAATCTCTTATCTAAAATGTTGCCACATAAATCCATTTGCCACTTCTAGATTTGCAACCACATTGTCGACTCCATTTTAGAATAATGTGACCCTGACTCCCATTGAAGCCATTTATTGAAACCTGCCTTGTAAATCAATGCCAAAGCAACCCACACAAAGCCATGATGTCGCTTCTCAGAAAACACACAAGCCATTGTACTTCTCAAACACCACCTTCTCACTTCTTGGCAAACAATGAAAACATGAAATAATTCCAGCTCATGGGAGCCTTCTTCCCAAACAAATAGGCTTATGACAACTAGAGCATGTCTTTTGCCACCTAATGCTAGCTCCACTTGAGAGTCTATGCTTATGCCACCTCACTATGATCTATGCCAGCTGTAATTCCAAAATCTCCCAAGTCTTGGTTTAGTAGAGATGGTAAATTAGGGGTGCAATCTTGCCATTCTAAAAAGGAGTGGCTAACAAGAAGGTCCCTACTTACTTCAAAGTCAAAGGCCACATTGGCTATTTTATCTCCTAAGTGATTAGCTTCTCTAAAAATATGGTTAACTTTATATTCTAAGAGTTTATGCATCAAATCCATCCCTCTTCTCAACAAGTTGTTCATTCTCCAATTTGATGTCTGTCTGCTACAAATGTCATTGATAGTCAGTAGTGAGTCACCCTCTATATGTAATCTTTGAGCCCCAGAAGCCAATCTTAACTGCAAACTCAAAATAAGAGCATGAAGCTCTACTTCATTATTCGACATAACCCCTAGTCTTTTCAAGGCTACTCCTAAGAACTTTCCATTATGATCTCTCAAAATACATCCTGCACTGGGACTACCTGGGTTGCCTCTCGCCCTGTCAAAATTTACCTTAACCTAACCTATGTTTGGGGGATTCCATTTAGCTTATCTCCTTTTCTCCTTACTCTGATGATCCCGGTCTACCCCATTAACGTGGGATATATCTTATATAATTAAAAGGTATAAAATATTAAAATTAAAATTAAAAACAAATTCAACTAATAAAATGATTATTAAATAAATAAAAATAATCTTTTAGTAAACAATACAAGTAAAATAAAATAATTTTAAAATGGTTTTAAAGTAAAATAAACAAAATAACTTTAAATTAAAATTTTAAATGATAAATAAATTCAATGATGTAAAAAATTATTGTTATTTTAAAAAAAAAATACATTTAACATATTAAATATTAAAATGAAATAAAATCTTATGCTAATATTTTACTAAATATAAAATTTAAATAGTTATATGCTTTTTAAATATTGGCACCTATATTCTTTTGCTCACATGTGTTTAAGATAGACCATATTTTACAATTTTAAAATTATTAGACTGTATAACTTGACTTGCTAAATTTTTACATAAGGAAATATAATATAATATTCGTCTTTATAATATATATTATTTTATAATAATTTTTTCTAGAAATATAAATGAATCAATGATTTTTCTCTTACAATGTTTATCTTATTTTTTAAAAATCCATATATAAAATATATATATTAAATTATAATATTTACAACAAGATAATTGTAAATAATAGTTTAGAATGTTTATCTGTAATGTTCCCAAATTTGAAAAGCCCAAAATCTGCCCTAATATATCAATTTCAATTAATCAACCTTTTGTTTGGGAAGATTTATAACTTGATTGAGTACCTGCAAGACAGGGTTAGAGGATATTTACAAGATAGTATTATATTATGCTTCTCACTGAAATAAATAAAGTGAACAAGGCAAATAAGTTGAGTGATATAGCTACCTGTTTAAGACCTGCAATGAGATTAGTACCATTTACAATAAGAAACACATATCATGTCAAATATATATTGAAGTCTTTTAGGTTCTCAATTCATCTCTTCCTAGAGCAAAATGGTTTGATAGGGTCCCCAAGAAACCCTCTACCCTAGGCCCAAGAGCAAGTGCTTCACCCCTCTTGGCCCCATGTGGCCTCTTGCCATCCATATGGGGTGGTGTGCCTAGTGAGGCCTCGTATCACTGTACCCCTACCAAAAACATTATGTTTCCTCTTATGATTCAATGAATTCCCATGATGGAGGATTGCGGATGCAGCTACAGCAGGGTGTCCTAGAAATCAGTCCTTCTAAGCCCAAGGGTAGCCTCTCTTGCCCCCTTGGCCCACATGTGGCAGGCCTCAGCCATCGACCATGGGGTAGCGTACTTAGAGGATGACCCCAATACCGTTTCCCCTCTCTACAGGCCCTCCATATCCTTACCTTGGTGGTTTATCAATATCAGTTAATAGTATATTATTGTTTCCATCTAATAAATCAGTAACACAAATTCTGTATCATATTTGGTAAGAATTTATGATTATTATCATGATTAACAAGCATTGAATTCTCTGCAACTATGATGTTCATACAATAAACAACTTGTGCATCCTACATAATTTATTATAAGTATTACATATAGAACATACCATTGTTTTGCTTGTGGTGGTGTTTTGCAGAATTTACTGGAGTCTGTATCTTTTCCTCCTTACTGGTATTACTATTGTTGAGGAATGGATGATATCTTCAAGTGATTCAAAAACCTTACTCTTATACCTTCTCAAATGATGTGTCTTTGGTGGATAATTGTGACTCTTCATAGGATGTCATCCCTTCCAAAAGATCATACTCCTTCATGAAACTAATCGTTGCCTTAACAATATTTGTCCTGTAACAAATCACTGCTTTTGTCTTTTTCTGTAATTTGTCTTCTAGTGGGTTTTGTCTTATCCACTAATCACCTTATAGGAAATGTCGATTGCTGTCTAAACAAACATATTTGTCTTTTACTAATTTTTTTCTTATCTTCTTTGTCTTTTATGGATTTTGTCTTCATTCACTAATACGTTGTAATGAGTGCTGATTGCTGCTCTCAAATTTGAATTTGCATCGAGACATGACAGTCCTCCACTCCTAAAATTGCTTATCCCCAAGCAAATTTAAATTAGGGTGATCAAATATCTCAGGCCCTTCCCATGTTGCATCGTCAGTGGGCAGTCCTTTCCACTTGATGAGGTACTCTTCAATAGTCTTGTTTCTCAATCTTTTTGCTCGCACATTAAGTATAATTTCGGGTTCGAAGATCACTTTGCCTTCCTCATCTAATGGTGGTAATTCAAGACATGGAGTGATGTGTTGCCCCAACACCCATTTGAGGTGTGATATATGAAGAACATCATGAATTTTGCTATTTGTGGCAAGTTCTAATTCATAGGCCACCTCTCTTATCTTCCTCAATATTTTGTATGGCCCATAAAACTGGGGTTTAAGTTTCTCAGCTCCATTGACTTTGATAGATGACTATTTATATGGTTTTAGTCTCAAAAAGACCATCTCTCCTATTTCAAACGTACGTTCAGTTCTCTTCCTATCAGCATATATCTTTTGCTGATTCTAGGCTTGGTGTAGGTTATCCTTAAGTGAATTCATGATGCCCACATTCTGTTGTATGAAATCCTTGGCCCCAAGTACGCGGCTCTCAGTTTGAATCAAATCACCAAAGGATGTGGCCTTGTACCCGTATAATGCTCTGAAAGGGCTCATCCCTATAGATATATGGTGTGTGGTATTGTAAAAATTTTCTCCCAAGTGTAACCATTTAATCCATCCACCTTGTTACCCTATGACATAATTCCTTAGATATCCTTCCAACCATTTGTTGATGATTTCTATTTGTCTGTCTGTTTGTGGGTGATAACTGGTACTTCGTTTTAATTCTATCCCCACTAATATAAACAATTCTTGCCAAAATATGCTAAGGAAATGACTGTCCCAATTGCTTACAATATTTCAAGGGAGGCCGTGTAATCTGAAAACTTCCTTGAAGATCATTTCAGCTACCTAAGGGGCTCTAAAGTCTATGGATATGGCCATAAAGTGTGCATATTTGGTGAGACGATCTACCACCACATAAATGCAATTTTTGCCTTGTACTTTAGGCAGTCCTGTTATAAAATCCATAGAGATGCTCTCCCACTTTTGGTTTGGAATAGGTAGGGGTTGAAGTAGTCCTACGGGGAATGTATGTTCTTCTTTATTTCTTTGGCATACCGTACACTCATTAGTATGTTTCAATACATCTCCCTTGAGTCCCTTCCATGTGAACCTTTCCCTGATTTGATTGTAAGTTTTGAAGTACCCCTAGTGTCCAGATAATGGATTATCATGATAAGTTTTCAAAATATCCTTCTTTAATCATGATTCTGGAGTGATGTAAATTCTATCCTTGTAGAGAATGAGGTCATCCATGATTCGATATTTCTCATCTTGTACTATTCCTTCTATTAGGTCGCTTGAAAATTTGTATTTTGTATATTCAGTAATTAGAGTCATTTTCCACTCGATGGATATTGCTGTTAATGAACCAAGGTGGGGCCTTCATGATAGGGCATCGACTACTACACTATTTTTTCCCTTCATATATTCAATGTCAAAATCATATGCTTGTAGCTTACTCACCCATTTTTGTTACCTATCATTTAAATCTTCTTGGTTTAAGAAGAATCTAAGGCTATTATGTTTCATTTTCTACATCTTTGAGTTTCCTGCTTTCAAAAGCTATGGGGTGTTTGTCTTGCATCAATACTACCCCAATACCTTCTCCTGAAGCATCACAATATAATTCAAAGGGTGAATTGAAATCAGGTATTGCTAAGACAGGACAGGTACTCATTACTTCCTTTAGTTTATCAAATGCTGCTTGTGCCTTCTCATTCCAAGAGAATGCTCCCTTCTTAGTTAGGTCAGTAAGTTGTGCAGTTAGTTTTGAAAATCCTCTTACGAACCTTCTATAATAGCTGCATAGCCCTAGGAACTCTCTGAGGTGGGTTAAGGTCTTGGGTTTTGGCTAGCTTCAAATTGCCTCAATCTTTTCCTCATCAACTCTTACGCCTTGAGCACTAATTTTGTGTCCCAAGTATAAAATTTCCTCCATGCCAAACTCACATTTTGGCAACTTGGAAAATAAAGAATGTTGCTTGAGTATGCTTGGCACTTCATCTATATATTTCAAATGTTCTTCCTAGGTTCGGCTATAGATTAGTATGTCATCAAAGAAAATCAATAAGAACTTCCTTAGCTATTTTTTGAAAATATGGTTCATGCATGACTGGAAAGTAGTGGGTGCATTAGTTAACCCAAAAGGTAGGACAAGAAATTTGAAATGCCCATAGTGGATCTAAAAGTTGTTTTTGGTATATCTTCCTCTCTTAATCTGATTTGGTGGTAGGCTGATCTTAGGTCGATTTTCAAGAAATAGACTGCTCCGTGGAGTTCGTCAATAAGTTCATCAACTCTAGGAATAGGGTATCTATTCTTTATTTTTCTTTCGTTTAATGCCCTATAGTCGATACACATCCGCAGAGTACCATCTTTTTTCTTTGAGAGTATAACATATGAGGCAAAGGGACTAGAACTGGGTTGGATGTGCCCCATCTCTAATAACTCCTTGATGGTTTTTTCAATTTCTTCCTTATATTTATGAGGATGGTGGTAGGGAGTGGTAATGACTGGTTTTGTTCCTTCTTCTAATTCAATAGAATGTTCAAAGCCCCTTTTTGGAGGAAGACCATGTGGTATGTCACTAAAGACTTTTTTATGCCTCTTTAGGATTGGTTGTATGTCTATGTGGATTGTCTTTCCGTTGGGAGTGGTTTTATCTAGTATTAAGCATTGAGCCAACCACTCAACTTGGTCATGTCTAAGGGCTTTTTTCCATTTTATTTGATGAGATTACCCTAGGGGATTTGTTGGATAGTCCATGTAAAGTAACCTTCTTCCCTTCATGTAAAAAGCATATCTCTAACTTTGGGAGGTCAAAGATAAAACGATCCAAGGAATGCATCCATGGGGTGCCCAAAATTACGTTTGTATCCCCCATATCCGCAATGTAGAATTTTTCTTTAATTGGGTGTCTTCCCAAGGTAATTTCAAGTTGGGAGATCTTCTTCCTACTAGGGGTGGTGGATCCATCAACCAAGGTTACATTGAATCCTTTGAAATCTTCTGTTTCTAGTCCTAATTTTTTTACTAAATTTTGATCAATAAAATTGTGAGTAGCTCCACTATCTACTAGGGTTGTTACCTTTTTTCCTTTAATTACTCCTTGAATCCTAAAAGGATGATGTTTGGATGCTTTTGAAATGCAGGCTAGGGTTCCACCCTCTTCATCATTTTCATCAATTTTTGCCTTTTTGCACGGGTTCACCTCTTCTCCTGTTTCTTGGAGTATTGCCTCAATCCCACGAGCTTGGCTCTTTTTCCCACACATGTGTCCCAGTTCCCAACTTTCCTTACATTAGTAGCATAAGCCCTTTCTCCTAAGATCCCTTTGATCACAAACATGACCTGAGCCCCATGGGTCTTTGCACTTAAAGCACAAATTTTTCTCTTGGCCTTCCTTATGCTTGCATATATGACCAAGTTCCCATTTTCCTTTGTAGTCATAACATAGTCCTTTCCTTCGAAGATCTTCTCGGTCATTATGAGAGAGGAACATTCTTTTGTGCTTGTCCTTCCCATAGAAGTGTTTGTCTTTTGATGTTGTTTTACTTGAGGAGGGTTTTCCCCTTGTTTGGGTGTTTTCAAGTTGAGTAGCCTTGAGGATTGCCTCTTGGAGTGTGGAGGGCTCTAGGACACTTACTAAGCCCCAAGTAGCATTTGACAATCCTTCTATAAAAAGGTAGGTGAGTCTTTCCTCGGATATTCCTGGGACCATGATTGCTAGCCTTTGGAGTTCGGTAATATATTCCTCAAGGGTCTCTTTTTGCCTTATTCTGGTTAGCTCCTTGAAGTATTTTTGAGGATGGGTTTGGTCAAATCTTTCAATGAGTCTTTTCTTGAAGACCTCATAAGACTTGATATTTTTGTGATCTTAGGTAATTTTGCCATGATGCCACCAGTCATGCGCCCCTCCTTCTAGATGTAGTGTGGCAAATGTAATGGTATCTTTTTCAGTCATGGGCCAAAGAGTTAGATATGTTTCTAGTTTTTGTATCCATGCTTGGGCTATAATTTTTCCTGACCCATCAAAGTTAGGGATGGATAGTTTTCCTATTTTACCTCATATATCTTTATTTGGGTGATTGTTTCGACCCGTATGATCATTCTTCATCGCTACCTCACAATATGATGTGAAAGGGATTTTTCTTCTACCTTCGGGTTGAAGCCTTGCATATTCTAAGGTAAGCTAGTGCACATTTTGATTGTTAATTCCTTCATTTTCCTCTAAAGGATTTTCTTCGTCCAAGAAATGGGGTCCCTCGGTACTTGAGTTTGATCCAACCGTAGTGTTATGATTGCTATCAGATTGGCTAGGGGAGATCCCCGTTTCATGTCTTGTGTCAGGTCTAAGGTTGTTATTTATGTATTGAAGGGTTTGGAGCATGGCTTGGGTTGTTTGTTCATTTTTTTCCATGAATGCCCTCAATTTCTATTCCATAGTCTTCTTTTTCTCTCTCTCTAGAGCCCTTAAAGTTCGTTGGCTTGGTTGCATCAACTATTATCCCTCAGGCTAGCAGGATGATGCTCTGATACCACTTGTAATGTCCCCAAATTTGAAAAGCCCCAAATCTGCCCTAATATATTAATTTCAATTAATCAACCTTGTGTTTGGGAAGATTTATAACTTGATTGAGTACCTGCAAGACAGGGTTAGAGGATATTTACAAGATAGTATTATATTATGCTTCTCATTGAAATAAATAAAGTGAACAAGGCAAATAAGTTGAGTGATATAGCTACTTGTTTAAGACCTGCAATCAGATTAGTACCATTTACAATAAGAAACACATATCATGTCAAATATATATTGAAGTCTTTTAGGTTCTTAATTCATCTCTTCCCAGAGCAAAATGGTTTGATAGGGTGCCCAAGAAACCCTCTACCCTAGGCCCAAGAGCAAGTGCTTCACCCCTCTTGGCCCCATGTGGCCTCTTGGCCCCATGTGGCCTATTGCCATCCATATGGGGTGGCATGCCTAGTGAGGCATCCTATCACTATACCCCTTCCAAAACCATTATGTTTCCTCTTATGATTCAATGAATTCCCATGATGGAGGATTGGGGATGCAGCTATAGCAGGGTGTCCCAGAAATTAGTCCTTCTAAGCCCAAGGGTAGCCTCTCTTGCCCCCTTGGCCCACATGTGGCAGGCCTCAGCCATCCACCATGGGGTGGTGTACTTACAGGATGACCCCAACGCTGTTTCCCCTCTCTGCAAGCCCTCCATATCCTTATCTTGGTGGTTTATCAATATCAGTTAACAGTATATTATTGTTTCCATATAATAAATTAGTAACACAAATTATGTATCATATTTGGCAAGAATTTATGATTATTATCATGATTAACAAGGATTGAATTCTTTGCAACTATGATGTTCATACAATAAACAACTTGTGCATCCTACAAAATTTATTATAAGTATTACATATAGAACATACCACTATTTTTCTTGTGGTGGTTTTTTGCAGAGTTTGTTGGAGTCTGTATCTTTTTCTCCTTACTGGTATTACTGTTGTTGAGGAATGGATGATATCTTCAAGTGATTCAAAAACCTTACTCTTATACCTTCTCAAATGATGTGTCTTTGGTGGATAATTGTGACTCTTAATAGGATGCCGTCCCTTCCAAAAGATCATACTCCTTCATGAAACTAATTGCTGCCTTGACAATATTTGTCTTGTAGCAAATCACTGCTTTTGTGTTTTTCTATAATTTGTTTTCTAGTGGGTTTTGTATTATCCACTAATCACCGTATAGGAAATGTTGATTGCTGTCTAAACAAACATATTTGTCTTTTGCTAATTTTTTCTTATCATCTTTGTCTTTTATGGATTTTGTCTTCATTCACTAATACGTTGTAATGAGTGCTGATTGCTGCTCTCAGATTTGAATTTGCATCAGGACATGACATCATCATCAATATATTTAAAAAATTAAATTAGAAATAAATCTTTGCTTTGTCTATACTTGTTAATATGTTATTGATTGTTTATTATATATGGAATAATTACAACTTTGTAAATTACAATTATAGAGATTAAAAAGAGTTGTAATTAAGAGCCGATAAAGAATCCTTTGTAGCCAAGGGATGATTAGTACAGTTGTGAATGTCAAGGTGAACCACTTCTCGAAAGGAAAAGATATTGATGTTTGTAGTTTTGTTTATGACTGTGCTGATTGTTAGACTATTTTTTTTAACCTAAATTCTTTCAACATAAAAAAATCATTCAACATTTTCTTGACAAGTTATAGTTTTCTTAAAACATCAATTGAAAGGTAGTTAAATACCAAAAAGTCATAAAAATTTTATATAATAAAAATTCCAAGCCTACTAGTTTGTATTTTAGAAAAATTTAAAAATAATATAAAAATATTATAAAATAAAATAATTATTGTAAAAAAATAATGCTAATCGCATTCTAAGGGGAGTTGCTGATGTCACTACCAAAAGAAATAGGGTCCGCAAAGCTCCCGATTGTTATGGCATCGGTTGCAGGGGAGGTGAGGGCTTTTGGAGGCGTTTCAGGGAAAGGGTGAAACTACTGCTCGGTGTCTCTGGGTAATGGATGCAAAAAGGGCGACTTGGCGATCAATGTTGGCCAGGGTTCATTTCCTGTGGCATCTTCCTCTGATAACTCTGGAGGTCAGATTGGGTCTTGTAAAGTCTCTCGATCACCTGGATCCTCTCCTCGCCCTTCCAAGATTTTGCCCTTAGAATTCAGTGCCTTCTCTACACCCTCCTTTGCAGAAACAATCAAATATGGGTAGAGCAATGTGCGGCTGGCAAACTCATCTATGGTGGGCATTCCTTAGGAAAACCCTAGATCTAGGTCTGACTCTCCAGGGGCATTTTCAAATCTATGATTTTTAGGTATATCTAATAGGAGGTTAGTTCAATGCTTAGACAAACCTCTGGAAGTGAATTTCAGCACCAATTTATTTAAGGAAATGCTTGAAAATAATTTTTTTTTGTGGAGAATGGGCTGATCAGTAGGTTCAGTCATTTTTGGCCTAGCCTTCCTGTATTAAATGATTGGATTTCAAAGGCTTGGGGTCCTATAATGGAAAAAAACCTGGAAATCTACCCCAACTCAAAAGGTTTTTTCACTGTAGTCTTTGATAGCAAACAAGACAAAAATGCCATTCTCAATGGCACATGGATGTGGGGTGAAAGCACACTTCTTCTTAAATCATGGTACCCTAATTTTGATCTAGCAACCGAATCATTTGCTGTTATACTAATCTGGGTGCATCTCCCCAATCTTCCGCTGCACTTTTGGTTTGAGTCATTCTTTGAAGTAATTGGCAATTCTCTCGGCAATTTTATAAGCTCAGACGCAAATTCAAAGAATTTCGTGCACACAACCTTCGCAAGGATTCTAGTTGAGGTGGACACCTCCAAAGCCCTCCCAGTAGAAATCATCTTAAATGCAAATGGTAACAGATGGTTGCAAACTTTGGACTATGAAGGTTTAACTTTCAGATGCAGAAGATTCTACACTATTGGTCACATTGCAGCTGATTTCCCGAAGGTGAAAACTCAAGCAATAGGGGAGGCAACCTGGTGGAAAGATGCCTCTACCAAGCATTATTCCGTCTCGATGTCCCCCAAACGTCGTGGCTCATCAAATATTAATATCAGCACAAAGAATGAGGAGAAGCATAGTGAGTCTTCTACTTCACCTAAGTCTAATCCAAAATTGCCTCCTCTAATCGAACCTTGCGGCTCTAATTATGCTGAGGGTTGTGTTGTTGCTCCAGTAGTTAGTCATTCAAAATCCTCTGTAGCGAATGAGGCTAATCATACAACAATGGAAGGTTTTTCTCTCTCAAACACCTACACAGGATATAAATGATCCTATTGGTGTGAATGGGGAAGATATTTGGTAGCCAGTTAGGAATAAGAAATAGGTTAACAGGCTAAGAAGGTTAGGTTGTAATGACACTCAGCTCTGATCTTCCACCATTTCAGTTCTAAAGAAACAAATAACAGAGGGGGTAGATGAAAGGTTCAAAGCACAAAAAAAGGAGGATGCTATCTTCAAGCTAATGGAGTGCAGAAATAAAATACTCTCTATAAGAAATTTTGGTGTCAAATCTCAATAAGCAAATCGCGAGAATTTTATTTTATTAGGAAGTTTGAAGTTTTGATTGTAATGTTAGAACCTTGTAGGTAGATTTATAGCAGTGGTCATATAGTTTTTTGCACCCATGCTTTAATGGGTTGTCAGGGTGTGTCAATGATTGTCTTTGGATTGATGCAAGCATTGTTGCTTGCTTTCTGCACCCCTATTCTTATAATGGGGTACGACTCCCTTAAGCCTATATTACTGATCAAAAAAAAAAAAAAAAAAAAATTATTGTAAAAGAAATCAACACTTCATTTTTCTTAAAATAACACAATCTAAAATTTTTATAATAACACCCAAAATAAGAACCATATACCATCTAAAAAATCGTAATAACACCCACAATAATATTCTAATTACAATAATATCTAGCCACGTTTTATAGCAGTTTTCTTTAAAATACAAACTTTAATTAACATTTTCACATTTCGCTGACGCTCCACATCTCCTTGGAATAAATCTGCACACATAAAACCTTTGATAATAAATCAATCATGAAAGATGCAGTTTAGAGCATCAATGATATAAATACATGCAAAACTACATGCAATTCAAGCCTTCAATGGAAGTAGTTGAATATTAAACTTAAGACGACTGTAAAACTTGCATACTAAATTTAACAAAATTTTAATAATTGAATATTAAATGTATGAAAATTGTAATGGTTAAATATTGAATTGTATGAAAATTGTAATAGTTAAATATTGAATTTAAAAAATTAACAGTTAAATATTAAATTTAAGAAAATTGAAATAGAATTGAAAGATGCAATAGTTGAATATTAAATTTTACAAAATGTAACTTATAAATATTAATATTAAAAAATTGTTAGATTTGAATATTAATTTGAAAAAATATTTAATTAAACTTAAAAATATATATATTATAATTAAGAGAATTTTAGTAATGTGTTTTTTTAAATAAATAATATGTAATTTAAAGAAATTTTATATTTTTGTGTGTTTTTTCTAAATATTGATGAATAGATTTAATTATTTTATTAAAAAAATATATAAAATAAAAAATATTAGTAATAATTCTTTAAGTTCCTATAATATTAATGAGTAGATTTAATTATATTATGTTAAAATTATAGAATTTTAAAAAAATTGTCTTATATATGTAAAAAGAAAAAAATGGTTAAAGGGTTTTTAATTTGTTGGTGAAATTGAAGAGTTTTGAATGAGTTTACAAAGAATCAAACTTGTTGAGATTACATTTGCACTCTCAAATAAAATTGCAAAAATAATCTAAGTTTAACATAAAACCATTCATTTTATATATAAACTTAAAAATTTTACAATATAATTTAAATTTAAAAAACTTCTAACATATTATCAAAAACAAATAAATTTTTAATCTAAATATAAAAAAAATAATAAACCACTATCTGTTATTTTATTAAAACTGATTGTTAAATCCTTAAAATATTGTGAAAAGATTCAATTATAAAATGTTAAGAGATTATTATTATTTTTACATCTATCATATTTAAAAGAACAAAAATAATTTTAATTGCACTTCAAAATCTTTACATGCAGTTTTGAGCTCAAGAAACACTAACATATTAACAATAAAAAAAACATTAACTTTAAAAAAGACTTTTAAAATATTATAATATAAAAATATTCAACTTAAAAATACAACTATGACTATTATTAAGAGAAATTCATAAAGAAATCTTAAAATTAGAAATTCTACTTATTGAAATTTTCAAAAATTTAAACATATCAATCATAAACAATACAATGAAATTCAAGAAAGTAAACAACTTAAAAAAAAAAACAATACAAATTCAAGAAAGTAAACAACTTTAAAAAAAAAAACAATACAATAAAATTTAAGAAAGCAAACAACTTTTAAAAAAAAAGCAATACAATGAAATTCAAGAAAGCAAATTTTGAGAAAAAAGAAAAGAAAAGAAACCAAACAACTCAAATTCAATAACACCACCAAAATGATTTCTGATTAAAAACACAATCTGCAGTAAATAATTTTTTTTTTTTGGTTCTAAAACAAAAGATGGCTACCACTTTAACATATATTAATAATAAAAACTGATTACAGTATGAGGATGGAGGCCATCCATATTCTCTCTGCACATACATATATAAAGCTTAATAAAACGGCCCAAACAAAAAACCACTGCCACCTTGAAGCCAATAAACCATTCATATATCATCCCATGCGAACACCAGCAAACAGCAGAAAAAAAAAGGAGCCAATAAACCATTCATATATTCACCCTCTCCCTCTCCCTAGTCCCCGGATCCTCACCTTGCTCAGGCACTGCTTTCACTGAAATTCTTATGAAACCAAACGATCTCACTTATGAAAATCTCAAAAAAACATGATATCTATTCATGAATATACAAATTCTAACGAAAGCAAACAATACCACTAAAATGAAAATCTCATCAAATCAAAAGCACTAGACTGAAGAGGAGTAGTAGCTACTTTCTGCACTGTGCTCTACGTCTGGTGAGTCATGTTGGGGAATTGAGAGAAGACCCAGGCTTAGATCAGTATCTGGAAAATGTGGAGAAGAACTGGAGGCATTCATCCCAGTTTGTTGATTGTAGAAACTATGTAGTCTGGCCCAAGTTATCCAAGAATGCATGGTTGAATGCTGATTCTTAGAATGACCGATTTGGGGCCCAAACTGAGGTCTCACATGCTGAGGTCCCCAATTTAAACTCTGTAGCAGATTTGATTCTTTGTTTTTAGGATCATTAATTCCAACATCTCCTTGTGTAGACAAATTGACACCAATCTTTTGGGAATTCATGTTAAGAAACTGTGTGTTATCACCCAATACTGAAACCCCATATGGACGAAAGCTATCTGATGGCATTGTTAAATTGGTAACATTAACATGAGGCACTTCGGTGGAGTCCACAAAGCAATCTCCGCTGGCCATACTGCAGACCATGTAAAGCCCACCAATAGTCTTCAATCTTTCTATTTTGACTAAAAATTTCCAGTTGGAAGCCATATTTTTGTTTTGAGCTTCGATGGCGCATAAATTCGTGCATACGGTGTCCATGTCTAGACTTCTTATAGGAATTGGAAAGGTATTTCAGAGAACTATGTAGTGGATCAGATTTAGAAATGTTATTCTAAGGTACTTTGCCAGCTTGTAGAAAATTAAATCTGTGGTGATTTGGTATTTAAGTCATTGAAAACTTACATGTTTATCTTTCATTATACTTGATTGATGTGATTACTAGTGTATGGTTGAATTTGCATGTTGTATTGTGAGATCTACAAGTTGTGCAATGTTGTAGATTGTCTATACTTACAGGTTGCATAGATGACTTGGATGTGGGCTGCCTATACCTATAGATATTTTAGTGTTTATGCAGATTATATTTGGTTGGCCTAGATTGGTCACCTTGTTTATCAGTTCAGTTGCCATTATGAGATGGAGATAGATGGTATTACTTGATACAGTCATGATATGGGACCTAGATTTGTTGACTATATGGTATAGTTGTGTGAGACCCGGTGAGAGTTTGATGTAGGTACATTGGGTGGTGATCATGGTGCCATGGATGTTCCTTGGATAGTTGCGATGTTGGCATGACATGTTTGTTATACAAGTGCATTATCAATGGTGTTGGATTGATTCTTGTTTTACAAGTGGTGTTTTATCTTCTTGGTATTGAGAACATTGGTCATTTTCTTGGGAGCTTCATGATAGTGCGGTGTTCCATTTGGAGTTTAGCATGGATTGACCATGGAGGTGGTCATGGATACTTGGAGACTTGGGTGAGGCTAGAGGTCTCTTGTTCTTGGAGATCATGTGTTGAGATGATTACTCTTTGATGAGATTTTAACAACAAGACCAAGGAGCCTACACCTTGGTTAAACATGAATTCAACATGGACCTATTGAGGAGATTGTTATTGGAGAGAGTCATTGGGGCTTGGTACATCTTGGAGGAGCAATCTTGAAAGGAAGAAAGGTACGCAAGAACAACTTCATACACTGATCTAATGAGGAAAGGTTTATGCAAATTTTTATCTCCTACAGTTATAGATTAAGATGCATATTAACAAAAATGTAATAACATCCAAATGCAAATACAAAGATCATGTTCTATTGTCATGTCATAGGTGGTGGGCCCTGTCTCATTTAAAGAATGAATCTGAGGGAAGAATAGTAGAGAAACACTTAGCACCACCGTGCAACTTCTTAAAGGTGACAATATTGATGCATGGTTTTTGTTGCACCATTGGCTACATATCGCCAAGTCAGAGGTGGTGGGTCTCACTTCTTTTCTAAGGATGCGGTTGGCCCCAAACCATTGATCATCAGAGCATCCAATGGTTTGTGATAATGGTACAACCTATTTTCAAGAGGATCATAAAGAAGAATCAACAAGGGCAAGGAAGGGACACGTGGTGGCTCTGTGCTCCTTCATGACACTTCAATTCTACCAGAGTTATTTGATTGCTTGATTGGCTTAATCTTGAAGTAGTAGCTAAATGGTGGAGTCGGTGCGATTCAATGCCAAACTTACAATGAAAATGAAGTAAAGGTGACAAAAATCAAGGAGGATAAGAATTAAAGATTTCCAATAATATGATTTCTAGATATTTCTAAAAATATTAATGATTGCATGATTCTTGGAGGAGAGTTCTATATAATGTAATGATTTATCATTTGTAAGGGTTCAAAAAAATTTTGGGAGAGGAGTTGCATGTAAAGTAAAACTCTATGATCTTTTCTAAGGAATAATAGAAATTGTGAATTTTTTTTCATCATGTTGATTGTAATGGATTCAATTTGTAGCAAATATATGAGCAAGAACTTGTGATTCTGATTGTCTCCTTTATTATTTTGCATTTTCTTGGAGAAATATATGTTTTGAAGGGAAACAAAAATCTCTTACTACACATTTGTTGTGGGATTTGATTATTTGATTAGTTCACATTCAAGGAATGTGGTAAATCTTTTTAGATCACAAATAGGATGTACAATTTTTGTGGAGGATTTGTAATCAGATTCAAATGCATGCAAGTTAATTAGCGGGTTTAAATCATTGTAAGACAATGGTTTTATTATTAAACCCTAGAGGTAGAATTCTATTATGATAACATTTTGAATTGATGTTTAGACGTTGTGACCCTAAGGAATAGACATTGATCTTTCCTAGTGATCTAATCCACTCTCATAATTTTAGAAGATGAATTTTTACACTTTGAGTGTTGTATAGTGGTAGTGATAGGTTGTCCAGGTTCATGATGTTGTGAGTTAAATACTGGTGAATACTTTATTCTCTTGGGTCATATCATGAAATTTGGTTGCCATTAAAGATGAGATTTTCATATCTAACTTGTTATTTTTATTGTTTAAAAGATCTTAGGGACATACCCTCTCGAGTGAGGTAAAACTCAAATAAGAAGAGGATGTTTTATCAGGCCCTCCTGGCTGTTGGCCTTTTTCATTAGAAAAATAATCAACAAATTGGCAACTTTGTTAGGGACCTGCTCAGAAAAAAATTATCTATTGGAAAGAGTCATGAAGTTTGAAGAAAGTTTTATATTTTTTTTAAGTTTATTTATTGTGAAGGGTGGTGACTTTGTTGAATAAACCTTAGAAGAAAATATTTTGTGAAGATTCAGTATGGATGGAAGAAGATCATTGAACAAGGGTAATCCTAAAAAGAAGTTAGTTGATGAGATGAACATGAGAGGACATACTGCATGGAAAGCTAAAAATACTGGTAAGTCCTATTCTTCTATTAATGATATGAATGAAAATAATATTAAAAATCAAGCAGTGATAGATAAACAAGTTGGATATCATAGTGATAGACCTTCTTCAAGAGGCTCAGAATAGCTAGATAGGGATAAAATGCATGGCCCCGAGTACTCAAAATTTGTAGACGATCTTATAAAACAAAGAGATAGAAGAGAAGTAGAATCCTATCTCAATGAGGAATATATGGCTAAATTTAATGAGACCACACTAAAATCAAGACAAAATTCTTTGTATAATGAGTTTGTGGACCATTCACATGCTAATGAAATAGAATGAAATTTTGGAACACAAATAATCTAGCTCATGGAAATGAGAATGAGTATGATGATTATGTGGAAACTAATAATGATCAACCCAGGGAACATAAAAATCAAAGGAATAAAAATGAAAATGTGGATTAGGAACTTGTTGATTCAAGAGAACAATAAGCTAGACTTGAGGCTAAAAAGGAGAATGACATAAGAGATAGAATTGGAAATCTAAGAAATTTTATTCAAGAAAATAGAGGAAGAGTAGAGGTTCCTATTGGTAGAAGAAGACTACCTAGAGATGCAAGAAATAATAGAAGGTATGTTTTTGAAATACCTCGTTTGAATCTGGATAGGTATAGATAATTGAATTTCATAGGCATACCTGGATATCCAAATGTTGTCCCTAGTGAAGTCAGAGAAAAACTTCCTATGTTTCAAGGAAATAATGTAGCTTTAGGAGAGGATCACTTGAAGTCATTTAAGAAGTTAACTTATGATTATAAATTGAAGATGAGGATGTATTAATGAAACTGTTTGTTCAATCTTTAGATGATATTGGTAGAGATTGGTATAAAAGTTTGCCTGATGGGATTGCATCTTGGGATGAATTTCAAAGAATTTTTAGAGAGAAGTATGATGCTAAGACAGACCCATAGTTCATCATTGATAAATTTACATATTGTGAAGGGGTCAAATGAATCTATTTCTGATTTAAATTCTAGATTTGTTAGGCTAATATCAAAGATTCCAACATACATAAGGCCTGATGAATCCAGGTATTTAGTATTGTACTATAATACATATGATGCTAACATGGGGTAATTGTTACACGATAAGGATACCCATACATTAAGAGAAACATACAAGATGGTTGCAAATATTGAAAGCAATCACAGAGATTTTAGGAAATTTTCAAAGAAAAGTGATATAAAATTTTTATCTAATGATAAAGCCTAGAGTAGCAGAGCCCTAGTACATGAGGATAGAGTGAATCAGGTAATGCATTCTTTCAAAGAGCTGAGTCACAAGGTAGAAAGGAATGAAAAAAACATTAAAACAGAAATACCAAATAAAGTAAGGTAGGAAAGGATGCCTAGGTTATCAGATCATCCCTAGAATACTACATGGAACAGTGGAAGGCTTGTTACACCAAATCCTAGAGGAATAGAAAATAAAGATACTCTAGATCCTCTAAAAAGGGTAGTTGTCAATAATGTAAATGATACTCCTTGGTGAATGGCGTGCCAGATTCCCTATTTACCATTGCAATGTGTTGTAGCTTTAGCAGTCATGAAGCCCTGTGAAGACTGTGATGAATGCAGTGATGGTGGCCATAGTACAAGTATAGACCTTGATGAGAAGAACATTAATATATTATCCTCACGTGGATTTTGTATTGAAGATGACTACTCTTATGAAGAAGAGGGTAGTCATGAACAATATATAGAGGATAAGAGATATGCAAAAAGTTTTTAGCATCAACAAGTATTTTCTAATGAAGAAGAGGAAGAGTATCATGCTTATAATGTAGAATCCTATACAAATAGTTTCCAATTGCGAAGGCCTTCCAATGAGGAGATTAGAGCTTTGACTGTAGCATGAATTAGAAGGCAGGTCAAGTGTTAGGAAATGCTAAAGGATTTTTCATAAAGGAAAAACAAAGGAATGAAGTGCTCAACCTTCTAAAACAAATAAGGTTAAGGATAAAAAATATGCTATCAAAATTGATCAGAATGCTAAGGTATTAGACTTGAAGAAAGGAAATTCAAATAGAAAAAGGATCCAATTCAACAAGAATGTTGTGACAATTGAGAAGGAACAAAACAAAAAAGGTAATGCTAGTCACATACCACTTCCTTCTACTGTTACAATTCCTATTGATACATCATTACCAAAATATATTCTAGAGGACATGGCACATGCAGTGATAAATTTAAGGAGACCCCCCTAAAAAATCCTATAAAATCCTGGCAAATCCTAACTAAGTGCCATAATTTTCCTGGCGAATCTTTCCTTTTTTTTTTGAAAAATAATTATTTTTCCTGGTGAATCTATGCACATTTTTATAAAAATTGTAAAATCCTAGCAAATCATAATAAATAATTGGTAAAAAAAAATTACAATTGCAAATCCTAGCAAATAATTACTAAAGAAATTAATTAGAGTGGCAAATTTTTCCTATATAAATTTTCATAGCTGGTTGGCACAATCCCCCAATATGTTTTTTTATTTTTTATAATGTTGCAGGGGCTAGGGGGTGGTAGCCACTAGTGAGGTCAATGGACAACAACCCTTGTGGGGGTCAAGGGAGCAATGCCCCCTTGCAGGGGTTGAGGGGGTGGCACCCCCTCACAGGGTTTGGGGACAGTGGCCCCGATGCACACCTATCACAATATAGATGGGGTTGAGGGGTAGAGACCCTTGCTACCAAGCACAAATCCACTATCTAAAAACCATTCGAGCACACACGGATTCAATATTTTTAAAATATCTCACTTTAAAACAAAGACTAAAAAAAGTGATTTTTTTACCAATGATTACCTTTTTAATTGAATGGATGTCGTTCAATTCCATGGCACTCTATGCATGTGCCTTTAAGAAGGCTTGTTGAGGCCCAGAATTTGTTTTGAGCCACATGATTAAATCTAATTATGTGGCCCAAAACCAAATCCGGGCCTTAGCAATCCTTTTCAAAGGCATATGTATAGAGTCCCCTGAAATTAAACCATAACCATTTGATTAAAAAGTTAATCAATGGTAACAAATAAAACCCCTTTTCAAAGTAAAAATATTCCTTAAATTAAGTGGGAATCCATTATTAATGGTGATATTGACCTAAAATTAATGGAAGGAATATACTATTAATGGTGAATATAATAAAGATTTGTAATTATGTTATAAACTACTGGCGAATCAAATCCAATGCCACATAATTTACCTGGCAAATCAACTTGATTTATTACTAGTTTAAGAAAGAATACATTGGCAAACTAACCAAGACAAAATAAATTTCTATAAAAATCGGGTGATTTAGTCTTGTATAGAGCTCGTACTATTTGTAATTTTTGGAGGCCCTGATTTCAACTATTTGCCAATTGGCGAAGATTCGCCACTAAAAAAATCCCTAGGTACATGTATTTAGTTATCTAAAAATTTCAGTGCCATTGATGGAAATGATGAGAATAATAGAGCATAAGGACAAGACTCCACCTTTGATTTATAACACCTCTACATGCCACCTTGGTAACAATAAAAGTTATTGAAAAGAACAGCAAAGAAGCACAAGGGGCCAAGAAAAGCAATAGAATAGATAATGGAGAAAGACTTAAAATGTATTTAGGAACTACATTGAGCAAATGTCCATCTTAGGTGGATCTCTTTTATGTTACATTGTCAATTAACAATATGCTTGTCAGAAATTACATGCTAGATTTTGGAGCTTCTACAAATATAATGCTTCTACAAGTTATGAATTAGTTAGGTCTTCAAGCCACTATATCTTATGGTAAGTGTTTTTCTATTGACTCAAGAGAGGTCCCTGTTACAGGAATAATCAGGGATCTTGACTTTAAATTAGTTGCATACCTAGAAAAGGGATATAAAATGAATGTGATAGTGGTGGACATACCACCACAATATGGCATGCTTTTGTTTAGAAGGTGGTCAATTATAGGTGGGGGAAGTATTCAAATGAATTATTCCTAAGTAATTCCCCATGATTTCACCCAAATCATTACCTAAACAAACACCAAACCAACAAATTTTTCATGTTTGCAAGTGTGACCTTTACATGACGCATTGCACTCATGTACACACAAGGTGTCGCAACAAGCATAGAAACACCTAAAACAACATCACCATAGCACTAAGTAAGGTGGTACAAGCAGAAGACTTCACCCATCATGTGACAACTCACAATGATTCCAAGAGAGAGGTAGAGCTTACTTCATGACCAGGATAAGATACACGTCCACAACCTTGCTCCCTCGTGAACACATGGAGTAGGATGAGAGCGACATCCACTTCGGTCCATTTCATGACTACACAAGACATCCCAAATGCAAGGGTAATGCTCACCCATGGGATGGTCCAACTAGGAGGTACAATTCCTCAACCAATTGGAATGATCACTAGTCGAACTAATGAAAAGGAACGCTTCCCAAAGCAAAAGAGGGAATAATCCAAGATTGCATAATTTACCAAAAGTGTCCAGAATTCAACAAAAACATCTATGGTACCTAAAATATTAATCAACATCAAATAACATTCATTTAGCCAAAAACATTAAGGTTTTGAACCAAAAATGTCCACATGCCAAAAAGGACAAAAGAGATACAAAAGGCTATGCATGTTCAACACTAATGTTGACACGTGCAAAAAGAAAAAATAGGATCCTCACAAACTATGGGGATGAATATGATCCAACACAAACATATCCATAAACATCAAATAACTTAGTCTAAACATGATAACATAGCTAGATTCTAACATGTAGAATCTATCAAAACATGCCAACATCCTCACAAACTAAGACGTGGAAAAATACAAGATGATATTCAATAATTACAATATTCAAAGGGCTTCATCCTAAACATAGATGAATCATAGCCAAAATCATAAATCAACTCATAGCATTATTTACATCTTATTACAAGGGTCTCAAAAAACATACATTACAAAGGTTACAATAATCAATAATGATAATATACAAGTGCATAAACCACCCAAAAGCCAACACACTCTCAAAGTTGCAACAAGACACAAAGCATGACATAATCAACCTACAAGAAGATAAGGGAACCATCCAACACCTAAATATCATCACGAAGGACCAATGGAGAAATGTTGTTCATCTCCCAACCGTATTTCCATCGTCGAGTGCAATAGATGTCAGTGCAATAGATGTCTATGCAACTCTAGGCAAGCCTCAAGCCACATAGAAGGTGATCATGGCAAACCCACTAGCATCATCTCACTCAATCTAGGGTATACATAGAAACATATGGTATGCACACCAATCAATGCACACAACACACATGGCACAACTTCCAATATAATGCATATAAACAACACATGGTACAACTATCATCCAATTACATTCAAGTGACATATGGCACAGTTCCCAAAGCATAATAGAATGACATCACAACATTCAAGCATAAGGGAAATAATAACATCTTCAATGCATGCAAAATGAGGCATAAATCATAGTCCATCATACACATACAAGCATGAATCGGGTATCACAATGCACATGCAATCACATGATAAATATCACATGTTGAGTCAGATTTTGATGGTGGAAGAAGGAAGAGAGACCTAGGTAGTTAGGACAAGGAGTGTCATACAAGGGAAATATTCACCTCTTGGAAAAAAATGAGGGCATAACCTCCTCATAGCAACTAGACACTACACCAAATATTTCTCTTTACACCCAAACCCATGCAAGTTAGACACTTCACCAGGACATGTAGTTTGGTGTAGATAATCTATTTATTACATTTTATTACCCATGTGTTTAAATGTTATTCTTGATTAAAAACTACCATTCACTAATTCCAACAACCTCTTTAGCCCATGGTTCACGATGGAAGCCACTCCTTTCCCTACCCCTAGACCTCTTCCTAAACATCCAAAGCTCCAATTTATCCAATTGGGCTTGGTACGGATTACAAGGTAACAAAATCCCAATTTGACAAAAACACAACATTTTCTAAAAAGATGTGAAACATCATTTCCCATGGGAGGCAACTCATCTAACATTAAAATTAATAAAGGAATGGTCTAAAATTGAAATTTCATTTGTTTTTCTATTTGGATGAAAAACCATGTAAACCCAAATTCACCATTATTGCAAGCTTGACTACCTTGAGCGATTTTCTAACTTCCATGTTTCAAACTCAAATGGAAATTTGACAACTACCCATTGTAGCATAAATGCACAACATTCCAAATATGCATTAAAAACAAGGTGGGTAATCCTAGGTAAAATTTTCTATAACCCTGCATGTTTTGCATGTTTCCAACCAAGAACACAAAGAGAAAATACATAAAACAACCATAACTTCGTTACTAAGTTTGCCTTGCCTAGTTAGGATGCCATAACAATCCACTAAATGTGGCATGGCAATGAAGAAAGCATACAAATTTAGAACAAAGAAAAGATTCAAAAAACATACCTTTCCTCCAAGCAATCCAAGGAGGAGAAGAGGGTTTTGAAAACAATATTTGATCACACACAAGCATCCACAATTCAAATCCAATTCACTTCAACCAAGGAATCCAAGCAATTCAACCTTTCTTTCATTCATGGAGAAAATCCTTGTTTCCAACAAGAGAGGGTTTGAGAGGAGAGAGCAAATGGAGAGGAAAAATAATGAAATAAAATAACTCATTTTCCTTTTAACACCCAAAAGTCCTAATTTAAAATAGAATATCATTTTTTAATCAATAACATTTAACACACCATTTAAAATATATCTAATTCATTTCATTTTACTAACCTAAATAATTTAATAAATTACATAGGAACATTAAAATTGATTTAACAATATTTCAACTTCCAAATACCTTTCAAACAACACATTTAGTAATACAAAATTAGCTAATGAACTTATTCCAACTATGCATATAGAGTCAAGGAATGACGAGCATAATCCTAAGGTATTGGTGGTTCAGGGAAAATTCATTAGATGAGGCAGCAGGCATTAAAATGCCTTTATTTCCATGCTATCCATCCATCTAATCTTGGTGAGGGATTTGTTTTCCTGTCTGGCAATTCCAATAACTCCACGTTATTGTGAGTTTTTAGATTGGGATTGGATGAGGAGGGGGCTTATTGATCCCTCTTCCCCTTCCTCAAAGCAATGGCACTCAACAGAGCAACAACTACAATTAAAGTAGTGTTGTCCACTAGGATGAAACAATTGGTGATGGAAATAAGGAACTAAGTTGACAAGAATAGTTAGTTCTTTGTCTAACTTAGACCAATGACTACTACTTCCTCTTTGGCTAGGATTTTGGTACGTCTAGAGTCAGCTATGTGTGGCTTCCACATACATCCTGAGGATTGAGGTGGTTGGAAAATTCCTTTTGAAAGATGGAGAGTCACATCCCTGTGCCTAGAGTGTGGTATAGGAGGGAGGACACTACCATTTGAGAGCCTCTGGGAATGTTGTTCCTTACAGGTATTCTCATCTGAAGGGTAGTTAATCTTGGCATGCATTTGGCTAACCACAATGGTGGAGAATCATTTTTCCATAACGACTTATTTTCAAGTAATAGGAGTGGGTAGGTAGAGGACAAAACAGTTGGCATTCCCTTTTGGGGAAACGATTTGATTCTCTAGTATAACACCTAGATTATGTTGGAATTGTACTACAAGGAGGGTTATATTTTTGTTTGTTGATCCTTAAGGATGCCTTTTGGCATATTTGTTTAGACAACATGTATGGGGGTGATCAAATGAAAACATGACATATGTACATGGCCTGAAGCTTATTGTGCTCCCTTGTTTCTATAAAAGGGAAATCAAGGCCATTTTGAAAGGGTTCTAAATCTCTATTTTAGGCACTAGTATATTTTGTGTCTTAATCTACAGCAAATAGAAGATTTCTGCATTTCAATTTGTGTTCAAATCTATAGAGAAATGTGTCATTTTCAAAGTTGAATACATTGTTATACTAGTTATAGAACCCTTTCCATATTGTATAAGTAATGAAGTTCATATGAATGCTCAATAGAAAGGATATTTTGGTTCAACTTTCTAGTTCTTTGTATTGTGTGTATTTTCTCTGGCTTTCTCTCAAGGAGAGAAATGATTGCTTGGAAAATATTTTGTTAACTTTGTTCTGCATTGCGGCTTTAAAAGATAGTTCTATAGTAATAGATAAAGGAGGCATCAATGCAAGGTATTGATGCCATTAGTCTGCTTGTAATGAAGTAATATTGCTTGAATGATACACTTGTTTTGTGCAACTTGACTCTTTAACCCAATGGATTAGGCACCAGTCTCTTACTAACCTGATATGTTGATTTAGATCCATCCCTACAATCAAAATCATTTCTATTTTTATTATTGTTCTAAGAGTAGAATTGGATAAATAATCATTCTCAATCATGGTCTGAACTATGTTACTAGAGGATTAAGTTGATTTGATAAAACCAGTCATCTCCTTGGTTTATTTTCATTGAGAAAATTCTATTTTAAAGCAACACTATAATTTTTTTTTGAAATACTTTTAAGTGTTGTAAAGTGTACACCCGCCTTGGTCCTATAGAACCAAAAGTGTAGAAGATTTTAAACTTATTGTTGAATCCCATTCATTGGCCATTGATCTAGAATCCTTGACCATGAGAAATTGGCTAAATCTTTAGAGGATATAGGTAATTAGTTTGAGTAACCAACACCTTCCACATTTACTTCCCTTCCATCGTGGCCTATCTAACTTCACCTTTTCCTTGTTGCTTTAAAATTGATTAAAAATTTGGGAACTTTATATACCACTTCTCTACCTTATTGCTAATTTTGATATTATATTCCATGTCAAAGGAAATGTTCTCTAGTCTATCCGCTAATTTGTTACCTTCTCTATAAGTATGGCTTATTCTGTAGTCCTGATATTTTTTCAACAACTCTACTACTCTCTTCAAAATATTATTGAGCCTTCAATTAGGGGTTTCCTTGCAACATAGAGCATTAATCATGATCAAAGAGTCTCCTTCAACATGTATTCTTCTTAGTCCGAATGATAATCCCAAGTGGAGTCCCAAAATTAAGGTTTGAATCTGTACTTCATTATTTAACTGAAATCCTATTCATTTTGCTCCTACCCCTATTAGCTCCCCTTCTTCATTCCTAATGACACAACCTATACTTGTTGCAAATATGTGCTTGATGTGTTGTCATTGATATCAACATATCTTTCTGTCAGAAATAGTGAGGGTCCAGTGCAGAGGAGTAATTAGTATTTCTAGTAAGGTGAAGATCAGAGTATGTAGATTAAAGGGTTTGTATAGGATTGACTATTGTTACTCTAGTTGAGATTTGAGAGGTTTGCATGAAGATTTGGTGAAGTTATGGCCTTCTAAGTAGAACAGGTTTCTGTAGTTGTTCAGTGATGACAGAGTCATAAGAAGTTGGTCTGGATTCGTCTGGTATGAGCATATTGTGATCTGTGGATCTAGAGGCATCTCTGGGATGTTGGTATGTTCCCTCAACTCGAGTGGTTCATGGTTTGGAGGTCCAAAAGAAATCTTTCTACTATGATAGTCATGGCAGTCTGTGTTCTTGAGGTTCAGTGTGAAGATACGAGTGATTTTGGTGATGCGAAGTGGTGTGGCTATTCCTGTTGACTTAATTGTGCTTGTGGTGGTCTCTGGATCGTGTGGCTATCATGTTGGTGGTCCGCATTGACAAAGGAGCTTGTGATTGAAGTTTTCCTCTTGGTTTTTAATGTTCTTCCTAGTCTTGGCCGACTGGATGTTCCTAGCGTGTTGTGGATAATCTAAAGATCATTTTATGATGCATGGCATGTTAATAGAGGAAGATTCAAGTCTCAGCTATGATTGGCTGATAGTGTAAAGATCTGCATTAAGTTTGGCCAACCTTGTTGATCATTCAAAGATGGATGAAGTGTATAAATACTTGTTGAAGAGTTTTTAAACATCATCCTTGAGAAAAATAGATTAAATTTGAATAAAGGATCAGAAGCATTGCAGAGAAGAAAAGGAGCGAGAGCAGTATGGAGTGTGAAGTTAGTAAAGAAGAATTTGGGGCAAAGCAGAAGTTTTTGAGTATTCATTGAAACTGAACCAGGCATGAAGTAGATGTTATTTCTTAGTTAATTTGTTCTATTCAAAATAAATTCTATAGGCAGTGAGCCTCCCTTTTTGAGCAGTGAGCTCTGGGCAGTGTGCCTGAAGGCATGTGCCTTCTATTTTTCTAATGTACTTTTAGTAGGGTACAAATATTTGTGGGTTAACCCCCACCATGGTTTTTCTCTTAATTGGGTTTCCACATCAAAATCTTGGTGTCAAGTGTGTTGATTATGTTTCTGCTCTTATTTTGTTGACCTATGCTTTAATGTTTACATCATTAATCTGGTAGTAAGATAATAAAGGAGGTTAAAATTAGAAACAATTTATATTGTGTGACAAGTGATTCACCCCCCCTTTTTAGTTGTCCAGTCAAATTCAAACAATTGGTATCAGAGCCAAATCCTCTTATAAAAGCCTAATCGCTTGAGGAGATCTAGGATGTTGACCTACAAGAAGGATAGTCTGAGATTTGATGGAACAAATTATTTTGTTTGGAAGAATCGCATGGAGTGTCATTTACAATGCATGGGCGATGCCTATTGGGCGATAACCAATGTTGATTATAAACCTCCGATTAAAGGTCCTTCAACTTGAGATAAAGTCAAAGATGCTAAAAATAACCTTCAAGCTAAAGAAGCCTTGTTCAGTGCCTTAACTGGTTCAGAAATGACAAATGTCTTTGGTCTAAAAATTACTTAAGAAATATGGAAAAAGTTGGAATATCTGTATGAAGGTGATAAATATGTCAAATGTGCCAAGCTGCAAAGTCTGAGACAAAGCAAGGTTGGTATGCAAAGGCTATTCTCAAGTAGAAGGAATTGATTTTGAAGAAAAATTTTCTCTGGTGGCAAGAATAGAGGCAGTCAGATTATTTCTTGTATTTGCTACTTTCAAAGCTTTTAAAGTGTATCAGATGGATGTCAAATCAGTATTCCTGAATGGAGATTTGGAGGAAGAAGTTTACATTGAGCAATCGGAAGGATTTCAGTTGTCTGATAAGGGTGACATGGTTTGTAGATTGATAAAATCCTTGTATGGACTCAACCAAGCTCCAAGAGCTTAGTATGCAAGATTAGATAAATATTTGCTTAAGATAGGTTTTAGCAAAGGTACTGCTAATAGTAATCTTTACTTCAAGATTAATCATGAGGACATCCTGATTGTTGAGGTCTTTGTTAATGATATCATAAAGCATTTGCTGAATAGATGAAAAGTGAATTTGAGATGTCAATGTTTGGAGAGATGAATTTCTTCCTAGGTCTACAAATTGTTCAGTCAGATAAAGTTATCTTTATATCTCAGTCCAAGTATGTGAAAGAATTGCTGAAGAAGTTTGGGATGGAAGATTCAAAGCCAGTAGGTACACCTATGGTAAACGGATGCAAGTTAAGTAAAAATGATGATCCACCCAAAGAGAATCAGAAAAGGTATAGATCAATGATTGGAGGATTTTTCTATCTAACCCAAACAAAACCTAACATCATGAATGTTGTTGGACTTGTTGCTAGATTTCAATCTAATCCAAAAGAATCCCACGTTGTGGCAATCAAAAGAATTTTTAGATAACTGAAGGGGACAATTGATTATGGATTGTGGTATCCAAAAGACAATGACTTTACTCTTCATGCATATACAGATGCTGATTGGGCTGAAGATGTGGATGACATAAAAACTACTAGTGGTGGTGCCTTTTTATTAGGAAGAAGATTGGTCTCTTGGATGAGCCAAAAGCAAGAGGCAATATCTCTGTCTACTGCAGAAGTAGAATATATAGCAGCAGCAAATAATTGTACTAAGGTTCTGTGGATGAAGCAAATGTGGAAGGACATCAGAGTTGTGTTTGAGGAGCTAGTCACAATCTTTTGTGATGATTCTAGTGCAATAAGTATCTCAAAGAATCGAGTGTTGCATTCAAAGACAAAGGATATATCTATCAAGTTCCATTTCTTGAGAGAGAAGGTAAATGAGAATGAAGTCAAGTTGGAGTTTGTGTCATCCAAAGATCAGATTGCAGATAGCTTCACTAAGACTCTTCCCAAGGATACCTTTGAATATCTCAGAGAGAAGTTAGGGGTTATTACCCCTCTGAATCAGAACTAAGATGCACTAAGCTGCATCAGTCTAGTGGAATTCTCAATCATATCTTGAGATCCAGATTGACGTTGAGAAAATACTACTCTAAGGAGTAGTCAATATGCAAATGTTGGAGATTAGTCCGAAATAAAAAGGGGAAGAGATCATTGCAAATATGCGCCCTTTGCCATTGATGTCAAAGGGGGAGAGAAGTCTTGTGAAAAACTTGGAAGTAAGTAGTTGTTGGTGAAAGGGGGAGCAGTGAAGAAAGTGGTTACAGGTGTGACAAGGGAAAAGGGGAGAAGTTCTTGTCTTGATGGTTGAATTAGTTTTTCACATCATATGTTGCCATCAATGACAAAGGGGCAGATTGTTGCAAACATGTGCCTGATGTGTTGTCATTGATGTCAACATATATTTCTATTAGAAATAGTGAAGATAGTGCAGAGGAGTGATTAGTATTTCTAATAAGGTGAAGATAAGAGTATGTAGATTAAAGAGTTTGTATAGGATTGACTATTGTTTCTTCAGTTGAGATTTGAGAGGTCTGCATGAAGATTTGGCGAAGTTATGGCCTTCTGAGTAAAATAGGTTTCTACAGTTGTTTAGTGATGACAGAGTGGCAAGAAATTGGTCTGGATTGGTCTGGTATGAGCATATTGTGATCTACAGATCTAAAGGCATGTCTGGAATGTTGGTATGTTCCCTCAACTTGAGTGGTTCATGGTTTGGAGGTCTGAAAGAGATCTTTCTAGTATGACAGTCATGTCAGTGTGTGTTCTTGAGGTTTAGTGTGAAGATGCAAGTGATTCTAGTGATGTGAAGTGGTGTGGCTATTCCTGTTGACTTAATTGTGCTTGTGGTGGTCTCTAGATCATGTGGCTATTGCGTTGGTAGTCCGCATTGAAAAAGGAGCTCGTGATTGAAGTTTTCCTCTTGGTTGTTGTTGTTCTTCCCAATCTTGGCCGACCGGATGTTTCTAGCATGTTGTGGATGATCTAAAGATCCTTTTATGAAGCATGGCATGTTAATAGAGGAAGATTCAAGTCTCAGCTATGATTGGCTGAGAGTGTAAAAATCCGCGTTAAGTTTGGCTAACCTTGTTGATCATTCTAAGATGGATGAAGTGTATAAATACTTGTTGAAGAGTTGTTAAACATCATCCTTGAGCAAAATAGATTAAATTCAAATAAAGGATCAGAAGCAAAGTAGAGAAGAAAAGGAGTGAGAGCAGTATAGAGTGTCCAGTTAGTAAAGAAGAATTTGGGGCAAAGTAGAAGTTTTTGAGCATTCATTGAAACTGAACCATGCATTAAGTAGATGCTATTTCTCAGTTAATTCATTTTGTTCTAAATAAATTCTATAGGTAGTGAGCCTTCCTTTTTGAGCAATGAGCTCTGGGCAGTGCGCATGAAGGCATGTGCCTTCTATTTTTCTAAAGTACTTTTTACAAGGTACAAATCTTTGTGGATTAACCCCCACCATGGTTTTTCCCTTAACCGGGTTTCAATGTCAAAATCTTGGTGTCAAGTGTGTTGATTATGTTTCTGCTCTTATCTTGTTGATCTATGCTTTAATGTTTACATCATTAATCTGGTAGTAAGATAATAAAGTAGGCTAAAAGAAGAAAAAGTTTATATTGTGTGACAACTGATTCACCCCCCTCTCAGTTGTCCAGTCTAATTCCAACAGTACTTGCTTGACTCGGATTGCCCTATAAACCCCATCAAAATTTAGTTTAGGCCATCCAAGATCAGCTGGAATCCATTTTACCATCTGTTACTAAATTATGTTTGCAACCTAATTTAGTGAGGCCTAGACAACAGTTGTTGCAAAGGGGGTAATCAAATTTTTATGTGCATAATCATGCAATTAATTTCTGATGTCTTGACAAAAGAACAAGAAAAGATCACTTATCAGGATCATATGACATCTCAAGTTGGGCTGTCAAACCATCTTGATAAGTGAAATGCCCTAGAGACAAGAGAACCGACATTCGAAGAATGACATGTATCTAACTGACTTCATTTTTTTAGTTATGATGTTGCTGATTATTCAGTACATTTCAGTGTAGTTTCAAGAGAGAGGTATTTATAAACTATCATTTCCTCATCATGTTTTAAACATGTGCTTTAAAATAGATTCAGTTGTTTATGCTATGTATTTGATTCAGAAAGAAAAATTTACATGTCATTGCATAAAGTAAAATAACTGATTATATTTAGAAGAGTGTTTAAATATGTCCCACACAAGTCGTGGGAGTAACTGGAGTATGCTAATTAAAAGTAAATTTTACTTTTGGAAGGAATAAAAATGCATAGGAAAAGTAAAGGGGCCCATCATTACCTGTGAAAGATGAATCCTAAGGTTGAGTTGGTCTTCAACTCCCTCTATCTGTGGAGCTCTGGAATACCTGCAAAAAGTGTTGTGTTAGAGAGCTCTAGGTTCCAAAACGTTCCATACACATAATCAAATCAACAAAAAAGTACCATCTACTTTTATGGAGCAGAATCCATCTAATGAACAGTAAGAGAGAGAAGTAAATTAAGCATATTCAGAGCCATATCAGATAATGCTCAAGGAGAAACATAAGAGATAGCTAATCAAGAGATACAATTACCAAATTAGAAGGAAAAATCAAGAAAGAAAAGCATCATGGCCTATAATCCAAAATATGTTTTATGTTCTAACTTGTTTGTTCACTGTGCAGGTATAGGTGAAATATTCATTATAGACTTTATTCAGCATGTGAAGTAAAATGTAGCTCCCACAAGGGTTGAGCCCAACATGCTATCCAATTGGTTATCAAGAGGGATATTAACTGTATTTTTCATCAATGAAAGTGATTTCAAGATCCATGGTAGTAAACAACCAAAGAGAGACATACAAAGAGAAACAGTCTATCAACAAGGAGCCTCCATGCATGAACAAGTATATATGTGAAAGCAGTCACTCAAGGAGATGATAGTTGGAGATCCATCAGAATGTTTTAGCTTGCAAAATAGTCATTGTAGTTCATGAGAGGTAGCCATAATGATAAAACAAGGACAACTATGCTTGGGACACTCTCTGCAAAAGATTGTTATTTGAGAAGTTTCCATAACAAGGTCCAATTCAAATGAACAATAGGCATAGAGATTACTTAGTTCTGGCAGATGCTAATATAGGAGGAGTAGCCAATTTCAAAGGGAGTAATGATGTCATTCAAGCAATGATAGCATATCAATGAAAGGATAGTGTTGGTGCTCAATAAAGTGGCAATGGGTAGAAGTGCAGTCCTATTAGAAGATAGCCATCAGACTTAGGTCCTGTAACCTCCAATACAACACATAAATCCATGTGTTCAAGTTGTTATGAGAATCCTCACACTTATAGAGACTTGAGGGTATGCAAAAGAATTCTACAAAAACACACAAAGCACCATCAAGGATGAAGAAACAATCATGTGCAATTCGCAGTATAAGTTGCAAGAATGAAGAGTCTCCATTAGACAAAGGAACATTATCCTCAGTAGCACAAGACACTGGTAGAATAGTCATATGCTTATCATATAATGCACTTCAATGAGGACAATGACCAAAAGGGGACACAAGGGTCCCATGATGACTGTGTATTAACATTCAAGGAAGTTGTGTTTCAACCATTCATAAGTGATAGTATAAGATTATAAGGAAACAACAAAACTGCCATACAAATAACAGTTATCAGCATGAGAACATATGAGCTATGATAAAGGTCAATAATAGTGCAATCCAGTCAATTTGCAAGAGTACAATTTCATAAACAAGTAAGGACAACATTGTAACCAATGAAGAGGAAGAGGACTGTTTCAGATGGTCATTCTCAAATAGCATTCATTCCACCAATCAAAAGTCAACCTGGGGAAGCAAAAATTAGACAAATATTTATCACTTTTATTGTGAGTGAGGTGTAAACCTACTATTGAACATTTAACCATTGGAGTGAATGATATGTAGAGTAGAATCTTCTCATGACATCCCAAGAACACAGTCACAAAGACTGTAAATAACAATCTACATTCATGAGGAGATTGTCCCAAAATGATAGCAATAGTTAAGAGAAGACTGTCACCTAACATGGAGGAATAGTAAAAGAAATCAACACTTAATTTTTCTGAAAATAGCACAATCTAAAAAAATTTATAATAATACCCAAAATAAGAACCATATATCATCTAAAAAATCATAATAACACCCACAATAATATTCTAATTACAATAATATCTGGCCAATGTTTTATAACCATTTTCTTTAAAATACAAATAAAAAAATGAAGAGCCTAAGAGATATCTAAAAATGAATAGGTTGAAACAAGGCCTCGAATTTGATGGTCACCCCTGCTTGTCATATAATTTTTTTATGATGTTTTGGTCATTTAACTACTTTTCAATTGATGTTTTAAGAAAACTATAAGGTTAACTACTTTTCAATTGATGTTTTAAGAAAACTATAAGGTGTCAAAAAATGAGTGGATTTTTTTATATTGAAAGAATAGGTTACAAAAAAATAGTCTAAAGATTGAGCAGCAATAACAGTAGTCACAAAAAACTACAAACAATGAGACAAACAACTCCCAACCATTTCAGCAATTAAAAAGATGAAAGTGTCATAAAAAAATTACAACCACCTCGTGTTATTTTAAGGTAGAAAGTCTATTTTTTTATAGACATTGAATGCTATCAAAATGGACATAAAGGCATATAAATTCATTTCTATTGTGTAAATTGAAGTCCTAAAAAATCATTAATTATAAATTGAAAAAAACACGAAGGACTTCTTTTTTCTTGAACCAAACACTCCAATACAATTCCCACTTACAAATTGCAATCATTCAAATGAAATTTTAAAAAGATAGAAAGCAATAAGTTTCGCAAAATATTGGTTGTACCTTAAGAGCAGCCCATCCACTCCATAAACCAACATGCCCTCCTTTTGAACTCAAGAACTTTGAATCACCACACTATGCTTAGTAATTGACTTGTTCAATTGTATCATTGCTCAGAACATTTCAATTTGGCTCTAACATAAGCAAATATTTGTTTCTATATTGATTTTAAAAAATAAAAAATAATAAATAACAAGTATAGACAAAGGAAAGTTTTGTTTCAAAATTGATTTTTAACAAATAAAAAATTAATAAAACAAAGCAAAGATTTGTTTTCAAATTGAGTTTTTAAAATTTATTGAAGATAAACATTCTTTGAAAATATTCTAATTTAATATATTTTCTATATCAATTTAAAAACTGTTCAAGATAAACATTGTAAAAGGAAACATCATTTATATTTCTATAACAAAATATTATAAACTAATATATATTATAAATAAGAATATTATATTATATTACCCTATAATAAAATTTTAGGGTTGAAGAATAATTTAAAGTGTGGTTATGTAAAAATTTAGCAAGTCAAGTTATACGGTCTAATATATTTTAAAGTTGTAAAATACAATCTAAAATGCCAAAACTTGCATACTAAATTTAACGAAATTTTAATAGTTGAATATTAAATGTATGAAAATTGTAATAGTTAAATATTAAATTTTAAAAAGTAATAGTTGAATATTAAATTTTAAAAAATTGAAATAGAATTGAATAAGGTTATAGTTAAATATTAATTTTTATACAATGTAATTTATATTTATTAATATTAAAAAGTTGTTATAATTTGACAAAATATTTAGTTAAACTACAAAAACTATTTTTTCAAATTAATATTCTAGTGTAACAACTCTTTAATATTAATAAATATAAATTACAAATATAGATTTTAATTAAGAGAACACTAGTAATGTGTTTCTTTAAATAAATAATAGTTTTTAGATATAAAGACTTTTTATATTTTTATGTGTCTTTTTTTCTAAATATTGATGAATAAATTTAATTATTTTATTAAAAAAGTTATATAAATTAAAAAATATTAATAACAATTCTTTAGGTTCTGAAAATATATATGAGTAGATTTAATTATATTAAGTTAAAAATATAGATTTTAAAAAAATTGTTTTATATATCTAAAAAGAAAATGGTTAAAGGGTTTTTAGTTTATTGGTGATATTGAAGAGTTTTGAATGAGTATACAAAGAATCAAACTTGTTGAGTTTATACTTGCACCCCCAAATAAAATTATAAAAATAATCTATGTTTAACATAAAACCATTCATTTTCTGATAAAGGCGTGGTTCGTTGGTTAAGTCACTCACTTGTAGTGGCGGCCACCTGGTTAAGTCACTCACTTGTAGTGGCGGCCACCAGAGTTCAAACGCCTGCTGGGCCAACGAGCTCCCAGGAGTTTGTGGGGTTTGAACTGTTCTTACTAGGGGATGAGGTCCCAAAAAAAAAAACATAAAACCATTCATTTTATAGATAAACTTAAATTTTTTATGATATAATTTAAATTTAAAAAACTTCTAACATATTATCAAAAACAAATCAATTTTTAATCCAAATAAAATAATAATAATAAACCACTATATATTATTTTATTAAAATTGATTGTTAAATCCCTAAAATATTGTGAAAACATTCAATAATAAAATGTTAAGAAATTCTTATTATAGATCAAATTTAATTTTAATTGCACTTCAACATCTTTACATGCAGTTTTGAGCTCAAGAAACACTAACATATTAACAATAAAAGAATATTAATCTTAAAAAAGTCTTTTAAAATATACAACTATTACTATTAATAATAGCAATTCATAAACAAATCCTAAAATTAGAAATTCTACTTATTGAAATTTTCTAAAACTTAAACATATCAATCATAAACAATACAATGAAATTCAAGAAACCAAACAACTTAAAAAAAAAAAAGGAAATCTTCTTAAAAGCACAATCTGCAGTAAATAGTATCTACTGATTTTTTTTCTAAAACAAAAGGTGGCTACCACTTTAACATATATTAATAATAAAAACTGATTATATTTAGAAAAACAAAAATAATTTTAATTGCACTTCAAAATCTTTACATGGAGTTTTGAGCTCAAGAAACACTAACATATTAACAATAAAAAAATATTAACCTTTAACAAGACTTTTAAAATATTATAATATAAAAATATTCAACCTAAAAATACAATTATTACTATTAATAATAGCAATTCATAAACAAATCCTAAAATTCCTGGTAAAACCACTTAAAACAATAAAATTCTACTTCTTAAAATTTTCAAAAATTTAAACATATCAATTATAAACAATAAAATTTAAGAAACGAAACAATGCAAACTCAATAGCACCACTAAATGATTTCAGATTAAATTCACACTATTTACTGATTTTTTTTTTTTTTTCTAAAACAAAAGGTCTTTTAACATATATTAATAATAAAAACTGATTACAGTATGGGGATGGAGGCCATCCATATTCTCTCTGCACATACATATATAAAGCTTACAAAAACGGCCCCATGATGGCCTGGAAACACCAACGACAGCCCAAACAAAAAACCACTGCCAATAAACCATATATCATATATCATCCCATGCCAACACCAGCAAACAGGAGAACAAAAAAGAGCCCACATAAAGTAAATAATCTTGCTCAGGCACTAGTTTCACTGATGAAAATGTCAAGAAAACACGATATCTATTCATGAATATTCAAATTCTAATGAAAGCAAATAATACCACTAAAATGAAAATCTCGTCAAATCAAAAGCACTAGACTGAAGAGGAGGAGCAGGAGCTACTTTCTGCACTGTGCTCTACGTCTGGTGAGTCATGTTGGGGCATTCATTGATTTAAGCAGACATTGGAAAATGCGAAGGCGCATTTACACTTTGTTGATTGTGGAAATACGCTATCCAAGAAGCCAAATGCTGATTATTAGAATGACCGATTTGGGGCCCAAACTGAGGCCTCACATGCTGACATTCCCACTTTAAACTCTGTAGCAGAATTGATTCTTTGTTTTTAGGATCATTAATCCCACCCTGGTAGCTTCCAACATCTCGCTGTGTAGACAAATTGGCACCAATATTTTGGGAATTCATGTTAAGAAACTGCGTGTTATCGCCCAATACTGAAACCCCATATGGATGAAAGCTATGGTGTGCCCCACCTGATGGCATTGTAAAATTCGTAGCATTAACAGGAGCCAATTCACTGGAATCCACATAGCAATCTCCACTGGCCATACTGCAGAGTATGTAATGCACACCAATATTCTTCACTGGGTCCACAAGTGCATTCCTGGCTCCCTCAACAGTCACATATATAAAAAGAGCATTCCCAGTCTTTTTACCAATTCTTATGGGTCCCGCTTCTATTTCTCCATACTTAGAAAAGAATATGGGAAGCATTTCGTCAGGGATGTAAGATGGGATATTTCTAACAGAAATCATTCTTTCAATAACTGACTCAACAGGCTTACTTTCTGCACTGTGCTGTAAGTCTGGTGAGTCATGTTGGGGAATTGAGAGAAGACCCAGGCTTAGATCAGTATCTGGAAAATGTGGAGAAGAACTGGAGGCATTCATCCCAGTTTGTTGATTGTAGAAACTATGTAGTCTGGTCAAACTATGTAGTCTGGCCCAAGTTATCCCCAATACTGAAACCCCATATGGATTCAAGCTATGGTGTGTCCCCCCTGATGGCATTGTTAAATTCGTAGCATTAACAGGAGCCACTTCACTGGAGTCCACAGAGCAATCTCCACTGGCCATACTGCAGACCATGTAATGCCCACCAATATTCTTCAATCGGTGCACAAGTGCCTTCCTGGCTCCCTCAACAGTCACATATATAAAAATAGCATTCCGAGCCTTCTTATCAAATCTTATGGGTCCCGCTTCTATTTCTCCATACTTAGAAAAGAACATGAAAAGCCTTTCGGCATGCATGTCAGATGGGACTTTGCTTACAGAAATCATTCGTTCAATAACTGGCTCAACAGGCTTCTTTTCTTCACCTTTTCCTTTCCTTTCGTTCCTTGTGGCCTCCATTGCTGTATCTGGATTTTGAAAACAGTCCTTCAATGAATGAGCAGTGTGTTTTCTACTTTGTAACCGCAGCTTAATAAGCTTTTAGAATTCTATATATAGCTTCAGAACTCTATTTATAAATATAGCTTTAATATGGTTCATGATAGAGATTAACCAATATAAAATAGAGCGTGAGTTAAAATATCTATTGAGGAGTTAATAATGATCTTGTGCTGTTTATTAAAAAGCATGCAAATTTTATTATTAGTTTAGGACAGTATTTTATTTTATTTTATTATAGTGAAAAAACATGCAGCAGATATTTTGAGCATGCTGGACAATCAATAGTGTGATCGCTATTCGCTGCTAATTGCTGTCAATTTTTTTTGCAGAAACTGATATCGGAATGGTTGTAAGAAATTTTATTGTGCAGGTCATTAGTTCTCTGCAAATCAAATCATTAACATGGTTAATGGTGACAGCTTCCAATTCTAGCTTTATAATTTATAGGACAGAATTATAAATATTTAAAAGAGAATTATAAATATGGGAGTATCAAAATGAAAATATTTTGGTAATTAGTAGAAGTAGGATTTAATATCGAAATATTCTCAATGTCTTGACAACAGATCAATGACCTCAACTAAAAAATAATCCAAAAAAAGCAATCAGAGAACTTAATATTTTATTTTTTTCTTATATTAAAACAATGGCAAAACCAAAGGATATGGTGATGCTTTGCAAAGTATGTATTAAGAATCTAACAAAGTTAGATTGGTAAGACTTTAAACCCCTAGAAGAGATTTTGAAATTTTTAGGACAAGAAAAGTTGAGCTCTTTCGGACATTTTTTCAAATACTAGCAAGTGATACAATATTTAGAGGATAGCTACCATATTTCAAGGTTAGCTAGGATAATTAATGCATCTAGTCTTCTACATCCTCAGATACATGGCTTTATTCTTTTCTTGGAGGGCTATTCGTAAATATCATCCATTCCAACAGTCAAAGGTCAATTTTGGCCAATAAAAATAGGACAAATATTACCACTTTTTATTGTGAATGAGGTGTAAAATTGCTATTGAATGTTTGACCATTAGTCATACAAGAATCACAAACATTAGTCATGAAAGAGGTGCAACGATGAGAACATAGAACAACATATGTGCTTGAGAAAGAGGTTGGGGTACCATGTCTGAGTAGTGAAGGTGGATGAACTGGATAGCACCAAATACATTTCCCACCTTAGCCTCCATTCTGGTAGACCGTAGTTGAAAGCCATGCACCTCAAGAGTAGGGATAAGAATATTAATACACCCATACTAGAGACCTTTTTGCAAGCATTGAAAATATAGGCAATAGCCACAGAAGAGTGAAGCGACACCATAGGAAAAATCTCACCTAGGGGAGCCTCACCATTGTAGATGTTGTAAGCATCGAGGGAAACCTTCCAATAGTCAAGATTGAAGTGTGCTTGCAAACCAAGGAAAATGCAGTTGAAATGGCATAATCAGTATCTTGCACCAGATCCATGATGTTTGAGAGGTAAATGGAGGCCAATTTTGACATACTCAACATAGGGAAAAGATCAAAGCAGTGGATTACCAATCACAATTCTGACTACAAATTCCACTTGTGTGTAGATAATATTGAAAAACATGTGCAGCTTCACAGCATCATACTCCCCTTCATCCTCTAGTTCCCACTCCAAAGAAGGAAGGTTGTTAGAGTATATATATTTCATACAATTAGCCTTAAGCCTACTTAGGTGTGCATTTATACAATCTTGACACATGCCTCATTGAGGTGTCAAAGTTGTTGGGCAGTTAGGAGAGGTATTGCTGAGTTCCCCACTAACTAGCCACCTTCTGCTAGTTTTTAGGGAGGCAACTCACCACCACTCATAGTTCAGGAGTCCTTTCCTCAACTAACAACTTCCTCTCCTCACCTATTTGTACTTGACTTCTCCAAGTTATTCAATGGTGGATTTGCTCGGTTTTGAATACCATTTCTTTGTTGTGTTACAATATTTGTGCTTGTTTTTTGTCTCCTTGTTCTTTAGGAAATCTTACAATGGTTGATTCAAAAGTTAAAAACAAAGACGTCCATTGAAGTCGAAAGGATAAGAACCTACATAATCACAAAGAAAATGGGAAGGAATTGCATGTGAGGAGAAAAACATAAGATGAGAAATAAAGTATGTTGAAACAAATGGGGATTTTTTTTTTTGGTGAACCAAATGGGGAATTATTGAAGGCCAACACATGTCAATATCTCTTGTCAATAGAGAATTAATGAGATAGTATCCATTATAGATGGACTCTAAGATCATTCTACTTAAATATCATCCATTTCAATGGTCAAATATCTAATAGAAATTTTACACCTCATTCACAATAAAAAGTGGTAAATATTTGTTCTATTTTTATTGACCAAAATTGACCTTTAACTATTGAAGTGGATGATATTTAAGAATAGCCCTCCAAGAAGAGAATAAAGCCATGCATCAGCCAAACATAGCCAAAAATACTTGCAAGTCACTTCAAAAGGTACCTATGATCAGGTCAGATGATGCATCAGGGTTGTAAAAGAATAGATGCTTTAATTATCCTAGCTAACATTGAAATATTGTATCACTTGCTGGTATTTGATAGAATTCAATAGGAGATAGAAACTAAAGAAGTGATGTCTTTGATCATATCTAAAACCCATCTAAGCTAAGAATGATATGTAGCAAGAAGATGACATGAGAATACAATATTACCGTTGGCCAATATAATCTTAAGTTGTGACATATTAAGCTACCCTTTGTCAAATTAATTTGATATGACGATGTCAAGGCAATATTGATTAGTCATAGAAAAAAATATATACTAATGATGCTTCCATCTTGGCCCCTACAAAATTTGAAATCCATATCTTGATGTTATAGAAATGTTTTATCCATTCTCCGTGCATGGATCCTTAGGAGAGAGACTAACTTTAACCTTGGCTAAGAAATTGATCAGTATATTTGGGAAGTAGATATTGAATAGATCCTCATAAAGTGACCATAATTGTCAATTAAATTATGTGTACTCAATTGAACAACTCTGCAAATTAGATTTTTGACACCTATTAGGGCCCAGGTAAAAAATATTAATACTTTGAACTTGGTTTATCCCATGATTAGCTAACCAGTCAGCCACCCCATTCACCTCCCTCTAACAATGTGAGATTTTGTATTCATTAAGCCAAGTTAAGCACTTCCATATAGCTTGTATTAAGTATTTCAATTTCCAATCAAGTGCCTTTTTTGATTTCAAGGTAGTGATGATTATCATTGAATCTCCCTCAATATACAATTGTGATGATAATTATCATTCAATGTCCCTCAACCCATAATTTTTTAATGTTTAAATATATGGCCAATGCTAAGCTTTTTAGGAGAGATGAAGCTTCTATTGTATTATTAGTGCCCTTTGGGAGTTTGGTTTCTTTAGTGGAAATGAGATTTCTAGATGGGTCTCTAAGTATACATCCCACACCTAAGAGACTAGGATTTCCGCACAATGCTCCATCAAAATTTAGCTTGAGGAAAGGAGTGGTGGGGGAATCTATTTGATTAGATTAAGATTCACATTGATTGTCTTGTTTCAAATTGAGCATGCTTGGGAGGGGGGTGAATCATCTACCATTTGTTGAGAACAAAGTTACCCCAATTCAAAAAATTTCAATTTGAATTGGGACACCTCATCACCTTAGCCATCACCACTTCTAATATGGCTGCACCAATTTTATTTTACCTTTTCTAGTGGAGAGGGATTCTTTATGAAAATTAATGAGTTAAGGCTTGAGTGGTTACATCTGAAGGGTTTAATTTAAGGTGGTTAGATAAAAAAAACCCCTTAGATCAACCCCCCTTGGAAATAACCCCCTATTCTCAAATCAAACCCTTGATGGAGTCTCCTTTGCACCTATCAAAATGCTAACAAAAAACCAATTTTGCTTCACCTTTTGGGGGACCAAATGAAGTCATTTAAAAATTCTATTTTGGAAGTATGTAGCCCTTAGTTTAAGCTTTCCAAAAAGTATTATATTGAATATATTTCATTTGATTATTATATTTATTTTCTATTTTCTAATGAAGATAGGGTTTTCACCAAACATCAGTGTCTCTATTCTAGATAGATGGAAAAATTAAAAATAGAGAAAACATTTCTAAAAATATCTGCACACTAGGTATTGATGTCCTTGTTTCAACAAAAAAGAATAAGTTAATTTGGATACATACATAAAAAGTTATGATGGATGGTATAAACTTATGTCTAAATTATAATCAATCTCACTTCAAAAATTAATTTAAAAAATATGAAACAAAAATTTATTAAAAATATGTGCACACTAGATATTGATGTTACAAATCTATGTTTAAAAATTTATAATTTTTTCTTTTTAATAAAAAAAATTATGTTGTATCATATAAACATTACTATTTAAACATGATGTTAACTATTAAAATACAAGTTATTAAAGGTTACATAAAAAAATCACAAATTATTTCTTAATTGTGAATGAGGTGTAAAATTGCTATTGAATGTTTGACCATTGAAGTGGATGATATTTAAGTAGAGTGTGTCCCTCATAGGACCAACTACATACAAAAATTACTAACATTAGTCATAGAAATAGGCACAATGATGAGAACAAAGAACAACATATGTGCTTGAGAAAGAGGTCGGGGTACCATGCCTGAGTAGTGAAGGTGGACGAACTAGATACAACCAAATACCTTCCCCACCTTAACCTCCATTCTGGTAGGTAGTTGAAAGGCATGGACCTCAAGAGTAGCGTTAAGAATATTAATACACCCATACTGGAGACCTCTTTGCAAGCATTGAAAATATAGGAAATAACCAGAGAAGAGTGAACCAACACTATAGGAAAAATCTCACCTATGGGAGCCTCACCATTGTAGATGTTGTAAGCATTGACGGAAACCTTCCAATAGTCAAGATTGAAGTGTGCTTGCAAACCAAGGTGAATGCAATTGAAATGACATAATCAGGATCTTGCACCAGATCCATGATGTTTGAGAGGAAAATGGAGGCCATTTTTGATAGCCTCAACATAGGGAGAAGATCGAAGCAGTAGATTACCAATAACAAATTTGACTACAAATTCTAGTTGTGTGTAGTCAATATCAAAAACCATGTGTAGATTCATAGTATCATACTCCCCTTCATCCTCTGGTTTTGACTCCAAGGAAGGAAGGTTGTTAGTGTATATATATTTCATACAATTAGGCTTAAGGCTACTTAGGTGTACCTTTATACAATCTTGACACATGCCTCATAGAGGTGTCAAAGTTGTTGGGCAGTTAGGAGAGGTATCACTGAGTTGCCCACTAACTAGCCACCTTATGCTAGTTTTTAGGGAGGCAACTCACCACCACTCATAGTTGAAGAGTCCTCTCCTCAGCTAACAACTTCCTCTCCTCACCTATTTGTACTTGACTTCACCAAGTTATTTGATGGTGGATTTGCTCAGTTTTGCATTCTTTGTTGTGTTACAATATTTGTGCTTGTTTTTTGTCTCCTTATTCTTTAGGAAATCTTACAATGGTTGATTCAAAAGTTAAAAACAAAGACATCCATTGAAGTTGAAAGGATAAGAACCTACATAATCACAAAGAAAATTGGAAGGAATTGCATGTGAGGAGAAAAACATAAGATGAGAAATAAAGTTTTTTGAACCAAATGGGGAATTATTGAAGGCCAACATATGTCAATATCTCTTGTCAACATAGAATTAATGAGACAGTATCCATTATAGATGCACTCTAAGAGCACTCTACTTAAATATCATCCATTTCAATGGTCAAATAGTTAATAGAAATTTTACACCTCATTCACAATAAAAAGTGGTAAATATTTGTTCTATTTTTATTGACCAAAATTGACCTTTGACTATTGAAGTGGATGATATTTAAGAATAGCCATCGAAGAGGAGAATAAAGCCATGCATCATCCAAACATAGCCAAAAATACTTGCAAGTCACTTCAAAAGGTACCTATGACCAGGTCAGATGATCCATCAGGGATGTAGAAGAATAGATGCTTTAATTATCCTAGCTAACATTGAAATATTGTATCACTTGCTAGTATTTGAAAGAATTCAATAGGAGATAGAAATTAAAGAAGTGATGCCTTTGATCATATCTATCAAACCCATCTGAGCTAAGCATGATATGTAGCAAGAAGATGACATGAGAAGACAACATTGCCATTGGCCAATAGGATCTCAAGTTGTGACATGTTAAGCTACCCTTTGTCAAATTAATTTGATAGGAAAATGTCAAGGCAATATCAATTAGTCATAGAAAAAAAATATATACTAATGATGCTTCCATCTTGGCCCCTACAAAATTTGAAATCCATATCTTGATGTTAAAGTAATATTTTATCCATTCTCTATGCATGGATCCTTAGGAGAGATACTAACTTTAACCTTGGCTAACAATTTGATTAGTATATTTGGCAAGTAGACATTGAATAAATTCTCATAAAGTGACCATAATTGTCAATTAAATTATGTGTACTCAATTGAACAACTCCGCAGATTAGATTTTTGACACCTATTAGGGCCTAGGTCAAAAATATTAATACTTTGAACTTGGTTTATCCCATGATTAGCTAACCAATAAGCAACCCCATTCAGCTAACTCATCAAATTTTGAATTGAGATCATACATTTCCTTTGCCTCCTCATCAATATGGTTGGGGAATTTCAGAAAGCCTTTGTTCATTTTTATTCTCATATACCATGTATGTATGTCTCTAGGATCCTATTCTGCAACCACTAAGACTGCAGGGGGTGGGTGTATAAGTAGTGGAGGCCTGTAACACATCTGTATCCAATTAGTTTTGAGTTTTTGTAGTATCTCTGTCAATGCCTCAGCTCTTCTATAAGACCATCTAAGGTTGGTAGGGGAAATCATTTCTCTCCTTTTCAAATACATAGGCATAGGGGTATATATTTCTTTGCAGGCACTCCAAGCTTTGTCAATTAATGGTGGTCCATTAATTTTAAAGTCTTCAAAATAGATCATAATGCTTTCATTGTATTTCTCTCTCATATGCTCATAGCTCTTAACTCTTTGAAATTGAGCTTTAAAAGCAAAAGGCTTCCGATTAGGGTATCTCATTTGTAATCCCACAGTCCTTTCTCCATGGAGATACTCCCTAGTTCTGTCTTGCCACTGAATTTGATTTTGCATGTTGGACATAAATGCCCTTAGTTGAACTTCCCCCACAAACAGATTGATAAATAAACCATTATTTTTTTCAAGAAATAGATTATGAATGAAAAATTCACATAACAAATTTTTCTGAATAAGAGGTACTTCTTTAAATGCTTCGAGGAACTGCTAATCATCTGGGTCATGTGGCAAGTTGTAAGAGATTCTTAATAGTTTCCATCTCAATAGATGCTCATTAAGGAACATGGAATACAATCTGGATAGTTTCCTACATGCCAATAATAGTTCTCCAATTTTATATGCATCTGTTTTAGCCTAATACAACATGTGATAAGATTCCTTTAATAATACTATTTCCTTTTTAAGTCTAGCATTTTCAGCTCTAGATTGTCTTAAGAAATAGCATTTTTCCATCCATTTGGCCAACATGGGAGGGATGTGGACTTGAAACCACTCCATCTTAGTTGGATCTATTTGAACCTCTTTTGACTCCATAGATGGCCTGACACTGACTTCTTGTAAATTCCGTTCTAATTCAATAGTTCTGCTTAAAGCTCTATTCAGTTCCAATTTCTATTTTTCTTGTTCCTCTACAAATGTTTTCAAACACTGCTCCAAATTGAAGGTTAAATTCTTAATTTGTTTATCCTTTTTAGATAAACTAGCCAAACACTTATCTTTTTCTTCAATTTGTTGCAATTGGGACTGTAATTCTTTAATGGTTTGATCTCTCTGTTCTATGAGTTCTGTTTGTTACTCTTTCTCCTGTTGTTATCTGTTTATCTATTCCTCATTCTGTTGTAGTTTATTTTTTAAATAAATAATTCCTGCTCTCAATTCCTCTATTTCTGGTGTCATATACTCATTTTTGTTATCCTCTGCATCTGTAGAAAGGGGGGAAATAAAAATTTCTGCTTCATTGCCAGACACATGTCCTTCATTAGTTGCTTCTAATGGACCATAGTCTATGTCACTAACATTATGTAAAGGAGACAATTGTCTCACCTCAGACACTATATCAATTTCCTAAATGTCCACTGGTTGCTACGAGGGAGGAATTATTTTTACAGACTCATATTCACGACCCTCTTCTTCTTCAACTAGAACATAATTGGGCATTTGTTCACTTTTTCCCTCTTGTTCTTTCTCTCCTATTTCTTTTTGTTCTAAAGTGTACACCCGCTTTGGTGTTACATAACCAAAAGTGTAGAGGATTTTAAACTTATTATTGAATCTCGTTCATTGGCCATTGATCTAGAATCCTTGAGCATGAGAAATTGGCTAAATATTTAGAGGATATAGGTAATTAGTTGGAGGAACCAACACCTTCCACATTTACTTCCCTTCCATTGTGGCCTATCTAACTTCATCTTTTCCTTGTTGCTTTAAAATTGATTCAAAATTTGGGAACTTTATATACCACTTGTCTACCTTATTGCTAATTTTAAAATTATATTCCATGTCAAAGGAAACGTTCCCTAGTCTATCTGCTAATTTGTTACCTTCTCTATAAGTATGGCTTATTCTGTAGTCCCGATATTTTTTCAACAACTCTACTACTCTCTTCAAAATATTATTGAGCCTTCAATTAGGGGTTTCCTTGCAACATAGAGCATTAATCATGATCAAAGAGTCTCCTTCAACATGTATTCTTCTTAGTCCGAATGATAATCCCAACTGGAGTCCCAAAATTAAAGCTTGAATCTCTACTTCATTATTTAACTGAAATCCTATTCATTTTGCTCCTACCCCTATTAGCTCCCCTTCTTCATTCCTGATGACACAACCTATACTTGTTGCAAATATGTGCTTGATGTGTTGTCATTGATGTCAACATATCTTTCTATCAGAAATAGTGAAGGTCCAGTGCAGAGGAGTGATTAGTATTTCTAGTAAGGTAAAGATCAGAGTATGTGGATTAAAGGGTTTGTATAGGATTGACTATTGTTGCTCCAGTTGAGATCTAAGAGGTCCGCATGAAGATTTGGAGAAGTTATGGCCTTCTGAGTAGAACAAGTTTCTGTAGTTGTTCAGTGATGATAGAGTCATAAGAAGTTGGTCCAGATTGGTCTGGTATGAGCATATTGTGATCTGTGGATCTAGAGGCATTTCTGGGATGTTGGTATGTTCCCTCAACTCGAGTGGTTCATGGTTTGGAGGTCCGAAAGCAATCTTTTTAGTATGACAGTCATGGCAGTGTGTGTTCTTGAGGTTCAGTGTGAAGATGCGAGTGATTCTGGTGGTGCAAAGTGGTGTGGCTATTCCTATTGACTTAATTGTGCTTGTGGTGGTCTTTGGATCATGTGGCTATCGTGTTGGTGGTCTGCATTGATAAAGGAGCTCGTCATTGAAGTTTTCCTCTTGGTTGTTGTTGTTCTTCCTAGTCTTGGCTGACCGTATGTTCCTAGCATGTTGCGGATGATCTAAAGATCATTTTATGAAGCATGTCATGTTAATAGAGGAAGATTCAAGTCTCAGCTATGATTGGCCGATAGTGTAAAGGTCCGCATTAAGTTTGGCTGACCTTGTTGATCATTCCAAGATGTATGAAGTGTATAAATACTTGTTGAAGAGTTGTTAAACATCATCCTTGAGCAAAATAGATTAAATTCAAATAAAGGATCAGAAACAAAGCAGAGAAGAAAAGGAGCGAGAGCAGTATAGAGTGTGAAGTTAGTAAAGAAGAATTTGGGGCAAACCAGAAGTTTTTGAGCATTCATTGAAACTAAACCAGACATTAAGTAGATGATATTTCTCAATAAATTCTATCTGTTCTAAATAAATTCTGTAGGTAGTGAGCCTCCCTTTTTGAGCAGTGTGCTCTAGGCAATGCACACGAAAGCATGTGCCTTCTATTTTTCTAAAGTACTTTTAACAAGGCACAAAACTTTGTGGGTTAACCCCCACCGTAGTTTTTCCCTTAACCAGGTTTCGATGTCAAAATCTTGGTGTCAAGTGTGTTGATTATGTTTCTGCTCTTATGTTGTTTATCTATGCTTTAATGTTTACATCATTAATCTGGTAGTAAGATAATAAAGGAGGCTAAAAGCAGAAAAAGTTTATATTGTGTGACAACTAATTCATCCCCCCTCTCAGTTGTCCGGTCTAATTCCAACAATACTTGCTTGACTCAGATTGTCCTGTAAAGCCCCATCAAAATTGAGTTTAGGCCATCCAAGATCGGGTGGAATCCATTTTACCATCTGTTACTAAATTATGTTTGCAACCTAATTTAGTGAGATCTAGACAACAGTTGTTGCAAAGGGGGTAAATAAAATTTTTATGTGCATAATCATCCAATTAATTTCTCATGTCTTGACAAAAGAACAAGAAAAGATCACTTATCAAGATCATATGACATCTCAAGTTGGGCTGTCAAACCATCCTGATAAGTGAAATGCCCCAGAGACAAGAGAATAGACATTCAAAGAATGACAGGTATCTAACTGACTACATTTTTTCAGTTATGATATTGCTGATTATTCAATACATTTCAGTGCAGTTTCAAGAGAGAGGTATTTATAAACTATCATTTCCTCATCATGTTTTAAACATGTGCTTTAAAAGAGATTCAGTTGTTTATGCTATGTATTTGATTCAAAAATTAAAATATACACGTCATTGCATAATGTAAAATAACTGATTATATTTAGAAGAGTGTTTAAATATGTGCCACACAAGTCGTGGGAATAACTAGAGTATGCTAATTAAAAGTAAATTTTACTTTTTGAAGGAATAAAAATGCATAGGAAAATTAAAAGGACCCATCATTGCCTGTGAATCATGAATCCCGAGGTTGAGTTAGTCTTCAACTCCCTCTATCTGCTGAGCTCTGGAATACCTGCAAAAAGTTTTGTGTTAGAGAGCTCTGGGTTCCAAAACTTTTTATACACATAATCAAATCAACAAAAAAGTACCATCTATTTTTATGGAGTAGCAGCCATCTAATAAACAGTAAGAGAGAAGTAAATTGAGCATATTTAGAGCCATATCAGATAATTCTCTAGGAGAAATAGAAGAGATAGCTGATCAAGAGATGCAATTACCAAATCAGAAGGACAAAATCAAGAAAGAAAAGCATCGTGGCCTATAATCCAAAATATGTTTTATGTTCTAACTTGTTTGTTCACTATGCAGGTATATGTGAAATATTTATTATAGACTTTATTCAGCATGTGGAGTAAAATATGGCTCCCACAAGGGTTGAGCCCAGCATGCTACCCGCTTGGTTATCAAGAGGAATATTAAGTGTATTTTTCATCAATGAAAGTGATTTCAAGATCCATGGCAGTCAACAACCAAAGAGAGACATACAAAGAGAAACAGTCTATCAATAAGGAGCCTCCATGCATGAACAAGTATATATGTGAAAGCAGTCACTCAAGGAGAGGATAGTTGGAGATCCATCAGAATGTTTTAGCTTGCAAAATAGTCATTGTAGTTCATGAGAGGCAGCCATAATGATAAAACAAGGACAACTATGCTTGGGATAGTCTCTGCAAAAGATTGTTGTTGGAGAAGTTTCCATAACAATGTCCAATGGAAATGAACAACCGGCATAGAGATTACTTAGTTCTAGCAGATGCTAATATAGGAGGAGTAGCCAATTTCAAAGGGAGTAATGATTTCATTCAAGCAATGACAACATATCAATGAAAGGATAGTGTTGGTGCTCAATAAAGTGGCAATGGGTAGAAGTACAGTCCTATCAGAAGATAGTCATCAGACTTAGGTCCTGTAACCTCTACTACAACACATAAATCCATATGCTTAGGTTGTTTTGAGAATCCTCACACTTATAGAGACTTGAAGGTATGCAAAAGAATTCCAACAAGACACACAGAGCACCATTAGGAATGAAGAAATAGTCATGTGCAGCTAGCAGTATAAGTTGCAAGGATGAAGAGTCTCCATTAGACAAAGGAACATTATCCTCAGTAGCACAAGACACTGGTAGAATAGTCATATGCTTATCATATAATGCACTTCAATGAGGACAGTGACCAAAAGGGGACACAAGGGTCCCATGATGACTATGTATTAACATTCAAGGAAGTTGTGTTTCAACCATTCATAAGTGATAGTATAAGATTATAAGGAAACAACAAAACTGCCATACGAATAACAGTTATCAGCATGAGAATAGATGAGCTATGATAAAGGTCAATAATAGTGCAATCCAGTCAAGTTGCAAGAGTACAATTTCATAGACAAGTAAGGACAGCCTTGTAACCAATGAAAAGGAAGAGGACTATTTCAGATGGTCATTCCCAAATACCATTCATTCCAACAATCAAAAGTCAGCTTGGGGAAGCAAAAATTAGACAAATATTTATCACTTTTATTGTGAATGAGGTGTAAACTTGCTATTGAACATTTGACCATTGGAGTGAACGATATGTAGAGTAAAATCTTCTCATGACAGCCCAAAAGCACAGTCACAAAGACTATAAATAACTATCAACATTCATGAGGAGACTGTCCCAAAATGATAGCAATAGTCAAGACAAGACTGTCACCTAACATGGAGGAATAGTAAAAGAAATCAACACTTAATTTTTCTTAAAATAGCACAATCTAAATTTTTTTATAATAACACCCAAAATAAGAACCATATACCATCTAAAAAATCATAATAGCACCCACAGTAATATTCTAATTACAATAATATCTGGCAAATGTTTAATAGTCATTTTCTTTAAATTACAAATTAAAAAAATGAAGAGCCTAAGAGATATCTAAAAATAAATACGTTGAAACCAGGCCTGGAATTTGACTGTCACCCCTGCCTATCATATAATTTTTTTTATGATGGTTTGGTCATTTAACTACCTTTCAATTGATGTTTTAAGAAAACTATAAGGTGTCAAAAAATGAGTGGATTTTTTTAGATTGAAAGAATAGGTTACAAAAAAATAGTCTAAAGATTGAGCAGCAATAACAACGTCAGAACATGCTAGAATTGACGAGAGGAATGGCGCTGCATGGTGAATGGAAGGCTATGTGCTGCTTGTGAAGGCACACACATGTCTTCTTTCTCTCTGCATGTGTAGGTTTTTCTGCCTTTTTCAGTGGGGGCTCTCAGTTGGGGGTTGTTCTCTGCTTTCGGGGTGTTTTGCTTTTCTTTTTTCTCAGTTTTTGCTCTTGCTGCGGATTTTGCCGGAGGGACTGGTGTTGGGTGAAAGTGGGTTTTGCTATCAAGGCTGTGTGTAGGGTTTGGTGTTGGGTGTGGAGGAATGGTAGGGGTTTCAAAAAGCTTGGTGTCTGCTGGTGTGAAGCGGTCTCAGGGTTTACCTGAGGATTCCTCTTTCGTGGGTGAGAGCTCTAAGCTTAAGAAAGTGAATGGCTATTTGTCATGGAGTCTTGATCATCTGGTGCTGGTTATCTCTCCTGAATCGGTACAAGAGGACATATCTTACTGGAGCCATCATGTTCTGATTTGTACGTTCCTGGGTATTCGTATCCCTCTCTCGGCATTGGAGGCTTGGATTCACCGATCCTAGTAGGTTGATGGTAATTTTGATATTGTGGTGGTGGCGAATGGTTATTTCATGGTTGATTTTTCTTGTATTTCAGATTGCAATCGCGTTTTTGAGGGAGGGCCGTATTTTTACAAACATGTTGGTTTGTTCATGAAGCCTTGGCATGGAGGTTTTATTGTGGCAGAGGATATGCCTTCTCAAGTTCCTGTGTGGGTCCGTTTGCCCTAGCTACCGCTAGAGTTTTGGAAGGAGGATATTCTGCTCTAGATTCCAGCTCTGCTGGGGAAGCCGGATGCCATCGCTCAGAATACTCTGGATAAAAAGGTGTTTTCCTTTGCTCGTATTTGTGTTGAAATTCACCTAAACAATCCATTGCCAGATTCTTTAAAAATTTGTCTTGGCTCTGCTTCGTGGATTCAACGGTTAGATTATGAATCCCTCCCTTTTCAATGTCACTTTTGTAATGAGTATGGACACCTTCAGTGCCAATGCCCTTGGGCACCCAAAGCTACAGGGGTTTCTTCTCCTCCTTCATCAAAGCCTTCAGTGGAGAAGGGGGATAAAGGCAAGTCACCTATGGCTGAGGGTGGGACTGATAAGGATGGCTTCATTCCTATTAAGCCGAAGGCTAAAGGAAGGGGACAGAAGTGGGCCTACAAAGATAGACAAAGTGATCAGGTATCCAATCATTTTGAGGTCTTGGATAATTAGGCCTTGGAGGAGGGGTTTCCTGTTGAGTTTCCTTCTGGGGCCTCTGGTATGGATACAAGGCTGGAGCAGGTGATTGTTGTTAAGGATTTTTCTCTGGCTTTGGAACAGGGGAATTCTGGGCTTCATGGTGCCTCTATAGATCCATAGGATGACATTATACTAGTTGATTTAGCTAAGGAGGTGTTGCCTACTAGTAAGGGGCGGGGATCATCTCATGTTCTGGGGGTGTTGCAACGCCCTCTTAAGAGGGGTCATCTTGAGAGTTCGTCTAAAGCTGGCCGTAAAAAGGATGTGGACAAGCTTAAATCCACTGGGGATTTGTTGGTGGAATCTGGGTCAGTTAGGACCATTGATGCCCTTTTCTCTCCACCTTCCTCATGATTATTCTTTCTTGGAATGCAAGGGGTTTGAATAGCAGCCCCCGTCAAAAGGCTATTCAAGATTTGATTGTGGTTCATTCTCCAGATATCTTTTATGTTTAGGAGACTAAGCTTCGAGTGGACTCCATGCTTCACTATGCTTCTCGTATTTGGGCTTCTGGTCAATGTCAGTGTATTGGTTCTAAGGGTAACTCTGGAGGTCTGGCTTTTTTCTGGGATCCACGTAAGGTTGTTCCTCGCTGGTGGATTTCTAGTCATTCCTCTATTTCTGTGGTGGCTTCAGTTTTGGAGTCTGGTGAGACTATTCTGGTCAGTAATGTGTATGCTCTGATTGACATCCGTGGTAAAATTCAGCTTTGGGCCCACATCAGGTTTGTTTGGTCCTGTACACCTTTTCTTCCTTGGATCTTAGCTAGTGATTTCAATTCTGTGTTGTGTTTGGAGGAGAAACGAGGAGGGCTGCCTAGGCTTGGTCTCGCTTCAGATCTTTTTTAGGCAAATGTGGATTCTCTTTCTCTTGTTGATGTTAAACCATCTAATGGTATTTTCACTTGGAATAATAGACGGAGTGGTCTAGAGGTGATCTCTGAGTGGCTGGATAGATTTCTTATTTCTAGTTTTTGGATGGGCGGTTACATGGTCACTTGCTTTGAGATTCCTGATTGGTGTGGCTCTGATCATTGGCCAATTAGGTTTTCTGCTTCTTCTTTTCCTTCTACAAAGAATCCTCCTTTCAAATTTTAGCTTATGTGGCTCCGTGATCTGTCCTTGTATGTCCTGGTTGCCTAGTGGTGGTAGGATGGGGCCCCTGCATATGGTACAGCTATGTATTGTCTTGTTAAGAAGCTACAATTTATCAAGTATCATCTTAAGCGATGGAATAGGTCGTGTTTTGGCAATCTTCAGGCCAAGAAAAGGGAGGTGCAGGCTCATCTTGCTACTATTACTCGTCAAATTTGTGATTTGGGTTTTTCAGAGGATCTGGGACATGCTAAATCCCAGGCTCTAAAATTGGTGGAGGAGTGGGAGCTTTGTGAGGAGATTTTCTGGAAACAAAAGGCTAGGATAGATTGGCTTCAAGAGGGTGACAAGAATACTACTTTCTTCCATCATTTTGTGCAAGCTCATCAGAATAATTGTTATATTTCTTCTCTGGTTAACTCTGAGGGTCTTTCAATTTCCTCGCAACAGGCAATGTCTAGAGAGGCTCGTCAGTTTTATTCTGCCCTATTTATTGAAGACTCACCTCCTGTTGAGGCTGATGAGAATATGATCGTTGCTTGCATTCCTTCTTTGATCTCTAATGATTTGAATGCTTCTCTTACTCATCCAATTTCCTTGTCTAAAGTGGAGGAGGTTGTGTTTGGGATGAATAAGGGGAAAGTTCCTGGCCTTGATGGTTTTCCAGTTGAATATTTCTAGGAGTTTTGGGATATTGTGAAGCTGGATTTTTTGGAGGTTGTTCGGGAGTCTCTCTATAGTAAGCAAATGCTATGGCCCCTGAATGCTACTTTGCTGGTTCTCATTCCTAAAAAGGAAGGTGCTAATAGGCTTGAATTCTTTAGACCTATTGCGCTCTGTTATGTGGTGTACAAGATTATTACGAAATTGATTGCTGAGAGGCTTAAATAGCGCTTGCCCATTATCATTTCTGAGGAGCAAGGAGGCTTTGTGGTAGGCTGGCAAATTCTGGATGGGGTGGTTGTAGCCTCTGAGGTCATTCATTCCATGGCGACTTCTTCAGAACGGTCTATGTTCATCAAGTTGGATATGGCCAAAGCTTACGATAGAGTTAAATGGAGTTTTCTTCAGAAGATTATGTTGGCCTTTGGTTTTTCTTCGGATTGGGTGAGTTGGACTTTGAGTTGTATGACTTCCTCCTCCTTTTTGGTTAATGTGAATGGTGAACGTTCTGAGCCTTTTGGTGCTACTAGGGGCCTTCGTCAGGGGGACCCGCTCTCTCCTTATCTGTTTATCATTATGGCGGAGGGGCTGAGTCACTTTCTTAAATGTAAGGTCTCCCAAGGCTTGATTCATGGCTGGCAATGGGGCTTGGGCTTGCCAATGATTTCCCATCTCTAGTTTGTGGATGATACTTCTCTTATGGGGTTGGCTCGTATTCAAGAAGTTGAATCTTTTAGGCAAGCTTTGGATATCTACCTTGCTGCTTCGGGCCAGAAAGTCAATGAGCAAAAGTCTTCTATTTTCTTTTTTAATACGCCTCAGGCTATCCAATGGCAGATTGCAGCTATTTTGTAGTTTCAAATTGGGTCTCTTCCCTTTGTCTATTTGGGTATTCCTTTGGCTGCTGGGCGTCAGCCTAGGTCCTCCTAGCAGATGTTGCTTGACAAGCTGAGGTGGAAGGTAACTCATTGGACTCATCGATGGTTATCTACAGCTACTAGAGTGACTCTTCTCAAGTCGGTTATCCAGGCCCTCCCTATCTATAGATGCTTTGTTCAAGTGGCCCCTATGTATTTCCTTAGGGCTTTTGATGCCCTCTCTCGTCAATTCCTTTGTAGTGGTAATTTACTGTCTACTAAGTGGAGCCTTGTTAAGTGGGATTCTGTGTGTAGACCAAAGTAGGAGGGTGGTCTTTGTTTATGCTCTACTATTCTGAATGGGCAAGTTCTTGCTGCTAAGCTTTACTGGCATTGGTGTACCAATCAGCATCAATTATGGGCCCGTATTCTCACCCATAAGTATCTTAGGGGTGTTGCTTCTTGTGAAGTCCCTCACTATCCTCTGGAGGGGAGTGGTTCTATGATTTGGCACACTTTGAAAGCTGGGGCTCAGTTGATTAAGCGTGCACTTTTTTAGATCTGTCACTCAGGGTCACAGACTCTTTTTTGGTTAGATTCTTGGGATGGCTACCCACCTATTCTCTCTTCTCTTCCTCACCTTCAGTCTCTTTCTAAGGTTTTTATTGCGGCTGGCTGGGATACCATTGATCATTATAAATTTGCACAATATTGTGGTTCAGCTGTAAGCTTTCGTTGGAAACTTCCCTCTGAGTGGCCTCCTGGGGGGTCTGAGGAGGATAGGTGTGAGCTTGCTCATCTTTTGGCTTCCCGTGCTTGTAATTCTTTGAAGGGACTCGATGTCTTGGCTTGGGATGGTCCTGATTTATCTGGGAAGTACTCTGTGGCTACTAGTTATAAGCATCTTGGTAGGCAGTTGTTTGGGTCTATTGAGGTCCCTTGGTGGAAGCACGTCTAGCACAAGTTGTCATGGCCCAAATGCAATTTTTTCTTGTGGCTAGTTGCTCATAACCGATGCCTTACTTGGGATAATTTGTGTAAGCATGGTTTCCAAGGCCCTTCTATGTGTGTTTTGTGTCATAACTATGAGGAGAGTGTCTCTCATCTCTTCTTCCAATGTCCCTATGCTAGGGAGATTTGGCATTTTTGGTGGAGGGTGTGGAATATACCCTATTGGCATGTCTCCTCCCTGGCTAAGTTTGTGGATTGGTGGGGCAAGGCCCCTGTTTCTACTTCCTTTCTTTAGGCTGCTTGGGCTATTGGCCCCTCCTTTATTATGTGGAACCTTTGGTTGGAGCGAAATCATCAGATTTTTTAGGAGGTGCTGTTGGTGGCCCCTTGCTTGTGGTGGAAAATTCTGCATTCTTTGGGGGAAACTATTGTAGCCAAGTGTGATCTTACGGCATTAGTGGACACTGGTGATGTTGGTTGTTGTCACCGTCTTCATCTTCTGCCTCCGCAACATCAGCTCATGTGCAATAGATGTAGACATCCTACCCTAAAGGTGAATAGGGAAGGGAGATGGTCTCCTCTGCCTCAAGGTACTCTAAAAATCAACATGGACAGCTCTTCTCGTGGAAACCTTGGGCATGTTGGAATTCCTGGTGTTGGTCGGGATAGCTCTGGAGAAGTTTAGTTTATCTTCTCTGTTTATAAGGGTCTTCATACTAATAATCTTATGGAGGCTTAGGCTATTTTAATGGCTATGGAGCATGGAAGTCAATTGGGGTGGTAGAGGATCATATGTGAGTCTGATTCCCAGGTGGTGGTGAACTTGTTGAATAGGAGGCATTTAGATAATGTCAGTTGGTATTTGGCTTTGATTGTTGGCCAGATTCTTAACCTTTGTGCTTCGCTGGAGTATGTTACTTTTACTCATATTCCTAGAGAATGGAATAGTGTTGCTGATGGTTTGGCTAAATGGGCTTGTGAACATATTTATGATTGGAATTTGATGGACCACGGTTGTTTACCCCTAGATCTGTCTCAACATCTGGCTCACTTAGTGGAGCTTGATAGGGCTTTATAATTTTCTTGCTTTGTTCTTCTTCTTGTTTTAATAAATTTTTACCCCTCCTTTATGTTAATAACAACAGTCACAAAAAAATTACAAACAATAAGACAAACAACTCCCAACCATTTCAACAATTGAAAAGATGAAAGTGCCATAAAAAATTACAACCACTTGGTGTCATTTCAAGGTAGAAAGTCCATTTTTTTATAGACACTGAATGCTATCAAAATGGACATAAAAGCATATAAATTCATTTCTATTGTGTAAATTGAAGTCCTAAAAAAATCATTAATTATAAATTGAAAAAAACATGAAGAGAACTTTGAATCACCGCACTATGCTTAGGACTTGACTTGTTCAATTGTATCACTGCTGAGAGCATTTCCAATTTGGCTCTAACAAAAGCATCTTGGTGAAGGTGACCTTCACCAATTGAATGACAATGGAGGAAGTAGCAGCAATTTTTTTATCAAATGACATATTAACAAGAATAGACAAAGCAAATATTTATTTCTAAATTGATTTTAAAAAATAAAAAATAAAAAACAACAAGTATAGGCAAAGCAAAGTTTTGTTTCGATTTTTAAAAATAAAAAATTAATAAAACAAAGCAAAGATTTGTTTTTAAATTGAGTTTTTAAAATTTATTGAAGATAAACATTCTTTGAAAATATTCTAATTTAATATATTTTTTATATCAATTGAAAAAATGTTCAAGATAAACATTGTAAAACAAAACATTATTTATATTTCTATAACAAAATATTATAAACTAATATATATTATAAATAAGAGTATTATATTATATTACCCTATAATAAAATTTTAAGGTTTAAGAATAATTTAAAGTGTGGTTATGTAAAAATTGAGCAAGTCAAGTTATATGGTCTAATATATTTTAAAGTTGTAATATACGATCTAAAATGCCAAAAACGACCAAATAGACCATCAAATTCCAGTTTCACATTTCACATCAATGATATAAATACATGCAGAACTACATGCAATTCAAGCCTTCAATGGAAGTAGTTGAATATTAAACTTAAACTTAAGACTGTAAAACTTTAATACTAAATTTAAAAAAAAATTAATAGTTGAATATTAAATGTATGAAAATTGTAATAGTTAAATATTAAATTTAAAAAAGTAATAGTTGAATATTAAATTTTAAAAAATTGAAATAGAATTGAATAAGGTTATAGTTAAATATTAATTTTTATACAATGTAATTTATATTTATTAATATTAAAAAGTTGTTACACTAGACTATTAATTTGAAAAAATATTTAGTTAAACTAAAAAAAATATTTTTTCAAATTAATATTCTAGTCTAACAACTTTTTAATATTAATAAATATAAATTACAAATATAGATTTTAATTAAGAGAACACTAGTAATGTGTTTCTTTAAATAAACAATAGTTTTTAGATATAAAGATTTTTTATATTTTTCTGTGTCTGTTTTTTAGATAAATATTGATGAACAACAAGATAGTTTTCAAATGGTTACAAACAAGTCTAAGAAGCACAGAAGGAAGAATGCGCAACAATTAGCCATTGATAAGATTAGGTTTAATAATTTTGGTGTTAACCCTGATCAGAATAATTTCATGGCTAAGATTAGGTTTAATAATTTTGGTGTTAACCCTGATCAGAATAATGTCAATCTCACCCCACCCGCAGTTGATGCTAATTTCTCAAAATTTAAGAGTATTATTAATAATTTTGAAACCTCGGTAGATGCACTAGTGATTTCAATATGGGCTAATCATATCTCTGATAACCTCGGCTTCATCAATCTCACCCCTTGTATTGGTATCATTAGTGAATCTAGTGGGAGTTTGCCTCTGAAAGTCTTCAAAGAACTTGATGATGATGACATGATTCAGGTCATCACTACTGATACTAGTGTTGATAGAAATTCTACTTTTTTTCCTTCTAACCTGTCCTCCACACAAATGCCTTGGATGGCAGTGAATGATACCCCTGTCTAGGCTACTACCTATGCGGAACCTCCTTCTAGAAATGTCTCTCAAGGAGATGATGATTCTGGTGAAGACCATGATGATCAAATTGAGGGTTGTTCCAAGCCCAATAGAAGAGGACGCCCCTTGAGCTCAAAGAACAAGGCCCCCTCTGGAAAGAAAAAGAATGGCAAGGGTCTCCCTGCCTATGATAGTAGCCTTCATGCTACTAAGAGCTCGTAATTTCCCCCCTGTTTTCCATGAAGTACATCTGATGGAATGTGAGAGGTTTGGAAGCTCCAGACAAAAAGTAGATTGTTAAATGTTTCTTGGACTCTCATAAAGTCTTGGATTTTCTAATGCTTCAAGAGCTTAAAACTATTAGTTTTACCTTGGATATTAACCTTAATTTCATTTGGAAAGACTCCATTAAAATTTGCTCCAATCACCTCAGGGGTAAAGGTGGTGTTGGACTGCTCATTAATCCCAGATGATCAAACCATATTACTGAAAAGGGTTGCTCCCCTTGTAACAGGGCTGTATGGGCCTCTATTAATGTTGACAACACCCTCATTGGGGTGTGCTCTATCTATGCGTCCAATGACTATAAGGAAAGAATTGACCTTTGGGATTGGATTGCATCCTTACATGATATTCCCTAGATCCTTGGAGGAGACTTTAAAATGATTGAGAATTGTGATGATAAAATGGGGGGTAATACTTTTGAATGGAAAGGCTCTGAAAAATCCCATTGGTATAGAATGAAATTTATGAAAAACTTGTTTGATCCTCTTCTCGGTAATGAGGTCAATACCAGGGGTCTCTGGAACACTTGGTACAATTTCCAAAAAGGTTGTAATAGAATTTATTGCAGACTTGACTGTTTTTATGCCAATAAAGATGTTTTTTCATTTATCCCTAGTAACCATAGCAATTATGTTGTTGTTTGGCCTTTTACTCTCTCGGATCACCACCCTATTACTGCTCACATCAAACTTGCTAACTCCTTACCTGCTAATGTGGTGGGGCCTAAGAAGTTCATTCTTAACACTAATTTACTAAAATATCTTGATGTTCTTGTTGCCATTAACCTCATCAGACTCCTTAATAAGGATATAAAGAACTTAGCTTCTCATATTGATAGGTGGAATTATAATGTTGTTTCCTCACAAAAACTCTTGCAAACTATTGGTCAAAAAAGGGCCAAAGACTTCAGATTTGTGAAAAAGACTCTTAATCTTAATCTGCTTCACCTTAAAAATGAAATTCACTTGACTCCTTCCTGCCCTAACCTTGCCAACCAAGTGGCGAAAGCTAGGGATGCCCTTAGATTGCATTAGCAAGTTAAGATCAAGGGGTTCATGATTCGAGCCCATAGCCATTAGCTCCAATTTGGTGATAAAAGATCTAAGTTTTTCTTTAATCTGCTTAAACATAAACAAGACTGGGAAAAGATTGATAGACTAATTGTTGATAATCAAGAAATTATTGATTTGGACAAAATTAAAGAGGCCTTTGCCCTCTTCTACCAAAAACTTTTAACCTCTGAAGACTCTGAGTTTGCCAAGGCACTTAGACTTAAATGCAAATCCATCATTCCCTGTAGGATCTCTAAGGGGGAATCTTACCTCCTTAAGCAGAATTTCACAATTGATGAAATTCAGAAAGCCATCAACTCCCTCCACAATGACAAAGCCCCGGGGCCTGATGGGCTCCCAGTTGAGTTCTACAAAGCCAACCATATCTGGATTTGCTTTGATCTTCTTGATATCTACAATGAGGCTTTGGGTAAGGGTTCCCTTGGCAATGTTATCAATAAGGGAATTATTAAACTCATACCAAGGATGGTGACAAGGCCCTCATTAAGAACTAGAGACCCATTACCCTTCTTAATGTGTCCTATAAGATCCTGGATAAAATGTTGGCCATCCGATTGGAAATGATCCTACCCAAGTTCATCTGCCCCACCCAAACCAGCTTCATTAAAGGTAGGTATATTCTAGAAAATCTCATCACAAGTTGGGAAGCCCTGGAATGGTCTAAAGTTTCTTGTCAAGACACTGCTATGTTTCTCCTTGACTTTGAGAAAGCCTATGATAGGGTGGAATGGGACTTTATTATTACGATGCTTGAAGCCTTTGGCTTTCCTAGTGAATTTTGTACTTATGTCAAGGTCCTCCTTCAAGATGCCTCTACTCAGATTGATGTTAATGGCTCCCTCTCCTCTTCCATTATTATCTCTCGATCTATTAGGCAGTGCTGCCCCTTGGCCCCTGCTCTCTTTGTTATTGCCTCTGACGGTTTATTCTACCTCCTTAGGGATAACTCCCTCTCCCCAAAGGTTAATGGGATTAGGCTCCCTGATGATAAAGAATTGATGAATATTTAATTTGCTAATGACACAACTCTTTTTCTTGAGCTCACCAAGCAAAACATGGATAACCTTAGCCTTAAAATCCAATGCTTTGGGTCAATTTTTGGAGCTCGGATCTCCCAGACCAAGTCTACCTTCCTTAGTTGGAAGGATCACCCCCCTGACTAGTTTGGACACCTTGGCTACCAATGGGGTGGTCCTAACAAAATTGTTAGATACCTTGGAGTTCCCTTCTCAGTGTCCCCTTCCCTTAAAGATATGTGGCTCTGGGTTAAGGAGAAAATTGATAAGAAACTTCGTAAATGGAACAATAGATTCCTCTCCCTGGCTGGCAGGGTTCAAGTGTGCCAAAAAATCCTCTCCTCCTATAATATCTTCTACTCCTCTGCTCAGATGTTTAGCAACTATTAGATCTTTGAAATTCAAAATGCTGTTAGATGGTTCCTTTGGTCTGATGGCAAAGGTAATAATAAATTACACGCTGTTAATTGGAAGTGGTACCATATTGAGAAATCTCTAGGTGGCCTTGGATTAAAAGATCTTAGGATCCAATGTATTGCCCTTGCGGCTAAATGGATCTTCCATTCTCTCGAAGGTCAGGAACCTTGGAAGGTTTTAATCAGACACAATATTGAGAGGGCTGTCCCTAAGAATGCTAAGTCTTGGAAGGGTTTACCACTCACCGACCTTGTGGCTGGTGGTTTTCCTATTTTGTCCAGGGCACTTGTGTGTTCAAGTCTATTTGGAAATCCTGGGAACATGTTAGGGAGTTTTTGGTCAACACTAGTGTCAACAATGGTGACCTTATTCATGGAGAGAGATCCTTATGGTGGAACCTCTTCCACACTGGCAAACCCCTAGCCCTTACTCAGGGATGCTCGGCTAGAGCCTAGTGTAGCAAAGGGATCAAATATCTTATTGACATTTTGGAACATGATACTCTTATCATGTGGGAAGATCTCAGCTCAAAATTTAACCTCCCCCCTACTCAAAAAATAACCTACAACATGATTAAGCAGGCTTGTATTGATTTTGATCTTCCTAAAGACTGTGATGCTGATTCTCATAGATTTCTGTCTTTTAAATGGGCTGATGGTACTCTTTTGGCTAAAATTAAGGCTTGTAACATTTACTCTGTCTTGACTTATGAGGCTTCCATTATTAATCATGTTAACATATTATGGTATTCTGATCTGTCTGTTATGTAGTGGCAGAAGACCTTCAGCAGGATCTGGAAAAGTCTGATCGAGCCAAAAATCAAGTGCTTTAAATGGCTTATGATACTTAATAGACTTCCTCTCTAAAGGAATTATGATAATAATGATTTGTGCTCTATTTGTAAACTTCCTGAGACTAGCAGGCATATTTTCTTTGATTACTCCATTGCTAAGGAGATCTAGTTAATGTTTGGCTTTTCTATCCCTGATCTTGTGAATATTATGGAAATTATTTCTGAGCACATTCAAGGATTGGAAAAGGATGCTAATATCTTTTGGTTTACTTTATCTGCTAATATTCTTTGGTATATATGGAAAATTAGGAATGCTGATAGGTTTGAAAGCCAAGCCAGGGCCCTTACTGAGTCTTTTCGAAGACTCATATTCTTCAAAATTGCTGTGCAGGTTGCTTCTACTATGAATATTGAGAGGAACAAGCTCCTGAGGTTCCTCAAGGATGGACATGCCACCATGTTCATCTATGAGATGAAGGATGGTTATGAGTGGAGGCGCAACGTGGACAACCTAACCTCCTTTGAGGAGGCTCTCAAGAAGCTGAACAATGAAATTAAAGACAACAGGGAGCCCTCCTACACCCAAGTTGAGATGTTGACACAGATTCAGAGCCAGAAGACAATTGTTTGGATGAAAGGACCTTAGGGATGGGCGGCATGGGTTGAAGCCCATGACGACATCCTCTCTTGATGCTTTTGTTGATGTTTTATATATACTTTCTTCTCATGATGCAGTTAGTTTGTTAGTACTCTTTTGTGTGGATTACGCACCCTATTGTAACTTTGGTTTTTCCTGTCCTGTGGCGGTGACAGCTATGTTTTGCTAAGGCCTGGCCTCCTTGTACTGGATTCTCTTGATTTTTAATATAAAAAAAATATTGATGAATAAATTTAATTATTTTATTAAAAAAGTTATATAAATTTAAAAAATATTAATAACAATTCTTTAAGTTCTGAAAATATATATGAGTAGATTTAATTATATTATGTTAAAAATATAGATTTTTTAAAAATTGTTTTATATATGTAAAAAGAAAAATGGTTAAAGGGTTTTTAGTTTATTGGTGATATTGAACAGTTTTGAATGAGTATACAAAGAATCAAACTTGTTGAGTTTATACTTGCACTCCCAAATAAAATTATAAAAATAATCTATGTTTAACATAAAACCATTCATTTTCTGATAAGGGCAGCCACTAGAGTTCAAACGCCTGCTGGTTCAGGAGTTCGCGGGGTTTGAAGTGTTCTTACTGGGGAGGAGGTCCCAAAAAAAAAACATAAAACCATTCATTTTATAGATAAACTTAAAATTTTTATGATATAATTTAAATTTAAAAAACTTCTAACATATTATCAAAAACAAATAAATTTTTAATCCAAATAAAAAAATAATAATAAACCACTATATGTTATTTTATTAAAATTGATTGTTAAATCCCTAAAATATTGTGAAAACATTCAATAATAAAATGTTAAGAAATTCTTATTATTTTTACATCTATCATATATAAAACATATATAAAAGATCAAAATTAATTTTAATTGCACTTCAACATGTTTACATGCAGTTTTGAGCTCAAGAAACACTAACATATTAACAATAAAAGAATATTAATCTTAAAAAAGACTTTTAAAATATACAACTATTACTATTAATAATAGCAATTCATAAACAAATCCTAAAATTAGAAATTCTACTTATTGAAATTTTATAAAATTTAAACATATCAATCATGAACAATACAATAAACAATACAATGAAATTCAAGAAACCAAACAACTTAAAACAAAAAAAAAAAAGAGGAAATCAAACAACTCAAACTCAATAACACCACTAAAATGATTTCTGATTAAAAACACAATCTGGAGTAAATAGTATCTACTGATTTTTTTTTCTAAAACAAAAGGTGGCTACCACTTTAACATATATTAATAATAAAAACTAATTATATTTGAAAAAACAAAAATAATTTTAATTGCACTTCAAAATCTTTACATGCAGTTTTGAGCTCAAGAAACACTAACATATTAACAATAAAAAAATATTAACCTTAAAAAAGACTTTTAAAATATTACAATATCAAAATATTCAACCTAAAAATACAATTATTACTATTAATAATAGCAAGTCATAAACAAATCTTAAAATTCCTCCTAAAACCACTTAAAACAATAAAATTCTACTTATTAAAATTTTCAAAAATTTAAGCATATCAATTATAAACAATAAAATTCAAGAAACCAAACAATGCAAACTCAATAATACCACTAAATGATTTCAGATTAAATTCACACTATTTACTGATTTTTTATTTTTTATTTCTAAAACAAAAGATCTTTTAACATATATTAATAATAAAAACTGATTACAGTATGGGGATGGAGGCCATCCATATTCTCTCTGCACATACATATATAAAGCTTACAAAAACGGCCCCATAATGGCCTGGAAACAGCAACGACAGCCCAAACAAAAAACCACTGCCAATAAACCATATATCATATATCATCCCATGCGAACACCAGCAAACAGGAGAAAAAAAAGAGCCCACATAAAGTAAAAAATCTTGCTCAGGCACTAGTTTCACTGATAGAAAATCTCAAGAAAACACGATATCTATTCATGAATATTCAAATTCACATGCTGAGATTCCCACTTTAAACTCTGTAGCAGATTTGATTCTTTGTTTTTAGGATCATTAATCCCATCCTGGTAGCTTCCAACATCTCCCTGTGTAGACAAATTGGCACCAATATTTTGGGAATTCGTGTTAAGAAACTGCGTGGATGAAAGCTATGGTGTGCCCCACCTGATGGCATTGTAAAATTCGTAGCATTAACAGGAGCCAATTCACTGGAATCCACATAGCAATCTCCACTGGCCATACTGCAGAGTATGTAATGCAGACCAATATTCTTCACTGGGTCCACAAGTGCATTCCTGGCTCCCTCAACAGTCACATATAAAAAAAGAGCATTCCCAGTCTTTTTACCAATTCTTATGGGTCCCGCTTCTATTTCTCCATACTTAGAAAAGAATATGGGAAGCATTTCGTCAGGGATGTAAGATGGGATATTTCTAACAGAAATCATTCTTTCAATAACTGACTCAACAGGCTTACTTTCTGCACTGTGCTGTAAGTCTGGTGAGTCATGTTGGGGAATTGAGAGAAGACCCAGGCTTAGATCAGTATCTGGAAAATGTGGAGAAGAACTGGAGGCATTCATCCCAGTTTGTTGATTGTAGAAACTATGTAGTCTGGTCAAACTATGTAGTCTGGCCCAAGTTATCCCCAATACTGAAACCCCATATGGATTCAAGCTATGGTGTGTTCCCCCTGATGGCATTGTTAAATTCGTAGCATTAACAGGAGCCACTTCACTGGAGTCCACAGAGCAATCTCCACTGGCCATACTGCAGACCATGTAATGCCCACCAATATTCTTCAATCGGTGCACAAGTGCCTTCCTGGCTCCCTCAACAGTCACATATATAAAAATAGCATTCCGAGCCTTCTTATCAAATCTTATGGGTCCCGCTTCTATTTCTCCATACTTAGAAAAGAACATGAAAAGCTTTTCGGCATGCATGTCAGATGGGACTTTCCTTACAGAAATCATTCGTTCAATAACCGGCTCAACAGGCTTCTTTTCTTCACCTTTTACTTTTCTTTCGTTCTTTGTGGCCTCCATTGCTGTGTGCCAGAAACTCAACCCTTGCTATATGTATCTGGATTTTGAAAACAGTCCTTCAATAAATGAGTAGTGTGTTTTCTACTTTGTGACCGCAGCTTAATAAGCTTTTAGAACTCTATATATAGCTTCAGAACTCTATTTATAACTTCAGAACTCTATTTATAAATATAGCTTTAATATGGTTCATGATAAAAATTAACCAATATAAATAAAGCGTGAGTTAAAATATCTATTGAGTTAATAATGATCTTGTGCTGTTTATTAAAAAGCATGCAAATTTTATTATTAATTTAGGACAGTATTTTATTTTATTTTATTATAGTGAAAAAGACATGCAACAGATATTTTGAGCATGCTGGACAATCAATCGTGTGATCGCGATTGGCTGCTAATTGGTTGTAAAAATTTTATTGTGCAGGTCAATAGTTCTCTCCAAATCAAATCATTAACATGGTTAATGGTGACAGCTTCCAATTCTGGCTTTATAATTTATAGGACAGAATTATAAATATTTAAAAGAGAATTATAAATATCGGAGTATCTAAATGAAAATACTTTGGTAATTAGTAGAAGTAGGATTTAATATCAAAATATTCTCAATGTCTTGACAACAGATTAATGACCTGAACTAAAAAATAATCCAAAAAAAGCAATCAGAGAATTTAATATTTTATTTTTTTCTTATATTAAAGCAATGGCAAAACCAAAGGATATGGTGATGCTTTGCAAACTATGTATTAAGAATCTAACAAAGTTAGATTGGTAAGACTTCAAACCCTTAGAAGAGATTTTGAAATTTTTAGGACAAGAAAAGTTGAGCTCCTTCGGACATTTTTTTTCCAATACTAGCAAGTGATACAATATTTCAATAATAGCTACCATATTTCAAGGTTAGCTAGGATAATTAATGCATCTAGTCTTCTACATCCTCAGATGCATCATTTCACCTGATCATAGGTACCTTTTAAAGTGACTTGCAAGTATTTTTTTGGTTGTGTTTGCGTGATATATGGCTTTATTTTTTTCTTGGAGGGCTATTCGTAAATATCATCCATTCCAACAGTCAAAGGTCAATTTTGGCCAATAAAAATAGGACAAATATTTACCACTTTTTATTGTGAATAAGGTGTAAAATTGCTATTGAATGTTTGACCATTGAAGTGGATGATATTTAAGTAGAGTTTGTCCCTCGTAGTACCAACTACATACAAGAATCACAAACATTAGTCATAGAAAGAGGTGCAATGATGAGAACAGAGAACAACATATGTGCTTGAGAAAGAGGTTAGGGTACCATGTCTGAGTAGTGAAGGTCGATGAACTGGATAGCACCAAATACATTTCCCACCTTAGCCTCCATTCTGGTAGACCGTAGTTGAAAGCCATGGACATCAAGAGTAGGGTTAATAATATTAATACACCCATACTAGAAACCTTTTTGCAAGCATTGAAAATATAGGAAATAGCCAGAGAAGAGTGAAGCAACACCATAGGAAAAATCTCATCTAGGGGAGCCTCACCATTGTAGATATTGTAAGCATCGAGGGAAACCTTCCAATAGTCAAGATTGAAGTATGCTTGTAAACCAAGGAGAATGCAATTGAAATGACATAATCAAGATCTTGCACCAGATCCATGATGTTTGAGAGGAAAATGGAGGCCATTTTTGACAGACTCAACATAGGGAGAAGATTGAAGCAGTGGATTACCAATCACAATTCTGACGACAAATTCCACCTGTGTGCAGACAATATCGAAAACCATGTGTAACTTCATAGCGTCATACTCCCCTTCATCCTCTGGTTCCCACTCCGAAGAAGGAAGGTTGTTAGTGTATATATATTTCATACAATTAGCCTTAAGCTTACTTAGGTGTGCCTTTATACAATCTCAACACATGCCTCATTGAGATGTCAAAGCTATTGGGCGGTTAGGAGAGGTATTGCTAATTTGCCCACTAACTAGCCACCTTATGCTAGTTTTTATGGAAGCAACTCACCACCACTCATAGTTGAGGAGACCTTTTCTCAACTAACAACTTCCTCTCCTCAACTATTTGTACTTGACTTCTCCAAGTTATTTGATGGTGGATTTGCTCAGTTTTGCATACAATTTCTTTGTTGTGTTACAATATTTGAGCTTGTTTTTTGTCTCCTCGTTCTTTAGGAAATCTTACAACGGTTGATTCAAAAGTTAAAAACAAAGACGTCCATTGAAGTTGAAAGGATAAGAACCTACATAATCACAAAGAAAATGGGAAGGAATTGCATGTGAGGAGAAAAACATAAGATGAGAAATAAAGTTTGTTGAACCAAATGGGGAATTATTGAACGCCAACACATGTCAATATCTCTTGTCAACAGAGAATTAATGAGACAATATCCATTATAGATGCACTCTAAGAGCACTCTACTTAAATATCATCCATTTCAATGGTGAAATAGTTAATAGAAATTTTACACCTCATTCACAATAAAAAGTGGTAAATGCTTGTTCTATTTTGATTGACCAAAATTGACCTTTGATTGTTGAAGTGGATGATATTTAAGAATAGACCTCCAAGATGAGAATAAAGCCATGCATCAGCCAAACATAGCCAAAAATACTTGCAAGTAACTTTAAAAGGTACCTATGATCATGTCAAATCATGCATCGGGGATGTAGAAGAATAGATGCTTTAATTATCCTAGCTAACATTGAAATATTGTATCACTTGCTAGTATTTGAAAGCATTCAATACGAGATAGAAACTAGAGAAGTGATGCCTTTGATCATATCTATCAAACCCATATGAGCTAAGAATGATATGTAGCAAGAAGATGACGTGAGAAGACAACATTACCATTGGCCAATAGGATCTCAAGTTGTGACATGTTAATGTACCCTTTGTCAAATCAATTTGATATGATGATGTCAAGGCAATATTAATTAGTCATAGAAAAAAATATATACTAATGATGCTTGCATCTTGGCCCCTACAAAATTTGAAATCCATATCTTGATGTTATAGAAATATTTTATCCATTCTCCCTCCATGGATCCTTAGGAGAGAGACTAACTTTAACCTTGGCTAACAATTTGATCAGTATATTTGGCAAGTAGACATTGAATAGATCCTCATAAAATGACCATAATTGTCAATTAAATTATGTGTACTCAATTGAACAACTCTGTAGATTAGATTTTTGAAACCTATTAGGGCCCAGGTCAAAAATATTAATACTTTGAACTTGTTTTATCTCATGATTAGCTAACCAATCAGTCACCCCATTCACCTCCCTATAACAATGTGAGATTTTGTATTCATTAAGCCAAGTTAAGCACTTCCATATAGGTTGTATTAAGTATTTCAATTTCCAATCAAGTGCCTTTTTTGATTTTAAGGTAGTGATGATTATCATTGAATCTTCCTCAATATATAATTGTGGTGATGATTATCATTCAATCTCCCTCAATCCATAATATTTTAATGTTTAAATCTATGGCCAATTCTAAGCTTTTCAGGAGAGATGAAGCTTCTATTGTATTATTAGTGCCCTTTGGGAGTTTGGTTTCTTTAGTGGAAATGAGATGTCTAGATGGGTCTCTAAGTATACATCCCATAACTAAGAGACTAGGATTTCCGCACAATGCTCCATCAAAATTTAGCTTGAGGAAAGGAGTGGTGGGGGGAATCTATTTGACTAGATTAAGATTCACTTTGATTGTCTTGTTTTGAATTGAGCATTCTTGGGAGAGGGGTGAATCATCTACCATTTGTTGAGAACAAAGTTATCCCAATTCAAAAAAATTCAATTTGAATTGGTACACCTCATCACCTTAGCCATCACCACTTCTAATATGGCTGCACCAATTTTATTTAGTACCTTTTCTAGTGGAGAGGGATACTTTATGAAAATTAATGATTGAAGGCTTGAGTGGTTACATCTAAAGGGTTTAATTGAAGGTGGTTAGATAAAAAAAACCCCTTAGAACAACTCCCCTTGGAAGTAAACCCCTAGTCTTAAATCAAACCCTCGATGGAGTCTCCTCTGCACCTATCAAAATGCTAACAAAAAACCAATTTTGCTTCACTTTTTGGGGGACCAAATGAAGTCATTTAAAAATTCTATTTTGGAAGTATGTAGCCCTTAGTATAAGCTTTCCAAAAAGTATTATATTGAATATATTTGATCTGATTATTATATTTATTTTCTATTTTCTAATGAAGATAGGGTTTTCACCAAACATCAATGTCTCTATTCCAGACACGTGAAAAAATTAAAAATAGAGAAAAAATTTCTAAAAAATATCTGCACACTAGGTATTGATGTCATTGTTTCAACAAAAAAGAATAAGTTAATTTGGATACATACATAAAAAGTTATGTTGGATGGTATAAACTTATGTCTGAATTATAATCAATCTCACTTCAAAAACTAATTTAAAAAATTTGAAACAAAAATTTATTAAAAATATATGTGCACTAGATATTGGTGTTACAAATCTATGTTTAAAAATTTATAATTTTTTCTTTTCTATAAATTTTTTTTATGTTGTATTGTATAAACATTACTATTTAAAAATGATGTTAACTATAAAAATACAAGTTATTAAAGGTTACATAAAAAAATCACAATTTATTTTGTAATTTTTTAAAAAACATTACATTTAGAATCAACACACAAATATCAAAAATCACTAGTTCACATCATCTTCAAATTCCTATCAGATTAGTTGTACTATAGGTGTTAGAAAGTAAAAATTTGGTTAAAAATACCGATTTCAATGTCCCACATTGGCAAAAAAGTGGGACACCGTATTGTGGACTAACTCGAATAGCAGCAAGAACTACCTTTACCATGATCAATCTATCTGCCAAAGATAACCACCTACCTTTCCAGGATAAAAATTTGTTCTTGATTCACACTAGTATGTGTTTCCAAATGTCTTTCTTATTGTTGCTAACAAATAGTGGAATTCTTAAGTATTTCCTTGGTATCGCTTCCACTTTATATTCTAAGATGTCATTGATTTTTCTTTGAACAATGGGACGAGAAAAGAAACTGTATACCTTAGATTTTTTTGGATTTATGGACTATCTTGAAAGCCTACAATATAAAGAGATAGTTTCTTTTATGCATTTCCATCCCCACAAGATAGTTGTCCAAATAACATGGTATCATCAACAAAGAGAGCATGGGTGATAGAGTCTTGTGCAAAAGGAAACTCATTACCCCTCCATCTATTCTATTGGTTTTGGGCTTTGCTCACCCAATTCAATACGTCCGACATGATTATGAATAAATATGGAGACAATGGATCTCAATGTCTAAGCTCCCATGTAGAATTGAACGATCCTATTACAGATCTATTCACTATGATTGTGAACCTAATCCTAAAGATGCATTATAAAATCCATTTGCACCAATTATTGGAAAAATCAAAGTCAATAATATTTATTTCCATGGTGGGTATCTTGAGTTCGTGTATGAAATGTAGAACTTCATGTTGATGATCATGTTGGTAAAGGTGTGTTGTACACCTTACATAAAAATGAATAATTTTAATTATTTAAAATAAATATTTATTTTTGGTGCATCCATGTGATGTGTTTAGCCACATTAAATATTTATTTGGGTGCCACTTGTAAATATTGTATGTGACATTGGGTTAGTTATGTTGCAAGTATGTGCCTAATCAGTGTTGTCATTGATGTCAACATATCTTTGTTGTCATTGGTGTCAATTGTATCCTATTTTGTTATTTATTTAGAAGCTTTATTTGTTGAGGATATTGAGAAAATTTGCCCCTCCAGAAGAAACAGTGAGTTGCAGTAAATTGTAGAGAAGACAGTGTGTTGCTGACAAAAGAATAGTACAGAAGATTGCTCCACATTTCTTGTTGATTGAATATCTTGTTCTGCGGATCAAAAAATATTTAGAGGCATGTCTGAAGATGATATATTCCAAGTTTAAGCATCTGGTATGAAGAATTGGGGAAGTTGTGTTCACCAGAGTAAAACTTGCTCTTTTTGTTCATTCACTCATGTCTGGGAGAAAATATTTTGTTTCGCATTCCTCTACAGTTATGTATTTCAGTTTGTTGTTCTATAGTGATTTCTAGGATGATGATATGCACCTATAATTGCAATGGTTGATGATTTGGCAGTCCGTAAGAAATCTTTCTTTAGTGTCAATTGATGACATTTGAGTTCTTATGCTCTGATTGGAGAAATCTCATGATTCAAGTGGTTAGATGTTGTGTGGATATTCCTAGTAACTAAAACCTACTTGTGGATGTCTTCTGATCATGTTCCTACTTTTGCATTGGTCTGCGAGGAGTATTTTGAATCAAAATTGAAGACTATTCCTAGATAACCAGTCTTAGCCAACTTGGTTAATCCTAGTGATTCCAGAGATCTATTGAAGATTGTAGAAGCATGTCATGGTGTAGAAGATCATGTTTGAGTCCCAGCTAAGGCATAGCGTGATTTGCATACATCTTTACTACATTTCCTTAGCATAATTTTGTATTACGTTAAAGACCTACTTTGTAAATGTTTGTAATGTCGACCTTGGAGATTATTCCAACGGTTGATGAATGTAATGCCAACCTTGATGTACATTCCAAGGTTGATGAATGATATATATACTTGTAATTTGGTTGTTGAAAAGATGTCCTTGTGTGAAGATGTGAAGTTAAGTGAAGAAGTCTAAAAAGGCAGAGTAGAACAGAGGAAGAGTATTGTGCTTCAATGGAACTGAATTCAGGCATGGAGTAGATGCTATTATATCAGTTTAAAACCTTTGGTAGTGAGCCACGCCTTGGGAGTGAGCCTTTTTCTGGGTAGTGAGCCCTATTGGCAGTAAGCCTTTGATTTTTGGTATTATTATAACTTATATATCTTGTGGACTAACATCCATTGTGGTTTTTCCCTTAACAGGGTTTTCCATGTAAAAATCTGGTGTCTATTGTGTATGATCTTGCAGTTGTGTTAGAATTCATGATTCTGTGCTTTCATGTTCTAATCATAATAATAGTAAATAAGTGGATGATGTTTTAAAATGCATAAATTGTTTGATTTTTGAGACAACTAATTCAATCCCCCTCCTCTCAGTTCTCTTGTGCATTTCAACAATTGGTATTAGAGACAAGTTCCTCAGAAAAATGCTTGACCGCTTGATGCTTCTCCAAGATGTCGTATAGGAAGGAAAGTCCATGGTTTGATGGAATGAACTACTCTGTTTGGAAGATCTGCATGAAAACCTATCTCCTCTTCTTGGTTTATAGAGTTTGGAAAATAACCAAAGATAAGTATGAAATACCGAAGAATGGTCCGCAAACTGAAGATGAGATCAAGCAATTTGAGTTGAACTTAAAAGCCAAAGATGCCTTGGTAAGCGTGTTATCCAACATAAAAGTAACAAAGATCATGGAGCTGGAAACTGCTTATGAAATCTAGGATAAGATGAAGAATCTATATGAAGGAGATGAATTTGTGAAGAGCACCAAGTTGCAGAGTTTGAAGGAAAAATATGAATGTTTAAAGATGAGAAAAGATGGCAACATAACATCCTTCATGCAAAAGATCAATGAACTTGTGAGTAGCATTAGAAGTGTGGGAGGAAAAATTAAGGATATTGAAGTTGTGAACAAAATTCTTAGATCACTACCTAAATCATATAGTCATAAGGTGGCCACAATTGAAGAAATAATGATAGTGACAAAGATTACAAAAGATCAGCTTCTCGAGAAGCTGATAGCCTTTGAAATGAGAGAACTTGGTGATTCCCTTCCAAAGACAGATTGATTTCAAGGCCAGTACTTCAAAAAGAACCCCCAGATCTGACAAGTACAAGGTGGAACCAGATTATGAGCTTGAAGAACTTGAAGCCAACTTTGTTAACAGTCTTCCCAGAGGTATTGGTAAGCTCAAAGGTAAACTACCTTTTAAATGTTTTAGTTGTGGTAAAGTTGGTCATTATGCTTCTAGATGCCCCACAAGAGTTCCTAAGCCAAGACTTGATAGACCTAAGATCCCAAAGAAATGTTACTATGTTGAAGATCTTGATCATGATGAAGGAGTATCAGATGGTGAACCAGATAATGCTAGTACTTCTGGTAATGAATGCTTGTTTATTTATGTTAAAGAGGAATTTGTGTCTACTTATTTTGCTAGCTGTGTGAAGGAAGACAAACCAGTGGAAAGTGCCTTGGCTGCTCAGGTTGTCAAAGACAAAGATGAATGGGTTAGTGATAGTGGATGCTCTCATCACATGACTAGTGACAAAAGTAAGTTTGGAAAGATATGATGGAGGACTGGTCAGGTTTGGAGATGACACACCTGGTAAGATTTGTGGAAAAGGATCCATTTCTTTTGATGGCAAGCATAATACTAAAGATGTCTTGTATGTGAAAGGATTAAAGAACAATCTTTTGAGTGTTGGTCAAATGTGTGACAAAGGTTATAATTTCAGATTCAAGGACAATGGATGCAAGATCTTGGAAAGCTTCAGAATAGTGACTGCAATTGGTAAGAAGACAAGAGGTAACATTTATCACTTGAAAGGGACTAATGAATATTAGTTGTTGACTCTGAATGATGAAAGTTAGTTGTTGCATAGAAGGTTGTGTCATATCAATTTTGATAACATTGTGAAGATAAGTTCCTCTCAGGCTATAAGAGATCTACCCAAGCTTGTGAAGCCTGCTGATACTTTGTACAAAGAGTGCCAATTTGGAAAATAGACAAAAATAAGTTTCAAGAACAAGGACCAATCTATTGATGGACTACTGAAATTAGTACATACAGATCTATGTGGACCTACCAGAGTAAGAATTCTACAAGGGGACAAGTATTTTATGTTGTTGATTGATAATTATTCTAGAATGACTTGGGTTACCTTCTTGAAAGAAAAGGAGAAGCCCTAGAAAAGTTCAAAGCATTCAAGGCAATGGTTGAGAATGAGTTAGATTTGAAGATAAAATGCTTGAGGTCTGATAGAGGTGGAGAGTTTACATCAAATGAGTTTAACTTCTTCTGTGAGGAACAAGGGATAAAGAGACAATTGCCTGCACCTAGGACTCCACAACAAAATGGAGTAGTTGAAAGAAAAAATAGGACAATTCAAGAGGCTACTAGAATAATGATGAGGGAGGCTAGCCTACCAGAAGTATATTGGAGAGAGGTAATTCACACTATTGTATATATCCTAAACAGAGTACAAGTCAAAGGTAACAGTTCTAAGACTCCTTATGAATTATGGTATGGTAAAGTTCCTACTGTGAAATATTTCAAGGTTTTTTGTAGTAAGTGTTATATCAAAAGAGATAAAGATCTAGGTAAGTTTGATGCAAGATGTGATAAAGGTATCTTCCTTGGATACTCCACCAAGAGCAAGGCCTAACGGTGTTACAATAATAGGTTGAAGAAGGTCATCAAGAGTGAAAATGTCAAAGTTGATGAAAGCAAGGAAAAGGTGTCAAGTGGATATAAATATGATGAACTGGATGTCCTTGCAAGCCAAGTAGTAGTGCAGCAAGAAGAAAACTTAGAGGAAGAAGAAGAACAAGCTCCAGAAATCATTACTAAGACACCCAGGTATGTGAAGTTAAATCACTCTAAAGATTAAATCATAGGAGATAAGAGCAAAGGAATTCTGACTAGAAGAAGAGCTGCAGAAGAACAAGTAAATTTCTGTCTGATCTCCAAGGTTGAACCTAAGACTATGAATGAAGCTTGCAATGATGAAAATTGGGTAAAGGCTATGAAAGAAAAACTAATGCAGATAAAGAAGAATCAGACTTGGGATCTTGTTCCCAGACCAATAGATAAGAATGTGATTGGTACCAAATGGGTCTTCATGAACAAAATGAATGAGAATGGTGAAGTGGTAAGAAACAAAGCAAGATTGGTATGCAAGGGATACTCTCAGATTGAAGGAATAGATTTTGAGGAAAATTTTTCACCTATGGCAAGGATTGAAGCAATTAGAATGTTCTTAGAATTTGCATCCTACAAGGATTTCAAGGTATATCAGATGGATGTCAAGTCAACATTCTTGAATGGAGAATTGGATGAAGAGGTTTACATTGAACAACTGGAAGGATTTCAATCATCAGATCAGGGTGACATGGTGTGTAGATTGAAGAAAGCATTGTATGGACTAAAACAAGCCCCCAGGGCTTGGTATGCAAGATTGGATAAATATTTGATATAGTTAGGGTTCAGTAAGGGTACTACCGAAAATAATCTCTATTTCAAGATGAATGATGAACAAATCCTAATTGGTGCAGTCTTTGTTGATGAAATTATCTTTGGAGGCAATGAAGGTATGTGCATGGTTTTTATTGAAGAAATGCAAAATGAATTTGAAATGTCCATGTTTGGTGAGATGAATTTATTTTTAGGTTTGCAAATTAATCAATCAGATAAAGGTATCTTGATTTCTTAGTCTAAGTGTGTGAAAGAGTTGTTAAAGAAGTTTGGGATGGAGGACTCTAAACCAGTAAGCACTCCCATGGTAACTAGTTGTAAGTTGAGCAAAAATGATGACTCACCTATGACAGATCAGAAAAGGTATAGATCTATGATTGGAGGATTATTTTATTTGACTCAAACCAGACCTGACATAATGCATGTAGTTTAGCTTGTGGCAAGATTTCAAGTAGAACCTAAAGAGTCACATGTGATGGCAGTCAAGAGAATATTGAGATATTTGAAAGACACAATGAATTATGGCTTGTGGTATCCAAAAGATAGTAATTTCACTCTCAGTGCATACACTGATGGAGATTGGGATGGAGATGTGGATGACTAGAAAAGTACAAGTGGAGGTGCATTTTTCTTAGGAAAAAGGTTGGTATCCTAGCTAAGCAAGAAACAAGACTCAATCTATGTCTACTGCAGAAGTAAAATGCATTGCAGCAGCATGTAGTTGCATTCAATTGTTATGGATGAAGCCAACATTGAAATACATCAGAGTTGTGTATGAAGATCCAATTGCAATCTTTTTTGACAATACAAGTGCCATAAACATATCAAAGAATCTAGTAATGCATTCAAGGACAAAGCATATATCCATAAGATATCACTTTCTGAGAGAAAAAGTGATAGAGAATGAAGTCAAGTTGGAGTATGTATCTACAAAAGATCAAATTGCAGACATTTTCACCAAGCCTCTACCTAAGGATACTTTTGAGTATCTTAGAGAAAAGTTAGGGGTTATTACCCCTCCTACTCTAAACTAAGATGCACAAGAGTGCATCAATCTGGTGGTGCTTAGAGTTCTACATCCATATCCATAATGATGCTTGTAAGGGCTACTTCTTAGGGGGAGTAGTCAGAAAGACAGTTTGGTTCAAAGCAGCAGAGTGCAAGTATGTGCCCTTTTCCATTAATGTCAAAGGGGGAGAGAAATCATGTGAAAAACTTAGAGAGAAGGAATGTATGTGTGTCAAGACATAGGGGGACAATCGTGTCTAGATGACTTTTATAGTTTTTCATATCATATGTTGCCATCAATGACAAAAGGGGAGATTGTTGGAAGTATGTGCCTAATCGGTGTTGTCATTGATGTCAACACATATTTGTTGTCATTGGTGTCAACTGTATCCTATTTTTTTATTTGTTTAGAAGCTTTATTTGTTGAGGATATTAAGAAAATTAGCCCCTCCAGAAGAAATAGTGAGTTGCAGTAAATTGTAGAGAAGACAGTGTGTTGCTGACAAAAGAACAATATAGAAGATTGCTTTGCATTTCTTGTTGATTGAATATCTTGATCTGTAGATTAGAATATATTTAGATGCATGTCTAAAGATGCTACATTCTGAGTTTGAGCCTCCGATATGTAGAATTGGAGAAGTTGTGTTGACCAGAGTAAAACCTACTTTTTTCTATTCATTCACTGGTGTCTGGGAGAAAGTATTTTGCTCTGCATTCCTCCATAGTTTTGTATTTCAGTTTGTAGTTCTTGAGTGATGTCTTGGATGATGATATACACCTATAATTACAATGGTTCATGATTTGGCAGTCCGCAAGCAATCATTCTTTAGTGTTAGTTGATGACAGTTGAATTCTTATGCTCCAGTTGGAGAAATCTCATGATTCAAGTGGTTAGATGTTGTGCAGATGTTCCTAGAAACTAAAATGTGCTTGTGGATCTCTCTTGATCATGTTCCTACTTTTGCATTGGTCCATGAGGAGTATTTTTTATCAAAATTGAAGATTGTTCCCAGATAACCAGTCTTAGCTGACTTGGTTAATCCCAGTGATTGCGGAGATCTATTGAAGATTGTAGAAGCATGCTGTGGCATGGAAGATTGTGTTTGAGTCCCAGCCAAGGCATAACATGATCCACATATATCTTTACTACATTTCCTTACCATAATTTTGTATTAGGTCAAAGACCTATTTTGTAAATGTTTGTAATACTGACCTTGGAGATTATTTCAATGGTTAATGAATGTAATGTTGACTTTGATGTACATTCCAAGGGTGATGAATGATATATATATATTTGTAATTTGGTCATGGAAAAGATGTCCTTGTGTGAAGATACGAAGTTAACTGAAGAAGTGTAAAAAGGCAAACCAGAACAGAGGAAGAGTATTGCGCTTCAATGGAACTAAATTCATGCATGGAGTAGATGCTATTATCTCAGTTCAAAACCTTTGGTAGTGAGCCACCCCTTGGTAGTGAGCCTCTATTTTTTGGTATTGTTATAAATTATATATCTTGTGCACTAACATCCATCGTTGTTTTTCCCTTAACAGGGTTTTCCAAGTAAAAATATGGTGTCTATTGTGTATGATCTTATAGTTGTGTTAGAATTCCTGATTTTGTGCTTTCATGTTCTAATCATAATAACAGTAAATAAGTGCATGATGGTTTAAGATGCAGAAATTGTTTAGGTTTTGAGACAACTAATTCACCCCCCCTTCTCAGTTGTCTTGTGCATTTCAAGAAGTTATGTTATGTGTGTGGGACACAGAATGATTAATTATTTTATTTGGGAAACTATTTAATATTGGGGAAAAGTGAAAACTTAGTACCAATAATTAATTGTGGGGGTCAATAGTTTTTTATACTCATGGTTTTGGGATACATGGTTTTACCATACTACATCTTGTATTTGTGTGAGATTATCTCTATAAAAGAAAGCACATGAGTAGTTTTTGAGGTTGGTTGTTTTAACTATTGGCTAGGTTAAGCTAGATTAATCTTCCCTCATAGTTTAAATATGTGAGGAGAGGAAGCATGGATTGGGATGTGTGGTTACATCATTCTCATTTTCTTGTTTACATTGAGTGTAATTAGGGAGCTTGATGGTTCAAAAGTATTCATGGAGGCTATGCATTGTAATCTTTGTTCATAAGATAATTCAATACATATGGATACTTTTGGAGGCTAGGTTTTCCCTCATGAAGGGTTTTCCTAGGGTATATCTTGTGTCACCTTGATTGTAATTTTTCTTATTCTTTTGTATGTAAAATTTTGAATACTATGTTTTGTATATTTATCTCTCATAGGGTAATGAGGAAACATCTTTATCGTTGTATATTTTCCATCATTTGGTATCATAGCTTGATTTCTATGGTTGTGGGAGGAGATATCCCTTGTTTTGTAACCCTTCCTATGAGTAGATTTTTGTATATAGTTGGATCCATGGGTTTGTAGGAAAGGATTGAAGGCATTTTCAAGGTTACAGTGTGGGGAATAACTTTTACCCAGTATGTCAAGTTTTCAACTTCTTATAGTTAATGGAAAGATCTTTTAGAGTACTATGCCATGGTGTTAGTGATTTTTTCAGATATTTCTATTTTGACCAAAAATTTCTAGTTGGAAGCCATATTTTTCTTTTGAGCTTGGATGGCGCATAAACTTGTGCATAAGGTGTCCACATCTATACTTCTTATAGGAATTGGAAATGTATCTCAAAGAACTACGTAGTGGATTAGATTTAGAAACGTTATTCTAAGGTTTGTTCAGGTTGTTTAAGTTTGAGCTATTATGTTCTTCCTTTGACTTTTGGTACTTTGCCAGCTTATGGAAAATTAAATCTGTGGTGATTTGGTATTTAAGTCATTGAAAACTTACATGTTTATCTTTGATTTTACTTGATTGATGTGATTACTAGTGTATGGTTGAATTTGCATGTTGTATTGTGAGATCTACAAGTTGTGCAATGTTGTAGATTGTTTGTACTTACATGTTGCATAGTTGACTTGGATGTGGGATGCCTATACCTATAGATATTTTAGTGTTTATGCAGATTAAATATTTGGTTGGCCTAGATTGGTCACCTTGTTTATCAGTTTGGTCACTATTATGAGATGGAGATAGATGGTATTACCTAATACAGTCATGATATGGGACCTAGATTTGTTGACTATATGGTATAGTTGTGTGAGACCTAGTGAGAGTTTGATGTAGGTACATTGGGTGGTGATCATGGTGCCATGGATGTTCCTTGTATGGTTGGGACATTGGCATGACATGTTTGTTATACAAGTGCATTATCGGTGGTGTTGGATTGATTCTTGATTTACATGTGGTGTTTTATCTTCTTGGTATTGAGAACATTGGTCATTTTCTTGGGAGCTTCATGATAGTACAGTGTTGCATTTGGAGTTTAGCATGGATTGATCATGGATGTGCTCATGGATACTTGGAGACTTGGGTGAGGCTAGAGGTCTCTTGTTCTTGGAGATCATGTGTTGAGATGATTAGTCTTTGATGAGATTTTAGCAACAAGACTGAGGAGCCTGCACCTTGGTTAAACATGACTTCAACATGGACCTATTGAGGAGATTGTTCTTGGAGAGAGTCATTGGGGCTTGGTACATCTTGGAGGAGCAATCTTGAAAGGAAGAAAGGTACACAAGAAGAACTTCCTACACTGATCTAATGAGGAAAGGTTTATGCAAATTTTTATCTCTTACAGTTATAGATTAAGATGCACATTAACAAAAATGTAATAAAATCCAAATGCAAATATAAAGATCATGTTCTATTGTCATGTCACATGTGGTGGGCCTAGTCTCATTTAAAGAATGAATCTAAGGGAGGAATAACACTTAGCACCACCGTGCAACTTCTTAAAGGGGACAAGATTGACGCATGGTTTCTATTGCACCATTGGCTACATATCACCATGTCAGAGGTGGTGGGTCTCACTTCTTGTCTAAGGATGCAGTTTGCCCCAAACCATTGATCAGCAGAGCATCCAATGTTTCGTGATAATGATACAACCTATTTTCAAGAGGATCCTAAAGAAGAATCAATAAGGCCAAGGAAGGGACATGTGGTGGCTCTGTGCTCCTTCCTGACACTTCAATTTTACCAGAGTTATTTGATTGCTTGATTGGCTTAATATTGAAGCAACAGCTAAATGGCAAAGTCAGTGTGATTCAATGCCGAACTTACAATGAAAATGAAGTAAAGGTGACAAAAATCAAGGAGGATAAGAATTGAAGATTTCCAATAATATGATTTCTAGATATTTCTAAAAATATTAATGATTGCATGATTCTTGGAGGAGAGTTCTATATAATGTAATGATTTATCATTTGTAAGGGTTCAAAAAATTTTAGGGAGAGAAGTTGCATGTAAAGTAAAACTCTATGATCTTTTCTAAGGAATAATATAAATTGTGAATTTTTTCTCATCATGTTGATTGTAATGGATTCACTTTGTAGCAAATATATGAGCAAGAACTTGTGATTCTGATTGTCTCCTTTATTGTTTTGCATTTTCTTGGAGAAATATATGTTTTGAAGGGAAACACAAATCCCTTACTACACATTTGTTGTGGGATTCGATGATTTGATTAGTTCACATTCAAGGAATGTGGTAAATATTTTTAGATCACGAATAGGATATGCAATTTTTGTGGAGGATTTGTAATTATATTCAAATGTATGCAAGTGAATTACTGGGTTTAAATCATTGTAAGACAATGGTTTTATTATTAAACCCTAGAGGTAAAATTTTATTATGACAACGTTTTGAATTGATGTTTAGACTCTGTGACTCTAATGAATAGACATTGATCTTTCCTAGTGATCTAATCCACTCTCATAATTTTAGAAGATAAATTTTTACAAGTTTCGAGTGTTGTATAGTGGTAGTGATATATGGCTAAATTTAATGAGACCACACTAAAATCAAGACAAAATTCTTTGTATAATGAGTTTGTAGACCGTTCACATGCTAATGAAATAGAATGACCTTTTTGGAACACAAATAATCTGGCTCATGGAAATGAGAATGAGTATGATGATTATGTGGAAATTGATAATGATCAACCCAGGGAACATAAAATTCAAAGGAATAAAAATGAAAATGTGGATCAAGATTCGAGAGAACAGTAAGCTAGACTTGAGGCTAAAAAGGAAAATGACATAAGAGATAGAATTGGAAATCTAAGAAATTTTAATCAAGAAAATAGTGGAAGAGTAGAGGTTCCTATTTGTAGAAGAAGACCTCTAAGAGATGCAAGAAATAATAGAAGGTATGTTTTTGAAATACCTCCTTTGAATCTGGATAGGTATAGATAATTGAATTTCATAGGCATACCAAGATATCCAAATGTTGTCCCAAGCGAAGTCAAAGAAAAACTTCCTATGTTTCAAGGAAATAACGTAGCTTTAGGAGAGGATCACTTGAAATCATTTAATAAGTTAACTTATGATTATAAATTGAAGATGAAGATGTATTAATAAAATAGTTTGTTCAATCTTTAAAGATGATATTAGTAGAGATTGGTATAAAAGTTTGCCTAATGGGATTGAGTCTTGGGATGAATTTGAAATGATTTTTAGAGAGAAGTACGATGCTAAGAAAGACCCATAGTTCATCATTAATAAATTTACATATTGTGAAGGGGTCAAATGAATCTGTTTCCAATTTCAATGCTAGATTTGTTAGGCTAATATCAAAGATTCTAGCATACATGAGGCCTGATGAATCTAGGTATTTAGTATTGTACTATAATACATATGATGCTAACATGGGGTAATTGTTACATGATAAGGATCCCCATACATTAAGAGAAACATACAAGATGGTTGCGAATATTGAAAGAAATCACAGAGATTCTAGGAAAGTTTCAAAGAAAAGTGACATAAATTTTTTATCTAACGATAAAGCCTAGAGTAGCAAAGCCCCAATACACGAGGATAGAGTGAATCAAGTAATGCATGCTTTCAAAGAGCTGAGTCACAAGGTAGAAATGAATTAAAAAGGCATTAATATAGAAATACCAAATCAAGTAAGGTAGGAAAGGATGCCTAGGTTAACAGATCATCCCTAGAATACTACATGGAACAATGGAAGGCTTGTTACACCAAATCCTAGAGGAATAGAAAATAAAGAGACTCTAGATCCTCTAAAAAGGGTAGGTGTCAATAATGTAGATGATACTCCTTGGTGCATGGCTTGCCAAATGCCCTATTCACTATTGCAATGTGTTGTAGCTTTAGCAGTCATGAACCCTAGTGAAGACTGTGATGAATGCAGTGATGGTGACCATAGGAAAAGTATAGACCTTGATGAGAAAAACATTAATATATTATCCTCACATGGATTTTGTAGTGAAGATGACTACTCTTATGAAGAAGAGGGTAGTCATGAACAAGATATAGAGGATAAGAGATATGCAGAAAGTTTTCAGCATCAACAAGTATTTTCTAATGAAGAAAAGCAAGAGTATCATGTTTATAATGTAGAACCCTATACACACAGTTTCCAATTGAGAAGGCCTTCCAATGACAAGATTAAAGCTTTGACTGTAGCATGAATCAAAAGGAAGGTCAAGTGTTGGGAAATGCTAAAGGATTTTTCATAAAGTAAAAATAAATGAATGAAGTGCTCAACCTTCTAAAACAAATAAGGTTAAGGATAAAGAATATGCTATCAAAATTGATCAGAATGCTAAGGTCTTAGACTCAAAGAAAGGAAATTCAAATAGAAAAAGGATCTAATTCATCAAGAATGTTGTGACAACTGAGAAGGAACAAGACAAAAAAGGTAATCCTAGTCACATACCACTTTCTTCTACTCTTACAATTCCTATTGATACACCATTGTCAAAATATATTCAAGTGGACATGGCACATGCAGTGATAAATTTAAGGAGACCCCCTAAAAAATCCTATAAAATCTTGGTGAATCCTAGCCAAGTGCCATAATTTTCTTGGTGAAACATTCCTTTTTTTTGAAAATAATTATTTTTCTTGGCGAATCTATGCATATTTTTAAAAAAATTGTAAAATCCTAGCAAATCCTAATAAATAATTGGTAAAAAAAATAATTACAATGGAAAATCCTAGAGAATAATTACTAAAGAAATTAATTAGAGTGGCGAATCTTTCCTATAAAACTTTTCATAGTTGGTTGGTACAATCTCCCAATATGGTTTTTTATTTTTTGTAATGTTGCAGGGGCCGAGGGGCGGTAGCCACTAGTGGGGTCAAGGGGCAGCACCCCTTGTGGGGGTCAAGGGAGCAACACCCCCTTACAGGGGTCGAGGGGGTGGCACCCCCTCGCGGGGTCCAGGGACAGCATCGCTGACGCACTCCTATCATGATATAGACAGGGTTGAGGGGTCGAGCACCTTGCTACCAAGCACAAATCCACTATCTAAAAAGCATTGGAGCACACACGGATGCAATATTTTTAAAATATGTCACTTTAAAACAAAGACTAAAAAAAGTGAATTTTTTACCATCGATTACCTTTTTAATTGAATGGATGTACTTCAATTCCATGGTACTCTATACATGTGCCTTTGAGAAGGCTTGTTGAGGCCCAAAATTTGTTTTGAGCCACATGATTAAATCTAATCGTGTGGCCCAACAAAAATTATGGGCGTCAGCAATCCTTTTCAAAGGCATACGCATAGAGTCCCCCAAAATTAAACCATAGCCATTTGATTAAAAAGGTAATCACTGGAAACAAATAAAACCCCTTTTTGAAGTGAAAATATTCCAAAATTAAGTGGGAATTCATTATTAATGGTGATATTGACCTGAAATTAATGGAAGGAATATACTATTAATGGTGAATATAATAAAGATTTGTAATTACATTATAAACTACTGGTGAATTAAATCCAATGCCACATAATTTATGTAGCAAATCAACTTGATTTATTACTAGTTTAAAAAATAATACATTGGCAAATTAACCAAGACAAAATAAATTTCTATAAAAATCAGGCGATTTAGTCTCCTATAGAGCTTGTACTATTCGCCATTTTTGGAGGCCCTGATTTCAACTCTTCACCAATTGGTGAAGATTTGCCACTAAAAAATCCCTGGGCACATGTATTTAGTTAGATAAAAATTTCAGTACCATTGATGGAAATGATGAGAATAAAAGAGCATAAGGACAAGACTCCACCTTTGATTTATAACACCCCTACAGGCCACCTTGGTAACAATAAAAGTTATATTGAAAAAAAGAGAAAAGAAGCACAAGGGGCCATGAAAAGAAATAGAATAGATAATGGAGAAAGACCTAAAGTGTATTTAGGAACTACATTGAGCAAATGTCCATCTCAGGTGGATCCCTTTTATGTTACATTGTCAGTTAACAATATGCTTGTCAGAAATTGCATGATAGATTTTGGAGCTTCTACAAATATCATGCCTCTACAAGTTATGAATTAGTTAGGTCTTAATTTAACTATATCTTATGGTAAGTGTTTTTCTATTGACTCAAGAGAGGTCCCTGTTACAGGAATAATGACGGATCTTGACTTTAAATTAGTTGCATACCTAGAAAAGGGATATAAAATGAATGTGATAGTGGTGGACATACAACCACAATATGGCATGCTTTTGTCTATAAGGTGGTCAACTATAGTTGGAGAAAGTATTCCAATGAATTATTCCTAACTAATTCCCGATGATTTCACCCAAATCATTACTTGAACAAACACCGAACCAACAAATTTTCCACATTTGCAAGTGTGACATTTACATGATGCATTGCACTCATGTAAACACAAGGTGTCGCAATGTCATACCCACATTTCCCATGCAGTCACAACACACATCACATGTGTCATGTGGTCATGACACGAAATATCAAAAATTTTCCCATGCTTCCCTAGAAACCCCCTCGCACGCGTAAGCGTGCTCGGTGGCGTACGCTTAAGGCGTAAACAATACAGTTGCCAGCGGGGTGATACACACCTGTGTGCATACCCATACGCAGGAAGGCCAACAAGGGGGTCATCGTGACGCGGTTAACATTGCTACAAGGGTTGGACTTCTAATCTCCTAAACCCTAAATTATAGAAAAATCTTGGTAGCATAATGCTTCATGGGTGTGAGTGGGATTTATTACACTAACACTAATCTTGGTCACGTGGTTTCCTGATTTAGGTTAATCTCACTAATTACTTTGGTACAACAAATGATTAAGTTGATTGATCATTTTTCAACAAAGCACAATCATCTGTTCTCCTTCACATTTTTTGAAATTTAATATTCATTTCTCCTCCTTCTGATCTTAGCATTTTCAACAAAGCCTGTTCATTTGCCCTCTCTTCCATTTCTCTGAAATTTAATTTTGATTGTATTTCTTTATGTTTATCCTGCTTTTCTTCATGTTCTCTATCAATCAGAGTTATCACTACATCCTTTACATTATTCCTAATTTCTTGGTAGACCAGATCACTTAAACAAAGTTTACTAACTTCGCTTGACACAGTCTCCTAGGTTTCCACTCTAGGTTTCATCTCAACATTTGAATTATGTCCCTAATCAGGATTAACGATAGGTCAAACTTACTTAGTTCTCTTAGCCCATTTCGGAAATGTCACACATTTTCTCCTCTTTGTTTTCACTTTTATCTTTCTTTCTCTTTGTCTCTTTTTTCTCAATTGGACGTTTACTCAAACTAACTTTTTCTCAATCTTCAAGTTTAGTTTTCAATGGCCTCACATGAAATGCAAATAAGCATATATTATAACGTATATATATGCTTATTTGCATTTATAAATATAGGTATATTTTTCTTTTCATTTTCTTGGCATTTTAATTGTGTTATTTATTTAAACTTTCGAAAACACAATTCCCCTATAGTTTGAATTAATATAAATATATATATATTATTGTCAAAATATAAGCCCTAATTTAATTATTCTTTTTACAAAATTATATATATATCATTTATTTTAATATTATATTTTATATATTTTTTCATTATATAACATTGAGTATTGTTTTATTTCCATCCATTCTTTTCTTTTGAATTTCATTGGGGAACAAAAACCTAACTTTTGGTTGGTTTGCATTAGCTGTGACAGGGTCCAAAGAATTGCGGTGGTGGCGCTTGGGCAGAGATCACCATGGGAGGCCACAGAGTTGCGCGGAGGGTGAGCAGAGGGGTTGGTAGCGGTGGTCGGAGGGACCACAGTGGTGATGGCATGGAAGCCACATACGGCAGAACAACAGATGGTCACGGCAGAGGAACAGGGGTCATTGGGAGCAGAGACCGCAGAGGAGGTTGTGTAGGGTCAGGCGGCAACTGGGTAATGGATTTGAATCTTCCGCAGCATTTGAAGTATGGTGGGGGTGTGGGGAGGGGGTGAAGCCCCCACCCACATACCACGATGTGGGGTGTGGGTGGGGTCTCTGCCCCCTCCCCACACCCAAGTATAATGGCAGCGGTGGTGGGGAGGTTCGAACCTCCCCATCCACCATTCCTTCTTTCCATACTGTATATCCAATGTAAATAAACTGCAAACATTATAATTTTTTTTTCCATTTTTAATTCATTTATAACAGTTTATATTATATATATATATATATACTCCACAATTTCTCATAGCGATTAAATTCACAGTTTCATAAATAACCCATTTAACTTGTATAAATACATAAAATGTAAATATATATATATATATATATATATATATATATATATATATATATATATATATATATATATATATATATATATATATATATATATATATATATATATATATATATATATAAAATTATTAAATAATCTCTGTCAATTAATTTTGAAGGGCAGAATAATGAAATGATATTTTTATTGATTTTTCTTAAAAAATTATTTTTAAATGCAACTCAAAATTAATAAAAAAAAAATGTAAATATAGAGTATTTTACAAGGATAATTAAATTTGATTATCTCTTAATTAAATTTTAATTTCAAGTCACTAATTTCAATTGAAAATAGTAAGCATATAATTTTAAAAGGGAAAGGAATTAATTTTATTTGCATTTATTCACCACAAAATTCTAATGCATGAATATATCCAAACTTTCATTTCTTTTCATAATAACAAAACTACAACTTCATATAATTTATAAAATTAATATTTTCACTAGTTTACAATGAAATAAAATTTAACAAACTTTGTTTACAACAACAACTAATTCACATCTTTTCAAATAGGAGTATAAGGAAATAGACAATTCTAATATCCTTTTAAAAACAAATTTCTTTCCTTCTTTCTCACACAAATGGTAAAATTTACTAAACACTATAACTAAAATTGATATTACAATGAAGAGGATTTCCTCATAACTCAGAAATACAAAATTTTATAACAATAGAGAGAGAATTCTCTCCTCTTGGGAATCAACAAGGATGAAGCTATTAAAAGACCAAGCTCTCCTTAAGAGTAAAGAAAAATAAAATATTTTCCCGAACAAGAAAACTCTTCAACTCCACTCTGAGCTCCTTGAAAACCTGTATAACACACAAGGAAAGAAAACACCACTCAACTTGCTCTCCTCCCTACTGTAGACCCACAAGAGGGTCACCCCCGAGCTAGGGAGATCATCCACACACCTAGGGTATTCCAAAATCCACTCCACAACAAAGCAATACAACATCCCAAAAACACAATTACACCCATGGCTATTTACACAACACAAACTCAACCACAGTGAGTTTAACAAGGGGAAGGAGAGTGGACACACTCAACTCTAGAGTGCCACCCTTCAAAAATATATCAACACAAAGTCTCATGGCCTCAAGCCAAACTTGTTAACAAAATTTCCAAGGAGTTCATATTTTGGCTCTGAAGCCATATACAAAAATTTCTCAAAGTCACACAAATGCCCTCAAGGCTTTCAACATCCCAAAACAAGGAATGAACTTGACGAGGATCACTCCTCCCCTACCCCACACTTGATGAGCATTTCTCCCAAGTGGAAGAAGCTTTGTCAACAACCCAATAAAAAAATTTCCCCACAATAACAAAGTGTAACACAAACAAAATGCATCTCACACATTCCTCATGCAAGCAAAAATTTAAATTACAAGGGGAAGGTGTTAGCCTTGAAAAGCCAACCTTTTTAGCCCTATTAATGGATGAAGTTGATGTAGAGATCCTCTAAAGTATCCTCCAACCTAAGCCACCAAACTCCCTCTATCCTTTTTCTTCCCAAAAACAATTTCCAATAATAAAAATCTCCAAAATTCAACAACCTTACTCCCTATCCCAAGTGGGATTAAAATAACCCAATCCACGAGCTTAGAGGAAATGGGGAGGTGACTCTTGTCACCTCCTCACTCTTCCTCCAAACTACTATTGTGTCCCAAGGGATGGGTATTGACACATGTCACTCACCCATCCCCAAAGTCTTCCTTACCCATACCACATGTCCTCACTTCAACACATGGGAGAGAAAAGGGGAGTGGAAGAGGGAAAGGGTGACACTTGTCTTCCCCTCCTTCCCTCTTATGAAGGACCACACAACTCCATGGGGACTCTCACCAATTGTGAGGGGGACTTGAAGTCAAGTCCTCCACCATTGGTGGATTTTAGAGTCATCTCAAGCCTTGGGAATTGAAGAGGGATGGGCTTGAGTGTTGGTACCACTCATCCTATTCGTCCCATGCCTCCAAATTCGTCACTTAACTTCAGTGTGAAGTTAAGGTGACCATACAGAGGTTTACCAAGGGTTACCGAAGTCAAAAGGGACCCTAGACCCATGGGGTATAACCTAGGGTCAATTTCAACCTAGTTAGGACACCCAGGGTCAAGTTAAGACACAAGAAAAGGGTCTCAAAAATTTAAAATTTAAAAATAAAATTCAAATACAATTCTTACAACACAAATCATAATTCAAATTTAGAAGAGGGTAGACCTAACCCATTCAACCTCATGTAAGACAACATTACAACATTAAGTCAAACATAGAGTTGATCTCAGTTCCTCGTGGAACCAGATCGACTTTACAAGGGATTACAAGATAAGGTGTGGAATAATCTCCAGTATCTATGGTTTGTTGGAAATACCTACACACTAAATTTCAAAGTTAATTCCACATATAAATATCATAGCCGAAGCAAATTTAAAACATGCATTCCTAAAACATACCACATTCTCATAAGCATAATGAAATCACATTGCAATTTTCTTTCTAACATCACCCAATTAGTTTTCCTATTATGTAAACATCTATCTAACATAACCCAATTAGTTTTTCCTATAAAATAATAAAGTCTAATAGTTCGAAATCCAGGATCAACAGTCCCACAAATATAAAAGTATCAGTAACAGTAAGGTAAATAGTCACATGAACATAATGAAAAGTGTAGGCCTCACACGCAACAAGCACAAAAACACCTAAAACAACATCACCATAGCACTAAGCAAGGTGGCACAAGTGGAAGACTTCACCCATCATGTGACAACTCATAATAATGCCAAGCGAGAGGTAGAGCTCACTCCATGACGAGGATCAGATACACATCCATGACCTTGCTCCCTTGTGAACACATGGAGTAGGATGAGAGTGACATCCACTTTGGTTCATTTCATGACTACACAAGACATCCCAAATGCAAGGGTAATTCTCACCCATGGGATGGTCCAACTAGGAGGTACGATTCCTCAACCAACTGGAATGGTCACTAGTCAAACTCATGAAAAGGCACGCTTCCCAAAGCCAAAGAGGGAATAATTCAAGATTGCATAATTTACCAAAAGGGTCCAGAATTCAACAAAAACACCTATGGTACCTATAAAATTAATCAGCATCAAAGATCATTCATTTAACCGAAAACATTAAGGTGTTGAACAAAATATGTCCACATTCCAAAAAGGACAAAAGAGATACAAAAGGCTATGCATGTTCAACACTAACACTGACACGTGCAAAAAGAAAAGATAGAATCCTCACAAATTATGTGGGCTGAATACGATCCAACACAAACATATCCATAAACATTAAATAACTAAATCTAAACATGACTACATAGCTAGATTCTAACATGTACAATTTATTAAAACATGCCAACATCCTCACAAACTTAGACGTGGAAAAATACAAGATGATATCCAATAATTACAATATTCGAAGGGCTTCATCCAAAACATAGATGAATCATAGGCAACATCATAAATCAACTCATAGAATTAATTACATCTTATTAAAAGGGTCTCAAAAAACCTACATTACAAAGGTTACAATAATCAATAATGATAATATACAAGTGCATAAACCACCCAAAAACCAACACACTCTCCAAGTTGCAACAAGACACGAAGCATGACATAATCAACCTAAAAGAAGATAAAGGAACCATCCAACACCTAAATATCATCATGAAGGACCAATGGAGAAATGTTTCTCATCTCCCAACCATATTGCCATCATCGAGTGCAATAGCTGTCTATGGAACTCTAGGAAACCCTCGAGCTACACAGAAGGTGAACATGGAAAACCCAATAGTATCATCTCACTCAATATAGAGTATACATAGAAACATATGGTATGGACACCAATCAATGCACACAATGCACATGGTACAACTTCCAATATAATGCATATAAACAACACATGGTACAACTATCATCCAATTACATTCAAGTGACATATGGCACACTTGCCAAACCATAGTAGAATGACATCACAACATTCAAGCATAAGGGAAATAATCACACCTTCAATGCATTCCAAATGATACACATACAAGCATGAATCGGGTATCACAATGCACATTGAATCACATGGTAAATATCACATGTCGAGTCAAACTTTGATGGTGGAAGAAGGAAGAGAGACCTAGGTAGTTAGGACAAGGAGTGTCATACAAGGGAAAACTCACCTCATGGAAAAACATGAGAGAATAACCTCCTCATAGCAACCAGATGCTACACCAAATATTTCTCTATACACCCAAACCCATGCAAGTTGGACACTTCACTAGGACATGCAGTTTGGTGTAGATAATCTATTTATTACATTTTATTACCCATGTGTTTAAATATTATTCTTGATTAAAATTTCTACCATTCACTAATTCCAACAACCTCTTTGGGCCATGGTCCACGATGGAAGCCACTCCTTTCCCTACCCCTAGACCTCTTCCTAAACACCCAAAGCTCCAATTTATCCAATTGGACTTCGCATGGTTTACAAAGTAACAAAATCCCAATTTGACAAAAACACAACATTTTCTAAAACTATGTAAAAGATCATTTCCCATGGGAGGCAACTCATCTGACATTAAAATTAATAAAGGAATGGTTTAAAATTGAAATTTCATTTTCTTTTCTATTTGCATGAAAAACCATGTAAACCCAAATTCACCATTGTTGCAAGCTTGGCTACCTTGAGTCATTTTCTAACTTCTGTGTTTCAAACTCAAATGGAAATTTGACAGCTACCCATTGTATCATAAATGCACAACATTCCAAATATGCAATAAAAACAAGGTGGGTAATCCTATTTCAAATTTTCCATAACACTGCATGTTTTGCATGTTTCCAACCAAGAACACAAAGAGAAAATACATAAAACAACCATAAATTCATTACTAAGTTTTCCCTACCTAATTAGGATGCCATAGCAATCCACTAACTATGGCATGACAATGAAGAAATCATACAAATTTAAAACAAAGGAAAGATTCAAAAATCATACCTTTCCTACAAGCAATCCAAGGAGGAGAAGAGGGCTTTGAAAGCAATCTTTGATCACACACAAGCATCCACAATTCAAATCCACTTCACTTCAATTAAGGAATCCAAGCAATTCAACCTTTCTTTCATTCATGGAGAAAATCCTTCTTTCCAACAAGAGAGGGTTTGAGAGGAGAGAGAAAATGGAGAGGAAAAATAATGAAATAAAATAACTCATTTTCCTTTTAACACCCAAAAGTCCTAATTTAAAATAGAATATCATTTTTTTAATCAATAACATTTAACACACCATTTAAAATATATCTAATTCATTTCATTTTACTAACCTAAATAATTTAATAAATTACCTAGGAACATTAAAATTGATTTAACAATATTTCAACTTCCAAATACCTTTCAAGCAACACATTTAGTAATACAAAATTAGCTAATGAACTTATTTCAACTATGCATATAGAGTCAAGGAATGAGGAGCATAATCCTAAGGTATTGGTGGTTCAGGGAAAATTCATTAGATGAGGTAGTAGACATTAAAATTCCTTCATTTCCATGCTATCCATCCACCTAATCTTTGTGAGGGATTTGTTTTTCTGTCTGGCAATTCCAATTATGATTGGGTGGGCTTATTGATCCCTCTTCCCCTCCCTTAGAACAATGGCAATCAACAGAGAAACAACTACAATTAAAGTAGTGTTGTCCACTAGGATGAAACAATTGGTGATGGAAATAAGGAACTAAGTTGATAAGAATAGTTATTTCTCTATCTAACTTAGACTAACGACTACTTCTGCTTCCTCTTTAGCTAGGATTTTGACATGTCTAGAATTAGCTAGGTGTGGCTTCCACATACATCCTGAGGATTGAGGTGGTTGGAAAATTCCTTTTGAAAGATGAGGAGTCACATCCCTGTGCCTGGAGTGTGGTACAAGATGGAGGACACTACCATTTGAGAGCCTCTGGGGATGTTGTTCCTTACATGTATTCTCATCTAAAGGGTAGTTAATCTTGGCATCCATTTGGCCAACCACGATGGTGGAGAGTCATTTTTCCATAATGACCTATTTTCTAGTAATAGGAGTGGGTGGGTAGAGGATAAAATAGTTGGCATTCCCTTTTGGGGAAATGATTTGATTCGCTAGTATAATACCTAGATTATCTCAAGGAATTGTACTACAAGGAGGGATATATTTTGGTCTTGTTGAGCCTTAAGGATACATTTTTGCATATTCTATTTAGACAAGATGTATGGGTGTGATCAAATGAAAACATGACATCTATACATGGCCTAAACCTTATTGTACTCCCTTGTTTCTATAAAAGGGAAATCAAGGCCATTTTGAAAGGGTTCTGAATCTCTATTTTAGGTAGTAGTATATTTTATGTCTTAATCTAAAGCAAATAGAAGATTGCTGCATTTCAATTTGTGTTCAAATCTATAGAGAAATGAGTCATTTTCAAAGATGAATACATTGCTATACTGGTTATATAACCCTTTCCATATTGTATAAGTAATGAAGTTCATATGAATGCTCAATATCAAGGATATTTTGGTTCAACTTTATAGTTCTTTGTATTGTGTGTATTTTCTCTGGATTTCTCTCAAGGAGAGAAATGATTGCTTGGAAAATATTTTGTTAACTTTGTTCTGCATTGTGATTTTAAAAGATAGTTCTATAGTATGAGATAAAGGAGGCATCAGTGCAAGGTATTGATGCCATTAGTCTACTTTTAATGAAGTAATATTGCTTCAATGATACACTTGTTTTTTGCAACTTGACTCTTTAACCCAATGGATTAGGCACCAGTCTCTTACTAAGCTAATATGTTGATTTAGATCCATCCCTACAATCAAAATCATTTCTATTTTTGTTTTTGTTCTAAGAGTAGAATTGGATAAATAATCATTCTCAATCATGGTCTGAACTGTGTTATCAGAGGATTAAGTTGATTTGATAGGAACCTATCATCTCCTTGGTTTATTTTCATTGAGAACATTCTATTTTAAAGAAACACTCTAAAAAAAATTGAAATTCTTTTAGGTGTTGTAAAGTGTACACCTGCCTTGGTCTTATAGAACCAAAAGTGCAGAGGATTTTAAACTTATTGTTAATCTTGTTCATTGTCCATTGATCTAGAATCCTTGAGCATGAAAAATTGGCTAAATCTTTAGAGGATATAGATAATTAGTTAGAGGAACCAACACCTTCCACATTTACTTCCCTGCCATCGTGGGCTATCTAGCTTCACCTTTTCCTTGTTGCTTTAAAATTGATTCAAAATTTGGGAACTTTTCAAACCACTTCTCTACCTTATTGCTAATTTTGATAAATTATATTCCATGTCAAAGGAAATGTTCACTACTCTATCTGCTAATTTGTTACCTTCTCTATAAGTATGGCTTATTTTGTAGTCTGGATATTTTCACTACTCTATCTGCTAATTTGTTACCTTCTCTATAAGTATGGCTTATTTTGTAGTCTGGATATTTTCTCAACAACTCTACTTCTCTCTTCAAAATATTATTGAGCCTTCAATTAGGGGTTTCCTTGCAACACAAAGGATTAGTCGTGACCAAAGAGTCTCCTTCAACATGTATTCTTCTTAGTCCTAATAATAATCCCAACTTGAATCCCATAATTAAGGCTTGAATCTCTATTTCATTATTTAATTGAAATCCTATTCATTTTTCTCTTGCCCCTATCAACTCCCCTTCTTCATTCCTGATGACACAACCTATACTTGCTTGACCCAGATTGCCCTCCAAAGACCCATCAAAATTGAGTTTTGGCCATCCAAGATCGGGTGGAATCTATTTTACCATTTGCTACTAAATTATGTTTGTAACCTAATTTAGTGAGGCCTAGCTAGTAGTTGTTGGAAAGGGGGTAAAGAAATTTTTTATGTGTATAATCATCCAATTAATTTATGATGTCTTGACAAAAGAACAAGAAAAGATCACTTATCAGGATCATATGACATCTCAAGTTGGGTTGTCAAACCATCTTGATAAGTGAAATTCCCTAGAGACAAGAAAACAAACATTCAAAGAATGACATGTATCTAACTGACTTCATTTTTTCAGTTATGATGTTGCTAACTATTCAGTACATTTTAGTGCAGTTTCAAGAGAGAGGTATTTATAAACTATCATTTCTTCATCATTTTTTAAACATGTGCATTAAAAGAGATTCAATTGTTTATGCTATGTATTTGATTTAGAAAGAAAAATATACACATCATTGCATAAAGTAAAATAACTGATTATATTTAGAAGAGTGTATAAATATGTCCCACACAAGCTGTGGGAGTGACTGGAGTATACTACATAAAAGTAAATTTTACTTTTTGAAGGAATAAAAATGCATAGGAAAAGTAAAGGGACCCATAGTTGCCCATGAATGATGAATCCTGAGGTTGAGTTGGTCTTCAACTCCATCTATCTGGTGAGCTCTAGAATACCTGCAAAAAGTGTTGTGTTAGAGCTCTGGGTTCCAAAACTTTTCATACACATAATCAAATCAACAAAAAAGTACCATCTACTTTTATGGAGCAGCAACCATCAAATGAATAGTAAGAGAGATAAGTAAATTGAGCATATTTAGAGCCATATCAAATAATGCTCAAGGAGAAACAAAAGAGATAGCTGATCAAGAGATGTAATTACCAAATCAGAAGGACAAAATCAAGAAAGAAAAGCATCCTGGCTTGTAATCCAAAATATGTTTTATGTTCTAACTTGTTTGTTCACTATGCAGGTATAGGTGAAATATTCATTGTAGACTTTATTCAACATGTGGAGTAAAATGTGGCTCCCATAAGGGTTGAGTCCAGCATGCTACCCTCTTGGTTTTCAAGAGGGATATTAAGTGTATTTTTCAATAATGAAAGTGATTTCAAGATCCATGGTAGTCAACAACCAAAGAGAGACATACGAAGAGAAACAGTATATCAACAAGGGGCCTCCATGCATGAACAAGTATATATGTGAAGGAAGTCCCTCAAGGAGAGGATAGTTGGAGATCCATTAGAATGTTTTAGCTTGCAAAATAGTCATTGTAGTTCAGGAGAGGGAGCCATGATGATAAAACAAGGATAACTATGCCTAGGACGGTCGCTTCAAAAGACTGTTAGTTGAGGGGTTTCCATAACAAGGTCCAATGCAAATGAACAAAATACATAAAGATTACTTAGTTCTGGCAGATGCTAATACAAGAGGAGCAGCCAATTTTGAAGGGAGTAATGATTTCATTCAAGCAATGATGACATATCAATGAAAGGATAGTGTTGGTGCTCAATAAAGTGGCAATAGGTAGAAATGCAATCCTATCAGAAGATAGTCATCAGACTTAGAACCTGTAACCTCCAATACAACATAGAAATCCATGTGTTCAAGTTGTTATGAGAATCCTCACACTTATAGAGACTTGAAGGTACACAACAGAATTCAAAAAAGACACACAGAGCACCATCAAGAATGAAGAAATAGTCATGTACAAGTAGTAGTATAAGTTGCAAGAATGAAGAGTCTCCATTAGACAAAGGAACATTATCCTTAGTAGCACAAGACACTGACAGAATAGTCATATAATTATCTTATAATGCACTTCAATGAGGACAGTGACCAAAAGGGGACACAAGGGTCCCATGATGACTATGTATTAACATTCAGGGAAGTTGTGTTTAAACCATTCATAAGTGATAGCATAAGATTATAAGGAAACACCAAAACTACCACAAGAATAATATTTATCAGCATGACAACAGATGGGCTATGATAAAGGTTAGTAATAGTGCAATCCAATCAAGTTGCAAGAGTACAATTTCATAAACAAGTAAGGGCAGCCTTGTAAGCAATGAAGAGGAAGAGGATTGTTTTAGATGGTCATTCTCAAATACCATTCATTCCACCAATCAAAAGTTAGCCTGGGGAAGAAAAAATTAGACAAATATTTATCACTTTTATTGTGAATGAGGTGTAAACTTACTATTGAACATTTGACCATTGGAGTGAATGATATGTAGAGTAGAATCTTCTCATGACAGCCCAAGAACATAGTCACAAAGACTGTAAATAACAGTCAACATTCATGAGGAGACTGCCCCAAAATGATAGTCAACAATCAAGAGATGACTGCCACCTAACATTGAGGAATAGTAAAGTGTAGAGGTCACTATTAAAAAATGAAAGAGGATCATGGATCAAACAATCATAAAAGCTCTTGAAGGAGCAAAGTATCAGGATCTAAAGACAATCATAGAATGACAAGGGACAATCATGACTGGACACAGTACAAGTAAATTTAAAATAGGCCTATGAAATGAAGGAATAGAGGTATCTGCATACAAAGCAAGAATAAGTGTTGCACGGGTGACTGAACTTTTCACTCCACTTCAAACACATGGAAATGATGAAGTCCATGAAGCTCTGGATTCTCCTAGGGTCATATATCATTGTCATGATTTTCAATTACATGATCAGTGTTATTCCTCAAATGTTTGATGGTCATTTGGATGAGTTGGAGCTAGCAATCTTAGCCTCCATTGCCAATATAAGAGTTCAGTGGTTGGCATATGGAATCATGTTGGATATGGCAAGTGTAGTGCAGACTGTATGTGGCCAAGCTGATGGAGCCAAGCAATTCAATATGCTTGCAGTCATTTGCTGAAGGTCTATGGTAATAATGACTCCAACTGCCACACTGCTAACTTTATATATAGGTTTGTAGACCCCATGTTAAGTGCAATAGGGCAGAGTGACTCTATACCCAGTTTGTTAGTTTTGAGATATGAATATTTTGTGACTGTCTACCTCTCACCCATTTCATCTCTGTTTTAGCAGTCTGTTGCATTAGCCAGAACTTTAATTCTACGAACTGGGTTTCTCTAATATTTTTATATATGGTGTAAGTCCTGGATATCTAAATCATATACAAAAACCAGCAATACCCAATTTGTCGTTTTGAGCTGTGAATATTTTGTGACTGTCTACCTCTCACCCGTTTCATCTTTGTTAAAATAGTTAGTTGCTTCACCAATAACTCTATATTTTTGAACTGGGTTTCTCTGATATTTTTCAACAAATTTATTTTTTACATATTCGATGATCATTACTTTCCATCATATGACTCTATTTGAGGGATTCTACCAATCAATCTGTGTGCCCTGTCTATGCTTTCACATTTTGCATTGTTGGTAGCTTCTAAAGCCTTCTCAACAAATTATTTTGTGCTGATCCTATCATATGCATGTGGTTAAAAGTGTGGTAGATTTGATGAAGATGTTAGCTCTATAGGAATGTTTTGTTGTTCTATATTCCTTTCCTCTCAAGCTAACCTTAGAACAACGTTCTTTCATTGTAGCTTCAAGTTTTGTATCTTGTGATTCTAACTAGTGTAAGATATTTATAGCATTCTAATATTATAGGCTTTTAGTCTTGCTTATATAGTTATATTTAATAGTATTTACAAAATTATCATGTTTCTTAATGAAATCTACATCAGTGTAAATAGTGTAAACAATTGTTGTGTTAAATAATTTTTATGCCTTAGGGTTATTTGCATGTTGTTCGCAATCATTTTAATTAAATGAAATTAAAAATAAGTCTTGAGAATTATTAGTTAAAATATTGATACTTGTGGATACTTATATCTTATGATCATATTATAACTACTACTAGGGATTAAAAAGTTATAGTTCTGTATTATTGAGATAGATTCACTTTATAATTGTTAGATGATTGATCATTCTTGGATTAATGTTACATTCCTTAAATATATTGTTGAAGGGTATTAGTTTATGATGTGCTTTGAGAGTGAATGTGATGTGAAACCATTGTATTTTTAATGGTGTCAAGTGTTTTGTCATTTGGGGAAGTTGTTTCCATAGGCCTAAGAGGGTGTGATTGTGTGGGGTTTGGCTATGTGTGCATCATGTGAGTTGAATGAAATGCATTCTTAAAATATTGTCTCATAGTCATGTTAGTATGATACATGTGCAAGATGGATAATGCCTTTCTCAATGTACCTATTCATGTGGTTATGATGACTATGTAAGATGGATAATGCCTTGCTCAATGTACCTATTCATGTAGTTTTGATGACTATGCAAGATGGTTAATGTCTTGCTCTATGTGATGTGAAATGATGTGTATTCTGTGTTGTAAATGCAACATGATGAGAATGTGGTAGTTCATGATTAGTTTATGTTTTGGGACAAGAATTAGTCCCTGTGATTATAATTTGTTTACAAGAAGGTAAATGCCTTGCATTGTATATGTTACTTGTCATTGTGATGGTAATTGTTTTGCTTGATGGATAGGGTCTTCTAGATGCAGGTAGGGGAGTGGCTTTCAATGTGGGGCCGTTGCCCAAAAAGGCTGCTAGGATAACCCATTGGAAGTTTTTAATCCAGTGATAACTTAATAATAAATTTAGAGGGTTGGGTAGTTTCCACACTAAATAAGATAATTGGATGCCTCACCCATGCCTGTAGTGTTCGTTCAGGCTAAGAATGGGATGAGAAGGTCGTGGTTAGCAAGATCAACTTCCTTGTCCTCACGAAAGGATTGCTGGTTCCGCATGTGTCACCCTATGGGGCCGGCATCTAGTGAGAGACTGCTAGGATAACCATAGATGGGGGCTAGTCTCTGGACTGCCAGGATAACCCATGGATGGGGGTTGACGTTCGGTGAGAGACTGCCAAGATAACCCATGTTAGGACCATGTGATGACACTCTTTCCTACTGCAGCCTAGCACTTCCTAATGTGTGTTTTTCCTTTTCATTGTGTGATTGCATCTAGAAGTATTGTTTGAGTTACTTGTGTTGTTCATATTGACCCATGTTGTAATGGAGCCATGTGTAGTCCTTGCACCTGTTAGTCTATTGTCCTTCTCTCCATAGAGCCTTGATTAACCTGGCCATCCCCATTAACAAGGATTAGCTATATATTTTTTAAATATGAAATAATTACTTTATAATTTTTAGGTCCATTCATTTAATAAAAGTATGTCGACTATATTATTAATTTAAAACACTTATCTTATAATTTTAAAAATAATATGTGGGCTCTTTTTACTTTTTGTGAACACCCATCCCTTTATCCCCTTGATGCCACTATGTAACGCCTCTCGACATAAAAAAATATTTGGTATAATATATAAATTTAAATTAATATATTAAAATTTAAAATTTAAAATAATTTCATAATTGAAAAATTATAAATAATTTATTGATTTTACGAACCTAAAAACATAATTATTAAGGCTATAAATTTTTTAAATTGTAATTAAAAATTAATATATCCTATATACTTTTTTTCATTAGTGAATTGGGCTAGAGGGAGCCACATCCCATAATATAAGAAAACTAGAAAAAATCCAAGTCCGTATTGCAAATTAAGTTATAGAAATATTTACATAACCAACTTATTAGCTATGTTTGAAAGGTTGTAAATGCTAGAAACCATGCTAAACTATATTAAAAACAAACTACAAAACTACATCAACTTCATACTCTTCCACCACCTTCCATTTCCTCCTCCTTTGAGCTCTTCGAAGCCACTTTTAGCAACCTATCTATGCCTCCAGAATCGGCTAGGCCTGTAATAATCTTCAAAAAACCCAAACCCTACTGAGCTTCACTATGTCATGCCTCCTATCTCTCTCTCCCACCACAGGAATAAAAAATGGGGCCCAAGGGCCACTGTAAGATGGAAGGACTACCAGCCAAATCCCTGATGCAGTAGGGAATCCAAGACTAGGAATCACCAATTATAGGATTTTTTTAAGTTCTAGTCTGCATTCTATCCTAATCAAATCCCTAGCCATTTCTCTCACTCAATCCTTGGACTCCCCTAAATATAGCATGACTACTAAAAACATGAACGCAATCTCAGAATTGACATGGTATTTTTAATGCATATTCATGAAGGAATTGCCAAGAACCATATCCACATCATGTAGCACCACCAAGGAAGACACCTTAAAGACTCTCATCAATCTCTTATCTGAAATGTCACCACATAAAGCCATTTTCTCACTTCTATCTTTGCAAACACATTTCGACTCCATTTTAGAATAATGCAACCTTGTCTCCCAACCAAGCCATTTATTGAAACTTGCCTTGTAAATCAATGCCAAAGCAACCCACACAAAGCCATGATGTCGTTGCTGAAAAAACACACAAGCCATCGTACTTCTCAATTGCCACCTTCTCGTTCCTTTACAAACAATGAAAACATGAAATAATTCTAGCTCATGGGAGCCTTCCTCCCAAAAAAATAGGCTTATGATAACTAGTGAATGTCTTTTTCCACCTAATGCTGGCTCCACTTGAGAGTGGGAGCTCATGCCACCTCACTATGATCTATGCCAACTATAATTCCAACATCTCCCGAGTCTTGGTTTAGTAGAGATGGTAAATTAGGGATGCAATCTTGCCATTCCAAAAAGGAATGGCTAACAAGAAGGTCCCTACTTACTTAAAAGTCAAAGGTTGCATTGGCTATTTTATCTCCTAAGTGATTAGCTTCTCTAAAAATATGGTTAACTTTATATTCTAAGAGTTATCCATCAAATCCATCCCTCTTCTAAACAAGTTGTTCAATCTCCAATTCTATGTCTGTCTGCTACAAATGTCATTGATAGTCAGTAGTGAGTCAACTCATATATGTAATCTTCTAGCCCCAGAAGCCAAGCTTAACTACAAACTCAAAATAAGAGCATGAAACTCTTATTCATTATTTGACATAACCCTAGTCTTTTTGATGCTGCTCCTAAGAACTTTCCATTATGATATGTAACGCCCCGCCAAAGAACCTTGAGGATAACACAACTAAGCTTACAAAAAGGTTAATTTTTTTTTAAATGAAAGAAATAACAACAATCATATATTTATTCATAACATTTAAATTAAGCTTTATCCTCTAGGGTTCCATGGCTGCATTACTAACGAACTAAAACAAGATCTAACAAACATTATGAATTAACTAGCAAACACAGTTCATTCTAAGTCTAATTGCATCAGATAAATAAACACATACAATTCCATATTATATCATCAGATAAGTAACATCAGGACCTTGCACATAGGATCATGAGTATATAGACAAGTTCCTTTACAAGAGAGTACAACATTACATTGGAGTACATACATCAAGATAACAGTACATGATTCAACTGATATACAAGACTGGAACATGATCATAATTATTTGTTTCCTCAAGCTAGAGAAAGATCTAAAATCTTTCATACACGGTACATCTTTCTCGCATACGATCAACAAGGGAAACCAATGGAGAGAAAAGCACAACCACTCAACCATGTGGAACCCTAAGGTCCACCCCCCATACTAAGAAAACAATCAAGAAAGATAGTAGACTAATAGGTGCAAGGACTACACATGGCTCCAATACAATATGAACAACAGAAGAACTCAAACATCACTTTCAGAGGCAATCACACAATGAAAGGGAAAAACACACATTAGGGAGTGCTAGGCTGTAGTAGGGAAGAGTGTCATCACATGGTCCTAGCATGCGTTATCCAGGCTATCTCTCTCTAGAAACTGGCCCCCATCTATGGTTATCCTGGTACCCTCTCTCTAGGCACCGGCCCCATAGAGTGACACATGCGGAACCAACAATGCTTTCATGAGGACAAGAAAGTTGATCTTGCCAACCACGGCCTTCTCATCCCATCCTTAGCCTGAATGAACACTACAAGCATGGGTGAGACATCCAATTATCTTATTTACTGTGGAAACTATGCAACCGTCTAAATTTATTATTAAGTTATCACTGGATTAAAAACTTCCAATGGGTTATCCTGGCAACCTCTTTAGGCACCGGCTGCACATTGAAAGCCACTCCCCTACCTACATCTAGAAGACCCTATCCATCAAGAAAGACAATTACCATCACAATGACAAGTAACATATACAATGCAAGGTATTTACCTTCTTGCATACAAATCATAATCACAGGGACCAATTCTTGTCCCAAAACATAAACCAAGCATGAACTACCACATTCTCATCATGTTGCATTTACAACACAAAATACACATCATTTCACATCACACAGAGAAAGACATTATCCATCTTGCACATGTATCATACTAACATGAGTAGGAGACAATAGTTCTAGAATGCATTTCATTCAACTCACATGATGCACACATAGCCAATCCCCACACAATCACACCCTCCTAGACCTCTGGAAATAGCTTCCCCAAATGACACAACACTTGACACCATTAAAAACACAATGGTTTCACATCACATTCACTCTCAAAGCACATCATAAACTAATACCCTTCAACAATATTTGTAAGGAATGTAACATTAGTCCAAGCATGATCAATCATTTAACAATTATAAAGTGAATCTATCTCAATAATACAAAACTATAACTTTCTAATCACCAGTAGCAGTTATAATATGATCATAAGATATAAGTATCCACGAGTATCAATATTTTAACTAATAATTCTCAAGACTTATTTAATTCAAATGATTGTGAACAACATGCAAATAACCCTAAGGCATACAAATTAAACACAACAATTGTTTACACTATTTACACTGATGTAGATTTTATTAATAAACATGACAATTTTGTAAATATTATTAAATATAATTGTATAAGCAAGACTAAAAGCCTATAATATTAGAATGCTATAAATATCTTACACTAGTTAGAATCACAAGATACAAAACCTAAAGTTCCAATGAAAGAACCTTGTTCTAAGGTTAGCTTGAGAGGAAAGGAATACAGAACAACAAAATATTCATATAGATCTAACATCTTTATCAAATCTACCACACTTTTAACCATATGCATATGATAGGATCAGTACAAAATAAATTTGTTGAGAAGGCTTTAGAAGCTACCAACAATGCAAAATGTGAAAGCATAGACATGGCACACAAGTTGATTGGTAGAATGCCTCAAAGAGAGTCATATGATGGAAAACAATAATTGTAGGATATGCAGAAAATGAAGTTGTTGAAAAATCTCAGAGAAACCCAGCTCAAAAATATATAGTTATTGGTGACGCAATTCACTATTTTAACAAAGACGAAATGGGTGAGAGGTAGATATTCACAAAATATTCACATCTCAAAAATGACAAACTGGGTATGGCTGATTTTCGGATATGATTAGATATCTAGGACATGCACTATATATAAAAAAATTATAGAAACCTTGTTCACAAAATTAAAGTTATGGCTAACACAATAGACTGCTAAAACACAGACGAAATGGGTGAGAGGTAGACAGTCACAAAATATTCATATCTCAAAAATGACAAACTAGGTATGCCTAATTTTTAGATATGATTTAGATATCTAGGACATGTACCATATATAAAAGACTTAGAGAAACCCAGTTCATAAAATTAAAGTTATGGCTAATGCAACAGACTGCTAAAACACAAACGAAATGGGTGAGAGGTAGACAGTCAGAAAATTTTCATATCTGAAAAATTACAAACGGGGTAAGGTTGATTTTTGGATATGATTTAGAAAACTAGGTCCTACACGACATATAAAAATTATGGAGGAACCCAGTTCGTAAAACTAAAGTTATATCTGACGTAATAGACTAGGTTTAGAAAATGCAGAAGAGAATTCACAAAATATTTCACTAAATCTAATGCAACAATAAATCAGTTTCATATCTGAGTCCATAACTGGAATATTGCTTCAATCACATCTTCACAAATTTTCCAGCTCGCATATGTTTTTCCCAAGTCTTTTCTTCTAGAAGCTATGGTTTATGGTGCCAAAAGAAAATGAAAACTTCCTGAGAGAGAGATCTCTAAAACATAAAACATATTCTTCATTTGAAAATGCACGCTCCTTTCCCAAATTATGTCTTCCCCCACAATTTCTTCTAGAAGATTATGCTTTATTACTTTATTACAATTTTCTATTTTAACCAAACAATCATTTCTCTCTGATTCTAGTTATTTTAGAATTTGCTATTTATTTCATTTACAACTAGACAAGATTCATTTAGGATTTTATCTACTTTAGTATTTTCTATATTTATATATATGACAACTTGCAAATATTATCTATTTTATTGCCATTAACACAACACTAAATTATATTAATTTATTTATTTATCTCTAGTTGGAATTACATTTATTACTATTATTATTTATTAACTTAACTTCTCGAATAATATATTTTTCATAAACTAAATTTACTTAAGGACATTTATATATATATATTTTATTTAACAAAAAAACTTCATAACTAATTATTTTATTTTAAGGCAACAATAACCAAAAAAATACCAACAAAATAACCCAACTACCAAACCATAACTAACTACTATGCAAGATCGGCAAGTAAGACCACTACAACAATGATTGACTATCATGACAAAACTGACAATACTTACAGGGTGCACAACCAGAAACTCATCCTCTTCAAGGATGATAGTTAAGCTAGGGCACAATATGTTATCTCCATTCAATAGTTCCATTGGTTAAGGCACGCTCAGACCTGTTAATTCAAGTGGAGTCGATGCTTGGTACTTGCAGCCTACAGCAAACAACATGGGTGAACATGTATATATATGCAATCATGTAGTCATACACACAGTGAAAGGAAGTAGCAGTGTACTCATGCATGAGTAATGCGACACTCTTCCTTTCACCCACACATCAAACATGTAATCACAACACACATAGCAATTAGTAACTGAACGACTAAATAAGAACCATCATTAGATAAACACATGATACACGTAATAAGATTGATCCACACAAAACATCACAATATAACATCCTATGATACAGAATCAGTGACATAAAAATCAATTCTAACATATGACAATCATAGTAAGATCAACATCATAATTACCTAAATGTAAAGAATGTCAGAGCATATGAGTTGTTAGTGTCACAACAAGGATTATCAATAAAACATACTAACTTCATCTTAATGCTCCTTAGTTTGACCACCTGCACATTCAAGGTGAGAATGGAGGGTCACTACATGATATCTCAAAATGCATCTTGCACTAGGCCTGCCTGGGTTGCCTCTCACCTTGTCAAAATTTACCTTTAACCCAACCTATGCTTCGGGGATTCCACTTAGCCTCTCTCTTTTTATATACTTAAAAGGTATAAAATATTAAAATTAAAATTAAAAAGAAATTCAACTAATAAAATGATTATTAAATAAATATAAATAATTTTTTTTATAAAAATAAAATAATTTTTAAATGGTTTTAAAGTAAAATAAATAAAATAACTTTAAGTTAAAATTTTAAATGATAAATAAATTGAATGATGTAAAAAATTATTGTTATTTTAAAAAAAAAAGTACTTTTAACATATTAAATATTAAAATGAAATTAAATCTTATGGTAATATTTTATTAAATAAAAAATTTAAATAGTTATATGCTTTTTAAATATTGGCACTTGGACACAACTAAGAAAACATGCAGCAAGGAAGAGAAGGCTACGTGCTGTGTGAGGAGAAGGCTATGTACTACTTGTGAGGGCACGCGCTTGCCTATCTTTTTTTTCTGTAGGTGCGCTCTTTGTCTCTGCTTGGTGGCTATTCGCTGTGGGGGGTCGTTTTGTGCAATCGGGGTGGGGTTTTTTCTCCATTTTTAGCTTGTGCGGCTGCAATCCGACAGAGGGTTTCGCATTGGGGTGGCTGTGGGTTTGGTGAAGGGTGCGGGGAGGTTGGGAAGCGGTGTCAGGGCAGCGTGTAGGGTTTGGTATTGTGGTGGAATGGTAGGGGCTTCAAAAAGCATGGGTTTTGCTAGTGTGAAGCCGCCTCAGGGTTTGCCTGAGGCTTCCTCTTTTGTGGGTGAGAGCTCTAAGCTCAAGAAAGTGAATGGTTGTTTGCCGCAGAGTCTCGATCGTCTGATCCTGGTTATCTCTCCTGAATCAGTGGAAGAGGACATATCTTAATGGAGCCAACATGTCCTGATTTGCAAGTTCCTCGGTATTCGTATCCCTCTCTCGGCCTTGGAGTCTTGGATTCGTCGGTCCTGGCAGGTTGAGGGTGATTTTGATATTTTGGTGGCTGCGAATGGCTATTTCATGGTTGATTTTTCTTGCATTTCAGATCATAATCGCGTTTTTGAAGGAGGGTTGTATTTTTACAATCATGTTGGCTTGTTCATGAAGCCCTAGCATGGACATTTTAATGCAGCAGAGGATTTACCTTCACGGGTTCCAGTGTGGGTCCGTCTGCCATGGCTACTACTAGAGTTTTGGAGGAGGATATTCTGCTCTAGATTGCGGCTTTGCTGGGGAAGCTGGATGCTATCGCCCAGAATACTTTGGATAAAAAAGTTTTTACCTTTGCTCGTATTTGTGTTGAAATTGACTTAAATAATCCATTGCCGGATTCTTTGGAAATATGTCTTGGCTTTGCTTTGTGGGTTCAAAGGTTAGACTATGAGTCCCTTCCTTTCCAATGTCACTTCTGTCATGAGTATGGACACCTTCAACGCCAATGTCCTCGGGCACCCAAATCTGCAAGGGTTTCTTCTCCTCCTTCTTCAGGGCCTTCGGGGGAGAAGGGGGCTAAAGGCAAGTCGCCTGTGGCTGAGGATGGGACCGATAAGGATGGCTTCATTCCTGTTAAGCCTAAGGCTAAAGGAAGGGGACAGAAACGGGCCTATAAAGATAGACAGAGTGATCAGGGTTTCAATCAGTTTGAGGTCTTGGATAATCTGGCCTTGGAAGAGGGGATGCTTGTTGAGTTTCCTTCTGGGGCCACGGGTATGGATACAGGGCTGGAGCAGGCAATTGTTGTTAAGGATTTTTCTCTGGCTTTGGAGCAGGGGAATTCTAGGCTTCCTGATGCCTCTGTCGATCCGTAGGATGACATTGTATTAGCAGATTTAGCTAAGGAGGTGTTGCTGGCCAATAAGGCATGAGGATTATCTCATGTTCTGGGGGTGCTACAACAACCTCTCAAGAGGGGTCATCTTGACAATTCCTCTAAAGCTGGTCATAAAAAGGATGTGGATAAGCTTAAGTCCACTGGGGATTTGTTGGTGGAATCTGGGTTGGTTAAGACCATTGATGCCCTCTTCTCTCCACCTTCCTCATGATTATTCTTTCATGGAATGCAAGGGGGTTGAATAGCACCCCCCGTCAAAAGGCTATTCAAGATTTGATTGGGGTTCATTCTCTGGATATCCTTTGCGTTCAAGAGACTAAGCTTCAGGTGGACTTCATGCTTCTGTATGCTCCCCGTATTTGGTCTTTTGGTCAATGTCAGTGTATTGGTTCTAGGGGAAACTCTAGAGGTCTAGCTCTATTCTGGGATCCACAAAAGGTTGTTCCTCGCTGGTGGATTTCTAGCCATTCCTCTATTTCTATGGTGGCTTCAGTTCTGGAATCTAGGGAGACTATTCTGGTCAGTAATATTTATGCTCCAATTGACATCCATGGTAAATTCTAGCTTTGGGCCTCTATCAGGTTTGTTTGGTCTTGTGCTCCTTTTCTTCCTTGGATCTTAGCTGGTGATTTCAATTCTATGTTGTGTTTGGAGGAGAAAAGAGAGGGGCTGCCTAGCCTTGGTCTTGCTTTAGCTCTTTTTCGGGCAAATGTGGATTCTCTTGCTCTTGTTGATGTTAAACCCTCTAATAAAATTTTCACTTGGAATAATAGAAGGAGTGGGATAGAAGCGATATCTGAGCGGCTGGATAGATTTCTTGTTTCTAGTTTTTGGATAGGCGGCAGCATGGTCACTTGTTCTCAGATTCTTGATTGGTGTGGCTCTGATCATTGGCCAATCAAGTTTTTTGCTTCTTCTTTTCCTACTCAAAAAAATCCTCCTTTCAAATTTTAGATTATGTTGCTTTGAGATCCGTCCTTGTATGACCTTGTTGCCCAGTGGTGGCGGGATGGGGCCCTTGCATATGGTACAGCTATGTATTGTCTTGTTAAGAAGTTGCAACATATCAAGTATCATCTTAAGCATTGGAATAGGTCATGTTTTGGCAATCTTCGGGCCAAGAAAAGAGAAGCGCAGGCTCATCTTGCTAGTATTACTTGTCAAATTCATGATTTGGGATTTTCAGAGACTCTGGGACATGCTGAGTCCCAGGCTTTGAAATTGGTGGAAGAGTGGGAGCTCCGAGAGGAGATTTTCTAGAAATAAAAGGCAAGGATTGACTGGCTTCAAGAGGGCGATAGGAATACTGCTTTCTTCCATCATTCTGTGCAAGCTCATCGGAATAAGTGTTATATCTCTTCTCTTGTTAACTCTGAGGGTCTTTCGTTTTCCTCGCAATAGGCCTTGTCTAGAGAGGCTCATCAGTTTTATTCTGCTCTATTTACTGAAGACTCACCTCCTATTGAGGCTGATGAGAATAGGGTCCTTGCTTGCATTCCTTCTTTGATTTCTAATGATTTGAATGTTTCTCTTACTCGTCTAATTTCCCTGGCTGAAGTGGAGGAGGTTGTGTTTGGGATGAATAAGGGGAAAGCTCCTGGCCCTGATGGTTTTCTAGTTGAATTTTTTCAGGAGTTTTGGGATATTGTGAAGCTAGATTTGTTGGAGGTTGTTCGGGAGTCTCTGCATAGTAAGCAGATGCTACGAACCCTAAATACTACTTTTCTAGTTCTCATCCCTAAAAAGGAAGGTACTAATAGGCTTGAATTCTTTAGACCTATTGCACTTTGTAATGTGGTGTATAAGATTATCACGAAATTAATTGCTGAGAGGCTTAAACCTTGCCTGCCCGTTGTCATTTCTGAAGAGCAAGGAGGATTTGTGGTAGGTCGGCAAATTCTGGATGGGGTGGTGGTAGCATCTGAGGTCATTCATTCCATGGTGACCTCTTCGAAGCAGTCTATGTTCATCAAGTTGGATATGGCCAAAGCTTATGACAGAGCTAAATGGCGTTTTCTTTAGAAGATCATGTTGGCCTTTGGTTTTTCTGTAGATTGGGTTAGGTGGATTTTGAGTTGTGTGACTTCCTCCTCCTTTTTGATTATTGTGAATGGTGAACCTTCTAAGCCTTTTGGTGCTACTAGGGGCCTTCGTCAGGGGGACCCACTCTCTCCTTATCTGTTTATTATTATGGCGGAGGGGCTGAGTCAGTTTCTTAAATTTTGGGTTTCTCAAGGCCTGATTCATGGTTGGCAGTGGTGCTTGGGTATGCCAACACTTTCTCATCTCTAGTTTGTGGATGATACTTCTCTTATGAGGTTGGCTCGTATCCGAGAAGCTGATTCCTTTAGGCAAGCTTTGGATATCTTCCTTGCTGCTTCGGGATAGAAAATCAATGAGCAAAAGTCTTCTATTTTCTTTTTTAATACACCTCAGGCTATCCAAAGGCAGATTGCAGCTATTTTGCGGTTTCAAATTGGGTCTCTTCCCTTTGTCTATTTGGGTATTCCTCTTGCTATTGGACGTCAACCTAGGTCTTAATGGCAGATATTGCTTGACAAGCTGAGGCTAAAGGTTACTCATTGGACTCATCGATGGTTGTCTACAGCTGCTAGAGTGACTCTTCTCAAGTTAGTTATCTAGGCCCTTCCTATCTACAGATGCTTTGTTCAAGTGGCCCCTTTGTATTTCCTTAGGGAATTTGATGCCCTCTCATGTCAATTTCTTTGGAGTGGTAACCTGATGTCTACTAAGTGGAGCTTGGTTAAGTGGGATTCTGTGTGTAGACCTAAGCAAGAGGGTGGTCTTGGTTTACGCTCTGCTATTTTGAATGGGAAAGTTCTTGCTGCTAAGCTTTACTGGCGTTGGTGCACTAGTCAACATCAGTTATGGGCCCGTATTCTCAACCATAAATATCTCAGGGGTGTTGCTTCTTGGGAGGTTCCTCGCTATCCTTTGGAGGGGAGTGGTTCTATGATTTGGAATACTTTGAAAGGTGGGGCTCATTTGATTAAATGTGTGCTTTTTTGGATTTGTCATTCGGGATCACAGGCTCTTTTCTAGTTAGATTCTTGGGATGGCCACCCTCCTATTCTCTCTACTCTTCCTCACCTCCAATCACTTTTTGGTGTTTTTTCTATGGCTGGCTGGGATACTGTTGAGCATTATAAGTTGGCACACCATTGGGGATCGGCTGTAAGCTTCCATTGGAAGCTTCCTTCTGAGTGGCCACCTGGAGGCTCTGAGGTCGATAGGTGTGAGCTGGCTCAGCGTCTGGCTTCCCGTGCTTGTAATTCGTTGAGGGGACCTAATGTCTTGGCCTGGGATGGTTCAGATTTAACTGGGAAGTACTTTGTGTTTGCTGGTTATAAGCAGCTTGGTAGACAGTTATTTGGGGATAATGAGGTCCCTTGGTAGAAGCATGTTTGGCACAAGTTGTCATGGCCCAAGTGCACTTTCTTCATTGGTTAGTTGCTCAAAACCGGTGTCTCACCTGGGATAATTTGTGTAAGCGTGGTTTCCAAGGCCCTTCTATGTGCGTTTTGTGCCGTAACTATGAGGAGAGTGTCTCTCATCTCTTCTTCCAATGTTCCTATGCTAGGGAGATTTGGCATTTTTGGTGGAGGGTGTGGAATAAGCCTTATTGGCATGTCTCCTTGCTGGTTGATTTTGTGGATCAGTGGGGCAGGGCTCCTATTTCTACTTCCTTTCTTCAGGCAGCTTGGGCTATTGGCCCTTCCTTTATTATCTGGAACCTTTGGTTGGAAAGAAATCGACAGATTTTTTAGGAGATGGTGGTGGCCCCTCACTTGTGGTGGAAAATTTTGCATTCTTTGGGAGAAACAGTTGTGGCTAAGTGTGATCTTACAGCATCAGTGGATCCTTGTGAGGTTGGTTGTTGTAATCATCTTCATCTCCTGCCTCCGCTACGTCAGCTCATGCGCAACAGATGTAGACATCCTACCCCGAAGGTGAATAGGGAGGGGAGATGGTCTCCTCCCCCTCAAGGCATCTTAAAAATCAACACGAATGGCTCTTCTCGAGAAAATCCCGGTCTTGCTGGAATTGGTGCTGTTGGTCGGAATAGCTCTGGAGATGTTCAGTTTATCTTTTCAGTTTATAAGGGTCTTCATACTAATAATCTTATGGAGGCTCAAGCTATTTTAATGGTTGTGGAGTGTGGAAGTCAATTGGGTTGGCGAAGGATTATATGTGAGTCTAATTCCCAGGTTGTGGTGAATTTATTGAATAGACGGCATTTAGATGATGTTAGCTGGCAGCTGGCTTTGACTGCTGCTCAGATTCTTAACCTTTGTGATTCTTTGGAGTTTGTTACTTTTGCTCATATTCCTAGAGAATGGAATGGTGTTGCTGATTGTTTGGCTAAATGGGCTTCGGAACATATTCATGATTGGAATTTGATGGACCGAGGTTGTTTACCCCCGGATCTATCCCATCAGTTGGCTCACTTGGTGGAGCTTGATAGGGCTATGTAATTCCCTTGCTCTATACTTCTTCTTGTTCTAACAAATTTTTACCCCTCCTTTTTGTTAAAAAAAAAAATATTGGCACTTATAATTTTTTTTCTCACATTTGTTTAAGATAGACCATATTTTACAACTTTAAAAATATTAGACCGCATAACTTGACTTGCTAAATTTTTACATAAGGAAATATAATATAATATTCTTATTTATAAAATAATATTCTTATTTATAATATTCTTATTTAGTTTAACTAAATATTTTTTCAATGTAACATTTTTTTAATATTAATAAATATAAATTACATTGTATAAAAATTAATATTTAACTATAACCTTATTCAATTCTATTTCAATTTTCTTGAATTTAACATTCAACTATTACTTTTTTTAAATTTAATATTTAACTATTACAATTTTCATACATTTAATATAAAATTTAGTATGCAAGTTTTATAGTCTTAAGTTTAATATTCAACTACTTCCATTGAAGGCTTGAATTACATGTACTTTGGCATGTATTTATATCATTGATGCTCTAAATTGCATCTTTCATGATTGGTTTGTTAAATTTAAAAAATAATATAAACATATTATAAAATAAAATAATTATTGTAAAAGAAATCAACACTTGATTTTTCTTAAAATAACACAATCTACAAATTTTTATAATAACACCCAAAATAAGAACCATATACCATATAAAAAATCATAATAACAAGCACAGTAATATTCTAATCACAATAATATCTAGCCAATATTTTATAGCCATTTTCTTTAAAATACAAATAAAAAAAATGAAGAGCCTAAGAGATATCTAAAAATGAATAGGTTGAAACTTTAATTAACATTTTCACTTTTCGCATAAATACATGCCAAACTACATGCAATTCAAGCCTTCAATGGAAGTAGTTGAATATTAACCTTAAGACTATAAAACTTGCATACTAAATTTTAGTTGAATATTAAATGTATGAAAATTGTAATAGTTAAATATTAAATTTAAAAAAGTAATAGTTGAATATTAAATTCAAGAAAATTGAAATATAATTGAATAAGGTTATAGTTATATATTAATTTTTATACAATGTAATTTATATTTATTAATATTAAAAAATTGTTACACTAGATTATTAATTTGAAAAATATTTAGTTAAACTAAAAAAATATAGATTTTAATTAAGAGAACACTAGTAATGTCTTTCTTTAAATAAACAATAGTTTTTAGATATAAAGAATTTTTATATTTTTATGTATCTTTTTTTCTAAATATTGATGAATAAAGTTAATTATTTTATTAAAAAAGTTATATAAATTAAAAAATATTAATAGTTTGAATGAGTATACAAAGAATCAAACTTGTTGAGATTATACTTGCACTCCCAAATAAAATTGTAAAAATAATCTATTTTTAACATAAAACCATTCATTTTATAGATAAACTTAAAAATTTTATGATATAATTTAAATTTAAAAAACTTCTAACATATTATCAAAAACAAATAAATTTTTAATCCAAATAAAAAATAATAATAAACCACTATATGTTATTTTATTAAAATTGATTGTTAAATCCCTAAAATATTGTGAAAACATTCAATAATAAAATGTTTAGAAATTATTATTATTTTACATATATTATATTTAAAAGATCAAAATTAATTTTAATTACACTTCAACATCTTTACATGTAGTTTTGAGCTCAAGAAACACTAACATATTAACAATAAAACAATATTAATCTTAAAAAAGACTTTTAAAATATAATAATATAAAAATTTTCAACCTAAAAATACAACTATGCATGAAAATCTCAAGAAAACACGATATCTATTCATGAATTAGTCATAGAAAAAAATATATGACGATCTCAAGGCAATATTAATTAGTCATAGAAAAAAATATATACTAATGATGCTTACATCTTGGCCCATACAAAATTTGAAATCCATATCTTGATGTTATAGAAATATTTTATCCATTCTCCGTGCATGGGTCCTTAGGAGAGAGACTAACTTTAACCTTGGCTAACAATTTGATCGGTATATTTGACAAGTAGACATTGAATAGATCCTTATAAAGTGACGATAATTGTCAATTAAATTATGTGTACTCAATTGAACAACTCCGCAGATTAGATTTTCGACACCTATTAGGGCCCAGGTCAAAAATATTAATACTTTGAACTTCGTTTATCCCGTGATTAGCTAACCAGTCAGTCAGCCATCCCATTCACATCCCTATAACAATGTGAGATTTTGTATTCATTAAGCCAAGTTAAGCACTTCCATATAGGTTGTATTAAGTATTTCAATTTCCAATCAAGTGCCTTTTTTGATTTTAAGGTAGTGATGATTATCATTGAATCTCCCTCAATATATAATTGTGGTGATGATTATCATTCAATCTCCCTCAATCCATAATTGTTTGATGTTTAAATCTATGGCCAATTCTAAGCTTTTGAGGAGAGATGAAGCTTCTGTTTTATTATTAGTTCCCTTTGGGAGTTTGGTTTCTTTAGTGAAAATGACATTTCTAGATGGGTCTCTAAGTATACATCCCACACCTAAGAGACTAGGATTTCCCCACAATGCTTTATCAAAATTTAGCTTGAGGAAAGGAGTGGTGGGGGAATCTATTTGACCAGATTAAGATTCACTTTGATTGCCTTGTTTTGAATTGAGCATACTTGGGAGGGGGGTGAATCATCTACCATTTGTTGAGAACAAAATTATCCCAATTCAAAAATTCTCAATTGGAATTGGTACACCTCATCACCTTAGCCATCACCACTTCTGATATGACTGCACCAATTTTCCTTAGTACCTTTTCTAGTGGAGAGGGATACTTTATGAAAATTAATGATTTAAGCCTTGAGTGGTTACATCTAAAATGTTTAATTAAAAGGGATTAGATAAAAACCCCTTAGATCAACCCTCCTTGGAAATAACCCCCTAGTCTTAAATCAAACCCTTGATGGAGTCTCCTTTGCACCTATCAAAATGCTAACAAGAAACCAATTTTGCTTCACCTTTTGGGGGACCAAATAAAGTCATTTAGAAATTCTATTTTTGAAGTATGTAGCCCTTAGTATAAGCTTTCCAAAAAGTATTATATTGAATATATTTCATTTGATTATTATATTTTTTTTCTTTTTTCTAATGAACATAGGGTTTTCACCAAACATCAATGTCTCTATTCTAGACACGTGGAAAAATAAAATATAGAGAAAAAAATTCTAAAAAATATCTGCACACTAGGTATTGATGTCCTTGTTTCAACAAAAAATGAATAAGTTAATTTCGATATATAAATAAAAAGTTATGTTGGATGGTATAAACTTATGTCTAAATTATAATCAATTTCACTTCAAAAATTAATTTAAAAAATATGCAACAAATAGTTATTAAAAAATATATGCGCACTAGATATTGATGTTACAAATCTATGTTTAAAAATTTATAATTTTTTCTTTTCTATAAATTTTTTTATGTTGTATGGTAAAAAGATTAATGTTTAAAAATGACGTTAACTATAAAAAAACAAGTTATTAAAGGTTACATAAAAAAAATCACAATTTTTTTTTAAAGTACATTTAGAATCTACACACAAATATAAAAAATCATTAGTTCACATCATCTTCAAATTCTTATTAGATTAGTTGCTATAGGTGTTAGAATGTAGAAATTTGGTTAAAAATATTGATTTCAATGTCCCACATTGGCAAAAAAAGTGGGACACAGTATTGTGGACTAACCCGAATAGTAGCAAGAACTACCTTTACCATGATCAATCTACTTGCCAAAGATAACCACCTAGCTTTCCATGATAAAAATTTGTTCTTGATTGACACTAGCACATGTGTTTCCAAATGTCTTTCTTACCATTGCCAACATATAGTGGAATTTTTAAGTATTTCCTTGGTATCGCTTCCACCTTATATCCTAAGATGTCATTGATTCTTCTTTGAACAATGGGATGAGAAAAGAAACTGTATACCTTAGATTTTTTTGGATTTATGGACTCTCTTGAAAGCCTACAATATAAAGAGAGAGTTTCCTTTATGCATTTTCCTCCCCACAAGATACTTGTCCAAATAACGTGGTATCATCAATGAATAGAGCATGGGTGATAGAGTCTTGTGCGAAAGGAAACTTGATACCCCTCCAACTATTCTATTGGTTTTGGGCTTTTCTCACCCAGTTCAATGTCTTCGCCATGATTATGAATAAATATGGAGACAATGGATCTCATTGCTTGAGTTCCCAAGTAGAATTGAATGATCCTATTGCAGATCTATTCACTATGATTGTGAACCTGATCCTAGACATGCATTAGAAAATCCATTTGCACCAATTATTGGAAAAACCAAAGCCAAGAATAACCTGCATAAGAAAATCCCACTTGGCCTTATCCTATGCTTTAGCCATGTCTATTTTTATTTTCATGGTGGGTATCTTGAGTTCTTGTATGAAATGTAGAACTTCATGCATGATGATCGTGTTGGTAAAGGTGTGTTGTACACCTTACATAAAATGAATAATTTTAATTATTTAAAATAAATATTTATTTTTGGTGCATCCATGTGATGTGTTTAGCCACAATAAATATTTATTTGGGTGCCACTTGTAAATATTTTATGTGACATTGGATTAGTTATAATATGTTCTTGGGACATAGAATAATTAATTATTTTATTTGGGAAATTATTTAATATTGGGAAAAAGTGAAAACTTAGTACCAATAATTAATTGTGGGGGTCAATGGTTTTGGGATACATGGTTTTACCATACTACATCTTGTATTTGTGTGAGCTTATCTCTATAAAAGAAAGTAGATGAGTAGTTGTTGAGGTTGGTTGATTTAACTATTGGGTATGTTAGTCTAGATTAATCTTCTCTTGTATGTTACATATGTGAGGAGAGGAAGCATGGATTAGGATGTGTGGTTACATGATTCTCATTTTCTTGTTCACATGGAGTACAATTAGGGAGCTTGATGGTTCAGAAGTATTCATGGAGGCTATGTATTGTAATCTTTGTTCATGAGATAATACAATGGATATGGATGCTTTTGGAGGCTAGGTTTTCCCTCATGAAGCGTTTTCCTAGGGTATATCTTGTGTCACCTTGATTGTAAGTTTTCTTATTCTTTTACATGTAGATTTTTGAATACTATGTTTTGTATATTTATCTCTCACAGGGTTATGAGGAAATGTCTTTATCGTTGTATATTTTCCATCATTTGGTATCAGAGCTTGATTGCTATGGTTGTGGGAGGAGATATCCCTAGTTTTGTAACCCTTCCTATGAGTAGATTTTTGCGTATAGTTTGATCAATGGGTTTGCAGGAAATCATTGAAGGTATTTTCAAGGTTACAGTGTGGGGCATAACTTTCACCTAGTATGTCAAGTTTTCAAATTATTATAGTTAATGGAAAGATATTTTAGAGTACTATGCCATGGTGTTAGTGATTTTTTCAAATTTTTCTATTTTGACCAAAAATTTCCAGTTGGAAGCAATATTTTTATTTTGATCTTGGATGGGGCATAAACTTGTGCATATGGCGTCCACATCTAGACTTCTTATAGGAATTGGAAAGGTATTTCAGAGCACTACGTAGTGGATTAGGTTTACAAATGTTATTCTAAAGTTTGTTTATCTTGTTTCAGTTTGAGCTATTATGTTCTTCCTTTGACTTTTGGTACTTTACCAGCATATGGAAAATTGAATCTGTGGTGATTTGGTATTTAAGTCATTAAAAACTTACATGTTTATATCTGATTATACTTGGTTAATGTGATTACCAATGCATGGGTGAATTTGCATGTTGCATTGTGAGATCTACAAGTTGTGCAATGTTGTAGATTGTATGTACTTACACGTTGCATAGATGACTTGAATGTGGGCTACCTATACCTATAGATATTTTAGTTTTTATGTAGATTATATTTGGTTGGCTTAGATTGGTCACCTAGTTTATCGGTTTGGTTTCCATTATGAGATGGAGATAGATGGTATTACCTGATATAGTCATGATATGTGACCTATATTTGTTGACTATATGGTATAGTTGTGTGAGAACCGGTGAGAGTTTGATGGAGGTACATTGGGTGGTGATCATGGTGCCATAGATTTTCCTTGTATGGTTGGGACTTTGGCATGACATGTTTGTTATACAAGTGCATTATCCGTGGTGTTGGATTGATTCTTCTTTTATAGGTGGTGTTTTATCTTCTTGGTATTGAGTACATTGGTCATTTTGTTTGGAGATTCATGATAGTGTGGTGTTGCATTTGGAGTTTAGTATGGATTGATCATTGAGGTGCTCATGGATACTAGGAGACTTGGGTGAGGCTAGAGGTCTCTTGTTCTTTGAGAACATGTGTTGAGATGATTACTCTTTGATGAGATTTCAGCAACAAGACTGAGGAACTACACCTTGGTTAAACATGACTTCAACATGGACCTATTGAGGAGATTATTCTTGGAGGAGAAATCTTGAAAGGAAGAAAGTTACGCAGGAACAACTTCCTACACTGATCTAATGAGGAAAGGTTTATTCAAATTTTTATCTCTTACAGTTATAGATTAAGATGTACATTAACAAAAATGTAATAACATCCAAATGCAAATACAAAGATCACAACACAAGATGTATGCGAGGAAAACACTTTTGGGTGAAAAATCCTACACTCCAAATCTTACACAATGTATTATCAAATCAAAGGATGATTACAACATGCTTGAAATGCAAGTTCTTCTAGGAGTACACAAATGTCAAATACTGGAGTAATTTTGGGAATATAATGGTACCTATAAATGAACTATACAACAACAACTCCAAGCGCGCACACACACACACATATAGACAGAGAGAGATTCTAGAGCAAACCACAAAGGATTTTGATCCAAATCCACATGGCCCAAATTCTAATGCCATAAAGCATATATATATATATGTTAGTGTGAAAAGTTACATTATCTATCTAGTTAGCTTTTAGTATGTCTAGGAGATTATTATTCACACTTGATTAAATCCAACTTTGGGCTTCCTACCTTTTTGTCTCACCTCATGTGGTGAAGACATGTGTTCTCACCTTTGTGAGACACCTACTTCATGCAAACTTGTCACTTGCTAAAACATGTGTCATTTGAGTAGACAAGTGTTGCACCTTTGGAGGGTTGCTCAGTCATTGTGTATGGGCTTCTCACTCCCTCGTGCTTGCCTACTTAAGAAAGCCTCCTATGTAAATTTCAATAATCTTTGACAATCTAATTTGGCATATTGTGTAGAAAATAGCTTTGTGGTTTTATTCTTGAATGTTGATCCTTTCTTTTTCTAGTATGGTATCAGAGCATTACATGCAAAATTCTGCCCGTTATAGCTAATCTTGCCCATAGCCAAGTCCAAAGATCCTCATAGAGCTAGGATTTTTTTGTCGAAAAAGCAAAATTTTTTTAGAAAATCTGACTTTGGGCAAAGTTTCCTTGCATTTTTTTTGTTTTTCAACCCAATCCTGGTTTTTTGGGCAAAATTTTTGCAGAAGGAGGTCATTTTTTGGCCCTCGGCCTCTCTCTCTAGTCAGACTTTGGTGAAATTTTTGTGATATTAACTTGGTCTGCTGATCTAGATTGTGATTTTTTGCATATCTAAAGATTTGTGAGTTGCACACATTTGTTCAAGGGTTTCTTATTCTCTTGTTGTTGTTTGAAGAATAAGGAGGTCGAGATCTTCAACTGTTTGAGGTTGTGGCTTCAACATTTCTGGTCATTTTTTTTCTATATCTTCATCAACGATTCAGGGTCTTCATTTTTCCTTTGCATGATAGCAAATTTTGTTCACCATTACTTTGTAGTTGCCTGGTGACTGGATGATTTCTGGTTCATGGTCATCGGTATCATTCATGATTTGGGCTGTCATTGTTCAAAGATTCACTATTTAAAACTTGAGATTGACTCCTTGATAACATTCAGTCCATTTGGAGCTCGAAGCCGACATCTTTTTGCAGCTCGTGATTATCCATTGCAGGTCACCCTTCCACAACTCGGCAGTAGTTGTGATCTCTATTCACTTTGTAGATCATGTGTTCCCTATCAAGCTACCTCTAGATCGATGTCTGGTATATGCATTTTGTCACAACTTTCATTGCAAACCATTTCTTGTTCATGGTTAGAATCTTCTGTTGACAGGTCGTTTCAAGCTTCTTTTTCATCTATTTTTCAAAGTATTTGGCCCTGTGGCAATCAGTCAACTTCACTTCACAACCTCTGCACTAGCATTATCTTGTGTTGAAGGTCAAAAGATGAGATCAAAGTCAGTAGTCTCATTTTGCAGGTTTCAATCTTGAATATCATCTTCTACAACTAATAGCCTCCACACAGCACGCTGTGGTCTTCTTAGCTGGATGTCACCAAGAGGGTTCGAGCTACCATCTACTCTTGGTGTTCTTGTGTTCATGGCCATGGCTTCCTCAATTTGTGGCATGAATGCCAACCACTCTACATTACTAGGACTCCTCATCTGACTTCTGTTGTTTGAACTCTCCAGTTCCACTATTCAAGGTTGATGTTTCTTTTTTCAACACTTGTTAAGCTTTCATTACTACTCACTGCAGGTGTCCAATTTGGTGTACAAATTGAGTTAGGAATGTGCTAGCATCTGAATAGGTGTTGCTTTGCAAATTATTTCCATGCTTATTGTAGATCTTGCTAATGTAGGCATTTTTTGGTCCCATGGCTAAGTAAATATAAGCTTAGTTGCAAGAAAGAACATTTCCATTGTAGTATGCAATTAGGAGTTTATTAAATAATCTCCTTCTTGAAATTGTATCATCATAATAGTAACATTTAATGTTACATATATGATTCAAACTTGTGTCACAAACAAGGGGAGGTCACCCAATACTGAATCAGGGGGGTGTATAGAATGTGCCTTGAGTTGTGCCAAAGAGTTCTTGCAAAGAATCATGTCAAGAGGACTTCATTGAGTCGTGTCTAGAACACCTCCGCACATTCTTTCCATTTTTTTAGTTACGGGGGTTATTCATGCACTAATTTATAAAGTGCCACAAATATCATTTGGGATAAAAATATTGAATTATGGGGGGGGTTCATAGAGTTGTATCAAGTACATTTTAGAGTTGTGCCAAGAGCACTTCCACAAAGTTATGTCAAAGATCACTTCCATCACTACTTCATCATTCTTCAACATTTTTTCTGCAATGTATTGAGATATGTCAAGTACACTTCCATTGAGATGTGTCAAGAATATTTTCACTACAACATCATTATCACCTAATAATACATGTGCATCCAGAATTGATTCTTAGAGGACTTCCAGAGATTCATCACAGCAAAAAATTGATATCAGTTTCCTTACTTCTACAAATTTTAGAGTTGCTTCACAGTAGGCTTCCACATAATCTTCAAATCAGGTCTTCACATTGGATTTCAATTGTAGCCATATGGCATGCAATTACATTCCACACATGGATCTTGCAAGTATTGCAGTACAATCAATTTCATTTGTATTGTGTAAAGTGCACTTCCATTGAGTCATGTCTAGTACACTTTTTATTTTCTCTTTTGGAGGAAAGTTTTTCCCATAGGGTTTTCTTTATTTCTCCATTTTATGAGAGATGCATTTGTACATGGGTACCTGATCAAGCCTAGTTACCAGGACCTATCATTGTTTCACTACTCCCTAAGTTACACTTAAGGGGGGGTGTTAGTGTGAAAAGTTACATTATCTATCTAGTTAGCTTTTAGCATGTCCAAGAGATTAATATTCACACTTGATTAAATCCAACTTTTGGCTTCCTACCTTTTTGTCTCACCTCATGTGGTGAAGACATGTGTTCTCACCTTTATGAGACACCTACTTCATGCAAACTTGCCACTTGCTCAAACATGTGTCATTTGAGTAGACAAGTGTTGCACCATTGGAGGGTTTCTCAGTCATTGTGTATGAGCTTCTCACTCCCTCATGCTTACCTACTTAAGAAAGCCTCCTATGTACATTTCAATCATCTTTGGCAATCTAATTTGGCATATTGTGTAGAAAATAGTTTTGTGGTTTTATTCTTGCATGCTGATCCTTTCTTTTTCTAATAATACACACACACACACACACACACACACACACACACACACACACACACACACACACACAGAACCACAAGGGATTTTCATCCAAATCCACATGGCCCAAATTTGAATGCCATAAAGCATGCAAATGACACTTCTCCAAGATTCCCTTTCATCCCTTACTACCCTCCATACTTGGGTGCCCCAATTTTTCCCAAAATAGGTATGACAGGTGCTCTTACACACCTTACAATGTCATAGAATTTGTCATATATGATAACTTTTACAACTATAAGAGAATATATCATAACTAACTAACAATAACATATTCCTAGATTACAACTCTACCATAGTCAAACTTGGGTTCGTACTTTCTCCATGAAAAGATACCACATGACACATGTCACACCTTTTATAGAATCTCTATTTTCAGCTCTTACATGTCTTAGATTATGCCATACAAATCTGTCATAACTTATGACACATGACTACAAGGTGCCGACACATGGAAAAATACCTCTACCACAAAATGGGATGCCTACCTCCTCATATGAGGACCAAAATACATCTAGTCACCTTCCATTTAGGATGACACATCACTGTGCCAACTACCACAAAGTGACAAAATAAGATTTACATAAAAAATTACAATAGTAGGAAAAAATAAATGAATACAACATTAGGAACTTGCAAAGGTTGAGAAACCTCAATTCCCAACATTCTCCCACTTGTCAAACACATTTCAAGAGCCAATATAATGATAGGATTTAACTGCTAGGGGTTTAGAGGCCCATAAACTCTGAACACCATCTGAACTTCTCCGTGCTCATGGGTTTTGTTAAGGAATCTACAACATTCATCAAAGTGTCAACTTTCTCCAAATTTACCTTCCCATCCTTTACCATGTCATGAACAAAATGGTACTAGACATCAATATGCTTTGTCCTCACATGGAAAGTAGGATTCTTCACCAAACATTTGGCACTCTAACTATCACAACAAATGGTAATCATCCCTTTATCAAATCCAATTTTAGAACACAATCTCTTAAGCCAACTGACTTCATTACAAGCATGATTTTCTACCATGTACTCTTCTTTAGTAGTGGACAAAGTGACCACAGGTTGTCACTTACACATCCAACTAATAGCACCACCAAACATAGTGATCACATAAGCAATGGTGGATCTCCTCCTATAAATTTCACCTACCCAATCTTAATCTACAAATCCTCAAATAAGAAGTGAATGATGAGGTCCTATAGGATAACCATGATAACATATGGAATACTTAGAAGTACCTCACAAATATCTGGTCATTGTATCCCACTGTTCATTGTATCCCAATTTACCCGTCCAAGATTAGCCATAAACCAACTAAGGACTCCCACTTCTTGGAAAATATCTGGTCTTCTATAGACCATAGCATACATCAAATTGCCAACTGCACTAGCATAAGGAATTCTACTCATATCCTCCATCTCAGAGGGAGACTTCAAACAATCTACAATAGATAAATTAGTCCCCAACATAACAAGAACAGTCAACATTCTACAAGTTGCCATGCTAAATCTCTTCAACATGGTGTTCACATACTTTAGCCTAACAAAAGTTTTTTTTTAGTTCTATCTCTTCTAATTTCCATTCCAAGAATGTAGGTCTAGTTGTTCCTAAATATTTCATCTCAAATTGTGTTGACAACTTAAACTTCAAATTAGAAATCAAACTTTGACCATTCTCAATGAACAACATATCATCAACATATAATGCAATAATGGAAATGTGATCATTATCCATTTTATAATAAAAACAATGATCTAATTTTAACATAGAAATCCCAAGCTCAACATAGACGCATAAAATTATTGCTACCACATCCTAGGCGATTGCTTCAAACCATACAAAGACTTTTTCAACTTGCAAAACATATTTTCTTTACCTTTCACCACATAGTTGTCTGGATACCACATAAAGATTTCTTCCTCCAAGTCACCATGAAGGAAAGTTGTCTTAACATCCATCTATTCAACTTCTAAATCATGTGCTACAAAAAGTGATGAAAAGAATCTAATAGATGTTAGATTTGCAATGGTAGAGAAAATCTCACCAAAATCTATTCCCTCAACCTAGGAATATCCCTTCACAACCAACCTTGCTTTAAATTTCTCAACACTACCATCTAAACCAAACTTCTTCTTGAACAACCATTTGTATCCTACAGGTTTATGTCCATCAGACAAGGGCACCAGATCCCAAGTATTGTTTTTCTTCAAGGAATCCATCTCTTCTTCCATGGCCTCTTTCTAGGAATCTACATCACTCATACCCATAGCCTTACGGTCATAGGCTCATAAGTGTTAAAATCAAAGCATAAATACAACTGGAATATGATTAACCAAACCTATCAAGTTACCTCCTTATCCACGTGGAACTCCTCAAAAGTTAAGGTTGAGGTTCTTCTTCTTCTTCTAAACTTCCAAAGCTACTAGAGCTCTCCTCATCATCAAGTCCAATAGATGTCTTTGATTCAACTTTCCCAAGGGTGGATGGAAGCTAAACCACATCCTATTTTTCTTCTTCTTTCTCTAGTTGTAGAAAAAAAAGAAGGATTGAGCTCTCTAAAGATCACACTTCTTCTATACAGACCTCTCTTATCCACTAGATCCCAAATCTTGTACCCTTTCACACCAATGCCATAACTGATGAAGATACACTTCATAGCCTTTTTCTCCAACTTAGACCTCTTCTCCTCAGGCACATGTGCATAAGCCTCACAACCAAATACTTGAATGTGTCTCAATAAAGTATTTTTACAAGGTCACACCTCCATAGGAGTCTTATCAACAAGCATCGTTGTAGGAGACCTATTAACTAGGTAATAAGTGGTAACAACTGAATGCTCTGCGATGAAACCATAAAGATAAGTTTAACTAAACAATAAAAAGGGTGAAATAATTTTTTTTACTCAGAAGTGGTAATAAAAAAACATAACATGGTCTAATAGAAACAAGTTAAATTAACATCTCTAGGGATAACATAGATACATTCTTGAAATATAACAACAACCAACAACATACATAGTTTAATCAAATATACCAACTAGCATCTTTCATTATGACATCCAAATACATCAAGAAGTTTGCACTAAGATTACAAGTACAAATAGTTTATCTTATAAGAGGAATTACATAGTTTCATTGTTACAAAAGCTCTTTTTATGAATACATCAAATTACATAATGAATTCCACTAATACATAGATCTAGATGCAATAATTCTCTTCAAACACAGGTGCAAACTAGAATCCTCTATGAGAGATACATCCAGGAACCACAGCACCAAAAAAACCAATGGAATAATGCACATCCACCTGACCATGTGGAACCCTGAGGTCCACCCCTTGTGCTAGGAGATAACAATGAGGTCCCACAAAGATAACAGTCAAGAAGACAATATGCTAACAAATGCAAGGACTACACATGACTCCAATACAACATAGATCGATAAGACCAACACAAGTAACTCAAATCAACACTTACACACTTAATTGAACTTCTAGAGGCACTCACACAACCCAAGGAGGAAATACAAATAGGGAGTACTAGACTGCAATAAGGAGTGTTATCACATAGCTTGTAATGGGTTATCCTAATAGGTCTTCCTAGGCACCGGCCCCCATCTTGGGTTATCCTAGTAGCCTCTCTCGACCACCAGCCCCCATATAAACTCATGTGGAACCAACATACCTTTCATGAGGACAAGACAGTTGATTTTCCATTCCATGCCTTCTCATCTCATCTCAAGCCTAAACGAGCACTTGAGACATGAGTGAGGAAAACATTATCTTTCTTAATGTGATTAACTACCCAACCCCTTAATTAATTAATTAGGTTATCACTTGATTACCAACTTCCAATGGGTTATCTGGGCTAGCCACTTTGGGCCCCGACTGCACATTGAAAGCCACTCCCCTACTTGCACCTAGAAAACCCTATCTATCAAGAAAAATATTACCATCTTAACTGTTGCAAGTATGAGGTTAACCAGTGTTGTCATTGATGTCAACATACTCATATTGCATTGGTAAGAAGGTTTGGATGAGCTGTGTGTTGAGGATATTGAGAAAATTAGTCTCAATCAGGAACAGTGAAGAACAATTATAAGAAGAAGGCAAATGTACTCAATAGGTTGAGGATCAGAGGATGAGGATTAAAGGGTTTGTATATATGAGTCTTGAGATGATCCAGTTAAGATTTTAGAGGTCCGCATGAAGATATGAAAAAGTTGTGATCGGTCAAGTAGAACTGGTTCTGGGAGATGCTCCGGAGGAACAGAGTGTTACAAAAAGGTCCGGTGAGATCCGGAGGTGCATTATCAGACTCTGCAGATTGGAAGGAGTGTTTAGGATGTCCTTGTGATGTGTCATCTTGGTTTGTACAAACTTTGGAGGTCCGGAAGAACCTTTTTTAGTTTGGCAGTTGCGACAGACTGTGTTCTTGAAGTTCCGGATGAAGAGGAGAAGAGATTCCTGTGAGTAGAGGAAGTGCGGATGTACCTGGTCATTTAGGAAAGCTTGTGAAGGTTCTTGGATCATGTTAAGGTTGTGTTGTCAGTCCGCATTAGTGTTAGAGCCCAGAATTGAAGATATTCTTCCGGATGAAGATATTCTTATTTAGACTAGCCGACCGGATGAGTTATTCATCTTGCGAATATTCTTGTGGATGATTGCCGACTTAGATGATTGTTCCTAAGTTGATGCCTTGTATAAATAAAGGTTTGTGATTTCATTTCAAAGTGTGCAATAGAGCAGATGAGTGTGGAATAGCGAAAGAACAAAAGGCAAAGCAGAAGTATCTCGGGCTTAAATGGAACTGATCCAGGCATGGTAAAGATGTCAATCTCTAGTTCAAGTTTGTGATTCTTATCACTTTGTAGATAGTGTGTCTCTTGTAGGCAGTGTGCCTCTTGTGAGCAATGTGCTCGGGTAGTGAGCCCTAATTGGCATGTGCCATTCATTTTTCTTATTCTTCTAACAAAGAATAATCCTTGGGTTAATCACCCTGAGGTTTTTCCCTTAACTGAGTTTTCCATGTCAAAATCTTGGTGTCCAATGTGTTGATGTTTATCTGCTCCTGTGTTTATGCATTATGCTTTCATGAATGATTAACTGATATGCTATTAACTAACAAAGAAGAATCAAGTGTTTGAAGTAGAAGCAATTTTTTGTACAACTGATTCACCCCCCCTCTCAGTTGTGTGCCCTAGATCTAACAATTGGTATTAGAGCCAAGTTCCTCTAAAAGGAGCTTAGCCACTTGAGGAGATCCATGATGCCATCATACAAGAAGGATAGTCCAAAGTTCAATGGAACCAACTTCATTCTTTGGAAAGGTCGCATGAAATGTCACTTGTAGTGTATGGGAAAAGCATACTTGGCCATGGTCTCAAAACCATATGTACCTCCATAGGGTGGTCCAACAACTCTGAATGAAATCACAGATGCTGAAAACAATTTGCAGACCAAAGAAGCTCTTCTAAGTGCATTGAATGATTCAGAGCTCTCAAATGTCATTGACCTACCAACTGCATATGAAATCTGGGTTAAACTGGAACTTCTGCATGAAGGAGATGAGTTTGTTAAGAGTTCAAGGTTGCAAAGTCTGAAAGGGAAATTTGAAAGATTGAAGATGAGAGATGATGAAAATCTCACTACCTTTATGCCAAGAGTGAATGAGCTAGTGTGTGGAATCAGGAATGCTAGTGGAGTTCTAAATGAAAATGAAATTGTTTGCAAGATTCTCAGATCCCTTCCTGCTGCCTACAAGATCAAGGTTGCTGCCATTGATGAATTCAGAGCCCATGCAACTATCACAAGAGAGCAATTGGCTGGCAAACTGGCTGCATTTGAAATGATAGAGTTTGGAGATGATCCCCCAAAGACCGAATCTGCATTCAAAGCTAGTGCCTATGTGAAAGGCAAACAAAGATTTGATCCGGGAGAAAACTCTTCAAGGAAGCTGTCATGGTATGATCAAGAAAGAAAAGACATGGAAGAGGAAGAAGCAGAAACAACTCATCTTGAAGCCCTCATTGCAAAGAGATTGCCAAGAGGATCTAGTAAGTATGAAGGAAAGTAACCTTTTAAGTGCTTCAACTACAATAAGATTGGTCATTTTGCTTCAAGATGTCTGGAAAGATCTGTAAGGTCAAACTCCAATAGACAAAGGTTCCAAAAGAACTGTTATTATGTTCATGAAGAAGCTGATAATGAAGGAGTAATAGATGATGAATCAGAGATAGGAGACAAATCTGGAAATGAATGGGTGTTTATTGCCATCAAGGAAGAAGAACTAATATCCTCTGAATCTGTCAATCATAAGGTTGTAGAAAGAGCTTTGGCTGCCCAAGTAGAAGAAAAGGATGATTGGGTTATTGACAGTGGATGCTCTCACCACATGACAAGTGACAAGAACAAGTTCTTAGATTTAGAAAGGTATGAAGGAGGAATGGTAAAGTTTGGTGACAATTGTGCAGGTAGAATCAGAGGTAGGGGAACTATTTCTTTTGATGGAAAGAGCAAAACTGGTAATGTACTATATGTTGAAGGATTAAAGCACAATCTTCTCAGTGTTGTATAGTTAGTAGACAAAGGTTATGATCTCTGGTTCAAAAATGGAAAATGCAGGATCTTTGAAAGCTTCGAAACTAAGATTGCATCCGATACTCAAACAAAAGGTAATATCTTCCATCTGGTTGGTTCAAATAAAAGTTGTTTGTTTGTTCAAGTTGATCAGAGTTGGCTATGGTATAGAAGGATGTGTCATGTAAATTTTGATAACATCATCAAGATAAGTAATATTCAAGCTGTAAGAGACCTTCCAAAATTGGTGAAACCTACAAATAGTTTGTGCAAAGAATGTCAGCTAGGTAAACAGAGCAGAGTCTCTTTCAAAAGCAAAGATCAGTCCTCTACCAGATTATTGGAATTAGTTCATACTGATCTATGTGGTCTGATAAGAATCAAGAGTATGCAAGGAGATAGATATTTCATGCTATTGATTGATGATCATTCCCGGATGATGTGGGTTACCTTTCTGAAAGAGAAATTAGAAGCCTTTGAGAAGTTCAAAATCTTCAAGGCTATGGTAGAGAATCAAACCAGATTGAAACTAAAGTGTCTAAGGTCTAATAGAGGTGGTGAACTCACATCCGGTGAATTCATAGACTTTTGTGAGAAGCATGGCATAAAGAGACAGTTGTCTGCTCCTAGGACCCCACAGCAGAATGGAGTAGTTGAGAGAAAGAATCGGACCATCCAGGAAGCTTCCAGGATAATGATGATGGAAGTGAATGTTCCTCAGATGTTTTGGAGAGAAGCTATCAGCACTGCAGTCTACACTCTTAACCGAGTTCAAATCAGAAACAATACCGATAAGACTCCTTATGAACTTTGGTTTGGTATAACTCCTACTGTGAGATATTTCAGAGTATTTGGTAGCAAGTGTTACATCAAAAGAGATGAAGATCTAGGAAAGTTTGATGCTAGAAGTGATGAAGGAATTGTCTTGGGTTACTCCACTCAAAGCAAAGCATACTGGTGTTATAATAAGAGACTGAAAAAGATGATAGAAAGTACAAATGTGAAGGTTGATGAAGGAATTGAGAAGCCCTTAAGGTTCTATGAATATGTTGAAGATGATTAGGATGGTGCTCTAATTCAAGGAACTTAATCCCTTCCAGAAAGTCAGATTCAGACTAATCCGGTAAATTAGGAAGAAGAGGTTTGTCTGAATGAACCTAATCAAGAAACAACAGTGCAAGAGACTCCTAAAGTTCCAAGGTATGTAACTTTAAATCACTCTAAATATCAGATCATAGGTGACAAAAGCAAAGGGGTACAAACAAGGAGGAGAATTGCTCAAAATTCAAATGAATACTGTCTGATTTCAAAGATTGAACCTAAGACAATAAATGAATCTTGCAATGATGAAAATTGGACCAAAGCAATGGAGGAAGAGTTGATGCAAATTGAGAAAAATCACACTTGGGATCTTGTTCCTAGACCTAGAAACAAGAATGTGATTGGAACCAAATGGGTCTTCCGAAACAAACTAAATGAGGTTGGTGAAGTAATTAGAAACAAAGCCAGATTGGTCTGCAAAGGCTACTCTCAAATAGAAGGAATTGATTTTGAAGAAACCTTTGCTCCAGTAGCAAGAATTGAAGCAGTCAAATTATTTCTTGCATATGCTGCCTTCAAAGACTTCAAGGTATATCAGATGGATGTCAATTCTACCTTCCTAAATGGTGATTTGGAAGAAGTATACATTGAACAACCGGATGGATTTCAATTGTCTGATCATGATGATATGGTCTGCAAGTTGAAGAAAGCACTATATGGATTGAAGCAAGCCCCAAGAGCATGGTATGAAAGGCTGGATAAGCATCTTGTGTAGATTGGTTTTAACAAAGGTACTACTGACAGTAATCTATATTTCCAAATAGATTATGAAAACATCTTGATTGTTGAAGTATTTGTTGATGATATCATTTTTGGAGGAAGAGATAGTTTGTGTAAAACCTTTGCAAATCAAATGAAAAGTGAGTTTGAAATGTCAATGCTTGGTGAAATGAATTTCTTCTTGGGTCTACAAATTACTCAGACAAAGAATGGTATCTTTATCTCTCAGACCAAATATGTGAAAGAATTGTTGAAAAAATTTGGAATGGAAGATTTAAAGCCAATGAACATTCCTATGGCAACTGGATGTAAGTTGAGCAAAGATGATGACTCTCCTAAGACAGATCAGACCAAGTACAAATCAATGATTGGAGGATTATTGTATCTCACTTAGACTAGACTAGATATAATGCAGGCTATTGGTCTTGTGGCAAGATTTTAGGCTGACCCTAATGAATCTCATGTTATGGCAATCAAGAGGATTTTTAGATATCTAAATGGGACAGTTGAGTATGGCCTATGGTATCCTAGAGATTAGGATTTCTCTTTTCATGCATATACAGATGCAGATTGGGCAGGAGATGTGGATGACCGAAAGAGCACCGGTGGTGGAGCATTCTTCTTGGGAAAGAGATTGGTTTCTTGGCTAAGCAAGAAACAAGAGGCAATAGCTCTGTCTACAATTGAAGCAAAATATATTGCAGCAGCAGGTAGTTGCACTCAAATCTTATGGATGAAGCAAATGTTAAGAGACATGAATGTAGAATATGAGGAGCCTATCACAATTTTCTGTGACAATTCAAGTGCAATAAATATTTCTAAAAAACTGGTATTGCATTCTAAGACCAAGCATATATCTATCAAATTTCACTTTTTGAGAGAACAAGTGAACAAGGGTGAAGTCAGATTGGAGTATGTGCCCTCCAAGGATTAGCTTGCAGATATTTTTACTAAACCTCTTCCCAAAGACTCTTTTGAGTATCTCAGGGAGAAGTTAGGGGTCATGGCCCCTCCGGTGATGAACTAGGATGCACTGATGTGCATCAGTCCGGTGGATATCACAGTCATATCTTGTGATCCAGATTGATGATGAGGAGTAGCTACTAAGGGGGAGCAGCTGGTATGATTCTGATATGTTACAAGTGCAAGTATGAGCCCTTTGCCATTGATGTCAAAGGGGGAGAGAAGACATGTGAAAAATAAGTGGTTGATGATCAAAGGTGGAGCAGTAAAGGAAGAGAAGACATGTGAAGAGTTGTTGCTGATAGGGGGAGCTATGACAGAAAAGAGAAGTTCTTGTCTTGATGGTTTTTCACATCAGATGTTGCCATCAATGACAAAGGGGGAGATTGTTGCAAGTATGAGGTTAACCAGTGTTGTCATTGATGTCAACATACTCATATTGCATTGGTAAGAAGGTTTGGATGAGCTGTGTGTTGAGGATATTGAGAAAATTAGTCTCAATCAGGAACAGTGAAGAACAGTGATAAGAAGAAGGCAAATGTACTCAATAGGTGAGGATCAAAGGATGCGGATTAAAGGGTTTGTATATATGAGTCTTGAGATGATCCAGTTAAGATTTTAGAGGTCCACATGAAGATATGAAAAAGTTGTGATCGGTCAAGTAGAACCAGTTTCGGGAGATGCTCCAAAGGAACAGAGTGTTACAAAAAGGTCTGGTGAGATCCAGAGGTGCATTATCAGACTCAGTGGATTGGAAGGAGTGTTTGGGATGTTCTTTGTGATGTGTCATCTTAGTTTGTACAAAGTTTGGAGGTCCGAAAGAACCTTTTTCAATTTGACAGTTGCGACAGACTGTGTTCTTGAAGTTCCGGATGAAGAGGAGAAGAGATTCCTATGAGTAGAGGAAGTGCGGATGTACCTGGTCATTCAGGAAAGCTTGTGAAGGTTCTTGGATCATGTCGAGGTTGTGTTGTCGGTCCGCATTAGTGTTAGAGCCCGAAATTGAAGATATTCTTTCGGATGAAGATATTCTTGTTCAGACTAGCCGACCGGATGAGTTATTCATCTTGCGAATGTTCTTGTGGATGATTGCCGACTTGTGAATGCTCTTATGGATGATTGCTGACTTAGATGATTGTTCCTAAGTCGATGCCTTGTATAAATAAAGGTTTGTGAGTTCATTTCAAAGTGTGCAATGGAGCGGATGAGTGTAGAATAGTGAAAGAGTGAAAGGCAGAGCAGAAGTATCTCGGGCTTAAATGGAACTGATCCAGGCATGGTAAAGATGTCAATCTCTAGTTCAAGTTTGTGATTCTTATCACTTTGTAGATAGTGTGTCTCTTGTAGGCAGTGTGCCTCTTGTGAGCAGTGTGCTCGGGCAGTGAGCCCTAATTGGCATGTGCCATTCATTTTTCTTATTCTTCTAACAGAGAATAATCCTTGGGTTAATCACCCTGTGGTTTTTCCCTTAACCAGGTTTTTCACGTCAAAATCTTGGTGTCCAATGTGTTGATGTTTATCTGCTCCTGTGTTTATGCATTATGCTTTCATGAATGATTAACTGATATGCTATTAACTAACAAAGAAGAATCAAGTGTTTGAAGTAGAAGCATGTTTTTGTACAATTGATTCACCCCCCCTCTTAGTTGTGTGCCCTAGATCTAACACTTAACAACAAGTGCTCAATGCAAGGGATCTACCTTCTTGCATAGTCAAAATAATTGCATTTATAGGTACACTGAGCAAGGCATAAACCATCTTGCACCTGAATTATTGCAACATGAATAAGAAATCATATTTCATGAATGCATTCCATTCAACTCACAAGATACACACATAGCTAACCCCCACACAATCACTCTCTCCTAGGCCTCTGGAAACAACTTTTACAACACTTGACATCATAATGGTCACACATCGCATTCACTTTCCAAGGCACATCCTAAAGCAAGATCAATAATTCAATAACAAAACCACTTAGGTAACATATGATTTGATGCACTAATAATAGTCTTAAATAATGTAACATTATTCCAATCATAATCAATCATTTAACAACATAAGGTAACTCTAATGTAGACAATAATAACTTGAAGGGATATCAATTATTCTATAATAGAAAATTTAGTCAAACAAGATACTACTTGTTATTAGAATAACCCACTTTCTACACTGATGTGGATCTTATTAAAATTCTAGACAACTATGTGGTTTCTATTCAAAGTAATTGTATAAACAAAACATAAAGGATCATAAACTAGATTAAAACTGATCATCCCTTTTAAATCTTTAGAAAGTATATGAGTTAAATGCTAAACATTTTATATCAAACCGAACCTCCACTGACTCACCCAATTTCATAACTAAGCACAATCTTTAATTTAAGTCATAACTAAGATTAGACTCCATTATATGATCACAAAGTTCCTTAAGGTGAAGAGGAAGCAAGATATATATACTCGACAAGTATTACTAAATCTAAACTAAATGTTATCTTCCACCAAAAAAATATCAAAGATATCAAAACATATAACAAACATAAATTAACTTCATAGACTAACTCTATGCACACTACATTAAATATCATAATTCATACTAAAATAAAAGATGTAACTAAGGTCATCATACACAACTTATAACTAGATCTAAATAACAATTCAACAATTATAATATGATAATTTACATCAATTTGACTAAGACAAATATATATTAAGAAGCCTTATTTATTATCCATATCCTATTCTCTCACAATAGATAAAACTACTAATATTCTTAAATATACAAAATAAAATAATAAATCAATAAATTATTTTAAAAGGATTTGATTTTTTTATTTATAAAGTAATGCTTAAATATAACATATCCCTAAATAACAGGGATAATACTTAAATATAACACATCCGTCAATAATAGGGATTTAATTTCTCATAAATGAAATAAAATAATACTTAAATATAACACATCCCTAAATAATAGGGATTTGATTTCTCGTAAAAAAATACTTAAAAATAAAACACAACCATAAAATTATTCTTCCCTATTAAATTCAAAAATAATAAATAAAACTCAAATTAAAACAATAATTTATTAAGGGACAATTTTAAAGATAGTTAAATTTTATAATTAACATTATGCAACATCAAATACTCAATATTTAGCTAAAAAGGTTTAATTATTTAAATTCTTAAATTAAAATTAAAATAAATTATCAAATAAGAATACTTTCTAAACTCCAATAAAATTTCTAATTCTAATATGGTAATACAAAAGGCATGTTTTTATGTTACTAAAACTTAACATTCCTATTTTCTAAAAGAACTTATTTAAGCACAAAGAAATTTATTTATTCACTTCTATTCATTATGAAAGCTATTCATTTATTCATATAAAAGTATTCACACAAACTGGAATTAAATTTTATATAATGAAAAGAATTTATGTGAGAGTTTAGCTGAGCTAGGCCATACGGCTACCATGGACAAGAAGAGGGATTCTGAAGAATTTAATTCAGGTAAAATTTCATTGTTTTGCTTACTAAAATTTATTGTTTCAAATGCATAAACAACATACCAAACTTTATTGCAATACTTTTGGTTTTAGGCAACATCAGAGAGTACCCCCAGCACCGTACGACCATTTGGCAGCGCTTGAGGGAAGAAAGTTTCATAAATTTTTAAGTGTAAAAGCTAATAAAATCTAAAATCTCCTGTACCTTTGGTCTAAGATAACAATTGAACTGCAGATACTAAGTTTTAAATGCTATTTCAGGCATGATTCTATGCATATGGAGGTCATACAATCAGGTAGCCTAGAGGAATAGAAAATATGAAAGTTTTGTTAGAATGAAATTTATCTCTATTGACATTATTACTGCAAGTCATCAAATGATATGAGATTTTAGAAAAAAGAAACTTGTTTGATTGATTATACAGATTGATGGCTGGAAAGAAAGAAATAGGTTTTCTTGGTAATAAATTTTGATCTCTACAGGAAAGGGTGACACAACAGAAGTCAAGATTTTTTTTGATAAAAGAAATTGACATAGACACATGAATTCAACAAAATAGAAGGATGTAATTTCTTCCGGTAGAAAAAGATTTCATTTAGCTAAGTTGTCTATTGGTAATATGAAAATATGATGATAGCATAATAGCAAGATAGGTAGATCTGAACAAAGATCAATAGGTGTGAAGATTGGAGGATCAACAATATTAAAAATTGATACAATTGCAGGATATACATGGCTAGATTGTTGAAGAGAACATCCAAGCAAATGCAAATGACAGGATTAAATATAATGGGGGTTTATAGAAAAGAATATATACTCATCAAGCATACAAAGAGAATAGGTTGTAGAGCTTGATCAATCATTTCAATTGACGAGAGAAACTTGCACTTGAATGCAAATGGACATTGATTTCAAAAGGGTTTACTATTGTTTGGAATAATTCATAGAGGACCACACTTCAACCAAAATCATAAAATCGCATAGACTACTCACATACATGATTTTTCTACATATCCAGACAAGCAGAAGAGTTTTTGTTTAATACATACCTGGAAATTCTTCAGATCTCCCTTGCTTCCTTCTCCTCTTCCTCTGCCAATTCCTCTTCTTTTCCCCAAATTTTTGTGTATCGTTTCTAAGAACTCTCACCTCAAATAATCTTCCCAAAACAAAAAATAGACAACAATTGATACCCACTATCACCATTCTCTCCATTACAGATATCCACAACCCAAAATTAATTGCATTCATAACACCACTAACAGGAATAATTTTCAAATTTCTAACAACCCACTCCAACAATAAATTAATGGCAAAATAAAATAAAATCTCACATGTCAGATGAAATCAATAAAGTACTAAATATTAACAATATTATTATTATTGCTAGCTTTCAAAGCTACTAATTTAATTTAATATAAAAATCAACTAATTAATATTCTCAATTTTCTACATTATTTAAATAACTAATATTGATGTATATATATAAACTTATTATTATTATTACTATAACAATTAATAAATCTCCAACAAATACACATTGACTATATAACCAAAATGATCAAACATAAACACATCTATACACATAGACCACTTATTCTATAAAATGAACCAAACGACTATAATCAACAACTTAATACCTTGGTCACTAAGTTTAATAAAATAAAGCTTAAACTACAATAAACAACAATAACAACCACATACCAAAGGATGACCAACACCCAAGGACAAGTACCAACTGAGCAACAACTACACCCATGACTGAAAATACATGGATGACAACAAATTGAAGACATTGGCTGACAGAGGGAACCCCATGTTATCTTCCATCCACATTATCTATTAGGGTAAAGGCATGCTCAGACCTACCAATTTAGGTGGAGTTGATGCCTGGTACCTGCAATCTTGTAGAAAACAAAAGTGTCCAATACAACATATATATAATCATCCAATAGGCACACTGTGTCAAGGAGTTTCAGCGTAGTAGGGTACTCATCATGAGTAATATTATACTGTCCCTTCACAAAACACATCACAAATATCCACATTAAACAAGTTCATTAGTAACTACACAATCATATAGCACATAGTCAGATAGTCACATAATTCACCTAGTAAAACAAATTTACATAATCGATTAATCCATAACTGATCACAACATAAGCATAATGTACTAATCATAAAGTATCAATAGTGTCATCATAGTAAACATCAATGAATGTCATTAACTACATCATAATAGTAAGCCTACCATCAACATGTCTATTATACCCTAAGTATTTTGAGTATTTTACCTTCATCTTCATGCTCCTTAGCCTGACCACCTACACATCCAAAGTGAGAATGGAGGGGCACTACATCCTCCCCCCCTTAAAACTTGACTTCCTTCTAGAAGTCACAAACTAGGGTGGAAAGATAACATATTATTATTGCAACTTTCTATTGCCAACATACGCATCCATATCATGCAATTATTCATAAGACTAGCACAATTGTTCAATAAAGATAAGAGAAACATCAATTCTTTACCTTTAAGGTGTATCTTGTGATCTACTTATATCTAATCACACATATTTTGAGAGTTTCATATGATTTGGAGAATTGCACTCACATGTAATGAAGGAAAAATATATCTCTTATCTTATTTCCACTATGCTTTCAACTATTTACCAACATACACAATACAATTCTCCACGGAGTCCTCCCTTGAACATACTATCAGAGGTTCAAAATGAACATGATAGAAATAACACTTAACCCAAAATGGGGCCAACAAAAACAAACATTCGGAATAGCCACCATAGAGATTTTAAAAACAAATGCAAAACCCAAGTGGGAAAATAATCAAATCCAACTTTAAGTCATGGAGTGCCGCCAATTTCTAACAATAAATCAAGCATAAAGTAAAATTTTTTGGTGATGACTCTTGTCATAAGAAAGTCAAAGAAAGAAAATTCACTATTAATCCCCAACAACACATGAAACAATCGTTAAAAGTTCCAAAACAACCAAATTACACAACAAACTCACATCACGATGTGACTAATTTTAGCCACAAAAAAGGAGTATTTGCTACACAACACCCAAGAACACAAGGTCCAGAATGTGTTAGAGAATGTACACAAAAAAATTAAATGATTTAGTTAACTACATCCTCTTTTCTAAGAAAATTATTTACAAACAACTTCTATCTTTAATACAGTACAATTTCTTTTTTTTTAAGCTATGAAAATATGCAATTACATCCTTATGAAAGAAGATATTCACATAGGACATGTATGATGTCACACACAAGAATAATTGATAACTATAATTGACTTACAATATCACATTCATGATCTTATGGGTCCAGCGCAAGCTCCAATTTGATCCTTGCACATGGTTCTCACATAGGCATACAAAATGATAACTTCCATAAATCACAACAATTCTTCCATATGAGGTCATGACCAGCTAGGTGATAAATGTTAGGTTATCAAAACCCACGTTAAGATACCTCGCACTTGACAACATCACATAACCACATGACTCACCAAATGATTAACTTATTCCAATACTTAATTACATGTACTATTCAGGAAATTTATACTAGCAAATATGTCACCACATTTTCAGAAATGAAGAAGAAAGAACACATTGTAGACACATGAATAAAATAGGGCATAAAGAATTCATTTCTTAAAGAGCAAGTCTACAAACTTATTAACCTTCTAATGTCCTACTAATGCACATAGGTGAGAGGTACTATTACCAACCCACCACAAAGAGAAAATCATTTAACCTAGAGAAACAACAACAATCTAGAGGTCTAAGTGTTGTAACCTAGGTTCTGATACCAAGCGTAATGCCCTGCCATGCAACTATAAAGATAAGTTTAACTAAGCAATAAAAAGGGTGAAATAATTTTTTTTTACTTAGAAGTGGTAATAACAAAACATAACATGGTCTAATAGCAACAAGTTAAACTAACATCTCTAGGGATAACATAGTTGCATTATTGAAATATAACAACAAACAACAACATACATAGTTTAATCAAATACACCAACTAGCATCTTTCATTATGACATCCAAATACATCAAGAAGTTTGCACTAAGATTACAAGTACAAATAGTTTATCTGACAAGAGGAATTACATAGTTTCATTGTTACAAAAGCTCCTTTTCTGAATACATCAAATTACATAATGAATTCCACTCATACATAGATCTAGATGCAATAACTATCTTCAAACACAGGTGCAAACTGGAATCTACTACGAGAGATACATTCAGGAACAACAGAATGAGAAAAAACCAATGGAATAATGCACATCCACCCGACCATGTGGAATCCTGAGGTCCACCCCCCATGCTAGGAGATAACAATGAGGTCCCACATAGACAGCAGTCAAGAAGACAATATGCTAAAAGATACAAGGACTACACATGACTTGAATACAACATAGATCAATAAGAACAAAACAAGTAACTCAAATCAACACTTACACACTTAATTGAACTTCTAGAGTCACTCACACAACTGAAGGAGGAAATACAACTAGGGAGTACTAGACTGCAATAAGGAGGAGTGTCATCACATAGCTTGTCATGGGTTATCTTGGTAGGTCTTCCTAGGCATCGGCCCCCATCCTGGGTTATCCTGGCAGCCTCTCCCTACCATTAGCACCCATACAAATCATACGGAACCAACATACCTTTCCTGAGGACAAGGCAGTTGATCTGTCATTCCAGGCCTTCTCATCTCATCTAAAGCCTAAACGAGCACTTGAGCCATGAGTGAGGCATACATTATCTTGCTTAATGTGATTAACTACCCAACCCCTTAATTCATTAATTAGGTTATCACTTGATTACTAACTTCCAATGGGTTATCCTAGCTAGCCACTTTGGGCCCCGGCCCCACACTGAAAGCCACTCCCCTACCCGCATCTAGCAAACCCTATCCATCAAGAAAAACATTACCATCTTAACAAGTGCTCAAATACAATGCAAGGCATCTATCGTCTTGCATAGTCAAAATAATCACATGTATAGGTACACTGAGCAAGGGATAAACCATCTTACACCTAAATTATTCCAACATGAATAAGAAACCATATTTTAAGAATGCATTCCATTCAACTCACAAGATACACACATAGCTAACCCCCACACAATCACTCTCTCCTAGGCATCTGGAAACAACTTTTACAACACTTGACATCATAATGGTCACACATCACATTCACTTTCCAAGCCACATCCTAAACCAAGATCAATAATTCAATAACAAAACCACTAATGTAACATATGATCTAATGCACTAATAATAGTCTTAAAGAATGTAGCATTATTCCAATCATGATCAATCATCTAACAACATAAGGTAACTCTAATGCAGACATTAATAACTTGAAGGGATGTCAATTATTCTAATAGAAAATTTAGTCAAACAAGATACTACCCGTTATTAGACTAACCCACTTTCTACACTGATGTGGATCTTATTAAAATTCTAGACAACTTTGTGGTTTCTATTCAAAGTAATTGTATAAACAAAACATAAAGGATCATAAACTAGATTAAAAATGATCATCCCTTTTAAATCTTTAGAAAGTATATGAGTTAAATGCTAAACGTTTTATATCAAATCTAACCTTCACTTACTCACCCAATTTCATAACTAACAATCTTTAATTTAAGTCATAAATAAGATTAGACTCCATTATATCACCACAAATTTCCTTAAGGTGAAGATGAAGCAAGATATATATACTCGACAAGTCTTACTAAATCTAAACTAAATGTTATCTTCCACCAGAAAAATATCAAAGATATCTAAATATATAACAAACGTAAATTAACTTCATAGACTAACTCTATGCACATTACATCAAATATCCTAATTCATACTAAAATTAAAGACTTAACCAAGGTCATCATACACACCTTATAACTTGATCTAAATAACAATTTAACAATTATAGTATGATAATTTACATCAATTTAACTAATACAAATATATATTAAGAAGCCTTATTGATTATCCATATCCTACTCTCTTACAATAGATAAAACTACTAATATTTTTAAATATACAAGATAAAATAATAAATCAATAAATTATTTTAAAAGGATTTGACTTTTTATTTATAAAGTAATGCTTAAATATAACATACCCCTAAATAACAGGGATAATACTTAAATATAATACATCTCAATAATAGGGATTTGATTTCTCATAAATGAAATAAAATAATACTTAAATATAACACATCCCTAAACAATAGGGATTTGATTTCTCTTTAAAAAATACTTAAAAATAAAACACAACCATAAAATTATTCTTCCCCATTAAATAGGGAGTTGACATCACACCTTCAAAAATAATAAATAAAACTCAAATTAAAAGAATAATTTATTAAAGGACAATTTTAAAGATAGTTAAACTTTATAATTAACATTATGCAACATCAAATACTTAATATTTAGCTAAAAATGTTTAATTATTTAAATTCTTAAATTAAAATTAAAATAAGTTATCAAATTCAAAAGAATAAGATTTTATAGTTTCATAATATATATTTTGATTAAATAAGAATACTTTGTAAACTCTAACAAAATTTCTAATTCTAATATGGTAATACACAAGGCAGATTTTATGTTACTAAAACTTACCATTCCTATTTGCTAAAAAAAATTATTTAAGAACAAAGAAATTTATTTATTCACTTCTATTCATTATGAAAGCTATTCATTTTTTCATATAAAAGTATTCACACAAACCAGACTTAAATTTGATATAATGAAAAAAATTATATGAGAGCTTGGCTAAGCCAGGCCATACGGCTGCCATGGACAAGAAGAAGGATTCTGAAGAATTTAATTCAGGTAAAATTTCATTGTTTCAAATGCATAAACCATAGACCAAACTTCATTGCAATCTTTTTGGTTTTAGGCAACATCAGAGAGTACCCCCACTGTCGTACGGCCATACGACAGCACTTGAGGAAAGAAAGTTTCATAAATTTTTAAGTGTAAAAGCTAATAAAATCTAAAATCTCCTATACCTTTGGCCTGAAATAACAATTGAGCTGCAGATACTAAGTTTTACATGCTATTTTAGGTATGATTCTATGCATATGGAGGCCGTACAATTAGGCCGGTTCGAGGAATAGAAAATATGAAACTTTTGTTAGAATGGAATTTATCTCTATTGGCATGTTATTACTGCAAGTCATCAAATGGTATGAGATTTTAGACAAAAGAATTTTTTTGATTTATTATACATATTGATGGCTGGAAAGAAAGACATAGGTTTTCTTGGAAATAAACTTTGATCTCTACAGGCAAGGGCGACACAACATAAGTCAAGATTTTTTTTGATACAAGAAATTGACATAGACACAAGAATACAACAAAAGAAAAGGATTTAATATCTTCCAGTAGAAAAAGATTTCATTTAGCTAAGGTGTCTATTGGTAATATGAAAATATGATGATAGTGTAATAGCAAGATAGGTAGGTGTCAAGAAAGATAAATAGGTGTGAAGATTGGAGGATCAACAATATTAAAAATTGCTACAATGGTAGGATATACACGGCTAGATTATTGAAGAGACCATCCAAGCAAATGCAAATGAAAGGATTAAATATAATGGGGGTTTATAGAAAAGAATATATACTCATCAAGCATACAGAGAGATCAGGTTACAGATCTTGATCAACCATTTCAATTAACGAGAGAAACTTGCATTTGAATGCAGATGGACACTGATTTTAAAAGGGTTTACTATTGTCTCGAATAATTCACAGAGGATCACACTTCAACCAGAATCATAAAATTGCATAGACTACTCACATACATGATTTTTCTACATATCTAGACAAGCAGAAGAAATTTTGTTTAATACATACTTAGAAATTCTTCAGATCTCCCTTCCTCCCTTCTCCTCTTCCTCTGCCAATTCCTCTTCTTTTTGTCAAATTTTTGTGTATCTTTTCTAAGAACTCTCCCCTCAAATAATCTTCCCAAAACCAAAAATAGACAAAACAATTGATACCCACTATCACCATTCTCTCCATTACAGATATCCACAACCCAAAAATTAATTGCATTCATAACACCACTAACAGGAATAATTTTCAAAATTTCAACAACCCACTCCAACAATAAATTAATGGCAAAATAAAATAAAATCTCACATGTCAATGAAATCAATAAAATACTAAATATTAACAATATTATTATTATTGCTAGCTTTCAAAGCTACTAATTTAATTTAATTTAAAAATAAACTAATTAATATTGTCCATTTTCTATTTTAATTAAATAACTAATATTGATGTATATATATAAACTTATTATTATTACTATAACAATTAATAAATCTCCAACAAATACACATTTACTATATAATGAAAATCATCAAATATCAACACATCTATACACATAGATCACTTATTCTATAAAATGAACCAAATGACAATCAACAACTTAATACCTTGGTCACTAAGTTCAATAAAATGAACCTTAAACTACAATAAACAGCAATAACAACCACATACCAAAGGGTGACGAACACCTAAGGACAAGTACCAACTAAGCGACAACTACAACCATGAGTGGAAATACATGGATGACGACAAACTAAAGACATTGGCTAACAGAGGGAACCCCATTTTATCTCCCATCCACATTATCTATTGGTGTAAAGGCACGCTCAGACCTGCCAATTCAGGTGGAGTTGATGCCTGGTACCTGCAATCCTGCAGCAAACAAAAGTGTTGAATACAACATATATATAATCATCCAACAGGCACACTATGACAGGGAGTCGTAGCGTAGTAGGGTACTCAACATGAGTAATACTACATTTTCCCTTCACAAAACACATCACAAATATCCACATTAAACGAGTTCATTAGTAACTACACAACTAGATAACACATAGTCATATAGTCACATAATTCACATAGTAAAACAAATCTACATAATCAATTAATCCATAACTAATGACAACATAAGAATAATGTACTAATCATAAAGTATCAACAGTGTCATCATAGTAAATATCAATGAATGTCATTAACTACATCATAATAGTAAGCCTACCATCAATATGTCTATCATACCCTAATTATTTCAAGTATTTTACTATAGAGTGCAAAGGCTCTACATTTTGTTTCAGTTGCAGCACATCCGTGGGTTTCTATTTTGTCTTTGTGAGTGTTTCAAAGTCTTTTCGTGTGAGTTTTGAATGCTTTATGTGGGAGCTACCAAGTGTTGAGCCTCAGGTCAAGCCGCAATTTTGTTTCTAATTACAACTTTGGTATGAAGAGTGCCATGTAGCAGTTATGTTCCAAACAGTTTTAAGTTTCAACCCTATGGAGAGTGCCACGTGTCATTAGTGGAGGCACTCCCTTAAGTTTTAGTATGAGCGCAGAGACTACCGTGTGTCTTTTAATGTTGCTGCGAAACCCGCCAAGTGTTAGCTTCCACATGTTTATTTTCATATATTTTGGATGCTAAGTAAAGAATGTATGGTGGGCCACAATTTTAAGTTTCGAGCTGTGGAGATCGCCACGTGGAAGATGTAGCATTAAAGTTAAAATGTTTTTGACCCTCTCTCCTGTGATCATTAAATGTTTCTTAAGTAATGCAAAACCTACCAAGTATCACCTTCTGCGAGAGTTTCAAAAGTTCTTAATGTTTCAAACAGTAATGCAGGTGCCGCCACCTGTTAAGTCATTGTGCCTGTGGAGATGCCACATGTCCCTATTTCCTCCTTTTGAAACTACCAAGCCTTCAAGTTGTGGGTCTGATTTTTAATGTGTTAAAGTTTCAAAGCTGTGGATTGTGACAGTTGTCACCTGTGGAGTCCACCTGAATAAAGACATAGTTTTGAAGAGTCTTGCAGAGAAAGACATGTTGAAAGTTTCAAATGATGTGGACTGTGACAAGTGTTGTTTCCTTGTTCTTTCCCGAGAGTGAAAGAAGTTTCTCTTTTAGCCACGGACGCTGCCATCTATCACAGAGTTTTCAATTTCAAGTACGCAAAAGCCGCCAAGTGTCTGTCTCTTAAAGAGGAGGTGCGCCACATATATTTTGCCCCAGCGAATAGGCTTGTATTAGAGAGAAAAACTGTTGCAAATTCGAAAGATTTTAACTGTCAGAGACTTCCAGTTATCATTTGAGTTCTATTGGGCTGTTACGATTCGATTGTTGCGAACAATCTAGAGTCAATCTTAGGCTATAAATATGTAACATTTGTAATGAATCAGAGGATATAGAGAATTTCATATAGTCTATAGACATCTAGAGATATTTTTTTGTCAAAGATTTAAGAGAGAAGTTGGAGACTTTTGTTGTGACCGGTGGATATCATTTGCCTTTATTTTGTTATTCTTGATTTAGAAAGTTAATGTACCTATGCATGTATCTGTGCCTTTTATGTTGCTAAAAAATTAATGAGAAAGACTGAGTTCTATGCCTTGGTTGATATTTCCTGTGTCATTGCAAAGTGTCTGATTGTGAGCCTTTGATTTTATTCATTACATCTGTTTATGTTAATCATGCAGTATCTGCTCTTTAATATAATTGAATCTTGAGGATAGTTCACTATGCTTAATTTGAGAGAAATACTTATTACTCAGGTGCATCACCATAGTTAGTTTTTGCTTAATATTATCTATAATCCTATTAATTTCTACCCTTTTCCTCAAAACCCATTTAAGATATAGAAGAGCCAGCTTCTTTAAAATCTAGAGGTTGTTTCAGGTAGCAAGTCCCACATCCCTGAAACGTCCCATGTTGGTGTTGGAACCTGTGCAATTTTATACATCAACAGTTTTTGGCATGCTCGGTGGGACCTTTCTTGAAGTTTCTATCAAGATCGTATGAGCCAGGGAGCAACAAGGAGCCAGAGCTGTGGACCTACAACAAGAGCATAGTCTACCGCAAACCCAGGCATTCTTTTGCCACCATTGGTAGCTAATCCAAGAAGAAGAGTGAATTAGTTTGCAACAGCACAAGTAAATATGGGAGCACCTATAGCCCCAAGGAACTATGAAAATTGGAACACTGGCAGTGCTCTAATTCTCCCAATACCACCAGCAACTTGGGATGCTATTCCAGTTAATGCTCTGAAGCCTTTTCCTAAGTTCAGTGGAGAAGATTTCAAGACACCTGAAGAGCATCTGCAAGATGTATCTGACATTTGTGCAGTACATGTTATCACTCAACAGAATGTGGCCATAAGACTGTTAGCAGCTTCTTTGAAAGGGAAGGCTCTGGACTGGTATAGATCTTTAACCCCAAACATAATATCTACATGGGATTAGCTTGGTGATGCTTTCTTTACAAGATTTAAAGAAAAGGGTGATAAATCCTCTTTGCTGCAACAATTGATCACTATCAAAAGGGCACCACAAGAAGCCATGATTGATTTCAACTCAAGATTTCAAAAGATGTGGGAGAGAATTCCTGCTACAGCAAGACCATTACCAGGTATGGCTATTATGTTTTACCTTAAATCTTTAAACTCAGATATATCAGTGATGATTCAGTCTCTTGGAGGTCAGACACTTCCAGAAGCATATGAGTTAGCAGTCAAGGCTGAAAATAACTTGATAGATGCTGGAAAATTGTCCCCAAGGCCTCCTATGCCCATGTTCCCAGAAATTACCTTACCTTTGCCTCAAGAAGCTCCCTCCTACAACCCCACCTGTGCCTATGTATTCATTTCCTCAACAACCTACTAAGGTAACCACCCCTGTTCAATCATCTGAAATGGATGATGTCAAGAACATTTTAAGGACATTCTCAAATGAGATAATTAATATAAAGAGACACCAAAATCTTTATCCAAAACCCCCTTATCAAGGTTACCAATGAAATAGACCTCCGTTTCATCCAAATCAATATCAAGGCCCTCAAAGGCAAGTTAATCTCTAGCCTTCAAACTAGTTGGTTACAGTCCCTACACTCTTAGAAACTGTTCCTCGTAATCCCAACAGGGAAATTGTTCCAGGGGAAAATAATTTTGTAGATGGCACAAATTCTTGGTGCTTTCCCTGCAACAATGCCTATATGCCCAGAGACTTCCCTAGAGGAAACTTACAGGAAAAGATAGCAGAACAGAGAGGGTTAGAAGGATAATTTGCAACTTCTAACACTCCACCATATCAGTCTCCTGGTGTACAAAATGTAGTCATGGTAGCCTAGATGCAAGGGATGTCCATACAACAAGAAGAGGAAATAGCTCCTGAACATGATCTATTTCATGAATTGAAGAGGAAGATTTAGTGTTTCTGAATGAGGCACCTACTTCAAAGAAACCACTGGTATAGTCAGACTATTATACCTGATCAAAGAGGAGGATGATGGAGCAGCCTAAAGTCACAAATAATGTGACCATGGGAGCTCCTCCATTTCGAAATCATTAGAACATAGTCTCTAGACAAGAAATACCTTAGCCTGTGCAAAATCAAGTAGTTTCAGGACAAGTTCTGGAAAAAACAATGTACCCTTACTATTCAAACACCCAAACATTAGGACTTGTGAATGTGGTAGATCAACTAAAAAGAACTCCAATGCATGTATCAATCTGGGATATGTTAGCTATTCCTGAGCATAAGTCACTATTGTAAGAATCTCTGCAAGGCCAAGAAGTCACTAAACACACTGGTGCTAAAGGAGGATTTGCTGATAAAGAAAAGTTGCAGCTCAAAGATACTGCACCTCTGCAGACAATAGCCTTGTTGAACAATGCATCTAAGGTAGGTAAATCTAAACCAGATCCCTTTTATTTGACTCTAATAGTTGGAAAGAAAATGTTGTATAATGCAATGATAGACTATGGGGCCAGTGTTATAGTCATGCCAAAGCAAATAGAAGATGCTTTGAAGATAAAATATGAGCCACTTACAAGAGAGGTCATACAATTGGATGGGAAATCTGTACAAACAATAGGGAAAATTAAACAACTCCCATTGCAACTATATACTTGCCCCAATATAATTGTAAATCAGGATGTGGTAGTCATAGATATTCCCCCTGTATTTAGTCTATACTTATCCAGAGATTTCATAGCCAAGATAGGAGGTTACATGTCACTAGATTGGTCACACCTCATCCTGAGAACCAAATATGGGACAAAGATGAAAATACTGTCAGAACCATTATCCAAAGATCATGTCACAAATGAACCAACCCCAAAACTAGAAGCAACTCATGCTATGTTAAATAAGGAAGAGAGAATCTTTGTTGAAGAATTAGGTGACTGGACTGACCATGACCAACAAGAAGAAGAAAATAATCAGTTATTGACTATGATGCTAAGTGATCCCTATGGAAATTATGACTCTACAGGTCTAGGCACTTATGTCATATTTGAAGAGGACTAAGAGATCCCTAATTTTTTAAGGAAAGAAGCATCACAAAGTCAAGAATCTGAAAAGGACTCAGAAATCTGGACCCTAAATTTTGATGGGGCTAGAAGTAAAAATGGTGCTGGAGCAAGAATTTGCCTCACTGCCCCAAATGGTGAAATTTTTTTAAGAGCCATCCGCTTTCAGTTTGCCTATACCAATAATGATGCTAAATATGAATCTTTGGTGCATGGACTCATGTTAGCAAAGAAAAAAGGAATAAAGAATCTGATAGTAAAAGGAGATTCAAAACTTGTAGTAAAATAGATCAGAGAAAAGGTAGTAGCCAAAAATGTAAGAATGAGATCTTATAGGCACATAATTTGGGACTTAATAGATGGTTTTGAAGCTTTCAATGTTGAGGTAGTTCCCAAAGCCCAAAATTCTGAGGCAGATAGAATGGCACAGATTGGTTCATAGTTTGACACAGCAAGTGATCTATTAGTTAATAATGAGTCAGTCAAAGTTATAGTAAGGCCAACTATCCCAAATAATGACCCAAATTGGCAGGTTTCTGATAATGATTTCCATGTACTCTCATTCTTGCAACAATCACAAGAATTTGTTGATCAATTACATCCTAAAATTGAGGAAGCATATGTTGACCAAATTATCTAGCTGAAGTCAAATAAACTTCCTAAAGGACTAATTACTTTAGAAAACTTGTTTGACCCAAAGGATGTAAGCCTAGAGAAGAGGAGGTTCCAGGCAAATAAAGAAGATTATTCTGAAATCCAAGTTAGTGAAGGAAGAAGGTTGAAATTGGAAATTCCACAACCCAAGAAGAAAGGGAAAGGTTGATTGATTTGTGTGAAAAATATGATATAGTAATTGCTTGGACCTATGAAGACCTACATGGCTATGATAGAGATATCATCTAACACACCATACAGCTTACTGAAGGATCTAAACCAGTCAGACAGAAGCAAAGGCCAGTGAATCCTAGAATTGAACCTTTAATGGTGGGTGAGTTGCAAAAACTCCTAGAATCAAAGATTATTTTTCCAATTAAGCATTCAACCTGGGTATCAAACCTAGTGCCAGTAAGAAAAAATAATGGTGACATAAGGCTTTATGTAGATTTCAGGGATCTGAATAGAGTATCTTTGAAAGATCATTATCCCCTACTCTCTATGGAACAAATTTTACAGACTGTGGCTAGATCAGAGAGATTTTCGTTGCTGGATGGCTTCTCTAGATACAATCAGATTTGGTTGGCTGATGAAGACCAGCATAAGACTGCATTCACTACAAAATGGGAAACATTTGCATAAGCTAAGATGCCTTTTGGCCTTTCAAATGTTGGAGCTACTTTTTAGCGAGCAATGGATGTAGCATTTGGGGAGCTTCTAAACAAAATCATCCTGATTTATCTAGATGACCTCACTATTTTCTCTAAAAAATGCTATAGATCATTTTGACCATTTGGAGGCTATTTTTAAGAAATGCCAAGAGTTTGGAATATCCATGAATCCCAAGAAGTGTATCTTTGCAGTACCTCAGGGTAAACTATTAGGGCATATAGTGTCAAAGGAAGGAGTCTCTATTGATCCAGAAAGAGTCACTGCCATAATGAACCTATCTCTACTAGTTAATAAGAAAGTAGTTCAATCCTTTCTTGGGAAAATCAACTTTGTCAGCTGATACATATCTGATTTTGCAAGTCTAATTAGACTAATGACACTATTGCTTAAAAAGGATCTAGTTTTCAAATGGACTACAGAAGGGAGACAGGCTTTTGAAGAAGTCAAGAAAGCCATTTCAACAGCCCCAGTACTTAGAAACCTAGACATTTCTAAGTCTTTCATAATGTATGTGTATGGAGGAGAATTCAGTGTTGCTGCTATTTTAACTCAGAAAGATGAGCAGCAAGAACGAGAGCACCCAATAGCCTTTTTCTCTAGAACTCTCAGAGAATATGAGGCTAGATACAATTTTGTGGAGAAGCAGGCATATGCCATGGTAAAAGCCCTTAAAAAATTTAGACATATGGTAACAGGAAATAAGATTCTGATATTAGTGGCTCATCCTAGTGTAAGAGAATATATTATAGAGGGTGAGATCACTGAGAAAAGAGCCAATTGAATCACAAAAATATTGGAATATGATGTAGAAGTAAGACCCACCAAGTTGGTCAGGGGCAAAGGATTGTGCCAATATATGACTCAAGACATGGAGAGAGGTTGAGGAAACATAGGAAACTGCACTTGTAGGAGGAGTCAAAAGAAGAAGCAGAACCACTGCTACAACAAATGTCAGTCACATCCGTTGCTCCTTAGGTAAGTGTTTCTTCTCCCTTTTCTACCTTAGGGGTGGCAATCCCAATAAGCCAAACATTTGTACCTCATGTCACTTCTGTTGTTCCTACGTCACTACTTGCCCCAATTGCTAGTCCTCAGACCATATCTTCATAGGCGATTTCATTACCACTCTTTTCCCCCTCTATTCCAAAAAGAACCCCTCCTCAAGTTTCCCCTAGCCAACAATTATTGGCTATTCCCTATGGCCTACCTCAAGGTCATCCTTTTGCTGCAGGATACATTGCTTCACCTCCCACTTTCCAATCCCAGGCAGACACAACAAAAAAGGCTAGAGAAGCCAGAATGGACAAGAAGAGAAAGAAAGAAAACAAAAGCCATGCTGTACCACACATGAGGTCACTTTTTGACCCCATTCAACAACAGTTGACAGTCACACATTTGTCTCCAAATGTGGTGAAGCCCAATGAATAGATACAACCTCAAGACTATTCAATGAATGTTGTAGCTATGGATATATCTCTTTTTAGGCCACAAGATAGGGTCGAGCTACTTAATGAGACTACATCTGCTGTTGCAATTGATTATTTGAAAGTGTCTAGGAGGTTGCAACTTGAAAATGACTTAGCTCAGGAGAAGATAAATAGTAGCAACCTTGCTGGAGAGGTTCAATCTAAGAAGAATGAGATAGAGAATCTGAATAAATAGTTGCAAAATATTATTTCTTGTCAGATACATCAGGTTACACAGGCCCAAAATGCTTCTCTTAAATTTGAGCTAGCATAGGAAAAAGTTGCAGTGAATGTTCTGAGACAAGAGAAAGCCACCTTTGAGAAGAAGTATCAAGAAACGTTGCAGCAAGTCACACAATTTTAGTAGAAGTTGTTGAGTGAGCAGAATGCTACTGGTGCAATACAGGCACAACTCCTGGCAGAGCAATAAACCACAAAGCAGCTAACAATTGAGTTGCTAACAGGCCACAAAATGCTGGAGTTCTGAATCTGGTCAAAGAGCTGTATGTCTTAGTTTTGGAATAGTATCTCAAAGGAGATTATCTAGCTAAGTCCATCCTTAACACTTCTGTTAAATGCACAACAGTTGTGTGAGAAAGTGGAAACTTTAGTTTAGGCCACTCTGTCTACTATTTCTTTGAGAGTTTCTAACTCTCAACTTTTGCTAAAGAAACTATATGATACAACAGATGAAATTATGTCAGCAGCAAGGATTAGTAATAGAATGATTGCTGCTAAAAAGGTAAATGAGGTTCTAAGTTGCAGCTTCGTAGCCACAAATTTCCAAGAACTCCTAGATACTTTAAAGGAAGGAGTCAAAGATATGAAGAAACACATAGAGGATTTGGTGCAACTGGGTCTTCCTTCACCATTTCCAGACAATAATACAGTGCTAATGATTGATGATATAAAGGCCCTGCTCTTAACTAGGCAAAATGATCAAATAGTTTTCCAGGGTTTAAGTGATTCTTCATTAGTACAAGAGGTGGAAGCTGTGTTGATACCAATGGCCCAACTGGAGTTTCAGTTAAAGGCCGCGGTTCAAATTTTGCAGACATTTTCCCACAAGGACATTATTAATCTTGATTTTGCTTTTCAAGATTTATAGAGTAAGCATGGACTCTCTAATTCAGAATGGTCTGTTTATCAGACGGCTTTGCAAAATTTGTGACTCTGTGTTGTATTTTAAATACATATATTTTTTCTAGTTTTGGGTTCTTTTTGAGCAGGCTCAATAGTCCTATTGGTCGCCAATAACTGTAGAGTGCAAAGACTCTACATTTTGTTTCAGTAGTGCATTTGCGGGTTTCCGTTTTGTCTCTATGAGTGTTTCAAAGTCTTTCCATGCAGGTTTTGAATGCTTTATGTGGGAGCCGCCAAGTGTTGAGCCTCAGTTCAAGCCGTAATTTTGTTTCTAATTAAAACTTTGGTGTGGAGAGTGCCATGTAGCGGTTATGTTTCAAACAGTTTTAAGTTTCAACCCTACGGAGAGTGCCACGTGTCATTAGCGGAGGCACTCCCTTAAGTTTCAGTATGAGTGCGGAGACTACCGTGTGTATTTTAATGTTTCTACGGAACTCGCCAAGTGTCATCTTCCACATGTTTATTTCCGTATATTTTGGATACTAAGTAAAGGATGTATGGTGGGCCACAGTTTTAAGTTTCAAGCTGTGAAGATCGCCACATGGAAGATGCGGCGTTGAGGTTAAAAGGTTTTTGACCCTCTCTGGTGATCATTAAATGTTTCTTAAGTAATGTGGAACCTGCCAAGTGTCACCTTCCGCAAGAGTTTGAAAAGTTCTTAATATCTCAAGCAGTAATGCGGGTGCCGCCACCTGTTAAGTCATTGTCCCTTTGGAGATGCCACCTATCCCTATTTCCTCCTTTTGAAACTACGAAGCCTTTAAGTTGTGGGTCCCATTTCTAATGTGTTAAAGTTTCAAAGCTATGGATTGCGACAGTTGTCACCTGCGGAGTCCACCCAAATAAAGACACAGTTTTGAAGAGTCTTGCGGAGAAAGACACATGGAAAGTTTCAAATGCTGTGGAGCGCGACAAGTGTCATTTCCATGTTCTTTCCCGAGAGTGAAAGGAGTTTCTTTTTTAACCATGGATGCTGCCATCTGTCACAGAGTTTTCCATTTCAAGTGCGCGAAAGCTGCCAAGTGTCTGTCTCTTAAAGAGGAGGTGCGCCACATATATTTTGCCCCAGCTAATGGGCTTGCAGGAGAGAGAAAAACTGTTGCAGATTCAAAAGATTTTAACTGTCAGAGACTTCCAGTTATCTTGAGTTCCGTTGGGCCATTGGGATTCGATTGTTGTAGATAATCTAGAGTAAATCTTAGGCTATAAATATGTAACATTTGTAATGAATCAGAGGATATAGAGAATTTCATACAGTCTATAGACATCTAGAGATATTTTTTTGTCAGAGATTTAAGAGAGAAGTTGGAGACTTTTGCTGTGACCAGTGGATATCATTTGCCTTTATTTTGTTATTCTTGATTTAGAAAGTTAATGTACCTGTGCATGTATCTGTGCCTTTTATGTTGCTTGAAAATTAATGAGAAAGATAGAGTTCTGTGCCTTGGTTGATATTTCTTGTGTCATTGCAAAGTGTCTGATTATGAGCTTTGATTTTATTCATTACATCTATTTATGTTAATCATGCAGTATCTTCTCTTTAATATAACTAAATCTTGAGGCTAGTTCACTGTGCTTAATTTGAGAGAAATACTTGGTACTCAGGTGCATCGCCATAGTTAGTTTTTCTTAATATTATTTGTAATCCTATTAGTTTCTACCCTTTTCCTCAAAACCCATTTAAGATAGAGAAGAGCCAGCTTCTTTAAAATCTGGAGGTTGTTTCAGGTAGCAAGTCCCACATCCCTGAAACTTCCCATGTTGGTGTTGGAACCTACGCAATTTTATACATCAACATTTACCTTCATTATCATGGTCCTTAGCCCAACCACCTGCACATCCAAAGTGAGAATGGAGGGGCAATATATCCTCCCCCCCTAAAACTTGACTTCCTCCTAGAAGTCACAAAGTAGGGTGGAAAGATAACATATTAGTATTGCAACTTTCTATTGCCAATGTACACATCTATATCAAGCAGTTATTCAAAAGATAGGAACAATCATTCAATAAAGACAAGAAAAACATCAATTCTTTACCTTTAAGGTGTATCTTGTGATCTACTTATATCTAATCACACATATTTTGAGAGTTTCATATGATTTAGAGAATTGCATTCACATATAATCAATGAAAAATACATCTCATATCTTATTTCCACTATGCTTTCGACTATTTACCAACATACACAGTACAATTCTCCATGGAGTCCTCCCTTGAACATACTATCAAAGGTTCAAAATGAACATAATAGGAACAACACTTAACAAAAAACTTTTGTTCAAGGCCAAATCTACTTAGCACACTCCTAGACCTCTCCATCAAAGTTTTGTTCATCCTCTCTGCAACTCCATTTTTTTGAGGGGTATACAGATTGTGTCTTGTGCCTCTCAATCCCATGTTCTTTACAAAACTTGTTTAAATCTATTTAACAAAACTCACCACCATTGTCATCCCTCAAAAACTTAATCTAAACTATCCTTATAATTCTCTACAAGAGATTTGAACTCTTTGAATCTAGTAAAGACTTCATATTTTCTTCTAAGGAAATACACCCATGTCCTACTGTAATCATCAATGAATGAAACAAAGTAAACAAATCATTTTGAAATCAAATGAATAGTAACAAGACCAAACACATCAAAATGAACCAAGTCCAACACCTCAACAGATTTATGAGAAATGGAATATGATTGAACATAGTTTTGTTTTCCATAAATGCAATGTTCACAAAAATCAAACTCATGGTTATTGTCATTTATACCCTCAACACGATTTTTATTTTTTAGGGTCCTCAAACCCTTTTCATCAATGTGACCAAACCTTTGGTGCCATAACATTATCTTCTTAGCTAGAAGTTCCATCTCCATAGACTGAACACCCTTAGGTACCCAGAAACCATGACCATGAGATGTAGATGCAGTAGTCATCTTTGCTGTTGGCTCCAATGGTGAGGATGAAGAATCTAGAGTTCTCTTATTTGAAACAAAGGGATTATTGCACTAAACCGTGCAAGCATCAAAATGAAACATAACACTAATTTGAATGCCCTTGTCTAGGACCATAGCTCCTCTAGTTATCTTACATCCTCCATTTAAGAAAACAACCTACATACCCACATCATTTAACTTACTTACACATAATAGGTTCCATGCCAAACTAGGGATATACAAAACACCATTCATCCTCTTCACTTATCTATCACGGAATCGAATCAAGACTCTTCCATGGCTAACAATCTTCAGGTGAGAGTCATCACCAAGATACACCTTCCCACCATCATATTGTTCATACTTTGAAAACCAACCCTGATGAGAAGTAATGTACAAAGATACACTAGAGTCAATAAGCTATGCATACTTAGATGCATGAGTTGCCAAGCTAGTGACAAATTCTTCTCCATCATCTTGAGAGGATTTATTAGAATCCAAATCATAGCTCTTCTTCTTTATCTTCTTCTCCTCCTTGCTCTCCTTTTGGAAGTGACGAGATTTTCCACAATTTCAACACAAAGTCTTGGAATTTCTAGGAGAGTTAGACCTCCCACATGGTTTGGATCTTCCTTTTCCTTCCTTCTTCTTATCCTTTTTCTTTCTCTTCTCTTTAGATATACCAGCAATCGCAAGAGCCTCCTTAGTTGATTCGAAAGATTTTCTTTGCATCTCTTTAGACAACAACAAAGAAACCACTTCATTGATCTTGAAGGTGGTAGTGGTACTCCCAACGGCCATAAGAAGGTAGTCCTACAAATCTAGTAAGGAACAGAGTAATGTCATACATCAATCCTCCTCCATCTTCACATCAACAAAGGTCAACTAGGCAACAAGCATATTGAATGTATTTAGGTGATCAATGACAGATCCTCCATATTCCATCCTCAAAGAGTACAATATATTTCATAGGAATAACTTTTTCAATAGGGATTTATCCTGATAAACATCTCCAAGTTTCTTCCAAAGGTCTTTTACAATCTTGTCTTCATGAATATTCAAAAGCACTGAATTAACCAAGCAAAGTCTTATTAGACCCTTGTCCTTCCAATCCATTAGATCCCAATCTTCTTGTTTCATGGCCAATGGCATGGTTGATGTACTATGAGCCATAGATCTTTATCCACCAATAAGTCCTCCATCTTGAGTTTCCACAACTCAAAGTTGCCTCCATTAAACTTCTCTATTTCAAACCTCCTAGATGTTCTCGTCATCACTTTCCTACAACAAAGATTTCTAAATCCTCAGCACAAGCTCCCACTCAAATGAAGATCATCTCAAAAAACCCTCTACACAACAACTAGAACCAAAGTTGATCAGGCTCTAATACCAACTCAAAGGCAACAAGGTATGTGGAAACAACTTCCTACATTAATATAATGAGGAAAGGTTTATGTAAATTTTTATCTCTTATAGTTACAAATTAAGATGCACATTAACAAAAAGGTAATAACAACATCCAAATGCAAATAAAAATCTCACAACACAAGATATACGTAGGGAAAACCCTTTTAGTTGAAAACCCCCACACTCCAAAACCTACACAATGTATTATCAAATCAAAGGATGATTACAACACACTTGCAATGCAAGTTCCTCCAAGAGTACACAAATGTCAAATACTACAATAATTACAACAACATAATGGTACATTCAAATGAACCATACAACTAAAAATCCAAGCACCTGTATATATAGAGAAATATCAAGGATGGAGGTAGCTTCTAGAGCAAGCCACAAATGATTTTCGTTCAAATCCACATGCCCCAAATTCCAAGGCCATAAAGCATGAAAATGACACTTGTCTAAGATTCCCTTTCATCCCTTACAATCCTCCATACTTGGGCACCCCAAATTTACCCAAAAGAGGTATGATAAATGCTCTTACACACCTTAGAATGTCATAGAATCTGTCATATATAAAAACTCTTACAACTGTAAGAAAATCTATCATAAGCGACCAACAATAGTATATTCCTCTTAAAACCCTATCATAGTCAAACTCAGGAACATACTTTATCCATGCAAAAATGCCACATGACACATGTCACACCTATCATAGAATCTCTATTTTCATCTCTTACATGTCATAGATTTTGTCATAGGAATTTGTCATCACTTACGCATTATATAAACTTTCATAACTCATGACACATGACAACAAGGTGCCGACACATGGAAAAATACCTCTACTGTAAAATGGGATGCCTACCTCCTCATATGAGGACAAAAATACATCTAGTCACCCTCCATGTAGGATAAGATATTATCATTCCAACTCCCACAAAGTGACAAAGTAAGATTTACATAAAAAATTAAAACAATATGCAAAAATAATGAAATACAACATTCAGAACTTGTAAAGGTTGAGACACCTCAATTCCGAACAAATGTGATCATTCCCCACTCTTGGTCCTCTTAGCAATGAATGATTTGATAGGTATTGGCCACCTTATTTTCAAATGCATTCTTTATTTGTGCCTTGTCTTCTCATGTATGATTGAGTCTTGAGCTATGGATCTTAGTTCTAAGGACTTGTTTGGGGACTAGATGGATGGTTATGGTTTGTTATCTCCTCATGTTTGATTGAGTTATTTTGAGGTCATTGCATGTAAAGGAGGTGGTAGTGGCTTTGGGCGTATTCCTTGTTGAAGGAATGGAGGCTTTGTTTGATCATACTTTGGTTTAAGAGGCTTACATTTTAATTAGTTGGATGTTGATCAGGGGTGTGTGCAAGAAGTTGTGTCCATTTTTTGGCCAAAAAGTGGAAGTGTTTTCCCTAATTTTTAGAATTTGTCACATTTGACCTAAAAATTTGAAGCACTTAAAGTTGGAATCCTAAAATAAGTCAGTAAATATGAAATGTAGTACTCAGAGTCTAGTTTCCAAATATGTAATTTTTTTAATACCCAGATGATAGAAATTGATTTTCAATAGGCGTTTCTAAAAACCACTGTTTAAAAGTCACTTTTTTTACTATACCATGCATGTGTATGCCATCCATATTTTGACCTAAATAATATTATTTTTCTAAATCATTTTGGGAAAAGATTTGTAACTCACTAAAGCACATTTTCCATATTTCGTTGTAATTTTTTATTGAATATTTTTTTTGTTAAATTTTTATTGGCCAAATTTGGTGTTTTAAAAAATCGCCATGTACGTCACACATAAGATGACCAAAAATTAACATTTTTTGATTTTTTTTAAATGAAAAGAATTGTCTAACGTACATTTTCATACAATTATTTTTACAAAAAAATATTTTAATAAAAAGTTATTAAAATACTAATAAACCCTGATAATTGAAGTTTATGGACCCGTTTCATCATAAATTAATTGAAAAATAGAAAAAATAATCCAATTGTAAAAAAATGATATATTTGGAATCTACATTGTCTCACCTATAATGGGTTTTAATTTTGTCAAAAAATTTGCAAAAAAGGCCATCAGACATATGCCCAAAGTCACTATTTTGTTATGACATTGACAACACCTTCAAGTTGCAGGTCAAACCAGGTCCAGAGGTTAGGTTCGAGTTCCCAAATCTTTTCTTGAACTAGGTTATAAAGAAAAACCCAAGCTTAAAATTCAAATTTAAATAACTGGATCCTGTTTAGTAAACGGGATCCCGTTTCTTACTCTGTCGGTATAGAACAAAATGAGATCCCATTTAGTAAATAGGATCCTGTCTGTAATGGGATCCCATTTAGTAAATGGGATCTAGTTTTGTAGAATGAGATCCTATTTCTAAAACATGACTCTATTTACTATTTGACCATTTTTTTAATAAGACTGTCACTATGGGCCCTACAACTTGTTCTATATAGCCGGCAGTGACATTTGCAACATTCTCTACCATCTTTTATCTTCTGCAAGTCCATCAATGTGGGATTTTGTTTGAATTTTGGAAGGAGCCATCATTTAGACACTATTTGAGTGAAATTTTGTTGAATTGCTACTTGTTTGAAGGACATGAACAAAGAAGGAAGGCTTTCAAGTTTTTGACATTCACTTGTACATACTTCATAATTTTTCAAACATGGGATCACAAACTCATAATAAGAGGAAAGATATGAAGCTATTGACCCCTGAATAAATTGAAGCAAAGAGAGAGGAGGCAAAAAGATAAAGAGATAGAAGAATAAAGATTTGATCAATGAATAATGCTGAAGCATCCAATTCTACAACTATTGAAGATAAAAACATTGAGGAGACCATGGATGTAGATGATGCAACTTTGCAAGAGGTGAATGTGGAAACTAATACAATTATTTAAACTACTCCTGGTATGTCTTCAAATCTCCATTTCAATGCTATGGAGAATGCTTCACCTTGGATGTGTAGGTGGTCAGAGCAAGGGGCAGGTGAATGAATGGAAATAATCAGAACATTCAAAGTATGTTAAATCTGTTGATAGTGGAATTCAAATGTAGTGGTTATAATCTTGTGCAAGAGTAGGGATGGTGTAGTACTACTCACTTCGAGCACCCTACTACGCCATGATTATCTAACTCTATGTGTGTGTTGACATATATGTATTTGATCGTATACAACCAGTGGTTCGGATGCAGGCTATAGGTACCAAGCCTCGACTCCACCTGATATAGCAGGTTTGAGTAGGATCTTGCACCAATGGGTATCAGCGATGGGAGATAACGCGAGGTCTATTCCACTAGGTTGGTCCTTGTCTTCTGTTGTGGTCTCGAGTTGTGTTGTGATACTTGGTCCTTGCCTTTTATGTTTGGTAATTTTGTGTTGTGGAGTATCGTCGAGTTGTGATAATAATGCTCATGTGTAGTTGGATAATACTTTAATGATTTCTTATTAAAATAATAATGCTTATATTTTGTTTATTAGATAATATTTGGTTTAGCCAAGATCTTGGAATGACACCTTTGTAAGATTTTAAAATAGACTAGAATTAATTATCTATTATCTGAGAGTGTTGCATGTCATGAGTTGTCAAGTGTTAAATTTTAAAATTTGGAGAATCTCTTTTTATAGCAAGATTTTAAATTCTCAGAGGTGTGGGATGCTGGGTAGCGGATGCATGTCCATGATAATTTATGGGTTGAGCCATTTTTAATTGGTGGATTTTGTTCTGAGAGGGGGTTGGAAAGAGAAAGGTAGAATTTGGGAGAAAAACAAAGAATTTGGTTGCAGGAATTGGAGAAAATTTGAAGTGGGACTGAAATTTGGGTATGTGGTTTTGTCTCTCTCTATGGAAATCTACAATTATGTAGCTTGTAATTTAAAATATTATGTAGCATGTTCTGTGTGTGAAATTTACATGCCATGTAACTTGGAGTTTGAATATCTTTGTAGCTTGTGTCGTCTTGTGCCCTGAGTGATCATATGTTGCTGCCCTAGACCTTGCTTCCACCTTGGAAATCATACCTTGTTGTTGCAATGTCTAACCTCTGTAGATTCTTTCAAGTTGATATTTTTCTAGTTTAGCCTATGTCATAATCCTTCTTGAAATCAAGAGCCCAATCATCTGTAACACTTCAAAGTGATCTCAACCATAAGAAATAGATGACCCATTTTTAATCTATTACCAATCTCTTGTTCCATTCATCCTTGCATATTTATCTCATAGACATAAGTGAAATGTCCAGTAAGAAAGAGTATCCAATATGCACATCAATGTGCCTCTCTCTACTAACAAATTGCTACTGCCTTTATTCAGTGGCAACTTGAATGAGTTGAATGCATATGAGGCTATTTTAAATGCTCCACCATTCTACAGAAGGCCTTTACATATATTTTCCGTGGCACCATGCGTAGAATACAATACTTTGTATAGAAGTTGGGTGTCCCTTTTAAACTCCAATTTTGCAAAGTACAATTTATTACTTTTGGGTGATTTGTATCAAAGCCCTTTTGTTTTGAATTTGAAATTGATTGCAACCAAAATACAATGTTATTGCAATTTTACCTCAATCAATCTAATGGAGGATGCCGTATATTCCTTGACCAATGATTGAAATTTAGGTCTCCCTATTTTCATCGATATCTTCTACTATATGAGCATTACATTTATCTTTAACCTTGTGTCTTGACTGCCATTTAATGGTGTTATGCCATGCATATAATCATATCAAACTTCCTTTATAGATAGTTGAATTCTTTCTAGTTTTCTTCCAATTGTTGTCTAGCTGAATCTTTGTTAAATCTGCCTCCTCATAATCCTAGAAAACACAAATTGTATAAACTTTGTTGAAGCTTCTTCTATGCCCAAGCCAAATAAAATTCTGTATGATTAGAATAGAATGTGAGTTAGTTTTGGCAGTAGATCGTTCTATCTTCAAGTTTTGATTCCTTTTTGATCGGTCGACTGTGTCTTATGGTATGGACATAGATTTGTTGTCAATCACCTTCCATTTTTCTATTGATGTTATTTAGACCTTATTCATGTTTTATCTAAGCGACTAGTTGCCATGTTACAATAGAAAGGTTTTCATATAGTTGTGGCCACTTAGCTGGCCGTAAAGACCGAATGTGGGTTGGTAACACATTAGTACATTGAGGTAGTCGTAGAAGTTTATGTGTTAGTCAAAAACTTTAAGCATAATACATGTTATTGTAGTTGTTTGTTAAGTCTTGTAGTGTTTGATTTGAGATTGTCTTGGATTAGTTGAAAACTTATGCTTGTGGGGAATGGGATGTTAAAGAAATAGTTGCATTAGTAATCGGTTAGAGCTTGTAGTTTAGGCTATAGTGATAGATAAAGATATTTATATTTGTAGTTGTGGTAGATAGTTTAGGTCGATGGGAACTTATGCAAATAAAAACACATATATTATAATTATAGTTGTTTCCATTAGAAATTGTAAGTTGGTAAGATGCTAGATGGTAATCCATGCGTAGAGATTATATATATATATTTATAGTGTTATGAAACGATATTGTAATTGGTTAAATATTAGATGATAATAGATGTTGGTAAGAAAATATATGTATTTTTGTTGTTAAGTGGTAAATGTTAGATAGTAAGTTAAGCTTATAGAAAACTATTAAGGTTTATAATATTTGAATTGAAATTTTAATATGATAGATAGTTAATTTTGCTTATGGGAAAGGAAATAAATTTGTATGTGTAGTTGTTTCATAAGGAAATCGTAGTTAGTAAGATGTTTATGCTTTAGGAAACAATTTATATTATTATAGTTGTTTTCTTTATTTGAAATTGTAGGTAGTAAAAATGTTGATGGGAAGTTATGTTTATATATTTATAGTTGTTCATTAGAAATAAAAGTTGGTTAAAATTAATGGAGGTTTATGCTTTTGGTAAACATATGATTATATTAATAGCTTGTTTTAGTAGGAAATGGTAGTTAATAAATTAATAGATAGGAATTTATGCTTGGAGTTGTTAGGAATTATTACTTTTGTATACTAGAATATTCCTTTAAAGAAAGTGAAAACTTTATATGTAATTTCTCATTTAAAGAAAGAGTATATTGAATCTCATTTTCTTGATTTTCCTCCTTGTCATATCTTTATGCCTATATTGGATCATTGCGTTTATTTTGGGGGTGGAGTTTATGTCTATGATTTGGTTAATTGTGAAGTGGGAATCTTGAGAGATGTCATGACTACTTGGTGTCTAGATGTGAAAGTGTTGTCCTAGTTGGATAATGATTACTTTATCATTGGTTTTGTACCTAACTCCAGAGGTGTGGTGTCTTGGTCTTTGGTTAAAATTGTGGCATGTTAATGTAATGGGTTAACTAGATTTTTGAGTCTTGTAATGAATGGGGGAATAGCCTTTTTTGATATGGAACTTGGTATCTGTTAATGTATCATGATGGGTTGTGGGAAGTTAGATGTCTTATAGCCCTTGCTCATGCATGTCATTTTTTTTAGATGTTGTATAAGATTAGCTAGTGTAGGAAGGAGAGTGGCTTCCATGGTGGGGCTGGTGCCCAAAGTGGCTGCTTGGATAACCCCATGGAAGTTGTAATCAAGTGATAACTTAAAATATATCTAGGTGGGTAAGGTAGTCTTTCACATAACAAGATAAGTATGTTGCCTCACCCATGCTTTGAGTGCTCTCAAAGGCTAAGGATGGGTTGAGAAGGCCTGGTTGGCAAGGTCGACCTCCTTGTCCATATGAGAGGATGTGTCGGCTCTGCATGTGTCACCCTATGGGGCCAGTGCCAAAGGGTCACTATGATAACCATGGATGGGGGTCAGCTTCTAGTGAGAGATAGCCTAGATAACCCATGATTAGGACCATGCGATGACACTCTCCTCACTGCATCTTAGCTACTTCCCTCTTATGTTTTCATTGTTGCCTCTGGAGTGTTACCTAGTCTTGTGCAGTGTTGATGATATGGTTGGTTGTGTCAAGTCTGTATTCGTTTGGTTATTTTGGATGTTGTTCCTTTGGCTTAGTGGAATCCTCATTGTTATCTCCTAGCTCAGAGGGGTGGACCTCAAGGTTCCACATGGTTGGGTGGCAGAGCTATCCATTGGTCTTCTTGGAGAACCAGTTCAAGTTCAGTGCAAAAGTGATCCAGTTCTAGATTTGCTTTGCACCTTCAAAGTTGTTGAATATTTTTATATCTTTTCAGTTGTAAACTGACGTGATCAGTCTTGTAATCTTGTAATGTAACTTTGTAAAATAGCTATCTTACTGATGTAAAAGTTGATCTTGTCTGTAGTAGCAGTATAGTGTATATCATTTGTGTGGTTCTAACTTTATATTCACTAATGCAGTTATATTTTCCTAGAGGAGTTAGAAGTGCACTTTTCTTTATGTTGTGTATTATGATATCTTTGGTTACTGTTATTGCATTTACTTGCTTCAAAAAAAAATTATTTTTGTAAGGTTTGCACTTGTTGGTCTAACACTCTAGGGTTAAATGATGGGGCATTATAGAGAAGGAGGCAAAAAGATAAATAGATAGAAGAATAAAGATTTGATCAATGAATAATGCTGAAGCATCCAATTCTACAACTATTGAAGATAAAAATATTGAGGAGATCATGGATGTAGACAATGCAAATTTGCAAGAGGTGAATGTGGAAACTAATACAATTATATAAACTACTCCTGGTATGTCTTCAAATCCCCATTCCAATGCTATGGAGAATGTTTCAATAGGCACAAATCTAGGTACGTCTTCAAATCAACCTTTGAATGAAATGGAAACAGTGTTGATAGGAGATTTAAAAGAAGCTTAATATAACAATGTTGAGATTGATAATATTCGTAGAAATCAAGATTTGAGACAAAATGTTGTTGAAAATGAAAATAAAAATCATTATGTTGAAAATAAAAATGAAAACTGTTTTATTATTGAAAATGAAAATGAAAATTCTTTTGTTGAAAATGAAAACGAAAACTGTTTTGTTGTTGAAAATGAAAATGAAAATGAAAACCATTTTGTTGTTGAAAATAAAAATAAAAATCCTTTTGTTGAAAATGAAAATGAAAACTGTTTCATTGTTGAAAATGAAAATCATTTTGAAGTTGAAAATGAAAATGAAAATCCAGGATGTGATGTTGAAAATGAGAAAATTTTTCTAGAAATTGAAAGAGATGTTTTGGATAATCTTCCTGGTAAGATTTCTTAGAGACAAATAAGAACACATGCCAATAGATTATACAAAGAATTTTTTTTATCGTAAAAAAACTATCATTTCAATGTCAACTAATGATGCAATTAATGAGAATGTAGAAAATGAGAAAAGTAATGAAAATGTTAGGCAGTTTTGTTAAACTAAGAAGAAAAGATCAATCACTAAAACATGCTATGTCTACTGTTGCTAGTGCCATTGAGTTTATTGTAAAGAATAGTTGATCTAAAGATAAGAATGTAGCAAGATGAGCTATAACAACTGGTATAGTTAATAAAGAAACTTTGAATAGAAGAATGGTAAGCAATATTAGTGGAATTCTAAAAATACATCCTAAAACATTGGTAAGAGCAACAAAAAGAAGAGAAAGTATAGAAAAATGATGCAATCAACCAATGTTGGAGTTTTAGTGGTCGACTCCCAAGGTCTGACATGAAACTGAATGTTGAAATCAAATCTTTAATCAAAAAATATTGGCATCATAATACTAGGGTATTATCTAATGCTAGAGATGTTTTAAAATTAAGAGTGGGATCCAAAGTTCATGATCCTCATCGAAAACACCTTTTAGATACAATGCAAACTGAATTTTATAAAAAAATTTGTGGTGAATTGGTGTTACCTAGTAATATTAGAATAAGTTAAAGATCTTTTGAAAAATGCAAACCATGGTATGTGAAGATTAATAAGGAATGAATATCTTGTCGTTGTAAAATGCATGTTCAATTTCATTATTATTATGATGTGTTTCGATATACATTGTACTTTACATACTAACATGATTATATAGGAATGTGATATTAATATACTACCTGAAACAATAAAAGAGTTTATATCAAGTTTGTTTTGTGAAAGATCTAATGGGAAATTGTTTTATTTAAGTTCATGTATTTCTGGACAATGCACTAGTTGTGGCAATCTTTCTTTCTTAAGAGTTTGTATGCATGAAAGTGTTCAAAATGATTTTGGACAACAATTAGTGGATGTTAAAAGATTTAAGAATGTTGAATATTCTTTAAAAGATGAAAAAATTCAAAAGCGTTGTGATTTAATTGTAGAAAAGGTTAGTGTACATGCATTCACATCAGAATTTAAGAGTAAGATTGTACCAAAATATGTCAAGCACTCTCAACAAGATCGATGGCTTGATGGATAGTTTCATGCATGTAGCAACACATTTCCAGTTGGTACTATACTATCAGTGGTTGATTTTGCAGAAAACTATACTCTAGCTCCGCAAGAGGAAATCCAATCACAATAGTACAATTCAGTGCAGGTGGCTATGTTTGTTCATATTGTTTATAGACATGCAGATGATAGCATAGATGATGTTAGAAAAGTTTTGAAGGAGTATCATTTCTATTTGATTGACAACCGATTACACTCATTAGAGTTTGTTCAATATTGTTTCAATATATTTTATACAAATTTAAGAGAAAGGAATCTAGATGACAGAACATCTCATATGGTCAGATAATTGTATGGGGTAGTTGAAGAATGCTTGAATTTTCTATTGGTTAAGTAGGGTTCACAAAGAACATAATGTCCAACATATGTGGAATTTTTTTGAAGCTAGACTTGGTAAAGGAGAACATGATGGAGCTGGTGTGTGTGTTAAAAGAATTCTTGTTAGACAACAATTAAAATTTAAGGATGCAATAAAATTTAAAGATGCACGTGGGATTGTGGATTGGTGCAATACAAGATTATGTAGACCTAGATCAAGAGAGTAGTCTACAGTTCACTGATTCTTTTGGTTGGTTGAAGAAGAAAACATTCTACATAGACTTGATTGTGAGACAATTAGTGGATCTACTAAATGGCATTCATTTAGGAGTTTGCATACAAGTACATGGACTATCTAGACAAGGGAGCTTGCATGTTTTTGTTAGTTTTGTATTTCAGGAGATTGGGAAGCATGTGAGAATATAGAATGGGTTGAAGATTGGAAGCAAAGACCGTTGACACCTGCACAAGCATATGATTAATATGAAGCAAAAATTGAAGACAATGATGAACTGTTTGCATTAGACGATTGTAAGTGAGTTTTAGACCTTGTAAAATAAGGTAATTTAATTCAAATTATTTCATTTTATTTCACTTCATTACTATTTTGTAGTGCTTTTATTTATTTATATGTGTATATATGAATGCATGTATGTAGATTGGTTAAATTTTATGGACATGTGCAAGTTATTGAATCAAAATTTATTTGCAGGACGTGTATGTTGTTGTTGCACTTGAGAAGAATGAAGAGGAAACAAAATATTGGTTGGCTCATTGTGTGGAGACTAAATCTAAGTTAACAGAACCTCAAGAAGATGATGATGGCTTTCCTTATCCAACATGTTCGGTGATCCCCTTAAGCAAATTTTGATAACAAGTCTTTGATCCCCTTAAGAAAATTTTGAGAATTTATTTGATGATGGCCATCATTATTCAATAGGTTCGGTGGTGGTTGTTGGCACTTGGCTACAAAAATACCTAATAAGGAAGAATGGTTTGCCTGCATTCAAAGATTATGAAACACATAAGAAGATTATACACTACTCACATTTGGTGTTGGCAATAAATATAAAATTGGAGAGGTATCATGGAAAACTTGCAAATAAAGAGCTATGGACAATTTCTATGGAAGAGCATGAGACAATCATCGATGAATTAGAAAAAAAAGATGGAGATGGTAAAATAGAATAAGTAAATACAGGTAAATATAGTTAAATAGTTTTATATTGTTCTTTTAAATACATTAAATACATGTTTTGATATTTCTTGTACGATATTAGTTGAAATTGATTTAAATTGTCCTTTTATATCCTTAGGCCATCATCACAAATTCATCACATACTTTGAAACAAAAACCTGAGAGGTTCCAGATTAAACCTATATGTACTTGTGTGAGGCACCTGTAAATACAGGTACAAGTTATGTATATAGATAGTTTTATATATATAAAAAAACATGTTTTGATGATATATTGATATTGCTTGTATTATTTTTATATCAGGTGGTGTGAAGACCTGCTACATTCCCCACAAGTTTCAGATTTTCTTGAGATGGCATAGTAATTTTTTGTAAACATTATTTTGAGTTGGCATATATGTACATACACAATTACATTATTAAACCTTTCAATATACACAAATTTGTATACATGTGTATGTACACAATTATACTCTACACTTTTATATATCAAAATTATTATTCTATATATTTTGTTTGTTAAATGTGCATATTTTTCTACTTTGAATTTACTTTAAATTTGATTGTATTATTGTTAAATTTGGTTACCTTGGGCAACTTCACCAAATTTTGAGAACTTAAGACATCCCCTTAAGACAACGTATTAGGACCCCTTAAGACATCTGATTATGACATAAATTAAGACATCGGATTGTTATGATGAGTCATCCTAAATTACATCAATTATGATTAAATATGAGACATGTAGTTTGAATTCTCTGATCCCCTTAATACGTCCTATTAGGACCCCTTAAGACATCATATTATAACATAAATTATATTAACTTTAAATGCTTACACATAGACTAGTGATTAACTAACAAGTGTAAAATATATTATTCTATTGTCAACAATTGAATTAATATAGTAAGTGACCACTAGTTTTCCTCATTTGGATATATTTTCCTAGAAAAAAATAAAATACACTTCCATGTAAGACAACCATTATTAGATATCAACTTTGGCCTCATGTTGAAAACCTTATTAGATTTTGGAGTGTCTTTTTGTGAAACACCAACCTCATGTTTACCTCCATCTTGGTACACCCTATTTAGATTCATTCTTGCTATTAGGGTGAGTGTCATACTTTCTAGCCTATCTAACTTTCCATCAACCATGGCTATCCTAACCACTTTTCTTATAATTCCTAAAATATTACTTCTACATCTTCTTCTATTTCCAGTCTTTCATATCTCACTCTTCTTAGCCAATCCATTGATTCAACCTTAGACTCAAAAGGTACTAGAAAGGTATACAACTACTATCCCATAACAATTTTACTACTATTACATAGAGGTTCAATGCCAAAAAATGGCCAATTTGAAGTTGTTAATCCATAGTATCCTACACAATTATATTACTTGTATACTTCAATAACCATATATCTCTCTCTTTATTCTCCTCAAACTAGTATTAGAGTCCTCTCTCAATCCAACCATTACACTATCATCTTCATTCTATCCTTAATTCTTCTTTATTTTGTGCTCAATAATGAAGATGAACTAGTACTTAGCATAGTCATTGTTTCCCTAACAACTACCCTTGTTCGGAAGATGGATAGTTATCTTGGATGCCAATCATCATCCATGTGACCACCCAGAAACTATTTTATATAATAGGTTTCTCCCACATCCCACATAGACAACCTAAAAAACCACCATCCAAATCATAACAACTTGCTATGAGGAAAGCATAATTAGTTGCCAAAATGGAAAATGAACTATCATGACTCTAATGCAAAAGAACAACCCAACAATGTAACCACATAATCATTTCCCTTAAAATTTTGACCCATAATGAAGACTATATGCACCCAACACAAATTCATATTGTTACTAATCTATGGTCTATGGTCTCAAAATATTTTCCTTTTCATTGCCCTTCTAGTATTGGTGGTCTCCAAACAATTGTTGAAGCACATTGCTACAACCACATAGATGATTGACATTCACTATGCATGCAATTGTCAACTTACTAAGGTCCATAAACCATGTTATTTCACCATATTTTCAATATTTTGGAGGTTTATGAACTACTATCCTTATGTTTGAAAAGATTTAAATAGACTTGTAACTTTGTATAAGCTCAAAATTGAGCATTTTGTCGCTATTTGTTTCTCTTACTTTACTATGTACATCCTTATTATTTAACAACATCCTTTGCCTCAATTACACATTCGGATAGTTTCTTTATATTATATTGTTATAATATTGATCTTAAATTCTTTTTTGTGCTTAATACATTGTCAAACATTGTTAGATCACTGGAGAATATTTTTTCTCGCACACTAGCATTCTAAAATTACATTCCAAGACTAGCTTGCATTCTAGTAAAATGTTTGTGAATCTATTAAAAAGTTCTTTCAATTTTTCTGATATCAAGAATCAAGAAAGTGAAGTAACTCCTTTCATTAGTTCATATACATGACACCTATTACTATTGTTATTATATTGAATGATTCAATCGAAAAAACATATCCTCTTTGTCCTACTTACTTTCTCTCTGTCTTTTCGCTTTATAAAGAACTTTTAAAGTAAAACACATTACTAGTTAAAATAGTGGAAGTCTTTCATATTGACCATTACTTATTTAATATAAAAAATGTGGTACATTTCCATAACCAAAACAACATGATATTAAGATAAAAGCCAACTTCTCTTTTTATCTATACATTAGTTAGCTTGTTCTATTAATACAAAATTTTGATAATGTTCATTATTTAATTTCTAAAGTCATGATATATAAGAATTGCCAACAATAATAAATGAAGTAAAAAAATTTCCATAACCTTGATGAGACATATTACTATAGAATACTTCAAACCACTTTGTGAAAATCTTACTATCTAAAATTCCATTTATAAAGAGCATTGGAAGCTAAACTTAGATATAGACAATTATAAGAAGATGTTAAATTGTTTTCTCACTATAAAAATCAATTAGTTTTTGTTATTTTTTAGTAGAACCCCAATTTCTCTCTCTCTCTCTCTCTCTCTCTCTATATATATATATATATATATATATATATATATATATATATATATATATATATATATATATTAAATAAGATATCTAGTGTCATTTCTATTTCACTTAAATGTTTATGGACTTAAAATACTGAAGTAAAATAAAGTCTGGATGAAACAATATATAAAGTCCATGACAATACAACCTATGTTCAAAATATAAAGTCCATGAAACAATATATATAAAGTCCATGAGAAACAATATATATGTAGTCCATGAAATAGGTAAATTAAATTGCCCATGAAATAACCTAACTCATATTGTCTCTGTAATCAAGAGACCTCTTCACACCATGCGAACTACTCAGATGACCCGAATCACTCTGTAGAAGAGAATGATTTAGATGAAATTAGATGTAAGATGATTAAAAATGATTTAATGACAATTTAATTCATAATTTATCATAACATTAAATTATCATGTGAGGCTGAGAGGCATGCTCTGGTGCACCTGGACCTGTCTCTACATGTACAAGAGAAAGAAAGTTGAAATTAGATGTAAGACGATTTTAAAAATGATTTAATTCAATTCAATTTATAATTTATCATATTTAAATTACTATACCAAAAGAGGTTGTTGTGCATCCTCTATTCCATGACCTGTCTCTATAGGCTTTAACTACAAGACATGTATCAAGATATAAAAGAATAAGAATTTTTAACACATGTCAACATATATATTCTATTGAAATTTACTTTAAGTTCACAATGTATATTTTAATTGACTTTAAATATAATCTAAAGTTTAAATTATACTGTATCAAGTTGCCCATCTCCTCTGTCATCCTACTCTACATGTGTTGTAGGTGCAATGGCTTGAACATGATGAAACATGTCACTGACAAGCTCCTACGAGGTCATTTATAACTTAGCACATGTGTACAAATTAGGTTAAAACATATATATTCACTTGTGTAGGTACCCAATTTTTGTTCTAATCTATTTAAAAGACCTACATATTGCACGCAGACATAGATACGTTTTTCAACAACTTGAAATGAAGTCAACTCTTGATATAAACTTGGGTCATCCAAGTGTGCTGTAATGTCCATCTTTATTGTTGTGTCAACCTACATAGACATATATTTTTAATATATATTAAATAGTACATGCATGTTTTCAGATATAGTGAATTCAAAATAGAAAAATCTAAGTATATATATATATAGTTTTTTAAAACAATATACATACAAAAGGGTCATGTGAGATACCCAATGATGGAGGAGTGCTCGAGACACCCTCAAATGGAAGATTCAATGTGGAATAACCCTGAACCAACATAAATATTTAATGTACATGTTCAATACTGAATTACAAATTAAAATTAAGTATATAAATTTATTTAAAATATAAATCATTCAAAATATCCCAAATGTGTGCCCAAGATGAACAGGTGTCGATGAAAAATTAAATTGATCAATGGTCCCTGTTGCCATCATCTACACCAAACAATTTGATTGTTAAAATATTACAATTTAGTTGATCTATATGTTAATTAAAACACATTCTTAAAATTGTTATAAATTTAACATGTGTGTAACCTATATATATACCTATGTCAAATGATCAGTGGGATGATCCTTAGAAAATAGATAATCAACAAATGATTCACCCATATTATCAAATGCTGCATGTATAGCTGAAGTGGGTACAACTACCTGATAAGGTCCATAACACAACTGATTGCAACTCGTACATGTATGAGGCATTGAGACATGTGGATTGGTACTAGGATCACTTCCACCATGAGCTCCTCCATGATCTCTAACCCAAGCTACCATCATAGAAGTCTACTCATCTAGGCTACCCGAGATTGCACTCAATGTGCCTAATGCGGATACCACCACATGATGTTTGAAGGGCACGGGAATGAAAACAATAGGAGGGTCAATAAGAGGTTGAATAGACATCGGTCATTGGGGATCAACCCATGCCCCCAACCTTTATTAAGGCATGCCGCCACCAATACCCTGGAATGATCTAAAATCAAAATAGTTGGGTTTCTAATTCATAACAAACTCTACATATAATTTTCTCAAAAAATATAAAGGAACCTCACAATTAGCATGAGGTGGATAATCAAACACCATCCACCATATGTCCCAAAAATTGGTAGACATTCCTTCATGTCTACATCACCTAATTGATATTCTTTTCTTATTTGTAGGAATAGGTTCATTTGTGATGGGGTGTCTAAAATATTGCGCTAAATGACCTTTTGTGATTTGAAGATCCAAAATATCCTTATAGGAGAGGCCATCAACATAAAATTGGCGCCTCTCCTCTCTCCATTTCTAGAATCCATCATAGTCTGAGTCAATAGACCTCACAGAATCTACAATGTTTTGCATCAAAGTTGCAAAATGTACCATGTGAGGTGGCATGAATTGTTCACTATGAATGGAATTCAATTTTTCTTGTATGGAATCCATATTTTCATTAATTATGGCTCACAACCGAGCCTGGTCAGTTCCAGGTGGGGGTCTAGGTGGGGGTTGGGGTGGAGATGGCTCATTTTCATCTTGTGCATTGAGGAAGTCCTCAGCATCAAAGTGAATATCATACATGATGATATATATAAAAACTATGAACCTGCATATATACATATAAACATACAAACTTGAGTACAAAATTAATTTTCAAGAATCTATATATATAAATTCTAAATAAACATATACATGTTGAAAAATTATAAATTAAAAATAAACTAGATAAATTATACATGTTTCAAGATATTACACTTGAAATATTTAAATTAAACATACAGATACATGTACATACAAATTTCAAAATGTAAGAGCTATTATAGTGAACTATGTAATTTTCAAATTGAAGTTGGGATTTTCATTCAAGACCTAAATTTTGATTCTTGGTTGAAAACTATTTAGGTGAGGATCTAGATGAAGTTGTAGGCATGAAATTTTAGACAATTGATTTTAGGTGTGTATATATTGATGGTTTGAGTCCAATTAAGCGTGTACATTTATTATAAGAGAGATAGATATTGGCCTTAGAAGTTGAATCAAATGTCATTTTCTTATTAGGTGGACATTTAGTTAATATCTCAAGCTGTCATACATGTTGGTGAGGATCATGCCCATTTAGGGCTAATCCCTTTATGTTATTCATAGTATTCATCTTTTGAAAGGAGTTTTGGAATATATGCCATATGTTTAGTCTTATAGTTAATAACACCTAATGTGGTCCTAGTTTCCATTTTCCCATTTGATGACCTTCAAGATTATTTCATTGTATACGTTCATGTATAAAGTCTAAAATGTGGTCACAATGTATTATAAAGGCTTTGGGAGAGGTTATTATTTTGTTACCATTGTCTAAGTCTGTAGCAAGTGTAATGCCCCGTCATGCAACCCTAGAGAGTTAGGTTAAACTATGCAATAAAATGTGGAATTTTTTTTTTAAACAAGTAAAAGTATTAAACACCAAATAAAGTAACAACTAATTAAATCAATTTAATTATCCAACAACTAACCTCTCTAGGGAAACACAACTGCATCAATGAAGATAAACATAGGCACACAACTCATCAAAATGTCCACTAGCAAAATTTAATACATTATAGAGAACTTACATTTTTCTTTTACATTAATGTTTACAAGTACAGATAAGTTCCTAATATAGGATTACATAGATACAAGGTTTCCCTATCTGAATACAACAAAATTACATAACAGGAATCATAACTATATAAATCTGGATCCATAAGGTACAATACAAGTCTTCAAATACAAATGCAGTACTGGAAACTGGAGAGGCACATCAGTTCCAAACACAAACCATGATGCCAAAGGACCAATGGAATATAGCTCAACCACTTGAGCATGTGGAACCCTGAGGTCCACTCGTTGAGCTAGGAGATAACATAAGGTCCCACTACAATAAACAATCAAGTAGATAGAAAATTGAAAGGAACAAGGACAACATATGACACAACAACACAGGTCAATATCACAAGCATCTTAATATCTCTTCCAGAGGCAACCACACTAGAGAATGCTAGGCTGCAGTAGGGGTGAGTGTCATCACATGGTCCTAACATGGGTTACCCTAACAGTCTCTAGCTAGACACCGGCCCCCATCTATGGTTACCCTGACAGTCACTCACTAGACGCCGGCCCCATAGAGTAACACATGCAGAACTGACATTCCTTTCGTGTGGACAAGGAAGTTGATCATGCCAACAAGGCCTTCTCATCCCATCCTTAGTCTGAATGAGAACTACAGGCATGGGTGAGAAATAAATTATATTAATTAGTGTTAAAACTACCCGACCCCTAGTTTTATTATTAGGTTATCACTTGATTACAGAACTCCCAATGGGTTACCCTGGCTAGCCACTTTGGGCACTGGCCCCACATTGGAAGCCACCCCTCCTTCACTGCATCTAGATTCTCACAACCCATAACATAAAACAAGCATGAACTATCACATTTCCCATCATGATACATTTACAACACAAAATATACATTGTTTCACATCACATAGAGCAAGGTATTACTCATCTTGCTTAATTACATGAATAGGTACACTGAGCAAGGCATTATCAATCTTGCACAGTCATCCAAACGGCATGAATCCATAACAGAGAGGAGTCAACATTACATACAACCCATACATACTCAACCATTAGCAAGATTACATAATCACAAGAGTCATACACACGACTACCCCTCTTGGCCTCTGGAATAAACTTCCCAATGACACAGACACATGACCTCACTATAACACAATAGTCTCACCTTGACATTCACTCTCAAATGCACACCACCATCTAATAGACCAAACTAAGATTCTTCAACAATAATTCAGTTACAACATTCATGCAACAATTCAAAATTCAAGTTAACATATGTACCAACATTTACACTCTCTAGAATTTATAAAGGAAATAATACCCTTATTTTCATCATTTAACAATACTAAACATTATTACATAGAAATCAATGCTAATTTAATATTTGATAACAAATGGTGATATATGCAAATATAAAGGTACAATTAATAAAATTAACCAATATCTCTAATGTCTTCAAAACTATTCCTATCTTGACTAACCATTTTAAACAGAACTAAAGATAATAATAATAATTCATGATGAAGTTAAAAGTGTTTTCATTTAACAAAAGAAATAACTTGAGACTATGGAATAAGTATAAATTCAAGACATCTTATCCTAATTAAGTTACTAACTTATTTCCTTATAATATTGACAATATATACATCTCTGATTTTTCCAATATAAACATACAAAAAAAAACAAAACATACTCTTACTGCAAGATCATAATTTTAAAAAAAAAAATATTGATAAAATTATCCTTCCTATCTAAATTAAATTCTTTTAAAGATATCACAATAATTTCACATGCTTATTCCATAGAATCTTTCTAATTAAACAAAATATGATAAATTCTATATAAACTCATAAATATCTTGTCATACTTAGGAGATAAAACTATATATAATAACAATTTATTAAATAGATTCTATCTAATAAATAACATTCTATTATAAGATTAATCTCATTAATAATTAAAAATATACTCCTCTTTCCATTTATTAATCAATAAAATACTCCTCTTCCAAATGAGAAATATAGAATGTAAATAGAATATTCTTAAAAGAATAAAAGAAAACTACTTTTCTTTAAAAAGAAACTACTTTTCATTCTAAGGAAAGCTACATATCATTCTTATAGTCATTATAATTATTATTTCTTACTCAAACCACTAAAACTTACATTAAATACATGTTAAACAGTAATGCAAAATTCTTATTTCTAACTCCACACATACTAATCTATATCCTAACATATAAAATAACAAATCTAATACCTTACATTCTATTCCAATGAGAATTCAATTTTAATTTCAATACCAATATTATTACTATTTCAATGTGTACAAAACTTTGGCTTTTTTTCCTCATATATCTTATAATTTCTCTATGAATTAAACACTTATATGCATTTACATTTTAAATTTGCAATTACTTGCTTTCATTTGATAACAAACTATAACTTAATTCATTATCCTTTTAGAATACTTTCTAACTTCTAACGATAGTAACTAATTCTATAAGGGAAAGAAAATGATTTAAATAGACTATCTTAATGCTTAGCAAGTTTAAAGAAAAATTTTAAGTTTTTAACTAATGCATCGTCATTTTTCCTCAGTTGCGATCTCAAATTTCTTTTAGGATATCATAAGAGAGCTTTGTAAGGGGGTTTGTGATCTCTTCAACCTTACTCCAGAGTAAGTATGCATTTCAGCATTTTTTTTATTTACTATGGATTGAATTGTTTAACTCAACTTGATTTGTTGGGCTTATTTCAATTTGTATTTTATTGCAAACAAGTTAGCATTTGGGATTATTTTCGATAGACAAAACATGCTTTGATGGATGATCCCAATAAGACACTTCAAGATTCTCAAATTCATATGGACCAAGATGTGAGATTTTATTGTGTACAACAATATTTTTGGCCATCAGAATAGAACCTTCAGCACTCCTTATAGTTTGGGAAGACTTTGATCACTTAAATATTCGATCTGTACCATCTTGAAGATAGGAATGATGATATGTGTGTGCATTATGCAGAAACATCTGGTGGGTCAAGGAGTGTGTATTGACTGGTTGCTCCTGTACATTCTAGAAGGTCCTTTTTAACCCAGCTGATGATTCTCTAGACTCGAAATGTCCAGAGGTAGAATGTGTATGCACAAACAAAGGCATGCAAAATATTTAACGAAATGTCCAAAGAGAAGTCTTTGCATGGAACAGTGATCTCACAAAATGGAATGGTAGAAAAAAGTTTTTTTTTTTAAACTTTAAGTAAGTGCAGAGGGGAGGCATGAAGCCAGATCTCTCAACCTTGGCCCATGTCCCTGACTAAATGAGTCTCAAAAGTGACTTTGACACTTAATTTAGAATGCTGTGGTAGATCTGATTGTAAAATGTAAGAACAAAGACAAGGCACACAATTAGTAAGACAAAATGCCTCAAAGAGATGTCATCTCATGGCATGCAATGATAGTAGGCTCATACAAAATAGATTTACTGAGCAAGATTTAGTGATTGGAGGAAGATGAAAACAATAGGTGTTAAGCCTAATGGAAGGGAGGTCTCTAGGTTGCATGAGCACTGATATACATATCTGTAAGGTGATGAGTCATGGACAAGGTATGGAGACTAATTGATAGATTGCCTTAGTGAAAAGCCATTACATGATTTGTAATGATCGCAGGATATGTACAAATTGCATTTGTTATCAGGCTTAATCATATGCAACTATAAAGATGCCAAATATCTTAACAAAAGAATGTGCACAAAATGGATTGATTAGCAGGTGACATAAGCAGGTATTCAATATTGAGACCAAGTTGATCCATGGTGTTGATGCTACAATAGGGTCGGCTTGCATGCCAGGACACCGTGATAATAACCAACTTGTTTATGAATTATTTTATAGTGAGGGGAATTAGATCTCCACCCCATAGAATCATTTTCCAGCTAATACGATTGCAGATTGAAGGAAATAGATGGAGAAGGCTTAGAGTGTAAACATGGTATTGCGACCCTCTCTTGAAATTTGAAACCTATAAATTATACTACTGTTTTTCGCCTGTGTAGGGTGGATTTGGTGAGGATTCAATCTGTTTAGAAGAATACCATGGATAAAGAAATATAGGAAGACCATGGATGCAGTAGGCAATAGGACAAGCATGCAGAGATGATTAAAACAATAGAAGAGAGAGAGAGAGAGAGAGAGAGAGAGAGAGAGAGAGATATTCCCACTCAGAGACAACAATCACAAATAACATTGATTCAATTATTCAAAAGGCATTCCTAGAATCTTATTCTTGAGCTTCAGAATTTCCTTCCCGTTGATTTCCTTTCTTTCCCAATTCTTCTTCTGCAAAAACTCTCCCCCCAAATTTTTCCACAGAACCCCCTTCAAATATTCCTACTATCATAAAAATAGCCAAAACCATAAATTCCATCCCATAACTCTCCCGTTACTGGAATCCACTTCCTCAAATTATAAATGCATTAAATTTTCCAACACCAGAAAGATTCTTCTAATCTTATAATTTATAACCACTCATATGACAACTCATTATTAATAAAATTAAACTTATAAATACAATATAACATAGTATCTAACAAAGAATATTTATTCATTTAATATGATATTAAATATTTATAATTTATCTATTATTACTATTAAAATTATTAATTAAATTTCTATTAAATATTTAATATTCCACAAAATTAGTATTATTTATTTACAAAATAGATTAATAATCTCTATTAAATTAAACAATTAAACCAACAATAAGAAACTCAAAATTACATACCAAACATTTCCGATGACAACACTCTACAGAACAACAGAGACTCGCAACCATGCTCCAAACCGACCAAACTGGCCAAACCCAAGACTGAGAACTCATCCTCATTGAGAATGATAACAACTGGGGAACCTCATGTTATATCCATTCCACAACTTCCATTGGTATGAAGGCATGGTCAGACCTGCCAATTCAGGCGGAGTCGATGCCTGGTACCTACAACCTGCAGTAAACAAAAGTGTCGCATACAAACATATATATATAATCATCCAAACAGGCACATAGTGGTAGGGAATCACGGCGTAGTAGGGTACTCATTATGAGTAATACTACACTGTCCCTTCACAAGCATATCACAAATATCCACATTAAACAAGTTCATTAGTAACTAAACAACTAGATAATACATAGTCAGATAGCCGCATAAATCATATAGTATAACTAATCTATTTCCATAACTGATCACAACATAAGATTAATGTACTAATCATAAAGTATTAATCATAAACATCAATGAGTGACATTGACTACATCCTAATAGTAAGCCTACCATCACATGTCTAACATACCCTAAGTATTATGAGTATTTTACGTTCTTCTTCATGCTCCTTAGCCTGACCACCTGCTCATCCAAGGTGCGAATGGAGGGGCCTTACAGCAAGTCAAAGATACGGATTATATTACCAGTGCTAAAATAAATTTCAAAGGGTACATGGATCATGAGTACTTGTAGTGAGGGAGACAAGAAAGATCAATAAGACTATATAGACAATCATGTTAGGTTCAATCAAATACTAGGATAGTCATGGGCATAAAAGGGTATCTTTGTTTCAAGACTATCTAGAGGTTTGTAAAAAAGGATTTGCATGCATATATTATCAAGGTCATATTATGCTTATGAGTTATCTTGTCATTCATCTTGTCACAACCCTCTCAATAGGACTGTCCTATAATTGATTTTGTTATCTACGACTATCATTATGGTATTTGATCATAGGGTGTTTGGTATCAAGGTTAAATGTCAATATGAAGGACTGTCATATCAAAAGATGCCTCTTAAGGACTCAAAGAGATATCATTATCCAAACATTGTATTATCACAGTAGTTAGAGTATAGCAATAGGGCTATTAGGACTACCATAATGAATTTGTTGTCAATGTTTGTCATCATATGTTAGGTCCAAGGTTGCAATTTTGTTAATTTTTCTATGGAGTTGGCTATTGGTTTAATGTTAAGTACTCATTCTAGAAGATACAACATTTCCTATGGAAAAGCTAGAAATAGTTTGTAATGGTTTTGGATGATTTTCCCTAAGAAGTTATGACTATCAATAAGCTTGGTCAACAAATACAACAGTCATGCTTGCATTGGTTTGAGCATTGGATCAATCATGAATTCATAAGTTGGATATGTGTTTGAGTATCTAAAGATTTGAGTGAATCAAAACTCATTTGTAAGCATCCATTTCTTAGAGTGTCGTTTTAGAATTTAATGTCATGATCCTAATCTAAATGGAGTTCTGAGAGACAAGGATTTGATTGCCTAGAGGGCAATCCATCAAACCCTAAGTGGGTTCATTATACATACCAACAAAACCATAAGAAGATTATTTATTATGCACCATGCGCAGTACTAGGTTTCTTGATCAGTCCTATTTCAATCATGATATGATAGGAACAATTGTGTTGATCCTTACCATTTGATAGGAAAGAGGAAATCATCATCTTAGCACAAACTTTAGTATCTTGTATAATGTTTTCATGACAATTAAGGACTTTTAATTGTTATTAGATTCCTAGATTGTTATGGACCTTTAAGATAGCCTTAAACCAATAATAGACTTGCCATGAGGAGTTCACTTGGGTTGTTACATCATGATTTCTCTAGGATTAGTCATTGATCATAAGATTGTCATCTTCTCTTGTTATCAAAAGTCAATCAAGGAAACATGTGAAGACTATCACATTCACATGATGAACTACAAAGGGACAATGAAATTGTTGTTAAGATGTAAGACTCCTCTAGAAATTCAATTGCATTATCTTCATAATCAAAGAGACCTAACCATGTGGTAATGATTAAATCTTCCACTTTTAAGATAGTTGATGAGGTAAGAAGGTTAGGATACTATCATAAGGTGGAAAGCAGTCATGAATAAAAAATGTGAAATCACATAGACTATTGATTACTATGATTGTCCCAAAACTTAAGAACAATTTGAAACTCTATTTTACTATCAATATATCCATGAAGGGTGAATGTTCAGATGCATCTATGCTATCACGATGTCATAGAAACCAATGGACTATCATACCACCCTAGAATCATAATGAACATCTACAAGACTATAACTAGACTTGGAAAACTACCTTGAGGTGGATCTATTATACATGGCAAAATGATGAACTCCTAAATTTGGTGAAGTTGCCTATGGAAACTAAATTTGATAATGGAGATACGATTGACTACTAGTTGTCTAGGACTAATATGAGTATGACGATGAATATATTCTGATGATTTGTGATTTAAAAAATGAAGAATTTGATGATTTGTTTAACTTGTGATTGTAGGGATGATCTAGTTAGAGAAAGATATTAGATGATGGAATGGAGATATGTTGTTGTTCCATCCATGGAAACATCATGATTTTGAGTTGTACAAGTACACATTTGAAGCAAAAAATGATCAAAAATGAAGGGAAAGAGGTCCTAAAGCTGAAATGAGATGGAATTTTATATTAGATACCTAATTTGCAGCCTTAGACATTATCAGATACAACATTCTAAGAGCCTTTATTTTCTGATTTAGATTTGGGAAACCATGGAGATGGATTGATAAAGGTTTGATTATGAAGGAAGTTTTAAAGGTTTGATTATGGTTTGTTGTATTTTTTTACATGACAGTTATCTATTCAATTATACCTTTAAAATACAATGACATACATTAGTATAAGTAAATTTTATAAAAACCAAATATATATATATATCATCCCAATGCTATGTAAATTTTGACAGTTGGTTCAAAATCTCTCCTTTCATATGATACAATCGTTTCAAAATTTCAATTGTATTTTACAACTAAAATGTCTAAATACAACTATTCAATAATCAAATCGAAATCAAATTTTGATAGTTTGTTCAAAATCTCTCCTTTCATATGATACAGTATTTTCAAAATTTCAATTGTATTTTATAGCTAAAATGTCTAAATACAGCTATTGAATTCCTCAATTTAAACAAAATTTTGACAGTTTGTTCAAAATCTATCCTTTTATATGATACAGTCTTTCAAAATTTTAATTGTATTTTACAACTAAAATGTCTAAATACATGTATTGAACTCATAAATTCAAACCCTAATAATAGTCTAAGTTTTAAATTTTGATTGTATTTTACACTAAAAAAGAAAGAAAAACATAAAAAAATTTCATCAGAGATGATTGAGAAATTTTAAAAGTGGAAAAATCCACTTACCTGATCTTTTGATGGAAAAAAATGCTCTCCTTGTACTTAGGATCCTGTTCTGCTTGTCCTCTATTGCTGGGAAAAATGGGGTTGTAGGCATTTTAAAAAAAAATTAATACTTTCAAAAAATAGGATCCCATTTTTTTAAACAGGGTCCCATTTTTTTACGAGATCTCATCCTAGATTATAGGCTCATGATCCCAATCTATAATGGAATCCCATTTTTAGTTACCTGATTTTGGATTTTTTTCTAACTCTGAAACTTCCACCTTAAGTGGACTCATCTTTGTGCATGCACTCTAATACTTTTTCAAAGTTATAGCACATTTGTGTTGGTAGAAGGACATGATTTTATTTACAAGTCCTCTCTTGTTGGTCTTATGCTTCTTCCAAGATATCTGTGTTCACATGATATTGGAGTTGAGGTTTTTTCGGAGCCATTTTGACACTCTATGATGTGGAGGGCTTGCGAGAGATATGGATTTGAGGTGAGAGTTATGTTGCAACTATTTTAGTTTGATGGTTTGCATATCATTGTGAGTGTTCTTTGACATTATGTGATAGAAGATTTAGCCACATCTTCTATGTGAGTGCTATTAGTGGATCTTTGGATGATTTGATATATTTTTAGACTTGACATTTACTCATGTAGTGGGAGTTCCAAGATGTATATGTTTCCTTTGTTGGATTTTCTTAATATATTGTTGTGTGGAGGGTCTTGAGGTTTTTATCACATGTTTGTGTTGTTACCTTGGAAGACTTTTTTATGCACGATAAAGTATATATAGGGAATTGTGATCATTGTGATTTGTGTTGGATATTAGTTGATGTAGGTTTCTTGCTTCTATGTGATAGTTTAGTGTGGCATCACTTTCATGGATCTTATTTTTCATAGTTTAGCTTGATGGAGGATCAGAGGAATATTTTTGAGATGGTGGTCACTTTGAATATTATTGGAGCTATCTTGATGGACAACATGGAGTACATTGATGTTCACATTGTACATGTTGGGCATATGGATTGTTTCCTTGTTCTCTGAGTTTACTTGTTTGACCCCTTATGCAAGGTATACAACAAGTGGGAGAATGATGGAAAAGGTATGTTGTACACCTTGCGTAAAAATGAATTATTTTAATATGTAAAATAAATATTTATTTTTTGTGCATCCATGTGATTTGTTTAGCCAAATTAATTATTTATTTGGGTGCCATTTGTAAACATTGTATGTAACATTGGATGAGTTATTTTATGTGTGTGGGACACATACAATAAATATTTATTTATTTGGGGAATTATTTAATATTGGGAAAAAGTGAAAACTTAGTACTAATAATTAAATGTGGGGGTCAATGGTTTTGTATACTCATGGTTTTGGGATACATGGTTTTACAATACTACATCTTCTATTTGTGTGATCTCATCTCTATAAAAGCAAGCACATGAGTAGTTGTTGAGGTTGGCTATTTTAGTTGTTGGCTAGGTTAGGTTAGATTGAGCTTCTCTTGTAGGTTGCATATGTGAGGAGACAAAGCATGGATTGGTATGTGTAATTACATGATTCTCATTTGCTTGTTCACATGGAGTGTAACTAGGGAGCTTGATGGTTCAGAAGTATCCATGGAGGCTATGTATTACAATATTTTTTCATGAGATAATACAATGGATATGGATGTTTTTGGATGCTTGGTTTTCCCCTCATGGAGGTTTTTCTGAGGGTATATCTTTTGTCACCTTGATGGTATGTTTAATTATTCTTTTGAATGTGGATTTTTAAATACTATATTTTGCATATTAATTACTCATAGGGTTATGAGGAAATTAACTTTATGGCTATATATTGTCCATTAGATTGCCCCTTCCACTATATCTCATCTAGGCATGAAGCCCACTTACTCAATAGATAATGGATGATAAGATAGTTTTTTTTTAAAGAAAGGTGATGGAGCACCTGTATTGTATTAGATAAGTAAGGTTACAAAAACTGGAATTCAGACTATCAAAAACTAGGTATACATTGTCTGGTCTATATAATTGTATGGGTGGATACTACCTATGATTAGTAGTGACAATTGAAAACATAGGAAAGAAATAGTGATAAAGATTAAAGGCTAAATACATACACCGAATCAGACTACCTAGTTTGAATTGGAACCATGATGTTCCTCTGGAGGTGGTATAGCAAAGGGAAGGGTGAAAGCTAGCGTACCTAGTGCTCATAGAGGACATGGGGCTACATCTAGAGTATCTTGTTGTAGTAATCACACTACATTAAAAACCTCTTTCGCTCTATCCGCTATCCCTTTTGGGAGATGGAAATGGTGGTCGTTGAGGGCTCTAGTAAACACATTGGCCCAATCCACCCAAAGTCCCCTCTACAATGCATTGTACACATAGGCCATATGGTGAGACATCTGCAAGAGATCTCTATCAAAAATCCCATTGATATGGGCTGAACCTTCTTGTAAATCATAGACAACCAATGCAGTTCACCAACTTTTTGAGTTGAAAAAGGAAGAGTGTACCAACCTGAATATGATCACCTGCATATATTCATGGTCCTGTAAAATGTCAAAGATGTTGGAGATGAGAGTTGAGGCAATCTCGAATCCTTTCACTTGCCTATGCTCATGCTAAAATAGATAGTAGCCCAATACACACTAAATTACATACTCAACATTATCACAATCTATTTTGAAAGTCTCCCTCATGTGGACTATATTCATTATGCTATGGTAAGTGGGCTCCCCTACAAAAGGGGGAAGAAAGAAACAAAGATTTTTCTCACAGGTCACCATTTGAGCTTGAATCGCTACTTTAGAAGTTGATGAAAGAGGTAAAGACTTAAGAGGAATAAAAATAAAAGAAGATCTTAGAGGGATTAAAAAGACTATGCCATGGATTCAGACATGGTGTCACCATGTCATAAGGTTTTAAAAATGAGACATGTGGAGAAGTACAAATATTATGTTGATGTGGCAACCTTTATGTGCCTCTTCTTACATATGCTTTGATGCCAATATAAACGGCTAATCTGCCTCTTGCAATGGATAAAACCTTAGTAATTAGAATGCATGAGTGAAGTCACCTAGGATCTCCAAGTAGTGTCCTTTCCTATAAATATAGGTAAGGACGCGAGATATTTAGAAGATATCAATATAAGTGGATGTTGCATCTCCCAAAGAGGTATTAATGTGTGCCTATGTGTACTTAATTCGAGGACACCCCAAGTGAAATTAATTCCAACGACCCTTTGACGTTACACTTTTGGGAGCTATTAACCTTATTGATTCATGTTTAATAGGGAATTAAGGATTACATGCCTCTAGGTAATATCCTCATTAAGAATTCCTAGCTGAGGAGATTGGTGTATCTTTCACCATTAAATGCACCAAGTGAGTTGGCCCCTCATCCTGATGAGGTGAAAATGTTCAACAAGTTACTCCTTACTCGATTGCCATGTTGGAAAGAAGATCTGCTACCAGATTTGATTCAATATAGTAGTGACTAATTTGGAACCTCTTGAGAAACCTTAGAAGCTCGATTACCTAATGTAAAATGTAGTATAGCTTCCAACTAAAGGCTTCCCTTCTTTTGAGACTATTTACAATAATCAAATATTTCCCTTCAATCCATAGGTTTTTCACCTCATGTGTTATTTCCATTCTAATCTCGTAGAGGAGGGTGAACACTTTTGCCTGACCTATGTTGCCACCAATTTTCCTTCAATGTCCCTACTAATATAGCCAATCCCCAATGGACTCGGGTTGCCTCTACCAGTGCCATCAATATTTAATTTTAGAAATGGTAGTGTGGGATGCAACCATTTAACTAATTCTCTTAAGATCTTAGTGGGTATGGCTATCTATCTGTCTTGTTGGGCCGGAAGCTTTAATTGACTCCATTCCTTAAGAGTTAAGAAGTCTCAATTGGTGATTTTAGTGTTGGAGGAGATGTTTCTAACTCTTACTTTTACAATCTTTGTAATTGTTGTGGACACATCTTCTATCACCTTTTCTAAAGCATGACTTTTCTTTCTAAAAATCCTAAATTTTCTCTTTCCAAATACCCCAGATGAGAAAAGAAGGACAAACCTCTTGGGAAATAGGTGTTGTATACCTTGCATAATATTGTATTATTTTATTCATGTAAAATAAATATTTATTTGTGCTGCATCTTAATTGATGTGTTTAAGCACATTAGATATTTATTTGGATGCTAGTTGTAAATGTTGTATGTAACATTGGGATATTATTTGTATTATTTAATTGTTGGAAAAATGTAGTACCAACATTAAATAAGTGGGTCAATGGGTTTTTTTATCCATGGTATTCGAACAAATGGTTTTATCCAATACCACAAGTTGTATTTGTGTGATCTTGGTCTATAAAATCAAGCACATGGTTAGTGGTTTGGGTAAAGGTTGGTTATTTCATTGTAGGTGGATTGGAGGTTTGTGAGAGGCTATCATTGTATTGCGTTCTTTCTTGTAAGTGCATATTGTGAAGCATGGCAGGTGATGGGTGGATTCATGCTTAGACACATGGAGGATCATTGGAGGTGCTTGATGGTTCAGAGGTATACATGGAGACTCATGGCATGCATTGTAATATTTTTATTGTTACATAATACATATGAGTGTGGATGCTTTTGGAGGCTGGGGTTTTTCCTCTTGAGGGTTTTCCCAAAGTATATCTTGTGTTATCTTGTTGATTATTCATTTGATCTTTGTATTATGGTTATTTCTACATCTTATTATCCTATTGGGTTATGTGGAATTAGTTTTAATTGGACCTACAAATTCCTAACATGTGGTATTAGAGACATGTTTATGGTTGAGGGAGGTGTGAGCTCCTTGGTTTGTTGATAACCCTTGTTTGTGTAGATCAGGTGTAAAATGGAAGCCATGGCAATGCATGTAAGGATTGAGGACATTAAAAGGTTTTGTGTAGGTTTTATTATAGATTGGGGTTTCTAGGTATTTGAGATTTGTTGTGTATGTTGCAGATCTAGTGATTGAAAAATCATGGCTGAAGAGGGTTTCTTGATTTGGCTTCATGAAGGTTCTGAGAAGGAATTTCTATAGATGAGCTCATGGGACAAAATGGACCTCACCATTTAGTCCAGGAGGCTGAGAGGTGAATAAAAACATATAATATGCCATATTTTGGCCATAGGGTCTGGAAGGAAAAAAAGAGCCCCCTCGCTGATTCACTGGTACAGTCGTATAACCGTCGCAGGTCCAGGTATGCAAAAAAACAATAAAAAATTTCCCTACCGATTAATTATTTTCTATAGTTTTAGAGAAAAAATTAATTAAAAGAACTATAGTGCATTTGCAAAAAAATAAAGATATACAAAATCTGTTTAAAGATTTGATTTAAGAAAAACATTTTTGGGTGGTACGGGGTGTGTAGACCCTGTACCCCTAGGTATTTATACCCTCTATTGGGAATTAAGGTGTCTCAACCTTGGTAATTCCTTACATTATTAATGTTTGTATTTATTATTTAATTGTCTATGTTGTAAATATTTGTAAATTCCATATTGTCATATTTTGGGATGTGGCACGGTGATGTGTCAATCCTATATGGAATATGATAACTTGTAATTTTGTCATCACATGAGGAGATAGGCATCCCACTTTGTGGTAGGAGCATTTTCCCATGTGTCAGCATCTTTCATGTTGTGTAAGGGAATGTTTGACTAAAATGGTTATGATGGATTCCTATGATAAATCTATGACATGTAAGAGTCAGAAATAGAAGCTTGTAAGATAGGTGAGGACATGTGTCATGAAGCATCTTTGAAAATGTAATATTTGGGTGCCCCAAGGTGGACTATGACATGTTGTAAGATAATATGCTATTTATGGCATGTGTTTGATAGATTCTCTTATAGATGTAAGTTGTAACTGCCTTGATAGTTTCTATGACGGTCGTAAGTGTCGTAAGAGCATATGTCATAGCCCATTTTGGAAATAGGTGACCTCTTTGGGATGGCAGCTATCGACAAGTGTCTGGCACATTCTATAATGTTGACCAAGTGTCCTTAGGTGTGGTTTTTGGTCCATGAAGCCAAGTTGGACGCCCATCCCAAGATAGGACCTATTTTGCCTTGTATTTTCTATATAAATAGGTGCTTGGAGATGGAGTTTGTATCATAGGTTTACAGGTACTGTTATGCTATCAGATTGATTCCAGATACAAGTGTCAAAGACCATTGAAGCTTGCATTGCAAGTGTATTGTAAACACCTTTCTGTTTTGATAATACATTGTGCAGGTTTATGAGTGTAGGGTTTTTCACCCGATAAGGGTTTTCCCCACCGTATAGCTTTATCTCTCTTCTTCTGTCTTCTTTTTGGTTCATGTGTATTGCTGAAATATCTCATTTAGATGTTCTATGTTGTTTTAGTTGTAAGGAATAATTTGAATTTGCATAGCCCTCTCCTCATCAGATTAGTGTAGGAAGTGATTTCTGCACACCTAGCTTCCTTTCAATTGGTATCAGAGCTTGATCACCTTTGGTCCTAGTTGTTGGGTAGGGGTTTTTTGAGCTGATCTTAAGTTGAGTGGGAGTCTATGCATAGTATTCTGATTTCTATTATAGAAAGGAGATGGCAAGCACATCCAAAAGAATGGAAGTGGAGAAATTCAATGGCACTAATTTTGACCTGTGGAAGCTCAAGATGGAAGACATCCTTGTTGACCGAGACCTTTGGGAAACCGTTACTAGAACTAAACCATCTGCAATGCAACAAGCTGATTGGGATCTCAAGGATCGGAAGACTAAGGGTCTCATAAGACTTAGTCTTGTTGATTATGTGTTGTTAAATATCCATGAGGAGAAGACTGCAACCTTACTTTGGAAGAAGTTGGGAGATGTGTATCAAGCCAAATCCCTAGTTAATAAAATTTTTCTGAGAAAGAAGCTATATTCTCTTCCAATGGAGGATGGAGGATCTATTGCCAAACATATGAATGCTTTTAACATGTTGGTTGCACAGTTGACATCTATTGGTATAAAGATGGAGGAGGAGGATTGGTGTATGACCCTGCTTTGTTCTTTGCTCGACTCATGGGATCACCTTGTCATGGCTATTGGAAGCACCACATCCACATTCAAGATGGAAGACATAGTATCTGCGTTGTTATCTGAAGAGATGCGGAGGAAGTCTTTTGATGCAACCAAAGAGGCTCTTACAATTCGTGGAAGACCCAAGGAGAAAGGGAAAAAGAAGGACAAGAAAGCTAAGAAGGGTAGATCCAAATCTCCTAGAAAGTCCAAGGCTATCTGTTGGAACTATGGTAAATCTGGGCATTTTTGAAAGGAATGCAAAGAGGAGAAGAAGAAGAAGAAGAAGAAGAAGAAGAAGAAGAAGAAGAAAGCTCCTGATTCAGATTCCAACAAATCACAAGATGATGGTGATGCTTTCATCATAGCCTTAGCAACCCATGCATCTGATGATGTGTGGCTGATTGACTCTAGTGCATCATTCCACATGACCTCGCGTTGAGACTGGTTCACTAAGTATGAGGAGTTTGATGGTAGAAAGGTGTACTTGGGTGATGACTCTCATTTGAAGATTGTTGGTCGTGGAAGAGTCTCTATCCAATTCCCTGATAGTCGAGTGAAGGTGATCTTTGGGGTTATGCATATCCCGGGCTTAGCATAGAACCTAGTTTCTATAAGTAGTTTGAATGATGCAGGCATATAGATTGTCTTTTCAAAAGGAGGATGCAAGATGACTAGAGGAGCTATGGCGCTTGCTAAGGGTACTAGGAGAGGTACTCTGTTTCAGCTGGAGGCATGCATTTCACAATGCAATAGTTCTTCTATTTCAAAGAAGAGGGCAGTAGTCACTTCATCCCCACCATCTGAATGAGTAGTCAAGAGATATATTATTTCTAGTTTTGATGTTTGTAATAATGCCTTAGAAGTTAAACTTCCTGCTGAAAAGTCAATGTTATGGCATAACAGATTTGGCCACATTGGTGAGAAGAGTCTACGTACCTTGAAAAATAAAAACTTCATTGAGGGGTTAGATGATTGTAATCTTGAGTTCAACTTTTGCAAACATTGCACTTATGGGAAGCAAAACTGTGTTTAATTTTAATTGAGTTCTCACAAGTCTTCTGGTGTGTTGGACCTTGTTCATTCTGATGTATTTGGTCCTGTTAATGTTCCTTCATTATCAAAATTTGTATATTTTGTATCTTTTATAGATGACTATAGCAGGACATGGATTTATTTTCTCAGAAGAAAATCTGAAGTCTATAGTAAGTTTAAGGAGTTTAAGGCCTTTGCTAAAAATCAGAGTGGTAAGAAGATTAAGTGTTTTAGAACTGACAATGGTGGTGAGTTCTGTTCTACAGAATTTGATAAATATTGCAAGGAACTTGGGATTGAAAGACATAAGACAACTCCATACACTCTGCAGCAAAATGGTGTTGCAGAAATGATGAATAGGACACTAATGGAGAAGGCTAGGAGTATGCTTAGTGGAGCTAGCCTAGAACAAAAGTTTTGGGATGAAGCTATTGCGACTGCTTGCTATCTTGTTAATAGATCTCCTACATCAACTCTTGTTGGAAAGACAGCCATGGAGGTGTGGTTTGGTAGAAAGCCTTCAATAAGGCATCTTCATGTTTTTGGTTGTGAGGCATATACACATGTGCCTAGGGATAAGCGGTCAAAATTGGAGAACGAGGTTGTTAAGTGTATTTTCATTGGCTATGGTGTTGGTGTGAAAGGATACAAGCTTCGGGACCCTGTGGCTAAAAAAGTATTGTATAGAAAAAATGTCATCTTTAGAGAGATTACACCTTCTTCCATTGTTTTACAGCCAGAAGAAAAAGAAAAGAAAGAGGATGTTGTTCAGTTTCCTCTCACCCCTGAGAAGACTGAACATAAAGACAATGTTGGACCTGATGATGAGGAGAGCTCTAGCAGCTCTGAAAGCTCAGATGAAGAAGCTGAACCTCAACCTCAACTCTTGAGGAGGTCTACATTGATAAGAAATCAACCTAAAAGGTTTGGTTTTACATTGCTTGATTCTAGTTGTGCTTTTGCTTTGCTTACTAATAGTGATGAACCTAGAACTATATCAGAGGATATGGACATGAAAGATGCAGGTTCCTAGAAGGAGGCCATGGAGGAATAAATGGCTTTTTTGGAAAAGAATCAAACTTGGGACTTGGTGTTGTTGCCTCCTGGATGGAAACCCATTGGATGCAAATGGCTATTCAAGAAGAAATTTGGTGCAGATGGCAGTGTTGAGAAGTATAAGGCCAGATTGGTTGCGAAGGGGTATTCACAAGTGGAGGGTATAGATTATGGTCAGATCTTCTCTCCCATTGCAAAGCTAGCATCCATTTGACTCCTGTTGTCTCTCATAGTAGGTTATGACTTGGATGTAGAACATATGGATATGAAGACAACTTTCCTTCATGGTGATTTGGAAGAATAAATCTACATGTCACAGCTAGAGCATTACATGGTGAAAGGTAAAGAAAATTTGGTTTGCAAACTTAAGAAGTATTTGTATGGTTTGAAGCAATCCCCTAAGAGATGGTACTTGAAGTTTGATGCCTTTGTGTTGTCAATTGGATTTGTGAGATTGAAATCAGATCACTGTGTGTATTATATGTTTGATGGTGATTGTATTCTCATTGTTGCACTATATGTTGATGATATGTTTCTCATTGGGAAGGGTAAGAATATGATTTTTGATTTCAAATCTCAGTTGTCAGCATAGTTTGAAATAAAAGATTTAGGGGCAGCTAGGTACATTCTAGGAATGGAAATCAGAAGAGACAGAACAAACAAAAAACTTTGGTTAAGCCAGAGTAAGTATGTGAAGACTGCATTGAACAGGTTCAGCATGGCAGATTGTAGACCATTGTGTGTTCCAATTTCTTTAGGAACAAAGTTGTTTGTTGAGGATTGTCCAAAATCTCCTAGTGAGGTGGAGGACATGAGCAGAGTACCTTATGCTAGTGCTATTGGCAGTTTGATGTATGCTACGGTCTACATAAGACTAGACATTGCCCAAGCAATGGGAGTTCTTAGTCGATTTATGGCTAATCCTAAACGAGTTCATTGGGATGTAGTTAAGTGAGTGTTCAGATATTTGAGGGGTACTTCTGAGTATTCCATATGTTATCATGGTAATGTTACAAGACCTTCGCATTCTGTTGATATTCATGGATTTGTGGATTCAAATTGGACAGGTGACATTGACAGCAAGAGATCCACCAGTGCTTATGTGTTTACACTGTTTGGTGGTGCTATTAGTTGGATGAGTAAGCGACAACCTATTATTGCCTTGTCCATGACAAAAGCTGAGTATTTGGCAGCAACGCATGCTTGTAAGGAAGCCATTTGGCTTAAGAGATTATGTTCTGATATTGGTGTTGATGCACGTCAGATCACGATCAATTGTGATAGTCAGAGTGTAATTTGTCTTGCAAAGAGTCCAACTTTGCATACTAGAACAAAGCATATTGATGTTCAGTTTCACTTCGTGTGAGACATGGTTGAGGATGGATAGGTAAATTTTGAGAAGGTAGATACTTTGAAGAATGTTGTAGATGCATTGACGAAGCCAATGGGCATAGAGAAGTTCAGATGGTGTTCAAAGTCTATGGGCCTCTCGGCCTATAGCAGTTAAATCATGTTTTTCTATTGGCTCTTACAAGGTGTTTGAAAAGTGAGAGAATGTTGGGAATTAAGGTGTCTCAACCTTGGTAATTCCTTACATTTTTAATGTTTGTATTTATTATTTAATTGCCTATGTTGTAAATATTTGTAAATTCCATATTGTCATATTATGGGATGTGGCATGGTGATGTGTCAATCCTACATGGAATATGACAACTTGTAATTTTGTCCTCACATGAGGAGATAGGCATCCCACTTTGTGGTAGGAGAATTTTTCCATGTGTCGGCATCTTCCATGTTGTGTAAGGGATTGTTTGACCGAAACGGTTATGACGGATTCCTATGACGAATCTATGACATGTAAGAGTCAGAAATAGAAGCATGTAAGATATGTGAGGACATGTGTCATGAAGCATCTTTGAAAAAGGAATATTTGGACACCTCAAGGTGGACTATGACATGTTGTAAGAGAATATGCTATTTATAGCTTGTGTATGACAGATTCTCTTACAGCTGTAAGTTGTAACTACTATGACAGATTCTATGACGGTTGTAAGTGTCATAAGAGCATCTGTCATAGCCCATTTTGGAAATAGGCACCCTCTTTGGGATAGGAGTTGTGGACAAGTGTCATGCACATTCAATAATGTTGACCAAGTGTCCTTAGGCATGGGTTTTGGTCCATGAAGCCAAGTTGGATGCCCATCCCATGATAGGACCTATTTTGCCTTGTATTTTCTATATAAACAGGTGCTTGGAGATGGAGTTTGTATCACAGGTTTATAGTTACTATTATGCTATCAGATTGAATCTAGATACGAGTGTCGAAGACCATTGAAGCTTGCATTGCAAGTGTATTGTAAACACCTTTCTGTTTTGATAATACATTGTGCAGGTTTCTAAGTGTGGGGTTTTTCACCTGATAAGGGTTCTCCCCACTGTATATCATTGTCTCTCTTCTTCTGTCTTCTCTCTGGTTCATGTGTATTGTTGTAATATCTCATTTAGATGTTCTATGTTGCTGTATTTGTAAGGAATAATTTGAATTTGCATGCCCTCTCCTCATTAGATTAGTGTAGGAAGTGATTTCCACACATCTAGCTTCCTTTCACCCTGGCCTACGTTGGTAGTGCCTGTTAGACATAGCTTGTAGGCCTGTCTAGACTGTTTGGCTCTTGACTGGTGGGGTCAATTTGGAGGGCCTTAGGCCCCTAGTTCCAGGTGCCGGACCAGCGAGGCTGATCAGTCTCCTAGCGTCAGCGGCCTGCTAAGACCCCCCACAGGGTGTTTAAAATTTTTAAAATATTAAAACTTGTTTTGAGTAGGCATTCAAAATATTTAGTAGGTGATTAAACATTTTAATGACAATGAAGGTTTTTTAAATCAAACATTATAAAGTTTCAAAAAAATTAAAACCTCCTTTGAGGTGTGTGAAAAATAATGAAGAAAAATTGGAAAACTTTTGAAATCCATTGTACACCCAACCCAACACCATATCACCTGTTGTGTTTCCCAGTCATGCACAGTCATCACCCAGTCAGTAGTGATGACATCAGCATTGTACAAAGGGTCCCACCAGGGGTCCCCTTTTAGCCCTCAGAGGGCATTTTCTTCTGTGGGCATAACTTTCACATATAGTATCAGTTGTTTGACTTCTTATAGGTATCCGAAAGGTCTCTCTGAGAACTACGCAGTGGTATAGGTTTCATGACTAGATTTTTCTATTTACATTAGAATTTGGTGCCTAAAGCTGACATTTCTCTAGGGAAGTTTTATGTTCATAACTTTTGCATACAAAATTAGATTTTTGATTTCGGATAGGTGTTGGAGAACTATTGCAGTATACTATAGTTTGGATCATGTAGATTTTTCATTTTGGTATGTAGATAGAGATTGGTACTTGTTTGATCACTTGTAGGAGCCTGAGATTTAGAGTGCATTTATGAGTGCATTCAGATGGATATTTGGGCACAAACTTGTTGAGTGCATGTTTTTATGAGACCAACAACATCGTATAATAGGTTTTCATATTTGGTACTTCTTGATACAAGTTTACAAGTATTTTTAGAGTTTGGACTTTGATGGAGACATGTACACAAGTTGTTTCTTGGTTTGAGGACATGGTTCATACACGTGTGAGACTTGGAGTCTTGTTTTAGTCAGAGTTGAGTAAAGGTACAATGATGATAATGATTATGGTGTCAAGGATATGTAGGTACACTTTTGCATTGGCATGACATGATCATGTATGCAATTGACAGGTATGGGTTATGATGTTTGATTCATGATTACAGGTAGTGTTGTGGTGTTGTTTTAGGGGATTGTTCTTATCTCATGGATGCTTGATTAGTTTGTTGACTATGGTTACTCATTTAAATAGAATTATTGGTAATTCAAATCTAGCATTGATTTGGTGTTTGAGACTTGGAGTCTACAGGTTATCTTCTTTGATATCTCAGTTTGCATATTACTAGTGTGATGATGAGTTTGCATGTTACATTTGTTTTGAATCTATGAGTTATGTAGTTTTCTAGGCTAATCACCTATTTAGCTATAGTGGGATGACTTTGATGTGGACTATAGATATATCCATGAGATTGATTTAGTGTTTATGCATACTTTGTTAGTTGACCTTATCTATAGTCATGTATATTGGTATGTTGCATTGGGATGAGAGGATGGATGATTAGAGTTCCTAGATAGTCGGTTATTGGGACCTATAGAATGTTTATCACAATGTCATGGATAGCTTGGATACATGGTTTTATGTGAGCTCTTGATAGTGAGGGTTTTATCTTCTTGGCTAGAGATTATGGTTTACTCAACCTTTTGGGAGCTGTTGTTGGTACAGTGGGATTCCTTAATTGGTTTGGGGCCATGGATAATCTTCATTTAGGAGATTATTATTATTTTGTCATGAATAGCTCTATAGCATGATTTAGTGCAAGCTTTGGTAGCGATACAGATTCATCATTTGTGATAGATGATCTTCTGCAGTGGTTGTTGTTGTCTTGGAGAGGCTCTTCGAATATGATTCTTGTTTTAGTGAGAGTGCTTTGACATCCCGATTTCCATTATTAGTAGATGGTTATCTTCATATGATTGGAGATGTTGACATCTTGGTATACCATGGAGGACTTTTTTGAGTCTTTGGTTGAGGTGTCAGTTTATGATTTGTTAGTTTGACATGTTTATCCTTGATTTAATCTAGATACTAGTTTGAGTATTGGCATGATACAGGTTCTCTTGAGACAAGATGTGTGCATTGTTTCATGTGATCTCCTTGGAGGAGATGGTTAGATCATGATGTCATGATGCCAGGTTTCTTGATTACACAAATGTGCAATAGGAGCATTGACAGTGATCCTGCTGGTTCTCTTGGTATTGAGTACTTTGGTCATTTTCTTGAGAGATTCATGATAGTGCAATGTTGCATTTGGAGTTTAGCATGTATTGATTAGTTATAGGTACTCATGGATACTTGGAGACTTAGGTGAGGCTAGAGTTCTCTTGTGGTTAGAGACACTTGTTGAGATAGTTACTCTTTGGAGATTTTAGCAGATAGATCAAGGAGCCATACACCTGGATATGGACCTAGAGGAGATTGTTCTTGGAGAGAGTCATTGTGGCTTGGTGTATCCTGGAGGAGCATTCTCATTCCCCACTCTTGGTCTACTTGGTAGTTTATCATCTATGAGGTATTGCCCATTCTTTTAGATGTATTTTGATTTATGCTTTATCTTCTCATAGATATGGATCTTGAGCTATGATTATTGGTTCTGGAGGGTTCATTTGAGTGATGTTAGCATGGTTATCTCCTTGTTCGTATGGTTTGATTTATGATGTTCATTATGAGGAGTTTAGGAGATGTATTGGGCTTATTCCTAGTTATGGAATAGATATGAGTTTGATCTACCTTGATTAGAGAGGCTTACATCCATGTTGGTTACATGTTACATATGTTCATTTGATCTTATGACATTGAATTGTTGGGTGTTGTTGAGGCTTTTTTTTTGGGCTTGTAGAGGAGATCATACTTGACACATCTTAGCACTTTGAGGTGTTTGTAGAAGGACATTATGATTTACAAGTTTTCTCTCTTTGTCTTATGGCTACTTCCTGAAGGATCATGTTGATATGGTTGGACTTGGGAGAATTATGGTGACATGTTGTGAAAGAGTATACAGCAATTTATCATGCATATTTGGATCATTGTGATTGTTCTTGATACTACATTATCTTGTTGATTAACCACACCTTGGTTCAAGTGTTGATTGATAGACTTGGTATGTCTTGAATCTATTTTCAGATTTCACATTATCCATGCAGTGGGAGTTCCTAGATGTATGTGTTCTTCATTGACAAGTTTTATACATGGAGCATGTGACTATAGTATATGGGTTGGATATGTTGTTGGCATGAGTTTATTGATGTTGTTGATACCTATGAGATATGGATGGTTGGATGTATTACCATATTTTGTGGATGCTATTTCCAGTCATGTGGGTTTTTTACCTTTGATAGTATGTTGGAGCCTTTTGTTATCACCTGGATTTGATGCTTGTGTTCTTTGGATTGGTGCATCTTCATCTTGGCATGTTCCTTTTCATTCATAGGTGGCATGTTGGAGGATGAGAGGAGTTCTTGCTTGAGATGGTGGTCACTTTGATTTTATTATAGTTATCTTAATGGAGCACCAGAGTATGCTAGAGATTCATATGATTTCATGTTTGCCTATGATGATGTATTTTATTGATTGACCCTTATACAATGTATACAACAAGTGGGAGAATGTTCGTAACATGCCTAAATTCTACCAACTAAGATTTACCATGTTTAACTCAAAAGTAAAAAGATCGAGATACTAACAATGAAAGCAATAAATTTTTTCCTCGAATTCATCCGATAAGATGCACATTTGAAAAAAATTTCAAACTCCCATTGCATAATCAAATTACTTTTCATCATTTAAAGAATTGAATAATTCTCATTACAAATTTTCCAAAGAAAGTTACATACAAGCTTCAAGAGCAAACTAAAAATAGAGATACAAAATGATACTGATGTCTATCATCAAATCCTAGCCACCAACTTTATGAGGAGAAGCATCACTCAAGCACTTTACCCCCAACCATGGACTAACTATGGTCCCCCGCACATTTACCAAACTAGTAAGTGGCCCTACCCTTCGATGAAAGGATTGGTATGGTAACCTCAAAGATAAGCCTAAATTGAGCAAGATGTTGCATCCTACATAACTAGTACTGTCATACATTGTGGATCCAACCTACAAGCATGATTACCCTTCCTAGTATGCAAACCTAGATCACAGTGAACTGACAATGCAAACGTTGGATGTTTACACTACTTTGGCCAAAGTTTCATCACCCCTAACTCAGAATGGACGTCACACATTCACCCATCCTTCTATCTCAATTTGGAAAGACATCAATCTCTATAATAGGTTATCTACCTCTTTCATGGATCACATAGCCCAAGGTTAACCTATTCCCAAGTTTTACAATGACACATATGTCAAAGTAATACTACTTGAAAATTACGATTTACTATCCTTTCCCATTATACAAGTGCCTAACCATATTCAAACTAATACATAAAAGTCCCATCTAGACACAAATCTCTACTACAGAGATTAACTTCACATTCATAATATAATTCTTTTACTAGATATATATACTCTTATACAAACAAGTAAACACTCAAATCAATAAACAACAATTCATTCCTCAATAACAAACACATAAAGCTTTAAAAATAGAAAAGCATATGGATAAGAAATTCCTCATACCTATGATAATAGCTCTAATAGATCAATGAAATCATTTGCCTATGATCCTCCCAACGAACTAATCTCCCTTTCAAAGCAAATCAACTCACACACTAATCTTACTATACTTCCTCTCAAAATCCACAATAAAAAAATAAAATGTCACAACAATAACTTAGAATTATATAAGCAAATAAGAAATCTCTTGGATGGAAAGATTGGTGTGGAATAGAATGAGAGATCTCCTTATTTTATACAAGAAATCAAAGTAAGCTTAAGATACAAAGTAGCTTGAAAACATGCCACAACTCCATCTTCATCAAGACCGAATTAGAGGTGGCAAAAGGAAAAATATAGGAAAATGAAACATAAGTGGACTGCCAAATAACAACTCACCAAAAGAAAATAAACAAACTTATAAAGGATAAAAACCTCTTCATAAAATTGACACATATAAGACCATGTTCCCTATTTCATAGTAAAAATTGGTTTCAAAGAATAAGTCAAATGCACATTGGAAAACAAAGAAAAACTCTTTTTAAAACTTAAAACTGATTGCATATTATCCCATATGTACTAGACAAAGTCAAATGTTGTCCCAAGAGTTCATTTTAGAATTCTCTTTGTTATGATTACTATGCTTAATCTTATGCGCTTACTCTATCGCTTGGATAGGCTATTAACAAGCCTTACTCATTAGCTATTGTGAAATCCAAAACAATTATTAACATGTGCCTCAAACTTGAGTGCCTAACCAATGCTAAATGCTATTGTATTACCTTGATAATAGGCTTCGTGCTACTTATGGAAGCACCATATATGCCCCATAGCCATATATATTCTTTTTAAACATATCAAATTGATAATAGGATTCACAGATTCTTTTTTCACCAAAACATATAATAATTTCATGATTATAACTATACGATTATAACTTATTATATATATATATATGTAATTGATATAAAAAACTCATACAACTTATTTATCACAAATCCATTGTTGATATAAAATCCACATAAACCCAGATGACATGAAGTCTGCAAATACACTATTGACATAAACAAATAATATCCACATATATAGACGTCCCTTGTTCAAATCGATACACTGATAACGATGTACATTCAATAGCATGCATAGATACAACTACTTACATATACTCATGCACATATTGACTCATGTGTATAAGTTATCATGAACAAACATCTACATATGTGTATACAATCACTTCATGTGGAGAACTTGATAAAGCAAACTCAAACTACATTAAAGGAGACTTTCAATCAACACAAACATGAATTAAATCTCTATCTTCACCCAAAGCACTCATTAAACCATATCCACATAAGCACTCTAGATACCATAGGTTAGTTACCTTTACCCACACTGACTAACTTAACCTAGACCAATAGGATAGTGGTGTGTGTGTGTGTGTGTTTTCTCAGTTTAGGCTTTCTCCAACATTTACCAGACCAAGTCCTTCTCTTGAGTGATACTTCCCCTCCTTTCTGTCAAAGCAACTTGTTCCTACATCCACTTAGATCACCCCCATAGTAGTTAGCTGATCAAAATATAATCATTTGCTTCATACATTACTTAACAATAATCACTTTTAATACAAGACATTGCATTATTCCATTTTTCAACATATTTCATTCAAGATTGATAACACACACAAATGCAAAGATTCATAATCATTCAATTTTCAAAGAAATTAACCAATCTAGGTGAATAGTAAATGGATAAAGTACATGGGGTGTAACATACTCCCCCCCTTGTGAATCATTTTCCTCGATGATTTTTAAGTATCCACTATTGTCACAACATAAATAAGTCAAAAAAAGTATCATACTAGACAAAACATATTGATATCAAGAGCTTTCATAATTCAAAATAAGTTGTGGAAACTTTTTCTTCATCTCAGCATAATCTTCCCAAGTGGTAGAATCTTCTGTATACTAATCCCATTGGATCTGGTACTGCATAACTTTTCTATTATGCAAGCAGAGCTTGCGAACTTCAAGGATTTAAGAAGCTTGATCAAAACCATTCCTGGGTTATGTGCTTCTAAAACATTCTAAGAATATAATAATCATCAGTTAAATATATAAATATTTCAAATTTGAATCATTAAAAGTATTGTGCTTCCTGGCAACAGTTGTTATCAAAATGATTATGCAATCAATTGAACTATTAACTTCAAGAATTTCAAAGAGCTCTTTATAGCTAGGAGCTAGTTTAGAATGCCCTCCATACTTAATGAAACTTTTTCTGTGGTTGGACCCTCAAAAGAACTTTTATTCTCTTAATTGAGAATTGTTTTAGTATATACTTAGCTTCAGCATAATGTTTCTATCCATTATTAGTCTTCTTCCAATCTTTTGTGACCAACAAGATCTGTTCATCCATTTCTAATAACATTTCTGGACTAATGCTGATCCTATCTTCTAGCTTACCTAACTTATAGGAGTTTGGCATCTTCTTTTGTCCAATGTTTCAAATGGAGTCATTTTGACAACAAAATGATAAAAAAAAAATTATAAGCAAATCTCACCAGTGGTAGATACTCTTCCCACTTATAATGTTGATCCATGCAATATATTCGAACAATTCTTCCAAAACCTAGTTAACTCTCTCTTTTAACCATCTGTTCTCAAGATGATAAGTTGTAGTTACATTAAGTCTAGTTTCTAGCCTGAAAATAAGGTTTACCCTAAACCTTGTTGTCACGTACGCATCTCTATTTGAGATAATCTTTTAAGGAACTCCGTGTAATCTAAACACTTCCTGCACAAATTTCTGAGCTAACATTGGTGCTCCACCAGATAAATTCTCTGGTATAAAAACTGCTACCTTTTGACGTTCTAAACAACTTGCCACAATCTTACAATATCCCCTTTCATTTCCTTCTAGAAATATAACAGATTTACATCTGCTAACATCTTAGTGCCACTAGGATGTTCTGAGTATTATGTACTTCCTTCCCTACCAAATTCCTTAACTTACCAGAATCAGGTACATAAATTCTTCCTTTATACCTTAATAAACCATTAGGTTCAAAGCAAAACCTTGATACCTTTTATCTTGTAAATTATTTGAGATTGCTTACTTGACTTGATCATAGTACTCATCACCTTTGGATCCTTTCAATACTTGACTTTTAAGCCGGTTTGGATAATTACCATTGAAGATATATGCCTTATTTGACTTATAGCATTGGTAACTCTATTCTCTTTTCCCCTTGATATAGTTAATGTTGAAATCCTAGTCTGATATCAATTCTAGTCACCTCCTTATCCTAGAATTTCAAATTGGGTTGAGTAAATAGATACTTTAAAGCATGATGGTCTATTTTCAATTCAAAGGGTTTCCTTAACAGCTAGTGTCTCCACATCTGTAATGTATAAACCAATGCTACTAACTCCAACTTATGTGAAGCATAATTTTGTTCATAAGATTTTTGCTTCCTTGATTCATAAGCTATGACTCGCCCTTCCAATATTAACATGCTCCATCCAAACCTTTACCTGAGGCATCTAGTACTTTCAAAATTGGAGACGTGGTAAACATCTCTTTTAGGAGATCAAGTGCCTCTTGACATTTTTTCTAACAATTCCAACTTTTTCCCTTTCCTCTTCTAAAGAACTGATAGGAAAAGCTATTCAAGAAATTTTTTCTACAAACTTACGATAATACCCTACCCAACCCATGAAACTTCTCACTTCAAATTAATTCTTTGGCACTGGCCACTCAAGCATTGCCTTGATTTTAGCTGGATTGACTACGATCCCCACTAGTACTACCTTCAAACTTCATAGGAGTAATTTTTTTTTCTCATGTCCCTAGATAACTCTTTTGCCATTTTCTTCCTCTTAATATTTTCAAAACATATTTGAGATGAGGACTGAGTTTGAGATTTTGATTGTGATCCTACATCCTCATGTTCACTCGCTAGAGAATTTTCTCCTTCATTATCATTGCTAGGGACCTTTCCCTTCGTAGGTACTTCTTTTTCTTCTCTTTCCTTTCCTTGTTCCAATATACCAACTGTCTCTCTCTCTTGTCTAAACATTGCTAGGATTTGATCTAAATTAATATCCATATTCTCAACTCTTTGTCCTACTTCATTGCTTCCCCCAAGGTTAGTTCTTGTTCTAACCATCTTAACAAGAAATTTCACCCTATGGGTTTCCATAAAGATTAGATTCTACGAATGTTACCCAATGTCCTAAAAACATTTAACATTTCCAAATAGAATCACTCATTCATATTCAAAACTTTTTCCCAAGAAAGAATACATATACATAAGCTTTTGATAAAACACTTTTCTTTGCTTTATATACACAAAAGGATTTGAATACCCTCTCAGGTACATGACTGAGTGGAGTATATCCCTCAAATTCTAGTTCATGATTATTCTTGAATGGGTAATAACTTTTAGATTTATCCTTAGACACTTAATTTTAGCGAACATATTCCTCTAAATAATCACTTAAAGAAATTACAATTACTTTTTCCAAAGGAAGAACATGAGGATTCCTAAACAACATGGCAAAACTCCCACTATACTCTGAGGGCATATCCCTAGAAAGTGGTAAGGCTTTCGATTTGGTTGGAGAGACTAGAAGAAGTGAAATATGGCGAGCACATATAGATTACACCATTGCGCAGGAATAAAAAAAGCATATAATAATATATTGATGATTTCTTGATTGTTTTACATTGCATCACAATGGCTTTTTAAAGCCTTACAAATTCCCGTAAACCGACTAATAACTTATTATGGGAATGTAACTTCTTGAGAACTAACTTATTTATCTACTTACTAACATTTATTTATTTAATAAATTAACATCTATATGTTAATTTATTTATATATTATTTACCTAATCTAAACTATTAACTATGTAAAACTTATTATTCTAACAAGAAGATGGTCAAAGTTGACAGCCTCTTTCAGAGTGTTAAGATAAGTTAAGCTAAGTTCCTAAGATTGGAGACCTTGCACAAAGCTCAGGATAATGATCTACTACTTCCACTTTTGGAATGTTGTATAGATACCAATTCATCCTTAACTCTCTCACATTCTAGACAATTTGCTACCACTCTTCATTCTTTTTTAGAAATAAAGAGATTTCACATCGTCTAGGAGTTTAGTTACTGCTAGATACTTTGATTATGATTTAGAATGAATTTACTACCTCACAAGGTTTCTAAAATCTAGAGTTACGAATATACCAAGTGCATTTTCTACCATTTACTCGCTTACATAATCCATCAGAGGCCCATCTAAGACATGATAGAGGTGAACATTGCACTAAACATAGTAAACAACCAAAAGTGTTCTAATATAGCCACCACAATAATTTAAATTAATATCAAAGTATAAGCAATTTCATTTTCAACAATAAGTCAAAAGATTGAGCTCAATAAATCAAATTTTGACCAACTGGTCATAAAATAAATAATCTTCAAAATTTAGTGGCTAGACCATTCCAAAAATAAAGGAATAAAACAATGAAAATTCTTGCAAGTATTTAAAAAAAATTGCCAAAAATTCAAGAAGTGTCAAAATCTAAAGATACACTGACTATGCACTACGTGACTGACTGAGTTATTAAAAAGGGAGTAGATTGTTGTATTAAACTCGAGTTTCTTTTCAAAAACTTACACGGGGTTAGAGATCATGCTACTAGCACAATAAACAAATAAATCCCTTAAGACTTTCATCAAGCACAAAAAATTTGCAAATCAAAAGGTTATAACACATCCACTCTTATATCTTGGAATATCTATCGCTCATCACCTAGATGATATTATAATATGGTGTTACAACAACGCACAAGAACTTCAATTGGTACACACACTTCTTTCCTTTGTTTACAAAATTCTATTCCCTACCTCCTGGAATAGTTTACTTAATCAAAACTTGTCTAAATATCTCGATGATGATTATATTCATCATTGTAATTATACTCTCAATCTCCACCAAGAGACAAAATACATTGTTCTCAACTTTTTGTCCAAAATGCTATGAAAATAACTAATAACTTCTCCTTACAATTGCTGTGAATTATCTTGCAAACTCCATCCAGACTCTTAACAAAATAATGATACTAATTCCAACCTTTATTCATCAAGATATTATCCAAGAAGATCCTCTTTACTTATTTCCTCTACTACACATTGACACCCTTTCCAATAGGCTTCAAGAGTTATTAAGGAATTCTTATTCTCCTCTATTTATGCATGATTCTTTGTATATGGCAATTGGTTTTCTCATGAATCTTAGAAATCAAAAGCATTTTGAAGTCCTGTACTATTTTTCTCAATATTCTATGCCAATATATCATTACTAGTCTTTTAATGATCCTTTTATTCCACTTGGCTTATTCCAAGCCATCTAGGAGTTTGGACAAGAACCCATCTTTTCTACGTATCTTTGATACAATTTCTAGAATTTTTCATACTCAGTTGCTCCAGCACCTGGTTGATTACTTTTGAATCTCCCATCCCTAAGTTCTTGAGAAAATAAAAGTGATCTTGACTTCATACAGACACTGCTCTACCTCAGCTCTTAGTCTGATTAGCAATTGACCAAGGTTTTACCTTTCTAGTCAAAGTCTCATAATCTTTCCATTATTTAATCTCAATAGAGTTAAATTGACTCTTAGAGTTTTAACTCATCACTTGGTTCTCTCTTAACCACTGACAATTTTCTTGGTTATTCCTCTATGCCATTATGGTATAAAACCAATTTCAAACATTAGACTTCCATAATGTTAAATGGGAAATCATAGTGAGCACATAGGTTCTAGAGCTAAACCTGGTAGCTCTGATACCATGTGCAACATGCCACTTATTCTACCAACTAAGATTTACCATGTTTAACTCAAAAGTAAAAACATCGAGATACTGACAGTGAAAGTAATAAACATTTTCCTCAAATTCATTCGATAAGATGCACATTTCAAACATATTTCAAACTCCCATTGCATAATCAAATTACTTTTCATCATTTAAAGAATTGAATAATTATCATTACAAATTTTCCAAAGAAAGTTACATACAAGCTTCAAGAGTCAACTAAAAATAGAGATACAAAATGATATTGATGTCTGTTATCAAATAGTGGCTGCCAACTTCATGAGGGGAAGCATCACTCAGGCACTTTACCTCCAACCATGGACTAACTGTGGCCCCCCACAAATTTACCAAATTGGTAAACGACCCTACCCTTCGACTAAGGGATTGGTATGGTAACCTCAAAGATAAGGCTAAATTGAGCAAGATGGTGTGTCCTACATAACTAGTACTATCATACATTGTGGCTCCAACCTACAAGCATGATTGCCCTTCTTAGTATACAAACTTAGATCACAGTGAATTAACAATGCAAATGTTGGTTGTTTACACTACTTTGGCCAAAATTTCATCACCCCTAATTCGGAATGGACGTCACACATTCACCCATCCTTCTATCTCAATTTGTAAAGGCAACAATCTCTATACTAGGTTATAGATACCTCTTCCAGGGATCACATATCCCAAGGTTAACCTATTCCCAAGTTTTACCATGACACATATGTCACAGTAATACTAGTTACAAATTATGGTTTACTATCATTTCCCATTATATAAGTATCTAACCATATTCAAACTAATACATAAAACTCTCATCTAGGCACAAATCTCTACTACGGAGATTAACTTCACATTCATAATATAATTCTTTTACTATATATATATACAAACAAGTAAACACTCAAATTGATAAACAACAATTCATTCCTCAATAACAAACACATAAATCTTTAAAAATAGAAAAGCATATGGATAAGAAATTCCTCATGTCTATGATAATAGCTCCAATGGATCAATGAAATCATCTGCCTATGATCCTCCCAATGAACTAATCTCCCTTTCAAAGAAAATCAACTCACACTCTAATCTTACTATACTTCCACTCACAATCCACAACAAAATAACAAAAACCTCACAACACTAACTAAGAATTACATCAGCAAATAAGAAATCTCTTGGCTAGAAAGATTGGTATGGAATAGAATGAGAGACCTCCTCTTTTTATACAAGAAATCAAAGTGATCTTAAGCTACAAACTAGCTTGAAAAAAGTGCCACAACTCCACCTTGATCAAAACCAAATTAGAGGTGGCAAAAAGAAAAAAAAGGAAAATGACACATAAGTGGACACCCAAATAACAACTCACCACAAGCATATAACACAAACTTCTAAAGGATAAAAACCTCTTCATAAAATTGACAGATATAAGACCATGTTCCCTATTTCATAGTAAAAATTGATAACACAAACTTCTAAAGGATAAAAACCTCTTCATAAAATTGACAGATATAAGACCATGTTCCCTATTTCATAGTAAAAATTGGTTTCAAAGAATAAGTCAAATGCACATTGGAAAACAAAGAAAAACTCTTTTTAAAACTTAGAACTGATTTCATATTATCCCATACATACTACACAAAGTCAAATGCTGCCCCAAGAGTCTGTTTCAGAATTCTCTTTGGTATGATTACTATGCTCAAGCTTATGCGCTTACTCTATCACTTGGATAGGCTATTAACAAACCTTACTCATTAACTATTATGAACTCCAAAACAATTATTAACATGTGCCTTAAAGCTGAGCACCCAACCAATGCTTAATGCTTCTGTATTACCTTGATAGTAGGCTATGTGCCACTTATGGTAATGCCATATATGCCCCATAACCATAATATATATATATATATACAAAAACCGCATACAACTTTTTTCTCAAAAATCCATTGTTGATATAAAATCCACATAAACACAGATGACATGAAGTCCACAAATACACTATTGACATAAAAGAATAATATCCACATATATAGATGTCCCTTGTTCAAATTGATACATTGATAATGACGAGTAGTACATTCATGAGCATGAGTAGATACAACTATTTATGTATACTCATGTACATATTGTCTCATGCATATAAGTTATCATGAACAAATATCTACATATGTGTATACATTCACTTAATGTTGACAACTTGACAAAAGAAACTCAAACTACATCAAATGAGACTTTCAATCAACACAAACATAGATTAAATCTCTATCTTCACCCAAAGCACTCATTAAACCATATCGACATAAGCACTCTAGATAACACAACTTACTTACATTTACCCACACTAATTGAACTAACCTAGACCAATAGGAATGTGGTGTGTGTCTGTGTTTGGTCAGTTTATGCTTTCTCCAACATTTACCAGACCAAGTCCTTCTCCCGAGTGATACTTCCCCTCCTTACTGAAGGAGCAACCTGTTCTTGGATCCACTTAGATCACCACCATAGTAGTTAACTAATCAAAATATAATTATTTACTTCATACATTACTTAACAATAATCACTTTTATTACAAGACATTGCATTATTCCATTTTTCAACAAATTCCATTCAAGATTGATAACACACACAAATGGAAAGATTCATAATCATTCAATTTTCAAACAAATTAACCAATCTCGGTAAATAGTAAATGGATAAAACACACAAGGTGTAACAATGTTAGGAAATAGGTGTTGTACACCTTGCATAATATTGTATTATTTTATTCATGTAAAATAAATATTTATTTGTGGTGCATCTTAATTTATGTGTTTAACCACATTAGATATTTATTTGGATGCCACTTGTAAATGTTGTATGTAACATTGGGATATTATTTGTATTATTTAATTGTTGGAAAAATGTAGTACCAACATTAAATAAGTGGGTCAATGGTTTTGTGCATCCATGGTTTTGGAACACATGGTTTTATCCAATACCACAAGTTGTATTTGTGTGAGCTTGGTCTATAAAAGTAAGCACATGGTTAGTGGTTTGGGCAAATGTTGGCTATTTCATTATAGGTTGATTGGAGGTTTGTGAGAGGTTGTCATTGTATTGAGTTCTCTCCTGTAAGTGCATATTGTGAAGCATGGTAGGTGATGTGTGGATTCATGCTTGGACACATGGAGGATGCATTGGAGGTGCTTGATGCTTCAGAGGTATTCATGGAGACTCATGGCATGTATTGTAATATCTTTATTCCTACATAATACATATGAGTGTGGATGCTTTTAGAGGCTGGGTTTTTCCCTCTTGAGAGTTTTTTTAGGGTATATCTTGTGTTATCTTTATGATTGTTCATTTGATCTTTGCATTATGGTTATTTCTACATCATATTCTCCTATTAGGTTATGTGGAATTGGTTTCAACTGGACTTGCAAATTTGTTAAAAAAGCCTCCCAAAGGCATGCAAATGTGGCTCTTGGTGTATTGATGGCTAGTTCTTGAACATATCCAATAGGAAATTAGGTAGGGGAGCACTCCAATTAAGTTTCATCATACACCAGTTCCAACATGAGATGCTAAAAGGGCAATGAAGCAATAGATGATTCACACCCTCTTCATGCTCACCACATAGTACACATTTGAAATTAGGATTGATACCAAGTTTATGTAGTCTATCTTTAGTTAGAATTCTATTGTTGATGGCTAGCCATGAGAACGCCCTAACTTTTGGTAGAGTATGCACAATCCAACACAACTTATATGGCTAGTCTAATTTGGCCAATGTTGATAGACATATGTACCCTTGTCTCATTAAATACTTCCTTGAAGGGTCCCTTGTCCATACTAACTCATCAACCATGCTGGAGATGAAGACCTTTCTAGTCATGAGGACACCTTGGAGAGTTTCTTGTTGTTCTAAAAAAAATAGCAATTCGTGAAACTTTTCCAACTAACCTCCCCATGAAAGGATCCTTGATCCTAGTCCTAGTAGTCCCTAACCTTTGTCCCCGAATCTTATTTAATAAAGATCTTTACTTCATTTAGATCCAATCGTATGGAGATTTTTTATCATCCATTCCATGAATCCTCTGAGAAGTCTACCTTACTGCCATCATGAACAATCCACGATAGATGAAGACCTATTAAATGCTGGCTACTAGTGATGAAGCTCCACATACTTGATCCTTTGAGGGTGTATTTTATTGTGAAAATTATCTCCCTTTCCCTATTGTCTAGATACTTAACTTACATTAACCTAGCCCATCTTTCCTTCGGTTTAGCATACATGTTCTGCAAGCTAGTTTGGCTCCCAATGCCTAGTTCTGAAGTCTTAGATTAAGGATTCCTACCTCGCCTTTACTCTTTGTCTGGTAGACCTTCTCCTATGGCATAAGATGTATTTTCCTTTTGTCGGTCATCCCCTCCCATAAAAATTTCCTAAATGACTTCTTCATGATCTTAATTACACCTTTAGGTACTTTGAGTGCTGAGAGCATATAAATTGGTATGGCTACTAGTACTACTTTTAGCATGGTTATCCATATTGCCAATGAAATCCATTTCCCCTTCCACGAACCAATCTTATTCTAGATATTTTGAAGCATTTGATACCATATTTTTAATTTGTTCATTCCTTTGAACATCATGACTCTTATTAACTACTAGGTGATGTGTCAATTCTAAAATTAAGAATCTTGAGAATGCGTTTTTGTGCCTCTATGTATGTGTGGAAAAGGAAGACCTTTGATTTGGAGGAAATAATTTCCTACCCTGACATTGCATAATACAAGTTGATGGTGTCTTTGATATCTCTAGCTTTGTTGACTGTGGCAATCTCAAACAACATGGTGTCATTTGTAAAAAGAACATGGGCGAATGGATCTTCCATTCCTCCAATCTGAATGCCTTTCCATAATCACTTGGCATTAGCTTCGTTAATTGCCCATGTGAGGGCTTCTTTGAAGAGGATAAAAAGGTATGGTGAAATTAGATCTCCTTATTGTAGTCCCCTCGTCACCTCGAATAAACCCACTTGAGCCCCATTAACCAAGAATGTGAAGGACGTTCCTAAAATATAATCTGAAACCTATTTACACCACTGACAAGAGAAGCCAAGCTTGGTGAGAATGTCTAAGAGAAAACCCCAATTAACTTTTTTGTAATCTTTTTCCATACCTAGTCTCACTACCATTGAAGACATTCTTTTATATTGAATTGAGTTAATTAGTTCATGTGTCATTATGGCCCATTTTTCCATGTCTCTACCATGAATAAAGTCGCCTTGTTCTTTTGAGATGATACTAGGGATAATTATCACCAGCCTCAAAACCATGGATTTTGTGATTATTTTATAGACCATATTATAGAGAGATAGAGCTCTATATTATTCAAAAGAAGATGGTGTTTTCACTTTTGGAATTATGATGATAGTTGTTCTTTTGAATTCCTTTAAGATGTTTTTATTTCTATGAGCCTCCTCCATGGCAAGGAACACCTCCTTGCCAAATATATTCCAATAGTTTTGAAAAAAGGAACCTATGAAGTTGTTCGACCCTGAGGCTTTCTCCCCTGACATGGAAAATACAACAACCTTGATCTCTTCCATTGTAAAGGCTTTTAATAATGATTCATTATGCTCATCCTTGACAAATTTTGATATATTAAACTTTGTTGCTGTGCAGCTCATACCACCTGACCTGATATCTACCATTAGAAGTTTTCTAAAGAATGTTGAGGCTTCCTCTTGTATTTCTTTTAGATCTGAAGTGAATTCCTAGGTATCTTTTCTAATATTTTTTTATGTGGTTATTCTCCCTCCTAATCTTTGTGGATATGTGGAAGAATTTTTTGTTTTATTCCCATCTTTTAGCCAAGTTTTCCTCGACGTTTGATGCTAGAAAATCTCCTCCCTATTGAGAATTTCCTCTAGGTTATCTTTGAGAATCTTCTCTCTTGCAAAGGCCTCATTGTTCATTCCATGAAGAATGATGTGTTGAGTGAGATCCTTCAGATATCTTTTGATTAGTACCTTATCATGAAATATGTTCTTAAAAGATGTCTTACATTCCATTTGATAATTTGAAATTTGAGGTACTTTAGTCTTTTAGCTAGCTAATACATTCTTGAGCCTTGTGTAAAGGGAGCTTCATGCCACCATTCCTTAACATTGGAAATGAAGGAAGAATCTCTAAACCACATGTCTTGGAATTTGAAGTATTTCTATTTTAGCTCCAATGTTTCTCCCAAGGGTGGGATAACTGGGAAGTGATCAGATCTAGTCCATGGTAGAATGCTTGAGATCATAGCTTTGGGGGATTCCAAACACTTACTAGAGATAAAAAAATCTGTCTAGTTTCATAAATTTGGCAAAATTTCTTTCTTCTGTTAGTCCATATATATCTACCATTTTTAGAAAGTCAGTCCAGAAGACCATTATCTAAGATAAAGTCCTTAAAATCATTAGTAGACATGGTGGGATGGGAAATTCCCCTAATTTCTCATCTTCTGCCAACACTGTATTGAAGTCCACTCCTAGGATAATTCTTCCCTTAATTATCATAGGAGCTAGCTTAATTCAGACCACAAAATACTCTTTGAGTCATTCAGCAAGGACCGTACATTTAAAATATCCATATATCTTTTCCATCTAGGGACTTCAAAAAATTTCTCATTATCCAATTAATTTTCTTGGCTATGAGTTCCATCTTATTGATTTTTCTCCTCCATAGGATGGCCAATCCACTTGAGGCACCATTGGAAGGGTCCAGTGCTATGTCCCACTTCCACCATTGCTGAAATATCTTTTGACCTTGTTCCTCTGAAAACTTATTTTTTTGCAGAAGTACAATGTCCACATTTGCCCCATCAAGATGATTCTTAATGAGGCATCTTTTGTTAGGGGTGTTTACACCCCTAACATTCTGTGTGAGGATTTTCATTGATCACGAGGAGAGTGGATTACTCTCCTTGTGCTATATCTTAGGGCCATGTCTATAGTGATCTAGATGTCTACTGCAATCTCCACTTCAGTTTTATTGTGTTTGCCTCTTCTTTTTTTCTTAACCAGTTTATGTGTGATGGTCTCCCCATTTCTTCCTTCCATCCCTAATTGGGAGATACTTAGAATCGGTTTATCCTCCTCATCTAAAATCTCCTATAGCACTTCCTCTGCAATATCATCATATGTATCATTACTGACTTTGAGTAAAACCTCATTTATTACTACCTCTAAGTCAAAATGCTCTAACTCTTGGCATCCAAGTTGTTCTAGAGATATTTGGACTGCTTCAATCCCTTGGCTAGTTGACACCTCCCAACAAATTTCATTCAGCTTCTCTATTGGGCTGATGTTTAATTCATCCTACTAAACTTCTAGCTCCAATGGCTTCTAGGTAAGCTCTATATCAGTTGGATTAGGAAGAAGCACTTGAATTTTTGGGGACCAAGGGATTAAATTCACTATTGAGGCTGAAATTCCTCAATTCACCACATCTTCCATTAGTTGTTTCCCCAAGAAACCCTCTTTCATATTCTCCCCTATAGTTTCATGATTGTCGGGTATTTCCCTTATGTTCTCCCTTGTAAGAGGTTGGCCTTGTTGTATCCCCTATTTAGCCTTCATTACCTAGAGGAAGTCATTATTCCTATCATCATATAAATCTTTCTGGAATCCCTTTCTATTGTATCCCTTACTTCCTAGAGGGGAGACTTCTTCTTCTAGTCTAGAGACCGTCTATAGAGCTTCAACCCCATTACTTCTCATTCCTTGACTTGTTGGTAATACTTTGGCTAGTTTGATTTATTTATTAAAAATGGTGGCTTCCCTTGAGGGACTTATGATGCTCCTCTTCCCCTTTGCAAGGCTTTCATAATTTTTTTTTAACCCAAGTACATTCTTTTATTATTAGCTTGATTTGTATTGGGTTATCCTTACTAGAGTTCATGATAATACACATTCTAACCTTTCCTAGCTAGCAGTGTGACTGGGGAATCTCTATTTTTGGACATGACCCTAAGGAGTTCCCAATTAATCTTAAGATGTTTGGGTCTCTATATTCTAAAAGAAGGTTTGAAATTTGTATCCAAAAAGGAAAACCTCCCAGATCTTCTTTCTCTGGATTGAAATTTAGTTTTCATGGTTAGCAAAGAACCCCACTCCCTTGAAAGGACCATTTACTACATTGTAAGACCTCTTCACAATCCTCCTTAATTGAGAAGGAAGCTACTTGAACCCCCCTCCTATCTCAACTAATTCTATAGGGGGAGGCTAGTTAACAAACACCTAATCCTGAAAATCAAGCATAGAAAAGAATTTTTTAGATACCTTATCGATTATAGCCGTATTTTGTAGATAGTCCAGCCTTGGTTTCAAAGTCTACTCCGGTAGCTATAGTAGCACTTCTGGTACATTCTTTGGAGTACTATCCAGGATCTTGCTGGAGTCCTTCCTTCTAGTCATACAGTTTCTTTCATGTCCAGAATAGCATGAATGTTTCTTTTTTACCTCTAGTTGTTTCCTACCAACTTTATAAATCACACCTTTACTGTTTATGTTCGTTGCCTTGAAATTTTGGCTCCTATGATTGACTATTTTTTTTCATCTTGAGGTCCTCTATACCGGTCCTGTCGTGGATTGAATTCAAATCATTTCCAAAGGAGCTCTTCTTGAGATGTTAAAGGCCTTATAGCTTGCCATCTGCTCCTCTGAAGCTTCTCTTTGACATTCAATCGACCTGTATGACATGGCTTATGAGGAAGTTTGAAATCTACATTTTGGTGAGGATCTAGAAAGTAATTAACATACAAGAATAGGTATCTAGCTCTGCATGCTTCCTACATCAATCCTCCAAGGTTCTTTACAAAAGAACGATGGAATCCTAACATAGTTGCAGAGCGACGGAGGCTTTTAGCCAGGTCAAATGTTATACGATTTGTCAATTTCAATAAACATATTGACTTGGATAGTTATTGCAAAGAGCAATTACTGCTTGATGGTCGATAGTTGATAGTCTCATCGTAGTTGCTTTGGAGATGATTTTGTAGATCATATTGCATAGTGAAATTGACCTTAAATATTTGAACAAGTAGAGGCATTTAGTTTTTGGGATTAGGATAATGGAACATGTGTTGAACTCCATCAAGACATTCTTATGCCTCTTAGATTCTTCAACCGCCAAATACACATCTCTTCTTATGAAATTCTAGTATTTCTAGAAGAATAACCCCGTAAACCCGTCTAGCCTTGGGGTCTTGTCTCCTGAGAGTGAGAAAACTGTTGCTTGAATTTCCTCCCTAGAGAATTATTTCACCACTAGCTCATTTTGATCTATAGCCACATGTTTGGGGATGTTAATCTTAGGCAAATTGTGTTTAGGTTGCCCCTCACTATTACTCTTTCATCCTTTAGCCCGTCTATGAGGGAAGATATGCATTTCTATAGATTATTTTTCTGCATAAGACCATTAGGGCCATATAAATTTAAAATCTAGACATCCTCATTACCTAGATAGTTGGGTATTTTTCCTAAAATCTAATTATCTTTGAAATTGATCATTTCCATTGAGGGGAGATTTCTTTTCCAAAGAATCACCAATCCCCCAAAATCGCCTCTAGCCTCCACTGAAATGAAGTCCCATTTATTCCAACTTTGAAAGAAAGGGTCATTTATGGGCTTAGACAACTCTTGGTTTCCTATAGCATAACTAGCTCCACTTTTGAATCCTCTATTTCATGCCTAATAAGATGTCGTTTGTTAGGGGAATTTATACCCCTAACATTCCAAGTTAGGACCTTCATGGAAACTGAGGAGAGTCTATCGATCTCCTCAAGCTAATTGATCTCTCGAAGGAAGATTGAGGCCTGATGAATTTATCTCCTCCCTTATCTTGATAGTTCCCTTTTTTAACTATTTTCCCAAAAATTAGTATGCATCCTTTCATTTTACTTTCCTATGGATTGTGATGGACTAGTATGTCTTGAAACTCCAACCACTCTGATTTTGGTCACCTCCTCAAGGGTTCCAACCCTCTGATGAAAAGCATAGTTGTTAGGGTTGACTTTGACCCCAAGTTTGATTCATACTAAGCACACCTATGAATAGCATAACTAAAGTTGAATTTGTTCCTTAGAATAAATATTTGTTAAATATTAAGGAACAAGGATCTTGTGAGACTAGAAATGAAGAAGGATCTTCGAATCTTGTCCAACGTAAGAGAAATCCAACTAAAAGGGTTTTGGGTCCTCACTAAATGCTTCTCCAATCTCAAAATACATCTAGGGAAGGAAAGACACAAGATTAATTCCGTCTTCCCATTATCTTCTGTCATCTATTTTCTAGTTGCCTATGCCTGGCCCTTCTCTGTGTATCTTCTTTTTATTAATATAATTTAATATGGGTTGTTCTCTAGTACCAAGAAGCATTGATACAACAAATGCTATATGTTCAACCCTTTGGAATGTCATGGATGTAAATTTAAACTTAAATAGATTTTATCTACATGATTTGAATTGCACATGCCATTCCCGAAGCTAGGCCAAGCTATCTTAGAATTAGATTCTACCTTAGAACTAGATTTGCCCAACCTAAATGTATTAAAAATGGATGGTGATTTTATTAGGCTAATGAAAATAAAAAATATTTGATACAATATTTAAATTATTATATTAAAATTTAAAATTTACAATAATTTCATAATTAAAAAACTATCAATAATTTATTTATTTTACAAACCTAAAAATATATAATTATTAAGGCTATAAGTTCTTTTTGTAAATTGTAATTAAAAAATAATTTATCTTATATACTTAAAAGGTATAAAATAATAAAATTAAAATTAAAAACAAGTTCAACTAATAAAATGAGCATTAAAGAAATAAAAATAACCTTTTAGTAAACAATACAAATAAAATAAAATAATTTTTAAATAATTTTAAAGTAAAATAAAACAAAATAACTTTAAATTCAATTTTCAAATGATAATTAAATTTAAAAAAAATTGAAATAGAATTGAATAATGTAATAGTTGAATATTAAATTTTACACAATGTAACTTATAAATATTAATCTTAAAATAATTGTTAGACTTAAATATTAATTTAAAAAAAAACTTTAGTTAAACTTTAAAAAAAGTATTATATTTAACATAACTTTGTGCTTCCTTAAATAGACAATATTTTCGTAGGTATAAAGAATTTTTATATATTTGTGTGTGTTTTTCTAAATATTGACCAATAGATTTAATTATTTTATTAAAAAACTTAATAATAATTCTTTAAGTTCCTAAAATAATAATGAGTAGATTTAATTACATTATGTTAAAAATATAGATTTTTTTATAAAAAATATTTTATACATGTAAAAAGAAAAAATGGTTGAAGGGTTTTTAGTTTGTTGGTGAAATTGAAAAGTTTTGAATGAGTTTACAAAGAATAAAACTTGTTGAGATTATACTTGCACAGGCAAAAAAAAATTCCAAAAAAAATCTAAATTAACATCAAACCATTCATTTTATATATAAACTTAAAAATTTTATGATATAATGTAAATTTTAAAAACTTCTAACATATTAGTAAGAGCAAATAAATTTTTATTTCAAATATAAAAAACAATATAAAGGTTAATAAATATTTAATAAGAAACATGTTATTTTATTAAAATTGATTGTTAAATCCATAAAATATTGTTAAATAAATTTAAGAAATTATTATTATTTTGACATCTATCATATTTAAAAGAATAAAATTAATTTTTATTGCACTTCAAAATCTTTACATAAAATTTTTAGTTCAAGAAACACTAACATATTAACAATAAAAAAATATTAACCTTAAAAAAAACCTTTTAAAATATTATGATATAAAAATATTCAGCCTAAAAATAAAACTATTACTATTTATAATAACAACTTATAAACAAAAGTTAAAATTTCTGGTAAAACCACTTAAAACTAATAAAATTCTCATGAAAACACTATCTAGTTTAGCTATTCAAATTTTTAAAAATCTAAACATATCAATCATAAACAATACAATGAAATTCAAGAAACCAAACAACTCAAACCCAATAACACCACTAAAATGAAATTCTGATTAAAAAAACAATCTACAGTAAATAATATCTAATGAAATTTTTATAAAACCAAACGATCTCACTTATGAAAATCTCAAGAAAACACGATATCGATTCATAAATATTCAAATTCTAATGAAGGCAAACAACACCACAAAAATGAAAATCTCATCAAATCAAAGGCACTAGATCAGGAGGAGGAGCAGGAGCTACTTTCTGCACTGTGCTCTACGTCTGGTGAGTCATGTTGGGGAATTGAGAAGACCCAGGCTTAGATCAGTATTTGGAAAATGTGGAGAAGAACTCGAGGCATTCATCCCAGTTTGAAAACCAGACATTGGCAAGTGGGAAGGATGAGGTATAGGCGTATTTACACTTTGTTGATTGTTGAAATACGCTATCCAAGAAGCCAAATGCTGATTATTAGAATGACCGATTGGGGGCCCAAACTGAGGCCTCACATGCTGAGGTCCCCAATTTAAACTATGTAGCAGAATTGATTCGTTGTTTTTAGGATCATTAAACCCACCCTGGTAGCTTCCAACATCTCCCTGTGTAGACAAATTGGCACCAATATTTTGGGAATTCATGTTAAGAAACTGTGTGTTATCACCCAATACTGAAATCCCATATGGATGAAAGCTATGGTGTGCCCCAGCTGATGGCATTGTTAAACTCGTAGCATTAACAGGAGCCACTTCACTGGAATCCACATGGCAATCTCCACTGGCCATACTGCAGAGTATGTAATGCACACCAATATTCTTCACTGGGTCCACAAGGGCATTCCTGGCTCCCTCAACAGTCACATATATAAAAAGAGCATTCCCAGTCTTTTTACCTATATCTGCAAAATATATATATATATATATATATATATATATATATATATATATATATATATATATATATATATATATATATAGATATATATATATGCTTTTAATGGCCAATAGAACACATTTTAGAAAATGTTGAGCACGGGGTCTTCTCTATATCTGCAATATCAATCTGATTTATTATCATTGAAAATTAAGAACAAATTCTATTTTATATGGCTGCACAAAGGAGAAAATCAGCTGAATGAAAATTTCCTACTCACCAGAATGGCACCAATCGTCCTCTTCTCTACAAGGTCAATCTGACTTATTATCATAAAAAATATACCAGAACCAAAATCTAATTTCACCTCGATTTTTTATGATAATAAGTCAGATTGATATTGCATATATAGAGAAGAAGAAGATTGGTGCGATTCAGGCGAGTAGGAAATTTTCATTCAGCTGATTTTCTCCTTTGTGTAGCCATAGAAATTAGAACTTGTTCTTGATTTTCAATGATAATAAGTGAGATTTGTATTGCAGATATAGAGAAGACCCTGTGCTCAAAATGTGTTTGCTTGGCCATTACAAGCACATATTATATATATATTTTTAAATATTGCAGATATAGCAAGAGATCATACCCATAAGCATTAATTAAGCTCTAAGGATTGCTATAAAGAGTTGAAATACTGAGTTGGACTGTACCAGCAGTCACTTCAACTCCCTATGGCACCTCCTTATGGCTGTTCTTAAATATGATCCACTTCAACAGTCAATGGTCAATTTTGACCAATAAAAATAAGACAAATATTTACCACTTTTTGTTGTGAATGAGGTGTAAAATTGTTATTGGCTGTTTGACCATTGAAGTGGATGATATTCAAGTACAGCGCCTCCTTACCACTTGGGAAAACCACGCCCGCCTATCATTCAATCTACATAAATAGAGAAATATCATAGCATCAAAATAGAATATTCTACTTGAACCACCATTTCCATCCCATATTTAGTTTATATCCCTTTAGTCAGCGGTTTACAAGAAATTATGAGCGGCTTTGCTAATTTCATGGGTGTTTTCACTAAAGTAATAGCGGTTTTGTAAACAAAAGGGAATATTTTGTCAGTTCTAAGAATATTCCATCAAGGTGACTGCTAACATTAGTAGTGACTCCAAGTCAAACCCCTCCCCATCTACATTTTGATTTTGGGAGTCCAACTTTAGAGGCTTGTATCTTAGTCTTGACTAGAATTTCACATTGTTGCTAAGTAGTTCTCATTTTGGAACTTCTCAAACATTTTTTGGTTCATGTATTTAGATATTTAATCAGTTTGATCCAATTTTACACAAAAATATACTTTAGGGTCTAATTTGGCATTTGCAACTAATTACTATCTTTGTGGTCATGAGGTGAATGAAAGAATAATCCATTCCCCCTCATGTTTGAAGAGGGAGAGTATCATTTGGGAGAGGGAGACAAATCAAGGACTATTCTACAAACCGCCCACACACTCCACTATTCTACCAATATTAATTGGTGTTGCATTATTTGATTTTTCAATAGCAGTGACTATATGGTTTTTAACTACTAATTTTTCTTTTTCTTTCAATTATATTATCTTTGAATGATCATCTTGTTATGACTATCAATCCTTACAATGCTATTGTCTTAAAAATTTATAACTACTAATTTTTCTTTTCCTTTCAATTCTATTGTCTTTGAATGCTCAGCTTGTTATGACTATCAATCCTTACAATGCTATTATCTTAAAATTCTCACCTTGTTAAGATTGTCAATCCTTATAATGCTATTGTCTTATAATTCTCAGCTTGTTAAGATAGTCAATAGTAATGATTGTATGCTTTCAACTATTATTATGTTGAGAGGTGTAACATACATTAGTAGTTAGGGGTAGAAACATATGATGTAGTGACTATCAATTGATTATCAAATAATAATTGAAAGAATTATAGTCAAACAATTATTTCTTAAATATAAAGACCCTACCTCTAAAGTAAATGAAATATGTAGTAAATATATCAATGGGGTGATCCCATAATAGTGGGTTACACTTTTTGGCCAAAGTTGACATTGAAATGAACATTTTGAAAAAAATCTTCACTTTCGAACACCTATAGTTGCTAAACTGTGAGGAATTTGAAGATGACGTAAACTAGTGATTTGTCACATTTTGTCTATAGATTCTAAGTATGTTTTTTTTTAAAAATTTGGAATCAAACTGCTTTTCTTTTTCCATCTCCTTCAATAACTAGTTTTTAACAGTAAACACCATTTTTAAAGAGTGATGTGTACTGTGTAAAACATAACTTTTTTTCTATGAAGGATAAAATTTTAATTTTTTCAAAGTTAGATTTTTAACTACAATGTCTAGAGGATGCATTTGGTTTCATAATGTTTTATTGAATATTTTTCTTTTAATTAACTTTTTAAGTCAAACCAATTACAATTTAGACATAGGTGTATTGTGTAAAGCATAACCTTTTTTGTATGTATCAGAATTCAATTTTTTTTTGTTTGATAAAGGACATGAATACCAAGAGGATAGATATTTTTCATAATTTTTTTTGGTAATATACTAGTTTTCCACATGTGCAGAAAAGAGAGCTTGATTTTCGATCAAAAACCTATGTTTAATTAAATTAAAAAAAAACAATTATAATAAAACTACAATATATCAAAATTATACTTGATAGAAAGCTCGATTCAAGGACTATAATTCTCTAGATGGTTTTGTCAAGTTGCTTCCATTTTGATCCTCAACTTGAGCTTCGAAACCCAAAAATATGCATAAAATTGTAGCTGGAGAGGGGCAAGGGCAAAATAAGGGGGTTTGATCGAATGGGTGTTCGAACGAACACCCCATAACCCGTTCGATCGAACTGGGGTTCGATCAAACCCCCATTCGATCAAACCCACCTTTTTTATATAAAAAAATCATACATAAAAGGGTTCGAGCGAACCCAGTTGGTTAAAATGAATTTTAACTTCTGACGTTCGTTCGAACCCCAGGCTTACCAAATTGTTATTATTTTTTTAAATAATGTTATATCCATATAAATATGAACTCTTTTCTTTTATTTTTTCATATATCATTGCAAGATTAATTCGCATTATTATTGAAAGAGAACAATAGATACATGAAACAAATTTGGCAAGATACCATAGAAAGAAACAAGGTATGTATGCATATTTTCTTTCCTATTTAATTGATGAGTTTTTAGGATGTAGTAGGATGTTATTTGTAGTTTTGAACATAAATATACTAAGTGAATTTATATTTTTTTCAATTGAATGTGTATTAGGGTCCTTCATAGGTTTGCACACTAGAAGTAAATTATACTTGTATTATTTAGTCATAAGTTCCTCTCTCTCTCTCTCTTGGGTAGATCTTTTTAAATTTTTTTCTTTGTATCTCTCTAGAGATCTCCTTAAATCTCTACCCTCTCTCTCTCTATCTCTTTCTCTCTCTTGACTTGAGTAAGTCTTTTTAAAGCTTTTTCTTTCTTTCTCTCTATCCTTTTTCTCTAAGGTCATTTCTCTATCTCTCTTGACAAGTACAAGTAGATTTTGAAAGCTCTTTCTTTCACCCTTTACTAGGACTTCTCTAGATAGGTCTTCTATATCTCTCTTGACTTAAGTTTTTTTAAAGCTCGTTCTTTAGATCTCTCTTGACTTAAGTATTTTGTATATAGAACGGGCTCAACAAGCAGAAAGTTCTCAATTAGAAGTCGAGCCAAATTTAGATATTGGGGAAAATGAGGCTAAAGAGAACATAGTTGAATATAGGGAGGAGGTCCAATTTCAAACAATACATGTTGGAGAGGTGTTAGGATCACTTCCTTCTATTGGTATGGATGAACATATGAATCTAGCTAAAGACGTGAAGTCAAAAATTTCAAGTTATAGAAATTTAAATCATTTACATGAAATGAATGTGGAGAAGTTGAAATCATATGCCAAAAAACCTATAAATACTAGTAAGAGGTCAATGAATAAATTTGTAAAGGAAATAATCAATGCTCATTTCAATCCTCTTGGTACACTTGAAAAAACCCAACTATTATCACTTTTACTTCTTCGTGATGAGTTGAAAGAGCCATTACAATTGTTGGGTGTAGATTCAACATTGAATAAGAGGAAAGATTCATACGACCTAGGAAAAGATATTGTAGAAAATGTACAAAAAGGTTTAGATTCCATTGGGAAAAAATCTCAATCAATGGATAAGGCCACTACAAGAAGAGCGATGTTGACATGTATTGTAAATATAGATATATCAAGAAAAAGAAAACTCTCTTCACTTTCGACTGAAATTGGTATCAGTAGAAAGACACTAACAAAATATGTGAAAAGGAGAAAGGTTTTGGATGATAGTCTAGAAGGCAATTGGGCAATTATGTGTAGAGCTCCTTGTTCTAATAGGATTGAAGATGTTGTTAGGAACTTGATCTCAAATTTTTGGAAAGATAATACTTGTACATCATCAAATAGTAGAGATGTTATCAGACACAGGATTGGGCTTAATGATTACGAACATCATACAAAACATTAGCTAGACATAACACAACATGAGATGTATGTGAAAATTTGTAATTCAAATCCTGATATAAAGATTGGACAAACAATGTTTGAAAGGTTAAAGCCATATTATGTGAAGATAAACAAGGCTTTTGAAACTTGATGTTGTCGTTATCATATTGAATTTGATCTCTACTATCAGTTTTTTTGAAAGATGAGAGAATAAAGTGCTGGTTTTCAAAATGCACCTCCTAAATGGGTAAGTCTTTTCATAGAATCCATTTTATGTGATAATGCAATTGATCTAATAAATTGCATAAAAGGACTTTGTGAAGCATGTGGAAATTTGGCTAAATTACCTTTGAGAAACGAAGATACCGACCCAACAAAGATAGTAAATTGCAAAAGTTACAAGTATGTAAAGTTTCAAACAAAGTTTGAGAAAAAATCCACAAGGTTAAACTATGTAGAAGATGAGATACCTATTGGAACATTTATCGAAATTTTTTGAAAATTGATACAACTGTACATATAACATGTTTTTTTTTCTAGGTGGCAAGCACAACAATTTCAAACATTAAGAGTTACTTTCTCACCTGGAATAGTTCTATCAGTAGTCAACTTTGCAAAAAAATATTCTTTGCTACATCAAAAAGAGATTCAATCAAATTATTACTTTTCAAAGTAGATCACTATTATGGTGCATGTGTGTTATCAACATGCACAATTGGATTTGGATGGTGTTGAGAGTACAAATGATGAATGAGTCATTAAGAAAGAATATCACTTTTATATTAGTGATGATAAAGAGCATGACACACTTTTTGTAGAACATTGCTTTACAAATTTTTTTTAGAATTTGGCAAGCAGGAGTGTAAAAATTGAAAAGCATTTTGTATGGACAGATGGATGTGGAGCACAATTCATCATGAACATTTTATGCACTATGTAGATATCATTGAAATTACAAAATACAACGTGTTTGGAGTTTCTTTGAGAGTGGGCATGAAAAGGATGAACATGATGGCGCAAGATCTTGCATCAAATGTGCTCTAAGAAAGCATCAAATGAGTTATTTAGGAGATTGTATAGATAATGCACATGATGTTGTTGAATGGTGTAAGAAACACTTTGCATCAAATGAGGTCGGAACATCTTCAGGAATGAATCGATACATCCCACATTGAGAGTTTTGGGAGATATCAGGTATGTATATATACATTTTACATAAATGAAAATTTCAAACTTTAATATGTGTGTGTGTGTGTGTGTGTGTGTGTGTGTTTGAATTTGTATTTAAGTTTAAATTTTAAATCTAGTAAATTCAATTATTTTAAATGAATTTCTATTAAATTTATATATATGTAATTTTTTTTATAATTTTTATGTATCTAGGTGTGGATAGAAGATTGAAGCATGGATGCAAGAGGGTATACAAAACAAGATCTTTGCATTGTGTCATGAGTATAGATGATCATCCTCGATGGAAATTGTACACGAGGGATTTCTCTTGTTCCTATGATGAGTGCATTTTGGAAAACTTTAAGGCATGCAACAACCAACAATGTGGATATGTAAGTGAATGGAATGTGGTGCCATTAGTCATTTCTGACACATATGACGAAGATGAGGATGAAGGCTTTGAAGACATTCCTTTGATTTCAATTGATTATGACCATATTTCAGGATTGATTAGAAAAGGTATGTATGTATACATATGTTTACATTTTGATAGATTTAATTTAAATTTACAACACATGTATAGTTATTTATTTAGTTTATTACTTTGATGAGTTAAATTTAATTATTATAAAGTCTAGACAGTTCTAATTTTTTTACAAATTTTGAACCATGTAAATTTGGTGTGTACTCTAGGAGATGGTTTTACAGTCATAGCAGAGCCTGGAAACATAGAATGTGTTAGTTATTATTTAATGCATTACATAGTAGAGAGGAAGAAACTAACACGACCTGAAACAACTGATGAAATGGTGTTTCCCACATGAGGGTCACATTTAAATTTATATATACATGTACACATGTACATTAAATAGTTTTACATTATATTATAATACCTAAGTTGAGTGAAAATATTACATGCACATGTCCTACCAAGCTGGTTCATGTTATTTATCATGCGGGTTCAATTGTAATGCAAGGGACATATTTCAAACAAGTCAAAATTGTTCAACATGGGATTCATTTTATTGACTATCAACTTGAGAATAAGGTATATCAATATAGTCACCTAGGAATTGCTACTGCCCTACATCTTCATCTAGTTCCACATGCACGTGGACGAAAAAAATGGAGACTAGATAGTGATGATCATCAGAAAATATTACATGTTATTGAAGAGCGGGCTGGACCATATGTTTGAATGTGAACTTATATCTAACTTAACTTGTTTGAACTCTATTGTTTTAGTTACAACTTTTTTAAAATTAGTGAGATATTGAAGATACACATTGGTGTAAGTTAATTTCTAGATGTTCTTAGAATCCAAACTTAGAAACTTACTATTTAATTCAAAGTACTTTTATATTTAGTGTTCAACACTTTTTTAGTTTGGGCATTTATATGTTATGTGTATCTTCCCCGTCTCACTTGATTCAAGTTGTAATGAGATTTATTTTGTTGATCTACCTATGAAATTATCACTTGATCCAAATTGATGTTAATTCTAGATAGACCCATGATGTATTATAAATAAACTAGAGTTCAAATTGTGTACACGTTCTCATTAAATGTGTTTATTATATCTCCTAGTTTGCATTTGTATATATTTCTAGTTTATACATGTTTTCTTAATGAAGAGTTTTTTTTATTTACCTATGTACATGCTTCTAGACATGTGTGAAAGAATATTTATATTAAATTGTTATCTTGCATTTAACAAATTGTGATATTTTATCTCAAATTATGAATTGATTTATATTATTTGAGCTTTATTCCTTAGTGAAATTGATTAAATAATGTGTGTTAATTTATTGAGAAAAGAATTACTTTAATTGCAGTTATTTTTAAATTTGTGATTATATAACAATAGTGATTATTGATGACTACAAAAATTGCAAATTTTTATGGATTGCAACACAAGTGCACTAGTGTTTAAATTGAACTTCTTTGAAATTTATGAGCTCCAAGTTCTCATGTTGTAAAGTTCTAGCTCGGTTCTTATTTTTGTAAAGTCTAGTTTTCATGTATTATGTTTCTTTGAACTTTCAATTTTTTCTTATTTTCTGGTAGATATCAACTCATTAATTTTTTCTTAAAAGGGAAAAACATGTAGTTTAATTAAAGACAAATGTACATAATTATGTGCATGATGTGCATTTATAATTCTCTCCAAGTTTTGAATAAAGTTTTCTTTTTCAACTCCAATATAAACTCTCATGTTGTGAAATGGTTTAAAGAACAACTCACTCATCAAATTCCATCATATTCAAGTGAGTCACCATTTGGAATTGAAACACATTTGGGCCAAACACTAACAATTGGCTAGATATAAATTGATAGTAGATGTATTTTTAATACAAGTTCAAGTATTGAATGAAGTACTATGTGGTTGTGAGAGATTCTAGATCACCTATGTGTGCCAAGAGACATGTAGATTCATTGTGTTTAAAATGTCAAATGGTAAAAGTAAAACATATACATCCAAGTGGACAATTATATCCTCATGATGTACCTTTTCACAAGTGGTCTTTTATTTCTATGGATTTTGTTATATGTCTACCAAAGACTAAATGTCACCATGATTGTAAATAATTATTTGAGTTTAATTATTTATTTGATTTTTGAAAATTATAGAATTCATAGCATAATAAATAATTGTGGTGGTGAACTTTTTTTTAATTTACATAGATTTTTATTTATTAATTATTTAGTTAGAAGGATAATTATACTTATGTCAAGATTGGAAAAGGAAAATAATGTGAAAAAAATTATCTTTAGTTGTAAATAGGAATTGATTATTCAATTATTTTTTTATTTACTTGAAATAAAATTGTTATCTTTAAATAAGAGGAAAAAAAATAGAATGAACTTATAGAAATAAGAATTAAGCATGTGGCTATTTTTCTTCGGAAATTCAAATTTCAAGATCTTTGCCAAAATTAAAATTTATGCAAGAGCATTATATATTCATAAACCATTTATAATTATTTCCTTATCTACTTCCTCCAACTTAAGTTGCAAATTTTTGAACTTTATTCTCTTCCTATAGTTTTTTCTCTAATCTTTCTGAGTTGGTTTTCTTTACATTGTATAATTATTTTTCTCTATTAATTTTTTTTGTACTTTCCACTAAGTTTTACTTTAGTTCATTCACCATTGCCATTTCAATCACCATAAACTTAGTGGAAAATGTTTTTATCCTCTTCTCTAAGTTAGAGGTGGACTATTATCTACCACTTTCCACTTTGTTTGCTCATTTTAAGGCCTAGTCTTAAATTTTCTATTTGTTTAATCAACCTATTTATTTTTCTTTGCCTTTAGTAGTGATGTGTATACCACATCCCTATTCCTTTTGGATACATTTATTTTATCACAAGTTTTTTCTCCTCCCAAATCCATTGACATGGTTATTCCATAGTCACTGAGTTGCATTTACTCCATAGGTTTATTAACTTTGGGAACAACATATATGTACTACATGGTATCTTTATATGTGTCATCTAAAGGAAATTCTCTAGGGGTTGTAGGCTTATCTTTTATTTCTTTGTGATCTTTGGGAAAACTCAACTTTTTAATCAAATCCTAGATCCACAATCCAATAATTGACTAGAACATGAGTACTTAGAGTTATGGGTGCCAAAGTTTGATGCTAAGGCTAAGCCTTTGTTTCCCCAATAACAATAGAAGCAATAAGAAATAATTCCCTTGAGGTGGAGATACCAAATACACAAGAGTACTTCTATCTATTAGAGTCTTGTGCCTCTTCTCATTGAATTTATGGTTTATACTTGATTATATTGACTTATTTTGAATTTTTTTTGTGGTACTTGTTGATCACTACTTCTACCACTTCTACCACCACCACTAGTACCACTAGGTCCATTACCACCACTTTGTAACTCAAATATTTTACCTACAATTAAGATTCAAGATCTAAATACTCTTGGAATAGTGATTATATTTAGTACTAAGAATTTCAAACCCTAACAAATTGAACTACACTACTACTACTTGTATGTAGTCGCTGATAAGCTCCAATGATTTACACATCTAGATGGCTTCTATATTCTATGCCTAGTGCATGCCAAATGTCTTGTTTTATTAAACCCAAAAAACCACCCATACAACCCATTTTTTGGGCTACATGATTACCCCTTTAGCTAAATGTTTCTTTTGTGTTTTGAGAGAGAGTAGGTTTGAATGAGTATTTTCCCATGAAATCCTATGGGATACTCAGTTCTTCCCCACCCTAACATTAGATTAAGAATTTTATTTCTCAAAGGGATGCTCTTCATGCCACAATTTTCTAAACTCTTTATCTTTTGGGATATACTCAAAATATCTAGTACTTTTTTGAGATCCTAGGTCCTTCCTCATAGTTCAAAATATGTTTATTTTAACTTTGTCAAACAAAACTTATGCATTCCTTATCTAGATCCACTGATATTTTTATACAAAAATGTGTACTAGCAGATCTTGTATAAAAATTGTTATCTCCTAATTTTCATCTCTAGATTTGTAGACCTAAAATTTATACAAAAAACTATTCAATAATAATTTCTATCTCAATAGCAATTTCTTCCATTACTTTTAGGACATCATCCCAAAAGTCCTTATTTTTCAATCTTTCTAGCACCAATTTATTTTCATGTTTAAATTTTATTTGTAGAGTTATTATTTTCCACTAGCTTTGTTCTAATCACCCCACATGGGTCATACTTCTAATTAGAGTCAACATCAACATTCAAGATTTCTAAAATTTTATGTGCAACACTGAATTCTCTTCTATTGAAGGTCTATCCTCCACAAGAAAAGACAATGAAGGAAACACGTGGTCTTCTTTTGTTGATTATAAAAATATAGTTGATATGTATTGTCCATCTTCCATACATATTCCAGGGAAATAACCCTCTTTTCCACATTCTTTGGAAGTCTACGGGGATTTACCCTTGACCTATAAAATCTTAGCACAAAATATTATTTCATAAAGTACTAGTTAGCCAAATTTACATTTTGTTCCATGTTAAATGTAATCTCTACAAGTCATCAACAATATACGCATTGGAGTATTTTCAATTGGTTTATAAATCGAGACTAATAACTAGCCCACAAAATGATTGTAATTCCTTCCACTACCATGCATCCTTTGTTGGAATAGGTCTAGACAACTGAGAGGTAAGGGGGGGTGAATCAGTTGTTTCTCTATTCAACCTTTTTCCTTTGTTATTCTCTTTTATAACTTAAAATTAAATCAATGATATAAACATTTCAGCATTAGACAATAGCATAAGAATAGAAAACATGAATGACACATTTGACACCAAGATTTTGACGTGGAAACCCGGTTAAGGGAAAACCCATAGTGGGGATTAACCCACAAAAAAATACCCTATTTACAGTATTTTACAAATAGGAATGCACATGCATTCGGGCTCATTGTGCCGAGATCACTGCTCAAGTGGAGGCTCACTACCTACAGAAAAGTTTATAAGAGATTTACAGAGATTTTAAACTAGTAAGATGCATCTACCAATGCTAGAGATCAGCTTTGGTTAAGTGCAAATACTGACTTTGTACACTTCATCTTTATTCTACTCTTATCTCTATTCTGCCCTCATTCAGATAATAGATTTCTACTCCTTTTTACACTTTCTTTATCATTGCAATACATACATCACAATATCCACAATCATCAACTATATAATTCTTATCATGAATTGCAATCACTTGCTAGTCGGCAACAATCAACACTTAGAACCTTTTAAGAATGTTCTGCTCTATCGGCTAGATCCATACACTAGTATTGATGCATCTCAAAAATAACACATGTAGATCATCATACATGCCGGCCAATAACATCTTATCTCATACATAGTTCATCAAAACACTTCTATTGGGTCTGCACAAGCATTTACGTAAGTCTATCTTTTCTTTACTGAATTGTTCCATCATAATAGGACCCAGTATTCAGATGCTCATAACTTCTAATCCCATTATCACTGGATGCTAAAAACTTGGATTTAGATTTTCCTAGTGTCTCTCTACACTCCTTCAGATCCGTAACACATAATGATTAATTGGAGAGATCTGTTGAACAAAATATTGGACTCTGCTATATGCTCTGTTTCAGGCTCCTGGACTTAGATAGATTATCATTCTAACTTTTGGTATGATCAGATACTGTACTATGGATGTGTGGAACAATCTTTGTTGCCATCAATGACAACACTTATCATGCTATGTAGTGTCTCTTGCCAACAATCTCCCTCTTTGGCATTGATGGCAACACTTAGTGAAAAATGACTAAGTGTCTTTGTGCAACTCCCCCTTTTTCTGTACATTTGTGTACTTCACTTATTCCAGTGCTCCCCCCTTGATGAATACATCATTTTTCACTATCCTTCACTACCCCTTTGACATCAGTGGCAAAGGATGGGATCCGTAAAATTCTCCAAAATTTATGTATACATTGTTGCATATGTACAAGTAACCATTAAATTCCATTCACATGAACTTGAGGACGTCTGTAAAACTAATTTTTAATTGGGCAAGCTGAAAGGCCCAAGCATTCTTTATTCCATCCAAAATTGAAATGTGCCCACTCAGCAAAAATGCATATGCTTCTACCTTTTCTAGATCCAGAGGATCACTTGTCTAAAGTACATTCTGAGCTTCAGATAAGGCATTGTGCATGGATTCCAATTTGGGAGAAATCAATCCCCTGAGTTCACACATCCTCTTGATAGTGTTTCTTTTCTCTTTTACAAGTGCCTTTATTTTGTCTATCAAGCTAATAACTTGACATTCCTGGCTTATAGGAGAGATAGTTAAAGGATCAAAATTTTGAGATAGAACTGATATTTTCTGTTCTTTTTCTTTTATCTTCTTCTCAATATCTTTATTTACTTTAGACCAAGATAGACAAAACTTATATATATCTCCTCCATCATTTAGGGCATTTTGAATGCTCTTTATGTTGATGCCTAAGATCAATCTATCATTCCCTATCAGTTTCTTGACTTGGTTGAACTTCTTATTCAAGAACTCTTTTTGAACTTTTGTCTCTGCAAATTTTTCAAAAGATTCAAAATGTGAATTTACAAGATTTTTTAGATGACCGGAGGGGGAATCACTTTGATTCTTCTAATAGGTTGGCATTAATTTATCTAAAACTCCGGTTGCTAGCTCCAGTAGCTCATTGTCCTCTAAGTGGTATTTTATCAACTTTTCTCTAGCTTTCACTTGGGTGAAAGATGCTATTTTCATCAATTGAAATGGAGAGAGTGCATCTGGATTGGTTAGTCCTTGGAGTAGTTTGGGCTCATCAAGCTCAATTACTTCCTTTTCAAGAGAGCCTTTTACTGCATCTACAATGTCTCTTGCTACATTTTCTGAACCATTCTTTTAATCATCAGATTTTTCTACATTTGCTTTGGGTGTTTCAACATTTGCACCATCTTCTTCTGCTTTGTCTTCCTTTCCTTTTTCCTCCTCTTTCTCTGTATTATTCTTCTCTGTGTTCTCTTCTGAGGGACTCATTGCATTTTGCTCACCACTTGCTGCTTGATCCGAAGTACTATGTATGGTAGCAACATCATTTTCCTTCCCAGAGTGATTAGGTGGAGGAGTTATCTCTGCATCAACTATTATGTCCATTTCTATGTACTCCTGATTGACTTGTTCCTCTTCCTAAACTTATTAAATGTATGATCCTCTAATTTTTTCTAACTACTATATTAATTGTTCTATTTCTATCAATTTTATATACATATAAAACATTCAGTTGAATTATTTTATCAAACATCATACTCCATAAAAAGAGTTTAGTATCATACAATTCACTGGTCAATATTATAATTATGTCAATTGTTGGCATTCTACCTCCCATGGTTGCATGAAATATTATCAAGGTGAACAAATATGAAGAATAAACACCATTAAATTTTTTTTAACAAGCTACACACCAAATTGTTTCAACAAGAGCTAACATTTCCAAGGTTGCATTGAAAATATAACTATTAAGAAATTGGGTTTGGTATACAATTGAATTGTATTGTGAAAAATTCACACAACACAATATAAAATAGATTATAAATTGGAAAGAAATACGCTTAGATTATGGAAAGATTTAGATTATTTAATAAAATTTTATAATATGATTTTTTTTTCTTTTAAATAAACAAAGTTTGAACCAAAAGAGTATAGTTTTGGGGTTAAAAAAATAAGATCCTAAAACAAGGCCAAGAGATCCAAACAAAACATGAATGATTTGTGAAATCAAATCAAACAACCATGATATGAATGATTTGTGTAAGTTTGAAAGGTAAGAGTATTGGAAAAGAAATATATAAGAATATTATGTTGACAAATAGTAATCTTATGTGTACAAGTACTAGGGTGACAATGTGCATGTGTTGGAATACTTCATATTATATGTTTGGCTTATGATGTCAAATGATGTCTTTAAACAATTACTCAATACCAAATGGTTTTATATATTAATATATTTATTTGGGAACTAATATTGTACTAATGAAAACATTTGAAATGACCTAACCCTAACCCTAACCCTAACCCTAAAACTAACTCCAATGTTAGAATTAGGGTTAGGGTTAGAATTAGTGGTATATTAGATATGAAAATAGAAACCTAAAGGGATTGGCAAGGGTGGCAAGGGTGGCTAGGGTGGGTAAAGGATAAATCTCAACATAGTACACAACTCTAAAAGAAAAGATATAATAATGGAATAATGATAAGTAAGAATAAAATCCCTCAAAGATCTAAAAAATGATAATGCCAACAGAAATCACATATCTAAATTATAAGTTTTAAAATTTGAAATTTAGGGGTCAATTCCATGTGATGCAATTTGACTTTTAAATATTGATGTGGGACAATGGATCACTAATATTGAGGTGAGGAATGAGTTTTATGACATGGGTTAGAGTTATAATTAGGGTTAGATTTATGGATAGAATTAAGATTAGTGATAGAATGAGGTTTAGGGTTAGAATTAGGGTTATTGTTAGTGTTAGAATTAAAGTTAAAATTAAGGTTAGGGTTACAATTAGAGTTAGGGTTACCATTACTATCATAATTAAGGTTAGCGTTAGGGTTATAGTTATAATTTGGGTTTAAATTAGGGTTTGAAATAGTAATATAAGTAGTATTGGGGTCAGAATTAGGGTTAGGGATAAAATAAAGATTAGAATTATAATTAGATTTAAGGTTATGGTTACAATTAGGGTTAGGATTATCATTAGAATTGGGTTAGGGTTAGGGTTTAGGTTAGAATTAGGGTGAATGTTAGGGTTAGGGTAATAGTTAAAATAAAACAACAAAGGTCATTTACATTCATATCTACATATAGAACTATGGTTGGAATTAGGGTTAGAATTAGAAATAGAATTAGGGTTAAGAAGATTTAGAGGTAGAATTAGGGTTAGAAGTATTGTCAGGATTAACGTTAGGGTTAGCGTTATAGTTACAGTTTGGGTTCAAATTAGAAGTTAGGCCTACAATTAGGGTTAGGGTTAGGGTTCAGGTTCAAGTGTGACTTAGGGTTATAAATATGGTTACTTTAGTGTTGGGGATAGAATTAGGCTTAGGGTTAGAATTACTATCAGGATTAAAGTTAGGGTTAGGCTTAGGCTTATATTATATATAATTCTAGCATACCTATTATATTATATAGGAACAGATATAAGGGTAGAATTAGGGTTAGGGTTACAATTAGGGTAAGGGTTAGAATTAGAGTTAGAGTTAGAATTAGAGTTAGGGTGAGAATTACTATCGAGATTAAGGTTATGGTTAGAGTTATAGTTATAATTTGGTTTTGAATTAGGGTTTGAATGAGTATTGGTGTAATAATTAGGGTTAGGGACATAGTCAAGATTAAAATTATAATTTGATTTAGGGTTAGGGTTAAAATTACAGTTAGATTTACAGTTAGAATTACAGTTAAAACTATGATTAGAATTAGGGTTAGGGTTGGGGTTACAATTAGGGTTAGTATTGGCTTGAACGTTAGGGTTAGGGTTATAGTTACAATAAAACACCAAAAGTTATTTACATTTATATCTATATATAGAACTATGTTTAGAATTGTTGGAACTAGGAAAAGAATTAGGTTTAAGTAGATCTAAGGGCATCTTCCATACTTTGGTACCATGTTCCTCTTTAATCTACTTTTTAATTTCTGTACTCCATTCTAACAAAATATTTATCAGTTTTTGTATTTTCTTAAATCAGTTAGTTTACTGGTATCTTTTCAATTTCAATAGTGACAAAGGGATAGAATTCAGACAACCTTGCTCTTGCTTTCAAGACAACAGCAAGGTAGACGTCTTTGGTGATTTGTATCCTAATGTTAAGTAGAAAATTGATTTGATTATGTGTAAACTAATTAGAACCAATTTTATACTTCACATTAATATGTAGGATAGTTAGCCAATTAGAATTCCTTTACTAGTTAGCACTAAGATTACATTAAAGATATGTGTCCCAAGTGTGAAGTTAATTTTGAGGATATGTCTAATGTATCATATGCTAGTAGTGTAGGAATTTGGATGTATGTAATGGTATGCACTAGGCTAGATATTGCCAAAGCAGTGGGAGTTTTGAGCAAGTTTATGTCTAACCCTAGTAGAGAGCATTGGAATTATGCAAAGAGAGTGTTAAGATATTTGTGTGGTACTTTTAATTATTATTTTTTTGATTCTAGTACTAATAGTATGGATAAGACATATGATATATAGATTTTTTGATGTAGATTGGATAGGTGACTTAGATAGTTAAAGGACCATTAGTGGTTATGTGTTTACCCTATTTGGAGGAGCTATGAGTTGGATGACTAAAAGGTATCCCATGATTGCTTTGTCCACCACTAAAGTAGAGTATATAGATGCAACTCTTGTCTCTAAGGAGGCAATATGGTTACAAAGACTATGTACACATATTGGTTTCAATTTTATGACAATTTAGATTGGTTGTGACAGGTAGAGTGCATTTTTTTTGGCCAAGAATCCCATGTATCATGCTTGGACTAAGCATGTGGATGTTCAATATCAATTTGTTTAAGAAAAGGTTGCAAATGGATAGATTGAGTTGAAGAAAATTAACACTAAGGTGAATGTTGAATATTATCTTACCAAACTTGTGAGCACAAAAAAGTTCCCTTGGTGTAAGGAGGCCATGGGCCTTGTTTCTTGTACTTATTTGCTTTATGTTTTCCTATGGTTTTGTTTAAAATGTATGATTTCAAGTGGGAGAATGTTATTATTAAGGTTTCCTCAACCTTGTAACTTCAATTAATTTAATTACTCTTAATATTGTAATTGTAAATGCAAACATAAGGGAAGTATAATCCACCAATTGTAGAAATCATTTAATTATAGTGACATCTAACATTTATTTATTTTTATCATGGGATAGTAAATATGTGAAAATAGTGTGTCCAAGTTTATTAATAGACTGATGACGAGTGTCAGAGAATCTTCCTAGATTGTAGCTTACATGTTGTAAGAGAATTAGTTATTCTTGGACAACTATGACAGATCATCTAATGACAACATGTAAGAAGGTGTAAGAGGCTATTTTTTGGCATTTTGTTGACTTTAATAGAGGTGGGCATGGGATTTTTCTCTATATTTCTTGTATTATTCAATCTAGAGGTTATGATAGATGTAAGACACTAAAATTAGCTAGATTCCTAAGATGGTTGCGATATTCTGGATTCTTCTTCAATAAGACTAATTTTTATTTAATAGAAGCTAGAGGAAGTCTAGAGTATGAGATTTGTTTGTTTATAGGTACATGGGTGTAGTTGAATTAGATACAAGATTGAAATAAATTTACGTATTGTAATATCTTTGTAGATAATATAAAGTTTCACTATTTTCCTACTAGAGTTTTTTACCTGAAAGAGTTTTGTCCATGTAAATCTCTATGTAATGTGTATGGCTTTTGATAATTGCTGATTTTTTTGTTTCTAGTTTACATCTCCATTGATATTCTATAGTTTATATTTCCTATTTCCAAGTTTATTTCAGATTTCTATATTGTAGTGGTTTCCTTCGTTTCTAAGAACTCCAAGGTATTGGGTGTTCCTAAACTTGATCAAACTTCCATTTTTGGTATGTTTTTTCTTGATGCTAAAATATAAATTAGATGACTATGAACTCACCTTCTAATTAATAAGTGATAAGTATATAGTCCTGAGCTGATAAAAGACACTCTATTATCATCAAGCTTAACTAATTTGAGCTTATGTAGTTTGGCTTCCACAATCTTGTCACATCTCAATCTTTTGCTTGCATTTATAATTTAGTATATTTGATGAGACTATTAGACATTACCTTTTGATTGTTGGATTATTAGATAATTACATGTGCATGAAAGTAATTTGTTGTTATTTTTAAAAATGCATAAAATTGAAATTGAAATGATGATGAATTACTATGTTTATGATTATGATTTTATATCTTACTTGTGCTTCAGCTATGGTTTTATGGGCTAATATATTGATGAGAATCTAAGTGTGAATGAGTGTAGGAACATGTTTAAGATGAGAACATGGTTGAGGTAGAAGTGTCCTATCTACTCGGTAAGAGTTAGCATGATAGAAAACCTAATGCTCACACACACTCACGTAGCTACATACATACTGTAATATAAATGGTTTTGTTATGCATTTGTGTTTTCTTGGATACATAGTTTTAATTGTGCATTATACTTTGAATATTATTTATGGTTCTGATGGTTTAAACGATTAGTTTAGATATATGCAATTTTTCTTACTATGTATGTTCTTATTATAGCAATTGATATATATATATATATATATATATATATATATATATATATATATATATATATATATATATATGCATGGCTTATTATATGAAAGCACTGGTAAAGTGAAGTTTTGAAATTAAAAACTAAATATAAAGACATGTTGGGCAGATCATGCATTCGAAACACAATGAAAAAGTGATAGTTTTAATTTTAGAACTAAAGAAAGACTCAAGCATGGTCGATTCATCCAAACCACCCAAATTAGGGTAGTAAAAATATATAAAAATATAGAGCAGAAGACAAGATGGAAAAGAACATCGATGAAGGGAAGGGAGAGAAATTCTGAATAGTGATTTGAGGATTTTCTGATAGCAGATTGGTACATTTTTTAGAGTGTCTAGGGTATCATTTAAGCTCTGTCTTCTCTGGTAAAATGAGTATGTGAATTCTTTGATTGTCTTGAAATTTACTTGGTGGTTTGATGAAAGGAATGAAATATAGGCCTCTTTGTTGTTTTGTTTCTTTTAAACTCAACAGTGGTTCCCAGAATTTGAATTCTCTATTTGATCTATATATACACAAATGACAAATTTGGTCCCATGTTGTTTTGTTTTTAAAACCATTCTAAGAGTCAAATAACTATCATTTTTTTTAAAAAGAAAAAAATTACTATCATTTTCATTTTCATTTTTCTAAGTAAACCAATATGTACTTTCACCAACTAGATTGTACTATATCAATCTAATAATACCATCCCCATTGCTAGGTATTGATTTTCTAAATTTACTTGAGATGCGTGCATTTTTTGGCTTGTATTATCACTATCATGACCATTTTAACATAGGTAGCTTGCAAAGAATGGTTTAAACCCAATAATTATCACTGTACTTACACTACTTTACCATAGCCCATGGCTTGCTCAACAAAAAATAGTAGTGGTTGATTAGAGCCTTATTTCGTCTTCTAGATGTGTGTGCTTGTGTTTCTATCGAAGTTGCAAATCTACTTATGTAAGTTATTATTTTGTTGACAGGGCTAAACCGGTCATGGTAGCTCTCTCTCACATGGCTTTCAATATTTCTCTTTTTGTTCTCTATTTATTAACATAGGAAGTTTGCATTTCATATTCATTTTATATATGTGTAAGCATTTAGAGATCTAGATAAATGAGTAAGAAAATTTTGACTCCTACCATGCATTCCATGTCAACTATAGAGCATTGGATTTTGGTTTCCCTTTATAAGTTGCTATTTATATGCTTAGCTTATATGTATTTTTGATACAAGGATGCCAAAAGTAACTTTCTGACAAATAAATATTAGTATAAATATTGTTGTATGTGATTTTGTTTGCGCTGTCTAAGAAGATTATGACTTTGATATATATATATATGCACACTCTTAAATGCACTTTATTTAGAATTTAGAAAGATATATATTTGCTATAAATGCACTTTTATTTGTAATATGCAGATGTAAATATATGTTGTTTGAATACAAATTATGAAATCAAACCTTGCATAATGATATGAAAATAGTTCAAATTGATTTTTCCTTATCTCAGAATTATTACAACTGTAGCATGGAATCAGATTCTACTTGTGAGCATGAAATCATTAAATTAGTCTTTCTTTTGAGATAATTGTACATGTATGAGGAATATATATATAAACACACATATATATATGCATTTTGGAGTAGGTGTGTTAAACACCTTGCATAACATTGGTATTATTTTATTATGTAAAATAAATATTTATTTGTGGAATCATAATGTGATGTGTTTATCTGTTGGGAATTAAGATGTCTCAACCTTGGTAATTCCTTGTATTATTTTCATTGTATTTATTTATTTATTACCTATGTTGTAAATTAAACTGTAAATTCATATTGTCATCTTGTGGGATGTGGCACAGTGATGTGTCATCCTACATGGAAGTTGACAACTTGTAATTTTGTCCTCACATGAGGAGATAGGCATCCCACTTTGTGGTAGGAATATTTTTCCATGTGGTAGCATCTTCGACGTTGTGTAAGAGGATATTGACCATGACAGATTCCTATGATGAAGTTATGACATGTAAGAGTCAGAAATAGGAGATTTTATGATAGGTGAAGACATGTGTCAAAGAGAATCTTTGAAAAAGGCATCTTTGGGTGCCCCAAGGTGGACTATGACATGTTGTAAGACAATATGCTATTTATAGCATGTGTATGATAGATTCTCTTACAGCTGTAAATTGTAACTGCTATGACAGATTCTATGATGGTCGTATGAGTCATAAGAGCATCTGTCATAGCCCATTTTGGAAATAGGTGACCTCTTTGGGATGGTGTGTGTGGACAAGTGTTAGAAGCATCTTACAATGTTGACCAAGTGTCCATAGGTGCGGATTTTGGGCGATGAGGCCAAGTTGGACGCCCATTCCAAGATAGAGGCAATTTTGCCTTGTATTTTCTATATAAACAGGTGCTTGGAGGAGGAGATGTATTACAAGTTTGACAGGTACTGTTATGCTATCAATTTGTCTCCATATACGAGTGGCAAAGACTCTTAAGAGCTTGCATTTTTCAGTTTTGATAATACATTGTGCAGGTTTTGGAGTGTGGGGTTGTTCACCTGATAAAGGTTTTCCCCATGTATATCTTGTGTCTCTCTTCTTCTGTCTCACTTTCTTGTTTATGTGTTTTCTGCAATATCTCTGTTATCTCTATTAGTGGGTTTAACATTGTTGTAATAGTAAGGATAAAATTGAATTTGCACTCTCCTCCCCTCATTAGATTAGTGTAGGAAGTGATTTCCACACAACTAGCTTCCTTTCAGTTGGTATCAAAGCTTGATCACCTTTGGTCCTAGTTGTTGGGTAGGGGTTTTTTGAGCTGATCATAAGTTGAGTGGGAGTGTTGTGTAGAGTATTTTGTATCTTGTGGTAGTGAGGAGATGGCAACCACATCCAGAAGGTTAGATGTTGGGAAATTCAATGGCACTAATTTCAAGTTGTGGAAACTCAAGATGAAGGACCTACTTTTTGATTGTGACCTATGGGAAACGGTCTCTGGTGTAAAACCTATAGCAGTGTCACAAGATGATTGGGACCTCAAAGATCTGAAGGGTAAGGGTCTCATAAGATTCTATTTAGCTGACTCTGTCCTGTTGAATGTCCATGAGGAGAAGACCACGAAACATCTTTGGAAGAAGTTGGGTGATGTTTATCAGGCCAAGTCCTTGGTAAACAAACTCTTCCTGAAAAAGAAGTTGTTTTCTCTAAATATGGAAGATAGAGGATCTGTTGTAGATCACAACATGATCATTGCACAGTTGACATCTATGGGTGTGAAAATGGAGGAGGAGGATTGTTGCATGACCCTGCTTTGTTCTTTGCTAGATTCATGGGATCATCTTGTCATGGCTATCTGAAGCACCACTACCACCTTCAAGATGGAAGATGTAGTGTCCTCACTATTATCTAAAGAAATGTAGAGGAAGACATCCGAATCAGCCAAAGAGGCTCTTGCGGTTCATGGAAGACCCAAGGAGAAAGGGAAGAAGAAAGACAAGAAAGTTGAGAAGGGTAGATCCAAATCCCATGGGAGATCCAAATCTCCTAAAAAGTCTAAGGTTCTCTATTGGAACTGTAGAAAAATTAGGTATTTTTGAAAGGAATGCAAAGAGGAGTAGAAAAAGAAGAATAAAGTTCTTGATTCAAATTCTAAGAAGTCACAAGATGATGGTGATGCCTTCATCGCAGCACTGGCCACCCATGCATCTGATGATGTGTGGTCGATTGATTCTGGTGCATCATTCCACATGACCTTGCATCAAGACTGGTTCACGAAATATGAAGAGTTTAATGGTGGAAGATTATACCTGGGTGATAACTCATCTAAAGATGGTTGGTCATGGAAGAGTCTCAATCTGATTCCCTAATGGATGATTGAAGGGGATCACTAGAGTTATACACATTCTAGGCCTTGCACAGAACCTGCTTTCTGTAAGTATGTTGAATGATGCAGGTGTGCAGGTTGTCTTTTCAAAGGATGGATGCAAGATGACTAGATGATCTATGTGTTGCAAGTATGGGCCTAACTGGTGTTATCATTGATGTCAACATACTCCTATTGCATTGATGATAAGGATTAGATGAGCTATGTGCTTAGGATATTGAGAAAATTAGTCCTAATCAGGAATAGAGAGGATTAGTGGAGATAGTGAGGTAAATATCCCAGCTAGGATGAAGATCAGAGGATGCGCTTCAAAGGATTTCTAGATATGTGTCTTAATATGATCCAGTTAAGATTTCAGAGGTCTGCATGAAGATCTGAAGAAGTTATGGCCACTTAAGTAACACCAGTTCTGGCAGGTGTTCAGAGGTGACAGAGTGTCACAGATAGGTCTGGTAAGATCTGGAAGTGCAATATCTTGTTCTACGGATTATGTGGAGTGTTTAGGAAGTTAATTTTAATTAACAACTCAATTGGTTCGTGGTCTGGAGGTCTACAAGCATCTATTCCAATATGATAGTGATTATAGACTATGTTCTTGAGGTTTTGGATGAAGGAGAGAATAATTTTAGTGAACAGAAGTAGTGTGGATGTTCTTGGTGATTTAGGCAAGCTTGTGGAGGTCTTTGGATTGTGTCTAGTTCGTGTTGGTGGTCCACATTGAAGATTGATCTTGTAATTGAAGAATTACTTCCAGATGATGGTGTTCTTCCTAAGTCTGGCCGACTAGATGGATTACACATCTTGCAGATGATCTTGAAGATGTTATGTGAAGAATGGCATGTTCCTAAGGAAATATTGAAGACTCAGATCTGTGTGGCCTACAACGTGTTGATCCGCGCGAAGTCTTTTTGTAATTAGTCATATTGTATTTATGTAGTTGCTCTATAATGTTTGCTGACTTAAATGATTATCCCTAAGTCAATGTCCTATATAAATAAGGATTTGTAAAGTCATTTCAAATGCATAAGGAGATGAGAGATTGGTAGAGAGGAGAAAAGTGAAAAAGGTAGAGTAGAAGTATTGAGCTTAAATGGAACTGACTCAAGCATGGTGAAGATTCTATTCTTCAGTTCAAATGTGTAATACTTATTATTCTTTAGACAGTGTGTCTCTTGTAGGCAGTGGGCCTCTTGTGAGCAGTGTGCTTGGGTAGTGAAACCTAATTGGCATGTGCCATTTTGTTCTTTCTATTCTTCTAATAGAGAATACAATCTTTGATTAGTCACCCCATGGTTTTTCCCTTAACCGGGTTTTCCACGTCAAAAATCATGGTGTCTTATGTGTTTCTTCTCTTGAATTATTGCATTATGTTTCCATGATTGATTTATCATTATGCGACTGAATTAAGTAAAGGATTTAAGTGATTAATTGGAAGAAAATTTTGGACAACTGATTCACCCCTCCCTCTCAGTTATCTGTCCTAAATCTAACAATTGGTATCAGAGCCAAGTTCCTCTACAAGGAGCTTAACTACTTGAGGAGATCCAGGATGTTTTCCTATAAGAAGGATAGTCTGAGGTTTGATGGAACCAATTTCACTCTTTGGAAAAGTCACATGGAATGCCGATTGCAATGCATGGGAATGTAGTATTAGATCATGGCTTCATAGAAATATGATCCTCCACAGAATTGTCCGCATACCGTAGATGAAATTAGAGATGCTGAAAACAATCTGCATACTAAAGAAGCTCTTCTAAGTGCCTTATATGATCCAGAGCTAACAAAAGTTATTGATCTAAAAACTGCATATGAGATTTGGCAAAAACTAGAACGTCTGCATGAAGGAGATAAGTATGTTAAATGTGCCAAGCTATAGAGTCTGAAAGGAAAATTCAAAAACCTAAAAATGAAAGAAGATGAAAATATCACTTCATTTATGCCAAGAGTAAATGAGCTTGTTTGTGGAATTAGATGTGCTGGTGGATTCTTGGAGGAAGATGAGATTGTTGGCAAAGTTCTTAGATCTCTTCCTGATTCTTACAAATATAAGGTTGCTGCTATTGAAGAATTCAAATCCTTCTTAGGTATCACCAGAGATCAATTGGTTGCATTTGAACTGACCGAGTTTGGAGATGCACCCCCTAAGAATGAATTTGCATTCAAAGCTAGTGCCTTTGTAAAAGGAAAACAAAAGTCTGGTCCAGGAGAGAACTCTTCAAGGAAACTATCATGGTATGGAAAAACAAGAAAAGACCTAGAAGAGGATGAAGCAGAAGCTGTTCAACTTGAAGCCCTTATTGTAAAAAGACTACCAAGAGGATCCGGTAAGTATGAGGGGAAATTGCCTTTTAAGTGTTTCCACTACAACAAGATTGGTCATTTTGCCTCAAGGTGTCCGAAAAGATTTTCAAGGCCAAATCCTAATAGATCAAGGTTCCAAAAGAATTGTTACTGTGTTCATGAAGATGATGATAATGAAGGAGTAACAAATGATGAATCAGAGATAGGAAACAAATCTGGAAGTGACTGGGTGTTTATTGCCATCAAGGAAGAAGATCCAATGTCCTCTGAATCTATCAATCATAAAATTGTAGAAAGATCTGGTTATGGCATAGGAGAATGTGTCATCTGAATTTTGATAATATCATCAAGATAAGCAACACTCAGGCTGTAAGAGATATTCCAAGATTGGTAAAACCTACCAATAGTTTGTGCAAAGATTGTCAGTTGGGTAAACAAAGCAGAATCTCATTCAAAACCAAGGAACTATCTTCTACTAGATTATTGGACCTAGTTCATACTGATCTATGTGGTCTGACCAGAATCAAGAGTGTGCAAGGTGATAGATACTTCATGTTATTAATTGATGATCATTCCCTTATGATGTGGGTGACTTTTCTGAAAGAGAAATCAGAAGCTCTTGAGAAATTCAAAATATTCAAGGCTATGGTAGAGAATGAAATTGGATTAAAATTAAAATGTCTGAGGTCTGATAGAGGTGGAGAATTCACATCCAGTGAGTTCATAGAATTCTATGAGAAACATGGCATAAAAAGATAGTTGTCTGCTCCTAGGACTCCACAGCAGAATGGAGTAGTGGAGAGAAAGAACTGAACCATCTAGGAAGCATCTAGAACCATGATGATGGAAGAAAATGTCCCTCAGATCTATTGAAGTGAAGCTATAAGCACTACAGTCTATACTTTCAATCGAGTACAAATCAGAAGCAATACCAGTAAGACTCCTTATGAACTTTGGTTTGGCATCACTCCCACTGTGAGGTATTTCAGAGTCTTTGGTAGCAAATGTTACATTGAAAGAGATGAAAATCTAGGAAAATTTGATGCTAGAAGTGATGAAGGAATATTCTTGGGTTAGTCTACTCAAAGCAAAGCATACCAATGTTATAACAAGAGATTAAGGAAGATTGTGGAAAGTACAAATGTGAAGGTTGATGAAGGTATTGAAAAACCCTCAAGGTTTTATGAATATGATGAAAATGATCAAAATGATGTCTTTGTTCAAGAAGTCCAAGCTCCCTCTAAAATTTAGATTCAGACTGATCTGGTAAATCATGAAGAAGAGATAAGTTTGAATGAACATGTTCAAGAATTAGAAATGCAAGAAACTCCCAAAGCTCCCAAGTCTATAAGACTGAATCACTCTGAAGATCAGATCATAGGTGATAAAAGAAAGATTGCTCAAGATTCAGAAGAGTATTGTTTGATTTCAAATATTGAACCTAAGATAGTGAATGAAGCTTGCAATGATGATAACTAGGCTAAAGCAATGCAGGAAGAGCTGATGCAAATTGAGAAAAATCACACTTGGGATCTTGTTCCTAGACCTAAAAACAAGAATGTGATTGCAACCAAATGGGTCTTCTAGAATAAACTCGATGAAGATGGTGAAGTAGTCAAAAACAAAGCCAGATTGGTCTGCAAGTGTTACTCCCAAGTAGAATGAGTTGATTTTGAAGAAACTTTTACTTCGGTGGAAAGAATTGAAGTAGTCAGATTATTTCTTGCTTTTGCTACCTTCAAGGATTTGAAAGTATATCAGACGGGTGTCAAATCTACATTCCTAAATGGTGACTTGAAAGAAGAAGTTTACATTGAGCAACTGGATGGATTTCAATTGTCTTACCATGGTGATATGGTCTGCAAATTGAAGAAAGCACTATATGGACTCAAGCAAGCTCCACGAGCTTGGTATGAAAGATTGGATAAGCACCTTTTGAAGATTGGTTTCAACAAAGGTATTGCTAACAGTAATTTGTATTTCAAAATTGATCATGAAAATATCTTGATTGTTGAAGTGTTTGTTGATGATATCATTTTTGGAGGAAGAGATAGTATGTGCAAAACCTTTGCAAATCAAATGAAAAGTGAATTTGTTTTGGGGAAATGAATTTCTTCTTGGGTTTACAAATCACTCAAACAAAAAAGGAATCCTCATTTCTCAGACCAAATATGTGAAAGAATTGTTGAAGAAATTTGGGATGGAAGACTCAAAACCAATGAATACTCCCATGGCAACCAAATGTAAACTAAGAAAAGATGATGACTCTCCTAAGGATGATCAAAAAAAAGTAGAGGTCAATGATTGGAGGACTATTGTATCTGACTCAAACTAGACCTGACATTATGAATGTTGTTGGTCTTGTTGCTAGATTCCAAGCTGATCATAGAGAATCTCATGTCATGGCAATCAAGAGGATTTTTAGATATCTAAAAGGGATAGTTTAGTATGGATTGTGGTATCCCAGAGATCATGACTTCTCTCTTCACGCATATACAGTTGCAAATTGGGCAGGAGATGTGGATGACCGAAAGAGTACCAGTGGTGGAGCATTCTTTTTAGGGAAGAGATTGGTTTCTTGGCTAAGCAAGAAACAAGAGGCAATATCTTTATCCACTGCAGAAGCAAAATATATTGCAGCAGCAGGTAGTTGCACTCAAGTTTTGTGGATGAAGCAAATGCTAAGAGATATTAGAGTGGAGTATGAAGAACCTATCACAATCTTCTGTGATAATTCGAGCAATTAACATATCAAAAAATCTGGTGTTGCACTCAAAGACCAAACATATATCCATCAAGTTTCACTTTTTAAGAGAGGAAGTGAACAAGAATGACGTTATATTGGAGTTTGTGCCTTCCAAGGATTAGATTGCAGATATTTTTAGTAAACCTCTACCTAAGGACTCTTTTGAGCATCTCAGGGAGAAGTTAGGGGTTATTACCCCTCTGATTCTGAATTAAGGTGCACTGATGTGCATTAGTCTGGTGGATCTCACAGTCATATCCTGTGGTCCAGATTGATGTTTGGGAAGCTATTACTCAAGGGGGAAGAGCTGATATAATTGTAAAATAATGCAAGTATGTGCCCTTTGCCATTGATGTCAAAGGGGGAGAGAAGACATGTGAAAAACAAATAGTTACTGATCAAAGGGGGAACATTAAAGAAAGAAAAGACATGAGAATGGTTGTTGTTGAGAGGGGGAGTTATGTTAGTAAGGAAAAGTTCTTGTCTTGATGGTTAAAACAGTTTTTCACATCATATGTTGCCATCAATGACAAAGGGGGAGATTGTTACAATTATGGGCCTAACCGGTGTTGTCATTGATGATAAGGATTGGATGAGCTATGTGCTGAGGATATTGAGAAAATTAAAACTAATCAAGAACATAGAGGATCAGTGGAGACAGTGAGGTAAAGATCCTAGCTAAGATGAAGATCAGAGGATGCACTTCAAAGGGTTTGCAGATATGTGTCTTAATATGATCCAATAAAGATTTTAGAGGTCCACATGAAGATCTAAAGAAGTTATGGCCACTTAAGTAACACTGGTTCTGGAAGGTGTTCAGAGGTGACAGGGTGTCACAGATAGGTCCGGTAAGATTTGGTAGTGCAATATCTTGTTCTGTGGATTCTATGGAGTGTTTAGGAAGCCAATTTTAACTAACAACTCAATTGGTTCGTGGTTTGGAGGTCCACAAGCATCTATTCCAATATGATACTGATGACAGATGATGTTCTTGAGGTTCTAGTTGAAGGAGAATAATTTCAGTGAACAGAAGTAGTGTGGATGTTCTTGGTGATTCAAGCAAGATTGTGGAGGTCTTTGGATTGTGTCTAGTTCGTGTTGGTGGTCTGCATTGAAGATTGAGCTCGTAATTGAAGAATTACTTCTAGATGATGGTGTTCTTCCTAAGTCTGGCCGATTGGATGGGTTACACATCCTGCAGATGATCTTGAAGATGTTCTGTGAAGAATGGCGTGTTCCTAAAGAAATATTGAAGACTCAGATCTGTGTGGTCGACAGTGTGTTGATCCGTGTGAAGTCTTTTTGTAATTAGTCATATTGTATTTATGTAGTTGCTCTGTAATGTTTGTCGACTTGGATGATTATCCCTAAGTTGATGTCCTGTATAAATAAGGAGTTGTAAAGTCATTTCAAATGCATGAGGAGATGAGAGAGTGGTAGATAGGAGCAAAACAAAAAAGGCAGAGCAGAAGTATTGAGCTTAAATGGAACTGACTCAAGCATGGTGAAGATGTTATTCTTCAGTTCAAGTATGTAATACTTATTATTCTGTAGACAATGTGTCTCTTATAGGTAGTGGGCCTCTTGTGAGCAGTGTGCTCGAGCAGTGAGCCCTAATTGGCATGTACCATTTTGTTCTTTCTATTCTTCTAACAGAGAATACAATCTTAGGTTAGTCACCCCGTGGTTTTTCTCTTAACCACGTTTTCCAAGTCAAAAATCTTGGTGTCTTATGTGTTTCTACTCTTTAATTATTGCATTATGTTTCCATGATTGATTTATCATTATGCGACTAAATTAAGCAAAGGACTTAAGTGATTAATTGGAAGAAAATTTTGGACAACTGATTCACCCCCCCTCTCAGTTGTCTATCCTAAATCTAACACTATGGTGCTTGCAAAGGGTACTCGGAGAGGTAATCTATTTTGGCTAGAGGCATGCACTTCACAGTGCAATAGTTCTTCTAACTCAAAGAAATGAGCTGCAGTCACTTTATTCCCACCATCTGAACGAGCAGTGAAGAAATCTATTGTAACTAGTTCTGATGGTAGTGCACATGCTATGGAAGCTAAGTTTCCTGCTGAAAAGACTATGTTATGGCATTTGAGATATGGCCACATTGGTGAGAAGGGTCTGCATACCCTGAAAAATAAAAACCTCATTGAGGGGTTAAATGATTGTAATCTTGAGTTTGACTTTTGCGAACATTACATTTATGGAAAGCAAAATCATGTTCAGTTTTATTCTAGTTCTCACAAGTCTTCTAGTGTATTGGATCTTATTCATTCTGATGTGTTTGGTCCTGTTAATGTTCCTTCAATTTTAAAATCTATATATTGTGTATCTTTTATAGATGATTACAGTAGAAGGACATAGGTTTATTTTATCATAAGCAAGACTGAATTCTTTAGTTAGTTTAAGGAGTTCAAAGCCTTTGCTAAAAATCAAACTAGTAAAAAGACTAAGTGTTTGAGAACTGACAACAGTGGTGAGTTTTGTTCAGCAAAGTTCAATAAGTTCTGCCTAGAGCAAGGGATTGAAAGGCATAAGACAACTCCATATACCCCGTAGAAAAATAGAGTTGCAAAGAGGATGAACAAGACACTGATGGAGAAGGCTAGAAGTATGATTAGTAGAGCAAGCCTCAAACAAAAGTTTTGAGTTGAAGGTGTTGCCACTTCTTGTATAGATCTCCTACATCAACTCTTGTTAGTAAGACACTTATGGAGGTGTGGTCTAGTAAGAAGCCTTCAGTTAGACATCTTCATGTTTTTAGTTGTGAGGCATATGCACATGTGCCTAGGGAGAAACAGTCTAAATTGGAGAACAAGACTGTTAAATGTATTTTCATTAGCTATGGTGTTGGTGTGAAAGGATACAAGCTATGGGATTTGGTTGCTGAAAAAGTGTTGTATAGAAGAAGTGGTATCTTCAGATAGCTAACACCTTCTTCTATTGTTCTACAATCATAACAGAAAAAAAAGAAAGTGGATGCGGTTCAGTTACCTTCTACCCCTGAGAAGACTGAACAGATAGACCCTGTGAGACCTGATGATGAGGAGAGCTCTAGCAGCTCTAAAAGCTCAGAATAAGTAGAACCTCAACCGCAGCCATTGAGGAGGTCTACATGAACAAGAAAGCAACCTAATAGGTTTGGTTATTCATTACTTGATTCTAATTGTTCTTTTTCTTTACTTACTAACACTGATGAGCATAGAACTATGAAAGAGGCTATGGGCATCAAAGATGCAGGTTCCTTGAAGGAGGCCATGGAGGATGAGATGGCTTCTTTGGAAAAGAACAAAACATGGTATGTGGTACCTTTGCCTGATGGATGAAAACCTATTGGTTGCAAATGGGTGTTCAAGAAGAAATTTGGTACATATGGTAGTGTTGAAAAGTACAAGGCTAGATTGGTTGTGAAGGGTTACTCACAAGTGGAGGGAATTGATAATGGTGAAAATTTCTCTCCTATTGCAAAGTTGACATCTATTAGATTTCTATTATCTCTTGTAGTCACTTATGATTTAGAGGTAGAACAGATGGATGTGAAGACAACTTTCCTTCATGGTGATTTGGAGGAATATATCTACATGTCACAGCCAGAGCATTGCATAGTGAAAGGTAAAGAAAATTTGGTTTGCAAATTGAAAAAGTCTTTGTATGGTTTGAAACAGTCTCCTAGGATGTGGTACATGAAGTTTGATGCCTTTGTGTTCTCAATTAGATTTGTGAGATCAAAATCGGATCACTGTGTGTATTATAAGTTTGATGGTGATCATATTCTCATTGTTGCATTATATGTTGATGATATGTTGCTGATTAGAAAGGGTAAGAATATGATTTCTGGTTTTAAGTCTCAGTTGGCAGCACAGTTTGAAATGACTGATTTAGGGGCATCCAGGTACATCTAGGAATGGAAATCAAAAGAGACAGAGCTAACAGAAAACTTTGGTTAAGCCAAAGTATGTATGTGAAGACCGTGTTAGATAGGTTCAGCATGGTAGATTGTAGACCATTGTGTGTTCCTATTTCATTGGGGACAAAGTTGTCTATTAATGATTGTCCAAAATCTCCTAGTGAGGTGGAGGACATGAGCATAGTACCTTATGCTAGTGTTTTTAGCAGTTTGATGTATGCTATGGTCTGCACAAGACCAGACATTACCCAAGCAATGGGATTCCTTAGTCAATTTATGGCTAATCTTGGGTGGGTACATTGGGATACAGTTAAGTGAGTGTCTAGATATTTGAGGGATACTTCTGAGTATTCCATTTGCTATGATGGAAATGCTACAGGACCTCCGCAATTTAGTTTGTATTCATGGATTTGTGGATTCTGATTGGGCAGGTGACATTGACAGCAAGAGATCAACTAATGCAAATGTGTTCACAATGTTTGGTGGTGCAATTAGTTAGATGAGCAAGCAACAACCTATGGTTGCTTTGTCCACTATAGAAGCTAAGTATATTGATGCAACTCATACTTGTAAGGAAGTGATTTGGCTTAACAAATTGTGTTCATATATTGGTGTTGATGTAGGACAGATTATGATTTGTTGTGACAATCAGAGTGTGATTTACCTTGTGAAGAATCCAACTTTCCATGCCAGAGCAAAGCATATTGATGTATAGTTTAACTTTGTGTGAGAAATGGTAGAGAATGGGAAGGTAAATTTGGAGAAGGTAGATACTTTGAAGAATGTTGCAGATGCATTGACAAAGACAGTGGGCACAAAGAAGTTCAGATGGTGCTCAGAGTCTATGGACCTCTTGGCTTATAGTAGTTAAATCCCGTTAATTCTATTGGCTCCTACAAGGTGTTTGACAAGTGGGAGAATGTTGGGAATTAAGATTTCTCAACCTTGGTAATTCCTTGTATTATTTTCATTATATTTAATTATTTATTGCCTATGTTGTAAATTAAATTGTAAATTCATATTGTCACCTGTGGGATGTGGCACAGTGATGTGTCATCCTACATGGAAGATGACAACTTATAATTTTGTCCTCACATGAGGAGATAGGCATCCCACTTTATGGTAGGAATATTTTGCCATGTGTTGGCATCTTGGATGTTTTGTAAAGGAATATTGACCATAACGGTCATGATAGATTCCTATAATGAAGTTATGACATGTAAGAGTCAGAAATACGAGATTCTATGACAGGTGAAGACATGTGTTGAAGAGCATCTTTGAAAAAGGCATCTTTGGATGCCCCAAGGTGGACTCTAACATGTTGTAAGAGAATATGGTATTTATAGCCTGTGTATGATAGATTCTCGTACAGCTGTAAGTTGTAACTACTATGACAGATTCTATGACGGTCGTAAGAGTCTTAAGAGAATCTGTCATAGCCCATTTTGGAAATAGGTGACCTCTTTGGGATGGGGTATGTGGACAACTATTAGAAGCATCTTACAATTTTGACCAAGTGTCCATAGGCATGGGTTTTGGGCCATGAGGCCTAGTTGGACGCCCATTCCAAGATAGAGGCAATTTTACCATGTATTTTCTATATAAATAGGTCCTTGGAGGAGGAGATGTATTACAGGTTTGACAAGTACTGTTATGCTACCATTTTGTCTCCAGCTACAAGTGTCAAAGACTCTTGAGAGCTTGCATTGCAATTGTATTGTAAACCATTTCAGTTTTGATAATACATTGTGCAGGTTTTGGAGTGTGGGGTTTTTCACTCGATAAGGGTTTTCCCCACGTATATCTTGTATCTCTCTTCTTCTGTCTCACTTTCTTGTTTATGTGTTTTCTGTAATATCTTTGTTATCTTTGTTAGTGGGACTAACATTGTTGTAATAGTTAGGGTAAAATTGAATTTGCACTCTCCTCCCCTCATTAGATTAGTGTAGGGAGTGATTTCCACACACCTAGCTTCCTTTCATTATCCACATTAAATATTTATTTGGTGCCACTTGTAATCGTTGTATGTAACATTAGGTTAATTAATTATTTATTCTCATGTCTTATGCTCATCCCTAAAACAAAGACCCCCCAAAGATTTTAAGATTTTAGGCCTATCTCATTATACAATTTTGTTTACAAAATAATCTCTAAAGTGATGGCCATGACAATTGGATGGTTTTTGCCAGAGGTCATTTCAGAGGAGCAAGGGGGCTTTGTTCTGGGTAAAGAAACTTTCGAGGGGGCAATACTAACTCATGAAATTATGCATTTAGTTAATAAAGGAAGAGACCTAGCCATGATCATTAAGTTCTAAAGACATGTCAAAAGATTATGATAGGGTGGAGTGCAAGTTCCCATTGGTTGTGCTAGATAAATTGGGTTTCTCTAAGGACATTTGTAAATGGATTCCATCTTGTATTTTAGGCTTTAGGATTTCAATCTTGATTAATAAAATGGATTCAAATACCTTTGAACCCTCTTGAGGATTGCGGTAAGCAGATCCCATATTTCCATATCTTTTTATTCTAATGACAGAAGAACTCATATGGGCTATCAGAGAGGCTAATAGAAGGATTGCCTAACAAGGTATTAAACTTTCTGATATGCAAGATTCTTTCACACAAGTCCTCTTTGGAAATGATACAATTCTTTTTGGCCAAGCTATAGTGAGTGAAGCACGGGTGATTAAGAATATAGTTGAAGATTATTGTAAGATGTCAATTCAGTTGGTCAATAGTTGCAAGTCCATGGTCTACTTATTCAACGTCCAACTGGTCAATCAAGGTAAGATAGGTAAAATCTTGAACTTTAAGATTGAATCCCTCCCTAGGAGATATTGAGGTATACCTCTTTTCAATGGAAGATATAAGAATGACCTCTAGAAGAATGTCATTAATAATTTGTATACAAAGATTGCTGACATTTGCTATCATTAGCAAGAAAAATTACTATGATTAAGGTTGTTTTAGCTATAGTTTCGATCTACATGATATCACTTCTCCAAATTCCTAAAGGAGTGAACATGAAGATTAAGAAAATTTGTAAACAATTTCTCTAGAAAGGCACTTTAGAGTGGAATAAAATTCATCTTTTGGCATAGGACCAAATTTGTAAACTGAAGGCAGTAGGAGGAGCAGGTATTCTAGATTTAAGTCATCAAAATCAAGAGCTGGGAGCTAAATTGGCATGGGGATTGTATAAAAAGTCTAATTAAAAGTGGGCTCGACTGATGAGATGCAAATATTTGGACTCAAATGATTGTGAAAGAATTTTTACTGCTAAAAATCCTCCTCAGGGTTCAGCAATCTAGAATTTTATTTTGAAAAGTAAAGAGATCATCCTACCAAAACTATCATGGGTAGTCCACAATGGGGAAAAAGTAGATTTTTGGGATGACTCATGTTGTGGAGAGCCCAAGTTATCAGCCTAAGAGGAACTTAGAGAACCCAAGACTTATTCGAAGAGACATCAGGGAAGTAAAGTGAAAGATTACTGGTATCTTAAAGGGGGGCATGGTTCTTTGATAATATCTTGGTAAAGTACACAGGAATGCAATATTCCAATTGATCAAAAAGTCTTACTAAAGAGATTATTGGCTAAAAGAGTGGTCATATTTTCTAATATGGAGGACGAGGTGAAAATGGAGATTTGGAAGAGGAGCAGGAGCATCTGACTAACGCTTAATGGTGGCATATGGTGCGTGTGCCTCATGATAGCCACTAGCCATCGTGGTTTGTGTTCCTCATTCCTTACGCCCTATAGTACCTTTGTATTTTTTCTTCTTTCCTTCCTTGTTTTCATTTTTGATTGGTTTCACCATGGGAACCCTCAGGCACCTTCTTCTTGCCCTGGTGCTCAGCCACATCTCAGCTACAATGACTTCCCATGGAAGTCTTCCCTCACCATTTGGATGCCCCCTAGGAGGCATGATGGTTGAGCGACCCTTGGACCTCGGTGATGGCGAGAGCAATCGCGGATGCTCGTTTAGTGACATCATTGTAGAGAAAGGTAAGTGGGCCTTCCCTAACGTGGGGCATTTCCCAATGGTGAACGATGGTGGATGCCACCAAAACCCCTCCTGTGTAGATGAGCTAGGTAAGTGCCCTCCCCTAGAAAGTAAAAAATAATTCTAAATTCCTAGTGATGATATGGCCTCGGCCCTTAGCAATGAATATTCACGGTTAAAAATGTTGCAATTTTCTTTGTTGTTTCATACTCTATAAAAATCCTAGCATGAAAATACCTTGACCAGTGGATGGTTAACATTTGGAATAAAAACTTGGGTATATATCACTCATTTTGCAAAATGCTTTAGAAAGGAATATTTTTAATTCAAAAACCGTGATATGCAAAAACAAGTAATTAATAAGGAATTTTGGTCGATCGGGAACTCTATTTTTAGAGCAATCTCCTAGTCATCAAACCTACTAAATGAGGAGGTGCTTGTACTCTCCTATCCAAGATGGATCACCCTAAAAAATCTTCCCCTAATTTTGTGGAATTCCATTCCGTGTCTGGTTGAAAAATTTGGAAGGGTTTTAAGAATTGAGGACACCAGAAATGCCCTGCCATACTTAGACGCGAGGGTTCTTGTGTCAATCACACCCGGTGTGGAAATCTTGGATGAGGTTGAGATAGAAACTGAAAATGACATCTTAAATTTCCAAATCAAAATCTTGGGTTGATTGAATGCCTGCTTCCTCTGCAAAAGAGAGGGCCATGCAAGGAAAAATTGCCCCATCATAAAGAATTGAAGAGGTTTGAATAAAAAAACCCGCCTTCAGTAAATGAAGAACTGGCTGGTAGGGAAGTTGTAAGTGAAATCCCATCAATCCCTTGTAAGCCTGAATCTGAGCTAATTGATAATCTAAAAGATATTGAGCCCATGTACACTCTTGAAACTGCATTGCGCCTGTCACCCAAGGAGGCTAACTTGGTTCTCAGAATGGGAATAAATGGGGAAGAATAGCCTCTAGAAGATAATTGTGCTAAGGCAGTTTCCTTAAGCCCATGACATAATGTGGAGTGTAGCAAAAAACATGAGTCTATGGAGAAAAACTTGAATAAGCACACCCCGATTGAGAATATGCTTGCTCCATCAAGCCATAGGCTAAATGCACAAGAGCTGGTTATTGAACAAATCAAAAAACATTTTTTTGCAAACAAGAAAGTTCTCTTGGTTGCTAAAGATAAAAGAAAAGATTTAAGCCTTGGCGCTAGTAAGTGCGATGCAAATTTATCTCAAGAAAAGGCCGAGGGGATTGATGATATTTCTAAACCCTATTTTGGTCCTTTAGTTTTGGACCCAATCTACGCAGAGCTCCGGGATACATAGAAGGATATCCTGACCCCTTCTACAACATTTCATGCAGTTTTTAGAGATGGAGAGTCTTTGTGTCAGTTGGATGCAAAGTCGAAGGCAATAGTAGGAAGTGGCAAGGCCTGAAATTTTGAAAAAGAAAAAGAAAAAAATAGTAAGGAATTAACTAATGATCCCCAAAAATGGAATATAGAAGAAGGTAAAAAATTCTTTGCATCTAAAAAAGATAACCCATCCTAGACTAATCAAACAAGAATTGAGAATGCTGCCCCACCGAGAGGCTCAAGAGATAAGGGGGGAACATTGGAACCCAAGGAAGATAAGGGAAAAGATAAGAGAAATTTTATAAAAGAATGGTTAGGGCAGAAAAGAAGAGGAAGAAAAAAGAAAAATAAAGAGGAGATGGTGCCCTATAAGAGGTGTGAGGTCAAAAAGACCAAGATCCCTAAATGCTTTGAAGGATTTAGGAACCTAGAGGGAGAAGCCCAAGGCATGGAAGCTGATGAATCTTAAATGTGTATCCTGGAATGTGAGGGGGCTTGAGTCCCCTCACAAGAAATTCTGCATAAGGAGGTTTTTCAATCAGGTCAAAGAAAAAGATGTGATAATGCTTCAAGAAGTGAAATCCACTAACTACATCTTGGAAGTAAGCCTTAGATGCATTTGAAAAGATGCTGTCTTATTCACTACCAAGCATGAAAAAGGTAGAGGTGGTATTGCAATCCTACTTGGTAGAAAGTGGGAAAGATGGGTGAAGGACCATGGTTCTTCCCCATGTAATAGAACTGTGTGGGTGCAGTTGGAAAGAGAGGGTATAAAGTTTGGTATTGATTCCATCTATGCTCTGAATGAGTATAGATACAGATGTGAGCTTTGGGACTGGCTGAGAAAATTTCTAGAGATCCCCTGGGTGTTAGGTGGTGATTTTAACATGGTGGAGAACCAGGAAGATAAACTTGGTGGAATGGACATGGGGTGGAAGGGACATAAAAAGTTCTTCTAGTATAGAATGAAGAACAAACTAAAGTTAGTGGACCCCATTGAAGGCACTAAGAAGGACAATAAGAAAATTTGGTACACATGGTGCAACTTTCAAAATGCTAGTAGAAGGATCTACTACAGGCTCAATAGGTTCTATGCTAATAAAGACTTGTTCTCCTTTGATCAAGTGGAAGGAGCCAGATCAAGGGTTAAAGTCAGCCCCTGGACTCTTTCAGACCACCACCCTGTCTCAGTGAATATAACACTGCGGAGTAAGGCAAATACCCCCTCAAGAGAACAAAAAAAATCATTCTGAACTCAAGCCTTCTCTTGAGTGAGGACTGTAACAGTGCAATCTTCACTTTTAGAGAAATAAATAAGTGGTTGCTTCGACGTTGTTCTCCCATCGAGAGTTGGAACACAAACATGCAGAGTTGGCAAAACGTTTTCCAAACAATTGGGGTGCAGAAAGCAAAGGATAGAAGGAAAGATGAGGGGTTGTTGCAGGAGAAATTACTCCATGCTGAAGGTAAAATCCAAAATGACCCCCAAATCCTTGAACTAAATAAAGAGCTCGTTGAGGTAAAGGCAGAGTTAAGGAAGATATAGAACTATAAGGACCAAGGCCTCAAGAAGCAAGCAAGGTTAAAGTGGGTTGCCCAAGGTGACAAGGGGACCAAATTCTTTTTTAGTTGCCTCAAGTCTAAAGAAGAAAAAGAGAACGTGATTGTTGTTTGGGGAGAAGAGGGCTTGGTGAAGGATCCAGAGGGCATCAAAGATAAGTTCTTTTAGTACTTTAGGAACCTTTTCACAGCTGAGGGCAATAAAACCCCTTGCAAGGTGGCCAGAGAAGAATGCAAGAGCTTTATTCAAAGGAAAATAAGAAAAGAGATGGCTAGTAGGTTAAGCAAACCATTGACTTAAGAGGAAATTAAAAATACCATCCTCTCAATCTATAATGATAAGGCACCTGACATGGATGACCTACCAATTGAATTCTACAAAGAAAATATTGAATGGGTAAGTGAGGATCTATTACAGGTATATAATGAGGCATTGAGTAAAGGCTCTTTAGGCAAGGAAATAAACCAAGGGGTCATTAAGCTCATACCTAAAGAAGGTGATAAAACTTTGTTGAAAAATTGGAGGCCAATTACTCTTCTCAATGTATCATATAAGATACTGGCCAAAGCTATCTCCCAGAGGCTGTCATCAATTCTCCCTGAGATCATCAATAGCACACAAATAGGGTTTATTAAAGGAAGATGTATCCTTGAAAATATTTTGACCAATTGGGAGGTAATGGAATGGGCTAGAGCTTCCAACCAGAATATAGGTATGTTATTCCTAGACTTTGAGAAGGCATATGATAGACGAGAATGGCCATTTATACTAATGGTTCTAGAGGCTTTTGGATTCCCAGAAAATATATGTATAATGGTCAAAACCCTGGTAAGGGATGCCACTGCAAGAGTAGAAGTAAATGGAAGTCTCACAGAAGAAATAACCCTGGAAAGATCTATAAGACAAGGGTACCCCCTTGCACCCTCCCTCTTTGTCATTGTGGCTGATGCACATCACTACATCCTAAGAGACTCCATCATAAGCCAGAAGGTTCGTGGCATTATACTCCTAAGAAAAGATGAACTGTTAATGCACAATTTGCAGATGACATGGCACTTTTTGTAAAATTAGACAATGTTAACATTGAAAACCTATTGAGGAAAATGGATTTGTATGCCAAAGTAGGTGGGGCTAAGATCTCTAAGGAAAAAACCACACTTCTAAGCTGGGAATCTCACAAGTCAAAATGGCTTGAGGAACATGAATTCTAGTGGGGAGGTCCCAATAAGATTGTTAGGTATCTTGGGATACTGTTTGCAATTAATCCCAACCTCAAGGACATGTGTGATTAGCTAAAAAACAAGATTATAAAAAAGCTTGAAGCCTGGACCAAGTAGTACCTGTCAATAAGAGGAAGGACACAAGTGTGCCAAAAAATTCTATCCTCTTATAATGTATATTATGCCTCAGTCTAGATGTTCAATGGCTATCAAGTGAATGAAATCCAAAAATGGATAAGGTAGTTCCTTTGGTCTGATGGAAAGGGAAACAAAAGAAGACATGTAGTTTGCTGGCAGTGGTGCTTCTTGGAAAAGAAGAAAGGGGGATTAGGGTTAAAAGATTTGAAGAAGCAAGGTATTTCCCTTGCTGTCAAGTGGATTTGTAAAAGTGTAGTTGGTGAAGAACCTTGGAAGGTCTTGGTAAGACATAACATTAGTAATGGGGTCCCCAAGGGTGCAAAAGCATGGAAAAACCTGCCCTTGATTGATCTTTTATTTGGCAACTTCCCAGTCTTCCCAACAGGGTCCAATGTTTTCAAAAGCTTGTGGAAGGCCTAGGAGAGTAGCAAAGAGAATGTGCTTTCTAAATACCCAATTAATAAATAACTTAAGAATAACATCCTTAACAAATCTATTTGGTGGAATGTTTGTCATAATAATAAGCCTTTGGCACTCCTCCAAGGATGCTCGGCCAAAGATTGCAATAAGAAAGGGATCTCACTATTCAACAACATTATTTAGAATAGAGGGTTAATCAGTTGGGAAACCCTTAAATAGAAATTTAATCTTCCTCAAACACATAAAAGAACTTATGAAAGATTAAAGAACCCTAATTTTAACCTAAATATCTCAACTTTCAGTGCTAGCAATGAAAGGATGAAACTTGAGTGGCTAGAAGGTTAAACTATAACTCACCCCAAAGTTAAAGAAATTTATAAAGCCCTGGAAAATCCCCCTAATCTGGCCGACTTGCTTAATAAAAATTGGAACCTTAGTATTAGTGAAGAACAGTGGGAAAAAGCCTTCTCAAGAATCTCGAATAATACACTTGAACCTAAGAAATCTTGATTCAAGTGGATGTTGCCGCTGCAAAAAATGCCAAATTTTGACCCCAAAATCTATCCTTCCATTTATGAGGTGTGCAAAAAGAATGAATCTATCTTTCATCTTTTCTTTGCTTTCTTTTATGCTAAGGAGATATGGAAAATATTCAAATTGATTTGTTTGGGTGGGGGGAAAAAAGGAAAAGAGAATAAAAGAAATAATCTTGGGAAATATTGATAATTTAGGAATCCTATTAATCTTTTTTGTTTGATTCTAACTACTGAAATCTTGTGGCTCTTATTGAAAAAATAGGAATACATAAAAATATCAAGGCACTAGGAGGGCACTTACTAAGTCTAATAGAAGATTCACATCACATGTTGTTTACTTGCAGGTTTCCAGTACACTGGAGGTGGCTAAAGAAAAATTCCAAAGGCTGATGAAAAGTGGAAGGGTAGAGGTAAAGAAATAAGAGATGATCCAAGCCAACCAGTGTCTATTCTGCAAACCAGCAAAGAAATACCTGTTAAAAAATGATAACACCCAAGGAAGCTGATACAAGATTGAAATCAAGGCTTAAAGTTTTTGACACATTCCAATTGTGTGAAATAGTGATATAAAGAAGGATACAAAGATCCTAATAGCTCTTTCTCATATGTAATAGACACAAATTATAGACATATAGAATACTCTTTAAGGATAGATATGATGTAATTATGTATGACTAATCATCATGATCATTTTTCTGTATACTATTCTAAATATTAAAAAAATATGGAGGATGAACTGATTTGGATGGAAGCTAAAACAAGTTCTTACTCAGTCAAGGATGGCTATAAGAGTGTCATGGATAAGGTTAAGTTAGATTGGTTGGTTAATCTTTGTTGGAACGACGCCATCCTGGCCAAAGATGGGGCATTTTCTTGGTTGGCACTTCATAAGAAAATCCTAACAGGGGATAGGAGAAAGACACTGAGCATGGGATCAAACTTTGATTGTGTTCTTTGTGGAGAGGTAAAATAATCTTTCAATCACCTATTCCTTCATTGCCCATTTAGTAGAGAATGCTAGCTCTGGTTTATGAGGAAATTGAACTAGTTTACTCCCGTGTCAAAGACGTTAGCGTCCATGTTCAAGAACTGGCCTAGCTTGTTTTTAGAGTCATTCATTACTTGTATTTTGGAGGTGGGTCCATCATTGATTGTTTGGCATCTATGGAGGCAGAGAAATTATAGAATATTTAAAAAGGAAGTTTTCTCTTGTAGTGTTGTATGCAATAAATTAGAGGAGACCATTACAGAATTGGTTGTGGCAAAGGTAAGTAGACTTAAATTTAAGTCTACAGGTTGGTCAAAATGGGATATTGAGTTGGTGAGGAACTGGCGATACCGCAGTAGATTTGGGATAGGAGGAAATGGATTGTCTATTAAACCTCCTTTGAGGGATGAGGTGAAATGGATCCCTCCCACCTGACACTTCTATAAGCTAAACTTCGATGGTTCATGGAGAGGGAATCTAGGTGTATCCGGGATAGGTTGTGTCATCAAAAGAAGGGATGGATCCCTTGTGGTAGCAAAGTCAACAAAGATTCCAAAAGGGAATAATAACGAAGCCGAAGCTTAGGCTCTAGTTCATGGACTATAATTGGCAGCTAAATTTGACATCAAAGATATTTGGATAGAAGGTGACTCCTAAATAATTGTGAATGCCTTGAAAGCAAAGGGCTCAAATAATTGGAAAATTAATTATATCCTCCAATAGGTGGTCTCCCTACTCAATGAATTCAACAACTAATTTATCTCATATGTTTATAGAGAAGGAAACAAGGTGGTGGATGTCTTAGCTAATATGGTGATAGACCAAGATAAGGATTTGGAGGTGTTTCAATAGGGGAAACCAAACATTCCTTGTCAGTTGATGATATGGCTAAAAATTGACATAGATAATATTAAAATCTAGGTGGATTTCCCTCTAGCTAGACAGGTTTAAGTCCCTTGTAGTCATTGCACCTCCAACATCCCTAGTATGGGTCCATTGTACATAGGTTGATGAGGAAGAAGGACTTCATCTATTTGTACATTGGGAGCATGCAAATTCGTTTATTGCCATAAGGTGGCGGGACTCAATGTTCTTCTTGTCAAATCTATGATGGCTAGGCTTCTCTTTTGAACTGATTAGCATTAAATTCCTATCAGCTCAAGGTCTATTCAAATTGAAGCAAATATCTTTTCAAATCTAGCTAGAATGAATGATGAGTTGGTGGGATTTTTAGCTTATTTGGGGAGGCACCAGGAAGGACACCCTGTTAATAAAGTACATTAGTCACTTATGGAAAGTGTGTGAAGGGGGTCATTTCTTGCTAGTTCTTAGTTCTTTCAAGGAGTTCAGTACAACAACTACATATCTTACCTTATTAGGATCACTTTGGGATTGAGCAAGGACTATAGTTCATTCCCTCATCATGTGGAATAATTTATGCCATTTGTGTGGCTACCGATATATGTAACTTTCTTCCACTAATCTTAGATGCATTTCAAAATTGTTATATGTCTTAGAGCTTTTCTTCTCTTCTTGTAGGTTTCATGGTGGACACACAATTGAACCAAAGACTCTTTTTCCCTCCATTGGATTGGGACCCTGAGGTGCTGAGGAAAATCAAGGTTACAAACATGATGACCTTGATAGATTATGATTGCACTTTGATGCAGTTCTCGGTGAGAAATATAGCTAGACATAGATGGATGAAAAGTTATCAAGGTTGCGTCCTCAATTATTCTTATATCATTTCACATGTCTTATCCAATATCATGGAATTGGTTCAAGATGGTGATTATGTCCACGCGCTAGGAAATGGTCTATTTTATAATCACATCTATACAGTGGAAAGATGGATTCCTGCACTGAAAGTATATGACATGCTACAGGGTGACGCCCTTATTGGAGGGCTTTTCAATATCAAAAATTTGAGAACCTCTCTGGCAATCTAGGTTGTGTATAGGGCACTACAAATCAGCCTTAAGAGGGTGTGTATGAATGAGCTTGATAGAGAATTGAATGCCTACAACTTCTTCTTCTCCAAGAAGAAGGCTATGCGTATCAGGGAAGTCTTCACGACTATAAGGTTTCTAAGGGTCCATGCACCAGACTGGTCACCCCATATGCCCAGGGAAGTCTTCAACAACTAGGATGACAATGATGAAGTGCACCTAGATGATGAACAAGATGATGATGTCCCTCTAGTGCAAGTCATCCTACCTGGAGCTAGGAAAATGGAGGTGGTTGAGAATGCAAATGGTCGTGATGTAGTTTGAAGGTAGCAGATGCAACTTGAAGGTGGTGGGTATCTCTCCAGTGGATGACAACTTTTTGTTTTCTTTCATGTTTTTTCTGTTCTCCATGTTTAGGGATATTTTTGTGAGGGAGAACATTACATCTTTTGATTTTATTCTTTAATGCTTTATTTCAGGCCAATTTTGGGCCTTTTCGACTATATTTTATTACTGCTGGACATGGATTTATTTTTTTTAAAACCTTTATTATGTAATATTATGGGTGGTTTTCCACCTTTTTTTGTGTTAAAAAGAGTAATTATTTATTTGTAATCATTTGATTATTTGGGAAAACCTAGTACCAATCATCAAATGTGGGGATGAATGGTTTTGTAGACTCATAGTTTTGGGGAAAATGGTATTACAATACCACATGTTGTATTTGTGTGAGCTTATGCCCATAAAAGAAAACACACGGGTAGTTGTTGTAGAGAGTGAGGTGAGGGCTTGTTGCCTTTGGCTGGGTTTAGTTTGAGCATCTCTTGTAGGTTATGTGTGTGAGGATTTGAGGCATGGCATTTGATGTATGGTTACATGCTTGTTCACATGGAGTGAAGGTAGAGAGCTTGATGTTTCAGAAGTGATCTTTGCATATGCATTGTAATGTTTATTGTTGAATAATACATGAGAGATGTATGCTTTTGGAGGCTGGGTTTTTCCCTCTATGAGGGTTTTCCCATGGTACTGTTGATGATTGTTTTGATGCAATCATAACAATAAGTTAAAATTCACATGACATGAACTGTAACTATACTTGAAAGATGAGAAGGAATCATTTTGGTGATTCAACTAATCCCAAGTCTACAATGGTTCGGTTGGTCAAGTTCAGTTGGTCAATGTGAAGTTGTAATGTTTAAGGGGCCTTACGTAGTTTAGGTTTATTTTGTGGTTTACTGGACTAAGAATATGCAAAGAGGTCATAGATTTCAACAAGTATTCTGTTCATTTGCATACAAGTGTTACTGGGCTGCAGGTTTCAGAGGATTTTCTTGGATTTCTTGCAGCTTCCTTCTTTATGTACTTATGAAAACTGTCTACTTGGACTCTGTTATGCATGCTTCTTTAGATTTGAGACAATTTCCTTTGGATTTGTACGTTTTCAGCTAGATATTTCAGATGGGTTGGGAAAAGTTAGAAAGATCTAAACTATACCTCACTTAATCTACCGAAGGATCTAAGTGTTTCTGTTATGCACTATGTAAATACCACAGTAATCTGATCAAATCCACAGTAAAAACCCTAAATGTAAGTTCTGAGCATTTTCACAAACATACATTTAAAATTGCAAGCTCTCAAAGAAGATATTTCAAAACACAAAGAAGAGCAGGAGAACACTCAGAAGATAGATGCAAAACTCCAGATTCTATTGTATTAGAAACAAATAGCCATACACGATTTACAATGTAAGAATAACTCTTAGTTTCATTGATCATACTACAGAGAACTTACAAGCTTTACAGATACAGTAAGGCAGCCAGACATTCCACGCGCACCTTACTGCAGACAAACAGGCGACCTCCTTCTTCTACTTCTAAACTATGCTAACTTGCTGTGTTTTCCTAAAATCTTGTTGTAGGCCCTAAAAAATCCCTGTTGTAGCCCCTGTTGTAAAGTATTACAGTGTAGAGAGGCACAATATAAAGACATTTTGATTGTCCTCACTACAGCAAAAACCTAACTGAACCCCTGGTTCAAACCTCTAGTTACAGCAATAAATGCAGGTGAACCAGTTCTCAAAAATATCTCAGAGCAGTGGTCAAATCTGGGCGATTTATTGCCCCTTCTGAGAAGTTCCGGCAGCTGGGTAATAACTTCTGTTTGTCTTTTGTGATAATACCCTCAGCTGCAACCTTCTTCTTTACTTGAATGGCCTTGACCTTTTGCATTTCATCTCTATCTTCTTGCTCCTGAGATCAGATCTTCTGCCTCCATGAGGTCACTGCGCTGACTTTCCAACTGCTTCCTCAACTGCAAGCCTGCAAGACAAGACAAGCAATAAGTTTCACATTTATCATAAAAAACAGCATGAAAATAGAATAAGCATTTAAATCTAGGTGACAGCGCAAGATGGAGAAAATCGGATCCAAAAAACTCCTCAAAACGCGTCCAAAATGCGCCCAAGCTGCTCAAAATTGATCGGGTCAACCATCGCTGACTGAAAAAATGCCAGAGGCGCCAAAAAAACACTTTAAAATGTCCACCGCCTCATTTCCCGCCCATTGGCATGATATCCGCTGTCGGTGCGTAAAAAAAATAGGTTAGTCGATATACCTCATCATCGTGATATTTCGCTTCTACATATCGGGAGAAGAACAACATCATCATCATCATCATACTGAAGAAGAATGGGAGGATATGAATATGGTCATGCTGCCGAGGAAAGGAAGATGATGGTGACGTCATCATGATATTCGAGCTTCATTCAAATGCTAAGGATGACATCATCGTCATATCCAGTTAAGATCAGGGGGATATTTGTGATATCGGGTCACCTAAGGAGCATGATCAGGATGATGAAGTGAATATGACCCTTTCGCGGCCAAGGTAACCCTCTCGAGAAAAAAATCAGCATGATGAAGATCATCATCATATTTGCTTTTGTCGAACTTGGAATAAGACGTCATCATCATATTTCGGCAAACGGATCGTGCTTGAAAAAAATATCCTGTTTGAAGGAAAAAAGATGATGATGATGATCATCAGGATATTAACTTCTGTCGAACATAGAATAAGACATCATCATCATATTTCGTGAACTAGATCGGGTTTTGGAAAATATCCTGTTGAAAGAAAAAATGATGATGCTGATCATCAGGATATTTACTTCTTCGTTTATCAGATCGGGATGACGTCATCATGATATTCGGAGCCTTCGTTAAACTTGAACATGACGTCATCATGATATTTTGCCAACCGGATCATGTTTGGGAAAAATCCTGCCGAAGGGAAAATGTGATGATGATGATCATCAGGATAAAAATATGATGATGATGATCATCAGGATGTTCTCAAAAGGTTGCATTTTCGGTAGGAGGACTTTGCGAAATATCAGGCGAACAAACAAGATCATGATGATGTTGACGATAGGACAGGATAAAAAATATATGATGATGATCCTCCTTATCGAATTATCCAGATGACGTCATCATCATAATTTATCTTCGGAGCACAAGGATGAGTTGGTCATCATGATATTTGCGCTAGGGTGATATTACAAAATATGATGATGCTGTTGAGAAATGTAATATCGGCTTCTTCTTAATAGATAGGGTGATCATCATGATTTTACGCTAACCGGAGATCAGGAGGATATGAAGATGATGATCCTCTTTCTCGAATTATCATGATGATGATTCCAGCACTTGGCGAATTTCAGCGAATATGACCTTCTTGTGAAAGATCAGGATGATATGAAGTCGTCATCATCATAATTTGAACTTCAGCAAATATCATGATGATGACCTTGCGATAAGTTTATATCATGCGCATGTAAATATGCCGATGATGAATTTTCTAAGTCTGGGTGATCAGCATGATTTTATAAGATTAGGCGATGCAAAGATATCATGATGATGCTCGCGATACAAAGACTGCTCGACGGGGAACCTTACCTTGACTTAAAGTTGATGTCATCATGATATTTGAACCTCAGGGTATTGTCGGGGGGGTGCGTTTAAAATATGATGATGATGATCATCATCATGCAACCAAAACTGAGTTTATAACATATGACGCTCCTAAGAAAATCATGATGCTGCATAATGCGCACAAGGCCTTTTGACGAGTAAAGGGTACTACCACCTAAGATTGACGTCCGGATATTGCGACTGCATGATTTTTATCAGGTGATAGACCAAGATCATGATGATCCTGTCAACATGACATAGGATATAAAAATATGATGATCCTCCTGCGAATATCAGGTTTGACCAAGACTTTGACCGTGCATAACTTTCACATATGGAAGAATTTTCAAGTGAAGTAAAAGGCAAACCTGCATGGAATTTCAAGCTCTTTTAAAATATGAGGTCACAACAACAAAATATGAACTTTGACAAACTGACCTCATGATGATGACCTACCTTATCATATATCATGATGATGATGCACCTGACCTTCATTTTTTACCAGACCGCCAAAAAGCAGAAAAAACACAAGCAGAAGCAAAAAGCAAGACATCAGCAGGGGTCCCCATTTTGCTAAGGAGCATAATGGGGCGTGTTGTGAACATCACAACAACTAGCAACCAAAACAAAACAATTAAATTCAGAGTGTTCAAGGAAACTAGGTGAAATGAACTCATAACTTCCAACTATCTTTCCTGCAAATTACTATTCAGCTTGAGACTCAAAGTGTTCAATAAAGATGCATGAATTTCCATTTTCAGTTTAGTTGTGTGCATGTGATTAATTATCCTCATCTTGAAGATCGGTTGAACAAACCAGTGACTGACATTAGCCTACGTAGGTGAGGATATTCCCTCATAGCCGACTAGATAGAGCCTTGCTGCCAGCGAGCGTCTATAGCCCCGGCAAGGTTATCGTTACAATTCTCCTAAGTAGAGCCCAACTGCCAGCGAGCGTCCATAGCCCCGATAGAGTTACTTAGATGGCTTAATCTGGATTTTCAGTATAATCCACTTTATTCATTTATTTATTTATTTATTTGTTTTCTAATTTTGAAAGATGTCATAAGATATAGCAATTTGTAACTTCATGATGCAAGGATTGGGCACTTGCTGAAATTAAGCTGAGAATTGTAATGGTAGCAAGGGTGACCTCTGATTTTTCACCTAATATCTACACTGGTAGGTTCAACAAACCCAAGGATTTTAGGTGTGTCATCGTGAGAAACCTGCTTCGAATTCTCAATCACATTTATTGAATACGAAACTTCAGAAGATGAACAACTCTCTACATTCATGACAGTGACAAGTTATGTGTAAATTGCAAATGGTTAACCTGAATATCCTAAATTATATACTGTTTTGAATGGTTGCTAGTTCTGCTCCTTAATACTCTACAGTAAAATAAAGATCCCTGCTGAGGAGACAACAAACAAACCAGACAAACAGGCTGTACAAACAACACAGCAACAGAAAAAACTGTACAAACAGAAAGAAACAAAAAGCAAAAAACACACAAAAAGGAACTATACAAACAACTAACCTAAAAAGAAAACAGCAAAAGAAGAACACAAAAAACAAAAACAACTACCCTACCAGACTATATACAAGCCTCTACGAGGCAACTAGAAACCCAGGAAAAAGACCCAAGAACACCCCTACTTGCATATTTCTTTAGGTTGTGCAGGAGTAACAGGGTACTGGTTATGGTCCTCATCATAGCAGATTTATCTTTGAATTCTGAAAAAAATTCTGATATTCTAGATTCATTGTGTTTATCAGAATAGCTCTTAACTAGTAACTGAGGCTACTCATCAGGTTTATGATTAATCCATATGCATGTCTTATCTCTTGAATTTCCATAATCAAAATAGCATTTATCATTGTTTACTAAGGAAAGGAAAGAGACAACCTGATGTGCCTTTAGCTCTGTGGAACACACTTGTTCATTGATAGCTGGCTCTTCATTTAGCTCTGCATTTTCATTGCCCAGCTCTATGTCTAGTCCTTCTTCAAGTTGAAAGAAGAATGACTCTAGATGTATCATTTCTTCATCTTCATCCAGCTTTGTTTCTTCATTATGGATGTTCAGTTTATCCTCAAATTTAGCACACCTCTCAATGTTCTCATTAGTTTCCTGCACATCAGCACTAAAGTAAGTATCTTCATCATCATCTGATATACAGAAATTAATCATTTCTAAATCACTTGAGAGTAAAAGTGGGATGACATCTTTTGATTGACAGGAGTACTCCCCTGTTTTATTTTCAACATAGCATGAGGGTGATGTCTGATTATGCACAGCAGCTCCATGATCTTTTGGGTTTTCAATTTTCAAAAATTGTTCATCAACTGACTCACATTTATCGTCCAGTGTGGAGTCTGCTTCTATTAACCTGCAACAATCATGATTTTGATCATTTAATTTAAAGAAGTCAGGTGTAACACTAGGATTTACTTTCTTTTCTATGACTTCATTAGTTTCTACAGTAGGGATCTTATCAATTTTAGTGCATTTTAATTCTGCCAATGCTTGTTTACATTTCTTTGCCAAATCATGTTCGTTAAAACTTTTCAGGTCAGACCCAGAGGCTTCTTCTTGACAAATATTCCTTAGTAGTTCCATATATTTATCAAATGTATCAAGATGAACCTCACTTTCCTTTTCTTTTTCATTAAATCCTTTTTGCTTATTATCTAGAAAAGAGACAGGAGCTGTGATTTCTTCTCTGCATTTTTTAGGATATTTATACTTTTCAGTAACTTTAATCACAGCCGGATCCTGAAGAAAAGACAGATTTTTTTTCTTACCATCACATGATTCCTGCCAAGAGATCTTATTACCCTTTATTCTTAGCATTGGTTCCATCTTTGTATTCTCTGCACATTTAATGACCGTTGATGCTGCATCCTTCTGTCGCTCAATAATCTCCTCACTTCCCTGCCAACTTTCAGCCTTATACACATCTGAGAGAGAGATTAGTCCTTTCAAATGTAAATCTAATCTTGTAAGGAAAGCTAAACAATTAAGGTCACCATGCTCTATGGACTTATGTATCCTACACCTTCCAAATAAACCATAGCTATATAAATTTTTGGGATAAAGCTAGTTATTCAAAGCTTTCTGAAATGAAGGAATGTCAACTTGAAAACTATTCCTATATGAGTCCATTAAAAAATAGGACCCTCTTTCAACTTTTTAGGCCTTTGAAATTTTATGAGATCTAACATATCTCAGAATATAGCATTTAAACTCAGAAAATTAACCCTAAACCAAATCAGGCCCTCCTTCTAGCGCCAGAAAACTGTTGATGATTGTTTTGATGCAATCATAACAATAAGTTAAAATTCACATGACATGAACTGTAACTATACTTGAAAGATGAGAAGGAATCATTTTGGTGATTCAACTAATCCCAAGTCTACAATGGTTCGGTTGGTCAAGTTCAGTTGGTCAATGTGAAGCTGTAATGTTCAAGGGGCCTTACGTAGTTTAGGTTTATTTTGTGGTTTACTGGACTAAGAATATGCAAAGAGGTCATAGATTTCAACAAGTATTCTATTCATTTGCATACAAGTGTTACTGGGCTGCAGGTTTCAGAGGATTTTCTTGGATTTCTTGCAGCTTCCTTCTTTATGTACTTATGAAAACTGTCTACTTAGACTCTGTTATGCATGCTTCTTCAGATTTGAGACAATTTCCTTTGGATTTCTACGTTTTCAGCTAGATATTTCAGATGGGTTGGGAAAAGTTAGAAAGATCTAAACTATACCTCACTTAATCTACCGAAGGATCTAAGTGTTTCTGTTATGCACTATGTAAATACCACAGTAATCTGATCAAATCCACAGTAAAAACCCTAAATGTAAGTTCTGAGCATTTTCACAAACATACATTTAAAATTGCAAGCTCTCAAAGAAGATATTTCAAAACACAAAGAAGAGCAGGAGAACACTCAGAAGATAGATGCAGAACTCCAGATTCTATTGTATTAGAAACGAATAGCCATACATGATTTACAATGTAAGAATGACTCTTAGTTTCATTGATCATACTACAGAGAACTTACAAGCTTTACAGATACAGTAAGGCAGCCAGACATTCCACGCGCACCTTACTGCAGACAAACAGGCGACCTCCTTCTTCTACTTCTAAACTATGCTAACTTGCTGTGTTTTCCTAAAATCTTGTTGTAGGCCCTAAAAAATCCCTGTTGTAGCCCCTGTTGTAAAGTATTACAGTGTAGAGAGGCACAATATAAAGACATTTTGATTGTCCTCACTACAGCAAAAACCTAACTGAACCCCTGGTTCAAACCTCTAGTTACAGCAATAAATGCAGGTGAACCAGTTCTCAAAAATATCTCAGAGCAGTGGTCAAATCTGGGCGAAATATTGCCCCTTCTGAGAAGTTCCGGCAGCTGGGTAATAACTTCTGTTTGTCTTTTGTGATAATACCCTCAGCTGCAACCTTCTTCTTTACTTGAATGGCCTTGACCTTTTGCATTTCATCTCTATCTTCTTGCTCCTGAGATCAGATCTTCTACCTCCATGAGGTCACTGCGCTGACTTTCCAGCTGCTTCCTCAACTGCAAGCCTGCAAGAAAAGACAAGCAATAAGTTTCACATTTATCATAAAAAACAACATGAAAATAGAATAAGCGTTTAAATCCAGGTGACAGCGCAAGATGGAGAAAATCGGATCCAAAAAACTCCTCAAAACGCGTCCAAAATGCGCCCAAGCTGCTCAAAATTGATCGGGTCAACCATCGCTGATTGAAAAAATACCAGAGGCGCCAAAAAAAACACTTTAAAATGTCCACCGCCTCATTTCCCGCCCATCGGCATGATATCCGCTGTCGGTGCGTAAAAAAAAACAGGTTAGTCGATATACCTCATCATCGTGATATTTCGCTTCTGCATATCGGGAGAAGAACAACATCATCATCATCATCATACTGAAGAAGAATGGGAGGATATGAATATGGTCATGCTGCCGAGGAAAGGAAGATGATGGTGACGTCATCATGATATTCGGGCTTCATTGAAATGCTAAGGATGACGTCATCGTCATATCCGGTTAAGATCAGGGGGATATTTGTGATATCGGGTCACCTAAGGAGCATGATCAGGATGATGAAGTGAATATGACCCTTTCGCGGCCAAGGTAACCCTCTCAAGAAAAAAATCAGCATGATGAAGATCATCATCATATTTGCTTTTGTCGAACTTGGAATAAGACGTCATCATCATATTTCGGCAAACGGATCGTGCTTGAAAAAAATATCCTGTTTGAAGGAAAAAAGATGATGATGATGATCATCAGGATATTAGCTTCTATCGAACATAGAATAAGACATCATCATCATATTTCGTGAACCAGATCGGGTTTTGGAAAATATCCTGTTGAAAGAAAAAATGATGATGCTGATCATCAGGATATTTACTTCTTCGTTTATCAAATCGGGATGACGTCATCATGATATTCGGAGCCTTCGTTAAACTTGAACATGACGTCATCATGATATTTTGCCAACCGGATCATGTTTGGGAAAAATCCTGCCGAAGGGAAAATGTGATGATGATGATCATCAGGATAAAAATATGATGATGATGATCATCAGGATGTTCTCAAAAGGTTGCATTTTCGGCAGGAGGACTTTGCGAAATATCAGGCGAACAAACAAGATCATGATGATGTTGACGATAGGACAGGATAAAAAATATATGATGATGATCCTCCTTATCAAATTATCCAGATGACGTCATCATCATAATTTGTCTTCGGAGCACAAGGATGAGTTGGTCATCATGATATTTGCGCTAGGGTGATATTACAAAATATGATGATGCTGTTGAGAAATGTAATATCGGCTTCTTCTTAATAGATAGGGTGATCATCATGATTTTACGCTAACTGGAGATCAGGAGGATATGAAGATGATGATCCTCTTTCTCGAATTATCATGATGATGATTCCAGCACTTGGCGAATTTCAGCGAATATGACCTTCTTGTGAAAGATCAGGATGATATGAAGTCGTCATCATCATAATTCGAACTTCAGCAAATATCATGATGATGACCTTGCGATAAGTTTATATCATGCGCATGTAAATATGCCGATGATGAATTTTCTAAGTCTGGCTGATCAGCATGATTTTATAAGATTAGGCGATGCAAAGATATCATGATGATGCTCGCGATACAAAGACTGCTCGACGGGGAACCTTACCTTGACTTAAAGTTGATGTCATCATGATATTTGAACCTCAGGATATTGTCGGGGGGGTGCGTTTAAAATATGATGATGATCATCATCATCATGCAACCAAAACTGAGTTTATAACATATGACGCTCCTAAGAAAATCATGATGCTGCATAATGCGCACAAGGCCTTTTGACGGGTAAAGGGTACTACCACCTAAGATTGACGTCCGGATATTGCGACTGCATGATTTTTATCGGGTGATAGACCAAGATCATGATGATCCTGTCAACATGACATAGGATATAAAAATATGATGATCCTCCTGCGAATATCAGGTTTGACCAAGACTTTGACCGTGCATAACTTTCACATATGGAAGAATTTTCAAGTGAAGTAAAAGGCAAACCTGCATGGAATTTCAAGCTCTTTTAAAATATGAGGTCACAGCAACAAAATATGAACTTTGACAAACTGACCTCATGATGATGACCTACCTTATCATATATCATGATGATGATGCACCTGACCTTCATTTTTTACCAGACCGCCAAAAAGCAGAAAAAACACAAGTAGAAGCAAAAAGCAAGACATCAGCAGGGGTCCCCATTTTGCTAAGGAGCATAATGGGGCGTGTTGTGAACATCACAACAGGTATATCTTGTGTCACCATTGATTGTATGATTGTCTATTTTTTTTGCATATGGATTTTTGGTTATTGATGCACATTAAATCTCTTATAGGGTTATGCAAAATTAGTCTATATGGCTACATATTTCCAACATTTGTTAGCAGAGCTTTGTTGCAATGATTTGGAAGGAAATCCCTATTTGATAACCATACCTATGAATGGATTTTTTGTGTATAGTGGAATTCATGGCTTTGTAGGAAGGAATGAAGGCATATTTAGGGTTACAAGGTTGTTTGCAGACTTGGGTTGTTGCTGATCTAGTGTTTGATGAAGATTTGTCTTGTGGGTATTCATTTTGGGCTCTTTATATGAGAGTTTCAGGGGTGAACTTTTGCTAGAGGCCTCCTGGTCAAAAATAGACTTCACAATTGAGTCCATAAGGCATAAAACCTATGGATCCATATAAAAATTGACTATATTTTGTGACACAAAAATTTTGAACATTTTTGTGCCCTAGGAGGAATTTGTAGGGAATCTTAAAAGATTCTATACTGAATTTTTGGTGGTATAGGTTGTCAAAATTTTCTATAGGTTGTGTTAGCACATGTATGCTTGTTGTCAAAAAATTTCAATTAAAAAAATCCCTTTCTGTCTTCAAAAGATTTTAATACTAAAAAAATTAAAAATTAAAAAATTAAAAACAATTCAAACATTAAAAAATTTACCTATATTTACACATTTTATTCAAATCTGTCACCCTTCCTTAGCCCCAGTGCCACCAGGACACTGCTAGCATGCCACCACCATTGGCAGACCACCACAATGCCATCAGAGAGCCACCAGGGCTTGACCCATAAGCATAATTGGCAAAGCTTTTCCAGGGGGCATAACTTTCGCCCACGATGTCAGTTTTTCAACTTCTTATAGTTGATGGAAAGCTCCTTCCACATATTATGCAATGGTGATAGATATGTTTCTAGATTTTTCCACATTGACCATTTGTTTGTAGTTGGAAGCGAGATGTTCATTTTAAGCTTTGAATGGGCATAACTTGTGCATATGGAGTTAAATTTCAAACTTCTTATAGGCGTTGGAAAGGTATTTTTAAGAAAAACTAAGTGGAACAGGTTTGGGAATAATATTCTAAGGTTTGTTTAGTTTATATCAGTTGGATTTCATTTTGGTTCCTTTGACTTTTAGTTTATTCTTGAGTTGATGGCAAATCAAATCTAGGATGATTTTGTGTTTGAGTCATTGTAGACTTATAGGTTTATCTTTGATTATCCTTTGTTGATAGAATTATACATGTATTGTTGAGTTTGCATGTTGCATTGTGAGATCTATAGGTTGTGTAGTGTTGTAGTTTGTCTATGCTTATAGGTTGCATATATGACTTGGATGTGGGTTGTCTATGCCCATAGATGTTTTAATGTTGATGCAGATTTTGATTTGTGGCTTGGTTAGTAGTCACATGTTGCATTGGTTTTCTTGTCATTATGAGATATAGAGAGAGATGATATTACCTAATACAGTCATGATATGGGACCTATGTTTATTGACTATGTGGTATAGTTGTGTGAGACTTGATGGGAGTTTGGTGCAGGTACATTAGGTGATGATCATGATGTCATGGATGTTCCTTATTTGGTTGGGACTTTGGCATGACATGATTGTCTTACAGGTATAATTTTAGAGGTGTTGGATTGATATTTGGTTTACAGATTTTGTTCATCTTCTTGGTTTGGAGATTATGGTTTACTTGATCTTTTGGAATCTATTGTCGTAATAGTGGATTCTTTGATTGTGTTGGGGCCATGGATGATCTTCATATAGGAGATGGTTATCACGATGTCATGGATAGCTTGATTACATGTTTTAGTGGGAGATTTTGATAGTGATGGTTTGATGTTGATGATATTGACATGTATAGCTTAGTATCATAGTTTAGTGGGAGCTTTGGTAGGATATGGTTATCTTCATGTGATTTAGAGATGCTGACATCTTGGTACCATGAAGGATTCTTGGAGTTTTTGGTTGAGATGTTGGTTATGGTTTGTCAGTTTTGACAAGGGATGCTTTCTTACAAGATGGTTGTTATTGTGTCTTGGTTTACTCTTAAACACATCTTAGAGTGTTTGCATGATATAGGTTCTCTTGAGATAGGATGTGTGCATTTAGTGCATGTGATCTTCTTTTGAGAAGATGATTAGATCATGCTTCTATGATATGTTCCTTGGTTATGCAGACATGCAGTGGGAGCTTTAACTATGATCTTGATGGTTCTCTTGGCATTGGGTACATTAGTCACATGTGCTTGGGAGCTTCATAATGCTGTGGTACTGCATTTGGAGTTTAGCATGGATTGATCATTGAGGTATGCATGGATACTTGGAGACTTAGTTGAGGCTTGAGTTCTCTTGGGATTAGAGACATGTGTTGAGATAGTTACTCTTTGATGAGGATTTTAGCAGCAAGAATGAGGAGCATACACCTTGGTTGGACATGATTTCAACATGGACATGTTGAGGAGATTGTTCTTGGAGGACCAATCCCATTCCCACTCTTGGTCCACTTGGTAGTGAATGATTTGATAGGTATGCCTACCTAATTTTCAAATGCATTCTGTCTTTGTACCTTGTCTTCTCATGCTTGAGTCTTGAGCTATGGATTATGGTTGTGAGGACTTATTTGAGGAGTAGATCTATGGTTATGATTATTTATCTCATTATGTTTGATCCTGAGTTATTATGAGATCATTGTGTGTAATGGAGATGGTTAGTGGCTTTGGGCTTATTCCTGTTTTGGTTAGTTATGAGTTTGATCTACCTTTTGGTTTGAGAGGCTTGCATCTTGATTTGTTGGATGTTGACTTGGCTTCTTGTTTTTTGGGTTGTAAAGGAGATCATACTTTTCACAACTATAGCACATTAGTGTGGATAGAAGTACATGGTTATGATTCGTAAGTTCTATCTTGATTGGTCTTATGCTTCTTCCTAGATATTTATGTTCACATGACATTGGAATTGAGATGTGTATGGAGCTTTTGAGTCTCTTTGACTTCTTTCTCTTATGATATGCAAGATTTGGGAGAGATATGGACTTGATCAGAGTTATGTTGTAGCTATTTACTTTGCATATTTTGCATATCTATGTGTATGTTCATTGATACTATGTGATAGAGGATTTAGCGACATCTTCTATGTGCATGCTATTAGTGCATCTTTGGATGCCTTGATCTATTTTTAGATTTGACATTTACTCATGTAGTGGGAGTTTTAGGATGTATATGATTCCTTTCATGGATGTTCTCATTATGTTGCGGTATGGAGGGTCTTGACGTTTGTTATCACATGCTTTGTGTTATTACCTTGGAGGACATCTTTATGCAGGATTGAGTATATACATGGACTTTTATCATTTTGATTTGAGTTGGATATGTTGATGGCATAAGGTCTACTTGTTATCTTCTATATACCTTGGTTTGGAGGTATGCCTAGTTGATGCATTATCAACTAGTTGTTGTTGCTATTTTAGCTATGGTGATTGATTCTTGTTAGCTACTTGAGCCTATTTGTTACAATTGGATTTGTTGCATGTGTTTTGATATTAGTCGATGTAGGTTTCTTGCTTCTATGTGATAGTTTAGTGTGGCATCTCTTTGGAGGATCTTATCCTTCATGGTTTGGCTAGATGGAGGGCGAGGACATTCTATTTTGAGATGGTAGACACCTTGATTATTGTTTCAGGTATCTTGGAGCACATGGAGCACATGAGTGTTTATATGGTACATGTTAGGCACATGGATGGTTTCCCTTGATGTTTTGATTTTACATGTTGATCCATTATGCAATATATACAACAAGTGGGAGAATGTTGGAGTAGGTGCATTGTACACCTTGCATAACATTGGTATTATTTTATTATGTAAAATAAATATTTATTTGTGGTACATCATGTGATGTGTTTATCGACATTAAATATATATTTGGTGCCACTTGTAATCATTGTATGTAACATTAGGTTCACTAATTATTTATTTGTAATTATTTGATTATTTGGGAAAACTTAGTACCAATAATCAAATGTGGGGGTCAATGGTTTTGTAGACTCATGGTTTTGGGGAAAATAGTATTACAATACTACATGTTGTATTTGTATGAGATTATGTCTATAAAAGAAAACACATGGGTTGTTGTTGTAGAGAATGAGGTGAGAACTTGTTGCCTTTAGCTAGGTTTACTTTGAGCATCTCTTGCAGGTTGCATGTGTGAGGGTTTGAAGCATGACATTTGATGTATGGTTACATGCTTGTTCACATGGAGTGTAGGTAGAGAGATTGATGTTTCAGAGGTGATCTCTACATATGTATTGTAATGTTTATTTCTAAATAATACATGAGAGATGCATGCTTTGGGAGGTTGGGTTTTTTCCTCTATGAGGGTTTTCCTAGGGTATATCTTGTGTCACCATTGATGGTATGATTGTCTATTTATTTTACATGTCAATTTTTGGTTATTGTTGCACATTAAATATCTTATTAGGTTATGTGGAGTTAGTCTCTATGGTTGCATATTTCCAACAATTCCTATATATATTATCATGATCAATACTTTCATCTTTCTTTATATGACTGAAATCACTTTTTCTCTGTTACAAAAATAGCATGAATATGGTTGGGAAAACATGAATTTAGATAGTAGTTGCATATGAAATAAATATCATATGAAGTTCATATGCATAAAGAATCATCATAGATCTCGTATTTGCAAGAAAATTAAATTGCAATTCACATTAAAATTTGCATGAAAAGAAAAAAAGAAATTATTTATTGGGCATATGCATATTCTTCCATGGATCATCTTTGTAAAGAAATTAGTTTATTTTTCTATGCATGTGATGGGTTTACCTTCTAGGAAAGGGTGTCGAATATGGGTTGATACAGAAGGTTGATCCTCTTTTCAAGATTTACTGGTATATTCATAAGCGCTTTAGCCAAAGCTATGTTTTCATTGAAATAGATGAATGTTTTCCTAGTTTATATTGATATGTTTCTTTGCCATATCCTAATAGTAGGAGATTGCATTTTCATGTTATAAATCCATATAGATATATCATACTGCACTGGGTTTCCATCCTACCTATTATTTCCATGCTTTTGGGCATTTTGTGGAGGGTCAAGTATTCTTCAAAGTAGGAAGAATTTTTGGGAAGTGTAAGCTTTGTGGTTGGGTGGAAAAGTGCTTAATCCATGTTCTTGTCTCTCAGCTTTGTGGATGACCATGTGGGTTAGTGGCAACCAGTGACAATGACTATATTGATATGTCATTACTTGTATAATTCTTGTATTTATACATCATCATTTGTATAGATTTGACTATATGGCATGAGAGCTAGAGTTGTACCTTTTTATGTATCAAATTTTCTTGTGCTAATGCCTAGATTAGGCACCTGTACTTGTGCGATATAATATGACATTTTTACATATATTAAAGATGTATCATTTCAATTTTATATTAATTTGAATTTGAGCATTTATTTATATTCTATAATATAGTTTATGGGTTACATACTTAACGTTTGGTATCAGAGCTCTAGGTTTAACACTAGGGCCTTTGTCTACTATGCCAAGATCCAAATCTGGATGTAGGTTGACCCTATCAAACCATAATGGATACTAGAAACACAGACCACAATGGATCGAACAATGAGCAGAATGAAAGGATGGACTAGATTCTCAACCTTTTGACCTAAGGAGCTAAAATGGACAATTAGAGAAGGAGGTCAGAGGAAATCAAGGGGGTCAAAATCAAAATGAGAATCAAAGGAATGAGGAATGGAACCAAGAGAATGAGGACATTCGAAACAATCAAGAAATAATTATAGAATAATTGGATAAGGACCTCAAGAAGGTTGCTCCACTGAAATTTGATGGCAAAACCATTGGAGATGGAGCTCAGCCTTGGATCATCGAGATGGAGAAGTATTTTAAACCCCAAAATCTATCTAATGAGACCAAGGCTATGTGAGGTGTGTTTTAACTCATTGGTGAAGTAGCTACTTTGTGGGACAATGAAGATGAGAAGAGGTTGTTGTCAGGGGAGATAACGTGGGAACTCTTTCTCCAACTTTTCAGGAAGAGGCAGTTACCTTAACTCTTCTTTGACAAGAAGTTGATCAAATTTCAAAACATGAACCAAGGTGGTATAATGGTGACTTAATATTAGGAAATGTGCTCTCATTTGCTTAAGTATGTACAACAATATAAAATAGATAAACGATTCAAGATTCGAAAGTTCTTCTAGGGATTGAGACCTCAAATTGGAGAAGAAGTGGATATCCATAAACATCTAACTATGGATGAAGTTTTCAAGAAGGCAATCAAGCAGGAACAAAAGATTCAACAAGTACCCAACTACCACAGGAATCGAGATGCTAAATTTGGGAATAAGAAATTCCAAAAAAAATCATCAAGGAAACAACAGCTATCAGAACTAGAATATGAAGAGGGGCAACAATTCTCAAGACAAAACTAAAGGGAATCAAAGTGGAATCCATAAGAGAGGCAACTTCAAAAATAATAATAACATGAGGGATATGCTTGAAGGACCAAGAGCATCCTGTGGTGGATGTTATATATGTAGAGGAGAACACTATGCCCATGCTTGTCCTCAATGGTCATTAGGGTGAAGGGAAAGAAATCAACAAGGAGTTACAACATCAGATCTATGCATCTATAGACAACCGACAGGTTGAGTTCCAAGCACCACCAATTCAGTGTACAGGTAATCTCTATGGCCATCACGTCTCTATATTAATTGATATTGGAGAAACTGAATGTTTGTAGATCCAAAAGTAGTTTCCAAATTATCTATTAGACATGGACATATGGCTAATTCGTAGATACTTTAGTATTGAAATTGGGTAGAAAAGAGGGTGGATTCTTGTCTTTCTTAAAGTGAGTTAGACCTTCCAAGTTTTCAAAACTAGGCCAACCTTTATGTAGCACCCTTAGGGATATATGATGTAATTTTGGGGATCAATTGCTTGGCTAAACACAAGTCTATTGTCAATTGTGAATATAATATTGTAAGATGTTTTGATGACTTTGGGAACCATGTTGAGATTCATGGCTTTAAGAAACCCCTTGAGCTTAGACAAGTTTTAGCTATGCAACTTAATAAGGCCTCAAGGAAGGGATGTTCCATTTATGTAGTTCAAGTTAGTGATCTTGAAAAAATGAAACAAGAACTTGATGACTACCCTATCCTTATGGAATTCCAGGATGTATTTCCATTTGAGTTAACCAAGTTGCCACCTAAGAGTGAGTTTGACTTTTCTATTGACTTGCTACTAGGGATTGAGCCTCAATCAAAATCCCCTCTAGGATGACCACTACAGAGTTGTATGAATTGAAGGCATATTGTAGGATTTGTTGAACCAAGGTTCCATTAGACCTAGTGTGTCTCTGTGGAGTGCACCTATCATTTTTGTAAAGAAGAAGTATGGGACTTTGCAATTGTGCATTGACTATATAGGATGATAAGTAAGGAAACTATAAAGAATAAGTACCCATTTCTAAGAATTGAGGATCATATGAAAGGAGCTATAGTGTTCTCTAAGATAGACCTTAGATCCGGCTATCACCAATTGAGGATTAAGGATGAGGACATTTTGAAGATAGATTTGAGGACTCATTATGGTCACTATGAATTCATAGTGGTGCCTAATGAACAGTGTATTCAGAGATTGCTTGGATGATTTTGTGCTAATATTATTAGATGATATCTTGATTTATTCCAAGTTTATTAAGGAGCATGATAAGAATTTGAGGATAGTTTTACATCACTTGAGGGAGAATAAACTCTTTGATAAGCTATCCAAGTGTACCTTCTAGAACTTAGACAAGGTGCATTATCTAGGTCATATCATTTAAGTAGAAGGGATTGTAGTAAATCCAGAGAAAATTAAGGTAATTGTGGAATGGCTTGCACCACAGAATGTGAATGAAGTTTGAAGATTCATGGGACTTGCAAGGTACTAGAATTTGTAGAGGGCTTTTCTAGAATCGTAGTACTGATCACTTCACTCCAAAAGAAAGGGAAAAGATTTGAGTGGATAGAGATGTGTGAGAAAGCTTTCTATCTATTGAGTGAAAATCTCACTACAACTCTAACTTGACTATACTTGATCCTAATGGGCATTTCATGGTGATAATTGATGCATCAGGAGAAGATTTAGGAGGAGTACTAATGCAAAATGAACAAGTGGTTTCTTATGAGTCTAGGAAGTTGAAATAGAATGAGATGAACTATACACCACATGACTTAGAGCTATCAACCATAGTTCATGCACTTCAGATATGGAGACATTATCTTTTAGGTACTCCTTTTGAATTGAAGACATACCACCTAGGACTCAAGTATATCTTTACTCAACCCAAACTCAATGCTTTTCAAAGGAGATGGCTAGGGTTTCCTAGTGAATATTATTTTGAGATTGAGTACATCAAGGGGAAGGAAAATAGAGTGGTGAGTGCTCTTAGTAGAACAAGGCATCTAGCAGCCATGACTACTACAAGGTCAAATTTGAGGAAAAAAGTGGTTTAGAATCTATAAGGAGATGAGCACTATTCTAGAGTGGAGAAATCTTTAGAACAAAATCCCTCAGACTATTAATTAAATGGATATGTGTTCGAGTCAGATGGAATTTTGTGATACCATGGTAGAATGTATATTCTAGACTCAAGGGATTTGAGGAAGTTGATCTTAGAATAGATCCACAATGCACCTTATTTAGGGCACCCTTGAGTAACCAATATGCTAGAAGGATTGAGATATTTATATTTTTACCCAAGACTCAAGAAGGATGTGATTGAATTTGTGGCTCGATGCTTGGAATGCCAGCAAGTCAAGGCTAAGAATGTACATCTAACAAGGCTTTTGTACCCACATAGTGTACTAGAGTATAAATGTGAAGTGATTAGTATGCACTTCATTTAGGGTTTGCCAATGTCCAAAAAATATATGATGTCATCTTTGTAGTTGTGGATAAGTTGACCAAGGTAGCACTATAATGCCCCACCAAGGAACCAAGAGGATAACACAACTAAGCTTACAAAAAGGACAAATATTTTTTTTTAAAATGAAAAAAATATCAACAATTATATATTTATTCATAATATTTGAATTAAACTTTATCTTCTAGGGTTTTATGGTTGCATTACTAATGAACTAAAACAAGATCTAACCAACATTATGAATTAACTAATTGTTGACCTATTTTCCTCTGTCCAGAGTTAAATAGTTCACCTCATATTTTCCTTGAAAATCCTTTAGAAAATTACTTAAAACGACTTAAATCCTTAAAATACTCATGCTATGCCTTGCCAAAAAAAATCTTGCCTGAAGATTCCCTCCAGAAAACCCAGAAAAAACCTAGAAACCCTTTGTCTTCAAGTGCTTTCCATCGTAGATAAATCTCAATTTTATACCTAGTATTTGTATATGCATTTTCGAATGTATGTTCGCATGTACATTCGCCACTGTATGTTTGCATATACAAAGGAAATGTACATTGGCGAGATACAAGGTACCATATACAAAGGGGATATACAAGGGGTGGAATGCAGGGGTAAATGTATGTTCGCATGTACATTCGCCATTGTATGTTCACATATACAAAAGAAATGTACATCGGTGAGATACAAGGTACCATATACAAAAGGGATATGCAAGGGGTGGAATGTAGGGGTGAATGTATGTTCGCATGTATATTCGCCATTGTATTTTTGCATATACAAAAAAATGTACATCGCCAACATACATTCGCCATTGTATGTTCACACATACAAGGGGCATATACAAAGGTTACATATATACAAAGGTTACATGTATATGCCGAAATGAACAGTTGTATGTGAAGTGCAATTGTATGTATGTTTTGCTTGTATATTCGCATTGTATATACGATATACAAAGGAAATGTACAAGGGGAAAGATACAAGCCGAACTTGTCCTGAGGAATCAAATGCAGCGGATAGTCATTTTGGAGTTCGTGACTTGTATGTATGTGTTGCTTGTATGTGCTGATATGCAAAAGAAAGGATACAAAGGCTGGACTCGACATCAATTTCAACTTTCTTCATAATCTTTTGAGTTCCATATTGTTTGTATATTTGTGATTGTATGTTTCCATATACAATCAGATATACAAAGGTTGATGCAATGGTTTTTAGTGAGACCAAAGTGCATCGGCCGCTCTATTTATAGTCATTCCAACCGTTGATAGGGGTTGCAATTTTTAGTGATGGGTCCCGGCTTCCATTCAATAACTAATCAGGTGGTACCATGTGTCAAGGGAGATTCAAAGGCCGATTTAAAAGGTAAAGCCCATGATTGTATAAAGGCATATGCAAAGTGATTTCAGTATACAAAGAGAAAGAAAGTGCCTTTGCACCAAGTGAACCTAAAGGCGTAGTTGCATTGTATATACAATGGAACATACAAAAGCAGATACAAGCACACAGATGCAAAGCGATATACACAAGTAGTTGACCGCAACTTTGACTGCAAATATCTTGCGCATCCTAGCAAATTTCTACATGTTGCAAAAGGCAAAAATACTTTTTTTTGCCTCCTCTTTCATTTGGCGGGCTTTTGAGGGGAATATTGTCACTTTCAATTTTAGATCTAGATTTGCATGTTTTGGCGACTGGACGTTTCAACAACCATTTTTAGGCAAGATGTAGATATTTTTTGCATTTATGGGTGTAGATCAATGATGCAGAAACTTGCATTGAAGATTTAAAATATCTTCCATCTGCCCCTACTTGAGATATTTCATACCATAACTCCTTGTAGTTGGAGGTCTCTTCGGACAGATATTTTCCTATTATAGCTCATGGAGTGAATTTTTTGTAACCGACTTAGGTCAGAATGAAATGCTATATACGCATAGAATGAAATGTAAATAGGGTTGGAAATTTTTTAGCATTGAGTCTTTCTGTTTCTAAACAAAGCTTTCTGCTCCTGTAACTATGCCTTCTTATTGAATATATACAATTTATTTTTACCTCTTTTATTGATTTTGGTTTAGTGTAAATTTGCATGTGACTATCTGTGAACATCTTTGTTCCTCTCAATCATTGTGTCTCTTACTTCTGCTAGCATCATATGAATCTGTGTATGTCTACTTGCTTATTTGGTTGTGTTGTGCATCTTCTTAGTACTGTGAGGGTTCTTTTATTCAACTTGGTGAATCACCTTTCCTTTTCAAGTTTTTTTCTGTTTCATCTTTCATTTTAAATAAAAGAATTCTTTCTCCCTTTTCCTCTCCAAATTCAGTAGATTTTAGGTGATAATCAGTTAAGGAAGTTGGCCTTCTCCGAAGGTCTGATCTCAGTTCGCAAGGTCTCACACTTTGAGATCATTCCCATGTTTCTCCAGATTGTTAAAGTTTTACAACTGCAGCAAGGGTGCAAATCTAAGAGACAATAGTTTTTGGCACGCCCGGTGGGACCAGTTCGATGAACTTCTCATCAAAGTACTAATAGATTTGGTGTTTCTCCTAGTATTACTAGCCTTTGGAGGCACTACAAACAACACCATGGCGACTCTACTAAACAAACTAGCTGGTTTTACTAGCCCAAGCACCTAAAATTTCATCAAAGATCAGGGTTTTGGTGGTTTTCCTGGTCTATTCAGCTTCTAGAAGCATTTCAATCACTTGGCTACTCTTTCTCTCGTATGTATCCAGTTTCTCTTTGGTTGCAGACCCATTTCTCTCTATTTCTGACATTTTTATGATTATCCAACATTTAGATGCCATAGAATGTCAGAATTTTATGGGAATCATGGCTATTCCCCTACCCCATATCAACAATACCAGGCCCCAAATGCCTCTGATTTTATGCCATACAGCCCTGCCACTGCAGGATATCAGCATCCTCATGATGCTTATTCTCAACCCCAAGAGGGGTTTTTTGATGCCAAACAAGATAACTATTCAAACAGTCAGCCTCAAAAACACCCTTACCAGAATGTTTTGGATCTGATCCAAAAGTTTGATTATTTTTTGCGGGATTTGAGCCAAAATATTGAACTTATGAAGATCAGTGATATTAATAAGGAGTTCTCATGAATGTCCTGGATGTTGGTTCAAATTGAGAAGCAAAAGGAGATTACCTGGCAGCAGTGAGACTGGGCTAAGCAATCCATTATTTATAATCAGGAGAGGGTGACAAAGAGAGTACAGTTTGAAAGAAGTCTTGAAGGAGTGATAGCTACTAAAAAGGAGCAAATGAAGCTTTTGTCTGCTCAGGTGCAAAGTAGTTGATCTTACTCAAATTATCAATGCCAAAAGGAATGTGAGGCCCAAGCAGTCCCCTCTATTCCTAGTTTCAAGAGTCCTCTCTCTTTCGCACTTGTTCAGCCTACTGTTGAAGAAGCCCCAAAATGTAAAATTCTAAGTTTCAGGCAGCCTTCTACCTTTGAGGTTCCAAGTTGGGAAGGGCCATCTTTTTCCCCCTATGAGGACCCTCCACCAAACATACAAACAGAACCATGCCCTAGTATCCAGCTAGTAGAAGAAGAGCAAAAGAGGCTTTTGTTGGCTCCATTTCAAAGGTTGGAAACTCAATCATCTATTTCTTTTCCACATCTGTCTTTTGAAGAAGAGGTTTCCAAGTTTAGAATACCAAGCTTCAAGGAAGATGAATCTCCTAAGTCTCGTAAATCAAATATTTTAATTTTTAGAGGGTCTCATCCACTGAAAGAACCTATACTTGAACAAGAATAGCTTGTATGTCTGCAAGAGACCAAGTCAATTCCTCAGGTTTCCTTGTTAGATTAGCCTTCCTGTCCTTTTACTATTTGTCTATGTCCGGGTGGCCTGTTGTATACTAATATAATTGGAAAGATGAGCCAAAAGAGGAGGTGGAAGAAGATAAAACTAATGAGGAGCAGTTTGTTCCTACACTCACAGAGATAGAATTGTGTGAACCTATTGCACTTGTGAGTACTATTAACCCAAATAAAGGATTGAGTCCTCTAGACTTTAGTTCTTTTAAAGCCTTTTCTCATGCATCCAATCAAGCAAATGAGGTTGAAATGCAAAGAGTGCGTGGAGAAAGCCTTCAACTGCAGCAACAACTTAACCAAAATCTAGAAGAGCTGCAGTCAATGGATGGAGGCATAGAGAAACAAGTTGCTAAGGTCACTTTAGAAATGGATGATGCTTCCCTACTTCATTAGCTACCTGATTATGTTGAAGATGAAGAATATGAGCAGCTGTTTGGGGATATGCAATAAGGAGAGAACACTGAAAATAATAACAAATTGTTGCAGGTTGAGGCTAAGCATGATAGTGAGGTTCCAAACCATAAAAAAGGCCAATCATGTTGCCTTGTGCTGGATGATCTAAAGGCTGATGATGCTGATATGCATCAGGAGCTTCCATGCTTTATTGAAAATAATGAGGAGACTAAATATGGGAAAGGAAGAATTACAGATTTGTTCTTTATTATCTAGTAGGGATATGAGCTTTTTAGTGGGGAGGTTTTCTCTTTTGAGCACGTGCATGGCTCATTTTCTGAGCCTAAGTTAGAAAATCATGAGCATCTTGTTCATGAGGTGGAGACAACCATATCTCTAATTGAGATAAAAGAGCTAGAGTTTTCAGACCAGCAAGAAGAGGAAGAATGCAGCCATGATGACATTATATCAGCCTTCTTGGGTTCTTTGAAGGAGGAAGGAGAAATCCATAAGGTCCCAAGTCAGCTTTTTCACACACAAGAGCAACATGAGAGTCAAATGGGAGGCACCATCATACCAAATGAAGAGTAAAAAGAGAAAGAATCAGAGCAAAGACATGAGATCAAACATGTTAATTTACATGTCACTTCATAGGGATGCCCAATCAGGCATCTAGCCCACCTGGAGACACATCAAGAAGAGTCACTACTTGTCATGCTTACCTCTAAGCATAATGTTGAGCATCAAAATGAGTGGGATTAGCACATTTATTCACCACAGGTTAGCAACATTAGCAATCAATCCAGGTGGATAGGTGAGTTTATCTCCATTATATGGGGGTGTTTTATCAATTTGTCATATGCCCATTCCCCCCTCACCTCTTTTTAACTGCCCACATGCATGAGAAACATTGTAAATTGTTAAGGAAGGGCAATTACTTTCAAGAATGAGTTAATGAGTTTGTTTAAGGTCACCTCTGACTGGTTAGTTTAGATTTAGAGTAGGTTTTATTTCAGTTTTAGGTTTCCTTTCAATAAGTGCCTTTGCACTTTGCTGTATTCTCATTAGGAGATACATGCTTGCTTTTTGTTTTTGTTTTGGCTTGGTAGCTTGCTCAATGTTCGAGCTCCTCTGTTCTTGTTACAGTCTCTTTGACTCCATGCCTAATTGATGCATAAGGCCACTGATCTCATGTTTAGTAGGCAAACATCCCATAGAAGTCACCAAATTGTTGACCTATTTTCCTCTATCCAGAGTTAAATAGTTCACCTCGTATTTTCCTTGAAAATCTTTAGAAAATGACCCAAAATGGCTTAAATCCTTCAAATACTTATGCTATGCCTTGCCAAAGAAATCTTTCCTAAAGATTCTTTGGAGAAAACCCAGAAAAACCCAGAAACACTTTGTCCTCAAGTGCTTTCCATCGCAGATAAGTCTCAATTTTATACTTAGTATTTGTATATGCATTTTTAAATGTATGTTCGCATGTACATTCGCCATTGTATGTTCGCATATACAAAGGAAATATACATTGGCAAGATACAAGGTACCGTATATAAGGGGAATATGCAAGGGGTGGAATGCAGGGGTGAATGTATGTTCGCATATACATTCGCCATTCTATGTTCGTATATACAAAGGAAATGTACATCGGCGAGATACAAGGTACCATATACAAAGGGGATATGCAAGGGGTGGAATGCAGGGGTGAATGTATGTTTGCATGTACATTTACCATTGTATGTTCACATATACAAAGAAAATGTACATCGCCGACATACATTCACCATTATATGTTCACACATACAAGGGGCATATACAAAGGTTACATGTATATGACAAAATGAACAGTTGTATGTGAAGTACAATTGTATGTATGTTTTACTTGTATATTCGCATTGTATATGCGATATACAAAGGAAATGTACAAAGGGAAATATACAAGCCAGACTTGTCGTGAGGAATCAAATGCAATAGATAATCATTTTGGGGTCCGCGACTTGTATTTATGTGTTGCTTGTATGTGCTGATATGCAAAAGAAAGGATACAAAGGCTGGACCCGACATCAATTTCAACTTGTTTCATAATCTTTTGAGTTCCACATTGTTTGTATATTTATGATTGTATGTTTGCATATACAATCAGATATACAAAGGATGATGCAATGGTTTTCGGCGAGATGAAAGTGCATCGGCCGCTCTACTTTTAGTCATTCTGACTGCCGATAGGGGTTACAGTTTTTAGTGATGGGTCCCGGGTTCCATTCAATAACCAATCAGGTGGTGCCACGTGTCAAGGGTGATTCAAAGGCTAATTTAAAAGGTAAAGCCCAGGATTGTATAAAGGCATATGCAAAGTGATTTGAATATAGAAAGAGAAAGAAAGCACGTTTGCACCAAGTGAACCTAAAGGTGTAGTTGCATTGTATATACAATGGAACATACAAAAGCAGATACAAGCACATAGATGCAAAGCAATATACATAGGTAGTTGACCACAATTTTGACCACAAATATCTTGCACATCCTAGAGAATTTCTACATGTTGCAAAAGGCAAAAATGCTTGTTTTTGCCTCCTCTTTCATTTGGCGGGCTTTTGAGGGACATATTGTCACTTTCAATTTTGGATCTAGATTTGCATGTTTTGGCGACTAGACGTTTCAGCAACCATTTTTAGGCAAGATGCAGATATTTTTACATTTATGGGTGCAAATCGATGATGCAACATCTTGCATTGAAGATTTAAAATATCTTTCATCTGCCCCTACTCCAGATATTTCATACCATAACTCCTTGCAGTTGGACGTCTCTTCAGACATAGATATTTTCCTATTACAGCTCATGGAGTGAATTTTTGTAACTGACTTAGGTCAGACTGAAATGCTATAGATGCATAGAATGAAATGTAAATAGGGTTGGAAATTTTTTAGCATTGAGTCTTTTTGTTTCCAAACAAAGCTTTCTGCTACTGTAACTATGCCTTCTTATTGAATATATGCAAGTTATTTTTACCTCTTTTATTGATTTTGGTTTAGTGTAAATCTGCATGTGACTATCTGTGAACATCTTCGTTCCTCTCAATCATTGTGTCTCTTACCTCTGCTAGCATCATATGAATCTGTGTATGTCTACTTGCAGTATTTGGTTGTGTTGTGCATCTTCTCAATACTGTGAGGGTTCTTTTATTCAACTTGGTGAATCACCTTTCCTTTTCAAGTTTTTTTCTGTTTCATCTTTCATTTAAAAAAAAGCATTCTTTCTCCCTTTTCCTCTATAAATTCAGTAGATTTTAAGTGATAATCAGTTAAGGAAGCTGGCCTTCTCCAGAGGTCTGATCTCAGTTCGCAAGGTCCCACACTTTGAGATCATTCCCATGTTTCTCCAGATTGGTAAAGTTTTACCACTGCAGCAACGGTGTAAATCTGAGCGACAACACTAACAACAACAGTTCATTCTAAGTCTAATTGCATCAGATGAATAAACACATACAATTCCGTATTATATCATCAGATAAGTAACATTAGGATACTGCACATAGGATCCCAAGTACATAAATAGTTTCTTTTACAAGAGAGTACAACATTACATTGTTTACAATATTGCTATCTAGATTACATTGGAGTACATACATCAAGATAACAGTACATGATTCTACTGATATACAAAACTGGAACATGAACATAAGTTTCTGTCTCCTTAAGCTAGAACAAGATCTGAAATCTACCACATATGGTACATCCTTCTTGCATATGAACAATAGCAAGGGGAACCAATGGAGATAAAAGTACAACCACCCGACCATGTGGGACCCTAAGGTCCACCCCCCATGCTAGGAGATAACAATAAGGTCCCACCAAGCAAACAACCAATAAGATAATAGGCTAACAAGTGCAAGGACTACATGTGACTCAAATATAACACTGGTCAACAAAGACATCACAAGCAACTTAAACATTACTTACACACTTAACTGTACTTCTAGAGGCACTCACACAACCAATGGAGGAAATACAGCTAGGGAGTGCTAGACTGCATTAGGGAGGAGTGTCATCACATAGCTTGTCATGGGTTGTCCTGGTAGGTCTTCCTAGGCCCCAGTCCCCATCCTGGGTTGTCTTGGCAGCCTCTCCTAACCCCCGACCCCCATACAAACTCATGCGGAACAAACATACCTTTCATGAGGAGAAGGTAGTTGATCTTTCCATTCCAGGCCTTCTCATCTCAACTCAAGCCTAAACGAGTACTTGAGCAATGAGTGAGGCATACTTTATCTTGATTGATGTGAATTCTACCCTTTCCCCCTAACTCATAATTAGGATTATCACTGGATTAAGAAACCCTCCAATGGGTTGTCTTGGACACCTCTTTGGGTTCTAGCCCCCATTGAGAGCCACTCCCCCTCCTTACAACTTGTAAACCCTATACAAGGCAAGGCATTAACCATCTTGCACAATTATCATTAACACGTAAATCCATAAACAAAGAAAGGTATTATGCATTTTACACATTTATCACAAGCACATAACATAGAGCAAGGCATTATCCATCTTGCATAGTCAACATAATCACATGAATAGGTACACTAAGTATGGGATAAACCATCTTGTACATATATCATACCAACATGAATAAGAGGCAATATTTCAAGAATACATTTCATTCAACTCACATGATGCACACATAGCCAACCCCCACACAATCATACCCTCCTAGGCCTTTGGAAACCATTTCCCCAAATGACACAAACAATTGACACCATTAAAACACAATGGTCACACATTATATTCACTTTCCAATGCACATAATAAACCAAGATCCCACAAATGCAACATATGATCTGATGCACCAATAATGGGTCTTAAAGAATGCAACATTAATTTCAATAATGGTCAATCATCCAACACATAAAGTGAATCTATCTCAACAATGTAGAACAATATTATTCTAACTACTAGTAGCAGTTACTAATATGATCAAATGATATAAGTGCCATAAGTAACAATATTTAATCCATTCCTATGCTATTGGCAATAGATAATATTAAGAGTCTTACTTAGACTAATTTCAAGGTTAGCATTTAGTAGTTGAAAGTAATGGACTATTATCAATGACTCATCATTGAATGATTTCCAATTAAAACCCAAAATCGATACTTCTACCTTAAATTAGAACTAGGTTGATTCTATTCCCTTAAAACACAATAAGTCTCAAAAATTATCATCCAATTTAATTCATTTTCCTTCTACCATAATCTAATTTTTAGATAAAAGATATAACTTGATAAACGTTATGTTATTTCTAATGCATTTAAGAGAATATAATTCAATTCCAACATAAACATTTTCATAATCACTACCCCATGTATGATTTCCAAAATCTTTTAAGTTATGTTCTATTATTAAATCTAGATTAGACTATATTGCTAATTTCAAATCCTAAGAAAAGAACTTAAAGACAAGAATTAGTCTTCAGATAACAAAATATCATCGACAAAAACATACTAATATGATCGATTAAGATATGCAAGAACAAATACTATATTAGAAAGAATATAAATATAGAATGTTTTGATAATAATAAGAGATTTCAAAAAGGAAATGCTCTAGTAGACATGTATGCAAAAGTGAGAGCATAGACAAAGTACATTAACTATTTAGCAAATTGCCTCAAAGAGATGTCAAATTATGGAATGCAATGATTAAAGTATATGCACATAATGGATTTGTAGATATAATAACAACAACAAAGATGGCATAGGAATGTCTGTCACTAATTGATACATATCTTTGAATTGACAAACTAAGTATTGCTAATTTTTGGATATGATTTAAATAGATAAGAGATGAATCTTAAATAAAATTTTCAGAGAAACCCAGTTCAAAGATATAGAGCTATTGGTGACGCAACTAACTGTTTTAACAGAGACGAAATTGGTGAGAGGTAGATAGTCACACAATATTCCTAACTGATTTAGATAACCTGGCCATGCACCATATAAAAAAAATTAGAGGAACCCAGTTCGTAAAAATAAAGATGAAATGAGTGAGAGATAGACAGTCACAAAATATTCATATCTCAAAAATAACAAATTGGGTAAGGCTAATTTTTTGATATGATTTAGATAACTAGGACATACACCATATATAAACAATTTAGAGGAACCCAGTTCATAAAAATAAATTTATGGCTAACGTAACAGACTGGGTTCAGAATATGAAGAAAATAATTCACAAAATAATATAAAACTTGCATATTACAAATTTATTTCACTAAATCTAATGCAACAATAAATCAGATTCATATCTTAGTCCATACCTAGAATATTACTTCTATCACATCTTCATAAAATTCCCAGCTCACATCCATTTTCCCTCCAAGTCTTTTTTTCTGGAAGCTATGGTTTATGGTACGAAAAGAAAAATGAAAACTTCCTGAGAGAGAGAGAGATCCTGAAAACATAAAACATGTTATGCTATTTGAAATGTATGCTCGCCGCAAATTATGTCTTGAGATTACAAAAATAATGTTGAGCATGCATAACCACCCCCCATAATTTCTTCCAGAAGATTCTCCTTACTAAAGGCAATAAATTCTGCCTTTTTTACTTTCTTACAATTTTCTATTTTTAACCATACGATAATTTCTCTTTGATTTTATCTATTTTAGAATTTTCTTTATATATAAGTTTTTATGACAACTCATAAATATTATAAATTTATTTTTATTGCCACTAACAAAATAATTACTTGTTTATAAAATATTTTCATTTTAATTTTATCAATTATATTCCTATTTTAATATCACTTTATTTTCCTCATTATAATTATTATTATTTATTGACCTTAGATTACAATATAATATAATTTCCCATAAACTTAAATTTACATAAAAGCATATTTATTTATTTATCAAAGTGCCCTCTTCACTAAACTATTTTATTTTAATGCAACAATTAACCAAAGCATTAATCAAATAATTCTAAACTAAATAACCCAAATGCTGAACAATACCTGACACTATGCACAATCGAAAAGCATGACCACAACAACAACATGACTGACTATTATGCCCAAACAGACAACACTGACTATGTGCAAAACTGGATACTCATCCTTTTTAAGGATGATGGCTAACTAGGGGACCATATGTTATCTCCATTTAACAATTTCTATTGGGTTTAAGGCATGCTCAGACCTATCAATTCAGGTGGAGTCGATCCCTAATACTTGCAACTTGCAGCACACAACATGGTCTATGCACAAGTATAATAAATATAAAACGGTCACAGAGTGAAAGAGAATCATAACATCACCAGATGCTCATGAATGAGCAGTATGGCATTGTCTCTTTTCACACCACACAATAATCAAATCATCCTATAATACAAAATTAGTCGTATAAAAATCATTTCTAACATATGACAATCATAGTAAGATCAACATCATAATCACCTAAATGTAAAACAATGTCAGAGCATATGAATTATCAATGTCACAACAAGGATTATCAATAAAACATGCTAATTGTCATATGAAACCACACATGAGGATAATCAAGAAGGTCACCAACATGAATGTAGCATCTACCAACATCATATAATGTACAACATCAACTATTGAACATACCCTAAATATTCCTATTATTTTACCTTCATCTTCCTACTCCTTAACCAGACTATCTGCACATCCAAGGTGAGAATGGAGGGGCATTACAAGCACATTTCATTCCAGGAAATCTTAAAGATGGTTCTTTGATCTTGGCCAAGAAGTTTGTCCAAGAAACCTTTCGTTTGCATGGAGTACCTAAGATGATCATATCGGATCGAGATACTCGCATCACTTCTAGATTTTGGACAACATTGAATGTAGCTTTGGAGGCAAGATTGAATTTAAGTTCAACGTATGATCCTTAGACTGATGACCAGATAGACAGAGTAAATCAGATAATTGAAGACCTCCTTAGGATGTATTGTATGGATCAATAGTATAAGTGGGAGGAGTATCTTCCATTGGTGGAGTTTGCATATAATAATTCCAACCATGCATCTTTGGGGATGGCACCTTTTGAAGCTCTTTATGGGCATAAGTGTTGCACACCTATCAGTTGGGATAAGGTAGAAGACAAGATTTTGATTGGTCCCGATATGCTTAGATTGATGGATGATCAAATGAGATTGATCAAGGAGAAATTGAAACAAGTGGCAGACTGATAGAAGAGCTATGCAAATATGAATAGGATGTTCAGATATTTTTCAGTGGGGGACAAAGTCTTTTTGAAGGTCAAACCTCATAAGAGCTCTGTATCATTTCCTAAATCATCCAAAATGACACATAGATTTGTAGGTTTGTTTGATGTGATGGAAGTGATCAACCCAATTGCTTACAAACTTGTTCTACCAATTTCTCTTGTCCAAATCCATAATGTATTTCATGTGTCTTTGCTTAATCCATATCATCCTGACACCTCACACATACTTGATTGGCATGGTTTGTAGGTATAGGATCCAAGAGTGGTGTTGGTGGAGCCCACTCAAATTCTTGATAGACAAAATGTTAAGTTGTGTAACAGAGATATTATTCAGTATAAGGTTTAGTGGGACCAATATTCTATGGATAGTGCCACATGGGAGAATGTAGAGGAGATAGACCATTCTTTTACTCATTTGAATAGGATGTTTAGATATTTTTCAGTAGGGGACAGAGTCTTTTTGAGGGTCACACCTCATAAGAGCTCCATATCATTTTGTAAATCATCCAAAATGACAACTAGATTTGTAGGTTTGTTTGATGTGATGGAAGTGATCAACTTGATTGCTTACAAACTTGTTCTACCAATTTCTCTTGTCCAAATCCATAATGTATTTCATGTGTCTTTGCTTAATCCATATCATCCTAACACCTCATACATATGTGATTGGCATGGTTTGTAGGTACAGGATCCAGGAGTGGTGTTGGTGGAGCCCACTCGAATTCTTGATAGTCAAAATGTTAAGTTGTGTAACAGAGATATTATTCAGTATAAGGTCTAGAGGGACCAATATTCTATGGATGGTGCCACATGGGAGGATGTAGAGGAGATAGACCATTCTTTTACTCATTTGAATAGGATGTTCAGATATTTTTCAATGGGGGACAAAGTCATTTTGAGGGTCAAACCTCATAAGAGCTCCATATCATTTCGTAAATCATCCAAAATGACACCTAGATTTGTAATTTTGTTTGATGTGATGGAAGTGATCAACCCAATTGCTTACAAACTTGTTCTACCAATTTCTGTTGTCCAAATCCATAATGTATTTCATGTGTCTTTGCTTAATCCATATCATCCCGACACCTCGCACATACTTGATTGGCATGGTTTGTAGGTATAGGATCCAGGAGCGGTGTTGGTGGAGCCCACTCAAATTATTGATAGATGAAATGTTAAGTTATGTAATAGAGATATTATTCAGTATAAGGTCTAGTGGGACCAATATTCTATGGATAGTACCACACGAGAGGATGTAGAGGAGATAGACCATTCTTTTGCTCATTTGAATAGGATGTTCAGATATTTTTTTGTGGGGGAGAAAGTTTTTTTGAGGGTCAAACCTCATAAGAGCTCCGTATCATTTCATAAATCATCCAAAATGACACCTAGATTTGTAGGTTTGTTTGATGTGATGGAAGTGATCAACCCAATTGCTTACAAACTTGTTCTACCAATTTCTCTTGTCCCAATCCATAATGTATTTCATGTGTCTTTGCTTAATCCATATCATCCTGACACCTTGCACATACTTGATTGGCATGGTTTGTAGGTATAGGATCCAGGAGCGGTGTTGGTGGAACCCACTCAAATTCTTGATAGATGGAATGTTAAGTTGTGTAACAGAGATATTATTCAGTATAAGGTCTAGTGGGACCAATATTCTGTGGATAGTGCCACATGGGAGGATGTAGAGGAGATAGACCATTCTTTTACTCATTTGAATAGGATGTTCAGATATTTTTCAGTGGGGGACAAAGTCTTTTTGAGGGTCAAATCTCATAAGAGCTCCATATCATTTCGTAAATCATCCAAAATGACACCTAGATTTGTAGGTTTGTTTGATGTGATAGAAGTGATCAACCCAATTCCTTACAAACTTGTTCTACCAATTTCTCTTGTCCAAATCCATAATGTATTTCATGTGTCTTTGCTTAATCCATATCATCCTGACACCTCGTACATCCTTTATTGCCATGGTTTGTAGGTACAGGATCCAGGAGTGGTGTTGGTGGAGCCCACTTGAATTCTTGATAGACGGAATGTTAAGTTGTGTAACAAAGATATTATTCAGTATAAGGTCTAGTGGGAGCAATATTCTATGGATAGTGCCACATGGGAGGATGTAGAGGAGATAGACCATTCTTTTACTCATTTGAGTACTTAGTTGAGATACTTTTATTTTCTTAGTGTGGTACTTTATTGCTATAATGTGATGCTTTGTTTTCATAGTGTGATACTTTTTATAGCATTAGTGAGATATTTTTATTACTTTAGTGTGTGTAATAAGACATCATGACGATGTCTCTTCCTAATGGGGAAGGATGTCACATCTCGACCTTTTGCTTGCATTTATAGTTTAGTATACTTGATGAGACTATTGTACATTACCTTTTGATTGTTTGATTATTGGATAAATACATGTGTGTGAAGGAAATTTATCGTTATTTCTAAAAATGCATAAAATTGAAATTGAAATGATGATGAATTACTATGTTTATGATTATGAGCTTATATCTTTCTCATGCTTCGGTTATGGTTTTATGAATAACCTATTGACGAGAATTTGAGTGTGAATGAGTGTAGGAACATGTTGAAGATGAGAACATGGTTGAGGTAGAACTATCCTAGCTGCCCAGTAAGAGTTGGCATGACGGAAAACCCGATGCACACACACTCACATAGTTGCATAAATACTATATTACGAATGTTTTCATTATGCATTTGTGTTATCTTAGATACATAGTTTTAATTGTCCATTATACCTTGAATATTGTTTATAGTTCTGATGGTTCAAATGATTAGTTTACATATATGTAATTTTTCTTAGTATGTATGTTCTTATTATACTGAAATATATATATATATATTTGCATGGCTAATTGTATGAAAGCAGTGGTAAAGTGAAGTTTTAAAATTAAGAAATGAAGAAAGACTTGAGCTTGGTTGATTCATCCAAAACACCCAAATTAGGGTAGTTAAAACATATAAAAATACAGAGTAGAAAACAAGATGCAAAAAAAGCATCGACGAAGAGAAGGAAGAGAAATTTTGAACATCGATTTGAGGGTTTTTTGATAGCAGATTCAAAGATTTTTTGGAGCATCTAGGACATCATTCTAGCTCCATCTTCTCTCATAAAATCAGTATGTGTATTCTTTGATTGTCTTGAAATTTACTTGGATGTTTGATGAAAGGAATGAAATATAGGCCTCTTTGTTGTTTTGTTTCTTTTTAACTCAACAGTGGTTTTCATAATTTGATTTTGTTGTTTCATCTATATATGCACAAATCACAAATTTGGTCCCATGTTGTTTTGTTTTTAAAACCATTCTAAGAGTCAAATTACTACCATTTCTATTTCATTTTTGCTAAGTAAACTAATATGCACTTCCACCAATCGAAGATTGTACTCTCAATCTAAGAATACCATCCCCATTGCTAGTTATCCATTTTCTAAATTTTCCTAAGATGCATTCACTTTTTTTCTTGTATTGTTACTATCATGGCTATTTTAACACATGTAGCTTGAAAAGAATGGTTTAAACCCCATAATTATTACTGTAATTGAACTACTTTACCATGGCCCATGGTTTTCTCGATAGAAAACAACAGTGCTTGATTAGAGCCTTATTGTCTTCTAGATTTGTGTGCTTGTGTTTCCACAAAAGCCATGAATCTATTTATGTCAGTTATTCTTTTGTGAGGGTTGAACCATTTATGATAGTTCTCTCTCACATGGCTTTGGATATTTTTCTTTTTGTTCTTTATTTATGAACATGGGGAGTTTGCAATTTGAATATTCATTTTATATATGCATAAGCATTTAGAGATCTAGATAAATGAATAAGAACTTTTTGACTCCTAGCATGAGTTCCATGTCAGCTATAGAGCATTGGATTATTGTTTCCCTTTTTAAGCTGCTATTAATATGCTTGCTTATAAGCTTTTTTGATACAAGGATGCCAAAAGTAACTTTCTGATAGATAAATATTAGTATAAATGCTGTTTTATGTGATTTTGTTTGTGTTGTCTAAGAAGGTTATGAGTTTGATTTATATATATACACTTTTATTGGTAATATAGAGAGGTAAATATCTATTGTTTGAATACAAATCATGAAATCGAACCTTGCATAATGATATGAAAATAGTTCAAATCAAATTTTCCTTATCTCAAAATTATTACATCTATAGCATGATATTAAATTCTACTTGTGAGAATGAAATCATTAAATTATTCTTTCATTTGAGATAATTGCACATGTATGAGGGATATATATGTTGAGAATAAGGAATACTGAGAGGGGAGGTGAATCAATATTCCACAAAACCACTTCTTAACAAATTTATTTATCCAATTTCTAAAGTTAATAATATGAAAGCAGAATAAACATAGTAACAGCAACCATAACAACATAACACATGAACACTAGGATTCTATGTGGAAAACTCAAAAAGGGAAAAACCATAGTGAGTAGTAGCTCACAATATATTAATATAGCACAATATTAGATTACAAGAAGGCTCACTGCCTTAGGGCTCACTGGGCAGAGAAATGCTCACTGCAAGAAAGGCTCACTGCCAAAACAGGCTCACTACCTAGAGAAAGAAGGAAGAAAGAAGAATGGCTCACTGCCAAATTGAACTACTCATATTGCATCTACACATGCATAGTTGCAACTCCAATGAAGCACAAAAATACTATCTCAAAACTCTTTATGTCTGATTGATTTGTTTCAGTGCTCTGCTTTTGCATGGGAACAAGATCTCTCTTCTTCTGCTCTTTATTGCTTCCACAAAATCTCCTTCCACTATATGTTGCACATATGTATATTCACATTCTCAACACCACCACCAAACACTAAATTCAATCCCATATATATCTGCAACACTTAAGATCTTAATATTAGGTCCGCATACTTAGATGAAGTGGATAGTTAATAAAATTGTAGCTCTTTGGCCAAATCCATTCATCAAAATACATAGCGAACCTCAAGAATATTTGAAACATCTTCTCATATGTCAGCTCCAACTATAGAACCATTTAGGATAAAGTTATAATCAATAGGACTTACTACATATAAATCAAACTATCATGTTGTCCTCAAACTCAAGATACTACTGGTTCAGTTCAACTATCGGACTACATCTTTTACTACGGACCACAGGGCTTGCTCAAAATCATATCAAGGACTCTTTAGACATCACCAATCATACCTTCAGAATTGTAAATAAAAATATTCTTTAGCAGCAAGATGCGGACCAACAGAACTCAGACTCTATCAAAGTCAAACTCTAACAAACACTGTAGCGATAATCAACATCTTGCAACTATCTTTCCAATGGACTTCAGATCTTACAACTCTAGATTTAGACACTTGATACAAGTGTTTACAACACCTCAAAACCGCATAACAAAATATGCACTTGCAGAGAAATGTGGATCATTTTACTTTGTACTATACACTATCCCTATCTTACTTCTGTTCATCTAGAGCTAGATATTTTCTTCAAATGACTTCCAGAGGAAGTCATGACCTAAACACTAGAATATATCATCATCAAGTGGCTATGAGTCAACATACCTAAACTTAATTTGCAAGTCTTCATTTGCAGGGGCATACTAATCCACTTTCTGTTCCTTACTCTAAATATTGTCTGTACTTATTCATTCTGGCCTTCTGGTCTTGATTACTCTTGTGCCTTGTTGCCAAATCTAGTTGGTCTTCTAGAGTGATGTCTTCTTTGCCTTGTTTCCATCATTGAAAACACTCAATTATTCAGCATAGAATTGTCTCTTGCAAACAATCTCTTCCTTTGGCATTGATGGAAACACTTAGTGAAAAATGCTTGACTACCTTGACTGCTCCCCCTTTTTATATACACTATATTTCTTCTCCCCCTGAGATGTTTGCCCATTTTTCATTGATATTCTTCTCCCCTTTTACATCAATGGCAAAGGTGTAGGTTTCAGAGTAAAAAAAATTCAAAACTACAAAGTTTGCTATACTCTGCCGCATATATACCAATACACATTTGTATCTTAATTTATAGTTGAAGGTAAAATATAAATATAGATAGTATTTATTAAGGCTATATCTCTGTTCCAACTATTCCTTGTAGTCTCCAAAATATGGATGTGGCTATTTATCAAAAAGACTTGCTTTTTTGCCTCTTGCACATTTGATGGTGTATCAATTAATGCTTGTGATTTCAAGGCATCATCTACCAGATTGGTCATGGAATCAATTTTTGGACTTATTAACCACCTTATCTAGCACAACCTGTCTTTGATTTCTTCCATTTTCTTCATCAGAATGCTCAGATCATTGTGAATGAACTTACAACCTATGTCTCTTTGGCACTTACTAACTCAATTGCCAGATTATGTCTTAGAAATATTAAGCAGTTTGAGTTCCATGTCCTTGATTTTATCTTCTAATTCCTTTGTAGCCTCTAGCAAAGATTAACAAAATTTGTACAAGTCATAGCCTTCTTTTATGGCACATTGTATACCTCTTATTCCTTTCTCTAAAGAGATTTTATCATTGATCAACATGGTTTTTAACTCAGCTAATCTTTTCTCATCAAATTCATTTCTGACCTTTGTTTCTACAGATTTTTCAAATGATTCAAAATGACTGCTAAATGATTTTATCATACCTTTTAGTTGATCAACAGATGATGTCGAAGTGTCTTTCTGGTATTCAGGTATCAATTCTCCTAGTATATCAGATACTATTGTAATGATCTTATTCCTTTGCTTGGGCAAATGATACTAATTCAAATTTCTATTCCAGAGACAAGGAATTTAGATTTATTGGTTCTTAAAGAAACTTGGGTGGATCTAGGATTTTTGTACTTTGTAGCTTTTGCAAGGTTTCTGTAATAGTGTCTCTTGCCACTTTTTCTTCACAACGTGAAACTTTCTTTCTCTTCTTTTCTTCAATTCTGGCTTCTATAAAGGATGAGGTCCTTATTCTTTTTCTGGGACTAGAATCTGGTCTCTCCTCTTTAAATATCTTTTCTTTCCTTTCTGGAATGCTTGATGTCCATTCTATTGGAGCACTTATGGACATTGATCCTCCTGATTTGATTTTTGCATTACTTAATTGTTCATCTGATGTTTTCTCTAATTGCTTAGGTTCCATCAACATTCTGGAAGATAGATTCTGAGAATGTCCCAAATCTGTCTTGTTTGGAATCAATAGGTTTACTTAGTAGTGCATCAACTAATTCAGTTAAGACATCGTTTGCAACTTCATAACCTAGTGCAGGGACCCATACAGTTCTTGGTTCCATAGCTTCCATGAAGCATTTGTCTTTATCCAGCATGAATATAATATCCTTTTCATACTTTATCACTACTTTTTTAGGTATCCAGAACCTTCTTACCATTTTTTATTGAAATTATTTGAAATATTTCCATATGATTTTGTTTTGTATATCTACATTACCCAAACTCTGTAAGTGATTTCTTATTTGAGCAGCTACAGGTATGTGATTAAGCCAAACAATATTTCCTAAACTAGATAGCTCTCTCAAGAAGTAAAAGAGTAAACATGTAATCAATGTTCCATATTTGAAAAGGTGATTAGTTTCTTTTGTTCTTTTCAAATTCTCCATAAGTTCACTCTGGAGCAATTCACAAAGGTCATAATTTGTATTGTTTTTGATCATGTCATATGTTATGTATATAGCTGATGCAGACATAGAATTTTCCTTGTTGGAGAAGTATACTTTGTATCCAACAATCATTGATGCAAATCTGATAGTTGGATCCCTAATATCATTCACTGTAAGGGCATTCTTATCAAAGTTGGCTCATGTTATCTGCATTACCACATTGTTCTTCATTTTTTTTATGCCTGGAACCCTTTCAGAAGAGCTCATACTAGTTACAACTTTAATCACTTCTTTAGTTATCATATAGGGTTCATCAAGCCATAAAGATTCATCATGAATTCTGCTTAAAATAAGTTTGACCCATGCACCAATCAGAATTGCGGGAAAGTCCAACTAGGTGTCAAGTTTCTTTTCCCCTAAAACTTTGTAATCATCTTTCAGCATAATGTCCACAGTAGTTAGTTCATCCAAATACAATTTTCCTAACTTCATGTGATCATATTCTTCTAGACTAGTACGAATGTATGCTCTGATATCTTCCATATGCATGACCCCATGTGGAGTAATTGAGAATGCTCCTAATGGATCATTTTCTAGTGATTTGAAGATTTTTTTCTAAACTTGGGGCGAGGCAATTTCCCTATCTCAATTACCTGAGGAGTTAACATTTTCCCAGAGAAATTTAATTTTCATAGAAGGGTTTCAAGTTGTAAATACCTCTTTCATCAGATTAGTGTTTCCTTGATCTTGATATGAAATCCTTTGGAGAATACTATAGTCGCCTTGAATTTTTCTTTGATTCACCTTACTCACTTGAGTGCATGGAATACATAATGATTTTTCCTTCGGATACAACTCCTTTTAACCTTCACATGCCAAAACTAAAGTATCATTAATGTCATCTTACAATAAGTTGTTGAGCACCTTCCTGACATCCACAGACACTTTAGATTACTCTCCAAATCTTCACAATTGGTCCTTTTCTTCTGAAACTTGCTTCAAAGGATTTTTCATGTGATTCTTTTTATCATATCTTCATGGTGGGTTCTAGCACTAACTATCTAGCTGGGGATTTTGGATTTTCAACACTGCTCCCCTTGAGCCAGATCTCTCAATTTACCTCCGAGAGGAAGTTTCTACACCAGATGATGGTGTGGATCTATCCTCTTCTTTAATTACTTCTTTCTTGATCTAGATCATGTCCATTTCCTTTTTAGTTTCAACTGGATCAACCTTTTCTTTTCCTTTATCATTCCTTTGCTCTGTTTTCTTTTTTTTAGTATGGTAGTTTCCTTTTACATTTTTGCTTCTACAGATTCTTGCAATATGTCCATAGTTGTTGCAATTGTAGCATACCACATTCCTTTGCCTTTGATTCCTTCTATTGATTGGATTTGATCTACATTGATTAGACATATGTCTAAATCTGTTGCATGCAAAACACTTTCCATTGAATGATTGACTATTCCTTACATTGTAAGACCCATTTCTTACCAGATTTTTGCAATCATTTAATTTGTGTCCAATTTTCTTGCAACTGAAACATTGACCAGAGAATGATGGAACATTCTGATTTTCTCTACTCCTGCATTGAGTAGATTTATGACTAAACTTATTGCAATTAAAATAGTGGCCATTAAAAGATGGATACCTCTGATCATTTGGCTATCTGATTGGAGGTCTTTTGCTTTGATTTTTGAACTGGTTCCCTCTATTTTTCTTTAACTCAGTATTTGTTTGATCAGATTTTGAACTTTCTCCTTTCTCAAATCCCAAACCTTTCTTATCATCGGCACTCTTTTGACTAGCAATCATATCATCAATCTTTACAAAACTTAACTTGAACTTTTCTTCATAGCTCTTGGCTTTTTCCAAGTTTTCTTTTAGACTAACAATTTCTTTTTCAAGTTTGGCATAGTCTTCTGATTTTCTTTTCACAATTAAATTTAGATCTTCTTCTGCTTTTGTTCTTTCTATAACTTCTACTTCCAAATCATTCAGGGTTTCATTTGCTGATATTAATTGATCACTAACTTCTTTGTATTTGTCTTTGAATTTCTTGACTTGTTCTTTTAATTTTGAGATACATTCATCAGCTTCTTGTAAGTTATCCTTTAGATCCCTAACTTCTGCTTCAAATTATTCAAGATCAATAAGATCTGCTTCTAGTTCCTTATTTCTTTCATTATTTCCAAATCTTCTTGCTGCCATGATTACACTACCCAAAATGTTCCTCAAGCTATTAGACTTCTTCCAAGGAACTTGGCTTTGATACCAGTTGTTGAGAATAAGGAATACTGAGAGGGGGGTGAATAAGTATTCCACAAAACCACTTCTTAATAAATTTATTTATCCAATTTTTAAAGTTAATAATATGAAAGAAAAATAAACATAGGAACAACAACCATAATGACATAACACATGAACCCTAGGATATTTATGTGGAAAACCCAAGAAGGGAAAAACCATAGTGAGTGTTAGCTCACAATATATTAATATAGAGCAATACTGGATTACAAGAGGGCTCACTGCAAGAAAGGCTCACTGGCTAGAGAAAGAAGGAAGAAAGAAGAATGGCTCACTGCCAAATTGAACTACTCATATTCCATCTACGCATGCATAGTTACAGCTCCAAAGAAGCATAAAAATATTGTCTCAAAACTCTTCATATCTGACTGCTCTATTTCATTGCTTCACTTTTACATGGGAATAAGATCTCTCTTCTTCTACTCTATATTGCTTCATCAAAATCACCTTTCACTATATGTCACACATATGTCTATTCACATTTGTAACACCACCACCAACCACTAAATTCAAACCCATATATATATATATATATATATATATATATATATATCTGCAACACTTAAGATCTTCATATTAGGTTGGCATACTTAGATGAAGTGTATAGTTAATACACTTGTATCTTGTCGGCCAAATCCATTCATCAAAATACATAGCCGACCTAAATAATATTTCAAACATCTTCTCATATGTCAGATCCAACTATAGAACCATTTAGGATAAAGTTCTAGTCAATAGAACTTACCACACATAAATCAAACTATCATGTTGGCCTCAAACTCAGACTACTACTGGTTTAGTTCAACTGTCAGACTACATATTTTATTGCGGACCATAAGGCTTGCTCAAAATCATATCAAGGAATCCTTAGACATCACCAATCATACTTTCATAACTGTAAAGCAAAATATTCTTTAGCAGCAAGATGCGAACCAACAGAACTCAGACTCTGTCATAGTCAAACTCTGACAAATACTATAGTGATACTTAGCAGCTTGCAACTTTCTTCTTGGTGGACTTCAAACCTTACAACTCTAGATTTAGACACTTAATACAAGTGTTTACAACACCTCAAAACTGCATAACAAAATATGCACTTGCGGAGAAATACGAATCATTTTACTTTACACTGTACACTGTCCCTGTCTTACTTCTCTTCATCCAAACTTAGATATTTTCTTCAAATGATTTTCGAAAGAAGTCATGACCTAAACACTAGAATATATCATCATCAAGTGGCTATGAGTCAACATACCTAAACTACATTTGTAGGTCTTCATCTGCGGAGGCATACTGATCCACTTTCTGTCCCTTACTCTGAATACTATCCATACTTAGTCATTCTAGCCTTCCGGTCTTGAATACTCTTGTGCCTTGTTGCCAAATCTAGTTGGTCTTCTTCAGTGATGTCTTCTTTGCCTTGTTTCCATCAATGACAACACTCAAATATATATATATATATATATGTATATATATGTATATATATATGTGTATATATATATATACATGTATATATATATACATGTATGTATATATACATATATGTATGTATACATATATATATATATATGTATGTGTGTATTATACATACATATATATATACATATACATATATGTGTATACATATATATATATATATACATATGTATACATATATATATCTATATATATGTGTGTAATATATATATATAGATATATATATGTATATATAATACACACACACACACATATATATATATAGATATATATATATATATATATATATATATCTATGTATACATATATATGTATACATATATATATGTATGCATACATATATATGTATATATACATATATATATATATACATATATATATGTATATATATATGTATATATACATATGTATATATATACATATATATGTATATATATATGTATACATATATATGTATACATATATATATGTATATATATATATGTATACATATATATGTATACATATATATATGTATATATATATGTATACATATATATGTATACATATATGTACATATATGTATATATATGTATATACATATATGTATACATATATAAATCTCTTTATCCTGCTTACAAAAATAGCATGAATACGGTTCAAAAAACATGAATTTTAGATAGTAGTTTCATCTAAAATAAATATCGTATGAAGTTCATATGTATAAAGAGTCATTGTAGATCTTCTATTTGCATGAAAACTAAATTACAATTCACATTAAATTTTGCATGAAAAGAAGAAAAAGAATTGTTTATTGGGCATATGCATCTTCTGTCATAGATTATCTTTGTAAAGAAAGTAGATTATTTTCTATGCATGTGATGAGTTTACCTTCTAGGAAAGGGTGTCAAATATGGGCTGACATAAAAGGTTGATCCTCTTTTTAGGATCTCGCGATACAATCATAAGTATTTTGGCTAAATTTATGTTTTTATTGAAATATATTAATGTTTGCCTAGTTTATATTGATATGTTTCTCTACCATATCCTGATAGTAGGACATTGCATATCTTAGAAATGCATATAGATATATCAGATTGCACTAGGTTTCCATCCTGCCTATTGTTTTCAGGTTCTTAGGCATTTCATGCAGGGTTAGGTGTTCTTCAAAGTAGGAAGAATTCCAAGAAAATGTAAGCTTCGTGGTTGGGCGGAAAAGAGCTTGAGCCATATTCTCATCTCTCAACTTTGTAGATGACTACATGGGTTAGTGGCAGCCGGTGGTAATGACTATATTAATATATCATTACTTGTATAATTCTTATATTTGCACATCATCATTTGTATAATGTTGAATATATGGCATGAGAGCCAGAGTTGTACCTTTTTATGTATAAAATTTTCTTGTGCTAACTCCTATATTAGGCACTTGTACTTGTGAGATGTAATATGACATTTTTACATATATTGAAGATGTATCATTTCAATTTTATATTAATGTGAATTTGAGCATTTATTTATATTCTGTGATATAGTTTATGGGTTACATACTTTACAAAACTACTCTAATCTTGGACAAACTTTTAGAGTCATTGTCATCATGGTCAATCTCTAATTTGAAGGCATGAGAATGCCTCTAGACTTGTTGGGAATAAGGTTATTAGAGTTTTGGGTGATGAAAACTATGAAAATGTGTTTGTGCTTAGTTATAAGTATAGGAAGGTATAGGTTAGACTCAAGACACTTGAGAGGTCTATTCTTTTAAGAAATATGGTTAAGATAAACTTGGTCATGATAGAATTATAAATGTATTATGGAAACCTACTAATCTTGCATTTAATGATGACACTAAATTAAACCAATATGATCTAATGATGTGAGCCACTTTTAATATGTGTGGAGGTTATTCTTGCTAGTCATATGTCCCAAGATGTGTGTTGAATTATGATGGAAATTCTTATATTTGTGTTTGGCAAATGTTTAAGCAACTAACAATATGTATTATCATTTATATTGTATGGTGGTTTACCTTTATATCTATTTGGTGGGTAATTATGTTAAGCTTTATGACTGGTAATATGTAAATGTTTCATACTTAGAAGTAGAATGTTGTATAATAGTACTATTGTGGGTGTTTGTTATTTTTAATTCCCATCCTGATCTCAAAAGGGCAATCTAAACAATAGACAACTCTAATGATTGACTTGCCTTGAGGGATTGGCCAATGAACAAGAAAAGTTAGATTATACTTTTCTTCTGCACTTTAGGCTCTGCAAAACCTAGGACGGTAGTCCTTTATAGTATTTATTCTATATCTTTTTTTATTTATCTCAAATATTATTCCTAGCAGATGTGTTCTCTCTAATATGCCTAACGAAATACAGATATAATAGAGTAATGGTTTAGATTCTTAGCCATTAAAACAAAGCTCTTCTAGGAGAACATAGGAATAACATTATATTCATAACTTAGGACATAAATAGAAATTCATCTTGATTTTCAATATAGATGACCAAGACGTTGTATTGAACAAAAGTTTAAAGAGATCAATGCCTCAATCCAGGGCTACAGAATCAAAATAGATATAAATGAAAACTAATGCAACAATATTTTCCTAGTTTGTGGAACAATATGACAATGTATTACATTGTCATGATTCTATTAGTTCAAAACCAACTCTACTTAGGAATCCCTTGATGCGGAGAGCATAGTGGAAGCGGACACTTTATCAAAAACAAAAATTGAACCTTCGAATTCACTATCGACAGGACTTAATAACATCGGCAAACTCAAAAACTATTTTGCTGACACTTCGGTGTGACCACTCCCCATTGGCGAACTCCTTGTTTATTCTCCCAATATGCTGATATATGTTGTCTTCGATGAGACCAAATTCATTTTGCACTGATGCACCTCCTATTAGTCCAACACCAATAATCGATATAACTTCCAAAAGCTTCCCCGAGGGGTTGTATTACACCGATGACAACTTCTATAACTCTGTAACTACGTAGACACTAAACAAGTATACAAAAACAAAAAATCAATAGAACAGAAAACAATCTAACTCTAAGGAATTCATTCCACTGATTTTGAAGAAATCTCAACCAGTGGAATGCTTTCAATTTACATCGTTGCATTTAAACTGAACAGAACTTTTTTTATTGCTTCTTCTCAAGAAAAATATACATACATCAATCTTCTCCACCTCTATGTCTGTGTCCCTTAACAAACACAACCTTGCTATATAGAATCTCATATCAGCAGTTACATAAGGTGGAGAGCAAATCACCCTACAACTGCCTCTACCATTCGGTTACATCCATTCAAATTAGTTGCAATCTTTAATGAAACGTATGCAAACTCAATGTTATACTGCTACTTAGCCAACTATGATTCAATATGGTGTTGAGGCCTTACAAACATGAAAAGACATCTTAGATAAAAATAGAGTAGGGATCCTCCTGATCCTCAGTGTCTCGGGGTGCTTCTGCACCATACAACCAACCAATAAAGATTTCCATGTCCCTTGGAAATGTATCTACAAAACAAAATAGTTTTTGTCTCCATCTCTGTTTGTCCTAGTCTTTATCTTTCACTATGCCTCTTTAGCTTCAGGCTTCAAATCTTCACATCAATGGAATAGTGGCGACCAACCAACCAATAATGGAAAACTATTATCAGCATTTCAAAGTATCTTCAGGCTCCTTCTACTCCTAGAAATGGAGTACTCTCAGACTGATCAAATCCTCAATGACTACAACACAATGCTCAATCAGATGTCCATCCTACACGCTACTACAGACCCATTCCTCTTGTCCAACAACAGATCTTGGAGATGCACTACCACTCTCTCTTGTAGTGGCCTCACTCTGGACCCTGTTCCAGCCAAACCTCTATTGGTGAATGGTCACAACAGACCTCATCATCATTTGCCCACACACTACAAGAATCATATTCCTTCTCGCAACTAGATGGCATGAGCATCTACAAAAGTCTAGCAACTACTGTCAGCCTTCAAAATACTTTCTATGATCTCTATTTTCAAAATGGTCACCAACCAAACATTTTGCTTCAACTCTTCATCTGCCTTCTTAGAGACAGAAATCAAATACATAACTACCTAGAACTTTTTCTAGCTCTGATACCAATTTGATGTGGAGAGCATAGTGGAAGAAGACACTTTATCAAAAAAACAAATTTGAACCTTCGAATTCACTATCGGCAGGACTTAATACCGTCGGCAAACTCAAAAACTATTCTTCTGAAACTTTGGTGTGACCACTCCCCATCGGTGAACTCCTTGTTTATTCTCCTGATATGCTGATATATGTTGTCTTCAGTGAGACCAAAGCCATTCTGCACTGATGCACCTCCTATCGGTCCAACACCGATGATTAGTATAACTTCCAAAAGCTTCCCCGAGGGGTTGTATTACACCAATGACAACTTCTATAACTCTGCAACTATGCAGACACTAAACAAGTATACAGAAACAAAAACTCAATAGAATGGAAAACAATCTAACTCTAAGGAAGTCATTCCACTGATTTTGAAGAAATCTCAACTAGTGGAATGCTTCCGATTTACATCACTGCACTTAAACTGAACAGAACTTTGTTTATTGCTTCTTCTTAGGAAAAATATACATACATCAATCTTCTCTGCTTCTGTGTCTGTGTCCCTTAATGAACACAACCCTGCTATATAGAATCTCATATTAGCAGTTACATAAGGTGGAAAGCAAATCACCCTACAACTGCCTCTACCATTCAGTTACATCCATTCAAATCAGTTACAATCTTTAATGACACATAGACAGACTCAATGTTATACCGCTACTCGGCCAACTATGATTCAATATGGCGCTAAGGCCTTACAGACATGAAAAGACATCTTAGACAAAAATAGAGTAGGGATCCTCTTGATTGTCAGTGTCTCAGGGTGCTCCTGTACCATCCCTACAAACATTCATAGCATTCAACATTCTTTTAAAGCATTAAATTTACTCCTTGAGTAAAAGCCCTAAGAAGAACATTTATACACAGGAAAGATTGTTAAGATGAATAGAATGATCCTTTATTAGTTTCTACTCATAAATGAAATGAAGAATACAATGTAGGAGACAATATAGTCTTAGACTTGAACAATATATTTAAGCTATGAATTGGTATTGTCATACAAGATTTGTAAGTACATCAAATTCTATTCCCAAGTAATCACCTAAACTAAGAAAAACTGACTCTATTACTATATGTTCTATGATACAATACTCTCTAAGATCATTTGTCAAAGGCCTTGAATTCCCTTTTATAGAAACAAAGGAGAAAAACAAGCCTCAGGCCTTATGACAAGTGTCACATTTTAATTTGATAATCTTTACACCAACAAGAAACAAGTATAATTGCTCATGGAGAAAATATTCCATAAGGAGCAAAAGTTGTTACATGTATAGTTACAGATCTTGTTGCCTCTAAAGATGCTCACAGAAGGCTGTCATGACATACTCTATTGTTTCTCCATCCACCTTCTCTATGTTTCAACTGCTTTGGAAGAACTAGTGATGTAAATGAGGAAAAAAAGAAGAAATTCACAAAGATAATCCCACGTTGATGCTAAATAAAAAATCAAAGAAGCATATCCTCTTACTAAAAAAGGAATATATTGAATAATAACAACTGCCACATGCCATATTAGTAAACCTTATAAAGCTGGCAAATTGTTATATTTGTCATCCCAAGCCTTATATTGCTCCTCTGTAGGCCACTGAAATGCTAAGAATTCATTAACACTACGTGTATACTTATCATATTCAGCTAGAATTGATTCAACCTCTCTCAAGAATTCCTCTATATGCTGATATGTGTCCCAAAGTCTACCTACACTAGCTCTAAAGAGATCAATATCAATTCTATCATCTTTGCATATCGAAAAAGAGAGAGCCGGAATAATAGCCTCAAACTAAGAAAGACATATTTGGTAAGACTTAACCTCACCATTTTCCTCTTTAACCTCATGCATTATCCTTGCACTATCACTATCAATCTGCTTAATACTAGCTTGTACCTTCTCTTCAAGTTGGTCTACAAATCCTTGTAACTCCCCTACTACCTTTACTATGGTGTAAGTAGGCTTGATCTCCCTTGGGGGTTAGGTTCATAGGTTGATTCCTTATACATCCCTAGTAGAGAAGTATTCCTTGGGATCCATTTCATTAATAAGGGCGTAGACTACTCCTTATCCTTAGTAATTTTCTTGACTACCATTAATAATTTATAGTTGTCCCTATGGACATTCTCTACCTTTCTCAAAACTTTACTCATTAGGTGTCTAAACACACTTGAGACAATGTGCATATTATTCTCCTACTGGTCTCTTATGAAAATATCCTCAAAGGCATTGAGTTGTTTTCTTATTTTTTCATACTCATTTTCAAGTTCAAATTTTGGGGTTGGAGCTGAAGAACTATTGGAAACTATGGTTCCCACATCTCTCACAACTATTACCATTGATAGGGGAGAAGAGGATGGTGCAGGTTGGCGTTGTTGTTGTTGTTGTTGTTTCCACTGGGCTTCTAACTCCTTTAATTTATTATATTCATTCCAAACTTGCATATGCTCTTCCAGCATCTTATCATATTTCTTTTATAATGCATCAATAGTTGCCTTACTGAATTTGGCAACATCAACTTCCATTATTACTGCTTGATGTTGGTGATTGTTTTGATGCAATCATAACAATAAGTTAAAATTCACATAAAATGAACTGAAACTATACTTGAAAGAAAAGAAGGAATCATTTAAGATTCAACTAACCCCAAGTCTACAATGGTTCAGTTGGTCAAGTTCAGTTGGTCAATGTGAAGCTGTAATGTTCAAGGGGCCTTACGTAGTTTAGAGTTCCTTTGTAGTTTTTTGGACTAAGTTTATGCAAAGGGTCATAGATATCAACAAGTATTTTACTCATTTGCATACAAGTGTTACTGTGCTGCGAGTTTTAGATGGTTTTCTTGAATTATTGCAGCTTTTTCCTTCATACACTTATGAAAACTGTCTAGTTTTAACTTTGTTATGCATAGTTCTTCAAATTTGAGAAAACTTTCTTTTGATTTCTACGTTTTCAGCTAAATATTTCAGATGGGTTGGGAAAAGTTAGAAAGATCTAATCTACACCTCATTTACTCTACCAAAGGATCTAATTGTTCTATTATGCACTATGTAAATACTACAGCAATTTGATCAAATCCACAGTAAAAACCTTAAATGCAAGTTATGAGCATTTTCACAAACATACATTTAAAATTGCAAGCTCTCAAAGATAATATTTCAAAACACAAAGAAGAGCAGGAGAACACTCAGAAGATAGATGAAGAACTCCAGATTCTATTGTATTAGAAACAAATAGTCATACATGATTTACAATGTAGGAATGACTCTTAGTTTTATTGATCAAACTACAAAGAACTTACAAGCTTTACAGATACAGTAAGGAAGCCAGACATTCCACGCACACCTTACTACAGACAAACAAGTGACCTCCTTCTTCTACTTCTAAACTAAACTAAGCTAACTTGCTGTGTGCTTCTAAAAATCCCTATTGTAAAGTATTACAGTGTAGAGAGGCACAATATAAAGACTTTCTGATTGTCCTCACTACAGCAAAAAAACCCTAACTAAACCCCTGGCTCAAACCCCTGGTTACAACAATAAATATAGGTGAACCAATTCTTCAAAAATATCTCTGAGCAGTGTCAAATCTGGGTGAAATATTGCCCTTTCTGAGAAGCTCTGGCAGCTCAGCAATAACTTCTATTTGTCTATTGTAGTAATACTCCCAGCTGCAACCATGTCCTCCATTTGAATGGCCTTGACTTCTTTGCACGTCGCCTTTACTTCTTGCTCCTGAGATCAGATTTTCTTCTTCCATGAGGTCACTGTGTTGAATTTCCAGCTGCTTCCTCAACTGCAAGCCTGTAAGACAAGACAAGCAATAAGTATCACATTTATCAAATAAATAGTAGGAAACTCAAAATATCTGTCTAAATCAGTGTGACTGTGCAAAAATGTGGAAATTTGGCTCAGAAAACCCTCAAAACGCGCTCAAAATGCATACAGATTGCCCAAAACCAAATGGGTCAACCATCGCTGACCAGAAAAATGCCACGGGCGCCAAAAATGTGTTTTAAAATTCCCACCGCTTTGTCCATTCCCACCCATCAGCATGATAATCACCATCGGCGCATCCAAAAATCACTTGGGCAATATTCGTTATTTGGCCGATGGCCTTTCTCATTATTTCCTCCTTATTTCTTTCCATCAGCGTAAGTCTGTACTATCGGTGAGCCTCAAAATTCCTTCGCTGATCATTCTCTTCCATCACTTCGTTATTTCTTCCTTGCTCTCCATCGGTGAGAGGTTTGCCATCGGTGAACTCTAAATCCTCTTTGCCAATCCTCATCGTTAGGCCGATGGCAACCTTTGCTTTGTTCCATCAGCGAGAGATTCACCTATCGGCAAGCTCCTTATTTCTTTCACCGATGCCTCTTGTTTCATTGATGGCCCAACTTACCTGCTCATCGCCTTGATCGGCGTGAGGCCTACTTATCGGCGAGCTCCAAAATTCCTTCGCCGATCACTATTGTTTGGTTGACGGCCCATCAGCTTGTATTTCTTTTTTATCGGCATGAGAATCGCCATCGGCGAACTCACAAATTTCTTCGCCGATTTTCACTGTTTCATCGATGTCATTCATCGGTGAGACTCTTACCGACAACCCTTCATATCATCCACCTTACTTCCATCGCCCTGACCTTGCCCATCGGCAAAGGTCCAAATGCTCGCACCGATCTATATTGCGTGGCCGATGACCTCCCATCGGTGAGAGATTATACCATCGGTGGGCTCTAAACTTCTTCCACCGATGTCTTACCTTATACCAATTCTCTTTCATTGTTCTCCATCGGCGTGAGATCGCCCATCGGTGACTCACAAGCTGCTCCTTCCGATGGCATTACCTCGGCCGATGGCTTTTATCGGCGTAAGTACTGCCGATAACGCCCCCCATGCTCTATCGGCAAGAGCCTCTTATATTGGTGAAGGCCAGAAAAACTTGGCCGATGACTTACCTTATACCAGTAGCCCTTGGCTATCGGCGAGACCATACCCTTCGGCATGATGAATTCAAACTCGGCCGATGCTCTATGTTACGCTGATGGCATACCATCGGCGACAGTCTCGCCGAAACCAACTCCGTCCATTGAACCATTGAACCAAAAAGAGGTTCAATACAGTGGTTCAATCGTGTGGTTCAATGATATATCCTTTATGCAGAGCAACCGTATTAACATGATTTTGTTAGAAGAGAGAAGAAAAAAAAAAAAGACTTTGAACCCCGAACTTTGAACCCTGCCACTATCGGCATGACTCCTGCCGATCTCCCTTTCGTTTATGCTTTATCGGCGAGAGATTCCACTTTGGTGGAACACTCCAAAGCCCCACCGATGGCAACTGTTATGCCGATAGCCCTTGTCTTGAACCCGAACCCTAAACTTTGAACCATCAAACCAAGGTTCAATCCGCAGGTTCAAACCTGCGAAAAAACACTTCAATGAATAAATAATGGCGAGCAAAGTGTTAGATGTATTTTTCTTCAAACAGACAGTTAAATGCAAGATACAGAGTGGAACCTAGACAAAATTGCCCATGACTCGGAACTACTAAGTACGAATTTTTTAAAATTTAAAATGAATGCCAATAAGAAAAAAGGCAAACAACTGACTATTTATCATGCAAAACCTGATAGTACATTTTACCTAAATGATCATAACTTGCAAAATATGATGAATTTTAAGATGGTTCAAAAAGCAACCCTGGCTCATTTTTCACAAGGAATCCAACCATATTATGCAATGGTACTGAAAATGCAATTTTCTATATTTTTAACAAGGTTTACAAATCTGACTCTCTTTTCCCTTTACCACCGGACAGAACAAACACAAACAGAAGCAAAAGCAAAGCAACAGCAGGGGTCCTCATTTTACCGAGGAGCAAAATGGGGCGTGTTGTGAACATCATGACAACTAGCAACCAAACAAAATAATTAAATTCAAAGTGTTCAAGAAAACTAGATGAAATGAATCCATAACTTCCGACTATCTTTCCTGCAAATTACTATTCAGCTTGAGACTTAAGGTATTCAATAAGGGTGCATGAATTTTCATTTTTAGTTTAGTTGTGTGCACGTGATTAATTATCCTCATCTTGAAGATTGGTTGAACAAACCAATGACTAACATTAGCCTACGTAGGTGAGGATATTCCCTCATAGCCGACCGGATAGAGCCTTGCTGCCAGCGAGCGTCCATAGCCCCGGCAAGGTTATCATTACAATTCTCCTAAGTAGAGCCCCACTGCCAGCGAGCGTCTATAGCCCCGGTAGAGTTACTTAGATGGCTTGCTCTGGATTTTCAGTATAATCTATTTTATTTATTTATTTATTTATTTTTTTGTTTTCTAATTTTGAAAGACTTCATAAGATATAGCAATTTGTAACTTCATGATGCAAGGAGTGGACACTTGCTGAAATTAAGCTGAGAATTGTAATGGTAGCAAGGGTAACCTCTGATTTTTCACCTAATATCTACACTGGTAGGTTCAACAAACCCAAGGATTTTAGGTGTGTCATCGTGAGAAACTTGCTTTGAATTCTCAATCACATTTATTGAATACGAAACTTTAGAAGATAAATAACTCTCTACATTCATGACAGTGACAAGTTATGTGTAAATTGCAAATGATTAACTTGAATATCCTAAATTTTATACTGTTTTGAATGGTTGCTAGTTTGCTCCTTAATACTCTAAAGCAAAACAAAGATCCCTGCTGAGGAGACAACCAACAAACCAAACAAACAGGCTGTACAAAAAGTAAAAAAGAAGAAAAAACTATACAAACAAAAATAAAACAAACAGAAAGAAATAGAAAACAGAAACCAATAGAAGACAAACTGTACAAACAGCCAACCAAAAAAAGAAAACAGCAAAAGAAGAACTATACATTACTCACAACACTTTACACCAAAATGAACTGCCCTTTGCCTCAGGCCTGGAAGTAGTGTTTCAAATGCTGGCCATTAACTGGTAATGGCACATCTTCTCCAATCAAGGTCTTAAGTCTGAATGTGTTATCTCCTATTATTTCTGAGACTTGTAAGGGACCCAGCCATAATTTATCGAATTTTCCATGGCTTCCTTTCTTTTCATGTGCTTTGTCCTAGCACAACACTAAGTCTGATATCCTAAATGTTTTGACTCTTGCCCTTTTATCAAACCACCTCTTAACAACCGGTTGGTGTTTGGCAAACTTCTCGATGGCTTGACCTCTTTTCTCATCTAGTTGTAGCATTTGTACTATTCTGGCTTCCCTATGGTTATCAAAGCCTAGATACTCATTAGCAAACTTCTAGGTTGGTATTCTCAGATTTACTGGAAGTATGGGATTAGTCCCATAGACTTAATGATAAGGTGTGCTACCTAAAGCTATTTTAAACTTGGTCCTATCTACCCATAATGCATATCTTAACAAGGTATTCCACTCTCTAGGACTCTTGGCAATTAACCTCTTGATTATATCTAATAAAATTTTATTCGTCAATTCAGCCAGCCCATTACCTTGAGGGTAATAATTCGAAGAAAACCTTAAAATGATCCCGTATTCAAATGCCCATTTAGAAAACTTTAAAGAAGAGAAAGCATGGCCATTATCACATACCAATGAATAGGGAGTTCCAAACCTGGTGATGATGTTTTCTTCAAGAAACTTGATAACTACCTCAGTTGTGGAAAATTTGCAGCAGGTGGCCTCAGTCCACCTTGTACAGTAGTTTGTTACTGTTAGTATGAATTTGTGTCTTGTAGAAGATGGGGGATTGATGACTCCAATAAAATCCAAGCCCCACTGTGCAAATGGTCTGGATTCAATCACAGGTTGTAGTGGATTGGCCTGATTTCTCCCTTTGTCTACTGTAGTCTGACAGATGTGGCAACTTCTGATGTGACTCTTAGTGTCTTTGAACATCGTGGGCCAATAATAGCCCACCCTCAGTATTTTGTGTGTTGTGGCTAGATGGGAACCATGGCCGGTTCCGTACTTGTCATGTAGTTATGTCAACACTTTATCAGCTTCAGCTCTGTTTATGCATCTCAGATAAATCCATCATGGTTCTTCCTGAATAGAAGACCTCCTTGCACCATATAATTTTGTGCCTTAATCTTCAAAGCTCTCCTCTGAGAAGCCTTCATCCTGTTTGGTTACTTTCCAGCTATCAAGAAGGTGTTTAGATCATCATACCAGCCTGATGCGCTCTGGGAATTCAATGCATATTGCTATTTTATCAGATCTGGATCTGTATTTGCTATTGTCTGCACCAATGCCTACCCTCTGACCAGCTTCATAGGTATGATTTCTACATCGAATTCTTGCAGCGTGGTGATCCACTTGGCTCTTTTTTCTCCAGGCTCGTTCTACATCAGCAACATTTTTATTGTTGCGTCTAGTACTATGGCTTTGATTTGGCTGCGCAGAATGTAGTGTCTAAATTTTTTGATAGCCTTTACTAATGCAAATGCCTACCTCTCGGTGTCTAGATACCTCCGCTGTGCATCCTTTAGAGGCGTGCTCATAAATGCTATGGGCCTCTCTTCATTATTTTCACCTTTTTGTGTCAAGGCAGCCGCAACTGAATGAGAAGAGGCAAAGGAGTAGATGTAAAATGAGCTTGTGTAGTCTGGACTTGCCAATACAGGGGCATCAGAAATTGCTTCCTTAATATCTTCAAATGTGGCTCTGGCCACTGGCATCCATTCCATCTGTGCATCTTTCTTCAACATGGCATTTAACGGCCGCATGATCTCTGCAAAACTTGTTATAAACTTCCGAACAAAGTTAATTTTGCCAAAAAATGATTTCAACTCTTTCCTACTATTTGGTATTTGCAAACTTTTTATGGATTCTATTCTATCTGGATCAATTGAAATTCCACCTTCAGAAATGAAATGGCCTAATAATTTACCTTCAGTTACTCCAAATATACATTTCCTAGGATTAAGGGAAATCCCATACCTTTCACATCGCTTGAGTACTTTCCTGAGATCTTCAGCGTGAGTGGATGCATCCTTGGAATACACAGTTAAATCATCCATATACACAACAATGCACTTACCTGATAATCCACGAAATGCAATGTCCATGGCTCTCTGAAAAGTAGCACCTACATTGATCAGACCAAACGGCATTCTTCTGTATGCATAATTTCCCCATTTGCAAGTGAAAGTGGTTTTTAATCTATCTTCTCTATCAATTAAGACCTGGTTATAACCTGAAAAACCATCTAAAAAAGACATCATCCTCGCACCATTTACTGCTTGCAGCACTTCGTCTATTGGGTGCAGAGGATAATTATCCTTTTCAGATGCCTTGTTTAAATTTCTAAAGTCTATGCATAACCTGATGTCTCTGTTTTTCTTCCTTACTGGTACCAAGTTAGCTACCCAGACAGAATGTCTGACTGGAAAAATTATCCCAGCAGACAGCAATTTTTTAACTTCCTTAAAGGTTAAAGGCTCTAGAATGGCATTCACAGGCCTCTGTTTCTATCTAAATGGTTTGACTTCTTTTCTCAAAGGTATTACGTGAGTTATGATGGAGTCATCAAATGTTTTCAAGTCTTCATTAGTCCATGCTATGACGTGTTTATATTCTTTCAGGACGTCCAAAACCTCCTTTCTAATTTTTTCAGAGCAAGCTTTCCCAATTAGTACATTTTGTGGATTTTGCTCCGTCCCTAAGTTATGTAAATCACACTTGCCTCCTTCTATTTTGGGCAAGTCCTTTTGTCTCATTACTCCATCGAAATCAAAGATATGTTCTAATTCAATTACTCCTTTTGGTAAGAAGTTGCTTTTCAAGTTCATTATATCCTCTTCGTCCCATGTTACTTCACGCCTTTCTTGTTCATCAATGATTTGAGCCTCAAATGCCTCATTACAAGTTAGAAAATCAATAATTTGTTGGTCCCCTCCAAATACCTAAAAGTATGTAACGTTGTCTGGTATACTAGGTATGTTAACTAGCTCAATAGCAAATCGTCTCAATCCTGACAGTGTCAATGGTTCTAATGTACTAGCAGCAACTGCTAGCGCATCTGGCCTATGATTCAGCTCTCTGGGGATGTGCTCTATGTTAAAAGCATCAAACGAATCTGTTAAACCCCATACTCTATGTCTGTAACTAATCATTTTCTTGTAATTGCAGCCATATAGTTTCCTCACTTGTCTGACTACTAATTCAGAGTCTGAAAATACTCTGATGGTTTTCACCCTTTTCTTGATGGCCATGACGAGTCCTAAAATTAGGGCCTCATATTCAGCAATATTGTTAGTGCAGGAAAATTGTAATCTATATGCTGCCAGATGTGATTTACCCTAAGGATCTATGAGTTCAACACCTGCACCTGTGCCCTGTTTTGATTTAGACCCATCACATTTTAACGTCCACATGCCATCTTTACTTTTCTGACCTTTTATCTTAGCATGCATTGCCTCTTTCATTGCCTGTGGGGTGTTGTCCTGTTTATTCATGGGTTTTTCTATTTGGTTAACTTGCATATGTGTGTTTTTAGTTTGCAACTCAGAAAGACAACTACTCTCGTCCATTATTTCTTTTACTAAATCTGGGATCAAGGTATCTATATTATCCTGAACATATTTCCGTGTTGGATCAGGATTCTCATTTTCCTCTTGTAACTCTACCCTCCCTATGCATTTTTTGTATTCATATTCAATGATGTCCTTGCATATTTCACAACTCTCCTCAGAATGTTGCCTATCAAGGACTCTACACCTATTTTTGTATAATTTACATTGGACCGGGAGATTGTGCTTAACGCATTCTTCCACCTCTTGTCTGATGGCACGACCAAATTTGTCTATTGCATTGTTTTCTTCATCTGAATAATTTCCATCAGACTCAATGAATAATGTTGTCCTATTGCTGACACATTTCTTTCTACTGTTTAACATCATGATCTCTTCAATTTGTACCCCATTGTTGGTAATTCTATAGACACCCAGTTCAACAGCAGCATATAATATTTCATTAGTTTGATTATACTCTGTTATCATATGTTTCATTCTGGGCTCTGCCTCTATTCTGATCTAGTTTGGGATGCCTATCCAAGGTAACCACATGTGTGAAAAGTCAGTGGCCATATAACCATTTAATGTCTTGGACCAATCCCTACGTAACAACATTCCATAATTTGCAGGTATATCCACTACTTGAATGTCAATGATTTGGCTTACCCTAAGGTCTGAATCTAATTACATTTGAATGTTCATGAGCTCTCCTATCATGCTAACCTTAGTCTTATCTAGTTGTATGACAACCTTGGCAGATTTGGTGGGAGTCAGCCCAAGAGTTTTACATATTCCTAAGGGCATTACATTGGCTTAGGCACCAGAATCTACCATGCAATTGTGTATATTCTTCCCACACTATCTAACAGTTAACAAGAAAGGGGGAGTATCCCTCTTATCCACATGTATTACTACACTTGTATTGGAAGGGTGCTCAACTTTCTTATTCTTCTCTTTAGGTGGTGAATCTCTATTAGGAACAGTTATATCAGCAGACATCTCATTTGTCATGGACGTATCCAGGGATTTTATAAAAGCATTTCTGATCCCTGGGGTCTTCAATAATTCATTTAGGGGTATACTGACCTTAATTTTCTTTATTTCCTCTGACAAGTAACTCATTAATCTTGTTGTCTCTATTGCTTCAGTTTTACTTGTTTGATCCTTTTGTATTGCTATTCCATTATCTGTGTGCTGATTAGCTTTAAGTATGGTAGGATTGTTGCTAGCATTCTGATCTAGGGGTGTATTGATGTTATTCAGAGGAACGAAAGTGGTAAAAGGCCCTCCTGGCCTAGGGTTGTTCCTCAAATTGTAAGTGTGGCTTTTATTTGCCTGTTGAAAGGCCTACACCTCCTCTGTTTCACTCAATATCTCATTTTCAGATTCAAAGGGAAACTGAAAAGCATTTAACACAAAGGCCAATTCAGGATAAAGATTCTCACAACAGTATGGTTCATCTTCCAACAATTCATCCTCTTTCTCTTCTGCAGTTGCAAAGGTAAACGTTTCTAAGACTAATGCTGTGTCATATCCTGAGGGTACTACCTCATTACCCTTGGGAATGAGAAATTCAGAGGTAGGAGGTTGCACATCTATGTTGAAAATGCTAGCCGCTAAGTGGAACTGTGGACAGTCGTGCTCAGCATGGGCATTTGTATTGTGAAATCTACACCAATTTTTGGGTGCTGTACTGGCCATTTGTATGCCAGCCGTTTGTTTTGCATCATGATTATCTATATTCTCAAAAGGAGAAGCTAGAGTACCGTTGTTGGGCCCAGTGTTCCATGTCTTGGGTGGCCTAGGTTGATTCTGATTTTTGTTATTATTGCCCCAGGTCCTATTATCTATCACTGGCCCCCCATTTTGCATTGGTTGCCCCTGGGGCCTTGATGCTGATTATAGTTTTGGTTCTAATTGTTCTGCTGATTTTGATTGAAACTATAGTTCTGATTTTGGCCTTGGTTGTGATTTTGATGTTGATTGTAGTTTTGGTTGCCTCTTCCATAGAGGTTCTCATTTCTTAGTTGCATCACTTTGCTTGTTAACCTTTTCAAATGGGCAGTGATCTCTTTGATTTCTTCCCTATCCTCTTGTGCTTTTGCCACAGTTGTATCCCTAGGAGGTTGGAAGAAAGGCTGACCATTGCTTTGATTGTTATTGGAAGTGCTAGCCGTGTAAGGAGTTATAGCTTGAATTGGGGTAGGACTATACATGGGTGTGTAAGAAGGAACCAAATTTAATAGTGGAGTGTGTTGCATAGAGGTTCCATTCCATGGTGGTGCCTGATTCTATACCCCAAAACTTCCTCCATTAACAAATGGGTTATAAGTTGTATGCCTCATCTCTTGGTTCACTGAGGCTGCCTCTTTATAGGCTTTGGATATTGAATCTATGTTAGGTTTTCTTTTGACAAACATGGCAGTTAAAGGATCCAAGGCAACATAGTACATAGCCAACAAGGGATCATCATCTATGGTATAAGGGGCTACCAGCCTAGAATAGGCCTTTTGAAATTTATCGTTGAAATTATCAATCAGCTCTCCCTCACCTCGTTTTATAGCAGCTAATTTATGATACAAAGCACAAGGGTCAACGGGTCCCCTAAATCTTGATAGAAATGCTTCTTCCATAAGTGGCCAGGAAGAAATGTAACCGTTGGGTAAGTTTACATACCAGCTAGAGGCTTGCTCATTAAAGGTGTAGGGAAACAATCTACACACCACATCCTCGTGCTCTAACCTAGCTCTAAAACATGCTTCCTTGAATATTCTAATATGGTCTTCTGGATCCTGATGCAACTGGTATTTGGGACATATCTTTTCTAGATTTTTAGGCATCTCATGATAATCATTGAAGAGTATGGGAGAATTGACATCAAAATAAGCCATTGCAGGTGTTTGAGCTTGACCTAAACTTGTAGGAATACCTGGATTGATTGGTGGATTAGGATTTATAGGAGGATTAAGACCTCCAGGAGTGCCTGAACCAAGATTTAAAGATCTGAACAGTGATCTGTCAGGACTCACAATACTACAGATGTTAAAGGGTGACCCAGGTGGTGTTCCAGATGAACTTCCTGCCTGCGATATATTTGGATTCCAAATTAAATGGTTCCTACCTCGCCTAATATCAGGTAGTTGCACAAATATATCCCCTGAACTGGATCTAGACCTAGTCACTCTATTACTGTTATTAGCTAGTTTGAAATAAACTCTAACTCAGAAAGGCCCTCCTTCTAGCGCCAGAAAATTGTTGGTGATTATTTTGATGCAATCATAACAATAAGTTAAAATTCACATAAAATGAACTGAAACTATACTTGAAAGATAAGAAGGAATCATTTAAGATTCAACTAATCCCAAGTCTACAATGGTTCAGTTGGTCAAGTTCAGTTGGTCAATGTGAAGCTGTAATGTTCAAGGGGCCTTATGTAGTTTACAGTTCCTTTGTGGTTTTCTAGACTAAGTTTATGCAAAGGGTCATAGATATCAACAAGTATTTTGCTCATTTGCATACAAGTGTTACTGTGCTGCGAGTTTTAGATGGTTTTCTTGAATTATTGCAGCTTTTTCCTTCATACACTTATGAAAACTGTCTACTTTTAACTTTGTTATGCATACTTCTTCAAATTTGAGACAACTTCCTTTTGATTTCTACGTTTTTAGCTAAATATTTCAGATGGGTTGGGAAAAGTTAGAAAGATCTAATGTACACCTCATTTACTCTACCAAAGGATCTAATTGTTCTGTTATGTACTATGTAAATACTACAGCAATTTGATCAAATCCACAGTAAAAACCTTAAATGCAAGTTCTGAGCATTTTCACAAACATACATTTAAAATTGCAAGCTCTCAAAGATAATATTTCAAAACACAAAGAAGAGCAGGAGAACACTCAGCAGATAGATGCAGAACCCCAGATTCTATTGTATTAGAAACAAATAGTCATACATGATTTACAATGTAGGAATGACTCTTAGTTTCATTGATCAAACTACAGAGAACTTACAAGCTTTACAGATACAGTAAGGAAGCCAGACATTCCACGCACACCTTACTGCAGACAAACAGGTGACCTCCTTCTACTTCTAAACTAAACTAAGCTAACTTGCTGTGTGCTTCTAAAAATCCCTGTTGTAAAGTATTACAGTGCAGAGAGGCACAATATAAAGACTTTTTGATTATCCTCACTACAGTAAAAAAACCCTAACTAAACCCCTGGTTACAGCAATAAATATAGGTGAACTAGTTCTTCAAAAATATCTCTGAGCAGTGTCAAATCTGGGCAAAATATTGCCCTTTCTGAGAAGCTTTGGCAGCTCAGCAATAACTTTTGTTTGTCTGTTGTAGTAATACTCCCAGCTGCAACCATGTCCTCCATTTGAATGGCCTTGACTTCTTTGCACTTCGCCTTTACTTCTTGCTCCTGAGATCAGATTTTCTTCTTCCATGAGGTTACTGTGTTGAATTTCCAGCTGCTTCCTCAACTGCAAGCCTGTAAGACAAGACAAGCAATAAGTATCAAATTTATCAAATAAATAGCAGGAAACTCAAAATATCTGTCTAAATCAGGGTGGCTGTGCAAAAATGTGGAAATCTGGCTCAGAAAACCCTCAAAACACGCTCAAAATGCATACAGATTGCCCAAAACCAAACGGGTCAACCATCGCTGACCAGAAAAATGCCACGGGCGCCAAAAATGTGTTTTAAAATTCCCACCGCTTCGTCCATTCCCACCCATCGGCGTGATAATCACCATCGGCGCGTCCAAAAATCGCTTGGGCGATATTTGTTATTTGGCTGATGGCCTTTCTCGTTATTTCCTCCTTATTTCTTTCCATCGGCGTAAGTCTGTACTATCGGCATGCCTCAAAATTCCTTTGCCGATCATTCTCTTCCATCGCTTCATTATTTCTTCCTTGCTCTCCATCGGTGAGAGGTTTGCCATCAGCAAACTCTACATCCTCTTCGCTGATCCTCATCGTTAGGCCGATGGCCCCCATTGCTTTGTTCCATCGGCGAGAGATTCGCCTATCGGCAAGTTCCTTATTTCTTTTGCCGATGCCTCTTGTTTCATTGATGGCCCAGCTTACCTGCTCATTGCCTTGATCGGTGTGAGGCCTACTTATTGGCGAGCTCCAAAATTCCTTCGCCCATCACTATTGTTTGGTTGACGGCCCTTCAGCTTGTATTTCTTTTTTATCGGCATGAGAATCGCCATCGGAGAACTCACAAATTTCTTCGCCGATTTTCACTGTTTCATCGATGTCATTCGTCGATGAGACTCTTACCGATAACCCTTCATATCATCCACCTTACTTCCATCACCCTGACCTTGCCCATCGGCAAAGGTCCAAACGCTCGCACCGATCTATATTGCTTGGTCGATGACCTCCCATCAGCGAGAGATTATACCATCGGCAGGCTCTAAACTTCTTCCACTGATATCTTACCTTATACCAATGCTCTTTCGTTGTTCTCCATCGGCGTGAGATCGCCCATCGATGACTCACAAACTCCTCCTTCCGATGGCATTACCTCAGCCGATGGCTTTTATCAGCGTAAGTGCTGCCGATAACGCCCCCCCATGCTCTATCGGCGAGAGCCTCTTATATCGGTGAAGGCCAGAAAAACTTGGCTGATGACTTACCTTATACCAGTAGCCCTTGGCTATCGGCGAGACCATACCCTTCGGCACGATGAATTCAAACTCAGCTGATGCTCTATGTTACGCCGATGGCATACCATCGGTGACAGTCTCGCCGAAACCAACTCCGTCCATTGAACCATTGAACCAAAAAGAGGTTCAATACGGTGGTTCAATCGTGTGGTTCAATTATATATCCTTTATGTAGAGCAACCATATTAACATGATTTTGTTAGAAGAGAGAAGAAAAAAAAAAAAAAGACTTTGAACCCTGAACTTTGAACCCTGCCACTATCGGCATGACTCCTGCCGATCTCCCTTTCGTTTATGCTTTATCGGCGAGAGATTCCACTTCAGTGGAACACTCCAAAGCCCCACCGATGGCAACTGTTATGCTGATAGCCCTTGTCTTGAACCCGAACCCTGAACTTTGAACCATCGAACCAAGGTTCAATGCGCAGGTTCAAACCTGCGAAAAAAACACTTCAATGAATAAATAATGGCGAGCAAAGTGTTAGATGTATTTTTCTTCAAACAGATAGTTAAATGCAAGATACAGAGTCGAACCCAGACAAAATTGCCCACGACCTAGAACTACTAAGTACAAATTTTTCGAAATTTAAAATGAATGCCAATAAGAAAAAAGGCAAACAACTGACTGTTTATCATGCAAAACCTGATAGTACATTTTACCTAAATGATCATAACTTGCAAAATATGATGAGTTTTAAGATGGTGCAAAAAGCAACCTTGGCTTGTTTTTCACAAGGAATCCAACCATATTATGCAATGGTACTGAAAATGCAATTTTCTATATTTTTAACAAGGTTTGCAAATCTGACTCTCTTTTCCCTTTACCACCAGACAAAACAAACACAAGCAGAAGCAAAAGCAAAGCAACAGTAGGGGTCCTCATTTTGCCGAGGAGAAAAATGGGGCGTGTTGTGAACATCACAACACTTGATTTTAAGGATTGTTAGACACTCTTTTAATAATTAAAATTCCCCTTAAGTCCTGATCAGGTTCAACAACTAATGGTTTGTTAGTGTTAGGGGCCAAAACCTGAATCGCCAGGGTTTCCCATTTTGGGCTAAACCCTATGCCAGACAATGCTGCAGCAGCTTCATCCTCAAAATAAAAAAAAACTTCTTTATCATGTCTCCTTATGGTAACCAAGGCAATGACAAAAGCGATATCCCATTCAGGGAGAAATAAAATTCTACTCTCTCTCACCATACACATGCCTTAGGAGAAATATCTTTAACCTCTGCTTTCATCTGTGTCAATATTTTGAAGAACACTTTCTCCTCAGTTTCTTGAGGAGACTTTGCCATTTCTTCTTTTAATCCTCTAGAATATTCATCTTTTCTACATCTCCAAAAGAAATCAGCAAATTCTTCAGATTTAATGAATTGATCATCATCCAAGAATTTTTGGCAAGCTAAGGCCCTTATATCATCTATATTATCTTTTCCCTCAATGATGATCTTTGTTAGACTATCCAAGGATGGATACATACTTTTATCCCTCTTAGGCAAAGGCATTTATCTGATTATATCATCCCCAGTTATTTCTATTTAATAGGAAAAAAAAGGAAGAAAGATGTTCAAATGATGTTTTTAATGGTTTGTGTCGATCCTCCTTTCACCACTAAACATTCAAGGACATTCAACCAAGTAGAAGAATCTACTATAGATCTCTTGTCACTTGGAACATAGGGCAAGGTTGGAATTGTGTGAATTTGTTGTTCAATTAAGTCCAACTTTGCTCAAAACCCTAATTTCATGAAATTGTAAACAAATGGACAAATTATGGAAAATGATCACACACAGAGATATCAAATGACAATCAAATGTTGGAAAGAGACACTGTGTGGCTTCATGATTTTTGTCATTGATGGCAACAAAGTCTATCCCACACATCCACAGAGATTAGTATGCCTATACCAGAAGTCAGATTGAAGAATTTCTGGTTTGGTGAACTAGAATAGCGCATGCAACAAGGTCTGACAATCAGGTTCAGATCTCTTAGAGGGTGTAGCTTAGCAAGGTGTAGACTTGGGAAAGTTGAGAGGAGTATCATGTTTACTATATTCCAGAGACTGAGCCTCCGATGATGAATGAGTGAAAAGATATGAGTATCTAAGTGTTGGGTTCTTGACAGGTAGAGTAGACTGAGGAAGAACTAACCGACAAAGCATCAAACTTTAATCCGGTTGAGAAATTGGTGGTGATCAAGCTATTTGAGGAATCATACATGGTTGGCCAACATGATTGATGACTTCTATGTCTAAGTTTTTGATACGTATCACATTTTAAGCATGGATTCAACTGACAGATCAGTATCTAGTAAATATCTTGAGTATTCTGGTTGCCGACTAGAAAAATGTTGAAATCCTTGGTGCGGATATATATACCAGATTGATTTTCGTATGAAGGTGTGTGTGATGAAATAGTGTGTGTGAAAAAGGTAGAGAGAGAAGTGTGGAAGCAGCAATACAAATTTGGTATGTGACAGAATAGCAACACTAAAGCAGAGGAAGAATGAAGTGCAGTAGATCAGTTTATTGAGCCTAATTGGAACTGAACCTTAGCATATGTCGATACCTTTCTTCAATTCAAACATTTGGTTACCTTCTATAACATTGTAGATAGTGAGTCTCTTGTAGGCAGTGTACCTCTTGTGAGCAATGTACTCGGGCAATGAGCCCTAATTGGCAAGTGGCATTTTGTACTTCTTATTCTTTTAATAGAGAATACAATCTTGGGTTAGTCACCCCATAGTTTTTCCCTTAAAAGGGTTTTCCACATAAAAATCCTCGTGTTATGTGTGTTGATTTCTTTTCTACTCTCATGATTATGTATGTTTATATGTTTTGATGCTGCACTAATTGTTAAAGAAGAAAAGAAAGTTAAAAATTTAAGATAACTGATTCACCCCCCTCTCAGTTATCTACCTTGTTTCCAACAATTGGTATCAGAGCCAAATTCCTCCAAATAGAGCCTAATAGTTTGAGGAAGATCTGGGAATCTCAATGGATATGTATGTTATGAGAGAACAACTTTAGTCTTCCCTAGATGATCTTGAGCAATCTCACTCTGAAGTCAATAACTTGAGGGAAAGACTCAAACAAGCTGATGATTTCATAAATGAACTAAAAGAAAAACTAAGTATCTCTGTGAAAAAGAGAAAGGAACTACTTCGACAATTAGCAAGTCAAAGTGAAGCCAATGATACTAATGAAGATCTAAATGAGAAAAACAAGCTATGTGAAAAGCTATCAAAAGAGGTCATTATGGTAAGACATGAAATGAAATCAGGGGTTATGAGATTCACCCAAGAAATTGAAGAGAAAAGAAAAATTGAAGATAATCTAAAACAATCTCCCAAGGAGAAGTCAAAAGACTATCACAAAAGGAATAGAATAATTAGGCATCTAGAATCTGATCTTGAAGAAGCTAGAGATAATGAAGAACAACTTGAGAATCAGATAGACACTCTTAAAAGGGATCTTCAAACAACAAATGAATATAAAGAGAAATTCAAGATAAGCTCTGCTCAACTTGAAGTTCTTTTTGAAATCCAAAAAAGGGTAGATGACAAGCATGGCTTGGGATATGAGAAAGGTGAAAGCTTTGGATCCAGTCAGAAGAACTCTAGATTAGGAAATCCAAGGAATATTCCTGGAAGACCTCTGGTAAGGCAACCAAATGCTCAAAGATATCCATCCTTCAATGGTTACTGCTACAATTGCAACAACTTCGGTCATAAAGACACTCAATGCAAAAGAAGAATGAATCAGACTAATTCATCCTTCTTTGGACAGTGTTTCAAAAGGTATGGTCACAAATCTCATGAATGCAGAAATATACAAATAAACAATTCATTCAATGGTAGATTCTTTGCTTGCAATAGAATGGGACATATGGGTAATTAATGTAGATCAAGAGGATATCATTCAAATATGCAAAGAAATGTTGTTTTCTACAACTGCAATAGATCCTGTCATATTGCCAAATTATGCAGAAGTAAGAATCTAGATTAAAGGGGTCAAGTGCATCATTATCAATATCAAGACAAAGGAAAAAGAAAAGTGAATGTAGATGAAGTTCAAAGGGAGATGAACAAGATTTGGGTGAAGAGAAGTACACAAAATGTTGGGGATGGATCTACACCAGAATCTGGTGCTGATATTCCTTCCAAAAACTAAATAGATGAGCTCTGGCTCAAGGGGAGTCACAAAAGAAAATAAATTCCCCCAGCCAGTCAATTGGTGTCTAAATTTGGCACATGGAATGTTGCGGATTAAAGGGTTCTCAGAGAAATATCTAAATAACCCTTGGTAAAAATATGAAAGATCCGCAAGGAGTTTTGAAGAGTTTGATCATCCAAGGTTGATCCGGTTTGACAGCCATCTGGTAAAAGCAGGATTTTCACAGTTAGATCCGGTATGATTCAAAATTGAAATATCTTGATCTGTGGATAAATAGCACGATTGGAGGAAAGGAGATATATTGTCAAGTTTCACTAAAATTAATTCTAAGTGCATCTTAGTGATTCAGAAAAGATCTCTCTTAGAATAAGGAAGAACAAGGCTACCAGGATGACTTAAAGTGTGCATTTATTGCAATATGAAATTAGGGTTTGCGTAGAAATAAAAGGGCTCTCTTATTCAGCATTTGCACATTTGCATTCAAGAAGAAGAAAGGAAGAGCTTTGTAACAAGATTATTTCAACCCTCTCAAAGATCAACTACAGAATCTGATTCAACCAACGATTTTTTGGCTCATATTGAGAACCCTAGAAGCGTAAAAAGGTATTTCCATTCTTGAATATCTCTCTCTGAATCTTTTGCAAGATGACTACTCCAAATGTTTTTAAGATCACTAATAGGCCATGCCCAAAGTTTAAGAAACATCCCTACAAATCCTTAGAAGTTGATCCCTTAGGCACCTTTTCTAGCATCCCGTACGGGGTTCTGCATGAGGTTCTGTACGTAGAAGATATTAGAGTATACATACATGCAAACATTGAAAAATTTGGGGAATCCAAGCTGATGGATATCTATCATAAACAATTAATAGATAAAATGTTTGAACTTAAACCTTAATACAAGGTCCTCCGAGATAAGCATTTTGGACATTGCATCCACTTTCCCTATTTTACAAAAGATGAATGGGTTTGGTATGTTCTTAGCAGAATACATGACAACTTCATGTGGTTGATGAGGCCATTCAAGATAACAAAAGATGCCATTAGGGTAGTAACCATATTGCACTCATCTGCTACATTGCCTGCTCTCAAATCTGTCAAGAATCAGACACTAAGTGAGGCTACCGGATCAAAGTTTGACAAGAGAGCAATGACAATAGAAGACATCACTGATCTAGATATCAAATTTGCCTCTATAATAATTGGTTATAAAATCTATCACTCCAACAGGGAGAATTCAGTGTTCAAAACTACAATATATACTGCATATAAAATGCTGAGGGAAAATGCTGACTATGACCTATATGATCTTCTGAACCAACTATTGGAAAATGATGAGGAGCAAAAAAGAATAAATATTCTTACTCTTTTAACTTAGGAGAGGATGGGTAATTTTTTTTATGTCTTTCATATAGTTTTGTTAGAACTTCCTTCTTATTGCCATCAACAATAGAATAGACTATCAGTGACCTTTGGAATTGTTTTAACAAACACCAAGTCTGTCTGATACCTCCTATCAGTGAGGCTTTACTTCTTTTCACCCTGATGTAACTAAGACCAATTAACATTTGCCGTCACAGTTTTGACAAGATATACGCCTATCGGTGGAACCAAATAATATCCCCCCGATACTCTGATAACATCCTCCCTTTGCTATCAGCCAAACTATTACTATCGGCCACGTTATACTTTACTTCGCCAATGCGCCAATGACTTTTATCTTCGGTGAGACTCTTATCGTCGGTGAGCACTTACAACCTCTAGCCGATGTGCCGATAGACCACCCCCCTCAGCGAAACTTGACCTGTCAGTGGGACTTACCCTGGAGTTGCTGATACACCGATAAGGTTGTCACTCTCACATAGTCTGAACTACACTCTACACCTAGCACATAGGGATGCTAGGGCAAGCTACTGTGCACACTCCCCAGTCTGGAACATTTGTCCTACCAAATAGGTAAATGAAAAGAAAAACAAATAGAAATATGTACAGGCCAATGCCATTCCACTGATTTCTTTGGAAAATCCACTAGTGGAAAGGTTATCGACTCATCTTCGACAATTTAGACTAAACTATTTCAATTGCAGAGAACAAAGAGCTATTATGAATAGTTAGGAAATACACAGATCAAACACAGAAGATGATGGATAGATGTTATTTTTTTGCTTAGTTGATTTCTGAATCACAATCTTCAAATTTTCAGAACCCCCTTCTCGGTTGCTCCTCTGTGCTTTTATTAAGCCAGAGTTGGAAAATCAACAGTTGCTCAATGGTTAGGGAAGGACAACTGCCCTGAATCCCAACTGACTCCTGTTGATCTTTTCATAATTTATTAGATAAAAAATGTGTCCATTATTTACCAAATGGAATACAAAGACTTCTAGGTTGTTAGAAAATAAAACATGAATAAGATGACATCGCCAAATAGGCCTTACTTCAACATAGTAGACTTTACTATGGTGCCCCAACACTAGAAAACTTGCAGAAAATAAAGAAGGATAAGAAGAACTCATTTAAGTATGGTGGGCTAATACTGTGTTTATTCTTTTACTATATGAATGAGCTACCTAGATCAAGTGGTTGGGTATGGCAAAATGACAGACCAGTTGCCATACAAATCAAAGACTACATGTATGGGCTTGGTGATGCCAAGGCTCAAAGTATTGCACTCTACGAATACTTCAAGAACTTCCAAAGTATGATGTAGGCCAGAGAAAGAATCCCCCAATCTATACTTGAACAATACAAGGATACAGTGTGTTTCATGGTAGACACTAATCAATGCCTAATGGAGGCAGTGGAGCCTAGAATAGTCTGGATTATGCCAATGGGATATGAGGTTGATGAGAAAATATTGGAGCTGCATATTCAACATTTGCTAAGTCAGCCTAAGGACCCTGAGGCAGAAAGGTTTGGAACCTTTGAAGAATTGAGTATAAAGATTCATGTTGAACTAAGGCAACCTGAAATAAAAAGAAAATTCAGAAAGGAAGTAGAGGAAATAGCCATGAGATATGGTATATCAAAAGAGGCAGTTGATGCAAACAGAGAGAAAGTAGAAAGAGCTAAGAAAGAGAGACAAGAAGTAGAAAAAGGAAGTGTTCTAGTGCAAGCCCCCTCCCGGACTAGATCCTCAAAGAGCTCTACACCTGCCACCTCTAAGAGCCCAAAAGCCTCAAAACTGGAAGCCAAGACATCCAGAAAGGGAGAGAAAAGAACAAAGACAAAGGCCACAAGGTCATAGACAAGCCAAAAGAATGATGAAGAAACAGAGTCAGATGAGGAAGTTAAGAAAATGAGGAAGAAGAAGAAAACATTTGGGGAATCCTCTACCGGTACAAACAAAGAAGAGGCAGAAGAATTTGTTGAAAGGCCTACTCTCTCTATTGATGATATCATCAAGGCAGTCACTATGGACGGGAACCTGCAACCAGTCACAAAATTTTATGATGATTACAGTGATACTGACAAAAGAATTTTGGAGGAAGCCACAGTTAAGTACTAAATATTTATAATAAATCATTCATTGAAATCATTTCCTTAATTCCCAAAAGTCTAGAGAAGGTACTTGAACTCAGAAAGGAGAATGCCAAGGAAATAGATTTAGAGATCTGGGAACAGATTGCAATTCAGCTCTATCCTTCCATTACTCCAAAACAAATGACTATGATCTTTAAAGGCTACAAGGATGAGGTCCAGAGCAAAGCTAGAATGAACAAACTTATTCTTGGAGAGACTGATCAGGTGCCAAAAGAAACAGAAGACACCCTCTGAAATGCCTTTAAGAAATTCAATGTTACTGCTATAGAGGACATAGATGAAGAACCTTCTTCCTTGGATGTCGAAGGATTAAATGCATCAAAGGAAGAATCTACTGAGAATATTATAGAAGGGCCAAAAGAGATGGATGAGAAGAAGACTAAGGACTTTGATTCCTCTGTTCCAGAAGAGGAAGTCCATGAAGAAGTTAACATCTCTTTTCCGGATCCCCCTGCAGACTTCGGAACTGAAGGAGAAGGAAGAAAAGAGGAGAAATTGAGTCAAGTAGAGGAGGAAAAGGGAAGAGAAGAAGAACACATAGAGAAGATCTCTGATGATAGCTCTGAGGCTAAAAAAGGAAAGAAGACTATCACCAGCAAGAGACACTGCAGAAGCAGTGAAAAACTTCTTGACCAAATAGATGATGGAAATAGATGAACCAGAACTCTTTCAAGGACCACTCAATTTTGATTCTCTCTCTGGTCGAAACCATGAAGATAGCATCCTTTGCCCAAGCTAAAGCAAAAGAAAACCTTCTAAAGTCTCACATGGAAGACTGTGAGTTGATAGAGATTGCATTCGGGATGCTGGAGAAGATCATGCCATCCTTCCAAAAGTATCCTTCGACCTCTCCATCCTATAACATGAAATCTTTAGTTAACTCTGTTAGCACCCATTTTGATTCTTTGGAGAAATCGGCAGAAGAGAAAGTCCAGAAAGAATTTTTGGGAAAGAGATTCTCTGAAGTACAGGGACTCATAGCTAATGATAAGAGAACCCTGAATATTGGGATAAAGAGCCTAGAAAATGCTCTTAAAGATGGCAGAGAAATGTATAAATTTTGTCTATCTTGGTCCACAGTAACATAAGACATTGCAAAGAAGGTGAAAGAACAAGAGAATAAACTGTCAAGTTTATCTCAGAATTTTGATCCTCTTACCTCATGCATAATGAATCAAGAGTGCCAGGCTATTGCCACCATAAATGAAATAAAGAGGCTTGAAAAGGAGAAGAAGAATAGAATAAGTAGGATGAGTGAACTAAGAGAGATAATTATCCCTAAGTTAGAGGCAATGCATGAGACCTTAACTGATGCTTAGACCACAGCCTGGACCAGTGATCCAACAAACTTGAGAAGGGTAGAAGCTTTTACATTTTTGTTAAGTGGTCACATCTCAATTTTGGATAGGATGAAACAGAGTTGGGCAACATATTTGTCTAGTTGAAGACCACTTTTGTAGATATACTTAAGTATATGTAAGTATAACATATATATATACTTATGCGGCTATGTATAGGTTGATTTTTGCAAATTTTTGTGTGTGGATTCCACTCTTTGCCATTGATGTCAAAGGGGGAGTGAGGAGTAATGAAAAATATAGAATCCAGCTAAGGGGGAGCTCCAGTAAAAGTGTACATAAGATAGAGCATTAGCCAAGGGGGAGTTCGTTTTGACACTTAGTCATTTTTCACTAAGTGTTACCATCAATGCCAAAGGGGGAGATTATTGGGAAGAGACAATGTGTGGCTTCATGATTGTTGTCATTGATGGCAACAAATTTTATCCCACACATCCTCAAAGCTTAGTTTGCCAATACCAGAAGTCATATTGAAGAAGTTCTAGTCCGGTGAACAAGAATATCTAGCATGTAGCAAGGTCTGATAATCAAGTCCGGATCTCTCAGAGGGTGTAGCTCAACAAAGTGCGGACTTGGGCAAGTTGAGAGGAGTATCATGTCTACTATATTCTAGAGATTGAGCCTCTGGTGATGAATGAGTGAAAAGATATGAGCATCTAAGTGTTGGGTTCCTGACAGGCAGAGTAGACTGAGGAAGAATTGACCGACAGAGCATCATACTTTAATCCAGATGAGAAATTGGTGGTGATCAAGCTATTTGAGGGATCATACATGGTTGGCCAACATGATTGATGACTTCTATGTCTATGTTTTTTATATGTATCACATTTTAAGCATGGATTCAACCGACAGATCAGTATTTAGTAAATATCTTGAGTATTTTGGTTGCCGACTAGAAAATTATTGAAATCCTTGGTGCAGATATATATACTAGATTGATTTCAATATGAAAGTGTGTGCAAAAAAGGTAGAGAGAGAAGTGTGGAAACAGCAATACAAATCTGGTATGTGACAGAACAGCAGCACTAAAGCAGAGGAAGAATGAAGTGCAGTAGATTAGTTTATTGAGCCTAACCGAAACTAAACCTCAGCATATGTGGATGCCTCACTTCAGTTCAAACATCTGGTTACCTTCTACAACCTTGTAGATAGTGAGTCTCTTGTAGGTAGTGTGCCTCTTGTGAGCAGTGTGCTCAGGTAGTAAACCCTAATTGGCAAGTGCCATTTTGTACTTCTTATTCTTTTAATAGAGAATACAATCTTGGGTTAGTCACCCCGTGGTTTTTCCCTTAACAGGGTTTTCCACGTAAAAATCCTTGTGTTATGTGTGTTGATTTATTTTCTAATCTCATGATTATGTATGCTTATATGTTTTGATGCTACACTAATTGTTAAAGAAGAAAAGAAAGTTAAATATTTAAGATAACTGATTCACCCCCCTCTCAGTTATCTACCTTGTTTCCAACATCAAATACATACCAAATTTCAATGTTTGATGTGCAGAAAAGTTAGGGACTAATGAACAGGTGCCCTAGTCTAGGGCCTTAGTTTTGGTTAGGATCTAGTAATGTTGTCTGCAACATAGTTCTGTTGTTCTAGAGATTTCATTGTTATGGGATCCAGAGGACTAATGAGTGGGCGCCCCAATCTAGGTCCCTATTTTCTTCTTAGATCTACGATTCCTCTAGCCTACATTGCTCTCCTATAAATCCACTTCTTTCACTTCTGAATCCTGTAACTTGTAATCACAGAAAAGTAGGTTGGGGGTTGTGTTGTTTAGAGACTTACCTCGGTCAAGCCCTAGAGAGACACTCAATTCTTCCAAACACCATTGTCAGATAAAGAGTGAATATCCCAGTGGGATAGAGGCAAAATCCAAATGTTAAATGATTCAAACATAAATAAATGTCACCTTGAAGTGTAGATCTCACATCAAGGATCTTCAATCATATTAGAAGACAAAGTCAAATCTACAATCATAAACACATTAACAATGCTTTTCTATGCAAATATGAATATCTTGAATGCTTTCAAATCACAAGTATGCATAAAGTTCACAATCATCTTCTAGTTTGCAAATGAAACAAGTTAAAAGTGCTTATATATGTAATTACAAACATTCTCGCTAAGAATTTCATAATTCAAACTTGAGATGTCAGCTTAGGACCTAAATAATGGTCACTAAACCGACATTGAATTTAAGGTTGATCTAAAATAGGGAAGGACTAGGGCGCTAGCACCCAAGTCCACCCTCCCATTTTATGTCAAGACTCGTTAATATAACACACCCTAGGTCCTATTTTCCATAACACATAGGGGTTTTCTCATCGGGATTCAAAATTAACATGCAAGATGCTTATAATACTTTCTAATGGCCCCCACTTTAATGTATGTAAAAATGCAAGGCCAATACATGCATTAAAGTAATGTCAACAAACACAACAAACATGTCAAGCATGCTGAAGACATGCCAAACACATTAAGTATAGTAATAGGCATGTAAAACACAGAGAAGATAATTACAATCACACAAAACATGAAGAAGACAACATTGAAGACACATTGAATACAGTGAATGCAATGATTATTTCTTTTTTATTTTCTCATATATATATGAATGAAAATACATGGAAAGTAACAATGCAACATACAACCCCAAAGGGAAAACATGCCATAGAAAACTTCAAGTGTAAGTGGAGCACGTCACTACACATACACAAGAGGGGAAATCATGCTATACAAAGCCCAAGTGGGGGTTAGCCACACAAGGGGGAAAACACATAGAACACACATAGAAGACATGGAGAAAACACAAAAAACAAGGCAATGGAAGGAACTTATTGCTAAGCCCCCACCATCTCAGGCACATTACAGGCCACCATCTCAGGCACATTACAGGCACACACCGATGATTAAGCTTCTCCACAACAATTGTCAAAGACACGCTTAAGGGTTAGGATAGTCTCAGATCTGCTTCCTGCCTCCACAAAGGAATTTTTAGAAAATGATAGGATGCGCACTCTCCTCAAGAAATGCACCATCCCTGCCTCCATAGAGGGCTTAAGATAAAAAAGGATATACTTGATATCCTGCCTCAACAGAGGGATTAAGTGATTGCAATAGATCTTGAGATTCACAAACACACGGTGCTAGCATCGAAATCAGATAGATTACTTTATATATTCCCCCACCTTAAGGTGGCTGATATTGTGTACCAATATTAAGCATATTAAGGTAGGAAGAAAACTAATGTAGGAGCATCTAAGGTATATGGGCAATCCTGTGTCACCAAAAAAATATTTTAATTTTTAGTTGTTTGGTTTTTCAATAATGTTGGAGCTTTAAGAAAATCATATTTTTATTTGCAACAAATATATTTTCATGGACCACTTTGTAATTGTAATTTTGGAGAAAATTACTCCAATAATTTGTACTTTCCACCATTTGTGGGAGAATCTTTCCCAGGCATCCACTTGGAGATATGCATTAATTTGTTTTTGGTGGGGTTGATTTGGTGGGTGAGATGGCGTCATAAAGTGGGTCACCAACTCCTAGTTTTAGTAAGCACTTATTTTGTAACTAACATCATGTAAGAAATCTTGTAAGTGGTCTTTATGGCCCAGGTTGGACCTAACTCCCAAAATTTTATTTTATTAATTCAAATATTTGTAACTCTAAGATGGGGGGGTCATAATTTTGAGATCCAGTCTTCGTAAAGTGGGCATAACATTCTCATTTTAGATCTAAATTTAAAAATTTAAAATGTTCTAGAAATCCAGGAAGAAGATGCACGAAGTCTAGAATTAATTTTGGAAAATTCAAAAAATTGATGGAGCAATGACAGGTTGGAAGTGACATGTTTTCTTTTGGATTTGTGGAGGTTGTTTTGAGAAACCAATAGTGGTTTCTTCTCACACAATATTTACATATTGAGGCTTGCTCATTTGGAAAGGGGAGTGCTTGGGATGAAAATATTTGCATACCCAGATGCTGTCTATGTGAGTCTAGATTGATGAAGACATAAAAATTTGTTGCAAGTGTGGATTGTAATCTTCTAAGAAGCTCATAGCTTCATGATTTTGTAATAATTTTTAGATTCAATAAAAGTGTTGGTGCAAATTTCTCTTCTTGTATTTGTTGCTCTATTTTATTTTCAGCCTTAATTTTGGAGGCTTGTGAAGTGTTTTGTTGCAGATTTCTAATGGAGAGGATCCCTTTGCATCAAAAACACACAAGGGAACATGAGCTCTCGCAAAGCCCATGCCCCTATAGGTGACATGCACTTTACAATCACCAAATATTCCTACAAACACACAATTTCCTGCAAGAAAATGTGTTAGAATCCATATATTCATGATAAACAATAATGCATATGATCATTCACATAGAGAGCCAAGGTTATACTACAGATTCAGAGACTGAGTATAACTGTGGGGCTATACCATAGAAATCACAAAACTGAGTGTAACCAAGGTGAGATTCAAAGATAAACAAAGTACACAGAGTAGATGTATTATTATGGTTTGTTAGTATGATAAGACAACATCAAGATCACATAGAGTGATTCTACTAGCCAATCATCAGATAATATATATTCCAACCCCATCGTCATCTATGGACTTGGTCCATTTATTGATTTCTTGCTGAAGGGACACTAGGTCTGTATCAGTATAATAAGTTTTTTTGTCATCTGCCCACTAGCTAGAACATATACTATCATTCCACCTCCATCATCCTACAAGTGCCAAAAGCATGTGACCATACAACTTCCACCATCCAATTTACTTCCACTACTTCGAAATCCTAATATTCCTCCATCCGCTTTATCTCCATTGCTCCCAACACCTAATATCCCTATCATCCATTCCCCTTATCCATTTATCAAAAAATCCTCTTTTAATTCATCTATCCATGAATCCCCTTACATTCCTAACCATGACCAATCAATGCACGCACCATCTAAACAAGAAGCTTCCACCAAACCAATGGAATTCAAAAGTAAAAATTTGGGTGCATGTACCTATAAAGCTAAAAATCCTAAGGATCCTCATGCCTTAGAGCATCAATGCAAAGAATCAAAGCAAAATCTATCCAAAAGGCTATCCAAGCCCATACCTCCAAAAGAAAAGTCCAAAACCAAAATGGTTTGGATCCCTAAGAAAAAAGAATTCAAGTCAAATGAGGCATCCACATCTCAAAAATCCCAACTATCCTCTTCCATTCAAAAAGCCCATTCCATTCAAAAGTCTCAAATTTCTTCCTCCCACAAGCAAAACAAAATTCATAAAAAAATTGTCTATGTGGGTACCTAAATTCCTACATCACCCATCCCCTAAGCAAACATCACCATTTCTTCTTAAACCACCTTCAAATAAAAAGCTTCAATGTTTAACATGGTGTGTGCAACTATTGGTCTTGATTCCTTTCCATTTAGCAACATTCCCACATACCTCCATCACCCCATTATTCAATTGTTATCCTACATATATTCCCCATCACCTTCCTATGGTCCATGATTTTGTATAAGCCTTTCATCCGTCCTTTTGCATAAGTCCTACATAATACACATCATAATCCACTTTTGTTCCCTACATAATCCATGTCATAATCCACTATCTACCTAACCTATCTCCCTCTCATGTAATCCCCTACCAACATCTATGGGCATAATGACACTTGACATGGTCCATGTGTGATGACATCCATCTATAATGGGACTATCACCCATCATGGAACTAGACGCTTGAGTCCCTCCTTTCCATATCCACCTATCCCATCAAAACTTCAAAAAAGTAAAAAAAAAAAAGAAAAATCAAAATAGTAAAGAGAAATCCATGATTTGTCCAATGGTAAAAACCACCCTTGGTGGCACCTTGGATAAGTACCATGATGAAAACCTAGCAAACAGGCATCATGTGTAGGTTGATCTTCTATGTCACTTACACTTGGGGGCACGTTGTCTCATCACACTATCATTCCCATATTACCTTACCATCCTTATCCATTACACCCACATACACATAACTATCACATTTAATCCATTCATCCTCCCTTCTCCTTCTGATCTTGATAAATCTATGGAGGCAAAATGTTGACAAATGTGTTGGATATCTCTTGATATACCTCATCCTTTCCATTCAATCCTATCATTATCCTATTGTCATAAGCTTTGTCATGTCAAATCCTAAGCATTATACCTAGAATGGGGCATGTTATTCCTATGCGACATAGTCTTTGGAGATCACATCCTAGCTCCCTTATGATGCATACTTCCATTCCACTATTGTCAGTATCCTTTTATCCATCCATCCAACCCCACCTCCATCCTTGCATCTGGACTTGGTTTTCCCTTGTCATTGGTATGTAGCATAAAGGCTATCGAAATTGTCATCCAATGCCAAATTAAAACCTTTAAAAATCTAAAACAAATCAAAATATTCCACAAAAATCCCCAAAAATTAAAACATGTCAAAATCCCAAAAAAAAAAATTCAAGAATACAAAAAATAAAAAACATATTCAAAATCCAAAAAAAAATCAAGAAATCCCAAAATAAAAATAAATAAATTTTTTTCGAAAACACAAAAAATATATATCCATAAAAAATCCAAGCAATAAAATCAATCCATTCTTCAATTCAATTCATCCAATTTAATCATCACATCAAATCACTCAAATCAATACATCCCAAATCAAATCCAATCAATCACATAATCAAAATCAAATCAAACCACTCCAACAAATTCTTCCAATCAATTCTATCAAATCAAATCAATTCTTCAAACCAAATTATTCAATTCAACTCTTCAAATAATTCATCAAATCAATTCAAGATATCAATCCAAAGTCAATCAATTCAATTCAATCAAATCAATTCAATTTAATCATCAAATCCAAATCAATTTTTCCAATCATTCCCAAATCAATTCTTCTCATCAAATCAATTCAATCAAATCATTTCAAATCAAAATCAATCCTTCCAAATCCATTCCTCAACTCATTCAAATCAAACCAATTCAATTCATCCAATCCAATCAAATCCATTCTTCAATTCAATTCATCAAATCAATCAATCAAATCAATTTTAAATCATCAAATCAAATCACTTCTTCTAATCAATCTAATCATCAAAATCATCAATCAATTCAATCATCAATCAATCCAATCCAAGCAAGGATCTAAATGCAAGTCATCCTTTATCCATACCAACCAAGTGAATCAATCTTGCCAAATTATCCATTTACATTCAATGGTCTTGATCCTAATCTTGATGTAAACCAAATCAATCAATCAATCAATCAATTAATTAAATCTTGGTGTTTATTCACATGGCCAACAACACTAGTATCAATTAATTAATCAATTGTATTATACATGATGTTTCATTGTCAAAACCAGACCAGGTGTCTTATACGACATGTTTCATTTCTTGAAACCAGACATCATCACCAATCAATCACTTAATCATTGGTTTACATCTTGACAGGGGAAAGACCTTGCTTATTTTTGTATCATTTGTGCATGCTTGCTTGTGTGTGTTATCATTTTATCTTGTATTTGAATCACATCCCTCTTATTTCTAGCTAATATTCATATCTTGTGTATGTTGGAATGGCTTTTTGCATTAACCTTTACATCTAAGGTCATATCATACCTTTTGTGCAATAGGCATTTAATGCTCTAAGTTTACTTCCTCATATGTTAGAGAAGGTTGTACAAGACACATTGTCACCTTGGTCCTTATATCTTGGTACATAACTTCTAGTGCTATATCAAAATTCATGGTTGGTCACCTTCATTGTAGCATAATGTATCATTCATTTCTTCTATCCATTCCCTCATCTTTCTTCCTTGACCAATCCCTTTCATTTTGAGAGCCTACCTGTGTTTGTCCAACCCACCTATTCTCTTAATGGGGCATCATTATCCTATCTTTACATCATCATCATTTTCTTCTATCCATACCTTATCTTCTTTGAAATGATGTTACTTAGTCGCAACACCATCTCAAAGAAAGGCAAAATGTAGACACCTAAAATTGTCCATGTCTTGCAACATCACCTAGTCGACACATTACTAGAGACATCATATGACATTTTGTCATAATCCTAGTCCTAATCCCATTTATCCCACTACCCAATTAATTAAATAAATCCCATTTATTTAATTAATTTCCCTCTCCCACTTTCCAACTAATTCAAATAAAATATTTGAATTTGTCCTCACCTTTCACCAAAATCCAACACATGTCACATACTAAATTTTGCATTTAATACACTTCACATGTCCAACTAATTTAAATAATATTTTATTTGAATTAGGCCAGCCTTATTCCCATCTGCACACTTGTTACATGACTACAACTCCTCATGAAGTGGGAAACCTTATTCAATCTCAACCATCCACATCGTTCAAATCAACTTTCAATCCCATCCATTCATTCAAATCACTCCTTTCCTATAAATCAACCCTCACCCAAGCCATTTGGGGGATCCATTTTTCAAGTAGCCTCATGTTGTCAAATTTCTTCTAGAATCATCTCTCATTCATCTTCATTCATGTTGGTGATTGTTTTGATGCAATCATAACAATAAGTTAAAATTCACATATAATGAACTGAAACTATACTAGAAACATAAGAGGGAATCGTTCAAGATTCACTTAATCCCAAGTCTACAATGGTCCTGTTGGTCAAATTTAGTTGGTCAATGTGAAGCTGTAATGTTCAAGGGGCCTTACATAGTTTAGGGTTTCTTTGTGGTTTACTGAACTCAAACTATGCAAAAAGATCATGATATATGTCAATACTTTTTCATTCCTTTGCATAAAAGTGTTACTGTGCTGCAAAGCTTTAGATGGTTGTCTTGAATTACTGCAGCTTTCCTCTTTATATATTTATGAAAACTTGTCTACTTTTAACTCTGTTGTTCATACTTCTTCAAATATGAGACAAATTTCCTTCAAATTTCTATGTTTTCAGCTAAATATTTCAGATGGGTTGGGAAAAGTTAGAAAGATCTACTCTAAACATCATTTACTCTACCGAAGGATCTAATTGTTCTATTATGCACTATGTAAATCATATAGCAATTTGATCAAATCCACAGTAAAAACCTTAAATGTAAGTTCTAAGCATTTTCACAAACATACATTTAAAATTGCAAGCTCTCAAAAAAAATATTTCAAAACACAAAGAAGAGCAGGAGAACACTTAGAAGATAGATGCAGAACTCCAGATTCTATTGTATTTGAAACAAACAGTCATACATGATTTACAATGTTGGAATGACTCTTAGTTTCATTGATCAAACTACAGAGAACTTATAAGCTTTACAGATACAGTAAGGAAGCCAGACATTCCACACACTCTTTACTGCAGACAAATAGGTGACCTCCTTCCTCTACATCTAAACTATGCTAAGCTAAATTCCCTATTGTAAAGTATTACAATGTATTAAGGCACAATATATAGACTTTCTGATTGTCCTCAACACAGCCCAAAACCCTAATGGTTAAGCAATGGTTCAAACCCTAGGTTACAACATTAAATGGTGCAGAACCATTTCCCAAAAAATATCTCTGAATATGTGTCAAATCTGGGTGAAACTATGCCCCTTTCTGAAACCCTAGCAGTTTAGAAGTAAATTCTACAACCCACCGTCATTATGTTTTATCTACATTTGGGTCTTCTCATTGATGTCCCTTGACTTTCTGCACTTCATCCTTATCTTCTCTTTGCTTCTGAAATCATATTCTCCTTCCAGGATGTCATCGCCATTAAGTTTCAGCTTCTCCTTCCAGCTGCAAACCTGCAAAAATAGATCAGCAATAAGTACCATTGATTATTAAACAACCATTTTCAAAACACCTGTTAGATCCAAGTGGGGCTGAGCCAAAATCATGGCTATCAGGTCAAAATCTGCAAAAAATGCATTCATACATTCATACTGTGTCAAAAACTCTATTGGGTCAACCATCGCAGACCAGAAACGATGCAAACGCAGGGTCAAAATGTGTCGAAAAACCTTAAAAAATCCTATCGCAAAATGTTTCCCGCCTATCAGCACCAAAAAACCTCATCGGCGAGCCCTAAAGATCACCCACAAACCTCCTGTGTCTGGTTGAAAAAAAAGCCCTTTATCTCCTTTTATTATAAACGGTGCTCGCGGGTGGTGACACATGGCGCATTCCGTACGAGGGGCAATGAAACTGTTGCTTTGTACAGAAGGTGACACAAGGCGCGCTCCACGCTTCTGTTTGAAACAATTTGAGTGTCTTGCAGAGAGTGACACTTGTCACACTCCACGGAGCTTTGGAAACTCCGTTGAAACCTTTTTCAAACTATTTAGAAACTTTATGGAGGGACCTGCGGATAGTGACACTTGTCACACTCCGCGCTACTCTTGCAACTGTTAAGAAACTTTAAAGCTTTTGGAAACATTTTTGGAAGGCGCCATGTGGCATCTTCCATGCAACTTTAGAAACTTTTGGGAAACCCTTGGAGAACCTATGGAGAGTGACACGTGTCACTTTTCACATGACTTTTGAAACCTTTTTGAAGCCTTAAAGGGACCTATGGAAGGCGCCACTTGGCACGCTCCGTGAAACTTATGAAACTTTAAGAAACCCTTTGGAAACTATTAAGACTATGGCGGAAGGCTCCACGTGGCGTCTTCTGCGCAACCATTGAAACTGTTGGAAACTTTTAAGAAACTATCGGGAAACCTTTGAAGGTCTTGCGGATAGTGACACTTGTCACTCTCCGCGCTATTTGTTTGAAACATACGGGACTCTATGGAAGGTGACACATGGCACACTCCATGCTACTCTTGCAACTGTTAAGAAACTTTAGCGGCCCACGGATGGTTTAAAGTCATTAAAGGGGCTCGCTGCGGAGGGTGACAAGTGGCGCGCTTCACGTGACTCTGGAAACTTTAGGAAACAATAAGAAACTACTCGGGGCACAACGTTGGTCTTTTTTGCAACACTATGGGACTCATGCGAAGTGTGACACATGGCATGCTTCGTGTAGCTGTTTGAAACTTTAAGGAACATTTAACAAAATATTTGAAACCTTGCACTGTTTAAACCTCTGTAGTGCATTTTACCAAAATGGACATAACTTGCAAAATATGGTGAATTTTCAGATGATTCAAAAAGCAACCCTAGCTTATTTTTGACAAGGAATCCAACCATACCATGCACTGGCACTCAAAATGCATTTTCTCACTAATTTTATCAAGGTTTGCAAATTTCACTCTCTTTTCCCTTACCACCAAGGATAGACCCACAAAAAACAGAAGCAAAAAGCAAAGCCACAGCAGGGGTCCCTGTTTTGCTAAGGAGTAAAATGGGGCATGTTGTGAACATCACAACAACTAGTAACCAAACAAAATAACTAAATTCAAGGCATTCAAGAAAACTAAATGAGATAAATGCATAACTTTCAACTATCCCTCTTGTAAATTATTATTCAACTTCAGACCTAAGGCATTCAATAAGGGTGCATGAATTTTCATTTTCAGTTTAATTGTGTGCATGTGATTAATAAGCCTCATCTTGAAGATCGGTTGAACAAACTAGTGACTAACATTAGCCTACGTAGTTGAGGATATTCCCTCATAGGCAACTGGATAGAGCCTTGCTACCAGCGAGCGTCTATAGCCCCGTCAAGGTTATCGTTACAATTCTCCTAAGTAGAGCCCACTACCAGCAAGCGTCTATAGCCCCGGTAGAGTTACTTAGATGGTTTAATCTGAATTTTCAGTACAATCCGCTTTATTTATTTTTATTTTTATTTTTTTATTTTTTGATTTTGAAAGAGATTTCATAAGATATAGCAATTTGTAGCTTCGTGATGCAAGGAGTGGACACTTGCTGAAATTAAGCTGAGAATTGTAATGGTAGCAAGGGTGACCTCTAATTTTTCACCTAATATCTACACTGGTAGGTTCAACAAATCCAAGGATTTTAGGTGTGTCATAATGAGAAACTTGCCTCAAATTCTCAATCACATTTATTGAATACGAAATTTTAGAAGATAAATAACTCTCTACATTCATGACAGTCACAACAAGTTATGTGTAAATTGCAAATGATTAACTTGAATATCCTAAATTTTATGATGTTTTCAATGGTTGCTGGCTTGCTCCTTAATACTCTAAAGTAAAATAAAGATCCCTATTGAGGAGACAACAAACAAACCAACAAACAGGCTGTACAAAAAGTAAAAAGCAGAAAAAATTGTACAAACAAAAACAAAACAACAAACAGAAAATAAAACTACACAAACAGCCAACCCAAAAAAAGAAAACAGCAAAAGAAGAACTGGACATTACTTACACTATATTACACCAAAATGGGCTGCCCTTTACCTTAGGCCTGGAAGTAGTGTTTCAAATGTTGGCCATTAACTGGTAATGGCACGTCTTCTCTAGTCAAGGTCTTAAGTCTAAATGTATTGTCTCCTATTATCTCTGAGACTTGTAATGGACCTAGCCATAGTTTATCAAATTTTCCATGGCTTCCTTTCTTTTCATGTGCTTTGTCCTAGCACAGCACTAAGTCTGATATCCTAAATGTTTTGACTCTTGCCCTTTTATCAAACCACCTCTTAACAACCGCTTGGTGTTTGGCAAACTTCTCGATGGCTTGACCTCTTTTCTCGTCTAATTGTAGCATTTGTACTATTCTGGGTTCCCTATGGTCATCAAAGCCTAGATACTCATTGGCAAACTTTTAGGTTGGTATTCTCAAATTTACTAGAAGTATGGGATTAGTCCCATAATCTAAATGATAAGGTGTGCTACCTAAAGCTATCTTAAACTTGGTCCTATCTACCCATAATGCATATCTTAACAGGGTATTCCGCTCTCTAGGACTCTTTGTAATCAACCTTTTGATTATGTCTAACAAAATTTTGTTCGTTGATTCAGCCAATCCATTTCCTTGAGGGTAATAATTTGAAGAAAACCTTAAAATGATCCCATATTCAAATGCCCATTTAGAAAACTTTAAAGAAGAGAAAGCAGGGCCATTATCACATACCAATGAATAGGGAGTTCCAAACCTGGTGATGATGTTTTCTTCAAGAAACTTGATAACTACCTCAGTTGTGGAAAATTTGTAGCAGGTAGCCTCAATCCACCTTGTACAATAATCTGTTACCGTCAGTATAAATTTGTGTCTTGTAGAAGATGGGGGATTGATGACTCCAATAAAATCCAAGCCCCACTGTGCAAACGGTCTTGATTCAATCACAGGTTGTAGTGGATTGGCCTGATTTCTCCCTTTATCTGCTGCAGTTTGACAGGTGTGGCAACTTCTAATGTGACTCTCAGTATCTTTGAACATCATGGGCTAGTAATAGCCTGCCCTCAGTATTTTGTGTGTCATAGCTAGATGGGAACGTTGGCCGGTTCCGTAATTGTCATGTAGTTTTGTCAACACTTTATCTGCCTCAGCTCTGTTTAGGCATCTCAAATAAATTCCATCATGGTTCTTCCTGAATAGAAGACATCCTTGCACCATATATTTTTGTGCTTTAACCTTCAAAGCTCTCCTCTAAGAAGCTTTCAATCTATTTGGGTACTTTCCAGCTATCAAGAAGGTGTTTAAATCATCATACCAATCTGATGCATTCTGGGAATTCAATACGTACTGCTATTTTATCAAATCTAGATCCGTATTTGCTATTGTTTGCACCAATGCATGCCCTTTGACCAGCTTCATGGGAATGATTTCCATGTCAAACTCTTGCAGCATGGTGATCCACTTGGCTCTTTTTTCTCCAGGTTCGTTCTGCATTAGCAACATTTTTATTGCTGCGTCTGGCACTATGGCTTTGACCTGGCTGCGCAGAATGTAGTGTATGAATTTTTTCATAGCCTTCATTAATGCAAATGCTTGTCTCTCAGTGTCTAGATACATCAGCTGTGCATCCTTCAGAGGCATGCTCATAAATGCGATGGGCCTTTCTTCATTGTTTTTACCTTTCTGTGTCAAGGCAGCTGCGACTGAATGAGAAGATGCAAAGGAGTAGATGTAAAACGGGCTTGTGTAGTCTGGACTTGCCAATACAGCAGCATTAGAAATTGCCCCCTTGATATCTTCAAATGCAGCCCTAGCCACAGGCGTCCATTCCATCTATGCATCCTTCTTCAACATGGCATTTAACGGTTGCACGATCTCTGCAAAACCCGTGATAAACTTCCAAACAAAGTTAATTTTACCAAAAAATGATTTCAACTCTTTCCTACTATTTGGTATTTGCAAATTTTTTATGGATTCTATTCTATCCGGATCAATTGAAATTCCATCTTCAGAAATGACATGGCCTAATAATTTACCTTCAGTTATGCCAAATATACATTTCTTAGGATTAAGGGAAATCCCATACCTTTCACATTGCTTGAGTATTTTTTTGAGATCTTCAGCGCGAGTGGATGCATCCTTGGAATACACAATCAAATCATCCATATACACAACATGCACTTACCTGATAATCCATGGAACGCGATGTCCATGGCTCTCTGAAAAGTGGCACCTGCATTGATCAGACCAAAAGGCATTCTTCTATATGCATAATTTCCCCATTTACAAGTGAAGGTGGTTTTCAGTCTATTTTCTCTATCAATTAAGACCTGTTTATAACCTGAAAAACCATCTAAAAAAGACATCATCTTTGCCCCATTTACTGCTTACAGCACTTCGTCTATCGGAGGTAGAGGATAATTATCCTTTTCAGATGCTTTGTTTAAATTTCTAAAGTCTACGCATAACCTGATGTCTCTATTTTTCTTCCTCACTGGTACTAAGTTAGCTACCCAGACTAAATGTCTGACTGGGAAAATTATTCCAACAGATAGCAATTTTTTAACTTCCTCAAAGATTAAAGGCTCTAGAATGGCATTCACAGGCCTTTCTTTCTGCCTAAATGGCTTAACCTCTGGTCTTAAAGGTATTATGTGAGTTATGATGGATTCATCAAATGTTTTCAAGTCTTCATAAGTCCATGCTATTATGTGTTTATAATCTTTCAGACCGTCTAAAACCTCTTTTCTAATTTTCTCAGAGCAAGCCTTTCCAATTAGTACATTTTGTGGATTTTGCTCTGTCCCTAAGTTATGTAAATTGCACTTACCCCCTTCTATTTTGGGCAAGTCCTTCTGTCTCATTACTCCATCAAAGTCAAAGATATGTTCTAATTCAATTACTCCTTTGGGTAAGAAGTTGCTCTTCAAGTTGATTATATCCTCTTCGTCCCATGTTATTTCAGGCCTTTCTTGCTCATCAATGATTTAAGCCTCAAATGCCTCATTACAAGTCAAAAAATCAATAATTTGCTAATCCCCCCCAAATACCTGAAAGTGTGTAACATTGTCTGGTATACTGGGCACATTAACTAGCTCAACAGTAAATCGTCTCAATCCTGACAGTGTTAATGGTTCTAATGTGCTAGCAGTAACTGCTAGTGCATCTGGCCTGTGGTTCAGCTCTCTAGGGTATGCTCTAAGTTGAAAGCATCAAACGCATCTATTAAACCCCATACCCTATGTTTGTAACTAATCATTGTTTTGTAATTGCAGGCATATAGTTTCCTAACTTGTCTGACTACTAATTCAAAGTCTGAAAATACTCTGATCATTTTCACCCTTTTCTTGATGGCCATGACAAGTCCCAAAATTAGGGCCTCATATTCAGCAATATTATTAGTACAAGAAAATTGTAATCTATATGCTGCTAGGTGTGATTTACCCTGAGGATCTATGAGTTCAACACCTACACCCGTGCCCTGTTTTGATTTGGATCCATCACATTTTAACGTCCACATGCCATCTTTACTTTTTTGACCTTTTATCTTGGCACGCTTTGTCTCTTTTATCGCTTGTGGGGTGTTGTCCAGTTTATTCATGGGTTTTTCTGTTTGGTTAACTTGCATATGTGTATTTCCATCTGGTAAATCAAAAAGACAACTACCCTTGTCCCTTATTTCTTCTCCTAAATCTAGAATCAAGGCATCTACATCATCCTGAACGTATTTCTGTGTCGGATCAGGATTCTCATTTTCCCCTTGTAACTCTACCCTCCCTATGCATTTTTTGTATTTATATTCAATGATGTCTTTGCATATTTCACAACTCTCCTCAGAATGTTGCCTATCATGGACTCTACACCTATTTTTATACAATTTACATTAGACTGGTAGATTGTGTTTAACGCACTCTTCCACCTCTTGTCTAATGGCATGACCAAATTTGTCTATTGCATTGTTTTCTTCATCTGAAGAATTTCCATCAAACTTAATGAATAATGCTGTCCTATTGCTGACACATTTTTTCTAATGTTTAACATCATGATCTCTTCAATCTGCACCCCATTATTGGTAATTCTATAGACACCAGGTTCAACAGTAGCATATAATATTTCATTAGTTCGATTATACTCTGTTATCATGTGTTTCATCCTAGGCTCTGCCTCTATTCTAATCTGGTTTGGGACACCTCTCCAAGGTAGCCACATATGTGAAAAGTCAGTGGCCATATATCCGTTTAATGTATTGGACCAATCCCTACTCAGCAACATTCCATAATTTACGGGTATATCCACTACTTGAATATCAATGACTTGGCTTACCCTAGGGTCTGAAGCTAATTGCATTTGAATGTTCATGAGTTCTCCTATCATGCTAACCTCAGTCTTATCTAGTTGTGTTACAACCTTGGTAGATTTGGTGGGAGTCAGCCCGAGAGTTTTACATATTCCCAAGGGCATTACGTTGGCTAAGGCACCAGAGTCTACCATGTAGTTGCATATATTCTTCCCACACAATCTAATAGTTAACAAGAAAGGGGGAGTATCCCTCTTACCCACATGTATTACTACATTTGTATTGGAAGGGTGCTCAACTTTCTTATTTTTCTCTTTAGGCGGTGAATCTCTATTAGGAACAGTTAAATCAGTAGAAACCTCATCTGTCATGGATGTATCCAGAGATTTTATAAAAGTATTTCTGATCCCTGGGGTCTTCAATAATTCATTTAGAGGTATACTAACCTTAATTTTCTTTATTTCCTCTGACAAGTAACTCATTAATCTTGTTGTCTCTATTGCTTTAGTTTTACTTGTTTGATCCTTTTGTACTATTGTTCCGTTATTTGTGTGCTGATTAGCTTTAAGTATGGCAGGATTGTTGCTAGTATTCTGATCTAGGGGTGTATTGAAGTTATTCAGAGGAATAGAAGTGGTGAAAGGTCCTCCTAGCCTAGGGTTGTTCCTCAAATTGTAGGTGTGGTTTTTATATGTCTGTTGAAAGGCCTGCACCTCTTCTGTTTCAGTTAATACCTCATTTTCAGATTCAAAGGGAAACTGAAAAGCATTTAACATAAAGGCTAATTCAGGATAAAGATTTTCACAACAGTATGGTCCATCTTCTAGCAATTCATCCTCTTTCTCTTCTGCAGTTGCAAAAGTAAACATTTGTAAGACTAATGCTGTGTCATATCTTGAGGGTACTACCTCATTACCCTTGGGAATGAGAAATTTAGAGGTAGGAGGCTGGACATCTATGTTAAAAATGCTGGCTGCTAAGTGGAACTGTGGGCAGTCATGCTCAGCATGGGCATTGGTATTGTGAAATCTACACCAATTTTTGGGTGTTGTGCTAGCCATTTGGATGCCAGCTATTTGTTTTGCATCATGATTATCTATGTTCTCAAAAGGAGAAGCTAGAGTACCATTGTTGGGCCCAGTGTTCCATGTCTTGGGTGGCCTAGGTTGATTCTGATTTCTGTTATTATTGCCCTAGGTCCTATTATCTATCACTGGCCCTCTATTTTGCATTGGTTGCCCCTGGTTGGGGCCTTGATGCTGATTATAGTTTTGGTTCTGATTGTACTACTGATTTTGATTGAAACTATAGTTTTGATTTTGGCCTTGGTTGTGATTCTGATGTTGATTGTAGTTTTGGTTGCCTCTTCCATAGAGGTTCTCATTTCTTAGTTGTGTCACTTCGGTGGTTAACCTTTTCAAATGTGTAGTGATCTCTTTGATTTCTTCCCTTTCCTCCTATGCTTTTGCCACAATTGTATTCCTAGGAGGTTGGAAGAAAGGCTGACCATTATTTTGACTGTTATTGGAAGAGCTACCCGTGTAAGGAGTTATAGCTTGGATTGGGGTAGGACTATACATAGGTGTGTAAGAAGGAACTGGATTTAATAATGGAGTGTGATGTATAGGGGCTCCATTCCATGGTTGTGCCTAATTCTGCACCCCAAAATTCCCTCCATTAACAAATGGGCTATAAGTTGTATGCCTCATCTCTTGGTTCACTGAGGCTACCTCTTTATAGGCTTTCGATATTGAATCTATGTCAGGTTTTCTTTTGACAAACATGGCAGTTAAAGGATCCAAGGCTGCATAGTACATAGCCAACAAGGGATCATCATCCATAGTATAAGGGGCTACTAGCCTAGAGTAGGCCTTTTGAAATCTGTCATTGAAATTATCAATCAGCTCTCCCTCACCTCGTTTTATAGCAGCCAATTTATGATACAAAGCGCAAGGGCCAATGGGTCCTCTAAATCTTGACAAAAATGCTTCTTCCATAAGTGACCAGGAAGAAATGTAACCATTGGGTAAGTTTACATACCAGTTAGAGGCTTGTTCATTAAAGGTGTAGGGAAACAATCTACACACAACATCCTCATGCTCTAACATAGCCCTAAGACATGCTTCCTTAAATATTCTAATATGATCCTCTGGATCCTGATGCAACTGGTACTTGGGACATATCTTTTCTGGATTTTCAGGCATCTCATGATAATCATTGAAGAATATGGGAGAATGAACATTGAAATAAGCCATTGCAGGTGTTTGAGCTTGACCTGAACTTGTAGAAATACCTGGATTGATTGTTGGGATAGGATTTCTAGAGGATTAGGACCTCCAAGAGTGCCTGAACCAAGATTTAAAGATCTAAATAGTGATTTGTCAGGACTCACAATACTACGGATGTTAAAAGGTGACCCAGGAGGTGTTCCAGATGAACTTCCTGCTTGTGATATTTTAGGATTCCAAATCAGAGGGCTCTTACTTCGCCTTATATTAGGTAGTTGTACAAATATATCTCCTGAACTGGATCTAGACCTGGTCACTCTATCACTATTATTAGCCAGTTTGAAACAAACCCTAACTCAAATCAGGCCCTCCTTCTAGCACCGGAAAACTGTTGGTGATTGTTTTGATGCAATCATAACAATAAGTTAAAATTCACATATAATGAACTGAAACTATACTTGAAAGATAAGAGGGAATCATTTAAGATTCATTTAATCCCAAGTCTATAATGGTCTTGTTGGTCAAATTCAGTTGATCAATGTGAAGCTATAATGTTCAAGGGGTCTTATGTAGTTTAGGGTTTCTTTGTGGTTTACTGGACTCAAACTATGCAAAAAGATCATGAGATATGTCAATACTTTTTCATTCCTTTGCATAAAAGTGTTACTATGCTGCAAAGCTTTAGATGGTTGTCTTGAATTACTGCAGCTTTCCTCTTTATATATTTATGAAAACTTGTCTACTTTTAACTCTGTTGCTCATGCTTCTTCAAATATGAGACAAATTTCCTTCAAATTTCTACGTTTTTAGCTAAATATTTTAATGGGTTGGGAAAAGTTAGAAAGATCTACTCTAAACATCATTTACTCTACTGAAGGATCTAATTTTTCTGTTATGCACTATGTAAATCATACAGCAATTTGATCAAATCCACAATAAAAACCTTAAATGTAAGTTCTGAGCATTTTCACAAACATACATTTAAAATTGCAAGCTCTCAAAGAAAATATTTCAAAACACAAAGAAGAGCAGGAGAACACTCAAAAGATAGATGCAGAACTCTAGATTCTCTTGTATTAGAAACAAATAGTCATACATGATTTACAATGTTGGAATGACTCTTAGTTTCATTGATCAAATTACAAAGAACTTACAAGCTTTACAGATACAGTAAGGAAGCCAGACATTCCACGCACTCCTTACTACAGACAAATAGGTGACCTCCTTCCTCTACTTCTAAACTATGCTAAGCTAAAATCCCTGTGTTTTCCTAAAATCCCTATTGTAAAGTATTACAATGTATTAAGGCACAATATATAAACTTTTTGATTGTCCTCAATACAACCCAAAACCCTAATGGTTAAGCAATGGGTCAAACCCTAGGTTACAACATTAAATGGTGCAGAACCATTTCCCAAAAAATATCTCTGAATATGTGTCAAATCTGGGCAAAAATATGCCCCTTTCTGAAACCCTAGCAGTTCAGAAGTAAATTCTGCAATCCACCGTCATTATGTTTTATCTGCATTTGGGTCTTCTCATTGATGTCCCTTGACTTTCTGCACTTCATCCTTATCTTCCCTTTGCTTCTAAAATTGGATTCTCCTTCCAGGACATCATTGCCATTAAGTTTCAGCTTCTCCTTCCAGCTGCAAACCTGTAAAAATAGATTAGCAATAAGTACCATTGATTATTAAACAACCATTTTTGAAACACCTATTAGATCTAAGTGGGGCTGAGCCAAAATTGTGGCTATCAGGTCAAAATCTACGAAAAATGTATTCATACGTTCATACTGTGTCAAAAACTCTATCGGGTCAATCATTGCAGACCAGAAACAATGTAAACGCAGGGTCAAAATGTGTCGAAAAACCCTAAAAAATCCTATCGCAAAATGTTTCCCGCCTATCGATGCCAAAAAACCTCATTGGCGGGCCCTAAAGATCACCCACCGACCTCCTGTGTCTAGCTGAAAAAATGGCCCTTTATCTCCTTTTATTATAAACGGTGCCTACGAGTGGTGACATGTGGCGCGTTCCGCGCGAGGGGCAATGAAACTATTGCTTTGTGCAGAAGGTGACACATGGCGCGCTCCGCACTTCCGTTTGAAACAATTTGAGGGTCTTACAGAGAGTGACACTTTTCACACTCCACGGAGCTTTGGAAAATTTGTTGAAACCTTTTTGAAACTATTTAGAAACTTTATGGAGGGACCTGCGGATAGTGACACTTGTCACGCTCCACACTACTCTTGCAACTGTTAAGAAACTCTAAAACTTTTGGAAATGTTTTCGGAAGGTGCCACGTGGTGTCTTCCACACAACTTTAGAAACTTTTGAGAAACCCTTGCAGAACTTGCAGAGAGTGACACATGTCACTTTCCGTGTGACTGTTGAAACCTTTTTGAAACCTTAAAGGGACCTGCGGAAGGTGCCACTTGGCATGCTCTGCAAAACTTATGAAACTTTAAGAAACCCTTTGGAAACTATTAAGACTATGGCAGAAGGCGCCACGTGGCGTCTTCCACGCAACCATTGAAACTATTAGAAACTTTTAAGAAACTATCAAGAAACCTTTGAAGGCCTTGTAGATAGTGACACTTGTCACTCTTCGCGCTATTTGTTTGAAACATACGGGACTCTGCAGAAGGTGAAACATGGCACACTCTGTGCTACTCTTGCAACTGTTAAGAAACTGTAGCAGCCCGTGGATGGTTTAAAGTCATTAAAGGGGCTCGCTGCGGAGGGCAACAAGTGGCGCGGTCCACGTGACTCTGGAAACTTTAGGAAATAATAAGAAACTACTCAGGGCACAACATTGGTCTTTTTTGCAACACTATGAGACTCATGCAGAGTTTGATATGTGGCATGCTCCGCATAGCTATTTGAAACTTTAAGGAACATTTAATGAAGCATTTGAAACCTTGCACTGTTTAAACCTCTGTAGTGCATTTTACCAAAATGGGCATAACTTGCAAAATATGGCAATTTTTTTGAAGATTCAAAAAGCAACCCTGGCTTATTTTTGACAAGGAATCCAACCATACCATGCACTGGCACTCAAAATGCATTTTCTCACTAATTTTATCAAGGTTTGCAAATTTCACTCTCTTTTCCCTTACCACCAAGGACAGACCCACAAAAAATAGAAGCAAAAAGCCAAAGCCACAACAGGGGTCCCCATTTTGCTAAGGAGTAAAATGGGGCATGTTGTGAACATCACAACAATTCCATTGTTATGCTATTGAAATAGTGAGCAATCAACATTCATGCTTCGATACCTTGTATTCCTATGCAAGATTGAGAAGAGCAATGGAGGTGAACCAAGGTTAACATAGGAGTTTAGATATTATGGTTTATGTTTTAATTTCTATGTTCATTTTGTACTCCATTGTGCTTTTAGGGTTTTATGCTTCATATTTATGATTTAGACCTGATTTTTACCCTAATATAATGGGAATAGCTTCAATCCATTTAGTGAAGTAGTCAGTGGCGACCAAGATCCAACTATGTCCTCCAATTGAATTTTAAGTGATTTCTCCTATGAAATCAATTCCCCATTGTTTAAAAGTAGCCTCAACTGTCATCAGCCTAAGAGGCAGATTTCTAGAGAATTTAGTTTTCCTAAAAATCTTTAGCAAGCATCACATCCCCTAACCAATTTATGGGCATCTTTCAAAATTGTGAGCCACCAATATCCATATCTCATAACCTTATGGGTTGTTGTCGTAGCCATGTAATGGCCTCCACATACACCATGTTGTATCTCTTCCAAGATCTCCGATGCCTACCTTTTACTTACACATTTAAGTAAAATGCCTTCTAGATTCCTCCACCATGGCTCATTTTCAATGATCACATACTTCATGGCTTGTAGCTTCAATGTCCTCTTCTAGTTTTTGGTCATACTCTTAGGAAAATACATCTTTTGTAAGTAATACACAACATCCCTATACCATTCAAATTCTTTCATGTCACATTCAAGAGTAGCTTCTTCAAACTCAACACTATTTATTTGATTAGCCTCTAAATTTGCCTCAGTCATCAATTTAGTTGATTCCTATCCCATCACTAACTCAGTGATCTAGATGTCAATGTTAAACTCTTGGATCCTATTGATCCATCTACATCTCCTCCCAGTAACCTCTTATTGAGTGAAGATATCCTTAACAATAGTAGTAGGAACATATGCAATGATAGTAGCACCTAGCAAATAAGGTCTGAAGTTCTTGACAACTTTTACCAAGGCATAGGCCTACTTCTCTATTATGTCATATTTCAATTCTACCATCTAGAGAGATTTTCTAAAGAATGCAATAGGTTGTTCATAACCTTCATCATTCTTTTGCAACAAAACATACACAATAGTGTGAAATGAGGCAAAGGAACATAATTGAAATGGATTAGAGAAACTAGGTGATTTCAACACAAGAGATACCATTATAACTTCCTTAATACTTTTGCAAGCATTAACTAGCTCATCATCCCATGTGATAACCTCTCCCTCCAACATTTTGTTGATTGGTCTAGTCATTTCTTTAAAATTAGTAACAAACCTCCTCACTAAAGAAAGATTAAATCCCTTTGACACTCTTGGGTATTGGGATATTATCAATGGCTGCTATCCTCTCAGGGTCAATCTTGATTCCTTCCTTGGACACAATATGGCCTAATAGTTTCCCTTCTATTACCCTAAATACACATTTTTTAAGATTTAATGATATGCCAAATTCCATGCATCTCTAAAAAATCTTCTCCATATGGGAACAATTATCTTGTTCCTGTTTAGGGTAAAATTGGATTTGTTGATCTTTTGTGGTTTAGATGTTAAAATCCTCTTTTCACCCTAACATTGAAGGATCTAGGGTCAAGTGGCAAGCACTATCATACCCTAGGTCACTTTAGAATGAGGGGAAGCTTGGATTAGGGAATTAATTATCAAATTTTCCTTGTCCTATGCTCAATTGACTATTAAAACCCTAATTAAGCAAATACGACAAAAAATTAATGAATTACAGAAAGAGCTCTTGCGGACAGAAGTAAAATGTTAAATTACAGAATACCTGCTTTCGGAGTTCTAAAGCGGAATAGTCGGGGACACTGGAGCAGGTGCCCAAGTCCAAGGTACCTACTTTTTCAGGGAATCTGGACCTCCTTCGAACACTAATCAGCCCTGTAGCTTCTATTTTCTAGAATCTGTCTATGGAGGACACTGGAGTGAGCACCCTAGTCCCGGAAGTACTCCTTTGTCCATCTTTTATTCAGATCCTAAATCCCCGATGTCTTTCCAGCCTTCCTCTAACTATACTTTTCTTGGATGCGACACCTATAACCTACAATCACAAGACTTAGTTTGGGGGTCGTGGTGTTTAGAGGTTTGCCTCAGTCAAACCCCGGAGGACACTTAAGTCTTTGAACACCATTTTCAGATAAAGAGGGCATGCCCTTGTGAAGCAGATGCCAAAAACCAAAGGAATCAATGATAAAAATACAATGATATGTCACCTTGTAGTGAAGCTTTCATGGAGGAAGATGCTCTTCATGCCATGAAGGAATTGATGCTCAAATATACAAATATCAACACACAAAACACACAAGTCTGCTCTTGCAACACAATAGAAAGCCTTGAATCACCTTGACAATGCCTAGAGTTCACAATAACAATCTAGTTTACAAATGAATGCCTACATATGTTTATATATGCATCTATAGGCACTCCCGCCAAGATATTTAAAATTCAAACTTATTGTGTCGGCAAAGGGACCCAATAATGGTCACTAACTGACACTCAAAAATTGAGGATGCCCTAAAATAGGGCAGGACTAGCGCACAGGTGCCCAAGTCCTCCCCCTATTTTAGGTAGGGTATAGCTCAAGGGGTCCTCCTAGGTCCTATTTGTCATGGGACTTAGGTCTCATTCCATCAGGATGCTAAAATATGAACTAAAATGTTCTAAATGCACTCTAAAGACTCAGGACCTAAACCTTATGAGGGAAAAGCCCCCAAGGGGACATTTTTTGATGTTACATTTAGCCCCCACTTTAATGTATGTATGAACATGAGGCCCATACATGCATTAAAGTAAGGTCACAAACATAGAAAACACACCAAGCATGGACAAGACACGCCAGTCACATAAAAAATAGTAACTGTTGATAACTGAGAGGGGGGGTGAATCAGTTATCTTAATTATTTCAGCTTTCTAAACTTTCTTAGTAATTAGTGCAACATCAATTCAAACAAGCAAACATAACCATGAAATAGAAATACACATGACACAATATTTTTGACATGGAAACCCTGTTAAGGGAGAAAACCACGGGGTGATTAACCCAAGATTGTATTCTTTGTTAGAAGAATGGAAGTACAAAATGGCACTTGCCAATTAGGGCTCACTGCTTGAGCACACTACTCACAAGAGGCACACTGCCTACAAGAGACACACTGTCTACAATTTATAAAGAGTGTAATACAATACTTGAACTGATAAGGAGCATCAACATATGCTGGAGTTCAGTTCCGATTAGGCTCTGTATACTGATCTGCTGCACTTCATCTTTCCTCTTCTTTTATGCTGCTCTTTTTTCACATACTGGATCTTCCTTTCTACTTTTATTTAGCTCTACTACTTTTCTTCGCACATTACTTACAACCACAACATCCCATCCAATTGAATCCATCTTATATATATGCATAAGTGATTTCATCACCTTTCTAGTCGGCACCTGGAATAGTCAATATTTTCCACAAACTCTAATCTGTCAGCTGAATCCTTCCATACCAAGTAATGCGGATCAAGGATATACTTGTAGAAGTCATCAATCATGTTGGCCAATCATAACTTATGCCTTTATAACTTTTAACATCATCAGTAACACATCCGGAATAATGTCTAATGCTCTGTCAGTCAGTTCTTCCTCTATCACACTGTCACTTAGGAACCCGACACTCAAGTATTCATATCTCTTTATCCTGTCCACACCATAGGCTCAAACCTTGGAATCTATTAGCCAAGATACTCCTCGTGACTTCCCCAAATCTGCACTTCACTGAGATACTTCTACTGAGAGATCCAAACCTGTTTGTTGGACCTTACTGACTGCTCTGTTCTTGTTTACCAGACCACAACATTCTTCACTCTAACTTCCGGTATAGACATACCATGTCCTGCGGATGTGTGGGATGAACTTTGTTGCCATCAATGACAACATTCATGAATCCATATAGTGTCTTTTGCCAACAATCTCCCCCTTTGGCATTGATGGCAACACTTAGTGAAAAATGACTAAGTGTTTACACTATGCTCCCCCTTGGCTGATGCTCTATTTTTATATACATTTTCTGGAGCTCCCCCTTAGTTGGATTCCTCATTTTTCATTGCTCTTCACTCCACCTTTGACATCAATGGCAAAGGGTAGGGTCTGCATACCAAAATTTTCAAAATTTTGTCCGCATAAGTAAATACATAAGGAATACTTACATATACTGAAGTATGTCTGCAAAAGTTGTTTTCAATTGAATAAATTCTGTAGCCCAACTTTGCTTCATTCTGTCCAAAATTGATATATGACTGCTCAACAGGAATGCAAACACATCTGCCCTTTTTAGATCTGTTGGATCATTGGTCTGGGCTATGATTTGAGCTTCTTTTATGGCCTCATGCATGGCCTCTAACTTAGAGATAATGATCCTTCTAAGTTCACCCATCTGGCTAATTATATTCTTCCTTTCCTTCTTAAAATTCTTTATTGCATTTGTGATTGCAATAGTCTGACACTCTTGATTTACTATGGAGGATGAGAGAGGATCAAGACTTTGAGATAGAATTAATAGTTTATCCTCTTGTTCTTTTACTTTCCTCTCAATATCTTTGGTCACTGTGGGCCAAGATAAGCAAAATTTGTACATATTTCTGCCATCTTTAAGAGCATTTTCCAAGCTCTTTATGCCAATATCCATAACTCTCCTATCATTTGTTATCAGACCCTATACTTCGGAGAATCTCTTATCCAAAAACTCCTTCCGAACCTTTTCTTTAGCTGACTTCTCTAGAGAATCAAAATGTGTGCTAACACTGTTGACTAGAGTTTTGAGATTACCAGAAGAAGAGGCTGTGGGATCCTTCTAAAAAGATGGCATGATTTTTTCCAACACTCTGGATGCTACCTCTAAAAGGTCACAGTCTTCCATGTGAGATTTCAGTAGTTTCTCTTTGACCTTCTCATTTGCAAATGAGGCTATTTTCATTGTTTGCACCAGAGATAGAGAGTCAAAATCTAATGGCCCTTTTAATAGTTCCAGTTCATCAATATCCATAGTTTCTTTTGTCAAAAAGTCCTTGACTTATTCTGTAGTGTCTCTTGCTGGAGAGAGATTTTTCTTTTCTTCTGCAGTCACAGAACTGTCTTTTGGAGCTTTCTCCCCTTCCACAACCTTTGTACTGATATCTTCTTTTCCCTTCACCTTTGCTTCTTTCTCCTTTATTCTTTCTTCTCCTTTGGATCCAGAGTCAGCAAGGGAAACCGGAGGAGTGATGTTGGTCTGTTCATGGGCCACCTCTTTCAGAGTAGAGGATTCCAAGTCCTTAGCTATTTCTGCACTCGTATTCATTACCTCTTTTGTTATTTTCTCAGTAGACTCTTCTGCAACACTTGTGGTTGAGGGCTCAGTACCCAAGTCCTCTATAATAGGAAGGTTAAATCTTTTGAAGGCCTTCTAGAGGATCTCTTATGTGTCCTTGGCTACCTTGTCAGTCTCACCAAGCATAAGTTGATTCATCCTTGCTTTGCTTCTGAACTCATCCTTACAATCTTTGAATGCCATATTCATTGTCTTGGGGTCGATTGAAGGATATAGCTGAATTGCTATCTATTCTTGGATTTCTAGGTCTTTAGCTTGGGCATTGTTCTTTCTTGTTTCTAGTTCGTTCTCCAAGCTTTTAGGGATCAGAGATATAATTTCAATAAATGCTTTGTTGTAGATATTTAGGTACCTGACTATGGCATCTTGCAATATTTTCTGATCTGCTTCACCATAATCATCATAGAACTCAACCATTGGCTGAAGATTTCCATCCACTGTGACTGATTTGATTATGTCATCAATGTGAAGAGTGGGGTTTTCAACATATTCCTCTGTCTTTTCTTCTTCCTTCTATCCAGCAGAGGGTTGACCAGATGTTCTCTTCTTTTTCTTCATTTTCCTGATTTCTTCATCAGATTCAGTCTCCTCTTCATCCCTTTGACTGGCATAAGCTCTTGTAGCTTTTGTCTTTGTTCTTTTCTCTCCTTTGCCGGATGATTGTGCTTCCAGTTCTGATGTCCTTGAGCCTTTGGCAGTGGTAGGTGTAGATCTCTTTGATGATCTGGTCCAGGTGGAAGGTTTTGCCAGAGCACTTTCCTCATTTTTCTTTTCTGCCTTCTTCTTCTCTTCCTCAGCCCTTTCCATCTTTTTCCTGTTGGAATCAAGTGCCTCCTTTGAGATGCCAAAGCCTTTGGCAACATCTTCTACTTCTTTTTTCACTTTCCTCCTGATCTCTGGCTACCTTAGCTCTGTATGAATTTTCACACTTAGTTCTTCAAAGATTTCAAATCTTTCTGCTTTTGGGTCCTTTGGTTGACTAAGCATGTGTTGAACATGCAGCTCTATAATTTGTTCATCAACTTCATACCCCATAGGCATGATCTAGACTGTCCTTCGCTCTACTACCTCCATTAAGCATTGATCAGTGTCTACCATGAAGCACACTATATCCTTATATTTCTCAACTACTGATTTGGGGATTCTTTCTCTGACTTGCATTGTATTTTGAAAGTGCTTGAAGTAACCCCACAGAGTTGTATTCCTTGCCTTAGCATCCCCAAGTTCATGCAAGTAATCTCTGATCTGAATTGCTACCGGTTTGTCATTTTGCCATACCCATCCATTTGATCTGGGCAGCTCATTCATGAAGTAGAAAAATAGGCATAATATTAGTCCACCATATTTAAAAGAGTTCTTCTTGTCCTTTTTGATCTTTTGTATGTTTTCCATTAATTGGCTCAAAAGAAGTTCACAGAGATCATATTCTGCATTCTTTCTCAGCATCTCATAGGCAGTATATACTTCAGTTCCGGATACTAAATTCTCCCTACTGGAGTGATATATCTTGTATCCTATTATCATAGATGCAAACTTGATATCCGAGTCAATAATATCTTCAATGGTCATTTCCCTCTTATCAAATTTTGATCCAGTGGCCTCAGTTACAATGTTGTTTTTGATAGATTTGAGGACAGGAATTCCTTTGGAGGAGTGTAAAGCAGTTACTGCCCTAATTGCTTCCTTGGTGATTTTGCAAGGTCTGTTAAGCCATAGAAAGTTGTCATGTACCCTACTCAACACATACCAGACCCATTCATCTTTTTTAACGTAGGGGAAATGAATGAACTGATCAAAATGTTTCTCCTGGATGCCCTTATATTCTGGTTTAAGCTCAAAAGTATTGTCTATCAGTTGTTTGTGATAGATATCTCTTAGTTTGAATTCCCCAAACTCTTCAACATTTGTGTGTATGTAAACCCTAATATCTTCTGTGTGTAAAACACCATGCGGAACACTAGAGAAGGCTCCTAGGGGATCTATCTCCAAGTATTTGTATGGATGCTTGTCAAATATGGGGCGAGGTCTATTAGAAATCTTTACTATAATCGGAGTAGCCATCATCAAGGAATCTTACTGAGAGATATCAAGAATGAAGAATACCTTTTACGTTGTTTAGGGCACACACGATGAAATCTGGATTGAGCTATATGAAGAATCATCTTAATCTTTGGGAGAAGTAGTTGTAGAGCTCCTTTTCTCTTTTCTTCGAATGTGAGTGTACAAATGATGAGCGAATGAACTCTTTTATTTCTGAGAAGCCCTAATTTTCATTTGGCAATAAATGTACAACCTAATTCATTCTGGTTTGCCTTGTTTGTCTTATTCAGAGACAAAACCTTTCCAGATCACTGAGATAGATTTCAAAGTTATTCTAGGAGAGTAGTGATAATCTATCTTCCTTTCATTAGTCATTTGATCTATTTGTAGATCAAGACACCATAGTTTGAATCATACCAGACTGAACTTGTAAGGAATCTATTTTTATCGGAAAACTATTTTACCAAATCAATTCTGGAAGGATTAGATTCTTCAATTCTTCTTGCAGATCTCTCAAATCTTTACCATACCCCTTTTATATGTTTCTTGTATGAGCCCTTTTAATCCGTAGCTCTCCTTGTGCCAGTTCTGGCACCAATTGACTGGCTGGGGAACAAGGTTTTCTTTGTGTCTCCCCCTGAGCCAGAGCTCACTTTTTAATTTCTGGAAGGAATATCAACACCAGAGTCTGGTGTGGATCCATCCCCTACATTCTCTGTACTTTTCTTCACCCAAATCTTATTCATCTCACTTTGAACTTCATCCACATTTACTTTTTGTTTTCCCTTATCTTGATTCTGATTATAATATACCAGACCTCTTTTATCTTGATTCTTTCTTCTACAAAATTTTGCTATATGACCGGATCTATTACAAATTTGGAAAACAACATTTATTTGCATATTTGATTGATATCCTCTTGATCTGCATTGATTAGCCATATGACCCATTCTATTGCATGCAAAGCATCTACCATTGAATGAATTGTTCATTTGCATATTTCTGCATTCATGAGATTTGTGACCATACCTTTTGCAGTTGAAGCACTGTCCGGAGAAGGATGTATTAGTCTGATTGATTCTCCTTCTGCACTGATTAGCTTTATGACCAAAGTTATTGCAGTTGTGGCAGTATCCATTGAAGGATGGATATCTTTGAGCATTAGGCTGCCTTACCGGAGGGCTTCTAGGCTTGTTCCTTGGATTTTCTGATCTAAAATTCTTCTGACCAGATCCAGAGCTTTCTCCTTTCTCATATCTGAAACCACACTTGTCATCTACCCTCTTTTGGCTTTGAAGAAGAACTTCAAGTTGAGCAAAACTTATCTTGAATTTCTCTTTATATTCATTTGCTGTTTGAAGATCCCTTTTGAGAGAGATAATTTGATCCTCAAGTTTTTCTTCATTATCTTTAGCATCTTCAAGATCATATTCAAGATGTCTAAAAATTCTATCCATCTTGTGGCAATCTTCTAATTTCTCCTTGAGAGATTGTCTTAGATTATCTTTAGTTTTTCTTTTCTCTTCAACTTCTTGGGTAAACTTCATAACTCCTGATTCCATTTCATGTCTTACCATAATGATTTCTTTTGATAACTTTTCACATAACTTGGTTTTCTCCTTCAGATGTTCATTTGCATCATTTTCTTCACCTTGACTTGCCAATTGCTGAAGTAGCTTCTTTCTCTTTTTCATAAAGAGACTTAATTTGTCTTTTAGTTCTCTCATGAAATCATTAGCCTATTTGAGTCTTTCCTTTAATTCATTGACTTCAGAGTTTGACCACTCAAAATCATCAAGGGCAGTCTTGAGTTGCTCCCTTAAACCATATGCATCCATTTGGATTCCTAGATCTTCCTCAAGATGTTAGACTCTGTTTAGGAGGAACTTAGCTCTGATACCAATTGTTGATAACTGAGAGGGGTGGTGAATCAGTTATCTTAATTATTTCATCTTTCTAAACTTTCTTAATAATTAGTGCAGCATCAATTCAAACAAGCAAACATAACCATGAAATAGAAATACACATGACACAATATTTTTGATGTGGAAACCTTGTTAAAGGAGAAAACCATGGGGTGATTAACCCAAGATTGTATTCTCTGTTAGAAGAATGGAAGTACAAAATGGCACTTGACAATTAGGGCTCACTGCCCGAGCACACTGCTCACAAGAGGCACACTGCCTACAAGAGACACACTATCTACAATTTATAAAGAGTGTAATACAATACTTGAACTGATAAGGAGCATCAACATATGCTAGAGTTCAGTTCCGGTTAGGCTCTATTTATTGATCTGCTGCACTTCATCTTTCCTCTTCTTTTATGCTGCTCTTTTTTCACATCCTAGATCTTCCTTTCTACTTTTATTCGGCTCTACTGCTTTTCTTCGTACATTACTTACAACCACAACATCCCATCCAACTAAATCCATCTTATATATATATACGCATAAGTGATTTCATCACCTTTCTAGTCGGCACCCAGAATAGTCAATATTTTCCACAAACTCTGATCTGTTGGCTGAATCCTTGCATACCAAGTAATGTGGATCAAGGATATACTTGTAGAAGTCATCAATCATGTTGTCCAATCATAACTTATGCCTTAATAACTTTTACCATCATTAGTAACACATCCGGAATAATGTCTGATGTTCTGCCAGTCGATTCTTCCTTTGTCACACTGTCACTTGGCAACCTAACACTCAAGTATTCATATCTCTTTATCCTTTCCACACCAGAGGCTCAAACCTTAGAATCTATTAGTCAAGATAATCCTCTTGACTTCCCCAAATCCGTACTTCACTGAGTGATCCAGACCTATCTGTCAGACCTTACTGACTCCTCTGTTCTTGTTTACCGGACCACAACATTCTTCACTCTAACTTCTGGTATAGACATACCATGCCCTGCGGATGTGTGGGATGAACTTTGTTTCCATCAATGACAACATTCATGAATCCATATAGTGTCTCTTGCCAATAGTAATAGGCACGTAAAACACAGAGAAGACAGTTACAGTCACACAGGACACAGAGCAGATAGTTAATGCATGGAAGACACATTAATTCATTGAAGGCATAAATGATATCTTTTCTTTTCTTTTTCTCATATATATGAAATGTAGATGCAAGTATTGGAAAGTAAACAAAGCTCCCAAAATGGAGGAAGCACTACTCGATGGCACTGGTCTCTGCATATGGGGCAACACACACGTAATACATGCAAAACCTCCAAAAATACATGAAGCACTACTGAAGGTGCTGGTCTATGCATATGGGGCAACAAACACGCCATACAAAACAAGCACACCAAAACACACACACTTGAAGACATGGAGAAAACATGGCAGACAAGCGATGGTGTGTTCCCTATTTCTAGGTTCATCACCATCTCAGGCACATTACACGTACACACCAATGATTGGGCTTCACCACAACAGTCACTGAAGACATGCTTAAGGGTTGAGTTAGTCACAGAACCATTCCTCATCTCCGCAAAGGTCTTTTGAAAATGACAGGATGATGCAATCTGCTCTGAGAAATACACCATCCCCACCTCCACAGAGGGCTTAAGAAAAAGGATATGCTCGATATCCTACCTCCGCAGAGGGCTTATATGATTGATTGATTGATTGCAAACAAACTCAAGATGCATGATGCACTACTCTGGCACAGGTCTATGCATCTAAGGTCAAACACATTACTAATATCTATAACAGACAACTTACCTTATATGCCCCCATCTTAAGGTGGTTGATACCAGTTATCGATATCAAGCACATTAAGGTAGGAAGAAAACACACAAGGGAGCACCGATTTTCACAAATCCCATGCCCCCCGAAGGTGACATGTACTTTATGATCACCAAATGTTCCCACAAACACATCCCTGCAAGAAACATGTTAGTGTCTACAACATTATGATAAAAAACAACATCAATGCATATGATTAACCACACAAAGAGGCAAGGTTATACAATGAATTCATAGTTCAAGGATAACCAAGGGTTATATCACAAAGCTCTCTGAATCAAGTACCTCCAAGGCTAGATTCAAAGGCAAACGAAGGTGCACGGAGCAGCAGTATTGTTAAGGTTTGTAAATGCGATAGAAACATCATAAAATTCACTATACGGAAAGCATGAGAGCTTCCACTAGCCAAGCATCGAATAAGATATACAACCCCATCATCATGTTAGGAACTAAGTCTAATTTTTTATTGCTCTCAAAAGGAACACTAGGTCTGCATCAATATAAATGTTTGTTGTCATCTGCCCGCTAGGTGGAAACACTAGAGGAAGGGAAACAATAAATAAGAGAGGAGAAAACAAGTGTCTTAGGGACAATCACATAGGAGGGTGCCCCCAAGTCACCAACCATGATGCTATGTCCATAAGACACAACACACAACAATGAAATCGAAGAGAGAGGCAATTTACAAGAATGATGATACAAATAGAAGAAGGTCACAATAGATGCGGTCTCCTGGTATCCCAAACCTTATGGGAGAATCTAAGGTCATCCCAAGAGGCCTAAACAACATATAACACATCATGGGGGAAGCACATTATGATAAAAATAAAAAATTTATAGATACTTACTTGTAGGGTCTTCATATTATATATTGGAGCTCTCAAACCTCTTGGAGAGGTACTTGATCATGTTTGTCATAAAATTTGAGTGGTTCTTATGAAAGTCTTGTTTGTTATCATGTGATCCTTGCTTAAATGAGGCTTTTTGTTGCTTATGAGGGGGAGAACCACTATTATTTCTGACTATTGATTGTTGTCTTGCTCTTTTCCAATTTTTAGTGAGTTTTCATTGGTAAATCTTTCTAGAATAGTAACAAGATTCATCCCGTACCATCTTTCTCATCTGTATCAGTTTTTGCTGTTTCTTTTCAAAGACATTTTGATTATCTCCCAATCCATATAAGGATACAGGAGGAGGAACCCCAACATAAATTCCATTTCTTCAAGGATGAGGTGGATTATCCACTTGTTTCTTGTCCACTTCAATCATACCCACAATACTATCATAGTCCAAGTAATCATCCTCGTCTACTTCCACTAAATCTTGTTCCACCATATTATTTTTTGTATTCTTAGGAAAAAGATTAGTGAAGATTTGTAAATTCTAATTCAGCAGAGCAACCAACTTGTTTCCATTATCATTCACACCTGATATCTGGATGACATTCGAATCAATAAGGTCCTGTATCTTGTGTTTAAGATGCATGCATCGTTTAGTGTCATGTCCTTGGGTCTGATGATAATGACAAAAGGCATTAGCATCAAAGTAAGGTCCTTGTTTACTAGGATCAACAAGCTTAATCAGGGGAAGCTTCATAATGTTATTACTCATATCTTGATTCATGATAGAATGATAGGACTCAAATATCGGAGTAAACTTCCTCGGTTGATATGATTGTTTTGTTGGATTGTTTATAGTAGACACATTTGTATTTGGTCCATTGAACTTGATGAAACCCTTATTATTGTTCCTTTTAAAGTTATTTTGTGATGATCCAGCCATGGATTGTCCTACTTGAGCCGATGAGTTTTCATTTTCATACTGACTAGATGAAAGTTGATAATCACGAAGGGCGGTGCATAAATGTTGGAAGGAGTTGTACTTCATCAAGAGAATCTTATCATGAATATTAGGTTATAGATTTGTAATGAATATCTTTTGAACATCCTCATCTTTCATCTGATATTGAATCTGAGCATAAAGGCCTTGATACTAACTAATGAATTCAGTCAAGTTTTCTTTCAGACCTTGTTTGCATTGAACCAAGTCAATAAGAGTGACTTTGGGTCCGATATTTGCTTGAAAATGTTGTAAAAATTGATCAATCAACTGTGAAAAGGAGTGAATTGAATTTGGAGGCAATGAGCAAAACCATTCTAAAGTAGTATCTTTGAGAGATCGTGGAAAAAGTTTTGCCAACAAATCCTCTTCAAAATAAAAATCAATACACATAGCTGTGAATGCTGCCACATGAATATTAGGATCACCTTTTCCACCATATTTTTCAAAGAGAGGAGTCTCAAACCTCTTAGGCATAGGAGTTCTCAAAATTGCATAGGATAATGGATTACGAGCATGATATGTTAGTAGACTAGGCTGCGAGGAATTTGTCAAATTTGTTACCTTTTGTTGCAAAGCAGTCATGCCCTGTAAAAGTTAGTTTAGGATGGCATCGTTGGGAGATGCAGTTTGTTGTGAGGAATTAGAACCAAGGTGGGGAGGTGATTGAGCTTGAGATACAATATGTGGAGGCTAAGATAATGGTGGTTGGCCATAATGATAGGTGGAAGATGGTTGCGAGTATGTAATAGGTAGCTGGAAATGAGTGGAATAGATAGGAGGTTGAGAACAATTATTCATAGAAGATGTCCCTTCAGGAATCAAATTATGATAATTAAATCCCATAGCTTTGTAATTAGTGCCATTAGATACTCCAATACTAGTGGTAGCAATGCTACAAGCGTTCACATTAGTTGTTAAGATCATTGATGTAAAAGTGGATACTCCCGTATTTGGTATAGGTATGGAAACTTGTGTATGAGATGGTGATAGAGTGTTCTTTATCACTTGTGCACATTCGGTTACTGGCATGATATTGGTTTGTACAATATGTGCTAGACCATGAAGTGCATTAACACCATCTTGTCCTTCTTTTATCAATTCTCTTATATTATGAATTATAGGAACAACTTCTTCGGCTATTCTCTCATTTTCCATGAATGATTGAAATTCAGCTAGGTCTTTATCCAAATTTTCTATTTGCTCATCAGATACATATCTTGTTGCCTCAATAGTATTATCTACATCATGAAAAGTTTGTTCTTCCATTGAGGTTGGAGGATGTCTAATATCTTGCCCAATTTGATTATCTCCCTTTGTAAAGAAGGTGTCCAAAGTACCAACTTCTTCAAGAGCACTAGATCCCATTAATATTTTGCTTCTTCTCATAGGGATATTGTTTATAGGATAGTGTGTCATAAATTTTGTACAAATATCATACAACACACACTACGCAAATTAAGAGAACAAATCCTAGGAGAAGGATATGATTGACGGCCAAAATGCTTGATTTTTCGATACTTTTTCAAAGCCAATGAATGACACAAAAGGATATTGTAATGATTCTTATCGAGGACAAAAAGTTATATGTCTGATATCAGTCCAAAACAGAAATCTAATCACTCTCAACACACTCTTGATGCAAATCCAAGATAATGCCAAGTCAAAATATAGTGAAAGGATGTCAAAATGAGCACTTTTTTCACCAAAATTCAATGCAAAATAGCATAACAAAGGGTGTTGTCAGGAACATGTTGGTGGATAGAAAATAATATCAGTAATAACAGCCACTTGATGCAAAAATTCCCAACCCAACATGATTATAGCGCCACTTAAGGTCAAACACTAGTGAAAATATAGGAAAAGTAGGTTATTTTTCACGGTTTGTCAATTCCAAGACCTAGCAAAAGAGGTGTTGTAAGAATTAGGAGAGAAAGTGAAGAATCTCAATAATATCAGTCACCTCAATCCATAAAATTGATCACAACACGCTTGGAGTGCAAACTAGGACAAGCCCTAGGGCAAAAAATAGCCACAATGTGTAGTTTTTCGCCAATTTTTAACTACAAGAGCCCGTTAAAAGGGTGTTGTGGAACTTTTTATGGGGGGAAAAAAATTATTACTCTGATAACAAAAAATTAATGCAAAAATATCTTTCACAACACACCTACAGTGCAATTTTGGAGAGTCGATAAGGCCGATTTTATTGAAAATTATTGTTTTCGAAGCCCTAGGTTTGAGATTTTGGAACGAAATGCTATGAAAATTGTTTGAAGTCTGATTTTTAATGGAAATTACATACTCTTAGATCTGAAAATTATTTTCAAGCTTAATCATGCAAAATTTCCATGCAAATTTAATGAAAATGCACCAAAATTGCTAGTTTTTGTTGAAATTTTCAATGTAAAAATGCAAATAATTTAAATTTAAATGGAAATTAACACTAAAATGGAAGACTACAGACAAATAAAATTTTTAATGAGCCTCTAAAGTTAGTAGAAAAATCTCATAAAATATTTTGCCTGCGAACCCTAGATTTTGGAATTACTAGGTTATCTAAAAATTGACAAAATTTCCACAAAACCCTAGCAATTAAATGATGAAAATGCAAATAAAGATTTTGAATTTTCATATTTTTCTGTAGTTTATATCAGATCTGATGAAAAAATCATGAATTAGGAAAAATTAGAAAGAATTGACACAATTGAGTAAGCCCAACAATGCAATTTTTTTGTATTTTTTCAATTTTTCAATTTTTTTTCAATTTTCTCAATGTAATAAATTAAATGACCAAATGAATGAATGAAATCACACCAAATCTATAGACAAACACTCAGCAAGTTGTAACTTAAGTTTAAAGACAAAAGTTCACCAAAATGTTTAGGGTAAAATTGGATTTGTTGATCTTTTGTGGTTTAGATGTTAAAATCCTCCTTTCACCCTAACATTGAAGGATCTAGGGTCGAGTGGTGAGAACTATCATACCCTAGGTCACTTACAAATGAGGGGAAGCTTGGATTAGGGAATTAATTATCAATTTTCCTTCTCCTATGCTCACTTGACCATTAAAACCATAATTAAGCAAATACAACAACAAATTAATGAATTACGAAAAAAGCTCTTGCGGACGGAAGTAAAATGCCAAATTACAGATACCTATTTTTGGGGTTCTGATGCAGAACAGTCAGGGACACTAGAGTGGGCACCCAAATCCAAGGTATCTACTTTTTGGGGAATTTAGACCTCCTTCAGACACTGATCAACCCTATAGCTTCTATTTTTCAGAATCTGTTTACGGAGGACACTAGAGTGAGCACCCTAGTCCTGGAAGTGCTCCTTTGTCCATCATTTCTTCAGATCTTGGATCCGTGATGTCTTTCCAGCCTTCCTCCAACTCCACTTTTCACAGATGCGACACCTATAACCTGCAATCACAAGACTTGGTTTGGGGGTTGTGGTGTTTAGAGGTTTGCCTCAATCAAACCCTGGAGGACACTTAAGTCTCCGAACACTGTTGTTAGATAAAGATGGCGTACCCTTGTAAGGTAGAGGCCAAAAACCAAAGGAATCAATGATAAAAGCACAATGATATGTCACCTTGTAGTGAAGCTTTCATGGAGGAAGATGCTCTTCATGCAATGAAGGAATTGATGCCCAAATCTGCAAATATCAACACATAAAACACACAAGTTTGGTCTTGCAACACAATAGAAAGCCTTGAATCACATTGAGAATTCCTAGAGTTCACAATAACAATCTAGTTTACAAATGAATTCCTATGTATGTTTATATGTGCATCTACAAGCACTCCTACCAAGATATTTGAAATTCAAACTTACTGTATCGACAAAGGGACCCAATAACGGTCACTCAGAAATTGGGGCTGCCCTAAAATAGGGTAGGACTAGGGTGTAGGTATCCAAGTCCTCACCCCTATTTTAGGTAGGGTACAGCTCAAGGGGTCCTCCTAGGTCCTATTTGTCATGGGACTTTTGTCTCATTCCATCGGGATGCTAAAATATGAACTAAAATGTCCTAAATGCACTCTAAAGGCCCAGGAGATAAACCTTATGAGGGAAAAGCCCCCAAGGGGACATTTTAAGATGTTATAGTTCCTTCTTTGAGTAGGTAGTTAAATCATCTTGATAGACCACCATTATAACATTTATGAGGTCAGAGAAAGCTACATCCATAGCCTGCTAGAATGTAGCTCCTACATTGGTTAACCCAAAAGGCATTCTGATGTATACATAGGTACCCCATGGAGTAGTAAATGTAGTTTTATATTGGTCAGACTCCTTGACCATTACCTGGTTGTATCCAAAAAACACATCCATCATTGACGTGGGCTCATAGCTAGTTACCCTCTATAACATAGCTTCCATATTGGTCAGAGGATAGTTGTCCTTTAATGATGCCATATTTAAGTTCCTAAAATCCATGCAAAGTCTAATGTCTTTATTCTTTTTCCTAATAAGAACTAGACTTGATACCCAATTTGAGTGCCTAATGGGATTGATTATTCCCCCGTCACATAAATTTTCCAACTCTTGTTGTATTTTTGGCCTCAGGGTGGGATTTATGGGTCTCTATTTTTGCCTAAAAGGCTTTGCATCAGGCCTTAACATGATTTCATGTTGGAATATGTCCTCGCTATATGCTTTAAAGTCCCCATAAGACCATGCAAAAACCTTATTATGTTTTCTAAGCAAAGAAATCAACATTTTCTTGATCTTGGGGTTTAGGATCTTACCTATGTAGACAAGTTTTGGTTGAACTTCTTACCCAAATTTACCTCCTCAAGATCATTTTGATGTATTGGTGCTAATCTAGTGGTTTGCCTTTCATTCCCATCAAACACTCTTTCCAAGGCAACCAGTCCTCTCAGATTTTTTTTTATTTTCAATTGGATGATTTCATTTCCAAATGTAGCTTCTTTTCCATCCATAGTTTCCATAGTTTCCCAGAAATCAATTTCCTATGCATGATATTCATCACTACAGTTCATGAATTTGTATAGGTCTTGATCATCTTTAAAATCCTATCAGTGGCAGATGCTGTCTGGTACATAAGGCCTTGTCAATATTTAAACTTTTGAGATTTTCCCTAGGCTCATATCTTTGGATCTGACTATAATGTTGGCTAGGAAGTCAGCCATTATGTTCTTAATTCACTCTACCCATTGAATAGAGAAAGCATCAAACTCCTCAATTGTGTCCCAAACAACATTCCTATATTGCTTGAGCCTTTTGTGTTTGTAAGAGACACTACTATGAATGACAAGTGTTGTCATTGATGGCAACTAAGTTCATCTTAAACATTGGCATTACATAATTTATTCATGCTGGAAGTCAAAATGAAGATTTGTCAAAGTCTGGGTAGTCAGAAATAGAGCATGTGATAGGGTCCAGTATCTTGGTCCGCATCTCTTCGGTGGTAAATCACAGTGTGCTGCGGATCTGTGGGAGTAATAAGGATTGTCCGGACTATCTAAATCCAAGAATTTAGCCTCTGGTGATGAAGGATTCAAAAGTTATAAGCATCTAAGTATCAGGTTCCAGTTAGTCAGTATAGTCAGAAGAAGAACAAGATGACCTAGTATTTGATCTTGGTCTGAATGAAGAAAAGTTGTCAGTTAAGCAATTTGTGGTAATCAATGGTAGTGGCTGACATGATTGATGATTTTAGAACACAAGTTTTAGGTTTGCATTGTTGATTGTGCATGGATGTAGCCAACAGAGCAGAGTTCTTAACAAATGTTCTAAGTTTTCTTGAAGTCGACTACAGTTGATTGAATTTCTTGATGCATATATATATAGCTAATGGATTCAAGTGTTTTGAGGTGTGCTTGTAAAGGTGTTATGGAGTAAGTGTGAAAAAGGTAGAAATAAGTGTGAAGATAAAGATCCAAGCTCAGATTATGGCCTAAGAGTGAAACATGGCTGAATAAGGATGAAGTGTGTAAGATCAGTATTCTGTGCTTAACCAGAATTGAACTTCTGCATTGGTAGATGATATTCATTAGTTCAAACAATATGTAATCTTCTTATTATCTATGTAGGCAGTGAGTGTCTTGGAGCAATGAGCTCTGGGCAGTGTTCCTTGAAGGCATGTGCCTTCCCCATTTGTAATACTTTTAATAGAGTATAATTTCTTGTGGGTTAACCCCTACTGTGGTATTTCCCTTAACCAAGTTTCCATGTAAAAATCATGGTGTTATGTGCATTGATTTTCTTTCTGCTCAGGTGTTGTTGATTTATACTTTCATGGTTATATCATTAATTTGTTAATAAGTGACAAAGAAGGTAAATTGCTACAAGTGATAAAAGTTTTTGTGACAACTGATTCACCCCCCCGCTCAGTTATCTGCCTTACTTCAACAATTGGTATTTGTTAGTGAATGACTGAGAAAATGCCTCAAGACACCTCGGAAGAAGAACAAATAGTACTAATAGTTGGAGAAGTTACCATTGGATTGACAACTTTCCTCTAAGTTTTAGAGGTACAACTCCCTCTTATGATATGCAACGATTTAAAATGTGGGGTACGCTTTTGACCAATAAGCAGGAAAGGCTCACTAACATATACACATAACCATGAAAGTATATGCAAAAGATTAAAATTGAAATAAAGGAGATGTAGGTTAAATGACTCACAGTTCACCTACCTACAACCCCAATTGATAAACAAGAAAAGATGAATAGCAGAACATTTTCAAGAGATGATTTTATCATTAATTCATAGGTTCAAAAATAAAACATCACACAATCTAACATAACAAATATAATATTGGAGAATCACCACAGAGACACAAAGGACATCATCAATTAAAGAGAGTATTGATAAATTCAAAGATTCAGAAATGATCCCCTTATATCTCCAACATACAGGTTCAAAGACTCTACATCTGATATAACGAACTATGCTTGAAAAAGAAAAATCTACGTCTTCTTCCTTCCCCTATTCCTGAGCTGAAAAAGATGCCCTCATAATGAGTGAAATTTATAACTTCTCTGATGAGACCCTTCTGTTCCCCTGTGGAGTAACTGTTTCTTGAAAAGTAATGAGAATTTCTTTTCTTTCTCCAGTAACTGATGATTTGGAACTTTTGATTTTCCTCTAATTATATTTGACGGCTTAGTTAATATGATCTAATCTGCCAATAAGCAAGGAGATATATTGATTGATCTGGCATTTCAGTTCACCAATTCTAAGCATTTCCATCAGAGGGCCCCTCCCTCTCTAAGGGAACATGAATCCTAGGTCATTTTATATGTCACCTTGGTTTCACTCAACACATAAATTTTTACTGCAATTCCCATATTTACTGAATTCCTTCGTTCTTTTATCTTTACAAATTTCATCAATATCTATGAATCACCATCATATGGACTTGTTAATGGTTTTTCTCATTATACTAAAACATCTTCTTTCACTTCTTGCTATGCATTTGCAGTAGCAGATATGTATATATTTGCACACTCCTTAGTGATCTCTTCTAGCTTCCTCACTTAGATAAGTTTTTACTTGCTAACAAGACTCCATCTATGGGATACTCCCTTGCCACAACCATTCGTGGCATATTCAGTAATCATTGTGTTTCAAGAGATCACATCATGTTGAGGAACCTACAATAATTGCTTCCCAGAATACATTATTTTTCTCAGGCACCCGTTGATTCATATTTGCTTCAAAATCTCTTATGGCACAGACTAAGAAGATGTTGCTAACTATATTTCTTTAGAAGTTTTTAGATCCTTTCAACAAATTTAGGAGGTCTCAACTATTCATGGCCCTATCCTTACTTCTAAACTTTGCATTCATATCTGCCAGAGCATCGCGTTCCATGAGACCATATTTTTTGAGCATTTTGTCACACGACTCGCATGCCTATCTTCTTTGGTACTCCCATTTTGGAAAAGGCTCGAAGGATGTTGGTAACGTGGTGGACTTTGGTTTCACACCTATCAGTTGTATTTGCTTAAAAGCTTCTAAGATCTTTTGGACAAAAACATTCTATGTCTGGTTCAGGTCGATACGTCCATACATCTCCATAACGCTGCATATTGCTTCTTCAATGCTACTCTCTGATAGCAAATCTAGTCTTACTAAATGGTGCCACATGAGACCTCATTCAAATGCCTTGTCTGTGCTTCCATATATGCATAATATCTAACCAGAATCATGTGACTTTAACAAAGTCATATATTCTTTTAGCTACCGAATCATAATGGTAACACATTAACTTCAAACTTTGAAAGTATAATTTGTTCCTTTGAAAATATTATCCCGTGAATAGACTCGAGACCTCCAGACAGAAAACATCATAACTTCCACACAATAACTTGGTATTGTACAAAATTTTGATAGCATACTGATTCAACTTCTCAAAACAAAACCCAGAAACAATTTTTACTCCAGTAATACAAAAAGCAAAATTTTGCCTCTTTTACAAATTGTCGGGGGTAGAATGTAAAGTTTAAAATTTCTCAAATGGTGAAGCACTTGGACATGAAAACTAGTCAAACCGAATGGAATGAGGATAGAATCATGCCCATGTAAGGAATTTTCCATTACTTCACACAGATTTTGAAAATTAACTCTTTTTCATGATTCAACATATTCAGGGGGATATAGGAATGCATTGAAAATTTAAAATTTTTCAAGTTCAAATTTTCTGGCAACAACATGCTCTGATTGGGGATGAAAACCGCAATGGACGAAGCAAGGGACCCAGAATCTCAAGCATGGACCAGTGCATAAATCCATTGGGAAATAGAGTCAAAGAGCATAGGGGACAAAGGAGTTAGGGTAAGCCAAAAATAGGGTAACACTAGAAAGGAAACTAACTACCAGCACACAAAAAATTCCTAATACATACATGGTCATGAAGAGCCTACCTCAGGTGGCTCCAGAATGATTATGCAAATCCATTAATGGGCTGGAAAAAATAGCTACCAGTGTGAAATAATGCTTGGTGAATGAAGAGTCCATAGGAAACCAACAGCTGACTTGTGCTCACCATGATCAGAAAGATAAGAACGACATCACATAGGAAACTTCTAACTCGATGCCCAAGAAGTCATTCTTCTTTGTACATTTCTCCAATTGGACAACTCATATCAATATTACCTAGTATATTATTACCAACTTCTACCTGTATGATCTCATATGTGATATCAGAATGCACCTAATTTTGTAAGCAAGAATGAACCAGCCCCTGAATTGGACAACCCACACAAACATCATAAGATAAGGACCCTTCTCTGGCTGCCTCAATATTTTTCTGTATATAATCATCCCCTATAGTAGACAAATTTACATTCCATTCCTGAAAACAGCCACTCGAACCATTGGATGACCAACCATCGACCATGTATGTATCATGCAAAACTGGAAGTGGATTAGACTAAAAATTTGAACCACAAGCAATGTTTTTCGTGAGGCTGAAAATCACCCCCAACTAGAACAATCTCATCTTTCTCTGCAAGGTTCGGCTTAACAGTTTCTTGGCACACTTTATCTTCTTTAGCTATAACCTACAGATTAGACATGATAACATCTTTTCCACATAGAAACTCATCTTCATAGGCATTAAGACACCAGTTTGGAATATACACAATTTGGGATTCAGCACATCGATTCATTTGATCACTTTTAGCAAGGCTATCATCATCTTACAATTTATGTTTAAAAATTTTGGTATCTAAATTTTCAAAATAAAAAGATTCAAAGGAAAGATCATTTTTGACCTCTTCTTGTAGCCATACCTCTGTGTTATCTATCTCAGGAAATGTGAAGCCATCATATTTGATTTGTGTGCAATCAGGAGAGAGGACATTCATAATTTCATCTTCATGTTGTGTATCCTCAAGTGGTTCCTTATTAATTGTGAAAGTGAATGATTCCATTTCTATAGTAGAGAAGGCATCCAGAACAACAACATCTATGTTATTCCTTTTATGATTTGTATCATGAGAGGACTATTCATTTTCTCTAGTACTTGAGGGACTTTCAGATTTATCATTATCTTCCTCATAATGTAAATAATATGCCTCAACTCTTCCATTCATATGAGATTTAATTTTTGTAGTATTTACTTCATCCCTACCAAAGTGTTTAGAATAAAAAATGGAGAGATTAAGATGTTCAATAGAAGGAAGTTGCATGTATTGATAGTTCATAGGCTAGGAAACTAGTGTTTGCATGATAGACTTCTTTATAGGTTCACAACTCAAATTATTTAAATCTGACTTGCTTTCCAAATCCCACTTAAAATCAAGTCATCATCAATCTTTATGGCCTCTTGTTGAGCAATTTCAGTACCATTTACTTTACACCATTTCAATTCAAACTGAACATCTAGATGCAATGCAGAAATAAAAGTACATAGCTGAAGTTTCTTACCTGGTTGAATAGAGGTAGGAATCTTTTTGAACAACTGATTAAATCTATCTACAAAATCTCTGATGGATTCTCTTCCTCACTTGTGAATATTGAAAAATTGACTCAGTAGAGCAACTTCATCAACAGGACCCTTATATCTTGCCAAGAACTTCTTCCTCAAAGAATCCGAATCAGTTATACACTTATCTTCTAAAAAGCAAAACCAATCTGCTGCAGGCCGAATCAAAGATTCAATAAACAACCTAATGAAAACATCTTCTTCACTTACCCCTAGGATACCACATGCAACTGTGAATGCCAGAATATGATCTTCTTCATCTTGAGAGCCTCCTCCCCTAAACTTTGGAAAATGCTTTCTTGATCCTTCAGGTAGAGGTGAAAACTGAGACAAAACGAGAGGCCCAAAATGATTTCTCCATGGCTGAGGAGAAACCAATGCCATACTGCAAATCTGAAAAAAAAATTAGACAAGAGTCTTGGCTAGAAAGGAACGTTTCTGAATACATTTCATCTCATAGAGCCACTAGCCTCTGTCCTCGGGGAGGCACCTTCAAATTTATAGGAAAACAATAACACTGATCTTCAATTTCAATCCCTAGTAGAGTTGCCACAAATTTGTTAGTGAACAGATTTGTCCTTCGGAAATAAATGCATAAAATGACTCAAGATGCCCGGGAAGAATAACAAACAATACTAATAGTTGGAGAAGTTACCATTGGATTGGTGACTTTCCTCTAAATTTTAGAGGTATAGCTCCCTCTTATGATATGTAACGAATTAAAATGCGGGGTATGCTTTTGATGAGAAAGAAGGAAAGGCTCACTAACATATACACATAACCATGAAAGTATATGTGTGTTACCTTTTGAGTCGCCCTTGTTTATTTATGTATTGGTAATATTTCTTGAACAAAAGCCGGTTTATCGTGCTATATTCCCGATCATCCTTTTTTTGTAAATCGGCTCTCGATCCTTTAATTTTTACCCGTGCGTCGCCTTTGTAAACAAAGTCACTTAAGGTTTGAACCTTTGAACCCTAACCATTCTCGAAGTCTAAAGTTCAATGGTTCAATGTGTCTGAAGTGTCGTATAAAGCAAGTTGTTTTTTCTTTGCCTCAAGCGTCTTGGAAGTTTCGGGTTGAACTTGAACTTCCCGCTTGAACTCTTCCGCGGGGTTCAAGGTTCAAGGTTCAAGGTTCAAATAGTTCAAAGTTCAAAGAGTTCGCTATTTTATAATTTGGGACCTTATACTAGAAGCCGCGTAACCTTCTGTTGGTCTATATAGCCCATGTGTCGTTGAACCTTCATATTGAACCATCGCGTTGAACCATGTTTCAAAGGTTCAATGGTGCGAAGATTTGGTAAGTTTGGTCCCATCTGCTCCCGCGGTTTTCCAAGCCAAATTTAGCGGGAAAGTTGGAGGAGATTTTGTCAGGAACTCATCATAAAAGCAAGAGCTCTAATTTAAAGGAAGCTACGGATAATTATTATACCTCATGATGGCGCGACAACATTACTTGCTATTAATGGAAAAATCAGAGTTCACGTCCCTTCAAATACTTTTGGCACGTATTGATCTGAGCGATAGACATTCATTCTGGTAAGTGCCATTGTTAGCCAAAAACAACCCAATTTTAGCAAGTATTCACATTGTGCGATGCGGAGGAAAATAGCGCTGAAAGTGTAAGGCTCTCGTTTCTCAAGCTTTCGCAGTGCTTTCAAATTTCCTGAAGGTGAGTCCTATTTCCCCCTGTACTATTCCGAGTTCTTTTACTGGAAAGAAGAACCCCTAGAATTTCTGTTATTTTCGAGATTCGAATTGCTATATCATAGTCTTCCCAATATGTCTTTGAAGTCTACATGTTTGGGGGATGAACACGGCCCCAGTCTTATTTATTCCCACTCCGAGTTTGGAGACACCGCATTAGTTCAGTATGACTTGGAGGAATTCATAGAAAGAACAAAGAACCCTGTCCAAACCCCCACAATGAAGAAGATTGTAGACAGTGGTTTAGTGGAAGCTGCAGCCTTTCCTCAGGCCATTCTATGCCCTGAATTGGTTCAAGAATGTATAAACAGATATGACCCCCAGAACAGATGTGTCAAAAACGCCAACGGAGATGTGCTATTTTCTGTCAACAGACAAACCCTTATGTCTGTGATGAAGATACCGCATAAGGGGGCATATTCCAACCTCGACATTACCTCCTCCAATGGATATTTCTCAGAAAAGAAACCAACTTACAAGAGTGTGATAGCACGGAATTGGCTGCTAAAGTTTCAGAAAGGTGGTTCAAGGCTGCCCAGACCCCTCACTAGAGACCATTTAATACAGGAAGTAAGGGATATTGTGGTGTTATTGAACAGATTGAGAGGCAATCAACATGCCTATTACTGGGAAGACTGGATGTACTTTTTTATACAAGTCGTCCTCCAGGGTGAACAATACTTGGATTGGGCCGAGATAATAGCTGACTGTCTGCATCAGAGCTTAAATAATCGGCTGGGCAATAGGGATTTCTTTATGTCTTCTTATCTATTTTACTGTTTAGCCTCCACAAGAGATTGGTTTGACCTGCCTCATGAGCCTTTAGATGAAAGCAGCAAAATTTATCAATATTACTCACAGTTGCAAAGAAAAAATTGTTATGAAAATTACAAGAGGATCAATGATGTCTTCACTGGGAAGATGACCTATGAATTGACAGGTAACCCAGGTAAGAGAATGACCAGTGAAGCAATGCAGCTAATCAGTATCTACGGTAGCTTTTTCATCCAATTCTCTGAGTTCACCTATATCAGAGTTGGGGGATTCGATGGCGAACCAATGAAGTTGCCCAGATATGTATTTGATCGTTTTGTACTAATAGAGGTATGTCGGCAATTGGCACATGTTCATAAAAAATTTCCATCAAAAAGGGGTTGTGGTATTTCTTTTCCTGTTGAACTCGGGCATTATTCATGCCTGTCAACTTCTGATGCTTTAAATCTGGGGGTGAACCTCAAGAGGTTCAATTTTCAATCCTTCACTGCTAGAGCCAAATTCGACAGTAAAAGTTTTGTTAAAGATAACTTAAATTCTGGAACAGGGCACTCGCACCTTCCTAAGCTGGAGGATTATTGGATGGATTGTCCAGATGAATTTGAAGTTAGGAGAAGGTTATGGTCCAGGTTTTCTTTAAGACAAATAATTACCTTTAACTTAGACATGGACATTTCTGGAGTTCTTGTTGATGATGAAGAAGTGGTTGATCCACAATTTGAGAAAGTGGAGCACTTACCCATTCCAGAGGTGGACTGGAGCAAGAAGGAGGAGGACAGGATTGAAATTAAGACCCTCCCAGTGATAAGGAGGACTGAAAAATGGTTGAGAGAAAAGAAGCAACAGGGGTCTCAAGATAAAAATGTTCAACAATTATCTTCAGCGGTTGCATCACCACTTCCCCTGGATCCTTCTAATCAACCTCTTGCTATCTGTGGTGCAGGTGCTTCTGAGCCATCACCTGAAAAGAGCCTTGTCACCAAGAAATCCAGAAGGGTCCTCACAGACATTCTGCCTTCTCGTGTCACCAGGCTGAGAACCAAAGGTAAAAGGAAGAAGCCAGTTTCTGAGAAAATAATTATCGACTTAAATTCAGAAGAAGAAGCAGAGGATCCCATGGGGGACGGAGAAGCAAGCCCAACCAGAACAGAAGCAGTTGATACTGGTTCACAGTCAGAGGATGTTTTGGGTACTCCAGAAATGTTGATGATTTCAGATAAACCTTCTGATGGAGAAAAACTCAGGGAGACAACCCCGGCACCAAAATGGCTAGAGAGCTCTATATCTGATAAAAAGAAGGTGGTTCCTTTCGTTCTCCCTCTGGAAGATATGGTAAGTAAATGTCTGGGGAAGACCCCCAAGTCCAAAAGACTTAAAACAGTATCCAGGATAGATATTGACCCAAGCACTGGTAACTGGAGCGCAAAAATAGCCAAACCAGTGACCGAGGAAGAGGTTCAAGATCCTACAGTGCATGATTTCACTGTGGAAAAGATAGACCTTGGTACTGCCTCCAGAGCTGCGGATGTACACCATCTCGAAGCTTCAACTAAAAGAATGGTCAATCGAACGATGAAAGATGAAAGGGACAAAAGAGAATTAAAACAAACTCTGCGTGCAATGGCAGAGTATATTGAAGCCATCAACAATCCTAACCCGCAGCCAATCTCACAAGTTCCCTTGTCTTTTGACCCAAAGTCACCCGTCAATCAGAAAATGTTAGATCAAGTTCATAGGAGCAAAATGGTCTCAAAAACATTTGATGGCTGGTTAGACAGCATTGAGCAAAGGGGAACTGAGTATATCCATGAACTCAAAGGCATATATGACCTGACTGCTACTACCATTGAAGATCTTAAAGCACAGGTTGCTGTCTGGGCTAAGGACGAAGGCAAGTGGACCAGTGTGACGAACCAAATAGAGGAAGTTCGGAAATATGGGCTGGAAAAGTTTTTGGCAGAGATGAAACTGACTGGTGTGGATGAGGATTTATTGTATGTGAACAAAAAGAATATCGAATGGAGGAACTCCATATCCCGACAAGCACGCTTTGAAGTCTCAAAGCTCATTAAGGAGATAACGGACTTCACTCAGTCATTGCAACGTGATTTACAATGTATCGACGTAAAATACATGAAGGATGATGGAAAGCCTGAAGAAGATGTTGAAGCAGTAGCCCAATCCTTTAGGGATAAGATCCGTTTTGTTAAAGAGAATGATAATATTCTTATTGAGGATTTCTCCAGAATTTCTAAAGTCGAATCCCTGCTCTACCTCTGTATCGACGCACTCCCTGAACACAAGGAAAAATTTGGGAAAATGCGAAGGGAAAAGGAGGTCTGGAAATTGAGGATGAAGCATATAGGCATACCAAACTTTCCTAAAATTCAGGAGTTCGTGGCTGCCTTTCAGGATTGGAGAACCCAGCATGCTTCCCAGGCTCTCGACAGCAAATCAGGGGATGCTGATTCATCGCCCCAGTCATAACCGCATCAGCTCTTTCTTTTTCAAGTCTTTAATTTATGTTATTTCTGGCAACTTTAATCTTTTACGATCAGTTGTTAAAAATAAATCCCGTATGGGTCAGAGTGAGGTTAACTCTGAGTTTAATTTGCTCAAGGACATGGTTAAGACTTGGATATATATTTGTTTTTTTTTTAGAATTTCAGCAGGAGAGAAAGTGAGGGAAAGAAAAGAGGAAAAGGGAATTTCAGAAAAACTGTGTTTTATTTTTATATATGATGATTGTTTGAAAAATTTTCATCTGTGAATGAAAAGAGGAACGATTGCTGCTTATTTGGATCTGTGCGTCTAAATGTGTGAAATTTGATTTTCTGTGAGAAATCTTCTTTTACCTGGTAATTGCTCTTTGTTTGAACAACCCATCATATGTATTATCTTTCCTTTCGAGTTCAGCAAGTTTGTATAAACATATTCATGTATTCGAATGTACTAAAGTAGAATCTGTGCATTCTAACCTGCTGCTGTATAAATTAATCGCATTCATGACATGGCTATGTATGGATGTTAGTCAGCCTTAGGCGTTTTCTGGTTAAAAATGCAATTTAGTTAGTTGAATAGGCTAAAATTCATTGAAAATCATAAAGGGAGTTGTACCTGAATTCAGAGGGGAACTAATTCAAAAGGTTCATCCATTTGTTGATTAACTCATTTGTTCTTGGAAAAAGGGTATAGGGTCAGAGCAAGTAATTTTCAGAATAAGAGCAAATCTGTTAACCAACAATGTGAAAGATTAAAACTGAAATAAAGGAGATGTAGGTTAAATGACTCACAGTTCAACCCTACAACCACAATCGATAAACAAGAAAAGATGAATAGTAGAACATTTTCAAGAGATGATTTTATCATGAACTCACAGGTTAAAAAATAAAACATCACACAATCTAGCATAACAAATATAATATTGGAGAATCATCACAGAGACATAAAGGACATCAGAAATTAAAGAGAGTATTGATAAATTCAAAGATTCAAAAGTAATCCCCTTATTTCTCCAACATACAGGTTCAAAGACTCTACATCCAATATAACAAATTGTGCTTGAAAAAGAAAAATCTGCCTCCTCTTCCTTCCCCTATTCCTGAGATGAAAATGATGCCCTTAGAATGAGTGAAATGAAATTTGTAACTTCTCCAATGAGACCCTTCCATTTCCCTGTGGAGTACCTATTTCTTGGAAAGTAATGAGAAATTCTTTTCTTTCTCCCATAACTGATTATTTGGAACTTTTGATTTTCCTCTAATTATATTTGATGTCTTATTTAATATGATCTAATCTTCTAATAAGCAAGGAGATATATTGATTGATTTAGCATTTTAGTTCACCAATTCTAAATATTTCCATCAGAGGGGCCCTCCTTCTCTAAGGCCACTTGAATCATAGGTCATTTTATATGTCACCTTGGTTTCACTCAACACAAAACAATTAATTGCAGTTCCCATATTTACTAAATTCCTTCATTCTTTTGTGTTTGCAAATTGCCTCAATATCTATGAATCACCATCATATGGACTTGTTAATGGTTTTTCTCATTATACTGAAACATCTTCTTTCACTTCTTGCTATGCCTTTGCAGTAGCAGATATGTATATATTTGCACACTCCTTCTTAGTGATCTCTTCTAGATTTCTCGCTTAGATAAGTTTTTACTTGCTAACAAGACTCCATTTATGGGATACTCCCTTGCCACAACCATTCATGGTGTATCCAGTAATCATTGTATTTCAAGAGATCACATCGCGTTGAGGAACCTGCAATAATTGCTGCCCAGAATACATTGTTTTGCTCAGGCACCCGTTGATTCATATTTGCTTCAAAATCTCCTATGGAATAGATTGAGAAGATTTTGCTAACAACATTTTTTTAGAAGTTTTTAGAGACTTTTAACAAATTCAGGAGGTCTGAGATGGGCCCTATCCTTGCTTCTAAACTTTCCATTCATATCTACCAGAGCATCACGTTCCATGAGACCATATTTCTTGAGAATTTTTGTCACATGACTCGCATGCCTATTTGCTTTAGTGCTCCCATTTTGGAATAGGCTCAAAGGATGTTGCTAACATGGTTGACTCTGGTTTCACACCTATCAATTGTATTTTCTTAAAATCTTCTAAGATCTTTTGGACAAAAACATTCTATGTTTGGTTCCGGTCTATACGTCCATACATCTCCATAACACAACATATTGCTTCTTCAATGCTACTCTCTGATAGAAAATCTAGTCTTACTACATGGTGCCACACAAGACCTCATTCAAATGCCTTGTTTGTGCTTCCATATATGCATAATATCTTACTAGAATCACCATTTCATTGTGCAAGATGGATGTCCATAACATCGCACAGGAGTTTGCAGATTGAGCATGGATAGGAGGATGGCATTATTAACTATTACCTCAATTATGATCAAACCAATACTACCCAAGATCTACACATCATTTCTATAGGTGATTACCATTATATCTTGAGTCGTTCCTCTCTAGATTTGAATATGGACACCTGAGTTCTTCATGGAATGGCAATACCCTCAACAATTTTTGTATCAACTTCCATTTAGCTCAGTGGCAAGAGCAATCCATCCAAACTCATTCTCAACCCCAATCTTAGTGTCCTCCAGCATAGTACCATTGATACCTATCTTAGCATGATCTTGCATATAATTGCATCCTCTGACTAGGTCAATTCAGCATTAATGATTCACAAAGAGAGGTGAGTCAGTTTTCGGGCCTTTTAAGAATTCTTGAACCATGTGGTAAGGAGTTTTTAGTGTTCTAAAACTTGGAAAGCCCACCACAAGAAAGAGTCAAGGAGTAGAGAAAAATAGGAACCTAGAAAATACTGGTTCAAAGTTTTGACAAGCCCCCGACATCAAATAATTCAAATATTAAACACTCCTAGGACCCACCCTTTACATAAGGCTTGGAGAAACATATGACTTTAACAAAGTCATAAATTATTTAAGCTACCAGATCATAATGATAACACATTAACTTCAAACTTTGAAAGTATAATTTGTTCCTTTAAAAATATTATCCCGTGAATATACTCGAGACCTTAAGACAGAAAACATCATAACTTCCACACAGTAACTTAGTTTTGTACAAAATTTGGACAGCATACTAATTCAACTTCTTTGAACAAAACTTGGAAACGATTTTTACTCCAGCAATACGAAAAGCAAAATTTTGCCTCTTTTGGAAATTGTCAGGGGTAGAATGTAAAGTTTAAAATTTCTCAAATGGTGAAGCACTTGGACATGAAAACTAGTCAAACTGAATGGAATGAGGATAGAATCATTCCCATGCAAGGAATTTTGCATTAGTTCACATAGATTTTGAAAATTAACTCTTTTCATGATTCAACATATTCAGGGGGGATATAGAAATGCACTGAAAATTTTAAATTTTTCAAGTTCAAATTTTCTGGCAATAGTATCAGAGCAAGGTTCCTTGGAAGAAGCCTAACAGCTTGAGGACAATTTGGGAAGGAATTTCAATGGGTTCACTCAGAGAACAACTTCAATTGGCTCTAGAAGATCTTGATCAGTCCAAAGTAGAAGTAAATGAAATGAAAGTGAACCTTAAAGATGGTAATGATTGCATTGAGATGTTAAAAGAAAAACTAAAATAATGAATGGAAAGGAGGAAGGAGATACTTCAGCAGCTAGCTAATTCTACTAAAGAAAATGGCATGAGTGAGGCTTTAGAAGAAAAGATAAAGGAATGTGAAAAGATGACAAAAGAAGTTTCTATTCTAAAATGTGAGATGGAATCTGGGGTGATGAGGCTAACCAAAGAAATTAAGGAAAGGAAGAAGACTGAAGAAGACCTGAATCAAACTCTAGAGGAAAGAATAAAAGAATGTTGTAGAATGGACAGAACAATTGGCCACCTAAAATCTGATTTACAAGAATGCAGATATAATGAGGAGGAACTTGAAAGGCAAATTGGCATTCTCAGACATGACCTAGAAATTGTAAATGAATACAAGGAGAAGTTCAAGATAAGCTCAGCTAAACTTGAAGTATTGCTTGAAAGTCAGAAGAAGACAGATGATAAGCATGGTCTAGGCTATGAGAAAGGTGAAAGCTCTAGATTCGGTCAAAGAAATCCTAAACCAAGGAATCAAAGAAACAGACCTAGAAGACCTTCGGTAAGACAAGCTAATGCTCAAAGGTATCCTTCTTTCAATGTAAATTGTTTCAATTGCAATAAATTTGGTCATAGAGCTACTTAGTGCAGAAGTAGAGTGAATCAAAATGGTCCATCTTTCTATGGTCAATGCTTCAATTGTAAAAGGTACGGTCATAGATCTAGTGAATACAGAAGTATGATGAACTACTCTAACAATAAAAGAAATGTCAATTCTTTCAATGGCTACTATTTTACATGCAATAGATTTGGACATATGGCTAATTAGTGCAGATCAAGAGGAAATCAATCAAATGGGCAAATAAATGTTGTGTGCTTCAATTGTGACCGATCTGGTCATGTTACAAGATTCAACAGAAGTAGGAATAATGGCAGAAAAGGTCTGGTAAATAGAAAACTAGATGAGTAGAGAGAAAATAAAGGCAAGGGAAAAGTTGATGTGAATGAGGTCCAGAATGAAATGAACAAAACATGGGTAAAGAAAGGTGAAATGAATGTTGACAATGGGTCCACACTAGAATCCGGTGTTGATAAATCCTTCGGGGATTGAATCAGGAGCTCTAGCTCAATGGGAGTTGCATTGAAAATATGATTCCCCCTACCAGTAAATGGGTGCCTGAATCTGGCATGATGAATGAAGATAAAGAAGCCTATTGCAGACCTATTGGAGAAAATTCTGGAAGAAAAGAAGCTAATGTCATTGATTGCGAAGCAATTGAAGATTGACTACATGCAGAAATAGTGTAAGCGAATGTATTGGGGTAGAGCATTTATTACAATGACAAATTAGGTTTTGCAGAGGATAAAAAGTTGTTCATTCAATCATTTGGATCACTTTGCATTTGAAGAGAACGAGCAGAAGAGCACCTGAGTTAAGGTTTCAAGGATTTGAAGTGCGATCGGTGAATTCATCAGCTAACCCTGATTCTGTGGGAAAAAAAGATATTTTTCTATGAAGCTTTGAATTCGTAATCTTTTCCAATGGCTACACTGTTGGTTGTTGATATTACTAAAAGACCCTGACCCAAATTCAACAAGCATCCACACAAATCAGTAAAATTTGACCCGTTAGGTTCATTTTCATATGTTCCATATGGTGTATTGCATGTTGAAGATATTAGGGCCTATATTCATGCTAGCATAAATGAATTTGGGGACTCAAGTTTTGTAGATTTGTTCAAGAATCATCTAAGGGATGAAATTCACAGTCTTAAACCTAAATATAAGGTACTACACGTTAAACATTTCATCTAGATTATAGGGTTTTCATCCTTTGATGAAGATGAATGGGTCCAGTATGTTTTAAGCCAAATGTATGATGAGATTATATGGCTAATGAAACCTTTCTAGATCACCAAGAATGCCATCAAGGCCGTGAAAATGTTAAACTCATCTGGTGGACTGCTAATGTTGAAGGCTATAAAGAATCAAACTATGACTGATGCAATTGGTGCCAAATTCGACAAAAGGGCAATGATTATCAATGATATTAACAATCCGGATGTTAAGTTTTCTTCAATGGTAATTGGTTACAAAATTTATCACTCCAGCAGGGAGAACTCTATTTCTAGAATGGCTATATATGTTGCATACCAAATGTTAAAAGAAAATGTAGATTATGACTTGTGTGAGTTATTGCAGAACCAACTGATTTAGAACTTGAACAAAATCAAGAAAGATAAGAAAAACACCTTTAAGTATGGTACATTGGTTCCATGTCTATTTTTCTAATTCATGAATGAGGTGCCTAGAGTAAAGGGTGTGCATTGGACCAATGATGAGCTGGTTTCTATTTAGATAAAATATTATCTACACAACATTGGTGACTATAAAACACAAAAAATTGCAATCTGGGGATACTTCAAGAATTTTCAGAATGTGATGCATTCTAGGGAAAGAATCCCTAAATCAGTTGTTGAGAAGTACAAGAATAAAATTTTGTTCATGGTGGACACTGATTAGTGCTTAATGGAAGTAGTAGAACCAAGAACTATTTGGATCATGCCCATGGGGTATAAGGTAGATGAGAAAATTTTGAATATGTATGCTCAACACCTTTTGAGCAAGCCAAAGGACACAACAGTCGAAAGATTTGGGACATATGAGGAGCTAAGTGTGAAACTGTGTGTTGAGCTTAGAAATCCTAAAACCAATAGAAAGTAAGGAAAGAAGTTGAGTAGTTGGCTGAGAATATAGGCCTCACCACGAAAGCTGTGAGGCAATTTAGGGAAAGAACTGAAAAGGGTGAGAGGGAAAAGCAGGATAAGAAACAAGCAAGTGCTCTAGTAGAATCCTCCTCCACACCAAGGACCACTAGGAGCTCTGTTGCTGCCCCTATTCCCCCAAAACCTGCAAATCCTAAGAAACTAGAAGACAAATCATTTAGTAAGGAAAAGAAAAGAACAAAAGTAATGGCAAAAAGGCCATATGGCAATTTGGAAAAGGAGGATGAAGAAAAGATAGATTCAAATGATGAGCTTAAAGAGCTAAAGGCCATAGGCACCAAAGAAGTCAAAGTGTCTAAATAGAAGCATTCCAGAAGTAAGATGACAAATAAGAAGCAGAAATCAGAGGTTGATGTTGAAAAACCAACTCTTGGTGTGGAAGACATTGTCAAAACAATCATTGTTGATGGTAATCTCAAACTAATAACTAAGTTTTATGATCTTTACAATGATGCTAACAAAAGACTTTTGGAAGAAGCCACTATCAAATACTTGAATGTATTCAATCGAGCACTAGTAGAAATTTTGTCAGAAGTTCCAAAAGGGTTGAGAGATATTTTAGAAATTAGGAAAGAAGCTACCAAGATAAAAGATATGGAGCTGAGGGAACATGTCTTAACCACTCTATGTCTGGTGATCTCCAGCAGAGAAGTAGATAAAATCTTTAAAGAGGTCAAAAATGAATTCAGGAGTAAGAAAAGAATGAACAAAGGGATGCTTGAAGTAGATAGAATTATGTTGGATACTAGTATAAAAAGTATTCAAAATGCTCTTATAGAAGGAGGGAATGTATATAAATTTTTTTTATCTTGTCCTAAAGCTATAGAGGACATTGAAATAAAAATAAAGGAGTCCAAGGAAAAACTGTCAAGTGTATCCCAATCTTTTGATCCTCTGACAGTATCAGTAATGAGCCAAGAATGTCAAACAATCAGCCTGATTGAAGAAATAAAGAAATTGATGAAGGAAAAGAACAACATTGAGACAAGGATGTGTGAGCTTCAGGGACTAATTTCCCCTAAATTAGAAGCAATGTTCAATGCTTTGACTAAAGCCTAAGTTGCAGCTAAGTCAAGTGATCCTACTGACTTCCAGAAAGCAAAGTCTCAAGCATTCTTATTGAGTGGTCACATCTCAGTTTTGAACAGCATGAAGAAGAGTTGGGACAATGAGTTGGTGCTGTTGAAGAATGCCTTTGGTGATATGTTCAAACTCATGTAAATAAGTCATAGGGTTGTTTGTATATATGCCCATGTACATAAAATTTTTGATGAATTTTTTTATGAGGATTTTGTTGAGTTTGATGCTCAATTACAAATATTGGAACTATTGAAACACAAGGCAATATTCACTCCTAGCTATAAAGTTGTATTACATATACACTCCATTGTGGAGGAGTGTGAGATTATGGAATTGATATGTTCAAAAAGTCCAGCATTTTCCATTGATGTCAAAGGGGGAGTGAAGACCAGTGAAAAATGAGGAATCCAGCAAAGGGGGAGCACTGGAGAATAGTGAAAAGCATAGGTATACATAGTAAGGGGGAGTTGTTCCGACACTTAGTCATTTTTCACTAAGTGTTGCAATCAATGCCAACGGGGGAGATTGTTGGTAAGAGACACTGCTATGCATGACAAGTGTTGTCATTGATGGCAACTAAGTCCATCTTACACATCCTCATTACATAATTTGTTCATGCTGGAAGTCAAAGTGAAGATTTGTCTAAGTCCAGGTAGTTAGAAACAAAGCATGTGACAGGGTCCAATATCTTGGTCCGGATCTCTCCGGTGGTAAATCACAGTGTGCTGCAGATCTAAGGGAGTAATAAGGATTGTCAGGACTATCTAAATCCAAAAATTTAGCCTCTGGTGATGAAAGATTCAAAAGTTATAAGCATTTGAGTATCGGGTTCCAATTAGTCAGTACAATCAGAAGAACAAGCCAACCTAGTATTTGATCTTGGTCTGGATGAAGAAACATTGTTGGTTAAGCAATTTGTGGTAATCAATGGTATTGGCTGATATGATTGATGATTTGAGAACACAAGTTTTTGGTCCGCATTGTTGATTGTGCATGGATTCAGCTGACAAAGCAGAGTTCTTAACAAATGTTCTAAATTTCCTTGAAGTAAACTATAGTTGATTGAATTTCTTGATGCATATATATATAGCTGATGGATTTGAGTGTTTTAAGGTGTGTGTGTGTGAAGGTTTGATGGAGTAAGTGTGAAAAAGGTAGAAAGAAGTGCGAAGATAAAGATCCAAGCTCAGATTATGGCCTAAGAGTGAAACATGGTAGAATAAGGATGAAGTGTGTAAGATCAATATTCTGTGCTTAACCAGAACTAAACTTCTACATTGGTAGATGTTATTCATCAATTCAAACAATTTGTAATCTTTTTATCATCTCTGTAGGTAGGAGCCTCTTGGAGCAGTGAGCTCTAGGAAGTGCACCCTAAAGGCATGTGCCTTCCCCATTTGTAATACTTTTAACAGAGTATAATTTCTTGTGTGTTAACCCCCACCGTGGTTTTTCCCTTAACTGGGTTTCCACATAAAAATCATGGTGTTATGTGTGTTGATTTTGTTTCTACTCATATGTTGTTGATTTATGCTTTCATGGTTATATTATTAATTTTTTAATAAATGATATAGAAGGTAAATTGCTGCAAGTGATAAAAGTTTTTGTGACAACTGATTCACCCCCCTCCCGTCTCAGTTGTCTGCCCTTATTTCAACATTTTGTTCTTGGAGGCATACTTGGATCCGACTTGTGAAACTACTAAATCAGAGTCCCCTAGAACCTTGATCTTCTTGACTCCATGCTTAAGGGCCATTTTAAAACCTATAAGAAAATCCTAATACTTATCAACATTGTTGGTGCATCCAAAATCTAATTTAATAGATGATCTGAATGTCTTCTCTGAAGGGGGAATAAGCACCACTCCTATTCTAGAACCTTGTTTGGAACAAGCTCCATAAAATTGCATAGACCATAGTCCATCATCATCAAGGAATGATTCAGGAACATGATCTGAATGTTTATCCTGATCATTCTCAATTTTCTCAACTATAAAATTATCCATGGCATCATCAAGGAAACATTTCTGATCATCATTCTCACTAATGCCATCTATAATATTCAGTGACTTCTTCTCCCTATCAAGTCTCACTTCTTTACCATCCATGGGAATCATAACATAAGATGATTCCCTTTGGATGCTACCACCCATAGTGGAGGCCCATTTTCTAGATAATAGCATCCCATACATGGGAGGGATATCTACTATAGTGATATTCATCTTGTACTCTTTAAGTGGGTAAGTTGCAAGCCTGAAACTTATGTCCTTGATAACTCCAATGATAGGGACATCCATGGAATCCATAGCAAAGCACTTCCCATAGGCCTTACTGACTTGTAGGCCCAATATTTCGATGACTCCAAGTGGAATTATGTTAGCAGAGGCACTTAAGTCAATCATATAGTTTTTTACAAACCTTCCCTTTATCATCAAAGTGACAAAGAAAGGATCTACCTGGGAAGGGAATTTATGCAGAGTGGTTCCTAAATAGATCTTTGATATCTTAGTACTTCTCTTTTTAATATCCTTAGACACTATTTTACTCTCTTCATATTTCTTACCACAGTCACTTGTCACCCCTAGCATACTTGGAATTGCATCATTTATTGCAGCCACAACTCTGTCTTTGTGTTCTAGTATCCTTATAATTTCTAATAGGGGAACTGTCACTTTGATCTAACTGAACACATGGGCAATGCCCAATGGGAGATATTTAGGCAATATACTAGTACAAGTTGCATCAATACTCATAAGAGGGACATGAGGTGTGTTGCCTTTTCCAGGCTTTTCCTCCATAGGGACTTTCTTATCACTATCCTTGTCAACTAGTACTTTTTCCCTAGGACGTGGATTATGATGTGGATTATGTTTCCCCACTACTCCCTTGGACTTACCCTTTACACCCACATCTTTCTTAGGGTTGGGAGTGTTCTATTTCTGTTTAATGAAAATGCTACCTACATTTCCCATTGTGCTACTTTATCCCCGAGTTTCTTTCTTCTCATGTTATAATCACTCTTAACCTGAGCAATCTTATATGCGATCAAGATTCTTATTTCCTCATCAGATGGTCTTCTTAAGTGGATATTAGGCTCTTCACTGTTCAATTGGAAAACATGTTTACCATTCTCATTTGTGCTAGGGAGAGAGTGTTGTTTATTTATTTCTCCCTTCTCTATTGTGATCTCATCCTCTGAATCTTCTTCATCAAACGTAATATAATCCTCCATAATACATTCATGTTCAAAAACCATATTTATATTGTGGTCCTCATATTATTCCTCATGATTATGCTCATCACAAGGATTTGCATTATTAGTCAGAGAGAATACAACAACACATGAAGCAGGAGAGTGAGGAGATTGACATATCATACACCAAAGATTTTCATCCATGGAATGCAACCATTTCCTTAGAGGATCAGGAGTTTTCTTAGACAAATTTCCCACCTTCTTTGGGGAAATTGGCTTCCCATTTTATCGATTTGTGTTGTATGGCTGATCTGACAACCTTGGCATTCTCTCATCTTACAAAAGGAGGCTTATCATTTGAGACCCTTTGGTCACTTTTGGCCATAGAAATCTTCATTTCTTTGACCTCTTTACATAATTTTTCACATTCAATAGCAACAAGAGCTTTACTACCCTATCCTCTATCTTGAGAAGTAAGTTTCAAGTCACTCCTCTAAACAATTTTCCTAGATGCCTTTCTTTTGTTATCAATGTGTAAAGCAGCCTTAAAAGCATCTCTGAGAGTTTGGGGTTACCTATTTCTCAGTTCATATCCCATATTGGGGTCATATGCATTTTGGTAAATCACCAGGCACATGTGTTCATTTGGTCTCATGTAGGGTAGGATTTTATTGCACACCTTCAAGAACCTGGCATTGAAATCATAGACATTTTCATTTTACCCCTTTTAGATATTTGTAAACTCATTGACAACAAACTATGTCTCAATGTTAACACTATACTATTATTTCAAGATCCTCTTAAAATCTATCCAGCAATCAATACTAGCCTCTAGTAGGCTTCTGTACCAATCTCTGGCATCCTCTGTTAATGACTGCATAAATAGTTTCATCACCAAATCCTTTATCACAACCATAAAATCATCAATGCCATTCAAGAATGACCTAAGATGATCCTCAACAGACACACCATTATTCCTATTCAACACAATAGGATGCTAAGAGGTGGGGTGAATCAACACACTTAAAAGCTTTAACCAACCACTTTCTGATAAAACTAAATAACCTAGAAAGAATGAAGAAAAACATGCAATCCAAAAGTCAACATGTAACACTAGAGTTTTACGTGGAAAATCCTAAAACAGGGAAAAACCACGGTGAGGATTAGCTCATAATATAATATGCTCACTACAAAAGTATTACAACATTGTTTTAGGGCTTCAACCCAAAGAATCTACTAATCCTTGATTTACAACTTTGATTTAGGGTTATAACTCAAGGAGGATACTACTCCTTGAATACTCAACTGACTGCTATTACAATGATAATATAGATATGAGAAGTGCTATGGAGAACAAATATGTTGTAGGTTGATGGTGCAGTCTGCTATTCTTACTCAATACTCATCTTCAAATTAATTATGCACATTTCATATCTCCTTCTACTCTAATATATTCCTATTCACCTTAATTACCTTTCAAATTAATTATATCTTCTATATATATCCTCTTCAAGTTCTTGAAACATTAATTAGGTTGGCATCTAGAACAATATTGAATGTAATGTGTAGCTAGTCACTAGTTGGCCTTAACACATGCAAAATGATGGAAAAACTTGTTGTGGACCTCAAGGAATTATGAAAAACATCAAGACACATCATTCCATACCTTCCAAACTTGGAGAAACTAGTTAGGAGCCTCTACATGCCATAGTTACTTAACCAGTCGGCTCATACTGCTCAGCACTATTGACTATTCATCTTTCAACTATCAGGGAGAAGCCAAAAACTCAATGTGGACCAAGGATTCAGTAATACAAGAGCTCAATCATATGCTTTACCAAATAAGTATCAGACTAGACTATGCATCCACAAGACAAGAAATGTATTAGTCTATAGAAAATAGAGTATTTCGGACCTTCTGTAATGCTTCACAACCCAAAATATGATACTATGGTGAAGTGCAAGGTCTGAAAACTTTTGGGAATGATCATATATATTAATGTATGCTACTCACTAGATCCACACACCTTTGTCTGAAGTTTTCAGAGGAATTCAAGAAAGGCTTAGGTACTTAGAGTTTTGGAAGACAGTTATACTTACAACTTTGCTTACAGCTATGACATTTTGATGTGGTACTAGAAAATGTGAATTATATCTATGCAGATCATATCTGATGTGTCTTGGACCATATACTACCCCTGCACAAGCTTTGATAATAGATTTACACATATTTCATCTTTTGAAGAACTTAACTTGTATATTCAGGCTTTGAAATACAATGTGATAACTCTGTCTCTTTGATAATAGATTTACACATGTTTCATTTTTTGAAAAACTTAATTTGTATATTCAAGCTTTGAAATACAATGTGATAACTTTGTCGCATGATAAACAGATCTCTTCAGGAGGAATGCAGAGGATTCCATTGTCTCCCTATTATTGCTCTGCTTTGTCTAAGTGATGGTCAATGAATTATCCCTTGTAACTTTTCATTCTTAAAGAATGAGAGACTAAAACCTTGGATATAACATTTCAATACATGTCAATAAATATCATTAGAACTGCATGGCCAACTCCCTCTTTGTAAAGATGTTTCGACCAATTCAAGTTGACTATGCCTTAGGTTTTTCACTAGGAATGCCTTAGACACTCTTCTACTTCATACACTTGAGTACGGTACTCCCAACTGATGAGATATGTATGTATATATGTAGGAATAATGCAAGGATAGGAGTTTTTATCTGTTGCAAATATGCACCTGTGATGTGTTGTCATTGATGTCAACCTGTCTCTTTGTCAGAGACATTGAAGATAGTGCAGTTCAATGAAGTAGATTGCTCCACATTCCTAGTGAGATGAAGATTAGAGTCTACGGACTTAAGGGTTTTGTAGAGGATTGTCTGAAGTTTCTCTAGTTAATATTTGAGAGGTTTGCATAGAAGATTGGTGAAGTTCTAGCCATTTGAGTAGAACTAGGTTTTGCAGTTGTTCAAAGGTAACAGAGTGACAGGAATTTGGTCCAGATTGCTCTGCATTGGAATATTATGGTCTACAGATCTAGAGGTATGTTTGGGATGTTGGTGTGTATCCTCAACTCAAGTGGTTTGTGGTTTAGAGGTCTACAAGCAATCTTTCTTGTGTGACAGTCATGACAGTTAGTGTTCTTGAGTTCTCATATGAAGATGCAAGTGATTTTGGTGATTTGAGGTGGTGCAGTTATTCTTATTGATTTCATTGTGCTTGTGGAGGTCTCTGGATCGTGTGCCTATTATGTTGGTGGTGTACATTGAGGATTGAGTTTGTAGTTGAAGATTTCTCATTGGGTGTTGTTGTTCTTTCTAGTCTTGGTCGACCGGGTACTTCGTGTGTGTTGCAGATAATCTAAGAGAAGTTCTATGGAGCGTGGCATGTTGTTTGAGGAATATTTGAGTCCTAGTTATGTTTGGCTGATAGTGTAGTGATCTGCATGTAGCATTTTGTATTAAGTCAAGTCTTTTTGTAAATGTTTGTAATACCAACCTTGGAGATTGTTCCAATGGTTGATGATTGTAATGCCGACCTTGATGTTCATTCCAAGGTTGATGTAGCATATAAATACTTGTAGTTGAGTTGTGGAAAAGTTCTCCTTGAGTGAAAATGATAAGATTCTAAGAAAGGTCCAAAGGCAGAGCAGAAGAAGAGGAAGAGCAGAAGAGGAAGAGCAGTGAAGATGTGAAGGTAGAGAAGAAGTGTTTGGGAGTAGAGAAGAGGTGTTGTGAGCTTAAATGGAACTAAACCTTGGCATGGTGAAGATGTTTCTCAGTTCAACCATTCAATGTTAACCATGTGAATGTTTTTGGTAGAGAGTGAGTCTCTTGGAGAAGTGAGCTTTGGGCAGTGTTCTTGAAGGTAAGTGCCTTCCCATTTTTCTATTCTTTTAACAGAGAGTAAATCTTGTGGGTTAACCCCCACTCTAGTTTTTTCCTTAACTAAGTTTCCACCTAACAATCCTGGTGTTATGTGTGTTGATTATGTTTCTACTCATGTGTTGTTGATTCATGCTTTCATGGTTATATCATTAATCTATTAATAAGTGGTAAAGAAGATTAAATGCAACAAAGGATAAAGTTTTGTGACAACTAATTCACCCCCCCTCTCAGTTGTCTACCCTAATTTCAACAATTGGTATAAGAGTCAGTTCCTCTAAAAGAAGCTTGACCGCTTAAGGAGATCCAAGATGTTGGCATAAAAGAAGGACAGTTTGAGATTTGATGGAACAAATTACTCTCTTTGGAAGAATTGCATGGAGTGTCATTTGCAATGCATGGGTGATCCTTATTGGTTGATAAGTAAGAATAAGTATACTCCTCCACAGAATGGTCCTACAACTCCAGATCAAATCAAAGAAGCTGAATACAACATTTGGGCTAAGGAAGCATTGTTGAGTGCTTTGAGTGATACAGAAATGACAAATGTTTTGGAATTGCAAACTACCCATGAAATCTGGAAGAAGTTGGAAACTTTGTATGAAGGTGATGCATATGTCAAATGTGCTAAGCTACAGAGCCTAAAGGGTAGATATGAATGTTTGAGGATGAGTGAAGATGAAAACATCACTTCCTATATATAGAAGGTGAATGAACTTCTGTGCAATATCAGGAGTGCTGGTGGAAAACTGGAAGAATCACAAATTATTAGCAAGGTGCTCAGATCCTTACCTGCTTTATACAAGCACAAAGTTGCTTCTATTGAGGAGATCAGGACTGTGACAGATGTTACAATGGATCAGTTGGTTGAAAAGATTTCAACATTTGAAATGAGTGAGTTTGGTGATTCTCTTCCTAAATAAGAATCTATATTTAAAGCCAATATTTTTGACAAGCAAAGATTTGATCTAGGTGAAATCTCTTCAAGAAGACTAACCAGATATGAGAAGACAAGGAAGGACCTTGAAGAAGATGAATCTGAGATTGAATAACTTGAAGCCCTTATTGCTAAAAGATTACCAAGAGGATCTGGTAAGTATGAAGGAAAGTTGCCTTTCAAATGTTTTCCTTGCAATAAGATTGGTCATTTTGCTTCAAAATGTTTAGAGAGGGTTTCAAAGCCAAACCCTAACATACCTAGGGTTCAGAAGAAATGTTACTATGTTTAAGAAGTTGTTGATGAAGGAGTCACAGATGATGAATTTGATATAGGAAGTACCTCTAGAAATGAATGGGTGTTCATTACTATCAAAGAAGTGTTTCAAATATGTGCCTAATCGGTGTTGTCATTGATGTCAACATATCCTTGTTGTCATTTGTGTCAACTGTATCCCATTCTAGAAGACTTGTATGTTGAGGATATTGAGAAAATTAGCCTCTTTAGAAGAAACAAGTGAGTTACATATCTCTCTGTAAGAGACAGTGAAGATAGTACAATTTAGTGAAGTAGATTACTTTGCATTTCTAGTAAGATGAAGATCAAAGTATGTGGACCAAAGGGTGTTGTAAAGGATTGTCTGAAGTTGCTCCAACTAAGATTTGAGAGATCTACATGAATAATTTGTGAAGATATGGTCATTTGAGTAGACTAGGTTTTTTAGTTGTTCAAAGGTGACAGAGTGACATAAAATTGGTCCGGATTGATCCGCATTGGAATATTATGATCTGCAGATCTAGAGGTATGCTTGGGATGTCATTATGTATCCTCAACTCAAGTGGTTCATAGTTTGGAGGTCTGGAATCAATATTTCTAGTGTGACAGTCACAGAAGTTGGTATTCTTATGATCTGGTATGAAGATGTAAGTGATTCTGGTGATTTGAGGTGGTGCAGTTGTTCTTGTTGATTTCATTGTGCTTGTGGTGGTCTTTGGATCATGTTCCTACTGTGTTACTGGTCCGCATTGAGGATTGAGCTCATGGTTGAAGATTTGTCCTTAGATGCTACTGTTCTTTCTAGTTTTGGCTGACTGGATGGTTTGTACATGTTGTGGATGATCTAAGAGAGGTTCTATGAAGTTTGACATATTGTTCAAGGCAGATTTGGGTCCCAGCTATGTTTGGCCGATAGTATAGTTATTCACCTTAAGTTAGATGTTTGTAGTGCTGACCTTGATGTTTATTCTAAGGTTGAAAAAACATATAAATATGTGTGGTTGAGTTGTGGAAATCTATCCATGTGCAAAAATGATAAGATCCTAAGAGAGTAAGAAAGGCAGAGCAGAGAAGAGAAAGAGCAGAAGAACAAGAGCAGTAAAGGATGAGGAGATAGTGAAGAAGTATTTGGGGACAGAGCAGAAGTATTGTACGCATCAATGGAATTGACTTTGGTATGAAGAAGATGTTGTTTTCTAGTTCAAATTTTTAATCTTAATCATATAATTATCTTGTAGGAAGTGAGCCTCTTTGAGTAGTGAGCTCTGGGCAGTGTGCCCTGAAGGTAAGTGCCTTCCCCATTTTTTTATTCTTTTAATAGAGAATAAATCTTGTGGGTTAACTCCCATCATGGTTTTTCCCTTAACCGAGTTTCCACGTAAAAATCCTGGTGTTATGTGTGTTGATTTTGTTTCTACTCATGTGTTGTTGATTCATGCTTTCATGATTATATCATTCATCTGTTAATAAGTGACAAAGAAGTTTAAGTTGCAGCAAATGATAAAAGTTTTTTGACAATTGATTCCCCCCCTCTTAGTTGTCTGCCCTAATTTCAACTATTGGTATCAGAGTCAATTCCTCTAAAAGAAGCTTGATCGCTTGAGGAGATTCAAGATGTCGACTTACAAGAAGGACAATCCAAGATTTGATGGAACAAATTACTCTCTTTGGAAGAGTCGCATGGAATGCCATTTGTAATGCATGGGTGATGCTTATTGGTTGATAACTAAGGATGAGTATAAGCCTTCAGAGAAAGTTCACTCAACTACAGATCAACTCAAAGATTCTAAAAACAACATTCAAGCTAAAGAAGCTTTGCTATGTGCCCTGACTAATATAGAAATGACAAATGTCCTAGAAGTGAAAACTACTCATGAAATCTAGAAGTAGTTGGGAACTCTATATGAAGGTGATGAATATGTCAAATGTGCCAAGTTGTAGAGCTCGAAGGGTAGATACAAAAATTTGAGGATGAGTGAAGATGAAAAAATCACTTCCTACATGCAAAAAGTGAATGAACTTGTGTACAATATCAGGTGGGCTGGTGGAACACTAGAAGAATAAGAGATTGCTGGTAAAGTGATCAGATCCCTACCTGCTTGATACAAGCATAGGGTTACTGCTATTGATGAAATCAGGAATGTGACAACTGTTACAAGGGATCAATTGGTTGGCAAGCTCTCAGCATTTGAAATGAGTGAGTTTGGTGATTCTCTTCCTAAATCTGAATCTGCATTTAAGGCTAGTATTTTTGGAAAGAAAAGATTTGATCCAGGTGAAAGCTCTTCTAGAAAACTATCCATATTTGAGAAGGCAAGGAAGGATCTTGAAGAAGATGAATCAAAGCTTGAAGAACTTGAAGCTCTTTTTGCCAAAAGACTACCAAGAGGATCCGGTAAGTATGAAGAAAAGTTTCCTTTCAAATGTTTTTCTTGCAATAAGATTAGTCATTTTGCCTCAAGATGTTTGAAGAGGGTTTCAAAGTCAAACCCTAACAGACCTAGGGTTCAGAAGAAATGCTACTATGTCCAAGAAGCTGCCTAAGAAGGAGTCAATAATGATGAATTTCATAAGGGAAGTACCTCAGGAAATGAATGGGGTTCATTTCCATCAACGAAGAAGATCTAGTGTCTATTGAGTCTGCTAGCTATGTGAATGTCGAAAGAGTCTTGGTTGCTCAGGTTGAAGAAAATGATGAATGGATAATTGATAGTGGATGCTCTCATCATATGATAGGTGATAAGAGTAAGTTTGTAAGTATGGAAAGTTATGAAGGTGGAATTGTGAAGTTTGAAGACAATTCAGCTGGTAGAATCCATGGTAGAGGATCCATCTCTCTTGATGGTAAGAATAACACTAATGATGTTTTATATGTAGAAGGGTTGAAGCATAATCTTCTCTGTGTTGAACAGTTGGTTGACAAGGGATATGATCCCTGATTCAAGGATGGAAAATGTAGAATTTTGGAAAGCTCTGGAACTAAGATTGCATCTAGTACACAAACTAGAGATAACATCTTTCATTTAAGTGGTACTGGTAAAAGTTGTTTGATTGCTTAGATTGATTAGAGTTGGCTATGGCATAGGAGAATGTGTCATGGAAACTTTGACAACATTGTCAAGATAATTACTACTCAGGCTATGAGAGATCTTCTAAAGCTTGTAAAACCTACTAATAGCATGTGTAAGGACTGTCAGTTGGGTAAATAGAGAACAACTACATTCAAGAGTAAAGAGAAATCTTCAAGTGGATTGTTGGAACTTGTGCACACTGATTTGTGTGGTCCTGCCAGGGTTAGGAGTTTGCAAAGAGATAGATAGTTTATGTTGCTGATTGATGATCACCCCCAGATGATGTGGGTCACTTTCTTGACAGAGAAATTAGAGGCTCTTGATAAATTTAATGTGTTTAAGGATAGGGTGGAGAATGAGATTGGTGTAAAGATAAAGTGTTTGAGATCTGATAGAGATGGAGAGTTTACCTCCGGTGAGTTTAATGCATTTTGTGAAAAGCCAAATGAAAGTCCAAATGAAGGAAAGAAAGTTCATCTTCCTCTGGAGAAACCAATGACTTAAGAAGTTAATGTAGATGTTGAGGAACAAGTTCAAGAATCAAAAGTTGAAGATAATCCCAAAATTCCCAGGTATGTAAGACTGAATCATTCTTAAAATTAGATCATAGGAGATAAAAATAAATGTGTTGAAACTAGAAGAAGAATTGTTGAAGAACAAGAGGAGTATTGTCTGATTTCAAAGATTGAACCAAAATCAGTGAATGAAGCTTGTAATGATGAAAATTGGGTAAAAGAAATGGAAGAAGAATTAATGCAAATTGAAAAGAATCATACTTGGGATCTTGTTCCTAGACCTGAAAACAAAAATGTAATTGGAACTAAATGGGTCTTCTGGAATAAACTGAATGAAGATGGTGAAGTTGTGAGAAATAAATCAAGATTGGTGTGCAAAGGATATTCTCATGTAGAGGGAATTGATTTTGAAGAAACTTTTACTCCAGTGGCAAGAATTGAAGCAGTTAGATTATTTATTTCCTTTGCTTCTTATAAAGGTTTCAAAGTCTACCAGATGGATTTCATGTCAACATTCTTGAATGGAGGGTTGGAAGAAGAGGTCTACATTTAGCAACCGGAAGGATTCTAGTTGTCTGATCAAGGAGATAAGGTTTGCAGATTGAAGAAAGCATTGTATGGACTTAACCAACCCCAAGAGCCTGGTACGCAAGATTAGATAAGTATCTGCTAAAGCTAGGCTTCAACAAAGGTACTGCTTACAGTAATCTTTATTTCAAAATTGATCATGAACACATATTAATTGTTAAGGTATTTGTTGATGAAATCATCTTTGGTGGAAATGAGAGTGTGTAAAAAAAATTCTGATCAGATGCAAAGTGAATTTGAGATGTCCATGCTTGGTGAAATGAATTTTTTCTTATGTCTGTAAATCATTCAGTCAGAAAAAGACATCTTCATATCTCAGTCTAAGTATGTGAAAGAGTTGTTGAAAAAGTTTGGAATGGAGGATTCAAAACTAGTGAGTACTCCTATGGTAACTAGATGCAAGTTAAGTAAAGATGATGATTCCCCTAAGGAAGATCAGAAAAGGTATAGATCAATGATTGGAGGACTGCTTTATCTGACTCATACCATACATGATATTATGAATGCAGTTGGTCTTGTTGCTAGATTTCAAGATGATCCTAGAGAATCACATGTTGTAGCAGTCAAAAGAATTCTCAGATATTTGAAAAGAACATCTAACTATGGCTTATGGTATCCTAAGGATGACGATTTCACTCTTCATCCATATACAGATGCTGATTGGGTAGGAGATGTGGTCGACAGGAAGAGTACTAGTGGAGGTGCATTTTTCTTTAGAAAGAGACTAGTTTCTTGGTTGAGCAAAAACTAGGAGGGAATATCTCTGTCTACTTTAGAGGTAGAGTACATAGCAACAACAAGTAATTGCACTCATTTTTTGTGGATGAAGCAAATGTTGAAGGATATCAGAGTTGTGTTCGAAGAACATGTTACAATCCTCTATGATAATTCAAGTGCAATAAACATTTCAAAGAATCTAGTGTTGTATTCAAAGACAACATATATCCATCAAGTTTCACTTTTTGAGACAGAAGGTAAATTAGAATGAAGTCAGATTGGAGTTTGTCTCTTCAAAGGATCAAATTATAGATATCTTCACTAAGACTCTACCTAAGGATACTTTTGAGTATCTCAGAATGATGATAGGGGTTATTACCCCTCCTGTTCATAACTAAGGTGCGCTAATGTGCATCAGTTCGGTGGAATTCATAGTCATATCTTGTGATCCAGATTGGTGTTAAAGAGATGCTACTTAGGGGGAGTAGTCAGTATGTTTATTCTGGACTAAGAAACAAGAAGAGGAAGAGATGATTACAAATATGTGCCCTTTGCCATTGATTTCAAAGGGGGAGAGAAGTCATGTGAAAAACTTGGAAGCAAGCAGTTACTAGTGAAAGGGGTAGCATTGAAGAAAGTGGTTGCATATGTGATAAGAGAAAGGGTGAGAAGTTCTTGTCTTGATGGTTGAAAAAGTTTTTCACATCATATGTTGCCATCAATGACAAAGAGGGAGATTGTTGCAAATATGTGCCTAATCGGTGTTGTCATTGATGTCAACATATCCTTGTTGTCATTGGTGTCAACTATATCCCATTCTAAAAGAATTGTATGTTGAGGATATTGAGAAAATTACCCTCTCTAGAAGAAACAAGTGAGTTACATATCTCTTTGTAAGATACAATGAAGATATTATAGTTCAGTGAAGTAGATTGCTCTGCTTTTCCAGTAAGATAAAGATCAGAGTCTTGTTAGTCATGATGTTAGTCATAAACAAGCATAGAATAAAAGTACACATTAACCTTTATTCATCTTGAAAGATATGATGAATTCAAAAAATTCATGATCCCAAGTCTCCGTTGATTAGGTCTTAATCGTCTGACGTTACTTAGAGGTTAATGTGAGTTGCTGTTTCCATTTTGGGGCCTTACGTGAAAGTTCATTATCATCATGATACTCCTGCAGAAATTTATTACAGAGAAGTCATATTATATAGTTATTTGATGAAATGATGCAGAAATACTTCAATCTTTGCATGATATTCTTAATTATGCATGCTCTGTATTCAAATATGCTAAATATTTGCAATTATCTACGAGATGTCCACATACTTGTGTTATTTGCTTAAAATCATCAATTGTTTGCAATTATGAGGATGAAATGCTTTGAAATTTAAAAGTAATTAGAAGAAATTCTTCAAATTAAAGTTGAACCTTTAGCTTTTGAACCACATGTATATTAGATACTGTCATGAAGAGAAGAAAATCAAACCATATTTTCACCAGGACATTCCACAACTAGATATAGTTGATGCTAACTTCAAAGGAATTTGTATGAAGATAACACATGTAAGTAGACTTGCACTCCAAGGGACGCAGCAAATCACCACATATATCCAGAATTCATACACTGATTACTCAAGATTTACTATGAATTGTAATCGACATAGTCTTCTCATTCATTAAGCATGCAAAATATAAATGTATACAAAAACTTTGAAATGAGCTCTAAATGTTTCAGCAGACAGATTTCAATTAAGTTTTAGAATGTTTACAATAAGGCATTCCATCACTTTTTATAGAACAAGGTGAGGAATCTGCTACAAAAGATCCATGATCTTGATTTATCAATGCATATCTACGGTCACCATTCCCTTTGACTACGTCAACCTTACCAAAAGTGGCACAAGTTTCCAGCTGGCAACTATCTGGATTATTTACACTTATATCTCCCTTTATGATGTATCTTCATCATGCTCCTCATCCGATTCATGTGGATCATCATCATGTGCATCACTTTCACTATCCTAATGATGATGACACCGCATATGAGGCTGCATGCTGCTCCAGATCTGCTCATATGACTACACAATTTGATCTATTCCTTTGCCATCCTGAGTCTTTACTTTGATGATGGTGTGTTTGTGTGCCTCATATTTGTTTCTACTACTATCCAGTTTGTCTTTCCTGTCCTGCAGTGTCTCATTGTATTTTTCCATCTTGACTTTGATCCTCATTATTTTATCTATAACTTCTTCTGTCAAGTGGATAAGTGGATCATCTGCTACTGATTGGAAATTGTCATGTAAAGCTTTGATGGCACATTCCTCATCTTGATTTTCTATTTTCCCTTCCACTTTTCCTTCCAATGTTTCCAATATTTCCACCTCAACAACCATTAAATCATGTAACTTCATGCTGATATCTCTCAGTTTGTTATTGCATCTTCTGAGTACTCCACATTCAAATTGAATATCCTTATACCAGATGTCAATCAACAGGGCGGTATTACTGTTCAATACCTGTTTATTGATAAGTAGCTGAGGATTTATCCTCTTTATCTCTCCCAGGATGCTTAGTACTTTTTCCAATTTATAAGACCTTTTCCCTGTCTGCATTTGCAATTTGTCTACTTTGGTCCTGGAGTCTATGAGAGTGCTCCACCTCTTCAAAAAGGCCTTTACCATTTCTTCAGCATCATCCAATGTGGATGACATCCATTTCCTTAATACTGATGCCTCATGTTTCATGAGGTCTAATTTATTCACCTCCTCTTGAGAAATAGCAGTCAATGGGACTGCATGTTCTATTGAAGTTTCTTCGGTAGTAGTTAGCCTTCTTATGTAGGCATGCAACTGAGCAATGTGCTCTTTGTGTTGCTTATTTTTCTCTTTCTCTTTTCACTTTTTGAATCAAAGAATCAATAATGTCCTTGCCTTCCTGACCTTCTTGGTCTTCATTGGCAAAACCCAGATCCACTATGCTAATTTGAAACTCATCTAAGGTGATCTTACCTTTTTCTTTCTCCATAGTAGGTACTGCAATCTGTGTAGTCCTTCTCCCAGTTGTTGGATCTCTTTTGATGGCCGAAGTCATTTTGGCCTTCCTCTTGGGTTTTATTATATTCTTAGAGAATAAGGTGGACACATCAAACTCTTGAATTTCAAAATCCTCTTCTACACTTACCTCTTTTTCCAACCACGAAGGCACCTGATCATGTTTTTCTGCATCATCATGATGTTCACCTGTGTCTCCTATTTCTATCAGCAGATGTGGTGGAGATGGTGATTTTCTCAATTCTTCCTCCTGATGCTCACTTTGTTGTTGATCCTAGGGCATATCCTCTTGTTGAGGAACCTCCTTATCTGGAGGAGCATCTTCTTGGGGTGGGGGATCATGTGCTGTATCTATATGTTGATCATGATGATCATGATCTTTTTCTATCATTACTTCATCTATTTTCAACTCTTCCCCTTGTTGAGGTTCATCATCCTCCTTTGGCTTTTCTATTTCTTGTTCAATATCCACCGTACTGGATATTGTGGAGTCTGCCTGAGGTGCTGGCGTTTGTTCTAAAGCCATTATTTGTTCCACACCTGTACCATCAACCTCCTAAGCTTTGGCGGTAGGATCTTCTATTATTTTCTCTTCATCAGCTACCTTCTCTTGAACTTCTATTATGACGGGCTCTGTGGATGCACCCTGTGTGATTGGTGGGCTTACTTATGAAGTATGACTCTCTGGTTCTGCCACCTTTATTTCTTCTATAGGGTGTCCCTTATCAGGTGATCCTGCTGGATGTTCCGGATTCACATCCTATTTCTTTGTTAGGTCCACCACTTCAGGACTTGTCACTTGGGTAATTAATGTTTCTAGCCCTATTTCCTAAGCTATCTGCTCTGGGCTCTTTTCTTGTTCTGCCTCCACTTGCTTCATCTCCTCTAGTATAGTTTGAACTGGTGGAGGCTTGTGAGGGGTCATGCTTGTACCAGCAGTAAGTGTTTCCATCTTTTGTGCAGTCACTTCTTGCACAACTTCATCATCAAACAAATTTATTGTTTCGTCTAATGAGATATGCCCTACTTGTGCCTGAGAAGTTTCTTTCATTTGTTCCTTCATAAGTTCAGTTTTGAACTTGACGATGGTAGGAAGTGGAACATTATGCTGAAGTTCCTTGGGCACTTCACTACCTGCCCCTTGTAATAATGTAGGGGGTTGTCTTATTTCACCTCTCATGGAGATTCTTTGTTTCTTGGGTGGGGTAGACACCACCACCTGTGGAGCTCTTCTTTTCCTCTTTATTATCAATGGAGCCTCTTCTTCTTCAGGCTCTTCCTTCATGAGGATATCCTCTTTATCATGTTTTCTTAAGGATTGACCCTCTTCTAGGGTCTCTGTAATTCCAGCCTCCACTGTCTTACTCTTCTTGGACTTTTCTTTCCTTGTCCTTGGAGGGGATGCTGATTCTGATCCAAATCCTGATCCTGATGCTGCTGCCTCCTCAGCTACAAATACTGCCTTTTCGATAATAACCCCTTTGGGTTCCTTATCTACCTTCTTGCCCCTTGGGGGTCTTTTGCTCTATTGTTGTGGTGGAGGGAGCCTATCTCCCTTAGTCTTCCTCTTTTCATTCAGGAAGTCATCATACTCATCCCCGGGAATATCCTGCCCCTTCTTCTTGTTGTCCACCGTAATGGAAACACCTTTTTTCTTCAATGCCTCTATCTGTTCATCTACCCAAGCTTGGGTTAGTTGCATGGTCTTGGCAATGAAGGGGTCCAAGGATATATCCTCTTGTATAGTGAGGTCAGGTGCAGAGATGGTATCGTTATATATTTTCTTCTGCTCATACTCATCTGCAATTATCCTGCCATCATCTTTCTTCAATTATTGGGGGATGGGGATGCAATCAAAGGTTCTAATTTGATTCAATGTTAACCTTTGATACCTTCTTCTTCTTGCTTCTGCTTCATCTTCACAGTCAGCCCAGAAATCCTCTAGGTGCCTCTGATGAATAGGCTCTCCTACTATTTTCTGCATCCTGCCGTAAGGATCATATGGCCTAGTCAGTGGAAAAGGGTACAGATTCATCTTATTCAAGGTGATCATCACCTTCTTTATGTGTTCAGAATCTGGGCACATATACCAGCCAATGGTGACTGGAAACAAAATTGGTGGTAGCTTCTTAGTATCTTTGTATGCTTTTATCATTGTAGAGCCCTGCCTGATGAACTCCATTAGTATCACTGCATCAGTGGGATACCTTGGCAGCATGAAGGGATGCCCCTCAAAACCTTCAATCCTTCTGTAAGAAAAGGTGGCAAATTGTATGTACTAGGCTCCATGCCTATAAATTATTTCTTGAGCTTCCATGCTCAATCTCTTTGTTCTATCCTCCTCCATGGTCCTCACCAAATGCATAGAGAATGCATCATTGACCAGTTTGTAGTCTTGGAGGTAATTAGTTCTTTGTAGTTGGGGATGATGATCCCAGATATACACAGCATTAACTTTTCCTGTGAGCTTTCCATCAGTAGCTAGTGCATCAAATGTACCTTTATAAGCACAAGAGTATACAATGTATGAGGTCATATAAAAAACACAATTTGAACCTCCTAGGTTCATCAGTTGCTCATGCAGAGCATCACTTATTAGCTGGCCCCATAGTGGCTTGATATCTAAATATAAACACATCATTATTATTCCATACATCCAGTCCCTGAAACTACCAGCATCAGGCTGGCCTGTTACTCTGTTCAGCAGTGCAATCATATATTGATATTCATCAGCAAAATCATATTTGAATAGATGCACATGAAGTTTGGCTACTGCCAGATACGTGCTATTTTCAGCCCTCCATTGATACATGTTCTTCCTAGCTGATTTCTTATTGTTTTCATACTCCTCTGACTTCTTCAGGTCCACACTTTTGACCTTGTTACCCAATGGCAATCCAAAGGTCTTAGAAAGACCCTTGATGGATAGGTTGGCATATATCCTCCCATGCTTCATCACCTGCCTTGTCTCTGGGTTATAGTTCCAGGCACACTCGATGACCAGCTCCGGAGACTCCATAGAGTATGGAAAACCGGCAGCATTCCACATTCCAGATATAAAAACTACATCTAGCACAGGACTCTTGTTATTCTCACCATTTAGCCTAGCTGACCAGGCTTCCAAATTGGTACTCCCTTGATGGGTATTTGTAATTGCACCGTACTTGAACAGGACGCCCCTCTGAGATGAGAACATGGGCTTACTGAATTCTTCTTGACACTTAACGAACCTCTTGTCAGCCATGGGTACCTGCAATTAACGAAATCCTATCTTACAATGGGTATATACATGCATGCCTATAACAATTTATCTTTAATATTCATCATGCATATTACATTCATTCAGCATAAGTCCACCATGGGGATGTGTAAACCAGACTTATAACATCATACCTGACTGTTATAGAAACAACATGATGAGGGTTTCATTTACTTACTTGGTTACGCTGATTTCCTTTTATACCAATGGAATTTTGAAAGTGCTCTTAATTCTTGCTGATGATCACGCGCTTACTGCTGTTTACAAACTTCGCTCATCATAATATCGCCTACAGGAGGATATGGAAGCTATGCTTTGTAAAAAGTAATTTCTTCACAAGGTAAACGTGAAAATGGCATTAGATTTACCTTTTAACCTTGCAATTAGGGTAAATTTAGGACAAATCCTGATAGATTAGATTTTATTCATTGATTTTTCTGCACGGCAAGTCCGGATTTCGCTAGGTGTTCCATCGGGTTTTAATGATCAGAGGGAACCACCAACCATGTCTGTGTGCATTCAATGCTAATGGTGGCAACGGGAGTGGGGTGATATTTAAACAGCAGGATGATATTTGAAAACATCGGGTCATGTTTAGATATCGGGTGATGTTCGCGCCATTAGGTCATGCTTTAAATGTCAGGAGGATATTCAAAAATATGAGGCTGTGCTTTTGGATGATGATAATGACCGAAGTCATTCTTTTCTAACTCTTGGGATATCGAGGTGATGTCATCTAGATATTCGTTCATTATATCGGAAAGGCATCATGACGTCATCGTCATGTTATGCAAACATGATCATGGTTAGAAAATATCTTGCCGAGAGGTAAATATGATGATGATGTCATTGTCATGTTTGTTTCTTCATTTATTAGACTCTGATGACATCATTAGGATATTGGCTTAGGGTAATATTTTGCAGCAGTAGGATATTAAGAAATATCGAGTTACATTTGGAAATATGACGCTCACGAAATGTAAGGCTGTTTGACGGTTAAGGGTCACCATCACTTAAAGTTGATGTCCGAATATTTGGACCGCATGACTTATTGGGTGATGGACTAAGATTAGGATGATCTTTGATAACATGACTGAGGTTATAAAATATGATCCTCCTCCTGTGAATATCAGGTTTGACCACAACTTTGACTATTCACAACTCTCACATCTTGATGAATATCAGGGTGATGTAAAAGGCAAACCTGCATGGAATTTAATGCTCTTTCTAAATATGAGGTCACAGAAATGAAATATGAATTTTGACAAACTGACCTCATAATGATGACTTACCTTATCTTAATTTTTACATGATGATGCACATGACTTACTTTTACCAAACTGCTAGAAAGCAGACAATACAAGCCAAACCAAAAGTTGGGTTCCTGTTTTGCCAAGTCAAAATGGAGCGTGTTGTGTAACCACACAACAAGTCTACGGACCAAAGGGTGTTGTAAAGGATTGTTTGAAGTTCCTCTAGTTAAGATTTGAGGGATCTTCATGAATAATTTGTGAAGATATGGCCATCTAAGTAGAACTGGGTTTTGCAGTTGTTCAGAGGTGACATAGTGACAGAAAATTGGTCCAGATTCATCCGCATTGGAATATTATTATCTGCAGATCTAGAGGTATGCTTGGGATGTCGGTGTGTATCCTCAACTCAAGTGGTTCATGGTTTGGAGGTCTGCAAGTAATCTTTCTAGTGTGACAGTCATGTAAGTTGGTGTTCTTATGATCCGGTATGAAGATGCAAGTGATTCTGGTGATTTGAGGTGGTGCAGTTGTTCTTGTTGATTTCATTGTGCTTGTGGTGGTCTCTAGATTGTGTTCCTACTATGTTGGTGGTCCACATTGAGGATTGAGCTTGTGGTTGAAGATTTGTCCTTGGATGTTACTGTTCTTTCCAGTATTGGCTGACCGGATGGTTTGTGCATGTTGTTGATGATCTAAGAGAGGTTCTATGAAGTGTGGCATATTGCTCAAGGAATATTTGTGTCCCAGCTATGTTTGGCCGACAGTATAGTGATTCACATTAAGTCAAATGTTTGTAGTGCTGACCTTGATGTTTATTCCAAGGTTGATGAAACATATAAATATGTGTGGTTGAGTTGTGGAAATGTATCTGTGTGTGAAAATGATAAGATCCTAAGAGAGAAATAAAGGTAGAGAAGAGAAGAGAAAGAGCAAAAGAAGAAGAGCAGTAGAGGATGAGGAGATAACGAAGAAGTGTTTGGGGATAGAGAAGAAATATTGTACACATCAATGGAATTGACTTTGGCATGAAGAAGATGAGGTTTTCCAGTTCAATCTTTCTGTGTTAATCATACAATTATCTTGTAGGTAGTGAGCCTCTTTGAGCAGTGAGCTTTGGGCAGTGCACCCTGAAGGCAAGTGCCTTCCCCATTTTTTTTCTTTTAACAGAGAATACATCTTGTGGGTTACCCCCACTGTGGTTTTTCCCTTAACTGGGTTTTCACTTAAAAATCTTGGTGTTATGTGTGTTGATTTTGTTTCTACCCATGTGTTGTTGATTCATGATTTCATGATTATATCATTCATCTATTAATAAGTGACAAAGAAGTTTAAGTTGTAGCAAAGGATAAAAGTTTTGTGACAACTGATTCACCCCACCTCTCAGTTGTCTGCCCTAATTTCAATAGGAAGAAGATCTGGTGCCTACTGAATCTGCTAATTGTGTGAATGTGGAAAGTGCCTTGGCTATTCATGTTGAAGAAAAGGATGAATAAGTGATTGACAGTGGATGTTCTCATCATATGACTAGTGATAAAAGTAAGTTTGTAAGTTTGGAGATAATTTAGCTAGTAGAATCCATCGCAGAGGATCCATCTCTCTTGATGGTAAGAGTGACACTAATGATGTTTTGTATGTACAAGGGTTGAAGCATAATCTTATTAGTGTTGGACAGTTGGTTGACAAAGGGTATGATCTCCGATTCAAGGATGGAAGATGCATAATTTTGGGAAGTTCCAGAACTGAGATTACATCTGGTACATAGACTAGAGGTAATATCTTTTATTTAAGTGGTACTGGTAAAATTTGTTTGATTTCTCAGATTGATCAAAGTTGGTTATGGCATAGGAGAATATGTCATGTAAACTTTGATAACATTGTCAAGATAAGTACTACTCAGGCTGTGAGAGATCTTCCAAAGCTTGTGAAACCTGCTAATAGCATGTGTAAGGAATGTCAGTTGGGAAAACATAATAGAGCTACATTCAAAAGTAAAGAATAATTTTCAAATGGATTGTTCGAACTTGTGCACACTGATTTGTGTGGTCCTTCCATAGTTAGGAGTTTGCAAGGAGACATATACTTTATGTTGCTGATTGATGATTACTCCCAAATGATGTGGGTCACTTTCTTGAGAGAGAAATTAGAGGGTCTTGATAGATTGAAGGTGTTCAAGGCTAGGGTGGAGAATGAGATTGGTGTAAATATAAAATGTCTTAGATCTGACAGAGGTAGAGAGTTTACCTCTGGTGAGTTTAATGCATTTTGTGAAAAGCATGGAATAAGAAGATAGTTATCTGCTCCTAGGACTCCTCAGTAGAATGGAGTTGTGGAAAGAAAGAACCAAACTATTCAAGAGGCTGCTAGAACCATGATGATGGAGGAAAATGTTCCATATGTCTATTAGAGAGAGGTCATGAGTATTGTTGTCTACACTCTTAACTAGGTGTAGATCAAAGGTAATACTAGTAAAACACATTATGAACTATGGTTTGGTAATGCTCCTACTATGAAATACTTTAGAGTTTCGGTAGTAAATGCTATATCAAAAGAGATGAAGATCTAGACAAGTTTGATGCAAGATGTGATGAAGGAATATTTTTGGGTTATTCTAACCAAAGTAACGCATACTAGTGCTTTAACAAGAGATTGAAAAGGATTGTTGAAAGTGCTAATGTCCAGGTTCATGAAAGCAAGGAGAGACCTTCCAAGTCTTGTGGATATGAATCAGATGATCAAAATAAAAGTCCAAATAAAGGAAAGTAAGTTCAAACTCAAACTCAGATTCAAATTGTTCCGAAGAATCCAGTGACTCAAGAGACTAGTGCAAATGTTGAGTAACAAGTTCAAGAATTAGAAGTTCAAGAAAATCCCAAAACTCCTAGGTGTGTAAGGTTGAATCATTCCGAAGATCAAATCATAGGAGATAGAAATAAAGGTATTCAAACTAGAAGAAAAATTCTTGAAGAACAAGAAGAGTATTATTTGATTTCAAAGATTGAACGAAAATCAATGAATGAAGCTTGTAATGATGAAATTTGGGTAAAAGCAATGGAAGAAGAATTAATGCAAATTGAAAAGAATCATACTTGGGATCTTGTTCCTAGACCTAAAAACAAAAATGTAATTGGAACTAAATGGGTCTTTCGGAATAAATTAAATGAAGATGGTGAAGTTGTAAGAAACAAAGCAAGATTTGTGTGCAAAGGATATTCTCAGGTAGAAGGAATTGATTTTGAAGAAACTTTGCTCCGGTGGAAAAAATTGAAGCAGTCAGATTATTTCTCTCCTGTGTTGCTTACAAAGATTTCAAAGTTTACCAAATTGATGTCAAGTTAGCATTCCTAAATGGAGAGTTGGAAGAAGAAGTCTACATTGAGCAACCAGAAGGATTCCAATTGTATGATCAAGGAGATATGGTCTACAGATTAAGGAAAGTATTGTATGGACTTAAACAAGCTCCAAGAGCTTGGTATGCAAGATTAGATAAGTATCTACTAAAGTTAGGTTTTAAGAAAGGCACAATTGACAGTAATCATTATTTCAAAATTGATCATGAACACATCTTGATTGTTGAGGTATTTGTTGATGATATCATCTTTGGTGGAAATGAGAGCATGTGTAAACACTTGTTGATCAAATGCAAAGTAAATTTGAGATGTCCATGTTTGGTGAAATGAATTTCTTCTTGGGTTTGCAAATCATTCAGTCAGATAAGCACATCTTCATATCTCAATCTAAGTATGTGAAAGAGTTGTTGAAAAAGTTTAGAATGGAGGATTCAAAACCAGTGAGTACTCCTATGATAACTAGATGCAAGTTGAGTAAAGATGATGATTCCCCTAAGGCAGATCAAAAAAGGTATAGATCAATGATTGGAGGACTACTTTATCTAACTCATACCAGACCTGATATTATGAATGCAGTTGGCCTTTTTTTCTAGATTTCAAGCTGATCCTAGAGAATCTCATGTTGTAGTAATCAAAAGAATTTTTAGATATCTGAAGGGGACATCTGATTATGGCTTATGGTATCCTAAGGATGATGATTTCACTCTTCATCCATATACAGATGCTGATTGGGCAAGAGATGTGGATGATAGGAAGAGTACTAGTGGTGGTGCATTTTTCTTGGGGAAGAGATTGGTCTCTCGAATGAGCAAAAAGCAAGAGGCAATATATTTTCCTACTACAGAGGCAAAGTATATAGTAGCAACAAGTAATTGTCCTCAGGTTTTGTGGATGAAGCAAATGTTGAAGGATATAAGAATTGTGTTTGAAGAGCTTGTTACAATCTTTTGTGATAATCCAAGTGTAGTAAACATCTCAAAGAATCTGGTGTTGCATTCAAAGACAAAGCACATATCCATCAAGTTTCACTTTTTGAGAGAGAGAAGGTAAATGAGAATGAAGTTTGATTGGAGTTTATTCCTTCAAAGGATCAGATTGCAGATATCTTCACTAAGACTCTACCTAAGGACACTTTTGAGTATCTTAGAATGAAGCTAGGGGTTATTACCTCTCTTTTTTAGAACTAAGGTGCACTAGTGTGCATCAGTCTGGTGGAACTCAGTTAGATCTTGAGATCTAGATTGGTGTTAAGGGGATGCTACTTAGAGGGAGTAGTCAGTGTGTTAATTCTAGAGTTTGGTTTGGTTTTATCTATGAAACAAAAAGGGGGAGAGATGATTGCAAATATGTGCCCTTTGCCATTGATGTCAAAGGGGGAGAGAAGTCATGTGAAAAACTTGGAAGTAAGTAGTTGCTGGTCAAAGGGGGAGTAGTTAAGAAAGTGCTTATGGGTGTGATAAGAGAAAGGGCGAGAAGTCCTTGTCTTGATGGTTGAATTAGTTTTTCACATCATATGTTGCCATCAATGACAAAGGGAGATATTGTTGCAAATATGTGCCTATGATGTGTTGTCATTGATGTCAACATATCTCTTTGTTAGAGACAGTGAAGATAGTGCAGTTCAGTAAAGTAGATTTCTCTGCATTCCTAATGAGACAAAGATTAGAGTCTACAGACTTAAGGGTTTTGTAGAGGATTGTCTGAAGTTACTCCAATTAAGATTTGAAAGGTCCGCATGGAGGATTACTGAAGTTATGGCCATTTGAGTAGAACCAGGTTTTGCAGTTGTTTAGAGGTAACAGAGTGATAGGAATTTGATCTGGATTGCTCCGCATTGGAATATTATGGTCTATGTATCTAGAGGTATGTTTGGGATGTTGGTGTGTATCCTCAACTCAAGTGGTTTGTGGTTTGGAGATCTGCAAGCAATCTTTTTAGTGTGACATTCATGAAAGTTAGTGTTCTTGAGTTCCCATATGAAGATGCAAATGATTCTGGTGATTTGATGTGGTGCAGTTGTTCTTGTTGATTTCTTTGTGCTTGTGGAGGTCTCTGGATCATGTTCCTATTGTGTTGGTGGTCTTCATTGAGGATTGAGCTTGTAGTTGAAGATTTCTCATTGGGTGTTGTTGTTCTTTCTAGTCTTGGCCGACCGAATGCTTCATGTGTGTTGCAGATGATCTAAGAGAAGTTCTATGGAGTGTGGCATGTTGTTCAAGGAAGATTTGAGTCCTAGCTATGTTTGGCTGATATTGTAGTGATCCGCATGTAGCATTTTGTATTAAGTCAAGTCTTTTTGTAAATGTTTGTAATGTCAACCACAGAGATTGTTCCAATGGTTGATGATTGTAATGTTGACCTTGATGTTCATTCCAAGGTTGATGTAGCATATAAATAATTGTAGTTGAGTTGTGGAAAAGTTGTCCTTGAGTGAAAATGATAAGATTCTAAGAAAGGTGCAAAGGCAGACCAAAAGAAGAGGTAGAGCAGAAGAGGAAGAGTAGTGAAGATGCGAAGGTAGCAAAGAAGTGTTTGGGAGCAGAATAGAGGTGTTGTGAGATTAAATGGAACTAAACCTTGGCATGGAGAAGATGTTGTTTCTCAGTTCAACCTTTCAATGTTAACCATGTGAATGTTTTTAGTAGACAGTGAGTCTCTTAGAACAGTGAACTTTGGGCAGTGTACTCGAAGGCAAGTGCCTTCCCATTTTTCTATTCTTTTAATAGAGAATAAATCTTGTGGGTTAACCCCCACCGTGGTTTTTCCCTTAACCAGGTTTCCACGTAAAAATCCTAGTGTTGTGTATTGATTATGTTTCTAGTCATGTGTTGTTGATTCATGCTTTCATGGTTATATCATTATTGTATTAATAAGTTGTAAAGAAGATTAAATGCAGCAAAGGATAAAGTTTTGTGACAACTGATTCACCCCCCCCCCCCCGCCTCTCAGTTCTCTGTCCTAATTTCAACATTACTTCCACATCATGTTCAAGCCCAAAATTGATCCATACTTAGACCATTTTTCCTTTCTCCTAGACTGATCTATCTTAACCATTCCAACTCTATGTTTGTCTATACATTTCCATCTGTTATGTTGACATCAATGACAACACATGGGGTCAACAATCTTCCCCTTTGTCATTGATGGAAAAATATACTCCCCCTTAGACTCTCCCCCCTTTAACATCAAGGACAAAGGGATTGATAACCTCTATATCAATCAAAAAACTATATGTACCCCTTACAAAAGGATATCTAAAATGTGCCCCCCCTGACTTAGTTCTTTAGTTACAAATTTCTACCCTTGAAAACCGAAATGGTGCTGCCACTCTACTTAATATCTCTACAATACTATATACAACAAAATTGTTCTTAACAACTCAATTGGATGGGATAATGGCTTTGTAAATTATCTTGAGTTGTTGAATAGTTGTTGAACAATTGTGGTCCAGATGACACATTATGAAGCAAGCATGTAATTTTGACACTGACATTCCTTGCACATTTCTTCAACTTCCTCTAAACAACTTGGAGTCTATCTTTTGATCTACTTTCCTTGCTTCACCTAACAAACTAGACATTAAGGCCAATCTCAAATTTACCTTATCTCTCAATTGACCAAATTATTTCTTTATGTTTTCTTTTTGATCCTGTAGTTGAGATAATTATACATGTAGATTTTCAACTTGTGCCCTTATAGCACCCAACGTTTTCTTTGACAAGTCATATACTTCGGCCATCTTAGAAATCTATGACTCAATAGAGTCCATTTGAGTTTTGATATGCATGGTGGAGTTTGGCCAATTTAGGCAGAACAAATATAGGGTTGTGCAATCCTCAATACAATATTTAAATTTCTTCATATGTTCATTAATCTTGTTATGTGCTTTAGCACACTTGTTAGTCATCTCTACCATTCTTTTATCATTAATTATTTTTGATACCTCCTTTTCAGCCTTTTGCTTTAGGTGGGATGAGTGGTCTTTGAGAGAGTCCACTAGTAACTTAATTTTTTGCTCAGTATGTAGAGAGGAGTTAATGGTTACCTCTCGTGACCCTTCTCGTATGAATTTTACTGCATCTTCCACTGCACTACTTATCTTCAAATTTTCTTGTAGGAACTCTTTTCTAGCAATTGCATGTAATATATCTCCAAGATGCAATTTGTGAAGAGGGGAGATACTTGTCAAATCTATATGACCCTCATTAGTTGGAACCTGCAGAAGTTGAGGGATGACCATGGGTTGAAATTGCAACTGCATGCCTAAAAGTTCTTTGAGAGACTCTGTCTCTGATGCCTTTCGATCCATATCATTTATACTTACTTATTGCTCTCTTCTTTAGTTTCATCCCCATCTTTTTCATCCCTTTCTTCCTCATCACTCATTCCATTTTCTTGTTGAATTTCCTTGGGGAACCCTCTCGTCTTACTTCTACATTTTTTATGTTCTCTGGAGGAGGTGCAACACTATTTTTATTCTGACCCTCACTATTTTGTATCCCAGCAATCTTTGGAGGGGAAGGACCTTGTACCGCAGGAATATCTATAGGGGTTAGATTTTGTTTCTCTGTAATTGATGCTCCTATATCCTTAGAGGAAACAATATTTTCATCAGTTACTAGTTCTTCTGTAATAATTTTTTTTTCTTCACTTCCTTGAGTATTTTGTCAATCTTTTCTTCAGTCTCTTTCTCCATTCTTTCTCTCTCTTCTTCATCTTTGCCCATTAGAATACTAATTCAGTGTTTTTTTCTAAATTCTTGTGCCTATTTTTGAGCTAATTCAACTCTTTCTTCATGAGAGATGCATGACCCAACCTTTTCTAATTCTTGTTTTCTCATTTTTTCTTCTACTACAATAGCCTCATTTCTATGATTATTGATTTTCTCTACTCGGCTTGTTGGAATTTGATCAATAATCTCATTCAGAGTCACATTGAAACCCATCATGTACATGATTATAGCCTTTTCAATTATAGATTTACAGTCAGTGGGCATCTCATCGTACAGTTCTAAAACATTCTTTAGTGCATTGTACTCTATAATAGCATTGATGGTGGCCTCGAGCTATAAAGGTTCATATTTAGATGTTTCATGTGGTATCTTGTTTATTTTCTTAGTCTTCTCCTTGCATTTTCCTTTTGAGGTTTACTGCCTTTCAGCTTCTTCTCTGGTTCTTTTCTTCTTTCCTTTAACAACCTTAATATCTTCTTCTTCACTTGTGTCTACATCTTGTTTCTTATTCCTTTTGGCTTTTACCTTGATCATTGGTTCCTTTTTCTTCTTTTCATTTTCTTCTTTCTTTGAAATTATCTCTTCTTTTGTATCACTCTTAATCTCTTCTTCAAGGATTTCCTTCCTCTCTGATTCCATAACCTTGGATTTTATTTCTATTTGGTCTATAGAAATTTGGAACTATTTAGCAGAGAAAATAGGTTTAGGTATGTTAGTAGTGGATTGAGATGTAGATCTACCTAATCTTCTTGGTGTGGGATATTCAGAAGTGAGAGGCATAGCATGTTCTATAGTGCCTTGAGAAATAAAACCCTTGGGTGGAATACCTACCCTCTTGAACAATTTTTCTTTTTTCTTCTCTATCTCTTCCTCTACCCTTTTCTTGGTCAACTTGTCCTGAATTTCTTCAATGGTTCCAAATCTTTCACTTTTAGGGTCTTTGGTAGACTCAATAGAATTTTTGCATAATCTTTAACTTCCTCATCAGGCACTTCATAAGGCAGCTTGGGAATCCATGAAGTTCTAGGCTCAAAGAACAAGTGGTGATCCCATAATACTGGGTTACACATTTTAGCCAAAGTTGACATTGAATTATGAACATTTTGAAAAAAATCTTCACTTTCAAACACCTATAGTTCCTAAATTGTGAGGAATTTGAAGATAATGTAAACTGACGATTTGTCACATTTTGTTTGTAGATTCTAAATATATATTTTTAAACTTTTTTGGAATCAAATTGTATTTCCTTTTCAATCTCCTTCAATAATGAGTCTCTAATAGTAAACACATTTTTTAAAGAATGATGTGTACTGTGTAAAACATAACTTTTTTCTATGAACGATAAAATTCTATTTTTTTTGAATTTACATTTTTAACTACAATATCTAGAGGATGCATTTGGTTTCATAATGTTTTATTGAATATTTTTCTTTTAATTAACTTTGAATTCAAACCAATTATAATTTAGACATAGGTCTACTGTGTAAACCATAAATTTTTTGTATGTATCAGAATTCAATTATTTTTTTTGTTGGAATAATGATATCAATACCTAGAGGACATGTATTTTTTAGAATTTTTTTTTTCTATATTTTCCTATTTTTTCGTATGTATGAAACAAAGACCTTGATGTTCATTAAAAACCTACATTCACAAGAAATAAAAAATGAATATAATAATCGAACTGAATATATTTAAAATTATACTTTTTGGGAATATTATAATAAGGACTACATACTTACAAAACATAAAATTTTAAATGAATTCATTTGATCCCCCAAAAGGTAAATCAAAAGTGCCTTTTTTATCAGCATTTTGATAGGTGCAGAGGTGATTCCATGACATGTATCATTTAAAACTAGAGGGGTTCTATCCAAGGGGGTTTGATCTAAGGGGGTTTGATCAAGCCCTATTCAATTACAATCCTTTAAATGGAACCTTTCAAGGCTTAAGTCATTATATTTTATAAAAATATGTGATTTCAGCAAAAAATAGGATGTCCAAAAACGTGTAACCCATTATTGTGGCAGCACTAAACAACAATCTTTGTCTACAAGAAATGTTATGTCATCCTTGTATTAGCAAACCAAATTAAAAGAAATTATTTCCCTTTTATGCATTTCACTTTGAATTTTTTTGAAGAAGCCCCAGAAAATAGTTTTGTAATTTGCGAGTCAAAGCTTCTTATGTATTCTTTTATTTTCTGCTGCGACTGGTCTGTCCTGTTGCCATATCTTCCATTTAAACCCTAGTAACTCACTCATGAAATTATGTAGAATGGAAAATAGATGATCAGTGAGCCATATTTGAAATGATATCATGTCTCCTTAGTTTTTCTTAGATTTTCTAGCAAGTGTTCCTTCATCACTTCACATAGGTCAAAATCCTTGCCTTCTTTAGCCATTAGATAGGTAGTGTGTATGGAAGTAGCTGTGGCAGATCCCTCTCTGTTAGAGTATACTCTGTAGGCAATTCCCATTGCTACATATCTTACAGTGGGATCAATAATGTCATCAATTGTCAATACCTTTTTGTCAAAATTAGTTCCGGTTAATTCCATGACCTTCTCATTTTTAATTGGTTTCAATTGTGGTATAGGTTTAGTAGAACACAATCCTGTGACAGCCCTAATGGATTCTTTAGTTATTTGATGGGGTTTGTCTAGGTATATGAATTCGTCATTGATTTTTCTAGGATATATCTTACCCAGTCATGCTCATTATGAAAGTCTAGAAAATATTTCCAAACATCTAAATGTTTTACCCCAATGTTGGCATATTCTGGCTTGTAATGTGTATTGCCATCTTTTAATAGTCCATGCATTAGGGTTTCAAATTTCTCATAATCAATTTCCTCAATTTTTACAAGAATGTATATTGTCACATCTTCCGTGTATACCACAAGGTAGGAACATTGGATAATGCTCCACTGCCATCAACTTCCATTGCCTTGTATGGATGTTTCTTTAATTTTGGTTGGGGTTGCTCAGTAATGTTGATCAACTGAGGAGTAAATGAGGCAACCTTTTTGACAATTTTACTAATCTAGGGTTTTAACTAGAAAGATAAAGAATACCTAGATATGCGGTGATAAGTATCACTTGGTTGAGTTGCAGAGTGCTTTCGGTTCTCCTTTAGCTCTTCAAATCTTTTGTCTTCACTCACGTGTGATTAAATTTGTTCAAGCATCACTTATATAAACATTTCACCAAACAATTCTTCTCTACATTAATTGCAGTCTTTGTTTTAACCTAATTTGCTTTCTTTCATATGCAAAACCTTATGAATCTTTAGCAGACCTTTGTAGATCATTCAATTGCTCTGGAATTTTTGTTAAGATCATCTACATGTTGGGTGCTTGCATCATCATGAAGAGAAGATGGTGAATTCTCATAAATAACTCCCCCTGAGCCCATGTAACCTCTTGGTAGAAGTTCTTGTCACTGTAAACCCTAAAGTCTTCCAAAATATGTCGTATTTAGAGATTTTTCTCCTAAATTTTCATCAGACTACTTTAATTCATTATATTATCATTCTCATGCCAGTACTGATCCATATGCTAAAAATTTAGCATCTTGCATGTTCAAGGGTTTGAAAATTTCACTATTGAAACTCTCCTTGACCTAGTGCTTTTTGGTTTAATTACTGGAGGACCCACTTGCTTTAGGCAGAGGTCTAGAAATATCACTAACTGTTATGTCAGAAAATGTCCCCTTGGGAGCTTTTTCCTCTTAAGGTTTAGCTCTCGGGTCCTTAGAATGCATTTAGATCATATTCCATGTTAATTTTGAATCTTGATGAGAAGACCCCTAACTTTTATGACAAATAGGATCTAGGGGGTGCTTTTGAGACGACTTCTGACTAAAATAGGGAGGGGGGACATGGGCGCTCATACCCTAGTCTTGCCCTCTTTTGGGTCAGGCCCTAAATCTAAGTGTCAATTATATGACCTTTGTTAGGTCCTATGCTGACACCTAAAGTTTAAATTATGAAATTCTTGGTGGGAATGTGTGTTTTTGAATATATAAGAATGTTTAGGTTTTCATTTGTAAACTAGAAGATGATGGTGAACTTTATGCATACTTGTGATTTTAGATTCATCCATGATATTCATTATTGCAGAGCAAAGCATTATTATTGTGTTTGTGATTGTAAATTTATCTTCATATTCTCATGTGATTGAAGAGCCTTCATTTATGTGAGATCTATACTTCTAAGGTGACATTTGTTTATGTTTTCATTTAGATTTTGCCTCTATCCCAATGAGATACACACTCTTATCTGACAACATTGTTCAAAAGACTTGAATGTCTCTCTGGGGCTTGACCGAGGCAAGCCTCTAAACACCACAACCCCCAATCACACTCCTTTGTGATTGCAAGTTACAGGTACTGAGGTTCATGAAATGGAGTTGTAGACAAAGGTTGCAGGAGATAAGAATTCAGGAACTGAAAGAAAGAAGTGAAACGAAGCATTTTCAGGACATGGGCGCCTAGGACAATGTCCTCCGAATGTACAGAGATAGGAATCAGATTTATAGGGACATTTTACACCTAAAGGAGCTTCTACATCCTGAGAATCAGCCTGCCTTGGACTAGGGCACCTAGGGTAGTGTCATGTGCACTTCCATTGATGAAAATAGATGGAATAGTGATTAGCAGTGCCGAAAGGAGTTCTACATTCCATGAAGAAAATAGTTCCTTGCACTTGGGTGCCCAGGGCATTGTCCTCAGATATTCCAAACTCTAAACTCTAAAAAATGGTCAATTATTAATCTTTGTCCTCTTCTTTAATCTGTAAGCGTTTGTCTGGATTTACCAGTTTATTTATTATTTTACATAATTAGGGTTTCTTACATGTTTCAAGATTACATTAAGGCATTAGTTATTAGTTTTTGAGCTTCCACATTGTTCCAAGTGACAACCCAATATGTTAGGTGAATTCTCTCTCTTAGTAGAGATTCAATTCAATTGATGTGTCCTTGAATGTTTGTTGTGAAAGGAGGATCTAAACCCATCAACACCAAAATCAACAATCAAACCCCATCCCTCCGTTTCACTATAAAACATTTTAGTTAACATGTGTTTTAGAATTTTTACACCTTCATAAGTGTTGTGTTGTAGATTTGCATTCACTCATCTTATTGCATTTGAAAAATTACAAAAAATTTGAAAAAATTGAAAATTTTGAAAATTTTGAAAAATTTGGCATTTTAGGCTTGCATTTTCAAATAATTTGAATTAATTTGCATTTAATTTCATTTAATTTATGTTATTTTCATTAGATCTGATTTAAATTACATAAATTCATCATTAATCATTCATTTGCATTTCATTTTCATGCTTAAATTGTTTAAAATTGCTTGAAATTGTGTATTTTTCATAAAAACCTAGTTTTGCATTAGCTAGGGTTTGAAGTTAAAATATTGTTTCAGATTTTAATACTGTTTTAAACATTGATTTAGGTCTTATTTTTAACTTTAGTGTTTCATCATAGTGTCTTTCTTGCAAAATTTCATGTCTAGGGTTTAAAAATCTTGCATTTTCACTAGGTTTTGGCTTATTTTACATATAGAATTGCATCATAGGCATCTTGTGAGAGATATTGTTGCATAATTGGGTTGATATAAGGCTTATTATTTTTTGTTCCTCTTTAAATTATTCACAAAACCTCTTCTCTTAGTCATTGGCATTGAAAATTTGTGAAAAAGTGAAAATTCAAGCATTTTGGATACTACACATATCTTGCTCCTTGGGTTTGTTCTATTAGTTTGTGAATTGAGTGTTGAATACTTTTTTATGAGTATTATAACCCACTTCCCTAATAGAGATATCCATTTAAGAAGAAGTAGAAGACTCATGGGATCTAGTGTCCTGAAGAAAACTATATTCCTACCTTTGAAAATCTATTGAACACCTTTACAAAAGGAGAGACACAAATTTTGCAAGATATCATATCTCCTATAACCATTATGGAATATCAGATATTTCATGATGTTAAAAACAATATTGAGTTGGTAACACATGTACCTAATGATAAAATAAACAAACTTGATAAAGAATTAGCTGATTTTCAAGCATTTGTGGGAAATGAAAGGATAGTAGAAGAAGCTATACATGCAATTCATAACATAAGAGAGTTGATAAAAGAAGGACAAGATGGTATTAATTCCATTTGAGGTTTAGTGCATATAGCACATAATAATGTTATGCTGGTGACTAAATGTGCAAATGTTATTAACAACATGTCATCACTGACTCGTACGCAAGTATCGACACCTATACTGACTACTAGAATGTCTACATTCACATCAACAATTTTAACTACTAATGCAAATTCTTTAAGTGATGCTACCACTGGTATTGGAGTATCTAATGGAACTAATTCACAAAATTACAATGTTGTGGGATTCAACTATAAGAACTTAGCACCTAAGGTGACTTCTTTCATGAATAATTACTCTCAACCACCTTTTACATACAACTATTCACAACCATCTTCCACCTACAATTGCTCTCAAGCACCTTTTGTTTCCACTCACAACCAATCTCCTCAAAATGTCATGCACATAGCTTCTAATTCCCAAACCGCATCACGTAATGACGCCCTCCTAAACCAACTCTTGCAAGGCATGACTTCTTTACAACAAAAGGTGACAAGCTTGACAAATTATTCACAACCTAGTATACCAACTTATCATTCCTGTAATCCCCTATCTTATGCAATCTTGAGAACTCCTATACCTAAGAGGTTTGACACTCCTTGCTTTGAAAAATATGGTGGAAAAGGTGATCCTAATACTCATGTGCAGTAGCATTCATGGCTATGTGTAGTGATTTTTACTTTGAAAAGGACTTGTTAGAAAAAGATTTTCCATGGTCTCTCAAAGATACTACTTTAGAATGGTTTTACTCTTTACCTCCAAATTCAATACATTCTTTTTTGTAGATAGTTGATCAATTTTTACAACATTTTCAAGCAAAGATTAGACCTCAAGTCTCTCTAATTGATTTAGTTCATTGCAAGCAAGGTCTGAAAGAGAAGTTAACTAAGTTTATTAGTTGGTATCAAGCCCTTTATGCACAAATTCAATATCAGATGAAGGATGAGGATGTTTAGAATGCATTTATTACAAATCTACAACCTAACATCTGTGATAAGATTCTCTTGATGAAGTATAACTCTTTTCAACATTTATACACTGCCTTTCATGATTATAAGCTTACGTCTAGTAAGTATGAAAACCAAAGCTCATAAGCTCAAGTTGGTCAATCCATGGGTGGACCTTCACAAAACAACTTTAAGAAGAATAATAAGACTTTCATCAAGGTTAATGGACAAAATTCAAACAATTTCTCACAAGTGTCTACTATCACTGATCCAAAGAGGACACTATTTTAGAATAGACAATAACAAAGATAGTTTACTCTGATATTTGAATTGGTGCAGTCATAGTTAGGAGGGTCCACAAAGTGAACTACCTAGGCTGTGCAACTAGAGTAAACACAATGGAAACAAATCAAAGATATAAATCAGATGTAGATTCATTCATTTAGTATATCATAAAATTCAAATACAAATTGGCCAGCAGCATGCGGGCTTTCAATTAGGGCTCACAAGCATGATTTCACAGTTACAAAATATGCACAAGATATTGCTTTTAAGCTCCTTTGCAAAGAATTCAAACTATCAAAATTGTAAATCCACTTAACTACTTTCCTAGGTATCTATTACATTAATTTAAATCATCTCTGGAACACTAGGTTCCTTTGCATCAGCCAAGGAAGATCACAAACTCCAATGAAGAGATATAACATGTTTACATAGATAGGTCAGACCTAATTGTTTAGAACTCCTTCACGAATTAATAAAATTACATGCAGATCTCAGGGAAGGTTGACCATGAACCAAATAACATAGAGTGATGTGTAATTTAGCTCTGTAGGCCATGAATTGCTCTACAGGTCTTCTCCTTTAGCTGATTGCCTAAGACTATCAGGATGCTCTGTTCTAAAAAAAATAGTCAATCTTCCAATAGTGATATCTTACCGGTTCCTGATCCAAATTCTTTGAGATTTGGATATGTTGTGCATGACTATGTCTAGATACTAAGTCTAGCCCCGCAAGGTCTAAAATGCAAATGTGGTAGAATGCAGACCAAAATACAAAAACTATGACTGACTAAACTGACTGTACTGAACTAGAGAATGAAAAGAAACAAACTAAAATGCAAATATTTTTGGTTGATGCAAGATTGGTCTTGAACCAGGGATGCTCCTACATTAGACATCTGGGGTTATTGAAAAAGTGAGCCCCTCACTTTGTTCGGGCTAGAGGAAAACCAAGACGGTCCACCTCAGCTTGATAAATCCATGATGAATCTTCTTCTTCTCTATTTTTCCACTTGACAAGATATTCTTTGTACTCTCTTCCTCTGGTGCTATGTCCAACTCTATTGTCCAAAATTTCTTCAATCTGCTTCGGTGCTTGTTGTGGTAACTACTTTTTCAAGTCTTCCTCCATACTGTCACTGAACTTTGCTTCATGATATTGATATAGGTCTGCAATATTGAAAATAGGTGATGTACCAAATGTCTCTGGTAACTCCAATTCATATGCATTTCTTGAATCAAATTTTCTGAGTATCTTACATGGTCTAAACTTCTTCTTCTTCAACTTCTTATATGGACCAACTGGAAATCTTTCTTTTCTCAGGTACACCATCACTTCATCTCCCACTGAAAATTCTTTGTCTCCTCTTCCATCTTCTTGCTCCTTATACTTGCTATTCATCTCCTCCAAATGCTTCTTAACCTAATTATGTACTATCTCCACGTGTCCTACAAATTCATCTGCTTCTATACTCCTCTTTTCTTCCATATTGATGTCTCTCAACCCTGCTACTCCTCTAGAGTTAGTTCTTGTCACAATATCAAATGGTGTTCTTCCAGTACTCCTATTCACTGAGTTATTATATGCAAACTCTGCTTGTGAAAGAATCAAATCCTAATTTCTCACCTTCTCTCCAACCAAACATCTCAACATCTTTCCCAAACTCCTATTCACTACCTCTATCTATCCATCAGTCTATGGATGAAATGCTAAACTGAACTTAAAATCTATCTTCATCTTCTTCTAGAGTGTCTTCCAAAAGTATCCTAGAAATCTTGTTTCTTTATCTAAAATTATGCTCTTAGGCAATCCATGCAATCTCACAATCTCTTCAAAGAATAGGTCAGCCACATGCACTACATCAGTTGTCTTGTTACAAGGTATGAAATGTGCCATCTTTAAAAAATTGTCCACCACTACAAATATTGAATCATGTACTCTCCATGTCTTTGGAAATCCCATTATGAAATCCATACTTATGTCTTCCCAAGGTCTCTCTAGTACTATCAAACATTTGTACAAACTAGTATTCTAACTACTCCCTTTTGCAACTTGATAAACTCTACAACTCTACACAAATTTCCTAACATACTTATGTATCTGAGGCCAAAAGTAATTTTCACTTACCAATGCCATTGTCTTATCAATGCCAAAATGTCTTGCCAATCCACCACTATGTTTCTCCTTGATCAAATTATCTCTCATTAAACTTCTAGGTATGCATATATGATTTCCTCTGAACAACATATATTCCTAAATGAAATTATCCAACCACTTACTCCTATCTATCACAACAGGTTCCTTACATGCTTTCCAAGGTTCTACAAAATCAAGATCTTCATCATACATGTTCTTCAACTCTTCAAATTGTAAAATATCAACTCTCATTTTTGTCAGCAAGTTCCTTCTCCTACTCAATGCATCTGCAACTTTGTTTGATTTTCCACTCCTATGCTTCATCACAAAAGTATAAATCTGCATGAATTCTATCCATCTCATATGTCTCTAATTCAACTTTCCTTGACTATTCAGATACTGCAAAGCTTGATGATCTGTATACAACACAAACTCCTTAGGCAACAAATAATGTCTCCACTTCTTCAAGTCTTGAATTATGCCATAGAAATCTTGATCATAAACTAAATATCTTCTCCTTGCATCATTCAACTTCTCATTGAAATATGCTATAGGCCTACCTTCTTGACTTAACACTGCTCTAATTGCATTTCCACTTGCATTACAATCTACATGGAATACCTTATTGAAATCTGGTAATGCCAACACAGGTTGCTCTTGATCTGTAAAATACCTAGCATTGAGCCTGTGGTATTGTAATGCACATGAAAAATAAAGTACAAAAGAGTTTTTACAAGTAGGCAAACTCACTGGGAGTTGTGAATTGCCTCCAAAAATTATTTTTTATTCATTCCAGTTTGAAATATATAGGCTTACATAAAATATGAATGTTCACATTACCCTTGGAATACAAGAAGAACTCTTGGAAGGTGAAAATTTTTTACAAAAGTTCAAAATTATGAAATTTTTGATCTTCCCCTTTGCAAGGTCATAAATCCTAGCTATTTTGTTGGAATTTAAACTTTTTTCCTCTGAAAATGCAATTTACTAAGATGTAGAAAATACCAAAAAATAATTTTTTGATATTTTCCCACAAATACCACTCAAATGACCCTGGACCTGATCATTGCTTTCCCCTTGAGAGGTAATGGGACCCATTGCATCTATGGTCTTCAACAACTGAGGAAATTGCTTTTCAATTTGATCCCTAGTGAACCACTTGCCTTGATGAGGAAGTTTGCCTACTTTAACCACGCGGTAAAGACTAATATGTTGTCTTTTTAGTGTCATGACCAAGACATCAGTGATTTGATCAATTGTGAGTGGAGTAGTGGTGTCTGGATTTAATTCTGTACTACTAATATGTTCAACCACTTTTAGTTGCTTTGTGATGGTATATGGCCCTTTAAGTCTCTCTTTTTGAAGGTGAAGCCACACCTTATCTCCAACATGGAATTGATGAGGTATAAGATGCTGGTCATGCTTGTCCTTATATTTTTGATTGGTGTGATGTAATATCTCCTTAACTTGTTGTTGGATATGGCATATTTTTTTAACAAACTTGGTTGTTGTATCTACTTATTTTTTAGCATGTGGTGATGGAGCATCTAAAATAACTAGTATTACTACATCAATAGGATCCAATGGTTGATACTCAAGACACAATTCAAATGGGCTATCCCCTGTGGAACCATGCAAGGCACGATTATAGTTATGCCACACATATGGTGAAGTACTTGGGAGAATATGTCCTTTTTGAGTCAATTCTTGGATGTACTTGATTTCATCTTTTTCCAAAACTAATCATGTATATAGTGGCCCATTTGGTAATGGTGTCTCTAGAATTAGATCAATTGAATGCTTGACTTGACAGTGTAGTGGTACCCTTGCTAGTGAGGTAAAAACATCTTCATATGTTGACAATATTTTATCCATGTATTTTTGTTGAGTGGTAGTGGTGACCATTTTGTCATAGGTGTTGGCTAGAACTAACCTCTTTTTCTCATTTCGAACCATTAACAGAACAATTTTTCCAGTATGAGAAATTAAATGTTTACATTGTTTTGTAGTAATCAAAGATGCTAGATGTGTAGGACTTACCTCAGGTATTCAATACTTCTTTTCTCCCAATTTGATAATGACACTACGAGGTATGGACTCATATACACCATGACGCTTGTACATATATGGGTGCCCCAACAACACATCACACACATCCAAGGGTGCCACATCACATATGACTTCATCTTTGAATGGTTTGATAGAATAAGGTAAGTGACATTTCTTATTTACCTAAAGATCTCATCCTTGGTTGGTTACCCATCCCACATGATATGGTTGTTGATGAGGTGCAGTCTATAAGTTTACCCTTTTAACTGTCTCAGAAGAGATCAAATTCTTTTCACTTCCACTATCAACAATGAAATGGAGGGCCTTCCCGTTTACCCACATCTGTGAGTGGAACAAATGCTCCTCGTCTTCACGAGGCAAAATATTGGTAGTGTCGACTGTGGCATAGGGGTTAGCTTTAATTATTTGATCATCATTGGTTTTTTCAAGAGTCTGTAGGCAATGGTTTAGGTTCATCTTCCTTTTCTTGCAATCTTGTCAGCAACGTCTTGTTAGCTTGACAATCCTTTGTGTTATGTTTTGGGCTTCTATGGAATTCACACCACATCTTCTTTCTATTCTTGTTTGTTGTTGATGATGCTTGTGAGGAGGAATCCTTAGTTGGATGTTTTTCCATGAATTTATATCTTCCTTCATTCTTGGACTTATTATTTGAAAAATAATCTTTCTTTCCATTTTGTTTGAATTTTTCGTCAATCTTTACTGCATACTTGTAGGTAGTCCCCAAGGTCTCAATATTGAGAAAATCCATCTTTGTTTGGATATAATGATGAAGCCGCTGCAATACTTCAAAATTTGATGTTTTTCTATGTCAGTGATGCCACACTTTGTTGAAAGAGCATGGAACGTATAAGTGTAATCCTGAAAAGACTGGTCCTTCTTCTGACAAAGCGTCTACCACTCCATATACATATCCTCGTAGGAATTTTTAGGATAATATTCTCCCTTGATATGTTTTACAAACTCTCCCCAAGTGGGATCATCTTGAGTTGCTTCATCAAACTATATACCATTAGGGCCTTTCCTTGACAACAGTCTATTTTCCCATGATTGCTTCAGAGTGAATGCTTTTTTTTCACCATTAGAGAAATGATTCACAGAAAAATATCTTTCTAGTTTTGACAACCAATCGTCAACAAAATCAACATTTATTTTGCCTTAAAAAATTGGAATATCAAAATTTACCTACACCTTGAAAGGAGTGTGACCACCAAATAGTACTCTTCCCATGTTGGGTTGTTGATTTTGTTGTAGCAGATGAGAGAACTGATTCATCATCTCCTCATGTTGTTTTGTTAAAGCTTCTTCAACCATTGCCTTGAAAGGATCTAAATGATCATTGTATTCTAAATTTTTTGATCAAGTACACCTAAAAGGAAGATAATCTGATGGCTATCTGAAGGACTAAATCATCTTACCAATGATATTTTGTTTGTCCAATTTTGACACTGTATGCAAAAGATATGCCCAAAACACTGAGGGCAATGCTGAAAAAGAAGACCTAACTTCTGGTATAAACATCAGGCAGTTGAAAAAAATTACAAATAATTACCTATACCACTAGAAATTTCTCTTATTCCTCTTTTCAATGATATCAAATTTGCCCAAAATGGAGTCCGGATGAGAAAGATATACCCGATTTTGCGAAACTGCTCTAAAAAGGGGGAAAAAAAAAGAAAAATAGGGATGCAGATTTGTAATCTATTTTATTGAAATCCGTGCACTTTGTGCAAATAATAAGAGGTACCCATATAGTACTTAGACACTGCTGACAAAACCCAGAAATGTTTTGAGCTGTAGTTACATTCTTTAAATTCTTGTGGCTATAACCTTCTCCAATTTGAGAAGAACCAAACAAACCTGGCTCTGATACCACTAATCTAGACAATACCTAGGACTAAGCCTGTGGTATTGTAATGCACATGAAAAACAAAGTACAAAAGAGTTTTTACAAGTAGGTAAACTCGCTGGCAGTTTTGAATTGCCTCCAAAAATAAATTTTTATTCATTCCAATTCGAAATATATAGGATTACATAAAATATGAAGGGTCACGTTACCCTTGGAATACAAAAAAACTCTTGGAAGGTGAAAACTTTTTACAAAAGTTCAAAATTATGAAATTTTTCATCTTCCCCATTGCATGGTCATAACTCCTAGCTATTTTGTTGGAATTTCAACTTTTTGCCTCTGAAAATGTAATTTACTAAGATGTAGAAAATACCAAAAATTAATTTTTTGATATTTTTCCAAAAATACCACTCAAATGACCCTGCACCTGATCAGCTCTGTCACTATCTACTTCAACAATTCAAAACTTTTATCTGCTCTTGGTCTCCACTTAATGTCTTTTCTGTCATTTCTCATTGTCTCGGTCATAGGGTTACATAATGAACTAAAATTTCTGATGAACTTCTGGTAGAAACTATCTAATCCATGGAATAATCTGACTTCTCCAATGCTCTCTGATGTAAGCCATTAAACAATTTCTCTTACATTCTCAAGGTCCATCTTCAATCCTTCTGCAAAAATTACAAATCCCAAGTATACCAATTCTTCCTTCATGAAACTACATTTCTTGATGTTTATCAACAACTTCTCTTCTCTCAACCTCTGTAATACTTGTCTTAGGTGCCACAAATGTTCTTCTTTGGTCTTACTAAAAATTAGAATATCATCCAAATATACAATAACAAAATTATCCAAGAATTTCTTTAAGACTTCATTCATTAATCTCATGAAAGTACTCGGTACATTTGTCAATCCAAAAGGTACAACTAACCATTCATGCAATGCCTCATATGTCTTAAAAGCAGTCTTCCATTCATCTCCTTCTCTGATTCTGATATGATGGTATTTACTCTTCAAGTCTATCTTTGTAAAATACTTTGGTCCACTCAAGAAATCCATACCATCCTAGGTAAATGAAATTTATACTTAATTTTGATCTTGTTTATTGCTCTAGAGTCTATACACATTCTCCAATCTCTAATTTTTTTTGGTGCTAACAGTGTAGGTACTGCACAAGGACTTAAACTTTCTTTGATCAAACCTTTCCTCAACAACTCATGTATCTGTCTATTCAATTCTTCATTCTCTACCTATGTCATTCTGTGCACTGCTTTGTTAGGCAAACTAGCTCCAGGTATAAGATCCATGTGATGACTGATACTCCTGATTTGTGACAATCCTTTAAGTACATTATCTAATATGATGTCTTCATACTCTGTCAGTAACTTAGTTATCTCCTCCTTTTGTGATTCTTCAGTCTCCTTTAATGTTTTAGACTTCTTAGGAATCAAGGCATAACACATATTCTCATGTCTCAAACCATCCAGAAATTTTCTTCCATCTACCAAAACGATTCTAGCGTTCTAACATACTTCACTCTTAGGATCATCTTCTAAAGGAATCAAAGTAATTCTCTTTCCATTTGATGTTATGTATCCTTTCTCCCATCATCTATAGATTTTCTATCATACTACCATGGTCTCCCCAACAAAATATGGCATACATCCATAGGCATAATATCACACAGTACTTCATCATGATAAGATCCAATATGAAATTTCACCAAATATTGTTCACTCACCAGTACCTTATGGTCATCCTAAATCCATGCTATCTGATAGGGCTTAGGGTGTTTCAATCTATCCAACTTCAACTTAGTCATCATCTCCTCTAAAACTAGGCTATTTGAACTATCACTATCAATCACAGCTTTACAACATTTACGTCCTGATTTGTATATGGTTCTAAACAAACTTTTCCTATGCGGTGGTTCCTCATTTGTCTCTTCTTGAAATGGAACTCTTCTCATTACAAGTGTTTCTCCTCTCTCAAGTTTACCAACTGAACTGGGTGATCCAACAGGTTCTTCTTCCACATAGGCCGCTCTTCCACTTTTCTCTATCATCTTGCTTGTACTCCCCTGATTACATTCAAATGCTCTATGTCCTTCACCTCCACACTTAAAATAGGTTCCTCTAAATGTTCTCCTATCAAGTCCTCTTCCTTCTCTTCTGTATATCCTCCATTCTAGTATAAACTAGGGTTTCCTCTCTTGTAGAAAGTTCTGTCATCTCTTTGGTATGTATTGTTGTCACTGCCCTCCTTCCTGAATGTGTTCTCTTGTCTGTTCTACTCTGCATATGATCTCTCTCTTATGGAAAATGTTCTACCTCTGTGAAATTTACCTCCTCTACCTCTCTATCTCTGATCATGCCTCTTGTTTATCTTTTCTTCAACCTTCAAGTCAAACTGATATGCTTCTTCCAATGTTGTCATCCTTACCAAACTCAGTTCTTCTTGAATGTTGAATCTTAGTCCATTAATGTATCTGGCCAATTTCTCTTTGATTTCTTCACTATGTCTAGTCCTTATGATCATCTTATAAAATTCTTTAGTGTACTCCTTCATAGATTTCTCCATTTATCTCAAGTTTTGTAATCTATTTAATAGCTCCAACTCATAGTCAACAGGTATAAACCGATTCTTCAATTTTTTCACCATTCTGTCGGGCACTTTGTAATCTTCTCTTTCCCTCTTCTATTTCTATCCAATTGAACTTCTTTCCACCATATAGAAGCATGTCCTTTCAACTTTGTCTTGGCAAATTTCACCTTCTCTAGATCTTCAACTTCTTCATATTCAAAGTATTCTTCTAGGTCGTATATCTAGTCAATCAACTCTTTAGGATTCAAATTGCCAGTATAATTCAGTACATCAAATCTAGGTCTTTTCCCAATCTTTGGAATAGCTCGCATCATCTTGACTTGATTTGATTCTTCTTCTTCATCATCTTTTGGGTTTTTGCTATTTTAATCAGTGGATTGAAATTCTTCATCATCATCACTTTCAGTATTAGGTCTAGGTGTAAGTCCTCTTCACCTATCTTCTTCAATAGCATCTAGGAAAACTTGCATGGTTTTCATCATCTCCATCATCTCATCCATCCTTTCATCCATTGTACCAATAGTAGGGATTCTCCTCGGCAGCATTCTTCCTAAGATCAAGTGTAACTGCCTCACAATCGGTGATCGAGTGCAGCATGAGTAAGCTGCCTCAAATTTGGTGATTTGTTCATAGAAAGATCTTATAGAATTCCTTTGCCAAATTCACTCAATTTGCTCCCAAAGATTCAAACTTTCACTCTGATACCACTTGGTGCAATCATGGTTAGGAGGGTCTACAAATTAAACTAACTAGGTCATGCAGCTACAGTAAACAAAATAGAAACAACTCAAAGATATAAAGAAAATGTAGATTCAGTCATTCAGTATATCATAGAATTCAAATACAAATTTGTTGGCAACATGCGGGCTTACAATTAGGGCTCATAGGCCTGATTTCATAGTTACAGAATATGCACAGGATATGGCTTTGAATCTCCTTCACAAAGAATTTAAACTATCAAACTTGTAAATTGTCCAATTAACTACTACCTTAGGCATCTATTTGTAACATTAGAAAATGTCCCCTTGGGGCTTTTCCCTCATAGGGTTTAGCTCCCAGGGCTTTTACATGCATTTAGGACATCTTAGTTCATAATTTGGCATCCCCATGGAATGAGCCCTAGGTAACATGACAAATGGGACCTAGGAGGACACCTTGAGCTATATCCTACCTAAAATAGGGGGAGGACTTGGGCGTCTACACCCTAGTCCTACCCTATTTTGGGGCAACCCTAATTTTTGGGTGTCAGTTTATGACCGTTATTTGGGTCCTTTGCCGACATGGTAAGTTTGAATTACGAAAATCTTGGCGGGAGTGTTTGTAGTTGCATATAAAAGCATGTTTAGGCATTCATTTGTAAACTAGATGATCATTGTGAACTTTAGGCATTCTCAAGGTGATTCAAGGCTTTCATTGTGTTGCAAGAGCAGAATTATGTTGTCTATGTGTTTGTGTTTACAGATTTGAGCATCCATTCATCATGGAATGAAGAGCATCTTCCTCCTATGAGAGCTTCACTACAAGGTGACATCATATTGTGTTTTCATCATCATTTCCTTTGGTTTTTTCCTCTACCTCACAAGGGCATGCACTCTCTATCTAGCAACGGTGTTTAGAGACTTAAGTGTCCTCCAGGGCTTGACTGAGGCAAGCCTCTAAAAACCACAACCCCCTCCCAAAGTCTTGTGATTGCAGGTTATAGGTGTTGCATTTGGGAAAAGTAAAGTTGTAGGAAGGATCAGTAGACGTCAAGGATTCAAAATCTAAAGAGAAGCAGGACTCTAAAGCATTTCTAGGACTTGGGCACTCACTCTAGTGTCCTCCACAACTGAATTTCTAGAAACAAGAGTTACAATGTTGATTAGTGTCGGGAGGAGGTCAGGATCCCACAAAGAAATTAGCACCTTGGACTTGGGCTAGCGCTCCAGTGTCCCCAAATATTCTGCATCAGAACCTCGAAAATAGGTACTCTGTGATTTGGTATTTTACTCCTGTCTGCAAGAGCTTTTTTCGTTATTCATCAGTTTATTGCCATATTTATATAATTAGGGTTTTAATGGTCGATTGAGCCTAAGAGAAGAGAAATTGATAATAAACACCCTAATCCAAGTTTCCCTACATCTTACAACAATCTAGGGTATGATAGTGAATTGCCACTCAACCTTAGATCCTTGAATGTAAAGTGGAAAGGCGGATTCAAACATCAAAACACTAAAACATTAACAAATCTAATTTTCCACTAAACATTTTCGTGAACCCATGTTTTTGGACTTAAATTGCTACTTTTTGAGTGTTTGTTGTCATATTTGCATTAATTTCATTCATTAATATAGTCTTTCATCTTATTGCATTGAAAAAATTACAAAAAAAATTTTAAAAATTTGAAAACCCTAGCTTGCATTTTCATATAGCCCACTAAATTGCATTAGTTCTTTCTAAATCTCCCTAATTCATGATTTTTGCATCAGATCTGATATGAACTACAGAAAAACACAAAAAGTCAATCATTTGCATTGCATTTTCATCATTAATTTGCTAGGCTTTTGTAGAAATTTTGATAATTTTCATATAACCTAGTAATTCCAAAATCTATGGTTGGTAGGAAAAATCTTCTTTCAGATTTTTATATTGATTTTAGAGGCTCATTCAAATTTTCATTTGGCTTTAGTCTTGCATTTTAGTGTAAATTTGTATTTAGATTCAAATTTTTTACATTTTTGCATAGAAAATTTCAACAAAAACTAGCAATTTTCATGCATTTTCATTAAATTTGCATTAGCACTTTGCATGATAAACCTTGGAATTCATTTTAAGATCTGAGAACATTTCATTTTTATCATAAAATAGACCTTAAAACATTTACATATCATTTTGTGTCAATATCTAAAACCTAGGGCTTCAAAAACAATAATTTTCACTAAATTTGGCCTTATCAACTCTGTAAACTTGCACCATAGGCGTGTTGTGAAGATTTTTTTTGCATAAATTGGTTGTTATCAGGGTAATTAATTTATAACCTTCCTAAAAACTTCACAACACCCTTTTATTGGTCTCTTACATTGAAATTTTGGTGAAAAACTACACATTTTGACCATTTTTGCCCTAGGGTTTGACCTAGTTTACACTCCAAGCATGTTGTGACAAATTTTATGGATTTACGTGACTGATATAATTAGTATTATTTTCTACACATCCTAAAATTCATTACGACACTTCCTTTTCTAGGTCTTGGAATTGAAAAACCGTGAAAAATAGTCTATTTTTGCTATATTTTCACTAGGGTTTGACCTTAAGTGGCACTAAAAGCATGTTGTGTTGGGTATTTTGGCACCAAGTGGCTTTTATTACTGATATTATCTTATTTCCATTATCATTTTCCTCACAACACCCTTTTTGTACTCTTTTGCATTGAGTTTTGGCGAAAAAGTGCCTATTTCGACATATTTTCACTATATTTTGACTTAGCATTATCTTGGATTTGCATCAAGAGTGTGTTGAGAGTGATAATATTGCTGTTTTGGACTGATATCAGGAATATAATTTTCTTCCCTTCATCAAAATCCTTACAACACCTTCATTCCATTTGTTTGCATTGAAAAAGTACAACAAATCAAGCATTTTTGGCCTTCAGTCATATCCTTCTCTTAGGATTTGTTCTCTCAATTTGTGTGTTGTGTGTTGTATGCTTTTATATAATATTTATGACATTCTGTCCCTTTCAAAAGAAGTAAAAAGGTTAATGGGATCTAGTACTCTTGAAAACGCATTCCTACCTCTAATAATCCTTTGAGCACCTTCTTTACAAAGGGAGAAACTCAAATTGTGCAAGATATTATACATCCTCCAACCACAATGGAAGAACAAACTTTTCATGATGTTGATAATACTATTGAGGCAACAAGATATGTATCTGATGAGCAAATAGAAAAATTGGATAAAGAGCTAGCTGAATTTCAATCATTTATGGAAAATGAGAGAATAGCTGAAGAAGTTGTCCCTACAATTCATAATATAAGAGAATTGATAAAAAAGGGACAAGATGGTGTAAATGCAATTCATGGTCTTGCACATATTGTACAAATCAATATCATTCTGGTGAACGAATGTGCACAAGTGATAAATAAAACTTTATCACCATCTCATACTCAAGTATCCATACCTATACCGACTACAGGAATATTGACTTTTACACCAACGATCTTAGAAACTGATGCAAATGCTTAAAGTAATCAAGTATCTAATGACACTAATTACAAAGCTGTGGGATTTGATTATAAAAATTTGGTTCCTAAAGGGACTTCCTCTATGCATAATTGTTCTCAACCACCTATCTATTCCACTCATTTCCAACCACCTATTACATACTTGCAACCATCTTCCACCTATCACTATGTCCAACCACTGTTGGCATATTGTCAGCCTTCACCTATCATATCTCAAGCTCATTCACCTCCTCACTTTGGTTCTAATTCCTCACAACAAACTGCATCTTCCAATGATGCCATCCTAAACTAACTTTTACAGGGCATGACTACTTTACAACAAAAGGTAACAAACTTGACAAATTCGTCGCAGCCTAGTCTACCAACATATCATGTCCGTAATCCCCTGTCCTATGCAATCTTCATAACTCCTATGCCTGAGAGGTTTGAAACTCCCTTCTTTGAAAAATATGGTGGAAAAGGTGATCCTAATATCCATGTGGTAGCATTTACAGGTATGTATAGTGATTTTTATTTTGAAGAGGATTTGTTAACAAAATGTTTTCTGTGACCTCTCAAAGATACTAATTTAGAATGGTTTTTCTCATTGCCTCCAAATTCAATAAACTCATTTTCGTAGTTGATTGATCAATTTTTACAACATTTTCAAGCAAATATCAGACCCCAACTCACCCTTATTGACTTGGTTCAATGTAAACAAGGTCCGAAAGAAAAGTTGACTGAATTCATTAGTAAGTATCAAGGACTTTATGCATAGATTCAGTATCAAATGAAAGATGAAGATGCTCAAAAGATATTCATTACAAATTTACAACCTAATATTCGTGATAAAATCCTCTTGATGAAATATAACTCCTTTCAACATTTATGCACCGCTCTTCGTGATTATCAACTTTCGTCTAGTCAGTATGAAAATCAAAACTCGTCGGCTCAAGTTGGTCAATCCATGGGTGGATCATCACAAAAAAAATTTAAGAGGAACAGTAATAGGAGTTTCATCAAGATCAATAGACCAAATACAAATGTGTTTGCTATAAATAATCCAAAGAAAGCATCATATCAACCAAGAAAGTTTACTCTGATATCTAAGTCCTATCATTCTATCATGAACCAAGCTGTGAGTAACAACATTCTGAAGCTTCCCCTAATTAAGCCTATTGATCCTAGTAAACAAGGACCTTACTTCAATGCTAATGCCTTTTTTGATTATCATCGGACACAAGGAGATGACACTGAATGATGTATGCATAATAAACATGAGATACAGGACCTTATTGATTCAAATGTCATCCAGGTACTAGGTGTGAATGATAATGGAAATAAGCTAGTTCCTCCGTCAAATCAAAATTTACAAATCTTCACAAATCCTTTCCCTAAGCATACTAAAAACAATATGGTGGAACATGGTTTAGTGGAAGTAGATGAGGATGATTACTTGGACTATGATAGCATCATAGGAATGATTGAAGTCGATAAGAAACAAGGGGATAATCCACCTCATCCATGAAGAAATGGAATTTATGTTGAGGTTCCTCCTCCATTATCCTTATATGGATCAAGAGATAATCAAAATGCATCAGAAAAGTAAGGACAACAACCAATACAGATGAGTAAGATAGTACAGGATGATTCCTATTACCGTTCTAGAAAGATTCAACAAAGAAAACTCCCTAACAATCATAAAAGAGTAAAATGACAATCAACAGTTTGAAATAATAGTGGTTCTCCCCCTCATAAGAAACAAAAAGTCTTATTTAAACAAGAATTGAAGGAAAAAGAATCATATGATAACAAAAAAAACTTTCACAAGAACCACTCAAATTTTGCATTAAATATGATCGAACACCTCTCCAAGAGGTTCGCAAGCTCCAAGATATAATATGAAGACCTTACAGGTAAGCATCTCTAACCCTTAATCTATCTTGTGATGTGCTTCCCCCATAATGTGTTATGTGTTGTTTAGGCCTCCTAGGATGACCCTTGATTCTCCCGTAAGGTATGGGATACCAGGAGACCACCTTTGTTGTGACCTTCTTCTATTTGTATCATCATTCTTCTATATTGCCTCTCTCTGATTTCATTGTTGTGTGTTGTGTCTTATAGACATAGCATCGCGGTTGGTGACCTGGGGGCACCCTCCTATGTGACTATCCCTAAGACACTTGCTTCTCTTCTTTAATTTATTGTTTCCCTTCCTCTAGTGTTTCCACCTAGTGAGCGGATGACGACAAACATTTATACTGATGCGGACCTAGTGTCCCTTTCAAGAGCAATCAAAAAATGGACTTAGTTCCTAATATGATGATGGGGTTGTATATCTTATCCGACGCTTGGCTAGTGGAAGCACTCATGCTTTCTGTGTAGTGATGATTTTGATGGTGTTCTATCTCATTTACAAATCATAAACAATATTACTGCTCCATGCACTTTGACTACCTTGAATCTTGCATACCTCATATTTTATATGCATTGATATTGTTGTTTATCATGATTTTATAGACACTAACAGATTTCTTGCAGGGATGTGTTTGTGGGAACATTTGATGATCGTGAAGTACATGTCACCTCCGGGGGGCATGGGCTTTGCGAGAGCTTGTGTTCCCTTGTGTGTTTTCTTCCTACCTTAACGTTCTTGATATCAATACCTGATATCAACCACCTTAAGGTGGGGGAATATATAAGGTAACCTTTCTGTTGTAGATATTAGCAATATGCTTGTCCTCAGATGTAGTTTAAAGACTAGTGCGTTGAGTGCTTCCTATATCTTGAGTTTGTTTGCAATTAATCAATCAATCATGTCAGCCCTCTGCTGAGGTGGGGATGATGTTTTCTCAGAGCAGATTGCATCATCCTGTCATTTTCAAAAGTCCTCTACGGACACGGGGAGTGGTTTTGTGTCTAACTCAACCCTTAAGTGTGTCTTTGGAGATTGTTGTGGTTAAGCGATGTGTGCCTATAATGTGCCTGAGATGGTGTTGAGCCTAGAAATAGGAACACTCCATCACTTGTCTATCGTGTTTTCTCTGTGTCTTCAAAGTGTGTCTATTTAGCATGCTTGCTTTGTTTGGTGTGTTTGTTGCCCCATATGCAGTATGCATTTTGGGAGGTTTTTTGTGTCTTGTGTGTGTGTTGCCCCATATATACAAAGACTTGTCCGATAAGTGCATCTTGTATTATGGAAGGTTTGTGTACTTTCTAGTACTTGCATTTGCATTTCATATATATGAGAAAAAGAAAAGAAAAGAATCATGCATGTCTTCCATGCATTAATGTGTCTTCTATACATTTATTGTATTCTCCATGTTCTATGTGACTGTAACTGTCTTCTCCATGTTTTGCGTGCCTATTACTATCTTCTATGTGATTGGCGTGTCTTCTCCACTATTGGTGTGTTTGTTGTGTTTGTGACCATACTTTAATGCATGTATTGGCCTCATGTTTATACATACATTAAAGTGGGGGCTAAATGTAACGTCAGAAAATGTCTCCTTGGGGGCTTTTCCCTCATAGGGTTTAGCTCTCAGGTCTTTTATATGCATTTAGGACATCTTAGTTCATAATTTGGCATCTCGATGGAATGAGCCCTAGGTAACATGACAAATGGGACCTAGGAGGACCCCTTGAGTTGTACCTTGCCCAAAATAGGGGGAGGACTTGGACGCCCGTGCCCTAGTCTTGCCCTATTTTGGGGCAACCCCAATTTCTAGGTGTCAGTTTATGATCATTTTTTGGGTCCTTTGTTGACATGATAAGTTTGAATTAGGAAAATCTTGGCGGGAGTGTTTGTAGCTACATATAAAAGCATGTTTAGGCATTCATTTGTAAGCTAGATGATCATTGTGAAGTTTAGGCATTCTCAAGGTGATTCAAGGCTTTCATTGTATTGCAAGAGTAGAATTGTGTTGTCTATGTGTTTGTGTTTGCAGATTTGAGTATCCATTCATCATGGAATGAAGAGCATCTTCCTCCCATGAGAGCTTCACTACAAGGTGACATCATATTGTGTTTTCATCATCATTTCCTTTAGATTTTTCCTCTACCTCACAAGGGCACACACTCTCTATCTGACAACTGTGTTCAGAGACTGAAGTGTCCTCTGGAGCTTGACTGAGGCAAGCCTCTAAACACCACAACCCCCTCCCAAAGTCTTGTGATTGCAGGTTACATGTGTCACATTTGGGAATAGTAAAGTTGCAAGAAGGATCAACATACATCAAAGGTTCAGGATCTGAAGAGAAGCAAGACACCAGAGCATTTCCAGGAGTTGGGTGCTCGCTCTAGTATCCTTCGTAGCTAAATTTATGGAAACAAGAGTTATAGTGTTGATCAGTGTCAGGAGGAGGTCAGGATCCCGCAAATAAACTGGTACCTTAGACTTGGGCGCCCACTCCAGTGTCTCCAAATGTTCTGCGTCAGAACTCCAAAAATAGGTACTCTGTGATTTGGTATTTTACTCCTGTCTGCAAGAGCTTTTTTCGTTATTTGTTAGTTTATTGCCATATTTGCATAGTTAGGGTTTTAATGGTCAATTGAGCATAAGAGAAGAGAAATTGATAATTAAACACCCTTATCCAAGTTTCCCTACATCTCATAGTGATCTAGGGTATGATAGTGAATTGCCACTTGATCCTAGATCCTTGAATGTAAAGAGGAAAGGTAGATTCAAACATCAAAACACTAAAACATTAACAAATCTAGTTTTCCACTAAACACTATTACATCAATTTATATCATCTTCAAAACATTAGGTTCCTCCATGTCAGCCAAGGAACATCATGAACTCTAATGAGAAGATGTAATGTGTGTACACAGATATGTCAGACCTAATTGTTTAGAACTCCTTCATAAATAAATATAATTGTGTAGATCTCAGGGAAGGCTGGTCACAAACCAACCAACATAGAATGATGCGTAATTTAGCTCTACAAGTCATGAATTGCTCCGCAGATCTTCTCCTTTAACTGATTTCTTAAGACTATCAGGATACTTTGTTCTGATAGAATAATTGATCTTTTGATAGTGATATCTTACTGGTTCCTAATCCAAACGCTCTAAGATTTGGATATGTTGTGCATGACTATGTCTAGATGCTAAGTCTAGCTCCACAAGGTCTAAAATGGAATTGTGGTCGAATGCGGACCAAAACATAGAAACTGCTACTGATTGAACTGAATATACTAATCTAGAAAATGAAAAGAAACAAACTAAAATGCAAATATTTTTGGTTGATGAAAGATTGCTCTTGAACCAAGGATGCTCCCACACCATGAATCCTATCATTCCATTATGAATAAAGCCATTATTGAAAACCCCTTGAAGCTTCCTCTAATTAAACCATTGGATCTTAGTAGAATGCGAGGACCTTATTTTGATGCTAATGTTTTTTATCACTATCATCGACAACAAGGACATGATATCGAATGATGCATGCATCTTAAACATGAAATACAAGACCTCATTGACTCAAATCTTATACATGTATCTGGTGTGAATGATAACAGAAATAAGTTAGTTGCTCCTCTAAATTAGAATTTACATATCTTTACTAATCCTTTCCCTAAGCATACAGATAACAACATTATGGAACAAAACCTGGTAGAATTAGAAGATGACTATTTAAACAACAATGATATAATTGCCACGATAGAGGTGGATAAGGGAAATACTGAAGTATCACCTCATCCACAAAGGAATGGTATTTATGCTGAGGTTCCTCCTCCATTATCCCTTTAAGGACTGGGAGATAACCAAAATGCATTGAAAAGACAAATGGAAAAACTAAAGCAAGAGATTCTGACAAAAGAAAGGATTAATATGGCATAAGGTAGCCCTTCTCCTTATGATAGATAGAATCAACAAAATAAGAAAACTAAAAATTGGAAAAGAGAAAGACAATTATCATTAGTAGTAAATAACAGTGGTTCTCCTCCTCATAAGCAATAAAAGACTTGACATAAACAAAAAGATGATGAACAAGCACCACATAGAATTCCTGGCAAAAAACAACACTCTAATAAGAACCACTCAAGATTCACATAAAACTTGATGGAGCATCTCTCCAAGATGCTTGCAAGCTCCAAATTTTAATTTGGTTGTCCCTGCAGGTAAGTATTTCTAACCCTTTACCTATGTGTTGTGTTTCCCTCATGATGTGTTATGTGTTGTTTAGGCCTCTTGGGATGACCCTTGATTCTCTTGTGAGGTCAAGGATATCAGGAGATCACCTCCATTGTGACCTTCTATTTGTATCATCATTCTTTTATTGATCTTCTCTATTTTTATTTTTGTGTGTTGTGTCTTAAGGACATAGTGTTGCAGTTGGTGACTTGGGGGCACCCTCCTATGTGATTGTCCCTAAGGCACTTGTTCTCCTCTTTTGATTTATTTTTTACCTTCTTATAGTGGTTCTATCTAGCTCGCAGATGATGAAAAACAAATAATACTGATACGGACCATGTGTCCCTTTAGCGAGTAAGAAAAATGGACCTATTCCATACATGATGATGGGGTTGATATATATTATCCGATGCTTGGCTAGTAGAATCACTCTGTGTGATATTTTGATGACTTCTTATTGCACTAACTAACCATAAAAATATTGCTGCTCCGTGCACATTGTTTATCTTGGATCTCACCTTGCTTATACTCGATTATGAGATCTCTATGGTATAGCCCCATGGTTATACTCAAGCTACGAATCCATAGTATAACCTCATCATTTTGGTGTGATTATGTATATGCGTTGCTTTTTTTTATCATGTGATGTGGTTATTATCTTATGGAAAGATTTCTAACCTCTTCTTGTAGAATATTGTGTGTTTGTGGGAACATTTGGCGATCGTAAAGTGCATGTCACCTATGGGGGCATGGGCTTTGTGAGAGCTCTTGTTCACTTGTGTGTTTTCTCTCTACCTAATGTGTTTGATATCGGTACATGATATCAACCACCTTAAGGTGGGGGCATATATAAGTTAACCTGTCTAATGATTTTGATACTAATGAAGTGTGTTTGTATGCCCTCTACGAAGGTGGGATGTTGTATCTCTAAGTGAGTGCACATATTTATTCTATATTGCAATCATTAAGCCCTCTGCAGAGGCAGGATATCATGCATATCCTTTTTATTTTAGGCCCTCTATAGGGGTGGGGATAGTTTATTTCTTGAGGAGAGAGTACATCTTGTCATTTCTAAAAGTCCTCTGAGCAGTCGAGGTTGGTGTATCCTCCCTTAAGCATGTCTTTGGTGGTTGTTGTTGTTGGGATAAGGTGCCATTAACGTTATAAATCCCATTATTGTATTATTCCATTTATTATTTGTAATTACCCATAAGGGATGTCCAAGTTTAACCAGCAAAAGTAAAAAGTATTTATTGTCCACGGTAATTACGGAGTTACTGCATGGTAAGTCCCAGAGTTACTAGCGGTAGTTACGGGATGTCATTTAGAATGGTAAATGGTAATTGGTCAAGTTGGGGTGCACATGTAGAGGAATAATCTATTTTTAGTATTATGATGCATGTCATAGATGTTGAAAGAAAGTGTAAGAGATTGTATGACAACTGTTTAAGTTGTCATAAGAATTTATGACACATATAATAGCATATAATGCGTATAAGATCTTGTAAGTGGCTATTTTTGGCCCCAAGGCATTCAAGATTGCATGAGCACATTTTTCCAAGTGTAGGATGCATGTATGACAACATTTATGACCCTGTAAGAGCCTATTCTTGGCCATGGACGCCCAAGGTTGTATTGTTGACTCTTGACAAGTGTTATGGGCTTGTAAGAAGTCATTTAATGTCTTGAGGTTGTGTAAATTCTATATAAAGCATAGCATAGTAGATAAGATGAATAATAGTTTATAGGTACCCAGGTTCTGCCGTAGTGAAGGTTGGAGGATAGAGGAAGTGAATGTATTTGTAATCACCTTTTGTGAAGATAATACAACTTGACCTCTTTTCTTGGTGGAGCTTTTTACTCGAAAGGGTTTTATCCATGTTAAACACTTGTGTTATGTGCTTCATTCTGCTTCTGGTATATTTCTGTATTGTGGGTTTATGTTTTGTTACAATCTCCATTGTTAATAGCACATAGTTAAACATTGCTAAAATTTATCTAGAATTAGATTTCCATTGAAGTAGTGTTGCTTTCATTTCTAACATTTGGTATTAGACCCTGGCCATCTTTGACTTTTGGGTGGTAGTGTGGAAGTTATAGTTGCAGTGGGAGATTTGGTTGTGTTTATTTTATAGATCTTGTGTTGTTATTATGGCTGCATCCATCATTGCATCAACCTCTCAATTGGACATTGATAAGTTCAACAGAAAGGGGTATGAGTTTTGGAAGCTAAAAATGAAAGATTTGTTGGAAGAAAAAAACCAATGGTTGGCTATTCAAAAAGAGAAGAAACCTGATGATGTCTCTCAAGATGCATGGGATAGACTTGATAAGAAGGCATGGGGAACCATCTGGTTGTGTCTTTCAGACTCTGTCTTATTGAATGTCATAAAGGAAGAGACTGCATATAAGTTGTGGAAACGATTGGGTGAGATCTATCAAGCCAACAGTATGGTAAATAAACTTTATTTAAAAACAAAATTATTTTCCATGAAAATGCGAGAAGGTGAATCAGTTGCAGATCTTTTACATTCTTTTAATTTGTTAGTGAGTCAGCTTGATTCAGTAGATGTTGAGGTTAGTGAGGAAGATAAATGTATCTTACTTCTTTGTTCTTTACCCGAGTCTTGGGAGAATGGTATCCTTGCTATCGCTATTAACCTTGTAGATCTGAAGTTGGATGCTCTTGTTTCAGTGCTACTATCACAAGAATTGAGGAAGAAGAGTTAGGATAGTTTAGGGGATGCTCTCAGTGTCAGGGGAAGGTCAAAGGAAAGGGGACCTAAAGGAGATCAGAAAGGGGCTAAGGACAAGTCCAAGGGCCGGTCTAAAACTCCTAGTAAAAAGAACAGAGTTAAGTGTTGGAACTATGGTAAAAGGGCACATGTGAAGGAGTGCAGAAACCCCAAGAAATAGTGGGAGAGTGCTTCGGATAAGTCCTCGGATGTAGGTGAAGAAGTTTTACTTTCTGCATGTAATCTTGTTTCTAATGATCACTGGTTGGTTGAATCAGGATGCTCATTTCATATGACTCCGCATAAGGAATGGTTCTCCTCATATGAAGAATATGATGGAGCTAATATCTACCTAGGTGACAACTCTTCATATCTGATTATCAGGAAAGGAAAGGTATTGTTGTGTTTCAGTGATGGGAGGATTAAAACTCTCCCATGTGTTTTGCATGTTCATGGATTAGCTAGAAATCTAATTTCAGTTTCAAAGTTGAATGATTTAATAATGCATGTGACATTTGACAAGCATGGCCATAGATTAGTGAGAGGGAACTTGGTGGTAACAAAGGGGAAGAGATTCGAAAGCCTATTCAATCTTGAAGCCACTATAGTTTATAATGCCTCCTATGTATCTGACGCTAATACTAAAAATGCATGTATGTTGTGGCACCGTAGATTGGGCGACACAAGCAATAATGCATTAAAAACTATTAAGAATAAAAATTTGTTGGATGGTTTCTCCTATTCTAATGAGCACTTTGATTTCTATGAGCATTGTGTCTTTGGTAAACAAAATAGAAAATCATTTCCTTCAGGAAGCAATAGAGAAAAAGAGAAGTTAGAAATTATTCATACAGATGTGTTGGGACCTGTGGATAATGAATCTATCAGAAAATCTTGTTATTTTGTAACCTGCATTGATGATGTATCCATATTTACATGGATTTTTTTTATGAAGCATAAATATGAAGTTTTCACTAAGTTTAAGGAATTCAAAGTCTTAGTAGAGAACCAATCAAGTTTAAAGATAAAAATATTAAGATTTGACAATGGAGGGGAATATTGCTCAAAGGAATTTGATGAGTTTTGCAAGTATGTAGGTATAACCAGACAAAAGACAACTCCGTATAGACCACAATAGAATGGTGTTGTAGAAAGGATGAACTGAACAATTATGGAAAGGGCCAGAAGTATGCTTAGTGATGCATAGTTGGATAAATGCTTTTGGGTAGAGGCTGTGTGTACTGCTTTCTACTTGATAAATAGATCTCCTTGTAGTGCTCTTGATTCAACACCTTATGAAGTATGGACAGGTAAGAAAACTTATATTTCACCTTTAAGGGTTTTTGGCTGTGAGGCTTTTGTTCATGTGCCTAAGGAAAAGTGTACATTCATTAGATATGGTGATAATGTCAAAAGTTATAAGCTTTGGAATCCACTAACCTGTAGGATTATCTTTTCTAGAGATGTTATTTTTAGGGAACTTAGAGCTATTTCTTAACCTGAGCAGCGAAAAGAAAAATATGAAAAGGTAAAGAAGGTACACTTTGATTTAGAGCAGCAAGATGCACCTCAAGAAGAACATAATGACGGATTGGGGGGTGAAGAAGAAGAAGAAGATTCAAGTAGTTCTGATGAAAATGAGTCTGTCAAGTTACAGAAGAAGTTGTTGCAGATGATCATGCAGAAGAATGAGTAGAGTCTCTTACTCCACCCTTGAAGAGATCCACAAGACAACGGAATCTAGTTGACAAATATAGCCTACTAGATTTCCATTCTTAATATGCTTTATTGAGTACTAATGATGAATGTAGATCCTATAGGAAAGCTATTTCTGTAGATGATAGTGAGTCTTGGAAGTTAGCCATGCAGGAGGAAATGATGGCTTTAGACTCTTGTAACACCTGGGATCTTGTTCATTTTCCCAAAAGGAGAAAGGCCATAGGATGTAAGTGGGTCTTCAAGAAGAAGTTTGGAGTAGACGGGTCATTGGAGAAGTACAAGGCTATACTAGTAGCCAAGGGCTACTCCCAGAGAGAGGGAGTTGATTTTGGTGAGATATTCACTCTTGTTGCTAAATTGACTTCTACTAGATTTCTCTTATCAATTGCTACAACTTATGATTGGGAGATTGAGCAAATGGATGTTAAGACTATGTTCTTGCATGGAGATCTTGAAAAAGAAATTTATATGCAATAGCCTATAGGTTTTGAGGTAAAAGGAAAAGAACATTGGGTTTACAGGTGAAAGAGGTCTCTTTATGGTCTGAAACAATCCCCTAGAATGTGGTATCAAAAGTTTGACTCATTTGTTTTGAAATTGGGTTTTGTTAGAAGTGAGGAGGATCACTGTGTTTACATTTATTGTGTTGATGATTCTATATTGGTTATTAGTTTGTATGTTGATGACATGTTTTTCAGCAATACTAAGGGTAAGATCAGTGAGCTTAAAGCCCAACTTTCAGGTGCATTTGAGATGAAGGATCTTGGTGTTGCAAGGTATATTTTTGGAATGGAGATGAGGAGGGATAGAGTTAATAGAAAGCTTTGGTTGTCACAAAGTAAGTATGTGAATACTATTTTGCAGTGATTTAGTATGCAAGACTGTAACCCAGTCAGAGTTCCTTTACCTATTGGTACTAAGATTTCATTAGATATGTGTCCAAAGACTGAGGATGATCTTGAGGATATGTCTAATGTGCCATATGCTAGTGATGTAGGGAGTTTGATGTATGCAATGGTTTGCACTAGACCAGATATTGCCCAAGTAGTGGGAGTTTTGAGAAGATTTATATCTAACCCTGGTAGATAGCATTGAACTATGTGAAGAGGGTGTTTAAATATCTTGTAGGTACTCCTGACCATTGTTTGGTTTATTTTGGTACTGATAGTACTGATAAATCTTCGGACATACAGGGTTTTGTTGATGCAGATTGGGCAGGTGACTTGAGTAGTCGAAGGTCCACTAGTGGCTATGTGTTTACTTTGTTTGGAGGTGCAGTGAATTGGATGAGTAAGAGGCAGCCCATAGTTGATTTGTCCACCATAGAAGCAGAGTATATGGCTGCTACTCATGTCTCTAAGGAGGTAGTTTGGTTGTGGAGACTGTGTACATGTATTGGTTCTGATTACAAGATAATTCAGATTGGTTGTGATAGCCAAAGTGCTATCTATTTGGCCAAGAATCCCATGTATCATGCTCAGACTAAGTATGTTGATGTTTAGTATCACTTTGTTCAAGAGTTGGTTGCAAATGGAGAGATTGAGCTAGAGAAGATAGACACTCAGGAGAATGTTGCAGATTCATTGACCAAGACTATGAGCATAGAGAAGTTTGTATGGTGCAGAGAGGCCATGGGCCTTGTTTCTAGTGCCTAATTAGTTTTCATTTGATTTCCTATGGGTTGATTTACAATGTATAATGTCAAGTGGGTGAATTTTGGGATAAGGTTCCATTAACCTTGTAAATCCCATTATTGTATTATTCCATGTAGTATTTGTAATTACCCATAAGGGATGTACAAGTTTCACTGGTAGAAGTAAAAATTATTTACTGTCCACAATAATCACAGAATTACTGCATGGTAAGTCCCAGAGTTATTGGCGGTAGTTACAAGATGTTATTTACTATGGTAAATGGTAATTGGTCAAAGTGGGCTGCACATGTGGAGGAATAATCTATTTTTAGTATTATGACGCAAGTCATAGATGTTGTAAGAAGGTGTAAGAGATTCTATGACAACTGTAAGTTATCATAAAAATCTATGACACTTATAATAGCATATGATGTGTCATAAGATATTGTAAGTGGCTATTTTTGACCCTAAGGAATTCAATCTTGCATGGGCACATTTTTCCAAGTGTAGGATGCATGTATGACAACATTTATGACCCCGTAAGTGAAAGGAAGCTAGGTGTGTAGAAAACGCTTCCTACACTAATCTATTGAGGAGAGGACTATACAAATTCAACTTTATCCTAACTATTACAAAAATGTTAAACCATTAACATGAGATATTGTAGCAAAACACAAGAACCAGAAAGTAGACAGAAGAAGAGAGACAAAGATTTACGGTGGGGAAAACCCTTATCGGGTGAAAAACCCCACACTCAGAAACTTGCACAATGTATTAATAAATCTGAAAGAATGTTTACAATACACTTGCAATGCAAGCTTCAATGGTTTTCGACACTTGTGTCTGGAGTCAATCCGGTAGCATAACAGTACTTGTAAACCTGTGATACAAACTCCATCACCAAGCATCTGTATATAAAGAAAATACAAGGCAATATTGGACCTATCTTGGAATGGGCGTCCAATATGGCATCTCGGACCAAAACCCATGCCTAGGGACACTTGGTCAACATTGTAGAATGTGTCTGACACTTGTCCACAACTCCTATCCCAAAGAGGTCACCTATTTCCAAAATGGGCTATGACAAATGCTCTTTCGACACTTACGACCGTCATAGAATCTGTCATAGTGGTTACAACTTACAGCTGTAAGAGAATTTGTCATACACATGCTATACATAGCATATTCTCTTACAACACATCATATTCCACCTTGGGGTGCCCAAATATGCCTCATTCAAAGATGCTACATGACACATGTCATTACCTGTCTTACAACCTTCTATTCTTGACTCTTACATGTCATAGATTCGTCATAGGAATCTGTCATAACCGTTTCGGTCAAACATTCCTTACACAACATAGAAGATGCTAACACATGGCAGAATATTCCTACCACTAAGTGGGACACCTATCTCCTCATGTGAGGACAAAATAACAAGTTTTCATAATCTATGTAGGATTGACACATCACCGTGCCACATCCCACAATATGACAAAGTGGAATTTCCAATTATTTACAACATAGGCAATTAAATAATAAATACAAACATTACAAATGCAGAGAATTACCAAGGTTGAGACACCTTAATTCCCAACATTCTCCCACTTGTTGAACACCGTGTAAGAGCCAATAGAAAAATAGGATTTAATTTCTATAGGCCGAGAGGCCGATAGACTCCGAACACAATCTAAACTTCTCTATGCCCACTGGTTTCATCAATGCATCTACAACATTCTTCAAAGTATCTACCTTCTCTAAATTTACCTTTCCATCCTCAACCATGTCCCTCACGAAGTGAAACTGAGCATCAATGTGCTTGGTTCTAGCATGGAAAGTTGGATTCTTTGCGAGACAAATTGCACTCTGACTGTCACAACTGATCGTGATTTGACCAGAATCAACACCAATATTGGAAAACAATCTCTTAAGCCAAATGGCTTCCTTACAAGCATGAGTTGCTGCCATATACTCAGCTTTTGTCATGGACAAAGCAACAACAGGTTGTCACTTACTCATCCAACTAATAGCACCACCAAACAGTGTAAAAACATAAGCACTGGTGGATCTCCTGCTGTCAATGTCACCTGTCTAATCTAAATCCACAAATCCACAAATTTCAATAGAATGCGAATGTCCTGAAACATTACCATGATAGAAAATGGAATACTCAGAAGTACCCCTCAAATATAAGAACACTCGCTTAACTGCATCCCAGTGAACCCATCCAGGATTAGCCATAAATCGACTAAGGACTCCCACTACTTGGGCAATGTCTGGTCTTGTGCAAACCATAGCATACATCAAACTACCAACATCACTAGCCTAAGGCACTTTGCTCATGTCCTCCACCTCACTAGGAGATTTTGGACAATCCTCAATAGACAACTTTGTCCCCAAAGAAATGGGAACACACAATGGTCTACAATCTGCCATACTGAATCTATTCAACACGGACTTCACATACTTACTCTGGTTTAACCAAAGTTTTTTGTTGGTTTTGTCTCTTCTGATTTCCATTCCTAGAATGTACCTGGCTGCCCCTAAATCTTTCATTTCAAACTGAGCTGACAACTGAGATTTAAAATCAGAAATCATATTTTTACCCTTCCCAATGAGCAACATATCATCAACATATAGTGCAACAATGAGAATACGATCACCATCAAATTTATAATACACACAGTGATCTGATTTCGATCTCACAAATCCAATTGACAACACAAAGACATCAAATTTCAAGTACCATCTCCTAGGGGATTGTTTCAAACCATACAAAGAATTCTTAAGTTTACAAACCAAATTTCCTTTACCTTTCACCATGTAATGCTCTAGATGTGACATGTAGATCTCTTCCTCCAAATCACCATGAAGGAAAGTTGTCTTCACATCCATATGTTCTACCTCCAAGTCATAAGCTGCTGCGAGTGACAACATGAATCGAATGGATGTCATCTTTGCAACGGGAGAGAAGGTCTCACCATAATCTATACCCTCCACTTGTGAATACCCCTTTGCAACAATCTGGCCTTATACTTCTCAATACTGCCATCTACACCAATCTTCTTCTTGAACACCCATTTGCATCCAACGGGTTTCCCTCCAAGAGGCAAAGGCACCAAGTCCCAAGTTTGATTCTTTTCCAAAGAAGCCATTTCTTCCTCTGTGGCCTCCTTCCAGGAACCTACATCCTTTATATCCAAAGCCTCTGATATAGTTCTAGGTTCATCATTGTTAGTGATTAAAGCATAAGCACAACTAGAATCAAGTAATGTAAAACCAAACCTTTCAGGTTGCTTTCCTATCCATGTAGACCTCCTCAAGAGCTGAGGTTGAGGTTTAGCTTCTTCCTCTGAGCTTTCAGAGCTGCTAGAGCTCTCCTCATCATCAGGTCCAACATTGTCTTTTTGTTCAGTCTTCTCAGGGGTGAGAGGAAACAGAACAACATCCTCTTTCTTTTCTTTTTCTTTTGGCTGCAAAACAATGGAAGAAGGTGTAAGCTCTCTGAAGATGACACTTCTTTTATACAACACTTTTTCAGCCATGGGGTCCCAAAGCTTGTATCCTTTCACACCAACACCATAGCCGATGAAGATACACTTAACAGCTTTGTTCTCCAACTTTGACCGCTTCTCCCTAGGCACATGTGCATATGCCTCACAAACAAAAACACAAAGATGCCTTACTGAAGGCTTTCTACCAGACCACACCTCCATGGGTGTCTTTCCAACAAGAGCTAATGTAGGAGATCTATTTACCAGATAGCAAGCAGTGGCAATAACTTCAGCCCAAAATGTTTGTTCTAAACCAGCTCCACTAAGCATACTCGTCACCTTCTCCATCAGTGTCCTGTTCATCCTCTCTACAACTCCATTTTGCTATGGTGTGTGTGGAGTTGTCTTATGTCTTTCAATCCCAAGTTCCTTGCAATACTTATCAAATTCTATAGAACAAAACTCACCACCGTTGTTAGTTCTCAAACATTTAATCTTTTTACCAGTCTAATTTTCAACAAAAGCTTTAAAATCCTTAAACTTGCTATAGACTTCAGATTTGCTTCTGAGAAAATAAATACATGTCCTTCTACTATAATCATCTATAAAAGATACAAAGTATATAGATTTTGATAACGAAGGAACATTAACAGGACCAAACACATTAGAATGAATAAGATCCAACACACCAGAAGATTTATGAGAACTTGAGTAAATCTAAACATGGTTTTGTTTTCCATAAATGCAATGTTCGCAAAAGTTGAACTCAAGATTACAATCATCTAACCCCTTGACAAGGTTCTTATTTTTCAAGGTACACAGACCCTTCTCACCAATGTGGCCAAATATCTTATGCCATAATATTATCTTTTCTGCAAGAAGTTTAACTTCCAATGCATGATTACAACCATCAAGACTAGAAACAATAGATTTCTTCACTACTCGTTCAGATGGTGGGGATGAAGTGACTACTACCCTCTTCCTTGAGTCAGAAGAACTATTGCATTGTGCAATGCATGCTTCCAGCTGAAACAGAGTACCTCTCTGAGTACCCTTAGCAAGCACCATAGATCCTCTAGTCATCTTGCATCCTTCTTTCGAAAAGACAACCTACACACCTACATCATTCAAACTACTTACAGAAAGCAAGTTCTGTGCTAAACCTGGGATGTGCATAACCCCAGAGATCCCCTTCACTCGACCATTAGGGAATCAAATAGAGACTCTTCCATGACCAACGATCTTCAGATGAGAGTCGTCACCCAAATACACCTTTCCACCATTGAACTCCTCATACTTAGTGAACCAGTCTCAATGCGAGGTCATGTGGAATGATGCACCAGAGTTGATTAGCCACACATCATCAGATGCATGGGTTGTCAGGGCTGTGATGAAAGTGTCACCGTCATCTTATGATTTGTTAGAATCTGAATCAGGATCTTTCTTCTGTTTCTTCCTCTCCTCTTTGTATTCCTTTCGGAAATGCCCGGTCTTGCCATAGTTCCAACAAAGAGCCTTGGACTTTCCAGGAGATTTGGATCTCCCATGGTATTTGGATCTACCCTTCTCAACTTTCTTGTCCTTCTTCTTCCCTTTCTCCTTGGGTCTTCCATGAACTACAAGGGCTTCTTTAGCTGCCTCAAAAGACTTTCTCCGCATCTCTTTAGACAACAGCAAAGAAACAACTTCTTCCATTTTAAATGTGGATGTAGTGCTTCCAATTGCCATGACAAGATGATCCCATGAGTCTGGTAGAGAATAAAGTAGGGTCATACATCGATCCTCCATTTTTACACAAATAGATGTTAATTGTGCAACTAGCATATTAAAGGCATTCATATACTCAGCCACGGATCCTCCATCCTCCATTCGAAGAGAATACAACTTCTTTCTTAGGAAAAGTTTATTGACTAGGGATTTGGCTTGATACACATCCCCCAACTTCTTCTAAAGAAGTTTTGCAGAAGTCTCCTCATGGACATTTAACAACACAAAATCGGCAAGACTAAGTCTTATGAGACCCTTAGCCTTCCAATCCATGAGATCCCACTCATCTTGAGTCATTGTAGCTGGTTTAGTTCTGTTCACACTTTCCCAAAGGTCTCGGTCAACTAACATGTCTTCCATTTTGAGCTTCCACAGCTCAAAATTACTGCCATTGAACTTCTCTACTTCAAACCTTCTTGATGTGCTTGCCATCTCCTTGCTGCAATAAGATACAAAATGCTCTGCACAGACTCCCACTCAACCTAAGATTAGCTCAAAAAACCCCAACCCTACAACTAGGACCAAAGGTGATCAAGCTCGATACCAACTAAAAGGAAGCTAGGTGTGCGAAAAATGCTTCCTACACTAATCTATTAAGGAGAGGACTATGCAAATTCAACTTTATCCTAACTATTACAGCAATGTTAAACCATTAAATTGAGATATTACAGCAAAACACAAGAACAAAAAGTAGACAGAAGAAGAGATACAAATATTTACGGTGGGGAAAACCCTTATCGGGTGAAAAACCCCACACTCAGAAACCTACACAATGTATCAACAAATCTAAAAGAATGTTTATAATACACTTCCAATGTAAGCTTCAATGGTCATCAACACTCATATCTAGAGTCAATCCAGCACCATAACAGTACCTGTAAACCTGTGATACAAACTCCATCACCAAGCACCTATATATAAAGAAAATACAAGGCAATATTGGACCTATCTTGGAATGGGCGTCCAATATGGCATCTTGGACCAAAACCCATGCCTAGGGACACTTGGTCAACATTGTAGAATGTGTCTGATACTTTTCCACAGCTCCCATCCCAAAGAGGTTGGCTATTTCCAAAATGGGCTATGATAGATGCTCTTTCGACACTTATGACTGTCATAGAATCTGTCATAGCGGTTACAACTTACAACTGTAAGAGAATCTGTCATACAGATGCTATAAATAGCATATTCTCTTACAACACATCATATTCCACCTTGGGGCACCCAAATATGCCTCATTCAAAGATGCTACATGACACATGTCATTACCTATCTTAGAACCTTCTATTCTTGACTCTTACATGTCATAGATTCGTCATAGGAATCCGTCATAACCGTTTTGGTCAAACATTCCTTACACAACATAGAAGATGCCGACACATGGCAAAATATTCCTACCACTAAGTGGGATGCCTATCTCCTCATGTGAGGACAAAATAACAAGTTGTCATAATCCATGTAGGATTGACACATCACCGTGCCACATCCCACAATATGACAAAGTGGAATTTTGAATTATTTACAACATAGGCAATTGAATAATAAATACAAATATTACAAATGCAGAGAATTACCAAGGTTGAGACACCTTATTTCCCAATAGTAAGAGCATATTCTTGGCCATGGACTCCCAAGGTTGTATTGTTAACTCTTGACAAGTGTTATGGGCTTGTAAGAAGTCATTTAATGTCTTGAGGTTGTGTAAATTCTATATAAACCATAGCATAGTAGATGACATGAATAACAATTTATAGGTACCTAGGTTTTGCCAGAGTGAAGGTTTGAGGACAGAGGAAGTGAATGTATTTGTAATCTCCTTTTGTGAAGATAATATAGCTTGACCTCTTTTCTTGGTGGAGTTGTTTACCCAAAATGGTTTTCTCCATGTTAAACACTTGTGTTATGTGCTTCATTTTGCTTCTAGTATATTTCTGTATTGTGGGTTTATGTTTTGTTGCAATCTCCATTGTTAATAGCACATAGTTAAAGATTACTAAAATTTATCTCAAATTTGATTTCAATTGAAGTAGTGTTCCTTTCATTTCTAACAATTATGTTGAAGCACAATCATCAGTGTGTGCCTGTAATGTGCCTAAGATGGTGGTGAACCTAGCAATAGGCCCCTTCCATCACTTGTTTGCCATGTTTTCTCCATGTCTTCCACGTGTGTGTATGGCATGTTTGTTCCCAAGCATAGTTTCAAGACTGGTGGTGATGAGCTCCTCCTATGCTTTAGGATTTGTATAGCCTATTTGTTCTCAATTGTAGTCTCAAGACTGGTGGCAATGAGCTCCTCCTACACTCTAAGATTTGTATTGCATGTCTATTGCTCCATATGCAATTTCAATACTGGTGGCGATGAGCTCCTCCTACATTATGGGTTGTGTGTTTACTTTCCTTGTACTTGCAATTGCGTTCATATATGGAAAAATGAAAAAAAGGAATAATAGCTACATTCACTATATTCATTGTGTTTTGTGTGTCCTCAATACTATCTTCTCTATGTCTTACGTGACTTTAACTATCTTCTCCATGGTTTTCATGCCTATTATTGTCTTCAATGTGTTTAGCATGTCTACACCATGCTTGGTGTGTTTGTTGTGTTTTGACCATACTTTAATGCATGTATTGGCCTTGTATTTAGACATGCATTAAAGTGGGGGCTAAATGTTATGTTAGAAAATGTCCCCTTGGGGGCTTTTCCCTCTCAAGGTTTAGCTCCCAGGTCCTTAGAATGCATTTAGATCAAATTCCATGTTAATTTTGAATCTTGAAGAGAAGATCCCTAAGTTTTATGACAAATAGGACCTAGGGGGTGCTTTTGAGATGACTCCTAACTAAAATAGGGAGGGGGGACTTGGGCACTTGCACCCTAGTCGTTCCCTATTTTGGATCAGGCCCTAAATCTAAGTATTAGTTATATAATCGTTCTTAGGTCCTATGGTGACACTTAAAGTTTGAATTATAAAATTCTTGGCCGGAATGTTTGTTTTTGCATATATAAGCATGTTTAGGTTTTCATTTGTAAACTAGAAGATGATGGTGAACTTTATGCATACTTGTAATTTTAGAGCATCCATGATATTCATTGTTGTAGAGCAGAGCATTGTTATTATGTTTGTGATTGTAGATTTAGCTTCATCTTCTCATGTGATTGAAGAGCCTTCATTTATGTGAGATCTATTGCAACTATGTGCCTCATTGATGTCAAAATATCAGTGTTGCCATTGGTGTCAACTGTACTCTTGTTTATCCAGTAATTTGCTCCACATTTCTTTTAGAATGGATATCTTTGTCTACAAATTGGAAGTTATTTAGAGGCATGTCTGAAGATGCTATGTTCCAAGTTTGAGCCTCTGGTATGAAGAGTTGAGTGAGTTATGCTCACCAAAGTGAGAACTTCTTTTTTTGTATATTTTAGTGGTGACATGGAGAATGTATTATGCTCTGCATTCCTCCGCATTTAAGTATTTCAGTCTATGGTTCTGGAATCAAGTTTTTAATGATGATAAGTGCCTTTGAATCCAATGGTTCATGTTTTGGTGGTTCGCAAGTGATCTTTTCTTTATGACAATGGATAACAGTTATGTTCGAGTGCTCTGGATTGAAGAATCTTCTTCACAAGTTATTAGTGGTTGTCCGGATGTTCTTGGTGATTACAATGTATGGATGTCTCCTGATCGTGTTCCTACCTTTGGATTGGTCCACAAAGAGACATTTGGATCATGGATGAAGACTGTTCTTAGAAGACATAGTGTTAACATCAGTCTTGGCTGACCTGGTTGTTTTCACTACTTGCAAAGATACATCGAAGATTGTGGAAGCATGTCATGGTGTGGAAGATTGCATTTGAGTCCTAGCTAAGGTATAACATGATCCACTTACATATTTACCTTCACAAATTTAGTTTAGGTCTAGACCTATTTCTATGTATGTTTGTAATGCCAACCTTGAAGATTGTTCCAATGGTTGATGAATGTAATGCTAACCTTGATGTATATTCCAAGGTTGATCAAGTGTATAAAAACATGTAATGTAGTTGCGAAAAAGAGGTCCTTGTGTGAAAATGAGAAGATAAGTGAAAAGGTGTAAGAAGAGAAGAGTATAAAAGTTATATTGTGCTTCAATGGAACTAAACGTAGACATGGAGTAGATGCTATCAAATTAGTTCACCAACCCTTGGAGTGAGCCATGATCTTGGCAGTGAGCCCCAACATTTGAAGTGAGTGTTTTGGGCAGGGAGCCCTAAGGTAATGAGCCTCTATTTTTCAATATTGTTATAACATATTTATTTCTATGGGCTAACACCCACTGTGGTTTTTCTCTTATAGGGTTTTCCACGTAAAAAATCTGGTGTCTCATGTGTTGAATGTGTTATTGTGTTGAGCTTCCCATTTCATACTTTCATGGTTAGATCTTAATAGTAATGATTCAACATTTGATGTGTTGATATTTATAAGTGATTAAAGTTTTTGAGACAACTAATTCACCCCCCTCTCACTTGTTTTGTGCATTTCAACAATTGCTATTAGAGCAAGGTTCCTCAGAAGTAAGCCTAATAGCTTGAGGTCAATCCAGGATGTCTTATAAGAAGGAAGATCCACAATTTGATGGGACAAATTATGCTTTATGGAAGGTACGAATGAAAAGCCATCTCCTTTGTCTTGGTTATAGAGTGTGGAAAGCGATAGAGATAGTACACCATGCTTCAGAATGGTTTAACAACTGAAGATGAAATCAAATAATATGAGTTAAAAAAATAAGCTAGAGATGCTCTGTTAAGTGCCTTGTCTGACATTGAGTTGGTAAAGGTCATGGATCTAGATTCCACTAATGAAGTCTGGGAAATGCTGAAAATTTTGTATGAAGGAGATGAATCTATAAAAAGAGCCAAATTGCAAGGTCTGAAAGTGAAATATGAGGGTTTAAAGATGAGCAAAGATGAAAACATAATAGCCTACATGCAAAAGGTTGATGAAATTGTCAATGGAATAAAAGGTATGGGAGGAGCTATTGATGAGAAGGAAGTTGTGATGAAAATTCTCAGGTCATTACATAAGTCCTATAGTCACAAGGTAGCTGCAATTGAAGAAGTAATGACTGTAAAAGAAGTTGATAAGGATCAGTTGCTTGGAAATCTTACAACCTTTGAGATGAGAGAGTTTGGTGATCCTCTACCGAAGATTGAGACTTCTTTCAAAGACAGTACTTTAGAGAAGATCTCCAGAGATGAGAAGTACAAGGTGGAACCTAATGACGAGCTTGATGAAATTGAAGCCAACTTTGTTGACAAACTACAAAGAGGTTCTGGTAAGTTCAAAGACAAATTACCTTTCATTTATGTTTCACATGTGGTAAGGTTGGTCACTATGCTTCTAGGTGTCTTGACAAAATTGAAAGGAATAGAAAATGATTTGAGAATAGACCTAGGTTTCCAAAGAAATACTACTATGTTAGAGATCTTGATGATGAAGGTGTGATAGATGATGAATTTGATGATGCTAGTACTAGTGAAAATGAATGCTTGTTTATTGCAATTAAAGAAGAACTTGTGTCTACTAATCCTGCTAGCTGTGTGAAGGAAGAAAAACTAATGGAAGAAAGTGCTTTAGTTGTTCAGGTTGAGAAAGATAAGGATGAATGGATTACTAACAGTTGATGCTCACATCACAAGACCAGTGACAAAAGTAAGTATTTTAGTGTGGAAAAGTATGACGGAGAACTGGTTAAGTTTGGAGATAATGCAGCATGTAAGATTTATGGAAAAGCATATATTTCTTTTGATGGAAAGCACAACACTGATAATCTCCTATATGTGAAGGGTTTAAAGCTTAATATTTTGATTGTTGTTCAAATGTGTGACAAAGGTTATGATCTAAGATTCAAAGATAATGGTTGTAAGATCATGGAAAGCTTTGGAATAGTGATTACTACCGGTAAGAAGAGTAGAGGTAACATTTACCAATTAAGAGGAACTAATGATTATTGTTTATTGGCTTAGACAGATGAGAGTTGGCTATGGCATAGAAGAATGTGTCATATCAATTTTGATAATTTGGTGAAGATAATTTCTGCACAAACTGTAAGAGATCTGTCTAAACATGTGAAGCCTACCAACACCATTTGCGAGTGTCAATTTGGGAAACAAACAAGAACAAGTTTCAAAAGAAAAAAACAATTCTCTGTTGGATTGTTGGAGCAAGTACATACAGATTTGTGTTGTCCCACAAGAACACGAAGTCTGCAAGGTGACAAATATTTTATGTTTCTTATTGATGATTATTCTACAATGACTTGGGTCACCTTTCTAAAAGAAAAATTTGTAGCCCTAGACAAGTTCAAAGATTTCAAGGCAATGTTTGAGAATGAGTTAGAGTTGAGGATCAAATGCTTAAGGTTTGATAGAGGAGGTGAGTTATCATCAAATGAATTCAATATTTTTTGTGAAGAACAAGGGATAAAGAGACAATTGTCTGCACCTAGGACTCTTCAATAGAATGGAGTTGTTGAAAGAAATAATAGGACAGTTCAAGAGGCTGCTAGGACTATGTTAAAGTAAGTTGACCTACTAGAATTATACTCAAGAGAAGCCATACATACTGTTGTGTACATCCTAAACAGAGTTCAAGTCAAAGGTAACAACTCTAAAACTCCTTTTGAATTATGGTATGAAAGAGTTCCTACAGTGAAGTATTTCAAATTTTTTGGTAGCAAATGTTATATCAGAAGAGAAAAACAAATAGGCAAGTTTGATGCTAGATGTGATGAAGGAATTTTTCTTGGTTACTCTACCAAGAGCAAGGCCTACCAGTGCTACAACAAGAGATTAAAAAAGATCATTGAAAGTTCTAATGTGAAGGTGGATGAAGAAAAGGAAAGAATATCAGATCTAAGTGGCTATGAATTAGATGAACCTGTGGCTATAGTGAATGAAGAAAAAGTTGAACAAGAAGACAGTCAAGATGAAGAAGAGGCTCTAGAAAATCTTGTTAAGACTCCCAAGTATGTAAGGATTAATCATTCTGAAGATTGGCTTATAGGTGACAAAAATAAAGGGGTACTGACAAGGAAAAGAGTTGTAGAAGAACAAGTGAATTACTATTTTCTTTCAAAAGTTCAACCTAACAATGCTAGTGAAGCTTGCAATGATGAAAATTTGGTAAAGGCTATGGAAGAAGAACTGATGCAAATAGAGAAAAATCAAACTTGGGAACTAGTTCCTAGATCTGCTAACAAGAATGTGATTGGCTCCAAATGAGTTTTTAGAAACAAGATGAATTAGAATGGAGAAGTAATAAGGAATAATGCAAGACTGATATGCAAAGGATAATCTTAGGTTGAAGGGATAGATTTTAAAGAGACCTTTTCTCCTGTGGCAAGGATTGAAGCAATAAGAATGTTTTTGGCTTTTACAGTATTCAAAGATTTCAAAGTGCATCAGATGGATGTCAAGTCTACATTCTTAAATGGTGTACAGACTAAAGAAGGCCTTGTATGCATTGAAGCTGTTGGGAATTAAGATGTTTCAACCTTTGCAAATTCCTAATGTTGTATTTATTTATCCCATGTTGAGTTGGCATAGTCGGCACCTTGTGTACATGCAGCAGGATAAATTTTGGTGACTTTGGCAACCGCAGTTTCCCCCTTGAATAATTAACGGGGGTTTGGGGGCAGTGCCCCCAAGATAGGGTCAAGGGGCGGAGCCCCTTGTAGGGGTCTAGGGGCAGCGCCCCTGGCATACTCCCTGTCACGGTATAGGGCAAGGTCGAGGGGTAGTGCCCCTGAAACCTCAACTGACTTTTATTTAATGACAAGTGTCAGTGAGTATCTTTGCATGAGAGAAAGGCATCTTTGGGTGGTCAAGGGAGGTTATGACAAGTTGTAAGAAGAATAAGATATTTTTAGTCAGTGTATGACAGATTCTCTTACAGTTGTAAGTGTTGTCAGTTATGATGGATTCTATGACAGTTGTAAGGTGTGTAAGAGCATCTGTCATAGCCTATCTTGGGACAAGGCGCCCACATTGGGATGGGATGTTAGACATGTGTCCTTAGGTGTGGGTTTTGGGGCATGAGTCCAAGATGGATACCCATCTCTAGAAGGTTCCATATTTGCCTTGTAAACTCTATAAAAATAGGTGCTTGGATGGGAGATAAGGAGTGTGTTTTTATAGGTACTGTTATGCTATTGGAATATCTCCAAATTTGACATTTGAATACTCCTAAAAGAGCATTGGCTCTGAAATTGTATTGTAATCTATTATTGTTTACTATAATACATTTGAATTGTGTTTTGGAGTGTGGGGTTTTTCACCCATAAGGGTTTTTCCCACGTATATCGTGTCTCTCTCTCTCTCTTATGTCTACTTTCGGTGTGTATGTGTATTGCTGCAATATCTCTGTTAGATGTTCTATGTTGCTATAGTTGTAAGAATTAAAATTGAATTTCCATACATCTCTCCTCGTTAGATTAGTGTAGGAAGTGATTTCCGCACACCTAGCTTCCTTTTAGAAGAAAGCTCCCAGAGCATGGTATGCAAGGTTAGACAAATATTTGTTGCAATAAAGGTTTAGTAAAGGCACCGCTGACAACAATCTCTATTTCAAAATCAATGATAATCAAATCTTGATTGTTGTAGTCTGTGTTGATGACATTATCTTTGGAGTAAATGAAGGTATGTGCCTGAAGTTTGTAGGAGAAAAGAAAAATGAATTTGAGATGTCTATGTTTGGTAAAATAAATTTCTTTCGACATCTACAAATTACTCAATCAGATAGAGGAATCTTCATTTCTCAGTCTAACTATGTGAAAGAGTTGTTGAATAAATTTGGGATGGAGGACTCCAAACCAGTATGTACTCCCATGGTGGCTGGCTGCAAGTTGAGAAAAACTGATGAATCACCTAAGATTGATCAGATGATTGGAGGATTTCTTTATCTAACTCAAACCAGACCTAATATAATGCATGCAGTATGTCTTGTGGAACAATTTTAAGAAGATCCTAGAGAGTCACATGTGATTGCAATCAAGAGAATCTTGAGGTATTTGAAAGGCACATTAGATCATGGCTTATGGTATCCAAAGGATAATGACTTCACTCTCAGTAATTATATGGATGCAGATTGGGCTATAGATGTTGATGACAGAAAAAGTACAAGTGGAGGTGCTTTCTTCTTGGGTAATAGATTGGTTTCATGGTTGAGCAAGAAGCAAGATTCAATCTCCTTGTCTACTGTAGAAGCAAATTATATTGCAATAGCATGTTGTTGCACTCAAGTATTGTGGATGAAGTATTTTTGAAGGACATAAGAGTTGTCTATGAAGATCCAATTGCAATCTTTTGTGACAATACAAGTGCTATAGACATTTGAAATCTAGTGATGCACTCAAGAAGAAAGCATATATGAATAAGGTATCACTTTTTAAGATAAAACGTGATAGATAATGAAGTAAAGATAGAATATGTGTCCACAAAGGATCATATTGTGGATATTTTCACTAAGCCTATGCCTAAGGATACCTTTGAGTATCTCAGAGAAAATTTAGGGGTTATTATCCATCCTACTCTAAACTAAGATGCATAGGAATGCATCAATCCAGTGGTGCCCAAAGACTCATTCTTTATCTGGATTGATGTTTTGAGAGCTACCTCTTAGGGAGAGTGGCTAGATGTTATTGACATTAGTTCCTGATTAAGAGCAGTAAGTGTTACAGTGTTGATGAAAGAATAATTTCAATTTGATCAGAGCAGCAGAGTGCAAGTATGTGCCATTTGCTATTGATGTCAAAGGGGGAGAGAAATCATGTGAAAACTCAGGGGGAGAAAGAGTGTAGATGTGTAAAAGGAAAGGGGGAGTATCTTGTCTTGAAGGTCTTTACAGTTTTTCACATCATATGTTTCCATCAATGACAAAGGGGGGGATTGTTGCAAGTATGTGCCTAACCGGTGTTGTCATTGATGTCAACATACTAGTGTTTCCATTGGTGTCAACTATAATCTTGTTTACAGTACAATAGTCTAGTAATTTGCTCCACATTTCTTGTAGAATGAATATCTTTGTCTTCAGATTGGAAGTTATTTAGAGGCATGTCTAAGATTCTATGTTCCATGTTTGATCCTCTGGTATGAATATTTGAGTGATTTATGTTCACCAGAGTGAGAACTACTTTTTTTGTATATTTTGGTGGTGACAGGGAGAATGTATTATGCTCAGCATTCCTCCGCATTTAAGTATTTCATTCAGCAATTCTGAAATCAAGTTTGTAATGATGAAGAGTGCCTTCAACTCCAATGGTTCATGTTTTGGTGGTCTACAAGCGATCTTTTCTTTATGATAATGGATAACAATTATGTTCAAGTGCTCCAGATTAAATAATCTTCTTGACAAAGTGATTAGAGGTTGTGCAAATGTTCTTGGTGATTACAATGTGCTTGTGGATATCTCCTGACCATTTTCCTACCTTTGGATTGATCAGCAAAGAGAAATATGGATCATGAATGAAGACTGTTCTTAGAAGACTTAATGTTAACATCAGTCTTGGCTGACCTAGTTGTTTTCACTACTTGTGGAGATACATCGAAGATTGTGGAAGCGTGTTGTGGCATGGAAGATTGCATATGACTCCCATCTAAGGCATAACATGATCTACTTACATATTTACCTTAGCAAATTTAGTTTAGGTCTAGACCTATTTCTATGTATGTTTGTAATGTCAACCTTGGAGATTGTTCCAATGGTTGATGAATGTAATGCCGACCTTGATGTACATTCCAAGGTTGATGAATTGTATGAAATCATGTAATTTAGTTGCGAAAAAGAGGTCCTTCTGTGAAAATGCGAAGATAAGTGAAAAGGTGTAAGAAGAGCAGAGTAGAGAAGTTATATTGTGCTTCAATGGAACTAAACCTAGGCATGGAGTAGATGCTATCAAATCAGTTCATGAACCCTTGATAGTGAGCCACCCTATGGTAGTAAGCTGACTTTAGCAGTGAGCCCCAACATTTGTAGTGAGCATTTTGGGCAGTGAGCCTATGTTTATTGGTATTATTATAACATATTTATTTCTATGGGCTAACAACCACCATAAATTTTCCCTTATAGGTTTTTCCGCATAAAAAATCTGATGTCTCATGTGTTGAATGTGTTATTGTGTTGAGCTTCTTATTACATGCTTTCATGGTTAGATATTAATAATAGTGATTGAACATTTCATGTGTTGATATTCATAAGTGGTTAAAATTTTTGAGGCAATTGATTCATCTCCCCTCTTAGTTGTCTTGTGCATTTCAACAAGATCTACACTTCTAAGGTGACATTTGTTTATGTTTGAATCATTTATCATTTGGATTTTGCCTCTATCCCACAAAGATACACACTCATATCTAATAATGGTGTTTGGAAGACTTGAATGTCTCTCTAGGGCTTGACTGGGGAAATCCTCTAAACACTACAAGCCCCAACCACACTTCTTTCTAATTGTGCAGGTTACAGGTATTGAATTTCATGGAGTGGAGTTGTAGAGGAAGGTTGCATGAGATAAGAATTTAGGAGCTGAAAGAAAGAAGTGAAACAAAGCATTTTTGAGACATGGGCACTTGAGGAAATGCCCTTTGAAGGTATAGAGATAGGAATTAGAGTTATAGGGACATTTTGTATCTAAAGGAGCTTCTATACCTTGAGAATCAGCCTGTGTTGGAATAGGGTGCCCAGGGCACTATCGTCTACATTTCCACTGACAAAAATAGATGGAACAATGATTATCAGTGTTGAAAGGAGTTTTGCATTCTGCATAGAAAACAGTGCCTTGGACTTGGTCGCCCAGGGCATTGTCCTTGAATATTCAGAATTCCTAACTTCAAAAAATGGTTTGTTATTAATCTATGTCCTCTTCCTTAATCTGTAAGCATTGTCTAGATTTACCAGTTTATTCACTCTTTTACATAAATAGGGTTTCTTAAATATTTGAGGATTATGATTAAGGCATTAGTTAGCAATTTCTAAGTTTCCACATTGTTCCAAGTGATAGCCCAACATCTTTGGTGAATGCTCTCGCTTAGTAGAGACTCACCTTGGTTGATATGTCCTTGAATGTTTGTTGTGAACCCATCAACACCAAAATCAACAATCAAACCCCATCCCTCCTTTTCACTATAAAACACTAACTTCCTTCTTCCATATTGTATTCATTTCCACTTTCTGTGAAGTAATATCAATGGATTTTATATATTTTTTAGAGTGCCTAGTTTGATTGCACTCATAATAGGTGCACTTTGTTTGCTAAGAATTTACATTTCTTCTTTCCCTTGATCTACAGTTGGCTACTTTGTGGCCAAACTTATTGTAGGTATAACAATATCCATAAAATGGTTAAGCATTATCCCTATTATACCTAGGCATTTTACTTCTGCATTCATTTGCCCTATGTCCCATCCTATTACAAGCATAACACCGAATAGAGTTCTAGCTCATCTTGCTTCTACATTTAGTAGCTTTATGACCAACATTATTGCAGGTGTAATTTCTTAAAGTATTTTGATTCATCTTGTTTCTATAGTCCATAGCTTTGTGACCAAACTTATTGCAAATAAAACAATTTCCATTGAATCTTTGAGAATACCTAATGTGAGCATATTGCCTTGTAGGTTGAGGATGCTTGAAATTTTTCTTCACATTCTTCCTTTGTCTTTGGATAGGAGTGAATTCATCTTGTTTTGAAGCTCTGTAAGTTTTTATCTTAGGATGTTTAGTGTAGATTTCTTCTCTCCTAGATTCAAACTTTCTTGTTGAATGAAAGTTATCATATAAGTTTGCAGAGGCATTGATCATAGGACTCTTTCACTTATCAAAACCAAGACCTGCTTTTTCTTTTGTTGGCTTTTGAGAAATTATTATTTTGTCAATAATATTAGTTCCTCCTTTCATTTTAGTCCCTTATCAATCTAATTTTTTGCCTTTTCCAGTTCTTTCCTTAGAGTAACAACTTCCTCTTCAAGTTTTGAACATTTAGATGATTCCTAATTGAGCCTGATATTTAAGCAATCTTCAATCCTTTTTCTTCTTCAACCATGACCTTTAACTTTGAGACCATGTCTTCAGCCTCCTTGAGCTTGTCACCTCCTTAGTTATCTCCTTCTATTAGAGTTTTTAGTTTCCCAATTTCTTCTTTTGATTCTTTGGCTTTTGTTCAACTTGTCAATTGTCTCCTTTGCTTTTTCAATCATATCTTCATATTCTAAATTTTGATCTTTTGCTTCATTAAGAGTTGTCTTGAGTTCTTCTTCAAGATCTATTTCACACTCATTAGACTCAAAGTCCCAACCTTCATGTTCCATTGCTTCTAGATCTAGTTCTGGTGCAAATATATCATTTTTCTTCACTTTAGATTACATGTGTTCAAGTGGAGGATCTATTTCAGTGGTTAAGCTTCTCAAAGGTACTTGGCTTTGATACCAATTGTTGAAGAGAATAGGATACTGCTCGAGGGGGGGCTAAATCAACACACATAAAAACTTTAACCAACCATTTTCTAATAAAACTAAATAACTTAGAAAACATGAAGAAAAACATGCAATCCAAAAGTCAAAACATAACATCATAGTTTTATGTGGAAAACCCTAAATTAGGGAAAACCATGGGGAGAATTAGCTCACAATATAAGATGCTCACTATAAACGTATTACAACATTATTTTAGGGCTTCAAATCAAGGAAGCTACTACTCCCTAATTTACAACTTTGATTTAGGGTTATAAGTCAAGAAGCTACTACTCCCTAAATGTTCATCTCACTACTATATCAATGATAATATAGATATGAGAACTTCTATGGAGAACACATCTGTTGTATACTAATGGTGAAGTCTGCTATTCATGCTCAATACATATCTTCAATCTAATTATGTGCATTTCATATCTTCTTCTACTCTACTCTATTCCCATTCACCTTAATTACCTTTCAAATGAATTATATCTTCTATGTATATCCTCTGCAAGGTCTTGAAACATTGATTAGGTCAGCATCCACAACAATATTGAATGTAACGTGTAGCTAGTCACTGGTCAGCCTTAACACATGAAAAATGATGGAAAAACTTCTTGTGCTCAAGGCATTATGAAAAACATCAGGACACATCATTCCATACCTTCCATACTTAGAAAAACTAGTTAGGAGCCTTCGTGCGCCATAGGTACTCAACCAGTTGCCTCATGGTTCTTAGCACTGTTGACTATTCATCTTTCAACTATTGGGGGGAAGCAAAAAACTCAATGCAAACCAAGGATTCAATCATGCAAGAGCTCAATAACAATCATACACTTTACTAGAGAAGTATCATACTAGACTATGCATTCGTAAGGTAAGAAATGTATCAGTCTGTAGAGAATAGAGTCTTCTGTACCTTCTGTAATTCTTCACAACCCAAAAAATGATATTACGGTAAAGTGCAGGGTCTGATACCTTTTGGGAATGATCATAGATATCAATGTATGCTACTCACCAGATCTACACACCTATGTCTAAACTTTCCAGAGGAATTCAAGAAAGGCTTAGATACTTAGAGTTCCAGAAGACATTTAAGGTTACAACTTTGCTTACAGCTATGACATTTTGATGTGGTACCAAAAAATAAAAATTATCTATATGTGGATCATATCTGATGTGTCTTGGACCATATACTACCTCCGTACAAGCTTTGATAATAGTTTTACACATGTTCCATCTTTTGAAGAACTTAACTTTTATATTCAAGCCCCAGAATATAATGTGACACCTCTGTCTCTTGAGTAATGTCTTTGCGGACCACTAGAACACTTGAAACATCATCATAGCATATAACATACTAATCTTAGTCATTCCTTAGAGCTGCATGACAAACAAATCTCTTCCAGAGGAATGTGGAGCATTCCATTGTCTCCCCATTACTTCTCTGCTTTGTCTAGGTGATGGCTAATGAACTATCCCTTGTAACTTTTCATGCTGAAAGAATGAGAGATTGAAACCTTGGATATAAAATTTCAATACATGTCAAAAACTATGATTAGAACCAAATGGCCAATTCTCTCCTTGCAGAGAAGTGCGAACCAATTCAAGTTAAATCTACCTTCAATTTTTCACTAGGAATGGGTGCCTTAGACACTTTTCTACTTCTTACCCTTGAGTGGGGTACTCCCAACTGATGAGATATGTATGTATATATTGATCCATACTTAGATATATTTTACTTTCTCCTATACTAATATATCTTAATAGTTCCTAGAAAACTTTGGGATGGCATTCCTGACTATATTATCTATAAGGATAAGGTAACTTGATATGCCACTAAAATCTAAGTGTCTATACCTTGCTAACTGCAATGGTCTCCTAGCAAAAAGATTCACTAAAGGTTATCCACCCTCTTTATTTGGATTCATTAGAGGGTTTGGGGAGACTTGCAAGTATTGTTGTTGTGGTATATTCTGGTTTTGACATTTGGTTGGAGACCCATATTTTGTAGTTCTTGAAGGTTTTGATATTGCATTACTCCTTGCTTGGGTGAAGGTTATGGCCTACCAGTTAGCCATCCATTCTAGTATTCAGGTTCTGTGGATGTGGTTGGTAATAACCCACAAGTGTCGATATAACATGGTTATTAGCTAGGGCTTGAATCATAGGAAATTTTTGGACAGTTGATATTGGGCCACCCATATGTTGTATAGTTGAAGTAGATGCACCAGGGGTGTCGTAAGTTCTAACATTATTAGAACTATTCATAGCTTGTAGTCTTAGGAGTAGGTCTTCTTTTTTCTTCAAAGTATCCATCCTAGCTACTCTGAGACTTAACTTAATCACCTCCCTTTCTAATTCTTCATCAGTTTGATTAGAACTAAAAGCTAGATTGGATATAGGACACTCATTTGCATTAGTGGATTTAGCTTTTCATGGTGAAGGAGAGTGCAATCTTGTATTAGGTGTTACAATTATGGATTCATGAGTAAACTATACAACAGACATAGGCACTGCCTAAGATTCATTTTGTGGAGACATTCTTACACTTTGAGAAATAAGGGGTGGTTCAATATAGAATATTTCATCACCCTCAGAATCAACATTCCCCTCAAGAACATTTTGACCAAAATAAGTCATGATCTATTCCCCTTGTTCTTCTCTTATTTGTAAACTATTTCTACTATCACCCAAAAGGGGTGTTGTCATGGAAGTAAGATCACCAATAGGGGGAGGAGTGTACTTATCGAAATCCTTAGCCCTCCATCCTTCATTTGTAATCTCTGAACTTATAGGCTTATTGGGATGCCCCTACTACAGTGATCTCCTATGCATCCTTATGCTTTGGTACTTTCTTTAGCTTTCACCAGTTTAGAGATTTCAACAGATTCACCACCCATGCTTTAGGGATAGAAGGATAATGCACTAAATAATACTTGTTATATAGATAACAAGTTTAAACTCTTACAAAAGATTTTAATGTTTGAATGCAATAACTTTCAAAGTATAATATAAAGATCTTACATGCTCTTCTTTCACAAAATTTTCTTCCTTACTCTACCGATAAGGAGATCATCAGAGTCGCCACCCTGAAAATAGTGGAATGCAATAAGTGATCTATGAATCAAGATGAGACATAATATTGGTTCTAAGTCCCTAGTAGAGTCTCCAATCTATTAGTTGTTTGTAATTCCCAACTTGATCTCAAAAGTGCAATCTAAGGAATAGCCAATTCTAATGATTGATTTTCCTTGAGGGATTCACCAATGAATAGGAAAAGTTAGATTATACTTTTCCTCTACACTTTAGGCTCTACAAAACCTAGGAGGGTAGTCCTTTACAATATTTATTCTAGATCTTCTACTATTTATCTAAAATATTATTCCTACTAGATGTGTTCTCTCTAATATGCCTAAAGAATTACTGATATACTAGAGTAATGGGCTAGATTCTTAGGTTTTAACATAATTCTCTTGCAGGAAAACATAGGAATAACATTATATTCATAAATTTGGATAGAAATGGAAATTTGTCTTGATTTTCAATATAGATGAACAAGGGGTTGTATCAGACAAAGGTTTTAAGAGATCAATGCCTCAATCAAGGGCTACAGAGTCAAAATAGATATAAATGAAACCTAATTCAACAATATTTTCCCAGTTTGTAGAACAATATGACAATGTATTACACTGTCATGATTCTATTAGTTCAAAACCAACTCTACTTAGGAATACTTGCAAACATTCATATAATTCAATAATTCTCTTATAGTGTTAAATTCAATCCTTTAGTAAAAGCCAGAAGAAGAACATTTATGCACAGGAAAGATTTTGAAGATGAATAGAATGATCCTTGATCAATTTCTATTCATAAATGAAATGAGGAATACAATGTAGGAGACAATATAGTTTTGAACTTTGGCAATATATTTAAGCTATGAACTCGTATTGTCATACAAGATTAGGAAGTACATCAAATTTTATTCTCAAGTAATCACCTAAACTAAGAAAAATTGACTCTATTACTATATGCTGTATGATACAAAACTCTCCAAGATTATTTATCAAAGGCCCTAAATTCCCTTTTATAGAAACAAGGGAGCAAAACAAGCCTCAGGCCTTATGACAAGTGCCACATTTTCATTTGAAAATGTTTACACCAACAAGAAACAAGTATAACTACTCATGGAGCAAATATTCCATAAGGAGAAGAAGTTGTTACATGTGAAGTTACAAATCTTGTTGCCCCCAAAGATGCTTGCAAAAGGATGTTGTGACATACTCTGCTATTTCTCCTTCCACTTTCTCTAAGTTTCCACTGCTTTGAAAGAATCAGTGATGTAAATGAGGACAAAAAGTAGAAATCCACTAAAGGACAAAATATCTTGTTAGAGCTAATCCCATGCTGATGTTGAATAAGAAATCAAAGAAGCATATCCTCTTTTTGAAAAAGGAATATATTGAACAATAATAACTACCACATGCCATATCATTAAATCTTACAAATCAGGAAAATTATTATATTTGTCATCCCAAGCCTTATATTTCTCCTTTATAGGCCACTAAAATACTAAGAATTCATTAACAGTAGGTGTATACTTATTATCATATTTTGCCAGCGTAATTTATTCAACCTCTCTCAAGAATTCCTCTATACATTGATATGTATCCCATTGTCTACCTACACTGCCTTTGAAGAGATCAACATCAATTCTATCATCTTTGCATATCAGAAAAGAGAGAGCTAGAATAATAGCCTCAAACTAAGAAATCTATATCTGGTAAGGCTTAAACTCACCATTTTCCTTTTGATGCAGCACACAACATACACTCAATAGAATTGTGTCATTAAACATATGAGAGCCAAAGATTTGGAAGATGGAACATAAAAAAAACTTCTATTCATCAACTCTGCCACTACAATGAGATAAAACTCTCTTATATCCAAGAAAAAAAAAATTACCTTTTTTGGCAGATTTTGACAATTGTCAGATTTTGCCATTTTAGGTAATTTTACAATCATATCTTGAGAATCTAGTTTTTTCCCAAAAGCTTCCTAAAACTAAGGTAGGATGAAAGGCCAACTAATATTCTAAATTTGAAACACGAGTTTCGAGTTATTACAAAAGCAACTTTTTAAAAATCTAGAAAAAAACACTAAATTGCCATTTTGAGGGCCAAGATGAAAGTTTCAAGCCTCAAAAAAGTACCAAGACGGGATCTAACCCACTAGGGCAAGTTGCGAAACCACTGGCCACCTCATAACGCATTCACCTATAAAATTTCGTAGAAAACCCACATCTGAGTCAAAAATTATGACCTTCGGAAGTCCCTACATCACCTTTTGAACCTCAGATATTAACCTTGCACTATATCACTATCAAACTCCTTAATCCTAGCTTGTGGCTTCTCTTCAAGTTGGTGTACAAATCCTTGGAACTCCCCTACTACCTTGACTATGGTGTAAGTAGGCTTATGTCCCTTGGGGGGTCAGGTTCATGGGCAGATCCCTTATACATCCCCATTAGATAAGTAGTCCTTGTGATCCATTTATTTAATACAGGCATAGCCTACTCCTTATCCTCAGAAATTTTCTTGACTACCATTAATAATTTATAGTAGTCCCTATGGACATTCTCTACCTTTCTCAAAACTTTACTCAATAGATGTCCAAGCACACTTGAGACAATGTGCATATTATTCTCCTGCTTATCTCTTCTGAAAATTTCCTCAAAGGAATTGAGTTGTTCTCTTTATTCTTCATTCTCCTTTTCAAGTTCAATTTTTGGGGGTGGAGCTAAAGAACTACTAGAAACCATGGTTGCCACATCTCTCACAACTATTACCATTGATGGGGGAGAAGAGACTTGTGTAGGTTGGTGTTGGTGTTGTTGTTATTGTTGTTGCCACTAAGCTTCTAACTCCTTCAATTTATTATATTCATGCAAAACCTACATATGCTCTTCCAGCAGTTTGTCATATTTCTTTTGTAATGCATCAGTAGTTGGCTTCCTAAATTTGGCAACATCAACTGCCATTGCTGCTATTTCAATTGCAAAAGTGTCATACACTCTTTTGATAATTAAACTTCCCCTCAAGTCCTGATCATGTTTAATGGTTTGTTAGTGTTAGGGACCAAATCCCAAATTGCCATGGTTTCCCATTTTGAGCTAAACCCTACACTAGGGCTCATCCTCAAAATAAAAAATTTCTTTATTGTATCCAAGGTAATGACAAAAGCGATATCCCATTCAGGGAGCAATAAAATTCCACTCTCTCTGACCATACACATGCCTTCCTCAAGAGAAATATCTTTAACCTCTACTTTCATCTGTGTTAGTATTTTGAAGGACACTTGCTCCTAAGTTTCCCACAAGGAGACTTTGCCCTTTCTTCTTTTAATCTTCTGGCATATTCATCCTCTACATCTCCATAAAAAATCAGAAAATTCTTGGGATTTAATAAATTGTTCATCATCCAAGAATGTTTGGCATGCCAAGGCCCTTATATCATCTATATATCTTTTCCCTCAATGATTATCTTTGTTAGTCTATCCAAGGATGGCTGCACACTTTCATCCCTCTTAGATGAAGGCATTTCTTTGATTATATCATCCCCAGTTATTTTAAATTATTCCTCATCATCAGAGATGATTGGATAATCCACTAGAGGGGATTCATCAACCTTTCTTCTTTTTGGGGAAGACTCCCTTGGGGGTGAGGCCAATTCTATTATTTGTGTAGGAGGAATCATTTGTTGCATTGGTGGAGGAGACAGGGGAAGTTGGGTATGTGGGGGAGATTGTTGAGCCTGCTCCTTAATCACCACACCTTTAGGTCTTCTTTGGAATGTGTACTTAAGTGTCTCAACACTCGGAGGCTGGTATGATGGCCTTTCTTCTACAACAAGAGCTTTACTCGTTGCCTTCTCCTCTCTAGCAATAGCTTCCCCAATTATTTCATCAATATTCCCAAGAATTGCCTTAATCCTTGTAATTAGGTGCAAAATGCTTGCAAATTCCCCTGGGTAAGAGGCATCCCTCTTTCTTTTCCTATCCTCATATGTCAAAAATGTCGTCCACTTAACCTTTATTTGCTTAACTTCCTTCCCATTACTGTAGTTTCTTATTACATCCTCAGCATCATAAGTATGGTGGGTAAATTGGGATCTCTTTATGCTTTTTTTGAGGCTATTTATGAAAACTTCGGGATCACAGTTTCTTGCACGTTCCTGATCCATCCTATATATCTTGAGCTTATCATTTAGTTTATCAAAACCTTGTCTATTCATTCTGAAATCAGAAAAAATTGTTAGGAAAGGAAAGAAGGAGCCTTTCCTTTGATTTGGTAGATGGGCTTTCTCTGACTCAGCTAATTGCCAAATAACTTCAAGGAAACCAACCCTTAGGGGTACAAAATTTGGTAATATGTGAGGAAGGGGCCGATAAATGATTGATGCCCTAGACATAAGGTAATGACTAAACGACCAGCAATAGACAACAAGCGGTCAACTGCAAATTAGAAAAAAATGTAATTGATGCTTATATAAAACCCTAGGGCTTAGGGTTTTAGACCTATGAATAGGTTAAATTCAACACCTCTAACACTAAACCCTAGCAAAGAATTTCCATATTTTGGAACATGGAGCAAGACTACAACAAGAATCTTGTTGGGAATTAAGGTGTCTCAACCTTAGTAATTCCTTGTATTTATTATTTGTAATGTATTTATTTATTAGCCTATGATGTAATTAAGTTCCACATCCTATTTTGTCATTTAGTTTGAAGTGACATGATGAGTTGTAAGGTGACTAGAATGGTCAACCCACTCCATGTGGATATAGGTATCCCATATTGTGGTAGAGGTTTTCTACCATGTGTCGACATCTTGAGCAATGTGTAAGGAATTATGACACGTAACAGTCATGACAAATTCCTATGATAGATTCTATGACGCATAAGAGTCGTCAATAGGAGATCCTATGACATGTGAGGACATGTGTGGAAGAGCATATTTGTGGAAGGCATCTTTGGGCACCCAAGGGAGGTTATGACATGTTGTAAGAGGAATATGCTATTTTTAGTCAGTCTATGATAGATTCTCTTATAGTTGTAAGTGTTGTCAGTTATGATGGATTCTATGAAAGTTGTAAGGTGCATAAGAGCATCTGTCATAGCCTATGTCGGGACAAGGTGCTCAATTGCGATGGGGTGATATGACAAGTGTAAAATAGATGTTGTGATGATGGACAAGTGTCCTTAGGCATGGGTTTTGGGCCATGAGGCCAAGATGGACGCCCATCTCAAGAAGGTTCCATTTTTGCCTTGAAACTTTTATATAAACAGGTGCTTGGATGGGAGATGTAGAGTGTGATTGACAGGTACTATTATGCTGCTGAAATATCTCTAGATACGAGTGTCAAAGACTCCTATAAATACTAGCATTTCAAGTGTGTTGTAAACATTTCTTTTTTTGATAATACATTGTGAAGGTTTTGGAGTGTGGGGTTTTTCTCCTGAAAGGGTTTTCCCCACATTGTATATATATATATATATATATATATACATATATATATATATATCTTCTAACTACATTCTGTGTGTATGTTTATTCCTGCAATATATCTGTTGTTGGGTTAATAACACTGTAATTGTAAAGGTTAAAAAAGAATTTGCATACATCTCTCCTCATTAGATTAGCATAGGAAGCATTTTCCGGACACCTAGCTTCCTTTCAGTTGGTATCAGAGCTTGATCACCTTTGGTCCTAGTTGTTGGGTAGGGGTTTTTTGAGCTGACCTTAGATTGAGTGGGAGTCTGTGTAGAGTATTTTATAATCTTGTTACAAGAAGGAGATTGCAGGCACATCTGAAAGAGTAGAGGTGGAGAAGTTTAATTATGGAAACTTAAGATGGAAGGCATGCTTGTTGACCAAGACCTATGGGAAGCAATTTTTGGTGTAAAAGCAACAATGTCACAAGATGATTGGGATCTCAAGGATTGGAAAGCTTAGGAGCTTGTGAGACTCTATTTGGCTGACTCTATCTTGTTAAATTTCCATGAGGAGAAGACCGCAAAAGACCTATGGAAGAAACTGGGAGATTTTTATCAGGCCAAATCCCTAGTAAACAAGTTATTCCTGAGGAAGAAGTTGTATTCTTTGAGGATTGAAGATGGAGGATCCATTGCAGGCCATCTGAATGATTTTAACATGCTAGTTGCACAGTTGACATCCATTGGTGTGAAAATGGAAGAGGAGGATTGTTGTATGACCTTGCTTTGTTCTTTGCCGGATTCATGGGATCATCTTGTAATGGCCATCAGGAGTACCACATCCACCTTTAAGATGGATGAAGTGGTGTCTTCATCTTTATCTGAAGAGATGTAGAGAAAATCATCTGAGTCGGTCAAATAGGCTCTTGTGGTTCATGGAAGACCCAAAAAGAAAGGTAAAAAGAAGGACAACATAGCTGAGAAGGGTAGATCCAAATCCCATGGGAGATCCAAATCTCCTAAAAATTCCAAGGCTCTCTATTGGAACTATGGAAAAACTAGGCATTTCCGAAAGGAATGCAAAGAAGAGAAAAAGAGAAAGAAAAAGAATGTCGCAGATTTAGATTCTAACAAGTCACAAGATGATGGTGATTCTTTCATCACAGCCGTGGCCACCCATGCATCTGATGATGTGTGGTTGATTGATTCTGGTGCATCTTTCCACATGATCTCGCATCGAGACTAGTGTACAAAGTATGAAGAGTTTGATGGTGGAAGAGTGTACCTTGGTGATGATTGTCATCTGAAGATAGTTGGTCATGGAAGAGTCACAATTTGATTCCCTGATGGACAAGTGAAGGGGATCTCTGGGGTCATGGACATCCTAGGCTTAGCACAAAACCTACTCTCTATAAGTAAATTGAATGATGTCAGTGTGCAGGTTGTCTTTTTGAAAGAAGGATGTAAGATGACTAGAGGATCTATCATGCTTGCAAAGGGTACTTGAAGAGGTACTCTATTTTAGTTGGAGGCATGCACTTCACAGTGCAATAGTTCATCTAATTCGAAGAAAAGAGCTGTAGTAACTTCATCCCCACCATTGGAATCAGTAGTGAAAAGATTTGTTGTATCAAATTCTAATGGTAGTACATTTTGGTTACCTAAGGGTGCTCATGCTTTGGTAGTCAAGCTTCCTACTGAGAAGACAATGTTATGGCATAAAAGACTTGGCCACATTGGTGAGAAGGATCTTAGAAACCTAAAAAATAAAAACTTCATTGAGAGGTTAGATGATTGTAATCTCAGTTTTGACTTTTGTAAACATTGTAATCTCGAGTTCTCATAAGTCTTCTGATGTGTTGGATCTTATTCATTTTGATATGTTTGGTCTAGTTAATGTTCCTTTGATATCTAAATATGTATATTTTGTATCATTCATAGATGACTATTGTATAAGAACATGGGTCTATTTCATCACGAGCAAATTTGAAGTCTTCAGTCAGTTCAAAGAGTTTAAACCTTTTGTTGAGAATCAGACTAGTAAAAAGATTAAGTGTTTGAGAACTAATAACGGTGGTGAGTTCTATTCTACAAAGATTGATAAGTTATGTAAAGAACATGGGATTGAAAGACATAAGACAACTCCATACACCCCGCAGAAAAATGGAGTTGCAGAGAGGATGAATAGGACACTAATGGAGAAGGCTAGGAGTATGCTTAGTGGAGCAAGCCTCAAACAAAAGTTTTGGGCTGAAGCTATAGCCACTGCTTGCTACCTGGTAAACAAGTCTCCTACATCAACTCTTGTTGGTAAGACACCCATGGAGGTGTGGTCCGGTAAGAAGCCTTCAATAAGACATCTTCAGGCTTTTGGTTGTGAGGCATATGCTCATGTGCCTAGGGAGAAGAAGTCAAAATTGGAGAACAAGGTTGTTAAGTGTATCTTCATTGGCTATGGTGTTGGTGTGAATGGATACAAGCTTTGTGATCCTATGGCTGAAAAAGTGCTGTATAGAAGAAGTGTTATTTTTAGAGAGCTAATTATTTTTAGAGAGCTAAGACATTCTTGCGTTGTTCTACAACCAGAAGAGAAAGAAAAGAAAGAGGATGTGGTTTAGTTTCCCAGTACCCCTGAGAAGACTGAATCGACAGACCCTGTGAGACCTAATGATGAGAAGATCTCTAGTAGCTCTAAAAGCTTAGAAGAAGAAGTAGAACCTCAACCTCAGCCTTTGAGGAGGTCTACACAATTACAGAAGCAACCTGATAGGTTTGGTTATTCATTTCTAGATTCTAGTTGTGCTTTTCCCTTGCTTACTAACACTAATGAGCCTAGAACTATGACAAAGGCTATGGGCATGAAAGATGCAGGTTCTTAGAAGGAGGCCATGGAAGATGAGATGGCTTCTTTGGAGAAGAATAAAACTTGGGACTTGGTGCCTTTTCCTGAAGGATGGAAACCTATTAGCTGTAAATGGGTGTTCAAGAAGAAATTCGGTGTAGATGGCAGTGTTGAAAAGTACAAGGCTAGATTGGTTACGAAGGGGTATTCACAAGTGGAGGGGATTGATTATGGTGAAACCTTCTCTCCCATTGAAAATGGATGTGAAGACAACATTTCTTCATGGTGATTTGGGGGAAGAGATTCATGTGTCATAGCTAGCGCATTACATAGAAAAATGTAAAGAAAATTTGGTTTGTAAGATGAAGAAGTCTTTGTATGGTTTGGAGGAATCTCCTAGGATGTGGTATATGAAATTTGATGCCTTTGTGTTGTCTATTATATTTTTGAGATCAAAATCAAATCATTGTATGTATTACAAATTTGACAATGATCGCATTCTCATTATTGCATTGTATGTTGATGATATGTTGTTAATTGGGAATGGTAAGAATATGATTTCTGATTTAAAGTCTCAGTTGTCAGCACAATTTGAGATGAAAAACTTAGGGGAAGCTAGGTACATTTTGGGAATGGAAATTAGAAGAGATAGAGCAAACATAAAACTTTGGTTAAGCTAGAGTAAGTATGTGAAAACCATGTTGGATAGTTCACTATGGCAGATTGTAGACCATTGTGTGTTCATGTTTCTTTGGGGAAAAAGTTATCTATTAATGATTGTCCAAAATCTTCTTTTGAGGTGGAGGACAGGAGCAGAGTACCTTATGCTAGTGATGTTGGCAGTTTGATGTATGCTATTATCTGTACTGGACTAGACATTCCCCAAGCAGTGGGAGTCCTTAGTTGGTTTATGGCTAATCCTAGACAAGTACATTGGGATGCAGTAAAGAGTGTTTAGATATTTGCGGGGCACTTCTGAGTATTCCCTATGTTATCATGGTCATCCTACAGGACCTCCACATTGTGTTAATATTCATGGATTTGTGGATTCTGATTAGGCAGGTGACATTGACAGCAGGAGATCTACCAATGCTTATGTGTTTACTATGTTCGGTGGTATAATTAGTTGGATGAGTAAGCGGAAACCTGTGGTTTCTTTGTCCATGATAGAAGCTGAGTATATGGTAGCTACTCATTCTTGTAAGGAATCCATTTGGCTTAAGAGATTGTGTTCAGATATTGGTGTTGATGCAGGACAGATTACTATCTGTTGTGACAGTCAGAGTGTGATTTGCCTAGAAAAGAATCCAACTTTCCATGCCAGAACAAAACATATTGATGTACAGTTTCATTTTGTTTGAGACATGGTAAAGGATGGGAAGGTGACATTGGAGAAGGTAGACACTTTGAAGAGTGTTGCAGATGCATTGACGAAACTAGTGGGCAAAGAGAAGTTCAGATGGTGTTGGGAGTCTATAGGCCTCTTGGCCTATAGCAGTTAAATCATGTTATTTCTATTAGCTCTTACAGGGTGTTCGACAAGTATGAGAATGTTGGGAATTAAGGTGTCTCAAACTTGGTAATCCCTTGTATTTATTATTTGTAATGTATTTATTATTTGTAATGTATTTATTTTATTAGCCTATGATGGAATTAAGTTGCACATCATGTTTTGTCATTTAGTGTGAAGTGGCACAATCAGTTGTCACTCCACTTGTAAGGTGACTAGGATGGTCAACCTACTCCATGTGGATATAGGTGTCCCATATTGTGGTAGAGTTTTTCTACCATGTGTCAACATCTTGAGTAGTGTGTAAAGAATTATGGCACGTAACGGTCATGACAGATTCCTATGACAAATTCTATCACGCGTAAGAGTTGTAAATAGAAGATCCTGTGACAGGTGAGGACATGTGTCGAAGAGCATCTTTGGGCTCCCAAGGGAGGTTATGACATGTTGTAAGAGGAATATGCTATATTTAGTCAGTATATGATAGATTCTCTTACAATTGTAAGTGTTGTTAGTTATGATGGATTCTATGACAGCTGTAAGGTGCATAAGAGCATCTTTCATAGCCTATCTTGGGACTAGGTGCCCACATTGGGATGGGGTGATATGACAAGTGTAAAATCCATGTTGTGATGATTGACAAGTGTCCTTAGGTGTGGTTTTTGGGCCATGAGGCCAAGATGGATGCACATCTCAAGAAGGTTCCATTTTTGCCTTGAAACTTCTATATAAAGATGTGCTTGAATGGGAGATGCATAGTGTGATTGACAGGTACTGTTGTGCTACTGGAATATCTCCAGATATGAGTGTTGAAGACTCCTATAAAGACTTGCATTGGAAGTGTGTTGTAAACATTTCTTGTTTTGATAAGAGATTGTGCAAGTTTTGGAGTGTGGGGTTTTTCTCCTGAAAGGGTTTTCCCCATGTTATATCTCAAGTCTCTCTCTCTTCTGTATGCATTCTGTGTGTATGTGTATTGTTGCAATATATCTCTTGTTGGGTTAATAATATTTTAAATTCAAAGGTTAAAAAAGAATTTGCATACATCTCTCCTCATTAGATTAGTGTAGGAACCGTTTTTCGCACACCTAGCTTCCTTTCAAAGCCAAGTAAAATTTTTCAAAGTCCCATTAGTGGGTTTGAATTTATGTCTAATAAATATTGTTTTTGAGTGTCAATGGAATGATGTGAATGGCCTTTAAGATTACTCTATGAGTTATTTTGTTATTTTTATGTAACCCAACTCATAATGGTTGAATGTGTTAGTTACATTTTGGTAATTTAACCCCAAGACCTATAGGAGCACATGTATCAAGGGTTAATTGACATCTCTATGTGGTATTGTAAGTAGATTAACTAATCAAAGGTGGATACCCTTAGGACAATATCTTTTAAATCAATTTTCTTATACCTTTTAAATGTGGTAATGCTAAATTGAGATCAACATAGGAGCCAACTTCTTGGCATCACATGATGGTTAGAGTAAGGGCTTTACAAGGGCATAGGTAGGAGTCAACTTCTTAAAACAAGCTCTATAACATAGCTTGTTCTACTCTTTCTATGGTGATCACCAAAATTATGAATCGTATGATCCACATCAAAGATTATCTTAGCAATGCTCCATCTTGACAATAGTTAGGGAGTGTGCTCTACCTAAAGAAGTATTTGGCTAGAAATCATAGGGTTCTAGTAGGCCTTCACTAGTATCATGCAAGTGATGGATGCTAGCAGCTACCTAATTTCATAGGTTGAGATAGGATTTCACTAGTGGCATGCAAGTGACAAATGCCAATACTAGTCTACATTTCACCAATGGTATGTAGGTAATGGAAGCCAATATCTACCAATTTGAGGAGTCTAGTATTTTCACTGGAGTATTAGATTGTTTATGTGTGCTTCTTGTGTTTTGTCTATCTGAAGTATGTTTCTCATGGTTCTAGTTGTTAAATTAGTCCAATTGATTGATAGTATAGGCAATATTCTTAGGCAAGGTTATATCATAAGACCCCTTGCTTTCTTGCCACCACAATTGCCTATGAAAAGGACATGACCCATGGTGTAGCACAAGATGCATCAATGTTTCTTTTTATGGATAGGATTTATTTGAGGCCTTATGGGTTAGTGAACTAGGTAAAGGGGAAGATGCTTGAAGTAAGGTGGCAATTATCCTCTTTTTCTATCTATTCAAGTTATGTGTACCTATGATGTGCATATGAGACAATCCCATTTTATAGGTGTGGTGCATGTGGGAATTAGTCGCATTGTGTATATGTGATATAGGTGTAAACTAGTAATATTCTATATGTATGTTGCATGCATGGGTTAGTCACACTATGTATATGTGATGCATGCCTAAGTTATTCACAATGTGTGTATGTGATTTATGTTTGAGAAAATCACTATGTGTGAATATGCAATGTCTATATGAGCTAGTCACTAGGTGGCTTTGTTGTTTGTACATTGAAGTTGGCATTAAACCAACATTTGACTAGACTACATTTTCTATCACACTATCGTATGAGCTAAAATGGAATCAATGATTCACTTAAAGGCTATGATTTTAACACTGAGATTAGAGATCTCATATCAAAAGGAGAGGAGGTAGTCTCTCTATTGCTTGTGTATGAACTATGCAGCCTCTTATTCTTAGGAATGGATACATAGGTAGGGCCATTGTGAATAAACCCTTGAGGTTTAGCTCTGGGTCTAGGGATGACCTTGAAATTCGGAGCTTACCATATTTAGTGGGAGTATATAAGTTGTGACACATGTTTGTTGTCATGATTATGGTTGGTAATGCTTTGAAGTTGACACTTCTAATTCCCATAAAAGTTGTTTAGTTGATTAAATTAGTACTTGATATGTAGTAAGAAAAGAAAATATAATAATAGCTAGAGTGGTTATTATAAAATATTATATATTGATAATTTTATTTAAATATTTTCTTCTTTAATGATTAATAAACTATGCAATATATTATTGTTTATTGTGATGAATAATGATTTAATGAGAAAATTTTTAATAAGGTGTGAGGATGTAAGTAATTAGATTAAAGATACAATTTTATCTGGACTATTTTCTCCCCTCCTTTCCCTCCCACTCTGCCTAGACTATTTTCTCCCGTCTTTCCCTCCCCCTCGCTCCCTCTTAAGTGGATAAAGATTATAGGCAATCGATACGAGGGATAAATATTATATGCAACAGATAATATGCACTTAGAGGTGCCAGCATACTTAAATAATCATTAAAAAAAATTAGCCATTGACAATATAATTGGCAATAAATAGCATTATTAAATAGTAATTAGGATAGATATCCTAATTATATTTATTCAAATATAATATAAAATTTGTTATTTAGGATAGATAAACGGTTTGAGAATACATCTCTCCCCATTTTTAGATAAATGTATATAGAACTATTTTTTTATTCACTCAAAAATATTTTAAAAATAAATTTTTAAAATTATTTTATTTACTATTTATTTAAAAAAATTGTGTCTGATTGTAATTCATTCAATTATTATTTGATAATTATTTAATAGTCACTACATCAGCTGTTCCTACCCGTAACTGCTAGTGTATGTTATACCTCTGAACATAATAACAGTTGAAAGCATAGTAATGATGTTACTATTGACAGACGGAACAAGCTGGGAATTTTAAGACAATAGCATTGTAAAGATTGACAGTCATAACAAGATGAATTTTAAGACTAGCATTGTAAGGATAGATCGTCATAAAATATTTTTCCCTAAGTGGTGAAGAGGTACCATCCGGAGTTGAAGTGGCTGCTGGTGGCAGGCTTAAAAAAATTGTGTGTCACGTAACCAGGGCAGAATATGTATCTATGCAACTTGCAAGTAGCGAGGACGTAGAGGTGCCTATGGTACCTGTATAACCTGATACCAATTATAACCTGTAGACAATTGGCAGAAATTAGCAGCGATCACACATTATTCATTGTCCAGCATGTTCAAAATACTTCTACATTATCTGTATGTTTTTATCACTATGCATATAAGAAAATGAAATAAAATACTGTCCTAAATTAATAATAAAATTTGCATGCTTTTTAATAAACAGCAAAATAAACTACTGGCTGATCATTACTAACTCCTCAATAGATATTCAACTCACTCTCTATTTTATATTGGTTAATCTTTATCATGAACAATATAAAGCTATAAAGCTATAAATATAAATAGGGTTCGGAAGCTATAAATAGAGTTCTGAAAAGGTTATTAAGCTGCGGTTACAAAGGAGAAAATACAACTACTTTGAAGGACTGTTTTAAAAATCCAGATACCTAAAACAAGGGTTGAGTTTCTGGCACACAGCAATGGAGGCCACAAGGAACAAAAGAAAAGGTGAAGATGAAGCACAAGAAGAAGTGGAAATCAATGCCCGAAAAATAACAAACCTGTTGAAGCCTTTTCCCAAGGAACATATGTTTGAAATTCTCAGCCACGCTGTTAGCAAGTATCCTGATCTGTTAGAGTACACAGAAAAAGTTGCTGAAAATAATCCTGCTCACAGAACTCTTCTTGTCAGCGGCATCGGTAGGAACACCACCTCAGAAAACCTAAAATCCATATTTTCTTTATACGGAGAGCTGGAAGAATGTAAGGTGGTCATGGACGAGGACATTGGTAGATCAAAAGGCTATGCAATTGTTACTTACAAGCACTTGGAAGGCTCACAGCAAGCCCTCAAAGTCCCCTGCAAAAGAATTGATGCCAGATATACTCTATGCCAGGTTTGTTGTGAAGAAAAGAAGCCTGCTGAGCCAGTTATTGAACGAATGATTTCTGTAAGAAAAGTCCCATCTGACATGCATGCCGAAAGGCTTTTCATGTTCTTTTCTAAGTATGGAGAAATAGAAGCGGGACCCATAAGATTTGATAAGAAGACTCCGAATACTATTTTTATATATGTGACTGTTGAGGGAGCCAGGAAGGCACTTGTGCACCGATTGAAGAATATTGGTGGGCATTACATGGTCTGCAGTATGGCCAGTGGAGATTGCTCTGTGGACTCCAGTGAAGTGGCTCCTGTTAATGCTACGAATTTAACAATGCCATATGGGGTTTCAGTGTTGGGTGATAACACACAGTTTCTTAACATGAATTCCCAAAAGATTGATGCCAATTTGTCTACACAGGGAGGTGTTGGAAGCTACCAGGGTGGGATTAATGATCCTCAAAACAAGGAATCGGATCTGCTACAGAGTTTAAATTGGGAACCTCGGCATGTGAGGCCTCAGTTTGGGCCCCAAATCGGCCATTCTAAAAATCAGCATTCAACCATGCATTCTTGGATAACTTGGTCCAAACTACATAGTTTCCACTATCAACAAACTGGGATGAATGCCTCCAGTTCTTCTCCACATTTTCCAGATACTGATCTAAGCCTGGGTCTTCTCTCAATTCCCCAACATGACTCACCAGACGTAGAGCACAGTGCAGAAAGTAGCTCCTGCTCCTCCTCTTCAGTCTAGTGCTTTTGATTTGATGAGATTTTCATTTTAGTGGTATTGTTTGCTTTCATTAGAATTTGAATATTCATGAATAGATATCATGTTTTCTTGAGATTTTCATAAGTGAGATCGTTAGGTTTCATAAGCATTTCAGTGAAATCAGTGCCTGAGCAAGGTGAGGATCCAGGGACGAGGGAGAGGGAAAGGGCGAATATATGAATGGTTTATTGCTCCTTTTTTGTTCTGCTGTTGCTGGTGTTGTTTTTCATGTTGTTAATGATAGACTGTACTGAGCTGCAAGGTCGCAGTGGTTTTTTGTTTGGCTGTCGTCGCTGTTTTGAGGCCATTATGGGGCCGTTTTTGTAAGATTTATATATGCATGTGCAGAGAGAATATGGATGGCCTCCATCCTCATACTGTAATCAGTTTTTAATATTAATATATGTTTAGGTGGTAGCCACCTTGTGTTTTACAAATAAAAAATAAAAAAATCAGTAGATACTATTTACTGCAGATTGTGTTTTTAATCAGAAATTATTTTAGTGGTGTTATTGAGTTTGAGTTGTTTGGTTTCTCGAATTTTATTATATTGTTTATGATTGATATGTTTAAATTTTTGAAAATTTCAAATAAGTAGAATTTTATTAGTTTTAAGTGGTTTTATGAGGAATTTTAGGATTTGTTTATGAATTGCTATTATTAATAGTAATAGTTGTATTTTTAGGTTGAATATTTTTATATTATAATATTTTAAAAATCTTTTTAGCATTAATATTTTTTTATACTTAATATGTTAGTATTTCTTAAACTCAAAACTGTATGTAAAGATTTTGAAATACAACTAAAATTATTTTTGTTCTTTTAAATATAATAGATGTAAAACTAATATTAATTTCTTAGCATTTTATAACTGGATGTTTTCACAATATTTTTTAAGTTGGAATTAGGATTAGGATTACAATCAGAGTTAGGGTCAGAATTAGAGTTACGGTTGACATTACATTTAAAAATTACTCTTGACAATAATCTAACCCTAACTTTAATCTTAGCAGTAATGCTAACCCTAACCCTAATTATAATAAATAGATTAATTATTAGATTAATTGTAACTCTAACTCTAACCTAAACACTAACACTAACCCTAATTTTAACCAATAACTACAATTCTAAATATAATATATAATATAATATAATTATATTTAGAATTATTATATAATATATTATATAATTTTAATTATTATAAATAAATAAATTAATATTATATTATATTTAATAATTATTATAATATATCTAATCTATATTATAATATTATATTATAATTATAATATTTCATATAATTATATAATATAATTTATAATATAGATTAAATATATTATTCTAATATAATATTATAATATTATTAATTATCATTAAGTAATTTTATTTATTATATTTATTACTATATTTATAATTATTTTTAATATTATAAACATTCTCTATAAAATGTTATTATATTACAATAATATAATAATACAAATATAATATTGAAACTTTAAAATATGAAATTATTTGTACATAAAATAATAAATATTTATAATAAAATAATAATATAAATACGTTATTATAATGTTTACTAATATTATATTACATAATTATGATTTAAAATTATACAATAATGACGATTATAGTTTAAAATAAATATGGATCCATCTCGGCGTACTTTACATATATTTTTTAAATATAACTATACTAGTTAATAGTAATAGTTGTATTTTTAGGTTGAATATTTTTATATTATAATATTTTAAAAATCTTTTTTAACATTAATATTTTTTTTATTGTTAATATGTTAGTATTTCTTGAACTCAAAACTGTATGTAAAGATTTTGAAGTACAATTAAAATAATTTTTGTTCTTTTAAATATGATAGATGTAAAAATAATATTAATTTCTTAATATTTTATAACTGGATGTTTTCACAATATTTTAGGGATTTAACAATCAGTTTTAATAAAATAATAGATAGTGGTTATATTATTTTTTATATTTAAATTAAAAATTTATGTTTTTACTAATATGTTAGAAGTTTTTTAAATTTAAATTATATTATAAAAATTTGAAGTATATATATAAAATAAATGGTTACTTAGGTTTCTTAACCTCAAGTCAAGCCATGAGCACACATAATTTAATTGACAATTATGGTCACTTTATGAGGAGCTGTTCAATGTCTACTTGCCAAATAGACTGATCAAATTGTTAGCCAAGGTTAAAGTTAGTCGCTCTCCTAAGGATCCATGCACGAAGAATGGATAAAATATTTCTATAGCATCAGGATATGGATTTCAAATTGTGTAGGGGCCAAGATGCAAGCTTCATTAGTATATAGTTTTTCTATGGCTAATTAATATTGCCTTGACAATATCATATCAAATTAATTTGACAAAGGGTAGCTTATCATGTCACAATTTGAGATCCTATTGGCCAATAGTAATGTTGTCTTCTCATGTCATCTTCTTGCTACATATCATTCTTAGGTCAGATGGGTTTGATAGATATGATAAGAGGCATCACTTCTCTGGTTTCTGTCTCCTACTGAAATGTTTCAAATACTAGAAAGTTATACAATATTCTAAGTTTAGCTGGGATAATTAACGCATCTATTCTTCTGCATCCCCGATACATCATCTAAACTGATCATAGTACCTTTTGAAGTGACTTGCAAGTATTTTTTGGCTGTGTTTGGGTGATGCATGGCTTTATTCTCCTCTTGGAGTGCATCTATAATGGATACTATCTCACTGATTCCCTGTTGACAAGGGATATCGACATGTGTTGGCCTTCAATAAATTCCCCATCTGGCTCGACAAATTTTATTTCTCATCATATGTTTTTCTCCTCACATGCAATTCCTTCCCATTGTCTTTGTGATTGTGCAGGTTCTTAGCATCTCGAATTCAATGGACGTCATTGTTTTTAACTTTTCAATCAACCTTCCTCCTTTGGAGTGGGAACTAGAGGATGAAGGGGAGTATGATGCTGTGAAGCCATTCTGTTTAAATGGTCAAACATTTAATAACAATTTTACACTTCATTCACAATAAAAAGTGATAAATATTTTGTGAAAAATCTATTGCACCTACTGATTATTAATTACCTATCTTAAGTAGATTATTTGGCTGCCGAAAAATAACTTACAGCAAATATTAATTAATAACACAGCTGCAATTTCGCGGAAAAATCACGGAGACAGAAAAATAAAATCAACACAATATTTTGGACAAATTGTCCCTGGAAAAACCCCAAAGGGAAAACCAGTCAGCAGATAAGAATTCTATTCAACTGCAGAAAATCAAGAGATACAAAATTGCTTGCCTCTTACTGGCAAAGCTCTGGAAATTTCTTTCCTGTAAATTCCCTTCCCTCAATTGTTCCTGCTGAAATTGCTCCGGCAATATTTTCCTTCTCCGGCAATTCCAACGCTATCACTGCGCCCTTTGCTCTCACTGCAAATCAATTTGCTATTGCTACAAATTTATTTATTTGCTATCGCTGCAAATACTTCTCGGATCTATCTTCTCCAAATGCCTATTGATCCTCTTTTATAATCCCCTCATTGAAAACCAATGGCCATAATTTAATCTAAATCAATGGCTAGGATTAATTAGACTCTAGCAAACCCTAATATCTAGAAGTCTCTCAAGAAATCAATTTTCTAGGTATAGAGAAAAATATTCCAGCTGTGTTTCCAGCCTCGAAATCACCACCCGAGACTAGAACACCTGTCCAAGCTACATTTAAAATTAACACTCCCTCTTAGCGAGGAAGGTGTTCTGCATAACACCCAACTTACCTCTGAAGAAGATAAATTTCGCCTTCCCCAATGCCTTTGTTAAAATGTCTGCTACCTGCTGATCTATAGGTATATACTGTAGCTGAACAATCCTCCGCTATACACAATCCCTGATGAAATGATACCTGATGTCTATATGCTTAGACCTATCATGAAACACTGGATTCTCTGATAATTTGATGCAACTCTAATTGTCACAGTGTATCACTGTAGTCTCAACCCTCTGACCAAACAAGGCTACCAGCAACTTTCGAAGCCATATAGTGTCACATGTTGCCATGCTAGCTGCTATGCATTCTGCTTCTACAGAACTCAGAGCAATGGACTTTTACTTCCTGCTGTACCAAGAGACAACTCCTGATCCCAAACTAAAGCAGCACCCTCAAGTGCTTTTCCTGTCCACTGTACTACCTGCCCAATCTGCATCAGTATAGCCTATCAACTTGATACCATCACCTCGAGCATATCTGATCCCATACTCGATTGTACCACGTAAATACCGCAACACATGCTTTACCGCTATCCAATGCACTCTCTTCGGCTCAACCATGAACTAGCTAAGAGAGTTTACTGCAAAGGATATATCTGGCCTAGTGTTGACCAAATACATGAGAGATCCAATCAACATCCTGTATAAGGTGGGGTCTACATCCTTTTCCTTGGATGCGTCTACCTTCTTCCAATTCGTGATCATAGGTGTAGACATGGCTCTGCAATCTTGCATCTCAAACCTCTTCAAGATTTCAATACAGTATTTCCCTTGTCCAAGGAAAATCTCTCCATCTGTCTGCCACACTTCCATGCCTAGAAAGTAGTGCATAAGCCCTAAATCCTTCATCTCGAACTCTGCTGCAAGGTCCCTCTTGCACTCCTCTATAAGCCCCAGTGAACCTATTAAAAACAAGTCATCCACATATAGAACAAGAATGAGAACTTCACCCCCAACCATCAAGTAGTAGAGGTTAGCATCTGCCTCACTCTTCACAAAGCCTATTCCCTGCAAGTATCTATCAATGCGCTCATACCACGCCTTGGGAGCCTGCTTGAGTCCATACAAAGATTTCTTCAATTTACACACGTGGGTTTCACTATTGTGTGCTACAAAGCCCTCTGGTTGTTCTATGTATACCTCTTCTAACAATTCACCATTAAGAAATGTCGTCTTGACATCTATTTGATGGATCTGCTATCCCATATGCGCTGCAAGTGAGATTACGGCTCGTATAGAAGTATACCTAGCCACTAGAGCGAATGTCTCCTCATAGTCTATTCCCTCCTTTTGAGAGAACCCCTTGGCCATGAACCTTGCCTTGTATTTTTTGATGCTACCATTTGCACCATGCTTAATCTTATAGATCCAGCGTGATCCAACCACTACCCTATCTGTCGGTCTAGGCACAACCTCCCACACATCATTCTGCATTATTGAGGTATATTCCTCAACCATCGCATCTTGCCACACCTGTTGCCGTGCAGCCTCTTGATAGCTGGAAGGCTCGCTATCTACCAACTGGCTAACCAATGCCACATAATCATTATACCTAGCTGGTTGTTTCCACTGTCTATTACTCGTTCTAGGAGCTCCCACAAACTCCTGAGTATCCTTATGTGTTTGTTGAACCTCACGGTTCCTCCTGTCAACTATAGAGGATGAAATATCAAACTCCATATCTTCTTGATGCATCTCTTGGATTTGCTGTATCTGTTGTTCCATACTCTACGAACTCTTAGCACCTGAGCCTGTGCTTGTACTGGTAACTGTACTCGTGCTTCACTGCCCCTGTTCTGGTTGAACAATTCTTGGAGCTTCTGTTGGCTACTCATTCTGATCATCTGCTGGCAAATCTCTAGACCTCCTATATGCCTTGTCCTCCATGAATTTGACATCACTCCTGACAATAATCCTCCTGGTCCCTGGAATAAATATCTAATATGCCTTTAAGGTCTCGCTGTACCCCACAAAGTACCCTCTCTCTGCAGTCTGATCTAACTTGGAATGTGTAGCCCCTGGAATGTGACAAAATGCCAAACTCCCAAATATCCTGAAATGACTGACATCTGGCTTCTTCCCTGAGAATGCCTCCTCTGGTGTCATCTTGCCTAATACCTTATGTGGAACCCTGTTCTGTATGTATACCACTATACTGCATGCCTCTGCCCATAAGTAATGTGGCATATCTTGGTCATACAACATAGCCCTTGCTGCCTCCGATATAGAATGATTCTTCCTCTCAGCAACCCCATTCTGCTGTGGGTTGTAAGGAACAGTCCACTCTCTCTTGATTCCTTCCCTGGTACAAAACTCCTGGAACTCTTTCCCTTTGTACTCGCCTCCATTGTCTGACCGAAGAACCTTTACCTTCCTGCCTATCGAATTCTCCACAAGAGCTTTGAACTCCTGGAAGTGACTGAATAGCTCATCCTTAGTCTTCAAGAAGTATATCCAGGTCTTCCTGGAGAAATCATCAATAAAAGTAACAAAGTACTCATATCCTCTGAGAGACTTCGTTGACATTGGTCCACATATATCTGAATGTACTAGATCAAGAACCCCCTTGGATCTGGTGTCACTCCTTGGAAAAACTGCTTTCACAAACTTCCCCAACACACATCCCTTACATACATATCATGCTCTATGCTCACCTCTGGAACACCTGTCACTGTCTCACGAAGCAATTTAAGTGCTCCATGATGTATATGGCCCATCCTCCTATGCCATAGCTCTCCTTGATCTCTAGGATTACTGCTGCTCACTAGTGCCTTTGGAGAATCAAATTGCAACCTATAAAGTCGGCCGCTCCTAACTCCAATAGCTATGGGTGATTTCCAATCCTTATGCTTGATTAAAACATGCGCCCCTCTAAAGAGTACATTGTAGCCTTTATCCTAAAGGACAGATACAGAAATTAGATTCATGCCCAAGCCTGGCACATACAACACATCATGAATAGAAATAGGCTTGTCATTCTCCCTCTAAAATAGAACAGTCCCTCTCCCAACTGGATTACACTTGGACTTGTTCCCCATCTGAATCTGGAATCTGATGCCCTCCTCCTTGTAGCTAGAGAAGTACTCCCTAACTCCTGTCATATGAAATGACGCCCCACTGTCTATATACCAAACACCCTGTGAGGTTGAGCTAGTCAGGCAAGCTATGAGTGCAAACTCATCCTCCATTCTACTAGAAAGCTCATCTACACTTGCTAAAGTTGCGGTCTGCTTCTTGCCTTTCTTTTCATTTTTCTTCCTTTGTGGGCAATCGCTGACATAGTGGCCGAACTCATGACAGCCATAGCATTTGATCTTAGATAAGTCCTTCTTCTTCTCACTTTTTGGATTTGATCCTTTGCCAGACCCCTTCTTCGCTTTCCCTTTTCCTGCTAGGGCAACATTTTCCTGTTCCACCTCACTTTTCTGACTATTACTGCTGGTTCCATTGACAAGACTTAGTCTAAGCTCCTCATGAGTGAAGTCACTCCATAGTCGATCCTAACTCGGTAAGGTGTCTCGTCCATTAATAACTTGAACAAAGACATCCCACTGCTTAGTAAACCCATTCAGGGCTATTCGTACTAGCTCATCATCTTTTGGTTTGTCTCCAACAGCTGCCAATTCATCCTTGACAAGTCTAAGTCTAGTGAGGTAACTTGTGACGTCTTCTCCCTTATTCATCTGGGTATTCCTTAACTTTTCTCTGAGAATCAGCTTCCGGTTAAGGGTAGCATTCTGGTACAGATTCATAATGGCGTCCCACATCGTCTTTGCTGTATCTAACTCTGTAATATGCGGAACAATATGATCCTTAACACCGTCAAGAATCAACCTCCTCGCCTTGGCATCTTCCTTCTTATATGCTAAGAGTTGTGTTGCATCTGTAGGTACAGGTACAACAGTGGTCACATAATCCTTGATACCATTCTCTTCTAGCAATAAAGAAATTCTGGCTTTCCAGACACTAAAATTTGAGGCTCCATCCAATCTGTCCTGATCTCTTAAACCTGCTGAGGCCATCTCAAAAGAAAATAATAATAATTTTGAAGAGGTCAAATTGGGTTTTATAAACCCTAGATTTTTTTATTTATTATTTTTTCCTTTCTCCCTGTGCCTGTTCTGTCCTCAGATCCACTCTGATACCATGTGAAAAATCTATTGCAGCTACTGATTATTAATTACCTATCTTAAGTAGATTATTTGGCTGCCGAAAAATAACTTACAACAAATATTAATTAATAACACAGCTGCAATTTCACGGAAAAATCACAGAGACAGAAAAATAAAATCAACACAATATTTTAGACAAATTGTCCCTAGAAAAACCCTGAAGGAAAACTAGTCAGCAGATAAGAATTCTATTCAACTACAGAAAATCAAGAGATACAAAATTGCTTGCCTCTTACTGGTAGAGCTCTGGAAATTTCTTTCCTGTAAATTCCCTCCCCTCAATTGTTCCTGCTGAAATTGCTCCAGCAATTCCACTGCTCTCCAACGCTATCACTGCGCCCTTTGCTCTCATTGCAAATCAATTTGCTATTGCTACAAATTTATTTATTTGCTATCGCTGCAAATACTTCTCAGATCTATCTTCTCCAAATGCCTATTGATCCTCTTTTATAATCCCCTATTGAAAACCAATGGCCATGATTTAATCTAAATCAATGGCTAGGATTAATTAGACTCTAGCAAACCCTAATATCTAGAAGTCTCTCGAGAAATCAATTTTCTAGGTATAGATAAAAATATTCCAACTGTGTTTCCAGCCTCGAAATCACCACCCAAAACTAGAACACCTGTTCAAGCTACATTTAAAATTAACATATTTGTCCTATTTTTATTGGCCAAAATTAACTTTTGACTGTTGAAATGGATGATATTTAAGAATAACCCTATCAAACTGAACATAGTTTTCGATATTGACTGCTCACAAATAGAATTTAGAGTCAAAATTATGATTGGTAATCCACTCCTTCGATCTTCTCCCTATGTTGTGGCTGTCAAACATGGCCTCCGTATTCCTCTCAAATGTCATGGATCTGGTGCAAGATCCTAATTATGTCATTTCAATTGCATTCTCCTTGGTTTGCAAGCACACTTTCAATCTTGACTATTGGAAGGTTGCCATCGATGCTTACAACATCTATAATGGTGAGGCTCCCCTAGGTGAAATTTTTCCTATGATGTTGCTTCACTCTTCTAAGGCCATTGCCTATATTTTCAATGCTTGGAAAAAAAGTTCTCCGGTATGGTGTATTAATATTCTTAACACAGCTCTTGAGGTCCCTGGGTTTCAACTACCAACCAGAATGGAGGTTGAAGTGAGCGAGGTATTTGGTGCTATCCAGTTCATCTGCCTTCACTACCAGTACCGAGACATGGCACCCCGACCTCTGTCCCTAGCACTTATGTTGTTCTCTATTCTCACCGTTGTGCCTCCTTCTACAATTAATGTTTGTGATTCTTGTCTGTAGTTGGTCCTACCGTGGACATGCTGCTTCTTTTCATCCATACTCTGATTTTCTAGCGACGAGTTATTTTTATTTGATTTCTGTAGTTTGGTTGCATTCCGGCCTTAAGTTCGATGACTATCTGTAATTTTTTTTCGTTTAATATATGTATGGGTGACTTCCATCACTTTTTTATCTAATAAACATTGCTATTATGACCTTCCTATAATGACCTTGAAGGCCACCACCAAATAGAGTGACAAAACCAATCATAATATAATACATCAAGCTTCAAATATTATATATATATATATATATATATATATATATATATATATAAATATAGTATATTATACAATGGTTGAATGGACCGTGTCAACATTCCTCATGACCAAAACACTAGCCTCACACTAGAACATCGTATAACTTAGTTCAAATAAACTTGGTTTACAATTTATCCTAAAGTTGTAATATTCCATAATTAATGGCCCATCTTCAATTCTTACAAGTTCTTTAAGAAAAATAAAAACATACTTGTCTCACCACAACATGACTATCGCTAGATTTTTGGGTTACTATAAGCATCACTCATGATTGCAATCATAACAAGAATCAATAAATGAAGAATCTTAAATATCAATGTCACTATGGGCTTCATCATTGTCGGAGCCTATAAGTCATGCAAGAGCAAGGAGGACTTGGAGGAAATCATAGGCATTCTCTCCATCATGCTCAATGGTCCTAGTGGTTTCTTATCATGCTATCCATTCCCACTATGTAACATCCCGCCCTGCGATCCCGAAGGGTAAGGGCCAAAAGAGGACAAGAATATTTTTTTTTTTACATAAATAGTTAACCTACACATAAGAGGGTTGTGGACTCGGTATGTCGACAACATTCATGGCCAAGTATGGCCAAATGTACAACCTGGCCAAATGTACAACTCAAAGGAGAGGACTAATTCACCCTTCAGATGAAAACATTATAAAACTACATTTATTTTAAACACCAACCCAAATGTTCCTATAACCCATTCCAAATATAAACATGAATCCATAAACATCATAGTACAAGCGGATCTGATACCCACACTGGAATCCGTAAGTCAAATAAGATATAGTAATAGATAAACTAGCATACCTATAAGGCGCCTATTTCAACTTATGTGTAGTAAATTGATTAAAAAATAGGAGCCTCGAGAAGGATATCTCTCGGCGTACTTTAGATATATTTTTTAAATATAGGTATGCTACTGCAAGCCTAATTATAAATAGATAATATAATTATATAAAATAAAATATTATAATATAGATTAAATATATTAATATTATTATATTATAATTATAATAATATTATTATATAGTATATTATTATAATTATAATATAATAATTAAAATTATATATATTATATTATATTATAATTAGGGTTAGGGTTAGATTGAGGGTTATATTAGAATTAGGGTTTTATTTAGGGTTAGATATTGTGTTAGTCTTATAAAACAATGGTAAGGGTTTTGATCATAATTATAATTGGGGTTAGGGTTAGACTTAGGGTTATGCTTAAAATGTAATTAGGATTATAGTTATGTTTATAAATCTAGTTATATTTAATGTTTTGTTCATGTACCAAATAAAGGTTAAGGTTAGTGTTAGGTTTAGAGTTAAAATTTGAATGAAGGTAAGATTTAGAATTAGGGTTTTGTTTAGGTATTGAGTTAAGGTTGGGCTTATAAATAGGGATATATATAGCATTAGTCTTATAAAATAATGGTAAGTGTGATCTATGCATAACCAACTATTTCATAATGGTATGTTCACTTTAGATAACCTAAATTTCATATAGCAATAGAATTAGAAATAGAATTAGAATTAGAGTTAGAAATAGAGTTTCTATTAATCTATTTATAGTTATGGTAAGTGTGATATATCATAGATTAACAAACACTTACCATTATTTTAAAAGACTATTTATGGTTATGAAATAGTGTGATATAGATTTAGGAGAAATAGAGTTTCAGTTAATCTATTTTATAGTTATGGTTGTGAAAAAATCATTTTTTTAAATTTATAATTATTGGAAATTTATTAAATATGAAGTATTCCAATGCATGTACATTGCCACCCTAGTACTTGTACACATAAGAATAATATTTATCCACATAAACATTCATATCATGGTTGTTTCATTTGAGTAACTTAGGGCTATGGTAAGCATGTGAAATTATCTTTGTACAAATAACAAATAAAATCAACAAAGTTAACAAAAAAAAATATATGCAGAGAAAGCTTTTGGGGGAAAATAACATTAGCAAAGAGAACCAAATATATATTCATCTGTATAAATAGCATTTAAGATATACAAGATATTATTTCTATGCCCTATTGTACTATGCTTTGGTCTACTATGTTTGCTCTACTCTACTGTGTTTGCTCTACTCTACTTTTCTTTGTTTTCTCTGCTCTTCTCTGCTCTATTGAGTTTTTTCTACTCTGCTCTGCTCTTCTCTGTTTTATTTTCTCTGCTTTGCTCTACTATGCTCTACTTTGTTCAGTTTACTCTACTTTTCTCTACTCTACTCTGTTGAGTTTTCTCTACTCTACTCTACTCTACTCTGTCCTGTTCTATTCTGCACTATTTCTCTCTACTCTTCTCTACTCTGATATGCTCTACTCTTCTCTACTTTGATATGTTCTACTCTACTATTCTCTGATCTTCTCTTCTCTACTATATTCTACTCTACTCTGCTCTGTTCTACTATACTCTGCTTTGTTCTACTCTACTATGCTCTCCTCTGCTTTCCTCTATTCTAGTGTGCTCTACTCTACTCTGCGCTACTATGGTCTGTTGTGCTCCACTTTTTTCTACTCTGTTGTCTTCTAATAATTTTAATCTTTCTTCTTCAGCTTTTCTCTTACCAAGTTGTTTTCCCTTTTTCATTTTTTCATAACAATCATATGTAAATGGTGGAATTATTCTGAGACCTTGTAATGACTTTACACAAGATATAGCCACATATGTTAATCATGTTCTTTCTTTATGCCCTATGCCAATTGTGTCTTTTGGGAGATTCAAACCTTGTGATTTGTGTATTGTTAATGCCCAAGCCAATCTTAAGGGTATTTGGATTGTTCGACCCCTTTGTATTGGTGTAATTGGAACTGTACGTGGAGACTGATCTTCAAATGGTATCCCTATGTAATTATCAAACTCCACCATAGCATATGTTGGTGGTTCAGGTGGTGCACTTCCAAGTTGGTATATTATTTTTTGAACATACCCTAGAGATCCATTTACAAGGCCTACTTCTATCTAAAGATTAGAAGTTAACATCACTCTTGCATCCTTAGCAAGTAATAACTCCATATCAATTTCATCCATCTAACCTACTTCTGGCGCATTGACATTACCCACTCTTGTTGCAATGCTACGTGCAACTGGATTCCTCAATGAGAATAATTTCTTTTTGTTGTGACTATGCACATTATCATTTGTGGCAAACAAATGAATAGTACTGTCAAATTCTTCATTGGTTGGTGCATCTATGCAAACATTGGTTCTTGTCATGAGCAATTTCCAGTCATCAATAGTTTGTTTTGCATCTCTTAGATTTGTCAGAAGTTGACGAAATCTTTGTTGTTCAATGCTTTCCCCTCCTTGTCTAAATATTTTATCCAAAGTAACAACAATTTTGAATTCTTCTGATAATAGTTTACCATGTAAGTTACTATCATATGGTGGTCTATCATTAACAGGAGGTAATTGACCTAAATCTCCAACGAGAATCATAGATACACCTGCAAAATATTGCAAAATAGTTTCTACTATTAATTGTTAGATTTAATAATAATCAAGTATGTGTTTTAAAATATTAAAAATTGTATATCTTCATTAAAAAACATATGTATACCTCCAAAACTCATGTCTGCATTTTGAGGGAATGCCTGACGAAGTCGACAGTCCACCTTCTCCAACAAATTTTGTCCAATGAAGCTCGTTTCATTAATCAAAATGTATTTTATGTGTCATAATTGCTCTTGGAAACTTGCGAGTCTTCCCCCTTCTAATTGACCAAAATCTGTGACTGGAATTTGAAGTACTGAATGGATTGTTGAGGCACCAATATTGAATGTTGTAACTCCTATTGGTGCAAGCAATAGAAGTGAAGTATGTCTTGGGAATGCTGCATTTTGAAGAGCTTGACTAATATCACCAATTCGATATGATTTTCCAGTTCCTGCTATTCCTTGAATTATCATGAATAATGGCAATGCATTTTGAGATCCATGGTAATGTGTCATAATTATATCAAGTGCATTTTTCTATTTGGTACCTAATGATGCATAATTGATATTTTATGTTATATCATCCCACATGAGAAATCCATTATCTTTCATGGTGCTTATGAAATTTATTGCTTGATTTGTATAGTGTTCACCTTGATATTCATTAGACCATGGTGCTTGTCTATCAATATCTCTTCTTCCCAACATATCTATTTCAGAAGCTTGCATAATTTGATTATGATGTAGCCTCGATATGATTTCCCATTCATGCTCTATTGTGTTTCCTTGAAGAGGCTGATTATCTTCAATTTCAGAATCACTACCATTGTCAACATCTTCCAGAGTAGTTCTTCTTTGCACATGCCAAGGATATAATTGAATGACTCCCAATTTGATATTATTGCATCATCTTGAAGACCAATATCTCTTTCTATATGACGAAATGGCTTATAAAGTAACAACTCAGACCAACAAAAATCAACTCATTTATCTGATTGACATTGAGGGATGGATACAAACATTGGAAATACTCTCACAATAGTTGCCATTCCCCTTGCCTCCCATATGTTACCTCTTCTTCACTTTGGATTATATGTCCATGATCTAGCTGCATCAATAAGTGAAACAACTTCCATGCAAAAGGGCCTATTCTTATATCCATCAATGAAAGATTGTGTATGTTCTTCAAAGTCATCTTCGTCATTTGTAGCTACATGTTTGAAAACCTCACATGAGACATTCAAATTGATAAATTTTCTACTACTCTCCATTAATGGAAGTTCCAATAGCATGTGACATATTTCTTGTGCCCTAATGTCTCTTCTATAAGTGTTTTAGTGAGAAGCCTTCTGTATACTCTTGATACTAAATCTTCAGGGTTTTCAATGTTTGCAAGATGAATCAACATTTGATGATAAGTTTTTGAACTCTTTTCTGCTTTAACTGCATACTTGGCAATGTACTTTGTTATAGCATGTTTGGAAAGAACAAGTTGCCAATCTATATTTGCTCTCCATAATTGTAGTCTGTACCGATTGTGTGTATTTACTCTGTCATCATTTCTTGTAGGTTCAAACTATTTTTCTTCTGTCTCCGAGTCTTCATATAATTTTGATCCCTCAAGATTTAACGGCCATGGAGCATTATATGTATAGCCAATAATAATAGTTTTTTCTTTCTTTGTACTCATAAGTTATATTAAATTTGAAAATAATAATTTGGAAGATTTTGAATCTTACCTACAAACCATTCATCCTCTTTTCTTGCGTAGACATGCACCCTCTCTACACATTGTATGTCATTCTACACAAGTTAAAATCTCTTCATAGTCATGTTCCATATGTACTTCTGTAAGCTGCCTTGTATTTCGAAGACATGGATGCTGGACAAAATTTTGCATTACCTATGATTAAAAAAATGTATGAATTTATTAGTTACATTGAAACATAAATTTCTTACATAATATATTAAATATCGATTTACAGTCACTGATAACATACCTGTATCCTTCATTGATGTGCATCTTCTCTAGGATTCCATGCATGAATAATAGAATGGAAATATATCTCTACACTTTTTTGTTGCTGCTGATTTTTCCAATCAAGATTATCCTTATTTGGTGCTCCATCTATCCATATGAATCCATGCACATGTGGTGAATCTCTATGTTGCCATTCATATCTAGAACAATAATCTTTGACATTCATTCCTTTTTCTAGAATTTGTTTTCTAAAAATTGTATGTCGCAGGTGCATGTAGTGTGCACTATATGAGGATAATCAATAACATTATGTCTTCTCCATTTTTGGGCTTCTCATGCATCTATGGGTGGTGTTTCAGGCATCAATGCATGCAAATCAGGCCAATACATATTTGCTACATTCAAAGTGAAGAATATTGTGGGCGACATTTTGATGAAGCATGTCAGTTAACTCTGCATGACATTTTGCCCAATATGATCTTGTACCCCTTAAGGTTGTTCCAAACCTCATCAAATGATCAGCTAGATGGGAGTGGGGCACATTTTCCATATGTTCACGTAGCTTGTTGATGGTGATTGGCATATCTTGAAGATTTCTCTTGAAAAACACTGCAGATGAATTTTGTGCACGTAGTCTCATGGTCCTGTTCATCACATAATATCTAAATCATGGGTGTCGACCAAAACGATGATCCCTATATCGAAAGAGATGTTTGACATATTCATGCAGATGTACTTGTCTCATGCATGCTTCTAGCCAATCGCATCTACCATCAGGAAACAATGTTGGAAATGCCATATCAAATAAGCCTAATGTCGCATACTCATTGATAGGAGATGAGCCAATGGTTGGCCAATCGATCAATGACCTTGGATCTGCATCAGGGTTATTCACCCATGTATGGATCAATTCCATCTCTCTTCTTACATTAGGTAGTCTGGAAGCCATTGATGTTGTGTTATCAATGATATTTCCTTCATCCATCTCGATTAATGGGCCCACAAATACAACTTCATTTGCATCTAAATCAAACTCCATATGCACTGTATTTAGTTGGTCAAAGATATTTTCATCTGAATTTGATGGGAGAGCATTGAAAGCATTTTCATCAATTTGAACATCAAAGTAGAACTTGACATGTTCAATTTTGTATTTGAGTGCCTTATATACCCACTCTCTATTAACTGTAAAGTTATAATTTGTGCCACATTGATCCCTCCTTCTAACAATGATGATTGGCAAATATTTTATTCCATGTGGCAAAACCTTTGAAATTTTTTTCACATCTTGTGGAAAACTTATTGTGTGTCCCTTGTATTTATATTGTCCACCAACTATAAGTGTCACTTGTAGGATTGGATTGAAACATGCTATCAACATTTCTTGTGCTTGTGTCAAGTTTGCAAGCTCTTCTGGTTGTGGTCCAGGATCCATATTATTTGATGCTGAAAATTAATTATTACCTCTTTCTTGTTGACACCTATTGCATATAGGACCTTGAGGTGTCTGAAAAACCCTTATTCCAAGGTAACATTCTTGACAAATATAGCACATGTTTGGTGAAACAAAACTATCTATTCCATTTCAAAAATGCCTTGGGAAAGTATTGAAATCAGTGTGAAGGAATCCATTAGGATTTGGTACATTTTTTGGTCTTTCAACTACAAAATCTATTGATCTTGAACTTCCATCTTCAACATTAAAATAAATATTAGCATTTAAGTGATTAGGTTCTTGTATTTCTTCATCTCTCATTAGTTGGTGTTGATGTCTTTGATATTGCCTCTGATATTCTCTTTGATATTCTCTTTGGTGTTGTCTTCATTCCTCATCATGTCTTCGTTCCTCGGTAGATTCAACATTCAACCTAGGTGGAGCCATATCTAAATAATATTTGAAAACAAATACTTGTAAGTGTAAAGTTATAACATTGGCATTAATTTACAAAAAAGTGCACACCATTGGTGTTTAATGTTGATATGAATACAAAAATTACACATTTAGTACATTACTTTGAACAAATAGATTCACGTCATGTCCAAGTACATTTTCTGGTGTTTCAAGTACAAAATCCATTGATCTTAAATTTTCATCTTCAACATTAAAATCAATATTAGCATTTAACCCATTATGTTCTTGTTTTTATTCTCTTTCAGGAACATTGAGTTGTTGAGATGTTTGTGGATGACCTATTCTCATCATATTTGGTTGTTGCTGATTTTGTAATTCCAATTCTTCAAGTGCTATAGCTGCTCTATGTTTATGATATCTTTCTATGACAACCTCATTTTGTTGTATCATTTGTTCTCTTTCTGCTTCTCTCATTAGTTGGTGATGTCTTCTTCGATATTCCCTCATATAATATCTTTGATATTCCCTTCGATATTGTCTTCATTCCTCATCAGGTTCAACATTCAACCTAGGTGAATCCATATCTGCATAAAAGTATAAAACAAATATTTATAAGTCTATTAATTTGCAATAGTGTTTAAAGTTGGCATAATTACAAAGATTACACACTTTCATGTTCAGATCGAATAATAATGCTAAGAGATAAAATAATTTTTAACACATTATAGTTTTTATGGACCGGTTTCTTATCACTCCAAAAGGTTGCCTTTACTATATATCGCCAGACCAATATACCAAACCTCTCTATATGCTCACTCTTCCATTATATCCGTCAATACGTGGAAGAAGCTCATCCTTTCTTTATACCCGTCGGTATGTGAAAGAGAGATTAAAGCACATGAGAGGAGAGTGGTGTGTGGCACATAGGAAATACATGAAAAGGATTCGTACTACTCCATAATGACACCTGCTTAGAAAGAAAACAAATTTCTTTCAATCAGGATTTATGTCTTATGATAGTAACGAATGAGAAATGGAAGGAAGTGAAAATGATAGTGTCCTTATTTCTCCCCGGTGATTTATAGGGATGATGCCACAGACGTCGTTATTGCAACTATTTTAGGTAGTAGGTACAGTAGTTCAATTGCGATGGCTTGACCCGTAAACATGAACCAGAGGTACCACAATTACCGAACACTATAATTGTTGTAATTTTGGAAGAATAAATGTTTTGAATTTTAGAATAACTCTTAATTTAATAAAATTCTATGGTAAAATCAATTAATCTCTTAATTGAAAATAATTCTATAATAAAATTAATTCACACTAAGATAAAAAATAACACTACAAAAGTATAAGATTATGCTTTTTTTATGAAATAATAAGTTTCATCAAGTTATCTAATAAAAATAAAATAAAAATTTCTGCTACACTACCATGTGTACGAAAATATAAAATCATTTAAATGCACTAATTTTATTTTACTAATTTGACCTTGTCAAATCTTGATTTGACTAAATTCTATTGAAGATTTTAAATACTAACCTTTCTATGTATTTTATTTTTATTAACAAATACTTAAGTGATTAATTTTAAGATGAAAACAATTAATAAAATATTTAAATAAAAACAATTATTAAAGTTTACTAATTTCTAAATTCACTAACAAATCAAATTATCTAATAAGAAAATAATAAAAATTTCTGCTACACTACCATGTGTATAAAAAGTATAAAATCATTTAAATGCACTGATTCTATTTTACTAATTTGTCCTTGTCAAATCTTGTTTTGACTAAATTCTATTGTGGGATTTTAAATACTAATCTTTCTATGTATTTTATTTTTATTAACAAATACTTAAGTGATTAATTTTAAGATGAAAGCAATTAATAAAATATTTAAATAAAAACAATTATTAAAGTTTACTAATTTCTAAATTCACTAACAAATCAAAATAAATATGAAAATTAAGTTTATTGCTAGATTCACTTTCTACTCTAAAATCATAAAGCAACTATTTAATTTTATGTTTTTTTATGAAATAATAAGTTTAATCAAATTATCTAATAAGAAAATAATAAAAATTTCTGCTTAAAAGTATAAAATCATTTAAATGCACTAATTCTATTTTATTCTATTTTACTAATTTGTCCTTGTCAAATCTTGATTTGACTAAATTCTATTGTGGGATTTTAAATACTAACATTTCTAAGTATTTTATTTTTATTAACAAATACTTAAGTGATTAATTTTAAGATGAAAGCAATTAATAAAATATTTAAATAAAAACAATTATTAAAGTTTACTAATTTCTAAATTCACTAACAAATCAAAATTAATATCAAAATTAATTTTATTGCTAGATTCACTTTCTACTCTAAAATCATAAAGCAACTATTAAAATAGAATGTTGCTAAGCAATAAATTCATTTTTCTATTGTCTTTTTATCCATTTCTAATTTTAGCTTGAAATACTTGGATACCTATTTTCCTCTATCGAGAGATAAATAGTTCACCTTGTATTTTCCTTGAAAATATTTTGGAAAATGACCCTTCAAGGCTTAAGTCTTCCAAATATTTATGCTATGCCTTGTCAAAAATCCCAAAAATCTCACCTTGAGAATCCTTGCAAAAAAAACCCAGAAAAACTCAGAAATCTTTCAGCTTCATGTTTTTTCTATCGCTGGGATTTCTCATATTTTATAACTTGTATTTGTATGCATACTTGTATATACATTCGCCTTTGTACATGCCAAGGAATATGCAAAGGTTATATACAAGTTTTTGCTTGTATATCACCAATGCATGTCAAATATACAAGGGGCACATACAAGGCAAAATGTACATTGGCGGGCCAAAAGAGTTATATCGGCCTTCAAAAAAGTAAAAAATTGATTGTATGCATCTTAGAATGCATATCGGGTTGTATATGCATTTGGGGAATCTGTTACAGATTCCCAAAATATTCTGCAAATGTATATCAGGATAGAATGTATATCGGGTTTGTATGTTTGCACATACAATGCAATATACAATGAAAAAGATACAAAGGCCGACATACATGCATTTGCTACAGTAGAAAGTTCATCAACTAGAATAGCTTCATCAGCATTCAAGGTTAAAGTCTCCCCGACGACCGATGTATATGCAAAGATCATTGTAGGTTTTCACATACAAAGCCAATATACAAGGGGTTAAACATACAATCGAAACATGTAAAGGAAAAATGTATAGGGCTGGCATACATTTGGTGGGGCCCACGGACATACAAAGTGGAATGTATATCAAGTAGATGCACAAGTAGCAAATAAAGAAAAGATACAAGGCATGGGTCTCACCAGTTGTATATACAAGTGTGATTGTATGCTTGCACATACAGAGAAGCATGCATTCCTAAGATGCATTGGCCGGACCCGAACAGGTATGCAATATTGTTGATAAGGGCATGGGTCTGATGCATGTATGTTTTTTGCTTGTATGTGGGCATTGTATATTTGCGATATAAAAGGAAAACATACAATGGCGATATACAAGCCAGATTTCAAAAATCTTTCCAGTCTGCTTCATAAACATTTTTAAGTCCACGGATTGCATGTATATGGTGCTTGTATATGCCGATATACAATGAAAGATACAAAGAAGACATGCAAGCCGAACCTGACACAGAGGTTAATTCTGGCAAATTCAGGCATGAGGTTTGTGCATTGCATCATGCAAGGGGTTACATACAAAGGTCATCAGCCAGACAGAATGCATCAGCAGCTCAGTTCATAGTCATTTCGACTGCCGATAAGTAGATACAGTTTTTTTTAGTGATGCTTCTCAGACCAGCTCAGTGATGAATTAGGCAGTGCCACGTGGCAGGAGACATACATGCAAAAGGTGATGGAGAAGTAAAGGGGCCCGCCCTTGTATGTGACCATTGTATTGTATATGCAAGGTGACATACATTTGAAGATACAAGCATATATACAAAGGCCTTTTCAAAAAGATAAAGCCCACGCTTGTATGTTGGTGTATACAAACTATTTTGCACATACAAAGACATTTCAGAGGCTGATTCAGATAGCGATATATACACAGATGCAAAGCAATATATACATATAGTTGACCGAAGCTTTGACTACCCATATCTCCTCCATTCTGGTGGACATGCTGCAAGAGGCAAAAATGCTTTTTTTTCCTCTTTCATTTGGCGAGCTTCTAAGGTGGATATTTTCACTGTCAATTTTTTGGATCTGGTCTTGTATGATTTGATGGTTGGATGTTTCAGCAACTATTTTGGATATGCAAATGTAGATATTTGTGCTGATTCATGGTTATTGATCGATGACAAAGCAGCTTGCATTGAAGATTTGAAATATCTTCTACCTACCCTGTTCTAGACCTTTTATTCAATAACTTCTGCAGGTGGACATCCCTTCAGTGGTAGATATTTTTTCTAATACAACTCACAGAGTGAATTCATTGTAACCGACAGAGGTCAAAATATGAAATGATATATATACATGTGAAACAGATGTATATGTTATTGGTTGTTCTTCTAGGCTATTCTTGGTAATGGCTACTTGGTCTCTATAATCAATATAAACTGGTATTTTTGCCTCCCTTTTATTATTTTAGCATTGTGTCTCTATCTTGGCCTCTATTAGAATCATATGAGTCTATGTAAGTCTTTCTAGCTATGAGATTATAACTGTGCCGATTCGGTTGCAGCCAAACACATTTAAATCTGGTGTATCACTTAGTTCATTTCAGCATTCCTTCTAACCCTTTCCTCTGCAAACATTAGCACTAGGTTTAAATGTATTTCTCTAAGCATTAGGCTTAGAAAGAGGAAGCCAGCCTTCTCCGGAGGTCTGATCTCATTTCGCAAGGTCCCACACTTCGAGATCATTCCCATGTTACTTCAGATTGCTAAAGTTTCACAACTGTAGCAAAGGGTGCAAATCTGGGTGATAACAACTTTGGCACGCCCTATGGGACAAGTTCGATGAACTTCTCATCAAGATACTGAGAGATTTGTTGTTTCTCATAGTATTACTAGCCTTTCGAGGCAATACAAACAACACCATGGTGACTCTACTAAATGAATCAGCTAGTTTCAACAACCCCAGTGCCTAAGATTTTATCAAATATCAGGATTTTGGTGTTTTTCCTGGTCTTTTCAACTTCCAGAAGCATTTCAATCATCTGGTGACTCTTTCTCTAGTATGTATCCAGTTTCTTTTGGGTTGTAGACCTGCTTTGCTCTATTTCTGACATTTTTATGATTATTCAGCATTTAGATGCCATAGAATGTCAGAATTTTATGGGAATCATGGTTTTTCCCCTACCCCATATCAGTAATATCAGGCCCCAGATGCCTCTAATTTTATGCGATACAGTCCTACCGCTGCAAGATATCAGCATCCTCATGATGCTTATTCTCAACCCCAAGAGGGGGTTTTTAACGCAAAACAACATAACTATTCAAACAGTCAGCCTCAAAAACACCCTTACCAGAATGTTTTGGATCTGATCCAAAAGTTTGACTTTTTTTATGGAATTTGAGCCAAAAGCTTGAATTTATGAAGATTGGTGATATTAGTAAGGAGTTCTCATGCATGTCCTGGATGTTGGTTCAAATTGAGAGAAAAAAAAGAGATTACTTGGCAGCAGCAAGAATTGGCTAAGCAATCCATTATTTATAATCAGGAGAGAGTTGCAAAAAGAATATAGTTTGAAAGAAGTCTTGAGGGAGCAATAGCTGCTAAAAAGGAGCAAATGAAGCTTTTCTCTACTCAACTACAAAGTAGTCGAGCTTACTCAGAGCATCAATGTCAAAAAGGGTGTGAAACCCAAGAAGTCCCCTCCATTCCCAGTTTCAAACATCCTCTCCCTTTCACACCTACTCAGCCATTGCTGAAGAAGCCCCAAAATTTAAGATTCCAAGCTTCAGGCAGGATAATCCATCTACGCCTCCAAAACTGCTTCCCAATTTTAAAATTCCAAGTCTTAGAGGCCCTTAGCCTGCAAAACAACCTAGACTCCACAAGTTCCCAGGCTTCAACGCCTTTATCCCTCTACAAGTCCATGTTCCTATGCAGACTCAAATTATCACTCCCCAGGAACAAATTTGTTCAGAACCCTCTCCCCTCCAAGAAATTCAAGAAGATTTTCAAGCTTCTTTCCCTAATAATTTTTTAGTCCTCAAGGCTTGACCTATTGTCTACCAAGATAATTGGAAAGTTGAGCCCAAAGGGGAGGTGGAAGAAGATAATACTAATGAGGAGCAGTCTATTCCTGCACTCACAAAGATAGAATTGTTTGAACCGATTGCACCTGTGAGTATTGTTAATGTCACTTCAGAAATGGATGATGCTGCCCTACTTCATGAGCTACCTAATTATGTTGAAGATGAGGAATATGTGCAGTTGGTTGTGAATTTGCAGCAACAAGAGAACACAGAAAATCATGACAAATTGCTGCAAGTTGAGGCTGAGCATGATAGTGAGTTTCTAAACCACAAAGAAGGCCAAGCATGTTGCTCTATGCTAGATTATCCAAAGGCTGATTATGCTGACATGCTTGAGGAGTTTCCATGCTTTATTGAAAATAATGAGGAGACTGAACATGGACAAGAGCAAATTGAAGATTTGTTCTTTATTATCCAGCAGGGATATCAGCTTCTTGGTGGGGAGGTTTTCTCTTTTGAGCATGTGCATGGTTCATTTTCTAAGCCTAAATCAGAAAATCATGAACATGTTGTTCATAAGGTGGAGGCAACCATATTTGTAGTAAAATCACAAGAGCTAGAGTATTCAGATTAGCAAGAAGAGGAATGCAGCCATGATGACATTATATCAGCCTTCTTGGTTTCTTTGAAGGAAGAGGGACAAAGCCATGAGGTTCCAAGTCAGTTGTTTCACATATAAGAGAAACATGAGAGCAAGGTGGAGTACACCATCATACCAAATGAAGAGCAAAAAGAGAAAGAATCAGAGCAGAGACATGAGATCAAACATGATTTACATGTCACTTCAAGGGGATGCCCAATCAGACATCTAGCCCAGATGGAGACACATCAAGAGGAGTCACCACTTGTCATGCTTACCACTAAGTATGCAGTTGAGCATCAAAATGAGTGGGATCAACCCATTTATCCACTACAAGTTAGCAACATCAGCAATCAGTTTAGGTGGATAGGTGAGTTTATCTCAATTTTGGGGGAGGTGTTTTATCAATTTGTCATATGCCTATTCCCCCCTCACCTCTCTTTAACTGCCCATATGCATGAGAAACATTGTAAATTGTTAAGGAAGGGCAGTTACTTTCAAGAACCAGTTAATGGCTTTGTTTAAGGTCACCTCTAACTGGTTAGTTTATGATTAGAATAGGTTTATTTTAGTTTTAGGTTTCCTTTCAATAAGTGCCCTTACACTTTGTTGTATTCTCATTAGGAGATACATGCTTGCTTGTTGTTTTGTTTTGGCTCGGTAGCTTGCCCAATGTTGCAGTCTCTTTTGACTCCATGCCCAATGGATGCATAAGGCCACTAATCTCATGTTTAGCAGGCAAACATCCCATAGAGGTCACCAAATTGTTGACCTATTTTCTTATGCCCAAAGATAAATAGTTCACCTTGTATTTTCCTTGAAAATCCTTTGGAAAATGACCCTACAATGCTTAAGTCTTCCAAATATTTATGCTATGCCTTGTCAAAAATCCCAAAAATCTCACCTTGAGAATCTTTGGAAAAGAAACCCAGAAAAACCCAGAAATCTTTCAGCTTCAAGTTTTTCTATCGCTGGGATTTCTCATATTTTATTACTTGTATTTGTATGCATACTTGTATATACATTCACCTTTGTACATGCAAAGGAATATGCAAAAGTTATATACAATTTTTTTCTTGTATATCACCAATGTATGTCAAATATACAAGGGGCACATACAAGGCAAAATGTACATTAGCAAGCAAAAAAGAGTTATATCGGCCTTCAAAAAAGTAAAAAATTGATTGTATGCATCTTAGAATGCATATTGGGTTGTATATGCATTTAGGGAATCTGTTACAAATTCCCAGAATATTCTGCAAATGTATATCATGATAGAATGTATATTGGGTTGTATGTTTGCACATACAATGCAATATACAATGAAAAAGATACAAAGGCCAACATACATGCATTTGCTACAGTAGAAAGTTCATCGGCTAGAACAACTTCATCGGCAGCCAAGGTTAAAGTCTCCCCGACGGCCGATGTATATGCAAAGATCTTTGTAGGTTTTCACATACATAGCCAATATACAAGGGGTTAAACATACAATCGAAACATGTAAGGAAAAATGTACAGGGCCGACATACATTTGGTGGGGCCCACGGACATACAAAGCGGAATGTATATCGAGTAGATGCACAATCGGCAAATAAAGAAAAGATACAAGGCATGGGTTCCACTAGTTGCATATAAAAGTGCGATTGTATATTCGCACATATAGAGAAGCATGCATTCCTAAGATGCATTGGCCGCACCCGAACGGGTATGCAATATGGTTGATAAGGGCATGGGTCGATGGATGTATGGTTTTTGCTTGTATGTGGGCATTGTATATTTATGATATACAAGGCAAACATACAATGGTGATATACAAGCTGGATTTTAAAAATCTTTCTAGTCTACTTCATAAACATTTTTAAGTCTGCGGCTTGCATGTATATGGTGCTTGTATATGCCGATATACAATGAAAGATACAAAGAAGACATGCAAGCCGGACCTGACACAGAGGTTAATTCTAGCAAATTCAAGCGTGAGGTCTGTGCATTGCATTATGCAAGGGGTTATATACAAAGGTCATCGGCCAGACAAAATGCATCGACATCTCAGTTCATAGTCATTCCGACCGCCAATAAGAAGATACAATTTTTTTTAGCGATGCTTCTCAGACCATCTCAACGACGAATTAGGCAGTGCCACGTGGCAGGAGACATACATGGAAAAGGTGATGGAGAAATTAAGGGGCTCACCCTTGTATGTGACCATTGTATTGAATATGCAAGGTGACATACATTTGAAGATACAAGCATGTATACAAAGGCCTTTTCAAAAAGATAAAGCCCGCGCTTGCATGTTGGTGTATACAAATCATTTTGCACATACAAAGACATTTCAGAGACTGATTCAGATAGCGATATATACATCTAGATGCAAAGCAATATATACATGTAGTTGACCGAAGCTTTGACTGCCCATATCTCCTCCATTCTAGCAAATTTTGACATGCTGCAAGAGGCAAAAATGCTTGTTTTTGCCTCCTCTTTGATTTGGCGAGCTTCTGAGGCAAATATTTTCACTGTTAATTTTTGGATCTGGCCTTGTATGCTTTGACGGCTAGACATTTCAGTGACTATTTTGGATATGCAAATGTAGATATTTGTGCCGATTCATGGTTACAGATCAATGACAAAGCAGCTTGCATTGAAGATTTGAAATATCTTCTACCTGCCCTGTTCTAGATCTTTTATTCAATAACTTCTACAGGTGGACATCCCTTCAATGGTAGATATTTTTTCTAATACAAATCACGGAGCAAATTCATTGTATCTGACAGAGGTCAAAATATGAAATGATATATATACATGTGAAACAGATGTATATGTTGTTGGTTGTTCTTCTGGGCTATTCTTGGTAATGGCTACTTGGCCTCTATAATCAATATAAACTGGTATTTTTACCTCCCTTTTATTATTTTAGTACTGTGTCTCTATCTTGGCCTATGTTAGAATCATATGAGTCTATGTAAGTCTTTCCAGTTGTGAGATTATAACTGTGCTAATTCGGTTGCAGCCAAACACATTTAAATCTGGTGTATCACTTAGTTCATTTTAGCATTCCTTCTAACCCTTTCCTTTGCAAGCATTAGCACTAGGTTTAGATGTATTTCTCCAAGCATTAGGCTTAGAAAGAGGAAGCCAACCTTCTCCGGAGGTCTGATCTCATTTCGCAAGGTTCTACACTTCGAGATCATTCCCATGTTACTCCAGATTGCTAAAGTTTCACAACTATAGCAAATGGTGCAAATCTGGGTGATAACAATACTAATTTATCTATTTAATCAAATGGTGATTTCATTTTATTTTCTCATGAATTTAATTAATTTGGTTTTCTCTATGTATAGTCTAGTAGATAGAAATGGTGGTGGCTATGGTGGTAATTGTTTTTCATTATGTGATGATGTATTTGGGTTTTTGTCAAATGGGAGAAACAATACGATCTATGGCTCTAATTTCATATTGGCTAGTTTTTCTCTAGTGCTAAACAAGAACCATCAATAAGTGATAAAAATGTTGAAGCAAGGTTGGAAAAATGGGAAAAAAGAAAATTCAAAGCAACAAAAATCACAAGCAGAACAATAACAACTAGAGAGAGATGTGATTAACAATCTTGATAGAAGAGGAAATAAGATGAAGGAAGGGGATACATGTACTACGAAGATGCAACAGGATGGTAAAAATAATTCGTAGGTCTATTTAAGTTGAGGAGAAAAGCTTTCTTGATGTTGTAGATAGAATTCTTTCTGGATTGAAACAAAAGGCTTTTTGAGCTCCAAAGAAGGGATTTTTGCTTTTAGGTTTTCAACTACAGTCCACAGAAAAAAATGTGGAGATAAATGTGTGCTTGCTCCATATTTTCCATCAGACAATCCTCATCACTTCTTAATTGCATGCAGTGTTTTTGGAACAGGGAACCTGTGCAAAACTCTTCAAGTAAAATAGCAATTTTTTAATTCTCCTCATGTAATCAATTAGTTAAGTACAGTTTAACCTTGGCTGAATACTAAGGACTGAAATCTTTTCTATTACAGAATGTTCCAGAGGAGAAGAGAGAAGAAGCCATCAACAGCATTGTATATGAAGTAAATGTGGCATATGACCGCCTTTTGTTAACAAATTTGTAATTTCATCTGCAATGGTGTTTCAATGTTTATGGATTTTGATTTGTCAATGGATGGTTAAAAGCCTTTTTGATGAAAAAAACATCAAAGGGAGGCAACAAAGTAAAAACTGCAGTTCAACACAGAGAATTTCCTAGGCTGAATGTGCTATATTTCTTTGGGAGCACACCAATGACTCTAATTTCTGGTCATTCACACAGAAAATAGAAAAAAACTTTAATGAAATTGTAGAAAATAGAATTTAATTTTTGTCCTATAAAAACAATGAATTGATTGCATCAAAAAAAGTTTAGTGATGGCCTTGCTGGCATTCAAAGAGAGTCGTACAAAAAGAGTGCATACCAAAAGGGGCTAGAAGATACCTCCAGGTAAAAGTTATGATGCACAAAACTATATTATATTGCAGCAAAGAGAATTTAGAATAAAATTTGTGCTAGAGAAATAAAAAACTAATGCAAATACCTTTTAAAAAAATTAACCACAGCTCCCCTTTAGCTTAGTCAAATCTGGTTGTCTTCCATAGTAAATTGTGTCTTCTATTGCATGAAAAGAGTGAAGTTTCCAACCTCTTTAAAGACACATTAAAATTATTAAATGAATCATCAAGAAGTTTCTTCAAACACCTATCAATATTGGAAAATGCCACCTGCAAATGCTAGTGGCAAGAATGGTGTTTTGAAACACATGTTTTGAATAGTTTTAAATGCCACCTGCAAATGCCAAGAATGATTTTTTGAAACACATGTTTTGAATAGTTTTGTGAAATGTCTTATTTATTAAGAGATTAACGTGCATTCCTTTTTATAGCCCATATTTATTTGCTAGTTTTTATTTAGTTTTTTAAGATTGGAATCTTATTTGTTGTTTTTTAATTTTATGATTTTTGTTTACAAAATCTTATTTATGAGAATCTGAATCTTTCAGCCCCTTCCTGCCATTGTAGAAACACCTCTTGACGTAATTAAATGCAATAGAGAATATCACCAACTGGTGCTCCAATAACATGTACACTGGTCCCCAATGGTGGTGGCAACACCTCCCAACCATGTGGACTCAAGAGAGACCACCCCACTGTGCTTGGAGGTAGTCACAAGGCCCAAACAGAAGTAACAAGTAAGGGTATACATGTGATGGCCAACACCCTCATCAATCAGAGAGAAGACACAGAAACCAATGCATATAGCTAAAGTCATAACATATATGTACTCATCCAAGCCATAGGTTGAGTACTACTCACGCCTGCTGAGGTACAAGATACTAGGGTGTAGATCGGATGCAGTGTCATCATATGTACATGAACGGATGGCACCACATGGAAATAAGTGCATCTCTCCTATAGACAAGTAAACTCAATCAGGTTTGAATCAACACCTCGCAGACGGATAGGCCTTCTCGTATGCATCATTAGCCTTTACAAGCGCTCAAGGCCATGCATGAGGACTCAATATCCTAGACCTAAACTCATCTCATTTAACCAAACCAAGTATACAAAATCGACTGAAACACTGAAGTATAAATTTGAAATAGCAAATATGAAGAATGTGATCTACAAGACCAAAACTTTCAATGACAGTGTAATCTATAGAAAATAGCCCTTTGTCAATAAGGATAGTTTTGTAATAACTCCAGTGACCCCAATTTGGTCACAATTCACAAAGGAGTGCACAGACATAAGAAAAAATACAACAAATGGTATTGCAAGGCTACTCATAGCCTAGAATTACATATTGCCAACCATATTTAACATAGCAAAGTAAAATGTTAAAAAGACTCACAAAATGGGAAACTTAATCATTTCCTTCTACAGTAATTCCCTTAGGTCCTTGGGATGCATGATAGATTTTCTTAATCAGAAATTATGTGAACAATTTTCAATGCACAAACACAAATCAAAGTTTCTAAGGTAATTTAGTGCCATAACATTCTTAACTCAAGTCAACAATTTCCACAAGGTTGGTGATTCAGCAGAAAATGACTGTAATGACCAAAACAAGAGGCTATTCAATTTTTTTTTTTAAGAAGAGTTGCAATGATAATCTCTGTAGAGAAGGCATCGTATAACAAAAGGGTTCCATGGGACTTAAATCTCTTCAAACTCTATCATTACATCCCATTTTTTTGTGTGTATGGATGCCCTCATTCTTTTGGGTCAGTATGTTTGGATTTGTTTAGTAGAAAGAAGGTTGAGAGCACACATTTTTCTAACATTTCTCCAGTAGGAGCCATAAAGAGCCCAGCCTATGAACTTTAAATTATAACCCAAATGTTGTCCCTAAGAAAGATGAGGCCTAGAAGAAAAAGATAAATTATTTACTATAAAACATTCTTTGGCTAGCTCTGAAGAGATGATAATCAAAACTCGATAGTTTTGAAGCCATCCAAATTTTGTACAAACTATTTTGTAAGTGCAAAAAGAAACAAGGGTTTAAAATTTTCTATCAAGGGTTTCTTCTTTCTTTCACAACAAAACCTTCTTCTGGCATAGCTATGGTGTTAGCTCTATTTTATGATACTCATTTCAACTATATGTAGAAAAAAAACAAGCACTTTAGCTTTTTTATAGATGGGTATACAATTTTAGCATGAGAAATCTTGTTCTAGCATGACTTATGACATCTTCTTCTCTATCTAGCAACCTTCTTGACTATGGGTGCAAAAATTTTGTCTATAGGCAAAAAGGCACTAGGGTTTGAAAGTATCAATAAACAAAATTTCACTTTTTCCTGCATAGAGCTTTCTTGTCCTTTCATTGTGACTACCTTGGCTATTGATGATGATACTTTTACCTTATCTGCTTTTCACTGTAGCTCCAAGGCATCATATGATAACAAGATTTTGATATTCAAAAAGTATGACTCTTATTCATCTCCATCTATATCATATATTGACATCTCTAAAATGTTCTCCTATTGTACAAATGGCTCCTTTAGCTTATTTGCATATCATATATTCCTTCTGCTTGGTAACTGCACATGCTCACTACTTATCTCATGATTTAGATGTTATAGTAGCATACATATATCATGCTTTTCTCTTCAGTCTTTCATCATGGCAACTCTTTACTATGACTGTATCATTCAGAATAATGGTATATGGGAAAGAAAAACTGCCTACCTTGTGAATTGTCAATCACCATCACTATAGCATTTGGCATATGTCATGTTCTTCTTCAGCTGTTTCTCCTTCATCATTGATCTACTCCTGTAGATGGATATGGAAACTATGATCTGTTCTGACTGTATCTGCTTGCAAAAACTACTTCATTGATCACTGTCATAACTATTTATGATGAATGTGACTGCACTTGTCTTTGTTCTTCATGGTATCTCTCCTTTTGGCATTTGCCTACTATATCATGATACCATTGTAGCTCTAGGAATATGAGATAAAGCTTGCCTCTCTAGTACAGTGATGAGATTAGGAATATGCTATGACCTCCATGTGCCACTTGAATGTTTGTATGTTTGAACATTTGATTATATTTGGACTGTGATAACCACTTGGGAATATAGGCTCTCTTTGATGCCTTAATGATAGAGATTTTTGGTTTGGTTGTTTCATCTTTGAAAGATAAAACCTATCTACTCCACCTGAACTGCTTCATCTATACCTCCTTGTATCTTGATGCTTTGAAGCCTCGAAGCATTGATGACTGCCCAAAATAGTCTATGACCATGATATATTCATGACTGTATTTTCAAACTGCCATATATAAGCTAGAGCTAATGATACCTTGCCTTTTTGATTTTGTCTTTTTAAAAGGCATAACTTGTATCTCTCAGCTGGCTAATCACTTTGAGTATCTGTATCATGTCATTTTACTTTTTACTCTTTTGTCATAATGAGATGATACCTTCACATGATTTATTCTACAACTTATTCAAATGATACATAAGTTCTTGCATTTTGGAAGCTTTATTCTATTTCTCTTCTTCTTTATTAGGTACATTAATCTGAATACCTGTATCATATCCTTGTACTATGAATGCACTCTTTCAGGTGCTCTTATTAGTTGTGATGAAATAAATATATTCATCCACAATGATTCTAAACCTTAGATGGCTCATGTAGCCTAGATGACTGTAATATGATTTCTGCACCTATTTTTGTCAATCTTGACTGAGTCATGTTAATCTGATTTGCTCCAATCAACTATAATAATGTCATGATGACATATCTTTTCTGTAAGTTGATTAGATGATGCATGATATAGCTTGGAATGATGGATCCTATCTTTTCTGATACTCTTTTCAAAAATGAAAAGAAACATGTTGGGCTGAAAGCCTTGTGGGAGCCACATTTAATCCACATGTTTATTTGTCTTCAAATCAGCAACAAAACTTGTCCTATACCCACACAGTGAACAAACAAGTTAGCATAAAAATGCACTTGATAGTATTGATTGATCTTCTTCATGGTTTCTTCCTGATTTGTGTCATATATCTGATCTGATCTATCATCTGAATGCATGATGTGATAAGTAGATGTTTCTGTTTGATAAAAGCATGTGATAACTTCAAACATCTAGAGCACTGACAGGGCTATCCCTAGAATTTTGTAGGTTCAACTGATGGTGGAGCTTGAAATGAAGACTAAAATATGAAGACTTAAAGGCTGACATCAACAAACAATCTCCATCATTAGGCAATGATGGATGTTTCAATTTATCATGTGTTCATTTCTTTTCCTTTTATCAAACAAATGCATAGCTTGCATGTCTGCAATCACTCAGTCTAGTTACTCTCACACCTTGTGTGGGACACATTTGAACAATTGTTTTAAACATGATCAGTTAATTTCTCTCATGCATATGATGTATATGTATTTCCTTTTCAATGAATGCATGAGATAAAGTAACAGATACTTGAATGTATGTTCAAAACATGACATGAAATAACAGTTCAATACAAATACCTTTCTTTCTTTTATTGAAAAATGATTAACTGAATAATCAATCTAACTTATAACTCCTGAAAGATCAAACTGTGTAGGACAACTATATTTCTTGAATCTTTGATTTCTTGACAATCTATATTCTGTTCATGATAACTCATCAGTCTTGATTAGACTGATGGGTTATCCTGACACTGGATATCATCTCTCCTTTGTCAATGCATCAACTATTCAATGAACGCATAACTTTAAAGTTTTCTTTTATTTCTTCTGAACAAATACACTTAGGTCCAACTAATTTTAAGTGTGAACAAAAAATTAGTAACATTTCTAGCAACCTCTCAGGGGTGTTTGCCTGCTAAACAGTTTAGAACCAGTAGCCTTTGTAACTCCATTGGGCATAGAGTCATTTCTGCCCTGAACTTGAAAAGTTTCTACAACTCAAAACTAACTAAAACCTAACAACAACAAGAAAATTGAAACTGAAACTAAACTGACTTGCTTAAAACAAAGCCAGTAACATGTGCAAAAGCACTTCTTTGAAATGGAATACTGAACCAAAATTCTAATCTATCCTACTTTAACCAGCCAAAGGTGCTGGTCAAACAAATCCATTAACTATTTGGTTGAAATAACTTCCCTTCCTCAATAGGGAACACTAATTCACATGCTCATGAGTAGCTGAAATTTGATAAAGTACAAGAAAGTACTCAATAAATTGCTGCAATGCTTCATAAAAAATGTAGATAAATTCACTCACTAGCTAAATTTGATCATGTAAACCTCTGTCATGGGGCAAAAAGATGATTTGATTTTGTTGTTCTGAGGCTGGATTCTGTTCTGTGGGTACAACAGTAATCTATATCTCTTTATTAAGCTCTTTCTCAGCCAAATCCCTGATGGGACAGCCTCTTGCATTGATGAATCTTTGGCTAACACTTTTGATATCTTGATTTAGATCTGCTATCCTGTTTTCCCCTGCAATCTCAGCCTGCTTTGAAAAAATTAGATCAGATGAATGAAATGAAGGAAAGCTTAACTCTTTGACTTGATCCTGATGATCACATATTGTTGGTTCATCTGATATTAGCTAATCATCAATGTTAGAAGAAAAGATTTCTATGATACCTGAAAACATGCTCTCCTCTAACTCACAATCTTGCATTGAATCCAAATGAGTTATATCATCCAGTTGTTCAATATTAGGCATAGATTCAGGAGGTCCATCAAATAAGTCAGCTAGCTCATGAGACTTAAGCTTTGTTACTTTCATAAAAACATGTTCAACCTGATCTTGTTTGCCATCTATATTTGACACAAGGGACTCAAGATCATCCCAAAATGAAATTTCATTAGATTCCTCTTGAATTTTTTGTGAAAGAGAATTGTTTATTACCTCATAACAGCTCTGAACCAGCTTTGCAATTTGCATGACAGGTTTACTTGTACACACTTCTACTTGATCCAAGATCAGATTGTTAGACTGCTTAGCTCTAATCAACAACTCTTCATACTATTTGATGTCATCTTGTTGTTTTGTTATTTCTTCTTGTGGTATGAGCTCCTCATCAGGCTCAATGAAACCAGGTAGCTGATCAAATAAAGAAATCAGCTCCTCCTATTTGTCAGGTTTATTCTCCATTAGAACATGGGCATCCTGTATTTGTATTTGAAGATTCTATCCTTCCAATATCTGCATCCTACTTTCATTAATCTTGTAAACAGTATCAGAAAACTTTTCAAAACGTAAAGAATTGAGTACCAAATCCAAACCAACATCCTCTTCATAGGCATTATACTAATTTTCAGCTGGGGACACAGTAAAAACAATAGCAACCTCTTGCTCCACATCTGGTTTTTCTGATTTGGTGATACAAGAAGGACTGCAAAAAACCTCAGCTGCTGGGTTGAAACTTGGAATCTTGATAGGCTCTTGTTCAATGTGCCAACTTGGAATCTTGATCGGTTCAGAAACTACTACCTTTTCCTCTTCTTGATTTTGGATTGGTATGGAAGGGGTAGCCTTAATAAGATTTAGCATTTTGTAATCAGGATGCTTGGTCCAAGAGGGCTGCCATTCACCCTGATGGTTTGATTTAGGTACTTGATATGACTGATATTGAGGACTAATAGACTGCTTTTGAATACAAATAGACTCTTGATTACAATTAGAATTCTTGAAACTTGAAACTTGATATCTACTAACCTCATTCTGAGAATATTGATCCAGAATGAATGCGACTGTCTAGATGTTCTGCTTTTGTATTTGTGCAAGCAAATACTGCATCTGTGCCTCTTTTTCTGTAATCTCCCTCCTAAGACTTTCTTGAAACTGTATCCTTTGTGCCTCCAATTCTTGCTCATAGAGATACGCATGATAATCCATTTCTTCTTGTTGCTTCTCATATTCTTATTGCCTCTTAAACTCCTCTATCTACTTTGTGATTTCGAACAAAGTGTTTTTCATATCATTCATGTTGTTCCTTATATCTTCAACCCCTTGGAACTGATTTCAAACATGTAAATGCTGATATGAAGGATGAGCAGGGGTGGGTGGGTGGTAAACATGTTGGGCATATTGATTTCTTTTTAAATCAAAGGAATTATGAATAAAATCAGCAGTATGGCTGATCTGATATGGCTGATAAGATGAAGGCTTAGCAGTATCTTCATGATATGATGGATGATATGGCATATTTCCATGAAGGAAAGACATGTTTATTCATTCAAAAAGTTTGATCTATCAAATTAGAAAGATAGAGTCACCAGGTATTTGTAAATAAACCTCTAAAAAGGTTGTATAAACTGCTAATCATACCAAAAACAACAGTAATAAATAAGTTCTAAAATCAGTTCAAAGGTCCCACCGGGCATGCCAAAAACTGTTATCACTAGGAATTGCACCCGTATGCAAGGCTAGTAAAGCTCTACAATTTTGTGTAACATGGGACTAATTTCAGGTTGTGGGTGCCCTATAATGAAATTAGACCTCTAGATTATGGGCTGGTGCCCTTTAGATATTCTATTGAGATGTATGTTTTTACTATTTTGGAAAAGGGAAGAAAGAAACTAAGTGAATGCTCAAGGTGAAAAATGGTGATACACCTGATTTGGATAAAAATAATGTAATCTGATCCACAATGTTTACCTAGAAATCTGATTTTTACACAATCCAGGCTTGGCATAAATATCACAAAAGTGATTCTAACGGAGGTTTGAAATAGGGTTTCTATGAAGGAAAAGATTTTTTCACAACACAAAAAGACTATTTCTGGTTAACACAACCTAAGACCTATGATGATTATATGCTTTAATGCTATAAACAGGGATGTGAGACAATAATTTTAAAGGTTTAATGATAAAACACATCAAAATCTCATCAAAATTAATTCACTAATAGCACTAAAAGGAAAGGTAATTTAACTGATCTCAAAGAAAATAAAGGAAAGTTATGCAAAGAAGACAAAAGTATAACTTGTAACCTGCTGATCTCTTAATAAAACTGTAAAAAATGAGCTACAAGAATTCTCCAATCTGTTTGAATCTGAATGAGAATCAAGAACCAGCAAAAACAAACTTTTGTTTTATAATATATAGGTTTTCTCTCTCAAAGAGGCATGCAAAATATGAACTTGCAGATCACTTCCTCCAAAAATAATCACTCCCAAGCAACCTCTAAAATCTTCAAAAATAGTGTCTAAAACTCCCACAAATTGAGCAAAAATAACTCCAATTTGGGCCTCTCCATATGCTTGACCAAAAAGTTGACCAAGGACCCTAAAAATACTCCTAAAAATCATGCAAAACCTCCTAGGTGGCCTAATTAACTCAACTAATCAATTTGCATGATTTTGCATGAGTAAAATTGATTGTGAGTAAATAATAAAGTAATAAAATAATCACTTTATTATTGGTTACAACTTGTTCTAATTTTGATTTTACAATTTGTGGAAAATAATAAAATAATTTTGGAAAATATTACTTTATTATTTATTTACAATTAATAACTTTGTAAAATCATGCATGATTTGAAGAAATATTACTCCTTATCATTCCAATTACACTTGCCTAATTTGCATGATATGAGCACAATTAAGACTTAGAAGAAAAAGAAAATCCCCTTATACCTCCATGTGAGAAAAAACCCCTAGTTTGCATGATGCATATACATTAAGGAAAAAAAATATCCCTTATCACTCCACATGCACTAAGGAGAAAACATTATCCTCTTTCAGCAAGAAAATCCATATGTAATCTTATGCATCATAATATCTCCATGCACAAAACATTATGCATTAAAGCCTTATGACTCCCTTTGATGCCTTAGTGCATATACATATCATTATATTTTTAAGTCACCTTATATCTCCATATGCAATTTCAATATCAATAAAAACCCTACAACTTCATGACTCCATGTATCAACACTACACCATTATGTTTGCTTACCTTGTCTGCCACCTTATATATTCCATGCTTTGTCCTTATGCATGCCATGTCTAAAACAATACTCCCTTGATCTTGTTGGCCACCATGCATAATGAGGAAGGATCCTTACCTTTGAATGTTTACAAAAAAGATAAGGAACCTTGACTAGCATGTGTATCATAAATTGCATCTTTGACCATGCTATCTATTTGACCACCAAGGAGTTTCAAAATAGTTTATAAGGCATGGAGCCTTTCTTTCTCATCAGATCGACCCTTCTTGACTTAATAAAGATCAAGTCCCAACAACGTTGGTCGGCCACTCCATGTTATGATGGCTAGGAATATTCAAGACCAAAGCCTTGACCACGAGCATCTTGGATAAGGTAATTATTTGTCTTTTGTAAATCAATAAATCACTTGAGAGAAGAATCTTCGAACAAAAGCAAAGAGATAACCATAAAAGTTGCTCATTCTTCATTTGGCATATTTCTTCATTTGCTCTGCAACTGCATTCGGTTAGGGTTTGAAAGTTTGAAGCATATATCTGGTTTTCACTCCCTTTCATGGCTTCTCCTGGTTGAAACCATGGAACTCTGCCTAGAAGAAAGAAGCTAACACTGATTTGAGTTTCATATGAGGCATTTTATTGACATATGTAGCTTCATTTTTCTTTAATGGCTGCAACCTCCTTCTTCTTTCATGGCTATCTCCATACATTGCTCTTCTGTAACACACTCCTTGTTTCTGTATCTTTCTTTTTTGCAACTATTACCTGTTCTTAACAGCTTGATGCTATTGTGATGCCACAGATAGATGTCTCCTCCTGCCAGAAAATAAGGTAAGCACTTGCATTTCTTACTCTGTAGCTTCATTTATCTTTTTATAACTAAAAAATGACAAGGGTTGTAGTTGAAATGGGTATTGCATTTTTTAATAAAAAATAATGACATATCTCTGTTGGCTATGCCTATATATATATATATATATATATCCTTTCATCTTTGCTTGACTATAGGTGCAAAAAATTTGAGGGTTTGAAATTTTTTTATGAGGGTTTGTTCTTTCTTGCACATTCAAGGCCTCCATTTGCTACAACTATGCTTCATATGTATGTAGACACCAAAAATGTGGTAGACTGTTGAGGATTTCAAAGTTTGAAACTGGTGTTTCAACTTTCTTTGCACAAAAACTTCTTCATTATCATGGCCATTCTCTTGTAATATTCACTGTTCTTCTTTTTGACTTGTAAGTGCAAAAAGAAACAAGAGTTTGAATTTTTTTGTCAAGGGTTTGTTCTTTCATGCAAAACAAAACCTTCTTCTAGCACATCTATGGTGTTAGCTCTATTTTATGGTACTCATTTCAACTGTATGTAGAAAAGAAACAAAGACTTTAGCTTTTTTATGGATGGGCATACAATTTTAGCATGAGAAATCTTGTTCTGGCATGGCTTATGACATCTTCTTCTCTGTCTAGCAACCTTCTTGACTGTGGGTGCAAAAATTTTGTCTGTAGGCAAAAATGCACTAGGGTTTGAAAGTATCAATAAATAAAATTTCACTTTTTCCTGCACAAAGCTTTCTTCTCCTTTCATTGTGACTGCCTTGGCTATTGATGATGATACTTTTACCTTATTTTCTTTTCACTGTAGCTCCAAGGCATCGTATGAAAACAAGATTTTGATATTCAAAAAGTATGATTGTTATTCATCTCCATCTGTATCATATAATGACATCTCTGGAATGTTCTCCTGTTGCACAAACGGCTCCTTTAGCTTATTTGCATATCATATTTTCCTTCTTCTTGCTAACTGTACATGCTCACTGCTTATCTCATGATTTAGATGTTATAGTAGCATACATAAATCATATTTTTCTCTTCAATATTTGATCATGGCAACTATTTACGATGACTGTATCATTCAGAATAATGGTATACATGAAAGAAAAACTGCCTACCTTGCGAATTGTCAAGCACCATCACTGTAGCATTTGGCACATGTCATGTTCTTCTACTATTTCTCCTTCATCATTGATCTACTCCTATAGATGGATATGGAAACTATGATCTATTCTGACTATATCTGCTTGTGAAAACTACTTCATTGATCACTGTCATAACTGTTTATTATGAATGTGACTGCACTTATCTTTGTTCTTCATGGTATCTCTCCTTTTGGCATTTGCCTACTGTATCATGATATCACTGTAGCTCTAGGCATATGAGATAAAGCTTGCCTCTCCAGTACATTTATGAGATTACGAATATGCTATGACCTCCATGTGCCACTTGAATGTTTGTATGTTTGAACATTTGATTATATTTGGACTGTGACAACCACCTGGAAATATAGGCTCTCTTTGATGCCTTAATCATATGAGATTTTTGGTTTGGTTGTTTCATCTTTGAAAGCTAAAACCTATCTACTCCACCTGAACTACTTCATCTGAACCTCCTTGTATCTTGATGCTTTGAAGCCTTGAGGTATTGATGACTGCCCATAATAGTCTATGACCATGATATATTCATGACTGTATCTGCTTGTGAAAACTACTTCATTGATCACTATCATAACTGTTTATTATGAATGTGACTGCACTTATCTTTGTTCTTCATGGTATCTCTCCTTTTGGCATTTGCCTACTGTATCATGATATCACTGTAGCTCTAGGCATATGAGATAAAGCTTGCCTCTCCAGTACATTTATGAGATAACAAATATGCTATGACCTCTATGTGCCACTTGAATGTTTGTATGTTTGAACATTTGATTATATTTGGACTATGACAGCCACGTAGAAATATAGGCTCTCTTTGATGCCTTAATCATATGAAATTTTTGGGTTGGTTGTTTCATCTTTGAAAGCTAAAACCTATCTACTCCACCTGAACTGCTTCATCTGAACCTCCTTGTATCTTGATGCTTTCAAGCCTTGAGGCATTGATGACAGCCCAGAATAGTCTATGACCATGATATATTCATGACTGTATTTTCAAACTTCCATATATAAGCTAGAGCTAATGATACCTTGCCTTTTTTATTTTGTCTTTTTAAAAGGCATAACTTGTATCTCTCAGCTGGCTGATCACTTTGAGTATCTGTATCATGTCATTTTACTTCTTACTCTTTTGTCATAATGAGATGATACCTTCACAAGATTTATTCTGCAACTTGTTCAAATGATACATAAGTTCTTGCATTTTGGAAGCTTTATTATGTTTCTCTTTTTCTTTATCAGGCACATTAATCTGAATACCTGTATCATATCCTTGTACTATGAATGCACTATGTCAGTTGCTCTTATTAGCTGTGATGAAATAAATATATGCATCCACAATGATTCTGAACCTTAGATGGCTCCTATAGCCTGGATGACTGTAATCTGATTTCTGTACCTATTTTTGTCAATCTTGACTCAGTCATGTTAATCTAATTTGCTCCAATCAACTGTAATAACATCATGATTACATATCGTTTCTATAAGTTGATTAGATGATGAATGATATAGCTTGGAATGATGCATCCTGTCTTTTCTGATACTCTTTTCAAAAATGAAAAGAAACATGCTGGGCTCAAACCCTTGTGGGAGCCACATTTAATCCACATGTTTATTTGTCTTCAAATCAGCAATAAAACTTGTCCTATACCTGCACAGTGAACAAACAAGTTAGCATAAAAATGTACCTAATAGTATTGATTGATCTTCTTCATGGTTTCTTTCTGATTTTTGTCATATATATGATCTGATCTCTCATTTGAATGCATGATGTGATAAATAGATGTTTCTGTTTGATAAAAGCATGTGATAACTTCAAACCTCTGGAGCACTAACAGGGCTATCCCCAAAGTTTTGCTAGTTCAACTGATGGTGGAGCTTGAAGTGAAGACTAAAAGCTGAAGATTTGAAGGCTGCCATCAACAAATAATCTCCATCATCAGGCATTGATGGATGTTTTAATTTATCATGTGTTCATTTCTTTTCCTTTTATCAAACAGATGCATCTAGCTTGCATGTCTGCAATTGCTCAGTCTAGTTACTCCCATGGCTTGTGTGGGACACATTTGAACACTTCTTTTAAACATGATCAGTTAATTTCTCTTATGCATATGATGTATATGTATTTCATTTTCAATGAATGTATGAGATAAAGTAACAGATACTTGAATGCATGTTCAAAACATGACATGAAATAATAGTTCAATACAAATATCTTTCTTTCTTTTATTCAAAACTTATTAACTGAATAATCAATCTAACTTATAACTCATGAAATGTCAAACTGTGTAGAACAACTGTATTTCTTGAATCTTTGATTTCTTGACAATCTATTCTCTTGTCATGATAACTCATCAGTCTTGATTAGACTGATTGTCTATCCTCACACTGGATATCGTCTCCACTTTGTCAAGGCATCAACTGTTCAATGAATGCATAACTTCAAATTTTTCTTTTATTCCTTCTGAACAAATACACTTAGGTCCAACAAATTTTAAGTGTGAACAAAAAATTAGTAACATTGACATAAATAGATAACCTACACATAAGACGGTTGTCGACTCAGTATGTTGACAATATTTATGGCTAAGTATGGCCGAATGTACAACCCAAAGGAGATGACTAATTCACCCTCCAAATGAAAACATTATAAAACTACATTCATTTTAAACACCAACCTAAATTTTCCTATAACCCTTTCCAAATATAAACACAAATCCATAAACATCATAGTAAAAGCGGATCCGATACCTACACTGGAATCCGTAAGTCAAATAAGAAACATCTCATTTCTTCTCATTAAATTACATGATTACATCTTCTCTATCTCGAGAGTACATTTACATAAACAAATGTGCAAATACAATGATATAGCCATGAAAAAGATATAGTAATAGATAAATTAAATACAATAGAGAACATCACCAACTAGTGCTCCAATAACCTGTACATTGGTCCCCAATGGCAGTGGCAATGCCTCCCAACGATGTGGACTCAAAAGAGACCACCCCACTATGCTCGGAGGTAGTCACATGGCCCAAACAGAAGTAACAAGTAAGGGTATACATGATGGCCAACACCCTCATCAATCATAGAGCAGACACAAAAAACAATGCATACAGCCAAAGTCATAACATATATGTACTCATCGAAGTGATAGGTCGGGTACTACTCACGACTGCTAAGGTACAAGATACTAGGGTGCAGATCAGATGAAATGTCATCATGTGTGCATGAAGGGATGGCACCACATGGAAACAAGTGCATCTCTCCTACAGACGAGGAGACTCAATCATGCCTGAATTGATGCCCCGCAGATGGATAACTTGACTCTTTGCAAATAGATAGGCCTTCTCATGTGCATCCTTAGCCTTTACAAGTAGTCAAGCCCATGCACGAGGACTCAATATCCTAGACCTAAGCTCATCTCGTTTAACCAAACAAGGTATACAAAATTGACTGAAACACTGAAGTATAAATTTGAAATAGAAAATATGAAGAATGTGATCTACAAGACCAAAACTTTCGATGATAGTGTAATCTATAGAAAATAACCCATTGTCAGTAAGGACAATTTTGTAATAACTCTAGTGACCCCAATTTTGTCATGATTCACAAAGGAGTGCACGAACATAAGAAAAAACATGGCAAATGGTATTGCAAGTCTCCTCATAGCCTAGAATTACATTTTGCCAACCATATTTAACATAGAAAAGTAAAATGTTAAAAAGACTCACAAAATGGGAAACTTAATCATTTCCTTCTGCAATAATTCCCTTAGGTCCTTGGGTTGCATGATGGATTTTCTTAATCAGAAATTATGTGAACAATTTTCAATGCACAAACACAGATCGAAGTCTCTAAGGTAATTTAGTGCCATAACATTCTTAACTCAAGTCGACAATTTCCACAAGGCTGGTGATTCAGCAGAAAATGACTATAATGACCAGAACAAGAGGCCGCTCGTTTTTTTTTTGTAAGAGTTGCAATGATAATCTTTGCAGAGAAGGCATCGTATAACAAAAGGGTTCCATGGGACTTAGATCTCTTCAAACTCTATCATTACGTCCCAGTTTTTTTTGTATGGCTGTCCTCATTCTTTTGGGTCGGTATGTTTGGATCTATTTAGAAGAAAGAAGGTCGAGAGCGCACATTTTTCTAACATTTCTCCAGTACGAGCCATAAGGAGCCCAACCCATGAACTTAAAAGTATAGCCCAAATGCTGTCGCTGAGCAAGATGAGGCCTAAAAGCAAAAGATAAATCATTTACTGTAAAACATTCTTTGGCTAGCTCTGAAGAGCTGATAATCAAAACTGGGTGGTTTTGAAGGCATCCAAATTTCGTACAAACTGTTTTGCAGGGCATCAAAGATTACTAAGGTGTCCAAGCTATTTTTACCCCGTAGTAGTGTACGAAAGAGGCCGCCCAAGCCTAGAAAAGGCATATCGACATCTGGAAAGGAGATTGCAGGTGTAGAAGACGTTCCAAATCGCCTACAGGTGTGTGTTTCTTTTTTTGCAAGCTCACCCCTATAAGATAGGCTGAGCTAGAGTCAAAGGAAGGCCCTTTTCGACCAAGGAAAAAGGCCGACTGAATACACACAGGGAATTTTTAAAGGCAAGAAAAATAACAAAAGAAGGAACGAGACCATTCTAGAACGATTCAGGCCACAACAAAACTCGAAACCAGGCAACTCATTAAGGCCGAACCAAAGTTTAAAAAGAAGGTTGAGCAAAGATAATTCACAGGCCGATTGAAATGCTTAAAAGAGGTTTATTAGTTGAGATTTAAAGGCTAGAACAAAAGGATATTCATCAAGAAGAAAAAAAAGTCTCAGTTGATCCATCAGGAGGTCAATTTTTAAATCAAATAGAATCAGCTGGAAAGATCAAGAACATACATCTAAATAATTGCAAGGAAAAATACCTAGAATAGTATACAGAACGAACTCTATACTTTATTGTTTCCACAGTCTTCCTACATCTTCTTTTCTGTGCCCTCTATCCTGCACCTCCTCTATCCTCTATGCCTTATTATTTTCTAATTTCTTGATGCATGTCCCACCTCCTGTAAATTTCCTTCTGATATTTTGTTTTCGAGCCTCCAAAAAATGAGGCGTTCACTCTCAAATCGTGGTGCCTCTTCTCCAACCACCTAGTCTCTTCTACCAGCGATCTCCTTTCTTTGATTCTTAGATATTTTTACTCTCTTAACTCCTACGCCCTCTTCCATCTGCCCTGCAGATATTTTCTGGCAGCATTCATTATTCTCCTTTAATAAGATGCGGCTTGTATATCGTAAAGTTAATGTCGCCCGGAGGATTGTTACACACTAGGTGGGTGTATGTATCATTCTACTCATCATGAGTAGTTTTTTGTGGAAGGAGTTGACAATGGCCTTCATTCAGATGTTATATCTGTATTTAAATTGAAATTAGAGATGGAGCTGAATGAAGAAGTGAGGTGAATGAAGAGAAGATAGAGATGGGCAATAAAATATGGAGTACTAGAGGAGCTATTAATGGTGGTTTTGTCTAGTTTTCCCACTGTCATCAGTAGGAAGATCTAAGGACTATTTGCAAACAATGGTAATGTCTTCTTTCACCAACAACTTCGTTCCAACAGATTTCATCAACACTTGTTCCTTCTTCGTCTCTTGCTTTTGTCCTTGGAGACCTTTGTAGTTTCAATTTCCCAAATCTTTCATGGCTTCTTTACTCACAACCATTGTGTGTACCTCCATTGTCATTAGATTTCATGGGATATGAGCACCTCTATATTGTGATTTCCAGCAAGAGCATCCCGAGTTGTTCTTGTTATGTGAAAGGAGAACCCACTTCCTAGTACAGTTGTAACACTTACTAAGATATGGATAATGCTTGCCTCTCGCCCTTCTCATCTCTCAATATCACAGACATTCTACCGATTGGCATTCCTCTATCCTTTATGTGTTGGTTGATACCCATATCTTCGTCCACACTCCCCAGCAAACTTCTACCTTATCCCATTTAGTGCCCACAATAGTAGGCCCATATCATAGTAAATGCAGTTGCAGGCCCTTTTTGTTACTCTACTCAGCCCATGCCTAATAATTTTTTCCTTGTCATCCCCTTTAATTTATTTTAATTTTTCTAGTATATGCCTATTGTAGGGATGTGACCCCTCTCCGTTTCTAATTTCCTCTTCCTCCTCCTCTTCCTCTACCACTAGACTAGTGGTAGAAGGCTCCCTTATGATTTATTTTGATGAAAAAAGGAGTTGTAGATTTTTCTTTAATTTTTATTTTAGATTCAAATATTTGCACCAAGCTCTTCATAGAATGCTACATGCATTCCTCAGGTTATTGCAAAGAACTTAGCAACACCATCACTTTGAAACTTTGAATGTGGTTAAAGCTTTTTTTTTTCTCAATGACAATCATAACTATATCATATTTTAGAAGAAGAAATCTCAAAATCTTCTCTACTGTTTTTAATTCTATTAACATTTCCCCTTGATTCATAAGTTGTTTTAATATATCTTAAGTCCTTGTGAAAAAATGTAGGAATGAACTCAATTTTTTTTGTCCTAAAATTTTCAAAATCTCTTTTAAGGGTTTGAAGTCTTACTAATCTAACTTTGTTGGATCTTGATACATAGTTTACAAAGCATCACCATATCTTTTGATTTTTCCATTCCTTTAATATATGAAAAAAATTAAAATATTAAATACCCTAATTGTTTTTTATGGTTATTTTTTAATTGAGTTCATTCATCTGTTGTCAAGACCTGCTTCTACTAATTACCAAAGTTCTTGGAATAATAGGAAAGTCTACATTTTGTTGCTCCAATATTTATAATTCTCTTCTATAAATAAGAAAGCTAAAAATGGAAGCTGTTACCATTAACCATAAAATTTCTTATAACCTATTCTGGTATCAGTTAAAACAATCAGAAAAATTGAAGCTATACAATTAGCAGCGATCACAGTTTATTGATTGTCCAGCATCTTCAAAAAAATTTTACATTATCTGCTGCATGTCTTTTTCACTCTGTATGTAAGAAAAATAAAATAAAATACTGTACTAAATTAATAATAATAATAAAAGTGCATGCTTTTTAATAAACAGCACAATAAACTACTTGCTGATCATTATTAACTCCTCAATAGATATTCTAACTCACACTCTATTTTAAATTGGTTAATCTTTATCATGAACAATATAAATCTATGAATATAAATAGAGTTCTGAAAAGTTTATTAAGCTGTGGTTACAAAGTAGAAAATACAACTACTCATTCATTAAAGGACTATTTTCAAAATCCAGATACGTAAGGCAAGGGTTGAGTTTCTGGCACACAGCAATGGAGGCCACAAGAAACGAAAGAAAAGGTGAAGATGAAGCACAAGAAGAAAGGAAATCAATGCCCAAAAAATAACAAACCTGCTGAAGCCTTTTCGCAAGGAACATATGTTTGAAATTCTCAGCCACGCTGTTAGCAAGTATCCCGATCTGTTAGAGTACACAGAAAAAGTTGCCTAAAATAATCCTACCCACAGAAATCTTCTTGTTAGCGGCCTCGGTCCCAACACCACCTCAGAAACCCTAAAATCTATATTTTCTTTATACGGAGAGCTGGATGAATGTAAGGTGGTCATGGACGAGGACATTGGTAGATCAAAAGGCTATGCAATTGTTACTTACAAGCACTTGGAAGGCTCACAGCGAGCCCTCAAAGACCCCTGCAAGAGAATTGATACCAGATATACTCTATGCCAGGTTTGTTGTGAAGAAAATAAGCCTGTTGGGCCAGTTATTGAACGAATGATTTCTGTAAGGAATGTCCCATCTTACATGCATGACGAAATGCTTTTCATATTCTTTTCTAAATATGGAGAAATAGAAGCGGGAACCATAAGAATTGATAAGAAGACTGGGAATGCTCTTTTTATATATGTGACTGTTGAGGGAGCCAGGAAGGTCCTTGAGCACCAATTGAAGAATATTGGTGGGCATGACATGGTCTGCAGTATGGCCAGTGGAGATTGCTCTGTGGACTCCAGCGAAGTGGTTCCTTTTAATGCTACGAATTTAACAATGCCATCAGGGGGAACGCACCATAGCTTTCATCCATATGGGATTTCAGTATTGGGTGATAACACACAGTTTCTTAACATGAATTCCCAAAAGATTGGTGCCAATTTGTCTACACAGGGAGATGATGGAAGCTACCAGGGCGGGATTAATGATCCTAAAAACAAGGAATCAATTCTGCTACATAGTTTAAATTGGGAACCTCCGCGTGTGAGGCCTCAGTTTAGGCCCCAAATCGGTCATTCCAATAATCAGCATTTGGCTTCTTGGATAGCTTTCACCAGACTACATAGTTTCCACAATCAAGAAAGTGTAAATACGCCTATACCTCATCCTTCACAAACTGGGATGAATGCCTCCAGTTCTTCTCCACATTTTCCAGATACTGATCTAAGCCTGGGTCTTCTCTCAATTCCCCAACATGACTCACCAGACAAAGAGCACAGTGCAGAAAGTAGCTCCTCCTCCTCCTGATCTTGTGCCTTTGATTTGATGAGATTTTTGTTTGCTTTCATTAGAATTTGAATATTCATGAATAGATATCGTGTTTTCTTGAGATTTTCATAAGTGAAATCGTTTGGTTTCATAAGAATTTCAGTAGATACTATTTACTGCAGATTGTGTTTTTAATCAAAATTTCATTTTAGTGGTGTTATTAGGTTTGAGTGGTTTAGTTTCTTGAATTTCATTGTCTTGTTTATGATTGATATGTTTAGATTTTTGAAATTTTCAATAGGTATTGTCTAAGATAAATTGTGTTTTCACAAGAATTTTACTAGTTTTACTAAAATTTGTTTATTAATTGCTATTATTAATAGTAATAGTTATATTTTTATTCTGAATATTTTTATATTACTAGTATATTTATATTTAAAAAAATATCTACAGTACGCCGAGAGATATCTTCCAATTTGTTGGGATTTATATATTCATAATAACCAAAGTTTTTCTATTTTTCTATCATTTGACTTCCAAATTTTTTTTTTTTTGGTTTAACGTGATAAAGATTTCACTCCATAAATGCCCAAGTTTTTCTATTTTTCTATCCATTTGCCTTCCACAAATTTATTTATTTACACATTTTATGAATTTTGTTTACATGAGAATCTGAATGGGGAATCTGAATCTTTCAGCCCTTACTGTAAGTGTAGAACGCCTCTCGGCGTAATAATATTTTAAAAGTCTTTTTTAAGGTTAATATTTTTGTTATTATTAATATGTTCATCTTAATTAAGCTCAAAACTCCATGTAAACATTTCCAAGTGTAATAAAAATTAATTATCTTCTTTTAAATATGATAGATGTAAAAATAATAATATTTTTTTTGAAGTCTAATAAAAATTAATTTTGTTCATTTAAATATGTTAGATGTTAAAAAAAAAATTAATTTCTTAGCATTTTATAATTGAATGTATTTAATAATATTTTAAGGACTTAATAAACAGTTTTAATAAAATAACAAATTTTTTATAAATATTTATTAATTGTTACATTTTTAATATTTGAGATAAAAATTAATATGTTTTTACTATAACATGTTACAAGTTTTTTAAATTTAAATTATATCATAAAAATTTTAAGTTTATATATAAAACTAATGGTTTTATGTTAGCCTAGATTATTTTCAATTTTATTTGGAATTGCAAGTCTAAACTCACCAAGCTTGATTCTTTGTAAACTCATTCAAAGCTATTCAATTTCATCAACAAACTAAAAACCTTTTAACTATTTTTTTTTTTACACATATAAAACAACTTTTTTTTAAATTCTATATTTTTAACATAATATAATTAAATCTACTTATTAATATTTTAGGAACTTAAAGAATTATTATTAATTTTTTAATATATATATATATATATTTCTTTCTAAATAAAATAATTAAATCTATTCATCAGTATTTAAAAAAAACACACATATATAAAAAAAACTTTATATCTAATAAAATATTATTTATTTAAGGATGCCTACATTATTAAAATTTCTATCAAATAAGAAAGACATTTCATATTGTGTTCCATGAATAATGCTTCCATTATCAAATCACTAGCTTTTTGCAATCTCAGAGATTTCTAGCATTTCCAGATTAATTATGAATCAATTTACTAAACGTCATTTTAGACATTGTTTTTATGCTAAGTCCATTGATTACTTGTATAAAATTACTTTTATCACAACTTAAAAAGTACAACCACATCTACAAGTTCTATCTGCTCATCCTTTGATGAAAATACTATGTGAAATGTTTCATAAGTGCCTAGCCTTGCCACCATTTCACTTTAGCTTCCATAATTCATAGAACTTATTTAACTCAAATTTGCTCTCAGTATTTATTAGTTATAAGACCAACACACTTCCATCATAACAATATGCCACATATATTAGTCTTTTATGAATGTGAGATTATTACATATAACAACAACAAATGAAAGATATATCATATTTTTCTTAAGAAGACAACAAAAACTAAACCAAACAAATGATTTATAGGATCAAATATTGTATGCAAAATTGAAACAAGTAGGTAGGGAACACACTAAAAGAAGAATGACATAGAAGAATTCACATCCATTTAAACTGTTAGAAATTTTAATGTCTTCTATTTTAGTAAAGATTATGACACCTTAATGAGAATGGCATAAAAGAATTGACATCCATTTAAACTGCTAGAAATTTTGATGTCTTCTATTTTAGTAAAGATCATGACCAAAAATGAAATTAACTCAAGTGAGAGGATGGCTTGGTGCGGTCTTTGCTCGTGCACTAGGGCCTACGTGTCCTAGCGCATACTTTCTTCTATTTTGTTGCTACGTCTAAGCTCATTTGCTGTGACCGGGGGCTGTTGGCTAGTTTCCTGGGGTGCGTGGGTTGAAGTGGGGGCTTTGGCTCGCGTTTGGACTATTGGGTGTCTCTCTTCTGGTTTCTTTTGCGTTTCTTCTACGCCAGTTTTGTCCTTGGCGGGTGGTGCTTGAGTATCTAGGGCATGGGGTCTCCTGCCCTGTCTTCTCTCTTCTTGCTTGTGCTTGTGCCTTTGGCCCATGGCAAATCAAGATTTTGTTTTGCCTATGGTTTCTTCTGGTGATTTGGAAATGGTTGAGCCCTCTTCTTCGCTACATGCCAGTGGTCTAGATCAGATGGGGAAACCCCATTCTAGGGATGGAGTCTCCTCTTCAAAAGGGAATTTTTGAATTAAAAAAGTAAACGGTTGTTTGGAGAGATCCGAGGATCGTCTAGTTTTGGTTATTCAACCTGAGAAAGTTTTAGAGGATGTTGAATATTAGAGCAATCATGCACTTATTTGCAAATTTTTGGGCCTCCGTTTATCTCTACCTATTTTGGATTCTTGGGCACGTAGGGTTTGGAACCCTGAAGGTGATATGGAGATTATTCTGGCAGCTAATAATTATTTTTTGGTTATCTTTTCAAGCATGTCCGACAGGAATCAGGCTTTCGAAGGAGGTCCTTATTTCTTTAACTAGGTAGGGCTCTTCATCAAACCTTGGCACATGGGATTCAACTCTGCTGAAGAGATCCCTTCGCGTGTTCCTGTGTGGGTTCATTTGCTGAGGCTTCCCTTGGAATTCTGGAGGGAGGATATTCTCCACTCAATCTCTTTGCTTCTTGGAAAACCTGTGGGATCAGCTTCCCAAACTCAAGACTGTAAGGTAATTTCTTTTGCTCGCATTTGTGTTGAAGTTGATTTAAATAATCCATTGCCAGACTCTATGGAAATTCGCTTGGGATCTTCTTCTTGGATCCAATAGCTGGATTATGAGACCCTACCCTTTAGATGTAGAATTTGTCATGAATATGGACATTTACACCGTAAATGCCCTAGATTTAAACCCTCCCCCTTGGCTGCTTCTGGGCCTCCCAGGGGGGACAAGGGAAAGGCTCCAATGTCTAATGAACCTATGGATAATGAGGGTTTTATTCTGGTCAAGTCCCATAACAAAGGCAAGGGCAGGAAGAGATCTTGGCTGGATAGGCAGAATGAAGGTAACTTTAACAGGTTTGAGGTTCTTGATGATTTGACCTAGGAGGAGGGTATTCTAGTTGAGCTCTCTTCTGGGGCTAAGGATCTGCATGATGTTCAGGATGAAAATGCAAGGAAAGAGGATCAAATTCTATCTCTAGGGGTTCATCAGAAGGATCAGAAGGCTATGGATTCTTCGGCTCATGCTCAAGATTTCAGGGTTCTCTAGGGGTCACAAACTTCAAAGGACTCTATTGCGGTGGCTCCTGATCCCCCTACTCCTAAGGGGGCCTCAAATCCTGTGAAGGGTAACAAAGCTCCTCCTTCATTAGGCTTACAGCAGAAATCCTTTAAAAAGGGGCCTCTTGATAAACCATCAAAGAGTGGAAGAAAGACTGATCAAGAGAAGGTTAAGATTATGGGTGATACTTTGGTTGAGTCTAGGTCTATGAAGCCCATTGATTCCCATTTCTCCCACCCCCATAAATGATTGTTTTATCTTGGAATGTAAGGGGGTTGAATAGCATCCCTAGACAAAAGGTTGTTCGTAGATTAATTGAATCTCAGTCACCGGATGTGGTTTTTATCCAGGAAACTAAGCTTACTGCTGATGGGTTGGCAAATTGTGCTTCACGTATCTGGCCCCAAGGCAATTGGCAAAGGGTAGGTGCCTTGAACAGTGCAAGGGCTGTGGCTTACTTCTAGAACCTGAGGAAAGTTTCCCCCTTATGTTGGATGTCTAGTCGGTCTTCCATTTCTCTGGTTGCTTCTAGTTTTGTTACTGGAGAAAGGTGTCTTTTATCCAATATTTATGCTCCTATTGATCTTTTAGGTAAGTTAAATCTCTGGGCTCACATTCGTTTCATCTGGGCCTTGGACCTATTTCTCCCATGGATTATGGCTGGTGATTTTAATGCTGTTACTTGCTTAGATGAACAAGGTGGTTGGTTAGCTAGGTTGGACCCTTCTGCAAATCTTCTTAGGGATATGATTGGTTCCTTGAATCTCATTGATGTGAAGCCTTCCAATGGTGTCTTTACTTGGAATAATAGGAGATGTCGTGTGGAGGCTATCTCTGAAAGGCTTGATAGATTTCTTGTCTCTTGTTATTGGCTGAATAGTAGGTTGATTAACAGTTCTAAAATTCTTGATTGGAGGGGCTCTGATCACTGGCCCATCAAGCTTTCTGTCACTGCTTATGGTGTCACAAAAAATCCCTCTTTCAAATTCCAATTGATGTGGTTAAGAGATCCGTCTCTTCAGGATCTTATGCTGGACTGGTGGCATGAGGGGATGCCTTCTCATGGGATGGCCATGTTCACTTTTAGTAAGTGGCTTCAGCATGTGAAGTTCAGACTTAAGAGATGGAATAAACAATGTTTTGGGAACCTTCAAGCTCAAAAGATGGCTGCCCAGTCCAAGTTGGATACTATCACTCGTCAGATTCAGGATCAGGGGTTGACCTCTGCCCTTAGTATGGCTGAGTCCTTGGCTCTAAAGGGTTTAGAAGAGTGGGAACTTTAGGAAGAGATCTTTTGGAAGTAGAAATCTCGTATTGATTGGCTTCAGGAGGGGGATAGGAACACTGCTTTCTTTCATAATTCAGTTAAGGCTCGAAGATAGGGAAATTCTATCTCATCTCTTGTTTCGCAGGATGGGGCTCAACTCTCGTTCTATGCTGATATTTCTAGCGAGGCAGTCAATTATTTTTCAAACCTCTTTTCTAGGGAGAATCTTGTTGCTTGGGCTGAGGAGCAGGCCATCATGGATTGTATTCCCCACCTAGTCTCTGCTGAGATGAATGGGGCTCTCTTATGTCCTATCTTGTTACCTGAGTTGGAGAAAGTGGTATTTAATATAAAAAAAGGTAATGCCCCTGGTCCGGATGGGTTCCCGATTGAGTTTTTTCAAGAGTTCTGGGAAATTATAAAGTTTGATCTCCTTGAGGTGGTTCAGGAATCACTTAGGAACAAACAGATGCTCAATTCTATGAATTCTACCTTCTTGGCCCTCATACCTAAGTTGGAAGGAGCTAACTGATTATCTCAGTTCAGGCCTATTGCGTTATGTAATGTGGTTTACAAGATCATCACCAAATTGATTACTAAGAGACTCAAACCACTCCTTGGTTCTTTGATCTTGGCTGAGCAGGGTGGTTTTGTTGAAGGGAGACAAATTTTGGATGGTGTTGTGATAGCCATGGAAGCTATTCATTCTATGGCTAACTCTAAGGAGAAGGCTATGTTTATTAAACTTGACATGTCTAAAGCTTATGATCGGGTGAGTTGGGAGTTCTTACAGAAAACTCTCTTGGCTTTTGGCTTTGCTAAGGAATGGGTGAACTAGGTTCTTAGCTGTGTGACCTCGGCCTCATTCTTAGTTCTCATTAATGAGGAACCTTCAAATTTGTTTGGTGCTTCTCGGGGACTCTGGCAAGGGGATCCTTTATCCCCTTACTTATTCATTATCATGGCAGAGGGTCTTGGAAGATTTATTAAATCTCAGGTGAGACAGGGTCTTATCCATGGTTGGAACTCGAACAACCTTCTCCCTTCCTACTCTCATCTTCAGTTTGTGGATGATACTGGGCTAATGGGCTTGGCTAGAATTAGTGAGGTGGTGAACTTCAGGCCAGCCTTAGACATCTATCTAAAGGCTTCTTGTCAGTGTATTAACGATGATAAATCTTCCATTTACTTCTTTAATACTCCTCAGCTTATTTAGAGCAGGATTGCTAGGATCCTTAGATTTCAGATCGGTTCTCTTCCCTTGATGTACCTTGGGATCCCTTTGGCCTTGGGAGCCCAGCGGAGAGATTATTGGCAGGGAATTTTGGATAAATTTTGAAATAGGGTTAGCCATTGGACTTATAGATGGCTATCTTCTGCTAGGAGAGTGATTCTTCTTAAGATTGTGGTGCAGTCTCTCCCCATTTATAGGTGTTGTGTGCAGGTTCCCCCGTCCACCTTTGTGTGGGAATTTGATGCTTTGTCTCGGCAATTTCTTTGGTCTAGCAACCTTCTTTCCTTAAAGTGGAGCTTAGTCAAGTGGGAGTCTATTTGCAGGCTGAAGCATGCTAGGGGCCTTGGTCTTAGGTCTATGGCTCTTACTATCACTGCCTTGGCTGCCAAGCTGTACTAGAGGTGGTGCAACAATCAAGATTAGGATTGGGCTAAGATTCTAGCCCACAAGTATCTTCCTGGTGCTGATTTCCTCGATGTGTCGTGTCTCCCTGTGCTGGGTAAAGGTTCTTGTATTTGGGATACCCTTAAGAAGGGTGCTCAGCTGATTAAGGAGGGCCTCTTTTGGATCTGTAATAGAGGCCCTGATGTTTTGTTTTGGTAGGACTCTTGGGATGGCCACCCTCCCATTCTTTCTAGTTTTCCTTAGCTTCAGCCTCTTTGCCATATTTTTTCTGAGACCAGTTGGATTAAGGTGGAGCATTTTAAAACTGTCAAGCGTATTGGGTAGGCGGTGGTGGCTTGCTGGAAGGACTTATAGGAGTGGCCCGTGGGTGGTTCTGATGAGGATCGTGTTGTTCTTTCTAGAGTTTTGGAGGCTAGGCTTTGCAGCTCCCTTAATGGGAGGGATGTTCTGGCTTGGAATCCTAGTCCAAAAGGTAAATTTATTGTTGCCCAAGGCTATACCATGCTTGACAGGAACTTATATGGTCCTGCTGAGGTGCACTAGTGGAAGAAGGTTTGGGACAACTTCTCTTGGCCCAAATGCAATTTTTTCTTATGGTTGGTTTCTTAGAGGAAGTGCCTCACTTGGGGAAATCTTTGCAAACGTGGCTTTTAGGGACCCTCTATTTGCCTTCTTTGTTCTCACAGTGAGGAGTGTACCTCCCACTTGTTCTTTCTTTGCCCTTACTCTAGAGAGTTATGGCACAGATGGTGGGAGGCTTGGCATCATGATTGTATTCATGCTACCTCCTTGATTGACTTTTGGGAAAGTTTGGGCAGACCACCAGCAAAGACTCCTTTCCTTTAGGTGGCCTGGTCTATTGGGCCTATTTTCATTCTTTGGAACCTTTGGTTGGAGCGGAACCATCGAGTTTTTTGTGGTTCCAATTTGGGAAATCTTCAATTGTGGAAGAAGATAATTAGTAGGCTTCAAGAGACTATTTCGGCTAAGTGTGACATGTCTAAAAATCTTGATCCTGGTGATCTTGATATTGTGCGGAATTTGAGCTTGGGGGATAGTAGCTGGGGTTGCTTTGCTGGCAGAAGGCCTCGTCAGGTTCGGCAATGGGTTTGTCATGATGGGAGGTGGATGCCTCCCCCAGTGGGGGTCCTAAAGATTAATACTGATGGTTCTTCTCGTGGGAACCCTGGTCATGTTGGTGTGGGGGGTATTGGTAGAGGTAATGATGGTGGTGTAGTTTTTGTCTTCTCTAGTTACAAAGGGCAGCATTCTAATAATTTGATGGAGGCCCTTGCTATTAAGATTGCTGTTGAGTGTGGATGCTCTTTAGGCTGGAGGAGGATCATCTGTGAGTCAGATTCTTAGATTGTTGTGGATTCGCTGAACAACCAAAGGTTGGATGATGTTAGTTGGCAATTGGCTTCTATGGGCAAACAGATTTTGAGTCGTTGCAGCTCCTTGGATTCTATCTCCTTTTGTCATATCCCTAGAGAGTGGAACAAAGTGGCCAATTGTCTTGTGAAGTGGGCCTCTGAGAATGTGGATGGCTGGGTTAATAGTGGAAAGGATGAGCTTTCTTCTAATTATCTTGAGACCCTGGAGAGGTTATTAGTGGAGGACATGAATAGGTAGTGTTGTTGCTGGTTGGTCTAGTGGTGCTCTTTTTTGGTGGGCCTTTGGCCTTTACTTTGTACTCTGGTTTTGATTGAATAAAATTTTTACCCCTTCTTTTTTTTTTAAAAAAAAAGATCATGACCAAAAATTTTAATCCTTGGTTATGCTAAAAATAGTCCCTAACTTGACATGTACATTTTAGTGCAAGGTGGTAAATTGCTAATTATAAAAGTATGAAATTTTATATTACAAATTTAATGTAATTTTATTGCTAATTATAAAAGTTTGAAATATTACAAATTTAATGTAAAATATACTACTATTTCAAAGTTTGAAATTTTATATTAGAAATTTGTGGTAAATTACTAATTATATAAGTGGCCTTTAAAAAATGTTAAAGTCAAAAAAATTAAAGTTGTTTAAACTTTGAATTCAAAATTAAGGTGAATTGTTAGGGGGCCTTGGTTTCCTTTGCTGCATGCAAGGTGGTAAATTCATAACTATAAAAGTTTGAAATTTTATATTACAAACTTAATGTAAAATATACTATATTATTTCAAAATTTGAAATTTTATATTACAAATTTGTTGTAAATTGCTAATTCTAAAAGTTTGAAATATTACAAATTTAATGTAAAATATACAAATACTATTTCAAAGTTTGAAATTTTATATTACAAATTTTTGGTAAATTGCTAATTATAAGTGGCCTTTAAAAAATGTCAAAGTCAAATAATTTTTAAAGTTGCTTAAATTTTGAATTCAAAATTAAGGTGAATTCTTAGGGGGCTTTGGTCTCCTCTCCTTCCTGTAAGGTGGTAAATTGCTAATTATAAAAGTATGAATTTCTATATTACAAATTTAATGTAATATAAAATTTCAAACTTTTATAATTAGCATTTTACACAAATTTGTAATATAAAATTTTAAACTTTTATAATTAGGGTTAGGGTGAGGACTAGAGTTAGTGTTATAATTTAGGTTAGTGTTAGGGTTAAATCATAGTTAGAATTAATTTTTAAATTAAAAGCATCAGTTAAAAAAAGACACAAAAAAATATATGGTTCAAAATGTTTAAAATTCTTTTAATTAGGGTAAGAATTAGAGTTAGGGTATGTAGCATCCCACCTCACAACCCAAAGGGTAAGGGCCAAAGAGGGTAAGAATTTTTTTTTTGACATAAATAGATAACATACACATGAAACGGTTGCTGATTCAATATGTCGACAACATTCATGACCAAGTATAGCCGAATGTACAACCTAAAGGAGGGGACTAATTCACCCTCCAGATGAAAACATTATAAACTACCTTCATTTTAAACACCAAATCAAATGTTCCCAATCACATATCTAATATAACCATGAATCCAAAAGCATCATAGAACAAGCAGATCTGATACCCACACTGGAATCCATAAACCAAATAGGAAACATCTCATTTCTTCTCATTAACTTGCAGTATTACATCTTCTCTCACAAGAGAGTACAATTTCATAAAAAAATATACAAGTACAATGGCATAACCATGACTATGATATACAAGTACAATAACTAAAAGAGTACAATGATAGATTAAGTAATGGAAAGAGAGAACATATCCAATCTGGTGCTCCAAAACCTGTACACCAGTCCCTAATGGTGGTGGCAATGCCTCCCAACCATGTGAACTCAAAAGAGACCACCCCGCCATGCTTGGAGACCTAGTCACAAGGCCCAACCAGAAGTAATAACAACTAGGGTATACATGATGGCCAACATTGACATCAATCACAGAGCAGACACAAAAAACAATGCATATAGCCAAAGTCATAACATAGAGGTACTCATCCAAGTCATAGGTCAAGTACTACTCATGACTGCTAAGGTACTAGGGTACAGATCGGATGGAGTGTCATCATGAGCACACAAAGGGATGGCACCACATGGAAACAACTGTACCTCTCCTACAAATGAGGAGACTCAATAAGGCCTGAATCAATGCTCCATAGATGGATAGGCCTTCTCATGTGAATCCTTAGCGTTTACAAGTACTCAAGTCCATGCATGAGGACTAATATCCTAGACTCTCAAGTAATAGACAAAAATGTACTAAGTACAGTACATCTCAACTCTTTGTAGATCTATAAGATTTTACTATGTATACAATGACAATTAATGCCTAAAGGTTAAGAATGTCCTATCATCTCACCATGATATCTCAACATTCCACATAATGGATAAAAAAATTTAGAGGGCAAGTCCTTAACTGACAATCAATCTTGTAAATTTAATTTAATTAATATATTTTTCTTGACTACTAATGTTTACTAATTAGTCCCCAAGGATGCTAACCACAACTCATTTCCTTAAAACATAATGATAATGTCATATGTTCTCTACATGCATACAATAGTCCTATAAGATCTTAAGGTGTCACCAAGGGCACAAGTCTGTATGAATAAGATATGGGTTATAGTTGGAGGCCATACTGATGAATCCTATTAAAACATTTGTTTCTAGATCCTGTCTCATTTGTGCAGAGTTGGTAGTGATCTCCTCCAACAACTTTGGGGTAGCTTGACTATAGAATTGATATGACTAATGACTTCACCATGAATCATTATCTAAGACTAATCATTGTTATCAGCTAATAATAATTGGGAACAAGAAAAGTGGTTCATCTAATTAATAATAATGAAGAACAAGAAAATCAATATTTAATTTGATTATACCCATAATTGCATGGATTCCCAAACTAGAATGCATGATTACCCAAATCAATAAAATTAAAATCAATAAGGAAAAATCTAATATAAATCTAATATGAGTATGCAAAGAATACCTTCTCTGAGTGCCCCATCAATTTCACTGTAGGGTTTGTTGCCAAGGGAATTCTTACATGAATGAATAGATTTAAACCATGAAATCTCAATATTCTTAGAAATTATTCCCACATTGAAGTATATGTAGTTTCCAGCTGGGAGATCCACCTCCATCCTTATAACATTAACCCATATAAAAAAAACTATTTCTCCTGAATGTCGTTCAAATCGATAATTTTCCCATAGCTAAGTTTTCTTGTCACAGTCTTCTCATAATACAAAAGATAATTGAATTAAACCGAACAAGGACTGCCAAGCTCAACCCTGAAGCTTCCATCATTTGCAAGGGAATAAGACTTGATAGAATTAAGTAGAAGGCCTATGGACAGTCCATGTTCGGCCAAAATTTCTGAAATAGGCTGACCAGATACATCTGAGTTTGCCCCAAAAGAATTGCATATCATCACCATCATGGCCAAAACCCATCCTTTTTTCTTATCTTCTACCTGACTGGTTGTCTTTCTCTAGATATATTACTACGTGGAGCTTCAATGTGTAAACTATTATGCATACACCATGTCTTTGTATTTAATTGTGTGTATTTGAAGTTGCACATTCAACCATTTTCTCATTATTTCTTCTGCAAGCTAACAATTGCAATGAAGGACAACAAACAAATCTTATGATGTAGAAAGAAATACAATTGATAGATGTAAGGCTAGGTTCCACAACTGTTGCCAGCATCCTCACTGCTTGTGCCAAAATGGGAGTGATGAAACAGGGTATGGATATCCATTTACGCATAATGGAAAAGATATTTTTGTTAGTTGTTGTAGTTGCATGTGTGCTAGTAAACATGTATGCAAATTGGGGAAACAAAGACAAGGCATGAGCTATTTGACAAAAAGACTCAATGAAATGTGATCTCATGGAATGCAACGATTGCAGGACGTACACAAAATAGATTTGTTGAAAAGGCTTTAGGAACCTTAAGCAAATGCAACTAGCGGTTGTGAAGCCAGACTCCACAACCTTTCTCTTCTTGTTTTTTCTCTTTCCCACCAAACCTGTTATCACCTCCCTCAACACATCACTCTAAAGCTTACTCATGGTTGTTTCTACAACCCCTCTACAGCATCTAGTCAATCCCTTAATGCTTTGATGGATGTCCATACCCTGCGGCCTGTCCTCTCTGCCAAAGTCACAATAGTTGGACCCCATCCTTTTTGTCAGAATGCCCATACTAGGGCCATTAATTTTCCTGATCTGTCCCTTCGCATTCAGTTGGATAGGGATGACAAAAATAAAGTTTTCAATATGGCCCCCTATCAATCCCTAACATACTCCAACAAAGTCAACAAAAACAAAGAGAATCATCCTCATCCGTTCCCCCATCTCAAGATATTTCTTCTGTCATAAACCAACTCATCTACCAATAATAAGAGCCATTGAATGGGTTGTTACATACTACCCCCTAGGACTAGGCTTACTCCTAGAAGCCTGCAAACACTAAGATGCTGCCACAGCACACACTAGTCCATGAAACTTGATACATTTATAAAATCAGGCTATCACATGCACAATTACATGTAATTAGTCCTAGTACAAGGGTAAGGAATAAGGAAGGCACTCATTTCCTACAAAAATATACATTAGCATATAACAATTTTCTCCAATCAAAATAAAGAATGATGCCAAGGAAACCACATCAAACAATCAATAGAAACCAAGCAGAAAAGCCTCAACCACCGCACTACCAAACTACACATGACCATAAGGGGCAATCCAGACATTACCATTAGGTAACCAGATGATAAGACAACAACATGGGAACACTACACTAGCAGGGTACAGTGGTTAGGGTAGGGAATAGGGCCTATGACTATTTGGACAGTAACCACTATTGGGGATAATAAGAGTACACTCAGGCCTGTGAGTCTAGGTGGAGTCAATAGCCAATACCTACATCACTGTGATCACACGTCAAAGCACATGTGCATATAACATACATCATAGCCGAAGCAATAGTAAGTATGTAATCCAGCATGATAACCAATCATGTCAACATCATAATAACACTAGAATCCATCAAGGAAAAGAAACAACCATCAATTTGCACATATATACCAGCATAAATGAAATAATTTTCTCATAATTTAAAGTAAAATGCACTTTCAAGACATAAAATTTTCAATTCTCTAACTTTTATATGCAACTATCTATAAAATGGGGCACACATACACACATACACACATCTACATAATTTCAACCTCTGATTTCATAGCATGCATGACCTCTCTTTACATATAATACAATAGTTTGTCACTTTTCAAGGCATGATGATGAAAATTTTGTTCTCTCCTATATTTTAATATGCAACTACATACATGACAATTGTACTACCTAAATATACAAACATACTCATTCACATCACAAGGCTACATAGGGTTCACGTGGATGTCGTAGTACCATCCATATCCAAAGCAACCATGAGTCCATAATTGATAACCATGACCAAAATCCATAACCATGTGTCTTGATGGCATTGACCCACCTAGTGAGCGCTTTGATACAAGCCACAATGACATATCTCTTGTTTGTGTAAGGGTTTTAGCCTCCAAGAGATAGTCAAACAATAGGAAGGTAGTGAATTAGAGCTTAGAACAGCTCACACATACCCCCGTCCTCAAGGGTTTCCCTGTGTCTGCTTCCTCGTATACACTCAAACAGGTGGATCTCACCATACCCAATGAGGAATCACATCACAACACAAGACCAACATTCCAAAATAGAAAAGTCAATTAGTTTAGCCACCAAGAATGTAAATAAAGGGAAATATATCTCAATTCCAACAATAAGATAAGAAAAATGCACATAGTTTCAACAATAAATCAAATTTAATCACAAGAGTTACATGTCATAAAAATCATAATCCATGGCTAAACTAATACAAGCAAGATAAACTAAAGTGCTGGTCCACACAAGCAAAATAAAAGCCACAAATAACCGAAGAGAAGATTCACAAACTCTAAAATATACACATTACAACACTATGTGACTATCACTAGTCACCACATGAGGAAGGAGGAAAACAAGTGTGACTGTCTCAACAGTCCTTCATGTGGGTGCAGCCAACTCATGCAACCCTCACATGGAAAGCTATTGTGCTGAAACTCCCAGCTCACATACCTCATGCGGTGTGACCATGCATGGTATATGCCAAGCAGAGAAAGCATGTAATAGCCAAATACCGCAAGACAATGTCCTACTCATAGGAACATCTCACATAGTAAATGGCCATGGAGAAAGCATGTGTGGCTACACACCAAGCTAGAGGTGCACATGGCTAGGTTCCACTCACATACCAACCGATTAGAATTGAGGCCCTCTTGAACGAACCCTCTACTCTGTGCAAGCAACCACTCCTCTCTGTACAAGTACGGACACAACATATATATTATGCCTTCATGCATCTAGGTACATGGCATCGTGTCCTTGATTTCAGCTCACTGCCATCAGTGACATGACATCCTCACCAGCACTATGTTAGAACACCAGTCGGGGGTGGCATCATATCTAAAACAATCACATCAGGGTAAGATCATAGCTGTCATAGGTGCTCATACCATAAACTAATATCATCCTCAAGAACTATGTAGATTAGGCTAACACTGTATGAACCAAGTATCTAGTCCATTAATAAGGGGAAGTAGTGAGTACTTTCCTGGGAGGTTGAAATGATCATTGTCATTTCGCGCCGCCATTATACGTATGCTGTGCAATTGTCTCCCAACAAACTTTGTTACTACTACTGCCCTCCACATATTAACTTATCAACAACCTTGGGTTGGCAGTCAATAGGGTGACAACAAGGAAACACATAGATGGTATGGTTTTCACCCATACACATAATCCAAACATACCCTCCATGGATGGTACATAGTATCACCATCCCATGGGCACACATCTTAAGCACTAGTTAATCACAACACTCAATAGGAATACATCAATGGATGTTCACATAATGGGGAATATAATCACAATTTCTCTTATCCAAGAATAACCATAGCCCACACATGACTAAGCAACATGATGCAAAATATACAACTTTACCCAAAAATAAGTATTCCCAAACATCCATACCAATTTTCTCTTAGCACAAGGGCAACTCATTTACCCATAATATCATAGAATCACTAGTAATGCTTTCAACATAACGCAATAGTGCATGAGCATGTATAGCCTCATCACTATCATTTTAACATCAATGCACAAACATAAGTAACAATTTCACAAAAAATTAGATGCTCATAATCATAATCAAATGGGTTTGTTTAAGGAACTCTAATCCATTCTTCCTATTTACAACCATACATATAATCTTAAGTGACCATAGCTATGTCAAGGCATGCAATTACTCACTCAAAGCAAGATATGCAACATTCTTATTACCTCAGCATTTGAACTATTTTCAGTTGCATTAACTTGTACAAGTGTTCACCTATATGATCTCATTAAAACCACAATGCAATTGAGGAGATCAGATTTCATCAACAAGATATTTCCACTAAGCAATTACCATTCTCATGCAAACTCATTAAGAAGGCACTAATAAACATGTAATCATTCTCAATACATAACCATAATAAGCATAAGGTCTTCTTCACTCCTATCTCATTAAATCTTTTACTTATTGCAATTCTAACATACTAATTAAATCCATATGCCATTATTCTAACATCTTGTCAACTATTGACAACTAAGAAGAGGAGAGAAAGATAGATTTTATCTCAAGTCAAGACATTACATGCCATCCAATATTCATCATACAAACATGCAAATTCTACTAAGGGAAAGTTTAAGGCACCATTAGTATTGCAATGACTTCAATATGATACCAAGGGTGGTAAACTGTAGAAACTCAAGCACATTGAGAGGTTATAAGGAAAATCAACAATCATCCAACACTTACAACATAACATGGAGCAATCAAACTAATCTGTCCACATCCGAACCAGCTACATCCTACCATTCTTTACATCTATAATACAAGAAGGAATTAGAAGAGCAATTCATGACCAATTAGGGTCATTTCATTCACTAGCAACATAAAGGAAGACACAAGAAGAGCATATCCAAACAAGGGTAATTAGGCAACCCAAGTTACCTTCAACCCACAAACACACAAGGCAGAACATTCCTACCCTCGTATTATAACATGGGAGAGTGATCATTCTTAACCATGGGAGACTCTCAATCAAGGTCAACACTCAAGTCCCATTGAGTAAGGTAAGGCCAAGGAGGATATTTCCTCCACAATTTCTAAGCATGGGGTTGTAAATTAACTCACTAATGCCATGCTAAGGCATGAAAGCAATAAGGACTATAAAAACAATATAATAAGCTCATGCAACACACGCCAAACACAGCAAAACATAGAAGACTCAAGTATGCCAGAGCTCCCAGTGTGTGAACATGGGCTCTAATACTAGATGTAACATCCCGCCCCGCAACTCTGAAGGGCAAGGGCCAAAGAGGGCAAGTTTTTTTTTTGACATAAATCGATAACATACACATGAAACGGTTGTCGATTTGATATGTTGACAACATTCATGACCAAGTATGGCCGAATGTAAAACCCAAAGGAGGGGACTAATTCACCCTCCAGATGAAAACATTATAAACTACATTCATTTTAAACACCAAATCAAATGTTCCTAATCCCATATCTAATATAAGCATGAATCCAAAAGCATCATAGAACAAGCGGATCTGATACCCACACTGAAATCCATAAACCAAATAGGAAACATCTCATTTCTTCTCATTAACTTGATGATTACATCTTCTCTCTCAAGAGAGTACAATTACATAAAAGAATATATAAGTACAATGGCATAACCATGAGTATGATATATAAGTACAATAACTAAAAGTGTACAATGACAGATAAAGTAACAGAAAAAGAGAGAACATCTCCAATTTGGTGCTCCAAAACCTATACACCGGTCTCCAATAGTGGTGGCAACGCCTCCCAATCATGTGGACTCAAAAGTGACCACCCCACTGTGCTTAGAGGTAGTCACAAGACCCAAGTGAAAGTAACAACAACCAGGGTATATATGATTGCCAACACTCACATCAATCACAGAGCAGACATAGAAAATAATGCATACAACCAAAGTCATAACATAGAGGTACTCATCCAAGTCACTGGGTCAGGTACTACTCACAACTACTAAGGTACTAGGTACTAGGGTGCAGATCGGATGGAGTGTCATCATGCATGCACGAAGGGATATCACCACATGCAAACAAGTGTACCTCTCCTACAGACAAAGAGACTCAATAAGGCCTGAATCAACACCCCGCAGATGGATAACTTGATGCCCCACACACGGATAGGCCTTCTCGTGTGCGTCATTAGCCTTTACAAGCACTCAAGGCCATGCGTGAGGACTCAATATCCTAGAATCTTAAGTAACAGACAAAATGTACTAAATACACTACATCTCAACTCTTAGTAGATCTATAAGATTTTACTATGTATACAATGACAATCAAAACCTAAAGGTTAAGAATGTCCTATCATCTCACCATGATATCTCAACATTCCACATAATGGATAAATAATTTTAGAGGGCAAGTCCTTAACTGACAATCAATCTTATAAATTTAATTTAATTAATATATTTTTCTTGAGTACTAATGTTTACTGATTAGTCCCCAAGGATGCTAACCACAACTCATTTCTTTAAAACATAATGATAATGTCATATTTTCTCTGTATGCATACAACAGTCCCATAAGATCTTAAGGTGTCACCAAGGGCACAGGTCTGTATGAATAAGATATGGGTTATAGTTGGAGGTCGTACCGATGGATCCTATTAAAACATCTATTTCTAGATCCTGTCTCATTTGTGCAGATTTGGTATTGATCTCCTCCAACAACTTTGGGGTAGCTTGACTACAGAAAGCCCATAAATTGATATGACTAATGACTTCACCATGAATCATTATCTAAGACTAATCATTGTTATCAGCTAATAATAATTGGGAACAAGAAAAGTGGTTCATCTAATTAATAATAATGAGAAACAAGAAAATCAATATTTAATCTAATTATACCCATAATTGCATGGATTCCCAAATGGGAATGCATGATTAACCAAATCAATGAAATTAAAATCAATAAGGAAAAATCTACTATAAATCTGACACGAGCATGAGAAGAATACCTTCTTTGTGAGTGCCCCATCAATTTCACTGCAGGGTTTGTTGCCAAGGGAATTCTTGCATGAATGGATAGATTTAAACCACGAAATCTCAATCTTTTTAGAAATTATTTCCACATTGAAGCATATGTAGTTTCCAGCTGGGAGATCTACCTCCATCGCTATAACTTTAACCCATGTAAAAATAAACTATTTTTCCTGAATGCCATTCAAATCAGTAATTTTCCCATAGTTGAGTTTTCTTGTGACAGTCTTCTCATAATACACAAGATAATTGAATTTAACCTAACAAAGACTGCCAAGCTCAACCCTGAAGCTTCCATCATCTGCAAGTGAATAAGACTTTACAGAATCAGGTATAAGGCCTATGGGCAGTCTATATTTAGCCAAAATTTCTGAAATAGGTTGACTAGATACATCTGAATCTGCCCCAACAAAATTAAATATCATCACCATCATGGCCAAAATCCATCCTTTTTGCTTATCTTCTACCTAACTGATTGTCTATCTCTAGATATATTGCCGCATGGAGCTTCAATGTGTAAACTATTATGCATACACCATGTCTTTGGATTTAATTGTGTGGATTTGAAGTTGCACATTCAGCCATTTTCTCATTATTTCTTCTATAGGCTAACAATTGCAATGAAGGACAACAAACAAATCTCATGATGCAAAAAGCAATGTGATTGGAAGATGTAAGGGTAGGTTCCATAACCATTGCTAGCATCCTCACTGCTCATGCCAAAATGGGAGCGATGGAATAGGGTATGGATATCCATTTACGCATAATGGAAGAGATTATTTTGTCAAATGTTGTAGCTGCAAGTGCACTGGTATACATGTATGCAAATTGGGGAAGCAAAGACAAGGCACAAGCTATTCGACAAAAGGACTCAATGCAATGTGATCTCATGCAATGCAACGAATGCCGGACATACACAAAATGGATTTATTGAAAAGGCTTTAGAAACTTTAAGCAAATGCAACTAGCGGTTGTGAAGCCAGACTCTACAACCTTTCTCTTCTTATTTTTGATCTCTCCCACCAAACCTATTATCGCCTCTCTCAACACATCGCTCTGAAGCTTACTCATGGTTGTTTCCATGCCCCCTCCAAAGCGTCTAGTCAATCCCTTAATGCTTTGATGGATGTCCATACCCTGTGGCCTGTCCTCTCTACCAGAGTCGCAGCAGTTAGACCCCATCCTTTTTGCCAGAGTGCCCATACTAGGGCTATTAATTTGTTTGATCCTTCCCTTCGCATTTAGTTGGATAGGGATGACAAAAATAAAGTTTTTAGTACGGCCCCCTATCAATCCCTAATGTACTCCAACAAAGTCAACAAAAGAAAAGAGAATCATCCTCATCCATTCCCCCATCTCAAGATATTTCTTCTATCATAAACCAACTCACCTACCATTAACAAGATCCATCGAATGGGTTGTTACAGGGTAAGCAATAGAGTTAAGGTTAGGGCTAGAGTTAGGATTAGGGTTAGGGTTAAAATCATAGTTAGAATTAGGATTAAGGTAAGGGTTAGAATTAGGATTATTGTTAGACTTAAAATTAGGGTTATAGTTAGAGTACAATCAAGGTTATGATTATAATTAGGGTTAGTGTAAGAGTTAGGATTAGGATTCCTATTAGAATTAGGTTAATAATTAAAGTTACAGTTAGGGTTAGGGTTCAAATTAGAGATAGGATTACAACTAAATTAGGATTTGAATTATAGTTAGGTTTAGGGTTAGGGTTTGAGTTATAGTTAGGCTTAGTCTTAGGTTTAGAATTAGAGTTAGGATTACAATTATCAATGTGGTTAGGGTTAGGGTTACAATTAGGGTTAATGTTAGAATCATGTTAAGATTCTAATTAGGGTTAGGGTTTGAATTGAGGTTTGGGTTAGAGTTAGAATTAGGGTTACTAAATTAACGTAAGCATTAGAGTTACAATTAGGATTAGGGTTAGAGTTAGGGTAAGAATTCAGGTTAGGGTTAGGGTTAAATTGTACTTAGAAATAGGATTAGGATAAGGGTTAGAATTAGGGTTATTGTTACATTTAAAATTAGGGTTATAGTTAGGGTAGAATTAGGGTTATGATAATAATTAGGGTTAGGTTAGGGTTAGAGTTAAGATTATGGTTCCTATTAGAATTAAGGTGGGTTACTATTAGAATTAGGGTAAGAATTAGACTTATGGTAAGCATTAGAGTTATAGTTAGGGTTAGAGTTAGGGTTAGGGATAGAGTTAGAATTCGGGTTAAGGTTACGGTTAAAATCATAGTTAGAATTACGATTAAGGTAAGGGTTAGAATTAGGGTTATAGTAGGGTAGAATCAGAGTTATGATTACAAATAATTATTCTAATTTAAATGGATTATTCTGATTTAAAATATTAAACTATTTGGGCATAAAATAATAAACATTTATAATACAATAATAATAATATAAATACATTATTACAATGTTTGCTAATATTAAACTATAAAATAATTACAATTATAATTTAAAATAAATTGATTAAAAGACGTGTTGAGATAGATACTTCTCGATGTACTTTAGATATATTTTTTAAATATAGCTATACTAGTTACTATTGACAGTCTTAACAAGCTGAGAATTTTAAGACAATAGCATTGTAAGGATTGATAGTCATAACAAGATGAAAATTTTAAGACAATAACATTGTAAGGATTGATAGTCATAACAAGATGAAAATTTTGAAACAATAACATTGTAAGGATTGATAGTCATAACAAGCTGAGCACTCAAAGACAATAGAATTCAAAGGAAAAGAAAACTTAGTAGTTAAGACCATATAGTCACTGCTATTGAAAAATCAAACGATGCAACACCAATTAATATTTGCATGATAGTGGAGTGTGTGGGTAGGTTCTGGATGTTATTGTGCAATCTTCCACATCTCCTTGATCTGTGTCCCTCTCTCAAATGATATTCTCCCTCTTCAAACAAGAGGGGAAAGGACTATTCTTTCATTCACCTCATGACCACAAAGATAGTAATTAGTTGGGAATGCCAAATTAGACCTTAAAGTATAATTTTTGAAGTACATGAACCAAAAAAATATTATTGTATGAGCCCAAACAGAAGCCGAAAAGTCAAAATTACTTACCAATGGATGTGAAATTCTAACCCAAATTTTTTTAAAAAAAATGCTTTAAAAAATCAGCCAAACTCACTAAGATACAAACCTCTAAAATTGGACTCCCAAAATCAAAATGTAGCTGGAGAGGGGTCTCGCTTGGAGTCACTACTAAGGCAGTGCTGATGTTAGTAGTCACCATGATGGAAAATTCTTAGAACTGATAAAATATTCCCTTTTGTTTACAAAACCACCATTAATTTCGTGAAAACAACCATGAAATTAGCAAAACCGCTCACAATTTTTTGTAAGCCGCTGATTATGTGCCACGTAACTAGGGCAGAATATGTATCTATGCAAGTAGCGAGGACGTATCAATATGTACAGTCCTGCCAGTGACCCACAAAATCCACCAAAAAAAATTATTATAACAAAAACAAATTATTATAACCTGTAGTGATTGTCCAGCATGTTCAAAATACTTTCACATTATCTGCTGCATGTCTTTTTCTCACTATGTATGTAAGAAAAATAAACTAAATTACTGTCTTAACTTAATAATAAAATTTGCATGCTTTTCTATAAACAGCACAATAAACTACTGGCTGATCATTATTAACTCCTTAATAGATATTCTAACTCACGCTCTATTTTATATTGGTTAATCTTTATCATGAACCATATAAAGCTATAAATATAAATAGAGTTCTGAAGCTATAAATAGAGTTCTGAAAAGTTTATTAAGCTGCCCTTACAGAGTAGAAAATACAACTACTTATTAATTGAAGGACTATTTTCAAAATCCAGATACGTAAAGCAAGGATTGGGTGACACAGCAATGGAGGCCACAAGGAATGAAAGAAAAGGTGAAGATGAAGCACGAGAAGAAGTGGAATTGAATGTCCGAAAAATAAGAAACCTGTTGAAGCCTTTTCACAAGGAACAGATGTTTGAAATTCTCAGCCACGCTGTTAGCAAGTATCCCGATCTATTAGAGTACACAGAAAAAGTTGCTGAAAATAATCCTGCCCACAGAACTCTTCTTGTTAGCGGCCTCAGTCCGAACACCAACTCAGAAACCCTAAAATCCATATTTTCTTTATACGGAGAGCTGGAAGAATGTAAGGTGGTCATGGACGAGGACAGCGGTAGATCCAAAGGCTATGCATTTGTTACTTACAAGCACTTGAAAGGCTCACAGCAAGCCCTCAAAGTCCCCTGCAAGAGAATTGATACCAGATATACTCTATGCCAGGTTTGTTGTGAAGAAAAGAAGCCTGTTGAGGCAGTTATTGAACGAATGATTTCTGTAAGGAAAGTCCCATCTGACATGCATGCCGAAAGGCTTTTCATGTTCTTTTCTAAGTATGGAGAAATAGAAGCGGGACCCATAAGATTTGATAAGAAGGCTCGGAATGCTATTTTTATATATGCGACTGTTGAGGGAGCCAGGAAGGCCCTTGTGCACCGATTGAAAAATATTGGTGGGCATTACATGGTCTGCAGTATGGCCAGTGGAGATTGCTCTGTGGACTCCAGTGAAGTTGCTTCTGTTAATGCTACGAATTTAACAATGCCATCAGGGGGGGTACACCATAGCTTTCATCCATATGGGGTTTCTGTATTGGGTGATAATACACAGTTTGTTAACATGAATTCCCAAAAGATTGGTGCCAATTTGTCTACACAGGGAGATGTTGGAAGCTACCAGGGTGGGATTAATGATCCTAAAAACAAGGAATCAAATCTTCTACATAGTTTAAATTGGGGACCTCAGCATGTGAGGCCTCAGTTTGGGCCTCAAATTGGTCATTCTAATAATCAGAATTCAACCATGCCTTCTTGGATAACTTGGGCCAGACTACATAGTTTGACCAGACTACATAGTTTCTACAATCAACAAAATGGGATGAATGCCTCCAGTTCTTCACCACATTTTCCAGATACTGATCTAAGCCTGGGTCTTCTCTCAATTCCCCAACATGACTCACCAGACGTAGAGCAGAGTGCAGAAAGTAGCTACTACTCCTCTTCAGTCTAGTGCTTTTGATTTGATGAGATTTCCATTTTAGTGGTATTGTTTTCTTTCATTAGAATTTGAATATTCATGAAGAGATATTGTGTTTTCTTGAGATTTTCAGAAGTGAGATCGTTTGGTTTCATAAGAATTCAGTGAAATCAGTGCCTGAGCAAGGTAAGGATCCAGGGACGAGGGAGAGGGAGAGGGCGAATATATGAATGGTTTATTGGCTCCTTTTTTGTTCTGCTGTTTGCTGGTGTTCTCATGGGATGATATATGAATGCTTTTTTAGCTGCAAGGTGGCAGTGGTCTTTTCTTTGGGCCGTTTTTGTAAGTTTTATATACCTCCATCCTCATACTGTAATCAGTTTTTATTATTAATATATGTTAAAGTGGTAGCCACCACCTGTTTTAGAAAAAAAAAAAAAAAAAAAATTCACTAGATACTATTTATTGCAGATTGTGTTTTTAATCAGAAATCTATTTAGTGGTGTTATTGAGTTTAAGTTGTTTGGTTTTTTGAATTTCATTGTTTATGAGTGATATGTTTAAATTTTTGAAAATTTCAATAAGTAGAATTTTATTAGTTTTAAGTGGTTTTACAGGAAATTTAGGATTTGTTTATGAATTGTTATTATTAATAGTAATAGTTGTATTTTTAGGTTGAATATTTTTATTTTAAAAGTCTTTTTTAAGTTTAATATTTTTTTTATTGTTAATATGTTAGTGTTTCTTGAGCTCAAAACTGCATGTAAAGATTTTGAAGTGCAATTAAATTATTTTTGTTCTTTGAAATATGATAGATGTAAAAATAATAATAATTTCTTAACATTTTATAACTGATTGTTTTCACAATATTTTAGGGATTTAACAATCAGTTTTAATAAAATAACAATAGTGGTTATATTATATTTTATATTTGGATTAAAAATTAATTTGTTTTTACTAATATGTTAGAAGTTTTTTAAATTTAAATTATATCATAAAATTTTTAAGTTTATATATAAAATGAATGGTTTTATGTTAAACTTAGATTATTTTTGTAATTTTATTTGGGAGTGCAAGTATAATCTCAAAAAGCTTGATTCTTTGTAAACTCATTCAAAACTCTTCAATTTCACCACCAAACTAAAAAAACCCTCTAACCATTTTTTTAACATATATAAAACAATTTTAAAAAACATCTATATTTTTAACATAATATAATTAAATCTACTCATTAATATTTTAGAAACTTAAAGAAATGTTATTAATATTTTTTATTTTATATAATTTTTTAATAAAATAATTAAATTTATTCATCAATATTTTTTATATTAACTATAGGTGGATCAATTACAAAAAATAAGTCACTGAAAGTATCAATAAAGAGGCCAAGCCTCACCACGAAATCAGAGTATCATATATACAAAAGAGGATCAAAATGAAGCAGCGAACAACTAATGAAGGACATCATAGTGGGTATCAACCCAAGCCATCCAACCAAGCGGGCCCTCCATCCAAACAATGTTCTTATGTTCCTATATATGAAGCAACATAAACAGCTCTTCTTTCCTAGTATTGATGTTCTTCCTGATTTCTTTGTTCAATCTTTTACAAGCCTGTTCAAATGTCTGCAAGTCATCTAGGGTTCTCCTCCACTCATAACCATGCTTGTAGAAGAAAAAGGTGGCATGCCCATCCTTAAGGAACTTCCTCAGCTTCTCTTTTTCTATCATCATAGTAGTGTGAACCTGCAGAAAAATTTTAAGATGTGTGAGTTTTCGAAAAAACTCAGTAAGAACTCTTGGTTTACCTTGGTACCTCTCCTCGTTCCTGCACTTCCAGATCTGCCAGAGGATGTTAGAAGACAACATATTCCAAAATAAGTTGGTATCCTTATGGAGACCATTGATATGACCAGTAACAATTTCTAAAATATTTACATTAATAGGGTAAAAGACACCAAACATATTCCAGATCTCTTTAGCAAAGATACAATCAAATAAAATATGTCTACCTATTTCAGGGAGCCTGCATAAGTTACAAATGTCAGTATTATGACCATCTATTTTAATGGGGAGTCTATCAAGCAGAACTAACCATTTAAAACATCTAATTTTAGGTTCAACAGGACTTTGCCACAGAATGTCAAAATATTTTTTCCAAGAATCGGCATCAAGAGAGGAATACCAAACAGTGTTAATGTGATAAATAATATCTTCATTGTGATCAATGATTCTGTAAATATTTTTGGCTTTGAGATTAGCCATGATGACCCCATCCGGCCACTTACACTTTAAGTGCCTATGGGAATCCACATGACAAACAGTAGGAAAATTTTTAGTAGCCTGAACAATCATAATATAGGTCTTCTTGTGCGAATCAGGAATATTATACTTATTCTTGAGCTCATCCCATTGAATGATATTATCCTATTCAAAAAGATCAACAGACTGAGATATTCTCTTTTTAGCCCATAACCTGGCAGAACATCCTTGGGAGAGGGCTAGGGGTTTACCATTCAGGTGCAAGTTCCACCAAATGTATCTTTCACCATGGATCTGCTTATCATCATAAAACTCCTTGTTGGTGATAAAGTTCCTGACATGGTCCCAGGCTCTCCAAATGGATTTGAAAACAGCAGAGCCTTGGACAATGACTAGGAAATTGCCAACAATAAGATCACATAATGGGAGATTTCACCAAGTTCTAGCTTTTTTAGGAAAACCTCTTTCAATATTATGCCTAACCAGCACCTTCCAAGGATTATTACCCTCCATGGAGTGAAAGATCCATTTGGCAGATAAGCCAATACCTTGAATTTTAAGGTCTTTAAGCCCTAGCCCCCCAAGGATTTTGTCAGTATGGCACCAGTCCCATTTGACCGCATGCACCTTTTTATTACCTTTACCATCAGACCAAAGAAAGTGCCTGATAGTCTTCTAGATTTCTAAAATCTGATAATTATTGAACATCCAAGCATAGGAATAATAAATACTATATGAAGACAACATCTTCTAACAGACCTAAATTATGCCAGCAAGAGATAATGACCTGTTATGCCATTTATTGAGCTTCTTATTGATTTTTTCCTTTATCCAAGACCACATATCTTTAAGCGAAGGTTCAACAGAGAAGGGGATGCCAAGATATTTGACAATCTTACTGGGACCACCCCATTGGAAGTTATACTGAGAAAACCAGCAAGGAGGTTGCTCTTCCCATCCCAGGCAAATGGATTTGGCTTGAGATATATGAGCACCAGAAATGGAACATAACAGATCAAGTTTAGCTTGCAAAGCTTTAAAATTTCTATCAGAGAGCTCAAAAAAAGGGCAGTATCATCAACAAATTGACAATTAATAAGCTCATCGTTATTAGGAAGATAAAGACCTCTAACCTTAGGGGATAACGAATTGTCTCTAAGGATATAAAAAAAGGCTTCTGAGGTAATAACAAACAGGGCAGGAGCTAAAGGGCAACCTTGTCTGATGGACCGGCCAAGACAAAAAGGGTTGGAAAGGGAACCATTGACCTCCACCTGGGCGGAGGCATCATTAAGAAGCACTTGGATAGCATTGCAAAAGAAGGGGGGGAAACTGAAGGCTTCAAGCATGATGATGATGAAATTCCATTCAACCCTATCATAGGCTTTCTCGAAGTCCAGAAGTAACATAACAGAGTTCTGATGGGAGCACTTAGCCCAATCCATAGCTTCCCAGCTAGTAATAAGGTTCTCCAGAATGTATCTACCCTTGATAAAACTGGTTTGAGTAGCACAAACAAATTTAGGAAGATTATTCACAAGTCTGAGGGTCAGGATTTTAGCCAAAATTTTATAAGAAACATTGAGGAGTGTGATTGGTCTCCAATTTCTTATGAGAGCTTTGTCCCCATCTTTGGGAAGGAGCTTGATGATGCCACTATTGATCTCAAGGCCCAGGGTGCCATTAATGATGGCTTCAGCATACATATCATGAAGATCTTTGCAGATCCAACTGATGTTAGCCTTATAAAACTCAATAGGAAGCCCGTCAGGGCCAGGGGCCTTGTCATTATTAAGGGCTTTAATAGCAATATCAATCTCATCCAGAGAGATTTCCTTAGATAAGATAGAGATATCACCATACTCCAGTTTATTAGGAATCAGGGGTTTACATTTAATTCTAAGGTCCTCAGCGTCCTTAGAGTCTTCAAAGGTGAAGAGATTTTTATAATAATCAACAAAGGCCTAGATGATGACAACAGGGTCTAAGACTTCATGGCTGTCTATTGAGAGTCTGTCAATAGACTCTTTGTTATGCTTGTGTTTAAGAAGATTAAAGAAAAATTTGGAGCCCCAGTCCCCATGTTGGAGCCAGTGGGCACGAGATCTGATTTTGGCACCGCGGATTTTGAGTTGTTGATGTTTCCTTAGGACATAACCTGAGACAAAAGTTCAAGAATGGAAGAGTCCTCCTGAATATTGCTTTCTGCATCTTGAAGATCAGAACATAAACGTTTCTCAATAAACCTATAATCCTTGGCCTTCTTTTGACCAATGGTCTGGAGGAAACACTTCCAGGCTGGGAGATTAGTTTTCCATCTATCTAACTTGGAATGGTCATGGAGATTCACATTATTAATGCCCCTAATAATCTGAATGGCAGCAAGGATGTCCTCATCCAGAAGGAGACTGGTATTCAAGATGAATTTGGGGTTACAAGTTTTATGGTGAACAAGACCGATGTTAAGATTGACACAGGTAGAAATGGGGTGGTGATCAGAAAGGGTGGTGGCGGTAACAAGAACAATGTTTCCCTGTTTGTCAAGAAGAAAGGAGAAGGAGTTTTTATTACCATAAAAATGATCAAGCTTGGAATAAATCCGAGAGTGACCCTGTTGAAAGTTGCACCAAGTGTGCCAAATACCAGGGTTATAGTCCTTATTACCAGCAAGAGGGTCAAACAGAGCTTTTGAGTTTATAAATCTATTCCAATGAAATTTTTCATTATCCTTCCAATTAAAGGGGTTGCCACCCAACTTATTGTTTTGGGATTCAACCATATTAAAGTCTCCACCAAAAAACCAAGGGATATCAGGGAGATTAGTCAACTAGTTCCAGAGAGAAGCCCTCTCTTTAGGGTCATTGGAAGCTAAATAGAGCAAATGCCAAATAAATTATTGTAATGATGAACAGTAATCCAAATAGACCTTTGGCAGGGAGAGGTACCATTATCAGTTATGTACCTCCCCCATTTGGGGTTAATGAGGAGAGCAATTCCTCCTCTGCCTCTGTTGTGATTAGTAAAGAATTTGATAGCATCATTCCATATAAAATTAAGGTTGGATTCAAGCATGAATCCAACAGCTTTAACTTCTTGCATAATGAACACATCCATAGAATTGAAAGAATCAAGAAGACGCTTAATAAACAAACTTCCTATCCAGGATTCAAGGCCCCTTACATTCCAAGAAAGACAATTCATTGGGAAACATTAGAGGGGGTAGGGCACACATCACCAGCCTCATCAGCTGAAGGTAGAGACTTGTTCGAGTTATCCCCTGATTTCTTACCAGAAGATTTGTTCTTAGACCCAGGCGGCCTTCCCCTACATCTCGCGGCTAAGGCATCAGCTTTAGGATCATCCTTATATTCTGATTGGGAATCCATCTCCATAGAAGGCACACTTGGGGAACCATCAAAAGGGGGTATAGTAGGGATGATTTCAGGAGAGCAATCATCGCCAAGTTCTTTAAAAACTTTTGGTGGGAATTTCTGAGAGGAATCAATAGTAGAATTACTATTAATTCTACTTGTCGATATTCTGTGGCATATCCCTGATAATCTCAACTTCAGGGTTGATAACAGGGGGAGTTTGGGGAAGGATCTTTCTGGCGGAGGCAGGAATCTAAATTTTTGATTGAACATTATTGTTACCTTTACGCTTTTATTTATTACGAACAATCATAAAACCATCATCAAAGTTAATTAAGTCGATAGCCATGTCCGAAGATGGAACTGAGAGAGGAATGGAAGGGGGAGAAGGAGAGACAGAAAAGGATGCAGGAGGCGGCTTGGGTGAATTTCCTTCAAGCAAGGTCAGGTAACCAGGGAGTGGAATAGAGTTAGCCGAGCTGGGGGGAGGATTAGGGATAGGTGGGGTAGGGTTTTTAACAGTGTTTCTCTTGATAATAGGGCAATCTTTCCTAAGGTATCCCTCCTTTTGACAAAGAAAGCAGGCATTTAATCCACCCAATATTTCAACCGGGCACACAAAAGTTTCATTTAAGATATTAACCGAGATATCAGCTAGAATTTCTTTACCAGGAAGAAGAGAAATTAATACTCTGGCATCCATATGGGGTACCAACCTAACAGTATCGTCCATATGAATGGTTTTTCCCAACGGGTTGAGTAATTGGGGTAAGAACCGCCATAAGAAAGGAGGGATGTTTTTAACCAAAATCCATCTAGGGGCTGATAAGGCCAAAACTTCTTCGTGAACAGCCTCAGGCGTCCAAGCCAGAGCTCAGAAGGAAGTGGACCCAACTGTCCAATATTGCTTTTTAAGAACTTCCTTTTGAGCTTCCTGATTAACAAAGAAAATAACATACAATCCCTTTTGAATCTGACGACAGAAAGAAATATGAAACCCTAATTTATTATTCCAATAATTATGAAACCAATCGTCGAGAAATTTCTATGGAGGGCATTTGTCCAATTCAACAGCTGAAAAAAATATCGCAATATTTCTTAACCTATTTTTTTCCTTATGTATCTCAGCAAGCATTTCAGGATTAGAAGTGATAGAGAAAGGAGCTAAGGAAGTCGAGGAGATCTTACCGAGGTTGGCGGCTTTATGGGCACGGGGACCTGCAAAATCAAACTTGGCTTTCTCATTGACGGAACCAGAAGATTGAGCCATAGCTTCGGAGAAAGATTTGGGTCTATTGCTTGATAAAAGGGGATTAGCAGGTAAGCCATTAAGGCCAGCATCATTTGACACTGCGGGAGGAGTGATAGTGGGTACGGGATCGGCAGGATTGCAGAGAGAGAAGGTATTAGGACCAAGCATTTCAATATCATTAATGAGGGGAGAGGAAACAACTACCCCTGGATCGAGGATGCTCTTGAAGACATCCAGCTGTCTCCCGCCACCCCCCACAAGACCGCCGGAGGAAGCCACCATGAAAGTGGCCTTCCTAGCCAGAGTCGCAGAAAACTTCACTGCAATCGCCAACTTTCGCTGCCAATATTAAATATTTTCTTAATTTTTGACTTTATCTCATTCATCAATATTTAGAAAATAAAACACATAAAAATATAAAAATTCTTTATATCTAATAAAATATTGTTTATTTAAAGAAATACATTACTAGAGTTCTCTTAATTATAATTATTTTTTTAAGTTTAACTAAATATTTTTTCAACTTAATATTCAAGTCTAACAATTTTTTTTAATATTAATATTTATAACTCACATTGTGTAAAATTTAATATTTAACTATAACCTTATTCAATTCTATTTCAATTTTCTTAAATTTAATGTTAAACTATTACTTTTTAAAATTTAATATTTAATTATTACAAATTTTATTTTTTTTTAATAAAAAAAGAGGGTAGAGGGATCCCTCAGACAAATATATTAATCAAAAAGAGGATTACAGTCTAATTACAAAACCACACGTCATAGTCCATCAAAGGAGCTAACTATCCAAAACCCCAAAACACTAAGATAGAGGCCAGCCAACTCATGACATATCCTACCAAGATGAGCACACAGGCTCAAGCAAAAAACAAACATTAACTAGAAAGGAAACTACCACCCGTCCAACAACTTTAAAAACAGTAAAGAAACCATCCACCACTTTCAAGAATCTGGACGAGCCAGACCACTCGCTGTCGTCTCAGGATCTGGTGCATCATTCTGTGTAGGCTCATCATCCAGTTCTGAGTCCTCCTCCACTTCAGTAGGGTCTCTTGGTAGATGAGATGCACAGTCAGCAACATGCATTCAAATGAACTTGATTGAAATAAAAACATCCTTGCATCTCCTCCTTAATGCCTTAGGGACATGATGAATATGGCCTTTAAGTGCTCTTTTCAAAACGTTGATGCTCCCACATTCTAAACCTTGTTGCATAGGCCTGTATATGCACTCATAGGCTTGTGTTGAACGGAGCTGGTGCAATGGGAACAATCCACCAACAGTGGCTTCCCCTTCTAGAAGGTTGTAATTTTGGACCGCTGCATGCTACCGCTCAACATTGTAGAGGCGTTTATATATGAAAATTGCTGCTATGGCATGGACGTAAGTACCATCCAGGACGATATCCATAATGTTAGACAGGAACGTAGACACCACATCTAACCAGCGAATCTCATGATCATTAGACCCGTTAAGCCACTTCTGGCCACATATGTTTCTAACTACAAACTGGGCCAAAGTACAACCCATCTCAAAGATCTGCATCAGGTCAAGAATATTTACCTGTCCTCTGATAACCGGTTTCCATCGAAGTGGAGGGAACAGTAGTCAAGTGTTAGCGTTATCTTCATTCGCCACGCTCCGGCTTCTATCCAGCGCCACCAAATACCGACGGCTGACAATCGAACAAAAAGGAATGTTTCTGAAACCAAGGTAGAGGATAATCAGATAGGTCCAGTCCAGGGGTGATATATAATCAACTAACTGATGCCATCTCATGGCATATATGTGAAGCACAACTCCATTGAATTCGTAAATGATATGACTATAAATAAATGAAGTAAATTTCAGATCAATGTCCGCTTGCTATGTCATTAACGGCCCTGAAAGACCATCATATCATGCATTTACGCCTCGGTCATGTCAACTACAAACATACACATTGAAATAAATTCTTGGAGGGAGAAAGCGCCCGTTGGAGGACAAGTCATCAAGAAGTAAACTCCCTGTGATCCTTGCCATATTTCCAATAAAAGCTAAAGCAGCTAACATACGCCATAAGTCATGTCAAGACTGCAAAAATGAACCCAGAAATCGCTGAATAAAGGAGGTGATGTGCTCCGCAATCTTTTTGGTGAACACTGGCCTGAAAGGTATCGAATATCCCTTAAATGGGATCGTACACTTGATCTGACCATCTGGAATTGTGAAAAAAGTTGTTAACCCTTTCAATGACACCGCGTTGTCCATGAAGCCCAGCTCATCAGTACTCCAATGCTCTATTCATCGTAGGAAGAAGACAATCTGACTAGGCGACCACCTCAAGCATCCACTCATTGGACTATTTGGAGGCTGCCAATGCACCCGTGACCTATCCACCTTGTCATTAAAATGTTTCGGTAAGCCTCTTGTAGATATTGGCTCCAAGATTTTCCATGCCTTGATCATGGAGCTATCCCAAGAAGTCCACACTGTATTATGATTAATGGATTTTCTGACTTTTGCCATCACCACTTCCGAAATGGTCTTTTCAATATTCTCACAAACTTTTGACATGGGTGATATAACACTCTTAAAAATCCTAAAATTTCTTTCTCTCCATACCTGCCATATAATCAAAGTTGGGCTAATATCCCATAAACAAGCATAGGTTGCATCTATATTGAATTTGGCCAGCTCTTAAATAAGGAGAGAACAGTCTAAGGTAGAGGTGTGGACCAGTTGAACTTTCTAAAAATCCACAACCAACAGTTTGTGCTAAAAGAACATTTGAGGAGTAAGTGATCAAAACTCTCTTCTTTTTTCCCACATAATACGCATTTAAAATTTGCACCAATAGCTAACTTTTGAATGCAATCTCCCATCAAAGTTTGTCCATGCAATGCCAACCAAGAAAAAGTACTTGCCTTGGGAAGGACAACATCAATCCAGCATAGAAGAGAGGGCTAGTCTCAATAGGGTCCAACCATTAAATTCATGTAGCCATGCTGCACCAAATACTGACCAGAGGGGATTTCCATCCAAATGAGCTCATCCTCTTTAGAAGACAGTAGGACCACCCTTCTTTTCAGAATGTTTTGCAAAATTATTTTTTGATGGCTCAGGAAATCACAATTCTTTTGGCTCTTCCAAATGACTTTTGAGGGTAAAGAATTGGATTGAATGATGCAATAATCATTAACCTTATTCCCCCAATGGTACTCCAAATAATCTCTAGCCTCCCTTAAATCCTCCCTAGACAACAACTTAGACCATCCATTCCAAGAATCTATCCAAAAATTAACCTTATCTCCCTTATTAATTTTCCGAGAGAGATTGCGCAAGATGACATCTCTACATTTGATAGTAAATTGCCACATAGAGTAACCCCTAGGGGGATGTTGCACAGTGAAATTTTTTTATCTATCAGAAATGTCCAAGTATTTACTTTGTAATAGCCTAGCCCATTTGGAATTGGGTTTGTTATACATTCCACAAGCTAACTTTGCTCTAAGAGCTAAATTATGAAGCTCTAAGTTAATAATTCCAGCTCCGCCCATAGATTTTGGCTTGAAATTTTTGTCCCAAGATAACAAATGAATTTTCTTCTTCTCCATAGACCCTTGCCATAAAAACCATTTGCATATCTTTTCCATATCTTAAAGGGTAGTCTTAGGAGGCTGAAGTGCTGACAATAAATAAATTGGGACTATTGTTAAAACTGCTTTAATGAGCATTATTCTTCTCGCCAGCATCAGCCACTTACCTTTACAAGTGCCAATCTTATTCCTTAATTTGACTACAACTTCTTTCCATAGCTCATTTTTATATCTATCGCTGAACAAGGGGATACCAAGATAGACACTAGGGAGTTCCTCTATTTTGAACTTAAAAAGCTCAGTGACTCCCGATCGAAAAGTCTGATCAGAATTGAATAAGAATATCTTTGATTTCTATAGAGTAATAAGCTACCCATATGAATACTATCCTTTTATGGGTGTGCAAAAATTATGAAACATTCATAAATACACTTCAAATTATGTCATTCCTGAATCTTCATTCTTCTAAAACCCTATCATGCCTCCATGCGAAGCCTTCTTCATTTTTGTGGTGTAGTCCTATTTTCTCCACAAACACTGCACTCTCTGGAATCGGTAGGCCTTTCTCAAAGGCCACAGTTGTAGATGTTTCAATAGAAAAATCATTCAAAGATGCTATTGAATCAATCATCAACTTGGGCACTAGGGCTTTTTATTCCTACGCTGGTCTCAAAATTGGAGGCAAAAGACCACTTCCTTATGCTTATGAAATGCTAGTGTAGGGACCAGATACAGATGCTAGGGCTTCTTTTGGTGTTTGGGATAGGGTGCAGCTTAATAAGTGTCAAGTAAGGGGTACTTAGATGAAGGGACATTGCCAAGGGCGTGGTGATCGACCTATGTTTGGTCTGATGGGGAGGGTGCAAAACAAATGCAGAAATTGGGTACTGGTGAGATGGCCTCTACTCAGCGTCTCCAGTGCGCCAAATCTACACCCTCTGTGACCTTTAGAGAGGAGATTTGCAAGGAGATGGCAGAGAATGTAGCATATTTCACAAAGTTGGGTCTAATTGGGAGATTCATGAGTTTTTGGCCAAGTCTTTATGTGCTTCGTCAATTGATCAAAGATACATGGGATCCCCTTTTGGAGGGAGATACTCAAATTTATCCCTGTGCGCATGGGTTCTTTATGGTGGCATTCGACAATGATAGGGATAGAAATAAAATTATGTGTGACTACCAATGGTTTTGTGAGAATTTTCCACTCATATTGAAGCCATGGCATCCTTCTTTCAACCCTTCCACCAATTCTTTCGATGCCACTCTAATCTAGGCAAGACTCTTGAATCTTCCTTTATAATTTTGGTTTGACTCCTTCTTTGAAGCTATAAGTAACTTGTTGGGGAAATTTTTGGGTGGATAAGGGCTCTTCCAACTATTTGCACACCACCTTCACGTGAATCCTGGTGGAGATGGATATTTCCAAAGATCTTCTGACAAAGATCTCCCTAATTACTATTGTCGTAGATGCTTCAACACCAGTCACATTGTAGCTCATTGTTCAAAATGTGGATTGGATAGCTAGGCTTCTTGGTGGGAAAACCTATCCCCTCATCACTATTCTGTGGAAAAAGAAGCTTCTCGCATGTGATCTCAACCCCGTGATTTCCCCGACAGGGAAGATTGGCAACCACAAGGATGTAGACCTACAAGGCATTCCAAGTGCCACTCCAAGATCTTCTCCTATCTAGAAGAACATTGTTAAGGCTACTATGGATCCTAATTCAAACGAGGAGTTGACATTTTAGTCAGATAGCTTAGATATTTTGACTCTGGTGGTAATCACTGCCTAGAGAAATGTGTTGTGGTTGAGGGAATGGGAGCTAAAGAGGGAAATTAGATAGTGGTACAAAGCAAAAGAAAGAAATAGGAGGCATTATTTAATATGCACCTTTATTCTCATGCCAAATGTAGAGAAAAATTGCCTTCATGTATTGTGGAGAGGCAGTTGATAAGATACGTTCTTTGGATGCTTCAAAAGTTCTATGAGTGATGTGATTATTTTGTTGCATCCCTACTAATGGTATTGATGCATTTTTAGGTGATAAACGTAGATTGTTTTCTTCTAGGTTAGCTACCTAGACATTGTTACGCTCTAGCACTTTTAGCTAAGTGAAAATGTTAATTTTGTATGTTAAACTTTCTTTTTTTTTTAATTCAAAGGGAGAAATCCCCAAGACTGCAATTTACTGATAAAAAAATTAAGCTGGCCAAATGACAAACAATATCTATCCAATGTCTCCTTGATGGAATAAGCTTCTTGGATCCTGGCTTGGCAAAAAAAGATTGTGTCACTAGCAAAGAGGGCATGCATGAAGGGCTCATTCATACTTTTGATATTAATGTCAAGCCATTCTCTCTTATGGTTAGCATCTCTTATTAGCCAAGTTAAAGCCTCTGACATTAATATAAAGAGATAAGGGGATAGTGGATCCCCTTGTTTGAGGCCCCTAGTAGATTCGAAGGGGATAGTCTCTTTGCCATTCAAAAGAGCAAAGAATCTCACACATGTCATACATGCAAATATCCATTTTCTCCAATGTTGGGAAAAGCCTAGTTTATCTAGTACAAGCATAAGAAAAGACCAGTTAACCCTATCATAAGCTTTTTCCATATCTAGTTTAACTACCATACTTGGGATCTTCTCCTCTTTGATCATGTGTGAAATTTCATGTGTGATAATTTCCCCCTCTGTTGTCTCCTTACGTAGGAAAAATCCACCTTGTTTATTTGAAATAATCTATGGAAGAATGGAAGCTAATTTGATAGCTATTGCTTTGGAAATAACTTTATAAAAAAAATTACAGAGTGATATAGGCCTGAATTCATCAAAGGGCAAGGGGGAATTGTTCTTGGGGATGAGATGAATATTTGTATTCTTCCATACATTAAGGACATTGCAGAATTTCCTAGATTCCTCAACCACAAGTAGGATATCTCTATCCATAATGTCCCATGTATGCTAGAAAAAAAAGCTCGACCATCCATCAGGGCGCGTCGCTTTATCACCTTGAAGAGAAAAGATTGTTGATTGCAGTTCTTCCAAATTGAATTCCTTAATGAGTTCTTTATTATGGTGTTCGGTAATCATCTTGGAGATATGTACATCTTCTTGCTTCAAGTGATAGGAACTAATTGGTTAGGATAACAGTGTTTCAAAGAAACCTTTTGCCTAAGTTTTAATCTCTGATGGGTCATTGGTCAAAGAACCATCAGACCTTCTAATGGAGTGGATAACATTAGAAGCTTGCCTTAACTTGGTTGAAATGTGGAAAAAAGTAGAATTTATTTCCCCATCCTTCAAACATGTCTCCCAAGACTTTTGTCTCTAGTATATCTCTTCTCTTGATAAGATTTCTTCTAGTTGCTTCCTCAAATCCTTCTCCCTCTCAAATCTTTCTACATTCATACCAAAGGAGATCATAAAATCAGCATTAGCCCTGATTTCTTGCAATAGCATGTTTTTCTCTTTAAAAATATTCTTGAAATGGTCAAAGTTCCATCTCTAATCTTCCTCATTACATATTTTAATTTCATCGGCAACTGGAACATCCTTGACCCTCTAATAAAAGGTGACTCTTGCCACCATTTTCTAATGAGGGATAAAGTTGGGATCCCTTAACCACATCTCTTGGAATCGAAATGGGCTACCACTTGAGCATACATCCTTACCAACATTAAGGCATACAGGGAAATGATCAGAGCCTACTAAGGAGAGGATATCCAAATAACACATTGAATTCTTGTTGACATGATATTTCCATAGTCCATGATGATTGATTTTAGTGCTTCTAGAAAAACTGTGTTGCTTTTTTTGTCTCAATGTTTCAGATCACACTCCATAATCCATCATCAGGAGGAAAGGAAGAGAATGCATTCTCTTCCTTTCCTCCTGATGATGGATCATGGAGTGTGATATGAAACATTCTCTTCCTTTCCTCCTGATGATGGATCATGGAGTGTGATCTGAAACATTGAGATGAAAAAAACAACACAGTTTTTCCAGAAGCACTAAAATCAAACATCGCATTGTTCTTAATGCAATGTCCAGAAATCAAAAACCTGGCTAGTTGTTCTGCTATTCTAGAAAAATCTTTCCTTCTATTAGTCCATGTGAATATACCATTCGTTGGTTTAAAATCAATAAGATTATTGTTTAGAATGAAATTATTAAAGTCCTTTTGAGACCTAGAAGGGTGAGAGATTACCCCTAATTTCTCATCTTCTTCCAAAACTGTATTAAAATCCCCTCCAAGTATCACACACTCATTCCTTAACATATTTAGAAGATTAACCCATTGGTCCATAAACACAAAAACCTAGAAGATTAGGGAATTCACCCAAAATCCAAATTTCCCTAGTAGCTATAGTTTCCATTATGGGGATGTGTTTTCTCCATAAAATTGCCAAGCCACCTGAAGCTCCAATAGCCGCAAATGTTGCAAAATTCCACCCCTTTCACTGACTTAATAACTGAGAGCTCGGATCTTAAGATAGCTTAGTCTCTTGTAATATAAAAATATCTTCTTTAGCCTCATCAATATGAAGTATGATGACATATCTTTTTTTAGGGGCATTAATGCCCCTAAGATTCCATGTACGAACTCTGATTGCTCCCAATGAGATCTTTCTTCTTCCCTCTTTCTCAACACTTTATCAATTGTGGATTGCTTTCTCGAAGTTATCTCGACTTGGATCTTGTGCTTCCTTTGTCTGGAGTGTTTTTGAGTGGAAACAGGTGTGATAATGTCCATATTCCTTACCAAGGGGGTCTGAGTTATTCCTAAATTGTTTAATTCCTACTCTATACCATTTTCCAAAAGCACCTCCTCTACTAATTCCTCACAGATGTCACTTGCCACCTTGATTAAAGTGTTTTACAAAAGAGTTTGAAGCATTTCATCCTCCTTTTTCTGATCATTGACTTCCTTCTCTCCCAAAGAAATACTATCATCAAGACAGAAAGAGGCAATTCCTCAACTTGTAGCAGGTTCGGGACTTTCTCATCGATAACCCCACTAGTACCCCTTCTTACCAAGGGATTATTTCAGATACTCCCAGCCACCTCTATTAAATTTTCTTTTGCCAACCCAATAAGGTCTTCCTTTTCACATATACTCTCTCTGTTTTGTGGAAAAAAAACCACCTAGATGTCAACTGCATCCTCTTCCAAAGGCTTACAGACCTTGAATCCTTTCTCCTTTATATGACCTAGAACTTCCTACAATTGATCTTCTAGATGCATCTAAGATATCACAGGGCCCATATTAGTTTCACAGACCAAGGGGGGAGAGGTACTCATTTGAGAAGGTAATTCTTCATTTTGATTGTTCATTTGCAGCTTAATGTAGTTTGTCAGGGCCAAAGTTGTTTCCAGAGAAGTAAGGGCTATGTTCTCATTTGTTTTCTTCAAACCCATGAGGCAGTTCAATTGAAGCAAGTCATCTAGCTCCAAACCATCTTTAACAAAATTTTCTTGGACCCAATAGCCTGCAGTAGTTTCAAGCTTTATCTGTTTGGGCAAAATCTCTTTCATCTCAATGAGTATGCAAATTCTAATGGTAGAAGACCAAAGAGGATCTTAACTAATCACAACATCCTAGCATATGCTAAAAGCATTTCCTATTCTTATCAAAGTATTAGGATCTCTATATTCCATAGGAAAATAGGGGAGTTGAATCCAAGAGGGAAGGATTGAGATATGTTATTTGCTAATATAAAATTTATGTTTCCATTTCTAATAGAAAACAACTATTTTAACTACTAGCATATCTATATTTAAAAAATATATCTAAATTACACCGAGAGATATCCTTCTCGAGGTGCCAATTCCACCTATGTGTGGTAAATTGATTAAAAAATAGGTGCCTCAAGAAGGATATCTCTTGACGTACTTTAGATATATTATTAAAATATAGATATGCTAGTGGCATCTAAAGCGGCAAGCTTAAATCTAACTTTATTATATATCTTAAAAATTATTATAATTATATAATATAATATTATAATATAGGTTAGATATATTATTATAATATATTATATATTAAATATATATAATATAACCATAACCCTAACATTAATCTTGATAGTAATTCTAACCCTAACCCTAGTTCTACCTTTAGATCTACTTAAACCTAATTCTATTCCTAATTCCAACCCTTATCCCAACGTTAATTCTAACCATAGTTCTATATATAGCTATTAATGTAAATGACTTTTGGTGTTTTTGATGAGTCAGATCTATGACTCATTTGTTTCTTTATATTTCCTATTCCAAAAGACTTTGACCAAACATTAGTGTATATATATATATGTGTGTGTGTGTGTGTGTACATATATACATGTATGTATGTATGTATCTATGTACACACACACACACACATGTGTGTGTGTGTGTGTGTGTTTTAGATGGATTATGCACATGTCTAGTATGCATTTCCTTTTGATGAAATCTCTTAGCTTATTTACTTGAGTTACATTTTCAAAATGCATATCTCATGAATTTATGGTATAAGTGGTGTATGTTTGCATAAATATTACAGTGGTAAGACTCCTAGTGGTCTCCAAATCCCTTTGAAGCCCTTTTTCCTATGAAGAGCCTGAAATCCAGATGGCTCTAGATGTTGTTACCCTCCAAAAGAGCCATCCTCCCCTCGAGTCGATGGTGCAGGGGCACCCATAGGTCCTAGAGGCCTATTTTGAATTCTAGTCATGTTGTTTTGCTATTGAGTTTCAATAAGGTTTTGAAGACCATTTATGTATTTTAATAAGGTCATATGACCATTTGAAAACATGTTGATGTCATTTTTGTAAGGCATTGATGCCAATGGTTGTGTGTAAGCAACCAAGTCCAACTTGGTCCATTATGCTCAAATCCTCCATGAGTGTCAAAATGGAGTGATATTTATGTCATTGGTGTATGAAGACCATTCATGACATGTTAATATTGTCCTAGAGGGGTTTGTAGTAGTGGATTTGTTCATGTTTGTAATCATCCACTAATACACATTGTTAAACAGTGTAAATAAAGGATAGTTTGAGACAATTTGGAGGTTGTAAAGGTGGGTTTTTATGACCAACCAACCCAAAAATTATTGGAGGTGATGTAAACATGAAAAAAGACCCCTCATGGGTTAGACATGTGATGTTGGATTGAAGTTTTCAAGAAGAAGTAATCAAAAACTCTATTTTTCCTGCAATTTTATGTTTTTTCAGTTATAACAGACCATACAGTCATCTAGTAATGATTGATCATGAATTATTGAGGCTTGGAATGGTAGATATAGGATATACCTTTCATTTGAGTCTAGTTAGAGGTCTCCATACGCTGTCTAGAGGATGTTATGAGTGTTTTCCCAAAAACTGGTTGCTAAAAATCTGTATTTTCTGAGGTTTTTTTTGTTGTTCCATGCTGTACTATACACAAGTATGGAATAGTCATCTTACCAAGGTATTATAAATTGATAGTACATTGAACCAATTTTCATTTGAGCCTAGTTTGGAGTTGGGACATTAAGTTTGAAGGGAGTTACAAGGGTTTTACCAAAATCAGTCTTTTAAAACCCTCAACAAGGGTTTGGTTAAAACAATGTTCATTTGACCATTACACTGCCCCTCCTCACCACAAGACTAGTGGAATGGATTTTCCTACTCTTGTATTAGGTGTTTGGTTCATTTGCAAGGCAGAGAGATTGGTTTTTGAAGAGTTTTGTTGAAATGGGCTTGATAAACCCATGTATCAAGCCATTTGAAAGAACACACATGCGCAAAATAAGTACAATTGACTATAGAAATTCCAAACCTATGGAATCCTTGGCTTAGGCACTAGTATGATTTGTTCAATTGGTTTGTTCTATTCTGTGAGTTGATTTAAGAGGAGTCTCTTTGTAAATTTGGGCTAATTGGGGCTCTAGGCTACTAGGGACAGTCATTATTCAGGGCATTCTTTCAAAAACAACGTATACCCATTTTTTAATATATCAAAGGTCTCTAAAAAGGGTATCTAAAATTGGTTTGGTCTTGTGGAGTTGAGGTCTCAATCAAAAGTTATTGATGACTGTTCCCATTTGGAGGGCTACAAGGAATCTAGTGACTTAATGAAGGAATCTAGTGACTTAATGAAGGAAGTACCAAGCCCATGCATGCTAGTCCTTAATCAATGGTCAGAGATGATGTTGTTGAGTGTCATAAACTCCCTCGATGTCTACCATGAATAGGATGGATGGTTTGTGTCATAAGTCGTGTGAGCCTTTGATGTGGGTTTTGTGAACAATGAAAGCTTGTTTGGTAAAACAGTGAGTTCATCCTCCCTTTGAATACTTTGTCAAACAACTTGAGCTTAGTTTATTTTCCCTTCAGACCCATACATCAATCGATGACTATTACAAGTTAATCCTAGGGCTTCTTGAGAAGTCCAGCAACACAAACTTGACCAACGCCTTAATTAATACAGCTATTATGATCTAAGTTTCCACGTCCCTTTATTTTAGTGACTAAATAAAATACCTGTTAATTGGTGTCAATTCCAACTGAAGTCACTACCACCAAGCATTGCACCATTCTAGGAAATCATTTAGTCCGCCAACAGCGAAGTCGATACAAATATCAGATCTGTAGTAACTCGCAGTGGAATCATTAATGTACTATGTTGGAAAATGTTCCCTTGGGAGCTTTTCCCTCTTAAGGTTTAGCTCCTGGGTCATTAGAATGCATTTAGAGCATCTTTTGTGTTAATTTTGAATCTTGATGAGAAAAACCCTGAAGTCTTATGGCAAATAGGACCTAGGGGGTGTTATTGAGATGACTCTTGCCTAAAATAGGGCCTAACAACAGTCATATAACCAACACTTCAAATTAGGGCCTGACCCAAAATAGGGGGGAGGACTTGGGTGCTTGCACCCTAGTCCTACCCTATTTTGGGTCAGGCCCTAATTTGAAGTGTTGGTTATATGACCGTTGTTAGGTCCTATGCCAACACCAAAAGTTTGAATTATGAAATTCTTAATGGGAATGTTTGTAGTTGCATATATAAGCATGATTAGGTTTTCATTTTTAAACTAGAAGATGATTGCAAACTTTAGGCATACTTGAGATTTTAGAACATTCATGACATTCATTGTTGTAGAGCAGAGCATTGTTATTGTCTTTGTGATTACAGATTTGACTTCATCTTCTCATGTGATTTAAGACCCTTCATTTATGTGAGATCTACATTTCAAGGTGACATCTATTGTGTTTTCTATCATTTATCATTTGGATTTTTCCTCTATCCCACAGGGATATGCACTCTTATCTAACAACAGTGTTCGGAAGACATGAATGTCTCTCTGGGGCTTGACTAAGGAAAGTATTTAAACACCACAACCCCCAACCACACTCCTTTGTGATTACAAGTTACAAGTACCAAGTTTCACTGAGTGGAGTTGCAGAGGAGGGTTGCAGATGACAAGGATTTAGGATATGAAAGAAAGAAGTGAAACAGAGCATTTTTGGGACATGGGCACCTAGGACAATGTCCTCTAGAGTTTTAGAGATGAGAATCAGAGTTATAGGGACATTCTGCATCTAAACGAACTTCTACATCTTGAAAATTAGCCTGCACTAGACTAGGGCACCCATGGCAGTGTCCTCCGCATTTCAGGTGATGAAAATAGACGGAACAATGATTATCAGTACTAGAAGAAGTTCTGCATTCTGCAAAGAAAATAGTGCCTTGGACTCAAGCACCTGAGGCATTGTCCTCGAATATTCCAAATTCTAAACTTTGAAAAATGGTCAATTATTAATCTCTATCCTTTTCCTTAATCTATAAGCATTATCAGAGTTTACCAGTTTATTCATTGTTTTGCATAAATAGGGTTTTAAAAGTATTTGAGAATTAAATTGAGATATTGATTGATAATATTTGAGCTTCTACATTGTTCCAAGTGACAACCCAACCTATTAGGTGAAAGCTCTCGCTTAGTAGAGATTCAACTCGGTTGATATGTCTTTGAATGTTTGTGGTGAAGGGAGGATCTAAACCCATCAAACCCTCAAACTAAAACAAAATCAATCCCTCCTTTTTACCACTAAACATTTTTGTGAACTCATGTTTTTGAATTTTTGGCACCTTGTTGAGTGTTGTGTAATAGATTTGTGTTCATTCATTTTATTTGCATTTGAAAAATTACAAAAAAGTTGAAAATTTTAAAAAAATTGAAAAAAATGGCATCTTGGGCTTGCATGTTGGCATAATTTGAATTAATTTAATTTATTTTCTGTTATTTTCATTATATTGATTTAAATTATAGAAATTTGTCATTAATCATTCATTTGCATTGCATTTTCCTGCTTAAATTGGTGAAAATTGCCTGAAATTATAAATTTTTCATACAACCTAGTTTTTGCATTAGCTAGGGTTTGTAGTTAAAATATTGTTTCATATTTTACTACTATTTTAATTACTAATTTAGGTCTGATTTCTAATTGTAGTGTTGCATCATATTGTCATTCTTGCAAAGCTTCATTTCTAGGGTTTGAAAAAATTACATTTTCACTAGATTTGGCCTTATTGTCTGTCTAGAATTGCATTATAGGCATGTTGTAAAGAATTTTTCTGCATTATTTGACTGATATCAGGGTTATAATCTTCTTCCCCTCCTCATATTCCTTACAAGACCCTTTCTATTAGCCTTCTACATTCAAATTTGGTGAAAAATTACATATTTTAGGTGTATATTCAATAGGTTTTGACTTGTCATCACTCTAGAATTGCATTATAGATGTGTTGTGAAGGACAATGCTACATTATTTGACTAATATCAAGGATATTATTCACTTCCCCTCATAAATATCCTTACAACACCTTTTCTTTTATACATTTGCTTTGAAATAAGGAGAAAAAAGTGAACATTTTAGGTTCATAAACAAGCATATTTTGTGTTGTTTCATTGCATTCAATCTAAATACATACAATAATCAATTGGGCCTTGCTATGTTGTACTCTATTCCTCCTATCCATTATGTTTTTTGTGAACTTGGTGTGTCCTTTTAGCCCTTTCCTTCAAAAAAGTGCTTAGGAGTGAAATAGTCACACACCTAGGGTGTATCAAGCAAGATAAAAATTTGCATGTATTCTATTACTAGATCTTATTGGACATTGATGTTACAAGACATTTCATTATGGAATCCTCATTTCATTTATCTTTCGTATCTTTACATGCATATATCAAAAACTTTGAGAAGTTCTACAAATTCCTTAATATGAATCCTCATGTTCTCACCTATATACAAGCTATATACCATAAGGATATATTTAAATGCTCTTCATTTGAAATCCTTGACTATGCATCTAATTTTGACAACTTCATATATCTCACAAATACATACCCTTCGATAGTAGAAGATTTAACAAAACACATTGAGCTTGATGAGTGTGAAATTTCTCTTAATGCTTTGGAATTAATAGCTAAACATATGATGATGATGATGATGATGATGATGATGATGATTCCATAGGTTATCCTACTTCTCCTATAGTTGAATGTCTAAGAACCTTAGATGAGAAGACTATGGATATCTCTATTAATGATACAACACCTAACCTTCTTAAGAACACCTTACCTTTCTTTCTTTCCAATGATCTCCCTAGCCAAGATGTAGCATTAGTGGATGAGGAAAGGTCTCTCACATTAAATCCTTTAGGGATGTACGATGGGTATAATAAAGAAAGAAACAATGTTAATTTGATATTCAATAATAGACTTTGTAGCAATGTTCCTAAGATGATCATGTGAGGTGCACCTAGTGCACCTTCTTTCTTAAAATTAGTGACTACGGTTCAAGGAGATCAAAGACCACATAGATCTCCTAATCAAATCTTAAACTATGCAAGACAAATCACTCAAAGAAACCAAGGTGTTCAAAATGTGTCGCAACAACCACATCACAACATGATTACTTGACATAAAAAGGCAAGACACAGTGTTTCCAGAAGCTTCACATTTAATCATGGACTGTGGAAATATCATGTCTACTATAAACACCCATAATAACAAGAAAAATTAGCAAGCACCTCATGTGCCTCTCTCCCTCCCAGCTTCTCAACCTATGCTTCCTCCACCACCTCATCTTACTCATAAAAGTAGTCAACAATATGCTCTTGTTAAGCAACTTCGTGCTACTTCGGCTAATATTTCTCTTTCGGATTTAATACAAACATCACCTACATACCATGGAATGCTCCAAGAAGCTTTACAAAAGGTGACTATCCCACCCACTGCTAAGCCTAATGATGTAGCAATTGTATTAGATAGTATGCATGTGACAAAAATAGATATTCTCTTTCAACCACATGAATTACCGTCAGCCAAAGTTCAAAACCAATATGACCCTCTTATAATCTTTGTCACAGTAAATAATAAGTTGATAAAGCAAGTTATGACCGACAATGGATCAACACTTAATGTTTGTGGCATTGACCTACTACACAAAATCAAGATTGACACATCTTTAATCAAACCAGATAAGATTAGCATTCGTGGTTTTGATAATAAAAGTAGTCAATCTGTAGGTACTATAATCCTACATTTAAAGGTTGGCCTTGTGACATTATCTACCCTTTTTCATATCATGCTCGGTTCACTCTCATATAATATGATTCTCGGTAGACTGTGGATTCATGCCATGGGGGAATTTCTATCTACTCTTCATAGATCAATAAAGTTTATCTATCAAAACAAGCTCCACACCATACATGCTGATTCTGAACTGGATAACTATTTACATATAGAAATGCAAAAACAAGTTTACAATCATATGAGCTTAAACTATTTACAAGTTGATTCATCAATGCCTATTGCCACAGAAAATGTTGTGCAGGACTCTACACCATTGAATGCAATTTTTGGTGACGATTGGGGTTCATTAGATTTAATCCTTTCAGTGTAGGGGAATATGGACTTAATAACCCTGACACATCAAAAGTTGCATCGATCTCATCCAAGCAATCTTTAGAAGCACCTAAAAAACATAAAGTCATCTTTGTAAAAAACAAAGACAATACCTTTACTTATACTACAGATTATGAGACCTACGAGGCTTCACCTTCTTCTAAAGAAATGACATCCCTATATGGTCAAGGATTTAAAATCCTTTATAATAATTGTGACTATTTAGGTAATGGTTGTCGTGTAAATCAACAAGGAATCAGAGTACCTTTACAAGTTGCTGGAATTAACTACACAGTCAGTATTGGATACCATTCTTTGAAACCCACTAGAGCCTCTCATTGTCCTAAAATTAATGTTATTTCAATTTCAACAAGACCAAAATGGTAGATGAGATATCCTTGGTTGATAGATAAGAATTGTCTGCCAAGAAGCATCCCTTTGAATTAGGTAAATATTTCTCCATCTTTAAGCCACACTTGTTGTAGAAAATATTATAATTGCTCTCAAGGGTGGCCTCTTCCTAGATATGTATGTTCTTAACATTGGGATAAATTAGGTAAGTATTTCTAACCCTTTACCTCCATGTCATGTTTCCCCCGTGATGTGTTATGTGTTGTTTAAGCCTCCTAGGATGACCCTTGATACTCTTGTAAGGTCAAGGATACCGGGAGACTACCTCTGTTGTGACCCTTCTTCTATTTGTACCATCATTCTTCTATATTGCTTCTCTATTTTCATTCTTGTGTGTTGTGTCTAATGGACATAGTGTTGTGGTTGGTGACATGGGGGCACCCTCCTACGTGATTATCCCTAAGGCACTTGTTTCTCCTCTCTTGATTTATTGTTTACCTTCTTCTAGTGGTTCTATCTAACTGGTAGATGACAAAAAACAAATAATATTGATTCGGACCTAATGTACCTTTAGCGAGAAATCAAAAAATGGACCTAGTCCATACATGATGAGGGGGTTGACAAGGGGGATGATATATATTATTTGACACTTGGCTATTAGAATCACTCCATGTGATATTTTGATGTTGTCTTATCATACTTACAAAACATAACAATACTGATGATCTGTGCACTATATTTATCTTGGATCTTGCCAAGTGCTTGGCTCTTTATGTGAATGATTACATATGTTGTTGTTTATCATGATTATATGGTTACTAACACCTTTTCTTGCAAGAAATTGTGTGTTTGTGGGAACATTTGGTGATCATAAAGTACATGTCACCTTTTGGAGGAATGGGCTTTGTGAGAGTTTGTGTTCCCTTGTGTGTTTTCTCTCTACCTTAATGTGCTTGATATCAATACATGATATCAACTACCTTAAGGTGGGGGCATATATAAGGTAAGCTATCTAATGATTTTGGTACTAGCCAAGTGTGTTTGTAAGCCCTCTGCAGAGGTGGGATGTTGTATCTCCAAGCGAGTGCACATCTTTATTTTCTATATTGAAATCATTAAGCCCTCTATGGAGGCAAGATATCGTGCATATCCTTTTTAATTTAAGGCTTCTGCAGAGGTGGAGATGGTGTATTTCTTGAGGATATTGTACATCTTGTCATTTTCTAAAAGTCCTCTGAGCAGTCAGGGTTAGATCTGAGACTATCCTCCCTTAAGCGTGTCTTCGACGATTGTTGTGGTGAAGACCAATCATCGGTGTGTGCCTATAATGTGCCTGAGATGGTAGAGAACTTAGCAATAGGTTTCTTCCATCATTTTTTTTCTATGTTTTCTTCATGTCTTTCATGTGTGTGTGTATGGCGTGTTTGTTCCCAAGCATAGTTTCAAGACCAGTGGCGATGAGCTCCTCCTACGCTTTGGGATTTGTATGGAGTGTTTGTTCTCAAGTGTAGTTTCAAGACTGGTGATGATGAGCTTCTCCTACACTCTGAGATTTGTATTGTGTGTCTTTTATCCCTTAGGTACTCTCAAGATTGGTGACGATGAGCTCCTCTTACATTTGGGTTTTGTGTTTACTTTCCATGTACTTGCATTTGCATTTTATATATGGAAAAATGAAAAATAAATAATCAATGCATTCACTGTATTCATTGTATTTTGCATGTCTTCAATGTTGTCTTCTCCATGTTTTGTGTGACTGTAACTATCTTCTATGTGTTTTGTGTGCCTGTTACTGTCTTCAATATGTTTGGCATGTTTTCACCATGCTTGGTGTGTTTGCTGTGTTTGTTGATCTTACTTTAATGCATGTATGGGCCTCTCATTCATGCATACATTAAAGTGGGGGCTAAATGTTTTGTTGGAAAATGTCCCCTTGGGGGCTTTTTCCTCTTAAGGTTTAGCTCTTGGGTCCTTAGAATGCATTTAGAGCATCTTCTATGTTAATTTTGAATCCCAATGAGAAAAAACCTCAAGTCTTATGGCAAATAGAACCTAGGGGTTGCTATTGAAATGACTCTTGTCTAAAATTGGGGAGAGGACTTGGGCATTTGTGCCCTAGTCCTACCCTATTTTGGTCCAGGCCCTAATTTGAAGTGTTGGTTATATGACCATTGTTAGGTCCTATGCCGACACCAAAAGTTTGAAATATAAAATTCTTAGCAGGAATGTTTGTAGTTGCATATATAAGCATGATTAGGTTTTCATTTGTAAATTAGAAGTTGATTGCCAACTTTAGGCATACTTGTGATTTTAGGGCATTCATGATATTCATTGTTGTAGAGCAAAGCATTGTTATTGTGTTTGTGATTGCAAATTTGACTTCATCTTCTCATGTGATTGAAGAGCCTTTATTTATGTGAGATCTACACTTCAAGGTGAGATCTATTGTGTTTTCTATCATTTATCATTTGGATTTCACTTCTATCCCGTAGGGATACACACTCTTATCTACCAATGGTGTTCAGAAGACTTGAATGTCTCTCTGGGGCTTGAATGAGACAAGAGACTAAACTCCACAACCCCCAACCACACTCCTTTGTGATTGCAGGTTACAGGTACTGAGTTTCGTAGAGTGGAGTTGTAGAGGAAGGTTGCAGACGACAAGGATTTAGGATTTGAACGAAAGAAGTGAAATGGAGCATTTTTGGGACATGTGCACCTAGGGTAATGTCTTCTGAAGTTTCAGAGATGGAAATCAGAGTTACAGGGACATTCTACATCTGAAGGAGCTTCTAGATCCCAAAAATTAGCCTACAATAGACTAGGGTACCCAAGGCAGTGTCCTTTGCATTTCGGGTGACGAAAACATACGAAACAATGATTATTAATGCAAGAAGGAGATCTGCATTCCACAAAGAAAATGGTACCTTGGACATGGGCACCTAAGGTATTGTCCTCAAATATTCTAAATTCCAAACTTTAAAAAATGGTCAGTTATTAATCTCTATCCTTTTCCTTAATCTGTAAGCATTTATTAGAGTTTACCAATTTATTCACTATTTTCCATAATTAGGGTTTTAAGAGTATTTTAACATTAAATTGAGATATTGATTGATAACATTGGAGCTTCCACATCATTCCAAGTGATAGCTCAACCTGTTAGGTGAATGCTTTTGCTTAGTAGAGATTCAACTTGGTTGATATGTTCTTGAATGTTTGTGGTGAAGGCAGGATCTAAACCCATCAAACAGGTCAAACTAAAACAAAATCAACCCCTCCTTTTTACCACTAAACATAATTTAATAAATAAGCAACTGCTTTAATTCCAATTCGCTATAGTTAGGGGGTAAAAACACAATGTTGTGTCACACTTTTATAAAGGAAAGGGCCAATGCTGATCCAACTTTAAACTTGAATCACTAAAAAGCGACATATATGTTTTGAATTTTAAAATGATATAAACTAATAAAATATTTATTTTTTAGTATATTTTATGTTTGTATTTTTTAAAAAATTTTAAAAAATTATTTGAATATAGTTTTTAATAAATTGACACTATAATTTAGTTGCTGATAAAATGTTGAAAAATAAAGTTACATGAGACATCAATCTTTATATGGTAAATTTTATTTTTTTTCTTCAATTTTTTTGTGTGTATTTATAACTTGAAACTTTAGTGCATGGATTTTTTTTTTTTCAATTTTGATAAATATATATTTTGAAATAAATAACAAAATGTGCGTGTATTAAAACGTAGTTGTTTCCATTCAACGTCAACTTTCATATTAACTATTTATCTAAAATAGAAAAAAATTTATACCATCTTGATATAGATTCTTTTATCTAGTGCATCATATTTTTTTCAAAATTTTTTAATAAGTTTTACTATTTTTCCTTGACATGGTAATCGACCTAATGTTTTGTACCGATAACCTACTTTTAGTAAAAATAGAAAGGAAAATATAAATAATAATTAAACTATTAAAATATATATATTTTTGAAAACTAAACTTATAGACCTACAAAAGGGTATTTTTATATTTTAAAAAAATGTTATGTACATGAGTAGAAGTTGTTGAAATATCAAGTTTTTCAAATAATTTTATTTTTTTGGTAAATTGGCCTCATAGTGGTGCTACATATGCATTTAGCCAACAATTTTAGTTGGAAAAGTTGTAGACATATCTAACTTAGCTAGAATGAATCTTACAAGATCATATGTTTGACAAAAATTGATTTTTAGTTATAAATACTTAAATTCACTTGTGCTCATAAGTCGGCTGAAAGTGTGACATAGCTTTGTGCTTTTACACTAGGATCACTGATAGTTATTTCCCTTAAATAAATCTCTACTATATAAATAGGAGCAAGTTGTCTCTCTAAGTTAGTTCTAGTTTTTCATAGTTAAGTTGTTAGTCAGATTATATTTTCAGCTGGAGGAAAACTCCTTGTTTTTAGTTTTGTACCCATGTCCATTTCTAGACCTTGATTAAATACAAATGAAGGGCAATTATTCTAAAAGAATGTTCAAGTTCAAGAGGATCATCTCTAGCTGGGAAAGTAGGGCCCGCTTCCCCAAACTGGAGGAGATCTCTCAGTATTTTATTTTCATGCAATTCTGTTGTGTCTTTCTCTTTAGTAATCTTATCTTTGCATGTTAATCTTGTGATGTGTCCTTTATTTTCTATATGACTGTTTAGCTAATTGTCACCTACAGGTTTGTCTTCTAAATTCTAAAAATACCAAAAATAGAATTATTATTTCAACAACACTATTATATTCAGAGTGTCTCATTGTTGTAGTTCAACAATGGATGCAATTACTTTGAAGTTTTATTTCAGCACTTAAGATAGTTTCTTTCCAGCAATTTAACTAGTTTCTTTTTAGGAAAAGTGTGTTTATTTTTCTAGCAATTAGAATAGTTTCCTTTCAGGAAAGAGTGTTTATTTACAGGCAATTAGAATAGTTTCTTTCAAAGTATGTGCGTTTCCCTTCAAGCAAATAGGTAATTGGAATTCATTAAATTTCCATAGTCCATAGTTGTATAACGAGTGCTTCTAGATTTGATCATGATCAAGATTTTTCTCTCAACGTTTCAGATCACACTCCATGATCCATCATCAGGAGAAATAAAGCAAAAGAAGAGACATAAAATGATAAACTGCAGACCCAATCTAAATAAAAAGAGAGGGAGGGAGACATATGGCACAGAAATCAAGAGATTTCAAGAGGAGGAAGAACACAACAATACAGTAAGGTACAAAAAGAAAGAACAAATTGAGACAAAGCTCAACTAAAGGAAAATTAAATGGAAAAATAAATCAAATAAAATAAAAATAACAAAGGAAATATATATACATGAGATAAAATATTTCTTTTACAAAACTAATAATATCTATATATATCAATATCAAGAAACAACATAAGAATATAGGAATAGGAAATACACCTAATACATGTATATAATATTATAAAGTAAAAATAGACAAAAAACACAATCACAATTGTCTAATATATGTATGTATAATAATATATATTATGTAATATATATAAGAACCCAAACACAAGCCTAGAAAGAAAATAATTATATAAGTTAATATATAAAAGAGGGGGCAATGAAGGGCCCAAAGATATTAACTTATGCAATTATGTTGTGTCTTTCTCTTTAGTAATCTTATCTTTGCATGTTAATCTTGTGATGTGTCCTTTCTTTCCTGTATGATTGTTTAGCTAATTGTCACCTACAGGTTTGTCTTCTAAATTCTAAAAATACCAAAAATAGAATTATTATTTCAACAACACTATTATATTCAGAGTGTCTCATTGTTGTAGTTCAACAATGGATGCAATTACTTTTTCAGCACTTAAGATAGTTTCTTTCTAGCAATTTAACTAGTTTCTTTTGAAGCAAAGGGTGTTTATTTTTCTAGCAATTAGAATAGTTTCCTTTCAAGAAAGAGTGTTTATTTACAGGAAATTAGAATAGTTTCTTTCAAAGTATGTTTGTTTCCCTTCAAGAAAATAGGTAATTGGAATTCATTAAATTTTCACAGTCCGTAGTTGTATAACGAGTGCTTCTGGATTTGACCGTGATCAAGATTTTTCTCTCAATGTTTCGGATCACACTCCATGATCCATCATCAGGAGAAATAAAGCAAGAGAAGAGACATAAAATGATAAACTACAGATCCAATCTAAATAAAAAGAGAGGGAGGGAGACATATGGCATAGAAATCAAGAGATTTCAAGAGGAGGAAGAACACAACAATACAGTAAGGTACAAAAAGAAAGAACAAATAGAGACAAATCTCAACTAAAGGAAAATTAAATGGAAAAATAAATAAAATAAAATAAAAATAACAAAGGAAATATATATACATGAGATAATTTTTTTTTTTTACAAAACTAATAATATCTATATATATCAATATCAAAAAACAACACAAGAATATAGGGATAGGAAATACACCTAATACATGTATATAATATTATAAAGTAAAAATAGACAAAAAAACACAATCACAATTGTCTAATATATGTATGTATAATAATATATATTATGTAATATATATAAGAACCCAAACGCAAGCCTAGAAAGAAAATAATTATATAAGTTAATATATAAAAGAGGGGGCAGTGAAGGGCCCAAAGATATTAACTTATATAATAATTTTTGCTGCCCCCTCTTGCATATCATCATTTAGATTTGCACATGAAGACATCAAGTTGCATTGGGTGTTCCCTCCTAGTTATTTCTAGGTTGCTAGACATTTTGTACAGGGCCAGGTTTCCTTCATGTCATGAAGGAATCTAGGGAAGTGTAATTGCTTTATGGTTGGGTGGAAAAGTGCCTGAGTCATGTTCCTGTCTCTTGGCTCACAAGAGGACCGTGTGGGTTCGTGGCAACTGGAGAGTTTGTTTGATTTATTATTCATGTATTATACATGATTATTGTAACTTGTAATTATCGTTCGATGATTTATGGAATGAAAGCCAATGGATATATTGTATATTCTTTTATAGTGCTAACTCCTAGATTAAGCACGTGATTTGTAAGATTTAATAAATTTCATTGATTAATGTTTATGAGCTTTATCTTTTACTTATGATGATGTATTTAAGTGGATTATTTACTTCAGTAACTTTTGTGATGGAATGAGAACTTTACATGAATTAACAAACACTACTACGACCTCATCATTTTTGGCACCATTGCCGGGGAACATAATCTACAAAGCATTATACCTGTTAAAGTGTTGATGAGACTTCTTTAACAAGCACATTCTAGATCCATTAGTTTATGAGTAGGCCTAGGGATGCCTTAGGTTGATTCATTAGACAAGCCACAGCTAGCACATCTTTGGAACTTAATAATCTTAGTGATCACGGATCTCCTATAACATTAGAATCTCCCATTCTCTTTGATACACCTTCTACAATGGGTGATAATTTGGTGATCACGAGGAACCAACTAATAATAGGACATTCTCTTACCCAATATCCATCATTCCTAAAATAAATGAACCTCCCATATAAAATATATCTCCTACATTCTTACCCACCTTCAGAGGGAAGACTTCTGAAGACCCAAACTAGTTCCTATTTGAATTTAAGGTCCTCTGCCAAACCTATGATTATGCCATAGACAACCAGGAATTAAAACTTTTTCCTTCCACTCTCAAGGAGTCAGTGCTCTAATGGTTCATGGGCCTGACCGCAGACTCAATCACTACTTGGGATGAAATGGAAACTATTTTCCTTGACAAATATCAAGATTATTGTAGATTCAGGGATCAGAAAGATGAACTCTTCTGCATGAAACATATGGAAGATGAAAATTTGGAGGATTATGTGGATAGATTCCTATTTGTCCATAGGAGATGTGGTAATAATCTAGATGAGGAATTGAACAAAACTATTTTTCTAAGAGGAATTTATGATGATATTAGGGAAGCCTTAAACCTAATGGGAAAGGGAGATATTAACAAACAAAATTTTGTAGAAATTGTGGAAGTTTGTAGAATTTATTCTCACACTTAAGAAGATAAGAGAATATTGAAGAAAGATAGTACTAGTGACATTACAAAAGTAATGGAAGAACTAGAAAATCTATAAACTGACATCCTGCTTCATTTGAATACTACCTTGGATGGTATGCAAGCTAGTAAAAAAAACACTAAACAATTGGCCATTTACTGCCCTCGTTGTAGAGATAAACATCCATTTAGCGAATGTCCGTTAAACCAAACTGAGTTATGTAAGATCTGTGAGAAAAGTCATTCCACAAATAAGTGTAGCCTACTCCTTGAAATTAAAAATAGATTGAAGAGGGTACCAAGAGATGAGGAAGAGCTAAATTTTATTGGACAGAAACAACCAAATTATGGATTCAATCAATTTCCAAACCAATATGCTCCAAGAGGCCCATCAAATTGGGGTACAACCTCTTGGAATGGACCTTGGGGAGGTCCACTTCCTACAATGTGAATACCACTCTAGTGGGGACCAGCATGGCCTCAGTCAGACTAACAAATCAATCTTGGACCAACCCTCATTGGCCAAATCAACAACAATATCAACAATAGTGGGCACCTCAATATAATCAAGGAATGAGACAATTTGGGAATCAAACTCAAGCCTTACTTCCTAGACCCTCATAGTCTACAAACCCAAATCCAAGTGATTAGGTAAATCAACCACTAATGCCTGCTCGACCAATTCCCAATTCCACAAACAATAGACCACAATAGTAGGTGTATAATACTGATCCATATACAACCACCCTAAATGTTGTAGAAATTAATGACATCCAACTTCAATCTCAAAGGATTCTTGTAAACATTCCTATTGAGGAAGACACTAAAGAAGAGGAAGTGATGCCCAATGTTAATAAACAACAAAAGGATGAGAAGGCTAAAATATGAAACTCAGAAGAAATTCCAATGGAAACCTCTATTCCATTTCTAGAGAGATTAAAAAAAGCTCCTCCAAAATCTAAAGAAAACTAGCTTGCACATGATAACTCACAATTAATCAAGGAATTAAGAAAGATACATATTGAAGTTCCTTTCTTGCAAGAATAAAAGATATCCTTGAGATAAATTAAACCATCAAGAGCTTCTATTTAAAAATTCCAAATAGAAAATGAAAAATTACCCAACACCATTCAAGTAGAAGGAAAACTTTTTGATGTCCTATCAGACAATTTAATTCCTCAAAAATATGGAAATCCTAGAAGTCCTCTCATTTCAGTGGAAATAAAAGGAGTATTGGTCTCTAATATTCTAATCGATCTCAGGGCTGCTATCAATGTGATGTTATCAGACACTGCAGAATCTCTGGCATTAATACATATTCAGCAAACATCAATTGTGTTACCACTAGAAGATCTATCTATCACCAAACTAGAAGGGATTCTGGAGGATATTATAGTCACTATTGATAGGTGGGACTATTCAGTTGATTTCCTCATCCTTCAGACCAAAAAGAAATGATCAGGGTACATAATAATACTGGGTAGACCTTGTCTAGCTATTGCAGCAACCCTTTTTGACTGTAGGTTGGGAAACCTGACTATTTCAAACAGGAAAAAGCTAAAGGAACTTTCCATCTATCTCCCTACTAAACCATTCCTACAGTATGAGAACAAACCATGGATAGATGATTTGATGGATTCAGATGAAGATGATGCCTCCTCATTGGAAATGGTAACAAGTGTAGAACATTTTGAAGAATACAATGAGGAGTTTAAGGAATTGGAATCAAACATCAAAACCTCCTTGTACAATGTCACCCAACAAGAGGTCTCCAGATGGCTTTGGAGAGATCTGAAGGGATCCTTCAAGGCATTCCATTGTCCATATTCTAAAAAGATTGCTTCCCACTTAAATTATCAACAAGCAAAAACTTTACACTAGATTGTGCCTCACCTTTTTCCATTGAATACTCTATTAAGTCCTTACAAAGACCTTCTTTCTGTTCATAATGGAACAAAACAAATCACCATCGAAACCAACAAACAACTCTCTATCAGTACTTGGTTAACAAAAATAGAAGAAATTCGATTGAAAAAACTATTGCAAAATCATACCCATGTTTTCGCATGGGAATACAAAGACACGAGAGGAATCCACCCTAGTGTATGCACACACCATATCTAAACTAAAGATGTATGTCCTATTAGACAACCACAGAGGAGAATTAATCTAGCCTTGAAGGATATAGTGAAGGAAGAAATAGAAAAACTATTATAGGTAGGATTCATCTATCTCATTTCTGATAGTTAGTGGGTGTCGCCATTAGTTATAGTACTAAAGAAAAATGGCAAGTGGATAGTTTGCATTGACTATACAAAATTGAACTATACAGAATAGTTATTTCCTTTCAATAAAGCTTGACTATATAAATAGGAGCAAGTCATCTCTTTAAGTTAGTTCCATTTTTTCATACTTAACTTGTTAATCAGATTGTATTTTCAGCTAGAGGAAAACTCCTTGTTTTCAGTTTTGTACCCATGTCCATTTCTAGACCTTGATAAATACAAATGAAGGGAGATTTCTTCTGAAAGATAGTTCAAGTTCAAGAGGATTGTTTCCAACTGGGAAAGTAGGGCCCACTTCCCCAAACTAGAGGAGATCTCTCAGTATTTTATTTTCATGCAATTATGTTGTGTCTTTCTGTTTAGTAATCTTATCTTTGCATGTTAATCTTGTGATGTGTCCTTTCTTTTCTGTATGATTGTTTAGCTAATTGTCACTTGCAAGTTTGTCTTCTAAATTCTAAAAATACCAAAAATAGAATTATTATTTCAACAACACTATTATATTCAGAGTGTCTCATTGATGTAGTTTAACAATGGATGCAATTACTTTGAAGTTCTATTTTAGCACTTAAGATAGTTTCTCTCTAGCAATTTAACTAGTTTCTTTTCAAGCAAAGTGTGTTTATTTTTCCAACAATTAAAATAGTTTCCTTTCAAGAATGTGTGTTTATTTCCTGTCAATTAGAATAGTTTCTTTCAAAGTATGTGTGTTTCCCTTCAAGGAAATAGGTAATTTCCATTCCTTGCATGCGTGTTTATTTCCACAAGTTAAGTAAACTAACTTTGTCCACCAACCACTGATTCAAATTCCACTCCAAAAATCCCCCACACTAAGATTCTTGTTGTAGATCACTCTAGAGACCTCTAGATTGATAATTAAATGATGATGAATTAAAAAACAATACTATGCCCTCATTAGTTTTATTGTAACTATAACCCTAATCCTAACATTTAGGCCAATACTAACCCTAATGTAACCCCAACCCTAACCTTGATTCTAATCATAGTTTTAACTCTAATTCTAACCTAAACCCTTACCCTAACCCTAATTCTAACCATACTTTTAACCCTAACACTAAATCCAACTATAATTCTAATCTTAATTTTATCGCTAACCCTAATTCTTACCCCAATACTAATTCAAACCCTAATTTAAACAAAAATTATAACTATAACCCTAATCTTAACCTTAATCCTAATAGTAATGCTAAACCTAACTCTAATTCTAACCCTAACCCTAATTGTAACCCTAACCCTAATTCTACCCTTATATTTGTCCCTATATAGTATAACAGACCTATGCTAGAATTATATAAATATAACCCTAACCTTAACGTTAAGCTTGACAACAAGTCTAACACAAAGCCTAATTTTATCCCCAACACTAATTGTAACCATATTTATAACCCTAATTCTAACTTGAACTTGAACCCTAACCCTAACCCCAATTGTAGGCCTAACTTCTAATTTGAACCCAAATTGTAACTATAACCCTAACCCTAACATTAATCCTGACAATAATTCTAACCCTAAATTTACCCCTAGATCTACTTAACCCTAATTATATTACTAACTCCATCCCTAATCCCAACCTTAACTCTAACAATAATTCTATATATAGATATAAATGTAAATGATCTTTGTTGTTTTATTGTAACTATAACCCTAACCATAACATTCACCCTAATTCTAATCCCAACCCTAACCCTAAATCTAACAATAATTCTAATTGTAATTATCCTAACCCTAATTTTAATCATAACCCTAAATCCAATTATAATGCTAATCTTGATTTTATCCCTAACCCTAATTCTCACCCCAATACTACTTATATTACTAATTCAAACCCAAATTATAACTATAACCCTAACCCTATGCTTAATTATGATAGTAATTGTAACCCTAACCCTAATTCTAACCCTAACAGTAACCCCAATTCTATCCCTAACCCTAATTTGAACCTAACCCTAATTCTACCTCTAACCATCATTTTATCACTAAGCTTAACTCTATCATTAACTCTAACCCTAATTCTAACTCTAACCCATGTCATAAAACTCATTCCTCACCTCAATATTAGTTTTGCATTGTCCCACACCAATATTTAAAAGTTACACTACATCACATGGAATTGACCCCTAAATTTGAAATTTTAAAACTTATAATTTTGTTGACTCTTGCCCATTTCTTTCCCACCATGAGCTGACTTGGTACACATTTTGTATGATATATCACTTTGAGGGTCCTAGATATGTGATTTTTGATGGCATTATTATTTTTTAGATCTTTTGAGGGATTGTATTCTTACTTATCATTATTCCATTATTATATTTTTTTTTATAGTTTTGTGCTATGTTGAGATCTCTCCTTTACCCACCCTAGCCACCCTTTTGGATCCCATTAGGTTTCCATTTTCATATCTAATATACCACTATTTCTAACCCTAGCCCTAATTCTAACACTGGTTTTATGCTATGTTGAGATCTCTCCTTTACCCACCCTAGCCACCCTTTCAGATCCCATTAGGTTTCCATTTTCATATCTAATATACCACTATTTCTAACCCTAGCCCTAATTCTAACACTAGTGTTAGAATTAGGGTTAGGGTTAGAGATAGTCGTATATTAAATATGAAAATGGAAACCTAATGGGATGGTTAGGGTTAGGATTGGGTCATTTCAAATGATTTCATTGGTACAATATTAATTCCCAAATTTATATTAATAGACAAAACCATTTGGTATAGAGTAATTGTTTAAAGACATCATTTAACATCATAAGCAAAACATATAATATGAAGTATTCCAATGCATAAACATTGCCACCCTAGTACTTGTACACATAAGAATAGTATTTGTCAACATAATATTCTTATTCATTTCTTTGCAAATACTCTTACCTTTAAAGATTACACAAAACATTCATATCATGGTTGTTTGATTTGATTTCTACAAATCACTCGTGTTTTGTTTGGATCTCTTAGCCTTGTTTTATGATCTTAGTTTTTTAACCCCAAAATTACACTCTTTTGGTTCAAATGTTTCTCATTTTAAAAGCCAAAAAAAATCATACATTAATAATTTTAGTAACTATTCTAATCTAAATATTTCCATAATTTGGGGTGCATATATTTCTAATTTGTAATCTATTTTATATTGTGTTGTGTGAATTTTCACAATACAATTGAATTACATACCAAAACCCAATTTCTTGATACTTATATTTTCAATGCAACCTTAGGTGCTTGTTGATACAATTGAATTGCATACCAAAACCTAATTTCTTAATACTTATATTTTCAATGCAACCTTAGGTGCTTGTTGAAACAATTTGGTATGTAGCTTGTTAAACACTTTTTAATGGTGTTTATTCTTCATATTTGTTCACCTTGATAAACTTTGATGCAACCATGGGAGATAGAATGCAAACAATTGACATAATTATAATGTTGGAGAAGTGTATGATTCTAAGTTTTTTTGTCGTAGTATTAATTATGTTTGATAAAATAATTCAACTGAATGTTTTATATGTATATGTATATAGAGTTGACAGAAGTAGAACAATTTATATAGTAGTTAGAAAATTTTACTTCTTGTAGATCATGCATTTAATATCTTCAAATATGGAATTCCCAATGTAACCTTAATTCTAACACTAATTACTAATATAGACTATATTTTACTTTTACTATATATATACATAAAGGCCAATGAATAATGTAATTAATTAGTTTTATATATTTAGTTTTTACTTCATCACCAAAGACTCTAAGATAAAAAAAATTGACTATTTTAACTTTTAATATAACACTTAGCAAATTTATGAAAGAAAATAAAATAGACATTTTGTTGGCTTGCATAAAATACTTTTAAAAAGAAAACTAAATTCATATAATCAAGTATTTTACCGGTGTGTTTTTTGGGGAATATGAAAAATTATTTAATTTTTTTTTTAATATTCTAGAAATATGAAATCGAACCAAAATAATTTTAAATAATTTTGAGAGTTGATTATTTAAATTTTTATTAATTGATTTTGATTTTTTTTCTGATTCTTGATGATTTTTATTTTGTACTTCTTCCTTGCTGCATAAAATATTTTTAAAAAGAAAACTAAATTTATATAATCAAGAAAGGGATTAAAAGAATAGTAAAAGTAAATGGGGATTTTAAGGGTTTTCAATTGACCACATGTCATGTGCCATGTTTTTTTGGGAATATATATTATGATGTGTCATATGGCATGTTTTTTTAGAATATATATTATGATGTTTGTAAATTGTAAAAAGTAAATAAAATAACTTATCCATGAAAAATTATTTAATTTATTTTTTTTAATATTGCAGCAATATGAAATAATTTATGCATACACCATTAAGACCAATCTAAAGGATACCAATTAACAACAAGCCAAAATAATTTACGATAATTTACAAAGATGGTTATTTAAATTTAATTTACAGAGATGGTTATTTAAAATTTTATTAAATTTACAGAGATGATTATTTAAATTTTTATCAATAGTTATTTTGATTTTGATTTTTTTTGCGGCTTATTCTTTGTTTAAGCTCCTTCCTGTTAAATAGTTATGTTATACATATATATGTTTTAATTATTAATTTGCACTTGTTGCTATATTTTTGTAATGTTTATGATTAATATTTTAAAATTTCAGCTATAGATTTATTTTTTAAATTTGTTTTTGTTAACACACTCATGCCATTACACTCCACCCCATGCTACCACTATAAGTTATGACTCTCAACATAATAATAGTCATAACATTACAAAATATAGCCCACAAATGCAAATTAATAATTAAAACATATATATGTGTTAGTGTAAACTAGCTTAGGTATCTTAAATACATATATCAAAAATATGGTGAGAGAGAGGCACCTATAGTTTAATTGTTTATGAGAATAGATAGGTGCTTCGAGATTGATATCTCTTGGCGTATTTTAGATAGATGTATTTAAGATATCTAAGCTAGTAGCATCCACAGTTTGATAACGCTAATATAGATAAGACTATAGCAACATATGATCAGTATAACTTCTAGGATTCTAGAGGAGGGATAGTCGAGGAAGACATAGATTCAGAAACATAGTAATCTAATGTTCAGGGGGTTAGTTTTGAAACCACATGATATTAGTGTGAAGAACACTCTTCAAGGTGAAGGTCTTGATGATTGGTGACATGCACAAAGTGGTAGATATAATAGGAATATTCTAGAGGATGCAGTTTGAATATGCTGAGGAATATATCATGTGCCAGCTATCATCCATTCCTCAATTGTCAACTAGTAATCACATGCCTTGTTTTGTGACCATGGATATTTTTGAGAGAAATCTTGACCTTTGATCTTGTAAATGATTCTAGGTCCTTGTTCTATAAAAGGATCTGGATTATTTTTAAATAAAGAGATTGAATTGATGAAATTTGTTGAGCACTAAGTTTACAATTTAGCAAGTTTGTGACTTATCTCATGGTTTTTTCTCAGTCAATGACATACTTGTATATCTTTTGCATACATAATGAAATTGAAGAAGAAAATTATATTTAAATTGTAAATCCTAAGTAATCTTAGCTGATTTCTGGAATGGACTATCAATCGTCATGTCCCTTAGGAGTTATTTTGAATGATTCCTTGTTGTTGTCAACATTTCCTTTAAAGATTTGCATCTATTGTACAAAGATGTAGAATTCCTAGTGAAGTATAATTAGATTAATTTCATTTCATGAATGTGTTTGGATATTCGTGGGTGATCAATAAAAATATTAATTTCTTAGAACTCTTTCTTCTCAACCTTATCTTTTGTCTTTTATTTTACAAATTGTCTTGTATCGTTGCAAATAATGATAAATCTAGAGTGAATAATCATAAATATTGAGGAATTTCATGCTTTCAAGGAGATCTTTAAGTGAATTCAGGGTTTATGTGTAAAGGTCAGTTAAAGGATATAATTTCTAAAGAATTGATGAAAGCTAGAAATAGTTTAAGAAGAATTGATCAAAGTTATGTCCAATTCATTATAATCCACTTAAATCTTGGTCATGTACTTGAGAATTTGACATAATTTGTTAAGAATGTGTAGATTGTGACCAATGTATAGGATATTTGTGAAATTTGACTAGATCCAGGAGAAAATGACTTAAAGTACATAAGGCCCCAAAATGGAAACAACAAAATAGAACAAACCTTGAGTGAGAACTACCCAAAATGGAAACAACAAAACACAACAAACCTTGAGTGAGAACTAGACATTGAAGACCTAACAACTGAGTACTTGGGACTTCAAATGTTTAGGGATCTTGAAGCCTTTCAATATAGATAGGGATTTATTGTGTAAACTTTTATCTATGTGAATATGACTAAAAACCACATCAACACTTTCCCTTCATGTTTGAATGGGACATTTTCTGATATATCCGAAACTTTCTCACTTTCTTCTTTTTCTCCTTCTTTCTATCTTTCTTCTTTCTCAAAACTTTGTTTTTCTTCAGTTAGCTCTTCAGTTTGTTCCTCAAGCATCTTTTCTATTTGTTTGTCAGGAGTAGAAGATCATGGAGTTACAACAATACCAAGTGTACCTATGACTTTTCCATTTTGACTATTTGCTCCTCCTCATCTAGGTGTTGGTCAATTGACTCCCCTGGGGGAATAACTTGAGCCAAAGGATTAGCCCCTATCCCAGATGTTATTCCTACAACCCCTTTCCTGTATGTGATGGAGATCTCATCAAACTTCTCTTTGACTACCCTCAACACATCCTCTGAGGAAGCAGTATCAATTGAAATCCCATTTTTTGTAGATTTTGGAGGCTTCCCCTATGTTTTCTATCTTTTGGATACTTGTGAACCTAAAGATGAAAGATCATCTTTTCTTATTTTCCTGTCTTGTGGAGTAGGTGTTACAAAGTTATGAAGCCTTGTATTTAACCAAGTCATACTTCTTTCAATCACATTAGCACTGAATTCCATTATGGAATTATCTTCTTTTAATGACCAATTAGTTGGTTCCAACTCTTTTTTATCAATAGTGTCAAAATGATATACAAGATCTAAAACAACATCATCAGAAAATTCCTCTGGTATATCATCTCTCAAGCCAAATTCTTTCATTTGGAAAGCTATGAGCCTAGTATATTGTTTCTTCCTCACATCAAAATCATCTTTACAATTGGCCAAAAAATCTTTGAGAGAATGCTATTTTTTAAAATCTATTGTAGGAAACAATTGGTTGAGTTTATCTACATGATCAAAATCTTCCCTAGCTTCATAGGTTTTCTTGAGTTAAGAGCATTTAGCTCATCTGCTGTTGTTTTAGCTACCACAATCAAGGGGCATTTATAAAATCCTAGTTCAAAAGGATACTTTTCCCTTGATTTATGTTTTCCAAATAACTTAAAATGCACCTCACTAATTTGTTGAGAAAAATCCATTAGAACGATTCTATTACTACAATGCCTTGGAAGGAGAAACAATGCTCTCTTGAATCTTGTAATTCTGATGTATGTAGACCTGGGCAACTGAATAAAACATTGTCTGTAGGGTTTAATCAAATCCATGTCTTTTTCTGACATTTTCCAAGCTAGATCACCTCTCAACTATAAAATGATTGCATATAAGAATGCACCATTGACTCTTTTCGAATGCTTTTACGCCTCCTTCAATTCTAATTGGGGATGCAAATCCCAAATTTTGTTTTCTCTGAGGCCTTCTCCTCTTTTACCCACAACAATTAATCTTGGAAAGTTTCTAACTCTTGTAGCTAACCAAACGATATAAGATGTCATATAAGACTTTTTAGTATTTACAACTGACATGAGTTGCACATGTAAGGTATTTGATACTATGGTTGCCCAATCCGAATGAGTCTCCCCTTTGACAGTAAAGTATATAAACTAGAACGTCTAAGTCTCATATGTCCTAGATTCTTCTCTGCCAAAAGCTCTACTAAGCAAGATAATGATGTCAACAATTTCCCCATTAAAGTATGCCCTTGTCAACTTGGAAGATATCTTAGAAACAGACCTCTTGGGGTTAGATAACCAATGCCTATTAAAATATCCCTTATTTCTATCAACATCAAACTATACTATTTGGCAACTTCAACAATGGTCAATAAACTGGCCTCCCTATATACTGGCATATCAAAGACTAATATGATTATATAGGAGCTGTAATGTCTAGAAACACGTTCCCACTTGAATCAAAAACATTTCCTTTCCTCTGTATTGTAATGGTGGGCCAGAGTGAGGATAAGTTCTAGACATTGGGCAACTAGTGGGAAACTAGCTACATGTCCCAATCTAGATTCTGCAATTTTCATTGCCTTAGGAGTAACATCTTCCCCAAATGTATCATGTTTGAATTCTTCTAGATCTACAAGTCCTAGCTTTTTGTCAATTATGTTCATGATCTCACTCTTAAACTTTGATTCCTTAGGAACCCCTTAAAATTGGTATTTCATTGTTATCGATGGCTCCTTCTCCACTCTTTGTCTCTATCGTGTCTTGGGTTTCTATTCTGATAGTTCACCTATTGTTTCTTGCTCAGTTTCTTTGAAAGACTTATCTGATTCTGATAAAGTTTTCTCACTTTGGTGGCTTGATGTCTCACCCTCACACATTTAATAGACCTGAAGAAGAAAAAGGGATGTATAAAAATCCAAGAAAATTTGAAAAGAAACATTAAATTTTAAGAATTTTGAGTATTTTTATGTTCTGGTGAGATTATGGGACCATTTTGGATTTTTGGACCTTGGTCCACAAGTGGACTCGAGGCCCATAATCCTACTTGACTTAATGGGTCAGTGGAAGAAATTTGGCTCTTAGGCTTAATTGACTCAAAGGGCCAAAAGACCAATCCGGCCCGAAGTCCCGATCGAGTCTCTATGTTATGTTTTTTAGGTATTTGGATGCCATGAGGAGCGGAGCATCAGGAGGATCTTGGTCTTTGGGTTGATCAAGCTTCTGGTCCAAAAAGACCTTTTTGGGCTTGAGGTCCCAAAAGGTTATCATATTCATTGGCAGGGCGTGGGAACAAACTTGGGTTTAGGCACTTTGAAGTTTAGGTCCAAAAGACCTTTCAGGGCCTGAAGTCCCGAAAGGTTTCATGACAGTGTTTTTACACACTTTGCGGGGCACAAAAATAATTGTAGTTTTTGGACTTTTAAAGTTTAAGGGCTAAAGGAACGATATGAACCCGAGGTTTTGATCGGCTTTTATAACTTAGACTTTTAATCTTTTTCACGGGAGGTGGGACCGAATTTGGATTTAGGCTTTTAGTTATATGGGGCCAAAGAACCAATTAGGGCCCGAGGTCCCAAAAGGATCTTATAACTGAGTCCACTTTGCCATGTTGATTTTAAAAGTCTAATTTGCCCTTGGGGCCTGAGCCACAAATAGGAAGTTCTGAAACTTTAAATTCAAAAATGTTCCCATAGTTTGAATATGACTGGCAAAATTTGAGTCCATTTATTTCAAAAAACTAATGCTAACAAAACCTAAGAAAAGAAAACCACGCGGAAAAAAATGCTAAAAGTACACTACAAACATTGGACTAAACCCTAGACAAAACCGCAAACAACAAAAATAAAGTGTAGAAAACAAAACCCTAGAAAAACATATCAAACAAACACGAAATGGGGAAGGAAACCCTACCTCACCAAATGACACGGGAAGAAGGTAGACCCAAAAAGAACACCACCACCTACATGCACACACCAACAAATCGCTCCCAACCAATCCTTGACCAACAACAATAATCTTCAATGCGTAGTAGTTTATTCTAGGGCTCTGAATAATTCAAAATTTGATGCAAAATCAGGCATTTACACTGTTATTAAATCTTTATACTGTGCACTTTAATCGAAAAGAACTATCATTAATGTGATAGGTGGTCAGGGATGTGAGGTCAAAACAGAACCTTGGACCTAGACTTAAAGGTGCCAAAAGGTAAATCAGGACCGAAGGTCTTAGAGAGTTAATATGTCGCGGCAACACGGGGACAAAATGCAACTTTGGACTTAGAATCCAAAGGACCCCAAAACCACTAGGGTGAAAAGACCAATTGGGACCCAAGGTCCTGATCGGACAAAGCAGAAAGGAGTCCCGAAGTCGAAAGGGACCCAGGAACCCGACAGCCTAGAAGTAAACGAACTTTCAGTATCAAAAAAAAAGGTTTCAAAATGAAAGTTTTGAAACAAAACAAACCCCAAAACACAAAACTAAAAAACAGAAGATGATCCAAGGATAAAAAACAAGACACTCAAACAATTAAAAACGACACACAAACAAAAAAGGAGGGGTCCCAACTTGCATAAAAAAGGTGGGGTGGGTATGCAAGGCATAACACTACCAACTCCATCAATTTCAATGTGGTTTGAAAAATTCTTGAAAGAACTCAACTTTTCTCATCCTTAAATTTTCAAAATCTCTTTATCTTTAAAACTTACACTAAAACAAATACCCTAAATTTACTTTTACAATTAAAAAAAAATCTAAGTTAATATATTTAAAATTAAAAAATACATTTAAGATGATTTTATATATTTTAGAATGAAAAAATAATTTATATTATTTTAAAAAAAAATATTCTAATATAATATGTATTTCTATTAGAAAATTTAAATTTAAAAGTATATATACATATATTTTTTATAAAATAATATATATTATAAATTAAAATAATATATTGCATTTCTATATAATATATTTTTATAATTTACTAGTGACATATATTAAGTTATATAAAAATATAACAAGTCAAACTACATAATCAACTTAATAACAAATCAAACTACATAATCTAATAAATTCAAATAACATAATCTAATAAATTTTAAAATTGTACAGGTTAAAATTGAAAAAACAGTCCAACCACCAAATTTGAGGCATGCAGTATGCATGTAGGGAACCAAAAAGAACTAAAACGTCTGAATACTGTCCTAAATTAATAATAAAATTTGCATGTTTTAATAAATAGCACAATAAACTACTGGCTGATCATTAACTCCTCCATAGATATTCTAACTCATGTTCTATTGCATTCTTAATCTTTGTCAAGTTGGGTAATGATATATAATTAAAATTTAAATGCCTAAAAATAATAATTTTTAGTTATGTCTTTTTAAGGTAAAGCTGTCAATCGCTTACTTAAATTTGACACTCCACCTTGCTTGTCAAGCAATTTTTTTAATGACAGTTATCTATTCTATGGTGCCCTTCAAATACTATGGCATGCCTTAGTATAAGTAAATCATATAAAAATTATATATATATAAATTTTGACAGTTTGTCCAAATTCTCTCTTTTCATATGATAGTTTTTTTAGAATTTCCATTGTATTTTACAACAAAAATGTTTAAATACAGCTATACAGCTGTCAAATTTAAGCCCTGGATTACTGGACACTAGGAACCATATAAAACTATAAATATAAATAGAGTTCTGAAGCTATAAATAAAGTTCTGAAAAGTTTATTAATCTGCAGTTACAAAGTAGCAAATACAACTACTCCTTCATTGGAGGACTGTTTTCAAAATCCAGATACGTAAAGTAAGGGTTGAGTTTCTGTGACACAGCAATGGAGGCCACAAGGAACGAAAAAAAAGGCGAAGATGAAGCACAAGAAGAAGTAGAAATCAATGCCCGAAAAATAACAAACCTGTTGAAGCCTTTTCGCAAGGAACATATGTTTGAAATTCTCAGCCACGCTGTTAGCAAGTATCCGGATCTGTTAGAGTACACAGAAAAAGTTGCTGAAAATAATCCTGCCCACAGAAATCTTCTTGTTAGCGGCCTCGGTCCGAACACCACATCGGAAACCCTAAAATCCATATTTTCTTTATACGGAGAGCTGGAAGAATGTAAGGTGATCATGGACGAGGACATTGGTAGATCAAAAGGCTATGCATTTGTTATTTACAAGCACTTTGAAGGCTCACAGCGAGCCCTCAAAGACCCCTGCAAGAGAATTGATACGAAATATACTCTATGCCAGGTTTGTTGTGAAGAAAGTAAGCCTGTTGAGCCAGTTATTGAAAGAATGATTTCTGTTAGAAATATTCCATCTTACATCCCTGAAGAAATGCTTTCCATATTCTTTTCTAAGTATGGAGAAATAGAAGCGGGACCCATTAGAATTGGCAAAAAGACTGGGAATGCACTTTTTATATATGTGACTGTTGAAGGAGCCAAGAATGTCCTTGTGCACCCAGTGAAGAATATTGGTGTGCATTACATACTCTGCAGTATGGCCAGTGGAGATTGCTATGTAGATTCCAGTGAAGTGGCTCCTGTTAATGCTACGAATTTTACAATGCCATCAGGTGGGGCACACCATAGCTTTCATCCATATGGGGTTTCAGTATTGGGCGATAACACGCAGTTTCTTAGCATGAATTCCCAAAATATTGGTGCCAATTTGTCTACACAGGGAGAGGTTGGAAGCTACCCGGGTGGGATTAATGATCCTAAAAACAAAGAATCAAATCTGCTACAGAGTTTAAATTGGGGACCTCAGCATGTGAGGCCTCAGTTTGGGCTCCAAATCGGTCATTCTAATAATCAGCATTTGGCTTCTTGGATAGCGTATTTCCACAATCAACAAAGTGTAAATACGCCTATACCTCATCCTTCACAAACTGGGATGAATGCCTCGAGTTCTTCTCCACATTTTCCAAATACTGATCTAAGCCTGGGTCTTCTCTCAATTCCCCAACATGACTCACCAGACGTAGAGCACAGTGCAGAAAGTAGCTCCTGCTCCTCCTCTTCAGTCTAGTGCTTTTCATTTGATGAGATTTTTATTTTAGTGGTATTGTTTGCTTTCATTAGAATTTGAATATTTATGAATAGATATCGTGTTTTCTTGAGGTTTTCATAAGTGAGATCGTTTGTTTTCATAAGAATTTCAGTAGATACTATTTACTGGAGATTGTGTTTTTAATTAGAATTTAATTTTACTGGTGTTATTGAGTTTGAGTTGTTTAGTTTCTTGAATTTTATTGTATTCTTTATGATTGATATGTTTAGATTTTTGAAAATTTCAATAGGTATGGTTTAACATAAATGGTTTTATGTTAAACTTAGATTATTTTTGCAGTTTTATTTGGGAGTGCAAATATAAGCTCAACAAGCTCGATTCTTTGTAAACTCATTCAAAACTATTAAATTTCACCAACAAGCTAAAAACCCTTTAACCATTTTTTCTTTACATACATATAAAACAATTTTTTTTTAATTTTTTTTATAAATAATATAATTAAATCTACTCATTATTATTTTAAGAACTTAAAGAATTATTATTAATTTTTTATAATTTATATAATTTTTTTAATAAAATAATTAATTCTATGAGCATTACTAAAATTTTCAATACTGTTTTTTAAAAACAAAATAACTAATATATTTTAAGATTAATTTTATAAATTAATTTTTTTAAAATTTAATATTCAACTATTACATTATTGGATTCTATTTCAATTTTCTTAAATTAAATATTCAACTATTATTTTTAAGTTCAATATTTAACTGTTACAATTTTCACAGATTTAATATTAACCATTAATTTATTTTTTAAATTTAAACTTTTACCGTCTTCTTAAATTTAATATTCAACTACTTCCATTGAAGGCTTGAATTGTACGTAGTTTGGCAGGTATTTATATCATTTATGCTCTAAATTGCATCTTACATGATTGATTTATTATCAAAGGTTTTATGCGTGCAGATTGATTCCAAGCAGATGTGCAGCGTCAGCGAAAGGTGAAGATCTTAATTAAAGTTTCGGCCTATTCATTTTTAGATATCTCTTATGTTCTTTATTTTCTAAATTATTTTTTTTTAAAGAAAAATGGTTATAAAACGTTGGCCAGATAATATTGTAATTAGAATATTATTTTGGTTGTTATTATGTTTTTTTAGATTGTCTTATTTTTAAAATTGTTTATATGGTTATTATTTTGAGTATTATTATAATTTTTTTAGATTATATTATTTTATAGAAAATGAAGTGTTGATTTCTTTTACAAAAATTATTTTATTTTATAATATTTTTATATTATTTTTATAATTTTTCTAAATTATAAATCAGTATAACTATCTTAAATACAAAAGAATTCTAAATGTCAATATTTAAAAAGCATAGAACTATTTTATATTTTATGTTTAATTTTTTTGTTGGTTAATATTTAACAAATATTTATTTTAAGGAATAAATTCAACTTTAGCTATGTTAGTCATACTTGTGTTTAGTATGAGCTAAACTTGGGGTCAAAGTCAACCCTAACAACTATAATTTTCACCAACCCAATAAAATCATGATGCATTTAAGTTGTAAGAATTTTTTGATCCTAAACTATATCCAACCTTTCTCTAAATTATTGTCATGGCTCATCTATCTACAAGACAATACATACTACTATTACTGTTATTATAATCGAATATTCTTCTAGCATACTTACTTTGCCAAAATCTTCTGCCAATCTTCTCCATCTATCTTCCTCTCATCAATCTCATTCCAATCAAAATGCTATTGAAGTTTGCAATCAACATCCAATCATTCAAGCGATCAATCATGCATGTATTGATCCTTCAAGGTATCTGAGGTATTCAAAAGGTTTTGGGTAAAAGTTAATGCATTTAATTATTTTATCTTTATATTTTATCCAAATTTTTCGTATACATTTTTGGCAAGCTGGTGGGACTCACTTCTCCTAATCAAATCTTACTTTTTTGCAAGTTTTTGTTATAAAAATTTGTGTTTTTCTAACCATTGTTTGGCGAGTTTTGCATGTGATTTGTCCAAGGTGATCTCTGGAGCTCAAAAGGATTGCGCCATCACATCCAAGAGGCCATTTCTGTGAAATTTGGCTATAAACTTGCCTATGGTTGACAACTGTGAAATTTTTGGAAAAAATTTGAATTTTTTTTATTTTCACAGGGCGTGCGTATGGCTATATGACCTACATTGGGTCCTTGTCTATATTTTTCATCTATGCTTCTTTGTCAAGGTTGCTAGCATTGGTTGAGTGTTTATTTTCATTGATGGATCTAATGTGTATGTTAATAAGGTTTTAATATTATGTTTTACAGGTTTAAAATTTTACTAAACCTTAAGTTAGTCCCTATTGCTATCCATAGAATTTCCTATCACCACTTGGTAGGCTTTTGACTTCACTATCGCCAATGTGTTTTCTCATTGACACCAACCGGTTTTCTTTCAAACATCAACTATTTTCCTTAACACCGACACTACCTTCTTGTCGTAGCCATTACCAAGCAACCCACTGTCAACTTTAGTCTTTGTGTCGCCTTGAATTAAATCCTGTCAACCCACGATTGTCTCTCTAATCCTGTTGCTACCCCTTGACCTTTGCTAGATTTTTGACCAGTGTTTGAGACTTGTCCCTCTTTGTTGTCTGTCGCCACTACAATCTTTATAGTCACCTTCCCCAAATATCCCAGTCATTGCCTGTCACCACCTCTCCAGTGGCCCAGTCGCCACCCTAGACTTCTACCAATTGCTTGCCTCTGTGCTATTGGTGTTCTAAGCTTTAAGTCAGTGCTAAAAATCTTAATGTTGTCGTCTTAGTCTTAAGGTTGAGATCATCAATCGTAAGTCAAGGTCTTTCTTATGGTCGATGTCTTAAATCCCATAGTCACTGTTGTAAGTTTTAGATTGTGATCATAGGCATAAGGTCGCGGTCCAAATTCTTATATGTGGTAGGCCTATTCACATGGCACCTATGTAAGTTTTGAGTTTTGATTTTGACCTTATCTTTTAGGGTTTCTAACATTGTGATTTAAGATTTAAGTTTTGGGGCTTTTGAATCTTATATTTTTAAAAGGGGTGGGGTCCATTCCAGACTTCAATACAAAACTATAACCATAACAACTCACGTGCCAAAAAGACCATCTTGCAAAAAATAAAAAAAAGTCAACTAGTCAAACTGCGGTCAACCGATCAACCCTGTCTTCATCCACATGTCAAAGGAGCCATTTATTTTTTCTTTCTGCTATAACTTGGTCAAAACAAGTCAGATTTTCACATGGAAGGACTCGTTGGAAATATGGTTCGCCCAACGTTGTAGTGGAATCAACGGTTTTAGGTAATTTTATCATTTTCTTAGCTATTTTTATAGTCAAACTTCAGCTTCCTTTTAAACTTCAACTGACCATAACTTAACATAAACTTATTGGATTTCGATGAATTTTTTTCTAAAGTACATGAAATTTCCCAAATTTTCTGTTTACACAACTTTTTTTTTGGTATCAGATCATCTATCTCATATTTTTAATAGATTTCATCTTTTTGACCTAATCCTCTTTGCCTTGCAAGTTCATGTTTCTTCTTGTCATTGAAGCATCTTATCATCTGTCGAAGACAGGTGGATCAAAACTACTGAAATATCTGTTTACAGGTCCAATCAGTCGAAGAATAATCTTTTTTCACTAAGTTAGGAACATTTGGGCTTTGTTCTTAAAAAGAATCTTGTTTGCACTGTGTCTGTTCTATCTTTTCTACTTTCTTGCTATGCATGTTTGTAACCCCAAGGTATAGAACCAAAGCATCCTCTCCCCTTACCATCATAAGGATCTTGGGTGAGGAGAAAGCATTCTATTTCTTTCTTAGAACTGCCTCCCATTGTGAGAGGGAATGACCCAAGTGGTAACAAGCTAAAGTCAAGCTCATTCAAACCACTATATTAAAAACATGTTTGTGATGAAAGTCATAAGCAACAGGTGCAGATGTGTCATACCAACAAATGTCTCCCTTAGTACCATTGTGGTGCATGAAAACCTATAGAGCATAACCTCTGCAAGCTAGGAGGCCTCCTAATTGGAGCGAATCGCCCCATGTATGGCCACCTGAATGAATGCCCTTACTAAAAACTTTTGTTTAGTAGCTAAAATCCTTCTATTTGCTACCATAGCAGGTTAGACCTCTCAAGCCATCCCACATTCTCGCAATTCAAAATAGAGATAGCAATTTCTCTTTGGGGAAATTAAAGTTTGGTATGCTCGAGAAGTGTGTGCCATGTAAGGGGGAGCCAGTGCTACCAAACTTTTAAGCTATCCACTCTGAATAAGTATAGTTGGAGAAATCCAAGTGGGAATCTAGCAGATATTGTCTCTGCCATTCTAGGTTGTTAATGTTTGTGAATATTCTACATATGAGTGTTTTCTATCTTGTTTTCTTGTCAAAAAATTACCAAAAAACTATAAAAAAAATCCCTGTCATAGAAAATCACATCCTAACACACATCCTAAAGCCACATCATCCACATCATCCAATCCTAATTATCCTAGTAAATCATCATTCCAAGCCATCATTCCAAGATATTCAATCACTTCATCTTAATCACTACCCAATCAACTTCATCCATTTCATATCCAAATCATATCTTACTCACTCCACATCCTCACATCTTAATCTACCACTTGTAAACATGGATTACAGGTTGTCATGAGGTCCTAACACTTTAGTTGAAAAATATCAGTTTATCGACTAGGGTAGTGTCTGAGGCTGTATGCAATAGGGAGTAATGTTTGGATATCTCATTTAGAAATAATTTTCTAGTTTCTTTAAAAGACTTTAACAACATATTAAGATAAAAAATTGTTATATCCTATTCTATAAAGAATATAAATTCTATACTAGAAAACATATAAACTCTATAATAGAAATTCATACATGCAACTTTATTCTGATCTTGAACGGTGACAAATTCTATACTACACAAACATTCTAACTTTCAACTATCAATAAACAGCAATTTAAACTAACACAGATGCTCCAAAAATATTTAAACAAATAGATGTCTAGAACTAATGCCTTAAACAACACACCCTATAGATTCACAACAAAAAACTAAACATAAAATAATTGTAGCTGAAATGAAACATCCACAGAAACATAAATACTTATCTAATCTACAATCCTAGGAGTGGCCAACTCTTGGGAGAAATTTGTCTCTAACTTAGATCACATTCAATCATTTCTATAGCAACATGGTAACTCCATTTAGATTTTTATATTTCAAAAGAAAATACTTAAAACAACACTATTTGCATTCATGGAAAAATTGTAGTACGTAGCTCTGATTATTTTCAAAAAATCAAAAGATTGATTTTCATCCATCCATAGTATGATATATATATCCATGTTTTGAGCAACCAACTAGAAAACTAAACTATTTTTGAACTCCTAAATTTTAGACGGTGGTAAAATACCATTTGAAAAAGTCTTATAACAAAAAAATAGAATATTTAACTAGTAATGTCTTTAAAACATATAAAAGGCTCTCAGTGGAGCCATAATGTCTTGGATAACCAACAAGAATAAATAGAAATAAAAAGAGTCTTCAATCAATGTACACCTAAAATTTTTGGCACCCTCAACTTCTAGCACACTTGACCTCAGCTGCATGAAATGCACTTCTCTCGTAGGCCATGCATTAACTCTGCACAATTACCCAACTCTACATACCATTATATCAACATTTAAGAGCTAATTTCAATCAATTTAGGAAATAAAGATTTGTACAACATTTTATTAAAAATAGATAAATATTGCTTATAAAAACAAACAAATTGGCAAGGCTAGGGAATTGGGCAATGCAAAAAGGGTTATTTGTTTCATCAAAGAACTGAGGTTGTTTATACCTCATCAATGGACATGACATTCTTGAACAAGACCTATGAGAATGATCCTTATGGCACCATAAGAATGATTGATATAGTTGAGTGGTTATATAGAAATGAACAAGTCCCTACGCCACCATAGCATCAACAATTCCCACAACATTAATTCATAAGCCAATACAAACAATCCCAAATCCAATAAGCACATCGAATCCAATCACCACATCAACAACTTCTACATCAATCGTATGTGTCACCTATATCATCATATCAACCAAATCCATTCACATGTCACATCAATCCTTCATCAACCTATCACACCTCTTCTAATCTCAATCATTATCCATATCAATCTATATCTCAACAACCATTATCCTATGCAATCCCTCCATCACAACACCATCACAACTTCCAACACATTGAACCACAATCCTATGTGTCACCTTCACCATCAGGCCAACCTAATTTATCTACATACCATGTCAATGCCATATCAACCTATCAATATCCACCTCAAGATCATCCAATTCCTCATTCCAACATTCCAACACACCATCAAACCCATCCACAAGGCAACCAAGTGTCCTCACAAGAACCACATGCAAGTTCAAGTGGCCCTTTGTACATAAATCAAGCAAGCCCAAGTCCATTTTTGCAGCAAGACCTAATAGACTTAAGTCCACCTATGCTACAAGACCTAATAACCTTTTACTCAAGTCTAAGTGGCCCTTTGTACATAAATCAAGTATCCTTAAGTTCACCTTTGCAACAAGACCTAATATCCTTTGACGAGGGAGATACCAACCTAGCCAATACATCCTATGAGAATCCCCCATCACCATCCAATCACATGTCAACATGAGTCAAAAAGTCCTATCCCAACACCATCATATGATCCTACTTCTAATCCTAATCCATCTAGCCTTACTATCCCCCCATCCAATCAAAATCCTAATATGTCCAATCCCATTATCTCTCCATCCAATTCAAATCTTACTTCTAATCCTACAACACCTTCCACCCTTGTTATCCCTCTATCTAATCCTAGTCCTAAGCCTTCAACTTCCACCATTATCATCCATCCACTATATTGTCCATCCACCCATACATTCATGAAGGATGTGATCCATTGGCTACTAGCTAGGAACAACTTATCCCCATGTCAAACACCTATCTTAGCACCTAGAAAGAGCCCTCCATTAACATAGCTAGCCCTTCAAGCCCATCATGTGACCCACAAGCCATCAACCCTATTCAAGAGCCTCCCATCATGAGCCCAAGTCAAAGTCCATCATATTCTCTTATTGATGAGTATCAAGAACCCATCAAACTTACCCAAGACTCTCCTACATCCATTTGCATGAAACCACAAGAGTTATGTCAAGATTATGATCCTAAACATGTGGAAACATCAAGTCCTAGTCCTACTCAAGATCAAATCCTTTCCATTCACCCCATTCATAATCTATACCTTCTTTATGATCAAGATATTACCTATGAAGAAGCTATCCATGAGCAACTTGATCCTATACTCATCCATGAGCAAGATATCCAAATTGCTCCAATCCATCCTCCACCTAGTCCTATCCATGATCTACAAATATCCACTTCCCTTGGTGAGGCACATGCCTCCCAAGTAAGCATAAAATATCAAACCAACAACTCGGATCTTAATTAATGTAATGATAATAAAGATCCTAATGATCCTTCAATATCATCCACTATTGACTCCATTTCAAAGCCATCATGTCCTATTCATCTTACCACCCTCATTCATGAATGTTCCTCCCTAGGAATACAACAACCTTTTTCCATCACTTCACCTTCTTCATCCAATAAAGAGCTCAAACCTAGTGTCCATACCAAACATAGTCCCATTGTCCATCACATACACCAAAAGATGAACTACCAAGGTAAAGGCCTAGGCCTTCATGAACAAGGTATTTAGGAGCCAATCCATGTCAATGTCCCTCCATGCTCATTTGGCCTTGGATATGCATCCCAAGGTAAGAAATCTAAATATGTTGGTACTTCTTCTATGCCTCTTGAGTCCACCACTTTCCACCACAAATCCCATCACATTCCTAAAACATACGTTTCCATTCCACCTCCATCATCCTACAAACGTCAAAAGCATGTGACCATACATCTTCCACCATCAACTTTGTCTCCATTACTTCCAACTCCTAACCTTCCTCCATCCACTTTATCTCCAGTACTTCAAACACCTAATATCCCCATTATCCAATCCCCTTATCCGTTTATCCATAAATCCTCTAAAAATCCTAATCATGACCAACCAATGCACACATTGTCTAAACATGAAGCTTCCACTCATTCCACCATGTCCATGAGATTCAAAAGAAAAAATTTGGATGCCTCTACCTATAAAGCTAAAAATCCTAAGGTTCCTCATGCCTTATATCACATATGCAAAAATTCCAAGCAATGTACATTCAAAAATCCATCCAAGCCCATACCTTCAAAAGACAAGGTCAAAACTAAAATGGTTTGGATACCTAAGCAAAGAGCAAACAAGTTAAATGAGGCATCCAACTCTCAAAAATCCCAACCATCATCTTCCATCCAAATATCCCATTCCATTCAAAAATTAAAAATCCCACAAGTCAAGCAAAAGTTATAAAAATACTAAGTCTATGTGGGTACCTAAAACACTTCATCACCCATCCCCTAAGCAAATATCACCATTTCTTCCTACACCGCCATCCAATCAAAAACTTGTATATTTATCATGGTGTGTACAACCATTGGTCATGATTCCCTTCCATCCCACAACATTTCTACATACTTCCATCTCCCCTTCCTTCAACTATTATCCTACATATCTCACCCATCATATCCCTATGGTCCATGCTTCTGCATAAGCCTTTCACCCATCCTCTTGCATAAGTCCCCATAATCCACATCATAATCCACTATTTCCCTCCATAATCCATATCATAATCCACTATCTAACTCATCCATCTCACTTTCATGCAATCCCCTACCAACATCTATGAGCACATTTGACATGGTACATGTGATGACATCCATCTCTTACGAGACTATCATCTTTCATGTAACTATACACTTGAGTCTCTTCCATCCACATCCACCTTTTCCCATCCAAATGTTCCAAAAAAAAGAAAAGGAAAAAAAAAAAAACTAAAGAGAAATCCCTTCCTCCAACTGTGAAAACTTGGTAAACAAGTGCCTTGGATAAGTACCATGATGAAAACTTGGCAAATAGGGATCATGTGTAAGTTGATCTTCTATGTCACCTACACTTGGGGGCACCTTGTCTCATCCACCATGTCATTTTTAACCCATCTTACCATACCATTTCCTACCATCCTTATCCATTCTACATACATACACCTATCCCATTGCATCCATTCATCCTCCCTTCCTCATCTTGGTCTTGATCAAGACATGGGGGAAAAACTGTTGAAACATGCCTTGGATATCTCTTGATATACCCCATCCTTTCCATCCAATCCTATCATTATCCTATCATCATTAGCCTTGTCATGAAAAATCCTAAGTATTACACCAAGAATGGGGCATGGCATTCCTATGCAACATAGCCTTTGGAGATCACATCCTAGCTCCATTATGATACATGTATACATCCATTGTCACCTATCCACTATCAACTATCCTTGTATCTATCTATTTATCATGAGCTTTCCATTCCATCCAACCTATCCTCTTATCTACCCATCTATCATGAGTCCACCTATCCCTCTATCATGAGTCTTCCATCCCTTATCACCCATCCTTTTATCTATTCATCGTGCCTACCTTGATCCTTGCACCTAGACTTGGTTTCTCCCTTGTCATTGGTATCTAGCATAATGCTACCAAATTGTCATCCAATGCCATCTCAAAACATAAAAATACCAAAAAAATCAAAACATGTCAAAATCCAAAAAAATCAAAACATAACAAAATACAAAAAAATCAAAACATAACAAAATACAAAAAAATCAAAATATAACAAAATACAAAAAAATCAAAACATAACAAAATACAGAAAAATCAAATATCCAATAAAAATCTAAGCAATAAAATCAATCCATCAAATCACTTTTTCCAATCCAATCATCACTTCATCAAATCACATTAATCCACTCATCACTCATCCCATCATCGTCATCATCATCATCATCATCATCATCATCATCATCATCATCATCATCATCAAACATATCAGAACTACATATCAACTCTATCATTAAGTGCCTTGATCTCGTGGATACAGGGTATGTAGGCAATCCGGGATACAAAGGAAGTACTTAGATTCAGGCACATGTGATACTTTTCTTCTATCTTCCATCCTTCTTCTAATCAACCCCCTCATCTTTCATCTCTTTTTCTTCTATCATCCATCTCCCACATTATCAATAAACACCTAAAATCCAATCAATTCTTCTTCAAATCACATCATTCCAATTCATCAATTCTTCAATCACTTCATCAAATCAATACTTCTTCCAAATCGTCATTATCAAATCAATCCAAGCAATAAATCCAAATGCAAGTCATCCTTAAAACCATATCAATCAAGTCAATCAATCATGTCAAATAATCCAATCACATCAATGGTCTTGATCCTAATATTATTGTAAACCCAATCAATTAATCAATCAATCATCCTTGTGTTGATCTAGAGATATATCATTCCCCGCAATGATGACACTGTCATCAATTAATAAATCAATCAATCAATAATTAATCATTGATTTACAACTTGACAAGGGAAATACCTTGTTTGTTTTTGAATCATTTGTGCATGCTTGCTTGTGTGTGTTATCTTTTTATCTTGCATTTGTATCACATCAGTATCATTCCAGCTAATATTCATATCTTGTGTATTTTGGAATAGCTTCTTACATTATCATTTGCATCTAAGGTCACATCATATGTTTTGTGCATTAGGACTTTAATTCTCTAAGTTTTCTTCCTCATACATCTAGACAAGGTTGTACTATGCTGGGGCACGAGACACATCATCACCTTGGTCTTTATACCTTGGTGCATAATGTCTAGTGCTATATCAAACATAATGGTTGCTCACTTTTTGTGCAGCATAATGTATAATTCATCTCTTTCATCCACTTCCTATCTTTCATCCCTCATCTTATCCCTCCTTTATCATTTCATTTCATTTCAAGAGCATACCCGTGTTTGTCCAACCTGCCTATCCTCTTGAGGGGGTATTATCTGCTAGTTTCACTGGGGCATAGCCTATTTATCCAACGTATCATATCTTCTTTGAAACAATGACCTAACGGATATTGTCTCAAAGATGGGTAAAAGGTAGACACCCCCCCAAAATTGACCCATTTTAACATTTATACATTTATTGCATTTTGCACTGCATACATTAATTTCATCTAACACACTTATAATCAAAAATCTCATTTTCTTCCCCATCTCCATAATTAATTAAATAAATTCAATTTATTTAATTAATTTCCTCATTTCTTCTATTTTCCATCAATAATTAAATAATTTAAATTATTTAATTATTCCATCTTTCATCTAAAAATAAATAAAATTAAATATTTTATTTATTTACGCACCATGCACATAAATTAAATAAATTTTATTTATTTAATTTATATTTCATCCACTTCTATTTTTATCATTTTCTTCTAAACATGCAAGTGGGCCTTTTGTCCTTGAAAATAGAAAAAATAGATATGGGAAAGATTTAATAAATTAGAAAAATCAATTATCTCTACCACTTAATCCTCAAAATAGTGGAAACATCCTATTTTGAGAAAAAACATCTTATCCTTTTCATGGACACTTGTCACACACATTCATCCATGTCTCTCAAATACCCTCAACCATTGATTTCTTCTTTTATCCTCCACCGTTGATCATCCATCTTGCAAGTCTATAAATTAACCCTCTCATAAGTCATTTTGTAGGCACTAAGTTTGATATCCTTATGCTGCCAAAATTCTTCCTCTCATCCATCATCTATCTATTTTATACTGTCAAATCTCCATCTCAACATTATGTTGCATATTTGAGCAATCAACATCAACACAATCTTCATCGATCAATAAGGCTTGCATCCATCATTCAAGATATCGAGGTATTTGGAAGGTTTGGTCAAAGGTATTGTATGTTTTATTTTATCTTTTGATTTGTCTAAATTTTTCAGTTACAATTACAATACCGCAAAAGGAAGTTCTCACCACTAATTGGCACTTTATATTTTTCTTTAAATTTTCTTTAATAATTTAAAGCATTTGTAAACATTTGTTATTTGTTTTTATAAAAAAGGGGTAAAAATTTATTAATAAAGAAATAGAAAGTACAAAATCAGAAGGGTAACTGCCCCAAGAGACAACAAAGAACTATAAAAGAGCACTAGAACCACAACTAACCAAACCAGAACTAGAGAAACCTTCCCAAACTCAAAGTCCCCATCAGGGATTTAAGCTAACCATCCATATTCGTTAAGATCAAGCTTTCCAAATGTTGAACCTCATCATGGGACAATTGATCCCAACCACTAACATTACAATTTCTCACCTACTCCAAAGGCCACTTAGCCAAGTAATCCGCCACACTGTTCCATTCCCTAGGAACATGGACATAAGAAACAAAGTCCATCACATGACTCAATCGAAGAATCTGACAAACCACCAAAGCCAGCTACCAATGCACAACAACCATCACCCACTGGTTCAGTAGATTAACCAAAATATGAGAATCTGACTCACAAATAATCTGCCAACCTAGAACACATCCTTGTTCCAAAGCACGGAGAATAGCTAGAGCCTCCATAAAGTTATTAGTCTAATAATACCCCTTATAGGAAGAAAAGAAAAGTGAACAGCACCAGAGCTATCCCTTCCTAATCCCGCAATCCTAGCAAGGCTAGGATTCCCCCTGGAAGAGCCATCCATATTAATCTTAAAAATACTCATTGGTGGAGGGGACCACTTGCCCTCTCTCTGAACCTTAATCTAAGATAGACTCCTTTTCCTGAGCCAAGAAGAGCAAGAGCCTCCAGCAACTAATCTCAAACTATGTACCACCTGCAACTCTCCAATATCCAACTTAGTAGAGAGATCACATTTAGCCGCCAAAGTCTCCTGAAGCATACGAAGAATCCGCTGCCATGCCTATTGAACCTCCAACTTCCTCCCATAAAAAAAGCCTCTGGTTTCTTTCTAGCCATAACTGAGACAAAATAAAAGAAGTACCAATATTCCAAGCCATTTACAAAAAGGAAACCTTAGCTAGGGGCCTGCCCAAACTACTCCAAAAATCCACCAAAGAAGAAGCCTAAACATAGGCTTGCTTTCAAGAACCCCACCAATGATGCCAAATCTCTAGGGAAAGAGGACACTAAAAGAATAAATGGGCCTGACACTTCTCTCCACCATTGCAAAGGAAATAGATAGAAGGACCTTGCAAGCCTCTTTTCTGCAAGTTATCCCAGGTGAGACAATGATTCTGAGCAACCAAGGTCAAAGAAAGTAATTACATTTAGGTCATCCAAATCTATTCCACATAGACTTCCACTAGGGAGAGTTCTTCACACCAAACTTTTGCCTATACAACACATGGTATCCAGAGGTAATTGAATACACGTCTTTTGGATTAGGGCTCCAAGCAAGGAAATCTCACCCCACTAGAGAACTGCAAACTCTACCATCATGAATCTTAGCTAACTCCTTTTGATCCATCAGTAACTCCCCTGGTGGCCACTCAGACATATCCTTCCATCTGCAAACCTCCACTTGACCCACACGCTAAACACATTTGAAATTCTCCACACGACACCACCTCACCTCAAGGAAAATATCACACAAGGACTGCAAATGCCAGTACATAGTGTTGGTAAACAGATTTGCACTATAACATATAGATTATTATATTGACTCTTTGCCCAAAAAAACACATAGTGAAAATAGGTACCAACAGTTGGTAAAGTTGTAGTTTTTCTATCAACTTACCTCTGCGTGTAGAGGGACAGCTACCTCGTTTGATGGATTTTTAGATTTTTTCAGAAAGAAATGGAATTAGAGAAAGTGTTGGAAGGTTAAGACAATGGGATTATGAACATTGACTCAACCAACATGTATAAAGGTTAATAGTCCCACCAAGACAATATAAGAACACTTCTTAAATTGTTAAAGTGAGTGTATGTAGTATTAAGAAGAAGAAATGATTCAGAAGATTTTCAACATACGTTGAAATATTATCTAGTAATCAATTCCTCCAAGACTAGTTGTTATTCCACATTGCAGATGCTAGATTATGTAAAGAAAATATCATTCATCAACATAAGAGGAATGAATAATGATAAACAGATATTTGATATCATACAATCCAAAATGTCTCTTATTTCTTCACACTGAGTTGTACAACTCTATTTCTCATAACACCATTTGAAATGTGAAAGCCAAAAAGTCCTTTTTACAAACACCATGTCTTGTATATATAGACTTGTCTCCATTAACCAACTTTATAACTACCTTATAACTACTTCTCTTAACTACCCAAAATATTTTATGAAAATAAAAGTGCACTTTAATTAATTTTTATACAGTCTTTTCAAAAGTTCCCTAAATAAAGTGCACTTTACAACTTAATTACAAAAGAGTGACATAAAGTCACTTTCATAGAAAGAGAACTAAAACCTATCATTTTGCAAACTTTGAAAAGTAGACCAATATGATTAATCTCATAAGAAACCATTAGGTTTTATCCTTGCCACCTTTGCTACCATTTGAAGATGTTTCTACTATTACAAACTGCTGCAAAGGAAGAGATGACTTTGTTTTGTATGCTTTGAACACCCTGACTATTGAGGCTATAAGTTTATTTTTGGGAACAAATACTCCTGTCATACGAAGTTTCCATTCTGATTGATCTTTATGGACATTATTCAAATTATGTCGATAATCTGATATATGATCAATGCCAAAATTGACAGCAACAAAGATGAGATTCAATTTATCCATAAGTGCTTCATTGAAAACATTTTTGTTGAACAACTCTGTATTAATCATTGTTTCAAAATTTCTTTTGATAGCTTGAGCTTCCAAAACTAAAAATTTATCTTTTTCAATCACATCAGAATTGATTGCTAATAAATCAGCCTGAATCTTCATCTTCACATTTTCACAAGTTTCCAAGAGCTTTTCTTGAGCTGCCAACACTTGTCTTATATTTGACAGTTTCCATTCAGCTAAACAAAGCCAAGAACTAGATTGGTTTTCTTCAATGTTTGAAAAGACTTTTTCATAAAATAAGATCTCATTATCAGTTTTGATCATCTCACTGAGGTCCTTCGATATTCCCTACCATAACAATTCTTCCTTTTGGATACTTCTTATTTCCTTATCAAGCTATTCCCTCCTTGTTTCTGCTTCATCATATAGACTCTTTGCTTGCTCGACGAAACTGAATGCTTTTAATTTCATATGTTCAACCCATTTTTTAGTCACCTTTCCATACAACTGATATTTGCCGACACTTTCAATAATTTCTTTTTCGACATTATTTTCAAGAGAGAAATTAGTGGAGGTAGAGGAAGTATCAAGAGGCAAAGCAGATGTATCTATGATGGCTTTGAGATAGGATGTCAAGACTTGCACCTATTGCTTTAGTTGATCTTTCGCGTGTCTTTCTTTCTTTGTTCTTTTTTATTAACTGGGCAGCTGATACTTGAAAATTTTGCATTTCACCCTCATATGTAGATGGACCAAAATCTATCTTAGTGATGTTAAAATCACTTTTTCTAGCCTCATTCAAATTCTTTTCTGAAACAGGTTGTGCAACCTCAACATAGACATTGCCTGATGAAGAATCCACTGACATCCTTGATGTAATCTTGATCTTTTTAGATTTGGGAGACCTTTGCAGGAAATTGGAGACTATATCAAAATCAGGCATGATTAATTGAGCATTGTTTCTTTTTCTTGACAAATTTTGTTGCAACGAGGAAGAAGAAGGATTATGTGAGGGTTTTGGAATATTTGTGGAAAGAGGTACTATGTTTGAGGGAAGAATATGTTCACTGAATATGTTCATAGGTGGCGGGAGTATAGATTGTAACGCATGAGGTGAATGAGGTGTTTCATGAGAAGGAGAAACAACAAGAAGTAAAGGAGAGATATTTAAATGCTCATCATTTTCATGGATTATTTCAGGACTTGTGGACTTGTTTTCCTCAACTACTTCCTATATGGGAGGCAATGCATTATCCTTTATTTTTGTCTTCCCCCATTTCTACTTTTCATCATTTTCACAAATGCTCTTAGGACCCTTTCTTCTTGTTGGATCTTCTCTGTCATCTCCTCCTTAAGTACTCTTATGTGAACCAATGCTTAAGGATGGAGAATGAGAATGAAAGGAAGAAGAAGAAGAATTTGAATGCTTATCTTTTCTACTTGATGATAAAGAATTATTACTTGTCAGTTTAGTAGCTGGTGCCTCAATAGCCTTTTTCTTTACCCAATCTTTAGTCCTTTGAATGATATGTGCAGTTCTTATACCCAAATCTTTGATCTCCTCATTAGCCCAATTGATGGGTTGTAAAGACTGTGTTTTAATTTAATCAAAATACACAGGGTCAATTAACTCTGAACCATCTTCCTCAATTCCATCTGTATTGCAATCTAGTTTGAATTCTCTAATCTGTTGAATGGTCATCCTCATCCAGTCTCGTTTACGTACCTCATAATCATTTTCACAATCTTCCCAAAAGTCTTCAAGTTCTGGAAAGTGACAGTAATCTACACCAAGCTGTAGATTGTCTCTGACATATCCTTTGCTGTCAAAAGGGAATCTCATAGTATAAGCATACAAGCTGATTTTTATTAGAGATCTCTCTATGTTTTGAGCATCTGCGGAAGATTTGCAGCTATAATGACTAAGGCCGATGGGAAATGGAACTCTAGGTTTCCTCTTGTCTTTGCATTTCTTATTAAGTGAACCAATTTGCCTGCATAGTTCTATCAATACCATCTTGTCATCTACATATCTAGGCAACTTATATGGATATCCATCAAACCTGCCAACTCGCAGATAGGTAAATCTAGGATATTGGATGAAGTAGATCCCATATATTTTGATTAGACTGGCAGCTTCTGGTGACATCCGGAGTGCAGTATTACCTTGAAGTTCTCTTGCTATCAACATTGTGAAAGCATCATTTACTCTACGGTAGTATTTTTAACTTTGTTCTAGTTGTAACTAAGGGTAGTAATCATATATATGTGTCATGTTATCATAAGTTCCTTTGGTAGCAAGACCTGGCCATGATTTCATGCATGCAATTGCATAAAATAAGTAAGAGGACATGTAGAAATGTTCATTCAATTCAAAATTAGTCAACTGATAATGCAAATTGTCACTAATAATGCTGCCCCAATCAATAAACTGATTTCCTGCACAAATAACATTTACAAAAAGGAACATCCACATTTCAGAATTAGCTACTTTTTCATCTCCCATCACTCTATGGAGTAGAACAATCATATTGGAAATATCCTCTATGAAGGATGATCTGTGAAGGACTTTAGGCAACTATGATATTCCTCGTTTCGATGTATGAAACCAATGTTCTGCAATGGAGTTGAGACATTGATGTTTCTTTTCATTGAAATATTGATGAGCAAGCCTTTTTTCTACGTTCACAAACTGATCTTTGACAAGTAGCCTGAAAGCAATACCAATCGAAACACTATCTAACCTGACAATTAGTTTGTCATCAAGGGTTCTGATCTCTCTGGTTTCTGGATTGTAATGCTTCATAGATTCTAATACCAGATCTATGCATTGGACTACCACAAGAAAACTAGTTGCATGGGCTAATCCACTGTCAAACAACTTCTGAGCCATCGGTGATCTTTTCCCTTGTTCCATTATCTCCCAAAAATCTACCAAACTGATGTGTCCTAGAAAAGTATCTGATATTTTTGGAAGTGTTGATTCAAGAACTGAGAGGAATTCAAACCCTTGATATCTGTATTTCATGATTAAATATGTACAACAAGTTGTGAAATCTATCCGTATCTATTTTATTTCAAAGTTTTCTGTAGTGTTTTATGAGGTTTTGTTTGATAATTTGTAATTTGTTGCAATGGATTTCAAGAGGAGATTTGAAAAACACATCATTCAAACAACAAGGCAGTAGGTGTCCATACTCGGGCATCTACATGGAGCATGAAATTCCTTTGAGGTTGTTTACGTGTCTAGTTTCCATCTTCCACAATTGGCTTACATGCTACATTCAAAGTAGTCATTACTTCATTTCAAGAAAACTGTATTTGTCTACAATCTTTGATCAAATAGTTGATAGGCCTTCGGTATGCTTGTTTAGGAAATCTATACTTCTGTATTTCCGCATACACTAGATTCTTTATATTTCCTACAACAACATTTATTTGAGGTATTTTATCAAATGGCTCTCATACCTTTCATATACTCCTATGCATAGTGTAACTATCTATCTAGGCATTTTATACTTATAATATTTTGAACAAAATTGAGCTAATATGTTAAATGGTTCATGTGCATTGGCTTATGATTTCACATTTTCCATGTATGTCTACCGGCACTTGCACTCACAGAAAGTTCAATAAAAAGATTGATAAGAGCAACTGGAGGACTTAGGAGATTTTTCATAGTAAATCTACACAAGACAATTTTATGAGCATATAATGTTCTCATATAAAGATTTGTCGGCTAAATTTTTGAGGTTTATAGGCATATAACTCCACAGAGTAGGCAAGAGAAAGCATATTTCCCACAAAAGTAAGCTCGTGATACTCCTGGACTTCAATGATGTGATCTTAGTGGAGAAAACTACATAGTACAATGTCGTCGCTAGAGAGAAGTAGAGTGATGTCACCGGAACAGAACAACATCCTGTTGAATCAAATTTACCATGGATGCTTTAAGCAATCTGACGTATTTACCTTCAAATATATAATTTCAATCAGCATTAACCAGTCATCGGTAGATATGCAGGAGTATTTTCTTTTCCTTCGACCAAGCTTTCAAAAGTAACTGTGTGTTCAATGTCATCACAAGTGAGCTAGATATGTGAGCTCGCTATTAGCACTTTGTTAGAATCTAAAACTCAATTATTCCACTGCATTCATCACCCAAGAAGAAGTAAATATGATTGCAGAACATTCAAGAAGTCTTGGAAAGCATTTGTTCTCTATTTCTCCGGCTTGTGCAGACTACGTGAAAAAGGGTCTTTGAAAGAGTTTTTCAAAACATAACATTCCTCGTACTTCAGTGACTGTAACCTTGAAGGGTTCCGAAATCTTCTCTAATAGAAACCTTTCATTCATAAAGCATTATGCTCAAAAGTCTTCAAGTCATTTCTTGTGTTTTAACATTTCTCATGCAGGTCATCAACTCGTTAAAAATAATTCACATGTCTTTCAACTGTTGCGCAGTTATTTGAGGCTTTATTTCAATGGGAGAGATGGCAATGATCATTAAAATATTCCTCAACTACCATAAATGATGTACCACAATACCACATATTTGAAGTTTTGTTGTTTTATCATTGCTAACTGCATACGGAGAACGCACTTGTTAATGTTTCCATTTCACACCTTTTTCACCTGTTGACTACTTGAGAACTGCCATTGGAGATATGGTTTTTGACATGGCCACCATCTTTGGCATGAATTTCTTACTAAATTTAACATATAATTCATTCAAGACTTAACATGCGATGCCTTCATCGGAAACAATGGTGAATTTTTGTTATTATATGAATAGTCAGCATTTGTGGCATGAGTTTAGGAAAGGTGACCAACTTCTTCTTTGTTCCCACGAGCTTCAATCAGAAATTTTAGGAGATGGACGTGGATAAATGTGAGAAATTATCACCCAAGTGAATAATTATTCTTGAAACCTTGGATACCGTTTATGCTTTTTTGATCCTTCTTGCACTTGTTTCGAAGGAGAACAATGTGCAACTTGTAATTTAAATAATAAAAACCAATATTTAACTCCCAGCTGCTACAAGTAAAAGTGAATTTGTCTTTTTAAAATCATCTCTCCGAACTTGTAGAACTATGCCATCGGTAAAAAGCGAAAATGTTCAACTTAGCCAAACTCACAAGTCACGCATACTTAGTGAAAGACGGAAATTGACGCAAGTTTTGCGAAGAACAAAAGCCAACGCATAATGGACTTTGTGAAAAATGAAAGTTAATGTGGGCTTAGCATAAAATGAAAATGGATGCAAAATAAGATATTACCAAGCCATGAATTTTTACCTTGGCATAATATTGCTATTAAAGCTTTAATGGAGAGAAAATAAGACAAGGAATGATGCTATGATAACGAATTATCGACATGATTTGACACATGAAACATGATGCCGAGGAATTGTAACCAAAAAGATTACCTAGTGCAGATGATTAACTTGCCAAAGGTTTAAAAATTGGGTAGAAAGATGGGGTAAACACATAGACAAGATAGGTGGGTACCCGTCCCAAGAATAATACCAAAACAAGGCCTCAGATCCCCTGTTACAAATCTAAAAGAGTCCCTACTTAATTAAATTGGCTCCCCTTTTAAGAGTACTCTGAATCATAGATCCCTGACTAGAGAGGATGAATCTTGGAACATCAACATTCTCCACCCCCCTCAAATATTTCAAGTTAAGAATCTTGGCCCAATCTTGATCGTAACAAGTACACCACCACCAATACAATTTTGCAGCTAAGGCCTAACCAGTAAGATTGGCTTTCCTAAGACAAAGACCCTCTTCTTGTTTCAACCTACAAATAGAATCCCACTTGACCAAACTCCACTTCAAAGATTCCAAATTCCTATCCCATAAGAATTGTCTGGATAAAGCATTAAGTTCATCAATAAAGGTTGAGCAGGCCCCTTGCATAAAACACCTGTAAGTGGGAAGAGCTTGAATCATTGATTGTAATAAAGTAACTCTCCCAGTTGAGGACAACCATCTACAAGTCTAGTGACTAACCCGCTTATGAAACTTGTCCAGGATATCCTACCAAAAACCCCTAGACAAAGTGGCAAAATTAATGGGGATACAATGATAGACAAGAGGAAGAGTCCCTACCTAAAATCTGGGAATACCCACAATCTTCTCTTGAATAAGCCTAGGAGTATTAAAGAAAAAGATGAAAGAATTGTCTTCATTAATCCTTTGTCCAGAGGTAGCCAGATAAATATCCAAAGTCCTCCTTAAGTTAATTGGTTCACTAACTTTGGCTAAACCCATCAGAGTAGTGTCATGAAAAAATTGCAAATGAGAGTGAGGAGGCAATCTATCGCCCCAGCTCCAACCTTGGATCAGTCCTTGGGCTACATGAGATTTTATGAGTCTCCCCAATCCCTCAGCCAAGATGATAAACAATGTATGGACACAAAGGGTCCCCTTGCCAAAGACCCCTAGAAGCACCAAACAACTTAGTAGGCTCTCCATTAATAAGAATAGAAAAAGAAGTTGTCATAACACAACTCATAACCCAATCCACCCAGTAAGGACCAAAGTCAAAAGCCAATAATACCTTTTAGAGAAAATTCCATTTAACCCTTTCATAAGCTTTGGCCATATCCAACTTAATGAACATAGCTTTCTCCTTGGACACAACCATTGAATGAATAACCTCCATTACTACAATCACACCATCCAAAATTTGTCTACCAGTAACAAACCCCACTGTTCCTGTGAAATCAATCTATTGAGCAAAGGTTTAAGCCTTTTAGCAATTAGCTTTGTAATGATCTTATAAACAACATTACATAGATCTATTGGTTTGAAAAGATTTAACAAGTCAACTCCTTCCCTCTTAGGGATAAGAGTGAGGAAAGTAGTATTCAAAGCTCTCAACATTTGCTTGCTTCTATGTGACTCCCTAACCACCTCCAAGAGATCAAATTTGATAATCTCCCAAAATTCTTGAAAGAATTCAATTGGGAAACCATCTGGACTAGGGGCCTTCCCTTTTTTAAACTAGAAAACAACCTTCTCCAATTCCTCCATAGAGATGGCGCAACAAATAGCCTCATTCATCTCATTAGACACCAAAGAAGGAATACACTCAAGAACCCAATCTTCATACTCAATAGCTAAAGGGGAATCCTCAGTAAATAAAGAAGAAAATAAACGAGAGGCCTCAGCAGCAATATCACACCCAGAAGACAACAAAACTCCTCGGGATGACACTAAGGAAGAAATGTCATTCCCATGCCTCCTATCTTTGACAACATTATGAAAGAAAGAAGTGTTTCTATCGTCCTCTTGGAGCCAGCCTATCCTCAACTTTTACTTCCAAGAGATCTCCTCACGCAACTCCCATTCAGTTAACTCCTCTAAAGCTTCAATTTCTTCCTTGATATTTTCCACAGTAAGACCAAGTTCTCTAATATGGCAAGTAATAAGATCAAGTTGGGATTGAACAGCTGCCTTGGCCTAAAAGATATTACCAAAACAATGTTTGTTCCATTTCTTAAGCTAAAACTTCACATATTGCAACCTCTTAACAAAAGAGTACATAGCAGTACCAAAAGCCAGCTTTCCTTCACTCCACCATCTCACCATAAAATCCTAAAGAGAAGGTTCATGGAGCCACATCAGCTGAAACTTGAAGGAAGACATCTTAGCTGATCCAAACTAGGAAATAGAAAGTTTAATAAGCTAATGATCTGAACCCCACCAATCCAAAATCTTAGACGTTTATATATGAAAATTCTTATAAATGTTTATATATGTTCAAAATGAATTTTAAAATTTTTTAGAGGATGTTGTTTCAACTATAAATATGTTATATCCTCATTAAAAGCATGAAAAGATTTCATTTAATATTTAAGACATGGGCAAATAGAACAGAAGAGAGTGTAGGTTATCGAGGGAGACAAATGCCTGCAAGCTCCATTAGAGCATATATGACATCCAACAACTACCATTACGCTATAATTGACATACATTTGAATCGCCGAAGGGAAAAATTGAAGATGGATAGATAATGGTATGGGTGCGAAGGTAGAAAAATAAAAGTAGGTAGTAGCTAGAGAGTGCTGGAGAGAAGGACATCCCTTAAATTGATAAGGAATATCATGTGTTTTAGAGTTTTCAAGGGAGAAGAGTTGACAAAGACTTTGGTTGATCATCTCTTTGTAGCTCTCTCAATAGTCAGACTACATGTCTTTTTAGACAATGTCAATTTAGAAAAGGTGGAAACTCTATTTAAATATCGTCCATTTCAATGGCCAAATAGTCAATAATAATTTTACACCTTATTCAATATAAAATTGATAAATATTTGTCTTATTTTTATTGGCTAAAATTAACTTTTGACTGTTGAAGTGGATGATGTATAAAATTAACTGGAAATAATTGGATTAAACTTGGAAAGAGAAATCAAGAGTAGTGCAATACACATTCCTATAATCTTTAATGGCTATGAAGACTCAGCATGGTGTCTTAAGGAGGTTTCCACCATGGTGAGTTTCCCAGGTTGGATGATTCCACTACTTTATGATGTGCTTCCAATTCACGTTAGACATCCTCAAGGGAACTCCAATCCAAATAAAAAATCATCTAATAAAAAACATTATGAATGTTTAGATCAATACAAAAGAAGAGAAAAGCATGCTGTTGAACCCATCTATCTAGGTCTAAATCTTTATGGCCATTGAGATGCATATGAAAGAAAAATAAAAGTGATTGACGGGTGGAAGCATGCCTTTGAATTTTTATCTATTCTCGTCCGGAGTGATGCATGGATATAACTGTAGGCTTCGAAGTTCATCTAGTGAAGAAGGTGATGAATGGCATGATTAATATATTGGACAAAGTGCCATTATAAGTTGTGAATCACATAGTGGGATTGGAAATCTTAACCAAGGATCTCATTCAAAAATTAAATCTAAATTCATTGGGAGGTGTGACCTTAAAGATGGAGTATGGAGTATCAGTGGTATTAGCAAGACCACAGTTGTGAAGGACATGTATAATCAAGTTTCTAGTAAATTTGACACTGCTCTCTCTGTATACTTAATGTTAGCACCTATGTTACCAAAAATCAAAAACAAAAATGGCAACGACAACACAATGACAATGTGATGAGAAATGAGATATTTAGAGGTTGAGTATAAGAAACAAATTTTAGATACATATACTTCTTCAGAATTTTGGATTTAGTATAAAGTTTTATCCCATGTTAATAAAGATGCATACAAATTAAAGTTTGTGAAATTAAAAACATAAAAAAAGTAAAACACTAAGAATATTCTATATTACTTTAAAATATTTGAAAATGCTTTCTAATTCAAAAAACAAAAATAAAATTATCATAATTTTTTGTAATAATGTCTATATATTCAAAGATATCTTCAAATATTAGTTAAATTCTTTAGTATCTCTTTCACTCCTTGATGTTGAAGGAGTACTTTTGTCTGTTTGACCTTTCTCCATTCCAACTCCAGTTAAGTATGCCTTTGCATTATCTTCAAGTAGTTCAAATGGTAATTCATCATTCCCATCATCCATTGAGCCACCATAATCTCACGTCTAATGAGGCCCTAATTTTTAATCAATGGAAGCTTGAGTTAAAAGACAAAGATTTGAATATACATACACAAAATCTTCTGCCTTTTTGCTACCTAGTCTATTGCGTTTCATAGAATGGATGAAGGCATACTCCAATTTCATTCACATGCAAAATCACTAGAGACCTATTTATGTAAAATGAAAGTAAACTAATATTAACATTTCAAAACAATTATAATAAAATAAATCTATAAATCAACTATTATATGACAAAATATCTAAAATTTTACCTGAGATAACACATAGATTGTAATGTCCCTTAGTAGTAGTTTCTTTGTTCCATAATTCTTGCAAAATATCTTGGGTTTAACATTCAATCAATCAAATGGAATATCTTTGTGAGAAAAATTATCTACTCCATTGATGTATTTTGACTTCTCTTCCTTGATTTTAGTATGGTCCTCTCTATTTGGATAAACTATATCCATTTAGGTTGTCCATCCCATGGAAACCTCATCATCTAACTATATTTTTTTGTGAAACTATTTTGGATTAAGTAGAAATCCAATAGAATGAAGAGGACTGTGAAGCAACTTCCTCCTTTTTAAACTATATTCCCAAACTACGTCATGTGTCTCTTAATCAAATGATGGTTGCCCAATAGTAAAAATATCTTGTAGTCTCTCCCTCATCTAATCTAACTTCTCAAACACATCTCCCATGCATGGTTTATCACTATCAAAAATGTGAAGAACATTAAAAATAGGCCAAGAAATTATCGAAAGGTCAAGTGCATGTTGCCAAAATAAAAATTATCCACTACTAATAATGAGATCAGAAATTTCATCACATGCTACAATGCTACTACTTAGTCTATCCTTCCATCTATCCCATTTAGTGGACACCACCATTTTCCTTAATGATTAATTTATCTTCACAATTCGATCAACCATGATAAAATTAGAAGCAAATCATGTATATTCATTTCTAATTAGCTACAAAGAAGCATATTTTCTATAGATCACATGTGACATAGAGTGATTTACAATAAAATGTATATTTTGTATTTGCAACTACCTCACTAATCCAAGGAAGTTTATTGTGAAATTTTTTAAGAATTAAGTTAATGCAATGAACTACACATGGTGTCCAGAAAATGTTTGGATGTTCATCTTCAATTCTCCCTTCCGCTACACATTACTTGAAGCATTGTCAGTTATGACTTGCACAACATTGTTTCTCCCTACCTTCTCAATTACTTCTTGAAAAGGCATGCCGAATATTGTGAATCTTTCACATGACCTAATGTATCATGTGACTTGATAAACATTGTACCTTTAGGTAAAAAAATATGAATATTAATTAAAGGCCTACGTGCAATGTTAGTCCAATGAACAGAAACACTATAGACACCTATATATGACCAACTACCTTTAATGTCTTGTAGCCTTTCCTTGAAGTATTTTTCTCATCAAATAAAATAATAGTACGATATTTTCTAAAACATGGAGGCACATAACCTCTAGAAGCATTGTTGACCATCCTTATAGCCTCTTTCTATTAGTTGTTGTTGTACCAAAAGATTGACCTATTAATGCCTGATACAACCACTTGACTTAACAAGCATGGGAGGTGGTTAAGCCCTTGTCGCAAACTACCACAGTACAGCGCTGAACAAGGAGACCAAGGGCTACACCTTGCAACAATCCCCCCAGTGCAAGCACAGGGTTTGAACCCATGACCTTGGCTCTGATACTAATTGTTAGCTGTCGTTGCACCAAAAGATCAACCTATTAATGCTTGATACAATCACTTGACTTAACAAGCACGGGAGGCAGTTAAGCCCTTGTCGCAAACCACCACACTGTAGCGCTGAATAAGGAGACCAAGGGCCACACCTTGCAACACTTTCCACAAAGGAGACCTAGCTATGTTGAATGACATTCCATAGCCAAAAAATGTCTCCCAATTGCAACATCTACATTCTTGCTATCAGTAGCATCAAACATTTTTCCAATTTGAGATTCATAAATGGGGGTAGAAGAAGTAACTGAAAAAGGGTGGCCTCCCAAAATGAACTCCAAGGTGAGATTGAAACTCTTTTGATTGTTCATGTGGTGATTTAGTAGATTTCAAAGACTACCAAATTATGCTCATTGACCAAATAATATCTTCCTCCCTACTCACCGATCATTAACTCCTCCATAGATATTCTAACTCATGCGCTATTGCAATCTTAATCTTTGTCATATTTAAATTTTAAATCTTTAAAAATAATAAGTTTTAGTTATTTCATTTTAATGTAAATCTTTCAATTTTAAGAAAATATTTGCTTTTTCAAAACAATTATAGAATCTTTAATTTCATTCCCAATGTGAACGCTATGAGCCATATAAAACAATAAATATAAATAGAGCATATATAACCCAAAGGATAAACAACAAAATATATATGAATCTATATTCCAAATCATTAACATAGTTTTGCATCAAACATTATAGAGCTGATGCTCTTGCATACACCCAGAAAAATGAAACAGAGTGCTTTATTTTTCATGATTTTACCAAGTTGTTACAACATCAAAAGTAGACCATTCTTCTATATTATATTCTTCATACAAACAAAAAGACTTCAGGCCACCGTATATACCTAGCAAAGATTGGAAGAAAAAGCAAAGCAATTAATTACATTAAATATTATGTCGTTTGGTAGAATAGAAAATCTAGGAGTGGAGATTTGCCATTAGCAACAAATTCAAATCTGTTCTATTGTGTAGTGTATGAGGACTACATTCTTGTTTTGACAAAATCCAGTCTTTTTCCATACGTTGGTGAAGGGAGACCATACTTTCATGACAACATCTTGTAGAAAACATTAATGAAGAGAGCACAAAGGCAGGGGAAAGTATAAGGTAGTCAAAGCAAAAGTCTTTCTCAATAAATGAGACAGTGATTGAGATTACTATTCAAACACTCCCCCTTAATCAAAACTACCATCATCTAAGACTCCCAAACAATCTCGTAGATACTCAAAGCTTTCTTTCCCTAATGGCTCCATGAAAATATTTGCATATTGATCTTGAGACCTACAAAAAATTAGAAATATTTCTCCATTGTTGATTAGTTCTCTAATGAAGTGATATTGTGTGTCTATATGTTTACTTCTCTTGTGAAAAACTAGATCCTTTGACAATGCTATAGATGAGTTGTTGTCACAATAGATCCTTGTGGCCTCTTGTTGTTCTTGCCTGAGATCTTTCAAAACTCTTCTCATCCAAACTATTTGACATGATGCACATGTGGCTGCTACATACTCTGCTTCAGTTGATGAAAGAGTAACAATTGGTTGTTTCTTTAAAGCCCATGAAACTACACTTGTTCCAAAATGAAAAACATAACCGAAAATGTTCTTCCTATCATCAATGCTTCCTACACAATCACTATCTGTATACCCTATCAGATTGAACTTATTTGATGTTGAGTACTGAATGCCATAGTTCCTTGTTCCATTCACATATCTAAGAATCTTGTTTCCTGCTTGCCAATGCAAAACTTTTGGACACTCAATAAACCTTGAAATAAGACTAATTGCATACATTATGTCACACCTTGTGGCTGTTAAATACATGAGGCTGCCAACAAGTCTTTTATACAAAGTTGGATCAATGTTGGCTCCTTTGTCATTCTTTCTTAATTTCAATCTTGTGACAATTGGTGTTGGAGCTGATTTATAATTTGCCATGTTAAACCTTTTCAAAATGTCATTTGCATACTTAGTTTGGGAGATGAATATACCATTACCATTTTGATTTACTTCAATTCCAAGAAAATACTTCATGAGGCCTCAATTAGTCATTTCAAACTCCTTTTTCATAGCTCCTTTGAACAAATCAATTGCCAAATCTCTTGTGAATATCAAATCATCAACATACAAGCAAACAATTATGATCTCACCTTACTCATTCATCTTGGTATACAATATAGGCTCAATGTTGCACCTATTGAAGCCATTTTCCAAAAGATAAGCGTCAATTCTACTATACGAAGCTTTTGAGGCTTGCTTGAGTCTATAGAGTGCCTTTTTCAATTTGTAGAATTTGTCTTCTTGACCCAAAATCTCATACCCAGGTGGTTGCTCCACATAAACTTCTTCTTCAAGGTAACTATTCAAAAGTTTATTTTACATCCATTTGGTAAACTGGCCACTTGTTTTGAGATTCTATTGCAAGTATTGTTCTCACAGTGTCTAAACGTACTACTGGAGCAAATGTCTCATTGTAATCAACCCTGGGCTGTTGTGAATATCCCTTTGCCACTAGTCTTGCTTTATGCTTTTGCACATCACCATTTGCATCTAATTTGGTTTTGTAAAGCCATTTCACTCATATGACATCCTTGCTTTTTGGAAGACTCACTAACTCCCATGTTTGATTCTTTTCAATTGCATCAATTTCATCATCCATTGCATTTACCCATTTTTCATCCTTAATTGCATCTTCATAATGAATTGGATCTTCTACTTGTGAATAAAATGCAAAAAGAGAAATCAGACCAGCATTGTTCTCACCTTCATTTTGATCATAAATGTCTCTCAAACTTTTGGTTTATTGTCTCCTCAACCTTGCCAATGTTGGATTTGACATATCACTTGAACTTGGACTTGTGGAATGTGGACTTGATGGTCCTGCACCTTGATTGCCACTTCTAGATGTTGTTTGTTGTACATTTGAAGGAGTGGATGCTTGAATGCGTGGGGCTGTCCTCACACTTTATGATGGTGTCATTTGATGACCACTTTGTTGAGCTTGAATGGGTGTGGAAGGAGTTGCATTTGATGGAGTACCTGCTGGTATAAAAACTTCTCTATTTTCTTGTGGTAAGTGCTGATAACTGAGAGGGGGGGTGAATCAGTTATCCTAATTATTTCTTCTTTCTGAACTTTCTTTTTAATCAATGCAACATTAATTCAAATAAGCAAACATTACCATGAAAAGGAAAAACACATGACACAGTATTTTTGATGTGGAAACCCTGTTAAGGGAGAAAACCATGGGGTGATTAACCCAAGGATTATTCTCTGTTAGAAGAATAAGGAAATACAAAATGGCACTTGCCAATTAGGGCTCACTACCTGAGCACACTGCTCACAAAGGAGGCACACTGCCTACAAGGAGACACACTATCTACAAAAGAATGTTATACAATACTTGAACTGATTGGAAGCATCCACATATGCTAGAGTTCAGTTCCGGTTAGGCTCAGTACACTGATCTGCTGCACTTCATCTTTCCTCTTCTCTTATGCTGCTTTCCTTTCACATACTGGACCTTCCTTACTGCTTCTACTCTGCTCTACCCCTTTTTTTTTCACATACCACATATCACAAAAACACTTCTCACAACTAAATCCATCCTTTATATATATCCGCACAAGTGATTTCATTATCTTTCTAGTCGGCACCTGGAACAGTCAATCTTCTCACAAACTCTATTCTGTCAGCTGAATCCTTACACATCAAGTAATGCGGATCAAGCATATAGTTGTAGAAATCATTAATCATGTCGGCCAAACATGATTCATGCCTTCATAATCTTTAACACCATCAGTAACACATCCGAAAAGTAGTCTGATGTTCTGTCAGTCAGTTCTTCCTCTATTCACACTGTCACTCAGGAACTCGGTACTCAAGTATTCATATCTTTTGCCTCATCTATCACTGGAGGCTAAAACCTTGGAATCTATCACTCAAGGTAGTACTCTTTACTTCCCCAAATCTGCACTTTACCAAGATACTCTTTTGAGAGATCCGGACCTGTCTGTCAGACCTTGCCATATGCTATGTTCTTGTTTACCGGACCACAACATTCTTCACTCTGACTTTTGGTAGAGACACATGGGATGAACTTTGTTGCCATCAATGACAACAATCATGAATCCATATAGTGTCTCTTGCCAACAATCTCCCCCTTTGGCATTGATGGAAACACTTAGTGAAAAATGACTAAGTGTTTACACTATGCTCCCCCTTGGCTGATGCTCTATCTTTATATACATTTTCTGGAGCTTCCCCTTAGTTGGATTCCTCATTTTTCACTGCTCCTCACTCCCCCTTTGACATCAATGGCAAAGGGTAGGGTCCGTACATCAAGATTTTCTAAAATTTTACTATAATTAGCTGCATAAGTATATATATACAAGTTGTACTTACATATACTTAAGTATGTCTGCAAAAGTGTTCTTCAACTGTACAACTTTTGTCACCCAACTCTACTTCATCCTATCCAAAATTGAGATATGCCCACTCAATAGGAATGCAAACGCATCTGCCCTTTTTAGATCTGTCAGATCATTTGTTTGGGCTGTGATTTGAGCTTCACTTATGGCCTCATGCATGGCCTCTAACTTAGGGACAATGATCCTCCTAAGTTCACCCATCCGGTTGATCATGTTCTTCCTTTCCTTCTCAAAATTCTTTATTGCATTTGTGATTGCAATAGTTTGACACTCTTGATTTACTATGGAGGAAGAGAGAGGATCAAAACTTTGAGACAAACTTAGTAGTTTATCCTCTTGCTCTTTTATTTTCTTCTCAATCTCTACTGTTACTTTGGACCAGGAGATACAAAATTTATATATTTCACCACCATCCTTAAGAGCATTTTCTAAGCTCTTTATCCCAATGCTCATATTTCTCCTATCATTAGTGATTAATCCTTGTACCTCTGAGAATCTCTTATCCAAAAACTCCTTCCAGACCTTTTCTTTAGCTGATTTTTCTAGAGAATCAAAATGTGTACTAACACTGCTGACTAAGGTTTTGAGATTACCGGAAGAGGAGGCTGTGGGATCCTTTTGAAAATATGGTATGATCTTTTCTAGCACTCTGGATGCAACTTCTATCAACTCACAGTCTTCCATATGAGACTTTAGGAGTTTTTCATTAGCCTTAGCATTTACAAATGAAGCTATCTTCATTGTCTGTACCAGAGAAGGAGAATCAAAATTGAATGGACCTTGTAGAAGCTCTGGTTCATCAATCTCCATTGTTTCTTTGCTCATAAATTCTTGGACAGTTTGTGCAGTGTCTCTTTCTGGAGACAGATGTTTCTTCTCTTCTACAGTCTTGGAGCTGTCCTTTGGAGTTTTCTCTCCTTCTACATTCCCACCACTAGCAGTTGTGGTTTTCTCTGCTGAAGTCTTCTGTCCTTCTGCAACCTTTGCACTGTCACCTTCTTTTTCCTTCACCTCTGCTTCTTTCTCTTGTGATTTTTCTTCTCCTTTAGATCTGGAGACTATAGGGGAAAACAGAGGGGAAATGTTGGTCTGTTCGGGGCCCACCTCTTCTGACATTTTCTCAGGAGTTTCTTCTGCAACATTTGTAGGATCAGTACCCAAGTCCTCTATGATAGGAAGATTAAATCTTTTGAACGTTTTCTAGAGAATCTCTTTAGTGTCCTTGGCTACCTTGTCGGTCTCACCAAGCATAAGTTGATTCATCCTTGCAGTCTTTGAATACCATGTTCATTGTCTTGGGATCAATTGAAGGATATAGCTGAATAGCTATCTATTCCCAGATCTCAAGGTCTTTTGCCATGGCATTGGTCTTTCTCATTTCCAGCTCCTTCTCTAGACTCTTAGGAATTCGAGAGATAATTTCAATAAAAGCTTTATTGTAAATGTTTAGATACTTGATTGTAGCTTCCTGCAGGATCTTTTGGTCGGCCTCATTGTAATCATCATAGAATTTGGCCATTGGTTGAAGGTTTCCATCCATAGTGACTGATTTGGTTACACTTTCTAGGGATAGGGTGGGCTTTTCAACAAATTCCTTTGCTATTTCTTCCTTGTCTTGGCCTGTGGAGGGCTGACCAGATCCTTTCTTCTTCTGCTTCTTTATATCCTTTACCCCCTCATCTGATTCAGTTTCTTCTTCATCTCTTTGACTTGCATAAGCCCTTGTGGCTTTTGTCTTTGACCTTTTCTCTCCTTTGCCAGATGCTTGGACTTCCAGTTTTGAGCTTTTAGCTGGGACAGGTGCTGGTCTCTTTGAAGATCTGGTTCGGGTGGAAGTTTCTACCGAAGCACTTTTCTTGCTTCCTTTTTCTGCCTCTTTCTTCTCCTCATCAACTTTTTGTCTCTTTTCCCGGTTGGCATCAAGTGCCTCCTTTGAGATCCCAAGGCCTTGTGCAATATGTTCTACTTCTTTTCTCACCTTCCTTTTCATCTCTAGTTCTCTGAGTTCCACATGGATCTTTACACTCAGCTCCTCAAAGGTTCCAAACCTTTCTGCCTTTGGATCTTTAGGCTGACTCATCATGTGTTGAATATGCAGCTCCATAATATGTTCATCAACTTCATACCCCATGGGCATGATCTAGACTGTACTTGGTTCTACTGCCTCCATTAGGCACTGATCAGTCTCTACCATAAAGCAGACTGTGTCCTTGTATTTCTCAACAAGAGACTGGGGAATCCTTTCTCTTGATTGCATCATGTTCTGAAAGTTTTTAATGTATCCCCACATGGCTATATTTCTTGCTTTAGCATCCCCAAGCCCATGCAAATAGTCTCTGATCTGAACTGCTACCGGTTTGTCATTCTGCCATACCCATCTATTTGATCTGGGCAACTCATTCATGAAGTAGAAAAATAAACATACTATTAGTGCACCATATTTGAAAGAGTTTTTCTTGTCCTTTTTTGATCTTTTGTATGTTTTCCATTAACCGGGTCAAGAGAAGTTCATAGAGATCATATTATGTATTTTTTCTCAGCATCTCATAGGCCATGTATACTGTAGTTCTGGATACTGAATTCTCCCTACTGGAATGATATATCTTGTATCATATTATCATAGATGCATACTTGATATCCGGGTCAGTAATATCTTCAATGGTCATTGCCCTCTTATCAAATTTTGATCTGGTGGCCTCAGTTACAATGTTGTTTTTGACAGATTTGAGGATAGGTATTCCTCCGTAGGAGTGTAAACTAGTTACTGCCCTAATTGCTTCCTTGGTGATTTTGCAAGTTCTGTTCAGCCATAGAAAGTTGTCATGTACCCTACTCAATACATACCAGACCCATTCATCTTCTTCAAAGCAGGGGAAATGAATGAACTGATCAAAGTGTTTTTCCCGAATGCTCTTATACTGAGGTTTGATCTCAAAAGAATCATCTATTAATTGCTTGTGGTATAAGTCTCTTAGTTTGAATTCCCCAAACACTTCAATGTTTGCATGTATATAAACCCTAATATCTTCAGTGTACAAAATGCCATGTGGAACACTGGAAAATGCACCTAGGGGGTCTACCTCCAAGGATTTGTATGGATGATTCTTAAATGTACGGTGAGGTCTATCAGAAATCTTTACAATATTCAGAGTACCCATTATCAAGAGATTTGCAGTGAGATATTTGAAAACGAAAAATACCTTTTGCGCCTATCAGTTTTACGGAGTAGGTTGAATTGATCTCTGGAAGTAATGACTTCTGCAAGTGATCTTCGATGAACTTGAGGAATTTCATTGCAGAGCTCCGCTTTTTGTTTCTTTTTGAGTGCAGAATGAATGGGTGATTAATGAAAAACCCTTATATTGCTCCGCGAGCCCTAATATCAGATTGCAATAAATGCTCGACCTACATTATTCTAGTTTGCCTAGTTTTCCTTGTTCAAGGAGAAAGAAACTCATCTGGATCATTATGATTCCCTTGTGATCGATGTTAGTGATGAATCATCATATCCACTTGTCCTTCTAATCATCTTATGTATCTGCAGATCAAGCTGTATCAATTTGGGCCAATCTTGTGAGAAACTTGTTTTACTGGAAGACTTGCTTAACCGGACCAATTCTGAAGGATTTGAACTTTTTAAATTTTCTTGCTGATCTCACATATCTTTACCTGACCTTCTTTACATATTTCTCTAGAAACCCTTTGGTCCGCAGCTTCTCATGTGCCAATTTCAGGCACCACTTAACTGGCTGGGGGAACAAGGTTTTCTTTGTGTCTCCCCCTAAGCCAGAGCTCACCTTTTAGTTTCCGGAAGGAATATCAGCACCAGAGTCTGGTGCGGATCCAACCTTTACATTCTCTAAACTTTTCTTCACCCAAATCTTGTTCATCTCATTCCTAACTTCATCTGCATTCACCTTTTGTTTACCATTATCTTGATTCTGATTATGATATACCGAACCTCTTTTCTCCTAATTCTTGCTTCTACAGAATTTTGCATTATGACCGGACCTATTACAGATTTGGCAAACAACATTTCTTTGCATATTTAACTGATATCCTCTTGATCTGCATTGATTAGCCATATGACCTACTCTATTGCATGCAAAGCATCTACCATTGAATGATTTGTTCATTTGCATATTTTTGCATTCATGAGACTTGTGACCATACCTTTTGCAGTTAAAACATTGTCTGGAGAAGGATGAATTAGTTTGATTCATTCTCTTTCTACACTGATTAGCTTTGTGACCAAAGTGATTGCAGCTGTGGTAGTATCCATTGAAGGATGGATATCTTTGAGCATTGGGCTGTCTTACCGGAGGTCTTCTAGATCTGTTCCTTGGATTTTTTGATCCAAAATTCTTCTGACCGGATCTGGAGCTTTCTCCTTTCTCATATCCCAAACCACATTTGTCATCTACCTTCTTTTGACTTCCAAGAAGAACTTCAAGTTGAGTAGAACTTATCTTGAATTTCTCTTTATACTCATTTGCTGTTTGAAGATCCCTTTTTAGAGAGACAATTTGATCCTCAAGTTTTTCTTCATTATCTTTAGCATCTTCAAGATTAGATTCAAGATGTCTGATAATTCTATCCATCTGGTGGCAATCTTTTGATTTCTCCTTGAGAGATTGTCTTAGATTGTCTTTAGTTTTTCTTTTCTCTTCAATTTCTTGGGTAAACTTTATAACTCCTGATTCCATTTCATGTCTTACCAGAATGATTTATTTTGATAACTTTTCACATAACTTGGTTTTCTCAGTCAGTTCTTCATTTGCATTATTTTCTTCACCTTGTCTTGCCAATTGCTGAAGCAGCTCCTTTCTCTTTTTCATAGAGACTTAATTTGTCTTTTAGTTCTCTCATGAAATCATCAGCCTATTTGAGTCTTTCCTTTAATTCATTGACTTCAGATTTTGACAATTCAAGATCCTCAAGGGTAGTCTTGAGTTGCTCCCTTAAACCATATGCATCCATTTGGACTCCAGATCTTCCTTGAGCTATTAGACTCTGTTAGGAGGAACTTAGCTCTGATACCAATTGTTGATAACTGAGAGGGGGGCTGAATCAGTTATCCTAATTATTTCTTCTTTCTGAACTTTCTTTTTAATCAATGCAACATTAATTCAAATAAACAAACATTACCATGAAAAGGAAAAACACATGACACAATATTTTTGATGTGGAAACCCTATTAAGGGAGAAAACCACGGGGTGATTAACCCAAGGATTATTCTCTGTTAGAAGAATAAGGAAATACAAAATGGCACTTGCCAATTAGGGCTCACTACCCGAGCACACTGCTCACAAAGGAGGCATACTACCTACAAGGAGACACACTGTCTACAAAAGAATGTTATGCAATACTTGAACTGATTGGAAGCATCCACATATGCTGGAGTTCAGTTCTGGTTAGGCTCAGTACACTGATCTGCTGCACTTCATCTTTCCTCTTCTCTTATGCTGCTTTCCTTTCACATACCGGACCTTCCTTACTACTTCTGCTCTGCTCTACCCTTTTTTTTTTCGCATACCACATATCACAACAACACTTCTCACAACTAAATCCATCCTTTATATATATCCGCACAAGTGATTTCATTATCTTTCTAGTCGGCACTCGGAACAGTCAATCTTCTCACAAACTCTGTTCTGTCGGCTGAATCCTTACACATCAAGTAATGCAGATCAAGCATATAGTTGTAGAAATCATTAATCATGTCATCCAAACATGATTCATGCCTTCATAACCTTTAACACCATTAGTAACACATCCAGAAAGTAGTCTGATGTTCTGTCAGTCAGTTCTTCCTCTGTTCACACTGTCACTCAGGAACTCGGTACTCAAGTATTCATATCTTTTGCCTCATCTATCACTGGAGACTAAAACCTTGGAATCTATCACTCAAGGTAGTACTCTTTACTTCCCCAAATCCAAACTTTACCAAGATACTTCTTTTGAGAGATCCGGACCTGTCTATTGGACCTTGTCATATGCTCTATTCTTGTTTACCGGACCACAACATTCTTCACTCTGACTTCCGGTAGAGACACACCATATCCTGTGGATGTGTGGGATGAACTTTGTTGCCATCAATGACAACAATCATGAATCCATATAGTTTCTCTTCCCAACAGTAAGTTGGCTGCAATATTGATTGTTTTCTTTGAACTTCCATCCCATGCTTCATCTTCTATGAATTGTACATCTTTTCTGATTATAACTTTCTTGGTTACTAGATTGTATAGTTTATATGCTTTTGATTCATCACTATATCCAACAAATACACACTCTTCTCCCTTGTCCAATTTTCTTCTCAACTCATCCAGCACATGTGCATATGCCACACATCCAAATACTCTCATGTGAGTAACACTATGTTTTCTTCCGGTCCATGCTTCTTTAGGAATCATATTCTTCATATTCTTGGTTGGACACCTATTCATAATATATGTTACACAAGCTACAACTTCAGCCTAACATTCATTTGACAAATGCTTTGCTTTCAAGATGCTTCTTGCCATTTCCATGATTGTTCTATTTTTTCTTTTAGCTACCCCATTTTGTTGAGGTGTGTACTTAGTTGTGAATTGCATGTGAATCCCATGGTCTTTGCAAAAATGTAGAAATTCATTTGAGATGTATTCACCACCTCTATTTGTTCTCAATGCTTTGATGTAGTACCCACATTGCTTCTCAACAAGTGCCTTGAATTGACGGAAGTAATCAAACACTTTATTCTTTTGCCTTAGGAAGTAGATCTATGTTTTCCTTGAATAGTCATCAATGAAAGTCAAAAAGTAGTAGCTTTCACCAATTGAGGGTGTTTGCATAGGTCCACACAAATTTGAATGCACAATCTCTAGAGGTGCCTTTGCTCTAATTGACTTGCCTATTGGAAATGTCTCTCTATGTTGCTTTCCCAAGATACATCCTTCACATACTCTTTTTGATTTTTCTATTAATGATAAACCATTTACCATACTCTTCCTATTTAGTAGATTCAAACCTCCAAAGTTGAGATGCCCAAATCTTAGATGCCATAACCACTTTTCATCTTTTATTTCTGCTTGAAAGATGGTTTGTGTGACTGCTGTAACTTCTTCTTTATTCTCTTGTGGGTTCATTGTGGGTTGTGCTTGAGCATATTGTACATTCAAATCTGGCTTAATCTTTAGGGGAAACATTCTATTATTTTTCATTTGCACTTTTTCAATAAGCTGATTACTTGAAAATTTATCTAGAATAGTGCATTCTTTGTTTTTGAAAAAGACTCTATACAACAAGCTACCCAATGCTCATTAGATTATGTTTTAGACTAGGCATAAAATATACATCTGAAATATACTTCTTTTTCCCATGTTTAGTTAGAATGTGAAAGGAAGCTAGGTGTGCAGAAATGCTTCCTACACTAATCTATTGAGAAGAGGGCTATGCAAATTCAAATTTATCCTAACTATTACAGCAATGTTAAACCAGTAACATGAGATATAGTAGCAGAACAAAAGAGCCAGAAAGAAGACAGAAGAAGAGAGACAAAGATTTATGGTGGGGAAAACCCTTATCGGGTGAAAAACCCCACACTCAGAAACCTACACTATGTATTAACAAATATGAAAGAATGTTTACAATACACTTGCAATGCAAGCTTCAATGGTCTTCGACACTCGTCTAGAGTCAATCCAGCAGCATAACAATACCTATAAACCTGCGATACAAACTCCATCTCCAAGCAGCTGTTTAAATAGAACATACAAGGCAATTTTAGAACCTTTCTTGGAATGGGCGTCAAATATGGCATCTTGGACCAAAACCCATGCCTAGGGACACTTGGTCAACATTGTAGAATGTATCTGACACTTGTCCATAGCTCCCATCCCAAAGAGGTCATCTATTTCCAAAATGGGCTATAACAAATGCTCTTATGACACTTACGACCGTCATAGAATCTATCATAGCGGTTACAACTTAAACTGTAAGAGAATCTGTCATACACATGCTATAAATAACATATTCTCTTACAACACATCATATTCCACGTTGGGGTGCCCAATTATGTCTCATTCAAAGATGCTTCATGACACATGTCATTACCTGTCTTACAACCTTCTATTCTCGACTCTTACATGTCATAGATTCGTCATAGGAATCTGTCATAACTGTTTTGGTCAAACATTCCTTACACAACATAGAAGATGCCGACACATGGTAGAATTCTCCTTCCACCAAGTGGGACACCTATCTCCTCATGTGAGGACAAAATAACAAGTTGTCATAATCCATGTAGGATTGACACATCACCATGCCACATCCCACAAGATGACAAAGTGGAATTTCCAATTATTTACAACATAGGCAATTGAATAATAAATACAAACATTAGAAATGTAGAGAATTACCAAGGTTGAGACACCTTAATTCCCAACATTCTCCCACTTGTCGAACACCTTGTAAGAGCCAATAGAAAAATAGGATTTAACTACTATAGGCCGAGAGGCCCATAGACTCCGAACACCATCTAAACTTCTATGTGCCCACTGGCTTCGCCAATGCATCTGCAACAATCTTCAAAGTATCTACCTTCTCCAAATTTACCTTTCCATCCTCAACTAGGTCCCTCACGAAGTGAAACTGAACATCAATGTGCTTGGTTCGAGCATAGAAAGTTAGATTCTTTGCAAGGCAAATTGAACTCTGACTGTCACAACTGATCGTGATCTGACCTACATCAACACCAATATCAGAACACAATCTCTTAAGCCAAATGGCTTCCATACAAGCATGAGTTGCTGCCATAGACTCAGCTTCTGTCGTGGACAAAGCAAGAGGTTTTCGCTTACTCATCCAACTAATAGCACCACCAAACAGTGTAAAAACATAAGCATTGGTGGATCTCTTGCTGTTAATGTCACCTGCCCAATCTGAATCCACAAATCCACGAATATCAAAAGAATACAGAGGTCCTGAAACATTACCATGATAGCAAATGGAATACTCAAAAGTACCCCTCAAATATCTGAACACTCGCTTAATTGCATCCCAATGAACCCGTCCACTATTAGCCATAAATCAACTAAGGACTCCCACTGCTAGGGCAATGTCTAGTCTTGTGTAGACCATAGCATACATCAAATTGCCAACAACACTAGCATAAGGTATTCTGCTCATGTCCTCCACCTCACTAAGAGATTTTGGACAATCCTCAACAGACAACTTTGTCCCCAAGGAAACGGGAACACACAATGGTATACAATCTCCCATGTTGAATCTATCCAACATGGTCTTAACATACTTACTCTAACTTAACCAAAGTTTTATGTTGGTTCTGTCTCTTCTGATTTCCATTCCTAGAATGTACCTGGCTGCCTCTAAATCTTTCATTTCAAACTGAGCTGACAACTGAGATTTAAAATCAGAAATTATATTCTTACCCTTCCCAATGAGCAACATATCATCAACATACAGTGCAACAATGAGAATACGATCACCATCAAACTTATAATAAACATAGTGATCCAATTTTGATCTCACAAATCTAATTGACAACACAAAGGCATCAAACTTCAAGTACCATCTCCTAGGGGATTGCTTCAAACCATACAAAGACTTCTTAAGTTTGCAAACCAAATTTTCTTTACCTTTTACCATGTAATGCTCTAGCTGTGACATGTAGATTTCTTCCTCCAAGTCACCATGAAGGAAAGCTGTCTTCATATTCATCTGTTCTACCTCCAAGTCATAAGCTGTTGCGAGAGACAACAGGAATCAAATGGATGTTAGCTTTGCAACGGGAGAGAAGATCTCACCATAATCTATGCCCTCCACTTGTGAATACCCCTTCGCAACCAATCTGGCCTTATACTTCTCAATACTGCCATCTGCACCAATCTTCTTCTTGAACACCCATTTGCATCCAACGGGTTTCCATCCAGGAGGCAAAGGCACCAAGTCCCAAGTTTGATTCTTTTCCAAAGAAGCCATTTCTTCCTCCATGCCCTCCTTCAAGGAACCTGCATCCTTCATATCCAAAGCCTTTGATACAGTTCTAGGTTCATCACTATTAGTGAGCAAAGCATAAGCACAACTAGAATCAAGCAATGTAAAACCAAACCTTTCAGGTTGCTTCCTTATCTGTGTAGACCTTCTCAAGAGCTGAGGTTGAGGTTCAACTTCTTCTTCTAAGCTTTTAGAGCTGCTAGAGCTTTTCTCATCACCAGGTCCAACATTGACTTTCTATTCAGTCTTCTCAGTGGTAAGAGGAAACTGAACAACATCCACTTTCTTTTCTTTTTCTTCTGGCTGCAAAACAATGGAAGAAGGTGTAAGCTCACTGAAGATGACACTTCTGCTATACAACACTTTTTCAGCCACGAGGTCCCAAAGCTTGTATCCTTTCACACCAACACCATAGCAGAGGAAGATACACTTAACAGCTTTGTTCTCCAACTTTGCCGCTTCTCCCTAGGCACATGTGCATATGCCTCACAACCAAAAACACGGAGATGCCTTACTGAAGGCTTTCTACCAGACCACACGTCCATGGCTGTCTTTCCAACAAGAGCTGATGTAGGAGACCTGTTTACCAAATAGCAAGCAGTGGTAATAGCTTTAGCCCAAAACTTTTGTTCTAGACCAGCTCAACTAAGCATACTCCTAGCCTTCTCCATCAGTGTCCTATTCATCCTCTCTGCAACTCCATTTTATTGTGGTGTGTATGGAGTTGTCTTATGTCTTTCAATCCCAAGTTCCTTGCAGTACTTATTGAATTCTATAGAACAAAACTCACCACCATTGTCAGTTCTCAAGCATTTAATCTTTTTACCAATCTAATTTTTAGCAAAGGCTTTAAACTCCTTAAACTTGCTATAGACTTTAGATTTGCTTCTGAGAAAATAAATCAATGTCCTTCTACTATAATCATCTATAAAAGATACAAATTATACAGATTTTGATAACGAAGGAACATTAACAGGACCAAACACATCAGAATGAATAAGGTCCAACACACTAGAAGACTTATGAGAACTCGAGTAAAACTAAACATGGTTTTGTTTTCCATAAATGCAACGTTCGCAAAAGTCAAACTCAAGATTACAATCATCTAACCCCTCAACGAGGTTCTTATTTTTCAGGGTACATAGACCCTTCTCACCAATGTGGCCAAATCTCTTATCCCATAACATTGTCTTTTCTGTAGGAAGTTTAACTTTCAATGCACGATTACAACCATCAAGACTAGAAACAATAGATTTCTTCACTGCTCATTCAGATGGTGGGGATGAAGTGACTGCTGCCCTCTTCCTTCAGTCAGAAGAACTATTGCATTGTGAAATGCATGCCCCCAGCTGAAACAAAGTACCTCTCCAAGTACCCTTAGCAAGGACCATAGATCCTCTAGTCATCTTACATCCTTCTTTCGAAAAGACAACCTACACACCTACATCATTCAAACTACTTACAGAAAGCAAGTTCCGTGCTAAGCTTGGGATGTGCATAACCCCAGAGATTCCCTTCACTCGATCATCAGGGAATCAGATAGAGATTCTTCCATGACCAACGATCTTCAGATGAGAGTCATCACCCAGATACACCTTTCCACCATCAAACTCCTCATACTTAGTGAACCAATCTCGATTTGAGGTCATGTGGAATGATGCACCAGAGTCGATTAGCCACACATTATTAGATGCATGGGTTGCAAGGACTGCAATGAAGGCATCACTGTCATCTTGTGATTTGTCAAAATCTGAATCAGGAGCTTTCTTCTTTTTCTTCTTCTCCTTTTTGCATTCCTTTCAGAAATGCTTGGTCTTTTCACAGTTCCAACAAAGAGCCTTGGACTTCTTAGGAGATTTGGATCTCCCACGGGATTTGGATCTACCCTTCTTAGCTTTCTTGTCCTTCTTCTTCCCTTTCTCCTTGGGTCTTCCATGAACTGCAACGGCTTCTTTGGTTGCCTCATAAGACTTTCTCTACATCTCTTCAGATAACAATGAAGAAACCACCTCTTCCATTTTGAATGTGGATGTGGTGCTTCTGATTGCCATGACAAGATGATCCCATGAGTCCGGCAGAGAACAAAGCAGGGTCATACACCGATCCTCCTCCTCCATCTTTACACCAATAGATGTCAATTGTGCAACCAGCATGTTAAAGGCATTCATATGCTCAGACATGAATCCTCTGTCCTCCATTTGAAGAGAATACAACTTCTTTCTCAGGAAAAGTTTATTGACAAGGGATTTGGCTTGATACACATCCCCCAACTTCTTCCAAAGGCATTTTGCAGTAGCCTCCTCATGGACATTTAACAACACAGAATCTGCAAGACTAAGTCTTATGAGACCCTTAGCCTTCCAATCCTTGAGATCCCACTCATCTTGAGTCATTGTAGTTGGTTTAGTTCCATTCACACTTTCCTAAAGGTCTCGGTCAACTAACATGTCTTCCATCTTGAGCTTCCATAGCTTGAAATTACTGCCGTTGAACTTCTCTACTTCAAACCTTCCTGATGTGCTTGCCATCTCCTTGCTGCAATACAATACAGAATGCTCTGCACAGACTCCCACTCAACCTAAGATTAGCTCAAAAAACTCCTACCCAATAGTTAGGACCAAAGGTGATCAAGCTCTGATACCAACTCAAAAGAAGCTAGGTGTGAGGAAACGCTTCCTACGCTAATCTATTCAGAAGAGGGCTATGCAAATTCAAATTTATCCTAACTATTATAGCAATGTTAAACCATTAACATGAGATATAGCAGTAGAACACAAGAGCTAGAAAGAAGACAGAAGAAGTGAGACAAAGATTTATGGTGGGGAAAACTCTTATCGAGTGAAAAACCCCACACTCAGAAACCTGCACAATGTATTAACAAATCTGAAAGAATGTTTACATTACACTTGCAATACAAGCTTCAATGGTCTTTGACACTCATGTCTGGAGTCAATCTGGTAGCATAACAATACCTATAAACCTGTGATACAAACTCCATCTCCAAGCACCTGTTTAAATAGAACATACAAGGCAATTTTGGACCTTTCTTGGAATGGGCATCCAATATGGCATCTTGGACCAAAACCCATGCCTAGGGACACTTGGTCAACATTGTAGAATGTGTTTGACACTTGTCCATAGCTCCCATCCCAAAGAAGTCACTTATTTCTAAAATGGTCTATGACAGATGCTCTTACAACACTTACGACCGTCATAGAATCTGTCATAGCGGTTACAACTTATAGCTGTAAGAGAATTTGTCATACACATGCTATAAATAGTATATTCTCTTACAACACATCATATTCCACCTTGGGATGCCCAAATATGCCTCATTCAAAGATGCTTCATGATACATGTCATTACCTGTCTTACAACCTTCTATTCTCGACTCTTACATGTCATAGATTCGTCATAGGAATCCGTCATAACCGTTTCGGTCAAACATTCCTTACACAACATAGAAGATGCTGACACATTGCAGAATATTCCTACCACTAAGTGGGATGCCTATCTCCTCATGTGAGGACAAAATAACAAGTTGTCATAATCCATGTAGGATTGACACATCACCATGCCACATCCCACAATATGACAAAGTGGAATTTCCAATTATTTACAACATAGGCATTTGAATAATAAATACAAACACTACAAATGTAAAGAATTACCAAGGTTGAGACACCTTAATTCCCCAACAGAATGTTGATGTTTCCTTTACCCATAACTGACACTTTGTTGTCTTACCCAATGTGACATCTGATTTTACACTTTCATCTAAACTTGAGAACATTTCTTAGTTCTCGGTCATGTGATTGCTGCAACCTGAGTCTAAGAACCATACTTCCTTTTGATTCTCTTGTGCTACATTGTATGCTATGAACATATTACTCTAATTTTAATTTTCTTTTGTGAAGTTTGCATAATTTGGTTTTCTAAAATCATACTGCTTCTTTCTACACTCATTTGAATAATGCCCATACTTCTTACAATAATGACATTGGATTTGAGATTTGTCATACCTTTGACCATGTGGTTGATTTTGAGATGGGTTTGGGCTTGAGTTTTGGCTGCTTCTTCCACCTCTATATGAATTCCTTCCTCTACCTCTGAAATTCGATCTCCCTCTGCCTCTGCCTCTACCATGGCTAATTGAAACTTGTGACTTGAATGCATGCTCCAATGAGGTGTTTGTTGTCCTACTTAGCCTATATTCATGTGAGATGAGAGATGCATGGAGCTCATCAACTGAAAATTGTGAGAGGTTCTTTGTTTCCACTATGGTCACAACTATGGATTCAAACCATGTGGGTAAACTCCTTAAAATCTTTTGAATAATCCTTCTATCTTCAAGTGTTTCAGTATGAGATTTAATTTGATCAACTAAACCCATCACTTGTGTGAAGAAAGATTCTATTGAATATGAATCCTTCATGAAAATTGTTTTAAAATCCTCTCTTAGCATTTGCAACTTAGTTGTCTTCACTTTTGTCATTCCTGGATAGGTTGTTTGGAGTATATCCCATGCTTGTTTGGACTTAGTTGCTTCTACAATCCTTGGAAAAATACTCTCATGCACAACTTAGAAGATGTAAAAGAGAGCTTTGGAGTCCTTCTTCCTATTATCCTTCAACAAATCTTTCTCTGCTTGAGTCAATGCATTGTATGATGCTGCATCTGCTGGTTCTGGAAAGCCATTCTCTACTAGATCCTAAATATCCTCAGAATAAAATAATGCCTTCATGGTGATTACCCAATAATCCTAGTTCTTCCCATTAAACTGTGGAAATTGAGGGTTTGTTAAACTTGTGCTTGTGCTTGTCATTGTTGATTGTGTATGCCTTTGCCTTGAAAAATATTTGTTGGAGCTCTTTGTTGATGAAGCCCTTTGCACTAATAAGCTCCAACTCTGCTAAAACATTCTTTGAGCACCCTTTGGCTCTGATACCAGGTGAAGAGAAGAGGCAGAGGAGAGTAAACTAATAACTAGAAATAAAATAGAGTATATATAACCCAAAGGATAAACAACAAAATATATATGGATCTATATTTCAAATCATTAACATAGTTTTGCATCAAACATTATAGAGCTGTTGTTCTTGCATACATCCAGAAAAATTAACAGAGTGCTCTATTTTTTATGATTTTACCAGGATGCTACAACAACAAAAGTAGACCATTCTTCTATATTCTGTTCTTCACACAAATAAAGACTTCAGACCACCATATATGCCCACCAAAGATTGGAAGCAAAAACAAAGCAATTAATAGTCTGCATGGTGGTCTGTTGGTCTGGACTCGAGGTTTGCTCCCTCGAGGCCCAGGTTCGATTCCTGTCGGGCTTACCCGATGAGTGTGGTTTGCGGGCTATTGCGCTCATCCCTAGAGAACTAGTCTCGCCTCTGCTCGCCCCCTCCCAGACCCCAACTTGGCAATCTGTAAGCCCAAGGTAGGGTGAGGAGAGGACTAATCTCACCTCTGCTCGTGCCCTCTCGGACCCCAACTTGGCAATCTGTAAGCTCAAGGTAAGACGAGGGGGTTGTTGGGCAGAGTTGCGGGGACACTTCTAAATTAGCCCCCCCAAAAAAACAAACAAACAAGGCAATTAATTACATTAAATATTATGTCCGTTAGCAACTTAGAAAATCTGGGACAGGAGATTTGCCATTAGCAACAAATTCAAATCTGTCATGTTGTGTAGTGTATGATGACTGCATTTTTGTTTTGACAAAATCCAGCCTTTTTCCATACGCTGGTGAAGGGAGACCATACTTTTATGACAGCATCTTGTAGAAAACATTAATGAAGAGAGCACGGAAGCAGGGGAAAGCAGGTAGTCAAAGCAAAAGTCTTTCTAAATAAATGAGACGGTGGTTGAGATTACTATTTCAACAGTTCTAAAGCTATAAATATAAATAGAGTTTTGAAAAGCTTATTAAAAAATAAAAAAAAAACTGACGTTAAAAAGTGAATCCAGATACGTAAAGCAAGGGTTGAATTTCTGGCACACAGCAATGGAGGCCACAAGGAACGAAAGAAAAGGTGAAAATGAAGCACAAGAAGAAGTGGAAATCAATGCCCGAAAAATAACAAACCTACTGAAGCCTTTTCGCAAGGAACATATGTCTGAAATTCTCAGCCACGCTGTTAGCAAGTATCCCGATCTGTTAGAGTACACAAAAAAAGTTACTGAAAATAATCCTTCTCATAGAACTCTTCTTGTTAGCTGCCTCCGTAGGAACACCACCTCAGAAACCTTAAAATCCGTATTTTCTTTATACGGAGAGCTGGAATAATGTAAGGTGGTCATGGAGGAGGACATTGGTAGATCAAAAGGCTATGCAATTGTTACTTACAAGCACATGAAGGGCTCACAACGAGCCCTCAAAGACCCCTGCAAGAGAATTGATACCAGATATACTCTATGCCAGGTTTGTTGTGAAGAAAGTAAGCCTGTTGAGCCAGTTATTGAAAGAATGATTTCTGTTAGAAATATCCCATCTTAAATCCCTGACGAAATGCTTTCCATATTCTTTTCTAAGTATGGAGAAATAGAAGTCGGACCCATAAGAATTGGTAAAAAGATTGGGAATGCTCTTTTTATATATGTGACTGTTGAAGAAGCCAGGAATGCCCTTGTGCATCCAGTGAAGAATATTGGTGTGCATTACATATAGTATGGCCAGTGGAGATTGACTCTAGTGAAGTGGCTCCTGTTAATGCTACAAATTTAACAATGCCATCAGGGTGCCCACACCATAGCTTTCATCCATATGGGATTTCAGTATTGGGCGATAACACAGTTTCTTAGCATGAATTCCCAAAATATTGGTGCCAATTTGTCTACACGGGGAGATGTTGGAAGCTACCCGGGTAGAATTAATGATCCTAAAAACAAGGAATCAAATCTGCTACAGAGTTTAAATTGGGGACCTCGTCATGTGAGGCCTCAGTTTGGGCCCCAAATTGGTTATTCTAATAATCATTTGGCTTCTTGGATAGCGTATTTCCACAATCAACAAAGTGTAAATACGCTTTCGCACTTGCCAATGTCTGCTTTTCAAACTGGGATGAATGCCTTCAGTTCTTCTCCACATTTTCCAAATACTGATCTAAGCCTGGGTCTTCTCTCAATTCCCCAACATGACTCACCAAACGTAGAGCACAGTGCAGAAAGTAGCTCCTGCTCCTCTTCAGCCTAGTGCTTTTGATTTGATGAGATTTTTATTTTAGTGGTATTGCTTGCTTTCGTTAGAATTTGAGTATTTATGAATAGATATCGTGTTTTCTTGAGGTTTTCATAAGTGAGATCGTTTGGTTTCATAAGAATTTCAGTAGACACTATTTACTGGAGATTGTGTTTTTAATCAGAATTTAATTTTACTGGTGTTGTTGGGTTTGAATCTTTATGATTGATATGTTTAGATTGTTGAAAATTTCAATAGGTATGGTTTAAAGTAAATTGTGCTTTTGTGAGAATTCTATTAGTTTTAATTGGTTTTACTAGAAATTTTAAGGTTTGTTTATGAATTGTTTTTGATAAAAAGGGTAAAATGGGTTCTGAAATGGTCCAAACTCTACAACAAAATATTTGTTTATAAATTTTGTTATTATTAATAGTAATAGTTATATTTTTAGGTTATTATTCTTTTATTGTTAATATGTTCTACTGTTATATTGAATTCAAAACTGCATGTAAAGATTTTGAAGTATAATGAAAATATTATAATATTTTAAATTTTTTATTTTAAGGTTATTATTCTTTTATTGTTAATATGTTCTAGTAGTGTTATATTGAGTTCAAAATTGCATGTAAAGATTTTGAAGTATAATGAAAATAAATTTTCCTCTTTTAAATATGATAGATGTAAAAATAATAATAATTTCTGAGCATTTTATAATTGAATCTATTTAACAATATTTTAGAGATTTAACATTCAGTTTTAATAAAATAACAGGTTTTTTAATAAATATTTATTAATTGTTATATTGTTTTTTATATTTGAAATAAAAATTTATTTGTTTTTATTATTTAAGAAGTTTTTAAAATTCAAATTATATCATAAAAATTTTAAGTTTATATATAAAATGAATGGTTTTACGTTAAACTTAGATTATTTTTGCAATTTTATTTGGGAATGCAAATATAAGCCCAACAATTCTTGATTCTTTGTCAACTCATTCAAAACTATTCAATTTCACCAACAAACTAAAAACCCTTTAACCATTTTTTCTTTTTACATATATAAAACAATTTTTAAAAAGAAATACACATTTTTAACATAATATAATGAAATATACTATTAATCTTTTAAGAACTTAAAGAATTATTCTTAATTTTTTTAAATAAAATAATTAATTCCATGCACATCACTAAATTTTCTTAAATATAATTTTTTAAAAACAAAATTAATTAATATTTCTAAAAATTAATCTTTATAAATTACATTTTGTAAAATTTAATATTCAACTTTTAAATTATTGGATTCTATTTCAATTTTCTTAAATTTGATATTTAACTATTATTTTTTAAGTTCAATATTTTATTAGTTTTTTACCAAAAATGAAGATAAGTAGAAATACAAAATGATGAACAATCAAACAAGCAAATACCCTGGGAAAACCCTCCTAGAGGGAGAAAAACCCAGCCAAAATATATCTCTTATATATTGAATGAAAAAGAGCAAAAATCTGCTTACAACTTGGCCCAAACACAAGACTAATTTGATTTAATGAAAGATTGCACCTCTCTTAGATGTGAATATACAAACAAATATGATTTCTTTGATCTGCTGATGCAATATGTTGATCTACTGCAAATGTACGAACTCCTCCTTGAAGTGCAAATTGATTTTGAATGAAAAAATTGATGATCAAATGAATGATCATTGCCTTGTATATATACAAATCAAGGCGTCTCTTCATATGCGTTGGTCTCATTTAGAAAATAATGTGACTTTTCATTTATTATTTAAATTTGGGAGATGGATATCTCCCACCATGTCATGGAGTCTCTCAACATGACATCCACAATGGCTACACCCATTTGTGAAATAGTTCATCACAGAGTTTCTTAACGTGATATCATCATGGAGTCACTCAATATGACGTCCACCATGGCTACTCCTTTGTGTGGAAAGAAACATGTGCACAAGTGCACATCATAGAGTCTATCAACGTGATGTCGTCATGGAGTCTCTCAACGTGATGTCGTCATGGAGTCTCTCAACATGACGTCCACCATGGCTACTCCCATGTGTGGAAAAACATAAGTACAAAGGATTCATCGCAAAGTCTCTCAACGTGATGTTGTCATGGAGTCTCTCAACATGATGTCCACCATGGCTACTCCTATGTGTGGAAAGAACCACATCTCTGTCTCAGAGTTGGACGAGGGCTTTCACCTCATATTTCTCTATCTCAGAGAAATATGCATTATAGCAAAGATCACTGATGCTGAGTCTCTGTCTCAACAAGGGTGACATTCTCAACTACTCCAAGCTTGTCTCAAAATTATGCAAACTTCACTCTAGCAAGACGCTTGGTGAGAATATCAGCCATTTTATCATCAGTACAAATGTACTTGAGTTGAATTGCTTTCCTCAGCACCATATCTCTGATGTAATGATACTTGATCTCCACATGTTTTGTCTTATCATGAAACATTGGACTGACAGAGAGCTTCACACAACTTTGATTATCACAATGAATCACAATTGGCTCCAATGTTTGACCAAACAATCCTGCAAGGAGCTTTCGAAGCCATACTGCTTCTCAAGCTGCTACACATGCTGCAATATATTCAACCTCTACAGTTCTTAGTGCCACAAAAGTCTGCTTCCTGCTACACCAAGAAATCATGGCAGACCCCAAACTAAAGCAACATCCAAAGGTGCTCTTCCTATCATTTACATTCCCAGCCCAATCAGAATCAGTATAGCCTTGTAACTTTAGATCTTCACAGGAAGTATATCTCAAGCCATATCCCACAGTGCCACACAAGTATCTCAAGATATGCTTTGCTGCAACTAGATGAATTTGTCTTGGCTTACACATGAACTGACTGAGAGCATGCACCGCATAACAAATGTCTGGTCTAGTATTGACTAGATACATCAATGATCTAATCAACTATCTGTACATGGTGGGATTTACCAAATCTAAGCCAGTTGCAGAGTCACTCAACTTCTTCAAATTTGTCTCCATAGGTGTAGACATGGACTTGCAATTCATCATCCCAAATCTCTTCAAGATATCTATGGTGTATTTCCCTTGACTTAAAATAATCTCATTGGGTCTTTTCCACACTTCCAATCCTAGGAAGTAATGTATAAGACCAAGATCCTTCATCTCAAACTCTGAGGCTAACTCTTTCTTGCATTTGATAATCAGATACTCCGCTCCAGTGAGAAATAAATCATCAACATAAAGAACCAATATTAAGGCCTCACCATCAACTACCTTGAAGTAAAGATTGGAATCTGCATCATTCTTGGAGAATCCCAAGCTCATCAAATATCGATCAATCCTTTCATACTATGAATGAGGTGCTTGCTTAAGGCCGTACAATGCCTTCTTCAATTTGCATACATGAGACTCCTTCCCATGAATCACAAAACCATATGGTTGCTTAATGTACACTTCTTCAATCACATCATTAAAAAATACAGTCTTTACGTCCATTTGATGTAGCTTCCAACCTTTAGCTGATGTAATAGCAATAATAGTCCTGATAGATGTATATCGAACAATAGGAGCAAATGTCTCATCATAATCTATTCCCTCCTTTTGAGAGAATCCTCTTGCCACAAATCTCACCTTGTGCTTCTCAATGCTACCATCAGCTGCATGCTTGATTTTGTAGAGCCACTTGGAAGACACAACTAATTTCCCTTCAGGTCTCAGAACAACATCCCAAACATCATTCTTGATGATAGACTGATATTCTTCTGTCATTGCATCTTTCCATACTTGCTGGTTGGATGCCTCCTCAAAACTAGAAAGTTCAAAATTAATGATGTGACTCATAAGTACCACATAATCTAAGAACTTCTGAGGTCTCTTCCTTTCCCTAAAACTTCTTCGAGGAGTTGCATATTTTTCTGCCTCTTGCATGGTTTGTCAAGCCCACAGAGGCCTTTTCTAAACTACGGCAATATCTCTAGGTCCATCAGTTGGTTCTATAGGATCAACTGGATCAATAGTCTCAGCCGGTTTGTTGGACTCCCTTAGAATGTCAGGAGTATGATCAAAATTCATATCATGTGAAGTCTCCTACTCCTCACTATCTATTTCCATGTAGGATCCTTTAGATCTTCTGAAGGCTACTTCTTCCTCGAAGGAGACATCCTTGTTGATCTCAATCTGTTTCTAGCTTGGAATATATATTTTGTAAGCCTTGGAAGATTCACTATATCCCACAAATATACTCTTCTTGCCTAAAGGTTCTAGTTTTGATCTTTTCTCCTTGGGCACATGATTGTACATAGGGCAACCAAATATTCTCAGGTGACTAACCTGAGGCTTCGCACCTATGAAGGCCTCCTCTGGAGTCATGTTTCCCAATAACTGATGAGGGCTTCTATTATGAACATATACTATGGTTTTGGAAGCTTATGCCCATAGGAAACTCTGTAAACTTTGATCATGAATCATAGCCTTAGCTACCTCTGCTATGAATCTTCTCTTTCTTTGTACAACTCCATTTTGCTAAGGGTTGTACAGAACACAAAACTCCCTCTTGATCCTTGCCTCAATGCAGAAATTACAAAATCCTCCAGAAATATATTCCCCTCCATTATCTGATCTCAAAACCTTAATTCTTTTCCCGGAAATGTTTTCAACTTGAGCCTTGAATTATTTGAATCTATCAAGTACTTCTTCAGACTCCTTAGATTTTAAAAAGTAAATCCAAGTCTTTCAAGAATAGTCATCAATGAAAATCACATAATACCAAAATCCACTCAAAGATGCCATAGACATTAGACCACATAAATCAAAATGGACAAGATCTAAAATTCCTTTTGATCTACTATCACTACTATGAAAGTGACTCTTGATATTCTTTCCCAGTGCACATCCTCTGTAAATGCCATCGTGCTCTTGACTAAGCTTTGGTAGGCCAGTAACCATCTTCTCTATAGATGGAAAACCTCTGAAGTGTAAGTGAGCAAGTCTCCTATGCCATAGCTCGCTTGAATTGGTAGTCATGCAATAGTGCTTGAACTAGATGAATAGAAAGTCTATATAGGCTCTCTTGACGGACACCAATCACACGAGCTATTCTGATACTAGAGTTCTTAGGCCAACCAAGAACTTTCCCTTTAGAAAAAGCAACCCGGTACCCCTTGTTCTCCAATACTGAAATGGAGACAAGATTTCTTTTGATTCCTGGTACAAACAAGACATCACTCAAATGAAGACGGATGTCAGAGTCTAGATGAGGAGAGGTGGTCCCAGCTCCTTTTATGGAATAACAAGCATCATCTCTGATTATTACTTGCAAGTTGGTTTCTCTTTCTACCAAGTCCAAAAGATTCTCTCAATATCCTATAATGTGTTGTGAAGCACCACTATCAATCAACCAAGTGTCATTGTCCATTGGAACATTGCTTGAAAGAGTGGAGATGAATAGAAATCCCCCTGAGTTATCTCTAGATTCCTTTTGAGGTGACACATCATTAACATCTGCGGTAGAAGCATGTTGCTTTGATTTTTATATGCAATCTCGAGCATAGTGACCATACTTGTCACATCTGAAACATTGAATGTGAGAGAGATCCTTCTTCTTCTTTGGTTCAGGAATAGAATCTAATTTTCTATCTTTATTCCTCTTGAAATTGCCTTTTCTCCCTTCTCTTCCTTTCCTTCTGGAAGCTTGAGCAGCAAGGACATGATTTTCATCATTATGAGAGCTTCATCCATTTCCTCTTGCTGCCAATCTGGATTCCTCTTGAATGCAATCAGCTCAAAGATGATCAAACTTGGGCAATTTAGATCTTCCACTAATGTTTTGGATAAAGGGCTCCCAAGATTGAGGAAGACCATTCAATGCTAACATAACCAGGTCTCTATCTTCAACTATATCTCCAATGGCACATAGCTGATCTCTCAACTCAACAATCTTCATGAAGAAGGAGATGATTGAATCTCCTTTAGCCATTTTTATATGATGGAGCTGTTGTCTCAAGGCAAGAGCTTTGCTGGTATGCTTGATCTCATACAATACTTGTAGAGTCTTGAACATGTCTTTGGTTGTCTTCATCTTGGAGATAATTGGCACTAGATGATCCTTCACGGAGTCTATCAAGATCTTCCTAGTCTTCATGTCATTCTTCTTCCATTGAGTTTTCTCAGCATCATCGGATGGCTTGGGCACATTATTCTCCACAAAGTCTAGAAGATCATTTTCTTCTAGTGCAATAAGAAATCTAAATTTCTCAGAGGTGAAATTTGATGCACCATCAAGCCTATCTTCAACCTTGACTCCGTTCACCATCTTCGATGCTTAGATAGACTGCCCCAGATAAGAAGACTTCGCTGCTTAAACAAATCTGATCTGATCTTCTTAAACCTGCTCTGATACCATATTAGCTTTTGACAGAAATGAAGATAAGTAGAAATATAAAATGATGAAAAATCAAACACAACAAATACCTTGGGAAAACCCTCCTCGAGGGAGAAAAACCCAGCCAAAATATATCTCTTATATATTAAATGAAAAAGAGTAGAAATCTACTTACAACTTGACCCAAACACAAGACTGATTTGATGTAATGAAAGATTACACCTCTATTATATGTGAATATACAAACAAATATAATTTCTCCTTGATATCAATCTGCTGATGCAATGTTAAGGATTAAGATTGTCTAGAAAATTGTAGAATGATTCTAGAGCCTTCCACAAGCTAGGACATTCCTTGAGCTATTCTAGAAAAGAATATTGCAAGATATGTTCTAGAAAAGAACATTCCAGGTTTAAGAGTTTTCTAGAAAGCTAGAAGCTTCCAGGTTTCAAAGGTTCTATAACTATATATATGTGATTGGAGAGAGCTGTTGAATAGTGAGCCTCTGGATGACTGCTGGATACAACATTCAGATTGCTATTAGATATAGCATCTGGATAGCTGCTGTACACGGCATTTGTGATGTAATGAATGTTAGATGAATATAATTTGCTGGGTTATCCAACTATGTTTTGCCTTGCCTCTTTTCTATTTGTTGTTGTTATGTTTTACCCTATCTTTTGGTGTTTATTGGGCCTGTTCTTTCATGGTATCAGAGCCGAGTTATGGGTTCGAATCCCCTTGGGTAACACTGAGGGGATTGTTGGAAAAAAAAGATTCATTTAGAGGATTAGCCCAAGTTCAACTAGAGTTTCAACCAGGTTCAGCTAGAATGTTTTCCTGGTTCAGCTAGAATGTTTTCCAGGTTCAGCTAAAGGACCATCAAGAGGTTCAGCTAGAATGTTTTCCGGTTCAACTAGAGGTTCAGTTAGAAGTGTATTGCTAGAGTGATTTGTTTGCAGGGCTGAGATATTGCTGAAGTGATTTGTTTGCAGGGCTGATATATTGCTAAACTATTTTTTGTTTGCAGGGCTATTGTTGGAAATGCAAGTTGGAACAAGCTAGAGGTATTATTGGTAGTGATGATGAAGAATATGACTTTTCAGCTAGACAAAAGATAATGAGTGTTGAAGGCTTGAAGTTTCAATCTCATATGAGCAAGCTAGAGGAAAGAAAAAATGGGAACAAGCCCTGAAAGAGGATTATGATTGAAGAATGCTTGGTATGCTAGAGGTGAACATTAAGGGGGGATAGTAATATAATATTCCCCTCTCATTTGTATTTTTTCTATATTATTCTAGCTAATCTTAAGGGGGGATGTTAAGGATTAAGATTGTCTAGAAAATTGTAGAATGATTCTAGAGCCTTCCACAAGCTAGAACATTCCTAGATCTGTTCTAGAAAAGAATATTGTAAGATATGTTCTAGAAAAGAACATTCCAGGTTTAAGAGTTTTCTAGAAAGCTAGAAGCTTTCAGGCTTCAAAGGTTCTATAACTATATATGTGTGATTGGAGAGAGCTGTTGAATAGTGAGCCTCTGGATGACTGCTGGATACAGCATTCAGATTGCTATTAGATATAGCATCTGGATAACTGCTGTACACAGCATTTGTGATGTAATGAATGCTAGATGAATATAATCTGCTGGGTTATTCAACTTAGTTTGCCCTGTGTCTTCTCTATTTTGCTGTTGCTGTTCTATTTTCATTATCTTGGGACTGTTTTTACATGCAATATGTTGATATGCTACAAATGTGTGAACTCCTCCTTGAAGTGCAAACTGATTTCAAATGAAAAAATTGATGATCAAATGAATGATCATTGCCTTGTATATATACAAAGCAAGGAGTCTCTTCATTACATCCGCCTCATTTAGAAAATAATGTGACTTTTCATTTATTAATTAAATTTGGGAGAAGGATATCTCAACTCTAAAACGTCAACATATTTAACTATTACAATTTTGATTGATTTAATATTCAACTATTAAAGTTTTTTAACTTTTACAGTCTTCTTAAATTTAATATTCAACTGCTTCCTTCCATTGAATGCTTGAATTGCATGTAGCTTGGTAGGTATTTATATCATTGATGCTCTAAATTGCATCTTTCATGATTGATTTATTATCGAAGGTTTTATGCGTGCGGATTGATTCCAAGCAGATGTGCAGCGTCAGCGAAACGTGAAGATCTTAATTAAAGTTTCGACCTATTCATTTTTAGATATGTCTTATGTTCTTTATTTTTTAAATTCATTTTAAAAAAAAAAGAGAAATGGTTATAAAACGTTGGCCAGATATTATTGTAATTAGAATATTATTTTGGTTGTTATTATGAATTTTTTTAAATTGTCTTATTTTTAGAATTTGTTTATATGATTATTACTTTGAGTATTATTATAATTTTTTCTAGATTATGTTTTTTTAGAAAAAATTAAGTGTTGATTTCAAAAATATTTTATTTTATAATATTTTTATATTATCTTTATTGTTTTTCTAAAATACAAATCAGTATAATTATCTTAAATACATGTGTGTAAAAGAATTTTATATTTGATGTTTAATTTTTTTTTCTTAATATTTATAAAATATTTATTGTAAGGAACAAATTTAACTTTAGTTATGTTAGTTATACTTGTACTTAGTATGAACCAAACTTGGGGTCAAAGTCAACCCTAACAACAATAATTTTCACCAAACCAATAAAATGATGATGCATTTAAATTGCAAGAATTTTTTTATCCTAAACTGTTATCCAACCTTTCTCTAAATTATTGTCATGGTTCATCTATCTACTAGACAATAAATACTACTATTACAATACTGAAAAGGAAAGTACTCACCAGTAAATGGCACTTTATATTTTTCTTTAAATTTTTTTCATTGATTTCAAGCATGTATAAACATTTGTTATTGCATTAAATTGAGAGTTTAATATATGATTCATATATGAAAATGAATATTGAAAATTTTTTTGGAGGATGTTGTTTCAACTATAAATATGTTATCTCCTCGTTACAAGCATGAAAAGATTTCATTTTGTTGGGCACGTGGACTAGGTGAAGCCCACATGAAACGGCAACTCAGATTCTTTTGTTCCTTCTAACCGCTCCTCCTGCAGACGGTCTATTTTAGTATGTAACTGCTATTGCCTCATCAGATATGAGATGAAAGGTGTCTGGTAGCAGTCTGCAGTGAGTTGTCTTGGAAGCCAAAAGGCATTTGGCTTATGCGGTAGTTCTAGACAGTTATGCTGCTGTGTGTTGTAGGTAATACAGAAGGTTAAAAAACCAACGCTGCTGTTATGACTGTGAGATACTGGATGTATTGTAACCAAAGAGAGAGAGATGCAAGATACACAGTGTGTGATGTATTGACATTAATAAATCTATTGCCCTTCATTGTGGATGTAGCCAATATTGGCGAACCACGTTAAAATCCTCTTGTCTATTCTGTGTATGTTGTTTCTTATTTTTCTTTCTGAGCATTGTATTGAGTTTGCTGTTATTCTTTTTCTTGGTTCTATTTTTCTATTTCAGGATTTACAATTGGTATCAGAGCTTGTGTGTAGCTCGGTCCAGGAGATGGTGAAAATTTTTGGGAACCTACACAGCATTCAGAATGGATGACTCGGAGAAATGGAAAATAGAAAAGTTTACAGGCCAGAACTTTGGTCTTTGGAAAGTGCACATGGAGTCTCTTCTCGTCAAACAGGACTTGTCTCTCGCCTTATAGGGGAAAGCCAAAGGACAAGGTACTATGACAGATGAAGACTGTGAAAAACTAGATTCGAAAGTGAAGGCAACAATATTTCTCTCACTGTCAAGCAATGTTTTATTTAATGTCTCAAATGAGATCAATATGAAAGCGCTTTGGGAAAAGCTCTCCAGTATGTATGTGATTGCTTCGGTGTCAAATAAGGTTTTTATTATGAAGAAATTATATAACCTGAAAATGAGAGAAGGTGGGGTGATGTCCAACCATCTGAATGAGTTTAACACCTCAGTCTCTCAATTAGCTTCGGTGAGCATCAAATTAGATCCTGAGATTAAAGCGATTCTGCTGTTGTGTTCCTTACCACATAGCTGGGAAGGTGTTGTCATCGCTGTGAGCACTTCTGTAGCAGCCAAGAGTACATTGGTTTTTGATGAAGTTGCAGCTACTCTTCTCAGCGAAGACATGAGAAGGAAACATCAGGAACCTTCAGCCGGTGATGCTCTAACAGCTGTCAGTATAAACAATAGGGGAAGAAGCAATGACAGAGGTAGATTCAACAACCGGAGAAGGTCACAATCTGGTCCACGATCGAAGTCTAGGGGCAGAACCAATTCATGTTGGTTTTGTGGAAAACCTGGACATAATAAGAAAAATTGCTGGAACTATAAGAAAGCTCAAGGCAACGTGAGCACAAATAATCAAGCAAACACTGCAAGTGATGGTGTTTTGGTCCTATCAGCAAGTGATACAAATGCAGATTCGTGGGTCCTTGACTCCAGCGCCTCTTTTCATTTAACTTCATGCCGTCAAGCTTTCACAAATTTTCAAGAAGGCACATTCGGTAAGGTGTTTCTGGGTGACAATAAAGAATGTGAGATTTTAGGCAAAGGAGATGTAATATTGAATTAGAAAAATGGTGACAAACTAACTTTGACGGATGTTAGATATGTGCCTTTATTAAAAAGAAATCTAATTTCTGTCAGTCAGCTTATAGGTAATGGATGCAATGTTAAATTTTCTCTTGACTCATGGAAAATTACAAAAGGGCTTTTAGTAATGGCAAGAGGAAAGAAGCAAGGTAATCTATACATTCTGGACTGTTTTGGTGAAGTGGGAGCTGCCTTGCCGGCTATGGACAGTGGGTCTGAAATATGGCACAAGAGGCTCGGTCATATGAGCCAAAAAGGTCTTCAAGTTATGCTTCAGCACAATCAACTTCCAGGCCTCAACTCCATTGATTTAGAATTCTGTGAACATTGCCTTTATGGCAAACAGTGCCGGACCACTTTCGTGAGAACGGGGCATGACAAGAAAACCACTCCATTGGAACTTGTTCATTCCGATGTATTCGGTCCAGCTCAGGTAACTTCTTTCGGTGGAGCAAATTATTTTGTCACATTTCTAGATGACTGCACTCGCAAAATCTGGATTTATATGTTGAATAGAAAATCTGAAGTTTTTTCAAAATTTAAGATTTTTAAAGCTTCAGTTTAAAACCAGATTGGGCATAAAATTAAATGCCTACTAACAGACAATGGTGGAGAATATTGCTCTTCGAAGTTTGATTCTTTTTGTGCAGACCATGGTATTCGACGGATCAAAACCGTCCCTTATACACCTCAGGAAAATGGTGCAGCTGAAAGGCTTAATCGCACGATCCTTGAGCGAGCTCGATGTATGCTCTCCAATGCCATATTGGGCAAAGAGTTTTGGGCAGAGGCATATAACACTGCTATGTATTTAATCAATCGAGCTCCTTCGTCTAGGCTGGATTTTGACATACCTGAGGAGACATGGCTCGGAAAGCGAATTTCCTATCAGCATTTGCGGGTGTTTGGCTGTGCCGCTTTTGTTCACATTCCAAAAGAGCAGAAGACTAAGTTAGACTTCAAGTCCAAACAGTGTGTTTTTCTCAGCTATGGTGAAGATCAGTTTGGTTTTCGTCTTTGGGATCCTGTTGCATAGACTATCATTCATAGCCGTGATGTTGTGTTTAATGAGAGGGAGTTTCCAGGCTTGCAATCTTGCACTTCACCTCTGCCAGAATATATTGATGTGGATTTGTTTGATAATGGAAAGGTGAGGCAATCCACCATTACATTTTCCTAGCCACTTGTTACAACTATACATTCTTATCTGTCTAGAGCTCCTATTACTTCAAGTGCTCTACCTTCGGTTGGGTGCACACTTCCCACTCAATCCCCAAGTGGTATGCCTAGCAGAGTTACTACACAGTCCTCATCTAATTCCCTGCCTACATATACTTCAATGCTGCCTCCCATAAATGTTTCGCTGCCTTTACACTCTATGCAGCCTTCATCAGATGATTCGCTATTTTTAAACCAGCCAGGATAGGCCTCCCTTGGTCCCACGCTACCTTCCCAAGCTACTACATTGCCTTCACATACTCAAACGCTGACTTCAACTCCAGCGTTGACTTCTACACTGCCAACACAGCCTCCCTTTGGACCGACGCTGCCCCTTGCTAAATCAATGCTGCCTATACACAGTCTGACGCAGCCTAATTTAAGTTATATGCAGCCTTCGCTACCCTCACAAGACTCAACGCTGCCTAATCCAAGTTATCCGCAGCCTTTGTTGCCCTCCCAATGCTCAACGCTGCCTTCTTCACATTCAACGTTGCCTATGTTATGTCAAACGCAGCCTCACACAATTGAACAGGTTTCTAGTCAACAGATGCAAGGATCATTGCCTGAACAAGCCAGTGTGAATGAATCCAGCACTATAGGTGCATAGAGCAATATAAATAGACAGGGTAGTTTTCCTCAAGGGCCTCTTCCCTCAGAGATTGATGATGTTCAGAACTTACTCCAGAGACTCCATCTGGACTCCAATATCCAGCCAGAGCAAGGTACACAATTGAGGAGGTCTACCCATGTGAAGATGAGACCAGCAAAATACGATGACTATGAGTTATTGCTCTCTGATTATGCAGAGCCGGCCACTTATAAACAAGCCTGCAAGCATGAAAATGCATAGAACTGGATGGTTGCCATGAATGAAGAAATGGAATCATTGAACATCAATCAAACCTGGGATTTGGTTCCTCTTCCGCCAAATCGAAAGCCTCTCAAGAACAAATGGATTTATCGCTTGAAAAACGAAGACAGAGGAAGTAAACGATACAGGGCCAGATTGGTCGTCAAGGGGTTTGATCAACAAAAAGGTATTGATTTTTCTAAAATTTTTTCTCCAGTTGTTAGAATGGACACAATCCGTGCTGTGTTGGGATTGGCTGCCATTTGGGATTTAGAACTTGAGCAACTCGATGTGAAAACAACATTTTTGGACGGAGATATTGATGAGGATTTATACATGGAGCAGCCTAAAGGTTTTGCTCAACCAGGCAAGGAGCATTTATTTTCCAAGTTGAAGTGGAGTTTGTATGGGCTGAAGCAAGCTCTAAGACAATGGTACTTAAAATTTGATCGCTTCATGATTGATAACCACTTTATTCAGTGTGAATCAGATCCTTGTGTTTACTACAAGAAGCTCCATACTGGTGAGTTCGTCATCCTTTTGCTCTATGTTGACGATATGTTAGTAGCTGGTACTAGTGTTCAGATTATTGCTCAGCTGAAGCAATAGTTGGCTCTTCATTTTGGCATGAAAGATCTCGGACCAGCCAAAAGAATACTTGGGATGCACATATTCAGAAACAGAAATAAAAGAGAACTCAGGTTGTCCCAAGCAAGCTACATTGCCAAAGTATTGGACAAATTTAATATGTCTCATGCTAAACCGATATCTACTCCTTTGGCTGATCATTTCCGCCTATCTTCAGCTATGTGTCTGAAAAATTAGGAAGAAGAAGAACAAATGAGGTCTGTTCCTTATACCTTTGCAGTTGGCAGTCTCACGTATGCAATGGTGTGTATTCATCCGGACATAGCACAAGCTGTTGCTGTTGTGAGCAGATTCATGAGTAATCCAGGCAAACTTCACTGGTAGGCAGTTCAGTGGATTCTTCGGTACTTGAAAGGTACTTCACATTTCTGTTTATGTTTTGGAGGTACTGATTTTCAGCTTCATGGTTATGTAGATTCTGATATGGCCGGAGATTTAGACAAACGCCGATCTACCACTGGTTATGTCTTTACATTTGCTGGGGCAGCCATTACTTGGGTCTCTCGGTTGCAACAAACTGTAGCTCTATCATCAACAGAGGCTGAATACATAGCACTCTCGAAAGGAGCCAAAGAAATGATATGGCTTGAGCATTTGTTGACAGAACTAGGCTGTCCAAAATCAGTATTTCCATTATTTTGTGATAGCCAAAGTGCTATTCACTTGTCATGAAATGCAGCGTTCCACAGTCGAATAAAACATATTGACCTTCATTACCATTTTATCCGCTATCTTATTGACGAAGGCAAGTTGCAGGTCACAAAGATTGACACTAAGGTTAATCCAGCGGATGCATTAACAAAGATTGTTCCTCGAGAGAAGTTCAAATTCTGTAGATCTTCTCTCAGTCTTGTGCCTCTATGACACTAAATTTCTCGAAGGGATCTCTCTCTGAGCAGCGTCATGGCGTTCCCATTGGTCTTCAAGTGGGAGATTGTTGGGCACGTGGACTAGGTGAAGCCCACATGAAACGGCAACTCAGATTCTTTTGTTCCTTCTAACCGCTCCTCCTACAGACGGTCTATTTTAGTATGTAACCGCTACTGCCTTATTAGATATGAGATGAAAGGTGTCTGGTAGCAGTCTGCAGTGAGTTGTCTTGGAAGCCAAAAGGCATTTGGCTTATGCGGTAGTTCTGGACAGTTATGCTGCTGTGTGTTGTAGGTAATACAGAAGGTTAAAAAACCAACACTGCTGTTATGATTGTGAGATACTGGATGTATTGTAACCAGAGAGAAAGAGATGCAAGATACACAGTGTGTGATGTATTGACATTAATAAATCTATTGCCCTTCGTTGTGGATGTAGCCAATATTGGCGAACCACGTTAAAATCCTCTTGTCTATTCTGTGTATGTTGTTTCTTATTTTTCTTTCTGAGCATTGTATTGAGTTTGCTGTTATTCTTTTTCTTGGTTCTATTTTTCTGTTTCAGGATTTACACATTTAATATTTAAGGCATGGGCAACCTAGAACAGCAGGGAGGATAGGTTATCGAGGGAGACAAAAGCCTGCAAGCTCCATTAGGGCATATATGACCTCCAACAACTACCATTAAGCTATAATTGACATGCAATTGAATCGTCCAAGGGAAAAGCTGAAGATGGATAGACAATTTGATGGTGTGGGTATGGGTGCGAAGGTAGAAAATAAATGCAGTAGCTAGGGAGCGCTGGAGAGAGGGACGTCCATTAAAGTGATAATGAATATCATATGTTTTAGAGTTTTCAAGGGAGAAAAGTTCACAAAGACTTTGGTTGATCATCTCTTTGAAGCTCTCTCCGTTGCCAGACTGCATTTCTAGTTTTTAGACAATGTCAATTTGGAAAAGGTGGAAATAATTGGGTTGAGCTTGGAAACGGAAATCAAGAGCAGTACTGCAATACACATTCCTATAATCTCTAAAGGCTATGCAGACTCAGCATGGTGTCTCAAGGAGGCTTACACCATGGTGAGTAGCCCAGGTTGGATGATTCCTCTACTTTATGATGTGCTTCCAACTCACGTTAGACATCCTCAAGGGAACTCCAATCCATATAGAAAAGCATTTCAAAAATATTATGAATGCTTAGATCAATACCAAAGAAGAGCAAAGCATGCCCTTCAACGCATCTATCTAGGTCTAAATCTTTATGGCCATTCAGATGCATATGAAAGAAAAAGAAAAGTGATCGACGGGTGGAAGCATGCCCTTGAAAAGATCTAATATTCTCGTCCAGGGTGGTCCATGGTTATAACCGGAGGCTTCGAAGCTCATCTAGTGAAGAAGGTGATGACTGGCATGATTAATATATTGGACAAAGTGCCATTATAAGTTGCCAAGCACATAGTGGGATTGGAAATCTTGACCAAGGATCTCATTCAAAAGTTAAATCTAAATTCATTGGGAGGTGTGACCTTAAAGATGGAGTATGGAGTATTGGTGGTATTAACAAGACCACAGTTGTGAAGGCCAGGTATAATCAAGTTTCTAGTAAATTTGACACTGCTTCCTTTATATTTAATGTCAGCGCCACTACTATAGACAACACATGCATTAAAATTTGTAGAAACAAATTCTTGAAGATTTAACCGACTATATGGAAAAGTGTAGAGTTTTGAGAAGGGAATATCTTTGTTCAGAGATTGGTTGGGAGGAAGATGTGTGCTTCTTATTTTAGATGATGTGGATGCTAATGTCTATTCAGCTTAGTGCATCTTCAAAATTACAAAGAAAATGGAGGACAATTTTGTAGATAAAACGGTGTACAAGGCAATGGAAGACAGAGTTTAGCTCCTAAAATTAGAAATACCTTCAACATCATTTCTAGAGTTAAGTATAATACTCCATTGCAATTACCCTTCCAAAGTAGTATTGAGTTTTGAGATATTTATTCTGGGAGCTGGAAAAAAATAATTAATCTAAGCTGGCTATGGAATGTTAGGTGAAAGTTTAACCAGAGTTGCATAAACTATCCAATTGCCAGTCTAGTAAGTAGAAAAAGAAATATTAGGTAATAGTTGAAATAATCAAAATATAAGTCTCTTCCACTATTGACCTGTAAAATGGCATGGTGTCAAACATTAGGAGTCAAAATCTAACTCCTTTCTTGCAAGGAGATCGAATGATCTCCTCAGGGGTTACCGGGTCATGATGAGATAGAATGACTCATCCAGTTAATATATTTCGTTTAACAAGGGGCCTAGATTGGATTCCTATCATACTATGATGTCTAGCTCAGTTTGACGTGTTCTGAAATTTAAGAAACAAAAAACACTATTGTTTAAAAGACTAAATCTATTTACTTATTTTAGAAACTTATTTATACTAAAGTCTTTTTATAAAAAAACAAACAAATGAGAGAAGCTAAAACTAAAAAGTTAAATCTATTAATCTTGATTAAAATATTTACATGCTCTACATCTATTTTTAATAGAAAATTTAACTACAACTTAAAAAGAGGTAAACTAATCTGTTTAACTACTAATACTAACTATTTAAACTTAATTGAACAATAAGATTTGTACATATATATTTTAGATCACTATATATTCCCAGAACAAAGAGAACTCATGTTAAGTGCTTTATAAGAGAAATTTGAAAGACATAAATAAAAGGAAATGAAAGTCTACGGTTCTACTCTATTCAGGGATAAATAAAATGAAAAAGAGTGAAGGGCAAAGAGGAGATAGAAGTGCCTGTTGTCCTCAATCGAGAGACCTTATTTCCCACCCAAATCAACGTTGAAACAGTCGTGATTTGATCTATAGCTTCATAATCAAGAGCCCAAACTGATACTATCTTCTATGCATAAATTGATCTGAGAGTTCCAAGTAAATATCCAACATTTACATGCACATGAGAAACTTAGACACACCAGACCAAGCATTTGAAAATTATTCTTTCTAACATTCCATTACATCAGTTCAAATTAAATTTCAAGAAGTCCACGATGTGGAAAAAGTCATAAAACTATTTCTATTAAATCATGTACGCAAAATGTTTTTACAATGGATGCATTGTTGCTGCCAGCAATCAAAAAAACATAGAAAAAATAAAAACTCTCTACAACTGCCACTCTCTCTACAAAATATAGAATGAATAATTCCTAACATAACTGGAAAGGCCGTAGTTTGTCTTTGGCAGGACGAATAGTGATGATAAAAGCATTTCTGTCCACTGTGCCAGTCTATATGATGTCGGTTTTTCATATTCAAAAAGGTATTATTGCTAAAATAGACGGGACTTGCAAGAAATTCCTATGGCAAGGCTCTCTTGAAGAAAAGAAAATTCATCTATTGGCCTGGGATAAAGTGTGTAAGCCTAAAGAGGTAGGAGGGACTGGAATTCTCAACATTGAAATTCAAAACCAAGTGTTTGGGGCCAAATTGGCGTGGAATATGTATGCGAAACCTAATTCCATATGGGTAAGACTAATGAAGGCTAAATATCTTAACTCCTTTGATAACAAGAGAATTTTCACTGTGCGAACCCTCCCAAAGGATGAGCAATTTGGAACTTCCTGACAAGAAGTAGAGACATCCTCCAGCCCAATCTGACATGGATAATCCATGATGGTGAAAAGGCGGATTTTTGGTATGATTCTTAGGGAGGGGCCCCATCTTTGGCTGCAAGAAAAGAGCTCACAGACGCAAGAATCTTTCTTCAAGCAAGCTGGGGGCATAAAGTTAAAGATTATTGGATAGTGTCAAGGGTTGGGGTTTCAATTTCAGTAGCCTGGAAGAGCTTTTGAGACTGCAACTTTCCAAGGAAACAAAAAGCACTGCTCAATCATCTTGTGAGTAAGAAGTTGGTTATTGTTTCTAGCATGGAAGATGAGGTGGTCTAGACGGCTACAAAATCGGGCCTCTATTCAGTGAGAGAAGGTTATAGAATTTGCATGAAAAAATTTACTTCAGATTGGCCCTCAAATTTGTGTTCAAGAAATGCCTTACTTCCTAAAGCAGGAGCATTCGCATGGTGTGCGCTCCATAACAAAATTCTAACAGGAGACCGAATTAAAAGGCTAGGCCTTGGTTCCAATTTTCCCTATGTGCTATGTGGATGTGAGGATGAATCTACGGATCATATTCTACTATTATGCCCCTTTAGTAGAGAATGCTGGCTCTGGTTCTTTAGAAAGATAAATTGGTCCAGCCCTATATCTAAATCGTTGGTCCTAATGTTTAGGAATTGGCCTCATCCATTTGCAAATTCATCTTTAGCTTGTTTATGGGATATAGGCCCCTTGCTGATCATTTGCCACTTATGGTGGGAAAGAAACCTTTGTATTTTTAGGAAGGAAGCAAGATCTGTGTTCTAGGTGTGTGACAAGCTAGAAGTAGCGATATCTAAGCAGCTAGTGGCACATATCAAACGATCAATCACTTGCAAGTCAGTATGGTCCAAGTGGGATGCGGCAATCATCTTCTTCTGGCCGACAGTCAGTGACTTAGGTTTAGGCAGCCTTACAGGGGTCCCCAAGACCACCTCTAAAAGAGATCAAGTAAAATGGATTCCACCCTCCCCTCCTTTCTTCAAGTTAAATTTTGATGGTGCATGCCGAGGAAATCCGAGTCCGTCTGGAACAGGGTGTGTTATTTGAAATGAATATGGTGTCATGCTTGCAACCAAATCAACAAAGCTACCCATAGGAACTAACAATGAGGTAGAAGCATGGGCATTGGTTCATGGTTTACACCTGGTGCTTGAAAAAGGAATAAAGAATGTGTGGATTGAGGGTGACTCCCTGATAGCGATCAATGCCATCAAAGGAAGAGGATTAGATAATTGGAAGCTTAACTATATTCTCCTGCAGGTCGGCACCCTCCTAAACAGGTTTGATAATTATCTCATATCCCACATGTTAAGGGAAGGCAATAAGGTGGTGGATCTACTAGCAAATATAGCAGTTGAGAGTGAAAGCGCATCTATGCATTTTCCACCTGGAAACCAAATCCACTCGAACACATTCTCAAATATTCTGTCATATGAGATGGAAGAGGAGATGGGCAGTACCTCTGCTTGACTTTTAGCTATCCTTACATTGTTACCTTGGTTCTTCCAAAGATATCCCCTTTGAATTAACTTCTTAGTTGGCATCTACCTTGTCAAATCTATTGGCGCAAGGGAAGATATAGGTGACAGGAATAGGCTAGCTTGAATTTGGCATGTTTTAGCACTTAGACGATTTGGTTTGAATGAGGAGCACCTTCTTAAATGTGGTTTAATTCCTTTTGTTCAGCGTCTGACAAGTCAGTGGAAGTGGATTGTCAGATCTTAAGTTGGCAAGTGAATTGAGACTATTTATACCAATCCTGATGTTATTGTGGGCAGGTGGGGATTGCGAATCTATCCTCTTTTCATGTCCTTTTTAAGGGAAGTGACAAGCCTTAACTACACTAGTATTTATAGTTTTCTTTGGCGGCATAACGGCTTCATCTCCCCTATCCGGGCACTTCAGCAGAGGACACGTTGCAGGGTCTAGTTGGCAGTCTTCCTTTGGTAGTGTACTCCATATCTTGTCACTAGTGCTATCTAATGTCATGACGTCTTTGATGTCCTTCTCCAACTTTTGTTTGATATGATGACATATCAATGTTATTTCTCCTACTTATGGTTTTGTTGGCCTGTTTGAAGGTTATTTGCTTTTCTGCTTCAGACATTCACTTGCATTGCTTTGTATCTTCTTTTGTAGACTTTCCATTCTCGCAGCTCTCCTTTTGTTCCTTTCTCTTCTCAAGGATAATCTGATGGCCGATATATGTCTTAATCAAAGACTGTTCTTCCCAGCTCTCAACTGGGAACCAAAGATCAGAGGGAGAGTTAAGGCAGCAGACCTGATGAATCTATTTGATTGGGATTGCACCCTCATCCAGTTTGCGGTTAGAAACATAGTCGGCCATGCTTGGATAAGAGGCTACGAGGGGCGGGTGCTCAACTATTCAGATGTGGTTTCACAACTTTTATCAAACATTATGGACCTGGTTATGGATAGTGAGTACGTGCATGCCTTAGCGGGAGGACTATTCTTCAAAAACATTTACACTGTTGAGAGGTGGAAAGTGGTGGTGTCTTCTTATAGAATGGATCAAGGAGATGCCCTAATTGGTGGGCTTTTCAATCTTGTGGCTATGCGTACCTCTCCCCCGCAGAAAGCAATCTATAGGGCCTTGCAAGGCAGTCTCAAATCTTTGAGTAGTGGTGAAATCAATGAAGCACTGTGGTCTCACTATTTTCTATTTACCAAGGAAAAAGTTGAGAGGATCAAGGATGTGTTCACGAGCATCCAATTCCTAAGGATTCATGCCTCTAACCTAGCTCCATGTATGCCTCGGTATGCACTGGAGGCCCCTGACGAAGGAGCTCAGTCATCTGCGTCTGTGGAGCTGGATGAACAGAATCTCTCGGCAGCTCCGTCAGCGACATGAGGATGTGACGTTGCTTCGAGTTTTTGGCGTCTAGGGTGGGTGGCTACTAGTGTTGGTCTGTCTGTGACTATCACGTTGGTGGCTTGGGGTGCTCTTTGGTTCAGGGGTGGTCCTTTTTGTTGGGTGGTTTGTGGCCGTTAATAGTCTTTGCTTGGGTGACGGTTTCTCTATTTTACTATTTTTTAGTTAAATACCGATGGATAAGGACTGCTAAGGTTTTATTGCTAGTTTTTCTAGTCATGGACTTGGCTTCGGCCACAATCTTTTGTAATATTTTTAAGTTTTCTTAATCTATGGGTGTTCCTACACCTTTTTCTGGTAAAAAAAAAAAAATTCCTAACATAGAGCTTCCTCTCCTTTTTCCATGCCCCTTGCTGTTATATTTTTTTATATTTTTCTTGTTGCTGTGGTAAGCCTCCCCCTTTTGGTACACATAGGCGACTCCTATGGTCGTCATAGGCACCTCCTATGAAACCAAGAATCTTCTAAGTTTTAGGTGCATCCATTTCTTCTATTTAGTCTTTTAAATGTTGCATACAGGCACTTATTGCTGGTCATACACCTCCTTTATGTCTTCTATTCTTTTTAATATTTTATGCTTTTTTCTAATTCACTTACACATAAAACACAATGAAATAGATTTTTTATTTTTAAAATTTCAAATATAATTGAAATTAAATGATTGTTTAATAAAATCTAATCTATGTCATGTTTAATTATTAGCTTGTGATATTCATGACCTTAGACATTGATTCTAATATTGCAGATATGTCACTACAAGATTGCCCTGGGCTAATGGTGCCATCGTACTTGCCATCTCCACCAAACTTGAGCATTCGAATCTATAATCAGTTAGTTTCGACCTTGAATTTATATTTGTCAATGCATAAATTATCTTATGCTAAAGATAGGTCTAGTGTGGGTCATAAAACGTGTTAACCTTAGAAACACGTGGAGGACACTTAGGGAGCGACATAATGATGACATTGCAAAATATGGAGAGATGTGAAATACAACACCTATAAGGACATTAAGATAATTAGTTAGTCAAAAGAATGTGTCTTGGATCAGTTATTAGCGTGACTTACAAACTGCCACCGTAATAGATAAGAGGATATGCACATTAAATTACAATGACAAGGGAAACAAGTATGACATATACCACTAGTAGATATAGAGGAAGATGAGGGTATAGCATGCAAAGCTCAAGGTAGGATAAACCATGCAGTAGAGCGTAGACTACAAAGAGCTAAAGTACCCAAGAAAAAAATGCACCAGATGTAGACTTGAAAGAGAAAATATGAGCACATGACAAATAAAGCAAAACAAACAAACAAGTCCTTGGGTTCCATGATTTAATGAGAAATTAGGGGGATGTTGCAATAATGACAACAAATGGTGACTTTACTAGAGAATTCTCTTGAGAATTCTAGGATAAGCGAATCTTCTTAAGAACCCAAAAAATAGCAATTAGCATAATTAAAATCTTCTAAAACATCTTCATGAATCAAATGAGTACCAATGAGAAAAAGAGAGTAATGATCATAACTTCAAGCCAATGTGGGAAAGTGAATTCATTACCTTTTCTAGATTCAATAAAATTAATCATTATAGCTAGATATCAGACTAGTTCACCCATAAGCATACATAGGTCTACTAAGTATCAACAAGAATATTGGTAGAAATGTTTCTACATGCCAAGACATTGCTCCACTTCTATCCCAATGTCTATAGCCCTAGTGGAATTATCTCTAGTCTTGTCAAGGCATAGCTTTACTACAAACTGAGCATTTATAGCCCCAGTAGAGATACCCGAGTTGTTGGTGTATATTAAGCTTGCTTAGGAGTGCATATTTAAGCATCTATGTTTAGCTTTGTGCTATACTTGGCATGCCTAGATTAACTTTGTCTAAGTTTAGTGGTTTCTTTCCCCGCTCTTGGAGCACCACTATTCTTAGTGAGATTTTCTTATTATTGGCTCAACTATTCTTAGTCATTTGTGCCCTATATGTACTACATCCTGTAAGCTAATTAATCAATCCCATTATTTGCATTCTAATTGTCAATTTTTTTGCATTACTTATTTTCTTGCAAATTGAGCATGCTCATGTTCCTCTCGGGTGGCTCAATTTGGTACTCACATTCACTCAGTGATCTTGGTCAATCTCACTTGGTATTAGAGAAGGATTGTATAAATGTTTGTTCTAATTTTTCTATGAGATCTTGAAACTATTTGTAGAAAAGAATACCAAAACATTGTATGGGAGTTCTGTGCAGGGGCATTTTTTTATTGTAGAGGCATGTTTTTTTTCATAGACTTATCCAAAACTTTATTTGTAGGATGATATAAATCATCTATGGTTGAGTTAAAGGCATGTGGCCTCCTTTGAAGGCTCACGTCATGTTGCAAAGGTGTGCAGCCTATTTACAAACAGTGTGACCTGTCTCACAAAGATAAGGCTTACGACCTGTATTAGAAAGTAGACAACCTTGTTAAAAGCAACTCTTTCATTCACCTTGTTTTTTCTATTTTCCAGGCATATAGGGATTCACCTCTTTTTGTGCTTTGTCTCTATTCAAAACCTTGGTTGATTCATTCCCTACCTAGGCGTGTAAATAGAGCCATTGACTCAAGGAAGAGGTTCATTTTTGTTGCCTCATGACCTATGGAAAGGCCATATCCAATGATCATATCCCTCTAGAAGGCATTCAACTTTACAAGGAGTCTAAACCCCTAGGAGAATTGAGCAAAGGCATTTTTCCCTGTTCCTACAAGGTGTTTTTCTCAAAAAGGCATCTACTTAAGGTAAGGAAGTTTTTTCTCTAAATCTTGAAAGGGGATTTTTAAAGAGTTCTCTTTTGAAATCCTAGGCGCCTAAAAATAACTGGTCTCCTTCTCTTTTCAAGGCATTTACTTTTTTCCTTCTTAGTGCTAAATATAGGAAAAATTGTAATTATTGTATTGGTAACTCAATTTGAGTGCCAAAATTAGAAGTATTGTTATTTATCGAGCTAAGTATTAGGGATCGATCTCACACTATTATAATGTGTCATTTTATTCCACTCACTTTGACTTGCCTACACCCCAGAAGTATAAAGTCCCAAACTCAGGGGGATCTGGATATTTAGTCAAGGGCCCAGGTGTATTTGTGTGTTGTCTTGTGCACTTCTGCATCTTCTCCATAATTTTCCATTTTGCATTTAATTTCTACGAAACTACTTCAATAGCATGGATTCACAATAGGAAATCAAGCTACTAACCCTATTTAATTATCATGAATGGAAATCTATAATTCAACTTGTGTTAAAGAAAAAAGGGTTACACAGGGTGACAATGGGCACTAAAAAAGAACCCATTGCTGATACAGAGAAGGATAAATGGTTTAACAAGTGTGATCAAGCCTTTGGTTTTCTATGTCTAAATATAGCTCCTGCACTATTGTTTCATGTAGAAGCCTTGAAAACACCCAATGAAGATTAGCTAGCATTAGAAAAATGCTTTGGGAATGTTGATGAAATGAAAGGTCATGAGTTAGAGAACAAACTCGTAAGCTTGAGTACAAGTTCATTTGACAGTTTGGAGGATTTCTTCACTATATTTAAATTATTGATGTTGCAGTTGAAAGGATGTGGAATTGAGAAAAAGGATGATTGACTTGTGCTTTGAATTCTGTCAAAGTTAGGACCTGAGTATTTTGTATTTGTATCTATTTTCTACTCCACTAAAATAGCTCTTGGAGCCACATGGATAATTCCATCCTTAGATTACTTCATTGCAACCTTAACTAGGGAGCAAGATAAGTTAATACACATGGGTATCCTGAAGACATCAAAACCTCAAGATCTCTTTTGTAGAAATGGGCAACATATTATTTCAAATAAAAAAAGGGGAGAAGAATTAAAAAACAAGAAGATCAAGAAGGAACAAAAGTCTGAGCCCAACATAGAATCTTCTTCAAATCAAAGGAATCCTAAGAAAGAGAAAGTCAAGTGTGCCTATTGTAAGAAAGTTGGGCATGATGAGTACATATGTATGAAGTAACGATAGACCACCTCACTCATCTTCTTAGGGAAGACTAACATAGGGTCCCTAAATCTACTAAAGAATCTTCATCAACCCAAGAAACTTCCAAGACAAAGGAAAAAGGAAAAGAGAAAGTTTAGAGAAAGACACTAGTTGCAGTAGCATCTTCATCATCTCCATCTTGAATTATTGACTTAGGTGCTTCGTACCATATGGCTTATTCACAAGTTGAGTTTTCTTCCATAGAGCCTTATAACATGTCTAGCATTAGCTTGGCTAATGACACACTAGTAGTAGTTGTAGTGAGAGGGTCTATTGAAGTTGAAGGTGAAACATTCACAAATGTTCTAAGTGTACCTTAACTTTCAACTAATCTCTTATTAGTGTATCAAATTGCTCACATAGGGAAGGTCATGCAAGTTGACTTTACTCCAGATTCAGTTGAGATCAGAGAGTTACATAGCAATAGCTTACTAGATTTGAGAAGGGTAGATCACCATGCTAGGTTATACACCTTCTCACAGTTTTCCCCTGATATTTTTGCTTCCAACCATCCACTACATTTCTTACATAAAATCTCTCTAACAATTAGGAAACTCCATATATATAACTTCTTCTAAGGATAACACCAAATAAAATAGACAAATGAACAAGATTTCTAAAATTACTAAAATTACTAAAAGTTACCAAGGTTTCTAAAGTTACTAAAATTAGTAAAGCTTCTAAAATTACTTAATTTTCTACAATAAATAAACTACTAAAGGTTCTAAAATGAATAAACAACTAAAGTTTCTAAAATGAATTCATAAAATATATAAGATTTCTAAAATTTGTTTAGCGTTTTTTTAAAAAGATGCCCTACAAAAGTTCATTTAGTTTATTGAAATAATTCATGTGAATATATATTTATTTGTTTATTTATTTATTTATATATATATTTTTAAAATAAATCTTCAAAGATATATGAGTCTAAAGCACTTTATATTATATTAAAAAAAATAAAGTTTATTCATGAGAATCAATATTTTTTTATGGAATATTAACTATAATTTCTTAAGTATGTATACTTTCAAGAATACTTAAATATTTATGTGGTTTATAAAATTACCACAATTTACTTTCCTTCTAAATTATGACAATTCTATACATTTAGTGAGATAAATCACATGCTAACTATACCTACAAATGGGCGTTAGGAGTCGCAATGGAAGCTTACATATTACCAAATGTCATTGTGTGTGAGAATCCCCTCTATGTATGTATTACAAATTGTTTTGGGTGGAAATGGAGGGGTGTGTGAATGTGTAAGGGTTTTAGTTGTTTATGTGCAATCCTCTTTTCCCAACAAACATTCCAAGGGCTTATCAATCGAGTTGAATCTCTACTAAGCAAGAGCAATCACCTATCAATTTAGGTAGCCACTTGGGGAGCTATAGACTCTTGGATGTGTCAAACAATGTCTCTATTTAATGTTCAATTATGCTTAGAAACCCTAATTATGTAAATCAGTAAGCAAATTATCAAATTATGGCAAATCCTTTCAGACTGGAACAAAGGAGTGAGATACTTAACTTACTATTTTTTGAAGTTCAGAAGGTGGAGAAGTCATGGACATGAGGACTCGTGCCCAAGTCCAAGGTACCAATTTCTTTGCGGGGTTTTGATCTCCTTCCAACACTGATCTACACTACAACTTTAGTTTTCAGAGACTTTGATGTGGAGGACATGGGGACAAGCACCCTAGTCCAAGAAAAGCACTAGTGTCCTTCTTTCCAGATTTTGAATCCTCTATGTCTGCTAACCTTCCCTCCAACTCCACTTCTTCTAGATGCGACACCTATAACTTGCAATCACAATGAGTGTGGGAGGGGGTTGTGGTGTTTAGAGGCTTGCCTCGGTCAAGCCCTAGAGAGACATTCAAGTCCTCCAAACACCGTTGTCAGATGAGAGTGCATATCCTAGTGGGATAGAGACAAAAATCCAAATGATAAATGATTTAAAACACAATAGATATCACCTTGTAGTGAAGATCTCATGAAAGGAAGATGTTCTTCATGCCATGAGGAGATGGATGTCAAATCTACAAACACAAACACAATAACAAAAAAGTACTTCTCTACAACATAATGAATGCCTTGAATCACTTTCACATTAGCTTTTCCATCAAAATATCCATCTAGTTTTCCAATGAAACCTAATCATGCTTATATATGCAACTACAAAGATTCCCTCTACGAATTTTGTAATTTAAACTTTGGATGTCAGCATAGGACCCAAATAATAGTCACTAAACCATCATTTGAAATTAGGGCAGACCCAAAATAGGTCTGGACTAGCTCGTACTAGTGCCCAAGTCCACCCTACCAATTTTACTCAGAGATCATCAAAATGCAGCCCCCTAGGTCCTATTTGTCATGAGACCCAAGGGTTTTCTCATTAGGAATTAGAAATAACATGCAATATGCTCTAAATGCAATTACATGACCCGGGAGCTAGACCTTAATAGGAAAAAGCCCCCAATGTTACTTTTTCTAACATAACATTTAGCCCCCACTTTAATGTATGTATAAATGCAAGGCCAATAAATGCATTGAAGTACAGTCAACAAACACAATAAATATGCCAAGCATGGAGAAGACACGCCAAACACATTGAAGACAATAATAGACACGCAAAACATGAAGAAGATAGTTAAAGTCATGCAAAAGATAGAGAAGACAACATTGAAGACACGTAAAACAGAGTGAATATAGTAAATGCAGTGGAGATAATGATGATTTTCTTTTATTTTTCATTTTCATATATATGAAATGCAGATGCAAGTACAAGGAAAGTAAACACACCACCCATAATATAGGAGGGACTCATTGCCACTTGTATTTAGACTACACATGGGGCAAATAACATGCCAAACAAATCTCAGAGTGCAGGAGGGACTCATCACCAATAGTCTTTAGACTGCACTTGAGAACAAACATCTCATACAAAACAAGCATGCCAAACAAATCCCAAAGCATAGGAGGGACTCGTCACCACCAATATTTAGACTATGCTTGGGAACAAACACACAATACACACACATTTGGAAGACATGGAGAAAACATGGTAGACAAGCGATGGAGTGTACCTATTGCTAGGCTCATCACCATCTCAGGTACATTACAGGCACACACCGACAATTGGGCTTCAACACAACAATTGTTGAAGACACGCTAAACGGTTGAGTTAGTCAAAGAACCACTCCTTGCCTCCGTAGAGGACTTTTTAAAATGACAGGATTGTGCACTCTCCTTGAGAAGTACAACATCCCTGCCTCGCATGGAGGGCTTAAGATAAAAAGGATATGCATGATATCCTACCTTTGCAGAGGGCTTAAGTGATTGCAATAGATTCAAGATTCACAAACACACAAATTGCTAACATCTACAACAAACAACTTACCTTATATATGTCCCCACCTTTAGTTGGTTGATGTCATGTACTGATATCAAGCACGTTATGGTAGGAAGAAGACACACAAGGGAACAAAAGCTCTCACAAAGCCCATGCCCCCCTGAGGTGACATGTACTTTATGATTGCCAAATGTTCCCACAAACACATTCCTACAAGAAAAGTGTTAGTGTCCATATAATAATGATAAACAACAATGCATAGAGAACTAAGGAATGCAAGATTCAAGATAGACAAAGTGCATGGAGCAGTAGTATTGTTATGTTTTGTAAGTACGATAAGACAATATCAAGATCACACGAAGTAATTCTACAAGCCAAGTGTTGGATAATATATAACAACCCCATTGTCATGTATGGACTAGATCCATTTTTTGATTTATCACTAAAGGGACACTAGGTCCGTATCAATATAAAATGTTCTGTGTCATCCGCCCTCTAGATAGAATCACTAGAGGAAGGTAAACAATAAACAAGAGAGGAGAAACAAATGCCTTGGGGAAAGTCACATAGGAGGGTGCCACCAAGTCACCAACTACAATGTTATGTTCATAAGACACAACACACAACAATGAAAATAGAGGAGAAGCCATATAGAAGAATGATGATACAAATAGAAGGGTCACAATAGAGGTAGTCTCCTAGTATCGCTGACCTTACAAGAGTATCAAGGGTCATCCTAGGGGGCCTAAACAACACATAACACATCATGGAGGTAAAGGGTTAGAAATACTTACTTGTAGGGACAACCAAACTAAGGTTTGTCATCGAGCAAATGATCCTCTTCCCAGTCTTGGATGCTAGAGGAAAGAGATGTGTAAGGAGCCATAGCCCAACTTTTGTCTTTATCTACTAATTCTTCAGTGTTGATGTTTTCTATGTTTGTTTCAATGTTAGGTTTAATGTTTTCTTATTGAGCGGTAAGTCGTTGGGCAAAAGCTTATCTTTGCCTCCTCCTTTCTTTTGCTTGTCGATTCCTTCTTGTTTGACTACTTATTTCTTCAAAGCCATCATCAATCTTTTCCATAGGGTTTTTCACATTAAAGGAGGAAGCACCATGTTCACATTTCATTGGTCTCGGTAGAATGTTTTGTTGTCTATGAAATCCTCTCAATCCTTGTAAGGATGTTGGAGGAGGAACCTCGGCATAAATACCATCACTCCATGGATGAGGTGAGTTATGAAACTTTTCCTTATCCACATCTATCACACCAATTATCTCATCATATCCATAATAGTCTTATGTTTGTTTTCCTTTTTTTCTTAGGGGATCCTCAAACACATGTTGTTCATTCCTCATTGTTTATAAAGGAGGCCTGGCCACTCTAGCTAGTTGTTTTGCTTTGTATCATCTATAATTTAGGAAAGATTAGTCTCTTCGTGGCTCAGGTTCTGTTTTAGCTTGTGGCCAATGTTGGGATAAGGTGCCATTAACCTTGTAAATCCCAATATTGTATTTATTCCATTTATTATTTGTAATTTTTAATTACCCATAAGGGATGTACAAGTTTCACTAGTAGAAGTAAAAATTATTTACTGTCCATGGTAATTATGGAGTTACTACATCATAAGTCCCAGAGTTACTGGCCGTAGTTACATGATGTCATTTACTATGGTAAATGGTAATTGGTCAAAGTGGGGTGCACATGTGGAGGAATAATCTATTTTTAGTGTTATGACACACGTCATAGATGTTGTAAGGTGTAAGAGATTCTATGACAATTGTAAGTTGTCATAAGAATCTATGACACTTATAATAGCATATGGCACATCATAAGATGTTGTAAGTGGCTATTTTTAGTCCCTAGGCATTCAAGCTTGCATGGGCACCTTTTTCCATGTGTAGGATGCATGTATGACAACATTTATGACTCCGTAAGAGCCTATTCTTGGCTATGGACGCCCAAGGTTGTGTTGTTAACTCTTGACAAGTGTTATGAGCTTGTAAGAAGTCATTTAATGTCTTGAGGTTGTGTAAATTATATAAAAACCATAGCATAGTAGATGAGATGCATAACAGTTTACAGGTACCCAGGTTATGCCAGAGTGAAGGTTGAAGGACAAAGGAAGTGAATGTATTTGTAGTCTCCTTTTGTAATGATAATACAACTTGGCCTCTTTTCTTGGTGAAGTTTTTTACTCGCAAGAATTTTCTCCACATTAAACACTTGTGTTATGTGTTTCATTCTACTTCTGGTATATTTCTGTATTGTGGGTTTATGTTTTGATTACAATCTCCATTGTTAATAGCACATGGTTAAAGATTTCTAAGATTTATATTGAATCAGATTTCCATTGAAGTAGTGTTGCTTTCATTTCTAACATTTGGTATCAAAGCCTGTCCAACTTTGATTCTTGGGTGGTAGTGTGGAAGCTATAATGCCCCCTCATTTTTGGTTTGTGATAGTTGGTAGTTTTGCATTGCCTTTTGTTACTCTAGGACAGTTGTTAGTTCTTCCATTGCTTTTTGACAGTTCTGAGACATTTAGATTAGTAGGCTTATAGTTTATGTTTATTTTGATCATTATGGACTATGTTCGACTGATATAATTTTGACATGTGTTATGAGTTCATGATGACATTATTATTATTCTAGTTATGATGTGTTTGACATGATTAGTAATGGTTTAATATTAGCATGTTTTATTCAATCTGTTGATATCTAAATTCAAATAAAGTGGTTATAGTCTTGTTTCAAGAGTAGGGATGGTGTAGTACTACTCGCTTCGAGCACCCTACTATGTTGTGATTCTATGTCTTTGTGTGTGTAGACATATATGCACTTGATCATATTCCACCTATTGTTCTAATGCAGGCTGCAGGTACCGAGCCTCGACTCCACCTGGTATAGCAGGTTTGAGCGGGCTCTTGCACCAATGGATATTAGTGATGGGAGATAACAAGAGGTTTATTCCGCTAGGTTAGTCCCAGTCTTTTGTTATGGTCATGTGTCTTGTTGTGATGCTTGGACCTCACCTCATGTTGTTGGTCATCATGTGTTGTGGAGTATTGTCGGGTTTTGTCTTAGTTATGCCTATGTGTTTGTTTTGGGAATACCTTAAGGAACTATTATTAGAATGATAATGTTATCAATATGATAAATTTAAATAGTATTTTGAATAGTCGTAAAATTTGGAATATTGTTTAAGTAAAATTTATTATTGACTAAATTAATTATTTTAATGTTTAATTAGGCATCTGAGGTTGTTATGGCTAATTAATATATATTGCTTTTATAGGAGAATATTAGGTAAAAAATTGAAGGTTGTGAGTTGTCGAAGGTGAATTTTTAGATTTGTGAAATCTCTATTATTAGTAAAATTTTAAATTCTCAGAGGAGTGGGGATTCTTAGTAACAGATGCATGATTGTGGCAATTTATGAGATTTGCCATTGTTTTAATGGTACTCGGGGGTTGTTGTGTGGGGGGACAAAGATAGAAATTTGGGAAAAACAAAGAATTGGTTGCAAGAAACGGGGAAGATCTGAATTGGGACTGAGATTTGGGTATGTTCATATGGACTCTCTGTGTGTGAAATTTTTCATTTTCTGGAGCTTAGAATTTTAAATCTTATCTTTGCAAGATCGTTCCGTGCTCTTTATGTGAAATTTTGCATTATGTAGCTTGGAATTTAAATCTTATTGTAGCAAAATCATTCTGTGCTCTGTGTGTTCAACTGTTATTGCCCTGACCTCGGCCTCATCCTGGGAATAGCACCTTGGTTGCTGCCAATGTTTAACCTCTGTAGTTACCTTCAAGTTTAGTCTTCTTTTGGTCAAATCTGTTTCAAAATTCTTCTTGAAAATTTTGAGTCATATCAATTGTAAATCTTTCAAAGTGACCTTGGCTATTCTTAGTGCTATAGGACAGCCTTAGTCAACCTCAGCCCTTTCTTGTTGGAATGGTGTTAAGTAATTTAGTTTATTTTTCTACCAATCTGAAATCGATTTAACTAAAATGGTAATCTATTTGTAATTTTATCTCTACCAAATCTATAGTACTCCCATATGTTTTGTTCCTGCTAGTGGATGAAGATTTGGCTGCCTTGTTGTAGAAAAACCCTTCCTAGCATCCTTTTCTCATCGCCGCCGTACATTTTCTTGGTTCCTCCTGATGCATATACCTCAGATTCTTGTCAGTGTATCAAGCTTAGGGTCTATGCTAGATTTTTGGATGATGCCAGAAGGACCCTACATAGTTTGGCCATACCTCCCTCATCACCGCCGTTCGGTCCCTGCTAGATCCGATTTGCCAAAAACTTTAAACCTTGCCTAATCTGATATGTCATTTGCCAAAGGGCATTGCAGTATACTGATAAAGAACTTCTTTTAAACTGTGTGTATTCATTTATATACTTTCTTTCATAGTTTAAGCCTAAGACTAGATTGATAGGAATCACACTCTTTTAGAAAGTAGAATAATAGTTAAAGTGTGATATTGATAGAATAGAACGAATCTTCTGTGATCTGCTAATTGCTTATTAAGGTAGAATAGGAGTAGTAGTAGTTTCCATTGTCATAGTGGAGCTTAACAAGTAGTAATTCGATGTCAGAGTTTTATTTTTTTCAAGTTGTTGGACTATGTATTAATTAGATTATTAAGTATAGGATTACCTTTCTAGAGCAAGGTTTATAATAGAAAACAGTAAATTCAAACTTAGAGTAATCTTTATATTTGCATAGGTTCGAATTTAGAAACAATTGTTAAACAATTTTTATATATTATTAGAAAGATGGAAATGGTATTAAAAAAAGGTATCATTGCCTATAGTGGAGTTACATTTTGGCTTAGAATTGGATAATTTGTTATTGCCTTTATAAATTTGAATGTTTGAGGATACTAGGTTATTATGGTAAAGATAGTGTATTAATTTAGTATTAGTATTAGTATACTCATAGATTGGGTAGTTTTGATTCCATGATTTTTTTTTAGTTAATAAATTTGGGATATAAAATTTAAGAGTGCTTTGAATTATTATTCTAGTTTCATAGGGAAATAATAGTGCATTAATCAAGCATTGTTTCCTTGTTAAATATAAAATTGGTAGTTATGTTGTAATATGGTAGTCGTGTTACGTGAATGTTAGATGTCATTGCATATGTCATTTTTTTACTTCTTTTTAAAGAATGTAGGACATTTGTGATAAGTGTTGGTTTATATCATCCGTAGATGTTATTATAGTGTGGTCAAAATCCCATTACTAATTGCTAGTATCAGATTTTGTGTTGACGTAATTTGGTTATTGTGTTATTTTGTCTTGAGTCGTATTGCTATAAGATATGCCGTAAATCATCTAAAACTTTGTTCTATGTTGTGAGATGGATTTACGTAAGTGGCTTTGTGTGCAATTATCAACTCCATAGGTTAGGTTTTATGTTTTGGCTCTTCAATCTATATTGTTGTCATTGAGTTTCAATGTTTCTTCATTTTGAGTGATTTTAGTGGGAAAGGAAAAGCTTATTTGTTGAGATGGAAAATTGGAATGTAGTGGATTGTAAAAGTCAGATGTTTACTTTTTCCTTGTCCTTGCATGTATTACACTTGAATAGTGATTAGGAGTGCTAGTTGTATGTGGGGGGAGTGGCTTCCATGGTGGGGCCGGTGCCCAAAGTGGCTTCCTGGATAACCTCATGAAAGTTGTAATCCAGTGATAACTTAATAATTGATCTAGGTGGGTTGGGTAGTAATTTATTTAACAAGATCAGTTTGATGCCTCACTCATGCCTTGAGTGCTTTCACAGGCTAAGGATGGGATGAGAAGGCATGGTTGGCAAGGTCAACTTCCTTGTCTCCTGGAAAGGAAGTGTAGACTCCACATGTGTTACCCTATGGGGCTGGTGCCTATAGAGAGGTCGTGAGGAAAACCATAGATGGGGGTTCGCTTTTGGTGAGAGATAGCCTGGAAAACCCATGCTAGTACAATGTGATGACACTCTCCCAACTGCATCGTAGTTACTTCCTTTTACCTCTTGTTGTAGCCTCTGGATTACTTTATTGACTTATATTAATGATTGATTTGTCTTGTTGAGTTGTGTAGTTTGATGATCTAAGTTGTCTATGTCAAGTCTGTATCTGCTTGCCTGTAGCTGTTGGCCTAGTGGAGCCTTGATGTTATCTCCTAGTTCAGAGGGGTGGACCTCAGGGTTCCATGTGGTTGGGTGGTAGAGCTATCCATTGGTTCTTTTGGATGTTTAGTTCGATTCCAGTGTAGAAGTGTTCCAGTTCTAGAATTGCTTTACACCTTCTGAGTTGTAGTATTCATTCTCAATTGTATCAATTTGTAAACTGATGTAATCGACCTTGTAACCATGTATGGAATCTTGTAATCATTTATCTCAGCAAATGTATAAAGTATTATTTTGTATTATGTTGGATAACACTTGTATGGTTATAATTCTATCTAATGCAATTGTGTTCCTTAGAAGTGTTAACCATTTATTTCATTTATGTTGCAGTTATATTTATTGTATAATGCATTTCCTTGCGTAAAAAAAATATTTCTATAATTTTTGTCTCTTGTTAGTCTAACACTCTAGGGTTGCATGATGGGGCATCACATTTGGTATCAGAGCTAGGTTTAAACACTGTGTACTCTGGTTACAATTGAGCCCATTATGTAACGTAGTGCTTAAACTCTATAGATTAACTTCATCCCTGTTGTGTCCCTTTCTGAATGTAATAAATTATCTTTGGGTGTTGTAGGTAGATGCCTAGAGGTAGGGGTCATGGGAGAGGTGGTGGTGGTACACCTCCTTGCAGTTCTCCTCATGAGAGTGCCCATGAAGGTGGGGTTCAGAATATGGAGGGTCAGGGCCAGCTTGAGGGAGTCCAGTTGAGACAGCTATTTGAGGAGGCCCTTGCCCATTTAGGCCCTAGATAGGAGGTTGAGCAGCCTAGAGGAGGTTAGGAGGTAGAGTAGCTAGAACCTAGGGAAAGAGAGAGATCACCTAGGTGGAGAGAGTTGACAGTTGAGCAGGAGGCCACACTAGCCAACCATATGAGAGATTTACTAAGGGCACGCACTCCCACCTTTGATGGAGCTGGTAGTGATCTAGAGGTGGAGACTTGGTTATTGGATATAGATAGGTGTTTCGCCATGCACCCTTATGGCAGCAACACCAAAGGCAAATGTGCTATTTTGTATCTTTGAGGGTTTGCTTCGACTTGGTGGCGGTTAGAAGAGCAAAAGCTGCATTTGGACATTAGCATTGTCTCTTGGGAGTTGTTTTTAGAGAGATTTAGAGCCCGTTTCTTTTCTGATCATTGGAGGCAGTGTCGCGCAGATGAGTTCCATAACTTGAGGTAGATGGCCATGTCAGTTGAGCAGTACGAGCGCAGATTCTATGAGCTTAAACAGTATTTGGGTATCAGAGATGATGAGTCTATGTTAGTGCAGTATTTTATCAGGGGCTTGAATGCCCAGATTAGTGGAGGGGTTCATGTATTCGAACCTAAGTCTATGGAGGTTGTAGTGGAGAAAGCTTAGTTAGTGGAGGAGAATTTCGCTATGGCACTCAGCAGGCATACAGGTGTGCAAATTGGTAGTACACCTTCTTCGGGATATGGTTCTTGGGATGGTCATAATCAGGCATCAGGATCTCATGCACCCTCAAAGGGTGGACAGCAGTAGCAGTACTCTCAGTCCAAACCAAACTATTCACAGCATTAGCAAGGTAACAAAGTTCAAAGCAAGAAGAACCAGAATTTGCAGCATTCTAGACAGGAACATGTTGATCACGCTGCTCAGAGCATGCAGTCCGCAATGAGTAGGGGTAGTTTCCAATAGTCCAGTGCTTTCCAGGGTGGCTGTGGTTTTGGTAGAGGTATCGGGTGCTTCTCTTGTGGCCAATAGGGCCATATTGCTAGGTAGTGTCCTCAGAGGAGTACTTCAAGGTTTGGACATCGACCTGTGGCTTCAGAGCCAATGGTTAGTGATGTAGGTAGATCACACAGAGTCTTTGTAGCGGTTGATAACCGTTAGGTAGAGCACTAGGGCATTGTGGTGGAGACTTCTGGTTTCATGCGAGGTATTGGTTTTTCTATTCTCTTTGATTCTGGTGCATCTAATTTGTTCATTTCTGCTTCTCTTGTGGAGCGTTGTGGCTTAGTGGCAATAAAGCAGGATGATAGGTGGTAGGTTGAGTTAGCTTTCAGGGCTAAGGTCGCAGTTGAGTCTCTAGTGTTTAGTTATGAGTTGGGGATTGGTTTTCTATCTACTACTATAGACCTTCGCATCCTACCCTTTGGTCATATGATATAGTTTTGGGGATGGATTGGCTAGAGGCCCATCAGGTAGTGATCGATTATTGGCATAAGTCTGTTAGATGTGTGGATGATTCTGGTGCAGAGGTGGAGGTTGTAGGAGTTCAGAGACCTATTTCCCTATGTATGGTCTTTACTATGCAACCTAAGAGATGCATGCGTCAGGGATGTCAAATTTTTGTAGTGTCTGTTAGTGACTTAGAGATGGAGGAGAGTCGAGAGGCATCTCTTGACGATCACCCACTTTTGAGGGAGTATGTTGATGTTTTTCCTTCTGAGATTCTGGGGATGCCACCTAAATGTGACATCGACTTTAGGATTGATCTTGTTCCTGGTGTAGAGCCTATCTCTCAAGCTCCATACAGGATGACCACTCAAGAGCTTAAGGAGCTCCGACTGTAGTTGGAGGAGTTGTTAGCCAAGGGATACATTCGATCTAGTGTCTCCCCTTGGGGAGCACCTGTGATATTTGTGAAAAAGAAGGATGGATCTCTGTGGCTATCTCGATTATCGACAGCTCAATAAGATAACAGTGAAGAATAGGTACCCCTTGCCTCAGATCGACGATTTGTTTGACTAGATTAAGGGAGCTAAGGTATTTTCTAAAATTGACCTTAAGTCAAGATATCACCAGTTGCAGATATTTGAGGCAAATATTCACAAAACAACATTTCACACCCATTATGGATATTATGAGTTCACAGTTGTACCATTCAAGTTGACAAACACTCCTTCAGTTTTCATGAGCCTAATGAATGGTGTTTTCCGTACTTATCTCGATAGATTTGTCCTTGTATTTCTAGATGATATATTGATCTATTCAAGGACTATGGAGGAACATGAGGAGCATTTGCGTCAGGTGTTGCAATGTTTGAGAGAAAATCAGCTCTATGCTAATTTGTCAAAGTGCGAATTCTTTTAGATAGAGGTGAAGTATTTGGGTCATGTTATCTATGGAGAGGGTATTGCAGTGGATCCTTTGAAGATCCAAGCTATTATGAATTAGCCTGCACCTACTAATGTTTCTGAGGTCTACAGTTTTATGGGTTTGGCAGGCTACTATCACCATTTTGTTATGGGATTTTCAAGGATTGCCCATCCTATTACTTCTCTTCAGAGGAAAGGGAAGAAGTTTGTTTGGTCTAAGCAGTGCCAGGCAGCTTTTCAGATCCTTAAGGAGCAGTTGACCAGTGCACCTATTTTAGCAGTTCCTAATCCTACCAAGGACTTTATTGTTTGTACCGATGCTTCTTTGGAGGGTTTAAGAGCAGTTCTAATGTAGGATGGTCACATGATTGCCTATGAGTCTTGCAAACTCAAGGATCACGAATTGAACTATCCCCCTCATGCCCTGGAGTTAGCGGTAGTTGTGCACACCTTGGTGAGATGGAGGCATTTTCTCTTAGGGCATCGATTTGAGCTGCACAATGATCATCATAGTTTGCAGTATATTTTCATGCAGCCAAACATGAATGCGAGGCAGAGGTGTTGGATGGAGTTCTTGTGTGAGTACGACTTTGAGCTCAAGTACATTCAGGGAAAAGAGAATGTGGTAGTGGATGCTCTTAGTTGTCGGAGGCATGAGATCTCAACGGTGTCTCTCTTAGTGGATTTGAGAGGTCAGATTCTCCTAGCACTTCCTACTGACAGTTGGTGGCAGGAGGTAAAGTCTGAGATTGAGTCTAGTAGACCTTTAGAGGGTAAATTCTTCGGTTACTCTCTTGAGTTAGATGGTCTTTTGTGACATTTGGGTCATGTCTATGTTCCTAGTTTTGAGGGTCTTCGTATCCTAGTGTTGTTAGAGGTGCATCAGGCACCTTATTCTACTCATCCAGGTGTCAAGAAGATGCATGCAGATCTGTGTCAGCTGTACTTTTGGAGTGGTATGAAGTGGGATATTGCTGATTTTGTGTCGAGATGTCTTGAGTGTCAGAGGGTGAAGGCAGAGCATCAGTACCCTGCAGGTCTTTTGCAACCTTATTTGATCCTAGAGTGGAAGTGGTACATCATTTCAATAGACTTCATTGTTAGTTTTCCGGTATCCTCTCATCGACACGATGCTATTATGGTCACTATGGATAGGTTGACGAAGGTAGCTCACTTCTCTCCTATCCGTTCTTCTTATAATGTTACTACGGTGGCCAGAGTGTTTATGGAGGACATAGTCTGACTTCATGGGATTCCTCATAGGATCATCTCCGATAGGGATCCAGTGTTCACTTTCACCCTTTGGACTTCTCTGCAGCATGCCTTGGGGACACAGCTAAACTTTAGTTCAGCTTACCATCCTGAGACTGATGGTCAAACTGAGAGGGTTAATCAGGTTCTCAAGGATATGCTTAGGATGTATGTGATGGATTAGCAGAGCCATTGGGAGGACTACCTATACCTGGTGGAGTTTGCTTATAATAATGGATATCACAGTTCTATCGACATGTCTCCATTTCAGGCCATGTATGGTCATCCTTGTAGGATGCCTCTGAGTTGCGATCATCTTGAGGATAGAGTTCTTCTAGGTCCTAATATGCTTAGAGATATGGAGTAGTAGGTTGAGAGGATTAGAGAACATTTGATGGCAGCACATGACAGACAGAAGAAGTATGCAGATGCTCATAGGATCAATTGACAGTTCTCAGTTGGAGATCGGGTGTTCTTGCATATGTGACCGCGAAAGAGTCTGATCCATTACAGAAAGGGCTCTAAGCTAGCACCATGCTTTGTTGGACCTTTTGAGGTGTTGGAGAGGATCAGACATGTTGCGTACCCTCTTGCTTTGCCACCTAGCCTTGCATGTATCAGTGATGTGTTTCATGTTTCTGTACTTAGACCTACACAATCCAGATGTTGCTCATGTTCTTGATTGGACTACTCTATAGGTAGAGGACGGGCAGTTGGCTTTGGAGCCCGTAGGCATTCTACAACACAGGAGACTTACTCTAAAGGGCAGAGACATGGACTGGGTCAGGGTCCAGTGGGATCCTAATGATGAGACTTCTGCTACCTTGGAGGATGCTTCCAGGATGAGAGAGTTATACCCTTAGTTATTTGCAGGGTTCCAGGAGTAATGCCCCCTCATTTTTGGCTTGTGATAGTTGGTAGTCTTGCATTGCCCTTTGTCAGTCTGGGATAGTTGTTAGTTCTTCCATTACTTTTTGATAGTTCTAAGACATTTGGATTAGTAGGCTTATGGTTTATGTTTATTTTGATCATGATGGACTATGTTCGACTAATATAGTTTTGACATGTGTTATGAGTTCATGATTACATTATTATTATTCTAGTTATGATGTGTTTGACATGATTAGTAATGGTTTAATATTAGCATGTTTTATTCAATCTGTTGATATATGAATTCAAATAAAGTGGTTAGTCTTGTTTCAAGAGTAGGGATGGTGTAGTACTACTCGCTTTGAGCACCCTACTACATCGTGATTCTCTGTCTGTGTGTGTGTAGACATATATGCACTTAATCATATTCAACCTATTGTTCTAATGCAGGCTACAGGTACAGAGCCTTGACTCCACCTGGTATAGCAGGTTTGAGCGGGCTCTTGCACCAATGGATATCAGTGATGGGAGATAACACAAGGTTTATTCCGCTAGGTCAGTCCCAGTCTTTTGTTGTGGTTGTGTGTATGTTGTGATGCTTGGACCTTGCCTCATGTTGTTGGTCATCATGTGTTGTGGAGTATTGTCAGGTTTTGTCTTAGTTATGCCTATGTGTTTGTTTTGGCAATACCTTAAGGAACTATTATTAGAATGATAATGTTATCAATATGATAAATTTAAATAGTATTTTGAATAGTCATAAAATTTGGAATATTGTTTAAGTGAAATTTATTACTGACTAAATTAATTATTTTAATGTTTAATTAGGCATCTGAGGTTGTTATGGTTAATTAAGATATATTGCTTTTATAGGAGAATATTAGGTAAAAAATTGAAGGTTGTGAGTTGTTGAAGGTGAATTTTCAGATTTGTGAAATCTCTATTATTAGTAAAATTTTAAATTCTTAGAGGAGTGGGGATTCTTGGTAACATATGCATGATTGTGGCAATTTATGATATTTGCCATTGTTTTAATGGTACCCAAGGGTTGCTGTGTTGGTGGAGAAAGACATAAATTTGGGAAAAAAAAGAATTGGTTGCAAGAAACAGGGAAGATCTAAAGTGGGACTGAGATTCGGGTATGTTCATATGAACTCTCTGTGTGTGAAATTTTGCATTTTCTATAGCTTAGAATTTTAAATCTTATCTTTGCAAGATCATTCTGTGCTCTGTGTGTGAAATTTTGCATTCTGTAGCTTGGAATTTAAATCTTATTGTAGCAAAGTCATTCTGTGCTCTGTGTGTTCAAATGTTGTTGCCTTGACCTCGCCCTCATCTTGGGAATAGCACCTTGGTTACTGCCAATGTTTAACCTCTATAGTTACCTTCAAGTTTAGTCTTCTTTTGGTCAAATCTATTTCAAAATTCTTCCTAAAATTTTTGAGTCATATTAATTGTAAATCTTCCAAAGTGACCTAAGTTTAAATGAAATGACTCGTATGAACCTTTTACCAGTTCTTGTCCCTTTTGTCCTTGGCTGTTCTTAGTACCGTAGTACAGCCTCAGTCAGCCTCAACGCTTTCTTTTTGGAATGGTGTTAAGTAATTTAGTTTATTTTGCTACCAATCTGAAATTGATTTAACTAAAATGGTAATCTAATTGTAATTTTATCTCTACCAAATCTATAGTAGTGCCATATGTTTTCTTCCTACTAGTAGATGAAGATTTGGCTACCTTGTTGTAGTGAAACCCTTCCTAGCATCCTCTACTCATCACCGCCGTACATTTTCTTGGTTCCTCATGATGCATATACCTCAGATTCTTGTCAGTGTATCAAGCTTAGGGTCTGTGCTATAGTTTTGGACGATGCGAGAAGGACCCTACATAGTTTGGCCATACCTCCCTCATCACCACCATTCGGTCCCTATGAGATCCGACATGCCAATAACTTTAAACCTTGCCTGATCTAATATGCTGTTCGCTAAAGGTCATTGCAGTATACTAATAAAAAACTTCTTTTAAACCATGTGTATTCATTTATATACTTTGTTTCATAGTTTAAGCCTGAGACTAGATTGATGGGAATCACACTCTTTTAGAAAGCAGAATAATAGTGAAGGTGTGATATTGATAGAATAGAATAAATCTTCTATGATCTGGTAATTGCTTATTAAGGTAGAATAGGAGTAGTAGTAGTTTCCATTGTCATAGTGGAGCTTAACAAATAGTAATTTGATGTCAGTGTTTTATTTTTTTCAAGTTGTTCGACAATGTATTAATTAGATTATTAAGTATAGGATTACCTTTCTAGAGCAAGGTTTATAATAGAAAACAGTAAATTCAAACTTAGAGTAATCTTTTTATTTGCATAGGTTCAAATTTAGAAAGAATTGTTAAACAATTTTTATATATTATTAGAAAGATGGAAATGGTATTAAAAGAGGTATCATTGCCTATAGTGGAGTTATGTTTTGGCTTAGAATTGGATAATTTGTTATTGCCTTTATAAATTTGAATGTTTTAAGATACTAGGTTCTTATGGTAAAGATAGTGTATTAATTTAGTATTAGTATTAGTATACTCATAGATTGGGTAGTTTTGATTCCATGATTTTTTTTAGTTAATAAATTTGGGATATAAAATTTAAGAGTGCTTTGAATTATTATTCTAGTTTCATAGGGAAATAATAGTGCATTAATCAAGCATTGTTTCCTTGTTAAATATATAATTGGTAGTTATGTTGTAATATGTTAGTCATGTTATGTGAATGTTATATGTCATTGCATATGTCATTTTTTTACTTCTTTTAAAAGAATGTAGGAACTTTATGATAAGTGTCTGTTTATATCATCCATAGATGTTATTATGGTGTGGTTGAAATCCCATTACTAATTGCTAGTATCGGATTTTGTGTTGACGCAATTTGGTTATTGTGTTATTTTCTCTTGAGTCATATTGCTATAAGATATGTCGTAAATCGTATAAAACTTCGTTCTATGTTGTGAGATGGATTTAGGTAAGTGGTTTTGTGTGCAATTATCAACTCCAGAGGTTAGGTTTTATGTTTTGGGTCTTCAATCTATACTGTTGTCATTGAGTTTCAATGTTTCTTCATTTTGAGTGATTTTAGTGGGAAAGGAAAAGCTTATTTGTTGAGATGGAAAATTGGAATGTAGTGGATTGTAAAAGGCATATGTTTACTTTTTCCTGGCCCTTGTATGTATTAAACTTGAATAATGATTAGGAGTGCTATTTGTATGTGGGGGGAGTGGCTTCCATGGTGGGGCCGGTGCCCAAAGTGGCTGCATGGAAAACCCCATGGAAGTTGCAATCCAGTGATAACTTAATAATTGATCTAGGTGGGTTGGGTAGTAATTTATTTAACAAGATAAGTTTGATGCCTCACCCATGCCTTGAGTGCTTTTACAGGCTAAGGATGGGATGAGAAGGCCTGGTTGGCAAGGTCGACTTCCTTGTCTCCATGTAAGGAAGTGTCGACTCTGCATGTGTAACCCTATGGGGTCAGTGTCTATAGAGAGGTCACTAGGAATACCATAGATGGGGGCCAGCTTCTAGTGAGAGATAACCTAGAAAACCCATGCTAATACCATACGATGACTCTCTCGTAACTGTAGCGTAGTTACTTCCTTTTACCTTTGGAGTACATTATTGACTTGTATTGATGATTGATTTGTCTTGTTGAGTTGTGTAGTTTGATGATTTGAGTTGTCTATGTCAAGTCTATATCTTCTTTCCTATATACGTTGGCCTAGTGGAGCCTTGATGTTATCTCCTAGCTTCGAGGGGTGGACCTTAGGGTTCCACGTGGTTGGGTGGTAGAGCTATCCATTGGTTCTTTTGGATGTTCGGTTTGAGTCCAGTGTAGAAGTGTTCCAGTTCCAAAATTGCTTTACACCTTATGCGTTGTAGTATTCATTCTCAGTTGTATCAATTTGTAAACTGATGTAATCAGCCTTGTAACCTTGTATGGAATCTTGTAATTGTTTATCTTAGCAAATGTATAAAGTATTATTTTGTATTATGTTGCATCACAGTTGTATGGTTATAATTCTATCGGATGCAGTTGTGTTCCCTAGAAGTGTTAGCAGTTTATTTCATTTAATGTTGTAGTTAAATTTATTGTATAATGCATTTCCTTGCGTAAAAAAAAATATTTTTGTAATTTTTTTCTCTTGTTAGTCTAACACTCTATGGTTGCATGACAGGGCATGACATAAGCTTTAGATGCAGTGGGAGATTTGGTTGTGTTTATTTTGTAGATCTTTTGTTGTTATTATGGTTGCATCCACCATTGCATCAAGCTCTTGATTGGACATTAAGAAGTTCAATGAAACGGGGTATGAGTTGTGGAAGCTTAAAATGGAAGACTTATTGGAAGAAATAAACCAATGGTTGGCTATCAAAAAAGAGAAGAAACCTGACGATGTCTCTCAAGATGAGTGGGATAGAGTGGATAAGAAGGCACGGGGAACCATCCATTTGTGTCTTTCAGATTCTGTGCTACTGACTGGCTCAAAGGAAGAGACCACATACAAATTATGGAATCGGTTGGGTGAGAGCTACCAAGCCAAGAGGATGAGTCAGTTGCAGAGCATTTAAATTCTTTTAATTTATTGTTGAGTCAGCTTGCTTTAGTAGATGTTGAAGTTAGTGAGGAAGACAAATGTGTCTTACTTCTTTGTTCTTTACCTGAGTCTTGGGAGAATGTTATTCTTTCTATCACTGCTAACCTCATGAAACCAAAGTTGGATGCTCTTATTTCAGTGCTACTGGCACAGGAATTGAGGAAGAAGAGTTCAGATTATTCAAGTGATGCTCTCGATATCAGGGGAAGGTCTAAGGAAAGGGGACCTAAAGGAGATCAAAAAGGGGCTAAGGACAATTCCAAGGGCTAGTCTAAGACTCCTGGTAAAAAGAACAGAGTTAAGTCTTGGAATTGTGGTAAAAGGGGACATGTGAAGGAGTGTAGAAACCCCAATAAACAATGGGAGAGTGCTTTGGATAAGTCCTCAAATGCAGGTGAAGAAGTTCTACTTTCTGCATGTAATCTTGTTTCTAATGATCATTGGTTGGTTGACTCATGATGCTCATTTCATATGACCCCGCATAAGGAATGGTTCTCCACATATGAAGAATATGATGGAGGTAATATCTACTTTGGTGACAACTCTACATATCTAATTATCGAGAAAGGAAAGGTATTGTTGTGTTTCAATGATGGGAGGATTAAAACACTCCCTGGTGTTTTGCATGTTCCTGGATTAGATAGAAATATGATTTTAGTTTTGAAGTTGAATGATTTGGGAATGTGTGTGACATTTGACAAGCATGGCTACATATTGGTGAGAGGGAACTTGGTGGTAGTGAAAGGGAAGAGATTTGAGAACTTGTTTAATCTTGAAGCCACTACATTCTGTAATGCCTCCTATGTATCTAAGGCTACTACTAAAAATACATATATGTTGTGGCACTGTAGATTGGGCCGCACAAGTAATAATGTATTAAAAGCTATTAAGAATAAAAATTTGTTGGATAGTTTCTCCTATTCTGATGAGCACTTTGATTTCCATGACCATTGTGTGTTTGGTAAAAAAAATAGAAAATCATTTCCTTCATGAAGCAATAGAGCAAAAGAGAAGTTAGAAATTATTCATATAGATGTGTTTGGTCCTATGGATAATAAATCTATTGGAAAATCTCATTATTTTGTCACCTTCAATGATGATGTATCTAGATATACATGGATTTATTTTATGAAACATAAATCTAAAGTTTTCACTAAGTTTAAGGAATTCAAAGTCTTAGTAGAGAACCAATCAAGAAAGATAAAAATATTGAGATCTGACAATGGAGGGGAATATTGCTCTAAGGAATTTGATGAACTGAACAATTATGGAATATTGCACTAAGCATGCAGGTATAATCAGACAAAAGACAACTCTGTATACACCACAACAGAATGGTGTTGTAGAATGGATTAACTGAACAATTATGGAAAGAGACAGACTCATGCTTAGTGATGCATAGTTGGATAAATGCTTTTGGGCAGAGGCTGTGTGTACTGCTTGCTACTTGATAAATAGATCTTCTTGTAAGGCTCTTGATTCGACACCTTATGAAGTGTGGACAGGTAAGAAACCTTCTGTTTCACATTTAAGGGTTTTTAGCTATGAGGCTTTTGTTCATGTGCCTAAGGAAAATTGATCTAAGTTGGATCCAAAAGCTAAAAAGTGTACATTCATTGGATATGGTGATGATGTGAAAGGTTATAAGCTTTGGAATCCACTAACCCGCAAGATTACCTTTTCTAGAGATGTTATTTTCAAGGAACTTAGAGCTATTTCTGAACTTGAGCAGCCAAAAGAAAAAGAAGAAAATGTAAAGAAGGTGCACTTTGAGTTAGAGCAGCAAGATGCACCTCAAGAAGAATATAATGATGGATTGGGCGGTGAAGAAGAAGAAGAAGATTCAAGTAGTTCTGATGAAGATGAGTCTATTGTTACAGAAGAAGTTGTTGTAGATGATCATGCAGAAGAACAAGTAGAGTCTCTTGCTCCACCCTTGAGGAGATCCATAAGACAACAAAATCTAGTTGACAGGTATAACCCACCAGATATTCATTGTGTATATGCTTTATTGAGTACTAATGATGAACCTAGATCCTACAGGGAAGCTATTTCTATAGATGATAGTGAGTCTTGGCAGCTAGCCATGCAGGAGGAAATGATGTCTTTAGACTCTTGTAATAGCTGGGATCTTGTTCATTTTCCTGGAGGAAGAAAGGCCATAGGATGTAAGTGGGTCTTCAAGAAGAAGTTTGGAGTAGATGGGTCATTGGAGAAGCACAAGGCTAGACTAGTAGCCAAGGGCTACTCCCAGAGAGAGGGAGTTGATTTTGGTGAGATATTCTCTCTTGTTGCTAAATTGACTTCTATTAGATTTCTCTTATCCATTGCTGCAGCTTATGATTGGGAGATTGAGCAAATGGATTTTAAGACTACATTCTTGCATGGAGATCTTGACGAAGAAATTTATATGAAATAGCCTATAGGTTTTGAGGTAAAAGGAAAAGAACATTGGGTTTGCAATTTAAAGAGGTCTCTTTATGGTCTAAAATAGTCCCCCTGAATGTAGTATCAAAATTTTGACTCATTTGTTTTAAAATTAGATTTTGTTAGAAGCGAGGAGGATCATTGTGTTTACATTTATTGTGTTGATGATTCTATACTGGTTATTGCTTTGTATGTTGATGACATGTTTTTTAGCAATACTAAGGGTATGGTCAATGAGCTTAAAGCCCACCTTTCAGGTGCATTTGAGATGAAGGATCTTGGTGTTGCAAGGTATATTTTGGGAATGGAGATTAGGAGGGATAGAGTTAATAGAAAGCTTTGGTTGTCACAAAGTAAGTATGTGAATACTATTTTGCAGAGGTTTAGTTTGCAGGACTGTAACCCAGTTAGAGTTCCTTTACCCATTGGTACTAAGCTTTCATTAGATGTGTCCAAAGACTGAGGATGATCTTGAGGATATGTCTAACATGCCATATGCTAGTGCAGTAGGGAGTTTGATGTATGTAATGGTTTGCACTAGACCAAATATTGTCCAAGTAGTGGGACTTTTGAGCTAATTTATGTCTAACCCTGGTAGACAACATTGGAACTATACGAAGAGGGTGTTTAAATATCTTGCAGGTACTCTTGACGATTGTTTGGTTTATTCTGGTATTGATAGAGCTGATAAATCTTTGGACATATAGGGTTTTGTTGATGCAGATTGGGTAGGTGACTTGGATAGTTGAAGGTCCACTAGTGGCTATGTGTTTACTCAGTTTGGAGGTGTAGTAAGTTGGATGAGTAAGAGGCAGCCGATAGTCTCTTTGTCCACCACAGAAGCAGAGTATATGGCTGCTACCCATATCTCTAAGGAGGCAGTCTAGTTGAGGAGACTGTGTACAGGTATTGGTTTTGATTGCAGAATCATTCAGAGTGCTATCTGTTTGGCCAAGAATCCCATGTATCATGCTTGGACTAAGCATGTTGATGTTCAATATCACTTTGTCCGAGAGTTGGTTGCAAATGGAGAGATTGAGCTGAAGAAGATAGACATTTAGGAGAATGTTGTAGATTCATTAACTAAGCCTATGAGCACAAAGAAGTTCATGTGGTGCAGAGAGGCCATGGGCCTTGTCTCTAGTGCCTGATTATTTTTAATTTGTTTTCCTACAGGTTGATTTACAATGTATAATGTCAAGTGAGAGAATGTTAGGATAAGGTTCCATTAACCTTGTAAATCCCAATATTGTATTTATTCCATTTATTATTTGTAATTTGTAATTACCCATAAGGGATGTACAAGTTTCACCGGTAGAAGTAAAAATTATTTACTGTCCACAGTAATTACGGAGTTACTGCAATGGTAAGTCTCGAAGTTACCGGTGGTAGTTACGGGATGTCATTTACTATGGTAAATGGTAATTGGTCAAAGTGGGGTGCACATGTGGAGGAATAATCTATTTTTAGTGTTATGACGCACCTCATAGATGTTGTAAGAAGGTGTAAGACATTCTATAACAATTGTAAGTTGTCATAAGAATCTATGACACTTATAATAGCATATGACATGTCACAAGATGCTATAAGTGGCTATTTTTAGCCCCTAGGTGTTCAAGATTGCATGGGCACCTTTTTCCATTTGTAGGATGTATGTATGCCAACATTTATGACCTTATAAGAGCCTATTCTTGGCCATAGACGCCCAAGGTTATGTTGTTGACTCTTGACAAGTGTTATGAGCTTGTAAGAAGTCATTTAATGTCTTGAGGTTGTGTAAATTCTATAAAAACCATAGCATAGTAGATGAGATGCATAACAGTTTAGAGGTACCTAGGTTATGCCAGAATGAAGGTTGAAGGACAGAGGAAGTGAATGTATTTGTAATCTCCTTTTTTGAAGATAATACAACTTGGCCTCCTTTCTTGGTGGAGTTTTTTTATCCACAAGGGTTTTCTTCACATTAAACACTTGTGTTATGTGCTTCATTCTACTTCTGGTATATTTATGTATTGTGGGTTTATGTTTTGATTACAATCTCCATTGTTAATAGCATGCAGTTAAAGATTGCTGAAATTTATCTTGAATCAGATTTCCATTGAAGTAGTGTTGCTTTCATTTCTATTAGCCAAAAGTAATTAAGGGTGAATTTCTTGTTCTTTGTTGGAGATTGGTATGTATTATGACAGAATGTATAGATCTCTCCATGTAAAGGGAATTTTAGGTGTTTATGAATAGTTAAAGGGATGACATTCATAGCCTTAAGCCATGGGTGTCCTAGTTTTATATTAAAGAGGTTGGATAAGGGTATAACATCAAATAACTGATACACAACTTTGTCATAAACCAAGATAAATAGTTTTACCAATCTAAATGTTTTCATTAAAGATCCATTATGCGTTTTAATTCTCAAATCTGATGGGTCATAATAAGTTTGTGTCAAATCATGTTTAAGGAGGAACTATTTTGTAACCACATTAGTCACGCAATTAGGGCCTTTAAGTGTTCCATGTACATGTATTTCCATTACTTTCACTGTAATATAAAGAGGTACTTCAATATCTACCATTTCCTTGTCATGAGGTGTAAATGTTATTTCAAGTTCAGGGGCCCATCTTTTCAAATGTGGCCTAGGAGGAAGCTTAGCATTACTGTTGTATTGAGAAGCCATGAATATGTTTTCAAATGAGAGCTAGATCAGATTTCAAAAGGTTTTCCAAACTTATGCAAGAGCAAATGCAAAATTGTGTATGAATATGACCTAAAATGCCTAATTTTTCAACAAAATTTCAATGCAAATCACTAGGAGAAAAGGAGTTTTGAAAATTTTCAAGAGAGACAGCTAATAATATGTCTAATAGCTTTCCAATTATGCAAAAATATCTTTCATGACATGCTTTTGAAGTAAGGTTTTTTAAACCCTAGGCATGAGATTTTGCAAGAAGACCACTATGATACAACACTACTATTAGAAATCAATCCTTATGAGTTTTTTAAAATGGTAGTAAAATCTGAAACAAGATTTTGACTACAAACCCTAGTTAATGCAAAACTAGGTTTTTATGAAAAATGTACAATTTTTTCAAAATTTCCCAAATTTTTTAATTTTTGTGTAATTTTTTAAATGAAATAAGATGAATGAATGCAAATCTATTAGACAAAAGTCAGTAAGGTGCTAAATAGTTCAAAACCATGGGTTCACCAAAATGTTTTGGGTGGAAAAAGAGGGGTGTGTGAATGTGTAAGGGTTTTAGTTGTTTATGTGTAATCCTTCTTTCCCAACAAACATTCCAAGGGCTTATCAACCGAGTTGAATCTAGACTAAGTGAGAGCAATCATCTATCATGTTGGGAAGCCACATGGGAAGTTGTGGACTCTTGGATGTGTCAAACAATGTCTCTATCTAATTCTTGATTTTTCTTAGAAACCATAACTATTCAAATCAGTAAGCAAATTATTAGATTATGACAAATCCTTTCAGACTGGAACAAAGGATTGAGATACTTAACTTATTGTTTTTTGAAGTTCAAAAGGAAGAGAAGTCAACGACATGGGGACTCGCGCCCAAGTCCAAGGTACAAATTTCTTTGAGGAATTATTCTCCTTCCAACACTTATTTGCATTACAAGTTCAGTTTCTGGAGATTCCGATGTGGAGGACACGGGTACTAGTGCCCTAGTCTAGGAAAAGCACCAGTGTCCTTCTTTCTAGATCCTAAATCCTCTATGTCTACTAGCTTTCCCTACAAGTCCACTTCTTCCAGATGCGACACATGTAATCTGCAATCACAAGGAGTGTGAGAGGGGGTTGTGGTGTTTATAGGCTTGCCTCAGTCAAGCCCCAGAGAGACATTCAAGTCATCTAAACACCATTGTCAGATGAGAGTGCATATCTCAGTGGGATAGAGGCAAAAATCTAAATGATAAATGTTTGAAAACATAATAGATATCACCTTGTAGTGAAGATCTCATGAAAGGAAGATGATCTTCATGCCATGAGGAGATGGATGTCTAATCTACAAACACAAACACAATAACAATAAAGTACTACTCTACAACACAATGAATGGCTTGAATCACTTTCACATAAGCATTTCCATCAAAATGTCCGTCTAGTTTGCCAACAAAATATAATCATGCTTATATATGCAACTACAAAGATTTTTGCTAAGAATTTTGCAATTCAAACTTTGGATGGTGACATAAAACCCAAATAACAGTCACTAAACTGACATTTGAAATTAGGGCAGACCCAAAATAGGGCTGGACTAGGGCACTAGTGCCCAAGTCCACCCCATTTTTTCTTAGAGATCATCAAAATGCAGCCCCCTAGGTCCTATTTGTCACAAGACCCAAGGCTTTTCTCATTGGGAGTCAGAAATAATATGCAAGATGGTCTAAATGCAATTATAGAACCCAGGAGCTAAACCTTAATAGGTAAAAGCCCCCAAGGTTTCTTTTTCCGACATAACACAAATAAATGAATAACAAGGATAAGGGATGAGCTTACCATTTAATTTTAATTGAAATAAAGTAATTTTTATTAAACTAAAACAACAAAGGTTGTTTACATTTATATCTATACGTAGAACTATGGTTAGAATTAGGGTTGTGGTTAGGGATAGAATTAGGAATAGAATTAGGGTTACGTAAATCTAGGGGTAGAATTCAGATTAAAATAAGGGTTAAGGTTAGGGTTAAGGTTAGAATTAGGGTTACAAGTATAATTAGGGTTCATGTTAGAATTAGAGCTATGGTCAGGTTTACAATTAGGGTTATGTTTAGTATTAAGGTTAGGGTTAGGGTTTGAATTATGATCAAGCTTATGGTTAAAATTAGGCAATGGTTAGAGTTAGAATAAGGGTTAGGGTTAGAATTAGGGTTAGGGTTAGTGATAGAATTAGAGTTAGGGTTAGGATTACAATTAATGTTGCGGTTAGAGTTAGAATTAAGGCTATGACTATAATTAGGTTTAATGTTAGAATTAGGGTTAGGGTTATAATTAGGGTTGGGGTTGGAATTGTAGTTAGAATTAGGGTGAGGATAAGGGTTAGAATTACAATTAGAGTTAGGGTTACAGTTAGAAATTGGGTGAGAACTAGAATGAGAATTAGTGTTTGGGTTAGAATTAGAGTTAGGATTAAAATTAGCATTGTGGTTAGGATTAGGGTTAGAATTAGAGTTAATGCTAGAATTAGGTTAGGGTTATAATTAGGGTTAGGGTTGGAATTGTAACTTCATAATTAGGGTTAGGATTACAATTAGCATTGTGGTTAGGGTTAGAATTAGGGTTAATGTTAGAATTAGGTTAGGGTTATAATAAAGATTAGGGGTATAATTAGAGTTAGATTTAGGGTGAGGGTTAGGGTTAGAATTACAATTAGAATTAGGGTTACAATTTGAAATAGTGTGACAATTAGAATGAGAATTAGGGTTAAAACTATGGCTAGGGTTAGAATTAAGGTTAGGGTTAGGGTTTGAATCAGTGTTAGAATTAGAATTACAGTTAGAATCAATTTTATGGTTAGGGTTTGAATTAGGATTAGTGTTAGGGTTTTGGTTAGGTTTAGAATTAGGGATACAATTATGGTTAGAATTATAGATAGAGTTAGAACTAGGGTTGCATATAGGCATATTATTAGGGTAAGAATTAGGGTCAAGGTTTAGGTTAGGATTAGAATTATAATTAGGGTTAGAATTAGAATCAAGGTTAGTATTAGGGTTAGGATTATTGTTAGAATAAGGGTTAGGGTTAAAATTAGAGTTAGGGTTAGAGTTAGAATTAGGGTTAAGGTTAGTATTAAGGTTAGGGTTAGAGTTTGAATTATGATCAGGATTAGAGTTAGGGTTAGGGTTAAATTAGAGCTATGTTTAGAGTTAGAATAAGGGTTAGGGGTACAATTAGGGTTATTATTAGTGTTAGGTTAGGGTTAGGGTTACGATTAGCATTGAGGTTAGAGTTAGGGTCAGAATTAGGGTTATGACTATAATTCAGGTTAATTTTAGAATTAGAGTTAGGGGTAGGGTTACAATTATGGTTAAGGTTAGTATGAAGGCTAGGGTTGGAGTTTGAATTATGATCAAGGTTAGGGTTAAAATTAGAGCTATGTTTAGGGTTAGAATAAAGGTTTGATTTAAGGTTAGAATTAGGGTTAATGTTAGGGTTAGGATTATGATTACAATTGGGGTTAGTGTTATGGTTAGAATTAGGGTTGAAACTATAATTAGGCTTAGCATTAGAATTAGAGTTAGGGTTAGAGTTACAATTAGCATTAAGGTTAGTATTAAGGTTAGGGTTAGGGTTTGAATTACGGTCAAGGTTAGGGTGAAAATTAGATCTATTTTTAGGGTTACAATAAGGGTTAGGGTTAGGTTTACAAATAGGGTTAGGGTTACAACTAGAGTTATGATTAGGATTACAATTAGGTTTGGGGTTAGTTTTAGGGTTAGAATTAGGGTTATGACTATAATTAGGGTTAATATTAGAATTAAGGTTAGGATAAGTGTTAGAATTGCAATAAGAATTAGGGTTACAATTAGAAATAGGGTGAGAATTACAATGAGAATTAGGGTTAGGGTTATGATTAGAGTTAGGGTTAAGAGTATAATTATGGTTAAGGTTTGGGTTAGAATTTGAATTAGGACTAAAATTAGGGTTGGGTTTAGAATTATGATTAACAATATATATATATATTAGGTAGGGTTAAGGTTAGGATTAAAATAATATTGTTTAGATGTTGCAACTACACTTACAATAATCAGGTTAGGGTTACGATTTAGGTTAGAATTTGGTTGAGGGGTAGAATTAGGGTTAGGGTTACAATTATAATTAGGGTTCAGGTTAGAATAAGGTTAGTTTTATAATTAGGGTTAGGGTTGTATTCATAGTTACAATTGTTGGAGAAATCAACCACTAGGATCAAATCTACAAAACCAAATAACCTTCTACACAAGTGAGATAAGAAAAAAGAATGCTATATTGCCATGATACAAAAATACTAGATGCAATAGTACAAAGAGGCCTTGGTCATAAAGACAAAGGTGAGACACAAGACACCATAGGAGTAGGACAAGTGTCATAATCCTATGACATGTGACAACTAGAGACATCTAGAAACAACTTGAATGCCTCTTAAGTCAACTTATCATGTGAAAATGTGTGTGAGTATTATTTAACTAATACATAGTTAAATAATATGAATTATACAAACAACAAGGGTTAAACTGGATAGGTAAAAATCTTGTTCACACCAACACCCCCCCTTAAGTGCAACTTATTAGAAATATGGGAAGAGACAAAATAGAAGCTGAAAAATTTTATACACAAATAATTTCATGCTTCCCTCTTCTTATCATTTTGTTCAATACATTTACATATATATAGGATTTACATATCCTATATTATAGGAAACTACCTATAACAACTTTCTAAAGATATGAGTTGTCCTAACAACTCATAATACACACAAAAAAATAATCACAACCAAATAACAAATACTCTACGGGAATGATGTGATATTCCCAACACTCATAACCAACCTACAAAACTATTATCCTATGCATCCTATGTGAACACTAAATCCCAACACCCCCTTAGTGTGTACATGGGGTGAAAGTACATCACAATACTTGATGACCACACATAGTAGCTCACCAAACAATATAAGATAATAGTAGGTGTGATCAATGAAATCAAATGAAGATAATAACTAATCTAATGCATAAACAAATGATTATACCTTCAATGATGATTCACAAATCCATGCGGGAAGGAGCTTGCACCCAATGGAGCTCCTTAGATGTTTCCTTGATTTATGTGTAGATGTGGATTGCTCAAATGCTCACAACACAATGTAGATGAGATTAGATGATAGATTGGATGGGATTGAGCCAAAATTTTGGCAGAGGTTTGATAGGATTAGGAGATTGTGGACTGATTTGGGCAGAGTTCTGATGCCTGAAGTGGTCTCTGGAGAGATTTGGGCAGAGATTTGGTGCATGGAATGGTCTCTCTAATGGCTTAGAGAGGGGTCCTATTTATAGGATTTTGGAGATGAGGATCAATGGTGAGGATTCAATTGACAAGATCAAGGGCTAGGAATAAAAGTGATTCTTTTATTCCTTAGTGGATGAATTAAACATTCCCATTTTGGGAAGAGTGGAGGAGTGGATGAATAAATAATTCATCTTTGGGGAGAGTGAAGGATAATGGGGGACAACTAAATATTAAATTTAGTTTAGTGGATGAGAGTGGGGGACAACTGAATATTAAATTCAGTGAGTGGATGAGAGTGGGGGACAAGTGAATTTTAAATTCAGTGAGTGGATGAGAGTGGGGGACAAGTGAATTTTAAATTCAGTTTAGTGGATGAGTGGGAAACAAGGTTAATTAAGTGTTTTCTTAATTAACTTAAGTTTAGATTAATCAGATAATTAGGATTTATCTAATTAATCAGGGATTAGGAAAATGGATAAATAATCTAAATGAATATTAGGAATACTCATTTAATTGATAGGATAGGGTTGTAAGGTTAAATGGATCAATTAGGTGAATTAATTGATCACCAGGGATATGCAGATTGGGGGAGTAGATGAGTGCGAGGTACAGAAAATTGGTTTGCAGAGAAGTCTAATTTTAGGTGTCTACATTTTGCCCCTCTTTGAGATCGTGTTATGGCTAAGCAGCATCATTTCAAAGAAGTTAAAACATAGAGATGGATTGGATAGAAAAAAGATTTTGGTTTGGAAGAATAAGGCTTGGGGATAATTGGTAAGGGTGATGCCCCCTCGAGAGGATAGGCAGGTTGCAAGAACACGGTTGTGCTCTCGAAATGGATGGGACAGATTGGTAGATGATTATTGTGTTGAAACTAAATTTGAGCAATCCTAGGTTTGATATAGCAAAGTGGATATGTTCACCAAGGTATAGAAGACCAGGGTGATGATGTTTATCCAACATTTGCATGGACTAGACACGCAAACAAAGGGATGATCCCATGCATGCCCAAGATAGTACAACCTTGTCTTGACGAGGGAAGGGTACTCATAGCATAAGCTCTTAGTACCAAAAAAGGTATGATGAACCTTAGATGCATAAGGAGATCAATATGCTAGAACTGACCCTATGATCGATCAAGATATGAATACTAGCTTGGAGTAATGAAACCAACCCATAAACATAGCATGCAAATGCAAGACTATGCCTCATTCTAGATGTTTTCACCACATACCATGATATAGTAAGATCAAGGTAGCTTTGATGTAATCTTCAAATAGAACAAAAGATAAAAATAAAAAACTAAAAGACCAACGAACCAAACAAGTGATCATTGTATCTTTTGCCAAGATAGATAATGATGTGATAGATTCTTCCTATTGTAGGAAAGATATATCCTAAGGCAAGAATCAAGTGATGATTGGATAGATTTTGCGTATCGTAGGAACTATATATCCTAAGGCAAGAATCGATTGATGATTGGTTCATGTTTTGTTGATGTAAGATTGACTCAAGATATGATGGTGACAAGTTGTGATTGATGCTGATTTGATAGTTGATGATTTTTGATTAAGGACAATGCTTTGATAGGTGATGCGATGCTTGGATCTGGTGTAAGCTTATTGATCATAGATGTGATGATGAACAAATTATTTTTGGAATTTTGTGTTTTCTATTGTTTTGGTATTTTTTGATATTTGTGATGTTTTTGGATTTTGGATTTTTGATGTTTTTTGATGTTTTGATTTTTTGATTTTTTTGGACAAGGAATGGTTTATTATGATGGTGTCTTGGATTTTGTGTGGATAGCCTTTGTGCTAAATACCAATGAAAAGGGAACACCAAGTGTAGAGGTGAAAGTGGATAAGAAATGGATGAATGATATGGAATGCAAGATAAAAAGATGACACACACAAGCAAGTCAGCAAGTATGCATGAATGATGCAGGCACAAACAAGGTATTGCCTCTGTCAAGCGATAAACCCATGATATAGATTGATGATGTCTGGTTTCAAGAATGAAGTATGTCGTATAAGACTCTAGGTTAGGTTTCGACAATGCGACATCCTGTCTAAGACATATGATAATGATATACAACAGTGTTGTCATGGCTGGGAGTGATGTATCCCTAGAGCAACATGAAGGATAGTTATGACTGATGGATATGGTTTATGACCGGACAAGGATCAAGACCACTTATTGTGATCAGATCATTTGACAAGATTGACTTGACTTGATTGGCATGGATTAAGGATAGACTTGCAATTGGATATGGTATGGATATGGATATCAAGTGCACTTGGATATGGTATAGATATGGAAATGGATATGAGCTGTAGTTGGATACGGTATGGTTATCAGGATGAGCAATAGTGGATAGAAGGCAACAAGGATGTGATCTCCAAGGACTATGTCACATAAGTGTAACATGCCCCATTGTAGGTAGAGTACGCAGAATTTTTCATGCCAATGTTTATGATGATAGGAGGATGAAGGAGGATGAATGATCTACATGGTATGGAGGGATACGGTATGTCAAGAGACATCGAGAACATTTGTCAACATTGTGCCCCCAATCTTTATCAAGACCAAATAATAGAGGAAAGGAAGTTTGGATGGATGGACGAGACATGATAGGCATGCAATGGATAGAGGATAGGATAGGAAATGGTATGAAAGGAAACTGGTAGGAGAAGAGTGATAGGCCGATGAGACAAGGTGCCCCCAAGTATAGAAGATCAACTTACACATGATGCCTGTTTGCCAGGTTTTCATCATGGTACTTATCTAAGGTGCCTGTTTGCCTGGTTTTCACCATTGGATGAAGGGTTTTTTCTTTACTATTTTCTTTTTTTTGTTTTTCTCTTTCTTCTTTTTTTATTTTGAATATTGAGATTGGAGAAGGTGGATATGGAAAGACATCAAGTATAGAGTTCCTTGAAAGGTGATAGTCCCGAGAGATAGATACTGTCGAATGGACCATGTCTAGTGCTCTCACAGATGTCGGTAGGGGATCATATGAAAGTGGTATGGCATAGGTAGATAGTGGATAATGATGCAGAATATGGAGGGAAGACTTATGCAAAAGCATGGACCATAGGCATAGGATGAGGAAGATGTGTAGGATAATGGATGTAAGATGGGGAGATGTAGTTATGTGGAGGTGTTGTGAAGTGGAAAGGAACCATGACCAATGGCTGCACACACCGTGATAAACTTTGAAGCTTTTGATGATATGGTGGTGTAGGAAGCAATGGAGATGTTTGTGTAGGAGATGGTTGATGAAGTGATTTAGGAACCCACATAGATTTAGTATTTTTAGTGCTTTTATTTTGCTTGTGGGATTTGTGAAGGGAATGGAAGTTTTGGATGGAAGTAGGCTTTTGGATGGATATATGTGGTTGGGATTCTTGAGATGTGGATGAGGATGCCTCATTTGACTTGCTAGCTATTTTCTTAGGAACCCAAACCATTTTGCTTTTGGGCTTTGCATTTGGAGGTAAGGGTTTTGATGGCTGTTTAGATGAACTTTGCTTTGATTTTGATTCTTTATGTCCTATGGTATGAAGACCATTAAAATTATTGGTAGGATTTTTAGCTTTATGGATAAAGGCATCAAACTTTTTGCTTTTGAATCCCATGGGGTGGGTGGAGTGGATGGAATGATTGGAAGCTATATGCTTAAATGATGTGTGCTTTTATTGGCCATGTTTAGGGATGTAGGGATACTTATGAATGAGAGGTATGGTAGGTGTCGGAAGCAACGGTGGTAATGTGGATGGAGGGACATTTGGAGTTGGAAGTAGCAGAGGGAGATTGGATGTTGGAAGGTGTATGATCACATGCTTTGGACAATTATAGGATGATGGAGGTGGAATGGCGACATATGTTTTGGGGATATGATAGTGTTGATGATGGAAAGTGGTAGACTTAGGAGGAGTGGAGGAAGTACCAACATCTTGAGTTTGTGCAACTTGGGGTATGTATCCAAGGCTGTATGAAGGTGGAGGAACATTGACGTGGATAGGTTCCAAAATACCTTGTTCATGAAGGCCTAAGCCTTTACCTTGATAGTTCATCTTCTGGAGTATGCAGTGGATAGCAGGATTATGTGTAGGTAGAACACTAGACACAAGTTCTTTATTAGATGGAGAAGGTGAGATAGTGGATAATGGTCATTGGTGTTCTAAGAGAGAACATTCATGCATGAAGGTAGTAAGACCAAGGATATATGGTGTAGAATTTGCCGCTTGTTCCCTAAAAGATGGCAGAGGAGTATTACTAGTTTGATCTTCTATGCTTGCTTGGGAGGCAAGTGTCTCATCGAAGGAAGTGGAAGTTGTTGGATCTTGGGTAGGACTAGATGGGGTGCTAGGCTCAGGACCATGGAATACGTAAAGTGGGCTAAGAGGATCATCATGGTCTGCTTGATCATAGATAGGTTTTTCATCATAGATGGGATTTTGATCATAGATAGGTTCTTCATCATAGATGGGATTTTGATCATAGATAGGATTTAGCATGATGGGATTAATATTCTCTTGTATAGATTCGTCATCAGCTATAATATCTTGACCATAGGAGAGATATAGGTTATGCATGGTTGGAAACTGAATCTCTTGCTCATGTATAGGATCAAGTGGCTCCTGGATAGCTTCTTCATCAACACTAGTATCTTGATTAGGGAAAAGATATAGGTTATGGATGGGTTACATGAAAGTGTTTTGATCTTGAGTTGGACTAGGGCTTAATGTTTCCACATGCTTAGGATTAAACTCTTGACATACCTCTTGGGTTGCTTGAATGGAAGTGGAAGGCTCTCGGATAGGCTCTTGGTCAACAACATGAGAACATGATGACTCTTGACTTAGATTCATAATAGGAGACTCTTGAATAGGCTTGATGGCTTGTTGGTCACATGATGGGCTTGAAGGGTTAAGAATGTTAATTGAGGGCTCTTGGATAGGCTCGTGGTTAACAATATGAGGGTGTGACAGACCTTGACTCTGGTGCATGGTAGAAGGCTCTTTGAGGAGCTCAAGGGGTTGTGGATGACATGAAGGCATTGACAAGACATTGAAAGAATCTGTGGTAAGGTCAAGGACCAGACTTTGGGGACATGGTTGACTCTCAGCTAATAGTCCTTGGATCACATCCTTCGTAGGTGTATGGGTAGATGAATGAGGTAATGGAGGTTGATCTGAGGATTTTGGAATTCTCCCTAGCTTTTCATATGTTGCATATCTTTCCCAAAAATCATCCGAGAATGTTTTGTTTATCGGTTTAGACGGTGGGGAACTTGAGGTCGGTCTTGGTGTAGAACTGGTATGTTTTGGAATAGGTGTCTTAGAATATGGTGAAGGAGGACTAGTAGATGGGGTGACATATGATTTCCCTCTTGAAGTGGTGGTTGCCTTGTCGATAGTATCATTAAGACGGGAAAAGAAGGTATGGTTTTGGGATGAGGCATAACTAGTACTGGCCCATTCAGCTTTCAAGCTTGTCAATTCTTGTTGTAAGGCATCCATTTGTTGAAGAATTGCTATACACTCTTGGGGCGAGGGACCTAAGTTTGCTTGCCTTATTAGAGATTGAAGTTTTTGTTCAAGATATTCTAATTTGTTTGCCATTGACACAAGGCTGGAAAAGCTTACTAGTTTAGATGTGCAAAACAAATGTGTCAGAGCAGAGTACGAATGCGTCATAAGTCGAGACAAGTGTGCTTGGAAGGATGAGTTGAATGGCTTGTCTTATGTGTTTGATGTTGTAGTTTAATTTGACAATGTTTAGCAAATGATCACATGTATAAACAAGAAGCACTCACACAAGACACAAGCAAATTTGAATTTTGAATTTGAAGAATAGGATAATGATTAAACAAGCACACTTGCAAAGCAAATCAACATGCCCTAATGTCTAGGTTGATGGGGTATGGCCAGTTAGGTTAGGTCAATGTTTTGACGAGGTTGACTAATGATTTGAAAGTGAAATCTTGTCACACAGCCGGGAGAAGAGGGTAACCCACCCTTCACCTTCACTTCCCAAAGGTAGAAAGTTCTTTGGGGCTTAGCCAAGAGTGATAGGATTTTGATTTCAAAGAGGGTGTCTTTTGATTTAGCCTCGAATGAGGTCATCCCTAGGGGTGAGGAAATCCCCTAGTAGGCCTCCTAGGATAGGATTTGACAAAAACAAATCAAGTGAGGTGTTTTTGATCTCCAAGATCACCTTGCGATGCGAGGAGAGAGCATACACACACCCACTTGATTCACACTCGCAGTTGATTAATTATCCCTTAGAAAGATGAAATGCGATGAAGACAAATCAAGCAATGGTTCTTTTTAAATCCCAATTTCAAGATGTGATTGAAGACACATTGTTTATTTTAAGCCTAATTTTGATATGTGATGAAGACACTGATTTGTTTTATGAGCCCAATTGAAGTGTGTTTTGCAACCAAGATTATGATGGAATGAGAAATAGGATGAGTACACCTGATTAATTCACTGTCCAAATTGTTGTATTTGTAGCTCTTGATGGTGCTCCAGTCCCAAATGATCACCTGCAAGTCACGAAACCAAAAATGGAGCAAGTAGACTAACCAAAAAGATTATGAGGCAAAAATCAAGAATCTGGTAAAATTTGAGGAAAGATGAACTAATACAAGAAAAAAAATGCATGAACAGATTCTTCAGGAGCTTCTATGCAATTTAAAAAAAAATTTGTCAAAATTCGATCAAAATTGCAAAAGATATGATGATTTGAAGTTTAAATGCAAGTTTGACTTTGACTGATCAAAAAGGTAGGAAAAGGATATTGTCACCTGATAAAAACCTCACAACCATGTAGTTCTCAGAGTCCTCTTTCCGTTGACTATTCGTTTACAAAAATCCGTCTCCGTTTGCAAAAGTTATGCCTATTTGAAAAAAATAGCCGATTTCGACATGTAGGAGGCACTAGAAGTTGGCTTGACTGTTGCAAATAAACTTCTGGCGGTTTTCACTTCATGGTCACATGCTAGCGGTTTGATTGTCTGGCGATTAGGGTTTTATGAGCTGGCAGTTAGGTTTAATTTAGCCCACGGTCAACCATATGACTGTGGGCTGTCTTAGAGATAAAAAATAAAAAAAATATAAAACAATTGGAAACCCCAGCCCTAAAGGGGCCGCCGAAACCCAAAGAACCATGGTTTGCTTTTTGTTGTTTGTTGGAATGGTAGGCGGTTGTGGTGTGGGAGGCGGGAACAGAGACTGGGGAGGCAGCAAGGGTTCGGCCGAGCGGCGGCGATAGGAGTTAGGCTGGCGATAGGAGGTGGTGAGAGCTGCGGGTGAGGAGTTTGGGCAGAGTATGGGGGAAGAGGAGGGTGGGGGAAGCAGTCGGAGGTGGGGTTTCAGAGGAAAAGCAGGGGGAATGGAGGTTGGGGGAGTGGTGTAGGGAGCAGTAGGGCAAGGTGGTGGTGGGAGTTAGGGATCAGCCGCAGGGAGAAGGGCGATGCAAGATCAGGCGGTGGGGAGTTGGAGTGAGCAGGGAGGAAGGAAGTAGCACATGGGGGAACGGAGGTCGGGGGCTGGTGGTGAAGTGGTGGTCAGGGGGTTTAAACCTACCTTCAATGATAAGATGAAACCTGCAAACAAAAAACCTTTGAAAACCTGCAAAAATGAAACACAGCTGACAGCCAAACGAAGCACAGATCATTGTGAGGCGAGGGTACGGTTCCGTACGGTACGGATCCGTACGGTACAGACTGTACCCTAAAAAATTTGTAAATTTTTTTCAAAATAAATTTCTTAAAACCTAGGGGTGTTTACTGTCAAAATTCACCGAAACAGCATCCGGAGCGCAAAAATGATGTCTGTTTTTGCTCAAAATGAAACCTGCAATAGCTTATCACCAAAACTTGCAAAAACTATTAGAAAAAGAAGATTTTGACAACAAAACCTTCTCAAAATGACGATCGGATTCAATAGCAGGCATGCCAAAATGTGATCAATGAAATCAAATGAAGATAATAACTAATCTAATGCATAAACAAACGATTATACCTTTAATGATGATTCACAAATCCATGCGGGAAGGAGCTTGCACCCAATGGAGCTCCTTAGATGTTTTCCTAATTAATGTGTAGATGTGGATTGCTCAAATGTTCACAACACAATGTAGATGAGATTAGATGATAGAATGGATGGGATTGAGCCAAGATTTTGGCAGAGGTTTGATAGGATTAGGAGATTGTGGACTGATTTGGGCAAAGTTTTGATGCCTGAAGTGGTCTCCGAAGAGATTTGGGCAGAGATTTGGTGCATGGAATGGTCTCTCTAATGGCTTAGAGAGGGGTCCTATTTATAGGATTTTGGAGATGAGGATCAATGGTGAGGATTCAATTGACAAGATCAAGGGCTAGGAATAAAAGTGATTCTTTTATTCCTTAGTGGATGAATTAAAAATTCCCATTTTGGGAAGAGTGGAGTGGATGAATAAATAATTCATCTTTGGGGAGAGTGAAGGATAATGGGGGACAACTAAATATTAAATTCAGTTTAGTGGATGAGAGTGGGGGACAACTGAATATTAAATTCAGTGAGTGGATGAGAGTGGGGGACAAGTGAATTTTAAATTCAGTTTAGTGGATAAATGGGAAACAAGGTTAATTAAGTGTTTTCTTAATTAACTTAAGTTTAGATTAATCAGATAATCAGGATTTATCTAATTAATTAGGGATTAGGAAAATGGATAAATCATCTAAATGAATATTAGGAATATTCATTTAATTGATAGGATAGGGTTGTAAGGTTAAATGGATCAATTAGGTGAATTAATTGATCACTAGGGATATGCAGATTGGGGGAGTAGATGAGTGCGAGGTACAGAAAATTGGTTTGCAGAGCAGTCCAATTTTAGGTGTGTACAGTAGGTACATACACATCTACTCATGTCAAGAAATAGTGGAACTAGCCTCACTACACTTAGTGCACTTTCATCCAAGGATAGGGACAAACACATCTACCCATGGATCCCAGGATAGGGACTAACACATCTATCCAAGGTCTTATATTAGGTTTAGATAGGGACAAACATATCTATCCAGCATTAGTCATGAATAGGGACACACACATCTACTCACAACAATTATGATTGGGGACAAACACATCCAATCATAATCACTAACTCTTGTGACTGGGGACAAATACTTCCAGTCACTTCACCATCTCGTGAATGGGGACAAACACATCCATCCACAATTTACAAAGCTTGAAACCCAAGTCTTCATTATCACATATGAAGCCACCATTATACATCATTGCCACTCTAATCACAAATGATATGAGACAGTTGCTACTACCACCTAGAAATTGATCTTGGCTTTAGTCTTCTTGGCACAAATAATTTTGTCACTAATGCAATTTTGCAACCCTGTCACTAGTGACTGACGAGAGGTCACTGAGTGTCCTCCAACCTCCATTACCTCCTACCTCCAATAGGTTTTGTACTTTCTTAGAAAAATTGTCTTTGAGGCTCAATGATAGAATGCCCCCCCTCAATATGAACGTCGTGTACAAGAGATAATGTGTCCATTTACAAATGAGGTAATCTTTACTTTTTTAATAATTTTTTGACACCTTTTAAAAACAAATTGATAGAATTATTTTAGATGAATGACTTTCAAAAAATGAACCCTATATAAAGTTATACAACTTGAATTTTAGACTATGACACAAAATATCTCCTTATGAACTAATAATACATTTTTGAGGTACTATAATAACAACCTAAACATAGAACATATAAGCAAGACCCCTGTAGGAATACATGGTATACTACCCTAAACTGAAGATAAAATACCACCAGATATGTATGTAATCTCTGAGGAAAGAACATCTTCTTACCGCAATCACTCAAAGGGACCAAAGCTGGTGATGTAGAGACACCTTGATCTCTTGAAATTTGGATCATCATTTCAACATTCTCTGATTGACACTCCCCACCTTTGAACTAGTTTCTGAAGTCTCATCACTATTGTCTCTAGAATAGAGATTAGATGAAAAGAAAATGTGCAAACAGAAGAGGATGGAATGAGACTGAATTGATCAAATAAATGCCCAACAACTACTAAAATGCCTCTCTTCATCTATTAACAATGTTCAAATTTCAAAACATTTTTCTAAATAATTTCTGGGTTTTCATCTCCTATCATTCCTCTTTGCAACACAATCTAAATCATCAAATTTTGTTCATAAATGAGAAAGATATGCCAATTTTTGTGAGGGTGTTTAAAACCTTTTTTTAATAAATACCTTTTTGTTGTTTCACCTTCAATGCTATACCCAAGCTTTGGACTTCTCCATTGGAATGATCAAACCTTGAGAGATGCCTTTAGAAACCAAAACACAATTGAAGAATGGTATCAAATGCTCCACTCATTTATGACATGTAAGAGAAAAATTTTCCCAGATGTAGAGGTGGTAGTACTATCACCAAAGGTTTTCTATGTTAAAAACAATGTAAATTCATGATTCCATGATTTTCCAACATCACGATTAGTAAATAATCTACTATTTTATCAAACTAAAACCACAATTTTCATAGAAATAATGGTTACCAAGATTTTTAGAGGAAAACAACAATTTTTAGAAGATATCACACAATTTTGGGATGAAAGTATGTCACATTTTTTGAACAAACCCTATGTGATTTCCTTCTATTAGGAAAGTGTGCTCCTTAGAAATGAAAGCACAATTTTTAGAGGAATCTAGGCATGATTACCAGCTGAAGCCCACACAAAAATATCAGAAAAAATAGGTGTGATTTCTCCTCTTTCCAAACCTTTGAAAACTTTTACGTGACCAGGAACACAAACCCATACTTTCTCTTCTTTGCTTTTTTAATACAAATATCTAATTAACTATTGTAAATACTTGCATGCTATTAGTGGTGAAGGAAAAAAATTTTTGAAACCCAAATCCACGGATCAAAAATGCTCTGATACCATATTAGAAATATGAGAAGAGACAAAATAGAAGCTGAAAATTTTTATACACAAATAATTTCGTGCTTCCCTCTTATCATTTTGTTCAATACATTTGCATATATATAGGATTTACATATCCTATATTATAGGAAACTACCTATAATATCTTTCTAAAGATATGAGTTATTTTAACAACTCATAATACACACAAACAAATAATCACAACCAAATAACACATACTCTATGGGAATAATGTGATATTCCAAACACTCATAACCAACCTACTAAGCTATTTTCTTATGCATCCTATGTGAACACTAATTCCCAAAATCCTTAGTGTTTAATATGAAAAATGAAGAGGATTTGTTTAGGGTTGATTATGATAGTTTGTGTAAATCCTCCTTTCACCACTAAGCATTTAAGGACTTTCAACTAAGAAGAGGAACCTACTACAGACCTTCTATCACTTGGAACATAGGTGAAGATTGGAATTATGTGAATTTGTTGTTCAATTAAGTTCAATTATGCTCAAAACCCTAATTATGAAAATCTGGGAACAAACGGACAAATTACAGAAAATGATCGCACACAGAGATATCAAATGAAAATCAAATGCATACTAGATTTAAAAGTTTGAAATATAGAAAAGTCAGGGACTAATAAGAGGGTATCCTAGTCCAATGCCATAGTTTCTATTAGGATCTAGGAACCTTGTTTGCAACCTGTTCCTATTGTTCTAGAGACTTTTCTTTTGTAGGATCCAAAGGACTAATGAGTAGGTGCCCGAGTCCAAGTCCTTATTTTCTTATTTGATCTTCAATTCTTATAGTCTGCACTACTCTCTTGCAACACTACTTGTCTACTTTTAAAACCTATAATGTTCAATCATAGAAAAATGGGTCAGGGATTGTGGTGTTTAGAGGCTTTCCTTAGTCAAGCCTCAGAGAGACATTCAAGTCTTCTAAACACCGTTGTCAAAAAAAGAGTGTGTATCCCTGCAGGATAGAGGTAAAATCCAAATGATAAATGATTGAAAACACAATTGATATCACCTTGTAGTTAAGACCTCATGGAATGAAGATGCTCTTCATGCCATGAGGAGATAGATGCTAAATCTACAAATACAAACACAAGAACAATGCTCTGCTCTACCACACAATGAATATTTTGAATGCTCTAGAATCACAAGTATACCAAAATCATCTCTAGTTTACAAATGATAACCTAATCATGCTGATATATGCAACTAAAAACATTCCTGCTAAGAATTTAATAATTCAAACTTACCATGTTGGCATAGCACCTAAATAATGCTCATAAATCGACACTTTGAAATTGGTCCTGACCTAAAATAGGGCAAGACTAGGGCATGGGCACACAAGTCCTCCCCTTATTTAAGGTTGGATTTATCATAAATGTACCCCCTATGTCCCATTTGGCATGAAACGTTAGGGTTTTCTCATCAGGATATCAAATTAACATGGAAGATGTTCTAAATGCATCCTAAAGGACCCAAAAGCTAAACCTTAAGAGGAAAAAGTCCCCAAGGTTACTTTTTCTAACATAACATTTAGCCCCCACTTTAATGTATGTATAAACACAAGGCCAATACATGCATTAAAGTATGGTCGACAAGTACAACAAACACACCAAGCACGAAGAAGACATGTCAATCATAGAGAAGATAGTAATAGACATGCAAAACATAGAGAAGATAGTATTGAAGACACACAAAACATATTGAATACAGTGTATGTAGTGAAGATAATGATGATTTTTTTCTTTTTATTTTTCTCATATATATGAAATGTAGATGCAAGTACAAGGAAAGTAAACATACCACCCATAATGCAAGAGGGACTCATTGCCACCCGTCTTTAAACTGCATATGGGGAAATAGACATGCCAAACAAATCAAGCATGCCATACAAATCAAACACGCCATACAAATCCTAAAGCATAAGAGGGACCCAACACCATTGGTCTTTAAGACTATCCTTGGGAATAAACATGCAATACACAAACACTTAGAAGAGACAGAGAAAACATGGAAAATGAGTGATGGAGTGTTCCTATTTCTAGGTTCATCATCATCTTAGGCACATTATAGGCATACACTGATGATTACGCTTCACCACAACAATCACTGAAGATGCGCTTAAGGGTTGAGTTAGTCACAGAACCACTCCCTGCCTCTGCAGAGGACTTTTTGAAAATGACAGGATGTGCACTCTCCATGAGAAGTACACCATCCCTACCTCTATAGAGGGCTTAAGATAGAAAGGATATATGCGATATCCCATGTCCTCAAAGGGCTTAAATAATTGCAAGTTGATTTCAGACAAACCTTAGAGTGTAGGAGCGACTCATTGCCACCAGTCTTTAAGACTACACCCGAGAACAAACCCTTTTATAACATCTAGAATAGACAACCTACCTTATATATGCCCACACCTTAAGGTGGTTGATATCATGTACAGATATCAAGCACATTAAGGTAGGAAGAAAACACACAAGGGAATAGAAGCTCTCGCAAAGCCCATGCCCCCCGGAGGTGACATGTACTTTATGATCGCCAAATGTTCCCACAAACATATTCTTGCAAGAAAAGTGTTAGCATCCATATAATCATAATAAACAACAATACTTATGATCAATCATACAAAGAGCTGAGGTTATACTATGGATTCAAAGACTAAGTATAACCGTGGGGCTAGACCATAGAAATCTCAAAACTAAGTGTAACCAAGGAGAGATTCAAAGATAAACAAAATGCACGGAGCAATAGTAGTGTTATGGTTTGTAATTGCAATAAGACACCATTAAGATCACACAGAGTGTTTCTACTAGACAAGCTTTGTATAATATATATATCAACCCCATTGTCATGTATGGACTTGGTCCATTTTTTGATTTCTCATTGAAGGGACGCTAGGTCCATATTAGTATAATATGGTTTTTGTCATCTGCCTGCTGGATAGAAACACTAGAGGAAGGGAAACAATAAATTGAGAGAGGAGAAACAAGTGCCTTAGGGATTTTCATGTAGGAGAGTGCCCCCAAGTCACTAACCACAATGCTATATGTCCATAAGACACAACACACAATAATGAAAGTAGAGGAGAGGCAATATAGAAGAATGATGATACAAATAGAAAAAGGGTCACAATAGACATGGTCTCCTAGTATCCTGAACCTTACAAGAGAATCAAGGGTCATCCCAGGAGGCCTAAACAACACATAACACATCATAGGGAAAACACAACACGATAGGGAAAGGGTTAGAAATACTTACTAGTAGGGACAACTGGGCTAGCGGTCATCACGAATTTTGATCTTTACCTTAATGGTTAAGGCTTTATCTCTTCTTCTCTCTTCCATATGATCATGAGTTTGTCACTTGGTATCCTTGTAGGAAAAGTATCCATTAGTGATGGTAGAGACGGGATATTGCCATTTTCTATGTTAGTTATAGGAGCTCTTGTAATTCCATTTGAATGAGGTTGTTGAGGAATCTGAAAAGTGCCCATTTCAGTCCATATATAGGGTGTTGGAATACCTTGGGTTTGAGAGATAGTTTGTTCTTCAATGTCCTATGAAATTTCATTCTTTCTAAGGTATGTGAAGGTTTAGGTATAGATGTATGATCAATTTCTTTGTTTAAGATGTAATTGAGAAGTTCTTCAACATTAGGTGGTAAATTTTTAGTTTTAGTAGGTTGGGGCAAATATTTGCAAAGGGAATCTACATCATCCAAAGCATCATCCTGGCTAGGGAGAGCAGGAAGGGATGACAGAGTAGTATGAACAAATGTATCAATGATATCTTCTTCTTGTACCAAAATATCCTCACTAAATGAGGTTATCTTGGGACAAGTCTCTTTGTTCGATGAATCACCCATTGCTATATCATTCTCATAGGTCTCAGAAAGAATGTCCATTATGTTGTAATGAAATGAGTGGAGAGAGGGAATGATGTTTTCACTACTACTTTCCCCATGATTATTTTTAGAAGTGAAATTAGTGCTATTTTCCAAGATTGAAGGGAAAACACCCACGATAGTGAGAAAGCTTTCAAAGTAAGTTATTGTTAATAGAATATCATAGGTAGTGCTCACGTTCATGTCAATACCATAGATGTATGCTATTTGGTGCAAGACTTGAGGATATTTATCAGTGAATTTGCAAAAATTATCATAATTCATAATGTACTCAAATAAATCTTCCAAATATGAATGATTAAGAGAATCCATGAATGCAAAACTATGCATGAAAATGACCTAAAATGCTTGATTTTATCAACTTTTTTCATGCAAATTAGTGAAAGAAATAGTGTTTTCAGGAAATTGATGAAGTGCAGCAAGTAATATGTCTGATATAAGTCCAATAAATCAATAATATCCTTTACAACACACTTTTTTATGCAAACCTAGGATGATGACAAGTCAAAACCTAGTGAAAATACACTAAAATATGCAATTTTCCACAAATTTTCAAAGCAAAGGCCCAATCAAAGAGGTATTGTCAAGAATTTTGGGAGGTGTAGAAGATTATAGCAGTAATATCAGCCACCTAAATTGATAAAATCCATCACAACATGCTTGGAGTGCAAATCTAGGTCAAACCCTAGGGAAAATATAGTCAAAATATGCAAATTTTCACGAATTTTCAATGCAAAGGCCTAATAAAAAGGATTTTTTAAAGAAATTGAGGAGTGGAAGAAGATAAAAACCCTGATAACATCCAATTAGTGTAGAAAAATCCTTTACAATATGTCTAAGGTGCAAATCTAGAGAGACAATAAGGCCAAAATATAGTGAAAAATCAAGGTTTTCAAACCCTAGGCATGAAATTTTGCCAGCAAACCACTATGATGCAACACTACAGTTAGAAATAAGTCCTAATGAGTGTTTTGAAATGGTATTAAAATTTGAAACAAGATTTTGACTACAAACCCTAGCTAATGCAAGACTAGGTTATATGGAAAAATGCACAATTTCAAGTAATTTTTATCAATTTAAGCATGAAAATGCAATCTAATTGAATGATGAATGAAAAAATTCTGTATTTGAAATTAGATTAGATGATAATAATAGAAATTTATTGAAATTCAATGCCAACTAACTCAAATTATTTGAACATGCAAGCTAAAAATACCAATTTTAAAAAAAAATTGTAATTTTTCAAATGCAATAAGATGAACGATGATATGAATGAATGAAATGAATGTAAATCTGAAGCACAACACTTATAAAGGTGCCAAAAAGTCTAAAAAACATGGGTTCACCAAAAATTTTAATATGAAAAATGAAGAGGATTTGTTTAGGGTTGATTATGATAGTTTGTGTAAATCCTCCTCTCACCACTAAACATTCAAGGACTTTCAGCCGAGTAGAGGAACCTACTACAGACTTTTTGTCACTTGGAACATAGGGGAAGATTGGAATTTTGTGAATTTGTTGTTTAGTTAAGTCCAATTATGCTCAAAACCCTAATTATGCAAATTCATGAACAAACAGACAAATTATTGAAAATGATCGCACACAGAGATATCAAATGACAATCAAATGTGTAACAGATTTCAAAGTTTAGAATATGGAAAAGTTGGGGACTAATGAGTGGGCACCCTAGTCCAGTGCCATATATTTTGTCAGGATCTGGGAACCTTGTCTACAACCTATTCCTACTATTCCAGAGATTTTCCTATTACAGAATTTAAAGAATTAATGAGCGGGTGCCCAAGTCTAGGTCCCTATTTTCTTCTCTGATCTGCAATTTAGACAGTCCACCCTACTCTCTTGTAACTCCACTTTTTCTATTTTCGTAACCTATAACCTAAAATCACAAAAAAATGGGTTGGGTTTGTGGTGTTTAGAGGCTTGCCTCAGTCAAGCCCCGAAGAGACCTTCAAGTCTTCCAAACACTGTTGTTAGCTAAAGAGTGCATATCCTTGTAGGATAGAGGCAAAATCAAAATGATAAATGATTGAAAACACAATTGATATCACCTTGTAGTGAAGATCTCATGGAAGGAAGATGCTCCTCATGCCATGAGGAGATGGATGCCAAATTTGCAAATACAAACACAAGAACAATGCTCTGCTCTGCCACACAATGAATATTTTGAATGCTCTAGAATCACAAGTATGCCAAAATCATCTCTAGTTTACAAATGATAACCTAATCATGCTTATATATGCAACTACAAATATTCCCGCTAAGAATTTTGTAATTCAAACTTACCGTGTCAGTATAGGAGCTAAATAACAATTATAAACTAACACTTTGAAATTGGTCCTAACCTAAAATAGGGTAGGACTAGGGTGTGAGTACCGAAGTCCTCCCCCCCTATTTTAGGCAGGATTTATCATAAATGTACCCCTAGGTCCCATTTTCTAGGAAACATTAGGGTTTTCTTATTAGGATGTCAGATTAACATGCAAGATGTTCTAAATGCATCCTAAAGGACCCGGGAGCTAAACCTTAAGAGGAAAAAGCCCCCAAGGTCATGTTTTATGACATAACACTTAGGAAAGAAAAAAACAAATGTAAACATGCAAAGATAGCTCTCAACAATAAAGGACATGTTAGATACTTGTGTACAAACAATCTCTCACAAGTAGAGAAAACGAGAAAACCTCATGGGAAAAATTCCTCTCCACAATAGAGAAAACATGCAAAGAAAAGGAATGAAAATGTGAAGGAAGGAGGACTCAAGAAGACCCCCAAGGATAACTTCCTTCACCCCAAGCATTTATCACAACTAAAGATAATGAGGTGATGCCAAATGTTTAGTGAAGATGTCCACAACCTTCTCCTCAGTAGTCAAGTACTCCAAGATGAGAACACTATCCTAGCTGAACTGCCTAATAAAGTGCATGTGAATATCAATGTGCTTTTTATGTCGATGCTCCATGAGATTGTGAGAAATGTGAATGGCACTCTGATTATCACACCAAAGAGTAGTGGGATGATCTAGACAAAATCCAAACTCAGCCATCAACTATCGAAGCCAAGGAACCTCTGTTGAAATATATCAGACAACTAAGAGGGGGGTGAATCAGTTGTCAAAAAAACTTAGCTTCACATATAGATCAAATCATCAACAAATTAATTATTCATATTTAGATTCAACCATGAAAGAATGTAACCATTAACATAATCACAATCACATAATCAACATAATAGACACAAGATTTTTACGTGCAAAACCCTAAAAAGAGAAAAACCATGATGGGTGTTAGCCCACAAAATATATATGTTATAGCAATACCGAAAAATAAAGGCTCACTGCCCAAAATGCTCACTTCAAAAAATGGCGCACTACCTAAGGATGGATCACTGCTGAAGGGTGGCTCATTGTCGAAGGGTGTCTCATTGTCAAGATGGTGAATTGATTCGATAGCATCTACTCCATGCTAGGGTTTAGTTCCATTGAAGCTCAATATGACTCCTCTACTCTGGTCTTCCACACTTTTGCACTTATCTCCTCATATTCACACACCACACTTTTTTTCACAACTTCATTACATGCTTTTATACAATTCATCAACCTTGGAATGTACGTCAAGGTCTGCATTACATTCATCAACTATTGGATCAATATCCAAGGTTGACATTACACACATACATAAAATAGGTCTAGACCTAATACAAATTTAGCTAAGGAAAAGATGTAAGAATTTATGTTGATCATGCCATGCCTTAGCTGGGACTCAAACACAATCATCTGGATGCCATGAAATGCTTCTATAATCTTTGATGCATCTCCACAAATGATGAATCCAACCAGGTCAGCCAAGACTGATGATAGCATTGGGTCTGCAAGAACATTCATCATTCATGATCCAATTTTCTCTTTGTAGATCAATCTAAAGTTAGGAACATGATCAGGAGACATCCACAAGTACATTAAAATCACCAGGAACAACCACACAATCTCTAATTTACTTTGTCAATAAGATTCTTCAAACCGGATCACAAGAATAACACTTTCAGCCACTGTCATAAGTAAAAGATCCACCAAATCACAAACCATTGCATTTGAGTGTAGTTAACATCATCACAGACTTAATTTTGAAACCGTAGACCAAAATACTTCAATGCAAAGGAATGTGGAGAAAAATACTTTCTCCATATCACCACCAATCATATAGAAAATGTAGTTTTCACATTGGAGAACACTACTTACTCAAATATTCATTTTGGAGGATAAACCTTAGAATATAACATCTTCAGGTAGGCTTCTAAATAACTTCCAATCCACAGGCAAACATATTTATTCTACAAGAAATGCAGAGCGTTCTTCTAGACTGTTCTTCTGTATATATTGCATTGTTTCTACTACAATTCACTATTTTTACCAGATGAACTAATTTTCTTGACATATCCTCAACATCTACAAGAAAGTAACAAAATGAGGGTATAATTGACACCAATGACAACATGGATATGTTGACATCAATGACAACACCGATTAGGCACATACTTGCAACAATCTCCCCCTTTGTCATTGATGGCAACATATGATGTGAAAAACTAAAAAGACCATCAAGACAAGATTCTCCCCCTTTCTCTTTACACATCTACATTTTTTCTCCTCCTGAGTTTTTTCTCCCCTTTTGACATCAATGGCAAAGGGAACATAGTTTCATGTTGCTTCTTTGATCCACTTACTTTATCAGAAACATCTAGCTACTCCCCTTGAGAGGTATCCTTCAAAACATCAATCCAGATCAAGAAATTACACTTTGAGCTCTACTAGATTGATGCATTCCTATGCATCTTAGTTCAGGATAAGAGGGGTAATGACCCATAACTTTTCTCTGAGATACTCAAAGGTATCTTTAGGTAGAGGCTTAGTGAAGATGTTTTCAATCTGATCCTTTGTAGACACATATTCCAATTTTACTTCATTCTATCACCTTCTCTCTCAAAAAGTGATACCTTATTGATATGTTCTTTGTTCTTGAATGCATCACTGGATTTTTTGAAATGTTTATGGCACTTGTATTGTCACAAAAGATTGCAATTGGATCTTCATATACAACTCTTATATCCTTCAATGTTTGATTCATCCATAACACTTGAGTGCAACAACATGCTGCTGCAATATACTTTGCTTTTGTAGTTGACAAAGAGATTGAATTTGTTTCTTTCTCATCCATGAAACTAATCTATTACCCAAGAAGAAAGCACCTCCACTTGTGTTATTTCTATCATCAACATCTCTAGCCCAACTTGTGTTATAAGCACTAAGAGTGAAGTCATTGTCCTTTGGATACCATAAGCCATGATCCAAAGTGCCTTTTAAATACCTCTCTTGATTTCCATCACATGTTATTCTCTTGGATCAGCTTGAAACCTTGCAACAAGATAGAATGCATGCATAATATCAGGTCTGGTTTGAGTTAGGTAAAGTAATCCTCCAAACATGGATCTGTATTTTTTCTGATTAACCTATTATGTCAGAAAAATGCACCCTTGGGGGATTTTTCCTAAAGGTTTAGCTCCTAGGTCTTTAGATTTGAATTTAGAGAATCTTGCATGTTAAATTAGACTCTTGATGAGAAAACCCATGGGTCTTGTGGCAATTTGGACCTAAGGGGGACTATGTTGATGATCATTGAGGAAAGACAGGATGGTGGACAAGGGTGCTAGCACCCTAGTCCAACCTTGTTTTGGGTCTGCCCTAATTTCAAATGTTGGTTTTGTGACTATTATTTGGTCTCTAGGCCGACATCATAAGTTTCAAATATGAAATTCTTGGCGAGACTCTTAATAGTTGAATATATGAGCATGATTAGGTTATCATTTAGATACTAGATAGCAATTTTGATTCATGAGCTATTGACTGACTTGTGATTATCATTGTGTTGTAGAGCATAGCATTGTTATTATGTTTGTTTGTAGGTTGGATTACATCTTCTCCTCATGGAATTGAAGAGCTTCTTCCTTCCATGAGAGCTTCATCATCAAGGTATCATTTATTGTGCTTTATCAATCATTATCATTTGGTTTTTGCCTCTGCCTCCCAAGAGCATGCACTCTCTCTCTAACAACGATGTTCGGAAGACTTGACTATCTCTCTGGGGCTTGAATGAGGCAAGCCTCTAAAAACCACAACCCCCTCCCACACTCTTTGTGATTGCAGGTTACAAGTGTTGGATCTAGAGATGGTGGAGTTGCAGAGAAGGAAGGTAAACATTGAAGATTCTGGATCTAAAAAGAAGCAGACACTGTTCAACTTTTCTAGACAAGGGTGCCATCAACCTTATCCTCCATTTTCAGATCATGAGAAATAGAAGACATAGCAAGAATTGGTGTTAGAAGGAGATCGGGACTATGCAGAAAAAGTCACACATTGGACTAGGGTGCCATCAACATTGTCCTCGAATTTTCCATTTTCTGACTACAAAAAATAGTGAGTTATGGTTCTCTTCCCTCTACTTATTTCCTGTAGCATTTGTCATAATTCATAGATTTGATTACTCTTTCACTTAAATTAGCATTTTAAGGGCATGGAAGCATTAATTGGCAAACTTGTGTGATCACATTTGAATTTCCCAGTAGAAAACCAAGTGGTAACTCAAACCTAATAGCTAACTCTCCTCTTGATAGGAGAAGCACTCAGTTGAAAACACCTTGGAATGTTTTTGTGGAAAGGAAGATTCAAATTAAAATAATATCAACTCTCCACCTAGAACACCATAAAACATTTTAGACATTCCCCTCCTTTCCATATTAAACATAGCCTTAGGTGATTAATCAATTTATCTCAACTTGCAGCCAGTCACCATGGGATTACACACTAGTTTAGAGTCTTCCATCCCAAACATCTTCAACAACTCTTTCACATATTTAGACTAAGATATAAAGATTCCTTTATCTGATTGATTTATTTGCAGACCTAGAAAGAAATTCATCTCACCAAACATGGACATCTCAAACTATTTTTGCATTTCACAAGCAAATTTCATACACATACCTTCATTGCCTCCAAAAATGATATCATCAACAAAGACTTCAAAAATTAGTATTTGATCTCCATTAATCTTGAAATAAAGATTACTGTCAGTAGTACCTTTATTGAACTCTAACTGCAATAAGTACTTATCCAACCTTGCATACCATGCTCTAGGGGCTTTCTTAATTCCATACAAGGCTTTCTTCAACTTGCACACAACATTTCCTTGGTCTTATAACTTAAATCATTCTGGTTGCTCAATGTAGACTTCCTCTTCCAACTCACCATTCAAGAATGCAAACTTTACATTCATCTGATACACTTTAAAATCTTTGTGGGCTACAAATGTCAGGAATATTTTGATTGCTTCAATCTGGGCTACTGGAGCAAAAGTCTCTTCAAAATCTATTCCTTCAATCTAAGCATATCCCTTGCATACAAGCCTTGCCTTATTCCTTACAACTTCTCCATTCTCATTTAGCTTATTCCTGAAAACCCATTTGGTTCCAATAACATTTTGTTAGTAGGTCTAGGAACTGATTCCCAAGTATCATTCTTTTCTATTTGCTTTATCTCTTCCTCCATGGCTTTTACCCAGCTTTCATCATTACATGCTTCATTCACAATCTTCAGTTCAATCTTTGAAAGTAGATAGTAATTCACTTGTTCTTCTACAACCTTTTTTCTTGTCAACACACCTTTATTCATGTCACCTATAATCTAATGTTTAGAATGATTGATCCTTACATACCTGGGAGTCTTGACAACACTTTTAGGGATCTCTTCTTCATCCTAACTATCTTCTTGCTTATCTTTCTCTTCATTTACTATGGTCATAGGTTCATCTAGTTCATAACAATTCAGGTTTGATATTCTTTCCTTGCCTTCATCTACCTGCACATTTGTACTCTCAACAATCTTTTTGAGCCTGTTGTTGTAGCACCAACAAGCCTTACTCTTTGTAGAGTATCCAAGGAAGATTCCTTCATCACACATTGCATCAAACTTTCCTAGATCTTCATCTCTCCTAATATAGCATTTCCTTCCAAAGACTTTGAAATATTTTCTTGTAGGAATTTTTCCATACCATAATTCATAAGGAGTTTCAGTACCATTACCTTTTGTGATTGAATTTCTGAACTATAGTAGAAATTACCTAAACATTCAATAACTTCAATGGAAATAAGATAAATGCAATGAAACAAAAGATATACCTTTGCAAACATATTTACCTTGTGTCTTCCATTGTTGCCTATCTTTCTTTGATCTTGTGTGATTATGGAGCTCTCAGAAGTTGTACTCCATTGATGTTAAGATGACAAAAATAGAATGGCTATGTGGAGGTTTTATGTAATGGAACTACAATGCAATAACAAAGATGAATGGTGGAGATAATTATATGTAGCCATGTTTGGTGATAATGAGATGAGGATAATGAAACTAGATGTAAATGCAATGGAGCCAAAGGTACGCTTGGGAGCTATGATGAGATTTTTATAGAGTAATATTACTAAAGCTTGAGTGGTAATCAAATGGGTGTGTGAACCTTGCTTTTATAGGCTTAGGAGAGGCCAAGTCCAAGTGTCAGTAGATCCATCACTAGAGGAATTTGTCTATGACATATACAATTGAGGAAGCTTGAGATAATGTGTGCAAATGAGAGAAGGACAAGTGTCCAGGCCCCTTCATGAGTTATGGGAGTTAATAGATCTGATTGGAGAGCTAACTAGATAGATTGATTAGTTAAGTGAATTGATTGATCAGTTAACTCAATTGATTGATTAGATAACTAATTTGATTGATGAGTCAACCTTCTTGATTGATTTGTTAACTAATTCTGATTGGAGGATAAATAGGACATGTGGGTGAGGGGATATTAGCTAATTAAATATTAAAATATTTAATTATGTGTGCAACATGGTGAGGTGTAAAGTGAGGTGGAAAGTGAGGTGGATTTATGAATTTAAGATTATGGAATAGAGGAATTTAGGATTATTTAATTAGATGAGACATTTGAAGAATTTGGGTATTTTAATTAAATAAATTGATTTTTATTTAATTATTAGAGGAATAAGAGAAATGTGAACTATATAAATAAATTGGGATATTTATTTAATTGATAGAGGAATAGGAATAAAATAAATATTAGAATATTTATTTAATTCGACTCGAGCCATTTTTAGGTGTATACATTTTTCCCCTCTTTGATGTAATGTGTTTTATTATGTTGCTTCAAAGAACAGATATTTTTTGACTATGATACATGCCCCAATTTGCCCCTGGTATAGGTTTAATGACAATATGATGCCCCCTTGGGAGATTGGTCAAGTTGGATGATGTTGGTAAAAGTTGGATGAACAATCTCATGACATGTAAGATTGAATGACACAGTCTGTGGGTAAAGGTTTAGGTGAAGGAGAATGGAAAATGGATGAAAAATATGCCCCAAACTCATAGGGTTAAACATCTCTAATTAGGGCTTACTTGGCTATAAATAGGGATGTGGGGTCACAATCCTAGTCATTTGCAAACTTGTCTTTTGTGGATAGGTTACAGGAGCTCTAGTGTGGTAGGAGCGCAAAGCAGGAAATGAAGATGGATTGAATTCCGATAGTGAGTAACCAATTTGAGAGGATCTGATGATTCAAGTGGCTAGCAGAATATAGACCCTAGGTATGTACCCTTTGAAACTTGTTCATTTTTGCATTTATTATGGTCAAATTGTAGGTCAAACCTACCAGTTATGAATGTGTTGGTTTAGTAATTCAACGCAAACAAGCTAGTAATCAGTGCACATGTTTCGATTCGGTGCATCTGACTCGAGAATCAATACATATGTGCTATTTTCACAAATGATAGGTAGACTTACGCAAACAAATAGGGTTTTAGTGCATGTAGGTCTTTAGGCACATGTAATCAGTAGTCACGCGCATGCATGATTAAGTTGTGCAAGTAGAGTAAAAGCACGCAAGTGGTTACTGTTTTGGCACATCTGATAAGAAGCTATGAATTCACAATAATGTGGTACAAATGACACCTACAATTATGCATTTGCTTGAAATATCATAAAGGTTAGGGGATTTAGCGCAGTTGACACAAAGTAGCACATCTAGTAAACAAAGTTGCACATTTGATAAGATTGGTAAAATACTTAGCTGGTTTGACAAAGTTGGCATCATGATCGATGTTAGCCAATTGATAGGTCATCTTCAAGATTGATAAAATCTCAGAAGAGATGATAGGATAGGTTTCCTGATTGGATAGATATGTAGCTTAGTTTGTTCTACTATGTTTAGTTTAGGCATTGTTGTTATCGACTGCAAGAGATCCTGGATCATGTTCTGATGTCATGGGAGAGGTTCCCTGTCACACAACTTCTGAGGCCCTACTTGATGGATACTTATCATTTGGTGCTCAGATCCACTGGTTTATGGTATGTTTGCCTCATGCCCAAGATGAGAGCGAATCATTGATTACTGACTGCTCTTGGTGAGAGGTACCACAGTGAGATGGGGATGCTTCACTTGCCCATAGGAGAGATGATGATGACTTTAGAGGACATTCATTGGATTCTTTAGATTCCCATTCAGGGTGAACTGGTAGAGTATGAGTCTACTAATGGAGCTGGATTGGATGAGTGTAGATGAGTTTTTGATGACCTAGACTTGGAGGGTATAGAGATCAACTTGGCTAATATAACAGAGTACTGTGAGCCCCTACCATCTATACTAGTAGGTTTGATAGAAGGTGTTGTTTTCCCTAATAGGAGATCTCGTGGCTTCTGGGTTGGATGGGGGTGGACACTAGAGTAGATGGTATAGGAGGGTACATGGTTTTCTTGGGATCCCTACATATTGGATCATTTGTACCATGATCTACATTAGTTTGTTTATGATAGAGCGATGAGTCTATCTACTGGTGTTTCACTTCTTTAGATTTGGGCATGGATTCATGTAGTGGTGACATGGCCTATTGGTATGGGAGTGAGGGGACAAGATAGACCCTACTCTTACAACTTTCAAGAGACTCTTTCCCAGCCCAAGCTAGGAAAGCTAGAGTACTGGTGTCACACATTGGATAATGTGGATGACGTTGTGTAGTGACCATACCTAGATTATGAGGTGTGGGATGAGGATGCAGTAGAGCTACCCTATTTTTTGCAGACTTGATGGTTGCTAGGGAGGAATCCCTATATACTAGAGTGCCACATTGTTACTCGTGTGCTTTGACAGTATGGCAGGATTTAGGGGATGCCCCTGGGTACTGTTATTTTTGATTAAATACACAAGGAGCATCCATTGTGGGGTTTGGTAGCATCATATGAGATAGTGAGGATAGACTTTTTGTAGATTCCATACTAGGCATGGGATTTGAGATGAGATATAGTGGATGCAAGAATGACAACAAACTTTGAGTCACACTTCACCACCCATCCCATATCGATATACTCCGGATGAGGAGAACGGGCCCTAAGACTAGAGGATGACAATGATGATGATCAAGGATGGGTCCAATAGGTCCTCAGCCTCCTCCTCAACAACCTCAAGATCTAGTATCTTCCAGAGCTAGTTCCACATAGACCACTTTTGGGAGACTTGTATCATGTGTTGAGCACTTATTGTTTGTATACACCATTTTTGACTGGTTGAGACAGATACTTTTATGACATCATTGTATCCTTGGACATTATTATTATTTTTATTTATGATGATGATCTGCATGAGTTTGATGTACTATATGCATGTGTTCCTATGGATGAATGTTATTTATACATGATGTATATTATCTATTATGCTTATATTGTGATGATTCTAATACATTGATGCTATGATGCTTATGACACTAATGATGTGATTTCTTTATGATTCTACATGATTACTACTATCTATGTTAATGATATGTGTAATGGTCCTATATGGTTATAGTTAATGATGAGCTGATGCATATGTTTATGAGTTTCCATTCTCTACATGATGTGTAATTTTCTAGGTATGATGATGTAATATGCAAATGGTATGACCACTAATATGTTTTTTTGAGTTTTTTTATGTTAAATGTTATGCAATAAATGTAGATAAATGACATTAGTATCATGATCTAAATTTTTTTAATGTAACTAATGCACCTAAATTATAATGAACTAATGATGGACAAACTTAGAATATTCAAGATGAAAAATGATGTATTTTTGTTATGCCACATATACTCAATCATAAATGAACAACACTTAGAAGAATTTAGAGAAAAGATTTGGACAAATGGATAACTAACAGATAGGAATATGGATCTTATGACACTTGGATAAATTGTATGTATTGAATGCTTATAAAATAAATGAAATACAAACCTAATATGTATGAATAAGGCTTTATCATTTTGTTTGCAAGTATTTGAAGTACTCTATTTCATCAATGAGATTTTAAAACATTGTAAGAAAATACAAGCATCTAGGTATAATTAAACCATGATAACCTGAGTATCTCTTACATGGATTTTGATTTAGCAAGTTAATACAAGCATCTAGTCAAAATTGAATCTAGATGACCTAAGTATTTCTTGCATGTATCAACAGACAAGGATTTCACTATTTCATGCAGCATAGGAAAACATGATAACAAAAAACAAGACCCTAAGACTTAAACATATAACAAGCATCAAATATTTTTTCCATAGTTATGTTTTCTTACAATGAAAGCAGATATAATCATCATGATAGTTTAGGCACATTATTGTTTGGTATAGGTCAAGTTGTTGTGTCAAGCATTTTGTTGAAAAGGTTTGTTTGCATTGCTGCATGATGTCTAGAGATAATATAACAATCCAATTTGTTATCCTCTGAGATGTTGTGGTATTCAAGAATCCAATTCACAACTAGCTTGAGGATTTTTCCCCCAGTCAAGTAAATGATTTAGTTATTATGGATGAAACACATGGAGGAACTGATGGTAGACTTAATGTGACAGGCCATAAGGGGCTGACCTAGTGCCTCGGGGGCTCATTGATGATGGCCTTGCCTACATGACGAGATAGAGGCAACATAGTTTGGGGTGCAGGCTAGGTGTACCTAAGGCCTAGGTGGTAGGAATTAGGTGAAATTGGATGGATAAACAGATGGGGGATAAGAGATGGATTGGATGGAAAGCCTCGGGGGCTCATGAATGATGGCCTTGCCTATGTGATAGCTCAGAGGTGACGTAGTTTGATAATGGTACTAAGGATAGGTTCATGACGGATGATAAGATAGATGGACTAGATTGACAACCTAATGGGACAAGGTGATAAGGGTGAGAGAACAACAAGCCATGATAGGTATCCTTATGTGATTTAAGGGATGTGAAAGAAAATATGGATGCAAGGACTAAAATACTAATAGATGGAGGGAGTGTTTTATCACAAATAGCTTATGTTTCTAGGTTTTCACTACTTGCTTTTATTTGCATGATCACAAACAGCGCCTGTTGCCAGGTTTTCTCTACTTGGTTTTTTTGGGTGTTTTTTGATTCCCTTGCATTGGGGTTGTTAGGTATAAAACTTGTGAAGATGCATCCTATTGATGGGATCATTGAATAGTTCACCTTTTGATGTGGCTAATTGATAAGCTCCCAATCCATAGGTAGTGATGATCACATAGGGACCAAGCCAGTTGGATTTAAAATTGCCTTTCTTCTCCCTATCCTATTGATTTCTAGGATTCTCTTTGAGGACTAGGTCACCAACTTGAGAGACTCAGGGTTTGACTCTATGGTTGTAACTTCTTGACATCCTTTGTTGGCAGGCTTTCAGATGATTAAAGGTATGTTGTCTTCTTTCCTCAAGTATCTCTAACTCTTGAATTCTAGAAAACCCTACATTCTTCATCAGATTTTAGGCCTTTTAATTATACTCGCAAGGATGGTAACTCAACTTCGATGGGCAAGATGGCTTCTTAGCCATAGACTAGGAAATATGGTATTGCACCTATGGGTGTGTTGGTTTTTCTTCTAAATCAGCATCAGGGTTTGCCAGTTCCTATGCACATGCAGATTCAGCCAACTAATACAGGAGGTTGCGTGAGCTACCTCCCCTTCACTTCTGGTTCTACTGCACCAAGGGGGGTATCACTATAACTAAAGATGTAACCTTGACTAGCTCAATGATAGAAAGATCTAACTTGACAACAATAAGCAGAATACTCTCATGTATGGACCAAGATTTGCATGACAGATCACAAGGTTGGCAACATTCTTGGACATATGTGTCTGGTTGGGTATGAGAGTATGTAGGGGTCCTAATCCTACTCCTACAGATAACAGATGGAGGTGATGAAATGGGTGGACATAATGTCCTGGATGCAAGACAAGGGGTTTTGGCTCATAACTACTGACCCAGGAGCAGACTGGTGCCTATCCATTGGGCAAGGAGTCAACTAGATGTATACAACAGATGGTTTGCAACTTTCACTCAAGTTTTAGGGGGTTGGACTGATGCTTGCCTTACAAACATCACCTAAGAATGGGTATTTAACTGCCTCTACTTATAGATATCCCTGCTGACATGCAACCTTCCCCATGCTCAACCTAAAATAATTTAATCCACTCCTTGAATGGAAGTTAGAGATCAAACATGCAGTATAGATATCTATACCCTAGAATCTATGAAACCCTTAGCAACTAGATTCAAAAGAAGGAGAATAACATGCAGCAAATGGAGACAAGCAGATAGACACATGCAATAAGAATTTTTCATATAACATTAACACTGAAACTAAAAATATGTGCAAACTACACTCATGTTGCAACTCATAAACTCCAAAATGGGATAGAACAACTAGGAACATGCCCTGTCTTTCGTTATTTACACAAAAATGCCTCAGGCCTTCAACAACCTTCAAATGAGCAGCACAACCCTACTTATACAACAAGGAGGTGCTCAGCCTTAACCACCAGACAAACTCAAAATTCACCAAATACAGTACATTGAGAAAATGGCGCTCATCGCATTGAATGTAGCAGGTAGGGGAGGAGATAGGAAGAGATCTCGAGCCTTGCACTGCCACCCGTGGATGTACATCTTCAGTCGGGTACTAGATCTGTCCACGCCATTGCCCATACCTCTGCAACAACTGCCATTAATGGCGTACCAACCCGCAGCCTTGGGAAAAACATCATACTGTGCATCGCAAACTTTTCCCGCCAAAATACCTCATCTTGATATTTCAAATTATGCAAGATCAAATTATCCCACATGCACCCCGCAGCAACCTCCTCATCACCTTATATACTAGGTCACGAGCATATATGATGTCAGTGCTTTTGCTCCTGACGACACTAGTATAAGACCTTCATCATCATCATCCTCCAGCATGATATACTGTTGCTCGAAATATCACCCTAATGTCAGCAGGCCACCTACTGAGCTCATCCCGATAATTCATATCACCCTGATATGAAAAATCACCCTGCAGAAAATATTATCCTGCGGGAAAGCATATCCGGACCTCATCACCTGATAAAAGATATCACCCTGATGTATGAATATTAGCCTGATGACCAACCCTGCCTTCATGTGAAATATCAACCTAATATTCACCCTCATCGGCACAACCTAATGCATCGAAGGAAGATCCTCCTGCTTAGCCGATACCAAATGTCTGGCCGACGAACATCCTGCATGTTCACAAAAATCCTGATGACGTCAACATCATATCTGCATACCGCGCATCTCCACATATCCAGATGACATCACCAGCATATTGGTGCCAGGGTGATATTCATAAGATCACCTGATATTTCAGAATATCACCCCCCGTAGAAATATCCAGGTGCACTGTAGCTCCACTGTAGGATCGAGATGATATTCGAATATCACCCGATATTGAAACATGATGACCCTGATGAAATATCTAGTTAATAGAATATCATGATGATGCTGACCACCTCCTAAGAGAAAAATGATGCAGACGGGTGAATAAGAATGAAGTCAGCAGCACTGGGTGATAAAGCAAACATGAAGTGATAGAATAACATTAGGATGATCTTAACAAAGATCACCTGATGTTCAAATATGATGACCCCGATGAAATATCCAGGTCATACTTAGAACTTTACAGCAACATCATCAGGATGATCTTAACTAAGATCACCCAATGTTAAAATATCACCTCGGGAGAAAGATCAGGCTGACAGAAAAAATGATGATGACCCCCGCAAGAAACAATAGGGCGATGACTGGAAACATGATGATGATGACCTCCTCCTCGAAGAAAATATGATGCTGAAGTTGAAAATTGCTGAGGAGACCCAGAGACTTAGAACCTTTTTTTGGATTTTTTTGGAGGGTGCCTGCATGTTTATATGCTTGAAAACTGACTGCTCCTGCAGGCACCAACAGGGTGTATGGATACTTATGCTATTGGCCCACAGTGCAGGATTCAATTGGATGTACCAATCACAGCCGACATCATTGACAGTTTTTTTTAGGATTTTCAAAATGGTTTTATTAGATGCCTCTACCTAACCATTTTCTTGGGGGTAATACGTGGTGGAAAAGCAGTGTTGGATGTGGAATTTGTCACAAAGTTCTTTGACATCCTGATTTTTAAAGGGTCTACCATTATCAATGATAATAGATAAGGGAATGCCATAGCGACAAATGATGTAATTCAGGATGAAAGAGGCAATTTGTCTATTTGTGACATTGGTTAGGGGTATGACTTCGATCCACTTTGTAAAGTACTTAGTGGTGGTGATGATGAATTTATGGCCGTTGGATGATGGTGGGTGTAACTTGCCCACTAAATTGAGTCCCCATTGACAGAAAGGCCAAGGAGTTGTTAAAGGTTGCAACTCTTGTGCTGGTGCATCTATTAGGTTCCCATGAATTTGGCATTTCTTGCACTTTTTCACAAAATGATAGGAGTCTCTTTCCATAGTCGGCCAGTAGTATCCCATACATATGATTTTCTTAGCCAAAGTAGGACCAATAGAGCGGGTTCTGCATATACCTTTTTGAACATCGAGTAGGGTAGTTTGATATTCCTCACTATTGAGACACCTAACGAGAGTACCATCTAGTCCTCATCGATACAGGGTATTAGTGATTATGGTATAACGAGAGGATTGGTGGATGAACATTATTTTTTAGTTATTAGATCGATCTGGTGGTAGGGTGTTCTCTTTCGAATAGGTATATACTTTTCTGTATAATAGAGAATTAGATCCTACTATGTGGCATATGCTGCTGGTTTTGGGGATGTCGTAGGTAGGATGGGATACTGGCTCTACCAAGAACTCTTAGCATGACTGGTTTCCAGGTATATCAAGGAGAGATGCAATGGTTTCCATTGTTTCTGCTACTTTGTTTTGTAGTCTAGGTATTGATGAGTGCCAAATTGCACTCATGAAATACACCTTTTTGCCTCTCTTTTTCCCTTTTTCAGTTCATCTTCCTTGTGTCTGCACTCAAATAAGTTAGCAAGATTGTTCTATTTTGTGATTAATTAAGATAGATTACTTGAGATTAGAATTTCTGATTAAGGTGACTAATGTGCGTGGGATTAATGGAAAAATGCAGAATTTCTCTCTCTTTTTGAATCAGCAGGTGTAGATGCCAGGAACAGCAATTTTGTGCACCTCCAGAGATTGTCTTCAATGATCTCCAGAGACAATAACAAAGAACAGTGACACCTAAAGTTTTGAAGATATGGGGAATGACTCTCTGGAACTCTGCGAGAGTCTGGAATATCTCCGGAGCTGCAGGCAGGAACAACTATCTCCGGAGCTGCAGACAGGAACAGCTATCTCCGGTGCCTCCTGAGAACAGGGCATGTTTCCAAGCAGAGCTGCCGACCAGACACTTCAGCAGCGATCCTAATACTCCCTCACTTCACTCAAATCATCACCTAAGTGGTGAAGGGTCAACTATTAGTTAAACTGCTGAAGTTTTATCTTTTCAAAGATTTTGCATGAGTTACGAATTGAACTAATCCAATATCCTTATTTTTAGGGCTTTGATGCCCAAGTGTATTAAGACTTAAACTTAGACCTCTGAATGGACTTCTGTTCCACTCATGTCTACCTTTCTCGCATGGTAATTTTTCATAAGTTAGACAGTTAAGTGGGTAAGTGCAAGAAGATGGGGGGCCAAAAAGGGGTCTTAAGTGGCCACTTTTTTTTGAAATTAGGAAATACTGGCCTTGGATGAGAAATTGAGGATAGTTACACTCAAAATTTGGAGATGCAACCAAAACAATGTTCGTAGTGCTCCGAGTCTACTTTCTAAACTACTATTTTGTTTTGAAAATGGCATAGATTAAGGGGTTCAAAAGAGGGAGCCACAGAAATTGGTGTTGTTTCTGTCAAAAAAACATAACATAGCATGTTTTGTGGCTCCCTCAAAAGGTCAACTTTTTTTTGGTATTTTTAAAATCGCTTCAGTGAGAAATTATCTAATAGCATGTAGTTTATGCCTGATTTTTCTGATAATTTTTTGATGAATATTTGATTTTTTACTAATTTTTAAAGTCGACAAATCCTAAAAAATAGAATTTTGGCCGTGCTACCCCTATAAATTTTGAAAACTAATAGAAAATCATTTTTTTATTTTTTTAATATTTGTAGAATGGAGTCTAGTTTCTAAATATGTAATTTTTTTGAAATTTGAATGAATAGTTATTTTACAATGAAAAAAAGACCAAACAGTGGTTTTTGCATAAAACGGACACACAAACAAAAGAAATTAAAGATGAAAGGCTTAACATTGTTAAAATGTGAAAAAAACCACATCTTCAAATAGCTAAGAGAAAACCTAACATTACCCATGTGTTCGATTTGTTCAACCTTGAAACACGTGCAAATCTGAGGGTTAGCACGAACGAAATTATGTGAAATTTTGAAGAATATAGAAAAACACGTCTGTGACTGTTCATAAGGCACTCCAAGCCTTTGGGTTGGAAATCCAAAGCAAATCCCAAGCCCAAGGCTTGGGATTCCCAAAGCAAGAAATAACGCGAGCGCGTTATAACGCGCTCGCGTTATGTTTTGCCTTACATTTTTTCCCGCAAGTCTGTCTTTTGCCATGTTTGACATAGCACGAGCGTGTTATAACGCGCTCGCGTTATGTCCCACTCAAATTTTTTTACATTCAAGGCTATTCATCATGAGGGTTAAGGCATAAGGGATAGAGTTGGAAGGTTTACGGATAAGGGATTAGCGTTTAAGGTATAGTATCGAGCCCGTTCAGGGTCTAGGAATAGGGATAGCATTTAAGGTTTAGGGATGAGGGATGACAGATTACGGTTGAGGGTCGAGGGATCAAAGTTAAGGGTTGAGGGATTAGGGTTTGACATTAAGGGTTGAGGGTTGAGGTTCAAGGGTCAAGGGTTTAGGGATAGGGTTTAGGGTCGAGGGATTAGGGTTAAAGTAGAGTGTGGAGGGTGTAAGGATTAGGGATAGGGTTGGAGGGTTTAGGGATAAGGGATTAGGGTTTAAGGTATAGTATCAAGTCTGTTGAGAGTTTAGGAATAGGGATAGCATTTAGGGATTAGGGATGAGGGATTATAGTTGAGGGATGATGGATTAGGGTTGAGGGTTGAGGGATTAGGGATAAGGTTTAGGGTTGAGGGTTGAGGGATTAGGGTTTAAGGTATAGTGTTGAGGGTTGAGGGTTGAGGGTTTAGGATTAGGGTTTAGGGTTGATGGATTAGCATTTAATGTCAAGGTTAGGGTTAGAGTGTTGAGGGTAGAGGGATTAGGGATAGGGTTTAGGGTTTAAGGTTTAAGGATTGAGGGTTGAGGCTTTAGGGATGAGGGTTTAAGGCTTAAGATATAGTGTCAAGTGTTGAGAGTGTAGGGATAGGGTTTAAGTTTTAAGGGTTAAGGGTTGAGGGATATGGATTAGGGTTTAAGGTATAGTGTTGAGGGTCGAGGGATCAGAGTTAAGGGTTGAGGGATTAGGGTTTGACGTTGAGGGTTGAGGGTTGAGGTTCGAGGGTCAAGGGTTTAGGGATAGGGTTGAGGGTCGAGGAATTAGGGTTAAAGTAGAGTGTGGAGGGTATAAGGATTAGGGATAGGGTTTGAGGGTTTAGGGATAAGGGATTAGGGTTTAAGGTATAGTATCGATTCTGTTGAGGGTGTAGGAATAGGGATAGCATTTAGGGTTTAGGGATGAAGGATTAGAGTTGGGGGATGACAGATTAGGGTTGAGGGTTGAGGGATTAGGGTTTAGGGATAAGGTTTAGGGTTGAGGGCTGAGGGATTAGGGTTTAAGGTATAGTGTTGAGGGTTTAGGGATAGGGTTTAGGGTTGAGGGATTAGGATTTGACGTTGAGGGTTGAGGGTTTAGGGTTTAGGGTTAGGGTTGAGAGATGAGGGATCAGAGTTAAGGGTTGAGGGAATAGGGTTTGACGTCGAGGGTTGAGGGTTGAGGTTTGAGGGTCAAGGGTTTAGGGATAGGGTTGAGGTTGAGGGGATTAGGGTTAAAGTAGAGTGTGGAGGGTGTAAGGATTAGGGATAGAGTTGGAGGGTTTAAGGATAAGGGATTAGAGTTTAAGGTATAGTATTGAGTCTGTTGAGGGTTTAGGAATAGGGATAGCATTTAGGGTTTAGGGATGAGGGATTAGAGTTGAGGGATGAGGGATTAGAGTTGAGGGATGAGGGATTAGGGTTGAGGGTTGAGGGATTAGGGTTTAGGGATAAGGTTTAGGGTTGAGGGTTGAGGGATTAGGGTTTAAGGTATAGTGTTGAGGGTTGATGGTTTAGGGATAGGGTTTAGGTTTGAGGGATTAGGGTTTAGGGTTGATGAATTAGGGTTTAATGTTGAGAGTTGAGGGTTGAGGGTTGAGGGTTGAGGTTGAGGGATAGGGTTAATGGTCAAGGGATTAGGGTTAAATAAGAGTGTCGATGGTAGAGGGATTAGGGTTTAAGGTATAGTATCGAGCCTGTTGAGGGTCTAGGAATAGGGATAGCGTTTAGGGTTTAGGAATGAGGGATTAGAGTTGAGGGATGACGGATGACAGATTAGGGTTGAGGGTTGAGGGATTAGGGTTTAGGGACAAGGTTTAGGGTTAGGGTTTAAGGTATAGTGTTGAAGGTTTAGGGATAGGGTTTAGGGTTGAGGGATTAGAGTGAAGAGTTGAGGGATTAGAATTTGGCGTTGAGGGTTTAGGGTTTAGGATCAGGGTTGAAGGTCGAGGGATTAGAGTTAAGGGTTGAGGGATTAGGGTTTGATGTTGAGGGTTGAGGTTCGAGGGTCAAGGGTTTAGGGATAGGGTTGAGGGTCGAGGAATTAGGGTTACAGTAGAGTGTGGAGGGTATAAGGATTAGGGATAGGGTTGGAGGGTTTAGGGATAAGGGATTAGAGTTTAAGGTATAGTATCGAGTCTGTTGAGGGTTTAAGAATAGGGATAGCATTTAGGGTTTAGGGATGAGGGATTGGAGTTGAGGGATGAGGGATTAGGGTTGAGGGTTGAGGGATTAGGGTTTAGGGATAAGGTTTAGGGTTGAGGGTTGAGGGATTAGGGTTTAAGGTATAGTGTTGAGGGTTGATGGTTTAGGGATAGGGTTTAGGTTTGAGGGATTAGGGTTTAGGGTTGATGAATTAGGGTTTAATGTTGAGAGTTGAGGGTTGAGGGTTGAGGTTGAGGGATAGGGTTAATGGTCAAGGGATTAGGGTTAAATAAGAGTGTCGATGGTAGAGGGATTAGGGTTTAAGGTATAGTATCGAGCCTGTTGAGGGTCTAGGAATAGGGATAGTGTTTAGGGTTTAGGAATGAGGGATTAGAGTTGAGGGATGACGGATGACAGATTAGGGTTGAGGGTTGAGGGATTAGGGTTTAGGGACAAGGTTTAGGGTTAGGGTTTAAGGTATAGTGTTGAAGGTTTAGGGATAGGGTTTAGGGTTGAGGGATTAGAGTGAAGGGTTGAGGGATTAGAATTTGGCGAACGTTGAGGGTTTAGGGTTTAGGATCAGGGTTGAAGGTCGAGGGATTAGAGTTAAGGGTTGAGGGATTAGGGTTTGATGTTGAGGGTTGAGGGTTGAGGTTCGAGGGTCAAGGGTTTAGGGATAGGGTTGAGGGTCGAGGAATTAGGGTTAAAGTAGAGTGTGGAGGGATGACGGATGATAGATTAGGGTTGAGGGTTGAGGGATTAGGGTTTGATGTTGAGGGTTGAGGGTTTAGGGTTAGGGTTGAGAGATGAGGGATCAGAGTTAAGGGTTGAGGGATTAGGGTTTGACGTCGAGGGCTGAGGTTCGAGGGTCAAGGGTTTAGGGATAGGGTTGAGGTTAAAGGGATTAGGGTTTAGGGACAAGGTTTAGGGTTAGGGTTGAGGGATTAGGGTTTAAGGTATAGTGTTGAGGGTTTAGGGATAGGGTTTAGGGTTGAGGGATTAGAGTGAATGGTTGAGGGATTAGAGTTTGGCGTTGAGGGTTTAGGGTTTAGGATCAGGGTTGAAGGTCGAGGGATTAGAGTTAAGGGTTGAGGGATTAGGGTTTGATGTTGAGGGTTGAGGGTTGAGGTTCGAGGGTCAAGGGTCGAGGAATTAGGGTTAAAGTAGAGTGTGGAGGGATGACGGATGACAGATTAGGGTTGAGGGTTGAGGGATTAGGGTTTGATGTTGAGGGTTGAGGGTTTAGGGTTAGGGTTGAGATTGAGGGATCAGAGTTAAGGGTTGAGGGATTAGGGTTTGACGTTAAGGGCTGAGGTTCGAGGGTCAAGGGTTTAGGGATAGGGTTGAGGTTGAAGGGATTAGGGTTTAAGGTATTGTGTTGAGGGTTGATGGATCAGAGTTAAGGGTTGAGGGATTAGGGTTGAGGGTTGTAAGGATTAGGGATAGGGTTGGAGGGTTGACGGATTAGGATTTGACATTGAGGGTTGAGGGATTAGGATTTGACATTGAGGGTTGAGGGTCAAGGGATCAGAGTTGAGGGTTTAGGGATTAGGGATCTAAGGCAGGACAAAATGCGAGCGCGTTATAGCGCGAGCACGTTATAACGCGCTCGCGTTTTGTATTTCTACTGAAACGGTAAAAAAGTGGTTACCCCTGTGATCCAGGCCCACATGCTCTGTTTTCTTACTGATTCTGCGCGTGCTCCGACAAAAAAGAAGTGCTTTCATGCTATTGGGAAGTTCACATGCACATTTGACACATTGTACCACCATTGCATGATCTTTCCACCACCTTTTCTGCTTTGCCAACTTGAGAAGGAGGAAATAACATAGTTTTCAAACCAAATTTGATATATATCTATACAAGTTTCAATTTTTGTAGTATTGCAATGTTAATTTTGATTCAATTTTAAGAATTTAACATTGAAAAGGAAGCAAGTGGTGAAAAACTCAAATTGTTGAGGAGTTTGATGCAAGAAGATAAAAACACTACATAATTGGGTACTTTCTCCATTCAAATCTTCATTTTTTAGGTATGTCAAGTCTTTACATGCATGTTCTTTGCATTTTCCTTATTTCGGATTGAATTACTTTATCATGCTTTATCATACATGTTTAAAATAGACACATTCCCAATCAAGAAAGCAACCTACAATCTCACATGATGCCATGTATATTTTCTACACTTGGGCTCTTTAATAATTATGTGTAATAAACAAACCTTAGTTCATACCATGATGTCAAACTATACAAGAATAAATCCTTACAACATAAAAAAAATACAATCCCACTATTATCATGTATTCATTTCTTAAGAACTAATATTGGTCTCTTTATCATGCTACAGACAAATTCTCTGTCATGCCGAGGAAATGATCAAGAATTAAACCAACACAGGAAGAGATAGAAGCTAAGAATGCAAAGAAAGCAATGGCTATGAGGGAACTTTGTGAGAAGAGGAAATTGGACACGATAAATGAAGACATACCAATTGAAGAGGAACCACAACCATCACAAAGAGATATGGTATTGGCGGCACAAAGAGAACGAATGCAAAAACATCGTGGTACGAGAGATTTGAATACCATAGTTGGAGACACATCCTTTACTGCAAGACAACATGTAGGGACACCATCTACCACATCTCAAGTTGAGAGTACATCATCACTCACATGTGATGAAGGAGGTACGCCATCGTTCCCACCTCAACCTCAAGGTATGTCATCTATTCCATCTTCGATCAAGGGTATGCCATCTAACCCATCTCATTTAAATATTGATGAAATTCCTAATGTTGAGATGAATTTACCTAACTTGACACCACCTAGAATTTTGCATAGAAAGCCAAAGTATTTGATTGATATTGATGAGAATATTTTGCAGCCAATGGAAGGTAAGATTCCAAAACGTACTTGTAGAAGATATGCTAATAAGATTTGGAGATTGTTCTTTGAAAAGTTAAATGAGACTGCAAGATGTCAACTATTCGTTGAAATGATGCGAAGTATAAAGTATAGGTCTATCATGAAGATTCTTGGGTTGAGAACATCAGAGGCTTCAAGTGAAAAATCTATTGTCAAGAATCTAATGAGTGCATATGAGAGTGTGGGTAACACCTCACGCACAAAAGATAGTAATGCAACACGGCGTGTGATTACATCGACTATAGTAAGTAGTCAAACGAGGAAAGCTCGTCTCATTAGAAAGACAAGTCAAAAATTGAGAATTAATAGGAAAACTTTATCAAGAGCCATTGGAAGACGCCGAAGAATTGAGGACACTAATGCCAATGAATTATGGGCGTTCTCGGGGAGACTACCACGAAAAGATAAACCAATTGTTGAAGCATTGAGATCACTAATTGAAGACTTTTGGAAGAATTACACAAGGGTATCTCTGAATCAAAGGGATGTGGTAAGAAGGAGAATTGGTAGTCAGAACCGCGAGCCACATCCAAAGCATTTTTTGGATGAGACTCAAACATAGTTTTATGGTAAATTTCTAGAGAAGTATCCTCAAATTAAAATTTGTCAAAGATATTTTGAAATGCTAAAACCTTTCTATGTTAAGATAAATCACACACGCACTACTTGTTGTTGTAGATTACATATTGAATTTTCTAACCATTTTGATGCTTATAGGTCTATATGTTTAGATATGCATACTAACAATGATTTGCAGGGTTGTGCCATATGTGCCCCACCAACATCTTCAAGAGACTTCATATCAAGAATTTTATGTGAAAGAGAGGAAGGTCAAATATTCTACAAGAAATTATGCTTGGATGGCACATGTCATCGTTGCGGTGGCTTGCAACATTTGCCAATATGTGAACATATGGAAATAACACATGCGGTTGGAAATGAACTAGTAGAGTTTGGCAAGTATAAAACAGTGGCATACAATACAAAAGATGGTAAAGAAGCAAAGAGGTGTGAATTAGTTATTGAAAAGATTCCAGTGTATCAGTTTATGCCTATATTTCGTGACAGCATAGTGTATGAGTATGCAAGACATGCCCATAGAGCTCGATGGTTGGACTTGCAATTCAAGTTATGCAAGGACACATTTTCGGTTGGTAGCATTGTTTCAGTCGTCGACTTTGTAGAGAACTACAGTCTACAGCCACAGCGTGAGGTGCAATCACAATATTACAACTCCACGCAGGTTTCTATATTTGTGCACATCACATTCATTCATGCGAATGATAGTACAGAGGATGACAGAAAGATCATAAGGGAGTATCATTTCTATATTAGTGATGATCGCACGCATTCTACGGAGTTCGTACAAGGTTGCTTTCAGGTGTTCTACAATGATTTGGCTAGAAGGGGCATATCGTTCAGTCAGCATATCATATGGTCGGATAATTGTGCATCACAATTCAAGAACTCACGAAATTTCTATTGGCTGAGTAGGAGGCATAATTTTACAGGTATTCAACATATGTGGAACTTTTGTGAGGCCGGGCATGGAAAGGGGGAGCATGATGGTGCAGGAGCATGTATCAAAAGAGCCATAGCACGAGAAGAGTTAAAGTATAAAGACAATGAAAAGTTGACAGATGCAAAATCGATTGTCAAGTGGTGTAATGCTTCCATGGGTCCAGGTAATGAAGGTAAGTCTTTAGTTCGTAGATTTTTTTGGTTGATAGATGATACTAACATTGCACCATATGAGGATTGTTGTACATTGACAGGATCAAATGAGATGTGCTCTTTCAGAAGCTCAATTACAGGTTCATGGAGTATCCATACACGAAAGATGTCATGCTTTTGTTCTTCCTGTACAATTTAAGTCTGGGATGAGTGCGAGTCAAAGGAGTGGGTTGACGAATGGCAGTTAAGTTATCTTAGCCCACTTGACATGTATCGACCCCCGACGGCACTGGAACTAACACAGATGGAATCGTCAGTTGACTTTGACCACATATCAGATTTAGTTCAACCAGGTAATATAGGGCACATATATGCATCTAATTTCATCTAGTTCAACCAGGTAATGTCATCTTACTTTGTAGTGTTTTTGTAATGTTGACTAATTTCATCTAATTTGCTACACATATCAATGTAGGACACGTATATGCAGTTATTGCAGATGAAGATAATGAAGAGGGAACAGATTATTACTTATGTCGTTGTGTTGAGGCTGAAAAGAAATTGGAGGCCCCTGTTACAGATGGAGAAAATATTGAATACCCTACAAGATCAGTGGTTATTACTGGAACATGGCTTAGAAGGTACCCACATAAGAGTGTTAATATTTGGCTATTTTAGGACTTTGACATGCATCGAAAGATTCTTCATTACTCGAACCTTGTCGTGGCATCCAATGTTCATTTGATAAAGTATCGGGGTAGACCTTTGAACAAAATATTGTGGAAGGTGCGTGAGTCTGACCATGAAGCAATACTTGACACAATAAAGAGTAGAGCAGATCCAGATGGTTCATTGGATTAATTTGTAAGTATTCACATTGATTTTGTAAAGTTATGTTATATTGAGTTGTAAGTATGCACATTAATTTGTAAGGTTTGTCTTTTTTTATTTCCTCCTGCATTTTTACACATATGTACACATTTTTACATCATCATGTTATGCATTTTTGGTGTCCTGCTCCTGATGCGACCAAACTCATAACTCACCCTACTAGACACCATTTGATGATCTCTCCAACACTCTGGATCCAGGGCGCCCAATCATGATGATGACCTATATACCATTCTCCCAAGGCGCTCATAATGAATGAATGATAAGGAGCACCTCGACCTCTATAATCAAGGTGATTTTAAGTCACTTTGTGTCATTTGGGGTCAGTTTGAGTCTTTGAGTCATGTTGCAAAAAAGTGTCAATGTTGTCAAGTTGCACAAAGCAACTTTTGCATTTTTGGTGTCCTACTCGTGATGTGACCAAATTGACTGTTCCAACGCATTCGGATGGGTACATTTACGCTAGGCATGGTCCTATTTTTCACCCAAACATGTCGAAACAGTCTGAGCTACATTGTACCAACGATATCCCTGAAGAGTCCAAAGTGCAAAAAGGCTGCAATCTTTGATGAGATGTTACTTGAAAACCATGTCACTTAGAAACATTCTGTCTAAAGCAACGATATCATGTAGAGTGCCTCTACAATAACCTCTCTCAGTTTTTTATAGTTCTGAGGCATTTACCCGTGGTGAAAGGTTTTCTGCTGCCCCAAAAATCATCAGAAGGAGGCAGTGTAAAGTTGCAAAGGGGTGTAACTTTCGTCCTGCTCCTGATGCGACCAAACTGACTATTCCAACGCGTCCGAATGGGTACATTTATGCTAGGCATGGTCCTATTTCTCACCCAAACATGTCGAAACAGTCGGAGCTACATTGTACCGACGATATCCCTGAAGAGTCCAAAGTGCAAAAAGGCAGCAATCTTTGATGAGATGTTACTCGAAAATCGTGTCACTTAGAAACATTCTGTCTGAGGCAATGGGATCACGTAGAGTGCCTTTACAATAACCTCTCTCAGTTTTTTATAGCTTTGAGGCATTTGCCCGTGGTGAAAGGTTTTCTGTTGCCCCAAAAATTGTCAGAAGGAGGCAGTGTAAAGTTGCAAAGGGGTGTAACTTTCGTCCTACTCCTGATGCGACCAAACTGACTGTTCCAATGCGTCTGAATGGGTACATTTATGCTAGGCATGGTCCTATTTTTCACCCAAACATGTCGAAACAGTCAGAGCTACATTGTACTGACGATATCCCTGAAGAGTCCAAAGTGCAAAAAGGCAGCAATCTTTGACGAGATGTTACTCAAAAACCATGTCACTTAGATACATTCCGTCTGAGGCAACGGGATCACGTAGAGTGCCTCTACAATAACCTCTCTCAATTTTTTATAGCTCTTAGGCATTTGCCTGTGGTGAAAGGTTTTCTGTTGCCCCAAAAATCACCAGAAGGAGGCAGTGTAAAGTTGCAAAGGGGTGTAACTTTCATCCTGCTCCTGATGCGACCAAACTAACTATTCCAACGCGTTCGAATGGGTACATTTATGTTAGGCATGGTCCTATTTCTCACCCAAACATGTTGAAACAGTCAGAGCTACATTGTACCGACGATATTCCTGAAGAGTCCAAAGTGCAAAAAGGCAGCAATCTTTGACGAGATGTTACTCAAAAAATGTGTCATTTAGAAACATTCTGTCTGAGGCAACGGGATCATGTAGAGTGCCTCTACAATAACGTCTCTCAGTTTTTTATAGCTCTTAGGTATTTGCCCGTGGTGAAAGGTTTTCTGTTGCCCCAAAAATCGTCAGAAGGAGGCAGTGTAAAGTTGCAAAGGGGTGTAACTTTCATCCTGCTCCTAATGCGACCAAACTGACTATTCCAACGCATCTGAATGGGTACATTTATGCTAGGCATGGTCCTATTTCTCACCCAAACATGTTGAAACAGTCAGAGCTACATTATACCGACGATATCACTGAAGAGTCCAAAGTGCAAAAAGGCAGCAATTTTTGACGAGATGTTACTTGAAAATCATGTCACTTAGAAACATTCTGTCTAAGGCAATGCGATCACGTAGAGTGCCTCTACAATAACCTCTCTCAGTTTTTTATAGCTCTGAGGCATTTGCCCGTGGTGAAAGGTTTTCTGTTGCCCCAAAAATCGTCAGAAGGAGGTAGTGTAAAGTTGCAAAGGGGTGTAACTTTCGTCCTACTCCTGATGCAACCAAACTGACTGTTCCAATGCATCCGAATGGGTACATTTATGCTAGGCATGGTCCTATTTCTCACCCAAACATGTCGAAACAGTCGGAGCTACATTGTACCGACGATATCCCTGAAGAGTCCAAAGTGCAAAAAGGCAGCAATCTTTGACGAGATGTTACTTGAAAATTGTGTCACTTAGAAACATTCCGTCTGAGGCAATAGGATCACGTAGAGTGCCTCTACAATAACCTCTCTCTATTTTTTTATAGCTCTGAGGCATTTGCCCGTGGTGTCAGGTTTTTTGTTGCCCCAAAAATCGTCAGAAGGAGGCAGTGTAAAGTTGCAAAGGGGTGTAACTTTCGTCCTGCTCCTGATGCAACCAAACTGACTATTCCAATGCGTCTGAATGGGTACATTTATGCTAGGCATGGTCCTATTTCTCACCCAAACATGTCGAAACAGTCGGAGCTACATTGTACCGACGATATCCCTGAAGAGTCCAAAGTGTAAAAAGGCAACAATCTTTGACGAGATGTTACTTGAAAATTGTGTCACGTAGAAACATTCCATCTGAGGCAACAGGATCATGTAGAGTGCCTCTACAATAACCTCTCTCAGTTTTTTATAGCTCTGAGGCATTTGCCCGTGGTGTCAGGTTTTCTGTTGCCCCAAAAATCGTCAGAAGGAGGCAGTGTAAAGTTGCAAAGGGGTGTAACTTTTGTCCTGCTCCTGATGCGACCAAATTGACTATTCCAACGCGTCTGAATGGGTACATTTATGCTAGGCATGGTCCTATTTTTCACCCAAACATGTCAAAACAGTCAGAGCTACATTGTACCGACGATATCCCTGAAGAGTCCAAAGTGCAAAAAGGCAGCAATCTTTGACGAGATGTTACTCGAAAACCATGTCACTTAAAAACATTCCGTCTGAGGCAACAGGATCACGTAGAGTGCCTCTACAATAACCTCTCTCAATTTTTTATAGCTCTGAGGCATTTGCCCATGGTGAAAGGTTTTCTGCTGCCCCAAAAATCGTCAGAAGGAGGCAGTGTATTAAGTCAGGATGAAAGCATATTCACTCTAGGCGCCTGTTTTTGACCAAATCACACATGCGCCTTGACCAACTCTGTCTTCAAGGCACTTTTCTCTAATCTCTGTAACTCTCCAAATCCACTAAGGCGCAAATTTTACCTCTTGGGCTCAAGATATAGGTTCTTCATCCAAGGCGCTAGAATGGTCCAAAGGTGCTAGAATGGTCCAAAGGTGCATTTCACCTCTAACCTCACCTCTGACCTTACTTGGAGGCGCTAAACCTTTTGACATTTCAATTAACTTCAAGAGAACTATTTTTCCTTAAGGTGGTTCACTCCTTGCAATTGGATGTATGGTACTTGTAACTCATTTGATTGACTTTGTAATGTTTCTTCTTCTTGCAAAGTAGATAAGGATGATATAAGCTTACTTCATGAATCGGAGTAGAAATCTCTCTTGGACTTGCTAGGTGAAAGGACTTGAACTTGGAGGACTTGAAGTTGATGAAGTGATCCTTCATGATGGCCTTTGACATTACCTTCTCGGAGTGTAGATGATAACACCTTCCTTGGATAAAGTGGATAACCTCTGACCTAAACTTTGAAGCTTGATGAATCTTGAAGATTGGGTTTCCTCCTACTCCCCTTCTGGGCTCCACTCCATCAAAGGGGTATTTAGTTGTCCAAGGCACCAACATTCACTCAGGGGCACCCAAAGAGAAAGTTTACAACTCTAGGGTGCTAAACTCTTATGCAAAAATGGTCATCATCAAAGGCAAAAAAATGGGTCTCTGGGCGCCAATCTCTACAAGACATTCCATCTCATTGCTCTCCTCCATTACAAGCGCTCACTTACCTCAATCTTGGGTGCATACCAACATCCCAACATCCAAATCACCTAGGCGCTCAAAACCTTCAAGACTCAAGGCGCATTTTATGATCAAACAAGGTATCTCCTTAACAAGGCGCTCATAGTCTCATCAGGGCGTTAATCATCATCATGAGCGCTCATATTGTTCTAGGTGCACAGTTATCTCTGGAATGCTCAAGGCACTCAAGGTGCACATACCCTTCTCTAGGCTAGTTTACACTTATTCAAGGCGCTCATTCCAAACTTACATGAACTCCTCATTACAAGACGCACAAACTAGATGATCCTAGGGCATAAGGGCGCTCATAGGAGTTGTTATGTGTCATTTTGGCCAAGGTTTTCTGGAGCAGTGAAGACATTAGGAAGGGGATGATCGTTTGGATAGTTTTGAATGCTTTATTTCTCCTTGTTTAAAGTAGGCGCTCACTGAGGATTGGAGTAGCCTTTGCACCCTCACATCACGTTAATCGGCATTTCAGAGGCAATCATAGTATAGGAAGATTTGCGCCTTGAAGAAGAGAGTTATCTGGTGAGCGCTTAGGAGTTCTGGCGCCTAGGGGAAAGGTCTAGGTAGAGCGCCTTCAGACTTTGATAGTGAAGTGCCTTAAGGAGTTGGATGATGTTTTTGCCTAGAGTGGAGATGATGTTTTTAGTGCCTTAAGGATGATGATGGAGCGCCTTGGAGTCAGGTTAGTCTGGAGCACCTTAAGAAGGTAAAGCACTTCAAATGTAAACACAAGTGTTTTGAGCACCCTAATGAGAAGTTGTCTTGGCACCATAAGTTGTTCAAACGAAGATATGCGCCTTGGATAGTTGCAAAGACCTAATTTAGTGCCCAAGGTTGGAAGACTCTTTGTGAGCGCCCAGTGTTTGAAAGCTCTTTGTGTTTGGTGCATTAAAATGAATTTGGCACCTAAGTAGTATTGAAACTCTCAACTGAGCGCCTAAAGCCCATGAGAGAAGTGATATGCGCCTTGATAGGAATATCATGGAAGATGAGTTTACTGAATGGCGCCTTGAATGACTTGGTTGATTAAGTGTTTTAGCGCCTAGATATGGGATGAATCATTGAGCGCCTTTGGTTGAGATGATGTTAGCACCTTTGAGATTATAACACCTTGGAGTCAAGTTCGAAGGAGCACCTTGAGAAGGTAAAACACTTCAAATGTTTTCAAGGAATTGGAGAAGTCACTTAGTGCCTAGAAGGAATTCCAGAGCAAGAGGGTTGGAGCGCCTTGAGCTTCAAGTCAGATATGTGCCTAGACCTCTACCCTTTAGCAAGTTGAAGCCCTCTGAGCCTTGACAACATGAGAATTCCTTATAGTGAATATGTGCCTTGGGCAAGGTTGAATACAAAGTTGAGGAGTATATCATAATGAGTAAGTGCACTGTAGGGTTAGATGATAAAGACTAGTGCCTTGAGTGTCTTGGTCAAAATTTTGACGTGAGAAGTCTTGCAAGATCAAACCCTGGAGTGCGCCTTAGAGAGAACCTATTGATCCTTTGCTTTGACAAGATTTGGGCGCCAGAATGATCCTTAATAAATGGAATGTATCTACACCAATTTTGCGCCTTTAGGGAAGTGATGGTGGCCAGAATGATCCTTAATCTCATGTTTGTGCGCCTAGGTCTAGAAGCAAGATTTGAGCGCCTTAGGATAGGGTTTTTTGCACCTTGTCTTGGAGAGTGAATTTGCGCCTTGGATGATGTTGAAGCGCCTTGGGATGAAATGCGCCCAAACTTACAGAGGGCCTTCAGTGAGGGAGTTGAAGAGAGTGCTTAGAGGAAGGATAGCCTTAAGATCAAACTAAGTACTTAGAAACCTAAGATTAGCGCCTTATTTGAAGTTATACACCTATTCTGGCGCCAGAGAGTGAGTTTGAGTGTGAAGAAGTGAATGTCTACACCTTGAAGGGGATACAAAGGGAAGATGATGCACCTTGATGGGTTGATGATGGAAATTTGCGTTTTGGAGCTAAATGTGCGCCTTGAATCTAAATGATATTTGAGTGCTTAGAGGTAAATAGGGGCGCCTTTGAGAATTCTTTGTGCTTTAAGGAATGGATTGTGGTGCTTTGGACTAAGGTAAGTCCTGAGCACTTCCAATGATTTTAAGGAGCGCCTTGAAGGAGATAGTGCATAGAGGTACAATGAATCTTTCGGAGAACATGGATAGACAACTAAGTCTCCAACTTGAGTCTTCTAAGTGAATTGGATGATGAAGAGAGTCTAGTCATTTTGGGCGCTAGTATCAGGATGAATCATCCAAAATGGGTGCCTAGAACTAGAAGGCGCCAATGCATGAGTTCAAGGATCCTGCATTGGAGTGCCTAGCCTAGATGGCTATAGATTGAAAGTTTTAAAGCTAAGTGATGTCTCTTAGGTGAATTCCTAGCCCAGGTGCATGTGTTGGGAAAAACTCTTTGGCTCTGGCGCCTAGAATTGGGAGCTTTGTAAGATGCACCAATTGATGAAACATTTCCATTTTGCGCCTAGAATAGAACTCTCTCACATAGTTGAAATTGACTTGATAGAAGGAGATAAGTCTTAAGGACTAGTTTGGCACCTCACTTGCCTATCTCACCTTTGAAATGCACTTTGGTTGATGATCATCATTGATGGCGCCTAGTGAAATGTAAAGCTATTTGCATCTCTAGAGGATCAAAATTAGATTAGGAGATCATCCTTGCAGTTGATATTGACAGAGAAGTGTTAAAGGAATCACTTCAAATGGGCGCCTAAGCTAGTTGAGGCGCATATCAATTCCACTGTAACTCCAGACTGACGCTTAGGATCCAGTCATCTCCTAAGGTGCAGTTCCATTCACCCATGACCTCGCTTGGCGTCTAAAACTTGGAAACTCCTTTGGAAAGCTCCTGTTGCGCCTAGAAGATGAGTTTGGGATATCAACTTGCAAAAGGCTTAGAAACTCTTCAAAGATGTTAGGCACAATCCCATGGCACTGGAGCTCAGTTTTGGCACCTTCAAGGAATAGCACATGAAGGAACTTGGGAGGTCAGGTGCTTGTAAAAGGGAACACCTTGGAACATCTTCCAGGGGTTGAAGTAGTAAGAAAACATCAAGTGAGTCTAGGCGCACTCCCTTGTGTGAACAGTTTAGCTCTGGCGCCTAGCCACAGAGTGAGCCAGAAGAAGTAGTTTGGACATTAGAAGATAGGCGCTCATTCTACAATGAAGCATTCCACCTTCCTAATCAACAAAGACTTGCAAGAATTGACAAAGGAAACTAAGGCACACCTTCTACATATTTCCACCTCCAGAATGCACCTAACCTTGAAAGGGGGTTCAAAGATGTTTGTTAGACCTTTTCACTCAAGGCGCTCACCTTAGGCGCACTTTCTAAGTCCTTGTCACCTCAAGGAAACACCTAGTTTGGAAGGTGCTTGCCCTGTTCTCCACTCCTTTCAATTGGCACCTAGAACACAGAATGCATGAAAGGAGCACCTAGACTCCAGAGGGCTCATTTGGGCGCCTAGCATTTAAAACACTCTCATAATGATGATGTTTTGGTGCCTATCCTTGGAAACAATCCAGAGCATCCATAAACTCTAATTGGCGCCTAATGTTGACAAGGCGCAACTTCAGGAGGAGGTCACCTCAACTTGGCGCCCAAGTCAGAAAAACCTGTAAATCCTTCAAATATGTGCCTACCTTGTGAGGTGATGAGTTGAACATTCCAAATCTTCAAATGTTGCTCAAGTAAGGAAGACATTGTAACATCAAGGCTTCAAGGCCTGTCCTTGTATTTCCATTGAATGAGTTGTAGTTCATGCTATTGAAAGCATTTTCCATGTAATAAGACGTTGCAAGTTGATTGAATCAAGTAACAAGACAAGTACCCAACTCTAATGTTGTTTCATTCAAATAGTTATCTTGATGTATATCTTTATGTTATTGAAGTAGTTGATGAATTGTTAGCAAGTAAAAGTGTTTAAGTAAGGAAAATTTTTCGTAGAACTAGTTGGGTATCTTACACTTACACCATCCCTATCCATCAAACATCACAATGCAATCAAAATCCTAACAACATGCCCATGATCCAAGATCAAGTGCATTCATGCAAAGATATTATCAATCACAAGCCTATTAAGAATGAACTAGAGTCTTCTAGTACCATACTTTTCCATCAAACACCATCATGTAATCCATGGCCTATCAAGCCTATCAAAGAAAATGCAAACATCCTATGTAATACAATTAGACTTTAAATATTTGAAGTAGCTATCTACAAATATCCATTCAAAAGTGGATTTATAATGCAAGTATGGACGCCATCAATAAAAAAGATTTGTATTAACCAAATATCCATATACACATACATCAATATCTGTTGATATAAGTATAACATATATACAAAATAGCCATATAGGCTTACAAGAATGCCATATAGGCATACAATGTCAACTATGTACAATACAAAATATATGTCCACAAATGCCATATAGGCATACAACAGAGGAACACAATAAAAATTCATTCCCCTCTAGCTGGTGAAGAGAATAAATCACGAGCAGCCTTTGATCTTCTAGGGGATGGAGACATGCATGTGGTTGGTCTACTACGAACCCGAGGGCTACTCCTCCTATTTAGTTCTTCCTGCACCTTTACCTGTTACAAAAAAAAGTATAGATATTAATATATAGAAATTACATGTTATAAAAAAATGAAACATTTAACAAAATAATCACTTACCGCTAACATATAATCTGTCTGCTCGCTTGCCTCAGTAGCAGGAAAAGGCCCTGGTGATGTCATGTCCTATAGAAACCATCCAGATAGAAATTAAACTTCAAATCAATAATCTTTTGATTTTTCAAAAATAGACAACTATAACAATGAATGTAAATTGAAATTTACTAATCTACCTCATACCCCTGTCAATGCCATAGAGCTATGAATCGCAGAGGCCACACCCTGCTCCATTGCCCTATGAACATGGGGAGGTGTATCCGCAGCCTGCATCATCTGGAAATAAAACAACATTATTCAATTACGAAAACTATAATAGTGATGCAAATCATGGCTCCTAACATACACACACACTCATCTAAACATGGAAGTACACACAATAAAACACACAAATCACATACAAAAATTTAGTAAGTACAATTCATTCATTAAACTATTTATTTTATTACCTCCGTAAAGCTTTGAAGTCCACCACCGCTGGCAGGTGTTGCCATGAAATCTACAGTGTTAACCTATTCAACATCCAAAATCAGAAATTAGAATACCATTCATATAACGATGCTATTCACATGTAATATTTATAATTGTTTACTAGTTACATACCTCGACAATAGATGATCTAGTGAAAAATGTAGGTGGAGAACCACTGAAAACTGTATCGACGCTATGACCCTGAAATTTCATTAAAATTATCAATTTAAATTAGTTAATCTTGTATTTCAAAAATAAAATTTAATAAATTAAATTCAATAAACTTGCTAATATTTACCTGAGTATCAAGGCCGAAAGTCTCACTCAGGAGGGTATCTGTCATCACCATCTGCTCAGCTACAGATGTAGCCTATGCACCTGCATCCTGACTGTCCATGGGGTCATAACCATAGGCTGACCCGCAAGCCTGGCAAGTATGCGGTGGGACCCTACTCCTCGCACTATCTCCCAACCCACTCTGTGTTGCAGGATCGGCATGCTCTATGATGCTCTAGGTCAAGGCACTAATCAACCTCAGTGTATTGACCTCAACACTCTCCTTCACAATGGAAGGGATAGAAACATGCTTGTGGGCTGGTCTGCTGATTACTCATCTCACTATCCGCTGTGGGTCAAGACGTGCCCCTAGTCTATCCTGTGCTGAGCCCCCACCTCTACCCTGGAAGTCCCACATATCAAAATAGTTTGGCACTTTATTGAGGACAAACTCGGAGTAGAGTTTCCTCAAAAAGTATTGCGGGACCTCATTGTTATTGCATGGAGGATGGTCAAAAACCATCCACCACCTCTGCCCGAAATTGTCCATTATCGCTTGGTTGTTGCACCAATGGATAGGGAACCTCTTGCATGTAATGGGTGGAGGTTGATTTGTTTGTGGGTTTGTGAAAATTGAACACAAGTCTACTTTTGTAATTTGTAATTTTTTGACATCTTGGTATGACAATTTATCTGCATAGTAATCTCTAAACTCTCTCTTTTTATCGGTCCAACTAGTTATTTGCTTGCTAATTGAATTTACATTTGATAACATAGAATCAAGAGATTCAGCAAGCGTGGACCTATGCAAGGTTGAAGTGGAAGGATCTTTCAACCTTGCAATTATATCTTCAATTTGTTTTTTGTTGGTTTCAATTTCCCCCATTATATTATCTTGTGTTCCAGGGGCATGTCGAGGAATGAATGGAGGAGGTTGTTGTTCTGCATGTATTTCTTCCTCAAGATTTTGTGGATTTTGAGGAGGAGGAGGAGGTGCATTAACATTTCCTACAATTAATAAAATATACATCAAAAATCAACAAAAACCTACCTATTTAGGAAGAAATTCAAACAAAAAAACAAAGATAACTCACCCCTTTGGCGTGCTCGACGTCGCGGCGGCATTTCGGCGATGAATCGACAAATCTTTTGTGTTGAACGGCGTTTTGTAGAACACGAGCGCATTTTTGGAAGGGTTTTATGCCGCGGGCGGAGGAAAAGCTCATTGAAATGAAATGAATGAAATGGCAGCGGGGGGTTTTTTTTTATAACTAGCAGTTTAAAACGCAAGCGCATTATAACGCGCTCGCGTTTTGCCTTAAATTTTTTTGAAAATTTTTTGGCCACTTTTTGGCCCCCCATCTTTTTGCACTTACCCAAGTACAAATAAGAGATGGTGTCATCTCCTAGAAAGACTGATAGATAAGTTCAATGATATATCATCACTCATTTTATATATATACTCTCAGAAATAGTAATAGAACAACAATGATAAAATTATTCTGATTCTCAGAGATCTCAGTTCTGTTATAGCCATATTTTCATGAATGCAGAAATGAATGAATTGGATTGAATTTAGTTTTGATCATCTTTTGTGCTGATTTCCTGCTATAGCCTTCAGCCTCAAGGGTGTGGAGCAAGGGCCCACTCTCACCACTCGGGCAGGAGGCTAGTATTACTGTTTTATTGTTTTAGTTTTCTTTTATAAAGGTGTTTCTTATTTTAATAGATAGATGCATGTTATTGTTTCTTTGCTTTGAGTACATTTCCTATTTTCATTCTATTTTCTAACATTCATTACATTTATTCAACAAGCAGTTAGATTAATCTTTCTTTTAAAAATTAGGACTAGAAATAAACTGGTAACTATAGAATCCCTAGTTGCAGACAGCCGTGGACATAGCCTTGGTTCTTTGACATCTGAAAAATAGATTAAATGATGAGGTGCAATGACACCTTGTCATTTTTGGCGCCATTGCTGGGGACTAGTTTGTGTTAATTAGGGACATTGAGTTAAAATAGTTTTTAGAATAGATCTGTATGGTTAGAGCTAGGGATCTAAAAGGAAGATATATTAAGCAGACACCCCAACAACACACCATAGGCGAAAGCAGTGAGGTGGTACAAAATCCTGTTGAAGAAGGAAACCTAGATCTTAACTTGGAACCTGCACTTCAAAACAGCAATCCCTTAGATCCTCCAGACATCCCACTTGCCAATTACATCCAGGAATTACAACAAGAAGTTGAGGCAGATTCTTTGGTAGAAAATAATTTCCTAGAACCTCAGGAAGAAGAACCAGTACTAAACATGGAAAATAATGATCATGGGGAAGAGGAAAATCAGGCTCCAAGAACCTTCTCTTATCCTATTGTTTTGGCTGCTGGAGACAATGCTCCTATGAAAAATATCTCACCAGCACATCTGCCAAATTTCAAAGGACTTTCTTCTGAGGATCCAGATCAGTTCTTGTTTGAATTCAAAGTAGTCTACCAAACTTATGATTATGGATCAGATAACCAGAAACTCAAATTATTCCCTTCAACCCTGAAAGATTCTATGATGAGATGGTTTATGGGTTTACCCCAGGGTTCTATCAATTCTTGGGATCAAATGGAAACAGAGTTTTTGGAAAAATACCAAGATTATTGCAGATCTAGTAATAAAAATAAGGAATTGTTCAAAATTAGGCAGGGGGATGAAGAATCCTTAGAAGACTATGTGGATAGGTTTAATTTTGCCTTGAGAAGGTTTGGCAATCCAGTGGATCACTCCTTGGCCAGAACCCTATTTATAAAAGGATTGGATAAAGAATCAAAATAGGCACTGGACCTAATGGGAAAAGGGAACATTAACAAAATAGAAATACCTGACATAGAGGAACTCTGCAGGAACTATTCCAGAACTCAAGATGGAGTAAGGTCATCCAAAAATTTTAAAGGGAAGAATGAGATAGGACAGTTGATGGAGGAAATTGCAAATCTAAAAATAGATATTCTGGTCCAACTAAATACCACATTGGATGGGATTCAAGCAAAAAATAGAACAACTGATCAAAATAGGGCAACTGAACTGCTCTCCATCTATTGTCCTAGGTGTAGGAACAAACACCTGTTGAGAGAATGTCCCTTGGACAAATCAAAGATTTGTCAGATTTGTGATAGGGAACATCCTACCAATCAGTGTAGTCAACTTCCAACCTTGAAAAGATTGAGTAAAAAGAATGCTGAGATAGAAGAGAAGTTGAACTATTGGGAACAAAACAAACCAGAAATTTCCCTTATAATCAGTATCCAAACCAGTCTTCTTACAGGGGTCCTTCTAATTAGGGAAATAATCAGTGGAATCCAACTTGGCATGGCCCTCAAAATAATCCTCCTTATGGACAGCAGGATTGGCCAAGTCAACATTGGAAAAACCAAAATTGGCAAAATCAGCCTTGGGGAAATCAACAGTGGCCACCACAGTTTGGATCACAAAATATGCAACTTCAATGGGGTCCTCAACAGGGATATCATCAACAATACCAAGGACAACCTAGACATTTCCAACCTCAACAGTAGGCTTTACTAACTAGATCCTCCAACACACAGGGTCAAACACAAAATGAACCAATTAGTCAACCACCTTTACCAGCTCAGCCTATACCAAACCCACAAAATAAACAGGGAGCAGCTATCTATATGACAGAGCAAGAAAATCTGGCTAGAATTAATGCTATATATTCAAATAATCTCTAGCTGCATTCTAGGAAAGCATTCCCAAGACCTTCTCCTCCAACTATAGTTGAAATAACCAATGACAAGGAACCTGAAAATCCATCCAATCAACCCCCAGAGGAGATTACTAACAAAAAAGTGCTAGAAAAATCATCCACAGACAACTCCGGAGTTACCCCTAACAGGCCGGCTCCGGAGAACAGTCCTGAACATAATTCTGATAAGAGCTCTGGAGATGCTCCGGAGATGGAAAAGCTAGCACCATACCCAGAATGACTTAAACAGAATGCTCCCCAGAGAAAGATTCTACAAAAACAAATCCAAACCAATCAGGAATCAGAACTTTTACAGGAAATCAAGCAGCTAAACATTGAAATTCCTCTTCTCCAGGCCATCAGAGATGTACCGGAACTAAATCAATTCATCAAACAGTATTGCATCAAAACACAGGGTAGAAAGAAAAGCTTTCCCTCCACAATACAGGTGGAAGGAAAAGTAGTGGATCTATTGATGGGATAAATTCTCCTTCCAAAATATGGAGACCCTGGAAACCCTGTCATAACTGTTTTCATCTCGGGGGTAGAAATTTCAAATGTTCTGGTTGATTTAGGAGCAACAATTAATGTGATGACAGTTCATACAATGGACAAGTTAGCTCTATTAGGTATCCAATCCACGACTACAATTCTTTAACTTGCTGATCAGTCAGTAGCTGTTCCAAAGGGAGTGATCACTGATGTACATGTTGTGATAGATTCATGGGAATTCCCAGTGGATTTCTTAATACTAGAACCTAGAAACTAGAGAAATGCTTATCTGCTGATTTTAGAAAGGCCATGGCTGGCTACTGCAGTAACCTCTATTGATTGTCGAACTGGAGATATGGTCATTTCTAATGGGATAGATTTAAAGAAAATATCTCTATATCCTCCAGCTACACCATCGGTGAATTACACAGGAAGAGTATGGGTGGATGAACCGGATAACATGGGCAACAGTGCCTCATTAGCTATGGTAACCATTAGGGAACATCTGGGAGAATTAGGGGAAGAATTATACTATGATACAATGGAAGACTTCACTCACATCCTAATCAATAAAGATGTGATCGAACTCACCCAAGATCCTCAGAGAGAACTTCTTGTTTCTTCTCATTGTACCCTTGTCAACATTATTCCTTGTGGGGAAACCTTTTACAGGGACTTAGCCACCTTCCACATGTTACTCCCACATTCTTGTCCTCTCAATGCCATAACACCAATGTATGGATCTACCACATCTATGGAACAAATAACAAAACAGGTCATGATTCTGCTAGGGAAAACACTTAATATAAGTACTCAATTAAAAGCAAGTCAGGAAAAACTTATTCAGCTTTTGGTCTCCCACTCAGCATCTTTTGCCTGGGAGTACCAAGATATGAAAGGCATACCTCCTGAGATCTATACCTATCATATCTACACTGAGGATATTAAACCTGTTAGGCAACCACAAAGAAGATTGAATCCTGCCTTAAAGGACATTGTCAAAATTGAAATAGAAAAATTACTCCAAGCAGGGTTCATATATCCAATCTCAGATAGTCAATGGGTCTCACCCCTTGTCATTGTACCTAAAAAGAATGGGAAATGGAGGGTGTGTATTGATTATAGAGAACTCAACAAGGCCACAAAAGAGGACTACTTTCCCTTACCATTTATTGACCAAGTTCTGGACAACCTTGCTGGGAGAAAGTATTTTTCTTTTCTTGATGGATTCAGTGGGTATAATCAAATTCAAGTAGCACCTGAAGACCAAGACAAAACCACCTTCACATGTTCTTGGGGAACCTTTGCTTACAAAGTTCTTCCCTTTCGGTTATGCAATGCCCCAGCTACATTTTAGAGACTGGTTCTAGCCATCTTTGCTAAACTAGCTAATGAATGCATGGAGGTCTACATGGATGACTTTACTGTGTATGGGGATAACTTTGAGGAAGCTCTCACAAACCTTGGAAAAGTACTAAAATGCTGTGATAAAAATCGACTATCCCTTAGCCATGAGAAATGTTTTATGATGGTGGAGGAAGGAATTGTTTTGGGACACCATATTTCAAAAAAAGGGATCAGAGTGGATCAGAACAAGATAGAAGTCATCACACAGTTGCCTTCACCCAAAAATCAGACTGATGTCAGAAGTTTTCTGGGTCATGCAGGCTACTATAGGAGGTTTATAGAAAATTTTAGCAGAATAGCTGCCCCCCTGTTTACCCTGCTTAATAAAAAAATAGAATTTCTATGGACAAAAGACTGTCAATCAGCATTTGAAACTTTAAAGGAGAAGCTTACTGTCATACCAGTCTTAAGGGGACCTAATTGGACTTTACCATTTCACATACAAACTGATGCTTCAAATGAATCCATTGGGGTAGTTTTAGGACAAAAGGAGGAAGGAGAGAGTATGCATGCCATTTATTACATCAGCAAAAACCTTACCTCTGCAGAAAGAAATTATACAACAACTGAAAAAGAATTCTTGGCAGTTATCTATGCTATAAACAAATTCAGGCATTATATCACTGGATAAAAAATATTCGTGCACACTGATCATGTAGCCATCAAGTACCTAATGAATAAACCAGTAGTAGGTGCAAGGATCATCAGATGGTTATTGCTATTGCAAGAATTTGATATTACCATAGTTGATAATCTAGGAAAGTTTAATTTGGTTGTTGATTTTCTGTCAAGATTGCATACAGGAGGAGAAGATCAACCAGTGGAGGACAAATTCCCAGATGAACATCTTTTTACCATATCCACTACTATACCTTGGTTTGCTGACATAGCTAATCTTTTAGCTACAGGCTTGTATCCATCCCATTTTACTTCAAAACACAGAAAACATTTGGTTAAAGAAAGTTTATCCTACAAATGGCTGAATGGTTTACTATTCAAATGTGGTCCTAATTTCATTCTACGCAGGTGCTTGAACGCTGATGAGACTTTTGATGTGTTGAGAGCATGCCATGATGAACCATTTGGTGGCCACTACTCTTTCCACAGGACAGTCCACAAGATCATTGGAGTTGGTTACTACTGGCCTTCTCTTCATAAAGACACAAAGAAGTATGTGCAACACTGTGACCACTGCCAAAGGATGGGGCAGCCCACCTTTACCCAAGAAATGCTGCTACACCCTCAAGTCATGATGGAACCGTTTGAACAATGGGGTCTAGACTTTGTGGGACCAATTTCACCACCATCATCAGGCAAGGAGTATATTCTAGTATGCACAGACTATGTTACTAAGTGGGTTGAGGTTCAAGCATTACAGTTTGCAAGAGAAGAAAAAGTTGTTGATTTCCTTTACAATAAAATTTTCTTGAGATTTGGAGCCCCAAAATCAATAGTTTCAGACAAAGGACCTCAATTTACTTCATAGGTAATCAAGGCATTCACAGATTTATACTAAGTCAAGCATAGAAAATCTTCACCTTACCATCCTCAAGCAAATGGATAGGTAGAAGTAACTAACAGAGAACTTGAGAATATCCTAACAAGGACAGTGGCAATGAACAGAAAAGATTGGGCTAATAGACTACCTAAAGCTGTTTGAGCTTACAACACCACTTGGAAGTCCACAACAAAGGTTTCACCATTTGAATTGGTTTATGGGAAAAAACTTATACTATCTATAGAATTTGAACTCCAGACACTTAAAACTGTATTGGATGTTGGGCTGCCATTGTCTACAATTCAGCAAAATAGAATTCTTCAACTCAATGAGTTGGATGAGATTCAGACAGAAGCCATTCAGCAAACAGAACTAGTTTAGTACCAAAGGAAACAATGGCATGACCAACATATTAAGAGGAGGACATTTCAACAAGGAGACTGGGTTCTTCTTTATGATTCTAAATTCAAAGAATTCAAAGGGAAATTACAGACTCACTGGCAGGGTCCTTATCAAATAAAGGAAGTGTTTGAAAATGGAATTGTATTGCTACAACCAATTGATGGGAGCACAAACACATTTCTAGTAAATGGTCACCAGATAAAGCTCTACAAAAGACCATCTACTAAAGAAGAGTTTCTAAATGATCTATGTTTTGATACAGGGGATACCTCCTCTGTCACGGTGTTGGATTGAATAACATTCTGAAAAAAAAAAAGTGTTGAAAACCAGCAATAGCTGCGTTCTGAACAAAAAAACAAAAACAAAAGAAGGTTGAAAACCAGCAATGGCTGCCTTCTAAAAAATAAAAAATAAAAATAAAAATAAAAAATAAAAAAATAAATTAAAAATTAAAAAAAATAGAGAAAGATGGAAAACCAGCAAATGGCTGCCTTTCTTGACCAAGGGAGTTGAAAACTAGTAAAATGGCGGTTCCCTTAATCCAGACAATTGAAATAATTGAGCTCCGGATATGATCAGTTGCCAGAAATTGGCCCAATGCATCTCTGGTGCTTCTCAAACGGGAGCATCTCTGGCACTTTCCAATAAGGAGCACCTCCGGTACTTTCCAATTAGGAGCACGTCCGGCGCTCTGTTAATAATGCCGTCAGTTTCCATAAAAAGAGAGGTACCCACCTCTACATGTGGTAAAGTAGACAACTCATATGATGAGGTCATCATGACTCATCTTCTACTTCATCGCAAAACATAATTAAATTAGAATACTAATAATTGCAAGAGTGTCCATGAGCCGGCGCTGACATCACCCATGGGCGTCGATTTTAGTGCCACTTAGTGCAATGATTGCAGGTCGCGTACAAGTAGGAAGTGGATGTCATTTCAGGCCGCTGCTTAAATACCACGACGTGTGTAGTTTTCAAAACGGTGCAGCATTTCTCCTGTGTACATCGCCTCATCATTAAAACTGATCCGGGTAAATCTGTTTCTAATTAATCATTAATTAGTAACTATCCTGTCTTTCTATTTTGGGTGTTGCCAAGATGACACGTCCCTCCGCCGTCATTTCCTTTTTCACATCCAAGCATGCTGCCATCTGTGCCTTAATGCCACCTTACCTCCGGAGTGCCTTGTCAGTCCATTACATTTATGGCTACCTTGGTCCCTTAACCCATCTGCATAAGCCCAGCCTGAAAACAATAGCATCGCTCATTCAAAACTTCAGAATAGACTGAAGCATAAGATAAATTAAACAACTCTCTGGAGTCTACAGAGCAATTTGAACAATACTCCAGGGCCCACAGAGATAAGAGGGACAAATAGACTGTAGATTGGGGAAGTAAAAGAATAAAACACAAAAAGTGCCATCAATTCAACAATGGGGGTCAAGAAAAAGTCTGAGCCAGAAAATACTGTGGGTCTTCTGAAGGATGCAGCTACAGCAAACATTTTAAGGGCTGCTGGATGGTTAGATTTCCTAGACAAGTTCGAAGGGTTTCAAGAGGATATTGTGGATGAATTCCTTAGGAATTTAAGAGACAACCAGACTACTATGAGAGGAAACCAAATCAGTCTCTCCTCCACAATTATCAGCCACATTTCCAGACTCCCCGAACAAGGTGAGAGGTTCTACCACCTGAAAACCTTATATACTGATTTAATTAGAAATTTGTCTGTTCGTGGTGAACCTGCTATTCAATTGCATATGAATAAGAATGAGGTCAAAGGAATTTTGAGGTCCACTCTCCCAAACCCTTGGGCAATTATTGCTACCTGGTTAATGAAGTACTTTACCTGTGATGGCCAATTCTCCATAGTTTTAGGGCCCATAATAAAAATGCTGATTTTTCTCAGACATGGAAATAGGCACCCTGAACATAACATAAATATTCTAATTTCCTATATTCTGCCATCGGGGCAACTGCAGAGAAATACCAGCAGGGTAAGGGACCCATGAAACATCATGGCCTCATCTTTCTGATAGTCAAGCACCACTTCCTATCTCAGGCCAATGGAGAAGAACTATTGCAGAACTTTCTTGAGCATAACCCTCAGGTCAGAGAACCAGAGATAACACAAACAGAAGGTGAGAGTTCTCCCTCTCACCAAGATGAGGAAACTAAGCCTACAGCCTCCTCCATAGCTGTTCACAAAGGGACATCACCCTCACAAGAGGCTACATCATCTGTAGCCCCTATTCCTAACAAAAAGGGGAAAGGCAAACAAATTGCAGAACCTGCTCCTACACGACCTCTATACATGACTCAGTCAATCAGGTGAAAAATGACTCTACCTGAGGAATCTTGGCCTAAGGAGTTAACAGAGGGAAAGTCTGGATAGGGAATTGAGGAAAGATGTTGGGTTGAAGAACCATCCCATGATTCAGATGACGTACCTCTTATCAGGAAGAGGAAGCAAAGTAAAAATTCTCCAACACCATTTGTTCATGTGGAGTCAAGTCTAGTTTCAACACCACCATGTGCTCCAGAGATAGGAAACTTACCAACTATTACTATCTCCTCAGATTCTGAGGAAGGGAGACCTGCTCCGGAGGCACCAGTCCCACCTGTGCTCTAGAGAAGCAAAAGGAAGAGGTAGCTCTCACAAGTTAAGAAGGATACTGCCCTGCTCGCTGAGGCACTCCTGGAATTGAGCACATATGAGGACAAAGCAGGACCTTCATCAGTGCCAGCAACAGCAGAGGATCCTCAAGACAGGAACACTGCAGAAGGAGAAACAGGACACATGGATACATTGGGAGAAATAGGGTAGGTGGCCATGGATAATATTGATAATCAACAAACAGCCACAGAAAAAGAGGCAGAAATTCTATCTCATCCCTCTGACCAAGAGGATATAGAAATCTCAACAGAGAAACAATTAATGGAAGAAATTGAAAATTTAAAAAGAATGCTCTAGGGAAAGAATTTGATTATTACTGACCTCAAGAAGGTCAGAGTAGAGATGGAGATGGAGCTAAAGCAAACTATTGCAAATATCCAAATAGACCTCCAAAACAAGGACAGAATCATCCAGGAGAAGGAGGCAGAGTTGGAAGCACAGAAATGTGAGGCAGCAAAAGTGATGGAAGAAAAGGAAAAAGAAACAGCACAAAAGGTTTCTGAGCTCACCATGGTCAGAGACAACGGCCTCATAGTAATGGCAGCACTAGTTGAAAATGTACAAAGCCAGGATAAACAATTAACTTGGGCCAATAACAGACTGGATGACCAAGAAGAATATATTCAAGAACTGTCTGGCCCAAGGGCAACCAATGAACAGGAAATTCAAACAGATGCCTATGTGGGTCCAATCCCCATTGACATTCCCAAAGCCCTGTTTCATTGGGAGGAAAGGTGTAGGGAATTTGAGGCCTCCAAGCCAATGTTGTAATTACAAAGGGTAGTCACTGCCAGAGCAGAAAGAATAGCAACTTTGGAAAGCAAAATCATTCAAATGGCCTCCCTTTCCTCAGAATTCTATCCTGCAGGCCTCCAAGTGCCAGCTATTCAATGTTCCTACAGGAAAGGGTACTGCAAAGGAAACTCTCCTTAGTCCTGTCTGACATAACTGAGGATACCAAAACAACAGAAGGTTTCATGGCAGCTTACACCAGGAGCAATGATGAAGACAAAAACTTCCTATGTGAATTATACTTACATGATGATATAGCCTTCATGATTAATCACTTTGTGGGAGAATGCTAGCTTAAGGCATTCATGTCCCTCATGAGAAACCACCAGATCTGGAATGAAAGGATGGAAGATCATCTTCAAAAGGATTTAAAAACATATCTCCTCATCAGAAAAAAAATGTCCCAATCCTTTTGCTTTTCAGACCCAATTCAGGTCCCTTATCTATCATCCTGCAAGTGCAACCAGCATATTGCCATTATACTTGAAAAGTTTGCAGGAATGCTCCATTGACTTTGGTCTTTTTATGATTAATTCAGCAAATCCTGTACTTGCTGTAGCAAAGAGGAGATGGAATATTTTGACCCCAGAACAAAAGCTTAGAGAGGTGGTCACCCCTGCAAACCTGAGACTATTCATGAGAAAGGCAAAGATGATATCCAAACTGATGGATAAACATAAACAGGAATGGCTAGGTGGAGAGTTCATGCCTCCTCTAATAATTGAACCACTCCCTGTATGGACAGAATAGCTAGAAGATGAAAAATTGCAAGACTGGCTGAAGCAAGTTGACAAGTACAGAGGAAATGGTAACACCAACAGAACCACTTGGACAACCTATCTCCAGGAGTATAGCCTGACTGACAGATTGCTTTACCAAAATAAATCCAGGATGTGAAAAGCAGGAGGACCTGCCAAACCTTAGGTATGGGGGGGATGATGAGTGCCAAATTGCACTCATGAAATACACCTTTTTGCCTCTCTTTTTCCCTTTTTCAGTTCATCTTCCTTGTGTCTGCACTCAAATAAGTTAGCAAGATTGTTCTATTTTGTGATTAATTAAGATAGATTACTTTAGAATTTCTAATTAAGGTGACTAATGTGCGTTGGATTAATGGAAAAATGCAAAATTTCTCTCTTTTTGAATCAGTAGGTGTAGATGCCAGGAACAACAATTTTGTGCATCTCCGGAGATCGTCTTCAATGATCTCCGGAGACAATAACAAAGAACAGTGACACCTGAAGTTTTGAAGATATGGGGAATGACTCTCCGGAGCTGCAGGCAGGAACAACTATCTCCGGAGCTGCAGACAGGAATAGCTATCTCTGGTGCCTCCTGAGAATAGGGCATGTTTCCAAGTAGAGCTACCAACCAGACACTTCAGTAGTGATTCTAATACTCCCTCACTTCACTCAAATCATCACTTGAGTGGTGAAGGGTCAACTATCAGTTAAACTGCTGAAGTTTTATCTTTTCAAAGATTTTGCATGAGTTACGAATTGAACTAATCCAATATCCTTATTTTCAAGGCTTTGATGCCCAAGTGTATTAAGACTTAAACTTAGACCTCTGAGTGGACTTCTGTTCCACTCAAGTCTACCTTTCTCACATGGTGATTTTTCATAAGTTAGATAGTTAAGTACAAATAAGAGATGGTGTCATCTCCTAGAAAGACTGATAGATAAGTTCAATGATATATCATCACTCATTTTATATATATACTCTCAAAAATAGTAATAGAATGACAATGATAAAATTATTCTGATTCTCAGAGATCTTAGTTCTGTTATAGCCATATTTTCATGAATGCAGAAATGAATGAATTGGATTGAATTTAGTTTTGATAATCTTTTGTGTTGATTTCCTGCTATAGCCTTCAGCCTCAAGGGTGTGGAGCAAGGGCCCACTCTCACCACTCGGACAGGAGGCTAGTATTACTATTTTATTGTTTCAGTTTTCTTTTATAAAGGTGTTTCCTATTTTAATAGATAGATGCATGTTATTATTTCTTTGCTTTGAGTACATTTCCTGTTTTCATTCTGTTTTCTAGCATTCATTACATTTATTCAACAAGCAGTTAGATTAATCTTTCTTTTAAAAATTAGGACTAGAAATAAATTGGTAACTATAGAATCCCTAGTTGCAGACAGCTGTGGACACAGCCCTGGTTCTTTGACATCTAAAAAATAGATTAAATGATGAGGTACAACGACACCTTGTCAGGTATTTGCACAAAAGAAATCACAACAAAGTTTTCCTTGGAGTCATCTACCATATGCTTGTACGGTATTAACTTCTTGTCTTTGGTTTGGTAGTCATCATTCACTTGATTGATGACAAGTTGTGAATCTCTATAGACATGAAGTTCATTGAATTTCCATTCAACTTCCATTTTGATGTCAATGAACAGTGTTTTGTATTCTACAGCATTATTGGTACATGGAAAGAGTAGTCTATATGACTTTAGAATTGTGTCTCCATTTGGTGTGACCAACAAGATACCTACACCGGACTAATACTGAGTATATGATCCATCAAAATAGCACTTCCATGCTTGTGTTGTGATGTTAAAGATAGATTTGTCTGGAAACTTCAAGCTTAGTGGGTTCTCATCTGTCAATGGTGCATCGGCCAACTAATCTATAATCACCTATCCTTTTATGGCTCATCTGTCTACATATTCTATGTCAAACTCATTGAGTATCATCACCCACTTTGATATCATGCCTATTAGAGAAGCCTTGTTGAGTAAGTACTTCAATGGATCGATCTTGGCTACCAATTTGATGGAATGAGTGAGCATATAGTGCCTTAGCTTCTGTGATGCAAAAACTACTGTAAGGCATGCTTGTTTAATGGGTGTGTATTGAATCTCATAACCTACCAGTGTCTGGCTGATGTAGTAAATAGCTTGCTCCTTTCCTTCATAGTTCTATTATGCCAATAAGGCTTTCAACATATTTGGTGTAGCTGAAATATAAAGTAGAAGTGGTTTTTCCTGGACTGGTGGCATCAGGATCGACGGATTCATTAGATATTTTTTGAGATGTTGAAAGGCTTGTTCACATGAGTCATCTCATTTGAAAGGAATGTTATTGTGTAGGAGATGTGGGAATGGATGACATTTGTTAGCCAATTGAGAGATAAACTACCAGATGGATTGTAGCTTGCCTTGTAATGACCTTAGTTGACTGAGATTCTTGGGTGGTGGCATATCCATGATTGCTTTTACTTTGACCGGGTCCACCTCAATTCCATTAGCTAACACTATATACCCTAGACGTTTGCCAGATGTGACGCCAAAAACACACTTCTTTGGATTTAAGCATACGCTGAATTGCTCTAATCTCTGAAAGATTTTGTCTAAAACCTGTAGGTGTCCTCTGGTAATTACTTTGGCTAGAATATCATCTACATAATCTTCTATGATGGTGTGCATCATGTCATGAAAGATTGTAGTCATGGCTCTTTGATATGTTGCCCCTGCATTTTTCAATCCAAATGGCATGACACACCAACAATAGGTACCCCATGGGCAAGTGAATGCGGTCTTGTGTTGGTCTTTTGGTGCTATTTTGATTTGATTATAGCCATAAAATCCATCCATTAGTGACAAAATGGTGTGCCCTGCTGTTAGATCTACAATGATGTCGATGTTGGGAAAAGGGAAGTCATCCTTTGGACAAGCTTTATTCAAATCTTTGAAGTCATTACACATTCGTATCCTTCCATCCATTTTTGAGATAGGTACTATATTGGAAGTCCATTATGGATAATCAATTGGTTTGATGAACCCAACATCTAGTAGCTTCTTCAATTCTTCTTTCACTAAGAGTGCGATATGCAGATGCATCTTGCTTAGTTTTTGTTTGACTGGATTAGCTCCTAGAGCAAGTGACAAATGATGCATTATAAGATTTTGATCCAACCCTAAAATATCCACATATGACCATGCAAAGTTAATCTATTTCCTCTTGAAGAATTTGGTGAATTTAGGTTTTTCTTGTGCAGATAAAGATTTTTCCATATGGATTATCCATGGAGTATCTTCAGTGCCAATATTAATAGGTTCTACTAGTTTTATCAAAAGTGAGGACCTCTCCTGATGTGTCAGAATGGGAAGGGTGTCAAGCCTTTCATCCTTTGGTGTTTCAGAGAGGTTTTCACCGTTGGATTCATCTTTTAATTTTTTATTATTTTCATTATCTAATACTGTCGTAGAGCAGTTTTAACCATTAGATCTATCTTTTATTTTCACATTTTTATGGCTGAAAGGCTTGGCACTCTCTCCAAAATAAGCCTCATCATTGAGTTCTATGGCCTAGCCAGCTCTGCGATCCCCTGCGGGTAGATGGTCTCTAATTTCTAGATAATCTATGATAGCTTCATCATTTTGGAAAGTATCTAGCTCAAGGTTGGTGTCTAGTGAATCCTAGTCTATGAGGTTAGGATGCACTAATGGTAATGGGTCATCTGGTTGGTCCAGTTCAAGGCTAGTGATGGTTAAGATGGAGGAGATGGCTAGGTTAATATAAGTATTAACAATGTCTATGATGGTACTCTCTTCAAGTTGATCTGTCAAGTTTGATATCATACTTCCCTCATGAAACTCACTATCATTATTTTGTGGATTGAACTCTAGAGGTCTAGACCTTGAGCTTTGTCCCTCATAAGTTGTATGGGTAGAGCTATACTATTGGACCACATCAACACCTTTGTCTTCACAAGATAGTTCAGAAAGACTATTCCATTCATATGCATTTGATTTTGTCTCACTCCATTCTTCTAGTCGGTGAATCTGCTCTACTAAGTTAGTAGTAACTATTTCCTTTTCTTTTCCTTTATGCTTTTCTATGCCTTGGATCTCAGTTTTGCCTTTGTACCCTAACCTTGTAGTGTCTTGGGTTGTTAAAGAAGAAGGTTGGATAGGTTCGATGATACCTTCTTTTCTTAATCCTATCAGACTATGACTGTCATATCCCATTCTTTGTAAGATAGATAACCCTTGACCATATTGTTTGGTTTGCAATTGGGTTAGAGGCTCTTGTCGTTTGGATTCACTATCTTCATCTTTATATAGCCATTGTATAATATCCTTCTCATCACTTTCATCTGATAATCTTCCCCATTTAACAAAAGGACCTTTAGGAGTTTCCAACAACTTGGGTTTGTTCATGGATGGTTTTCCATAGGACTTGGGAGATATGGGTAGCTGTGCTAGGTAGAAGGTTTGTGTGATGGTATACTCTCCTACACCCTTGTCTTTGAGCTTGACTTTAAGTTTGGATGTCTTGGATGTAGAAGGTAGTGAGGTCGGGTCAACACGGGATGAAGATGAGGAGGATGCACGATTGGTGGGGATTGCAACTTCAGGCTTGGATTGGATGGAATTGTAATATTGGAATGGATCAAGATCTCCTTCGATAGTGATTTCATGGCCATTATGAGGAAACTTGATAGACTAATGGTAGGTGGATACTACGACCTTCATCGCGTGTATCCAAGGTCTTCCAAGAAGAATATTGTATGCTAGTTCCATGTCTAGCACTTGACACCCCACATCTTTGACTAACGGTCCCACTCTTAGTGGAAAAGCAATGGTTCCTTTGGATGTCCTTTCTTCTTCATCATATGCTTTGATTGTAATTTTCTTTTTAGGATCAATGGCATCCTCTGAAAACCCCATGGAAGGATTAGTTTTAATGTGCAAATATTTAAACATGCCCCTCCATCTATTAGAACATGTTTTATTTTATGTTTATGGATGAAGGTTTCAATATGGAGGTACGCATTGTGCGGTTGGGTGATGGACATATCATCTTTTTCTATGAAAGATAAGGAATGGGGTGTAGTTAGATGACCTACCATTGCCTGAAATTGCTCTTCAACTAGATTGGTTGGGACGGTAGTTTCCAAGAGAGCTTGTTCGAGGATGGCTTTGTGAGATGGAGATAAATGCAAAAGCTCCAAAATGGATATATGTGTGGGTGTTTTATGGAGTTGGTCAAGAAGTACATTGTATTGGTTGGACATGGAGTGTGGTTTGGACGGGGCCCCTTGGAGAGTAATCTTTCCACCATGAGTGGTTACATTACAATCGAGATTTTTATTTATAGTGATCACATTTATATGTGAGTCACTTTTAGAGATGTGGTTAACAACATAATCATATGACATTTTTGTGTAGTTGGTGTTGATACCACTATTATTGTTTTGATTTGAGGAACCTCCCTTCTAAAAGTTGGGGAGCAGATTCTTAAATGCCAAATGGTCATCATTGGATGCATGTCCATCAATTTTTATTACCTTTTGATCAATCAAGTCTTGGATGATACTCTTTAGTCTTTGGTAATCATATGTTTTATGACCCTTGCTTCTATGAAATTCGCAAAAGTCAGAGTCTTTCCACCAAGAAGGTTTAAATTTAGGTTCATAATCTTGCATTATTGGAAGCATTATGAGGTTGTTTGATATGAGCTTCCTGAGGGTGGATTCAATTGATTCCCCTAATGGTGTAAAATTTTGATGAGGAGGAAAGCTTATGGATTGTGATTCATTGTTTTGAGGTTTGTGTGATGGTGTGTTATTTTGTGGATTTGAGAGATTAAAGATTGGTTGTTTTGGTACCAAGTGTTTAGCATCAAAAACACCATCGTTTACAATGTTTTTATTTTTGGTCCAAAACCTTGACTTGTCATTGTTATTACTTGAGATAGGGGTGTCTTTGTAGAGTTTGATTTGTCGCTTGGCTATCAAGTCTTTTTCAATGAGTAGCCCCATTTCAATGACCTTACTAAAGGAAGTAGGACATTGTATTTGTATTTGATAGCTCAAGTCAACATTTAAGTGGTGAACAAACATCTCGGTCATTTGTTTCTCTGGGCTATGGTATGGACATTTGTTAGCAAGTTGTCTCCATCTTTGTAAAAATGAGGTGAAGGATTCTCCCCCTTTTTGTTTATTGTTACAAAGATTCCAACATTGAGATTTCATGCTCAATGTTATAGGATAAATGGGTCACAAATTTATCCACTAGTTCATTAAAGGTTTGAATGTCAGGAGGTAATTAGGAGAACCATTCCATTGCTTGTCCTCCCAAACTGTGTCGAAATAGTTGCATAATGTATGTTTCATTGTGAGTGACTTCTAATCAAGAAGCACTAAATTTTCTTATATGGTCATGCGGTTCACCTTTTCCTCTATATTTATCAAATTTTGGGACCTCAAATTTTGAGGGGAAAGGTATCATGACCAAACTTTTGTCAAAAGGATATGGTGAAATATCCTCTAGTGAGTAGTGCTTTGTGGAAGCTCCTATTTGGATGTCCACAAGTTTTTGTTGCAAGACTTGGATTTGTTGCGTTAATGAGTCGAAAGGGTTTCATGTATCTTTAGTCTTCTCATTTTGGGGAACCTCTTTTCTGTCTTTGGGAATTTCTATTTCATTTGAAGAGTTTGTCTCTCAATTTTGAGATGTCAAAATCAGATGGTAGTTTAGTCCCTTTTTGTTCTACCATAAGTGTAACATCGGAAAATGTCCCCTTGGGGGCTTTTCCTTTATAAGGTTTAGGTCCCAAGTCTTTAGTGTGCATTTAGGACATCTTACATCATATTTCAACATCCTGATGGAACGAACCCTGGCTTTTATGGAAAATAACACCTAGGGGGACCACTTGAACCTAACCCTACCTAAAATCGGGGGGAGGACTTGGGCGCCCACACCATAGTCCTACCCTATTTTGGGTTAGACCCAAATTTTGGGTGTTGGCTTATGACCGTTATTTGGGTCTTATACCGACACGACAAGTTTGAATTATGAAATTCTTGGTGGGAGTGTTTGTAGTTGCATATAAAAGCATGTTTAGGCATTCATTTGTAGACTAGAGATTATTTTCATGTGATTTTGGCATCCTAAAGGTGATTCATCTTTCATTGTGTTGCAAGAGCAAATTTGTGTTGTTTATGTGTTTGTATTTGCAGATTTGAGAAATCATCTCCTGATGGCATGAAGAGCTTATTCCTCCCATGAGATCTTCACTACAAGGTGACATCTATTGTGATTATTGAGCATTTATCATTTGGATTTTTCCTCTGCCTCCCAAGGGCACGCACTCTCTATCTGACAACGGTGTTTGAAAGACTTGAATGTCTCTCTAGGGCTTGACTAAGGCAAGCCTCTAAACACCACAACCTCCTCCCAAAGTTTTCCTAATTACAGGTTATAGGTTGGAGTTTAGACAAAGTGAAGTGGCAGGAGCATACAACAAAGTGTCAAAATTGTAGATCAGAGAAGAAAATAGCTCCCTGGACTAGAGCACCCGCTCATTAGTCCTCAAAGTTCCATGATGGGAAAACCTTTGGTAAAACAAGAATAGGTTGCAAGTCTTGTTTGTAGATCTCGATAGAAACCAGGGCCTTAGACTTGGGTACCCACTCCTTAGTCCCTGACTATTCCACTTCCAAACCCCAAAAATAGGTGCATAGTTATTTGTCATTTTACATCTTTTTGTAGCAGTATTTTTTTATATTCATCCGTTTACTATCATATTTACATAATTAGGGTTTTGAGGTATAATTGAGCATAAGAGAACATAATTGGAAATCAAATCATAAAAATCCAAGCTTCCCTACATCTCATAGTGACCTAGGGTATGATAGTACTTTGCAATTCGACCCTAGGTCCTTGAATGAAAGGGTGAAAGGAGGATACACACAAACTATCAAAAACCAAACATCCAAATTCCACCCTTTACATTTTGGTGAACCCATGTTATTGGACTTGTTTGCCCTTTCTAAGTGTTTTGATTTAGATTTGCATTGATTTTCATTCATTCATATAGTCAATCATCTTATTTCATTGGAAAACTTACAAAAAAATTGAAAATTTTGAAAAAATTGAAAAAATTGCATGCTAGGGTTTTGCATGTTGTATTAATTAAATTCAATTTCATCAAATTTCTGATTTTTACATTAGATCTGAGTTAATTTACATAAAATTAAAAAAAAAATCATTAGTTTGCATTTCATTTTCATCATAAAATTGCTAGGGTTTTGTTGAAAATTGTGAATTTTGCATATAACCTAGTCATTCCAAAATCTAGGGTTTGTAGGTAAAATCTTATTTCATATTTTTCTACTGATTTTAGAGACTCATTCAAATTTGCATTTGGCTGTAGTCATGCATTTTAGTACAAATTTGCATTTAGATCTTAAAATTTTGGATTTTCGCATAGAAAATTTTAGCAAAAACTAGCATTTTCATCAATTTTTCACTAGATTTGCACTTGCATTTTGCATGTTAGGGCTTGGAAATCATTTTAAGATCTGATTGTTGGAATTAGGCTAGACAATTGAGATGGGGGGTGAATCAGTTATCCCACAAAATTGACTTTTTCTATTTTTAATCTTCTTTCACAACTTACAAACAGATTTATGATGTGAACATTAAAGCATGAAACTATAACATATGAGCATAACACAATTAACACACTTGACACCAAGATTTTTGACATGGAATCCCAGTTAAGGGAAAACCAAGGTGGGGATTAACCCACAACATTCATACCCTATTAAAAATACTTGAATATGGGAAGGCACTTGCCTTCGGGCGCACTGCCCAGAGCTTACTGCTCAAAAGAGGCTCATTGCCTACAGAATTTATGTTTAATACAAAAGGAATTAACTAAGAAATAACATCTTCTTCATGCCTGGTTCAGTCTCATTAAATGCTCATAAAACTTTTCCTCTTCTCCCAAATACTTCTTCACTATCACTTCAACCTTTACTATTCTTGTTCGTCTACTCCTCTTCTCTGCTTTGTCTCTGATCCTTCCTTCAAATATGATTATTTCGCACAAGGATGATTTTCCACAACTCAATTGTATGCCTTTATATGCTTCATCAACTTTGGAATAAACATCAAGGTCAGCACTCCAAACATCTAACTTAATGCGAATCACTAAGCCGTCGGCCAAACATAACTAGACTCAAATCTTCCTTGATCAACATGCCACACTCCATAGAATTGCTCATAGATCATCCAACACGCTTGTATCATCCGGTTGGCCAAGACTGGGAAAAATAGCAATGCTAAAGAAGAAATCTTTCAACAAAGAGCTCAATCTTCAATGCGGATCTCTAGTACAATAGTCGCATGATCCAGAGACCTCCACAAGCACATTAAATTTAACAAAGACATCCGCACTCCTCCAAATTATCAGAATCACTTGCATCTTCTCCCAAAACCTTAAGAACATTGTCTGCCATGATTGTCACACTAGAAAGATTTCTTGTGGACCTCTAAACCCTGAACCACTTGAGTTAATGATACACACTAACTTCCCAAACATGCCTCTAGAACTGGAGATCATAATATTTCAATGCGGAGCAATCCGAACCAATTTACTATCACTATCTCTTCTGAATATAGCAAAACCCAGTTCTACTCAGATGGCCATATATTTTTCAAATCTTCATGTGAACCTCTCAAAATTTAATTGGAGCTACTTCAGATAATCTTCTACATAGCCATATGGTCCGCATACATTGATCTTCATTAATTTTCTCAATATCCTCAACATTCCAGTCTTCTAAACAAGTAACAAAATAGGATACAGTTGACACTAATGGCAACAAGGATATGTTGACATCAATCACAACACCAATTAGGCACATATTTCCAACAATCTCCCCCTTTGTCATTGATGGAAACATATGATATGAAAAATTGATTCAACCATCAAGAAAAGAACTTCTCTCCCCTTCTCTTATCACTTCTGCAACTACTTTCTTCACTGCTCCCCCTTTCATTAGCAACTATTTTTTCACATGACCTCTCCCCCTTTGACATCAATGGAAAAGGGTACATATTTCCAATCTTTTCTTCCCCTTTTTGTTTTAGATTGATCTCAAAATTTGCATACTGACTACTCCCCCTGAGTAGTATCTCCTTAACATCAATCTGGATCACAAGATATGACTGTAAATTCCACCAGACTGATGCACCCTAGTGCATCTTAGTTCTGATCAGGAGGGGTAATAACCTCTAACTTCTCACTAAGATACTCAAAAGTATCTTTGGATAGACGGTTGGTGAAAATATCTGCAATCTGATCCTTTAAAGAAACAAACTCCAATCTGACTTCATTCTCATTAACCTTCTCTCTCAAAAAGTGAAACTTGATTGATATGTACTTTGTCTTTGAATACAACACCAGATTCTTTGAGATGCTTACTACACTTGAATTATCACAAAAGATTGTGACAGGATCCTCAAACACAATTCTGATATCCTTCAGCATTTGATTCATCCATAGAACTTGAGTACAATTGTTTGTTGTTGCTATATACTCTACCTCTATTGTAGATAGGGATATTGCCCCCTACTTTTTTATCAACCAAGAAACCAATCTACATCCCAAGAAGAATGCACCACCACTAGTAATTTTTCTATCATCCACATCTCTTGCTCAATCAGCATCTGTGTGTGCATGAAAAGTGAAGTCATTATCCTTTGGATACCATAAGCCATAATCAAGTGTCCCTTTGAGATATCTAAAGATTCTTTTGATTGCTACAACATGGGATTCTCTAGGATCAGCTTGACATCTAGCAACAAGTCCAACTGCATTCATGATATCAGGTCTGGTCTGAGTTAGATAGAGCAATTCTCCAATAATTTATCTATACCTTTTCTTATTTGCCTTAAGGGAGTCATCATCTTTACACAGTTTACATCTGGTTACCATGGGTGTACCCATCGGCTTTAAATCTTCCATTCCAAACTTTTTCAACAATTCTCTTATATACTTAGATTAAGACATGAAGATACCTTTATTTGACTGAATGATTTTCAGACCTAAGAAGAAATTCATTTCACCAAACATGGACATCTCAAATTCACTCTACATCTGATCAGAAAATGTTTTGCACATACTCTCATTTCCACCAAAATTGATATCATCAACAAATACCTCAATAATCAAAATGTCCTCATGATCAATCTTGAAGTAAAGATTACTGTCAGCAGTGCCTTTGCTATATCCTAGCTTTAGCAGATACTTATCTAATCTTGCATACCAGGGTCTTGGGGCTTGTTTGAGTCCATACAATGCTTTCGTCAACCTGCAAACCATATCTCCTTGATCAGACAACTGAAATCCTTCCAGTTGCTCAATGTAGACTTCTTCTTCCAACTCTCCATTCAAGAATGCTAACCTTGACATCCATCTGATAGACCTTGAAATCTTTGTAAGAAACAAATGCAAGAAATAATCTGACTGCCTTTATTCTTGCCACTAGAGAAAAAGTTTCTTCAAAATCAATTTCTTCCACTTCAGAATATCCTTTGCATACCAGCCTTGCTTTGTTTCTTACAACTTCACCATCTTCATTTAGTTTATTCCGAAATACCCATTTAGTTCCAATCACATTTTTTTCTTCAGGTCTAGGGACAAGATACCAAGTGTGATTCTTTTCAATTTGTATTAATTCTTCTTCCATGGCTTTTGCCCAGTTTTCATCATTGCAAGCTTCACTTACTGAATTTGGTTCAGTCTTTGAAATCAAATAAATCTCCTCTTGATCTTTAGCAATTCTTTACATAGTTCAAACATCTTTATGCCTATCTCCTATGATCTGATCTTTAGGATGATTCAGTCTTACATACCTAAGAGTTTTGGGATTTATTCAAACCTCTGTTTCTTGAGCTTGTTCTTCAACATCTATACTAACCTCTTGAGTCACTAGATTTTCCAGATCAATCTGAATCTGAGTCTAGGTTTGAACTTGTCTTCCTTGACTTTCACTTTCATCTTGATCATCTGATTCATATCCACAAGACCTAGAATGTCCTTCTTTTCTCTCATCAACTCTAACATTTGCACTTTCAACAATTTTTTTCAATCTTTTGTTAAAGCACCGGTATGCCTTGCTTCAAGTAGAGTAACCTAGAAATATCCCTTTATCACTTCTTGGTTCAAACTTTCCTAGATCCTCATCTCTTTTGATATAGCGCTTACTACTAAAAAATTTGAAGTATCTCACAGTAGGAGGATGAACAAACCATAGTTCATAAGGGGTCTTACCAAAATTGCCTTTGATTTGCACCTGGTTGAGAGTGTAGAAAATCAATCTTATCCTAGATGATAAGATAGAAAACTAATAATGAGTCCCTAATTAACTTAAGATATTATGTGCAATATTACACTTAGGATAAATATGTCTAAATTATAAATATTACACCAACACCCCCCTTAAGTGCAACTTAGGGAGGCTACACACTTAAGCTAAAAGGAAATATGGGTCACGATAATAAGGCTTGATCAAGTACCCACATAAAAATAGATAGGAAAAGGAGAAAACCTATTGGCAACAAAAATCCTAACCAATTGTGTCCAAACTTTGAAAAATAGATGAAGAAGCTGCAACTGATGATACTGAACTGTGATGTAAAACTAATCCATAGGAACAAGTACCATGAAGATTTAGGAACATCAACCATAATGAATGGCCCTCAAACTGAGATGTGACTCGATGTGAATCAGATGCAAGATTCAGGATCATTAACCATAGGCTCTCAATCTGAGATGTGAATTGATGTGAGCCAAAATGTATCAAGTTATGAGCAAGATGTGGCATATTACACTAAATTGATAGGATTTGTGGTACTTTATTTTAGTGTGTTTAGAACTTAGGTTTTACATACAGGAGTTACAAAATATGGACAACAATCAAGATGATGATGTTGATGCAAAACTTGAAAACTCTATTGAAGAAATCATGCTGAAATCTGCTCCAAAGGAGATGGCTGTGAAAGATGCCCTCTGATTGGGATAATGCCAAGATTGAATGTTGGCTACTGGTGAGAGGTATGGATTGTCCAATCGGAATCTTAGTGGCAATCAAAAAATGTTTCCCAATTTTACTTATTAATGTAAAAATTGTTTTTTATAAACATAATTAAAATATTATTAAAAAAACTTTATTAAAAATTTAATAAAGAAAATTATTTATTAATTTTTTTATTTATTTAAAAAACTTTAATAAAAAATATATTATTAAAGAAAAACTTATTAAAAGTTTTATTTATATTAAAAAACTTTAATAAAAATTATTAAAGGAAAAACTTTATTAAAAGTTTTGTTTATTTTAAATATTAAAAAAACTTTTTAAAGAGAAAAAAGATTTAAATTTTTTTTTAATTTTTTAATTAAAAAAATAACTCCGGCGTAGGAGGCGCCACCCCTATCACTGCTTAAAATTTTTTAAGCTTGTTTTTCTTTTTTAATTAAAAAATTAAAACTCTTAAAAAAATGTTGCGAAATATAAAAAAAAAAAATTAAAATTGTTTTAAAAAATAAAAGGATTTAACCAAATTTCAATTCTAACAAACCACATTTAAAGAAATTTTACAACCTAGTCTTGTGACACACTGGGATCCATACGGATATTGTACCAGCAGCACCTAAGGACTTAGAGGCTGGCCTATAGATGGATGTGCACATGATATGGCATGTTTATAGCTGATCCTAAGGGATTTCAACCTTCTAGAATCAATGTTGGGCTCCTATTTGGACCAGGGAACACCTGTTGAAACTTGCAGACTGGATCTTCAATTCAGGAAGTTGGTTACATGATCCCACTTTGATACGATGTGATATTTCTTGCTGAAAGGATTGATAGCAATCACAGAGCCTGGATAAAATCTGCAAACAAAAATAAACTTTGACAAAAGATCTCAATATTGCCAAAATATGCAAGCATATTATCAACAATAGGAAAAATATAATCTTGGGGGATTGGTGTAGAAAATACATAAAAGAACATTACTTATATAGCAAGGTGAGACTCAAGATGACAACTCACAAGATTATATCTAGGTCATAAAAGTAAAAAATCAATCTTATTCTAGATGATAAGATATACAACTAATAATGACTCCCTAATTAACCTAAGATATTATGTACAATATTACACTTACGATAAATATGTCCAAAGTATAAATATTACACCAACAACAAATAACACCATATTTATGTGGAAAACCCAAGAAGGGAAAACCACGATGAGGATTAGCTCATAATATATGAATGCTCACTATAAATTACAACTTTGTTTTAGGGCTACAACCGAAGGAATCTACTACTCCCTAAAAAAGGTTTTAGGGTCACTCCCAAAGGAGCTATAACTACCTCTTGACTTTTTTTAGGGCTACAACCCAAGGAAGTAACTACTCCCTAAATTGAAAATGAACTCACTAAATATTACAACATGACATTCCTTCTACTGTCTGAATTTGACAATGAAACTTAGTTCTTTGATGATTGTACTCATACTTTGACAACCTTAGTAACTCTTTAAAATGTCTTCTCTTCACTTTACTGACTCACTGCCATCAGCCATCAAGAAGTGTTACCTTTGGCTCACTGCCTCTGGAAAACAATTGGGAACACTCCTTACTTCCTTTCTATCACAAATATGTCTTCAAGATGAATTAACAAACTCTAACACTTCTTCTCTTTCTCCTTCAGTTGTACATCATAATGCATATGATATTCATACTCTTCTCTTTATACTCTCATATTTTCATTTTTACAATCATACCTCACCTAGACCAACTATGTTTACAATATATATAGGACATTAGATTGATTTTATTGCAAGTTGGCCAATACAACAAGAATATTACATCTTAGAAGTCAACTAGAGATCTGAATAAGAAACTTGCATAGGACAAGCCCTATCATGGACTACACACTACTCCAGAAGGAAACACACACCTTGCAAATCCCAACACATGCTTAGCACAGTCCTAAGAATCCTTTACATCATTATTCTTCAAGCAATCTCATCCGTACACATCGCTCATTTGAAATAGGATAGCCTTAAGTAGGAAAACATGGAACTTGAAGCATAATGGCCACAACCACTTGAAAACATTGTGCAGTACTAGAGACAAGAAATATCCTCATGAAATTCATCTAGATGAGTCTTCATAACTCATAAAACATATCCAAACAAACCTTGCCCTCTGTAAAGAAAAGACATTATGTCACACACCTTCAAACATGTACTCTAGGACCAAACAACCATCCAGAACACACTATAACACACTATCATTGAGAAACTAATCTTACTGACCACCAAAATATATGAAACTTCAAGGAAACATACAATGCATATCCCTGAACATGTCCACAAAACTACATAGGTAATTCTTGTCTTCTAGAGAAATGTGGAGCATTTCAACAAGACTTCAACATTACTTCTCTCTGTCAGAATACAAACTAGAACTCCACCACTTGTAACTTTTATTGTGGATAGTGTGGAGACATAAGAATTTGGAAATAGTACCTCCACTAGACACTAAACTTAACTTCTAAACCTCAAGACATCATCTTCAAACATGGAGGAATGTGGAGCCAATCATTGCAGTACTGTGAATAGCTTCTTGAGAAACAACACTTTTTCAAACTACCAATTGCAAAACACTCTTCTTGTAATCTAAACAACATGAAAATTGGAACATTAAAGAATTGGCACTATCTTCCAATCTACAGAGGCACAAGATCAACAACATGAAAATTTAGAGCATTCTCCCAGATAATCTTCAAACCAGTCTTCCTGTAGCAGAAACTTTTACCAATATTTGGAGGCCAAAACTTCCTTGTATCAACACATGCATTCTTAGGAACAACAAGAGAGAGCATACAACATGCTTCATATCATCAACAACATCTCCCCAACATCAACAACACATCTTAGTACTTCTAATACCCATATTAATATGTCCTCTTTGCTGTCAACAAACATACTCAATGAATATTGTCTCTGCTGACTAAGAGCATTAGGAACATGACATCCAACCATGTGTTGGAAATTAAGGTGTCTCAACCTTTGTAAATTCCTAGCATTTAATATTTGTTTATATATTTATTTATTGGCATATATTGTATTTATGCTTTCACATCCTATTTTGTCATTTAGTGTGAGGTGGCATGGTGAGATGTCATCCTACTTGTAATACGACTTGGATGGTCAAGTCAACACATGAGAATATAGGGGTCCTATTTGAGGTGGCACTAATATTCCATGTGTCGGCATCTTATGGTGTCTGTAAGGAGTTATGATATATGACAGAATCCATTATATGTAAGAGCCAGAATTAGAGATTCCTATGACAAGTGAAGACAAGTGTGAGAAAGCATCTTTGCATGTGAGGAAGGCATCTTTATGTGCCAAAGTTTGACTATGACATGTGGTAAGAGGAATATGCTATTATTAGTCATGTATTACAAATTTTCTTACAATAGTAAATGATATCATGTATGATAGATTATATGACAACTGTAAGATGTTTAAGAGCATCTGTCATAGCTTATTCTTGGTTGGAGCACTCCATCTTGGAAAAGTCAAACTTACATGTTATGATAATTGAATGGAAGTTTCTTACATGTTGAAGAAGTTTCCTAAGACATTGGATTTTGACCATGAGGCCAATTTGGATGCCCACCTCTAGAAGCTTCCCATGTTGACCTTGTAAACTTTATAAACATAAGTTCTTAGAGTTGGATTTGGATAGTTGATTTGTAGGTACTTTTATGCTGCAAAAATTGCTCAAGAACTGACATCTTGAAGACTCCTAAAAGAACATGCATTGCAAGAGTACTGTAATCACCATTAGATTTGATAATACATTTTGCAGGTTTTGGATGTTGGAGTCCAGGACAACACTAAGAGGGGGGTGAATTAGTGTTTTGTAAACTTTTACAAATTTTTGCACCTTTTAAATTACAAGACAAAGAGAGATGAGGACATCAATAATTTGTTAAACATATATGTACAAGTATGAATTAACAAAAGACATGAGATTAAGACACAAAAGATTATACAAGAGGAAAACCCTCCTCGGGTAGAAAAACCTCTCAAAATTGTCTCACTGGATTATTCAAAACCTCACTGGTTACAAATAGGTCTCACTGACCAAAGAAGCTTCACTAGCTTTACAAAATGCCTCACTGGGATGTACACAATCACCATCATCAAAACATACTTCTTAGTGTACAAGAAATGATTGCAAGTCAATCTGATTTGCACCATTACATAACATGTCTTCTTTGAATTTACATATACCTTTGCAATCATACTCAATCTAATCTGAATATAAATCTCATGATCTTTGCACAATCAATTCACTTGATGCACAATCAATTGCATATTGTCTTTATGTTTGACATGGTTCAACATGTGAGTTTGTTGCATAATATCTTCAACTTGTGTTTTATTCATCACATACAAAACATAATGTTTTATCTGTATTTTCTCTTCAACATAATTTTCACAAAAATATCTTTAATACTGCATGTTTGTCCACACACACATATCCTCATTTTCACAACCTACATATTTATATTACTTCTCATTAAACCCTTGATTTTCCACATTTAAATCAACCTGCATTTTTATTTTCTCTGCATAAAACATTTTCAAACAAAATCCATTTTCATTCAAAAACCTTATTCACAATGTCATTAAGATGATAAATCTTTCATCTTCCTCTTTTCAATATTCTTCAATCTTTTTATCTTCTCCAATCTGCAAAAAATAATCTTCAATATTCTTCAATATGCAAGAATAATCTTTAATAAGATTAAATCATTTTGTCTCTATCAGAAATAATAAATTTCTTCAATATCTTCCATATTTGGACCCACTACTCATCTCTATGAGAATAAGAAGAGAAAGGCATTAAAAAGCCTATAAACTTCACTCATAAAGAATAAAAAATCAACACTCCACTCATTTTAGATAGAATACAAAAAGAATTCCTCCTTTCTCTCTTCTGCCACACAAGGTATTAAAAAATAGAAAAGGAATCTTCAAAAAATTACTTTTAAAATCTGCAACAAAAACTTCCACTTTAATAGCTAAAAATAGCCTAAAAAAAACCTTAAACAATGCAGTCAAATAGAAATGACGTCTAATTGCACGTCAATATGCAAGCATATGTAAGAGGGTCAAAGTTTAAATATTAGCCACCGACCTTCATCTTCACACCGAACGATCTTTTCAATAAAAGCCTTTGATCATGGAATTGGCACCTATCCGCTCAAGTCAAGACCTAACCTATCAGTAGCAAATGCAGAGAGGGCCAATTTTCATAACGTGCTAATACCCTTCAACAAGTAATCATTAGTGATATGACCTACGATCACAAGTCAACAATAAAATAAAACAAAAAATGCAAACACCACATGACGGGTAAAAATGGGCTTAAGGTATAGTGACTTAGTAATTTTTAAGGATTTAAGAGCTTATGAAGACATGTATGAGTAGATCTTAGAAAGGTAATAGAAATACTCAGAGTTTTTGATCAATAGGACTATGCAGAATGTGAGAGGTGAAAGAAATCTAGAGACCAATGCTATAAGAGAACAAAAACATATGGAACTAATATCCTCGAGGCATAAGTTATGATTAGAAGCATATGGATATGTCATGAAATAATCAAAACATCTGATATGATATGTATTAAATGAACAAGCTCCTTTGCATCCAATGAAATAATGACTCTACATGATTGCATATCCACCTTTGAAGATTCTCTTCTCTTGATTGATAAAGATTTCCAATTCCAACTAAAACCAAAACACTTACAATTCCAACTAATGATCTTAAGACACAAACATCTCATGATAGCACTGTTGTGACCTAATCACACATCACCCCATTGCAAATGGGGACCCCCTTTTTTTGAGCTCCAATGCTTTTCCTTGAGCCTTGGATGATGTCTTAGGTTTGTTTCATGATGAAGTTGGTGGTAATAACAAGGTAAGTTGTGCCTCAAACAATTGAATGACAACCTCATGCTCTGGATTTAGATGAAATCTTAACAAAGGACAAGCTTAGAGCCAAGGCGCAATTCAGGAGATTAACAATGAGCAAAATGTGCCTCCAAAAAAATTAGCTTCAAACTAATCTAAACCTTGGTGCCTTGATATGAAGTGATGTTCCGACCCTTAAGATGCCTTAAACATTCAAAATTTTGTTAGAAAATGGCCTAAGGATGATAGGTGCAGATCTCCATCTATAGAACCACCAAAGTGTGCTTGGGCTTGGTGGAGGACAAACATCATCCAGGGACTCCAATTTGTGCCCAAGGATCAACATGAAGTGATATGACTTAGAAAATCTTGAGAAATACCAAGAGGAGTGAAGGCGCATGGTGCAGGAGCACCTACCTGACAGCTAGCCTTCATGAGGCAGTTAGTTAATTTGAGTCTTGTTAATGTTTCCAAGAAGGTCTGATAAGACAAAATGCATGTAATAAGGTCATGCTGACCGTACTAAGATCATGCTGACCATGTTTTACTATTTTTAGATAGTTTGTTAGGATAGTTGTCATACTGTAGGACCGGTTGGATCTCCCAGCCGCCTGGAGAGATTTCCCAGCCGCTTGGAGTCGGGTCAGTAGTACTCGCAGGAAAACCTATTTAAGCATGAGGATCGGTTGGTATTGTAGATATCGATCGAGCTAGGTTGCAGAGAGTGAGACAGAGAGAGAGACTGAGCATTGTATTTACATCTTTTGAAATCAAATAAAGTGATCCTGTTTGTGTTTAGCCTCTGTTGAATTCCACTGTTTGGTCGCTTTGCTGGTTTGGTGGTTTCATGGATTTGCTGATCCATTCCACCGGTTGATTCATCGAATCGGTGGAATGGTTATGTACAGTAGGTTAGGTTTTAGCTTGTTTTCTGTTTGCATGCAGGTGTGCAGGATCGCCGTCGAGAGATGTTAAGAACCCTAGCATGGGTATGTGCTAGGTCGAGCTGATAGAGTTTGGAAGATCACCCTAGAAGTGGATCGAGTCATCCCAGGAGGTTCGGCGGATCAGAACGGTGAAAATCCGCTAAGGCTGGAAATTTGTCAAAACGGCATCATCAGGATAATTTGGTGAATATCCTGCAGTCGCTTCGGGCATCGTCATCTGGATAAGGGGAGATGAGCATGATGCTATTGATTGCATAAAGTGAAAGTGCGTCAAGGTGATCATCATCAGGAGTTGCCGAGGAGGAGCGTATCGGCATAAGGTAGAAGATCAGGTTGATCGCGGGCCGAAAAAAAGTTAAGTTTGGCCAACAGCAGGATATGACATCATCATCATCAGGATATACGTCATCAGGATATTTCGGAATAGCAGGATATTGAGGAGCTGCATGTGACGTCATCGTCATCAGGATATACGTCATCAGGATATAGGAGTGACGTAAGCATCGAAGGGACGATGCGTAGAGTTAAGGTTTGTCATCATTAGGATATATGGGAGGAACCAGATGTTCCATATCCTGCTGATTAACATGATGTTGAACATCATGATGCTGAAGATAGTGAAGACGGAAGTTGTCGGTGAGATGAACAGTGGACGTCAGGAGGATGTTCGCGCTTGCCGAATGTGATGATGATGCTGCCGATAGTCGAATATCATGATGCTGTTGACATGCGAAAGGGCGAAGGCTTGTCATCAGGAGGATATCGTTCGGCAGAGTAAATATGATGATGCTGACAGTGTTAAGGAAAACATGATGATGATGATGATGATGATGGGTTGCGGACATCCATGCTGTGTGTTAAGGTTTTAGTGTGGATGCCTCTGCATCATAGTGGTATCAGAGCTCAGCAAAAGGTCTGGGCTGTTGTGTGTTGATTCTGTCACTGAAAGGGCAGAGGTAGAGTTGATTGTGTGTTGTGAATTGATTGAGAGGTTGACAAAATGCCTCCGAAAGGTAGTGGTACTGCAAGGGAATTGTAGGAGATGAAGGAAAAACATGCCAGAGAGATGAGGAAGATGAAGGAGCTTGCTGAAGCACTTCAAGCCAGGCTTGTAGCCCTGGAAAAGAACAAAAAGAGGGAAGTGGAAGACAGTGAGTCTGAAGAAGATGAAGATACTGTTGAAGAGTATGAAGAAGTAGCTGAAGATCTGGATGCTGAAGACCAGAGATTGGCAAAATTGTTAAAGGCAGTGCAGAGTGATAAACCTAAGGTAAAGGTTGATGTTTCCAAGTATAATGGAAGTTTGAATGAAGATGAGTTGCTGGATTGGATTGCTGCACTTGATAATCACTTTGAATGTGAAGATGTTGCTGAGGATCAGAAGGTAAAGATTGCAAAGACCAAGTTAGGAGGTCATGCTTTGGTATGGTGGGATTATGTACAATCTGAGAGAAGGAAACAAGGGAAGTCAAAGATCACTTCATGGGATAAGATGGTAGCAAGGATCAAAGGTAAATTCTTGCCTAGGGATTATGAAATTCAGATGTTTAAGAAGCTGCAATTTTTGAGGCAGAAGGAAATGGATGTGAAGGCATATACTGAGGAGTTTTATAAATTGAGTATGAGATCTAGTAATCATGAGAATGAGGTAGAAAAGGTGGCTAGGTACTTGGCTGGTTTGAGGTTGAACATACAGGATGAGTTAGTTTTAGCTAACCCTAAGAATGTGGAGGATTGTTATCAAATGGCAATCAGAATTGAAGCAAAGATGAATAGAGGACAAGATAAGTCCATGAGAGGAAGAGGAAACAATATGAGGGGAAGGGGAGCAGCCCCTACACAAAAGCAAACCAATGAGGGTCAAGAAGACACTGGTAAAGGACAGGGACAGTCTGATTTCAGAGGTGGATGGAAAGGTAATAGAGGAAGATTTGGAGGTGGTAGAGGTTCTACTACATTTTCAGGAAAGTGTTACACCTGTGGTGAGTTTGGGCATCCATCCTTCAAATGTCCAGAAAACAAGGGTTCATCATCCAGAAATGATAGAACACCTGACAAGAGAGTACAAATTGTACAAGAAGAGAAAGTAGAGCAAAGTGTGCAGAGTTCACACACTTATCCAAGAGATAAGGAGCCTGACTATTATGCATATCCTGAGGAGGGAGAAGCATTGATGCTAAGGAGAATTAGTTTGCAGGCATCAAAGGATCTGATGCAAAGAAGAGCTCTTTTCAAGACCATATGCAAGAGCAAAGGTAAAATATGTAAGGTTCTCATTGATACTGGTTCAACAGACAACATGGTATCTCAGGAAATGGTGGATAAACTAAATTTGGAAAGGATTCCACATCAGCACCCTTACAAGGCATCTTGGGTGAGTGATAGTCAATCACTTTTTGTCTATGAATAGGCATATGTGGATTTTCAGATTGGAGCATATCAGGATAGAGTTTTGTGTGACATTTTGCCCATGGAATGTTGTCACCTACTATTGGGTAGACCATGGCAATTTGATAGGAGGGTACTGTATGATGGGTATGCTAATACCTACACCATCAAGAAAGATGGGAAGACTATTAAGTTAATGCCATTGCAGGCAGATGCTGCAGCACAGGGGGCAGCCAAAATCATTTTGATGGGAAAGAAGGAATTTGTGCAGATGCCTATAGGAGCAAACATACAGGCAGTTGAGGACACTGCAGGGACAGGAGTTGTTCAGGACAACAGGTTGAAGAAAGTTTTAGTTTTGACTGACAGAGGTCAGCAGCAGGTGCAGAAACAGGTTTGCAAACAACAACCAGTTGAGAGGAATGACAAGGATGTTGTCATAGTTGGGACTATTGTTTGTCCTATAAAGGTTGAAAGAAAGATAGAGTTGAACATTGCAGAAGTTCAAGAGGCAGTTCAGACAAAGGTTCTGGTCAGACAACCTGACAAACACAGGGTATGTGAGAGAAAAGCCTACATTGACAGGCATGAGGATTTACTTGCCAGAAAGCAAGTTACAGTTCAGAAGTCTTGGAGCAGCCAAGAGCCAGCAGAGGATAAAGCTGGAATAGGTCAGAACACTGACATGACAAAGTGTAAAGGTGGAGGACTTCCACATACCAACTCATGGGACATGAGTTCTTTTCTGTTGGGGAGTATGGTGCAGGAGCACCTACCTGACAGCTGGCCTTCATGAGGCAGTTAGTTAATTTGAGTCTTGTTAATGTTTCCAAGAAGGTCTGATAAGACCAAATGCATGTAATAAGGTCATGCTGACCATACTAAGATCATGCTGACCATGTTTTACTATTTTTAGATAGTTTTTTAGGACAGTTGTCATACTGTAGGACCGGTTGGATCTCCCAGCCGCCTGGAGAGATTTCCCAGCCGCTTGGAGTCGGGTCAGTAGTACTCGCAGGAAAACCTATTTAAGCATGAGGATCGGTTGGTATTGTAGATATCGATCGAGCTAGGTTGCAGAGAGTGAGACAGAGAGAGAGACTGAGCATTGTATTTACATCTTTTGAAATCAAATAAAGTGATCCTGTTTGTGTTCAGCCTCTGTTGAATTCCACTGTTTGGTCGCTTTGCTGGTTTGGTGGTTTCATGGATTTGTTGATCCATTCCACCGGTTGATTCATCGAATCGGTGGAATGGTTATGTATAGTAGGTTAGGTTTTAGCTTGTTTTCTGTTTGCATGCAGGTGTGCAGGATCGCCGTCGAGAGATGTTAAGAACCCTAGCATGGGTATGTGCTAGGTCGAGCTGATAGAGTTTGGAAGATCACCCTGGAAGTGGATCGAGTCATCCCAGGAGGTTCGGTGGATCAGAACGGTGAAAATCTGCTAAGGCTAGAAATTTGTCAAAATGGCATCATCAGGATAATTTGGTGAATATCCTGCAGTCGCTTCAGGCATCGTCATCCGGATAAGGGGAGATGAGCATGATGCTATTGATTGCATAAAGTGAAAGTGTGTCAGGGTGATCATCATCAGGAGTTGCCGAGGAGGAGCGTATCAGCATAAGGTAGAAGATCAGGTTGATCGTGGGCCGAAAAAAAGTTAAGTTTGGCCAACAGCAGGATATGACGTCATCATCATCAGGATATACGTCATCAGGATATTTCAGAACAGCAAGATATTGAGGAGCTGCATGTGACGTCATCGTCATCAGGATATACGTCATCAGGATATAGGAGTGACGTAAGCATCGAAGGGACGGTGCGTGGAGTTAAGGTTTGTCATCATCAGGATATATGGGAGGAACCGGATGTTCCATATCCTGCTGATTAACATGATGTTGAACATCATGATGCTGAAGATAGTGAAGACGGAAGTTGTCAGTGAGATGAACAGTGGATGTCAGGAGGATGTTCGCGCTTGCCGAATGTGATGATGATGCTGTCGATAGTCGAATATCATGATGCTGTTGACATGCGAAAGGGCGAAGGCTTGTCATCAGGAGGATATCGTTCGGCAGAGTAAATATGATGATGCTGACAGTGTTAAGGAAAACATGATGATGATGATGATGATGATGATGGGTTGCGGACATCCATGCTGTGTGTTAAGGTTTTAGTGTGGATGCCTCTACATCAGCGCATTTCATCATCTCTAGAGCCATCAACTTGTACCTTGGGAGGAAGATGTTAGAGGTTGTAAAGGAAACTTGTGCCTTGAAGAATTAGACTCCTGAGACACTTTCAATTGCCTAAATCCAAAGAATTCATTCACCCAAAGCTAGGTGCCAATTTGCACTTGAAGGGACTCAAATGTACGCTTATAGTTAAACTTGTGCAATCATCATTGGTAATGGTAAAATGTGTGTTTGGAGACCTACTAAAGGTCCAAACTTAGCTAGGATTGCTTCAAATAGGCTAGGTGTACTTTTGAATCTAGAGAATCACATTTGGGCGCCTTGACATGAAAGTGTCTAAACCCATGAAAAATTGTGCCTAAAAGAGATTTTGCATTCTTTGAGTTCATAAGAATTGATCAAGCTCACAAAATACATCCCAAACTAAGGCACATTTTTTACCTCTGAAGAAGTCCAATCTTGTACCTACATCAGAATATACTTGATTTCATGAGTGTTGAGTGTTAATACTTCTCCTTGAGCTTAGGCAATGGTTTGGATTGATGAAAGTTGAAGTAAACACCCATCCAAGTAACTTAGGTGCACTTTCTCACCTCTAGTAATCAATTCTGGTGCCTTGGAAACAAAAGTCTGTAACCATAATAGTTGGTTCCTAGGGATGAAGTAATAAAGTATTTCAAATCATTAGAATGCGTAAAAACAAGCTAAGTAACTTAGGCACACTTTTCCACTTGGACAACCTTAAATTTGTGCCTTAAGTAAAAGGACATGAATCAATGATTGAGAGGACTTTACTTTGTCAGAAATAAGTATCTTTAAGTATCAACAAGAGTTTGAAGCCATAGAAATGCACTAATTGTCCTAGGTGCACTTTCACCTTTGTACAAACCTAAATCTGCGCCTCAAGGAAATCACATGAATTCACATCATAAGAGTGGGCGCCTTGAGAAAAAGAATCATTCTAAGGCATTTCCAATTGTTTAAAATCATAAAAATGGAAAATATAAGGCTCAAGTTGCTAGGTGTACTTTTACATATCCATAGACCTATATGTACCCCTAGACTTGGAAAGGGCTAATAAATGTTTGAAATGATTCCTATGTGCCATGAAATTCATTATTTATTAAAGGATTGATATGTTTCTTGGTTTGTGTTGCAGGAGCATTGATGGAACTAAGAAGTCAAACAAGGAGCAAAGCACCTGAAACCATCTTCAAGTAGGGAATGAAGTCAGGAGGCAGTCACTGCAAGGGAGACATCATTCTACTATGCCAAAAGAACACTTCAAGTTCATCGTGTCAGTACACTTCATCATCTGCATCAAGAGAAGACATTCATCTATCAATCTTCAAGCTCTTCCAGAATCTTCAAGTCTCTAAGAGAAGTCTCCTAATCGATGTTATGAAGGAATCATTATATTCACTACTCTCTATGAAGAAGATCAACATATATCTTGCCAAGAGAAGAAGTATCACAAAGTTAGGCAGATGAGCAACATGTATCATACACATCTGACTTACAAAAAACACAAGGCAAAATTAGCAAGGATACATTCTCAAAAATTCAAGTTCACCAAGCAATCACATTCGAAGACATCACACAGATGGTACAATTTGGGAATATGCCCAAAAGCATATTGAATAAATTGTTGGAATCCATAAGAGTTGTAGAGGTGGCACCTACATGGCATGCACATCATCCTCACCAATCACAGTTCGCCACATCGCCTGACTACATTCAATGCATCTACAACAAGCAAGAAGTCAAAGAGGATACCCAAATGGAAGATGCTTTAAAGATTCCATTTCATCCTTATCTTCTTGGAAAATGTGCCTTCATTGCCTCTCTTATGTACTAAAAATAGTAATTTGTTGTAACCAACTGCCGATGTGGCATAATCTAGGCCATTGGCTTTGCCAATCGATCCTAGCCTTTCATGTATTTTTAATCGCTATATAAAGGCCTTGTCACTTCATTTGTAAGAGTTAGTTCGTAGTTATTTTAGAGGAGTAGAGTAGGAAGAGACTCTTGAAATTATCTGAGAGTACTTGAAAATTGTTGTAAATATTTCTCAAGATTAATGCAAAGACATTGGAGCTCGCTTGGTGTTAAGTGTTGTCTTGTGGAATAACATGGTTTTTTGTATCTTGATGAAATGGAGAGATGTTTCTAAGTAGATTAGAAAGTATAGTAATAGTATCTCATTGGTGTGATGCATGTTGTATTGAAAATTTGATTAACTCCTAGCTCATGCTTTTGACATCCATCGCTGGTGGAGTGTCGTGTAAAGCTAGTCTGATCTTCATCATAATTTTCGTAAGTTCGATTGTGGATGCTTGTTTGAGTTGTGCCATCCAATGGGTGCTTATATGAGCTTTCATGATTTGAAAACCATTTGCTAACCTTAGGAGATTGCACCTACTCCATGTAGTTGTAGGCATTCTTTGTGAAGTGGAGTTAGGTTTATTAAGGAGTTTGTCTATTCATGCATCATCATTGCTTCATTGACCTTAGACTTGATTTCTCTAAACCTTTACCTTTTGATATTTCTTTTAAGTTTGATTGAAGAAGTTCCATTCATTCACATCCAAGGAGTAAGAAATTCCATACATGTTCGTGAAGAAGGAGGAATTCAGCGTAAGTCCCTTTGTGATTACCACCAAGATCACATCTATTCACTGAGTTTATCCATGTACAAGTTAAGACCTGACATCAAAGGAATCTTGTAGTGTTCTTGTTTGATCATATAATTCAGCATTTAGGAATCTTTGATCAAGAGAGGATAGGATACTCAGTATTTTATTCTATTGTTGTGTTGTCCAAAAAACATCATCAATAAGCACCTTGAGAAACACCTCAACAACATACCAATTTGAACACTACTTGCTAATGTCACAATAACTCTGACAAGATACTGGGATCAAACTTGGCCTCAATCAACATACCATCATTAAATCAAGGCATCATAATACCAAACATTGCCTTAATCAACTGAGGTCCTTCTCAATAGAACATAAGAGATATGAACCAAACCAATACCAACTGAGATCTTCTTTGAGGTCTTCCTGAACAACATCCTGACACATGATCTAATCAACATCACCTCAACCTTTGGCTTTAATGAACATGAAGACATTGCCCACAATCATGTTCCTTATCTATTGAAGCAACCATCACTATTGTGATCCTTGTATGAAGCAACTCTTGATTATCATTAACAGATGAAAACTTGGACATTATTAAACCATCTTAAAGATCAAACCATCTTCATGTGAAGCCTCCTGTTGAAGTATGAAGAAGTAAATCCAATACAAGCAAGTTAGTATCAATATCAAAGCATCCTTGATGAACAATGACAATGCATGATTAAGTCATGTTGATTAAGAGCATGACAACTCATGTCAACCTTTGTGAACCCCTATAATGAAGCAACAACTCCAAACCATCAATGGCAAAGAAAACAACTCAACATCCTCAACACCTTTTTCACATCAATGACAACCTGTCTCCATCAATCTCCCCCTTTATCATTGATGGCAAAACTACATGATGCAGTTTTCTCTCTCTCCCCCTTTTTGTCATCAAATGACGAAGGATAAATTAACTCCCCCTGTTAAACTGAAAACTACTCTTGAACTTGAGAGCAACAAGTCACCATGAAGCACCCATCTGAAGACATATATCCTGAAGCACAAAAATCTGAGAGCAATATCATGTGAGACACAACAACCAAAGCATCAAACCACTGTTATAAACTACCCATAGACTGTAGCACAATACCACTTCTTGTCACAACACCAAAAAGAAGATAAAGATGAAAAACTGACATTATTAAGATCCTCTGATCACTTCTTTTGACAATATGAAGATTGACATATATGAACTTAAACTTCATGCAAAAATATCATAACCACTTCAATACCCAAAAATACAAACATGAAGATAACTCATCATACTACTCAAAACTCATGATGACATGATGACCTCACAAGAAATGGCCTTCCCAAGACTTCCATGATAGTGATAACTATTGGCCCACGATTTCTGTTAAACCAAAAGGTCGACCTATCAATTTCTGACGCAAGCACCAGAGTTTTTGAATCCACAGGAGGCAGTTAGTCCATGTCACAAATCCCAAGGCTTTTTTGAACATGGGACCAACCTTTTGGGAGATGAAAGTACCAACTTTCCAACAATATACCCCCCAATGCCAACCCGAGGGGATTCGAACCCATGACCTTTCGCTCTGATACCAATTGCTGGCCCATGATTACTGTTAAACCAAAAGGTCAACCTATCAATTTCTAATACAAGTGCCAGAGTTAATGAATCCACGGGAGGCGGTTAGTCCATGTCACAAATCCCAAGGCTGCGTTGAACATGGCACCAACCTTTCGGGAGATGAAAGCACCAATTTTCCAACTTTGGAGTGTGCAGTTTTTCACCTTAAAGGGTTCTCTCCATGTATATCTTGTGTCACTTTGCATTCTACTTGTTCTTGTATGTTTTTTAATCTCTTTGTTATGTGTATCACACATTTGTAACTATAAAGGATCCAAAATTTACATAACATTCCCCTCATTAGTTCAGTGTAGGAAGCTATTCTACGTACCTTGCTTCCTTTTAGTTGGTATCAGAGCTTGATCACCTTTGGTCCTAGTTGTTGGGTAAGGGATTTTCTACTAATCTTTGATTTTGTGGGAGCTTGTGTAAATTATTTTGTGATCTTGTTGCCAGAAGGATATGGTAGGCACATCCAAAAGGATAGACTTGGAGAAGTTTAATGGTAGTAATTTTGAGTTGTAGAAACTCAAAATTGAGGACATGCTTGTGGATCAAGATCTATGGGAAGCTATAGCTGGCTCAAAACCAATGGAACTATATCAAGTAGACTAGGATCTCAAAGATCAAAAAGCCAATGGTCTTGTGAGACTCTCTTTAGTTGACTATATCTTCTTAAATGTCTATGAAGAGAAGATTGAAAAAGACCTTTGGAAGAAACTTGGAGATGATTTTTAGGCTAAATACCCAGTGAACAAGATATTCCTGTAGAAGAATCTATATTCTCTTAGGATAGAATATGGAGGATCTGTTGCAAATCATTTGAATGCCTTTAACATGCTAGTTGCTTAGTTGAACTCCGTTGGTGTGAAGATGGAGGAGGAGGATCATTACATGACCTTTCTTTGTTCTTTGCCAAAATCTTGGGACCACCTTGTCAAGGCCATTGAGAGCACTACTGCCACCTTCAAGATGGATGAAGTGATTTTTCATTGTTATCTAAAGAGATATAGAGAAATTCTTCTAAGTTAGCTAAGGAGGCTCTTGTGATTCATGGTAGATCTAACGATACAGGGAAGAAGGACAAGAAAGAAGAAAAGGGTAGATCCAAATCCTGTGGGAGATCTAAGTCTCCTAGAAAGTCCAATGCACTTTTTTTGGAACTACAACAAACCTAGGCACTTTTGAAAGGAGTGTAAGGAGGAGAAGAAGAAAAAAAAGAACTTATGTGATTCATATTTTGCTAAATCTCAAGATAATGGTAATGTGTTTTTTACTGCCTTGGCCACCCATGCATTGGAAGATGTGTGATTAATAGAATTTGGTGCTTCTTTCCACATAACCTCACATCGAGGTCATTTTACAAAGTACGAAGAATATGATGGTGGGAAGGTGTACCTAGATGATGATTCTCACTTGAAGATTGTTGGCCATGGAAGAGTGCTGACCTGATTCCCAGATGGATGAGTCAAAGGGATCAATGGCATTCGACACATCCCTAGTTTAGCATGGAACCTTATTTCTGTAAGTTGAATGATGTGGGTGTGTAGGTTGTCTTCTCGAATGGAGGATGCAAGATGACAAGAGGAGCTATGCTGCTTACTAAGGGTCTTGTTGTCACATAGATTTGCACCTAGTGTTGAAGGCTTTTAGGGCTCTGACAATCTAGTGAAACATTGAGATGACCTCCAGGTGTAGGACCCTATAGGGAGGTCAAATCTCCAGAGAGAGGTTGGTTCCTTGGCTGAATGAGAGATTCATCTAACCTAAGACTAAGCCTAATCTATCCATCGGTTATGAAAAGAGGAAGATAGAGTAAAATTAAAATTAAAAGGAGATGATACATCAGGTTTGAATATAAGAGCCCTCATAGAACTAAGAATATGCACAAAATGACAAGATACAACTAATAAAAATACACAGATTAAACTAATTTTAATAGAGGCAAGGAGCACAAAATGATTAGAAAGGAATTAAGCATTCACAGACACATCATTATTAGTTCACATAGGGTTAAATCTAACATGAAGAGGTAAAATAACTAGCATATATTCAATTAGAAGGTAAGGTTACAATAGAGGAGTACTATGTTTGGAATATAGAAGCATGAAGAGTAACTATTCTCCAATCTTTTTTACATCTTACATTCATAGATAAATAGCATTTGATTCCAAATGACCTAATTTGGTTACAATAAACTACCCCATGGGCTCTGCCAAAAAATATCTCTACCTGAAAGATGTCTATCTATAAGAAATAATGCAAAAAATATATGGAGACCTGGGCAAATGAAAGATATTTCCTCTCTATGTGAACAACTGATTTGTCAACTGCAACCATAAATGATACAAATATCTAATAAGGGGCAGCTAAGAAGATTGGATCTATATTGATGGCATATGAGACAAATCTCCCAAGCAAAGCTTTTACAACACTTTAAATCTTTGAACCCCTGAGTCTCTATGTCTTCATTGGCTCTGAATCCTTGCGTCAACACCAACTAAGACTTTACCACAATCCTACACTTCATATTTGATGCTATACACAACCATCGCAGGGTTGCATTAACCATTTTACATTGGCTCCTTCTTACCACATTGCTGCTAGTCGTCCACTTACCTGCTACAGGACTATGATGAACATTTATATGTCATTGGAGTTTATACCACTTGCCCGCCATACTTCATATAAACCTCCATAGTATTACAGTGGGTGGCTCCATGCTTGGGCTAAATCTTCAGCACTATCCCATTGGCTCCTTCACATGTTGTGGTAGTGTGGTGACCACATCATTACTTAATGCTATCCTGCCATAACCTATATTGACCACTATGACAACGTGGTGAAAAACTAGCTTTTACTTCCAGGTCATGGACATGAGAAAAGACCCCTACATTATCATGAGAAATGCCTTGTTCCCAGGTCAAACCCTACAACAAGTCTGCAGGCCAATCCTGTGACCACCGCAATAGTGTGGTAAACATTATGCATTGGCTTTAAATCCTTACTGCTAGCCTATAAATTTCTTTGTTGACTATTGCGGGGGCACGGTAATTGTCTGTTCTCACCACCATCTCACAAGTTGTTTCCTTAACTACCATGGCAATGTGATGATGGTTAGATCCTTAACGTTAGTCCACCATGCTTCATATAGACTACTATGGTAATGTGGTAAGCAACCATATTGCACCCTAGCTCCCAGAAGCCCACAAGGGTTCATCATACATACCCACGGGGATGTGGTAATGATAAAATTACAAAGATTTGACAATGGATTTAGTAGCTGAAGGATTAAGGTGATTTTATGAAACTTTGGTTTGGGGTTTAAAGAATATAACCTAGGGCTTAAAGGAGAACTAAGGAAAATACCTAAAGTCTTTTTTTTGGTTTGGGCTATTTGGATGGGGAGAAAAATAGGACAACATTTTAGTGACTTCTCAGGGGTGTCTGCCTACTAGACAAGTGGAAACCAGTCGCCTTAAGCATCCATTGGGCATAGAGTCAAGTTTGAAACATGCTAGAAAAACTTAAACCTGCCTTAAAATAAGACCACAAAAAGAAACAAGGCCTGTATTCTCCTAATGATAATGTAGCCTGTGCAAGGCACTTAAGGAAAGGAAAATTAAAGCAAAAATAAACTAAAACAATATGTACAGAATCTTAGACCAACCTTAATGGTAGAGTTTGAGATGGATCCCATAAACTGAGATTAGTAGAACCTCTCCATTCAGCTTAGATAGTTGAAATTTATTGACCTACTTGCAGCTGACAATAACATAGGGGCCACTCCACATGTCATTAAACTTTGAATGTCTTCTAGCTTTGGGTCTATCTGCATCCCATTTCAACACTATATCTCCTTCACTCAATGTTCTGTTAGTAGATTTTCTATCAAAGGTTCTCTTGACCTGATCTTGATGGTCTTCAAGTGCCTTCATGGCAATATCTCTTTTCTCTTCAAGTTCTAACAAATCTACAAAGTTTGATTGTCATAGCATCATTCTCCATTAATTCCAGTCGTTGTACCAACTCAAGAGAAGGAAACTCCAATGATAGTGGGACTTTTTCTTCCCTTCCATATACGAGCATGAAAGGAGAGTTACCTATGGCTCTTTTGGGAGTGATTCTATCATCCCAAAGAGTATTCTTTAACCTGGAGTGTGAGGTTCTTTGATTATCCTCCACTATCTTCTTGATGATTCTGATTAAATTTTTATTGGTGGACTCAGCCAAGACGTTTCCCTGAGGATAGTAATTGGAGGAGGTTTTCAAATATACCTCGTAGCTTAGTGCCTATTCACTGACTTTTGTACCTACAAAGGCCTTGGCATTATCAGATATGGTGGTGGATGGCACACCAAAACTTGTAGCTATACCCTCAAGGAAGTCCACAATGGAAGCCTTTGTGGCATCCCTTAATGCAACTACCTCTGTACACCTAGTGAAATAATCAGTTGCTATGAGAATCCACTTATGGCTAGCACTAGAAGGTCAGTTGATTACTCCAATGAAGTCTAAAACCCATTGAGAAAAAAGGCTGATCTGTTTGGATTGGATGAAGGGGAAGATCTGCCAGTCTCTACTTCCCAACAAATAATGCACATTCTTTACATTGTCTGATCCATTTGTATGCATCATTGAATAGACTAGGCTAGTAATAACTAGCTCTCATGATCTTGATTGCAGTTGTTCTTGGAGAATAATGGCCACCAACAAGGCCATTATAAAATTCTTCTAAGACTCTAGAAGTTTGATTTTGTGCAATACATCTAAGAAGAACTCCATTGATGTCTTTTCTAAACAAGACACCATCAACAATAATATAATGGATGGATTGGAGTCTAAAATACTTTCTTTTGGCCTCACCCAATCTATCTAGGCATCTTCCTAACTATATAAATGTGACCGTATCATGGTACCATTCAGTTGGAGTGTTAGAGTCAACTTATTGTGCTTATCCTTGGACATATACAACTTCACTTCTGTCTTTGACGTCTTTTGCCATTTGTTCACATAGACCTTTGCCATGAACTAGCCTAGTGGTGTTGATGTTGACATCATACTCCATCACCTTGGTGATCCACCTAGCCCTTTTCTCATTAATATCCTTGCCCAGGAGGAATTCTTTCACACTGAGGTTGTTCATCATCAATTGAATTTTGCTGCTAGAAAGCATATGTTTGAACTTTTTTAGGGCATTCATGAAAAAAAATACTTGTTTTGTTATAAAACCATAATTTAGTTCATATTCTTTGAGGGGGTGGCTGAAGAAAGCAATTGGCTATTCCAATTTCTCTTCATTCTGTTGGGTTAAGACAACTGATATACCCTCTTTGCCTCCAAAGGCATAAAGGATGAAATGCTTTTCATAATTAGGGTTTATCAGTGTAGGAGCTTGTGTGATAACCTACTTGACAACTTAAAAAATGTCCTTGCCTTCCTTGGACCATGTGAAGGCAGCATTCTTTTTTAGCATAGATGTGAGTGGTTTTTCTATTGAAGCAAAGTTAGGTATGAACCTCCTCACAAAGTTGATCTTCCCCCAAAAAATCTACAGACCTTTCTTATGACTGGGAAGAGGAAGAGCTAAAATGGCATTTATTCTATCTAGATCAATAGCCAACCCATCCTTGGAAACCACATGCCCTAGCAGTTTGCCTTCTGAGACAACAAATACACACTTTTTTGGATTCAATGATATCCCAAATTCTTTGCATCTTTTAAAGACCTTTCTTAAATGACCCAAATAGTCAACTGTATGCTTGGAATACACAGTCAAATCATCAAGATACACTAGGATAATATCACTGATTAGGCCTTTGAAGGCCAAATCCATTGCTCTCTAAAAAGTGTCTCCAACATTTGTCAATCCATAAGGCATATTTTGATAAGACAAAGTACCCCACTTGGTGGTAAAGGTTGTTTTATACTAGTCAAATTCTTTTACAAGAATCTACTTGTAGCCTGAGTAGCCATCTAGGAGTGAAAACCTTTTAGCACCTACTACTATTTGCAAAATCTGCTCCATGGAAGGGAGTGGAAAATGGTCTTTAAGAGAGGCTTTTTTTAATTCTCTAAAATCCACACAAACTTCAATCTCCCCATTCTTTTTTCTAACTAGAACAAGGTTGGCCGCCTAAGAAGAATGTTTGATAGGGTAAATGATTTTTACCTCTATGAGCTTGGACAACTCTTTTTCATTAATGGTTCTATTTTAGGATTAAGGCATTTGTTTTTGGTGGATAGGCTTGGGATTAAGATATAGGTCAATAGCATGTTGGATTAAACTAGGATCAAAGCATTTTAAATCCCTATAATCCCAAGCAATTAGATCATAAAATTCATTACAAAGTCTAATAAAACCTTGTCTTTTAGCTTTCTCACATACCTTGCCCTATTTTAGGAAGCTTCCTTGTGCAATCTTCACCTCTTCATAGTCATGTCTCTTGACTCTCATGTTCATTTTCTCTTTCTTTGGTTGATCACCAGCACCAAATATGCTTACCAAGGTGATCAATCCTCTAGGCAACTTGTTGGTCTTTAGTTGTATTATCTGATCACGATATTGCTCCTACAATACTGACTGATTATTGGTAGAGAACTCTACCTCATCTTGTAGAAAGTTTACAATTTCATGATCATTGTCAAACACTTTCTAGTTGATTACATTATTATGGATAGCAAGTCTAACAACAACCCTTACATGCTGATCTAAATCTTGCTTGACATTCTTAGGAATATCAAACTGAGCACCAGTTGTAGCTAACCTATCAACATCTCTATTCTTTTGTCTGGGGACTGACTAAATGTTGAAGGCATCAAAGTCTTTAATCAGGTCCCATAGTCTATGTTTATATTGAAAGGAAGCTAGGTGTGCGGAAAATGCTTCCTACACTGATCTATTGAGGAGAGGGCTATGCAAATTCAACTTTATCCTAACTATTACAGCAATGTTAAACCATTAACATGAGATATTGCAACAAAACACAAGAACCAGAAAGTAGACAGAAGAAGAGAGACAAAGATTTACGATGGGGAAAACCCTTATCGGGTGAAAAACCCCACACTCAGAAACCTGCATAATGTATTAACAAATCTAAATGAATGTTTACAATACACTTGTAATGCAAGCTTCAATTGTTTTGACACTCATGTCTGGAGTCAATCCTATAGCATAACAGTACCTGTGAACCTGTGATACAAACTCCATCTCTAAACACCTGTATATAAAGAAAATACAAGGCAATATTGGACCTATCTTGGAATGGGCATCCAATATGGCATCTTGGACCAAAACCCATGCCTAGGGACACTTGGTCAACATTGTAGAATGTGTCTGACACTTGCCCAAAACTCCATCCCAAAGAGGTCGCCTATTTCCATAATGGGCTATGATAGATTCTCTTACGACACTTACGACTGTTATAGAATCTGTCATAGTGGTTACAACTTACAATTGTAAGAGAATCTGTCATACACATGCTATAAATAGCATATTCTCTTACAACACATCATATTCCACCTTGGGGTGCCCAAATATGCCTCATTCAAAGATGCTACATGACACATGTCATTACCTGTCTTACAACCTTCTATTCTCGACTCTTACATGTCATAGATTCATCATAGGAATCCATCATAACCGTTTCAGTCAAACATTCCTTACACAACATAGAAGATGCCGACACATGGCAGAATATTCCTACCACAAAGTGGGATGCCTATCTCCTCATGTGAGGACAAAATAACAAGTTGTCATAATCCATGTAGGATTGACACATCACCGTGCCACTTCCCACAATATGACAAAGTGGAATTTCCAATTATTTACAACATAGGCAATTGAATAATAAATACAAACATTACAAATGTAGAGAATTACCAAGGTTGAGACACCTTAATTCCCAACATTCTCCCACTTATCGAACACCTTGTAAGAGCCAATAGAAAAATAAGATTTAACTACTATAGGCCAAGAGGCTAATAGACTTCAGACACCATCTGAACTTCTTTGTTCCCACTGGTTTCGTCAATGCATCTGCAACATTCTTCAAAGTATCTACCTTCTCCAAATTTACCTTTCCATCCTCAACCATGTCCCTCACGAAGTGAAACTGAACATCAATGTGCTTTGTTCTAGCATGGAAAGTTGGATTCTTTACAAGGAAAATTGCACTCTGACTGTCACAACTGATTGTGATCTGACCTACATCAACACAAGTATCAGAACATAATCTCTTAAGCCAAATGGCTTCCTTACAACCATGAGTTGCTGCCATATACTTAGCTTCTATCATGGACAAAGCAACAATAGGTTGTCGCTTACTGATCCAACTAATAGCACCACCAAACAGTGTAAAAACATAAGCACTGGTGGATCTCCTGCTGTCAATGTCACCTGCCCAATCTGAATCCACAAATCCATGAATATCAATAGAATGTGGAGGTCCTGAAACATTACCATGATAGAAAATGGAGTACTCGGAAGTAGCCCCCAAAAATCTGAACACTCGCTTAACTGCATCCCAATGAACTAGTCCAGGATTAGCCATAAATCAACTAAGGACTCCCACTGCTTGGGCAATGTCTGGTCTTGTGCAGACCATAGCATACATCAAACTGCCAACAACACTAGCATAAGGTACTCTGCTCATGTCCTCCACCTCACTAGGAGATTTTGGACAATCCTCAACAAACAACTTTGTCCCCAAAGAAACAAGAACACACAATGGTCTACACTCTGCCATGCTGAATCTGTCCAACACGGACTTCACATACTTACTCTGGCTTAACCAAAGTTTTATGTTGGTTCTGTCTCTTCTGATTTCCATTCCTAGAATGTACCTAGCTGCCCCTAAATCTTTCATTTCAAACTGAGTTGACAACTGAGATTTAAAATCAGAAATCATATTCTTACCCTTCGCAATGAGAAACATATCATCAACATATAGTGCAACAATGTGAATATGATCACCATCAAATTTATAATACACACAGTGATCTGATTTCAATCTCACAAATCCAATTGACAACACAAAGGCATCAAACTTCAAGTACCATCTCCTAGGGGATTGCTTCAAACCATACAAAGACTTCTTAAGTTTGCAAACCAAATTTTCTTTAGCTTTCACCATGTAATGCTCTGGCTGTGACATGTAGATCTCTTCCTCCAAGTCACCATGAAGGAAAGTTATCTTCACATCCATCTGTTCCATCTCCAAGTCATAAGCTGCTGCGAGTGACAATAGGAATCAAATGGATGTCATCTTTGCAACGGGAGAGAATATCTCACCATAATCTATACCCTCCACTTGTGAATACCCCTTTCGCAACCAATCTAGCCTTATACTTCTCAATACTACCATCTACACCAATCTTCTTGAACACCCATTTGCATCCAACAGGTTTCTGTCCAGGAGGCAAAGGTACCAAATCCCAAGTTTAATTCTTTTCCAAAGAAGCCATTTCTTCCTCCATGGCCTCCTTCTAGGAACCTGCATCCTTCATATCCAAAGCCTCTGATACAGTTCTAGGTCTATCACTATTAGTAATCAAAGCATAAGCACAACTAGAATCAAGCAATGTAAAACCAAACCTTTCAGGCTGCTTTCTTATCCATGTAGACCTCCTCAAGAGCTGAGGTTGAGGTTCAGCTTCTTTCTCTAAGCTTTCAGAGCTACTAGAGCTCTCCTCATCATCAAGTCCAACATTGTCTTTCTGTTCAATCTTCTCAGGGGTGAGAGGAAACTGAACAACATCCTCTTTCTTTTCTTTTTCTTCTGGCTACAAAATAGTGGAAGAAGGTGTAAGCTCTCTGAAGATGACACTTCTACTATATAACACTTTTTCATCCACAGGGTCCCAAAGCTTGTATCCTTTCACACCAACACTATAGTCGATGAAGATACACTTAACAGCTTTGTTCTCCAACTTTGACCGCTTCTCCCTAGGCACATGTGCATATGCCTCACAACCAAAAACATGAAGATGCCTTACTAAAGGTTTTCTACTAGACCACACCTCCATGGGTGTGTTTCCAACAAGAGCTGATGTAGGGGATCTGTTTACTAGATAGCAAGCAGTGGCAACAGCTTCAACCCAAAACTTTTGTTCTAGACTAGCTCCACTAATCATACTCCTAGCCTTCTCCATCAGTGTCTTGTTCATTCTTTCTGCAACTCCATTTTATTGTAGTGTGTATGGAGTTGTCTTATGTCTTTCAATCCCAAGTTCCTTGCAATAGTTATCAAATTCTGTAGAACAAAACTCACCACCATTGTCAATTCTCAAACATTTAATCTTTTTACCAGTTTGATTTTTAGCAAAAGGTTTAAACTCCTTAAACTTGCTATAGACTTTAGATTTGCTTCTAAGAAAATAAATCCATGTCCTTCTACTGTAATCATCTATAAAAGATACAAAGTATACATATTTTGATAACGAAGGAACATTAACATGACCAAACACATCAGAATGAATAAGGTCCAACACACTAGAAGACTTATGAGAACTCGAGTAAAACTAAACATGGTTTTGTTTTCCATAAATGCAATGTTCGCAAAAGTCAAACTCAAGATTACAATCATCTAATCCCTCAACGAGGTTCTTACTTTTTAGGGTATGCAAACCCTTTTCACCAATGTGGTCAAATCTCTTATACCATAACATTGTCTTTTTTGTAGGAAGTTTAACTACAACCATCAAGACTAGAAACAACATATTTCTTCACTGCTCATTCAGATGGTGGGGATGAAGTGACTGCTGCCCTCTTCTTTGAGTCAGAAGAACTATTGCATTGTGCAATGCATGCTTCCAGCTGAAACAGAGTACCTCTCTGAATACCCTTAGCAAGCACCATAGATCCTCTAGTCATCTTGCATCCTTCTTTCGAAAAGACAACCTGCACACCTACATCATTCAAACTACTTACAGAAAGTAGGTTCTGTGCTAATCCTGGGATGTGCATAACCCTAGAGATCCCCTTCATTCGACCATTAGGGAATCAGATAGAGACTCTTCCATGACCAATGATCTCTAGATGAGAGTCATCACCTAGATACACCTTTCCACCATCGAACTCCTCATACTTAGTGAACCAATCTCAATGCGAGGTCATCTAGAATGATGCACCAAAGTCGATTAGCCACACATCATCAGATGCATGGACTCCCAGGGCTACGATGAAATCATCACCATCATCTTGTGATTTGTCAGAATCTGAATTAGGAGCTTTCTTCTTTTTCTTCTTCTCCTCTTTGCATTCCTTTTGAAAATGCCTGTTCTTGCCATAGTTCCAACAAAGAGCCTTGGACTTTCCAGGAGATTTGGATCTCCCACGGGATTTGGATCTACCCTTCTCAGCTTTCTTCTCATTCTTCTTCCCTTTCTTCTTGGGTCTTCCATGAACTGCAAGGGCTTCTTTGGCTTCCTCAGAAGACTTTCTCCACATCTCTTCAGATAATAGCAAAGAAACCACCTCTTCCATTTTGAATTTGGATGTGGTGCTTCTGATTTCCATGACAAGATGATCCCATGAGTCCGGTAAAGAACAAAGCAGGATCATACACCAATCCTCCATTTTTTACACCAATAGATGTTAATTGTGCAACTAGCATATTAAAGACATTCATATGCTCAGCCACAGATCCTCCGTCCTCCATTCGAAGAGAATACAACTTCTTTCTCAGGAAAAGTTTATTGACTAGGGATTTGGCTTGATACACATCCCCCAACTTCTTCCAAAGGAGTTTTGCAGTAGTCTCCTTGTGGACATTTAACAACATTGAATTGGCAAGACTAAGTCTTATGAGACCCTTAGCCTTCTGATCCTTGAGATCCCACTCATCTTGAGTCATTGTAGCTGGTTTAGTTCCATTCACACTTTCCCAAAGGTCTCAGTCAACTAACATGTCTTCTATTTTGAGCTTCCATAGCTCGAAATTACTGCCATTGAACTTCTCTACTTCAAACCTTCCTGATGTACCTGCCATCTCCTTGCTACAATAAGATACAGAATACTCTACATAGACTCCCACTCAACCTAATATTAGTTCAAAAAAACCCCTACCCTACAACTAGGACCAAAGGTGATCAAGCTTTGATACCAACTAAAAGGAAGCTAGGTGTGCGGAAAATGCTTTCTACACTAATCTATTGAGGAGAGGGCTATGAAAATTCAACTTTATCCTAACTATTACAGCAATGTTAAACCATTAACATGAGATATTGCAACAAAACACAAGAACTAGAAAGTAGACAAAAGAAGAGAGACAAAGATTTACGGTGGGGAAAACCCTTATCGGGTGAAAAACCCCACACTCAAAAACTTGCACAATGTATTAACAAATCTGAATGAATGTTTACAATACACTTGCAATGCAAGCTTCAATGGTCTTCGACACTCATGTCTAGAGTCAATCTAGCAACATAATAGTATTGTAAACCTGTGATACAAACTCCATCTCCAAGCTCCTGTATATAAAGAAAATACAAGGCAATATTGGACCTATCTTGGAATGGGCATCCAATATGGTATCTTGGACCAAAATCCATGCCTAGGGACACTTGGTCAACATTGTAGAATGTGTTTGACACTTTTCCATAGCTCCCATCCCAAAGAGGTCACCTATTTCCAAAATGGGCTATGACAGATGCTCTTACGACACTTACAACCATCATAGAATCTATCATAGCGGTTACAACTTACAGCTGTAAGAGAATCTATCATACACATGCTATAAATAGTATATTCTCTTACAACACATCATATTCCACCTTGGGGCATCCAAATATACCTCATTCAAAGATGCTACATGACACATGTCATTACCTGTCTTACAACCTTCTATTCTCGACTCTTACATGTCATAGATTCGTCATAGGAATCCATCATAACCATTTTAGTCAAACATTCCTTACACAACATAGAAGATGCTGACACATAATAGAATATTCCTACCACTAAGTGGGATTACTATCTCCTCATGTGAGGACAAAATAACAAGTTGTCATAATCCATGTAGGATTGACACATCACCATGGCACATCCCACAATATGACAAAGAGGAATTTCCAATTATTTACAACATAGGCAATTGAATAATAAATACAAACAATACAAATGCAGAGAATTACCAAGGTTGAGACACCTTAATTCCCAACATATATGACATTACTAAGTCATTTTCTGAAGTACTTAATTTTCTAATTTGGTGAACAACAAGTTCACTATCACCAAATACCTGCAAGACTTTTATTCCTCTTTTTTGTGCTAGCTGCATGCCTTGAATTAGGGCTTCATACCTAGCTAGATTGTTAGTACAATTGAATTGTACTCTATATGAAGAGAAATAACTTTTGTTTTGGGGTTGTTGGTAAACAAATTTTGCACTATAACATATGGATTATTATATTGACTCTTTGCCCAGAAAACACATAGTGAAATTAAGTACCAACAGTTGGTAAAGTTGTAGTTTTTCTATCAACTTACCTCTGCGTGTGGAGGGGCAGCTCCCTCGTTTGATGAATTATGGATTTTTAGGATTTTCAATAAAGAAATGAAATTAAAGAAAGTTTTGGAAGGTTAAGAGAACGGGCTTACGAACATTGACTCAACCAACATGTATAAGGTTTAACAATCCCACCAAGACAATATAAGACCACTTCTTAAACTGTTGAAGTGAGCGTATGTAGTTTTAGAAAGAAGAAGTGTTTCAGGAGATATTCAACATACGTTGAAACATTATCTAATAATCAATTCCTTCAAGACTAGTTGTTATTCCACATCACAAATTCAAGATTATGTAAAGAAAAACATCATCCATCAACATAAGAAGAATGAATAATGTTAAAAAGACATTTGAGATCACACAATCCAAAATGTCTCTTATTTATACACACTGAGTTGTACAACTCTATTCCTTATAACATCCTTTGAAATGTGAAAGCCAAAAAGTCCCTTTTACAAACACCAAGCCTTGTATATATAACTTGTTTCAGTAACCAACTTTATAACTACCTTATAACTACTTCTCGTAACTACCCAAAATATTTTATGAAAATAAAAGTGCACTTTAATTACAAAAGAGTGACATAAAGTCACTTTCATAGAAGGAGAACTAAAACCTATCATTTTGCAAACTTTGAAAAGTAGAGCAATATGATTGATGTCACAAGAAACCATCAAGTTTTATCCTTGCCATCTTTGGTACCATCTGAAGATGCTTCTGCTGCTACAAATTGCTACGAAGGAAGAAGTGAATTTGTTTTGTATGCTCTAAATATCCTGACTGCTACAGCTATAAGTTTATTTTTGGGAACAATCACTCCTATCATGCAAAGTTTCCATTCAGATTGATCTTTATGGACATCATTCAAATTATGTCTTTAATCTAATATGTGATCAATGCCAGAATTGATAGAAACAAAGATGAGATTCAATTTATCCATAAGTCCTTCATTTAAAACCTATTTATTGAACAACTCTATGTTAATCATGTTTTCAAAGTTTCTTTTGATAGCTTGAGCTTCCAAAACTGAAAATTTATCTTTCTCAATCACATCAAAATTGATTGCTAATAAATCAGCCTGAATCTTCATCTTCACCTGTTCACAAGTTTCTAAGAGCCTTTCTTGGGCTGCCAACACTTGTCTTATATTTGAAAATTTCCATTCAACTAAACAAAGCCAAGAACTAGATTGATTTTCCTCGATGTTTGAGAAGACTTTTTCAGCAAATAATATCTCATTATCAGTTTTGATCATCTCATTGAGGTCCTTGGATATTCCCTGCCATAACAATTCTTCTTTTTGGAAACCTCTCATCTTTTTATCAACCTCTTCGCTCTTTGTTTTTGTTTCATCAAATAGACTCTTTGCTTGCTCAACGAAACTAAATGCTTTTAATTTCATATGTTCAACCCATTTTTCAATCACCTTGCCATACAACTGATATTTGCTGACATTCTCAATAATTTCTTTTTCAACATTATTTTCAAGAGAGAAATTAGTGGAGGTAGAAGAAGTATCAAGACGCAAAGCAGATGTATCTATGATGGCTTTGAGATAGGATGTCAAAACTTGCCCCTATTTCTTTAGTTGATCTTTCGTGTGTCTTTCTTTCTCTGTTCTTATTGTTAACTAGGCAACCGATACTTGAAAATTTTGCATGTCACCCTCATATGTAGATGGACCAAGATCTATCTCAGTGATGTTAAAATCACTTTCTATAGCCTCATTCAAATTCTTTTTAGAAACAAGTTGTGCAACCTCAACATAGACATTGCCTAATGAAGAATCCACTGCCATCCTTGATGTAATCTTGATCTTTTTAGATTTGGGAGACTGTTGCAGTAAATTGGAGACTGTATCAAAATTAGGCATGATTAATTGAGTATTGTTTCTTATTCTTGACAAACTTTGTTGCAACCGGGAAGAAGAAGGATTATGTGACGATTCTGGAATATTTGTGGAAAGAGGTACTATGTTTGAGGGAAGAATATTTTCACTGAATATGTTGAGAGCTGGTGGGAGCATAGATTGTAATGCATGAGGTGAATGCGGTGTTTCATTAGAAGGAGAAACAACAAGGAGTAAAGGAGAGATATTCAAATGCTCAACATTTTGATTAATTATTTAGGGACTTGTGGACTTGTTTTCCTCAACTACTTCCTATAAGGGAGGCAATGCATTATCCTTCATTTTTGTCTTTCCTCTTTTCTACTTTTCATCATTTTCATAAATGCTCTCAGGACCCTTTCTTCTTGATGGATCTTCTCCGTCATCTCCTCCTTGAGTACTCTTATGTGAACCAATACTTATAGATGTAGAATGAGAACGAAAAGAAGAAGAAGAAGAATTTGAATGCTTATCTTTTCTACTTGATGATAAAGCATCATTACTTGTCGATTTAGTAGCCATTGCCTCAATAACCTTTTCTTTATCCAATCTTTAGTCTTTTGAATGATATGTGCAGTTCTTATACCCAAATCTTTGATCTTCTCATTAGCCCAATTGATAGGTGGTAAAGACTTTGTTTAAATTTTATCAAAATACATAGGATCAATTAATTCTGAACCATCTTCCTCAATTCCATCTATATTGCAATCTAGTTTGAATTCTCTGATCTGTGGAATGGTCATCCTCATCCAATCTCGTTTACGTACCTCATAATAATTTTCACAATCTTCCCAAAAGTCTTCAAGTTCTGGAAAGCGACAGTAACCTACACCAAACTATAGATTGTCTCTGACATATCCTTTGCTATCAAATGGGAATCTCATAGTATAGGCATACAAGCTGATTTTTATCAGAGATCTCTCTATGTTTTGAGCATCTGCGGAAGATTTGCAGCTATAATTACTAAGGCCAATGGGAAATGGAACTCTTGGTTTCCTCTTGTCTTTGCATTTCTTATTAAGTAAACCAATTTGCTTGCATAGTTCTATCAATACCATCTTATCATCTACATATCTAGGTAACTTATATGGATATCCATCAAACCCACCAACTTGTAGATAGGTAAATCTAGGATATTGGATGAAGTAGCTCCCATATATTTTGATTAGACTGGCAGCTTCTGGTGATATTCAGAGTGCAGTATTACCTTGAAGTTCTCTAGCTGTCAGCATTGTAAAAGCATCATTTACCCTACAATAGTTCTTGTAACTTTGTTCCAGTTGTAACTGAGGGTAATGATCATAAATCTATGTCATGTTATCATAAGTTCCTTTGGTAGCAAGACCTGGCCATGATTTCATGCATGCAATTGTATAAAATAAGTAAGAGGACATGTAGAAATTTTCATTCAATTAAAAATTGGTCAACTGATAATGCAAATTTTCTCTAATAATGTTGCCCCAATCAATAAACTGATTTCCTACACAAATAACATTTACAAAAAGGAACATCCACATTTCAAAATTAGCTAGTTTTTCATCTCCCATCACTCTATGGAGTAGAACAATCATATTGGAAATATCCTCTATGAAACATGATCTGTGACAGACTTTAGGTAACTGTGATTTCCCTCCTTACAGTTTATGTAACCAGTGTTTTACAATGGTGTTGAGACATTGATGTTTCCTTTAATTGAAATATTGATGAGCAAGCCTTTTGTCTATGTTCACAAACTGATCTCTGACAGGTAACCTAAAAGCAATACCAATCGAAACACTGTCTAACCTGACAATAAGTTTGTCATCAATGGTTTTGATCTCTCTGGTTTCTGGTTTGTAATGGTTCATACATTCTAAAACCAGGTCTGTGCATTGGACTACCATGGGAAAACTAGCTGCTTGGGCTAATCCACTGTCAAACAACTTCTGAGCCATCGGTGATCTTTTCCCTTGTTCCATTGTCTCCCAGAAATCTTCCAAACTGATGTGACCTAGAGAGGTATCTGATATTTTTGGAAGCATGGATTCAAGGACTAAGAGAAACTCAAACCCCTGATATCTATATTTCATGATTAAATATCTACAACAAGATGTGAAATCTATCCATAGCTATTTTATTTGAAAGTTTTCTGCATTGTTTTATCTAGTTTTGTTTGATAATCTACAATTTGTTGCAATGGATTTCAAGAGGAGATTTGAAAAACACATCATTCAAACAAGGAGGTAGTAGGTATCTGTTGTGATGTTCACAACACGCCCCATTATGCTCCTTAGCAAAATGGGGACCCCTGCTGATGTTTTGCTTTTTTGCTTCTGCTTGTGTTTGTCTGCTTTCTGGCGGTTTGGTAAAATGAAGGTCAGGTGCATCATCATCATGATATTGGATGAGGTAGGTCATCATCATGAGGTCAGTTTGTCAAGGTTCATATTTTGTTTTTGTGACCTCATATTTAGAAAGAGCTTGAAATTCCATGCAGGTTTGCCTTTTACTTCACTTAAAAATTCATCCATATGTGAAAGTTATGCACGGTCAAAGTTTTGGTCAAACCTGATAATCGCAAGTGATCATCATATTTTTTTTTCATGTTGACAAGGTCATCATGATCTTGGTCTATCACCTGATAAAATCATGCAGTCGCAATATCCGGACGTCAATCTTAGGTGGTAGTGCCCTTTACCCGTCAAAAGGCCTTATGCGCATCGTGATCATCATCATCATATTTGAAACGCCCCCCCCGATAATATCCTGAGGTTCGAATATCATGATGACGTCAACTTTAAGTCATGGTAAGTTTCCCCGTCGAGCGGTCTTTGTATCGCGAGCAGCATCATGATATTTTACATCGCCTAATATTATAATATCATGATGATATTATAAGATCACCCTGACTTAGAAAATTCACCATCGACATATTTGCATGCGCATGTTATAAACCTATCGGAGGGTCATCATCATGATATTTGCTAAAGTTCGCTAAGATGATGATGACGACTTCGTATCCTCCTGATTTCCTTTTGCATGATCATGATCATCATCCTGATCTTTCACGAGGGTCATTCGCTGAAATTCGCTAAGTGATGGAGACATCATCATCATAATTCGATAAAGAGGATCATCATATTCATATCCTCCTGATCTCCTTTTTTGCATGATCATGATGATCACCCTATCTATTAAGAAGAAGGTGATATTCAATTCCTCAACAGCATGATCATATTTTACAATATCACCCTAGCGCTAACCTGATGATGACCTCAACTCATCTTCATGCTCCGAAAACGAAATATGATGATGACGTCATCATGATAATTCGATGAGGAGGATCATCATCATATTTTTTATCCTGTCCTGTTGTCAAGATCATCATGATCTTGTTTGTCCACCTGATATTTCGTAAAGTCCTCCTGCCGATGAAGTAAGACCTTTTGAAAATATCCTGATGATGATCATCATCACATTTCCCTTTGGCAGGATATTTCCTAAAACATGATCCGGTTAGCGAAATATCATGATGACGTCATGTTCTAAGTTTAACGAAGGCTCCGGATATCATGATGACATCATCCCGATCTAATAAACGAAGAAGCTAATATCCTGATGATGATCATCATCACATTTTCCCTTCGGCAGGATATTTTCCAAGACATGATCTGGTTAGCGAAATATCATGATGACGTCATGTTCTAAGTTTAACAAAAGCTCCGGATATCATGATGACGTCATCCTGATCTAATAAACGAAGAAGCTAATATCCTGATGATCATCATCATCACATTTTCCCTTCGGCAGGATATTTTCTAAAGCACGATCCGGTTCACGAAATATGATGTTGACGTCTTATTCTAAGTTCGACAGAGGCCCCGAATATCCTGATGATCATCATCATCCTGATCTTTCGAGAGGGTTGCCTTGGCTGCAAAGGGGTCGTATTACATTCATCATCCTAATCATGCTCCTTAAGTGACCCGATATCACAATTATCCCCTGATCTTAACTGAACATGATGATGACATCATCTTTTGCATTTTAATGAAAACTGAACATGACGATGACGTCACCATCATCTTCCTTTCCTCTGCAGTAGGATCATGTTCCATATCCTCCTTTTCTCCTTCAACATGATGATGATGATGATGATGTTGTTCTTTTCCCCATTACACAGAAGCGAAATATCATGATGACGTCATCTGGACCTTCGGAAAGGAGTGCATCATATTTCCAGAATATCATGATGATGAAGTGAATATCGACCAACATGTTTTTTTTGACACGCCGATAGCGATAGTCATGCCGATGGGCGGGAAATGAGGCGGTGGAATTTTAAAGTGTTTTTTTGGCGCCTGTGGTATTTTCCCGGTCAGCGATGGTTGACCCGATGAATTTTGAGCAGTCTGAGCGCATTTTGGGTGCGTTTGAGGAGTATTCTGGATCCGATCTCCGCGATTTTGCGCAGTCACCTGGATTTAAATGCTTATTTTAATTTCCTGTTGTTTATGTGATAAATGAAATACTTATTGCTTGTCTTGTCTTGCAGGCTTGCAGTTGAGGAAGCAGCTGGAAAGTCAACACAGTGACCTCATGGAGGAAGCGAATCTTATCTCAGGAGCAGGAAGATAAAGATGAAGTGCGGAAAAGTCAAGGCCATTCAAGTAAAGAACAAGGTTGCAGATGAAGGTATTACTGCAATAGACAAACAGAAGTTATTACCCAGCTGCCGGAACTTCTTAGAAGGGGCAATATTTTGCCCAGATTTGACACTGCTCAGAGATATTTTTGAGAACTGGTTCACCTGTATTTATTGCTGTAACCAAGGGTTTGAACCAGGGGTTCAGTTAGGTTTTTGCTGTAGTGAGGACCATCAGAATGTCTTTATATTGTGCCTCTCTACACTGTAATACTTTACAACAGGGATTTTAGGAAAGCAACAAGGGTTACAACAGATATTTTCTTTTAGGAACATACAGCAAGTTAGCATAGTTTAGAAGTAGAAGAAGGAGGTCGCCTGTTTGTCTGCAGTAAGGTGCACGTGGAATGTCTGGCTGCCTTACTATATCTGTAAAGCTTGTAAGTTCTCTGTAGTATGATCAATGAAACTAAGAGTCATTCCTACATTATAAATCATGTATGACTATTCGTTTCTAATACAATAGAATCTGGAGTTCTGCATCTATCTTCTGAGTGTTCTCCTGCTCTTCTTTCTGTTTTGAAATATTTTCTTTGAGAGCTTGCAATTTTAAATGTATGTTTGTGAAAATGCTCAGAACTTACATTTAAGGTTTTTACTGTGGATTTGATCAAATTACTGTGGTATTTACATAGTGCATAACAGAACAATTAGATCCTTCGGTAGATTAAATGAGGTATAGATTAGATCTTTCTAACTTTTCCCAACCCATCTGAAATATTTTAGCTGAAAACGTAGAAATCCAAAGGAAATTGTCTCAAATTTGAAGAAGCATGCATAACAGAGCTATAAGTAGACAGTTTTCATAAATAGAGAAAGGAGAACGCTGCAAAATTCAAGAAAACCATCTAAAACTTGCAGCACAGTATCACTTTTATGCAAAGGAATGAAAAGTATTGACATATCTCATGACCTTTTTTTGCATATTCTTAGTCCAGTAAGCCATCAAACAAACCTAAACTACGTAAGGCCCCTTGAACATTACAGCTTCACATTGACCAACTGAACTTGACCAACCGAACCATTGTAGACTTGGGATTAGTTGAATCTCAAATGATTCCTTCTTATCTTTCAAGTATAGTTTCAGTTCATTTCATGTGAATTTTAACTTATTGTTATGATTGCATCAAAACAGTCATCAACAGTTTTTTGGCGCTAGAAGGAGGGCCTTCCTGAGTTAGGTTTCACTTCAAACTGGCTAACGACAGTAATAGAGTGACTAGGTCTAGGTCCAGTTCAGGAGATATATTTGTGCAACTACCTGATACAAGGCGAAGTAAAAGCCCTTTAATTTGGAATCCAAAGATATTGCAAGCGGGAAGTTCATCTGGAACACCTCCTGGGTCACCTTTTAACATCCGTAGTATTGTAAGTCCTGATAGATCACTGTTCAGATTTTTAAATCTTGGTTCAGGCACTCCTGGAGGTCTCAATCCTCCTGTAAATCCTAATCCACCAATCAATCCAGGTATTTCTGCAAGTTCAAGTCAAGCTCAACCACCTACAATGGCTTATTTCGATGTCAATTCTCCTATACTCTTCAATGATTATCATGACATGCCAAAAAATCCAGAAAAAATATGTCCCAAATACCAGTTGCATCAAGACCCAGAAGATCATAGTAGAATATTTAAGGAAGCATGTTTTAGGGCTATGTTAGAGCACGAGGATGTTGTGTGTAGATTGTTTCCTTACACCTTTAATGAGCAGGCCTCTAGCTGGTACGTAAACTTACCCAATGGTTACATTTCTTCCTGGGCAGTTATGGAAGAAGCATTTCTGTCAAGATTTAGAGGACCCATTGACCCTTGCGCTTTGTATCATAAATTGGCTGCTATAAAACGAGGTGAGGGAGAGCTAATTGATAATTTCAATGACAGATTTCAAAAGGCCTATTCTAGGCTGGTAGCCCCTTATACCATAGATGATGCTCCCTTGTTGGCTATGTACTATGCTGCCTTAGATCCTTTAACTGCCATGTTTGTCAAAAGAAAACCTGACATAGATTCAATATCCAAAGCCTATAAAGAGGCAGCCTCAGTGAACCAAGAAATGAGGCATACAACTTATAGTCCATTTGTCAATGGAGGAAATTTTGGGGTGCAGAATCAGGCACACCCATGGAATGGAATCCCTGTGCAGCATGCTCCACTAGTAAATCCGGTTCCTTCTTACACACCTGTGTATAATCCTACCCCAATCCAAGCTATAACTCCTTACACGGCTAGTACTTCCAATAACAGTCAAAATAATGGTCAGCCTTTCTTCCAACTTCCTAGGGATGTAACTGTGGCAAAAGCACATGAGGATAGGGAAGAAATCAAAGAAATCACTGCACATTTGAAAAGATTAACAACCGAGGTGACACAGCTAAGAAATGAGAACCTCTATGGAAGAAGCAACCAAAACTACAATCCACATCAAAATCACAACCAAGGCCAAAATTAGAATTATAGTCTCAACCAAAATCAGTAGTACAATCAGAACCAAAGCTACAATCAGCATCAAGGCCCCAGTCAGGGGCAACCAATGCAAAATAAGGGGCCAGTGATAGATAATAGGACCTAGGGCAATAATAACAAAAATCAGAATCAACCTAGGCCACCCAAGACATGGAACACTGGGCCCAACAACGGTACTCTGGCTTCTCCTTTTGAGAATACAGATAATCACTGTGCAAAACAAATGACTAGCATACAGATGGCCAGTATAGCACCCAAAAATTGGTGTAGATTTCACAATACCAATGCCCATGCTGAGCACAATTGTCCACAGTTCCACTTGGCAGCTAGTATTTTCAACGTAGATGTACAGCCTCCTACCTCTAAATTTCTCATTCCTAAGGGTAATGAGGTAGTACCCTCAGAATATGACACAGCATTAGTCATAGAAACGTTTACCTTTGCAACTGCAGAAGAGAAAGAGGATGAATTGCTAGAGGATGAACCGTACTGTTGTGAAAGTCTTTATCCTGAATCAGCCTTTGTGTTAAATGCTTTTCAGTTTCCTTTTGAATCTGAAAATGAGATATTAAATGAAACAGAGGAGGTGCAGGCCTTTCAACAGATAAATAAAAGCCACACCTACAATTTGAGGAACAACCCTAGGCCGGGAGGACCTTTCACCACTTCCACTCACCTGAATAACATCAATACACCCCCAGATCAGAATGCTAGCAACAATCCTGCCATACTTAAAGCTAGTCAGCACACAAATAATGGAACAACAGTGCAAAAGGATCAAACAAGTAAGACAGAAGCAATAGAGACAACAAGACTAATGAATTACTTATCAGAGGAAATAAAGAAAATTAAGGTCAGTATACCTCTAAATGAATTATTGAAGACCCCAGGGATCAAAAATGTTTTTTTAAAATCCCTGGATACATCCATAACAAACAAGGTGTCTGCTGATATAACTGTTCCTAATAGTGATTCACCACCTAAGGAGAAAGGTAAGAAAGTTGAGCAGCCTTCCAATACAAATGTAGTAATACATGCGGATAAGAGGGATACTCAACCTTTCTTGTTAACTGTTAGGTTGTGTGGGAAGAATATACACAATTGCATGGTAGATTCTGGTGCTTCGGCCAACGTAATGCCCTTAGGAATATGTAAAACTCTCGGGCTGACTCCCACCAAATCTGCCAAGGTTGTCATGCAATTAGATAAGACCGAGGTTAGCGTGATAGGAGAACTCATGAACATACAAGTGCAATTAGCTTCAGACCCTAGGGTAAGCCAAATCATTGACATTCAAGTAGTGGATATACCCGTAAATTATGGAATGTTGCTAAGTAGGGATTGGTCCAAGACATTAAACGGATATATGGCTACTGACTTTTCACACATGTGGTTACCGTGGAGAGGCATCCCAAACCAGATCAGAATAGGGGCAGAGCCCAGAATGAAACATATGATAACAGAGTATAATCGAACTAATGAAATATTATATGCTGCTGTTGAACCAGGTGTCTATAGAATTACCAACAATGGGATGCAGATTGAAGAGATTATGATGTTAAACATTAGAAAGAAGTGTGTCAGCAATAGAACGGCACTATTCATTGAGTCTGACGAAAATTCTTCAGATGAAGAAAACAATGCAATAGACAAATTTGGTCATGCCATTAGACGAGAGGTGGAAGAGTGCGTTACACACAATCTCCCAGTCCAATGTAAGCTATATAAAAATAGGTGTAGAGTCCATGATAGGCAACATTCTAAGGAGAATTGTGAAATATGCAAAGACATCATTGAATATGAATACAAAAAGTGCATAGGGAGGGTAGAGTCACAAGAGAAAAATGAGAATCCTGATCCGACACAAAGATATGTTCAGGATAATATAGATGCCTTGATTCCAGATTTAGGAAAAGAAATAGAGGATGAGGGTAGTTATCTTTTTGAGTTGCAAACTACAAACACACATATGCAAGATAACCAAATGGAAAAACCCATGAATAAACAAGACAACACCCCACAGGCAATAAAAGGGACAAAGTATGCCAAGGTAAAAGATCAGAAAAGAAAAGATGGCATGTGGACATTAAAATGTGATGGGTCCAAATCAAAACAGGGCGCAGGTGCGGGTATTGGACTCATAAATCCTCAAGGTAAATCACATTTGGCAGCATATAGATTACAATTTTCCTGCACTAACAATATTGCTGAATATGAGGCCCTAATTTTAGGACTTGTCATGGCCATCAAGAAAGAGGTAAAAACCATCAGAGTATTTTCAGACTCTGAATTAGTAGTCAAACAAGTGAGGAAACTATATGCCTGCAATTATAAGAAAATGATCAGTTACAGACATAGAGTATGGAGTTTAATGGATTCGTTTGATGCTTTTAACATAGAGCATATTCCTAGAGAGCTGAACCACAGGCCAGATGCGTTAGCAGTTGCTGCTAGTACATTAGAACCATTGACACTGTCAGGATTAAGATGATTTGCTGTTGAGCTAGTTAACGTGCCTAGTATACCAGACAATGTTACACACTTTCAGGTATTTGGAGAGGATCAGCAAATTATTAATTTTCTGACTTGTAATGAGGCATTTGAGACCCAAATTATTGATGAACAAGAAAGGCCTGTAGTAACATGGGACGAAGAAGATATGATCAACTTAAAGAGCAACTTCTTGCCAAAAGGAGTAATTGAATTAGAACACATCTTTGACTTCGACGGAGTAATAAGATAGAAAGACTTACCCAAAATAGAAGGGGGTAAGTGTGATTTACATAACTTAGGGACTGAGCTAAATCCACAAAGTGTACTAATTGGGAAAGCTTGCTCTGAGAAAATCAGAAAAGAGGTTCTGGATGTTCTGAAAGAATATAAACATGTCATAGCATGGACTTATGAAGACTTGAAAACATTCGATGAGTCCATCATAACTCACGTAATACCTTTAAGAAAAGAAGTCAAACCATTTAGGCAGAAACAGAGGCCTGTAAATGCCATTCTAGAGCCTTTGATCTTTGAGGAAGTTAAAAAATTACTGTCCGCTGGAATAATTTTCCTAGTCAGACATTCTGTCTGGGTAGCTAACTTAGTACCAGTGAGGAAGAAAAACGGAGACATCAGGTTGTGCGTAGACTTTAGAAATTTAAACAAGGCTTCTGAAAAGGATAATTATCCTTTGCCCCCAATAGACGAAGTACTGCAAGCAGTAAATGGCGCAAAGATGATGTCTTTTTTAGATGGTTTTTCAGGTTATAACCAGGTCTTAATTGACAGAGAAGATAGAATAAAAACCACCTTCACTTGCAAATGGGAAAATTATGCATATAGAAGAATGCCTTTTGGTCTAATTAATGCAGGTGCCACTTTTCAGAGGGCCATGGACGTTGCATTCCGTGGATTATCAGGTAAATGCATTGTTGTGTATATGGATGATTTAACTGTGTATTCCAAGGATGCATCCACCCACGCTGAAGACCTCAGAAAAGTACTCCAGCGATGTGAAAGGTATGGGATTTCCCTTAATCCTAAGAAATGTATATTTGGCGTAACTGAAGGTAAATTATTAGGCCATGTCATTTCTAAAAATGGAATTTCAATTGATCCGGATAGAATAGAATCCATAAAAAATTTGCAGATACCAAACAGTAGGAAAGAATTGAAATTATTTTTTGGTAAAATTAACTTTGTTCAGAAGTTTATAACAGGTTTTGCAGAGATTGTGCAGCCATTAAATGCCATGTTAAAGAAAGATGCACAGATGGAATGGACGCCAGTGGCCAAAGCCGCATTTGAAGATATCAAGGAGGCAATTTCTAATGCCCCTGTATTGGCAAGTCCAGACTACACAAGCCCATTTTATATCTACTCCTTTGCATCTTCTCATTCTGTCGCTGCTGCCTTGACACAGAAAGGTGAAAATAATGAAGAGAGGCCCATAGCATTTATGAGTGCGCCTCTGAAGGATGCATAGCTGAGATATCTAGATATCGAAAGACAGGCATTCGCATTAGTAAAGGCTGTGAAAAAATTTAGACACTACATTCTGTGCAGCCAGATTAAAGCCATAGTACCAGACGCAGCAGTAAAAATGTTGCTGATGCAAAACGAGCCTGGAGAAAAAAGAGCCAAATGGATCACCACACTGCAGGAATTTGATATGGAGATCATTCCTGCCAAGCTGGTCAGAGGGCAGGCGTTGGTGCAAACAATAGCAAACATGGATCCAAATCTGATAAAACAGCAATATGTATTGAATTCCCAAGACGCATCAGGCTGGTACGATGATTTAAGCACCTTCCTGATAGCTGGAAAGTACCCAAACAAGATGAAGGCTTCTCAGAGGAGAGCTTTGAAGATTAAGGCACAGCATTATATGGTGCAAGGAGGTCTTCTATTCAGGAAGAACCATGATGGAATTTACCTGAGATGCATAAACAGAACTGAAGCTGATAGAGTGTTGACAGAACTACATGACAAATACGGAACCGGCCATGGTTCCCATTTAGCTACAACACACAAAATACTGAGAGCGGGCTATTACTGGCCCACTATGTTCAAAGGTACTAAGAGTCACATCAGAAGCTGCCACACCTGTCAGACTGCAGCAGACAAAGGGAGAAATCTGGCCAATCCACTGCAACCTGTGATCGAGTCCAGACCGTTTGCACAATGGGGCTTGGATTTTATCGGAGTCATCAATCCCCCATCTTCTGCAGGACACAAATTTATATTGACGGTAACGGACTATTGTACAAGGTGGACTGAGGCCACCTGCTGCAGGTTTTCCACAATTGAGGTAGTTATCAAGTTCCTTGAAGAAAACATTATCACCAGGTTTGGAATGCCCTATTCATTGGTATGTGATAACGGCCCTGCTTTCTCTTCTTTAAAATTTTCTAAATGGGCATTTGAATATGGGATTATTCTAAGGTTTTCTTCGAATTATTACCCTCAAGGTAATGGACTGGCTAAATCAACAAACAAAATTTTATTAGACATCATCAAGAGGTTAATTGCCAAAAGTCCTAGAGAGTGGAATACTCTGTTAAGATATGCATTATGGGTAGACAGGACCAAGTTTAAAACAGCTTTAGGTAGCACACCTTATCACTTAGTTTATGGGACTAATCCCATACTTCCGGTTAATCTGAGAATACCAACCTGGAAGTTTGCCAATGAATATCTAGGCTTTGATAACCATAGGGAAGCCAGAATAGTGCAAATGTTACAACTAGAGGAGAAAAGAGGTCAAGCCCTCGAGAAGTTTGCCAAACACCAAGCAGTTGTTAAGAGGTGGTTTGACAAAAGGGCAAGAGTCAAGACATTTAGGATATCAGACTTAGTGTTGTGCTGGGACAAAGCACATGAAAAGAAAGGAAGCCATGGAAAATTCGATAAATTATGGCTGGGTCCATTACAAATCTCAGAAATAATAGGAGATAACACCTTTAGACTTAAGACCTTGACTGGAGAAGATGTGCCATTACCAGTTAATGGCCAGCATTTGAAACACTACTTCCAGGCTTGAAGGTCAGGATGAGGCAGTCCTTTCTTTCTTAATGTAAAGTGCTGTAGATAATGTACAGTCCTTCTTTTGCTGTTTTCTTTTGGGTTGGCTGTTTGTATAGCTTGTTCTCTATTTGTTTTTGTTTTTTGTTTCTTTCTGTCTGTACAGTTCTTTCTTTTGTTGTGTTGTTTGTACAGCCTGTTTGTTTGGTTTGTTTGTTGTCTCCTCAACAGGGATCTTTATTTTACTGTAGAGTATTAAGGAGCAAAACTAGCAACCATTCAAAATAGTATAAAATTTAGGATATTCAGGTTAACCATTTGCAATTTACACATAATTTGTCACTGTCATGAATGTAGAGAGTTGTTCATTTTCTGAAGTTTTGTATTCAATAAATGTGATTGAGAATTCGAAGCAGGTTTCTCACGATGACACACCTAAAATCCTTGGGTTTGTTGAACTTACCAGTGTAGATATTAGGTGAAAAATCAAAGGTCACCCTTGCTACCATTACAATTCTCAACTTAATTTCAGCAAGTGCCCACTCCTTGCATCATGAAGTTACAAATTGCTATATCTTATAAAATCTTTCAAAATTAGAAAACAAAAATAAATAAATAAAGCGGATTATACTGAAAATCTAGATTAAGCCATCTAAGTAACTCTACCGGGGCTATGGACACTCGCTGGCAGTGGGGCTCTACTTAGGAGAATTGTAACGATAACCTTGCCGGGGCTATAGACGCTCGCTGGCAGCAAGGCTCTATCCGGTCGGCTATGAGGGAATATCCTCACCTACGTAGGCTAATGTCAGTCACTGGTTTGTTCAACCGATCTTCAAGATGAGGATAATTAATCACGTGCACACAACTAAACTGAAAATGGAAGTTCATGCATCTTTATTGAATACTTTGAGTCTCAAGCTGAATAGTAATTTGCAGGAAAAGATAGTTGGAAGTTATGAGTTCATTTCATCTAGTTTCCTTGAACACTCTGAATTTAATTGTTTTGTTTTGGTTGCTAGTTGTTGTGATGTTCACAACACGCCCCATTATGCTCCTTAGCAAAATGGGGACCCCTGCTGATGTTTTGCTTTTTTGCTTCTGCTTGTGTTTGTCTGCTTTCTGGCGGTTTGGTAAAATGAAGGTCAGGTGCATCATCATCATGATATTGGATGAGGTAGGTCATCATCATGAGGTCAGTTTGTCAAGGTTCATATTTTGTTTCTGTGACCTCATATTTAGAAAGAGCTTGAAATTCCATGCAGGTTTGCCTTTTACTTCACTTAAAAATTCGTCCATATGTGAAAGTTATGCACGGTCAAAGTTTTGGTCAAACATGATAATCGCAAGTGATCATCATATTTTTTTTCATGTTGACAAGGTCATCATGATCTTGGTCTATCACCTGATAAAATCATGCAGTCGCAATATCCAGACGTCAATCTTAGGTGGTAGTGCCCTTTACCCGTTAAAAGGCCTTATGCGCATCGTGAACATCATCATCATATTTGAAACGCCCCCCCGATAATATCCTGAGGTTCGAATATCATGATGACGTCAACTTTAAGTCACGGTAAGTTTCCCCGTCGAGCGGTCTTTGTATCGCGAGCAACATCATGATATTTTACATCGCCTAATATTATAATATCATGATGATATTATAAGATCACCCTGACTTAGAAAATTCACCATCGGCATATTTGCATGCGCATGTTATAAACCTATCGGAGGGTCATCATCATGATATTTGCTAAAGTTCACTAAGATGATGATGATGACTTCGTATCCTCCTGATTTCCTTTTGCATGATCATGATCATCATCCTGATCTTTCACGAGGGTCATTCGCTGAAATTCGCTAAGTGATGGAGACATCATCATCATAATTCGATAAAGAGGATCATCATATTCATATCCTCCTGATCTCCTTTTTTGCATGATCATGATGATCACCCTATCTATTAAGAAGAAGGCGATATTCCATTCCTCAACAGCATGATCATATTTTACAATATCACCCTAGTGCTAACCTGATGATGACCTCAACTCATCTTCATGCTCCAAAAATGAAATATGATGATGACGTCATCATGATAATTCGATGAGGAGGATCATCATCATATTTTTTATCCTATCCTGTTGTCAAGATCATCATGATCTTGTTTGTCCACCTGATATTTCGTAAAGTCCTCCTACCGATGAAGTAAGACCTTTTGAAAATATCCTGATGATCATCATCATCACATTTCCCTTCGGCAGGATATTTCCTAAAACATGATCCGGTTAGCGAAATATCATGATGACGTCATGTTCTAAGTTTAACGAAGGCTCCGGATATCATGATGACGTCATCCCGATCTAATAAACGAAGAAGCTAATATCCTGATGATCATCATCATCACATTTTCCCTTCGGCAGGATATTTTCCAAGACATGATCTGGTTAGCGAAATATCATGATGACGTCATGTTCTAAGTTTAACGAAAGCTCCGGATATCATGATGATGTCATCCCGATCTAATAAACGAAGAAGCTAATATCCTGATGATCATCATCATCACATTTTCCCTTCGGCAGGATATTTTCTAAAGCACGATCCGGTTCACGAAATATGATGATGACGTCTTATTCTAAGTTTGACAGAGGCCCCGAATATCTTGATGATCATCATCATCCTGATCTTTCGAGAGGGTTGCCTTGGCTGCAAAGGGGTTATATTACATTCATCATCCTGATCATGCTCCTTAGGTGACCCGATATCACAATTATCCCCTGATCTTAACTGAACATGATGATGACGTCATCTTTTGCATTTTAATGAAAACTGAACATGACGATGACGTCACCATCATCTTCCTTTCCTCTGCAGCAGGATCATGTTCCATATCCTCCTTTTCTCCTTCAACATGATGATGATGATGATGATGTTGTTCTTTTCCCCATTACACAGAAGCAAAATATCATGATGACGTCATCTGGACCTTCAGAAAGGAGTGCATCATATTTCCAGAATATCATGGTGATGAAGTGAATATCGACCAACATGTTTTTTTTTTGACACGCCGATAGCGATAGTCATGCCGATGGGCGGGAAATGAGGCGATGGAATTTTAAAGTGTTTTTTTTGGCGCTTGTGGCATTTTCCTGGTCAGCGATGGTTGACCCGATGAATTTCGAGCAGTCTGAGCGCATTTTGGGCGCGTTTGAGGAGTATTCTAGATCCGATCTCCACGATTTTGCGCAGTCACCTGGATTTAAACACTTATTTTAATTTCCTGCTGTTTATGTGATAAATGAAATACTTATTGCTTGTCTTGTCTTGCAGGCTTGCAGTTGAGGAAGCAGCTGGAAAGTCAACACAGTGACCTCATGGAGGAAGCGAATCTGATCTCAGGAGCAGGAGGATAAGGATGAAGTGCGGAAAAGTCAAGGCCATTCAAGTAAAGAACAAGGTTGCAGCTGAAGGTATTACTGCAACAGATAAACAGAAGTTATTACCCAGCTGCCGGAACTTCTTAGAAGGGGCAATATTTCGCCCAGATTTGACACTGCTCAGAGATATTTTTGAGAACTGGTTCACCTGTATTTATTGCTGTAACCAAGGGTTTGAACCAGGGGTTCAGTTAGGTTTTTGCTGTAGTGAGGACCATCAGAATGTCTTTATATTGTGCCTCTCTACACTGTAATACTTTACAATAGGGATTTTAGGAAAGCAACAAGGGTTACAATAGATATTTTCTTTTAGGAACATACAACAAGTTAGCATAGTTTAGAAGTAGAAGAAGGAGGTCGCCTGTTTGTCTGCAGTAAGGTGCGCGTGGAATGTCTGGCTGCCTTACTGTATCTGTAAAGCTTGTAAGTTCTCTGTAGTATGATCAATGAAACTAAGAGTCATTCCTACATTATAAATCATGTATGACTATTCGTTTCTAATACAATAGAATCTGGAGTTCTGCATCTATCTTCTGAGTGTTCTCCTGCTCTTCTTTGTGTTTTGAAATATTTTCTTTGAGAGCTTGCAATTTTAAATGTATGTTTGTGAAAATGCTCAGAACTTACATTTAAGGTTTTTACTGTGGATTTGATCAAATTACTGTGGTATTTACATAGTGCATAACAGAACAATTAGATCCTTCGGTAGATTAAATGAGGTATAGATTAGATCTTTCTAACTTTTCCCAACCCATCTGAAATATTTAGCTGAAAACGTAGAAATCCAAAGGAAATTGTCTCAAATTTGAAGAAGCATGCATAACAGAGCTATAAGTAGACAGTTTTCATAAATAGAGAAAGGAGAAAGCTGCAAAATTCAAGAAAACCATCTAAAACTTGCAGCACAGTATCACTTTTATGCAAAGGAATGAAAAGTATTGACATATCTCATGACCTTTTTTTGCATATTCTTAGTCCAGTAAGCCATCAAACAAACCTAAACTACGTAAGGCCCCTTGAACATTACAGCTTCACATTGACCAACTGAACTTGACCAACCGAACCATTGTAGACTTGGGATTAGTTGAATCTCAAATGATTCCTTCTTATCTTTCAAGTATAGTTTCAGTTCATTTCATGTGAATTTTAACTTATTGTTATGATTGCATCAAAACAGTCATCAACAGTATCCATACTTGGTCATCTACGTGGAGCATGAAATTCTTTTGAGGTTGCTCACGTGTTTAGTCTCTGTCTTCCACAATCAGCATACATACTACATTCAAAGTAGTTATTACTGCATACCCTACACTCTTTCTATTTTTTGCTGAGGCATTTTATCAAATGGCTCTCATACCTTCATATACTCCTTATGCATAGTGTAACTATCCATCCAAGTATTTTAGACTTGTAATATTCTGAACAAAATTGAGCTAGCCTGTTAAATGGTTCATGTGTATTGGCTTATGATTTCACAGTTTCAATCTATATCTGTCGGCACTTGCACTCACAGGAGGTCCAATAAAAAGACTAATATGATTAACTAGAGGGCTTAGGAGAATCTTCAGAGTAAATCTTCACAAGACAAATTTTTGAGCATAATGTTCTCATATAAAGCATCTATCGATTGAATTGTTGAAGTTTATGGGCAGATAACTCCACAGAGTAGGAAAGAGAAAACATATTTGCCCACAAAAATAAGCTCGTGATACTCTTGGACTTCAATGATGTGATCTTAGTGGAGAAAACTACATGGTGCAATGTCATCGCTAGAGAGAAGTAGAACGATGTCACTGGAACAGAACAACATCCTATCGAATCAAATTTACCAAGGATGCTTAAGAAATCTGATGTATTTGCCTTCATATATGAAATTTCAATCAACATTAACCATTCGTTGGCAAATTGAAGGAACCATATATAACTCAAAATCTTCCATCATGTTGCCTACCTCGGTAATCTATTTTGACCACTACCTGGAAATGTCTCCACAGTGAATGATATAGAACCGATTGTATCACCAAGTGCTTGAATTATTGGTCTGGACATATGAAACAGTTTTCAAAATAGAAATGCACCATGTAAAGGAGCGATTTTCAATGAGTTCTAATTTTAGTTGTGGTGTCGAACCGTCATAGCCTCCTCAAGATCGCACACCTTTTGTGAAGCAATGACACTGAGGAAAGAAGTTAACATTCATTTCTTGTTTATACCAGAGGTGCAGAAGTATTTTCCTTTCCTTCAACCAAGCTTTCAAAAGTTACTTGTTCAATATCATTAGAGGTAAACTAGATACGTGAGCTCACTATCAGCGCTCTGCTAGAATCAAAAGAAAAAGCTTAATTATTCTACTGCATTTGTCCTGCAAGAAGAAGAAGATTGTTGAAAGAATTTTTCAACCATAGCATTCCTCGCACTCTGGTAACATTGAAGGGTTTCAAAATTTTCTCCAACAGGAACCTTTCATTCATAAAGAAAGATAATCATCTCATTTATTGTGTTCTAACATTTTGCATGCAGGTCATCAACTCACATGTCTTCCAACTGTTGCGCAGTTATTTGAGACTTCATTTTCACTGGGAGAGGTGGCGATGAACGTAAAAATGTTTCTCAACTACTACAAATGACGTGCCACGATACCCCACATTTGAAATTTTGCTATTTTATCACTGCTAACTGCATACAGAAAATGTGCTTGTTAAGTGTTTCCATTTCACATCTTTTTCGCATGTCAACTTTGAGAACTGCTGATGGAGTTTTAACATGACCACCTTCTCTGGCATGTGTCTTTCACATAAGTTCAACACACAACTTAAATAGGAGATAGAACCTAGGATGTGCACAAGGTGAATATTTGTGATTATGAATAGTTGACAACCTTGGCATGAGTTTAGTGAAACGTGGCCACCTTTCCCGGCATGAGTTTAACATATAGTATGTTTATCAAAACTAAGCCTCAATACCTCCTACATTTATCAACGCCAATGATAATTGTTGGCACAGATTTAGAAGAGTATAACCACCAAATGTCTTCATTCCATCTAAACTGAAAAGATATTTCCTTCAATTTAGGAGATGATCGTGGGTATAAAAACTGCAACTAGCTTTTCACCCAAGCAAATAGTGAATTTGAAACCTTGGATGCTTCTAAATTTATGCCCCCCCTTTTTTTTACATTTTTCCTACACTTGCTTTGAAGTAGAACAACATGCAACTTGTGATTTGAACAATAAAACCAACATTTAATTCCTAGTTGCCACAAGTGGATATAAACTTCATTATGCCATCGGTAAAAAGTGAAAGTGTCTAACTTAGCCAAACTCACAAGTCACGCGCACTTAGTGAAAGGCAGAAATTGACGTGAGTTTTGCGAAGATCAAAAGCCAATGCAAAATGGACTTGGCGAAAAATAAAAGTTAATGCGGGCTTAGCATAAAATGAAAAATAGACGCGAAATAAAATATTACTAAGCCGCGAACTTTCTGTGTTGGCATAATATTGCTATTAAAGCTTTAATGGAGAGAAAAATGACAAGGAGTGACACTATGATAGAAAATTATTGATATGATTTGACACACGAAATACGATGCCGACTGATTGCAATCAAAAAGATGACCTAGTATAGAAAATTAATTCGCCAAATGTTTAAAAATTGGGTAGAAAGATGGGGTAAACAGCTGGGTCTACTTGGGGAAAAGAACTGTAAGGACGTAGGTGAACCCCAGTATCTTTGACAAGACTAGTGATCTTCTCTTAGGGCAGATAGAGTCAGACTAGAAAAGTGATGTACAACATGACAGAAACAGAACAAAATAAGGAAACACACTGACACAACAAAACTGTCCTATATACAAGGAGTTGGGAATAAATCCCACTTTTACTATTTGTAAATCCTCAGGTGCTGCCCATTGTAGGGCAATGGTAAATGAGTGCCATCAAGATATGCCAAGTAAAATGAATTATCACCACAAGTTTCTCTTATTTGGAAAGGTCCTTTCCACAAAGACTTGAACTTTCCATGCATCCCTTTAGGTTCTTTCCTCTTATCCCAGAGTAGAACGAGATCTCCTACAACAAATTGCCTTTGTTTGGTCTTCTTATCAAATAGTTTCTTGACTTTTGCCTGATGTTCTGCTATTCTGCCAACTACTTGACTCCTTTGTTCTTCAAGTTTTGTCAGATGCATGATTCTTTTCTCCAGAGAATCTTTAAATTCATTACCTTCAATTACTATCTGAAGAGAAAGAGTAGTAAGTTCCAGAGGGATTGGCAAGCGAGCATCAACTCCATAAACAAGTTGGAAGAGAGATGTGCAGATGATCCTTTTATATGTGGTCCTATCAGCCCTTAATGCATTAAATAATCTCTTGTGCCAACTCTTTTGTTTTTCCTCTAGTATCTTTCATATGATAGAGATGAGATTTTTGTTGTTGGACTCTACCAATCCATTCCCTTGCAAATAATAATTAGAGGAATGTGCAAGTATGATATCATGTCGATAAAAGAAATTAGAGATTTCATGAGAGGAGAAATTGGAAGCACTATCCGTGATAATTTTCTGAGGTACACCAAATCTCACAAGAATATTCTGCTTTACAAAATCACACACGACCTGGGAGGAAGTTTGATGGATTAGAATGGATTCAACCCATTTAGTAAAATAATCTGTGGCCACCAAGATGTGTGTATTCCTGGTGCTAGATGTTGGATGAAGTGGACCAATGAAATCTAGTCCCCATTGATGAAAAGGTTCTTCAATAATAACGGGCTTCAATGGTTGCATGGCTAGCTTGACCTTGCCTTTAAATTGTTGACAAGATTCACACCTTTTCACCCATTGGTCTGCATCTTTAAATAAGCCAGGCCAGTAATAATTATGTCTTAGGATCTTATAGGCTGTGACACTGGAAGAGAAATGACCACCACAAGCTTCGTTATGAAAGAATTGAAGCAATTTTTCTTGTTGTTGTTTATCCATGCATTTCAAAAAATTTCCATCGATCCCCTTCTTGTATAAACTACCTTCCCAAATAATATATTTTGCAGCTTTCAACTTGATTGCTCTTTTCTACTTCAGAGTTAAGTGTGAAGGACCCTCACCATATGTCAAGAAATAGGCAATATCTGAGAACCATTCATCTATCAATCCTACAAACAACGCTTGAGGTAACTCGACATTCTCTTCTGGAGATTCTTCAACTGTGCAATTTTCAGCTATGAGTTTACATAAACCTCTTCCTCATACCAATTTGGTTGGCTTAATATCAACATCAAATTCTTGAACTTTAACAATCCAAGAGGCTCTTTTGTTGACACCTATTTCTTGCTAAGTAAGTATGGTTTTGATCGAAGTGTCCAACACAAAGACCTTAGAATGTGAATTGAGGATATAGAATCTGAAATGTTTTACTGCCTTGACAACTGCATAAACATGCTTCTCTACCAAAGAATAATTCAACTCATGCTTTTTCAGAGGAACACTCATAAATGCAATAGGTGCTTCTATACGGTCATCATTTTGTTGAGTCAGAATAGCAGATAAAGTATGCTCTGAAGCATAACAATATATAATGAAATCTTTAGAAAAATCTGGATGAATTAAAACTGGAGCATCCGCGATCACTGTTTTAATATCTTGAAATGCTTGTTTCCCTTTTTCAGTCCACTTGAAGACCACCTTATCTCTCATCATGTCTACAATGTGGTGAGTTAATTCAGAGAAATCTGGTACGAATCTCCTTAAGAAATTGATCTGACCAAAGAACGACCTTACTCCAAGTTTGCTTGATGGTAATGACAATTTTTGGATAGCCTCAATACATTCAGGATCAATCTGAAATCCATCTTTAGACACAATGTGCCCTAGTAGCTTTTCTTCAATAACCCTAAAAATGGACTTCTTGGGGTTAAGAGAGATTCCTTGCTCACGGCGATGCTGTAGGACTATCTCCAGATGTTTGATATGATTTTATCTTTTTCTTGAAAAGACAATGAGATCATCCAAGTATACCACAATAATCTTGTTTTTCAAATCTCCAAAAGAGAGGTCCATGGCACGTTGAAAAGTTGCACTGGCATTGATCAACCCGAATGGCATTCAATTGTAAGCCAGAGTTCCCCAAGGCATTGTAAAAGTAGTTTTATGTTGATCCTCTTGGGCAACCTCTATCTGATTATACCCGGAAAACCCATCAAGTAATGACATCATTTCAGATCCTTGCAAAATGTGATCCATCATGGGTAAAGAGTAGTTGTCTTTTAAAGATGCTTGATTAAGATTGTAGAAATCAACACAAATCCTTATTTCACCATTCTTTTTCCTCACATGAACTATATTTTCTACCCAAGTCGAATGATGAATAGGATATATAATTCTAGCCTTTAACATCTTATCAATCTCTGTAAAGATAGCACCAGCAACTTTAGGATTGAATTGCCTCTATTTTTGCCTAAAAGGAGTAGCCTCGGGTTTAAGAGTGATATAATGCTGAAATTTTCCACCCCTAAAACTCTTCAAATCATCATAACACCATGCGAACACGTCCTTGTATTTGACTAACAGGGTGATGAGCTTCTTTCTTTCTTCAGGCAAACATGCTTTACCAATGCAAACAATTTTAGGATTATCTTTAGTGTCTATGTCTACTTTATCATATTGACAAGAATTGGGATTTTTCTCTTGGACCTTATTCTTCAAATGGCAGTCATGTTTATCAAAAAGTTTCTCTAGAGTAATCAAACCTTTTGGGATGGTATTCCCCTTTAATTGTAACACCTCATCTTCTACAGGAGTCTCACTTCCTTCAAATAACAAATTGACAAAAGTACTGGCCTTCTCCAAAAAGGACACAGTCTATCTGTCATCATCAAAAACTTGCCAATATTTATCATTATCAGGCACGCTCAGTCGATATACTAATTCAATTTTATATTGATCTTTGTTGAACTCTGGATGTGGGAGCAAAAGAGCCACAAAAACTACAAGGCAATCAGCTTTAGAATTAAGAGTTCAAGGAATAGCCTCTATAGAGAAAGCATCGAAGAATTCTATTTGATCACATACTAAGTTTCGGTATCTTCTCAACTTGGTGTTCTTTGTTTGAAACTGATTTCTTACTTGCTTGACAACCAATTCTGCATCTCCGAGAACTTTCAACATTTTGATTCCTTTCTCTTTAGCAGCTTCGAGGCCTAAAATGAGCACCTCATACTCTGTCGTACTATTAGTGTTGTCAAAAACCAATTTGAAAGCCATCGAGAACTTCTCCCCTATAGGTGAAATAAGAACAATTCTAGCCCCTGAACCGAAAGAAGAACAACTGCCATCGAATCCCATAGTCCAAAGGCTAGAAGACACGTCAGGAGAGATAACTTCAGGGGTTATCTCTTTTTCCTACATAAGCATATATGTACCTAGTCCAGTTTCTTCATATAGTATCTTTGCTCTTGAATCATTAGATTCCAAGACTGTATACTTTGCTTTGGGCTCTAGATTTAGTCTGACTTTCTTTCCATGGATTGGGACTAAGGCATGGGACCAATCCAATTGTATTTCTCCACCTAGGTCTTTACAAAAGCTTCTACTAAGTAGCATGCCATAGCTTGCAGGAATGTCAGCAACTAAGATGGTGAGCTTTAGTTTCTTTTTTGGGAAAGCGGCTAAAGCAACTTGCGCGTCTTTGAGTTGACCTACTAATGGGACTAATTTGGATTCCATTGAATAGACTTTGCATAAGGGTTTATTTAATGACAAGCCGAGGGCATGAGCAACCTTAGTGGGCATGACGTTATTGGAAGTGCCAGAATCTATTATGCAATTGCTAAGTTTACAGCTAGCTATATACAAAGAAACATAAAATGGGTCAGGCTTATCTGGGAGAATAACATTTACCAATGGAGTACCATTTTGTGGAGATTCACTGAGGAGATCATCATGTGAAGGCTCTTCAGGTTTTGAGTCATTTGACTATTGGTGTACTGAAGAAGAAGGATCTGGTTTTTCTTTGACAATATGCATTAATCTCTCCAACTGATGAGGATTCGACTTCAAGTAATCAAGTTGAGAAATTTGTACCTTTGTTTTCTTGCAATGCTCTATGAAATCAAATGCATCATCAGGTAGGGGAGATGAATCACCAAGAGGGGAACCTTTTGTACCTTTATCTTTCGCGGCAGTAAGAGGTTGATTCTCTAGAGGATGTTTTCTTAATAGAATCTTCGAGGTATTTTTTGGAATTTTATGGGCAGATTCAACTTTGGCTTTTCCTTCATTCTTCTGATACTGATGTCTTGTGAAGATATTACAAGAATGATTATTAATGTCATGAACCTCTTCTTTTTCATTATCAGACTCGTGCTTAAGAAAGTTGATTGTTGGTTGGCCATAGGTTTCATTTATTTGTCTTCTTGAGAGACATATTCTTCTATCTTCTCACTTGATAGATTCATTTGCATGAACCTTGCCATTTTAGGACAAGTGCTGCCATCATGGTTAGTTGTCAGATGAAAATCACATGTAGCTATTGTTTGTTTATGACTAGAAGAAGGATGTTCAATAGCTAGTCTTTGCACTAGAGGAGGAAGCCTAGGAGGCTTGTTCTACTGGTATGGTACATAATTTCTCTTTGGTATATCTTGATATAGTGGAGGTGGATTATGCGGAAGCTATTTCTTGAGTAGGAGTAAATCATTAGCTAGCTTCTAAATCATCAGGTCTATAGTGGATGGATTAGAAGACTGTGCCTTCCCCTTCTGCAAGTCTTTGTTCCATTTTCCTGTAGTCAACAAATCATCCTCGATCTCAATGGCCATGGTCTATGCCACTTGTAAATCAACAACTCGAGCTCTTCTCAAATGGAAACTTATATCTGGAGGTTGCGCATTTAGAAAGAAGCATTTTTTATTCTTCGCATTTGGTCTTTTAGTAGTTTCTATTCTATTCACCAACTTGTTAAATCATGCCACAAACTCCTGCATCAGCTCATGAATCTCTTTCTTCATTTGAGTAAGTTGTGCTAATAATGCATGCTCATCTTCAGCACTTTTGAAATGGTCTTCAAATTTTTGGCGCATAATCGCCCATGAGTTTATAGTTGTGTTAGGAAAATGTTGAAACCATTATGCTACTCCTTCAGTTAGAGATTCAACAAACAATTGAACAGAAACATCTTTGTGCATAACACCTAGAACACCGCATGCGGAAAAGAAGGCATTAGTATACTCGTCTGTAGAAACTTTTCCATCTCCAGTGAATTTGGGTAAAACTTTTTTGGATCCATGTGGTAAGTCATGCAACTGATTACCTAAGGCGAGGGGGCCAATAGCTGCTCCCCTAGGCACAGGTTGAGCCATTTGCAGTGGTGGGGTTGGTTGAATATTTATAACAATAGGAACTGTAGTCCTGTGCAAGGTCAATGCTTGGTATGTGGAAGAGGAGGCAAAGGTTCTGGTAGGACTTCTTGCGGGTGACGGAGGCCTACTAAAAGATTTAATGTTCCTTCTTGGGGGAATAAAAGATTGAGAAAAATCAAGACTTGCTAGCTTTTCAAAATCAGGATCCAGGATGCCCTTTTCACAGTCTCCTCTAGTATATCTCTTGGTGGCCAGGTTGATTTTGAGCAGGATTCACAGGGCGATATTCTTGAATAGGTTGGATAGGTGGACTAAGCTATCTATTTCTTCTTGGAGCTATTTGAAAACAAAAACATCTATTAGCTCTTTCCAAATCTTCTTCTGCGATGCCTTGAGCTATTAACCAAGCACGAACATGAATTTTTGTTCCTATGTCTTCTTCTTCGTCAAGCACTACATCTACTTCTTGATATTGGCGATTTGGCCTCCTATATCTCCAAGCCAATACTCACAAATCAGTAATTATATCTTCTTACTCAAGGTCCAACCAATTAACATTAGGTTGTAAAACAGGTCCACCTCTACGTTGTAGCACCATATTTATTGATAAAAAAAAATTTCTTTGAACACATTAAGGCGACTTTTTTGAAACAAAAGAGGTATGCTTGAATCCGGTCCCTAGTAGAGTCACCAAAAATTAGTTGGTAAACAGATTTTGCACTATAACATATGGATTATTATATTGACTCTTTGCCCAGAAAACACATAGTGAAAATAAGTACCAACAGTTGGTAAAGTTGTAGTTTTTCTATCAACTTACCTCTACGTGTGGAGGGGTAGCTCCCTCGTTTGATGAATTATGGATTTTTAGGATTTTTAAGAAAGAAATGAAATTAAAGAAAGTTTTGGAAGGTTAAGACAATGGGCTTATGAACATTGACTCAACCAACGTGTATAAGGTTTAACAATCCCACCAAGACAATATAAGAACACTTCTTAAACTGTTGAAGTGACGATATGTAGTTTTAGAAAGAAAAAATGATTTAGGAGATATTCAACATACGTTGAAACATTATCTAATAATCAATTCTTTCAAGACTAGTTGTTATTCCACATCACAGATTCAAGATTATGTAAAGAAAAACATCATCCATCAACATAAGAAGAATGAATAATGTTAAAAAGTTATTTGAGATCACACAATCCAAAATGTCTCTTATTTCTCCACATTGAGTTGTACAACTCTATTCCTTATAACATCCTTTGAAATGTGAAAGCCAAAAAGTCCCTTTTACAAACACCAAGCCTTATATATATAGCTTTGTTTCAGTAACCAAATTTATAACTACCTTATAACTACTTCTCGTAACTACCCAAAATATTTTATGAAAATAGAAGTGTACTTTAATTACAAAAGAGTGACATAAAGTCCCTTTCATAGAATGAGAACTAAAACCTATCATTTTGCAAACTTTGAAAAGTAGAGCAATATGATTGGCATCACAAGAAACCATCAGGTGTTATCCTCTCCATCTTTGGTACCATCTGAAGATGCTTCTGCCGCTACAAACTACTGTGAAGGAAGAAGTGACTTTCTTTTGTATGCTCTGAACATCCTGACTGCTGTAGCTATAAGTTTATTTTTGGGAACAATCACTCCTATCATGCGAAGTTTCAATTCAGATTGATCTTTATGGACATCATTCAAATTATGTCGATAATCTGATATGTGATCAATGCCAGAATTGACAGCAACAAAGATGAGATTCAATTTATCCATAAGTCCTTCATTGATAACCTGTTTATTGAACAACTCTGTGTTAATCATGTTTTCAAAGTTTCTTTTGATAGCTTGAGCTTCCAAAACTGAAAATTTATCTTTCTCAATCACATCAAAATTGATTGCTAATAAATTAGCCTGAATCTTCATCTTCACCTTTTCACAAGTTTCCAAGAGCCTTTCTTGGGCTGCCAACACTTGTCTTATATTTGAAAATTTCCATTCAACTGAACAAAGCCAAGAATTAGATTGATTTTCCTCAATGTTTGAGAAGACTTTTTCAGCAAATAATATCTCATTATTAGTTTTGATCATCTCACTGAGGTCCTTGGATATTCCCTGCCATAACAATTCTTCCTTTTCAATACCTCTCATTTCTTTATCAACCTCTTCCCTCTTTGTTTCTGTTTCATCAAATAGACTCTTTGCTTGCTCAACAAAACTGAATGCTTTTAATTTCATATGTTCAACCCATTTTTCAGTCACCTTTCCATACAACTAATATTTGCTGAAATTCTCAATAATTTCTTTTTCAACATTATTTTCAAGAGAGAAATTAGTGGAGGTAGAGGAAGTAACAAGAGGCAAAGTAGATGTATCTATGATGGCTTTGAGATAGGATGTCAAAACTTGCACCTGTTGCTTTAGTTGATCTTTCGTGTGTCTTTCTTTCTTTGTTCTTTTTATTAACTGGGCAGTCGATACTAGAAAATTTTGCATGTCACCCTCATATGTAGATGGACCAAGATCTATCTTAGTGATGTTAAAATCACTTTCTGTAGCCTCATTCAAATTCTTTTCTGAAATAGGTTGTGCAACCTCAACATAGACATTGCCTAATGAAGAATCCACTGCCATCCTTGATGTAATCTTGATCTTTTTAGATTTGGGAGACCTTTGTAGTAAATTGGAGACTGTATCAAAATTAGTCATGATTAATTAAGCATTATTACTTTTTCTTGACAAACTTTGTTGCAACCAGGAAGAAGAAGGATTATGTGAGGATTCTGGAATATTTTTGGAAAGAGGTACTATGTTTGAGGGAAGAGTATTTTCACTGAATATGTTGAGAGGTGGCGGAAGCATAGATTGTAATGCATGAGGTTAATGAGGTGTTTCATGAGAAGGAGAAAAAATAAGGAGTAAAGGAGAGATATTCAAATGCTCAACATTTTGATGGATTATTTCAGGACTTGTGGACTTGTTTTCCTCAACTACTTCTTGTATGGGAGGCAATGCATTATCCTTCATTTTTGTCTTTCCTCTTTTCTGCTTTTCATCATTTTCACAAATGCTCTTATGACCCTTTCTTCTTGATGGATCTTCTCCATCATCTCCTCCTTGAGTACTCTTATGTGAACGAATACTTATAGATGTAGAATGAGAACGAAAAGAAGAAGAAGAAGAATTTGAATGCTTATCTCTTCTACTTGATGATAAAGCATTATTACTTGTCAGTTTAGTAGCTATTGCCTCAATAGCCTTTTTCTTTATCCAATCTTTAGTCTTTTGAATGATATGTGCAGTTCTTATACCCAAATCTTTGATCTCCTCATTAGCCCAATTGATAGGTGGTAAAGACTGTGTTTCAATTTTATCAAAATACATAAGATCAATTAATTTTGAACCATCTTCCTCAATTCCATCTGTATTGCAATCTAGTTTGAATTCTTTGATCTGTGGAATGGTCATCGTCATCCAGTCTCATTTATGTACCTCATAATCATTTTCACAATCTTCCCAAAAGTCTTCAAGTTCTAGAAAGTGACAGTAACCTGCACCAAGCCATAGATTGTCTCTGACATATCCTTTTCTATCAAATGGGAATCTCATAGTATAGGTATACAAGCTAATTTTTATCAGAGATCTCTCTATGTTTTGAGTATCTACGGTAGATTTTCAGCTATAATGACTAAGGCCAATGGGAAATGGAACTCTTGGTTTCCTCTTGTCTTTGCATTTCTTATTAAGTGAACCAATTTGCCTCCATAGTTCTATAAATACCATCTTGTCATCTACATATCTAGGTAACTTATATGGAAAGCCATCAAACCTGCCAACTCATAGATAGGTAAATCTAGGATATTGGATGAAGTAGCTCCCATATATTTTGATTAGACTGGCAGCTTCTGGTGATATCTGGAGTGCAGTATTACCTTGAAGTTCTCTAACTGTCAGCATTGTAAAAGCATCATTTACCCTATGGTAGTGCTTGTAACTTTGTTCCAGTTGTAACTAAGGGTAATGATCATAAATCTGTGTCATGTTATCATAAGTTCCTTTAGTAGCAAGACTTGGCCATGATTTCATGCATGCAATTGCATAAAATAAGTAAGAGGACATGTAGAAATGTTCATTCAATTCAAAATTGGTCAACTGCTAATGCAAATTGTCACTAATAATGCTGCCCCAATCAATAAACTGATTTCCTACACAAATAACATTTACAAAAAGGAACATCCACATTTCAAAATTAGCTGGTTTTTCATCTCCCATCACTCTATGGAGTAGAACAATCATATTGGAAATATCCTCTATGAAACATGATCTATGAAGGACTTTAGGCAATTGTGATTTCCCTCCTTTCGGTGTATGTAACCAGTGTTTTGCAATGGTGTTGAGACATTGATGTTTCCTTTCATTGAAATATTGAAGAGCAAGCCTTTTCTCTATGTTCACAAACCGATCTCTGACAAGTAACCTGAAAGCAATACCAATCAAAACACTGTCTAACCTGACAATAAGTTTGTCATCAACAGTTCTGATCTCTCTGGTTTCCAGTTTGTAATGCTTCATTCATTCTAAAACCAAGTTTGTGCATTGGACTACCACGGGAAAACCAGCTGCTTGGGCTAATCCACTGTCAAACAAATTCTAAGCCATTGGTGATCTTTTCCCTTGTTCTATTGTCTCCCAGAAATCTTCCAAACTGATGTGTCCTAGAGAGGTAACTGATATTTCTGGAAGTGTGGATTCAAGGACTGAGAGAAACTCAAACCCCTGATATCTGTATTTCATGATTAAATATCTACAACAAGATGTGAAATCTATCCGTAGCTATTTTATTTCAAAGTTTTTTGCATTGTTTTATCTAGTTTTGTTTGATAATCTGCAATTTGTTGCAATGGATTTCAAGAGGAGATTTGAAAAAGAAATCATTCAAACAAGGAGGTAGTAGATGTCCATACCCGGTCATCTGCGTGGAGCATGAAATTATTTTGAGGTTACTCACGTGTTTAGTCTCTGTCTTCCACAATCGGTATACATGCTACATTCAAAGTAGTTATTACTGCATACCCTGCACTCTTTGTATTTTCTGCTGAGGCATTTTATCAAATGGCTCTCATACCTTCATATACTCTTATGCATAGTGTAACTATTTGTCTAGGTATTTTAGACTTGTAATATTTCAAACAAAATTGAGCTAGTCTGTTAAACGATTCATATGTATTGGCTTATGATTTCACATTTTCAATCTATATCTGCCAGCACTTGCACTCACAGGAGGTCTAATAAAAAGACTAATAAGATCAACTGGAGGGCTTAGGAGATTCTTCAAAGTAAATCTTCACAAGACAAATTTTTGAGCATATAATGTTCTCATATAAAGCATCTGTTGACTAAATTTTTGAGGTTTATGGGTAGATAACTCCACAGAGTAGGCAAGAGAAAGCATATTTTCCCACAAAAATAAGCTCGTGATACTCTTGGACTTCAATGATGTGATCTTAGTGGAGAAAACTACACGGTGCAATGTCGTTGCTGGAGAGAAGTAGAACGATGTCACCTGAACAGAACAACATCCTGTCGAATCAAATTTACCATAGATGCTTAAGAAATCTGATGTATTTGCCTTCATATATGAAATTTCAATCAACATTAACCATTCGTCGGGAAATCGAAGGAACCATATATAACTCAAAATCTTCCATCATGTTGCCTGCCTTGGTAATCTGTTTTGACCACTACCTGGAAATGTCTCCATAGTGAATGATATAGAACTGATTATATCACCAAGTGCTTGAATTATTGCTCTGGACATATGAAACAGTTTTCAAAATAGAAATGCACCATGTAAAGGAGCGATTTTCAATGAGTTCTAAGTTTTAGTTGTGGTGTCAAACTGTCGTAGCCTCCTCAAGATCACACACCTTTTGTGAAGCAGTGACACTGAGGAAAGAAGTTAACGTTCATTTCTTGTTTATACTGGAGGTGCAGGAGTATTTTCCTTTCCTTCAACCAAGCTTTCAAAAGTTACTACTTGTTCAATATCATCAGAGGTAAACTAGATATGTGAGCTCGCTATCAGCGCTCTGCCAGAATCAAAAGAAAAAGCTTAATTATTCTACTACATTCGTCCTGCAAGAAGAAGAAGATCGTTGAAATAATTTTTCAACCCATAGCATTCCTCGCACTCTGATAACGTTGAAGGGTTTCAAAATTTTCTCCAACAAAAACCTTTTGTTCATAAAGAAAAATAATCATGCCATTTATTGTGTTCTAACGTTTTGCATGTAGGTCATCAACTCACATGTCTTCCAACTATTGCGCAGTTATTTGAGGCTTTATTTTCATTGGGAGAGATGGCGATGAACATAAAAATGTTTCTCAACTACTACAAATGATGTGCCACGATACCCCACATTTGAAATTTTGCTGTTTTATCACTGCTAACTGCATATAGAAAATGCGCTTGTTAAGTGTTTCCATTTCACAGCTTTTTCGCATGTCAACTTTTGAGAACTGCTGATGGAGTTTTAACACGACCACCTTCTCTGGCATGTGTCTTTCACATAAGTTTAACACATAACTTAAATAGGAGATAGAACCCAGGATGTGTACAAGGTGAATATTTGTGATTATGAATAGTCGACAACCTTGGCATGAGTTTAGTGAAACGTGGCCACCTTTCCCGGCATGAGTTTAACATGTAGTATGTTTATCAAAACTAAGCCTCAATACCTCCTACGTTTATCAATGCCAATGATAATTGCTAGCACGGATTTAGAAGAGTATAACCACCAAATGTCTTTGTTCCATCTAAACTGAAAAGATATTTCCTTCAATTTAGGAGATGATCGTGGGTATAAAAACTACAACCAGCTTTTCACCCAAGCAAATAGTGAATTTGAAACCTTGGATGCTTGTAAATTTATGCCCCCCCTTTTTTTACATTTTTCCTACACTTGCTTCAAAGGAGAACAATGTGCAACTTGTGATTTGAACAATAAAACCAACGTTTAATTCCTGGCTGCCACAAGTGGATATAAACTTCATTATGCCATTGGTAAAAAGTGAAAGTGTCCAACTTAGCCAAACTCACAAGTCATGTGCACTTAGTGAAAGGCAGAAATTGACGTGAGTTTTGTGAAGATCAAAAGCCAATGCAAAATGGACTTAACGAAAAACAAAAGTTAACGCGGGCTTAGCATAAAATAAAAAATAGACGCAAAATAAAATATTACTAAGCCGCGAACTTTCTTCGTTGGCATATTATTGCTATTAAAGCTTTAATGGAGAGAAAAATGAAAAGGAGTGACACTATGATAGCAAATTATTGATATGATTTGACACATGAAATACGACGCTGACGGATTGCAATAAAAAAGATGACCTAGTACAAAAAATTAATTCACCAAAGGTTTAAAAATGGGGTAGAAAGATGGGGTAAACATGGGTGAAATTAGAACAACCCCAACACCTTCTCCATTCTTGCTTCTTGAGCCATCAAAATACATCTGCCATATCCCACTTGGGTCTAATTTTTCCTTTTCAATATTGGGAATAATGGCATCCACCTCATGGATACAATAAGTACCCAACCCTATATCCTCTATGTGATCTAGAGTGTCAAACTAAAAACAATTTGGCCACTCATCCAATAGTATATTAGGTATTTCATCCACAGAAATTGCAGCCTCATGCCTACTATTGTCTTCTTCTTCCAACTCATGTATTGTGCAATTCATGTTGCTTGGGTTAGGAGAATAGGGTTCTATATGATCATTTGCAATAGGCTCATCCCTAATGGTTACCTTGGTGCCATATCTAGTTCTAAAAAGCATTTGAGACCAATCAGAAGACAAATACCCACCAATTTTAGTAGTGAAGTCCCTAGATAAATAAATACCAAAGTATGTTAGGAGGTCAATAATGGATATGTCTTGTGCAAAAGAACATCTGGGGCATGCATGCAAAGTGAGTTCTAAACCTTTGATAACTATACTATCTTCACATCCGTACCATCTAATAGCCCCACACCCTTGTTCACAAGTTCGTAATTTATACCTAACCTATCAACAACATTTTTTGGCATGACACAAGTACCTGCCACTGAATCTATCATACAATTATGCAATAGTTTATCACCTATGATAAGGGAAACATAAAATGGAGGAGGCTTGCTAGTTTTTCTTGTACTTGCTTCCTCCTCGGGTTGGCATAGGTTTGTTGGGGTAGCTATCTTTTCAACTCCACATCAAGTTGATTAAAATCAATTAGGGCCTCTTGAAGAAGGTTCCTTTGAGTTGGGATCAACAATGCATCCCACATAGAGACATTGAAACTTGTCTTCTTCATCTGATCTACTATGTTGAAAGGTATTTATCTCCCCTTTTGAAATATTTTAGTGACTATGGGGTCACTCTTCTTTTGTTCTTCTAAAGTTGGTTTGACTATTGGGACTGAATCAACCTTGGAAGCAGTGTGATCTGCTTGCTTAGAAGGAACATTAGTTACCTTTCCCCTTGCTGATATGATTGGAATTGCATTAGGGATAGGTGCATGGTTGATTATAGGAACTGATGTGTCCTCAACAACACTCTTTTTTATCTTGTATTGAATGCAATTGGAACAACACCTTGATTAATACCACAGTAATCATTATGAGTCCAATTCATTAAATTTGCATCATTTTGCATCTGCTCTTAACTTCCAACCACTCCCTGATTGGTGTGAACCTGTTGTTCTAAATTTGATGGCTGGTCTAGCACTACCAAAGCATGACTAAACTATCCTCCTTGGCATAAGTTTTGGTCATGTGGTTAGTTGCAAGGATAACACCAATCATTGTCCTAGGTAGGTTATTTTGGATCAGCACAAGAGGCCTTGAAGTGCTACCTACATTAGGGTTAACAACATTGAGTGGTCTAATATAACTTGGTTGCCCTTGCCTTTGTATGTTACCTTGATATGGAGGCATGTTAGGCTGGTATGTTTGCTTATATGACTAATAGGGCTGATTAGGCTACTGATATGGCCTATTTGACAATTTATTCTATCTCCTCTCAAATGTCAAATCATTGCTTAACTTTCTAATAAGAGCATTCTTTTCTTCCAATTATTCAAGTGTAGGTGAAACTAGAGAAGGGACAAGGTTAACTATAGTGGGAATTAGAGTAATGGCAATAGGTTGTATGACTAGAACCTCTGGAAACAAAGGCATTGGTAGTCTTGGAGCTATCTTACCTACCTGAATTAAACAATTTTCTTCTCTTATGGCTATATCATAAGCATCTGGCAAGACAACACCACCCTTGGACTAAATCATGACTGCTATGTCTAGATTCAAGGACCTCAAATAGTAGATGAATGTAGTGTTTGGAGAAGGCTTGACCAACAAAGGTATCCTATCCCATGTCTTTTGGAAATAGTAGTTGAAGTCTACCATAGACTCATGAAGTGCCCTTTTGATTGGGGCCAACTTTTCCATAAGTGACAAATGGTAACTTTTATCCTCAAAATGTTGACACAACTTAGTGCCTAAGTCATCCCAATTATGAATTGAATTAGGTTCAAGACCTCTATACCACTGCAGGGCTTTACCCTTGAAAGAAGAAGCAAACAATCTTACATCCACATTGTCAGTAGTGACATGGTGGACTGAACAAACACTTGCAACATCTTGTATGTGTTTGGTAGGAGTAGTTGAGTTTTCAGCATTGAAAAATGGTATAGCCTTTAAGACTAATGTGGGGATGTCATCAAACTATGCTAGGTCTAAAGGGTTGTCCCCATGAAATGCAACAAATGGCAATTTTCTTACCATATTAGGTATATTCATATAATGACTATAGGTATATATAGATTCTAACTAAATGTTGAGATGTAACTTGAAAATTCAATGGATGAGGAGTAGACTAAGCTCTTATATGTGCTAGAATATTATTTCTATTTTTCCTCACAAGAGACCTAGACAGTCTTGTTCTTCTTCTTCTTTTAGTAAATGAGAGTTTAATAAATTTGAAATTACCGCTAGAAGAAGACCTTGTCTATACTCTAGGAATGAAATGTTGAATTGTTGTGTAGGAACTTGATCAACAGAGTCGCCAGGTGCTTATTGAATGCTTTCACAATGGAAAATGAATTAAAAATAATACCAAAATCCTTAGTCCAGCTCTCACTCATAGTAGAGAGTCCCACCGAGTGTGCCAAAAACTATTCTCACATAGATTTCCACCCAGTGTCGAAGGCTTTTATGGATCCAATAATCTAGTGAAACATTGAGATGACCTCCAGGTGTGGGACCCTATAGGGAGGTCAAATCTCCAAAGAGAGGCTGATTCCTTGGCTGAATGAGAGATTCAGCTAAGCTAAGACTAAACCTAATCTATCCACTGGTTATGGAAAGAGGAAGAGGGAGTAAAACTAAAATTAAAATGAGTTGATACACTAGGTTTGAAGTTAAGAGCCCTCACAAAACTAAGAAGATGTACAAAATGACCAGATACAACTAATAAACATACATAGATCAAACTGATTTTAACAGATCCAAGGAGCAAGAAATGATTAGAAAGGAATTAAATATTCACATACACATCATTATTACTTCACACAGGGTTTAAACTAGCATGAAGGGGTAAAATAACTAGCATATATTCAATCAAAAGGTAAGGTTACAATAGAGAATTACTCTATTTGGAATACAGAAGCATGAAGATTAACTATTTTCCAACCTTTTTTACATCTTACATTCATGCATAAATACCATTTGATTCCAAATGATCTAATTCAGTTACAATAAACTACCCCATGGGCTCTATCAAAGAATATCTTTGCCTACAAGATGTATATCTGCAAGATTTAATGTAGAAAACATCTGGAGACCTGGGTAGATGAAAGATATTTCCTCTCAATGTGAATAACTAATTTTTCACTTGCAACCATAAATGCTACAAATATCTAATAAGGGGCATTTGAGAAGATTGGATCTGTATTGATGGCATATGAGACAAATCTCCCGAGAAAATCTTTTACAACACTTTAAATCTTCAAACCCCTAAGTCTCTATGTCTTCATCAGCTCTGAATCCTTGCATCGATGCCAACTAAGACTTTACTGCAATCCTGCACTTCATATTTGATGCTATGCACAACCATCGTAAGGTTGTGTTGACCATTTTACATAAATGCCTTCTCACCGAGTTGTCATCGATCATCCACTTACCTGTCGTGAGACCGTGGTGAACATTTATATGCCACTGGAGTTTATACCGGTTGCCCACCATACTTCATATAAACTTCCACAGTTTGTGGTGGGCAGCTCAATTCTTGGGCTAAATCTTCACTGCTATGCTGTGGGCTCCTTCACAAAGTGTTGCAGTAGTGCGGTGACTGCATCATTACTTACCGCCATCCCACCATAACCCATTTTGACCACTACGGTAATGCAGTGAACAACTAACTTTTACTGCTAGCCCACGATCATGAGAAAAGACCCCTGTGGTATTGTAGGAAACATCTTTTTCCCAGATCAAACCCTACCGCAAGTATGCATGCTAATCCTGTGACTACTATAATAGTGTGGTAAACATTATGTGTTGGCTTTATTCTCTTGCCGTCAACCCACAGACTTCTTTGTTGAGTACCACGGGGGCATGATAAACATTATGTGTTGGCTTTAAATCCTTACTGGTAGCCCGTAGACTTCCTTGTTGACTACCGTGAGGGCACGATAATTGTCAGTTATCACTGCCATCTCATGGGCCACTTCCTTAATTACCACAGGAAAGTGGCGACAGTTAGATCCTTACTACCGGCCCACCTTTATTCATATAGACCACTACAGTAATGCGATAAGTGACCATATTGTACCCTATCTCCCGCATGCCCACAAGGGTTCATCAGACATACCCACGAGGATGCGGTAATGATAAAATTACAAAGATTTTGTAATGGATTTAGAAGAAGAAGGATTAAGGTGATTTTTTGAAACTCTACTTTGGGGTTTAAAGAATCTAACCTAGGGCTCAAAAAGGGAAATAAGGAAAACATCTAGAGATTTTTTTGGTTTGGGCTAATTGGCTGGGGAGCAAAATAGGACAACAGGTCCTCTAAGAGGTACTTTGTTTCAGTTGGATGCATGCACTATTATGTGAAATAGTTCTTCTATTTCAAAGAGAAGAACTTTAGATTCTTCATCCTCACCATTGGAACCAATGGTGAAGAAGTGTGTCGCATCAACTTTTGATGGTCATGCTTTCTGGGTACCTAAGGGTGCTAATACTTTGGAGATGAAACTTTTTGCAAAGAAGACAATGTTGTGGCATGAGAGACTTGGTCACATTGATGAGAAGGGTCTTAGGACCCTGAAAAACAAAAGCCTTGTTGAGGGGTTAAATGATTGTAATCTTGAGTTTGATTTCTGTGAACATTATGTATATAGAAGCAAAACCCTATTCAATTTTACTCTAGTTCTCACGAGTCTTATGGGGTGTTGGATCTGATTCATTCTAATATGTTTGGTCCTATGAATGTTCCTTTGATTTTTACATCTTTATATTTTGTATAATTCATTGATGATTAAAATAGAAGGACATGGGTTAATTTAATCAAAAGAAAATCTAAAGTCTTTAGTCAGTTCAAAGATTTTAAATCTTTTGTAGAGAACTAGACTAGTAAAAAGATTAAGTATTTGTGAACTAAAAATGGTGATGAGTTTTGTTCGATATAATTAGAGAAGTTCTATAAAGAACATGGGACTGAAAGACATAATACAACTCTATACACCCCTCAACAAAATGGAGTTGTAGATAGGATGAACATGATGTTGATGGAGAGGGCTAAGAGTATTTTTAGTGGAGCTAGCCTTGAACATAAGTTTTGGGTTGAAGTTGTAGCCACTACCTGCTACCTGATTAATAGGTCTCCTAGTTCAGCACTTGTTGAAAAGAGACCCATGGAGGTGTGGTTTGGTAAGATTCCTTCTTTGAGAAATCTTCATGTCTTTGGTTGTGAGGAATATGCACATGTGCCTAAGGAGAAGAGGTCAAAACTAGAGAATAGGGCAATTAAGTGTATCTTCATTGGCTATGGTGTCGGTGTGAAAGGGTACAAGCTTTGGGATCATGTGGCCGAGAAAGTGTTATATATCAGAAGTGTTATTTTCAGAGAGGTAACTCCTCCTATTGTTCTACAAAAAGAAAAAAAATAAAAGAAAGAGGATGTTGTTAAATAGTTTCCTTCTACCCCTAAGAAGATGGGTGAGTGCGAGATCATGATGGGCCAACAATGACAATGGAGAAAAACTTGCTGGCTAAAAAAATGCTAACATTTAGACTAATATTTAGATTTTGATGGTAGGGGTGTTAATATTTATAGCTCAAATATGGATTCCCCCCCAAAATGCCTTGGGATTACCTCATGTTTAGGCAATTGGGAGTCCCAAATCTTTGCAAAGAAACTTGCAAAACCACCCATTTAGTGTTATCCTAAAATTTTTCACAATTTCATTCTTGAAGCTAATAGACTTTTTTGTAACTAAATTTAATCAAATGAAAAAAGGTTTGTAGAGGAAGCTATTAAGATTCTAAAAATATAATATATGCCTCATAATAATCTTAATAGGTAATTATTATTAATTTTCTACATATGCTATGTCTGATTTCCTAATAGATATACATATTGAGAAACATCCATAACCTTCAACATATTAATCCTTTTTTAAATCCAAAAGATGCATTACATTCTAGGATTTATTGGGTATACATTATAATTTAAAATTTTTTATTTTCATATATTTTTGACAAAGTTAGGTTGGCTGAAAAATTAATTTTTAAGATTTTAAAAAAGTCAGAATAAAAAATTCATAAATAATTATTTATTTACTTAAAAAATTTAAAAAAATATGTGTCACATCCGCTCATGTGTCCTTTACTTAAATCCAAATCATGGAGGAAAAATATTTTCTTTTTCTCATACTTAGATTGGCCGGAATGACACATACTTTATACATTTTTTTTAAAATTTTATTGAAATATCCAATTTTCACCATACAATTTTTAAATTTTTTTAAAAAAAAAAGTAGTAGCCCATAAACTACATTCAATTTATTACAAATTTTATTAGTACCTTTTTTCTAGATTGTGTAGATAACTCATTCAATTTTTGATATGAAGTTACTTTAGTCTATTTTTCACATTTACATTGCCACTTAGGGGTAGTGTTTGGCACATCATGATCCTGCACTCACCTAGACTAAACCAAAAGATCCTATTAGACCTGATGATGAGAATAGCTCTAGTAGCTTTGAAAGTTCAAAAGTAAAAGAAGAACTTCAACCTCAACTTTTGAGGAGGTCTACATGGATTAGGAAGCAACCTAAAAGGTTTGGTTATTCATTGCTTTATTCTAGTTGTGTTTTTGCCTTGATTTCTAACATTGATGAGCCTAGAACTCTGAAAGAGGCTATGGGTATGAAACGTGTAGGTTCCTAGGAGGCCATGAAAGAGGATATAGCTTCTTTGGAAAAGAGTAAAACTTGGAACTTGGTGCCTTTTCCTGAAGGATAAAAACCTATTGGCTGCAAATGGGTGTTGAAAAAAAAATTTGGTGGAGATGGTAGTGTTGATAAATATAAGGCCAGATTGGTTGTGAAGGGGTATTCTTAGGTAGAGGGAATTGGTTATGGTGAGATTTTTTCTCCCGTTGTGAAGCTAACATCTATTTTGTTCCTATTATCTCTTGCAACAATGTATTATTTAGAAGTGGAACAGATGGACGTAAAGACAACATTCCTTTATGGTGACTTGGAGGAGGAAATCTACATGTCACAGCCAGAGCACTACATGGTGAAAGGTAAAGAAAATCTATTTTGCAAGTTAAAAAAATCTTAGTATAGTTTGAAATAGTCTCCTAGGATGTCATACCAAAAGTTTGAAGACTTTGTGTTGAGTATTGGATTTTTGATATCGAAATCAGATCATTGTGTTTATTTCAAGGTTTACAATGATCATGTTCCCATTATTGCACTGGATATTGATGATATGTTGCTAATTGGGAATGGTAAAAGTTTGATTTATGAATTGAAGTCTTAGTTGTCAACACAATTTGAAATGAAAAATATAGGGGCAGCCAGGTACATTATGGGGATGGAGATCAAAAGAGACAGAGCAAATAGAAAACTTTGGTTAGGCTAGAGTAAGTATGTTAACACAATGTTGCAGAGATGTAGCATGGTAGATTGCATACCTTTGACTATTCTTTTTATGATGGGGACAAAGTTATTTATTTTAAATTATCTAAAGTGTCCTTTTGAGATGGAGGATATCAGTAGAGTTCCTTATGCTAGTACGACTGGTAGTTTGATTTATGCTATGGTCTGTACAAGACTAGACATAACCCAAGTTATTGGAATCTTTAGTTGATTTATGGCTAATCCCAGATAGGTACACTGGGATGCAATGAAGAGAGTGTTTAGATATTTGTAGGGTACTTCCAAGTATTCCCTATGTTATCATGGTTATCCTATAAGACCTCAATATTCTATGAGTATTCATGGATATGTGGGTTCTAATTGGGAAGGTGACATTGACATCAGGGGATCCACCAGTGCTTACATGTTCACTAAGTTTGGTGGGGCTATCATTTGGATGAGTAAGCGACAACCTATGATCACTTTGTCCATGATAGAAGAAAAGTACATGGCATCTACTCATGCTTGTAAGGAAGCCATTTGGATTAATAGGTTCTGTTCATACATTGGTTTTGATGCATGATAGACTATTATCTATTGCAACAATCAAAGTACCATTTTCTTAGCAAAGAATCCTACTTTCCATGCTAGAACAAAGCACATTGATGTTTAGTTTCATTTTGTTCATGATATGGTAGAAGATGGGAAGGTGATATTGGAGAAGGTTGACACTTTGAAGAATGTTGCAGATGCACTGATGAAACTTGTGGGTATGGATAAGCTCAGAATGTGTTCTTAGTCTATGGGCCTCTTGGCCCCTACCAGTTAAATATTGTCATTCTATTGGCTCTTGCAAGGTGTTCTACAAGTGGGAGAATGTTGGGAATTAAGGTGTATCAACCTTTACAAATTCTTAGCATTTGATATTTGTTTGTATATTTATTTATTTTCCTATATTGTATTTATGCTTCAACATCTTATTTTGTCATTTAGTGTGAGGTGGCATGGTGAGATGTCATCCTACTTTTAATACGACTTGGATGGTCAAGTCAACACATGAGAATGTAGGCATCCCATTTCAAGTGGCACTATTATGCCATGCGTCAACATCTTGTGGTGTGTGTAAGGTGTTATGACAGATGTTAGAATCTATGACATGAAAAAGGACTAATTAGAGATTCCTATGACAAGTGAAGACAAGTGTCAGAAAGCATCTTTGCATGTGAGGAAGGCATATTTAGGTGCCCAAGTTTGACTATGACATGCTATAAGAGGAATATGCTATTATTAATCATGTATGAAAGATTCTCTTACAACAATAAATACTATCATGTATGATAGATTCTATGATAGTTGTAAGATGTGTAAGAGCATATGTCATAGCTTATTCTTGGTTGGAGCACTCCATCTTAGAAAAGTCAAACTTGTAGGTTATGATGGTTGAATGAAGTTGATTGCATGTTAAACGAGTGTCCTAAGGTGTTGGATTTTGACCATGAGGTGAAGTTGGACACCCACCTCTAGAAGCTTCCCATGTTGGCCTTGTAAATTATATAAATGTAGGTGTTTGGAGTTGGAGTTGGATAGTTCATTTGCAAGTACTTTTATGATGCTAGAATTGTACCAAAACTGACATCTTGAAGACTCTTGAAATAAATTGCATTGCAAGTGTATTGTAATCACCATTAGATTTGATAATACATTGTGCAAGTCTTACAGTGTTGGGTTTTTCACTTGAAAGGGTTTTCCCCATGTATATCTTGTGTCACTTGCATTCTACTTGTTCTTATATGTTATTTAATCTCTCTACTATGTGTATCACACATCTATAATTGTAAATGATCTAAAATTTGCATAACATTCCCCTCATTATTTTGGTGTAGGAAGCTATTCTATATACCTTGCTTCCTTTCGCCATGAACTTCTAATTTCCATCATAATATATCTTCTTGGCTATCACTGGATAGGACTTGACATCCAACCATGAACTTCTAATTCCCATATTAATATATCTTCTCTATTGTCACCAGATAGGACATGACATCCAACCATGAACTTCTAATTTCCATCTTAATATATATTCTCTGCTGTCACTAGATAGGACATGACATCGAACCATGAACATCATTATCATCACCTATAAATCATATGTGCAACCAACATCAATCACTACATGAATCATATGTGCAACCATCATCCTCATCAACAACATCAATAACCTCATGATAGAGTTGACATCAATGACACACTTATGATAGTGTTGACATCAATGACACCCTTATGATAGTGTTGACATCAATGAAAACCTAAGCAACCATTTTTGTAAAACTTCTAATCATGTAATCAGTTCTTCTTTTCCTAGGTCTACAATCAACAACATTATGCCCAAAATTATTGCAAGAAAAATAATAACCTTGAAAAGATTGATTTAACCTAGTAAGGGCATGTTGTCTTGCAGGTATAGGACCTTTGAATCTTCTTTGTCTCCACACAGGAATGATTCCATCTTCTTTTTCATCTCTAGAGGCATTCTTCTTAGGATCTTTAGTGCAAGCTTTTTCCTCCTTTGTTTTAGACTGTCCTTCTATTTTGAAGTTATCATACTAGTTTGTAGATGCACTGGTTATAGGACTTTTCCCTTTTCCAAAATGAAGACCAGATTTTTCTTTTGATGGATTTTGAGAGTTAATCAACTCATCAAGATTTTCAAAACTTCCTTTCAGTTTTAATCCCTTGTTAATTTGTTCTTTTTATGTTTCCAGTTTGTTTCTCAAAGTGACAACTTCTTCCTCAAATTTTGAACATTTAGATGCTTTCTCATTGAGCTTGGTATTTAAGCAATATTCAATCCACTTGCCTTCTTCAACTTTGACTTTCAAATTGGAGATCACATCTTTTGCTTCCTTGAGTTTAATTTCACATACTTTGTCTCCTATTTGAGCTTTTATTTTGCCAAATTCTTCTTTTGATTCTCCAACTTGTGTCTTCAATTTGACAATTGTCTCCTTTGATTTTTCAAGCATGACCTTATATTTCAGATTTAGTGTTCTTTCTTCATCCAAATCTTTAAGAGATGACCAAAGTTCTCCTTCAAAGTCTACCTCACAATCATCTAGATTGATGTCCCAAACTTCAAGTTCCATTGACTCTAGATCCGATTTTGGAGAAAACATATATTAGACATTGTTTCAGATTCCATGTGTTCAAGTGTAGGATCTACCTCAGTTGTTAGGCTTCTTAAAGGAACTTGACTCTGATACCAATTGTTGAACACACCCAGAGGCTGAGAGGGGGGAGTGAATCAGTCTATTCTTAAACTTTAAATCCATTCAATTTATAACTTAAACATCAAATCCCATTAACCAAGAGAAGAAGAACAAAAAGGAAAGCATGCACCACACAAGGACACCAAGATTTTTTACGAGGAAAACCTAAGGAGTGAAAAACCATGGTGAGGATTAACTCACAATATATGAAGCTCACTTCTTATAAAAATTACAACTTTGTTTTAAGGCTCACTGCCTAGGGAAGCTCACTTCTCCCTAATGGACTTGCATACTAAGGCGTACAATCTTAGGGAAGGATACAAGGACTTGTTGAAGAGATGAGCACTGTCTTATAGTAGGACACATTACAATGAAATCTTGAACATGAACTTCTATAAAAGAAGCATCTATCATATGATGATGTTGCAGTCCCTTTTTGCACAATTACACGATCATAAAGACTTCACACACCCCATACTTATCATACACCTCAATCACTCTTCTACAAACTCTCAAATGATTTTGTTCTTCTATAAATACCCTCCATAATAACCCCCTTTTTATGAGTGATCACTTGCCATAAAAAAGAAGACCGGAAGAAATAAGAAGGCACAAAACCACACCAAATAAGGGGTGTCACAGCCTGCAAGGATAAGAAGATTGTATAGCCAAGAAAAAATAATAGTTTTTGAAAAAGGCATGAAAAGTTTGCAGCTCTCATACAAGAAGATGAGTGAAAAATTTAAGGTTGCAAAAATAATTATGTGAAGATCTTTAGCTTTTGGAAACCCCATAGCAGTGGTGTTAATTATAAGCACTATAATTGTTGTGGTGGAGTCTAGATCAATTTGTTTCTAGCTCAAAGGTTTGGTTAGAGATTGGTTTTGTTTGCATTCGAGTTTATTCTTGACTGGTTCGTAGTCCAACTTGTATGGTATCAGAGCTAGGTTCATGACATGTAGAGATCAAATTTGATGATCACAGAGGGTTTGTGGTGCATCAAAACCAATGATTGATATATAAAGTTGAGTTCCAGGCATAGGAAAGAGGGGAGGGCATTGTGTATCAATTGGTCTACCATCTCAAAATTGTGAGTAATATCAAGAGATGAAATGACCTTTCTTCAATCTCCAGACGAAATAGTAGGCAATACTCTTGATAGTAGATTGGAGAGATGGGTTGGTGAGTTTATCTCCTACCTGATTATGTTCTACACTCCTATAGAAATAATTTATCTACACAAGGATGAGATTTTTTGAATGCATGGTTTTCTTGTGCAATTTTGAGGAATAGAGAAGCATTGAAGTTCCTATGTTAGCAGTGATAGCCAAGTCATTCAAGGAGCTGATATTAACCATTGAGAGACAAACACATATCTAGGTAGTTAGATCTGTAATGAGAAGGAGGCATCCTATCCAATCAATCAAAGCTATTTTGGTGTTTTCCTGGTAGTGATTCTAAAACCACCTATCGAAGGCTTACTAGAGGAGAGTAAAAGAGTTCGGTAAAGATTGGCATAAATAATTACTATACAGACAATATAGTGAAGGTAATAAGAGAACATGTTATATAACTTGGCCATCTAAGAAGAAATGAGAGAGGGTGCCACCCAAAGCCAACCAGCAAAAGCAACATCAAGTCCACATAGTTTCTTCTCAACAAAGGCATCCCCAATTTCCATCAGGTGTAGGCGGCCTTGAGTAATATTTGTATTCCAAAGGTTGAAGTGGTGCTTGGTGCCTCACCCAATCAACAAGATGTTGGTATCAATGATGAGGAATTTTTAAATCTGAATACATCTGGAGTTCCAGTCATAATGAATCACAACTTTAGAAGAGGAATCTCAAATGAGCTCATTAGTTTCAATATCTATTAACACACTAGGCCATGTAGGACTCGATCAAAGTGTTGTTCTTGCTATGATATCTATTGTAAAACATGCTTGCTAACATTTGATTACATTAGTAGACTCAGAGATTACTACTGCTAAAGCTCATATGGATGACAAAGAGAATGATGAGTTTGTGAAGGATTTGAGAGTTTGAGATGAGTCGATGATATCCTCTACTGCACTCCATGAATCTAAGCAGTTGGGGATTACATTACATAAATAGATGGATGATGAGTACTGTCTTGAGATTACAAATGAAGAGATCATCAATCATTGTTCAGGAGTCTATTACCATTGTTTGATGGAGAAGCATGCAGATATAGGTGAGATTTTTCTATGAATGGTAAGAGACTTGGGAACCTTCTCTTTTAAAGAAATATTTCATGGAGCATTTTTTTCAGTCAATGCTAGAATCCACCTCATAACTACGAGGATGCAAGTCATAGAAGACACTCAAAAGAAAAGTATATAGAATAGTTGGCTAATTAATATTGGAGGCTGGAGGCACAGGAGGTTGGAGGCGACTCAACATCCTCTTGTTAGTTACCAACTATGGGGCCGCTTATCATCTTTGGTGGCATTTTATTTTCTATTGTGATGTGTGGTTATATTCTTGAGTGTGTTATTTCATTATGTAACCTCCTAGTGTAAAATATTATAATAAACAAAAGCACTAGTGTAATGCAGTTCATGGATCTTGAAAAGGTAAGTGGTGATCCAAAAAACCATATGAGGTGAATAGATGAGTGTATTCCTATTCATGTCTATGTTTGTGGTAATCCTATGTGAAAACCATGAAAGGTTGATGAGAGGTGTCTTTCTTTTTGAATCAAGATCATGAACCACAAGAGTTGGGGTTACTGCAGTTGAAAGTGTTAAAGTTTAAAAGAGGAGAATGTGGACATCATTGATATTGTAAACAGTTGTATAGGAGAGCAGTTGGCTACAAAGATCCTCTGATTGTCAAACTTCTTGCAAGTGTGGTTGGTTGGTGATGATTTCATTGGAAGTGAAAGCGGGATGAGTTCTCATATGTAGGTGATCATGTGTAGCAAGATCTAGATAGCAGTATGCAAACCTAAAAGTATGCATAGGCATACAATTCTATTTCTAGTTTGTGTGATGTTCTTTCTCTCCATGTTCACACTAAGGGGGGTGTTAGGAATAAATAGTGCTCACAAGTATTAGACTAATAATGTGTGAGATAAAGTGAGTTGTAGAAACAAATTACATAATTATTGTGGGTGTTAGGACTATTATATTTGTTATGGTTTGTTAGTTTAAATATTAGAATATCATGTGTGAAGAATTATTGTATGGGGTTGTAATATTCAAGTTCTTAGGACAACTTGTCTATAGAATGAAATGGTTAGAGGAGGTTATACTAGTTCTCCTATAATTTAGGAGTGTTATCTTCTATAAATATGTAATAGCTTATTGAGTGAATATAAGAGAAATAGAAGAACAATATTATTTGTGTATAAATTTTCCAAGCTTCTACTTCTTCTTTGCCCATATTTCTTATGAAAACTCCAATTAGGTCGGCTCCAAGATGACCCTTAGATGAAATGTACGATACTACATAGGTTGATTCCAAAAATATACATTATGAAGATAAAATAAGTTGTGGATCACAACACATGGTATATCAGGGCCCAAATGCATCACAACACATCCTTCAAAGAAAAATTAACTGATCAAGATCAATTACAAATGAAGGAACCAGACTGTCAACCCAAACAACAAGACTACCAACTATTCATTTTTACACCACCGGGGAGAGACCAAAAACATTATGTGGACCAAGATGTGAGAAATATATTTGATCATCAGTATCCTTACAACCTTCTCCTAAATTATCTAATCATTATATGTTTTTGCAAGAAGAGAAACATATTGAACTGATTAAAATAGAGCATCCCGGACTGATTGTGACACATCAACACTTAGGATATTGCATTGTAGTTCACCAAAACATTTGAAACACACATGGATGAATCCATATACCACTTTGAATATATCCCCAAGTTCACACAACCACATCTATCACTCCAAAAGAATGCAGAGTATTCTGAGATGCTTAAGTCCGTTACACTACAATCCAAAGAACAATCACAAATAACTCTTGCTGTAGAAATGTTTATGATATGAAATCCTAGAAATAACTTTATTGCTAACAACCAAACTTAGCTCCAGAACCATACAACTAGATCATGTAGTGCAGAGGAATGCAGACCAAGTAGGGTCACTGACTGAGGAAAATATGCAATTTTTACCTTAGACAACATCTCTCAACAAAACAAGTATAAATAAAACCTCAAACTATCAAGTAACATGCTTCCAAACATCTCAGCATCTGCTAGGTCTTCTAAACTGACTTGCCTTAGACATGGTGACCCCTTGTCTCTAACTATGTCAAACCATCTCTCTTATATCCCCTACTATCCATCAACTATATCAACCTATCTCTAACCACTTATCATCCTCTTGAACTTCTATACAAAATCTCTATGCAAACATAACTGCAAGTTGACATTAATGATAAAACATATTGAGTTGACATCAATGACAACACATATTGCCAACAGTAAACCCCCAACAAAGTACAATGAAATGAATTTTGTACAATTGACAAGCTTAAATCAACCATTTATAACTCACAGTGATTTTTACAATTTTGATAAAAATGCTGTCAAGGGAAAAATAGAGGTTACAATCAGATTCCTTGTGATTTTTTGAGCAATTTAAAAAAAAATTCACCAGATTTCAACATCGTATGCAAAAGTTATGCCAGTTGCAAGGAAAACACAAACCATACCTTCAAGCTGAAAAAATTGGCAAAAAATGATGAAATCTAAAAAATCACCTGCAACACAGTGAATCTTGCTAAACCACCTTTTTGACGACTATAAGAACACACAAATATGCCTTCTGGTTTGCAAGATATTACAAAAAGAAAAAATCTCCCTCTTTGTCAAAATTTACAAAAAATAGTCGACCTCAACTCACATGGGACAAAATCCAAATTGTGACTAGTCAATGGAATCAACAAGAAAGGAGGTGAGATATTAGTCTGTTTGTGAGGGGATAATGGCCTCCTACCAAACTGAGCCTCAATATTTGTCTTGGAAAAATGAATAAAGTAAACAAACAATAGTTCACCTTTAGTTAAAACTACCTTGAAGATGAAAACTTGACTTCACCCAATGTGATTGTAGTAGCACCCAGAATAGTATATGGCCTGTGGAGGCTCCCGACTATACCTTTGTTGCTAGATCTGAGTCCTAGGATCTAAGGCCAAAATAGTCAATTAGAGTGCATATCCAAAATGTGGATTAGGGTCTACAGAGAGGCCGAGTTGGCCTTAATCTCGTTTAGAAATCTTGAACACCAGAAAGATTTTGCTGATCTATGAGGTCTTCATGAGATCAATGGCCTATTTGAGGTTGCCAATCTTCAAAGTAAAGAGAGAAAAAGTTTCAAAACTATAGAGGAGCATGTAATTGAAAAACTCATGCCAAAGAAACTAAGAACTTATCTCGTATGTTGAAGACAACACCAATGAAGGTGGTAAGACTGGTAAACACCCTCAATCAGGTTGACAAGTGGTAGATCATGGCCAAAAGAATGTACAAGTAAAAGAGCTGTTGAATCCACAAAATCAATGGCCTATGAGGCTGATCTATATGCCATAGGGGTGGCTAACGCCAAAGGAGATCAGCCTTAGAGCCATGTTAAAGTGGAATTGAATAGATCTCCCACCTAATATGTGTCTCGGACCTTCAATTTTTTTGTGTCTCTTTCTTTCTTTAGTAATCTCAACTAGATTGTAGGGTTTTCAAAGCCTATTAAAATGGAATCAAACCCACCACTGATCAAACCACCAAATGCTGAAAAAAAACTATAAATCTTGTTGCGCAATTATCACAATCCTCAAACATCAAACTCGCCAAGGCACTCACTAAGAGACGCTGTAAGGGGTAAAAAAAACCTCTTGATATCTAGATCGAGCAATGAATTTCTAAAGATCTAGCTATGCATAGAGGATCGACCAGTGAATACTCAATGAGAAATCCTTAAAAAATGAAGAGTTCAAATAGATCTTACAAACATTTGGAAGGTGGCTTAGTCAGTCCTAAAATGGACCAATAGCATTAATGGATTCTAAATCTGCTCCACAAGCAATGGCATCAAGGAGATGGTCATTAGTCAAAAACAAAAGCCCAATGGATCATTGTTGAAGGCCAGTTGAATCTAAAGACTGTGATTTGCAAAGAACTCATACAAACATGAGATGGATAATGCTTAAGGTATCCTGATCTATAGTAGAGAGTTATGTCATCTGGAATACTTGTAGAGGCTGAGTATATCAATCAAGATCCATAACATATATAGAGATTATTCCTACTGAATATGCCAAATATGGATCAAACAATCAAAGAGCACGGATCAGGCCGAATGGCCCTTGAATGGTGTTGAGCACAATGAGATGTTGAGATCTGAGTGAGTCAACATATACTAAAACTTAACTAATTTATTTGCTAATGAAATTAAATTACTTTGAGAACTAAAAGTAAAGTATGTAACATAATAATGAAAACAAAGACACAAGGATTTTTTACGTGGAAAAGCAAAAAATGGGAAAAACCACATTGAGCGTTAGCTCACAATATATAATGCTCACTGCTATAAAGATTACAACACTATTTTAGGGCTACAACCTAAGGAATCTACTACTCCCTAAAGAAATCTCACTACTATAAAATATTACAATGATAACATAAACATGAACTGCTATGAAAGAAGCATCTAACTTATGTTGATATTGTAGTCCTATTTCCTGTGTATTTACTCCCTCATATAGACTTTGCACACTTCATGGTTCTTATTCTACTTTATCACTCTTATACCTTTCACAAATGAATTTGTTCTATAAACACCATTTGCAATAACTAAAAACCATAACTAGGTCAACATAAAAAGGACCTTTAGATGAAGCGTGTAATTCTTCAAGGATCGGATTCAACATATACAATGAAATGAGAAGATGAGTTGTGGATCACAAAACTTCATAACAAGATCCAATAAGCATCACTGACCATCCTTTAATGCAAAAACAACTAATCAAGATCAACCACATATGAAGGAAATGAACTATCACCCCAAACCAAAAACATGATGCAGACCAAAATATGATCAATGTACCTTGTTAGCACTATCCATACACCCTTCTCCTGAAGTATCTAATCATTCTATGCATCTACAGGACATGAAACATATTAAACTGATGTAAACAGAGCATTCCAATCTAACTATGACATTCCAAGACATAAGATATTGTATTACGGTACACCAAAACATCTAGAATTCTTAAGATTGAACCTATGCAATATTATGAACACATTCCTAGATCTGTACAACCTTATCTATCACTTGCAGAGAAAATCAAAGACTTAACTCTAATATACTATAGTCCAAAGAACAATCATATACAATTCTTTACTAACTGACTTGAATACCTTATGCGGTATAGGAACTAAGAGAGATTTGCATGCGGATCAAACTTGAACTACTATGAAGCATGTTGAATGTTCTTACAAACTCATATATCTGATTTATATTCTCTCCATCTTTAGCAAGTACTCAAACATGTGCTCTGAGAACACATCTAGAACTATCTGTATTACTTCTATCATTTGAGAACTGACCTTGCGAACCAACCTAACACTTAATATTGCAAGGAACCATGTATTACACATCTCTAATCATGTTATCAAAGTTACATGGGTACAAATTCTCTTTTAGAGGAATGTACAGCATTCCAACAAGTCTGCACCATTGCTTTACTCTGTCTGAGCACTAACCAGAACTATGTCATTGATAACATTCTCTGTTGAAGGTGTAATGATCTAAAATATTGGATATAACACATTCATATGTTAATCAACTTATCTTCTAAACCACAAGACTAAACCTTTTTTTGTAAAGGAATGTGGACCAAAATAATGTAACTACCTTAGGGTATACATTGTCAATGCCTTAGCCAAACTTCTGCAATTTATCTCTAAGTGTGATACACCATCTTGGTAGGATATCAATGTAGGCATGCCAAAAACATGTTAGAACATGTGCACCCACCTCCACATCATACTTAGACATTAGGAAGATTACCATTCTTATACTTACACATTTTTTCTCCATCTATTGGGTCTTCTAGACTAACATGCCTTATTCATGTTGACCCTATGTCTATAACTTAGTCAAACTGTCTGTCTCAAATATTTCATTGTATTAATCATGTTGATCCTGCGTCAAACCATCTCTCTCAAATCTTCCACCTATCTTCAACTTCTATACAAGCCTAACCTCAAGTTGACACATATAGAGTTGACATCAATGACAACACATATTTCCAACAATTTCTCCCTTTTTCATTGATGGAAACACATACTCCCCCTTAGATGTATATTTCTCTCTCCCCTTTGACATCAAGGACAAAAGGATTAATGTCCTCTACTTATAACATCCCCAAACTATATAAACTCCCCATTACTATATGATTTCTATAAATAGTAGTCCCATGAGATGGAAATGCCTCAAAAATTGATGCTATGTACATAGTATGACACTACTGGACTCCACAAGTCTATATACATCTAAAATTTTCTTACCTACAATACTCTTGCAACTCACGTAGAAGGTAGAATGACTTTGTAGATTACCTTGAGTTGTGTAAGAGTGGATACTCAATTTGATTTCTTTGAGGCAAGAATGTGATTTTGACATTCAAATTGCATACATAAGTCCTCAGCCTCATCTATGTTGCTTGTTGTCTTCGTCTTCTGCTCAATCTTTTCAATCTCACCTAGAAATTCTAAAAATGAAGCAAGTCTCAAATTGGTTGCTTCCCTTAGATGGAAAACGTGTTTGTTTATTTGTTCTCTTTGATCCTAAAGTTGTGACAATTGTGCATTAAAATTTTCCAATTGAGTCCTTGTTGCTCCATCTTTGTCCTTTAACAAATCATACAATCCAACCATTTGAGTGATTTGTGACTCAATAGAGTCAATCTGAGCTTTGATGTTCTTGGTGGAACATCTCTATTTTAAGAAGAAAATATACAATACAGTGGCTTCATTAATGCAATCTTTAAATACCTTTACATTTTCCTACAGTTTATTGTGTGCATTGGTACACTTGTAAGATACCTTAGCCAGTCTTTATCATTCATCTTCCTTAATGCCTCTTGTTTTGCTTTTTTCTCAACATGAGAAGAATGATCCTTAAAAGAATCCATTAATAGATTTAGCTTATATTCTAAAGGCAGAGAGGACTCAATGATTACCTCTAGTAATCCTTCCTAAATTAACTTCACCGCATCTTCAAATAAACTGGTCTTCTTCAAATTTTCTAGCAAGAACTCCTTTCTTGTAGAAGCATGCAGGATATCACCAAGTTGTAGCTTATGGAGGGGTGAAATATTTGGCAAGTCTACTTGTCCCTCATGATTGTGAATCTACAAAAGCTAAGGTGTGATCACTTGTTAAAACTATATTTGTAAATCTAATAGGTCCTTGAATTAGTCTAATCCTGAAGGATTTTGACCTATATCCATAGAAGTATTCTAAACATCCTCATCTTGCTAATTCTTTGTTTCATCTTAAATCTTTTGATCATGTTTCTCCTCAAGGTTATCCTCTTTATTCTATTCATTTTTCCATGTATTCTCTAGAGGAGGATTGCCATACTTTGCACTAGAATGAGTTTTTACTTTAGCTTGATCTCCTAAACTCTATGCTTCTATGCTTTCTGGAGGAGGTGTACCCATATTACCTTGATCCTTTGCATTTTGTGTTTTAATGTTTTTTCAGAGGACTGGTCTCCTTATTTTGCTTATCATCTTTCTCACTTATATCACCACTTTCCACATTATCTTCAGAGACTGAAAGATCTATATCATTAGACACATCCTCAATAATTACCTCAACATTTTTCATCTCTTCAAGGATTTTTGTTGTTTTCTCTATTGTTTCTGTTTCCAATCTTTCTATTTCTTCCTTGTCCTTTCCAATTATAATATTTATTATTCTTTTCCTTCTAAATTCATTTTCTTGTTTTTGAGATATCTTAATCTTTTATTCATTAGTGATGGATGGACCAACCTTTTCAACTACATGTTTTCTCATCTCAATGTCTTTTGACATGGCTTCATTTCTCTTGTTGGTGAGTATATTTGCAAGGTTTACAAGAAGTTGATCAATAAACTCAATTAGGACCACATTAAAGGCCATCATGTACCTAATTACAACCTCCTCAATTGTAGATTTATCATTGTCAGACATCTCATCATAAATCTCTGCAACTTCTTTTAGAGCACCATGTTGTGCAATAACATTAACTGTGGCCTCAAGCTGTACAGGCCTATATTCTAATTTTTCTTGTGGAGAACTTTTTGTTTACCTTTCTTTTCCTTTTCTCTTTCCTTTGGAGGTTTCTACTTCTTCTTTTCTTGTCCTTTTCTATGTTCTTCTCTCCAACATACAAGATTCCTCTTCTTCTTCATCTTCATCCTCTTCATCATATTCTACATTTATAAGATCTATCTTTCCTCTCTTTTCTTGGACCTTAGGTCTTTGTTTCTTTGTCCCTACAATCTTGGTCTGTACAGGAACTTCATCATTTCTTCTCTTGCTAGGAAGAGTTTGAGTTGATCTGGAAGGGTTGGAAGAAGGAGCTGCAGTAGAGACTAATATACTTGACCTTCTTATGATTTGTGTGGCAGAAGTGGTCTAAGCTTCTCTAGTAGGACCATCAGGAGTGTCTAGCATTTCTTCTAGTTTTGATTTCATCTTTTATACCTTTTCTTCCACATCTTTCTTGATTGTTTTGTTGGTAATTTCATCATAAGTCCCAAATCTCACAACAATAGGATCCTTAGGCTTACTGAGCAGCATATCAGCATATCCAATCAAATCATGTTCAGACACCTCATAAGGCAAGGTGGTTATCTAGAAGGTCCTTGGTTCTACTGCCTCCATATAGCAATTGTCTTTATCCACCATAAAGGTTTTGTCATATTTGTGTTTCTTTACAACTTTGCATGTATCCTCTCCCTCATTTGCATATCATTTTAAAATGTTTTGAAAAATCCCCAAAGCATTGTATCACACTATTTATGATCATGAAAACTATGCATGTAGTCCTTAATTTGATGAGCAACAAGGGTGTCTCTTTTCCAAACCATATCCTTCATGGCAGACAATTCCTTTAGCAAAAAGAACATAAGACAGATGATTAAGGATCCATATAGAAATTTGTACCTTGTTTCCTTTGTTCTCTTTAGGTTGTCTATCAATTGCTGTCACATGAGCTCACAAAGGTCATAGTCCTTCCCTTCCTTCACCATTTGATAGGAAGTGTAGATGGCAGTTGTGGTAGTAGAACCTTCTTTGTTGGTGTAATATACTTTATATGTGATGCCCATTATGGCATATCAGACCCCTAGGTCAGTGATATCATTCACTATTAGGGTTCTCTCATCAAGGTTTGTTCTGGTAACCTTCATAATTTCCTCATTCTTCACAAATTTTAATGTAGACACAGATCTAGAGGAGCATAATTTAGTCACAGCTCTGATTACTTCCTTTGTGATCATGTGAGGTTGGTCAAGGCAAAATAAATCCTCATGGATCTAGCTTAAAGCAGTTATAACCCAATCTTCTTCATAGAAAAAGTTGGGGAACCCCTTCCATATGTCTAGTCATTTTGTCTCACCATTTACAAACTCTATCTTAAGTTGAAAATCATCACCTAGAAGATGATCATTACTGAATTGTTCCAGCTTCAAATGATCATACTCAGCCAACTGTGAATGAATATATATCTGGACATCCTCTGTATGGAGCATATTGGTGGGGATGTGGGAAAATGCTCCATCCTTATAAGTCTTAGTGGATTTAAATGAATGTTTCTTGAATTTTAGTCTCAGCTTCTCTAGAACATCAATCACTACAAGTGTTGCCATGATAATTATTTTAGAAAACTAGTGTTTAACCTAAAAATATGAAGAATACCTGATAATGTTGTCATTAGGGTTTGCACACAAGTTCTATTCAAGATATTCTTTTCTTCTTTTCTCTTTTAGACACTTGAATTCATTCAAATAAGATCTAATTTTATCAAGTGACAACTAAATAGGCTTCTCAGAAATCCTAACTGCTCTACATTGATTGCATTTCTCTGTTCTTGACCTAATCAATTTTTTACTATATAGAGATCTATGATCACTCAGTACTCCTCTGCAAAGAGTCTATTTTCTCTAGAAATGTTATCAAACATCATCATATCTTCAACTAGACATATCCATATCACTTTTAGCCATTATGTTGAAGATTTCAGCATCCCATGCTTTTAGAGTCTTAAAAGGTTTGTACTTGCAACTCCCCCTAAACCAACAATTCCTCCTTTTAGTTTTTAGAGGGTCCATCTACACTAGGTAGAGGTGCAGATCCTTCCTTTAATTTATTATCTTCCTTCTTCCTCCATGCCCTATTCATTTCCTTCTTTTGTTGAGCAATACCAATCTTCTTTTGAGGAGCAGTAGACCTTACACTCTTTCCCTTGCAGAACGTTGTAACGTGTCCTGATTTATTACAATTGTGACAGATGGTATTGGATTGTTGAGAATAAATATTTCTTCTCACATTAGGTCTACAATTAGCAACTTTGTGGCCAAACTTGTTACATGTGTAACAGTAACCATAAAAGGGTTGAGCATTAATCCTATTAATCCTCATCACTTTACTTCTACATTCATTAGTCTTGTGACCAACCTTATTGCAGGCATAAAACTGACCATGAAATGAAATGAGAATTCACAACATTATACTTTGGAGGCCTAAATGAATTCTGATTCATCTTGCTTCTACATTCAACAGTCTTGTGACCAAAATTATTACAAGCATAGCAATTACCATTGAAATCTTGAGTGTACCTAGTAGAAGTAGTTTGTTTAGAAGTAGATTTTCTGAAGTTCTTTTTATTCTTTCTTTGTCTCCGGTCATGAGTGAATTCATCTTATTTTGTATCTCTAGAGGCATTCATCTTAGGATCCTCAATGCAGGCTTTTTCCTCCTTTATTTCAGACTTTCCTTCTGTTTTGAATTTATCATATAAGTTTATAGGTGCACTGGTTATAGGACTTTTCCCATTTTCAAAACCAAGACTAGTTTTTTATTTAAATGGATTTTGAGAGTTGATCAATTCATCAAGGATCTCAAAGCCTCCTTTCAGTTTTAATCCTCTGTCAATTTGTTATTTTGCTTTTCTGAGTTCTTTTCTTAGAGTGACAACTTCTTCCTCAAGTTTTAAACATTCAGCTACTATCTCATTGAGCTTGGTGTTTAAGTAATCTTCAATCCTCTTGCCTTATTCAATTTTGACTTTAAAATTAGAGATCACATCTTTTGCCTTATTAAGGTTAATTGCACATCCTTTTTCTTCTTCTATTTGAGCTTTCAGTTTGTTAATTTCTTCTTTTAATTTTCTATCTTGTATCTTCAATTTTCTAATTGTCTCCTCTACTTTTTCAAGCATGACCTCATATTTCATATTCAATTCTCTTAATTCATCCAGATCAATAAGATCTAACTAGAAATCTCCTTCAAGATCTACTTCATCTAGGCTGAGATCCCAACCATCAAGTTCCATTGCTTCTAGATCTGGTTCCAGAGTAAACACATCATTAGACATAGCTTCAAATTCCACATGTTCAATTGCAGGATCTACCTCAGCTTGTTAATCTTCTCAAAGGTACATGGCTCTGATACCAATTATTGAAAACAGTGAGATGCTGAGAGGGTGGTGAATCAACATATACTAAAACTTAACTACTTTATTTGGAAATCAAATTAAATTACTTAGAGACCTAAAAGTAAAGCATGCAACAGAATAATCAACACAAAGACACTAGGATTTTTTACATGGAAAACCTAAAAAGGGGAAAAACCAATGTGAGTGTTAGCTCAAAATATATAATGCTCACTGCTATAAAGATTACAACATTGTTTTAGAGTTACAACCCATGGAATCTACTACTCTGTGAAGAAATCTCACTGCTATAAAAGATTACAATGATAATATAAACATGAACTATTGTGAAAGAAGCATTTGAATTATGCTTATATTGTAGTCCTCTTTTTTGCACAGTTACTCCTTCATACAAAATTTACACAATCCACGCTTCTAATTCTACCATATCACTCTCACTCCCTTCACAAATGAATATATCCTTCTATAAATACCCTCCGCAACAACTCAAAACTATAACTAGGTTAGAACCAATAGGACATTTAGATGAAACGTGTAATTCTTCAAAGGTCAGCTTCAACATATACAATGAAATGAGAAGATGAGTTGTGGATCACAACACTTCATAACAAGATCCAAGAAGTATCACTAATCATCTTTTAATGCCAAAACAACTAATCAAGATCCACTACATATAAAGGAAATCAACTGTCAACCCAAACCACATTAACACTACTAACTCTCCATCTTTGCACCACTAGGGAGACACCAAAAACATGATGTGGACAAATATATGATCAATGTACCTTGTTAAAACTATCCATACTCCCTTCTCATGAAGTATTTGATCATCCTATGCATCTGTAGGACATAAAACATATTGAACTAATGAAAATAGAGCATTCTAGACTGTCTGTGACATTCCAAGACTTAGGATATTGTAGTGTGGTACACCAAAACATCTGAAATTATTAAGATTGAACTTATGAAATATTATGAACTCATTCCTTGATCTACACAACCTTATCTATCACTTCTAGAGAAAATTAGAGACTTAACTCAGATATACTATAGTCTAGAGAACAGTCATATATAATTCTTTACTAATTGACTTGAATACCTTATGCAGTACATGAACCAAGAGAAATTTGAATAGGGTTCAAAATTTAGATACTATGGAGCATGTATAATGTTCTTACAAACTCATATATCTGAACTATATACTCTCCATCTTTTGTGAGTACACAAACATGTGCTCTGAGAATAGTTTGGACATTCATAGTTGTCTATATTACTTCTATTTTGAGAATTGACCTTATGAACCAACAAAACACTTAATACTACAAGGAAGCATGTATTACACATCTTTGATCATGTTCTCAAAACTACATGGGCACAACTTCTCTTTCAGAGGAATGTAGAGCATTCCAAGGGGTATCCACCATTGCTTTACTTTGTTTGAGCACTAACCAGAACTTTGTCACTGATAACTTTCTCTGTTGAAGGTGTAATGTGTTGAAATCTTGGATATAACACATTCCTATGTTAATCAACTTAAATTCTAATCCACAAGACTAAATCTTGCTTTGTGGAGGAATGCAGACAAAAATACTATAACTTTGCATTAGGGTATACACAATGAATGCCTTAGCCAAACTTCTATAACTTATCTCTAAGTGTGGTAGACCATCTTGGTAGGATATCAATGCAGACATGTTGGAAATGTGTTAGAACATGTCTCTCCTCTCCTTGTCATAGTTAGATGTCAAGAAGATTACCATTCTTATACTTAGATAGTTTTTCTTCATTTGTTGGGTCTTTCAGACTGACCTGCCTTAATCATGTTGAGCCTATGTCTTTAACTTAGTCAAACCATCCCTCTCAAATATTCCACCTATCTTCAACTTCTATACAAGATGGACCTCAAGTTGACACATATAGAGTTGACATCAATGACAACACATATTGCCAACAAATGGTTCCCTAAAAATACCAAGATGGGGTGCCTTGATAGGAGATGTGTCGAATACACAATGACCACACAAAACCTAACCTCGACCTTTGGTGTTGGCTCCAAAACCACAACATGGAGTTGAAAATATCAACTAGATAGATGCAAGGAAAATTATGATTTATGAAACCCTTGGTTGGTCTTACATGTAAGGGATCGTGTACCCATGCTTCAAAATTGCCTTGCCATGCTATGTGGAACAAATTACTAGAGGTCCACAGAAAGATTATAGCTAACTGACCAAAGTGAGAAGAAAAAATATTTTGATAAAGGCATTCTTTGGTAATATCATTATGACTCTCAAAGTTATGTACAGTAGCAATGCCAAACCAAATATGATGAGTAGTTGGGTCCTGGGCTAAGCCTTGGTTGAACTTTGGAAGTCTTGATGCCATAATGCTTTTCAAATCCTCCAAGCCATTATCCTACTGCAATAATTCTTACTAGGAAGAATGCCCATGTTGTGGCGATTCCACCAAAAAGGTAATGAGCTACTCCAACAACACATCCTTGGACAATACTCAAGGCTCTGGGCTGGATAGTAGGAGCAACTTTCAATTTTTTATGGGCCCAAACAATAGATTCAATAAGAGAACTAGAACATTAGCCAAAGTATGGGCTAGATTGGGTCCAAAGAGGCCAAATATGAGCCATATCATGTCCAAAAAGTGATAATACCAATTGAATCTGACCTACAAAATTGCAAATGAAGTAGAAAATGCAAGGGGTAGTATGGCCCTGTACTCATTTTTTTTTCCTTTCCGACAAAAAATTCCTGCAAAAATGCATATAAAAGCCCAAAAGAAAGTAAAAAATTTACCTATGTCCAAAATCAAGGTTTGGAAAATTGATCTTTACTGATTTGGGCATTCTAAACTCAATGATGAACTCCATTTTGAACCAAGATACACCAGCAAAAAGTTGACAACAAGATCTCTCAAGAAAAATGAGAAGGGGCTTGCAGGTTGAAAGCTCTGACACCATGTTGGAGTAATCAACCACCAAGATCAAATTTATAAAACTAAATAACCTTCTACACAAGAGAGACAAGCATAAAGAATGTTATATTACCATGGTACAACAATACTAGATACAATAGTGCACAACGAGGCCTTGGTTATTATTTAAGGTAAAATTAGTAAGAGGGTTCTTTGATTTGATGGTTTGTGTGAATCCTCCTTTCACCTTAAACATTCAAGGACTTTAGGTCAAGTAAGAATCTACTGTCAGGCCTTCAATTACTTGGAATGTAGGGAAGATTGGAATTATGTGGATTTGTTGCTCAATTATGCCCAATTATGCTCAAAACCCTAATTATGCAAATTTGGAAGCAAATAGACAAATCACGGAAAATGCTTGCACATAGAGATACTAAATTATAACCAAATGCATACTAGATTTAAAAGTTTAGAAAGAGGAACAGTTAGGGACTAATGAGAAGGTGCTCTATTCCAGTGCCATACTTTTTGTCAGGATCTAGAAACCTTATCTGCAACCTGTTCCTGTTGTTCCGAAGATTCTTTAGTTGCAGGATTCGGAGGACTAATGAGCAGATGCCTGAGTCCAGGTCCCTATTTATTTCTTTGATCTACAATTTTGATTATCTGCATTTCTCTCCAATAACTCCACTTTTTTCTACTCCTGTAACCTATAACCTGTAATCACAAAAAAATGGGTTGGGGGTTGTGGTGTTTAGAGGCTTACCTCAGTCAAGCCCCAGAGAGACATTCAAGTCTTCTGAACACCATTGTCAGATAAAGAGTGCATATCCCTGCAGGATAGAGGCAAAATCCAAATGATAAATGATTGAAAACACAATTGATATCACCTTGTAGTGAAGATCTCATGGAAGGAAGAAGCTCTTCATGCCATGAGGAGATGAATGCCAAATCTACAAACACAAATAAAAACAATGGTCTACTTTGCAACACAATGAATATTTTGGATGCTTCAAGTCACAAGTATGCCAAAGTCATCTAATGATCATCTAGTAATCTACTAGTTTACAAATGAATGCCTAAACATGCTTATATATGCAACTACAAACATTCTCGCCAAGAATTTTGTAATTGAAACTTACCATGTCAGCATAGGACTTAAATAACGGTCACAAACCAACATTTTGAAATTGGTCCTAACCTAAAATAGGGAAGGACTAGGGTGCGGGTGCCCAAGTCCACCCTTATTTTAGGTAGGGTTTGTCATAAGTTCATCCCCTAGGTCCAAATTGCCATGAAAGTTTAGGGGTTTCTCATCAGAAAGTCAGATTAACATGAAAAATGCTCTAAATGCATTAATAAGACCCGAGAGCTAAACCTTAAGAGGGAAAATCCCCTAAGGGGACATTTTCTGACGTAACATTTAGCCCCCACTTTAATGTATGTATAAACACAAGGCCAATACATGCATTAAAGTATGGTCAACAAACATAGCAAACACACCAAGCATGGAGAAGACACGCCAATCATAGAGAAGATAGTAACAGTCACACAAAACATGGAGAAGACAATTATAGTCACGTAAAACATGGAGAATACAACATTAAAGACATGCAAAACATAGTGAATACAGTGAAGACAAAGATGATTTCTTTTTCTTTTTCATTTTCGTATAAAATGTAGATGCAAGTATAGGAAAGTAAACACACCACCCATAATGCAGGAGGGACTCATCGCCACCAGTCTTTAAACTACATATGGGGAAACATGCATGCAATACACTCCATACAAAGAACACACACCATAAAAATCCCAAAGCATAGGAGGGAATCATCGCCACCAGTCTTTAAACTATGCTTGGGAACAAACACGCAATACACACATAATTGAAAGACATGGAGAAAACACCACAGACAAGCAATGGAGTGTTCCTATTTCTAGGCTCATCACCATCTTAGACACATTACAGGCACACATCGACAATTGGGCTTTGCCACAAGAATCACCAAAGACATACTTAAGGGTTGAGTTAGTCACAGAATTGCTCGCCGCCTCGTGATGAGGACTTTTTGAAAATGACAGGATGTGCACTTTGCATGAGAAATACACCATCCTCACCCCACGATGAGGGCTTAAATGATTTTCAGTTGATTGTAAACAAACTCAAAGTGCAGGAAGTACTCATCACACTAGTCTTTAGACTGTACTTGAGAACAAGCACATTGCTAGCATCTAGAACAAACAACTTACCTTATATATGCCCCCACCTTAAGGTGGTTGATATCAAGTATTGATATCAAGCATATTAAGGTAGGAAGAAAACACATGAGGGAACACAAGCTCTCACAAAGCCCACGCTCCTCAGAGGTGACATGTACTTTACAATCACCAAATGTTCCCACAAACACATCCTTGCATGAAAAGTGTTAGTGTCCAAATAATCATTATAAATAACAACATCAATGCATATGATCAATTACACAAAGAGCCAAGGTTATACTACAAATTTAGATATCAAGTATAATTGTGGGGCTATACTATGAAAATCTCAAAACTGAGTGTCACCAAGGTGAGATTCAAAGACAAACAAAGTGCACGGAGCAGCAATATTGTTATGGTTTGTAAGTGAGATAAGACATCATCAAGATCACACAACAAAGTACATGGAGTGATTCAACTAGCCAACTATTAGATAATATATATTAACCCCATCGTCATATAGAAACTAAGTCCAATTTTTTATTTCTCACTAAAGGGATGCTAGGTCCACATCAGTATAAAATGTTTTTCATCATCTGCCTGCTAGATAGAAACAATAGAGGAAGGGAAATAATAAATCAGGAGAGGAGAAAAAAGTGTGTTAGGGATAGTCACATAAGAGGGTGCCCCCAAGTCACCAACTACAATGCTATGTCCATAAGACACAACACACAACAATGAAAATAGAGAAGCAATGTAGAAGAATGATGATACAAATAGAAGAAGGGTCACAATAGAGGCAATCTCTTTGTATCCTAGACCTTACAAGAGAGTCAAGGGTCATCCTAGGAGGCCTAAACAACACATAACATGTCATGAGGGAAACACATCACGAGAGATAAAGGGTTAGAAATACTTACTTGAAGAGAGATTCATGCCAGAGGTCATCAAAAATATATCATCCTCTTTCCAATCTCAAATACTAGAAGGAAGAGGTATGTAAGGTATCATAGCCCAACTTTTGTTAGTATTCTTTTGTTCATTATTAAACTCTTCTTGGTTTGATTTAATATTAGGTGGAATATTCTCTTGTTGAAGTTCATTAGTACACTTATTAACTATCCTATTACAAGGTGGAAGAAGTGATTTCTTTTCAGTGATCTCAACATCCATCCCTAAGGGATTTAATGTGAGAGACCTTACTTCATTCACTAGTACTACATCTTTTGGAGAGAGAGCATAGGAATGAAGAGAAGGTAAGGTGTTGTGAGGAGAGATAGTCAATGTTTTTAAATCCTTAGTGATGTCCAAATGACTTGAATATTCAATCAAAGGAGGGACATTAAGGGTCTTCACTTCCTTAGTGATATCCAAGGGGTGTGAACAAGAAACGAAAAGGAAGAAGGTTGGTGGGATGATCCATAATGCACTATGATAGGAAGAGAGTTTTTATTGTTGTTAGATGAAAGTTCATTTTCTACCCATGGAATGTTCTTTGTTAAAGGGAGCTCCTCATTCAGTAATGCTTCATCTTGGCTAGGGAGTGCAATGGAATGAGAAGGTGGTGGTAGCTCTTCGTTCACTAATGCTTCTTCTTGGCCAGAGAGAGCATTACAAGGAAGAGATGGTGGTATGATGTTAATAGATGTATCAATTAAATCATCCTCTTGCATAGAAGTTTCCTCATAAGGAGGAGCAGCTTTGGGAGAGGGATGATGAGGTAAACCAAAGTTATCATCACATGTTTTAGCAATAGTTGTCGTAGTGGAATGTCCCATAAAGTCATCTAAGGATTCATATAACATCTTGAGGTCATCACTAGTACATATATTATTGATTATGAATTTACTGAGATAATCTAATATTAAAGGATATATTCCCATGAGGTTTGTGAAGCTATCAAAATCAGATATATAACAGAGGATTTCATATGTGGAGCACAAAGAGAAATCAACATCATGAATGTATGCTATTTGTTCCAGAACTTGAGGATATTCATGTGTAAATTTAGAGAAATGATCCATGTTTATGATCTATACAAATAGAGTTTCCAAGGAAGTAGCCATGAGATTTTCAAGAAAATAAATGCAAAACTATGTATGACTATGACCAAAAATGCTTGATTTTTCAACTTTTTCCAATGCAAATAAGTGAAAGAAAGGGTGTTGTAAGGAAATTGATCAGGAGCATAAAATAATATGTCTTATATCAGTCCAATACAGCAATAATATCCTTCACAACATGCTTTCAATGCAAATCTAGAATGATAACAAAGCAAAACCTAGTGAAAATGCTCTAAAATATGCGATTTTTCACAAATTTTCAATGCAAAGACCAAATAGAAGAGGTGTTGTAAACAATTTTAGAAGGTTCAGAAGATTATAGCAATAATATCAGTCATATAAAACTATAAAATCTGTTACAACATGCTTACAATGTAAATCTAGGTCAAACCCTAGGGCAAATATAGTAAAAAATATGTAATTTTTTCACCAAATTTAAATGCAAAAGAGTATGAAAAAGGGTGTTGTGAGATAAATGATGATGGAAATAAAATTATAACAGTAATAACAGCCACCTAATGCCAAAAAATCCATCGCAACATTCTTATAGTGCCACTCAAGGTCAAACCCTAGGGAAAATATAGCCAAAATATATAATTTTTCACCAAAATTTCACTGTAAGAGTCCAATAAAAAGGTGTTGTAAATATTTTTATGATGGGTAGCAGATAATAACCTTGATAACAGCTAATTGGTGCACAAAAATCATTTACAACATGACTATCGTGCAAATCTAGAGAGTCGATAAGGCCAAATCTAGTGAAAAATCAAGGTTTTCAAACCCTAGGCATGAGATCTTAGTGCAAATGAATGCAAAATGTTACATACATGTTTTGTAATCTGATTTATGATGAAAATTAATTCCACTCAGATCTTAAAATGATTTTCAAACCCTACAATGCAAAAATGCAAGTGCAAATCTAATCAAAAATCAATGAAGAATGCTAGTTTTTGTTCAAATTTTCTATGTAAGAATGCAAATTTTTGAAATCTAAATGAAAATTGACATTAAAATGAAAAAATATAGAAAAATTTAAATTTAAATGAGTGTCTAAGTTTAGTAGAAAAATATAAAACAAGATTTTACCTACAAACCCTAGTTTTTGAATTGCCTAGGTTATATGAAAAATTTAAAAATTTCAATAAAACCCTAGCAATTTTATAATGAAAATGCAATGCAAGTGATTGTAATTTTGTAATTTTCTGTAATTTATCTCATATCTAACACAAATATTAGAATTTTAATGAAATTCAAATTAATTGATGAAAATTATATGAAAATGCAAACCTAGAATGCAATGTTTTTCAAAAAATTTCAAAATTTTCAAATTTTTGTAATTTTTCAAATGTAATAAGATGAACAATGAAATGAATGAAATGAATAAAAATTTGAAGAAAAACACTAAGAAAGGTGAGAATTTCATTAAAAACATGGGTTCACCAAAATTTTTAAGGTAAAATTAGTAAGAGGGTTCTTTGATTTGATAGTTTGTGTCAATCCTCCTTTCACCTTAAACATTCAAGGACTTTAGGTCGAGTAGGAATCTATTGTCAGGCCGTCAGTCACTTGGAACATAGGGAAGATTGGAATTGTGTAGATTTGTTGTTCAATTATGTCTAATTATGCTCAAAACCCTAATTATGCAAATTCGGAAGCAAACAGACAAATCACAGAAAATGCTTGCACACAGAGCTACTAAATTATAATCAAATGGATACCAGATCTCGAAGTTCATAAAGCATAACAGTTGGGGACTAATGAGTAGGCACCCTAGTCCAGTGCCATACTTTTTGTTGGGATCTAGAAACCTTATCTTGAACCTGTTCCTGTTGTTCTAGAGATTCTTTAGTTGTGGGATTCAGAGGACTAATGATTGGACGCTTGAGTCTAGGTCCCAATTTTCTTCTTTGATCTATAATTGTGATTGTTTGCAATACTCTCTTGCAACTCCACTTTTTTTGCTCCTGCAACTTGTAACCTGTAATCATAGAAAATGGGTTGGGGGTTATGGTGTTTAGAGGCTTGCCTCAATCAAGCCCCGAAGAGACATTCAAGCCTTCCAAACACTATTGTTAGATAAATAGTGCATATCCCTATGGGATAGAAGCAAAATCCAAATGATAAATGATTTAAAACATAATTGGTATCACCTTGTAGTGAAGATCTCATGAAAGGAAGAAGCTCTTCATGCCATGAGGATATGAATGCCAAATTTGTAAACACAAACACAAAAATAATGCTCTGCTCTGCAAGGCAATGAATATTTTGAATGCTTCAAGTCACAAGTATGCCAAAGTCATCTAATGATCATCTAGTAATCTTCTAGTTTAGAAATGAATGCCTAAACATGATTATATATGCAACTACAAACATTCTTGCCAATAATTTCATAATTGAAACTTACTATGTCGGCATAGGACCTAAATAACGGTCACAAACTGACATTTTGAAATTGGTCCTAACCTAAAATAGGGTAGGACTAGGGCATGAGTGCCCAAGTCTACCCCCCCTATTTTAGGTAGGGTTTGTCATAAGTGCATCCCTTGAGTCCAAATTGCCATGAAACTTTAGAGCTTTCTCATCGGGAAGTCAGATTAACATGAAAAATACTCTAAATGCATAAATAGGACCTGGGAGCTAGACCTTAAGAGGGAAAAGTCCCCAACGGAACATTTTCCAACATAATAGTTATAAAGACCAAGGTGAGACAAAAGACAACATTGGATTCGAACAAGTGTTATAATCCTATGACATGTGACAACTAGAGACATCTAGAAACAACTAGAATGATTTCTATGTCAACTTAACATGTGAATTTGTGTGTGAGTATTATTTAACTAAAAAATAGTTAAATAATATGAATTATCCACACAACAAGGGTTAAATCGGATAGATAATAACCCTGTTCACACCAACAATAATTAGGGTTACAATTTGAAATGGGATGATAATCAAAATGGGAATTAGGGTTAAAACTAGGGTTAGGGTAATATTTAAGGTTAGAGTTAGGGTTAGGGTTTGAATCAGTGTAAGAATTAAAATTACAGTTAGAATCAATTTTATGGTTAGGGTTAGAATTAGGATTAATGTTAGAGTTAGGGTTAGGTTTAGAATTAGGAATATAGTTATGGTTAGAATTATAGATAGGGTTAGAATGACAGTTGCATATAGGCTTATGATTAGGGTTAGAATTAAGATCAAGGTTTAGGCTAGGATTATAATTATAATTACATTTAGAATTAGATTCAAAGTTAGTAGTAGAATTAGGTTTATTGTTAGAATTAGGGTTAGAGTTATGGTTACAATTAAGGTGGCTCTTTATTATAATTGGGGTTAAATAATTAGAGTTATAGTTAGGGTTAGGGTTAATATTAGAGTTAGGATTAGAGTTAGAATTAGGGTTAAGGTTAGTATTAAGGTTAGGGTTAGGGTTAAAATTAGAGCTATCTTTAGCATTAGAATAAGGGTTAGGGTTAGGGTTAGGTTTAGAATTAGGGTTAGGGTTACAATTAGGGTTGGAGTTAGGGTTAGAGTTAGCATTAGGGTTACGACTATAATTAGGGTTAATGTTAGAATTAGAGTTAGGGTTACAATTACGGTTAAGGTTAGTATGAAGGTTAGGGTTAGGGTTTGAATTATGATCAAGGTTTGGGATAAATTAGAGCTATGTTTAGGGTTAGAATAAGAGTTAGGGTTAGTGTTAGGGTTAGAATTAGGGTTAGGGTTAGGGTTAGGATTATGATTACAGTTGGGGTTAGGGTTAGGGTTAGGGTTAGAATTAGTTTTGTAACTATAATTAGGGTTAATGCTAGAATTAGAGTGAGGGTTAGAGTTACATTTAGCATTAAGGTTAGTATTAAGGCTAGGGTTAGGGTTTGAATTATGATAAGGCTTAGGGTGAAAAGAAGAGTTATTTTTAGGGTTAGAATAAGAGTTAGGGTTAGGGTTAGAATTAGGCTTAGGGTTAGTGTTAGAATTAAGGTTAGGGTTACAATTACAGTTAGTTTTAGAATTAGGGTTTGGGTTAGGGTTTAGGGTATATAAGGGTTAGGGTTGGGGTTAGAATTAGAGTTAATATTGGCCTAAATATTAGGGTTAGGTTAAGGGTTGGGTTAGAAATATGTTTTGGTTAGAATCAAGGTTAGAATTATACTTAGAATTATGGTTAGTATTAGGGATATAATTATGGTTAGAGTTATAGTTGCATTTAGGGATAGGGTTAGAAATATGGTTACAATTATTATTAACGATAAAAATAGGGTTAGGATTAAGGATAAAATTAAGATTATCAATACAATCACAGTTAGGGATAGCATTAGGGTTTGAGTTACAATTATGGTCAAGATTACAATTCTTATACAAACCCTAATTTAAGCATAACCCTATTCTGACCCAAACCCTAATTCTAATCATAACCCTCAATCTAACCCTAATTATAAATCTAACCCTATTTATAATCCTCAACCTAACTATATCCCTAAAAAAAGACCTAATTCTAAACTAACCTTGGTTCTAATGTTAACCCAAGTGCTAATTATAATCATAACCCTCAATCTAACCCTAACTCTATATCTAACCTTATTCTAACTATAACCATAAGATTACACTTACCATTGATTTATAAGCTTAAACCTATATCTAATGTCCTATTTATAAGCCATTTCCTAACATAATCCCTAAACAAAACCCTAGTTCTAAATCTCACCTTCTTTTAAAACCTAATCATACATGGAACCCTAACCATAACCATAATTTGGTACATGAATATGAAGAATTTAGTAATGAACAAGAGATGAAAAGAAAACATAGTAATGTTGCAAAAAATACATGAACGGAATGTATGAAGTCCACCATCAAATAAGTTGGAGAAGTCAAGTACATATATAGGTGAGGAGAGGTAGTTACTAGTTGAGGAAAAGACTCCTCTAAACTAGCGTGAGTGGCTAGTTTAGTGGGAAACTTGATGACCCCTCTCCTAACTACCTAACAACCTTGACACCTTAATGAGACATGTTTCAAGGTTGTATGTAGTCATACCTAACTAGGCTTATGCCTAAGTGTATAAAATATATATACACTAACACCCCCTCTTAAGCATAGCTTAGGTGGCCACAAATGAAATGGGTCCTTACTGCAAGGCCTGGTGAGTTACCCATGAACAATGCAAGTATAAAATTGGGTCCCAGAAACTAGTCCTGATGAGGTACCCAGGTACAATGCAATCTCTCATAAATGGAGAGCAGTAGAAAACCCAGTGGGAAAAAAACTACCCTCCAAAAGAGAGATAAGAAAGGATGCATGAATATTATACAAGTGAAGAAGTACTACTTCTTTCACTAAGTACAATATATCGTTCCCCCCATAGGAGAGAAAGTCATAGAAGGCCCATGAGATCCCCCATAATATATGTCCTACTACAGTGAGGCTGGATAGTCAACAAAGGATGCAAATATGGATCCAAGAACATCGAACAATGTTCCCTCCCTTGGGAAGAAATCAAACCACCTAAAGATGCAATATATTTTTCCATGTGAGAAGATGTATGTATGATGTAGGAGCATCTAGATCCATGAGAAATCCTCATCAACCAAAAATATTTATTTACTTTATTTCTTGGTTTTTTTCCTTCTTGTTTTGCTGTAGGAGTTGATGGTCAAATTTCTGGAGAATTTCCTAAGGATTCTTGGCCAAGTGTTGACTTGACCTTGAAGAAGATCCAAAAGTGTACTCACATTTCAATTTTGGTGAAGATCTGAGTTAAATTGGACAAGTTATGCAAAAGTGGAACTTTCAAAGTCTATAGGATATGGATATATGCAGATAACCCTTGAAATTCTACAAAAGTCCAAGTAATGATATCATCTTGTTAGAAAAACATGTGGGTGACAAAATTCCAAGTTGTACAAGATTATAAGAAAAAAAGGAGCAAGTTATGCTTAGGCAGAACTTTGATCTACAACACAATATGTGGCACTTTTGTATGTCATAGGATATGTCCAATAGACCCCCAAATCCCCACAATATACTATGAAGGTACTTCTTCCCACAATATCTAGTGAAGACACTTTTTCTCGCAATATCCAATGAAACCACTTTTTCCCATAATATCAAGTTAGGGCACTTTTTCCCACAATATCCAGTGAGGACACTTTTCTCGCAATATCTGGTGAGGGTACTTTTTCCCGCAATGTTCTTTGAAACAGGATAAGTTTTTCCTACTTTTTCACTCAGAAGTGCTTGGAAAGTGACAAAAATGGGTTTTGACATGTACGACTAATCCAAGAGCCATTTAATGATTGACAAGTGTCCTAATCACGTGATGAGTGTGGTGGCCACCTCAAATGCCTATAAATAGGGGAATTTCACACTAAAAGAGAGAGATCTCTCCATAGTGTGTTTTTCACTTCCACTGGAAGATTTTTTTAGGTTCTCACAGGAAACCTAAGATTATTCTGGGTTTTCACTAGAAAGCTAAGATTGTTTGGGGTTTTCACAGGAAAGCTAAGATTGTTTTGGGTTTTTGTCTAAAAGCTAGGATTGTTGTGGGTTTTCACTAGAAAGCTAAGATTGTTCTAAGTTTCACAAGAAATATAGGGTTATCTTGATTTTGAAAGGAAGCTCGATGTGCGGAAATCGCTTCCTACACTAATCTAATGAGGAGAGATGTATGCAAATTCAATTTAATTCTTACAACTAGAGCAACATAGAACATCTAACAGAGATATCGTAGCAATACACATACACAAAGAAAGTAGACAGAAGAGAGAGACAAGATATATGTGGGGAAAACCCTTACGGGTGAAAAACCCCACACTCCAAAACATAGCTCAAATGTATTACAATAAACAATAACAGATTACAATACAGTTTCAGAGCCAATGCTCTTTCAGGAGTCTTTGAATGTCGAATCTGGAGATATTCTTGCAGCATAACAGTACTTGTACCAAAGTTGTCTATCTCCCATCCAAGCACCTGTTTATATAGAGTTTACAAGGCAAATATGGAACCTTCTAGAGATGGGCATCCATCTTGGACTCATGCCCCAAAACCCACGCCTAAGGACACTTGTCCAACATCCCATCCTGAAGTGGGTGCCTGGTCCCAAGATAGGTTATGACATATGCTCTTACACACCTTACAGTTGTCAGAGAATCCGTCATACACTGACTAAAAATATCATATTCCTATTACATGTCGTAACCTCCCTTGACCGCCCAAAGATGCCTTTCTCTAGTGCAAAGATGTTCACCGACACTTATCATTAATTAAAAATCAGTTGAGGTTTCGGGGGCGTTGCCCCTGAGCCCCCATGAGCGCACCAGGGGCACTGCCCCTGGACCCCACAAGGGGCTACGCCCCTTGACCCTATCTTGGGGGCGCTGCCCCCAAAGCCCCATTAATTATTCAAGGGGCAAACCGTGGCTGCCAAAGTCACCAAAATTTATCCTGCTGCATATACACAAGGTGCTGACAATGCCAACTCAACATGGGATAAATAAATACAACATTAGGAATTTGCAAAGGTTGAGACACCTTAATTCCCAACAGATTTTACTATTGGAATGATTGTAAAGCTTAGGCCAAGGCATGTATGAAGATCATTGTACTCCTACTATAATGTTTTCTATTGCATATGAATAAAGTGTTTGTTGTTTCATTGTTTTGTGTTGTTTGTTTTGTTGTTTGGTTCAGTAGCTTGTCAAGGCCCTTGGACTTTGACCTACATCAAGTGGTATCAAAGTTAGGTTTAAAATTCCTTGAGGCTATGAGATTGTTGTGCAAGGGACCCTACAAAGATTGTTGTAGGAAGAGTAAAGAGAAGGACTTGAAACTACAGAGGGTCTATAGACATGGCACACCAAGCAAGAGGAAGAAGAAAAACTAGTCCAAGACCTAGAGATGCAACATTGGTAGAGATGCTAAGAGGCATCACAACAAGGATGGATACAATGGAAATAACACAACATAGAGGAGTACCTATAGAGGATGTGATTGATAATGAGGAAGAAGTTACTAAAGATGAAGTAGAAGAAGGAGAAGATGGATATGAGGGGAGGTTTCTAAGTGCAATGACAAAGATTTCTAGTAAACCTTGTGTAGAGTTACCTAGTTATAGTGGAAGTCTAAAACTAGATGAGTTGATAGACTAGATTTAAGAGACGGAGAATTATTTTGAGTTGGAATCTATTGAAGACCCTAAGAGGGTAAAACTTGTAGCTACAAAGCTGAAGGGATGTGTATCTCTATGGTGGGATCATGTGCAAGTTGAGAGATAGAGAAGAGGAAAGGAAACGATTAAAACCTAGGAGAGGCTCTTAACCATGTTGAAGGCAATATTTCTTCCTATAGACCATCAGATCACCATGTTTAAGATGTTGCATAACCTCAAGTAGAGGAAGAAAAGTGTGCAATACTATACCGAAGAGTTTTATAGATTGAACATGAGGGCTAGTCACATTGAAGATGATGCTAAGAATATCTCCATGTATGTAAATGGTTTGCATTATTCTATCCAAGATGAATTTAGCATGGTTAGAATTACCATCATAGAAGAAGCCTATCAATTTGTATTAAAAGCAGAAGAAAAGATCTAGCTAGAAGGCATAATAGCTCTAGGGGAAGAGGTAAATCCTCCAAAGGAAGAGGCTAGTCAAATCCTAGATGTGGTTCTTAGGATAAGAAAGGAGAAACACGTTTTTCTTAGACCAATACCCAAGGAGGTAGAGGAAGGGGTGATTACTCCCAACATAGAGGAAATTTTTGAAGAGGAAGAGGATTTAGCAGAACATGTTTCTAGTGTGGACAAACTGGACATAGGGCATTTGAATGTCCCCAAGTACAATAGAGCTGTGTAAAAGGAAAAGACACTAGAGTCCATATAGCACAAGTTGAGGAGGAGAGTGTGGCTAGTGTAACCTCACAAAAATTTGGACAAGAACCTGAGGATGGGGAATCCTTGATGTTGAGGAAAGTTCACCTAGCACCATAGAAGGTACAAGAGGACCCAGAACAAGGAAAAAATCTATTTAGAACCAGATGTAAATCTAGAGGAAAATGTTGGAAAGTCATTGTGGATAGTGGAAGCACTGACAACTTAGTGTCAAAAGAGATGGTGGAGAAGCTAAAACTGAAGAGTTTGCTACACCCAACTCCCTACAAGGCTTCTTGGCTGCAATGCCTTGTTAAATTTAACATTGGGAATTATAAGGATGAGATAATGTGTGATGTTATGCCAATGGATGCATGCCACATTCTATTAGGTAGACCTTGGAATATGATAGGTAGGTCATTCATGATGGCAAGAGTAATGGTATGAAAATCAAGAAGGATGGGGTTGAGTATGTGTTGAATCCTTTGAAGGATAAGGATGAGGAAGTTGAGAAAGCCAATAGGGTTTGTCTCATGATAGGAAAATAGTTTCTAATGGAAATCAGAATGGAAAAGGTATGTTATGCCTTCCTACCAAAAGTTGCAAAAATTATGACAATAGAGAAAGGGGTAGAAGTTCCCACAGAAGTCCAAGAATTTTTGAATGAATTCATAGACATACTAATGAATGACATACCTGATGGATTACCTCCAACTAGAAGTATAAGTCACTACATGGACTTGATACCGGGTGCAAGCCTATCAAATAAGACACCATATAGAATGACACCTATGAAAAATGAAGAGGTAAATAGATAAGTGTAAGAGCTACTGGATAAGGGGTTGATTAGAAAGAGCTTTAGTCCATGTGTTGTACCTTTTGTACTGGCACCTAAGATGGGAAACAAAGATTGTACACTAATTCAAGGGATATAAATAAGATAAAACATTAAGTACTGGTTTCCAATGCCTCATATGGATGACTTGATTGATTGTTTGAGTGGAGCAAAGTACTTCAAGAAGATTGATTTGAAGAGTGAATACCACCAAATCAGAATTAGAGAAGGGGATGAATGGAAGATAACATTCAAGACCAAGGATAGACTGTATGAGTGGCTAGTGATGCCATTTGGGTTGAAAAATGCACCTAGTACCTTTATGAGATTGATGAATGAGGTAATGAAGCCTTTCCTTGGAAAATTTGTTATCGTTTATTTAGATGGCATTGTAATTTTTAGTAAAACAAAGGAGGAACACTTGTTGTACCTTAAGGCAGTCTTGCAGAAGTTAAAAGAAGAAAAGTTGCTAGTAAATATGGATAAATGCAGTTTTATATAGAGGGAACTAGTATATCTAAGTTTTGTAGTGTCTGAAGAAGGGTGAAGATAGATCTTGAGAAGGTTAAGGTAATAGTTGATTAGCCTTCACCCAAAAACATGTTTAAGGCTAGAAGTTTTCCTGGCTTGGTGAGATTCTATATGAAGTTCATCAAAAAATTTAGTGGAATATGTGTACCAATCATCGACACAATTGAGGGTGTTAGGAAAGAGTTCTAGTAGAGTGCTGCACCAGAAAAGAGCTTCTAGTTGGTAAAGAAGAAGGTGACAGAACAACTAGTGTTGGCATTGCTAGACTTTGGCAAAGTGTTTCAAGTAGATTGTGATGCTAGTGGTAGTCCAATTGGTGGAGTGTTAAGTCAAGTATGTAGACCCATTGCCTACTTTAGTGAGAAACTAAATGAAGTAAAGATGAAATACTTAGTTTAAGACAAAGAATTCTATACTATACTATAGGATTTAAAGAAGTGGAGGTATTACTTGTTGTCAAATAAGGTTTTATTGTACATAGACAATCATGCCTTGCAGTGCATCAACAGTCAAGGTAAGTTAAACTAGAGGCATATGAAGTGGGTGGAGTTCTTGCAAAGTTATTCTTTTGTCTTGAAACATAGGAGTGGTAAGTCAAATAGGATAGCAGATGTGAGGCATTTATTAATGAATGAGTTAAGGGTTAGTGTTGTTGGCTTTGATGCAATGAAGGATTTCTATCCTGATGATCCTGATTTTAAGGAAGCATAGCTAGTTAGTAGAAGTCCAGTGGAGGGAGATAGGACCCATGGTTGGAGTATTCATCCAAGATGGCTTGTTGTTCAAGGGACAAAAAATATGTATACCGAGAGGTTCAATGAGGGAAAATCTAATAAGAGAAAACCATAGTGGAGGCTTGAGTGGACATTTTTGAATAGATAAAACATTGACACAACTGAGTGAATGTTATTTTTGGCCTAGAATGAATGTAGATGTGACGAGACCAATACAAGGCTGCAAAATTTTTCATCATCCTAAAGGAGCACAACAAAACACAGAACTATATCAACCATTACCTATGCCAGAGACACCATGGGAGCACCTAATTATGGATTTTGTTTTGGGATTGCCTTGAATACAAAGAGGTAATGATTCCATTTTTGTTGTAGTGGACAGACTTTCAAAGATGGTTCATTTCATACCATGTCAAGAAAATAGTGATGCATCCCACATAGCTACATTATTTTTCAAAGAGGTTGTCAGGCTGCATGGACTACCTAAGAGCATATTCTCTGATAGGGACACAAAGTTTGTTGGCTACATTTGGAATATATTATGGAAGAAGATGGGCACTGAATTAGGATTTAGTTTAGCATATTATCTCCAAACTGATGGATAGACTGAGGTTGTGAATAGAGGTTTGGGAAACTTATTAAGATGTGTGGTGGGAGATAAACCACATTAATGGGATCTTATCTTGGCACAAGCAGAATTCACTTACAATAATTTAGTGAACAAAAGTGCAGGAAAGAGCCCATTCCAAATAGTTTATGGGTATAACCCAAGAGGTGTTGATGAACTGAGAGATAGTACAGATTTGAATAGGAAGAATGTTGTAGCAAAAGATTTCATAGAATACATTCATGAGGTTCATAAGGAAGTGATGAAAAGTTGGAGAAAAGTGCTAGCAAATGCAAGGAATATGCTAATCTACATAGGATGGAACAAGAGTTCCAGGTAGGAGACTTAGTTTTGGCACATTTGAGGAAAGAAAGTTTTCCACAGGGAACATACAATAAGTTGAAGTTTAAGAAGATAGGCCCGTGCAAGGTGTTGAGGAAGTTCTCATCCAATGCCAATGAGATTGAGCTACTAGTAGGGATAGACATATCTCATATTTTTAATGTTTCTAATCTATACAAGTTCTATGAAGGCGACACAATTTTACAAGGGGGTACACACTCATGTTTACTTAATACACAAAGATGGTTAGATCAGTTACCTGAAAAGAAGACAAAAGAAGTAGATAAAGTGATTAACTCATGACTAGTTGAGAAGACCAAAGGAATAGACTACATGGAATACCTTGTCCATTAGAAGAATAGAGTTGTAGATGAATCTTCCTGGCTGAGTGTTGCAGAGCTAATCAAGTATCAAATTCTGGTTCAAGAATTGTCAAAATATTCATGAGTTTCCAACTCATGGAACATTTAAGTTACCTAACGTATCTGATGTAGGAGCATCTAGGTCCACGACCAATTCTCATCAACCAAAAAGATTTCTTTACTTTCTTGCTTGTTTATTTTCCTTCTTATTTTGCTGCAAGAGTTGATGATGAATTTTTTGGAGAATTTCTTAAGTATTCTTGGCCAAATGTTTACTTGATCTTGAAGAAGATCCAAAAGGGTACTCACATTTCAATTTTGGTGAAGATCTGAGCTAAATTGGACAAGTTATGCAAAAGTGGAACTTTCATTGTCTACATGATATGGATATATGTAGATGACCCTTGAAATTCTATAAAAATCCAACTGATGATGTCATCTTGTTAAAAATACAAATGGGTGTCCAAAATTCCAAGTTGTACAAGATTTTGAGAAAATTTGAGCAAGCCATGCTTCGGAAAAACTTTGGTCTCCAATAGGATATGTGAAACTTTTGTATGTCATAAGATATGACCAGCAGACCCCAAAATTCTTGCAATATCCTATGAAGGCACTTTTTCCTACAATATCCAATGAAGACACTTTTTCTCGCAATATCCAGTGAAGATAATTTTCCCCGCAATATCTAGCGAGGGCACTTTTTTCTGTAATATCCAGTGAGGGCACTTTTTCCCACAATATCCACTGAGGGTATATTTTCCTGCAATGTCCATCATAGTCACTTTTTCACTCAAAATCACTTGGAAGGTGAAAAAAGGGGTTTTGACTATCTGTACAACTGATCAAAGAGCCATTTAATGATTCACAAGAGTCCTTTTCACGTGATGAGTGTGGTGGCCGCTTTAAATGCCTATAAATAGGGGAATTTCACACTAAAAGAGAGAGACCTCTCCATAGTGAGTTTTTGGTTTCTATTGGAATATTATTCTTGGTTTTCACAGGAAAGCTAATATTGTTTTGGCTTTTCACTAGAAAGTTGAGATTGTTCTGGGTTTTCACAGGAAAGCTAAGATTATTCTAGGTTTTCATCGGAAAGCTAGGATTATTCTAGGTTTCACTAGAAAGCTAATATTATTCTAGGTTTTCACAGGAAAGGAAGGGTTAGCTTGATGTGACTATTGGAATGATTATAAGTCTTAGGCGAAGGCATGTATGAAGATCATTGTACTCCTTCTTTATTGTTTTCTATTGCATATGAATAAAGAGTTTGTTGTTTCATTGTTGTGTGTTGTTCATTTTCTTACCTGGTTTAGTAGCTTGTCAAAGCCCCTGGACTGTGACCTGCATCAATGTATGATCATGATTCATGTTGAAGCTGATCCAAGGATGATTATGCCTATTGTGTTGTTTTCAAAGAATGCTCAGGTGTCCCCATGTTGATGTTGAAAGATGCCATAATCAAATTAGGTGCATGCCTAATAGATGAGGATAATGATGATATAGAACCATGTGTAGATTCATGTAGTGCATGAATATCTAAAGAGAATAATGGAGATGCTGCTTCATCAAAACTATCATCAAAGACAAAATTGATGTCCTTAATCTATGCTTCCATGTCAAAAATGTGGGACTCTACAAATAGACAAGTGATGTCAGGTAGAAGTATGTCCCAATCAACAATGCTAGGAAGATTGATGTCCTATTGCAAGGAAGTGTTTGAAGCTTTTGAAGAAGTGACTTTGAAATCTAATGAAGCAATAGGAAGAGTGATGAATTCTTCTATGTCAACTGGGCATTCTATATATGCATCATTATTAGGGATGTGAGTTGTGATGAACACAGGATCATGTGGTAATGGAGAAACATTGGACTCTCCATATATCTCCCAAAATTTGATCCATAATGCATGTGGACAGTCAACATCCATGATGGCATACAAAGAATCATTTGGAATATGTAAATTAATTAATCCAATAGTGTGATCACAATGATTAAACCACTTAGCCTTCTAAGATTGTTTCCCAGGTTCAGGGACATGTCCATGTAGATAGGGTATGAGATTATAAAACCTGAGATATTTTAGGATACCTTCACACCAAGACTTATATTTTCCATTGTTTAAGTTGATTATAGAAAAGTGAGTTTGATATGCCATGATTTTAGAATGAGTTAATTCCTTTAGATAATAGAAATCAACACATTAGGTAACCCTCTTGATTAGGTGACCCCCCAATTTTGACACTTTATAACTTAGTATATTTTACAATGCAAGTAGGTACAATGCGTGGAAAGAAAAATATTAACGTTTACAAAAGACGGTGCTCAATTTTGAGTTATAGAGAAAAAACTATTACATAATTAATTTCCTAAAAACTTATGACCTAGTTTAATGCATTTACACTGAAAAGAAAAAAGAATGTCTATGACAAGAGGTAGCCTATCCATCCAACCATTCATTGGAGTTAAAAAGATTTAAGAGTACAATGGTTTGATTGTGAGGGGGTATTGGCCTCCTGCCAAATTGGACCTCACCCTTTGTCTTTGTCAAGTAAAAAATAAGGGCTTTTAAAACCACAAATCCTCTTAAAGTGATTTCCCCAAATTTAAATGACCATGTCAAATGTGGCACTTTATATTGCATAGTGCTTTTTACACAAAAAGATGCCTATTCTTACCCTAGAATTTTTAAATGTATTTTCAAAAAAAAAATTAAGGTGAAATATTTTATTCTAAATGATTTGCAAAGCCTAATTTAGGGCAAGAATACAAGGGTACATCCAAGATAGGGTAAATGGCGGTACTAAAATGTACATATGGTGGTTTGAAAAGCATTATGAAGCTTGGAGATTCTCATGTAGGGTATGCTTTGAGCTTCCTCACATCTTTGTTCTCCTAGATCTAATCTTCATCACGTCTTTGATCTCTGAAATCTATGGAATTGCATGTTGTGTGCCTTTTATAAGCCACGAGCCATACAAATAGGCCACAAGACTTTTAATAGCAGGTCATGGGTCTTGTATAGGTCACAAGACTTTGTTATAGGCTACTTGTCTTTTTAAAAATAAATGTCATGCCTTTCAAATAAAATAGTCCACTCTTGAAAAAAATGCCCGATTGAGTTTTCCCAAGCCTCGCGCCTCTCTTTAGAAATGGATGCCATAGGAGAGAGTGTTGGATGATGTGAGAACAATCACCTAAGCTCATCACACAAGGTAAAAATCATTTCACTTGCAAAAGAAGGGAAACACTTCTGTGAAGAAAAAGAAAATGCAATCAATGTGGAAGCATCCCTTTGTTAGGTTTCAAAGTTTTACCTTGGTCAAGGGCTTTCAAAAATGGAAGATCTCCTTTTGACCTCCACAACTTCTAGAATAGTGGTGTAGAATCTTATAAGCCCCTTTCACACATTGCCACAACACACTAGAACATAGTTAATACAATCAACCATTCAAATTCACAAATTTCAATGCAAACATTGACAATAATCTTACATACTTAAGTTCATCTCCTCCCACTTTGATGCCATGAAGAATTTAGCAATGAACAAGAGATGAAAAGAAAGCATAGTAATGTTTCAAATAACACAAGAGTGAAATGTATGAAATACACCATCAAATAAGTTGGAGAAGTCAAGTACATATATAGGTGAGGAGAGGTAGTTATTAGTTGAGGAAATGACTCCTCTAAACTAGCATGAGTGGCTAGTTTAGTGGGAAACTTGATGACCCCTCTCCTAACCACCTAGCTCAACCTTGACACCTCAATGAGACATGTGTCAAGGTTTTATAAAGGCACACCTAAGTAGGGTTATTCCTTAGTCTATAAAATATATGAAATATATAACACTAATAGAACAAAACATTAAATTCAACAAGATTTATAAACATATCCATAACCCTAAGTAGATTAAAACCTTATTGTAACCCTAATTTGAAGCATAACCCTAATCTAACCTTAACCCTAATTCAACCATGATCCTAAATTTACCCTTAGCATAGATTTCTCTAATTATAAATATCCTAAGGTCGTAACTCTATTCCTAATCATATAATAATATTATATTGTACAATTACATAATATAATATATAGTTATAATTATTATATTATACATAATTATATAATATAATATATAAATATAATTATTATATAATATATTATAATAATATATCTAAACTATATTATAATTATCATGAGAGGCCTAACTACAATGGAAACAAGGGGTGGAGTGTAATGGCATGCGTATGTTAATAAAAACTAATAAAGAGCCACATATAAAAGTAATTACACTGAGTGGAGTTATCCAGTTGCATTAAGGGGATGACTGTCACCGTGTACATAAAATAAAATAGAGCCAAAAATAGTTTTTAAAATAACTAGAAATTTTTGTTTAAATAATTATAATATATAGCCAACCTGGTTTTTTAAATCAATGAACTTAAAAATAAATCCAATAAAATAATGTGTATAAATATAAGTACTACTCAAAGAGAAAAATCAAATCAAATAAAAATAGAACAAATTGAACTAGGAGAAGAAGTTAATCAATAAGGAGAGAAGTGTGTGAACAAAAATTGGGTTAATAAGATCAAACATTACAATCAAAACCCAATCCTACCACCTTCAAAGAATCTATATAAATGACACAAATGAAAGCAAATCAAAGAACAATGTTACCTAGATTGTATTGAATCCTTTGTTGGAATGTGGATTGCTTCTCAATAGTGAATAACCATAGTTGTCAAAGCTTCCATGATGATAGATGATATGCTCAAAATGCTCAATAGATTCGATATGCATGAGATGATAATCTGGATGCTATATGATTGTGTGGGATAAGATTTGGAATGAGATGGAAGGGTGTATATATAGCTCCCAACTAAGATTGATCAATGGTGGAGATTATGTGGCTATGTGAATGGTTGAGATTAAGCAAGAAGCTTGGATGAATGTGTAAAAGACATGTGTCCATAGGAAAAGCTTTTATTAAATGATTGTAATTGGTTTTTTGATAATGATAGGATTGATTTTCTTAAAATAGGATGATTTTCAATTTTAAGAGTTGGATGATGTGGCTGATTGATTTTAGAACCAATTAAAACATTTTTGTAATTGATTTAAAATAGGAGCTATCTTGTACACATAGAAGAATGTGATAAGAAAGGGAAATGATAAGATAAAAATAAATTAAACAAATACATTCATTTAATTTATTTTTAAATGATAGAGGAAGAGCTAATTTTAGAAAATTGGAAGAATCATCATAGATTAAATAAATAAATTTATTTAATTTTTGTGCATGATGAGAGGATAAATAAATAAAATATTAATTTTATTTATTTTAGAAGAATAATAGGATAATTAAATAATTAAATATTATTTAATTATAGATAGAGAATAGAAGAATATAGATGAAGTTAGATGGACTCAGATGAAATTAATTAAATAAATATAATTTATTTAATTAATGATGGAAATAGATGATTTAGAAGAAAATAGATGATTGATACAAATGTACTAGACAAAACTGACATATGCAACAGTAAACAGTGCGGCTAATTGATAAATGATAGGAAGGGTTAATTTTGGGTGTCTAAATTTTGCTCCTCTTTGAGAAAATGTCCATTAGGACATTTCAAAGAAGATATGATTTATATGTAAGGTAAAAAATATTTTCTCTAGTGAAACTGGTGGGTGATGCGCCCTCGAGAGGAAAACTAGGCGACCAAGAAAAAGACTGGGTTTACTCACAATTAGATGACAAACAAGGATATACCAGACTAACACAAAGAATTAGGGTTTGGGTGCGATAAACTAAGGATGGAAAAGAAGAATTAGGGTTTGGTTTAAAATAAAAATTAGGGTTTGACTTTATAAATAGGCTTCAAGGGCTCAATCCAACTCATTTGTGCTATTTGGTGTAAGAATTCGAGAGATCCAGTGATTTAGAGGGCATCAAGACTTTTGAGAGCTTCAGGATGGTGATTCCACACATAGATCATCGAGCAGAGAGGGTGATGACTTATGGACAACTAGTAGGAGATCCTGCACTAGTATGTATTGAAAACTTACTTAGTATGCATCATTAATAGGTTCCAAAAGTGTCAGTAGTTCATGTGTTTCACCAAAGGTGCACTAGGATAGTGCATGCACTTTTGAGCAACAAAAAGCCACATTTGGCTTTTTGGATTGCATATGAATGCGGGTTATTCGTGTTTGGTTATTTAGGTTGCATATGGTCAAAAAGTTAGGTTAGGTATATTGCAATGTGCCGCTGGTCAAAAAACTCACTTTTGATGAGTAGGAGCTTGCCTTGGCAATTTAGGTCACAGGTGAGCGAAAAATGATCGCATTTTGTTTTCTAGGTTGCATATGGCTGATAATCGATCCCTTATGGAAAAATGAGTTGCTTTTGGTTAAAAAAGCAATCTTAAGGTTTTATATTGTTTTAGTAAATTAGGTGCAAATTACAAAGTAATGGTTAATCAAATTGATGTTTGCAGAATGTATTACTAGCATCGTTATCGAGGGAGGTGTATCTAGCAAATATAGCATTTATGAGGCATTTAGATGTGGATGAACACCTATTCTTCAAGATAGTTGGCTTACAACATGCAGCCTAGATCACCCATGTACGGGCTCATTTTGCATTGATGATGCCATTAGTAGAGCATTGGTATAGTTAGCATAACTCTTTCTTGTTTCTGACTAGAGAAGCTACCATCACATTAGAGGATGTATGGTGTATATTGCGGATTCTGATTGATGGTGATCATATCAATTATGATCCAAAGCGAGGTCTTGATGCACTGTGATGATTGTTTGGGACTCCTAATATAGGGGTTGGGGACCACGAGATACCCATACGGACAATGAAGGGACAATGTGATAGATTGTAGAGGTTAGTGGTAGTGATCATCCAATTCTTGGTGCTGGATAGATGGGCTCAAGGATTTCCAGTAGGATGGGGGACTGTCATGGAGGGATTATTTGAGTGCGGCATTAGATATGCATGGGGTCCCTCTATATTAGGATAGCTTTATGACTATCTTCATGATTATGTTTATTTGTTTGGTTCGAGCTTGTCAACTGGAGTCACTCTTCTACATGTATGGGCATATGAGCACATTGTTGTGACAAGGCCAGTTGGATTATGGAAGAGGGAGGCAAGATATCCTTATGTGCATATATATGGAGGGGCTACTACATACATGTAGCTTAATGTGCATGTATACTAGAGGTGTACACTAGAGGAGATGGATCAGTTCATTTGGAGACTGTGGTGAGATTGCGAGAGCTAGGATAATGATGTGGAGTAGTTGTTATATGTGCGACATCATAGATATCTCTTTGGGTGGAGCATATATGTTTTTGAGAGATATCTTCTAGAGAGGGTACTTTGATAGTTCAGATTGCCCTAGGGTGAGTCAGTTGGAGATGCTATCTATGGGAGGACACAATGGGAAATTCCTACTTGGGAATTGGAGATTATGGTAGAGATGGTGTTGTTAAAATTTGAGAGCTTACAACTGGTGGTATGGGATTGGATTATGGGACCAACAGATCCTAGTACTACTCTAGTGTATGTTGCTTATTGGTTACTACATAGGCTGACTCGGTTGACTATTCCAGGTGAGATAGGAGAGGTGGCAGTTCATAGGCCAGTTCGTCAAAGAGTGAGGGGATAGAGGTAACTACTGAGAGTACAAGTGATTGCACAAGGACAGGCTCCTTAGGTGCAAGGATAGAAGCAGGGGCTGGGGCAGGTTCCTAGACAAGTTCAAGTTTAGCCACTGTAGGAACAAGTTGAGTTTGGAGGTGGATGAGATGGAGGAGATCAAGGGGATACAAAGGCTCATTTGTGATGATAGTTGTAGAGAGAGATAGGGAGGAGGATGTAGCTAGAGGCTCGGTATAGACGGCTGGGAGTATATAGGGATAGAGCCATAGTCACTATGAGACAGGCTCGAGCACAAGTGTGGGCTTACTAGGCATAGGCATAGGCAGAGCCAGTACCAAATGATGGAGTTGTGGTGAAATTCACTACATAGAGGGATGCAATAGTACAAAGGGCATAGAGGGTGACATCAAAGTGGGATGCCTCTAGAGCTGCATTAGGTACATACCAGTCTACCTTATACTTGGCTAGAGAGCTTACTCAGGCATAGAGTGAGCTTGGTACAACATAGGTAGAGGTGGAGTACTATAGAGGTTTATACTTTGGAGCAGTGCCAATAGATAAGAGACAACCTAGTTTCAAGACTAAATCTAGAATGTCAGGTTCATGGAGGATAGGGAGATCCAGGCCATCAATTGTACGCCCACCCCTACACTGAGGTGTAGGAGGATCATAGGGTGGGGATTAGGGAGAGGCTTCCTTAGTGAGTTTCACCCACTCGAGACACTAGGGATAGCATGCTTGTGTATATTGTATCATATTGTACTATCATGTTGTATAATTTTGAGGCCTACAAGCCAATATATGTATTTGTGATGACTCTTGGATAGCTATCTTTGTATATATTGATTCATTTTGTACATGACGAGACACTTGTATATTGACCCATATATATGGTGGATTCTGATGGTGATATATGGTATTTTGATTTTGGATGCATGATGTATGATGTTTATTTTTATGGTTTTTACGCTTTTTTTTATGCTTATGACATGCATATGGTAGATATATAGATGATAAATGGATATGGTTATGACTTGATAATAAAATGCTTATGACAATACATGCTTACGTTAATGAAATATACAATGATATATGTTATGGATGTAATGATATGTGATGATATAGAATGATGTATGTAATGATGTATGTCTAACACACTTGTTTTGTAGGATGAAGATAATGAAGACATGGATAATGATGAACAAAAGAAAATAGGTGAAATAGAATTGATCAATCCTTGTGAGAGCTATGCATTTTATGATAGAGAATGAATGGATGGATGATAGATGGATGACAACTTCAATGATTGCACACAAATTTAGAGATTGCAATCCTTATGTTTTATATACCATATGGATATTATGCACTAGGGTATATAAGACCAAGGTGTCGATGTATCCAATGCATTCAGCATAATACAATCTTGTCTATCATATGAGGTCAAGATGTTGATCCAACATACACAAGATATGAATAATAGATGATCCAAGATGGAATTTGACTCTGCAAGCAATAGTTTGAACTTATTTCCACTAAACATAATGAAACATTGTTGGTTATATGTATGGGAAATAGTCTTAGCATAGAATAGTTTTAGTACATAAGAGACTATTTAGCTTCTCAGATGCAAAAGATATTGATATGCAAGATGCTAATCCCAACATGTTCAAGATATCATATGCATAGTAAGAGAATAAGATCATCCCACAAACATAGCATGCGAAAGCAAATGACCATGTCGCAATCCATACTTCATCGCAACATAGCAATGTATGATAGATCAAGACAGCCTTGATTAGGTATTAGAAAGGGACAAAAGATAAATCAAAAGATAAAACAAAAAATACATTCATCATGTTCTCTTGCCAAAAGAGGGTGCTCATGGATAAATTGGATAGGGCCCTTCTGTGACAAAAAACTATATCGTGTTGAAGGCTGAGATATTGGATTGATATAGCAAATGTTAGCTAAAGGCATGTAAATGAATGTCTTTGTTTACCTCCAATTTGATGAGTGCTTGAGCTATCGAGACATGCATAGTTTGCTTTCTACTTGAGTTAGTCAAAGGGAATAAAATGGAAGATAGAAGAGATGAAATGGGAATGGAAGAATGAATTGTCTATACTTGCATACTAGATACTTCCTTCGTATTCTAGATTGCCTACATACCCTATATCCATGGGATCAAAGCATAGTACTATGATGATGAGACATGATCATATGTAGTTCTTGGTGTTTATTGATGATGTGAGAGATAGATGAAGGAAGAATGTGAGATGGATGAAGATGAGGATGGGTGAAGGCTGGATGAAGGATGAAAGAGGTTGAAAAAGGTGTATTGCCTACGCCTAAATCTGGATATTTCCTTCATATTCTAGATTGCCTACATACCCTGTATCCACAAGATCAAGGAACTTAATGATAGAGATGAGATGTAGTTCTTATTGTTTTATTGATGGTTGATAATGAAAGTGAATGGATTGATCAGATTATGGATAGATCAGATTATGGATTGATGAGATTGATTGGATGTTTGATGATATGAAATGTCGGTGAGATGTTTGCCGATGATGCTTTAGGTATCCACTCCAAGGACTAAGCACAAGCAAGTGCCCCTAGTATGGGATGAATTTATTATGGATGGTGATGGATTAGATGACCAAGCTCTAGATGGATGATTGGAAAAAATGATACCTCAACTCTAACAATTTCCAAACCTTGATAAGAGTAAGCATGGGGATAGAAAAAGGAATGATCTTATTATGAATAGGCAGATTGTAGCTTAGGCGAAGTTTATTATGGATAGGATGGATGGAAAATAGAAACTAACTAAATGGTAAGAGTTGGTTCTACACATAGCACCTGTTTGCTAGTTTTTCACTATGGTACTTATCCAAGGTACTTTTTTACCAAGTTTTCACTAGAGGAAGGATTATTTATCTTTACTATTTTTTCCATCCAATGTGCCACCAAAGTGGTTTTCACTATTAGGCATTTTTTTTGGGATATTCCAAGAATCAAGCATAAAATTTCTTCAAATGAATATTGTTGATGGGTTCATCCAAAGGAATGCCTTTAGGTGTTGAGAGAGTATTAGCTCATGATCCATAGATTGATGTGATCACAAAAGGTCCTAGCCAATTTGGTTCAAAATTTCCTTTCTTTTCACGATCCTGCCAATTCTTCTGATTCTCTTTAAGGACAAGGTCGCCTACCTAGAACCTTCTTTCTCTGATCTTTTTGTTGTAGCTATGGTGAAGACAATTTTGATAAACTTAAATATGATTGAGGGATATGATGTGTCTTTCATCTAGTAGCTCTAGATCATATAATCTGAATATTATTTATTCCTCATCAAAAATGATATGTTGTAGTGAAACTCTCAGTGATGGGATCTTGACTTCAATAGGTAGGACAGCTTCAGCGTCATACATAAGAGCATAGGGTGTAGCACCAGTAGCAGTTCTGACACTTGTTTAGTAAGCCCACAAGGCTGGATTAAGTTGTAGATGCCAATCATGACCATCTTCATTGACTATCTTTTTAAGGATTTTAATAATGGTTTTATTAGAAGCCTCAACTTGGCCATTACTCTGGGGATAGTATAGTGTAGAAAACCTATGTTAGATATGCAATTTGTTGCATATATCATGGACTTCTTGGTTCTTAAAAGGATATCCATTATCAGTAACAATAGCTTATGGAACTCCATATTGGCAAATGATGTAATGAAGGATAAATTTGGATATTTTTTTGCCGGTGATATAAGTCATTGTTATGGCTTCAACCCACTTTGTAAAATACTCCGTAGTGGTAATGATAAACTTGTGGCCATTAGATGAGGGTGGATGAATTTTTCCTATGAGGTTGAGTCCCCACTGTGAGAAAGGCCAAGGTCTAGTAACAAGTTGTAACTTATGTGCTGGAGCATGTATCAAATCCCCATGTTTCTGATATTGTAAGAATCACTTAGCAAACTTCTGATCATCTTTCTCCATGGTTGGCCAATAATATCCATCTCTCAAAAGTTTCTTATGAAGACTAGGGCTAGCAAAATGTGAACCATAGACACCTTCATGTACCTCACATAAGGCAATGTTACCTTCTTCTAAGTCAAGACATCTAAGAAGGATACCATCGAGACTCTTGTGGTATAAGGTTTCTCCAAGGATGGTGTAACAAGAGGCTCAACGGATAAAGGTTTTATTTTGGGTGTTGGATAGTTGGAATGGAAAGGTACTATGGTGGATATCCTTGTATATATCCTCGTACCAAGGAGAATTGGGACCAACAATTTCACATACAAGCTCAGATTGTGGCACTTTAAAAGATGGGATCAAAAGTTGTTCAACAAAAAAATCACAACTGTGTGTGTTAGAAGACATGTCTAAAAGAGAGTCGATTGTAGCCATGGCATCTGCTGCTTTGTTGTTTATCCTAGGATTTGTTCAAATGTGATCTTGGAAAAATATTTCTTTAAATCATCTACCATAAAATTGTATGGGAGAAGCTTTTCATTTTTTGTTTGATACTCATCCAAGAATTATTCAATAACTAACTGAGAATCTCCAAAGACCTATAGTTGTGTGATAGCCCATTGTACTACCATGCGTAATATAGTGATCAAGGATTCATACTCAGCAATGTTGTTAGTGCAAGGGAAAGTGATCTTGTATGACTTTGGTATACAATCTCATTAAGGGGTGATGAGTAATATTCTAGCTCCAGATCCATTTTGTGTATATGATCCATCAAAATATAGTTGCCAAACTATTGAAGGGTATAAGTTGAATAGTTCTTCATTAGGAAACTCAAGATGAATAGGATGAATGTCTATCATTGGTGCTTCTTCTAATTGATCTACAATTACCTGTCATTTAATGGCTTTCTAATCCACATACTCTATGTCAAAATCACTTAGAATCATTACCCATTTTGCTAGTCTTCCTGTGAGTACTACTTTAGACATAAGGTACTTGAGTGGATCAAACTTAGATATGAGCTTTGTAGTTTGGTTCAACATATAGTGTCACAACTTTTGGGAAGCAAACACTACAACTAAACATGCTTTTTCCATGGTTGAGTAGTTAAGCTCATAACCAACTAGACTTCTGCTAATGTAATAGATAGCTTGTTCTATTCTTGATTCATCATGTTGAGCTAAAAGAGCACCTAGAGCTTCTATTTTTGAAGAGATGTATAATAATAATGGTTGATCGGGTACAACAGGTGTAGCTAGATATTCCTTTTTTTTCTCAATAGATTGTTGGCACTTATCATCCCATTTAAAAGGTTCTCCCTTCCTAAGAAGGTGTTGAAAAGGATGACATTTATCTACTAGCTATGAAATGAATCTACGAATAGATTGTAATCTACCCTGGAGACTGCGAAGCTACTTCAAATTGGATGGTGGAGGCATTTTGACTATAGATTTTACCTTGTCTCGATCAGCCTCTATGCCTCATCAAGATACAATGTAACCCAACAACTTTCTTGATGTTACACCGAATACACACTTCTTGGGATTCAATCTTACTTGATATTTTTCCAATTTGTCAAAGATCTCTTCTAGTACCTATAGATGGCCTTCTCTAGTTTTTTATTTTCCTAAGCTATCATCAACATAGTCTTACATTATGGTATGAAAAAGATTGTGGAATGGCTCATTGATATGTGGCTCCTACGTTCTCAAGATCAAAAGACATTATGACCCAACAATATGTACCCCATGGACATATGAAAGAAGCCTTATGTTGATCTTCTTCTATGATTCTAATTTGATTATAGCTAGAAAAACTATCCATTAAGGACAACATTTCACGTCCTTCTGTGAGATCAACAATGGTATCTATGCTTGGTAATGGAAAATCATCCTTAGGATAAGATTTGTTAAGGTCTATGAAGTTGGTGTAGTAGTGGATGCGACCATCAAGTTTTGAGACTTGTACTAGATTTGAAACCCATTTAGGATAATCAATAGGGTGCATAAATTTAGCATCCAATAGTTTCTAAATTTTTGCTTTGACTAAAAGTGCTACTTGAGGATGCATTTTTTGAAGCTTTTGTATAATAGGTTTTGCATTTGGAGATACTTCTAGATGATGCACAACAAGTGAAGGATCTATCCCTAACATATCTGCATAGGTCCACACAAAGTTGATTGCTCTTTTCATGAAGAAGGTGGTCAAATCTTTTCTTTCTTGCTCTGATAGTGATGCTAATAAGAATGTGATCTTTGGATTCTGTGTTCTACCTAGATTAATCTCTTGAGATTTTTCCACCATCAATGGTGGTCATTCTAGATATTCAGTGGCCAAAGGAAAGTCAAATCATCCATCCTTAGGTACCTCAGAGAGGTTTTCATCCTCAGATATGTCCTTTATTTTTACTTTTTCACAGTTAAGTGGCATCTTTCAGTTTTCACCTAGTGACCTATCTTTTTTTATTTTATTTATTTCACTTTTACGACTGAAGGAATTGACACTTCCACCAAAAAATGCTAACAAGAGTATATCCATCATAAAGCCCAGTTTGTGATATCCCAATGGTATGCCTTGTCTTAGGCCCATAAATTCTACTATAGCTTCATCATTCTAAAATATGTCTAGAATAGGTGTCCCCTATTGGTCCCAATCGACAAGGTTGAGATATACGAGTTGAAAGGAAGATGATGATGGGTGAAAGGTAGATGAGGTGGATGAGAGCATATAGATAGATGTGTTTTGGAATAGTTCAAATATGTGGAAGGAAGAGTCATTAATGCCATCTAGATTAGAAGTCTCTTCTAAAGGAAAAGATTCAGCTACCGTATCGAAAATACACACAATGTTCTTGGAAGGTGAAACCTCCTTACCATAACGTAGACCTTGCTTATTAAAATTCTTGGTAACAATAATAGGTTCAATAGGTCCTTTTCAATGTAGTCCTAGACCTCCTTGTCCTTTGTAGCCCATATTCTTGATAATCTAAAATCCATTGTTATAGTGCTCTACTTCTAGAGTAAGTTGATCATTCTCATCAAAGAAAATCCAAGAGTTGATGTCATCAATGTCTTCATCTTCTAGCATTCATGATTTGATTAACATGGTAGGAGGTGCTTTCATAATAGGTGCAGATGAAGTAGCTTTAGATATGGATGGTTGACCATACAATTTAGGAGATAAAGGCAATGTTCATACACAACAAGATTCTTGTAGCATGTATTCACCAAGTCCTTTCTCTTTATATTTGGCATTAATGTTGGGGATGGATTTACTAGATGAAGGCTTGTTCAATTTAGATGGATCAACATAGGATGTGGATGGCTATGCATCAACATTGTTAGGTATGTGATTGGGGTCTTGATTTTTGTCTTGAAAAGTTTGACAAAACTCAAATGGGTTAGGATTGGTAGGGATTGTGACTTCAACACCATTGTAGGGAAATTTCAAGCATTTATGGTATGTGGATGGAATGAATTTAATGGCATGTATCCAAGGATGACCAAGAATAATATTATATGGAAATTTAATGTCTAAGACTTGGAAATGGGTATCAATGGTAATAGGACCAACCTTGATAGGTAGATGAATTATTCCCTCATAATCTCTCTCAGCATCATCATATTCTTTGATAGTTATGCTCTTTGTAATGTCAATGCAATCCTTAAAATATCCCAATAATTTTACAAGGTTTAAAGAACATATATTTAAACTAGCTCCACCATCTATCAATATTAGTTTAACTTGGCATTGGTTAATGTATACTTCAATATGGAGGGCATCGTTATGGGATGGATCCAATGATGAAAGATCTTTGTTGAAAAAGGTTAGGTGATAAGGTGATGCAACACTTGCTATCATAGTTTGGAATGGTGTAGTATCAATATCATTTGGTACTAATGACTCTTGTAAGGCTTTATCAAGGATGGCTTTATGGGTAGGTGATATATGCAATAACTCCAAAATGGAAATATGAGTAGGGGTCTTACCTAGATGGTCAAGGATGTTATATCTAGAATTCGGGTGGTACTCCTTAGATAGTCACATAGCCTCTATGGGTAGTGATGACACAATCAGGTTCTTTTTTCCTTTATGGTGATGGGTTCTTTTCCTCTTATGGTAATGGTAGATATGTAATTTTGTTCGATGCAACCAATGGTGGATGACTCATAGGTATATTGGACATTCTTCCGTATATTGGAGGCACTTGCTTTGTCATGTGATGGAAGTGGGTTTTTGAAAGCATCAAGATCATAGTTTTTTGTTTGTTTTGGTGGATCAACAATGATTTCACCTTGATCAAGCAAATTTTGGATCAAATCTTTCAATTTCATGCAACCAGTGGTATTATGTCCTTTCAATCTATGAAATTCACAGTATCCACTATCTTTGTACCAATTAGGCTTAAACTTTGGTTCATCATTGGGTCTAGTTTTAGGTAGCGTGATCTTGTCAGCTTGTAGTAGCTTTATGAGGATAGATTCAATAGGTTCTCCAAGAGGAGTGAATTGTCATTTAGGGAATGGATTTGCTTTAGCTTGGTCTGTTGGAAGAAAGTGTGTGTTCTTAGATGCTGCTTGGATATGGAGAGAAGACTTCATGTTTTGAACACTCTTTGCATCAACAATGCCATCATTAACAACATTTTTGTTCTTGTTCCAAAAGATAGATTTTTCATTTAAGGATTGTGTATTGTCTTTGGTTTCCTTGAAAATCTTGATGACACCTTTGGCTATTAAAGATTTTTCGATGTTGGTTCCTTTATATATGATTTCATTAAAGGTAGTAGTGCTTTGTAATTGTAATTGAAATGATACCTCAAGATGAAGATTTTGAACAAAGATGTCAACTTGTTTCTTGGGCATTTTCCATGAAAGTTTACAAGCAATGTTTTACCACCATTGGATGAATGATGAGAAGGCTTCCCCATTGCGTTGTTTGTTGTTGACAAGGTCATGCATGGATACCTCATGTTCTATGTTAAAATTAAAGTATGAGACAAATTTACTTGCAAGTTCTTTGAAAGACTTGATGCCCAGAGGTAGATGAGAGAACCATTCCATAGCTTGGCCCCAAAGACTATGAGGAAATAGTCGTAAAAGGTATGTGTCATTGTACACAACATCAAGGCAAGTGGCATAGAATGTTTGAAGATGGTCATTTGGATCACCTTTTCCCTTATATTAGTCAAATTGTGGTATCTCAAAATGTGAAGGAAAAGGTATTATTTGAAGTGATTTGTCAAAGGGATATGGGCATAAATTCTCAAAAGAAAATGTTTTCTTTGTTTGGCCCATACTCATGTCTTCAACTCGTTGTAATTGTTTGAATTCCTATGTCATATCAAGTGTAGATGTTTGTTGTTGCTGCATAGGATTTTGATGGCTTGGATGAGGAATTTGATACACCAAAGTGTGATTTGGAGGATATTGTTGTGATGTATTATATGGTGAGGTGTATGTGTTTTTGCCTTGGTTATGAAATGGTATAAATGTATAGGTGTTTAATGATGGATTAACACTTTGGGTTTGTATCGCATGTGAACCATAGGATGGGTTGGTGTAGGATATATATTGGTTAAAATTTGGTGGAACTTGGGATACGACAGGTGGATTGGCATAGTATATGTATTGATTGGAAGTTGGTTGAGCTTGGGATAAAATGGGCAAATTAGAATAGGATATATGAGGATTGGATATTGATGGAGCTTGTGATACAAGGGGTGGATTAGCATAGGACATCTATTGGTTAGATGGTTGTGGTCCAAGTGAATGGAGTTGATTGACATATGGTTGTGATCTGAAAGTTTGGTTGATAACTGGTATGTTGGGATTGGATAACACATGAGATATTTTGACTAGATTCATAGATGAGGTGTTGGGATGAGAAGACACATTGGATGGTTGGGATTGTTCAACATGTGATATAATTGGATTAGCATGAGGTGCTTGTGTTACTTGTGGAGAAGTTGTGATGATGGAAGAAGATACCATGGGATGTGGTACATGAGATGTAACAACATGTGACACACTTTCATTGGAGACTTGAGGTGCTTGGGACACATGTGAAGGAGTTATGCTCATGGAAGAAGATGAATTGGGATGAGATGCATGAGACAGAGTGACATATGGCACATTTTGGGTAGAAACTTGAGGTTCTTGTGACACATATGAGCTAATGACATTAGCCAGTGTTAACAAAGGCTTTATTGATGTGGGTGTAGAAGGTGCATGGAATGGAGGGATGGATGGATTGGTGAAATGCTTGAGTGTTGTGTATAGATGTTGTGGGTTTGGTAGACATGGTAGTAATAGCCTTATGGGTATCCTTAGCAACAACAAAAAAATCATTGGTTGGGTCTTGTTTTGTGATCTTAGATATATCAAAGCCACTTGGCAACTTGGCTCCTCTTTGAGCTAATTGTAGGAAAAATTGATCATGATTGGACATTATGAGCCTATTAGAATTTTGTAATGTGTCAACATCTTCTAGATCTTCTAAGTCATCTTGAGATTCCTCATAGGGTGGTTGATTGAAATGATGTTGTGGGGTATGGGTTGATGATGAAGGTCCAAAGTGACATTATGAAGGATGGGTTGATGATGAGGGTCCAACAATATAACCTTTGAGGACAAACATATATTTAGGCATTCTAGTAGTGAATTGTGAATCATCCTTAAGAGGAGTAGATTGGAATTATTGTAGGTTAGCTTCCATGGCTACTTTGTATGGGCTTCTTGTTTGAGGCATTGTTTGGATGATAGATGTGACGATTGGACTAGTGTGACAAGGCAAAGACTCTTAGACTATTTGATTGATTTGATTGATTGGTTGGATTAATCTAATTGATTAATGATTTGGATTAGTCAATTTAGATTGATTGATTGCTTAGATTGCTAATAGATTGATTGGATTGATTTTAGATTGACTGTGGATAAGATAATCTTCCCAAGAGATAGACTCATGTTCTCAAGGGCAAACAAGGTTGGTTGCTAATACTGATATGATCAAAAGATAGATAGTGACTAAAGCCAGAGGATAATGCTAATTTAGGTTGATTGATTGATGTTGGATGGTTTCTTTAGAGTCTCAAGAGGATGGAGGCCTCAAAAAGTCCAAAAGTGTGATATGATCAGGCTGGATAAGATGGATGCTAGTTGTAGATGATTAGTGGATTATCTAGAAGTTGATAATAGGCTTAGGATTGACTAGAAATGTGATTGTGGACTAGATAAGTGATAACAAACTAGAATTTACCAAAGGCAATGTTGTCCAGACCAAAGGTGACTTACGATAGTTCAAATGTGATTGAGGATAATCCAAAGATGACTTTTTGTGAATCAAAGGTGAGTTTTTGTTGTTCAAATGAGATTGAGTATGTTTCAAAGGTGACACCTGATAATTCAAAGGCACCTGGGCTATAGTCAGAGATAAAATTTGAAGCTAACCAAAGGTGAGCTTATGTGATTCAAAGGTGACTAACTGCTATTCAAAGGCAACTGGTTGTTGTTCAAAGGTGATTTTTTGTGATAGTGAATTATTTTTTTGGTAGTTTTTTAGTTTTTTTGACAAGAAAATAGATAGCAAAAGACACACAAGCACACAAGAGACTCACAAACATGTACAAACTAGGATGGAAAAGATATTTCTTGTTGAATCCCTACTTGGATTTCTCCAAATATTGAGACAAAGCAGATAGCTAGAGCTATTGGTGACACTAGCTCCCTCTTACACGGCATGGGCATACCAATTTCTCTTACCCTTTAGATCATGTGAACTAAGGGAATTTTTATCTCTACAATGAATAGTACATGTAGCGTGGCTTCGGAGGTCTGACCTCCTGTATCAACAAGTAAAGGAATTTTGGCCTCTAAAACAAATGGTTTCTAGTGAATATTCAGGGGACCAACACGTTACATGCATCCAACAAGCCACATAAATCTTTAACTAGCTCTACTAGGAGTTTCATATATGCCAGGTATGCCTCCTTTCAAACTAGAACTGTACGGTAAGTGCTAATACCAGTTTGGACTTAGATTTCACCTTATCCTATTTTATATAGTGGACTGAATGAAAGTACCACATGAGGTCATTCCCTTGGAGTGAGTACCTCATTTCCCACCAAGACAGACCTCTCTAAAGATAATAACAAGTTCCCTTGCACCCAAGATCCATTTGATAGGCAAGGGGAGAGGATACTTTTGTTATTAGCTTAGGGTTACAATCATGCACAACAAGAAGACAAAAAAGATAAAACAAACACAGAGAAAACAAGGTTCTTTTTAAGTACCAAAACCAAATGTTCCTAGATTAGTGAAAAATATGATAAGTCTTTGACTGATCGATCTTGCAATAGATGTGTCAAGAGTTTTAGATCCATCTTTCTTTGACAAACAATAAGATGCTGTAATGACAAATGTTAGCTGCCAAAGATATCAACTTGCAACAATATAAACCAAAGGTGAATGTGCAATGACCAAATGCGACTATTTGCAAATAAAATGTGGTTGTGATTTTACCAAATGTGATCATCTGTTGTGCAAATGCGAGTCTATATGGTGCAAAGGTGATCGAGGACTATGCAAATGCGATTCACTGTTAACCAAAAGTGCTTGAATAAGTGCAATGTACAAAAAGAATGTAAGATCTAGGGTTAAATAAATTATCAAAAGGCAAATATGAAGGTTCTAATAACCTCAGAGGATGAATTGCTTGAACTAGATCTGGTATTCTGCAACACAACACAAAAGATCTCACTATATGCTATGATTAGGTCAAAGACAAATCAAACCCCAAATAAACCATCTTGAGGATGACAAAAGACCACTAGGGTTAGCAAATAAACTAGCTTGTAGTCCAAATTAGACATAGAAAGACCTAAGAAAACCCTAAAAAACCTTGTAAAAGAGAAATATATCAACAAAACCATAGTTAACCAGAGGTGAGCCCCGATGATTCAAAGGTGATTTCCTATAGATTAGAGGTGATGAAAGATTTGCCAAAGGCATTTTTGCCCTAATCAAAGGTGAGTTAGAGCCATTCAAAGGTGATTTCCTACAAATTAAATGTGCTTTGCATATCTATACTTCAAAATAATTAAAAAAAAAGATTAATCAAGGATGTGAGTCCCACCGAGCATTCCAGAATGTGTGAGCAAAAATCAGGTTAATTAGATCAAGCATTACAATCAAAACCCAATCCTACCACCTTCAAAGAATCTATGTAAATGACACAAATGAAAGTAAATCAAAGAATAATGTTACCTAGATTGTATTGATTCCTTGGTTGGAATGTGGATTGCTTCTCAATAGTGAACAACCATAGTTGTCAAAGTTGCCATGATGATAGATTATATGCTCAAAATGCTCAATGGATTTGATATGCATGAGATGATAATCTAGACACCGTATGATTGTGTGGGATAGGATTTGGAATGAGATGGATTAGCTGCCAACTAAGATTGATCAATGGTGGAGATTAGGTGGATATGTGAATGGTTGAGATTAAATAAGAATCTTGGATGAATGTGTACAAGACATGTGTCTATAAGAAAAGCTTTTATTAAATGATTGTAGTTGGTTTGTTGATAATGATAGGATTGATTTTCTTAAAATAAGATGCTTTTCTATTTTAAGAGTTGGATGATGTGGATGATTGATTTTAGAACTAATTATATCCTTTTCGTATTTGATTTAAGATAGACCTATCTCATGCAAATAGAAGAATATGATAAGAAAGGGAAATAATAAGATAAAAATAAATTAAACAAATAAATTTATTTAATTTATTTTAAATGATAGAGGAAGGAGCTAATTTTAGAAAATTAGAAAAATCAACATAGATTAAATAAATAAATTTATTTAATTTATGTGCAAAGGATAAATAAATAAAATATTAATTTTATTTATTTTAGAATAAAACTTAAATAATTAAAGATTATTTAATTATAGATAGAGAATAGAAGAATATAGATGAAATTAGATGAAATTAATTAAATAAATATAATTTATTTAATTAATGATGGAAATAGATGATTTAGAAGAAAATAGATGATTGATACAAATGTGCTAGACAAAATTGACATATGCAATGGTAAACAATGCGACTAATTAATAAATGATAGGAAGGATCAATTTTGGGTGTGTACAAGAAGTTTAATTGGTAAGGGCACTATGCAGCCATTTTTTTTTGTATTTTCTTACAAAATAAATTTATGAAATCATGCAATGCTGCTATTATTTATAGAATTTATAGAAGGTTAGATATTAGCATTGTGTATTGCAACTACATCCCACAAAGAAAATTAAGAAAATTAACTACTTAAATTACTTTATTTTAGTTTAATTTGGGCTAGGTTATAATTTTTCAATCTTTAAAAGCCACAAACAAAATTAATATTTAGTTTAATGACCTTTGCTTTTGCCATTACAAAGAAAACTAATTGCACAATAAATTACTTTAGTTTAATGAGGGGTAGGGTTATAGTTCTCATCTTTAAAAAATTAAAGATTGTTACTATGGGAATTAATTCCATTAGAAAATTATAATTAATTTTTTTTTGTATCATTTGGATTAAATTAAGAACTAAATTTTAGGACTGCAAATCTATAAAGTAAATTAAATATTTGTTTAAGTAAAACTAGTATTACATAGTAATATGTATATATTTTAGCTCCTCACTCTATTTATATATTATAATAAATTAATAAAATTATTAAACTAGCATAGATATCTTAAATACATTGATCTGAAAGAGGTCCAAAGGTGCCTCCAGATTGATATAATCAGGGCAACTTTTAGATAAATGTATTTAAGATATCTATGTTAGTTAATAAAATATGTGTAATAACATAACGCTGTAAAACAAACATTTTATCAGGGTACTATATTTTATCACAAGGGCATTAAATTTAAGAGCATTAGATTTTATAGGTTTTATTATACACAACTATATACCCAACTATTTCTACATTCTTTTCTTTTCTGCACAGTGAAATCTAATTATTTACTTCGTAAATATTGCCCAACATGTGCATTAATTGATAAAATATGTATAATAACGTATAATGCTCTAAAAAATATATTTTATTAGGGTACTATATTTTATTTATTTCTATTATCTTTTTTTCACAATGAAATTTAATTATCTGCTTCATAAATATTGAGCATATCTAAAAATATAGAAAAATAAAGCATATTTTTCAAATGAAATATTGATTTTTTTGGGGTTATTTTATAAGTCTAGTTCATTGATCTTCTATCAAGACATTGCTATTGAATCCTAATTCTACTAATTACCAAAGTTCTTGAACAATAGTAAAGTTTTCATTTTAATACTCTAATATTTATAATCTGGTCTATAAATTGAGGAAGCTAGAATTGAAAACTACTAACCTGCAAAATTATTTCTTCCAACCTACACAATAGAGTTCTGGAAAGCTTATTAAGCTCTAGTTACAAAGTAGCAAATACAACAAATCATTCATTGAAGGATTGATTTAAAAATCCAAATTCATAAATCAAGAGTTGAGTTTCTCGCACACAGCAATGGAGGCCACAATGAATGAAAGAAAAGGTGTAGATGAAGCACAAGAACAAGTGGAAATCAATGTCCAAAATATAAAAAACTTGTTGAATCCTTTTCGCAAGGAACAGATGTTTGAAATCCTCAACCATACTATTAGCAAGTATCTCAATCTGTTAAAGTACGCAAAAAAAGTTGTTGAAAATAATCCTGCCCATATAAATCTTCTTGTTAGCGGCCTTGGTCTGAACACCACCTTAGAAACCCTAAAATCCATGTTTTATTTATACATAGAGCTGGAAGAATGTAAGGTGACATGGACGAGGACATTGGTAGATCAAAAGGCTATGCATTTGTTATAAGCACTTGGAAGGCTCACAACGAGCCCTCAAAGACCCCCCGCAAGAGAATTGATAGGAGATATACTCTATGCTAGGTTTATTGTGAAGAAAATAAGCTTGTTGAACCAGTTATTGAATGAATGATTTCTGTTAGAAATTTCCCATCTTACATGGATGACGAAATGTTTTTCATATTCTTTTCTAAGTATGGAGAAGTATAAGCAGAACCCATAAGAATTGATAAGACTAGGTATGCTCTTTTTATATATGTGACTATTGAGTGAACCAGGAAGGCACTCCAGGGGCCGTTGAAGACTATCGATGGGCATGACATGGTCTGCACTATGCCCAGTGGAGATTTCTCTATGGACTCCATAGAAGTGGCTCCGCTTAATGCTATGAATTTAACAATGCCATCACTGAACTTCATTGATGACAATGTGTTTTCAGAAAATTTGTTTTCATAATTGCCATTTTGATGAATGGATATCGTGTTTTCTTTTTTTTAAGAGAAAGGCAGTAGACCACCCATACCATTAGTAAAGAGAGTTTATACAAAAAGCAAAGGAACACCCAAAAAATGACAGTGTCCATCCAAACGATTACAGAGGAAAGGCCCTATACTGGCCATACTGAACAAATACTGAAAAGAACAAAAATCTAAGCACTTAGACAAGACAATCACCCTAAGTGTTGTCCCTTGTGAACTGAGAAGAGTCAAGCACCCACGATTGCGATCAGACCACAACAAAAACCATTGCATCCTCCAAACTGCAACATGGGTGTTAAAAAACACCACTTCCACCGATGTACCCACAACCAATGCATTAAGTTGCAGGACTAGCGGCAGGAAAAGGAGCATGCTCTAGAGGCTCTGTGTTGTGTCTAACATGGTCTGTTGATGGTGTTTTAAGCATACAACAATGCAGGTGTGATTGCTGGTCTCATACCTCTCTTGAAAAGTATCTTACCCTAGGTAAGACTACTCCAAGGATAATATAGCTAGGTATTTTCTCGCTTGGAATTTCTTAATGGAATGTTCTATCTATTCATACAAGGGGTCTTACAAAACTTCAACAAGTTTTTATAGTTTAGGACAACAATATATGCAAAACCCTCATAATTTTCAGCAGATATCCCTATGTAAATGTGCTTTTTGAAACCTATTTCTTGCAACTAATTAATAAGAAAATGCAACAGGAGTAGGGTTTAGAGAGATCCTAAGTGACATTCACAAAGTGAAGATTGTTGTAGGTAGACAAACATTAAGATTTAAACCAATTTTTTGTTTTACCAAGCTAAAACTTTGCTACAGTGCTATAGAAAACAATGCTATCTTCTACAGATTCTCCAAATTTTCAGACTACATACATTCATTAAATACCAAAGTATTGGCATGATTTAACTACTGTAATGTAACCAAACTCAGCTTAATTTAATAGTTTAGGCTAACTATGCATAACTACTTACAATCAACAAGTACCTAATAGTATGGACTTGAATGCTCATCAAATACCTTTAACAAATTGATAACATTGCAAAGCACAATCTAACTAATGATGATCAAGATGTGAACCATGAAACTAAATTGACAATATGAAAGACAAATTCCTAGAAAACCTGTAGTAACTTTTTTTGCATTAATTAGAAGTTCAGTAGAGTGTCAACAATTTAGCATTCATGTAGGAGCATCCCTAGTTGAAGATTAATCTTGCATCAACCAAAAACATTTGCATTTCAGTTTGTTTGCATTTTAGTTCTTTCATTTCTAGTTTAGTCAGGCAGTCCAGTCAGAAGTAGTTTCAGCTTGTGGTTCGGTTTTGGCATTTTACATCTTGTGGATTTGGACTTAGCATCTACATTCATTCATCTACATCATATCAAGAATTCAAAACATTTGGATCAGTTATCAGAAAGATATCGCTATTAGAAGATCAACTATTTTCTTAGTGCAGAGCATCCTAACAGTTCCTAATAATCAGCTGAAGGAGAAAGCTTGCGGATCGTTCCTTGACTTGCAGATATTAATGACACATCAATCAATGTCACTTGGCTTGTGGCCAACCTTCCTCGAGGGTCCGTACGCTGTTCCATTCATTTCAGGAAGTGTTCTATGCATTTAGGTCCTACCTATCTGTGAACATGTTACAGCTCTTCATTAGAGTTTGTGATCTTCCTTGGCCAATGTAGAGGAATCTATTGGTCTGGAAATGATATATATTGATGTAATAGATCCTTAGGAAAGCAGTTAGAAGCTAGTGATTGATTCATATTTTATAGTTTAGATCTTATGCAAAGGAGCTTCAAAGCTTTATCTTGCGCATGTATGTAATCAGGCCTGTGAGCCCTAATTGTAAGCCTGCATGTTACTGGCTGCTCTTTATTTGAATTCAATGATATACTGAATGACTGACTCTACATTTGTTCCATTTCTTGAGTTGTTTTTGCTGTGTTTACTCTTGTTGCATAGTCCGGATAGTTCATTCTATGAACCCTCCTACCATGACTGCACCAAGTAGTATCAAAGAGAAAGTTTGATTCTTTGGAGCAAATTGGTGAAGAGGATTTCGTAAGATCTTGTTGTGAGAAGACCACCGATCTGAGGCAAGCTACTTGTGTACAATCAATCGTTGATTGAGAGGTAGTTATCGCTTGTAGCCCGATTGCTAAACCTGAGGCAGTTTACACTTGATCCTAGGAAGATGCCACCACGAAGAGTTCCTCCTATTGGTACAATGGCTAATAGAATGGATGAGATGATGGAATTGATAAGAACAATACGAATTCATTTGGATGCTATTGAGAAAGATAGGCGAAGAGGATTGACACCTAGACCTAATGTTGAAAGTGATGATGAGGAAGAATTTCAATCTGCTAAGCAAATTGGCCAAACCCTAGAAGGCAATGAAGAAGAAGAATCAGATCAGATAAAGATGTTGTGAGCTATTTCAAAGATTGGAAAGAGACCTAGAGTTGATGTGCCGAACTATACTGGTAATTTGAATCCTAAAGAATTGATCGACTGGATAAATGATATGGAAGAATACTTTGAATATGAGGAGATTGAAGATCCAGAGAAGGTGAAATTTGCAAAGATAAAGTTGAAAGGACATGTTGCTATATGGTGGAAAGAAGTTCAGTTGGAAAGAAATAGAAGATGAAAAGAAAAGATTACAAAGTGGGACTGGATGGTGACAAAGTTGAAGAATCAGTTCATACCTACTGACTATGAGTTGGAGTTGTTGAAAGATTACAAAACCTGAGACAAAAGGAGAAATCTATGAAGTACACTAAAAAATTTCATAAGATGATCATAAGGACAGGACATAGTGAAGCAAGCAAGGAGAAAGTGGCTAGATACATCAATGGACTAATATTGAACATTCAAGAAGAACTAAGTTTGGTAAGGATGACATCCTTGGAAGAAGCATATCAGTTTGCCTTGAAAGTTGAAGAGAAGCTGAATAAAAGACATGATCAGAGACAGAGAGGTAGAGGAGGTAAATTTGAGAGAGGAAGAATGTTTTCCAGATGTGATAGACCATTTATAGAGCAGAACAAATTTGACAGCCCAGTTAAGAAGGATGACAGAGATAACAATGCTTACCGAAGAGATGACAAATTTTTTTACCAAAGAGGAAACCCTAGTGCATACCAGAATGAAGGATACAGAAGAGAAGGAAGAGGATTTGATAAGAAGACATTCAGAGGTACTTGTTTCAAGTGTGGAGGTGAAGGACATTGAGTGTAATCAAGGTAGTACAAGCAAGAGGATAGAGAACAATCGAAGAGCAACCTACGTTAAAGAAGAACCTGTTGAATCACCCAGTTCTATTGGTACACTTGAAAAAGGAGAATCATTGGTGATGAGGAGAGAACTATTTCAAGTAGAGACAAATGAGGAACCATCATAGAGGACAAGTCTATTCAGAACTAGATGCAAATCCGGAGGTATGTGTTGTAAAGTAGTGATTGATAGTGGTAGTTCAAATAATCTAGTTTCAGAGGAGATGGTGACTAAGCTAAAGTTGGAAAGATTAAAACACCCTAAGCCCTATCAGATAGCATGGATTCGGGATGATCATAAGATACTGGTGAGTAAACAATGTTTGGTGAAATTTCATATTGGATCTTCTCATGATGAAGTCTTGTGTGATATTATTCCTATAGATGTTTGTCATATCTTGTTGGGTAGACCTTGGCAATATGATAGAAAATCAATACATGATGGGAGAAAGAATACATATACTATAATAGCAAATGGAAAAAGAATTACTTTGATTCCTTTGGAGGATGACCCTAAGAGTGAAGTGTGTGGGAATACTAGAATCTATTTAGTAGATGGAAGAAATTTTTTTGATGGTTTAAAACATGAAAGTATGTGTTATGCCTTGATTCCTAAGAAGCCTAAAGCATTGAAGAAAGAAACTGAACCTGATGAGATAAGAGAGTTGCTGATAGAGTATGAAGACATCATATCAGATAATGTGCCTGATGGATTACCACCTATAAGGAATATCAATCATCACATGGATCTTATACCAGGAGCAAGTTTACCTAACAAAGAAGCACACCAGATGACACCGATAGAGAATGAAGAACTAAATAGGCAAATACAAGAGTTGTTGAGGAAAGGTTTGATCAGAGAAAGTTTGAGCCCTTGTGCAATACCTGCAGTGTTAGACCCTAAGAAGGATGGAGAATGGAGAATGTGTACTGATTCTTGTTGTTCTCAAAATTAGCTACGCTCATTTTTGTAGACAACCCCTACGAAACTTGTTCGTTTCATAATCTACACTCTAAGTTTGCAAATCGAGACAAGATTCTCTTAGTCCTGTGCGAAGTCTTATGGCATCCTAAACTAGTTTACAACATTCCCTCAAATCAATTCCTTGATATTTGCGCAAATCGATTAGGTTGTAAATTGATCAAAATATCAATTTTGGTCATTTTTGGGGTGTTAGTGACATTTTGAGTCTTCATATGCAAAGTCGGCCAAATTCGCCAATATTGCATATCTTTTTGTCTAATTGTGCTATGTCGGCAATTTCATCTGCTTTTACATAGTTCTTCATTTTCATCATGCTCAAGTGGCAGTTTTTACCACCATTAAGGGTCTGTTTTTAAGCTTTTTTGTGTGTTATTTCATTGTCTTTTGTTATTTCTATTTTTTAAGTCTTCCAATTGATTAGTAAACCCTTCCTCAAGCTACTTGGTCATGCCGACATTGGGTTCCAACAGATTTCAACTTGTTGCTGTCACATTTTAGGGTTTCCATTCCTTTTGACTAGTAAGTCCTCTAATCATTGTTTTTATTATTCATTTTCATTTAGGGTTTTCTATTTTTTGTTCTTTGGAGTCATCAAACCCATGTTTTCTCTAAATTGTATTTTCTCTTCATTTTTATTTCTCGAGTGATCTTTGAAACCCTGGTTAGTAAATGTTTCATCGGTGGATTTTTTCGATATACAAGAAATGACCTTTTGGTGATTAGTTAGAGATCATTACCATTGAAACATGTCCATGTGTAGTGATGGTGATTTTCACCACCCACATTTTTTCATGAACTTGAGCAGATGCGAAGTCGGCATTGTCTACTGATTATGTGTTTAAAGGCTTATCAAAATGCAAGTGTATGGGTGGAAAAATTTGCCACTCCTACATGAAAACTTTAAAACTCCTATCACATGCAGTGTCAACATTATTCGCCGCCTGAACATCAAACGCGATTCATACCAATATGCATTGTCAGTATTTTCTACCGCCAATGCATAACACTTGCAATTTCCTATTACCTGCAGTGTCGGCATTTTTTTGCCACTCCAACATATAACCATTTTTCCTATAATATGCAATAGCAACTAATTTTACCACTGATGCACGTGCACAATATCCCTCACATGCAAGCGTGGCAAATTTTGCCGCCCATGCAAACATTCTCTCAAATTTTCCTAACTCTGGGATATTTTCAATTTTGCTTTTCCGAGTCCACTTTCCTCTATTTTTTTGGCCTGCTCACACTCTAGGCCTTTCAAGCGTGTCTCCATAGTTGTGATCATTGACATGCAATTTTCCCAGATTACTAGTTTTTCCCCTAATTGCATGATCATGACTTTTTTGTTGCAGTTTCTTCTGTGGATCTTCTATCTTCATCAACATCCTTCTGGTGATAGCTCATTCAGATGACTGAGTTGTCTTCGAAGAAGTTGAAAGTGATTAAGTACAAATATCAAGGTGTTTTCCCAATCACCTCAGTTACTTCTAATGTTGATGACATTAGAGATATAGAGATTGGCCATGTGGACATGGCTAAATTTCTAGAGAGAACCAAGTCAAATAACCCTAGCTCTATAATGAAGAAGATAATTAACAGTAATATTCATTTGGTGTCATCTTTCTCGGTGGCATCCCACAACACAGAATTTGTCCTTCAGTGTGCTCAATTTTAGAATAGAGATACTAGGGTTGTGGTGGACGCAAGTGGCAATGTGATAATCAGACTAGATCCTAAGTTCATTAATAAGGTGTTTATGTGCCCTCCTGCAATAGAAGTGACAAAGATAGCTTTTACTGAAGCACAAAAAGAGTATGACAAATATCCAAAGAAAGCAAAGAAGGTAATCAATACTAAATGGCTTAAAACTCCACGATCAAACTTGTTTAGGTGGCCACGGAGCTTTCCTAGGAGTGACTTTATAGAAGAAGTTGGTGATCTGATTACTCTTCTCAGCAGGATAAGGGGATTGTCCTCTTCTTCACTGTTTCATGAATGGATGTATCATTTCATCAAGGTGATACTCCAAGGCAAACAAACCATCTTCTAGGGTGAACAAATCAGAAATGGTCTACACGAGCAATTGACAAAGGTATCTACTACTTTCAAGTTTTACATGACCTCTTACCTGGTGTATATAGAAGCCTCTATGAGAATCTTTCTAGGTCTAACCTCAGAAGGAGATAGGAGGGTAATCCCTGTGTATTAGTACTACTCTCAACTAACATTGAAGGGTTCTATCCATCATTTCAGGAGAGTAAATGATGCTTTCTTTGCAGTATTTTTGTGTCTTTTTTAACCTCAACTAGAACAAATAAGAGTGTCAGATGAGGCTTGGATAGTGGTAAATGATTTTGGATGCATGTTCTTACAGTTTCCATCTTTTTCGTATCTGAGGGTTGGCTTTTTCCAAGGTCATCCCTATATGCTACCAAGGTTCCCCTCAGACAAACTGGTCTTAATGGAGTTATGCAGACAAATGATCATTGTACATAATAAGCAAATGGAGCTCAAGAAGCCTAGTTTTAGGTTTCCAGTTGAAATTGGCAGGTATTTAGTATTAACTGCTGCAAAGGCTAGGGCCATGGAGATTGAGATGCAGCTTGTTACCATGAAGCAATTCAAGAGAAGACCAAAGTTTGATTACAAGGGCGTGAAAGACAAAATTAGGAGGAAAATCCAATTCCATGAACCTATGGTTGAAGATGTTTGGGTAGATTTGAGAATAGAAGAAGATGTCAAGAAGTTGGACTACATCAGGTTATCTCTTGAGAAGATTGAATATTTGGGACTTGTTGATATTCCTGAGGATCTAGTGGACGATGGAGAATTTTTTGATGATAGATATAACACTGAACAGGTTGCTAACACTCCTCTTCATCCAATCCAATAGTCTCAAAAAGAGTTGACCTCTTTGAGGAAAAGATTTGAGCCTATATTGGCAAACAACAATAATTAGCTAGTAGATAAAGGAATCACTTTGAAAGAATTCCTTGCAGGATTAGAGACTGAGATCTAAGAGCAAACAGGTAAAAATGTGGACAACAAGACGAAGAAAAAGAGTGATGTTCCCTCTTCTTCCAAGCCACATAAGCCTAGGATTAAGTTTGTGATGAAGAAGTCAAAAGCTATGGAGAAAGAGTCTGAAATAGAAGATATCGAAGTTGAGAAATAGAACACAGAGGAGCCAGCTATTGAGGAGCCAGCCAATGAAGAAATGGAGGTTGAAGATAGGCCTATAGATCAATAAGAGGAAGAAGCTTTGTCCCCAAAGGAGAATGTACAACAAGAAACATGAGTCTCTTCTCCCTTGCCTGACACACCTGTTGCAGCTCCTTTGTCTAATACACCTATTGATATTCCCTCTTTTGAATCTCCCTCCCCTTCCAAAACTATTTTTGACAATCCTCAAAATACATTTGAAGATGTGCTTCGTTCCTCATGATCTATTCCTAGTTTGTCTTCCTCATCTTTTGATATTGGGGATGCTTCCATTTTTGATCACTTTGTAATGAATACTAAACATGTATCTAATGTAAATGTAACAGGTGTAGTTTTTACTAACACTCTACCTATTGTTTGCACTACTAGTACAAGTATAGTTCTGGTGACACCAACAATGGGTATAGATCCCAATGTGAGTACTTCTATGCTTCCACCATGGCTGTCAGCTTATACATTGAAAAGGAAGAAACAAGCCATCTCCCTAGATGACTTTGATTTTAGTAAGCTGGTGCCTACAAAAGCCAAGGCCCCGAAGAAGCCAAAGATTCTTTCAAGAATGCTTGGGGACAAGGGACACAAATTTCTGGAGATTGTAAGACCTCCACAGGATGCAACAATGGAAAATTTTAGTATGACTGATTACTCTATCTCTAGAGTGGAGTTAGGCAAGATAACTCATGAAAGTGCCAAGACTGACATGCAGTCAGCTATGGATATTCTAATTCAAAAATTTGACAGGGAGAAAGAAATGAAAGATAACTACAAGGCAATGGTAGAACAGTTGACTGCAGTGGTGAGGAAAATCACTTTGAATTCAGAAGTAGTAACTCCTGAGGCCATTTCTATAGAGGACCCTATTATCCAGAAAGTAGAAAAGACTCATCTCAAGGGAAGAGTAATTGAAGAATATATGGAAAGGATGTGCACCCAAGGGATCTCTCTACTTACAGAGCTATCTAAGAAGATAGATAAAATGGGGAAAATAAGAGCAAAACTTGATGATCTCATTGATGTTGTTTCTCAAGATATTGAGTGCATAGAAAAGAATCATGATAAATGGGTGGAGATGAGAAAACTAAAAATAAGCACTCTAATATCAATTGGTGTCATTCCTAATAGGGATTCTTATACAAAAACCAAAGAGGCATTGACATACAGGAGCTGAGTGCTTAAAGATTTGATTAATAACCTACAAGGTGCAAGGAAACTCAGTGAACAGAGTGATGTAGGTCTTTTGCATAAATTGGAGGAGCTTCCGTGCAAGCTTGTATCATAGGATAACCAATTTCTCTTTGTAGAAAAAATGGTTCAAGAATTTGAAGATATGTTCTAGAAAGAGTTTGAGGATAAAACGTTTTCAGTGGCCTCTGTGGCCAATATTCTAGACAATCAGTTAACTTTGGATAACTTGAAAACCAAGTTAACTAGTCATGCAAAATTAGTCACTACAGTTAGAGATTCCATAGTTAGAGCCAAGATGATTTTTAGGAACACGGTTAGTCCAGATAGTATCGGGATGCAAGTAGCTTTCACTATGTATGATGGTCACATCAAGAAAGATGGCAATACAAGTTGAAGTAGTTTTTCTCTTAGTTTATTTTCAATTCTCAGATGTACTTTTGAAACAATTTTTGACATATTTACATGTACTTTTTTCATATGTAATTACATGTAAAAACATAGGAAGTCCCAATTCAATAAGGACTCCTATTTCTGAATAAGTCAAAGTAGTTAGGTTTTTCCTAGATTTTCTCAAGGCCTCTCCCTATAAATAAAGAGGACCTCTATTGTAATTTCTATCTTTTAGTTATTAAAGTGAAACTCTGCCAAATTGAAGAGCATTTTGAGACTTTGTGTTCAAATTGTAAATCAAATTTTATCAAGCGAATAAGAAAGCAAGTGATCATTCAAACTTTGTGTTGAAATAACTTGTATTGTATTGGAAATTGTTCTTATGTCCTTTTCCTAATATGATCTTATCTATTTGATCAAGTAGTAGTGTGAGTCTGAATAATCTGGGAGATGTTCTAAAGTTGATTGTGGAGATTTGTGCTACAACAATTATCTTTAGTTTGTGATTTAGTCTTTTAAAGTGAAAGATATTGGAAAGGCTTTGAACTACTATTATCTTTTGCGATCATATATTTTGTTGTAGTTTTCGGTGAAAACTTTGGGCTGCACCTCATTCTACTGGGTTCTAAGTTATAAATTAGCAAAAGAAGCAATGATAGACTTTGTGCTCTTGTGGGTTTCTTGGTTATTTAGTTTGTATCATGAAAGTGCTCTTTCATTTTGTAAACATCATTTCTGAAAAAAGAGAAATGGATGATATGGTCTCACCCCTGAATTAGTATTTAGTTTAAATTAGTTTGTGATAGTTTATAGGGAACCTCCCCTTGCTGAGAGGAGAGATTTATCTCATTACATTGTGGTCAATATAACTATTTTGCCTTCAGTTAGTTGAAGACAAAATATTTACCCAATAGTTTTTGGCAACTTTACTAGGGAAGGAATGCGCAACTTGAAGCCTCACGCTCCGAGTTGAAGCATTTCAGTTCTTTTCCGTTGTTTCTAGATTTTTCAAAATTTTGTTGAGTATACTACATTCTTGCAGATTCACAATATACAAGAAGCAAGAGAGCTCAAGGTATTATTGATCCTATATTTGAGTTGATGCAGCAAAATAGTTTTGGTCTTTTGCCTCTATGACCTCACCTTCAGCGAACCAGGAGTTTTCCTCCTACCAACGCTAGGTCTCCAATACCAGGGGAAGCTTCTAGTTCTAGTGCTAGCAGAGTTTTGTCTATTCATACTCCACAAAGGTTTGTTATCCTACCTTTTAATTAGCGCATCATGGAAGCTCAAGGCCCTTGGGGTAATACTTTTGGTCCTCTAAATTTAACCCCAACATTGCATGAACTACCTCGTAGTTCAAGAAAGAATTTTCCTAAGTTCTATGGTGATGGGAAAGTTAACCCTGATGAACACATTGCAGCTTTCTGCATAGCTTGTGGTGTGATAGGTGTTGAGCATGAAGACGTAACAGTAAGGCTTTTTGTGGAAACACTGCAAGGTGCTGTTGCAGATTGGTTGTATCATCTTCAAGCTTAGACTATAACCAACTAGAACACTCTCAAGACCAAGTTTGAGGCTAGGTTCAAACTTGCAGAAAATGCACACTTCTTATTGGTTCAGCTTACACAAATGAAGAAAGAGCCTCATGAACCTATGCAAGACTTCATTGCTAAGTTCAATAAGTTGAGAAATAGGATTCCTACAACCACTCAGCCAACAGCGGAGAATCTTAAGTGTTTCTTTAACAATACTCAACTTCCCGAAGTGAGTTTTCTATTAAGACGGGCTAGTCCTACAAATCTTCCTGCAGCTCAGATTTTGGCTACCGAAGTTGAAGATGATCTTATCCTTGCGGGTAAGATAAGAAGAGATTCTAATAGAAATAAAATTTCCTCTTCTACTGAGAATTCTTCCACAAGCACCGCGGATCCTATGGTGCCAAAGTTAGCAAATGAATTGCTAGCTCTGAAAAGGCAAATGTCCCAAGGTATGTCTACCCCTCCTTCTTATCAGGATATACCAAGGAGGACATTTCCCAACAATTAATATCAAGACAATGCTGCTAAAAATCAAGGGCAATCCAATCATCTTCCACCTACATAGGGGAAGCTTGCCATTGAAGCAGCACCGATCAACTCAGTAGTTGGCTATTATGAAGCCAAACATGATCATTCTTTCCAACTTGAGTTGGAACAAGAGAATGATGATAATCTCTTTGTAGAAGGAGAAGAAGAATTAGCTAGCGATTCTACCATCAGCTTTCTGAATTACCAAGATGAAGCTGAAAAAGAAGGAGAAGTGTATGATGGAGCATATGCTATTTTCACTAGGTCCCAAAATTAGTCAACTCAACATGTTGATGAGGGAAAAGCAAGAGAAGAACCTCAACTAGTGATCTCAATTGCTAAACGAGGAACTTCATTGCCCTTCCAATCAAAGGACCCAGTGGGAAATAAGCAAGTAAGTACATCCAATAATCCTGTATCTTCTGCTTCTGTCCCTCAGACCAATACCACCCCTAATAAAAATTAGAATCGTGGATTTCCTTCCTCTATTTCTAGTTCATTCCAGTTATTTGATATAATAGATCATGCTAGGAAGACTAAAATCCAAATGTTTGAAGTTGAGTATTTACAAGCTAATCTTGAACAATTTGATAAGTTAGCTAAATACATCAAAAACAAGACCGTCCCTACAGGAAAAGATTTTCCAAAAGTTGCCCATGATCCCTCAAAGAATAAATCTACCCAAAATAATCTTGTCACAACTCCCCTTGTTGGCTCTGGAAAAATAGAACCTTTCTATGTTTCTCTATTGGTAAATTGTCACAAGTTGAGCAATTGCATAATAGATTCTGGAGCCTCTGCTAATGTTATGCCCACCAAAGTAGAAAACTCCCTTGGACTCACCTTAACTAAGACTTTTGGGAGATGTTTCTCCATGGAGAATAAGCAAGTACCACTTTTGGGTCAAATGAAAGATGCCCAATTTGCATTTGCAGCCTTTCCAGACAAGAGAATTAAGATGACAATACTAGCAGTTGATGTTCCAAATTCCTATGGCATTCTGCTTGGGCGTAATTTTTGAAAGGATGTAGGTGGGGAGTTGAACATGGATCTATCTAAAGCAAGGATACCTGTTAAAGGCATCATGCAAAAGTTGCTTCCTAAAAAAGAGGCAAAATATATTGTTACCCAAACGGTAAATCCCAAAGCTCAAATTTTGTTTGAGTCTTTAGGAATGGGTAATTATTTCCTATCCACCGAAGATGTTTCTAGTTCATCAGATGAGAGTTCATCAGATGATAGCTCAGACAATTCAGATGGAGAATCAAAAGAGTTTTTCAGATGAAAGTTTAGGTGAAGGTATAATAATGTCAGATTCTTCCCTCACTGATGAAGAGGAATCTTCTAATCAACGAAATTCCAAAAAATCAAATTCTAATGAGGTCTGGGTTTTAGAATTTGATGGCAGTTGTTCCTCTACTAGTTCTGGAGTTGGAGTTGTTTTGATATCCCCACAAGGTGATATCTTCCCTTTTTCATACAAGTTGCAATTTGACAACACCAACAACACCGCCGAATATGAGTCATTGTTGCTTGGATTGGAAGCTACTCATGCTAGGGGTGTTAAAATTCTTCATTCTCAAGGAGATGCCGAATTAGTGGTTTGTCAAGTGAGAAATTTGTATCAAACCAAAAATGAAAGATTAAGACATCATCGCAATCGTGTATGGGATTGCATTGAGGGTTTTGATGCTTTCAATATCTCTGCGGTGCCTAGAGAGTTTAATGATCATGCAGATTCATTAGTTGTCTCTGCCACTCTCATGGTTCCTCATAAAGATTTCAAAGGAAACAAGTAGACTATTGAGCTGGTCTTCTAACCAAGTGTACTTGATAATGTTGACCATTGGCAGGTGTTCAATGGCGATAACCAAATCATTTCTTTCTTGGAGAAGATGGATAGATTTGATGAGCTCTATTTTGAAGGTAGTGAATCTCCACCATGGGAATATGTTTCTGAAATAGATTCAGAAACTAGAGAAGAGTTTCTTCAATTGAAAGGGAATAATATTCCAAAAGGTTTGGTTTCCGTTGAGAAGCTATTTGATAAGCATGACAAATATATCAAGCAGCAGCAACAACTAGATTCAAGTTCCTCTATGGAATTTGAGCAAGTAAATTTGAGTTCAGAGGCAGATCCCAAAATGGTCAACATTGGGAAATGTTGCACTGCTGATGAGAAGTTCAAATTCATTACACTCCTTTGCCATTACATTGATATCTTGGCATATTCCTATGATGACCTGAAGTCCTTCAGGCCAAAGGAAATTCAGCATGAAATTCCCCTCAAAGCTGGGTCATTGCCTCACAAGTAGAAACAAAGGCAATACAACTCCAAATTATCAGGTACTATCCTTTCTGAGATTCAGAAGATGTTGAATGCAAGGATATTTTTTCCAATTCATCATTCCACTTGGATCACGAACATAGTTCCTGTAAGGAAGAAGAACGGTGAAATCCGTATCTGCGTTGATTTCAGGAATCACAACCAATCTTCCCTAAAAGATAACTACCCCTACCCATCATGGATCAAGTGTTGCAAACAGTAACTGGTTCAGAAATGATGTCTATGTTAGATAGTTTTTTAGAGTATAATCAAGTGGAAGTTAATGATGTATTTCAGTATAAAACTGCTTTCACAATACCATGGGGCACATTTGCATATCGCAGGATGCCTTTTGGTCTATCAATGCTGGCGCCACATTCCAGAGAGCGATGGACCTTGCCTTCAAAGATGAGATGGGGAAGTTCATTTTGGTGTATCTTGATGACTTGACTATTTTTTCCAAACACTGTCATGATCATGCGCACCATTTATGACAAGTTTTGGAACGCTGTCGGCAAAATGGTATCTCTCTCAACCCTAAGAAGTCAGTTTTTGGGGTTATAGAAGGTAAACTTCTCGGTCACATTGTATCCCAAGAAGGCACTAAAATTGACTCGGAAAGAGTCAAATCTATTCAAATTCTTACTCTTCCTGCTAGTAAGACTGCAGTTCATTCTTTCTTTGGAAAGGTGAATTTTATGTGAAGGTTCATTCTTGAATTTGCAGAGAAAACCCGTCACATCGTCAACATGATGAAGGGTAAGGCTACTTTCCATTGGAGTGCAGAAGGTAAAGCAGCATTTGAGGATATCAAGAGAGCTATCATTCATGCTCCAGTCCTTGTTTGTCCTGATTATACCAAAGATTTCGTAGTTTACAGCTATACTTCTGAACATACACTTTCAGCTATTCTGGTTCAACAGAATGAAGGTGTGGAATCCCTTGTTGGCAGTGAGCTGCCCCCTTGTCAGTGAGGCGTTCAATGCTGACCTTGGGATTCGTGACATGGCAGTGAGCCTCCCATGGATCTGGGTTAAGTCTGGCATTTGTAGCGAGCGTTGATAGCTCAAGCTTTTGGCGCAACAGCAAACGATTCCAACAATTGGTATCAGAGCCAGGTTCACTAGTTCGAATGCCTTGGGTTGCATTGAGGGGGGGATTTCCATATAACATTCTCCTAATACAAGATAATAATTGCATATATGATCATGAACTTCATACAATGAAACTACAAACATTTCAACCCCCATGCAACTACACTTGTTTGTATGATTATCAACTCACAAACTGAATACTGAGATCAAATGACCAAGCCACTGAATACTGTATGTCAATTGTATCACCCTGAGTAATGAATCTTATCATTATATTCACAACACACAAGATGATGTACTCCTGATGATGTACTCATGCAACAACGCTTTTGACATCAATGAAAACCTATCACCATCAATCTCCCCCTTTGTCATTGATGGCAAAACTTCATGAAACATTTTCTCTTTCTCCCCCTTTTTGACATCTGATGACAAAATTTTTTTTTCTCCCCCTCTCTTTTCAAATCTCCCGTGATAGTGACAACTCAATCCTCTGATTAACTCCCCCTGAGAACAACTCCACTTAAAGAAGTTATAGCATGATCATAACCATTATAATCATATTGAATTATGAATACTTTGAAGGCATAAACTCCTTAACCTTTCAACAAGAAAAGATTTATGATGATAACAATCCTAAAGTCAACATATGACAAACCTTTTTGAACATTACCATCTACTATTGCTGATTTTAACTTCCTCTGATGAAATGCAAGATATCACCAACAATGTCATAGCTTGAAGAACTCTGTCTGAAACATGGAAGATCATCAATGAAACAAGTGAAACACTATCTCCAAATCACCTGAAAGTTTCAATACTTATGCAAACATATGCCATAAAAAATTACACAACAAGGTAGTTGATATGACTATCAAATTGACTTCTTTGATATGAACTATCATCCTGCAACCAAACTATTCTGACACGACAAAGACTGAAGACCATCTGAACTATCCTCCTTTTCTGCACAAGACACTTTTCACAACATACTGTCAAATTTGATATGTACATAACTACATCCTGCAACCAACAAGAACTTCTACCTCTTGACTTTGTCATTCAAACAACAACAAACAAATTGCATATCAACAAATTCTTCCTGTAACAACACTTTGCACAAATCAAAAACAAAGATAATTGCTATGAATTGAACTTTCATTTCTATCTTTCAAGACCCACCATCAATGCACCTAAAAAAACAATTTTATACAAATTAAATAACCTTTCACCTGCAAAGAAAAATCTTTTCATATTCCTTGATATTCTTGCATTTTTAAATCTGACCTCTTCAATCTTCAAAACCAAAATCCCATTCATATTCCCTCTTAGAGATGAAAGAAGACCTTTCAACTTCTATCTCATAAAGAACCTGCAACAAATCCTGAACCAAACAAATCACATCTCTGCAAAAAATGAATTTCTTTTCAATTTTCATTTTGAATATTCTTTTTGTATTCTCCAATCTTTCATCTCCTTCTCAAAAATTTTGTTCATCTTCTCTGCAAAAATTTTTCAACTTCTTCTATGAAATCTTAATTCCTTTGTATGTGACCAACATTATTGCAATTGTAACATACAAGACTTCTGCAATTAACTGCTTTGTGTCCAAAATGATTACAATTATAACAATAACCATTAAATGAATAGTTATACCTGTACATGTATGCTTGTCTTGCACGAGCAGTTCTTCTAAAATTTCTTCTCTCAGCTTCACACTTCTTTTTACCTTCAGGGGTAGCAGCATGACTTAAATCAATTTACACTTGTTTGTATGACAAGCTTTTATGAGTTGTCCTCTCAAAGCTCATGAATTGAAATATTTGAATATGGAGAAGCATGCTTATGCCATGGTCAAAGCGGTGGAGCATTTCTAGTTCTATATTCTGAATTCACATACTATTGTTTTGGTGCCTGATACAATAGTAAAATTGATTCTGACTCAATAGGAGTTTGGAACCAAAAGAGACAATTGGATTGCTAAGATCCAAGAGTTTGATCTTGATATCAAACCTACTAAGTTTGTGCATGGAAGAGGTTTGTGTCAATTAATTGCTGATAACATACCAAAAGAGACAGGGGACGAAGAAGAAGTTGAGGATACACTGATTGTTCTTTTCGTCACTACTACTGATGAGTGGTATTCAAATATCACTCATTTTCTTACCTATGGTGAGTGTCCTATACATATGTCTTATAAGGAGAAAAGAACTATTAAGTTGAAGGCTGCTAACTATGTCCTATGGGACAATGGTTTGTATAAAAGAAGCCTTGATGGAGTATTTCTCCGTTGCGTGGATAAAGTGTAACAAAGTAGAATTTTGGAGTCTTTCCACAATCTGGCCTGTGGAGGACATTTTTTTGCACCCATGATAGCTCACAAGATATTGTGAGCTAGATACTATTGGCCCACACTATTTCAAGATGCATACAATTGGGTGTATAGGTGTGAGTTGTGTCAACAGTTTATTGGGAAACTGAAGTTGGCCGCACTACCTCTCAAGTCGGTGGTGATTGAAGAACCTTTTCAGCAATGGGGCACTAACTTCATTGACATTGTGAATCCACCATCAAGTGCAGGACACAACTATGTTCTCACCGCGACAGATTATTTTACCAAGTGGGTGGAAGCAATTCCAGTTAAGCATGCTACTTCCAAAGTGGTATGTAATTTCCTCAAGAAAAACATTGTTTCTCAGTTTGAAGTTCCAAACAAGATTGTACCAGATAATGCTACTTGTTTCTCTTCTCATGAGATTACTGACTTTTGCTACAGGCATGGGATCATTCTTTCCAACTCTTCAGACTATTATCCATAAGGAAATGGTCAAGTAGAATCAAGTAACAAAAATCTGGTTACTATTATCAGGAAACTAGTGGATGAGAGTCAGAGAACTTGGCATAAAGCATTATTTGATGCTTTATGGGCAGACAAGATTACTCCCAAAAGGGCGATAGGTATGTCACCATTTCAGCTTCTGTATGGTCTGAATGTGGAGATACCAATTACCATGGAGTTGCTAGCACTGAAGTTGGCAAAGGGAATGGAAGATAGAACTTTTGATAGTTCTATTGATAAAAGGATCATGTACCTAACTGAACTTGAGGAACAGCGAACTATGGTAGTGGATCATATCACTGAGCATCAAAGTCAAGTAAAGAAACTCTTTGACAAGAAAGCAAGGACTCATGAGTTTTAGATTGGAGATCAAGTCTTGTTGTGGGACAAGAGGAGAGAACCAAAAGGAATGCACGGAAAGTTTGATTCCTTGTGGAGAGGTCCGTTCACCATTCATCAGTTCTGTGGTGAGAATAGCTTCTTACTAGAGTATTAGTATGAAACACCATTCTTGCTACCTCACAATGGACAACATCTGAAGCACTTCAATCCTTGAAGTATCAGATAAGTTTAATTGTACATTTGTATAGTTTTATGTTTTTATTTTTGTGTTTTTGTTTAGTCTTTTGTGTCTTTTTCTTTTTAGCTTGACTCTATAGCCCAATGGCATGGATGAAGGCAATTAGAGACTGGATTCTCCTCCCTTCGATCGTTTCAAAGTTTGAATGATGGAAGTTCCCTAGTTAGAGCTAGTTGTTGTTCTCAAAATTAGTTATGCTAGTTTTTGTAGACAACCCCTACAAAACTTATCTATTTCATAATCTACACTCTAGGTTCACAAATCGAGACAAGATTCTCTTGGTCCCGTGCGAAGTCTTATGGCATCCTACACTAGTTTACAACATTCCCTCAAATTGATTCCTTAATATTTGCGCAAATCAATTAGGTTGTAAATTGATCAAAATAATAATTTTGGTTATTTTTGGGGTGTTAGTGAAATTTTGAGTCTTCAGATGCAAAGTTGGTCAAATTCGCCGCTATTGCATATCTTTTTGTCTAATTGTGCTATGTCAGCAATTTCTGCCGCTTTTACATAGTTCTTCATTTTCAACATGCTTGAGCAGCACTTCTTGCCGCTGTTACATGTTCCTCACCAAGAAGCAAATGTAGAGTCGGTATTTTTTACCACTCTTGCATTTTTGTAAAACACGTGTCATGTCAATCGCCGTCTGAGCAAGATCTCCAAAATCACAAACTTCAAGTTAAATTAATGGCCACTCGTGCTAACCATTAAGGGTTTGTTTTTAACCTTTTTTGTGTGTTATTTCATTGTTTTTTGTTATTTCTATTTCTTAAGTCTTCCAATTGATTACTAAACCCTTCCTCAAGTTGCTTGGTCGAGCTGACATTGGGTTCAAACAGATTTTGACTCGTCGTCGTCATATTTTAGGGTTTCTGTTCCTTTTGACTTGTAAGTCCTCTAATCATTATTTTTGTTATTCATTTTCATTTAGGGTTTTCTATTTTTCATTCTTTGGAGTCATCAAACCCGTGTATCCTTTGAATTGTATTGAGGCAAATTGTCCCCTTCTTCATTTTTATTTCTCGAGTGATTTTTGAAACCCTAGTTAGTAAATGTTTGATCGGTGGATTTTGCCGATATACAAGAAATGACCTTTTGGTGATTAGTTAGAGATCATTGCCACTCAAACATGTCCATGTGTAGTGACGGTGATTTTCACTACCTGCATTTTTTCATGAACTTGAGCAGATGCGAAGTCAGTATTTTCTGCCACTTATGTATTTAAAGGCTTATCAAAATGTAAGTGTATGGGCAGCGAAATTCACCACTCCTACACGAAAACCTTGAAACTCCTATCACATACAGTGTCGACATTATTCACCGCCTAAACATCAAACATGATTCATACTAATATGCATTGTCAGCATTTTCTACCGCCAATGCATAACACTTGCAATTTCCTATTACCTACAGTGTCGACATTTTTTTGCTGCTCCAACATATAACCTTTTTTCTTGTAATATATAATAGTGGCTAATTTTACCGCTGATGCATGTGCATAATATCCCTCACATGCAAGGGTGACAAATTTTTCCGCCCATGCAAACATTCTCTCAAATTTTCCTAACTCTGGGATATTTTCAATTTTGCTTTTCCGAGCCTACTTTCCTCCATTTTTGTGGCCTGCTCGCACTCTAGTCCTTTCAAGCACGTCTCCATAGTCATGATCATCGACATGCAATTTTCCCATATTACCAGTTTTTCCCCTAATTGCATGATCATGACTTTTTTGTTGCAGTTTCTTCTGTGGATCTTTTATCTTCATCGACATCCTTTTGGTGATAGCTTGTTTAGATGACTGAGTTGTCTCTGAAGAAGTCAAAAGTGATGAAGTACAAATATCAAGGTGTTTTCCCAATCACCTCAGTTACGACTAATGTCGATGACATTAGAGATACAGAGATTGGCCCTGTGGACATGGCTGAATTTGTGGAGAGAACCAAGGCAAATAACCCTAGCTCTACAATGAAGAAGATAATTGACAGTAATATTCATTTGGTGTCATCTTTTCCAGTGGCAGCCCACAACACATAATTTGTCCTTCAGTGTGCTCAGTTTTACAATAGAGATACTAGGGCTGTGGTGGACGCAAGTGGCAATGTGATAATAAGACTAGATCTTGAGTTCATTGATAAGGTGTTTATGTGACCTCCTGCAACAAAAGTGATAAAGCTAGATTTTGCTAAAGCACAAAAAGAGTATGACAAAAATCTAGAGAAAGCAAAGAAGGTAATCAATACTAAATGTCTTAAAACTCCATGATCAAACTTGTCTAGGTGGCCACGGAGCTTTCCTAAGAGTGACTTTATAGAAGAATTTGGTGATCTGATTACTCTTCTCAGTAGGATAAAAGGATTGTCCTCTTTTTCACTGTTTCATGAATGGATGTATCCTTTCATCAAGGTGATACTCCAAGGAAAACAAACCATCTTCTGGGGTGAACAAATCAGCAATCCTCTGCACGAGCAATTGACAAAGGTATCTACTACTTTCAAGTTTTACATGATCTCTTACCTGGTGTATATAGCAGCCTCTATGAGAATCTTTCTAGGTCTAACCTTAGAAGGAGATATGAGGGTAATCCCTGTGTATTAGTACTACTCTCAACTAACATTGAAGGGTTCTATCCATCATTTCAGGGGAGTAAATGATGCTTTCTTTGTAGTATTTTTGTGTCTTTTTGACCCTCAACTAGAACAAAGAAGAGTGTCAGATGAGGCTTGGATAGTGGTAAATGATTTTGGATGCATGTTTTTATAGTTTCCATCTTTTTCATATCTGAGGGTTGGCTTTTTCAAAGGTCATCCCTATATGCTACCAAGGTTCCCCTTAGACAAACTGGTCTTAATGGAGTTATGTAGACAAATGATCGTCATGCATAAGAAACAAATGGAGCTCAATAAGCCTAGTTTTAGGTTTCTAGTTGAAATTGGTAGGTATTTAGTATTGTTGGTTAACAGATTTTTCTTTATTTAAAAATATTCTATTCTGACTCTATACCCTTCTTCTTCCAAGAACAAATGAATTAATCAAAAAATGGGTGAACTATCAAGAACAGTTCCCCTCTGAATTTAGGTGCAGCTCCCTTTAAGATCTTCAATGAATTCAATCTATTTTAAATATTCAAACACACTTTTAACCAGAAAGTGCCTAAAGGCAAACTAACATCCAGACATCATTATGCTTTGAATGTGATATCTTTTTTATAACATCATTTGGTGATAGAATACACAAATTCTATTTTCAATTATAATCAAATACATAAACATATATATATATATATATTGCTGAACCAATAAATGATAAAACACATACAATGAGTTGTCCAAAAAGAGCAATTACCATATGAAAGAAGATTTCACATAGAAAACCCAATTTCACATACTGAAATGCACAGATCTAAGCAGGTAGTAATTGTTTCTCCTTTTCATTCATAGATAAAAAAATGTTTCAGACAAAAATCATATATGCTTATGAAAATAATAGTAGTTTAGCTCCGAAAATTTTCTATCTCCTTTTTCTTGTGTTCTAGGAGTGTGTCGATGCAGAGATAAAGAAGTGACTCTACTTTTGAAATTTGAGAGAAATCTTTGGTTAATACGTTGTCACTTTCTTTAACGAAGCTGATTTTCTCCTTAAAAGATTGAATCATCGTATCAATGTTTTTCTCAGGTTCCCCCCCATAATTTATGTATTTTACATCGATATACTGTAGATCACATTGTAATAATTGGGTAAATTTGGCTATCTCCTTGATCATTTTCATGAGCTCAAACTGCCCTTGCCGAGATACTGAATTCCTCCATTCAATGTTCTTCTTATTCACATACAGTAAATCTTCATCCAAACCTGTTAAATTCTTTTCTGACAGAAATTTGGCTATCCCATATTTTTGAACTTCATCAATCTGATTCATTACATTCACCCACTTGCCTTCATCTTTTATCCAGGAAGCATTCTGTGCCTTAAGGTCCTCGATGGTGACTGTAGTTTGATCATATATGTTTTTTAGTTCATGAATGTATTCGGTACCTTTCTGCACAATACAGTCCAACCAATCATCAAATACCTTAGCTACCATTCTGTTCCTATTTACCTGGTCCAACATCTTCTGGTTAGCTGGAGACTTAGGATCAAAAGTCAGAGAAAGTTGTGAAACTGGCTATGGATTGGGGTTATGAATGGCATCAATGTACTCTGCCATCAAGCGCATGATCTACTTCAACTCTCTTTTGTCTTTCTTATCTTTCCAGGTCTGACTAACATCTTTTTGGTGGATACCTCTAGATGCTGCACGTCTGCGGCTCTTGAAGCAGCCCCAAGATCTACTTTCTCAATTGTGAAATCTTACACTATGGGGTCTTGGACCTCTTTGTCAGTTGCCAGCCTGGCTATTTCTGCACTCCAGTTCCTAGTATTAGGGTCAATACTCACCCTGGATGTCATTTTCAGTTTCTTGGATTTAGGTGTTTTTCCCAAACACTTACTCACCATGTCTTCTAAAGGCAAAGAAAATGGAATTATCTTTCTTTTGTCACTTATCGAACTCTCTAGCCATTTGGGTGTACGGGCCGAGGCTTCCTTTCTAGGGTTCAATTGATTAGAAGATACATCTGAAATCATCATTTGTTTAGGGTTCTCTAAAACAACCTCTGCCTGTTGTTTCATACTAACCTCCTCTATTCTCAGTGAACCAGATTCTTTATCACCCATTGCTTCCCCCAAATCCTCCTCAGAATTCAAATCTACAACTATTCTCTAAGAGACCTACTTTCTCCTCCTATTTTTGGTTCTTGATCTAGTAGCATGAGGGGGCATAATAGTTGTGAGGGCTCTTTTGGATTCTTTGATGATAAGGCTCCTTCATGTTATTGACATGGAAGTACCTGCACCACAGATAGCAATAGGCTGGTTTGAAGGAGCATATCAGGAATGGTGATTCAACTATTGACGTGCATTGCTGGGAATCCTTATTTTGGAATTCCTTCTATTTTTGTTCCCTCAACCATTTCTCGGTTCTTCTGATCACTAGGAGCATCTTCACCTCAATCCTGTCTTCTTCCTTTTTACTCTAGTCAATTTCTGGAATGGGTGATTATTTTATTTGTTCAAATTGCAGGTCAATCACTTGTTCTTCACTATCAAAAACTCTAGAAATGTCCATATTTAGATGAAGGGTAATTATCTGTCCTAGAGAGAACCTGCACCATAGTCTCCTTCTGACCTCAAATTCATCTGAATAGTCCTCCCAATAATCCTCCAATTTAGGAATATGTGCAAACCCTATTCCAAAATCCAAATTATCTCTGACAAAACCTTTGCTGTCAAATTGTGATATGGTAGTAAAGAACTAAAAATTGAACTTTTTAAGGTTCACTTCTAAATTCAAAGCATCAAATTTTGATTGGCATGAGTAATGTCCAAGTTCAATGGGAAAAGAGATACCAGATCCCTTATTTGTTGAGAACTTTTTATCTACATGTGCTAACTGTCTGCAGACCTCTATCAGCACAAAACAGTCAAACACAGACCTGGGTAACTTAGCAGGTGCACTGTCAAATCCCCCAACTCTGATATAAGTGAACTTGGAAAATTGAATAAAGAAACTACCATATATGCTGACCAACTGCATTGCTTCACTAGACATTCTCGTATTCAAATTACCTGTTAGTTCATAAGTCATTCTCCTAGTAAAAACATCATTAACCCTCTTGTAATTCTCATAACAATTATGCATCTGCAATTGTGAATAATATTCATAAATTTTACTATCCTCAGCAAAGGGTGCATGAGGTAGTCCCAACCATTGTTTTGTAGACACTAGGCAATAGAAGAGGTACAAAGACATATAAAAATCTTTATTACCCAAAGGATTACTCAGACCCTGATGCAAACATTCAGCTGCAATTTCTGTCCAGTCCAAATATTGCTCTCCTTGGAGGATAACCTATATGTAAAAGTACATCTAGTCTTCCCAAAAGTATGTCTATGTAGTAATACCACAATATCCCTCACTTCTTGAATCATGTGATCTCCGGTAAGCAGTCTAGGTAGCCTTGGACCTGCCTTCTAGAATTTCAGCAACCAGTTTCTGGCTATCACAGTTCTTTAGTTTGTTTTCTTAAGTGAGAAATGCCCATAAGAAGTAATATTAAGGCTAGAATATGCTTCCTTATGCGGTTTTCTCATCACAAACATTAGGGTTTGTCTGTTGACATGAAATAACACACTACCATCGGCATTTCTGATGCATCTGTTTTGGGGTTCATACCAATTCATGCACTCCAGAACTAATTCGGGGCATCGTACGACCATGGGAAAGGCCGCAGCTTCAACTAAACCACTTTCTAATATCTTCTTCATCATGGGAGTTGGTACAAAATTTTTAGACCTTTCTCTAAATTCTTTTAAATCATATTGAACCAGTGAAGTATCCCCAAATCTAGGATGAGAACAGGTGAGACCATGACCATGCTCATAACCAATACAAGGAGATTTCATAGCCATAATTGGAGGATATAACGAAAAATGCTTCAAATTTTGAAAACAATGTCAGAAACTCAAAAGATTCTTCTTCCCAGCTAAGAAATAGAAACAACATATAGGAAGAAAAGAACTCATCTTTATGATATCTAAAATTACAATGAAATTTGGGCAACAAGAACCTTATACCTCCTGCGCTATTCTCCTCTGCGTCGTATAGTATGTTCACTTGCTAAATTTGGCTTGTTCTCTATTAATAATGGCACTAACCAGATTGAATAATTATTACCCAAAATAGTACATGCCGAAAATGTTTGAAAAGACATGAATTCTGACATCTTCATTAATAGCAAGCATTATTCACGCGCGATCATGATGTATAATAATTATCCGCAACCTCCACAAAATTAGAACTTTCTGTTTCATAATGAGTTTCAGACATATTTTCCTCCAACTTTCCTGCTAAATTTGACTTAGAAAGCCTTGGGAAGAAATGAGATCAAAATCACTGAACCCTTGAACTATTGAACCATTGAACTTTTAGGGTGTGGTTCAATGCAGTGGTTCAATCATACCAATTTGATCATACAAAGGGGCAAACAATTCACTTAGAGAAATATTGAACTTAGACTCTTGAACCATTGAACTTGTTAGGATATGGTTCAATGTGAAGGTTCAAAGATGCAAGAACCACACAGACCGACCAATAGTCACATGGCTTTGTAAAAGACTTTTAACTATGAAACAGTGAAACATTGAACTTTTGAAATATGAAAAAGGGTTCAAGTTGAAACCAAAGACTCAAAGACATTTTGATTACACAAGGGACAAAACAGCTCACTTTGAGAAACTTTGAACATATCGAACGATTGAACTATTGAACTTGTTAGAATGGTTCAAGTTCAAAGGTTCAAACCTTAGTAATCACACACACAAAGATGATAGGTGGGTAAATTTTTGAAGAATAAAGAGCTGATTTAAGAAACAAAGGTATTACTGATAAGACAAAACAACAAATCGACTATTAGATAAGGAAATTCACGAATAAATAAATAAGGGTGACTCTAAAGGTAACATCGGCTCTGACTGGGGACTGCATGTTATAGCAAAATGTAGAGAACTTAGAAGCTCTAGTTTCACAAAAATTGAAACACGGGGATGAAAGAAAAGAATCAAGACAAACCAAAACCAGGAAAAGAAAACATAGAAACAAACAACAAAGGAAAGGCTATATACAAAATAGGGGACTCCTATTTCACAGTCGATACAATTTAAGATCCTGTCCATTATAGGACAGGGGTAAAATAGCTCCATCCAGATATTCCAATTTAAAAGAATTTGGACCCAGTACCTAATGAATTTTGAAAGGTCCTTTCCAAAGTGAGTCAAATTTGCTATGTGCTCCTTTTGGTTCTCTTCTTCTATCCCACAACAATACTTCATCTCCCTCCATGAATTTCCTGGGCCTTGTTTTCTGATCAAAAATCTCTTTAACTCTAGCCTGATGAGCAGTTATCTGATCGATCAATTCATTCCTCTCCTCTTCAATCTTAGACAAATACATAATCCTCTTTTCTAGGGAATCTTGAAAGTATTGATCTTTGATCACATTTTGTAATTTTGTTGCAGATAACTCTAGAGGTAAAGATAACTGATCTCCTATTCCATAAACCAATTCAAAAGGTACCATCCCTATTGCCCTTTTTGGGGTTATTCTGTTAGCCCAGAGCGCTTCATACAATCTTTTATGCCAATCTTTGGGGTTATCATTCACTAATTTCCTCATGATGGCAATCAGATTCTTATTACTGGACTCAGCTTGTCCATTCCCTTGAGGATAGTGATTTGATGAATGGGAGAGAGATATACTATGCTCATAACAAAAAGAAGTTAGTTCAACTAAGGAGAAACTAGTAGCGTTATCTGCTACAAGCTTCTGGGGAACACCAAAACATACCAATATATTTTCTTTGAGAAAATTACACACCACCTCTGAAGTTGTTCCCTTTACAGGGGTTGCTTCAACCCATTTCGTAAAATAATCTGTTGCTGTCAAAATGTGGGTATGTCCTGCACTTGAAGGAGGTGAGATAGGTCTAATAAAGTCTAAACCCCATTGTTTGAATGGTTCTTCAATAACAACGGGCCTCAAAGGTAATGCTGCAAGTTGTGGCCTTCCTGAGAACATTTTGCATTTTTCACAGTTAGCCACCCATCTGTATGCATCCTTAAACATACTTGGCCAATAATAACAATTCCTGAGGATTTTGAAAGCTGTGACTGAAGAAGAAAAATGTCCACCAAAGGATTCATTATGGAAAACTTCCAAAAGCTTGTCCTGTTGCTCCTTGTCTACACATCTTAGGAAAGTCCCATCTAGTCCCTTTTTGTAAAGAACATCTCCCCAAATAACATATTTTGCTGCTTTTAACTTCAGGTTTCTTTTCTCTTTCGTAGATAAGTGACTGGGACAATCTCCATAAGTAAGATAATATGCTACATCTAGAAACCATGGGTCTTGTAGACTTACCAACAGGACATTGGGAAATCCTTCTACATCTTCTTCTTTGTTTTTAGCGATCAACTTGCATAGACCTTAACCTTTGACCAATTTAGTTGGCCTAACTTCCAGATCATATTCTTGGATTTTAGCAACCCATGTTGCTCTATTATTTAACCCAACATCTTGTTGAGTTAGAATACTTTTCACAATAGAACTTGGAACATATACAACTGAAAGGGAATGAAGTATATAATATCTAAATTGTTTAACAGCCTTTACTACAATGAAAGCTTGTTTTTCAGCCAAAGAGTATTTAAGTTCATGCTTTTTAAGGGGAACACTCATAAAGGCAATTGGGGCCTCTTCATCCAATTCATTTTTTTGTAACAATATACCAAACATGGTATGTTCTAAAGCATAACAGTAAATAATAAAATCTTTTTGAAAATCAGGATTTACCAAAGTAGGTGTGTGTGCAATCACCTCTTTGATATCCTCAAAAGCCTTCTTAGCAGCTTCATTCCATTTAAATGTCTATTTTTCGCTCATCATTCCCATAATATGCTTTGTAATCTCAACAGAGTCAGGAATGAACCTTCTGAGAAAATTAATCTAGCCAAAGGACTTGACTCTAGTCCTATTAGAAGGGAGACTAAACTGTTTTATCACCCTGACCCTCTCTGGATCAATCTTGATTCTATCTTTTGAAACTAAGTGCCCCAATAACTTCCCTTCTGTAACACAGAAGACTGACTTCTTGGGATTAAGTGATATGCCATGACTCCGACACCTTTGTAAAATAGTCTTTAGATCCTTCAGGTGATCTTCTCTATTCCTGGAGAAAATAGTCAGATCATCAAGATAAATAACAATAATTCTATCTTTCAGATCTCTAAAGGATGAATCCATCGCCCATTGGAAGGTTGCACCAGCATTGATCAGGCCAAAGGGCATTTGGTTATAGGCAAAAGTTCCCCAAGGTGTAGTGAAAGAAGTCTTATGTTGATTAGCTGCAGCCACACCTATCTGATTGTAACCTGAGAATCCATCCAGCATGGACATGATTTCTAACCCAGCAACTATTTGCAAGATGTGATCCATCACGGGTAAGGGATAGTTATCTTTTAGACTAGCCTGGTTCAAATTCCTGAAATCAACACAGATTCTTATTTCTCCATTCTTCTTGCACACTGGAACAATATTTACCACCTAGGTGGAGTGATGAATTGGATAGATAATTCTAGCTTTCAACATCTTGTCAATCTCCTTAAAGATGGCCTCAGCAACTTTTGGATTATAATTCCTCAACTTCTACCTAAATGGGGTTGCGTTTTCTTTCAAAGGAATATGGTGTTGAAACTGACCATGTCTAAAAATTTTCAGGTCATCATAGCACTAGGCAAAAACATCTTTATACTTAATTAGCAAATTGATCAATTTGTTTCTCTCCTCTGAAGTACAACACCTACCAATGGATATCCATTTAGGATCAGCCTCATTCCTGATGTTTATCTTCTCATAATCCTCCACTTTGTTAGGATTTTTGGTAGGTTTACCTTTAGTATATTCATCTCGCCGAGTGAACAAATGTTCTAAGGAGACCAGTCCTTTAGGGATTTTGTTTCTCTTCAACTGAATTACATCATCTTTTCGATTAATCCCTGGATCAGGACTAAATTCTTTACATTCTGTTTCTGATCCTTCAAAATAAGTCCCCAGGAACATCTCAGTATTCTCCAAGAATTTTTTGATCTGATTATCACTCTCAAAAACTTGCCAGCTTTCAGCATTGTCTGGAACATTAGGGTGATAGACCAGCTCTATTCTATATGAATCCTTTTTGAAATTAGGGTGTGGTAGAAGAAGAGAAGCTGATACTACTAAAGAATCTGCTTGGGTGTTCTGGTCTGTGGGAATTGTTTCAATAGAGAAGGCATCAAAGTATTCTATCTCATCCTAGACTCTATTCCTGTAATGCCTTAATCTCTTGTTTTTAATAGAAAAGATACTTCTCACTTGTTTCATAATTAATTCAGCATCTCCTCTCACTTTAAGCACTTTCACACCCTTTCCTTTGGCTTCAAGTAGCCCAAGCAATAAAGCCTCATATTCTATAGTGTTATTAGTGTTTTTGAACTCTAATTTAAAAGAATAAGAAAAAATTTCCCCTTCTGGTGAGATCAACACAACCCCAGCCTCTAAACCAACAATAGCACAACTACCATCAAACTACATGATCCATAGGTCATCAGAATGAATAGATCTTTAGATAGATTCTTCCTTGAGGTCTTCAGAAGAGAGAAAGTAGTTACCAAATTCACATTCTTCAAATAAAATCTGGGATTTGGGATCATCAGAGGGGTAGACAGTAAACTTGCATGTGGGTTCAGGTTCTAGCTATACTTTCTACTTCACCACTAGAATTGTGGCTTTTGACCAATCAAATTTAATCTGCCCGCCCAAATCCTTGCAAAAAGTCCTGCTCAACATCCCATAACTAGCAGGAATATCTGCTACCAAGATAGTCAGCTTAACTCTTTTGTCAAGATAAGCTATAAGGGCAACTCGTGCATCCTTAATTTGTCCAAGCAAAGAAATCTATTTCTCATCCATAGAATAACACCTGCCAAATGTTTTGGTAAGGGACAGGCCTAGGGCTTTGGCTATAGAAGAAGACATAATGTTATCAGAAGCACCTGAGTCAATGATACAATTACTGAGTTTGTGGCCATTTATGAATAGGGAAACATAAAATGGGTTCGGCTTCAAGTCACTCATATAAGAGGTATCATTGGACGAATTGAGAGTCATTCTAGGGGTATGTGTGGGTGACTCAGGTGGAGAAACAAATAGTCAAGCAATGGGAGACTCATCATTAACATTTAGTTGACTTCTAGTTTTAGCTTGTGTAGGACTACCTTTGACATATTTAACCAGTTTGTCAAGTTCATTGGGTTTTAACTTAAGGTACTCAAAAGGAGATATTTGAATTTTTGTAGATTTATAGAATTCCACAATATCAAAAGAAGCTTCTAGATCATTTCTATGTAATAATTTAATTTCTCGAGCCTTCAAATTAGCATCATGAGTTCTAATAAGAGGCTCCTTACCTTTACCAGGTACTTCTTGCGTATTGGAGAATTTTAGATTCTTCTGACTCTTGGTGAGCACAGCACATGAAGGATCTTCAAGGGTAACCAATATTTCACCTCCCATTTTTGAATCTGATAAATATTCAAGGAATTGTATTTCAGAGTCGCAGGCTCCTCAAAGTTCCTTTCTTCAATGGTCATCTCCCCCAATACATCTTGAGTGGCAGCCATTTGAGCATATCTAAGCATTTCAGAATAGGAGTTTCCATCATGATCAGTCGTCAAATGAAATGCGCACATGTTCCCTCTTTCAGGAGCAACTTTAATAGTCAGCGTTGGTTGTGCTGATGTCAGTGGTAAAGTCCTACCGGCATTTGCCTATTGATTCAAATTCCTCCTGCCAATATCTTGATACAGTGGTTGGAAAGAAGCACCAGCTTTAGGTAATTGTCTCTTCAGGGCAATCATATCATTAACTAGTCTTTGAACTACAGGATCTGTAGAGGATGAGGGATGAGCATTAGGTACTTGGACTTCCCTTTTCCATTTACCGGCCATGATACGATCATCCTCTAATCCAACTGCTAAGGTTTGTGCAACTGCTAAATCAACAATTGCACCTCTTTTAAGATGAAAATTGATATCAGGAGGCATTGAATTAATAAAGAAACATTTTTTATTCTCAGCAGTTGGTCTTTTAGCAGTAGGGATTTTGTGCACTATTCTATTGAATTTGGCTATGAATTCTCTCATAGTCTCATGTATCTCCTTCTTAAGCTGAGTCAATTGAGCAAGAAGGGAATGCTCATCTTCTGTACTTTTGAACCTATTTTCAAACGCAGTTTTCATATCATTCCAATTTGTGATTGAAGAGTCAGCTAGATGATAGAACCATTGCGCTGCAGTATTAGTTAAAGTTTGTACAAAAAGCATTATAGCTACGTCTTGGTGTTGCACACCCAACACACCACATGCTATTGCAAAGGCGCTCAGATGTTCCTCTGGTGATTGCCTTCCATCCCCATTAAATTTGGGTAAATTCTCCCTTGCATTTTTAGGTAGAGGATTTAGGTTGACCCCTAAATTTAGAGGCCCTATGGTTGCTCCCCAAGGTTGGGCCATTGGTAGAAAGTTTATAGTAGAGGGGATGATAGTACCAGAAAGAGTTAAAGCTTGACATATAGAGGATGCAGAGGGTTTAGGGGGCCTAGGAGGTCTACTTCTAGCTCTTCTAGTATGGGTAGAGCTATAAGGAAAATTAAGGCTTTGTAGTGCTTGAAAGGTAGGATCCTCAATTCCCTATCTTCTCAAAGACCTTGTATATCATCTGGAATCCAGCTTATAATATTGCAACTGGATAGGTATCTATTAATTTCTTTGTTGTTCTTGATTTCTTTGCACTTCAGGGGCTTGATTTCTTACTGCATTTTCTGCTTGCCTCCTTCTTTGCCTGAGCAACAACAATCTCAAATTATCGGCCAGTTCCTCTTCTTTTTCTAATACTCTACTTGCCCTTCTATAATCTTCACTATTATGATGAGTACGCCAAGTAAGGGTATTCAACTAGCCAATAATGTCTTCCTGCTCGTCTTGAAAACCAAGATTAGGCTACAGAACAAGAATTATGTTTTCATGTGGAAGCACCATTGTTGCTTCATATTAAGGTGACTAATCTTTTAAGAAACGACTTAGTCCCTAGTAGAGTTGCCAAAAACTATTGGTTAACAGATTTTTCCTTATTTAAAAATATTCTATTCTGACTCTATACCCTTCTTCTTCCAAGAACAAACAAATTAATCAACAAATGGGTGAACTATCAAGAACAGTTCCCCTCTAAATTTGGGTACAGCTCCCTTTAAGATCTTCAATGAATTCAATCTATTTTAAATATTCAAACACACTTTTAACCAGAAAGTGCCTAAAGGCAAACTAACATCCATACATCATTATGCTTTGAATGTGATATCTTTTTTATAACATCATTTGGTGATAGAATACACAGATTCTATTTTCAATAATGATTAGACACATAAACATATATATATATATATATATATATATATATATATATATATATATATATATATATATATATTGCTGAACCAATAAATGATAAAACACATACAATGAGTTGTCCAAAAAGAGCAATTACCATATGAAAGAAGATTTTGCATAGAAAACCCAATTTCAAATACTCAAATGCACAGATCTAAGTAGGCAGTAATTGTTTCTCCTTTTCATTTACAGATGAAAAAATGTTTCAGACAAAAATCATATATTCTTATGAAAATAATAGTAGTTCAGCTCCAAAAAATTTCTCTCCTTTTTCTTGTGTTCTGGGAGTGTGTTGATGCAGAGATAAAGAAGTGACTCTACTTTTGAAATTCGAGAGAAATCTTCAGTTAATACATTGTCACTTTCTTTAACGAAGCTGATTTTCTCCTTAAAAGATTGAATCACCGTATCAATGTTTTTCTCTGGTTCCCCACCATCATTTATGTATTTTACATCGATACACTGTAGATCACGCTGTAATGATTGGGTAAATTCAGCTATCTCCTTGATCATTTTCGTGAGCTCAAACTGCCCTTGCCGAGATATTGAATTCCTCCATTCAATGTTCTTATTCACATACAATAAATCTTCATCCAAACCTGTTAATTTCTTTTCTGACAAAAATTTGGCTATCCCATATTTTTGAACTTCATCAATCTGATTCATTACATTCACCCACTTGCCTTCATCTTTTATCCAGGAAGCATTCTGTGCCTTAAGGTCCTTGATGGTGACTGTAGTTTGATCATATATGTTTTTTAGTTCATGAATGTATTCAGTACCTTTCTGCAAAATACAGTCCAACCAATCATCAAATACCTTAGCTACCATCCTGTTCCTATTTACCTGGTCCAACATCTTCTGGTTATCTGGAGACTTAGGATCAAAAGTCAAAGAAAGTTGTGAAACTAGCTGTGGATTGGGGTTATGAATGGCACCAATGTACTCTGCCATCAAGTGCACAGTCTGCTTCAACTCTCTTTTGTCTTTCTCATCTTTCCAGGTCTGACTAACTATCTTTTTGGTGGATACCTCTAGATGATGCACATCTGCAGCTCTTGAAGCAGCCCCAAGATCTACTTTCTCAATTGTGAAATCTTGCACTATGGGATCTTGGACCTCTTCGTCAGTCATCGGCCTAGCTATTTCTACACTCCAATTCCTAGTATTAGGGTTAATACTTACCCTGGATGTCATTTTCAGTTTCTTGGATTTAGGTGTTTTTCCCAAACACTTACTCACCATGTCTTCTAAAGGCAAAGAAAATGGAATTATCTTTCTTTTGTCACTTATCGAACTCTCCAACCATTTGGGTGCAAGGGCTGAGGCTTCCTTTCCAAAGATCAATTGATTAGAAGATACATCTAAAATCATCATTAGTTCAGGGTTCTCTAAAACAATCTCTGCCTGCTATTTCGTACTAACCTCCTCTATTCTCGGCAAACTAGATTCTTTATCACCCATTGCTTCCCTTGAATCCTCCTCAGAATTTAAATCTACAACTATTCTCTCAGAGACCTGCTTTCTCCTCCTCCATTTGGTTCTTGATCTGGTAGCACGAGGGGGCATAATAGTCGTGAGGGCTCTTTTGGATTCTTTCATGACATGGATCCTTCTAGTTATTGACTTGGAAGTACCTGCACCATAGATAGCAATAGGCTGGTTAGAAGAGCATATCGGGAATGGTGATTCAACTATTGACGTGCATTGCTGGGAATCCTTATTTTGGAATTCTTTCTATTTTTGTTCCCTCAACCATTTCTCAGTTCTTCTGATCACCAGGAGGGTCTTCACCTCAATCCTGTCTTCTTCCTTTTTACTCTAGTCCATTTCTAGAATGGGTGATTGTTTTATCTGTTCAAATTGCGGGTCAATCACCTGTTCTTCACTATCAAAAACTCCAAAAATGTCCATATTTAGATTAAGGGTAATTATCTGTCCTAGAGAGAACCTACACCATAGTCTCCTTCTGACCTCAAATTCATCTGAACAATCTTCCCAATAATCCTCCAATTTAGGAATATGTAAAAACCCTATTCCAAAATCCAAATTATCTCTGACAAAACCTTTGCTGTCAAATTGTGATCTAGTAGGGAAGAACTGAAAATTGAACTTTTTAAGGTTCACTTCTAAATTCAAAGCATCAGATTTTGATTGGCATGAGTAATGTCCAAGTTCAATGGGAAAAGAGATACCAAATCCCTTCTTTGTTGAGAACTTTTTATCTACATGTGCTAACTATCTGCAGACCTCTATCAGCACAAAACGGTCAAACACATACCTAGGTAACTTAACAAGTTCACCGTCAAATCCCCCAACTCTGATATAAGTGAACTTGGAAAATTGAATAAAGAAACTACCGTATATGCTGACCAACTGCATTGCTTCATTAGACATTCTCTTATTCAAATTACCTGCTAGTTCATAAGTCATTCTCCCAGTAAAAACATCATTAACCCTCTTGTAATTCTCATAACAATTATGCATCTACAATTGTGAATAATATTCATAAATTTTACTATCCTCAACCAAGGGTGCATGAGGTAGTCCCAACCATTGTTTTGTAGACACCAGGCAATAGAAGAGGTACAAAGACATATAAAAATCTTTATTACCCAAAAGATTACTTAGACCCTGATGCAAACATTCAACTGTAATTTCTATCCAGTCCAAATATTGCTCTCCTTGGAGGATAATCTGTACAAAAAAGCACATCCAGTCTACCCAAAAGTATGCCTGTGCGCTGCCCTCTAGCCTGTGTAGTAATACCACAATATCCCTCACTTCTTGAATCATGTGATCTCTGGTAAGCGGTCTAGGTAGCCTTGAACCTCCCTTTTGGAATTTTAGCAACCAGTTTCTGGCTATCACACTTCTGTAGTTTGTTTTCTTAAGTGAGAAATTCCCATAAGAAGAAGTAATATTAAAGCTAGAATATGCTTCCTTAGGCGGTATTCTCATCAGAGACATTAGGGTTTGTCTGTTGACATGAAATAACACACTACCATCAACATTTCTGATGCATCTATTTTGGGGTTCATACCTATTCATGCACTCTAGAACTAATTCAGGGCATTGTACGGCCATGGGAAAGGCCACAACTTCAACTAAACCACTTTCTGATATCTTCTTCATCATGGGAGTTGGTACAAAAATTTTAGACCTTTCTCTAAATTCTTTTAAATCATATTGAACCAGTGAAGTATCCCCAAATTCAGGATGAGAACAGGTGAGACCAGGACCATGCTCATAACCAAGACAAGCAGATTTCATAGCCCTAATTGGAGGATATAACGAAAAATGCTTCAAATTTTGAAAACAATGTCAGAAACTCAAAAGATTCTTCTTCCCAGCTAAGAAATAGAAACAGCATATAGGAAGAACAAAACTCACCTTTAAGATATCTGAAATTACTACAAAATTTGGGCAACAAGAACCTTATACCTCCTGCACTATTCTCCTTTGCATCGTACAGTACGTTCACTTGCTAAATTTGGCTTGTTCTCTTTTAATAATGGCACTAACCAGATTGAATAATTATTACCCAAAACAGTACGTGCCGAAAATGTTTGAAAAGACATGAATTCTGACATCTTCATTAATAGCAAGCATTATTCATGCGCAATCATGATGTATAATAATTATCCGCAACCTCCACAAAATTAGAACATTCTATTTCATAATGAGTTTCGGACATATTTTCCTCCAACTTTCCCGCTAAATTTGACTTAGAAAGCCTCGGGAAGAAATGAGATCAAAATCACTGAACCCTTGAACTTTTGGGGTGTGGTTCAATATGGTGGTTCAATCATACCAATTTGATCATACAAAGGGGCAAATGGTTCACTTAGATAAATATTGAACTTAGACTCTTGAACCATTGAACTTGTTAGGATATGGTTCAATGTGAAGGTTCAAAGATACAAGAACTACACAGACCGACCAACAGTCACGCGGCTTTGTAAAAGACTTTTAACTATGAAACAGTGAACCATTGAACTTTTGAACTATGAAAAATGGTTCAAGTTGAAACCGACGACTCAAAGACATTTTGATTACATAAGGGACAAAACAGCTCACTTTGAGAAACTTTGAACATATCGAATGATTGAACTATTGAACTTGTTAGAATGGTTCAAGTTCAAAGGTTCAAACCTTAGTAATCACACACACAAAGATGATAGGTGGGTAAATTTTTGAAGAATAAAGAGCCGATTTAAGAAACAAAGGTATTACCAATAAGACAAAATAGCAAATCAACTCTTAGATAAGGAAATTCACAAATAAATAAATAAGGGTGACTCTAAAGGCAACAAGTATTAACTGCTACAAAGGCTAGGGCCATGGAGATTGAGATGCAACTTGTTACCATGAAGCAATTCAAGTGAAGACCAAAGTTTGATTACATGGGCATGAAAGAAAAAATCAAGAGGAAAACCCAATTCCATGAACCTATGGTTGAAGATGTTTGGGTAGATTTGAGAACAAAAGATGTCAGGAAGTTGGACTACAGCGGGTTATCTCTTGAGAAGAATGAATATGTGGGACTTGCTGATATTCCTAAGGATCTAGTGGATGATGGAGAATTGTTCGATGATAGATATAACACTGAACAGGTTGTTAACACTCCTCTTCCTCCAATCCAATGGTCTCAAAAAGAGTTGACCTCTTTGAGGAAAAGATTTAAGCTTATATTGGCAAACACCAATAATTGGCTAGCAGATAAAGGAATCACTTTGAAAGAATTCCTTATAGGATCATAGACTGAGATCCAAGAGTAAACAGGTAAAAAGGTGGAGAACAAGACAAAGAACAAGAGTGATGTTCCTTGTTCTTCCAAGCCACATAAGCCTAGGATTAAGTTTGTGACGAAGAAGTCAAAAGCTGTGTAGAAAGAGTCTAAAATAGAAGATATGGAAGTTGAGAAACAAAACATTGAGGAGCTAGCCACTAAAGAAATGGAGGTTGAAGATACGCCTACAAATCAACAAGAGGAAGAAGCTTTGTCCCCATAGGAGAATGTACAACAAGAAATGGGAGCTTCTTCTCCCTTGCTTGACACACTTGTTGTAGCTCCTTTGTTTGATACACCTATTGATATTCCCTCTTCTGAATCTCCCTCCCCTTCGAAAACTATTTTTGACAATCCTCAAAATACATTTGAAGATGTGCTCCGTTCCTTAGGATCTATTCCTAGTTTGTCTTCCTCATCTTTTGATATTGAGGATGCTTCTATTTTTTATCACTTTGTAATGAATACTGAACAGGTATCTAATGTAAATGTAACAGGTACAGTTTTTACTAACACTCCACCTATTGTTTCCACTACCAATGCAAGTACAGTTTTGGTGACACCAATAATGGGGATAAATCCCAATGTGAGTACTTATATGCTTCCACCATGGTTGTCAGCTTATACACCAAAAAGGAAGAAACAAGCCATCTCCCCAGATGACTTTGATTTTAGTAAGCTAGTGCCTGCAAAAGCCAAGGCCCCGAAGAAGCCAAAGATTCTTTCAAGAATGCTTGGGGACAAGGGACACAAGTTTCTGGATATTGCAAGACCTCCACATGATGCAACAATGGAAAATTTTAGTATGACTGATTACTCTATCTCTAGAGTGGAGTTAGGCAAGATAACTCATGAAAGTGCCAACATAGACATGCAATCAGCTATGGATATTCTAATTCAGAAATTTGATAGGGAGAAAGAAATAAAAGATCACTACAAGGCAATGGTGGAACAGTTGACTGCAGTGGTGAGGAAAATCACTTTGAATTCAGAAGCAGTAATTCCTGAGGTCATTTTTGTAGAGGACCCTATTATCCAGAAAGCAGAAAAGACTCATCTCAAGGGAAGAGTACTTGAAGAATATATGGAAAGGATGCGCACCCAAGGGATCTCTCAACTTACAGAGCTATCTAAGAAGACAGATAAAATGGGGAAAATAAGAGCAGAACTTGATGATCTCATTGATGTTGTTTCTCAAGATATTGAGCGCATAGAAAAGAATCATGATAAATGGGTGGAGATGAGAAAACTTAAAATAAGCACTCTAATATCAATTGGTGCCATTCCTAATAGGGATTCTTATACAGAAACCAAAGAGGCATTGACATACAGGAGCCGAGTGCTTAAAGATTTGATCAATGACCTGGAAGTTGCAAGGAAACTCAGTGAACAGAGTGATGTAGGTCTTTTGCATAAATTGGAAGAGCTTCCATGCAAGCTTGTATCATAGGATAACCAATTTCTCTCCATAGAAGAAATGGTTCAGGAATTTGAAGATATGTTCAAAAAATAGTTTGAGGATAAAACGTTTTCAATGGCCTCTGTGGACAATATTCTAGACAATCAGTTAACTTTGGATAACTTGAAAACCAAGTTAACTAGTCATAGAAAATCAATCACTACAGTTAGAGATGCCATAGTTAGAGCTAAGATGATTTTCAGGAACACAGTTAGTCCAGACAGTATCAGGATGCAAGCAACTTTCACTATGTATGATGGTCACATGAAGAAAGATGACAATACAAGTTAAAGCAGTTTTTCCCTTAGTTTATTTTCCATTTTTCAGATGTACTTTTTTCATATGTAATTACATGTAAAAACATAGGAAGTCCCAAGTCAATAAGGACTCCTATTTTTGAATAAGTCAAAGTAGTTAGGTTTTTCCTAAACTTTTTCAAGGCCTCTCCCTATAAATAAAGAGGGCCTCTATTGTAATTTCTATCTTTTAGTTATTAAAGCAAAACTCTGCCAAATTGAAGAGCATTTTGAGACTTTGTGTTCAAATTGTAAATCAAATTTTATCAAGCGAATAAGAAAGCAAGTGATCATTCAAACTTTGCGTGGAAATAACTTGTATTGTATTGAAAATTGTTCTTTTGTCCTTTTCCTAATACGATCTTATCTGTTTGATCAAATAATAGTGTGAGTGTGAATAATCTGGGAGATGTTCTAAAGTTGATTGTGGAGACTTTGCGCTACAATAATTATCTTTAGTTTGTGATTTAGTGTTTTAAAGTGAAAGATATTGGAAAGGCTTTGAACTACTATTATCTTTTGTAATCATATATTTTGTTGTAGTTTTCGGTGAAGACTTTGGGTTGCACCTCATTCTACTAGGTTCTAAGTTATAAATCAGCAATAGAAGCAACAATAGACTTTGTGCTCTTGAGGGTTTCTCGGTTATTCAGTTTGTATCAAGAAAGTGCTCTTTCATTTTGTAAACATCATTTCTGAAAAAAGAGAAATGGATGATATGGTCTCACCCCTGAATTAGTATTTATTTTAGATTAGTTTGTGATAGTTTATAGGGAACCTCCCCTTGCTGAGAGGAGAGATTTATCTCATTACACTGTGGTCGATATAACCATTTTGCCTTCAGTTAGTTGAATACAAAATATTCACCCAACAATTCTAGAGAAAAAAACAAGACCACAGTTAAGTATAGATTTCCTTTACCTATGATGGATGGTATCATGGATTATTTGAGTGGAGCAAGATATTTCACAAAGACAGACTTGAAGAGAGGATACCATCAGATCAGAATCAGAGAAGGTGATAAATGGAAGACTTCTTTTAAGACAAATGAAGGATTGTATGAGTGGTTAGTGATGCCTTTTGGATTGACAAATGCACCAAGTACTTTCATGAGGTTGATGAATAAAGTCTTGAAGAAATTCTTAGGTAAGTTTTTAATTGTGTACTTGGATGATATTCTAATTTTTAGTAGGACAAAAGAGGAACATTTGTTGCATATTAGACAAGTTTTGCAGAGGTTGAGATAGGAGAAATTGATGATAAACATCAAGAAGTGTAGTTTCATGAAGGAAGAGTTGCTATATTTGGGATTTGTGATTTCTATAGAAGGATTGAAGATGGACACTGAGGAAGTGAGAGCAATTGTTGAATGGCCTACACCGAACAGCATTGGAGAGGTTAGATCATTTCATGGATTAGCTAGTTTGTACTAGAAGTTCATCAGAAATTTTAGTTCAGTTTGTAACCCTATGATAGAGACAATGAGAGGTGACAGAAAAGATTTCAAGTCGACATCTGGAGCAGATAAGAGTTTTGAGTTGTTGAAGCAGAAAGTGATAGAGCAACCTATTTTGGTATTACCGGATTTCAATAAGGTATTTCAAGTTGATTGTGATGCAAGTGGAAATGTAATTGGAGCAGTGTTAAGTCAAGAAGGTAAATGTGTAGCATATTTCAGTGAGAAGTTGAATGATGCAAGGAAAACATATTTAGTTTATGATCAAGAGTTCTATGCCATAATTAAAGCCTTGAAGAAGTGGAGACATTACTTGTTACCTAAGGAGTTTGTGTTGTATACAGATCATCAAGCTTTGCAATATTTGAATAGTCAAGGTAAGTTGAATCAGAGACATATGAGATGGGTAGAACTCATATAGAGTTATACTTTTGTGTTGAAGCATAGGAGTGGTAAATCAAACAAAGTTGCTGATGCATTGAGTAGGAGAAGAAACTTGTTGACAGAGATGAGAGTTGAAGTGTTGGGTTTTGATGAATTGAAGAACATGTATGAGGGAGACACTAATTTTGTAGAACCTTGGAAAGCATGTAAGGAACCTATTGTGGTAGATAGGAGTAAGTGGTTAGACTATTTCATTTAGGAATATATGTTGTTCAAAGGAAGTCAGTTGTACATACCTAGGAGTTCTATGAGAGATAATTTGATCAAGGAGAAGCATAGTGGTAGATTGGCAGGACATTTTGGCATTGATAAGATAGTTGCTTTGGTGAGTGAAAATTACTTTTGGCCTCAGATACATAAGGATGTTAGGAGATTCATGTACAGTTGTAGAGTTTGTCAAGTTGCAAAAGGGAGTAGTCAGAACACTGGATTGTATAAACCTTTGACAGTTCTAGAGAGACCTTGGGAAGACATAAGCATGGATTTTGTAATGGGATTACCTAAGACACATAGAGGACATGATTCAATATTTGAAGTGGTTGACAGATTTTCAAAGATGGCTCATTTCATACCTTGTAAGAAGACAACAGATGCAGTGCGTGTAGCTGACCTATTTTTCAAGGAGATTGTGAGATTGTGTGGATTACTTAAGAGTATAGTTTCAGACAGAGATATGAAGTTTGTTGGATACTTTTGGAAGACACTTTGGAAGAAGATGAAGACATATTTGAAGTTCAGTTAAACTTTTCATCCACAGACAAATGGATAGATAAAGGTAGTGAATAAGATTTTGGGAAACTTGTTGAGATGTTTGGTTAGAGATAGAGCCAGAAGTTGGGATTTGATTCTTTCACAAGTAGAGTTTGCATACAATAATTTAGTAGAAAGGAGTACTGGAATAACACCTTTTGAGATTGTTACTAGAGTGAATCCTAGAGTGAGTTGCAGAACTAAGAGATATCAGTACAGAGGAAAAGAGGAGTGCAGAAGCAGAAGAATTTGTAGATCATATGAAGGCAGTACATAATCAGGTGAAGAAGCATTTGGAGGATATGAATAGTAAGTACAAAGAGAAGGCATATGAGAAGAGAAGACATAAGGAATTTGAAGTTGGAAATGAAGTGATGGTGTACTTGAGAAAAGAAAGATTTCCAGTTGGGACTTATAACAAGTTGAAGATGAAGAAGTTTGGACATTGTAAGATAATCGGGAAATTTGATTCAGGAAATGCATATGAAGTGGAGTTACTAGAGACTTTGGGTATATCACCTATTTTCAACATTGCATATCTTTATCAGTATCATGAAGTAGAGTTTAGTGATAGCATAGCAAAAGACTTGAAAAAGCAGTTACCACAACAAGCACCAGAATAGATTGAAGACATTTTGGACACTAGAGTTGGATGTAGCACTAGAGGAAGACAATAAAAAGAATATCTTGTGAAGTGGAAAGGCAAACTGGAAGAAGACTCATCTTGGATTTCTTAGGCTGAGGTGGACTATCTTCGTTCTCCCTTAACCCCAGCAAAGTGAGGGACTCACTTTTTCAATAACCCTGGATGTCTGATGCAGGAGCATCCCTAGTTCAAGAGTAATCTTGCATCAACCAAAAGCATTTGCATTTTAGTTTGTTTACATTTCAGTTCTTTCATTTCCAGTTCAGTTAGGCAGTTCAATCAGAAGTGGTTTCAACTTGTGGTCTGATTTTAGCATTTCACATCATATAGATCTGGAATTAGCATCCACATTCATTCATCTACATCATATCAAGAATTCAAAATATTTGGATTAGTTATTGGAAAGATATCGCTATCAGAAGATCAACTATTTTCTTAGTGCAGAGCATCCTAACAATTCCTGATAATCAACTGAAGGAGAAGGCTTGTGGATCATTCCTTGACTTGCAAATCTCAATGACACATCATTCAATTTCCTTTGGTTCATGACCGACCTTCCTCGAGGGTCCGCATGCTATTCCATTCATTTGAGGAAGTGTTCTATGTATTTAGGTCTGACCTATCTATGAACACATTACAGCTCTTCATTTGAGTTTGTGATCTTCCTTGGCCAATGAAGAGGAATCTATTGGTCTAGAAATGATATATATATTTATGTAATAGATCCTTAGGAAAGTAGTTAGAAGCTAGCAATTGATTCATATTCTATAGTTTAGATCTTGTGCGAAGGAGCTTTAAAGCTTTATCTTGCGCATGTATGTAATTAGGCATGTGACCCCTAATTGTAAGCCTGCATGTTGCCGACCGGTCTTTATTTGAATTCTATGATATACTGAATGACTGAATCTGCATTTGTTCCATTTGTTGAGTTGTTTCCATTGTGTTTACTCTTGTTGCATGATCCGAATAGTTCATTCTGTGAATCCTCGTACCGTGACTGCACCAAGCATCAAGACTATCTTACAATGAGAGAATGATGACCCTTTAGATAGAGAGGCACTATACAAAGTTTTTGAATGTACAGTGGAGATTGACTCAACACTGATAGCCTAGATTTAAAAACATTAAATACATTTATGATAGCATTTTGTATTCTCTGATTACAATTTGTCCTATAGGAAAATGATGAAAAATGACCTCTAGATACATTGAATTTAGACAAATTGAATACCCATTATGCTATATATGGGGAAAACTCAATTTTTAAAGAATAATAGAGACAAAATAGCATCACATGACCTTCTAAATATAGCATTATTTACAAGTCACGGGATTACATTTTAATATTAAATAATTTATCATCTTATTCATCTCTTTCTAAGTCTATTTTGTCTTCTTCAGCCTTCCTATTGTAGTAAGCTACCCAGGCAATCAACATTGGATTTATATTTATTGGATCTAGATATTTTATGTAATCTGTTCTGAATCAGAGTTCTTCAAGATCCTGATAATACTGAGTATACACGTCCTCCATTGATCTTCTACTTTTCTAAAATGTGACGAAGGAAGCCCGAAGATCACTGACCTTTTCTAATTTTCCTACTATACTCAATGAAGACTACTTGTGAATAATTTGATACAACCTATCTTTACAATAGTACTCATCTAATGGGGCGAGGTCATCAAAACCAGGGTCTAGACACTCTCTTAAAGTATCATTTATTTCATAAATAATGGAAATTATTTGATCATTTGCTTCCTTGTAGGCTCCCTTTACCTTATTAAAAGCTTCCTTCCTCAAGCGCATTTGCTAATACCACTCAGTAGAATTATGCAACCTTTGTGATGTAAGAATGTTTTCTGATAATAAAATTTGGTTGTGCAGCTTCCTGATCACTTGTACTCTAGGGAACATATGAGAGTAGTATTCTTCATAAGTCTAACATTCCTCATACAATTCCTCCCATCCTTCTTTTAGTGATTAGAAGTCTCGATGCAATATGACTACAAAAGTAATTGCCTCGCAGCCATCACTATATACTTTATTAAACCATTCCTGAATACTAGTAGCATTTGATTTGATTTCATCGAATTTGGCTAACTTTTCTTTTGGTGGCAAGGCTGAAGTTAACTTTGGCTCCCCTTCTAAATTCAATGGCCTCATTAGAAACCGTATGCAAGCTTTTAGCTCTGCATTCAACTTTCTTAGTTCTTAATTAGTCATTTCATATTTATTTAACTACTCCATTATTGAGGATATTGAACCTTTGAAGTCATCAATTATTTGTTCCCTTGATTCAGGGCCTAAGTTCACAGCAGAGATGACATAATCTTTAGCACTTATTTATGTTTTGTCCATATCAGTAGGAGGGATAGTAACCTAAGCTATTCTCGAGCCTAATGTATCCTTGTATATCTATGATTGTATTTTTGTCTTTTTGGGCTTCTTGGGCTTTTCCACTTGTGCCAGAAGTGCACCTGAATCCAACTGCATTACTTCCACCTGAGGCTCCTTTTCTATGAGTTTCCATTGAAGCCAATTAGGTGCAGTAGAAGAAATTTGAGGAATATTATCATGGGTACCTTACCTGTTAAATGATTCATCATGAATTTCCTCTTCTTCTCCAGACAACTTATTAACTTCCTCTTCATTAGTAGCATACCCAAGATATTGGAGGTTTTCCTTCACTGCCTATTGGGCAACTTGTAGAGCTATTTCTGTAGTCTTCTCACTAGCTGGGCTTTCAAGGATTTCATCTATCTCAATCTCATTGGAAGATGTAAGAGGAGGTTTCTTAGAAATTTCTATTATTTTCTCCTTCTCTTGGGATTCAATTTTCTCTAACACCATCTCAATACCTGTTAGTGCAGGGACAACCAAAGGGAGAGAATCTTGCACACTTGATGGGGTTAAAGAATTAGTAGCTGAAGCCAATGAATATGCAGAAAATGAAGACAATTTAACATGTGTTAAATTGGAAAATGGAGTGAACCCCAAAGGAGGTGGAATGGAAGAGGTAGCTAATGCTGTGGAAATGACAATTCGTGAAACAATAGCGGAAGAGGGCATGGAGAAAGAGGATGCAAGAATGGAAGAAATAGGTGGCAGGGAGAAGGAGGTGGAAAATGAAATAGAGGAAATGGAAGGCATGGATATGGTGGAGATAGGAAGGAATGAGGAGGTAATGATCTAAGGAGTGGGATGACTCAGGCTACTTGATTCGATCGTTAATGAAGATGAGGTGATGGAAACTATGGCTGCTAGTAAAGGAGAAGTAGAGGTAGCTTGCCGAGTAATTGTGGTAGTAGTTGTAGTTGAGGTAGCATGAGAAAGTGGGGCAACACTGGTGATTGGAGTAGCAGGAGATGAAGAGGTTATAGGAATGCTTGTGTTATCTAATGCTGCAATAGTGGGGGCTTCTATAGTTATACCAGTTGTTTTAACTTTTAGCCTTTTAGTTTTGGACCCTTCTCCTAGCCCGCTTGGCATATTTTTATTCTTAGATGCCCTTGTCTTTTTGGTAGGAGGCATATCTTTCTTTTGATCTTTTGAAACAACCTTCTTTGCTTTTCCCTTCTCTACCAAGGATACATGCTCTTCGCTATCAGAATTTCTTGGGGTCTCTTAAGCTTGTTCCACATCTTCTGATACTTCTATTGGTGTATCTTCCTCATCCCCAGATTCTTTTTTAGGTTCAACTGTAGTGTAAGTAAGCTATACTCCTTGCCTCTCCAGTATTGCAACTTGATTATTTACCCATGTTTTCCTCAATCTTAAAGGTTCTCTCATCACTACATCTAAAGAGCTTTCCTCTGCATTGGCCCAATTGGGTAGAGGGACTAGTTGTTGATATTGAGCTTCTGAGGGTCCCTTTTGTACCACATCTCCATCATCATTTAGCTAGTCTGAGGCTTCTATTACATGAAATTTTTTATGAACCCAAGGGACAGCCTTGAGCGAGTTCTCATCAGTACTTTATAGTCATCTACACAATTTTCCCAAAAATCTTCTAAGTGGATGTTATGAAATAGCCTTTTGCTAACATATTTCTCTATTATGCTTTGTGGATTAAAATGATCTCTCTTTGTGTAGAAATGAAGGTTAATTAATTGTAGCTCTTTATCAAAAAGCTTAGCTGCTCCAAGAGAGACACATGCATAGGTGCCCTTACCCAATATGATTGGAAACTTGACATTTGTTCTGTGAAGGTGTTTTAGTTTTTTCTGCACAAGTGATTAGTTATCTTGATAACTCTAGAAGTACCACCTTATATGTTGGGTAACAAGGCAACCTATATTGCAGACAAGTGAAGCCTTGGATTCTTAAATAGGTGAATTTCTAAAACTATATGTACCATATCCCATATTGCATAATTTCATTCATTACCTTGGGAGATATCCTAAGAGCTACGGTACCTTGTAGTAATCTAGTGATATGCATTGTGAATACATCATTCACCCTTTTATAATGAATAAGGGATTGTGACAACACTAATTAAGGGTAGAATTCATACACTTTAACCTAATGTTCATCATTGCCAACTTCTCCAATTTTAGATAGCCCAACGTATTCATTCCTCCTAGCCAATGAAAATACCACATAGGAGGTCCACCTAAATGTTTGTATCTCTCTAAAATTTATAAATGCTTCATGCATATTATCACTCAATATCTTGGCCCAATGAAACTTGGTATGTTTGCTAATTATCTCCTCAATTATCATGAACATCCAGCCTTCAAAGGTTGATGCTGTGGCCAATCCATATACTCTGCTAAGCAAGGTCACCAAGTCTCCAACTCCATCATGAAAGTCACTCCTGTACAATGTGTGGGGGAGATTGATAATGGTAGACCTTTTATTTTTCATCCAATGATCATTTATGTGTTTTCTACATGTGTCCATGCCCTTCTTGAATGTTTCTTCTACACTTGTTTTATCTAGCATGGTCAACACTAGATACCATGGAATACGAAAGGTCTCTACTAAGGATGTTGGGCTCAAGTTTGCTAGTACTTCTCCACTAGAAGTTTGTATGGTTCTAGTTAGTGGATCATATCTCTTAGTAGATGCCACTATCAATTCTGCACATTTAGTTGAGGTAGGGAAGGAAACAACTTCTACAATCTCACTATCTTTTATTTTCTTAGCCATCAGAGTTATATTGGGTCCAAATGTTTCGGCCCTAAAGTCATCTAAGTCAATATGACCTAGATTAGTGTCTCCTATATCCTTCCATCCAGAGTTGATTCTGGTCTCAGGAGGAATACCTTTAAACTCATACTTCATGTTTTGGGCCCATGCAGATATTTAACCTACATGACTAGACCTTATAAGTTATGGTTGTCATGATGGTTGATTCCTAGGTCTATTTTGAGTGAGTCACTAGTTATCCATCTAGGTTGCTAAGTCAAGATTCCTCTAGTATGTAATTGTTACCAAGTCCTTTGAGTTCAAATGTATAAGTAAAAACATATGCAGACTTAAATAATTTGTACTACTCATTACATGGCATAAATGAACAAGATAGTATTTAAAACTAACCATGCAATAAATACTTCATTTACCTTGGAATTTCAAACAAAAATATGAAAACATGATAAAATTACTTCTACAATACCTAGTTTACCTTAATTGATCATTCTGGCTTGGAAAGATTAAAGAAAACATCATTAAAATAATTTTGCACATTTTTTGGGGGTCTCGGACCTTGCTAGTAGAAAGCACAGATTTTCATGGGGACTAACCTTGTGCGGGATTTGAGGTTGTCTGACCTAGTCGGTAGGAAGGCATTATGGTGCAAGGTCATTATAGCATTTAGCATGGATTTAACTTATGTCAGACCTAGTGCTAGATTCTAATGTCACCGACAAAGTCCGTAAGTTGAGTTTTTAGCGCAAGTTAGGGGGAATGACTTCTAGCACTAGATTACTTACTGTGCTACTACGTGGATCTTAATCTTGTTAGACTTGGCATGGGTTTTGAGTCCAACTGACAAAGTTGGTGATGACATTATATGGCACAAGTTAGATGAGCTTTCTTTTGATGCAAACAATTCCTAGATGTTTGGTAGAACTTTTTGAGGGTTCTGACTGACTATTTATGCTTTGGGTCAGTCAGAGGCACTTTTAGCGCTAGGTCGGGAGGCTTAGTTTTTGGCACACAAAAAATTCATGGGATCAGTGAGAATTCAAGCAAGGTCTGACTGACTTATGATTTTGTACAATTTATTTTAAGTCTGTGAAAAACATTTCCTATGCCAAGGATTAATCATGGAATTTGCTAAGGTTTTTGGCATGTTTCATGAACAAAATTTTGATTTTGGCACAAACGAGGGTTTTATTGGCTCTAAAGATCAAATTCTAAGTTTTACTGTCAATTCCCTCTATACTAGGGTTTCTAAAATGAAGGATTTCTCAAACAAAATGTTCTCATACATGATTTCAACCTTAAGATTGCAATTTAATTAAACAAACTTGCAGACATTTGAAAAATGAACTTAAATAGGCAATAAGGAATCCTTCATTGAGACACATTCTAAAATTAAACACAAAACCCTAGTTTTAGGAATAAATCTCTAAGCCCAGAATAGGCACCTACCTGGTTACAGAGGTGGGAAGTGATGAAAATATGTAGGTCATACTATTCTTATCACTTGAATCCACTGGCAATTCATCATTGATTTGCTTCTCAATCTGGCCGTAGAGCTTCTTGATCAATCTTCATAGTACAAATGAGATCAAATGTGGATTAAAAACCACTTTTATTCCACTATTTGGTCACCATTAATGTAGGAGCTATGATAAAGTTTCTTGACGCGCTATAAAGTTTACTTTAGGGTTTGTACAAAATAGTGACATCGTCGACCTAACGTGGCTTTGGAGTCTTACCGACCTAGTCGGTAGCAATGATTTTTAGCATGAGGTTGGGCTCTCGTCTTTGCAGTGTTTTGCATGAGTTTTGACATCCTTGGACTTAGCATGGGATTTGGAGACCACCGACTTAGTTAGAGGATCAGGCTTCTGGCGCTAAGTCTGTGACTGCTGATTTTAGTGCTAAGTCAGTAGACTTAGGTGTTGGCACTTGGTCAATTGGGTTCAATTTTAGCATGGAAGTCGGAAAGCTTGGTTTTTAGTGCAAAATTCTGTCAGGGTGGTTTTTAGCACAATGAATGATTTTGACTTGGTCTCTTGGTGAAATTATGACTTGACTTGAATCTTAGGAGAATTTAGCAACTCATAGTTCACTCCATTTCACAAAAATGCAACTTTCGTCATCTAATGGAGATATTTGGTATATGCAGTGAAGACCTTTGAAATTACCCAATTAACATGACATTCTAAGATGATATTCTAGAAAGGGGGTCCCCATTGGTGAAATGGGGTGTGTGTGCAAGGCACAACAAATGGTGACTTTGCTGGGAGAATGCTCCAGAGCATTTCAAAGATAAACTTTAGTTTCAGACCTAGAACCTTTGCGTTTCCCATGTGTTAAACAATAAAACATGATACCCTATCAAAGAAGCAAAACTCAATAACCAGGTGCAATGATCCATATCCTGAAAACTTGAGTGTGTGCAATTGCATTAATTCCCATCCTTAAGCAACTAATCTTATCCTAGATCCTTTGCATTAAGCTACGTGATTAGCACACACCTTATGAACTACCTAGACATTGCCCCACTACTAGCGAGCATCTATAGCCTCAATGAGTTTGTCTTGGAATTCCACTCAAGAAGAGCCCTATTTCTAGTCAGGCATCCATAGCCCTGGTAGACTTTACTTGATTGTCCATCTAACTAAGTTATAGTGTGTGATTGTGATTTTCTTTTCTTTTCAATTTTTTTTTATATTTCATTGATCTTAGATTTTGTAGAGTACAATGTAGTACCGCTACTCTTATAACACATGCTTTTGATAGCACTCATTACTTGATAACTCATCTAGCTGATTGTGGACTCCCAATGCCGGCAAAGGTGGACCTTAGATTTTTCACTTAATGCAAGATCACCATGACTAACTTAGGAACTTTAGGATTACTTAAGAGTATAAAAGATATATGGTTAGAAAACACTTCAGGTGCACTAACTAATGATTCATTTCCTGTGAACAAACATCATAACCCTTGGTGTAATAGTGGAACCCACAATAGGACCTAAGCAGAAACTTTGGCTGCTTAAAGAAACACTCCAAATTACTTACCTGTCAAAGGGCCACCTACAGGTCCACACGACTACCTTCACATTTAGGAAACAAGGAATCCCCAAAAAGGCAAGCACATCAGGCCAAAGCAAAGTAGGAAAGGACAACTAAACTAAATGAAAACAAACACCTAACACTACAGAAAGCAAGAGAAGAAAGAAGAAACTAATCTAATAGCAACCTAACTATGTACATTAAAAGGAGACTTAGATGCCTCCTATGCCTAAAAGTAGTGCTTCAAAAACTGCCCATTGATAGGCAATGGGAACTCCTCACTAGTAAGGCTCTTTAGTTGATACATATTGTCGCCAAGAATCTCATAAATCTGGTATGGGCCTAACCAAAGTTTATTGAACTTAAGTGTTCACCTTTCTTTTCATGGGCTTTGTCCCAATACAAGACTAGATTAGAAATATGAAAGGCCTTAACTTTAGCCCTTTTGTTGAACCATCATTTTACTACACCCTGATGTTTGGTAAAGTTTTGTATGGTAGCATCGCATTTTTCTTCTAGATGCAGCAATTCAGCTAAGCGGGATTACAACTAGTCATTTGGTTTGAGGCAATCTTGCATGAATTGTAGTACAAGAATCCTCAAATGGATGGGGAAGATAGGCTCAATACCATAAACTAAGTGATAAGGTGACATTCCCAATGTAGCCTTGTGTCTGATCCTATCAGTCCATAAAGCAAACCTAAGCTGAGTGTGCTAGTCTATGAGATTTCTATCGAGTAGTTTTTTAATGACCTCAAGCAAGTTTTTGTTTGTTGATTCAGCCACTCCATTCCCTTGAGAGTAATAGTTAGATGAAAATTTAAAAATAATCCCATAGTCAAATGCCCAATTGGAAAAATGTTAATGATGAAAATGTAGGGCCATTATCATATACCAATGAAAAAGGATAGCCAAATGTGGTAATGATATACTTTTCAACAAATTCAATGACTACATGTGTGGTACATTGCTTGCATGCTATAGCTTCAGACCATCGAGTACAATAATCAGTAGCAGTTAGAATGTACCTATGTCCTGTAGAGGAAGGTAAAGTCAAGACCCCACTGTGTGAATGGTCAAACCTCCAGGACTAGATGCAAAGGCATGGCATAATTTTGTTCTCTTGTTGCAGCTGTCTAACATATATGATAGGTCCTTACATGTGAATGCACATATTTGAACAAAGTAGGCCAGTAATACCCTACCTGAAGAATCTGATGGGCAGTAGACAGGGCTGAGCCATGACCTATTCCAAACTTCTCATGAAAACTTGTTAACACTTGTGCTACCTCTATTTTATCTAAGCACCTCAGATAGACCCCTTCATGATTTTTCTTATATAAAACTGATTCTTTAATCATGTAGCTGTTGCTTCTTAGCCAGAGTGCTCTTCTCTAGACTATATTTAGGTGAGGTGGGCAATGCTAATTGAGGAGATAGAACACAAGGTCCCCATACCATCTGTCTTTAGAAATATCTTCCAACATATACTACTAAGAGACTAAGCATGGACCAACTTCTGCCATTGTTTTTGTTAATGCTTGTCCCTATACCAACTTCATGGGTTGTATTTCTATGTCAAATTCTTGTAGGATCATAACCCATTTTCCTCTTTGTTCACCGAGATCACTCTGCATTAATAATGATTTGACTATTGCATCTAGCACTACTGTAATCACTCAGCTTCTCAAGATGTAATGTCAAAAACTTTTTCACTGCCCTAACCAATGCGTATTCTTGCTTCTCCACATTTAGATATCTCAATTCTACTTCCTTAAAGGGAGTGGTCATGAAAGCAATAGGTCTTTCATCATCAACAACTCTCTTCTATGTTAACATCACTGCACAAGTATGCTTTGAGGTAAAGGAGTAAATGTACAATGGCAACGTATAATCAGGACTCACCAGCACTGGGATGTTAGCTATAGCATGTTTGATCTCTATGAAAGTAGCCTTAGATTCTGGAGTCCACTCTATTCTGGCATCTTGCTTCAATACAGCATTTAGTGGACTAACAATTTCAGCAAACCCAGTAATGAACTTGCGAATATAATTAATCTTACCAAAGTATGATTTCAGCTATTTCTTGCTGGCTGGGGACTATATTTTAAGAATTGCTTGGACTCAGTCAGGATCAATCGATATGCCTTTCTTAGAAATTATGTGTCCTAGCAACTTCCCTTTAGTCACTCCAAAAATACGCTTTTTATGATTGAGTGAGACCCCATAGTCTTTATATCATTGTAGAATTTTCCTCAGGTCTGCCACATGATCTTCTTTTTTCTTTGAAAACATAGTGTGATCGTCGATGTATATGATGATGCATTTCCTAACTATTCCCTTGAAATCTATGTCCATCGTGCATGGGAACGTGGCACCCACGTTGATTAACCCAAAAGGTATCTGGCAATATGCATAAATTCCCCACTTGCATGTGAAAGATGTTTTTAATCTATCCACATATTCCACCATTACCTAATTATAACCTAAATAACCATCTAGAAAAGACATCATTTGAGAATTGTTGACTATCTGCAATACTTCCTCCAATGATGGCAGTGGATAGTTATCATTTTTTGAGGCCCTATTTAGATTTCTAAAATCAATGCAAAGCTTGATTTCTCTATTTTTCTTTCACACTCGTACCAGATTTACCACCTAGGTAGAATGTCAGATAGGAAATTTTTTATGTATGTTTTTACACATAAACAACATGAGATAAATTCACAAGGAACTTAGTCTATCTTGGAAGGTATGGAGAATTATCCAAGGATGATTCTCAACCTCAAGGCTTTGGTAGTCAGTTCTTGAATGTGTTGGAAAGTTTAGTGGCTCATTTGAGCTATTTGTTCAAGGGGCCTTATGCTATTTAAGGGATGTGTACTGACTAAATTTACTTAAGCTCTACAAATAACTACAAATTACACAATGATTAGTGATCTTTTGCATGTATTTACCCTTCTATTATAAAGCTTTGCATGAATTTTGATAAAACATACTTTGTGCCTCAAACTTGTTTGAAAACTATTAAAGATCTTTATAATCCACCAGTATTTATTTGAATCAATAACAATTTCCTCCAGATAACTATGTCCATGTTAATTATTTAAAGATTTTTATAGAGAAAAGATAGAGAAGATAAATTTTAGAAACTTGATTCTGTAAGAACTACTTTTTATGCTACTCATGCTTACAGATTTAATTAGTTGCAATACTTCAAAGAATTAAATTCATATATGTTTATCCTGAACAATATCATGAATTGACATATAGAATTGCAATCATTAAAGGAAATATTTCAAAGAACACCTGAATCTAATTACACTCAGAAATAGACGCAGTAATTAGATGTTTGTATTCAATAACATACACAAGCCATTCAAATTTACAATATATTTTGACTTCAAAGTCTTTGAAAAAATTAGCAACTAAACAAACTTACAACATTTTCCAGATACAGTGAGAAATAGGACATTCCACTTTATCTCCATTGCAGAAACATGCAACTAATAATACTTCAATTTCTTAAGCTCAAAGTATTTTCACAAAATTACTTCTCTTGCAACTTCTAAGTGTTTTAAAATTCAGCCGTATGTAATGAATTACAAGTAGGAAGGGTCCTTATATAGGATAGACACCTTCCTAAGGGTAACAGAAACCAAATCAATGGTCCAATTTCAAACCTCCAAGATCAACAGTGGAAGGCCTTTTACCAACCGTTTTTTTAAAATATCTCATTGGAATATTCCTTTCTATCACAAAAGATGCCATTGGGATCTTTTAAACTTGAAATATTCCACTTTGACTTTCCTCCCAACCTACCCTTAGGCAATGAACAAAATACAAAATACCAAAGCACATTAGAATACTATGAATGCAAACTTCCACTGCCACTTATACTTGCCTGTGGACATTCTCCTATTCTTTTCAAATACCCTATGTAACTGGACATGAATGCTAAAATGGTCTTATGATTGTCCTTATGACTTTGCATCCATGCATACTATTGTAGCTCAACACTCTCTTTCAGTATCTGTGCTTGTTCTTCTACCTCTACTTTAGTCCTCTTATACTTTTTCATTTTTGCACTCAACTCCATCATATTATCTATCATTTCCTTATTTAAATTTGTAGCAGGGTTCTCCAAGTAGGGTGAATAAATAGCTCTGAATTCTCTTACTGCCATGGCTGTATCATACATTGGTGCTTCCAAGTAGTCATGTCCAATAAGTTTCTGTATTATTTTTACTTATTTTCTCATCATATATCTAGCATTTCTCTCTAACTCTTGGGTATTTGCAATGCAATTTCTTAGGATCCCTCCCTCAAACTTTATTTCCAATTTATGTTTTGGCACTTGGTTTCCTAAATAAGGTGTCAGCGCTCCTTCATTTACCAGCTCTTCGATCCTTCCTTCCATGGCCTTTATCTGGTCCAGTTCATACCTATTTTCTTTCATCCTTGATTGGCAGTGATGTATATTGAGGTTACAGTTACCTTTCTCTGATAAGGCAATGGCCCAATTAGTGATTGCTTTCTTTATTGTTTCCTCCCCTCGTTGCATGAACTCTCTAATCCAGTCTTCAAAAATATTAGCTTTGACCTTTTTATTTTCCATTTCACTTATCTGGTCTTTTGATAAAATGGCTAGATCTATATGTAATTTAGGTATATTAATGTTAGGATCAAACATTCCTTGAATGAATTGTTGCAATTGGACAATGTGTCCTTTCAACTGCTCAAACTAATCTTTATCCTTTTCTTATCATCTCTATGGTTAGTTTATTCATGTCCTCCATCTCTGCGATATGTTGCTCTCTAGTCACATACCCCATGTCCATTTGAATTATCTTATAATCTTCAATGTTAATTTCTCCTTTGGATTTATCTGCCATTAGTACTACTAGTTCCAAAGTTCTTTCTCCAGATGGGTTTCTCTTTTTAACAAACATTATTCTTGTTTTCCTCTTTTCCTTCCCTAGTGTAACACCTTCTAGCAGGCTTTTTTATATCAATAGGAACTAGTTTAACTTCTATCATTTTTTTCCTTAACTCCTTGCCTATAAATGTTGATGCCCCTTCACTAGTTCCCGCTACTCCCCCATGTATTGTTTCTTCTTGAGGCCTCTTTATTTTTGTTTGATCTTTATGTTGTCATAGTTGATGTTTCTAATGTTGTTGATGTTGCTAAGGTGGAGGATTTGGTGGTTGTTCTTCATTCAGCTGACACTCTTCTCCATCCTTTTCCTTTTCTTCTTCTTCTACTTCAGTATCTCCTTCTGCTTCTTCCTCTGAATTTTCTTCTTTTGAACTCTTACTTGGATCACCTCTTGTGTTTCTAGCTCCTTCACTTTCTCTCTCTTCTGGGTACTCTTCATGAGATTCTCATTGCTGATGAAGTTGTTGTTTGCCATGTCCTTCTATATTTTGTATTGTGGGGTCTAAAGCTTTAGTAGCTTCCTTTTTTTCCCCTCCTTGGTCACCTTGTTTAATGTTAGCACTGGAAGTATTTGAAATGATTGGTGCTTATGCCATCACTTCACCTTGAATAGGTACACTTTCTTGTCTTGATGGCATACTTGCCTGTCTTGATTCTTCATTTTGAATAGGAGGTAGACCTAGTGGTGTATTTGACTCAGTATTGTGGGTTTCCTTTACTTCTTCATTTCTCTTTTCCCCTACTTCCTTCTCTAATATGTGGTGTGCAACCATCTGTACTTCTGTCACAATATTCTGTGGTACTAAATCCTCAAAAGGATTTGCCATCATAGTGTCATCCTCAGGATGTTCTTTATTTCCTTATTCCTCACTCCTATCATCCCTAATATTCACAACTTCACTCCCCTTTTCAACTCATTTAGATCCATGGGCTCTTGACTCTTGTAGCATTTCCTCGGTTAATTCTTGTTTAACCTTTATGTATTCATGGATTCTATCTTGATGTGTGGAACAAGTAGACATAGATATGTGTCTTTTTCTAACTTGTGGAGCATATACAATCACATTAGGTATATGTGCCTTTCCTTTCAGAGTATCTATGATAATAGCTGATATTAGACCCAGTTCTGCAGTAGCCATTGGTTTCTGTACTTGCTCTGTAGTAGCCCCTTCGCTTGATGCTCCTCCCTTTATGAATGTACTAGCTGCAATTGTAACTATGATACCTAATGCATAGGGATCCATGAATGTTGCATTCTTGTCTATTTCAACTACCCTAGTTTCTTCAAATTTTCTTTTCTTCCCATAGAAGCACAACAACTCATCTGCAGGTTCCTTGGCCCTCTTTGTCCCTTTCTTCTAATATGTGGCCACATCACCCTAAGCCTTCAGATCCTCTATCCTACCATTCAACCATGTCTTAGAAAACAATATAAATATCTTGGATATATTATCCAAGGAGGCTTCCTCTGGGTCTTCCCAATTGGGTTCATCAATGGGCAATTGTGTCACCCCTCTATTTTTGTAACTTTGATGCAATACCTTCCCATCATCATCTTTGATTTCCAGGGGTATCTCCATTCCCCCCCTTTCTCTCATCTATTCTAAGGTTTACCTTTGATGGGATCTCTTTCTTACCTCTTTGTCATCTTCACAGTCTGACCAAAAGTCTTCAATGTGTACTTGATGTTTGATTTTTTTATCAATAAAATTCTAAATCCTATGAAAAAGAACAAAATGTCTTCATAATTCAAACTCTTTAAACCCATAATACCTTAATTCCTTCTCTGATTCATTGGCTACATTCTCATTGAAGCATGAATATCTGCCAATTGCCAAAGGGAATTTTATATTTCCTCTGCCAAACACTTTCTTGTACATTCCAAAGACATTCACAATTTGCCTATTGAATTCTAGGACAATCACTCTATCAGGGGGATATCTTGGAAATCTAAATGGCTTCCCTTCAAAACCTTCTATTCTAATATATGTGAAGATAGGGAACTGAATGTACCAAGAACTATGCAAATTAATGGCATCCATTGCCTCTTTTGACAATCTCCTTTCCTTATCTCCTGTCAAGATCATTACCAAATAGGTGTAGAACACGTCATTTACTCTTGCATACTTCTGTATTGCATTTGTTTCTTGGAGGTCAGGGTAATAATCATATATTAAGTTTTTTCCTAGATTATTTCCCAAAGTACCTACTCTATTAGTCACTGCCAATGGTGATATCATTACCACACATGAATAAACAACATATGAAGACATATAAAAATGTCTATGCTTCCTGAACCCCATAATCTTCTTCTGAATATTAAAACTAATAGCCTTTGCCTAGTGGATGGCTTTGCTTCTTTCTCTCATGAACTAGATGATTGTAAACATCCAAGGCTGAAACTTCCCTATCTCCTTCAATCCAGCAACCCTACTTAGCAATGTCATCATTGCATGCACTTCCTCATTGAAATCAATTCTCTATAATTTCTTAGGCACCCTTACTACAGCCTTGGGTTTATTTTCTAGTGAATACCAGCCATAAAAGATTGACCTTTTGCAATCCATTTCATTATCTGTGAAGTCTTTAGCATATTGATCTTGGTTCACCTCCATCATCTATTCTTGAATTTCCAAACCAAATGTATGGGTTATGCCCTCTATGGATAAATCAGCAATGATTACACCATTGTGTTTCACCTTCCACGTAATCATATCATATTTGTCTATGCACTCCATCACCAAGTCTTTGGCTTCAATGGCTAGAGGAAAACCTGTTGCTTTGTACAATCCTGTATCCCAGATATTCATCATGAATCTATTAGCCCCGGGTGCCCTGACTTTTCACAACAACTCATCAAGATCATACTCACCAATAGTGATGTCAGTTACCACTTCTCCCATGCTAAATAGGAGAGATGGATATCCTCTGTGGAGAGGAAACTGCTCTTTAACTGGCTCCTTCTTTGGTCTTTTTTCTTTCTTAATGGCTGCCTTTGTGTCTACTTTCTTTTGCTTTGGCACTATCTACCAAGAAAATTTATGCATTCTACCACCTCATTTATGCCTAATCATAGGGTTTTCTCTTTCTATGTTTTGGAATTTTCAAGAATTAATCAACATTTAAATTCATTTCCAATAACCAACTACAACATACAAATCAATTTGCATCATTTTTCCTTAACTGTAGTCACTACAACTAATTTTGCTTCAAATTTAACTCAATTTACAACTGTGCTTAGGGTACATACCTGAATTCATTCGTCTAACTGTTACACCCTTGAATTGATAAACCTTTACCATTTTCCATAACACCGTTGGGCTCCCATTCTGAATTTTGTTCGTTCACCCTGATTTACCTCTTTTTTCGTATAAGCTCTATAATTGTTTATCTCTATATACAATCGTGAGTACAAAAAAACAAAATTGAAATGCTCTTTTATTACCCTATAATTCTAGGTTTTACTCCATTCAAGGGCATTAATTATAGCTTACACACGTGTTTGAAGCATGCTTATTTTTAATTTTGTATCTGTTAGTTTTATGTCTCATATACAAATGTATCACTTATGTTGTAACATATACATTTCCCCTTTTTATTTGCCCTTTATAACTTTTGCATTTCACCTTTTGTATATTGGATACAAATTTATATGCATACAAACCTGAACCTCACGTGTTAGTAAACTAAATTATTATTAGTTTCAAATTAAAGTTTGCACTTTACCATTTATATATGAATTTGTATATTGGATGCAAAAACACATACATGCACAAAAACCACAAACGTCAACTGGTTAATAAAATAAATTGTAATTAGTTTTGGGTTTTGCATTGTATTTACGTCCTTTGTATCATCCTTTGTATATCGCGTTCATCCCAATTATGTATTGGTGGACCTCACCTGGCACATGCAATATTAAAATTTTTTATGTCAGGATCTTTGTATACAGTCCTTTGTATACAAAAATTTATATCACCATGTATCTTTCCTTGTATACCACCTTGCATATTGTCATGTATATTGAATACATGCGCACATACAAATATCCTTGCAGTTTAATTCCAACCCCTTCCGCTATGAATGACTGTAGCTTGTCCCATATTTAATGCTAAATACGAAATCATGATTCAAATCTTAGTAAATAAAAGCATATCTATGGTATTTAATTCAACTAGACCTTTGGCACATATGAATTGATTTTTTAGCACTAGGTGACGAGCTCACAAAAACCTTATTAATGGCGAGTTATTTCACAAATTAGGCAGAGCTCTATTTAATGGTGTTGATCTTGGGGAACTTCATTTCATTTCAAGAATTACATTTGCAGTGATTATGGATACTCCCATTTGTCTATGTGGTGCCAGAAGGCAAATTGCCTTCCTTGGCTCTATTTCTGACACTTATCTTAGAAAGCTCATCATTCAACATGATGACCTTGGGTTTCACGATTTAGAATTGGAAGAAGTCAAGATGATCTTAGGCAGGGACTTTCTTTTCATTGAAGATAAATACAAGGTGAATTCAGATATTGCCTCTTGGTACTTGGCCTCCCTGTTGGACTTGGGTGGCAAAAAAATTGAAATATTTCTGCTCTTCTAAGACCCTTTCAGGGATGAGTACCAGATTACAGATATGGATGTGATAATTGGGGCTGAGCCGGGAGGTGGTATTCTGCGTGCCTCAGAGGTAGCTCTAGTTTCCCTATGTTAATGAACATGTCTAACCTAGCTCTGGCCCGTCACTGTCAATGGGTGACAATTGGGTTGAATTTCCTGTGTTTATCCAAGGGTTTAGACTTAGTCCATAACAGTGACTGGGTGGCACACTTTGCAGACCTAGTCAGGATTGGGGATTTCTATAGACATCCCCGACTCTGATAGACTTAGGTTTTGATAATTTTTCTCTTTTTTGTATCATTTTTCAATCTTAATGGTAGGGACTAAATTCCCCTTTTTACTATAAATTTTCTGTATATGATGAATACAAAATACCCATCCAGTGTTTTAGTGATTACACAGTCTATGTTTAATTCCCTATATGCACCTTTCACTCTCATTTTTCAAGTACATACAAGTATTAGTGAAGATGCAGACGTCAAATATATTTCTTTTTGCTTCACCTTTCAAATTGCATCTGTTTTGCATTTATATATAAGATACAACGCATTTTAACATACAAATGTGTACTTGATGCTTCTTTCAGCACTTGATTCGATTATTTTCTCAGGTCCGAGCTACATACAACAAAACATGTATGCGATATACAAATACAACATCCTGATGTTATACACTGCTTTTGATACAAACTTTGACATATGTGCATGTATATCCTACAATTTGTATGTCAAATACACGAGTTAATACATACAAAGTGATATACAAATGTGATCGTGGAACTGAATGTTTATCTATTTAACCTTTTGAACACCATCAGGTCTAGGTTTGTATATTTTGTTTTGACTACTCAAGATACATATGAAAAGTATAGCAAAATAACCCCTTGTCACAATGCGATGACCCAAAAGCATTTCAGATACAAAGAAATTTGAATATGAGATACAAAATTAATTAACATTGCACTTTAATACAAAGTTACATATCTCACAGGAAACAAGGAATTTTAAATTGGTTCAAAAAAGCAACCCTAGACCAAATTTCACCTTGATTCCAATGTTAACCCCAGTTTCTCTTTTTAGTACCATGCATTTCATATTTTAACATTTTCAACATTAGGTACCCTTTTTCCCTTTACCACTAGGAAAGGCCAAAAAACAAGCCAAAAAACAAAAGCCACAGCAGGGGTCCTCATTTTACTAGAGGGTAAAATAGCAAAATGGGACATGTTGTGAGCATCACAACAACTAGAAACCAAATAAAACAACCAAATTGAAACAATTTAGGAAACAAAGTGACATAAATTTATAATTTTGAACTTCCTCATACGCAAGAATTTTATTCATCATAGAATGAATGTATTCAACAATGTATGTGAACTTTTCAAAAGAATTTAGCTGAGTGCAATTGATTCATTCCCTCCTTTGGAAAAGTAAGAAAATAGTAAATATTTACATTAACCTACATAGTTTGATTTAATCTCTTAAGGCAATCCTCGATAGAGCCTTGCTGCCATCAAGGGTCCATAGCCCTGGCAAGGTTATCGCCTATAATTCCACTAGATAGAACCCCACTACCAGCAGGCATCCATAGCCCCAGTAGAGTTATCTAGATCACCTTAAGAGAATAAATTCTCTGTTTTATTGATTTTTCAATATTTTGCTTATGTATAAAATATATCATTTAAGCATCTCATTTGTACAGTAGTAGGATCTGTTGCATAAGGTTGGGAATTATAGTGGTAGCAAAGGTCAACCTTTAGATTTTTCACTTAATGCAAACATGTATCACCCCCCATACTAATTCAAAGAATCTTAATATTTGTACTTATATGACTCTTTGAATGCTTCATGCGACAAATATTGAATAAAATCTTTCACAGAATAAACAAACAAACCACATCCATGAAAGTTCACAGGCTATGTATAAATTTCAAACGATTACATAAATTTTCCAAATTTTACTGTTTTTAGTGGTTACCTACCTACTCCTGTATAGCCTGAATCAAAATAAAGACCCCATCCAACAACAAAAACAAACCACACACAAGCAACAAAATAAAACAACAAAAGAAGAAAACAACCAAACCAAAACCCAAAACACCACAAAAGACCACAAAAGACTATACAACATTTACAATATGGTATATAGTAAGGCTCAACATCACATTCTAGGATTGAAAATAATGTTTAAGGTGTTAATCATTAACTGGTAATGGTACATCCTCGTCGGTTAAAGTTTTAATCCTAAATGTATTATCTCCTATGATCTCTAAAATTTATAGTGGACCTAACCACAACTTGTCAAATTTCCCATGATTCCCTTTCTTTTCATGGGCCTTGTCCCAACATAACACAAAATATGATATTCTAAACATCTTAACCCTGGCTCTCTTGTCGAACCACCTCTTAACCATGGCCTAATGTTTTACAAATTTGTTAATGGCTTGGTCTCTCTTCTCATCTAACTATAGTAACTGAACCATCCTCACTTCCCTATGATCATCAAAACCTAGATATTCATTTGCAAACTTCCATGTAGGAATTCTTAGGTTGACTGGGCGTACGGGGTTAGTCCCATATACTAAATGATAAGGTGCATTACCTAATGCTACCTTAACCTTTGTTCTATCTACCCATAATGCAAATTTCAATAGTGTGTTCCATTCTTTAGGGTTCTTAGCAACCAACTTTTAATGATATCCAACAAGATTTTATTAGTTGACTCTGCTAATCCATTACCTTGGGGATAATAGTTGGATGAAAATTTAAGAACAATCCCATATTCAAATACCCATTTAGAAAACTTTAAAGAAGAAAAAGCAAGGCCATTGTCACATACCAAAGAGTATGGTGCTCCAAACCTGGTGATGATGTTTTCCTCTAGGAACTTGATGACAACGTCAGTAGTGGAAAATTTGCAACATGTTGCCGCTATCCATCTTGTACATTAATCAATTACTGTTAATATGAATTTGTGTCCAGCTAATGATGGGGGATTAATTACCCTAATAAAGTCAAGTCCCCATTGTGCAAATCGTCTGGACTCTATAACAAGCTGCAGTGGATGTGTCTGATACCTTCCTTTATCTATTGTAGTCTGATAGGTAGTACAACTCTTGATGTGATCTTTCGTATCTTTGAATATGGTGGGCCAATAGTAACTTGACCTCAAATCTTATGCGTGGTTGCTAGGTGAGAACCATGTGTTGTCCCATATTTGTAATGAAGTTCTAGCAATACCTTGTCTGTTTCATCCTTATTCAAACATCTTAGGTATATCCCCTCATGATTTTTCTTTAATAACAGGCCTCCCTATACCATGTGTCTCTGGGCTTTTATTTTCAAAGCTCTCCTTTGCGAAGATTTCATCTGGTTGGGGTACTTTCTTGATATGAGAAATGTAGTAAGATCATCATACCATCCTAGTGTATTATTTGTATTTAACACATACTGCTGCTTTATTAGATTAGGATCAATATTGTCTATGGTTTGAACCAAAGATTACCCTTTGACTAACTTCATGGGAATGATTTCCATATCAAATTCCTATACAATTGTTATCCATTTCACTCTTTTTTCTCTAGGTTCATTCTGCATCAGTAGTATCTTTACTGCTACATCAGGCACTATAGCTTTGATCTAACTTCTTAGAACATAATGTATTAAATTATTTACTACTCTTACTAATACAAAAGCCTCCTCTCAATATCCAAGTATTTCAAATGAGCATCCTTCAGTGGAATGTTCATAAAAGCAATAGGCTTTTCTTCATTTTCTTCTCCTTTCTACATTAAAGTTGCTGCACAAGAATGTTTAGACGCAAAAGAATAGACATAAAAAGGCTTAGTGTAGCTTGGACTGGCTAGTACTATAGAATCAAAAATAGCTTCTTTGATCTCTTCAAATGTTTCTTTAGCCACTGGTGTCCATTCTATCTTGGTGTCCTTTTTCGACATGGTGTTCAATGGTTGTATAATTTCTGCAAACCTAGTATTGAACTTTCTAACAAAATTACTTTTGTTAAAGAATGATTTCCATTTTTTCTTACTGTTTGGCAATTGTAACTTATTAATTCCTTCCACTCTATCTAGATCAATATAGATTCTATTTTTAGAAATAATGTGCCCCAATAACTTGCCCTCAGTTACCCCAAATACACATTTCTTTGTGTTTAAAGAAATTCCATGCACCTCTCGCATCTTTTCAGCACTTTTCTTAGGTCATCTACATGGGTAGATATATCTTTAGAAAACCAAGAAAGATCATCCATGTAAATCACAATTTACATTTACCTATTAATCCATGAAACACAATATCCATAGCTCTTTGAAATGTAGCACTTGCATTGATTAGGCCAAATGACATTCTTATGTTTGGATAATTACCCCATTTACATGTGAATATGGTCTTTAACCTATCTTCCTTGTCTACTAAAACCTTATTATAACCAGAAAATCCATCGAGGAAAGACATCATTTTAGCACCATTCACTGCTTGTAAAACTTCATCTAATGGAGGTAATGGGTAATTATCTTTCTTAGATGTCTTATTAAGATTCCTAAAATCAACACAAAGTCTGATGTCGCCTTTTTCTTTCTCATAGGTACTAGGTTAGCTACCCAAGTGGAATGTCTTACTGGAAAAATTATCCTTGCAGACAATAATTTTTAACCTCTTTGAAAATCAGGGTCTCTAATATAGTGTTTACTGGCCTTTGTTTCTATCTAAACGGTTTCACCCCTAGCCTTAATGGAATCACATGTGCTATGATAGAGGTGTCATATATTTTCAGATCTTCATAAGTCCATGCAATCACACATTTTTACTCTTTTAATACTCACGCAATCTCTTTCCTTAGTTCCTCAAAGAAAGATTTTCCAATTAATACATTCTGAGGGTTTTGTTCTGTTCCTAAGTTGAAAGGATCACACTTACCTACTTCAGTTTTAGGAAGATCCTTTTGTCTAACAACTCCATCGAATTCAAAGATCTTTTCCATTTCTATCACTCCCTTGGACAGGAAGTTACTTTTCAATTTTACTACCTCCTCTTCATCCCAAGAGATCTCTGGTCTTTCTTGTTCATCAATAATTTGTGTTTCAAACACATCATGATTGGTAATGAAATCTATAATCTATTGATCACCTTCAATACTTGGAAATGTGTTATATTGTCTGGTATACTTGGAATATTCACTAGTTGCATTGCAAATCTCTTCAATCCTGACACAGCTAAGGGCTCAAGGGTAACTGCTAAAGCATCTGAATCTTGATTTAACTCCCTAGGAATATGTATGATATTGAAAGCATCAAACTGTTCAATTAAATTATAAACCTTATGTCTATAACCCACCATTTTATGAAAATTGCAAGCATACAACTTTCTGACTTGCCCTACTACTAATTTAGAATCAGACATAACATGCTGAATCTTAACTTTCTTCTTGATGGCCATTACCAATCCATGTACTAATGCTTCATATTCAACTACATTGTTAGTGCAGGGAAATTGCAATCTAAAGGCTGCCAAAAAGGACTTACCATTAGGATCAATGAGCTTAACTCCTACTCATGCTCCTTGTTCGAACTTTGATCCATCACACTTTAAGGTCCACATTTTTTTTTATGAACTGGAACCTTTGTTCTTACAGGAAGTATTTTATTTACTTCATTCTTTATAGGAATGCTCATATTCTCATGTACTTTTGTCTGAACTATAGGTATCATTTCCTTCTCTGTCTATCTATGAGATTTAGACTGATTGATATCTTTTGTTTTTACATCCTCATTTGGATTCCTTAGTACATCATTATCATCTTCATGAAAATGCAACTTAGGCTCATTTAGAACATGTTTTCCCTTTTTCTTTCCCATTAATTCTACACATTTCCTGTGTTGATATTCAATTATTTCTTTGTACATTCCACATTTCTCCTCAGAATGAGAAGTCCTATAAACTCTGCACCAATTATTATACAACCCACATTGAATAGGAGCCCCTTGTTGGATGCACTTCTCCATTTCTTGTCTTATGATTTAACCGAAGTTATTCATGGCATTATCTTCTTCATTAGAAGAAACGTGATCTTATTCAATGAACACATTTGTTCCACTATCAGTAGGTCTTGTTTCAAATTCAAAGGCTAAAATTTTTTCTATTTGGACTCCTTTGTTTGAAACCCTATAAACACCAGGTTCGATAGAAGCATACAATACCTCATTTGTCCTATTATATTCTGTGATCATGTGTTTCATCCTAGGTTTAGCCTCAATTCTTATTTGGTTTGGAATGCCTCTCCAAGGCAACCACATGTGAGAAAAGTCAGTTGACATATATCCATTTAGAGTTTTAGACCAATCTCTACTCAATAACATACCATGACTAGAATGTCTACAACTTGAATGTCAATGCACTGATTCACTCTAGGATTAGAAGCTAATTGCATTTGAATATGCATTAGTTCACCTACCACATTGACCTTAGATTTATCTAAATGGGTAACAAATTTGGCAGACTTCATAGGGGTAAGTCCTAAAGTCTTACATATTCTTGTTGTGATGCTCACAACATGCCCCATTTTACTTCTTAGCAAAATGATGACCCCTACTGTAGCTGGCTTTTGTTGCTTTTGTGTGTGTTTTTTCTTGGTGGTAAAGGGAAAAAGAAACCAAAAGTTACAAAACTGATTGAAAATAATGAAAAAATCACATTGAGTACCAGTGCATAGTATAGGTGAATTCCTTGTCAGAAACGAACAAGGGTTGCTTTTTGAACCATCTCAAAATTCCCTGTATTTTGCAAGTTATAAGCATTTTTAGTAAATGTACATTAGAGGGTTTGTGGTTTGTATATACAAAGTTGTTTGGATATACAAATTTATTTCATATACAAATGCATTTGTATATCATGCTTTTGTGTTAGTCGCAAAAAGGGAAGTTATCAGGTTTTGTATGTTGTTATACTTGTATACATTTCTTGATAATCGTTTTATTTTCATATACAAGTCGGGCCTAAAATGAGTTAAAGTTGAAATGAATAAGTGTTGAAATCTACTATGTATTTATCACTTTGTATATTTGGCAAATGGAAGACATACAAAGTAAATATACAAAAGGTTATACATAGCATGGAACTGAAAAAGTATTAAAGTTGACATAATCGTTGTATGTTTTTCACTTTGTATATGTTCAGTTATATACATTGCAGTTTATATACAACACGGAATTGAGAGAAAATTAAAATATGGTATAATTAATGCATCAGGATTTAGTGTATATTGCAGGATACATTGATTTATACAAGCCACGAAACTGAAGAGTTATCAAAGGTAGTTAAGTTGATGTATATTGTGCTTTGTATATTTCTTATATACAACGCTGATATACATTGCACTTTATACAAACCGAAACCAAAATCATTATGGAATAAAGTTAAACTATTGTATGTTTTGGTCTTTGTATGTTTTGGAATCTACAAGGTGAAATATACAAGGTTTTATATACATTGCAGACGTGAAGGTAAATGCAATATGATTTATAACAGTTTGAAGTCTGAAAATTCAATAAGAAGTAAAAGCACTGTGGAAAGACACTATTGAGAGGTAGGGTGGACCCCACTGTATGTACATGTTTGCTTTTATAATAACCATGTATATTTTGTGATATAAAAGTAGTTGTACATTTAAAAGATGCAAGGCAGAGATACAAGGTGGATTTGTCACAAAAGTTAAAAATGGTAAATTCTTTGTATGTTTGGGCGTTTGTATGTTTACGATAGACAATGCCGAGGTACAAAGAAACAAAGGCATCGTGGAGAGAAAAAAGGTAAGGAAATGAATGTTTATGGTGTTTGTATGTGCATTTATACAACATAATATACAAGTGCGATATACAAAACTAAAGATACAAAGATGTATGGAAAAGGTAAAAAGAGAAAAAGAGCATTAGTTGATAGTATGCATAAAGTGCTTGTATGTTTAGAGATACAACGAAAATATACAAAAGAAACATACAAGGAAATATACAAAGAAAAGGGTATGCATGTTGAATTAAGCTAACGGTCAAAAGTTCAAAAAACTTAAGCACTGAATGAAAAGCCAAAGGTTTTAGTGCATTAATTGCTGTAATTAATGCAGATTTAACACTCAAACAAAGTGAAATTTAACAAGGGTTAGGGAAATTTTAATGTTATTTTGATTGCAAGATATACTGTTGAGAGTGAAAAATTGCAGAAAAGAGAGCTGTTGCAGTGGTTAAACAGAATTTACCAGAGCGACAATAGTTACAGTAGCTGGACAAAGGTGAAAATAGTAAAAGTAAGTCAACAGGTATACGGTAATGGAAAACAGGTATTTATCCCAAAATGCTGTTTATTTTCAATTGGTAAAATACTGTTAATTTCAGTAATTTCATTGCAAAACGTAAGCATTGGTCAAATCGCTATTAATTATCTGAGTAGAGATTAATGAATTTAGAGATTAAAACATAAAAAGGGAAAAAATAAATTAGGGTGAAATAGTAAAAACATGAATTCATGGTAAGAACCCTAGACTGAAAATTGAAAGAAAGTTAAAAGAAATATGTTTCTACATGATGGCCCCTAAATAGAGGAAAGATATAGGGGAAGAGTTGAAAAAAGAAAGAAAACCTTGGAAAGAGGTAGAGAAAGAGGAATTACCAATTCACATAGGTTATCCATCATTGATTAGTACAAGTGGAATGGGCACAAACACGAACATTGGAAATTATGATGCAGAAGATGTGCTAAAGAAGATCACTATTGCTAATGCTTCTCCTGAGATGAAACGTATCTAACAAAGTGGATTATACAGAGCTGCAGGTTTCCCACTGGCAATGGAGGCTAGGGATTTGTGTCTGGATTGTGTTACTTTATATGATCCGTCTACAAGAAAGATCAGACTATATGACATATTGATTGTTGATCTAACCACAGAAGGCATTGCAAAGACTTTTGGATTGGATATTATTGAGATGATGTGTGATATTGATATTGACCAATATAATGAGGACTTCCATACCAATGAAAGAGAATGCAAGAGTAAAATATTTCACAACTGGTACAACCTAGAAAGTAAACCTAAAGCTATCGCCAAGATACCAAAAAACCTGATAAGGATATACTTTAAAGAAGAGATTTATTTGATGATAACCATGCTGAATAGGTTGGTTGGAATGAGAGATGGTACTAAATGTGAACCATGGATGTTCACTGTAATTGAATTCATAAGAACAGGAAAAAAGGAGCAAGGGCAGATTAATTGGGCCAAAGCAATAAGCACAGCTATCTGGAGGCAGGCCATGCAGAGAAAACAGAAAATGTTGTCCTTTTATTTGTCTTCTTATGTACTATACTCATGTACTACAGAAATCAAACCTTATATTCATGGAATAGAAAGGGTAGGTGCCTTAGGGAATGGTCCTAATCAGAGATTAGTGTATGAACACTACCCTATCTTATAAGAGGAAAATGCCTTAAAGAAATTTGCTTTAGTTAATGATGTTTGTTATACTTACCTAGTAAGGATATTAAGAGAAGAGCCTGACAAGAGGTTATCTAAAGGTACAGATGATGCAATCAGATTGCACAGTGCTTGGTTTATACAGTTTGAGAATTTTACTTACATAAGGACTAAGGGCTTTGAAGGAAAACCATTTATGTTGCCTAGGTATCCTTCTGACAAGTTGATTGTGTTGGAGTTTTCAAGACCAAATTTGAATGTTTTAAGAATGTATAAAAACAAGTTCAATAATAGAGGAAATGTAAAGCTACCTTGGGCTATTGGCAAATACTCCCGCTACAATGAAGAGGTTGCAGGGTATTCTTAACAAGAACTAAAATACTATGGTTTTCAAGAGTTTGATTTAACAAGGAGATTTGATCCTTTCCATATGATTCAGAATTTTGTAGATAAAAATTATAAACATCTGATACATATTGAAGATTTCTGGGATGACTGCAAAAATGACAGGGAAGTAAGAAAAAGAGCTCACAAAAGATTAACTATTGAGCAGATGAAGTCTATAGGGAATATATATGTGCCCCCAGAGGTTCAAGATGATGATAGATTGTTACATCACAGCTATGCAGTAGCTAGGTTGGCTCCTATTACAGAGCTAGATTGGTCAAAACCATGGAATACATCTCTGGATGAAGTATCTGAACCAATAATATTATTTTCAAAAACATGGCTGAGAGATAAAATTGAAGAACTCAAAGTTGAAGGAAAAGAGGTCACCTACCCAAAGAAGGGGAGGAAAAGAAAAGTGGAACCTAGTGAAGACCTACAATGTTTTTATAAAAAGAAGAGAAAAATTGTTGAGGCAAAGATTGTAGAAAGAGATAAGAATGCCACTTTGATAGATCCATATGCTCTAGGGATAATAATAGCAGTAGCATCATATACTTTTGTTGATGCAAAATCAATGAGTCATGAAATAAGTGTAGAAGAGGCACAGAATGCTAAAGAAGCAGCAAGACAACAAGTTAGAAGGGCAATTCCAATAAGTATGTCTAAAGGTGAAACTTCTAAATAAGCTGGTGTAATCAGAGTAGAAGAAGTAGGTGAAAAGATGGGTTACATATCGAGTGCCTCCACTTCACCTGAGCAAAGAAAGACATATGTTAAAGTAAAAGCAGAATTGCCTAAAGAGAGGCAACAAGAATAAGAAATTCACAAGGCTCAAACTGTGGAAACTGTGAATATTGAGAGCAGTGATAGTGAAGAAAGAAAAATGTATAAAGGCAAAGAGATTGACATAGAAGAAGATTCCAGTGATTTTCTGAGTGAGGAAGAAGGGCCAAGCAATCTAGCTGAAGTAGGAATTGAGCATGGCATGGACCATGAAGAAGAAAAAGTACAAGAAGAAGTAGGATCAGTGGATCCATTTTGTACTTTAGTGCCACCTAAAATTATTAAGGACGTGTAGGAGGAAGCACATAAAATTGAAGAATCTAAGAAAGAAGAGGTACTTGAAGAAATGATTACAGAAGCACATGCTTCAGCAGAAGAGGAAACAAAAGAAGATACCTCAGGTATTGATGCTTTAAACATGTTGAATATGTATGGTGAGCCAGGTGAGGAAGAGAAGAATACAAAAAATATGCAAGAGCAAGAAGAAAAGGTAAAACAAGATGATGCAGAAACAAGTTCACCTGTACATGCAAAGGAAATACAAACAAAAAATATAGACAAAATAGAAGGTAAGGATAAGAAGCCTAAAAGTACAGAAGAAATAGAAAGAATGTATGAAAATGAACTGGATGAAGGAGCAGAAGATGTTAAGATGCAAAATTAAGGACAAGCTCATTATGAGGATGATCAAGAGAAAAGACCATTAGAAGGAGAAGCTCATGAAAAAGAGATTGATGCTGGAGGGGACACTGAAATAGAAGAGGAAGAAGATGAGGTTGAATCAAAAGAACAGCTAAATAATCCTATGGAACAGGAGCCTCCACTTCAACAGCAAAATCTAGAACAACAAGAAGAAAAGAAATAAGAGCAACAACATGAACAACAACAAGAGGAAGAAGTTGAAATAGAGAAACCTCGTGAAGAGGTGATTGATGAAGATAAAGTTGTAGAAGGTATAAAGGAGGTTCCTGCATGGTTGGAAAAGGAAATAAGAAATAAGGATAAAGAGGTACAGTTAGTACCAATAGATATTAAGAGCTTGATAGGTGGTGATACTCCAAGAAAAGAAAAGAGGAGAGCTAGAACAATGTCAGCCATAAAGAGAGGTCCAGATGGATCCAGAATGTTAAACCTAGCCATTCCATAGAAAGAAAAGCCAAAAGGAGAAATAACTTTGGAGGAATATAAAATATTGAATTTGGATCTTAGGCATAACACAAGAGAACAACATATTAATGAATGGGAAGACATGCATCATTTGACAGCAGAGATGCTGATGAAAGACAAGGACAAACAAGATTACTTGAAGGGACACATTATCTAGCTTCAACAACTTATTAAAGGGATATTTGATCCCAGTGCCACAGTACTAGAATTGCCCGATAACATAGCAGTAGTGTCAAAGGAAGAAATACAAGACATGAAAAATAAAAGGCTAAAGGATAATATTTTTTATGAATGGTTCAATAATTTTATGCAAGAAGGTGAACAAACAATAAGGCAAGCTGTGAGCAGTTGGAAGCTAAGTGCAAAAGAAAAGAATAAATGTCTAATACTTATACACAAGTGCCAAAGAAGAAAAGAAGAATGAAGGTCTAAAATTGAATAGTTGACAGAAGTGGAAGGAAGAGCAGAAGAATTGATTAATGAAGGACCACTTACTATCACATTGGCAAATCAAGTGCCACAAATAATATTAGAGCTTAAGTTTGAGGAAGATAATCTCAGGAAATGTGTAGTAGTCATATAGAATTTAGAAGAGAAAGTAGATGAAATGATCAGGATACATAAGAGGATAACAGAAAGATTACTGCATCATGAATGTATAGAGATGCCAGTGTATAACTTAGAAAGGGCATTAATAGAGTTCAATGCCATATTTGCACCTTGCATAGAAAATCTTGATGTGAATCTCAGCAAGCAGATGATGGATGTATAGGCTCCTACTTCTGAGTTCTTAGTTCCTAAAGGTAATGAAATAGTACCCTCAAGATACGATACTGCTCTAGTCTTAGAAACTTTTACCTTTAGAGAAGAAGAAGATGACCAATTGTTAGAGGATGAACCATATTTTTGTGAAAACCTATATCCTGAGACAGGCTTAGTACTAAATACTTTTCAGTTTCCATTTGAAACTAAAAATGAGGTGTTGTGTGAGACAGAGGAGGTGCAAGCCTTCCAACAGTAAAGTAAGAATCATACTTATAACCTAAGAAATAACCCTAGGCCAGGAGGTCCTTTCACCACTTCCACTCCTAATAATTTCAATACACCCCCAGACCAAAATGCTAGCAATAACCCTGCTATACTAAAAGCCAATCATAATACAAATAATGGAGTAGATGCACAAAAAATTCAAACATATAAAACAGAGACTGTAGAGACGATGAGATTGATGAGCTATCTGTCAGAAGAAATAAAGAAAATTAAGGTCAATATACCTTTGTGTGAATTGTTGAAAACTCCAGGGGTTAGAAATGCTTTTATTAAATCCTTGGATGCATCTATGACAGGTGAGGTTTCTACTGAGGTAAATGTTCCTAATAGGGATACACAGTCCAAAGAAAAAAGTAAGAAGGTTGAGCAGCCATCCAACACCAATGTTGTAATGTATGCAGATAAAAAGATGCTCCTCCTTTCTTGTTAACCATTAGACTGTGTGGAAAGAACATACACAATTGTATGGTAGATTTAGGTGCCTCAACCAATGTAATGCCTTTAGGGATATGTAAAACTTTAAGGCTAACCCCTGCTAAATCTGCCAAAGTCGTTACATAGCTAGACAAAACCGAAGTTAATGTGATTGGAGAATTAATGCATATTCATATGCAATTAGCTTCAGACCCCAGGGTAAGTCAGTTAATTGACATCCAAGTAGTTGATATACCTATAAATTATGGGATGTTATTGAGTAGACACTGGTCAAAGACTTTGAATGGATATATGGCCACTGATTTCTCACATATGTGGTTACCTTGGAGAGGTGTGCCAAATCAGATTATAATAGAAGCGGAACCCAGGATGAAACACATGATCATAAAGTACAATAGGACTAACAAAATATTGTATGCTTCTATTGAACCTGGTGTTTACAGCGTTACTAATAAAGGGGTATAGATTGAGGAAATCTTAATGCTAAATTTTAGAGAAAAGCCTGTCAACAAGGAAACAATATTATTTATTGAGTTAGATGGAAATTCTTCTAATGAAGAAAATAATGCATTGAATAATTTTAGTCAGGACATCGGACAAGAAATAGAAAAGTGCATAGAACAAAACATTCTAGTTCAATGCAAGTTATACAAAAATAAGTGTAGAGTTCATGGTATGCCACATTCTGAAGAGAATTGTAGAATGTGCAGAGATATTGTTGAATATCAGTACATAAAATGTACAAAGGGGATGGAACCCCAAGAAGGAAAGGTTAATCAACCAGAGAGTTATTTTTAGAAAACATAAATGGATCAACTCCAGATCTAAGAAAAGAGGCAAAAGGTAAAAGTGTTTGTCATTCTGAGCTATAAAATGAAAAGATCAGTGTACAAGTAAATGAATTACCTGTGAGTAAACATGATAGCAATGCACTTGTGATAGAAAAGATAAAACATGCTAAAATAAAAAATAAAAAGAATAAAGATGACATGTGGACATTAAAATGTGATGGTTCCAAATCTAAACAGGGTGCATGTGCTGGGGTAGAACTTATAGATCCTCATGGAAAATCATACTTAGCAGCATATAGGCTACAGTTTGCTTGTACTAACAATGTTGCAGAGTATGAAGCTTTAATCTACGGACTGGTCATGGCTATAAAGAAGAAGGTAAAAATGACCTGAGTATTTTCAAATTCTGAGCTAGTAGTCAGGTAGGTAAGAAAATTATATGCATGCAACTACAAGAAAATGGTTTGTTACAGGTATAGGGTATGGGATTTAATAGAGTCATTTGATGCTTTCAATATAGAGCATATCCCTAGAGAATTAAACCATAGGCTAGATGCACTAGCAGTTTCTGCTAGCACTTTAGAACCATTAACACTGTTAGGATTGAAAAGATTTGCTATAGAATTAGTGAATTTGCCTAGTGTACCAGATAATGTAACTCATTTTCAGGTATTTGAGGGGAATCAGAAAATTGTGGATTTTCTAACTTGCAATGAGGTATTTGAGGCTCAAATTATTGATGAACAAGAGAGGCTTGATGTGTCTTGGGATGAGGAGGACATAATCAACTTAAAAAGAAATTTCTTGCCTAAAGGAGTGATAGAGTTAGAACAGATCTTTGACTTTGACAGAGTAGTAAAATAGAAGGACTTGCCTAAAACAGAGGGAGGTAAGTGTGATCCGTATAACTTAGGAACAGAGCAGAATCCCCAGAATGTACAAATTGGAAAGTTCTGTACTGAGAAGATTAGAGCTGAAGTTATTGATGTTTTGAAAGATTATAAACATGTTATAGCATGGACATATGAAGACCTAAAGACATATGATACGTCCATCATCACTCATGTGATACCTTTAAAACCAAATATCAAACCATTCAGGCAAAAGAAAAGGCCTGTGAATGCAATTTTAGAACCTATGATATTTGAGGAAGTGAAAAAACTGTTGTCTGCTAGAATAATTTTCCCTATCAGACACTCAACCTAGGTAGATAACTTAGTACCTGTTAGAAACAAAAGTGGAGATATCAGGTTATACGTAGATTTTAGGAATTTGAACAAGGCATCTGAGAAAGATAATTATCCTCTGCCTCCCATAGATGAAGTGCTGCAAGCAATGAATGGGGCTAAGATGATGTCTTTTCTGGATAGGTTTTCAAGGTATAACCAAGTCCTAGTTGATAAGGAAGACAGGTTGAAAACCACTTTTACATGTAAATGGGGTAATTATGCTTACAGGAGAACGCCGTTTGGTCTAATCAATGCAGGTGCCACTTTTTAACGAGCCATGGATATTGCATTCCGTGGACTGTTAGGTAAGTGCATTGTAATTTATATGGATGATTTAACTGTGTATTCTAAGGATGCATCTACTCACGCTGAAGATCTGAGAAGAGTCCTCAAGAGATGCAAAAGGTATGGAATTTCGCTTAACCCTAAGAAATGTGTATTTGGAGTAACAAAAGGAAAACTATTAGGACATGTCATTTCTGAGAATGGGATATCAATTAATCCTAATAGAATAGAGGGAATCAAGAAATTGCAATTACCAAACACTAAAAAGGAATTAAAATCATTTTTTGGTAAAATTAATTTTGTCAGGAAGTTCATTACAGGGTTTGCAGAGATTGTGCGACCATTAAACGCCATGTTGAAGAAAGATGCGGATATAGAATGGACACCAGTGGCAAAAGCTACATTTGAAGATATCAAGGAGGCAATTTCTGAAGCTCTTGTATTAGCCAGTCTAGATTACACAAAGCCATTCTATATTTATTCTTTTGCATCCACACATTTAGTTGCAGCTACTTTGACGCAGAAAGGAGAAAATGATGAAGAGAAGCCAATAGCTTTTATGAGTGCACCTCTGAAAGATGCATAGTTGAAGTATCTAGATATAGAAAGACAAGTGTTCGCACTGGTAAGAGCAGTAAAAAAATTCAGACATTACATCTTACACAGTCAGGTTAAGGCTATAGTACCAGATGCAGCAGTGAAGATGCTGCTGATGCAAAATGAGCTTGGAGAGAAAAGAGCTAAGTGGATCACAATTTTGCAAGAATTTGGCATGGAAATCATCCCTGTGAAGTTGGTCAGGGGACAAGATCTAGTGCAAACCATAGCCAATAAAGACCCAAATTTGGTAAAGCAGTAATATGTATTGAATACTAATGAGACATTAGGGTGGTATGACGATTTGAACACTTTTCTTATATCAGGAAAGTACCCAAACAAGATGAAATCTTCACAAAGAAGGGCTTTAAAGATCAAAGCACAAAAATACATGGTACAAGGAGGTCTTCTATTCAAGAAGAACCATGAAGGAATATATTTGAGATTTCTGAATAGAGATGAAGCAGATAAGGTGTTGCTAGACCTGCATGATAAGTATGGAACTGCTCATGGTTCCCATTTAGCCACCACACATAAGATATTGAGAGCAGGTTATTATTGGCCTACTATGTTTAAAGATAAAGATAAGGGAAGAAATCAAGCCAATCCATTACATCCAGTAATAGAGTCTAGGCCATTTGCACAGTGGGGCTTAGATTTCATTGGAGTCATAAATCCTCCATCATCTGTAGGACATAAATTTATACTGACAGTGACTGATTACTGTACAAGGTGGACTGAAGCCACATGTTGCAAATTCTCTACTACTGAGGTAGTCATCAAATTCCTTGAAGAGAACATAATAACCAGGTCTGGGGCTCCTTATTCGTTGGTATGTGACAATGGCCCTACATTTTCTTCTTTAAAATTTTCTAAATGGGCATTTGAACATGGAATTATTTTAAAGTTTTCTTCAAACTATTATCCTCAGGGGAATATGTTAGCTGAGTCAAGAAATAAGATTTTATTACATATAATCAAAAAGCTAATTGAAAAGAACCCAAGAGAATGGAACACCTTACTGAAATATGCACTGTGGGTAGATAGGACCAAGGTTAAATCGGCATTAGGCAATACACCCTATTACTTAGTTTATGGGACTGATCCCATACTTCTAGTTAATTTAAAAATACCAGTTTGGAAGTTTACTAATGAATACTTAGGCTTTGGTGATCACAGAGAAGCCAGAATAATCCAACTGTTGGAATTAGATGAGAAAAGAGATCAAGCCATTGAAAAGTTTGCTAAACATCAGGTAGTGGTAAAGAGATGGTTTGACAAAAGGGCAAGAGTTAAAACATTTAAAATTTTAGACTTAGTGCTGTGCTGGGACAAAGCACATGAGAAAAAGAGAAGTCATGAAAAATTTGACAAGTTATGGTTAGGTCCATTACAAGTGTCATGAATAATAGGAGACAACACTTTCAGGCTCAACACCTTGACTGGAGAAGATGTGCCATTACCAGTTAATGGCCAACACTTGAAACATTACTTTCAGGCTTGAGGTATGGGTGGTTGGTCTATTGTATCATAATGTGAATAATATATAGTTGTTTGGGTTTTTGTTTTTGTTTTTGTTTTGTTTGTTTTGTTTTGGTTTGTGTGTTGTGTTTCTTTAGTAGGGATGTTTGTTTTGTTTTAGAGTATACAGGGGTAGATTAACAACCACTGAAAATAATATAAAATTTAGAACATTCAGTTAATTATCTAAAATTTGTGCATAATTTGTTGTGACTATCATGAATGTAAAAGTTAGTTGATTTGGGAAATTTTGTATTCAATAAGAATTGGTTGAGTATTCAAGGGAAGTTCTCACAATGACACACCTAAAATCCTTGGGTTTGTTGAACCTACCAGTGTAGATATTAGGTGAAAAATCAGAGGTCACCCTTGCTACCATTACAATTCTCAGCTTAATTTTAGCAAGTGACTGTTCCTTGCATCATGAAGTTATAATTGAAATATCTTATGAAATATCTGTCGAATGCAAAATATAAAATATAAATAAATAAATAAAATAGATTTTATTGAAATCCAGGTTAAGTCATCTAAGTAACTCTACCGGGGCTATAGATGCTTGCTGGCAGTGGGGCTCTACTTAGGAGAATTGTAATGATAACCTTGTCGGGGCTATAGACGCCTATTGGCAGCAAGGCTCTATCTGGTTGGCTATGAGGGAATGACATCAACCAGGTAGTCTAATGTCAATCACTAGTTTTTTCAATGGATTTTCAAGATGAGGATTATTAATCACGTGCACCCACTTAAACTGAAAATTGAAAATTCATGCACCTTATTGAATACATTAGGTTTCAAGTTAAATGATGATTTACAGAAAAGATAGTTAGAAATTATGAATTTATTTCATTTTGTTTTCTTTAATGGTTTTAATTTAATTGTTTTATTTGGTTGCTAGTTGTTGTGATGCTCACAACATGCCCCATTTTACTTCTTAGCAAAATGAGGACCCCTGCTGTAGCTGGCTTTTGTTGCTTTTGTGTGTGTTTTCACTTGGTGGTAAAGGGAAAAGGAAACTAAAAGTTACAAACCTGATTCAAAATAATGAAAAAATCACATTGAGTACCAGTGCATAGTATAGGTGAATTCCTTGTCAGAAATGAACAAGGGTTGCTTTTTTAACCTTCTCAAAATTCCCTGTATTTTGCAAGTTATAAGAATTTTTAGTAAATGTACCTCAGAAGCTTTGTGGTTTGTATATACAAAGTTGTTTGTATATACATAGTCATTTCATATACAAATGCATTTGTATATCATGCTTTTGTGTTAGTCGCAAAAAGGGAATTTATTTGTATGTTGTTATACTTGTATAAATTTCTTGATAATCATTTTATTTTCATATACAAGTTGGGCCCAAAATGAGTTAAAGTTGAAATGAATAAGCGTTGAAATCCGCTATGTATTTATCACTTTGTATATTTGGCAAATGGAAGACATACAAAGTAAATATACAAAAGGCTATACATAGCGTGGAACTAAAAAAGTATTAAAGTTGACATAATCGTTGTATGTTTTACACTTTGTATATGTTCAGTTATATACATTACAGTTTATATACAACACGAAATTGAGAGAAAATTAAAATACGGTATAATTAATGCATCAAGATTTAGTGTATATTGTAGGATGCATTGATTTATACAAGCCACAGAACTGAAGAGTTATCAAAGGTAGTTAAGTTGATGTATATTGCGCTTTGTATATTTCTTATATACAATGCTGATATACATTGCACTTAATACAAACTGAAACTAAAATCATTATGGAATAAAGTTAAACTGTTGTATGTTTTGGTCTTTGTATGTTTTAGAATGTACAAGGTGAAATATACAAGGTTTTATATACATTGCAGATGCAAAGGTAAATGCAATACGATTTATAACAGTTTGAAGACCGAAAGTTCAATAAGAAATAAAAGCATCGCGGAAAGGCACTATTGAGTGGTAGGGTGGACCCCACTATACGTACATGTTTGCTTGTATAATAACCATGTATATTTTGTGATATACAAGTAGTTGTACATTTAAAAGATGCAAGGCAGAGATACAAGGCGGATTTGTCACAGAAGTTAAAAATGGTAAATTCTTTGTATGTTTGGGCATTTGTATGTTTACGATAGACAATGCCGAGATACAAAGAAACAAAGGCATCGCAGAGAGAAAAAAGGTAAGGAAATGAATGTTTATGGCATTTGTATGTGCATTTATACAATAGAATATACAAGTGCGATATACAAAACCAAAGATACAAAGATGTACAGAAAAGGTAAAAAAGAGAAAAAGAGCATTAGTTGATTGTATGCATAAAGTGCTTGTATGTTTAGAGATACAACAAAAATATACAAAAGAAACATACAATGAAATATACAAAGAAAAGGGTATGCATGTTGAATTAAGCTAATGATCAAAAGTTCAAAAAACTTAAACACTGAATGAAAAGCCGAAGGTTGTAGTGCATTAATTGTTGTAATTAATGCAGATTTAACACTCAAACAAAGTGAAATTTAACAAGGGTTAGGGCAATTTTAATGTTATTTCGATTGCAAGATATACTGTTGAGAGTGAAAAGTTGCAGAAAAGAGAGCTGTTGTAGTGGTCAAACAGAATTTACTAGAGTGACAATAGTTACAGTAGCTGGACAAAGGTGAAAATGGTAAAAGTAAGTCAACGGGTAAACGGTCATGGAAAATAGGTATTTATCCCAAAATGCCATTTATTTTCAGTTGGTAAAATACTGTTAATTTTAGTAATTTTGTTGCAAAACGTAAGCATTGGTCAAATCACTATTACTTAGTTGAGTAGAGCTTAATGAATTTAGAGATTAAAACATAAAAAGGGAAAAAATGAATTAGGGTGAAATAGTAAAAATAGGAATTCATGGTAAAAACCCTAGACTAAAAATTGAAAGGAAAGTTAAAAGAAGTATGTTTCTACAAGATGGCCCCTAAATAGAAGAAAGATACAGGGGAAGAGTTGAAAAAAGAAAGAAAACCTCAGAAAGACGTAGAGAAAGAGGAATTGCCAATTCACAGAGGTTATCCATTGTTGATTAGTACAAGTGGAATGGGCACAAACACGAACATTGGAAATTATGATGCAGAAGATGTGCTAAAGAAAATCACTGCTGCTGATGCTTCTCTTGAGATGAAACGTATTTGGCAAAGTGGATTATACAGAGTTGTAGGTTTCCCACTAGCAATGGAGGTTAGGGATTTGTGTTTGGATTGTGTTACTTTATATGATCCGTCTACAAGAAAGATCATGCTATATGACAAATTGATTATTGATCTAACCACAGAAGGCATTGCAAGGACTTTTGGATTGGATATTACTGAGAGGATGTGTGATATTGATATTGACCAATATAATGAGGACTTCTATACCAATGAAAGAGAATGCAAGAGTAAAATATTTCACAACTGGTACAACCTAGAAAGTAAACCTAAAGCTGTAGCCAAGATACCAAAAAACCTGATGAGGATATACTTTAAAGAAGATATTTATTTGATGATAACCATGCTGAATAGGTTTGTTGGAATGAGAGATGGTACTAAATGTGAACCATGGATGTTCACTGTAATTAAATTCATAAGAACAAGAAAAAAGGAGCAAGGGCAGATCGATTGGGCAAAAGCAATAAGCACAACTATCTAGAGGCAGGCCATGTAGAGAGAATAGAAAATGTTGCCCTTTTATTTGTCTTCTTATGTATTATACTCATGTGTTGCAGAAATCAGACCTTATATTCATGGAATAGAAAGGGTAGGTACCGTAGGGAATGGTCCTAATCAGTGATTAGTGTATGAACACTACCCTATCTTACAAAAGGATAATGCCTTAAAGAATTTTGCTTTGGTTAATGATGTTTTTTATACTTACCTGGTAAGGATATTAAGAGAAGAGCTTGACAAGAGGATATCTAAGGGTGTAGAGGATGCAATCAGATTACATAGTTCTTGGTTTATATAGTTTGAGAATTTTACTTACATAAGGACTGAGGGCTTTAAAGGAAAACCATTTATGTTGCCTAGGTATCCTTCTGACAAGTTGATTCTATTAGAGTTTTCAAGATAGAATTTGAATGTTTTTAGAATGTACAAAAACAAGTTCAATAATACAGGAAATGTAAAGCTACCTAGGGCTATTGGCAGATACTCCTGCTACAGTGAAGAGGTTGCAGGGTATTCTCAACAAGAACTAAAATACTATGGTTTTCAAGACTTTGATTTAACAAGGAGATTTAATCCTTTCCATAAGATTCAGAACTTTGTAGATAAAAATTATAAACATCTGATACATATTGAAGATTTCTGGGCTGACTGCAAAAATGACAGGGAAGTAAGAAAAATAGCTCACAAAAGATTAACTCTTGAGTAGATGAAGTCTATAGGGAATATATATGTGCCCCCAGAGGTTCAAGATGATGATAGATTGTTACATCACAGCTATGCAGTAGCAAGGTTGGCTTCTATTACAGACCCAGATTGGTCAAAACCATGGAATACATCTCTGGATGAAGTATCTGAACCAATAATATTATTTTCAAAAACATGGCTGAGAGATAAAATTGAAGAACTCAAAGCTAAAGGCAAAGAGGTCGCCTACTCAAAGAAGGGGAGGAAAAGAAAAGCAGAACCTAGTGAGGACCTACAATGTTTTTATAAAAAGAAGAGAAAAATTATTGAGGCAAAGATTGTAGTAAGAGATAAGAATGCTACTTTGATGGATCCATATGATCTGGGGATAACAATAGCAGTAGCATTAGATACTTTTGTTGATGAAAAAATAATGAGTCATGAAATAAGTGCAGAAGAGGCACAGACTACTAAAGAAGCAGCAGGATAACCAGTTAGAAGGGCAATTCCAATAAGTATGTCTAAAGGTGAAACTTCTAAATCAGTTGGTGTAATCAGAGCACAAGAAGTAGGTGAAAAGATGGTAACATATCTAGTGCCTCCACTTCACCTGAGCAAAGAAAGACATATGCTAAAGTAACAGCAGAATTCGCTGAAGAGAGGCAACAAGAATCAGAAATTCACAAGGCTCAAATTGTGGAAACTATGACTATTGAAAGCAGTGATAGTGAAGAAAGAAAAATGTATAAAGGCAAAGAGATTGACATAGAAGAAGATTCCAGTGATTTTCTGAGTGAGGAAGAAGGGCCAAGCAATCTCGCTGAAGTAGGAATTAAGCATGGCATGGAACATGAAGAAGAAAAAGTACAAGAAGAAGTAGGATCAGTGGATCCATTTGGTACTTTGGTGCCACCTGAAATTATTAAGGACATGCAAGAGGAAGCACATAAAATTGAAGAATCTGAGAAAGAAGAGGTACCTGAAGAAATGATTATAGAAGCACATGCTTCAGCAGAAGAGGAAACAAAAGAAGATACCTCAGGTATTGATGCTTTAAACATGTTGAATATGTATGGTGAGCCAGGTGAGGAAGAGAAGAATATAGAAAATATGCAAGAGCAAGAAGAAAAGGTAAAAGAAGATGATGCAGAAACAAGTTCACCTATACATGCAAAGTAAATACAAGCAGAAAATAAAGACAAAATAGAAAGTGAGGGTAAGAAGCCTGAAAGTATAGAAGAAATAGAAAGAATGGATGAAAATGAACCAGATGAACAAGCAGAGGATGTTAAGCTACAAAATGAAGAACAAGCTCATGATGAGGATGATCAGGAGAAAAGACCATCAGAAGGAGAAGCTCATGAAAAAGAGATTGATGCTGGAGGGGACATTGAAATAGAAGGAAGAAGATGAGGTTGAATCAAAAGAACAGCTAAATAATCCTACGGAACAGGATCCTCCACTTCAACAACAAAATCCAGAACAACAACAAGAAGAACAACAACAAGAGCAACAGCATGAATAGCAACAAGAGGAAGAAGTTGAAATAGAGAAACCTCATGAAGAGGTGATTGATGAAGATAAAGTTACAGAAGGTAAAAAGGAGGTTCCTGCATGGTTGGAAAAGGAAATAAGAAAGAAGGATAAAGAGGTATAGTCAGTACCAATAGATATTAAGAGCTTGATAGGTGGTGATACTCCAAGAAAAGAAAAGAGGAGAGCTAGGACAATGTCAGCGATAAAGAGAGGTCCAGATGGATCCAGAATGTTAAACCTAGCCATTCCACAGAAAGAAAAGCCAAAAGGAGAAATAACTTTGGAGGAATATAAAATATTGAATTTGGACCTTGGGCATAGCACAAGAGAACAACATATTAATGAATGGGAAGACATGCATCAGGTGACAGCATAGATGCTGAAGAAAGACAAGGACAAACAAGATTACTTGAAGGGACACATTGTCCAGCTTCAATAACATATTAAAGGGATATTTGATCCCAGTGCCACAGTACCAGAATTGTCTGATAACATAGCAGTAGTGTCAAAGGAAGAAATACAAGACATGAAAAATAAAAGGCTAAAGGCTAATATTTTTGGTGAATGGTTCAATAATTTTATGCAAGAAGGTGAACAAACAATAAGGCAGGCTGTGAGAAGTTGGAAGGTAAGTGCAAAAGAAAAGAATAAATGTCTGATACTTATACACAAGTGCAAACAAGAAAAGAAGAATGAAGGTTTAAAATTGAATAGTTGACAGAAGTGGAAGGAAGAGCAAAAGAATTGATTAATGAATGAGCACTTACTATCACATTGGCAAATCAAGTGCCACAAATAATATTAGAGCTCAAGTTTGAGGAAGATAACATTAGGAAATGTGCAGTAGTCATACAAAATTTAGAGGAGAAAGAAGATGAAATGATAATGATACATAAGAGGATAACAGAAAGATTACTACAACATGAATGTATAGAGATGCTAGTGTATAACTTAGAAAGGGCATTAACAGAGTTCAATGCCATATTTGCACCCTGCATAGAAAATCCTGATGCGAATCTTAGCAAGTAGATGATGGATACGGTAATGGAAGAAAGTGTTAAAATAAAGAAATACAAGAAGAGAAGAGAGGGCTCATAGAACAGAGAGAAGAAGTTAAAAGAAGGAGTTGTAATGCAGGAGTACATTTTGGCTAAGAGTCTAGGAGGGGACCGCACCTTTGTGCAAAATGTAATCAGCAATTTCAAGAAATACTTGAAAAGATGAGAAGATAAGCAACAATAAAGGTTTGAAGAAGAAGTCAAATAAGGAACCTCAGTGAGAGAAAAGTCAATAAAGAAAAGGAGAATCTTATTTTTTTAAAGATTCCAAAAGGCATCCTTTGAGGGAGGGAAAAGATGCCAAATAGATATTTTGGCAGACGGTTAGAAACAAACATATACCATTGATCAGAAATAGAAGGATCCCAACCGTGGATTAAAGTGGTAGCCGTAGCAATTTGAAAGTTCAAAAATCTATATAAAAAAATGGCTACTTGTATATTATTTACACAGGGATTTATAGAAAATAGCTAGCAATTGTAGTTTGTTCTGAAACTTTGATAGAAAGAGTATTTTAGTATAGAGGAGGTTGCCTATGTCTGCACTAAGGAATGCGTGGAACATCCAACTTTCTTATTGTATCTGTAAAGCATTGTAAGTTTTTTGGTGAATTTGATTAATGAAGCTAAGAGTCATTCATACATTGTAAACCATTTATGACTGTGTTTTGAAATATAAGTGAATCTGGAAGTCTGCATCTATTTTCTGAGTGTCTTCTGGCTCTTCTTTATATTTGAAACAATTTCTCTTAAAGCTTGCAATCTTGGATGCATATTCATGAAAATACTCAGGATATTCGCATTTAGTGATTTAGTCTGCTGATTTAATTGAATTTGTTGTAATTCTTACCATGTGCACAATAGAGCATTTAGATCCTGTAGCAAGTGATGTAGAATTTGAATTTTCTCTAACTTTTCCCAAACTTTGAAATAATTAGCTAAAACACAAAAATCTAAAGAAGATTGTCTAACATTTGAAAGAATTGAGATCAATTGAGTTGATATTTGGCAATCTTTATAGATATTTGAAAAGAAAAGCATGTTTTAACATAAATCATTCAAAGCTTTGATATACAGTACCTGATTTGTGCAAAGAGATAGATAATCTGTTGATATTTGTAATAGTTTGCATAAATAGAGTCCAGTAAGTCAATAATCACCTTAAATCATGTAAGGCCCCTTGCATATTACAGCTTCATAGTAACCTATTGAACTGTCCAACAGGTCAAGACCTGACCATACGGAAACTTGGGATTAAGTAATCTTAATTAATTTCTTCATATCTTTCAAGATAGTTAGGTTCATTTTATGAATATTAACTTTTGTTATGAATGTGTAAAAACAATCATCAACAATTCCTAATGGCATGACGTTAGCTGAAGCTCCTGAATCTACCATATAGTTATGTAAATTCTTTCCAAAAACCCTCAAGGTTAATATAAAAGGAGGAGATTCCTTCTTTTTTGTGTACATCACTACATTAGAGTTCGCAGGTTGTTCGACATTCCTACCTGTATCTTTGGTCTATACATCTTTACCCTGATTATCTAAACTTACCAAATTATCTCTCGGTCCTAACTCATCTAGGGATTTCATGAATGCAGTTCATACCCCTGGACTCTTCAGTAACTCATATAAAGTTACATTAACCTTTATCTTGTTAATTTCTTTAGACATGTAATTCATCAGTTTTGAAGCTTCATTATAATTTGTCTTTCCTACCTAAACTTTTGGTGTTGTAGAAACACTAGTGCCATGATAATTAGATTTGGGAGGCACTGAGTTATTACTCACATGTTGATCAGGTGGGGTGTTAAGGTTATTTGGAGGTGTGGAGGTAGTAAAAGGGCCTCCTGGCTTATTATTGCTCCTCAGATGATAGGTATGATTCCTATTGGACTGTTGAAAGGCTTGTACCTCATCTGGTTCACACAACACCTCATTCTTAGTTTCAAAGGGAAACTAAAAGGTTTCTAATACTAAAGTTGATTCTAGATATAATCTTTCACGATAATACAGCTCATCCTCTACTATATGATTTTCCTCCTCTTTTGTTGAAAATGTAAAACTCTCTAAGACCATGGCTAACTCAAATCTTGAAGGTACTATCTCATTTCCATTAGGAATCAAGAGCTCAAATGTAGGGGCTTGTACCTCTACATTAAAGATACTAGCTGCTAATTGAAACAATGGACAATCAAGTTCAACATGCACATTAGTATTATGAATCCTACATCAGTTCTTCAGTGCTACATTGGCCATTTGTATCTTAGCAATCTCTTTGGACTCCTGATTGTTTGGATTCTCAAATGGAGAAGCTAGAGTACAATTATTCGGTCTTGTGTTCCATATTATAGGGAGTTTATGCTGATTTAGATTTTTATTGTCATTTCCCCAAGCCTTATTATCTCCATTATGTCCTTGATTTTGTGATCCATGTCCTTGGTGTTGATTCGATTTTGATTATGGCCTTCGTTTTGATTATGACTTTGATTCTAGTTTTGACTATGAGGATTTCTGCCATAGAAATTGTCATTCCTCAACTGAGTCATCTCAGTTGTTAACCTTTTTAAATGTGCAATAATTTCTTTCATTTCTTCCCTATCCTCTTGTGTGTTAGCCACGTATTCATCTTGAGGAGGTTGAAAAACTGATTGACTATTAGCCTGGTTATTACTAGCACCATTACCCGTGTAAGGAACCATGGCCTGAGTAGGGACAAGATTGTATACTAGTGTGTAGGTAGGCATTGGATTTAACAAGGGAGTATGGTGCATCAGAACACCATTCCATGGTTGCAATTGGTTTGGAACTATAGTATTTCCTATATTCAGAAAAAGGCTATACGTTGTCTATCTCATTTCCTAATTTATCTTAACTACTTCTTTATAAGCTTTTGACACATTATCTACATCAAGTTGTCTCTTGAAAAAAATTGTTGTTAATGGATCTAAGCTAGCATAATACATAGCTAAGATTGCCTCAGGATCCATTGTGTATGGAGCAACTAACTTGGAATAGGGTTTTTGGAACTGATCATTGAAGTTGTTTATAAGTTCTCCTTCGCCTCTCTTAATTCCTGCCAGCTTATGATACAAAGATGAAGGATCTACTGGACCTCTAAACCTAGATAAGAATGCTTCCTCCATTAGTTCCCAAGTAGTAATGTGACTGTTTGGCAGATTCACATACCAATTGGAAGCCTGTTCATTGAAAGTAAATGGAAACAACATACAAACTACATATTCATACTATAATCTTTCTCTAAAGCAAGCCTCTTTGACAATTCAAATGTGATCCTCAGGATCCTGATGTAACTAGTACTTCAGACAATTTTTCTCATGATTTTTTAGCATCTCATGATAGTTAGCAAACAGTATGGGAGAATTAACATTGAAGTATGACATAACTGGACTTCTAGGAGGACTACGACTTCTAGGAGGACTTGGACCAAGATTCAGCGATCTAAATGTAGAACCATTAGGATTTATTATGTTTGGTATATTCAATAGTGATCTTGGAGGAGTACTTGATGAACCTCCTATCTGCACTATTTTAGGACTCAGGATAAAAGGAGTTTTTATACCTTTCTGTCATCTATCAAGCAGTTGTGTGAAAATGTCACCTGAATTGGACCTAGACCTGGTCATTCGACCAGTATTGTTAGCCATCTTGCATAAAGATTACCTTAAATTTTATCAAGCTCTCCTTCTAGAACCAAAAATTGTTGATGTATGTTTTTACACATAAGTATCATCAGATAAATTCACAAAGAACTTAGTCTATCTTGGAAGGTATGTAGAATTATCCAAGGGTGATTCTCAACCTCAAGGCTTCGGTAGTTAGTTCTTGACTATGTTGGAAAGTTTAGTGGTTTGTTGTGAGCTATTTATTCAAGGGCCTTACATTATTTAAGGGATGTGTACTGACTGAATTTACTTAAGCTCTACAAATAACTACAAATTACACAATGATTAGTGATCTTTTGCATTTATTTACCATTCTATTACAAAGTTGTGCATGAATTTCAATAAAATATACTTCGTGCCTCAAATTTGTATGAAAACTATTAAAGATCTTTATAATCCACCAATATTTGTTCGAATCAATAACAATTTCCTTCAAATAACTGCATACATGCTAAATATTTAAATATTTTTATGGAGAAAAGATAGAGAAGAATAAGTTTAGAAACTTGATTCTATAAGAACTACTTTTTCTTCTACTCATGCGTACAGATTTGATTAGTTGCAATACTTCAAAGAATCAAATTCATATATGTTTATCCTGAGTAATATCATGAATTGACATATAGAATTGCAATCATTAAAGGAAATATGTCAAAGAACACTTGAATCTAATTACACTCAGAAATAGACGCAGTAATTAGATGTTTGTATTCAGTTTACATACACAAGCCATTCAAATTTAAAATGTATTTTGACTTCAAAGTCTTTGAAAACATTAGCAACTAAAAAAACTTACAACATTTTCTAGATACAGCAAGAAACAGGACATTTCACATTATCTCCACTACAGACACAGGCAATTAATACTACTTCAATTTCCTAAGCTCAAAGTATTTTCACAAAATTACTTCTCTTGCAACTTCTCAGTGTTTTCAAATTTAGTTGTACGTAATGAATTACAAGTAGGAAGGGTCCATATTTACGACAGACACCTTCCTAATGGTAACAAAACCCAAATCAATTGTCCAATTTCAAACCTCCAAGATCAATGATGGAAGGCCTTTTAACAATAGCTCTTTCAAAATATCTCATTGGAATTCCTTTCTATCACAAAGGATGCCATTGGGATCTTTTAAACTTGAAATATTCCACTTTGAATTTCCTCCCAACCTACCCTCAACCAATGAACAAAATACAAAATACCAAAGCACATTAGAATACTATGAATGCAAACTTCCACTACCACTCATACTTGCATGTGGGCATTCTCCTATTCTTTTCAAATACCTTATGTAACTGGCCATGAATCCTGAAATGGTCTTATGATTGTCCTCCTAACTTTCCATCCATGCATACTATTGTAGCTCAACACTCTCTTTCAGTATTTGCACTTGTTGTTCTGTCTCTACTTTACTCCTCTGTTACTTTTTCATTTTTGCACTCAACTCCATCATATTATCTATCATTTCCTTATTTAAATTTACAGAAGGGTTCTCCAAGTAGGGTGAATAAATAGCTCTGAATTCTCTTACTACCATGGCTACATCATACACTGACACTTTCAAGCAGTCATGTTCAATGAGTTTATGTATTATTTTTACTTGTTTTCTCATCATATCTCTAGAATTTCTCTCTAACTCTTGGGTATTTGCAATGCAATTTATTAAGATCCCTCCCTCAAACTTTATTTCTAGTTTATGTTTCGACACTTGGTTTTCTAACTAAGGTGTCAGCACTCCTTCATTTACCAGCTTTTCAATCCTTTCTTCCATGGCCTATATCTGGTCCATTTCAAACCTATTTTCTTTTATCCTTGATTGACAGTGATGTAGATTGAAATTAGAATTACCTTTCTATGATATGGAAATGGCCCAATCAGTGATTACTTGTTTTATTGTTTCCTCCCCTCGTTGCATGAATTCTCTGATCCAGTCTTCAAAAATATTAGCTTCAACCTTTTTATTTTACATTTCACTTATTTGGTCTTTTGATAAAATGGGCAGATCTATATGTAATTCAGGTATATTAATGTTATGATCAAACATTCCTTGAATGAATTGTTGTAGTTGGACAATGTGTCCTTTTAACTGCTCAAACTTATCTTTATCCTTTCTTATCATCTCTATGGTTAGTTTATTCATGTCCTCCATCTCTACAATATGTTGTTCTTTGGTCACATAGCCCATGTCTATTTGAATTATCTTATAATCTTCAATGTTCATTTCTCCTTTTAGTTTGTCTGCCATTGGTATAGCTAGTTCCAAACTTCGCACTCCATATGGGTTTCTCTTTATCGCAGACATTATTCTTTCTTTCCTCTTTTCCTTCCTTGGTGTAACACTTCCTAGCAGGCTTTTTATATCAATAGGAACTATTTTAACTTCCATCCTTTCTTGCCTTAACTCCTTTCCTATCCACATTGATGTCCCTTCACTAGTTCCCACCACTCCCCCATGTATTCCTTCTTGAGGCCTCCCTTTTTCTGTTTTCTCTCTATGTTGTTGTTGTTGATGTTGCTGATATTGTTGATGTTGTTAAGGTGGAGGATTTGGTGGTTGTTCTTCATTCAATTGATGCTCTTCTCCTTCATTTTCCTTTTCTTCTTCTTCTACTTCAGTATCTCCTTTTGCTTCTTCCTCTGAATTTTCTTCTTCTGAACTCTTACTTAGATCACCTCCTGTATTTCCATCTCCTTCACTTTCTCTCTTCTGGATGCTCTTCATGAGATTCTTGTTGCTAAGGGAGCTATTGTTTGCTCTATCCTTCTTTATTTTGTACTGTGGGGTCTGAAGATTTTGTAGCTTCCTTCTTTTCCCCTCCTTGGTCACCTTGTTTAATGTTAGCACTAGAAGTATTTGAAATGATTGGTGCTTCTTCTGTCACTTCACCTTGAATAGGTACACTTTCTTGTATTGATGGTGTACTTGCCTATCTTGATTCTTCATTTTAAGTAGGAGGTAGACCTAGTGGTGTATTTGACAAAGTATTGTGGGTTTCCTTTACTTCTTCATTTCTCTTTTCCCCTACTTCCTTCTCTAATATGTGTTGTACAGCCGTCTATACTTTTGCAATAATATTATGTGGTACTAAATCCTAAAAAGGATCTCCCATCACAGTGTCATCCTCAGGATGTTCTTATTTATTTCCTTCCTCCTCACTACTACCATCCCTAATATCCACAACTTCACTCCCCTTTTCAACTCATTCAAATCCATGGGCTCTTAACTCTTGCAGCATTTCCTTGGCTAATTCTTGTTTAACCTTTATGTATTCCTAGATTCTATGTTGATGTGTGGAAGCGGTAGACATAGATTCTTGTCTTGTTGAGACTTGTGGAGCATCTACAATCATAGTAAGTATCTATGCCTTTCCTTTCAGAGTATCTATGATAACAACCGATATTAGACCTGGTTCTGCAGTAGCCATTGGTTTCTTCACTTGCTCTACAGTAGCCCCTTGGCTTGATGCTCCTCCCTCTGTGAATGTACCAGTTGCAATTGTAACTATGATACCTAATGCATAGGTATCCATGAGTGTCACATTCTTGTTGATTTCAACTACCCTAGTTTCTACAGTTTTTGTCTTCTTCCCATAGAAGCACAACTCATCTACAGGTTCCTTGGCCCTCTTTTTCCCTTTCTTCTGATATGTGGTCACAACACCCTGAGCCTTTAGATCCTCTATCTTACCATTCAACCATGTCTTAGAAAATACTATAACTAGCTTGGATATATTATCCAAGGAGGCTTCCTTTGGGTCTTCCCAATTAGGTTCATCAATGGGCAATTGTGTAACCCCTCTACTTTCATAACTTTTATACAATACCTTCCCATAATCATCTTTGATTTCCAGGGGTATCTCCATTCCCCCCATTGCTCTCATATGTTCTAAGGTTAACCTTTAATGGGATCTCTTTCTTATCTCTTTTCCATCTTCACACTCTGACCAAAAGTCTTCAATGTGTACTTGATGTTTGAATTTTTTATCAATAAAATTATGAATCCTATGAAAAGGATCAAAATATCTTGTTAATTCGAACTCTTCAAACACATAATACCTTAAGTTCTTCTCTGATTCATTGGATACATCCTCATTGAAGCATGAATATCTACCAATTTCCAATGGGAATTTTATATTTCATCTGCCAAATGCTTTCTTGTACATTCCAAAGACATTCACAATTTGCCTAGTGAATTCTAGGACAATCACTCTATTAGGGGCATATCTTGGTAATTTGAATGGCTTCCCTTCAAAACCATTTGTTCTAATATATGTGAAGGTAGGGAACTGAATGCACCAAGAACCATGCAAATTAATGGCATCCATTGCCTCTTTTGACAATCTTCTTTTCTTATCTGCTGTCAAGATCCTTACCAGATAGGTGTAGAACATGTCATTTACTCTTGCATACTTCTATATTGAATTTATTTATTGGAGATCAAGGTAATGATCATATACTAAGTTTTGTTCTAGATTATTTCCCAAAGTACCTACTTTGTTAATCCCTACCAATAGTGATATCATTACCGCACATGAATAAACAACATATGAAGACATAAAAATGTATATGCTTCCTGAACCCCATTATTTGCTTCTGAATATTATCAATGATAGCCTTTGCCTAGTGAATGGTTTCACTAGTTTCTCTTATGAACTGGATGATTGTAAACATCCAAGGCTCAAACTTCCCTGCCTCCTTCAATACAGAAACCCTGCTTAGCAATGTGATCATTGCATGCACTTCCTCATTGAAATCAATTATATATAAGTTCTTAGGCAACCTTACTACAACCTTGGGTTTTTTCTTTGGTGAATACTAGCCATAAAAGATTGACATTTTGCAATCCATTTCATTATCTATGAAGTCCTTAGCATATTGATCTTGGTTCACCTCCATCATCTGTTCTTGAATTTCCAAACCAAATGTATGGGTTATGCCCTCTATGGATAAATCAGCAATGATTACACCATTGTGTTTCACCTTCCTCGTAATCATATCATATTTATCCATGCACTCCATCACCAAGTCTTTGGCTTCCATTGCTAGAGGAAAACACGTTGCTTGGTACAATCTTGTATCCCAGATATTCTTCATGACTCTATTAACCCTGGGTGCCCTGACTTTTCGCAACAACTTGTCAGGATCATACTCACCAATAGCTGTGTCAGTTACCACTCCTCCTATGCTAAATAGCAGAGACGGATATCCTCTGTGGAGTGGAAACTGCTCTTTAACTACGTCCTTCTTTGGTCCTTTTTCTTTCTTAATGGCCACCTTTGTGTCCACTTTATTTTTCTTCGGCGCCATTTGCCAAGAAAATTTATGCATTTTACCACCTCATTTTCACCTAATCCTAGGGTTTTATCTTTCTATGTTTCAGAATTTTCAAGAATTAATCAACATTTAAAATCAATCCCAATAACCAACTACAAAATACAAATCAATTTGCATCATTTTCCCTTAACTATAGTCACTGCAACTAATTTTTTCTTCAAATTTAACCCAATTTACAACTATGGTTAGGGTACATACATGAATTTGTTTGTCTAACTATTACACCATTGAATTGACAAACTTTTACCATTTTCCGTAACACTATTGAGCTCCCGTTCTAAATTTTGCTCGTTCACCCTGATTTACCTCTTTTGTCATATAAGCTCTGTAATTTTTTACCTCTGTATACAATCGTGAGTACTAAAAAACATAATTGAAATGCTCTTTTATTACCTTGTAAATCTAGGTTTTACTCCATTCGAGGGTATTAATTACATCTTACACATGTGTTTGAAGCACACTTATTTTCAAATTTGTATCTGTTAGTTTTATGTCTCAGATACAAATGTATTAGTTATGTTGTAACGGATACCTTTCCCCTTTTTGTCTACCCTTTATAACTTTTGCATTTCACCTTTTGTATGTTGGATACAAATTTATATGCATACAAACCCATACCTCATGCATCAGTAAACTAAATTATTATTAGTGTCAAATTTGGGTTGGTGCTTTACTGTTTGTATATCAATTTGCATATCAGATGCAAAAACACATACATGCACAAAAACCAAGGATGTCAACTGGCTAATAAAACAAATTGTAATCAATTTTAGGTTTTGCATTGTATTTATGTTCTTTGTATCATCCTTTGTATATCACATTCATCCCGATTATGCATTGGTGGACCTCACCTGGTGCATGCAATATTTAAAACTTGTTATGTTAAGATCTTTGTATACAGCCTTTTGTATACAAAAAAGTATATCACCATGTATCTTTCCTTGTATATCACCTTGCATATTGTCATGTATATTGTCATGTATATTGTCATGTATATTGAATACATGCGCACAAACAAATATCCTTGCAGTTTAATTCTTGCCCCTTCTGCTATGAATGATTGTACCTTGTCCCATATTTAATTCTAAACATGAAATCATGATTCAAATCCCAATAAATAAAAGAATATCTATGGTATTTAATTCAACTAGACCTTTCACACGTATGAATCAATTTTTTAGCACTGGGTGATGAGCTCACACAAACCTTATTAATGGAGAGTTATTTCACAAATCAGGCAGAGCTCTATTTAATGGTGTTGATCTTGGTGAACTTCATTTCATCTTTAAAATTAAATTTGCAGTAATTATGGATACTCCCATTTGTTTGCTTGGTGCCAAAAGGCAATCTGCCTTCCTTGGCTCTATTTCATATGCCCATCTTAGAAAGCTCATCATTCAGCATGATGACCCTTGGTTTCACGATTTCGAATTGGAAGCAGTCAAGATGATCTTAGGTCAGGTCTTTCTTGTCAATGAAGACAAGTATAGGGTGAATTTGGATATTGCCTCTTGGTTCTTGGCCTCCCTGTTGGACTTGGATGGCAACAAAATTGAAACATTTCTACTCTTCTGAGACCTTTTCAGGGTTGAGTATCGGATTACAGATATGGATGTGATAATTGGGGCCGAGCTAGGAGGTGACATTCTGCGTGCCTCAAAGCTAGCTCTAGCTTTGGTTCCTAGTGCTTAGTTTCAAAGATTCGCTTTCTTAATGAACATGTCTAACCTGGCTCTAGCCCATCACTGCCAATGGGTGACAATTGGGTTGAATTTCCTGCATTTATCCAGGGCTTTAGACTTAGTGCATAACTATGATTGGGTGGCACACTTTGTAGACCTAGTCAGGATTGGGGATTTCTACAGACAGCCCTTACTCTGATAGACTTAGGTCCTGACAATTTTTCTCTTTTTTGTATCATTTTTCAATCCGAATGATAGGGATTAAATTCCTCTTTTTATTGTAAATTTTCTGTATATGATGAATACAAAATACCCGTCCAACATTTTATTGATTACACAATCTATGTTTAATTCCTTCTATGCACATTTCACTCTTGTTTTTCAAGTACATACACCTATTAGTGTAGATGAGGACGTCAAATATATTTCTTTTTGCTTAACTTTTCAAAATGCATCTATTTTGCATTTATATATAAGATACAACTCATTTTAACATACAAATGTGTACGTGATGTTTCTTTTGGCATTTGATTAAATTATTTTCTCGGACCTCTGAACTACATACTTCAAAACAAGTATACGATATATAAATATGATGTCTTGATGTTATACACTACGTTTGATACTAACTTTGATGTCTGTGCATGTATATCATACTATTTGTATGTTAAATGCACGATTTAATACATACAAAGTGATATACAAATGTTATTGCAAAACTAAATGTTTATATGTTTAACCTTTTGAACACCATCGGGTATGGGTTTGTATATTTTGTTTTGACTACTCAAGATACATATGCAAAGTATGGCAAAATAATCCCTTATCACAATGTGACGACCCAAAAGCATTTTAGATACAAAGAATTTTGCATATGAGATACAAAATTAATTAACACTACACTTTAATACAAAGATGCATATCTCACAGGAAACAAGGAATTTTAAATTGTTTCAATAAAAACAACCCTAGACCAAATTTGTAGATTCCACTATTAACCCTGGTTTCTCTTTTTAGTACCATGCATTTCAAATTTTAACATTTTCAACATCAGGTACCCTTTTTCCCTTTACCACTAAGCAAGACCAAACCACAAGAAAAAAAGAAAAAGCCACAATAGGGCTCCTCATTTTGTTAGAGGGTAAAATGGGGCATGTTGTGAGCATCACAATAGAAATATAATTCTTGCAGATAGAAATTTCTATACTTCTTTAAAAATTAACGATTCTAACAGGGCATTAACTTGTTGATGCCTTTGCCTGAACGGTTTTACCCCTAGCTTGAGTGGTATTGTGTGAGTTATGATCGAAGTGTAGTATGTCTTGAGGTCTTCATAACTCCAAGCTATGACTTCATGGTAATCCCTTAACACACAGATAATACCCAGCTTCTCCTCAGCGGTACTGGATTTTCCAATGAAAACGTTCTTAATGTCTTGAGGAGTCCCTCGATTGTAAGGTTCGCATTGTGCACCAGGGGATTATCCTTATTTCTTCTAAATTCCAAGCTTATCTGAGTCGAATAGTCGCTCCAATTCTACCATTCCTCAAGGAATACTATCTATTTTTAGGTTGAGGACCCCTTCTAAGTCCATTTTAGCAAGTTCCATTTCTTCTTCATCTATTATCTAGGCAGCAAAAACATGAAAAATGGTGATGTTATATAGCAATGAGGGAGTTGAAACAAACTCTACAGTGAACTTTTTTAGCCCTATCATAGATATTGGTTCTAGTGAACTAGCTATCTGAGCTAAGGCATCAACAATGTGATTATGTCTTCATGGGTTCAGCTGAATATTAAAACTATCAAAGCACTCAATCAAGTCCCATATGTAGTTATGATACTTGTTTAACCTCTTGTCATTGCAAGAGTATTTCCTTCTCATTTGTTTGACAACTAGATTTGAATCACCAAATACTTGAATAACCTTAACCTTTTTCTGAAGAGCCATTAGTAATCCCTACACTAAAGCTTTATACTTGGTCACATTATTTGTATAGAGAAATTGCAATCAATGTGCTGCTAAATATGAACTTCCTATGGGAATAATCAATTCAAAACCTACCCCAGATCCTTGTCTACACCTAGATCCATCAAATCTTAGCATCCAGATGCGAAAGTCATCATTGCAGTTATTTTTCTTTGTTCGTTGCTTTTCATCTTCTTGAGACTTCTGATCAACTTTTTTTGTAATAGTCTGATCTTCTTTTGGGACTATGGGAACCTTTAAATGATTTTGTACTTGTTATACTACCTCTTGATAGAGTAACCACGCAAATTCAAAATGAGATGCATCATGAATGCTGCACCAGTTTGGCAGTAGCAATTCTTCCATCCATACTTTATTTTTGATAGCCATTTGAGCATTCATGAATTTAGCCATGAAGTCCCTGAAGCCTTCAAATATTCTAGGCTCATCATTATCATCATCAAAAGAAGACTCTTGGACTGACTGTACACATGCCTCTATTACTTCCTGATACTTTGAGAGTGGAGTGTCGAGGCCTTTACTAGAGTCTAGCATAAGTATTTCTTTTATTTGGGGAAGGTAAACCCCCATATCTACTTCTGAAAATAAAATCTCACTAGTTTGATTATATTCTGTGATGATATGCTTCATTTTTGGTTCTCTTTCAATGTGGATCTAGTTCGCTAGTCCTTTCCATAGCAGCCACATATAAGAAAAATCTATCGCCATATAACCCTTCAATGTCCTAGACCAATCTCTACTTAACAACATGCCATATTGATCCAGGATATCTACTACTTGAATGTCTCTGTACTGCTGTACCCTGGAATCAGAAGCTAGTTGCATATGTATTCTGTTCAATTCTCCAATTAGGTTCACCTTAGTCTTGTCCAAATGCATGAATTTCTTGGAGGATTTTGCTGGAGTGAGACCTAGTGCCTTGTAAACCAATAAAGGCATCATGTTAGTAGAAGCTCCTGAGTCTACTAAACAGTTGTGAAAGTTCTTCCCAAATATTTTGAGAGTTAAAAGAAAAGGAGGACTTTCCCATTTATCTTTGTATAATGTGACCTTTTGCTCAGCATCTGTCACATGGACTCTTTCTTTTCCTTTATCCATATTATCCTTCGGTAGAGTTTCTTTTTGGGAAGCATCTATCTTAGTACTTGCTCCCATGTCCTAGAAGAAAGATGTCCTAATTTTTGGTACTTTCAGTAATTCAAAGATAGATAGACTAACTTTCATCTTCTTGAGCTCATCTGCAACATATTGACCCATCTTTGCTATTTCAGATCTTTGAGAACTTTCGGCTATAGGGCCTTGATGTATTGACTAAGGTGTTGCTTTAGGAGGCTCAGGATTGTTAGAGGCCTTTGTCTTAGGAAGGATTTGGTAGTTATTCAGAGGGATGGAAGTGGTGAAGGGACCCTTTGGCTTGCTACTTCTCAAGTTGTATGGGGTTTTATTATATTACTGATAAGCATGTACTTCCTCACACTCCTCTTCCTCAGGGCGATTATCATCTTGGAAAGGAAATGTATAGCTATAAAGTATAAGAGCAGTGTCATACCTCTAAGATGGGATGAGTTCATACCATGTTGTAGGATTTGCTTGTGCTTCTGCATTCTAAATCTCCATCTAAAAAATACTAGATGCTATTCAGAATTCTAGAAAAACTAGTCGAAGTGAGCATTTGTATTGTGAAGTCTACACCATGAGGACAATGCTGCTTCAGCCAACATTACTCGGCTAGGTGGACAGTTGTTAGTATTTTGATTTTCTAGTGGTGACAGGACTCCACCATTGTTAGGCCTACTATTCCAAGTTTAACCCTGTCACTAAAAATTTGATTGTGATATTGATTTTGGTTATGATTTCTTTGCTGCAAATATGCATTTTGATTCCTTAGATGGGCAACTTCTACAGTGAGCCTTTTCATTTGTTCTGCCAACTCCCTAATGTCGTCTCTATCATCTCTTGCTTTAGTTGCTTTAGCTAATTGGGAAAAGGCATTTGAGCCAGAGGTAATTCAGCTATAGGGTTTCTTGGGTGGACCACTAAGGCTTGTGTTGCAGCAGGGGCTGGGATAGGATTCATCATAGGAGTATGGTTAGCTAGAGCTTGATTAATCATGGGTATCTGATTTGGCATTTGTATGAGGCCCATATGGTTTAGCGAACCTATTTCTGTTTGCCCCAGCTAAGTGTTCACAATCAGAGCTTCAACATATACCTGAGCTAGGTTTGTTAGGGTTGGGTTGGCTCTTCTTACAAACATGGATGTGAGTCTGTTCAGGGTTGCATAGTAGATTGGCAAGGCTGCAACCTAAACCTACACCATAAGGAGCTTGTAAACAAATGAAAGACTTTTGGAATCAGTTATTAAAGGAGCTTATCAACTCACCCTCAGCTCTACAGATTTCCACAAAGGATCTATAAAGGTCTGCTAGAGTGGTGGGCATCCTAAAATGGTCAAGAAATGCATTCTTCAAACCCCACCATGAATTTATGGATGTTGTAGGGAGGTTGGAAAAATAGTAGTAGGCCTCATCTTGTAGTGAGTAGGGAAATGGCTTGCAAATGACATCCTCATGCTAAACTTGGAGCATAAACATGTTGCCTTCAAAGATTTTAATGTGCTCATCTGTAGTTCTATTTAGATCATTTGTGCGAAACTTGGAGCAGAACTTGTCAGGGTTCTTGGGCATGTCATGGTTAGCATTAAACTAAAATGGAGACTAGTTATAAGTAGTGAAGAAGGCCATGATGGGAGGATTAATTGGGGATGCAGCTGGGTTTCTTGGAATAGATTGAGCCCTTGGTGCTCTGGGTATTCACTGATCTCCTAGTTCTTTTAAACTCTGTCACAGATAGGAGGTCCTCTCTAGCTGAGCTAGACCTAGTTTATCTTTGTCTAGTCCCCAGACTCACTAATTTTATGGAGGGAATTTCAACTTGGTGGCCCTCCTTCTAGCACCAATTGTGTTGATGGTGTTTTTAGCACACAACAATGTAGGTGTGATTGTTGGTATCACACCTCTCTTGAAAAGTATCTTACCCTAGGTAAGACTACTCCAAGGATAGTTAGATCTTAGCTCACTTGGAATTTCTTAGTGGAATGATCTAGCTATTCCTACAAGGGGTCTTACAATGCTTCTACAAATTTTGATAGTTTAGGATGACAATATATTCAAAACCCCCATGATTTTCAGCAGATATCCCTGTGTAAACGTGCTGCTTGAAACCTAATTCTAACAACTGATTAATAAGAAAATGCAAAAGGAGTAGGGTTTAGAGAGATCCTAAGTGACATTCATAGAGTAAAGATTGTTGTAGGTAGACAAACATTCAGATTTAAACAAATTTTCTATTTTACCAAGCTAAAACTTTGCTATAGTGCTACAAAATACAATGCTCTCTTCTACGGATTCTCTAGATTTTCAGACTACATACATTCATTAAATACCAGATTGGCGTGATTTAACTACTATAATGTAATTGAACTCAGTTGAATTTAACTATTCAGGCTAACTATGCATAGGTACTTACATTCAACAAGCAGCTAATAGTATGGACTTGAATGCTCATCAAATACCTTTAACAAATTGATAACATTGCAAAACACAATCTAACTAATAAAGATCAAGATGTGAACCATGAAACCAAATTGACAATATGAAAGACAAATTCCTAGAAAACCTATAGTAACTTGCTTTGCATTAATTAGAAATTCGGCAGACTATCAACAATTCAGCATCAATACTATATTACAATGAGAGAATAATGGCCCTTTATATAGGATAGGCGCCATACTAAGTTTTTGAATGTATGGTGGAAATTGACTCAACACTGGTGGCCCAAATTTAACAATATTAAATACATTTAAGACAATCTTTTGCATTCCTAGATTACAATTTGTCCTATAGGAAAAGGACAAAAAAATGACCTCTATATACATTGAATTTAGACAAATTGAATACCCATTAGGCTATATATGGGGAAAAGTCAGTTTTTAAAGCATAATAGAGACAAAATAGCATCACATTACCTTCTAAATATAGCATTATTTACAAGTGACAGGATTACATTTTAATATTAAATAATTTATCATCTTATTCATCTCTTTCTAAGTCTATTTTGTCTTCTTTAGCCTTCCTATTACAATAAGGTACCCAGACAGTCAATGTTGGATTTATATATGTTGGATCTGAATCTTTTATGTAATTTGCTATGAATTGAAATTCTTCAAGGTCCCGATGATACTGAGTGTACACATCCTCCATTGATCTTCTACTTTTTTGAAATGCAATGAATGAAGCCTGAAGATTACTGACCTTTTCTAATTTTCCCACTATACTCAACGGAGGCTACTCGTGAATAATTTGATATAGCCTATCTTTACAATACTGCTCATCTAATGGGGCGAGGTCGTTAAAACCAGGGTCTAGACATTCTCTTAAAGTATCATTTATTTCATAACTAATGGAAAGTATCTGATCATTTGCTTCCTTGTAGGCTCCCTTTACCTTATTAAAAACTTCCTTCCTCAAGCCCATTTGTTGATACCACTTAGTAGACTTATACAACCTTTCTAACATAAGAATGTTTTTTGATAACAAAATTTGGCTGGGCAGCTTCCTAATTTCTTGTACTCTCAGGAACATATGAGAATGGTATTCTTCATAAGGCTCACATTCCTCATACAATCCCTCCCATCCTTCTTTTAGAGATCAGAAGTCTTAATGCAACATGACTACAAAAGTAATTGCCTCACAGCCATCACTGTATACTTTATTAAACCATTCCTACATACCAACAACATTTGTTTTGATATCATCAAATTTGGCTAACTCTTCTTTTGATGGCAAGGTTGAAGTTGACTTCAGCTCCCCGTCTGAATTCAATGGCCTCATTAGAAACCTTATACAGGCTTTAGCTCTTCATTATGCTTTCTTAGTTCCTGCATAGTCATTTCATCTTTATTTAACTACTCCATTATTGAGGATACTCAACCTTTGAAGTCATCAATTCTTTGTTCCCTTGATTCGGGGCCTAAGTTCACAATAGAGATGACATAATCTTTAGCTCTTATTTATGTTCTATCCATATCAGTAGGAGGGACAACAACCTTAGGTATTTTCAAGCCTGATGCATCCTTTTATATCGATGATTGTATTTTTGCCTTTTTGGGTCTCTTGGGCTTTTCCACTTGTGCCAGCAGTGCAACCAAATCCAACTGCATTACTTCCACTTGAGGCTCCTTTTCTATGAGTCTCTGTTGAATCCAATTAGATGCAGTAGAAGAAATCTTAGGAATATTATCATGGACACCTTCCCTATTAAATAATTCATCATGAATTTCCTCTTCTTCTCTAGATAACTTATTAACTTCCTCTTCATTAGTAGCAAGCCCAAGATACTGGAGGTTTTCCTTCACTGACTGTTGGGCAACCTATAGAGTTGTTTTTGTAGTCTTCTCACTAGCTGGGCTTTCAGGAATTTCAACTATCTCAATCTTAGTGGATGATGCAAGAGGAGGTTTGTCAAAAATTTCTATTATTTTGTCCTTCTCTTGGGATTCAATTTTCTCTAACACCGTCTCAATACTTGTTAGTGCAGCGATAGCCAATGGGAGATAATCTTGCACACTTGATGGGGCCAAAGAATTAGTGGCTGAAGCTAATGAAGATGCAACAAATGAAGACAAGTTAACATGTGTTGAATTGGCAAATGGAGTGAGCCCCAAAGGAGGTGGACTGGAAGAGGTAGGTAATGCCATAGAAATGACAATTGGTGAAGCAATAGAGGAAGAGCGCATGGAGAAAAAGGATGCAAGTATGGAAGAAATAGGTGGTAGGGATAAGGAGGTGGAAAATGAAATAGAGGAAATGGAGGGCATGGATATTGTGGAGATAGGTGGGAATGAGGAGGTAATGATAGAAGAAGTGGGGCCACTTGGGCTACTTGAGTTGATTGTTAATGAAGATGAGGCCATGGAAACTGTGGCTGCTAGTGAAGGCAAAGCAGATGTAGCTTGTTGAGTAATTGTGGTAGTAGTTGCAGTTGAGATAGCAGGAGAAAGTGGGGCAACACTACTGATTGGAGCAGGAGGAGGTGAAGAGGTTACAGGAATGCTTGTGTTATCTGATGATGTAGTAGTGGGGGCTTCTATAGCTATGCCAGTTGTTTTAACTTTCATCCTTTTAGTTTTTGACCCTTCTCCTGGCCTACTTGGCATATTTTTCTTCTTAGATGCCCTTGTCCTTGTGGCAAGAGGCATATCTTTCTTTTGAGCTTTTGAAGCAACCTTCTTTGCTTTTCCCCTCTCTACCAAGGGTACATGCTCCTCACTATCATAATTTCTTGGGGGCTCCTGAGCTTCTTCCACATCATCTGGTACTTCTATTGCTGTATCTTCCTCATCCCTAGATTCTTTTTCAGGTTCAAGTGTAGTGTAAGTAACTTGTACTTCTTGCCTCTCCAGCATTGCAACTTGATTCCTTACCCATGTTTTACTCAATCTTAAAGGTCCTCTCATCACTGCATCTAAAGAGATTTCCTCTACATTGGCCTAGTTGGATAGAGGGACTGGTTGTTGATATTGAGCTTCCTAGGGTCCCTTTTGTACCACATCTTCATCATCATTCAGCTGGTTTGGGGCTTCTATTACATGAATTTTTCTTATGAACCCAAGGGACAACCTTGAGTGAGTTCTCTTCAACACTCTGTAGTCATCTACACAATTTGCCCAAAAATATTCTAAGTGCATTTTATGAAATAGCCCTTTGTTAACATATTTCTCCATTACCCTTTGTGGATCAAAATGATCTCTCTTTGTGTAGAATTGAAGGTTAAGTAGTTGCAGCTCTTTATCAGAATGCTCGGCTGCTCCAAGAGAGACACATGCATAGTTTTCTTTACCCAATATGAATGGAAACTTGACATTTGTTCTATGGAGGTGTTTTAGTTTTTTTACACAAGTGATTAGTTGTCTTGATAACTCCAGAAGTACTACCATATCTATTGGGTAATGAGACAACCTATATGGCAGACCAGTGAAGCCTTGGATTCTCAAATAGATTTTTGAAACTATACCATCTCCCATATTGCATAATTTCATTCATTGCCTTGGGAGATATCCTAAGAGCTGTGGTACCTTGTAGTAATCTAGTGATATTCATTGTGAATGCATCATTCACCCTTTTATAATGAATAAGGGATTGGGATAGTACTAATTGAGGGTTGCATTCATACACTTTGACCTATTGTTCATCATTGGCAACTTTTCCAATTTTAGGTAGCCCAACATATTGATTCCTCCTAGCCACTGAATATACCACATAGGAGGTCCACATAAATGTTTACTTCTGTCTAAAATTTACAAATGCTTCATGCATATTATCACTCAATATCTGGGCCCAATGAAACTTGGCTCCTTTGCTAATTATCTCCTCAATTATCATGAACATATGGCCTTCAAATGTTAATATGGGATATGGTGTTAGAGAAAATTGAATCTTGAAGCCTTCAAATATTTCAGGCTCATCATCATCATCAGAAGAAGACTCTTGGACTGACTGTACACATGCCTCTCTAGTTTCCTGATACTTTGAGAGTGGAGTGTTGAGGCCTTTACTATAGTCTAGCATAAGTATTTATTCTACTTGGGGAAGGTAAACCCCCAGATCTACTTCTAAAAACATAATCTCATTGGTTTGATTATATTTTGTGATCATATGCTTAATTTATGGTTCTCTTTCAATGTGGATCTGGTTTGCCAGTCCTTTGCATGGCAGCCACATATAAGAAAAATCTATCACCATATAACCATTCAGTGTCCTATACCAATCTCTACTTAACAACATGCCATACTAATTCAAGATATCTACTACTTGAATGTCTATGTACTGCTACACCCTAGGATCAGAAGCTAGTTGCATATGTATTCTATTCAATTCACCCATCAGGTTCACCTCAGTCTTGTCTAGCTACATGACTTTCCTAGAGGATTTTGCTAGAGTGAGACCTAGTGCCTTGCATACTGATAAAGGCATCACGTTAGTAGAAGCTCATCAACCTTTGAAGGCTGGATGTTCTTGATAATTGAGGAGATAATTAGAAAAGGAACCAAGTTTCACTGGGCCCAAATATTGAGTGATAATATGCATGAAGCATTTGTAAATTTTAGAGAGAAGCAAACATTTAGGTGAACCTCCTATGTGGTATATTTATTGTCTAGGAGGAATGAATATGTTAGGCTATCTAAAATTGGTTTTGAATATGTTAGGCTATAAGTATTTTGATTTTCTAGTGGTGATGGGACTTCACCATTGTTAGGCCTAGTATTCCAAGTCTAACTCTGTCGCTGAAAATTTTGATTCTGATATTGATTTTGGTTATGATTTCTCTGCTACAAATATGTGTTCTAATTCCTTAGATGGGCAACTTCTACAGTGAATTTTTTCATCTATTCTGATAACTCCATGATGTCATCTCTATCATCTCTTGCCTTAGTTGTTTTAGCTGACAGGAGAAAAGGCATTTTTGCAGGAGGTAATTCAGCTATAGGGTTTCTTGGGTGGACCACTAAAGCTTGTGTTGCAACCAGGGCTGGGATAGGATTCATTATAGGAGTAGGGTTAGCTAGAGCTTGATTAGTAATGGGTATTTTATTTGGCATTTCTACGGGGCCCATATGGTTCAATGGACCTAATGTTTCTACCCCATCTGAGTGTTCATAGTTACAACTTCAACATATGCCTAAGCCAAGTTGGTCGAGGCTTGGTTGGCTCTTCTTACAAATATGGATGTGAGCCTATCTAGGGATGCATAGTAGATTGGCAGGGCTGCAGCCTGACTTATAGGATAAGGAGCTTGTAAATAACTAAATGCCTTTTAGAATCAAATATTAAAGGAGCTTATCAACTCACCAGGTCATCTTTGCAGATTTCCACAAAGGATCTATAAAGATCTACTAGAATGGTGGGCATTCTAAAACGATCAAGAAATGCATTCTTCAAACCCCACCGTGAATTTATGGATGCTACACGGAGGTTGGCAAACTAGTAGTAGACCTCATCTTGTAGTGAGTAGGGAAATATCCTATAAGACATGTCCTCATGCTGAACCTAGAGCATAAACATGTTGTCTTCAAATATTTTAATGTGCTCATTAGTAGTTCTATTTGGATTATTTGTATGAAACTTGGACCAGAACTTGTCAGGGTTCTTGGGCATGTCATGGTAAGCATTGAACTAAAATGGAGACTATTTATTAGTAGCAAAGAAGGCCATGACATGAGGATTAATTGGGGGTGCAGTTGTGTTTCTTGGAACTAATTGAGCCCTTGGTGATCTAGGCATTCCCTGATCTCTTCTAGTTCTTTTAAACTTTATCAAAGATTGTCGGTCCTCTCCAACTAAGCTGGACCTAGTATGTCTATGTCTAGTCCCCAGACTTTCTAATTTTATGGAGGGAATTTCAAATTGGTGGCCCTCCTTCTAGTACCAATTCTATTGATGGTGTTTTTAGCACACAACAATGTAGGTGTGATTGCTAGTATTACACTACTCTTGAAAAGTATCTTACCCTAGGTAAGACTACTCCAAGGATAATATAGCGAGGTCTTAGCTCATTTAGAATTTCTTAGTGGATTGTTCTACTTGTTCCTACAAGGGGTCTTACAACACTTCTACAAGTTTTGATAGTTTAGGATAGCAATATATTCAAAACCCTCGTGATTTTCAGTAGATATCCCTATGTAAACGTGTTTCTTGAAACCTAATTCTAACAACTGATTAATAAGAAAATGCAAAAGGAGTAGGGTTTGGAGAGATCCTAAGTGACATTCACAAAGTAAAGATTATTGCAGGTAGACAAACATTCAGATTTAAACTAGTTTTCTATTTTACCAAGCTAAAACTTTCTTATAGTGCTACAGAAAACAATGCTATCTTCTACAAATTCTCTAGATTTTCAGACTACATACATTCATTAAATACCCAAGTATTGGCATGATTTAATTACTATAATGTAATCAAACTTAGCTAAATTTAACTGTCTAGGCTAACTATGCACATCTACTTACAATCTGCAAGCAACTAATAGTATGGACTTGAATGCTCATCAAATGCCTTTAACAAATCGATAACATTGTTTAGGACAATCTAACTAATGAAGATCAAGATGTGAACCATGAAACCAAATTGACAATATGAAAGATAAATTCCTAGAAAACTTACAGTAACTTGCTTGGCATTAATTAGAAATTCGGTAGAGTATCAACAATTCAGCATCAAGACTGTCTTACAATGAGAGAATGATGGCCCTTTATATAGGAGAGGCGCCATACTAAGTTTTTGAATGTACGTTGGAGATTGACTCAACACCGATGGCCTAGATTTAACAACATTAAATACATTTATAACAGTATTTTGCATTCCTATAATGTTAGAAAATGTCCCCTTGGGGGCTTTTCCCTCATAAGGTTTAGCTCTCGGGTCTTTAGCATGCATTTAGGACATCTTAGTTCATATTTTGGCATCCCGAGTGAATGAGACCTAGGCTTCATGGAAAAGTGGACCTAGGAGGACCCCTTGACCTTAACCCTACCCAAAATAGGGGGGAGGACTTGGGCGTCCGTGCCCTAGTCCTGCCCTATTTTGGGTCAGGTCTAAAATTTAAGTGTCAGTTTATGATCATTATTTGGTCCTTTTGCCGACATAGTAAGTTTTGATTTTGAAATCTTGGCGGGAGTGCTTGTAGTTCCATATAAAATCATGTTTAGGCATTCATTTGTAAACTAGGTTTTAATTAGATGATTACTAGTAAGCTATTGTATTCTCAAGGTGATTCAAGGCTTTCATTATGTTGCAAGAGCATATTTGTGTGTTTTGTGTGTTGATATTTGTAGATTTGAGCATCAATTTCCTCATGGAATGAAGAGTATCTTCTTCCCATGAGAGCTTCACTACAAGGTGACATTATATTGTGTTTCATCATTGATATCGTTGGTTTTTGCCTCTACCTCACAAGGGCACACACTCTTTATCTTACAATGGTGTTCAGAGACTTAGGTGTCCTCTGGGGCTTGACTGAGGCAAGCCTCTAAACACCACAACACCCAAACCAAGTCTTGTGATTGCAGGTTATAGGTGTTGTATTTGGGAAAAGTGAAGTTGTAGGAATGATTGGCCAGCATCAAGGATTCAGGATCTGAAGAAAAGTAGGACATAGGAGCATTTCTAGGACTTGGGTGCTCGCTCTAGTGTCCTCCGTAGATAAATTTATGGAAATAGAAGTTACAATACTGATTAGTGTCGGAAGGAGGTTCGGATCCCACAAAGAAAATGGTAGCTTGGACTAGGGAACCCTCTCCCCCAGTGTCCCCGACTATTCTGCTTCAGAGCCCTAAAAATAGGTACTCTATGATTTAGTATTTTACTCCGGTCAATAAGAGATTTTTCCGTTATTCGTCAATTTGTTGCCGTATTTGCATAATTAGGGTTTTAACAGTGAATTGAGCATAGAAGAAGGAAAATTGATAATGAAATTCCCTAATCAAAGTTTCCCTACATCTCATAGTGACCTAGGGTATGACAGTGCTTGTCACTTGACCCTAGATCCTTGAATGTATAGTGGAGACGAGGATTTAAACATCAAAACACTAAAACATTAACAGATCCAATTTTCCCCTAAACATTTTGGTGAACCCATTTTTTTGGACTTAAATTGTAAATTGTTGAGTGTGTGTCTTTATATTTGGATTTATTTTATTCATTCATATAGTCATTCATTTATTGCATTGAGAAAAATTCAAAAAAAATGAAAAATTCAAAAAAATTGCATTGTTTGCCTTACTAAATTGCATCAGTTCTTTCTAAATTTTCCCAATTCATGATTTTTACATTAGATCAGATATAAACTACAGAAAAATTCAAAAATTCAGAAATTTGCATTGTTTATTCATTATTAATTTGCTAGGTTTTTGTAAAAATTTTGACAATTTTCATATAACCTAGTAATTCCAAAATCTAGGGTTAGTAGGCAAAATCTTTTTTTCAGATTTTTATACATATTTTAGAGGATCATTCAAATTAATATTTTTCTTTAGTCTTTCATTTTAGTGTAAATTTGCATTTAGATTTAAAATATTTGCATTTTTGCAGAGAAAATTTCAACAAAAACTAGCAATTTTCATGCATTTTCATTAGATTTGCATTGGCATTTTGCCTATTAAATATTGAAAATAATTTTCAGATCTAAGAGTAATTCAATTTAATCATAAATTAGACTTCAAAGCATTCTCATAGCATTTTGTCCCAAGATCTCAAACCTAGGGTTTCAAAAACAACGATTTTCACTAAATTTGGCCTTATCGACTCTATAAACTTGCACCATAGGTGTGTTGTGAAAGGCATTTTGGAATTAATTTTCTTTTATCAGAGTAATAATTTTCTTCCCCTAATAAAAATCTTCACAACACCCTTTTTTTGGGTTCTTGTAGTGAAATATTTTTAAAAAAATTACACATTTTGGCTATTTTTGCCCTAGGGTTTGACCTAGTTTGCACTCCAAGCGTGCTGTGATCAATTTTATGGAGTGAGGTGACTAATATAATTGATATTATTTTCTGTACATCCTAAGATTAATTACAACACCTCTTTTGATAGGTCTTGGAATTGAAAACCTGTGAAAAATAGCCCATTTTCACTATATTTTCACTAGGGTTTGAGCTTAACTGGCACTAAAAGTAGTTGTGTTGGCTATTTTTACATCAAGTGGATGTTATTACTAATATTATTTGTTTTCCATCATCATTTTCCTCACAAAACCCTATGTTATACTCTCTTGCATTGAGTTTTGGTGAAAAAATTGCATATCTTGACATATTTTGACTATATTTTGACTTATTATCATCTTAGATTTGCATCAAGAGTGTGTTGTAAAGGATCCTATTGCTGTTTTGGACTGATATCAGACATATAATTTTCTTCTCTTGATCAAAATCATTACGACACCCTTTTCTTTCACTTGTTTGAATTGAAAAAGAATAAAAAATTAAGAATTTTAAGACATTTTTGCATATAGTTTTGCATTTGACTTTTGCATACTTTTGGAAACTTGTTAAAATATTATTTGGAATTGATTTGAAGACATTTATCATGGATACTTCTTGGGAAGAATGGTTTGCATACATCATAGACATGGATCATTTCTCTAAATTTACTCATAAATGTCCTCAAGTCTTGGAACAAATAGCACACATTCATGATATTGATCTCTCTATGTGCTCCACATATGAAATCCTTTGTTATATATCTGATTTTGATAGCTTCACAAATATCATGGGAATATACCCTTGGATATTGGATGATCTCACTAAATTCATGATCAACCATATATATACTAGTGATGATCTTAAAATGCTAGATGAAGCCTTCGATGACTTTATGGAAAATTTCACTATAGGACCCATTGATAAAACATGTGATGATAACTCTGGTTTACCTCATGATCCCTCTCCAAAGGTTATTCCTCCTCATGAGGAAACTTTGATGCAAGAGGATGATTTCACTAACACACCTATTAACATCACATCATCAAGTCTTCATTCTAATGCTCACTCTAGCCAAGATGAAGCATTAGCAAATGAAGAGCCATCACCACTTTGCCATTCCAATGCTCTCCCTAACCAAGAGGAAGAATTAATGAATGAAGAACTCCCTTAAACAAAGAACATCCCATGGGTTGGCAATGAGCTTTCATCTAACAACAATAAAAACTCTATCATAATACATGAAACCTCTATGGCTCATCCTACCAACCTTGTTCCTTTAGTTGATTGTTTACACACCTTGGATATCACTAAGGAAGAGAAGATCTTTAATGTCCCTCCTTTGTTTGATTATTCAATTCATTTTTACATCACTAAGGATGTAGCACTAGTGGATGAGGAGAAGTCTCTCACATTAAATCCTTCAAGGATGGATGTTGAGATCACTCAAAATAATTTACTTCTTCCACCACCTAAGAGGATAGTGAATATGTGTAATAATGAACTTCAACAAGAAAACATCCCACCTAACATTGAGTCAAACCAAGAAGCATTTAAGAAGGAACAAAAGAATAATTACAAAGACTTGGTAATGGTACCTTATGTTTGCAATTGGAAAGAGAATGATTTAATTATTGATGACTTCTAGCATGAAGACCCTATAGGTAATTATCTCTAACCCTTTATATTTCTCATGATGTGCTTCCCCCGTGATGTGCTATATGTTGTATAGGCCTCCTAGGATGACCTTGGATTCTCTTGCAAGGTTCGGGATACCAGGAGACCACCTCTATTGTGACCTTCTTCTATTTGTATCATCATTCTTCTAAATTGCCTCTCTCTAATTTCATTGTTGTGTGTTGTGTCTTATGGACATAGCATCACGGTTGTTGACCTGGGGGCACCCTCCTATGTGACTATCCCTAAGACACTTGTTTCTCCTCTCTTATTTATTGTTTCCCTTCCTCTAGTATTTCCACCTAGCGGGCGGATGACGACAAACATTTATACTGATGCGGACCTAGTGTCCCTTTCAAGAGAAATAAAAAAATAGACTTAGTTCCTAATATGATGATGGGGTTGTATATCTTATCCGATGCTTGGCTAGTGGAAGCACTCATACTTTCTGTGTAGTGAATTTGATGATGTTTATGTCACATTTACAAACCTTAACAATACTGTTGCTCCATGCACCTTTGTTTGTCTTTGAATCTAGCCTTGGTGGTACTCGATTTGGAGAGCTTTGTGATATAGCCCTATGGTTATCCTCAAACTCTGAAATTGTTGTATAACCTTAGCTCTTTGTGTGGTTAATCAAATGCATTGATGTTGTTGTTTATCATGATTTTGTAGACACTAACATGTTTCTTATAGGGATGTGTTTGTGGGAACATTTCACAATCGTAAAATACATGTCACCTTTGGGGCACATTGGCTTTGCAAAAATCTATGTTCCCTTGTGTGTTTTCTTCCTACCTTAATGTGTTTGATATCGATAACTGATATCAACCACCTTAAGGTGGGGGCATATATAAGGTAAGTTGTATGTTATAGATGTTAACAATGTGTTTGACCTCAGATGCAATAACTTGCACCCCAGGGTAGTGCATCATGCATCCTGAGTTTGTTTGTAATCAATTAATCAATCATGTAAGCCTTCTGCAGAGGCGGGATATCGCGTATATCCTTTTTTATCTTAAACCCTCTGTGGAGGCAGAGATGGTGTATTTCTTGGAGCAAATTGCATCATCCTATCATTTTCAAAAGTCCTCTATGGAGGCGGGGAGCAGTTTTGTGACTAACTCAACCTTAACTGTGTTTTCAGCGATTATTTTGGTGAAGCCCAATCATCGGTGTGTGCCTATAATGTGCCTGAGATGGTGTTGGACCTAGAGATAGGTACACTCCATCACTTTGTCTGTCGTGTTTTCTCTGTGTCTTCAAGTGTGTGTGTTTTGGCGTGCTTGTTTTGTGTGGTGTGTTTGTTGCCCCATATGCAGAGACCAGTGCCCTCAAGTAGTGCTTCCTACATTTTGGGAGGTTTTGTGTGTCTTGCGTGTGTGTTGTCCCATATATATAGAGACCTATACCCTAAGGTAGTGCATCCTGTATTATGGGAGGTTTGTTTAATTTCCAATATGTGCATCTACATTTCACATATATGAGAAAAATAAAAGAAAAGAAAATCATCCATGTTTTCCATGCATTAATGTGTCTTCTATGCATTGACTGTCTTCTCTGTGTTATGCATTATTGTAACTTTCTTCTCCATGTTTTGTGTGCCTGTTACTATCTTCTATGTGATTGGCATGTCTTCTCTATGGTTGGTGTGTTTGTTGTGTTTGTGACCTTACTTTAATGCATGTATTGGCCTTGCATTTATACATACATTAAAGTGGGGGCTAAATGTAATGTCAGAAAATGTCCCCTTGGGGGTTTTTACCTCATAAGGTTTAGCTCTCGGGTCTTTAGCATGCATTTAGGACATCTTAGTTCATATTTTGGCATCCTGATGGAATGAGGCCTAGGTTTCATGGCAAAGTGGACCTAGGAGGACCCCTTCACCTTAACCCTACCCAAAATAGGGGGGGGACAACTTGGGCACTTGTGCCCTAGTCCTGCCCTATTTTGGGTCATGCCCAAAGTTGAAGTGTCAGTTTATGACCTTTATTTGGCCCTTTTGCCGACACAATAAGTTTTGATTTTTGAAATCTTGGCAGGAGTGCTTGTAGTTGCATATAAAAGCATGTTTAGGCATTCATTTGTAAACTAGATTTTAACTAGATGATTAATAGCAAGCTATTGTGTTCTCAAGGTGATTCAAGGCTTTCATTGTGTTGCAAGAGCAGACTTGTGTGTTTTGTGTGTTGATATTTGCAGATTTGAGTATCAATTTCCTCATAGAATGAAGAGCATCTTCCTCCGATGAGATATTCACTACAAGGTGACATTATATTGTGTTTCATCATCGATTCCATTGACTTTTGCCTCTGCCTCACAAGGGCATGCACTCTTTATCTAACAATGGTGTTCAGAGACTTAAGTGTCCTTCAGGACTTGACTGAGGCAAGCCTCTAAACAACATAACCCCCAAACCAAGTCTTGTGATTCTAGGTTACATGTGTCGTATTTAGGAAAAGTGAAGTTGCATGAAGGATTTTCTGGCATCAAGGATTCAGGATCTAAAGAAAAGCAAGACAGTAGAGCAATTCTAGGACTTGGATGCTCATTCTACTATCCTCTGCAGACAAATTTCCAGAAATAAAAGTTATAGGGCTAATCAATGTTGGAAGGAGGTTCAGATCCCGTGAAGAAAGTGGTACCTTGGACTAGGGCACCTGCTCCAATGTCCCTGACTGTTCTGCTTCGGAGCCCCAAAAATAGGTACTCTATGATTTGGTATTTTACTCCTGTCAATAAGAGATTTTTCTGTTATTCATCAATTTGTTGCCATATTGGTATAATTAGGGTTTTAATGGTCAATTGAGCATAGGAGAAGGAAAATTGATAATTAAATTACCTAATACAAGTTTCCCTACATCTCATAGCGACCTAGGGTATGATAGTTCTCACCACTCGACCCTAGATCCTTGAATGTATAGTGGAGAGGAGGATTTAAACATCAAAACACTAAAACATTAACAAATCCAATTTTCTCCTAAACAATTCCCATATTACAATTTGTCCTATAGGAAAAGGACAAAAAAATGACCTCTAGATACATTGAACTTAGACAAATTGAATATCGATTAGGCTATATATGGGGAAAAGTCAATTTTTAAAGCATAATAGAGACAAAATAGCATCACATTACCTTCTAAATATAGCATTATTTACAAGTGACAGGATTACATTTTAATATTAAATAATTTATCATCTTATTCATCTCTTTCTAAGTCTATTTTGTCCTCTTTAGCCTTCCTATTGCAATAAGGTACCCAGATAGTCAACGTTGGATTTATATCTATTGGATCTAGATCTTTTATGTAATCTAGTCTGAATCAAAGTTCTTCAAGGTCTCACTAATATTGAGTGTACACATCCTCCATTGATCTTCTGCTTTTCTAAAATGTGACTAAGGAAGCCCAAAGATCACTGACTTTTTCTAATTTTCCCACTATACTCAATGGACACTGCCTGTGAATAATTTGATACATCCTATCTTTACAACACTACTCATCTAATGGGGTGAGGTCATCAAAATCGGGGTCTAGACACTCTCTTAAAGTATCATTTATTTCATAAATAATGGAAAGTATCTGATCATTTGCTTCCTTGTAGGCTCCCTTTACCTTATTAAAAACTTCCTTCCTCAAGCCCATTTGCTGATACCACTCAACAGACTTATGCAACCTTTCTGACGTAAGAATATTTTTTGATAACAAAATTTGGCTGGGCAGCTTCCTAATCACTTGTACTCTAGTGAACATATGAGAGTAGTATTCTTCATGAGGCTCACATTCCTCTTACAATTCCTCCCATCCTTCTTTTAATGATCAAAAGTCTCGATGCAACATGACTGCAAAAGTAATTGCCTTGCAGCTATCACTATATACATTATTAAACCATTCCTACATACTAGCAACATTTATTTTGATATCATCAAATTTGGCTAACTGTTCTTTTGATGGCAAGGCTGAAGTTGACTTAAGCTCCCCTTCTGAATTCAAGCCCTCATTAGAAACCTTATGTAGGCTTTTAGCTCTTCATTCTACTTTCTCAATTCCTGCTTAGTCATTTCATCTTTATTTAATTGCTGCATTATTGAGGATACTAAACCTTTGAAGTCATCAATTCTTTGTTCCCTTGATTTAGGGCCTATGTTCATAGTAGAGATGACATAATATTCAGCTCTTATTTTTGTTCTAGACATATCAATAGGAGGGACAACAACCTCGGTTATTCTTGAGCCCGATACATCCTTGTATATCCATGATTGTATTTTTTTTCTTTTTGGGCTTCTTGGGCTTTTCCACTTATGCCAGTAGTGCTCCCAAATCCAACTGCATTACTTCCAATCGAGGCTCCTTTTCTATGAGTGTCTGTTGAAGCCAATAAAGTGGAGTAGAAGAAATCTTAAGAATATTATCATGGGTACCTTCCCTGTTAAATGATTCATCATGAATTTCCTCTTCTTCTCTAGATAACTTATTAACTTCCCCTTCATTAGTAGCATGCCCAAAAAATTGGAGGTTTTCATTCAGTCACTATTGGGCAACCTGTAGAGTTGTTTTTGTAGTCTTCTCACTAGCTAGGCTTTGAGGGATTTCACCTATCTCAATCACATGCAATATAAAAGAGGAGGTTTGTTAGAAATTTCTATTGTTTTGTCCTTTTCTTGGGATTCAATTTGCTCTAACACCATCTCAATACCTATTAGTGCAGGGACAACCAAAGGGAGAGAATCTTGCACACTTGATGGGGCCAAAGAATTAGTGGCTGAAGCCAATGAATATGTAGCAAATGAAGACAAGTTAACATGAGTTAAATTGGCAAATGGAGAACCCCAAAGGAGGTGGAATGGAAGAGGTAGTTAATGCAATGGAAATTACAATTAGTGAAGCAATACAAGAAGAGGGCATGGAGAAAGAGAATGCAAGAATGGAAGAAATAGGTGGTAGGGAGAAGGAGGTGGAAAATAAAATAGAGGAAATGGAAGGCATGTACATGGTGGAGGTATGAGGGAATGGGGAGGCAATGATAGAAGAAGTGTGGCCACTTGTGCTACTAGAGTTGATCATTAAAGAAGATGAGGCCATGGAAACTATGGCTGCTAGTGAAGGAGAAGTAGAGGTAGCTTCGTGAGTAATTGTGGTAGTAGTTGTAGTTGAGGCAGCAGGAGAAAGTTGGGCATCATTGGTGATTGGAGCAGCAGGGCTGAAGAGGTTACAAGAATGCTTGTGTTATCTGATGTTGCAACAGTGGGGGCTTCTATAGTTATGCTAGTTGTTTTAACTTTTAGCCTTTTAGTTTTGGACCCTTCTCTTGGCCTACTCAGTGTATTTTTCTTCTTAGATGCCCTTGTCCTTGTGGCAAGAGGCATATCTTTCTTTTGAGCTTTTGAAACAACCTTCTTTGCTTTTCCCCTCTTTGCCAAGGTTACATGCTCCTCGCTATCAAAATTTCTTGGGGGCTCCTGAGCTTGTTCCACATCATTTGGTACTTCTATTGGTGTATCTTCCTCGTCCCTAGATTCTTTTTCAGGTTCAACTGTAGTGTAAGTAAGTTGTACTCCTTGCCTCTTCATCATTACAACTTGATTCCTTACCCATGTTTTGCTCAATCTTAAAGGTTCTCTCATCAATGCATCTAAAGAGCTTTCCTTTGCATTGGCCCAGTTGGGTGGAGGGACTAGTTATTGATATTGAGCTTCCCCACTTCCCTTTTTTACCACATCTCCATCACCATTCAGCTAGTTTGGGGCTTCTATTACATGAAATTTTCTTATGAACCCAAGGGATAGCCTTGAGTGAGTTCTCTTCAGCACTTCATAGTCATCTAGACAATTTGCCCAAAAATCTTCTAGGTGCATTTTATGAAATAGCCTTTTTCTAACATATTTCTCCATTACCCTTTGTGGATCAAAATGATCTCTCTTTGTGTAGAAATGAAGGTTAAGTAATTGCAGCTCTTTATCAAAATGCTCAGCTGCTCCAAGAGAGACACATGCATAGTTGCCCTTACCCAATATGATTGGAAACTTGACATTTGTTCTGTGGAGGTGTTTTAGTTTTTCTACACAAGTGATTAGTTGTCTCGATAACTCCAGAAGTACCACCTTATCTGTTGGGTAACAGGGCAACCTATATGGCAGACAAGTGAAGCCTTGGATTATCGAATAGGTGAATTTCTAAAACTGTATGTACCATCTCCCATATTGTATAATTTTATTCATTGTCTCGGGAGATATCTTGAGAGCTGTTGTACCTTGTAGTATTCTAGTTATATGCATTGTGAATGCATCATTCACCATTTTATAATGTATAAGGGATTGGGACAGTAGTAATTGAGGGTAGCATTCATACACCTTGACATGTTGTTCATCATTGCCAACTTCTCCTATTTTAGACAGCCCAACATATTCATTCCTCCTGGCCAATGAATATACCACATAGGAGGTCCACCTAAATGTTTACTTCTCTCTAAAATTTACAAATGCTTCATGCATATTATCACTCAATATCTAGGCCCATTGAAACTTGGTTTATTTGTTAATTATCTCCTCAATTATCATGAACATCTAGCCTCCAAAAGTTGATGCCATGGCCAGTCCATATAATCTACTAAGAAAGGTCACTAAGTCTCCAACTCCATCATGAAAGTCACTCATGTACAATGTGTGGGGGAGCTTGACAATGGTAGACCTTTTATTTTTTATCCGCTGATTATTTATGTGCTTTCTACATGTGTCCATGCCCTTCTTGAATGTTTCTTTTGCACCTATTTTATCTTTCATGGTCAACACTAGATACCATGGAATACCAAAGGTCTCTGCTAAGGATGTTGGGAACAAGTCTGCTAGTACTTCTCCACTGAGAGTTTGTATGGTTATAGTTAGTGGATCATATCTCTTAGCATAGGCCACTATTAGTTCTACACATTGAGCTAAGGTAGGGAAGGTAGTAGCTTCTGCAATCCCACTATCTTTTATTTTCTTGGCCATCGAAGTTAGATTGGCTCCAAATGTTCTGGCCCTGAAGTCATCTAAGTCAATATGACCTATATTAGTGTCTCCTATATCCTTCCGTTTGGAGTTGATTCTAGTCTTAGGAGGAATGCCTTTAAACTCATACTTCATGTTTTGGGCCCTTGCAAACATTTAACCTGCATGACCATACCTTATAAGTTATGGTTGTCTTGATGGTTTGATTCCTAGGTCTATTTTGAGTGAGTCACTAGTTATCCATCTAGGTTTCTAATTCAAGATTCCTCTAGTATGTAATTGTTATCAAGTCTTTTGAGTTTAAATGTAGAAGTAAATGTTAGACTTAGGGCATACAACTGAGGGGGGGGTGAATCAGTTGTGCGAAACTTTCTCTTTTTAAACACTTGAATCTTCTTTAGTGATTAGCATAATATTAATCATGAACCATAATGTATTCAAATCAAAAGCAAAAACATATCAACACATATGACACCAAGATTTTGACGTGGAAAACCCGGTTAAGGGAAAAACCATAGGGTGATTAACCCAAGAATGTATTCTTTGTTAGAAGAATAGAAAGAACAAAATGGCACATGCCAATTAGGGCTCACTGCCTGAGCACACTACTCACAAGAGGCTCACTGCCTACAAGAGACACACTATCTACAAAGGAATAAGTATCACCTTTATGAACTAGAGGATAGCATCTTCAGCATGCTTGAATCAATTCCATTTAAGCCCAATACTTCTTTTTTGCCTTTTGTACTTCTCTTCGCTACCACACACTCATCACCGCAAGACACTCTTCAAAATGACTTCACAATCCCTTATTTATACAAGGCATCAACTTAGGAATAATCATCTAAGTCGGTAAACACCTACAAGAGCATCCACAAGACATGTAATACATCTGGTTGGCCAGTCTCAAGAAGAACACCAATATTCATGGTTATTCTTCAAATGCAAACTCTAACTTCAATGCGGACTACCAACATTAACTGGACATGATCCAACAATCATCATAACCTTCCCTGAATCACCAAGAACATTTGCACTTCATCATCCTACTAGAATTCTTCTCTCCTTCATCTAAAGCTTCACAAACACAATTTGTCATCACTGTCACAAATGAATAGGCTCTTCCAGACCTTTAACCCATGAACCAATCTAGTTGATACTTCACAGGAACATCCTCAACACTCCCTCAAATCCACAGAATGGGATAATGAAATTTTGAATCTCACCGGACCTATTTGTAGCACTCTGTCACTTCTGAACACCTACCAGAATTGGTTCTACTTGAGTGACCATAACTTCTTTAGATCTTCATGTGGACCTCTAAAAACTTGACTAGAGCATCTCAAGACTTATATCTACAAACCCTTTAAACCGCATCCTCTGATCCTCAACCTATTAAGGACTTTTACCTTCTTGCCATCACTGTTCTTCACTATTCCTGATTGAGACTCATTTTCTTAATATCCTCAGCACACTGCTGATCTAATCCTTCTTATTAATGCAACATGAGTATGTTGTCATCAATGACAACATCGATTAGGCCCATACTTGCAACAATCTCCCCCTTTGTTATTGATGGCAACATATGATGTGAAAAACCATCAAAACAAGAACCTCTCCTTGCTCCCTAACAACAACAACTATTCGCATGTCTTCTCTTCCTTTATTGCTCCCCCTTTGATCAGAAACCACTTGTTTTTCACATGTCTTCTCTCCTCCTTTGACATCAATGGAAAAGGGCTCATACCTGCAACTCTATTACTTCATAACATACCAGCTGCTCCCCCTGAGTAGCAGCACCCTTATCATCAATTCGGATCAGAAGATATGACTGTGATATCCACTGGATTGATGCACATCAGTGCATCCTAGTTCATCACCGGAGGGGCAATAACCCCTAACTTCTCCCTAAGATACTCAAAAGAGTCCTTGGGAAGAGGTTTAGTAAAAATATCTGCAATCTGATCCTTGGAGGGCACATACTCCAATCTGACTTCATCCTTGTTCACTTGCTCTCTCAAAAAGTGAAACTTGATAGCTATATGCTTAGTCTTAGAATGCAACACCAGATTTTTAGAAATATTTATTGCACTTGAATTATCATAGAAAATTGTGATAGGCTCCTCATATTCTACTTTAATATCTCTTAGCATCTACTTCATCCACAAAACTTGAGTGCAACTACCTATAGCTACAATGTATTCTGCTTCAGTTGTGGACAGGGATATTGCCTCCTGTTTCTTGCTTAGCCAAGAAACCAATCTTTTTCCCAAAAAGAATGCTCCTCCACTAGTACTCTTCCTATCATCCACATCTCCTGCCCAATCTATATCTGTATATGCATGAAGAGAAAAATTATGATCTCTAGGATACCACAGACCATACTCAACTGTTCAGGTTTTAGGTGCCTAAAAATTCTTTTGATTGCCATGACATGGGATTCTCTGGGATCAGCCTGGAATCTCGCCACAAGACCAACAACCTGCATTATGTCTGGTCTAGTTTGAGTGAGATACAATAATCCTCCAGTCATTGATCTATACTTTGTCTGATCTGTCTTAGGGGAGTCATCATCTTTGCTCAACTTACATCTGGTTGCCACGGGAGTGTTCATTGGCTTTGAATCTTCCATTCCAAATTTTCTCAACAATTCTTTCACATATTTGGTCTAAGAAATAAAGATTCCTTTCTTTGTCTGAGTAATTTGTAGACCCAAGAAGAAATTCATTTCACCGAGCATTGACATCTCAAATTCACTTTTCATTTGATTTGCAAAGGTTTTACACATACTGTCTCTTCCTCCAAAGATGATATCATCAACAAATACTTCAACAATCAAGATGTTTTCATGATCAATTCTGAAATATAGGTTACTATCAGCAGTACCTTTGTTGAAACCAATCTTCAAAAGATGTTTGTCCAGTCTTTCATACCATGCTCTTGGGGCTTGCTTTAGTCCATACAATGCCTTCTTTAATTTGTAGACCATATCACCATGCTTAGATAACTGAAATCCATCCAGTTGTTCAATGTACACTTCTTCTTCTAAGTCACCATTCAGGAAAGTAGATTTGACATCCATCTGATACACCTTGAAATCCTTGAAGGCAACAAATGCAAGAAATAATCTGACTGCTTCAATTCTTGCTACCGGAGAAAAGGTTTCTTCGAAATCAATTCCTTCTATTCGAAAGTAGCCTTCGCAGACCAATTTGGCTTTATTTCTGATTACTTCACCAACTTCATTTAGTTTGTTCTAGAAGACCCATTTGGTTCCAATCACATTCTTGTTTCTAGGTCTGGGAACAAGATCCCAAGTGTGATTTTTCTCAATTTGTATCAATTCTTCCTCCATTGCTTTGGTCCAGTTTTCATCATTCCAGGCTTTATTTATTGTCTTAGGTTCAATCTTTGAAATGAGACAATATTCATCTAAATTTTGATCAATTTTTCTTCTAGTTTGCACACCTTTGCTTTTGTCACCTATGATCTAATCTTTAGAGTGGTTCAGTCTTACATACCTTGGAACTTTGGGAGTTTCTTGCACTTCTACTTCTTGATCAGGCTCATTCAGACCTATCTCTTCTTCCTGATTTACTGGATCAGTCTGAATCTGATTTTCAGAAGAGGATTGAGCTCCTTAAACTAGAACACCATTCTGATCATCTTCATCATATTCATAAAACCTTGTGGGTTTCTCTATTCCCTCATCAACCTTTACATTTGTACTTACTATCATCTTTCTTAGTCTCTTATTATAACACCGGTATGCTTTGCTTTGAGTAGAGTAACCCAAGAATATTCCTTCATCACTTCTAGCATCAAACTTGCCTAAATCTTCATCTCTTTTGATGTAACATTTGCTACCAAAGACTCTGAAATATCTTACAGTAGGAATAACGCCAAACCAGAGTTCAGAAGAGGTCTTACTGGTATTGCTTCTGATTTGAACTCGATTAAGAGTATAGACTACAGTGTTGACAGCTTCTCTCCAATAGATCTGAGGAACATTTGCTTCCATCATCATAGTCCTAGATGCTTCCTGGATGGTCCAGTTCTTTCTCTCCACTACTCCATTCTGTTGTGGAGTCCTCGGAGCAGAAAACTGTCTCTTAATTCCATGTTTCTCACAGAATTCTATGAACTCACCGGATGTGAATTCTCCACCTCTATCAGACCTCAGACATTTCAACTTTATTCCTATTTCATTCTCTACCATAGCCTTGAATATTTTGAATTTCTCAAGAGCTTCTGATTTCTCCTTTAGAAAGGTTACCCACATCATCCAGCAATAGTCATCTATTAGCAACATGAAGTATCTATCACCTTGAATACTTTTGGTTCTTGCCGGACCACAAAGATCAGTGTGAACTAAGTCCAATAGTTTGGTAGAAGACAGTTCCTTGCTTTTGAATGTGACTCTTCTCATCTTACCCAACTAACATTCCTTGCACAAGCTGTTGGTAGGTTTCACCAATTTTGGAAGATCTCTTATAGCCTGAGTATTGCTTATCTTGATGATATTATCAAAATTCACATGACACATCCTTCTATGCCATAACCAACTCTGATCAACTTGAACAAATAAGAAGCTTTTACCAGTACCAACCAAGTGGAAGATATTACCTTTAGTTTGAGTACCAGATGCAATCTCTATTCTGGATCTTTAAAAAATTTTGCATTTTCCATCCTTGAATCGGAGACAAACCTTCAACATATAGTACATTACTAGTTTTGTTTCTTCCATTAAAAGAAATAGTTCCTCTTCCTCTGATTCTACCAGCAGAAGTATCACCAAACTTCACCACTCCTCCTTCATACCTTTCCAAATCTATGAACTTATTCTTGTCACCTATCATGTGGTGAGAGAAACCACTGTTAATGACCCACTCATTCTTTTCTTCAACTTGGTAGCCAGAGCTCTTTCTACAACTTTATGATTGATAGATACAGAGGATATTGGTTCTTCTTCCTTGATGGCAATAAACACCCATTCACTTCCGGATTTGTTTCCTATCTCTGATTCATCATCTGTTACTCCTTCATTATCATCTTCTTCATGAACATAGTAACAATTCTTTTGGAACCTTGATCTATTAGGATTTGGCTTTGAAGATCTTTCTGAACATTTTGAGGCAAAATGACCAATCTTATTGCAGTTAAAGCACATAAAAGGCAATTTTCCTTCATACTTATCAGATCCTCTTAGTAGTCTCTTTGCAATGAGGGCTTCAAGTTGAGCAGTTTCTACTTCTTCTTCCAAGTCTTTTCTTGCTTTTCCATACCATGACAATTTCCTTGATGAGTTCTCTCCCGAATCAAATCCTTGTTTACCTTTCACAGAGGCACTGGCTTTGAATGCAAATTCAGTTTTGGGGGGGTCATCTCAAAATTTGGTCATTTCAAAAGCAGCTAGTTTGCCAGCCAATTGGTCTCTTGTGATAGTTGTATGGGCTTTGAATTCATCAATGGCAACAACCTTGATTTTGTAAGAGGCAGGAAGGGATCTGAGAATCTTACCAACAATATCATTTTCATCCAAGACTCCACCAGAATTTCTAATTCCACAAACCAACTCATTCACTCTTGGCATAAAAGTGGTAATATTTTCGTCATCTCTCATCTTCAGTTTTTCAAATTTCCCTTTTAGACTCTATAACCTTGCACATTTAACATACTCATCTCCTTCATACAAAAGTTCTAGTTTAATCCAGATCTCATAGGCAGCTGGTAGGTCTATAACATTTGAGAGCTCTGAGTCAGTTAATGCACTTAGAAGAGCCTCTTTGGTCCATAGATTATTTTCAACATCTGTGATTTCATTTAGGGTTGTCGGACCACCCTGTGGAGGTACATACGCTTTTGTGACCATAAACTAGTACGCCATTCCCATACACAGCAAGTGACATTTCATGTGACCTTTCCAAAGAGAAAAGTTGGTTCCATCAAACTTTGGACTATCCTTCTTGTATGATGACATCCTGGATCTCCTCAAGCGGTTAAGCTCCTTTTAGAGGAACTTAGCTCTGATACCAATTGTTAGACTTAGGGCATACAACTGAGAGGGGGGGTGAATCAGTTGTGTGAAACTTTCTCTTTTTAAACACTTGAATCTTCTTTAGTGATTAGCATAATATTAATCATGAACCATAATGCATTCAAATCAAAAGCAGAAACATATCAACACATATGACACCAAGATTTTGACGTGGAAAACCCGGTTAAGGGAAAAACCACGGGGTGATTAACCAAAGAATGTATTCTTTGTTAGAAGAATAGAAAGAACAAAATGGCACATGCCAATTAGGGCTCACTACTTGAGCACACTGCTCACAAGAGGCTCACTGCCTGCAAGAGACACACTGTCTACAAAGGAATAAGTATCAGCTTTATGAACTAGAGGATAGCATCTTCAGCATGCTTGAATCAGTTCCATTTAAGCCCAATACTTCTACTCTGCCTTTCGCACTTCTCTTCACTACCACACACTCATCACCGCAAGACACTCTTCAAAATGACTTCACAATCCCTTATTTGTACAAGGCATCGACTTAGGAACAATCATCTAAGTTGGCAAACACCTACAAGAGCATCTGCAAGATGTGTAATACATCCGGTCGGCCAGTCTCAAGAAGAACACCAATATCCATGGTTATTCTTCAAATGCAAACTCTAACTTCAATGCGGACTACCAACATTAACTGGACATGATCCAACGATCATCATAACCTTCCCTAAATCACCAAGAACATCCGCACTCCATCATCCTACTAGAATTCTTCTCTCCTTCATCTGGAGCTTCACGAACACAGTCTGTCATCACTGTCACAAATGAATAGGCTCTTCTGAACCTTCAACCCACAAACCAATCTAGTTGATACTTCATAGGAATGTCCTCAACACTCCCTCAAATCTGCAAAATGGGATAATGAAATTCCAGATCTCACCGGACCTATCTATGGAACTCTGTCACTTCTGAACACGTGCTGGAACCGGTTCTTCTTGAGAGACCATAACTTCTTCAGATCTTCATGCAAACCTCTGAAAACTTGACTGGAGCATCTCAAGACTTATATCTACAAACCCTTTAAACCACATCCTCTGATTCTCAACCTATTGAGGACTTTTACCTTCTTGTCATCACTGTTCTTCATTGTTCCTAATTGAGACTCATTTTCTCAATATCCTCAACACACAGCTCATCTAATCCTTCTTATTAATGCAACATGAGTATGTTTACATCAATGACAACACCGGTTAGGCCCATACTTGCAACAGTAAAAACATATGCAGACTTAAATGATTTGTACTACTCATTACATGACATAAATGAACAAGACAGTATTTAAAACTAACCATGCAATAAATACTTCATTTACCTTGGAATTTCAAATAAAAATATGCAAACATGATAAAATTGCTTCTCCAACACGTATTTTACCTTAATTGATCATTCTAGCCTAGAAAGATTAAAGAAAAACACCATTAAAAGCATTTTGCATGGTTTTTGGGGGTCTCGAACCTTCCTGACAGAAAGCATGGATTTTCATGGGGGCCGACCTTGCACAGGATTTGAGGTTGTCCAACCTAGTCAGTGGGAAGGGATTATGGCACAAGGTCATTATAGCATTTGGCATGGATTTAACTTATGTCAAACCTAGAGCTAGATTCTAATGTCACTAACCAAGTCCATAATTTGAGTTTTTAGCGCAAGTTAGGGGGAATAAATTCTAGCACTATATTACTTACTGTGCTTTTGCACAGATCTTAATCTTGTCAGACTTGGCATGGGTTTTGAGTCTGACCAACAAAGACGGTGATGACATTATATTGCACAAGTCATATGAGCTTTGTTTTGACGTAAACAATTCCTAGGTGTTTGGCAGAACCTTTTGAGGGTTCTGACTAACTATTTATGCTTTGGGTTAGTCAAAGGCACTTTTAGTGCTAGGTTAGGAGGCTTGGTTTTTGGTGCACAAAAAATCTCATGGGCTCAGTGGGAATTCAAGCGAGGTCTAACCGACTTACAATTTCGTACTGTTTATTTTAAGTCTGTCAAAAACATTTCCTGCGCCAAGGATTAATCATCTAATTTGCTAAGGGTTTTGCAATGTTTCATGAACAAATTTTTAGTTTTAGCACAAATGAGGGTTTTATTGGCTCTAAAGATCGAATTCTAAGTTTTACTGCCAATTCCCTCTATACTAGGGTTTCTAAAATGAAGGATTTCCCAAATAGAATGTTCTCATACGTGATTTCAACCTTAAGATTGCAATTTAATTAAATAAACTCACAAACATTTAGAAACTAAACTTAAATAGGCAATAAGGAATCCTTCAGTGTGACATATTCTAAAATTTAACACAAAACCCAAGTGTTTTAGGAATAAAACCCTAAGCCTGGAATAGGCACCTACCTAGTTACCGAGGTGAGAAGTGATGAAACTATGTAGGTCGTATTGTTCTTATCATTCGAATCCACTGGCAATTCATCGTTGATCCACTTCTCAGTCTAGCCGTAGAGCTTCTTGATCGATCTTCACAGTGCAAATGAGATCAAATGCCGATTACTAACCACTTTTATTCCCCTATTTGGTCTCCATTAATGTAGGAGGTACAACAGAGTTTATTGATGGACTGTAGAGTTTACTTTAGGGTTTGCACGAAATAGTGGCATTATCAACCTAGTGTGGCTTTGGAGTTTTACCAACCTAGTCAGTAGTGATTTTTTTCACGAGGTTAGGCTCCCACCTTTGCAGCATTTTGCATGAGTTTTGACATCCTTGGACTTAGCGTATGATTTGGAGACCACCAACTTAGTCAGAGGATCAAACTTCTGGTGCTAAGTCTATGACTGCTGATTTTAGCACTAAGTCAGTAGACTTAGATTTTGGCACTTGGTCAGTTGGGTTCAATTTTAGCATTGAAGTAAGCAAACTTGGTTTTTAGAGAAAAAGTTTGTCAGGGTGGTTTTTAGTGCAATGAATGATTTTGACTTGGTCTCTTGGTGAAATTATGACTTGACTTGAACCTTAGTAAAATTTAGCAACTCATAGTTCACTCCATTTCACAAAAAATGCAACTTTGGTCATCTAATGGAGCTATTTGGTATATGCAGTGAAGACCTTTGAAATTACCCAACTAACATAACATTCTAAACTGATATTCAGGAAAGGGGTCCCCATTGGCGAAATGGGGCATGTGTGCAAGGTACAACAGGGCCATCTTTATCACCTTCCTCTAGGTCTTCAAAAGCATTCCTGGGAATGTGTGGTGTGAGATCTAGGGCATGGACTCTTATAAACCTTATGCCCGCGAAGACATCCTTAATGCATAGTGCATCCTTTTTAGAAAAGAGGAAGTAGTAAGAAGTAAGCTCTCTATCAAGCTCATTACTACTTAGTGGTTTAAGACTGGATTATGTAGCTCTATAGACTACCTGGTGGGGTGATGAGATTCTCAAAGTTTGAAGATTGAAAACCCTCCAATTAGGGTGTCACCCTATTCCATGTCATACCCCTTAACTATTGTAGCCCATCTATCCACTATCTAGATATTGTTGTAGAAGAGACTAGAGGAAAGAGCCTCAACATATTTTGCATCTTGAACCAGATCCATTATATTGGAAAGGATTTGGGAGACAATATCTAAATATTTGAGAATTTGACCTACATAAACTTTCATCCATCTATGCCCAACAATGCATCTCACTGCAAACTACATCATTGTGCAATCCCAATCTATGAATGTCATCAAGTCTAAGACTCTAACCTTTCCTCTTACCTCTGGCTCCCAATCTAGTAGGGGGAAGAAAAGCCTCTGGTTAAGGCATGTTTCCTCCATGCATAACTGTGGATGAGTTAAGGAGCTGCAACAAACAAGACAAGAAATTAAAGACCCTAAATAGAGGCTTAGAAATAATAAACTACTAAGCCGGCATGAGTTCATCCACATGATTGAAGGAATGAAATTCATCCTTGCTCAATTCCAATGCAATCCTATCAGTGCAAAAAGGTAGGCATCATAAGGAAGCCACAAGAATGTCATAAATAGAAAGAAGACAATCTTCAAACCCATGCTTTCCATTAATGACCATTGTACTTCATGAGTGACATGTAAAGAAAAGAAAACACCTAAAAAAAGTAAATAAACCCACCATCTTTGTTTAGGATCGAGCCTTATTTGACATTAAGTCACCAAACACTCAAAGATCTTGAAAAGACGTCTTCTTTAAGAAGCTTGAATCTGTAGGACGAGTCACCTATTGTCGATATGACAAGGTAGCTATTATACTTACCAACCAATTGAAGGAAATATGAAATAGGCACGCTCCCCACATGTCAGCCTTAATAGCCTTAACATCACACCCACCAGAGTTATGAAGAACTCATACCATAGCCATTGGGAGAGGTATGACACCCTGGGAGGAAGATCCATTCTATTGGGGAGCAAATTGATTGGCATACAAAATATCCAAGTTATCATTCAACAAAGTTAGCAGTATACTTGGCAAGCTTGATTACCCTGAGAGGAACACTTCTACCTCCATGTCTTGGTCTATTGCCATGTTGTCCAAACCATTTGCCACCTTCTTTCCTTCTCTAAAAATATGTGAGATAAGGAAGTTGTCAAAGTTAATTAACAAGGACACTGAATGTTGAAGGATATAGTTAACTTTTGAATTATCTGATCCTTTTGCCTTTAGAGCATTGATAATAATTTGAGAATCACCTTCTATCCATATATCCTTAATGTCTAGGTTGATTGCTAATTGGAGTCCATGAACCAAAGCCCAAGCTTTTGCTTAGTTATTCGACCCCTTGGGTACCTTAGTTGCTTTGGCTACCATCAGAGAGCCATCTCATCTTCTTAACACACACCAGGTCCCTGACACCCCAGGAATCCCTCTACATGCACCATCAAAATTCATCTTTCCAAAAGGTTCTATGTGAGGAATCCATCTGATGTCCTTTCTCAAAGAAGTGTAGCCTTTCCTCATAGAACATCCCCCTACTCCATATTTACTGAGATATTGCTATCCTTTTACCAGCTCTACATCCCAATTTGTCCAAATGGATGTCGTGAAGTTTGATTTTCTAATATTTTCCACAACCAGAACTAAAATGGCCTCCTCTAGTTGGATGAAGATGACATTGCATGTTGTAGTTTCCCTTCTAAAGATTTTGTAATTTCTTTCCCTCCATAAATACCAAACAATCATGGAAGGGCCCAATTCCCATACTATGTAGGCAAAAAATAAATATGGAAACAAAATTGGCCAGTTTTTGAACATGTTAAGTAGTGTTGTAGATAGAGGAGAACTCCAGTTCAACTTCCTCATGAACTAGAGACAACATTCTTGACTCAATGGGCAATGGAGAAATAAATGATCCACTAATTCCTCATCCTTACAGCAGAGGACACAAGTAAAACTAGAACCAATACCTAGTCTTTTAGTCTTGTTGCCTATTAGAACTTTGTTGTGGAGAGCCAACCAATCAAACACTCTAGCCTTGGGTAGTATGACTTTGTTCCAACACAAGTTTGTCGACCAATCTGACTTCACTCTCTCCATGGTGACCTATAACCATCTTTTACTGAATAGGAACCTATATTTGCCTCTATCTAGATCAATTCATCATCTTTATTGGAGAAGATCACCTCTTTTCCTCAGAAGAGTCCTTAGAAGGTCCTTTTGCTCATTTAGAAAGTTCCAATCCCATGTGCTTTTCTAGGAAATTGATACAGAATCATGGATTTTTGTTAACACACCAATAGTCTTTAACTTTATTACCCCAATTCCTTTGAAGGAATGATTTTGCCTCTCTAAGAGCTTCCCATCCTAACAGCTTGGCTTCTCCACACCAAAAATCTTCCCAAAAATCAGCTTTCTCTCCATTATGAATGACCCAAGACAATTTTGGAAGAATAATATCTCTACTTTTTGACATAAATTTCTAGATCATTGAACCCCTGGGAGACATTTGGCCTTCATTAGTTTAGCCCATTTTGTATCTGGTTTCTTATATAGTCTCCACACTAGCTTTGCTCCTAAAGCTTGGTTTTAGACACTTAAGTCCAGAATGCCTACTCCACCTACAGATTTTGGTTTACAAATTTTATCCCAGGTGATGAGATGAACTTTCTTCTCCTGGGAGGTACCTTTCCACATAAATTTCTTACAAATCCTCTCAATCTTGATATTTACCCCTTTTGGAATTTGAAATATTGACATCATATAAACTGGTACTATAGCTAAGACAACTTTGATCATTACAATTTTGCATGCCTGTGAAAGCCAACACCCCTTCCAAGTGGCCATCTTGGAGTGCAAATTATGAGTGACATTATTCCAAAGGTTAATTTTGTGTCTACCACTGAAGTGGGGTAGTCGTAAATATTTTCCTGGGAGAGCTTCAATTTTGAAGTTAAAGATCTTACTAATCTCTACTTTTACAGCTGGAGGGACGTTGAAGAAATAAACCACTAACTTGGAGCAATTGTTGATTTGGCCTAAAATAAGACAATAATCATCTACTATTTTCTTAATTATCCTGGCTTCCTTCACTGTAACTTGACCAAATAAGACTGTGTCATTTGCGAAGATGGCATGCGTATAAGAGTCCTAAATTTCTTTAAACCTAATACCTTGCCAGTGAGATCTTCTATTTGTTTCTTTGATAGCCAATGTGAGAGCTTCTTCCATATGGATAAAAAGGTATGGCGATATAGGATCTCATGGAATAAGCTCTCACATGGACTGTCAAAAAAGCAAATAGAAGATCTGACTAGCAAGGTATTAGGTTTAAAGAAATTTAGGACTCTTACATCCATGCCCTCTTTGCAGATGACACAATCTTATTTGGCCAAGCTATAGTGAAGGAAGCTAGGATAATTAGGAAAATAGTAGATGATTATTGTCTTATTTCAGGTGAACTCATCAATTGCTCCAAGTCAGTGGTTTATTTCTTCAACATCCCTTCGGTTGTTCAAGTAGAGATCAATAAGATCTTTAACTTCAAAATTGAAGCTCTCCCAAGAAAATAATTAGTACAACCCTCTTCAATGGCAGACACAAAAATAACTTTTGGAATAATGTCATTCATAATTTGCACTCCACGATGGCCTCTTGGAAGGGGCATTGGTTTTGATAGGTAGGTAGAATTGTAATGATCAAAGTTGTCTTAGCTGTAGTACCAGTTTATATGATGTTAATCTTTCAAATTCCAAAAGGGGTAAATATCAAGATTGAGAGGATTTGTAAGCAATTCATGTGGCAAGGTACCTCCAAGGAGATGAAAGTTCATCTCATGGTCTAGGATAAAATATGTAAACCAAAATCTGTTGGTGGAGCAGGCATTCTGGACTTAAGTGTCCAAAACCAAGCTTTTAGAGCAAAGCTAGCATGGATACTGTATAGAAACTAGATATAAAATGGGCTAAACTAATGAAGGCCAAATATCTTGACTCCCATGAAAGGGAAAGGGAAATACTAGGTTATCACATTTTCTTGAAATTTTCATAAGTGTGATTGTTTGGTTTCATCAAAATTTTAAAAGATGTTATTTACTACAGATTGTGGTTTTAATCAAACTTTCATTTTAGTGGTGTTATTGGGTTTGAGTTGTTTGGTTTATTTAATTTCATTGGATTGTTTATGATTGATGTTTAGAGTTATGAAAATTTTAGTAGGTATCATTTAGGGTAGATTGTGTTTTAATGAGAATTTTGTTAGTTTTAAGTGGTTTTACCAGAAATTCTAGAATTTTTTTATGAATTTGTATTATTAGTAGTTATCTTTTGAGGACTAATATTTTTATGTTATAGTACTTAGAATTTTCTAACTTAATAGTCCTTTATTGTTAATGTGTTAGCATTTTTTAATAGTGTAATAAAATTTAACTTTACTCATTTAAATATGATAGATGTAAAAATAATACAAACATTTTTAAAATTTTATAATTGAATGTATTTTACAATATTTTGAATCAATTTTAATAAGATAAAAAGGTTTTTTTTAAACTATTTTTTAAATTGTTATATTGCTTTTTATATTTATATCTGAGAGAGAAATTTATTTGTTTCTACTATAATATGTTAGAATTTTTTTAAATTTAAATTATATGAGAAATTTTTTAAGTATATATATAAAATGAATGGTTTTATGATTTTTTTTTGCTAAGTTTATACATCCTTGTGGAACTCCCTTTATATTGATAACCAAAATATTAGTAGTTTTAAAATTTTTACATCCATCATTTTTACATATAAAAACAAAATGGAAGCCCAAACTAGCTATTATGTAACTCACCCCCATTATCCCTTGCCCTGCCTATTTACTAGTATTTTACTATGTTTAACATACTGTTCCTATCACATATACATTAACATACCAATCATAAATAAAAAGCTTTCTAAAACATAATATCCTATCTTACTATATTCTTCATTCTCCCCCTTCATCTTTGGCTTATGTTTGTGCAAATTTGAACCAGTTTCCTGCTTTTGCCTATTGCAATCCCACCACTTGCTTAAGGAAACTCATAGCCTTCTCCACCTTTTGCCTCCTTCTCATTCACCTCTTCTTCTCTCTGACAGAATGAATGGCGACCATTTAACACTTTCCCTATCAGTTTCACTTTCATAAAGTATTTTGGCCTCGATATGTCGTTGCCACACCTAGTAATGTCTAACACCTCTTACAAACCATTGAGAAGATTACCTTTAATGAAGGCTCTTGCTATCACTTCAATACCCCCTTTTGATTCACCAGTGTCCAAAAGGTCTTCTATAAACATAGATGCTACATCTATATTCACCATGTGTCTATATTCTACCCATAGAAATTCATCTCCCAAAACCCACTGGATAGCTAACATCAATATCCCATTCTTGATTTTAAAAATTGATTGAAGTCTCTTCTCTGAGACTAGCCCAAGGAACATCATTTGTCTTTGAGGACTGGTAGGTGGATCAGCATATCCATGGCTATGGGAAAAAAAGTATTTGCTATCTATCACCTACAATGAACAATTAATCTCCTCCCTTAGCTTGCTTAACTCTACCTATCTCCATCACTTTAAATAAATGCTTCATCATAGTTTTTTACCTTGTGCCATATCATGTGGCAACCATCATCTCAACTTGCTCATAATGATTATACTCTATGATCATATTCAGCTAAACATACCACCAATTCCTCCTTTATATTTACTACCAAGTTTGCCAAACTATCTGCCTTGCCATTAGCTTCTCTATAGATATGGTTTATGGTAAAGTCCTAAAAAAATCTTAATATTTCTAATATTTTTTTAGTATGGCTTTAAATTTTAAATTTTGAATGAATTTTTCCCTCACTGTATTAATAACTAGAAGTGAATCTCCTTCAATATTCAATTTCCTAATGCAAATGGCCTTACAAGCCTAAAGACTTATTAGTAAGGCTTTGAATTCTATTTTATTATTGGTTGATAAGTAAAGTCTTTTTAGACTTTCCCCATAACTTTTGCCTCCCAATTTCTGATAATTCCCCCTGCCCCTATAGGAGCTAGTTTCCTTTGGAACCCCATCAAAATTTAATTTGTGCCATCCATTATCTAGTGGAGTCCATTTGGCATTTTTATTGCCTAAGAGGGATTTATCTCCCTCACCCCCATTAATAGGGGATGAATGGTATTATGTTTTTTTCTTATTTTTTTAATAAAGAGGGTAAAAATTTTATTGATTCAAGAAAGTATTACAAAGCCAGAAATTACAATCCCCCCATCAAGGGTCACAACCAACAGTAGAGACATTAAGAAATACCCAAAACACATCTCATATCTTCCATAACCAAGTCCTCAAGCTCCTTGTCAAGGCCCTCGGGGAGACAGCTCCAGTCATCCACTTTCCAATTTCCCAATCATTCAGAAGCCCATTTAGCCAAACCATCAACCACCTTATTCCACTCCCTAGGGATATGGAAAAAGGTAATAGAATCCAGGACCTTACCTAGAGAGATAATTTGTCTAACTACCCTAGCTAGCTACCAATTTACACCCTCCAATTGCTACTTATTCATCAAATCTACCACAATCTAAGAATCTGACTCATAAATTATTCTTCTCCAACCAAGGGCACAAGCCCTTTTCAAAGCCAAGAGAATAGCTAATGCCTCCATGAAATTGTTAGAGTGTTGGCCACAATACTCTGAGAAGAAGAACACAACCACTCCTGAACAGTCCATACCAATGCCTCTGACACCAGTGTGACCTGGATTACCTCTAGAGGACCCATCAATATTGATCTTCAAAACCTCCAAAGGTGGAGGTCTCCAATGACCATCTCTTTGAACCTTCCCTCTAGCACCTCAACCCAAACTAGGCCCAGTCCCCCCTTGGCGCAAACGGAAAGCCCCAGCCTTTGAATAATTTGCATATCTCCATGGTCCATAGGGCTGAGAGATCACACCTAGCTGCCAAAGTCTCTTGAAGACCTCCCAAGATCCTCATCCAAACTTGCCACACCTAAAGTTTCTTATTCAAGAAAACCCCGTGATTATGCTCTATCAAAATATGCCAAATGATGAAGCTGGAACCAATTGTCCAAGCAATGTAGAGGAAGGAAGTCTTGGATGGAGAACTCCCCAGCTTGCTATAGAAGTCCTTTAAAGATGAGTCATGCCTACACGACTACCTCCAGACTTCCGACCAGAATGCCAGATCACCCTAACAAAAGAGCATTGGAAGAAGAGATGAGAAATGTTCTCATCACTATTAGAGCACATTACAAACATAGAGAGGCCTTGAAATCCCTCTTTCCAAAGATTCTCCCAAGTCATGCATCTATTATAAATCACCAACCAAGAAAAGAAATTACACTTGGGCCAAAAGATTTTATTCTAGATCTGCTTCCACCAGGGGACCCCCTTGCATCCAAACATATGCTCATCAAGAACCTGATAACTAGAGGCAATAGTGAACTTTCCTTTTTGGTCACTTCCCTAGGCAAGAACATCCCTCTCAAATAGAGAGTTACAAACCCTACCAGCCAAGATGCCTACTAGCTCCTGATGGTCCTCCACTGATCCCCTAGGAAACCACTCATGTGGGTCCTTCTACCTGTATATCATATCCCAACCTAAAACCTAAGGGGATTTAAAATCAATCAATAAGTCCAACCAGCTTCAAAAAAATGCCTATATAGGTCCTACAAATTAGGGTGTGTAGACATAATAGGAGGATGCCCATCCCAGGAATCAAACCAAAAGAGAGCCTCCGAACCCTTGTTGCAAATCCAAAACAATCCTTGTTTAATCAACTTGGCTCCTCTCTTGAGGATATTCCACACCATAGAACCATTACCCATTAGGCTGTATCTAGGCACATCCATGAAGTCCACATCCCCAAGGTATTTTGAGGTGAGGATCTTAGGCCAAGTTTGTTGCTGTTGAGTTCACCATCTCCAATAGAGTTTAGCTACCAAAGCTTGCCCATTCAAATCGACCTGATGCAACCCAAGACCACCCTCCTGCTTCAGCCAACATAGTACAACCCACTTGACCAAGCTCCACTTCCTCAAAAGTAGACTACTAGACCAAAGAAACTATCAAGAAAGACTCTTAAAGTCTTTCACAGAGTTGGCAAGGACATATAACACAAATCACTTGTACAATGGGAGAGCCTGAACCACAGACTTCAATAGAGTCACTCTTCCCATAGTAGAAATCCACCCACAAGTCCAATGACTTACCTTTTTTTTAAACTTCTCAATAACATCTTGCTAGAACACACAAGGTAAGATGCGAACAACCATAGGAATGCCAAGGTAGACAAAAGGAAGTGAGTCAATCTGAAACATGAGGAAACCCACAATTCTCTGTTGAATAAGGTGAGGAGTATTAAAGAAATAAATAAAAGACTTGCCTTCATTGATTCTTTGCCCAAGGGCAACCAAATAACAATCCAAGGCCTTCCTTAGATTGGATGCTTCATCCACTCTGACAAGACCTATTAACATCATATCATCCACAAACTAAAGATGGCATTGGGGGGAATGTTATTGTCCCATCACCAACCTTGAGCATGACCAAGCTCCACACAAGATTTCAAAAGTCTCCTAGGCCCTTCAGTCATCAAAATAAATAAATATGGGGATAAAGGATCCCCTTGTCCAAGTCCCCTGGAAGCCCCAAAGAGTTCAGAAGGCTCTCCATTGGTGAGCACATAAAAGGAAGTAGACATGACATAGCTCATAACCCATTTAATCTAGGCACTATCGAACCCAAAAGCTCTCAAAATCTTGGTTAGAAAATCCCATTTGACATGGTCATAAGCTTTGGCCATATTCATCTTAATGAACATAGCCTTCTCCTTGGAGGGGGCCATAGAGTGAATAGTCTCAGCTGCAATAACCATACCATCTAGAATTTGCCTACCGGTGACAAATCCACCTTGTTCCTCAGAAATCAATCTATCTAGCCACAAATTCAGGCAGTCAGCAATCAGCTTGGTGATTATTTTGTACACCACATTACAAAGGGCAATAGGCCTGAAGAGATCTAAAGAATTATCCCCCTCCCACTTAGGGATGAGAGCTAAGAAGGTGGCATTCAAGGCTCTTAGCATTTGCTTATTCTTTTGAGATTCCTGAACAACCTCAAGAAGATTAAGCTTTATAACCTCCCAAAACTCCTGAAAGAACTCAATTGGGAACCCATCAAGACCACGAGCTTTACCTTTCCTCATTTAAAACAAAATATTCTATGACTACAACAGAGAGATCAGCTTGAGAAGGAACTCGCTCATGTCACCAGTCACCAAGGGAGGAATGCAAGCCAAAATTTCAGCTTCTTCCTCACTGGCACGGGGGGAATCATCAAAGAAAAGAGTAGAGAAGAACCAAATGGAATCTTTCAAAATCTCACTAGAGGAAAGAAGAGGGTCAACGTCAGGGGAATTGAGAGATGAAATGGTCTTTCTTCACCTTCTATCCTTAACCGAATTGTGAAAGAAAGAAGTATTCCTATCCTCTTCCTGAAGCCAATGCATGCGAGATTTTTGTTTCTAGAAAATTTCCTCATGAAGCTCCCATTCCTCCACCTCCTTCATAGCTGCAGCTTCCAACATACTCAACTCCTCAAATAGCCTCTAAGCTTGGATCTGCCAAATAATGGTGTCCAAGTCCTCTTGTGCAACCCTTTTAGCTTGGAAAACATTATTGAAATGGTGTCAGTTCCATTGTTTTGGCATATGTTTGACAAACTAGAGTCTTTTAGAAAAGGAGTACATAACATTGACAAAAGTAGGTTTCCCAGCCCTTCACCATCCTGGGATCAAATCATGAAGAGACTCATCATGAAGCCACATAAGATAAAATTTAAAGGATTTTTTTTAGAGAATCTATACCAACAAGTAGAGAATTTGATCACAAGAAACCTGTCTAACCTTTCAAAAATAACATCACTAGTCCTCCTATTGTTCTAGGTAAATAACCCATTCACAGGTTTGATATCCACCAAATTCATACAAGCCACATTGTCCCTCAAGAGATCCAAGGAAGGATCCAAACACGTAATCCCACGCCTTTCTCTTCCAGAGATGAGATAGCATTAAAATCACCTGCAAGAATCCAAGGGAGAAAGGGTTCCAAAGAACACAAGTATCTAATATGAGACCAAAAATGAGCCTTATTAGGGAGATCCGTAGGAGCATAAATATTAGAAAGAAGAATTCTCTCACTAGACTCTAGACTAGAAGCAACAAGAGATATTGATCACCTACCAAAAATCCACCATAGAGGAAAAACTCTACATGGATCCCATAAGAAAGCAAATCCCCCCGAGCTTCCTATGCACTCACACATTGATAACAACCTCTACCACAGATCATAGGAGCCAGATTCAATATACTTTCAACAGACAATTTAGTCTCCTAGAGGAAAACCAAATCGGGGGAGTGAACATGAATCAAATCATGAATAGCCTTTTGTCTAGGGATTTTATTCTTACCCCTAGCATTCCAAGCTATCACAATCATTGTTGGGGAAAGGAAAAGTGAGAGTCAATAGTCCTCACTGAGCCAAACTCTACCAACATCTCTCCAATCAACTTTAACTTTTCCTGATCCTTCTTCTTACCTGCTTTAAGTGGCTTCTCAGGAGTCCCCTTTTTGGGGAGTTTTTGGTGAAGGCCCAAGACAAGAGAAGGAGACTATCTTTTACTATAATCCCCAACAACCTTCTTAATGATGATCCCAGAACCAAGGGGATCAGGAACTATAATAGTGTCTATCATCAAGCCAATTCCCATAAGCTCAGGTCCTGAGAAAGGGAGATTTGTGTCCATCTGAGCTAATTGACTCCTGCTGGGGCCTAACTGGAAAAAGTGTTTGGCTGATCCACCAGGCACTTCTAAAAAATTGTACTATCAACAACTTGCATTTCAAAGGGAACACCTTCCTCTTGAACCAATTCCTCTAACACTTCAAACCTGTTGAGGGTTTCCTCTTCCTGCCTGTCTTTAAGAGTCCTCTTTTGTCCTCTATTCTTGTTACAAGGCTTAACATGCACAAAACCATCCTTATCTGCCTCCACCCCCTACATGGGAGCCTTACCTTTGTCCTCCTTTGAGGTCGACTGATGAGAAGCATTAGCCACACTAGTAGCTGAAGCGGCTTTAGGGAACTTTCATTGTAGGTGGCCATAGTCATGACATAACCTGCAATGAAAAGGTAATGCCTCATAATCCAATTGTTGAGTCCAAGAGGTTGCCCCAATGCTTATTTCCACTAAATCTGACAATGGGTTAGTCAAGTCAATTTTGACGCATACTCGAGCAAAAGAAAGAACCCTTTTATTCAAGGTTTGTTGAGAGGGCTCAATAGGCTTACCAAGAAAGAGAGCAATCATAAGTAATATATCACTTTGCCAGCATTCTAGGGGCAAGTGAGGGAGGAAGAGAAGAACTTGGATTAGACTTGTCCATTGATGCATGCAGCTCCATGAGAAAGAAAGAAAAACCCCCATCCCGATAACCAAATCACCGAGGGTAGCAAAAACAAACACTAAAGCAGCTCCATAGAGAAAGAAAAACACACACAAAAAAAGAATCAAACCCCTCGTAAGCATGCAAGTACCTCCCACCAGAAATCTGTACCTCTATATGCCACCCCACATAGATGCAAGCATAGCCAATTAGAAAAAGAAGAAGAAGAAGCTGCGGCCTGTTACAGGCCGCGGGCTTCCAAACCCCCACAATTCCCCTTACTCATCATCTTTTTTTTCTATGATCAATGGTTTTATATTAAACTTGGATTATTTTTGTAATTTTATTTAGGAGTGCAAGTCTAAGCTGATAGCCTTGACCTCAACAAGGTTTGATTTTTTGTGAACTCATTCAAAACTATTCAACTTCACCAATAAATATATAAAAGAATTTTGAAGAAAAATCTATATTTTTAAAATGATATAATTAAATCTACTTGTTAATATTTTAGATATCCAACTCATAGATTCTTCTTAAGATTAATATTCAACCTCTTCCCTTGAAGGCTTGAATTGCATGTACGATTGATGGTCTAAAATGCATCTTTCATGATCGATTTATTATCAAAGTTTTTATTCATTTTGTCCTTTTCATTTTTAGATATCTCTTAGGCTCAATTGTTTTAAAGAACAATGGCTATAAAAGGCTTGATAGATATTATTGTAATTAGAATTATTTATTTGATTATTTTGGGTATTATTATAAACTTTTTAGATTGTCTAATTAAAAAAAAATCAACTATTTTTACAATAGCTTTTTTATTTTATAATATCTTTTTTTTCTCAATTTATTCTAAAATATAAACTAATGTAATTATCTTAAATACATCTAAGTATCAATATTTAAAAAGCATAGAACTATTTAAATTTTATATTTAATAAAATATTGTTATAAGATTTTTATTTCATTTTAATGTTCAATTTGTTTGATATAATTTTAAAAAAGATATGTAATAATTTTTTACATCATTCAATTTATTTATTTATAAAAAAATTAATTAAAAAATATTTTATTTTATTTTATTTTAGTATTATTTAGGAATTATTTTATTTTATTTGTATTATATACTTTATTTTTATTTGAAAACTTATTTTTATTTAATTAATAGTTTTTTTAAAATGTGATATTAAATTTATTATTTAGGATGGATAAGCATCTTGAAATTACATCTCTTGCATTTTTAGATAGATGTAGATAGAACTATTTTTTATTCATTTAAGAGTTCATTTTTCTTGAGTTATTTTATTTACTATAAATTTAAAAACTTTGGTATTTCTATTTTATTTTATTATCAATCTATTTTGTTACTACATTTTTTATTTACTTTAAAGTGGTCTTTATATTCAAGAAATAGCATTATAAGGAAAAGAAACATTAGTAGTAATAAATGATTAATTTGTCTATCATCAAAAGATACAACAAGGGTTGCGCTACAGCAGTCCCTAACCAAATTGCTATATATTTTTTAGAACATATCAAAGAGCCCACTATTTTATCTAGAGCATAGGCTAGGAAAAGTGTTTAGACCGTTTTAATTTCTCTCTCTGTCCTATCAAAAACAACTCACATTGAGATACATTTCTATTTTAGAATAGTGGGAAATCGTTACACAATTTAAGAATAGTCTACCTATTTCTCTCTTATGGATCTAGAATTAATTAGACTAAATCTTTTCTCTAAAATTGAAGTGGCTTATTATGAGCCTTTTTCTTCAAAGTACTTATGTATGAGATTACATATAACTATTTGCCAGTCCTAGAGGTCAAGGATGTAAGAAAAATATAAGCAGATGCTAGCAATGACATACATGATGGAAATGTTAATGCTTGTTTTTTCCATGAATTGTAGCATTTGTATCAAGGCCTTGCCACATGTGGAGCTCATTCACAAACTAACTCTATGGATTTAAGTTTTAATAGTCACAAAAAGGAAAATATTATATTCAACAAGCAACTTAGAAGATGAAAACATTAAAGGTTGTTATAGGTAAGGGAATTGAAATTTAATTTCACAAAAGAAAGATTTATAGTTGGGTGTCATTAATTTATATTTATGCAAACACTTGTTGCATATTTCCATAAATCTCTATCAAAGTAGCTTGTTGCTCAATGTTATTCTTGGCACTTGCAACCAATTTTTTGCACACTATCTGCAACCAAATATCCCAAGAATCACCTCTCAAATTTAGAAGAAGCAAATCTTTTGAAGGGGGAAAATGCAAGAATGTAACTTATAAGTCAATATGGAGTGCTTTAGGCATCTCCAAAATGAATTTCTATAGGCATAAAAATGAGGAAGAACTACAATATAAAATATAGGCTAGAGTGGTTGAGACAACCAACAAAATATTATAGTAAGATTTAACACTGTAAGTAGCTCTATGAAAAAACTGACTCACAAGAAAAGGGTGACTAAGAAGTAAATTAGAGACCTATCTTTTCATAGTAGCAAAACTCTTTGTATGCATTGGAGATTGTGGTAATACACCATTTGATGGAGGAATTCCAAACAATCCACACATTAAGACATGCAATCAAGAAACTTAGATCTTTCATATATTATTGAAAAGAGCTACTTGTAATATAAGATGAAGATACAAAAGAACAAACATAGATTGATACTTAAGCTAGGAGAAAGGTCACGAAAAAGCCATGATGCCTAATAGAAGCAAGTCATAGTGGTAAGCTGTCGGGTTTGTGAAATTGAACTCTCTGTTGAGCCATTTGAGTTGCTACACTATGATAAAAGAAGTAAAGCCCTAGAATCATATTAGTAGGGATAAATGCAGCTACAATATATTGTGGTGGAACCTTATACATATCCTTCCAAAATAGGTTGTAAGAGGATTAACATTTTCGGGTATACATTATTCTTCTACCATACCCTACAAACATAGTTTTATCAGATTAGAAAAATAATTGCAGGTTTCTTTTAACATGAATTCAATGTCAAGTGGCCCTTTGTCTGTTGGTGAAATTGAATAAGTTGTAGGTTTCTTTTAAAATGAATTTAGTGTCAAGTGGCCTTTTGTATGTTGGTGAAGTTGAATAAGTTGCAAAAAGCCCACTAGGGATCAAGTCTTGTTGTGTGTAAAGGCCCTACACCATGAGGGATGAGGCTTGGATCATGTGCTGGGTGGATTTGGAGGTATGTATACCCTCACTCCTTGGCACTAAGTGAAAGGAGGTCATTAATTAGTGTATCTAATGCATATGGGATACTAAAAGTGTTTTGAGGTGTTTATCCTCCCAATTAAAAAATTTGAAAACAGTAAAAACTAAAAGCTTCATGACAGATTACAATCAAAATTACTTCATATACCTCGATAGCTTCTTTTAGGAATAATACATCAATTAACATGCCAAAGAGCTCTTTGACTACTCTTGTAAACCTATTGATGACCATGCATGCATTCAAATTTGTAAGAACAAATAGTAGCAGTGTCATCCACACACAAGTCCTACACAACATGCCTTCCATCAATAAGGGTTTTACATAGTAAAATACAAAATACTTTCTACCTTAAAATAATCCATAATATGACCATCTTCTACATCCTCTCACATGTATCAAAATACAAAGGATCCAATATTGAACATGTGCTATATCAATTCTCAAATATTGTGAGTATTCACGTTTACCATCCTACACATGCAAGAAACAATCTCTATCCAAATTCATCCCTATCTTCAGCAAAGTTATACATATATGTATACATAAGAACTGTGGGTTCTACAACTCCAAGAATCAATAGCAGTTGCCCACTAATCAAAGAATGTATTATTCCAAATGAGGTGGTAGAAATCAGTGTCTGAATAGTAGTTAAGGTTCCATCTGTAAATAAAATATATGATAAGAGGGTATCTATATATATTTACAGAAGAGTATTTAAAATCAAACAAATTTATATTGAGAAATCCAATGTCAATAAACAGAGCATCCATACGAAGTGATCAAGTATATTTTTAGTACCAATGGAAAATAAAAATGGAAACATATTTGTCTACCCAATTCTCACACGTGGTTTTATCAAGTTGTTTGCCAAATGCTATAAAAGGAAGAGTAGAGGCAAAGAAAATATAGGTGGTTGGAGAAAATTTTTTGCAGGAACGAGAAAAAATTATAATATAAGAATCTATATGGTACAAAATGAGAAACAAACTGAAATGAACATTGTCAGAAAAAAAAATCAATTTAATACATGCACACATGCAAATACTGACACACATGTTCATTTATGTCTATTATGTATGCATACATGTATCTCTATATATGCATATAGATAGACAAATAGATGGAAAGCTTAACAAATGATGCAGTTCAAGAGATTTTGATGATTCCAGATGTAACAAAGTTCTTGGGTCAGAAAATTTAGTATAGAGAAACCAAATTCCATAATATTGTCTAGAATTTTTTGAGTCTAGATACACATTCCACAATAAAAGAGAGAAAAATAACATGTGGTATAGAATATAGTGGATCCCCACAACAAAATTTGCAGTCCCATTTGACATAAGATAATAATCTAGATTATGTAGATGTTGAATCCCAATAGGTTTATAATCTAAAAAAGACATTTAAAAAATATAGAACAAAAGCCTTTATAAAAATTCCATTTCTACCTAAACCTTGCATTAAGTCCATTGAGCCAATCTTGTTTGTAATAGGTCAACCTTCCTTTGATGTCTTTTCTGATTCCCTAGAACAACTTTCCCTTGATGTCTTTTATGATTCCCCAGGAAGGAGATGCAAATATCATCTCCATTGTCTTTCAAACCGAAGATTCTCCTAAAGCGCACTTAGTCATTTTAGAATTCAACCACCTTTGACTCTCTTGCAACACAAATGAAGACCTAGTGACTATATCTGTGATTTTTGTAGATACCTAAAAGTGTCCTTGGGTTGTAAAACCCTAAACACTTCCATATTCTCTTGATTTTCCCTCATTTGCCTCTATGGTTAAATAATTGATTTTAATTAATTAATTAATTGTTTAATCATTCATGTCATAATATCCCTTTTCACTCGCTTAATTAAATAAATCTCATTTGTTTAATTAAGGTTCACACATCCCCTTCACTTGATTTATCCAAATAAATAAATCAATCCCATCCAAATCTCCTTTCACATGATTAAATAAATTAGACAAATTTATTTAATCTAAATCCCATTTATCCACCTCACAATTTCCCTCAATTTTAAATTTAATTTTGTCTTTTAGTGGGGAGAAAACCCTAACTAATCTCAACCCTCCATTTGGCTCCAAAGTCAACCCTCCTTCAATCAAATTCCCTGCTCTATAAAACACCTTCTTCCAACTCATTATGGGGCTCTTAGTTCTCATTTTTTCCTCTCTTGTTTCATTTTCATGCTCTCTTGTCTCCAACAGCTTGCTATTTTCATTTGAGCTTCTCAAGATTGTGCATAAACCTTCAAATCTAAGAACACCATCGAAGATAGAGGAGAACAATGAAGGTTAATCAATGATAGCTTAGATTTATGGTTTATTTTCTATTTGATTGCTTGATTTCTAGGCTAGATTTGTGCTTCATTGCAGTTAGGGTTTGTTGTAGTTTCATTTCTGCATGTTTGAAATCCTAAACCCTAGCCCACAATTTCTTTCTCAGACCATATTACTTTGGGTATAGGTTTTGATCTTACAACATTGTAACCTTCATCTATCATAACTGAAAAATCATCAACAATACCAAGAAGATCCCAACCCAAATTGAATGCCTTCATTTGATCAACTATAACTCTCATCCAATATTTCCTTATAACTCCATATTCATCAATACAATCCTCCCAATAATCCTCTAGATGAGGTTTGAGCCCATAGGAGAGAGAAGCATATAAATTGTTCTTTACAAAAATTTTGTTGTCAAAATATGATCTTGTCACAAATAAATGGAACTGGAAATTTGAGAGGATTTTATCAATATTTCTCACACCTTCATGAGTTTTTCAAGAGAAATAAATCAGTTTGATAAGGAAAGGATACTCCTTATTTTTATAATCATGATATTTCTTTCTTGCACTTGTCATTTGCCTACACACTTCCAAAAGTACAAAATAGTCTAAAACATGTCTAGGAAGTTTGTAAGGGGCTTGTTCAAAGCCTCCAACTTTGATATAAGAGAACCTGTTGAACTAAATGTAGAAGCTCCCAAATTGCATTACCAAATTGGTACCTTCAGTTGAGATCCTAGTTTCAAGATTTCCACTGATTCATTTTATATTGAATATCAAGAATGCATCACTCTCTTATAGTGTTTATTTCCAACTTCTTCTTGCATCTGAAAGTAATAATCATACACTTGAGTGTCATTTCCATATACACCATATGTTTTCAACCCAATCCATACCCTCTGTGTGCTTGCCAAAATGTAAAAGAGATACAAACACATGTGAAATTGTTTGTTCTTTAAAAAATTCTTCAGTTGATCATCCAAATGATGACTGATCATTTTTTCTAGTCAATGTGTCAAGTATCATTGTAGATAACTAGAATGAACTAGCACATCCATTCAAAAAATCATTAGTATCTTTATCCCCCACAATTATGTGTAGCAAGATGATCATATCATATAAGTTTTTTGCAAGAAATGAGCTCTTACTAGATCCTTGGGAATTTGAGACTTTCCCTTCTTTTCCATTCCCATCCAAGATTTTACAATGCACGTTTTACACTAATATTTTCTACCCACATAATAATCCCAACTAGTTTCCCTTGACATATCAGTAAATTCATCTTGTACTGCTAGATTAAAAATGCTTCTAATAGTTTCAACATCAAGTTTGACTATAACATTACCATCTACCCCAATTATTTGTTAGGATTTAATATAATATTTCTCTAAACAAGAAAGAACTAGGTTAGGTCATTTGACTACAGGGAGAAAATTGGCTGCATGGGTAAGACCACTTGAAAAAGTTTGTTCAGATAATTTTGTCTTGGGGTTGGCATTCATTCTTTTCCAAAAAATTGCTAAATCAATGTGCCCTAGTTCTATATCTCTAATTCCTGCCAGCTCATTTCCAATTATGGAGGATACATTATACCCTTGATATTTGAACTTCATATTAGGAAGCTTTACAATCCACCAAATTGAAAAATCAACCACTTCCAATAGAGGGTGATAAGAATTTAAGAGGAGAAAATGCACCAAAAGATTATGAATTGTATGCTATTCATGAAAACCTTCCATGACAATGTAGTTCTTTCTATGAAAGAATTCAAAGTACATAGTATTATGAAATTTTAATATTGACCTGAGTATACTGAAATAGCTATGAAGTGGGGCCTAGCTGTGAAATCTTTAGTGTTACCATGATCTCTAGGCTTACAACATTGTATTTGAGTGGCAGTGAACTACCCTATTTATATTATTGGAATAGGGTAAGTGTAATTAATGAACCATCCACAAATAAATTCTCAGTATTTGGGTCATCGTTAAAACACAATACTAGTGAACCCTTGTAACAATTATTTATTTTCAAACTTTGTAAAACAAGGTGATAATTCTTCATCCATCGATGAAAACTCTCTTTTATGAACTTGGGAAGAGAAGACCTCTTCAACCTTTTATGAAATACTTCTTCATTGGCAATGGGAACCATCAGTGAGTCAACCGGTTTGTGAACTATGACCTTAGGTGATCTTCCTCGCAAGTTGCTTGGCTTAGAAAAATCCATTGACATTTCTCATTCGTGGAATTCTTCATCGATGAACTAGTAAATTCATGAACTAGAAGTTTTGTCAATCTCAACTAGAACATAACTAACACTCTTTCTTGATCAGCGATATCAGTTATCGGCCACCCAATGAAAATTCAAAATTTGAAAGGTTTTTGTCTTTCTTTCTTCATCAATGATAAGATGAAGTAGCAAACTTATAAAACAAAGCCATCAGTGGAAAATTAAGTTAGTAAACCATCAAATTGACTAATAAAAGGAAAAGGTTTGGTTCATGAAGTACAAAAGTAGCCAATAAGGAACAAAGGAAAAGTTTTCAAGGGTTTGCTTCTAAATTAGTAGGATTGAAAAAGGATGAACTCACAAACAAAGTTCATGAAAACACAAAATTGTCGACCAAAGACCAAAATGAGATGAACAATTGGGAAACAAAAGGGAAGAAAAATATCATAGTTTAAACTAAGAGGTCATCAAGGTATAAGGATAAAAAGTGGTGTAACATGGTTGAAACAAGATCACTACTTGGTAAATACTTCATCCCTTACTAATGATTTACAAACAATATTAGGAGTAATTAATTACATAAGATTTATAAGGTTGATTGAAAGGAAGCTAGGTATGCAGAAATTGCTTTCTACACTAATCTAATGAGGAGAGCAGAGTGCAAATTCATTTTAACCTTTACAATTATAGAATGTTTAACACAACAACAGAAATATTGCAGTAGAAAACAACATAAGAATGTAAGATAGAAGAAGAGAGACACAAGATATACGTGGGGAAAACCCTTATCAGGTAAAAAAACCCTACTCCAAAACCTGCAAAATGTATTATCAAAATTTAATGGTTTATAATAGACTTGCAATGCAAGCTCTCAGAAGTCTTTGACACTCATATCTAGAGACAAACTGGCAGCATAACAACACCTATTAATCACCTCCTATTTCTCCTCTCCAAGTACCTGCTTATAATGAAGTTTTTAAGGCAAAACTGAACATATCTTGGAATGGGTGTCCAACTTGGCCTCATGGCCCAAAACCCATGCCTAGGGACACTTGTCATATCACCCCATCCCACTATGGTCTCCTATTTCCAATTTGGATAATGACAGATGCTCTTATGCACCAACCGGCTGTCATAGAATATATCATAGCTATCATAACTTACAACTGTAAGAGAATCTATCATAAACAAGCTATAAATAGCATATTCTCTTACAACATGACAAAACCCTCCTTGGGGCACCCAAATATGCCTTCTTCAAAGATGCTTCATGACACATGTCTTCATGTTGGCAAGAGACACTATATGGATTCATGATTGTTGTCATTGATGGCAACAAAGTTCATCCCACACATCCGCAGGACATGATATGTCTCTACCGGAAGTCAGAGTGAAGAATGTTGTGGTCTAGTAAATAGGAACAGAGCATGTGGCGAGGTCTGATAGACAGGTCCAGATCTCTCAGAGGAAGTATCTTGGTAAAGTGCAGATTTGGGGAAGTCAAGAGGACTATCTTGACTGATAGATTCCAAGGTTTGAGCCTCCGGTGTGGAAAGGATAAAGAGATATGAATGCTTAAGTACTGGGTTCCCAATTGGCAGTGTGAACAGAGGAAGAACTGACTGGCAGAACATCAGACATTATTCTAGATGTGTTACTGATGTTGGTAAAGGTTATGAAGGCATGAATTATGTTTGGCTGACATGGTTAATGATTTCCACAAGTATATCCTTGATCCGCATTACTTGGTATGCAAGGATTCAGCTGACAGATCAGAGTCTATTGAAAATATTGACTATTCCAGTGCCGACTAGAAAGATGATGAAACAACTTGTGCGGATATATATATATATAGGATGAATTTAGTTGTGAGACGTGGTGTTGTGATATGTGATGTGTGAATAAAAGCATAGCAGAGCAGAAGTAGTAAGGAAGGTCCGGTATGTGAAAGGAAAGAAGCATAAGAGAAGAGGAAAGATGAAGTGCCACAAATCAGTGTACTGAGCCTAACCAGAACTGAACCCCAACATATGTGGATGCTACCAATCAGTTCAAGTATTGTATAAGACTCCTTTTGTAGACAATGTGTCTCTTGTAGGTAGTATGCCTTCTTGTGAGCAGTGTGCTCGGGCAGTGAGCCCTAATTGGCAAGTGCCAATTTGTATTTCCATTCTTCTAATAGAGAATACAATCTTGGGTTAATCACCCCGTGGTTTTCTCCCTTAACAGGGTTTCAACGTCAAAAATATTGTGTCATGTGTATTTCCATTTCATGATTATGTTTGCTCATTTGAATTAATGTTACATTGATTATTAATAAAGTTTAGAAAGAGAAATAATTAGGATAACTGATTCACCCCCCCTCTCAGTTATCAAAAATTGGTATCAGAGCTAAGTTCCTCCTAATAGAGCCTAACAGCTTGAGGAAGATCTGGGAATTCAACTTGATGCATATGGTTTAAGGGAGCAACTCAAGACTACCCTTGATGATCTTGAATAGTCAAACTCTGAAGTAAATGAATTAAAGGAAAGACTCAAATAGACTGATGATTTCATGAGAGAACTTAAAGACAAATTAAGTCTCTCTATGAAAAAGAGAAAGGAGCTGCTTTAGCAATTGGCAAGACAAGGTAAAGCAAATAATGCAAATGAAGAGCTAAAAGAAAAAACTGAGTTGTGTGAAAAGTTATCAAAAGAAATCATTATGGTAAGACATGAAATGGAATCAGGAGTCATGAAGTTTACCCAAGAAGTTGAAGAGAAAAGAAAAACTGAAGATAATCTAAGACAATCTCTCAAGGAGAAATTAGAAGATTGCCACCAGATGGATAGAATTATCAGACATCTTGAATATGATCTTGAAGATGCTAAAGATAATGAAGAAAAACTTGAGGATCAAATTGTCTCTCTCAAAAGGGATCTTCAAACAACAAATAAGTATAAAGAGAAATTCAAGATAAGTTCTGCTCAACTTGAAGTTCTTCTTGGATGTCAAAAGAAGGTAGATGACAAGTGTGGTTTGGGATATGAGAAAGGAGAAAGCTTCGAATCCGGTCAGAAGAATTTTGGATCAAAAAATCCATGGAATAGGCCTAGAAGACCTCTAGTAAGACAACCTAATGCTCAAAGATATCCATCCTTCAATGGATACTGCCACAACTGCAATCACTTTGGTCACAAAGCTAATCAGTGTAGAAAGAGAATGAATCAGACTAATTCATCTTTCTCCAAATAGTGTTTTAACTGCTAAAGGTATGGTCACAAATCTCATGAATGCAGAAATATGCAAATGAACAAATCATTCAATGGTAGATGCTTGACGTGTAATAGAATAGGTCATATGGCTAATCAATGCAGATCAAGAGGATATCAGTCAAATATGCAAAGAAATGTTGTTTGCCAAATCTGCAATAGATCCGGTCATAGTGCAAAATTTTGTAGAAACAAGAATCAGGACAAAAGAGGTCTGGTATATAATAATCATCAAGATAAGGGTAAACAAAAGGTGAATGTGGATCAAGTTAAAAGTGAGATGAACAAGATTTGGGTGAAGAAAAGTACAGAGAATGTAGAGGTTGGATCCACACTAGACTCTGGTGCTGATATTCCTTCCATAAATTAAGAAGTGAGCTCTAGCTCAGGGGGAGACACAAAGAAAACCTTGTTCCCCCAGCCAATCAACCAGTGCCAAAACTGGTACAAGAAGAGTTGCAGATTGTAGGGTTCATAAGGGTAACATCTAAACAAACTATGGTAAAGATTTGGAAGATTCGCATGATGTTTAAAGATCAGGATTGATCCGATTCTCCAAGTCATCTGAATAAGGCAAACTGGAATAACTTAGGTCAAGCATTTATTACAACCTAACATTAGGGTTTGCAGAGCAATATAAGGGTTTTTCTCATTAATCACTTGTTCATTATGCAATCAAGAAGAAATGAAAAGTGAAGCTCTGCAACAAAATTCCACAACTTCATCGAAGATCATTTGCAGAAGTCAATTCATCCAGAAATCAATCCAGTCAACTACGTGAAACCAAAAGGCGCAAAAGGTATTTTCCATTCTCAATATCTCTCTGCAAAGCATTGAAAGATGCATACTTTAAATATAGTAAAGATCTTTGATAGGCCCCACCCTGAATTCAAGAAACATCCATACAAATCATTGGAGGTAGATCCCCTAGGAACATTCTCTAGTGTTCCGCATGGCGTTTTGCACACAGAAGACATTAGGGTTTACATACATGCAAATATTGAAGAGTTTGGGGAATTCAAACTGAGAGACATCTATCACAAACAATTGATAGATGATGCTTTTGAGCTTAAACCAGAATATAAGGGAATCCAGGACAAACATTTTGATTAGTTCATTCATTTCCCCTGCTTTGAAGAAGATGAATGGGTCTGGTATGTATTGAGTAGAGTGCATGATAAATTCCTATGGCTGAACAGACCTTGCAATATCAAAAAGGAGGCAATTAGGGCAGTAACTGGTTTATATTCCTCGGAGGGATACCTGTCCTCAAATCTGTCAAAAACAACATTGTAACTGAGGCCACTGGATTAAGATTTGATAAGAGGGCAATGACCATTGAAGATATTACTGACCCGGATGTCAAGTTTGCATCTATGATAATAGGATACAAGATATATCACTCTAGTAGGGAGAATTCAGTATCCAGAACTGCAGTATATACTACTTATGAGATGCTGAGAAAGAATACAGAATATGATCTCTGTGAACTTCTTTTGAGCCAACTAATGGAAAACATACAGAAAATTAGAAAGGACAAGAAGAATTCCTTTAAATATGGTGGACTAATACTATGTCTATTTTTCTACTTCATGAATGAGCTGCTCGAATCAAATGCATGGGTATGGCAAAATGACAAACCAGTAGCAATTTAGATCAGAGACTACTTGCATGAACTTGGGGATGTTAAGACAAGGAATATAGCTCTGTGGGGTTACTTCAAGCAATTTCAAAATACAATGTAAATTAGAGAAAGAATCCCCAAATCAGTAGTTGAGAGATACAAGGATACAGTATGCTTCATGGTAGACACTAATCAATGCCTAATGGAGGTAGTAGAGCCAAGGATAGTATGGATCATGCCTATGGGGTATGAAGTTGATAAACAAATTGTAGAGCTGCATGTTCAACACATGCTCAGTCAGCCAAAGGACTCAAAAGCAGAAAGATTTGGAACCTTTGAGGAGCTGAGTGTAAAGATTCATGTGCAACTTAGAGAACCTGAAATCAAGAGGAAGGTGAGAAAAGAGGTAGAAAATATTGCCCAAGGCCTTGGCATCTCAAAGGAGGCACTTGATGCCCACAAGAAAAAGATGGAAAGGGCGGAGGAAGAGAAGAAAGAGGCAGAAAAGAAAAGCAAGGAAAGTGCTCTGGTAGAAACCTCCACCCGGACTAGATCATCTAAGAGATCTGTACCTGCCACTGCCAAAAGCTCAAGGGCATCTAAACCGGAAGCACAATCATCTAGAAAAGGAGAAAAGAGAACAAAGAAAAGGGCAACAAGGTCCTATGTTAGCCTAAAATATGATGAGGAAACCGAATCAGATGAAGAGATAAGGAAACTGAAGAAGAAGAAGAAATCATCCAATGAACATTCTACTGGTCAAGGAGAAGAAGAGAAGGAAGAGGAATTTGCTGAAAAACCCACTCTATCCTTGGACGTTGTAGTAAAAGCAGTCACTGTGGATGGGAACCTGCAACCCTTAACAGAATTTTATGATAAATATAATGAAGCAGATAAAAAGATTCTAGAGGAAGCCATAGTTTAGTTTTTGAACACTTACAACAAAGCTTTTATTGAAATAATCTCTCTAATTCCCAAAAGCTTAGAGAAAAGGCTTGAAATGAAGAAGAACAATGCTCAAGTAAAATACCTCGAGATCCGGGAACAGGTCACCATTCAGCTCTTCCCTTCAATCACTCCGTAGCAAATGAATATGATCTTTAAAGAGTGCAAGGATGAGTTCTGGAGCAAAGCCAGGATGAATTAGCTCATGCTTGGTGAAACCGACAGAGTGGCAAAAGAGACTAAAGAGATTCTCTGAAATACTCTTAAAAAGTTCAAAATTCCCATCACAGAGGACTCTGGTAAAGACAAGGGCTTAGAATCCTCTATTTCGGAAGAGGCAGCTCATGAACAAACAAATATCTCTCCTCCAGTTTCCCCTACAGCTTCCGGATCTAAAGGAGAAGACAGAATATAGGAGAAAGAAGCAAGAGTGAAGGAAAAAGAAGTTGACAGTACCAAGGTTGCAGAGGAAGAGAAGACCCCAATAGAGGAAAACACAACTGATAGTGGTAAGAATGTGGAAGGAGAGAAAGCTCCAAGGGACAGCCCTAAGAATGTAGAAGAGAAGAAACATCTGTCTCCGGCAAGAGACACTACAAAAACTATCCAAGAATTCCTGAACAAAGAAACAATGGAGATTGATGAACCAAAGCTTCTACATGGACCATTTAACTTTGATTCTCTTTCTCCGATACAGACAATGAAGATTGCTTCATTTGCTAAAGCCAAGGCTAAAGAAAAACTCCTAAAGTCTCACATGGAAGACTATGAGTTGATAGAAGCTGCTTCCGGAGTGCTAGAAAAGATTATGCCATTGTTTCAGAAAGATCCCACAGCCTCCTCATCCGGTAATCTCAAAACTCTAGTCAATAGTGTTAGCACACATTTTGATTCACTAGAGAAGTCAGCAGAAGATAAGGTCCAGAAGGAATTTCTTGCAAAAAGATTATCAGAGGTACAAGGGTTGATAAGTAATGATAGGAGAAATATGAGTATAGGGATAAAGAGCTTAGAAAATGCTCTTATAGATGGCGGAAAAGTATACAAATTTTGTATTTCATGGTCCAAAGCAATAGTAGAGATTGAGAAGAAAATAAAAGAGCAAGAGGATAAACTACTATGTTTGTCTCAAAGTTTTGATCCTCTCTCTTCCTCCATAGTCAGTCAAGAGTGTCAAACTATTGCAATCACAAATGCAATAAGGAATGTTGAGAAGGAAAAGAAGAACATAATTCGCCGGATGGGTGAACTCAGAAGAATCATTATCCCTAAGTTAGAGGCCATGCATGAGGCCATAAGTGATGCTCAGACTATCGCCCAAACCAATGATCCGACAGATCTTAAGAGGGTAGAAGCTTTTGCATTTTTGTTGAGTGGTCACATTTCAATTTTGGATAGAATGAAGAAAAGTTGGGCTACAGAACTCGTCCAATTGAAGACATCCTTTGTAGACATTCTTCAGTTTATGTGAGTATGTAATATGCGGCTAAGTATAGTGAAAATTTTTGAAACTTTTGGTATGCAGACACTACCCTTTGCCATTGATGTCAAAGGGGAGTGAAGAGTAGTGAAAAATGAGGAATCCAACTAAAGGGGAGCTCTGGAAAATGTATATAAAAATAAAGCATCAGCCAAGGGGGAGCATAGTGTAAACACTTAGTCATTTTTCACTAAGTGTTGCCATCAATGCCAAAGGGGGAGATTGTTGGCAAGAGACACTATATAGATTCATGATTGTTGTCATTGATGGCAACAAAGTTCATCCCACACATCCGCAGGACATGGTATGTCTCTACCAGAAGTCAGAGTGAAGAATGTTGTGGTCCAGTAAACAGGAACAGAGCATGTGGAGAGGTCCAATAGATAGGTCTGGATCTCTCAGAGGAAGTATCTTGGTAAAGTGCGGATTTGGGGAAGTCAAGAGGACTATCTTGACTGATAGATTCCAAGGTTTGAGCCTCCGGTGTGGAAAGGATAAAGAGATATGAATGCTTAAGTACTGGGTTCCCAATTGGCAGTGTGAACAGAGGAAGAACTGATTGGTAGAACATCAGACATTATTTCAAATGTGTTACTGATGGCTGTAAAGGTTATGAAGGCATGAATTATGTTTGGCTGACATGGTTAATGATTTCCACAAGTATATCCTTAATCCGCATTACTTGGTATGCAAGGATTCAGCCGACAGATCAGAGTCTATTGAAAATATTGACTATTCTGGTGCCGACTAGAAAGATGATGAAATCACTTGTGCGGATATATATAGGATGAATTTAGTTGTGAGAGGTGGTGTTGTGATATGTGATGTGCGAATAAAAGCAGAGCAGAGCAGAAGTAGTAAGGAAGGTCCGGTATGTGAAAGGAAAGTAGCATAAGAGAAGAGGAAAGATGAAGTGCAGCAGATCAATGTACTGAGCCTAACCGGAACTGAACCCCAGCATATGTGGATGCTACCATTCAGTTCAAGTATTGTATAAGACTCTTTTTGTAGACAGTGTGTCTCTTGTAGGTAGTGTGCCTTCTTGTGAGCAGTGTGCTCAGGCAGTGAGCCCTAATTGGCAAGTGCCATTTTGTATTTCCATTCTTCTAACAGAGAATACAATCTTGGGTTAATCACCCTATGCTTTTCTCCCTTAATAGGGTTTCCACATCAAAAATATTGTGTCATGTGTATTTCCATTTCATGGTTATGTTTGCTCATTTGAATTAATGTTACATTGATTATTAATAAAGTTCAGAAAGAAAAATAATTAGGATAACTGATTCACCCCCCCTCTCAGTTATCAACACTTCACCTGTCATAGAACCTTCTAATTCTGACTCTTACATGTCATAGATTCTATCATAGGAATCTGTTATAACCATTTTGGTCAAGATTCACTTACACACTAGTCAAGATGCCGACACATGGCAGAAAACCTCTACCACACAAAAGGGATGCCTATCCCCACATGGAGTGAGTTGACCATCATAGTCACCTTACAAGTGGAGTGACAACTCATCGTGCCACTTCACACTAGATGACAAAATAGGATGAACAATAAAATTACAACATAGGTTAAGTAAATAAATTACATTACAATAATAAATGCAAGGAATTTACAAGGTTGAGACACCTTAATTCCCAACATTCTCCCACTTTTCAAAGACCTTGTAAGAGCAAATAGAAATAATAATATTTAACTGCTATCAGTTGAGAGGCCCATAGACTCCGAACACCATCTCAACTTCTCTATGCCTACGGGTTTTGTTAATGCATCTACAACATCACACTCTAACTATCACAATAGATAGTAAACTATCCTACACCAACACCAATATCTAAACACAATATCTCTTAAGCCAAATGGCTTCCTTGCAAGCACGAGTAGCTGCCAAATACTTAGCTCAACTGAAATCCACTATGCTCACTAGCTTTACAGAAGCACCTGTAACATCTTCCAAGTGATCACCAACATGACAAAAATTAGAATGCCAAAAATATGATGAAATAGTAAATGTCACATAGACACACCAATGTATCCAACTTCAAACTAGTTAACAGAACATAACTTTGAAGTCCAAACATCTTCACAACAAGATCAAGCATGTAAGCTCCAAAATAGTTAGAACAACAACCACAACTAGTTGTTTACATCCAACTAAATAACCACCATTGATATAACTTTTGCACATGACATATTCAGCCCATACTGTAACTCTCATCCCTGTATAATCCAATGTCCTACACAAAGTTACCATCTCCCATGATAACAAACACACCAAAACCATTGATGTGCAAAAAAATGAAAACCTTTGATACTGCAGTCCAATGAAAAACCATCTACTAAATATATACATACATCCTAGGAATCAAACTGCATGAGCAATGCCAACTGAAGTAACTCAAAGTCCACCAATCAGCACTTACATAAAATATGGCTTATAATACAAGCATATAATACAAAGAACAATTACAATGATCTGTAAATTACAACCAACTGCTACAAAATAGAGCATACTTCCACAAACAATTTTCTACTCACTTTCTCACCTTTAACCTCCACTTCTCCCAAGTCCACATCTAAAAAGAACACATATTGTTATCAGAAAAACAATAAAGTATAACAAAAGTAGATGACCACAAACCTAGTGACCATACTAGATGAATAAGAACCTCTAGGAAGAAAAAGAGACCATAAAGAGAAACTGTAAACCATTTCATGTCCTTCTGCCAACATCACCAAGTGCTAAGTTGTGCCAAGTATGATCTCCTTCACAAAACCCCAATTGAAAAGCCTTAACAACACTAAACCATTCAATCTCATAAGATCAAAGAAACATCAACATGGATGTAAGCCTCTCAAATCAAGGTAGATCAAACTCATAACCATTCCATAACAAGGAATAAGCACAATCACATCTCCTAGACTCCTCATAAATGAACATCATAAAGCAAACTATACGAATGAAGAAGATAACCATGCTATCATCCCTCAAGTGAAATCTCTAGAACCAATAATAGTAGCTCAAGATTCATATCCATGAGAAATCAAAGCATAAAACAAAATGAATCTGAAATAACCTGGGCAATACCTATCAGAACATTTTTTGCTAAGTGAATTGAGAGTGGGGAATGAGAATGATCCACTGAGATACACCGAGTCTCACATACTCTCTCCAAGAACAGTCTCCTCTCAAGTTCAAATATGAACTCATGTCCATAACAAGGGAAGGCTTCTCAGTCTTTCTACTGAAACTTAACCATTCCAACACATGATCCTTACAACAAGAGATCTCAAGCCTCACCTCATGTCTCTCTAGTATCCATGAGCATCCATCAACCAATACATGCCAACTTCAAATGCATCCTGCAAAATCATGAAGCTTCAAGCAAATGATTAATACTCAAAACCAAAGAGAACAAACAAGATCACTATCAAAACTCCCACTACACATCTACATGATCAAGAAGCCCATCATGATATCATGATCTAACCATCTCCTCATAAGAAGATCACATACAACAAAGCATACAATGATGCATAGATCCTGTCTCAAGAGAATCTGTATCATGCCAAAACTTTAAGCTAGCATCAAGAGTAAATCATGACATAGTAACAACATCTCTAAACAAAAGATAAACATGTCATACTAACAAATCATAAACCTGACACCTCAATCAAGATGTCAACATCTCCAAACATATGAAGATAACCATCTTCTGACAACAAAACTGAAAATGTCAAAGAACTCTCGAAACCAAGAAGTCCTCCATGACACCAATATCCAATGTAGAAGATCATCCATCACTTATTATGAATCCAACATCACTGCTGAAGCTCCCACTAAAACTGTGATACTGAGCTTATCAAGGCATCATGATAACAATCCTCTCAATGAAGATCATCCATGGTTCTAACACAATTTAATAATTTTCCTGAGAAATATTAGCAACACAAAAGAATAAAGTAAAACCAAGATCTCCAAGTCAAGAAGATAAAACCATCACTGTCAAAAGCTCACACTAAACTTTGTAACCAAGCTATCCATGACATTATGATAAACATGCTATAAGTCTCAATAACTGACTATCCATGAACTCTAATTATCCATCCTCTTATCCCAATGCAACATACCAATACACAAATGACCATAGACAAGGCCAACTAACAAAATCTACATAAACACTGAATCAAACCCATGGATAAAGACAGTCCACATTCAAGTTATCTCACTGTAGCTAATAGGTAGCTAATCCAAAAGCTACATAACTCAAAGATCTGAAACAAATGTAACATGCAAACTCATCATTACTGTTGGTGATTGTTTTAATGCAATCATAACAATAAGTTAAAATTCACATATAATGAACTGAAACTATACTTGAAAGATAAGAAGGAATCGTTTAAGATTCACTTAATCCCAAGTCTACAATGGTCCTGTTGGTCAAATTCAGTTGGTCAATGTGAAACTCTAATGTTCAAGGGGCCTTACGTAGTTTAGGGTTTCTTTGTGGTTTACTAGACTCAAAGTATGCAAAAAGATCATGAGATATGTCAATACTTTTTCATTTCTTTCCATAAAAGTGTTACTATGCAGCAAAGCTTTAGATGGTTGTCTTGAATTATTGCAGCCTTCCTCTTTATATATTTATGAAAACTTGTCTACTTTTAACTCTGTTGTTCATGCTTCTTTAAATATGTGACAAATTTCCTTCAAATTTCTGCATTTTTAGCTAAATATTTTCAGATAGGTTGGGAAAAGTTAGAAAGATCTAATCTAAACCTCATTTACTCTACTGAAGGATCTAATTGTTCTGTTATGCACTATGTAAATCATACAGCAATTTGATCAAATCCATAGTAAAAACCTTAAATGTAAGTTCTGAGCATTTTCACAAACATACATTTAAAATTGTAAGCTCTCAAAGAAAATATTTCAAAACACAAAGAAGAGCAGGAGAACACTCAAAAGATAGATGCAGAACTCTAGATTCTATTGTATTAGAAACAAACAATCATACATGATTTACAATGTTGGAATGACTCTTAGTTTCATTGATCAAACTATAGAGAACTTACAAGCTTTACAGATACAATAAGGAAGCCAGATGTTCCACACACTCCTTACTGCAGACATCAGGCGACCTCCTTCCTCTACTTCTAAACTATGCTAAGCTAAAATCCCTATGTTTTCCTAAAATCCCTATTGTAAATATTACAATGTATTAAGGCACAATATATAGACTTTCTGATTGTCCTCAATATAGCCCAAAACCTTAATGGTTAAGCAATGGTTCAAACCCTAGGTTATAGCATTAAATGGTGCAGAACCATTTCCCAAAAAAATCTCTAAATATGTGTCAAATCTGGGCAAAAATATGCTCCATTCTGAAACCCTAGTAGCTCAGAAGTAAATTCTACAACCTACTTGTCATTATGTTTTATCTGCACTTGGGTCTTCCCATTGATGTCCCTTGACTTTCTGCACTTCATCCTCATCTTCTCTTTGCTTCTGAAATCTGATTCTCCTTCCAGGGCATCACTGCCATTAAGTTTCAGCTTCTCTCCCAACTGCAAACCCACAAAAATAGACCAGCAATAAGTACTATTGATTATTAAGCAACCACTTTCGAAACACCTGTTAGATCTATGTGGGGCTGAGCAAAAATCACGACTATCAGGTCAAAATCTACAAAAAATGTGCTCATATTGCGCAAACTATGTCAAGAAACCACCGGGTCAACCATTGCAGACCAGAAATGATGCATACGCAGGGTCAAAATGTGTCGAAAAACCCTGAAAATCCTACCGCTAAATGTCTGTCGCCTATCAGCCCCAGAAAATCTTATCGGCGAACCCTGGAGATTCCCTACCGACTAGCTGTTTCTGGCTGAAAAATGACCTCTTTATTTTCCTTTTAAAGAAACGGTGCCCTAAGAGAGTGACACATGGCGCATTCCGCGCGAGGGGCTTATGAAACTGTTGCTTATGTAGAAGGCGACACTTGTCGCCACCCGCGCTTCCTAGAAACTACCTTGAAACCTAAAGACTCTCGCGGAAAGTGACACTTGTCAATATCCACATGATCATTGCAACTTTTAGGGACTATTGGGGCACTTTAAAACCTGCTTGTGGAAGCTGCCATGTGGCGTCTTCCACACAACTGCTAAGACTTTAGAGGGACCTGCGGAGGGTGACACTTGTCACACTCCGCGGAGCTCTTGAAACTCATTTGAAACTATTGAGGGTCTTGCGGAGAGTGACACGTGTCACACTCCGCGGAGCTTTGGAAACTCCTTTGAAACTGCTGTGAAACCTTTTGAAACTGTCACAGAAGGTGCCATGTGGCATCTTTCACGCAACCTTTGAAACACTTTAAGAAACTATTAGAAACTTTTGCAAAACCCTGTGGAGAGTGACACGTGGCACGCTCCGCACTATTGTTGAAACTTTAGGGAACTTTTGAGAAACGTTTGGAAGGGACCCGCGGAGGGTGATACATGGCACGATCCGCACAACTATTGAAACGGTTAAGAGACTATTGAAAACCTTCGAGAGGACCCTACGGAGAGTGATAAATGTCACACTCCGCGTTGCTCATGAAACTTTTTTGAAACTACTACAGAAGGCAGCATGTGGTGTCTGTTGGCAAGAGACACTATATGGATTCATGGTTGTTGTCATTGATGCAACAAAGGTCATCCCACATATCCGCAAGTTATGGTGTGTCTCTACCGGAAGTCAGAATGAAGATTGTTGTGGTCCGGTGAACAAGAACAAAGCATGTGGCAAGGTCCGACAGATTGGTCCGGATCTCTCAGAGGAAGTGTCTTGGTGCAGTGCGGATTTGGGGAAGTCAAGAGGACTACCTTGAGTAGTATATTCCAAGGATTTAGCCTCCGGTGATGAACAAAGAAAAAGATATGAATAGTTGAGTACCGGATTCCTGAGAGACAGTGAGAACAGAGGAAGAACTGACTGACAGAGTATCATACTATTTTCCGGATGTGTTACTGTTGATGGTAAAGGTTGTGAAGGCATGAATCATGTTTGGCCGACATGATTAATGATATCTACAAGTATATGCTTGATCTGCATTGCTTGGTGAGCAAGGATTCAGCCGACAGAACAGAGTTTGTAAGAAACTAGACTGTTCCGGATGCCGACTAGAAAGGTGATGAAATTACTTGTGCGGATATATATAGAGGATGGATTTAGTTGTGAAGGGTGTAATTGTGTGATGGTGTATGCGAATAAGTGCAGAACAGAGCAGAAGTAGTAAGAAAGATCCGGTATGTGAAAGGATAGCAGAATAAAGAACAGAGGAAAGATGAAGTGCAGCAGATCAGTGTACTGAGCCTAACCGGAACTGAACGCCAGCATATATAGATGCTTCCAATCAGTTCAAGACTCTGATTCTTATCACTTTGTAGACAGTGTGTCTCCTTGTAGGCAGTGGGCCTCTTTGTGAGCAGTGTGCTCGGGTAGTGAGCCCTAATTGGCAAGTGCCATTTTGTAATTCCTTATTCTTCTAACAGAGAATAATCTTTGGGTCAATCACCCCGTGGTTTTCTCCCTTAACAGGGTTTCCACGTCAAAAAACTGTGTCATGTGTTTTTCATTTCATGGTAATGTTTGTTTGTTTGATTCAATGCTGCATTGATTAATAAGAAAGTTCAAAAGAAGAAATAATTAGGATAACTGATTCACCCCCCCTCTCAGTTATCAACAATTGGTATCAGAGCAAGGTTCCTCCTAATAGAGCCTAACAGCTTGAGGAAGATCTGGGAATTCAACTTGATGCATATGGTTTAAGGGAGCAACTCAAGACTACCCTTGATGATCTTGAATAGTCAAACTCTGAAGTAAATGAATTAAAGGAAAGACTCAAATAGACTGATGATTTCATGAGAGAACTTAAAGACAAATTAAGTCTCTCTATGAAAAAGAGAAAGGAGCTGCTCCAATAATTGGCAAGACAAAGTGAAGAAAGCAATATAGATGAAGAATTGACTGACTGAGAAAACCAAGTTATGTGAAAAGTTATCAAAAGAAGTCATTATGTTAAGACATGAAATGGAATCAGGAACTATAAAGTTTACTCAAGAGATTGAAGAAAAAAGAAAAGCTGAAGACAATCTAAGACAATCTCTTAAAGAGAAATCAGAAGAATGCCACCAGATGGACAGGATTATCAGACATCTTGAATCTGATCTTGAAGATGCCAAAGATAATGAAGAAAAACTTGAGGATCAAATTGTCTCTCTCAAAAGAGATCTTCAAACAGCAAATGAATATAAAGAAAAATTCAAGATAAGTTCTGCCCAACTTGAAGTACTTCTTGGAAGTCAAAAGAGGACAGATGACAAGTATGGTTTGGGATATGAGAAAGGAGAAAGCTCCGGATCCGGTTAAAAGAATTTTAGATCAAAAAATCCAAGGAATAGGCCTAGAAGACCTCCGGTAAGACAGCCCAATGCTCAAAGATATCCATCTTTCAATGGATACTGCCGCAGCTGCAATCACTTTGGTCACAAAGCTAATCAGTGCAGAAAAAGGATGAATCAAACTAGTCCATCCTTCTCTGGACAGTGCTTTAACTGCAAAAGGTATGGGCACAAGTCTCATGAATGCAGAAATATGCAAGTAAACAAATCATTCAACGGTAGATGTTTTACATGCAATAGAGTAGGTCATATGGCTAATCAATGCAGATCAAGAGGTTATCAGTCAAATATGCAAAGAAATATTATTTGCCAAATCTGTAATAGGTCCGGTCATAGTGCAAAAGTCTGCAGAAGCAAGAATCAGGACAAAAGAGGTCCGGTATACAATCAGAATCAAGACAAGGGTAAACAAAAGATGAATGTGGATGAAGTTAGGAATCAGATGAACAAGATTTGGGTGAAGAAAAGTTCAGAGAATGTAGAGGTTGGATCCGCACCAGACTCTGGTGCTGATATTTCTTCTGGAAACTAAAAAGTGAGCGCTGGCTCAAGTGGAGACTCAAAGAAAATCTTGTTCCCCCAACCAATCAAGTGGTGCTGGATGTGACACAAGATGCAGAGTAAAGGGTTTGAAGATACCAGTCCTGAGATGATCCAGACAAGATTTTAGAGGTCCGCATGAAGATATAAAGAAGTTGTGATCGATCAAGTAAAGACCTGTTCCAGGAGATGCTCCAGAATGACAGAGGACTACAAAAGGGTCCAGAGAGATCCGGAAGTACATTATTTTACTCTGCGGACTGGACAGAATGTTTGGGATGTTCTTGTAATGTGTCATCTTGATTTACCCATGATTGAAAGATCCGCATGATGTTCATAGATCAGGACTAATCCGGGATACTCCAAGCTATCCGGACAAGGCAAACTGGAATAATATAGGTGAAGCATTTATTGCAAACAGATATTAGGGTTTGCAAAATGATATAAGGGATTTCTCAAGAAGAAGCGAAAAGTGGAGCTCTGCAACAAGACTCATCAAGCACACCGAAGATCTCCTGCCAAAGTCATTACATACAGAAATCAATCCAACTACTCCGTGCAACCGAAGACGCAAAAGGTATTTTCCACTTTCGATATCTTGCTACAAATCTTTTGAAGAAATGGCTACTCCAAATATAGTAAAAATCTCAGATAGGCCCCGACCTGAATTTAAGAAACATCCATACAAGTCATTGGAAGTAGATCCCTTAGGAGCATTTTCCAGTGTTCCTCACGGAGTTTTACACACAGAAGACATTAGGGTTTACATACATGCAAGCATTGAGGAATTTGGGGAATTCAAATTGAGAGATCTCTATCACAAACAACTGATAGACAATGCTTTTGAGCTTAAACCAGAGTATAAGGGTATCCAGAAGAAATAATTTGATCAATTCATTCATTTCCCCTGCTTTGAAGAAGATGAATGGGTCTGGTATGTACTGAGCAGGATGCATGACAACTTCCTATGGCTGGATAGACCTTGCAAGATCACAAAAGAGACAATTAGAGCAGTAACTAGTCTATACTCTTCCGGAGGGATACCTATCCTCAAATCTGTCAAAAATAACATTGTAACTGAGGCCACCGGATCAAAATTTGATAAGAGGGCAATGACCATTGAAGATATTTCTGATCCGGATATCAAGTATGCATCCATGATAATAGGATACAAGATCTATCACTCCAGCAGGGAGAATTCTGTATCCGGAACTGCAGTATATACTGCCTATGAAATGCTAAGGAAGAATGTAGAATATGATCTCTGCGAACTGCTCTTAAGCCAATTAATGGAAAATATACAGAAAATCAAGAAGGACAAGAAGAATTCCTTTAAGTATGGTACTCTTATATTATGTCTATTCTTCTACTTCATGAATGAGCTGCCCGAATCAAGTGGATGGGCATGGCAGAATGACAAACCTATTGCAGTCCAAATAAGAGACTATCTACATGGGCTTGGGGATGCCAAAGCAAGAAATACAGCCCTATGGGGATACTTCAAAAACTTCCAAAGCATGATGCAAGCAAGAGAAAGAATTCCCCAGTCTCTTGTTGAAAAATACAAAGACTCAGTGTGCTTTATGGTGGACACTGATCAGTGCCTAATGGAGGCAGTGGAGCCAAGGACTGTCTGGATCATGCCCATGGGGTATGAAGTGGATGAACAGATAGTGGAGCTGCATGTTCAACACATGCTAAGTCAGCCCAAAGATCCAAAGGCAGAAAGGTTTGGAACCTTTGAGGAGCTGAGTGTAAAGATCCATGTAGAACTCAGGGAACCTAAGATAAAGAGGAAGGTGAGAAAAGAAGTAGAGCACATTGCTCAAGGCCTAGGCATCTCAAAAGAGGCACTTGATGCCAGCCAGGAAAAGAGAAGAAAATCTGAGGAAGAAAAGAAAGAGGCAGAAAAGAAAAGTAAAGAAAGTGTTCCGGTTGAAACTTCCACCCGGACCAGATCATCAAAAAGATCTGCACCTCCCACAACAAAAAGTTCAAAACCAGAAGTCCAGGCATCCGGTAAAAGATCTAAGACAAAAGCCACAAGGGCTTATGAAAGCCAAAAGGATGAAGAGGAAACTGAGTCAGATGAGGGAGTAAAAGAAATAAAGAAGCAGAAGAAGAAAGGATCAAGGAAACCCTCCACAGGCCAAGACAAGGAAGAAATGGCAGAAGAATTTGTTGAAAAGCCCACTCTATCCCTAGACAGTGTAGTCAAATCAGTCACTGTGGATGGGAACCTTCAACCGGTGGCTGAATTTTATGATGACTACAACGAGGCAGATCAAAAGATCCTGCAAGAAGCTATAATAAGGTACTTGAACATCTACAATAAATCTTTTATTGAGATTATCTTTGAAATCCCTAAAAGCCTAGAAAAGGAATTAGAAATAAGAAAGAATAATGCTCAGGCAAAAGATCTTGAGATCCGGGAGCAGATAGCTATTCAGCTATATCCTCAAATTGATCCCAAGACAATGAACATAATATTCAAAGACTGCAAAGATGAGTTCAGAAGTAAAGCCAGGATGAATCAACTCATGCTTGGTGAGACTGACAAGGTGGCCAAAGAGACAGAAGAGATCCTCTGAAAGGCCTTCAAAAGGTTCAATCTTCCTGTTGTAGAGGACTTAGGTGCAGAAACAGCTGTGGACTTGGAACCCTCTGCTCCAGAAGAAGTGGCCTATGAACAGGCTAGCATCTCTCCTCCGGTTTCCCCTACAGTCTCTGGATCCAAAGAAGAAGAGAAATTACAGGAGAAGGAAGCAGTGGTGAAAGATAAAGAGGTTGACAGTACCAAGGGTGCAGAGAAAGAGAAGACTCCATCAGAGAAGACCATGACTGATAGTGGTAAGAATGTGGAAGGAGAGAAAATCCCAAAGGACAGTTCCAAGACTGCAGAAGAAAAGAAACATCTGTCTCCGGCAAGAGACACTGCACAAACTGTTCAACAATTTTTGAGCAAAGAAACAATAGAGATCGATGAACCAGAGCTACTACAAGGCCCATTCAACTTTGATTCCCTCTCTCTGGTGCAAACAATGAAGATAGCCTCATTTGCAAATGCTAAGGCAAATGAAAAGCTCCTAAAGTCTCATATGGAAGACTGTGAGTTGATAGAGGCTGCTTCCGGAGTGCTTGAGAAGATTATGCCATCAGTCCAGATAGATCCGGCAGCCTCCTCTTCTGGTAATCTCAAAACCTTAGTCAGCAGTGTTAATACACATTTTGAATCTTTAGAAAAATCAGCTGAAGAAAAGGTCCGGAAGGAGTTTTTGGATAAAAAGTTCTCCGAGGTTCAGGGTTTGATCATTAATGATAGGAGAAACATGAACATTGGGATAAAGAGCTTAGAAAATGCTCTTAAGGATGGCGGTGAAATATACAAATTTTGTATCTCCTAGTCCAAGGTAACAGTGGACATTTAGAAGAAAATAAAAGCGCAAGAGGACACACTACTAAGCTTGTCTCAAAGTTTTGATCCTCTTTCTTCCTCTATAACAAATCAAGAATGTCAGACTATTGTAGTCTTGAGTGAAATCAAGAAATTGGAGAAGGAAAGGAAAAATAGAATAAGCAGGTTGAGTGAGCTCAGGGGGTTAATTGTCCCTAAGCTAGAGGCCATGCATGAGGCCATAGCAGAAGCTCAAATCACAGCCCAGACAAGTGATCCGAAAGATCTAAAAAGGGCAGATGCATTTACATTTTTGTTGAGTGGTCACATTTCAATTTTGGATAGAATGAAGCAAAGTTGGGCTACAGAACTGATCCAACTGAAGACATCTTTTGTAGACATTCTTCAGTATATGTGAGTATGTAAATATGCGGCTATGTATAGAAAATATTTGAAAATTTTGGTGTGCGGACCCTACCCTTTGCCATTGATGTCAAAGGGGGAGTGAGGAGCTAGGAAAAATGAGGAATCCAACTAAGGGGGAGTTCCGGAAATTGTATATAGAGCATCAGCCAAGGGGGAGCGTAGTATAAACACTTAGTCATTTTTCACTAAGTGTTGCCATCAATGCCAAAGGGGGAGATTGTTGGCAAGAGACACTATATGGATTCATGGTTGTTGTCATTGATGGCAACAAAGGTCATCCCACATATCCGCAAGTTATGGTGTGTCTCTACCAGAAGTCAGAATGAAGATTGTTGTGGTCCGGTGAACAAGAACAGAGCATGTGGCAAGGTCCGACAGATTGGTCCGGATCTCTCAGAGGAAGTGTCTTGGTGCAGTGCGGATTTGGGGAAGTCAAGAGGACTACCTTGAGTAGTATATTCCAAGGATTTAGCCTCCGGTGATGAACAAAGAAAAAGATATGAATAGTTGAGTACCGGATTCCTGAGAGACAGTGAGAACAGAGGAAGAACTGACTGACAGAGTATCAGACTATTTTCTGGATGTGTTACTGTTGATGGTAAAGGTTGTGAAGGCATGAATCATGTTTGGCCGACATGATTAATGATATCTACAAGTATATGCTTGATCCGCATTGCTTGGTGAGCAAGGATTCAGCCGACAGAACAGAGTTTGTAAGAAACTAGACTGTTCCGGATGCCGACTAGAAAGGTGATGAAATTACTTGTGCAGATATATATAGAGGATGGATTTAGTTGTGAAGGGTGTAATTGTGTGATGGTGTATGCAAATAAGTGTAGAACAGAGCAGAAGTAGTAAGAAAGATCCGGTATGTGAAAGGATAGCAGAATAAAGAACAGAGGAAAGATGAAGTGCAGCAGATCAGTGTACTGAGCCTAACCGAAACTGAACTCCAGCATATATAGATGCTTCCAATCAGTTCAAGACTGTGATTCTTATCACTTTGTAGATAGTGTGTCTCCTTGTAGGCAGTGGGCCTCTTTGTGAGTAGTGTGCTCAGGCAGTGAGCCCTAATTGGCAAGTGCCATTTTGTAATTCCTTATTCTTCTAACAGAGAATAATCTTTGGGTTAATCATCTCGTGGTTTTCTCCCTTAACAGGGTTTCCACGTCAAAAAACTGTGTCATGTGTTTTTCATTTCATGGTAATGTTTGTTTGTTTGATTCAATGCTGCATTGATTAATAAGAAAGTTCAAAAGAAGAAATAATTAGGATAACTGATTCACCCCCCCTCTCAGTTATCAACAGTGTCTTCCACACAACCATCGAAGCTGTTAAGAAACTTTAAGGGGGCTCTGTGGAGGGTGACACATGGTACACTCTGCACTACCCTTGCAACTGTTAGAAACTTTATAAGGAAAATTTCAAGAAACTTTGAAGGTCCTGTGGATAGTGACACTTGTCACTCTCTGTGCTACTTGTTTGAAACATATGGGACTCTCCGCGGGGGCCTTGAAACTTTAAGGAAACAATCGCAGAAGGAAACACGTGGTGTCTTCCACGCGGCTGTTGAAACTGTTGCGAAACTTTTGGAAACCTTAAGGAAACAATGGCGGAAGGCGCCATGTGGCGTCTTCCGCACAACCATTTGAAACTCTAAGAAACCTTCGAATGCCGCGGATTCTTTTAAATTTTAAAGGGGCTCGCTATGGAAGGTGACAAGTGGCATGCTCCGTGTAGCCGCTAAAACTTTAAGGAACATTTTAACGAAACATTTGAAACTTTGAACTATTTAAACCTCAGTAGTGTATTTTACCAAAATGGGCATAACTTGAAAAATATGGCAAATTTTAAGATGGTTCAAAAAGCAATCCTAGCTCATTTTTGACAAGGAATCCAACCATACCATGCACTGGCACTCAAAATGCATTTTCTCACTAATTTTATCAAAGTTTGCAAATTTCACTCTCTTTTCCCTTACCACCAAAGACAGATCCACAAAAACGGAAGCAAAAAGCAAAGCCACAACAGGGGTCCCTATTTTGCTAAGGAGTAAAATGGGGCATGTTGTGAACATCACAACAACTAGCCACTAAACAAAACAACTAAATTCAAGGCATTCAAGAAAACTAGATGAAATAAATGCATAACTTCTAACTATCCATCTTGTAAATTATTATTCAACTTGAGACCTAAGGCATTCAATAAGGGTGCATGAATTTTCATTTTTAGTTTAATTGTGTGCACGTGATTAATAAGCCTCATCTTGATGATCGATTGAACAAACCAGTGACTGACATTAGCCTACGTAGGTGAGGATATTCCCTCATAGCCGACCGGATAGAGCCTTGCTGCTAGCGAGCATCTATAGCCCTGGTGAGGTTATCGTTACAATTCTCCTAAGTAGAGCCCCACTGCCAGTGAGCGTCTATAGCCCCGGTAGAGTTACTTAGATGGCTTAATCTGGATTTTCAATATAATCCACTATATCTATATATATATATATATAGAAAGAGATTTCACAAGATATAGCAATTTGTAGCTTCATGATGCCAGGAGTGGACACTTACTGAAGTTAAGCTAAGAATTGTAATGGTAGCAAGGGTGACCTCTAATTTTTCACCTAATATCTACACTGGTAGGTTCAACAAACCCAAGGATTTTAGGTGTGTCATCATGAGAAACTTGCCTCGAATTCTCAATCACATTTGTTGAATACAAAATTTCAAAAGATAAATAACTCTCTACATTCATGACAGTCACAAAAGGTTATGTGTAAATTGCAAATGATTAACTTGAATATCCAAATTTACTATTTTCAATGGTTGCTAGTTTGCTCCTTAATACTCTAAAGTAAAATAAAGATCCCTACTGAGGAGACAACAAACAAACCAACCAAACAAACAGACTGTACAAAAAGCAAAAAGCAGAAAAAAACTGTATAAACAAAAACAAAACAACAAACAAAAAACAAAACTATACAAATGAAACTATACAAACAGCTAACCTACAAAGGGAAACAATAGAAAAAGAAAACAACAAACAGAGAAAACAGCAAAAGAAGAGAAAGGAAACAAAACAACTACCCTACCAAACTATATACAAGCCTCTACAAGGCAAACAAAACCCAAGGAAAGACCCCAAAACACCCCTACTTGCATATTTCTTTAGATTGTGTAGGAGCATTAGGGTATTAGCTATGGTTCTTAACTTAGCAAATTTATCTTTAAATTTTGAAAAAAAATCTTGTATTCTAAATTCATTGTGTTTATCAGAATAGCTCTCAACTATCAGCAATTGGGGCAGCCCATCATTTTCATGATTAATCCATATGCATGTCCTATCTCTTAAATTTCCTTAATCAAAGTAGTATTTATCATGGTTTGCTAAGGAAAGGAAAGAGACAACCTGATGTATTTTTAGCTCTATGGGACATGCATGTTTATTGATAGCTGGTCCTCCATTCAACTTGGCACTTTCATTGCTCAGCTCCATGTTAAGTCCCTTTTCAAGTTGGAAGATGAATGACTCAAGATGTATCATTTCTTCATCTTTATCCATCTTTGTTCCTTCATTCTAGATGTTTAGTTTATCCTCAAAGTTAGAAAACCCCTCAATGTTCTCATTAGTTTCCTACACATCAGCACTTAAGTGAGTATCTTTATCATCATAATCTAATATACAAAAATTAATCATTTCTAAATCACTTGAGAGTAAAGGTGGGACAATATCTCTTGATCGATAGGAATACTCCCCTGTTTCATTTTCAAAATGCTACTGGGGTGATGTCTGATTGTACACAGCAACTCCAAAATCTTCTGTATTTTCAATTTTTAAAAATTGGTCATCATATGACTCGCTTTTATCATCTAGTGTGGAGTCGGCTTCTATTGACCTGCAACAATCTTGAATTTGATCATTCAACTTAAAGAAGTCAGTCGTAATACTAGGATTTACTTTCTTTTTTATGACTTCTTTAGTTGCTATAGTGGGAACTTCATCAGTTTTAGTGCACTTTAATTTTGCCAATGCTTGTTTACATTTCTTTGCCAAATCATTTTCGTTAAAACTTTTCAGGTCAGATCCAGAGATTTCCTCTTGACAAATATTCCTTAGTAATTCCATATATTTATTAAATGTATTAAGATGAACCTCACTTTCCTTTTCCTTTTCATTAAATCCTCTTTGCTTATTATCTAGAAAAGGGACATGAGCTGTGATTTCCTCTCTGCATTTTTTTGGATATTTATACCTTTCACTAACTTTAATCACAGTTGGACCTTGACAAAAGGACAGATTATTTCTCTTACCACCACATAATTCCAGCAAAGAGATTTTACTATCCTTTATTTCTGGCATTGGTTTCATCTTTGTATTCTCTGAACATTTAATGACCGCTGATGCTATATCCTCTTGTTGCTCCATGATCTCCTCATTTTCCTACCAACTTTTAGCCTTATACACATCTGAGAGAGAGATTAGTCCTTTTAAATATAAATCTAACCTTGTAAGAAAAGCCAAACAATTAATTTCATTGTGCTCCATGGACCTATGTATCCTACACCTTCCAAATAAACCATAGCTATATAAATTTTTTGGATAAAGCTATCTATTTAAAGTTTCTTGAAATAAAGGAATGACAACTTGAAAACTGTCCCTATATGAGTCCATTGACAATGGGAGCTTCTTTTCACCCTTTTAGGCTTTTGAAATTTTATGAGATCTGGCATATCTCAGAATATAGCATTTAAACTCAAAAAAAAAAAAAACCCTAAACCAAATCAGGCCCTCCTTCTAGTTCCAAAAAACTGTTGGTGATTGTTTTGATGCAATCATAACGATAAGTTAAAATTCACATATAATGAACTGAAACTATACTTGAAAGATAAGAAGGAATCATTTAAGATTCACTTAATCCCAAGTCTACAATGGTCCTGTTGGTCAAATTTAGTTGGTTAATGTGGAACTCTAATATTCAAGGGGCCTTACATAGTTTAGGGTTTCTTTGTGGTTTACTAGACTCAAACTATGCAAAAAGATCATGAGATATGTCAATACTTTTTCATTCCTTTACATAAAAGTGTTATTGTGCTACAAAGCTTTAGATGGTTGTCTTGAATTATTGTAGCCTTCCTCTTTATATATTTATGAAAACTTATCTACTTTTAACTCTGTTGTTCATGCTTCTTTAAATATGCGACAAATTTCCTTCAAATTTCTACGTTTTCAGCTAAATATTTTTAGATGTGTTGGGAAAAGTTAGAAAGATCTAATCTAAACCTCATTTACTCTATCGAAGGATCTAATTGTTCTGTTATGCACTATGTAAATCATACAGCAATTTGATCAAATCCATAGTAAAAACCTTAAATGTAAGTTTTGAGCATTTTCACAAACATACATTTAAAATTGCAAGCTCTCAAAGAAAATATTTCAAAACACAAAGAAGAGCAGGAGAACACTCAGAAGATAGATGTAGAACTCCAGATTCTATTGTATTAGAAACAAACAGTCATACATGATTTACAATGTTGGAATGACTCTTAGTTTCATTGATCAAACTACAGAGAACTTACAAGCTTTACAGATACTATAAGGAAGCCAGATGTTCCACGCACTCCTTACTACAGACAACAAGCGACCTCCTTCCTCTACTTCTAAACTATGCTAAGCTAAAATCACTGTGTTTTCCTAAAATCCCTATTGTAAATATTACAATGTATTAAGGCACAATATATAGACTTTCTGATTGTCCTCAATACAGCCCAAAACCCTAATGATTCAGCAATGATTCAAACCCTAGGTTACAGCATTAAATGGTGCATAACCATTTCCCAAAAAAATCTCTAAATATGTGTCAAATCTGGGTGAAAATATGCCCCATTCTGAAACCCTAGTAGCTCAGAAGTAAATTCTGCAACCTACTTGTCAGTATGTTTTATCTGCACTTGGGTCTTCCCATGGATGTCCCTTGACTTTTTGCACTTCATCCTCATCTTCTCTTTGCTTCTGAAATCTGATTCTCCTTCCAGGGCATCACTGCCATTAAGTTTCAGCTTCTCTCCCAGCTGTAAACCTGTAAAAATAGACCAGCAATAAGTACCATTGATTATTAAGCAACCACTTTCGAAACACCTATTAGATCTACGTGGGGCTGAGCAAAAATCACAACTATCAGGTCAAAATCTACAAAAAATGTGCTCATATTGCGCAAACTATGTCAAGAAACCACCAGGTCAACCATCGCAGACCAGAAATGATGCATACACAGGGTCAAAATGTGTCGAAAAACCCTAAAAATCCTACTGCTAAATGCCTATCGCCTATCGGCGCCAAAAATATCTATCGGTGAACCCTGGAGATTTCCTACCGACTAACTATTTTCGGCTGAAAAATGGCCTCTTTATTTTCCTTTTAAAGAAACGGTGCCCTCAGAGAGTGACACGTGGCGCGTTCCGCGTGAGGGGCTTATGAAACTGTTGCTTATGCGGAAAGCGAGACTTGTCGCCACTTGCGCATCCTAGAAACTACCTTAAAACCTAGAGACTCTCATGGAAAGTGACACTTGTCACTATCCACATGATCGTTGCAACTTTTAGGGACTATTGGGGCACTTTGAAACCTACTTGCGGAAGGCACCACGTGGCGTCTTCCGTGCAACTGCTGAGACTTTAGAGGGACCTGCAAAGGGTGACACTTGTCACACTCCGCGGAGCCCTTGAAACTTGTTTGAAACTATTGAGGGTCTTGCGGAAACTGACACGTGTCACAGTCCGTGGAGCTTTGGAAACTCCTTTGAAACTGCTACGAAACCTTTTGAAACCATTGCAGAAGGCGCCATGTGGCGTCTTCCGCGCAACCTTTGAAACACTTTAAGAAACTACTAGAAACTTTTGCGGAACCCTGTGGAGAGTGACACGTGGCACGCTTCGTGCTGCTGTTGAAACTTTAGGGAACTTTTGAGAAACGTTTGGAAGGGACCCACGGAGGGTGACACATGGCACGATCTGTGCAACTGTTGAAACGGTTAAGAGACTATTGAAAACCTTCAAGAGGACCCTGCGGAGAGTGACAAATGTCACACTCCGCATTGCTTGTGAAACTTTTTTGAAACTACTGCGGAAGGCACCATGTGGTGTCTTCCACACAACCATTGAAGCTATTAAGAAACTTTAAGGGGGCTCTATGGAGGGTGACACATGGCACACTCTGCACTACCCTTGCAACTGTTAGAAACATTATAAGGAAACTTTCGAGAAACTTTGAAGGTCCTGCAGATAGTGATACTTGTCACTCTCCACGCTACTTGTTTGAAACATACGGGACTCTCCACGGGGGCCTTGAAACTTTAAGGAAACAATTGCAGAAGGAAACACGTGGTGTCTTCCGCATGGCCATTGAAACTGTTGTGAAACTTTTAGAAACCTTAAGGAAACAATGGCGGAAGGTGCCACATGGCGTCTTCGGCACAACCATTTGAAACTCTAAGAAACCTTTGAAGGCCGCGGATTTTTTTAAATTTTAAAGGGGTTCACTGCAGAAGGTGACAAGTGGCATGCTCTGCGTAGCTACTGAAACTTTAAGGAACATTTTAACGAAACATTTGAAACTTTGAACTATTTAAACCTCAGTAGTGCATTTTACCAAAACGGGCATAACTTGAAAAATATGGTGAATTTTAAGACGGTTCAAAAAGCAACCCTAGCTCATTTTTGACAAGGAATCCAACCATACCATGCAATGGCACTCAAAATGCATTTTCTCACTAATTTTATCAAAGTTTGCAAATTTCACTCTATCTTCGTTCCTATTTATCACAATGGAAGAGGTGCTGGGGAGAGCGATACAAAAATAGGTAAAGTTGGGTGTCTAGAATGGCAGACACATTACAAATAACTTTCCTCCCATCATGCACCAACAATTCATGGATGACACAATTCTTTATGGATCCTTGAATTTGAAAGAAGCTACAGTCATCAAAGAAACTCTTGACAGTTATTTATTAGCCTCAAGTCAAGAGATAAATAAAAACTAGTAAAAGCACCAAAGGTGCTATCAAATGGCTGATAGGCACAAATATTTATAAGCCTATCACCACATAGATTTATATTTTGATATCCAAAGTGTAAGTGTTCTTTGTATATTTTAGCCATTTTGATATGTGTAGTGTAACTATTCTTTGGAACATATCATCATGTGATTTGATTAGTTGATCATTTTAATTGTAAAGCATAATTTTAAAAGGATGGAAGAAAATACTTGCAATTCAACTCTCTTATTAAAATAATAGCTTTTGATGTATGCCTTAGAAACATGTGTTTGATGAATGTTGTAATTTTTTTTACATGAACTCTACAATGTAGATTTATGATACCATTATTGCATCCTACAGAATTTTAGATATCCAAATTATAACCCTAACCATAATTCTAACCTTAATTCTTACCCTAACCTTAACCCTAAACCTAACTTTAACCCTAAACTAACCATAATTCTAACCCTAAGTTCCCTAACCCTAATCCTAATTCTAACCCTAACTCTAGCCCTAATTGTTCTAACCCTAGCGCTAACCATAATTCAAATCTTAATCATAACTATAAATCTAATCCTAACCCTATTTCTAATTTTAATCCAAAGCCTAACCATAATTCTAGCCCTAACCTTGATTCTAGTCCTAATCCTAACCCTAACAATAATCTTAATGAATGTGTGAATGAATATTGACATGCACTCTATGTACATGCACATCTATGTGTGTGTGCAAGTGAAATGTACCTTCAATGTGGATTTGAAAGTTAACTTTGGCATTCAATCTATGTGCATGCACATGTGTGTGTGTGTGTGTGAAAAGTTAATTTTTGCACACTTTGTCTAAAGTGGATATGTGTGTGAAAAGTTAATTTTGACATTCACTTTGTTTGAAATGCATGTGGGCACCACTTTCATTCCAAAAATACCCTTTATCAAGGAAATTTGTTGTCTAAATGTATTATTTTACATGCAATTGATAATAACAAAGAAGTGGACCTTTGTTTCATTCCAAAATACCCATTTTCATTCTCAAAATATTGATGATAAACAATTAATAATAACATCAATGTTATATTGCAAACATTTCAATTATATGGACCAATGTATATAGAAAATTGCACTTAAAAAGATAATTTCTAAATATAACTTAAGTACTCTTAATTTATCAAATTTATAGAACTAAAAACCCATTTAACTAATCTCTCAAAAAGTTAAATTAAGCATTATAATTATTTGAAAAAAAAAACTTTTAAATTTAGATGTTTATTTGTGAAGATATTTGAGTTATGATGACTCAAGCTAAATTAAACATTCATAAGATGGGTATTATAACTTTGGTAAGCATACTTGTTTTAGGGTGATGTTGAATGATGTCAATGCTTCCATACGTGTAAATTAGGTTTTATGGTTTGCAAGTTTATGAAGTCATGTTAAAACAAATATTCATATTTCAAGGGAAGATATACTACTTGACATTTAATGAGTCAAATTTATAATTCAAACCAATACATTATTACAGTTAAAATCTAAAATATAGATTATACATATTTTATTACATAAATTTCAGTCCACTTGTAGTGTAAAGAATTGCTAGAGACACATGCATATTAGAAAAGCTTACACCTCCTGTTCTTGGAATGAAAAAGAAAAAATCACATTTGTATATGTGATACAATTACGTCCACTGTAATATACATTAAATGCATATCTTTTATTTTAGGCTTCTATGGTTCTTTAGGCTCCTATTCCAACCACACCTCCTGTTCTTGGAATGAAAAAGAAAAAATCACATTTGTATATGTGATACAATTACGTCCACTGTAATATACATTAAATGCATATCTTTTATTTTAGGCTTCTATGGTTCTTTAGGCTCCTATTCCAACCACTCCTTTTTGTTTCCAACCATGAGTTCATTCAGCTTCTTGTTGCTCAACCATCATTTGAGTGATCTCAAACTCTCAACAAGCTTGTCAGCATTCTGTGCATTGTTGACAATTTGATTGAAATAGATGTACCTCCCAAATGCTGAAGATTCCTCAAATGCAAAGATGTGGGCCTCTACAACAAACCTTACATCTGCACTGGCTAACAGTCCATTCTCATACATTTGTGCAGCACTTGTTCTCACTACAAGCATTTCAACCTTCAACAACAATCTCCAAGCAGATTATTGCAACTACAAGTTTGCATCTATATAAACAATGTTCTCTCAAATTAGTGGCACAGAGAAAGATAAATGTATGTTTAAAACAATGATTAGTTGATAGGTTGTTTGTGTTTGTTCTAAACCAAGAATTTGCTGATTGACTTATTTTTGAAAATTACTAAGGATAACTTCAAGAATTTCCATTGCCCACAAATTTATATGGAGGTGATTGGATTGCATTTCTACCATTCTAAATCAGGTGACTAATCAGTAGTGTAGTATCTCCTTCATATTACCATCTATCAAATGTATGTTGTTCAAACCTTGAACCCCTACAATTTCTTAAAGACCAATAGCACTAAGTGAAGGTTATCAAAAAACCACCTATGTTTATGAGCTGGAAGACTGGAACTATGCACTAGAACCTATAAATAGAGTCATAAGATAGAAGAAATTTTCAACTGAAAGAGAACATTCTTTCTTCTACTTTTATAAACAATTCAGAAGAGATTGTAGGACTGACATGGTTTATGACATTTTAATTTCAATTTCAGAGGTTCAGACCAACTCACAATCTTATAGGGCACTTGAACAACATTTCTAAAGAGATCGTCACCTTTTCTGTGGCCCCATGATTCCAGCTATAGGAGGTTAAAACCCCCTCATCATAATACATGGACTTATCATGAGTAGCCTAGACTTACACCTTTATATCTACATGGAGCTAGAACCATGGACAAGGTAAAAAATCTAATGGTGGATTTCTCAAAAGCTAAAGATGCACTACTTATCAAATTAAATCAAAGATGCTGCCAGAATGCCACTGATACATCAATCTAAAAACCCAACAGAACAATTGATAATGATTTCAACCACCAAATCTATCAGCTAAGAAATTGTTGCTTCAATAAAAAAACAACAATAGAAATATAAGATATTTAACCGATCCCCACTCAATTTCTTCAAAGATTCAACTTCACCTGCCACCAAATCAAATCACCAATATACTCAAGATATCAACAAAATTGTATTTAAACTAGACACCAACAAAACTAATTTTATACAAAGGAATTCTTGATTGGTTCTATAGATGAATCTTGTCTATAGCACCCTAAATTATTTTATTTCACTGCAGTGTGTACATATGAAAATATATATAGGTCCATTATGAACAGTGGCATGCATAGTGTAACCCCTGTGTGTGAAAAGTTAATTTTAACATTCACTTTGTTTGAAGTGCATGTGTATGTATGTGTGTATGTGTGTATGTGTATGTGTGTGTTTGTATGTGTGCCTCAACTGCCTCTTGCAATGTTAGAACAACGTGGCTCTGAATCATAGATCCCTCTACAAAAATCAAAATTGGCCAACATTAACCTCAATACCGAACTGCCTGATATTAATGTACCTAAGAGAAACCTAATTTCTAAGGAACAAATCAATAAAATCATAAATCGCAAATCTAGTTGGAATTTGGAATTAGAAGTAAAAGTAGTAAGTAAAAGGGCATACCTTAAAATCCTGTGCAATTTCTGGAACCAGTCTCTGAAATGCTCCATATTAGAATTTGGCTTCTCGTACAAATATAGACAAAGAAAGTAGTCTGTTGCATTACAATTCTAACCCAGTCATGGTCAAGAGCTATTTTAAATGAAACTTTTTTCCACATCATCAAGGATGTTAACTCCAATGGAAAATACAGTTGATCTCTTTCCCTTGCAAGAGGGAACATGTCTTCAACCTTTTCCCATGCACAACTAAAATTTATAAATAAAAAAGATCTTACCCAACACACCAAAGTCAATGGACCTTCTACCTAGTTTAAAAGACTGTAAATGATCAATAGCCCGATCCTTGTGCTCCAAACCAGAAATTCCTTACTCATTCTCTATGGAATGGTTGTGTTTAATTTTGTTCCTTCTGGTATGTACACTTTCATTAATTTGTACAAACTGCAAAAAGGTTGAAAGCCTAAGCCAAAAGCTAGAAATTTTTAACCTCTCTATTATTGATTATATACTCTCCAATTTTGCAGCTTCTTTTTCTAACGCCCACAGTCAAGCACTCTGCGTTGGCAATGCAAAAGTCAAGCATGTCCTCTTTCTTGGAAGGAAAGACACTCCCACAGCTCAATACCTATTACATATTTCTTTGTTACTAAAATCCACAAATAAAGATAAGAAGAACCCTCTTCATACCTATAAAACATTGATGGATTTTTATGACCTACCACCAGCATTGAGGCTTCTGATTTCTTGACCCACCACAGAATTTTACTCTTTTCATTTCCTTCTTCCATCAAAACCTCAACTTGAACCTAATATCATCAGGTTGAATCGCTTAGGTACATTTTCATCAATCTCGTAACTTATTATTACAAGCAAGGTGTTGTCTCATAAATGTGCTTACCTCTAGGTAGTATGATTTGGATATGGTTTCCAACAATTTAACTAATGAGTATTTTCTGTCCCCATTTCTTTGCCTATTTTCATCATCCCTCCAGAATTGACCACCTGCAAAATACCCACATACACCATTGCTTGAAATAATTAAATGCAGATTGAAGTAAGCAGATAGGTTTATTTTCATCTTTAAAGAAAAAAAAGTAGAGTAAGCAGATAGGACCCTAATCTAGGACCACGTGCATGTCCTTTACACTGAGCCTGAGCTACTACCCCTTCATACAGTTTTATCCTCCTACAACATTTTTCTTATCCACATTCAGGTTACTGCCATATCTACAATAGGAGAATAAGTATAGTGGGTCCCAAGGCCATTGCCACTCTTATAATGGATGTGCAAGTTGTCCCCTAAGACTTGCCAATTGTAAAAAGAAAGTATAATCTTTAGAGGTAAATGCATGGGCACTATTCTTTTCTAAAAGAAATTAGTTGTTTCTAAGCAAAGTTTGCACTGAAAGGTTTCTCAAATGGCTGGATTGTCTTGATTAAGTCTTTAATACTGTAAACGCCAATGCAAACTAAAGGGTATTGTTTAGTCTAGAACCTTTTTTCTGCAACTTTGTCCTAAATTCTCTTACTAGTGGCAACTAGGAGAGTTTCTCTAGGAGCACGAAGTAATTTTTTTAGGTCTAGAAAAGCAGACCCACTTTACAGTATATAAAAAGAACATTCCAGTAAGCATGAGTTTTGTACAGCAAAAGTGCTTCTGGATTCAATTGTCTATGATCCATCATCAAGAAGAAGAGAGTTAAAGAATCAGGAAGAGGAGAGTTGAAGAACATTCTATAGGAAGACAGAGACCCCTTGTTCCACTTGCTATAATGCTATTTTTGTAGCCACTCAAGAGACTCAAACCTTTGACATACTAATACAGTGTACATACATTGTATTTCTATTTCACCATGAAAAAAGAAACAATCTTTTATTTCCATGGAGGTAAAGAGAGTCGAACCCTGGTCAAACGAGGACTAGATCTAGGGTTAGGGTTAGGGTCTAACTAATAGAAAAATATAGGTTATGATTTTCCCTTCTTTCGAAGCCAAACACTGTTCTGTAACACTAAGACAAGTACAAACCGTTGTAAAGCTCACAACTCGGCCAAGCAAACCGCCTCTTAGCCCGATCCCAACAATGCCTTCTCAGGCATAGATGTTACTCAAATTACCTCTCTAATCTCTAAGCTAGTTCAAAAATGGGTGGCAGAGTTGAGATCTCTGGCGATTGCAAAACCCTCATCTTTGCAGGGTCATGGGCTTCCATGTCCATATTTCCCTGAGCATAAACAAATCAAGTTAAGTCTGATTTTTACAAGGATAAATTCAAAGTGGAAACAAAACCAGATACAAAGAATAAAAGAAACCTAAACTGATTTAGTCAAACAAATACACGAATTCAAAAGGATCAAACTACTATAATCGATTATTGAAGTAAAACATGGAGATGCCGAGTATTTCTTGTGACAAAAGTTGTAGAAGTTCAAAATCAACCTCCAAGAAATGAGCAAAGTAATCTTGGAAAATATTGGGAGATAAAAGGCACCGAGAGGGCAAGAATAAAGAAAAGAAAACCGCCACATGAATAGCCACCACCTGTCTCTTCCTTCATTCACGCATCTCTATTGTATACGGACTTCTTTTCTTTTCCCCACATAATGTAGACTAAGCACGATGAAAAAAGCAATAAATGTTTGCCATGAACGACCAAATTTCTTTTTAATTTTGGAAAAAAAAATGTTGAAGGATGACCAATTTTTTTAAAAAATTTGGACGATGATGACTACCAAATTTTTGGCAGTTACAAGATGTGTGCACATATAGAATGGCCTATCGGCCAAATAAAACTTGGATCTACTTCTTTAATTTAAAAAAAATGAACATCTATTTTAGAATTTTGGCTTTGTTAGAATTCAATCCTACGGACCTCCCAGGAGGGCATTTGGGTGTTCCATTCTTGATGGGTGATATGAGGACTAATCTTTGGGAAGAAACAATTGAAAATTTTCACTTGAAAGTTGCATCTTGGAATGGGAAATCGCTGACTTTATCAACAAAAAATATGATGATCAAAGTAATTTTATCAGTCATTCCAATATATCTCATGTCTAGTCCATAGATCACAAATAAAGACAACAATATGCTTGAAGGAATCATGAAAAATTATATGTGGGAAGGGTCTAATGAGTTCAAACATATTCCATTGATTGTTTTGGATACATCATGTAAAGAGAAGAACGATGGTAATGTTGGGTTTAGAAAAATAAAAAAATAGAATATTGCATTAGGTGTAAAATTAATTTGGAGAATGTACAAAGGCCCCTCTGCATGATGGTGCCAAATCCTTCAATACAAATATTTGGATTCTAATGAACCCTAAAAAATCCTTACAAATCCCAATCCTCTTATAGGGTATCATATCTAAAACTTCATGTTACATTGCCGCCATCTACTGTGGAACGTCTATGATGGTAGGAGGGCTCTTTTCTAGTAGGAATCATGGAATGATTATCCAACTTTAAATAATGATGAATTGATGCAATCATGCATGGAAACTTTAACTATGGAATGGTGATCCAATGTCAGTGATTATATTTGCTTCAATGAAGTAAATGGAAGGAAGATGTGGAGTTGGAGAAATTTGGAAAATAGGTTGATTACCAATGAACAAAAGGAAGCCTTAAAACAACATCTTGGTCATAGAAACATTTTCATAAATAAGGGTGAAGAGAAGATTAGTTGGATTGGGGCCAAGTCTAGCAAATACTCAGTAAATTTGGGCTACAAAATTTTAAATAGGGTTGAACAAAATAAGGATTGGCTCTCAGAATTATGTCTAAGTCCCTATTGCCTTCCCAAAGCTAGTGCATTTACATGGACTTCTATTCATCACAAAATCTTAACACGGGATGTGATGTATGAAAAGTGGGAAAATGATAGTTTGCATAGACTAAATCAAGCCCCTGTTTCACTCACATCACATTAAGAAAGAGGAACCATGCTTGCTCACTATGAAGGATCAAGCTACTAATTCCTATGACCTTTTTATGTTTTTTGTGACTGATTAGATGCCTCAATTAGGTTTTTACAAGCTTCAAGAAATCCACTAGCATGAAACCCTAATTATAAGATATGTAATAACAGACTGATTTCCAACATAGATACTGAGAAATAGATTACAGAAATGGAGAGCAGGTATCATAGAGGGTATGTACCTAGAAATTAAGGGCATGTTAGTGTTATCACTGAAGTGTACACCCTCATTGAGTCATGAGAACTCAGTCACCTAGTGAAACATGGAAACACTCCAGGGCCTATGGGTTGCTTGTAAGTTGGAGTGAATCTCTAGAGAGGGATGGTTCCCTAAAAGGTTATCACCTAAAATGCTAACTACTCTACTGCTTGACAAGGAAACGAGAAGAGAGAATGAATTAACTGAAAAACTAAAAAATGAATCTAAGAGGGGGATACACCAAACTAAACTGGGACATAACACTCTGATTACAAACACTTGCCTTCAATGACAGAAATCAACACTTGCACAACTCATTACTGTATCTCTTTGCATAAGTGTTTTACAAAGAGGTCTTAATGCTCAAACTCCTAGGAGGAAGGTAACTTCACAGCTAAAAGGCCATTTGCATCTTTGACATAGATTATAACTTGCATGAACATACGTTTTTGCATAAAGGTGTTGAATATTAGACAAAGCTATAAGGAAATGAATAATACCTCACAAATAACTTGATCAAATTAATGAAATGCACACAATAAAGAAAATAATAATAAGGCAAAACTCCAAATCACTGATATCTAAGGTCTTCACTATTATTCATGTCCAAAATGAGTTATAAAAAGTATGCCCAAATTCTGCCAAAGGACTGAAAAGTCCCTAAGTACAAAATGCATAATCAGAACTAACTACCAATGAGTCAAAAAGGTGACTATATCCATCTCCTAAGTAGTTGCACCAAAAAAGGAACTAAAAATTGCTTTGGGTCGGATGCATCCAAAAAGCCCAAAAAATAGCAACTAAAACCACTTGAAAAGAGCTCCAAAGTGTGGAAAAAGTCAAGTTTGACCATGTCAAACATTAAGGCACAAGAAAATGAAACCTAAATACTCTCCATCTCTCCAAAAAAACAAATAAAATCTCCCTATATGCTCTCCCATGGTCGACTAACTGACTCAACCAATTCCATTATGTTTGCAAAACATATGAAAGCTCATAATGAAAGCATAAGTACATATGTAAGGTATGTATCCCATTTTGCATTAAAATAGCAATGTGACTTAATGATTTATAACAATATCATTGAAGTCAAATACTTTACATTTTTAAATCAAATGTAAAAAGAACTAAGGTTGTGATTTGACCACACTGAAGTCAATGCAATTAGAACATATGGGAACACATACTGTTTCTTGGACAATATAACTTTAAGGGTTGTGGCTATTAGTTTGTGAAAAGAAAAATAAACTAAAGGCAAAAATGCCTTATCCTCATCAGCCAACTTTAGGGTTGAAAACCCTAAGACAAAACAAGGCAAAAACCCTCATTTCATTATGCATTTTTGACCCTGCTGAGCGCCGCCATGGTGGGTTTGCTCTGAAGCTTCTTAAGGTTGCACTGGAGTTTTAAACTACATTTTCTACATCTTACCACGTGATGTGCTCAGGCAATTACAGGTAATCGGTCTTTCATTGTCTTTCTATAGGTTTTACAGAACATAAGAAGTCTTTATCTCAGTTTTCCTTCATATTTTTGTGAATAGCTTCCCTCAACATAATGTATGTGTTGATGATTGTTTTTTACATATTCATAACAAAAGTTAAAATTCACAAAATGAACCTAACTGTCTTGAAAGATATGAAGAAATCAATTAAGATTTGCTCAATCCCAAGATTCTGTATGGTCAGGTCTTGACCTGTTGGACAATTTAGTAGATAAATGTGAAGCTGTAATATGCAAGGGGCCTTACATGATTTAGGGTTTCTTGATGATTTAATGGACTCAAACTGTGCAAAATATCATAAATATCAGCATCTTATTCATCCTTTTGCACAGACTTGCTACTATGTTCCAAAGCTTTATATGATTTATATTATATCAAGCTTTTCCTTTTCAAATATTATGAAAACTATCAAATATCAACTCAGTTGTTCATGTTTCTTTCAAATATCAGACAATCTCCTTTAAATTTCTGCATTTTAAGCTAAGTATTTCAGATGGTTTGGGAAAAGTTAGAGAAATCTAAACTAAACTTCATTCTACTATAGGATCTAAATGCTCTATTATACACCTTATAAGAAGTACAACAAATTGATTAAATCCACAGATTAAACCTTTGAATGTAAGCCCTGAGTATTTTCACAAACACACATTCAAGATTGCAAGCTTTAAGAGATATTTATTTCAAATACAAAGAAGAGCCAAAAGACACTCAGAAAATAGATGCAAAATTCTACATTCGTTTGTATTCAAAACACATAGTCATATATGGTTTACAATGTATGAATGACTCTTAGCTTCATTAATCAAATTATAGAAACTTACAAAGCTTTACATATACAGTAAAGAAGCTAGATGTTCCACACATTCCTTATTGCAGACACAGGCAACATTCTACTCTAGACTAAAGGGTCCTTCTATTCAAAATGCTAAGACTAGTTACAACTTCCAGCTCTGTTCTACAAATCCCTATGTAACCTTATTACAATGTAAAGGGGCACAATATATAGCTCTAACTATCCCCAATACAGTCACAAAAAACCCTAGTTAATCAATGATTCACACGTCAAGTTGCACCATCAATGATGGGAAAAATCCCACCCAAAAATATCTCTAAGTAGTATACTCATCCTGAGCATAAGATGCCCTTTTGGAAACCCTAACAACTCAAAATATCCTTCGTTGTCTGTTATAATAATGTTCCTCCCTCTGCACTTTGTCTTCTCATTAAAGGCCTTGACTTCTCTTGCCATCCTTATCTTCTTTTGTGATCTGATCCACCCTCCATGATGTCATCGCCATTAAGTTCCACCTTCCAGATATCTACAACCCTGCAAATAGACACAAAAAATGGATTAAAAACTATATCAAGTTGTTTCGGCAATTTATTACCTAGTCAAAAAGTTAGATGGGCATCAATACAACAAATTTGGCACCTTTAAACTTGCCTTTTACAATCGGTCTAATTCTGCATACACTCCCTTGTTCATAATACACTATGTTTTGTTCTATATATCTCCATCGGCATAGCTCTTTAAGTCGGGTGGGTCCAAAAATTTCCTGTCGATCTCACTATTCAGGTCGATGTCTTCTCTACTGGCATGCATTCCTTCCTTTTCATCAATGTAAGTCTCCATAGTCGGAGTGAGTCCAAAATTTCCCATCGATCGCTCAACTCTGGCCGATCGCCTTGTTCAATTCCCTTCTTTTGTATATAGGGCAATGTATGTTATAAACATACAAGCATTAAAACATACAACGAATTATCTGTATTTAGATTTCCCTTCGAATCTAGCTTGTACATTCTGTTTTACATATCGGCCTGTATATTGCAACACACAAATGCATATGTATCCAAAGAATATTCTGTATTTAATTTCTCTTCACATCTGTGTTGTATTTTTTAACTTGCATTTTTTCTTTGCATATCGAGCTTTGTATATCGCGAACATACATTGTAATTATACAAACACTTAAACATGCAAAGGGTGGGGTCCACTTTACCTTTTGTATCTCTATGATATGCTTATCAGCTTGTATATTTCATTGCATATCAGCTTTGTATCTATTGCTTGTATATTTCAAACATACAAACCCCAATATACATCTGGCGGACCTATCACTCTTTATAAACCGTGTTTTACTTACTTTCAGCTCCGGGACATGTATATAATGCTTTGTATATCAGCTCGTATGTAAGATACATACAAACGCATTTGTATGTCCCCTTTTGGACTTCAAGTTTTTATAAACTGGAGTTTATTCACCTTTCGGCTCCGACTTATATGTATCGTTGTATGTAACCTTTGTATACAAGCCCAAAATATACATGGACTTAACCAACCTTGATCAACTTTCAGTTCCGTGCCATGTACATTTCACATTGTATGTTACTCAAACATACAAGCCCGCATACATACAACAACTTAACCTTGTTTCATAATCTTTTTGGGTCCACAGCTTGCATGCAGCATTGTATGTAACCTTTGTATGTAAGAAACATACAAAGCAAAAGATGCATCTGGCAGACCTAACCACTTATACATTCCAACTGTGAATTCCGTCAGGTCTGGGACTTGCATGTATAGATAAAGTGCTAGTCAAATGCATGCAAAACCCCCTTGTATGTAAACCCAATATACAAATAGATTTGTATATGCAACATACAATGACCCAACATACAAATAACCATGTATATGCAACCTGATAGCCCATGTGACTATGTATAAAACGACTTTACATATACAAACGACTTTGTATGTGGAAAGCGATATACAAAGGACTTTGTATACAAGCGAACTTGTATACAAAGCACCTTGTACATGCAACCTGATATACAAAAAGTATTGTATATGCAACAACAAACCCTCCCCTTGTACATTTTACCAAAATACTCATAACTTACAAAATACTTAGAATTTTGACATGGTTCAAAAAGCAACCCTAGCTCATTTTTGACAAGGAATCCACCCATATTTTGCCTTGGTACTTAAATGCAATTTTTTCTCTAGTTTTAACAAAGTTTGCAATTTTCACCCTCTTTTTCCATTTACCACCAAACAGACCCACACCAAAAAGAAAAAGGCAAAGCCACAACAGGGGTCCTCATTTTGCTAAGGAGTAAAATGGGGTGTGTTGTGAACATCACAACAACTAGCAACCAAACAAAACAATTAAATTCAAACAATTAAAGAAAACTAAATGAAATAAATTCATAACTTCCAACTATCTTTCCTGCAAATCATTATCCAACTTGAGACCTAAGGTATTCAATAAGGTGCATGAATTTTCCTTTCAGTTTAAGTGGGTGCACATGATTAATAATCTTCATCTTCAAAATCAGTTGAACAAACCAGTGACTGACATTAGACTACATTGTTGATTTCATTCCCTCATAGCCAACTGAATAGAGCCTTGCTGCCAGCAGGTGTCCATAGCCCCGACAAGGTTATCGTTACAATTCTCCTAAGTAGAGCCCCACTGCCAGTGAGCGTCTATAGCCCCGGTAGAGTTACTTAGATGGCTTAATCTAAATTTTTAGTAAAATCTATTTTATTATTTTATATATATATTTTTTATTTGATAGAGATTTCATAAGATATTACAGTTGTAACTTCATGATGCAAGGAATGAACACTCGCTGAAATTAAGCTGAGAATTGCAATGGTAGCAAGGGTGACCTCTGATTTTTCACCTAATATCTACACTGGTATGTTCAACAAACCCAAGGATTTTAGGTGTGTCATTGTGAAAAACTTTCTTTGAATACTCAACCCACAGTTATTGAATACAAAAATTCACAAGTCATCTAACTTTCTACATTCATGATAGTCACAACAAGTTATGTATAAATTTCAAATAATTAACCTGAATGTTCTAAATTTTACATTGTTTTAAGTGGTTGTTAGTCTGCTCCTTCATACTTCAAAGCAAAATAAAGATCCCAGCTAAGACAACACAACACACAAACAAACAAAAAACAAAAACAAAAACAAAAAGAACAAAACAGAAACAACACAAAAGAAAAGAAAACAAAAACAAAACAAAACAACCCAAAGCTATACAGAAATTTACATTATGATACACTGTAACTTACTACCCTCACCCTAAGCCTGAAAGTAATGTTTCAAATGTTGGCCATTAATTGGTAATGGCACATCTTCCCCAGTCAAGGTCTTGATCCTGAAAGTGTTGTCTCCAATTATTTCTGCGACCTATAATGGACCTAACCATAACTTGTCAAATTTTCCATGATTTCCTTTCTTTTGATGTGCTTTATTCTAGCATAGCACTAAGTCTAATATTCTAAATGTTTTGACTCTTTCTCTTTTATCAAACTATCTTTTGACTATTGCTTGATGTTTGGCAAATTTCTCCATGGCTTGACCTCTTTTCTCATCTAATTGTAACATTTGTATTATTCTGGCCTCTCTATGATCATCAAAGCCTAAATATTCATTGGCAAACTTCCAGACTAGTATTCTTAAATTCACTGGAAGTATGGGATCAATCCCATAAACTAAGTGATAAGGTGCACTACCTAAGGCTGACTTGACCTTAGTCCCATCTACCCACAACGCATACTTCAACAATGTGTTCCACTCTTTAGGATTCTTTTAAGTTAGCTTCTTGATTATATCTAATAAAATTTTGTTTGTGGACTCAACTAACCCATTCCTCTGAGGATAATAATTTGAAGAAAACTTTAAAACTATCCCATACTCAAATGTCCATTTAGAAAATTTTAGAGAAGAAAAAGCAGGGCCATTATCACATACCAGTGAATATGGAGTTCCAAACCTGGTTATGATGTTTTCTTCAAGGAACTTGATAACTACCTCAATGGTAGTGAACTTACAACATGTGGCTTCAGTCCACCTTGTACAATAGTCAGTTACTATCAATATAAACTTATGTCCTGCAGATGACGGAGGATTTATGACTCCAATGAAATCTAAACCCCACTATGCAAATGGCCTACACTCAATGACTGGCTATAATGGATTAGCCTGATTTCTTCCTTTGTCTACTGCAGTTTGATAAGTGTGACAGCTTTGAATGTGACTCTCTATATCCTTAAACATTGTAGGCCAGTAGTATCCCGCTCTCAATATCTTATGCGTTGTAGCTAAATGGGAACCATGAGCAGTTCCATACTTATTATGCAATTCTTTCAACACCTTGTCTACCTCAACTCTGTTTAAACATCTTAAATATATTCCATCATGGTTCTTCCTAAATAGAAGACCTCCTTGTACCATGTACTTTTGTGCTTTAATCTTTAAAGCTCTCCTCTGAGAAGATTTCATCTTATTTGGATATTTGCCTAATATTAGAAAAGTGTTCAAATCATCATACCACCATGATGCATCACTAGAATTCAACACATAATGCTATTTTACCAAATTTGGATCTGTGTTTGCTATGCCTTGTACTAGTGCTTGTCCTCTGACCAACTTCATTGGAATAAATTCCATATCAAACTCTTGCAATGTTGTAATCCATTTGGCTCTTTTCTCTCTAGGCTTGTTCTGCATTAGCAGCATCTTCACGACTGCATGTGGTACTATGGCTTTAACCTGACTGCATAAGATATAATGTCTAAATTTTTTCACCGCTCTTATTAATGTAAACGCCTTTTTGTATCTAGATATTTTAGTTGTGCATCCTTCAGAGGTGCACTCATGAAGGCTATGGTTTTTTCTTTGTTGTCTTCTCCCTTCTGTGTCAGAGCGGCTGCAACTGAATGTGAGGATGCAAAAGAATAAATATAGAATGGCCTTGTGTAATCTGGACTTGTTAACACAGGAGCATTAGAAATAGCCTCCTTGATATCATCAAATGTAGCTTTAGCTACTAGTGTCCATTTCATCACTGTATCCTTCTTCAACATGGCATTCAGCAATTGTACAATCTCTGCAAACCCTGTAATAAACTTCCTGACAAAATTAATCTTACCAAAAAATGATTTTAATTCCTTCTTAGTGTTTGGTAATTGTAATTTTTTATTCCTTCTATTCTATCAGAATCAATAGATATCCCATTCTCATAAATGACATGTCCTAATAATTTACCTTCAGTTAGGCCAAATGAACATTTCTTAGGGTTAAGAGAAATCCCATACTTTCACATCTTTTAAGTACTTTTCTCAGGTCTTCAATATGAGTGGATGCATCTTTAGAGTAAACAGTTAAATCATCCATATAAATAACAATGCACTTACCTGACAATCCATAGAATGCAATGTCCATGGCTCACTGAAAAGTGGCACCTTCATTGATTAGACCAAAAGGCATTCTTCTGTATGCATAATTTCGCCATTTACAAGTAAAAGTGCTCTTTAATCTATCCTCTTTATCTATTAAGACCTAGTTATATCCTGAGAATCCATCCAAGAAAGACATCATTTTATCCCCATTGATTGCTTGCAGTACTTCATCTATTGGAGGCAGGGGATAATTATCTTTTTCAGATGCCTTGTTCAAATTTCTAAAATCCACACATAACCTAATGTCTCCACTTTTCTCTCATAGGTACTAAATTAGCTACCCAAGCTGAATGTTTGACTGGGAAAATTATTCTGGCAGACAATAACTTCTTTACTTCTTCGAAGATTAAAGGCTCTAAAATGGCATTCATAGGCTTTTGTTTCAGCCTAAATGGTTTAACCTCTGGTCTCAAAGGTATCACATGAGTTATGACGGACTTATCATATGTCTTCAAATCTTCATACGTCCATACTATGACATGTTTGTACTCTTCAAAATGTCCACGATTTCTTTTCTCAATTCTTCAGAGCAAGCCTTTCCAATCAGTACATTTTGTGGACTCTGCTCTGTTCCAAGGTTACATGGGTTACACTCACCTCCCTCAGTTTTGGGCAAATCCCTCTGTCTGACTACCCCATCAAAGTCAAAAATCTATTCTAGCTCAATTACCCCCTTAGGTAAGAAATTGCTTTTCAGGTTGATTATGTCTTCTTCATCCCAAGACACATTGGGCCTTTCCTGTTCATTAATAATTTGAGCCTCAAATACCTCATTACAAGTTAGAAAATATATAATTTCCTGATCCCCTTCAAATACCTAAAAATGAGTAACATTATCTGGTATGCTAGGAACATTTACTAACTCAACAACAAATCTTTTTAAACCTAACAATGATAAGGGTTCTAATGAGCTAGCAGCAACTGCTAATGCATTTGGTCTATGGTTCAATTCTCTAGGGATATGCTCTATATTGAAAGCATCAAATGAATCTATCAAATCCCACACCCTATGCATGTAACTAACCATTTTTTTATAGTTGCATGCATACAATTTCCTTACCTGTTTGACTGCTAACTCAGAGTCTGAAAATACTTTGATCATTCTTACCTTTTTCTTAATAGCCATGACCAGTCCATAGATTATAGCTTCATATTCTGCCACATTGTTAGTGCAAGCAAATTGTAGCCTATATGCTGCTAAATATGACTTACCCTAAGGATCTATGAGTTCGACACCTGTATCTGCACCCTATTTTGATTTAGATCCATCATGTTTCAGTGTCCACATGTCGTCTTTGTTCTTTTGACCCTTTACTTTAGCATGTTTTTATTTTTGTATTACATGTGAGGTTCTATCTTGTTCATTCATGGGCAATTCATTCTGACCTACTTGTATATTTATACTTTCAGTTTGTAAATCAGAATGACAAATACTCTTGTCCTTTGTTTCTTCTTTTAAAACTGGGACCAACACATCCATGTTATTCTGAGAGTATTTCTCTGGTTGACTAGGATTAACCTTTCCTTCTAGCATTCCTACTCCCTTTGTGCATTTTATGTACTGGTATTCTATAATATCTCTGCACATTCCACAATTCTCTCTAGAATGTGGCTTATTATGGACTCTGCACATGTTTTTATACAATTTGCACTGAACTGGCAGATTTTGTTCAATGCACCTTTCCATTTCTTGTCTAATTGTTTGACCAAAATTATTCATTGCATTATTTTCTTAATCAGAAGAATCTCCATCAGACTCAATGAACAATATTGTTTCCCTACTGACAGGTTTTTCTCTAAAATTTAACATCAGGATTTCTTCAACTTGTACCCCTTTGTTAGTAACTCTATAAACACCAGGTTCAATAGAAGTATACAATATCTCATTAGTCCTATTGTATTCTGTTTTCATTTGTTTCATCCTAGGTTCTACTTCTATCCTGATCTAATTTGAGACACCTCTCCAAGGTAACCACATATGTGAAAAATTAGTGGCCATATATCCGTTCAATGTTTTGGACCAGTCCCTACTCAACAACATCCCATAATTCACAGGTATATCTACTACATGAATGTCAATAACCTGACTCACCCTAGGATTTGATACTAATTGCATTTGAATATTCATCAGTTCTCCTATCACATTAACCTCAGTTTTGTCCAATTGTGTAACAACCTTAGCAGATTTGGTAGGAGTCAGCCCTAAAGTTTTGCATATCCCTAAAGGCATTACATTAGATTATACACCAGAATCTACCATACAATTATGTATGTTCTTTCCAAACATTCTAATTGTTAACAAGAAATGAGGAGCTTCTTTCTTATTTGTATACATCACCACATTAGTGTTGGAAGGTTGCTTAATTTTCTTACTCTTTTCCTTGTGTTGTTAATCTCTACTAGGAACATTTATATCAGTAGAAACTTCACCTATCACAGATGTATCCAAGGATTTTATGAAAGCATTTCTGACCCTTGGATTTTTCAATAATTCACATAAAAGGTATACTAACCTTAATTTTCTTTATCTCTTCAAACAGATAACTCATTAACCGCATGGTTTCTACTGCCTCTGTTTTCCCTGTTTGGACCTTTTGTACTACTGTTTCACCATTTGTATGATGATTAGCCTTTAGCATAGTAGGGTTATTACTAGGATTTTGATCTGGGGGAGTATTGAGATTGTTAGGAGGAGTGGAAGTAGTGAAAGGACCTCCTGGCCTAGTGTTATTTCTTAAATTGTAGGTGTAGTTTTTGTTTGTCTGTTGAAAAGATTGTACCTCTTATGTTTCATATAACACTTCATTTTCAGTTTCAAAGGGAAACTGAAATGCATTAGTATAAAGGTTGATTTAGGATATAGGTTTTCACAAAAAAAAGATTCATCCTCTAACAATTGATCCTCTTCTTTTTCAGTTGCAAAGGTAAAAGTCTCTAAAACTAAAGCAGTCTCATATCTTGAGGGCACTACTTCATTACCTTTAGGAATGAGAAACTCAGAAGTGGGAGCCTGTACATCTACATTGAAAATACTGGCTGTTAAATGGAACTGAGGATAGTCTAGTTCAGCATGGGCACTGGTATTATGAATTTTGCACCAATTCTTCAATGCTACATCAGCCATTTGAATCCTAACCGTTGTGTATCCTGGTTATCTAAATTCTCAAATGGAGAAGCTAGGGTGCCATTATTTGGCCCTGTATTCCATGTCTTAGGTGGCCTTGGCTGATTTTGGTTTCTATTGTTGTTACCCCCATCCCTGTTATCTATAATAGGTCCTCTATTTTGCACTGCTTGTCCTTGATTATGATTTTGATTTTGACTATAATTCTGGTTTTGATTTGAACTTTGACCCTAGCTATAATTCTGATTATGATTCTGGTTATAGTTTGGGTTGTAGTTCTGACTATAGCTTTGATTATGGTTTTGACTGTATCCTTGGTTGTTTCTACCATAGAAATTTTCATTTCTCAGCTGTGTCATTTTAGTAGTCAATCTTCTTAAGTGTGCAGTTATTTCTCTAATTTCTTCTCTTCCCTCTTGTGTCTTTGCCACAAGCATAATCTGGGGAGGTTGAAAGAAAGATTGACCATTACTCTAATTGTTATTGGCAGTGTTACCAGTATAAGGGGCTATGGCTTGGATTGGGGCAAGACTATACACAGGTGTGTATGTAGGAATTGGATTCAAAAATGGAGTATTATGTGTAGGGGCTCCATTCCATGATTCTATTTGACTTTGAATCCCAGGATTTCCTCTGTTGAGAAATGGATTATAAGTTGTCTGCCTCATCTTCTGGTTTACAGAGGCTACCTCCTTATAAGCTTTGGATATTGTATCTATGTCAGGCTTTCTTTTAACAAACATGGCAGTTAATGGATCTAAGGAAACATAATACATGGCTAACTATGTATCTGCATTTATTGTGTACGGAGCTACTGGTGAAAAAAATTTGCACCATTTCAAACTTTTTCAAATGTATGGAGACACAGAGTTTCATTAGTCACAACCACCGTAAGATGCACAAGAATAAATGGTGTGGATACAGAAATAAAGATGAGTGCAGAGGCTGCCAGATGTAAGCACCCGCAACAATGAAAAGCAGCTCAAGCTTGAAGCAAAGAAGGCCACGTGGAGGCAGTTGGGAAGAGATAAAAGCCTTCATTTATTTTATTAAAATTTACCAAGCTACGGAAAAGGCTAAGGCTTCAATATTAAATAAGATGTGGGTCCCTCATGGAATAGAGTCACGGGAATGTGAAAGCCCCAAAATATGAAATGAGCCACTTTATTTACCAACTGAAGGAACTGTGGAAGCTGGCACGTGGAGACAATTGAGAGCAATATAAATTAAGTTAGAATGTTGCGGAGGCGAGCACGTGGCTACAGCAGAATTAAAAGAAAGCAAAAGCAAGTTATGCGGAGGTTGCCAAATGTAAGTGTCCACGGCAATGAAAAAGAAACTAAAGAGTCATGTGGAAGCCACCATGTGGAGCAGCCTGCGTGTAGGAGAGGAAATACTTGTTTCATTTAATTAAAATGCATAATGTGTCACAGGATTTTATAAGAGATGATTAATATAAGTTTCTTATAAGATACATATTAAATGGTGGGGCCCTTTCCCTATGTAGCTGAATATTTTATTTAAGTTGCATTAATGATTCACGGGAGTTTTTAGGGAACCACTCAAGCTTTTTTTAAAAGGAAATTAAGAGAAGCGGAGAACCCCATGTGGCTACAGCGGAATGCCAAGAAAGGAAATCAAGAACCTTGTGGAGGTTGCCACTTGTCAGCACCTGAACAACTTTAAAAAGCAACCAAAATTTAGCGGAAGGAACCACATGGAGCAGCCCGTGCACAGGGAAATAATAAGGTTTTGTTTCATTTTAAATCACCACATTTCTTATTAGATACAAATGGTGGGACCCTTTCATGGGTTGAATATTTTATTATGCCTCTATGAAGCCACGGAAAAGTTCAACTTTTAAAATAAAGATTTATCTTTATTAAAATATGACGTGGGGCAAAATATTAAAATGAGACTTTATTACAATGGAATAAATTGATAGGAGATAAAAGATGAAACCCTAAAATATGAGCAGCAATGTTTCCTTTTTTATGGCAAGCTACAGGAAAGTAGTAGCGGAGGTTTTCTTTCATGACACAGAGATGCATTTTAGTGCCAAATATAGCCATAGGCAAAACCGAAAGCCACAGTTCAGTTTCAAATGCCGGATTTGGTGCCAGATTACGTGGAGGCCGTTGAAAATTTGTTGGGTTTTTGGGGCTATAAATGGGCAGATTTGAGACACATTGGTAGGAGTTCTTCATCAGATATGTTGAGAGTTCTACAAGTTTATCAGATCAGAGAGTTGGAGCAGCATATAGAGTTTCCTTCTTTCCTTTGCAGTGTCTTTTCATGATGATTGTAATAGTTTATTCTGTGCAAAAATTGTGCTTTTGTAAATTTATTCTTTCATTCAAATATGAGACGGTGTCCTGTGCATTTATGAGTTTACTCTGTTCTTGTCTCTAATTTCTCTATTTCTTTGCCTTTGTTTAATGTGTTTCTCAAACTAGTTTTAATCATGCATATTTTTCTCTTTGAATCCAGTTAAATCTTCAAAGTTTAGACACTGTGCAAATAATAGTTTCAAATCAAGCGGATCGCCATAGATTAGGCATTTGTTTTCTGCAATCTTAGTTTCCTTTCTGATCCTTTTTCTTAGACCCTACTGAAAGAATGGAAGAGCCAGCTTCCTTAAAATCTGGAGGTCACTTTGAGGAGCATTCCCACGTCTCAGAGTTTCCCATGTTGCTACTAGATTACACCCACAGATTTATGCATCAACAGTTTTTGGTACGCACAGTGGGACCTGATTCAAGGACTTGAGTCTTTGTTTTCTGAGAATCTTTGCCCTGCATTCTGTGGTTTTGATGGAAAATCACAGAAACATCTACTCATAGGAGCATGAATCATCCATCTGGTGACTCTACTGGCAGATCATTCTTGAATCTTTGCTCCTACAGATCATGGCAGCCCCTGGTATATATGTGCATCTGAATATAGTTAGAGATCTACCTTTTGTGACTTGGGATTCAAGTCCTCTGGTTGTTCAGCAACAGGGTCAGGTTCCTGACACAGCATGGAAGGCATTGCCTCACTTTCTAGGAGACAGCTCAGTTTGCCCTGCAGATCACATTCAAGATGTTGCAAATCTATGCTCTGTTCATAATGTCACGACTGAGAATCATGCTCTCTTGTTGCTTGCGTCTTCCCTAAAGGACAAAGCAAAAGAATGGTACAGAAGCTTGCAACCTGGTTCAATCACTGGATGGGATCAACTAGGAGGACTCATCTACAATCAGTTCAGAGACATGACAGATGTTAGCACTCTCACCCAGAACCTGATTACAATCAAGAGGCATCCAATGGAGCCCATACAATTCAAGATTTGATAAGGTATGGAAGAAATTTTCTGTTGATATCAGGCCATCTCTAGTCTTTTCTTTCTTGTATTATTTAAAGGCTTTAGACCCTGAGATCTCTATCATGATAAAATCTCTGGGAGGTGAAACTCTGCCATAGTCGTATGATCTTGCCATTAAGGCTGAAAGTAGCCCCATATTGTCTGGTAAACTGCCTCCCCTGCCATTAGAATAGCTGATGTCTCATGTAAATAGCCTGTCTCAGGTTCTTTCTTGCAACTAGATGCATACAAATTTTAGTCCACCCACCCTCCCTGCTGATTTGACAAATCATGAGGAGATGAGTGCTGTGAAAGAACTAATTAAAACCCTCTCCCATGAGATAAATGAGTTAAAAGGTCAAAACTTGTACCATGTTGATCTATGTTTAATAGCTCAAGGTTCTTATGAACAGCAGTATGAATATATCCAGAGAATGCCCAATTATCTTAAAAATCACCCTTTACAACCATCCATAACTACAAAACGACCTATAGAAACCATTGACCAGGTTCTCTGTCACTTTGACATTCAAGAAAAATCATGTATCAAGAATCAAATTACAAGCAAAAAAGTGGCTCCTGTGTGTCCTTCTGGTTACCAGCATCAAACATATGTAGCAAAGGGAGATCCAGAGTTACTGCCAAATCTTAAATCAAATTCAGAAGATGCTTATGAGGGGATGTTTCTAGAAGCTAAAAAGTACTCTAAGAAGGGTTTTGAAGCTGAAAAGTACTAGGTCCAGGATGGCACTGCATCTGTATCTCATTTTGAGGAAGAGGTTGCAAATGATATTATATCAAAGTCTTCAAAGGATGAGTGTCTTTATTATTGCAATGAAGTTTCACACCTGCAGGAGGAAGACACAGAGATGCATGAGCAACATTTGGGGCATGATGAGGATTTGTTTTTAGTTTTGCAACAAGGTTATCAACTACTAAATGAGGAAGATCTTGTAATTGAGAAAGTCCAAGGTTCTTTTGTGAGGCTTGAAGGTGATCATGGAGAAAATGTTGAAATAGAGGAAGATTCAAGAGCTGATTTGTTTACTATTTTTGCAAATGGTTATTGTCTTCTTCTTGATAAAGTTTCACCTGTACGAGATGATGAGATTCAAAGAGACATATGCCATAGTGCAGAACCACATATGATGCCACAAATAGAGTTAGACTCTACACATTTCTTCTTGCATGAAGGGATCCCAATCAGATTCATGACTGTTCTTGACACCTCTGTCACTTGCATGCCTATTTTTGGTACTGTCATGGGTTATCATTCTATGGAAGAACCTATAAAAGAGTCAACAACAACAGAGGTCACCAATGAGTTTCTAGCAGTAGAATCTATCAGCTACAAACAGAGGAAAGAGATTTAGTGTTTTATTTTCCCTCCCCACCCTCCACTGAAACAGGAACAACATGCAAGTCAGCCTAACTGGTATTTTGAAGAGAAAGGAGAATCTCCTGAGTGCCGACAAGTAAAAAGGTACAAAATATTGTTGTATTTCTTCATACAGTGTATCTAGTTCCTTTTCAGTTTGATGTGGATAAATTGGAGCAACATAATTAGACATGGCAGCTATTTTTCTGTTTCGGTGAATGGACATGTTCCTATATGTTTCAGTTGTCAGTAATTTGGTTTCAATGTTTAGAATAAGCTACACCAGTAGCAGTAGTTTCAATTTCAGTTAGTTTTTGTTTTCAATAAGTCTCAGCTGTAAATCAGAATGGTGTTTCAAAGTCAGTTTCAGTGCTCAGTGTCAGTTTCAGTGGTGGGATGTATTCTGGGTCAGCGGTGTTTCAGTTCACCTTCATTCATTTTTAGTTTCAGATCTGTTCAGTTATAAATGTTTCATGTGATGTGACTCTATTGCCCAATATTAAGGCACTAATTTGCTAATCAGAGATTCTGAGTTCGGAGTGAGCAAGCCCACTCTCCTAGCCAGTCGCCATAAACTGGTGACAAAATTTTGCACCATTTCAAACTTTTTCAAATGTATAGAGACACAGAGTTTCATCAATCACAGCCACTGTAAGATGCACTAGAATAAATGGTGCAGATACAGAAATAAAGATGAGTGCGGAGGCTGTTAGATGTAAGCACCTGTATCAATGAAAAGCAGCTCAAGCTTGAAGCGGAGAAGGCCACGTGGAGGCAGCCGGGAAGAGATAAAAGCCTTCATTTATTTTATTAAAATTTAGCAAGCTACGGAAAAGGCTAAGGCTTCAATATTAAATAAGATGTGGGTCACTCATGGAATAAAGTCATGGGAATGTGAAAGCCCCAAAATATGAAATTAGCCACTTTATTTAGCAACTGAAGGAACTGCGGAAGCTGACACATGGAGACACCCGAGAGCAATATAAATTAAGTTAGAATGATGCGGAGGTGAGCACGTGGCTACAACAGAATTAAAAGAAAGCAAAAGCAAGTTATGTGGAGGCTGCCAAATGTAAGTGTCCGTGGCAATGAAAAAGAAACTAAAGAGTCATGTGGAAGCCACCACGTGGAGCAGCCCGTGTGCAGGAGAGGAAATACTTGTTTCATTTAATTAAAATGCATAATGTGTCACAGGATTTTATAAGAGATGATTAATATAAGTTTCTTATTAGATACATATTAAATGGTGGGGCCCTTTTCATATGCAGCTGAATATTTTATCTAAGTTGCATTAATGATTCATGGGAGTTTTTAGGGAACCACTCAAGCTTTTTTAAAAAGGAAATTAAGAGAAGCGGAGAACCCCACGTGGCTACAGCAGAATGCAAAGAAAGGAAATCAAGAACCTTGCAGAGGCTGCCACTTGTCAGCACCCGAACAACTTTAAAAAGCAACCAAAATTTAGCGGAAGGAACCACGTGGAGAAACTCGCGCACAAGGAAATAATAAGGTTTTGTTTTATTTTAAATTGCCACATTTCTTATTAGATACAAATGGTGGGACCCTTTCATGGGTTGAATATTTTATTATGCCTCTATGAAGCCATGGAAAAGTTCAACTTTTAAAATAAAGATTTATCTTTATTAAAATATGGCGTGGGGAAAAATATTAAAATGAGACTTTATTACAATGGAATAAATTCACGGGAGATAAAAGATGAAACCCTAAAATATGAGCAGCAATGTTTCCTTTTTTATGGCAAGCTAGAGGAAAGTAGCGGCGGAGGTTTTCTTTCATGACACAGAGATGCATTTTAGTGCCAGATACAGCCATAAGCAAAACTGAAAGCCACAGTTCAGTTTCAAATGCCAGATTTGGTGCTGGATTATGCAGAGGCCATTGAGAATTTGTTGGGTTTCTGGGGCTATAAATGGGCAGATTTGAGACACATTGGTAGGAGTTCTTCTTCAGATATGTTGAGAGTTCTACAAGTTTATCAGATCAGAGAGTTGAAGTAGCATACAGAGTTTTCTTCTTGCCTTTGCAGTGTCTTTTCATGATGATTGTAATAGTTTATTCTATGCAACAATTGTGCCTTTGTAAATTTATTCTTTCATTCAAATATGAGATGGTGTCCTGTGCATTTATGAGTTTACTATGTTCTTGTCTCTAATTTCTCTGTTTCTCTGCCTTTGTTTAACGTGTTTCTCAAACTGGTTTTAATCATGCATATTTTGCTCTTTGAATCCAGTTAAATCTTCAAAGTTTAGACACTGTGCAAATAATAGTTTCAAATCCGGCGAATCGCCATAGATTAGGCATTTGTTTTCTGCAATCTTAGTTTCCTTTCTGATCCTTTTTCTCAAACCCTACTGAAAGAATGGAAGAGCCAGCTTCCTTAAAATCTGGAGGTCACTTTGAGGAGCATTCCCACGTCTTAGAGTTTCCCATGTTGCTGCTGGATTACACCCACAGATTTATGCATCAACAACTATTAACCTAGAATAAGCCTTTTGAAATCTATCATTAAAATTATCAATCAATTCTCCTTCACTTCTCTTAATTGTAGCCAATTTGTGATATGAGGTGGAAGGATCAATTGGTCCTCTAAATCTAGACAAAAAATGTTTCTTCCATAAGTGCCTAAGAAGAAATATAACCATTGGGCAAGTTAACATACCAGTTAGCAGCCTACTCATTGAAGGTGTAAGGAAACAACCTACACACAACATCTTCATATTCTAATCTGGCCCTAAAGCATGCCTCTTTGAATATTCTAATGTGATCTTGTGGATCCTGATGCAACTGGTATTTAGGACATATCTTTTCAAGATTTTGGGCATCTCATGATAATCATTGAACTGTATGGGGGAGTCAACATTAAAATAATCCATTGTAGGTACTTGTGCTTGACCTAGACCTGTAGGAATACCTAGATTTCCTAGAGGATTAGGAGCTCTTGAGGACTGGGACCAAGATTTAAATATCTAAATGAAAAACTGTCAGGACCCACAATGTTATGGATGCTAAAAGGTGACCCAAGAGGCATTCCAGATGAACTTCCTAGCTGTGATATTTTAGGATTCCAAATCAAAGGACTCTTACTTTTCCTTTTTTCAAGTAATTGCACAAATATATCCTCTGAACTAAATCTAGACCTAGTCACTTTGTTACTGTTATGAGCCAGCTCCACTTAAAACAAACGCTAACTCTAATCAGGGTCTCCTTCTAGCGCCAAAAACTATTGATGATTGTTTTTTACACATTCATAACAAAAGTTAAAATTCAAAAAATGAACCTAACTCTCTTGAAAGATATGAAGAAATCAATTAAGATTTTCTTAATCCCAAGTTTATGTATGGTCAGGTCTTGACCTGTTGGACAATTCAGTAGGTAAATGTGAAGCTGTAATATGCAAGGGGCCTTACGTGATTTAGGGTTTCTTGATGATTTACTAGACTCAAACTATGTAAAATATCATAAATATCAGCATTTTATTCATCCTTTTGCATAGACTTGCTACTGTATTCCAAAGATTATATGATTTATATTATATCAAGCTTTTCCTTTTCAAATATTATGAAAACTATCAAATATCAACTCAGTTGTTCATGTTTGTTTTAGATATCAGACAATCTCCTTTAAATTTATGCGTTTTAAGCTAAGTATTTCAGATGGTTTGGGAAAAGTTAGAGAAATCTAAACTAAACTTCATTCTACTATAGGATCTAAATGCTCTATTATACACCTTGTAAGAAGTACAACAAATTGATTAAATCCATAGATTAAACCTTTGAATGTAAGCCCTGAGTATTTTCACAAACACACATTCAAGATTGTAAGCTTTAAGAGATATTTATTTCAAATACAAAGAAGAGCCAGAAGACACTCAGAAAATAGATGCAGAATTCTAGATTCATTTGTATTCAAAACACACAGTCATATATGGTTTACAATGTATGAATGACTCTTAGCTTCATTAATCAAATTATAGAAACTTACAAAGCTTTACAGATATAGTAAGGAAGCTAGATGTTCCACGCATTCCTTATTGCAGACACAGGCGACCTCCTTCTACTCTAGACTAAAAGGTCCCTCTATTCAAAATGCTAAGACTAGTTACAGCTTCCAGCTCTGTTCTACAAATCCCTGTGTAACCTTATTATAATGTAAAGGGGCACAATATATAGCTCTGACTAACCCCAGTACAGTCACAAAAATCCCTAGTTAATCAACGGTTCACACCTCAAGTTGCAAGATCAATGGTGGGAAAAATCCCACCCAAAAATATCTTTGAGTAGCATACTCATCCTAAGTGTAACATGCCCTTTTGGAAACCCTAACAGCGCAAAAAATCCTCCATTGTCTATTATAATAATGTTCCTCCATCTGCACTTTGTCTTCCCATTGAAGGCCTTGACTTCTCTCGCCATTCTTATCTTCTTTTGTGATCTGATCTGCCCTTCATGATGTCATCGCCATTAAGTTCCACCTTCCAGATATCTGCAACCCTGCAAATAGACACAAAAAATGGATTAAAAACTATATCAAGTTGCTTCGTCAATTTATTACCTGGTCAAAAAATTAGATGGGCATCAATATAGCAATTTTGGCACCTTTAAACTTCCCTTTTATTGTTAGTCCAATTCTGCATATACTCCCTTGTTCATATCACACTCTGTTTTGTTCTGTATATCTCCATCAGCATAGCTCTTTAAGTTGGGTGGGTCCAAAAATTTCCTACCGATCTCACTATTCGGTCCGATGTCTTCTCTACCGGTATGCATTCCTTCCTTTTCATCAGCGTAAGTCTCCATAGTCAGAGCGAGTCCAAAATTTCCCATCGATCGCTCAACTCTGGCCGATCGCCTTATTCAATTCCCTTCTTTTGTATATAGGGCAATGTATGTTATAAACATACAAGCATTAAAACATACAACAAATTATCTGTATTTAAATTTCCCTTTGAATCCGGCTTGTACATTTTGTTTTGTATTTCACCCTGTATATCGCAACACACAAACGCATATCTATACAAAGAATATTCTATATTTAATTTCTCTTCACATCCGCATTGTATTTTTTAACTTGCATTTTCACTTTGCATATCGAGCTTTGCATATCGCGAACATACATTGTAATTATACAAACACTTAAACATGCAAAGGGTGGGGTCCACTTTACCTTTTGTATCTCTGCGATATGCTTATTGGCTTGTATATTTCGTTGCATATTAGCTTTGTATCTATCGCTTGCATATTTCAAACATACAAACCCCAATATACATCCGGTGGACCTATCACTCTTTATAAACCGTGTTTTACTTACTTTCAACTCCGGGACATGTATATAATGCTTTGTATATCAGCTTCTATGTAAGATACACACAAATACCTTTGTATGTCCCCTTTTAGACTTCAAGTTTTACAAATTGGAGTTTATTCACCTTTTAGCTCCAACTTGTATGTATCGTTGTATGTAACCTTTGTATACAAGCCCGAAATATACATGGACTTAACCAACCTTGATAAACTTTCAATTCCGCGCCATGTACATTTTGCATTGTATGTTACTCAAACATACAAGCCAACATACATACAACAATTTAACCTTGTTTCATAATCTTTTCGGGTCCGTGACTTGCATGTAGCATTGTATGTAACCTTTGTATGTAAGAAACATACAAAGTAAAAGATGCTTCTGGTGGACCTAACCACTTATACATTCCAACTGTGAATTCCGTCAGGTCCGCAACTTGCATTTATAGATAAAGCACTCATCAAATGCATGGAAAACCCCCTTGTATGTAAACCCAATATACAAATAGATTTGTATATGCAACATACAATGACCCAACATACAAATAACCATGTATATGCAACCTGATAGCACATGTGACTATGTATAAAACGACTTTACATATACAAACGACTTTGTATGTGGAAAGCGATATACAAAGGACTTTGTATACAAGTGAACTTGTATACAAAGCACCTTGTACATGCAACCCGATATATAAAAGGCATTGTATATGCAACAACAAACCCTCCCCTTGTACATTTTACCAAAATACTCATAACTTGCAAAATACTTGGAATTTTGACATGGTTCAAAAAGCAACCCTAGCTCATTTTTGACAAGGAATCCACCCATATTATGTCTTGGTACTTAAACGCAATTTTTTCTCTAGTTTTAACAAAGTTTGCAATTTTCACCCTCTTTTTCCCTTTACCACCAAATAGACCCACACTAAAAAGCGAAAAGCAAAGCCACAGTAGGGCTCCTTATTTTGCTAAGGAGTAAAATGGGACGTGTTGTGAACATCACAACAATATGCATGCTTCTATAACTCATAATATGAAACTTGTTTGTATTTTGAGCACATTTCATGAACGTATTAACACTATATTTTCAACATTTACTCAGCTAGGGTTAGGGTTTTGTAGACAACTTCATTTTATGAGCTTGTTGAGAAGAAATAGATTTACTCAATTTGGTTTTCATGATAAAATATGAAGGAACATGAGATTTTAGATTGTGTTGTCTTAGGCAATAGGTGGTTGTCTTCATATTGTTTTGAAATGTTCTCTGCATGATTTGTATGTGTTTGGAACACTGTTGACTATCTTTCTAATCTATACAGTCTTTAAGAAGATCTCATTGGCTTTTACATGTAGTCTTTGTTAAGCCTTTGAGATATTTTTCTATCTGCTGATGGACTGTTGTTCCTTTCTACAAAATCTTTCTTCAAAAGTTGTTGATCACCATCATGGTTGTTTGTACCATGAACTTGTAACCATGATTCTTCCAACTTCCACATTAGTTTGGATTCATCAGCACACTTTGTCATCTCTTCTATAGGAGGAAACATTTTTTATAATATTCTATAGAAGATTGAGCTTCTCGTTTTTAGTCAACACTTTCTTCTTACCCTCATTATTAATCAAAGACCCCACCCCACTTTGTAAAACATGTTCCCTCCACAAATTTCTAGAATTACCATGCCTTTAGTGGATGAAGTATCTCTACAGATCTGAGGTTTGTCACAAATTCCCTCATTCCCAGGGAAAAAGGCTTGTAATGGCTCAAACACATCTACAGTGGATTTTTATGCAGCCAAAACAAGGGAGAACTCAACATCAACCAGCTTAGATGAATTTTGAACTTCTTATAGCATTGTTTTTCCAAGACCAAACTCTTGAAATTGATATTGACTTTGCTAGATCATGTTTTTGTTCATGATATTTTACTCGGAGGGATTAGTTTTCATGATCTTCACTAGGGTTTAGACAAGCTTTTGAAACTATTGATACTCTATTGACTACTCCTTTTGAGTCTATTCATGACTCCTCACTACTGCTCAAATGGTTTTCAATGTCCTTACACACTCCTTGAAATATTTTGTTTTATTCTAAATGTTGTGACCACTGGCCTCATACCTGCCATAACCACTATACTAGTCTTAAACAACTCCTAACAAACTCTCTATATAATAGATATGTCAGTGTATGATGGATAAACATGAAATGGAGCTTATGAACAATGGCAGACATGTCAGTCTTCTCAACTATCATGCTTTTGGTGGCATAGTCCAGTATAACACTTAACTACTAACACACCCCAAAATCAGTTACTGATAACTTCTACAAGACGCTACATGCTTCCTTAGGGTTTCTATGATAAAGCTTAAAACCAAACATAGCTCCTCTTGATGATAGTACACAAAATATTTCAATGGTAATAACATATCAAGGCTTTCAGATATTTGACATGGTTTTTAACATGTAAATTACTATGTAGACTGTCACAATCTTGATTCTTCAATGATGACACTATCCACTTGATGGAGGCTATTTGTAGAGTTTCCTCATTGTTTTTATTCCTCACTATCTTGGAGAGTTTGTCCCTTTTTTACTCAGTCTACATGCATCAATAGGTATTTACTCTTTATCTATGAATCTATTACTATTGAATCATTGTCCCTTCTTGCTAGCACTGTCTCTTTACCCTCTATTTATGACTTCTCACATAGAGGAAATCTCATATCACACGTGATATACTACTTACCTCTATGTTTGCCAGACTGTCCACCTTTTGGCACATGTATGATGGTCTTCTCTAGATCCTTGTCCTCTAAGTATGACTGTCCCATTCTATGGATGTGAGTATGCATGTTTCCATAGCACTGATGAGTGACAAGGTACTTTGTTGCAGTCATCTTATTGCACACTTGCATGATTGTATCTTATATGCCTTTTATCATAGTACTCCTTGAGATTGCATTCTTTATACTCCTGAGTCCTTCAAAATGCATTATCAAGATTGGTCTTCACAGTTTTTCCTTGCTAGACGGGTAACCAATCATGATGAACTTAGAATGCTTCCTAAACTAGATTCTTCCAACCACACCAATAAACTTGAAACATAGTCTTAAAATTGTGCATACTCAATGCATTCTGCTGCTACATTTTGCCCCGTGCTCTACATATTGATGACTGTGATAGTCACTTTTGATGATCCTTGTATGGCTTAGGACTGTCATATACTTGCATGCTCTCTGTTCCTATTGTGGTCTTCTGAGACAAAACCACTTCTTCATAGATAACAGTCACTACAACATTCGACTTAAGTATCATAGACCATGTGTCCTTTAAGACCTTCAATAACCTCTTTCTGTATCATAATCTCATGAGGCAGAGTCTTAGTTTATAGAGATACCTCTTTATCTCTTGCCAAACTGCCTCCTTTTATTTGACTGCTATGCATCAAGCAATCCTCTAATGATTGTGAGACAGTCATGCAAGTTCCTAGTCTGTTCACTTATTGCAGTCATAATCACAACCATAGAACACAATAATAACCTTAAATTACTATCACGAACTACTTAATTCAAGGTTATGATTGAACTTCACAGTTATAAATATGGCCACTATTTTTATTTCTGTTTCAGTGACATCTATGACTGTCTTAATGTTTTGTTGGCTTTGACTCTCCTATCTAATATCTTCACTACTCCTCAACTGTTCCCAAATTGTGTATGAGGCCTTAAAGTAAGATTTTGAACTTCATGAATGCTTTGTCTACTATTGGCTGCTCTTTATTTATGCTTAGATCTCTCAAACACTTTTAGATAGATCTAGAAACCCCTGACTTTCTGCCCACTTCATGCCATTTCCTAACTATTACATGACTGTTTCTGAATACTTATTTAGACCATCATGGAATATTTGGTAACCAGATTTTTGAATCATGACTATGTTGATATAATAAGATATCCTTCATCAATATAATCATAGTCATGCAAAAATTGTTCTCAAGGATTTCATAGATGATCTAACTTGTGATTATCCCTCTTATGTGAAACAAGAGGGTAGCATGCTGGGCTCAACCCTCATGGGATCCCATTTCACTCCACATGCTATGATATCAAATGAAAGATGATCCAACAAGTAAAATGTCACCTATACCTACACAGTGAACAAATGTGTTAGATAAAATAATGAAGCTCTGAATATGATGGATATGATGATGATCTCCTACTTTTCTTAACATCTACAACATGTGTTAGAACTATTTCAATGCCTTATGAAAGTACATTATATGCTTGTTGAAACTGAAATGTATATGACGAGAAATTGTATCTTGAGCTTTAACACCAAATTTCTCAAATCTTGCAGGTATTTCTGGAGCAGCCACTAAAGGAGCTGAAGATGAAGCAGATCCATATTCCTCTCCACCACCTAGGCAATGATGAATGCCATTTTTTTCATATGCTTTTCTTTTTCCTCAACTGTATAGTTTACTTTTATATTGTATTGGAAAAGTTATCCCCACGGCTTGTGTGGGACATTATTCATGTATGGTTATCAATAAAAGACAACAATTATGCAAAGTTTATGTAGTCTTTCTTTTGTATTCATTTGTAAAAATAAACTATAGTTTATTAGATAATATCTCTGGTGTATGAATGTAACTTTTAAAACAAAAATCAATGTGTACCTTTAACTCCTTCTGCAAACATTATCTCAGCTCAAACTAATTAAGCTGGAAGCTAAATTAGGTAACAGTTAGACAAGGGCACCCATCCCAATGTCCTGCAAGTTTTTGATAGTTGATATCTTCTGTACCTTCTACTAGAGTACCTCTAGAGGGTTCCAGATCCCAAAAATTACACCCAATTAGACTAGGGTGCCCACCCTAGTGTCTTAAAAATTTGACAATGTCAAAGCTCAAAATTCTATGATGACTGTATCCATGATACGTATTCTCCTTCTGCTCCTTGTTGTTGGATCTTTTCAAATATGACCCACACATACAAAAGGAGGAGAAAGATGGTTGTGGATATATAGGATTTTTCTTTAGTCAAACCCCATATTTGGTATTTCTACATCAACAATAGCCAATGATAAGGATCTCTAGATGTGTGTGCTCATAGATCATATGTCTATGTAGAAATATAAAACCCTACATGACTCAAGCATCAAGGATAGATCAAAACATTGCTTCACTCAAGGAAACAATAACAACATCACCTCAAGGAGATGATTGCAATGAAGAATTATAGAACAAGAAAGTAAGGCAGTCATATCCGTGGAGGATTCCCAAGCTCAAGTTGCAGGCTTTAACCCTTATCCCAATCATACAAGGGCTTGACAATACCCTAGGAAGAGCAAGATTGACTCAAGATCTTGATTCCTAATCTCCATCGAATATCTTCATGAGAAAAAATATCAATAACTTCCAAGAGCTTCAACAAAGTATCGATCTTCAATGGAAAAACTAACATAATTTTGGCATAGTAAGATTGCATATAGATTGTATGTGATAAAATGATTTTCAATTCTATTTATACTAATCTTAGAAATTCAAATATTTGAAATAATGTGCTGACATTGCATGTAAACCAAAAGTTGAATATGGAATCACGAGGTGGCCGACACAAAGTGACACCCCACCAAAACTCAAAACCCTAATAAATAGGAATGGACTAGGGCATGGGTACCCATGTCCAGACCCTATTTTTCTGTCAGGTCTTCTTTAAGGAGGTTTAGAATGTCTAAAATCCAAACCTAGTTCCTAGGTTTAGTCAATAGTTGCTTCTGAATACGACATTTCCTTAGTGAGATATAGGTCAATCAGGGTTTAGGTAAGCCAGAAATAGAAATGGCAAGAAGACAAAAGGAGAGGAGCTAAACTATGTGAAATTGTATCATTCCATGTAGGAGGACAATTTATGACATAATATTTAGCCCCCACTTTAGTGGCCATATGACATTACGTGTATATGAAAATAAAGGAAAGTAAATACATCAATCATGAAAAGGATACCCAAAAGGATACTATAGAGAAAGCTGATGTGTTGGCATGTGAGAGGAAGAAGCTCCCAGTCTGTAGTCCTACAAGACCACAGAGTAAGGAACCACATCCTGCAAAGGAAAACTTGTCAAATACTCAAATCAACCTGTAACCAACACACAAATAGGTTGGTCATAAACACTAGGGGAGGAAATTGAGGAAGATATAAGCCCCCCTTATTTCTGCTTGCTTAGTCCAAGAAGGAGAAACAAGGTGGTTATCTATGTGCATAGATTTTAGGGAAAGGTGATGAGAAATACATTGTGAGGGTTGTTTTTGCAAACAAGACCAAAACACAAAGCATTAGGTTAGATGGAGGGTGGAACCAAGATTTCAATGCAACAAATGGTGCAAAAATTCAAGTCCAGTAGCCCAAGATAGAGACATGTGAATAAAGATGCATAGTTTTACACCTAGATAGTGATATGAATTCTCATCCATTTAGTATATGTAAAGGGAGTTTTCAGTTTTTCATCATTTATTCTTTTTTTCATTGTGTAGAGGAGAGAAGGACAAGGGGAAAGAGACTAGCCATGCCGACATGACATCCATACTAGTGATCTCAGGTTGCAAACAAATGGATCGAAGCAAAGGTAGGATATTAAACTTCACTTGTATTGACTTTCTTTCCTATTTTTGTTGTTTTCATCATTTTTTGTGCCATTTAGAATTTTTTGGACAAGGGTTCCCAAATAGGGCACCCAAGTCCAGCTAGGGCGCCCAAGTCCTCTCTAGGTGCCCAAGTCCTCCTGGGGCATTGAGGTCTTCCTGAGGTGCCCAAGTCTAGAAAGGAAAAGGGCCCTAGGGATAGGGTACAAAATGTTTAGTTAGATGTTGTTTGGTGTTTGATGATGTAGCCTGATTCAAATTGCAATGTGTGATGTGTAGAATGTCCTCAAGACATGAGAGCGCATAGACGGTTGCCTTATGACACTTCTATGGGACCACATTAGTACTTTCACTGATGAGGAGCAGTGTTTCTTGCAAGCAGTAGGCCTATAGTGGGTGTTTAGGATGACTACCATGAGATTCTATTATAGCATGTTGATGGAACTCATGGAGAGGTGGGATGTAGATGGGTCTACATTCCATCTACCCATAGGCAAGATGACGGTTACCCTAGAAGATGTGTATTGCATCCTGTGACTGCTTGTCTAAGGAGAGACAGTGAGGATCATAGAGCGTCGCTTGGTAGATTACACTAGAGAAGGTCACTTATACTGCTTAGGTCATGTCGTCACTCAGGTGGGACGAGGACATATTATAGTCTAATGGCTAGAGTAGGGATGTGCTAACATTCCCTTAGTACGGTGGATCATGATTGCTACAATCGCCTTGGCAATCGTACATGATGGACAAGGCACGCACCTTCATGGGGGGTTTGTTCATAATATCAGATCGATGGAGCAGCATAGGATGGTCTATGTGTGGGGGCATAGTATGCTTGCGTACCTATACTATGAATTGGGATCATACGTCCATTATGACACATAGAGCTTGATGGTGTGTACCCTGTTGTAGGTATGGATGTTTGAGCATATTAGGTGCACACAACCTACAAGTTTCCCCATAGAGTCGATGTGGACATATCCACGTTTGCATGCTTATCCACTCATCAGATGTTGGAGACATGGTGACTTGTTATAATGGCGAGTGGTATTTCATAGGCTACAACACGGAAATATTATTTGGAGACCATATCATGGCCAAAGACCATGGATGGACTAGCATAGATAGATAGCCAGGATGTAAAGGGATTGGTTGATGGCCAATTGCCTCCATCACATAGTTGTCCAATTTTACATTGATAGAGTAGCACAACATTTCAGATGCAAGTAGGATATTCCTAGGATGCGTTTGAGCTACCCACACTCAGTACGCAACACAATCAGGGTGGATGGTGCTCGATGACTGGCAATAGCTGAGGTGGTGTGAAGTGATGATGATGGTATAGAGGATACAGAGCCACTATCTAATGTAGACAACATTAGTGTTACTTGAGTATATTAGACCTGTGGCAAACAACATGACCTACTCCTATCTTCCCTATCAGTCACCCCACAAGTGATCCATGACCATGGGTAAGTCACGAGAGTGACATAGAAGTAGAGGATGATGTCAGTGACTTTGATAGATATTATGATCTTGATGAGGATGAGGATGATGATGATGAGAACCTGATGCAATACATCTTCAGAGTGAGAACAATAGGAGGTGGACATTGATGAGGAGATGGAGGAGAGACCTAATTCTAGAGTTCATGGTCTAGAGCCTACTAGTGTTAGGAGATTGAGTTGTCACAAGAAAAGGGAGATGAGTTATCATGTGCCCCTTGCTACAGAGTTGGATGTAGAGTTCATTATACTAGTAGTAGTTTGCGATCCATCCTAGTGGGATGGAGATCCAGGTAAGACATTATGTATGTTGATGTATTGTTTTGACAATTACTTATGATGTTATGATGAGATATTGATATCAAATTTGTTTTTCCTTTTGTAGTTGGTACTAATTCATGGTGTGATTTCATAAGTATCGTTATAGCAAAGATAATTCCTATCGATGCGGCCAAGCAACGAATGTAGATGGGGTACTCGCCATAGCACTCCATAGGGCAGCATGTAGAGATATTTATGCCTTTTATGAGATATAGAGTGCCCATGGAGTCCACTTTAGATCATGCTATAGAGGATAGAGATTGAGAGATGGAGAGAGCTAAGTGCAATGAAGGATGAGCTCTAGGCACTGTGAGATTAGGTTGTAGCATTACCTTTATCCAAGAGAGATCTTGTTGTGAATCAGGTCTTTCTTCTCAAGTTACATCAGGTGAGAGCTGATAGGGATAGGCCTCAGTCAGAGAGAGACGAGAATTACTAGATGTAAACAGAGATGTAGGGCAAGGTGATGGGTTTGAGAGGTGAGCTCAGGGGTCTATGATCACAAAGTGTTTCTAGGAGTCATTCATGGTCCATAGCCACACATGGACAAACATCTGTCACACTCACACCACCAAGTCCTAAGGGAACCAGTGACCAAGGTTTAGCTATGCGATATATCTTATATGCTACATCTCTTTTTTATGTGCAAGATAGTCGACTCTAATGTATATTCAAACTGATGCATATATATATATATGCTATTTTCTATTAATGCTTGTAATGTTATTGGTTTATGACATGTGATTTATATAAAATGCAACTAGTGATAAATGTTATTGATTATGTGGAAATGTAATTAATGCTAATGTGATATATGCTAAGCAATTCATTGTAGAATATATAGTAAAACCCCACCACGATTAATGAATTTCACACATAATTAAAATACTATGCTATACTCAATTAATACAAAGGTGATCTTAACAAAGCATGTTTAAACAAGATATGAATATGATTAACAAAAAAAGATGGTATGTTAAATGAACCAAGACAAAACAATCTATCTTGTCAAAGTTGAAGCTAAACTAATAAATTTTCTTTATGAAATAACATCTAACATAAAATCTTAGGCATATAATTTCTTGAGGTGTACAACATTAATAGCTTCTTTAAGCAGCGTACCTTGTTCATCAACTAATTTATACATGCTCATTGTACAATCATTGGATACTCTTCTAATGGGAATTAAGGTGCTCGAGAGCATTGATATTCTATTCATCAAGAATCTCATGTTATTATAATGTCTTTTCTCATTCCATGTCATTGTCAAGAATGTCGTTTAGGGAAACCCACAATGAAGGAATTTCTAACTCTAAAGGGATTCTTGTGTCAGTGCTATAGACAAGATTATATGGTGTAGTTTGAGTATTTGTATGAATACTTGTTCTATAAGCCCATAACGCATAGGAGAGTTGAGTATGCTAGTCTTTGTGATGTTTATTAATAGTTTTCTATAGAATTTGTCTAATAACTTTATTTGAAGCTTCTTCTTGGTCATTCGATTGAGAATAGTAAGGAGTAGAGAAGCGATGTTGGATATAATATTTTTCAAGGAATTTATTCATGTGTCCTTGTTTTTAAATGGTGTGCCATTGTCAGAAACTAAGGAAGGTATATGAAATTGAGAGATGATGTTTTCCTATATAAAATGATAAATTACATCCACATTCATGGATTGCAGTGGAATAACTTGAACCCACTTCATGAAGTAATCTATAGAGGTGATGATGAAAGTATGTCCTTGAGAAGAAAGTGGAGAAATTTTACCAATTAGAGCTAAGCCCCAAATAGAAAATGGCCAAGGTAAAACCTGGGCTTGAATTTCATGGGTAGGTTCTCGGATTAGATGTTTATGTTTTTGACATTGTGGGTACTTCTTCAGATATGCAAAGGAATCTTGTTCCATGCGTTGCCAATAATACCCCATATGCAATAATTTTTGTACTAATGATTTTCCTTCAAAGTGCCCTCCACAAGCATCGGAATGAGCTTCTTCTAAAGCTATCGAGATCCATGAATTACAAAGACATTAGACAAGAACACCATTAAAGCTTCATCTATATAGTACAATAGATAGAGTGACATAATGTGCCACAACTTTTCATAAGAAAACTCGTGCATTCTTAGATTTTGAGTTAGGAATGGCACCATCATGCAAATAATAGAATATATGGGAGAACTATTCATCTGAATTCATGTTACAACAAAGATTAGTATTTGAAGGTGCATCCTCATCTAATGCAGGTATTTTGAGATTATAAATGATAAAGAGGTATTCATGAGGCAAATTGACAAGGGATATAAGAGAAATTGTGCTTGCCATTGCATTTGCATGTCGATTGTCTTTCCTTGGAAAAGTATCAATTTAGAGTGATGTAAATTGTTTTAATAAAGATAAGGCAAGATCATGATACTGAGATAACTTATCTTGTTTAGCTTGATATGATCTTGTTATCTATCACACAATTAGTTGTGAACCACCATATATAGTGATGTTTTTAATGTTGAGAGCCAAAGTAGCATGAAGTCCTGCAATGAGAGCTTCATACTCAGTGATGTTGTTTGTACATGATATGTTCAGACGGTAATACATAGGAATAGTCTTACCAGAAGGAGGTACTAGTATGATACCAACACCAGAGCCAGTTCAACATCATGAACCATTGAACATAATTCCCATTTATCATCTTTATCTATATTTAGAATTTGATCATCAAGAAATGTCTCCTAGTTTTCTACAACAAAGGGGGAATGTGCTTTAGCTAAATGGTTGATTAACACTTGTCCTTTAATCATTTTTTGAGAAATAAATTTGAGATCAAATTTAGTTAATAATAAAACCCATGTAGCAAGGCATCTTGAAAGGTCTATTTTAGCAAAAAGATGTTTTAGAGGATCAAATTTCACCATGACATGATCTTCAACATTTAAGAGATAATGCCTAAGCTTTTGTGTTGCAAAGACAAGAGTTAGGCATTGCCTTTTGATAATAGTATATCACACTTCATAATTGAGCAATGTTTAACTGATGTAATATAAAACATGTTCTTTGCCTTTAGTATCATGTTGTGCTAATAAAGATGTGAGAGCATTATTAGATGCTGAGGAATAAAGAAGAAAAGGTTTATCGGCAGTAGCAAGCTGTAAATAAGGAGGATTAGCTAGATAACTTTTCAAGTCTTCAAAAGCCTTTTAACATTCAGAATTCTATTGAAATTTCAAATCCTTCTTTAGTAGTTGAGTAAAAGGGTGAGTCCTATCTATGATTTGTGACACAAATCAATGAATGGCCTATATCTTCCCATGCAAACTACAAAGTTGAGATATGCTTTTAGGTACTGGCATATTAATAATCACATCAATTTTCTTTGTGTCTACTTCAATACCACGATGCGAGACTATAAATCCCAACATTTTTCCATTGTCTATGCCCAAGACACTTATGAGTATTCAAGCACATGTTGAATTTCTTTATTCGCTCAAAGATATGACTGAGGATTGTGACATGATCTTGGCGACGAATAGATTTTGCAAGAATGTCATCAACATAATCCTCTAACATGTTATACATGTAATCATGAAAGATAAGAGTTATAGCCCATTCATAGGTTACCCCAACATTATTTAATCCAAATGACATGATGACCTAGAAAATTGTTCCCCATGGGGTTATAAAAGTTGTCTTGTATTGATCTTAAGGGTTGATGAAAATTTGATTATAACACAAAAAACCATCCATGAAGGAAAGTAATTCATGGCCATCTATTGAATCAACAATCATATCAATATTTGGCAAAGGGAAATCATCTTTCAAGGAGGCAAGATTTAAATCCCTAAAATCGGTACACATTAAAATATGATTATCAAGTTTAGTGATAGCCATGATATTTGAAATCTTAGGTGAATAATCAATAGGGCAGATAAAACCAGCTTCTAAGAGCTTTTCTACCTTAGCCTTGACCAATAATGCAACTTAGGATTCATCTTATGGATCTTTTGTTTAACCACATTTGCCTCATGTTGTAATACAATGTTATGTGTCATAATCTTAGGATCAATACCAAGCATATCTGAATAATTCCAAGCAAACAATTCAAAAAATTCATATAAAAGCTTGGTCGTATCTTCTTTTTCTTCTATATTTAAACACTAACCTATAGAGATAACCTTTTTAGTATTATCTTTGTCCATGAAAACTTCCATAGTATTTCCATTAAGTAAAGTACTAGGGTCTATGAGATTGGGTGATTGTGATAATTCTTCAGACTCTTCATTAGTAATATTTATTATATTAGTAGATTTTTGTAGTACACATCAACATTTAAACTATAAGGCAATCCTCACTTGTGATGGCAATGGGGAACACTATCATAGGCTCCCAAGAATTCAAGTATTGCTTCATCTCGTGAATTTAAGGTATCTAAAGGAATATCTTCTAGACGATAATTCAAGTCTATCATCTCAAGATATATCAGATTGAGTGTTGATATTGTGTTCACATTAAGATTAGGATGCCTACAGGATTTAGTTTCCTTAAAAGGATTATATCCAATGCCACTCAAGTAATCTCATGAAGCAACTTCTATAGGTACTCGAATTCCTTGTTTATTAATACTGCAACCATTAATATATAGTCACAATTCTTATAGAGGACCTAAAATCCTTGACCATAAAGAGAGGCCATTTCTCTAGAAGAAGGTGGAGCCTTATGCATCTCATAATCTATAGTATAAGTAAGAGTGTTGTCTGCATTTGTTACTACATAAACTTTAGATTTTTGAATGGAGTTCTTAGATGAAATTGATGCAACATTTGAAGTTTCAGGATTAGGGTTATAAAGCTTATATTCTCCCATAGAGGTAAGAGTAAAATCTAATGAACCCTAATCATCATCAAGGAATGTACATTTGAATGTTGAGAATATTAAACCACATTATCTATGGCAAGAGGAGTTGATGGATCAACCTTCAAGTTATTTAGAATCTTATGATGAACAACTTATTTTTTCATTGCAATATGTAAACAACTATTTGGTTCAGGTTCATCATCAACACTATGAAGTTTATCTTTATAAATAAACTTGATTGAATGATGGAGGGTAGATGACACTACCCCCAATGCATGAATCCAAGGTCTACCAAGAATCATATTAAATGATAGAGAACCAAGCATGACATGAATCAAGGTAGATAAAGTCACAAGCCCAACATGTATAGGTAAAGTTATAGTGCCTATTGATTGTCTTCCAACATTATCAAAGCCACAAATGCTAATCTATCTAGTTTAATCAAAGAAGTATCAATCTTAATCTTATGTAACATGTTAAGACCACAAACATTAAGAGTCAATCCATTATCAATCATAACTCGCTTGATCAATTTGTAGTTTATTGTAATGAAGATAATTAAAAGATCATATTGATTTTGAACTTCAATAGAAGGCAACTCATGTTGAATTAGAAGCATCCCTAGTTCAAGAGAAATCTTTCATCAACCAAAAACATTTGCATTTTAGTTTGTTTCTTTTCATTTTCCAGTTCATTTCATGCAGTTTAGTCAGTAGTAGTTTTTTTGTATTTTGGTCTGCACATTCTACCGTAGTTGCATTTCAGATCTTGTGAAGCTAGAATTAACATCTAGACACATTCATGCACAACATATCCAATTTTTAGAGCATTTGGATCAAGTACCAGAAAGTTATCACTAGTAGAAGATCGACTATTTTCTTAGAGTAGAGCATCCTGACAATCTCTAATAATCAGCTAAAGGAGAAGACTTGCAGAGAATTTCACAACCTTTGAAGCTTAATGAAACATCATTCAATGTTGCTTGGTTTGTGCCCAACCATCCCCAAGATCCGTACATCATTCCATTCACTTGTGGAGGAGTTCCATTCATTTAGGTCCGACCTATCCATGTACACACGTTACAACTCTTCATTAGAGTTTGTAATCTTCCTTAGCCGACGCGGAGGAATCTTATGTTTTGGATATGATATATATTGATGTATTAGATCCGTAAGAAAGTAGTTCTAATTATTTAACATATAGATAGTTTGAATTTCTGTGAAGGAGCTTCAAAGCTATATCTTGTGCCTATTTTATATTATGTAATCAAGCCTGTGAGCCCTAACTGTAAGCTAACATGTTGCCAGCCTATTTGTACTTGAATTCTATGATATATTGAGTGAATGAATCTACATTTACTTCATATCATTGAGTTGTTTTCATTGTTTTTACTCAAACTACATGGTCTAGAGAGTTCTCTTTGAGGACCCTCCTAACTGTGACTGCACCAAGTGGTATCAAAGTGAAAGTTTGAATCTTTGGGAGAGAATTGAATGAGTGGGCAAAGGAATCCCTTAAGATCTTGTTGTGGATAGACCATTGAATCTAAGAGAGGTTACTTTTGTCATAACCAATCACCGATTGTGAGGCAGTTGTCACTTTGTAGCCCGATCGCTGAACTTGAGGCAGTTTGCACTTGATCTTAGGAAGATGCCACCAAGGAGAATCCTCGTTGTTGGAACAATAGCTAGAAGGATGGATGAAATGATGAAAACAATGAGAATTTGATTGTATGCTATCGAAGAAGATAGGCAAAGAGGATTAACACCTAGACCTAATGTTGAAAGTGATGATGAAGAGGAATTTTAATCTATTGATCAAATTGGTGAAACCTTAGGAGGTGATGAAGAAGAAGAATTAGATCAAGTCAAGATATTGTGAGCTATTTCAAAGATTGGAAAAAGACCTAGAGTTGATGTACCAAAATACACTAGCAATTTGAACCCTAAAGAGTTGATTGACTGGATAAATGATATGGAAGAATACTTTGAATATGAAGAAATTGAAGATTCGGAGAAGGTGAAATTTGCAAAGATAAAGTTGAAAGGACATGCTGCTATATGGTGGAAAGAAGTTTAGTTGGATAGAATAGAAGAGGAAAATAAAAGATTACAAAGTGGAATAGGAGGTTGAAAAAATTGAAGAATTAGTTTGTACCTGCTGACTATGAGTTGGAGCTGTTGAAGAGATTGCAGAACCTGAGCCAAAAGAAGAAATTTGTGAAGGAGTATACTAAAGAATTTCATAAGATGATCATAAGGATAGGACATAGTGAAGCAAGCGAAGAGAAAGTGGCTAGATATATCAATAGACTAAGATTGAACATTCAAGAACTAAGTTTGGTAAGAATGACAACATTGGAAGAAGCATACTAGTTTGCCTTGAAAGTTGAAGAGAAGTTGAATAAGAGACATGATTAGAGATAGAGAGGTAGAGGAGGTAAATTTTAGAGAGGAAGAATATTTTTTAGAGGAAGAGATCATTTGCGGAGTAGAATAGACAAGATAACACATTCAAGAAGGATGAGAGAGATAGCAATGCATAGCAGAGAGATGATAGAAATTTCTACCGCAGAGGAAACCCTAGTCCATACTAGAGTGAAGGATACATACGAGAATGAAGGGAACCTAATAGAATAACATTTAGAGGAACTTGTTTCAGGTGTGGAGGTGAAAGACATAGAGCATTTGAATGTAATTAGGGGAGTACTTGAGCAAGAGGACAAAAAATAGTGGAAGAATAACCTATGTTGAAGAACCTATTGGATCACCTAGTTCAATTGGTAAACCTGAGAAAGGAGAATCACTTGTCATGAGGAGAGTACTATTTCAAGTAGAGACAAATGAAGATATTGCAGAGGAAAAGTTTGTTCAGAACTAGATGCAAATCATGAGGTAAATGTTGTAAAGTTGTAATTGATAGTGGTAGTTCTAATAACCTAGTTTTAGAGGAGATGGTGACTAAGTCAAAGTTGGAAATATTGAAACACCCTAAGCCCTATTGGATAGCATGGATTCAAGATGATCATAAGTTACTAGTGACTAAACAATGTTTGGTGAAATTTCATATTGGATCATATCATGATGAAGTATTGTGTGATAATATACTTATGGATATTTGTCATATTTTGTTGGGTAGACCTTAGCAGTATGTTAGGAAAGCTATACATGATGGGAGAAAGAATACATACACTATAACATCAAATGGAAAGAGGATTACTTTGATTCCTTTGGAAGATGATCTTAAGAGTGAGGTATGTGGAAATCCTAGAATCTATTTGGTAGATGGAAGAAAATTTATGGATGGTATGAGACATAAGAATATGTGTTATGCTTTGATCCCTAAGAATGCTGAAACCCTGAAGACTGAAGAATCACAACCGGAGGAGATAAACGAGTTGCTGATAGAGTATGAAGACATCATATCAGATAATGTACCTGAAGAATTACCACCAATTAGTCATCACATGGATCTTATACCTAGAGCTATCTTGCCTGACAAAGCAACACACCAAATGACACCAGCATAGAATGAAGAATTGAATAAATAGATATAAGAATTGTTGAGGAAAGGTTTTATCAGAGAAAGTTTGAGTCCTTGTGCAACACCTGTAGTATTAGCACCTAAGAAAGATGGAGAATGGAGAATTTGTATAGACTCTAGAGCAATAAACAATCTATCATAGTTAAGTATAGATTTCTTTTACCTAGGATGGATGATATCATGGATTGTTCGAGTGGAGAAAAATATTTCACAAAGATAGATTTGAAGAGTGGATAACATCAAATCAGAGTCAAAGAAGAAGGTGAATGGAAGACTACTTTCAAGACAAATGAAGGATTATATGAGTGGTTAGTGATGCCTTTTGGATTGACAAATACATCGAGTACTTTCATGAGATTGATGAATGAAGTTCTGAAGAAATTTCTGGGTAAGTTTGTTATTGTATACTTGGATGACATTCTAATTTTTAGTAAGGAAAAAGAAGAACATTTGCAGCACCTTAGATAAGTTTTGCAGAGACTGAGAAAGTGATAAATATCAAGAAGTGTAGTTTCACAAAGGAAGAACTAGTATATTTGGGATATGTGATTTATGTGGAAGGATTGAACATGGACCCTGAGAAAGTGAGAGCAATTGTTGAATGGCCTACACTGGAGAGCATTGGAGAAGTTAGATCATTTCATGGATTAACTAGTTTGTACTAGAATATCATCATAAATTTCATTTCAGTTTGTAACCCTATGACAGAGACAATGAGAGGTTCTAGAGAAAAGATTTCAAGGGGACATTAGGAGTAGATAAAAGGTTTTAATTGTTTAAGCAAAAAGTGATAGAGCAACCTATTTTGGCATTACTAGATTTCAATAAGGTATTTCAAGTGGACTATGATGCAAGTGGAAATGCAATTGGAGCAGTGTTAAGTCAAGAAGGTAGACCTGTAGCATATTTCAATGAAAAATTGAATTATGCAAGGAGAAGATATTTGGTTTATGATCAAGAGTTCTATGCCATAATTCAAGCCTTGAAGAAGTGGAAACATTACTTGTTACCTAAGGAGTTTGTGTCATATACAGATCATCAAGCTTTGAAATATTTGAATAGTCAAGGTAAGTTAAATCAGAGGCATATGAGGTGGGTAGAGTTCATGCAGAGTTGTACTTTTTTATTGAAGCATAGGAGTGGAAAATCAAACAAAGTTGCAGATGCATTGAGTAGGAGAGGAAACTTGTTGACAAAAATGAGAGTTGATGTTATGGGATTTCATGAATTGAAGAACATGTATGAGGAAGTTCTTAATTTTGTAGAACCTTGTAAAGCATGTAAGGAACATGTTGTGACAGATAGGAGTAAGTGGTTGGATTATTTCATTTATGAAGATATGTTGTTCAGAGGAAACTAGTTATGCATACTTAGAAGTTTCATGAGAGATAATTTGATCAAAGAGAAACATAGTGTTGGATTGGTAGGATATTTTGGCATTGATAAGACAATAGCTTTGGTGAGTGAAAACTATTTTTGGCCTCAGTTACTTAAGGATATTAGGAAATTTGTGTAGAGTTGTAGAGTTTGTCAAGTTGCAAAACGAGGTAGTCAGAACACTGGATTGTATAAACCTTTGATAGTATTGGAGAGACCTTGGGAAGACATAAGCATCGATTTTGTCATGTAATTTCTAAAGACACAAAGAGGACATGATTCAATATTTGTAGTAGTGGACAAATTTTCAAATATGACACATTTCATACCTTGCAAGAAGACAACTGATACAATGCATGTAGCTCACCTATTTTTCAAGGAGATTGTGAGATTGCATGGATTACCTAAGACCATAATTGTAGACAGAGATACAAAATTTCTTGGATACTTTTGGATGACACTTTGGAAGAAGATGAAGACAGATTTGGAATTTAGTTCAGCATTTCATCCACAGACTGATGGATAGATAGAGGTAGTGAATAGGAGTTTGGGAAACTTGTTCAAATGTTTGTTGGGGAGAAGATAGGAAGTTGGGATTTCATTCTTTCACAAGCAGAGTTTGCATATAATAATTTAGTAAATAGGAGTACCAGAAGAATGTTTTTTGAGATTTTTACCAGTGTAAACCCTAGAGGAGTGATAGAGTTGAGAGATATCAGTATGGTAGATAAGAGAAGTGTAAAAGCAAAATAATTTGCAAGACATATGGAGATAGTACAGAATCAGTTAAAGAAGCATTTGGAAGAAATGAATAGCAAGTATAAGGAGAAGGCGGATGAGAAGAGAAGACACAAAGAATTTGTAGTTGGAGATGAAGTAATGGTATACTTGAGGAAAGAAATATTTCCAATTAGGACATATAACAAGTTGAAGATGAAGAAATTTGGACCTTGTAGGATACTCAAGAAATTTGATTCAGGAAATGCATATGAAGTGGAGTTATGAGAGACATTGGGTATATCACATATTTTCAACATTACATATATATACAAGTATCCTGAAGTAGAGTTTACTGACAACATAGTAGACAACTTGAAGAAGTAGTTACCACAACAAGAACTAGAGCAGATTGAAGACATTTTGGATAGCAGAGTCTGACCTATCTGTGTACACATGTTACAACTCTTCATTGGAGTTTGTGATCTCCCTTGGCCAATGTGGAGGAATCTTATGTTCTAGATATGATATATATTGATGTAATAGATTCGTAAGAAAGCAGTTCTAATGATTTAACATATAGATAGTTTGAATTTGCGTGAAGGAGATTCAAAGCTATATCTTGTGCCTATTCTAATATTCTGTAATCAGGCATGTGAGCCCTATTTTTAAGTTAGGATGTTGCTAGCCTATTTGTACTTGAATTCTATGATATACTGAATGACTAACTCTGCATTTGCTTCATATCATTGAGTTGTTTCTATTGTGTTTATTTGAGCTACATGGTCTAGATAGTTCTCTTTGAAAACCCTGCTAACCGTGACTACACAACATGTTTTTGAAATAGAATGTCTATTTTAGTCACCTGCATAAGATCTAAAAGAGTTGCCACATCATTTGGCTTGATAGCAGGTGGTACAATCACCTTTTATAAAGCTTCTTGGAGCATTCCATGGTATGTAGGAGAAGTTTTTATAAGTTCCCAAAGATAAATCTTCGTAGGAGTGGCACAAAGTTGCTCAACAAGATCATAATCTTGACCAACTTTATGTGTTAAATGAGGTTCTTGAGGAAGCATAGGTTGAGAAGCTGGTAAAGATATTTGAATACTCAATGGTTGTTTACTTTGATTATTATTTTGTGTATTATATGTATGAGCAACCATAGTATGACTAGGTTGTTGTGATCTTTCTTGTTGACTTCAATGTGTTATTTGTTTAGCATAATTATAGACACAATAAGGATGTCGAGAAGAAGGTGGAAGACCTCTAATAGTGAGCATTGGCTTAGCCTATGGTTGAACCACATTTGAACACAAGTTGAACACTATTTTTGGCTTCATAGGTTCTTGAAATTTAGGAACATAGATTGCATTTACTATTCTTTGAAACAACGATGGTTTAGGAGTCATAGTGGAATATTCAATCAAGATAAAGTCCTCAAGGGATTCATCTAACATATTGAAGTCATCACAACTAAACAACTCATCATACACATTAAAATTTTATAAAAATAAATCTGACATTATAACATGTCCTAATTAACCCAAGACTTAAATGTAAAACAAAATAACATAAACTTTGCAAACAAGATATCACTATATAAATTATCACAAAGTTGTAGTTTCAAACTCTTATAATGAAAAGCTAAAGATATCAATCAAGATTCAATCCATACACTTTTCATAAAAGAGCGTTTGCACTCTAAATTTTATTTAGGATAGAAAACTATTTCAAATCTGATGTTAAAAAGCATGCAAATTCTTTAAAGCATAGATTCACCAAAATGTAATGTATGAAAAGTGGGAAAATGATAGTTTGCATAAACTAAATTAAGCCCCTCTTTCACTCACATCACATTAGGATATATGAACCGAGATTTCTCAATATGAAGGATGAAGGTACTGATTCCTATGATATTTTTATGCTTGTTGTGACCGATTAGATGCCTCAATTAGGTTTTTACAAGCTTCAAGCAATCAACTAGCATGAAACCCTAGTTGTAAGATACATAATAATAAACTAATTTCCAACATAGACGCTCAGAAATAGATTACATAAATGTAGAGCAGGGATCACAAAGGGTATGTACCTAGAAATTGAGGGCATGTTAGACAAGGGCACCTACCCTAATGTCTGCAAGTTTACCATAGTTGAGATCTTTTGCACCTACTACCAGAGTACCTCCAAAGGGTTTTAGATCCTGGAAATAAGGCCCAATTAGACTAGGGTGCCTACCCTAGTGTCCTAAAAGTTTCACAATGTTGAAACTCAAAATTCTGTGATGACTATATCTGTAATACTTGTTCTCCTTCTGCTCCTTTTTGCTAGATCTTTTTGAATACGACCTACACATACAAAAGGAGGAGAAAGATAGTTGTGTCTATATAGGAGTTTGCCTTAGTCAAACATCATCTTTGGTATTTCTACCTCAATAATAGCCAATGAAAAATATCTACATGTGTGTGTGATCATAGATCATATGTGTATGTAGAAATATAAAACCCTAGATGACTCAAGCATCAAGGATAGATCAACACATTGCTTCACTCAAGGAAACATTAACAACATCACCTCAAGGAGATATGATTATAATGAAGACTTGTAGAACAAGAAGGTGAGGTAGCTATATCTATGGAGGATTCCCAAGCTCAAGTTGGAGGCTTCAACCCTTCTCTCGATCATACAAAGGGCTTGATAAAACCCTAGGAAGAGCAACATAGACTCAAGATCTTGATTCCTAATCTCCACCAAATATCTCCATGATAGCAAAAATCATTAACTTCCAAGAGCTTCAACAAACTACTGATCTTCAATGGTAAAAGTGATAGAATTTTGGCATAGTAAGCTTACATATAAATTGTGTGTGATAAAATGATTTTGAATTCTCTTTAAATACCTAACCTTAGAAATTCAAAATTTTTGAAATAATGTGTCGACATCATGCGTAAACCAAAATTTGAATTTGAAATCCCGAGGTGCTCGACACAAGTCAGCACCCCACCAAAACTCAAAACATAGAAAAATAGGGATGGATTAGGGCACAAGTGCCCATGTCCAAACCCTATTTTTTCCATGATGTCCTCTTTAAAGAGGTCCAAAATGTCTAAAATCTAAACATAGTTCCTAGGTTTAGTCAATAGTTGCTTCAGAATACGACATTTCCTAAGTGAGATATAGGTCAATTAGGGTTCAGGTAAACCAGAAATAGAAAAGGCAAGAGGACACCAAAGGATAGGAGCTAAACTATGTGAAATGACAACATTCCATGCAAGAGGACAATTTCTAACATAACATGGGATAAACTTAAGCTGATCACAATCAATGGTTCTACAAGGGGTGTTCTCTGCAAATCAACATTATAAAATATAGATCACCTACTCCTTAATTGCTAGTATGCCAACAAATGACAAAGATGGTTAACTAGTTGCTATGAATGGAATGGTGCATTCCATTGTGATCTTCTATCACACTTTAGGGCATGGCCATAATTGAAAAATTCATTGTGTGAAGGGGTTTGGGTCACAAAGCCATCTAAGATACTTCGGCACTTATGGTGGGGAAGCAATTCTAGAATTTTCTAGGATAAGGAATCATTTGTGGAGGATGGGTGAATGCGAGATCATGATGGGCCAAATAGTGGCAATGGAGAAAAAACTTGCTAGATGAAAAAGTGCTAACATTTAGACTAATATTTACATTTGGATGGAAAGAATGTTAATATTTCTAGTTCAAATATGGATTTCCTCCAAAAATGCCTTAGGATTACGTCATATTTATTCAAGTGGGAGTCCCAAAACTTGCCAAAGAAACTTGAAATCCACCCATTTAGTGTTATCCTGAAAATTTCCATAATTTCATCCTTGAAGCTGACAGACTTTTTTGTAACTAAATTTAATCAAATGAAAAGGGTTTATAGAGGAAGCTATTAAGATTCTAAAAATGCAATATACACCTCATAATATTTTTAGTAGATAATTATTATTAATTTTCTACATACAGTATCTTTGATTTCCTGATAGATATACATATTGAAAAACATCCATAACTTTAAATATATTAATCCTTTTTTTAATCCAAAAGATGTGTCACATTTTAAGATTTATTCGGTATACATTAATATTTAAAATTTTTGAGTTACATATATTTTTGACCAAGTTAGGTTGGCTGGAAAATTAATTTTTAATATTATTAAAAAGTCATAGTAATTCATAAATAATTATTTATTTACTTAAAAATTTCAAAAAAATATGCATCACATATGTTCATGTGCCATTTACTTAAATCCAAATTATGGAGGAAAAATATTATTTTTTTCTCATACTTAGGTTGGCTAGAATAACACCTACTTTTTACATTTTTTTCTGAAAATTTTAGTAGTGCTTCATTGAAATGCCCAGTTTTCAGCAAACTATTTTAAATTTATTTTTTAAAGTACTAGCCCATAAAATACATTCAATCTATTACAACTTTTATTACTACCTTATTCCTAGTTTGTGTAGATAACTCATTTAATTTTTTACATAAAGTTACTTAAGTTTGTTTTTCACATTTACATTGCCACTTAGGGGTCGTGTTTGGCCTATCATGATCCTACACTCACTCAGAGGTGATCAATAAAATTGAAATTGACATATAAAAATTATTAGTGGCTAAATAGAAATCAAACAATGCCAAACCCAAACCATTTATCAACTAGGATGATAAAATAATAAAAAAATGGAGCCTCCTTAAATCCTCTTGTGCATATTATGCTACTGGTCCATATCCATCATTAAAAAAAAAGAGAGAGACAAGCAATAAAATGGAGTCCTCCCCTAACAACCGCTTAAAACTAAACTTTGAGAGAGTTTCTCGAGGTAACCTTAGGATTTCAGGTGCGGCGTATATCATCAAAAATGAAGATGGTGAAGTAATGTGGGCTATTTCACAAAAACTTCCATTTGGAACATATAATGAGGCTGAATGCATGCCCTCTTAGTAGGTCTAAATATCTATAAGGAGGAAAAATTATCTAGTCTATATGTGGAGGGGGATTCTTAGATTTGCATCAATGTGATAAGTACTCATAAAGTCTCAAACAAGAAATTTAACAACATTGCATCCTCCATTTGGACCATTATGGATAGCCTATGTGATATTTCTTTCCAACATTGTTATTGGGAGGCCAATACCATAGCAAACCAATTGGAAAACAATTCATGTGATCAGGACGATCAAGAGGTCATCTCAAATAATACACATAATGGGGAAATATCCAATTTGGATTGATGTTCGATTGCATATCCATAGATTTGGCAGGCAGTCCCTAGGCACAAATTAAAATATATTTTGTTTGTGTTGCATCTTCCTTGGAGATCAAAAGATTCTTTGTAGCCTTTGATCCTTGCACAAATGAATGGTCAAGATGATATGTAGAGTACCAAACATTGCAATCTATGGACATTGCCATGTAGGATTTCACAAGATTCTCCCAAGAAATATGGAAATAAATTTGGTCAAACAACACACCTTGTAGCCATAGAAAAATGGAGGTTGATGTTGGATGCTCCTATTAACAAGAAGATGCATAGACACAAATTAAGCACATTCTTTATGCAGAAAGAAATGGCATGGTTAAATCCATTCAACAAGTCTTCAACATACAAAATTTCAAAGGAGTTCAATGGAAAGCCTGTTGAAGGGTTGCTTCAAGGGGAGTTTGAAGTAGAAGCTTTCAAACTTCATAAGGTTACAACATAAGCACTAAAGTTGTTTCGAGAGGGCCTAAAGAAGAATAATATGGAGACCTTCAATTTCTATCTAAGCAATTATGCATACCTCTTCTTTAGCTTCCCATGTCGAACGTGTCAGCAACATTTTTTATGACCTCTAATTTCTTATGCATCTGAAATAGTAACCTATATTTATGCTTGCTCTTTTTAAAGAGCCTTGTTGTTTATATTTTCTCTAGTTGACATTTATATAATAGAGCTACCATATAGGTAGTGGTATACTTATGAAAAAATATTTAACTAACATTATAATCTAATTTTACATAACTATTTTAAAAACTTCTGTTATAATAAATAATTAACTAAAATCTTTTTAAAAATAATTTAAAACACACTAAATGAAAACAAAATACATGTTAATCACTCAGATTTATTTTTAATATTTTCCTTATGAATCATTTAAAAGGACATAAAATAGCTTAAACCTAAATCTCATAAGTTTTATGATTAGTTATTCCCTCTAATTTTTCCTATATTTACCATTCTTTTTGTTGAGATATTCTCTATGTATTATTTCCAATGTTACCTTCTTTCTTTTAGTGTTTTTACTCTGGGTTTTATCAACACTGAACCTATCTTAATATTCTATCTATGCCTCACCACAAATTTGTCTCAATAACTATTGAGTATTTCCTTTTATTTTCTTAGAACTTTGTCTTTCCTCTCTCTAAATCTATAATATAGTTGTGACTAGTATATAATATGTTTGGATAACAAATAATTATGTAAGAATTAATAAATAATTCATTATTTATAAAGGATAATTAATTATAACATAAGTAATTATATTATACATAATTATTAATAATGACATACTTTTTATTATACAATAGCTCTTATATATAACTACTATACATATACACATATCACTTATTAGAAAGATAGTAGAACAAATACACAACATAATAATGTATCTACAAACATTAAATGCAATGCTTGATACTACTTTCATCTCTTGTTAATTATTTATCATATCCAAACTTGACTTAACATTACATATATACTATTGTATAAAAGAATTTTGGAATAGTTCGAAACTAAAAGAAAATAAAAGAATGATAGAATAACAAGTTAAAAAATGTGCTCACCCATTGCTACAAACACTTGCATTACACTCTTCCTTTTTATAGAAAATCCTTACTTAGTTCCCTATTATTTCTAAAAATAGATTTTGAAAAATAACATACAATTAAGATTCATTATTAATACCTTCAATACAAATTTGTTATTCTAAGATTTATTATTACACTGAGAGGTGTTATAAGTGGCATTAATCAAATGATTGTGATAGTGTTCATAAAAACTAAAATGAGCCAACATATATTTTTTAAAATTATAAAGTAATTGTTTTAAATTTAAAATATAGCCGACATACTTTTATTAAATTAATGCACCTAATATAACTGACATATTTTTTTAAATGAAAGCACACAATAATTAAATTTAAAATATATAACTGCCATAGTTTTATTAAATTAATGGACATAACAATAAACCGACATAACGTAACAAATCTATATAAATACAAGTAATACTCAAACATAAATAACAATATTGGCGAAGCGCAAGAGCAGAACAAAATCTAATTTTTGGGTTTACATTTTGGTAAGTACATTATATTTTGTTAGGGTTACCTTTTGTTTTCTATGTTATTTTTTTGTGGAGATCATCCACAAATTCTTAGGTTGAACCTCTTTGGCTCAGAGCCAAGGACTTAGGGGTATCAATTCGGCCAAATTAGCCTAGGGCACGATCCGGGGGTTTCCATTTTGGTAAGTGCATTATATTTTGTTAGGGTTACCTTTTGTTTTCTGTGTTATTTTTTTTATGGAGATCATCCACAAATTCTTAGGCTGAACCTCTTTGGCTGAGAGCCAAGGACTTAGGGGTATCAATTCGGCCAAATTAGCCTAGGGCACGATCCAGGCCTCATCCCTTATGGTGTCGCGGGCCTTGGACTCAGCAAGATTTGATTCATGGTAGGCTCATTCAAAACCTTTCAGCTTCATTAGCAGACCAAGGACTCTTTGACTTCTATGTTATTTTATTTACTGCACAATAATTTAATTTATAACTATCTTTTATTAAAATTTTATCATACCAAATAAAAAAAATCAAAGAATATTTTTCAAGAACAGAAGTTATTCCAAATAAATTCACTATATTTTATACATTTTACTATTTTAATTTTCTTTTCTTTTATACAGACTCGCTGATCATTAACTCCTCTAACTCCTCTAGATATTCTAACTCATGGTCTATTGCAATCGGGAAAGACTTAAGTGTTTTATATTGGTTATAGAAGTTGGTTAATGACAACTAAAATTTTAAATGTTTAAAATAATAAATTTTAGTTATGTCATTTCAATGCAAAGCTTTCAATATTAAGAAATTTTTTTTTTTTTTTCAAGACGATTATGTAATCTTAATTTTATTCTTTATGGGGACAAAATGAACCATATAAAGCTATAAATAGAATTCTGACAAGCTTATTAAGTTCCGTTACAAAGTAGCGAATCCAGCAACTCATTCATTGAAGGACTGTTTTCAATATCCAGATACAACAATGGAGGCCACAAGGAACGAAAGAAAAGATGAAGATGAAGCACAAGAAGTGGAAATGAATGTCCGAAAAATAACAAACCTGTTGAAGCCTTTTCGCAAGGAACATATGTTTGAAATTCTCAGCCACGCTGTTAGCAAGTATCCTGATCTCTTAGAGTACACAGAAAAAGTTGCTGAAAATAATCCTGCCTACAGAAATCTTCTTGTTAGCGGCCTCGGTCCCAACACCACCTCAGAAACCCTAAATTCCATATTTTCTTTATACGGAGAGCTGGAAGAATGTAAGGTGATCATGGACGAGGACATTGGTAGATCAAAAGGCTATGCATTTGTTACTTACAAGCACATGGAGGGCTTACAGCGAGCCCTCAAAGACCCCTGCAAGAGAATTGATAGGAGATATACTCTATGCCAGGTTTGTTGTGAAGAAAATAAGCCTGTTGAGCCAGTTATTGAACGAATGATTTCTGTTAGAAATGTCCCATCTTACATCCATGACGAAATGCTTTCCATATTCTTTTCTAAGTATGGAGAAATAGAAGCGGGACCCATAAGAATTGGTAAGAAGAGTAGGTATGCTCTTTTTATATATGTGACTGTTGGGGGAACCAGGAAGGCACTCGAAGAGCCATTGAAGACTATCGATGGGCATGACATGGTCTGCAGTATGGCCATCAATTGCTCTGTGGACTCCAGCGAAGTGGCTCCTGTTAATGCTATAAATTTAACAATGCCATCAGTGGGGGCACACCATAACTTTCATCCATATGAGATTCAGCAATTGGGTAGTAATAATGCGTTTCTTAGCATGAATTCCCAAAATATTGGTGTTAATTGGTCTACACAGGGAGGTGTTGGAAGCTACGAGGGTGGGATTTATGATCTTAAATACAAGGGATCAAATCTGCTACAGAGTGTAAATTGGGAACCTCAGTATGTGAGGCCTCAGTTTAGGCCCCAAATCGGTCATTCTAATAATGAACATTCAACCATGACTTCTTTGATAGCTTTACCCGGACTATATAGTTTCCACAACCAACAACCTGTAAATACGCCTATACCACGTCCTTCGTACTCGCCAATGCCTGCTTACTTGCAAATGCCCGCTTTTCAAACTGGGATGAATGCTTATAGTTCTTCTCCACATTTGCCAAACACTTTAAATAAGCCTATATTTCATCCTTCGTACTTGCCAATGTCATCTTACTTGCCAATTCCTGCTGCCCAAACTGGGATGAATGCCTATACTTCTTCTCCACTGCCTCTTTTCTCAACTCCCCAACATCACTCACACAGTGCAGAAGGTAGCTCCGCTCCTCCTCTTTAGGTAACTGTGCAAACTTTTGATTTTAAAGACTTTCATTTTAGCGGTATTGTTTGCTTTCATGAGAATTTGAATATTCATGAATGGATATCGCGTATTCTTGAGATTTTCATAAGTGAGATCGTTTGGTTTCAAGCGAATTTCAGACGATACTATTTACTACATATTGTGGCTTTAATCAGACTTTCATTTTAGTGGTGTTATTGGTTTGAGTTGTTTTGGTTTCTTGAATTTCATTGTATTGTTATGATTGATATTGTTTAGATTTATGAAAATTTTATTAGATATCGTTTAGGGTAGATTCTGTTTTCATGAGAATTTTATTAGTTTTAAGTGGTTTTATCAGAAATTTTAGGGTTTATGAATTGCTATCATTAGTAGTTATTTTTTGGTTTAATATTTTTATGTTATAATACTTTAAAAGTTTTTTTTTTGATTGAGAATCTAGCATTAATTTTTTTCAAACTATAAATATAAGTGATCAAGAGGACCACTTCAAGATACAAGAGAGCTGCCTCTTCAATCCAAAAAGTCTAGTAGAGTTCCTTACTATTTACATTCTGATATTGTCTTGTAAAAGAGCTCAAAATAAAACTGTAAGACTTATAATCATATAAGAAAATAGTATAAACAAAAACTTTCATTCCCTGCAAAGTGTTGGCCTTCTTTAAGAGATTCTAGATCCTTGTCCTTCACTGGTTTGCTCAATCTGATCATTTAGGTCTTGTGCTACCTCTGTCCTCCTATCCTCACTGGCAGTTGAATCCTGCATAAAAAGATCCCCCTCAAGATCTTGTTCTGCTTCCATGTTCCCATCATTTTGTGCCGCATCCTTCTGAGCTTTCCAGAATTGATAGAAAAGGCCTTGACTATCATCCACTTTAGTGCCACACCTGGAAATTTCAGGACTCACCTCCCCTAGCTCAATTCCGGGGTCATTATGCCATGGTGTCTCTTTGTCCCAGATATGACACCAATTTCCACTGCTTTCAAAATCATCTACTTCTTTGAAGGTTCCCAGTTTTGGAACAGCTCTTAAATGATCAGCAGGAACATTAAAATTTTGACTTGTTATTTCCATCACTTTACCTAGTTCATTTTGCTTTACCTACTTGCTCTTCAATTTACCATAGACTTCCTGAAAATCTGTGTATGAGTTGTAGAGTCTGTGGTCTAATTTCCTTGGATTGAAGGCACATAAGTCAGTTTCTTTTATGTCTTCTTTATAGCACATGGCTCCATTCTCCATCATCTTTTGAAACCTGTCCACTGACATTTCCAATGTCACTGATACCTGTTCAAAAAGATGAGAAGCTATGACATTCATAAGAATCTCAGTGAGGTCCCTCTTCTTACCCTGAAACCTTTCTTCATTCCTTCTTTTCCATAAAAACCATAAAATCTTAGTAGAAAAAACCACCCCAAAAAGGTTAGCTTTTACATTTAGACCAGATATGTAACCACAAATGATCTCTAATCTAATCATAGGATCAGCAGTTTGACCAATTGACAATATTACCCATAAGAAAAGACCAAACATTTTTTTGCATACTGGCAATCTAAAAAAATATGAGAAACTGACTCAGGTTGGTTACACAGTGAACATGTTATAGATTCAGCTCCTAAATTCAACTTATTTAACAATAGCAACCATTTAAAACCACACTTTTTGGGTTCTAGACTTTTAGACCATATGCATTTAAAGGTCTTATTTAAAAGGGTATGGTCCAGAGAATTGCCCCATGTGGAGCTAACGTGGAGAGAAATAGTAGTAGCATTAGTCATCATATTATACATCAACTTAGGCTTCATATTGCATAGCAGTGTTCCATCCTCCCATATCAAATTCCCAATGTCCTGTTTATCAAAAATAGAAATTTTGGAACTAAGTTTCAAGAACAAATCTTTATTGAGCATTGAGAAAATTCTGGAGTGAATACCGTCCAGATGAAATTGCCTTTTGAGACTATCCCAAGTTTTAGGTAATCCATCATCAAACAACAAATTTAGGTTAGTTAGTCCTTTTTCACTACATATTTTGGCTGGGCAACCTTGGGTTAAGGCAAGAAACTTGCTGTTATGCTTAATATTCCACCAAATTGACCTTTGATCCCATATAGTACATTTTTCCCAGTTTATTGCCTCTTTTCCTTGAATAAAGGGTTTACCATGTTCCCATGCTTGCGAGATGCTATAAAAGATAGTAGACCCGTTAGGTTTAGACTTAAATTCTCCAAACAGAGCATCACAGAAGAAGATCTTATCCCAATCTTTTTTTTTTTAGGAACAACATTTTCAATATTGTTTCTTACTAAAATTTTCCATGGTTCATTCACATGAAGAGCATTCATAATCCATTTTGCAGCAAGGTTAATTCCTTGGATCCTCAAATATTTTAGGCCTAGACCCCCTAATTCCTTACTTACACAACACTGATCCCATTTCACAAGGTGTTTTTTTTTCTTCCCTTTACCATCTGACCATAGAAAGTCTCGAATAAGTTTATGGATAATATTGAACTGATAAAGGAACATTCAATCCTATCATAAGCCTTTTCGAAATCAAGGAGAAGAATTCCTACATTTTGATTGGATGTTTTAGCCCAATACAGAGCTTCCTAGCTTGTGATGAGGTTTTCCAAAATATATCTTCCTTTAATGAATCCTATTTGTGTAGGGCTAATTATCTCAGTTAGGATCTCCTTCAGTCTAGAGGCTAAAACTTTTGCAAAAATCTTGTAGGAGACATTTAATAGAGTAATAGGCCTCCAATTCCTTAAGTCTGTTTTATCCCCATCTTTTGGCAATAATTTGATAATACCTTTATTAATTTCTTTCCCCAAGGACCCTTTTTCTATTGCTACATTATAGACTTCAATCATTTCCTCTACAATCCAATCTAGGTTAGATTTATAAAATTCAACTGGTAAACCATCGGGCCTTGGAGATTTGCCATTACTCATGGAATTGATGGTAGAAGAGATTTCCTCCTTAGTTACTCTGCTATCAAGCTTCTCACAAATATATGTATTTAATTTTTTTTTGCATAATTTTGCACATAGATACCGAGTCTCTGCACATCCATGTTGTTTATCTTTTGCTTTGAACAAATTTTCATAAAAAAATTTAAAAGCCTCTAGAATCCTCTCATGATTGTTTAAAGATACCCCATCAGCTACAATGTTTTGAATATTTTGTTTAATATTTTTGAATTTCAGGAGGTTAAAAAAAATTTAGATCCTTTGTCCCCATCTTTAAGCCAATTGAGTTTGGCTCTGACTTTGGTTCCTTAGGTTTTTTTAATTTAGATTTTCCTTAGGCTATGCTTGATCTATCCCGTTTCCAAGATCAAAGCTTCCTCATCTGGCCTCGTTTGAAGTTCTTGTTCCAATCTGAGGAATTCAATTTGGCAAAGAAGCTCCTCTCTTTTCCCATCAAGAGCATACTTTTTTCCCACTATACTAAACACAGACTTGCAGGCCTGAGTCAATTTGCTCTAGAACTCTAATCTGTCCTAAATCCTATATAAACCTTTGCAAATATTTTTAAGGGATCTAATGCCTTCTAAACAATCTTGATCTTTCAAGAGTTCACAGTTGAGCTTGAAAGAAGAGGCTGACTGATTTCTAACCAATGCCTTTTGAGATTTCAAAGTGACCAGAGCTTTGATTGGGTGATGGTCAGAGAGGGGATTAGGGATAACCTGAATTTTGTTAGCCTCTTTCTAGTTCAAAACTACAAAAGAGTCTTTATCTATGTAGAATATGTCTAACCTACTATAGATTCTATTCCCATTTCTCTGACAGTTGGACCAAGAGAACCAAATTCCCTTACTGTTATCTTTTTCCCCTTCTAAAGGGTCAACCAAATTTAGAGACTTCTTAAGTCTTATCCAGAAAAATTTTTCATTACCCTTCCATTGCATCAAGTTACCACCATTTTTGTCTTTAGGATGTTCAATCATATTAAAGTCTCCCCCTAGAATCCATGGAACTTTAGGTAACTCTGTAGCCATCCAGTTCCATAATTCAGCTCTTCTACCATATTCATTAGGTGCATAGATAGAGCAAAGCCCCATCTCAACCCCATCTATTTCCAATTTAATCCAAATGCATCTGTTATAGGGGGAAATCCTAGATTCTTTGAGAGACTTCTCCCATCTCCTACTAATCAAAATGGAGTTTCCATCTCTACCCTTCATATGTTTAGAGGAGAAAGCCAAGGTGTCTTTCCAAATAAATCTTAAAGTATTTTCTAGCATAAAATCTATAGCCTTAGTAGAAATAGAACATCCATTTCTTTATTCTTATTGCAAAAACTTCTGACTGCATACTTCCTATTTGGAGATTCCAACCCCCTAACATTCAAAGAAAAAAAATGCATGACTCTCATAGTAAGGAAACAGAGGGAGAAGAGGTGAGACTTGGAAGTAATCTACTTTAAGCAAAGAATTTAGGGATGGGGCCATCTTTCCCTTTTTTTCCTGGCTTAAGAGTGCTATTGGATCTACTCATATCTTTTCTTTTTCTACCTTCATCATCAGTCTTATCACTGTCTTGTCCAAAGCCAATTCTCTCTTTTTCCCCAGGGGAGATCTTCCTTTTCTGATGGTCTGATGAAGCCTAGCTAGGTCTACTCCTAAGAGGTCCACCTCTTTTTTTTTTTTAAATACCTCTTTGATTTTTTCCATCTTATTTCTTTGGTCAGCGACCCTCATAATTTTATCTAGGGCTAATTGTTGAGCATTGTTTTTCTTTTTAACCATTATGAAACCATCATCTATAGTGCCTTCAACATTTGATGCTTCTTCTTCAATTTTGTTAGGGTCCACCAATGGGGGCGCCAAGTTCTCACTAAGGCCTTCATTTGCCTCCACTTGCAATGGGGTTTCTTCAATCTGGGAGGCTAAAAGGGGGTCAATTTCAACCTCCATTGCCTCTTCTTTTGTATTTAGGGAGTAGATGCTCAGACTATCTTCATTAGTGATGTCTGTGTCGCTGACATCTTGGTGATCACTGTTAGTTTCAATAGATTCCAAATCATCCTCTGAAGAAGATGCATTCTCAACAGGGCTAACCCCCTATCCAGAATTGACAAGGGGAGCATTTTCATTAGAACTCCCCATCCCATCCTTGGAGGAGACAAGGGTATGATATTTAGAGACGTTCCCTAAAGAGTCATGATTAACATTTTTTGGATGAATCTCCGTTTCATTCATTTCAAATTCCATATTATCTCTATTCAATTTTTTGGTTAGAATTGGGCAATGTTTCCTAACATGTCCATCCCTTTTGCACAGAAAATAGGAGTTCAAGCTTCCCAAGCTTACTAGGTCACATAAGAAAGTTTTATCTTCCCATTTAATTTCTAGGACATCAAGGATTTGAGTCCCTGTATCAAATGAAACTAGGAGTCGAGTGTCTAAATGGGGCAGAGTAGCCCTAGTTTCATGAATTTTAAGTATTTTACCAAAGGGTTTAATTAATTGAGTTGGGAAATTCCAAAACTGAATTGGCACATCTTTTATCAATATCCACATTGGGACCAAACAAAAATGGAGTTCATTTAGGGAAGTGCTAGGAGCCCATGGAAAGGCCTTAAACAATGCAAGACCAACATTCCAATAACTTTTATCTACAACCCTCCTCTGCATATTATGCATTTTGAAGAAAATTACAAATAAGCTAGGTTACACCATTCTATAGAAGGAGAAATCTATCCCAAGATTTTTACTCCAGACTGAGATCATCCAGTTATCAAAGAACTTTCTTGAGGGGATTTTATCAACATTAATGCATGTGAAAAAAACTGCTACATTCCTCAAGTGGGCTTCCTCTTTCTTGACTGTGTTAACTAACTCAAGATTAGGAATCAAAGAAACCTTTCTAGGTTCAAAGAGGGACTCACCTTGTTGTCTTTCCAATAGAGCACTTCTCTCAGTATCTTCTTTGGGGACTAAATTGATTCTTCTGACCACCGTCGCGACCAAGAAGCAAGCATCTTCGAGCGTGACCTCGGCATCCTCTACCATGAGAATTTCTCTATACGTTTTATCTTGCCCATGGCGAGCATTACTACCAGGATCTCCATCGATATTAACTTCCATTTATCACTAACATTAATTGATCTACTCCTCTCGATACCATCCACCCCTCACCACATAGCCCACACGCGAGAACCTCCAGTGACCATAGGGAGAGGAAGGGAGGGGACACAACAATAAATGAGGCTTGGTGGTTAAAAACATACAAACATCAAAAACACCACATCCAAACAAATGGCTACTAACAGATACAGAAGACCACCAAACACAAGAGCATACATAATATGTACTAAGAGAGGAATGAAGAAGATTACAAGAAAGGAGAGGGAAGCACAGAAGGGTTGCAGAAACCCTCGTGCAGACCCCGCCTTCTTTCCCTTATCATTGAGAACTGGGTTTTTAAATTTTTTTCTAAATTAATATTCCTTTATTGTTAATGTGTTAGTGTTTCTTGATAGTGTAATAAAATTTTATTTTACATCTTTAAAGATTATAGATGTAAAAATGATAATAATAATTTTTTAAAATTTTATAATTGAATGTATTTAACAATATTTTAGAATCAATTTTAATAAAATAAAAGGTTTCTTTATAAATATTTTTTCATTGTTATTTTTTAAATAGTTAAGATGTCATGCAGTCTTCACTAGCACTTCTAACAAAGCTTAACTCTTACACTAACAACCTTCTCAAAACATAGATTAGGTGGGTACAAAAAAACTATGTCTCAACAATTAGGTATGATGAGGTACCCAAGTACAATGTAATCTCTCATAAAGTGGAGAAAAAGAGAAAACCTAGTGGGAAAAATTCTCCCTCAAAAGAGAGAAAAGAAAGTGAAGAAGACTAGAAGCCCCCTCAAAGAGAAGATGTCCCCCAACAAATAGAGAGAGAACATCCCCTAGAATAGAGAGTGAAAGAGACTATGAAACCATCTAGAATGAAGTATCTCATGTGCCAAAAGAGGATATGTTGTGCCTTGCACACATGCCCCATTTTGTCAAATAGAGACCCTTTTTTTTCTTTTGCTTAGAGTCTCAACCTTTCTTCCTTATGATAATGAGAAGGTGGATTTGTGCTTAGAATGCAGGATTTGTTCAAATTTGAGTATTTAGCATGTTTGGGGTTGTTTGATGTCTTGCATGATTGATTTGGAGGTGTCTTGAGTGGTCTTGTGCTTAAGAAATAGCCATTTGTTATTTTTTGTGCTAAAATTGGGTATTACTACATTTTTCTCTAAAATCCTATGTCACTGGATATTGCCCTTGAAATTGCTTCTTTAGGATGTGTCATGTTGAAACTCCTAGTTTCCAGACCTTAGAGTTTTAAATCACGTCAAAAACCACAAGGTTTCACTAAGGGGTTCATATGCTTTCACCCTGATACATGTTCTTGACACCCTGATGTAGCTATCTGATACCCTAAAAGCCCTGAAAAATGGCTAAGTATGAAATTTGGTGGAACCTCAAAAATCTAGAATCTGCATATTAAATCCTATGGATCTGGAACCTATCTCAAACATCCTGATAGTATATTTCAAAATATTTAAAGTATAGGAAATTCAATATAGGAAACTTTTTAAGAATATTGCAAGTCGGTAGGGTCTGTTTTTAGTGCAAGGCAGTGAGGTGACTTTTTAGCACGAAGTGTAGTAGGGGCTATTTTTGGCACCATATTTTGAAATGTCCTGGGTGAAAGGATTTTGAAATGCCTCAACCAAACTACCTCATTAGATACATGGGTATAAGCCTTATACTTTGCTTCTATGGTGGACAAAGCAACAGTGGGTTGCCTCTTACTCATCCAACTCACTACTCCTCGAAATAGAGTAAACACATAACTACTAGTGGACCTTTGACTATCTAAGTCACCTGCCCAATCTGCATTAACAAAACCTTGTATTTCCAAAGATTTATTAGCACTATCAGTACCAAAGTAAACCAAACAATAATCAGGAGTACCTACAAGATATTTAAGCACCCTCTTCGCATAATTCCAATGTTGTCTACCAGGGTTAGACATAAATCTTCTCAAAACTCCCACTGCTTGGGAAATATCTGGCCTAGTGCAAACCATTGCATACTTCAAACACCTACAACACTAGCATATGTCACATTAGACATATTCTTAAGATCATCTTTAGTCTTTGGACACATATCTAATAAAAGCTTAGTGCCAATGGGTAAAGGAACTCTAACAGGGTTACAGTCCTACATACTAAATCTTTGCAAAATGGTATTCACATACTTACTTTGTGACAACCAAAGCTTTATGTTACCTCTATCCCTCCTAATCTCCATACCCATAATATACCTGGTAGCTCCAAGATCTTTCATATCAAATGCACCTGAAAGTTGAGCTTTCAGCTCACTGATCATACCCTTAGTATTGCTGAAAAATAACATGTCATCAATATACAATGCAATGATTAGTATAGAATTATCAACACAATAAATGTAAACACAGTGATCCTCCTCACTCCTAACAAAACCAAATTTCAATACAAATGAACCAAACTTTTGATACCACATTCTGAGGGTTTGTTTCAAACCATAAAGTGACCTCTTCAACCTACAAACCCAATGTTCTTTTCCTTTTATCTCAAAACCTATAGGTTGTTGCATATAAATTCTTCCTTAAGATCTCTATGCAAGAACATAGTCTTAACATCCATTTGCTCAATCTCCCAATTATAAGTTGTAGCAATGGATAAAAGAAATCTAATAGTCAATTTAGCAATAGGAGAGAAAATCTCACCAAAATCAACTCCCTCTCTCTGGGAGTAGCCCTTGGCTATCACTCTAGCCTTGTACTTTTCCAATGACCCATCTGCTCCAAACTTCTTCTTGAAGACCCACTTACAACCTATGGCCTTTCTTTCTTTAGGCAAACAAACAAGATCCCAAGTGTTACAAGAGTCTAAAGCCATCATCTCCTCCTGCATAGCTAACTGCCAAGACTCACTATCATCTGAAAGAATAGCTTCCCTGTAGGATCTAGGCTCATCATTAGTACTCAATAAAGTAAATATACAATGTAAATTTGGTGGGCTATACATGTCAACATGATTCTGTTGTCTTGTGGATCTCCTTAAAGGTGGAGTAAGAGTCTCAACTTGTTCTTCTACATGATCATCTGTACCAACTTCTTCTATAACAAACAGATTTGAATCTTCATTAGAACTACTTGAATCTTCTTCTTCTTCTTCACCCCCAATCCATCATTATGTTCTTCCTGAGGTGCATCTTGCTGCTCTAAATCACAGTGCACTCTCTTTACCTTTTCATTTTTTTTTTTGGTTGCTCAAGTTTAGAAATAGCTCTAGGTTCCATAAAAATAACATCTCTAGAAAATATAATCTTACGGGTTAGTGGATTACAAAGCTTATAACCTTTGGCATTATCACCATATCCAATGAATGTACGCTTTTAGCTTTTGGATCCAACTTAGATCACTTTTCCTTAGGCACATGAATAAAATCCTCACAACCAAAAACCCTTAAATGTGAAACAAAAGGTTTCTTATGTATCCACACTTCATAAGGTGTCGAATCAAGAGCCTTACAAGGAGATCTATTAATCAAGTAGCAAGTAGTACCCACAACCTCTACCCAAAAGCATTTATCCAAATGTGCATCACTCAGCATACTTCTGGCTCTTTCCATGATTGTTCAATTCATCCGTTCTGCAACACCATTTAGTTGTAGTGTATACGAAGTTGTTTTTTGTCTGATAATACCTCCATTGTTAGATCTTAATATTTTTATCTTCAATCCTGATTGGTTTTCAACTAAGACTTTAAAATCCTTAAACTTAGTGAAAACTTTAGATTTGTGTTTCATAAAATAAATCCATGTAAATCTAGATACATCATCAATGAAGGTGACAAAATAATGTTATTTTCTAATAGAATCATTATCCACAGGTCCAAACACATCTGTATGAATAATTTCTAACTTCTCTTTTTCTCTATTGCTTCCTAGAGGAAACGATTTTATGTTTTGTTTACCAAACACACAATGCTCATAGAAATCAAAGTGCCCATCAAAATAAGAGAAACTATCCAACAAATCTTTATTCTTAATAATTTTCAAAACATAATTACTTGTGGGACCCAATCTAGAGTGCCACAACATACATGCATTTTCAGTACTGGCCTCAGATACATAGGAGGCATTAAAAACTGTAGTGGCTTTGATCTTGAATAGGTTTCCCAATCTCTTTCCCTTCGCTACCACCAAGTTCCCTCTCACTAATCTGCAACCATGCTATTCAAAAGTCACATGCATTCCCAAATTATTTAGATTTGAAATAGAAATCATATTTCTAGTTAATCCAGAGACATGATAAACATTGGGAATGGTTTTAATCCCTCCATCACTAAAACACAATAGTACCTTGCCTTTCCCAACTATCAGATATGCAGAGTTGTCCCCAAGGTACACATTACCTCCATCATATTCTTCATATGGGGAGAACCATTCCTTGTGTAGGGTCATATGAAACAAGCATCCTGAGTCAACCAACCAGTGATCATTAGAAACAACATTACATGCAGAAATTAAAACATCTTCATCTACATTCAAGGACTTATTAGAAGCACTCTCCCACTGTTTCTTTGGGTTTCCGCACTCCTTCACATGTCCCCTTTTACCACAGTTCCAAAACTTTATTCTTCTTCCTAGGAGTCATAGATTGACCCTTAGACTTGGCCTTAGCCCCTTTCTGATCTCCTTTCGGTCCTCTTTCCTTAGACCTTCCCCTAACACTGAGATCATCCCCTGAACTATTCAAACTCTTCTTCCTTAATTCATGTGCCAGTAAAACTATAACAAGAGCATCCAACTTTTGATCCATGAGGTTAGTAGTGATAGCAAGGATAACATTCTCCCAAGACTCAGGTAAAGAACAAAGCAGTAAGATAAATTTATCTTCCTTATTAACCTCAACATCTACTTATGCAAACTGACTCAACCACAAATTAAAAGAATTTAAATGCTCTGCAACTGATTCATCCTCTTTCATTTTCATGGAAAACAATTTTTATTTTAAATAGAGTTTATTTACCATACTTTTGGCTTGGTAGATCTCACCCAACTGTTTCCACAAACTATGTGTGGTCTCTTCTCTCGTGACATTCAATAAGACAGAGTTTGTAAAGCACAAACAAATGGTTCCTCATACCTTCTTATCCAGTCTACTCCACTCATCTTGAGTTATGGGTTTCTTCTCATTTAGGACAGCAAAACACTGGTTTCTTTCTTCCAACAAATCCTCCATTTTTAGCTTCCACAACTCATACATCATTTCATTCAACTTTTCAATGTCCAAATGAGAGGTTGATGCAATGGTGGATGCCACCATAATATCAACTCAAGATCTGCAAAAAACACAACCAAATCTCCCACTGCAGCTACAACATCCACACTACCACCCAAGACTCAACGCTGGCTAGGCTTTGATAGCAAATGTTAGAAATGAAAGCACAACTACTGAACATAAATCTGATTCAAATGAATATTTAATGATCCTTAACAGAGTATTAGAGATGGAGATTGCATCACATAAAATAAACCCACAATACAAAAATATACCAGAAGAATAATGAAGCACATAAGACAATATTTAATGTAGAGAAAACCCTTGCGGGTAAAAAACTCCACCAAGAAAAGAGGCCAAGTTGCATTATCTTCACAAAAGGAGATTACAAATACTTTCACTTCCTCTGTCCTTCAACCTTCACTCTTGCAGAACTTGGGTACTTGGAAACCTGTTATGCAACTCATCTACTATGCCATGGTTATATAGAATTTACAATCCTTAAGATAGGCTTCCACCTTGGAACCTCCACCCATGCAACAATAAATGTTGTCATACATGCATCCTACACTTGGCAAAATATGCCCATGCAAAATTGGGCACCTAGAGCTAAGAATAGAATCTTACATCATCTTATGACACATCATAACTGTCATAGATACCACTAAAGTGTATCTTCCCAAGATAAGCATCTAGGGCTAAACATAGGAACTTACAAAGTTCATTAATATCCATCATATGCGTCATAGTGTCATAGAATCTTATGACAACTTGCAATTGTCATAGATTATCTACATGCACCCACCAAACATTATGACGTGCATCATATATGCTAAAGATAGTAGATTCTCCACATGGGTGCCCCACTTTGACCAATTACCATTTACCATAGTAAATGACATCCTGTAACTACCGCCAGTAACTCCAAAACTTACCAGTGCAGTAACTCCATAATTATCATGGATAGAAATATTTTTACAACTGTCGATGAAACTAGTACATCCCTTATGGGTAATTACAAATAATAAATGTAATAATACAATAATTGGATTTACAAGTTAATGACACCTTATCCCAATAGAAGTGGTCCTACCCTTCATTAAGAGTATTGGCATAAGGTAACCAACTGGTATTTGCCATCTGAGTACTAGTGTTGTATCCTACATAACTCTATCAATCACACAACTCTAGACAATCCTCTAGCTAAGTATGTTCATACTGATAGGTTATGAAATCTAGACATAGTGAATCAACTAATGTATGCAGAGACATATGCAGTACTTTGGTCAAAGATTCTATATAAATAAACGTTTATAACAAACATATTTGTAATGTCCACCCACCTTTATCTCAACTTGGTTACTATCACATCCTGCAGTCTGACTTGGTAAACTAGTTTCATTTGATAAATGGTTTTAAAAAATAGCCTTGTCTAATTCAAAATCTAGTCTACCTGACTTAGGTTAATTCTCATGACCCTGTCATTCATACCATAAGACTTTATGGGTTGACTATCCTTCCAAAAATACCTCTTTGCATACTTGCAAAATTCAAGGTCTATGACTTATCAACATCTACTCCATGAGTCCATGACTCGAGTCGATTGTAATAAAACAATTTGGTTTCTCTACCAAGGGAAATCACCATTAACTAAAAACAAACTTCATTTAGACAAGTCTAATACAACATTAAAACTTAGGGTTCTCAGCCCTTGATTGTTGACCCATATAAAATAACTATATATAAGGTTATAATAGTCGACATGGTTATAATTAACCATAACCCTTTGGGTTCTCTTTTGAATAATAGTAAGTTTGTAAGTACTTATGCCCTAATATTACATAAAAACAAAAATGTTTGAGGATAAAAATACTCTTATTGATATATTCTTCTTGTTTGGATCGAAACCCTTTGTATTTAAAGAAGTCAAATCTAGAGGATAGAACAATTGATATTCTCTCAAAATCAACGTTATCTATTTCGTATTGACATATACTTTAAAACTATCTTGTAAATCCATAAAGCTTGACTATGGTTTCCACACCATGTTTACGTATAGTTTGATAGTGAATTATATACCATAGAACAAATAGGTTCTCAGGTTCTCATTAACGCTCGAGTGTTTTTTTATCACTATGAAAAGGTTGAAATTCTAATCTTTACTTCGAAACATAGATAATAAGATAAAACTATCACTTATTCTTGTATAAAGAATACAGAAATATACTTATCTACATTGAAAGAAAATAGAAATATACTTGCGTATCTCGTTATTGTCTAGTTATTGTCTAGTTATAGACGTCTCTGAATTCTGAGTTTTGACCTGCCTACTCACAACAAACTAGTAATCAATAACTTATATTTAATATTATCTATTATGTTCATGTGCTCTACATTTTATATTGATTATGATATCTCTACATATCAGTGGCTAAAACTTTCTCTCATAGTGGTATGAAATTATATAACATTGTTAAAACTATATTCTAAACGTATATTAATATATATACTCGGTATATGCAATATCTGCACGATTGATATTTTCTAAATGAACATATAACTATACTGTATCTTCATGGCAATCTTATGGAATATGCATTCTTATTATCTCAGTCTAAACTTATCATATGACCATATATATCCATGTTTTTAGAATGAAAACATATGATCCATGCTAAGAGGCTTGACTCTTACCTAAGAACACCTCACCAATGTGATACTAGAGATGTATAGACTATATCCAGTCGACTAAGCTGATGTACACACCACGATCTGCACCTAAACTCTATGCTACTGTCCTAAGCACGTCTCAGCAATGCTACCACCTCTCTATCTATTCTGCATTCACTATCTCCTTATGTCCCATGATAACCATCCTTGTTAACTCCTCGACTCACACTTTTAAGTTGATTTAAGACTCCACTAGCCGCAGGTCTCTCCTCTAAGGAAGCCTAAAACCACTCTTTGATAGAGCAAGCAAGTTGAGGGGGAACGTGGTTATTAAACACCACACCTCTTCCAATCAACGACCTCCTTAAAGTATTCCTATGTTAACAAAATGGTTTAGAGAGAATGCCTCTTCATTAAGAAGGATGTTATCATTTAAACCCACTAACAACTTCAAACTCCACTCAAGGATAATTTACTTATTATAATCTAAAAACATAGATATATTAACAATAGTGACTATGAGAATGCAACATATACTTACATTGCCTCACACATTAAGCACACTATGTGATTGGATTGAGAAAAACTCCCCTTTCATGTATAAGAGATGAGAAAATACAAAAAGTTGATGTTAAAAAATGTCAACAAGAAACGCACTTTTAATTTCTTCCAACTACGTCAATGCAAACGTAAACATATTCTCGTTTACGATGCAAAGAACAATGTTTCAACAAAAAGATCACCTTAGTCAAAAAATGACTATTGTTTAACCTTGACAACATTGAATTCGCAAAAATGACTACACTAACGTTAAAAAGACTTTAAGTGACATCGACAACTTGCTGAGTTAAAAAAAACTTAAACCAACTTGATTAAGCGACAACATACCTTAATCAACAAAGGTTGACTAACTGAAGATACACTATACTTAGACAGCAAATGAACTATTGAAAACCAAATGTTTATTCTCCTCTCCTCAGAAGACACACTCTCTCTTTCTTGAATAGTGATCAAAACCTATTTTCTTGAATACAACTTGCAATCACCAAACCAGGATTAGTGCATCGTTAGTCCATTCACAAATCTTATGAATAACAAATCAAAACCCCATAACATAAATTTCTGAATTATTCAATCACATGAACTGATATTTAAGAAATCAATTATTTACTCTTTAAACATTATATCATAATGTCTAAACATTTATCCATAAAATTCACTTCTAATCACGTAAAAGTAAATAGTAAAATCCAAGCAAAAATTTGGGATGTAACAGTCATGTTCTAGGTCATCAAGTTATCATCAAACTTCCATGTATGCCTATCCATTTTAGACACTTACAATATCATACCTAAAAATGAATCCCTACTAAGGTATCAAAGGGTGGGTAGGGTCGACAAAAATGGAGCTCACAAAGTAAGGCATAGACCTTAGAAAGAGAGACATAAAAATGAAATAACAATATATTTAAGAACACAAACCCTAGGAATATATGAAAAATGACAATGCAATAAAAATGATGGATTTGATACCCTAAAAACAATGAAGGTATAAACCCTAAGGAGTGCAAAATTGAATTAGTTCACCAAAATGTAAAGCAAAATAATATTTTCCTAAGTTAATCTAGGTTAATTAAATGAAAGCACACAAATAAGTTAGAAATTAACCTAGATCAGTTACATTGGGTAGTGATAAAGTGTAAATTATGCTAAATTAGGAAATTAAATGTTAAGGAATTAGGTACTTAGCTCATGGAGCAGTTATGGAGATGAAACTTGATGAGGCATGGATTCAACTCATGTATGTATATACAAATAGGTAATCTAGGTATGCTCGTTGTCTAGAATTCTATGTAGAATTGTGGCTCAATGATGGTCACTTCCATGGCTCTAGATAAATTATGTGCCATGTAGGACTAATCCCTAACATCTGATCATAATCTTACGTAGTGCAAATTTATGCTATTTGGTTTCTTGGAATCTCTATTCTTTACTAAATGTTAAGGATTGATAGCATTTAAAAATACCTTGAGGAGATTGCCAAATCACAAGGGCCAAGTTCTACGTAAACCCCTTGATTGGATAGACTTTATGGTCATGACAAAGATTTGCAAACAATAGATAAGTATGCAAGCAATCTAAATGTTAATTCTGATGCAAAGTATTGTTCCTTTCAAAGCTCCAAAATGAAATGTTCCCATTGAATGCTCCTTGTATGCTCTAAGATTTCGAGTGATTATTAGATGATCTTTTAATGTTCAAATGAATGCTTTTGAATACCAAGACATAACTAATTGTTGCACAAACATGCACCAAGACATCTTCTAATTGCTATGAGAAAGGGCTAGAGATGACAATTTGAATTTCAAAAATTTGATTTTTGGGTTAGATCCACATTATGCAAGATTGATCTATGCATGACGGAAATGACTCATGACACGAAACATGGAATTTGGGGAATAGGGATGAGCATATGGGGATTAGAGCTAATAAATGGTGTGAACATGTGGGAATGAGTGTAGACAAGGCAATGATAATGACATGTCCAAGAATGTGTGTAAATGAATATGCACAACATCGAGAAAGGAGTAGAACAAAAATGTGTCACATATCGCTACATGATCATATCAAAAGATTCTTTCAAAATAGATGTAACATTAAATGAGAATTGAGAAAGGAATACAAATTTCACCATTACAATCGTATGTCTTGTAGGAATGTATCATGATTAAAATGTTTTTGAAAACCTGAATTTTGTTTTCCTGAAAGTTTATTAGATCACATTCCCTCGATGATCCATCGTCATCCAATGAGGAATTTAGTAAAGCTTCATCTTCTTTGGCTGATACGAAGCTCGTTGATCTTATGGGTTTATAAAGATTGAGCCTAAACGACGCAGTTGAATCCCGAAAACGCAAATGAGATTGTTGGAGAAGGTGAAGATTCTAAGGCAATTGAAAGAAATGCATGGCAAAGTGGTGAAGAGTGGAGGAAGGGGAAGATGGAACGGAGTGATGAGGGCGTATGTTGAGGTGGAAATGTGGGAGGAAGCGGTGCGAGTGTATGTGCAAATGTACCGCCACCGTGTTTCTCCTGACCACTTTACATTTCCGTGTGTGCTCAAGGCATGCATTCTGCTCCTCCATATAATCCACCTGCATGTCATTGCCTACGGTTTTCAAACCAACCAGTTTGTGGGAAATGCCCTGCTAGCCACATATGCAAAATGCTGTTTTTCCACACATTTCACACCATGTATTTGACAAAATGCCTCTTAGAAATGTGGTTTCCTGGAATACAATGATTGCAGCATATATGCATAATGGCAACACCCATAAAGCCTTGCAAGTATTTGGTGAAATGGAAGAATACCCCGACGCGGTCACCATTGCCTCTGTTTTCCTGCATGTGGTCTCCTGGGTTGTCTTTCTCAAGGCAAGGAGATACACGCTTATATAATCACCACTGGATTGGACACACATGTTGTTGTACACAATACTCTCTTTTATATGTATGCCAAATGTGGCAGTTTATAGGTTGCACGCCAATTGTTTGACAAAATGCCTCACAGAGATGTGGTTTCCTTGAATGCTATGGTTGCAGGCTTCGCACAAAATGGACAGTATGAGGATTCACTAAATGTGTTAATTGAAATGCAGATGATAGCAGCTTTGAAGCCCAACTCTGTGACAATTGCAAGTGTTGTGCCTGCATTGGCCTGCTTAGGATGTGTGGAGCAGGGCAAAGCCATTCACAACTATGCAATCAAGTGCGGGTATGAATCCCATACGTTTGCCATGAATTCCCTGATGGATATGTATCTCAAATGTGGGAACATGGAGGATGCACAACGGGTTGTTTGATAACATGTCCCAAAGGGATGTGGTTTCATGGAACACCATAATAGGAGGTTATGCATTGACAGGACATTATACTTATGATTATAGTACAAAGAATCTGAATCTGAATCTGAATTTGATGAGATTGGAAGGAGTGATACCTGACACAGTTACCATTCGAAATGTTGTGTCGGGGTGTGGGCAGGCAGGAGCTTTGGAACAGGGCAGGGGGGTCCATTCTTACCTAATAAAAAATGGATTTGACTCACACGTTTCTGTGGGGAATGCACTCATTGACATGTATGCCAAATGTGGGAGTGCTGAGGCTGCACACCATATATTTGCTCAAAGCCTCAAAGAAATGTAATCTCCTGGAACACAATGATTAACGGTCTTGGTTAAACTGCCCTGGACATGTTTAATAAAATGCAACAACAGTGCCAAGGCCAAGGCCTCAAACCAGACTACATTACTTTTATTGCTATCATCTCTGCCTGTAGCCATGCAGGCCTGGTAACTGAGGGCTTACAAATATTTGATTCCATAACCCAATATTATCACATTGCTCCAACTGTTGAGCATTATGCATGTGTAGTAGACCTCCTTGGTCGAGCGGGCCGTCTCAATGATGCTCATTCTTTAATTGCGAAGATGCCAGTACAAGTAGAAGCTGATGCCAGTGTGTGGGGAGCCTTGCTTGGTGGCTGCAGAATTCACCTCAATTTGGAATTAGGAAGATATGTGGCTGAACACCTATTCCAGCTAGAGCCTAAAAATACTGGAAATTATCTACTCCTTGCAAACATGTATGCTGCATCTGGAAAGTGGGAACATTCCATACAAATAAGAACAATTATGAAAAACAAAGGGTTGAAAAAAACTCCTGGATGCAGTTGGATAGAAGCCAAGAACACGGTTCATGTGTTCTGTGTGGGAGACCAATCACACCCGCAGTCAAAGGAAATCTATGCAACTTTGGGGAGATTGAGTGAGCAGATGGAGGAAGCCGGATATAGGGCTGACACTACTTTGGCCTTGTTTAATGTGGAAGATGAGGAGAAGGATCAGACCTTAAATGTTCATAGTGAAAAACTGGCAATTTCGTTTGGACTTATCAACATACCTTGTGGAACACCAATCCACATTAGCAAAAACCTTAGAATGTGTGGTGATTGCCACAATGCTACCAAGTTTATTTCTAGGATTGTTTGCCGAGAAACTATTGTTCGAGATGCACATCGCTTTCATCATTTCAAAGATGGTCTTTGTTCTTGTGGGAATTACTGGTGATGTCTGTTAGCAACCATACAAGCCTGTAACTGAATTGCTTTCCTATCCTAAATTCTAAAAGTTGGTCTTCATCCTTCAAGTGTCTTGTCTACTTGAACGTTGTTATGTTCAAAATGTTATTTACTGATTAATTATTAAATATACAGCCATCTATCTAGAAAGCAGACATTGGAAAATCAATTTGGGCCAAATGGTGAATACAGAGTAGACAGTCATGATAAAATATGCTGACACCTAGGACGATAACAACAACAAATTGCAGTATCAGTTTGAGATACAAATTAGAAAAACCTAATGTCTCAACTATCACTATTAATTTTAGGAGCATTCTAGATGTTGATGAGGTGAAGATCAAATATTTGAATGCACAAATCTCTCCTTTGAGCAGAAAGTCATAACAAATATCCCAACCCCGCCCTTGGAGGACCTTTTTAAAATGTATCTCATTAACACACAGTCTTAAGTTACTTATTTTGATGATATCCTAGATTAACGAAAACTCAAATTGACTGGAAACATGATGTTACTTTGTCTATGTGGAAACTTATAACAAGGTTTTCCATCATTGGTAAGGTAGTCACTAGGGGATTTGTCTTCAAATGATATTGATTCTTCTTCGCTTTCTTAAAGCCTATAAGAAGTAATAATCTCATGTTTAAGTTCATGTTAAGCTGTTTGTGGATTTATTTAGTTTGGGAATTCGTTATTGTTGGTTTTAGTGAAAATTTAATGATGATTAATGTGAAATGTTAAATTAAATAGTATGTAAAGTAAGATTTATTTTCAAATTATAAAAGTAAATTCCTTTTATTCTAAAATAAAATATTTATTCATAAATATTATGTTGTTTACAACATTTTAATATGACGTTTTTCATATGTTACGAATAATGCGTAACAATATTTCTGAGTTTTTTACTAAATTTAGATTTAAATTTTTAAACACTTAATGCAAATGAAATATATTTTTGAAATATAAACATATATAGACTAAGCTATTAATGAATCATATAATACATGAATTATATGCTCATAAGAGAAAAAAAGATTGGTAATATAAAACTTAAAGTTTAATGTTTTTTGCAATTTAGACAATTAATGTTAAAGTATTGATGAAAAGATCATTCACATGTATATTTAAATATATTTTGAAATATACTGTCACCCAGGATATTTCAAAATCTAGCGCCAAAAACAGCCCCTACTACACTTAGCACTAAAAAGTCACTTCCCTGCCTTGCGTTAAAAATAGACCCTACTGACTTGCGCTAAAAGGCAGTCCAACTGACTTTATCCACAACCCACCAAAGTCCATGCTAGCCAAAATCCCCTCTAACTCCTTAAAAGCATCCCTAGCCCTAAAATCAACTTCTACCGACTTGCGCTAAAAGTCGCTTCCACTACCTTTATCGGTAGGTCCTAAAAACCCTACCATGTCAATAGCACCCCAAATCCCCAACAGAAGGTCTAGTGCTAAAAACTAAGGGTACCGACTTGCATGAAAAATGGGATGCACTACCTTTAGTAAGTTGGAGCCAAAATCAACGCTAAATCAGTACACCCCAAAATCAACATTTTTTGCTAATTTGGGCCAAAAAACACATTTTTTGAAGGGGAAACTTGGATTTTCTTGATGAATTTGAATTGCATATCAATCTATCACATCATGACCAATATTTTTACCAAGTTGTGTGGATTTTGGGCACATTTTACAACAATTAATGTTACTGCACATGAAAAGTCAGTACCCCCCAAAAATCCCACTTTTTACAAATAATGCTATAAAAACGTGAAATAAAAGCCTCCAAATGGATTCAAATGTCCACAAAAACTTCCTAGATCATTATATTGGCCAAATGGGTACTCGAAAATGGTGAAAATGCAGAAAATCATGTAAAAATCACTGGATTTGTGAAGTGGTCTATAAGGAAGCAACATTGAGTTTGAGTTGTTCCTAACTAATCCATGGATGCAAATGGACATATTTTGATATGATTTGATGAAAAATGATTGTTTTTGATGAAATTGATGCTTGGCCTTGTCAATTGCAAGTCTAAGAGGACAAAGGAGCCAACTAGAGCCGTCTTTGAAGGATGAACACCCAGAGATACTGTGCTAACCCAGTTATGCATAATCATCATTCTATCAGCTAAATTGCTATTGCACCTGCAAGATAAAGTTAGTATAATGTCCAAGATGGTGGAGATGAGTCCTAGGAGCTTGAAGCCATAGGAGATCAAGTCCACTCCACTGTTGTTCTTGCAGATCCAATCTAATGACCAGGACATGTTCACAGATGCCTACACATGTTTAAGCAGTCCAAGTCATCAAGAATTGATCCAACAAGCATCCAATTGGATATGTTTCCATCAAATTGTGTTACATACTCTCATTTACTAGTTAACTCATTAGAAAAGTAATTTGTCCTATTAGACAATTCAAAGGTGACGGGTAATGGAATGATTCAGTCAGCATGAGCAATCCCATCAGTTCACATCAACTCAAGTTTTCACATGTCATATGACTTCATTTTGACTTCCTTTCACCTTGGAAAGTGGATCTTTGGCATGTATATCCAAATGGGTATTCATTTTGTCCATATTCATTGTATTTGCAAGCTATTTTTTGACTTTTTCCTAAAGGACAAAATGAAATCCGAAAATGTAACTAACTGATGTATCTTATTAAATGCCATGTAATTTGGACCCTTGGTGTTGAGTTAATCTCCACCGTCCATTCAAAAACTCGGTATGGTGCCTTGTCTATAAAAGGGCCATCATTCTCTCATTGTACCAAGTAAGATTTGATAGTGAATTGCTGAGACTCTGCCAAAATTCAGTCAATTCAAAGCAAGTTTTGCTGGTTGCTGGGAATTTGTGTTTCTGTGTTGTCTCATTTTGGATTTCATGGTTCATGTCAATATGAAATTAGTTTACATTCATTTGTATTTGTGATTAGTGATTCAGATATTTGATGGATTTCCTGTCATACCATTAATGGCTTGCTGATTGTATGTCATTGTGCATGGTTAGTCTGGCATATTTCATATGAGATACATTTGATTGTATGATTTCACTGAACTACACTAGGGATTAGGTGTTTGATGAAACCTCTACAATTTGAAAATAATTATATTTCCTTAGAAGATTGCACAATCTCTGTGGCATTGTGGGTTGCTTGGTTAAGCAGAGATTTGTTTGTTATTGGGAATCTGTCTGTCTAGTTATTGATCATTTCTACAATTATCTATAGGATCTCTTATCCCTTCTTTCTCCCCCTTTCCTTTTATATTTTCTTTATATAAAATTTGGTAGATTTAGGGTTTGAGGAGTATTACATTGATTATCTACTAGAGAATTTCAAACTTTATAGTCTGAACCACCTAGGGTTTCTACATTTACATTGCTGCCATCTTTTCACAAACCCTATGTAATATGTAAGACCCCTTGTTGGTACAGTTGAAACATTCCATTGAAATTATTCTATGCAAGCTAAGCCCTAGTTATATTATACTTGGGGTAGTCCTATCTAGGATAGGATACCTTTTTCAAGAGAGGTGACATACTTGTATTTCACCTACGTTTCTACGTGTCAAAAACAACATCAACAGAATTGGCACTAGAAGGAGGGCTTGAACAAAGATTTTGATGAAAGCTTTCAATTTTGGTGTTCATTGCACATGTTGAAATGAATTGAACACTCAGGAGATTTGGCTCAAATGGATACAAATAAGGGTTTTAGTCATGAGATCCCTTCATCCTTCAGAGAACTATCGCAATAGTCATATTATGAAGAGAACTTCAAAGTAGATATCCCACTCTTCAAAGAGGTGTTAGATAGGAAAATTAGGATGAAGTATCCTCCATTGACATTGTTTGATTTCAGTTCACCTCAGGTCTGTACTATACATCTAGGAGAGCTGCATGACAAAATTGATTGTTTAACTTTTCTCCAAAGATTAGATATGCATTTAAAAGGATTGCTTCCTATCTTTGAAATTTACAAGCCTAAAGTGGGATATATGCATAATAGACATATTTAGAGTATGACAACACATGAAGGAGTAGCAGAACACTCAAAGAAAGAATTGCAGCTACTATATCTTCATTTGTATATAAGGAGGAAACACTTTGATCCATATGAGACAATGGAAAGGTATGTCAGTAAGAAATTGTTTCATCAGGATCACCTTGAAGACTTTTGGGCAAATTGTGTAGACGACTATGAGGTGATAGGAAGAAATTACTCCCGGCTGTCCTTGGAACATACAAAGAGATTTCCTATCATACAAGTGCCATAACAGGTAGTATAAGATGGTAATGTAGTTCAGAGAGGGCCTTTGGAAGCATTACTTAGCTAGCCAATTCCTCCTCCAAACTGGACTAATGTAGATGAGAGTTCATTAGATAAAGCAATGAGGAACCCAATCAAACTCAGCAAAATTTGGGTCATAAGCCAAACTTCAGTGTTGACACAAGTAGGGGTTGCACTAACATATATAGAGGAAGATTCAGAGAAGGAATCAGGAGATGAAGAAGATCAACCTTTGGAGGTGATCAATGTAGAAGAACATGAAATAGCAAAGGACATTGATAGTGAGGAGTATGTGTCATTGGCAGAGAAAGGGAAAGATAAGAATATTGTTCCCAAGGCATAGAAGAAAGATCCTCCTCCTGCCACCAGGACTAGGACAGCAAAGAGGAAAGATATACCTAGTGGTAAAGGAGAGAGTTCAAAGGCTAAGAAGCCAAAGGTACAAGCAATAGATGTATCCACCACCACCTCTGCCAACACCTCAGCTGCCCCTATAGTTTTTTCATCTCCAGCTAGTGCAGCCACTGCCTCCTCTTCCCCACAAGTCACCACATCTACTCCCTCTGCTTCAAACACAACATCAACATTACCTTCAATAGGAACAAATGTAATCATACCTAGTTCTTCCTCTTCACTTGCTTCCTCTACCATCACTCCTCCAATTTCCTCATCACCTCCCATCTCTACCATGTCTTTGCCATCCATTTCATCTATTCTTGCCTCCACTCAAATGTCATTACCACCCATTTCCACAATCTTAGCACCTTCCTTCTCTTTCCCATCACTTAGCCTTTCTTCACCATTACTATCTCTTCCATGTCTTCTCCCCTCCCGTACCACCCTCATTAGGATTTGCTTCATTTGCAAGCTTATCTCATGCCTATTTGCCTTCTTTGACTATTTATTTTGCAGTAAATAATTCTTTGTTAAATCCAATTTTTGTCTCCCCAGAGTCTATTCCTTTGGTTGTCCCACAACTACCCAGAATTGAAAAGGTATGTGCAAAGTTGGAATCTTAGGAGAAAGAAAAAACTAAGGAAATTTCTAAAGACCCCCTCTAGAGTCTGTACATGTTGAGGTAGTTGAGGTGTCTGACAACCTAGTAAATAAACACACAATAGACACAATGTTGGGGATTGCTCAACAAGTTGTATTAGAAATCTACAGAATATTGAGCAGTCAGATGATGAAGGGGATGATGGAGATAAATCTGAATTGGAAATTCATGATGAACCACCTAATAGAGGAGATAGTCACATTGACTCTCTAAAAGATTCTTCCTCCTCAAAGCCAGATTGGTTACATCAGAGGTTAGAAAGTAAAGCCCCGTAGGTCAAAATAATGAAACTTGACTTTGATGCACTCTTGGCCAGAGTAGAGAAACCTAAAAAGTAGAAAAGAGATAAGATCTAATCAAGAATCCATAAGGATGCAACAAGAGCTAGGATTGCAGAAGTGGTTGTTCGTCCTGCAGAGGAAAACAAAGGAGAAGTGAGGGCCAAGGATTACACTATTACTACTATCAATCTAGGACCGGCCACTCAGGGACAAAAGATAGATGAATTCAAGGGGACAGTGTCCATAATTTTGGATCAACTGAATAAGGATGAAATGACAAAGCAGCTGTCGAAATAACAAAATGAAGAGCTTCAAGTATGCATACAGTTCGTGATGAAGCCATTGAATTCTGATGGAGAACCAAGAGTAGCTCCTACCCTACTATCCAAAGAAGAATTGACTAAATTTGATGATATCAAAACAACTACTGCAGGTACACAAGAATGGTTTAATAGGGTGTACAATGAAGGTCGTGAGGTAATATCATTTGCATCTTTGCTGCACAAAGATTTTCATCTTTTGAGAGATGAATGGGAAGATTTGCATGATGAATGTGAACCATATGATGAGTACTATTCCCATATGTTTCCAAGAATACAAGCCATGAGAAGGCTATCTAAAGAAGTTCTTCTAGTGGAAAATATTTTGACAAAGGTTAGGCTAAAGAAACTCGAGGAAGGGCATGAATAGATGAAGTTAAGAAAGGGTGTTTTTGATAAAGTGAAAGATTCTTTTGAGATGGAAAAGACTAAAATAATGGAGGTAATATATGAAATAAATGATACATTGAGAGATTGCATAAATAATAGTCTAAATGATTTGACCCCAATAGATGAATAGCAGTGTAAAGACAGATTATACCAAGTCATTCATGGAGAATCATCATTGAATATGGTTGGAAAGCTAGAGAAAGTTAGTGATCTCCAGACTACTTTTTTGGCATTTAAGAGGGGAAGAAAATTGAGGGAAGATGTGTACTGCAAATTTTCTAGAGAGATTAAGAGCTTGATGTTTGAAGCAGATTACATCAAAGACCCATACCCAACAGATATCAACCCAGCTCTATCAGCATTAGTAGCATACAAAAATAAGAAGGTAGAAGAGCATAAAATTGATTTTGATAAAGATGAGTAATAGAGTCACATGTGAATCCCGTTATTTGTAATTAATGCTATATTTGGAGGGTTATGTTCTTTAATATGGAAAGGAGGGATGAAGGGATGTGGTTGTTTTAGTTTGAATCCTCCTTTCCACTAAACATTCCAAGGGCTTTTCAACCAAGTGCTTCTCCTATCAAGAGGAGAGTGATCTATCATATTGGGTTGCCACTTGGTTTTCTGCTAGGAAATTTAGAAGTTATCACATAATGTTGTTAATTGATGCTTTTATGCTCTTTAAACCCTAATTTAAGAAAAATAGTAAATAAATCTATGAATTATGACAAATGCTACCAAAATTAGACAAAGGACAGAGAACTTTAACTCACTATTTTTCGCAGTCCAAAAAATGAAAATGTCAGGGACAATGGTGATGTTGCCCTAGTCAAAGGTACAACTTTTTCTGTAGATTCATGATCTCCTTCTGGCACTGATCTCTGCTATATCTTCCATTTCTGGTGACGTGATAGTGGAGGACAATCTTGATGGTACCCTTGTCCAAAAATCCTACACAGTGTTTGCTTCTTTTTGGATCCTGAATCTTCAATGTCCACTGATTTTTCCTTCAACCCCACTTTCTCCAAATTTGATACCTGTAACCTGCAATCACAAGGGGTGTGGGAGGGAGTTGTGGTGTTTAGAGGCTTTCCTTAGTCAAGCCTCGGAGAGACATTCAAGTCTTTCGAACACCGTTGTCAGAGAGAGAGTGTGTATCCTTGTGGGATAGAGGCAAAAATCCAAATGATAATGATGATAAAAGAAAAATAAATGTCACCTTGATGATGAAGCTCTCATGGAAGGAAGAAGCTCTTTAATGCCATGAGGAGAAGATGCAATCCAACCTACAAAAAACAAACACAATAACAATGCTATGCTTTGCAACACAATGATATCACAAAAATCTCAAGTATGCATAAAGTTCACAATCATCTTCTAGTTTGCAAATGATAACCTAAACATGCTTATATATACAACTGCTAAGATTCCTGCCAATAATTTCATATTTGAAACTTATGATGTCAGCCTGGAAACCAAATAACAGTCACAAACCCAACATTTGAATTTAGGGCAGACCCAAAATAGGGCTGGACTAGGGCGCTAGCACCAAAGTCCACCCACTATCTTTCTTCTGGGATCACTAAATAGCAACCCCTAGGTCCTATTTGTCACAAGACCCAAGGGTTTTCTCATTGGGAGTCTGAATTATCATGCAAGATGCTCTAAATGCAATCTAAGGACTCGGGAGCTAAAACTTAAAAGAAAAAGCCCCCAAGGGTGCATTTTTTTGACATAACATTTAGCCCCCACTTTAATGTATGTATAAATGCAAGGCCGATACATGCATTAAAGTAAGGTCAACAGACACAAAAAACACCCAAGCACAAAGAAGACATGCCAAACATATTGAAGACAATAATAGGCACACAAAACACAGAGAAGGCAGTTATAGTCATGCAAAATACAGAGAATACAACATTGAAGACACATAGAGCATAGAGAATACAGTGAATGTAGTAATTATTTTCTTTCTAATTTTTCCAGATGTAATACAAGATGCAAGTACAAGGAAACTAAACAAACAAATCCCCAAAAGTGTAGAGGAGTTATTCACCACCAGTCTTGCACCTTGAAAATAAACATGGCAAACAAAACCCCAAAGTGTAGAGGAGCTCATCTCCACTAGTCTTGCACTTTGAGAACAAACACGCCATACACACACATGCTGAGGACATAGAAAACATGGCAGACAAATGATGGAGTGAAACTATTGCTAGGTTCATCACCATCTCAAGCACATTACTAGCACACACTGATGATTGGGCTTCACCACAATAATCATCAAAAACACGCTTAAGGGTTGAGTTAGTCACAAAGCCGCCCCTCACCTCGCAATGAGGACTTTTGAAAATGACAGGATAATGTAATCTCTCTAAGAAATACACCATCCCCACCTTGCGATGAGGGCTTAAAATAAAAGGACATGCTTGATATCTCACCTCCGCAGAGGGCTTAAATGATTTGTGATTAATTTTCATATTGTTCAAACATGCTTTACTATGATCTAAAGCAGACAGTTTACCTTATATGTGCCCCCACCTTAAGGTGGTTGATATCACGTACTGATATAAAGCATGTTAAGGTTGGAAGAAAACACATAAGGGAACATGAGCTCTCGCAAAGCCCATGCCCCCTAGAGGTGACATGTACTTTACGATCGCTGAATGTTCCCACAAACACATTCCTCCAAGAAAAGTGTTAGTGTCCAAATTATCATGATAAGCAACAATGCATATGATCAACTACATGAAAGAGCCAAGCAAAGTGATATTCATGATAAACAAAGTGCACAGAGTAGTAGTATTGTTAAAGTGTTGTTAGAAAGATAAGATAACATCGACATCAACATCAAGATAGAGAAATCAAGGAGTGATTCCACTAGCCAAGCATTGGATAATTTGTTACAACCCCGTCATCATATATGGACTAGGTCCATTTTTTTTATTACTCACGAAAGGGACACTAGGTCTGCATCAGTATGATATGTTTTTTGTCATCCACCAGCTAGGTGGAAACACTAGAGGAAGGTAAATAATAAATCAGAGAGAAGAACAAGTGCCTTAGGGACAGTCACGTAGGAGGGTGCCCTCAATTCACCAACCACAATGCTATGTCTGTAAGACACAACACACAACAATGAAATCAAAGGAGAGGGAATATAGAAGAATGATGATACAAATAGAAGGTCATGACAGAGGCAGTCTCTTAGTATCGTTGACCTTACAAGAGAATCAAGGGTCATCCTAGGAGGCCTAACAACATATAACACATCACGGGGGAAGCACATCACGAGAGATAAAGGGTTAGATATACTTACCTGTAGAGAGGCCTATGCTGGAAGTCATCATCGAGGAGGTCATCATCCTCCGAATCCCAAATGCTAGATGAAAGTGGTGTGTAAGGTACCAAAGCCCAACTGTTGTTCTTGTTTTCAACTTGTTCATCTTTAAGCTCTTGATTTGTTTCAATGTTAGGTTGAATGTTCTCTTGTTCATTTCCAATCCATTGGGCATAATCTTGTTTTCTCCTCCTCCTTTCTTTTGCTAGTCTATTTCTTCTTGTCTTATTGCTAATTTCGTCATTGTTGCGCTTTTCCATAGTTTGTGTAGTAGAGGAGGAGACACCAAGTTTAAATCTCATTGATTTTGGAGGAATATTTTGTTGTCGATGAAACCCTCCCAATCCATGTGTCATGCCCACATTTCTCATGCGGTCACAACATGCAAACACGCATGTCATGTCCACATGCAACATGTGGTCATGATATGAACTATTAAAAATTTTCCCCTTACTACTCTAAATTTCCCCTTGCACGCGTAAGCGTGCTCGGTTGTGTAAGTTTAAGGCATCAACGATAATGTTGTTTACGAAATATTTCACACACGTGTGCATTCACTATGCTGGACTTACTATTTGCTTGATGATGTTCACTACGTTTACGTACGGGTTTAATTTCAGCGTTTAAATTCGCTTGATAATTAGTTGGCCTCTAATTGGTTTTCTCAGTTTATTTCTATATTGGCTCACATTTCTCCTTTTATTATATTCCATCGTTTAATTATTTAATTATCTATTTATTTACTTATTATTATTTTTTTTTTTAAATTAATTTTTTTTTTAGTTAATTTGTTTTCAATACCTTGGTAATTCATTTGGCATTTAATAACTCCAAATTCACATTTCATAATACAGAGTGAACTATTTTTTTATATATATTTGATCGTTGATAAAAATTGCTCTATAGTTTCTTTCGTTATTAAAAAAAACATTACATACATATATAAATATATTCCTGGTTAAGTGCTCTTAAAAAGAATCATTACTCTTATTTATTTGTTGATATATATATATATATATATATATATATATATATATATATATATATATATATGGATATATATATATATATATAATTCAACATTCTTTTGTAAGTGGTTTCCACATCTAACTACAACTAATACATCTAAATTTATATATATAATTGCTTAAATATTATTTAAGATTAAACTCCACCAAAAGAGATCAAGTGCTTTATTATAAATCAACTCATAGCAATGAAGACTGAATAACCCTAATTTTTTTTGTTGTGAGAGATATGTTTGCAAGGTAATGGAGGAGCGGTGGCGGCAATGGTGGAGGGATGTCCGCAGTAGTGGAGCGACGGCCGCGGGAGGGGTGTGTGGAGGCCGCAGTGAGCGGTGGAGATGGGGGTTTGATGGCTGCGAAGGGCGAGTGTTGGCCACAGGGTATGGAGGTTCGGCGGGGCGGAGACTGTGAAGGCAGAGGGAGGTCGTGGCTTCGGAGGCTACAGAGCAGTGTTAAACATAGTGTGGGTTTCGCGGTGTGAGACTATGCGCAGGCCGTGGGAGTTAAGGTTTGGTGGGGGTGTGGGGAGGGGCGGAGCCCCACCCACATCCCATATCGTGGGGTGTGGGTGGGGCTCTACCCCTCCCCACACCCCCTTAGTAATAGATTCGATGGTGGTGGGGATGGTTCAAACCCTCCCCACCACTGTTCTTTTTAACAGTTTTAATACTATGTTTTTTTTCATCACAGCAAGGCTACAAACAAAAAAATAATATGATAATTTTCATTTTTGTAAAAACAAAAAAAACATTTATGTATATATATAAATATTTCTCAGGATAGGATTTTATTAAAAAATCTCAATTTTATTATTCAGATTTAAAATAACTAAATATTTCTGAATATATATATATATATATATATATATATATATTTGTCAAGTATTTGTTCAGGGCAAAATAATAAAATAACAATGATATTACATTTTCATACAGATTTAATTTTCAAATACAATTCATGTATACAATGTATTATACAGAGAAATTTTCAAGATCCATTAAATATAAATTTCCTTATAAAGTCTAAAATTGCAAATTCAAATGTTTTCTTGTAAATACAGAAGCATTTAACATGGAAAGGAAATAGGGTTAATTTAACTTGCATTCTTTTACAATAAATCAATGCATGATTATAATACAAAAATAAATTCATCTATTTCCATATTAACAAAACTGCAACTTCAAGTCACCCACTAAATTAGATCATTTCCACAAGACTTGAAATGAAGTATTTGTAACAAATTTATTTAAATCTAGCAACTATTTCTCAACTTAACAAATAAGGATTACAAGGAATTTAATCAATCCTAACAATTTTCTTTTTGCTTTTCTCACAAATGGTAAGAGGAATATACAACAGAATTCGTATCTATCAACACATTTAAGAGAGAATTTACTCTCTTCTCCTATTTACAATTCTTACAACTCAAAGGGAGAATATCTCTCCTCTAGAACATTCACCCAGGATGGAACTTAAGAGAACCAAGCTCTCCTTACAAGTAAGTGAGAAGAACCGACAAGGGAAAAACTCCTCCAATCTTTACCACATACTCCAAGAGAAACTGGCATAACAACCAGGAAGGAATACACCACACAACTAGCTCTCCTCCCTACCGTAGACCCGCAAGAGGGTCACCCCAGAGCTAGGGAGATCATCCACACACCCAGGGTAGAAGAGACCAAAAACACTTCACAACATTAGAACAAACAACACACAGCACCCATGGTTTTACTCACAACACAAAAACTCAGCTGAGGTGAGTTTAAAGAGGGTTGGGAAGTAGACTCACTCAACTCCAAGGTGTCATTCTTCTCAACATTTTATCATAGCTTTTCTTATGGCCTCAAGCCAACAAAATTAACTTTTCTCATGGCCTCAAGCAAACCAAATAACCAAAATCCCAGGGATATCACAATTAGGCTCTCAAGCCGTAAAGCCCTCTTGGCTCAAAATTACCAACATGCCCTCAAGGCTTCCATATACAAGAACAAGAATGCACCCGAGGAGGTTCACACCTTCCCTTCCCCATACATGATGAGCATTGTCTTCCAACTGGAAGAAGCTCTTTCAAACACCCATCACAAACCCAAAATAACAGAGATAACACATAGACAACCTTTGCAAATCCACATTCATCAAACAAGAACAGAACATACAAGGGTGAGTAAACTGGCTCACTAACCTTTACAAGCCCTATTATGGATGTAGTTGAAGAAGAGCTCCACCCTTAGTCTCCTCCTTCAAGTTCTCTTAAAAGCAACATCTAACTATCATTGCACGATTTGTTTTCTTAAAATTCAATTAGGTTTAATAAACAAAATTCCAGGATCAATAGTCCTTCAAAATAAAAGTAATAGCAATAGCACTGCAAATAGTCTCATGAACAAAAGTGAAAAAGGTAGGCCTCACATCCTCCACCCCTAAGCTTGTACTTCCTCCTAGAAGTCATCAAAGAGGTGAGGGTAAAGTGTCTTCAGTCTCGTTGCATCTTCCCATGTTGCAGTGACTTCATCATACATATCCCACTGGACCCTAATCTGGTCCAGCTCTTGACCTCGAAGGCCTAGCGTCTGATGAACTAATATGTGTATTGGCTCCAAAGCCAGTTGTCTGTCTGCCTCTACCTAAAGAGCACTCCAATCTAATACGTGAGATAAGTCAGAAATATAACAATGTAGAACTGAAACATGAAAGACATCGTGGATACGAGATAGGCTAGGTGGCAAGGCTAAACGATAGGCTACAAGTCCTATCCTTTCCAAAATCTTAAAAGGTCCTACAAACTAGGGTGCGAGCTTAGAGCCTTTTCTGTAACGGATTGGACTCTTATGCGGTTGCACTCTCAAGAATACCCTGTCACCCACTCAGAAGTTTCGATCCGTTCTCTTCGCATCGGCATACTTCTTCTATCTATCTTGAGCTTCCTGAAGTCTCTGTCTGATCAATGTGACCTGCTGTTCCATATCCTGAATTATTTCAGGACCAATGGCAACTCGGTCCTCTAACCGATCCCAACTTAAAGGCATCCTACAAGGTCTGCCATATAAAGCCTGGTAAGGAGGCATACCCAACGAGCTATGATGCCCATTATTGTAGGCAAACTCAACCAGATATAGGTACTCCTCCCATCTAGATTGATGATCCATAACATACATATGAAGCATGTCCTCTAACACCTAATTAACTCTTTCTGTCTGGTCGTCGGTCTAAGGATGGTAAACGGAACTGAAGTTGAGCTGTGTGCCCAACACCTGATGTAAAGCTCTCCAAAATGATGATGTGAATATGGAGTCTCTATCAGATATGATGCGGCGAGGTACTCCATGCAGTTTGACAATCTGATCTAGAAACACTCTCGCCACCGATGGTGCATTGTACATTGTGCGTACCGGTGAGAAATGCGCCACCTTGGTCAATTTGTCAACTGTCACCATGATGGCATCATGGCGTCGCGATGACATAGGTAGACCAACAATAAAGTCCATGGAAATGGTGTCCCACTTCCATTCAGGTATCTCATGAGGGTACAAAAGTCCTACTGGATGCTGATGCCCGGCCTTGACCCTCTGACACTCAAGGCATCGAGCAACATACTCTGCAATGTCGCGTCTCATCCCAGCCCAATGATACAACTACCGCAAATCCGCATGCATCTTCTTCACTCCTGGATGAGCTGCATAGGGTGCTCTTTGAGCCTCAGAGAGTATCACTATATGTAGATCACCTGCACGAGGTACATAGATGCGCTGCCTATATCTAAGCAATCCATTTGACTCAAGGGAATATCCTACGAATTTGCCCTTTAGGACCCTCTGATTCTGGATTTCTTATTGCACCTCAAGAAACCACTCGTCCCCAGGCAGATGCTATAGAATATGCTCTCTCAAATCCACCTTCAAAGTTAGAGTTAGGATATCGTGGTGCCTTCGACTCAAAGCGTCGGCAACCACGTTCTCCTTTCCTTTGATGTAGTGGACATCAAAGTCATACTCACACATGAACTCCATCCAATACCGCTGGCAGGCATTCAAATTAGGCTGAGTGAAAATGTACTGTAAGCTATGATGATCCGAATGGAGCTCGAAACGTCGACCTAAAAGAAAGTGTCTCCAATGAACAAGAGCATGAATAACAGCTGTGAGCTCTAAATCGTGAGTAGGGTAGTTTAGCTTATGTGTTTTAAGTTTTCATGATTCATAAGCAATTGCTCTACCACCCTACATAAGCACAGCTCCCAATCCCTCTAATGATGCATCCGTGCAAACAACAAAATCTTCTGCCAGATTAGGAACAGCTAATATGGGAGTTCTGGTAAGACGTTCCTTCAGGATCCCAAAGGCCTTCTCACACTGCTCAGTCCAAGTGAATCCTTTCCCTTTTCACTGAAGGGAAGTGATAGGATGTGCTATCCTGGAGAAACCTTCGACAAACCTACGGTAGTAATCGGCTAGTCCCATAAAGCTCCTTACTTCTGTTACATTGGTGGGTGCTGACCAATCCTGAATTGCTCTGATCTTTGATGGATCTATAGAGATACCATCGCCTGATAATATGTACCCCAAATACTACACCTCTGACCTGAAAAATGCACACTTCGCCAGGTTGCCATAAAGTTGATGCTCACGTAAACACTGCAATACCTGACGCAAATGGTCCACATGTTCCTCCTCGGTCTGTGAATAGATCAAAATGTCATCTAGAAAAATGATCACAAACCGAACTAGGTAAGTGTGGAACACCTCGTTCATGAGACTCATGAACACTGTAGGGGCGTTCGTCAAACCGAAAGCTACCACTGTAAATTCATAATGGCCATATCTGGTTCGAAAAGTAGTTTTGTGAATATCTACCTCAGTGATTCGTAATTGGTGATACCTAGATTTTAGATCAATTTTTGAAAACACTTTGGCTCCCTGCATTTGGTCAAAGAGATCATCAATCCTAGGTAGAGGATATCGGTTCCTCACCATCACTTTGTTCAACTGTCTGTAGTCCATGCATAGCTGAAGAGTTCCATCCTTCTGCTTTACAAAGATAACTAGTGCGCCCCATGGTGAAACACTAGGTCGGATGTGTCCCTTCTCTAATAATTCTTCTAACTACAGTTTAAGCTCTGTAAGCTCATGTGTAGTCATTCTATAAGGTGCACAAGACACTGGTTCTACCCCTGGTACCAATTCGATGTGGAAGTCAACTTCCCTGCATGGAGGCATACCTAGTAACTCTGGTAGAAAAACATCAAAAAATTCTCTCAAGATAGGGTGTTCATCTAAGGTAGTCTTAGGTTCATCCTCTGATCTATCACTGACTGTGATAGCAAACATCTGACAACCCTTCCGCATGCAGTGCTTAAGTTACTGAGCGGATATCGTACGAGCAGTCATGGGCTTCTGTATGCCCACTATCTTGACCGGTGTGCCATGATCGTCTATGCAATTAATCGTCCTCTAGCGGCAATCTAGCTTGACTCTATGAGCCATAAGCCAGTCCATACCCAGAACTACGCCGTAGGATCCTAATGGCATAACCCTAAGATCCCATGTTGTAATGAAAGATCCCAAGGAAATCTCACAATTTCTAACAATGGTATCAACTGACATCCTGGCCCCAAAGGCCAACTCGACCTCCCACCTAATGTCCTACCTAGAAGCCACCATCCTGTAATGTTCCACTAACAATGAAGACATAAAAGAGTCGGTAGCTCCAGAATCAAATAGGATAGAGATGGGAAAATCTCCAATCATACCTGTTGTCTCTATGATTGAAGCCTGGAAATCAGCCTGGTGGTTTTCAATTGCTACAAACATATGGTGGGATTTACTCATATCACCCATAGTCTGCTCAGATCCTCCTACACGATGCTGTCCCCCTGCTATAAAACCTTGTGGGCACTCTCTAGCTAGGTGTCCATCTTCACCGCAAACATAACAAGGGCCCCTAACCTGTAGTTGTACAGTCTAAGTCTTGTTCGACTGCTACTGTCCTGATCCACCAGTGGACCCCTGTGAGCCCCTATATGACTATTGTGGTCTCGCGGGTCCCGCAGGTGGTCCCTACTGTCTCTGATCCCTGCGCGGGCCTTGCTGCTACCAACCTCTATTATTTTCCCTATGTGACCTCTACTGTGTTCTAGCTTTCTGTTGCTATTGTGACTACTGTTGTTGTGGGGGCCTAGGAGGTAATGATGCTAAACCGAATCCTCCTCTAGGGGGTGGCTGCGTTGGCCTATGGAAACTCTGTTGATGCTGCTGCTATCCCCAATCCTGGAACTGAGGGTGAGAACTCTGCCCTCATCCCTAAATCTCCTTAGCAATATAAGCCTTCTCGGCAGCATCACTCAAAGTCTAGGGATCTGCCATCTGAACAGGTCCTACTATACTGTGGTTTAGTCCTCTAATAAACTTATGCACCAGGAGTTTCTCATCATGGAGATACTCCGTATATCTGGATAACTCCGTAAACCTACTCTCATACTGTGCCACTGAGAGTCCCCGCTACTATAGGTCATGGAACTCGTCTATCCGACGCTGTCTGTAATAGTTTGATAGGTATCGCGCATTGAAGCACTCAATAAAGGTCTCCCATGAGAGGGTGTCTAAGGAGAGACGATGCTTGCACTCCTCAGTGTGCCACTAGGTAGCTACTGCATCTCGTAATAACTGTACTGCCACACGGGCCTTTGTATTGCCCGCGTATGGATGCAACGCGAAGCACCTGTCTAAACTGATAAGCCAGGCCTCTACCTCAACTCCCTCTGTGGTTCTGATGAAAGTAGGAGGGTTTAATCTCAATATGTCCCTGATGGAATCTCCTTTATCTCTGCGCCCCCTAATAGGCTCATCTGTATGATAATCATAAGGCCCGGGACCTAATTGCTCTACTCACACCGTCTCGTCATGCCTGGCATGATGTGTGGGGCTCTTGCTACGGGCCCTGTCGGTTGAACCAATCTCCTCTGTATCAGGCAACTTGACATAAGACTCCACACGTGGTTTGACATGAGACTCAGCTCTTGGCTCCACGTGTGGCTCCTCTCGCGGAACATCGCGGGGCTCAACACGTGGCTCTACGTGCGGCTCAACTATAGCTGATGGATGCCTATCTAAGATAGCCTATAAGGCATGTAATATCTATGGTCCCATATCTGGTGAGGCTGGTGGTACCTGCGGTACCTGAGGAACTGGTTGTGTCTATAGAACTGGCTGAACTTGTGGAATTGGCTGATCTGGTGGGACTGGCTGATCCAGTCGCACAGCTGAAGAATCAGTGCACACCTTGGTGGGTGGAGTATGGTGGGTCAGTGTTCGCCGAACTCGTTTGGGAGGCATCCTACAAAATGAGGTACTCACCAGTCAGTTTGATCGCGGAAGTGATAATGTGCCTAAACAAGCCCATTGTTTAAAACAACTCGGCTCTGATACCAAATGTCATGCCCACATTTCTCATGCTGTCACAACACACAAACACGCATGTCATGTCCACATGCGACATGTGGTCATGATACGAACTATCAAAAATTTCCCCCATACTACTCTGAATTTTCCCTCGCACGCGTAAGCATGCTCGGTTGCGTACGTTTAAGGTGTCAACGATAATGTTGTTTACAGAATATTTCACACACGTGTGCATTCACTATGCTGGACTTACTATTTGCTTGATGACATTTACTACATTTACGTTTGGGTTTAATTTCAGCGTTTAAATTCACTTGATAATTAGTTGGCCTCTAATTGGTTTTCTCAGTTTATTTCAATATTGGCTTGCATTTCTCCTTTTATTATATTCCATCGTTTAATTATTTAATTATCTATTTATTTACTTATTATTATTATTATTTTTAAATTAATTTTTTTTTAGTTAATTTGTTTTCAATACCTTGGTAATTCATTTGGCATTTAATAACTCCGAATTCACATTTGATAATACAGAGCAAACTATTTTTTCATATATATTTGATTGTTGATAAAAAATGCTCTATAGTTTCTTTCATTATAAAAAAAATTATATATATATATATATATATATATATATATATATATATATATATATATATATATATATATATATATATATATATTCCTGGTTAAGTGCACTTAAAAAAATCATTACTCTTATTTATATGTCGATATATAAATAAGAGTAATGATTCTTTTTAAGTGCACTTAACTAGGAATATATATATATATATATATATATATATATATATATATATATATAATTGCTTAAATATTATTTAAGATTAAACTCCACCCAAAGAGATCAAGTGCTTTATTATAAATCAACTCATAGCAATGAAGACTAAATAACCCTAATTTTTTTTATTGTGAGAGATATGTTTGCAGGGTAATGGAGGAGCGGCGGTGGCAATGGTGGAGGGATGTCCACAGTAGTGGAGCGACGGCCACGTAAGGGGCGTGTGGAGGCCGCAGTGAGCGGCGGAGATGGGGGTTTGATGGCTGCGGAGGGCGAGTGTTGGCCGCAGGGTATGGAGGTTCAGCGGGGCAGAGACTATGAAGGCAGAGGGAGGTCCTGGCTTTGGAGGCCACGGAGCAGTGTTAAACAGAGTGTGGGTTTCGTGGTGTGAGACTGTGTGTAGGCCGCAGGAGTTAGGGTTTGCCAGGGGTGTGGGGAGGGTCAGAGCCCCACCCACATCCCATATCGTGGGGTGTGGGTGGGGCTCCACCCCTCCCCACACCCACTTAGTAATAGATTCGATAGTGGAGCGGATGGTTCAAACCCTCCCTACCACCATTCTTTGTAACAGTTTTAATACTGTGTTTTTTTTCATCACAGCAAGGCTACAAACAAAAAAAATAATATGATAATTTTCATTTTTGTAAAAACAAAAAAAACATTTAAATAAATATATATATATTTCTGAGGATAGGATTTTATTCAAAAATCTCAATTTTATTATTTAGATTTAAAATAACTAAATATTTCTGAATATATATATATATTTGTCAAGTATTTGTTGAGGGCAAAATAATAAAATAACAATGATATTACATTTTCATACAAATTTAATTTTCAAATACAATTCATGTATACAATGTATTATACAGAGAAATTTTCAAGATCCATTAAATATAAATTTCCTTATAAAGTCCAAAATTGCAAATTCAAATGTTTTCTTGTAAATACAAAAGCATTTAACATGGAAAGGAAATAGGGTTAATTTAACTTGCATTCTTTTACAATAAATCAATGCATGATTATAATACAAAAATAAATTCATCTATTTCCATATTAACAAAACTGCAACTTCAAGTCACCCACTAAATTAGACCATTTCCACAAGACTTGAAATGAAGTATTTGTTACAAATTTATTTAAATCTAGAAACTATTTCTCAACTTAATAGATAAGGATTAAAAGGAAGTTAAGCAATCCTAACAATTTTCTTTCTGCTTTTCTCACAAATGGTAAGAGGAATATACAACAGAATTCATATCTATCAACACATTTAAGGGAGAATTTACTCTCTTCTCCTATTTACAATTCTTACAACTCAAAGGGAGAATATCTCTCCTCTAGAACATTCACCCAGGATGGAACTTAAGAGAACCAAGCTCTCCTTACAAGTAAGGGAGAAGAACCATATTCTCAAGACAAGGGAAAAACTCCTCCAATCTTTACCACATGCTCCAAGAGAAACCTGCATAACAACCAGGAAGGAATACACCACACAACTAGCTCTCCTCCCTACCATAGACCCGCAAGAGGGTCACCCCCGAGCTGGGGAGATCATCCACACACCTAGGGTAGAATAAACCAAAAACACTTCACAACATTAAAACCAACAACACATAGCACCCATGGTTTTACTCACAACACAAAAACTCAGCTGAGGTGAGTTTAAAGAGGGTAGGGAAGTAGACTCACTCAACTCCAAGGTGTCATTCTTCTCAACATTTATCACAGCTTTTCTCATGGCCTCAAGCCAACAAAATTAACTTTTCTCATGGCCTCAAGCCAACCAAATAACCAAAATCCCAGGGATATCACAAATAGGCTCCCAAGCCTTAAAGCCATCTTGGCTCAAAATTACTAACATGCCCTCAAGGCTTCCATATACAAGAACAAGAATGCACTTGAGGAGCTTTACATCTTCCCTTCCCCATACATGATGAGCATTGTCTTCCAACTGGAAGAAGCTCTTTCAAACACCCATCACAAACCCAAAATAACAGAGATAACACATAGACAACCTTTGCAAATCCACATTCATCAAACAAGAACAGAACATACAAGGGTGAGTAAACTGGCTCACTAACCTTTACAAGCCCTATTATGGATGTAGTTGAAGAAGAGCTCCACCCTTAGTCTCCTCCTCCAAGTTCTCCTTCTTTCCACAATAATCCAACCCCCTTACCCTCTCCCTCCTCTCTTCTTTAAAACAAATTCCCTCCATTTTCCCTTATTCCCAAGTGGCATTAAAAAACTAAACCCACTCCTTATCCATTATTCCTAGTGGACTTAAAACAATTAACTCCACTCAAGAGGTCCCCCACTATAGCCCTTTTCCAACACATGGAGGAATAAAATATAATAAGTAAAATAGAAATAAAAAGGAAGTGGATGACACACCACACTTTTTATGGGGAACTCCCACCAAAAAAGAGGCACAAAGAGACAAGGCACTCCATTATTGGTGGATCACGGAGTCATTCCATGACTTGGAAGTGGGTCTGAGTGTGGATTCCACTCATCCCATTATCCCCATGCTCCCAAATTCGTCACTTAACATGACTGTGAAGTTAAAGTGACCATATGGAGGTTATCCCAAGGTTATCCTAGTCAAAAGGGTCCCCAGACCCATGGGGTATAACCCAGGGTTGATTTTTACCTAGTTAGGACTTCCAGAGTCAAGTAAAAACACAAGAAGAGGGTCTAAAAGAAATAAACTTAAACAAGACTCATAACAACATTTCTTAGAACACATATCACAATACAAGTAATTCAGAGGGTAGACCTAGTTCCATTGACCCCATGCAACATTACAACATTACAACATTTCCACCATACAGGGAGTTGATCTTAGTTCCTTGTGGAACTAGATCGGCTCACAAGGGATACAACATAGGGTGTGGAATGATCTCCTGTATTTGTGGTTTCGTTAGCAATACCTGCACACTCGATCTCAAAGTTAATTTAAATACAAGCATACCTAAATATTCTACCATATAATCATACTGAAATCACATTAAAGTTCCATCTCTAATATTATCCATTCATAATTCTCTTAAAAGCAACATCTAACTATCATTGCATGATTTGTTTTCTTAAAATTCAATTAGGTTTAATAAACAAAATTCTAGGATCAATAGTCCTTCAACATAAAAGTAATAGCAATAGCATTGCAAATAGTCTCATGAACAGAAGTGAAAAAGGTAGGCCTCACACCATGTAAGGATGACGGGGGAGGGACCTCAGCATAAATGCCATCTCTTCATGGATGAGGTGGGTTATGTACTCTTTCCTTATCCACATTTCTCTTGTCAAAAATTTCATCAAAGTCATAATAATCTTGTTTTATGCTTGCTTCTTGTTCTTCTCCCATTGGTTGCGAAGGAGACCTGGTCACTCGAGCTAGTTGTTTTTCTTTGTATTTTTTATATTCTATGAAAGTTTTATCTCTTCGTGGGTTAGGATTTGTCTCATGTTGTGGACAAAAGTAATCAAGAATAAAGTTCTTGTCCTTAGCCAGAGGTTGATAATCATTACAATGGATAGTATGGATCTCTCCACACAAAGGAAATTTTATACATTTGTGAATGGTAGAAGGAACAATATTCATAGCTTTAAGCCAAGGATGTACAAGTTTCACATGGAAGAGGTTAGATAAGGGGATTATATCAAATGACTAATCCACATCTTTATCATAGACTGAGACAATTAGAGTTATCTTGCCAATTGGTTTCATTAAAGCTCCATTATGTGTTTTAATTCTCAAATTTGACTGTTCATAAGATTCTTGTACCATTTCATGTTTAAGGAGAAAATATTCCCTAACCACATTTGTCATGCAATTAGGATCTATAAGTGTTCCATGCACCAGTTGTATCATTATCTTTTTCGTGATATAAAGAGGCCCTTCAGTATTTACCATTTCTTTGTCATGGGGTGTGAATGTTATTTCAAGCTTGGGGGCTCTTCTTTTTAAATGAGGCCTAGGAACAAATCTTAAATTACTATTATATTGAGAAGCCATTTGTAAGTTTGCAAAGAAGTGTCAAATAATATTTTCAAGATCATCCAAAACTTATGCAAAAGGCAGATGTAAAAGTGATGTTGAATATGCTCGAAAATGCTTGACTTTTCAACTTTTCTCAATGCAAACAAATGAAAGAAGAGATATTGTAAAGATTTTAAAGAGGGACAGAAAATTATATGCCTAATAATAGTCCACTCATTCAAAAATACCTTTCACAACATGCTTGTTATGCAACTCTAGAGAGTCGATAAGCCAAAACCTAGTGAAACTAAGCCAAAATATGCGATTTTTCACCAAATTGCAATGCAAAAGAGTAGGAAAGGGGGTGTTTTAAGAAAAATGATGATGGAAAGAAACATATAATAGTAATAACAGCCACCTAATGCTAAAAAATCTATTACAATATGCCTATAGTGGCACTCTAGATCGAACCCTAATGCAAAAATAACAAAAATATACAAATTTTCACAAAATTTCAATGCAAAGGCCCAAAAGAAAGGGTGCTGTAAGGAAATTGAGAAGGGGAAGAAGATAATAACCCTACTAATAGCCAATTAGTGCAGAAAAATCTCTTACAACATGCCTAGAGTGCAAATCTAACAAGGCAATAAGTCCAAATCTAGTGAAAAATGCAAGTTTTCAAACCTTAGACATGAAATTTCATAAGGAGGCCACTATGATGCAACACTACATTTATAAATCAAGCCTAATGAGTTTTTTAACAAGGTAGTAAAATCTGAAACAAGATTTTGACTACAACCCTAGCTCATGCAAAACTAGGTTTTCATGAAAAATACAAAATTTCAAGCAATTTCTAACAAATCAAACATGCAAATGTAATGAAAATGAATTGTAAATGATGAATTTCTATATTTTGGATCAGATCTAATGAAAATAAAAGAAATTAGTTGATATTAGATGTCAATTAATTCAAATTTTACAAAAATACAAGCCTAATATGCAAATTTTCCAATTTTCCAATTTTTTTTTGTACTTTTTCAAATGCAATATTGAAAATAATGAATTTTAGATCTGATGTAAAAATTAGAGAATTAATTAAATACAATTGAATGAATGTAAACTATGTCAACAATTGAACCCTAGAATGTAATTTTTTTCAAATATATCAATTTTTTTATAAATTTTCAAATGCAATGAAATGAATGAATGTAAATCCATGAAACAACCCTCAGCAAGGTGCCAAAAAGTTCAAAACACGAGTTCACCAAAGTGTTTAATATGGAAAGGAGAGATAAAGGGATGTGGTTGTTTTAGTTTGAATCCTCCTTTCCACTAAACATTCCAAGGACTTTTCAACCGAGTGCTTCTCCTATCAAGAGGAGAGTCATTTATCAGATTAGGTTGCCACTTGGTTTTCTTCTAGAAAATTCAGAAGTTATCACACAATATTGTTAATTGATGCTTTTATGCTTTTGAAACCCTAATTTAAGAAAAATAGTAAGTAAATATGTGAATTACGACAAATGCTACTGGAATTAGACAAAGGATAGAGAATCTTAACTCACTATTTTTCACAGTCCAGAAAATGAAAATGTTAGGGAGGATGGTGATGGTGCCCTAGTCCAAGGTACAATGTTTTCTGTAGATTCCTGGTCTCCTTCCAGCACTGATCTCTATTATATCTGTAGTTTCTAGTGATGTGACAGTGGAGGACAATGTTGATGGTGCCCTTGTCCCGAAATCCTGCATAGTGTCTGCTTCTTTTTAGATCCCGAATCTTCAATGTCCACTAATCTTCCCTACAACTCCACTTTCTCCAAATCTGATATATGTGACCTACAATCACAAGGAGTGTGGGAGGGGGTTGTGGCATTTAGAGGCTTGCCTCAGTCAAGCCCCAGAGAGACATTCAAGTCTTCCAAACATCATTGTTAGAGAGAGAGTGCATATCCTTGTGGGATAGAGGCAAAAATCCACATGATAATGATGATAAAGCACAATAAATGTTACCTTGATGATGAAGCTCTCATGGAAAGAAGAAGCTCTTCAATGCCATGAGGAGAAGCTTTAATCCAACCTACAAAAAAAAACACAATAACAATGCTATGCTCTGTAACACAATGATATCACAAAAATCTCAAGTATGCATAAAGTTCACAATCATCTTCTAGTTTGCAAATGATAACCTAAACATGCTTATATATGTTACTACTAAGATTATTGCCAATAATTTCATATTTGAAACTTATGATGTTGGCCTAGAAACCAAATAACAGTCACAAACCTGACATTTGAATTTAGGGCAGACCCAAAATAGGGCTAGACTAGGGCACTAGAGCCCAAGTCCACCCCCTTGTCTCTATTCTGGGATCATTAAATAGCACCCCCTAGGTCCTATTTGTCATAAGACTGAAGAGTTTTCTCATCAGGAGTTTGAATTATCATGCAAGATGCTCTAAATGCAATGTAAGGACCCAAGAGCTAAACCTTAAAGGAAAAAGCCCCCAAGGGTGCATTTTTCTGACATAACACATGTGACCTTATTTTGTCTTTATTATGTCTGGGAAATTGACTTTTTCCTATGTACAGTTTAATGGGTATTCAAAATGTCTAGATTCCATGTACTTAGAAGTCATATTTCATCTTTTCCCTACAAGACAAATATTAATCTGAAAATGCAATTTAGCTACTATACCACATTAAATGCCATGTAATCTGGATTGTTGGTGTTGAGTTAATCTCCACCAGTGTTCATTCAAAAACTTAGTATGGAGCCTCCTCTATATAAAGGGCTTCCCTTTCTCTCATTGTAATGGACTATTGATGCTGAATTGTTAACACTCTGCCATTTGAGATTAATACAAAGCAAGTTTCTATAGTATTTCTAAGAATTTGTTCATTTGTGTTGTCTATTTGGTTTCATGGTTCGCTTCATGATTTGCAACTAGTTAATTGTGATTTTGCAATGTTAATGATTTGTTGAAGGTATTTGATGAGCATTTTGGTCCATACTATTAGTTGCTTGTTGATTGTGAGTTGTTGTGTATAGTTAGCCTAGGCCAATTGATTTAAGCTTAGTTCAATTGCATTTCATAAGTTAAATTACGCCATAACTTGGGTATTTAATGAATGAATGTGATATGAAAATCTTTAGTCTCCATTGAAGATAGCATTATTTTTTGTAGCACTGTAGCATTCCTATAAATTGGTAAAACAGAAAGTGGTTAACTTGAGAATGTTTGTCTATCATCTATTAGCTTTGCATTGTGAATGTCACTTAAGATTTCTCTCTAACCCTTTACTCTTTGCATTTTCTTTCACAACAATTGTTAGATTTAGGTTTTCAAGAAGCACCTATATTCTAAATCTGTTGAAAGTATCATAGGGTTTCTACACTTACATTGCTGTTATCTTTTGCAAACCCTAATATTGTATGTAAGACCCCTTGTTGGCACTTGTATACATACCAACTAAGTTATTCCTACAAAATATGACCTAGTTGTATTATCTTTGGGGTAGTCATATCTAGGATAGGATGCCTTTTTTAAGAGAGGCGACATACTTGTATTTCACCTGTGTTGTTGTGTACTAAAACCACCATCAACAAAATTTGCTTCACAAACATCAGCAATCAAATGCTTCACAGACATGAGGTCCTAAGACTGAATTTGATACTGCAAAGGTGGGCAACAATAATTCGTGTTAGTTGATTAATAATTTTAAGTTTGAACAACAGCAAGAGCAACAAGAAACTAGTCCTCCAGATGAAGAACAGTCATGGACAACAATGTAGAAAATTGTTCTAGTTGACATACTTGAGCCACAATCAGATTATTGATGAAAAGTGATCAAGCTCCTAAGTATATTGACACAGTGCATTACAAGGATCAATCATATCAGGCTGATGTAGTTACTTCAATAGAGTCCCAAGCTGAGTCAAATGAAGAAGAGCAAGGTGATGCATCACTTCAAGACAACATTGACATCATGAATCTAGTTGTGCAAGAAGAGGGAAATGCTATTACCATTGTAGACAATAGATGTACAATCCAAACAAGAGGGTTGTTGATTGGTGCAAAGGAAGTTTTTTCAGAACATATGACTGATTTTGATGAAGTAGATTCAATTATAACACATATTCATGAAGTTGACCCTATTTACACCTGTAATAAAGGAAGTTCTTACATGACTGATGTTGATCTACTAACAACAACTAAGAGTAGAAGTATGCAATCCAAGAATAAAAATCAAACAGTCATGCAAAGTGATGGTTTGAAAGCTTTTTCATGTCAGGCACTTGATCACATCATTGAGATGGTGTCAACAATGAGCAAGGATATGTTTCTACATGGAAATTCACCACACATGTCAGACTTTGCTTCAACTAATTCATGCAGAATTCATCCAAATGATCCACATTTTGAAGAAGGTTATCCAGACTTCTTGTTTGCTTGGAAGGTTGTTGCAGCATTCAATGATCTAGAGGTATCTGATGCACATGATATGACTCAACATGAACTGCGACCTCCTAAAGGTGCAAAAGTTAGTGGTATAATGCAGTAAGGTGATGAACTTACATCTCCAATTGATGGTACTGCAAATCAGGTTGTATCTTCTCTCTCTTCACTTGGTTCTAATTATCAATTTGATTATGGTATCTTGGGTAAGACAACTTGCATTTCGATTGATCATGGCCCTAATGAATTGCCCCAACTACTGATTCTGCAAACCAGTACCCTGAACATTAACCTAGCATGCCCTCACCTTACTTTTTAGAGTACAAAGATGAATTTGTTAGACTTAGGACATTAACTTGCACTTTGTTACTCCTGCATGTCCTAAGAAATAAATCACGGGGAAGTGTAAATACTTGTTCTCCCAAGTCTCTGTACATAGTTCTTCTTGTTTTTAGTTAGGTTCTAGCTAGTAGTTTGTTGTTTTAGTAGTTTTTCTTTCTGTTTTTGCTTTTCCTTAGTTGTTAGTTGCTTGTGTTTTCTTTCATTTTTCTTTGGTTAGATTAGTTTGTTTGGGTTAGTTTCTTTTGATTTTTCTCTTTCCTCTTTCTTGGCCAGGATTCTCCATCTCTTGAATGTGGTGGTAGCTATGTAGTCCTGCAAAGGGCCCTCTTTGGGTAAGTAATCTGGAAAATTTCTTTGAGAAGATACAGTTTTCCACTTAGGTCCTCCTATGGATTTCGTAGTTATTCCTGGATGGTATGATGATTGTTCATGGGAAAGCAATCATTAATATCTCTTTCACTTCTATCCATATATCTATTTCACTTCTAATGATCCTAAAGTAGCTAAACGATTCTGGGTGATATTGTATTAAGTGAAAAATCTATAGGTCTCATCTCTGCCACCATTGTAAATTTTGTCAGCAAACTTAGAAAGGTAAGTGGTACTGCATTGTACTCTACCAGCAAAAAAGTTCAAAAAAAAATGAATGAAGATTAATTTCACTTAGCACACACTACAACTTAGTTGAGTTGATGAGTTTACAAGACAACTCCATCAAGGCTATGGATACCTGACTGGTAGCGGGGCAATGTCAAGGTGGATGAGGTGTGTGTCAACTTACGTAGCTTAATGCAAAGGATCTTGGATGATCTTAGTGGCTAAGGGATGGGAATTAATGCAACTGCACACACTCAGGCTTTCAGGATATGGATGGTTGTATTGAGTTAGTGATCTCTGCTTCTTTGATATTTTATCACGTTGTCTGGTTTAATATGTGGGAAACACAGAGATTCTAGGTTCAAAACTAACGTTTATCTTAGAAATTCTTTGGAGCATTTCCCTAGCAGAGTTACCATTTGTCGTGCCTTGCACACATGCCCCATTTCATCAAATGGAGACCCCCTTTTCTTCTTTAGCTTAGAGTCTCAACCTTTCTTCCTTATGACATTAAGAAGGTGGATTTGTGCTTAGAATGCAGGATTTATTCAAATTTGAGTATTTGGCATGTTTGGGGTTGTTTGATGTCTTGCATAATTGATTTGGAGGTGTCTTGAGTGGTCTTGTGCTTAAGAAATAGCCATTTGTTGCCTTTTGCGCTGAAATTAGGTTTTACTACATTTTGCTCTAAAATCCTATGTCACTGGATATTGCCCTTGAAATTGCTTCTACAGGATGTGTCATGTTGAAATTCCTAGTTTCTAGAACTTAGAGTTGTAAAATCACATCAAAATCCACAAGGTTTCACTAAGGGGTTCATATGCTTTCAGCCTAATACATGTTCCTGACACCCTGATTTGGCTAAGTCTGATACCCTGAAAGCCCTAAAAAATGGCTAAGTCTGAAATCTGGTGGAATCTCAAAAATCTAGAATCTGTATATTAAATCCTATGGATCTAGAACCTATCTCAAGCATCCTGATAGTATATTTCAAAATACTTCATGTATATGATATACTTAAATATATTTTGAAATATACTATCACCCATGACATTTTAAAATCTGGCGCCAAAAAAACCCCTACTGCACTTAGCGCTAAAAAGTCACCTCATTGCCTTGCACTAAAACTAACTTGCACTAAAAGGTAGTCTAGCTGATTTTATCCACAACCTGCCAAAGTCCACACTAGCTAAAATCCCCGCTAACTCCTTAAAAGCATCGCTAGCACTAAAATCAGCTTCTACCGACTTGCGCTAAAAATTGCTTCCACTACCTTTGTCAGTAGGTCCTAAAAACCCCACAAGGTTAGTAGCACCCCAAATCCCTCTAGTGCTAAAAACTAAGGGTACCTACTTGCATGAAAAATGGGATGCACTACCTTTAGTCAGTTGGAGCCAAAATTAGCGCTAAGATAGTACACCCTAAAATCAACGCTTTTTCCAAATTTGGGCCAAAAAACACATTTTTTGAAGGGAAAACTTGCATTTTCTTGATGAATTTGAATTTCATATCAATCTATCACATCATGACCAACATTTTTACCAAGTTTGTGTGGATTTTGGGCACCTTTTACAACAATTAATGCTACTGCACATGAAAAGTCAATACCCCCCAAAAATATCATTTTTTGCAAATAAGGCTATAAAAATGTGAAATAAAAGCCTCCAAATGGATTCAAATGGCCACAAAAACTTCCTAGATCCTTATATTGGCCAAACGGGTACTCGAAAATGGTGGAAAACGTAGAAAATCATGCAAAAATCACAAGATTTGTGAAGAGGTCTATAAAGAGGCAACATTGAGTTTGAGTTGTTCCTAACTAATCCATGGTTGCAAATGGACATACTTTGATATGATTTGATGAAAAATGATTGTTTTTTATGAAATTGATGCTTGGCCTTGTCAATTGTAGGTCTAAGAGGACAAAGGAGCCAACTACAGCTGTCTTTGAAGGATGAACACCCAGAGATGCCGTGTTGACCCAGTTATGCAGAATCATCATTCTATTAGCCAAATTGATATTGCACTTGCAAGATAAAGTATAATGTCCAAGATGGTGGAGATGAGTCCCAAGAGCTTGAAGACATAGGAGATCAGGTCCTCTCCACTGTTGTTCTTGCAGTTCTAATCTAATGACCAAGACATGTTCACAGCTACCTACACATGTTCAAGCAGTCCAAGTCATTAAGAATTGACCCAACAAGCATCCAATTGGATATGTTTCCATCAAAGATGTGTTACATACTCTCCTCTACTAGTAAAGTCATTGGAAAAGTCATTTGTCCTATTAGATGACTCAAAGGTGACATGCAATGGAATGATTCAGTCAGCATGAGCAATCCCGTCAGTCCACATCAGCTCAAGTTGTCACATGTCATATGACTTCATTTTGACTTTCTTTCACGTTGGAAAGTGGCTCTTTGGCATGTATATCCAAATGGGTATCCATTTTGTCCATATTCAATGTATTTGCAAGCTATTTTTTGTCTTTTTCCTAAAGGACAACATGAAATTTGAAAATGTACCTAACTGATGTATCTCATTAAATGTCATGTAATTTGGACCTTTGGTGTTGAGTTAATCTCCACCATCCATTAAAAAACTTGGTATGGTTCCTTGTCTATAAAAGGGCCATCATTCTCTCATTGTAACAAGTAAGATTTGATAGTGAATTGCTAAGACTACAAAAATTTAGTCAATACAAAGCAAGTTTTGCAGGTTGCTGGGAATTTGTGTTTCTGTGTTGTCTCATTTTAGATTTCATGGTTCATGTCAATCTAAAATTAGTTTACATTCAGTTGCATTTGTGATTAGTGATTCAGATATTTGATGGATTTTCTCTCCATACCATTAATGGCTTACTAATTGTATGTCATTATGCATGGTTAGTCCGGGCATATTTCATATGAGATAAGTTTGATTGTATGATTTCATTGAGCTACGCTAGGGATTGGGTGTTTGATGAACCATCTACAATTTGAAAATCATTACATTTGCTTAGAAGATTGCATAATCTCTCTGGCATTGTGGGCTACCTGGTTAAGAGATTTGTTTGTCATTGGGAATTTGTTTATCTGGTTATTGATCATTTCTATAATTGTCTATAGGATCTCTTATCCTTTCTCTCTTCCCATTTCCTTTTGCATTTTCTTTACATAAAATTTGGTAGATTTAGTGTTTGAGCAGCATTACATTGATTATCTACTGGAGAATTTCAGACTTTATAGTCTAAACCACCTAGGAGTTTTGCATTTACATTGATGTCATCTTTTCACAAACCCTTTGTCACATGTAAGACCCCTTTTTGGTACAACTGAAACATTCCACTGAAGTTATTCCATGTGAACTAAGACCTAGCTGTATTATCTTTAGGGCAGTCCTATCTGGGATAGGATACCTTTTTCAAGAGAGGTGACATACCCATATTTCACCTGCATTGTTGCATGCTGAAAACACCATCAACAGGATGCCCATATATGAATGTTGAAGATGATCCATTTGTAGCAAATGAAATATCTCCCATTAGAAAGGAACAACTCCAATGTTGAGTGCTAAAGTAACTCCCACTCAAAGAAGCAAGGCGACGTAGGAAGTCTTATGATGTATCCTATCTTAGAACTTTCCTCAAGTGTCCCCATGTGAATATTAGAAGATGCCTCAATGCCCAAAGGTAGAAGCAATCCAATCCCATGTGTAGAACTAGGAGGTACAAGATCCAAAGACAATGAAGATGGGATAATAGTGATGAAATTACTATTGTCAAAGAGGAGTTGAATATCCTCAAGAAGTGTCATCCAGATCTAGTATGAGGGACTCTGCAAAAAAAGAGATGTCTAGTAGAAATTGGTCCCAGTGAAGTTATTACAGAAGACATAAATGACCCTGCTGCAAAGAATCACTGGAAGCTCTTGAAGAAACAACTCTGAACTCTTAAGTAACAATAGTTATTGTAGGAGTGTCCTTAACTATAGATGGGGTATCAATGTATGTCAACCAAATAGACTGATCATCCCATGAGAATGTGTCCGCACAAGATGAGGCAATAGAAGTCTCAGTATCATCACAAGAGCTTCATCATCCAAGGAAACATCACTATTAGATGAAGATTTAAACTCTCCATACAATTGCTAGCTAATGGTCCATGTAATGAAAGGGCACTTAGTGTGCTCTATGTGATGTAGAATATCCTAAAAAATAGTAAGACATATTAGTACATAGACCATGTCATTATTGTTAAACCATGCATTCTTCTATTCATAGTCACTTGGCTTAGGAACACGTCCAAGGAGATAGGGCAATAGATCCTACTGAAGACAATGATTTTTTATCCCTTGTTTCCAAGCAAAATAGTTTTGAGGTTATCTTTACAATAGAAGGATGGAAATAAATACCAAAATCCATGATGAAATTACCAATAAATGTAACTTTATCTCAATTTATAATTACAATAATCCAATAATTTGAACCCCCCAAATTTTAACACTTTATAATTTAGCACTATTTATGATGAAAGTAGGTCCAATGAATTGGAAATGAAAAATATGAACTTTTGAAGAAAATATCACTAAATTTTGAGTTATTAATCAAAAGTTATTGCAATATTAAATTTCCAGCAATAATGACCTATTAGAAAAACTTATGATGTAGTTTCTACAAGTTCCACTTGCTGAAAAAAATAACTACTAGATACCCACAAAGTTTCCTAGAAATAATTTTTCTTCCCAACATGCAAAAGATACAAATCTGATCCAAATTTGAATTTGTCCTATGAGGAGGGTAGTTGTGCCCTACTATTTGGACAACTCCTTTTGTAAAATCTACTTGCTACCTACAAAATCTAACAAATACCCAAAATGTTTTATGATGGTGTGAACAAAACCCATAAAGCATTTTTCTTCTTAACATTTAGAAGATGCAAATCTAATGTAAAAATATGCCTCTGCCAATAAAAATGGCTACCATACACAAGTAATCCAATTCTAATGCAATGCAAATAATGTTTTATAGATAAAAATAATATTAATTACTGAACCAAGTAATAGAGTACAAGATTGGCTCTAATACCATGCAGGAGTGTGCAAATATCTTCTGGATCAAATGCATGTACTAGTTCAAGCTAAGTGAGTCAAGCACTCACATGCTCTTTGCTATGAGGTAAATAGAACATATAATGTAAAGCAAATACAAAAATTATGAACAAAATAGTTGAATGCATGAATTAACTCACAATATGGATGTATATATAGAGCAACAACCATTGAAATTTAATGGAGCCTTAAATTAGGCATGTAACCCACTTAATTAAGACAGGTTAATAATAGCATATGGCTAAGAATAGACATGTAGCTCCTACTCAACTAGTACTCATAAATAAGGTTAACTCCTATGCTAACAATTACAAGATACATTCCTTCCTTTTGTAGATTAGACTACATTTATTTGATGTCCTAGAACCACTGTGAGGCAATTGTAGACCAGAAAATTGGCTCAATGACCAACCATTTGAATGGAAATTAACCTTGCATTTATACAATTTGAAAAATGATGCCTTAAATCCATTTGTGGGAATTTGATATGCTTCAAGAGGGTCAAATCCAACCACCACATTGAATTCAGATGGAAATGCATGGACCATGAGATCTACCTAGAGTAAAGTGCAAACAACCTTGAAGAAGTAAAAGTGAGGTTCTCACTCAAAATGATTAGTTAAAGACGTCAAACTAACCATTAATTGTGACACATGATGTTTTTGGCACACCTGGAAGCTTTCTAGAGGAATTATGAACTTTTCATAAATTTGATGGGTTACCGCACATTGGGATTGGATATGCAAGAGAGGAAGAGATACTACAAGATGGAGAAATTTCAAGGAGGAATGGTGTAGAAATTCACAATGAAAGTGGATGAAATAAGTGGAAGAGGAATCAACATCCTAGAAGGCATCAGGGTTGCACAAAGAGGGAGGATGAAGCATTTTGGCCATTTGGAAAAAAATGTAGGAAGATGCAACAAGAGGATGCGGGAAAGTCATAACATTATGTAGCATGCCATAAATCTATAAAAATAATTTTTGTAGGTTGAGAGGGGCAAATAGGATATGCCATAATGAATGACCATTTGAAAACATTGAAGGAAAGAAGTGAAGGCAGGGGACTTTGGCAGAATAGGGGGTCTAAAGGGACATGTGGTAGCATATTGCATATCAAAATTTTGGATAGGGACTTGCTTTAGAACCTACAATGTAAAGGGGGCAGGCAATTTAATTTACATGTGCCACATGGAAATAAATGTTTAGATGAGAGAAACCAAAGGAAAAGGAATCTTGTGGGTAAAGAACTTGGAACAAGATTTCATGGGAAAAAGAGGAATTATAGGAGCATATCAAGATCTCACAAACTAAAAGTAAAGGCAATGAGAAAGGCCTTGTGGACAAAGAGGGAATTTCCATACGGGGTTGGGATTCCACAAAATATGAAGGAAGAGGAAAATGCAAAGAAAGTGAAGGCAAATGAAAGGAAAAAGTGTTTGTGGGGATGAATGTGGATGCAAGAAAAGGAAGGGGAACTAGACATGTAGTATCTAGTTCAAACTTTGCATCCAGTAGGAGGCGAAAAACCTACAAAGTACAAAAAATGCTCAAAATTGACAATGAAAGTGTCACACTTATATTTTTTAGATTTTTGGCAGATTTTACACATGATAGATGCATGGGAAGGTAAAGAATAATTTTAACACAAAAATTTGACTAAGGAAAACCCATTTGAAGATCTCTTAGATTAGTTACAAACAATTGGAATACACCTCTAGGATAATAAAGGGGGCAAAAGTCTTAGGATTTTTCAAGTTTTGAGTCTCGGTGGAGTCATGCTCCAACATTATCTCTAGTTGTGGACATGTGCCTTTTGTAGGCAGAGTGAGAATCCATCTATCTTTAGAAGGTATAGCAGAAGGAAAAACATAATGAGGAGAGACACAGGGGAAACAAACACAAGGGTAAACATATGTACCTAGAGACAAGAACCTACAACAATTTGAGGCATGAATCAAAATGAAATTTGAGGATGGCTATAGATAAAATTTTAGCACACTTGCCAGCTAGACCCTACAAAAAAGGTTCATGGACAAACTCCTACACACAAGTTTGTTATCTCTATTAAAGACAAGATGAATATAAAGAGCTAATATCATGTGCATGCAAACTTTTAATGTTGAGATCATCATGCTGGAAGTACAAATGGCTATCAATAAGACATGGCAACCATAAATAATAAGGCCCATCAACATGTTGACCCACATGGTAATATTCACCTTCAAGATCCTTGGTAGTATGATGGATATCTATATGTACACACAAATCATCATGAAGAAAAAGATCCTCCTAAAATTCAAACTAAAATGTATCTAGCAAAAGTGCAAATTCAAGTTGGGCTATATCATGTGACTTCTCAAATTCATTAAAATTTTGTAACCGAGTTGCTCCATAGGTATTGATGTATTCCTCCATGATTGAATTAAAACCTTGATCCAAATCTAATTCTTGATGTCCAACATATAATTTTGAAATTTAAGGAACTTTATGTGAAGACTCAGAATCTTCAAATTGCCTCACTATTTTGGATTCTTCAATGCAACCTACTGCAAAAATACTATTGTTAAGAAATTGATCTACAATTTTTTCTTTTTCTTCTCCTTTTAAAAAAGCAACTTGATCCTTCTAAGAACACACAACCAATTCAGAACACTCAACCAATGAATTCAAAAAGGTGTCGGCAATGCAATCCTTATCAGAAAAAAATAGTTGCTCCAAAGCAAGGTCTAAAAATTCATCTAGGTCTAGATCATACACACCTTCACATTCATTTTGATCATTTGGTATAGGGACGGTATGAACATCATCCTTAGGATTAATAAATCAAGGAAGCACATCCTTACTTCCATCCACAACAACAATATCATTATCCAAGGCAAGGACCTCAAACTAAAATTCAGTGTCTACTCCATTTTCTATCTCAGATTGGTTATCACTAAGCATAGATGAATTACAATCATCATTGACTTCAGGTTGGGATTCAATCAACAAAGTAACATCATCATTGTCATCATCATCCCCAAAGGATGATGCATCCAATTGAAAATAAGTGGCAACACTATCTTCACTATCTCCACAACTATCATATGATGTTGCATCATAGAGCTCAACCCTCATGATTACACACCCAACATGATCCACTGTAATGTTCTCCACTGTAAATATTCCATATTTTACAACATTTTCCTTTAGGGATAGCAAATTTTTAATATAATCACGCCTCATTTTTTCAAGGGCATCAAGGCATGTATAAGCTTGTTGTAGGCTTGTTAGTTTTAAATCCTTCTACACTAAACTCAAACCATCTTCATATGCTTCAAAAATATGTCAATAAAAATAGAGGCAATAGGTTTGCAAGCAATTACTATTTTGGAAAAAAGAAAAAACAAACCTATGACTAAAGTTCATACTAGATTATCCCTCTTGCCTTTAAATATTTTCCAATTGTTGGACAAGAGTAGTAGGGTCTAGATTACTTGCATACTCCTCAAATGAAACCACCAAGTCATTCCAAGAAACAAAGTGATATTCTGGAAGACCACCAAGACATTTCATTTCCATTCCACTTAGAGATCTAGAAAAAAATTTCATCCACATGTCCCCATCTTCAAATTGAAATTTATCCATTCATGAATTTTGAAAATCTAGAAAAATGAGCACATCCATATTAAAGATCACATCCATCAAAGATAGGCATTTGATTGTAGACCTTACTTGGGATGGATTGAATTTCACAATTAACCCAAGAATGGTCCAGCTACTTGTTGGTGGTATTAAGGGGAATGGAACAAGACTGAACAACTAGTGTTTTTTGTGGTAGTAGGATGAGCATGGGATTACAACCTAGCCTTAAGTAGCTTGGTGTAATTATCCAATTCTTTTAGCTGCAATTATTTTTCTTCAATTTATTTTCACTACCTAACCATTACATTTTGATTTTGCATGTATGCTTGGGTATTTTGAGAATACATTGAAGATGCAGTATGTCAATTAGGGCTAGAAAAGGATGCATCACTATAATTATCTGGTTCATACTCATCAACATAATATTTAGGGCTTGAATCATAAGATGGAACATAAGAAGGGATTACCCTACCAATATATTCAAACCTAAAGGCCATGACTAGAAATTTAGGCATCCTAAAATAGAAATAAATCACTTCTAATTAATATAATTCCAAAGAAACAAAAGTCACACCAAGGAGAAGAAAACTATCATGTACCTTCACCTTCTATAGAAAAAATGGGAAAATGGATTGTGTACCACCAGTAATCATGTACCAATCCATAGGAACATTGAATTGTCACAACATATTTGCCACCTCATACAATGAGGAAAATCTTGGAACAAATAGAAGTACCAAGGTAACAAATGATTCTGGGTTGACATCCACTATCAAAGTTTTCAATAAATTTCAACCCAACAATTTGTTTTCTTCCTCGATGCCATTTTGTTGGTGCAAGTTGACAACATGCCAACACCACACATAGTAGAATGTAATACTTCAATGTCAACAAGATTTCTTCAATAAATTACCAGGGTCTATAGGATGAAATCAATAGTTTATTTCCCTAACAATGGTGCCATTCTATTGGGATAATTTGATAAGCTTCCAGCTTGAAACACTAACCAAGATGCAATGCTACAAATTTATCCAATTTACCAGGGCATGAAAAATAGAATCAAGTTTAAACTCTCCCTCAAAATTTGGTGCCATTTTGTTGGGTCTCAAAACTACAACTCCATAATCCTAAAGTATATTCTCACCTTCAAGGCTATGGGGCATCATCAAGAAGGTAAAACATGGGTTCATCAACATATTGAGGATGGTTAAATACCAGTTGTTGAGAGTAGGTAATCCATCCTACACCTTGAGCTTAGCTAGAATCGATAGGGTATTCCTAAATGTAATCCTTAATATGATTTCATCACAATGGCAGGTGAACAAGATGAACCACTATAGGGTGAGTGCAGGATCATCGTGGGCCAAATAGTGGCAATAGGGAAAAAAACACGTCTTTACTTAGCCAAAATAATGAAAAGGAAAAGTTTGATTTTTTTGGCATGGATATCCATTTTGGACACCATAAAAAGTAAAAATGGGGGCTACATTTTGTGAACCCGCAGCTTACAAAATGTAGACCTCTCAAAAATGGATATCAAAGTTGTGAAGAATGAATATTCGATTTGAGGTAAGTGTGATTCTTGTTTTTCTTTTGTTTTTTTTGTAAATTCAAGTAATTTTTTTTTTAATCCTAAATGGGTATGTTTATATTTTAAATAGGTAAAATAGATGAAAGAACATGAAAACTCAAACCCTCCCCCACCAAACCCTCCCCCACCAAACCCTCCCCCTCGAACAATTGAAGAGAAAATTGAAAGAAATATTGATCAAATAAGTAGGATTGTAGAAATTTATCATTGCCACCCTTGATTGCCATCAATGACATCAAATTTAGAGGGGATTATTACTCATGTTTGAACTGTCACAAGCCAAGATGAATCATTTAGGCAATGGTGAGAAACCAATAAGGTGGAATATGCTAATGGTTTATCATACGATCAAGTGAAAGAGTTAGACATTACCAAAGCTATGTTAGCCCAATATTTTGTTAATCCTAAAACTAGATTGCATGTCAATATTCATAAGCCTAGGTATTCAATCAAATGGTGTAAACATGAGGGTATTAGTTAGAATATTTGGGATCGTTGGTGGATGGTTTTTGATAAACCACACAACAACAATTTACATGTACCTATGTATTTCCTTCATAAACTATATGCAGAGCTTTTAATGAGTCACCATGTGAATTATTTTGATTTTAGAGAGTTCCAAGGAGTAGCTAAGGGAATGCCTCAAGATAGACCTAGGGCAATGAGAAAAATGCAAGGTCCTTTTATTCCCCCTCCTCCTATCCCTTCTCCATCTCCAATTCAGCACCTAAACATTGTTGCAAATGCAACACAACATGGCCTCATTGCCATACACTCTTTGACTAAGAACTTTATTACATAGACCTCTTAGCTTTCATAACCACATGATGTTGGTGGTCATATTGGATCACCTAATGTTACTAGACCCTCTTCATCCACACATGTTTGTGTGCCTCATCATTGCATTTTTGCAATCAATTGTGCTTAGGTGCTCTTATGGAGAATAGTGAGCCACCACTGAACACTTCAAAGAATGATTTATCTCATACATCGCCTTCATGAGATGAGGCAGCAGGGTCCAGAATTAAAGCTGAGGGGTCGAGTACAAGAGCAGAAGCACATACATCAGTGGGTAGAGAAGGAGAGGAGCATGGACAATCTTTTATGGAGGTAAAATTTAAAGTTAAATTTCATGGTGTATTCCATTTGAATAACACAAACATAGATTAGTACTAATGTATCTAAGGGGGATAATAGCTGATAAAATAGGAGGAGTTGATATAAGTTCATCATGGAACTCTTTCTACCATCCAATTTGGCTTGGACTTGCTAGTATAATTTTTTCTAGACATCAACTTTTTTTATTGTATGCATTTAATTCTTTGTGAGTAATTGTATATTAATTTATATGTTGATGTTACTTTACTTTTATACTCAATCCAAAATGTGAATGATGTGGCATCATTTCCAATGGTCGTTAGTCAAACTCCTGATCAACACAAGGGACCATCATTCATGGAATGACTTTCTGGATGCCAACAAAGGGTGGAGGTAATTTGATTGAAATGTACTTTAATTGATAATTTAGAAAACTTGAATATTTGATTATAGTCATTTAGATAAACAATAAAAGAGAGAATCATGGTGTTTGTTACATGTTTGATCATATAAAACAATGGTTAAGAGAATGAAAATGAGAAAGAAAGAAAGAAACATATATTATCCACTATTCATAATATAGATTTGAGCTTTACTAACACATTAGTTATTCATTTAAATATTCATCCAAATTTTGCAATTGATTTGAAACTAATTTGATTATGTGATCCATTTTAGTGCATTGATTGATTCATCTTATGAGGATTCCATTATGGCATATAGTGTTCATCGATCAACAAGATAATTGTGTGTATTGATAAATTGATGCTATATCATTTACATACACACATCAACATATAAAAAACACATAAACATACAAGGAAACTAAAATTCTATAAAAATATAGATCATATAGATGCCCATGCCATAAACCAATAAATATGAGGACCAACCATACATATCATAGTGTCCAATACCAAATGTCATCAACATAAAAAAAATCATAACATGATCAAGCACATATAATGCAAAACATAATTGATGGAATGGTTAGGATTTTCGACACTTGACCGATAGACTCTTTCACCAATAGGGAAGAAAAAGGTAAGTTCAACAAAAGGCAATTTTGCCAATATTAGGCAAAAGGGCACAATAAGAAATGGTTCTAAAAAATTTAAATTTTCTGGTAAGGGGCAAAAAGCAAAGCAAGGGGAAGTTCAGAAAATGACTATTTTGCTGATAAAGGTGCCAAGGAGTAAAGTTCTAAAAAGGTGAAAATCATCGATAAAGTGATAACGAGGCACCATTCTCTTGGTTTGAAAAAATGGAGATTCACCGATAAAGGCGAAAAGGTAAGGAATATGGTCAAAATTCATAATTCTTCATTTGCTGATAATAGAGAGATAAAGGGAGTGACAAAGAAAAGTTATGAAAAGATCATTTTTGATGATAAAGGAAAAATAGCTCGAAGTTCGGCAAAGGTGAAAGTTGCCAATAGAAGCAAAGTGGCCATGGTTCCTCAAATCAAAGATTTGCCGATAAAGGCAAATAAGTGGGGGTAAAGTTCTAAAAATTGCAAAATTATCGATATAGCTGCTAAAGTGACAAGGAGAGAAAGGAGAAAAGTTTAGAGAAAGTTGCTTTTGCCAACTAAATGACAATACAAGAGAATAGAGGGGAACCAAGCAACATAGGCCAAGTTCTAGAAAATGCAAATTTGTCGATAAGGCAAAATGATGATTTAGATAGTCAAGAAAGGTAGCAAGAAGAAAATCCAAAAAATGAAGATGATTGGCTATTAGAATGAGAAAATGCATAAATGTACAGTTAGTGGTTAGATGGCTTGAAACAAAAAAATTGAACGATACATTGGAAATGCTATGAATACCTGAAGTAGATAATTCCCTAAATGCATGCCATGGTTTTAGGATACATAAATGCAAATTTGTACTCAGCATTAATGAATTATAGGCCAAAATTGTGCAGGTTGTTCAAATAGTGAAAATTCTTCAATCCATCAAGGACCAATCTAAAAATTTAGTGTTGCAGGTGGTAGGGAAGGATTAGAACCTTCCCTCGTTATTTCACAGAGTACAATTAGAGTGAAAGCAATCTTTTTTTGATTGTTTGTAGAGATGACATAGTATAGGTTTTGTTTATCCAATGGGAAAATCTTCTAATAGATTGGGATTGGAGTTTATTATAGCATGATGTGTACTCATTGACTGAGTGTTGTATTGAGAAGTGGTGGACTCATTTTGAATTGAATTACTAAATATGCAGGGTTGAGATTTGTATTAAGGGTTGGTCATTTTGGCATTTCTCAGTAGGATTGTGAGCTCCAGCAGGCAAACTAAGAAAGGATATTTTGTAGGCTTTGTTTATACATGAATCAATCATAAGTGTATGCAATATAATTTAAATCTTTGTATACGATTGTTGTTTTTATCCAATGTTCTAGGTGTTTTTCTTAGTAAATTGTAATTGCAATTACAGTTTGCTTTTGCCACATTTAATTGTATGATTGTAAGCTCTGATTTGATGAATGTGATAGTTCTTAATTTATTACCAAGCTTTGTGGATGATCATTTCAGTATCGCATAGGGATGAACATGGTATAGTGCGGGATTGCTAAGTATTTGCAGTAATCTAGTATTAATTTCTTTCATTTGAATCATCAAGTAGGTAGTTATACACTTCTATGTGATTATTTCCTCTATTTCACATTAGACTATGTAGCCCAAGGGATAGGCACCAGTTTGAGTAGCCTTAGATCACACATCTTATCTTAAGAAGCAAAAATAGTCTTAGTGCATCCTCATTGTGTAGGATTGCACTTGTCAGCTATATAGGAGTCATACAACAATGAGCTTTCCTTAGTTTAGTGATAGATTTGGGATTAAGAAAGCAATCTGGGTTTGGTTGTTAGCATTTTTAGTTGTTCATCTAGTTTAATTTTAATACCTATTTAGGTATAATACCCCTTGGATTATCCCTCCAGAGTTTAAGTTGAGCTCGAAGAGTAGAGGAGTTTACTCACTCCTATCGTTGGCCAAAATTGCCCAAAACTTGTTGATAAACCTCTTCCTATCACCCTGATGCCAATCCTCGGCCTATGTGATTTAGGAAAATTTTAGAGTTTTGTGTCATTATTTTGGGAACTAACAAATCTGAATCTTTCTTCTCTTCCTAGCCACTCTACGTAATTATAATTTAATTAATTCAATTTATTTTTTTGATCCAATTGTAATTTTTTGTGTAATTAACCCAATCAAATTAAGTGTATGAGAAGGGGAGTTGTGAGAGAATACTTGTATGGTCCAAACAATTTCTTCATCTTCATTTCTAATTTTGATTTATTTTGATAAGAAAAAGGATTGTAATTTTTTCTTCAATTTTCATTGTAGAATCAAAACTCTCACCAAACTCTTCATAGAATGCTACATGCATTCCTCATGTGATTGGAAAAAAAACTACCAATTCCATCACTTTCAATGTGGTTAGAGCTTTGTTTTCTTCAATGACAATCATCACTAGATCATATTTTGGAAGGAGATATCAAAATCTCCTTTACAAATTTTTAGCTCTATTATAGTTTCCCCTTGATTCCTAAGTTGGTTTACTATATCTAAAATCTTTATGACAAAAAATGCTTTAATGAACTCAACTTTTCTCATCTTTAAAGTTTCAAAATATCTTTAGTTATAAAACTTACAATAAAACAAATATCGTAAATTTATTATAACAATTAAAAAAAAATTCTATATATTTAAAATTAAAAAATATATTCAAGATAATCTAAGAGTTAAAAGATTCTAGAAAGAAAAAATCATTTATATTATTTTTAAAGATATTCTAATATAACATGTATTTCTATTAAAATAAATAAAAATTAGAAATATTTTTTAAAACTTAATTTTCTTTATAAAATAATATATATTATAAATTAGAATAATATCCCTTTGAAAAGTGGTGGACAAGAAAAAGAAAGAAATAATAAGAAGGGATATAGAGTCTCATAAAATGAATTTACAATCACACTCCAAAATGGGTGATAACGTCTCCAATTTAAATTCTAATGCATCCCATTTATAGGTCTAATGCACTTTTTCATGGGAGCTATTCCCTTGACAACAATTTATCTATCAAAATAAATAAATAAATAAATTAGAATAATATATTGCATTTCTATATAATTAATTTTTACAATTTACTAGTAGCATATATTAAGTTATATAAAAAATATAACAAGTCAAAGCTGTCAAACTACACAATCTAATAAATTTTAAAATTGTAAAATACTGAAAAAACAATCCAACAACCAAATTTGAGGCATGCATGTAGGGAACCCAAAAAAAAAAAAAAAAAAACTATAAAAGGTCTGAATACTGTCCTAAATTAATAATAAAATTTGCATGTTTTAATAAACAACACAATAAATTGCTCCCTGATCATTATTAACTCCTCAATAGATCTTCTGACTCACGCTCTATTTTATATTGGTTAATCTTTACCATGAACCATATAAAGCTATAAATATAAATAGAGTTCTGAAAAACTTATTAAGCTGCACTTACAAATAGAAAATACAACTACTCATTCATTGAAGGACTGTTTTATGTAAAGCAAGGGTTGAGTTTCTGGCACACAGCAATGGAGGCCACAAGGAATGAAAGAAAAGGAAAAGGTGGAGATGAAGCACAAGAACAAGTGGAAATCAATGCCCGAAAAATAACAAACCTGCTGAAGCCTTTTCGCAAGGAACATATGTTTGAAATTCTCAGCCACGCTGTTCGCAAGTATTCCGATCTGTTAGAGTACATAGAAAAAGTTGCTGAAAATAATCCTGCCCACAGAAATCTTCTTGTTAGTGGCCTCAGTCCGAACACCACCTCAGAAACCCTAAAATCCATATTTTCTTTGTACGGAGAGATGGAAGAATGTAAGGTGGTCATGGACGAGGACATTGGTAGATCAAAAGGCTATGCATTTGTTACTTACAAGCACATGGAGGGCTCACAGCGAGCCCTCAAAGACCCCTGCAAGAGAATTGATACGAGATATACTCTATGCGAGGTTTTTTGTGAAGAAAATAAGCCTGTTGAGCCAGTTATTGAACGAATGATTTCTGTAAGAAATGTCCCATCTTACATGCATGACGAAATGCTTTTCATATTCTTTTCTAAGTATGGAGAAATAGAAGCGGGACCCATAAGAATTGATAAGAAGACTGGGAATGCTCTTTTCATATATGTGACTGTTGAGGGAGCTAGGAAGGCCTTTGTGCACCGATTGAAGAATATTGGTGGGCATGACATGGTCTGCAGTATGGCCAGTGGAGATTGCTCTGTGGACTCTAGTGAAGTGGAAGTGGCTCCTGTTAATGCTGCAAATTTAACAATGCCATCAGAGGGGGCACACCATAGCTTTCATCCACATGGGATTTCAGTATTGGGTGATAACACAAAGTTTCTTAACATGAATTTCCAAAATATTGATGCCAATTTGTCTACACAGGGAGATGTTGGAAGCTACCAGGGTGGGATTAATGATCCTAAAAACAAGGAATCAAATCTGCTACAGAGTTTAAATTGGGAACCTCAGCATGTGGGGCCTCATTTTGGACCCCAAATCGGTCATTCTAATAATCAGCATTTGGCTTCTTGGATAACTTGGACCAGACTACATACTTTCCACAATCAACAAAGTGTAAATACGCCTATACCTCATCCTTCACAAACTGGGATGAATGCCTCCAGTTCTTCTCCACATTTTCCAGATACTGATCTAAGCCTGGGTCTTCTCTCAATTTCCCAACATGACTCACCAGACGTAGAGCACAGTGCAGAAAGTAGCTCCTGCTCCTCCTCTTCAGGTAACTGTCTAGTGCTTTTGATTTGATAAGATCTTCATTTTAGTGGTATTATTTGTTTTCATTAGAATTTGAATATTCATGAATACATATTTTGTTTTCTTGAGATTTTCGTAAGTGAGATCGTTTGGTTTCATAAGAATTTCACTAGCTACTATTGACTGCAGATTTTGTTTTTAATCAGAATTTCATTTTAGTGGTGTTTTTTTGTTTTTTTAAAGGGTAAAAAATTATTAATAAAGAAACTGCAAGTACCACCTTCAGAAACAATAGAGAACCAGAAAAGAACACCATCACTATAACCAACCAAACCAAAATCAGGTGAACCTCCCAAACCTCAAAGTTCCCTCCCAAACCCCAGAGTCCTGAAGAGGGACCTTAGCTATTCATCCATATTGGCTGTATGGTTTCTTGAAGTTAGTGTTTGCTTAGTATTGTATGTTTATTTTCTTGAAAATTTTCAAACACTAAACTAAGGAAAGTTGTTTGGTTTCTTGAATTTCATTGTATTGTTTAGGATTGATATGTTTAGATGTTTGAAAATTGTATGGTTTTGTCAGGAATTTTAGGATTTGTTTTTGAATTGATATTATTAATAGTAATAGTTGTATTTTTAGGTTGAATATATTTATATTATAATATTTTAAAAGTCTTTTTTTAAGGTTAATATTTTTTTATTTTTAGGTTCTTGAACTCAAAATTGCATGTAAGGATGCATGTAAAGATTTTGAAGTGTAATAAAAATTAATTTTGTTCTTTTAAATATGATAGATGTAAAAACAGTAATAATTTCTTAACATTTTATAATTGAACGTATTTATCAATATTTTAGAGATTTAAGAATCAGTTTTAATAAAATAACAGATTTTTTAATAAATATATATTAATTGTTATATTATTTTTTATATTTGAAATAAAAATTTATTTGTTTTTACTAAATTATATCATAAATTTTTTAAGTTTATATATAAAATGAATGGTTTTATGTTAAACTTAGATTATTTTTGTAATTTTATTTGAAAGTGCAAGTATAAGTTCAACAAGATTGATTCTTTGTAAACTCATTCAAGACTATTCAATTTCACCAACAAATTAGAATCCCTTTAACTATTTTTTCTTTTTACATATATAAAACAATTTTAAAAAAAAATCTATATTTTTTACATAATATAATTAAATCTACTCATTATTATTTTAGAAACTTAAATAATAATTATTAATTTTTTAAAATTTACATAGATTTTTTTTTATAAAATAATTAAATCTATTCATCAATATTTAGTAAAACACACATTACTAAAATTTTCTTAAATATAGATTTTTTTAAAAACAAATTTAACTAATATTTTAAAAGATTAATATTGAAGTATAACATTTTTTTTAAATTAATATTTATAAGTTACATTTTCTAAAATTTAATATTCAACTATTACAGTATTCAATTCTATTTAGATTTTCTTAAATTTAATATTCAACTATTAAGTTCAATATTTAACTATTACAATTTTCATAGATTTAATATTCGACTATTAAATTTGAACTTTTACAGTCTTCTTAATTTTAATATTCACCTACTTCCATCGAAGGCTTGAATTGCATGTAGTTTGGCAGGTATTTATATCATTGATGCTCTAAATTGTATCTTTCATGATTGATTTATTAGCAAAGGTTTTATGTGTGCAGATTGATTCCAACCAGATGTGGAGCGTCAGCGAAACATGAAGATCTTAATTAAAGTTTCGACCTACTCATTTTTAGATCTTTTATGTTCTAATTTTTAAAAAAATTCTTATTGTAACTAAATATTATTTTGGGTGTTATTATGAATTTTTATATGGTTATTATTCTAAATATTATTATAATTTTTTTTAGATTTTGTAATTAGAATATTATTTTGGGTGTTATTATGAATTTTTATATGGTTATTATTCTAAGTGTTATTATAATTTTTTTTAGATTGTGTTATTTTAGAAAAAATAAGTGCTGATATTTTTTTAAAAAATTATTTTATTTTCTAATATTTTTATATTTTCTTTTTAATTTTTCTAAAATATAAATTAGTATAACTATCTTTAAGTACATATGTGACAAAGAATTTTAAATGTCAATATTTAAAAAGCATTTTAAATATGTATCTATGTTATGTGTATATGTATGTGCAGCTGCTAACTGCTGCCTTTGGCAGTCTTTGACTGCTCATCTTTGTAAATACATTCTTTCAATAAAAAGGAAAAAATATTTAAAAAGTAAAATTATTTTAATTTTATATTTAATAAAATATTAGTATAAGATTTTTAATTCATTTTAATATTTAATATATCAAATGTAATTTTATTTTTTAAATAACAATAATTTTTAACTATCAGTAAATTTATTTATCATTTAAAAATTTAATTAAAAGTTATTTTATTTTATTTGTTTTGTTTACTAATAGTTGTATTTATTTATTTAATACTCATTTTATTAATTGAATTTGTTTCTAATTTTAATTTTATTATTTTATACCTTTTAAGTATATAATATATATTAATTTTTTAGTTAGAATTTAAAAATTTTATGGTCTTAATAATCATCTATTTTTAGGTTTATAAAATCAATAAATTATTTATAGTTTTTCAATTATGAAATTATTTTAAATTTTAATATAATACTTTAAATATTGTATCATATATTTTCTATTTTCATTGGCCTAATAAAATCATCTATTTTTAATACATTTAGGTTGTGTGAATGTTGATGTATCCATGTAGATAAAATATATTTAAGTTTAAATTCAGGTCCATGGTATTCCAAGGGTTGAACTTATAATATTTCTTATATCAATGCTTGTTAGTACTAGATAACCTCCAAATATGCTCACCATTTGTGAATGCAACTTTATCTCATGACTTGGATATTTCCCTCACTTAGCATAATAATGAAATGAACAATACAATGTTTTATGGTCTGCATTATCAATCAATAAATATAGTCAAAAGAACTAAGGTTTAATTTAACAATAGAAATATGTCAATTATAACTTCAATTATAATAGATTATATAATTTATAATTTATTGTTCACTTTTGTTTATGCATGCATGCATATAAGCTATTGTATACAAGTACTTTCACAGTTTAATTTATTTTGTTTCTTAATATTTAACAAATATTTCTTGTAAGGAACAAATTCAACTTTATCTATGTTAGTCATAGTTGTGTTTAGTATGAACCAAACTTGGAGTCAAAGTCAACCCTAATAACTATAACACCCAATAAAATCATGATGTATTCAAATTACAAGAATTTATTGATCCTAAATTGTTATCCCATCTTTCTCTAAATTATTGTCATGGGCCAATAAATACTACTATTACAATACTACAAAGGGAAGTACTCACCACTAAATGACACTTTGTATTTTATGTTGATTTTCTTCAATGATTTTATGTACAATCATTATTACATTAAATTGAGAGTTTAATATATTATTCATATATGAAAATGAATATAATTTTTTTTTTTTTTTTTGGGAGGATGATGTTTCAACTATAAATAAGTCATATCCTCGTTAAAAGCATGAAAAGATTTCATTTAATATTTAAGGCATGGACAACCTAGAACAAAAAGAGTGTAAATTATCGGGGGAGACAAATGCCTGTAAACTCCATTAGAGCATATATGACCTCCAACAACTACCATTAAGCTATAATTGACATGCGTTTGAATCACCCAAGGGAAAAGCTGAAGATGGATAGACAATTTGATGGTGTAGTTATGGGTGCGAAGGTAGAAAATAAATGCAGTAGCTAGGGAGCGCTGGAGTGAGGGACGTCCATTAAAGAGATAAGGAATATCATGTGTTCTAGAGTTTTCAAGGGAGAGAGTTGACAAAGACTTTGGTTGATCATCTCTTTCAAGCTCTCTCCGTAGCCAGACTGCATGTCTTTTTAGGCAACGTCAATTTGGAAAAGGGGGAAATAATTGGGTTGAGCTTGGAAAGAAAAATCAAGAGCAGTGCAATACACATTCCTATAGTCCCTAAAGGCTATGCAGACTCAGCATGGTGTTTGAAGGAGGTCTCTATTGGATTGTGAAGTCCAAAAGACACATAATTTCTCCCACCAAATCTCTTGCCTCTTGGTCTTCCTTATCCATTGTGGATATTACTTTATAAGAGAGATGTATTGCTGCTGTTATGTATTGTATTCGCACTTCATATAGAGATAATAAAGTTGTTCCCCTGCTCCTGTGGATGTAGCCAGTTTTTGGTGAACCATGTTAAATTTGTTGTTTCGTGTGTGTGATCTTTATTGTGTGTTTTATTTCACTTTGCTTTCACTGTTCCATTTAATTTAACAATTAGTATCAGGTCAAGGAGCTGGTTGAGAAATTCGTGACGAATTTCGAAGAAATGGAAGAAGCGGACAAGTGGAGAATAGAGAAATTTTCAGGGCAGAATTTTGGACTTTGGAAGCTGCAAATTCATGCCCTTCTAATTCAAAAAGACCTAGCTATCACGCTGAAAGGAAAACTGGAGAAGATGATAGATGATGAATGGGATGTGATAGATCAAAAAGCAGCTGCTACAATTATCCTCTCGCTGTCCAGTAATGTCTTATTTAATGTTGCAATAGAAACTTCAGCAAAATAGATTTGGGACAAGCTTTGCGACATGTATGAGATGGCATCTGCAACCAATAGGGTCTTTTTGTTAAAGAAGTTGTTCAATTTGAAAATGGAAAAGGGAAAAGGATTTTCAAATAACTTGAATGAATTTAACATTGGAATTAGCCAACTAGTTTCTGTAGAAATCAATTTTGATGATGAAATGAGGGCTATGCTACTCTTGTGCTCTCTTCCCAATAGCTGGGATAATGTTGTGATGACGATAAACAATTCAACACCTGGGAGAAGAGGATCCGAAGACAAGGAAAATAAAACAATGTTAAGATTTGATAATGTCGCTACCACCCTTCTCAATAAAGACATGAGGAGAGGACAGAATAATATATCTAGTGAAGCCTTGGTTTTAGGCAATAGGGGAAGAACCCAAGATCAAGGAAAACAAAATAGGAGAAGATCTAAATCAGCGAAGAGATCAAAGTCAAGAGGACAGAAAGAAGGTTGTTGGTTTTGCAGAAAAGATGGACATGTCAAGAAGGATTGTTGGTGTTACAAGAAAGCCCAAAAATAGCTGAAAGAAAATGAGGTTAACATGACTCTTGAAGATGATGGAGGAGCTCTTGTCTTGGCAACAAGTGAAGTTGAAACTGACTCATGGATTTTAGACTCCGGTGCCTCCTTTTATGCAACATCAAATTGGGATGCCTTCAAAACATAGCAAGAAGGAAAATTTGGCAAAGTTTATCTCGGTGACAATGAGCTGTGCGAGATAGTTAGAAAACGTGACATATTGTTACAGCTAAAGAATGGAAACAAGTGGCTACTAAATGATGTAAGACATGTTCCTAAACTTAAGAGGAACTTGATTTCAGCTGGACAACTTGATGCTCAAGGTTGTAGCATCACTTTCTCTTCCAACATTTCGAAAATAAATAAAGGAGCTTTAGTTGTTACGAAAGGTAGAAAATCAGGTTCTCTTTATGTGCTCAAATGTGCCACTGAAGTGGGAGCTATGATGGCCATAGTTGACAGTGGGACAGAACTTTGGCATAGGAGACTTGGCCATATGAGCAAGAAGGAAATGAAAGTTTTCCTCAAAAGAGACCAACTTTCTGGTTTACAATCAGTAGATTTAGAGCTATGTGAGCATTGTATTTATGGGAAACAAAGGTGGGCCAACTTCTCCAAAACTCAACACGACAAGAAGTCAAGACCCTTGGAACTCATGCATTCGGATGTCTTCGGTCCCATAGAGGTAACCTCCATTGGAGGAGCAAACTATTTTGTAACTTTTTTAGATGATTGCTCCCGTAAACTTTGGGTCTATATGCTCAACAGAAAATCAGAAGTGTTTACAAAATTCAAAATTTTTAAGGCTGTTGCTGAAAATTAAATTGGGAACAAAATTAAATGTCTAAAAACTAACAATGGGGGGGAGTTTTGCTCTTTAGCTTTTGATACTTATTGTGCAGATAACAGCATTTAGTACATCAAGGTTGTACCATTTACACCTCAAGAAAATGGTGCAGCCGAAAGGATGAATCGCACGATTCTAGAGAGGGCACGAAGTATGCTCTCTAATGCTAGTTTGAGTTACAAATTCTGGGCTGATGATGCAGAGAAAAAGATCATTCAACTTCATATCAAGGAAAAATTCATTACAAGGTGTTTCAAACCCAAATCTTATCATAAACCAAGGCCTCTACATAGCACATCTTTGCTTTTTGACTCCTCAGTTCCAAACCTAACTTCACAAGGCCTCCTCCTATCTTAGGAATGTCAATTCAATAAAATATTGTAAAAAAAATCTTAGAACATTTAAAGAGTGAACCCAAATAAAATAAACCTCTACTATAGTGGATGTTCTCATCTCTTATAGTCTAATTAAGGACTAATTCACAACCCAGATGCAAAACCAATACATGGCTAACACTTAACAAAGAATGGGAGGGGACTGTGTTTTTGTTTTGTACCTTATGAATGGTAGAGACAAAATGGCATCAAACATAATGGAGTGCTCAACATACGTATGATCTAAGGTAGTATGTGGTCAGAGACAGCAACCCATCGAAGATAAGGCCCATGCCCAAGCAAGTTGCAAAGATGGAAGACAAAGTCTCCAAACGAGAACACAAAACGCAAAGTCAACTATCATATCAAGCACCACCATAGAAATAAGCCAAAAATGTTTGAGGATGTTGTATTAGAGCTTACCAAATGATGTCATATTAGAGAACAACAAAAATCAAGTGGGCAGAAGGGAGAGGAGTAAAGTTTTGCATAAATTTATTAACAATAATACAATTTTGATGTCCAAATAGGAACTTATCTGATATAAGATACTATGCTAAAGAGCACTGACAATTATTGATTAGTATGACTGTGAATTTTGCATGAGATGAATTTGTCATGACAATGAATTGTTGGAAGTGAATTTCTTGACAATGAATTGTTGATAGTAAATTTGCCTGTAGCCAAAAATTACAATTGCATTAGATGGATAAAATCTTCCAAATTTCAATACCAAACTACAAATAATGTAATTTAAAATATTGATTTTATGGTGCTTCCACATTATAGGTTACTGTGCTATGGGAATTACTTTATTTAGAGCAGGGTCATCCCACAATAATGGGTTACACTTTTTGGCCAAACTTGACATTGAAATCAATATTTTGAACTAAATCTTCACATTCTAACACCTATAGTCGCTAAACCATTAGGAATTTGAAGATGATACAAACTAGTGATTTGTGAGATTTTGTTTATAGATTCTAAATATGTTTTTTAAAAAAATTTGGAGTTAAATTGTAAAAATTTTTGCATCTCCTTTGATAACTTGTTTTTAATAGTAAACAACATTTTTTTAAAGTGATGTGTATTCTGTAGCAAATAACTTGTTTCAACAAAGGATAAAATTTTGATTCTTTTTAATTTAGATTGGTAACACTGATATATAGTGTATGCATTTGGTTTCATAATGTTATGTTGAATTTATATTTTTTAATTAATTTTTGAAGTCAAAGCAATTATAATTTAGACATAGGCGTATTCCGTAAAACATAACTTTTTCTGTATGTATGTAAATTCAATTTTTTTTCTTTTGTTGAAACAATGACATCAATACCTAGTGCATAGATATTTTTTAGAATTTTTTTTTCAATTATTTACTAATTTTTCATGTGTGTAGAATAGAGAACTTGATGTTCGGTGAAAAACATACATTCACAATAAATAAAAAATAAATATAATAATCAAATTAAATATATTTAAAATTATATTTTTGGGAAGCTTATAATAAGGACTACATACTAACAAAGCATAAATTTTAAATGAATTCATTTGATCCCTCAAAAGATAAATCAAAAGTGGTTTTTTATCAGCATTTTGATAGGTGTAGAGGAGACTCCATTATAGGTATGGTTTAAAACCAGCAGGGTTCTATCCAAGGGGTCTGAATCTAAGGGGGTTTGATCAAACCCTCTTCAATTAAAATCCTTTAAATGGAACCTTTCAAGGCTTAAATCATTATATTTTCTAAAAATATGTGATTTCAGCAAAAATTAGGATGTCCCAGAAAGTGTAACCCATTATTGTGGCAGCACCCAGCAAAGGGAAACAAGTGATGAAGAATGACTTTGCTCATGTTCACTGTATCACTAGAAGCCTCCTTCAACTCAAGATATGTGGAAGCTATTAGAGTTTGCACCATTTTCTCTCGCATGAATGCATCATTTATATGTTTACACAAGTAGATGTAGAAAACAAAAAATATACTTCTAAAATCTTGTCAATTTTTTGATCCTATGAAAAAACCTAGACCACTTGGAGTTGTGGTGTTGTAACTCATATGAATGTAGGCATCTATAGATCACGTAATAATATGCTTTTACCTAGAAATGATACAAAGTTTTAGAACACCATATCTAGATGTATCTAGCACAACTCTTAAATTAACCTAATTTTGGGTACAGGAAGGCACAGTTTCCTGTGAATCAATGTTTCAATAGTTCTATTTATTTTGCATTTTTAAGCAATTAGATCTTTCATAAAACTGTAGCTATCCAAGGAAACCTTTTTTCAAGGGAGGTTTTGAATGATGGTGTTGTCCCTGCGTCTTACCATAAAAGTTGATGCTAGTATTGTTATATGTAATTTCCTTCCTACCTTTACATTTAAACTTCTTGGCCTTCAAGTTGGCACTGCAGTGGATAAAATACTGAATTGGAAATAATAGTGTGTTATGAAAGTGATGAACCCAATAAACACATGATAAATGTAAATGAAATATGTACTGCAGAGTGCAATTTATAAGAAGCTAGTAAACTTTGAGAAAAGATGTGAAGCTACAACAATCTAATTTACACTTGGATAACAATTCCTTTATAGCTATTTTTAGCAAAAAATGAAGTCTAAATGGAAAGGGAAGCCATTCACCATAGAATCTAGAAAGCCATATGTCAAGTGTTGCCTTGGGAAGTTGAGATGATATGTAACAACATGAAATTCCTCAAGATACAGAGTTTTAGTTATCCAAAAAAAATTGTAGCTCCTAAAGGATCACACAAAATAAACTAGCATATTCATTGAGAACCCTAGTGGAGAGAGTGCACCAAGCAGAGGTAAAGTTCATAATATAGTCCAAATCATACATAAGTGTACAAAATTAAAACACATCAAAATTACTTATTTACATATACAAAATTTGTAGCCCAGTATGGTAGATTGTTTGTGAAAGTACAATTTGTGGAAACAGTAAAATAGTCATTGTTGAACAATTTTTAGAATGAAATTGTTAACAGATAGTGTAAAAGTTCCTTGCAAATGGAATTTGCATAACAAGAACACTGTAGGAGAAATGTCATCTTTATAATCCTCATACGTTATTTCTGCAAGCTTTGGAAAACTTTGGTTAAGGAGGTCTCCATCTAAGCAGCAGTCAATGTTTCCTTCTTTCCTATACAATGTGCAAGCCAGATTGTGATAGTAGAAAAGTTAGGTGGTTGTTTTGCAATATGTGCAATTGGCAAATCCTTTTTCAAGAGACTTGTCAAATAGCATGGAGAGATTACATGTACTACAACAAGCTTCGAAGGGTGGCAAGTGAACATTCTTTGGCTTTAGTGTGCCAAGTACCTATGAAAAAAAATAACTTCTTATGTATTTTGTAGGGAACTAAAATAATTTAATAGATATGTTAGGTAAATGTAAAAAAAAATATTATTTTTTGTGCTCTTGCTTGAATGTTACATTTTGCAAGAGATTACAACTGTACTCTTGTGCATGCATCATTAACCTCCTCAAAAAATGTTTCTTGTGTTGTGTGCATTATGTTTGTGCCTTGGGAACCATTTCTAACAATTTTTTGACAAGGAGGAGTTGCATGTCTATTTTTGAAAACATTTTTTGTAAATATGCACATAAATCTATGTTGGTACTTGAGATAACAACCTACAAAAGAAAATTGTTAATGAATTTAAGTTTATAAGTAAAGTTGAATATGAAAATAAAATATAGATGGTTAGAAATATACAGTTGCCATGTCTTCTTGGAGATCTCCATCTTTGACATGCAATTCAAACTGGTTTTTGTTCAAATGATAAGATGTCCCTATTGCTCCAAATGAACCAACAAAATAGTCGTAGTCTGCTTCTATTAGTTGGGAGATAGTGACATCTGGAGTTAATCTACATTTTTGCCAAACAATTGGCACACTTTCAACTATGCTTCTACTAGTTAAGATAAGGAAACAATTTGCATCACCTCTTTCATATTGAGTTTTAGTCTTGATTAAAAAGTTGGTGATGTGAATGCTAGACCCAACAAACATACGGGACAAGAATGTATTGATTAAATTGTTGCTAATGTTTACAGTTATAGTCATTTGACCGTTGCAATCTACAAGATCCACATGTACTATTTCTATCTTTTTTGGGGTGTTAGTGTACTTGGTATAAGTAGGACCATATACAACAAGGACATCTCCTTTGAATACAAATCCAGTTCGTTCTATGCAAAGCTCCATTATTGTACTGAGTTTTTGGTTTGTTGAAATTAGGTTGTAAAAATGAATTGTGTAGTTAATTTTGTGTTGTAAACATATATTCCAATTGTCAACATTGAAGAATAGAAAATGCACGTTATTCTCAATTGTGTGAATATAAATTAAAGATTTTTCACTATGTATGTTGGTGTTTGTAGAAATCTATGAAAAATGTAGAACCATATACATACCTTGTTTACAACATTTGGTATAAAAGAAGACTATTAAAAATTAATACCTTTCTTTACTGCTTTGAGTAGTCATTCTAGTAGGAGATGTGCTATTTAGTTTGATTCTTTCCAAATGGTTGCAGCAAGAAATGAAATTGTTAGTAATAAAATTTGTGGAAAATACTATTTAATTTTTCATTAATTTGGAAGAATTGACAATTCTCACCATTTTGTTATGCGTTCTGTTGTAGTTATAGAAAATGCATGTTATTCTCAATCGTACGAATATAAATTAAAGATTTTTCACTGTGTATGTTGGTGTTTGTAGAAATCTATGGAAAATGTAGAAGTATATACATAGCTTATTAACAAAATTTGGTAGAAAAGAAGAGTATTAAAAATTAATACCTTTCTTTGTTGCTTTGAATGGTCATTCTCATAGGAGAAGTGCTATTTAGTTCGATGCTTTTCAAATGACTATAGCAAGAAATGTAATTGTTAGTCATGTAATTTGTGGAAAATAATACTTAACTTTTAACTAATTTGGAAGAAATGATATGTCTGACCATTTTGTTATGCATTCTTTTGTAGGTACAGAGAAAGATTCATCAAGATCATCTACATCAAGATCTTCTTCATTGATTTCTATGTTTTTGAGAAAACTACAAAATACTTTTATTTTTTACTTCTATAGTAATCTACTATTAAAATAGTGTTTTTCCTATTACATTTAGATATATTTCTTATATATTTGGAAATTGTTTTGTAGTTGATTTTTGGCTAGTATACATACCTTTCGTGTAATATTATATTGGTTGTATGGACAGTCGCTGCTGGAGTGTTGTTAACTTTATTCATGTCCAATCGCCTTTGACAAAACAAATGTGTTAGTCAGCTATGGTTTTTCAAGAAAATATTTTGTTAAAGAAAATAAATTATGTATGTTGTCCATGTAATTTACTCTTTAAATTTGTGCCTTTTTGTGCTTTTGCAGGTACTAAAGTAGATACTTTGTTTTGCCCAATATTCATGATTTCAAGTTACCTGCAAAACAATATTTGTATTATTTTTCATTATATGAATTATGATCTATATAATAGTATAACTAATGAGTTTAAGTACTATTTTTTAACTAAGAGTTAATGTATGTAGACAATAAAATGTTTTGTTATATAAATTTGTTGCACATGATTACCTTTTCCAAGATGCAGAGCATGTCTAGACAATGTTGGCAACATGAAATAGAAGAGTGCCATGATCTGTCCAATACGATTCAAATCTTCAAATTTTTGTGGTATTTGCATAATTGTTTGTCAACACATGATCAATAATGGTCCTTGAGAAAATTTTTGTATTTTCTTGTAACAAGTGCAAGTTGTGTATTTGCATGTTCTCTTTAAGCATTTCTAATTTTTTTGAGGAGTTGAAAATATCAATGTTGAAGTCACCTACAATATAAATAAGGGTTCTAGTAGAAGCAATTGTTATTGCTTTGTTAACAATTTCTATAATATTTGTAAGCGATGCTGCTAGTCGGGCATAGATATTATAACTATAAAGGCTTTGTTTAGTAAATATCAATGTACTCAATATTGCTTCAACATTATCTTCTATAAGTGGAATTACATTTGATATTTGTATATGTTTTTTTGTGCAGGTCATTATCCCATGTATATGGTATGCTACAGAGCAATTATATTTTGGTAATGCATCATTTGTTATCAGTTTTTCCAAATATGTCTCTTGCAGACAAATAATGTCCGATGACATTAAATCTTTGTCATGTAACTGTCTTGTTTGTGTGGCTGGAAATGATGAGTGTTCAATGTAGATATGGTAATACATGATGTTTGAATTTTGTAATGTATGTCATTTTGAAGAGTCCACTTAGCTACTATTTCTAACTGTGTCATTTAATCTATGATTTCTATTTTTACTTTAAAGTTTTTTTGTAGTTAGAAGGCTTAACAAAAATAATGTTTCAATTGTTGATGTGCAGGAAAGAGCTGTGTAAGTTAACCCATGTTAGAGTACACCTAATGGTTCAAATGCAAGGCCATGCATTGTAAGCCCTTGTGATCTATGTATTGTTCAAGCACATGCTAATTATATTGGAAATTGTTTCCTAACAATATTCTTTTGTTGAGCATTTAGTTTTAGGATTGGTTTGGCAGCTTGGAGTATTGGTACCCATCCATTGTTAATATATGTTTGGTTTAAATGTGATAGTTTTGTAGCTTGAGCTTTTCCTATACAACGATCATTGAATTCAATCCATATAGTGTCCATGTTAGCATGTTGTGTATATGTTTTGAATATTCCATCTGATCCATTTATGAGACCATCATGTGTATCATAGTTTCCACCATAAATTTCAACTAGTATGTCTTTTTTTAACATAATTTGGTCTTCTAGATTTGTATTATTTTTGAACAATTTTTGTACATTAATAGAATTATCTCATTCGTCAATTGCATTTATTGTTATTAGTTGTTGATGTACTGAAATAAATATTTTTTGATTGTGTACATTAACATCTTTTCTCTTGTAAAGAAGAAATGGAAATTTTGGATCAGTAGGTGTAGGATGTAAGAATTTGTTATTCAAGTATGCTATGTCACTATGTATTTGAGAGTTTGTTCGTATTCTATTAAGAATATCAATGAAGTTTTCATCTTTTTGTCTCATAGTTCTTTGTAAGGTATAACATTTGATGTTTTCCTAGAAATTGTATGGAACTAGTTCGATGTCTAATTTTACAGTTTGAAACACTAGACATTCATGTATAGGTTCTGCATGATAGAAATCACCACAAAAAATAATGTCTAGACCACCAAAATATTTAGTAGGTTTTTGTATGATGTCATGCAATCTTTTATCTATGCAACGCAACAGTCTTGCTCTGACTAATGAGATTTCATCAATAAGGATAATACACAATTGTTGATATTCTTTTGTCAATATATCTAATTTGTCTGATCTCAATGGAATAGTAGTGGATTTGTTAAATGGTATGAATAGTGCAAAGTGCAAAGTTGTGCCTCCAATATTGTAAGCTACTTTACCTGTGTATGCAAGTAACAAGCCCTTTATCTTATCTGGGTCACTGTCAATAGAGTTATTGTATATACATAGTAGACCTTGGTATATAAATTTGGTAGTGAATGTTTTTTGTATTCCAGTACCTCCTATTAGAAACAAATGTAATGGTTTAAGTAATTTATGTTGTTTTTTTATTACTATGTCCTTTACTATGGCTTGTTGCTCTTTGTTTAGCATTCTTCGAACATTATAGTATTCTATGTTGTCAACTAAGTTTGGATGTTTAGGAATTTCAAATGGTCTTTGTTGGAAACAAGGCAGATAACTGAGAGGGGGAGGGGTGAATTAGTTATCTTAAATATCTTAACTTTCTTTTCTTCTTTAATATTAATGCAGGATCAAAACATAAGAGTAGAAATAAAATCAACACACATAACACAAGGATTTTTATGTGGAAAACCCTGTTAAGGGAAAAACCACAGGGTGACTAATGCAAGATTGTATTCTCTATTAAAAAAATAAGAAGTACAAAATGGTACTTGGCAATTAGGGCTCACTGCCCGAGCACACTGCTCACAAGAGGCACACTACCTACCAGAGACTCACTGTCTACAAAGTTTATAGAAGGTAACTAGATGTTTGAACTAAAAAGAGGCATCCACATATGCTGAGGTTTAGTTCCAGATAGGCTCAATATACTAATCTACTGCACTTCATTCTTCCTCTACTTTAGTGCTACTATTCTCTCACATACCGGACTTGTATTACTGCTTCCACTCTTCTCTCTGCCTTTCCTCGCACACTATTTCATCACACCACACACCTTCATACTGAAATCCATCTAGTATATATATCCGCACGAAGGATTTCAACATCTTTCTACTCAGCAACTAGAATACTCAAGATATTTACAAAACCCTGATCTATCGGCTGAATCCATGCTTAATATGTGATGCGTATCAAAAACATAGACATAGAAGTCATCAATCATGTCAGCCAACCATGTATGATCCCTCAAATAGTTTGATCACCATCAATTTCTCATCTGGATTAAAGTCTAATGCTCTGCCGGTCAGTTCTTCCTCAGTCTATTCTGCCTATCAGGAACCCAACACTTCGATGCTCATATCTTTTCACTCATTCATCACTGGAGGCTCAATCTTTGGAATATAGTAGTCATGATAGTCCTCTTGACTTTCCCATGTCCATACTTTCCTGAGTTACATCCTCTAAGAGATCCAGACCTGATTGTTAGACCTTGCTGCATGCTCTATTCTTGTTCACCGGACCAAAACACTCTTCAATTTGACTTCTAGTATAGGCATACTATGTGCTACGGATGTGTGGGATAGACTTTGTTTCCATCAATGACAACACTGATGAAGCCACATAGTGTCTCTTGCCAACAATCTTCCATTTGGCATTGATGGCAACACTTAGTGCAAAATGACTAAGTGTCATAGAAAACTCCCCCTTGGCTGATGTTCTGTTTTATGTACACTTTTACTGCAGCTCCCCCTTAGCTAGATTCCACATTTTTCACTACTCCTCACTCCCCCTTTGACATCAATGGCAAAGGATGGAATCTGAACACCAAAATTTTCAAAAATCAAACTATACATAGTTGCATAAGTATATATACATGGTATACTTACATATACTTAAGTATATCCACAAAAATGGTTTTCAACTGGATAAATTCTATTGCCCAACTCTGCTTCATTCTATCTAAAATTGAGATGTGACCAGTCAACAAAAATACAAAAGGTTCTACCGTTCTTAAGTCTGCCGGATCACTGGTCTGGGTTGTGGTATGAGCATCAGTTAAGGCCTCATGCATTGCCTCTAACTTAGGGATAATTATCTTCCTTAGTTCACTCATTCTACTTATTATATTCTTCTTCTCCTTTTCAAGCCTCTTTATTTCATTTATAGTGGCAATAGCCTGGCACTCTTGATTCATTATGGATGAGGTGAGAGGATCAAAATTTTGAGATAAACTTGACAGTTTACCCTCTTGTTCTTCCACCTTCTTTGCAATGTCTTTTGTCACTGTGGACCAAGATAGACAAAATTTGTATATTTCTTTGCCATCTTTAAAAGCATTTTCTAGCCTCTTTATCCCAATATCCAGGGTCCTCCTATCATTAGTTATGAGTCCCTATACTTCAGTGAATGTCTTTCACAAAAATTCTTTCTAGACTTTCTCTTCTGCTGATTTCTCTAAAGAATCAAAATGGGTGCTAACAGAGTTAACCAGAGATTTCAAGTTACCAGATGGAGAGGCCGAAGAATCCTTTTGGAAGGATGGCATGATCTTCTCTAGCACACAGAATGGAATGTCTATTAGCTCATAGTCTTCCATGTGAGACTTCAGAAGTTTTTCTTTTGCTTTACCTTGAGCAAAAGATGCTATCTTCATTGTCTATACCGGAGAGAGGGAATCAAAATTGAGTGGTCCTTGAAAGAGTTCTGGTTCATCTAACTCCATCATTACTTTGTTCAAGAATTTCTTCACTACCTATGCAGTGTCTCTTTCTGGAGACTGAGATTTTTCTTTAGGAATCTCTGAGTTGTCATCAGAGATCTTCTCTATTTTCTCTTCTCTTCCCTTTACCTCTTCTTCTTGACTCACTTTATCTTCTTTTCTTCCTTCTCCTTTAGCCCCTGAGTCTGGAATGTCTACAGTAGGATCTAGAGGAGAGATGTTGACTTCTTCATGGACTTCCTCTTCCATAACAAAGGAATCCAAGTCCATAGACTTCTCCTCATCTATCTGTTCGGACTCTTCTACATTTTTCTCAATGGATTCTTCTTTTGATGCATTTAATCCTTCGACATCCATGGTAGAAGGTTCTTCATCTATTTCCTCTATAATAGGAAGATTGAATCTCATAAAGGCATTCTGGAGGATGTCTTCTGTTTCTTTTGCCACCTGATTAGTCTCTCCAAGCATAAGTTTTTTCATTCTTGCTTTGCTCTAGGACTCATTCTTGCAGTCCTTAAAGATCATGGTCATTTGTTTTGGAGTAATGGAAGGATAGAGCTGAATTGCAATCTGTTCTTGGATCTCTAGGTCCTTTGCCTTAGCATTCTCCTTTCTTAGTTCAAGTACCTTCTCTAGACTTTTGGGAATAAGAGAGATGATTTCAATGAATGCTTTATTATAAATGTTTAGATAACTTACTGTAGCATCTTCCAAAATCTTCTTGTTAGTATCACTATATTCATCATAAAATTTAGTGATTGGTTGCAGGTTCCCATCCACTGTGACTGCCTTGATGATATCATCAATAGAGAGAGTAGGCCTTTCAACAAATTCTTCTACCTCTTCTTCCTTGTTTATTATTGACAGAGGATTCCCCAGAATTTTTCTTCTTCTTCTTCATTTTCTTAACTTCCTCATCTGACTCTGTTTCTTCATCATCCTTTCGGCTTATGTAGGACCTTGTGGCCTTTGTTTTCGTTCTCTTCTCTCCCTTTCTAGGTGTCTTAGCTTCTGGTTTTGAGGCTCTTGAGCTCTTAGAGGTAGCAGGTGCAGAGCTCTTGAAGGATCTAGTCTGGGAGGAGGCTTGTACCAGAACACTTTCTTTTTCTACTTCTTATTTTTCTTTCTTAGCTCTTTCTATTTTCTCTCTGTTTACATCAACTGGCTCCTTTGATATGCCATACTTCTTAGCAATTTCCTCTACTTCCCTTCTCACTTTTCTTTTTATCTATGGTTGTCTCAATTCAACATGTATCTTTAAACTTAATTCTTCAAAGGTTCCAAATCTTTCTACCTCAGGGTCCTTTAGCTGACTTAGCAGATGTTGAACATGTAGCTCCATAATTTTCTCATCCTCTTCATAGCTCATTGGCATTATCCATATTGTTCTGGGCTCAACTGCCATACCCAACCACTTGATCCGAGAAGCTCATTCATATAGTAAAAGAATAAAAACAGTATTAGCCCACCATACTTAAATGAGTTCTTCTTATCTTTCTTTATTTTTTGCAAGTTTTCTAATAGTTGGTTTAGAAGAAGATCACATAGGTCATAGTCAGCATTTTCCCTCAGCATCTGACATGCAGTATATATTGCAGTTCCGGACACAGAGTTTTCCTTGCTGGAGTGATAGATTTTATAACCAATTATCATAGAGGAAAATCTGATATTTAGATCTGTGATGTCTTCTATTGTCATTGCTCTCTTGTCAAACTTTGATCCAGTAGCCTCACTTACCATCTAGTTCTTGACAGATTTGAGAGCAGGCAACCCACCAGATGAGTGCAATCCGATTACTACCCTAATGGCATCTTTTGTTATCTTGAATGGCCTCATCAACCACATGAAGTTGTCATGTATTCTGCTAAGAACATACTGGACCCATTCATCTTCTACAAAATAGGGAAAGTGGATGCAATGTCCAAAATGCTTATCTCAAAGGGCCTTGTATTGAGGTTTAAGTTCAAATGTTTCATCTATTAATTGTTTATGATAGATATCCATTAGCCTGGATTCCCCAAATTCTTGAATATTTGCATGTATGCATACCCTAACATCTTCTATGTGTAGAACCCCATGCGAAATGCTAGAGAAGGCACCTAAGGGATCAACTTCTAGGGATTTGTAGGGGTGTTTTTTGAACTTTGGGCATGGCCTATTAGTGATCTTAACAACATTTGGAGTAGCCATCTTTGGAAAAGATTTAGAGAGAGATATTTGAAAATGGAAATACCTTTTTATGCTTCTAGGGTTCACAATATGAGCTGGAAAAGATCGCTGGTTGAGTACGTATTCTGTGGCTGATCTCTGAGAGGGTTGAAACAATCTTGATGCAGAGCTCTTCCTTTCTTTTTCTTGAAAGAAAATGTGCAAATGATGAATAAAAGAACCCTTTTATCTCTACGCAATCCCTAATTTCCTATTGCAATAAATGCACAGCTTAAGTTATTCCAGTTGCCTTGTTCTTCCTTGTCCTGAGAGAGATCTTTCTGAATCACTGAGATGCACTTGGAATTTTTTTTAGTGAAAATTGACAATGTATCTTCTTTCCTCCAATCATGTCATTTATTTGCAGATCAAGATATTTCAATTTTGAATGATACCAGATTAACTGTGAACTTAAACTAGATTAATCTTGGATGATTAAACTCTTCAAAACTCCTTGCGGATCTTTCATATTTTTACCGAGGGTTATTTAGATATTTCTTTGAGAATCCTTTAATCCGCAACATTCAATGTGCCAAATTTAGGCACCAATTGACTAGCTGGGGGAATTTACTTTTCTTTGTGACTCCCCCTAAGCCAGAGCTCATCTCTTTAGTTTCTGGAAGAAATATCAGCACTGGATTCTGGTGCAGATCCATCCCCAACATTTTATGTATTCCTCTTCACCCAAATCTTGTTCATCTCCCTTTGAACTTCATCCGCATTCACTTTGCCTTTTCCTTTATCTTGATTTTGATTATGATGCATCGGACCCTTTTTATCCTAATTCTTACTTTTGTAGAATTTGGCAATATGACCGGATCTATTACAATTGGAGAAGACAACATTTCTTTGCATATTTGACTAATATCCTCTTGATCTGCGTTGATTAGCCATATGTCCCATTCTATTGCATGCAAAGCATCTACCATTGAATGAATTGTTTATTTGCATATTTCTGTATTCATGAGATTTGTGACCATACCTTTTGTAGTTAAAACACTGTCTAGAGAAGGATGAATTAGTCTGATTCATTCTTCTTTTGCACTGAGTTGCTTTATGACCAAAGTTGTTGCAATTGTAGTAGTATCCATTGAAGGATGGATATCTTTGAGTATTTGGTTGTCTTACCGAAGGTCTTCTAGTCATGTTTCTTTGATTTCCTAATCCAGAGTTCTTCTGACCGGATCCAAAGTTTTCACCTTTCTCATAACCCAAACCACGCTTGTCATCTACCCTCTTTTGGCTTCCAAGAAGAACTTCAAGTTGAGCTAAGCTTATCTTGAATTTCTCTTCCTATTCATTTTCTATTTAAAGATCTTGTTTAAGAGTGTCTATCTGATTCTCAAGTTGTTCTTCATTATCTCTAGCTTCTTTAAGATCAGATTCCAGATGCCTGATTATTCTATACATTTTGTGGCAGTCCTCTAACTTCTCCTTGAGAGATTGTTTTAGATTATCTTCAATTTTTCTTTTCTCTTCAATTTCTTGGGTGAATCTCATAACCTCTGATTCCATTTCATGCCTTACCATAATGACCTCTTTTGATATCTTCTCACATAGCTTGTTTTTCTCATTCAGATCTTCATTTGTATCATTGGCTTCACTTTGACTTGCTAATTGTTCAAGTAGTTCCTTTCTCTTTTTCACAGAGATACTCAATTTTTCCTTTAGCTCATTTATGAAATCATCAGCTTGTTTGAGTCTTTCTCTCAAGTTATTGACTTCAGAGTGAGATTTCTCAAGATCATCTAGGGCAGACTGAAGTTGTTCCTTCATACCATACATATCCATTGAGATTCCTAGATCTTCCTCAAGATGCTACACTTTGTTTAGAGGAACTTAGCTCTGATACCAATTGTTGGAAACAAGGCAGATAACTGAGAGGGGGGGTGAATCAGTTATCTTAAATATCTTAACTTTCTTTTCTTCTTTAATATTAATGCAGCATCAAAACATAAGAGCATACATAATCATGAGAGCAGAAATAAAATCAACACACATAACACAAGGATTTTTATGTGGAAAACCCTTTTAAGGGAAAAACCACAGGGTGATTAACCCAAGATTGTATTCTCTATTAAAAGAATAAGAAGTACAAAATGGCACTTGCCAATTAGGGCTCACTACCTGAGTACACTGCTCACAAGAGGCACACTGCCTACAAGAGACTCACTATCTACAAAGTTTATAGAAGGTAACCAGATGTTTGAACTGAAGAGAGGCATCCACATATGCTGAGGTTCAATTCTAGTGAGGCACAATATACTGATCTACTGCACTTCATTCTTCCTCTACTTTAGTGTTGTTGTTCTGTCACATACCGGACTTGTATTACTACTTCCACTCTTTTCTCTGTCTTTCCTTGCACACTATTTCATCACACCATAGACCTTCATACCGAAATCCATCTAGTATATATATCCACACCAAGGATTTCAACATCTTTCTAGTTAGCAACCCGAATACTGAAGATATTTACAAAACACTGATTTGTCGGCTGAATCCATGCTTAATATGTGATGCATATCAAAAACATAGACATAGAAGTAACCAATCATGTCAGCTAACCATGTATGATCCCCCAAATAGTTTTATCACTATCAATTTCTCATTTGGATTAAAGTCTGAGGTTTTGCCAGTCAGTTCTTCCTCAGTCTATTCTACTTGTCAGGAACCCAACACTTAGATGCTCATATCTTTTCACTCATTCATCACCGGAGGCTCAATCTCTAGAATATAGTAGTCATGATACTCCTCTTGACTTGTCCAAGTCTGTAGTTTGCTAAGTTACATCTTCTCAGAGATTTGGACGTGATTGTCGGACCTTGTTGCATGCTCTGTTCTTGTTCACCAGACCAAAACACTCTTCAATCTGACTTTCAGTATAGGCATACTAGGTGCTGCGAATGTGTGGGATAGACTTTGGTGCCATCAATGAAAACACTCATGAAGCCACACAGTGTCTCTTGCCAACAGTCTTCTCATTTGTTTGTTGTAGAATTTAAGTTTTATTGTGTCTAGATTTGATTGCAAATTGTATTGTTCATTATATTCGGTGTTTAAGTTTTCAACATTGTTTGTTTTTGTATAGTTCTCATTTTCAATATTGACATCATTGATAACATTGTCCAAATCACCCCATAGCTCATTTATATAGTATGTGTACTTTGCTTGATTAAGTTTTACTATCTTTTCATTAGCAATGAAAGCATTTGCTCATGTTGTGAATCCTTTTTTCAATATGTTTTCTTCTATGGAAAATGGGACATTTAGTAAAAGTTGTTCCCTATAATAGTTCTTGATGTCAACATGTGTATTGTATCTTATATATCCAATAATTTGTGGTCTACTTATTTTTTTAATTGTCCATTTCTTGTTATCTATTCTATGATAAATTCTGCTAGACAAACATTTGCCAATATTTTAGGGCGTGCTATATAATGGTCAATTAAACTTTTACAAGCAACATTTTGTGAATCGTTTGGCTCATTTTTAAGCTGTGTGGAATTTTTCAAAATAAATGTTAGGTTTTCAGTAGCTGATGTGTCTATGAATATGCATTTCCTCGAACTATAGTTAAGAGGAAGTGAAAGCACAATGTCTATAGCTTGTTGAGTAGACATTTGTTTTAGGTTGAGCAAAGCATTGCCAAGTTTTGTTCTTTGTGCTCTGTGTGTATTTTGTTAAATGCATTTGTCATTGAGGCATTGCATTTTTTCATGTATGAGCTACAATACATTGCTGCAACATATGCATTTAGAACAAATTGTGCATCTATATTTGCTTGCCATAGATGGGGATTTTTTTTACAAAATGTATTGTTCCAAATGTGAATTGGCTTCCTTTTCAAAAACATTGTTGGTCTAAGCAATGTAGATTGTATGGCCAATATGTATTCTTCTTCATCCATGCTTATGTTCACTAGGAAATCCTCAAAAGATGTAGAACAATCATAATTTGAACATTCTAAAGTGGATCTAAGTTTTTCATCCAAACACATGTTTCTTTTTTCATCAATGCATGGTTCAAGAATTCTTGTTGTTTTCATTGGTGGTTGTAGAAAACCAAAGCAGTATTTTTTTTTGGTCTTGCCACATTGTTTAGTATGGTGATGTATATGTATTTTAGCTATTTGTCCATTTAAAGTTTTAGTATTGCAAGTTATGTATATGTCTACAAAATGTTCAATACTAGTATTAGTATCTTTTCCATAAATAGGTACATCTTTAACCCATAGCATGAAATGGTCATGTTTATTTCCTCAATTTTGGAATTCTATAACTGAAAAGTAGTCCAATACCTTTCTAAAAATATCTCATCTAAACATATTAATTGTTTCATTGCATTAATTCTATGTTTATAATAGTGAGTACAAGTTGTTGGATCCTTTTTAATCAAATAGGTGATGTCAACTTCATTAAGCAATTCTTGCTGGTTTTCTGTTGATTTATTTTTGTGTGAGATGTACAATTCTTTCAATGTTTCTTTTAATGGTTCTCAATTTTGTTTTGCACTAGTGAAAGTTACAAAAAAAAGTAGGTGGTCCTAACTATTGTATCATTGCAAAAAGATTTCTCTTCAAGTGTTGCAAATAGTTTAGTGAATTTCTTACTTTTTTGAAATCTACGTATCCAATATCTGATTGCAATGTTTTTTCAAGGTTTGGTTTGTGCTTCACATCTTTTTCTAGTAGGGTTCTAACTTTAATTTCCCTTTGTGAATTCTTATCCATAGTGTATAAAAAACATGGGCAATTAGAATTTTAATGGTTTTGAAAAATAAGTCGGTGGTATAATAAGGAAATGTTTGATTTGAATTTTGTAACTCCCATTGTGCAAATTTTTTGTATGAAATTTTGTTTTCAATTCATTCATCACGTGGTCCTCCAAAAAATAGTGTTGGAAAATTCATTTCTTCTGCATATTTGTCTTGGAATATTTCAAGAGGTTGTTTTCCTTCAGCAGGTACAATTTCAACAACTTTGTCTTGTATTGAATGTATAGTTGTTGACTCAGTAAATCCATGGATCAAGGTATCTGTTTCCATTTCCATTGGATTATTTGTGTCATTGTCTTTTTCGCTATCACTTGGTGAAGAATCGGTAACTGTAATATGCTCTTCTAAATGGTACAAATGTTGATGCCAATTTTTGTTCAATTTAACATTTTGTATTTTGTACAACATTGTTTTACACAATTCATTTAAAGAATTCATAATAACATTTGGTCAAACTCTTCCTTTTTGGTATGCATTTCTATATTGTAAACATCTCTTTAATGCAATAGCAATTGTGCATATTTAATTGGTGGAGCGTGGCAACATTGTTTGCATAATGTTCATGTCTATTGGAACATTGATAATTGTTCCATTTAGTCCAATTTGAGGTCTTTTGGATCCTAGTTGCCAAATTTGTGCAAAGGCAAGTCAAAGGTGTTGGTTCCCAAAAATGCAAGTTGCTAACCCTAAGAGGATGCTAGACTCTATGTTTGGATTTGCAACATTTTTGGACCAATTGACAGAGCTATTAGCTCCCTACACTTCAGGTCCTGCAAACCTAGGTGGGTGTACCTTTGTAACTAAAGCAGACTTAACCCTAAATGACTTGATTAGATTTAGGTATCTACTCACAATGGCATAAAATGTGAAATAGATAAAAGCTTTTGAACTACTCCTACTCCTAGTACTAAGATATGAGTTGTATTTGTTTGAATAGGATTTTATGGAATTCTAAAATGGAAATGGTATGACCAGTGCCTATTTCTATTGGGCTAATGGAGTCAAAGTATATATGATATACGATTTACTTACTGGTTACAATTCTGATTGTTTGGCACTTGTTTTGTTTATAGCTTGTATAAACATGCAAGAATGTGACTGACAGACTCTACTTAGTGATCCACTCGAATCTTACCAGGTTACTGTGACTTATTGAAAGGATTTTTTAATCCTTGCTTGAAGGAACCGATCAAGAGAATCACACAATGATAGCAAATGTGTATTGACAAATGGAGTTGATGCTCAATTTGAATAACAAGACAATATCAAGTTGGAGACAGTATGGCAATCTTGACAATTATAAGGCTGTTCTTACCTATCCAAATGCTACCTCCAGGTTACTGTAATCAATCAAAAGGATTTTATATCTGTAATGGAAACCAATTAGTTTGATTACACGAAAACAGCAAGTGTGTTTCGATGAAACTGAAATATCAACTTGGAAACTTAGGTTCAAATAACAAAGAAATTACAGTATGGAGACAACCAAATAATTGCTTAGCTCAACAAACAATAGACACCAATATTAAATCATTAATTTGTGCATTTTCTCCACTATACAATTTTGAAAGATTTTACAATGTATAACATAATATTTTATTCCGGCAACTGGTCAATCCATCCAGTTATCTAACTGATATTTTTCCTAATCTACTCTTGATCCTAATCTACTGATCCCCTTCCTAATCTATGTTTGCATCTCCATATATATCTTGTATTTTTAGGGTTGCAACCCTTCACATACCGGTGCATCCTTTGGTATGATTCTTCATTAAATTGTTTTAGGCAAAATAAAATATTTAATTAGTTGCCATTGGCAAATTAAATATTTTGATTAAACTTCAAGCTCAATTTTACTCGTACATATGTTTACCATACTTAATCACCCATTTTAACTCCTTGAGTAAAAACATTTCGTATTACATTTACTTTGTGTGTCTTCACTTTGTTTTGCTAAAAATATTAATTTGGGTAAAAATATTACCCTGTTCTCTCTTCCTCGGTGAAAATACTTTTGCTGCAAATCATTCTTTAGGTTTGATGTCTTCTTAAACCTCAGAAAAATATTTCATTTCTTACAGCACTAAATATTTATTTATTTATATTTTTAATTACTTTTCCTTTGCAGGGTCCATCGATGTAACATAAGTTTATCAGGAGCTTTAAAATACTACATACCGATATGCTATTTCTTGCCGATAAAACCTCCATTTTTTGATAACTTTGAAATATCACCTATTTTCTTGTATAATTTTATATTTTTTACACAATGTTTCCCAAACGTATTTTTGGTGGCCCACCCCATCGGTGTAATGCACATCATCGGAGAGATCTAAAAAGTTTGCTCCGATCTATATTGTCTCACCGATAGTCATCTTCATATATGAACTTTTATCTTTATCGGAATGACATTCATTATCGGGATAGCTTTCTCAAGATATCCCGATCCAAATCATCTCCCCGATGACCCTTTTCATATCTTTCATTGGGCAAAGTTTAGTAAAGTGTCACCGACACCTTTTGATCGCCGTGACTTGTGAATCGGCAAGACCTAGTTCTTTTGTTCCGATATGTCAAGTTATCCTGATAGAGGTGTATCGTTGTGAGTCTCGCCGATGGATTTCTTATCGCCAAGACTCTTAATCATCGGAGGCTTACTTGTTTCCTATCTCGATAGCTTACCTCTCGCCGATGGCTATTTGTTTCATTACCCCCGCATGATGTTCGGTGAAACTTTTGCCGAAATGCTTCATCGGTATGATATATACCGTCGGGGCAACTTCTAAAAGATCATCCGATAGATATCTGTCATACCGATTGGTATGACCACTTGCCTCCCTTGCCGATGTAAGGTCATCGGTATCACTTACTTCATCGGTGACTTCCATAATTCTTCTTCCGACCTCTATTTTCACACCGATGGTTGTTTTCAAATGATTCCTTGTGTATCGGTGTAAGCAACACAACCTTTTGCTAATGGATTGATTTTGATGAAATTTGGCACTGCTCATCCATAGATATCTTGTGAGATACAATTTTTTTTTTTATTATGGTCTTTTTGGGATATTCTTCAGGATTTATTTAAATATGATGTGCTAAGGAGATAGTAAAAATTTCAAATTTTTACTGTGCTAACAGTGGCTCTGTCTGGGGATGTATGCCCCCTGCGGGCATAGCAAGATCCCAGATTTCTGGGGAGTAGACCAACACCTTCTTCATTGGGTAACAGAGTCTACTTTTTGCCCCAAAACTAATATGGTCAAAAGACCATATCAGAAAAGAAAATCCACGTCTTTCCCCTGTCAAAAACCTTGTTCTGATCATGTTGTAATGATACCCCATCTGCTTGATTGAATCTGTTCATATAGTTCAATAATGCATCATAATTTATGCTGCAAGTGTGTTCTGTATTATTCGGTATCTGGAAGTTAGGCATAGTCTGAACACCTTCATCATTGCATAACATAAGGAAGTCATGATTATCAAACCTTATAGGATGTCTTATTTTATCATATCTATTGTTATTCACCAAATGTTGGTTTTTTAATTGAATTGGAAAATGGAATAAATCAAGCTGCTTTTGACAAATGCTATAATCAATGTTGATTCCAACACAAAACACCGTATCTTCTTCCTTATCACATCCATCTTCCCCACATGCTTGAGAGTCAATAATCTGCCAATCATACATACTGGAATCATCAACCTCCTCTGGTTCAATGGACATCTTTATCTCTGGATCAGTGTCACAAGAGAACTTATGACCACTATCTGTCTCTTCTTTGCAAAAATGTGACTTGGAAAATATGGCCTCGTATATTTCATCACCCTTACCATGTTGAATGGATTCACTGTCAAATGATATATGCGCTGGACATAGTATTTGGGTATCATCTTTATGTACATATCTTTGATATTCTTTGGTGAGCAATTCTGAAATATGCTCACTGTCAAGTGAGCATGTTTCTTCATCAATCCTCTTACTGAAATTTTCATCATTCTTTTCATCACTACTATAATGCTCAAAATTTGATGTACATATTTCATCAACCTCACCATTTATAGACTCTTTATCAGAATATCCACCTCCCTGACTGTCCAAATGCCTTTCATCTTCTTGATAACATGGATTTGAAAACACTTGAAATTCATTTTCTGGCATACCTTGGCAAAATGTCATCTGATCTTCTTCCATCTTTTCATCATACAATGGGTTTGAAAAATTTTGAAAATCATTTTCAGATATGTACACTTCCTCCTCATTGTGAGTTTGCCCTATTTGAAAATAGTCATCCTCTTCATCTTTTTGTGCTATATCATCATATAATGATTTTGAACAGACTTGAAGATTCTTTTCTGCCATGTGCACTTCCTCTTGATCAAGATCTTGAAAATATTCACCCTGGTTATCTAAAAAGATTTCATCCTCAGGATAGCATGGGTTTGGAAACATCTGGAGTTCATGTTCTGGTATACCCATCTTTTGAAAACAATGTTCTTCTTCCTCCCAATACTGCTGATTCATATATTGCGGTGGGTGGGCTGGGATAAAATTTGTTTGATATGGAGGCTGATAATAAACATTTTGTTGGGTGGGTTGATGAGAGTACAAATTCTGATGTGACATATGTAGATGATGATATTGTGGAGCATATTGCTGTCCAGGTGGTGGATAGTATTCATTTTCTTGGTATGTTGCTAGTCCATCATTTTCTTCATATTCAATATCATCAGATTCAATATTGATAATATCCTCAGGCCTTGTCCTTTCTATGCTATGAATCAATTGAACCACTTGGTCTAGAGTAACTGGCTTTAATGATTCAGGCCAATTAGTTGACATAGGCACATAAGCAAGCATGAACATTTTAATGAATAAGGATTTCCTAGGTTTGAGATGAAAAGGTATCTGTTCATAGATATCCGCCAACCTGATGAACAACTTATATCCAGATTCTCCTTCATGTCTCCTTATTTCAAAGAATGCATCTAAAGGGGGTATGTTATATTTTTTCATATTTCATCAATTTTATTTTCAGAGTCGCCACCTCTTGTGAGAAGAGGAAAATTTCATCTTTCTGGGTTCTTGCCAGCAGAGTTTACCAATATGTATTTGAATTTTGTGTAGAGTCGCCACCTCTATTTAGAGGACTAATCAATTTTTTTGAGTTTTTCCTTCCACTAGCAGAGTTATGCCTTTTAATTTTCTGACTCTAATAACATGGTTTGCTACATGGTTCTCTATGTGTGTTCCCCAGCAGAGTCGCCATTTTGTTGGTTCCCAAAAATGCAAGTTGCTAACCCTAAGAGGATGCCAGACTCTATGTTTGGATTTGCAACGTTTTTGGACCAATTGACAGAGCTATTAGCTCCCTACACTTTAGGTCCTGCAAACCTAGGCGGGTGTACCTTTGTAACTAAAGCAGACTTAACCCTATATGATTTGATTAGATTTAGGTATCTACTCACAATGGCATAAAATGTGAAATAGATAAAAGCTTTTGAACTACTCCTACTCCTAGTACTAAGATATGAGTTTTATTTCTTTGAATAGAATTTTATGGAATTCTAAAATGGAAATGGTATGACCAGTGCCTATTTCTATTGGGCTAATGGAGTCAAAGTATATATGATATACGATTTACTTACTGGTTACAATTCTGATTGTTTGGCACTTGTTTTGTTTATAGCTTGTATAAACGTGCAAGAATGTGACTGATAGACTCTACTTAGTGATCCACTCGAATCTTACCAGGTTACTGTGACTTATTGAAAGGATTTTTTAATCCTTGCTTGAAGGAACCGATCAAAAGAATCACACAATGACAGCAAATGTGTATTGACAAATGGAGTTGATGCTCAATTTGAATAACAAGACAATATCGAGTTGGAGACAGTATGGCAATCTTGACAATTATAAGGCTATTCTTACCTATCCAAATGCTACCTCCAGGTTACTGTAATCAATCAAAAGGATTTTATATCTGTAATGGAAACCAATTAGTTTGATTACACGAAAACAACAAGTGTGTTTCGATGAAACTGAAATATCAACTTGGAAACTCAGGTTCAAATAACAAAGAAATTACAGTATGGAGACAACCAAATAATTGCTCATCTCAACAAACAATAGACACCAATATTAAATCATTAATTTGTGCATTTTCTCCACTATACAATTTTGAAAGATTTTACAATGTATAACATAATATTTTATTCCGGCAACTGGTCAATCCATCCAGTTATCTAACTAATATTTTTCCTAATCTACTCTCGATCCTAATCTACTGATCCCCTTCCTAATCTCTGTTTGCATCTCCATATATATCTTGTATTTTTAGGGTTGCAACCCTTCACATACCGGTGCATCCTTTGGTATGATTCTTCATTAAATTGTTTTAGGCAAAATAAAATATTTAATTAGTTGCCATTGGCAAATTAAATATTTTGATTAAACTTCAAGCTCAATTTTACTCGTACATATGTTTACCATACTTAATCACCCATTTTAACTCCTCGAGTAAAAACATTTCGTATTACATTTACTTTGTGTGTCTTCACTTTGTTTTGCTAAAAATATTAATTTGGGTAAAAATATTACCCCGTTCTCTCTTCCTCGGTGAAAATACTTTTGCTGCAAATCATTCTTTAGGTTTGATGTCTTCCTAAACCTCAGAAAAATATTTCATTTCTTACACCACTAAATATTTATTTATTTATATTTTTAATTACTTTTCCTTTGCAGGGTCCATCGGTGTAACATAAGTTTATCAGGAGCTTTAAAATACTACATACCGATATGCTATTTCTTGCCGATAAAACCTCCATTTTTCGATAACTTTGAAATATCATCTATTTTCTTGTATAATTTTATATTTTTTACACAATGTTTCCCAAACGTATTTTTGCTGGCCCACCCCATCAGTGTAATGCACATCATCGGAGAGATCTAAAAAGTTTGCTCCGATCTATATTGTCTCGCCGATAGTCATCTTCATATATGAACTTTTATCTTTATCAGAATGACATTCATTATCAGGATAGCTTTCTCAAGATATCCCGATCCAAATCATCTCCCCGATGACCCTTTTCATATCTTTCATCAGGTAAAGTTTAGTAAAGTGTCACCGACACCTTTTGATCGCCGTGACTTGTGAATCGGCAAGACCTAGTTCTTTTGTTCCGATATGTCAAGTTATCCCGATAGAGGTGTATCGCTGTGAGTCTCGCCGATGGATTTCTTATCGCCAAGACTCTTAATCATCGGAGGCTTACTTGTTTCCTATCCCGATAGCTTACCTCTCGCTGATGGCTATTTGTTTCGTTACCCCCGCATGATGTTCGGTGAAACTTTTGCCGAAATGCTTCATCGGTATGATATATACCATCGGGGCAACTTCTAAAAGATCATCTGATAGATATCTGTCATACTGATCGGTATGACCACTTGCCTCCCTTGCCGATGTAAGGTCATCGGTATCACTTACTTCATCGGTGACTTCCATAATTCTTCTTCCGACCTCTATTTTCACACCGATGGTTGTTTTCAAACGATTCCTTGTGTATCGGTGTAAGCAACACAACCTTTTGCCGATGGATTGATTTTGATGAAATTTGGCACTGCTCATCCATAGATATCTTGTGAGCTACAAATTTTTTTTTTATTATGGTCCTTTTGGGATATTCTTCAGGATTTATTTAAATATGATGTGCTAAGGAGAGAGTAAAAATTTCAAATTTTTACTGTGCTAACAAAAGGGACAGTAGTCTTTCTTTGAGTTCTAAAAGTGTAGCAGTGTATTGTAGTGGCCTATTTGTTTTAATATGATCTGGAGTTGCATATATTGTTATTTTGTTTTACCTCAATTGGTGGTTACAAAAATTGCATATTTTTTTTCCGTAAAATTCTTGTGTCCTTAATAAAACTAACCCATATGTTTCCATTGTTTTTTGGTGTAGATTTATAATATTCTTTTTGAAATGCAATTGCCCACAAATTGCCCACACATGTTTAGGTGTGTCTTTTGACTTTTTCCATGTAAGATTCTACTGGTGTTTTTTTTACCACCTTGTTATATGTTTTGGATTTTATGTTTTTGGGGTATCTCTTATTTTAATTTATGAAGTGAGTTATGGAATATAGTGCTAATCCCCTTTGTGAGATGTGCAGAGTTGCAAGTTTTTACTTGTTTACTGTTTGGAATGGATTCTCTCAATTTGTGCGTACTAATCTTTTGTTTAGGTTTTTTTCATATCTCTTGTTTTAGTTTACAAAGTGAGTTATGGAGAATAGTGCTAGACCCCTTTGTAAGATGTGTAGAGTTGCAAGTTTTTTTTTGTTATTGTTTCGAATGGATTCTTTTAATTTGTGCATACTAATCTTTTGTTTACTTTTCATTATTGTTTTTTTTTTTGTGGCTATGCAGGATAAATGTCATTTATCATTATTATCTCCACTTCACCTGGCTTATAATGTGTATGCATGTTACTGACTTTCTAACATATGACATTGTATACTTTTGTTGGTTGTACACATTTACAATATACTCTGGTAGGCATGGTACTATTTTATGAGAAAATTTTAATTTTTATTTGCAAAATGTATGATAGCCATTCAAAATAAAAATTAGATCCTTCAATTTCACTTTATTGAAATGGATCTCCAACTTTTGCAATAAATCTTTTCCAATTTGTGATACCACAACTAATTTTCAACTCAAATTTTAAGCATTTTTCAAGGCATTCATTTGCTATGTTGTCTCCATTTAGCATTGCATTGCAAAATGATTGAGCCATGTAGCATCTTAGACATTGGTTGTCATATTCATTTTGAGTCAAACTTGCAATACTATTGAAAAGACTGTCACAACAATCTGATATTGATAATGAGTTTTTGCATAAGCTAGACATTGTATGTATTGTTTTCTTCTCTAGAAATTTCTTTGGGGAATATATATTTGTCCCAAAATGTTTAGATTGGTAAGCCTATTGTTCAGGTGTCTTAATTTTTTTGCTCACAAGTGGTTCAAAATATCCATTTTTATGATCCTGATCATGGGACAGAATAGAATATGCGTACTTAGTGAATTTTCATTAAAATGTGAGTACTTTGTTTTTTTGTTAAAGACCAAATACATATCTGAACATCTAGCCACTTGGATAGCCATTTAATACAAAACAAGTCTCCCTAAAGGCCATACTCATTACAATTTGGCTTTGGAATTGCAGCTAGTCACATGCATCACAGATATTTACTAACATCATGAACACCATGCATTTTGGATAGTGTGTGCAAGTCTAGCTCATATCTGAAAATCAACCATACCCAATTTGTCATTTTTGAGATATGAATATTTTGTAAGTGTCTACCTCTCACCAATTTAGTCTCTATTTTAGTAGTCTATTGTGTTAGCCATAACATTATTTTTATGAACTGAGTTTCTCTATTTTTTTATATATGGCGCACGACCTAGATATCTAAATCATATTAAAAAATTAGCCATACCCAGTTTGTCATTTTTGAGATATGAATATTTTGTGATTGTCTACCTCTCACCCATTTCGTATCTATTAAAATAGTTAGTTGTGTCACCAATAATTCTATATTTTTGAACTGGGTTTCTCTGATTTTTTCAACAAATTTGTTTTGTGCATATCCTACAATGATTGCTTTCTATCATATGACTCTCTTTGAGGCATTCTACCAATCAGTTTGTGTGCCCTGTCTATGCTTTCACACTTTGCATTGTTGGCAGCTTCTAAAGCCTTCTCAACAAATTCATTTTGTGCTGATCCTATCATACGCACGTGGTTAAAAGTGTGATAGATTTGATGAAGATGTTAGATCTATAGGAATGTTTTGTTGTTCTATACTCCTTTCCTCTCAAGCTAACCTTATAACAAGGTTCTTTCATTGTAGCTTTACGTTTTGTATCTTGTGATTCTAACTAGTGTAAGATATTTATAGCGTTCTAATATTATAGGCTTTTAGCCTTGCTTAAACAGTTATATTTAATGGTATTTACAATTGTCTAGATTATTAATGAAATCTACATCAGTGTAAATAGTGTAAATAATTGTTGTGTTTAATTTGTATGCCTTAGAGTTATTTGTAGTTTGTTCATAGTTATTTTAATTAAATGAAATTAACATAAGTCTTGGGAACTATTAGTTAAAATATTGTTACTTGTGGACTCTTATATCTTATGATCATAAAAGTAACTATTACTAGGGGTTGGAGTATGATAGTTCTATATTGTTGAGGAAGATTCACTTTATGATTTTTAGATGATTGATCATGATTCAATTAATGTTACATTCTTCAAGACCGATAATTAGTACATTATGTCATATGTTGCAATTATGGTGTTCTATTTGTATTATTGATGAAGGATCTTAGTTTGGTTTATTAGTTGATGATGTGCATTTGAGAGTGAATGTGATGTAAGACCATAGTGTTTATTGTGTCAAGTGTTTGTGTCATTTGGGAAAGTTGATTGTAGAGGCCAACAGGGGTAGTTGTGTGTATGAGTCATGTGATTATGTAATCTTGCTAATGGTTGAATATGTATTGGTTATATGTTGACTTCACTCTATTTATGGATTCATGTGGTTATGATGACTGTGCAAGATGGATAATGCCTTGCTCAGTGTACCTATTCATGTGGTTATGATGACTATGCAAGATGGATAATGCCTTGCTCAGTCTACCTATTCATGTGGTTATGATAACTATGCAAGATGGGTAATACCTTACTCTATGTAATGTGAAATGATGTATATTTTGTGTTGTAAACACATCATGATGAGAAATGTGATAGTTCATGCTTGGGTTTTGTTTTGGGATTTGAGAATCTAGATGCAGTGAAGGGGGAGTGGCTTTCAATGTGGAGCTGGCACGCAAAGTGCTTGTCAAGGTAACCCATTGGAAGTTACTAATCTAGTGATAACTTAATAATAAATTTAGAGGGTTGGGTAGTTTTCACACTAATCAAGATATTTGGATGCCTCACTCATGCCTATAGTGCTTGTTCAGGCTAAGAATGAGATGAGAAGGTCATGGTTGGCAAAAACAACTTCCTTGTTCTCATGAAAGGAATGTTGGTTCCACATGTGTCATCTTATGGGGCCGGTGTCTAGTGAGAGACTGTCAGGGTGACCATAGATGGGGGCCGGCACCTAGAGAGAGACTGTCAGGGTAACCCATAGATGGGAACTGATGTCTAGCTAGAGACTATCAGGGTAACCCATGCTAGGACCATGCGATGACATTCATCCCTACTGCAGTCTAGCATTCTCTAGTTGTGCTCTCCCCTTTGTTTTGTGAATGCCTCTGGAAGTGATGTCTGAGTTACTTGTGATGTCCTTATTGACTAGTGTTGTTTTGGAGTCATGTGTAGTCCTTGCACCTGTTAGTCTATTGTCTTTTTGACTGTTGGAGGAAGTGATGACTATGTTGTGAATGTCATGTGTATTTGTACATTGGAGTTATGTTAGCCTTTTGTGTTGTGTTCATGTATTCTTAATTGTTTCATGTTGTGGGACTTTATTGTTATCTCCTATCATGGGGGTGGACCTTAGGGTTCCACATGGTCAGGTGGTTGTTCTTTTATCTCCATTGTTTTCCCTTGCTATTGTTCATGCGCGAGAAGGATGTACCTTGTATGGTAGATTTTAGATCTTGCTCTAGCTTGAGGAGACAAATACTTACAATCATGTTTCAGTCTTGTATATTAGTTGAATTATGTACTATTATCTTGATATATGTACTCCAATGTAATCTGGATAGTGATATTGTAAACAATGTAATATTGTACTCTCTTGTAAAAGAAATTGTTTATGTACTTATGATCCTGTGTGCAAGATCTTGATGCTTACTTATCTGATGATATAATATAGAATTGTATGTGTTTATTCATCTGGTGCAATTAGACTTAGAATGAACTGTGGTTGTTAGTTAATTCATAATGTTGGTTAGATCTTGTTTTAGTTCGTTAGTAACATAGCCATGGAACCCTAGAGGATAAAAATTAATTTAAATGTTATGAATAAATATATGATTGTTGTTATTTCTTTTATTTAAAAAAAAAAAATTTGTCCTTTTTGTAAGTTTAGTTGTGTTATCCTCTAGGTTCCTTGGTACGGCGTTACACGATTGCTAGACAATTTAGAAAATGATTAACTACTCCATTTCTTAGTTCAACATATGTGTATCACATATGTAATAGTAGTTGGAATGAGTCAAAAAGACAATCACCTACATTGTATACAAAGGGGCTTATTCTAAATAGGTTATTGTCTTCTAATACTATGCCAATTGAGAGATCTCCATGTGTGTTTCTTGACTCATAATTGCCTACATCTATGATATTATCCAATTCAAAATTTGGTATTGATAATGCATATTGACATAACTTTGACAATGAATCTATTGACTTATCCTCAACAATTTATTTTCTCAAGTTACTAATTGTTTTTGAGGGTTTAGATTGGTTAATATGTTGTTCCAATGGCTTTCTTTTTATAGAAACAAGTGGTTCAATATGTCCATTCATATGGTCTTCATCATGGAAAAAAATAGAATATGTAGTACCTTTTGAATTTTCATTGAAATGCAAGTACTTTAGTTTTCTAGTTGATGACCAAATACGTATTTGGATATCTAACCACTTTTCTAGCCATTTGATACAAAATAGGTCACCCCAAAGGCCATACTCTTTACAATTTGGTTTTTTAACTGCAGATAGGTGCATACGTTGTAAGTATGTATTAACATTAGTAATTTGTTGCAATTAATTCAATGTTTCAGGATCTAGCTCATGTCTATATGAAAACAAAGCATCAGGGTCCTTTTTTGCAAGGCAATTAAGAAAATAATCAATCATACCATTTCACAATTCTATGGAAGTGAAGTGCATATGTAACAAATATTGCAAGGAGTCAAAAAGACAATCCCCTATGTTGTATACAAATGGACTTATCCTAAAAAGATTATTGTTTTTCAATACTGCATCTATTGTTTTTTCTTCATTTGTTTTCATTGATTCATAACTTTCTATATCTATGATAGTATGCAATGATTTTTTTGGTTCACTCTTTTCTGACATTTTATGCAAAATCTAAAAACATACTAGAAATATAAAAACAAAATAGATGTAATATGCTACTTGTCAAATTTTATATGTTGTTGAAGTATATTTGTAGATGCTCTTGTTGTTTTTCAATGCACACCTTCTACAAAATAGGAAAATTAAACAGATTATAAATGATTAAATAAAAAAGTCACAATTTTTTATAAGATCAAATTGTTAAGGAGGTCAGTGCAATTAATTGGGATAAAATTTAAATCAGTAAATTTTGTAACTGTGATATTATATGTGGTTTTTTCCATCTTTTTTCAACCTAATGGACTGTAATGATCTCTTATATACCAATGTAGAAAACGTGTTCAATTATCTCTTTCATATTCAATGTCCATTAACATCCCATGCTATTCAGGGTTGACAGTAGAAACTAGGTCATCTGCCATTACAATCTAGCTTCCTGGATTGCATTTATTGCAATATACTATTCAAGCATTATAATAGGGAGTAGTATACACATATATATAAATCTAATAAGGTGCACAAGCTCATCAATAATTGGGGACCAAGCTACCCTTCTACAAGGCTTTACAATATTTGTCATGGTGTATATTTTACTTTTGATGTGATGTCAAGAAACTCATTGTAAGATCTTGTCACGAAACATTTTAAATATCCACTTGGCACTGAATATAAGTTATATTAATGGTTTCTACATTTTGATTTTGCATGTTTCCATATTTGTTGTTTTTTGCAAGCTTATTTGCAATGATCCTTCTAGATTAGTGTTTGTGTGGTTAAAGGGCATACAACTGTAATATAAAATTTTTAGGTTCTAATCTAAATTTTGTAACTATGATATTATATGTAGTTTTCTCCATCTTTTCTCAACCTAATGGACTGTAACGATCTCTTATACACCAATGTAGAAAATGTGTTCAATTATCCCTTTCATATTCAATGTCCATTAACATCCCATGATATTCAGGGTTGACAGCAAAAACTGGGTCATCTGCCATTATAATCCAGCTTCCTGGATTGCATTTAATTCAATATACTGTTCAAGCATTATAATAGGGAGTAGTATACAAATATATATTAATCTGATAAGGTGCACATGCTCATCAATAATTGGGGACCAAGCCACCCTTCCTCAAGGCTTTACAATATTTTTCATGGTGTATATTTTACTTTTGATGAGATTAAAACTTATTGTAAGCTCTTGTCATGAAATGTTTTAAATATCCCCTTGGCACTGAATATAATTTATATTAATGGTTTCTACTTTCTGATTTTGCATGTTTGCATATTTGTTGTTCTTTACAAGGTTATTTGCATTGTTCCTTCTAGATTAGTGTTTGTGTGGTTAAAGGGCATACAACTATAATATAAATTTTTTAGGTTCCAATCTAAATCTATTTAAGAAAAATTCTTCTAATTCAACATTGTACTACTTATATCTTAACTAAGCAACATTGTGTTACCTCTATACTTAATTACGAAAAATAGAATATTATCTTTATATTTTCATGTAATGTAATATACTTTTCGAACACATTTTAAGCTAAGGGTTCATTTAAATAACTAATGAGTCATCTAAGATGTGATACAAGTATATGCCAGTTTTTCTATAATCAAGCTTAATGAATACATTTGAACAGATACTGGATATTCTGAACCATTGTCTCCAAATCATGAAAACCCAAGCTATTTGCATTCTTAATTGTTTTGAATAAAAAAGTAAACAAAATTTCATTACTGTCTGAAAGGAATTTTGAACTTGTATACATGTTATATCAAAGCAAAATTTTAGTCATTGGAATAAGTTTCTGAAACTAGAATAGCTTATATTTATTCTGTGAGGCATGTTTACTTATTAGAGGGGATTTCCATGGATAGACTAGCCCTTATCCTTTCTTAAATCATCAATTGTATATGGTTAAAGGGCATACAACTATTTATGTTATGTCTAGCTTCTGTTGCAATGGGCATTTTTAGATTGGAAGGAATAAGTGTTTTGAGAAACTAAATCTTCAAATCATAAATGAAGAATTCCATCAACTTTGCTTGATTTTGGTCTAGTAATACAGTTGAATCATCTGATGTCTTAGAATCACATTGTATATCAACTATTGAAAGAAAGTCTTTTAAATGTAAATGAAAGACTATATCAACTTTGGCCGGCTATGTTCCAACAGCTCAGTTGAATGGATGGCACGTTACAAATCACTTATATACCAATTAGTTAAAAAGCTACAAAATTATAGGTAATCAGAAAAACTATTTGCAAAAACCATTTGTGAAAGCCCTCAAGTGAGTTCATGCTTATTGGACCCCACAAATTAAACAGAAGAAAAAATGCATGGGAAAGATAATGAATAACAATTGAAAGCAAATAAAGAGTCCTATATGTTACAAAAGAAAAATCCCATCATACACAAGACAACACAACAAGCATACAAATATAAAAAGATTGTACAGACCTCCATATCCAACAAAACCTACCAAAAATTGTACGAAGAAATATGAAAAACTAATATGTTAGCTTACACAAAGAAAAAGTTCCATATGGTTCTTCATAAGCAACCCCATAACTTATTTAGGTTATTCTGCAAATTGTTTTTCCTTTTAACGCCTGGCATCACATGAGCAGATATTTCGCCATCCCTAAGAGTAACAACCAATTCTAATAGTTAATATCTGCAATTGACATTAAGCATTCTAAATAATTTAAACTCAAATGATAAATTCTTTCCTCCTATAAATCACTACTCACCTCAAAATAGTATTGTTTGTTTAATTTTGAAAGAGATGTCTTCTTTTTTTTTGTTGTACAATTGTTCTATGCCAAAAGAAAGATACAAAACAAATATGATAATAGCAACATGCGATAACAGTTCCAGTTTTTTTTGAACAAGTTCAGTAGTCTGCCACTCCATTTCCATAAGCCAATATTACTGCCATTATTGTAATGGATGCACATTAATTGCCCTTATTGGGTAAAATTTTTCTACCAATTAGATTAAAGAAAAATTATTTTTCAAATATGTTCTTGTTGGAATTAGACCGAACAACTGAGAGGGGGGGTGAATCAGTTGTCCCAAAATTTAACCTTTGCTTCCTTTTAATCTTCTTTCACAATTTGCAAATTGATTAATGATGTAAACATTAAAGCATGAAACAACATTACATAAGTAGAAACATAATCAACACATTTGACACCAAGATTTTTGACATGGAAACCCAGTTAAGGGAAAAACCACAGTGGGTGTTAGTGCACAAGATTCGTACCCTATTAAAAGTACTTAAAAGGAATGGGAACACACTTACCTTTGGGCTCACTACCTAGAGCTCACTACTCAAAAGAGAGGCTCACTGCCTACAAGAAATTTAAGTTTAACACAGAAAGAATTAACTAAGAAATAGCATCTACTTCATGCATGGTTCAGTTTCATTGAATGCTCATAAAACTTCTGTTCTACTTCCAAACTCTTCTTCACTAACTCTTCACTCTATTCTTCTTTTGTTCTTTTGCTCCTCCTCTCCTTTGTTCTACTCTTGATCCTTTCTTTGGATTTATTATTTTTTCTCAAGGATGATTTTCCACGACTCAACTACACTCCTTTATATGATCGATCAACCTTGGAATAAACATCAAGGTTAGTACACCAGACATCTTACTTAATGTGAATCACTAAGATGTCGGCCAAACATAGCTAAGACTGGAATCTTCTTTCAACAACATGCCACACTCTAGAGAATTGCTTCTGGAACATCTACAATATGCTTGAATCATTCAGTCAACCAGGACTGGGAAGAACAACAAGACCAAGAAGGAAATCTTCACCAACAAGCTTAAACTTCAATGCAAACCTCCAACACAGTAGTCACACAATCCAAAGACCTTCACAAGCACAATGAATTTAACAAAAACATCTGCACTCCTCCAAATCATTAGAATCACTTGCATCTTCATTCAAAACCTCAAGAATACTATCTGCCATGACTGTCATCTTAGAAAGATTGCTTGCGGACCTCCAAACCACGAACCACTTGAATGGATGATACACACTAACTTCCCAAACATGTGTCTAGATCTGTAGATTATTATTTGACATATCCAAAAAGATCTGGACCACTTCTCTGTCGGTCTATCCCTTCTGAATAATGCAAAACCAGTTCTACTCAGATGGCTATAGTTTCTTCAAATCTTCATGCGGACCTCTCAAATCTTGACTGGAGCTATTTCACACAATCCTCTATACTGTCATATGATCTGCATCCATTGATCTTTATTAATTTTCTCAATATCCTCAACATTCTAGTTTTCTAGTCAGGCAACAAGATAGGATACAGTTGACACCAATGACAACAAGAATATGTTGACATCAATGACAACACCGATTAGGCACATATTTGCAACAATCTCCCTTTTTGTCATTGATGGCAACATATGATGTGAAAAACTAATTCAACTATCAAGAAAAGAGATTCTCCCCCTTTCTCTTATCACTTCTGCGACCACTATCTTCAGCAACTAGTTTTTCATATGACTTCTCTCCACTTTGACATCAATGGCAAAGGGCACATGTTTGTAGTCTTTTCTCCTTAGTTTTGTTTCAGACCAAACTCAAAAATTGCATGTAGACTACTCCTCCTGAGTAGTGCTTCCTTAACATCAATCTGGATCACAAGATATGACTATGAATTCCAGTGGACTGATGCACTCTAGTGCATCTTAATTCTGATCAGGAGGGGTAATAACCCCTAACTTATCTCTGAGATACTCAAAAGTATCCTTGGGAAGAAGCTTAGTGAAAATATCTATAATCTGATCCTTTGAAGACACAAACTCCAACTTGACTTCATTCTCATTTACCTTCTCTCTAAAGAAATGAAACTTGATGGGTATGTGCTTTAACTTTGAATGCATCACCAGATTCTTTGATAGGTTAATTGCACTTGAATTATCACAAAAGATTGTAACAGGCTCCTCAAATACCACTCTAATATCCTTCAACATTTGTTTCATCCACAAAACTTGAGTGCAATTACTTGCTGTAGCTAAGTACTCTACCTTTGCAATAGACAGAGATATTACCTCTTGCTTTTTGCTCAACCAAGAAACCAATCTATTTCCCAAGAAAAATACACCACCACTAGTACTTTTCCTGTCATCCACATCTCCTGCCCAATCAACATCTATATATGCATGAAGAGTGAAGTCATTATCCTTTGGATATTGAAAATGATAGAACAAACAAATATATTAAACAATTGAACATAAATATAAAAAATATAGAATAATATATTATTGTGTTTGAGTGAATTTTTACATTACATTACATTGGCTTTATAAAAGCCTCTTCCCTTTAACTACCTACATAACCTGCATACGAGAATGTAACTCCCACAAATTAACAAACTAACTATTGCTTTATTTACTAACATTTATTTAATATGCATAAACAATGTAATACCATTGTTACTATGACTATTATGCCAACATTCCCCCCTTATTACATTGTTCTTGCAATAGTACCAAGGGACCCCCTTAAATGCTAATATACTCAATGAAACAAAGCTGATTACATAATATGAATACATATTTTATAGAAGATCTTCTCCCAAAGAACAAATCCTAAACCAAGTTTGGCTCCATCATGCTGTCTGGTCTACCTTCAGAAAGCCATAGCTTTGAGCTATGTTCTTGAGATCTTTAGTCCTAAACTCTCAAATCACAGTCTTGAATTATTCGACAATATTCCCTAAGAGATACAATAGATCTCTATCATTGTCTAGTAACCACGAAAGGGTATAATTCTCGATCATATACTCTGAAGCTTGTTGGCCAACAATCCATATTGAGCTCAACACCAAATCCCAAACCTATCACCAAACTAAAATATTCACAAAACATACATTCTTCAAATCTGTCAGCATTGTTGGCTAACAGATTTGTCTTGGTCTGAAAATATTTTGTTCTGGCTCTATAACACTTTCCTTTTAGAACAAATAAGTTAAACAACAATTGGGTGAACTATCAGAAATAATTCCCCTCTGAATTAAGGTACAGCTCCCTTTTAAGTCTTCAATGACTTCGAACTATTCTAGTCATTTGGATATACTTTTAACTAGAAAGTATTTAAGGTAAACTAACATCCATACATCACTATGTCATGAATGTGATATCTTTTCTTTCATATAACATCATTCAGTGATAGAACACACAGATTCCATCTTCAACAATAATCAAATATATACATACATACATGTATTACTGAACTAGCAATTGATAAAACATATATGATGAGTCATCCAATGAAAGAATAATTACCACATAAAAGAAGAGTTCGCATAGAAACCCGATTTCAAGTACTTAAACACATAGATTTAAGTTTGCAGCAATCATTTCTTCTTCTCATTCATAGATGAAAATCATTCAGACAAAGATCACATACATTGTAAAACATTAAAGTTTAGCTCCAAAATTCCTTATTTCTTCTTTTTCTATCCTTCTGTATCTCCATTTTAAAAACCAAAAACATATATATAGTTACCCTAGTTAACCATTCTTTAAACCCAGAGTTAAAACAAACTCTAACCCATAGCGGGATTTAGTTTCTTAAAAGCTGATTGAAAGACAAAGTTTTTAAACATAATTCTAACTAAATAACTAAATGAAAATATTATGTAAGCATGATCATGACTGAAACAACGGGTTGGAATCTCTAGATTTGCTTTGTTCAGCAGAAGAGACATGTTGCATCTTCCATTCCTGGTATGCGGCAACAAATTCCTAAATTTTTGGGAAGTTAGGGATACCAATGTGTTTTACTTGTGCTTTCCAAACATCCTTTTCTCTTCAAAATTTTGCCACTTTTTCGGCATGCTCTGGGAGTGCATCGACACAAAGGTGAAGAAGTGATTCCGTTTTGGATATCTAAGAGAAATCATCAATTATCGAGTTATCATTTTCTTTAACAAAACTAATTTTCTCTCTGAAGGATTATACCACAATTTTAATATCTTTTTCTGGCTCTCCATCATCTTTTATGTACTTCACATCGATACATTCCAATTCATGTTGTAAAGACTGAGTAAACTCAGTTATCTCTTTAATCATCTTTGCAAACTCCATTCATCCTTGTCTAGACACTGAGTTTCTCCATTCGATGTTTCTCCTGCTTACATATAGTGTATTGTCATTTAGACTTGTTATATTCTTTTCTGATAAAAAATTTGTTACCCCATACTACTAAATTCACCAATTTGATTTATTAGACTCATCCATATCCCTTCATCTTTTTCCCACGAGGCATTCTGTGTTTTCAAATCTTCAATAGTAGCCATGGTTTCATCATATATACTTTTCAATTCAGTAATATATTCTGTACCCTTTTGGATGACACCATTCAACCAATCATCGAACACTTTGGTCACCATCTTGTTCCTGTGTATTTGATCAAGCATTTTCTGATTGACTGGAGATTTTGGGTCAAAAGACAGAGGTAATTGAGAAACAGGTTGTGGATCTAGATTATGAATGGCATCAATATACTCTATGATTGATCATAAATCTTGCTTCAACTCCCTCATATCTTTTTCATGCTTCCAAGTACGGCTAACTATCCTTTTAGTACATGCCTCGAGATGGTACATGTATGCGGCACACGATGCAATTCCAAGATCTATTCTTTCTATTGTGAAATCCTAGACTGTGGGATCCTGAACTTCTTCATCAGCTATTGGTCGAGCTATCTCTACACTCCAATTTCCTGTATTAGGGTCAATGTCCACCCCAGAAGTGGTTTTAAGCCTTTTAGATTTTGGGCCCTTCCCCAGACATTTGCTAACCGTATCCTCCAATGGTAAGGAAAATAGAACTATTTTCCTTTTATCATTAATTGAATTTTCCAACCATTTAGGTGCAGTGACTAAAACTCCTTTATCAAAATTTAGTTGTTCAGAAGGCGCATTTGATATTATCATCAGATCAGTAGAATCTGAAGCAATATCTACTTGCTGGTTCATACTGATCTCTTCAGCCATTGGTGAACCAAACCCCTTATCACTCATTGCTTCTTCCGAATCTTCTTGAGAGTTTAAGTCCACAACACTTCTTTCTAAAATTTCCTTCTTCTTCCTACTTTTAGTTCTTGACCTGGTGGTGTGAGAAGGAAGAATAGTTGCAAGGGTTTTCTTAGGCCTTTTGATGATAGAACCTTTGTCAATTTTTGACTTGGGAGTACCTGCATCACAGATATTAATAAGCTGATTAGAAGAGCTTACAGGAGATTGTGATTCATCAACTAGTGCACACCACTTGGAATCTTCATTTTGAACTTCTTTCAGTCTCTATTCCTTTAACCATTTTTTAGTTCTCCTTATTATAGGGAGGGTTTTAACTTCGATCCGATCCTCTTCATCTCTATTCCAATCAACTTCTGGAATAGGAAGCTATTTTATTTGTTCAAAATGAGAATTGATTACCTATTCCTCATCATCTATTATTCCGGTGATATTCATATTTAGATTAAGGGTAATTATTTGCCCTAAGGAGAATCTGCACCAAAGCCTTTTTCTAAATTCAAATTAATCTGGGCAATCCTCTCAATAGTCCTCTATCTGGGGAATGTGTGAAAATCCCTCTCCAAAATCCAAATTGTCTCTACCAAAACCTTTGCTATCAAACTTGGGTCTGGCATTATAATACTAAAAATTGAACTTCTTCAGGTCCACCTCTAAATTTAAAGCATCAGAAATTGATTGACATGAATAGTGACCAAGTTCAATGGGAAAAGATATACCATACTCTCTCTTCATTGGAAATTTCTTATCTACATGGGCTAATTGCCTGCAAACTTCAATCAATACAAAGCGGTCAAAGACATATCTAGGTAGTTTCAAAGGCTCACCATCAAAACTGCCAACTCTGATGTAAGTAAATCTGGGAAACTGAATGAAGAAGCTGCCATAAATGCTTATTAGCTACATGGCTTCATCAGACATCCTTTTTTTAATATTGCATGTCAATTCGTAAGCCATCCTACCGGTGAAAACATCATTAACTCTTCCATAACTTTCATAATAGTTTTGCATCTGTAAATGTGAGTAATAATCATAAATTTTGCTATCTTCGACTAAGGATGTATGAGGCAATCCTCTCCATTCCCTTGTGGATGCAAGGTAGTAGAAGAGATATGAGGACATATAAAAGTCTTTATTTCCTAGATAATTACTCAAACCCTGATGTAAACATTTAGTTATTATTTCTGCCTGATCCAAATAATGTTCTCCTTGAAAGATCACTTGAATGAAGAAATACATCCAGTCTTCCCAATAGAATGCTTGAGAACTGCCCTTTAACCTATGTAACAATACCATGATATTTTTTATTTCCAGTATCATATATTCTCTTGATAGTGCTTTGGGCAGTCTCGAACCTCCCTTTTGAAATTTCAATAGCCAATTTCTTGCAATTACACTCTTCTAATTTGCCTTTTTTAATGAAAAATAGTTGTAAGAGGAAGTAATATTTAGATCAGAGTATGGCTCCTTAGGTAGGATTTTCATTACAGCCATTAGGGTTTGTCTATTAACAGGCAATAACATGTTACCATCAGAAGTTCTAATACATTTGTTTTCAGGGTCATATCTGCTCATACATTTAAGAACTAACTCAGGGCATTGTACCGCCATAAGAAATGCTGCAGCTTCGACTAAACCACTTTCCACTATTCTTTCCATCATAGGGGTAGATGCAGGATTTTTGACCCTTTCCTTAAAGTCCTCTAAATCGTACTAAGCTAAAAAGGTATCTCCATATTCAGGAAGAGAAAAAACAAGGCTAGAACCATGTTCAGAACCAAGACATGTAGCTTTCATGGCTACATATTGGATAAATAGAATGAAAAATCTTTGAACTTCTTTAACAATACCAGAAACTCAAAATGATTCTCTTTTTCAACAAAGAAATGGGATCAGCTATAAGAAAAGTCAAACTCACCTTCAATGGATCTAAAATCACTGTCAAACTGGGCAAGAAAAATCTTTTACCTCCAGCGCTGTACTCCCTTTGTATCACCTTGTATGTTTTACTGTTAAAATTGGCATGTTCTTTCTCCATAAAAAAGCATGAAATTAGGTCAAATAATTACTGGATCAATTAACTCGTGCTGAATTTGCTTGATGAGGCACAAATTCTGACAAATGCATTAAATGTAAGTAGTTCTTGCACACGACCTTAATATGTAATCATTACCCATAACCTTTCGAAAGTTAAAACTTTCCATTTCATAAAATGTTCCAGATATATTTCCCTCTAAATGATTTTCTTCTTTCAAAATCTCCCGCAAATTTTTGACTTAAAGAAGACTTCGGGAAAAGTGGGACTAAAGTCATGGCACGTTGAACCTTTGAACTTTGATATGAGGTTCAACTTGAAGGTTCAAAGATACAAATTGAATTATACAAGGGGACCAAGGGTAAATGAATCCTCAAGAAACATTGGATACTGAACCGTTGAACCATTGAACCATTGAACTTTTGAACTTTTGAAAAGGGTTCAAGTTCAAAGGTTCAATACTTTAATAATTTTTCATATAAGACGACAGGCAAATGAATTTTAAAGACAAAGAGCTGGCTTAAAGAATAAACATATTAACCAATAAGGGAAAATGGTAGATTGACTTTTTGCTTAGGGAAGCATCGCAAAAAATTGAATATGGGTGAATGAATAGGTAACATTGGCTCTGACTAGGGACTGCATTTTATGACAAAATGCAGAGAACTTAGAAACTTTGGTTATGCACAAACTGAAACATAGGGATGGAAGAAAAGAACCAAGGCAAACCAAAACTAGAAAAGGAAAATGACAGCAAAGAAATGACTATACAAAACAAGGGACACCTATTTAATAGTTGATACAACTTAAGATCCTGTCCATTATAGGATAGGGGTAGAATAGATCCGTCTAGATATTCTAATTTGAAATAATTAGGGCCCAATACCTGATGAATTTTGAATGGCCCTTCCAAAGTGAATCGAACTTGCCATGTGCTCCTTTAGGTTCTCTCCTCTTATCCCATAGCAGCACTTCGTCTCCTTCCATGAATTTTTTGGGCCTTGTTTTTCGATCAAAAATATTCTTAACCCTGGCTTGATGAGCAGTAATCTGATCAACTAGTTCATTCCTTTCCTCCTCAATCCTGGTTAAGTACATAACTCTTTTTTCTAAGGAATCTTGAAAGTATTGATCTTCAATGAAATTTTGTAATTTGGCTATAGACAATTCCAAAGTTAATGATAACTGAGCCCCTATTACATAAACCAACTCAAAAGGTGTCATTCCTATTACCCTTTTGGGGGTTACCCTATCAGGCCAGAGTGCTTCATACAATTTTTTATGCTAATCTTTGGGATTATCACTCACCAATTTCCTCATGATGGCTATTAGATTTTTATTACTAGACTCAGCTTGTCCATTCCCTTGATGATAATAGTTTGATGAGTGAGAAAGAGAAATACTATGCTCATAACAAAATGAAGTGAGTTCAACCGAGGAAAAGCTAGTAGCATTATCTACCACAAGTTCATGAGGGACGCCAAAATGCACTAGTATATTCTCTCTGAGAAAATTACACACAACTTCTGAAGTGGTTCTCTTCACAGGGACTACTTCAACCCATTTTCTAAAATAGTCTGTTGCTGTTAGAATGTGTGTATGTCTAGCACTTGAAGGAGGTGAAAGAGGCCCAATCAAGTCTAAACCCCATTGTTTGAAAGGTTCTTCAATAACAACAGGCCTCAGAGGCAATGCTACAAGTTGTGGTCTTCTTGAAAACATTTTGTATTTTTTACAATTAGCTACCCATCTATATGCATCTTTGAACATGCCTGGCCAATAATAACAATTTCTAAGGATTTTAAAGGTTGTGACTGAAGAAGGTAAGTGTCCACCGCAAGCTTCATTATGAAAAACTTCCAAAAGCTTGTGTTGTTGTTCCTTATCTAAACATCTCAAAAAGGTTCCATCTAGTCCCTTTTTGTATAAGATATCACCCCAAATGACATATTTCGCTGCTTTTAACCTCAGATTCCTTTTCTCCTTTGGGGATAAGTGACTGGGATAATCTCCATAACTAAGATAATGTGCCACGTTTAGGAACCATGGATCTTACAAACTCACCAATAGGACAGTGGGAAGTTCTTCCTCTTCTTCTTCTTTACTTTTGACAATCAATTTACACAAGCCTTGACCTCTAACTAATTTGGTTGGCTTAATCCCCAAGTCATATTCTTGAATCTTAGCAACCCGTGTTGCTTTATTGTTCATCCCAACATCCTGTTGAGTCAGAATACTCTTTACAACCGAATTGGGGACAAATACAATTGAATGAGAATGTAGTATGTAATATCTAAATTCTTTGACAGCCTTTACCATAGCAAAAGCTTGCTTCTTGGTTAAAGAATATTTAAGTTCATGATTTTTGAGAGGAACACTCATAAAGGCTATTGGAGCTTCTACATTCGATTCTTTTTTTCTATAGTAAGATACCAGACAAGGTATGTTCTGAAGCATAACAATGAATAATAAAATCCTTTTGGAAATTAGGGTTTACCAAAGTAGGTGTTTGTATAATCACCTCTTTAATATTTTCAAATGCTTTCTTAGCAATCTCGTTCCATTTGAATGCCTATTTTTCACTCATCATCCCTATAATATGTTTTGTAATCTCGGCAAAATCAGGAATGAACCTTCTAAGGAAGTTAACCTAGCCAAAGAAAGACATAAGTCCAGCCCTGTTAGAAGGAAGACTTAACTGTTGTATGGATCTGACCCTTTCTAGATCAATCTTGATTCCATCCTTTGAAACTAAATGTCCCAATAACTTACCTTATGTTATGTAGAAAACTGACTTCTTAGGATTAAGAGATATCCCATGACTTTGACACCTTTGCAAAATGATCTCCAGATCTTTCAGGTGATTCTCTCTTCTTCTAGAGAAAATAGTCAAATCATCAAGATAAATGATAATAATTTTATCTTTCAGATCTTTAAAGGATAAATTCATTACCCATTGAAAAGTTGCACCAGCATTAATCAAACCAAAGGGCATATGGTTATAAGTAAAAATTCCCCAAGGTGTAGTGAAAGTAGTTTTATGTTGATCGGTTGCAGCCACACTTATTTGATTATAACCTGCGAATCCATCTAATATGGACATCATCTTTGATCCAGCAATTGTTTCTAAATGTGATCCATCACATGTAAGGCATAATTATCTTTCAAACTGGCTTTGTTTAGATTCCTAAAATCAACACAAATTCTTATTTCTATATTTTTTTTACGTACTGGGACAATGTTTGCCACCTAGGTGGAGTGATGAATCAGATAAATAATCCTAGCCTTCAACATTTTGTCAACCTCCTTATAGATAGCCTCACCAACCTTTGGGTTATAGTTTCTCAACTTTTGCCTAAACAGAGTTGTATTTGTTTTTAAAGGAATATGATGCTGAAATTGCCCACCCCTAAAATCCATTAGGTCATCGTAGCACCAGGCAAAGACATCCTTATATCTAATCAACAAATTAATCAACTTGTATTTCTCCTCTAGCGAGAAACACCTACCAATAGAAACCCATTTAGGATCAGTCTCACTCCTGATGTTTATTTTTTTACAATCTCCCAATTTGTCAGGAGTCTAAGCAAGTTTATCCTTGATATATTCATCTTGTCAATTGAACAAGTGTTCAAGAGAGACCAGTCCTCTGGGAATTTTGTTTCCTTTTAATTGAATTACATCATCTTTTGAATTGATCCCTGGATCAGGATTGAATTCCTTACATTCTTCTTCTGAACCTTCAAAATGAGTCCCCAAGAACATCTCAGCATTCTCCAGGAAGTTTCTAATTTGTTGATCATTCTCAAAAACTTGCCAACTCTGAGCATTATCTGGGACATTAGGATGATAGATCAGCTCTATTCTATATGAATTCTTTTTGAAATCAGGGTGTGGGAGAAGAAGAGAAGCTGATACTGCTAGAGAATCCACCTGTGTGTTCTGATCTCTAGAAATTGCCTCAATAGAAAATGCATCAAAATATTCTATCTCATCCCAAACTCTATTCCTATAATGTCTCAATCTTTCATTTTTAACCAAAAAGATGCCTCTCACCTGTTTAACAATCAATTCAGTATCTCCTTTTTCTTTGAGCATCTTTATACCTTTTCCTTTGGCTTCATTTGACCCAAGCAATAGGGCCTCATACGCTACAGTGTTATTAGTATTCTTAAATTCTAACTTGAAAGAGTAAGGAAAATTTTTACCTTCAGGTGAGATCAAAACAACCCCTGCTCCTGAACCAATGGTAGCACAACTACCATTGAATTCCATGGTCCATAGATCATTTGAATGAACAGATTTTGGAACAGATTCTTCCTTCATGTCTTTAGAAGAGAGAAAATAATTACCAAATTCGCATTCTTCAAATAGAATCTAAGATTTAGGATCATCAGAAGGGTATACAATAAACTTGCATTTAGCTTTAGGTTCTAGTTTAACTTTTTGTTTTCACACCAGAATTGTAGCTTCTGACCAATCCAATTTAATCTCTCCACCCAAATCTTTGCAAAAAGTCCTATTCAATAGCATCCCATAACTAGCAGGAATATCTACTACCAAGATAGTGAACTCCACTCTTTTATTAGGATAGGCTACAAGAGCAACCCATGCATCTTTAATTTGTCTGAGCAAAGGAATTTGTTTTCCATCCACGGAGTAACACCTACCAAATGTTTTTGTAAGGGATAGGCCTAGGGCTTTGGCTATAGAAGAAGGCATAATATTATCAGGAGCACTTGAGTCTATAATACAATTACTGAGTTTATGGCCATTTATGAATAAAGAAACATAAAATGGGTTGGGCTTCATATCGACCATATAAGAAGTATCGTTAGATGAATTGATGGCTATTTTAGGAGTGTGTGTGGGTGATTCCGGTGGAGAAGCAAATAATTGGGCAATTGGAGACTCTGCATTAACATTTAGTTGACTTTTCAGGTTGAATTTTTGTAGGATCACCTTTGACATATTTAACCAATTTATCAAGTTCTTTGGGATTTAACTTGAGGTATTCAGCAGGGGATATTTGAATCTTGATAGATTTACAAAATTCTATAATATCAAAAGAGGTTTCACAATCATTTCTATGTAACAATTTAACTTCTTGGGCCTTCAAATTAGTATCAGAGGTTCTAATAAGAGGCTCCTTACCTTTAACAAGCACTTCTTGAGTATTAGAAAATCTTAGATTCTTCTGACTTCTGGTAAGCACAGCACATGAAGGATCTTCAAGAGTAACCAATATTTCACCTCCTCTTTCTGAATCTGATTCATATTCTAGGAAGTGTCTTTGAGAGTTGCCAGGTTGCTCAGAGTTCCTTTCTTCTTTGGTAATCTCTCCCAATACATCTTGAGTAGCAGCCATTTGAGCATATCTAAGCATCTCCAGACAAGAATTCCCGTCATGATCAATAGTCAAATGAAAGGCATACATATTCCCTCTTCCAGGAGGAGCTTCAATAGCTAACCTTGGTTGTGCTAATGTAAGTGGCAATGTCTCACCAGTATTTGTCTGTTGATTAGAATTTCTCCTGTTGACATCTTGATATGGTTATTGAAACGAAGTACCAACCTTAGGCAATTATCTTTTTAAGGTAATCATATCATTAACTAATCTTTGAACCACAGGATCTGTAGAGGATGAGGGATGACCATTAGGTACTTGGACTCCTTTCTTCCATTTTCCAGCCATAAGAATATCATCTTCTAACCCAACTTCCAAGGTTTGTGTAATTATTAAGTTGGCAACTACACCTCTTCTAAGATGAAAACTAATATTAGGAGGCATAGAATTAATAAAGAAACATTTCTGATTCTCAGGAGTTGGCCTTTTAGCATTTGGGATTTTGTGCACAATTCTATTAAATTTGGCTATAAATTCCCTCATAGGTTCATGTATTTCTTTCTTGAGCGAAGTCAATTGAGCAAGAAGGGAATGTTCATCTTCTGTGCTTTTGAATCTATTTTTGAATGTAGTTTTCATATCATTCTAGTTTGTAATTAAAGAGTCAGATAGATGATAAAACCATTCTACTGCAGTATCAGTTAGAGTTTGCACAAAAATCCTTATAGCTACATCTTGATGTTGTACACCTAACACACAACATGCTGTGGCAAAGGCATTGAGATGCTCATCTGGTGATTGTCTTCCATCTCCATTAAACTTGGGTAAGTTTTCTCTTGTATTTTTAGGTAGAGGATTTAGGTTAGCTCCTAAATTTAGAGGCCCTATGGTTGCTCCCCAAGGTTGGGCCATTGGTAGAAAGCTTATAGCAGAGGGAATGACAGTACTGAAAAGAGTTAATGCTTGGTAGACAGAGGATGTAGAGGGCTTAGGAGGGCTAGGAGGTCTACTTCTAGCTCTTCTAATAGGAGTAGGAATATAAGGAAAACTTAGGCTTTGTAGCATTCAAAAAGTAGGATCTTCAACTCCCTCTCTCCTCAAAGACCTTGTGTATCTTCTGAACTCTAGTTTATCATATTGTAACTGGATAAGTAGTTATTAGTTTCTAGGCTGTTCTTGACCTCTTAGGACTTCAGGGGCTTGATTTCTTATTGTGTTTTTTGCTTGCCTCCTTCTTTGTCTGAGTAACAACAATCTCAAATTATCAGCCAATTCTTCTTCCTTTTCTAATACTCGGCTTGCCCTTTTATAATCATCAATATTTCGGTGAGTGCGCCATGCAAGAGTATTTAACTGACCAATTATGTCTTCTTGTTCATCTTGAAAACCAAGATTAGGCTGCAGAATAGGAATTATATTTTCACGAGGAAGCACCATCGTTGCTTCATATTAAGGTGACTAATCTTTCAATAAACGACTTTGATTCCCTAGTAGAGTCACCAAAAACTGTTGGTTAATAGATTTGTCTTGGTCTAAAAATATTTTGTTCTGGCTCTATAACCCTTTCTTTTTAGAACAAATAAGTTAAACAACAATTGGGTGAACTATCAGAAATAATTCCTCTCTGAATTAAGGTACAGCTCCCTTTTAAGTCTTCAATGAATTCAAACTATTCTAGTCATTTGGATATACTTTTAACCAAAAAGTATTTAAGGCAAACTAACATCCATACATCACTATGTCATGAATGTGATATCTTTTCTTTCATATAACATCATTTAGTGATAGAACACACAGATTCCATCTTCAACAATAATCAAATATATAAATACATACATGTATTACTGAACCAGCAATTGATAAAACATATATGATGAGTCATCCAATGAAAGAATAATTACCACATAAAAGAAGAGTTCTCATAGAAACCCGATTTCAAGTACTTAAACACACATATTTAAGTTTGCAACAATCATTTCTTCTTCTCATTCACAGATGAAAATCTTTCAGACAAACATCACATACATTGTAAAACATAAAAGTTTAGCTCCAAAATTCCTTAGTTCTTCTTTTTCTATCCTTCTGTATCTCTATTTTAAAAACCAAAAACATATATATATTTACCCTAATTAACCGTTCTTTAAACCTAGAGTTAAAACAAACTCTGACCCATAGCAGGATTTAGTTTCTTAAAAGTTGATTGAAAGACAAAGTTTTTAAACATAATTCCAACTAAATAACTGGATGAAAAGATTATGTAAGCATGATCATGACTGGGGTAGAGGGTTGGAATCTTTGGATTTGCTTTGTTCAAATGAAAAGACACATTGCATCTTCCATTCCTATTATGAAGCAATAAATTCCTAAATTTTTGCAAAGTTAGGGATGCCAATGTGTTTTTCTCATGCTTTCCAAACATCCTTTTCTCTTCAAAATTTTTCCACTTTTTCGGCATGCTCTGGCAGTGCATCCACACAAAGGTGAAGAAGTGACTCCACTTTTGATATCCGAGAGAAATCATCAACTATCAAGTTATCATTTTTTTTAACAAAACTAATTTTCTCTTTGAAGGATTGTACCACAGTATCAATATCTTTTTCTGGCTCTCCATCATGTTTTATGTACTTCACATCGATACATTCCAAATCATGTTGTAAAGACTTAGTAAACTCAGTTATCTCTTTAATCATCTTTGCAAACTCCATTCAACCTTGTCTAGACACTGAGTTTCTCCATTCGATGTTTCTCCTACTTACATATAGTGTATTGTCGTTCAGACTTGTTATATTCTTTTCTGATAAAAACTTTGTTACCCCATACTTCTGAACTTCACCAATTTGATTTATTACACTCATCCATTTCCCTTCATCTTTTCCCATGAGGCATTCTAGGTTTTCAAATCTTTGATAGTAGCCATGGTTTCATCATATATACTTTTCAATTCACTAATATATTATGTACCCTTTTGGATGATACCATACAGTCAATCATCAAACACTTTGGTCACCATCTTGTTCCTGTGTATTTGATCAAGCATTTTCTGATTGACTGGAGATTGAATTGAGAAACAGGTTGTGGATCTAGATTATGAAAGGTGTCAATATACTCTGCCATTGATCGTAAAGCTTTCTTCAACTCCCTCTTATCTTTTTCATCCTTCCAAGTATGACTAACTATCCTTTTAGTAGATGCCTCAAGATGGTTTACGTCTGTAGCACGCAATGCAGTTCCAAGATCTATTCTTTCTATTGTGAAATCCTAGACTATGGGGTCCTAAACGTCTTCATCAGCTATTGGTCAGGCTATCTCTACACTCCAATTTCTTGTATTAGGGTCAATGTCTACCCTGGAAGTGGTTTTAAGCCTTTTAGATTTTAGGCCCTTCCCCAAACATTTGCTAACCATATCGTCCAATGGTAAGAAAAATAGAACTATTTTCCTTTTATCATTAATTGACTTTTCCAACCATTTAGGTGCAGTGACTGGAACTCCTTTATCATGATTCAGTTGTTCAGAAGGTGGATTTGATATTATCATCAGATTAGTAGAATCTGAAGCAATCTTTGCTTGTTGGTTCATATTGATCTCTTCAGCCATTGTTGAACCAAAGCCCTTATCACTCATTGCTTCTTCTGAATCTTCTTTAGAGTTTAAGTCCACAACTATTCTTTCTAAAATTTCCTTCTTCTTCGTACTTTTAGTTCTTGACCTGGTGGTGCAAGAAGGCATAATAGTTTCAAGGGTTTTCTTAGGCCTTCTTATGACAGAACCTTTGTCAATTTTTGACTTGGGAGTACCTGCATCACATATATTAATAAGCTGATTAGAAGAGCTTACAGGAGATTGTGATTCATCAATTGGTGCACACCATTGGGAATCTTCATTTTTAACTTCTTTCAGTCTCCATTCCCTTAACCATTTTTCAGTTCTCCTTATTATAGGGAGGGTTTTAACTCCGATCCGATCCTCTTCATCTCTATTCCAATCAACTTCTAGAATAGGTAGCTATTTTGTTTGTTCAAAATGAGAATCGATTACCCATTCCTCATCATCTATTATTCTAGTGATATTCATACTCATATTAAGGGTAATTATTTGCCTTAAGGAGAATCTGCACCAAAGCCTTTTTCTAACTAAATTCATCTGAGCAATCCTCCCAATAGTCCTCTATCTAGGGAATGTGTGAAAATCCCTCTCCAAAATCCAAATTGTCTCTAACAAAACCTTTGCTATCAAACTTGGGTCTGGCATTATAATACTGAAAATTGCACTTCTTCAGGTCCACCTCTAGATTTAAAGCATCAAAAACTGATTGACATGAATAGTGACCAAGTTCAATGGGAAAAGGTATACTAGACACTCTCTTCATTGGAAATTTCTTATCTACATGGGCTAACTGCCTGCAAACTTTGATCAATACAAAGCGGTCAAAGACATATCTGGGTAGTTTCAAAGGCTCACCATCAAAACCGTCGACTCTGATGTAAGTAAATCTAGGAAACTGACTGAAGAAGCTGCCATAAATGTTGATTAGCTGCATAGCTTCATCAGACATCCTTTTATTAATATTGCCTATCAATTCATAAGTGATCCTACTGGTGAAAACATCATTAACTCTTCCATAATTTTCATAGCAGTTTTGCATCTGTAAATGTGAGTAATAATCATAAATTTTGCTATCTTTGACTAAGGATGTATGAGGTAATCCTCTCCATTCCCTTGTGGATGCTAGGTAGTAGAAGAGATATGAGGACATATAAAAGTCTTTATTTCCCATATAATTACTCAAACCCTGATGTAAACATTCAGCTATTATTTCTGCCCAATCCAAATACTATTTTCCTTGAAGGATCACTTGAATGAAGAAATACATCTGGTCTTCCCAATAGAATGCTTGAGAACTACCATTTAACCTATGTAACAATACCACGATATCTTTTATTTCTGGTATCATATGTTCTCTTGATAGTGCTCTAGAAAGTCTCGAACCTCTCTTTTGAAATTTCAATAGCCAATTTCTTGCAATTACACTCTTCTAATTTGCCTTTTTCAATGAAAAATAGTTGTAAGAGGAAGTAATATTTAGATCAGAGTATGGCTCCTTAGATAGGATTTTTATTATAGCCATTAGGGTTTGTCTATTAACAGGCAATAACACATTACCATCAGAAGTTCTAATACATCTGTTTTGGGGATCATATCTTCTCATACATTTGAGAACTAACTTAGGGCATTGTACCACCATAGGAAAGGCTATAGGTTTGACTAAACCACTTTCCACTATTATTTTCATCATAGGGGCAGACGTAGGATTTTTGACCCTTTCCTTAAAGTCCTCTGAATCGTACTGAGCTGAAAAGGTATCTCCATATTCAAGAAGAGAACAAACAAGGCTAGAACTATGTTCAAAACAAAGACATGCACCTTTCATGGCTACATATTGGATAAATAGAATGAAAAAGATTTAAACTTCTTTAACAATGCCAGAAACTCAAAATGATTCTCTTTTTCAACAAAGAAATGCGATTAGTTATAAGAAAAGTCAAACTCACCTTCAACGGATCTGAAATCACTGTCAAACTAGGCAAGAAAAATCTTTTACCTCCAGTGCTGTACTCCCTTTGTATCACCCTGTATGTTTTACTATTAAAATTGGCCTGTTCTTTCTTGATAAAAAGCATGAAATCAGGTCAAATAATTATTGGATCAATTAACTTGTGCTGAATTTGCTTGATGAGACACAAATTCTGACAGATGTATTAATTGTAAGTAGTTCTCACACATGACTTTAATGTGTAATCATTACCCATAACCTTTCGAAAGTTAAAACTTCCCATTTCATAAAGTGTTCCAGATATATTTCCCTCTAAATGATTTTCTTCTTTCAAAATCTCTCGCAAATTTTTGACTTAAAGAAGACTTCGGGAAAAGTGGTACTAAAGTCACGGCACGTTGAACCTTTAAACCTTTGAACTCCGATATGAAGTTCAACCTAAAGGTTCAAAGATAAAATTGAATTACGCAAGGGGACCAAGGGTAAATGACCCCTCAAGAAACATTGGATATTGAACCATTGAACTTTTGAAAAGGGTTCAAGTTCAAAGGTTCAATACTTTAATAATTTTGCACATAAGACAATAGGCGAATGAATTTTAAAGACAAAGAGATGACTTAAAGAATAAACATATTAACCAATAAGGGAAAATGGTAGATCGACTTTTTCCTTAGGGAAGGATCACGAAAAATTGAATAAGGATGAATGAATAGGTAACAAGCATCAACAATGAAAAGCAAAACAACCAAAACAAAAAATGCTTCTCATGCAAAGCATCATCTCAAAGAAAGAAGCTAACTTGAGATTATAGAAAATCCTCCATCCTCTAATGCCGCATGCCTTCAATATGACCCTATTACACTTTAACCAACTGATGTCTTAGATGAGTCTTTGGAGGCCTCATCAGGAAGAGAAAAGATCTCGCTGAAAGCATAAGTGATCTTTGACATATGTGCATTCATGATTAAAAGATGATAATGTCAATTTGAACCTATGAAAAACCCATACACTAATCAACCTTATATCTCCAAGATAATTTTCCTTATCACTCCAATGCATGCATACAATTTTATTTCAATATTTGGCCCATAATTGTATTCTCATCATATCCAAAAACTTCAAAATTCTTTAAATATTTTGAGAAAAAATCTACTACTTATCTCTCCTCCTCTTTTTTTTAATACCTCTAAAAAACAATACTTTCCTTCCAATACGCAGTCCTCCACTAAAATAGAAAAACTAAATAAAAATAGATGATCAATTTTATTTTCCAGTGCAGCTTTATCTATGGTTCCACATTTCTTTTCAAACCCTACAGGAAATCAAGATGGCGATGGCATGCTTGCATAGACATTATCTATTCATAGAAGTCATTTGAAAATGAACTTGTTTTCTAATAACCGTTCACTGCACATTAAATAATTTTTCATCAAAGCTTCAAAATGTCTCACCAGATATCACCAGTGCGATAGAAACAATTGTTAATGGTCTTTTATATGCAACAATAAGCGCTTGTTAATCTTTGTGCTTTCCTTCTTCAAATTATATAGGACTGTGTATACTGCAACTAGTCCAATGCAACCTACATCCAACGTAGCAGAAATAAATTATCTTTGCCTTCTACAAATTCAACTTCTTCTCCACTCACATGGCTAGATTTTCAATTTCTTCCATACTTCTCCTCACTAATTTCAACGCACATGATTTTTGCTAGAGACTTTACTCCCCACACATGAAACCTGCCACTTCCCATGCACAACAATGCACACTAGAACTTTTCTAGACAGCAACAAACACACATTCCTCACAGCAATAGAGAAAACTAAATTGTAAAGAAAGATTAGGTATCTAATAATACCATTTCATAGGCATAGAAATGATATTTTCTCTGATACCATATTGAAAATAGTAGAGCAAACAAATATATTAAACCATTGAATAGAAATACCAAAAATATAGAATAATATATTATTATGTTTGAATGAATTTTTACATTGCATTACATTGGCTTTATAAAAGCCTCTTCCCTTTAACTACCTACAAAACCTCCCTACGGGAATGTAACTCCCACAAACTAACAAACTAACTATTACGTTATTTACTAACATTTATTTAATATGCATAAACAATGTAATACCATTGTTACTATGACTATTATACCAACATTGGATACCATAATCCATAATCAATTGTCCCCTTGAGATATCTAAAAATTCTCTTGACTGCCATAACATGGGATTCTCTAGGATTATCTTGGAACCTAGCAACAAGCCCAACTGCATTCATGATATTAGGTCTGGTCTGAATTAGATAGAGTAGTCCTTAAATAATTGATCTATACCTTTTCTGATTTTCCTTAGGGGAGTCATCATCTTTACTTAACTTACATCTGATTACCATGGGTGTATCCACTTGCTTTGAATCTTCCATCCCAAACTTTTTCAGCAATTCTCTCACATACTTGGATTGAGATATAAAGATATCTTTATCTAACTGAGTGATTTGCAGACCTAAGAAGAAATTCATTTCACCAAACATGGACATCTCAAATTCACTTTGCATCTGATCAGCAAATGTTTTACACATACTTTCATTCCCACCAAAAATGATATCATCAACAAATACCTCAACAATCAAAATGCGTTCATGATCAATCTTAAGTAAAGATTATTGTTAGCAGTGCCTTTGTTGAATCCTAGCTTTAGCAAATACTTATCCAATCTTCCATACCAGGCTCTTGGAGCTTGTCTCAGTCCATATAGTGCTTTCCTCAATCTGCAGACCATATCTTTCTGATCAAACAACTAAAATCCTTCCACTTGCTCAATGTAGACTTCTTCTTCCAACTCTCTGTTTAGAAAAGCTGACTTGACATCCATCTAATATACCTTGGAATCTTTATAAGCAGTGAATGCAAGAAATAGTCTGACTACTTCTATTCTTTCCACCGAAGCAAAAGTTTCTTCAAAATCAATTCCTTCCACTTGAGAATATCCCTTGCATACCAACCTTACTTTGTTTCTTACAACTTCACCATCTTCATTTAGTTTATTCTCGAAGACCCACTTGATTCCAATCAAATTTTTGTCTTTAGGTCTAGGAACAAGATCCCAAGTGTGATTCTTTTCAATTTGCATTAGTTCTTCTTCCATTACTTTTATCCAGTTTTCATCATTGCAGGCTTCACTTACAAATTTTGGTTCAATCTTTGAAATCAAACAAATCTCTTCTTGTTCTTTAGAAATTCTTCTCCTAGTTTGAACATCTTCATTTCTATCTTCTATGATCTGATCTTTAGGATGGTTCAGTCTTACATACCTAGGAGTTTTGGGATTTTCTTGAATTTCTATTTCTTGAACTTGTTCCTTAACTTCTACATTATCCTCTGGATTTTTCAGATCAAATTGAATCTGTGTCTAAGTTTAAACTTGTCTTCCTTGATTTTGACTTTCATCTTGATCATCTAATTCATATCTATAAGACCTGGAATGTCTTTGTTTTCTCTCATCAACTCTAACATTTGCACTTTCAACAATCTTTTTCAATCTTTTGTTAAAGCACCGGTATGCCTCGCTTTGAGTAGAGTAACCTAGAAATATCCCTCCATCACTTCTTGCTTCAAACTTACCTAGATCCTCATCTCTTTTGATATAACACTTATGACCAAACCATAGTTCATAAGGGGTCTTACTAGAATTACCTTTGATCTACACCCGGTTAAGAGTGTAGACAATAGTACTCACAGCTTTTCTCCAATAGACTTGTGGAACATTTTCTTCCATCATCATGGTCTTAGTAGCTTCTTGAATGGTGTGGTTCTTTCATTCCACAACTCCATTCTACTGAGGAGTTCTAGGAGTAGATAACTATCTTTTTATTCCTTGCTTCTCACAAAATGAATCAAATTCACTAGAGGTAAATTCTCCACCTCTGCCGGATCTCAGACACTTTATCTTCACACCAATCTCATTCTCCACCATGACCTTGAACACTTTGAATTTGTTAAGAGCTGATTTTTATTTCAAGAAGGTTACCCACATCATCTGGTAGTAATCATCAATAAGAAAAATGAAATATCTATCTCCTTGTATACTTCTAATTCTAGAAGGACCACAAAGATCAGTATGCACAAGTTACAACAATCCACTTGATGATTGTTCATTACTCTTGAATGAAATTCTGTTCTGTTTATCCAGTGGACATTCTCTACACATGCTAGTAGTAGGTTTCACAAGTCTTAGAAGATCTCTTATAGCCTGAGTGGAACTTATCTTAACAATGTTATCAAAATTCACATGACACATTCTCCTATGCCAAAGCCAACTCTGATCCACATGAGCAATCAGGCAACTTTTATCGGAACTACTTAAATGAAAGATGTTACCTCTAGTCTGAGTACCACATGCAATTTAGTTCTGGAGCTTTCCAATATTATGCATTTCCCATCCTTGAATCTAAGATCATAACCCTTTTCAACCAACTGTCCAACACTAAGAAGATTATGCAGAAATCCACCTTAGTTGTGGATAAAACTAGCTGAGTTGTCTCTAAATTTCACAAATCCACCCTCATATTTTTCAAAGCTTACAAACTAGATGTTACCTCTAGTCTGAGTACTAGATGCAATTTTAGTTCTAGAGCTTTCCAAGATTCTGCATTTCCCATCCTTGAATCTGAGATCATAACCCTTTTCAACCAATTGTCTAAATTTGGAAAGCTCCAAAACTAAAATTTCTGCATAATCTAGCTAAGTTGTCTCCAAATTTCACAAATCCACCTTCATATTTTTTAAATCTTACAAACTTACTTTTATCCCCAGTCATATGATGAGAACATCCATTATCAATCACCCATTCATCAACAACATGAGCAGCCATGACACTTTCCACATTTGTATAGCTATCAGATTCAGTAGACATTGGATTTTCTTCTTTGATAGCAATGAACACCTACTCATTTTCTCTGTGATTAGATTCATCATTTGTGACTCCTTCTTCTCTAACTTCTTGAACATAGTAACAATTCTTCAACTTTTATATCTATTCGGGTTTGGCTTTGAAAAATTTTCTAGACATCTTGAGGCAAAATGACCAATCTTATTACAAGAAAAACATTTGAATGGAAACTTTCATTCATACTTACCGGATCCTCTTGGAATTCTTCTAGTAATAAAAGCTTCAAGTTCTATAGACTCAATTTCATCATCTTCAAGATCCTTCCTTGCCTTAGCAAATCTTTTTGATCTTCCTTAAGAGCTTTCACCCGAATCATATCTTTGCTTCCCATGAACACTAGCTTTGAATGCAGATTTAGACTTAGGAAGAGAATCACCAAACTCACTTAATTCAAAAGCTAAAATTTTGCCAACCAGCTGATCTCTTGTAACTTTTGAGACAGTCATGATCTCCTCTATAGAAGCAACTTTATGTTTGTATGAATCAGGTAAAGATCTGATCACTTTTGCCAAAAACTCTGATTCATCCAAAGTTCCACCAGCACACCTGATACCACACACAAGTTCATTTATCTTTTGCATGTAGATTGTGATGTTTTCATCTTCACTCATCCTCAGATTTTTAAATTTTCCTCTCAAACTTTGTAGCTTGGCACATTTGACAAATTCATCGCCTTCATAAAGATTCTCCAACTTCTTCCAGATTTGATAAGCAGTTTTTAGTCCAAAGACATTTGTCATTTCTAAATCAATTAGGGCACTCAATAAGGCTTCTTTATCTCGAATGTCTTTTTCAACATTTTTGACTTCATCTAGAGTTGAAGAATTCTCTGAAGGAATATACTCATCCTTAGTTATCACCCAATAAGCACTACCCATGCATTACAAATGGCACTCCATGCAATCTTTCCAAACAAAGTAATTTGTTCCATCAAATCTCGGACTGTCCTTGTAGGTCAACATATTGGATCTCCTCAAGCGGTCAAGCTTCTTTTAGAGGAACTGACTCTGATACCAATTGTTGGAATTAGACTGGACAATTGAGAGGAGGGGATGAATCAGTTGTCCTGAAATTTAACCTTTTCTTCCTTTTAATCTTCTTTCACAATTTGCAAATTGATTAATGATGTAAACATTAAAGCATGAAACAACATCACATAAGTAGAAACCTAATCAACACATTTGACACCAAGATTTTTGACGTGGAAACCCAGTTAAGGGAAAAACCATAGTGGGTGTTAGCCCACAAGATTCATACCCTATTAAAAGTACTTAAAAAGAATCAGAAGGCACTTACTTTCGAGCTCACTGCTTAAAAGATAGGCTCACTACGTACAAAAAATTTAAGTTTAACACAGAAAGAATTAACTACGAAATAGAATCTACTTCATGCCTGGTTGAGTTTAATTGAATGCTCATAAAACTTTTGTTCTTCTTCCAAACTCTTCTTCACTAACTCTTCAGTCTATTCTTCTTTTGTTCTTCTGCTCCTCTGATTCATTATTCTGCTCCTAATCCTTTCTTCAGATTTATTATTTTCACTCAAGGATGATTTTCCATGACTCAACTACACTCCTTTATATGCTTCATCAACCTTGGAATAAACATCAAGGTCAGCACACCAAACATCTTACTTAATGTGAATCACTAAGCTATCAGCCAAACATAGCTAAGACTTGAATCTTCTTTCAACTACATGCCATGCTCCAAAGAATTGGTTCTGGAACATCCGCAATATGCTTGAATCATCTGGTTGGCCAGGACTGGGGAGAACAACAACACCAAGAAGGAAATCTTCACCAACAAGCTCAAACTTCAATGCGAACCTTCAATACAGTAGTCACATGATCTAGAGACCTCCACAAGCATAATGAATTCAACAAAAACATCTGCACTCCTCTAAATCATCAGAATCACTTGCATCTACATTCGAAACCTCAAGAATACTATCTGCCATGACTGTCATCTTAGAAAGATTGCTTACAGACCTCCAAACCACGAACCACTTGAATGGATAATACACACTGACTTCCTAAACATGCCTCTAGATCTAAAGATCTAGACCACTTCTCTGTTGATCTGTCTCTTCTGAATACTGCAAACCCAATTCTACTCAGATGGCCATAGTTTCTTCAAATCTTCATGTGGACCTCTCAAATCGTGACTGGAGCTACTTCACACAATCCTCTATAGTGCCATATGATCCATATCCATTGATCTTTAGTAATTTTCTCAATATACTCAACATTCCAGTCTTCTACTTAGGCAACAAGATAGGATATAGTTGACACCAATGGCGACAAGAATATGTTAACATTAATGACAACATCGATTAGGCACATATTTGTAACAGTTTTGTTATAATATTTGCATCTATACAATAGTAATACCTAATAAATATTTTTTAAATAGAAAAAATATTACAGTTCTCATTAGTTCCAAAAAGGATTATTTCTTGTTCCCTGCCAAAAGAAAGATAAAAAACAAATATAATGATAGCAACATGTGATAACAGTTCCATTTCTTTTTGAACAGGCTCAATCAGTCTGCCACTCCCTTTCCATAAGCCAATATTACCACCATTATTGTAATGGATGGGCATTAATCACACTTATTGGGTAAACATTTTCTACCAATTAGATTAAAAAAATTATTTTTTAAATATGTTTTGTTATAATATTTACATCTATACAATAGCAATAGCTAAATATTTTTTAAATAGAAAAACTATTTCAATTCTCATTGGTTGCAAAAATAATTATTAATAACTAGTTAAGAATAGGCCTTGCCTATAGTTTCCTTGGCAGAAACTAAAAAGAAATGAGAGAAGCTAAAACTAAAATGTTAAATCTATTAAACTTGATTAAACTATTTACATGCTCTATATCTATTATTAATAGAAAATTAAACTAAAGCTTAAAAAGAGGTAAACTAATCTATTTAACAACTAATGCTTGGGGATGGAGGGTGCTGTAGGTGGTAGTACCTCTATTCCCCTACCCATTTCAGACACTGCTAGGCCTGCAAACTAGAAATCAGTTCTAATGGGATAGGCAGAATCTCCTAAGAATGGACAGACAATGGTTTGTCACCATAAAGAGACGACTGAAGGGTCTTCCATTGTGGTTCCTAACAATCTAGTGGATACGATTGTCGCTTCAATGGATCTTGCCCTGGTCGGCAAGTTTTTCTCCCTTTGTCCCAACATTAAGATGGTCTATAAATGGGTCTCCAATTGTTGGCATGTTAAAGGCAGTGTGACTGTCATGGGTATGGCATGAGGGTTGTTCCTTTTTCACTTTACCAGCAAAGAAGGCATGTTGGCTATCTTATTTGGAGGACCATGGATTTATGGTACACATTCGCTTTCTTTGGGCTATTGGAAATCAAGGTTTGACCCTAGTACTGATCTCAATAAAACTGCCCCAATTTGGGTACATCTGCCTGGATTTCCCTTAGAATACTGGGATGAATCTATTTTTAGCTCTATTGCTAATACCTTTGGTAACTTTGTTGCCCTTGATAACTCCACACGCACCAAATCTTGCTTTGTTTATGCAAGATTATGTGGTAATGTGGAAATCAATAAGACTGCCGATGTTTATTAACATTAGCTCAAAATTTGGCATCTAGATGCAGCCCATTTCATATGAGAATTCCACAACTTACTGTTAAAAATGTAAGAGGAAGGGGCATCTCATCTCGCATTGTAAGTTCAAGAAAGCTAAAGAAAATATTAATAAGGAAATCACTATGGAGAATAAGGAGGCGACCTTGGTTAATGTTGAGCACTCAAAACAAGATTTTGCTCTTATTACTGATCAGAAGAAGGATCAGAACCTTCACTCTCAAGAGATTCCACAACCAACCCTTGAAGAAGGTGATATTTTGAATCAAGTTAAGAATATTCAGTTAGAGGTTGGTAACTTAGAAGAGTCCTAGATTGAAACTAATAAAATTAAGGAGAGTCAAATGGGTTTTGATGGGGTTGAGAAGGCATAGATGGAACATGATCAAGTTGAGGAGACCCAGCTGGGATTTGACAGAGTTGAGGGGACCTAGATGGGATATGACAGAGTTGAGGAGACCCAGATGGGTTTTGACAGATTTGAGGAGACCCAAATAGGAGATGACAATATTAAGGAAACCCAAATGAGATTTGAAAGAGGGTAGAGTCACAAGTGGGATTTGAACAAATGAAAGAGACCCAGTTGGGTCTTGACAGAGTGTTGGAGACTCATGATAATGAGGTAAAGTTTGTGCCTTTGTCTTTAGATCAAAATAAGCTTCACCCTTCTCCTGGTAAACTCACATCAGGTTTTCTCAAAGAAGGGATTTTTCATTCTTCTCCAAAGAAGCATTCTAATCAGTCTATAGCTCCTTTGGGAGTAGCTAATGCTTCAATGAGTGACCATGAAGAGTGGACATCTCAAAAGAAAAAGAGTCGTAAACCAAAAAAGTCAGCTGATGTTGGTTTAGATCCTTTGAAGGGTAGACCTTCATTGCGAGAAACTAGGCAAAGAGAAGCAGCTAGAGAGATTGCCAGTGGAAAGCATAAGACAGTGGAGAATCACTCCAGAAAGTTACTTAAATGAAAATTCTTTCATTGAACATGAGGGGTCTTAATAACCCCTCAAAACAATTTGAGGTCAAAAACTGTATTTTTGATAACAAAGGGGATATTCTTTTACTTCAGGAAATTAAAATGTCTAAAGAAGGTTTAAAAAGATTGTTAATGGGATTTGGCCTAATGCTTCCTTTTGCATAAGTCCTATTGTTGGTGCCTCTGGGGGAATTGTGACTATGTGGAATGCTTCCTAATTTTCTGGTAAACTTTCTTTCTTTAGTAAAAATTGCTTGGTGATTGATTTCTCTTTGCCTTCATTTTGATGGAGTCTGGTTAATGTTTATGCCCCTAACACTAAGGTCTTAAGGAAGAATCTTTGGGAAGATTTGGCTAATGAACTCTCTTCTTATCCTGATTCATACTGCATGCTGGCGGGTGATTTTAATATCCCTCTTTACCCTTCTAAAAAGTCTGGGGGAATTTTGGACTACTTTGATATTATGTTGGACTTTGCTGATTTGATTAACACTTTTGGGCTTATTGATATTGATTTGATGCACCAAAATTCTACTTGGACTAATAGGAGGAAAGGGAACCAAATGATTCAAGTGAAACTTGATCATTTTCTTATTTCCAATAATTGGCCAAACTTTGCTGCCCTTAAATTGGTTGCTCTGCCTAGAACTGTTTCTGATCACAATCCTCTCATTTTGGAATGGGCTAATCAGAAGAGAAAAGGTCCTTTTCCTTTTAGACTTGAGGCTATGTGGACTAAACATCATGATTTCAGGAATCTTCTTTCTAGATGGTCGCAACTTCAGGTTGTGGGTACTCCTATGTTCAAACTTTTTAAAAAGTTGATGCATGTCAAGGAAGAAGCTTATGGTTGGAATAAATACAGTTTTGGTAACATTTTTTCTCAAAAAAAGATCTTATCCAATAAGCTGGCAGATATTCAATATAGGATTCCTCAAGGTGATACTTCTAATATTTCCCTCCAATTCAAAAATGACTTAATCAGAGACTGGAAGAATTTAATGAGTAGAGAAGAGTTGTTTTGGAAGCAAAAATCTAGAGTTCAATGGCTTAAAGAAGGTGACCGTAATACTGCCTTCTTTCATGTTTTTTCTTTAGGGCACAAAAAACCTATCCTTATTTCTCAAATAAGATTGAAGAATGGTAATATGATTACTAATGAGGAGGAGATTGGAGATCATGCTGTTAGCTTCTTTTACAATCTGTTATTTGAATAAGTTAGATCGGTAAAAATACAAAGCTGAGTCACACTTTTATAAAGGAATCAACCAACACTGATCCAACTTTTAAACTTGAATCACTAGACAATGACATATATGGTTTGAATTTTGAAATGATGTAAACTAATAAAATATTTATTTTTTAGTATATTTTATGTTCATATTTTTTAAAAAAATTTAAGAAATTATTTGAATATAGTTATTTTAAAATTAACACTATAATTTAGTTGCTGATAAAATGCTAAAAAAATATGTTACATGAGACGTCAAGCTATATATAGTAAATTTTCTTTTTTTTCCTTCAATTTTTTTGAATATATTTATAACTTGAAACTTTAGGGCATGGATATATTGTTTTTTCAATATTAATAAATATATATTTTTAAATAAATATTTAAATGTGTGTGTAGTTAAACATGGTTGTTTCCAGTCGACATCAACTTTTATATTTAATATTTATCTAAAATAGAAAACAAATTATACTATCTTAATCTAGATTCTTTTATCTAGGGCATCATATATTTTTTTATTTTTTTTAATAAGTTTTAGTATTTTTCTTGACATGGTAATCAACCGAATATTTTTGTGCTAAAAACCTACTTTTAGTAAAAAATAAAAATAAAATATAGATAATAATTGAAATATTAAAATAAATATATATTGAAAAACTGCACTTATGGATCTACAAAAGGGTATTTTTACATTTTTAAAAAAATATTATTTATATGAGTAGGAGTTGTTGAAACATTAAATTTTTCAAATAATTTCATTTTTTTAGTAAATTGGCCTCAAAGTGGTACTACATATGCATTTAGCCAACAATTTTAGTTGGAAAAGTTGTGGACATATTTAACTTATCTAGAATGAATCTTACTAGATTATATGTTTGACCAAAATTGACTTTTAGTTATAAATACTAAAATTCACTTGTGTTGATAAGTCAGTTGAATGTGTGACACATCTAACTTTTACGAAGTGTTGATAACTCACAGGTTGTGAATCAACTTCTAAACAATATCCCTTCTCTGATTTCTGAGGAAGATAATGCTGAAATTTTGAAGCCCATTTACGAGGAAGAGGTTCGTATAGTGGTCTTTTCTATGGGGCCCTTTAAAGATTCGGGACCAGATGGCTTTCCCCCCTTTTTCTTCCAAGAGTTATGGGACATTATTAGATATGATGTCACTGTTGTTGTCAGAGACTTTTTTAGAACTGGTAAACTTTTGAAACAACTCAACAATACCTTCATTTGCCTTGTTCCTAAGAAGCTCAACCCGGAGATGCTCATTGACTTCAGGCCTATCAGCATTTGTAATACTATTTACAAAATTTGTACCAAGCTTCTGGTGTTCAAAATCCAACCTTTTCTTGACAAAATTATTTCTGCCTCACAAAAGTGTTTTGTTCCTAGGAGACAGATATTAGATGTTATGATTACTACTCATGAAACTATTCATTCAATGGATAAGAGTTGTATCCTAGGTATGGTTTTCAAACTTGATATCTCTAAAGCTTATGATAGGGGGGTAAGTGCAAGAAGATGGGGGGCCAAAAAGTGGCCAAAATAATTTTAAAAAGATTTAAGTCATAATGCGAGCATGTTATAACGCACTCGCGTTATAATGTGCTCGCGTTATGACCAAATATAAATGAAAAAAAAGCAAGTGAATATCATTTCACTCTCATTTTCTCCTCTGCTTGCAGCTTCCAAACCCTCAAAAATGCACTCGTGTTCTGCAAAACACCAATCAACACAAAAAGCTTATCAATTCATCACCAAAATGCCGCCGCGACGTCGAGCACACCAAAGGGGTGAGTTATCTTTATTTTTTTGTTTGAATTTCTTTCTAAATAGGTAGGTTTCTGTTGATTTTTGATGTATATTTTGTTAATTGTCAGGAAATGTTAATGCACCTCCTCCTCCTCCTCCTCCTCAAAATCCACAAAATCCTAAGGAGGAAATACCTGGAGAACAACAACCTCCTTCATTCATTCCTCGACATGCCCCTGGAACACAAGATAATATAATGGGGCAAATTGAAAACAACAAAAAATAAATTGAAGATATAATTGCAAGGTTGAAAGATCCTTCCACTTCAACCTTGCATAGGTCCATGCTTGCCGAATCTCTTGAGTCTATGTTATCAAATGTAAATTCAATTAGCAAGCAAATAACTAGTTGGACCGATAAAAAGAGAGAGTTTAGAGATTACTATGCAGATAAATTGTCATACCAAGATGTCAAAAAATTACAAATTACAAAATTAGACTTGTGTTCAATTTTCACAAACCCACAAACAAATCAACCTCCACCCATTACATACAAGAGGTTCCCTATCCATTGGTGCAACAACCAAGTGATAAGGGTCAATTTCGGGTAGAGGTGGTGGATGGTTTTTGACCATCCTCCATGCAATAATAATGAGGTCCCGTAATACTTTTTGAGGAAACTCTACTGCGAGTTTGTCCTCAATAAAGTGCCAAACTATTTTGATATGCGGGACTTCCAGGGTAGAGGTGGGGGCTCAGCACAAGATAGACCAGGGGTACATCTTGACCCACAGTGGGTAGTGAGATGAGTAATCAGCAGACTAGCCCACGAGCATGTTTCTATCCCTTCCATTGTGAAGGAGAGTGTTGAGGTCGATACACTAAGGTCGATTAGTGCCTTGACCCAGAGCATCATAGAGCATGCCGATCCTGCAACACAGAGTGGGTTGGGAGATAGAGCGAGGAGTAGGGTCCCACCGCATACTTGCCAGGCTTGTGGGTCAACCGGTGGTTATGACCCCATGGACAGTCAGGACGCAGGTGCACACGCTACATCTGTAGCTGAGTAGATGGTGATGACAGATACCCTCCTGAGTGAGACTTTCGGCCTTGATACTCAGGTAAATATTAGCAAGTTTATTGAATTTAATTTATTAAATTTTATTTTTGAAATACAAGATTAACTAATTTAAATTGATGATTTTAATGAAATTTCAGGGTCATAGCGTCAATGCAGTTTTCAGTGGTTCTCCACCTACATTTTTCACTAGATCATCTACTGTCGAGGTATGTAACTAGTAAACAATTATAAATATTACATGTGAATAGCATCATTATATGAATGTTATTCTAATTTTTGATTTTGGATGTTGAATAGGTTAATACTGTAGATTTCATGGCAACACCTACCAGCGGTGGTGGACTTCAAAGCTTTATGGAGGTAATAAAATAAATAGTTTAATGAATGAATTGTACTTACTAAATTTTTGTATGTAATTTGTGTGTTTTATTGTGTGTACTTCCATGTTTAGATGAACGTGTGTGTATGTTAGGAGCCATGATTTGCATCACTATTATAGTTTTCGTAATTGAATAATGTTGTTTTATTTCCAGATGATGCAGGCTACGGAGACACCTCCCCATGGTCATAGGGCAATGGAGCAGGGTGTGGCCTCTGCGATTCATAGCTCCATGGCATTGACAGGGGTATGAGGCAGATTAGTAAATTTCAATTTACATTCATTGTTATAGTTGTCTATTTTTGAAAAATCAAAAGATTATTGATTTGAAGTTCAATTTCTATCTAGATGGTTTCTATAGGACATGACATCACCAGGGCCTATTCCTGCTACTGAGGCAAGCGAGGAGACAGATTATATGTTAGTGGTAAGTGATTATTTTGTTAAATGTTTCATTTTTTTATAACATGTAATTTCTATATATTAATGTCTATACTTTTTTTTGTAACAGGTAAAGGTGCAGGAAGAACTAAATAGGAGGAGTAGCCCTCGGGTTCGTAGTAGACCACCCACATGCATGTCTCCATCCCCTAGAAGATCAAAGGCTACTCGTGATTTATTCTCTTCACCAGCCAGAGGGGAATGACTTTTTATTGTGTTCCTTTGTTGTATGCCTATATGGCATTTGTGGACATATATTTTGTATTGTACATAGTTGACATTGTATGCCTATATAGCATTCTTGTAAGCCTATATGGCTATTTTGTATATATGTTATACTTATATCGACAGATATTGATGTATGCCTATATGGATATTCGGTTAATACAAATCTTTTTTATTGATGGCATCCATACTTGCATTATAAATCCACTTTTGAATGGATATTTGTAGATAGCTACTTCAAATATTTAAAGTCTGATTGTATTACATAGGATGTTTGCATTTTCTTTGATAGGCTTGATAGGCCATGGATTACATGATGGTGTTTGATGGAAAAGTATGGTACTAGAAGACTCTAGTTCATTCTTAATAGGCTTGTGATTGATAATATCTTTGCATGATTGCACTTGATCTTGGATCATGGGCATGTTGTTAGGATTTTGATTGCATTGTGATGTTTGATGGATAGGCATGGTGTAAGATACCCATCTAGTTCTACAAAAATTTTTCCTTACTTAAACAATTTTACTTGCTATCAATTCATCAACTACTTCAACAACACAAAGATATACATCAAGGATAACTACTTGAATGAATCAACCTTAGAGTTGGGTACTTGTCTAGTTATTTGACTCAATCAACTTGCAATGTCTTATTACATGGATAATGCTTTCAATAGCATGAAGTTACAACTTATTCAATGGAGATACAAAAGAAAGGCCTTGAAGCCTTGATGTTTACAATGGCGTCTACACTTGATCAACTCAATCAAACTCAATGATGTCAACTGAATGTCAACACCTCACAATATCACAAGGGAGCATCACCTTGCTTGTTGCATGGATGAACGTCATAGTTGCAAGACTCTTAAGGTTAGGCGCCAACTGAAGGTAGTAGAGACTAGACTAGGCGCCATCCTAAGCTGGGCACTTCCTTGAGGGGTAGAGACATGGATGAATGTCTGGTGGGGTTTGATGACTCTATATTGACACTCAAATTCACTTAGGCACAATATTAGTGTTCTTCTAACTAGGCGCCAGATAGGAGGATTCTCAGAGGTTTTGGCACCTAGGTTACAACTTGTCAATTTCTCAAAGAATCTTTGAAACACTTGACTTCCAAGGATTATCATCTTACCCTCTGATGGAGTGCCTTGTTCCAAAATTGGTCTTAGGGACTTGCATCTCTCTTAGGCGCATGTTTGGAGTAATGTCAACTGGTATCAGCTCCTATTATCTCAATTCACACTTGACATCAAACTTTTGAAGCTCTTTTACCCTAGCGCCTTTATCTTCTATCAAGCGCCTAACATTCTAGAGGTGAATTCCATCTTAATCCAAGTCTTCAAGGTACTTCCAAGTTTAGGTGCCAAAACAGGGTTATGGAGGAGCAGAACCACGCCTTAGGAGGATGACTAAACCCTAGGCGCCAATTTGAGGTTGCAAGAGCATAGGTATGCGCCAAGTAGAGTTTGATGCTCAAAACATTAACATTATTCAGTGAAATCCTTTTTTGACTCTAGGCGCCATTTGGAGGCTAGAAAGACGGAAGTTGACTCCAACTGCATTAGGCACATTTCTGAGGTGATGGAGACCAATAAGTGTGCCTTGTCCTCTGGCTCTATTCCTTGTTAACTTTACAACTTAGATTATCTAAACAACACTGAGAATGCTTCCCTTCTTCTTGATACAAGTTGAAAGATCCACTAGGCACCATTTCAGGTGTCTGGAGAGATCATCAACCAAGGGCGCTAATAGAGCCTTTGGCAAATGGAAAGAGCGCCTTACTTAGATTTGATTTTTGGATGCTAGAATTGAGGAATTTTACGCCTTGGCTAGGAGTTTCTCATTTCAATCTTGATTATTCATCTAAGTGACTTTCCTTAGCTCCCAAGCCTTCAATCTATCCATTACCCCCTGCTAGGCACTCAAAATAGAGTGTTAACACCTTATGAAGGTTAGGCACATTCTGAGGGTGGGGTCGGCAAGTGAGGGTACTAGACTAGGCCTTGAGACTTCTCTCCTCATCAAAGGCTTTCAATCCTAGGTGCCAGATCCAAGGAGTTCCAACCAACACATGCACGTAGTGCTGTGAGTTCACCCAAAGGACATCTTTAACTTGAAAACTTTCAATCTTCATCCATCTATGCTAGGCGCTCAATTGGAGGATCCCTAGAAACATGTATAGGTGCCTTGAGGTTCTTAGGTGCTTAATTTGGATGATCAGGTTGTGCTAGGCGCTTAGTAAGGAAAACTGGAGTGAAATGGGCACCTAGGCTCCCAAGCTTCCATAGTCAAATTTTAGGGTTCTGACCTTGTTCCTACAAAACAAACAGATAGAGTTAGTCTGAAACCAATTCATTCCCTCATCATTTGGAATTAGTCTCCAGGAATGAGGAATAGGCTAATTCATTATACACTTGATGATCAAGCCAGGAACGGGGACATGACACATGGTACTAGGCTAATCATTTTGGGTTTTGCATGAGCCTCGGACAAGGTAATAGGTATAGGGTTTTTATCTTGCATAATGATTTTTTCAAACCAAGGGTCCATGATGGAAATGATTAAGGATGATAGAATGTTTGGATTTTGGACTTTGAGATGTTTATTGTTGTAAATGTTTATTGTTTGGACTCAAATTTTGTTAAATGGTTGTTTGAAAGAGGACACATCAAACACAACAATAAGATTGGTTTAAGTATGGATGCAAATGATTTTTACTAGTTTACTAATGTGATGATGTTTACTAATGTGATGATGATTTTGCATGTTTTCAATGGTTGGGATCTACAAGTTATGCATTTTTTTGGGATGCACACCTCATTGATTGTAGTGGGATGACTTGAATGCATATTGCCTATATCCATGGGATGAATTTGTTATTTTTCCTTATCTATGCTCATTTGCGCATTGGTATATTGCATTGGGATGAGAGGATGGATGTTGCTTTGATAGTGATGTGTATTCGTCACCTAGTGATGGATGATCTTATATAGTGGTTGGGTGTAATGGTTATCTTCATGTGGTTGTAGATGTTGATCCTTGGTTTAGAGGTGTTTGGTAGTGTGTCTTGGTGGACTCTTTATTCTAGATTAGAGTATTAGCATGATACAAGTTCTCTTGAGACTAGGATGTTTGTATTGGTGCATGTGATCTTCTAGGAGGAGATGTTAGATCATGATGTCATGTTTGGATACCTAATTTTGTAGTGGGAGTTTTGACAGTGGTCTTGTTGGTTCTCTTGGTATTGAGTACATTGGTCATGTGCTTGGGAGCTTCATGATAATGTGGTGTTGCATTTGGAGCTTAACATGGATTCATTGGTTGTAGGTTCTCATATATACTTCGAGACTTGGGTGAGGCTAGAGTTCTCTTGGGATTAGAGACACTTGTTGAGATGGTTACCCTTTAGAGGTTTTAGTAGGAAGACCAAGGAGACTTTCACTTGGATATGGGTGTGAGTTTATTATGGACCTAGAGAAGATTCTTATTGGTTCTAGAGGGTTCATTCGAGGGGTGTCTCTAAACATGCTTTTTCTCAGGTGCTAAACTGGAGTTATCTAGATGCACAAGTGTGCCCCCCTCAATGAAGTTCCTTTTGTTAACTTAGTTCATCCTAGTGACTCAAGGGGTTGTTATATTCTTTAGGTGCAATCTTTCATAGACTAAAAAATTCACTCCATGTTAAGGTGCTCAAAGGAGGCTCTGGAGATGGAAAATGGTGCCTTAACTCACTTATGTAAATTTTAGACTTTTAGGCAATTGCAAGATGTCTTGGAGGGCTCAATTCTTCAAGGTGCCCATTTTGTTCACCACTTGTTCAAGGCGCATGTGCGATTTGGTCAAAAATAGGTGCCTAGAGTGAATAGGCTTTCATCCTGACTTAATACACTGCCTCCTTTTGACAATTTTTGGGGCAGCAGAAAACCTTTCACCATGGGCAAATGCCTCAGAGCTATAAAAAATTGAGAGAGGTTATTGTAGAGGCACTCTATGTGATCGTATTGTCTTAGAAGGAATGTTTCTAAGTGACATGGTTTTTGAGTAACATCTCGTCAAAGATTGCTGCCTTTTTGCACTTTGGACTCTTCAGGGATATCGTGGGTACAATGTAGCTCAGACTGTTTCGACATGTTTGGATGAAAAATAGGACCATGCCTAGCGTAAATGTACCCATTTAGACGTGTTGGAACAGTCAATTTGGTCGCATCAGGAGCAAGACGAAAGTTACACCCCTTTACAACTTTACACTGCCTCCTTCTGACGATTTTTGGGGCAGCAAAAAATATTTCACCATGGGCAAATGCCTTAGAGCTATAAAAAATTGAGAGAGGTTATTGTAGAGGCACTCTATGTGATCACATTGCCTTAGATAGAATGTTTCTAAGTGACACAGTTTTTGAGTAACATCTCGTCAAAGATTGCTACCTTTTTGCACTTTGGACTCTTAAGGGATATCGTCGGTACAATGTAGCTCCAACTATTTCGACATGTTTAGGTGAAAAATAGGACCATGCCTAGCGTAAATGTACCCATTTGGATGTGTTGGAATAGTCAGTTTGGTTGCATTAGGAGCAGGATGAAAGTTACACCCCTTTGCAACTTTACATTGCCTCCTTCTGATGATTTTTGGGGCAGCAGAAAACCTTTCACCATGGGCAAATGGCTCAGAGCTATAAAAAACTAAGAGAGGTTATTTTAGAGGCACTCTATGTGATCACATTGCCTTAGACAAAATATTTCTAAGTGATACAGTTTTCAAGTAACATCTCGTCAAAGATTGCTACCTTTTTGTACTTTCGACTCTTCAGGGATATCGTCGGTACAATGTAGCTCTGACTGTTTCGACATGTTTGGGTGAAAAATAAGACCATGGCTAGCGTAAATGTACCCATTCAGACTCATTGGAATAGTCAGTTTGGTAGCATCAGGAGTAGGATGAAAGTTACACCCCTTTGCAACTTTACACTGCCTCGTTCTGATGATTTTTGGGGCAGCAGAAAACCTTTCACCACGGGCAAATGCCTCAGAGCTATAAAAAATTGAGAGAGGTTATTATAGAGGTACTCTACATGATCGTGTTACCTTAGACGGAATGTTTCTAAGTGACATGGTTTTTGAGTAACATCTCGTCAAAGATTGCTACTTTTTTACACTTTGGACTCTTCAGGGATATCGTGGGTACAATGTAGCTCTGACTGTTTCGACATGTTTGGGTGAAAAATAGGACCATGCTTAGTGTAAATGTACCCATTCAGATGCGTTGGAATAGTCAGTTTGGTCGCATCAGGAGCAGGATGAAAGTTACACCCCTTTGCAACTTTACACTACCTCCTGAAGATTTTTGGGGGAGCAGAAAACCTTTCACCACGGGTAAATGCCTTAGAGCTATAAAAAATTGAGAGAGGTTATTGTAGAGGTACTCTACTTGATCACATTGTCTTAGATAGAATGTTTCTAAGTGACACAGTTTTTGAGTAACATCTCGTCAAAGATTGCTACCTTTTTGCACTTTGGACTCTTCAGGGATATCGTGGGTACAATGTAGCTCGGACTGTTTCGATATGTTTGGGTGAAAAATAGGACCATGCCTAGCATAAATGTACCTATTTAGATGCGTTGGAATAGTCAGTTTGGTTGCATCAGGAGCACGACAAAAGTTACACCCCTTTGCAACTTTACACTGCCTCCTTCTGACGATTTTTGGGGTAGCATAAAACCTTTCACCACGGGCAAATACCTTAGAGATATAAAAAATTGAGAGAGGTTATTGTAGAGGCACTTTACATGATCACGTTGCCTTAGATAGAATGTTTCTAAGTGACACTATTTTCAAGTAACATCTCGTCAAAGATTGCTGCCTTTTTGCACTTTGGACTCTTCAGGGATATCGTTGGTACAATGTAGCTCAGACTGTTTTGACATGTTTGGGTGAAAAACAGGACCATGCCTAGCATAAATGTACCCATCCGGATATGTTGGAATAATCAGTTTGGCCACATCACAAGCAGGACACCAAAAATGCAAAAGTTGCTTTGTGTAACTTGACAACATTGACACTTTTTTGCAACATGACTCAAAGACTCAAACTGACCCCAAATGACTCAAAGTGACTTAAAATCACCTTGATTTGGTGCCCAATGTACATTATAGAGGTTGAGGTGTTCCTTATCATTCAAACATCTTAGATGAGCGCATAGGAAAGGAAAAAGCTCTAAGTTTCATCATCATGAGCACCTAATAGCAAGAGACTTTAATGGCTCAAACCTTAGCATGGAGTCCTAAGGCGCATTTCATGTCTCATTTCATCTAGTTTGGTGCCCTTATATAGATTTTTCAACTTGATTTGGTGCCCTATATGTGAAGGAAGATCTAAAGACATGAAAGTGGATGTCATATTGCAAGAGTTTGGATCATCAAAATTGAAAGAAATAAGTCTATTAAGCTTGGGTGCCCTTGGTCTTCTTTTCATTCATTATGAGCACCTTGGGAGAATGGTATATAGGTCATCATCATAATTGGGCACCCTGGATCCAGAGTGTTGGAGAGATCATCAAATGGTGTCTAGTAGGGTGAGTTATGAGTTTGGTCGCATCAGGAGCAGGACACCAAAAATGCATAACATGATGATGTAAAAAAATGTACATATGTGTAAAAATGCAGGAGGAAATAAAAAAAGACAAACCTTACAAATTAATGTGCATACTTACAACTCAATGTAACATAACTTTACAAAATCAATGTGAATACTTACAAATTAATCTAATGAACCATCCAGGTCTGCTCTACTCTTTATCGTGTCAAGTATTGCTTCATGGTCAGACTCCCGTACCTTCCACAATATTTTGTTCAAAGGTCTACCCCGATACTTTATCAAATGAACATTGGATGCCACGACAAGGTTCGAGTAATGAAGAATCTTCTGATGCATGTCAAAGTCCTGAAATAGCCAAATATTAACACTCTTATGTGGGTACTTTCTAAGCCATGTTCCAGTAATAACCACTGATCCTGTAGGGTATTCAATGTTTTCTCCATCTATAATAGGGGCCTCCAATTTCTTTTTGGCCTCAACACAATGACATAAGTAATAATCTGTTACCTCTTTAGTATCTTCATCTGCAATAACTGCATATACGTGCCCTACATTGATATGTGTAGCAAATTAGATGAAATTAGTAAACATTACAAAAACACTACAAAGTAAGATGACATTACCTAGTTGAACTAGATGAAATTAGATGCATATACAAGCCCTATATTACCTGGTTGAACTAAATCCGATATGTGGTCAAAGTCAACTGATGATTCCATTTGTGTTAGTTCCAGTGCCGTCGAGGGTCGATACGTGTCAAGTGGGCTAAGATAACTGCCATTTGTCAACCCACTCCTTTGACTCGCATTCATCCCAGACTTGAATTGTATAGGAAGAATAAAAGTATGACATCTTTCATGTATGGATACTCCATGAACCTACAATTGAGCTTCTGAAAGAGTGCATCTCATTTGATCCTGTCAGTGTACAATAATCCTCATATGGTGCAATGTTAGTATCATCTATCAACCAAAAAAATCTACGAACTAAAGACTTACCTTCATTACCTAGACCCATGGAAGCATTACACCACTCAACAATCAATTTTGCATCTGTTAACTTTGCATTGTCTTTATACTTTAACTCTTCTCGTGCTATGGCTCTTTTGATAGATGCTCCTACACCATCATGCTCCCCCTTTCCATGCTTGGCCTCACAAAAGTTCCACATATGTTGAATACCTGTAAAATTATGCCTCCTACTCAGCCAATAGAAATTTTGCTAGTTCTTGAATTGTGATGCACAATTATCTGACCATATGATATGCTGACTGAACGATATGCCCCTTCTAGCCAAATCATTGTAGAACACCTGAAAGCAACCTTGCACGAACTCCGTAGAATGCGTGCGATTATCACTAATATAGAAATTATACTCTCTTATGATCTTTCTGTCATCCTCTGTACTATCATTCCAATGAATGAATGTGATGTGCACAAATATAGAAACCTGTGTGGAGTTGTAATATTGTGATTGCACCTCACATTGTGGCTGTAGACTGTAGTTCTCTGCAAAGTCGACGAATGAAACAATGCTACCAACCAAAAATGTGTCCTTGTATAACTTGAATTGCAAGTCCAACCATCAAGCTCTATGGGCATGTATTGCATACTCATACACTATGCTGTCACGAAATATAGGCATAAACTGATACACTGGAATCTTTTCAATAACTAATTCACACGTCTTTACTTCTTTACCATCTTTTGTATTGTATGCCACTACTTTATACTTGCCAAACTCTACTAGTTCGTTTCCAACCGCATGTGTTATTTCCATATGTTCACATATTGGCAAATGTTGAAAGCCACCGCAATGATGACATGTGCCATCCAAGCATAATTTCTTGTAGAATATTTGACCTTCCTCTCTTTCACATAAAATTCTTGATATGAAGTCTCTTGAAGATGTTGGTGGGGCACATATGGCACAACCCTGCAAATCATTGTTAGTATGCATATCTAAACATATAGACCTATAAGCATCAAAATGGTTAGAAAATTCAATATGTAATCTACAACAAGTAGTGCATGTCTGATTTATCTTAACATAGAAAGGTTTTAGCATTTCAAAATATCTTTGACAAATTTTAATTTGAGGATACTTCTCTAGAAATTTACCATAAAATTGTGTTTAAGTCTCATCCAAAAAATGCTTTGGATGTGGCTCACGGTTCTAACTACCGATTCTCCTTCTTACCACATCCCTTTGATTCAGAGATACCCTTGTGTAATTCTTCCAAAAGTCTTCAATTAGTGATCTCAATGCTTCAACAATTGGTTTATCTTTTCGTGGTAGTCTCCCCGAGAATGCCCATAATTCATTTGCATTAGTGTCCTCAATTCTTTGGCGTCTTCCAACAGCTCTTGATAAAGTTTTCCTATTAATTCTCAATTCTTGACTTGTCTTTCTAATGAGACGACCTTTTCTCATTTGACTACTTACTATAGTCGATGTAATCACACACCGTGTTGCATTACTATTTTTTTTGCATGAGGTGTTACCCACACTCTCATACACACTCATTAGATTCTTGATAATAGATTTTTCACTTGAAGCATCTGATGTTCTCAACCCAAGAATCTTCATGATAGACCTATACTTTATACTTCGCATCATTTCAATGAATAGTTGACATCTTGTAGTCTCATTTAACTTTTCAAAGAACAATCTCCAAATCTTATTAGCATATCTTCTACAAGTGCATTTTGGAATCTTACCTTCCATTGGCTACAAAATATTCTCATCAATATCAATCAAATACTTTGGCTTTCTATGTAAAATTCTAGGTGGTGTCAAGTTAGGTAAATTCATCTCAACATTAGGAATTTCATCAATATTTAAATGAGATGGGTTAGATGGCATACCTTTGATCGAAGATGGAATAGATGACATACCTTGAGGTTGAGGTGGGAACGATGGCGTACCTCCTTCATCACATGTGAGTGATGATGTACTCTCAACTTGAGATGTGGTAGATGGTGTCCCTACATGTTGACTTGCGGTAAAGGACGTGTCTCCAACTATGGTATTCAAATCTCTCGTACCACAAAATTTTTGCATTCGTTCTCTTTGTGCCGCCAATACCATATCTCTTTGTGATGGTTGTGGTTCCTCTTCAATTGGTATGTCTTCATTTATTGTGTCCAATTTCCTCTTCTCATGAAGTTCCCTCATAGCCATTGCTTTCTTTGCATTCTTAGCTTCTATCTCTTCCTGTGTTGGTTTAATTCTTGATCATTTCCTCGGCATGACAGAGAATTTGTCTATAGCATGATAAAGAGACCAATATTAGTTCCTAAGAAATGAATACATGATAATAGTGGGATTGTATTTTTTTTATGTTGTAAGGATTTATTCTTGTATAGTTTGACATTATGGTATGAACTAGGGTTTGTTTATTACACATAATTATTAAAGAGCCCAAGTGTAGAAAATATACATGGCATCATGTGAGATTGTAGGTTGCTTTCTTGATTGGGAATGTGTCTATTTTAAACATGTATGATAAAGCATGATAAAGTAATTCAATCCGAAATAAGGAAAATGTATAGAACATGCATGTAAAGACTTGACATACCTAAAAAATGAAGATTTGAATGGAGAGAGTACCCAATTATGTAGTGTTTTTATCTTCTTGCATCAAACTCCTCAACAATTTGAGTTTTTCACCACTTGCTTCCTTTTCAATGTTAAATTCCTAAAATTGAATCACAATTAACATTGCAACACTACAAAAATTGAAACTTGAATAGATATATATGAAACTTGGTGTGAAAACTATGTTATTTCCTCCTTCTCAAGTTGGCAAAGCAGAAAAGGTGGTGGAAAGATCATGCAAAGGTGGTACAATGTGTCAAATGTGCATGTGAACTTCCCAATAGCATGAAAGCACTTCTTTTTTGTCAGAGCACGCGTAGAATCAGTAAGAAAATAGAGCATGTGGGCCTGGATCACGGGGGTAACCACTTTTTTACCATTTCAATAGAAATACAAAATGCGAGCATGCTATAACGTGCTCGCGTTTTGTCCAGCTATAAATTCCTCACATCCTTTGCATTGATCACATCTTTTTCCTGCAAGGGCTTGCCAGATGCTACGCCATATGATAGGGAAAACAATGAAGGGGCAAGCCCTCATAATCAAGTTCGTGATAGAAAATACCCTCAACCCTCAACGTCAAACCCTAATCCCTAAACCCTCAACTCTGATCCCTTGACCCTCAACCCTCAACCCTATCCCTAAACCCTCAACCCTTAATGTCAAATCCTAATCCCTCAACCCTCAACCCTATCCCTAAACCCTCAACCCTCAACATTAAATCCTAATCCCTCAACCCTAATCTGTCATCCCTCAAATCTAATCCCTCATCCCTAAACCCTAAATGCTATCCCTAATCCTACACCCTCAATAGACTTGATACTATACCTTAAACTCTAATCCCTTATCCCTAAACCCTCCAACCCTATCCCTAATCCTTACAACCCTCAACCCTAATCCCTCAACCCTTAACTCTGATCCATCAACCCTCAACACTATACCTTAAACCCTAATCCCTTCAACCTCAACCCTATCCCTAAACCCTTGACCCTCGAACCTCAACCCTCAACCCTCGACGTCAAACCCTAATCCCTCAACCCTTAACTTTGATCCCTCATCTCTCAACCCTAACCCTAAACCCTCAACCCTCAACATCAAATCCTAATCCCTCAACCCTTCACTCTAATCCCTCAACCCTAAACCCTCAACACTATACCTTAAACCCTAATCCCTCAGCCCTCAACCCTAAACCTTATCCCTAAACACTAATCCCTCAACCCTCAACCCTAATCCGTCATCCCTCAACTCTAATCCCTCATCCCTAAACCCTAAATGCTATCCCTATTCCTACACCCTCCATAGAATTGATACTATACCTTAAACCCTAATCCCTTATCCCTAAACCCTCCAACCCTATCCCTAATCCCTAAATGTTATCCCTAATCCTACACCCTTAACAGACTTGATACTATACCTTAAACCCTAATCCCTATCCCTCAACCCTTAACCCTTGAAACTTAAACCCTATCCCTACACCCTCAACACTTGACACTATATCTTAAGCCTTAAACCCTCACCCCTAAAGCCTCAACCCTCAATCCTTAAACCCTCAACCCTAAACCCTATCCCTAATCCCTCTACCCTCAACACTCTAACCCTAACCTCGACATTAAATGCTAATCCGTCAACCCTAAACCCTAATCCTAAACCCTCAACCCTCAACCCTCAACACTATACCTTAAACCCTAATCCCTCAACCCTCAACCCTAAACCTTACCCCTAAACCCTAATCCCTCAACCCTCAACCCTAATCCCTCATCCCTCAACTCCAATCCCTCATCCCTAAACCCTAAATGCTATCCCTATTCCTAAACCCTCAACAGACTCAATACTATACCTTAAACTCTAATCCCTTATCCCTAAACCCTCCAACCCTATCCCTAATCCTTATACCCTCCACACTCTACTTTAACCCTAATTCCTTGACCCTCAACCCTATCCCTAAACCCTTGACCCTTGAACCTCAACCCTCAACCCTCAACATTAAACCCTAATCCCTCAACCCTTAACTCTGATCCCTCGACCTTCAACCCTATCCCTAAACCCTCAACCCTCAACACCAAATTCTAATCCCTCAACCCTTCACTCTAATCCCTCAACCCTAAACCCTATCCCTAAACCCTCAACACTATACCTTAAACCCTAATCCCTCAACCCTAACCCTAAACCTTGTCCCTAAACCCTAATGCCTCAACCCTCAACCCTAATCTGTCATCCATCATCCCTCAACTCTAATCCCTCATTCCCAAACCCTAAACGCTATCCCTATTCCTAGACCCTCAACAGGCTCGATACTATACCTTAAACCCTAATCCCTTTACCCTCGACACTCTTACTTAACCCTAATCCCTTGACCATTAACCCTATCCCTCAACCTCAACCCTCAACCCTTAACCCTCAACTCTCAACATTAAACCCTAATTCATCAACCCTAAACCCTAATCCCTCAAACCTAAACCCTATCCCTAAACCATCAACCTTCAACACTATACCTTAAACCCTAATCCCTCAACCCTCAACCCTAAATATTATCCCTAAACCCTAATCCCTCAACCCTCAACCATAATCCCTCATCCCTCAACTCTAATCCCTCATCCCTAAACCCTATATGCTATCCCTATTCCTAAACCCTCAACAAACTCGATACCATACCTTAAACTCTAATCCCTTATCCCTAAACCCTCCAACCCTATCCCTAATCCTTACACCCTCCACACTCTACTTTAACCCTAATCCCTTTGACCTCAACCCTATCCCTAAACCCTTGACCCTTGAACCTCAACCCTCAACCCTCGACATCAAACCCTATTCCCTCAACCCTTAACTCTGATCCCTCATCTCTCAACCCTAACCCTAAACCCTAAACCCTCAATGTCAAATCCTAATCCCTCAACCCTAAACCCTATCCCTAAACCCTCAACACTATACCTTAAACCCTAATCCCTCAGCCCTCAACCCTAAACCTTATCCCTAAACCCTAATCCCTCAACCCTCAACCCTAATCTGTCATCCCTTAACTCTAATCCCTCATCCCTAAACCCTAAATGCTATCCCTATTCCTACGCCCTCAATAGAATCGATACTATACCTTAAACTCTAATCCCTTATCCCTAAACCCTCCAACCCTATCCCTAATCCTTATACCCTCCACACTCTACTTTAACCCTAATTCCTCGACCGTCAACCCTATCCCTAAACCCTTGACCCTCGAACCTCAACCCTCAACTCTCAACATCAAACCCTAATCCCTCAACCCTTAACTCTGATCCCTCGACCCACACACTATACCTTAAACCCTAATCCCTATCCCTCAACCCTTAACCCTTAAAACTTAAACCCTATCCCTACATCCTTAACACTTGACACTATATCTTAAGCCTTAAACCCTCATCCCTAAAGCCTCAACCCTCAATCCTTAAACCTTAAACCCTAAACCCTATCCCTAATCCCTCTACCCTCGACACTCTAACCCTAACCTTGACATTAAGTGCTAATCCGTCAACCCTAAACCCTAATCCTAAACCCTCAACCCTCAACCCTCAACCCTCAACACTAAACCTTATCCCTAAACCCTAATCCCTCAACCCTCAACCCTAATCCATCATCCCTCAACTATAATCCCTCATCCCTAAACCCTAAATGCTATCCCTATTCCTAAACCCTCAACAGACTCGATACTATACCTTAAACCCTAATCCCTTATCCCTAAACTCTCCAACCCTATCCCTAATCCTTACACCCTCCACACTCTACTTTAACCCTAATCCCTCGACCCTAAACCCTATCCCTAAACCCTTGACCCTTGAACCTCAACCCTCAACCCTCAATGTCAAACCCTAATCCCTCAACCCTTAACTTTGATCCCTCGACCCTCAACCCTATCCCTAAACCCTAAACCCTCAACCATAATCTGTCATCCCTCATCCCTAAACCTTAAACGCTATCCCTATTCCTAGACCCTCAATGGGCTCGATACTATACCTTAAACGCTAATCCCTTATCCCTAAACCCTCCAACTCTATCCCTTATCCCTTAACCCTCATGATTAATAGCCTTGAACGTAAAAAAATTGAAGGGGGACATAATGTGAGCGCGTTATAACGCACTCGCATTATGTCAAACATGACAAAAGACAGACTTGCGGGAAAGAAAAATGCAAGGCAAAACATAACGCGAGCGTGTTATAACGTGCTCGCGTTATTTCTTGCTTTGGGAATCCCAAGCCTTGGGCTTGGGATTTTCTTTGGATTTCCAACCCAAAGGCTTGGAGTGCCTTATGAACAGTCACAGACGTGTTTTTCTATATTCTTCAAAATTTCACATAATTTCGTTCGTGCTAACCCTTAGATTTGCACGTGTTTCAAGGTCAAACAAATCAAACACATGGGTAATGTTAGGCTTTCTCTTAGCTATTTGACAATATGATTTTTTTCACATTTTAACAATGTTAAGCCTTTCATCTTTAATTTCTTTTGTTTGTGTGTCCGTTTTTAGGCAAAAACCACTGTTTGTTCTTTTTTTCATTCTAAAATAACTATTCATTCAAATTTTTAAAAAAATACATATTTAGAAACTAGACTCCATTCTACAAATATTAAAAAAATAAAAAATAATTTTCAATTAGTTTTCAAAATTTATAGGGGTAGCACGGCCAAAATTCTATTTTTTAGGATGTGTCCACTTTAAAAATTAGTAAAAAATCAAATATTCATCAAAAAATTATCAGAAAAATCGGGCATAAACTACATGCTATTAGCTAATTTGTCATCGAAGCGATTTTAAAAATACCAAAAAAAAGTTGACCTTTTGAGGGAGCCACAAAACATACTATGTTATGTTTTTTTGACAGAAACATCACCAATTTCTGTGGCTCCCTCTTTTGAACCCCTTAATCTATGCCATTTTCAAAACAAAATAGTAGTTTAGAAAGTAGACTTGGAGCACTACGAACATTGTTTTGGTTGCATCTCCAAATTTTGAGTGTAACTATGCTCAATTTCTTATCCAAGGCTAGTATTTCCTGATTTCAGAAAAAAAGTGGCCACTTAAGACCCCTTTTTGGCCCCCCATCTTCCTGCACTTCCCCAGGGTGTTATGGCAATTTTTATTTAAAATCATTCAGAAGCTTGGCTTCAATGATAAAGTTTCTCTTCTCTTAAGGAAGCTATTACTACTGCTAAATACTCAGTCCTTGTTAATGGAGTTCCAAGAGATTTCTTTTCTTGTTCTAGGGGGTTAAGATAGGGAGATCCCTTTTCGCCCTATCTTTTTATTATGATAGTTGAAGCACTTGGTAAATCTGTTCACAGTAAGATCAACTCTAAAGTTTTAACTAGGATTAAACCTGCTTCCTCTCTGTCTCCTATGTCTATCCAACAGTTTGTGGATGATACCATTCTTTTTGGCATTTCCTCTGTCTTGGAAGCCTCTTGATGGAAATCTTTACTGAATGATTATGCTATGGCTTCTGGTTAGCAATACAATTTTCAAAAAAGTAATGTTTTCTTTTTCAATACCCCAGGGGATCTCCAAAGAAAAATTGTTAATATCCTTGGTTGTGCGGTTGCTGACCTTCCTTCAGTCTATCTTGGTCTCCCTTTGACTACTAAGGAGGTTTGTCTAGGTTTTTGGCATAATATCCTTGAGAGAACTCAAAAGAAATTATTGGGATGGAAAGGAAAACTCCTAAGCAGTGTGGGAAAATCAGAGCTTCTAAGGGCTTCTCTTTAGGATATTCCTACCTACTTTTTATTCCTATTTAAAATGCCCAGATATTTGGCTGATAAACTGGAGCAAATTCAGAGAACTTTCTTGTGGACGGGAACAGAAGAAAAAAAGAGAATTTCTTTGGTTAAATGGGATAAGGTCTGCCTACCTAAGTGTCATGGTGGGATTAACATTAGAACCATTCAAAATACGACTAAGGCTCTGTCGTCAAAGATTGTTTGGAACTTGTTAAATAGAGATTCAGACTAGGGTATTATTATAAAGGCCAAGTACTTAAGGGATACTGATAGATACTCTTTCCTCAATCAGGAGGGCCTTCCTCAACAATTTGTTATTTAGAATAAAATTATAAAAGCCAGAAGCCTTGTTAACAAGGGTATCAAATGGAAACTTGGTGATGGAGCACTTATAAACTTTTGGGAAGATCCTTGGTTGGTTGATGGGCCTCTTTCTAAATAGATGGGTAATGAAGCTATTAGTGTTCTTGCTAAACAATTTTTTGGCAACAAAGTTAGTCACTACATTCATCAAGATCATGGTGTTAGAATTTGGAAAAATCTTCTGGAATGCTGTAATGATAATCCGAATCTCCTCCACAGGGCTAATAAAATATAGCAAATTCTTCTAAATACTAGGATTCCTCTTTTCTCTAGAAGTGATCAATTTTTTTGGTCTGCTGATAGGAAGGGGTTTTTTTTTAGTTAAATCTACTTACCATTTGCTGATCGAGGAACCTAAAGATGATGTCTGGAGGAAGGTCTGGAATTGTAAACTCCTTCCTAAGGTTAACTTTTTTTGGTGGACTGTTGTTCATAAGAAGATTTTGACACAGGACAATCTTCAACGAAGGGGTATGCAACTGGTTAGCAAATGTGTTTTGTGTTTGAAAGAGGAAGAATCTGTCCCCCATCTTATCCTGCATTGTGAATTTGCAACCGAGATATGGAGTAAAGTCTTTGTAAATTTTAGGTTACAATGGGTTTGCAACAAAGAAATAAAAGATCTCATTCTTAATTGGCTCCTTCCTCTATTCTATCCTTGGTTAGTTCAATTATGGACTCAAACCCTTCCATTCATTGCTTGGTTCCTCTGGAAAGAAAGAAATAATAGATTTTTTAGAGAAACTATTAGAAATTCTTCACAGGATTTCAATTCTTTTCCTAAGGCTCTCTTGGAAAATGTGTCAAATTCTAACATCAAAATTGCTGATAAACCTCTTACTCAGCATGAAGTCCTTGCGGCTTCTAACTGGGGGATTGTGAATCAAATTCCTACTTTTGATGATTCTAAACGCATTAAAAGACTTAACACTATTTGGACTCCCCCTGATCAAGGTAGGTCCAAATTAAATTTTGATGGAGCTGCTAAGTCTAACGGTAAGGCTAGTGCTGGAGGAGTTATAAGGAATAACAGAGGAGCTCTTATTGTTGCTTATCCTAGAGGAATTGGTAACCAAACTAATAATTTTGCTGAAGCTTCTACTCTTTTATGGGGTCTTAAGTTGGCCATTTCTCTTGGCATCCATCAGCTTCATTTTCAAGGTGATTCAAAAATTATTATTGAGGTTGTTTCTATAGTTTCAGAGTGTGGATGGCAACTTAAGGATATAGTGCTTGATATTCAATGCTTTCTCAGGCTATTCGTGTCATTATTTTCTCTCACATTTACAGGGAGGGCAACATTGTTGCTGATGGCCTGGCTAATTTAGGTCAGCAATTTTAAAACTGGTGATGTTGGTGCCAACTTCATAATATCCCACGTCATATTCAGGATATCATTCAAAAAGAACAAATGCTTATATGATGATTACTCATCATTTCACCTTGCTTATCTATGTGGCTAGTTCTTTAATTCAGGGTATGCTGATTAGACACTCTAATAATGATGGGAGTGAGCCTAGACAGTCTTGCATGCATGTGAAAGATAGTTGATTAATTTGGAAAGATTATATTAGGACCTTGGGTTATCGTTTTAATGATTCCCTTAATTCTAATCGTGTCTTCTTTATTGTCATTTATACTCATTACACCATGTTCAAAGTCTCAATTTTCTCATAGTATTGATAGAAGTTTCCTTGAATACAATTCTATCTACCCCTTTCCTAGGCTCATTCAGCTTCACTAGTTTTTTATCATGGGTGGCGAATGTTTGAATGGACATGATGAAAACCTTTCCTTGAATGTTTGAATGTTTGAGTCACCCCTTTCCTTGAATGTTTGAATGGACACGATGAAAACCTATCTATTCAATTTGCTTAGACTTGGGATAACTGCAAGGTGCAAATTGGGAATGCCAACTTTTTGGTCTCTGAGAATGACATTGCTATGGCCATGGGTCTCTCTCCAAAGGGAATGAAGATGTAAAGAAAGTCTAGGGTTTCAGATGTTTAGAATTAGAAATTGTTTCTTGGTGAAGGAGAGGAGTTGGTACCTTACCAAGGTGGGTTTGAAGAGCTTGTCTTCTTGAACCTTGGGCTGACATGTGTTATATGGTGATGAAGTATTTCACCCTTGAGGGCTATTTCACCAGGTTCTATCACTACCATCTCCATTTATTGAATCATTTTAGAAGGAATGCCACAATTAGTTTCCCTTTCTACTTGATTTCTTCTCTTGAACTCTCTATACAACATGTTAAGAAGACTTTGCTGAAGAAACCTGATGAAAAGCCTATTCCTTTACACCAAGGGCTCATTCATTGTTTATACCAGTTTCACTTAGCCCTGTCTCCTGCTTCTTTTCTTCAGCCCTTTGGTCAGGATACCCCTTACCTCTGTGAAATCAACTCTTGCTACTCCTAGTCAACTCCCTGTTGGTGATCCTTGTTTTGGTATTTCTAAGTCTTCAACCAAGAGTGTTCAAAACCCTCCCTCCAGATTTAAATTGAAAGTTAAAAGACGTCTCTCAAATGTGGACACGGAGGCTAACCTTTTGAAGGATGATAAATTGGGGTTTTTGGGACCTAGATTCAGCACAATCAGGGTAGGGAGTGACCCTTATAGAATTTCAAAAAAGCTAAAACAGAGACTAAATTTGCTATCATTAGGCAGTTGGGTCAAATTGTTGGCAAATAAGCTCCCAAACTGAAGATGAATGACTATTCTGAAAGCAATTCAGAAGCCTCTACCCATGAGGAAGAAGATCTCAAGACTGATGTTCAAGAGATTGCTATTGAAGATTCTAGTGGTGAAGAAGAAATTGATGGGTAGGGCATTCCTATGGAGGTCATTGAAACTGAAGATAATGTTGGGGTTCATAATCCTATCCACATTGGTGACTGTGTTGATGTTGGTGATATTATTACCTAGGTGAAAATGACTGATATTGATGAGGACATTAGGAAAGATATCTACTTTGTTCCCACTTTTGTTCCTGTTGATCCTGATAATAATACTCAAGATGGTAGGGAAGATGACAATAATGAAGAAATTAATGATGCTGATGATCTATCTCAGCTAAAGGAACAAGTGGAGTTCCTAGAAAATAAGGTCTTTTCTCTTGGCATTTTCATTTCTAACATGTTATGTAAGACTGCCATGGCCAATCTCTCTCTTCTTCAGGAGCAGGAGGCTCTCACTCATGGAGCTGATAATAATAGAGTTAAAGAAATGGACAAAATGCTAAAGTTTCTTTCGAAGGGAGAGGAGGACATCTCTTCCTAGTCTTTCTTTCCTTTCTATTTGCTGGCTTTTTACTGTTAGAAACTTTTTGTTGCTTATCAGTCATATGTAAGCTGTCGGTGGTTGTTTTGGCTCTTTTTGTTTTCTGAGCCTTTTTTGCCCTTGTTGGGTTCTATTTTTTAATATGGGCTCAGCCCCTAGTTTACCGCCTTATAATATCAAAAACAACTAATGCTAACTATTTAAACTTAATTGAACAATAAGATTTGTACATATATTTCTAGATCACTATTTATTACCACAACAAAGAGAACTCATGTTAAGTGCTTTATAAGAGAAGTTTGAAAGACATAAATAAAAGGAAATGAAAGTCTATGGTTCTACTCTATTTAGGGATAAACAAAATGAAAATGAGTGAAGGGCAAAGAGGAGATAGAAGAGCATGTTGTCCTCAATCAAGAGACCTGATTTTTCACCCAAACTAATGTTGAAGTAATCTTGATTTGATCTATAGCTACATAATCAAGAGCCCAAACTAATACTATCTTCTATGCATAAATTGATCTGAGAGTTCCAAGTAAATATCCACCATTTACATGCACATGAGGAACTTAGACACAACATACCAAACATTTGAAATGTATTCTTTCTAACATTCCATTACATCAATTCAAATTAGATTTCAAGAAGTCTACGATGTGGAAAAAATCATAAAACTATTTCTATTAAATCATGTATGCAAAATGTTTTTACAATGGATGTATTGTTGCTGCCAATAATAAAAAAAACATAGAAAAAATGAAAAACTTTCTACAACTGCCATTCTCTCTACAAAATATAGAATGAATAATTCCTAAAATAGAGCTTCCTCTCCTTTTTTCCATGCCCCTTGCTGTTACATTTTTTTATATTTTTATTGTTGCTATGGTAAACCTCCCCCTTCTTGTACACATAGAGGACTCCTATGGTCATCATAGGCACCTCTTATGAAACCAAGAATCCTCTAAGTTTTAGGTACCTTAATCTTTTAAATGCTACATACATGCACTTATTGCTGGTCATACACCTCCTTTATGTCTTCTATTTTTATAATATTTTATGCTTGTTTTAAATTCATCTATGCATAAAACACAATGAATTAGATTTTTATCTTTAAAATTTTAAATATAATTGAAATTGAATGATTGTTTAATAAAATTTAATTGATGTCATGTTTAATTATGAGATTATGATATTCATGACTTTAGACATTGATTCTAATGTTGCAGATATGTCACTACAGGATTGCCATGGGCTAATGGTGCCATCATACTTGACATCAATTCAAACTCCATGTATTTGAACCTATAATTCGTTAGTTTCAACCTTGAGTTTATATTTTTCAATGCACAAATTACCTTAAGCTAAAGATAGGTCTAGAGTGGATCATAAAATGTATTTGAGCTTAGAAGCACGTGGAGGACATTAAATTACAAAGTCGAGGGAAACATGTATGACATGTACCACTAGTAGATATAAAGAAAGATGAGGGAATAGTATGTAGAGCTCAAGGTAGGATAATCATGCAGCAGAGGATAAACCATGCAGCAGAGCATAGACTACAAAGAGATAAAGTAGCCAAGAAAAAAATGCACCAGATGCATACTCAAAAGAGAAAAAATGAGCACATGATGAATAAAACAAAGAAAGAAAAAAAAACACACAAGTCCTTGGTTTCCATAATTTCATGAGAAATTAGGGAGATGTTGCAACAATGGAAACAAATGGTGACTTTACTAGGGAATGTTCTTGAGCATTCTAGGATAAGCAAATCTTCTTAAGAACTCAAAAATTAACAATTAGCCTAATTGAAATCTTCTACAACATCTTCATGAATCAAATGAGTACCAATGACAAAAATACAGTGACGGTCATAACTTCAAGCTAGTGTGGATAAGTGAATTCATTACCTTTTCTAGATTCAAGAAAACTAATCATTATAGCTAGATATCGGACCAGTTCACCCATAAGCATACATAGGTCTACTAAGAATCAACAAGAATATTGGTAGAAATGTTTCCACATGCCAAGACATTGCTCCGCTTCTATTCTGACATCCATAGCCCTAGCGGAGTTATCTCTAGTCTTGTCAAGGCATATCTCTACTATCAACTGACCATTTATATCCCAAGTAGAGATACTTGAGTTATTGGTGTATAAATTAAGCTTTCCCAGGAGTGCATATTTAGGCATCTATGTTTAGCTTTGTGCTATACTTGCCATGCCTAGATTAGATTTGTCTAAGTTTAGTGGTTTCTTTTCCTATTCTTGGAGCACCAATATTCTTAGTGAGATTTTCTTATTATTGGCTCAACTATTCTTAGTCAATTGTGCCCTATGTGTACTACATCTTGTAAGGTAATTAATCAATCCCATTATTTGCATTACTTATTTTTGTGCAAATTGAGCATGCTCATGTTCCTCTTGGGTGGCTCAATTTGGAACTCACATTCACTTAGTGATCTTGGTCAATCTCACTTGGTATTAGAGCAAGATTGTGTGAATGTTTGTTCTAATTTTTCTATAAGATATTGAAATTATTTGTCTAAAATAATAATAGAACATTGTGTGGGAGTTCTATGCAGAGGCATTTTTTATTACAGAGGCATGTTTTTTTTGTGGACTTATGCAAAAATTTGTTTGTAGGATGATATAAATCATCTAGGGCTGAGTTAAAGGCATGTGGCCTCCTTTGAAGACTCATGTTGTGTTACAAAGATGCACAACTTATTTACAAGGCATGCAACCTATCTTACATAGACAAGGCTTGTGTCCTGTATAAAAAAGTAGGTAGCCTTGTTAAAAGTAGCTCTTTGATTTGCCTTCTTTGTAGGATGATATAAATCATCTAGGAGTAAGTTAAAGGAATGTGGCCTCCTTTGAAGGCTCATGTTGTGTTGCAAAGATGCACAACTTATTTACAAGGCATGCAACCTGTCTCACAAAGACAAGGCTTGCATCCTGTATAAAAAAGTAGGTAGCCTTCTTAAAAGCAACTCTTTCATTCATCTCTTTATGTTCTTTGTCTCTATTCAAAACCTTGTCCAATTCATTCCCAACCTACGTGTGTAAATAGAGGCATATAATTAAGGTAGAGGCTGATTTTTGTTGCCTCATGGCCTATGGAAAGGCCAGATCTAATGATCATATCCCTCCAGAAGGCGTCCAACTTTACAAGGCATCCAAACCCTTAAGATAATTGAGCAAAGGCATTTTTCCTTGTTCCTATAAGGTATTTTTCTTATAAAGGCATCTATTTAAGGTAAGGAAGTTTTTTCTCTAAATCTTGAAAGGGGATATTTTAAGAGTTTTCTTGTGAAATCTTAGGTGTCTAAAAATAGCCAGTCTCCTTTTATTTTCAAGACTTTTTTTTTTTGCCTTCTTAGTGCTAAATATAGGAAAGTTTGTAATTATTTTATTGGCAACTCAATTTGAGTGCCAAAATTAGAAGGATTGTTATTTCTTGAGCTAAGTATTAGGGATCGATCTCGCACTATTATAAAGTGTCATTTTATTCGACCCACTTAGACTCGCCTAGATGCACTAGAGGTATAAAGTCCCAAACTCAGTGGCATCTAGATATTTAGTTAGGGGGTTTGTATCTTGTCTTGTGCACTTCTGCATCTTCTCAATAATTTTCCTTTCTTCATTTAATTTATGCAAAACTACTTCAACGGCATGGATTCACAATAGGAAATCAATCCACTAACCCCATTAAATTGTCATGAATGGAAATCTACAATTCCACTTGTGTTAAAGAAAAAAGGTTTACACAGGGTGACAATGGGCACTGAAAGAACCCACTGTTGATATAGAGAAGGATAAATGGTTTAACAAGTGTGATCAAGCCTTTGGTTTTCTATGTCTAAATATAGCTCCTGAAATATTGTTTCACGTAGAAGCCTTGAAAACAGCCAATCAAGTTTGGCTAGCATTATAAAAATTCTTGGGGAAGGTTGATGAAATGAAAGGTCATGGGTTAGAGAAAAAACTCATAAGCTTGAGTACAAGTTCTTTGACACTTTGGAGGATTTCTTCATTAAATTCAAATTATTAAGACTACAGTTCAAAGGATGTTGATGTAGGGGTATCTCTCACCTTTCAATTTTGGTTTTTGGAATTTTGTTCAGTTTCAAGTTTTTGTATAGAATTTTAGTGGTTGGGGTATTTGGTGGTGTGTTTTATTTTAGCTTTCTATCGTATTTCACCTTATCTTCCTGCCACTTGCTATGATGAATCCAAGTCTTGTTTAGGAGGCTCCTATCACCAAATGACAGTAATTTAATTCAAAAGGTCTTGAAACCACGGTTAGTTATTTTGCAAGGCCGAAAAATGGATAATCCAATCTGTGGTGAGCAATTAAAGAATCTTGCCAGAAGTTCTTAGCTCTCTGCAAGATGCTGAGTATACAAATGGTCAAGAAGAAGAAGACAAAAAGAGAAAATATTAGTTTTGGCTGACGGTTACAAAGAGGAGTAGCCAAATGATTAAAGAAGATAATGGAAAGAATAGGTTAGCATAAGGAATCCACAGAAGGAAGTGAAGAAGGTGAGGCATTGGGAAAAAAAGATAGAAGATAGAGATGATTGTGAGGGACACCAGTTACATAGAAAATTGTAGGTAGGCCAATAAAGGAGGCTGACGTTTGTAGACAAAGAGTGAGGCTAAACATATAATATGGTAAGGGTGATAGAATAAAAGGAGCCTAGAAAACAAATTATGGAGAGGGTAGTTGAAGGAAAAGTATGAAGGTTGACACAACGAGAAGGCCATAGGTGTGTAGAGAAATAAGAATAAACAAAGGGAAGCAAGGATAAGTTTAGAATCAAATTGTTGATTGTTAGGAACACTGAGAGGGGCAGTGAATCAGTGTTCTATAAATCTTTTCTTGAACTTTTACTTTCAACCATTTCAAAAGAATAATCAAACAAAAGAAAAACATACAACTGAACAACATCCACAAAAGCATGACACATAACACCAAGATTTATGTGGAAAACCCAAAAAGGGAAAAACCATGGAGAGGATTAGCTCTCATAAATATATTGCAATCTTTACAGAAATGATGTTCAGGCTTGGTCACTCCACGGGACTAGAACATGTTGTCTTACAACCATGAAGTACAACTAAGTTTAGCAGGCTAACTGCCTCAACCCTAAACCTAGCAAGATTACAATGAGGTTTGTTAAACCCTAAGGGCTATTAAACCCTACTAAAGGCTCACTGTTAGCTTACTTCCTTGATGACAAAAAATTTCTTCCAAATAGATCACACATGACATTTGAATACTACTTTAGTATCTACCACTATGCCAGGGTGCAGTCATTTAACAACTATATTCTGAATCCCAAGTCTTCATCGCTATCAATCCTTTAACTCTTCTCTACTATTCACATCTTCACATCATAATCATATTTCCCCACACTCACACAACTAAATTCCATTGCATTTATATATCCATATCATGATCTATTCCATAATCAGGTCGGCATCCAAGAAGTGAAACATATACATAGAAAGATGTACCTTATCGCTTAATCCAATGCACTATGTGATGCACAGACCCAAATCTTCTCCCAAATATGTTCATATATGTTGTCTCTAATCATTCAATTACTTGTATAGATCTTTCACATGCTAACCTTTCTCCGCATCATGATTTATCTCACCAGTCAACCTGTTCCTCAAGAGCATGCTTAACAAGTTCATCTGCTAACTTACAACTTCTACTTCTAATCACAAGGCACTTCCACAAACATATCAAGGACTCATTATACAGTCCAAATCTTTCCCTCAAAACTGCAACGAATCATATCCTCTTGCGAAGAAATGTGGATCATCAGAACTCAGACTTTGTCTCTGTCAATCTCTGTTAAACACTATGTCAATACTTAGCAGCTTGCAACTATACTTCTGATGAATTTCAAATCTCCCAACTCTGGAATAAGACACTACATATAAGTGTTTACAACCCCTTACAACCGCATAACAAAATGCTTAACTATGGAGGAATGCGGACCACTGCACTAGATTTTGTTCACTATTCCTGTTGTACCTTTGCTTGCCCAGACTTAGACATTTCTTCAAGATGACTTTCAGAGAGGATTGAGGCTTAATTTCCAATACATAGCACTATCAAACACCAACTAACATCATACCTAAACCACATCTGCAAGTCTTCAATTGCAGAGGCATACTAGCTTACTTACTGTCCTCTACTCTGCATGCTTTCTATACTTATCCATTTTCTGACAACCGGACCTGGAATCAAATATGTTCTTCCAAATATATCACTTTGTGTCATAGTGATAGGATCACTAAGCTTTGTTGCCATCAATGAGAACATACAGATCCATACCAGAGTAGTGTCTCTTGCCAACAATCTCCCCCTTTAGCATTGATGGCAACACTTAGTGAAAAATGCTTGACTGCTCCCCCTTACTATATTCACTATACTTTCTTGCTCCTCCTGAGATGATTATCCATTCTTCACTGATCTACTTCCTCCCCTTTGACAACAATGGTAAAGGGTGTAATCTAGACTTAAAAAATTTGTCAAAATTTCAAAATTGATGTATTCAGTTGCATATTTACAAGTGCAATCTACCTCTTTGTATTACATGTATTTGAGAATATCATTGAATAAGTTCTTGATCTATGCCCACTCATTTTCCCAACCTTTCTGAGCATTATCCAAAATTTGAATGTGTCCACTATAGAGAAAGGCTAAAGCTTCTACCTTGTTGCAATTAGAGGGTATGCTTGTTTGTGCAGCTACCCCAGCTTCTGCAGTAAGATTTGTCATTGAGTCTAGTTTAGGGTAGACTAGTCTCCTTATTTGTCCCATTCTACTTTTTATTTGATATTTTTTATTTAATAACTCAGTCAGATCATTGTGAAAAAGGATGACTTCTGCTTCCTTATTTCTAACTCATTTTGTTGCTAGATCAAATTTGTTAGAGATGTCCATCATTCTCTGTACACATTTCCAGCTTCTTTCACAGCTCTTTGAATGTTGGATATTGAGTTATCTAATGAAATCTTTTCCTTGGCTAGCATTATCTTTAGTTCTTCCAGTCTTTTTCCTACAAGCTCCTGCCTTACTTTTGTTTCTGTAGATTTCTCAAAAGATTCAAACTGATTACTTACTAAATTTATTGATCCCTTCAAATGACTTACTATGGGCATGGATGAATCCCTCTTGTGGGTAGGTAGCATCTTCTCCAAGATCCCAGATGCTTCATCAATCATGTTACTATCTTCAGTAAGTGATTTCAATAACTTTTCTTGAGTCTTTGCATTAAAAATTGAAGCCCACTTAAATTTCTGTGTTGCAGACATTATGTCTAGATTTATTTGGTCCTGTAGTAATTCCGGTTCATCCCAATCTTGTTTCTCCTTTTCAAGAACTTATTTTTCTAAAGAAGCAGTGTCTCTTATCACCTTATCTTTACAAAGTGAGACTTTCTTTTTCTTTTCTCCTTCAATTGTGGCTTTTCTGATGGATGAGATCCTTATTATTTTTCTAGGACTAGATGTTGGTCTCTCATCTTCTGATCTCTTGTCTTTCCTTTCTAGAGTGCTTGTGAACTCAGATCCTCCTAATTTGGTTTCTACCCTACTTAATTGTTCATCTAATTCTCTTTCTGACTATTCAAGTTCCATCAGCATACTAGAATATTACTCTAAGAAAGTCCAGAATCTGTCTTCTTTGGGATCAGTAGGATTACTTAGTAGTGTATCAGCTAACTCAATCAGGACATCATCTGCAACTTCATAACCTAGTGTGGGGACCCATACAGTTCTTAGTTCCACATCTTCTATAAAGCATTTATCTTTATCTACCATGAATACAATGTCCTTTTTGTACTTTATCACCACTTTTTCTGATATCCAGAACCTTACCCTTTTCTATTAAAAATCTCTGAAATAATTCCACAAGATTTTATTTTGCATATCAGCATTACCCAAATTTTGTAAATGATTTCTTATTTGAGCAGCTATAGGAATGTGGTTGAGCCAGATAACATTTCCTAGACCAGGTAGCTCTTTTAGGAAGTAAAATAGTAAACTTTTAATCAGTGTTCCATATTTGAAAGGATGATTAGTTTCTTTTTCCCTTTTCAAATTCTCCATAATTTTGTTTCGCAGCAATTCACAAAGATCATAATTAGTATTTTTTTTTATCATGTCATATGCTATGTATATGGTTGATACAGACACAAAGTTTTCTTTTTTCAAGAAGTATATTTTGTATCCTATAATCATTGATGGAAATCTGACAGCCAGATCCTTGATGTCATTCACTATAAGGTCATTCTTCTCAAGTTATTGCTGCATTACCACATTGTTCTTCATTTTCTTTATAACTAGAACCCTTCTAGAGGACCTCATACCAGTTATTGCTTTAATGGCTTCTTTGGTTATCAAATAGGGTACATCAAGCCATAAAAATTTGTCATGAATTTTGCTTAGAACAAGCTTGACCCATGCATCAATCAGAAATGCGGGAAAGTCCAATCAAGTGTCAAATTTCTTTTCTCTTAGTACTTTGTAATCATCTTTCAGCACAATGTCAGTAGTAGTTAGTTTGTACAAATATAGTTTTCTTAACTTCATATGATCATATTCTTCTAATCTTGTATGAATGTATGCCCTGATATCTTCCATATGCAAGACCCAATGTGGAGTAATTGATAATGCACCTAACGGATCATTTTTCTGTAATTTGAAGATGTGTTTCTTAAACTTGGGGCAAGGCATTTTTCCTATCTCGATTGCATGAGGAGTAAACATATTTCCAAAACAGTTTAATTTTCACAGTAGGATTTCAAGTTGCAAATACCTCTTTTGCTAGAGTAGGGTTTCCTTGATCTAAAATTCTCCAAACCCTTCAAATCTTGGTTTTTGTGGCCCAAAGTCTGTTCTAATCTCTCTGAATGCTTGATAGCTTCGAGTGTAAAGTGATTTGAGATTAAACAAGTTTCCAAGTTTATCCTCCACATGACGTGACCTAGACGTCATTAAATGCTTATTTCCAAAAGATGTTAAAACCTTTTGTTGTAGAACATAGTTGACTAGGATTGCTCTACAATATAACACATTGACTCCTTTTCTTTCCATTCTTCCTCTAATAGGTGTGTCACATGAGATTCCATGATACATCTTCGTGCCGGATTTTGGCACCCGATTTCGAGCTGGGGGATTCAAATTTTCTACACTACTCCCCCTGAGCTAGAGTTCTCAGTTTACTTCTCGGAGGAGGTATCTACTTTGGATACTGGTGTGGATTGATCTTTGACTTCAATTAGTCCTTTCTTGATCCATACCTTGTTCATTTCTTTCTTGGTTACAAACATATCAACTTTTTCTTTTCCCTTGTCATTCCTCTGCTCTATTTTCCTTTCTTCAAAATAGTGATTTCTCTTCTCATTCCTACTTCTAAAAAACCTTGCAAGATGTCCAAATGTGTTGCAATTGTAGTACACCACATTGTTTTGACCTTGATTCCTTTCATTGATTGAATTTAATCTGCATTGATTAGCCATATGTCAAAATCTATTGCATACAAAACACTTTCCATTGAATTATTGATTGTTCCTTGTATTTTGAAAGTTAGTTCTCATTGATCTTCTACATTCATTTGACTGCCTCCAAATTTATAGCATACATTGTACCTAATAGGTTTCTGACTTACTTTACTTTTGTAGACAACAGCTCTATGACCAATCCTATTGCAGGTGAAACATTTACCTTTGAATGACTGATCATTCCTTCCATTGTTGAGTCTTTTCTTGAACTAATTTCTACATTCATTCATTCTATGACCAATTTTCTTACAATTGAAACACTGACCAAAGAATAATGGAGTCTTTTGATTTCTTCTACTTCTACACTGAGTAGCCTTATGTCCAAATTTATTGTGTGAATTACAATAACCATTGAAAGATGGGTACCATTGAGCATTTGGTTCTCTGATCGGAGGTGTTCTAGGTCTTCTTCTTTGATTTATGAACTGGTATCCTTTGTTTTGCCTTGGCTCAGTACTTATTTGCCTGAAGTTTGAACTTTCTCCTTTCTCAAATCCTAAGCCATGTTTGTCATCAGCATTCTTCTGGCTAGCAATCATTTCATCAAGCTTGGCAATACTTATTTTGATTTTTTATTCAAAGCTATTGGCCTTTTCTAGATCCATTTTTAAACTTATAATCTCTTTTTCAAGTTTTGTATAGTCTTCTGATCTATTCTTTACAATGAGATTTAGATCATCTTCTACTCTTAAACTTTTTGCAACTTCTACTTCCAAATCCTCTAGAGCTTCATTTGTTGATAGCAGTTGGTCACTGACTTCTTTGTATTTGTCTTTGAATTTCTTGACTTGCTCCTTCAGCTTTAAGATGCATTCATCTACTTGTTGCAAGTTTTCTTTTAGATCCCTAACTTCTACTTTAGAGTTTTCAAATCCATAAGAGAGCTTCTTCTAATTAGTTGCACCTTTCATAATTTCCATGCCTTCTTGTTGCCATGATCACACTATCCTTGATCTTCCTCAAGCTGTTAAACTTCTTCTGAGGAACCTCGCTTTGATACCAATTGTTGATTGTCAGGAACACTAAGAGGGGGGTGAATCAGTATTCTATAAATCTTTTCTTGAACATTTACTTTCAACCATTTCAAAATAATAATCAAACAGAAGAAAAATGTACAACCGAACATCATCCACAAAAGCATGACACATAACACCAAGATTTACGTGGAAAACACAAAAAGGGAAAAACCATGGAGAGTATTAGCTCTCATAAATATATTGCAATCTTTACAGAAATGATTTTCAGGCTTGGTCACTCCACGGGCCTAGAACATGCTATCTTATAGACATGAATTACAACTAAGTTTAGCAAGTTCACTGCCTCAACCCTAAACTGAGAAAGATTACAATGAGGGTTGTTAAACCCTAAGCACTATTCAACCCTACTGAGGGCTCAGTGTTGGCTTACTACCTTGATGAAAAAAACTCACTTCCAAATAGATCACACATGACATCTAAATATTGCTTCAGCATCTGCCACTATGCCAGGGTGCAGTCATTTAACAAATGTATTCTGAATCCCAAGTCTTCATCGTTGCTGATCCTTTAACTCTGCTCCACTATTCACATCTTCACCTCATAAATATATTTCCCTACAATCACACAAACAAATTCCATCACCTTTATATATTTGTATCATGATTTACTCCATAATCAAGTTAGCATCCAAGAAGTGAAATGTGTACATAGAAAGATGTACCTTGTCGCTTAATCCAATGCACTATGTGACACGTGGACCCAAATATTCTCCCAAACATGTTCATATATGTTAGGTCTAATCATTCAATTACTTAAATAGATCTTTCACTTGCTAACCTTTCTCTACATCATGATTTATCTCACCAGTTGGCCTGTTCCTCAAGAGCATGCTTAATAGGTACATCTGCTAACTGACAACTTCTACTTCTGATCACAAAGCACTTCCAAAAACATATCAAGGACACTTTATACATTCCCAATCTTTCCCTTAGAACTACAAGGCATCATATCTGCTTGCGAAGAAATGTGGATCATCAGAACTCAGACTCTGTCTATGTCAAACTCTATCAAACACTATGCCAGTACTTAGATGCATGCAACTATCCTTCTGATGAACTTCATATCTCCCAACTATAGAATAAGACACTTCATATGAGTGTTTACAACCCCTTAAAACCACATAACAAAATGCTTATCTAGGGAGGAATGCGGATCACTGCACTAGATACTGTTCATTGTTCTTGATGTCCCTTTGCTTGCCCAGACTTAGACATTTCTTCAAGATGTCTTCTGGACAGGATCAAGACTTAATTTTTTAGGCATAACACTATCAAAGACCAACTGACATCATACATGAACCACATCTACAAGTCTTCAATTGTGGTGGCATACTAGCTTACTTACTATCCTCTACTCTGCAAGCTTTCCATACTTAGCCATTTTCTGACAACCAGACCTAGAATCAAATAAGTTCTTCCAGAGATATCACTTCTTGTCATGGTGATAGAATCTCTAAGCTTTGTTGCCATCAATGACAACATATAGATCCATACCAGAGCAGTGTCTCTTTCCAACACAAATTTCTATAGATAGGAAGAGGATGCTGCGTGCAGACCCCTAAGCTATGTAATGTCATGTTATGTTAGCCAATAGAAGAGGAATGAATTTGTGTGCTCGATATGGTATTTTATATTAATAAAATCTATCTTTTAATACTTACTATCATCTCTGATATTTGATTATTAAATGAAGACAATAAATGTTTTGGTAGTTATTTGGCTCATATACATCCCTGTCATCTCAAAGGCATGTTGTATGTGCTAATATTAAGTTCCTGTCACGTAACTGAATTTAAACATGAACTGTGGATAATGACTGTCAATGTGTAGTTCTTATATTTCTTGCCTGGTTCTTGTCAATATCATGATAGAAAGTTTGTAGGAACTGTTGAGGTTGAGAGACTAGGTAAGTTGTGAATGGTGTGTATAAATAAAAATAGAGCATGAGTATTGAAAATTATTTTCTCGTGCTATCAGATGTGGAATTGAGAAAAAAGATGATCAACTTGTGCTTTCAATTATCTCAAAGTTAGGAACTGAGTATTTTGTGTTTTTATCTATTTTCTACTCCACTAAAATAGCTCTTGGAGCCACATGGACAATGCCATCCTTAGATGACTTCATTGTAAACTTAACTAGGGACCAAGATAAGTTAATGCACATGGGTACCTTGAAGACATCAAAACCTCAAGCTCTCTTTACTAGGAATGGGGAACATAATGCTTCAAATAAAAAAGGGGAGAAGAATATAAAACCAAGGATATCAAGAAGGAACAAAAATCTGAGCCCAACATAGAATCTTCTTCAAATCAAGGGAATCCTAAGAAAGAGAAAGTCAAGTGCAACTATTGTAAGAAACTTGGGCATAATGAGCACATATATATGAAGAAATAGATAGACCACCTCACTCATCTTCTTAGGGAAGCATAATATAGGTGTCCTTGAATCTATTAAAGAGTCCTCATCAACCCAAGAAACTTCTAAGACAAAGGAAAAAGGAAAAGATAAATTAAGGGCAAGGCACTAGTTACAGTAGCATTTTCATTAGCTCCATCTTGAATTATTGACTTGGGTGCTTCGCACCATATGGCTTATTCAAAAGTTGAGTTTTCTTCCATAGAGCCTTATAACATGTCTAGCATCATCTTGGGTAATGACACACTAGTAGTAGTTGGAGTGAGGTTCTGTTGAAGTTGAAGGTGGAACATTCACAAATGTTCTAAGCGTACCTTAACTTTTAACTAATCTCCTATTAGTGTATAAGATTTCTCACATAGGGAAGAACATGCGACTTGAGTTTACTCCAGATTCAGTTGAGATCAGAGAATTGCATAGAAATAACTTAGTGAATTTGAGAAGGGCAGATCACCATGCTAGGTTATACACATTCTCACACTTTTCCCTTGATATTTGTCCTTCCAACCATCCACTACATTTCTTACTTCAAATTTCTCTAACAATTAGGAAACTCCATATATATAACTTTTGATAAGGATAGCATGAAATAAAATACACAAATGAACATGATTTCTAAAATTACTAAAAGTTACTAAGGTTTCTAAAGTTACTAAAATTACTAAAGCTTCTAAAATTACTAAATTTTCTACAATGAATAAATTACTAAAGTTTCTAAAATGAATTCATAGAATATATAACATTTCTAAAATTTGTTTAGCTTATTTTTAAAAAGATGCACTACAAAAGGTGATTGAGTTTATTATAATAATTCATGTGTGTGTGTGTGTGTGTGTGTGTGTGTGTGTGTGTGTGTGTGTGTGTGTGTGTGTGTGTGTGTGTGTGTGTGTGTGTGTGTGTGTGTGTGTGTGTGTGTGTGTGTGTGTGTGTGTGTGTGTGAGTCTGAAGCACTTTATATTATATTAGAAAAATAAAATTTATTTTTATAAATAAAATTGTATATTTATTTATTTTAATACACTGTCATGACAATCTATATTTTTTATGGATTCATATTAACTATAACTTATTAAGTATGCATACTTTCAAGAATACTTAAATATTTATGTGGTTTATAAAATTAACACAATTTACTTTCCTTCTAAATTATGACAATTCTATACATGTACTGAGATACGTCACATGTGCTAACTATACCTAAAAATGGGCGTTAGGAGTAGCAATGGAAGCTTACATGTTACCAAATGCCATTTTTTGTGAGAATCCCCTCTATGTAAGTATAACAAATAAATGAATAAAAAGGATAAGGGAAGAGCCTACCATTTAATTTTAATTGAAATAAAATAATTTTAATTAAACTAAAACAACAAAAGTTATTTACATTTATATCTATATGTAGAACTATGGTTAGAATTAGTTTTGTGGTTAGGGATAGAATTAGGAATAGAATTAGGGTTAAGTAAATCTAGGGGTAGAATTAGGATTCAAATTAGGTTTGAGGTTATGGTTAGGGTTAGAATTAGGGTTACGACTATAATTAGAGTTAATGTTAGAATTCAAGTTATGGTTAGGGTTACAATTAGGGTTATGTTTAGTAGTAAGGTTAGGGTTAGGGTTTGAATTATGATCAAGCTTAGGGTTAAAATTAAGTAATGTTTAGAGTTAAAATAAAGGTTAGGGTTAGAATTAGGGTTAGGATTAGGATTAGAATTAGAATTAGGGTTAGGATTACAATTAGGACCTTGGGTTTAGGGTTAAAATTAGGGTTATGACTATAATTAGAGTAAATGTTAGAATTAGGGTAAGGGTTATAATTAGGGTTGGGATTAGAATTACAATTAGAATTGGGTCAGTGCAAGAAGTTGGGTCCACTTTCTGGCCAAAAAGTGGAAGTGTTTGTTAGATTCAGGACATACAACTGAGAGGGGGGTGAATCAGTTGTCCAAAACTTTCTTCCAATTAATCAGTTAAATCCTCTTTGTAATTCAGTAGCATAATAATAAATCAATCATGAAAACATAATGCAATAATTGAAGAGAAGAACCACATTAACAAATATGACACCAAGATTTTAACATGGAAAACCCAGTTAAGGGAAAAATCACAAGGTGACAAACCCAAGATTGTATTCTCTATTAAAAGAATAAGAAGAATAAAATGGCACATGCCAATTAGGGCTCACTGCTTGAGCATACTGCTCACAAGAGGCCCACTGCCTATAGGAGACACACTATCTATAGAATAATAAATATTACATACTTGAACTAAAGAATAGCATCTTCACCATGCTTGAGTCAGATCCATTTAAGCCCAATACTTTTACTCTATCTTTCGCTCTACTTCTCTCTACCACACACTCATCTCAACAAGATACTTTTGAAATGAATTCACAACCTCTTATTTATAGAAGACATTTGACTTTAGGATAATCATCCAAGTCGACATACATTACAGAGAAAATACATAAATACAACATGACTAATTATAAAAAGACTTCATGCGGATCAACAAGCTATCGGCCACACAGATCTAAGACTTTAATCTTCCTTTAGGAACATGCCAATCTTCATAGAACATCTTCAAGATCATCCACAGGATGTGTAACTCATCCGATCGACCAAACTTAGGAAGAACATCATCATTCAGAAGTAATTCTTCAATTACGAGCTCAATCTTCAATGAGGATCACCAACATGAACTAGAAACAATCCAAAGACCTCCACAAGCTTGCCTAAATCACCAAGAACATCCACACTACTTCTTCTTGCTAAAATATTTCTCTCCTTCATCCAAAACCTCAAGAACATAGTCTGTCATCACTGTCATATTGGAATAGATGCTTAGGAACCTCTAGACCACGAACCAATTGAGTTGTCAATTCACATTGACTTCCGAAACCCTCCACCAAATCCCTAGAACAAGATCTTGCATTTCTAGATCTCACCGGACCTATCTGTGTCACCTTGTCACCTCTGAACATCTACCAGAACTAGTTTTATTCAAGTGGCCATAACTTCTTCAAATCTTCATGCAGACCTTTTAAATCTTTATTGGATCATCTTAAGACATATATCTACAATCCCTTTGAAGTACATCCTCTGATCTTCATCTTAGCTGGGATCTTTACCTTACTGACTTCACTGTTCTTCTCTGTTCCTAATAGGACTAATTTTCTCAATATCCTTAGCATACAACTCATCCAATCCTTATCAACAATGCAACAATAGCATGTTGACATCAATGACAACACCGGTTGGGCTTAGACTTGCAACAATCTCTCCCTTTGTCATTGATGGCAACATATGATGTGAAAAACTATTTTAACCATCAAGACAAGAACTTCTCCTCACTGACATAACTCCCCCTATTAACAACAACCATTCACATGTCTTTTCTTCCTTTACTGCTCCCCCTTTAATCAAAAACCACTTTTTGTTTTTCACATGTCTTCTCTCCCCCTTTGACATCAATGGCAAGGGGCACATACTTGCATCACTTCAAAACCATACCAGATGCTCCCCCTGAGTAGCAGCTTCCCAACATCAATCCAGACCACAAGATATAATTGTGAGATCCATCGGATTGATGCACATCAGTGCACCTTAATTTAGAACTTGAGGGGTAATAACCCCTAGCTTCTCCTTGAGATACTCAAAAGAGTCCTTAGGTAGAGGTTTAGTAAAAATATCTGCAATCCGATCCTTGGAAGGCACAAATTCCAATCTGACTTCATTCTTGTTCACTTGGTCTCTCAAAAAATGAATCTTGATGGACATATGTTTTGTCTTTGAATGCAACACCGAATTTTTTGATATATTTATTTCACTTGAATTATCATAGAAAATTGTGATAGGTTCCTCATACTCCACTCTGATGTCTCTTAGTATTTGCTTCATCCACAATACTTGAATGCAACTACCTGCTGCTGCAATATATTTTGCTTCTGCAATAGACAGAGATATTGCCTCTTGTTTCTTGCTCAGCCAAGAAACCAATCTCTTCCCCAAAAAGAATGCTCCACCACTGGTACTCTTCTGGTCATCCACATCTCCTGCCCAATCCACATCTCCTGCCCAATCCACATCTATATATGCATGAAGAGAAAAATCATGATCTCTAGGATACCATAAACCATACTCAACTGTCCCTTTTAGATATTTGAGAATCCTTTTGATTGCCATGATATGAGATTCTCTAGGATAAGCTTGGAATCTAGCAACAAGACCAACAACATTCATAATGTCAGGTCTAGTTTGAGTTAGATACAATAATCCTTCAATCATTGACCTATACTTTTTTTGATCAGCCTTAGGAGAGTCATCATCTTTGCTCAATTTACATCTAGTTGCCATGGGAGTACTCATTGGTTTTGAGTCTTCCATCCTAAATTTCTTCAACAATTCTTTCACATATTTGGTCTGTGAAATGAAGATTCCTTTCTTTGTTTGAGTGATTTGCAGACCCAAAAACAAATTCATTTCCCCGAACATGGACATCTCCAATTCACTTTTCATTTGATTTTCAAAAGTTTTGCACATTCTATCTCTTCCTCCAAAAATGATATCATCAAAAAACACTTCAACAATCAAGATATTTTCATCATCAATTTTGAATTACAAATTATTGTCAGTAGTACCTTTGTTGAAACCAATCCTCAAAAGATGCTTATCCAGTCTTTCATACCAGGCTCTTGGGGCTTGTTTGAGTCCATACAGTGCTTTCTTCAACTTGCAGACCATATCACCATGATCAAGCAATTGAAATCCATCCGGTTGCTCAATGTATACTTCTTCTTTCAAGTCACCATTCAAGAAGGTGGACTTGACATCCATCTGATATACCTTGAAGCCCTTGAAGGCAACAAAAGCAAGAAATAATATGGCTGCTTCAATTCTTGCCATCGGAGCAAAAGTTTCTTCAAAATCAACTCCTTCTACTTGAGAGTAACTCTTGCAGACCAATCTGGCTTTGTTTCTAACTACTTCACCATCTGCATTCAGTTTATTCTAGAAGACCCATTTGGTTCCAATCGCATTCTTGTTTCTAGGTTTGGGAAAAAGATCCCAAGTGTGATTTTTCTCAATTTGCATCAGGGCTTCCTCCATTACTTTAGTCTAGCTTTCATCATTGCATGCTTCATTCACTGTCTTTGGTTCAATCTTTGAAATCAGACAATACTCTTCTGAATCTTGAGTAATCTTTCTTCTTGTTTGAACACCTTTGCTTTTATCACCCATGATCTGATCTTCAGAGTGATTCAATCTTACATAACTAGGAATTTTGAGAATTTCTTACACTTCTGTTTCTTGAATAGGTTCATTCAAACTTATCTCTTCTTCATGATTCACCAGATCAGTCTTGATCTTAATTTTAGAAGGGGCTTGGACTCCTTGGACTAGAACATCATTCTGATCATCTTCATCATATTCATAAAACCTTGAGGGCTTTTCAATACGTTCATCAACCTTCACATTTGTACTTTCTATAATCTTTCTCAATCTCTTGTTATAACATTGGTATGATTTTCTTTGAGTAGAATAACCCATGAATATTCCTCCATCACTTCTAGCATCAAATTTGCCTAGATCTTCATCTCTTTTAATGTAACATTTTCTACCAAAGACTCTGAAATACTTCACAGTGGGAGTGATGCCAAACCAAAGATCATAAGGGGTCTTACCAGTATTGCTTCTGATTTGTACTCAATTAAGAGTACAGACTACAGTGCCTACAACTTCTCTCCAATAGATCTGAGGAACATTTGCTTCCACCATCATGGTTCCAGCTACCTCCTGGATGGTTTGGTTCTTTCTCTCCACTACTCCATTCTGGTGTGGAGTCCTTGGAGCAGACAATTGTCCTTTTATCCCATGTTTCTCACAGAATTCTATGAACTCACCGGATGTGAATTCTCTACCTCTATCAGACCTCAGACATTTTATGTTCAATCTGGTTTCATTATCTACCATAGCCTTGAATATTTTGAATTTCTCAAGAGCCTCAGATTTCTCTTTCAGGAAAGTCACCCACATCATCCGGGAGTGGTCATCAATTAATAACATAAAGTATTGATCACCTTGTGCACTCATGATTCTTGTTGGACCACATAGATCAGTATGAACTAAGTCCAATCATTCGGTAGAAGATTGTTCCTTACTTTTGAATGAGACTCTGCTTTGCTTACCCAACTAACATCCTTTGCACAAACTATTAGAAGGTTTCACCAGTCTTGGAAGATCTCTTACAACCTGAGTGTTGCTTATCTTGATGATATTATCAATATTCACATGACACATTCTCCTATGCCATAACTAGCTCTGATCAATTTGAACAAATCAATAACTTTTACCAGTACCAACCAAGTGGAAGATATTACCTTTTTTTTGAGTACCAGATGTAATCTCTATTCCGGAGCTTTCAAAGTCTTGCATTTTCCATTTTTGAAACGGAGATCATAGCCTTTGTCCACCAACTGTCCAATACTGAGAAGATTGTGCTTTAGACCTTCAACATACAGTATATTACTAGTTTTGTTCTTTCCATCAAAAGAAATAGTTCCTCTACCTTTGATTCTGCTAGTAGAATTCTCACCAAATTTTACCACTCCTCCTTCATATCTTTCCAAATCTATGAACTTATTTTTGTCACTTGTCATATGGTGGGAGCATCCGCTGTCAATGACCCAATCATCCTTTTCTTCAACTTGGGTAGCCAGATCTCTTTCTACCATTTTATGATTGACAGATTCAGAGGGCATTGGATCTTCTTCCTTGATGGCAATAAACACCCAGTCACTTCCGGATTTGTTTCTTTTCTCTAAAGCATCATCTGTTACTCCTTCATCATCATCATCTTCATGAACATAGTAACATTTCTTTTGGAATATTGATCTATTTGGATTTTCTCTTGAAAATCTTTTCAGACACCTTGAGGCAAAATTACCAATCTTATTGCAGTTAAAACATTTGAAGGGCAATTTTCCTTCATACTTACCGGATCCTCTTGGCAGTCTTTTTGCAATAAGGGCTTAAAATTGAGCAGCTTCTGCTTCATCTTCTTCTAGATCTTTTCTTTCTTTTTCATACCAAGATAGTTTCTTTGAAGAGTTCTCTCCAGGATCAACCTTTTGTTTTCCTTTTACAGAGGGACTAGCTTTGAAAGCAAATTCAGTCTTCGGGGGTGCATCTCCAAACTCGGGCAATTCAAATGCAGCTAATTTGCCAACCAATTGATCTCTTGTGATATTTGAAAAAGATCTGAATTCTTTAATAACAACAACCTTGTATTTGTAAGAATTAGGAAGGGATCTAAGAATTTTGGCAACAATCTCATCTTCATCCAAGATTCCACCAGCACATCTAATGCCACAAACAAGCTCATTTACTCTTGGCATAAATGTAGTGATATTTTCATCTTCTCTCATCTTTAGGTTTTCAAATTTTCCTTTCAGACTCTGTAGCTTCGTACATTTAACATACCTATCTCCTTCATGTAGAAGTTCTAGTTTTTGCCAAATCTCATATGCAATTTTTAGATCAATGACATTTGTCATATTTGAATCAGATAAGGCACTTAGTAGAGCTTCTTTAGTCCGAAGATTATTTTCAACATCTTTGATTTCATCTATGGTACTCAGACCATTCTGTTGAGGAACATACTTCTTTGAAGCCATGACCCAATATTGCATTCCCATACATTGCAAGTGACATTCCATGCAACTTTTCCAAAGAGTGAAATTGGTTCCATCAAACCTCAGACTATCCTTATTGTAGGACAACATCATGGATCTCCTCAAGTGGTTAAGCTCTTTTAGATGAACTTAGCTCTGATACCAATTGTTAGATTTAGGATAGACAACTGAGAGGGGGGTGTGAATCAGTTGTCCAAAACTTTCTTCTAATTAATCACTTAAATCCTCTTTGTAATTTAGCAGCATAATAATAAATCAATCATGAAAACATAATGCAATAATTCAAGAGTAGAAACACATTAACACATATGACACCAAGATTTTAACATGGAAAACTCGGTTAAGGGAAAAACCACGGGGTGACTAACCCAAGATTGTATTCTCTGTTAAAAGAATAAGAAGAACAAAATGGCACATGCCAATTAGGGCTCACTACCCGAGCACACTACTCACAAGAGGCCCACTGCTTACAGGAGACACACTGTCTACAGAATAATAAATATTACATAGTTGAACTGAAGAATAGCATCTTCACCATGCTTGAGTCAGTTCCATTTAAGCCCAACACTTTTGCTTTACCTTTTGCTTTGCTCCTCTCTACCACACACTCATGTCAACAAGGTACTTTTGAAATGACTTCACAACCTCTTATTTATACAAGACATTTGACTTTAGGATAATAATCCAAGTCGGCATACATTATAGAGCAAATACATAAATACAACATGAATAATTATAAAAAGACTTCATGCGGATCAACAAGTTGTCGGCCACATAGATCTGAGACTTTCATCTTCCATTAGGAACACGCCAATCTTCACAGAACATCTTCAAGATCATCCATAGGATGTGTAACTCATCCAGTCGACCAAATTTAGAAAGAACATCATCATCCAAAAGTAATTCTTCAATTACGAGCTCAATCTTTAATGCAGATCACCAACACAAACTCAACACAATCCAAAGACCTCTACAAGCTTGCCTGAATCACCAAGAACATCCACACTGCTTCTTCTTGCTGAAATCTTTCTCTCCTTCATCCAAAACCTTAAGAACATAGTCTGTAATCATTATCATATTGGAATAGATGCTTACGGACCTCCAGACCACGAACCAATTGAGTTGTCAATTCACATTGACTTCCTAAACACTCCACCAAATTCACAGAACAAGATCTTGCATTTATAGATCTCACCGGACCTATCTGTGTTACTCTGTCACCTCTGAACATCTGCCAGAACTAGTTTTATTCAAGTGGCCATAACTTCTTCAGATCTTCATGCGGACCTCTAAAATCTTTACTGGATCATCTTAAGACATATATCTACAAACCCTTTGAAGCGCATCCTCTGATCTTCATCTTAGCTGGGAAATTTACCTTACTAACATCATTGTTCTTCTCTGTTCCTAATAGGACTAATTTTCTCAATATCCTCAGCATACAACTCATCCAATCCTTATCATCAATGCAACAGGACTATGTTGACATCAATGACAACACCAGTTAGGCTCATACTTGCAACAGTGTTTTCCCTAATTTTTAGAATTTGTCACATTTGCCCTGAACATTTGAGCCACTTATAGATTAAATCTTAAAAAAAGTTAGTAATATGAAATGTAGTACTTTCTCTCTAGTTTCTAAATATGTAATTTATTTTAATACCTAGATGATACAAATTTATTTTCAATAGGCATTTCTAAAAACCACTATTTAAAAGTCACTTTTTTTTACCATAGTACAGTGAAGTTTGATGAGGATATTTTTTTATAATTTTTTGCAAATATTTTTTTTATTAATTTTTTAGTACCCCTAATTGCTATTTTCAAAAACCCTCATGTATAGCCAACATAGTTTGAGCAAAACTAATCATAAAATGATTTTTTTTCATTGTGTAAAGAATGATGTGTAGATTGATGACATATAATTTTTTTTCAAAAAAATTTAAAAATTAAAAGTTATTAAAAAAATACAAACACCTGTCATTTTAGGTTTTTGGACTAGTTTGCTCATAAATTAAATAATAAATAGAAAAACAAGTCCAATAAAAAAAAATTACATATTTGTAAACTAGACACTGTCACCTGTAATGGGTTTTAATTTCATTAAAAAATTTAGAAAAAAATGTTGTCAGCCATTTAGGTAAACTCCCAAGCCTAAGATTTTAGGAAAGGGTACCCCTTCTAAAATGGGTACCTATTTTAAAACTGGTACCCGTTCCTTTTGTATGGGAAAAAAAGTGTGCAGGATTTTTTTTTTTCAAATTTAAATATCTTTATAGAAACAGGTACCCATTCCTAAATGGGTATCTATTTCTAAGCGAGTACCCATTTAGGCTTGGGTACTCGTTCCTAAATGGGTACCCGTTTCTGTCGGGTTTTTTTTTTTGCCTGCGACTTCCCCTCTATGTGGACCCAACTTCTTGCACTTACCCAATTAGGGTTAGGATAAGGGTTAGAATTACAATTAGAATTAGGGTTTGGATTAGAATTAGAATGAGAATTAGGGTTTGTCTTAGAACTAACATTAGGATTACAATCAGCATTGTGGTTAGGATTGTAAGATTCTATAAGAAATAAGAAGATGAAAAACAAGCACAGAAGATTGTAAATAATGCAAAACATGAAAATGTTATGTAAGACCAACTAAATCTACCATTTAGATTGGAGAAGGCAAGTACATATATAGGTGATCCAAGGTAGTTAGTAGTGGAGGGAAAGACTCCTACAAACTAGCATGAGTGGCTAGTTTAGTGGGAGTCTTGATGACCCCTCAACTAACTGCTTAACAAACTTAACCACCAAACAATCTTGACATGTGTCAATATTGTGTAAGGGAGCAGCTAAGTAGGTTTATGCCTAAGTGTATAATATATATGATATATATATATACACTAACACCCCCCTTAAGCATAGCTTAGGTTGGCATAAATGAAATTGGTCTTGGCTGGAAAGCTTGGTGAGGTACCCATATACAATACAAAGATGAAATTGGGTCCCAAAAACTAGACCTGATGAGGTACCCAAGAACAATGCAATCTCTCATAAACAAAGAAAGGTAGAAAACCCAGTGCAAAAAAACTACCCTCTAAACGAGAGAAATTATACAGGTGAAGAAGTACTACATCTTTCACTAAGTACAATATAGGATTCCACCATAGGAGAGAAAAAGATAGGTCTATGAGGCCCCTCATAATACATGTCCTACTATAGTGAGGCTACATTGTCAATAAAGGATGCAGATGTAGATTCAAGAATGCTGAATAATGTTCCTTCCCTTGGAAAGAAATGAAACCAGATGAAGATGCAGGATATCTTCCCATGTTAGAAGATGTATGTATGATCTTGAATCATGTTGAAGCTAATCCAAGGATGATGATGCCCATGTCGATGCCTTTGAAGAGTTCTTAGGTATTCCCATGTCGATGCCACAGGATACCATAATTAAATCAAGTGCATGTCTAATAGATGAGGATGATGACAATCCAAAACCATGTGCAGTATGATGTAGAGAACAAATATCTGAAGAGGACAATGTTGATGCAGTTTCATCAAAACAATCATCAAAGAGAACACTGATGTCCTCATTATGTTCTTCCATGTTAACAATGCAAGACTCTACAAATAGACAAGTGATGTCAGATAGAAATCTATCCCAATCTACAATGTTAGGAAGACTGATATCCTATTACAAAGAAGCACCAGAAACTTTTGAATAAGCAACTCTGGAGTATAATGAAGCAATAGTAGGATTGATGACTTCTTCTATGTCAATGGAACATTCTATTTTTGTATCATGATTAGGAATGTGAGTTGTGATCAATGTAGGATCATGTGGGAATGGAGAAACATTGGAGTCTCCATATATCTCCCAAATTTTGATCCATAATGCATGTGGACAGTCAATATCCATGATGGCATATAGATAATCATCTAAAATATGTAAGTTGATTAAGTCCATAAAGATAGGGTATGAGATTATGGAACCTAAAATGTTTTCGGATGCCTTCACATCAAGCCTTATAGTTTCCCTTATTTAGGTTGATTACATAAGATTGTGTTTCATATCCCATGATTTTAGAACATGTTAATTCCTTTAGACAAAATAAAATCAACACATTAGGCAACCCCTTGATTAGGTAAGCCCTCCAGTTTTGGCACTTTATAACTTAGTGTGTTTTACAATGTAAGTAGGTTTAAAGCTTGGGAAATTAAAAAAACAATATCTTTTGCAAAAAATGGTGCTCAATTTCGAGCTACCAAGCAAAAGTTATTACATAATCAATTTCCCGCAAATGACCTATTTTAAAACATTTACACTGAAAAGGAAAAAAATGCCCATGGATGAGAAAATGCCTAGTCATCCAACCACTCATTGGAGTCAACAAGGAAAGAAGATTACAATGTTTTTATACATGAGGGGTAATTGGCCTCTTGCCAACCCAGGCCTCACCCTTCGTCTTCATCTGGTAAAGATACAAGGGTTTATCGAAAACCAATAATTCCTCAAATCAACTTTGCCCATTAACCATTGAGTTGCATTTGATGCATTTTTTGATGGCAATCATAATAACCATTGAAGGTCACATTATATGTCACTGCTACATACATTGTTGATGTTACAAATAAAGTAAATTTAAATGTTACTTGTTTACAACATTCAATGTCAACTAATGTTTGATAATATAGAATTGTTGAAACATAAAAGGTTAACTTCTGATTTTGGGAAACATTAAATTTGAATGAAAACCCTAACAATCTTAAAAAACCATGATTATGACTATAGGAAAGTTGTGATAGCAAAGGAACCAACAAACTTTGATGGTGACCTTGCTGGAGAAGACAACGATCAATTTCTGTGATGAAATTGGACCTATGACAGTGGCCTACAATGTAAGACTATGACCTATTTGTAGGTAATGCCTTCTGTCTACATGTGTGTGGGAGAAAACTTCCCTCTACATAGAGTTAAATTTCCCTTCAAATAAGTAAAAACAATTACATACAGGGGAGAAATCCCTTGTAGATAGAAGAAAATATGGGTCATGTGTTTGACTCAAAAACTATGCAGTTAAAACCGTGAAATAAAATATCATAATTTGACATGCTGTGGAAAATACCTCTTATTTATCAAAAGAAAATATGGTTGTGAATGCCTAGATTTGGGATCTTGATAAACACCTTAACTGATACGCAGATCATCCAGTCAAAAATGCTTCATAGATGTCAAAAATGCAGGTATTTTTTGTTTATGAAAAAATAAAAAGAGATTGAGAAAAATGATGCACATCGCTAATCTATTAAATGCAATGAGATCTTACACAAATTTATGGTGGCTTTCTCCTTGCTTTCGGTAGAGGCATTCAAATTTTTTGAGGAAAGGGTGTTCAAGGCCAGGCAGGGGTGGCACTAAGAGACTTCATACATTTCATTGTAGATCTAATAAAAGTTTGTTCTAGATGGGATGGGCCTTTCATGCCCAAATCATGGATGAGAAGGAAAGGCCCTCAATCAAATGTGCCCTTGACCAGATGTGAAATGATGATCAAAACTTGAATGATGTCTTCGGCAAACCAAATCTTCAACTATGACCAAAAACTATTGAGTGAAGTGTTGGAGGTATTGAAGTCGTCACCTTGCAGATTATGAACAACAATGGATGATGAATCTATACAATGGCCACTCAAACTAGTGATAATGTTGATGTCTACAAAAAACCATCAACAATAGCTAGACCACAAAGCCATCGACCACGTCCACTAGCACGTGAATTAAATTTGTCCAAAAATGAAAAGAAAACTAGATATCTTCAAAATGTCGCTTCAGAAAAATGTTGTTCATTTTTTGACTCCAAAACAAACTAGCAAATAAACTCAACTGGCTTTGATACCATGTAGGATTCCCTAAGGAATAAGAAGATGACAAACAAGCACAAAAGATTGCAAATAATGCAAAGCATGAAAATAGTATGGAAGACCGGTTCCAAATCCACCATTTAGATTGGAGAAAACAAGTACATATATAGGTGAGCAAAGGTAGTTAGTAGTTGAGGGAAAGACTCCTACAAACTAGCATGAGTGGCTAGTTTAGTGGGAGACTTGATGACCCCTCAACCAACTGCTTAACAACCTTAACTACCCAACAACTTTGACATGTGTCAAGATTGTGTAAGGGCACACCTAAGTAAGCTTATGCCTAAGTGTATATTATATATGAAATATATATACACTAACAATGATTAGGGTCAGAATTAGAGTTAATGTTAGAATTAGGTTAGGATTATAATTAGGGTTAGGGTTGGAATTGTAGTTATAATAAGGGTTAGGATTATAGTTAGCATTATGGTTACCTAGTTAGAATTAGGGTTAATATTAGAATTAGGTTAGGGTTATAATTAGGGTTAGGGTTGGAATTGCAGTTAGAATTATGGTTAGAATTAGGGGTAGAATTACAATTAGAATTAGGGTTACAATTGAAATAGGGTGAGAATTAGAATGAGAATTAGGGTTAAAACTAGGGTTAGGGTTAGAATATAGGTTTAGGGTTAGGGTTTGAATTAGTGTTAGAATTAGAATTATAGTTACAATCAATTTTATGGTTAGGGTTAGAATTAGGATTAGTGTTAGGGTTAGGGTTGGGTTTAGAATTAGGGATACAGCTATGGTTAGAATTATAGACAGGGTAAGAACTATGGTTGCATATAGGCATATGATTAGGGTTACAATTAGGGTCAAGGTTCAAGTTAGGATTAGAACTATAATTAGGGGTAGAATTAGAATCATGGTTAGTATTAGGGCTAGGGTTATTGTTAGAATTAGCGTAAGGGTTAGAATTAAGTTGGCTCACTATTAGAATTGGGGTAAGAATTATAGTTACAGTTAGGGTTAGGGTTAAAATTAGAGTTAGGGTTAGATTTTTAATTAGGGTTAAGGTTAGTATTAAGGTTAGGGTTAGGGTTTGAATTATGGTTAGGGTTAGAGTTAGGGTTACAATTAAAATTAGAGCTATGTTTAGCATTAGAATAAGGGTTAGGGTTATGGCTAGAATTTGTGTTAGGTTAGGGTTAGTGTTACAATAGCTATTGGTGTTAGGGTTAGGGTTAGAATTAGGGTTACGACTATAATTAGGGTTAATGTTAGAAGTAGAGTTAGGGTTAGGGTTACAATTATGGTTAAGTTTAGTATGAAGGTTAGGGTTGGGGATTGAATTATGATCAGGGTTAGGGTTAAAATTAGAGCTATGTTTAGGGTTTAAATAAAGGTTAGATTTAGGGTTAGAATTACGATTAGGGTTAGGATTAGGATTAGGATTATGATTACAATTGGTGTTAGGATTGGGATTAGAATTAAGGTGTCAACTATAATTAGGCTTAGTGTTAGAATTTGAGTTAGGGTTAGAGTTACAATTAGTGTTATGGTTAGTATTAAGGTTAGGTTTAGGGTGAAAAAGAGATCTATTTTTAAGGTTAGAATAAGGGTGAGGGTTAGGGATAGAATCAGGGTTTGGTTTAGAACTAGAGTTATGGTTAGGATTACAATTAGGGTTGGGGTTAGTTTTAGGGTTAGAATCAGGGTTAAGACTATAATTAGGGTGAACGTTAGAATTAAGATTAGGGTTATAATTAGGGTTTGGGTTGAAACTGCAATAAGAATTAGGGTTAGGATAAGTGTTAGAATTACAATTAGAATTAGGATTACAATTACAAATAGGGTGAGAATTACAAGGAGAATTAGGGTTTGGGTTAAGGTTTGGGTTAGAACTTAATTTAGGACTGAAATTAGGGTTAGGTTTAGAATTATGATTAATAATATATATAATATTATATAATAATATTAACAATATATATAATGTATATATAGTACTATTGGTTAGGGTTAAGGTTAGGATTAAAATAATATTGTTTAGATGTTGCAACTACACTTACAATAATTAGGTTAGGGTTAGGGTTAGGAATAGAATTAGGGTTAGGGTTTAGGTTAGAATTAGGGTTAGGGTTATAATTAGGGTTAGGGTTGGAATTGTTGCAAGTATGGGCCTAACCGGTGTTGTCATTGATGTCAACATACTCCTGTTGCATTAATGATAAGGTTTGGATGAGCCGTGAGCTGAGGATATTGAGAAAATTAGTCTCAATCAGGAACAATGAAGAACAATGATGACTGTAAGACAAAAGTCCAAGATGGGATGACAGTTATGACAGACTATGTTCTTGAGGTTCTGGATGAAGGAGAGAAGGATTTCAGTAAGTAGAAGAAGTGTGGATGTTCTTGATGTTTCAAGCAAGCTTGTGGAGGTCTTTGGATCGTGTCCAGTTCATGTTGGTGGTCTGCATTGAAGTTGGAGCTCACAATTGAAGAGTAACTTTTGTATGATGGTGTTCTTCTTGAGACAGCCTGACCGAATGAGTTATGCATCTGTCGAATGATCTTATGAATGTTTTATGACTTAGATGATCATTCCTAAGTTGATTCCTTGTATAAATAAGGGATTGCGAAGTCAGTTTGAACTTGTCTTTTTGTGTGGAGATGAGGGTATGCTAGCGAAGAGGAGAGTGAAATGTAGAGCAGAAGTATTAAGCTTAATGGAACTGATTCATGCATGGTGAAGATGCTATTCTCCAGTTCATGTATGTGATACTTATTTCTTTGTAGACAGTGTGTCTCTTATAGGCAATGAGCCTCTTGTGAGCAGTGTGCTCAGACAGTGAGCCCTAATTGGCATGTGCCATTTTGTTCTTTCTATTCTTCTAACAGAGAATACAATGTTGGGTTAATCACCCCATGGTTTTTTCCCTTAACCAGGTTTTCCACGTCAAAATCTTGGTGTCTTATGTGTTGATATGTTTCTACTCTTGATTTGAATGCATTATGGTTTATGATTAATATACAGCTAATCACTAAGAAGACTTAAGTGTTTAATTTGGAGAAAGTTTTGAACAACTGATTCACCCCCCCTCTCAGTTGTGTGCCCTAAGTCTAACAATTGCTATCAGAGCCAAGTTCCTCTAAAAGGAGCTTAACCGCTTGAGGAGATCCAGGATGTTGTCTTACAAGAAGGATAGTCTGAAGTTTGATGGAACCAACTTTGCTCTTTGCAAAGGTCACATGAAATGTCACTTGTAGTGTATGGGAATGGCGTATTGGTCCATGGTTACAAAATAGTATGTACCTCCACAGGGTGGTACGACAACCCTAAATGAAATCACAGTTGTTGAAAATAATCTGTGGACCAAAGAGGCTCTTCTAAGTGGATTATCTGACTCAGAGCTCTCAAATGTTATTGACCCACCAACTGCCTTTGACATTTGGAATAAACTGGAACTTTTGCATGAAGGAGACCAGTATGTTAAATGTGCAAGGTTACAGAGTCTGAAAGGGAAATTTGAAAAACTTAAGATGAGAGATGATGAAAATATTACTGCTTTTATGCCAAAAGTAAATGAGCTTGTTTGTGGAATTAGAAATGCTGGTGGAGTCTTGGATGAAAATGAGATTGTTGCCAAAATTCTCAGATCCCTTCCTACCTCTTACAAAATCAAGGTTGTTGCCTTTGATGAATTTAGAGCCCATACAACTGTCACAAGAGACCAATTGGCTGCATTTGAAATGACTGAGTTTGGAGATGATCCCCCCAAGACTGAATTTGTATTCAAAGCTAGTGCCTCTGTAAAAGTTAAACAAAGGTTTGATCCGGGAGAGAACTCATCAAGGAAACTGTTGTGGTATGAAAAAGCAAGGAAAGACTTGGAAGAAGAAGTAGAAACTACTCAACTTGAAGCCCTCATTGCAAAAAGACTACCAAGAGGATCCGGTAAGTATGAAGGAAAATTGCCTTTTAAGTGTTTTAATGCAATAAGATTGGTCATTTTGCCTCAAGTTGTCCGGAAAGATTTTCAAGGCCAAATCCTAACAGATCAAGGTTCCAAAAGAATTGTTACTATGTTCATGAAGAAGATGATAATGAAGGAGTAACAGATGATGAATCAGAGATTGGAAACAAATCAGGAAATGAATAGGTGTTTATTGCCATCAAGGAAGAAGAACCACTATCCTCTGTATTTGTCAATCATAAGGTTGTAGAAAGAGCCCTGGCTGCCCAAGTTCAAGAAAAGGATGATTGGGTCATTGACAGTGGTTGCTCTCACCATATGATAAGTGACAAAAATAAGTTCATAGATTTGGAAAGGTATGAAGGAGGAGTGGTGAAGTTTGGAGATAATTCTGCTGGTAGAATCAGAGGAAGAGGAAGTATTTATTTTGATGGAAGGAGCAAAACTGGTAATGTTCTATATGTTGAAGGCTTGAAGTACAATCTTCTCAGTGTTGGATAGTTGGTGGACAAAGGCTATGATCTCTAGTTCAAGAATGGAAAATGCAAGATCTTTGAAAGCTCTAGAATAGAGATTGCATCCGGTACCCAAAGTAAAGGTAATATATTCCACTTGGTTGGCACTGGTAAAAGTTGCTTATTTGTTCAAGTTGATCAGAGTTGGTTATGGCATAGGAGAATGTGTCATGTGAATTTTGTTAATATCATCAAGATAAGTAATACTCAGGCTATAAGAGATCTTCCAAATTGGTGAAACCTACTAATAGCTTGTGCAAAGAATGTCAGTTGGGTAAGCTGAGCAGAATCACATTCAAGAGTAAGGAACTTTCTTTTACCAGATTATTGGACTTGGGTATGTGCAGGATCATTGCGGGCCAAACAGTGGAAATAGGAAAAAAATCACGTTTTTACTTAGCCAAATTCGTGACTTGGCAAAGTTTGACTTTGAAATGGATATTCATTTTTGAAAAAATTTTGGGAAAAAGGCTTTTTACTGGTAGTAAGCAAGAGAAGAGAGAACATGAATGACAGTATGCAGACTTAAGACCACTTAAAAGGAGTGAGAGAGATGTGAGGCGGAAACCAAGATCAATTAAGGGAGAAGGATAGCTTCCTATCAAACCTAGTGAAGTGAGGGACAAAGAGGAGTGGGGGACATCTAGGCACACTAAGACAAAACAAAGAAAGACTAACTAGGATGAGAGGAAGACCCAAGTACAGAAAATTAAAAAAGGAAAGAAAGGAGCAAGGCCACAAATTAGAAGGGAGCAAAAAGAGGAATAACTGTAATACAATCAACCATAAAGAACAAACCGAGGATGAAAGAGATAAGATAATTAAATAATTAAATAAATAATAAAAAAGGGAGGGACAACTGAAGAGGTTAAAATGTGAGGGATAGATTGGGAAAAGCTACATATAAAGAACAAGAGAGGGCTCCAAGTTAAAAGAGAGAGAGGGGTGAACTATGAAGGCAAAGGAGGGGGGGCTAACAAAAAAGAAAGGTAAGCCATAACTATCCAAAGGAGAAAAGAAACTAACTGGGAGAAAGCATAGGAGAGAAGAGTAAATCATAAAAGGGAAGACAAGCTACAATGACCAAATAATATATATAAATATATATTCACAACAAACTCCAAGCCACAAATGGAGCACCAATGGGCAACAAGAAACGAAGGATATGGTTAAAAACCTAGAAATTAAAGAGGAGGTAGAAGGGGTCAACGAGATCCAGCAGTTGGAGACGGGAGGTTAAGCTAGGAGACAAGAGTATGAGAAATAAAAAGGTGAGAACGGGCCAAGGAGGGTAAAGTGGAGGGAGGACAAGGAGCAAAGGGAAAGGGGGGAGAGGAGCCTAGGGGGGAGAGGAAAAGGGGATAAGATGAGGGCAAAAGAGGAGGGGCAAAGACTTAATCCCACAAAAGGGGACAAGGAGGGGACAGAGGGGGGCGGGGGCAAGAACTGGTAAAGAGGGGAAAAAAGGACAAATATAGGAGAAGGGAGAGGGGAACTAACAAGATCAGGTCAGGAAAGAGAGGGGAGGGGTAAGAGGGGAGGATGGGGAAGAGAAATTGACTAAGAGTGAAGGAAATCATGATGGGGTAAGAGGGGAGGCTTCTTACTCTTTTTGAAAATACACCTCTTAAATCTTGGATCTCCCATCAATATATGAACCTCCTTAAAGACCGTTTCTAGTGAAGGAGGAGGGAAAATTAACATTGGTAGCTTCTTTACACATTGATCCATAAGGATTTGTTAAACACTAAGAATCATCACTAATGAATTACTCAAATAATCAATAATTAAATATTCAATTTTGTTCATCAGGTGAAATAATCACTTTTCTAGACTATGTTCCAATATTTCGGGGATAGGAATGGTGGGGCAGCAGGGGTTGTGTTTTGGGGCATTTTGGATTTCATGCCCTAAATTGCTTTACGCAATCCTTCATATGATTTGATTCATGATACATGGTTTGAGAAGGATACACATGATATACCCTTACCCTCTAGTGATAAAATTATGAATGATACTTTATGTGGTGAAGCTATACCTTCGTTAATCCTTCATGACATTGTTATTCCTTGTGATGATGATGTCCTTCATGTGATATGTTAGGACATAATGCAAAGTTAACATGGCATAAACTCTCTTGGAAGGGTAAGCATGGACTATAAGAACATTGAACTAGTTGGATCTGTTAAGCTCGCCATTTATGAAAGAACCTTTTAAAAGGTTAACCTTAATTAGGTAAGGTTATGTTTCAGTGTGGTTGTTTATGCAACAATGTGTAAATTAATGTTACTAAAGGATAAATCTAACTATAATATACTAACATTTTAATAACCACGAGAGCTAGGACTAACAATTAGACTAAAAACTTGACAAACAATACAACTTGGACACATGTAGGACTTGGAAAATGGAAAAGAATACAATTAAATGTGGAAAACAATGAAAAAGTGGTATTAGTCAAGCACCTATATAGAGAAGTAGTTTAGAGGTTGGTTAGGGGAATTATTTAGGGTTGCTCAGGTTTAGGGGTTTAGGGTTTACAGTTTAAAGAGAGATAGAGAGATGGGACTGATAGAGTTTGGGAGAGATAGAGGAGACAAAGGGGAGAGATAGGAGATAGAGAGTGAGAGACATGTCCAAAGACATAGAGAGAGAGAGATTGAGAGGTAGAGGGATGATAAAGATAGGGAGATAGAGGTTTAGGGTTGCTTGGGTTTAGGCGCATTATTTAGGGTTTATGGTTTCGGGGTTAGGGGTTAAGGTTTAGAGGTTTAGGGTTTAGGGTTTAGAGAGAGATAAAGGACTAATAGGGAGATATAGAGGAGTCTGAGGGGATAGATAGGGATATAAAGAGTGAGGGACATGGCAAGAGACATAGGGAGAGAGATTGAGAGGTAGAGGGACAAAGGTGATAGGGAGATAGGGGAGAGATAGGGAGATAGTGGTTTATGGTTACTTAGGTTTAGGGTTTCTCAGGTTTAAGGGTTAGGGGTTAGGGTTTAGGGGCATTATAATTTAGGGTTTAGGATTTATTGTTTAGGGGTTAGGTTTAGAGGTTTAGGGTTTTGGATTTAGGGTTTATAGAGAGAGGAATGATAGGGAGATAGAGATTGAGGGACATGGCTAGAGACATAGGGAGAGAGATTGAGAGGTAGAGGGACATAGGTGGTAGGGAGATAGGGCAGAGATAGAGAGATAGTGGTTTATGGTTACTTGGGTTTAGGGTTTAGGGGTTTGGGGTTTAGAGTTTCTCAGGTTTAGGGGTTAGGGGTTAGGGTTTAGAGGCATTATAATTTAGGGTTTAGGATTTATTGTTTAGGGGTTAGGGGTTAGGTTTAGAGGTTTAGGGTTTTCGATTTAGGGTTTATAGAGAGAGAGGAATGATAGGGAGATATAGAGGAGTCTAAGGGGAGGGATAGGGAGATAGAGAGTGAGGGACATGGCTAGAGACATAGGGAGAGAGATTGAGAGGTAGAGGGACACGGGTGGTAGGGAGATAGGGGAGAGATAGGGAGATAGTGGTTTAGGGGTTTGGGGTTTAAGGTTTAGGGGTTTAGGGTTTCTCAGGTCTAGGGGTCAAGGGTTAGGGTTTAGGGGCATTATTTAGGGTTTAGGATTTAAATTGTTTAGGGGTTAGGGGTTAGGTTTAGAGGTTTAGGGTTTTGGATTTAGGGTTTATAGAGAGAGGAATTATAGGGAGATAGAAAGAGGAGATGGAGGAGAGAGATAAGGAGAAAGAGAGTGAGGCACATGGCCAGAGACATAGGGAGAGAGATCAAGAGAGGTAGAGGGATGATAGAGATAGGGAGATAGGGGAGAGATAGGGAGATATAGGTTTAGAGTTGATTGGATTTAGGGTGTACCTGGGTTTAGGGTTTCTCAATTTTGGAGATAGCTAGATAGAAAGAGAGAGGAGACAGATAGGGAGAGATAGGGAGATAGAGAGTGAGCAATATGTCTAGAGAAATAGGGAGAAGGATTGAGAGGTAGAAGGACGATAGAGATAAGGAGATAAGGGAGAGATAGGAGATAGAGTTTAGGGTTGCTCACGTTTAGGGTTTAGGGGTTAAGGTTTAGAGGTTTAGGGTTTAGTTTTTAGAGAGAGAGGACCAATAGGAAGATATAGAGTCAGGGACATGGCTAAAGCATAGGGAGAGAGATTGAGAGGTAGAGGAATGATAGTGATGGGGAGATAGTGAGATAGGGAGATAGAGCTCGATAGAGGTTTAGGGTTTCTTGGGTTTAGTGTTTAGGATTTAGGGGTTTATGGTTTCTCAAGTTTAGGGTTTAGGGGTTAGGGGTTAGGTTTAATCATGCATCCTAGTCATTCCCCTATCATTCCTATATATCCTATCTCTCCCCTCTATCTTTCCCTCTCCCTTATCGAAGAAGCAAATGGAAACAAGAAAACTAGGACTCCCTTTGTCAGGTTTAGGGTTTAGGGCTTAGGGGAATTATTTAGGGTTTATGGTTTAGGGGTTAGGGTTTAGTATTTGGAAGAATTATTTAGGGTTACTTGGGTTTAGGGTTTAGGGGCATTATTTAGGGTTTACGGTTGCATGTCAAAAGTAGTCTCTCTCTCTCTAAATCTGTAAACCCTAAATAATGGCCCTAATCCCGAACCCCTAACCTACATCTACCTCTCTCTTGTATCTATTCAAAAGTGCCTTTAAAATACTATGAGATACCTTAGTATAAGTAAATCATATAAAAATCAAATATATATATCATCATAATCCTATATAAATTTTGATAGTATTTTATAGCTAAAATGCCTAAATATCATCATAATCCTTTATAAATTTTCTTGTATTTTATAGCTAAAATGCCTAAATATCATCATCATCCTTTATAAATTCGCTTGTATTTATAGCTAAAATGCTTAAATATCATCATAATCCTTTATAAATTTGCTTGTATTTTATAGCTAAAATGCCTAAATACTTAAAATGCTAAAAATGCTACAATAATAAAATAAAAAACAATGAATACAATAGGGAAAAAGAAAACGGATATCCGTTTCCAAAACGGCTATCCGTTTTGGAGAGCATAAAAAGCAAAAAAAGACTACGTTTTTGCAAACCCACGGCTTGCAAAAATGTAGTCTCATCTTTAAAAAATGGATATCAGAGCAAAGGAATGGATATCCGATCCAAAGAGGTAAGATTTCATGCAATTTTTTTGTTTGTTTTGTATTTTCAAGCAAATTTTTTAGTTTTTATGCTAAGTGGGTATGTTTTATAATTTAATTAGGTAAAATAGATGCATAAAATGAAAACCCAAATCCTCCACCACCAAACCCTTCCCCTCCAACAATAGAAGAGAATATTCAAAGAAATATTGATCATATAAGCAGGATCATAGAAATGTATCGCCGCCACCCTCGATTGTCTATAATGACATCGAATTTAGAAGGAATCATTAATCATATTCAAACCTTGTCAACCCAACATGAATCATTTCAGCAATGGCGAGAAGCCAAGAAGGCCGAATATGCTAACAGTTTGTCATATGAGGAAGTCAAAGATTTAGAGATTACAAAAACTATGTTAGCCCAACACTTTGTCAATTCTTAAACTGGATTGCATGTTGATGTCCGTAAGCCCAAATTTTCAATCAAATGGTGTATTCATGATGGCATTAGTCAAAGCTTTTGGGATCGTTGGTGGATGGTTTTTGATAAACCACCCAACAACAATTTAGATGTGCCTTTGTATTTCTTCCGTAAACTCTATGCAGAGTTCGTCATGGGTCAACATGTTAATTATTTTGATTTTAGAGAGTTTCAAGGAGTGGGCAGAGGAATGCCTCAAGATAGACTTGGGGCAATTAGACAAGTACAATGTCCCTATATTCCCCCTCCTGCTATCCCTTCTCCACCCCCAATGCAGAACCCAGACGTTGTTGCAAATGCAACACAACAGGGCCTTAGTGCCATACACTCTTTGACCAAGCATTTGATTATACAGACATCTTAGTTTGCACAAGCACATGATGAAGGTGATGATATTGGATCACCTGGTACTACTAGACCATCATCGTCCAGACATGTATGTGTGCCCCATCATTGCATTTCTTGCAATCATTTATGCTTGGGTCCTATTATGGAGAGTAGTGAGCCACCGTTGAACACATCAGAGTATGATCTCCATTCACGAGATGAGGCAATGGGGTCTAGAACTCAAGCTGAAGGGTCAGGGACAAGAGTAGAAGCTACCGGATCAGTAAAGATTAGAGAAGGAGAAATGCACGAGCAATCTTTTATGCAGGTAAAATTTAAAGTTAAATTTTATGGTCTATTCCATTTGAATATATAAATAACTTTATTAGTACTAATGTATCTAAGTGGGATAACAGTTGATGACAGAGGGGGAGTTGACAGAAGTTCATCATGGAATTTGTCTGCCATCCAATTTGGCTTGGACTTGCTGGTATAATTTGTTGTACACATCAACTTTTTTTATGCATTAATTATCTTTGTGAGTAATTATATATTAATTTATATCTTGATGTTAATTTTATTTTATAGTCAATCGAAGATGTGAATGATGTGGCATCTTTGCCAATAGTCTTTTCTCAAACTCCTGATTAACCCAAGGGACTATCATTTGTAGAATGGCTTTCTCAACGCCAACAAAGGGTGGAGGTAATTTGATTGAATTGTACTTTAATTGATAATTTAGAAAACTTAAATATTTGATTATAGTCATTTAGAGTCTTACATTCTTGTCCTTCTTAATTGATGCAGGAGGCCTCGATAGTGGTATGTGCTTGTTTTCTAGTAGATAAGTTTTTGTGTAGTGCATTTCCTTTTTTAAATGTATGCATTTCCTATTTTGTTTAATAATTATATATTAATTTATTTCAATGTTACTTTGCTTTTATGTAGTCTGTTGAGAATGTGAGTGATGTGCCACCTTTGCCATCATGCTTCACTAGGACACCTGATCGTCTTAAGAGAAAATCATTTGCAGAACGATTGTCTGAACAACAACATAGAGTCGAGGTAATTGAATTGAATTCTTCTAAATAATTGATAGTTTATCTAGTAGTCTTATAGTTGATTGTAGTGATTTAGATGTATGTTAATAAATGAAAGTTCTTAATTGTAGTAGATAAGAATCTATTTACTAACTTTAACTTATTTTTATTTACCATTGACGAGATTAATCAAATTTGTGTTTTGACTTGTTAATGTAGGAAACTTCACCTCCATCAATTACTAGACATTTTGGTGCAAAGAGGACACTTTTTCAGGATCCATCACAGATTGAGGATCCATCATAGATTGAGGGTCAAGTGGACTGGTAGTATTTGATGTAGCTATTTGGCATGTAGATTGTATATAGATTTTGAGACATGGCATATGCCACATTTTGTAAAAAATATTTTGAGTTGGCATATTTGCCAAATTTTTGTATATGTCTACCATTATGGACTAGATTTTAATGTATATACACGTTGATATACAATATAATTTAAATTCCTTATGTGCAAGTCATGATAATTCCCATGATGCCATACATTATGATGATAGTTCTTTAGTCCATTGATTATATGTTTAGCATTGAGAATGGTTTTAGATTAAGAGAATGGTTTTAGATCAATAGAATCAATAGAATCAATATGAAAAAAATCCTTATATATGCCCTAATCAAATAAGGTCATGATAAACCATTTCATCATGTATTTAGTCTTCACCTTGTCAAATTTTGTAAATATGTCCAAGTTGTCATATGAAAAATGTAAAAAAATGCAGAAGTATGGAAGATGAATAGTCAAGTACTCAAGAGTTAGTTGGTGACTATTGGTTTCCCTCAAATCATGTATAAATATGCATAAACCTTCATGGAAAAGGCATTGGAAATGTATTGAAAACATTTTGAAGATGAATTGAAGACATGTTTGAATGAAATTAATGTCAAGAAACTCTATGTCAAGAACACTGGGGGCACATTATAAACATAAAAAACTTACATCTTGGGGGGAGGTGCCAATAAGGCCAATAAGGATACTATTTCATTTGGGTGTGTGTGTGTATGCAAATCCCATTTATGGCCGAGAAGCTCTCTATTTACTATTATTCAACTCTCGTTGATAGGAGGTTGGCTCTACAACTATTGCAATTTGTGTATGAAACCTAGATGCCTACGAGATTATATATATATGTATGTATGTATGTATGTATTTAAATCCTACAAGATAGTCATTCATAAAATTACTATGCAAAGAGGGTTTATAAGTTGCATTAGGGTTTATGACTATCCTAAAACAACATCATGTATATGCTCATAAAAGCCATCAAACTCTGAGAATAAACTCGTCATTAGATAAGGAGTGGAAGGCTACAGTCACATTCCCAAAAAGCTCTTAAAATCACATGTCTCCTCTTATGAAAACTAGGGTCTTTGCCGATACATTGTTCCGTAAGAGTAAAGTCACTTAAGATCCTAAGAGCAAAAACCTTGCTAGGTGCCATATTTTTTGTTCTGCTCATCGTGGGGTCAAACAGACTACGCCAACACGTCAGGGTGGGTGGCTAAATGCTAGGGGAGGTCTCATTTTTGAGCCAAGCATCCCAGTCATTCTGAGCAAGAGGCTACCAGCAAAGTCCCTTAAGATCCCTGAGACCAAAAAACTACCAAACTTTGACCAGGCAGTTCTCAGAATTCGTGATAGTTGACAATGCTCTGTTTGGACCTACAGGTGCATGTGACATCCTTCCACAATAACCTCTTTCATTTTTGGTCAACTCCATTCCATTTGACCGTGGCAAAATCAAATGCATTGTTGCAAAATGCTTCAATTTGATGCAGTGGAAAGGTGCTAGGTGCGACATTTTACATTCCATAGCTCGTGGAGTCAAACAGACTATGCCAACGCATCAGGGTGGGTGGTTAAATGCTAGGGGAGGTCTCGTTTTGTGCGCCAAGTGTCCCAATCATTCCGGGCAAGAGGCTACCAGCAAAGTCCCTTAAGATCCCTGAGACCAAAAAATTGCCAAACTTTGACGTGACAGTTCTCAGAATTTGTGATAGTTGGGAATGCTCTATTTGGACCTATAGGTGCATGTGACATCCTTCCACAATAACCTCTCTCATTTTTGGTCAACTCCATTCCATTTGACCGTGTCGAAATCAAATGCATTGTTGCAAAATGCTTCAATTTGGTGCAGTGGAAAGGTGCTAGGTGCGACATTTTTCATTCCATAGCTCGTGGAGTCAAACGGACTACATCAACGTATCGGGGTGGGTGGGTAAATACTAGTGGAGGTCTCATTTTGTGCGCCAAGTGTCCCAGTCATTTCGGGCAAGAGACTACCAGCAAAGTCCCTTAAGATCCGTGAGACCAAAAAACTGCCAAACTTTGATGAGGCAGTTATCAGAATTCGTGACAATGCTTCAATTTGATATAGTGGAAAGGTGCTAGGTATGACATTTTTTGTTCCATAGCTTATGGGGTCAAACAGATTGCGCCAACGCGTCAGTGTGGGCGGGTAAATGCTAGTGGAGGTCTCGTTTCGTGCGCCAAGCGTTCCAGTTGTTCTAAGTTGTAAGCTACCGACAAAGTCAAAAGTTGTTAGGATTGAAATTTTGCATTACACAGGTCCTAGGGCCGAACGGTTTGCTCCAACATGTTGGGGTGGGTGATTAAATGCTAGGGGAGGTCTTGTTTTGTGTGCAAAGCATCCCAGTCCTTCCAAGCTGTAAGCTACCGGCAAAGTCATTAGTTTCTAGGATTGAAATTTTGCATTCCACAGGTCCTGGGGCCAAACGGTTTGAGCCAACACGTCGAGGTGGGTGAGTAAATGCTAGGGGAGGTCTTGTTTTGTGTGCAAAGCATCCCAGTCCTTGCAAGCTGTAAGTTACCAGCAAAGTGCACACAAAACATCCCAGTCCTTCCGAGCTGTAAGCTACCGGCAAAGTCACACTTTGCCAGTAGCTTACAGCTCGAAAGGATTGGGATGCTTTTCACACAAAACGAGACCTCCCCTAGCATTTACTCACCCACCCCGATGTGTTGGCACAAACCGTTTGGCCCTAGGACTTGTGGAATGCAAAATTTCAATCCTAGCAACTTTTGACTTTGTCGGTAGCTTACAGCTCGGAACGACTGGGACGCTTGGCACACAAAACAAGACCTCCACTAGCATTTACCTACCCACCCCGATGCATTGGTACAGTCCATTCGACCCCATGAGCTATGGAATGAAAAATGTCACACCTAGCACCTTTCCACTGCATCAAATTGAAGCATTTTGCAATAATGTGTTTGATTTTGGCACGGTCAAACGGAATGGAGTTGACCAAAAATGAGAGAGGTTATTGTGGAAGGATACCACGTGTAGCTGTAGGTCCAAATAGAACAATCCCAACTATCACAAATTCTGAGAACTACCCCATCAAAGTTTGGCCGTTTTTTGGTCCCAAGGATCTTAAGGGACTTTGCTGGTAGCCTCTTGCCCGGAATGACTGGGATGCTTGGCGCACAAAATGAGACCTCCACTAGCATTTACCCACCCACCCTGACACGTTGGCATAGTCCATTCAACTCCATGAGCTATGGAATGAAAAATGTTGCACCTAGCACCCTTCCACTACATCAAATTGAAGCATTCTGCAACAATGCGTTTGATTTCGGCACGGTCAAACGGAATGGAGTTGACCAAAAATGAGAGAGGTTATTGTGGAAGGATATCACATGCACTTGTAGGTCCAAATAGACCATTCCCAATTGTCACGAATTCTGAGAACTACCTGGTCAAAGTTTGGCATTTTTTGGTCTCAGGGATCTTAAGGGACTTTGCCGGTAGCCTCTTGCCCGGAATGACTGGGATGCTTGGCACACAAAATGAGACCTCCCCTAGCATTTACCCACCCACTCTGATGCATTGGAGCAGTCCATTCTACCCCACGAGCTATGGAATGAAAAATGTCACACCTAGCACCTTTCCACTGCATCAAATTGAAGCATTTTGCAACAATGCGTTTGATTTCGGCATGGTCAAATGGAATGGAGTTGACCAAAAATGAGAGAGGTTATTGTGGAAAGATACCACATGCACCTGTAGGTCCAAACAGAACATTCCCAACTGTCACGAATTCTAAGAACTACCCCGTCAAAGTTTGGTAATGTTTTGGTCTCAGGGATCTTAAGGGACTTTGCCGGTAGCCTCTTGCCCGGAATGACTGGGACACTTGGCGCACAAAAAGAGACCTCCACTAGCATTTACCCACCCACCTCAATGTGTTGGCATAGTCCGTTCGACCCCACGATGAGTAGAACAAAAAATATTGTTCCAGTTGACACATTCTCAATCATTGACATGGATGATATCTCAATACCATTCCTTTAGGCACAATATGAGCTTCCAATGGAAGGCACAATTGTGAGGTTAGAGATGATGAAAAGTGTGCCTCATTCACAGTCATGTTTCAGAAGCACTTTTGGTGTTCTAGAAGCAAAACTAGCACCACAAATAGTAAGGCACTCATTCTAGGTTGTTTATTCAATAATTGGCACTAGTCACATATGGTGTAGAGAGGTAGATGTGCGCCCAAGTCATCATTTGATGCCTTCAATAACTATAAACTCCTTTAATGATGCATTTTATCCTTCCAATTCACTATCTAGCCTTAGGCATACATTTTAGGTTGATCAATCATAATCTAGTGCCCTAAGTACCAAGGCGCACTTTTAGGTTAGTTTGATAAAGGATTAGCGCCTTCATTTCTAGGTGGAAGTTTGGAGTTGAAATACATCAAAATAACAAGTTTCTTCATCACTTCAAACATATTTAACACTTTGAAGATCTCCAATGCATGATTGAATATCAAGAAACCAATGTATCATCTCATGAAGGTCTTAAGTGTTGTAAATATGCATCTTCTTATTTAATCATGTGTTGTAAATGAAGGAATGCAATGATTGCAATATGTGCACAAAACAGAATTTTTGATAAGGATTGAAAGGAAATGTTAAGAAAATGCAATTGGCGGGTGTAAATCCAAAGTGTGGAAGCATAGACAAGGCATGTGAATAGTTTGGCATGACACCTCAAAGAGATGCTATCTCATGGAATGTAATGATTGTAAGATATGCACAAAATGGATTTTTTGAAAAGGCTTTAGAAACTTTGAAGCAAATACAATTGGAACGTTTAAAACCAAATTCCATAACCTGTACAAGCATTCTCCCTACTTGTGCCAAATTAGGATCTTATATATACATATATGCACATAATGTCATGAAAATAATGTATAGTGTATATATCAAGCCATATAGGCATGTACAAATAAAACCATATGGGTATATACAATGATATACATCGATAACATACAAAAGTATTTTTACAAAGCCAAATACACATATGTAACAAAATGTCCCAAAATCAAATCTCCTATGGATTGCTATCAAATAATCTATGGCTCTTGCTAGGCCATGAAGATGGTGAACCAGTCAATGACTTATCTTCTATTGCTCATCGATTAGACCTCCTCGATAGAGATTTTTGAATTTCCACCTATTAATACAATCAAACGTGCACATTAATATAGAATTTAATATTCAAAATATATAACATGACATAAGTAATCAATCACTTACCACCAATTGGTGATCCCTTTTGATCATTTGTTGTCTCTCTTCTTCTATAGAGCTGGATGGGTAGGGGAGGTGACGTCCTGTGAGAAGCATGAACAAGCAGATTTAAAAGTAAACATGAATATCATAAATATGTACATTAAATGCTACACTTATTATAGGACTGTTCTAGTACTATTTTAGGACTGTTGTAGGACTGTTGTAGTTAAAACTATCCTAGTAAACATGTATAGGACTATTATAGGACTGTCATCTCATGGAATACAATGATGGTAAGATTACTATCAAGATTAGTATGAAGATTAATTATAACTATTATAGGACTTTTATAAGAATGCAAAGTAAGGAAGCATAGGTAAGGCACATGAACTGTTTGGTGGATTACCTTAAAGAAATGAGAATTTTGTCAGATGTTGTAGTTGCAATTGCCATGTGACACATGTATGTAATATGTGAAAGCATAGACAAGGCACATGAACTATTTGGCAAAAGACATCAAATACATGTCATCTCATGGAATGCCTTATGTAGAAAAAGGTACAAATGTGCAATATTAAGAAATACAAATGAGAACTAAAAATCATACCTCGAGTATAGTCAAAATAACCTACGATGCCATACAAAATAATTTACGATGCCATGCAAAATAATCTACGATGCCATGTAAAATAACTTTATTCACAATCTTGTATATTTCAAAGCATGCATTATAGTTAAAGTAACAAGATTTTTAATAAAACAATTCTAAAAAATAGAAAAAACAAGAACAAGTTAAGATAAAAAAATGTCATACCTGTCCATCTGGAAGTTTAAATGCTAGTCAAGTGTACCTGAGGGGTCATCTCTTACCTTCAAAGTATCTGTTGTGTGGTTACACAACATGCCCCATTTTGAGTTGGCAAAACAGGGACCCAACTTGTTGGCTTGGCTTGTGTTGTTTGCTCTCTGGCAGTTTGGTAAAAGTAAGTCATGTGCATCATCATGTAGAGTTAGGATGAGGTAAGTCACCATTATGAGGTCAGTTTGTTAAAATTCATATTTCTTTCCTGTGACCTCATAGTTTGAAGGAGTATTAAAATTCCATGCAGGTTTGCCTTTCACATCACCTTGATATTCCTCAGGATGTGAGAGTTATGAACAGTCAAAGTTTCGGTCAAACCTGATATTCACAGGGGGAAGATCATATATTTTATAACCTCAGTCGGTTTGTCTCATCATCATCATATTTGAAACATCCCCCAATAAGTCATGCGGCTCAAATATCTGGACGTCAACTTTAAGTGGTAGTAAATCTTCCCTGTCAAGCGGTCTTTTGTATCGCGAGCGTCATGTTTTCGAATGTAACCTGATATTTCTTAATATCCTCCTGACACAAAATATCATGTTCGCTTAATATCCTGATGACATCATCCAAATCTGATAAATGAAGAAACAAACATGATGATGACATCATCATCACATTTACATTTCGACAGGATATTTTCCAAACATGATCATGTTCACCTAATATGACGATGACGTCATGATGCATTTTTTATACAAAGAACGAATATTAGGATGACGTCATCCTGATATTCTGAAAAGGAGACAAGTAAGTTTGTTTCATCATCATCATATCTTGAAACATCACCCGATACACCGAAATATCCTCCTAATGTACTGAACATAACCAAAGGGTGCTTTTGTCACCCAAGTCTGGTCGCGATAACAATTCCAATATGGTGGAGGAAGATGATATTGAAACTTGACCTGATATTTGCGAATATCATCCTGCCCTCATGATATCCTATCATATGGATATCCCCCCACTCCCGTTGCCGCCATTATCATTAAATGCGTGCAGACATGGTAGGTGGTTCCCGCTGACCCCGAAACCCAATGAAACACCTGGCGAGATCCTGCGTTTTCACACGAATAATCAAGGAATACAATCTAATTTGTCAGAGTTGCCCTAAAATTACCCTAATTGCAAGGTTAAAAGGTAATTCAACCGTCATTTTTACATTTACCTTGCGATAAAATTGTTTTACAGAGCACCAGCTTCCATATCCGCATACTAGCTACTGTTGCATGATTTGAGCTCACACACAGAAGGAAGGGGGTGATCATCAGCTGAATTAAGAGTGTCTTAGCAATCTACTGGTATAAAAGAGGAATCTGCATAACCAGGTAAGTAAATGAAACCCTCATCATGTTATTATTGTTCAGGTATGATGATGTAAATTCTGGTTTATGCATCCATATGATTGAGTAGTATTGAAAAGATACAGTAGGCATAGTGGTTTTAACTGCAATATGCATGCATGTGTATACCCATTGTGAGATAGGATTTTGTTAATTGCAGGTACTCATGGCTGACAAGCGGTTCGTCAAGTGTCAAGAAGAATTCAGTAGGCCCATGTTCTCTTCTCAGAGGGGGGTCCTGTTCAAATATGGAGCAATTACAGACACCCATCAGGGAAGCACCAATCTGGAAGCTTGGTCAGCTAAGCTGAATGATGGGCATGACAAGAGTCCTGTGTTGGATGCAGTGTTCGTATCAGGGATGTGGAACGCTGCCAGTTTTCCATACTCCATGGAATCTCCGGAGCTGGTCATAGAATGTGCCTGGAATTATAATCCTTAGACAAGGCAAGTGGTAAAGCATGGGAGGATATATGTAGACCTCTCCATCAAGGGTCTTTCCCAGACATTTGGATTACCGCTGGGCTATAAAGTTAAGAGCGTGGACCTGAGGAAGGCGGAAAAAGAGTATGAGGCCAACAAGAAATCAGCCAGGAAGAACATGTATCAATGGCGGGCTGAGAACAGCACCTATCTTGCAGCAGCCAAACTTCCTGTGCACATGTTCAAATATGATTTCAGTGAAGAGTACCAATACATGATTGCACTCCTAAACAGGGTAACAGGCCAGCCTGATGCTGGTAGTTTCAGAGATTGGATGTATGGAATAATCATGATGTGTCTGTATTCAGACATCAAGCCACTATGGGGCCAGATAATAAGTGATGCTCTGCATGAGCAGCTGATGAACTTGGGAGGTTCAAATTGTGCATTTTATATGACAGCTTACATTGTTTATTCTTGTGCTTATAAAGGCACTTTTGATGCCTTAGTTATAGATGGAAAGCTCATAGGCACAAATGCTATGTATATCTGGGATCATCATCCCTAGCTGCAGAGAACCAACTATCTCAAGGATTACAAACTAGTCAATGATGCATTCTCTATGCATCTAGTAAGGACCATGGAAGAGGACAGAACAAAAAGATTGAGCATGGAGGCTTAAGAAGTAGTCTATAGGCATGGGGCTTGGTACATACAGTTTGCAACCTTTTCATACATAAGGGTTGAAGGTTTTGAGGGACATCCCCTGATGCTGTCGAGGTACCCTACTGATGTAGTAGTACTAATGGAATTTATCTGGCAGGGTGCCACAATGATAAAAATGTATAAGGACGCCAAGAAGCTACCACCAATTTTGTTCCCAGTCAGCATAGGCTACTACATGTGCCCTAATTCTGACAATATAAAGAAGGTGATGGTCACACTAAATAAAATGAATCTACAGCCTTTCCCACTAACTAGACCATATGATCCTTACGACAAGATACAGAAGATACTAGGAAAGCCTATTCATCAGAGGCACCTAGAGGATTTTTGGGCTGACTGTGAAGATGAGGCAGAAGCCAGGAGAAGAAGGTATCAGAGGTTAACTCTGAACCAGGTCAGAACTTTTGATTGCATCTCCCTTCCCCAACAATTGAAGAAGGATGATGGCAGGATTATGGGAGATGAATACGAGCAGAAAAAGATATATAATGACACCATCTCTGCGCCTGACCTCACCATGTAGGAAGACATATCCTTGGACCCATTCATTGCCAGGACCATACAACTAACTCGGGCTTGGGTTGATGAACAGGTGGAGGCATTGAAAAAGAAAGGTGTTGCCATTACGGTGGACAACAAAAAGAAGGGACAGGATATCCCTAGGGATGAGTATGATGACTTCCTAATTGAGAAGAGGAAGACCAATGGAGATAGAATCCCTCCACCACAGCAACAGACCAAAAGACCCTCAAGGGGCAAGAAGGTGGATAAGGAACCTAAAGGGGTTATAATTGAAAGAGCAGTATTTGAAGCTGAGGAGGCAGTAGGATCTGGATTAGGATCAGGATCAGAATTAGAATCCCCTCCAAAGAAAGAAAAGCCCAGAAAGAGTAAGATAGCAGAGGCTGGAATCACTGAGACCCTAGGAGTGGGTCAATCCTCAAGGAAACATGATACAGAGGATATCCTCATGGAGGAGGAGCCTGAAGAAGAAGAGGCTCCATTAATAATAAAGAGAAAGAGGAGAGCTCCACAGGTGCTGGTGTCTACCACACCTAAGAAACAAAGAACCTCCATGAGAGGTGGAATAAGCCAACCCCCTACACTATTACAAGGGGCAGGTAGTGAAGTACCAAAGGAACTTCAACATAATGTTCCACTTCCTACCATCGTCAAGTTCAAAACTGAACTTGCAGAAGAACAAATGAAAGAAACCTCCCAGACACAAGCAGAAGGACATGTCTCACTTGATGAGACAATAAATTTGTTTGATGATGAGGTGGTGCAGGACGTGGCTGCACAGAAGATGGAAACACTTGTTGCTGGTATAAGTATGACACCTCATAAGCCTCCACCAGTTCAAACTATATTTGAGGAGATGAAGCAAGTGGAAGAAGAGCAAGAAAAGAGCCCAGAGCAGGTAGCTCAAGAAATAGGGCTGGAAGCATTAATCATAGAGGTGACAAGCCCTGTAGTGGTAGACCTGACAGAGAAACAGGATGCAAGTCCTGAACAGCTAGCAAGATCACCTAACAAAGGGCAGTCAACAGAAGACATAGAGATGGTAGAGTCAGAAGGCCATACTCTTGAATTGGGCCAACAAGATCCACAGGATACATCAGTGGAACCTACTATAGTAGAGGTTCAAGAAATAAAGGCTGATGAAAAGAAGGAAGCACTAGAGGATCTAGCTGCTAAGACACAGGAAGTTGACAGTGCAGGCCCAGAACAAATAATGGCCGCAGAACAAATGCTAGCACCTCAGGTAGAATCCCCAGTATCTAGTGCAGTAGATGAACAACAAGGGGAAGAAATAAAAATAGATGAAGTAATGATGGAGAAAGATCATGATCATCATGATCTACATACAGATACACCACAAGGTTCCCCGCACCAAGAGGATGCTCCTCTGGAGAAAGAGATTCCTCAATAGGAGGATGTACCGCAGGATCAACAGCAAAGCGAGCATCAGGAAGAAGAAAAGGAAAAATCACCATCTCCACAACATCTACTAATAGAAATGGGAGATACGGGTGAACATCATGATGATGCTGAAAAACATGATCAGGTGCCTCCGTGGTTAGCAAAAGAGGTAAATATTGAGGAAGAACTTGAAATTCAAGAATTCGATGTCTCCACCTTGTTCTCCGTGGATATAATGAAACCTAGGAGGAAGGCCAGAATGACATCAGCCATCAAGAGAGATCTGGCAACTGGGTGAAGGACCGCACAAATCGCCATACCTGCGGTGGAGAAAGAAAAAGGTAAAATTACTATTGATGAATTTCAAATCAGCACGGTAGATTTGGGTTTCGCCAATGAGGACCAAGAAGGTCAAGAGGGCAAAGACATTATTGACTCTCTAATTCAAAAGGTGAAAAGAGAGAAGGAGAAGAATAAGCAACATAAAGAGCACATTGCTCAGTTGCATGCCTACATCAAGGGGCTGACCAATCCTGATGATACCACAACTGAACATGCAGTCCCATTGACTGCCATTTCTCAGGAGGAGGTAAATAAATTAGACCTCATGAAACATGAGGCTTCTGTGATCAGAAAATAGATGTCATGCACATTGGATGATGCTGTTGAAATAATGAAGGCCTCTTTGAAGAGGTGGAGAATTCTAAGTGACTCCAAGACCAAGGTAGATAAATTGCAAATGCAGACCGGGAAAAGGTCTTATAAACTGGAAAGGGTCCTGTGCCTTGTGGGAGAAATAAAGGGGATAAATCCTCAACTGCTTATCAGTAAGCAGGTATTGAACAGTAATACCGCATTGTTGATAGATATCTGGTATAAGGACACTCAGTTTGAATGCGGAGTCCTCAAAAGATGCAATAATAAGCTGAGAGATATCAGCATGAGGCTACGTGATTTAATGGCTGAAGAGGCAGTGATATTAGAAACATTGGAAGGAAAGGTGGAAGGTAAAATAGAAAATCAAGATGAAGAGTCTGCCATCAAAGCTCTGCACATCAACTTTCAATCAGAAGCAGATGGTCCACTTATCCACTTGATAGAGGAACTTATAGATAAAATAATGAGGATCAAGGTCAAGATGGAAAGATATAATGAAACATTGCAGGACAGGAAAAACAAGCTGGATAACAGCAGAGATAAGTATGAAGCACACAAGCACGCCATCATCAAAGAAAAGACTCAAGATGGCAGAGGAATAGATCAGGTTGTGCATTCATATGAACAGATCCAGAACAGCATGCAGCCCCATATGCAGCATCATCATCATGAGGATAGCGAAAGTTCAGGAAGTGAAATGCATGATGATGATCCACATGAATTAGCTAAGGAGCATGATGAAGGCACATCATGAAGGGGATATAAGCATATGTAATCTAGATAGTTGCCAGTTGGCAACTTGTGCCATTTTTTAGAAGTTGACAAAGTCAAGAAAATCATGACCGTAGATTTGTATTGATAAATCAAGATCATAGATCTCTTGTAGCGGATTCCTCACCTTATTCTATAAAAGGTGGTGGAACGCCTTATTGTAAATATTCGAAACTTAATTGAAATCCGTCTGCTGAAACATTCAGAGCTTATTTCAAAATTTTTTGTATACCTTTATATTTTTGCATGCTTAATGAATGAGAAGACTATGTCGATTACAATTCATAGTAAATCTTGAGTAATCATTGTATGAGTTCTGGATATATGTGGTGATCTGCTGCATCCCTTGGAGTGCATTTCTACTTACATATGTTGTTTTCATACGAATTCCTTTGAAGTTAGGATCAACTATATCTAGCTGTGGAATGTCCTGGTGAAAATATGGTTTGGTTTTCTTCTCTTCATGACAGTATCTAATATACATGTGGTTCAAAAGCTGAAGGTTCAACTTTAATTGGAAGCATTTCTTCAATTTCTTTTAAATTTCAGAGCATTTCATCTCCATAATTGCAAATAATTGATGATCTTAAGCAAATAATACAGATATGTAGACATCTCGTAAATAATTGCAAATATTTAGCATATTTGAGTACAGAGCATGCACAATTGAAAATATCATACAAAGATTGAGGTATATCTGCATCTTTTCACCAAACAACTGCATAATATGACTTCTCTGTAAAGAATTTCTACAGGAATGTCATGATGATGATGAACTTCTACGTAAGGCCCCAAAATGGAAACAATAATTCACATTAACCTCTGAGTAACTTCAGACGATTAAGACCTAATCACCGGAGACTTGGGATCATGAATTCTTTGAATTCGTAATATCTTTCAAGATGAATAAGGGTTAATGTGTACTTTTATTCTATGCTTGTTTGTGACTAACATCATGACCAACAGTATCCAATATTGCTTCATGATTAGCATTACTAATTGTCCATAGTTCTTTTGATTTTGGTTTTCCACGATGCTTTAGTAACTTGACATTTGTTGCTACAACTAGGTGAGAATACATGAATATGGTTTTATGGTTCTCAAAGTCTTCAAAGGTCGGGATGCCATTCTTTTTAACCATATATGTTCGTAACCAAGTCGCAGCAATAACAACTGATCCTGTAGGATATGTGAACCCATCATCATCTGTCATAGGTTGTGTTAGCTTTTGTTTTCCCTATACACATCGTGCCAACCAATAGTCTGACCTCTCTTCATTTCCATGTGGTGTAACAATTGCATAAACATGACCTGGCTGTACAAGGTCTGAAAGATGTTCATAGTCAAATGAGCTCTCCATGTCATTGATGGAGGATGATTGACCTTCATATAAAGGGATTAAATATTGTGGAATCCATGCATCTACCCACTCACTTGACTCACAATTGTTCCAATCACATTTAATACAACTCTGACAAAAACAAGCTAATTCTCATGTCCAAATAGTCCATGTACTTGCATTTGAGCTTTGAAATGAATGCATCTTTGATGATTCACTGATTCTCTAACATTCCAATTTCTCTATCGCTATCCCATCATCAACCAACCAAAAGAACCTGCGCACTTTAGAATCAAGAGCTAGTCCTCGTGAAAATGCCTAGTTACACCACTTAACAATGGAATCTGCATCACTAAATGTAGCACCACCTCTAATCTTTAGTTGTTCTTTAAAAAGAGCTCTCTTCACGCATGCACCTGCTCCATCATCTTCACCTTTTCTATGCCCGGCTTCAAAAAAATTCCAAATATGAGGTATACCCTTCTGTACATGCATTTTGCTCAACTAATAGAAATTACAAGCATTCTTGAATTGACCAGTGCAATTATCTGACCAAATGAGATGTTGATCTATTCTAATATCTTTTTCTTGCAAGAACCTATAAAATTATTGAAAACAATATTGCACAAACTCTGTTGAATGAGATCGATCATCACTCATGTAAAAATGGTATTCTCTGACAATCTTCCTGTTGTCTTCTGTACTCTCAGGGGCATGTCTGTATGTGATGTGAACAAAAATAGCAATCTGAATAGAATTGTAGTATTGGGATTGAACTTCATTTTGGGGTTGCAATGTATAGTTTTCTGCAAAATCAACTACAGAGAAAATAGTTCCAATCAGGAAAGAGTCTTTACACATCTTGAACTATTGATCTAACCATCGAGACATGTGGCTATGTCTGACATACTTGTAGAAAAGATTTTTCTTAAAATCATCAATAAAATCAGCAATACTTATGTCTCTTACAATCAACTCACATCTAGAACCTTCACCTCCACTTTTCAAATTGTATTTCACTGTCTCATATCTCTTTTTCTCAACCATTCTTTTTCCAAAATCATGCTCGTTGCCCTCATGAAAACATGATACAAACTTTGATAACCCACCACATTGTAAACACTTTTCATTTAAACAATCATTCTTGTAGAACATGCAACCATCATCTCTAATACATAGAAATAAATCCAATAAGTCCCTAGATGACTTTGGTAGTTGAATTGCACCACACTCCTGTAACATTTCGTTAGTGTGCAAAGTAGAATGAATATTGCATAATAATTCATGGTACATAGAAAATTCTACATGGTATTTGCAACAACATGTATTACGAACTTTAAGAGGAACACAATAAAATGGCTTAAGAGATTCAAATGCTCTTTGTGAGATTGTCATACCTGGGTGAGTTTCATAATACTGTTTGTACAATGTTGTTTGGCTACATTCCAAGTAATGTTTAAGATGTGGTGTGCGGTCTTTATCACCAATTCTTAACTTTACAACATCTTTTGCATTCGGTGATACCCTAGAGTTAGTGTGCCAAAATCATTCAATTTCTTCCTTTGTGCTATCAATTAGCTTCTTGTCAACTCGTGGAAGCCTACCACTAAAAGCCCAAGTATCATTGGCAACAGGACTATCTAGCCTTGATCTTAATGCTAATGCTTTTGACAATGTTTTACGATTCAATCTTAAGTCAACACAAGTTTGCCTCATTAATCAAGCATTTCTTAATTGTTTGCTTACTATTGAGGTTGTTATTACTCTACAAGCAGCTCTTTTATCTTTCTCCTTGCTAGTCTTTCCAATAGAATTGAGTGCATTGAAAAGGCTTCTTACAATAATTTTATTCCAATCGGACACTTTGTTTAACTAAATCTTTAATTTCTTTAGTAAAGGTCTCATTTTGTACATCTTTAATAATTGCACAAAAAGTTGGCATTGTTTGGTTAATGTTTTCTTCTCAAAGTATTCATTGAAGAGTTTTGTAGCCCACAACCAAACCATTTGTGATGACCTCTTGCCTTCAAGTTTTTCCATTATGTTCTCATCAATTTCAAGTAAACATTTTGGGATTTTTGGGTGTTTTCCAATTTCATCACGGTTATTCTCTTCTTGACAAATGTCCTCTCTTCTTATGAAATTTGGAGATACATTGATTGTTCTTGTTTCATCCATGTTATCAACCTCATCAATTTTATCAACAAATGGATTATGGAGTGCAATTTCAACATCATGATGTTCATATCCACTTTCTTCAAGTGCACGTCTTTATTTTTCTTCTTCTTCTTTGTCCATGGTATTGCTATTATGAATAGGTGTTTCATAACATTTTTCAATATTTTCATTTGCAATATCATGGTGAATTTCATTCTTATCTAACATTTCATTATAATCAAAATTAATATCTTCAATTTGCATGTCATTAGATGGTAAAGAAGAAGATTCACGTTGATGAGCATCCGCCAAACCCACCCTTCCAATCCTCTTCCTTTCCCTATCTTTTTTCCTAATTGCTTCAATTTCCTCCAATGTAACTTTCCTCCTCCATTTTGCTTTACGACGACTGTTGCTCCCCATTAGGGGAACAAAAATATCACCCTTATGATTGTAACAAGAAAATTGTGTCTCCAAAAGTGCATAAAAATATTCCTTTCACTGACATAGCCAAAAATCATGAGTATTTCGACATCAGAGGGTCTATAGATGTGGAAGTCAAGCCCAATAATATTCCTTTTGTCTTTTTTTCTACTTTTACAAAATAGATATCCGTTTTCAAAATGGATATCCGTTTTGGAAAACCCCAATTCTTTGCAACGGACACTTGCAACGTCCATATGGCTACTACAAAATAGATATCTATTTTATTATGTACATTTGGATTCTAGACTAGGGATTCATTGTATTATTCAATAAACTTGTGAATTACCGTCAAATTTCAATGTTTACACACTAATCCACCTAGGTATCAACTTAATAAAGCTCTGGATATAAGCCATTATTTGATTTTAGGCTATCATCAAATGAGGAGCTTCTAAAGGCAAAAATGTTGTCCCAAAAGAAGGCTCAATGTTATTTGTAAAGACATTAGATTGTTAAAATACAAATTCAAGATTAGATATTCCTTGGGCTATTTTAGTATAGAGAAGCAAAATTGCAATATATGACTATCCTAGGAATTAGAATGGTTGATCATAGGATATTCATGGCATTTTGATATTAATGGATGGATCGATGGATGTTTAGGGAGTTCAAGTTTAAATGTAATGTATGAGAATTCTTATTTATGAAGGATCTAATATGTCTTATGTCTTATTTGTAGGCCATTCAAGAAAGAAATGAAAAGATACCAAGGACTATCATAACACTTATTATAACTAGGTGCATCAAAGGATTGTCATCCAGGACCTTACCAATATGGGAAGTTATCAAAACCATGTCATGTTTAAAATTAAAGGCTTTATCACCTCTTTGTCCCTATAGGCCTATTAGAACAATAGGTCACATTTTATTCATATACCGGGGTTGAGAATAAACACTAAGCATTTGTAGTTATGGCAAGTGTAAATGGAAATAGATCACAACTTTAGACAATCCATCCTCTCCTAGATTGCACTAACTGAGTGGAAATTAAAAATTCCCTATTAATGTCCTTTATATACTGAAGGTATGGGTGAGAAAGGTAAACTTTGTATGTTGTAGACAAGTGATGCAGAGCAACATAGCAAAAGCTTACAAACAGGGTGTAAAATACCCATTAACCCACCAATTGCTCAAATAGCTTTTAAAATATCCTTCCCAAGGTCCAAACGAGACTGAAATACACTCTTTCTTTACTATCGGCAAGACATTTCTAATGTCTCATCGAACTATGCTTCACATGTTCTTCCTTTCTCTATTGTCGGCCAGACTTATCATTATCGGTAACCTTCAAATTTGTTAGCCTGATGTGGGACCTCTTGCCAATGTGTAGAATCCATCGCTCAGGCTTATGCTATCGGTGTGACTCCTCCGTTGTTCTCCGCTATGTATAAGAGGATGGATCAAAGTAATTAGCATGCTCCCTTCAAAGTAAAGACATGAGAATAGAGAAATTGTGAGATGGTTATTGTAAAGGGACAAATCAAGTAGAGACATGTAGTTTCCTAGAGAATTTGGAACGCTTCCGCTCAGGTGATTGTAGGACAAACAAAGATGTTCTAACTTCCTCAGACCACCAAATTCTGCAAGTATGCTCCCCTTCAAGTTGTTGTGTGAAATTCTTTTCCAGTGAAGTTGTGAGTAATTGGCAAGAGATTTGGGAATAGAACCCTCTAGTCCATTTCTTCTTAAGTCAAGTATCTTCAATGCTTTCAACTAGTCAAACCAAGGTGGAATCCTTCCCTTGAAAGAACTAAAAGAGAGATTTAAAGTGCATAACAAGGAGAGACCTCCTTCGGATGGAAAAAAGGTACCTTTTAATTCCAATTGAGGGAGAATTATGTCCACCACTCTATTTGTATGTTTCTTGTACCAAACACTGGTCTAGAAGCACACATTTTCTGAATTGGTAGAAGTCTAGTTGGAGAAATGTGGTCTCCTTGACTACTATTATTGTAGGATATGCATAAACGGGTTTGTTGAAAAGGCTTTAGAAAATTTCAAGCAAATGCAATTGGCTAGTGTAAAGCTAGATTCTGCAACCTTTGTCAGCATCCTCTCTACCTCTACCAAAATGGGAGCTTTGGAATAGGGTTGGACATTCATCAAAGCATAATGGAAGTGGGATTTTTGTAGATATTCTAGCTGGAAATGCTCTGGTAGAAATGTATGGAAAGTGTGGAAGCATAGACAAGACACATGAACTGTTTGAAAAAATGCCTCAAAGAAATGTGGTCTCATGGAATAAGATGATTGCAGGATATATACACACTTACTTCGATGTGAGATTCACCACCCTTGTCTATCAGTAAGACCAATACCCTTGGTGAGACTTTTTACTTGCATTCCGATGTTATAACTCTCCTCAATGTGTTTACCGTCCATTAGTCATCGGTAAGACTTCTACATCGGTCAGACATTCTCTTCGATTTCTGATATCGTATCTCACACCGAAACAATAAACACCGAACTACACCATTGGCTAGACCGCCTCTATCAGTGACACTTTTCTTCTCACCTCCGAGAGTCTATCTCTTTCCAATGTTCCTTCTGTCAGTGTGACTCCCTCTCATTAGTGTAGTTCTCAACCGTTCTTCCGATGTGCCAATAAATAACCCATCAGTGACACTTAATGATTGTCACCCCAATATGACTTGATCAGTGAGATCAATGTTGTCGGCTCAATGGAACTTTGTCTCTCTGATAACTATTGTCAGTCTGATGTCTTCGATTTAGCCTATACATAACATGACTTGTTATAACCGATTGACTAACGTATCTTTTCCCAATTTTCCCGATATGGCCGGTCAACCTTTGTATCCTTTGACATGTACATTCACCATTTACAACCATGATAAATGATACCAGGATATACACGAAATGTCCACGCATACATAAATCATATACCCATGGATTGTATCTTCGGTAAAACAATACCAATGGTACAAAATATGTTGCTTCTCTTCATCCAAAACCAATGGTACAAAATTTTTCATAGATCAATGAAACGGATATCCATTTTCAGAACGGATATCCGTTTTGAGTTACTTTTACCGAAGCAAAACGGATATCCATTTTGATTGTTGACTTTTTATGGATTGTAACGTGTTTTAATGTTTCAGTCTCTTCTTCGAACTTCACCCTTCATGCTGACGACTTTTTTTTAATGCAAAATTGATAAAACGAAAAGGGTTTATAGAAAAAATTGTTAGCTTTCTAAAAATATAAGATTTATTTGGTTATCATTTTATTAAATAATTATTAATAATTTTCAATATACCATGTCTCTGAAATCCTGATGGACACACTGATTGAAAAACATCCATAACTTTCAAACCATTTCACCTTTTTGAGATCCGAAACCTGCGTCACACTCTATGCTTTTCTGGCTATAGGTTAAAAAAAATAAATTGAATTTTGATTTTTTTTTTATCGAGTTAGGTTCGCTGGAAAATTACTTTTTATTTTTTTTAAAAAGTCACAGTAAAAAAATCATAACTAATTATTTTATTAGAAAATTTTTTTAAATAAATATGCATCACATCCGGACATGAGTCCTCTACTTATTTTGAAAGTTTCAAAAAAATATATATCTTTTTACTCATAGTTAGGTTGGTTGGACAGACACCCACTTTTTATTTTTTTCTGAAAAATTTAATAGTTGTTCATTGAAATATTCAATTTTCACTAAGTAAATTTAGTTTTAAAAAAAAAAAATTAGTAGCCTATAAACTAGATTCAATTCTCTACAAATTTCATTCTTACATCTTTTTCAAATTGTATAGATAATCCATTCAAAATTTCACATGAACTTGATAAAGTCTAATTTTTTGTATTTTCATTGCCACTTAGAGGTATAGTTTGGCCCATCATGATCCTGCACATAACCACTTAGTTCATACTGACCTTTGTGGCCCGTCAAGAATCATGACTATGCATGGTGATAGATACTTCATGTTACTAATTGATGACTATTCCTGGATGATGTGGGTAACTTTTCTGAAAGAGAAATTAGAAGCTTTTGAGAAATTCAAAATATTCAAGGCTATGGTAGAGAATGAAACTAGATTGAAGTTGAAATGTCTGAGGTCTGATAGAGGTGGAGAATTCACATCTAGTGAGTTCATAGAGTTCTGTGAGAAACATGGAATAAATAAACAGTTGTCTGCTCCTAGGACACCATGGTAGAATGGAGTAGTGGAAAGAAAGAACCCGACCATATAGGAAGCTTCTAGGACCATGATGATGGAAGCTAATGTTCCTCATATCTATTGGAGAGAAGCTATCAGAACTGCAGTCTATACTCTCAATCGAGTTCAAATCAAAAGCAATACTGGTAAGACTCCTTATGAACTTTGGTTTGGCATCACTCCTACTATAAGATATTTCAAAGTTTTTGGTAGCAAATGTTACATTAAAAGAGATGAAGATCTAGGAAAGTTTGATGCTAGAAGTGATGAAGGAATATTCTTGGGTTACTCTACTCAAAGCAAAGCATACCGGTGTTATAACAAAAAACTGAGAAAGATGATAGAAAGTATAAATGTGAAGGTTGTGAGGGAATTGAGAAACTCTCAAGGTTTTATGAATATGATGAAGATGATCAGAATGGTGTTCTGACTCAAGGAGCCCAAGTCTCATCTGTCAGTCAGATTCAAGCTAATCCGGTAAACCAAGAAGAAGAAATGAGTCTCAATGAGCCTGATCAAGAATCAGAAGTGCAAGAAAGTCCTAAAGTTCCCAGGTATGTAAGATTGAACCACTTTGAAGATCATATCATAGGTGATAAAAGCAAAGGAGTACTAACAAGAAGGAGAATTGCTCAAGATTCAGAAGCGTATAGTTTGATTTCAAAGATTGAACCTAAGATAGTGAATGAAGCTTGCAATGATGAAAACTAGACTAGAGCAATGGAGGAAGAGCTAGTGCAAATAGAGAAAAATCACACTTAGGATCTTGTTCCCAGACCTAGAAACAAGAATGTGATTGGAACCAAATGGGTCTTCCAGAACAAACTAAATGAAGTTGGTGAAGTAATCAGAAATAAAGCCAGATTGGTCTGCAAGGGCTACTCTCAAATAGAAGGAATTGATTTTGGAGAAACTTTTGCTCCAGTGGCAAGAATTGAAGCAGTCTGATTATTTCTTGCCTTTGTTGCCTTTAAGGATTTCAAGGTATATCAAATGGATGTCAAATCTGCCTTTCTAAATGGTGACTTAGAAGAAGAAGTGTATATAGAGCAATCGGATGGATTTCAGTTGTCTGATCATGGTGATATGGTCTGCAAGTTGAAGAAGGCACTGTATGGATTAAAGCAAGCCCCAAGAGCCTAGTATGAAAGATTGGATAAGTATCTTTTGAAGATTGGTTTCAATAAAGGTACTACTGACAGTAACTTATATTTCAAAATTGATCATGAAAACATCTTAGTTGTTGAAGTATTTGTTGATGATATCATCTTTGGAGGAAGAGATAGTATGTGTAAATCTTTTGCAAATCAAATGAAAAGTGAGTTTGAGATGTCTGTGTTTGGTGAAATGAATTTCTTCTTGGGTCTACAAATTACTCAAACAAAGAAAGGAATCTTCATTTCTTAGACCAAATATGTGAAAGAATTGTTGAAAAAATTTAGGATGGAAGATTCAAAGCCAATGAATACTCCTATGGAAACTAGATGTAAGTTGAGCAAAGATGACAACTTTCCTAAGGTAGACCAGACAAAGTACAGATCAATGACTGGAGGATTGTTGTATCTCACTCAAACTAGACCAGATATTATGCAAGCTGCTGGTCTTGTTGCTAGATTCCAAGCTAATCCTAGAGAATCCCATGTCATGGCAATCAAGAGGACTTTTAGATATCTAAAAGGGACGGTTGAGTATGGTCTGTGGTATCCTAGAGATCATGATTTCTCTCTTCATGCATATATAGATGCTGATTGGGTAGGAGATGTGGATGACCGAAAGAGTACCAGTGGTGGAGCATTCTTTTTGGGGAAAAGATTGGTTTGTTGGCTAAGGAAGAAACAAGAGGCAATATCTCTATCTACAACTGAAGCAGAATATATTGCAGCAGTAGGTAGTTGCACTCAAGTTTTGTGAATGAAGCAGATGCTAAGAGATATCAAAGTAGAGTATGAGGAACCTATCACAATCTTCAGTGATAATTCAAGTGCTATAAGTATATCGAAGAATCCAGTGTTGCATTCAAAGACTAAACACATATCCATCAAGTTTCACTTTTTGAGAGAGCAAGTGAACAAGAATGAAGTCAGATTGGAGTTTGTACCCTCCAAGGATCAGATTGCAGACTTCTTTACTAAACCTCTACCTAAGGACTCTTTTAAGTATCTTAGGGAGAAGTTAGGGGTTATTGCCCCTCTGGTGATGAACTAAGGTGCACTGAGGTGCATCAGTCCGATGGATATCATAGTCATATCTTGTGATTCGGATTGATGGGAGCTGCTACTCAAGAGGAGCAATAGGTATGATTCTAAAGTGGTGAAATTGCAAGTATGTGCCCTTTGCCATTGATGTCAAAGGGGGAGAGAAGACATGTGAAAAACAAGTGGTTTCTAATCAAAGGGGGAGCAGTAGAGGGTGAGAAGACATGTGAATGGTTGTTGTTGATAGGGGGAGTTGTGACAGTAAGGAGAAGTTCTTGTCTTGATGGTTTTTCACATCATATGTTGCCATCAATGACAAAGGGGGAGATTGTTGCAAGTATGGGCCTAAATGGTGTTGTCATTGATGTCAACATACTCCTATTGCATTAATGATAAGGTTTGGATGAGCCGTGACCTGAGGATATTGAGAAAATTAGTCTCAATTAGGAACAGTGAAGAACAGTGATGACTATAAGACAAAATTCCAAGATAGGATAATGATCAGAGGATGCAGATTAAAGGGTTTGTAGATATGTGTCTGTAGGTGATCCAGTAGAGATTTTAGAGGCCTGCATGAATATATGAAGAAGTTGTGGCTGCTCAAGTAAAACCGGTTCTAGTAGGTGTTCAGAGGTGACAGTGTGTAAGAAAAAGGTCCGGTGAGATCTGGAAATGAAGTTTCCTATTCTGTGGATTTAAGGGAGTGCTGAGGAAGTCTTTGTGGTGTATCAACTCTATTGGTACATGGTTTGAAGGTCCACAAACATCTATTCCCTTGTGACAGTTATGACAAACTGTGTTCTTGAGGTTCCGGATGAAGGAGAGAAGGATTTCAGTAAGCAGAAGAAGTGTGGATGTTCTTGATGTTTAAGGCAAGCTTGTGGAGGTCTTTGGATCATGTCCAGTTCATGTTGGTGGTCCGCATTGAAGTTGGAGCTCGCAATTGAAGAGTAACTTCTGTATGATGGTGTTCTTGTTGACACAGGCTAACCAGATGAGTTATGCATCTATAAGATGATCTTATGAATGTTTTCTGACTTAGATGATCATTCCTAAGTTGATGCCTTGTATAAATAAGGGATTACAAAGTCAGTTTGAACTTGCCTTTTTGTGTGGAGATGAGGGTGTGGTAGCGAAGAGGAGAGCGAAAGGCAGAGCAGAAGTATTGAGCTTAACGGAACTAATTCAAGCATGGTGAAGATGTTATTCTCCAGTTCATGTATGTGATACTTATTTCTTTGTAGACAGTGTGTCTCTTGTAGGCAGTGAGCCTCTTGCGAGTAGTGTGCTTGGGCAGTGAGCCCTAATTGGCATGTGCCATTTTGTTCTTTCTATTCTTCTAACAGAGAATACAATCTTCGGTTAATCACCCCATGGTTTTTCCCTTAACCAAGTTTTCCACGTCAAAAACTTGGTGTCTTATGTGTTGATATGTTTCTGCTCTTGATTTGAATGCATTATGGTTTATGATTAATATACAGCTAATCACTAAGAAGACTTAAGTGTTTAATTTGGAGAAAGTTTTGAACAACTAATTCACCCCCCCTCTCAGTTGTGTTCCCTAAGTCTAATAGGAATTGCAATTAGAATTAAGGTTAGGATTAGGGTTAGAATCATAATTACAATTACAGTTACAATTTGAAATAGGATGGCAATTAGAATGAGAATTAGGGTTAAAACTAGGGTTAGGGTAAAAATTAAGGTTAGGGTTAGGGTTTGAATCAGTGTTAGAATTAAAATTATGGTTAGAATCAATTTTATGGTTAGGGTTAGAATTAGGATTAGTGTTAGGGTTAGGGTTAGGTTTAGAATTAAGGATATAGTTATGGTTAGAATTACAAATAGGGTTAGAATGAGGGTTGCATATAGGCTTATGATTAGGGTTAGAATTAGGATCAAGGTTTAGGTTAGGATTAGAATTATAATTAGGTATAAAATTAGAATCAAGGTTAGTATTAGGGTCCGGTTTATTGTTAGAATTAGAGTTAGTGTTATGGTTATAATTAAGGTGGCTCTCTATTATAATTCGGGTAAGAATAAGAGTTATAGTTAGGGTTAGGGTTAAAATTAGAGTTAGGGTTAGAGTTAGAATTAGGGTTAAAGTTAGTATTAAGGTTAGGGTTAGGGTTAAAATTAGAGATATGTTTAGCATTAGAATAAGGGTTAGGATTAGGGTTAGGTTTAGAAATAGGGTTAGGGTTAGAGTTAGAATAAGGGTTTTGACTATAATTAGGGTTAATGTTAGAATTAGAGTTAGGGTTAGAGTTACAATTATAGATAAGGTTAGTATGAAGGTTAGGGTTTGGATTGCAATCAAGGTTTGGGTTAAATTAGATTTATTTTTAGGGGTAGAATAATTGTTAGGGTTAGGGTTAGAATTAGGGTTAGGGTTAGGTTTAGGATTATGATTATAGTTTGGGTTAGGGTTAGGGATAGAATTAGTGTTGCAACTACAATTAGGGTTAATGCTAGAATTAGAGTGAGGGTTAGAGTTATAATTAGCATTAAGGTTAGTATTAAGGTTAGGGTTAGGGTTTGAATTATAATCAAGGTTAGGGTGAAAAGTAGAGCTATTTTTAGGGTCAGAATAAGAGTTAGGGTTAGGGTTAGAATTATGGTTAGGGTTAGTGTTAGAATTAGGGTTACGGTTACGGTTACAATTAATATTAGAAATAGTGTTAGGGTTAGGGTTTAGATTATAATTAGGGTGGGGTTAGAATTATAGTTAATATTGGCCTAAATATTAGGGTTACCTATTTAGGGTTGTGCTAGAATTATGTTTTGGTTAGAATCAAGGTTAGAATTATACTTAGAATTATGGTTAGAGTTATAGTTAAATTTAGGTATAGGGTTAGAATTATGGTTACAATCATGATTAATGATAAAAATAGGGTTAGGATTAAGGATAAAATAAAGATTATCAATACAATTATAGTTAGGGATAGAATTAGGGTTAAGTGGATCTATGGGTAGAATTAGGGTTTGGGTTACCATTACAGTAAAGATTACAATTACAGTTAAAGTTACAATTATGGTTAGGATTACAATTCTTACCTAAACCCTAATTTAAGCATAACCCTAATTCTAACTCAACCCCTAATTCTAATCACAACCCTCAATCTAACCCTAATTATAAATGTAACCCTATTTATAATCCTCAAGCTAACTGTATCCATAAACAAAGTTGTAACTCTAATCTAACCTTGGTTCTAATGGTAACCCAAATGATAATTATAATCATAAGACTCAATCTAACCCTAATTTTATATCTAACCTTATTCTAACTATAACTGTAAGATTACACATACCATTGATTAATAAGCTTAAACCTATATCTAACCCTATTTAAAAGCCAAATCCTAACCTAATCCCTAAATAAAACCCTATTCTAAATCTCACCTTCATTTGAACACTAATCGTACATGGAACCCTAACCCTAATCACAATTTGGTACATGAATATGAAGAATTTGGCAATCAACAAGAGATGAAAAGCAAGCATAGTAATGTTGCAAATAACACATGAATTAAATGTATAAAATCCACCATCAAATAAATTGGAGAAGTCAAGTACATATATAGGTGAGGAGATGTAGTTATTAGTTGAGGAAAAGACTCTTTTAAACTAGAGTAAGTGGCTAGTTTAGTGGGAAACTTGATGATCCCACTCCTAACCACCTAACAACCTTGACACCTTAATGAGACATGTGTCAAGGTTGTATAAAGGCACACCTAAGTAGGCTTATGCCTAAGTGTATAAAATATATATACACTAACACCCTCCTTAAGCATAGCTTAGGTGCGCACAAATGAAATTGGGCCCAACTATAAGGCCTGGTGAGGTACCCATGATGAACAATGCAAGTATAAAATTGGATCCCAATAACTAGGCCTGAAGAGGTACCCAAGTAGAATGTAATATCTCATAAATGGAGAAAGGTAGAAATGGGAAGTGGGAAAAAACTACCCTCCAAAAGAGAAATAAGAAAGGATGCCTAAAAATTATACAAGTGAAGAAGTACTACTTCTTTCACTAAGTACAATATATGATTCTCTCATAGGAGAGAAAGTGATGAAGGTCCATGAGACCCCCCATAATACATGTCCTACTGCAGTGAGGTTGGATAGTCGACAAAGGATGTAGATGTGGATCCAAGAACGTCAAACAATGTTCCTTACCTTGGGATGAAACTCCCTGAAGATGCAAGATATTTTCCCATGCGAGAAGATGTATATATGATCTTGAATCATATTGAAGTTGATCCAAGGATGATGGTGCCCATTGTGATGTCTTAGAAGAATGCTCAGGTATCCCCATGTCGATGTTGAAGGATGTAATAATTAAATTAGGTGCATGCCTAATAGATAAGGATGATGACAATCCAGAACCATGTGTAGACTAATGTAGAGAACACGAATATCCAAAGAGGATAATGGAGATGCAACTTCATCAAAATTGTCATTGAAGAGAAGACCGATGTCCTCGATGTGTGCTTCCATTTTAGCAATGTGGGACTCTACAAACAAATAAGTGATGTCAGGTAGAAATTTGTCCCAATTAGCAATGCTAGGAAAACTAATGTCCTGTTACAAGGAAGTGTTGGAATCTTTTGAAGAAGCAACTCTAAAATCTGATGACACAACAAGAGGAGTGATGACTTCTTCTATGTCAACTGGACATTTTGTATCTACATCATTATTAGGGATGTGAGTTGTAATCAATGCAAGATCATGTAGGAATGGAGAAACATTGGAGTCTCCATATGTCTCCCAAAATTTGATCCATAATGTATGTGGACAGTCAATGTCCATGATGGAATACAAAGAATTATCTAGAATATATAAAGTAATTAATCCAACAATGTGATCACAATGATTAAACCATTTAGCCTTCTAAGATTGTTTACCAAGTTTAGGGATAAGTCCATGTAGATAGGGTATGAGATTATGGAACCTGAGATGTTTCAGGATGCCTTCACACTAGGACTTATGTTAAGTTGATTACAAAAGAGTGAGCTTGATATCCCATGATTTTAGAATAGGTTAATTCCTTTAGACAATAGAAATCAACACATTAGGAAACCCTTTTAATTAGGTGACCCCCCAGTTTAGGTACTTTATAACTTAGTGCATTTTAAAATGCAAGTACAATGCATGAAAAGAAAAAACATTAGCATTTGCAAAAGATGGTGCTCAATTTCTATCTGTCGACCATAACTTATTATAGAATTATTTTCCCGTAAATGACCTAGTTTAATGCATTTGCATTGAAAAGCAAAACAATGTCTATGGCAAGAGGTAGCCTAGCCATCCAACCATTCGTTGGAGTCACAAAAGATTGAAGAGTACAATGGTTTTATTGTGAGGGTGTATTGGCCTCTTGCCAAATTGGACCTCACCCTTCATCTTCCTCAAGAAAAAATTAAGGACTTTTAAAACCACAAATCCTCTCAAAGTGATTTCCCCAAATTTAAATGATCCCCCTCAAATGTGGAACTTTATATTGTAGAGTGCTTTCTAGACAAAAAGATGCATATTCTTACACTTGAATTTTTAAATGCTTTTGCAAAAAAACTTATAAGGAAAAATATTTTATCCTAAATGATTTTAAAAGCCCAATTTAGGGCAAGGATATCAGGGGCATCCAAGATAGGGTAAATGGCAGTGCTAAAATGTAGATATGGCAGTTTGAAAGACACCGTGAAGCTTGGAGATTATAATGCAGGGCGTGAGCCAAGCTTCCTCATGTCTTTGATCTCCTAGATCTGATCTTCCTCATGTATTTGATCTCCCAGATCTTTGGAATTATAGGTTATGTGCCTTTTATAGGCCATGAGCCATACAAACAGGCTGCAGGTCTTTTCATAGCAAGTTGTGGGCCTTGTATAGGCTGTAAGCCTTTGTTACAGGCTGCTGGCCTTTTTTAAAAGAAATTCCATGCCTTTCAAATAAAATAGGTTGCTCTTATAATAATGCCTAACAGAGTTTTCCCAAGGCTTGGGCCTCTCCTAAAAAATAGATTCCATGGGAGAGAGTGTTGGATGGTGTGGGAACAATCACCTAAGCTCATCACACAAGGGAAAAACCCTTTCTCCTGCAAAGGAAAGGAAACACTTTTGTGAAGGAAAAGAAAATGCAATCAGTGTGGTAGCATCCCTCTGTCAGGGTTTGAAGTTCAACCTTGGTCAAGGGCTTTAAAAAATGGAAGATCTCGTTTTGACCTCCATAGCTTCTAGAACAGCGGTGCAAAATCTTATACGGTCCTTTTGTGCATTGCCACAACACACAAGAATAGAGTTAATGCAAACAAGCATTCAAATTCACAAATTTCAAATCAAACATGAACAATCATCTTACAGAATCAATTTCATCTCCTTCTGCTATGATACCATGAAGAATTTAGTAATGAACAAGAGATGAAAAGCAAGCATATTAATGTTGCAAATAAGATAGCAATAAAATATATGAAGTCCACCATCAAATAAGTTGGAGAAGTCAAGTACATATATATGTGAGGAGAGGTAGTTATTAGTTAAGGAAAAGACTCCTCTAAACTGGCGTGAGTGGCTAGTTTAGTGGGAAACTTGATGACCCTTCTCCTAACTGCCTAACAACCTTGACCCCTCAATGATACATGTGTCAATGTTGTATAAAGGCAAACCTAAGTATGCTTATGGTTAAGTGTATATAATATATGAAATATATATACAATAATAGAATAAAATGTTAAATTTAAAAACATATCCATAACCATTAAAACCTTATTGTAACCCTAATTTTAAGCATAACCCTAATCTAAAATTAGCCCTAATTCAACCATGATCATAAATTTACACTTAGCATAGATTTCTCTAAATAAAAATATTCTAAGGTCGTAACTTTATTGTTAATCATATACTAATATTATATTATATAATTACATAATATAATATATAATTATAATTATTATATAGAGGCCTAACTATAGTGGCAACAAGGTGTGGAGTGTAATGGTATGACCGTGTTAACAAAAACTACTAAAGAGTCACATATAAAGATAATTACACCTAAAGGAGTTATCTAGTGGCATTAAGGGGATGACTGTCATCGTGTACATAAGAATAAAATAGAGCAGACATAGTTTTTCAAAATAATTATACATAAAAAAAAATAGAGCAGACATAGTTTTTTTAAAATAACTAGACATATTTTTTTAAATAATTATAAATATATAGCCGACATAGTTTATTAAATGAATGAACATAAAAATAAAGCCAATAAAATAATGTGTATAAATATAAGTAGTAAAATAATGTGTATAAATATAAGTAGTACTAAAACATAAATTTGAGAAAAATCAAATCAAATAAGAATAGAGAAACGTGAATTGGGAGAGGAAGTTTGCTCAATAAGGAGAGAAGGTTAATTGGTAAGGGTACTATGCAGCCATATTTTTTTTTTTTTTCTTGCAAAATGAATTTATGAAGTGATGCAATGTTGCTGCTATTATTTATAGAAGGTTAGATTAGCATTGGTCTTATTCTATTTACATGCTACTCAATTATGAAACCTATAAATTATATTAATATTTTTCTTGCATAAACAAATCTTTGAAAATCAAAAAGAAAATTAATGGTAGGGTAAATTATTTTAGTTTAAGGAGAGCCAGGGTTAATATTCTTCAATCTTTAAAATCCACAAAGAAAAATGATTCTCTTTAAAACATTGTAATTAAGTTTTTTGTATCATTTTGATTAAATTATTGGAAAATATTCCATTACAAACTAATTACTAATTGTTAGAGGCAAGAATTGTCTTAGAAAGAAAACTAATTGCACTGTGAATTACTTTTGTTTAATGAGGGGTGGGATTATAGTTCTTCAATCTTTAAAAGATTAAAGATTTTTACTATGAGAATTGATTTCATTAGACAATTATAATTAAGTTTTTTTATCATTTGGATTAAATTAAAAAAAAAGATATCAATTCTCAATAACAATTTCAATATAGGTGCCTCTAAATTGATATCTCAGGGCATCTTTTAGATAGATGTATTTAAGATATCTATGCTAGTTAATAAAATATGTGTAATAACATATAGTGCTGTAGAAGAAACATTTTATCAGGGCATTATATCTTATCCCATAAAGGCATTAGATTGAGGGCATTATATTTTATAAGTTTTATTATACACCACTATACACCCAACTATTTTTACATTCTTTTCTGCTCTGCACAATAAAATCTAATTATCTACTTCATAAATATTGTCCAACATGTGTATTAATTATTTTAATAACATATGGTGCCCTAAATTTTTTTTTTATTAGGGCACTATATTTTATTTATTTCTATTATCTTTTCTACAATGAAATTGAATTATCTGCTTCATGTGGAGCATGTGTAAAAATATAGAAAAATAAAGAATATTTTTCAAATCAAATATTAAATATTTTTTTTTGGGGGGTGATTTTTTAGTTGAGTTCATTAATCTGCTATCCATACATTGAGAATGCTATTGAATCCTACTTCTACTGATTACCAAAGTTCCTGAACAATAGTAAAGTTTTCATTTTAATACTCCAATATTTATAATCTGGTCTATAAATTGAGGAAGTTAGAATTGAAAACTACTAACCTGCAAAATTATTTCTTTTAACCTGTACAATAGAGTTCTGAAAAGCTTATTAAGTTGCAGTTACAAAGTAGCGAATGCCACAAATCATTCATTGAAGAACTGTTTTAAAAATCCAGATTCATAAAGCAAGGGTTGAATTTCTCGCACATAGCAATGGAGGCCACAAGTAACGAAAGAAAAGGTGAAGATGAAGCACAAGAAGAAGTGGAAAGCAATGTCCGAAATATAACAAACCTGTTGATGCCTTTTCGCAAGGAACATATGTTTGAAATTCTCAGCCACGCTGTTAGCAAGTATCCGGATCTGTTAAAGTACACAGAAAAAGTTGCTGAAAATAATCCTGCCCACAGAAATCTTCTTGTTAGCGGCCTCAGTCTTAACACCACCTCAGAAACCCTAAAATCCATGTTTTCTTTATACGGAGAGCTGGAAGAATGTAAGGTGGTCATGGAAGAGGACATTGGTAGATCAAAAGGCTATGCACTTGGAAGGCTCACAGCGAGCCCTCAAAGACACCTGCAAGATAATTGATAGGAGATATACTCTATGCCAAGTTTATTGTGAAGAAAATAAGCATGTTGAACCAGTTATTGAACGAATGATTTCTGTTAGAAATGTCTCATCTTACATGGATGACGAAATGCTTTTCATATTCTTTTCTAAGTATGGAGAAATAGAAGCGGGACCCATAAGAATTGATAAGAAGACAGGGAATGCTCTTTTTATATATGTGACTGTTGAGGGAACCAGGAAGGCACTCCAGGAGTCATTGAAGACTATCGATGGGCATCACATGGTCTGCAGTATGGCCAGTGGAGATTGCTCTGTGGAATCCATTGAAGTGGCTCCTGTTAATGCTACGAATTTAACAATGCCATCTCTGGACTTCATTGGAGACGATGTGGTTTTAGAATTGCCATTTTAATGAATGGATATCGGGTTTTCTTGAGGTTTTCATAAGTGAGATCGTTTGGTTTCACAGAATTTCAGAAGATGTTATTTACTGCAGATTGTGGTTTTAATCAGACATTCATTTTAGGGGTGTTATTCGGTTTGAGTTGTTTGGTTTCTTTAACTTCATTGGATTGTTTATGATTGATGTTTAGATTTATGAAAATTTTAGTAGGTATTATTTAGGGTGAATTGTGTTTTAATGAGAATTTTGTTAATTTTAAGTGGTTTTACTAGAAATTCTAGGATTTGTTTATGAATTGCTATTGCATCTGCTAAGACTTATCTAGTTATTAATCTAGTAATAGTAAACCAATCAAGGCACAGGATTATTTTTCTTGTGGGACAAATTTGATATAAATTTGAACATGTCAAAATGATAAAATTTTAACAAAAAATTATTGAAAAATGATGTATCTCTATTGTGATTGTCGAGAGTGCAACAAACATCTATAATGTGGAGAGAAATTAGGTTTGATGGGAGGATGTGACAAGTAAACAAATTATGAACACTAATCTTACCTTTCACCTCAGTAATTCTGAGAGTGAAAAATCATTAGTTTTTAGAATTTAATTTTTTACTTCATTACCTAAACTTCAAAATTACTTTTTTTTTTCAAAGGTACAAAATCGTTATTATTTATAGTTATAATATTAATACTATTAATAATATTATTAATATCCATTATTAACACTTCTTCATATATTATCTTAATTGATATTATAATATTATAATATTATAATAATATAATAATAAGCATAAACATAAATATAATATAATATAACAATATAATAAAAAATAAAAATATAATGTAATAGTAAATAAAAATATTATAATATTATAATAATTTAATAATATAAATATATTATTATCATAATTATAATATAAACATTGTTTATTATCAATAAATAATTCATTATACTATTTCATTAATATTTAAACTAAAAAATTTATAAATTATACTATAAATATTACAATTTTGTTATAATATTTATATTGGCTTTAAAAATTTTATTTGTTTAACATTATTGGAATTCAATTTGTCTATACAACAAATATTTATTCTAAGAAGAAAATTAAGTCAAATATTATATTAATTAATATTATACTATATTATAATACTATAATATTAATTAAGATAATATATCAAGTGTTATAATAAATATTGATAATATAATTGTTGTGTATAATCATAGGTGTTTACATTAACTTAATCATAGTTAGACAAATTATCCACATGTGTTTTGATTTTGTCAAAATTGTTAATCGCTTTGTAAAGGTGTCGACTTGCATCCACACCTCGCGCTATCATTGTGGGTGGTTACTCGCCACCACGGAGTCCTATCCTCATTCGGTGGATAATCGGGTACCCACATTCACCTATTTATACTTCTTCATTTGTGAATACGATTGGCTGATTTCATTTGCAATCTCATGCTTGTTTGTTATTCCATGATCTTGGGGATTTCTACATGGTATCAAAGTTGTTGTGGTTAGAGTCATTTGTGCTTTGCTATGTGATTCACCCCTTCACGTGTCATTTCTTCTCCCTATGAGGTTTCATTTGTATTTGTTTTTATTATTGTTTAAACATTGTTCTTGTTATGTTTACTATGGAGTTCAAATCACTGACATAGGGCTTTGTTTTTGATTTCACAAACAGGCCATTCATCACCCTAGTTCATTGTATTGTAAACACCCTTATAAGGCTCAACATAAGTGACATTCATAGGCACCTATCTGCATTTAGTGGTGGTGTTTGAAGCCCACATCAATGGCTCTGTTAGGCACCTCTAGTGTGCCTTGTTTGAACGGGGTGAATTTAATCTCCTATGCCCATTCAAAGGGCTTTGCAGAGGTCTCTGGTGGCTGTATATGCCCAGCATCAGGCCTGCAAGGAGGTAGATTCAACACCATACAAAGGCATGACAATAACATCTAGCATTCAGCATGGGGATCTCCCATAGTTCTTCTAGTTTGACCCTTAGTTTGCCCTCATTACGACCTCAATCTGCCCTGATTTTGCTCCTTCAATGGCCTCAATCTACCCTTGTTTCATCCCTTCAAAGGGCTGCTCAAAAAGCACGATGAGTGTCATTTTTAGTGTGACAAATGTTGGCACTATTCACATGACATAAGAAACTAGAGGGTGAGGTAAGCAAAGGGGAAGGGGGGGCACATTTTGAAAACTTAAACCCTTGATCACATGGGGTTTTAGCCCCTGGTCGTGCACAGCCCAAGAAGGCTTATTTTTCTTCCTTATTTCAATTTTTTTTTCTCTGAAACATTTGTATGCAATTTTTTTTCCAAAAATTGGAATTTGTTTGTTGCTGTGGAAGGAATTTTTTTTTTTGTAAATACAAAAATTGAAAGGCCTCTAACTTTTGCAAATCAACTCCAAATCAAGTGATTCCTTTTGCAAAAGTGCATGTTTTTTCATCATCATTCTAACTAGCCCAATATTGCACTAAAATTATAAAGTACCTGGTTGAGCTATTTTACGATGACCTATCGCACTCCTTCTGTAAAGTGCCAAAGTTAGGGGGAAAACACATAATTAAGGGGGGTTCTTGTGTTTCATCTTTCACACTTCCTAGAGAAATGCCTTTGTGTGGGTCATGTTTCCTTTTCACTTATTCACTTGCATTTCTTTAGTTTTTTATGTGTTTCTACAACTACTATCTAAAGACTAAAGAGTCTATTGTTCCTATACCGCCCCTAACTCCTTTCAATTATCATGATTGGAAGATTAAAGTAAGTCTTGCACTCAAAAAAGAAAGGTTTATATAGGATAACTATGGGAACATAAAAAAAACCTAATGCTGCCAATGAGAAAGAAAAGTTTTTCAACAAGTGTGACCAAGCATTTGGTTTTCTTTGTTTAAATATATCTCCTAAATTGTTGTTTCATGTTGAGAATTTGATTACACCCAATGAAGTTTGGGATGTTTTAAACAAATTATTTGAGAAAATTGTGAACTTAGAAGTTATAAATTAGAAAATCAACTCTTAGGTCTTAGTACTAGAAGTTTCTCAACTTTAGAAGATTTCTTCACAAAATTTAAATCTTTAAAGTTACAGTTAAAAGATTCTAGAATTGACAAGAAAGAGGATCAATTAATGCTTTATGTACTTTCCAACTAGGTCCAGAATTTTTTGTGTTTGTCTCTGCTTTCTATTCTACTAAAAATGCTCTTGGAGCAACATGGAAAATGCCCACTCTGGATACCTTTCTATTTGTACTCTGTTAAAAGTACTTAAAAAGAATGGGAAGGCACCTATCTTCAGGTTCACTGTCCAGCGCTCATTGCTCAAAAGAGAGGCTCACTGTCTACAAGAAATTTAAGTTTAACATAGAAAGAATTAACTAAGAAATAGCATCTACTTCATGCCTGGTTCAGTTTCATTGAATGCTCATAAAAATTTTGTTCAGCTTCCATACTCTTCTTCACTAATTCTTCACTCTATTCTACTTTTGTTCTTCTACTCCTCCTCTTCTTTTTTCTAATCCTGATCCTTTCTTTGGAATTATTATTTTTTCTCAAGGATGATTTTCCACGACTCAACTACACTCCTTTATATGCTTCATCAACCTTGGAATAAACATCAAGGTCGGCACACCAAACATCTTACTTAATGTGAATCACTAAGTTGTCAGCCAACCATAGCTAAGACTTGAATCTTCTTTCAACAACATGCCATACTCTAGAGGATTGCTTCTGGAACATCCGCAATATGCTTGAATCATCCAGTTGGCCAGGATTGGGAAGAACAACAATACCAAGAAGGAAATATTCACCAACAATCTCAAACTTTAATGCAAACCTCCAACATAACAGTCACACGATTCAGTGACCTCCACAAGCACAATGAATTCAACTAAAATATCGGCACTCCTCCAAATCATCAGAATCACTTGCATATTCATCTGGAACCTCAAGAATACTATCTGCCATGACTATCATCTTAGAAAGATTGCTTATGGACCTCCAAACCATGAACCACTTCAATGGATGATACACACTGACTTCCCAAACATGCCTCTAGGTCCACAGATCATTATTTGACATATCCAGAAAGATCCAGACCACTTCTTTGTTTCTCTGTCTCTTCTAAATATTGCAAACCTGGTTCTACTTAGATGGCCATAGTTTCTTCAAATCTTCATGCGGACCTCTCAAATCCTGACTAGAGCTACTTCACACAATCCTCTATACTGTAATATGATCCGTATCCATTGATCTTTATTAATTTTCTCAATATCCTCAACATTACAGTCTTCTAGTCAAGCAACAAGATAGGATACAGTTGACACCAATGGCAACAAAAATATGTTGACATCAATGACAACACCAATTAGGCACATATTTGCAACAATTTTTTTATAATATTTGCATCTATACAATAGAAATAGCTAATAAATATTTTTTAAATAGAAAAACTATTACAGTTCTCATTGGTTCCAAAAAGAATTATTAATTGTTCTCTGCCAAAAGAAAGATACAAAACAAATATAATGATAGCAACATGCGATAACAGTTCCATTTTTTTTCAAACAAGTTTAGTTAGTCTGCCACTCCCTTTCCATAAGCCAATATTACCACCATTATTGTAATGGATGGGCATTAATCATCCTTATCATGTTAACATTTTCTGCCAATTAGATTAAAGAAAATTTATTTTTCAAATATGTTTTGTTATAATATTTACTACTATACAGTATTAATAGCTAAATATTTTATAAATAGAAAAACTATTTCAATTCTCATTGATTGCAAAAAGAATTATTAATAACTGCCAATTAGATTAAAGAAAATTTATTTTTCAAATATGTTTTGTTATAATATTTACTACTATACAGTATTAATAGCTAAATATTTTATAAATAGAAAAACTATTTCAATTCTCATTGATTGCAAAAAGAATTATTAATAACTAGTTAAGAAAAGGCCTCGCCTATACTTTCCTTGGCAAAAACTAAAACTAAAAAGTTAAATCTATTAAACTTGATTAAACTATTTACATGCTCTATATCTATTATTAATAAAAAATTAAAATAAAACTTAAAAAGAGGTAAACTAATCTATTTAACAACTAATGCTAACTATTTAAACTTAATTGAACAATAAGATTTGTACATTTTTTTTTTTAGATCACTATATATTCCCACAACAAAGAGAACTCATGTTAAGTGCTTTATAAGAGAAATTTGAAAGACATAAATAAAAGGAAATGAAAGTCTACGGTTCTACTCTATTTAGGGATAAACAAAATGAAAATGAGTGAAGGGCAAAGAGGAGATAGAAGAGCCTGTTCTCCTCAATCGAGACCTAATTTGCCACCCAAACCAATGTTGAAGCAGTCTTGATTTGATCTATAGCTGCATAATCAAGAGCCCAAACTGATACTATCTTCTATGCATAAATTGACCTGAGAGTTCCAATTAAATATCCACCATTTACATGCACATGAGGAACTTAGACACAACAGACCAAACATTTGAAATGTATTCTTTCTAACATTCCATTACATCAGTTCAAATAAGATTTCTAGAAGTCCACGACGTGGAAAAACTCATAAAACTATTTCTATTAAATCATGTATGCAAAATGTTTTTACAATGGATATATTGTTGCTTCCAACAATTAAAAAAACATAGAAAAAATGAAAAACTTTCTACAACTGCCATTCGCTCTACAAAATATAGAATGAATAATTCGTAAAATAGAGCTTCCTCTCCTTTTTTCCATGCCCCTTGCTGTTACATTTTTTAATATTTTTATTATTGCTGTGGTAAGTCTCCCCCTTCTGGTACACATAGGTGACTCCTATGGTCATCATAGGCACCTCCTATGAAACCAAGAATCCTCTAAGTTTTAGGTGCCTTAATCTTTTAAATGCTACATACATGCACTTATTGCTGATCATACACCTCCTTTATGTCTTCTATTTTTTTAATATTTTATGCTTGTTTTAAATTCACCTATGCATAAAACACAATGAATTAGATTTTTATTTTTTAAAATTTCAAATATAATTTAAATTGAATGATTGTTTAATAAAATGTAATCTATGTCATGTTTAATTATGAGATTGTGATATTCATGACTTTAGACATTGATTCTAATGTTGTAGATATGTCGCTACAGGATTGCCATAGGCTAATGGTGCCATCATACTCATCAATTCAAACTCCATGCATTCGAACCTATAATTCGTTAGTTTCCACCTTGAATTTATATATGTCAATGCACAAATTATCTTAAGCTAAAGATAGGTCTAGAGTAGATCATAAAATGTATTTGAGCTTAGAAGCACGTGGAGGACACTTAGGGAGTGACATAATGACGACATTACAAAAGATGGGGAGATGTGAAATACAACACCTATAAAGACATTAAGATAATTAGTGATTCAAAATAATGTGTCTTGGATCAGTTATTAGCGTGACTTATGAACTGACACCATAACAGATAGGAGGATATGTACATTAAATTACAAAGTTGAGGGAAACATGTATGACATGTACCACTAGTAGATATAGAGAAAGATTAGGGCATAGCACGTAGAGCTCAAGGTAGGATAAACCATGCAGCAGAGTATTGACTAGAAAGAGAGAAAGTAGCAAAGAAAAAAATGCACCAGATGCATACTCGAAAGAGAAAAAAATGAGCACATGACGAATAAAACAAACAAAGAAAAAAAAACACACAAGCCCTTGGGTTCCATGATTTCATGAGAAATTAGGGAGATGTTGCAACAATGGAAACAAATGGTGACTTTACTAGAGAATACCCTTGAGCATTCTAGGATAAGCAAATCTTCTTAAGAACCCAAATATTAACAATTAGCATAATTGAAATTTTCTACAACATCTTCATGAATCAAATGGGTACCAATGAGAAAAAAATAGTGATGGTCATAACTTCAAGCCAGTGTGGGTAAGTGAATTCATTACCTTTTCTAGATTTAAGAAAACTAATCATTATAGCTAGATATCAGACCAGTTCACCCATAAGCATACATAGGTCTACTAAGAATCGACAAGAATATTGGTAGAAATGTTTCCACATTCAAAGACATTGCTCCGTTTCTATTCTAACGTCCATAGCCCTAGCGGAGTTATCTCTAGTCTTGTCAAGGCATAGCTCTACTATCAACTGACCATTTATATACCCAGTAGAGATACTCAAGTTATTGGTTTATATTAAGCTTTCTCAGGAGTGCATATTTAGGCATCTATGTTTAGCTCTGTGCTATACTTGGCATGCCTAGATTAGCTTTGTTTAAGTTTAGTGGTTTATTTTCCTATTCTTGGAGCACGAATATTCTTAGTGAGATTTTCTTATTATTGTCTCAACTATTCTTAGTTGATTGTGCCCTATGTGTACTACATCTTGTAAGCTAATTAATCAATCCCATTATTTGCATTCTAAGTGTCCAATTTTTTGCATTACTTATTTGCTTGCAGATTGAGCATGCTCATGTTCCTCTTGGGTGGCTCAATTTGGTACTCACATTCACTTAGTGATCTTGGTCAATCTCACTTGGTATTAGAGCAAGATTGTGTGAATGTTTGTTCTAATTTTTCTATGAGATATTGAAATTATTTGTAGAAAAGAATACCAGAACATTGTGTGGGAGTTTTGTATAGAGGCATTTTTTATTGCAGAGGTATGTTTTTTTGTGGATTTATGCAAGAATTTGATTGTACGATGATATAAATCATCTAGGGCTGAGTTTAAGGCATGTGGCCTCCTTTGAAGGCTCATGTTGTGTTGCAAAGACACACAACTTATTTACAAGGCATGTACCCTGTCTCTCAAAGACAAGGCTTGCGTCCTATATAAAAAAGTAGGTAACCTTGTTAAAAGTAGCTCTTTGATTCCCCTTGTTTTTTCTATTTGCCAAGTGTATAGGGATTCATCTCTTTCTATTCTTTGTCTCTATTCAAAACTTTGTCCAATTCATTCCCTACCTATGTGTCTAAACAGAGGCATAGAATTAAGGTAGAGGCTGATTTTTGTTGCCTCATGGCCTATGGATAGGCCAGATCCAATGATCATATCCCTCCAAAAGGCGTCCAACTTTACAAGGCATCCAAACCCTTAGGATAATTGAGCAAAGACATTTCTCCTTGTTCCTGCAAGGTATTTTTCTTATAAAGGCATCTATTTAAGGTAAGGAAGTTTTTTCTCTAAATCTTGAAAGGGGATATTTTAAGAATTTTCTTTTGAAATATTAGGTGCCTAAAATAGCCGGTCTTTTTTTATTTTCAAGACATTTATTTTTTGCCTTTTTAGTGCTAAATATAGGCAAGATTGTAATTATTTTATTGGCAACTCAATTTGAGTACCAAAATTAGAAGGATTGTTATTTCTTGAGCTAAGTATTAGGGATCAATCTCACAATATTATAAAGTGTCATTTTATTCAACCCGCTTAGACTCACCTAGATGCACTAGAAGTATAAAGTCCCAAACTCAGGGGGATCTAGATATTTAGTTAGGGGGGTGTATTTGTGTCTTGTCTTGTGCACTTTTACATCTTCTCAATAATTTTCCATTCTTCATTTAATTTCTGCAAAACCACTTCAATGCCATGGATTTACAATAGGAAATCAAGCCACTAACCCCATTTAATTATCATGAATGCAAATCTACAATTCAACTTGTGTTAAAGAAAAAAGGGCTACACAAGGTGACGATGGGCACTGAAAGAAGCCACTACTGATACAGAGAAGGATAAATGGTTTAACAAGTGTGATCATGCCTTTAGTTTTCTATGTCTAAATATAGCTCCTGAAATATTGTTTCATGTAGAAGCCTTGAAAATACCCAATGAAGTTTGGCTAGAATTATAAAAATTCTTTGGAAAGGTTGATGAAATGAAAGGTAATGAGTTAGAGAAAAAAATCATAAGCTTGAGTACAAGTTCTTTGACACTTTGGAGGATTTCTTCACTAAATTCAAATTATTAAGGCTACAGTTCAAAGGAATAAGATGCAGGGGCATCGCCCACCTTTCAATTTTGGTTTTTGGAATTTTGTTTAGTTTCAAGCTTTTCTATAAGATTTTAGTGGTTGGGGTATTTGGTGGTGTGTTTTGCTTTAGCTTCCTATCGTATTTCACCTTATCTTCATGTCACTTGCTATGATGAATCAAAGTCTTACCTAGGAGGCTTATGTCACCAAATGACAGTAATTTAATTCAAAAGGTCTTGAAACCATGGTCAGTTATTTTGTAAGGCCAACAAATGGAGAATCTATTCTATGGTGAGTAGTTGAAGAATCTTTCCAGAAGTTCTCATCTCTCTGCAAGATGCTGAGTATACGAATGATCAAGCAAAAGAAGACAAAAATAGAAAACACTGGTTTTGGCTGATGGTTACAAAGAGGAGTAGCTGAATGATTAAAGAAGATAGTGGAAAGAATAGGGTAGCAGAAGGAATCTGTAGAAGGAAGTGAAGAAGGTTGGGTGTCGGGCAAAAAAAGATAGAAGATAGAGATGATTGTGAGGGATGCCAGTTATATAGAAAATTGTAGGTAGGTCGATAAAGGAGGCTGACGTTTATAGACAAAGAGTGATGCCAAACATATAATATGGTAAGGAAGATGGAATAAAAGGAGCCCAGAAAACAAATTGTGGAGAGGGAAGTCAAAGGAAAAGTATGAAGGCTGACACAGTGAGAAGGCCATAGGTGTGTAGAGAAATAACAATAAACACAAGGAAGTAAAGATAGGTTTAGAATCAAATTGTTGAATGTAAGGAACACTGAGAGGGGGGGTGAATTAGTGTTCTATAAATATTTTCTTGAACTTTTACTTTCAACCATTTCAAAAGAATAATCGAACAGAAGCAAAACATACAACTAAACAACATCCACAAAAGAAAGACACATAACATGAATATTTACATGGAAAACTTGAAAAGGGAAAAGCCACGAAGAGGATTAACTCTCATAAATATATTGCAATCTTTACAAAAATGATGTTCAGGCTAGGTCACTCCACTGAAGGCTCACTGTCAACTTACAACCTTGATGACAAAAATTTGCTTCCAAACAAATCACACATGACTTCTGAATACTGCTTCAGCATCTGCCACTATGCCAGGGTGCAGTCATTTAACAACTGTATTCTAAATCCCATGTCTTCATCACTGATGATCCTTTAACTCTACTCCACTATTCACATCTTTGCATCATAAACATATTTTCCCACACTCACACAACTGAATTCCATCACCTTTATATATCCGTATCATGATCTACTCCATAATAAGGTCGGCATCCAAGAAGTGAAATGTATACATAGAAAGATGTACCTTGTCGCTTAATCCAATCCACTATGTGATGCATAGACCCAAATCTTCTCCCAAACATGTTCATATATGTCGGCTCTAATCATTCAATTATTTACATAGATCTTTCACATGCTAACCTTTCTCCGCATCATGATTTATCTCACCAGTCGGCCTGTTCGTCAAGAGCATGCTTAACAGGTTCATCTGCTGACTTACAACCTCTACTTCTAATCACAAAGCACTTCCAAAAACATATCAAGGACTTATTATACATTCCCAATCTTTCCCTTAGAACTGCAAGGCATCATATCCTCTTGCGAAGAAATGTGGATCATCAGAACTTAGACTTTGTCTCTCTCAAACTTTGTCAAACACTATGACAGTACTTAGCAACTTGTAGCTATCCTTCTAATGAACTTCAGATCTCCCAACTCTGGAATAAGACACTTCATATAAGTGTTTACAACCCCTTACAACCATATAAAAAAATGCTTATCTGTGGAGGAATGCGGACCACTACACTAGATTCTATTCACTATTCCTGCTATACCTTTGCTTGCCCAAACATAGACATTTCTTCAAGACGACTTCTGAAGAGGATCAAGACTTAATTTCTGAGGCATAACTCTATCAAATGCCAACTGACATCATACGTAAACCACATCTGGAAGTCTTCAATTGCGGAGGCATACTAGCTTACTTACTATCCTCGACTCTACATGCTATGCATACTTAGCCATTTTCTAACAACTGGACCTAGAATCAAATATGTTCTTCCAGAGATATCACTTCTTGTCATGGTGATAGGATCTCTGAGCTTTGTTACCATTAATGACAACATACAGATCCATACCAAAGCAGTGTCTCTTGCCAATAATCTCCCCCTTTGGCATTGATGGCAACACTTAGTGAAAAATACCTGATTGCCCCCTTACTATATACACTGTACTTTCTTGCTCCTCCTGAGATGATTATCCATTTTTCACTGATCTACTTCTCCCCCTTTGACATCAATGGAAAAGGGTGTGATCTAGACTTCAAAATTTTTTCAAAATTTCAAAATTGATGTATTCAACTACATATTTACAAGTGCAATCTACCTCTTTGTATTTCATGTATTTGAGAATGTCATTGAATAAGTTCTTGATCTGTGCCCACTCATTTTCCCAACCTTTATGGGAATTATCCAAAATTTGACTTTGTCCATTGTAGAGAAAGGCTAAAGGTTCTGCCTGGTTGTGATCAAAGGGTGTGCTTGTTTGTACAGCTACCCTAGCTTCTGTAGTAAGATTTGTCATTGAGTCTAGTTTAGGGCAGACTAGTCTTCTTAGTTGTCCCATTCTGCTTTTTATTTGATATTTTTGATTTAATAACTCAGTCATATCATTGTGAATGAGGATGACTTGTGCTTCCTTATTTCTAACTGATTCTATTGCCAGATCAAATTTGTTAGAGATGTCCATCATTCTTTGTTCCAACTCTTTGATCTTTTCTTCAATCTCCTGAGTAGCTTTTGTCTAGGATAGGCAAAATTTGTACACATCTCCAACTTCTTTCACAACTCTTTGAATGTTGGTTATTGTGTTATCTAACAAAATCTTATTCTTGGCTAGCATTGTCTTTAATCCTTCTAGTATTTTTCCTTCAAGCTCCTACCTTACTTTTGCTTTTGTAGATTTCTCAAAAGATTTAATCTGATTACTTACTAAATTTATTGATCCCTTCAAATGACTTGTTGTGGGCATGGATGAATCCCTCTTGTGGGTAGGTAGCTACTTCTCCAAAATCCCAGATGCTTCATCAATCATGTTACTAACCTCAATAAGTGATTTCAACAACTCTTATTGAGCCTTTGCGTGAACAATTGAAGCCCACTTAAATTTCTATGCTAGAGACATTGTGTCCAGATTTATTTGGTCCTGTGGTAATTTCAGTTCATCCCAATCTTGTTTCTCCTTTTCAAGCACTTCTTTTTGCTGAAACAACAATGTCTCTTGTCACCTTATCTTCACAAAGTGAGACTTCCTTTTTCTTTTCTCCTTCAATTATGGGTTTTGTGATGGATGAGATCCTTATTCTCTTTCTGGGCCTAGATGATGGTCTCTCCTCTTCTGATCTCTTGTCTTTCCTTTCTGGTGTGCTTGTGAACTCGGATACTCTTGATTTGGTTTCTACCTTACTTAATTGTTCATATGATGCTCTTTCTAACTGTTCAGGTTCCATCAGCATACTAGAAGATAGATATAAGAAAGTCTTGAATGTGCCTTCTTTGGGATTAGTAGGATTACTTAGTAGTGTATCAGCTAACTCAGTCAGGACATCTTCTGCAACTTCATAACCTAGTGCAAGGACCCATACAATTCTTGGTTCCACAGCTTTTGTAAAGCATTTATCTTTATCTACCATGAATAAAAATTCCTTTTTGATACTTTATGACCACTTTTTCTGGTATCCAAAACCTTCTTACCATTTTCTGTTGAAAATCTCTGAAATAATTCCACAAGATTTTATTTTGCATATCAGCATTACCCAAACTCTGTAAATGATTTCTTTTTTGAGCAGCTATAGGAATGTGATCAAGATAGATAACATTTCCTAGACTAGGTAGCTCTTTTAGGAAGTAAAAGAGTAAACATGTAATTAGAATTCCATATTTGAAAGGATTATTAGTTTCTTTTGCCCTTTTCAAATTCTCCATAAGTTCATTTCACAGCAATTCACAAATATCATAATTAGTATTGTTTTTTATCATGTCATACACTGTGTATATGGCTAATACAAACATAGCGTTTTCTTTTTTGGAGAAGTATATTTTGTATCCTATAATCATTGATGCAAATCTGACAGTCGAATCCCTAATGTCATTCACTGTGAGGCCATTCTTCTCAAGTTTGGCTCTTGTTAGCTGCATTACCACATCATTCTTCATTTTCTTTATACCCATAACCCTTCCAGAAGAGCTCATACCGGTTGCTACTTTAATGGCTTCTTTGGTTATCAAATAGGGTTCATAAAGCCATAAAAATTTATCATGAATTCTGCTTAGAACAAGGTTGACCCATGCATCAATTAGAATTGCAAGAAAGTCCAACTAGGTGTCAAATTTCTTTTCTCCTAGGACTTTGTAATCATCTTTCAGCACAATGTGAGTAATAGTTAGTTCGTCCAAATATAGTTTGTTTAATTTCATATGATCATATTCTTCTAATCTTTTATGAATGTATGCCCTGATATCTTCCATATGCAAGATCCCATGTGGAGTAATTGAGATTACCCCTAATGGATCATGTTTCAATAATTTGAAGAATTATTTCTTAAACTTGGGGCGAGACATTTTTTCCTATCTCGATTACATGAGGAGTAAACATTATTCCAAAACAGTTTAATTTTCACAGTAGGGTTTCAAGTTACAAATATCTCTTTTGCCGGAGTAGGGTTTCCTTGATCCGAAATTCTCTAAACCCTTCAAATCTTGGTTTTTGTGGCCCAAAGTTTGTTCTGATCTCTCTGAATGCTTGATAGCTTCAAGTGTAAAGTGATTTGAGATTAAACAAGTTTCCATGTTTATCCTCCACACGACGTGACCTAGATGTCATTAAATTCTTATTTCCAAAAAGTTGTTAAAACCTTTTACTATAGAACATAGTCAATTAGGATTGCTCTGCAATATACCGCATTGACTCATTTTCTTTTGGTTCTTCTTCTAATAGGTGTTTCACATCAGATTCCATGATACATCTTCGTGTCGAATTCTGGCATCTAATTTATGGCTGGGGGATTTGAATTTTCTACACTGCTACCCTTGAGCCAGAGTTCTTAGTTTAGTTCCCAGAGGAGGTATCTACACCAAATATTGGTGCGGATTGATCTTTGACTTCAATTACTCCTTTCTTGATCCATACCTTGTTCATTGCTTTCTTGGTTTCAACCTGATCAACTTTTTTCTTTTCCCTTGTCATTCCTCTACTCTATTTTCCTTTATGCAAAATAGTGATTTTTATTCTCATTCTTGCTTCTAAAAAACCTTTCAACATGTCCAAATTTGTTGCAATTGTAGTACACCACATTCTTTTGACATTGATTCCTTTCATTGATTGAATTTAATCTACATTTATTAGCCATATGTCCAAATATATTGCATGCAAAACACTTTTCATTGAATGATTGATTGTTCCTTGTATTTTGAGAGTTAGTTCTCACTAAGCTTTTGCATTCATTTGATCTATGTTCAAATTTATAGCATACATTACACCTAATAGGTTTCTGACTTACTTTACTTTTGCAGACAATAGCTCTATGACCAATCCTATTGCAAGTGAAACATTTACCTTTGAATGACTGATCATTCCTTCCATTGTTGAGACTTTTCTTGAACAGATTTCTACATTCATTCATTCTATGACCAATTTTCTTGCAATTGAAATGTCGAGCAAAGAATAATGGAGTCTTTTGATTTATTCTACTTCTACCTTGACTAGCCTTATGACCAAACTTATTGCATGAATTATAATAACCATTGAAAGATGGGTACCTTTGAGCATTTGATTGTCTAATTAGTTGTCATCTAGGTCTTCTTCTTTGATTTCTAAACTGGTATCCTTTGTTTTGCCTTGCCTTAGTGTTTATTTGCTCGAAGTTTGAACTTTCTCCTTTCTCAAATCCTAAGCCATGTTTGTCATCAGCATTCTTCTTGCTAGCAATCATTTCATCAAGCTTGGCAATACTTATCTTGAATTTTTCTTCAAAGATTTTGGCCTTTTCTAGATCCATTTTTAAACTTGTAATCTCTTGTTTAAGTTTTGCATAGTCTTCTGATCTTTTCTTCATACTGATATTTAGATCATCTTCTACTCTTGTTCTTTCTACAACTTCTACTTCTAAATTCTCTAGAGCTTCATTTGCTGATAGCAGTTGGTCATTGACTTCTTTGTATTTGTCTTTGAATTTCTTGACTTCTTCCTTCAGCTTTAAGATGCATTCATCTCCTTGTTGAAAGTTTTCTTTTAGATCCCTGACTTCTACTTTAGAGTTTTCAAGATCCATAAGAGCTGCTTCTACTTGGTTGCACCTTTCATAATTTCCATACCTTCTTTTTGCCATGATCACACTATCCCTGATCTTCCTCAAGATATTAAACTTCTTTTGAGGAACCTCACTCTGATACCAATTGTTGATTGTTAAGAACACTAAGAAGGGGGGGTGAATTAGTGTTCTATAAATCTTTTTTTGAACTTTTACTTTCAACCATTTCAAAAGAATGACACATAACAAAAGAAAAATATACAACTAAACACCATCCACAAAAGCATGACACATAACACCAAGATTTACGTGGAAAACCCAAAAAGGAAAAAACCACAGAGAGGATTAGCTCTCATAAATATATTGCAATATTTATAGAAATGATGTTCAAGCTTGGTCACTCCATGGGCCTAGAACATGTTGGCTTATAGACATGAAGTAAAACTAAGTTTAGCAGGCTCATTGCCTCAACCCTAAACCTAGCAAGATTACAATGAAGGTTGTTAAACCCTAAGGGTTGTTAAAACCTACTAAAGGCTCACTGTCAGCTTACTGCCTTGATGACAAAAAAATGCTTCCAAGTAGATCACTCATGACATCTGAATACTACTTTAGCATCTGCCACTATGCCAGGGTGCAGTCATTTAACAATTATATTCTGAATCCCAAGTCTTCATCGCTGCTAATCCTTTAACTCTACTCCACTATTCACATATTTGCATCATAAACATATTTCCTCACACTCACACAGTCAAATTCCATTGCCTTTATATTCTGTATCATGATTTACTCCATAATCAGGTCGGCATTCAAGAAGTGAAACATGTACATAAAAAGATGTACCTTGTCACTTAATCCAATGCACTATGTGATGTGCTAACCCAAATCTTCTCCCAAACATGTTCATAGATGTCAGCTCTAATCATTCAATTACTTACATAGATCTTTCACACACTAACCTTTCTCTACATCATTATTTATCTCACCAGTCGGCCTATTCCTCAAGAGCATGCTTAATAGGTTCATTTGCTGACTTACAACTTCTACTTTTGATCACAAAGTACTTCCAAAAATATATCAAGGACTCTTTATACATTCCCAATGTTTCCATCAGAATTGCAAGGCATCATATCCTCTTGCAAAGAAATGAGGATCATTAGAACTCAAACTCTGCCTATGTCAAACTCTATGAAACACTATGTCGGTACTTAGCAGCTTGCAGCTATCCTTCTGATGAACTTTAGATATCCCAACTCTGGAATAAGATAATTGATATAAGTGTTTATAACCCCTTACAACTGCATAACAAAATTCTTATCTGTGGAGGAATGCAGACCACTGTACTAGATTGTTCTTGCTATTCCTTTGCTTGTCCAGACTTAGAGATTTCTTCAAGATGACTTCTGGAGAGGATCAGGACTTAATTTTTTAGGCATAACACTATCAAACACCAACTGACATCATACCTAAACTACATCTGCAAGTCTTCAATTGCAGTGGCATACTAGCTTACTTATTGTCCTCTACTCTGTATGCTTTCCATACTTAGCCATTTTATGACAACCAAACCTAGAATCAAATATGTTCTTCTGGAGATATCACTTCTAGTCATGGTGATAGAATCTCTAAGCTTTGTTGCCATCAATGACAACATACAGATCCATACTAGAGTAGTGTCTCTTGCCAACACAAATTTCTGTAGATAGGAAGAGGGCGTTGTGTGCAGGCCCCTAAGCTATGTAATGCCATGTTATGTTATCCAATAGAAGAGGAATGAATCTATGTGCTTGATATGGTCTTTTGTGTTAATAAAATCTATATTTTAATACTTACTGTCATCTCTAATATTTGATTGTTAAATGAAGAGAAGATATGTTTTGGTAGTTATTTGGCTTAAATATGTCCTTGTCATCTTGAAGGCATGTTGTATGTGCTAATATTATGTTCCTGTCACGTAACTGAGTTTAAACATGAACTGTGGATAATGATTGTCAATGTGTAGTTCTTATATTTCCTGCCTGGTTCCTATCACTATCGTGACAAAAATTTTCTAGGAACTACTGAGGTTGAGAGACCAGGTAGGTTGTGAATGATGTGTATAAATAGAAATATAGCATGAGCATTGAAAGTTATTTTCTTGTGCTATCAGATGTGGATTGAGAAAAAAGATGATCAACTTGTGCTTTCAATTATCTCAAAGTTAGGACCTGATTATTCTGTATTTTTATCTATTTTCTACTCCACTAAAAGAGCTCTTAGAGCCACATGGACAATGCCATCCTTAGATGACTTCATTGCAAACTTAACTAGGGAGCAAGATAATTTAATACACATGGGTACCCTAAAGACATCAAAACCTCAATCTCTCTTTACTAGGAATGGGGAACATAATGCTTCAAATAAAAAAGGGGAGAAGAATATAAACAAAGGAGAACAAGAAGGAACAAAAATTTGAGCCCAACATAGAATCTTCTTCAAATCAAGGGAATCCTAAGAAAGAGAAAGTCAAGTACAACTATTGTAAGAAACTTGGGCATGATGAGCACATATGTATGAAGAAACAAATAGACCACCTCACTCATCTTCTTATGGCAACATAATTTAGGGGTCCTTGAATCTATTAAAGAGTCCTCATCAACCCAAGAAACTTCTAAGACAAAGGAAAAAGGAAAAGAGAAACTTAAGGGCAAGGCACTAGTTGCAGTAGCATCTTCATCATCTCCATCTTGAATTATTAACTCGGGTGCTTCGCACCATATGGCTTATTCACAAGTTGAGTTTTCTCCCATAGAGCCTTATAAAATGTCTAACAACATCTTGAGTAATGACACACTAGTAGTAATTGGAGTGAGAGATTCTATTGAAGTTGAAGGTGGGACATTCACAAATGTTCTAAGTGTACCTTAAGTTTTAACTAATCTCCTATTAGTGTATCAGATTGCTCATATAGGGAAGAGCATGTGACTTGAGTTTACTCTAGATTTAGTTGAGATCAGAGAGTTGCATAGAAATAGCTTAGTGAATTTGAGAAGGGAAGATCACCATGCTAGGTTATACACATTCTCACACTTTTCTCTTGAAATTTGTCCTTCCAACCATCCACTACATTTCTTAATTCAAATTTCTCTAAATATTAGGAAACTAAATATATATAACTTCTTCTAAGTATAGCACGAAATAAAATAGACAAATGAACATGATTTCTAAAATTACTAAAATTACTAAAAGTTACTAAGGTTTCTAAAGTTACTAAAATTACTAAAGCTTCTAAAATTACTAAATTTTCTACAATGAATAAATTACTAAAGTTTCTAAAATGAATTCATAGAATATATAAGATTTCTGAAATTTGTTTAGCTTGTTTTTTAAAAGATGCCCTACAAAAGTTCATCGAGCTTATTAAAATAATTCATGATTCATGTGAATATATATATATATATATATATATATATATATATATATATATATATATATATATATATATATGAGTCAGAAGCACTTTATATTATATTAGAAAAATAAATTTTATTTCTATAAATAAAATTGTATATTTATTTATTTTAATACATTGTCATGACAATCTATATTTTTTATGGAATATTAACTATAACTTAATAAGTATGCATACTTTCAAGAATACTTAAATATTTATGTTGTTTATAAAATTAACACAATTTACTTTCCTTCTAAATTATGGCAATTCTATACATTTACTAAGATACGTCACATGTGCTAACTATACCAAAAAATGGGCGTTAGGAGTAGCAATGGAGGCTTACATGTTACGAAATGTCATTTTGTTCGAGAATCCCCTCTATGTAAATATAACAAATAAATGAATAAAAAGGATAAGGTAAGAGCCTACCATTTAGTTTTAATTGAAATAAAATAAGTTTAGTTAAACTAAAACAACAAAGGTTATTTACATTTATATCTATATGTACACTATGGTTAGAATTAGGGTTGTGGTTAGGGATAGAATTAGGAATAGAAATAGGGTTAAGTGAATCTAGGGGTAGAATTATGATTCAAATTAGGGTTGAGGTTACGGTTAGGGTTAGAAATAGGGTTATGACTATAATTAGGGTTAATGTTAGAATTCGAGTTATAGTTAGGGTTACAATTAGGGTTATGTTTAGTATTAAGGTTAGGGTTAGGGTTTGAATTACGATCAAGATTAGGGTTAACATTAAGTAATGTTTAGAGTTAGAATAAAGGTTAGAGTTAGAATTATGTTTAGGGTTAGGGTTAGAATTAGAATTAGGGTGAGGATTACAATTAGGACATTGGGGTTAGGGTTAGAATTAGGGTTATGACTATAATTAGAGTAAATGTTAGAATTAGGATAAGGGTTATAATTAAGGTTGGGGTTGGAATTACAGTTAGAATTAGGTTTATGATAAGGGTTAGAATTACAATTAAAATTAGGGTTTTGGTTAGAATTAGAGTTAGGATTACAATTAGCATTGTGGTTAGGATTGTAGGATTCTCTAAGAAATAAGAAGATGAAAGACAAGCATAGAAGATTGTAAATAATGCAAAAAATGAAAATGTTATGTAAGACCAACCAAATCTACCATTTAGATTAGAGAAGGCAAGTACATGTATAGGTGAGAAAAGGTAGTTAGTAGTGGATGGAAAGACTCCTACAAACTAGCATGAGTGGCTAGTTTAGTGGGAGTCTTGATGACCCCTCAACTAACTGCCTAACAACCTTAACAGCCAAACAACCTTGACATGTGTCAAGATTGTGTAAGGGAAAAACTCAGTAGGGTTATGCCTAAGTGTATAATATATATGAAATATATATACACTAACACCCCCCTTAAGCATAGCTTAGGTGGGCACAAATGAAATGGGTCTTGGCTGGAAAGCTTGGTGAGGTACCCATATACAATGCAAAGATGAAATTGGGTCCCAGAAACTAAGCCTGATGAGGTACCCAAGAACAATGAAATCTCTCATAAACAGAGAAAGGTAGAAAACTCAGTGGAAAAAAACTACCCTCCAAAAGAGAGAAATTATACAGGTGAAGAAGTACTACTTCTTTCACTAAGTACAATATAGGATTCCACCATAGGAGAGAAAAAGATAGAAGGTCTATGAGGCCCCCCATAATACATGTCCTACTATAGTGAGGATACATAGTCAATAAAGGATGCAGATGTAGATTCAAGAACGGTGAACAATGTTCCTTCCCTCGGGAAGAAAAGAAACTAGCTGATGATGCAGGATATCTTCCCATGCGAGAAGATGTATGTATGATCTTGAATCATGTTGAAGTTGATCCAAGGATGACGATGCCCATGTCGATGCCTCGGAAGAGTGCTTAGGTATCCCCATGTCGATGTCGAAGGATGTCATAATAAAATCAGGTGCATGTCTAATAGACGAGGATGATGAAAATCCAGAACCATGTGTAGGATGATGTAGAGAACAAATATCTGAAGAGGACAATGTTGATGCAGTTTCATCAAAACTGTCATCAAAGAGAACACTGATGTCGTCATTATGTTCTTCCATGTCAGCAATGTGAGACTCTACAAATAGACAAGTGATGTCAGGTAGAAATCTATCCCAATCTATAATGTTAGGAAGACTAATATCCTATTGCAAAGAAGCACCAGAAACTTTTGAATAAGTGAATCTAGAATATAATGAAGCAATAGTAGGATTGATGACTTCTTCTATGTCAATGGAACATTCTATTTTTGTTTCATGATTAGGAATGTGAGTTTTGATCAACGTAGGATCATGTGGGAATGGAGAAACATTGGAGTCTCCATATATCTCCCAAAGTTTCAGCCATAATGTATGTGGACAGTCAATATCCATGATGGCATACATATAATCATCTGAAATATGTAAGTTGATTACTCCACAACTGTGATCACGATTATTAAACCACTTATCCTTTTGAGATTGTTGACCAAGTTCATGGATAAGTCCATAAAGATAGGGTATGAGATTATGGAACCTTAGATGTTTTAGGATGCCTTCACACCAAGCCTTATAGTTTCCCTTATTTAGGTTGATTACATAAGATTGAGTTTCATATCCCATGATTTTAGAATAGGTTAATTCCTTTAGGTAAAAGAAAATCAACACATTAGGCAACCCCCTAATTAGGTGACCCCTCTAGTTTTGGCACTTTATAACTTAGTGTGTTTTATAATGCAAGTAGGTTTAAAGCTTGGGAAATTAAAAAAACATTAACTTTTACAAAAAAAGGTGCTCAATTTTGAGCTACCAAGAAAAAGTTATTACATAATCAATTTCCCACAAATGACCTATTTTAAAACATTTGCACTGAAAAGTAAAAAAATGCCCATGGATGAGAAAATGCCTAGTCATCCAACCACTCATTAGAGTCAACAAGGAAATAAGATTACAATGTTTTTATACATGAGGGGGAATTGGCCTCTCGCCAACCCGGGCTTCACCCTTCATCTTCATCTAGTGAAGATACAAGGGTTTATTGAAAACCAATAATTCTTCAAATCAAGTTTTCCCATTAACCATTGAGTTGTGTTTGATGCATTTTTTGATGGCAGTCACATTAACCATTGAAGGTCACATTATATGTCACTGCTACAAATATTGTTGATGTTACAAATAAAGTAAATTTAAATGTTACGTGTTTACAATATTCAATGTAAAGTAATGTTTGATAACATAGAATTGTTGAAACATAAAAGGTTAACTTATGATTTTGGGAAACATTAAATTTGAATGAAAACCCTAACAATCTTAAAAAACCATGACTATGACTAAAGGGAAATTGTGATAGGAGAGGAACCAACAAACTTTGACAGTGACCTTGCTGGAGAAGACAACGATCAATTTCTGTGATCAAATTGGACCTATGGCAGTGGCCTGCAATGTAAGACTATGACCTATTTGTAGGTAATGCCTTCTATCTACATGTGTGTGGGAGAAAACTGCCCTCTACACAGAGATAAATTTCCCTTCAAACAAGGAAAAACATTTACATACAGGGGCGAAATCCTTTGTAAATAGAAGAAAATATGGTTGTGAATGCCTAGATTTGGGCTCTTGATAAACATCTTAGCCGATATATAGATCATCTAGTCAAAAATGCCTCATAGATGTAAAAAATGCAGGTATTTTTTTGTTTAGTAAAAAATAAACAAAGATTGAAAAAAATGATGCACATAGCTAATACGTTTTGCAATGAGATCTTACACATAGATTTATTGTGGCTTTCTCCTTGCTTTGGGTAGAGGCGTTCGAAGTTTCTGAGGAAAAGGTGTTCAAGGCCAGGAAGGGGTGGCATTGGGAGACTTCATACATTTCATTATAGATCTAATAAAAGTTCGGTCTAGATGGGATGGGCTTTTCGTGCCCAAATCGTGGATGAGAAGGGAAGGCCCTTAATTAAATGTGCCCTTGACCAGATGTGAAACAATGATAAAAAATTGAACGATGTCTTGGGCAAACCAAATCTTCAACTATGACCAAAAACTATTGAGTGAAGTAGTGGAGGTATTGAAGTCGTCACCTTGCAGATTATGAACAACAATGGATGATGAATCTGTACAATGGCCACTCAAAGTAGTGATAATATTGATGTTTGCAAAAAAACATCAATGACAGCTAGACCACCAAGCCATCGACCACGTCCACTAGCACGTGAAATAAATTCACCCAAAAATGAAAAGATAACCAGATATATTCAAAATGTCGCTTCAGAAAAATGTTGTTGATTTTTTGACACCAAAACAAACTAGCATATAAACTCAATTGGCTTTAATATAATGTTGGATTCCCTAAGGAATAAGAAGATGAAAAACAAGCACAAAAGATTGTAAATAATGCAAAGCATGAAAATGTTATGGAAGACCAACCAAATCCACCATTTAGGTTGGAGAAAACAAGTACATATATAGGTGAGCAAAGGTAGTTAGTCATTGAGGGAAAGACTCCTACAAACTAGCATTAGTGGCTAGTTTAGTGGGAGACTTAATGACCCCTCAACTAACCACTTAACAACCTTAACTACCCAATAACTTTGACAAGTGTCAAGATTGTGTAAGGGCACACCTAAGTAGGCTTATGCCTAAGTGTATATTATATATGAAATATATATACACTAACAAGGATTAGCGTTAGAATGAGAGTTAATGTTAGAATTAGGTTAGGATTATAATTAGGGTTAGGGTTGGAATTGTTGTTATAATTAGGGTTAGGATTACACTTAGCATTATGGTTACCTAATTAGAATTAGGGTTAATATTAGAATTAGATTAGGGTTATAATTAGGGTTAGGGTTGGAATTGCAGTTAGAATTAGGGTTAGAATTACAATTAGAATTAGGGTTACAATTGAAATAGGGTGATAATTAGAATGAGAATTAGGGTTAAAACTAGGGTTAGGGTTATAATTAGGGTTACGGTTAGGGTTTGAATCAGTGTTAGAATTAGAATTATAGTTACAATCAATTTTATGGTTAGGGTTAGAATGAGGATTAGTGTTAGGGTTAGGGTTGGGTTTAGAATTAGGGATATAGTTATGGTTAGAATTATAGATAGGGTTAGAACTATTGTCGCATATAGGCATATGATTAGGGTTACAATTAGTGTCAAGGTTCAAGTTAGGATTAGAATTATAATTAGGGTTAAGATTAGAATCAGGGTTAGTATTAGGGTTAGAGTTATAGTTAGAATTAGGGTTAGGGTTAGAATTAAGTTGGCTCACTATTAGAATTGGGGTCAGAATTAGAGTTATAGTTAGGGTTAGGGTTAAAATTAGAGTTAGGGTTAAATTTATTAGGGTTAAGGTTAGTATTAAGGTTAGGGTTAGGGTTTGAATTATGGTTAGGGTTAGAGTTAGGGTTACAGTTAAAATTAGGGCTATGTTTAGGGTGAGAATAAGGGTTAGGGTTATGGCTAGAATTAGTGTTAGGTTAGGGTTAGTGTTACAATTAGTATTGGGGTTAGGGTTAGGGTTAGAATTAGGGTTACGACTATAATTAGGGTTAATGTTAGAAGTAGAGTTAGGGTTAGGGTTATAATTAGGGTTAAGGTTAGTATGAAGGTTAGGGTTAAAATTAGAGCTATGTTTAGGGTTTAGATAAAGGTTAGATTTAGGGTTAGAATTACGATTAGGGTTAGGATTAGGATTAGGATTATGGTTACAATTGGTGTTAGGATTAGGATTAGAATTAAGGTGTCAACTATAGTTAGGCTTAGTGTTAGAATTAGAGTTAGGGTTAGAGTTACAATTAGTGTTAAGGTTAGTATTAAGGTTAGGGTTAGGGTTTGAATTATGATCAGGGTTAGGGTAAAAATTAGATCTATTTTTAAGGTTAGAATAAGGGTTAGGGTTAGGGATAGAATTTGGATTAGGTTTAGATCTAGAGTTATGATTAGGATTACAATTAGGGTTGGGGTTAGTTTTAGGGTTAGAATTAGGGTTACAACTATAATTAGGGCTAACATTAGAATTAAGATTAGGGTTATAATTAGGGTTAGGGTTATGATTAGAGTTAGGGTTAGGAGTATAATTATGGCTAAAGTTTGGGTTAGAACTTGAATTAAGACTGAAATTAGGGTTAGGTTTAGAATTATGATTAATAATATATATAATATAATATAATAATATTAACAATATATATAATGAATATATAGTAATATTGGTTAGGGTTAAGGTTAGGATTTAACTAATATTGATTAGATGTTGCAACTACACTTACAATAATTAGGTTAGGGTTAGGGTTAGGAATAGAATTAGGGTTATGATTACATTTATAATTAAAGGTAGGGGTTAAAATTAGCTTTAGGGTTTAGGTTAGAATTAGGGTTAGGGCTATAATTAGGGTTAGGGTTGGAATTGCAATTAGAATTAAGGTTAGGATTAGTGTTAGAATCATAATTACAATTAGGGTTACACTTTGAAATACGATGGCAATTAGAATGAGAATTAGGGTTAAAACTAGGGTTAGGGAAAAAATTAAGGTTAGGGTTAGGGTTTGAATCAGTGTTAGAATTAAAATTATGGTTAGAATCAATTTTATGGTTAGGGTTAGAATTAGGATTAGTGTTAGGGTTAGGGTTAGGTTTAGCATTAGGGATATAGTTATGGTTATAATTACAAATAGGGTTAGAATGAGGGTTGCATATAAGCTTATGATTAGGGTTAGAATTAGGATCAAGGTTCAGGTTAGGATTAGAATTATAATTAGGTATAGAATTAGAATCAGGGTTAGTATTAGGGTTAGGTTTATTGTTAGAATTAGGGTTAGTATTATGGTTATAATTAAGGTGGCTCTCTATTATAATTGGGGTAAGAATAAGAGTTACAATTAGGGTTAGGGTTAAAATTAGAGTTAGGGTTAGAGTTAGAATTAGGGTTAAGGTTAGTATTAAGATTAGGGTTAGGGTCAGGGTTAGGCTTTGAATTACGGTTAGGGTTAGGGTTAAAATTAGAGATATGTTCAGCGTTAGAATAAGGGTTACGATTAGGGTTAGGTTTAGAAATAGGGTTAGGGTTGGAGTTAGAATCAGGGTTTTGACTATAATTAGGGTTAATGTTAGAATTAGAGTTAGGGTTAGGGTTACAATTATAGATAAGGTTAGTATGAAGGTTAGGGTTTGGGTTTGAATTATGATCAAGGTTTGGGTTAAATTAGATTTATTTTTAGGGGTAGAATAATGGTTAGGGTTAGCGTTAGAATTAGGGTTAGGGTTAGGTTTAGAATTATGATTATAGTTTGGGTTAGGGTTAGGGATAGAATTAGTGTTGCAACTATAATTAGGGTTAATTCTAGAATTAGAGTGAGGGATAGAGTTATAATTAGCATTAAGGTTAGTATTAAGGTTAGGGTTAGGGTTTGAATTATGATCAGGGTTAGGGTGAAAAATAGAACTATTTTTAGGGTTAGAATAAGAGTTAGGGTTAGGGTTAGAATTATGGTTAGGGTTACTATTAGAATAAGGGTTATGGTTACAGTGACAGTTAGTGTTAGAAATAGTGTTAGGGTTAGGGTTTAGATTATAATTAGGGTGGGGTTAGAATTAGAGGTAATATTGGCCTAAATATTAGGGTTTCATGTTTAGGGTTGGGTTAGAATTATATTTTGGATAGAATCAAGGTTAGAATTATAGTTAGTATTAGGGATACAATTATGGTTAGAGTTATAGTTAAATTTAGGGATAGGGTTAGAATTATGGTTACAATTATGATTAACGATAAAAATAGGATTAGGATTAAGGATAAAATAAAGATTATCAATACAATTATAGTTAGGGATAGAATTAGGGTTAAGTGGATCTATGGGTAGAATTAGGGTTTGGGTTACAATTACAGTCACAATTACAATTATAGTTAAAGTTACAATTATGGTTAGGATTACAATTCTTACCTAAACCCTAATTTAAGTATAACCCTAATTCTAACTCAACCCCTAATTCTAATCACAACCCTCAATCTAACCCTATTTATAATCCTCAACCTAACTATATCCCTAAACAAAGCCCTAACTCTAATCTAACCTTGGTTTTAATGGTAACCTAAATGCTAATTATAATCATAACCCTCAATCTAACCCTAATTTTATATCTAACCTTATTCTAACTATAACCATAAGATTACATATACCATTGATTTATAAGCTTAAACCTATAACTAACCCTATTTATAAGCCTAATCCTCACCTAATCCTTAAATAATATTGAAATATGGTGAGCACCTATAGAGTACATCATTGTACGTAAATAACAAAAGTATATAATAGTATATTGATGATTTTAGATGAATGTTACAATGTAGTACATTGGCTTTTTAAAGCCTTGTTATTCCCGTATATAACTTCTTACGGGAAAGTAACTTCTCAAAACCTAACTTAGTAACTATTGCTTTATTTATCAATATTTATTTAATATGCATAAACTAACAATGTAATACTATATGACTATTATGCCAACATTCCCCCCTTATTACATTATTCCTACAATAGTACCAAGGGACCCCCCCTGAACATTAAAATACTCAACAAAGCTAATTACATAATATGAATACATATTTTATAGAAGATCTTCTCCCAAAGAAGAAATCCTGAACCAAGCGAGACTCCATCATGTTGCCTCGTCTACCCTTAGAAAGACGTATCTTTGAGCTATGTTGTTGAGCTCTTTAGTCCCAAGCTCTCAAATCACATAGTCATGAATTATTCGATAATGACCCCTAAGAGATACGACATATCTCTGTCATTGTCTAGTGACTGCAAAAGGGTATAATTCTTGATCATATACTCTTTGAAGCTCACTGGACAATAATCCATATTGAGCTCAATACCAAATCCCAAACTTGTCTCCAAAATAAAATATTCACAAAACATACATTCTTCAAATCCATCAGCATTAATAAAGAAAAGCAAAAAAACAAAACGAAAAATGCTTCTCATGCAAAGCATCATCTCAAAGTGAGAAGCTAACTTGAGATGATGGAAAATCCTCCATCCTTTGATGTCACCATCCTCCAATACAACGTGCTTACATTTTATCCACTTAAGGTTGCATGTGAATCTCCAAAAGCCTTATCAGGTGTAGTATTCAAACCTTCAATAGCACAAACATATGAGTTTCCCAAATTTCTATCAAGGATAGCATGGATGGCATCGAAAACACATGTATAGTGTGTGGCCATATTCAAATGTTAAAAATAATGATGTTGGTTTCGACCAATGATGGACCCATACACTAGTCAACCTTATACCTCCAAAAAATAAAATAGAAGGAAAGTATTTCTTGCATAAGCCTTCACACATCCACATAGGTATCCATGGTAGATTTTTATCACTAACCCCACTTACATAATGAATTCCTCATTTTAAGGTATTGACAAAACTTAGCAATGCTCAAATTAGATCCCACAACCTATAAACTTTAATATCATTTCTCTTACCAACTTGCCTATTCATCAATCGATAACATTTGGCCCAAAAAATGGAATATGGCATTCAAATAAACTTTTAGGGTTTATTATTCAAATCACTTTCCACAAGCTTTCTTTTACCATTGAAAATGGATCTCCTTCTTGATGTGGCTTTACATACTGATAATCTCACCCCCTCTTACATTCTTGTGTTCTCTTTGCATAATAACATATATACCTAGAATGCGCCTCTATTTGTTCCTACAAAGAATCCACTTTTTGCATGTGGAGACTTCAAAGCATTGTATTTAATGCAATAAAAAGCAATACATATGAATTTCAATGAGATAAATGTCTTCTATATGCTACAGTAATAATACTCCATGAGCCGATGTCTTATTCTAAATGGGATTCCACCAAAATTATGAAGTACAACAATACAAGAAGCCTAATAAATCACTCTAAAACACCTTTATTCTACAACAAATCTTCAAAACGCGTAATTCCTTCAATCAAGTGGTTTATGTAGATTTCAACATATGCATAGTTTGGTGCTTATCTTCAAACAATTTTTGAAAACTAGAATCTTCAAATACCTTTGTATTCCATGTTTGGAATTCCATGTCCAAAAATTTTGAAACTAACCCTCCACGCTATAGCAGATGTAAATGGCCAAAGGCTTCTCCAGTGCATTTTTCCTATTCACACCACCCAGTCATGAATTTTAAACGCCTGGAATTGAGACATCAGACTTTATGGGATTCAACTACTTTCTTCTATACACACCTCAATAATCACAAGATCTCCCTTGCAGAAGGCTCTTCAAAATCTCCACCTTATCATGCCTCAGATCAATGCTGCTCTGATACCATATTGAAATATGGTCAGCACCTATAGATTACATCATTGCACAGAAATAACAAAGTATAATAGTATATTGATGATTTTTGGATGAATGTTATAATGTAGTACATTGGCTTTTTAAAGCCTTGTTACTCCCGTATATAACTTCTTACAGGAAAGTAACTTCCCAAAACCTAACTTACTAACTATTGCTTTATTTATCAACATTTTTTTAATATGCATTAACGAACAATGTAATACTATATGACTATTATGCCAACAAATAAAACCCTATTCTAAATCTCACCTTCATTCAAACCCTAATCGTACATGGAACCCTAACCCTAATCATAATTTGGTACATGAATATGAAGAATTTAGCAATGAACAAGAGATGAAAAGCAAGCATAGTAATGTTGCAAATAACACATGAATAAAATGTATAAAGTCCACCATCAAATAAGTTGGAGAAGTCAAGTACATATATAGGTGAGGAAAGGTAGTTATTAGTTAAGGAAAAGACTCTTCTAAACTAGATAAGTGGCTACTTTAGTGGGAAACTTGATGATCCCACTCCTAACCACCTAACAACCTTGACACCTCAATGAGACATGCGTCAAGGCTGTATAAAGACACACCTAAGTAGGCTTATGCCTAAGTGTATAAAATATATATACACTAACACCCCTCTTAAGAATAGCTTAGGTGCGCACAAACGAAATTAATCCCACTTACAAGGCCTGGTGAGGTACCCATGATGAATAATGCAAGTATAAAATTGGGTCCCAGTAACTAGGCTTGATAAGGTACCCAAGTACAATGCAATATCTCATAAATGGAGAAAGGTAGAAATGGGACAAAACTACCCTTTGAAAGAGAGATAAGAAAGGATGCCTGAAAATTATACAAGTGAAGAAGTACTACTTCTTTCACCAAGTACAATATATGATTTCCCCCATAGGAGAGAAAGTGATGGAAGGTCCATGAGACCCCCCATAATACATGTCCTACTGCATTGAGGTTGGATAGTCGACAAAGAATGTAGATGTGGATCCATGAATGTCAAACAATGTTCCTTCCCTTGGGAAGAAATGAAACTACCTAAAGATGTAGGATATCTTCCCATGCGAGAAGATGTATGTATGATCTTGAATCATGCTGAAGCTGATCCAAGGATGATGGTGCCCATTGTGATGTCTTAGAGGAATGCTCAGATGTGCCCATGTCGATGTTGAAGGATGAAATAATCAAATCAGGTGCATGCCTAATAGATAAGGATGATGACAATCCAGAACCATGTGTAGACTAATGTAGAGTACATGAATATCTAAAGAGGATAATGGAGATGCAACTTCATCGAAACTATCATTGAAGAGAAGACTGATGTCCTTGATGTGTGCTTCCATTTTAGCAATGTGGGACTCTACAAACCAACAAGTGATGGCAGGTAGAAATTTGTCGCAATTAGCAATGCTAGGAAAACTGATGTCCTATTGCAAGGAAGTGTTGGAATCTTTCGAAGAAGCGACTTTGAAATCTGATGAAACAACAAGAGGAGTACTGACTTCTTCTATGTCAACTGGACATTTTGTATCTGCATCATTATTAGGGATGTGAGTTGTGATCAATGCAGGATCATGTAGGAATGGAGAAATATTGGAGTCTCCATATATCTCCCAAAATTTAATCTATAATGCATGTGGATAGTCAATGTCCATGATGGAATACAAAGAGTTATCTAGAATATATAAACTGATTAATCCAACAATGTGATCACAATGATTAAACCACTTAGCCTTCTAAGATTGTTTACCAAGTTTAGGGACAAGTCCATGTAGATAGGGTATGAGATTATGGACCATGAGATGTTTCAGGATGCCTTCACACTAGGACTTATGTTAAGTTGATTACAAAAGAGTGAGCTTGATATCCCATGATTTTAGAACAGGTTAATTCCTTTAGACAATAGAAATCAACACATTAGGCAACCCTCTTAATTAGGTGACCCCCAGTTTTGGTACTTTATAACTTAGTAAATTTTAAAATGCAAGTAGGTACAATGCATGAAAAGAAAAAACATTAATGTTTGCAAAAGATGGTGCTCAATTTCTAGCTGCCGAGCATAAGTGAATTCCCAAATTTAAATGATCCCCCTCAAATGTGGAACTTTATATTGCAGAGTGCTTTCTAGACAAAAGATGCATATTCTTACACTAGAATTTTTAAATGCCTTTGCAAAAAAATTCATAAGGAAAAATATTTTATCCTAAATGATTTTAAAAGCCCAATTTAGGGCAAGAATATGAGGGAGCATCCAAGATAGGGTAAATGGCAGAGCTAAAATGCAGATATGGCAGTTCGAAAGACCACGTGAAGCTTGGAGATTCTAATGCAGGGCGTGAGCTGAGCTTCCTCATGTCTTTGATCTCCTAGATCTAATCTTCCTCACGTCTTTGATCTCCCGGATCTTTGGAATTGCATGTTGTGTGCCGTTTATAGGTCACGAGCCATACAAACAGCCTGCAAGCCTTTTCTTAGCAAGCCGCGGGCCTTGGATAGGCTGCAAGCCTTTGTTACAGGCCGCTGGCCTTTTTCAAAAGAAATTCCGTGCCTTTCAGATAAAATAGGTTGCTCTTAAAAAAATGCCGGACAGAGTTTTCCCAACCCTTGGGCCTCTTCTCAGAAATGGATGCCATGGGAGAGAGTGTTGGATGGTGTGGGAACAATCACCTAAGCTCATCGCACAAGGGAAAAACGGTAAAACCCTTTCTCCTGCAAAGGAAGGGAAACACTTCTATGAAGGAAAAGAAAATGCAATCAGTATGGCAGCATCCCTCAGTCAGGGTTTGAAGTTCAACCTTGGACAAGGGCTTTAAAAAATGGAAGATCTCATTTTGACCTCCATAGCTTCTAGAACAGTGGTGCAAAATCTTATACAGTCCTTTCGTGCATTGCCACAACACACAAGAATAGAATCAATGCAAACAACCATTCAAATTCACAAATTTCAAATCAAACATGAACAATAATCTAATAGATCATCTCCTTCTCCTTCTGCTCTGATATCATGAAGAATTTAGCAATGAACAAGAGATGAAAAGCAAGTACATTAATGTTGCAAATAACATAGCAATAAAATATATGAAGTCTACCATCAAATAAGTTGGAGAAGTCAAGTACATATATAGGTGAGGAGAGGTAGTTATTAGTTGAGGAAAAAACTTCTCTAGACTAGCGTGAGTGGCTAATTTAGTGGGAAACTTGATGACCCTTCTCCTAACTGCCTAACAACCTTGACACCTCAATGAGACATGTGTCAAGGTTGTATAAAGGCAAACCTAAGTAGGCTTATGCCTAAGTGTATAAAATATATGAAATATATATACAGTAACAGAATAAAATGTTAAATTTAACAAGATTTACAAACATATCCATAACACCAATTAGATTAAAACCTTATTGTAACCCTAATTTTAACCATAACCCTAATCTAACCTTAACCCTAATTCAACCATGATCATGAATTTATACTTATCATAGATTTCTCTAAATATAAATATTCTAAGGTCGTAATTCTATTGCTAATCATATACTAATATTATATTATATAATTACATAATATAATATATAATTATAATTATTATATAGAGGCCTAACTATAGTGGTAACAACGGGTGGAGTGTAATGTCATGACCCATTTAACAAAAACTATTAAAGAGTCACCTATAAAGATAATTACACCTATAGGAGTTATCTAGTGGCATTAAGGGGATGACTTTCACCATGTACATAAAAATAAAATAGAAAGACATAGTTTTTTAAAATAACTAGATATATTTTTAAAAATAGTTATAGATCTATAGCCAACATAGTTTATTAAATCAATGAACATAAAAATAAAGCCAATAAAATAATGTGTATAAATATAAGTAGTACTGAAATATAAATTTGAGAAAAATCAAATCAAATAAGAATAGAGCAAATTGAATTGGGAGAAGAAGTTTACTAGTAAGGAGAGAAGGTTAATTGGTAAGGGCACTATTCAACCATATTTTATTTATATTTTTCTTACAAAATGAATTTATGAAGTGATGCAATGCTGTTGCTATTATTTATAGAAGGTTAGATTAGCATTGGTCTTATTCTATTTGCATGCTACTCAAATATGAAGCCTATAAATTATATTAATATTTTTCTTGCATAAACAATTCTTTGAAAATCACAAAGAAAATTAATGGTAGGTTAAATTATTTTAGTTTAAGGAGAGCCAGGGTTACTTTCTTCAATCTTTAAAATCCACAAAGAAATTTGATTTCCTTTAAAACATTGCACTGCTAATTACTTTAGTTTAATGAGGGGTAGGATTATAGTTCTTCAATCTTTAAAAGATTAAAGATTTTTGTTATGAGAATTGATTTCATTAGACAATTATAATTAAGTTTTTTTATCATTTGGATTAAATTAAAAACTATTTTTTATGACAAATATTTAAAGTAAATAAAATATTTGTTTAAGTAAAACTAGCATTATACAGTAATATGTCTATATTTTAGCTCCTAGCTCTATATATTATAATAAATTAATAAAATTATTAAACTAGCATAGATATCTTAAATACATCTATCTAAAAGATGCCTAAAGATATTAGTTTCGAGGGTCCTATCGATTCTCAATAACAATTTCAATATAGGTGCCTCTAAATTGATATCTCTGGTCTTTTAGATAGATGTATTTAAGATATCTATACTAGTTAATAAAATATGTGTAATAACATATAGTGCTGTAAAAAAAACATTTTATCAGGACACTATATCTTATCCATAAGGGCATTATATTTTATAGTTTTGTTATACACCACTATACACCCAACTATTTTTACATTCTTTTCTTTTCTGCACAATAAAATCTAATTATCTTCTTCATAAATATTGTCCAACATGTGTATTAATTAATAAAATATGTGTAATAACATATAGTGCCCTTAAAAAAAATTTATTAAGGCACTATATTTTATTTATTTCTATTATCTTTTCTATGCAATGAAATTGAATTATCTGCTTTGTCTAAAAATATAGAAAAATAAAGAATATTTTTCAAATAAAATATTAAATATATATATATATATATATATATATATATATATATATATATATATATGGGTTATTTTTTAGTTGAGTTCATTAATCTGCTATCCAGACATTGAGAATGCTATTGAATCCTACTTCTACTAATTACCAAATTTCCTGAACAATAGTAAAGTTTTCATTTTAATACTCCAATATTTATAATCTTTATAATCTGGTAGGAAGTTAGAATTGAAAACTACTAACCTGCAAAATTATTTCTTCTAACCTGCACGATAGAGTTCTGAGTTCTGAAAAGCTTATTAAGTTGCAGTTACAAAGTAGCGAATGCAACAAATCATTCATTGAGGAACTGTTTTAAAAATCCAGATGAAGATGAAGATGCCACAAAGAACGAAAGAAAAGGTGAGATGAAGCACAAGAACAAGTGGAAAGCAATGTCCGAAATATGACAAACCTGTTGAAGCCTTTTCGCAAGGAACAGATGTTTGAAATTCTCAGCCACGCTGTTACCAAGTATCCCGATCTGTTAAAGTACACAGAAAAAGTTGCTGAAAATAATCCTGCCCACAGTAATCTTCTTGTTAGCGGCCTCAGTCCTAACACCACCTCAGAAACCCTAAAATCCATATTTTCTTTATACGGAGAGCTGGAAGAATGTAAGGTGGTCATGGACGAGGACATTGGTAGATGAAAAGGCTATGTGTTTGTTACTTACAAGCACTTGGAAGGCTCACAGCGAGTCCTCAAAGAAACCTGCAAGATAATTGATAGGAGATATACTCTATGCCAAGTTTATTGTGAAGAAAATAAGCCTGTTGAACCAGTTATTGAACGAATGATTTCTGTTAGAAATGTCCCATCTTACATGGATGACAAAATGCTTTTCATATTCTTTTCTAAGTATGGAGAAATAGAAGCGGGACCCATAAGAATTGATAAGACTAGGTATGCTCTTTTTATATATGTGACTGTTGAGGGAACCAGGAAGGCACTCCAGGAGCCATTGAAGACTATCGATGGGCATGACATGGTCTGCAGTATGGCCAGTGGGCATTGCTCTGTGGACTCCATTGAAGTGGCTCCTGTTAATGCTACGAATTTAACGATGCCATCAATGAACTTCATTGAAGACGATGTGTTTTCAGAAGATTTGTTTTCATAATTGCCATTTTGATGAATGGATATCGCGTTTTCTTGAGATTTTCATAAGTGAGATTGTTTGGATTCATCAGAATTTGAGAAGATGTTATTTACTGCAGATTGTGGTTTTAATCAGACATTCATTTTAGTGGTGTTATTGGGTTTTAGTTGTTTGGTTTCTTTAATTTCATTGGATTGTTTATGATTGATGTTTAGATTTATGAAAATTTTAGTGGGTATCGTTTAGGGTAGATTGTGTTTTGATGAGAATTTTGTTAGTTTTAAGTGGTTTTACTAGAAATTCTATGATTTGTTTATGGATTGTTATTGTTAGCAGTTATGGCTTTAGGCTTAATATTTTTATGTTATAGTACTTCAAAGTTTTTCTAACTTAATATTAGTACTGCCGATCGAAGTTTTCCTAACTTAATATTAGTATCTGCCTTCGGCACTACTATTGTATCTGCTAAGACTTATCTAGTTATTAATCTATTAATAGTAAATCAATCAAGGCATAAGACTTATTTAGTTATTAATCTATTAATAGTAAACCAATCAAGGCACATGATTATTTTTCCTGTCGGACAAATTTGATATAAATTTGAACATGTTAAGATGATAAAATTTTAACAAAAAATCATTGAAAAATGATTTATCTCTATTGTGATTGTCGAGAGTGCAACAAACACCTATAAATGTGGAGAGAAATTAGGTTTGAGAGGAGGATGTGGCAAGTAAACAAATTATGAACACTAATCTTATCTCGAGATTGAAAAGTCATTAGTTTGTTAGAATTTAATTTTTTACTTCATTGCCTAAACTTCAAAATTACTTTTTTTTGTGAATGGTACAAAATCATTATTATTTATAGTTATAATATTAATATCCATTATTAACACTTCTTCATATATTATCTTAATTGATATTATAATATTATAATAATATTGTATAATAATATAACAATATAATAAAAAACAAAAATATAATATAATACTATATAAAATTATTATAATATTGTAATAATGTAATAATATAAATATATTAGTATCATATTTATAATATAATTTTTTTTATTATCAATAAATAATTCATTATACTATTTTATTAATATTTAAACTAAAAAAAATTATAAATTATACTATAAATATTACAATTTTTGTTATAATATTTATATTGGTTTTAAAAAATTTATTTGTTTAACATTATTGGTATCCAATTTGTCTATACAACAAATATTTATTCGAAGAGGAAAATTAAGTCAAATATTATATCAATTAATATTATACTATATTATAATACTATAATATCAATTAAGATAATATATTAAGTGTTATAATAAATATTAAGAATATAATTGTTGGTGTATAAACCTTTAATCATAGGTGTTTACACTAACTTAATCATAGTTAGGTGAATTATCCACTTGTGTTTTGATTTTGTCAAAGTTGTTAATCAGTTTGTAAAGGTGTCAACTTGCATCAACACCTCGCACTATCATTATGGGTGGTTACTCACCACCACGGAGTCCTATCCTCATTTGGTGGATAATCAGGTACCCACATTCACCTATTTATACTTCTTCATTGTAAATACAACTGGTTGATTTCATTTGAAATCTCGTGCTTGTTTGTCATTCCATGATCTTGGTGATTTCTACATGGTATCAAAGCTTTTGTGGTTAGCTTCAAGTCATTTGTGCTTTGCTGTGTGATTCACCCCTTTACGTGTCATTTCTTCTCCATGTGAGGTTTCATTTGTATTTGGTTTTATTATTGTTTAATCATTGTTCTTGTTGTGTTTACTATGGAGTTCAAATCGCCCACAAAGGGCTTTGTTTTTTATGCCATAGAGAGGCCATTCATTGGCCTGGTTCGCTATATTGTAAATGCCCTTATAAGGCTCGACATAAGCAAAATTCATAGGTGCCTATCTGCATTTAGTGGTGTTATTTGAAGCCCACACTGATGGCTCTGTTAGGCACATCTAGTGTGCCTTGTTTCAATGGTCTAAATTCAATCTGCTATGCCCATTTAAAGGGCTTTGTAGAGGTCTCTAGTGGCCATATATGCCCAGCATCAGGCCTACAAGGAGGTAGATTCAACACCACACAGAGGCATGACAATAACATCCAACATTCAACGTGAGAATCTCCCATAGTTTTGCTAGTTTGGCCCTCAGTTTGCCCTCATTATAGACTCAATCTGCCCTGGTTTCACTCCTTCAATGGCCTCAATCTGCACTTGTTTCATCCCTTCAAATGGTCGCTCAAAAAGCACAACAAGTGCCATTTTATTGCGACAAATGTTGGCACTATTCACATGACATAAGAAACTAGGGGAGTTGAGGTAAACAAAGGGGAAGGGGGGGCACATTTTGAAAACTTAAGCCCTTGATCACATGGGGTTTTAGCCCCTAATCATGCACAACCCAAGGAGGCTTATTTTTCCTCCTTATTTCAATTTTTTTTTCTCTCAAACATTGCAATTTTTTTTTCCAAAAATTGGAATTTGTTTTTTGCTCCGGAAGGAAATTTTTTTTGTAAACACAAACATTGAAAGGCCTATAACTTTTGCAAATCAACTCCAAATCAAGTGATTCCTTTTGCAAAAGTGCATGGTTTTTCATCGCCGTTTTAACTAGTCCAATATTGTACTAAAATTATGAAGTGCCTGTTTGACCTATTTTACTGTGACCTATCGCACTCCTTCTATAAAGTGCCAAAGTTGGGGGGGAACACATAATTAATGGGGGGGTTCTTATGTTCATCTTTCACACTTCCTAGAGAAGTGACTTTGTGTGGTGTTTCCTTTTCACTTATTCACTTGCATTTCTTTAGTTCTTTAGTATTTCTACAACTGTTATTTAAAGACTAAGCATCATGGAGTCTACTATTCCTATACCGCCCCTAACTCCTTTCAATTATCATGATTGGAAGATTAAAGTAAGTCTTGTGCTCAAAAAACAAAGGTATATATAGGATAACTATGGGAACAAAAAAAGAACCTAATGTTGCCAAAGAGAAAGAAAAGTTTTTCAACAAGTGTGACCAAGCATTTGGTTTTCTTTGTTTAAATCTATCTCCTAAATTGTTGTTTCATGTTGAGAATTTGACTACACCCAATGAAGTTTGGGATGTTTTAAATAAATTATTGATGAACTTAGAAGTTATGAATTGGAAAATCAACTCTTAGGTCTTAGTCCTAGAAGTTTCTCAACTTTAGAATATTTCTTCACAAAATTTAAATCTTTAAAGTTGCAATTAAAAGATTGTGGAATTGACAAGACAGGGGATCAATTAATCCTTTCTGTACTTTCCAAACTAGGTCTAGAACTTTCTGTGTTTGTCTCTACTTTCTATTCTACTAAAAATGCTCTTGGAGCAACGTGGAAAATACCCACTCTAGATAGCTTAATTTTTGATCTCACAAGGGAGCAAGAAAAATTAATTCAGATGGGATCTTTGAAGTATTCTAAGCTGCAAGATTTAATTGTGGGAATGAAAAGCCTAAAACTTCAAAATCAAAGTAAAAGAACACTAAAAAATACAAGGATAGTGAGAAAGCTAATAAGTTGACAACTTCAAAAAGGATAACTCTTCTCAACAAAGTAAGCCAGTTACAGAGAAAGTTACTTGTGCCTTGGTAAGAAACCAAGGCATGATGAACATCAATGCATGAAGAAACAAATTGATAATCTCTCTCAAATTCTTAAAAAGAATAATATTGGGCTACCCGATTCTGTCAAAGCATCTTCATCAACTCAGGATAATACAAAAGACAATGAGAAGTTAAAAGGCAAGGCCTTAGTTGCTACTAATTCATCATCTCCATCATGGATTATTGATTTTGGTGCAACCCATCATATGGGTTCTTTTCAAGTTGTTTTTTCATCTTTAGAGCTATCCAGAATGTCTACAATCACCTTAGGTGATGATACTCCACCATTGGTGAAAGGGAGAGGGTTTGTCGAAGTTGAAGGAGGAACTTTTTCAAATGTTTTAAGTGTACCTTCACTATCAACTAATCTCCTTTCGGTGTATCAAATAACACACTTAGGGAAGGGCATGAGAGTACATTTCTCTCCAAATTTAGTTGAGATAAGAGAATTACAAAGTAACAATTTGGTTGCTATAGGAGAGGCAAATCACTAATCAAGATTATATATCTTCTCCAATTTTGCTGCAGATATTTCTCCAAAGGTACTAATAACTCATTCAGATGAAGTTAGTAAACTATGGCATGACCAGTTTGGTCACCTTAACTACTGCTATCTTGAACAACTATGTTAACAAAAAATGATTAATGGATTACCTAAAGTTAAGTTTTCTAAAGGACTTTGTGAAGGTTGTGCACTTGGTAAACATCTTGAAGCAAAGTTTGACAAGAAGAAAACATGGAGGGCAAAACAAGTTTTAGAACTTGTTTATAGTGATGTTTCAGGGGCTTTTCCCCATCCATCTTTTACAAAGGCTAGATATATTCTCACCTTTATTGATGATTTATCTCGTATTACATGGGTCTACTTCCTTAGGAAAAAATCTGAAGTGTGTGAATATTTTCAAGATTTCAAAGCTCTAGCTGAAAAAAAGTCAGGGAAAGTCATTAAAATTATTCAAACTGATAATGGTAGAGAGTATGTCAATAATAATTTTGAGCAATATTGCATAATAGAGTGGATAGATTTGTAACACAAAGTTCCCTATACTCCTCAACAAAATGGTGTTGCTGAATGCAAAAATAGATCCTTAAAAGAGATGGCTAATTGTATGATTCATTCTAAAGGCTTAACTCCATCTTACTGGGCTAAAGCAATCAACTATGCATGTTACATTCAGAATAGAGTTCATCATAAAGCCTTGAAGGGAATCACTCCTTTTGAAGCTTGGAAAGGGTGGAAACCAACAATTGATCATTTCAGAGTCTTTGGTTCTCCAGCAATGGCACTCATTCCTAAAGAACATCGCAAGGCTATGGATCCATAATCTAAACCTTGCATCTTTCTTGGATATCTAGATGGTGTAAAGGGCTATCACCTACTCCACCCAACCACACATGAGTTGTTCATTGAGAGAAGTGTTAAGTTTCTAGAAAGAACCCTTGAAACTATTCTTGACATTCCTTGGCATACTACTGAGTCTCCAAATCATGATAATACCTCTGATGATTCTAATCATTTGTAGCAGATTCCTAGTGTAGTAAATACTTCATCTTCTTCTTCGAGTTCACAATGTGATGACAATAATGAGAATTCATCTTCATCAAGTTCTGGGATTTCATTAAAAGTTTATATTTCTACACCTGACTCATCCACATCTAGAAATCTAGGCCCACTTCACAGAGCAGATTCATTGGTACAGATCAAGTGGTAGATGACAGACAGATTCAGAGTTGCAGTCACTTCATCCCCACCATCCGAATGAGCAGTGAAGAAATCTATTGTAACACATTCTTATGGTAGTGCACATGCTTTGAAAGTTAAACTTTGTACCGAAAAGACTATGTTATGGCATTTGAGATATGGCCACATTGGTAAGAAGGGTCTTAGAACCTTGAAAAATAAAAACCTTGTTGAGGGGTTAAGTGATTGTAATCTCAAGTTTGACTTTTGTGAACATTGTGTATATTGAAAGAAAAATCGTGTTCAGTTTTACTCTAGTTCTCACAAGTCTTCTAGTGTATTGGATCTTATTCATTCTGATGTGTTTGGTCCTATTAATGTTCCTTCAATTTTCAAATCTGTATATTTTGTATCTTTCATAGATGATTATAGTAGGATATGGGTTTATTTTATCAAAGGCAAGACTGAAGTCTTTAGTCAATTTAAAGAGTTTAAAGCCTTTGCTGAAAATCAAACTAGTAAAAAGATTAAGTGTTTGAGAACTGATAATGGTGGTGAGTTTTGTTTGGCAAAGTTTGATAAGTTTTGTAAAGAACATGGGATTTAAAGACATAAGACAACTCCATACACCCTACAACAAAATGGAGTTGCAGAGAGGATGAATAGGACACTGATGGAGATGGCTAGGAGTATGCTTAGTGGAGCAAGCCTCGAATAAAAGTTTTGGACTGAAGCTGTAGCCACTGCTTGCTACCTAGTCAATAGATCTCCTACATCAGGTCTTGTTGGTAAGACACATATGGAGGTGTGGTTTGGTAAGAAGCCTTCAGTTAGACATCTTCGTATTTTTGGTTGTGAGGCATATGCACATGTGCCTAGGGAGAAATGACCTAAATTGGAGAACAAGGCTATTAAGTGTATTTTCATTGGCTATGGTGTCGGTGTGAAAGGATACAAGCTTTGAGATCCTATGGCTGAAAAAGTGTTGTATAGTAGAAGTGATATCTTTAGAGAGCTAACACCTTCTTCCGTTGTTCTACAACTATAACAAACAGAAAAGATAGAAGATGTGGTTCAGTTTCCCTCTACCCCTGAGAAGACTGAACCAACAGACCCTGTAAGACTTGATGATGAGGAAAGCTCTAGTAGCTCTGAAAGCTCAAAATAAGAAGTAGAACCTCAACCTCAGCCATTGAGGAGGTCTAAACAAACATGGAAGCAACCTGATAGGTTTGGTTATTCATTACTTGATTCTAGTTGTGCTTTTACTTTGCTTACTAACACTGATGAGCCTAGAACTATGAAAGAGACTATGGGCATGAAAGATGCAGGTTCCTGGAAGGTGGAAATGGAAGATGAGATGGCTTCTTTGGAGAAGAACAAAACATTGGATTTGGTGCCTTTGCCTGAAGGATGGAAACCTATTGGATGCAAATGGGTGTTCAAGAAGAAACTCGATACAGATGGCAGTGTTGAAAAGTACAAGGCTAGATTGGTTTCAAAGGGTTACTCACAAGTGGAGGGAATTGATTATAGTGAAATTTTCTCTCTCATTGCAAAGATGACATCTATTCGGTTCCTATTATCTCTTGTAGCATCCTATGACTTAGAGGTGGAACAGATGGATGTGAAGACAACATTCCTTCATGGTGAGTTGGAGGAAGAGATTTATATGTCATAGCTAGAGCATTACATAGAGAAAGGTAAAGAAAATTTGGTTTGCAAGTTGAAGAAGTTTTTGTATGGTTTGAAGCAGTCTTCTAGGATGTTATATATGAAATTTGATGCCTTTGTGTTGTCCATTGGATTTCTGAGATTGAAATCTAATCATTGTGTGTATTACAAATTTGACAATGATCGTATTCTCATTATTGCATTCTATGTTGATGATATGCTATTGATTGGGAATAGTAAGAATATGAGTTCTGATTTGAAGTCTTAGTTATCAGCATAGTTTGAGATGAAAAATCTAGGGGCAGTTAGGTACATTCTGGGAATGGAAATCAATAGAGACAAAGCTAACATAAATCTTTGGTTAAGCTAGAGTACAAGTGTGTGAAGACTGTGTTGGATAGGTTCAGCATGGCAAATTGTAGACCATCGTGTGTTTCTATTTCATTGGGGACAAAGTTGTCTATTAATGATTGTCCAAAATCTCCTAGTGAGGTGGAGGACATGAGTAGAGTACCTTATGCTAGTGTTGTTGGTAGTTTGATGTATGCTATGGTCTACACAAGACCAAACATTGCCCAAGTAGTGGGAGTCCTTAGTTGATTTACAACTAATCCTGGACAGGTACATTGGGATGTAGTGAAGCGAGTGTTCAGATATTTGATTGGTACTTCTGAGTATTCCATATGCTATCATGGTAATGCTACAGGACCTCCGCATTTAGTTTGTATTCGTAGATTCTAATTAGGCAGGTGACATTGACAACATGAGATCCACCATTGCGTATGTTTTCACTATGTTCGGTGGTACAATTAGTTGGATGAGTAAGTGACAACCTATGGTTGCTTTGTCCATAACAGAAGGTTAATACATAGTAGCAACTCATGCTTATAAGGAAGCCATTTGGTTTAAGAGATTGTGTTCAAATATTGGTGTTGATGCAGAACATATTACGATTTGTTGTGACAGTTAGAGTGCGATTTGCCTAGCAAAGAATCCAACTTCCATGCTAGAACAAAGCATATTGATGTACATTTTTACTTTGTGCAACACATGGTAGAGGATGGGAAGGTGAATTTGGAGAAGGTAGATACTTTGAACAATGTTGTAGATGCGTTGGCGAAACCAGTGGGCATAGAAAAGTTCAGATGGTGTTCAGAGTCTATGGGCTTCTCTGCCTATAGCAATTAAATCTTGTTATTTCTATTGGCTCTTACATGGTGTTTGACAAGTGGGAGAATGTTGGGAATTAAGGTGTCTCAATCTTGGTAATTTCTTGAATTTATTAGTGTAATGTAATTTATTTATTTAGCCTATGTTGTAGTTTTGTTGCACATCCTGTTTTGTCATTTAGTGTGAAGTGGCACGATGAGTTGTCACTCCACTTTTAAGATGACTATGATGGTCAACATACTCCATGTGGAGATAGGTGTCACCTTTGTGTGGTAGAGGTTTTCTACTATGTGTTGGCATCTTGACTAGTGTGTAAGGGAATATTGATCAAAAAGGTTATGACAGATTCCTATGATATAATCTATGACATGTGAAGACATGTGTCACAAGGCATCTTGAAAGAAGACATCTTTGGGTGTCCCAAGGAGAGTTATGACATGTTGTAAGAGAATATTCTATTTATAGCCTGTTCATGACAGATTCTCTTACAGCTGTAAGATATGTCAGTATGATAGATTCTATGATGATTGTAAGAGTCGTAAGAGCATCTGTCATTGCCCAACCTGGGAATAGGTAACCTTTTTGGGATGGGGTGACTTGACAAGTGTTCAAAACATCCTATAGTGTTGGACAAGTGTCCATAGGCATGGGTTTTGTGCCATGAGGCCATGTTGGATGCCCATCTCAAAATAGAGCCATTTTTGCCTTTAATTTTCTTGTTACATCCCCAATTTTGGCTTTGCTTTACTTTTACTTTTTACTTGGACATAAGTAAATTCATTATATTTAGATAAAAGACAAGGAGAAATATGGATTATATTGAATTTCATTTATTGAAATTATAGGAATGATTATGTTAATATCAATTTAATAATTGTTTTATGAGATTAGATTTATTAGTTGAATTAATTGAATAATGATGCATGGATCACATGTATTGTTTGATGACAAAAAAATAGGATTACAGGCTATCAAATGACTCTTAGAGAAGAGAGAGAGAGTATCTTTCTAGGTGAGAGATATAGACCTTGGGATACCAATGGTTTATTTGCCAAATTGAGTTAAAAGTGTTCAACAAAAATGTGAACCAATGTGTCTTAAGAAGTAAGCTTAGTTTGGCAGTTCACTTTTGAACCTAATCGACAGGTAGTCAATATTGTTTCACAATCATTCTTAGTCATATTAAGTTGTCTTAGTTGTTCAATATGTTAACGATGTCATTAAGATGATTTATGACTATTTACGTTTAACGTAAATATTACGACGTTATTGTCGTAAAAAGGTGGTCATATTATTACTAAGTCTTTTGAAGTGTTTTAACCCATTCTTAACATTGAAACTTTATCATCAAGTTAAGATGACTTGTTTTTTTGATGGATCATGATGAGGAGGCTAGCTCAACTCAATCATGTTATCCGTAACTTTTATTTTAAGTATTATTCTCTTATTGATTAAATTATGAAATCAAACAGAGTTAATGTTATATAAATAATATTTGATTTGATCAAATTATATATATAAATGAATGAGTCAAATGAGGAAATACCTCATGATATAATAGTATGGTTTAAGTTGAGTAGCTAAAGGCATCTTTTGAGGAATGCTTTAAATGATAAAAGCATGATGGATCGAGCTTACTCATTAAGAGTAATTGATTGCTTAGGTTAGTTTTTATAAGTTGGTGACCTCATATAGAAGGAGTGGTGGATGACTCCACCACCATCACTGATCTCCTCAAATGATGTATCCATCATTAACATTTGTCAATAATCTCACATTTTTAGCTAAGTTGAAGTCAAACCGTTGGTCTTTATCATTTGTTTTGTTATGATTTTTGATAACTATTTTTGAGTGGGAGCCAATAGATAGGATGACTCTTTATGAGTCTGTTGGGAGCTCTTAAAAGCCACATCTTGGTTGGTCAATGGAGAAATCGGGTAAGTGTTTTAAGTTTTGTAGAGAGAGGGAGGTGTGGATAGAAGGTAGGAGAGAGTTCATGGTAGGCAGTGAGGAAGGTGGTAAAGTTAAGCATAGGGTGGTCGTTGGGGATGAACACAGTAGCTTTTCACCGGTCCATATACTCAATAAGCTGATGTTGTTAGGTAGACATTCCTGTATGTTGTTTTATTAGACATAGATAAACATATTGTATATTTGTTATGTGAGGCCTACCTTTTTCATTCCCATTCCTTTGACTATTTACTTTACTGTTGCTGATACATTTAGACTTGTGGGACTGTTGATCCCGAATTCCTGAACTATTAGACTTTATGATGTTATGGGAAAACTAATTGGTTGATGTTAGATAGAAATTGGTTTATATTATAATGTTAAAGGAAAACTAATTGGGTGATGTTAGATAGAAATTGGTTTATATTTAATGTTAAAGGAAAACTAATTGGGTGATGTTAGATAGACACTGTATATTAAGAGAAAACAAATTGGGTGATGTTAGATAAATGCTTATTATTAAGGGAAAACTAATTGGGTGATGTTGGATAGAAAAATTGTTTTGAAATTCAATCTCGGGAATGGATGTTTGAAATGTAGAAATTAGGGTCTAAATTGTAATGTGATTTCCTTAATGCTTAAGTGAATTTGTGATATTTTATGTGAGTGTATGTTCTTAATTTGCCTCGGCTATTATTTATCTATGTGGAAATTAACTTTGCAATTAAGTACGCAGGTATTTCTAACAAACCACAGATACTGGAGATCATCCCACACTTGATGTTGTAATCCCTTGTGAAGTCGATCTAGTTCCACGAGGAACCAAGATCATCTCTGTGTATGATGAAGTGTTGTAATGTTAACTTGCATGTGGTTAATTTGGGTTAAGTCTACCCTCTTTTAATTTGAATTATAATTATTTTGTAAGAATTGTCTTTGAATTACATTTTTAAATTTTTAAATTTTTGGAGACCCTTTTCATGTATTTTAACTTGACCCTGGGTTATACCCCATGGGTCTAGGGTCCCTTTTGACTTGGGTAACCCTTGGTAAACCTCCATATGGTCACCTTAACTTCACACTGAAGTCAAGTGACAAATTTGGAGGCATGGGAGGGAGAGGGTGAGTGGTAACAACACTCAACCCCATCCATTTTCACTTCCCAAGGTTAGAGATGACTCCAAGACCCACCAATTGTGGAGGACTTGACTTCAAGTCTCTCTCACAATTGGTGAGAGTACCCATGGAGTTGTGTGGTCCTTCTTGAGAGGAAAGGAAGGGGACACATGTGTCACCCTTTCCCTCTTTAACTCCCCTTTTCTCTCCCATATGTTGGAGAGAGGACATGTGGTAAGGGGTGAGGGAGACTTCGGGGATGGGTGAGTGACATGTGTCAACACCCATCCCTTGGGACATACTTGTAGTGGGGAGGAAGAGTGAGGAGGTGACAAGTGTCACCTCCCCATTCCTCTAAGCTCATGGGTTGGGCTTATTTTAATCCCACTTGGGATAAGGTGAGGGGTTGTTGAATTTTTGAGAATTGTAATTGTTTTTAAATTGTTTTTAGGAGGAAAGATAGAGAGAGTTTGGTGGCTTATGTTGGAGGAGATTTTGGAGGAGCTCTACATCAACTTCTTCCATAATAGGGCTTTTAAAGGTTGGTTTCCAAGGCTAAGGCCTCCCCTTTGTATTTTAGTTGCTTGCATGATGCATATGTGTGTGAGGTATTTTCTTGTGTTGTATTTTGTTATTGTGGGGAAATTTTGTAGGGTGTTGTAAGAGCCTCTCCCACTTGGGAGAAAATGCTCAACAAGTGTGGGGTAGGGGAGGAGTGATCCTCCTTGGGCTCATTACGTTGTTTTGGGATGTTGAAATCCTTAAGGGCATTATATGTGATTTTGAGTAATTTGAGACATGGCTTAAGAGCCAAAATATGGGAACTCTTGAAAAATTTTGTTAAACATGTTAGCTTGAGGCCATAAGATAAATTGTGTTTGGGATATTTTTGTAGGAGTGGCACTCTTGAGTTGAGTGTATCAACTTCCCTACCCCTTTGAACTCTCCTTGGTTGAGTTCGTGTGTTGTAAATATCCATGGCTGTAATATTGTGTTTGGGATGTTTGTTTGTCTTGTTGTTAAGAGGATTTGAGTCGCCTAGGTGTGTGGATGACCTCCCTAGCTTGGGGGTGACCCTCTTATGGGTCTACGGTAAGGAGGAGAGAAAGATGTGTGGTTTTCTTCCCTTTTGTGTGAAATGCAGGTTCATTGGAGCTTAGTGTAAAGTTGAAGAAATTCCTTGTTCTTGGAGAAATATTTTATTTTCCTTTACTCTTAAAGCTCATGAGAGAGAGCTTGCCCTTCTTAGGAGATCTTACCATTGTTAGTTGTCAAAGAAGAGAACTTGATCCTCTCTTTTGGTTGTAAAATTATATTCTTGAAGTTGTGTGTCGAACATTTTTCATTGTATTGAAAGTTAGAAATTGTTAGTTAAAATGCTTATTATTCTAAGGTTGAATGAAGAAAATTTTGTTTATAAGTTAATTCAATTGTATGAAAATTTTAAGCAATTGTCAATTAGTAAAGTTGTGGTTTTTTTATTTTGTGTTAAATGTGAAAATTGCATATTATAATTGTGGTGAAAGAGAAAACTAGTTGTTATAGATTTGAACCACCTAAATTATATGTACTGTTCTTCCCTTAAAAAAATTTGATTTTCAATATTGTAATGAACATAAAAAAATATGTATTTTTGTCTTATTGAAAGTTTGATATAAAAAAAATAAAAATAAATAGATACAAATCTTTATTTATTGTTTTTAAAGAAAATTTGAAAGTGGATTGAAGGAAGGTTTAAGTTGAAAACATATAATTATATATATTGTGTGTGTTTTAAATGGATGCATATTCATAATTTTATAATGTAGACTAAAATTTTTCTTATTAACCTATCAATTAAATTATGGGACTGAAATGTATATATATATATATATATATATATATATATATATGTATGTATGTATATATATGTATGTATGTATTTGGTTTTTTTTTATTATTTTAAATAAACTATGAAATTGAATTATAAAATATTTTAATTGTTGTTTATATATATATATAATGGAACTGAAATAAATTAAAATAAATGTACTAAATAAATTTTTAAAAAAAATGGAAAATGTGATCAAGGAAAAATGACTGTGTGATAGTCACAAAATGTTTTATGCTAATATAAGAAAATATTAAGGGGTCGGGAGGGTTTGAACTCCACCCCACCACTGTGCTTACAATATTTGGGTGTGGGGAGGGGGGCGGAGCCCCCACCCACACCCATCGTATGGGATGTGGGTGGGGGCTCCGTCCCCCTCCCCACACCCCCACCTTGCCCTTTCCCTCTGCGAGAACTCCCGTGTCCCTACCGCCATGGCCATAGACCCCACACTCGTCACCTCCTTAGACATTCACTCCCCGTGACGTCTGCCTTCTGCGCAGACTCCACAGTGTCCTACCACCATCGGCACCACCAATATCTGCCGCCACAGTCTATACCCACCCTTCACAGAGAACTGCCACTAGTCATCTCTGTTGTTGTCCCTTCTTCCACTGCATGACCTACTTAGAACCTCTGCCCTCTATGCAGTGTCCACTGCCATTCAACCTCCACCGTTGGCCATTACACCTGCGGCCTCCTCCATGCCGCCGTCGCCATCCTTCACAGACCTGCAAATGACACAAGTAAAAGAAATAAATTTAGGGCATCAACAATTTGGTATTGGAAGCCAAACAAAATAAAAATATACATGTTTTAAGGTTTCAACTTGGTTAAAATGAAATGCAAATACATTGTATTTATAAAAGAAAACAAACTTTGCTCATATGTAATATATATATATATATTTATATATGTAATATATATATATGTAATATATATATGTAATATATGTAATATATATATATATATATATAATTATATATATATATATATATATATATATATAATTATATATATATATATATTTCTATATATTTTTAGAATGAAATATAAATTCACTATATTTATATAAGAAAACTTAGTGATATAAATACAATAAGCATATGTGTGTGTGTGTGTGTGTGTGTGTGTGTGTGTGTGTGTGTTTATATTTTCATAAGCCATCATATGCATTTCATATGTGGCCATTTAGACTTAACTTGCACAACGAGAAATTGAGAAAATGAGAAAAATGAAAAAAAGAAAGAAAGATAAAGGTGAAAACAAAAAGGAGAAAATACACAACTTTTCGAAAATAGGGCTAAGAGTACTAATTATTATTTAATATTCCTTTAATCATGATTGGGGGCAATTTAATTAACAAAATTAATTCAAACGTTGATTTAAACCTAGAGCAGAAACCTAGTGGACTTCATCAAACGAAGTTAGTAAGTCCTGTTTATGAGATCTGATCTACCAAGAAATTAGGAATAATGTAAATGATGCAAAGATAACTCTAATTGATAGAGAATGTGAAGGAGAACAAATTAATATTAAATTATAGAAAATACAAAGGAGAACAAATTTATATTAAATTTCAGAAAACGTGAAGGAGAACAAATGTTCGGGCTTTGTTGAAAAATGTTTAAAATTAGAAAACGTGAAGGAGAATAATTTTATATTAAATTTTAGAAAACATGAAGGAGAACAAATGTTTAGGCTTTGTTGAAAAATATTTAAAATTAGAAAATGTGAAGGAGAACAAATTAATATTAAATTTTAGAAAATGTGAAGGAGAACAAATTAATATTCAATTTCAGAAAACGTGATGGAGAACAAAAGATCAGACTTTGTTAAAAAATGTTCATTTAACTTAATCAACTATATTCCAATGTAATTAGTGAGATATAAGAAATTCATTAACCCAAATCAGTAAACCTTTTGATCAGATTTGGTGTTAGTACAATAAACCCTACTCACACCTGTGAGACGTTATGCTGCCAGATTTTCCCAGAAACTAGGGTTTAGTTAGGTTAGGGAAGTTTAACCCTATTAGCAACATTAGCCGCATCGTGATGACCCCCTTGACATGCGTTATAATAAATATTAGCACTATAATATCAATTAATATAATATATCAAGTGTTATAATAAATATTAATAACATAATTAATATTATTATTAATATTATAGTTCTATAAATAATAGTAATTTTGTTGGTTTGACAAAAAGTAAATTTGAAGTTTACCTAATGAATTAAAAAATTAAAAGTAAAACACAACTATAATTAAAACTAAGACACATACTATAATTACAACATTACAAGGCAGGTACTAGCCACTACATGGCACTTGTTTTATAATATCTTTATATTATCTTTTTAAGTTTTCTAAAATATAAATTAGTATAACTATCTTAAGTACATCTGTGTCAGAGAATTTTAAGTGTCAATATTTAAGAAACATAAAAATATTTTAATTAATGCCCAAAGGCATTCTACAATGGCAATAAGGTGTGGAGTATAATGGTGTGAGCCTGTTAATAAAAACTCTTACCATTTACCTTAAATTTGACAGCCATTTACATGTCAAAATATTAATATTTAATAATAAGCATAATATAAAACCAAAATAACAAACATAAATAAAATTTTATAATTAAACTATATTTTTTACAAGAAATTTGTATACATTTATAGTAAATTAATGTAAAATAAAATACCTCAAAATAAATAAAATAACTTCAAATTGATATCACATTTTTTTTAGATAGATTCTTTTAAGATATCTATACTAGTTTTATATTTAATAAAATATCAGTATAAGATTTTTAATTCATTTTAATATTTAATATGTTAAATCTAATGTTTTTTTAGAAAATAATAATAATAATTTTTACATCATTCAATTTATTTATCATTTAAAAATTTAATTAAAAGTTATTTTATTTTACTTGTATTGTTTACTAAAAAGTTATATTTATTTATTTAATACTCATTTTATTAGTTGATTTTTTTAATTAAATAATTTTATTGTTTTATACCCTTTAAGTATATTAATATATATTAATTTTTAATTAAAATTTAAAAAATTTATGGCGTTAGTAACTATCTATTTTTTGGTTTATAAAATTAATAAATTATTTAAATTTTAATATAATACTTTAAATATTGTATCAAATATTTTGTATTTTCAATGGCCTAATAAAATCATCATCCATTTTTAATGCATTTAGGTTGTGTGAAAGTTAATGTGTCCATGTACATAAAATATATTTAAGTTTAAATTCACGTCCATTGTATTCCAAAGGGTTGAACTTATAATATTTCTTGTGTCAATGCTTGTTGGTACTAGATAACCTTGAAATATGCCCACATGTGTGAATGCAACTTCATATCATGACTTGGATATTTCACTAAATGAAGACCTGGCTCTCCCTCACTTAACATAATAATGAAATGAACAATACAATGTTTTATGGTTTGTGTTGATGATTAAATTTGCAGTTTAATAACCAACATGGAAAATTCTGAGAATGTGGGATTGACTCTCAGAATAACCTCCAGATTTTAAAGACATGGTTCTTCTCTTTGGGTTGTGGGGAAAAGGGAAGAGAAAACAAGATTGAATGAAATGCCTAAATTGCTAAGGCTATGTGTCAGATTCGTTTCCTAACTTAATAGCACAATGATTAAACCCTAAATGATTTAACTAGTAAAATCAAACAACATATTGCATGATTATTTACCCAGCATTTGAAACAGATTTATCAAAGGCTAAGAATAGAAAGCAAGAAGCAAGAACAAAAAGAACATATTCAGTTCTGCACAAAGCACCACTTTCTCCTCATTGCTTGATAGGAGAACAAAATATAGAGGCAAATAACTTGTACAAAATACTCTATTACATCCCTCATGACAGGCACTTGCTGAGGCAAATAAAATGTCTCTAATGTGTTGCTAAAAAATCTCTAATCATCTGTGTAGTTATATCCTCTCTATATCCCGATCTCTAATATTTATAACCCAGAAGCCAAAGAAACCCTTTTGAAAATCTTCTCCAACTACCCAGAAAATATTCCCAATTGAAAATCCCCAAAATCCCAGCTCTGATAACTGAAACATGTAGTTAACTCCTCTTTCTATTTTGCCCATCTGCTATAATTTCATTTCTTGACCTGTGTAAGAAATAAAATCTCCCACTCTTTCCTTTTCCCTTTTTGTAGCTTGCTGTGAAAGTAAGCGATGCTCATTTATTTATTAGGGCTTCTTGTCTCATTTCCTTACGTGAGGCATATAAAAATCTTATAAGAGTCTCTTAACTAATAAAGACTTATCTCTATGTAGCTTGGGACCCACCATTTAAAATGACTCTACTTTAAGAGACTCACAATTATTTAAATCCTTTTTAAAATATTCCCTGTGGCCTTCAAAACAAATGAGATTCTTGTTATTTATTAAAGCTTAGCTTTAAAAGGAGGGGCCCCACCGTTGGACACAATATTTAAATAATAGCTCAGCTTATACCAAGACTTCACATGACTCCACCATTTTATGAGTTTAATAAAAATAAAACATAATCATTTATCCTCCTCCCGCTTAAGCCACATTGTGCGCAGGCACTTGTTTAAGAGTAGAATTTCCTTCTTTCTTTGCTTTTGTCAGTCATGTTGCCAAGTGGCGGCTTCCGTGTCTTCTATTTTGAACTTGCCCTAGTCGTTGATTCTGCATCTCCATCCAACGGTTCCTAAGTTGTTATGATCATTTTTAGCTCATGTAGATAGCTTTTCATTTTGAGGTTGGGCCTTTGATTATCATTGTCTTCATCACTCTGAGAATGTGCCTCATTGCTTGTGGCTATGTTGCAACTTTGAATATTGCATGATGATTCTAAGAGGTGGCTTTGATTAGGTGGTGCATCCCTTGAATTGTCACACTCTTCCTTTGAGCAGCGCTATGTCTTTATGACAGCACCATGATCTTAAAACAGGTAGCATCTATATTATTTACTATGTGCCATTCTTCTTTCACCTATGCCATGATTACTAAGGCTTTTCCTTGTTTCTATAGGACTGCATATCAACTTTGCTTGATGTTGTGTCTTCATTTGATGCAATGCCATCATCTACGTTGAATGCCACTCTCTTGTAAAACCTGTGCCTTTGTATTTGAATGGCTTAGCTTGCTCTTTGAATGCTAAGCATCATGAACGATAAGGAGTGCTACTCCTCTAATGATGTTGTGTGCCATCTTATGGCCATGTTATCCTTATGAGACATACTTTCATTTTAATAATGCCGAGTCTTTGAGTTATGAGGCTGGTGCTATGATTTTGAGAAGTACCTATCTTTTATGACTACACCTGAATTCTTATGCTGGTAGCGCTATCTTTCTAGGGTCTGCACTATGAATCATTAGCTATATCTGTAGTTTCATGAGGATTTGATGGCTTCGCCAGTGAAGAGGCTGCGTGATGTATTGAGGGACTGTGTTGGCCATCATTCTAATGAAAGGATGTACCACACTTTAGTATGGATCATGTCAAAGAAGCCAGACCTCAGACCTAAGGCTACGTGAGCCTCATTCAAAAGGCCAATGCCTATCTTTTATGCATATGCTGTATTTGCAAGGCTGTGCCCTACATCTTTTTCCCGTGCCATGTTTAGGTGTTTGGTGTCATGAAGATCAAGCTGCATTTCTTATGGAGGCCACGCTCATTTCTTCACAAGGCTCCTTTAATCTTCATGAAGTTGTGTCCTTTTTCCTTCCTTAAGTGGTCGCGTGTCATTGTTTGGTGTAGTGATCTTTATATGGGCAGCGTTGAACTTCTGATGCTAGTACCTTTCATTACACCATACATCACTCTGCAGGCTTAGTGTGCCTTCATGTTTGTGATGTGCGCCTTGGTTTAAGTGCTTTGAGATCCCATATGATAGCTACACTGTGAGTTGATATTCTATGCCATATATTCTGAATGACTTAAGTCATGCCATTATCTTTGATTTATGTTGAGTTTTGTAATGGTATTGTAACGCTGATGCGTTAACACATATGACTTATGCCTTACCATTTTCTATTGCAGCACCATTCATAGGCTAAGCTTCATACGATAGATGCAAATCTCTTTTACTTGATGTTGCGTTGATTCTAAGAGATGCACATTTACTTTTGAGTGATTTGTACCTCTATATGGTGGTGTCTATCATTATAGATTGCATTCCATTTTAAAGTAGCACCTTAAGTGATATGGCCGATGCTTTGATGAGATTATTTGTTCCTTTGAGAGGCTACCATTTTCCTTTATGAAATCCCTTCTTTATCTTGGTGGCACCTATTTAACCGAATGAATCTCTTATTATGGAGCGGCGATGTCTATAGAAATCAAGATTTTGTTTGATGTACATCATAATATATTTAGGGAAGTGCTACTAATTGTATCAGACTCCTCTTTGTTAATCATAACCTAGTTATTTCTTCAATAGCTAGTTGTGTCATTTGAAATGAGACTTACCACGTTGAATCATAAGACCCCGCGAGCTTGCCATCTTATGTTTGGCACCATACATTTTATTGATAACTACAAAATGTATGCACCTTATTGAATAAGGCTGTGCAAATCTTTATCCTTGTACGCTTCTGTGGATATCAACCATATCTATGAATCAGTCTTTATGATGGTGATGCTTCAAGATTACAGCTGCACCTTGACTCTATTAAGCACCTTCATCCTATGGGGCTACTTTACCTATAATGGACTTCTTTAGACTTGAAAATGGGCTGCGTCTTAAATCAGAAAGGATTGCACCATTTCTTATATGACCTATATTATTATCATATGGCTGGCATCACATTCCTTGATAGGTTGAAGCTAAAACATCATAGAGGATTGCCATCTTATTTGGAGGTTGAGCCTTGAATCCACAAGATGAAACTAAGATACCTCTAAGAACCTAAACCTCTTAACACCACAATTAGAAGAATTTGAAAATGGTGTGAAAAATTCTAACCAGTTCTTAGCGACTGGCTAGGAAAATGAGTTTGCTCATTTTGAACCATAAAATCTTTGGTTTCAAAAACCGAAGACTTATCCATTGGGCATAGAGTCAAATACACTAAAACTGAAAAACCAGCACCCTAAAAACATATCCACACCCAAAACTTGTGAAATCAAACTGCCCAAAAAAGTGCATGATTCAGAAATTAAAACACTGGTGAACCATAACTAACATTCCACAACTAAAACCACAACTGTTGACTACTAAAACCTTTGGAACTAACATAGAGTTGAACCACAGAAATTGACCTCTCATCCTTTATTGCAGCTGAGACTTATGAAAGCAAATAGACTGAAAACTAAAACCTATCTAATGTTGCAAATGCAACTTATTGTGAAAAACTTGAAACTAAACTACTGAAATGTGAGGTGCATAGGAACATGACCATTCACAAGGATGGAGAAATAACTCCCAAATATGATTATTCTTCCCCATTTGATCCATAGTGAATGGATAATGAAACTAATGAAATGCATGAAGAAAAATATCAGCAACTTGTACCTTTTTGCTTTCCTGCATTCTAGATACTCTTCCTTGGCATGAAAAGACTAGTCAAGCTGATTTGCATCTTGTTCCTGATTTAGCGAAGGGTGGGAAGGGAAAATCAAGCATTGAATCTCATTTCTCTACTTTCATTTGAAGGCTTATGTCAACCTAACTTCATCAGTGATTTCTTTTTTATACTCTTCCACAGGTTCATGACTCAAGATAGTATCAAAATCCGGTGTGCAATTGACGAAGCTGCCAATAATAGTCTTGAATCTGATTTGGATGTCTTCTTTCAAGATGAACATAGGGTGATACAACTCTTCATTATTACAAATGTTTCTTGAGACCTCATTGTCATGAATCTTTTCTTGCTTTTGTGGGTCTTCATCAAGAAGAAGAGAATACCCATTTTCAAAAATAGAAAATAGATAATCTCTTACACATGTTTTATCTTCAACATCATCTTCATGATTAAATCCAAAAGAGACTTTACAAAATAGCCATGCACTTGCTCAATTGTGGAATCATCTGCACCAAGAATCTGATATACTTGTTGAAAATTTGAGAACAATCCTCATTTTGCTGCTTGTCATGCTCATGCATCTCTGTGTTATCTCCTTCCATATGTGAAAACTCATGAAAGAAATAAAAGAAGTCACCCCTTTTAGGCTCTGCAGAAATGTCCTTCACAATTTCTTTTTCAAGAAAAGGTATAGATTGTGGATAATTCTCCACCTAGTAGTTTTCAGCTTCAAAACCCCTTCTTAAGTACTTTTCAACTTCTAGAAGGGTCAAGTCATAAGCATCCTCTAAATCTTCTTTATCTATTAACTAAGTTTCTGAATTACACCTCACCACATGTGCATGATGCTCAGAGTTGGCTAGGAACACTAGATAAACAAGGTCTATCTCTTTCATTATTTTTTGATCTTTGAGAATCAAATTTTATTTGATATCAAAATGACAGAGAACCTAATTTGTGAATTCTATTGGCTGATTTGTAGCCACAGAGGCTTGCAAAGTACAATTCTTCAAATAATTGGTTCTGTTATGTGCCTCAAGGAGAATTTCTTCCACAAATTGACTGCCTTGATATTGCTATCCATAAGGACTTTGAGGCATGATAATTGGATCAACATGATACAAAGCTTGGTTTCTTAGCTCATTGAGCTCATGGTTGATGGCTTTTATAAGTTCTTTTACCTCCAACAACTCCTTATGATTTGGCAAATTAGTAGGGAGGGTGGGTGGACCAGAATAAGTATGTATTTGGCTATGAGCAAGAGTCTGATATAGGTTCTTTGCATGAGGCATCGATGGTTTTAAGGGTAGAGGAGACAATTTACCAGCCTCTGTGAGGTTATTTTCAGCTCTAATAGCAAGATTATATGATTGAGGTAGAATTTCACCTCTTAAGGCTTAAATCATAATATAAATTTTAGGGTCTAAAGCCTTCAAATAATACAAAAATGCAAAAACTAGAGGTCTCGTATCAACTGAAAAAATTTCCCATACCTTGTCAAATCTTGCATTGAAATCAGGCATGTTCTCTAAAGGATGCCTTTTAATTGTGATGAGATTCTGAGTTAGGGTGCTAACATCTATCCTTTCTTGGAATTGCTTGTAAATGAGGTCACCAAGCTGGTCTCATCCTATGATTGAACTGGGCTACAAACCTCTATACCATTCCCTTTCTTTGCCTTGGAGAGAAGATGCCAACAAAAGGAGGGCTTCATTCTCATCTTTGATATTGTGTATGGTGTACAAATTGGCAACATCCTGCATATGATCTACTGGAGAAACTGAGCCATCCCTAAGAAAATGAGGTAAGGATTTTTATACTGCATTAGGAACATGGCCCTATTGCTGAAGAAGAAGAGGACTTGAATCCCAAGTCACAAAGGGCAAATTTCTTGTAGGAATATTGAGTTGCACAAAAATATTTGAGGCTGTTATGATCTGCAGAAGAAAAGACATGAGAAAGAATCACTAGTAGAGTCACCAGGTAGAAGATTCATGCTCCCATGAATAGATATTTTTGTGATTTTCAACCAAAACCACAAAATATAGGGAAAAGATTTAATGAAAAAAAAGACTCAAATCTTTGATTCCAGTCCCACTGTGCATGCCAAAAATTGTTGATGCTTAAATTTGCAAGTTAATCACCAACATGGGAAATTCTAAGAATATGGGATTGACTCTCAGAATAACCTCCAGATTTTAAAGAAGTTGGTTCTTCTCTCTAGGTTGTGGGGAAAAAGGAAGAGAAAACAAGATTAAATGAAACGCCTAAATTGCTAAGGCGATGTGCTAGATTCATATCCTAACTCAATAGTGCAATGATTAAACCCTAAATGATTTAACTGGTAAAATCAAAGAGCAGAATACATGATTAATTACCCAGCATTTGAAACAGATTTATCAAAGGCTAAGAATAGAAAACAAGAAGCAAGAATAGAAAAAAATATATTCAGATCTACACAAAGCACCACTTTCTCTTCATTGCTTGACAGGAGAACAAAATATTGAGGCAAATAACTTGTACAAAATACAATATTACATCCCACATAAGAGGCACCTATTGAGGCAAATAAAATGTCTCTAATCTGCTGCTAAAAAATCTCTGATCATCTATGTATGTATCTGTCTATGTAGTTATACCCTCTCTCTATCCTGGATCTCTAATATTTATAACCTAGAAGCCAAAGAAACCCTTTTGAAAATTTTCTTCAACTGCCCAAAAAATATCTCCAACTGAAAATCCCCAAAATCCCGTCTCTGATAACTGAAACCTGTAATTAACTCCTCTTTCTGTTTTGCCCATCTGTTGTAATTCCATTGGTTGACCTGTGTAAGAAATAAAAACTCCCACTCTTTCTTTTTCCTTTGTTGTAGGTTGTCGTGAAAGTAAGCAATGATCATTTGTTTATTAGGTATGCTTATTTCATTTCCTTACATGAGGCATATAAAAATCTTATAAGAGTCTCTTAACTAATAAAGACTTATCTTTATGTACCTTGGGACCCACCATTTAAAATGACACTACTTTAAGAGACTCACATTTATTTAAATCCTTTTTAAAATCTTCCCCATGGACTTTAAAGCAAAAGAGACTCTTGTTATTTCTTAAAGCTTAGCTTTAGTAGGAGGAGCCCCACCATTGGACACAATATTAAAATAATAGCTCAGCATATACCAAGACTTCATGTGACTCCACCATTTTATGAGTTTAATAAAAATAAAATAGAATCATTTATCCTCCTCCCACTTAAGCCACATGGTTCATAGGTGCTTGTTTGAGAGAAAAATTTCCTTCTTGCTTTGCCTTTCCCCACAATGCTTCCAAGTGGTGGCTTCTGCATCTTCTATTCTAAAATCGTCCGAGTCGTTGATTCTGCATCTCCATCTAGTGGTTCCTAAGTCATCATGATCATTTTGGGCTAACGTAGATAGATTTACATTTTGAGGTTGGGCCTTTTATTATCATTGTTATGTCTTCATCACTCTAAGACTACACCTCATTGATTGTGGCTATGTTGCAACTTTGAATACTGCGTGATGATTCTAAGAGGTGGCTTTAATTTGGTGGCGCATACCTTAAATTGGTACACTCTTCCTTTGAGTAGCGTTATGTGTTTATGATAGCACCACATGTGATCTTAAAACATGCAGCGTATATATTTTTTACTATGTGCCATTCTTCTTTCACCTGTGCCATGCTTGGTAAAGATTTTCCTTGTTTCTATAGTATTGTGTATCAACTTTGCTTGATGTTGTGTCTTCATTTGATGTAGTACCATCATCTGTGTTGAATATCACTCTCTTGTAAAACCCACGTCTTTGTATTTCAATGGCTAAGCTTGCTCTTTGAATGCTGAGCATCATGAAACATAAGTAGCATTGCTCCTTTAATGATGTTGTGCGCCATCTTATGGATGCATTGTCCTTATGAGTAATACTTTCATTTTGATAGTGCTGAGTCTTTGAGTTATGAGGCTAGTGCTACGATTTTGAGAAGCATCTATCTTTTATGACTACACCTGAATTTTTATGCTGGTAGCGCTAACTTTCTATGGTCTACACTATGAATCACCAGCTATATCTATAGTTTCATGTAGATTTGATGGATTCACCAGTGAAGAGGCTATGTGAGGTTTTGAGGGACTATGTTGGCCATCATTCTAATGAAAGGATGTACCAGAATTTAGTATGGATCATGCGTTTATTCCTCAAAGAGGCCACACCTCAGACCCAAGGCTATGTGAACCTCATTGAAAAGGCCAACGTCTATCTTTATGCATATGTTGTACTTGCAAGGCTGTGCCCTACATCTTTTTCCTGTGCCATGTTTAGGTGTCTGGTGTCATCAAGAGTAGGGTACATTTCTTATGGAGGTCATGCTCATTTCTTCACAAGGCTCCTTTAATCTTCATGAAGATGTGTCCCTTTTCCTTCCTTAAGTGGTCGCGTGTCGTTATTTGGTGTAGTGATCTTTATATGGGCAGCATTGAACTTTTGATGCTGGTACCTTTCTTTACACCATCCATCACTCTACATGATTAATGCACCTTCATGTTCATAATGTGTGCCTTGTTTTAAGTGATGTGAAAGCCAATTTGATAGTTGCACTGTGACTTGAGATTCTACGCCATATATTCTGAATGACTTGAGTTATGCCATTATCTTTTATTTGCATTGATTTTTGTAATGGTATTGTAATGTTGATGCTTTAACACATATGACTTATGCGTTACCATTTTCTATTGTAGCACCATTCATAGGCTGAGCTTCATAAAATACATGCAAATCTCTTTTACTTGATGCTACGTTGATTCTAACAGATGCACATTTTCTTTTGAGTGATTTGCACCTCTATATGGTGGTGTCTATCATTATAGATTGCATTCCATTTGAAACTAGCACCTTGAGAGATATGGCCGATGCTTTGTTGAGATTGTTTGCACCTCTAAGAGGCTGTGATTTTCCTTTATGAAATACCTTCTTTATCTTGGTGGTGCCTGTTTAACCAGATTAGTCTCTTATTATGGAGCAGTGGTGTCTATAGAAACTGAGCTTTTGTTTGATTTACAACATAATATATTTTGGGCAGTGCCACTAATTGTATTAGACTCCTCTTTGTTGATCATAACTGAGTTATTTCTTCAATAACTAGCTATGTCATTTGGAATGAGACTTACCACATTGGCTCATAAGACCCCATGGGCCCACCATTATATGTTTAGTGCCATACATTTTATTGATAACTACAAAATGTATGCACCTTATTAAATAAGTTTGCGCAAATCTTTATCCTTGTATGCTTCTGTGGATATCAACCATATCTATGAATCACTCTTTATGATGGCAACACTTCAAGCTTATAGCTGTGCCTTGACTCTATTTCTCACCTTCATCCTATGGGGCTACTTTACCTATAGTGGACTTCTTTAGACTTGAAAATGGCATGCATCTTAAATCAGAAAGGATTGCACCATTTCTTATATGACCTGTGTTATTATCATATGGCTGGCAACACATTCCTTGATAGGTCAAAGCTAAAATTTCATAGAGGATTGCCATCTTGTTTAGAGGTTGAGCATTGAATCCACAAGCTGAAACTAACATGCGTGTAAGGACCTAAACCTCTTAACACTGCAATTAGAAAAATTTCAAAATGGGGTGAAAAATTCTAACCAGTTCTTGGTGACTGGCTGGGAAAATGAGCCTACTCATTTCAAACCCCAGAATCTCTGGTTCCAAAAACTGAAGTCTTATTCATTGGGCATAGAGTCAAATACACTGAAACTGAAAAACCAACACCCTGAAAATAGATCTATACCCAAAACTTGTGCAATCAAACTGCCCAAAAAGTTGTATGATTCTGAAATTGAAACACTGGTGAAACATAACTAACATTCTGTAATTGAAACCACAATTGATGACCACTAAAACCTTTGAAACTGACATAGAGCTGAACCATAGAAATTGACCTCTCATCCTTTATTGTAGATGAGACTTATGAAAGAAAATAGATTGAAAACTGAAACCTCTCTAATGTTGTAGATGCAACTTATTATGAAAAACTTGAAACTAAACTATTGAAATGTGAGACACATAGGAACATGCCCATTCAAAGGGATGGAGAAATAACTCCCAAATATGATTATTCTTCCCCTTTTAATCCATAGTGAATTGATAATGAAATTGATGAAATGCGTGAATAAAAATATCAAGAACTTGTACCTTTTCACTTTCTTGCATTCCTGATACTCTTCCTTGGCATGAAAATACCAGTCAGGTTGATCTGCATGTTCTTCCTGCTTCAGTGGAGGGTGGGAAGGGAAAATCAAGCATTGAATCTCATTTCTCTACTTGCAATTGAAGGCTTCTGTCAATAGAACTTCATCAGTGATCTATTTTTTATGCTTTTCCACAGGGTCATGACACAAGATAGTATCGAAATATGACATGTACAAGTGATGGAGCTGCCAATAATAGTCTTGAATCTGATTGGGAATTCTTCTTGCAAGATGAACATAGTGTGATGCAACTCTTCATCATTACAAATGTTTCTTGAGGCCTCATTGTCATAAATTTTTTCTTGCATCTGTGGGTCTCATCAAGAAGAAGAGAATACCCATTTTCAAAAATAGAAAATAGATCAACTCTTGCACATGTTTTCTCTTCAACCTCATCTTCATGATCATCCAAAAGAGGCTTTACAAAATAGCCATGCACTTGCTCAATCGTGGGATCTACTGCACCAAGAATCTGATATCCTTGTTCAAAAAATGAGAACAAATCCTTATTTTGCTGCTTCTCGTGCTCATGCATCTCTGTGTTATCTCCTTCCAGATATGAAAACTCATGAGAGAAATAAAACTAGTCACTCCGTTTAGGCTCTCTAGAAATGTCCTTTACAATTTCTTTTACAAGAAAAGGTACAGATTGTAGATCATTCTCCACCAGTACTTTTCAGCTTGAAAACCCCTTCTTAAGTACTTTTCAGCTTCTAGAAGGGTCAAGTCATAAGCATCCTCTAAATCTCCTTCATCTATTAACTGAGTTTGTAAATTACACCTCACCACATGTTCATGATTCTCATAATTGGCTAGGAACACTGGATAAACAGGGTCTATCTCTTTCATTACTTTTTGATATTTGAGAATCAAATTTTCTTTGATATCAAAATGTCAGAGAACCTGATCTGTGACTTCTATTGGTTGATTTGTAGCCATAAAGGCTTACAAAGTACAATTCTCAAAATAATTGGGTCTGTTTTGTGCCTGAGGGAGAATTTCTTCAACAAACTGCCTGCCTTGATATTGTTGTCCATAAGGACTTTGAGGCATGATAATTGGATCAGCATGATATAAAGCTTGGTTTCTCAGCTTATTGAGCTCATAGTTGAGGGTTTTTATAAGTTCTTTTACCTCCAACATCTCCTTATGATTTGGCAAATCAGTAGGGAGGGTGGGTGGACTAGAATAAGTATGTATTTGGCTATGAGAAAGAGTTTGAGACGAGTTCTTTGCATGGGGCATTAGTGGTTTTAAGGGTAGAGGAGATAATTTACCATCCTTTGTGAGGTTAATTTAAGCTCTAATAGCAAGATTATATGATTGGGGCAGGGTTTCACCTCCTAAGGCTTCAATCATAACAAAAATTTCAGGGTCTAAAGCCTTCAAATAATACAGAAATGCAAACATTGGAGGAGGTCTCATAGCAACTGAAATTTGTTTCCATACCTTGTCAAATCTTGCATTGACATTAGGCATGTTCTGCATAGGATGCCTCTTAATTGTGATGAGATTCTGAGTGAGGGTGCTAACATCTGTCCTTTCTTAGAATTGCTTGTAAATGAGGTCACCAAGCTGGTCTCATCCTATGATTAAACTGGGATGCAAACCTCTATACCATTCCCTTGCATCACCTTTGAGAGAAGATGCCAGCAACTGAAGGGCTTCATTCTCAGCTATGATATTGTGTATGGTGCACAAATCGGCAACATCCTGCATATGATCTGTTGGAGAAACAAGGCCATCCCCAAGAAAATGAGGTAATGATTTCCATATTGCATTAGGAACCTGACCCTGTTGCTAAAGAAGAACAGGACTTGAATCCCCAGTCACAAAGGGCAAATTTCTTGCAAGAATATTGAGTTGCACAAAAATATTTGAGGCTGCCATGATTTGCAGAAGAAAAGACCTGAGAAAGAATCACCAGTAGAGTCACCAGGTAGAAGATTAATGCTCCCATGATCAGATATTTTTGTGATTTTCCACCAAAACTACAAAATATAGGGCAAAGATTCAATGAAAACAAAGACTCCAGTCTTTGATTCTAGTCCCACCGGACGTGCTAAAAACTGTTGATGCTTAAATTTGCAGGTTAATCACCAACATGGGAAATTATGAGAATGTGAGATTGACTCTAAAAATAACCTCCAAATTTTAAAAAAGCTAGTTCTTCCCTCTAGGTTGTGGGGAAAAGGGAAGAGAAAACAAGATTAAATGAAATGCCTAAATTGTTAAGGCAATGCGCCGTATTCATTTCCTAACTCAATAGCACAATGATTAAACCCTAAATGATTTAACTTGTAAAATCAAAGAGTAGAATGCATGATGAATTACCCAACATTTGAAACAGATTTATCAAAGGCTAAGAATAGAAAACAAGAAGCAAGAACAAAAGAAACATATTTAGATTTGCACAAAGCACCACTTTTCTTCATTGATTGACAGGAGAATAGAATATATAGGCAAATAACTTGCACAAAATACAATATTACATCCCTCATGAGAGGCACCTGCTGAGGCAAATAAAATGTCTCTAATCTACTACTGAAAAATCTTTGATCATCTGTGTATGTATCTGTCTGTGTAGTTTTATCTTCTCTTTATCTTGTATCTTTGATATTTATAACCTAGAATCTAAAGAAACCCTTTTGAAAATCTTCTCCAACTACCCAAAACATATCTCCAACTAAAACTCCCCAAAATCTCGGCTCTAATAACAAAACCTATAGTTAACTCCTATTTCTATTTTGCCCATCTGTTGTAATTCCATTGCTTGACATGTGTAATAAATAAAAACTCCCTCTCTTTCTTTTTCCCTTGTTGTAGATTGTTGTGAAAGTAATCGATGCTCATTTATTTATTAGGGCTGTTTGTTTCATTTCCTTACATGAGGCATATAAAAATCTTATAAGAGTCTCGTAACTAATAAAGACTTATCTTTAAGTACCTTGGGACCCACCATTTAAAATGACTCTAGTTTAAGAGACTCACATTTATTTAAATCCTTTTTAAAATCTTCCTCGTGGCCTTTAAATCAAATGAGACTCTTGTTATTTATTAAAGCTTATCTTTAATAGGAGGGACCCCACCATTGGACACAATATTAAAATAATAGATCAGCGTATACCAAGACTTCACATGACTCCACCATTTTATGAGTTTAATAAAAATAAAATAGAATCATTTATCCTCCTCCTACTTAAGCCACATGGCGCATAGGTGCTTGTTTGAGACAAGAATTTCCTTCTTCCTTTGTCCTTGCCCGCTGTGCTGCCAAGTGGCAGCTTCTGCGTCTTCTATTCTAAACTTACCCAAGTTGTTGATTCTGTATCTCCATCCAATGGTTCTTGAGTCATCATGATCATTTTGGGCTGACATAGATAGATTTTCATTTTGAGGCTGGGACTTTGATTCTCATTGCTATGTCTTCATCAATTTGAGACTGCACCTCATTGCTTGTGGCTATGTTGTAACTTTCAATACTGCTCATGATGATTCTAAGAGGTGGCTTTGATTTGGTGGCGGATCCCTTGAGTTGGCACGCTCTTCCTTTGAGCAACGCTATGTCATTATGATAGCACCATGATCTGAAAATAGGCAGTGTCTATATTATTTACTATGTGCCATTCTTCTTTCACCTGTGCCATACTTGCTAAGACTTTTCCTTGTTTCTATAGTACTGCGTATCAACTTTGCTTGATGTTGTGTCTTCATTTGATGCAGTTCCATCATCTATGTTGAAAGCCACTCTCTTGTAAAACTGTCACCTTTGTATTTGAATGGCTGAGCTTGCTCTTTAAATGTTGTGTGTCATGAAAGATAAGTAGCGCTACTCTTGTAATGATGTTGTATGCTATCTTATGGCTGAATTGTCCTTATGAGAAATACTTTAATTTTGATTGTGTTGAGTGTTTGAGTTATATATCTAGTGCTATGATTTTGAACAATGCCTATCTTTTATGACTACACCTGAATTCTTATGTTGGTAGTGCTATCTTTATGTGGTCTACACTATGAATCACTGGCTATATCTATAGTTTCATGCAGATTTGATGGCTTCTCTAGTCAAGAGGTTGTGTGAGGTTTTGAGCGACTGTGTTGGCCATCATTCTAATGAAAGTATGTACCACACTTTAGTATGGATCATGCCTTTTTTCCTCAAAGAGGTTGTACCTTATACCTAAGGCTATGTGAGCCTCATTCATAAGTCTAGAGCCTATCTTTTATGCATATGTTGTATTTGCAAGGTTGTGCCCTACATCTTTTTCCCAGGCCATGTTTAGGTGTATAGTGTCATGAAGAGTAGGTTGCATTTCTTATGGAGGTCACACTCATTTCATCACAAGGCTCCTTTAATCTTCATTAAGTTGTGTCCCTTTTCCTTCCTTAAGTGGTTGCATGCCGTTATTTGGTGTAGTGATATTTATATGGGCTGCATTGAACTTATGATGCTAGTACCTTTCTCTACACCATACATTGCTATGCAAGCTTAATGCGCCTTCATGTTCATGTTGTGCACCTTGGTTTAAGCATTGTCAGAGCCCATTTGATAGCTATACTATGACTTGAGATTCTACACCCTATATTCTGAATGACTTATATTGTGCCATTATCTTTGATTTACTTTAAGATTTGTAATGGTATTGTAATGCTAATGCTTTAACACATATGACTTATGTCTTACCATTTTCTATTGCAGCACCATTCATAGGCCAAGCTTCATACGATACATGCAAATCTCTTTTACTTGATGCTGCATTGATTCTAAGAGATGCACATTTACTTTTGAGTGATTTGCAGCTCTATATGGTGGTGTCTATCATTATAGATTGCATTCTATTTGAAACTAGCACCTTGAGCAATATGGCCAATGTTTTGTTGAGATTATTTGCACCTTTGAGAGGCTACCATTTTCCTTTATGAAATCCCTTCTTTATCTTGGTGGCACCTATTTAACCAGCTGAGTCTCTTATTATAGAGTGGCAGTGTCTATAGAAATTGAGCTTTTGTTTGATGTGCAACATTATATATTTATGGCAGTGCCACTAATTGTATTAGACTCCTCTTTATTAATCATCACCAAGTCATTTCTTCAATAGCTAGTTTTGTCATTTGAAATGAGACTTACCACGTTGGCTCACAAGACCCCGCTGGCCTACCATCATATGTTTGGTGCCATACATTTTATTGATAACTATAAAATGTATCTGCCTTATTGAATAAGGTTGTGCAAATCTTTATCCTTCTATGCTTCTGTGGATGTCAACCATCTCTATGAATCACTCTTTATGCTGGTGATACTTCAAGATTATAGTTACGCCTTGACTCTATTTGACACCTTCATCCTATGTGGCTACTTTACCTATAATGGACTTCTTTAGACTTGAAAATGGGCTACATCTTAAATTAGAAAGGCTTGCACCATTTCTTAAATGACGTGTTATTATCATATGGCTGGTAGCACATTCCCTGATAGGTCAAATCTAAAACTTCATAGAGGATTGACATCTTATTTGGAGATTGAGCCTTGAATCCACAAGATGAAACTAAGATGCCTCTAAACACCTAAACCTCTTAACACCACAATTAGAACAATTTCAAAATGGTGTGAAAAATTCTCACCAGTTTGTATTATCAATCAGTAAATATAGTCAAAACAACTAAGGTTTAATTTAAAAATAGAAATATGTCAATTATAACTTCAATTATAATGCATTATACTTTTTTTTTAAAATAAGGGGTAAAAATTTATTGATTAGCAAAGAAAGAATACAAAGCAAAAGGCCCCAGGCCCATAAAGAACCAACAAGAGATCCACAGGAACCCCATGAAATCCAACTACCTATCTCTATCCTTAATAATTAACTTATCTAAAACCAGAGTATATTTTGGTGATAGAAGATCCCAATCCCCAACATCCCATCTCTTTAGGTGCTCTAAGGCCCACTTGGCCAAACAGTCCGCCACTCTATTCCACTCACAAGGAATATGTCAAAAAGAAACATACTCCAAAGAGAAACAAAGCTCCAAAATCTACTTAACCACAATGGCCAATTGCTAATTAGCTCCATCTACCCTTTGCTCCAACAACATATCAACCATAATCTGTGAATTATATTCACATATGTATTTTTTCCATCCAAGGGAACAAACCCTCTCACCAACACTAAGAATAGCAAGGGCTTTCACAAAATTATTAGTATGGATCCCTTTATAAGTGGAGAAGAAAAACACAACTTCTCCCACACTATCTCTAACAATACCCCCCAATCCTTGCATTACTAGGATTCCCTCTAGAAGACTCATTAGTATTAACCTTCAGAATTTGTTGGGGGAGGAGGGGTCCACTAGCCTTCCTGCTGAAGTTTTTGCTTGGCCTACCAAAGCCGCCTACCAAGAGAGAAACCCAAACCACTGTCAACCAAATTTAGGTTCCTAATAATAGCCAAGTCATTAGGATCCACATAGACTAAGAGATCACATTTTGCTGAAGTAGTCTTCAAGATTTTGTTACAAATCTTTTTCCATACTTTAACCACCCCTAGCCTCGCATCCTAAAAAATCTTCCTATTCCTCTCTAACCAAAGGTACCAAATAATAAAAGTAGGCCCAATAGTCCAAACAATCTAGACAAAAGAGGTCTAAGATGGAGGCCTAGCCAAACTTTCCTAGAAGTCAACCAAGGAAGTGGCATGAATGCAAGAATGATTTCACACCCCCCACCAAAGGTGCCAAAGCTCCCAAGAAAAAGGACACTGGAAGAAGAGATGAGAGACACATTCTTTGTTGTTTTAGCAAAGCAAATAGATAGAAAGGCCCTGGAAGCCTCTCTTCCTTAAATTCTCCCAGGTAAGGCACCTATTTTGAACAACCAACCAAGCAAAGAAATTACACTTGGGCCAAGAGAAATGATTCCAAAACTTTTTCCACAAAGGAACACCAACCTTCTTGTACAACTTTCTATCCAACTGCAAGTAACCTGAGGTAACTGAGAATTTACCTTTTGGATCAGGGCCCCATGCTAGGACATCCCTCCCTTTGAGCAAGTTACACATTCTCCTAGCCAAAATACTAGCAAGATATTGCTGATCCTCCTCACTACCACATGGCGGCCACTCATGATGTTCCTTGCACCACATTACCTCCACATAACCTAGCACCTGAAGAGTCTTAAATTCCGCCACCCTGCTCCACCCAACATCAATCAAACTATTGCAGAGGGTAAGCAAATGAGGGAACATAGTTGAAATAGGGTCTGACCATCCCAAGAATCAAACCAGGAAAGAGCCTTAGAGCCACCATTACAAATCTAGAAAAGGCCATTCTTGATAAGCTTTGACCCTCTTTTGAGGGTATCCCAAATCATAGATCCCTTCCCAAAAGGCTATATCGGGGTACATCAGAGGGTCCACCCCCCAAAGGTATTTGTGAGTGAGTATTCTCGCCCAATCCTGATCTTGGCAAGTGCACAATCTCCAATACAATTTAGCAGCTAAGACCTGACCATTTAGCCCTACAAGCTTTGGTCCAAGGCTACCCTCCTGCTTCAGCCTTTAGACAAATTCCCACTTAACCAGATTCCACTTTGAAAAGGACAAATTGCCAGCCCAAAGAAATTGACAGGCAAGGGCATCAAACTCCTTAATGAAACTTGAGGGAGAAACCTGCGCAAAGCACCTGTAAATAGGGAGGGCTTGAACCAGTGCCAACTTCAAAGGCATCACCCATCCAGCTCATGAGAACCATCTATAAGTCCAGTGATTCACCCTCATGTGGAACTTATCTAGAATATCCTACCATATCTCCCTGCATTGAGACCCCACAACAATGGGAATCCCAAGATACATCAAAGGAAGTGAGCCAATCTGAAAATGAACAATCTCAACAATCCTTCTTTGGATAAGTTGAGGGGTATTGAAGAAGAAGATGGAAGACTTATCCTCATTAATCTTTTGTCTAGAGGTAGCCAAATAGATATCCAAAGCTTTCCTTAAATTCACAACATTAATTCTGGCCAAGCCCATCAAGGCAGTATCATCCACAAACTAAAGATGAGAGTGAGGAGGCAGACTATTACCCCAATTCCATCCTTGAATCAGCCCTTGTCTAACTTGAGACTTGAGAAATCTACCTAGTCCTTCTACCATAATAATAAATAGATAAGGAGATAAGGGATCCCCTTGATGAAGGCCTCTAGATACTCCAAATAACTTAGAAGGATCCCCATTGATAAGAACCTAAAAGGAAGTAGAGGTCACACAACTCATCACCCAATCTACCTACTCCGTGTCAAACCCAAAAGAAAAAAGAACTTTCTACAAGAAGACCCATTTGACCCTATCATAGGCTTTTTCCATATCAATCTTGATGAACATGGCTTTTTCCTTAAAATTTTCCATGGAATGAATGACCTTAGTAGCTATCATGACCCTATCAAGAATTGGTTTACCAGCAACAAATCCCCCTTGTTCTTATGAAATCAACGAGCTGAGCCAAGGCTTAAGCCTTTTTGCCATCAATTTGGTAATAATTTTTTAGATCACATTGTAGAGATCAATGGGCCTCAATTGGTCCAAACATTTAGCACCTTCCTTTTTAGGGATAAGATCTAGAAAATAAGAATTCAATGCCCTTAACATTTGTTTATTTCTTTGTGACTCCTGCACCACCTCTAAAAGATCCAACTTGATAATTTCCCAAAACTCCTAAAAGAATTCTATATGAAAACCATTAGGGCCTAGATCTTTGCCTTTCTTCATTTGGAACACCACCATCTCCAATTCTAGCAGCGAGATGGGAAGCATGAGGGCTACATTCATCTCATTTGAAACTAGCAAGGGAATACAATCAAGAATATGAATTTTATCTTCTCTAGTAGGAGAAGAGTCTTCCGTAAAAAGAGTTGAAAAGAACTGGGATGCCTCACCAAAATTACCACCTAGTGAGGAGAGCTAAGTTCCCTCCGATGAAATAAGAGAGGGAATAAGATTACCATTCCTTCTAGCTTTAACTAAGTTGTGAAAGAATGCAGTATTATTATTGCCTTCCTGAAGCCAGTCAATATGAGATTTTTGCTTTATGAAAATCTCCTCCCACAAATCCCATTCCTCTAATGTCTTAGCTGCTATAGTCTCCTCCCTACTCAAATATTTAGTAAGACCTTGATGTGGTATTTGGCAGGTGATGGTGTCCAAATGAGCATGAGCTATCATTTTATTGTGATGCAGATTGCCAAAGCACTACCTATTACACTTGTTGAGCTTGTATTTCACATACTGAAGCCTTTTGGCAAAAGAATACATAGCCCTACCTTGAGAAGGCCTCCCTTTGTGCCACCAATCACTCATTAAGTCCTAGAAAGATGGATCTCTCAACCACATGAGTTGAAACTTAAAAGAAGGGTTCCTCAGAGCACTAAAGGAAATTGCTAAAAATTTAATCAGCCAGTAGTCTGAACCCTTTCAATCTAAAATTTCTGAGGTGATATTCCACCTATCCCCAATCCAATAACATGAGACTAACAATCTATCCAGACTCTTGGAAATAGCACCTTCACCACATCTTTTGTTGTTCCAAGTGAAGATAACATTACTCATCTTCACATCAATCAAATGCAAATGCTCTGTGTTATCCCATAGGAGATGAGTAGAAGGGTCAAGCCTAATAGTGCCACCTCTTTTTTCTTCCCAGAAATTAATAGCATTGAAGTCACTTGCCACAATCTAAGGAAGCAGGGAAGCAAGTGACTGAACATACTAAACATGAGACCAAAGCTGTGATTTACCAAGGAGATTAGAAGGAGCATAAACACTAGTGAAAAAGACAGATTTCACCAGAGTCTAAGCTATAAGTAGCCACAGAAATAGAAGAGCGGCTCGAGATCCACCAAAGAGGAACAACCTTCCTTGGATTCCAAAAACAGACTACACCACTAGAACTGCCATGAGCCCCTGCACATTGACACAAACCATGTACCCATATTGGGAGATCTATTCAACAACCCATCCATAGTCAACTTAGTTTCCTAAAGACAGATGATATCAGGAGAATGAGTACCAATCATCTCACAAATAGCCTTTTGTCTAGGGATGCTATTCAAACCCCTTAAATTCCATGAAATAACTATCATTTATGAGGCTAGGAGAAATGAGAGTAATTGTTCTTCACCAACCCACCATCCACAAGATTCTCTGCATGTAGTTTAACCATCTTGTGGTCCTTCTTGCAACCCACCTTGGTCAGTTTCTCTGAGGGCCCTTTTTTAAGAGTCTTTGGCTAAAGACCCAAGGTATGCACGGATCCACTACCTTTACCCAATTCTAAAGCCTCCTTCATCAGTGAAGAAACTAGATCAGCAACATCACCCACAACTTTTATAACTAAAGTTCCTTCTGAGTTAGGACCAAATGATAGTCAGAGGGATGATTCTGTAGCTAGCGGATCCTCCTGCACAACCACCCTAGGCAAATCCTAAGTATCCATTTCCTTGTCTTCTTGCAAGGCTACTCCCATGGATCCAACCCCAGACTGTAGGTCCATTAGGACTCCTTCCTCCTAAACTAAGTCCCCAAAGCATAAAGATACTTAAAGACCCCTACAGTTTACCTATCCTTGAGGGTTCTCTTTAGACCTCTCCTCCTATTATGAGGCTTAACCTAATTAAATCCCTCCTTATCAGCAGCCCCATCAACCAAAGGAGCCTTCCCTTTATCTTTATTAGGGCCAAAATTAAAGGATACATTAGCTGTAGTCGATGCCTGAGAGAGTCAAGGGCATTTCCTTTGTAGATGCCCATACTCATGACAAAATTGACATTGAAAAGGAAGGGTTTTGTAGTCGAGCTGCTAGATCCAAGAAGAGGATCCAAGACAAATTTACATAGATTCTGGCAAAGGGTAATTTAAGTCAATTTCTACACAAATATGGGCATAAGAAATTACTTTTTCATCCAAAGTTTGCTGAGCCAAGCCGAATGACTTGCCAAGTGAAAGAGAAATCATATGAAGGATGTTGGTCCTCCAAAACCTGAGTGGAAGCATAGAAAGATGAACCCAAACATGGACCTTTGTAGAGAGCTCCTCCACTGAGTTGAACCCTACATGCTAGGGTTTCATGAAAAACCCAACCTGATTGAAGAAATAAGGACCACCTTCAAAAGCCTTATTTCTTTCTTACATACATAAAAACACAACCAAGAAGTAATTATTCATAGCCATCATTAACTCCATATCTCCATCGGGGTTCCAAACCCTCCAAGTCCAAGATTCCAGAGTTGGCAATGAAAGATGAAGACCCACAAACTTACAAATAAGAGCATGATTACTCAAGTACTCCACATCCTCCGAGACCGAATCAGACTATATCATCAAGATAGGATGCTCTTGACTTCTCTCCAAACAACAATGAACTTTTTTGAGTCTAGGTAATACACTCCTAGATGCAGAGCCCACACCAACTGACAACTTCTCTAGGTGCTCCAAAGACCTTTCATGTAAAGAGGGAGATAGGTCCATCATGTCCATGTCTTCAAAGATCTCCAAAGATGGGTCGATACCACCTTTCTCCATCTCAAAACCCCAGCCAGGAGAAGTGAAGAGCAAAGGCTAAAAAAAAGGGATTCACAATCCCAAAGCCCACAAACACTAAAGTTAAGTTGATTCAAGAAGATCAAAGACCTTCCACCGTACAAAGGAGCCCTCCACATAGCAACTGAAGGGAAAGAAAATAGAAAAAAACTGAGCAAATACCACCTCAATGACACCGTACAATGCTTTGCCATCTCCCTAGCACTACCCATAGCAACAGACCCCCTACCCACTTCATAACAAAGAACAAAAAGGACAAGAGAGAGTGTAGCTAGGGTATCCCCTAGCCCACGTTGTAGGAACTCTCTACCACCATCGCCATCAATACCAACCAAAATAATTATCTTCCAATTATAATACATTCTACTTAATATACAATAGAAATTTATAATTTATTGTTCACTTTTGTTTATGCAGTTTGTTTTATGCACGTATATAAGCCATTGTATACAAGTACATTCACAGTTTAATTTTTTTTGTTCCTTACGTTGCCCTAGAATCTAAACTTGAAAATTTTAAATTTCACTGAGTCTCTCCTATATACCCTTAGCCTGCTAGCTCACAACAAACAATTAATTTTCCAAATCCTTTCATGAGCTTGACCATAACTCCATTTACCCAGTTTTTTTGCTAAATAACTTATCATTTGCAAAATTTTAAATTTCACATTCTTTATGCTATGTTATGTGACACTTGATTTCCCCTTTGTTATCATTAAGTCATAGGTTTTCTGAACTTCACAACCCACGACTCAAGGTTAGAAAGTTCTTATTTTCTGTGACTTCCTGATTCCTTTCGGCAATATGAAAGTCAACTCTATTAAAATCATATATACAAAAAAAGTTCAAAACTTTATGGAATAAAGCTCTTTGTTGCCGTGTCAGAAATTTTCGTAACCCCCAAACTCTTGATTCAAGGTTCTAAAGTTCTTAAAAGCGGCGACTTCGCGACTTGGAGAGTTTCAAACTTGATTTTTGAAGGATAAATTTAGGGTTTTCAAAAAGGGCTTTTCCATCGACGCTCTGATAGACATTAAGGAAGTGTGGACTCATGGCCTTTAGCAATCACAGAAAAAGGATTTGTTGAAGAAATATTTAGAATTTTTCAACCAAATGCAATTGGCAGGTGTAGAACCAAATTCCACGACCACTGCCAACACTCTTTGAAGCCTGTGCTAGATTTAATACTCATTTCAATGGCCGAATCTTGTCAAATGTTATCATCAAAGAAATGTTGTTATGTAGGACTGATAGCTTAAAAAAATTTCATACAAATGCGATCCACATGTATGATAGTCCATCAAGGCATGATGGCAAACAGCCGACTTCTAGACTCCCCCTTTGTGTCAGGAAAGTTCAAAGTTTTGAATATTACTATCGTAGTTCAGAAGATCATAAGGACTCTAGTGCCGTGACTTCTTTCATTGTTAGGAATTTTCAAATTTTCTAAACCCTTCATTAATGCTCAAAGTTTAGAATCTATTTCAACCCCTAACTAGTCAGCATCTTCACACTATCCATTTTTCAAGGTATCGTCAGCCCATCAGATTGCTCATGTGGTATACAATGAGAATGTCTTTTCAGGAGTTATGATATTTCAGCTCAAATCTTGAGACTCATTGTTCAAGGTACAAAATCAACGAGGCATTAATTACCTCTTAAATGACAAGTGTAACGGAGCTCATTAAGGTGCTGGCATGACATTAGCAAGTTTAAAAACCATCATTACTCCCTAACGTGATTAAGTAAAGGTGGTGGTGCTCTCTGAGTTCAATTTTCTTGCCAGCTAAGCTATTCTTTAGAATGGGACTTTCTACCAACAATGAAATTTGGGATGATGAACCTTTGCCTGTTCTACAACCTGATTTACAATGGCCTGAGGAGGAATAGATTTATATCATCTCTCAGTTACACACAGTAGCTTGGAAATAAGAAAACCAATTATACTGAATATCACAGGACAATCGACGTTTTGGAAGAAGAACATGCTGAACTACATCAACTCTTTCTAGAAATTTGTTTAGAATTAGGGGCTAGAGAAGCCTAATGCCACTTGTCTTGAAGTCCTTTGTAATTAGTGATAGTTATTGCTATTTTTGATATGGTGTAACTATTTCCATTTTTAGGAGGTCACTTTCTTGATAACAGTTATTCGAAAAGGACCATTTTGGGAACAGTTTTATGTTTTTTTGAAGTTATAAAAAAGGCAAATCGAAAGAGTAAGGGGGGATCTTTATCTTTTTCAACTATTCTGTGTAACAAGGGAAAGGGGAATAATTATATTTTTTGTTAATTTGTGATCAGTTGTAATTCTCTTGACTCAATTTATGTGCAGAGGAACTTATCAAAGACTTTGAAGTTTTAGATTCAAGAAATGAACTATGTTTTTAGAACTGTGTCTGTAAATATTTTCTTTGGTTGCAATTGTTCCTGTGTTAACTTGTAATCAATCTTCAATTTACCTCTATTATGTATGATTGAATCTGAATTACTAGATACATATCTTGCCTATGTTTGGTATGTATTAAGGGGAATATGAGTGTCTTTTATTTAATCTAATATTATCTATCAGTGTGGGATAAATAGGCTTTGTATTGATTGTCTGCATCCACTTCATTCCAAAGTAATTGTTCACATCTATCTTATGGTTATGAATAGATGTTAGTATAGGTTTCCTGCTTTCTAGTTAAAAGCATAGCCTGTATTTTAATTCATTACATATCTTAGGAGGGAGTTGTACCTCTAAAATTTATAGGAAAGTTGTCAATTCCATGGCAACTTCTCCAATTGTTGGTACTATTTGTCCTTCTTCCTGGGCGTGTTGAGTCATTTTTTGTAGTTATTTGTGAGGGACAAATCTATTAACCAACATATTTTTGGTGACTCTACTAGGTTGGAAAAGATTGGTGTTGCATCCTTATTCTCTAGTAAATTGAAGATACCTCATCAAATGAGTGAGGTTGGCGACTCTGTTTTATATGAAGATCTCATAAAATGGTTCGATGCCAGGCAAGCCAAAGAAATTGGTTTAAAGCCAAAAGAAGACCTATGCCAACAATTGAAGACATACTATCTAAAAAAGATGAAATAATTCATTTATTATGGAATAATCTCTAAGTCAGCATCTCTGAAACAAAGAAGAGAAAGATGCATCCATCTAAAGATTATAAATCTGCATCACTGCTCAGAAGTTTGCATGACAGGTTTTATTCTCTCAAATACTTTAAACAAAAGATTCATGAGGACCAATTTTCTTATAACTTCTCTATTTTTAATGATCAAGATTTTGTGCAAGTGTTTGTTGAACCCAAAGATTTGTTGTTGTCACAAAATCACAATCTGCAACAAGAAAAAGTTTTAAGCCAGATTGAAAATGAACCCAATGTCACTCTTATTCCAAACTAGTGTCTGGAGAAATCAAATGATGAATTCTTATGTAGAATCTTGGATGGAGATGGTCACATTATAGAAATTGAAATGGATGCAGCCAGAGATGTCTCCAACGATATGAAAGAAGGTATGAATGATTCTATATTTTCTCTTGAATCAGAAATATTTGATTTTGACATGGATGAAAAAGACCAAATAATAGAAAGTGTTTCATATGAGCCTAAGAAAGAGTTCTTAAATTCAAACATGGATGTCTTTGTTTTTTATGATGGTGATTTAACATTGGAAGAGATGAAACAATCAAATCTTTGTACTTCTCCTGAATACTTAGTATTTGAATTTCTTTGTGAAGAAGATGGAAAGTCACAAGAAGAGGTATGGGACATTGCACAAGCTCATATGGTCTCATTTCAATTTGCTATTACCTATGATGCTGATTCAATAAATGGGATGTATGCATGGAAAAGTAGGGCTGAAAATTTTGATAATGTGATGATTGAGGCTGGTGATGAAATAGATAAATTACATTCCCAATTTGTCTCTCCTCTTGGTGATGATTTTCTTTGTTCAAGAAAAGAAGAAATTTTTTCTGTCAAACCTGATCCCATGCTCATAGAATGTGATATTCAAAAATCACAACCAATAGTCACATTTTTGGAGTTTGATTCCTCATGCCATCTGCAGAAAGAATGTTTGATTTTTGATGTTTTATTTCCAAGTCATGGTGTAGATAATGGATTTATGATTGATACATAGCTGGAATGTGAAGTTGGTCAAGTTTCGTCATTGAATCATGAAGACATGGCTGCAAAAAGAGGTTAGAATTGATCTTTCATTTGAATCTTTTCATCTTAAAACTATAGATGCTAAAAGTTTTAAACAAAAATCAGAAGACAATGTTAAGAGTAGTCATGATAAACTTGCTGAAAGTGAGCAAATGAATGAGTGTGTTGAATCTCAAATTGTTTATATTCCTAACTAGTGTTTAAATGCATCTGAGGATGAATTTTTATGTGGAGAAGAGGTCACCATATCTGGTTTGCAAAGTGTGAATGAATGTGATTTGGTGAATCATGAAATTACTGAGTCAAAAGAGATTGTTCCAGTCACAGGTGATGTTATTTGCAATGATCCACTTCTAGTTTTACATAAGACACATGTGGCTAGTGATAGTTCTTCTAGCGATTCAACTAGTTGTTTCTAGGCATGGGATATCGATTTACCTACTGCAGAGAGAGGTAATTATATGCAGAAAAATGTAGGGGCAGCCAGAGAAGATTCTTTATCTTATGATTTGTGTATGGGTTGTCCATTCTGGGGGCTGATTTCTCCTTGTTTGAAAAATCAAGTGCAATATGATTTTCCACATGGGTAAGTGCAAGAAAATGAGTTCATTTTTTGGCCAAAAAGTGGAAGTGTTTTTCCTATTTTTCAAATTTTGTCGTACTTGGAGTGACAATTTGAAGCACTTGCACATAAAATATTAAGATGATGTAAAAATAAGAAATGTAGGATTTTGTTTCTAGTTGAAATAAATAATTTTTTCTAATACCCAGATGATGCAAGTTGGTGTTTTATTGGATGTACAAAAAGTGGCTTTTTAAAAGTCCCCTATTTTTTCCAAAAGCATGCATGTGTACGACCAACATAATTTGACCTAAATTAATGTATTTTTCTAGTTCCTTTTTTGGAAAGATTCTCAGGATGTTGAATTTTGGTCAAGATATTTTTTTGTAATTTTTTGATAAATATCTTTTTTATTAATTTTTTAATGGCCCCAATCAGAGCCTGTTGTTGCCCTAGAATCTAAACTTGAAAATAAATTTCAGTGAGTCCCTCTTGTATACCCTTAGCCTGCCGGCTCACAACAAACAATTAATTTTGTAAATCCTTTCGTGAGCTTGACCATAACGCCGTTTTCCCAGTTTTTATGCTAAATAACTTATCATTTGCAAAATTTTAAATTTCACATTGTTTATGCTATGTTATGCGACTCGCTTGCTTTCCCCTTTATTATCGTTAAGTCGTAGGTTTTCTGAACTTCACAACTCGCAACTCAAGGTTAGAAAGTTCTTAATTTCCACGACTTTCTAATTCCTTTTGGTAATATGAAAGTCGACTCTATTAAATCATATTTACAAAAAAGGTTGAAAACTTTATGGAATAAAGCTCTTTGTCACAGTGTTAGGAATTTTCATAACTCCTGAACTCTTGATTCAAGGTTCTAAAGTTCTTAAAAGTGGCGACTTGGCAACTTGGAGAGTTTCAAACTTGATTTTTTAAGGATAAATTTAGGGTTTTCAAAAAGGGCTCTTCCATCGACGCTCTGACAGACATCAAAGAAGTGTGGACTCATCGCCTTCGGCAATCACAGAAAAAGGATTTGTTGAAGAAAGCTTTAGAAGTTTTCAACCAAATGTAATTGGCAGGTGTAGAACCAAATTCCACGACCACTGCCAAGACCCTCTGAAGCCTGTGCCAGATTCAATACTCATTTTGGTGGTAGAATCTTGTCAAATGTTATCATCAAAGAAATGTTATTAGGTAGGACTAATAGCTTTAGAAACTTTCATACAAATACGATCCATGGGTATGACAGTCCATCAAGGCATGATGGCAAATGACCAGCTTCCAGACTCCTCCTTTGTGTCAGGAAAGTTCAACGTTTTGAATATTACTATCGCAGTTTGAAAGATCATAAGGACTCCAGTGCCGCGACTTCTTTCATTGTCAGGAATTTTCAAAATTTCTAAACCCTTCCTTAATGCTCAAAGTTTAGAATCTATTCCGACCCTCAACTAGTCAGTATCTTCAAGGTATCTATTTTTCAAGGTATCGTCAGCCTATCAGATTGCTTGTGTGGTATACAATAAGAATATCTTTTTAGGAGTTATGATATTTGAGCTCAAATCTTGAGACTCATTTTTCAAGATACAAAATCAACAAGGCATTAATTACCTCTTAAATGACAAGTGTAATGGAGCTCATTAAGGTGGTGGCATGATATTAGAAAGTTTTAAAACCATCATTACTCCCTGACGTGATTAAGTAAAGGTGGTGATGCTCTCTAAGTTCAATTTTCTTCCTAGCCAAGCTATTCTTCAGAATGGGACTTCCTGCCAAAAACAAAATTTGGGATGATGAACCTTTGCATGTTCTACAACCTGATTTACAATGGCCTGAGGAGGAGCATATTGATATCATTTCTTAGCTACGTACAGTCGCTTGGAAAGAGAAAACTAGTTATGCTGAATATTGTAGGACAATCAACATTCTGGAAGAAGAAGAAGAACATGCTAAACTACGTCAACTCTTTCTAGAAATTCGTTTTGAATTAGGGGCTAGAGAAGCCTAATGCCACTTGTCTTGAAGTCCTTTGTAATTAGTGATAGTTATTGCAATTTTTGATATGATGTAACCGTTTCCATTTGTAGCAGGTCACTTTCTTGATAATGGTTATTTGAGAAGGACTATTTTGGGAACAGTTTTATGTTTTTGGGAAGTTATAAAAAAGGCAAATCAAAAGAGTAAGGGGGCATCTTTACCTTTTTCAACTGTTCTGTGTAACAGGGGAAAGGGGAATAATTTTAGTTTCTGTTAATTTGTGATCAGTTGTAATTCTCTTGACTCAGTTTATGTGAAGAGGAACTTATCAAAGACTTTGCGCTTTTAGATTGAAGAAATGAAATATGTTTTCAGAACTGTGTGTCTATAAATATTTTCTTTGGTTGCAATTTTTCCTTTGTGAACTTGTAATCAATCTTCAATTTACCTCTATTATGGATGATTGAATCTGAATTACCAGATATGTATCTTGCCTATGTTTGGTATGTGTTAAGGGGAATATGATAGTCTTTTATTTAATCTGATATTATCTGTGGGTGTGGGATAAATAGGCTTTGTATTGTTTGTCTGCATCCACTTCATTCCAAAGTAATTGTTGGCATCTATCTAATGGTTATGAATAGATGTTAGTACTATACCTTTCCTACTTTCTGGTTAAAAGCATACCCTATATTTTCATTCATTGCATATCTTAGGAGGGAGCTATACCTCTAAAATTTAGAGGAAAGTTGTTAATACCATGGCAACTTCTCCAAATGTTGGTACTATTTGTCCTTCTTCCTAGGCGTGTCGAGTCATTTTTGTAGTTATTTGTGAAGGACAAATCTATTAACCAACACCTTAATATTTAACAAATATTTATTCTAAGGAACAAATTCAACTTTATCTATGTTAGTCATAGTTGTGTTTAGTATAAACCAAACTTGCACTCAAATTCAACCCTAACAACTATAACTTTCACCAACCCAATAAAATCATGATGTATTCAAATTAAAAGAATTTTTTGATCCTAAATTGTTATCCCACCTTTCTCTAAATTATTGTCATGGTTCATCTATTTACTAAACAATAAATACTACTATTAAAATACTACAAAGGGAAGTACTCACCACTAAATGACACTTTGTACTTTTATGTAGATTTTCTTAAATGATTTGAAAATTTATATACATTCACTATTACATAAAATTGAGAGTTTAATATATTATTCATATATGAAAATGAATATCCAAATTTTCTTTGGAGGATGTTGTTTCAACTATAAATATGTCATATCCTTGTTAAAAGCATGAAAACATTTCATTTAATATTTAAAGCATGGACAACCTAGAACAAAAGTGAGTGTAGGCTATCGGGGCAGACAAATAGCTACAAGCTCCATTAGAGCATATATGACCTCCAACAACTACTGTTTAACTATAATTGACATGCATTTCAATTGCCCAAGGGAAAACTTGAAGATGGATAGACAATTTGATGGTGTAGGTATGGGTGCGAAGGTAGAAAATAAAAGTAGTAGCTAGGGAGTGCTGGAGAGAGGGACGTCCATTAAAGTGATAAGGAATATCATGTGTTTTAGAGTTTTCAAGGGAGAGAGTTGACAAAGACTTTTGTTGATCATCTCTTTGAAGCTCTTTCCGTAGCCAGACTACATATCCTTTTAGACAACATCAATTTGGAAAAGGGGGATATAATTGGGTTGAGCTTGGAAAGAGAAATCAAGAGTAGTGCAATACACATTCCTATAATCTCTAAAGGCTATGCAGACTTAGTATGGTGTCTCAAGGAGGCTTACACCATGGTGAGTAGACCAAGTTGGATGATTCCTCCTTTATGATGTGCTTGGAACTCATGTTAGACATCCTCAAGGAAACTCCAATCCATATAGAAAATCATTTCAAAAACATTATGAATGTTTAGATCAATACCAAATTTAGAGCAAAACATGCCCTTCAACACATCTATCTAGGTCTAAATCTTTATGGCCATTCAGATGCATATGAAAGAAAAAGAAAAGTGATTGATGGGTGGAAGCATGCAGCTGTTCTTAAGTATCATCCACTTCAATAGTCAAAGGTCAATTTTGACCATTAAAATAAGGACAAATATTTACCACTTTTTGTTGTGAATGAGGTGCAAAATTGTTGTTGGTTGTTTGACCATTGAAGTGGATGATATTTAAGTAGAATGGAAGCATGCCCTTGAAAAGATCTATTCTTGTCTAGGGTGGTCCGTGGATATAACTAGAGGCTTCAAAGCTCATCTAATGAAGAAGGTGACAAAGTGCCATTATAAGTTGTCAAGCACATAATGGGATTGGAAATCTTTACCAAGGATCTCATTCAAAATTAAATCTAAATTCATTGGGAGGTGTGACCTTAAAGATGAAGTATGGAGTATTGGTGGTATTAGCAAGGCCATAGTTGTGTAGGCCATGTACAATCAAGTTTCTAGTAAATTTGACACTGCTTCCTTTATATTTAATGTCAGTGCCACTACTATAGATGTTGAATGTGAAACCCAACAGTCACTCTTGACTCTTGACTCTTCACATTCTGTAATGTTTACTTATATAAAGCATGCTACTGTATTGTGATGTATTGAGAGATAGTGAATAATATATTGCCCTTCTTGAGAGTGGATGTAGCCTTTATGGTGAACCACTGTAAATTTACATTGTGTTCTTGTTTATGCATCTCCATTTTTGTTTTCCTGCCATTTATTGTTTAACAATTGGTATCAGAGTTGGTTGTGCTCAATCACTTGGCAGGAGAGATTTGAGTTTGAGTGGGAGCAATGTCGATTGAAGAAGGAAAGATCAAAAGGTTCAATGTCCATAATTATCCATTGTGGAAGATGCAGATGGAAGATTATCTATACCAGAAAGATTTGTGGAGACCATTACATGGTAAAATGAAGAAGCCAACAAATATGTCAGATGAAGATTGGGATATTTTGGATAGAAAAGAACTAGGAATGATTCGATTGTGCTTATCTCCATCTATGGCATTTAACATATCTAAAGCAACCAAATTTGTTGAGTTAATGAGAATTTTGGACAACTTATATGAGAAGCCATCAACATCGAATAAGGTATTTTTAATAAGGTGATTGTTTAATATGAAAATGGTTGAAGGTAGTTTTGTAGCTGAACATTTAAATAATTTTAACAAAATTTACAAATCAGTTAGCTTCTGTAAAAATAAGTTTTGATGAAGAAGTTCGGGCTCTTTTAATTTTATCCTCTTTGCTAGAAAGTTGGGATAGCTCAGTTATGGTAGTTAGTAATTATGTTTCTGGTTCAAATATGTTAAAATTTGATGATGCTGTTGGTATAATTTTGAGTGAAGAAATGCGTAGGAAGAGCATGGGTGAGACTTCAACATCAGGTAGCGCTTTGAATGTAGAAGATACAGGAATATTAAAAGAAAGAGAGAAGAGTCCAACAGAGTGTGGAAAATTGCAAGGAAGATCAAAATCTAAAGGTAGAGACTGTGTTTGCTATTTTTGTATCAAGCAAGGTCACATAAAAAGGAATTGTTGGTCTTACAAGAAATCCTTAGAACAACCAAAAGAAGTTGTAGCCAATGTAGCATACCAAGAAGATGCAGGTGTTCTTATTTTAACTGAAGAAGAAATTCCAACTAATGTTTGGGTACTTGATTGAGGATCATCATTTCATGTCACTCCTTGCAAGGAATATTTCAAAAATCTACAATTTGGTGACTTAGGTAAGGTTTTTCTTGGTAACAATGATTCTTGTGATATTCTTGGAAAAGGGGATATTTCATTAAAACTGAAAAATGGAAATAGTTGGTTATTACATGATGTTAGATATGTTCCCCAACTCAAAAAAAATGTAATCTCAGCTAGACAATTTGGTTCTCAAGGTTATGAAATTAGTTTTGAATCAAATAGATGCAAATTTAAAAGGGGGGCCTTGGTAATTGCAAAGGGCAGAAAATTAGGCATCTTGTATAAATAGAAAGTCATGTGGAAGTGGGAGTTGTTCATCCTACTTCAGATTCATCATTATGTGAAATATGGTCTTCCCGTTAAAGGTTTTTGGATCAATTAGATGTTGAAATTAATTTTGTTATTAATGATTTCCTTAGTATGTTGGAATTTGATAGTGAAATTTTTGGGGATCAGTTAGATGATGCCAAAGAACCTGAGGTAGATGAAATTGATGGAAACCCCAAAAAGTTGGAGTCTCTTCTTGCAGTAGTAAATAGTAATGACAATAGTAACATTGAACATGTTCTTGCAGGTCAAAATTCTCTCTCAGATGTCCTACTTAGCTCACCTATATTTATTGGAGGTGGAGAAGGTGCAAGTGGGATTGTTGTAGTTGCAACTGCTAGTTCTGCCACTGCTGCTAAGGTGAATGCTAAGAGGGAAAAGGAATTGTTTGTGGAGCTAGAGACTATGAAAGAGTCGCTAGATGCAACATATGCCAATCACATGTCTGCTAAGGATGATAAGGTTGCTACCAATGTTCAGTTGGAGCCTGAAGCTAAAGAAGTAGCTACATTGGCAGCCAAGGCTAATCAAGAAGTTCAATTGTTGAAAAAGGAGTTGCAAATGCCAAAGATCTTCAATCAAAGCTATATGAGAGTCAGGATTTGTTGGAAAAACTCAGCTCTGAGCTACAAAATGCTAAGGAATTTGAGTCCAAGGATGCAATGCTAGCTACAGAGGCTAACGTAAAACTTGAGAGAGTAAGGGAGGCTAAGAATAAGACCTTTGAATCCCTTATGTCAGCAACCACTGAGCTGGAGGAGGCAGAAATGTGTCTGGAAAAGGCCAAGGCCAATTCAACATCTCTAAGTGACATAGTGAATTCATTGAGGAATGAACTTGAAAGAATAAAGAAAGAGCTAGAAGATGTAGATATGCATCATTAAAAGGCTTTGATTGAATCAGGATCTATTACAGAATATCTGGAAGCAATGAAGATGGAACTTGGTTGGAGCAGAGTAGATGTGGTTAAAGCATAGTAGAAGGAGCAACTTGGAGTTTCCAAAGTATCTTAGTTGACAAAAGAGATGAATGCAATCAGAGATGAACTTCAACAAGCTCTAGAAGCAGAGGAAAAAAGTAAGGCCATGGTTGACCTTGTATTGGACCTACATGAAGTGACTACAGGAGTTGGTGATGCAAGACATGTGGTTGAGGCTACACATGAAGATTTAAGGACTATAAAATTGGAAGCAGAGCCTTAGAAGGATGAATTAGAAGATGCAGATTCTGAAATGTATGGAGGGGTGGATGAGCAGTTTGATAAGGTGCTTAAGACTGATTGGTTCATGCCTAATAAAGGATTCACTGGTGCTACTTAGAGAGGCGGGCCAAGGGATAGGCCCATGGAGTTTTCAAAGTGACGATAGGAATTGAAATGCAGCAGATATCATTGTTCATAGCAGCTGCTATTGGGTTTCAAGTGGGAGATTGTTGAATGTGAAACCCAACAGTCACTCTTGACTCTTGACTCTTCACATTCTATAATGTTTGCTTATATAAAGCATGATGTTGTATTGTTGTGTATTGAAAGATAGTGAATAATATATTGCCCTACTTGAGAGTGGATATAGCATTTATGGTGAAACCCTATAAATATATATTGTGTTCTTGTTTATGAATCTCTATTTTTGTTTTTTACCATTTATTTTTTAACAATAGACAACACATGCCTTAAAATTTGTAGAAACAAATTCTTGAAGATTTAACCAACTATGATGGAAAAGTGTAGAGTGTTGAGAAAGGAATATCTTCTTTTAGAGATTGGTTGGGAGGAAGACGTGTGCTTCTCATTTTAGATGATGTGGATGCTAATGCCTATTCAGTCTAGTGCATCTTCAAAATTACAAAGAAAATGGAGGACAATTTTGAAAATAAAATGGTGTCCAAGGCAATGGAAGATAGAGTTCAGCACCTAAAATTAGAAATACTTTCAACATCATTTCTAGAGCTAAGTATATTACTCCTTTGCAATTACCCTTCTAAATTAGTATTGAGTTTTGAGATATTTATTCTGGGAGCTGGAAAAAAATAATTAATCTAAGATAGCTATGGAATGTTAGGTGAAAGTTTAACCAGAGTTTCATAAACTATCCAATTGTCAGTCTAGCAAGTAGAAAAAGAAATATTAGGTAATAGTTCAAATAATCAAATATCAGTCTCTTCCACTAGTGACCCATAAAATGGCATGGTGTCAAACATTAGGAGTCAAAATCCAACTCCTCTCTTGCAAGGAGATCGAATGGTCTCCCAAGGTCTCAAGGGTTACCCAGTCACAATGAGATAGAATGATGCATCAGACTAATGTATTTCATTTAACAAAGGGCCTAGATTAGATTCCTATCATACTATGATGTCTACCTTAGTTTGACGTGTTCTAAAATTTAAGAAACAAAAAATACTATTATTTACAAGACTAAATATATTTACTTATTTTAGAAACTTATTTATAATAGAGTTATTTTATAAAAATGAAATGAGAGAAACTAAAGCTAAAAAGTTCAATCTATTAAACTTGACTAAAATATTTACATGCTCTACATCTATTATTAATAGAAAATTAAACTAAAACTAAAAAAGTGGTAAACTAATATGTTTAACAACTAATACTAACTATTTAAACTTAATTGAACAATAAGATTTGTACATATATTTTTTAGGTCACTATATATTCCCAGAATAAAGAGAACTCATGTTAAGTGCTTTATTAGAGAAATTTGAAAGACATAAATAAAAGGAAATGAAAGTCTGTTCTACTCTATTCTAGGATAAAAAAAATGAAAAAGAGTGAAGGGTAAAGAGGAGATAAAAGATCTTGTTGTCCTCAATCGAGAGACCTGATTTGCCACCCAAACCAATGTTGAAGCAGTCTTGATTTTGTAAGGAAGTTAAAGTAGCGAAAATAACTTCCTACGCCAATCTTGAGGAGAAACATAATGCAAAACTTTTTAAAAACTGATCTAACAGCTACAGAAATTCTAGAAACACATTTAAAACATGAAATAAACAATAAAATAGAAAACACCAGATATGCATGGGGAAAACCCTTTCAAGTGAAAAACCCCACACTCCAAAAGCCTGCTCAATGTACTCTAAATACAATAACAAGATTACATACACTTGCAGAGCAAGTTTATTATAGGAGTATCACCCGTAATCATCTCTGGAAGAATTCTGGCAGCATTCCGGCATCATAACAATACCTACAAACTCACACATATACAAACTACTCCTCAAGCCTCCAATTTATAGACTTCTGGCTATACAAGAAACCATCTCTATTTTACAAAACCATGTGCAAAACTTCTTACCCAAGATTCCAGTCTAAAAATAAGCTCTCACGTCCAAAATGAAATCACCTAATTTTGACCCTTACAGATGTCATAGAATCTATCATAATATGCCTAAAAATAGGCCTTCCATAATATACCACCATGTGGGCATCTTTTGACGCCTAATAAACCAATTTTCAAAGCACCGACAATGTCTAACAGCTGTAGGAAAATATTAAATGAAAAATATGCAGCAAGGTTGAGACACATTCTCCCACTTGTTGAATACCTTGCAAGAGCTAGGGGAATCACATCATCATGGATCAAATGCTAGGGGGCAAAAGGCCCATAGACTTAGAACACCACCTAAATTTTGTTGTGCTCATGGGCTTAGTTAATGCATCTGCAACATTTGCCACAGTCTCTACCTTTTCTAGCTTCACCCTGCCATCCTCGACCATATCTCTCATGAAGTGATACTGAACATCAATGTGTTTGGTCCTGGCATGAAAAGTCAAGTTCTTCGTAGGGCAGATTGCATTCTGACTGTCACAATAAACTGTAGCTACACCCTATTTCAATCCAATATTTGAACACAAATGCTTCATCCAAATGGCTTCTTTACAGGCACGAGTAGCTACCATGTACTCTACCTCAGTATTGGACAAAGCGACCACATCCTTTTGCTTTCTCATCCAACTGATTGCATCACCATTAAGAGTAAAAACATATGCACTGGTGGATCTACTATCGACAACACCAGCCGAGTCTAAATCCACAAAACTGTGAATACTCAAGGAATGTTGATCCCCTATACCATGAAAACAAATAGAGTACTCTGTTGTACCTCACAAATATCTGAAGACCTTTTTTATTGTATCCCAATGTACTCTTCCAGGATTAGACATAAAAGGAGAAAGAACTCCCACTACTTGGGCAATGTCTAGTCTTATACAAAGCATTGCATACATTAAGCTTCCAACTACAATCTGGAAAGGCACTATACTCATGTCTTCCATCTCTAATGGGGATGTAGGACATTGTAAAATAGAGAGCTTCATTCCCAATGTAACAGGAACACAAAGTGGTTTACAATCCTGCATGTTAAACCTTTGCAAAACTAAACAAACATACTCTGGCCAAGCCATAGCTTTCTATTCTCATGATCTCTTCTAATCTCCATCCCAAGTATGTTTTTTGTTTCACCGGGATCTTTCATTTCAAATTTTGCAGACAGTTGAGATTTCAATTCTGCAATCAAACCTTTCACTTTGCCAATAAACATCATGTCATCAACATATAAAGCAATTACCAGGAAACAATCACCATTAGATTTAAAATATACACAGTGATCAGAATTAGACTGTACAAATCCAAAACTCAACACATAAGTATCAAACTTCTGGGACCATATCCTAGGACTTTGTTTAAGGCCATATAGAGATTTCTTGAACTTACAGACCAACTTGCTTTTACCTTTCACCGCGTAGTGCTCTAGATGTGTCATATAGATTTCTTCCTCCACATGACCATGAAGGAAAGAAGTTTTCACATCCATTTGTTCAACCTCTAGGTCATAAGTTGCTGCAATAGATAACAAAAACCCAATGGATGGCATTTTATCAATAGGACAAAATATCTCATCGTAATCAATACCCTCAACCTAAGAGTATCCCTTCGCAACCAACTGTGCTTTATACTTTTCAACATTTCCATCTGAACTAATATTTTTATTAAAGACCCATTTACATCCAACAAGTTTACGTCCTTCAGGAAAAGGTACAAGGGCCCATGTATCATTTCTTTCAAGGGTTGCCATCTCTTCATCCATGGCTATTTTCCAAAACTCTACATCATTCATACCCAAAGCCTCTCACAGAGATCTTCATTCAACAATGTTAGCACTCAAAGCAAACATACACTTCCAATCATCAGGTGAATACCCATACCTTTCAGGTGGTTGCCTATGCCTTGTAGAACTTCGAATAAGCTGAGGTGGAGGTTCTTGCACTTGTTCCTCCTCTTCTCCCTCTTCTAAAGATCCAGATCTTGATGAGTTGTCCCTAACTTCTTCTCTATCTTGGGGCCTCAATTCAACTTTCTCAAGTGTAGAAGGAAGTTGAATCACATTTTTTTCATGTTCACTTTCTTTATGCTGTTCTGGCTGAAAAGTAACAGGAGAAGATTTAGTCTCTCTAAAAATAACACTTCTGGAATAAATTACCTTATGTGCAACAGGGTCCCAAAGCTTGTATCCTTTCACACCATAGCTATAGCCAATGAAGATACATTTGACAACCTTAGAATCCAACTTTGTTCTCTTCTTCTTAGGTACATGTGCATATACCTTACAACCAAAAACTCTCAGATGTCTAAGTGAAGGATTTTTCCCCGACCACGCCTCCATTGGCATTTTATCAACAAGCGTTGATGTAGGACATCTATTTATCAAATAACAAGTAGTGGCAACAGCTTCAACCTAAAACTTTTGTTCTAGACTAGCTCCACTCAACATGCTCCTAGCCTTCTCCATCAATGTTTTGTTCATTCTTTTTGCAACTCCTTTCTCCTGCAAAGAATATAGAGTTGTCTTTTGTCTTTTAATCCCGCAATCTATTTAAAATCTATCAAAATCTATAGAATAGTACTCACCATCATTGTCATTCCTCAAAGATTTAATTTTCTTTCCAGTCTGAGTTTCTACCATCGCCTTGAACTCCTTAAAACAATTGAAAACTTCAGATTTACTCTTTAAAAAATATACCCATGTTCTCTTACCAAAATCATCAATGAAAGTAACATAATAAACTAATTTACCAATAGAAGCTGTAGACACCCAAAATTGTCCCAACTTTGTCCATGTCTAGCAACACCTTGTTAAAAACATCACTTAAACATCATGTAGCATTTTGTCCTAAATCCCACTCTTAACCCCACTTATTCCATTAGCCAATTAATTAAATAAATTTTATTTATTTAATTAAAATCCCATTCAATCCCATCCTAATCCCATTATCCAATTAATTAAATAAATTTTATTTGTTTAATTAATATCCAACTCATATCCCAACTAATTCAAATATTTTATTTGAATTAAGTTCTCATCATAAGCCGACTTTCCAATTAATTAAATAAATTTTATTTATTTAATTAATTTATCTTATCATTTAGCCAACATGTGTACCTCTTTTATTTAAAAAGATAAGTGGTACTACAGCCTTTTATTTAATATATTTTATATGTAGTACTTTTTATGTACACAAGCACACATGAGCCCTATTCTCCTTGACACTTGTCAAATGACTACAACTCCCTTGAAGAGTGGGAATACCTAATCAATCCTAGCCGTCCACATCAATCATTTAGCTTTTTAATCTCAACCATCCATTTGAACCAAGCCTTTATTATAAATCAAACCCCTCATAAGCCATTAGCAAGGCATTGAGCTTCAAGTACCATTATTCTGTCAAAATATCATTAGAGCATTTGCATCCTTCAACTATCATCCTCATATCATCTTTATCTTAATGTTATGCTGCAGAAGTAAGCACTCAACATTCTTCCAACAATAACCCTTCAAAATCTTGCATGCTCATGCCAGGTGGAGAAGAGCAATGGAGATAAATCAAGCATAGTGTGGAGATTGGTTTGTATTTACATTGTTATTTTGATTTTCATGTTGTCTTGTGCTTCATTGTGCATTGCTAGGGTTTTTATCATTGCTGTTTATTCATTTGCCCTGATTTGCAATTTTACCCTACATACATTTGGCACGCCCGGTGGGACTCACTTCATTTGATCTTTTTTACAGGTTTTTGTAGTAAAAATTTGCATTCATATAACCCCCATTGTTGAGTTTTGCAGGTTTAATTAACTTTTTGTTGCAGATCTGCTACTTTTTGGACAAAACCCTAGGTTTTAAAGATTTCATCATATCTTCCAAACGGATGTGAATTTTTCTACAATATTTTATCACAAGTTTGTCCATGATATAAGAAAGCTACAGCAGAAAAATTTTGGGTTTATCGCGATTTTTGCGGGATTTATCACGTTTTTATGTTTTTTCATAAAATCGCAATTCTGGGTATAAATCAGCGAATTTTTCATAAATTTTTATATTTTTGGAAAGCTCTTGAAATTCTAATGGGGGTCTATGTTTTACAGATTTAATTTGGAGGTCATTTACTATGCGAAAATATCAGATCTTTGCCGACTGTACCATTTTCATAAATCCGCATTTCTGGGCGCAAATCAGGGAATTTTTCTGATTTCTTTACATTTTCGGAAAGCTCTTTGAAAATTAATGGGGGTCTTTTCTTTGATTTTTTAATTTTTGAACCAAAAATCTATCGAAATAATCAAATCTAATTCGGCTATGCATCTAAAATTACAATTTTCCTTGCCTGATGAGCCTATTTTTTATGCCTACATTATAATATCATTTTTTTTTATGTTGTAGGTGATCATAAGGAGCTGGAGCAACATTGACATCAACATCTACAACAAATTGGAAAGCGATTGTATCAGGTGCACTCATTCTAATCTTTCATCTTAATCATTGTTTGAATCACACATTTGGATTTGGGCATAAAATGAACAATTGTTTGCAAATTCACACCATCGAAAAATTGGGCTAAAACGAACCATTGTCTTTTATCACATTTGGATTTGGATCTAAAATGAACAAGTGCTTGAACTGTTTGATCACACATTAAACTTCTAAGGTTAATGAACCCCATGCGAGTGTGACTAAGTAAATGTGTATGCTCTCTCCTCGCGTCCCAACACGAACTTGGAGATCAAAAACATTTACTTGTGTTGCTTTTGTTTAGCCTTAGAGAGGCCTGCCTTGGTATCCACCCCAAGGGAACGACCTCAAGCGGTACTTTCATCCGGTCCACTATAAAAATCAGAGGATAAGGTGAAAGCCAAGTCTAACCGGTATTAGCGCTCACCATACAGTGCTAACTCGAAAGGAGGTGTACCATTGTGTATATTAAAACTCCTAGTAGGGTTAGTTAAAGTCTTAAGTGGCTTGCTGGATGCTCGTGGGGTGCCGGTCCCCCGGATTTTCACTAGAACCTCCTTGTGATAGTGGCCTTGCCTTAACTAGGACTTGTTGAATTGTCTTCACGTGCTTGCTTAACCATCATCACATTATTCTAAACTAAAACTTGCTTATGTGTCTTGTGTGAGTGATTCATGTGTGTATATGCATAATCATTTATTTGAATATTGCCACATCAAGCTCTAAACACCCAAACACATAAAGACAAGTCATCCTACACATTCTTCCAATAACATTCAAACCCAATCACTTTCATCTCAAACATAGCCAAGTCATCCAAACATTCCACATCATCATCCAAATCCCTAAACAAGTACTTGCTAAAAGGACTTAAGACAAACACTTGGTGACAACATGTCTACACTAGAGGACCTAGAAATCAAATTCCAAAGATTCCTCCAAAATCTTTATCAAGGATCACAACCCCTAAACCAAGATGCCATTAAAACATTACAATTCTTCATCCAAAGAGCTCAACCCCATGCAAGCCAATCACCTCAACTGCAACACTTTGTAGCCCAAGTCCAACATCTTTTAGCCACTAGTCAAGCTCAACAAGTACAACAATCCTTAGCCATTCACTATCAACATAATCCACCTCATAGCCACATGTCATATCCATCCACTTTCTATCAACTTAATCCACCTATCCACCAAGTCAATGCCACGTCAACCTATGAACATCCACCTCAAGCCTATCTAATCTCTCATGCCGCCATGCCAATGCACTACCAAGCCCATCCACAAGGCAATCAAGTGATATCACAAGAACAACATGCAAGTCCAAATAGCCCTTTGTACATAAATCAATCAGGTCTAAGTACACCTTTTCAACAAGACCATCAAGCACCATTGATAGACCTAAGTCTACCTCTGCAACAAGAAACACATGCAAGTCCAAGTGGCCCCTTGTACATAAATCAAGCAAGCCCAAGTTATCCTATGCAAGATCTAATAACCTTTGACAAGGGAGATACCAATCTAGAGTGGCCACCATCATGCAATCCCATGCCAACATATGAGCTAACAAGTCCTATCCCAACACCATCATGTGATCCCATTCCTAGTCCATTAATCCCTCTACCTTCCAAATCACCAAGCCCTTCATTACCTTCATCACCATGTCATTCTAATCCTTCACCAAAGGATGCAGCTGAGATAGTTTTACAAAGAATGCTTGAAGCAAAACTCATTGAACTTCCCCCCATCAACCCATGTGAAGAAAGTCCATATGATGAACATGATTATTGTGCATACCATAGGACCAAAGGCCATAATACAAATCAATGCCCAATATTTGTCCCAATTGTTTACAAGGTGTACCTACCTATAATGGGAAAACATGCCACATCATCCCAATCCCATGTGTCACCCTCATCTAGTCCAAATCCTAATCCACCCAATCCAATTAGCCCTCAACCTAATCCTAATCATAAGCTTACAACATCATCCTCTATTATTGCTCATCCATTATATTTCCCATCCACTCATACCTTTGCAAAGGATGTGATCCATTGGCTACTAGATAGGAATAGACTACCCCTATGTCAAACACCAATTCATGAGCCTACCAATGAACTTCCAAAGATCATGTCCAATCATATAATCCCATCATGTGGTCCACCTATCCTTGAGCCTATCCAAGAGCCTTCCATTAACATACTTAGCCCTTTGAGCCCATCATGTGACCTACAAGCCATCAAGCATATTCAAGAGTCTCCTATTAAAAATCCAAGTCAAGAGTCATCATGTTCTCATGTTGTTGACCAAGAGCCTATCCAAGAACCTTCCACTTTCATCCAAAGTCAAGAGGTATGTCAAAGGTTTAATCCTAAGCATGTGGAAATATTAAGCACTAGTCCAACTCAAGATCAAAACACTTTCATGCAACCCATCCATAACATTCGCCTTCTTTATGCTCAAGATGATACCTATGAAGAAGCTATCCATGAGTACCTTGATCCTATCCATAATCCTATAATCCATGAGCAAGATATCCACATTTCTCCTAGTCATATGCCATCTAGCCCTATCCATAATAAGAAAACATCCACTTGTCATGATGAGACACTTGTCCCCCAAGCAAGCATAAAAGATCAAACAAATAACTTGGACCTTAGTGAACATAATGCTAATCAAGATCCTAATGATCCTCCTTTCACATTGACCATTGATTCCACTTCGAGTCCACCATCATGTCCTATTAGTCTATCCACCCTTATACATGAATGTTCTTCCTTAGGACAACAACGACCTTTATCCACTTCACCTTCTCCATCCAATAATGAGCTCAAGTCTAATGTTCAAAGCAAATCAAGTCCCATTGTCTATCGCATACTCCAAAACATGAGCTACCAAGGCAAAGGTCTAGGCCTTTATGAACAAGGTATTTTGGAGTCAAACCATGTCAAAGTTCCTCCATGCTCATATGGCCTTGGATACACACCCCAAGGTAAACAAGGCAAAGATGTTGGTAATCCCTTCATGCATCCTAAACCTACCACTTTCCATCGCACCCCCCATCATCTACCTAAAACATATCTAGCCAATCCACCTCTATCATCCTATAAATGTCAAAAGCATGTGACCATACACCTTCCGCCATCCACTTTGCCTCCACTTTTACCAACTCCTAATATCCCTCCATCCACCTTGCCACCATTACTTCCAACACCTAACATACCTATCATTCATAAGTATCCTTACATCCCTAATCATGGCCAACAAAAGCACACATCATTTAAGCATAAAGCTTTCAATCATTCCATCCACTTCACCCACCCCATGGGATTCAAAAGCAAAAATTTTGATGCCTCTACCTATAAAGCTAAAAGTCCTACCAAAAATCCTAAGGACTCTCATGCCTTAGGGCACAAACATGAAAAATCAATGCAAAGAACCAAAGCAAAGCAATCCAAAAAGCTACCCAAATCCTTACCTCCAAATACAAAGCCCAAAGGCAAAATGGTTTGGGTTCCTAAGAAAACAGCTAGCAAAGCTCATGAGGCATCCTCATCCACATCTCAAGAATCCCAACCACCTATACCCATCCAAAAGCCTACTTCCATCGAAAACTTCCATTCCCTTCACCAATCCCACAAGCAAAACAAAAACACTAAAAATACTAAATCTATGTGGGTTCCTAAATCACTTCATCAACCATCTCCTAAGCAAACATCTCCATTGCTTCCTACACCGCCATCTCATCAAAAGCTTCAATGTTTATCATGCTGTGTGCAGCCATTGGTCATGATTCCCTTCCACTCTGCAACACCTCCACATAACTACATCTCCCCATCTTCTATCCATTATCCTACATATCTCCCCCATGCTAACCCTATGGTCCATGCTTTGGCATAAACCTTTCATCCATATTCATTCCATAAGCCTATATAAATCCACACCATAAGCTACTAGCCTACCCTACCATAATTCCACATCATAATCTATTATCTACCTAATCCATCTCCCATCCACACAATCCCTTATCAACATCTATGAGCATAACGACATGGTCCATGCGATGACATCCATCTCCAACGGGACTACCAACCTTCATAACACTAAACAATTGAGTCCCTCCTATCTATTACCATGGTGAAAACCTGGCAAACAGGCACCATGTGTAATTGTCAACCCATCTAAAAGCAAAAAGAAAAAAAAAAAGAAAAAAAAATCAAAAAGTAAAGAGAAATCCCTTCGTCCAACGGTGAAAACCTGGTAAACAGGCGCCTTGGATAAGTACCATGATGAAAACCTGGCAAACACGCGCCATGTGTAGGTTGATCTTCTATGTCACTTACACTTGGGGGCACATTGTCTCATCCAACCTATCCATTTCCAAACTATCTATCCCATTATATCATTTACCATCCTACCATCCTTAGCCATTACATAAACAAGCCTATCCTATTGAACCCATTTATCCATTCATCCATCCTTCTGCCTTTTGATTTTGATGAAGACATAGGGGCAAAATCTTGACACATGCTTTGGATATCTCTTGGTATACCTCATACCTTCCTAATCAATCCATCTTATCATTATCCACCTATCATACACTTTGTTGTGTAAAATCCAATCTTATCATCCCATTGTCATGAACTTCGTCATGTAAACATCCTAAGCATTACCACCTAGAATGGGGCAAGTTCTTCCTATGCAACATAGCCTTTGGAGATCACATCCTAGCTCCCTTATGATCCATCCACTATGGCGTATCCTTATCACGAGCTTTCCATCTTATAGCTTATCCCCATCTATTTATCATGAGCTTTCCACTATAGCCTACCTCTCCATTTATCATGAGGCAAGCATCCATATCTTATATCGCATATCCCTCTATCCATCCAACTCTCATGAGCCTTCCATCTCATTCACTATCATCCATCCTTTCATCCATCCTTTGCGCCTAGACTTGGTTTTCTCCCTTGTCATTGGTATCTAGCACAAAGGCTACTCAATTGTAAATCCATTGATGTTCCAAAACATTTAAAAAACACAAAAAAAAATCAAAATATTTCAAAAAATCCAAAAAAATTAAAATATTCCCAAAAAACACAAAAAAATCAAAATATGTTAAAAATTCTAAAAAAAATAAATATCCAATGAAAAATCCAAGCAATAAAACCAATCACATCATCCAAAACAATCCCCTTCATCAACATTCAATCAAAATCAAATCATTATCATCATCAATTCTTCTTATCAATAACATTCATTCATCCATTTCAATCAATCACCTCTTCCAATCATATCAATCAAATCAATCTAAGCAATGATCTTAAATCCAAGTCACACTAATCCATATCAAGCAAGTTAATCAATCAAGGAACATTATCCAATCAAATCAACAAGTTTTGATCCTAATCTTGTCATGAGCCCAATCAATCATCATCAATCATCATCAATGGGATAGAGCGTTCCCACATCCTTGTGTTGATCTAGGGATATAGCTTTCCCCGCAATGACAACACTATCATCATCACTTAAACAATCAATCATTGGTTTATGACTTGACAAGGGCAATACCTTGTTTATTTTACATCCTTTGCGCACACTAAGAACACTTGCTTATGCTTAGATTGAGTCGACACTCTCATCATCACAGCATCACTATCATCATTCAAAACAATCCAATCATCAAAACAATCAACCCAGCAATAGCAAACATCAAAACCAAAGCACATCAAGCTAGCCATCAAAACAAATCCAATAACTTCAGCAAATCAAAAGTAGCTCAATCCACCACATATCATCACATCATCAACATTTCATCAATCAATCACTTCATCAATCCCAATCAATCTATTTTCATCATCATCAATAAAACACAACATCAGAACTACATCTCATTTCCATCGTTAAGTGCCTTGATCCCATGGATACAGGGTATGTAGGCAGTCTGGAGTACGAAGGAAGTGCCCAGATTCAGGCACAAACGATTTTCCTCTTTCTTCTCTCATCATTTCTTCTATCATCTATCTTATACATCATCAATAAACAACTTCTTCCAATCAATCTATCATAGCACATCAATCCAATCATCACTTCATCTAGTCATCCTTCAATCAACCCAAATCATTCCAAACAATAATCTAAATGCAAGCCCATCCTTAATCCATACCAATCACGTTAATCAATCAAGCCAAGTTATCCAATCGCAATCCATGGTCTTGATCCTAGCCTTGTTGTAAGCCCAATTAATCAACCAATCAGCCAACCAACTCAGCAAACACATTTGTGTTGATCTAGGGATATAGCTTTCCCCACAATGACAACACTCTCAACAAAACAATCAGCAATTAATCATTGGTTTACAGCTTGACAGGGGCAATACCTTGTTTGTTTTTGAATCATTTGCGCATGCTTGCTTGCTTGCTTGTGTGTGTTATCATTTTATCTTGCATTTGAATCATATTAGTATTAATCCAGCTAATATTCATATCTTGTATCCAGACAAGGTTGTATTATGCTGGGGCACAAGACACATTGTCACCCTGGTCCTTATACCTTGGTGCATCATGTCTAGTGCTATATCAAACATCATGGTTGCTCACTTTCATTGTAGCATAACGCATCATCATTTCTTCTATCTATCCTCTTATCTTTCTTTCTTAGCCAAGCCATTTCTTTTCGAGAGCCTACCCGTGTTTGTCCAACCCACATATCCTCTCGAGGGGGCATCATCATCCCATCATCTTTCCATCATCATCATCCTATCTTTCCATCATTATCATAATCCTCATCATATCCTTACATCATCATCCCATATCATTTTCCTCTATCCATACCTTAGCTTCTTTGAAATGATGTTACTCGACACAAAGCTTATCATCTCGAACATCATCTCAAAGAGGGGCAAAATGTAGACACCCAAAATTGTCCCAACTTTGTCCATGTCTAGCAACACCTTGTTAAAAACATCACTTAAACATCATGTAGCATTTTGTCCTAAATCCCACTCTTAACCCCACTTATTCCATTAGCCAATTAATTAAATAAATTTTATTTATTTAATTAAAATCCCATTCAATCCCATCCTAATCCCATTATCCAATTAATTAAATAAATTTTATTTGTTTAATTAATATCCAACTCATATCCCAACTAATTCAAATATTTTATTTGAATTAAGTTCTCATCATAAGTCGACTTTCCAATTAATTAAATAAATTTTATTTATTTAATTAATTTATCTTATCATTTAGCCGACATGTGTACCTCTTTTATTTAAAAAGATAAGTGGTACTACAGCCTTTTATTTAATATATTTTATATGTAGTACTTTTTATGTACACAAGCACACATGAGCCCTATTCTCCTTGACACTTGTCAAATGACTACAACTCCCTTGAAGAGTGGGAATACCTAATCAATCCTAGCCATCCACATCAATCATTTAGCTTTTTAATCTCAACCATCCATTTGAACCAAGCCTTTATTATAAATCAAACCCCTCATAAGCCATTAGCAAGGCATTGAGCTTCAAGTACCATTATTCTGTCAAAATATCATTAGAGCATTTGCATCCTTCAACTATCATCCTCATATCATCTTTATCTTAATGTTATGCTGCAGAAGTAAGCACTCAACATTCTTCCAACAATAACCCTTCAAAATCTTGCATGCTCATGCGAGGTGGAGAAGAGCAATGGAGATAAATCAAGTTTGACATGGAGATTGGTTTGCATTTACATTTGTTATTTTGATTTTCATGTTGTCTTGTGCTTCATTGTGCATTGCTAGGGTTTTATCATTGCTGTTTATTCATTTGCCCTGATTTGCAATTTTACCCTAACATACAGAAGCAACATCAACAGGACCAAATACATCTGAATCGATTAGATCCAAGATACATGAAGAGTTATGAGAAGATGAGTAAAACTGAACGTTGTTCTATTTGCCATAGATACAATGTTCACAAAAATCAAACTCTAGATTGCAATCATTCAGCCCCTCAACAAGGTTCTTATATTCTAGGGCTTTTAAACCCTTCTCTCCTATGTGGCCAAGTCTTTGGTACCATAACATGGTCTTCTTTGTAGGTAACTTTGATTCGGTAGACAAAGCACCCTTGGGTACCCAGAAGCCACAACCATCTGTAGAAGAGGAAACCATCTCTTTTTTTAATGAAGTAGTTTATGGCTTAATTTTATCAAAAGTGCTATTGCACTCAACCATGTATGCATCAAGCTGGTACAATGTACCCAATCTACTTACTCTTTCTATCACCATAGCACCTCTCACCATTTTCACACTTGCTTCATAAAATCATACATGCACACATGCATCTATTAGCTTGCTAATAGATAATACATTTTTTGCTAGTCCTCGGATATGCAAGACACCATCATAAAATTTCACATGAATACTACCACGGCGAACACTGTCAAGAAAAGAATTATCACCCAAGTACACCTTACCACCATCATAGTTTTCATAATTAATAAACCAGTTTCTGTTAGGAGTCATGTCAAAAGATGCACCTGAGTCTATCAACCATGTATTATCACCTACACGAGTGGCCAAGGCTGCAATAAAGGCATCTCCATCTTCCATTTTAGACTCAGAATCATAATCTTGCTTCTTCTTCTTTTTCTTCTCTTCTTTACATTCCTTTTGGAAGTGTTTGGATTTTCCATAGTTCCAACATATTGCCTTAGACTTACCAAGAGATTTTGATCTCCCCTTATTTTTGGACTTGGAATGGTCACGTTGCTTGTCATCTTTGCCTCGTTCTTTTGGTCTTCCTCAAACACTCAAATCCTCTTTGGCATTCAAAGAGGCCTTCCTTCTCATGTGTTTAGAGAGTAGAGAACCAATAACATCCTCCATCCTCAAAATGACTGAAGAACTCCCGATAGCCATGACTAGGTTGGCCCATGAGTCTGGCAGCAAACAGAACAAAGTTTGGCACCTTTCTTCCTCATCCATTTTCACCCCAACTGAGGTTCAACTGAGTTACCAACATATTGAATGTTTCCAGATGCTCAGAAATTCATCCACCTTCTTCCATTATCAATGAATACAACTTCTTCCTCAAGAAAATCTTATTTACTAAAGATTTATCTTGGTATATCTCACCCAACTTCTTCCAAAGCTTCTTCGAAGTGGATTCTTCGTGGACATTTATCAGAATTAAGTCTACAAGACACAGTCTAATGAGACCTTTAGCTTTTCTATCCATTACATCATATTTTGGAGCCAATGCAAGATTCATAGGCTTCCAGATATTTTCATCCACCACATCCCAAAGATCCTGATCAATCAATAGATCTTCCATTTTCAGCTTCCACATTTCAAAGTTTGTGCCAAAAAACTTCTCTACCTCAATCCTCCCAGATGTGCTCGCCATCTAAAAAAATATCTGCAACAAGATCACAAAGTATCCTCTGCACAAGCTCCCACTCAGACCTTAATTAGCACAAAAACCCCAACAACCCACAACTAAAACCAATGGTGATCAGGCTCTAATACCACTTGTAAGGAAGTTAAAGTAGCAGAAACAACTTCCTACGCCAATCTTGAGGAGAAACATAATGTAAAAATTTTTAAAAATTGATCTAACAACTACAGAAATACCAGAAACACATTTAAAACGTGAAATAAACAACAAAACACAAAACACTAGATATACATGGGGAAAACCCTTTCGAGTGAAAAACCCCACACTCCAAAATCCTGCTCAATGTATTCCAAATCCAATAACAAGATTACATACACTTGCAGAGCAAGTTTATTACAGGAGTATCACCAATAATCAACTCTGGAAGAATTCTAGCAGCATAACAATACCTGCAAACTCACACATATACAAACTACTCATCAAGCCTCCAATTTATAGGCTTCTGGCTATACAAGAAACCATCTTTGGTTTTATAAAACCATGTGTGAAACTTCTCAGCTAGGATTCTAGCCTAAAAATAAGCTCTCATGTCCAAAATGAAATCCCCTATTTTTGACCCTTACAAATGTCATAAAATCTATCATAATATACCACCATGTGGGCAGCTTTTGACACATAATAAGCCAATTTTCAAAGCATCGACAGTGTGTAACAGTTGTAGGAAAATATTAAATGAAAAATAACTATTGCAGGAAATATGCAGCAAGGTTGAGACACCTCATTTTCCAACAGATTTGATCTATAGCTACATAATCAAGAGCCCAAACTGATACTATCTTCTATGCATAAATTGATCTCAGATTTCCAAGTAAATATCCACCATTTACATGCAAATGAGGAACTTAGACACAATAGACCAAGCATTTGAAATGAATTTTTTCTAACATTCCATTACATCAGTTCAAATTAGATTTCAAGAAGTCCACAATGTGGAAAAACTCATAAAACTATTTCTATTAAATCATGTATGCAAAATGTTTTTACAATGGATGTATTGTTGATGCCAGCAATAAAAAAAACATAGAAAAAATGAAAAACTCTCTACAACTGCCACTCTCTCTACAAAATATAGAATGAATAATTCCTAAAATAGAGCTTCCTCTCCTTTTTCCATGCCCCTTGTTGTTACATTTTTTTTATATTTTTCTTGTTGTTGTGGTAAGCCTCCCCCTTCTGGTACACATAGGTGACTCCTATGGTCTTCATAGGCACTTCCTATGAAACCAAGAATCCTCTAAGTTTTAGGTGCCTCCATTTCTTTTATTTAATCTTTTAAATGCGACATACAGACACTTATTGCTGGTCATACACCTCTTTTATGTCTTCTATATCTTAAAAATTTTATGCTTGTTTTAAATTCACTTATGCATAAAACACAATGAATTAGATTTTTATTTTTAAAATTTCACATATAATTGAAATTAAATGATTGTTTAATAAAATCTAATCTATGTCATGTTTAATTATGAGATTGTGATATTCATGACTTTAGATATTGATTATAATATTGCAGATATGTCGCTACAGGATTGCCATGGGCTAATGGTGCCATCATACTTGACATCAATTCAAACTCCACACATTCAAACCTATAATTGGTTAGTTTTGACCTTGAATTTATATTTGTCAATGCACAAATTATCTTAAGCTAAAGATAGGTCTAGAGTGGATCATAAAATGTATTCAAGCTTAGAAACACATGGAGGACACTTAGGGAGTGACATAATGATAACATTGCTAAAGATGGGGAGATGTGAAATACAACACCTATAAACACATTAAGATAATTAGTGAGTCAAAAGAATGTGTCTATGTCTTGGATCAGTTATTAGTGTGACTTACGAACTAACACCATAACAGATAGGAGGATATGCACATTAAATTACAAATTTGAGGGAAACATGTATGACATGTACCACTAATAGATATAGAGCAAGATGAGGGTGTAGCATGTAAAGCTCAAGGTAGGATAAACCATGCAACAAAGCATAGACTACAAAGAGCTAAAGTAGCAAAGAAAAAAATACACTAGATGCAAACTCGAAAGACAAAAATGAGCACATGACAAAAAACAAACAAATAAGTCCTTGGGTTCCATGATTTCATGAGAAATTAGGGAGATATTAGAACAATGGCAACAAATGGTGACTTTACTAGGGAATGCTCTTGAGCATTCTAGGATAAGTGAATCTTCTTAAGAACCCAAAAATTAACAATTAGCATAATTGAAATCTTCTAAAACATTTTCATGAATCAAATGAGTACCAATGAGAAAAAGAGAGTGATGGTCATACCTTCAAGCCAGTGTAGGTAAGTGAATACATTACCTTTTCTAGATTCAAGAAAACTAATCATTATAGCCGGATATTGGACTAGTTCAGCTATAATCATACATAGGTCTACTAAGAATCAACAAGAATATTGGTAGAAATGTTTCCACATGCCAAGACATTGCTCTGCTTCTATCCTGGTGTCCATAGCCTTGGTAGAGTTATCTCTAGTCTTGTCAAGGCATAGCTCTACTACCAACTGAGCATTTATAGCCCCAGTAGAGATACCCATTAGCTCTAGTCTTGTCAAGGCATAGCTCTACTACCAACTAAGCATTTATAGCCCCAGTTGAGATACCTGAGTTATTGGTGTATATTAATCTTTCTGAGGAGTGCATATTTAGGCATCTATGTTTAGCTTTGTGCTATACTTGGGATGCCGAGATTAGCTTTGCCTAAGTTTACTGGTTTCCTTCCCTATTCTTGGAGCACCAATATTCTTAGTGATCTTTTCTTATTATTAGCTCAACTATTCTTAGTTGATTGTGCCCTATGTGTGCTACATCTTGTAAGCTAATTAATCAATCCCATTATATGCATTCTAAGTGTCCATTTTTTTGCATTATTTATTTTCTTACAGATTGAGTGTGCTCATTTTCCTCTTAGGTGGCTCAATTTGGTACTCACATTCACTTAGTGATCTTGGTCAATCTCACTTGGTATTAGAGCAAGATTGTGTGAATGTTTGTTCTAATTTTTCTATGAGATCTTGAAATTATTTGTAGAAAAGAATACCAAAACATTGTGTGGGAGTTATGTACAGAGGCATTTCTTATTGCAGGGGCATGTTTTTTTCATGGACTTATGCAAGAACTTGTTTGTAGGATGATATAAATCATCTAGGGTTGAGTTAAAGGCATGTCACCTCCTTTTAAGGCTCACATTGTGTTGCAAAGGCGTACAACCAATTTACAAGGCACGTGACTTGTCTTAGAAAGACAAGGCTTGCATCCTATATCAAAAAGTAGGCAGCCTTGTTAAAAGCATCTCTTTGATTTGCCTTGTTTTTTTTCTATTTTCCAAGTGTATAGGGATTCACCTCTTTCTGTGCTTTGTCTCTATTCAAAATGTTGGTCAATTCATTCTCTACCTAGGTGTGTAAACATGGGCATCGAATCAAGGTAGAGGCTCATCTTTGTTGCCTCACGGCCTATGGAAAGGCTAGATCCATTGATCATATCCCTCTAGAAAGAGTCCAACTTTACAAGGCATCCAAACCCTTAGGAAAATTGAGCAATGGGGATTTTCACTTTTCCTGGAAGGTGTTTTTCTCAGAAAGGCATCTATTTAAGGTAATGAAGTTTTTTCTCTAAATCTTGAAAGGGGATATTTTAGGAGTTCTCTTTTGAAATGTTAGATGCCTAAGAATAGCCGGTCTCCTTTTCTTTTTGAGGCATTTATTTTTCACCTTCTTAGTGCTAAATATAGGCAAAATTGTAATTATTTTATTGGCAACTCAGTTTGACTACCAAAATTAGAAGGATTGTTATTTCTTGATCTAAGTATTAGGGATTGATCTTGCACTATTATAAAGTGCCATTTTATTTGACCTACTTAGACTCCCCTAGATGCACTAAAAGTATAAATTCCTAAACTCGGGGGATTCTGAATGTTTAGTTAGGGGGTGTATTTGTGTCTTGTCTTGTGCACTTCTACATCTCCATAATTTTGCCTTCTACATTTAATTTCTGCAAATCTACTTCAACAACATGGATTCACAACAGGAAATCAAGCCACAAACCCCATTTAACTATCATGAATGGAAATCTATAATTGAACTTGTGTTAAAAAAATAGTGTTACACAGGGTGATGATGGGCACTAAAAGAACCCACTACTAATACATAGAAGGATACATGGTTTAACAAGTGTGATCAAGCCTTTGGTTTTCTGCATCTAAATATAGCTCCTAAACTATTGTTTCATGTAGCAGCCTTGAAAACACCTAATGAAGTTTGGCTAGCATTAGAAAACTTCTTTGGAAAGGTTGATGAAATGAAAGGTCATGAGTTAGAGAACAAACTCATAAGCTTGAGTACAAGTTCATTTGACACTTTGGTGGACTTCTTCACCAAATTCAAATTATTAAAAGTTGCAGTTCAAAGGATGTGGAATTAAGAAAAAGGATGGTTAAGTTGTGCTTTCAATTATCTCAAAGTTAGGACCTAAGTATTCTGTATTTGTATCTATTTTCTACTCCACTAAAAGAGCTCTTGGAGCCAGATGGACAATGCCACCCTTATATGACTTCATTGCAAACTTAACTAGGGAGCAAGATAAGTTAATACACATGGGCACCCTGAAGACATCAAAACCTCAAGCTCTCTTTTCTGGGAATGGGGAACATAATGCTTCAAATAAAAAAGGGGAGAAGAATATAAAAACAAGGAAATCAAGAAGGAACAAAAATCTGATCCCAACATAGAATCTTCTTCATATCAAGGGAATCCTAAGAAAGAGAAAGTCAAGTGCACCTATTGTAAGAAAATTGGGCATGATGAGCACATTTGTATGAAGAAACAGATAGACAACCCCACTCATCTTCTTAGGGAAGCATAACATAGGGGTCCCTAAATCTATTAAAGAGTCTTCATCAACCCAAGAAACTTCTAAGACAAAGGAGAAAGGAAAAGAGAAACTTAAGGGCAAGGCACTAGTTTCAGTCGCATCTTCATCAACTCCATCTTGGATTATTGACTCAGGTGCTTCGCACCATATGGCTTATCCTATTAGTGTATTAGATTGCTCACATAGGGAAGGGCATGTGAGTTGAGTTTACTCCAGTTTCAGTTGAGATCAAAGAGTGGCATAGAAATAACTTAGTGGATTTGATTAAGGTAGATCACCATGCTAGGTTATACACCTTCTCACAATTTTCATCTAATATTTGTCCTTCCAACCATCCACTACATTTATTAATTAATATTTATCTAACAATTAGGAAACTCCATATATATAACTTCTTCTAAGGATAGCACCAAATAAAATAGACAAATGAACAAGATTTCTAAAATTACTAAAATTACTAAAAGTTACTAAGTTTTCTAAAGTTGCTAAAATTACTAAAGCTTCTAAAATTAATAAATTTTCTACAATTAATAAATTCCTAAAGTTTCTAAATGAATAAATTACTAAAGTTTATAAAATGAATTCATAGAATATATAAGATTTCTAAAATTTGTTTAGGTTTTTTTTTAAAAGATGACCTGCAAAAGTTCATTGAGTTTATTAAAATAATTTATGTTCTATTAGAAAAATAAATAAAAAATTTATAAATAAAATTTATTTTTATAAATAAAATTGTATATTTATTTATTTTAATACACTGTCATAGAATCTATATTTTTTATGGATTATTAACTATAATTTCTTAAGTATGCATACTTTCAAGAATACTTAAATATTTATGTGGTTTATAAAATTAACACAATTTACTTTCCTTTTAAATTATGAATCCCCTGTATGTGAGTATAACAAATAAATGAATAAAAAGGATAAGGGAAGAGCTTACCATTTAATTTTAATTGAAATAAAATAAATTTAATTAAACTAAAACTATTATAGATATCTTAAATACGTCTATCTAAAAAAATGCCCAGAGATATCAATTTGAACCTATTTTATTTACTTCACATTACAATTATTTTATTTACTATATACATGATTTTCCTTAATTATTTAATTATTTAAAGTTTATATCTTGCCCATCAAATTTTTGACTAAATTAACAAATAAAAAAATATCTCAAATTCACAAATCAAATTTAAACTTTTTATTTATTATTACACTACTACATTTTTCATATAAATTAATTAAGATTCAAACCTAAATTATTTCTAACATTACACAACAAAATTACAATCCTTTTCTTTCATTTAATATATACAAAATAATGTTCCATGTTTAATCTTTGTTTACCTCCTTATTTTGGAAATATCATGTTTATTATTAAATATTAATATTTTATTTTATAATATTGTTAAGGGAGTGGTTTGGTGGTTAAGTCGTTTGGTTGTAGTGGTGGCCACCAGACTTCAAATCCTACATAGTTATTAAATATTAATTTGAAGTTACTTTTAATTATTATTTTTACTTCATTTTACTTCAAATTGATATCTCTACACATTTTTTCTTCACTTAACCCTATGTCCATCAATTTCTCAACTATAATTAACAAATTTAAAAAATCTCAAATTACGAAATCAAAATATTTTCTTTCTTAACTCAAACTTGTTTTTACACTTTTGAAAATGAGAAGAATGATGCTTATCCAAAGTTGTGCATAACTTTATTTTACACACTACTTATTTTGGATTTATAATATTTATTATTAAATATTAATAATTTGACATGTAAATCACCATCAATTTTAAAGTAAAAAGGTAAATGTTTTTTTTAATACACTCATGCCATTACACTCCACCCTGCCATTGTAGAATGTCTCTCAGCATTAATAACAAAGGTAATTTACATTTATATAGAGATTCTATATATAGAACTATGTGGTTGGAATTAGGGTTGTGGTTAGGGATAGAATTAGGAATAGAATTAGGGTTAAGTAAAGCTAGGGGTAAAATTAGGATTAAAATTAGGGTTGAGGTTAAGGTTAGGGTTAGAATTAGGGTTACAACTATAATTAGGGTTAATGTTAGAATTAGAGTTACAGTAAGGGTTACAATTAGGGTTACGTTTAGTATTAAGGTTAGGGTTAGGGTTTGAAGTATGATTAGGCTTAGGGTTAAAATTAAGCAATGTTTAGAGTTAGAATAAGGTTTAGGGTTAGAATTAGGGTTAGGGTTAGGGTTAGGGTTAGAATTAGAGTTAGGGTTAGGATTACAATTAGAGTTGGGGTTAGGGTTAGAATTAAGGTTACGACTATAATTAGGGTAAATGTTAGAATTAGGGTTGGGGTTGGAATTGCAGTTAGAATTAGGTTTAGGATAAGGGTTAGAATTATAATTAGAATTAAGGTTACAATTAGAAATTGGGTGAGAATTAGAATGAGAATTAGGGTTTGGGTTATAATTAGAGTTGGGATCTTACAATTAGCATTATGGTTAGGACTATATGATTCTCTAAGGAATAAGAAGATGACAAACAAGCACAGAGGATTGAAAATAATGTAAAGAATGAAAATGATATGTAAGACAAATCAAATCTACCATTTGGATTGGAGAAGACAAGAATGCATGACTAGTTTAGTGGGATACTTGATGACCCCTCAACTAACTGCCTAACAACCTTAACTGTCCAACAACCTTGACATGTGTAAAAATTGTGTAAGGACACACCTAGGTAGGCTTATGCCTAAGTGTATAATATATATGAAATATATATACACTAACACCCCCCTTAAGCATAACTTAGGTGGGCACAAATGAAATGGGTCCTGGATAGAAAACCTAGTGAGGTACCCATGTACAATGCAAAGATGAAATTGGGCCCCTGAAACTATGCCTAATGAGGTACCCAAGAACAATGCAATCTCTCATAAATAGAGAAAGATAGAAAACCCAGTGGGAAAAAACTACCCTCCAAAAGAGAAAAATTATACAGGTGAAGAAGTACTACTTCTTTCACTGAGTACAATATAGGATTCCCCTATAGGAGAGAAAAAGATAGAAGGTCTATGAGACCCCCCCATAATACATGTCATGTTGTAGTGAGGTTGGATAGTCTACAAAGGATGCAGATGTAGATCCATGAACACTGAACAATGTTCCTTTCCTTGGGAAGAAAGGAAACCACCTGAAGATACAGGATATCTTCTCATGCGAGATGTATGTATGATCTTGAATCATGCTGAAGCTAATCGAAGGATGATGATGCCCATGTCGATGCCTTCGAAGAGTGCTTAGGTGTCCCCATATCAATGCCAAAGGATGCCATAATCAAATCAGGTGCATGCCCAATAGATGAGGATGATGACAATCTAGAACCATGTGTAGGATCATGTAGAGCAAAAATATCCAAAGAGGACAATGTTGATGTAGTTTCATCGAAACTGTCATCAAAGAGAACACTAATGTCGTCAATGTGTGCTTCCATGTCAGCAATGCGGGACTCTACAAATAGACAAGTGATGTCAAGTAGAAATATGTCCCAATCTACAATGCTAGGAAGATTGATATCCTATTCCAAAGAAGCACTGAAAGCTTTCGATGGAGCAACTCTGGAATTTGATGAAGCAACAATAGGATTTATGACTTCTTCTATGTCAATAGAACATTATGTTTTGTATCATGATTAGGAATGTGAGTTGTGATCAACACATGATCATGTAGGAATGGAGAAAAATTGGAGTCTCTATATATCTCCCAAAGTTTGATTCATAATGCATGTGGGGTAAAAGTACAAAGTAGTGTCACACTTTGAGCTAAAATAATAATTTTGATCGAGTAGGTTTAGGTCGAGTATGAGTCAGCTGAGTGGCATTCGACTGAATCAACTTGGCACCGACATGGCATATATTTGGTGCCGATGTGGCTTAATTTATTCGGTCGAGTGGTTATGGGCCAAGTCCCTTTCGATCGAATCAATTAAATATTAAAAAAATATAGCTGTAGCAGTCAATTGTTGCATTTTCAGCTGATTTCGTTGCGTTTGGATGCTACTCTACCAAATACCTAGCCTACATAGCCTGCGTAGGACTTTATTTTCCTCTCATAACACACTGTTATTTATTTCATTTTCTATGTTGCGTTTTTCATTTATTTTCATCATGTGCATTTTTCCATTTTCATCATGCAGTTTTTATTCTTTGTTTGTCAAAATATAATGTAAATTCAAATGTTATACATGTTAATTGATGTTATTGTTTTTGTGAAGCACTATGTCTGTGCTTGTGAACAGATTTGATGTTTTAATTATTTTTTTTTAAAACCCTAGTCGGGCCATGATTAGGGCACAATTGTTTTCACAGTAAAACACTATTTATAATAGAATGGAATTTTTTAAAAAACCCTAGCCAGGCCATGATTAGGGCAAAGTTTTCTTCACACTTAAACACTATTTAAAATTAGGCCTGTCAAATATAATGGAAGACTATTTGGGTTGTATTCTTTTAATTGAAAATGCAAGCCCTTAACTCTCTAGTGTGTTATGATTCTGCTTCCAGTGACACAAACATTTGGTGGGGCCAAATGTTACAGTGGGGTGTATTAGTGGGTCACCTTGGTTGAGTTCTTCAGAGACATTGAAAGAAATCCCCTAACATACACTATGCTACTTTTCCAAGAGGTGGAAAATTCCTAGGACAACACTAGGTCATACCCATTTATGGCTTCTATGAATGTAGTGAGGCCCCCTCTCCTCAATAAATTCCAAACAATAACATTATTGCAAACACTTTGATAGGTAGACATCTCTATCCTCATCAACTCACCTCCACAATTCTAGCTCTGTTGACTGACCTGTATGGTAGTTCAAGGTTCAAATTAGTGCAAATGTCAAGAGTCTTTGCCACAACCCAATGCATGGATGTTTGATTTCTACTAGGCTCGATCTTTTCATAATTGTTCTTTGGTCATCCTTCATGTTGAAGTGCATTATCACTATGCTTTCTATACTTTCTCTTAAAATCATTTGCACATGATAGACTTTCCAACTTGAGGTATGATGGCATGGGGTTAGATATTTTCTTGCTTCATTTTTAATACTTTGTTTGATGTTTTGGGGTATAGTATGAACCCCATTGCATGTAACCTCTTATATTGCCTCCTAATTTAGTAGATAGTGTATGTTAGGGGATTTCTTTCAATGTATCCTAGACACCTTGTTGATTTGACCAAGTAAGCATTTATGTAATCCTATTTATACAGCTATACAACTTTCAAAGGCATATATATCTAGTCTTACCATGTCCATACCCTGTTCTAAAGTCCCCATTTGGATACAGGCTAGGAGAACGCTACCAAAGGTTGTAGAATCTTGTTTTACACCACCAGTTGCATTTTCTTCAAAGTTTCTGCTACAACTTTTGAATGCTTTAAATTCTCCCAATTAGCTTAAATCCAAAGGCATCTTATTGAGGTTGCACCACATGATCACAAACAACTCTATGTGAGAAGCAAAGGAAATGTCAATGAGAACTCTCGAAATAGTCATTCCAAATTTGGAGTTAATACTTTTAATTACAAATATACAGGAGAAGTATGTGAAGGCTTATGTGGGTACCATAGTCATCAAATTTGCATTAGCAAGTATCACTTTATAAGATTTAAAAAATTGATATCATTAAACAATTTATCATACATTAAACAATTTGTAAATTATCCTATATAGTTATCATACATTAAATAAGAAAACAAATTGATATCATAACTTAAACAATTTGTTTTGTTTATAGTCTAAACTATTTGTATTTAAAATCCAAGATAATCAAGGAGAGTAGATAAATGCTTACAAAACAAAGGCATGAATAGAGTTTGAATCATATAATCAGTTATCCAAATCCAAAAAGGATGTCATGTTTATTCACTCTGGCTACTAAAACATATAATAAATTACTGAAAAATTTTACAATTATCTTACTGATGAGCACTGATGATATGGGGACTTGAATTGTTCCAAATGCCTTAAGCCCATTGCTCCAAGCCCACTACTCCAAAATTCTTTTCCTTCCTCAATATTCAAGATTTGTGACTTTGGCACTGCTAGATCAACTTAAGCATTGTTGTTATTCACCATTGAAGAGGATTTGACTAGTGTTTATGAAAGGAATTAGTTCAGGATGGTTGTATATTGTATTATTTGATGTGGAGAATGTAGGAGGCACTAGCTATAATGGGTTTTCTTGATCAGCCCACATTGTTGCACTACTTAACATCTGAGGCTATTCTACCTTCATCTGAAGTCCATCCATGGAGCATGGAGATGAAAAATCAGAAATGCTGGATCCACTATACTCATCATGGTTTATATTGTATTTTCATAAATTTGTTCTTTTATCACTCTAATTTAAAGAGACATAAATTTGAAACTATTTCTGAACTATCACTTTATTTTAACTTCTTTAATCTATAATGGTATTTTATTTGATTTGATTTTACATATAAGATGACATAAACTTGAAATTGTTCCTTTATCACTCTGTTTTAAAGAGACATAAACTTGAAACTATTTCTTCTATCACTTTATGACTGCAATATATGTTGTGTGCAACTTCATGAACTGACATTTATGTATTTGTATTTTGTTATTCCAATATAAAAAAAGAAACATCTTTAATCTAGATCAAATCTTATAACATCCATCTATGCATTCCAAATGGGATTATAGCTATGATTCTATCTTTTAGACATAATTGTGTATGTAGTTGTGTCCTCCCAATTTAAATGATTTTCTAGCTATCTTTCCAAGCTAACCTTTTTAGAAACTCATACTATTTTTTTATTGACTTCCATGCTTAATATTTTGATTTAAACACCTATGAATCTAAATTTAAGGAAGTACCTAGGACAGTACAAGGGGGATTATTCAAGGGAGACTAAGTAAAAAGATCAAACATTATCAAAATGAGAGAAAATTAGAGCATATCAGATTGTGTTAAAAATTCTACACTTATGCATTCTTCATCATCTCTCTGTATGGGAGACTAAGTAAAAAGATCAAACATAATCGAAGTGATTTTTAAGAAAATTAGAGCATATTGGATTGTATTAGGCTAAAAATGCTACACTTATGTATTCTTCTTCATCTCTCTTTGTGTCTTCAATCCTATGGAACTAAAAAGGTGTTTGACATGGATCTAAGAAGGTTTCATGCTTCAATCCTTTCACAACAAAGCCCTTAAAGTACCTCGCTAGACTACATTTTTCTTACAATTTATAAGAACTACTTAAGGTGACTAATTATTAAACTAGACATATATAGGAGACAACATCATATGGTTCACAAGTATCCACAAACTAAATTGTAGGTGCAATTTACTTTTGAGTTGTCCCCAAGTCACAAGGCTGAAGCCTTACAATTTAACAAGTGTAAGTATAATTCCTAATTTCAATCTATGAAATGTCAATGAACATAATTGTTGGTAACTTCAATTCTCTTTATTTGATAATACATTAGATTTCTTCCATTATAGTTATGAAAATCATTATATACTTATGAAAAGTTGAATCTTGTAAATTGTCCAAGCTTATCTTTGAATGTTTTTCCTTTGCATGTAAATCTAAACTTTGTGTTTATTCAGATGATCTACACGTTACATTTTTATATTTTTGTATGCTTAATAGAAAAATGCTTGTACATATTTAATTTTTTTGTTTTAATTAAATGCAGATCTCTTTACATAGTTTTATCTAGATATGGCTGATGATCAGGGATCTCATCATTCCACACAGTCTCAGCGCAAAGTTGAGGCTAGGAATAATTTTTATAATGATAGCATTTCTAGATTAGATAATGCTTTGAAATGTTTACACCAAACTATACATAACCCCTAAAAATTGGCTAATAGAGATAGATTAGTTAATATTCGGTGCGAGATTAGACATATGATTGAGACAATAAAATCACACAATCCATATGATGATATTAGCACTGAGGAGTTTTATAGGTCCCTTGCTAGGACTATTACTGGCACTGAGAATATCAAAACTATTTCTGATAGTGTTTCATTACATAATGTGCATACTATTTTCCCTTTTTATATTGGGAAAGACAAAGTTAGAGGTTATACTATTACCAGGTGTATAGATCCGCTAGTTGGTCCATTTATATATCCCAGATTTTTGGTAGCCAATCATAGATGGCCTCATAATGACGAGTTGCCACTATATTTTTGCAAGCAATTAAATATTGAGTTCCATTTAGGATCATCTATGGATTACACATCTATGCCCGCACATGCTGGACAGGGTAAGGGGAGGTTTGCTGATAAACCTAAATTTAGACATCCAAATTTGCCACCACCTGAAAACAAGAGGGCATTAGTTGGTCCAAACCTTTTGGTTCTTCCAAAACGTTTGGAATTAGTAGTAGCAGGAGATGCAGCAATCACACCAACTAGATCCAGGCTTTTTGACAGGATGACCATGATTGCTACTCAAGTTGATCAGATGTCATCTGATTGTGTAGGGAGATACTTACTACGTCCATGGATTGGCCTTCCTCCCACTGAGGCTACATCCATGAATTATGACCCCTACATTCATGTAGATCTACCATCCCCATCAGATGTGACCCATATGAGTGACACCATTGTACGTAATGTTGCTTTATCTTCCATTCTTGATTTACTATCAGCATACCAATTTATCAATGATGAGTATGGTATTCCTTTGGATGCTGTATCGACTCATATTAGACAACAGACTAGTAGACAGTCGGGTCAAGGTGAGATAGCTTTAGAGGACCAGAATATTCCAGATCAGCCTACAGCGCCCACACAACATCAGGTTGCACCTAATGTACATGGTACATATAGCACACTTCTATTCGGCACTAGTCCTTTACCTTCAGATATAGGTGTTCCTGATGTTACCATTCATTCATCTGAGATTAGTGGGATTGGTAGAGTGCTCTAAGATGTGTAGGTACTTGAATAATTTCTATATTTTGCATTCTACAAATTCACATGTGTATATATTAAATAAACATGACTTAAAAGTAGTTCTCACTATTCATTGAAATCTTGTATTTGAAAATTTATAGCAACAAGGGGATAATTTGTCGCACTTCAGAGATTTAGAGAATGCAGAGGATCCCATGCATGATACATTTGAGGTACATTTATAATATATATAGATTACTTGATAAATTCACACATGTTGAAACTACAAAACTTTAAGATGATTTTACATATATATACACATGTACATTAAATTAAATTATGTACTCTCTTGTGTAGGGAGGTGCATCAGGATAGGGATCGAGTTCCAGAGAGAGATTGAGACATGGATCCACACATGGATTAGGATCCAGAGAGAGATCGAGACATAGATCCACACATGGATCAGATTACAGAGAGAGATCAAGACATGGATCCACACATGGATCGGGAGATTGATTTGTCTTATTATGTTTGACATTATGGTTTGACATTTGATGTTATGGTTTGACATTTGACATTATGGTTTGACATTTTAAATTATGGTTTGACGATTGACATTATGCTTTGACATTTTGTATTATGGTTTGAACATTATATACATTTTATATTATATACATTGAACATTTTGGCAATGTGGTAACATTCAATTCTATAGGTACTTAGTCCCTCAAGGATTTTCATTTCAAATTGGTTGTATACAAGTCCTCTTTAAACAACCTTTTTTTAATTTTTTCTCATATCAAGACATTCTCCTTGAATTGTATTATATTTAAAAATACAAAGGATAGTTTGAATGAAAGTATGCAATAATAGTCTCTACTACAACAAGATCTAATTGGTGCAATTTGGAAGCAAATAGGGAATCACTACTCTAACTAGACATCACTACATTAGGATTTGAATAAATAATGAATGATTCATGAGCAAATCATAAATGATTCTTGTTTAATCCTTGCATGCCAAGAAATACATTAGATTTAAATAAATAACTGGAAAAGATAAAATTATTGTTCTAAAAGTAGTTAACAAATCTCTTTCTCAATAATTGTTATGTGCTTTGTGATTCCAATTCATGTCTTTTACAAATTTGGTTCATGTTGTGGCTCATAGCTAGCCTTGTAAGACATTCATTGTATTATTGATCATAGGGATTCAAATATCACTAGACATAGGATATAAAATTAAATGTTTTGATTATGTTTCAAGAGGTCTTATTTATCTCTTATATCACATTTGTTGATATTGATGTGGTTGTAATTGGTTAGAAAATTATGATTTAAGTTTATAAGTAGACCTATATGAGTTTGATGTGTCTTTGTTTCTTTACTCTATTATGTGAACCATATGAAGCTATTGGGAAAATGATTTATTGCATGTGAATACATGGGAATGAAATTTTAACTCTACTATACACAGATTGGACAAAGTTAGGTCAACCCTTTTGAAACCATAACTCCTACTACATCACTAGAAAATATACATGAAGCATAAATTGTAGTTTGTGGATATTTCAAGTATGCATATGAATAGATTTAAAATGATACAAATCTGATATATAGGTAGAGAGATGAAAATAATGCAAGGTAGAAAACAATAATTAAATTTAGGACTGGGTCAAATCTGAAAAATGAATCCAAAGTGATAAGGGAAACTAAGTGAAAAGATAGGGTTTTGAGAAAGAGAAGGAGAAGGAAAAAAATAAATCAAATACAACTCTAAATGGTAAAATTTTATATCTATGGAAATAATGGAGAGATAGGAGGTAGAAAATAGAGAATAAAAAAGAATGGGTGTACATCTAAAAATGAATTAAAGAAGCAATGGAAAACTAGGGATTTTAAGAGGAAAAAATAAATATGGGAGAAGAAAAAGACTAATCAAATGGATTCCAAATGATACTAATTTGATATAAATGGAAATTTAAAAGGGATGAGAGGTAGAAATCAGAAAAAAAATATTGGGTCATATCTAAAATTGAACTGAAGAGAAAAGGGAAATAATGTGGATTGTTTTGATGATGTTGGCCACCTTATCTCTAGAATGTGTTGAAGTTTCTCAATGAGGTCAACCTCTTTTGAATGTTATTAGAACATTATCATAAGCAATAAATAATTATCCATAGTAGTCTAACATTATATTTATTATATCTAAAATGATAATAAGTACATGATAACAATTGGATCATGCAATGTACTACTCCAAAAGAAACAAAATGTGAAGCAAAGGCCAACTCCATGCCATCCATAACAAATTCAATAAAATTTCATTCACTTGTATAGACACAATTACATTGAATTTGAATATTTAGATAAAAGAAATATCTAGAAGTATAACAACATATATATATCACTAACATTAAGCTATTAAAGACTAAAATTAAAGGTTAGATGATTTCCTTGCTTGAATTATGTATGAATTAAATAATAAATAAATTAGAAAAGCTAATATTGTATTAATAGATATTTTCTAAGTAAAATGCATGAATAAAAAAAAGAGTAAATTTAATTTATTATCACTCAAAAATTAATACTTAAATATTATTAACTAAGATTTATTTCTACTTGATTAGATATGTGAAGCAAAAGTGAAATTATACCTGGATTAAAAAGAAAGAGAATTTTAGTAAGATGCTAAATTGCATTTTCATTCTAGAAAGGAAATTATACAAGTTTGAAGATTGAAACGATTGGATTGCATTTATTTTAGAAATAATAGATTATGTTTGGATAGTGAATTTTTATCATGTACATAGTTATTTTCAAATTTCCTAAGAATCTTTAGGTAGGATCACATCATGAGAATATTATACAAAACATTTCATTTGGATTTAATAATAAATGTAGATTCTTATTTGTGAAAGAGGTGATATGCACTCGTTTGAGTTTGATCTTTCCTACCCAATAAGAAACCATTGAACAAACTAGTTATTTATAAAGTCCATGTAACAATTAGAAATTCAAATTGATATTATATGATCATAGAAAAATAATTAGACAAACTCGAAATCTTCATTGAAATTTTTCTTTTTTCATTTAGATTGGAATCTAGAAAAATATATAGGGATTTATTGAGAAATAAGAAATATAGAAGAAACTAAATTGGCCTTATCTATCCTAAAGAGAAGAGTTATAACCTTGCCTTAAGCATTGGCCTTGAACTATCATTTGCCTAATTTTAAGCTATTTAACTAAATTGGTCTTTAGATTGGCATTCCCTACCCTTAAGAACTAAGCTTACACCATAAAGTCATTAGAAAATAGCTCAGATCACCAACATGTTGATTTAACAAACAACTTGGTGAACACATAAATGACTACACACATGCATCATACTCAATCATGTAGAATTTTTGCACCTATAAATAAGTTTATTAGGCCTTAAAAACTAAACATTATCTTGACATCCAAAAATAACTCAATTAAATTAAGCTACATTAAGATAAAAGAAGATAGCCAATAACTTTATCATGACATCCATGACATCTAGAATTTACGAGCCATAGAGGATAGCCTCTAATTTTATCAAATCACAATATCTAAGGATGACCTGAATATCAGGTAAGATCTGAACACCAAAATGTAGGAAAAAGAAACATGTGGGCTGCAATTAATTGATGACCTGTCTATTTTGATGATTAAGAAAAAAGTAATTTATCATTACATTGAATGAAATTATTTGAATTCAACATAAAATAAATTGTCATAGAAAATATATACATGTACAAAAATAGCTTAAAGTTCTTGGTACATATAATCTGGATCCTCTATCTCTTTTATTATCTCTAAAATCTTTTCATGATCTTCAATAGGAAACCTCCACCTTTGTTTTGTACATCCTCTTTTTGGTAAAGTTTCAAGATTTAATCGTGTTGCTATAACTAAGTGACTATAATGTAGAACCTTTTGACTTGGCATATAATCAATAAATATAATACCATTTGTATCTATCTTTGTTTGTTGATAGTATGTGCCTTCAACAACAACTGATCTAGTTGGATACTCTTGTCCATCACCATCTATCATTGATTCTGATAATTTGCATTTTGGTTGCGTACATCTTAGTAGATAGTAATCTACACCTTCTGTATTGTCAGGATCTACAAGAACAACAAAAATATCTTCTGTACACACCATGTAGTAAACCATGCTCAACTTAACTAGAATATATTATAAATAAAATGTACAAGTTAAAATTTAATTTAAAAATTAAAAATTTACCTGTAGCAACTAAATCTGAGACATGTTCGTAATCAGTTGAATACAAAGGATCATAAACATCTATAATGTCATTATCTTCAAAAGGGTCAGACGTGGCCACTAATTGTTTTATTTCCCATTCTAAAACATACCCATCTCTAATATTCTCACATTGTAGAGTATTTGCATTGTTCTCAGTGCAATCAACACAAAAACATGATTTTTCTCTCACTTGAATTATAGGAGGCCTACTATGTCCTACTGTCATGATTTGATGCAAACTTCTAATACCACTAATTGTTTGACAATGAGTAAGAGTTGATCAAGCAATATCTATTTAAATTTCAATCATCCAATTAAAAAGTGTGTAAAATTAAAAATTCAATTCATATACACACATTGAAATTCAAAACAAAATATTTATGTACCTTTAACTTCCTAAAAATAGCATGTGTTGTATATTGAGTTACAGACGGCAAAATGACTTTTGCACCATTCAACAATTTCATTTACATTCCTTATGGAATTACCTGCAAGTTCATGTTGGTGAAATGTTAGGTTAAGAGGTTTTCTAGTTGAAAGGAAAAGTCAATCTCAAAAAACATAATTAGATTTTTTTTAAAATTCAACAAGAGAAATATTGAAAATCTGCGACATTGGATATATATCAAAACCATTAAATTGCATAATGTCTTAAGCTTCCACTTCTCAACACATGCAATATATTGACATCTACACTTTTTTCCTAACAGGTTTAAATTTATTTAAAATATATTTAAGAATTTAAATTTGTATTCCATATTGTATTACCTGCAAGTTCATGTTGTCGAAGTGCATGCTTCACACATGCTCCAACTCCATCATGCTCTCCTTTTCCATGTCCACTCTCATAGAAATTCCACAAAAATTGTATGTTTTGTTTAATATGTTGTTGGCTTAACCAATTAAAAACTTTTGCGGACTTAAATTGTCATGTAAAGTTACAAACAATTTCAAATTTAAAACTAAAATATTTTAAAAAAACTATATACATATAGGTACAACATATTTAAGTAACTGAACAATTCAAGTCTACAAGTTAATTACACAAATAAATATAATATAATTTTAAAAACAATTAAATCAACACTTACCAGCACATCCATCAGACCATATCCAATGTTATGAACCATCTATTTGACGTCGTCTTAGGTCTTCAAAAAACATTGCAAAACAATGGGATACATAGCTTCTATCATGACCTATATCATTACTGATATAAAAGTGAACCTCTTTGATGATAATTCGTTCATCTTCGTTACTTTGTACACCATCCACATGTTCTTCAGCATGCCTAAAACAAAGTTGTACAAATATTACAACTTGCTCTGAATGATAATATTGACTTTGAATCTCACTTTGAGGACTAAATGTATAGTTCTTAGAGAAATCAACAATAGACAGAATACAACCTGGTGGAAAGCAATTCTTTGAGTCATGAAATTGCTTAGCTTGCCATCTACGACCATGACAATGTCCAATATGTGGATTTATGATATTGCAATTTTTTTTCATAAACTCATTGCTTGACAATTCACTCTCTTTGAGAACAATTTTTTTGCTCTCAACTCCTGACTTTGTTGAGTACTTCTCATAGTCAAATCTCTTCCACATAACTTGCATCGAATGATCAATATTGTCAACTTGTACAAGATTCTTCAAATTTTTACAATCATTACATATATTTTTTATACACTGCACATTGAATTCATCTAAATCTTCTAACTTTTCACATAGAAGAGTTTTCACAAATTGTGTTGTACTTCTAGGGATGACTATATTTAGATTAATTACTGCCATAGCCTTTTTATATGACTGTAGGTGTAGATTAAATTTGACATGATTTTGACAACAACAAGTCTCGCATACCTTATTTATATGTACAAAACGTGGTTGTAGTCTCTCAAACATCCTTTGACAAATCTTCACATCTAAAAATTCTTACTTGAATGCTTAAAAAAGTTCACTTTGTGTTGTATCTATAAAATGTTTTGGATGTGAAATTTTTGTACCATCTTCACCTTTTATCTGTATAGTGTCCCTTCTATTGGAAGAAAGATGAGAGTGGCTAATCCAATATTCAATCATCTATTCCTTTACATCTTTTGAGATTCTATCTTTTTGGGGAACCCTACAAATATTTACCCAATTATTCTCAACATTTCCATCCAATCTATTTCTCCTTACAATATATCTTTGAACAGTTCTCTTAGAAACATTGAGTAATTGGGAAATTGCTTGAACTTGTCTTCTATGTGATAATTTCTTACTAGAAATTATAGTCATTAATGCTACATGCAGCACTTAAATCAATAGCTCGACTCTTGCTTTCAATAGAATTCAATGCTTCTTGTAGGTTTTCAACTATTGTTTGCTTTAATGAACCTGATGACTTTTTCTTATTATCAACCCCTAACAACTCCAAAATAGGGGTCATCTCTTTCTTCCTAAATAACTTTGCAAATAATTGTGCTCTTCCAATTATAGACTTATTTTAAAAAAATTTGTCCCATATTTTTTTAGAGTGTAAATTTACTGTGCTTTTAGGTACCATATCTTCAGATGAAATATTTTTGAAAAGAGAATCCTCATCCATCTCCATCAAATCTTCCATACCAAGGAAAAAATTTATATCACCACCTTCAATTTGTTCTGGTACCTGTACTCCTTGGTCATCAACAATTTCCATGGGTTGTTCTTGAGTAGATGTTCCGTCATCGACATTTTAGTATCTCTTCTTCGATCATACAACCTTTTTCTTGTTTTTTTATTGCCCATCACAAATTGATCAAATTTGAATTCACCTGCATGCAAAAATAACACATATACAAATACTTTAACCTCTATTTTTTTAAGATCTAGGTCTACATTCAATAAATCAATGATTTAATCAATTACACGTTTTAGAGCATGGTACCTGAGAATACAACTTTGCCCATGTTGAAATCAGTGGTTCTTTTTTCTCCAAATTTCTATAATTTAATAATTTAAAAAAAACCCAAAAAACTAAAAAAAGCTAAAAAAAGAAAAAAAAAAAAGCCAAAAAAGGCATTAAAAAAACACTTTCAGATCATTGTGTTTTTTAATATGACTCTGCCCTTGTTGAAATCAGTGGTTCTTTTTTCTCCAAATTTCTATAATTTATTAATTTAAAAAAGATGAAAAAAATAAAAAAAGATAAAAAAAAGCCAAAAAAGGCATTAAACAAACACTTTCACATCATTGTGTTTTTCAATATGACTCTTCCCTTCGAAATTATTTTTTAAAAAAAATTTATTGTAATTCAATAATTAAAAAAAATTAAAAAAGCCACAAATTCTTTTAAAAAAAAGATCAAAGGAGTAGATTCGACCAAATGGGATTCGGCTGAATCCTATTAGATAGAATCCCATTAGGTTGAATCTGTCTATGTGGCATCCTATTAGACAGCTAAGTCACCATTTTCTCAAACTTTCTCAAACTTCCAACTTCTGCTCAATATTTCCACAATCAAAATTAAATTTTATTTTTAGAAAAAATACCGTTTTGTAGAGCTCGGAGTGCTAAATGTGGAAATATATATATTTTTATATTTTGGCTAATTTTAGGATATAAATATTTGAAAATAATGCAAGTAGGTTGTTCAAGTTCAAAAAGAGGCTAATTTGAAATTAAAAAAAAATAGTAAAACATGATTTTAAAATTTGGCAAATATATGATGCCCTAGAGGAGACAATCCCCTTCAAAAAGGTATAATTTGTTTTATGAAAAAAAAAAAAAAAATTAAACAATAGTTGACGTCAACTGAAAATTATCAAAATCGGGTTTGACTTTGAAATGTTATTATGAGAAAAATATGGATCAAAAATTCAATTTTTTTTCCATGCCTTAGATATTGAAGTCACCTATTTGGGAAAAAAAAATCAGGGGAAAATACATTTTTTTTCTATTTGTTTATTGACGTCAACTGAATGTCACTTTTTCTTCAAATTTTCAACATTTCAAAATCTGCTCTTAAATTGATAAAAAAATATCAAAACATTTTTTTTTTAAAACTAAAAAATTAGACTAATAAACTTCAACAAGAGATCTACATTTTATTAGGTTATATCATTTAGAAATTTAAAACATAAAGACCACTTTTATGTGGTCGAAGTTGAGATTTTTTTTTATGTTGGCCGATTCCTTTATAAAGTGTGACACAGGTTTGTGCTTTTACCTTCAATATCCATGTTGGCATACAAATAATCATCTGGAATATGTAAGTTCATTACTCCACAAATATGATCATGATGATTAAACCACTTATCCTTCTAAGATTGTTAACCAGGTTCAGGGATAAGGCCATACAGATAGGGTATGAGATTATGGGACCTGAGGTGTTTCAGGACGCCTTCACACCAGGATTTATATTTTCCCTTGTTTAGGTTGATTATAGAAGAGTGATTTTCATATCCCATGATTTTAGAACAAGTTAATTTTTTTAGACAAAAAAAAATGACACATTAGGAAACCCCTCGATTAGGTGACCCCCAGTTTTGGCACACTATAACTTAGTGTGTTTTACAAAGAAAGTAGGTTCAAATCATTAGAAATGAAAAAAATTAACTTTTGGAAACGATGATGCTCAAGTTCAAGCTACCGAGCAAAATTTATTATAGAATCAATTTCCTGCAAATGACCCATTTTAATACATTTGCACTAAAAAGCAAAAAAATGCCCATAAGTGAGAAAATGCCTAGTCATCCAACGACTCATTGGAGTCAGCAAGGAAAGAAGATTACAATGGTTTTATATCTGAGGGGGAATTGGCCTCCTGCCAACCCAGGCCTCACCCTTCGTCTTGATCTGACAAAAATACAAGGGTCTATTGAAAACTAATAATTCTTCAAATCAATTTTTCCCATTAGCGATTGAGTTGTGTCTGATGCTTTTTTTGATGGGGGTCACATTAACCATTGAAGGTCACATTATATTTCATAGTTACAAATATTGTTGATGTTACAAATAAATTAACAATGAATGTTACTTGTTTACAATATTCAATGTCAACTAATGTTTGATAACATAGAATTAGGGTTAGGGCGAAACTAGTTAAAAACACTACTAAGAAGCCTATCCCTCTTCACCAGGGCTTTATTCTCTATCTGTATAATCACCATCTTGCCCTTGAACCCTCTAAGTCCATTCCAACTAATAGTGGGGAAGGGGAGCCTTCCTCTAACCCTAAGGATATTCCTGATGCTGATGAACCTGGGCCCTCCCTTGTTCCTATCAAGACTACAAAGTTTTCCTTTTGCACTTCTGCGGGAATTCCTGTTGATACTCCGGGCCCTACCACTATGAAGGGTAAAAAGCAGAAGGTTGCTGGCGAAACAAGCACTGGGAAGGCAGTGATGGGGACCTCTTGGTAGGACCCCGGTGGGTCAGAGAAGTGATTCTTCTGCGAAGGTTTGTAGGGAGGGGCTTTCCTCTGGATTTCGGCAGTTAGGGCGTATTACTGGCAAACCGGCTCCTCCTGCAAAGCTCATTGACTATTCTGAGAGTGGTTCGGATGAATCCACCCGGAGGGAGGATGACAGGGATATGGAGATTCAGGACATATCTGGTGATGATGAAGACAAGCAGGAGATTCATGATACAGCGGCTACCACTGAGGATGTTGCTGACTTTGCTAGAAATGCTGACAAAGCGGGGGAAATGTTCGTGGAAGAGCCTGAGGATGCTATGGAGAATGATGATGGTCCGGGAGCTGAACTTGCGGGTCTGCGCGTTCGCATTGCGAAGCTGGAACATAATCTCTCCATTGTGCTTAGGACCTCTATTCTTCTCAACCTCTCTATGCTGAAGAATTTGGGGGTACTTGTTAATGCTGACAATGATGATCTGGCTAAAAAAGTGGATGATATTATTAATTCTATGGTCTAGCAAGGAGAGATGTTGCCTCCTTAGTTTTTGTTGTTTTACTACTGATACTCTGTTACTCTATTTTTATGACATTAGTTTTTAGTGACTGGTTTTGCTGGTTGTGCTAGAAATCTGTAATTGATGTATCTATTGTTTCTGGTTTAAGGCACTGTTGATGCTTGTTGCCTTTGGGCCTCTCTATTTTTTGTAAGGGTTCGGCCCCTTGTTTAGCCACCTTATATTATCAAAAACATAGAATTGTTGCAACATAAAAGGTTAACTTATGATTTTGGAAAACATTAAATTTTAATGAAAATCCTAACAATCTTAAAAAACCATGACTATGACCAAAGGCAAACTGTGATAGTAGAGGAACCAACAAACTTTGACAGTGACCTTGCTGGAGAAGACAACAATCAATTTCTGTGATCAAATGGGACCTATAGTAGTGGCTTGCAATGTAAGAATGTGACCCCTTTGCTGGTAATGCCTTCTGTCTGCCTGTGTGTGGGAGAAAACTGGCCTCTGCACAGAGATAAATTTCCCTTCAAAAAAGGAAAAATATTTGCATACAGAGGTGAAATACCTTGTAAATAGAAGAAAATATGGCTATGAATGCCTAGATTTGGGCTCTTGACAAACACCTTAACTAATATGTAGATTATCCAATCAAAATGCCTCATAGATATAAAAAAAATAGGTTTTTTTGTTTAGTAAAAAAAGAACAGAGATTGAAAAAAATATGCACAGAGCTAGTACGTTTTGCAACGAGATCTTACACAAAGATTTATGGCAGATTTCTCCTTCCTTTGGGTAGTCGTGTTTGAAGTTTCTGAGGCAAGGGCATTAAAGGCTAGGCAGGGGCGGTGTTGGGAGACTTCATGCATTTCATTGCAGATCTAACAAAAGGTCAGTCTAGATGGGATGAGCCCTTCAGGCCAAGTCGTGGATGAGATGGAAAGGAACTTGATCAAATGTGCCCTTGACTAGATGTAAGATGATGATCAAATATTGAATGACATCTTGGGAAAACCAAATCTTCAACTATGACCAAAAACTATTGAGTGAAGCGCTGGAGGTATTAAAGTCATCGCCATGTAGATTATGAACAACAATAGATGATGAATCCATACAATGGCCACTCAAACCAGTGGTAATGTTGATGCCTACTAAAAACCATCAACAGTGGCTAGACCACCAAGCCATCGACCGCGTCCACGAGCACGTGAAGTAAATTCACCCAAAAATGAACAGCAAACCATATATCTTTAAAATGTCATTTCAAAAAAATGTTGTTGATTTTTTAACTCCAAAATGAACTAGTAAACATTTACTTAGTTGCCTCTAATACCATGTGGGATTCCCTAAGGAATAAGAAGATGACAAATAAGCACAAAAGATTGCAAATAATGTAAAGCATGAAAATTTTATGTAAGACTAACCAATTCTACCATTTAGATTAGACAAACCAAGTACATATATAGGTGAGCAAAGGTAGTTAGTAGTTGAGGGAAAGACTCCTACAAACTAACATGAGTGGCTAGTTTAGTTTGAGACTTGATGACCCCTCAACTAACCACCTAACAACCTTAACCGCCCAATGACCTTGACATGTGTCAAGATTGTGTAAGGGCACACCTAAGTAGGATTATGCCTAAGTGTATAATATATATGAAATATATATACACGAACAAGGATTATGGTTAGAATTAGATTTAATGTTAGAATTAGGGTTAGGGTTGGAATTGTAGTTATAATTAGGGATAGGATTACACTTGGCATTGTGGTTACCTGGTTAGAATTAGGGTTAATGTTAGAATTAAATTAGGGTTAGGGTTGGAATTGTAGTTATAATTAGGGATAGGATTACACTTGGCATTGTGGTTACCTAGTTAGAATTAGGGTTAATGTTAGAATTAAATTAGGGTTAGGATTAGGGTTAGAATTAGAATCACAATTTGAAATAGGGTGACCATTAGAATGATAATTAGGGTTAAAACTAGGGTTAGGGTTAGAATTAAGGTTAGGTTTAGGGTTTGAATCAGTGTTAGAATTAGAATTACGATTAGAATCAATTTTATGGTTAGCGTTTGAATTAGAATTAGTGTTAGGGTTAGGGTTAGGTTTAGAATTAGGGATACAGTTATGGTTAGAATTATAGATAGGGTTAGAATTAGGGTCAAGGTTTATGTTAGGATTAGAATTATAATTCAGGTTAGAATTAGAATCAGGGTTAGTATTAAGGTTAGGGTTATTGTTAGAATTATGGTTAGAGTTAGAATTAAGTTGGCTCACTATAAGAATTGGGGTAAGAATTAGAGTTACAATTAGGCTTAGGGTTAAAATTAGAGTTATGGTTAGAGTGAGAAAATTAGGGTTAAGGTTAGTATTAAGGTTAGGGTTTGAATTATGGTCATAGTTAGAGTTAGGGTTAGGGTTAAAATTAGAGCTATGTTTAGCATTAGAATAAGGGTTAGGGTTATGGTTCGAATTAGTGTTAGGCTAGGTTTAGGGTTACAATTAGCATTTGGATTAGGGTTAGGGTTAGAATTAGGGTAATGACTATAATTAGGGTTAATGTAAGAATTAGAGTTAGGGTTAGGGTTACAATTATGGTTAAGGTTACTATGAGGATTAGGGTTGGGGATTGAATTACGATTAGGGTTAGGGTTAAAATTAGAGCTATGTTTAGGGTTAGAATAAAGGTTAGATTTAAGGTTACTGTTAGGGTTAAGATTATGATTACAATTGAGGTTAGGGTTAGGGATAGAATTAGGGTTGCAACTATAATTAGGCTTAACATTAGAATTAGAGTTAGGGTTAGAGTTATAATTATTGTTAAGATTAGTATTAAGGTTAGGGTGAAAATTAGATCTATTTTTAGGGTTAGAATAAGGGTTAGGGTTAGGGTTAGAATTAGGGTTAGGGGTAGAACTAGAGTTATGGTTAGGATTACAATTAGGGTTGGGGTTAGTTTTAGGGTTGGAATTAGGGTTATGACTATAATTAGGGTTAATGTTAGAATTAAGTTAAGGGTTATAAGTAGGTTAGGGTTGGAATTATAGTTAGAATTAGGGTTAGCATAAGTGTTAGAATTACAATTAGAATTATGGTTACAATTAGAAATAGGGTGAGAATTACAATGAGAATTAGGGTTAGGGTTATGATTAGAGTTAGGGTTAGGAGTATAGTTATAGTTAAGGTTTGCATTAGAATTTGAATTAGGACTAAAATTAGGGTTTGGTTTAGAATTATGATTACTAATATATAATAATATTAATTGTTACCATTTTTTCACCACAGCTCAAAAATTGGAAGAGCTAATGTGACAGATTCATTTTTGAGTGAAGGTTAACATTCTTCTGTTATAAGTTATTTACATAGTTGCTTGTGTTTCAGTGATATTGCATCTCAGTTGTTCAACAAAAGAGAAGAGTTTCTGATTATTATTTATTTACAGAAAGGTACATAAGAGATCATTATTTCATTTCACTACAATGTTTATCCATTTTACAAATGAACTACATAAAATAAATAAACATTGCATTGAATGAAATACTGATAGATTAAATGCCCACACAAGCCGTGGGAATAGATGAACAAATGCAAATATAAGGAAGATACTATTCATCTAAAGATAGAATAGAGAAGGTCATAGCCATCATTGCCTTTAAATGTCTTTAGTCTCCGGGGTCCCCTTCTGTCTCTGCTCCTAATCTTCGATAAGAGCCTGCAAAAATTTTGGAAAAGATCTATTAGAAATGTGATTATGAGTTCTCTATGGCCTATCAGAAGAGGCATAACACATTGCTTATAATGCACTGGATCATAAATACATCATTCACATATAGACGAACTGAAAAATGAAACACACATTAAACTTCATTGCTTTTATCTAATCTATTTATTTCATGTGTAGGTATAGGATAAGTCATGTAGCTAATTGAAGACAAATTAGCATGTGGTGTAAAGTGGGCTCCCACAATGGTTTAGCTCAGCATGCGGCCCCCAAGTCTTAAGTGGATTGTGGAAAGAGTCTGAAAGAGCAACAGTGTCACATAAAGACCCTATAAAATAAAGACAAATGTCAACTGTTTTGATCATATCTCAAAAAATATGATCTGGGTTTTTAAGATTTGTGGATAGAAGTTACATGAAAATAAGATGAAAAAACCTTTTAAATTTCTCACCAACATAGTTTGCAGTTTTCAAGGAACAGTCAGAGGCACAATATACAACAAAATGAAGATAGTAGTCATGTGTTTTAATCATATCTCAAAACATGTGACCTAGGTTTTTGAGATATTTGGAGATAAGTCAAAAAACAATAAGGCAGAAAAACCCTTTAAATTTATCAACAACTTAGTTTGCAATTTTTGAGAAACAGTCAGAGGCACAATACATAGTAAAATGAAGATAGCCGTCGTGTGTTTTAATCATATCTTAAAAATATAATCTAGGTTTTTGAAATTTTAGGATAGATATGAGAAGATTATAAAGCGCAAAAACCCTTTAAATTTCTCACTTACCCAGTTTGTAATTTTTAAGGAATCTTCACAATGGAGGGCCCTCTTTCTATTTTGCAAATTTGAAGCTGCAAAAAATTATTGTAAAATGATATTTAAAGCAATATCCTATAAATTGCTTATAAATATTCATTATTTATGTAGTTAAAACAAAGTAAAACAAACAATATCTTTCTTTTTTGAGTTTGCTTTCTTTTGGGAAGATATGGACAAAAATAAGCCTTGTATTATTGTTTTGTAAAAGAAAATCAAAAGATATAAGATTAGGCAAATCAGAAGGAAAAGCTAAGGACCTATTGTAAGACAAATATTAAAGCAATGTTCTTTATAAATTACTTTTAATATTTTGTCATTTTATGCAGTTAAAACTATTAAAGCAAATCAAATATATTTTTCTAGATTTACTTTATTTTGAGGTAGATGAGGACAGTAAAAAAACTGAGCTTTTATTGAGCAAATAAAGCTTGTTTTAAATCAAATTTTTGGTGAGGTCTACCTTGAGGAAGATTTTGACAGATTTCATATATAGATTGGAGGTGATTTGAAATCTTTATTGTTGGCTTTTCAGTGGAGCTCGAAAATGGATCTAATTTGTTATTCTAGGAAGATTTTTTCAGCTTTTTCCTTGGGAGATTTTTAGAGTTATAAATAGGGGAGAAAGACTTAGTTTTTCTTAGTTGATATCTTTGTTTCTTCTCTCTTGAGCACAGACAGAGAGTTTGTAAACTGATCTTGGCTCATATTTTTCAGAGTTAGATGTATCCCTTTCAGTTCAATACAGCAAAGCATTCATGTTTCACATTTGTTGCCTCTTTTATAACTTTGATTTGATGTTTTCACTGTGATTATGATGTCTAATCATTTGATTATGTCTTGATGTTATTAAAATCTGTGTAGCTATTGCCCATCTAATCCAGGCTGTTTGTTGTGTTTTAATTAAACCTTCATACAAAGTACTTTTGGTTTGTTGGACTTAGGTGAAACTGAGAAGGTTATAGGCTTGAGAGTTGTTTGTGGGTAAAATTTTAGATTTTTAGATCATCTTTAGATAAAATAGAATTTTATTCTAGTTATTCCTCATCCATTTTCTCAGATAAGTGATTAGTTTAGAAAGATCATAAGGAGAACTAGCTCACTCTGGAGATTCACTCTTGCTATAGGAAATCCACATCTTGAGAGTGTTTCCATGTGTCAATACGTAGCTAAGTATTTTGTGAGCTTAACAGGGTGCATACTTGATTGATAATAGTTTTTGGCATGCCTGGTGGGACTCTGAAAACATTTTCAGAGAAGTTTTTCAATAATCAAGTTGTTGTTCTAGTATGTACACAGTAGTGTTCTAGCCTTTGGAGGTTTCTTACAAGTATACCTGGCCACTCTGAGTTTGAATCTACTAGTTTTATTATGATCAAGTGCTGGCATGTTATAAAATTCATCTATTCATTCTATTTTCCATCTTTCATATGAATAAAAATGTCAGAGTTTCATAGGCAGTATGAATATCCACCAACATACTATGAAGATGTTGTCCATAGGGCCCCTTATCAGCCATATCAAACCAACCAAACTATTGTTTCCAATTCCTTGGCCCTTCAAAATTAGTATGCATAGTATAATTGCCACCCACCCACCCCTACTCAGCTTCCTTACCAGCTGTATACAAGCAGTCATAATGCTAGTTTTAGTCCAAATACCTAGGATGCTTACCGCATGCCCGCTCCTACCCAATCTTCTAGTCAGCCTTCTTACTAGTCTGAAATTAAAGAGCTTAATGACATGGTGAGAGACATTCTGTCAGACTTTAATAGGAAGATGGAGGAGATCAAGAGGGAACAGGAGTATAAATAGCACCAAGAGGAACTAGCTTACCAAGCCTATCTATATGAGCAAGAATTGGAGGTACAAAGAGCACAGTATGAGTGGGAAATTACAAGTATGAAGAGTTATCAGTACCAGCAAAAAAGGGGATTTCTAGCAAGGTAGTATGAAGAATCTAATTTGTAGCTGCACGAGTTGACTCACCAAGTTTACCTTCAACATCCAGAGTAGCCACCCTGTGAGATCTTTGTTTTTGATTAGGAGTGAGAGACACGAAAGAGATAGTTTGAAGAGAATCTTGAGAGAGAGGCAGCTGCACAAACCAAGATTTTGCTTCCTCGAGCCCAAGAAGCTCCTATAGTTCCAAAAGAGCCTACTCAAGAAGAGGTACGTAAGTATAAATTTCTAAGTTTTAGACATAATGAACCTCTTAAATCTCCTAAAGTTGAAATCCCAGGTTTTGGGCAGAATGAAGTTCTTGCTCCCTCAAGGTAGCCTAATAAGTTTAAAGTACCCAGTTTTAGAAACCCTCACCCCTTGCAAGTTGAGGAAAATAACCATGTTCAACCTAGTATAGTTGCAGATCAGCCACTTAAAGAGTCTCCATTCCTCCAAGAAATCCAAGAGACTCCCCAAGTTTCCCAACCAGACAAATCTGATTGTCCTATCACTATTCACCTTTCTAAGGATGGACCTATTGTCTTACAAAATGACTCATTCACCATGAAGAATACTAGGCAGGTAAATTTACTGCATATAGTTATGGAGCAGTATCAATTAGAGCAGCAGAAGATCAAATCAAAAAAGACTTCTCCCGATGAACCTTCTGATGTTTCCATTAATAATTCTCCTTGTTTTGTAAAAGACGATAATTATTTTTCAAAAAGTTGTGTAGTGCAAGAGGTTGATTCACATGAAAAGGCTGCTACTGTTTGTGTAGAGAAAGTTGCTTCAAATCTAATATTGAACCCTTTGAATTTTGATTCATTTGAAAAAATTTCTGACGCTATTCACAAGATGCATGAAAGTAGGGTGCAGAAGTCACAAGGTCAAAGCCTTCAATTGCAAATACTGAAAAACTAAGTCTCGTCTAAGAGGGCACTAGATCATGAAGAAGATCTAGTAACCTTCTTCGATCAGTTACCTAGTTTTGTAGAACCAAATGAGGAGTATATGCTCATACCAGAAGTAGCAATTTCAGAGCAACATGAGGATCCTCAACCATCTCACGAGCTGTTGTTTGAAGCTGAGTAATTTGGTAAGGAGGTTTTGGATCATGTAGAGGTGCTTGAAAGAGAGCCTATCATGCAACTTACACAACTGACTAAGAGCTGCCATGAGGTAAAAACTAGTCCCCTTTCATCAGAAAATCAAGAGGATCATGATGAAAATGCATTTTGGGATGACCTTGACGATTTTTTTGCCAATTTAGACAATGTGGAGAAGGTTTCAGTTAGTTTGCTTGATGACCTTCCTGGATCTGATGTCGAGGATGAAAATAGCATGTCTATACCAAGTTTTGACCATTAAAGTGTTACAGAATATTCAGATAATATGTTGATTCATGGATAGGTGTGTGAAAGCAATTCTATTTTGACTGAAGAGGATTTATTTCAATTTGAAATTGAGCTTTGCTGCTCATGTTTGGATATTATACTGACACCTATGAAGGAGGACAGTGTGGATCACCAAGAGCAGCCAAAATAGTAGGATGAAGAGAATGGTAAAAACCATTCAGACAAAGGACTGGTTCCCAAGCAATCACATGAGGACAGCTTGGTTGTGAAGGAACACAAGGTTGAAAGTAGGATTCAGCCAAAGTACGAAGCAATTGCAGTTGAGGAGACAGCCAATAAGAGTGAAATGAAGAGGAATAGTTTTGGCTTTATCCTTGCAAGAGGTTGCCCCATTAGGGATTTAGCCAATGAAGTGACCAACAAGTTTCAAAGTGTTTTCAGTGCCCCCAGAAATGAGATTGCAGTCGAGGAACAGCTGATCCAACTTGCTCATTCATGGAAAACCAGAGGAATGTTTGAATAGGATCGAGTGATTTAGATCCTTGGTTGTACTCTTCAGGTTCCAATATAGTATTTTATAAGGTGTGTTTCTCATTTTTTACTCCTTGCCAGTTGATAAACGTGAGAAGCATTCTTAGTTGGTTAGAAGAGGTAACTATTTCACCCAGTCAGTGAATGGTTTTGTTTGACCAGCTTCCAGGGATGGTTAGAGTAGGTTAGAGTAGTGTTTTCAATCAATAAGTGCTTTCTACACATTTTCTTTTAGTTAGTTTTTGTTTCCCTAAGTGTTCCTGCACAGTTGTTTTGGCCATCAGGGCATGTTAGTTTGCTTTCAGTTGTGTTTGTTTTCAATTTTTTTGTTGCTGTTTGGACTATTTGAGTGCTGAATTGTAGTGTTTTCTTAGTTTGAGAAGGATAGAGTATGACTCAATGCCCAATGGATGTTGAAGGCAACTGATCCAATGCTTAGCAGGAAAGCATATAGCAAAAGTCACCAGAAATGTTACCATTTTTTCACCACAGCTCAAAAATTGGCAGAGCTGTTGTGACAAGTTAATTTTTGAGTGAAGCTTAACATTCTTCTGTTATAAGTTATTTGCATCGTTGATTATGTTTCAGTGATATTGCAGTTTAGTTTTTCAACAAAAGAGAAGAGTTTTTTATTATTATTCATTTGTAGAAAGGTGCATAAGAGATCATTATTTCATTTCACTATAGTGTTTATCCATTTTACAAATGAAGTACATAAAAGAAATAAACATTGCATTGAATGAAAGACTGATAGATCAAATGTCCCACACAAGCCATGGGAATAGCTGAACAAATGCAAATATAAGGAAGATACTATGCATCTAAAGATAGAATAGAGAAGGTCATAGCCATCATTGCCTTTAAATGTCTTCAGTCTCCAGGGTCACCTTCTATCTCTGCTCCTAATCTTTGACAAGAGCCTGCAAAAAATTTAGAAAAGATCTATTAGAAATTTGATTATGAGTTCTCTATGGCCTATCAGAATAGGAATAACACATTTCTTATAGTGCACATGATCAAAAATACATCATTCACATACAAAAAAACTAAAAAATGAAACACACATTGAACTTCATTACTTTTATCTAATCTATTTGTTACATGTGCAGGTATAGGATAAGTCATGTAGCTGATTGAAGACAAATTAGCATGTGGTGTAAAGTGGGCTCCCACAAGGGTTGAACTCAGCATGCTACCCCCAAGTCTTAAGAGGATTGTGGAAAGAGTCTTAAAGTGCAATAGTGTCACATAGAGACCCTACAAAATAAAGACAGTTGTCACATTTTTCAATCATATCTCAAAAAGTACGATCTAGGTTTTCAATATTTTTGGATGAGAATTAGATGACAATAAGATAGAAAAACTCATTAAATTTCTCACCAACCTTGTTTGTAGTTTTTGAGGAACAGTGAAAGGCACAATACAGAGCAAAATGAAGATAGCAATCATGTGTTTTTATCATATCTCAAAAAATATGATCTGGTTTTTTGATATTTTTGTCTAAAAATCAAACAACAACAATTCAAAATAACTCTTTAAATTGTTCACCAACCCAATTTGTATTTTTCAAGGAACAGTCAAATACACAATACATAGCAAAATGAAGATAGCAGTCGCGTGTTTTAATCATATCTCAAGAAATATAAGCTAGGTTTTTTTAGATTTTTCGATAGAAATGAGAAGATTATAAAGTGCAAAAACCCTTTAAATTTCTCTCCTACCCAATTTGTAATTTTCAAGGAATATTCACAATGGTGGGCTCTCTTTCTATTTTGCAAATTTGAAGCTGCAAAAAATTACTGTAAATGATATTTAAAGTAATATCCTATAAATTGCTTATAAATATTCATTATTTATGCAGTTAAAACAAAATAAAGAAAAATATATATTTCTTTTTTTGAGTTTGTTTTCTCTTGAGAAGATATGCACAAAAATAAGCCTTGTATTATTGTTTTGTAAAAGAAAATCAAAAGAGGTAAGATTAGGCAAATCAGAAGGAAAACTTGCAAGACCTATTGTAAGAAAAATATTAAAACAATGTTCTTTATAAATTGCTTTTAATATTTTGCCATTTTATATAGTTAAAACTATTAAAGCAAATCAAATATCTTTTTTCTAGATTTACTTTATTTTGGGGCAGATGTGAATAAAAAAAAAACTAAGCTTTTATTGAGCAAATAAAGCTTGTTTTAAAGCAGATTTTTTGTGAGGTCTACCTTGAGAAAGATTTTGGTAGCTTTCATATACAGATTAGAGGTGATTTGAAAGCTTTATTTTTGGCTTTTCAGTGGAGCTTGAAAATGGATCAAATTTGCTATTCTAGGAAGATTTCTCATCTTTTTCCTTGGGAGATTTTTGGAGTTATAAATAGGGGAGAAAGACTTTATTTTTCTTAGTTGATATCTTTGTTTCTTCTCTTTTAAGCACAGGCAAAGAGTTTGTAAACTGATCTTGGCTCATAGTTTTTAGAGTTAGATGTACCCCTTTTAGTTCAATACAGCAAAGCATTCCTGTTTCACATTTGTTGCCTCTTTTATAACTTTGATTTGATATTTTCACTGTGATTATGACGTCTAATCCTCTGATTATGTCTCGATGTTATTGAAATTTGTGTAGCTATTGCCCATCTAATCCAGGTTGTGTGTTGTGTTTTAATTAAGCCTTCATACAAAGTACTTTTGGATTGTTGGACTTAGGTGAAACTGAGAAGGTTATAGGCTTGAGAGTTGTTTATGGGTAAATTTTTAGATTTCTAGATTATCTTTCAATAAAATAGAATTTCATTCTACTTATTCCTCATCCCTTTTCTTAGATAAGTGATTAGTTTAGAAAGATCATAAGGAGAACCAGCTCACTCTGGAGATTCACTCTCACTATAGGAAACCCACATCTTGACAGTGTTTCCATGTGTCAATAGGTAGCTAAGTCTTCTGTGAGCTTAGCAGGGTGCATACTTGATTCATAACATTAACAATATATATAATGTATATATAGTAATATTAGTTAGGGTTAAGGTTAGGATTAAAATAATATTTTTTAGATGTTGCAACTACACTTACAATAATCAGGTTAGGGTTAGGGTTAGGGATAGAATTAGGGTTATGATTACATTTACTGTTAGAGTTAGGGATTCAAATTAGGGTTAGGGTTTAGGTTAGAATTTGGGTTAAGTTAGAATTAGGGTTAGGGTTAGGGTTAGAATTAGGGTTAAGGTTAGAATTAGGTTAGGGTTATAATTAGAGTTAGGGTTGGAATTGCAGGTAGAACTCATGTTAGGATTAGGGTTAGAATCACAGTTACAATTAGGGTTACAATTTGAAATAGGATGGCAATTAGAATCAGAATTAGAGTTAAAACTAGGGTTAGGGTAAGAATTAAGGTTAGGGTTAGCATTAGGGTTAGGGTTTGAGTCAGTGTTAGAATTAAAATATGGTTACAATCAATTTTATGGTTAGGGTTAGAATTAGGATTAGTGTTAGGATTAGTGTTAGGGTTAGGGTTAGGTTTAGAATTAGGGATATAGTTATGGTTAGAATTACAAATAGGGTTAGAATGAGGGTTGCATATGGGCTTATGATTAGGGTTAGAATGAGGGTTGCATATAGGCTTATGATTAGGGTTAGAATTAGGATCAAGGTTCAGGTTAGGATTAGAATTAGAACCAGGGTTAGTATTAGGGTTAGTTGTATTGTTATAATTAGGGTTAGTGTTATGGTTACAATTAAGGTGGCTCTCTATTAGAATTAGGGTAACAATTAGAGTTACAGTTAGGGTTAGGGTTAAAATTAGAGTTAGGGTTAGAGTTAGAATTAGGGTTAAGGTTAGTATTAAGGTTAGGGCTAGGGTTTGAATTATCATTAGGGTTAGGGTTTAAATTATGGTTAGGGTTAGGGTTAAAATTAGAGCTATGTTTAGCATTAGAATGAGAGTTAGGGTTATGTTTAGAATTAGGGTTAGGGTTACAATTAGGGTTGGGGTTAGGGTTAGAGTTAGAATTAGGCTTATGACTATAATTAGGATTAATGCTAGAATTAGAGTTAGGGTTGGTGTTACAATTATGGTTAAGGTTAGTACGAAGGTTAGGGTTAGGGTTTGAATTATGAAAAAGGTTTGGGTTAAATTAGAGCTATGTTTAAAGGTAGAATAATGGTTAGGTTTAGGGTTAGGGTTAAGGTCAGGGTTAGGGTTAGGGTTAAGGTTAGGGTTAGGATTATGATTATAGTTGGGGTTAGGGTTAGGGTTAGAATTAGTGTTGCAACTATAATTAGGGTTAATGCTAGAAGTAGAGTGAGGGTTAGAGTTACAATTAGCATTAAGGTTAGTATTAAGGTTAGGGTTAGGGTTTGAATAATGATCAAGGTTAGGGTGAAAAGTAGAGCTATTTTTAGGGTTAGAATAAGAGTTAGGGTTAGGGTTAAGGTTTAGATTATAATTAGGGTTAGGGTTGGGGTTAGAATTAGAGTTAATATTGGCCTAAATATTAGGGTTAGGTTTAGGGTTGGGTTAGAGTTATATTTTGGTTAGAATCAAGGTTAGAACTATACTTAGAATTATGGATAGTATTAGGGATACAATTATGGTTAGAATTATAGTTACATTTAGGGATAGGGTTAGAATTATGGTTAAAATTATGATTAACGACAAAAATAGGGTTAGTATTAAGGATAAAATAAAGATTATCAATACAATTATAGTTAGGGATACAATTAGGGATAAGTAGATCTATAGGTAGAATTAGGGTTTGGGTTAAAATTATGGTCAGGACTACAATTACAGTTAAGGTTACAATTATGATTAGGATTACAATTCTTACCCAAACCCTAATTAAAGCATAACCCTAATTTTGACCCAAACCCTAATTCTAAGCATAACCCTCAATTGAACCCTAATTATAATCATAACCCTCAATCTAACCCTAATTCTATATCTAATAATATTCTAACCATAACCATAAGATTACACTTACCATTGATTTATAAGCTTAACCTATATATCTAACCCTATTTATAAGCCTAATCCTAACCCAATCCCTAAACAAAACCCTAACCCTAACCATAATTTGGTACATGAATATGAAGAATTTAGCAATGAAGAAGAGATGAAAAGAAAGCATGGTAATGCTACAAATAATACATGAATGAAATATATGAAGTCCACTATCAAATAAGTTGGAGAAGTCAACTACATATATAGGTGAGGAGAGGTAGTTATTAGTTGAGTAAAAGACTCCTCTAAAGTAGTGTGAGTGGCTAGTTTAGTGGGAAACTTGATGACCCCACTACTAACCGCCTAACAACCTTGACACCTCAATGAGACATGTGTCATGGTTGTATAAAGGCACACCTAAGTAGGCTTATGCCTAAGTGTATAAAAAATATGAAATATATATACACTAACACCCCCCTTAAGCATATCTTAGGTAGGCACAAATCAAATGGGTCCTAGCTACAAGGCCTGGTGATGTACCCATGAACAATGCAAGTATCAAATTGGGTCCCGACAACTAGGCCTGATGAGGTACCCAAGTACAATGTAATCTATCATAAACAAAGAAAGGTAGAAAACCAAGTGGGAAAAAACTACCCTCCAAAAGAGAGATAAGAAAGGATTCATCAAAATTATACAAGTGAAGTACTACTTCTTTCACTAAGTAGAATATATGATTCCCCCCATAGGAGAGAAAGTGATACAAGGTCCATGAGACCACCCATAATACATGTCCTACTACATTGAGGCTGGATAGTCGACAGAGGATGTAGATGTGGATCCAAGAACATCGAACAATGTTCCCTCCCCTAGGAAGAAATGAAACCACCTGAAGATGCAGGATATCTTCCCATGAAAGAAGATGTATGTATGATGTTGAATTATGTTGAAGCTTATCCAAGGATGATTGTGCCCATTGTGATGTCTTCGAAAATGCTCAAGTGTCCCCATGTTGATGTCGAAGGATGCAATAATCAAATCAAGTGCATGCCTAATAGATGAGGATGATGACATTCCAGAACCATGTGTAGACTAATTTAGAGCATGAATATCCAAAGAGGATAATGGAGACGCAACTTCATCAAAACTGTCATCGAAGAGAAGACTGATGTCGTCAATGTGTGCTTCTATTTCAGCAATGTGGGACTCTACAAACAGACAAGTGATGTCAAGTAGAAATTTGTCCCAATTAACAATGCTAGGAAGACTGATGTCCTATTGCAAGGAAGTGTTAGAAGCTTTCGAGGAAGCAACTCTGAAATCCAATGAAGCAACAAGAGGAGTGATGAATTCTTCTATGTCAACTAGACATTCTGTATCTGCATCATTATTAGTGATGTAAGTTATGATCAATGTGGGATCATGTGGGAATAGAGAAACATTGGAGTCTCCATATATCTCCCAAAATTTGATCCATAATGTATTTGGATAGTCAATATCTATGATGGCGTATAAAGAATCATCTACAATATGTAAACTGATTAATCCAACAATGTGATCACAATGATTAAACCACTTAGCCTTCTAAAATTGTTTACTAGGTTAAGGGACAAATCCATGTAGATAGGGTATGAGATTATGGAACCTGAGATGTTTCACGATGCCTTCACACTAGGACTTATAGTTTCCCTTGTTTAAGTTAATTATAGAAGATTGAGTTTGATATTGCATGATTTTAGTATAGGTTAATTCCTTTAACAATAGAAATCAACACATTTGGAAACCATCTTGATTCATTGACCCCCCAGTTTTGGCTCTTTATAACTTAGTGCATTTTACAATGCAAGTAGGTGCAATGCATGGAAAGAAAAAACATTAACGTTTGCAAAAGATGGTACTCAATTTTGAGATGCCATGCAAAAGTTATTATAAAATTAATTTCTCGTAAATGACCTAGTTTAATGCATTTGTACTGAAAAGCAAAAAAAAAGTCTATGGCAAGAGGTAGCCTAACCATCCAACCAGTCATTAGAATCAGAAAAGATTGAAGAATACAATGGTTTGATTGTGAGGGGGCATTGGCCTCCTTCCAAACTGGGCATCACCCTTCATCTTTGTCAAGCGAAAAAAAAGGTATTTTAAAACCAGAAATCCTCTCAAAGTGATTTCCCCAAATTTAAATGACCCCCCTCAAATGTGGCACTTTATATTGCATACTACTTTTCAGACAAAAAGATGCCTATTCTTGCACTAGAATTTTAAATGACTTTGTAAAAAAAACTTTGAAGGAAAATATTTTATCCTAAATGATTTGCAAAGCCCAATTTAGGGGAAGAATATGAGGGGGCATCTGAGATAGGGTAAATGGTTGTGCTAAAATGCAGATATGGTAGTTCGAAAGGCATTGTGAACCTTGGAGATTCTAACGCAGGGCATGAGCTAAGCTTCCTTGCATCTTTGATCTCCCAGATCTGATCTTCCTCACGACTTTGATCTCCTAGATCCATGGAATTGTAGGTCATGTGCCTTTTATAGGCCACGAGCCAAAAAAAAAGGCCACATGCCTTTTAACAACAAGTTGCGAACCTTGTATATGTTGCGAGCCTTTTGTTACAGGTCATTGTCCTTTCTCAAAAGAAATGTCGTGCCTTTCAAATAAAAAAGGTCACTGTTAAAAAATTCCCGATAGAGTTTTTCCAAGCCTCGTGCCTCTCCTTAGAAATGGATGCCATAGGAGAGAATGCTAGATGTTGTGGGAACAATCACCTAAGCTCATCGCACAAGGGAAATACCCTTTCTCCTACAAAGGGAGGGAAACATTTCTATGAAGGAAAAGAAAATGCAATCAGTGTGGCAACATCCCTCTGTCAAGGTTCAAAGTTCAATCTTGGTGAAGGGCTTTAAAAATGGAAGATCTCCTTTCGAACTCCATAGCTTCTAGAACAACAGTACAAAATCTCATACACCCCTTTCGCACATTGCCACAACACACAAGAAAAGAGTTAATGTAAACAACCATTCAAATTCACAAATATCAATGCAAACATGAACAATAATCTTACAAACTTGATTTCATCTCCTCCTACTCTAATACCATGAAGAATTTAGCAATGAACAATAGATGAAAAACAAGCACAATAATGTTGCAAATAACACAACAATGAAATGTATTAAGTCCACCATCAAATAAGTTAGACAAGTCAAGTACATATATAGATGAGGAGAGGTAGTTATTAGTTGAAGAAAAGACTCCTCTGGCTAGTTTAGTGGGAAACTTGATGACCCTTATCCTAACTGCCTAACAACCTTGACACCTCAATGAGACATGTGTCAAGGTTGTATAAAGGCATGCCTTAGTAAGCTTATGCCTAAGTGTATAAAATATATGAAATATATATACACTAACAAATAAAAAATTAAATTTAATATGATTTATAAACATATCCATAACCCTAATTAGATTAAAATCTTATTGTAACCCTAATTTTAAGCATAATCCTAATTGAACCTTAACCCTAATTCAACCATGTGATCCTAAATTTACACTTAGCATAGATTTCTCTAAATATAAATATCCTAAGTTCATAACTCTATTGCTAATCATATAATAATAATATATTATACAATTACATAATATAATATATAATTATAATTATTATATAGAGGCCTAACTACAATGGCGGCAAGGGGCCGAGTGTAATGGCGTGAGCATGTTAACAGAAACTATTAAAGAGCCACATATAAAATTAATTACACTATTCGAAGTTATCTAGTGGCATTAAGGGGATGACTATCACCATGTACATAAAAATAAAATAGAGCCGATTGGGAGAAGTTTAATCAATAAGGAGAGAAGTTTAATTGGTAAGGGCCCTATGCAACCATCTTTTTTTTGTATTTTTCTTGCAAAATGAATTTATGAAGTGATGCAATGCTGCTGCTATTATTTATAGAAGGTTAGATTAGCATTGCTCTTATTCTATTTACATGCTACTCAATTGTGAAGCCTATAAATTATATTAATATTTTCTTGCATAAACAAATCTTTGAAAATCACAAAGAAAATTATTTACTTTAGTTTGAGAGCTAGGGTTACTATTCTTTAATCTTTAAAAGCCACAAAAATAATTAATTTCCTTTAAAACATTATAATTAAGTTTATAAATTATATTAATATTTTCTTGAATAAATAAATCTTTGAAAATCACAAAGAAAATTATTTACTTTAGTTTGAGAGCTAGGGTTACTATTCTTTAATCTTTAAAAGCCACAAAAAAAATTAATTTCCTTTAAAACATTATAATTAAGTTTTTAGTATCATTTGGATTAAATTATTGAAAATTATTCCATTAAAAACTAATTGTTAGAGCTAAGAATTGTAGCGACATCCCACAAAGAAAATTAAGAAAATTAATGGCAGGGTAAATTATTTACTTTAGTTTAATGAAGGCTAGCAAAGAAAAATAATAGTAAGGTAAATTACTTTATTTTAATTTAATTTGGGCTAGGTTATAGTTTTTCAATCTTTAAAAGCCACAAAGAAAATTAATATTTAATTTAATGACCTTTGTAGTGTACTATCCCAATTAATTTTATTAAAAAAATATAATTAAGTTTTTCATATCATTTGGATTAAATTATTGAAAAATATTCCATTAAAAACTAATTGTTAGAGGTAAGAAATTACTTTTGTTTAATGTGGGGTAGGATTATAGTTCTTCAATCTTTAAAAGATAAAAGATTTTTACTATCGGAATTAATTTCATTAGACAATTATAATTAAGTTTTTTTTGGTATGGTTTGGATTAAATTAAAAACTAATTTTTACAATTACAAATCTATAAATTAAATAAAATATATGTTTAAGTAAAACTAGCATTATATAGTAATATGTATATGTTTTAGGTCCTCACTATATATATATATATATATATATAATTATTAAACTAACATAATATTTTAAATACATCTATCTAAAGAGACGCCCAAAGATATGGACGTTATGTGTAATAACATATATAGCACTGTAAAAAAGACATTTTATTAGGGCATTATATTTTTATTTGTAAGGGCATTAAATTTAAAGGCATTAGATTTTATAGGTTTTATTATACACCACTATACACCCAACTATTTCTACATTCTTTTCTTTTCTGTATAGTGCCCTAAAAAAATATTTTATTATGGCACTATATTTTATTTATTTCTATTATCTTTTCTACACGATGAAATTTAATTATGTGCTTCATAAATATTGGAATTTGGAACATGTGTAAAAATATTGAAAAATAAAGAATATTTTTCAAATAAAATATTAAATATCGTGATTTTTGTTTTTTGTTATTTTTTAGTCCAGTTCATTGATCTGCTACCAAGACATTGAGAATGCTATTGAATCCTACTTCTACTAATTACAATAGTAAAGTTTTCATTTTAATATTCCAATATTTATAATCTGTTCTATAAATTCAGGAAGCTAGAATTGAAAACTACTAACCTGCAAAATTATATCTTCTAACCTGCACAAAGAGTTCTAAAAAGCTTATTAAGTTGCAGGTACAAAGTAGCGAATGCAACAAATTATTCATTGAAGGACTGTTTAAAAACCTCAGATACATAAAGCAAGGGTTGAGTTTCTCACACACAGCAATGGAGGCCACAAGGAACGAAAGAAAAGGTGAAGATGAAGCACAAGAACAAGTGGAAATCAATGTCTGAAATATAACAAACCTTTTGAAGCCTTTTCGCAAGGAACAGATGTTTGAAATTCTCAGCCACGCTGTTAGCAAGTATCCCGATCGGTTAGAGTACACAGAAAAAGTTGCTGAAAATAATCCTATGTAAAGCTTCTGGAATCACTGTGTCTTGCTTTACATTTGATCATTGACTTTGGAAATATCATGTCCATAATCCAAATAATCCTGCCCACAGAAATCTTCTTGTTAGTGGCCTCGGTCCCGACACCAGCTCAGAAACCCTAAAATTCATATTTGTTTGTACGGAGAGCTGGAAGAATGTAAGGTGATCATGGAGGAGGACATTGGTAGATCAAAAGGCTATGCATTTGTTACTTACAAGCACTTGGAAGGCTCGCAGCGAGCCCTCAAAGACCCTGCAAGAAAATTGATACGGCATATACTCTATGTCAGGTTTGTTGTGAAGAAAATAAGCCTGTTGAGCCAGTTATTGACCGAATGATTTCTGTAAGAAATGTCCCATCTTACATGGATGACGAAATGCTTTGCATATTTTTTTCTGAGTATCGAGAAATAGAAGCGGGACCCATAAGAATTGATAAGACTGGGTATGCTCTTTTTATTTATGTGACTCTTGAGGGAACCAGGAAGTCACTCGAGGAGCCATTGAAGACTATTGATGGGCATGACATGGTCTGCAGTATGGCCAGTGGAGATCCTGTGGCTCCTGTTAATGCTACGAATTTAACAATGCCATCACTGGACTTCATTGGAGACGATGTGATTTTACAATTGCCATTTTAATGAATGGATATCGCGTTTTCCTGAGATTTTCATAAGTGAGATCGTTTGGTTTCATCAGAATTTCAGAAGATGTTATTTACTGCAGATTGTGGTTTTAATCAGACTTCCATTTTAGTGGTGTTATTGGGTTTGAGTTGTTTGGTTTCTTTAATTTCATTGGATTGTTTATGATTGATGTTTAGATTTATGAAAATTTTAGTAGGTATGGTTTAGGGTAGATTGTGTTTTGACTGGTTTTACCAGAAATTCTAGGGTTTGTTTATGCATTGCTATTAGTAGTAGTTATTTTTTTTAGGCTTTATATTTTCATGCCATAATACTTCAAAGTTTTTCTAACTTAATTAGCTGATAGGCTATTAGTTGGAGCTTTTGCTGGGGAAAACTGTAGGACGGGTGGTGGAAAAATGTAGGATGCCAGAAAAATTTATCATGCAACTCCATGCAAATTACAAACTCTAAGAATAATCATTAAAAAATCCTATATTTAACTTCATGCAAGACAGCAGTTGTATCTTTACTTTCTTCTCATGCGATGTGGTTCTCCTCATGCAATGTGAGAGAAATTACCACATTTCAACGCTCCCCCTTAATTTCAACCACTAATTGCATCAACAACAAACCAATTATCAATGTGATCTTCAGATCTCTAAGCAGCGTCTGTGGCTGGCTTTTTCTTCCTGACTTTTGCGGGCTTTTCTCCAACCATGGTGTGTGGCAATCTCCTTTTAAACTGTGCTTTACTTGCAGCCTAGACACTTGTCTTCTACGGCCTGTTTTTTTTTTTTTTTTTTTTTAATTTTCACTGTGATTTCAATCACTCTTCAAAAACTGTGATCTCTCCAGTCGGCTTTTTTTTTTGTTTGATCTGCGGCTTCATCCTTGGTCAACACTGCAGCTTCCAACGATTCTGATTTCTTTAAAGCTGCGATTACTTCTTACCCAATGGTGGCTTCAATATTTCCTTCTGCGATTTGTCATAGACAATCTAGTATCTCAATTTTTCTTTCACCTCATGTGGCTGTGGCCACAAACTTCCACAATTTCTGGGAACACAATCAACCTGCAACTTGAGCGATATACAACATTTCAGCGATTCCTTCTGTGATTGTGACTTGCTTTGTCTTCAGACTGCAACCAGCGATTTCTAATGTCTTCAGGCAACTTGCAAACCCTAGATCTTCAACCTGCAGGATGATCTTCGGCGCTAATACCAAATTGAAAGAATTAACTCACAAAAAAATGCTACAACATTCAACTAAAACACATAATTCTATTAATTGATCAACTGATCTTTGATCAGAGACAATGAAAACATTACAATTTCCTCATTAAATAGATGTCTTAGAAACATCTAAAAAACTTATCATACAACTCCATGCAAATTACAAACTCTAAGAATCATCATAAAAAATCCTATATTTAACTTCATGCAAGACAACAGTTGCATCTTTACTTTCTCCTCATGCGATGTGGTTCTCCTCATGCAATGTGAGAGAAATTACCACATTCCAACAGTTTGCATTTGTCTTTAGGGTAGTTTTGGTTGTTGTCTCTTTCTCTTCTTTATTTCTGGAGAACCCCCTGCAAATGACACCAAAGAAATGGGGAACTCAGCGTTAGACGGGATTCATCTTTTTGCTAATTCGAATGCTAACCGAAAGATGATGGAGGGCAAAGAGATCATTTTCATTGCTTGTGCATTATCTTCTTGAGCAAAGCGTCAGGGCTTGATTTGTTTTTAGGGTTTGAATAGACAGTGGATTATTGATTGGTTCTTAGGGTTTTCTTTGGCAGTCTTGGTTTCGAGAAATTTGAGCTTAAACAGGGTTTAGATTTTAGGTTAATTAGCATCTATTAAGTTTTGTAATAAAATATGGATTAAATAAGGGTTTTGAATCTTTAGATTTTTGTGGGTATGCTGCATTGGGGTTGGAAAATTAGTATATGTATTACCACAGTTTGAATTTCAGCAATGGTTTTTTTGTAGGGTTAATGTAAGTCAATTCTCTGTGAAGTGGAACTTAGGGATGAAACAAGGTTTTGATTCTCATTTTTTTGTGGGCGAGTTCCTCTGGTTAGAAAATAGTGATTTGTAGATATATATATATATATATATATATATATATATATATAGGTTTTAATGATGCTTCTTTTGTAGTTTTGATATGGACTGCATTTGGGTTTGGGTGGGAAGAATTTATCATGAGGGTTTTGGGTCTTTACATCTTTTGGGTATGTTGCAGTAGGTTCAATTTATGTGGTTAAAAAATTGTGGGCTGTAGATAGATATGTAAATGTCTGTGTAATTGTAGGTTGAACTTTGACTATTGTTTTTATAGGGCTAATATATACCAAAATTCGTGGTTGGAGAAACATGTGAATTAAGGTTTTTGAATCTTTAATGGGTATGATGTTGTGAATTAAGGTTTTTGAATCTTTATTTGGTTAATATTTCCACTCACAATTCCAACTTAATCACACTCTTAATTAATTAAATAAACCGATTTTATTTAATTAATTATCACCTTCACATGTCTCCATAACCCAAATAAAAAAATTAAAAATAAATCCCTCACCGCTCACCTCATTGCAACACTTGTCGCATTATCTACCCTCCACTTAATCCCTTCACATGACTTGCCAATTTAAATATTTTTATTTAAATTGGAGCTAATTATTCTCCTCCCTCCATTTCTCACATGACTATATAGTCACATGCACCTCTTAGCCTTTTATTCTAATTTAAAATTCACCTCTCTTCTCTATCGCACACTTGTCACAAGGCTAAACTTGATCCATCTATGATTAATCTCAGTTATCCATAAGCCAAAAGTCAAAATCAAATCTCATCCCTCCATTTCAACCAATCTTTTCTATAAATACAACCCTCTTCTAAGCCATTTGCATCCAATCTTGAGCTTATAATCATTCTGTCAGAATCATTCTTGCATTTGTGAGCTAGGGTTTAGTGATTTGCATTTGCAGGAGAGCAGTTCATATTTTAATCATTGTGGGTATAGCTAGAATGTCTTTGGGTGTAGCATTCTCAACCTTAACTGTGGATTGTGGATCATCTTGAACGTATATTTGCTTTATGTTATCTACATTTTGTTATAATTTTCTTTCATTATGATTTCCATGATTTCATTTGGCATTCCTGGTGAGACCCCTAGGTCCTAGTTTTACTAATTCTTCATTGTGTTTTGAAGATTTTTCGTTAAAAAAAGCCATATTGTAGGTTCTATTCCAGGTTTCGGCGCAATATTCAACTATTTCGGCATGATTTTTGTTGATTGTGGCGCGATATTTCTATTTTTTGGCACGATTTTCTGTGTTTAACTTTGACAGGTTTTTTGTGGTCGTAGGATCTTGCATTTTTCAAGTTTTCATTTTAGTTTTGTGCTTGTAGGTTCTCAGTTTTGTACTTGCAGGTTCTAACAAGATCTATCTTGCAGGTTTTGATCAAATGTTTAACATTTTGGCACTAGGGTTATACTAGGGTTTGCATGCCACTTATATTTGCATTCATGGACTAGGGTTTGTAGATTTCTAGTATACTAGGGTTTTAGATCATATAAAACTCCATCATAAACCAAATAGAAGGGTTTTGATTTTCCATATTTAGAGGATAGTCCCTTTTTCTGACATTTTGGCGCAGTCTACACATAGAACCATGCGATATTTCAACCTCTGCTAACAAGTAAATCAGTGTGATTTCTCTTTTCTGTAGCGCGATATTCCTCTGTCAGGTTGTTGGCCGAACTCTGCAACATAAAAGAAAGCATGTCAGAGACTTGAATCTGAAACTACTAACGATTTGCTACATGTTTTTTGTTAAATTAGGCACACTTTGTTTTGGGCTTTAAAATGAACCTTTATGTGTTTAGTTAGAAAAAATTTCATTTGGGTTTAAAAAGAACCATTGCTTGATCTTAGGAACATTTGGATTTGGATTTAAAAGGAACATTAGCATTTGTTTTCCATGTTTAGCGTAGTATTTTGTGTTACCCAAGGGTTAGAATCGAAGTATCCTCTCCCCTTGCCTTCAAAAGGATGTTCAGTGTAAGAGAAACTATTCTATTCTCTTCTTTTTTAGGACGTGGGCTTGCCCTTGAGACACTTCCGTACGGAGAACTCATTGTTGACCCCAGGCAGTACTTTCATCCAGTCTGCTATATGTAAATTAAGGATAAGGTGAAAGCCAAGTCTAACCAGTATTAGTGCTCACCATACAATGCTAGATCAAAAGGAGGCATACCTTTGTGTCTATTAAACTCCTAGTAGGGTTAGTTAGAGCCTTAAGTGGCTTGTTGGATGCTCGTGAGGTGCTGATCCCCTAGATGTTCATCCACTACGAACCATTATTTTAGTATCCCAAATCCTTTTATTTGTTGACATAGAAGGGAAACCTTTGAAGCAGCCCTAATTCATGTGGTTCTTAGTTGAGGTAGTAGGGACAATCCTAAGGTTTGGTGAGGGACAGGCCTTTGGGAAACCTAGAGCTTGGTATGCGTGAGAAGTGAGTGCACTGTAAGGGGGAGCCAGTGCTACCAAGATCCTGGAGCTACCTGCTTTAAATAGACGCACCTAGGGGATTCAACAAATATTGTCTTAGCCTTCGCCTTAGGTTGTTCTTGTTTCAAAATTTTCAAAACAACAAACACATTGCATCAAAACAAACTTTCCCATTGTGTGAATTGTGTGCTTTGTATTTGTTTGCCAAGAGATACCTTCATTTCTAAAAACCTTTAGAAAATCCAAAAAAATCTAAAACCTTAGAAAATACAAAAAAATCCTAAACCTTAGAAAATACAAAAAAAAATCAAACCTTAGAAAATCCAAAAAAATCATAAAAACCTTAGAAAATCCAAAAAAATCAAAACCTTAGAAAATCCAAAAAAATCCAAAACCTTAGAAAAATCAAAAAAATCAAAAAAATCAAAAAAAGGAAAAGTCCAAGTACTTAGAAATCCCAAAACATTTTTAGCCTTGTCTCCTTCATTTTTTTTCATTTCATTTATCCATCCATATCTTAAACATTCATCCATTCATCTCATCTTGACCTTAGAGAAAATATTTTGATTTGTTGGACTCTCCATCTTCTAAACATTTCATCCCAAAATCATTTTTCACTTACATCTCATCCAAGTTGTCTATTAAGCCATTCATAATTTATCCCACCAATCCATCAACCTTAAGACTAAGCTTGTGTGCAAAAAGATTCAATCTAGATCTCATCCTATCCTTGTTTGTAGGATACTTAAAGATTAGCTACTTTTGGTATCCTTATAAACTTCATCTATCATCATCCTTATTTTATGTTGAAGGTCATTAGTCTACCTTCAAGTAAAATATCTTATCATCCTTTTGCTTTGAGGTCATTAGTCCACCTTGAGTACAAGGAATCATTCTTGAAACAAAACCTAAAGATCTAGATTGTATCCAAGCTCATCTTTTTTTATCCTAAACCATTTTTCCAAAGTTCAAACACCATATCTTTAGCCAACTCCATTACCAATATCACCCTTTAGCCTTGAAAATTTTCATCCATTTCGCTTTCTTCTCCCCTTTGGGTCTAACTAATTACAAATTAGTCTCTAAGGTCTTTATTCCCAAGAACATCAAACCCATCTCATAATCAAACCTACTCCAACATCATTGCATGCCCTTGACAAGGTTACAAGTTAAGAGACTTCAAGAAATGGGATCCTTTTATGTCAACCAAAATAACGTCTCTATCAAAATTGGATTGCAACCAATCGATGAGAATAATTTTCCTTGTGATAATTCAATTCAACCTCCACCATCACTCCATGAGATGAATATACCTAACCAAGAGGTTGAGGATTTCTTACAAGATACTAGGGCCATGGATGTGTTACATAAAGTCCTCAAGCCAGATCCCAATAGGTTTATGTATCAGCTTATTTGACTTGGCGCCACCCCTACAAACACTAGCACCACCACACAACACATCACACTCACTATTCCTGGGAACACACCAAACACAAATGTTTCCACAAGCCTCCCATCAAACGATCCTAACTCTATAGCCATCATATCACATCTACTTTCACAACAAAATGTCAATACTTCCAATACCACCACCATTTCCATCTCCCAAGATAATCAAAACCCAAATTCACGATGAAAAGATGCCAACACATGACAAGATGCTAACACACGACAAGGCCAAGACACACAATTACCACCCTATCTTCAACGAATGTGTCAAGACAACTCTACCCCACAACAACCTTTGACAATTGAAATGGTCCAACAAATAGTAGAGAAGGCAAAGGAACCCAAAAAGAAGCATTATTCTCTTGAGGAGATATGTCATTATCCTTTTTATAAGAATCTATATATGCCACCATTCCTTAAACACTTCAAAATGCCAAAATTTGACAAATATAAGGGAAAGGGAGACCCTCGGGATCACTTGCGGGAATTCTAGTTTGCTTGCCTTGAAGTCGCTCAAGAGGACACTTATTTAATGAGATTTTTTCCCAAAAGCCTTAGTGGACAAGCCGCTGAATGGTTTACACATCTTCCCTGGGTCATTAAATTTGAAGAACTTGTGGAAAAATTTATAACTTATTTCTCCTACAACTGTGAGCATGAAATATCTAAGATAGATCTTTGTAATACTAAACAAAAGAATGGGGAACCATTTGCAGCCTTTTTACAAAGATGTAGAGCATTGGCAAGTAAGTGACCATGGCAAATACCTTAGAAACAATTTGTGACAATGTTCATCACTAATCTGTATCCCGAATTAGCATTTCACTTGCAAATGTTTTGTGCCTCAAACTTTGAAGCACTTATTGAAAAGGGAATAACCATTGAAAAGGCCCTTGTTGCTAAAGGATCAATAAAATTGTATGACAACAACAAGAACAATCATAACAACAACAACGCTCAAACAAGTGACAAGCCGTGCTTTTGGAACAAAAGTAAGAATTCCCTCAATGATGGAGTAATAGATACAAAGGTTGTCCAAAATGCCCAAAATAATCCACTGTTGACTATCTCGAGTAATAATGTGAACATACCTAGGTGACCTCCAAGACAAGAAAACCGCCCTAGAAGAAGATTTACGCCTTTGGGGGAACCCATTGCAGACATTTTGGATAGATGTGTGAAAGGGAGCTTATTGTAACTACCACCCATAAGACCTGTTGATGAAAGTCAATTTAAACCTGTGTGGTATGATGAGAATCAATAGTGTGAATATCATCGTGTTAATGGACATCCAACATCAAATTGCATGAGATTAAAACATCGCATACAAGATCTCATAGAAGCAGGCAAAGTCAACCTCCAAGACTCTTCAAATCCATCTCCGAATGCAAACTTGGGAGCATATAAGGACCCCCTCCACGACCATAACAAAGGAAAAGTGTCTTCATCCACCAATCAAACATATCATGTTGTTCCTCCGCCAAAATGTTTTGATTCCATTGTTGGCTGAATAGAAGAATCCTTTAGCCATGTCAACACTATTACAATTCGAGTCCAATCCCAAACTCCTGATTATGCTGTCACAACCCGTCATGGTCGTGTAACCATTCGTGGTGCCACTAACTGACCAACTGTAGCTAATCAACCTTCATCATCGGCACCTGCTAATCCACTCACATGTAAATACAACCTCCTAGACCATCTAGGAAGGACACCGGCCCAAATAACAATTTTTGAGCTCCTTCGCACATCACCGCTTCACAAGGAAATTTTGGATAAAGCTTTGATGGAAACATAAGTCCCCACTGATTTAAATGTGGAACAATTTCAAGCTATGGTAGCTCACCTTGCAGCACCCCATTGCCTCACCTTTTCAGAAAAAGATCTTTCTTCAAATACATCTCGTAATGAAGCATTGCACATCGAAGTCCTAGTCCATAAACATATCGTAAAAAGGGTTTTAATAGATGGTGGCTCTGGTCTAAATCTATGCACTCTAAAATTATTGAAACACTTGGGATATTCTGATGTGGTCATAAATGCAAATGAATGTATCACCATAAATGATTATGACGACACAGAGAGATTGTCTGTAGGGACTATCAAACTCCCTATTCAAGTGGGACCTAAGATTTTGGAGACAAAGTGCCAAGTCCTTGACCTTGGTCTTCCTTACAAAATTCTTCATGGTCAGCCATGGATTCATGCTATGCAAGCCATTCCCTCCACTTTCCATTAGTGCCTCAAATTCCCGCACAACAAAACTGAGGTGACCATGTATGCCGACCCTTGTCCTTTTTAATATTGTAGCTTCTTGGAAGGACATGACCGTACTTTCTGTCCCTATAATCATCCTGTTGCGACTCCATCCAAGACTCTGCAAACAACCCATTCATCTTCGCCTACATTGATCCTACCGATTTGCCATCAACATCCCAATCCACCCCTCATCCTGATATCAAGATCAAGGCAAGTGACAAAGGATGTGGTGAATACGACTTACATGGTGCCTTCTTTTGTGTCAAACTTCTACCACCATCCCCTAAGACATATGGCATTCCTAAGGGAAACAAAGACTCTACTGTAGTCATCAAGTGCAAACCAACACCAACCTTTGAAAGGAAACATCTGATGGAATAGGATGTCTTAGAAGATGTATCCTCATGGCTATACAAGGATGAAGAGCAGGAACCCCCGGCTCTTCCATTAGAAATCTATGGTCAAGGCTCCCCAATATCTAAGAAAATGGGATATAGGGGACAAGGGGGTATTGGCTTGCATGAATAAGGGATCATTAAACTGATCCAAGCTTTTAGACATTGTTATCGCCAAGGGATATGGTACGGAATATTAGAATTGCCACCTTCAGAACATGAGTGTACTTTTGCGGAGGATGCCAAGGCCTTCCTGATAATCAATGACAATGATGAAGAGTATCGTTCTGACTCCTCTGATTTCGCTGAACTATTTGAATCCTCCATCTATACCATATTCACATTATCCTCCATGCCATCCACAACCAATGACCTACCTCTCATCTATCCACAACTTGTCGATTGGGACCAAACAACACCACCCATCCTAGATGTTATACAAAACGACGAAGCTCTTGCTAAGTTCATGGGAGTAAGGAATCATATTCCTTTGGGAGATCATAAAGTGGGATATATCATGGAACTTAACACTGACGGATACTTTGGCGAGACCACCCAATCTCTTAGTCGCAAAATGATGAATATAAAAATAAAAAAGACATCCCCTGGCGAAAACCACTTTGTGGCACTTTCGGATGATAAAAAAGTAAAAATAAAGGACGTATCCTCTGGTGAAAACCTCTCTGAGGTGCCAGAGGATGAGAGATTGGACCTCCCTAAAGTACCCAAATTTTATCAAGAAACATCTCCTATCTTGACAAAAGTGTCACAGGAAATGAATCTTGGCACCGAAAGAGAGCCCTAGATCACATATCAGGCTGAATCATTGACACCAACAGAACAAAAATCCTTTCTGAATTTCTTCAAACAAAGAAGCATCAACTTTGCATGGACTTACGCTGATATGCCTAGGATGGATACTGCTCTTGTAGTTCATCACCTTGCAGTATATTCAGATGTGAAACCAGTGAGATAGAAATTGCAAAACATGCATCCACAAATAGCATTACTTGTCAAAGCAGAACTGAAGAAACTTCTGGATGTAGGATTTATTCGACCAATAGACTATCCCCAATGGGTGTCGAATCTAGTACCTATGAAAAATGTGATTGGGGGCATCCATTGTTGTACCAATTTTTGAGATCTTAACAATGCTTGTCCTAAGGATGATTTCCCTCTTCCTAACATCGATATGATCGTAGATCTCACTACTGGACATGAAATGCTATCCCTCATGGACAGGTTTTTAGGATATAACCAAATTAGGATAGCTGAGGAAGACCAACATAATACATCATTCATAGAACCATGGGGAACTTACTGTTGGGTTGGGATAGCTTTCAGATTAAAGAATGTAGGAGATACATATCAAAGAGCAATGACAGTCATCTTTCATGATTTCTTTCACAAGATAATGGAAGACTATGTAGACGACCTTTTGGCAAAATTCAAAACAAGAGAGGAACATCTAAATGTGCTAGCATAGATCTTTGATCGACTAGAAAAGTATAATGTACGACTCAACCCTAAAAATTGTGTTTTTGGGGTAACCTCTGGGAAACTCCTAGGATACATAGTGTCACGAAAAGAGGTAGAGGTAGATCAGAAACAAAGTCAAAGCTATAATGGAGATGCCTCCTCCTTCGACACTTAAACAACTTAGAAGTCTATAGGGTAAGTTGCAATCCATTCGTCAATTCATAGTGCAGCTCGTTGATAAATGCCAACCATTTCAACATCTACTTAGAAAGAATACAACTTTTCAGGGGGATAATAATTGTCAGTTGGCCTTCGAACAATTGAAGAAATATCTTGCCAATCCACCAATCCTCATGCCACCAAGACTAGGACAACCTCTTCTCCTCTACATATCAGTAACAAAAACAGCCATTGGAGCCTTACTGGCACAACATGATGAGCAAGAAAAGAGAGAGCAATCTATTACATCAGTCGCACATTGATAGCATATGAGCTTAATTATTCACAGATTGAATGAGCATGTTTGGCAGTAGTCTTTTCATCACAAAAGTTAAGGCACTATATGCTTAGTCACAAAACCAAGCTCATTACAAAAATCAATCCGTTAAAATATCTGCTAAGCAAAGTTGCTCTCACTGGAAGAACAACAAAGTGGGTAATGGTCTTGAGTGAATTTGACATTGAGTACATAGAACAAAAAGCCATCAAAGGGAATGTTATTTCTGATCAATTAGCAGATGCTCCTATGCCAACTGAGCATCCATTATTGTCTGAGTTTCCAAATGAATCAATAATGACAGTTGCACTGACTGAAAACACTTGGAAAATGTATTTTGATGGATCGTATATGCATCATGGCTCGAGGGCAGGTCTCCTATTTGTCACAGCTCAAGGAGACAAAATTCCTAGGTCATACAAAATAACACTCCCATGTACCAACAATATAGCTGAGTATGAGGCCCTCATCACAGGGCTTCGAATGGTAATCAAATGGAAAATAGAAACACTGATAGTATATGGGGATTCACAGTTGGTTATCCGACAGGTCAACGATGAGTACAAAACAAAAGATGATAAGCTCCTACAATATAAGAGAATGTTCGATGACTTCAAGGATTACTTCCACGATATTCATTTTGAACAAATTCTGAGGCTTAATAATAAAAAGGCTAATGCAATGGCCACCATTGGGTCATTGCTAGTTATGAAAAAGGATAGCAAGAGATGTAAATTCTTGGTGGAAGAGCTTGAAATCCTTGCTTATAATGTTTTGTGGTCGGAACTTGTATGCGATATTGTTGGTCCTTTGTCCTCGTGGTACCAAGAAATCTATTTATACCTTCATGATAATACCCTTCCACCTAACTTGACATCTACCCAATGACAAACCTTCATCTGCTGATCATCCTGTTTCACCATCATAGCTGATACTTTATACCGAAGGAGTCTCGATGGTACTATTTTGAGATGTCTTGACGCTAGGGAGGCTGAGACGACCTTGCACAAAGTGCATGAGGGTATCTGTGGAGTGCATTCTAGTGGATTGACCTTAGCCAAGAAGATTCTTCGAATGGGGTACTATTGGCTAACTATAGAAAAAGATGCACATGATTATGTTAAGAAATGTCTACCTTTCCAGCAACATGGTGATTTAATACATGCACCATCATAGGAATTGCAACTGATCATGACTCCATGGCCCTTCTCACAGTGGGGGCTCAACCTCGTAGGGAAAATCTACCCACCCTCTTCCAATGGCCATAAGTTCATCATCACCGCCATGGAATACTTCACTAAGTGGGTAGAAGCCCTTCCACTCACCTTTACCACTGGTGTCCAAATTTTGAAGTTCATCTTGCATTACATCATCTGTCATTATGGTATCCCGCACTCCATTGTCATGGATAATGGAAAGCCCTTTAAGAACCAAGAAGTCCTCACCTTGTGTGATAAGTTCCATACATAGCACCATTTCTCTACCTCGTATTATCCACAAGGTAATGGTCAGGCCGAAGCTTCCAACAAAACCATTTTGTGCATCCTGAAGAAAACAGTCAATGAAGCCAATCATGATTGGCACCTGCAACTTAATCCTGACTTATGGGTATACCGCACTAGCATTCGTACACCCATAGGAGCCACACCCTATTCATTAGTGTTTTGTTCTGAAGCCATCCTGCCTATAGAGGTCAAGATCCCATCTTTACGCATCTCATTAAAGAACATTATCACTGATGAGGAATATCAGACTGCACGACTGAATGAATTAGAGTTGCTAGATGAGAAACGTATAAACACTCTAAACAATTTGCAAGCTTATCAAAATCACCTTTGGAGAAGTTATAATAAGAAAATGAAGAGCTGCAGTTTTGAAGTAGGTGATCTTGTCCTTATGGAGAATTAGAAGAACATGCAAGATCTCCCTAAAAAAGGAAAGTTTGAACCTAATTGGCTGGGTCCCTTCATTGTCACAGCCAGTTATGGATTAGGAGCCTATCAACTATCTACACTTGAGGGGTAGCCTCTCAAGGAACCTATGAACATCATGCACTTAAAGAAATTCTATGCATGACCTATCAAATATCCCAAGTCAAAAAATCAAAAAATCAAAAAAATCAAGAAACAATTGAGTGCAATAAAGCCGTCCAATGGTGAAAATCACTCTGGTGATGCCTTGGATAAGTACCATGGTGAAAACCTATTCTAGACACCATGTGTAGCGGCCTATCCTACCATCTAATAAAATCCCTCTATGCACCCATAACCATCTATCCTGCCATAATAATATCCATCATTGCATAATCTTCCATCCCATTTACATATCATAGCTTGGAGTTTGAAGCATTTTTGGTCATCCCACCCTCATCTCCTTTCATAAATCCCACCCATAAATAAAATCCTAGAGATGGTATCCTTGTATGCTCCTGAGAGTTGGAAATCATATCAAAATACAAAAAAATCACAATACTCAAAAAATTCCAAAAATAATCATAAAATGTCTTGAAAAACATTCCACAAACAAAATCAAATATTCCCTCAAAATACAAAAAAAATCAAAATATTATCAAAGAAAATCCAAGCAATAAATGTACCCACAAACATCATCAAAGCCGCATCTTCTTCCATCCACAACTACTCAGAACCATCCTTCTATCCACGAGCCATCCCTATATCATCACGTCCACCCAGAACTACATATTCATCTTGCCCGCATCTGATAAGGACCTTGATCCCGTGGATACAGGGTAAGTAGGTAGTTTGGAATACGAAGGAAGTATCCAGTACTCAGGTCCACATGATGCACCCATTCAACCTAGTTGGATGGTTTGGATCGATCAAACTTACTTTGCAAAGCAAACTAAGCATCAACATCAAAACATCATCCTCAAAACACAAAAAAGATCATCAATCAACAAATCAAACCTCATCATCACAAATAGCTAGCTATTTTCTTGGTTATCCTTTTCAACATCTAAATCCAACAAACATCATCAACATGTTCTAGCCTTAATGGATATATCATTCCTACTATAGGCAGAATCTATTTATCATTAATCATCATCCTTATCTTATCTAAAACATCTCTTGGCAAGAAATACCTGGTTGTGGTCTTGCTTGTGATTGATCTTGTTGATTCTTGATTTTTCACCTTGAGCCTCATTTTTAGGGATACTCGAAAGTTGCCTTGATCTCATCATATCTTGGTATGTGGACGAGGACACCTAGAATGGAGCATAGTCATTATTTTGGATGCTACGTTTTTAGGATGGTCTCCTTTACCTCTAAGAACGATATTCATATCTTGATAATGATGTGTCAATTCTAGCATATTTCTCTCTTGGGGCATTTAAGCACATATCTTGCCTTTTATGTTTCTAGGAGGTTATGTTATGAGTCCCCTTCCATCATCTAGTCAAGGTTGTGCTATCTTAAGGGTCTAGGTACTCATCCCTTTGTTGGTAAGGTTCAGTCCATGCAAAAAAATAGGATAATAATCAGCACTTGGGTCCTATCATACCTTTGTGCACTATCATATTTTGATATATTAAACCTAGAAATGCTCTCAATTTTATCATGTAAGTACTAAACCTAGCTCATTCCCCCCATCCAAGTTTTCATCCACCTAACTACTTTTCTATCTAACATGTCTTGTCTACCCCCTTCCTATCCCTTGAACATGAATCCCTCAATGACGTAGTGTCTATTGACTTAACTTTCCTTCCATTTTTTCCTCTACCTATCCCCATTCGTCCTTTCCCCTATCATTTTCCCTAATATTGTCACCTAGGGTTTGACATAATCTAAATTGTATCATGACATATTTTCCATTTTCATCACATTGCATTTACATTTTTTGATGCACTATCATTATTACATTGTCACTTACATTACATATAGATACATTTCCATTTACATTTTGCATACCATTTATCATCACATTTTGCATATACAAGAAAAGAAAACATCACATAAATCATATACTAGGCATGTCATCCATAACATCATGAAACATAAAATCATCATATAAATCATTAGCATGCAAATATTTGTCCATATCATAAACCATCATAAGTCAAATGCATCCATAGTCTAACATAACATATATAAGAAACATTTTAGATCACCATCATTTTGCATACATAAAATAAAAGAAGTAGCATAACACATTTACCATCATCTATAAAGCATTTTTGCATAAAATAAACATAAGCACATAAACACATCATAACCACAGCATATAGGGCACCAAAATCATCTCATATATATATATATATATATATATATATATATATATATCACAAAAATATACATTGCTCATATATACATCAAAAATATGTCATAATGTCTCCAAGGGCCAAAATGATACAACATTAAAAAACTATCAGCCCTAGCCTAATGAGCCTCTCTCTAATTGAGTCAAAGATCCCCCTAGACCCTGTGGTGGCTATAGTGGTTGTAATGGCTGTGGTATCTGTGGCGTCACCTGCTGAGATAGTGGCTGATGGATAGACTGCATCAATCTTGATCTATGTGAACTTGACATCCTAGATCGACTTTGCTGACTGAAGCTGCGAAGTTGCTGCTCTGGAGGAATAGCTGTACAGTAAGCTGCATAATAATAATCTACCCAGAAAGCCTGCTATGAGGACCATCTCTGTTCCTCCACCAACTGACCCTGCACCTGTATCAGCTGACTCTGCAACTGCACTGTCTATGCTGTGTTCCCTCCAGCCACTAATCCCTGCAACCTGGAAACCTCAACTTGTAGTCCCGAAACCTGGCTAGTCAAACTAGCCACTTGAGTCTCTGTTGCCTGAAACAGCCCTCTCTCTTTGTCCCATTCTGCTATCGAGGCTATAACCTATTCCTGCAGAGCACCACTCTGACCATCCCCATCCTTGCTGCCTCCATCTATAGCTGCTAACAATCCCCAGAGTTGGGCTAACTCCTGACCTTGTCTCCGCAAGGTATCCTCATAACTCGCTATCCAAGCACGCAGAGTAGCTATCTCCGTCTCCTCATCATCCTCTCGACCTCTCCGTCATGATCCCTATCTCTCTACCAGGACATCCTCTCCTCCTCTCGAGTTACCTGGGCCCTTGGGGTCCCAAAACTACTAACCAACACCTGCTGCTGAACCGTAGGCCTCTCCTGCTGTGATGGCCTAAGAGGTGGTGCTGACCCCCTCTGACCTAACTATATCTATGTCCTACCAGAAGATACCAGTCCCCTCTAGGCATGCTGTGGTGGTGGTCCTCTCGGTGGTGCCATCGGTCCTCTTTGCAATGGCCCTCTCTATGGTACCTACTCAATCTTGCCACCCTGATCCCTCCCACCCTGTCCTCTTCTAGCTCTACCTCTGCCAGTCCCCTTCACCAAACTGTCTGCACCTCCTATATCATCATCATCATCATCCATTCCCTCCTCCACTATCATAGTTGGCTTAGCCTCTAGATCTGTCAATTGGTTGGGCTGCCACATGGCCCACCATCTGTCATAGTCAGGTGTAGTACCCGCATCTGTAATGGTACTCCACCAGTCCCACTATTGTGGCTGTAAAGCATCAAAATTAGCAATGGCTGTCTGGGGCACTATTCAAGGAGACCATCTCCTATCTCTTGCCATCTGCCCAAAAATGGCCATCACCTGTGGTAAATCCTGTTGTAGACCAAAGTGTCTCATAACATGCGAGGGGATGTATCTGTCAATGGTCTGATCTCCTCACCCCATGATGTATCATGTCTGAATAGCATAAGGCAGCTACTCATCCTCATCCATCCACTACTCACACCCAATATATGGTCTATATACTACCCATGTCACCTCATCCAGTAATCTCCACTAGTGCCTCACCATCCATGTATATGAGTGTTGTAACTGTTCTTGGTATCTGAATACATAAGCCTCAAAAGGCTGTCAGTGTAACACTCCCACTAGACGCGTGATCAGAATATGCTCAAATAACCAAACATGTAGTAATGTCACTCCTGCTGATAGGGTACTGTCTAAATGATACACAACTGTGTGCATCTCATGATACAACTGTGCAAGTATACAGGGACCCTAGGCAAACACAGTACTGTGAACCACCATCTCCTCAATCACCTCTCCCTAGCCCACTAAGAATCCCCGTCCTCTCATGTCTGGCATCACCACTCCACCGATCAGAGCACAAAGAAACAGGATCCAACTCTGCTCCCCAACTGCAAGAGTCTGATGGTAACTCATCACTCGATCCTCCTCCACTAACACAAATGCACCTAGTGCGAAGGCCCTCTCTAATGCTGGCCCTCCTCTGCCCACATCATAGATCACTCGTCTCCTGTGAATCAAAACCTTCTGGATCTGATAGACATCCTCTAGGGTGATGGTCATCTCACCCATCGACAACTAAAATGAACATGTCTTTGGTTTGAACTGCTCAATCAAAGCTGTCATCAGGGTTCTATGTGCCTGCAACACTGGCATCTCTGTAGGTGTTCGCAGTCCTCAGGCGCTAAACCGTGCTCGTGTAGCATCCTCAAACCCTACCCAAAGTGCCATCACCTTAGGTACTCTCCTCTCCCGTGATGACACAATGCCCCCATCAATCTACATTTCGTCACCCAATTCACTCCTAAGAATTTATTTTTCTACCAAAGCCTTAAAAATAAAAAAAGGCACTAACAGAACCTGATACTGCGTTAAAATTAATTTTGGTGCCAATCTTCTAGCCAATCACGCCAACAGAATATTTGGTGCTACCATTCATAAATATCGCGCTATCACAAGTAATAGTGCTGACTCTCTTTGACTTCGCACCAATATTCAAATTGGCGCTAGTCTCACCCATTTTTGCGCCACAATTAAAAATGGTGCCAGTACTCCCCTAATTCGTGGTAAACCAAAAAATCGCGCCCCTTCCCATGAACGTGCCATTTCTTGAAATGGTGCCAAAAACCTAAATCGTACGATTGTAAAAAATCATGCCACAACCTCCCCAGATTGCGCCATTTTTTAAAATGGCACCAATCCACCCAATTTTTGTGCCACGCGATGGCGCTAATCACCCTAACCTACCCATTTCCCTACAAAATAAAATGCAAAAAAATGCAAAAATTAAAAATGCGAAGATGGGATCGACGACTCACCCGCTCGCCAGCCTCCTCCGCTCGCATGAACGTCAATACCCGCTTCGGCAGGTGTGAGTATCGAGGGTAGAAAGGTATGTTCTGCCTCATGCCATCTCTCTTGCTCTCTCTTTCTCTCTGGATTTCTATTAGCTATGTGTGCAAATGATTCACTTTGGGCCCACTTTTTTGCTATTTATAGCTAGTCATGTCACCTCTTTTTCATCTTCTTTTTCCCTAAGGAGCATATTAACTCATTTTTCGCCCGTTTTTCTTCTTATTGATTTGTTTTTCTGTCTTGCCTTCATTTTTCACCTCTGTTTCTTACCTTTTCAAGAGTTCACCTTAAAAAAATTTATTTTTTGTCTGAGCTCTCGAGCGGACATCCCTTACCCATTTTATTCCTCCCTGCAGCTGGGGCATTTTTTTCTTTCACCTGACACCACTCCTTGCTAAATCATGATGCCATGTCAAAGAGGGGTAAATGTAGACACCCTAAAATGTCCTAAACCATTTAATTGTTCCAATTAATTAATTAAATCCTAATTTACCCACAATTAATTAAATTTTATTTAATTAATTAAAACCCTTTAGCACCTATATTGAATTAATTTAATTCAATATTTATTCCCTTCTAATGTTAGCTCATATTAATTAAATAAATATTAAATATTTATTTGGTTAATATTCCCACTCACAATTCCAACTTAATCACACCCTTAATTAATTAAATAAACCCACTTTATTTAATTAATTATCACCTTCGCATGTCTCCATAACCCAAATTAAAAAAAAAAAAAAAAATTCCTCACCTCTCATCTCATTGCAACACTTGTCACATTATCTACCCTCCAGTTAATCCCTTCACATGACTTGCCAATTTAAATATTTTTATTTAAATTGGAGCTAATTATTCTCCTCCCTCCATTTCTCACATGACTATATAGTCACATGCACCTCTTAGCCTTTTATTCTAATTTAAAATTCACCTCTCTTCTCCATCGCACACTTGTCACAAGGCTAAACTTGATCCATGTATGATTAATCTCAGCCATCCATAAGCCAAAAGTCAAAATCAAATTTCATCCCTCCATTTCAACCAAGCTTTTCTATAAATACAACCCTCTTCTAAGCCAGTTGCATCCAATCTTGAGCTTATCATCATTCTATCAGAATGATTCTTGCATTTGTGAGCTAGGGTTTAGTGATTTGCATTTGGAGGAGAGCATTTCATATTTTAATCATTGTGGGTATAGTTAGAATGTCTTTGAGTGCAGCATTCTCAACCTTAAGCATGGATTGTGGATCATCTTGAAGGTATATTTGCTTTATGTTATCTGCATTTTGTTATCATTTTCCTTCATTATGATTTCCATGATTTTAGATATATTTGTGTGTTATTGCTGGTTGAATTTCAGTAATGTTTTTGTAGGGTTAATCAGATCAATTTAAGTGTTAAGAGGACAACATTTAAATACACAATTTTTAATGTCTTCAATATTTTGGGCATGTCGTTGCATGGCTAGAAAATTGTGGGTAGTAGAAAAAGATATATGCATGTCAATTTTTAAGTCTAGGAAAAGATCAGATTGCAGAGTAGCAAATAGGAATACTATTGAAACCATGACTGTTTTGTACAAGTTGTACATTGTGATATAAAACCAAGCAACATTCTTCTGGATGAGGATATGACAGCACATGTAGCAGATTTTGCATTGCCCGTATAATTTGTGTGTCAGACAACAATACCATTCACTCATGAAGTACTTCTACTCTAACTCTGAAAGGATCCATGGGTTACATTGCACCAGGTATTGCTTTCAGTTATGTAATTATTTCTCCTTTTCATATACTTCTGTCCATTGCCAAATGGCTCCTGTACACGATCTAACTAGATTTTTTCTTTTGCTTTTATAATGCAGAGTATGGAGTTGGTGGGAAGGTGTCCACGAGGGGTGACATTTACAGTTATGGTATTATGCTCTTGGAGATGGTAACTGGAAAGACTCCAACCAACCATATGTTTGTGGGAGGATTGAACCTCGACAAGTGGGTAAACATGCATTTTGATGACAAATTGGAGGAAATTATTGACATGAGAATGATGAAGGATACAGGAGAATATGAAATAAATCAATGTCTCAGTTCTTTCTTACTTGTCGGGTTGAAGTGTTCAAAGGAGAGCCCTGATGAAAGACCCACAGCCAGAGAGGTGGCACCAATACTAGAAAGTATTAGGAAAATCTTTGAAGCTTGAATTCTTATTAGGTTGTTTTAAATAAGGTATACGTTGTATAATGTCATTTTAGTGATTCAGTGATGTTAATTAGACAAGCTAAGTTTTTTGGTTATGGCTCATGGGATAAGTGCAGTAATGAGCAATAAAATTTGAGAGCTAATTACTCACAAAGCCAATGATTTTGAAGAAGTTTGGGATTTGTTATCTATTTCAAAACGGTTGTAGTTTTTGCAATTTGGGTCTCAACCCTTATGAGTGAAGATTGTGTCTTTCCTGTGCAATTAGGAAGAGGATTTTGGGGTGGCGTCAAATTGAGACTTTTGGGGCTTTACAGTTCACAGGAATGGCTTGATTTCTACTTTGCTCAGGCACAATTATTCACTCAGTTGCTCACCTTAGCTGGCTTGCTTCTAGCATTCACCTTTTAACCCCTGCTGTAGAGTTTCTGTGCAGCCTGATACCCGTACCAGGCTATCCGAGTGTTATGTATAATCCGAGCTGTAACAGATGCTTAATAAACTATAAGCCTTAAACTATAATCCTTGTGCCAGGATAAGTTAGTCTCAGTCATCTTTCAGCATGAAATATGAACAATGCAAATAAGTAAAGCATGGTGGACATTCTATGTACTTTGTCTATGTGTATTCGAAACCCAACATGAAGTGGAACATAATGAACTGTAATTGAACAATCTGGGACTCAAATTAACTCACTATATGAATCGATAATAAAGAGTAATGTTATTTTATTGGAGACAACATATTTATTGTACTTGAGTCCTCAAAGGCAAGTACTTTTATTTTGTTATCCTAGACAGTAAACATTTAATTACTTTCTTGCATTCCAAACTGCCCTTTACAGATGTATACAACGGTATAAATTCATGCTGAGACTTTCACATGTAGCACTTCCTGTTCTCCTTTGCAAAACCCTACTTTCTCTTTTCTCATTTTGCATCGGGTTTTAATGACTTCTTTTCTCAAGATATTGCTTCTATTTTACATGCTTCCTCTTGTGCTCAGAATTAAAGACAATTTTTTAGATATTTCATTTGGGGTTTAAATTTGTGAAAAGGGAAATTTTTTGTTAAAAATTTCATTTCAACATTTTCTTTATCAACTTCTGCACTCTAAATTCAGAAGTAGTTACTTAACACGGACCTAAGCAAGTAAGGATGAAAAAATGCTGAAGTAAATAGAAGACCAGAACTGCTTTCGAGCTTAAAGTATTGAGTTGGTTACTTCCATCAGAGCTTAGCAGTTAAGACAGCACTGCGTTTGCCAGCAGTTAGGATTAAATTTTCAGTTACAACTAGTTTTACATGATGCCCAAGCTTTCGGTTGCAGGAGTAAGGACCATAATCAGATTTTGCAATCTTACCAGAAGTATTTGGTAGAAAAGAGCAAGTTAAGGGAAGCAAAGATGAGGAATGGAGACTATGCAGATGGTTTTTCGATTGTCAGTGCCATTGTTGCATTGGCTTCATTTTCTTATTTCATTTTTTAAAAATTGGCATTGTTCTCATGTCTTGCAAATTAAGATTGTTGATAAATCAAAGTATAACCTAACTGAATAGATTATTCTTTTAACCTCTGTACATCCCACCATAATCAGATTTTGCAATCTTGCTGGAAGTATTTGGTAGAAAAGAGCAAGTTAAGGGAAGCAAAGATGAGGAATGGAGACTATGTACATGGTTTTTGGATTGTCAGTGCCATTGTTGCATTGGCTTCATTTTCTTATTTCATTTTTTAAAAATTGGCATTGTCTTCTCATGTCTTGGAAATTAAGATTGTTGATAAATCAAAGTATAACCTAACTGAATAGACTATTCTTTTAACCTCTGTACAACCCAAGTAGAGCACTTCAGCAGCAGTTGCAATATAAAATTTAAGGGAAAGTTTGTAAAGGGATTAACCCTTTTCTTTCAAATTCCAATTGAGTGTTATGGAACACGCTTATAATTATGGCCTCTCTTTTAATGGGCAAAGCTTTTAGAACATATCAATGTCTTCTTATATATATAATATTAATTTTCTTTGAGTTTTATTAAAATTTTTAATAAATATCTTTATATAATTGTTATATAGATTTTAACTATAATTAATTTTTATTATAATTTGAGTAGAGTATTTTAGTAATAGTTGTAAATTATAATTTAAAAGAAACTTTGTAATAGTGTAATTTTTGAAAATTTTAATTAAGGCTACGGTTTTATGGAAGGGGGTTACAAATTTTTTTTAGAGGTAGTGTTGAGAAAAATTAAGAGCTTTTTTACAACCAAGAGATGCTATGAATTTTATAGAAGTAGCTAATACTAAAAAAAAATTGAGAATTTTTATGAAGTTAGTGGTCCTATGATTTATTTGAAAATTCTAATACTACATTCTAACATCATAAATATAAAAATAAAAATTTTCCATCCAAAAATTTAACCAAAATCTACAAAGCAACATTTGTGAATGTTTTTATAGTAAGTTTTACTCTGTTACCCAAAATCAAAGTAAGGATTATTTGTAAAAGGGGCAATCTTAGAAAATTTTGAGGTTTTTTCATTCACCCCTAATTTCCTTAATTATTTTTTGAAGTTTACTTAAGTTAATATTTTTCAAAACTTTGTTAAATTTTATGCATGATGTTGAATATTAATAATAATAAAATAAATAAAATATTAATAATGGAATGCAATGATCCATCTAAAAAAAAAAAAAAAAACTATTGATTGTGTTATTCCTTTTATCAATTTTTAAATCATTAATTAAATATTTTTTATTAATAATAAAATAGATTCTCAACAAAATATTAAAAATAAATAGAGAGTTATAGATAGTTAGTTATTATTATTATTTTATAATTATTATTTGATTTAGTTTGTATCATTAAATTAAATAAAATAAGGGTTATAATAAGTACATAATCAAGTTTATAGTGAAATAGAATACAAGGTTAATAATAAAATAAATAAAATATTAATAATGGAATGCAGAGCATCCATGTACAATAATTTAAAAAAAATAACTATCCATTGTTTTATTCCTTTTATCTATTTTTAAATCATTAATTAAATATTTTTTATTAATAATAAAATAGATTCTCAACAAAATATTAAAAATAAATATAGAGATTTATAGATAGTTAATTATTATTATTATTTTATAATTCTTATTTTATTTATTTTGTATCATTAAATTAAATTAAATAAGGGTTATAATGAGTACACATTCAAGTTTCTATGAGATAGAATACAAGGTTAATAATAAAATAAATATAATATTAATAATGGAATGAGGATCCATGGACAAAATTAGAGTTAGGGTTACAATTAGGGAAATCTTTATAACCAAAAAAAAATGTTAGGGTTAGAGTTGGAATTGCAGTTGGGGGTCAATGTTAGAATTAGGTTTAGGGTTATAATTAGAATTAGGGTTAGAATTAGTGTTACAAGTAGAATTAGGATTAGGTTTAGTGATAAATTAGGGTTAGGAATAGAATTAGAGTTGGGGGGAATAGAGAAAGAGGGATAGAGCTAGATATAAGAGATATAGAGGGAAAGAGAGATACAAAAGAGAGGAAGAGAGAGACAAAGACAAAGACAAAGACAAAGAAAGAAATAGAGAGGAAGGGAGGGAGGGAGAAAACATGAGAGATATAGAGAGTGCAAAAGATAGAGATATAGATAGGACAGAAAGAGGCAAAGGGAGAGATAATTAGAGCAAATATATATAACCAAAAAATATATGGTTAAGATTAGGGTTACAATTACAATTAAGGTTAGGGTCAGGGTTAGAATTAGGGTTATGGATAGAATTCTAGAGTTAGAGTTACAATTAAGGAAAATATTTATAACCAAAAAGATTGTTAGGGTTAGAGTTGGAATTACGGTTGGGATTAGGGATAAAATTATGATTACGGTTAGAATTAGGGTTATAAATAAAAATAGGATAAATATTAGAATTAGGTTTAGGGTAAGGATTAGAATTAGGGTTAGGGTCAATGTTATAATTAGTGTTAGGGTTACAAGTACAATTAGGTTTAGGGTTAGGGATAGAATTAGGGTTAGGAATAGAATTAGAGTTAGGGTTACAACTAGGGTAAATATTTTTAACCAAAAAAGATGTTAGGGTTAGAGTTAAAATTACAGTTGGGGCTAGGGATAAAATTATGATTAAGGTTAGAATTAGGGTTAAATCTAACTAGAAATACTAGCATATAATAGATTTAGGGTTAGGGTTATGTGCACAAGAAAAACATGATAATATAAATGAACTTGGATTGTGAAGGAAATATATATACCAACATATATATACCACTATGAGGATAGCCATGTGTTTGAATAGGTTGAGGAACAAGATTACATTAAAGTTTTAGAGAGAGGGGAACAAAGAAATGGAGAGACAGAAGTGGAGAAGGATGTGGAGAGAGAGAGAGAGAGAGATTATAATTAGAGTTAAAATTAGGGTTAGGGTTATAATTACAATTAGGGTTAGGGTTAATGATATAATTAGGGTTACTAATAAATTACGGTTAGGGATATAATTAAAGTTAGGGGGAATAGAGAAAGAGGGAGCTAGAGATAAGAGATATAGAGGGAAAGATAGATAAAAAGAGAGGAAGAGGGAGACAAAGACAAAGAGGGGAAGAGGGAGACAAAGACAAAGAAATGAAGAGAGAGGGAGGGAGGGAGAAAGCATGAGAGATATAGAGAGTGCAAAAGATAGAGATATAGATAGGAGAGAAAGAGGCAAAGGGAGAGATAATTAGAGCAAATATATATAACCAAAAAACATATGATTATCATTAGGGTTACAATTACAATTAGGGTTAGGGACATGGATAGAATTAAGGTTAGGGATAGAATTAGAGTTAGGGTTCAATCATGGAAACTATTTATAACCAAAAAGATTGTTAGGGTTAGAGATAGAATTATGGTTAGGGTTAGGAATAAAATTATGATTAGGGTTAGAATTAGGGTTATAGATAAAAATATGGTCAATGTTAGAATTAGGTTTAGGGTTATAATTAGATTTAGGGTAAGGACTAGAATTAGGTAGGGTCAATGTTACAATTAGTGTTAGGGTTACAAGTATAATTAGGGTTAGGGTTAGGGTCAATGTTACAATTAGTGTTAGGGTTTCAAGTACAATTAGGGTTAGGGTTAGGGATAGAATTAGAGTTAGGGTTACAACTAAGTTAAATAATGTTAACCAAAACACATTAAAAACTACACTTGAAGCCATGCCAATAACATTTTTGGTCGATTTATTTCTCATTATTTCTACAATTTATTTCCCAATGTCTTTCATGCAAGTCTACATTTCAAATTTATGTTTACAAAATTGATACACCCTAATCATATACAATTGCAATTATGTTCTTTCTGAATATTCTTGCATTTCAACTTTACAGTTATAGATGAGATATTGAGAGACTCTATCGGTTATTTCATTGTGCATAAATTTCATGCAACTGCTAGTAGTCCTTTATTGTTAATGTAATACGAATATTTTATATTTTAAAATTTTATAATGGAATGTATTTGACAATATTTTTTAATCAATTTTAATATGATAAGGTTTGTTAATACATATTTTGTAATTGTTATATTGTGTTTTATATTTATATCTGAGAAAGAAATATTAGAATTTTTTTAAATTTAAATTATATAAGAAATGTTTTAAGTATAGATATAAAATGAATGGTTTTATGTTCACCCTAAATTATTTTTGCAATTTTATTTAGGAGTGCAAGTCTAAGATAATAGTGTTCATCATGATGTTACTCACAAACAAACATCAAATAAAGTTACACAACAACCTTTATTTATCTTGAAAGATATGATGAATTCAAAAAATTCATGATCTCAAGTCTCCGTTGATTAGTTCATAATCTACTAACGTTACTCAGTGGTTGATGTGTGTTGCTGTTTTTCATTTCAAGGCACCTTACATTTGTTTGAATGATCAATAGATTTTGTTTCCTGTAAATGTAATCCACAGATAGGTTATTTCCATTCTATATTCTAAAGATAATTGAAGTATTTGTAATTTTGATCAATTCTTGTGATTATTTATCATCACGAACTTGTTCTTTCTTCTACATAATATATTTACTCAAATGATATGTTTGTAAGTAGATATATGCATGAATTTCATGGATTTATATGTGAATTTGCATGATATCTATCAATTTAACATGCTTTAACTCTAAATATGCTATGTATTTCTAATTATCTATGAGATTTCAGCATATTTCATGTTATTTTCTTTTGATCTTCTGTTATTTGTAATTATGATGGTGAATTGTTCTGAAAATCAAAGAAAATTAAAAGAATGCTTCAAATTTTGGTGAATCTTTAGCCATTGAACCACATACATACCAGATACATTGATTAGGAGAAGAAATCAAACCATATTTTCACCAGGGTGTTCCACAGCTAAATATAGATGATGCTAACTTCAATGGATAAGGAATGAAAACAATACATGCAAACTGACAAGCACTCCAAGGGACGCAGCTGATCAAAGCATCTATCAAGATTTCAAACATAGATTACTCAAGATTTATAATGATTTGTAATCAACTTATCTTCTCTTTCATTCAGTATGCAAAACATGTATGTTTACAAGAACTTTAAAATAAGTCCTGATGTTTTAGCAATCAAATTTCAATTAAGCTTCTGAATATTCAAAATATGGCACCCCTACACCTTTTATAGAATAAGGTGAGGGAACGGCTACAAATGACCTATGGTCAGGATTTATCTATTAAGATCAATAGTAGATAATCTTTCCTTGACTTAGTCAACTCTTTCCTTCATGGTACAGGTTGCCAGCTAGCAGCCATCTGGATGACTCATTATCTTATGAGTACCTGATCCATATATTTTCTTTGCACTGCATCTTCATTCATTCTTCAGGTTCCTAGTCTTTATCTTCTTCGTCAGTCGGCAAGACAAAATAATTTAGCCACCGATACATCTCCATTGGCTAGACAACCATCATCGGAGAAACTCTCTCAAGTCTCTCCGTGACCAAACTCACCCCGATAGCTCAACTTCATTTTATCTTCGGCGAGACCTACTTCCATCGGCCAAGTCCTTCATCCTTCTATCGATGCCTGATGACTGCTAAGTTCCACCTCGTCTCATTCGTGACGGCTTCCACACCAATATACCTGCATACCTACCAATAGACATAAGTTTGTAAAATGGACTAAGTCACTTTTCAGTCTTAAACCTAACTTTTGTCATAAACATAAAAGTACTCAAATATATAAAGAATTTTCTATATTAAACTTCCTTTTGACATCTGGCTTGTACATTTCACTTTGTATATCGTATATACAAACAATCTCATGCAAACCCTCTCTTTACCTTTATCTCCTCTGATGCTTTTAATTTCCTTGTATATTGGACATGTACATTGTAAATAGACAAGCGCATATACAAACAATGACCTTTCTATATTTAATTTCTTTTCGCATCCGTTCTTTGTATACCAGCTTGTACCTTTCACTTTGCATATCATCTTGCATCTTTCTCTTGTATACATTGTTATTCATACAAGCCCGATATGCAAAGGGTGGAGCCCACATCACTTTCCTTTTCATACCTCCATGATGCATATAACATTTGTATCAAACTTTTAGATACAAACCTGGGTACATATAACACTTAAGTATTTCCTATCAGATTTCAACTTTTATAAACCACATCTTACTTACCCTTCGGCTCCACGATGTATAAAGCGCAATGCATCTTCTGATACATCTTAATATATGATGCATCCTTTATACCAAATTTTAATTTTCTCTAAATTTCGCCTTGTATGTATACTGAAATGCATGTCACCGAAACATACATACAAAGCGCAGAACTTACAACGATAAAACTTTATTTCATGATCATTTCGATTCCACGGCATGCATATAGCTTTGTATATCCACTTCATATGTAAGATACATACAAACATAAGATGCATCCAGCAGACTCAACCAATTATTCATTTCACCTCTAAACTCTGTCGGGTTTGACTTGCATGCATACAAGTATATAAATGTATATAAACCCAATGACTTCCCTGTGACTTATACAATGACCTGATATACAAACAACTTTATATATGATTCATACAACGACACAACATACAAACGACTTTGTATATGTATCATACAAACCTTCATATAGTGCATTTACCAAAAAACACATATAACTTGCAAAATATTGGGAATTTTAAAATGGTCCAAAAAGCAACCTTCACTCATTTTTGGCAACGAATTCACCCATATTTAGCTCTGGTATTTAATGCTATTTTTCTTTATTTTCAACAAGGTCTGTAACATTCACTTCTTCTTCCCTTTACACCAAGCAGAACAACACACACAAGCAAAAAGCAACATCCACAGCAGGGGTCCTCATTTTGCTAAGGAGTAAAATGGGGCGTGTTGTGAACATCACAACAAATAGCCTTTCTCTCAACAAGACTTGATTCTTTGTGAACTCATTAAAATCTATTCAACTTTACCAATAAACCAAAAACCCTTTAACCATTTTTTATTTTTACATATAAAAGAATTTCAAAAAATGTAATGTGCCGTACCTATTTGTATTTTTAATGATCTTTTATGTGTTATTTTTATTTTTATTTTTGTGTTCTTCTAGACTAGACAGAAGAATACAGAAGAGGTTTTATGCTTTCTTGCATGTGTGTGATGCTAGAGAATATAATACAGAGCATATAACCCAAACCCAGAAAATACATAATAGATATAAAGAAACTAACTAATAACCAGATAGTAGAATAGCCAATAAACATTTATCAGAACATACCCACATTGAGATTTACAACTTCATGTCATGGTTGTAGTCGGACCAGCAATGGGTATGGCTAGAATTGCCTCAACTCTCCAAACAATAGGAAGAATGGTTCTTACAAAAGATAACAGCAACAATAAGGCTTCAATCGCCTCAACAAGGATCAATATGAAGCTACACACAATAGAAAATGTTGTTTATGAAACCCCTGTCTCCTCATGGCATGGTACGGCCATGGATGAAGCAAAATTAGGCAAAGACTAGCTGTAAACTTTGAAAAGGAACCTCAAATACTATTGTTCACAACTACACACCCTAAGCGACCATATTGGGAGAGATTTTATGCCCAAATTCCATACCAAATGGTAGCAAGAGGGAATACGGCATGTGTGAAGAAGTACGGCCAGCAAGAACTTTAAATCAACCTTTAACACTCTCACAATCTCATCACAATCTATCACTAAAAATATATCTTCACTGCTCCAAATACATATGCAAAAGATATGGTCAATAAACCCTTGAAATCTCACCACCAAGAAACCAATGAAGCTCTAGATGTGAACACTATGTGTATTTGCCAATCTAGTAAATGCTAATGGAGGTTTTTGTCCCCAGAATCCAAGATTAAACAATCTTGCAGAGGTTTTCATCTCAGCAAGATAGTACCAAACCCTAAATCCAAGCTCTAGAAACCTTGAAGGGGAAAATCTCAAAAAAGAGAAGAAATAATAACCTAAGCATATCCAAATGACAGCACTTTTCCTCCTTTTATACTTTTCCAATTGGGAGTCTCTAAAATCCTCTTGCATATGGGATAAAACATGAGAGGGAAAATATATTTTAAAATATTATATTTCTCTTTAATTCTTTTCTCAACATCACCCTTAAAGTCCCCTCTTTTAAAACAACATTAAGTTGTTGAGCCTAGGCACCAAGGTCCAATATTAAATAATAATGTTTAATTTACAGACTTTAAAACAGAGGCCAAGATGATGTCAGAAACTAGTGATCTATAGCTCGTTTGAAAGGTCTTGACAAGACGAATCCAACCCCACTCTCAAAATCCCGTTTTGATGAGAATCCCAAAATTACTAAAAATGGTAAGTAACAGCCATAAGCAAACTGAACCAACTCCAAGGGTGCCAATTGGATCCACAAACCATCTGATAACTCTGAGCTTAGTGCAATGTCTACGAGAGCCAACAACTGACTTCCAAGTCACCCAAACAGTGCCAAACTGCCACTTACTAAAAATAGCAATGACCACCCAGGACCAAAGAGAACAAACCCAGAAAAACCCAGAAAGATTAACGACATGCAAGCACTTACTATAAATAGTAAGTATGGACAAGTTGTCTGAAATCTCTCCAGGAAGTGTCAACCATCTCAATGGGATCACTTGAACACCCAGGTGACATCAAAATATTCTTCTGATTATGTTGTCACCGACCCAGAAAGCTCGCTCTTACTGATCTGCAAGAGAATCCAAAAATGGGGACATTACAGTCTGCCCTTCCCAAAGATTGCTTATCCTAAAGCAATGCCAATACAACCTCCAAGCAATAGAGTGAACCCAACTGAAACCAAAAATGATCCTGGGGTCCCAAGTTATTATCAACATAGAACCACCACATCGACACTGCACTACTCTGATAAAACCTTCACCATGCAGAGAGTGGTGAAGCAACACCTCAGAATCCAACTGAACTGTCATGCCAAACCTATCCCCACCTAGATCCCAACACATTAGAACCTCACATCCATCAATCATGAAAAGGAAATTAAAGCTCGAACTGTCCGAACTACAACATTCCCCTCCATCCTCTGCAAAACTCCTATGAATGTATTGACTACACAACATAGGTGTTGGAAGATATGAAACTACTCCTCTCAAAATGAGGGAATGAATAAAATCTCCTCCATCACCGCTATAAAGACTAAACATGCCATCATGCCTACTAACACTGCAACCTCTCAGAAGCCATGTCTCCAGTGGAAATTTATGAGACCAAGAAGCTACAAACTCTATCTGATACATATCACCATGATGGTAATCTGATCTTTGACTTTGCAAATAATCCTCTGAATGTATCTAAGTCAGCCACTTGCAATCTCTAGTTCCATCTCCTATAGATGGCTACCCTTCATCCCACAATGGATGGTATAAATCCCAAGCCAATCCACACTTATGCATCATCAGGTCATCTGTGTGTGAACTAAAGGAGAAATGGTGAGCACTCCTCACTATGTAGTCAAGATAAAAAGCACTGGCCTGTGTCAATGGTTGACTGCCATAGTCATGAGGAACACACTCCTCATCACTCAAATCAAGAGATGGCTCATGTCTCTAATCCTGAATAGCTAATTGAGTACATACTCTGCAAGTCCCCTCTGCATAGCCAATAGCAAAGTCCCGATCTAAAAGCAATTGGAGGTATTCTGATTTAATCCACTCCATGGCATGCTAGAAAGTTCTTAAATTAGATATAGAAGTGCCTACTACTACCCCTATCTACCTTTCCTTCAATTGTGTCATCCAAAAGAGATCTTCCACAAACTTGTGGGTACTGTCAATACGAGTTAAGGTTTGAACAACCTTATCCTCAGTAACCTTCAACTGATCTCTCCATCCCTGTGACTCACTAAGATGTTGATCAAAATTAGCTACATGGGATGTAATTTCTGATTTTCTTCCAAGAGAGGGAAACAAATCAACATGAGAACTGATCTCCCAACTGAATGATGCTCTACACATCTCCTACGAAAATGATGGAGTAGTGTGGTGATCTATCACACAACTCTCAGGGAAATCCACCAACTCCTCATATGAGCTATTAATAACCTGTCTGCATCATCTATCATGGGACTATCCTCAAAGACCCTTGATGCAACATCTGGTTCTCTTCTACTCTCAACCAAAGTACTCATCCCGTCTATATCAGCCACACCTGCAACTGTAATGGGTGTAGCCACATTCAAAAAGTACTCCTTACCACTATCCGTGGGTGTATGCTCATCCCCAGTAATTGTCATAGAAGTCAGAACTATAACTATTGGAGATGAAGACTATGCTAATCTCAACTCCATGGTAAGCTCATGTATCTGCAACTTTGACTCTTGAAGGGTTGATTGAGTGCTCTTCAAAGAGTCTGTGGTGACCTCAAGATCATAGGTGATGTCATCAACCTCCTCTTCCTTTCCCCTTAGAGCATCATAATAAATACCATCTAGCATGAGAAGATGATGTCTATCTGATAATAGTTGTAGGTAATTATTCTTCATTATCCGAACTACATTTCTAAGTGTATAAAACTCTGTAAGGGAAAGTCCACTACTAACGTGCTCATCCGTCTCAGGAGTACTCCAACCATAGGTTGCCAACATCTGTCGAGCAACATCAAAATGTTCTAAAGCTATAGCAATCATGTTATCATTAACCTTCAATTGCCCAGCTAAATGATGATACCCCTGTGTCAAATCATCTCCACACAATTCTTCTTATTTGTATTCTGCACTATGGTATGTGGTTGAATCATCATTGCTCACTATATGAGAAGCAGCATCATGTGTTCTATCAACTTTACTCACAATATCATCAATGGTACTGCTACTATGTACCTCAAACAATGGCTCAAAAGACACTGTAGAAGCTGTTGTTTTGACAATATCTTCGCACACTTCTTCTTCCAAAGTATCTGTATGTCAATCCAAAAAGTGGTCCTGGGACTCACTACTAATTAATGAATTTTCTGATTTGTTTTCTATGGTCTGATTTGGAAAATCATACTTATGGTGGCATGAATCCTCCTCACACAATGCATCAATAATACCCAAACCTTGAGTATTTGCCTTTGACAACTCCATCGAACCATCACCTTCATGTGAAGTAGTTGTTGTCTCCTGCTGATGCAAAGGAACCCCACTGCTGTCATGAAAATCATAACTGTTATGGTTCATATTTTCCAGGCATTCTCCATGTTTGACACTCATATCATGCATGCCAACCTTCAAAGTTTCTCCCATAACATTTTTTGCATGTGCCATAACATTTAAATCACAACTATGCTTAAAAGAATGACTACTGTCATAAAAATCAGAACTCTTATCATGGCTGATAACAACCTCTTGATTGTTGAAAGTAACTTCATCTGGTAAACCATCATCAAGTTGTGACTCCTTTTTATTTGTGCATTGGTGGTTAGGCTCCCGAAGTTATGTGCAAGAGAAGCATAGACCTTGTCTTCTCATTTGGTTCTTGCTCATTCTTGTAACCTGTAAACCACAAGCAATACATTCTCCTTCTGTCAAAAGATGTCTAATTTTCTCAATTTTTTGCTCAACCAATGTCTTTGACAACTCATGTGTTGTGGGTGACATATGCCGTTCCTTTCTCCAAATACTTAGGAAGTTAGATAATAACAACTTGGATATGTCATCATCTTCATCTATAATCAGAGACAAGACGGTTTGCGTTGCTATTTTAACATTATCTGCATGATACTTTCTGATTTTGTCAAAGAAGCATTGAAACATGTTGAGAATTAAATCATTGCACTTAAGATCAAGTAAAAAGACATATGATCTGACCTTAGCCATAATTTCTAACATCCTAGCAATCTTTTTAAAAGATAAGCTTCTGGTATCAACCAGCCCATGAAAGCTTTCAATAATCAGCTGTAACATCTTCTTCATTATGTCATCATTGTAAGGTGCTTCAAGAGTTGTAATTCTCATGACTTCACTGATGCATGTAATAACCGCCAATCTTACATTCTTTTCAGGATGCTTCAACAACTCAGGTTCACACAACCAAGTCTTTGAAAGACTTAAAGCTATCAACATTCTCTTGGAAGGTGATTAAGGAATTTTAGATAAACATTTCTCAACTTCTTCCACGACGTTGAGAAGACTCTCATCTGACTAATGCAAAGATCTTAGTTTCATTCCTGCATCAAAAAGATTGTTGTTTAAGAGAGGTGCCATGATCTCACATTCACTGATCAAACCCTTTCAACTACCCAACTCTGAATCACTCATGCAAGTGTTGATCACCCACATGCAAAGATAAAAATTTGTCCAACCCTTGAAGACCTGCAAGAAAAGAGTAGCAACCTAAAATAGGCTGCATGTCTCTTTTTTTAATCTGCATGTCTGAATCTAACCTCACAGGATGCCAAGATCTTAGCTCTGATATACCACTATAATGTGTCTTACCTGTTTGTATTTTTAATGATCTTTTATGTGTTATTTTTATTTTTATTTTTGTGTTCTTATATACTAGACAGAAGAATGCAGAAGGGGTTTTATGTTTTCTTGCAGGTGTGATGCTAGAGCATACTATACAGAGTGTATAACCCAAACCCAGAAAATATATAATATATATGAAGAAACTAACTAATACCCAGATAGTAGAATAGCTAATAAACAATTATCAAAACATACCCACATTGAGATTTACAACTTCATGTTGTGGTTGTAGCTGGACTAGCAATGGGTATGGATGGAATCACCTCAACTCTCCAAACAATAGGAAGAATGGTTCTTACAAAAGATAACAACAACGATAAGGCTTCAAATGCCTCAACAAGGATCAATATGAAGCTGCACATACAATAGAAAATACTCTTTATGAAACCCTCGTCTCCTCATGGCATGGTACGACATGGCTGAAGCAAAATTAGGCAAAGACCAGTTGTAAACTCCCAAAAGAAACCTCAAATACTGTTGTTCACAACTGCATACCCCAAGCGACCATATTAGGAGAGATTTTATGTCCAAACTCCATACCAAAAGGCTCCAAGAGGGAATATGGCATGTGTGAAGAAGTACGGCCAGCAAGACTTTTAAATCAGCCTTCAACACTCTCACAATCTCACCACAATCTATCACTGAAAATATATCTTCACTGCTCCAAAAACATCTACAAAAGCTATGGTCAATAAACCCTTGAAATCTCACCACCAAGAAACCAATGAAGCTCCGGATGCAAACACTGTGTATTTGCTAATCTAGTATATGCTAATGGAGGTTTTCATCCCCAGAAGCCAAGATCAAACAATCTTGCAGAGGTTTTCATCTCAACAAGATAGTACCAAACCCTAGAGCCAAGCTCTAGAAACCCTCAAGGGGAAAATCTCAAAAGAGAGAAGAAATAATAACCCAAGCATATCCAAATGAGAGCACTTTTCCTCCTTTTATAATTTTCCAATTGGGAGTCTCTAAAATCCTCTTGCATATGGGATAAAACATGAGAGGGAAAATACATTTTAAAATATTATAATTCTCTTTAATTATTTTCTCAACATCACCCTTAAAGTCCCCTCTTTTAAAATAACATTAAGTTGTTGAGCCTAGGCACCAAGGTCCAATATTAAATAATAATGTTTAATATATGGACTTTAAAACAGAGGCCAAGATGATGTCAGAAAGCAATGATCTATAGCTCATTGGAAAGGTCTTGACAAGATGAATTCAACCCCACTCTCAAAATCCTATTTCGGTGCCAATCTTGAACTTACTAAAAATAGTAAGTAACGGCCATAAGCAAATTGAGCCAACTCCAAGGGTGCCAATTGGATCCACAAATCATCTGATAACTCTGAGCTCAGTACAATGTCTATGAGAGCCAACAACCAATTGCCAAGTCACCCAAATAGTGCCAAACTGCCACTTACTAAAAATAGCAGTGACCATTGAGGACAAAAGAGAACAAACCCAGAAAAACCTAGAAAGATTAACGACATGCAAGGACTTGCTATAAATAGTAAGTATGGACAAGTTGTCTGAAATCCCTCCGGGAAGTGTCAACCATCTCTATTGGATCACTCGAACACCCTGGTGACATTGAAATATTCCTCTGATTATGTTGTCACCAACCCAGAAAGCTCGCTGTGACTAATCTGCAAGAGAATCCAAAAATGGGGACATTACAAAAAATCTATATTTTTTAACATAATATAATTAAATCTACTCATTACTATTTTAAAATTTAATATTCAACTATTAGAGTCTTCTTAAGATCAATATTCAACTTCTACAACTAATATTCAACTTCTTCCATTGAAGACTTGAATTGCATGTACCATTGATGCTCTAAATTGCATCTTTCATAATTGATTTATTATCAAAGTTTTTATTTGTTATGCTCTGTTTTTTTAATGAATAATGGCTATAAAAAGTTTGCTAGATATTATTGTAATTAGAATTATTTATTTGGTTATTATTTTGGGGAGGGATAACTTTAAGGAACCCCCTAAAAAAACCTATAAAATCTTGGTGAATCTTAGCCCGTGGTGAAAAAAATGTTGGCGAATCTATACCTATTTTTGAAAAAAAAAATTCACCGGCAATTTTTTTCAAATTTGTCGATATTAGTTTTTTTACTGACAAATTGTATATAGATTTGAAAAAAAAAGTAATTTCGTTGGTGAATTATAGTTGTATTCCAAAAAATAAAATAAATTAGATGGTGAATCATAGTTATATTCCAAAAAATAAAATAAATTAGGTGACGAATTATATAGATATTAAAAATATAAAATAAATTGTTTGGTGAATGTGCTACAATGTTTTAAAAAATCAAAATTTTGCTAGCAAAAATATCAAATGCTAAATTATAATGATTAATTTATTTGGAAAATGTATAGCTTAAAAAATATTTACATTTAGATTGATGGATATTCAATATAAGAGATGAATGACATCAATTCTATTCGGGGCTGTAGTCTGACACACCCATTTTTCTACATAAAGTTTTTGGAACATAGACAACTATCAATGAAGGAATGATTCAGATTAACAAAAATTAATAGATAATAATTTAATAAAACAAAATTCAAAAGGATGACCATTGGTTGGGCTTACAATTTACATCGATGTACTTATAATTATTTTTTATCATCAAATGATCGCAAATAGATGACATAAGTTCTATTTCAAGAAAAAGTACTGACACACCCAAATTTCTACATAAAGTCTTTAGAATAGAGACAAGTGGATTGCGTTGTATGCCATGTGGCTCATCATGATTGCATCGTGATGTTTCAAGTACATCATAAAATTAATAGGTGGGCCCATCTTCACAATTGAGGGATTCCACTCTGCCACCACCTTGACCTTTATTTTATATTAAATAATTCATATTATATACAATAGTATACAATATCTAATAATATCTAATGGCTCTTGGTTGATTCCAGAGGCTTTTGTTAGCAATGTGTAGCATTGGAGATCTACCTTTCAGAATTGAACTGCAATCGTTCATCATTTATTCATCAAACCGTGGAGTAATTTACAAATGGAACAATTTTCTCTGATGGCTGACATTTTGGTGGTCACATCAATCACCCAAGGTGATCAAGTGGATGCAAAATTCAATCTTTGTAAAGGGAGCTAAGGTATTTTTCGATGTGAGATGTCAAGTCCATACGAGTAAGATGTCAAGTCCATATGATGATTTTTTGAATTGGATGCCCAAATGCTCTCAGAGCATGATATGAAGTGACATTTTGGTATCTAGAGATGTATTTGCAAGGTTAGTAAGATATACTGATGGATAGGTAATGATTTTTTGAATTCCCAATAGTCATGGCTATAAAGGGATGGAAAAAGTTGCTTTTGACAATTAATTTCAACTTTTGGTTGTTCCTTGTTGGCTAAATTGAAGGGAATTATTCAGTTAGAATGCATTCTTTTTCGGCATAGGAAGAAGTTAGAATGGTTACACAGTTGGGTTTTTATCCTTACCTTGAAGGACCTAGTTCTTGTAAGATGAATAAAAACAAGTCATGGGAACTCCATGTATGACATGGGATGATCTAGTAAGATAACCACCAACTACTTGGGAAATTTAAAGTGGAAGGAGAATGGTGCCTTCTAGAAACATTTTTCTTTTAGTGAGTTTGGAAAGTGCCTTGGCTCCACAGACAAGTGCGTCTAGTAGCATTATATGATAGATGGTCTTGCATCTATCTCATGGGTTGCGATTAGTGTTCTCTCCCAATCCATTATTGCATCTTTCTAGTAGCCTAGTGATGGATTATGGACATTCGTCTCTCCCAATCCATTGGTTCATCTTTCTGGTAGCTAGCTTAGTATGAGGCTTCTTCTAGCTTTCTTCTAGATAGTCTAGACTATAGAAGGCTTCTTCTTTTGCCATGTTAGTCTTTCTTCTTAAATTTGGATGAAAGCGACAACTTTATTTCCAATTTCATTTAGATATTCTTCCTTCTCCAACAATCAGAGCTCAAGCAAAGGCTTCTTCTTCATTGTGTTGTAAGGAAAATATGAGGGAAATACACAATGTTCAGTTCTCTATCAACTGGAAATATTCATCCAACAAGGGGTCAGGGGCTTCTTCTTTCGCCATATAACATTTATTATAAAGGGATGTCATCTTTGTGTTGTCATCTTTCTGTAACAATTGTTTGTTTTTTGACTCAATAAAATGAGAGATGATTCTATTTCTAATTTGTTAATTTCTTTAATTACACACATTGTTAATCTCTTTTTCAAAGGATTAAGTGAATAAGGGTTAAAAATTAATATGATGGTTACTACAGCCTGTTGGTCCAATATTATTATACAATTGTTATTGAAAAGAAGTTTTTAATATTAATATACATTCTGGAAACTTTAAATTAGCAATGTAACTATAATATATTATATAATTATAGAGATAAGTGTCAATGAAGGACTCAAAGAATGATTTAGATTAAACTTATTTTTTACATATATTCTAAATTATAATACTTCTAGAATCAACCAGTGGATCTAACCATAAATAATCAAAGTTCCAAAATTATGTTATTAACGAAAAATAATAGATAATAAGACAAAAAATTAAAATGTTGACAAAAATTGTTAGCTACATCGATAACCCATATTATATTACTATATTAATCAAAAGAGTTTACAACCATATAGAGGAATTTTTACATATCCCTAATCCAAGGTGTCCTAACACGAACCTTGAATAAATTCAAAATTCAAAAACTAAAAAGAGAAAATTCAATCCTTATGCAGAAAATAGAAAATTCAAAATAGTTTAAATTTTCAAAAACTAAAAGTAAAGTTGTTAGTGTTGACCATTGATTTGTCTTCTAACAATTGCCACCTGAAGAAGAAAATTTGTAGCATAGACAATAGACTTTTCTCTTCTTAAGTAACAGTCAGATAAATCATTATGTAAAATAAGGGCCATGTTAAAGTGCTCCAATGAGCCTCTAACAATTATGCTCCTTGCCTCCTTAGGAATGTCTTTAGTTGTAGTCAAGCACTCTAAAAAATCTAAATAGAAAATTATAGCCTTATCCCATGGTCCAACATCACAATCGTAATCATTTAAAGCTAAATCAAGCTTATCCCCAATGATAAGCGATTATTAAATAATTGCCTTCCCGATCATCTTCACCAAACTTGGGTCATCAAGCAAGTCCATTAAATTTGATAGAAATGCACAGATGATGTCGCTAAATATATTTTTTTGAGGATATTCTGAAACAATACCACGGCCAATAATGTCTTAGATGGCATCGTCAACTAGGGTGGAGTCAATCAAAAACACCTTCCCCAATTTTAGCTCATCAAATCTATCTAAATTAGTCATTTCCCATTTGTAAGGCAAGAGAGAAACATGGCGAAATATCAAATGACTCATCATGAATTAGTCAATGATAACAATTCGCTGGGAAATTATGAAAATAGAAACAACCAAAAAAAGAAGGAAGATGCCTAATAAACTTATAGAAGAGGATTAGGGTTGGATGTATAATTATTTTTATTGTGTTGCATGTGAAAATGTACAATAACCATGCAACACACCAAATAATAGTCACACCTGACACCAACATTTATTTCCATTTATGATGAATTAATTGTGATCTCAATTGGGATTGATTCGAAATACTGTCACATGATTGATAAGACTGACTGGACTTGCAGTACCTTTATCAATAATTTTCTTTAATTTTATCATTAATTAGAGTCATACAATTGATAATTTGATATGATTGACTGCACTTTGATTCTTGAAGAGACAAACCGACCACTAGATTAGCCAATGGCAATTCAGTAAATTAATGGCAAGTAGCATGAATAATATTTTTAATTCTCTGGTCATGATCGGTGAAATGTAAGAATAACACTTGGCAGCTTAGTATGCACCCACAAAATTCAGAGTCTTATACTTTGTCAGGGCTATGCTGCTGTGAAATGATGTCAAGTGAGTTAATTAATGACAAGTAGCATGAATATTATTATTTCAATTCACCATTATTACCCAATGCACTTAACTAGCTAGATTAGCTAATGCCAATTGAGTTCATTAATGGCAAGTGAAAAACCAACTAGATTAGCCAATGTGAATTCAATTTATTAATGATTACAATTTAGGGTACGATAGAGTCAATTAAATGGGGTTGTTTTTTATTAGCCATTTTTCACGGTAGTACATGTGTCATGTATATATCTTTATTGTTTTTTATTGTTTCAACATTATATTGCATTACTAAGTATCATATAGTAGAAGGGTAAGTGCAAAAAGATGGGGGGCCAAAAAGTGGCCACATTGTTTTCAAAAAAAATTAATGCATAACATGAGCGTGTCATAACGCGAGCGCATCATAATGCGAAAGCGTTATGGTTTGGTAATGATGAGCCTAAGGCTCATCAAAACCAAACCATAATGTGAGCGTGTTATTACTTCTTATAAGTAAAAAGAAAAGCTTTTCACCTCATTTCATTTCTTTTTTCTCCTATATACCCATGGCCTGCAAACCCTAGGAAGCACGATCGCATTTTGAAAACTCAATTCAGCACAAAAATCTTTGCAATTTGTCGCCAAAATGCCGCCACGACATCAAGCATGCCAAAAGAGTGAGTTTTATTTTTTTTTGATTGAATTTGTTTCTAAATAGGTAGGTTTGAGTTGATTTTTGATGTAAATTTCATTAATTGTCAGGAAATGTTAATGCACCTCCTCCTCCTCCTCAAAATCCACAAAATCCTATGGAACAACAACCTCCTCCATCCATTCCTTGACATACCCTTGGAACACAAGAAAATACAATGGGGAAAATTAAAAATAACAAAAAAGAAATTGAAGATATAATTACAAGGTCGAAAGATCCTTCCACTTCAACCTTGCATAGGTCCACGCTTGCTGAATCTCTTGAATCTATGTTATCAAATGTAGATTCAATTAGTAAGCAAATATCTAATTAGACAGATAAGAGGAGAGAGTTTAGAGACTATTATGCAGACAAGCTATCATACCAAGATGTGAAAAAATTACAAATTACAAAATTAGACTTGTGTTCGATTTTCACAAACCCACAAACAAATCAACCTCCACCCATTACATGCAAGAGGTTCCCTATCCATTAGTGCAACAACCAAGTGATAAGGGACAATTTTGGGTAGAGGTGGTGGATGGTTTTTGACCGCTCCATGCAATAAAAATGAGGTCCCGCAATACTTTTTGAGGAAACTTTACTGCGAGTTTGTCCTTAATAAAGTGCCAAACTGTTTTGATATGCGGGACTTCTAGGGCAGAGGTGAGGGTCAACACAAGATAGACCAGGGGCACATGTTGACCCACAGTGGGAAGTGAGACGAGTAATCAGTAGACCAGCCCATGAGCATGTTTCTATCCCTTCCATTGTGAAGGAGAGTGTTGAGGTCGATACACTTCAGTCCATTAGTGCCTTGACCCAGAGCATCATAGAGCATGCCAGTCCTACAGCATAGAGTGGGTTGGGAGATAGTGCGAGGAGTAGGGTCCCACCCCATACTTGTCATACTTGCGGGTTAGCCTGTGGTTATGACCCCATGGATAGTCAGGACGCAAGTGCACAGGCTACATCTGCAGCTGAACAGATGGTGATGACAGATACCCTCCTGAGTGAGACTTTCAGCCTTGATAATTAGGTAAATATTAGCAAGTTTATTGAAATTAATTGATTAAATTTTATTTTTGAAATGCAAGATTAACTAATTTAGTTTGATGATTTTAATGAAATTTCAGGGTCATAGCATTGATGTAGTTTTCAGTGGTTCTCCACCTGCATATTACACTAGATCATCTACTGTCAGGGTATGTAACTAATAAACAATTATAAATATTACATGTGAATAGCATCGTTATATGAATGGTATTCTAATATTTGATTTTGGATGTTGAATAGGTTAATATTGGGGATTTCACGGCAACACCTGCCAGCGGTAGTGGACTTCAAAGCTTCACGGAGGTAATAAAATAAATAGTTTAATGAATGAATTGTACTTACTAGATTTTTGTATGTGACTTGTGTGCTTTATTGTGTGTACTTCCATGTTTAGATGAACGTGTGTGTATGTTAGGAGCCATGATTTGCATCACTATTATAGTTTTCATAATTAAATAATGTTGTTTTATTTCCAGATGATGCAGGCTGCGGAGACACCTCCTGATGTTCATAGGGCAATGGAGTATGGTGTGACCTCTACAATTCATAGTTCCATGGCACTAACAGGGGTATGAGGTAGATTAGTAAATTTCAATTTAAATTCATTGTTATAGTTGTTTATTTTTGAAAAATCAAAAGATTATTGATTTCAAGTTTAATTTCTATCTGGATGGTTTCTATAGGACATGACATCACCACGGCCTATTCCTGCTATTGAGGCAAGTGAGGAGATAATTTATATGGTAGCAATAAGTGATTATTTTGTTAAATGTTTCATTTTTTATAACATGTAATTTCTATATATTAATGTCTATACTTTTTATTGTAATAGCTAAAGATGCAGGAAGAACTAAATAGGAGGATTAAGTTCGTAGTAGACCACCCACATGCGAATCTCCATCCCCTAGAAGATCAAAGGCTGCCCGTGATCTATTCTCTTCACCAACCAGAGGGGAATGACTTTTTATTGTGTTCCTTTGTTGTATGCCTATATGGCATTTGTGGACATATATTTTGTATTGCATATAGTTGACATTGTATACCTATATGGCATTCTGGCAAGCCTATATGGCTATTTTGTATATATGTTATACTTGTATCAACAAATATTGATGTATGTCTATATGGATATTTGGTTAATACAAATCTTTTTTATTGATGGCATCCATACTTGCATTATAAATCCACATTTGAATGGATATTTGTAGATGGCTACTTCAAATATTTAAAGTCCAATTGTATTACATAGGATGTTTGTTGATCCAATAAGCTAGCTATTGTTATTCAAGTATCACCTAAACCTCATTTTGGAACTAAAAGATAAAAGTTGTATTTAAAAAAAAATGAATCATCATATTGAACAGAAAACATTAATATTCTTTATGAGTTGGTCAATTGAAAATATTTCTTAATTTCTTGTTATTATACCATATTAGGATGTAAAGAGTATGTTTGTTATTTTGAATAAGATAGTCAAAATCATATGCTTATGAGCACCTGATGACCATTGTGGTTATTAAATGTAATTCCTCTTGCATATAAGGCGAGGTTATGAGATTACATTAAGTCTTACCTAATTTTAGTATGCAACATAACATTGGGGCTATAGGCTTCCATAAGTCATACCTGAGGGATTTTCAGTTTTAGGCACAAATTTGCTTTAAGACCTTAGGCGCATTTCTCTACTTGCACAACCTCAAAACTCCACCTAGAACTCAAGGAACCTTTCATCATCCAAACAACCTCAAAATTGTGCCTTGATATTGAAAGGATGTTTCAAAGTATAAAGGAGGGTGCCTTAAGGGAGGTAATTCATCTTGATTATCAAAGTTGATCAAACACATCAAACTAAGCATCATACCTCAGGCGCATTTTTGCCTCTCTCTAAACTATCCATTTTGGCGCCTTGATGTAAAGTGAAATCTAAACTTAGTGAAGATTACGCCTAGAAAGATATCACCTTGGATATGTGCCTAGAGTCATCCTAGATCATCCATTTGCGCCTAAGGGTCAATATAACATAATATAACTTAGGAAGTCTTTGAAAATCATCAAAAGAAGCCTAGGCACCTTTTCTTGTCTCCACCATCCATTTTGGGTGCCTAGAGGAAAATGAACTTCAAATCACTTCCAACTATAGCGCCTAGTGTTAGAACCTTCAAAATGACTAAATCTTACCAAAGGAAGTCTAGGCACCTATTGTCACTTGGATCATCATGAATGAGTGCCTAAGTGGAAGGAGAATAAGCATATTGTATGGAGGCGCACTTTTGTGTCTAAATAATCTCATTTTGGCACCTTGAAGGAAGATGTTCTAAATCGTAAGATCTAGCGCCTAAGTGTAAAATGGTCTCCTATAGGTTTGAACAAGTGATTGAAGCCATCAAATTGCCAAGAAATGAGCTAAGTATACTAAGGCGCCTTTTCTTGTCTAAACTATCCATTTTGGCACCTAAGAGGAAGCAAATTCAACATCATGAATCAAGGCACCCTTTGCCATCAAAACAACCTCACATTGGCACCTTGGAGGAAATCAACTTAAAACTTGCACCGTGGAGCAGGACAAAAGTTACACCCCTTTGCAACTTTACACTGCCTCCTTCTGACGATTTTTGGGGTAGAAGAAAACCTTTCACCACAGGCAAATGCCTCAAAGATATAAAAAATTGAGAGTTTAATGTAGAGGCACTCTACATGATCGTGTTCCCTCAGACAGAATGTTTCTAAGTGACATGGTTTTCGAGTAACATCTCATCAAAGATTGCTACCTTTTTGCACTTTGGACTCTTCAGGGATATCGTTGGTACAATGCAGCTCAGATTGTTTCGACATGTTTGGGTGAAAAATAGGATCATGCCTAGTGTAAATGTACCCATCTGGATGCATTGGAACAATCAGTTTAGTCGTATCAGGAGCAGGACGAAAGTTACACCCCTTTGCAACTTTACACTGCCTCCTTCTGATGATTTTTGGGGCAACAGAAAATCATTCACCACGGGCAAATACCCCATAGATACTAAAAATTGAGAGAGGTTATTGTAGATCCACTCTACATGATCATGTTGCCTCAGATGGAATGTTTCTAAGTGACACAGTTTTTGAGTAACATCTCGTCAAAAATTGCTGCCTTTTGCACTTTGGACTCTTCAGGGATATCGTCTGTACAATGTAGCTCAAACTGTTTCGACATGTTTGGGTGAAAAAAAGGACCATGCCTAGTGTAAATGTACCCATCCAGACATGTTAGAATAGTCAGTTTGGTCGCATCAGGAGTAGGACAAAAGTTACACCCCTTTGCAACTTTACACTGCCTCCTTCTGACGATTTTTGGGGCAGAAGAAAACCTTTCACCATGGGAAAATGTCCTAGAGATATAAAAAACTGAGAGGTTATCGTAGAGGCACTCTACATGATCGTGTTGCCTTAGACAGAATGTTTCTAAGTGACATGGTTTTCAAGTAACATCTCGTCAAAGATTGTTGCCTTTTTGCACTTTGGACTCTTCAGGGATATCGTCAATACAATGTAGCTTGGACTGTTTTGACATGTTTGGGTGAAAAACAGAAGTATGCCTAGCCTAAACATACCCATCCAGACACATTGAAACTATCAATTTGGTCGCATCAGGAGTAGGACACCAAAAATGCAAAAGTTTCTTTGTGCAACTTGACAACATTGACACTTTTTTGCAACATGACTCAAAGACTCAAACTGACCCCAAATGACTCAAAGTGACTTAAAAAGAAATGAAATGGTCTTAGAAGACCTTATTACATACAATTGACTCAATCAAAACAAATTTTATTTTTTTGACCCCTCTTGGAGGCATGACAACCTAGGTGCCCCTGCACCATTAATGCAACTAAAGGACTTGTTGTGACCAAATCACACATCACCCCATCATGATGGGGACCCCCTAGTTTTTGATTTCACCTTGGAGTAGGTTTACCGAGCAAGCTTTGCAAATCCTATATAGAGACTCCCTAAGAGTTATTTGTTCCAATAAGTAAGAGTGCCCTAGATCCGGGAAGAGGAAGAGTGATGTTGTGAAGTGTCGAATGGCAAAATTATGGATTGAGGCACTTTTTCTTAGATTTTTGACCAATTTCTGGTACTCTGGCATGAAAAGAATCTAGGGTAATAAGGATACATCATATGAGCGCCAAAGGCAGAGCCCCAAAAGGTAACACCTTGTGTTAAGATTTTCTAAATGCCTAAATCCAAATTTGGAGATTCTAGGCACCCTTTGCTACCAAAATCACCTTGATTTTGGTGCCCAATGTACATTTTAGGGGTCTAGGCACTCCTTATCATTCAAACATCTTAGATGAACACCTAAGAAAGGAAAAAATTCTAAGTTTCATCATCATGAGAGCCTAATATTAAGAGACTTTAATGGCTCAAACCTTAGCATGGAGTCCTAAGGTGCATTTAATGTCTCCTTTCATCCATTTTGGCACCCTTATGTAGATTTTTCAACTTGATTTGGTGCCTTGCATGTGAAGGAAGATCTAAAGGCATGAAAGTGGATGTCGTTTGTAAGAGTTTGGATCATCAAAATTGAAAGAAATAAGTCTATTAAGCTTGCGCGCCCTTTGTCTTCTTTTCATTCATTATGAGTGCCTTGGGAGAATGGTATATAAGTCATCATCATGATTGGGCACCCTGGATCTAGAGTGTTGGAGAGATCATCAAATGGTGTCTAGAGGAAGTAGGGTGAGTTATTAGTTTTGGCGCCTGCCTTAGAGGGCCTTCATCATGAATGCATGCTAAGATAGAACACCAAGTTAAAACTTCCAAAGGGGTAGCACCTTTAAATAACTCATGCAAAGCATAAATCCCTAAGGTGCATTGTATGCCTCCTTCTATCCACCTTGGCTCCCTCATATGGGTTCTTGACTTGATTTGGCACCCTGTAGTTGGATGAAGATCATAAGGCGCCCTTGTTTGGAAGTTTGATCACCTTTAGGCACTCAAAGAGGAGAAGTATGTAAGTCTCCAAAGATCCAAGGTGCTCCTTTGAATCACAGTTGCCTTATAAGTGCACCTAAGGTTCTTAGGACACACTAGAATGAAGAAAAAGTCATTTTGAGCATTTTAAAGGTATGAAGGTTGAAACTTTTGGAGTGGATGTTCCAATGTGCAAGTTTTAGAGGAGGACAAGAAAATTAGGAATAATGAAAGACTAAGCAATTAATTAAGGCATAGGGTTCATCAATACTTACTCCTTTTGGCACCCTTATGAAGGTTTCTGATATGATTTGGCACCTTGATGTAGGAAGCATGCAAAAGAGTGAATAACTCATCATGAGTGCCTAAGTAAGTAATCATGTAGAGTCTTGTGAAAGTGATTGTTGTTGATTAGGAGTGTTTGGAGTCATTAGAAGTTTGGGGTGCCCATTTTACATAAAACAACTAAACAATGGCGCCTTGATGTAGGACATCCACTTTTGGCACCTAGACTAAGAAATCTCCAATAGAGCGCCCTGTGAAATGCTTCCCAAGAATGATCAAAGAATGTTAGGTGCCTTTTGCATATGTAGCCATTATCTCTTTAGCACCTTGATGTGAGAAGAGCTTCAAATGGTGGTTGATAATAAGGGGGCCTATTGAGATCCCCTAAAGTGCTTTGCAATAAGTCTTAATGAATGAAGAATTGAGCTAAGGTGCCTTTAATAGAGCATGATGTATCAAGAGTTTGGGTGCCAATTCATGAGTGAGTTACTTTAAATGAGCGCTTAGGTGAGTAATATGATGAACTGCCTTAAAAGAGAGTGATATACTAAAGGTCTAGGTGCTCTTCTTGTTTAAAATCATCATTTTTTGTGCCTAAAAGAAAGAGAGGGTTGGATACTTAGTGTTTTCACTCTATTGTTGACTCGTCGAAAAACAATCATCAATAGGACTATGGTGGTGGCATGAAACTAGAGTGAGTTGACATTCATTTACATCTAGTTTGGCATCTTGAAATAATTCTAGAGTAGAGTAAGATGAAGCATAACATGATGATGTAAAAATGTGTATATGTGTAAAAGTGCAACAGGAAATAAAATAAGACAAACCTTACAAATTAATTTGCATACTTACAACTCAATGTAACATGACTTTACAAAATCAATGTGAATACTTACAAATTAATCCAATGAACCATCTGGGTCTACTCTACTCTTTATTGTGTCAAGTATTGCTTCATGGTCAGACTCACGCACCTTCCACAAGATTTTGTTCAAAGGTCTACCCCGATACTATATCAAATGAACATTGGATGCCACGACAAGGTTTGAGTAATGAAGAATCTTCTGATGCATGTCAAAGTCTTGAAATAGCCAAACATTAACACTCTTATGTGGGTACCTTCTAAGCCATGTTCCAGTAATAACCACTGAGCCTATAGGGTATTTGATGTTTTCTCCATCTGTAACTGGGGCCTCCAATTTTTTTTGGCCTAAACACAATGACATAAGTAATAATATGTTCCCTCTTCATTACCTTCATCTACAATAACTACATATATGTGCCCTACATTGATATAGCTAGCAAATTAGATGAAATTAGTCAACATTACAAAAACACTACAAAGTAAGGTGACATTAGGAATTTCAAAAACTATGCAAATAGATATATTACCTGGTTGAACTAGATCTGATATGTGGTCAAAGTCAACTGATGATTCCATCTATGTTAGTTCCAGTGTCGTCAGGGGTTGATACGTGTCAAGTGGGCTAAGATAACTTAACTACCATTCGTCAACCCACTCCTTTGACTTGCACTCATCCCAGGCTTGAATTCTACAGGAAGAATAAAAGCATGACATCTTTCGTGTATGGATACTCCATGAAACTGCAATTGAGCTTCTGAAAGAGTGCATCTCATTTGATCCTATCAGTGTATAATAGTCCTCATATGGTGCAATGTTAGTAGCATCGATCAACCAAAAAAATCTACGAACTAAAGACTTACCTTCATTAATTGGACCCATGGAAGCATTACACCACTTAACAATCAATTTTGCATCTATCAACTTTGCATTATCTTTATACTTTAACTCTTCTCATGCTATTGCTCTTTTGATACATGCTCCTGCACCATCATGCTCCCGCACCATCATGCTCCCCCTTTCCATGCGTGGCCTCACAAAAGTTCCACATATGCTGAATACTTATAAAATTATGCCTCCTACTCAACCAATAGAAATTCTACGAGTTCTTGAATTGTGACAAACAGTTATCCGACCATATGATATGCCCCTTCTAGCCAAATCATTGTAGAACACCTGAAAGCAACCTTGTACGAACTCTGTAGAATGCGTGTGATCATCACTAATATAGAAATTATACTCATGATCTTTTTGTCATCCTCTGTACTATCATTAGCATGGATGAATGCGATGTGCACAAATATAGAAACCTATGTGGAGTTGTAATATTGTGATTGCACCTCACGCTATCACTATAGACTGTAGTTCTCTGCAAAGTCAATGACTGAAACAATGCTACCAACCAAAAATGTGTCCTTGCATAACTTGAATTGCAAGTCCAACCATCGAGCTCTATGGGCATGTCTTGCATACTCATACACTATGCTATCACGAAATATAGGCATAAACTGATACACTGGAATCATTTTAATAACCAATTCACACCTCTGTGCTTCTTTACCATCTTTTGTATTGTATGCCACTATTTTACACTTGCCAAACTCTACTAGTTCATTTCCAACTGCATGTGTTCTTTCCATATGTTCACATATTGGCAAATGTTGCAAGCCACCGCAACGATGACATGTGCCATCCAAGCATAATTTCTTGTAGAATATTTGACCTTCCTCTCTTTCACATAAAATTCTTGATATGAAGTCTCTTGAAGATGTTGGTGGGGCACGTATGGCACAACCCTACAAAACATTGTTAGTATGCATATCTAAACATATAGACCTATAAACATCAAAATGGTTAGAAAATTCAATATGTAATCTACAACAACAAGTAGTGCGTGTGTGATTTATCTTGACATAGAAAGGTTTTAGCATTTTAAAATATCTTTGACAAATTTTAATTTGAGGATACTTCTCTAGAAATTTACCATAAAACTATGTTTGAGTCTCATCCAAAAAATGCTTTGGATGTGGCTCATAGTTCTGACTACCAATTCTCCTTCTTATCACATCCCTTTGATTCGGAGATACCCTTTTGTTATTCTTCCAAAAGTCTTCAATTAGTGATCTCAATACTTCAACAATTGGTTTATCTTTTCATGGTAGTCTCCCCGAGAAAGCCCATAATTCATTGGCATTAGTGTCCTCAATTCTTTGGCATCTTCCAATGGCTCTTGATAAAGTTTTCCTATTAATTCTCAATTCTTGACTCGTCTTTCTAATGAGACGAGCTTTCCTCATTTGACTACTTACTATAGTCAATGTAATCACATGTCATGTTGCATTACTATCTTTTGTGCATGAGGTGTTACCCACACTCTCATACGCACTCATTAGATTCTTGACAATAGATTTTTCACTTGAAGCCTCTGATGTTCTCAACCCAAGAATCTTCATGATGGACCTATACTTTATACTTCACATCATTTCAAGGAATAGTTGACATCTTGCAGTCTTATTTAACTTTTCAAAGAACAATCTCTAAATCTTATGAGCATATCTTCTACAAGTGCATTTTGAAATCTTACCTTTCATTGGCTGCAAAATATTCTCATCAATATCAATCAAATACTTTGGCTTTCTATGTAAAATTCTAGGTGGTGTTAAGTTAGATAAATTCATCTCAACATTAGGAATTTCATCAATATTTAAATGAGATGGGCTATATGGTATACCTTGGATCGAAGATGGAATAGATGACGTACCTTGAGGTTAAGGTGGGAATGATGGTGTACCTCCTTCATCACATGTGAGTGATGATGTACTCTCAAATTAAGATGTGGTAGATGGTGTCCCTACATGTTGACTTGCAGTAGAGGACATGTCTCCAACTATGGTATTCAAATCTCTCGTAGCATAAAATTTTTGCATTTGTTCTCTTTGTGCCACCAATACCATATCTCTTTGTGATGGTTGTGGTTCCTCTTCAATTGGCATGTCTTTATTTATCATGTCCAATTTCCTCTTCTCACGAAGTTGCCTCATAGCCACTACTTTCTTTGCATTCTTAGCTTCTATCTCTTCCTGTGTTGGTTTAATTCTTGATTGTTTCCTCGGCATGATAGAGAATTTGTCTATAGCATGATAAAGAGACCAATACTAGTTTCCTCAGCATCATGTGAGATTGTAGGCTACTTTCTTGATTGGGAATGTGTCTATTTTAAACATGTATGATAAAGCATGATAAAGTAATTCAAATAGAATTAAGGAAAATGTAAAGAACATGCATGTAAAGAATTGACATACCTAAAAAATGAAGATTCGAATGGAGAGAGTACCCAATTATGTAGTGTTTTTTCTTCTTGCATCAAACTCCTCAACAATTTGAGTTTTTCACCACTTGCTTCCATTTCAATGTTAAATTGAATAACACTCAAATATAATTACTAACAACAATACTATTAACCAATCTATAATGTTAAATTCCTAAAATTGAATTACAATTAACAATGTAACACTACAAAAACTAAAACTTGAATAGATATATATCAAATTTGGTGTGAAAACTATGTTATTTCCTCCTTCTCAAGTTGGTAAAGCAGAAAAGGTGGTGGAAATATCATGCAAAGGTGGTAGAATGTGTAAAATGTGCATGTGAACTTCCCAACAGCATGAAAGCACTTCTTTTTTGTCAGAGCACGCACATAATCAGCATGAAAATAGAGCATGTGGGCATGGAACACAGGGGCCAACACTTTTTTTTACCATTTCTATAATAGGACAAAACACGAGCGTGTTATAGCGCGCTCACATTTTGTCCTGCTATAGATTGATCCATAAATATTTGTGCCTATCTCACCTTCGATAGAACCTTTACAATATCTCACCTCTAGTTCCATTAGCTCATGTTCTATATCTCATTTATCTCTCCCCCTTCACCTCTCTACCTCTCCCCTATGTATGTCTCTCAGTCACTCGTTGTCTACCTCAACCCTAAACCTTATCCCTAAACCCTAAACCCTAATCCATCATCCCTAAACTCTAAACACTATCCCTATTCCTAAACCCTTAACGGGCTCGATACTATACCTTAAACCCTAATCCCTTATCCCTAAACCCTCCAACCCTATCCCTAATCCTTATACCCTCGACACTCTACTTTAACCCTAATCCCTCGACCCTCAACCCTATCCCTAAACCCTCGACCCTCAAACCTCAACCCTCAGCCCTCAACATCAAACCCTAATCCCTCAACCCTACTCTAATCCCTCGACCCTCAACCTTATCCCTAAACCCTAAACCCTAAAGCCTTAACCCTCAACCCTCAACGTCAAATCCTAATCCCTCAACCCTTCACTCTAATCCCTCAACCCTAAAACCTATCCCTAAACCCTCAACACTGTACCTTAAACCCTAATCCCTCAACCCTCAACCCTAAACCTTATCCCTAAACCCTAATCCCTCAACCCTCAACCCTCAACCCTAATCCATCATCCCTCAACTCTAATCTCTTATCTCTAAACCCTAAATGCTATCACTATTCCTAAACCCTCAATGGGCTCGATACTATACCTTAAACCCTAATCCCTTATCCCTAAACCCTCCAACCCTATCCCTAATCCTTATACCCTCGACATCAAACCCTAATCTTTCAACCCTTAACTCTGATCCCTCGACCATTAACCCTTAAAACTTGAATCCTAAAACCTATCCCTACATGCTCGACACTCGACACTATATATTAAACCCTAATCCCTTAACCCTCATCCCTAAAGCCTCAACCCTAAATCCTTAAACCTTCAACCCTAAACCCTATCCCTAATCCCTCTACCCTTGGTACTCTTCTTTAACCCTAATCCCTTGACCATCAACCCTCAACCCTTAACATTAAACCCTAATTCATCAACCCTAAACCCTAATCCCTCAAACCTAAACCCTATCACTAAACCATCAACCCTCAACACTATACCTTAAACCCTAATCCCTATCCCTCAACACTTAAACCTTAAAACTTAAACCCTATACCTAAACCCTCAACACTTGACACTATATCTTAAGCCTTAAACCCTCATTCCTAAAGCCTCAACCCTCAATCCTTAAACCTTCAACCCTAAACCCTATCCCTAATCCCTCTACCATCAACACTCTAACCCTAATCTTGACATTAAACGCTAATCTGTCAACCCTAAACCCTAATTTGTCAACCCTAAACCCTATCCCTAAACCCTCAACCCTCAACACTATACCTTAAACCCTAATCCATCAACCCTAAAACCTAATCCCTCAACCCTCAAACCTAAACACTATCAATAAACCCTCAACCCTTGACACTATACCTTAAACCCTAATCCCTCAACCCTCAACCCTAATCCCTCAACCCTTGACCCTCAAACCTCAACCCTCAACCCTCAATATCAAACCCTAATCCCTCAACCCTTAACTCTAATCCCTCGACCCTCAACCCTATCCCTAAACCCTAAACCCTAAAGCCTCAACCCTCAACCCTCAATGTCAAATCCTAATCCCTCAACCCTTCACTCTAATCCCTTAACCCTAAACCCTATCCCTAAACCCTCAAAAATATACCTTAAACCCTAATTCCTCAACCCTAAACCATAATCCCTCAACTCTCAACCCTCAACCCTAATCTGTCATCCCTCAACTCTAATCTCTGATCCCTAAACCCTAAATGCTATCCCTATTCCTAAACCCTCAATGGGCTCAATACTATACCTTAAACCCTATCCCTTATCCCTAAACCCTCCAACCGTATCCCTAATCTTTATACCCTCGACGTCAAACCCTAATCCCTCAACCCTTAACTCTGATCCCTCGACCCTTAACCCTTAAAACTTAAACCCTAAAACCTATCCCTACACGCTCGACACTATAGATTAAACCCTAATCCCTTAACCCTCAACCCTAAATCCTTAAACTTTCAACCCTAAACCCTATCCCTAATCCCTCTACCCTTAACACTATTCTTTAACCCTAATCCCTTGACCATCAACCCTATCCCTAAACCCTCAACCCTCAACATTAAACCCTAATTCATCAACCCTAAACCCTAATCCCTATATCTTAAATCCTCAACCCTCAACACTTAAACCTTAAATCCTAAACCCTATCCCTAAACCCTCAACCCTCAAAACTATACCTTAAACCCTAATCCCTCAACCCTAAACCCTATCCCTAATCCCTCTACCCTCAACACTCTACCTTAACCCTAAACGCTATCCCTAAAGCCTCAACCCTAAACCCTAATCCCTCAAGGTCCTAAACTCTAATCCCTTATCCCTAAACTTTAAATCCTATCCCTAAACCCTCAACTCTCAACCTTAAACCTTAATCACTCAATCCTTATCCACCCCTCTCCTCCCCTATCTGGCTCACTCCCATCTCTACCCTCCTCTACCCTTGACACGATACATACATACATATAGGCATACATACATACATACATGATTAATAACCTTGAACATAAAAAAATTCAAGGGGAACATAACGCGAGCACGTTATAATGCGTTCACGTTATTTAAAACATGACAAACAACACAAACTTTTGCGGAGAAGGGAAAATGCAAAGCAAACAATAATGCGAGCGCGTTATTACATGCTCGTGTTATGTTTTGCTTTGGGAATCCCAAGCCTTGGGCTTGGGATTTGCTTTGGATTTGCAACCCAAAGGCTTGGAGTGCCTTTTCAACATCCACATACGTGTTTTTCCATATTCTTCAAGATTTCACATAATTTCATTCGTGCTAACCCTCAGATTTGCACATGTTTCAAGGTCAAACAAATTGAACACCTGGGTAATGTTAGGCTTTCTCTTAGCTATTTGACGATGTGATTTTTTTCACATTTTAACAATGTTAAGCCTTTCATCTTTAATTTCTTTTGTTTGTGTCCGTTTTTGCGTAAAAACCACTATTTGGTCTTTTTTTCATTGTAAATTAACTATTCATTGAAATTTCAAAAAAATTACATATTTAGAAACTAGACTCCATTCTACATATATTAAAGAAAGAAAAAAATTATTTTCAATTAGTTTTCAAATTTTATAGGGGTAACACGGCCAAAATTTTGTTTTTTAGGATGTGTCCACTTTGAAAATTAGTAAAAAATCAAATATTCATCAAAAAATTATCAGAAAAATCGAGCATAAACTACATGATATTAGCTAATTTCTCACTGAAGCGATTTTTAAAATACCAAAAAAAAGTTGACCTTTTGTGGGAGCCACAAAACAGCTATGTTATGTTTTTTTGACAGAAACAACACCAATTTCTATGGCTCCCTCTTTTGAACCCCTTAATCTATGTCATTTAAAAAAAAAACATAGTAGTTTAGAAAGTAGACTCGGAGCACTATGAACATTGTTTTGGTTACATCTCCAAAATTTGAGTGTAACTATGCTAAATTTCTCATCCAAGGCCAGTATTTCTTGATTCCCAAAAAAAAGTGGCCACTTAAGATCCCTTTTTGGCCCCCCATCTTCTTGTACTTACCCAAAAGAATCAATAAACTGTAAAAGTCAAAAGTAATGGCCAGCATTACAACATCTATGTGAAGAAAGTAAGTTATCAAGTACTTATTTTTGTTTTCATTCATGATTTTGAATTTAACTGTTTGAAAGAGTTCACAGATGTAGAATGGTATGATAGAATATTTTATTTGTGTGTGGCTATGTAGGATGTTATTGCTTTGTAGTTCTAAGAATGAAGAAATAGAAGCCTTCATCAAGTGGAACAAATCATGTCAAGAATCGACACTTTTAACATTTACAAATGATGCATTCTATTCTGGGTGGTGGGTTGAATCTCCTAGACATGCATGCATGTATGAGAAACTAGAAATTTGAATGGATGCATGGAATTGGTATTACAACTCAATTGCCAGTGGAATGGAGAAAATCAATTTAATTCTCCTTTACTGGCCTTATTGTTACCCATACATAGTGGTTTCTTGTACATATAATGAAAGGTTCCATAGAAAATCATTTATTGACATTGTGAATGAGTACATAATTGAATTTGTAACATAGACATTGCCTGTTAATAGAATAGTTATGGACTACCATGAAATATTCATTAAACATCATTGAAAAGAGGAACCAAAAAGATTTTGGAGAACCAAAGCAAGGATTGAAGGTCGAAGGATAAAAGTTTTATATGTAACTATATGGTAAAGTATGATGTTAATTGAATGTGTTGACTCTTGGTCTCTTCTCTATGTTCAGTGTTCACTGTTGTTTGGAACTTTGAGGTTGGTTGGATGTTCATGTACGACGTAATTCCTCAATTTTTTTTTAGGGTGATGTTAATAAAAAATATAGAAGTCTTTGATCATGATCAGTGAAATGTGAGAATGACACTTGGCAGCTTAGCATGCACCCACAAGCTTTGAAGACTTGTACATTGTCAGGGCTGTGCTACTGCGAAATGATACCATTTGTCAGGTGGGCCCATAATATTTTTCTAATTTTTAAGTCTGTGGTCATGATCGGTGCCAATTAAGTTAATTAATGCCAAGCAATATGAATAATATTTTTTGTCTGTGGTCATGATCGGTGAAATCTAAGAATGACACTTGGTAGCTTAGCACGCACCTACAAGCTTCAGAGACTTGAACTTTGTCAGGGTTGTTCTACTACAAAATGATGTTATTTGTCAGGTAGGCCCATAATTTTTAAGTTTGTGGTCATGATTGGTGTCAATTTAGTTAATTAATGCTAAGTAACACGAATAATATGTTTTAAGTCTGTGGTCATGATCGGTGAAATCTAAGAATGACACTTGGCAGCTTAGCATGCACCTACAAGCTTCAAGGACTTGTACATTGTCAGAGCTGTGTTGCTATGAAATGATGCCATTTATTAGGTGGGCCCATAATATTTTTTTCAAGCGCAAGCCCGCAATGTCAGAAATATGGGACCCACCAGAGGGCATGACATGAGTTATTACTAAAGAGAAAAGATCTCTTTTGGCACAATATGATTTGATGAAGAGTTTTTAATGTATAGGGTAGATTTTTTAAATCTTCCTAGGACATCATAATCCGTTGATCTTATTGTGGTGAATTTGAAATCAACGGACTACATTTGAAATCTAAATTTGTTCGTTGCAAGTGACTTGTTCAAGCAAGCAAGCAGTATTGGCGATTATGACTAATATCAATAAAATTAATCAGAGGCTAATAAATAGTGAATTAGTTAGTAAATAGTGAATTTGGTCATCGCAATAATCACTTTATATTGCACGAAAAATTTCCAAGTGATTTGAGCTCTCTGTTGTGTTTTGTTGAAAACAAGGGTTTATGGATAGAATCAAACTAAGTATTTTGAACTTTCTCTAAGTAGGAATTGGTGCGATTATTTCTAGCTAAACATTGTTATTGTTAGGTATTTTGTACATACAATTGTCTTTTCAGCTAAACGTTCTTATGTGTTTTGTGCATACAATTGTTTGAATTGTGAAGGAAAGGACTTCATTTTTAAGGTATTTGTTAGAAACCCTAGTTCTTAGACTCTATAATTTGAGAAGATGAGCAATTCAATTGGTTAGTGATCTACTTCTAAGAGGGCCTTAGATGAGGATTTTCTCATGCAACTGCCTGGATCATCTAGGTGACCTACTAATCTCTACGGCGCAGGTGGTGTTGGATAATTGTAGGGGTTGTAGGGATGTTGATATCCCTATAATTGGATGGTCAATTTTTGAGCACTGGTACAAAAAGAGATATTCTAGGGTTCCTATGTCACATGCCTGGGGCCTCGATTTGGCAAAACTAATGGTGCCAAATGTATTCATCAATGCTAATTTTGATAGAGTTGTTTCTAGAAGGTATGATCCACAAATGAAGATGGTTTTGGTAGGAAATGGTGCTGAAATGATTCGTATATCAAAGGATTTTATTTCAAAGGTTTTTGGTTTGAACCTTGCTGCAAATAAAGTTATTGATTTTGATGATTTTAAGAACACATACCAGAAAAACAAGAGTATCTATAGAACTGTGCTTCTCCCTAGGCACAGAACAAAAGGGATAGATGGGTGACCCATCAGGATTTCTCACATAAAGTAGGAGCCTCTAGCTATTGACCCCTTTTACGACTATTTCATCAAGACTTATCACACTTTATGTCAAGCCTTGGGGTAGGATGCAAGGAAGAAGATGCTTGTCCCCCTCATGGTTATGGTAGAAGATATTCGAGACCCGATGGTAAACACCAAGTATGACTATATTTTTTACATTGTAGAGAAGATGTATAATCAGCTAGTGGCTATCAAAGCTTCATCTAATGAAGAACAAATAGAATTTAGGTGGTACTCTTTGATGTGCCATATGCTTTTACATGCTGGGAACAGGGAAAATATATGGCACATGGCATTAAATGTAAAAGAGAAAGATGATGCAGGATATATTCTCCATGTTCAATGGTGGACTCACATGATGGATATGCATGGTGATAATGCTAGTTATGTAATTTTTGAGGAACATTTTGTTAGGATACTTTTAAATTTCATGGGGCCTATGGAGGAGAGGTTACCAAAAGAAATAATTGATTTCTTAAGGCCTAAGGATAGGACTCTTGAGCTAGGCATTCAACATAACTGGGGTGATTGGTTTCTTCACACCTACACCACTGCAATCAGAGTATATCGATGTGGGGTAAGCCCCCATGTGTTACCCAAACATGTTCCAAAGAGAATAGATTATTTGGAAATAATGTGGCAATTGAATGAGTCTGATAAAACTCATTTAAGGGGACAAAAGAAGGGTTCACTTTTTCCCACCTCTACAAAATTTAATGATTTTTTGGCCACACATAAAGATGGATTGGATCAAATCTATCCAATTTTGATGTCATACAAGATTAGGTCAAAACCCATAAGGATGTTTGATCTAGAGGGATTCATAAACTAAGTGAGATTAACTATTAAGAGGCTAGCATTCATACATGAAATTGATTTTGATGAGGATGTAACTAGAAACTGCTTTTCCATGGAAGAGGTGAAAGAGAAAAGAGTCAAAAGGAAGAACATCATAAAGGCAAATGAACAAAAGATAAAAATGAATGCAAAATACCTTTGTTATTTTGAAGAGGAAAGGGATCTAATTATGAGAATACATAAAATATTGGCAAATGCTGAAACTTTAATTGGCAAAGCTCCAGTAGTTGAAGGAAAGCCTAAGCAATCTCATGATATCGGTCATTCCAAGTTTAAGGAAAGCTTGAGCGATCTCATGATATCGGCGATTCCCAACAACCACTTGCAAAGAAGAGAAAGATAGTTAATCAAGCTAAGGTAGAGTTTGAAGTGGTTGACTTGGAGAAGGATAAAATAGAGAATGTGCTTGCAGAGGAAGAAGATATGGATCAAGATACAACAAAGAATGTACCTATAGAGGAACAAGATGTGGATTATCATATGGCTTCACCCATAAGGATTATGGACATCTCTATGCCTGAGAACATAATGGAGGTAAATCTCAGACATGGTAATGATGAGACTAATGATATGTGAATGAACTCTGGCTTGTACATAATTCTTGTTTGATGATGAATTTGTCAAAACCAAGGAATTCAGGGGTTTTATTTAGAGATTGAGAAGTGTTGAATTATAGAATAAGGTTGATGAGGCAAAAACTAATGTAAACCCAGAACAATATGAATAAGTCACTCAGAGGGTGTTGCATGAGATGAGCTAAAATATCAGTAGGATCACCCCTGAGGAGGGAAGACAAATGGTGAAAAATAATGGTCCGTTGCTACTACCACATTGGGATATTTCCATTGCTTTAGATTTGGATACAATAAGGAGACAAGATGAGCAAGTGTTTGCAACTGAGGAACAAGATCAGAAAGTATTCTTTGGGTTTGGATTTAGCCCTATGTTTGAAACCTTGGCAATATGGCCAATGGCACCAAATTCAAATAAGCCCAAGGTGGTTGAGAATGTTCATGATTTAAAAGGGAATGTCATTATTAAAAGAGTACTAGATACAACTGTCCCACAAGATGCATCCTTGAATGTAAATACTATTCTCTTCACTGAAGCAGTAGTGCAGAAATTGCAATCAGAACATGATTTGTTGACTATGAAATATACACAGGCTATGGTGGAGTTGAATATGAATAGGTCTTGACAACTCCTGTATTCAAGCCCCCCAGTTCTAGTTGTTTCTATTTCTTCCACTTCTGCAAGTGTAGATGTAACATACTAAGTCTTAAAAAGCCTTAAAACACATATTTACCAAGAGATAAAAATACATTAAGATAAAAAGATTGAACTTTTTTTTTTAAATTAAAATATTCCCAAGAAGCTAATATACATCATATAAGCATAACTTCTTTTTTGAATATATAACATGTAATAGTTTGTAAAATTGACATTTCATCTTTCAATTACAATAATCTACATTAGATAAAATTTACATAGTTTATGAAATACAAGTCACATATCATATATGTATGCTACATCTAGAATACTGATATCCATATCACAAGTCTCAGTGAGTCTTCTGCTAGAGAGAGAGAGAATCTTCTGAGTTCTTTACCTCCGACCACAAACTAGTGGTCCCACGTACACCTTCCAACTGGAAGTGACCCTACCCTTTGTTGCAAGATGGGTTTAACTGGTGTTGTCATTGATGTCAACATACTCATGTTGCATTAATGAGAAGGATTGGATGAGCTGTGTGCTGAGGATATTGAGAAAATTAGTCTCAATCAAGAACAGTGAAGAACAGTGATGACAACAAGGTAAAAGTCCAAGATAGGTTGAGGATCAGAGGATGCAGTTTAAAGGGTTTGTAGATATAAGTCTTGAGATGCTCCAGTCAAGTTTTCAGAGGTCTGTATGAAGATCTGAAGAAGTTATGGTCACTCAAGTAGAACCGGCTCCGGCAGGTGTCCAGAGGTGACAGACTGACACAGATAGGTCCGGTGAGGTCTAGTAATGCATTATCTCATTCTGTGGATTTGAGAAAGTGTTGAGGACATCCTTGTGAAGTGTCAAGTAGATTGGTTAGTGGTTTGAAGGTCTAGAAGAACCTATTCCTTTGTGACAGTGATGATAGACTGTGTTCTTGAGGTTCTGGATGAAGGAGAGAAGAATTCTAGTAAACAGATGGAGTACAGATGTTCTTGATGATTTGGGAAAGGTTGTTGTGATCCTTGGATCATGTCCAGTTCATATTAGTGGTCCGCATTGAAGTTAGAGTGCGCATTTGAAGAATAACCACTAGATGATGGTGTTCTTCCTGAGACTGGCCTATCAGATGTATTACACATCTTGCGGATGTTCTTGTGGATGTTTGCTGACTTAGATGATTATTCCTAAGTTGATGCCTTGTATAAATAAGGGATTTCAAAGTTAGTTTGAACTTGCCTTTGTGTGTGAAGATGAGTGTGTGGTAGCGAAGAGGAGAGCGAAAGGCAGAACATAAGTGTTAAGCTTAATCGAACTGATTCAAGCATGGTGAAGATGATATTCTCTAGTTCATGTATGTGATACTTATTTCTTTGTAGATAGTGTGTCTCTTGTAGGCAGTGAGCCTCTTGTGAGCAGTGTTCTCGGGCAGTGAGCCCTAATTGGCATGTGCCATTTTGTTCTTTCTATTCTTCTAATAGAGAATACATTTTTGGGTTAATCACCCTGTGGTTTTTCCCTTGACCGGGTTTTCCACTTCAAAATCTTGGTGTCTTATGTGTTGATGAGTTTCTACTTTTGATTTGAATGCATTATGTTTCATGTTTAATATACTGCTAACCACTAAGAGGATTTAAGTGTGTGAATTAGAGAAAGTTTTGCACAACTGATTCACCCCACCCCTCTTACTTGTGTGCCCTAAGTCTAACAATTGGTATCAGAGCCAAGTTCCTCTAAAAGGAGCTTAACTGCTTGAGTAGATCTAGGATGTCATCATTCAAGAAGGATAGTCCGAAGTTTGATGGAACCAACTTTGCTCTTTGGAAAGGTCGCATGAAATATCACTTGCAGTGTATGGGAATGGCGTACTGGTCCATGGTTACAAAAGTGTATGTACCTCCACAGGGTGGTCCAACAACCCTAAATGAAATCACAGATGCTGAAAACAATCTATGGACCAAAGAGGCTCTTCTAAGCGCATTAATTGACTTAGAGCTCTCAAATATTATTGACCTACCAACTGCCTATGAGATTTGGATTAAACTGGAACTTATGCATGAAGGAGACCAGTATGTTAAATGCGCAAAGTTATAGAGTCTAAAAGGGAAATTTGAAAAACTGAAGATGAGAGATGATGAAAATATTACTACTTTTATGCCAAGAGTAAATGAGATGGTTTGTGGAATTAGAAATGTTGGTGGAGTCTTGGATGAAAATGAGATTGTTGGCAAAATTCTTAGATCCCTTCCTGCCTCTTACAAAATCAAGGTTGTTGCCATTGATGAATTCAGATCCCATACAACTGTCACAAGAGACCAATTGGCTGGCAAACTAGTTGCATTTGAAATGACCAAGTTTGGAGATGATCCCCCCAAGACTGAGTTTGCATTCAAAGCCAGTGCCTCTGTGAAAGGTAAACAAAGATTTGATCTAGGAGAGAACTCATCAAGGAAACTGTCATGGTATGAAAAAGCAAGAAAAGACCTAGAAGAAGAAGAAGTAGAAACTGCTTGACTTGAAGCCCTCATTGCAAAGAGACTGCCAAGAGGATCTAGTAAGTATGAAGGAAAATTACCTTTTAAGTGTTTTAACTACAATAAGATTGGTCATTTTGCCTCAAGGTGTCTGAAAAGATTTTCAAGGCAAAATCCTAACAAGCCAAGGTTCCAAAAGAACTATTACTATGTACATGAAGATGATGATAATGAAGGAGTAATAGATGATGAATCAGAGATAGGAAACAAATCCGAAAATGAATGGGTGTTCATTGCCATCAAGGAAGAGGATCCAATGTCCTCTGTATCTATCAATCATAAAGTTGTAGAAAGAGCTCTAGCTGCCCAAGTTGAAGAAAAGGATGATTGGGTCATTGACAATGGTTGCTCTCACCACATGACAGGTGACAAAAATAAGTTCATAGATTTGGTAAGGTATGAAGGAGGAGTGGTGAAGTTTGGTGATAATTCTACTGGTAGAATTAGAGGAAGAGGAACTATTTCTTTTGATGGAAGAAACAAAACTGGTAATGTACTGTATGTTGAAGGGTTAAAGCACAATCATCTCAGTGTTGGATAGTTGGTGGACAAAGGCTATGATCTCTGATTCAAGGATGGAAAATGCAAAATCTTTGAGAGTTCCAGAATAGAGATTGCATCCAGTGCTCAAACTAAAGGTAATATCTTCCACTTGGTTGGTACTGGTAAAAGTTGTTTATTTGTTCAAGTTGATCAGAGTTGGTTATGGCATAGAAGGATGTGTCATGTGAATTTTGATAATATCATCAAGATAAGCAATACTTAGGCTATAAGAGATCTTCCAAAATTGGTGAAACCTACTAATAGCTTGTGCAAGGAATGTCAGTTGGGTAAGCTGAGCAGAGTCACATTCAAAAGCAAGGAATTATCTTCTACTGGATTATTAGACTTAGTTCACACTGATCTTTGTGGTCCGGCAAGAACCAGGAGTATTCAAGGTGATAGATACTTCATGTTGCTAATAGATGACTATTCCCGGATGATGTGGCTAACTTTTCTGAAAGAGAAATCAGAAGCTTTTGAGAAATTCAAAATATTCAAGGCTATGGTAGAAAATGAAACTAGATTAAAGTTAAAATGTCTGAGGTCTGATAGAGGTGGAGAATTCACATCCGATGAGTTCATAGAGTTCTGTGAGAAACATGGAATTAAGAGACAGTTGTCTGCTCCTAGGACTCCACATCAGAATGGAGTAGTGGAGAGAAAGAACTAGACCATCCAGGAGGCATCTAGGACCATGATGATGGAAGCAAATGTTCCTCAAATCTATTGGAGAGAAGCTATTAGCACTGCAGTCTATACTCTCAATCGAGTTCAAATCAAAAGCAATACTAGTAAGACCCCTTATGAACTTTGGTTTGTCATTACTCCTACTGTAAGATATTTCAAAGTCTTTGGTAGCAAATGTTACATCAAAAGAGATGAAGATCTAGGCAAGTTTGATGCTAGAAGTGATGAAGGAATATTCTTGGGTTACTCTACTCAAAGCAAAGCATACCGGTGTTATAACAAGAGACTAAGAAAGATGATAGAAAGTACAAATGTGAAGGTTGATGAGGGAATAAAGAAACCCCCAAGGTTTTATGAATATGATGAAGATGATCAGAATGGTGCTCTGGTTCAAGGAGTTCAATCCTTTTTTGAAAGTCAAATTCAAACTGATATGGTAAATCAGGAAGAAGAGATAGGTCTGAATGAGCTTGATCAAGAAGCAAAAGTGTAAGAAACTCCCAAAGTTCCAAGGTATGTGAGACTGAACCACTCTGAAGATCAGATCATAGGTGACAAAAGCAAAGGTGTGCAAACTAGAAGGAAAATTGCTCAAAATTTAGATGAATATTGTCTAATTTCAAAGATTGAACCTAAGATAATAAATGAAGCTTGCAATGAGGAAAACTACACCAAAGCAATGGAGGAAGAGTTGATACAAATTGAGAAAAATCACACTTGGGATCTTGTTCCCAGACCTAGAAACAAGAATGTGATTGGAACCAAATGGGTCTTCTGGAACAAACTAAATGAAGTTGGTGAAGTAATCAGAAATAAAGCCAGATTGGTCTGCAAGGGCTACTCTCAAATATAAGGAATTGATTTTGAAGAAACTTTTTCTTCGGTGGCAAGAATTGAAGTAGAATACATAGCAGCAGTAGGTTGTTGCACTCAAGTCTTGTGGATGAAGCAGATGCTAAGAGATATTAAAGTAGAGTATGAGGAGCCTATCACAATCCACTGTGATAATTCAAGTGCTATAAGTATATCTAATAATCTGGTGTTGCATTCAAAGACAAAGCATATATCTATCAAATTTCACTTTCTGAGAGAGCAAGTGAATAAGAGTGAAGTCAAATTGGAGTTTGTGTCATCCAAGGATCAGATTGCAGATATCTTTACTAAACCTCTACCTAAGGACTCTTTTGAGTATCTCAGGGAGAAGTTAGGGGTTATTGCCCCTCAAGTGATGAACTAAGGTGCACTGATGTGCATCAGTCTGGTGGGTATCACAGTCACATCTTGTGATCCCGATTGATGTTGGGGAGCTGCTACTCAGGGGGAGCAGCAGGTATGAGTCTGAAGTGGTGAAATTGCAAGTATGTGCCCTTTACCATTGATGTCAAAGGGGGAGAGAAGACATGTGAAAAACAAGTGAAAACAAGTGGTTGCTGATCAAAGGGGGAGCAGTAAAGGAAGAGAAGACATGTGAATAGTTGTTGTTGATAGGGGGAGTTGTGACAGTAAGGAGAAATTCTTATCTTGATGGTTTTTCACATCATGTGTTGCCATCAATGACAAAGGGGGAGATTGTTGCAAGTATGGGTTTAACCGGTGTTGTCATTGATGTCAACATACTCATGTTGCATTAATGAGAAGGATTGGATGAGCTGTGTGCTAAGGATATTGAGAAAATTAGTCTCAATCAGGAACAGTGAAGAACAGTGATGACAACAAGGTAAAAGTCCAAGATAGGTTGAGGATCAGAGGATACAGTTTAAAGGGTTTGTAGATATAAGTCTTGAGATGCTCCAGTCAAGTTTTCAGAGGTCCACATGAAGATCTAAAGAAGTTATGGTTGCTCAAGTAGAACTGGCTCCGACAGGTGTTTAGAGGTGACAAACTGACACAGATAGGTCCGGTGAGGTCCGGTAATGCATTATCCCATTCTGTGGATTTGAGAAAGTGTTGAGAATGTCCTTGTGAAGTGTCAAGTAGATTGGTTCATGGTTTGAAGGTCTGGAAGAACCTATTCCTTCATGGCACTGATGACAGACTATGTTCTTGAGGTTCAGGATGAAGGAGAGAAGAATTCTAGTAAACAGATGAAGTGCATATGTTCTTGATGATTCAGGAAAGGATGTTATGATCCTTGGATCATTTCTAGTTCATGTTGGTGGTCCACATTGAAGTTAGAGTGCACATTTGAAGAATAACCACTAGATGATGGTGTTCTTCCTAAGACTGGCTGACTGGATGTATTACACGTCTTGCGGATGTTCTTGTGGATGTTTGCTGACTTAGATGATTATTCCTAAGTTGATGCCCTATATAAATAAGGGATTGCGAAGTCAGTTTGAACTTGCCTTTGTGTGTGAAGATGAGTGTGTGGTAGCGAAGAGGAGAGCGAAAGGCAGAGCAGAAGTGTTGAGCTTAATGGAACTGATTCAAGCATGGTGAAGATGCTATTCTCCAGTTCATGTATGTGCTACTTATTTCTTTGTAGACAGTGTGTCTCTTGTAGGCAGTGAGCCTCTTATGAGCAGTGTGCTCGGGTAGTGAGCCCTAATTGGCATGTGCCATTTTATTCTTTCTATTCTTCTAACAGAGAATACATTCTTGGGTTAATCACCTCATGTTTTTTCCCTTGACCGGGTTTTCCACATCAAAATCTTGGTGTCTTATGTGTTGATGAGTTTTTGCTTTTGATTTGAATGCATTATGTTTCATGTTTAATATACTACTAATCACTAATAGGATTTAAGTGTGTGAATTAGAGAAAGTTTTGCACAACTAATTCACCCCCCCTCTCAGTTGTGTGCCCTAAGTCTAACACCCTTCACAAAGAGTATAGACATAAGGTTTAACCAATAGTTATTTGCCATCTAAGTACTAGTGTTGTATCCTACATAACACTATCAATCACACAACTCTAGAAAATCCTCTAGCTAAGTATGATCCTTCTAATAGGTTATGTAATCTAGACATGGTGAACTGACTAATGCATGCAGAGATGTATACATTACTTTGGCCAAAGATTCTATATGAATAGATGTTTAAAGTAAATTTAGTTGTAATGTCCACCTACCTCTAACTCGACTTGGATACTATCACATCCTGGAGTTGGACTTGGTCAACTTGGTTTAACAATAGAGCCTTGTCTAACTCAAATCTATTCTACCTGACTTAGGTTAGTTCTCATGACCCCACCTTTCATACTATATCCTTTATGGATGGACTATCCATTCGAAAACTACTTCTTTGCATACTTACAAAATCTGAGGTCTATGATTTATCAACGTTATAACTCAAGTCAAATTGTAATTAAACAATCTTGGATTATTTATCAAGGAAAATCATCATTAACTAACAACAAATTTCCTTTTGACAACTTAAATACAAACATTAAAATTTAGGGTACTCCACCCTTTGGTGTTGACCCATAAAATAGCTATAGCAAGTTATAACCAAAAAAGTGTTATCAGTTAATCTTAATCCATTCCGGGTCAAAGCTAGGGTTATTATCTTCCCTATTCCCACACAATAGAATAACAAACATATTTTCTCTAAAAAGGAATATATCGTAAGAAATAGATTATATATCCTTTAGTATTCTTCTGACTACGTGGTTGTTAAATATTTCAAAACATGGCCAGTTTCATATATGTGTATACCTTACCTTAGTTATATCTAAACCAAAAGTTCAAATCATGACTAAACTTGGACTAATTTTTCATTTGATTTCAAAAAGGTGATAGACTATTTCAGTTTACTATCCACTCAAATTTTAAGTTGACTATCACTCTTTCTTTTATATAATAAGCTAAATCAAATTAATAATATACGAGTGTTTTCATCTAAGCTTGATGTAGGGAAACATCTCACCCGATACACTCTTAGAAGCAAAGTATTCTCTCAATGATATTATTTATCATTTAGAATGTAAGTGTTCCTTAAGAGCATAAGAACACTATTTTCATAGTATTCAAAGACATGCAAATTCTACATTGTCATAAATGTATTGTTCTATACTGAAACCTACAGTATACAAGAACATATAGAAATGTATATAAATTGTTTACACAATAACCTTCATGACTTATCTATCTTTGACCATCAAGATCATAGGACTAGCCTACATTATATCATCCATAATGCATAATAATAATTACTGATCATGTTGTCTTTCTATCTTTCAAAGTATCGGCAATTATATGCACTATGATGTTGGCCTCATAGAGATCAAAACATTGAATCATAAATTTGCTCAAAGGTAAGATTATAAACATCAACCTAGAGCAGTAATTTATGTATGAGTTTAAGAGTTCTTCACTAGGTAAATATATATATGGCTATGATATCACTTAGCTTCTTCACACTCTCTAGAAATGTTTCTACATTCTCGTGAGAAATAGAAATCTTGATAAAGAATCATTTCATTGAACTCAACAATAAAATGTAATCATAAAACTAGCATTTATACTCAGCTCATACCTGAGCACATTTGCTAATGCACTAAAGGAAATGATAGTTCTTTATCACTAGTCTTTCCTCTTGCAACGTTGAACCTTCTATTCTTTATAGACTACAAATAGACCTTCTCTATTCCATGAAGATCCTTGTCTTATCCTTTTCGGCTCCTACTATAATAGTCTTCTTCTTCTGCTCATAACAATGTTCTGCCCTTATCTGAAAACAACCACTCCTCTCTATCAATAACAAAGTTGTCCTTCATCAACTCATGCCATCGACCCCTTAATGGATCTGCACATGATTCATTATCTCCCTTTTTGCACAATCATCAAGTTGTTTCTATCCATCATACAATGCACTTTTTCCTATCAACTTAAGCCTTAAGTCTATTCAAGACTCCAGTCAATGTTGTTATAAAAACTGCCCACTAAGCCGTGGATCTCTTCACTTGATTAGCTTGGGAATGCTCTTAAGTTGGGCATGCAAAGTTAGAGGGGAACGTGGGTACTAATTACTACTCTTAAAATATTTAAGGTGAAAATTGATGCAAAAAGATTTTCTATTGTTTAGCGTTAGTTTGTATGAATCCTCCTTTCACCTCAAACATTCAACGACTTCAGCTAAGTAGGAGGTCTACTTTCAGGCTTTCAGTCACTTAGAATGTAGGGAAGATTGGAATTGTGTAATTTAGTTGTTCAATTAAGCCCAATTATGCTCAAAACCCTAATTATGCAAATTCGGAAGCAAAAAGATAAATCATGGAAAATGCTCGCATGCATAGATACTAAATGATAATCAAATGCGTACCAGATTTTGAAGTTCAAGAAGTGGAATAGTCAGGGACTAATGATTGGGTACCCTACTCCAATGCCACAGTTTCTTTGCAGAATCCTAATCTCCTTCTGACACTGATATGCATTGTATCTTCTATTTTTGGGAACTCAACTGTGGACACTGGGACTAGTGCTCAAGTCTAGGAAAAGCACCAATGTCTAGCTTCTCTCTAGATCCTAAATACTTGATGCCTGCTCACTTCCCTTGCAACTCCACTTCTTCCAGATGTGACACCTATAACCTACAATCACAAGGAGTGGGTTGGGGGTTGTGGTGTTTAGAGGCTTTCCTCAGTCAAGCCCTGGAGAGACATTCAAGTCTTCTGAACACCATTGTCAGATAAAGAGTGTGTATCCCTACAGGATAGAGGCAAAATCCGAATGATAAATGATTGAAAACATAATTGATATCACCTTTTAGTGAAGATCTCATGGAAAGAAGATGCTCTTCATGCAATGAGGAGATGGATGCCAAATCTGCAAATACGAACATAAGAACAACACAAAATTCCTTTGCCACACAATGAATGCCTTGAATCACCTTGACATAAGCTCTTGAATCACAATTGCCATCTAGTTTACAAATGAATGCCTAAACATGCTTATATATGCAACTACAAACATTCCCACTAAGAATTTCATAATTGAAACTTACTGTGTCAGCATATGACCTAAATAACGGTCATAAACCGACACTTTGAAATTAGGCCTAACCTAAAATAGGGCAAGACTAGGGCGTGAGTGTCCAAGTCCTCCCCCTCTATTTCAGGTAAGGTTATTGTTAAGTGCAACCCCTGAGTCCAAATTGCCATGAAACTTCAGGGTTTTCTCATCGGGAAAGATTATCATGCAAGATGTCCTAAATGCATAAACAAGACCCAAGAGCTAAACCTTAAGAGGGAAAAGCCCCCAAGGGGACATTTTTTGATGTAACATTTAGCCCCCACTTTAATGTATGTATAAACACAAGGCCAATACATGCATTAAAGTACTATCAACAAGCACAGAAAACACACCAAGCACGAAGTAGACACGCCAATCACAGTGAAGACAGTAATAGGCACACAAAACATGGAGAAGACAGTTACAGATACGCAAGACACAGAGAAGACATCATTGAAGACACACAAAACACAATGAATACAGTGAATGTAGTGAAGATAGAGATGATTTTTCTTTTCCTTTTCTTTTCATATATATGCAATGCAGATGCAAGTACAAGAAAGTAAACATACCACCCATAATGTAAGAGGGACTCATCGCCACCAGTCTTTAAAACTGCATATGGGGCAACACACATGCAATACATGCCATACAAAACAATCACACCATAAAAATCCCAAATCATAGGAGAGACTCATCGTCACCAGTCTTTAAGACTATGCTTGGGAACAAACACACAATACACACACACTTAGAAGATACAAAGAAAACATGGCAGACAAGTGATGGAGTGTTCCTATTTCTAGGTTCATCACCATCTCAGGAACATTACAGAAACACACTGATGATTGAACTTTGCCACAACAATCATTGAAGACACGCTTAAGGGTTAAGTTAGTCACAGAACCGCTCCCTACCTCGCGATGAGGACTTTTGAAAATGACAGGATGTGCACTCCCTTCGATAAATACACCATCCCTACCTCCACAGAGGGCTTAAAATAGAAAAGGAATATGATATCCCCACCTCTGTAGAGGGCTTAAATGATTGTAAGTTGATTTTAAACAAATCTCAGAGTGCATGAGGGACTCATCACCTCTAGTCTTTAAGACTACACCTAAGAACAAGCACATTGCTAACATCTACAACAGATAGCTTACCTTATATATGCCCCCAACTTAAGGTGGTTGATATTATCGATATCAAGCACATTAAGGTAGGTAGAAAACACACAAGGGAACATGAGCTCTCACAAAGAACATGCCCCCCGAGGTGACATGTACTTTACGATCGCCAAATGTTCCCACAAACACATCCCTATAAGAAAAGTGTTAGTATCCATATAATCATGATAAACAACAATGCATATGATTAACCACACAAAGAGCCAAGGTTATACTATGAATTTGGAGATCGGGTATAACTGTGGAGCTATACCACAAAAATCTTAGAACCGAGTGTCACCAAGGTGAGATTCAAAGACAAACAAAGTGCATGGAGCAGTAGTATTGTTATGTTTTGTAACTATGATAAGATACCATCAAGATCACATGACAAAGTGCATGGAGTGATTCTACTAGCCAAGTGTTGGATAATATATATCAACCCCATTGTCATATTAGGAACTAAGTCCAATTTTTGATTTCTTTCTAAAGGGACACTAGGTCTGCATTAGTATAATATGTTTTTCATCATCTGCCCGCTAGATAGAAACACCAAAGGAGAGGAAACAATAAATTGAGAGAGGAGAAACAAGTGCCTTAGGGACAATCACGTAGGAGGGTGCCCCCAAGTCATCAACCGCAACGCTATGTCCATAAGACACAACACAAAATAATGAAAAATAGAGGAGAAACAATATAGAAGAATGATGATACAAATAGAAGAAGGGTCATAACAGAGGCGGTCTCCTAGTATCTTGGAACTTACAAGAGAATCAAAGGTCATCCCAGGAGGCCTAAATAACACATAACACATCATGAGAGAAACACATCACAAGAGATAAAGGGTAAGAAATACTTACCTGGTAAGGACGTTGAACTAAGTGTTGTCATCAAGCAAATCATCGTCATCTTCCCACTCCTGAATGTTAGAGGAAAGTGGGACATAAGGTACGATAGCCCAACTCTAATTCTTTTCTTCAAGTTGTCCATTTTTAAGATCTTATTGGTTTGGTGAGATGTTCTCTTGTTGAGTTGTATACATTATACTCTTGAGAGATGGAAGAAGGAATTTGGTTTGAGTGATCTTAGCATCTATCCAAGAAAGTTTTAATGTAGGAGACATTTCCTCATCCAGTAGTACTATATCTATTGAAGAAAGAGTATAGGAATGAGGGGAAGGTAAGGTGTTGTGAGGAGAGGTAATCAATGTTTTTAAATCCTTAGTGATGTCCAAATGACTTGAATATTCAATCAAAGGAGGGAGATTATGAGTCTTCACTTCCTTAGCGCTATCCAAGGTGTGTGAACAATCAACTAAAGGAAGAAGGTCAGTGGGATGATCCATAGAGGTTTCATGCATTATGATAGGGATAGATTTTTTATCATTGTTAGATGAAAGCTCATTATCTATCCATAGAATGTTCTTTGGTGAGGGGAGTTCTTCATTCACTAATGCTTCCTCTTGGCTAGGGAGAGCATTGGAATGACAAAGTGGTGGTGGCTCTTCATTTGCTAATGCTTCATCTTGGCCAAAGTGAGCATTAGAATGAAGATTTGGTGGTATGATATTAAGAGATGTGTCAATGAAATCATCCTCTTTCATCAAAGTGTCCTCATGAGGAGGAACAACTTTGGGAGAGGGATCATAAGGTAAACCAAAGTTATCATCACATGTTTCAGCAATAGGTGCCATAGTGGAATGTTCTAGAAAGTCGTCTAAGGCTTCATCTAACATTTTGAGGTCATCACTAGTATATGTGTTATTGATCATGAATTTAGTGAGATCATCTAATATCGAAGGGTATATTCCCATGAAAGTTGTGAAGCTATCAAAATCAGATATATGACAAAGGATTTCATACGTGGACCACATAGAGGGATCAACATCATGTATGTGTGCTATTTGTTCCAAGACTTGAGGATATTCATGGGTGAACTTAGAGAAACGATCAATGTATACAATGTATACAAATAGAGCTTCCAAGACAGTATCTATGATCAATGTAAAATCACATTTTCAAATCTTTTTCAAAAGTTATGCAAGGGACAAGTGCAAAACTATGTATGAAAATGACCTAAAATGCTTGATTTTTTCAACTTTTTTCAATGCAAATAAGTTAAAGAAAGGGTGTTGTAAGGAAATTGATTAGGGGAAAAAAATAATATGTCTGATATGAGTCCAACAAATCCATAATATCCTTCACAACACACTTTTTATGCAAACCTAGGATGATGATAAATCAAAACCTAGTGAAAATACACTAAACTATGCAATTTTTCAAAAAATTTGAATACTAAGACCCAATAGAATGGGTGTTGTAAAGAGTTTTAGAAGGTGAAGTAGATTATAATAGTAATATCAGTAACCTAAATCTATAAAATCTTTCAAAACACGCTTGGAGTACAAATCTAGGTCAAACCCTAGAGCAAATATAGCCAAAATATGTGATTTTTCACCAAATTTCCACTGTAAGGGCTCAATAAAAAGGTGTTTTAAATAATTTTAGGAGGGGAAGTAGATAATAATCCTAATAATAGATAATTATTGCAGAAAAATCCTTTATGACATGCCTAGGATGTAAATCTAGAGAGATGACCAACTTGTCGATGGAGAGGATGTCAATTTTTTGCTCTGCATGTCAAGCTAGGGCATTCGTGCCCTAGCCCGATCCTCTAGTTTTTTCTTAGCCGTATGAAGTGTGGGGAGTGCAAGCATTTTGGGGAGGTCTGGGGTTTTGATTTTTATCAATGCAAAGTTTTTTTCATCTGCATCGGTGTCACTTTCTCCTTGAGTGTGCGGGGGTTTTGTGCCTGGTTGGAGGCCGCGGGCGGGGGTTTTGTGCCTGGTTGGTTTGGGTCTGTAGTTCGAAGGTAGTGCTAGGTGGTCGGTTGGTTAAACCCTAGTGGTGGTTCTTTATTTTTCCTGGGGGCCTGCATGCCCTCCTTGGGTCTTGTTTAGTTTCAATGCTGATCGGGGAGTCTTCAGGGGCTAGTCACAAGATGGATTTTTGCTTAGCAACGGTTGCTACGAATTCTCCTTCACATGCTTCGAAGGTTTTTAATAATAACTTGTTCTCACCAAATCTGGGGTTGGTTGGCTCGGGTTTGTCTGGTGGTACATGGATTATGAAGATCAATGGATGTCTTGAGTGTTGTGAGGAGAGGCTGAAATTGGTTATCCCACTAGAGATGATTGCGGAAGATATTGACTATTATTCGAAGCATGTATTGCTGTGCAAGTTTATGGGGATGCGTGTTTCATTACAATTTCTTGAATCATGGGCCCAATGGACTTGGATGTCGGAGGGAGAAATGGAGGTTATGCTTTTGGCAAATAACTATTTCATAGTTTCATTCAATTGCTTGGTGGATTGTAACAAGGCCTTTGAAGGAGGCCCCTATTTTCATAATCAGATTGGGTTATTTATTAAACCTTGGCATGCAGGCTTCAATCCTACTAAAGAGCTTCCGAACCGGGCTCCGGTGTGGGTTTGGCTTCCGAGGTTTCCTGTGGAATGTTGGCGGGATGATGTTTTGCACTTGCTGGCTTTGATGCTAGGAAAACTAGTTAGTGCTTCACACCAGAATCAAGTTAAAAAGGTGATGACTTTTTCTCATATCTATGTTGAGATTGATTTAAGTAAACCTTTGCCAGATTCCGTGGATATGTGTGTGGGTCCTCACGCTTGGGTGTAGCAGTTGGACTATGAGACTCTTCCTTTTCAATGTCGTCTCTATCATGAATATGGACATTTGTAGAGGAGATGCCCAAAAGTTAGGCCTATGGATTCCCAGCCTTCTCATCCTCATAATCCCCCTAGGGTTGAAAAGGGGAAGGAACCCATTCCCAAAGATGTGGATGGGGCCGATGGTTTCATTCCAGTGAAGGCTCATAACAGGAATCGGGTTCAAAAGAGGACTTTGAAGGAAAGACAGGATGAAGATTCTTTCAACAGATTTGAAGTTTTAGATGATCTCAGCCAGTAGGAAGTGAATCCAGGCTTGGTGAATCTAGATCAAGGTGCTTTGAGTACAAGACAGGAGGGCCTTCTTTCTGAAGCTACTTAGGTCTTGCAGGATAATAGTGCTCTACAAATGGACACAGATGTTCAAATGGAAGGCCAGGTGGAATTAGTTCCTATTATAGAAGGGAAGAAGGGTGGTGGGGATGGATCTCCTCTTGTTTCGAATGCAAGAACTGAGGGGGTGAAGAATAATAAGTCTTCTTCTTCTCATTTGGGTCTTCATCAAAAGGATCCAAAAAAGGGGGCTGGGGAAAAGTCTTCCAAGCTTGGTAGAAAAAAGGATCTGGAAAAGATTAAATTAACAAGGGAAACTTTGGTAGAGTCAAGGTCTATTAAGACTCTAGATTCTCATTTTTGGAGCCCCTTGAAATGATTATTATTTCCTGGAATGTAAGGGGCTTGAATAGTGGCCCTCAACAAAAAGTTGTTCATGATTTGGTTAGAAGTCAATCTCCTGATGTTCTTTTCCTGCATGAGACTAAGTTATCAGTGGAGTGTATGTCTGGTTTAGTGCATAAGTTGTGGGGGAGTGGAGAGTGCCAATGTATTGGTGCTGAAGGGTTTGCTGGGGGAGTGGCTTGTTTATGGAATCCTTAGAAGATCTGCCCTCTTTGGTGGTTGTCCTTTCAGTCTTCTATCTCTATGATTGTATCTTATTTTGAGACAGGGGACTCTATTCTCTTCTCCAATATCTATGCGCCTACTGAACTTCAGGGTAAGCAACTTTTGTGGTCCCATATCTAGTTTGTCTAAAGCATGGTTCCTTTCCATCTGTGGATAATGGTTGGAGACTTCAATGTTATTTCTGAGTTGGCTGAGAAGCAGGGTGGTATTGCGAGGCTTGAGCCTTCTGCGTTGCTACTTCAGGATAACATCTCAACTTTAAACCTTGTTGATATCAAGCCCATTAATGGCCAATTTACTTGGAACAATCAGAGGGTCAGGGATAATTACATTGTGGAACAACTTGACCATTTTTTGGTTTCTTGCTACTGGGTTGGTGGGTTGTGGTCTTCTAGCTCTAAAATTTTGGATTGGAGGGGCTCAGATCATTGGCCTATCAAGCTAGCTATTTCTTCAGCTCATGTGCCTTGGTCTCCTTCTTTCAAGTTCCAGCTTATGTGGTTGCATGACTCCTCTCTCCATGACTATGTTGCTAAGTGGTGGAGGTATGGTAGACCTACTTATGGTATAGCAATGTATACTTTTGCAAAGTTACTTTAATTTGTCAAGTATCATCTTAAACATTGTAATCGACAATGCTTTGGAAACATTTTCCATGCTAAGACTGTTGTCCAGGCTGAGTTGGATGGTATTACAAGGTTGATCAGGGAGGATGGAGTGACTAAAGACCTACTATGGGAAGAGACTAGGGCTTTGAAAGCACTGGAAGAGTGTGAGCTAAGAGAGGAAGTTTTTTGGAAACAAAAGGCCTGGATTGAGTGGCTTCAGGAAGGGGATAAAAATACTGCTTTTTTCTTCAACTCGATGAAAGCCAGGAGACATGGCAATTCTATTTCTACTTTGGTGAATGACAGGGTTGAGACTCTTTCTTCTTTTCATGAAATCACGCGTGAAGCTATGCAATATTTTGCTTCATTATTCAAGGAGGACTCACAGGGAGGTTCTAATGAGGAAGCTCAGGTCCTTTCTTGTATCCCTTCTTTGGTATCTAGGGAGATGAATGAGCATCTTATGAGTGATATTTCAATTGAGGAGCTAGAGGGGACTGTGATTCAGATGAAGAGGGGGAAAGCTCCTGGCCCTGATGGTTTCCCAATTGAGTTCTTTCAAGATATCTGGGAGATTATCAAGTTGGACTTGTTGGCAGTTGTTCAAGAGTCTCGCAAGAATAAATAGATGTTACGGGCTTTGAATTCTACCTTCCTTGCTCTCATCCCAAAGTGTGATGGGGTGGATAGGTTAAGTCAATTTTGCCCTATCTCTCTTTGAAATGTGATTTATAAAATTATCTCTAAATTGATTGCTGATATGTTGAAAAAGTGGCTTAAAGTGCTGATCTCTGAGGAACAGAGTGGTTTTGTGGCGGGACGATAGATTCTGGATGGGGTTGTTATCGTAACTGAAACCATTCACTCTATGGCTAGTTCCAAAGATAAGGCGATGTTCATCAAACTTGATATGGCTAAGGCTTATGACAGAGTTCGATGGTCCTTCCTTCGAAAGGTTCTTGGTGCTTTTGGTTTTGGGGATGAGTGGATTTATTAGGTTATGAGTTGTGTTACTTCGGTCTCCTTCTCTATGTTAATAAATGGTGAGCACTCTGAGCTTTTTGGTGCCTCTCAAGGTTTGCGGTAGGGTGACACCCTCTCTCCTTACTTGTTTCTTCTTCTTGTTGAAGGTTTGGGACATTTGATAAGAAGGAATGTGGAGTTAGGTTTCATTCAAGGCTGGGGGTGGGGAGGTGGTTTACCTCCACAGTCTCACTTGCAGTTTGTTGACAACACTACTTTGATGGGTATGGCTACAATTAGGGAAGCTTCAAATTTGCACAAGGTGTTGGATGTTTATCTTGTTGCTTCGGGTGAATTGATTAATGAAGATAAGTCTTCCATCTTTTTCTTCAATACTCCAGGTTCCATTCAGAGGCAAATTGCTCATATCTTGAGATTTCAGACTGGGGTTCTCCCTTTGACCTATCTTAGTATTCCCATCTCTGTTGGAAGACTACCCAGGGATTCTTGGCAGAATATTCTAGATAAATTTCATGTGAAAGTTAATCATTGGACCCATCATTGGTTGTCCTTTACGAGTCATGTTCAGTTGCTCAAGTATGTGGTGCAGGCCCTCCCCATTTATAGATGTATGATTCAGGTGGCCCCATTAGGTTTTGTTAGGGAATTGGATTCCTTAGAAAGATAGTTTTTATGGGCTGGTAGCTTGTTGTCCTCTAAATGGAGCCTTGTCAGATGGGACATTGTTTGTAGCTCGAAGTAGTTTGGTGGTCTTGGGTTAAGGTAGTCGTCATTGTCTGGGATGGCGTTGGCTGTTAAATTGTATTGGCAGTGGTGTGTGAAGCAGGATCAGATCTAGGCCAGCATATTAATATAGAAATACTTCCCAGGGATCCCTCAGATTGATATTCCTCATTATCCCCTGGTGGGGAAAGGCTTGGTGATTTGGAGTACGCTCAAGAAAGGGGTTGCTCTTGTCAAGGATGGCTTATTTTAGATTTGTAAAAGAGGGACGGAAGCTCATTTTTGGTCTGATTCTTGGGATAGTTTTCCTCCCATTGTTTCTCAATTTCCTAATTTGGTGACTTTGTGCCAGAGGTTCTATGAGGTAGGATGGTCAAGGGTGAGTGACTTCAAGTCCTTATCTTCTCATGGGCAGTTGGTGGTGGCGAGGTGGAAGAATCCTGATGAGTGGCCTAAGGTTGGTATGGAGGAGAAGTGTGCTGAGATTCATAGTATCCTTTCTCATAGACATTGTAGCTCCCTCCAGGAAGGGGATGTCCTTTCTTGGTCTCCTAATCCTAAGGGTGTCTATACTGTTTCTTCTAGATATTAGGTGTTGTTGTCTCACCTGCTGGATGGGGTGGACGTTCACTGGTGGAAGAAAGTGTGGAATAAGATTTCTTGGCCAAAGTGTAACTTCTTTATTTGGACTTTGGCTTCGAATAGGTGCTTGACATGGGATAATATTCAAAAACAGGGTTTTTAGGGTCCTTCTATTTGTGTTTTGTGTAGATGTGGAGAGGAGGACTCCTCTCGCTTGTTTTTTCGTTGTCCCTTGACTTTATAGATTTGGTATTCTTGGTCGGGAGTTTGGAAGATCCCATGTGTTCATGCTTCCTCCCTGGTGGATTTTTGGAGTAGTCTAGGTAGACCTCCTTCTATGGCCTCTTTCTTGCAGAATGTGTGGTATGTTGGGCCTTCCTTCATACTATGGCAGATTTGGTTGGAACGGAATCGAAGAATATTTTGAGGTGAGAAGTTGCCAATTCAACAAGTTTGGTACAAAATTATGGGTATGATTCAAGAGATGGTGGAAGCTAAGTGTGATGTGGTGTTCCCTTTGGAGAAAGGGGATGCTGAGCTGGTGGATAGATTGTGTATTTAGGGGCTGTCTTCAACTTCTGCTTGTGTCAGGAGAGGAAGGCGGGTGAAAAAGAAAGTTCAAAGGGTGGGGGGTTGGCTACCCCCTCCAGCTAGCATACTGAAGCTCAATACTGATGGTTCTTCAAGGGGCAATCCTGGGCCTGCTGGGATTGGTGGGGCTGGTAGGGATTTTTCAGGATCGGTGGTTTTTTTCTTTTCTATTCATGAAGGATTGCAGACTATCAACCTTATGGAAGGTTTGGCGATCATGTATGCTTTGGAGAGGGCTTATGCTTTGGGATGGTGCAAGGTTATCTATGAGTCTGATTCACAAGTTTTGATTAATTTTCTAAATAAACAAAAGGTATCTGATGTTAGTTGGTAGTTGGCTATGATGGTGCAGTAGATTCTGCACATAAGTTCTTTGATGGAGATGGTGTCTTTTGTCCATATTCCAAGGGAGTGGAATAGGGCCACAAATTGTTGGACTAAGTGGGTTTCTAAGTGTTTAGATGGCTAGAAGATTGATGAGTGGGAGCAAGTTCCTCATGAGCTCTGACAAGACTTGGAGAGGATTCTTACTAAGGATGGGAATGGTATTGGTGAAGGATGATGTTGTTTCATGCTTTGTATGGCTGCTTCTTTTGGATTCCTAGGGCCTTGGCCCTTTGATGTTTTGTAATGCTCTTTTCTAAATTTCAATAAAGTTTTTACCCCTTTTTTTTAAAAAAAAAAAAAAGTAAATCTAGAGAGACGATAAGGCCAAAATCTAGTGAAAAATCAAGGTTTTCAAACCCTAGGCATGAAATTTTGAAAGAAAACCACTATGATGAAACACTACAGTTAGAAATCAGTCCTAATGAGTGTTTTAAAAGGGTAGTAAAATCTGAAATAAGATTTTGACTACAAACCCTAGCTAATGCAAAACTAGGTTATATGGAAAAAAAATGCACAATTTCAAGCAATTTCTATCAATTTAAGCATGAAAATGTAACCTAAATGAATGATGAATGAAAAATTTATGTATTTTAAATCAAATCTAATGATAATAACAGAAATGTATTGAAATTAAATGCAACTGGTTCAAATTATTTGAAAATGCAATCTAAAAATGCCAATTTTTTAAAAGTTTTCCAATTTTTTCAAATTTTTTCAACTTTTTTGTAATTTTCCAAATGCAAGAAGATGAACAATGAAATGAATGTAAATATGAAGCACAACACTCAGAAGGGTACAAAATTCATTAAAAACATGGGTTCACCAAAATGTTTAAGGTGAAAATTGATGCAAGAGGATTTGTTATTGTTTAGGGTTAGTTTGTATGAATCCTCCTTTCACCTCAAACATTCAAGGACTTCAACCAAGTAGAAAGTCTACTATCAAGATTTTAGTCACTTAGAATGTAGGGAAGATTTGAATTGTGTGATTTAGTTGTTCAATTAAGCCCAATTATGCTCAAAACCCTAATTATGCAAATTCAGAATCAAACAGATAAATCATGGAAAATTCTCGCACACAGAGATACTAAATGATAATCAAATGCATACCAAATTTCTAAGTTTGGGAAGTAGAATAGTCAGGGACTAATGAGTGAGTCCTCTATTCCAGTGCCATAGTTTCTTTGCAGAATCCTGATGTCCTTCCAACACAGATCTACACTGTATCTTCTATTTCTGGGAACTCAACTACGGAGGACACTGGGACTAGTACCTGAGTTTAGGAAAAGCTCTAGTGTCTAGCTTCTTTCTAGATCTTGAATCTTTGATACCTGCTAACCTCCCATGAAGCTCCAGTTCTTCCAAATGCAACACCTGTAACTTGCAATCACAAGGAGTGGGTTGGGGGTTGTGGTGTTTAAAGACTAGCCTCAGTCAAGCCCCAAAGAGACATTCAAGCCTTCTGAACACTATTGTTAGATGAAGAGTGAGTATCCCTATAGGATAGAGGCAAAATCCAAATGATAAATGATTGAAAACACAATTGATATCACCTTGTAGTGAAGATCTCATGGAAAGAAGATGCTCTTCATACCATGAGGAGATGTATGCCAAATCTACAAATACGAACACAAGAACAACACAAAATTCTGCTCTATCACACAATGAATGCCTTGATTCACCTTAACATAAGCTCTTGAGTCATAATTTCCATCTAGTTTACAAATGAATGCCTAAACATGCTTATATATGCAACTACAAACATTCCCTCTAAGAATTTTGTAATTGAAACTTACCGTGTTGGCAAAGGACCTAAATAACTGTCATAAACTGACACTTTAAAATTAGGCCTGACCTAAAATAGGGTAGGACTAGGGCACGGATGCCCAAGTCCTTTGCCCCTATTTCAAGAAGGGTTATTGTTAAGTGCAACCCTTAAGTCCAAATTGCCATGAAACTTTAGAGTTTTCTCATCGAGAAGTCATATTATCATGCAAGATGTCCTAAATGCATAAACAGGACTCGGGAGCTAAACCTTAAGAGGGAAAAGCCCCAAAGGGGAGATTTTTTGATGTAACACAAACAAATAATGACTATCTCTTAAGGAACTTAATAGTATCAAAATTGGTTAGGAATGAATGCTTCATTATTAAAGAAGGTGGTTATCATTTAACCCACTAACAACCTCAAACTAACCACTCAAAATATTTATGTAAAATAATAGTCTAAGATCATAGATATTAATATCGATAGGGTTTATAATAAAGTATTTACATAAAGTTACACACAATACATGATTGGGTCGAGTACATCTCCCCTTCACATATAAAAGAAAATCACGTTGATTCTAATTAGATGAAGTATACAATTCGACGTTAGAACTATTAACAAGAAACACGCTAACAATTCTACCAACTACATCACTGAAGACACAATTGTAAACTCATTTACGATGCAAAGAACGATGTGTTAGACAGAAAGTCACGTTAGTCACAGAATGACTTTGTTCGACCTCGACGATGTCGATTTCACAAAATGAGTCCTAGGTTGATGTTGAAAAGAATCAAAAAGATTCTAAATGACATTGACAACTTGTCAAGTTGATCAACAAACTTAAACCAACTTGATAAAACATGACTTACCTCAATCGACAAGGGTTTACTAACTGAAGGTACACTATACTCAGATGGAAAATGCATGGTTCAAAACCATATTTCTATTCTCCTCTCCTTAGAAGATACTCTCTCTTTCTTAGAGGGTGGTCGAAACCTATTTTCCTGAATACAACTTACAATCACCAAATCCTGATTAGTGCATTGTTAGTCCATTCATAAATCTTATGAATAACAAATCAAAATCTCATAATGTAAATTTACTAAATCATTCAATGACATGCATTATACTTAATCACATGAACTGATATTTAAAGAAATCAATGATTTACTCTAACATTATATCATAACGTCTAAACATTTATCCATAAAATTTACTTCTATTCTCATAAAAGTAAATAGTAAAATCAATTCCAAAATTTGGGATGTAACATATCTCTCCCCTAAAGATTCATCATCCTCAATGATTCCAATGTATCAAAAGAAAAGTTAAATCAAGTTTTTTTGTTTAACTTCTTAAAAAATTAAATAAATGAGGAAATATTTGATAGAGCTAATGGTAATCCTCCCATGTAGCACTATCTTCTGCATACTGGTCCCACTAGATCTTGTACTGCATAACCTCTCTATTACGCAAGCAAATCTTGCATGTTTTGAGTACTTTGAGAATGCTTGATCATGACCACTCCTGGGTCCTGTATCTATAATGCATTCCAATTAAGAATATGGTTATCTCCTACATTATACTTTTTCAAATAAGAAACATGAAAAACATTACATGCATTCTAGATAGAGTTGGTGGTAGAGAAATTCTTTAGGCAACTAGATTGATCACTTCAATCACTTCGAAGGGTCCTACATAACGAGGAGCTAATTTGGAAGACTTTCCAAATTTTATAGAACGTTTCTGAGGTTTGACCCTCAAAAGGAGTTTCTCTCCAATAGAGAATTGTCTTGGTATTCGCTTGGTATCAACATAGCTTCTCTATCTTTTATTAGCTTCTACCAATCTCTTCTTGATCACTTTTACTTTTTCTTCTATTTCTGCTAGAATTTATGGACCAATGCTAATCCTATTTTCTATCTTATCCTAGCTTATAGGAGTTTGATATCTTCTTCCATACAATTCCTCAAATGGTGCCATTTTAATAATAGAATGATAGGAAATTTTATTATAAGCAAATTCCACAAGTGGTAAGTACTCTTCCCACGTATATTGCTGATCCATGCAATACATTCATAACAAATCCTCTAAAACTTGGTTAACTCTCTCAGTTTGACCATCTGTTTCAGGATGATAAGCTATACTTACATTAAGCTTAGTTCCTAGCACTGAGAATAAGGTTTTCCAAAACCTTGACGTCATGCACGTATCTCTATTTGAGATAATCTTCTTAGGAACTCCATGTAATCTAAACAATTCTTGAAAAAATTAATGAGCTATAACTGGTGCTCCATCAGTTAAATTTCTAGGTATGAAGTGAGCTACCTTTGTGAGTTTATCTACCACTACAAAAATTGCATCATGCCTATTTCTAGACATTGAAATACCTTGACCAAAATCCATACTTATGATTTTCCACTTCCATTCTGGTATATCATGTGGATACAAAAGTCTTGTGGGATGCTAATGTTCTACCTTAACTCTCTGGCATTCTAGGCAAATTGCTTCAAATCTTGCAGCATCATTCTTCATTCCTTTCTAGAAATAAAGTGGTTTTACATCCACTAGAAGTTTGGTTACTCTTGTATGTCCCGAGTATGGTGCATAATGAACTTTTTTCCACACAAGATTTCTTAGTTCAACAAAATTAAGAACATATATTCTTCCTCTATATCTTAATAGTCCATCAGACTCAAAATGAAACCCATCATACCTTGAATCATGGGGATTTACCGTATGAGATTTCTTAACCTACTCATAATATTCATCCCCTAATAAATTTTGCAACACTAAATCCTTAAAGTTTGCATGAATAGAGACAATTGAAGAAATATGTCTCGGCTAACTCAAAGCATCTGCTACTCTATTCTTTTTTCCTTTGATATAACTTATCCCAAAGTCATAGTTTGATATCAACTCTAACCATCTTCTTTGTCAAGCATTCAAGTTTGGTTGAGAAAATATGTACTTAAGACTTTGATGATCTAACTTTAGCACAAAGGTTTTCCCTAACAAATAGTGATGCCATACTTGCAAAGCATGCATAACTGCTGCTAGTTCTAAATCATGTGGACAATAATTTTTCTCGTAAGATTTTATGTTTCTAGACTCATAGGCTATCACTCACCCATATTGCATAAGTATTCCCCCTAATCCATCTTCTGAGGCATCAATTATTACCTCAAACACGCCCCATTTTACTCCTTAGTAAAATGAGGACCCCTGTTGTCACTTTTGCTTTTGCTTTTTGTGTGTGTTGTTTTGCTTGGTGGTAAAGGGAAATGAGAGGGTAAAACTACAAACTTTGTTGAAAATAGAGAAAAAAATGCATTTTTAGTACTAGTGCATGATATGGTTGGGTTCCTTGTGAAAAATAAGCTAGGGTTGCTTTTTTGAACCATCTTAAAATTTGCCATATTTTGCAAGTTATGATCATTTTGGTAAAATGTGCATACAGGTTTGTATATCGCTTTCATATACAAGGCCGTTCCTTTTGTCTTTTTCCTTGTATGCATTTGATGAAAGTTTTGATTTATACATACAAGTGGACCTGAAGTGGTTTTAGGTTAAAGAAAATCATTGTTTTAATTCCACTTTGTATCTCATGTTTGTATGTCTGGCAGGTGAAATATACGGGGAACTTCATGCAAACGCGGACCCGAGAGTTTATTAAACAAAGAAAAAATCCTTTTATATGGGGATAGATACAAGGTGAACAGTGCATGGGTCCCACCATTCATTGGTATAGCTTTTGGTATCGATGGAGTTCTGTACTGCCGTGTCGATGGGCTGTGTCACGCTGATGGAAAGAAAGTAATGAAAGGAGATCGGTGGGAGTTGCATCGACCAGACAATGGTGATCGGCAAAGGTAATTTTGGCTGCGCTGATAGTCCAGTGTTACACCAATAGAAAGGAATTCAAAGTGATCAGCGAGAGAAATCTTTTTTTGGACTCGCCGATGGAAAGAAAGTAGAAAAGTCACATCGGAGAGAGTTGGGTGATCAGTGAGGTTCTGTATTGCCTCGCCGATGGGCAATGTCACCCCGATGGAAGGAAAGAATTTGAAGGTATCGACGGGAGGTATCTTATGTCACACCGATAGAAAGCAACAAAGGGGTACCGATAACAGGAGAAGGATATTGGCCTGACAATGGAGATCGGTACAAAGTTTTGAGCCCTCACCGATATCTAATGTCATGTCGATGGGAAAGAAACACAAGTCAATAAGGCCATCGGCGTAAGGTGGGCGATCGGAATGAAGTTTCTAGCCCGCGCCGATGAAGGTAAGACAGGCTGATAGGGCTATTTTGGTGAGAGTCATGCCGATATAAGGCATTGGCCAAATAGTAAGCATCAGCCAATCATTTTTTGGATTCACCGATAGAGGAGACTCACGCCGATACATGGCTATCAGCAAAATAATAGCAATCGGAATGAAGTGTTAAGCCTTTGCTGATAGAGGAGACTCACGCCGATACATGGCTATTGGCAAAACAATAGCGGTCGGAATGAAATTTCTAGCTCACGCTGACGGTTGATTCTTACGCCGATGAATAAAAAGTGCATGTCAAATAACAAAGGAGGCATCGGAGTAACAATGGCCATCGGCCAATCTTTTTTTGGACTTGCCGATGGATACATCTCATGTCGATGGGCGGGAAATTGGAGCGATAGGAATTTGGAAGTTTTTTTGAAGCCCAAATGCATATTTTCGGTCAACGATGGTTGACTTGACTATTTTGAACACTGTATATGCATTTTTTGCTCGCGTTTTTTACAGATTCGGGACTTGATTGATGTGTTCACATAGTCGCAACTTTTGGCAGTTGTTTTCTTCCTATTGTTTATTAAGTGAAATGTTACTTATTACTTATTTCTTTTTTATAGGCTAGCAGTTGAGGAAGGTAGCTGAAGCTTGATGGCAGTGACATCACAAAAGAGGGAAATCTGATCTTAGGAGCAGAGGAAGATAAGGATGAAGGGCGAGGAAGTCAAAGGTCATTCATTGATGAAGACAAAATGTAGCTGAAGACATTACTGCAGTAGACAAACATAAGTTACTAATTGAGTTGCCAGGGTTTCAGGAGGGCATATTTCACCCAAATTTGATGTATGCTCAGAGATATTTCGGGAGCCTAGTTCACCAGCATTTATTGTTGTAACCAGAGGTTTCAACCAGGGTTTAAATTAGGGTTTTTTGAGCTGTATTGAGGACAATCAAAGTCTATATATTATGCCTTGATACACTGTAAAACTTTACACAAGGGCTACATAGAGATTTGTAGCAGCAAGAGTTTGTAAAAGTGGCATTTTAGTTTAGTTTAGAAGTAGAAGGAGGTCACCTGTGTCTGCAATAAGGAATGCGTGGAACATATAGCTTCCTTACTGTATCTGTAAAGCTTGTAAGTTTTCTGTAGTTTGGTCAAAGAAGCTAAGAGTCATTCAGACATTGTAAATCTTATATGACTGTCTATTTCTAATACAATTGAATCTGGAATTCTGCATCTATCTTCTGAGTGTTTTCCTACTCTTCTTTGTGTTTGAAACATTTTCTCTTAGAGCTTGCAATCTTAGGTGTATGTTTGTGAAAATGCTCAGAATATACATTTAAGGTTTTGTTGTGGATTTGATCAAATTGTTGTATTATTTATAAAGTGCATAATAGAACAACTAGATCCTTTGGTAGATTTGAATGAAGTTTAGATTAGATCTTTCTAACTTTTCCCAACCCATCTGAAAATACTTAGCTTAAAACGTAGAATTTTGAAGGAAATTTGTCTCATATTTGAAGAAGCATGAACAAAAGAGTTTGAAAGTAGACAAGTTTTCATAAATATAAAGAAAAGAAAGCTGCAATAATTCAAGAAGACCATTCAAAAGTTTTGCAGCATAGTAATATTTTATGCAAAAGTAATGAACAACTCTTTGATATTTATGATCTTTTTGCATAGTTTGAGTCCAGTTAATCATCAAGAAACCCTAAACTACATAAAGCCCCTTGAACATTACAGCTTCACATTGACCAACTGAATTTGCCCAATAGGTCAAGACCTGACCATATTAAACTTGGGATTAAGTGAATCTTAACCGATTCCTTCATGTCTTTCAAGTCAGTTTTGGTTCATTTTATGTGAATTTTAACTAATTGTTATGATTGCATCAAAACAATCATCAACAGTTTTATGGCGCTAGAAGGAGGGCCTGACTTAAGTTAGGGTTTGTTTCAAACTGGCTAATAACAGTGATAGAGTGACTAGGTCTAGATCCAGTTTAGGGGATATTTTTGTGCAATTACATAATACAAGGCAAAGTAAGAACCCTTTGATTTGGAGTCCTAAAATATCGCAAGCAGGAAGTTCATCTGGAACACCTCCTAGGTCACCTTTTAACATACGTAATATTGTAAGTCCTGACAGATCACTATTTAGATCTTTAAATCTTGGTTCAGGTACTCCTAGAGGTCCTAATCCTCCTATAAATCCCATCCCACCAATAAATCCAGGTATTCCTACAAGTTTAGGTTAAGCTCAAACACCTGCAATGGCTTATTTCAATGTCCATTCTCCTATTGCATTCCCTGATTATAATGAGATGCCCAAAAATCCATAAAAGATATGTCTTAAATACCAGTTACACCAAGACCCAGAAGACCACATTAGAATATTCAAGGAAGCATGCTTTAGGGCTAGATTAGAGCACGAGGACATTGTGTGTAGATTGTTTCCCTACACCTTTAATGAGCAAGCCTCTAACTGGTATGTAAATTTACCCAATGGCTACATTTCTTCCTGGTCACTTATGGAAGAAGCATTTCTGTCAAGATTTAAAGGATCCATTGATCCTTGCATTTTGTATCATAAATTGGCTACTATAAAACGAGGTGAGGGAGAGTTAATTGATAATTTCAATGACATATTTCAAAAGGCCTACTCTAGGCTAGTAGCCCCTTACATAGTGGATGATGATACCTTGTTAGCCATGTACTATGTTGCTTTAGATCCTTTAACTACCATGTTTTTCAAAAGAAAACCTAACATAGATTTAATATCCAAAGCCTATAAAGAGGCAGCCTTAGTAAACCAAGAGATGAGGCACACAGCTTGTAGCCCATTTGTTAATGGAGGGAATTTTGAGATGCAAAATCAGGCACAACCTTGGAATGGAGTCCCTATGCATCACACTCCATTATTAAATCCAATTCCTTCTTACACACCTGTGTACAGTCCTACCCCAATCCAAGCCATAGCTCCTTACATGAGTAACACTTCTAATAACAGTCAAAATAATGGTCAGCCTTTCTTCCAACCCCCTAGGGGTACAACTATGGCAAAAGCACAAGAGGAAAGGGAAGAAATCAAAGAGATCACTGTACATTTGAAAAGATTGACCACTGAGGTAACACAACTAAGAAATGAGAACCTCTATGGGAGAGGTAACCAGGGATACAATCAAAATTAGAATTATAACCAAGGCCAAAATCAAAACTATAGTTCAAATCAAAATCAGCATTACAATCAAAACTATAATCAGAGCCATACCCAAAATAATAGCCAGGGCCAATGTTCAAATCAGAGTCAACACTATAATCAGCATCAAGGTCATAACCAAGGGCAACCAATGCAAAATAGAGGGCCAGTGATAGACAATAGGGCCTGGGGTAATAATAACAAAAATCAAAATCAGCCTAGGCCATCCAAAACATGGAACACAGGACCAAACAATGGTACTCTAGCTTCTCCTCTTGAGAATATAGATAATCATGATGCAAAACAAATGGCTAGCATCCAAATGGCCAATACATCACTAAAAAACTAGTGCAGATTCCACAATACCAATGTCCATGCTTAGCTTGACTGTCCACAGTTTCATTTAGCAGCCAGCATATTTAATATAGAGGTGTAGCCTCCTACTTCTGAGTTTCTTATTCCCAAGGGTAATGAGGTAGTACCCTCAGGGTATGATACAACTTTAGTCTTAAAAACCTTTACCTTTGCAACTATAGAAGAAAAGGAAGATGAATTGTTAGAGGATGAACCGTACTTTTGTGAAAATCTTTATCCTAAATCAGCCTTTGTGTTAAATGCTTTTCAATTTCCTTTTGAAACTGAAAATGAGGTATTAACCGAAACAGAAGAAGTGTAGGCTTTTCAACAGACAAATAAAAACCACACTTACAATTTAAGGAACAACACTAGGCCAGGGGGACCTTTCACCACTTCCGCTCCTCCTAACAACTTCAATACACCACCAGATAAAAATGCTAGCAACAATCCTGCCATAGTCAAAGCTAATCATTCTACAAATAGTGGAAGAGCAGTACAAAAGACCCAAACAAATAAAACTGAAATAGTAGAAACAACAAGATTAATGAGTTACTTGTCAGAGGAAATAAAGAAAATTAAGGTCAGCATACCTCTGAATGAATTATTAAAAACTCCAAAGATCAGAAATGCTTTTATAAAATCTTTGAATGTATCCATGACAGATGAGGTTGCTACTGATATAGCTGTTCTTAATAGAGATTCACTACCTAAAGAGAAAAGTAAGTTGAGTAGCCTTCCAATACAAATGTAGTGATGTATACTGATAAGAAGGATGCTCCTCCTTTCTTGTTAACTATTAGATTGTGTGGGAAGAACATACACAATTGCATGGTGGACTCTGGTGCATCATCCAATGTAATGCCCTTAGGGATATGTAAAACTCTCAAGCTGACTCCCACCAAATCTACCAAGGTTGTCACACAGTTAGATAAGACTGAGGTTAGTGTGATAGGAGAACTAATGAACATTCAGATGCAATTAGCTTCAGACCCTAGGGTAAGCCAATTTATTGACATTCAAATCGTGGATATACCCGTAAATTATGGAATGTTGTTAAGTAGGGATTGGTCCAAAACATTAAATAGATATATGGACATAGACTTTTCACATATGTGGTTACCTTGGAGAGGCATCCCAAACCAGATAAGAATAGAGGCAGAACCTAGGATGAAACACATGATAACAGAGTATAATCGAACAAATGAAATATTATATGCTGATGTCGAACCTGGTGTTTATAGAATTACTAACAATGGGGTACAAATTGAAGAGATCATGATGTTAAACATTAGAGAAAAATGTGTAAACAAGGAGACAACATTATTCATTGAGTCTGATGGAAATTCTTCGGATGAAGAAAATAGTGCAATGGACAAATTTGGCCATGCCATTAGACAAGAGGTGGAAGAATGCATTAAACAAAATCTGCTAGTCCAATGTAAACTATATAGGGACAGATGTAGAGTTCACAATAGGCCACATTCTAAGGATAGTTGTGGAATATGCAAAGACACCATTGAATATGAATACAAAAAATGCATGAAGAGGATAGAGTTGCAAGAAGAAAATGAGAATCTTGATCAACCACAAGGATACTTTCAGAATAGTGTAGATGCCCTAATTTCAGAAAGAGGAAAGAAGATAGAGGACAAGGATAGTTGTCTTTCTGATTTGCAAGCTGAAAATACACATATGCAAGTTGGCCAAGCAAAAATACCCATGAATAAACAGACCAGCACCTCACAAGTGACAAAAGAGAAAAAGCATGCCAAGATAAGAGGTTAGAAAAGTAAAAATGGCATGTGGACATTAAAATGTGATAGGTCCAAATCAAAACAGGGTGTGGGTGCAGATATTGAACTTATAGATCCTCAGGGTAAGTCATACCTAGCAGCATATAGACTGTAGTTTTCTTGTACTAATAATATTGTTGAATATGAAGCCTTAATTTTGGGACTTGTCATGGCCATCAAGAAGAAAGTGAAAATGATCAGGGTGCTTTTAGACTCTGAACTAGTAGTCAGACAAGTAAGGAAACTAGATTCTTGCAACGACAAGAAAATGATTTGTTACAGACATAGAGTATGGGGTTTAATAGATTTATTTGATGCTTTCAACATAGAGCACATCCCTAAAGAGCTAAACCATAGGCCGGATGCACTAGCAGTTGTAGCTAGCACATTAGAACCCTTGGCATTGTTAGGATTGAGACGATTTGTTGTTGAGCTAGCTAATGTTCCCAGTATCCCAGATAATGTTACCCACTTTCAAGTATTTGGGGGGGATCAGTAAATTATTGATTTTCTGACTTGTAATGAGGTATTCGAGGCTCAAATCACTGATGAGCAGGAAAGGCCTGAGATAACATGGGATGAAGAAGATATAATCAACTTGAAGAGCAACTTCTTACCCAAAGGGGTAATTGAATTAGAACATATTTTTGACTTCAATGGAATAATAAGATAGAAAGATTTACCCAAAACAGAAGGGGGTAAGTGTGATTTACACAACTTAAGGACAGAGCAAAATCCACAAAATGTGTCAATCGGAAAAACTTGCTTTGAGAAAATTAGAAATGAAATTTTAGACGTTCTGAAAGAATACAAACACGTAATAGCATGGACATATGAAGACTTGAAAACCTATGATACATCCATCATAACTCACGTAATACCTTTGAGACCAGAGATTAAACCATTCAGGCAGAAACAAAGGCCTGTGAACGCCATTCTAGAGCCTTTAATCTTTGAGGAAGTAAAAAAATTGCTGTCTGCTGAATAATTTTTTGAGTCAGACATTCAGTCTAGGTAGCTAACCTAGTGCCAGTAAGGAAAAAAAATGGAGACATCAGATTATCCGTAGATTTTAGAAATTTGAATAAAGCATCTAAAAAGGACAATTATCCTCTGCCTCCTATGGACAAAGTGCTGCAAGTAGTAAATGGGGCAAAGATGATGTCTTTTCTAGATGGTTTCTCGGGTTATAACCAGGTTTTAATAGATAGGGATGACAGATTAAAAACCACCTTCACTTGTAAATGGGGAAATTATGCATATAGGAGAATGCCTTTTGGTCTGATCAATGCAGGTGCCACTTTTCAGAGAGCCATGGACATTGTGTTCCATGGGTTATCAGGTAAGTGCATTGTTGTGTATATGGATGATTTGACTGTGTATTCCAAGGATGCATCCACTCACATTGAAGATCTCAGGAAAATACTCAAGCAATGTGAAAGGTATGGAATTTCCCTTAATCCTAAAAAATGTTCATTTGGAGTAACTAAAGGTAAATTACTAGGGCATGTCATCTCTGAAGATGGAATATCGATTGACCCAGATAGAATAGAATCAATAAAAAATTTGCAAATACCAAACAATAGGAAAGAGTTAAAATCATTTTTTGGTAAGATTAACTTTGTTTGGAAGTTTATCACGGGTTTTACAGAAATCGTGCAACTGCTAAATGCCATGTTAAAGAAAGATGCGCAGATGGAGTGGATGCCTATGGCTAGGGCTGCATTCAAAGATATCAAGGAGGCAATTTCTGATGCTCCTGTATTGGCAAGCCCAGACTACACCAAAACATTTTATATCTATTCCTTTGCATCCTCTCATTCAACCGTGGCTGCCTTGACACAGAAAGGTGAGGAGGAGCCTTTAACGTTGTCAGGTTTAAAATGATTTGCTATTGAATTAGTGAATGTCCCGAGCATACTAGATAATGTTACTCATTTTCAGGTATTTGAAGGAGATCAACAAATTGTGGATTTTCTCACTTGTAATGAGGTGTTTGAAGCTCAAATCATTGATGAACAGGAAAGGCCTGATGTGTCTTGGGATGAAGAAGACATAATAAATTTGAAGAGTAATTTCTTACCTAAGGGGGTAATTGAGTTGGAAAAGATTTTTGACTTTGATAGGGTAGTTAGACAGAAAGATTTGCCTAAAACTGAAGGGGGTAAATGTGATCCATATAACCTGGGAGTAGAGCAAAGTCCACAGAATGTATTGATTGGAAAGGCTTGCTCTGAGAGGTTAAGAAAAGAAATTGTGGATGTTCTGAAAGAATATAAACATGTAATAGCATGAACATATGAAGATTGAAGACATATGATACGTCCATCATAACTCATGTGATACCCTTGAAACCAGAAGTTAAACCATTTAGATAGAAATAAAGGCCTGTGAATGCTATTTTAGAGCCTTTAATCTTTGAGGAAGTAAAAAAATTGTTGTCTGCCAGGATAATCTTCCCAGTTAGACATTCAACCTGGGTAGCTAATTTGGTACCTGTAAGAAAGAAAAGTGGAGACATTAGGTTATGTGTTGAATTTAGAAATTTGAACAAAGCTTCTAAAAAAGATAATTATCCCTTGCCTCCAATAGATGAAGTACTGCAAGTAGTAAATGGGGCTAAGATGATGCCTTTCTTAGATGGATTCTCAAGATATAACTAAGTCTTAGTTGATAAAGAGGATAGGTTGAAGACTACTTTTACTTGCAAGTGGGGTAATTATGCATATAGGAGAATGCTTTTTGGTTTAATAAATGCAGGGGCCACTTTTCAACAAGCCATGGACATTCTGTTTCATGGACTATCAAGTAAATGAATTATTATTTATATGGATGATTTAACTATGTACTCTAAGGATGTATCCACTCATGCAGAAGATTTGAGAAGGGTACTTAGAAGATGTGAAAGGTACGGGATTTCTCTTAACCCAAAGAAGTGTTCATTTAGTGTAACTAAAGGAAAGTTGTTAGGACATGTCATTTATGAAAATGGGATATCCATTGATCCTGACAGAGTAGAAGGAATAAGAAAATTGCAATTACCTAAGAGTAAGAAGGAGTAAAAGTCTTTTTTTTTGGTAAGATTAACTTTGTCAGGAAGTTTATTATAGGGTTTGCAGAAATTGTGCAACCATTAAATGCCATGCTCAAGAAAGATGCAAAGATAGAATGGACACTAGTAGCCAAAGCTGCCTTTGAAGATATTAAGGAGGCCATTTCTGATGCTCCTGTGTTAGCAAGTCTAAATTATACCAAGCCATTTTACATATATTCTTTTGCATCTACACATTCTGTTGCAGCTGCCTTGACACAAAAAGGAGAAGATAATGAAGAAAAGCCCATAGCTTTCATGAGTGCACCTCTGAAAGATGCACAGCTAAAGTATCTAGACACAGAAAGACAAGCATTTGCATTAGTAAGGGCAGTTAAAAATTTTAGACATTACATCTTACGAAGTCAAGTCAAGGCCATAGTACTAGATGCAGCAGTAAAAATGCTACTAATGTAGAATGAGCCTAGAGAGAAAAGGGCTAAATGGATTACAATATTGCAAGAGTTTGATATGGAGATCATTCCAATGAGGTTGGTTAAAGGACAAGCATTAGTACAGACCATACCCAACATAGATCCAAATTTGGTTAAGTAGCAATATGTATTAAACTCTAATGATGCATCAGGCTGGTATGATGATTTGAATACATTTCTGATATTAGGAAAATATCCAAGTAAGATGAAGTCTTCTCAGAGGAGATCTTTAAAGATTAAAGCACAGAGATACATGGTACAAGGAGGTCTTCTATTCAAGAAGAACCATGAAGGTATATATTTAAGATGTTTAAATGGAATTGAAGCAGATAAGGTATTGTCAGAGTTGCATGATAAGTATGGGACTGCTCATGGTTCTCATTTAGCTACTACGCATAAGATATTAAGAGCAAGATACTATTGGCCAACAATGTTTAAAGATACATAGAGTCATATTTGAATTTGTCACACTTATCAAATTACAGTAGACAAAGGAAGGAATCAGGCTAATCCATTACAGCCAGTCATTGAGTCTAGGCCATTTGCACAGTGGGGCTTGGATTTCATTGGAGTTATAAATCCTCCATCATCTGTAGGACATAAGTTTATATTGACAGTAACTGACTATTGTACGAGGTGGACTGAAGCCACATGTTGCAAGTTTTCTACTACTGTGGTAATTATCAAATTTCTTGAAGAAAACATCATAACAAGGTTTGGAGCTCCATATTTGCTTGTATGTGATAATGGCCCTGCATTTTCTTCTCTAAAATTTTCTAAATGGGCATTTGAATATGGGATAGTTTTAAAATTTTCTTCAAATTATTATCCTCAGGGGAATGGTTGAGCTGAGTCCACAAACAAGATTTTATTGGATATAATCAAGAAACTAATTGTAAAAAATCCTAGAGAATGGAATACATTGTTAAAATATGCACTATGGGTAGATAGGACTAAGGTTAAGTCAGCCTTAGGCAATGCACCTTATCACCTAGTTTATGGGGCTGATACCATACTTCCAGTGAATTTAAGAATACATGTCTGGAAGTTTGCTAATGAGTATTTAGGATTTGATGATCACAGAGAAGCTAGGATAATCCAAATGTTACAATTGGATGAGAAGAGAGATCAAGCCATTGAAAAATTTGCCAAACATCAAGAAGTGGTCAAAAGATGGTTTGATAAAAGAGCAAGAGTCAAAACATTTAGAATATTAGACTTAGTATTGTGTTGGGATAAAGCACATGAAAAGAAAGGAAATCATGGAAAGTTTGACAAATTATGGTTAGGTCCATTACAAGTCACAGAGATAATTGGAGATAATACGTTTAGGCTCAAGACCTTGACTGGGGAAGATGTGCCATTAAGTATTAATGGCCAACATTTGAAACATTACTTCCAAGCTTGAGGTGAAGGTAGTTGATATGTTGTGTATCATAGTGTAAATAAAGTACAGTTTTGTTGGGTTTTGTCTTGTTTTGTTTTTGTTTTGTTTTGTTGTGTTGGTTTGTGTGTTGTGTTACTTGGGTAGGGATGTTGGTTTTGTTTTGAAGTATACAGGAGCAGGTTAACAACCACTAAAAATAATAGAAAATTTAGAACATTCAAGTTAATTATTTGAAGCTTAGGCATAACTTGTTGTGACTGTCATGAATGTAGAAAATGGTTTGGCTTGTGAAATTTTGTATTCAATAATTATGGGTTGAGTATTCAAGGGAAGTTTTTCACAATGACACACCTAAAATCTTTGGGTTTGTTGAACATACCAGTGTAGATGTTAGGTGAAAAATCAGAGGTCACCCTTACTACCATTACAATTCTCAGCTTAATTTCAGCAAATGATCACACCTTGCACATGAAGTTACAATAGTAATATCTTATAAAGTCTCTATCTTACACAAAATATAAAAAAATAAGTAAATAAATAAAATAGATTTTACTAAAAATCCAAATTAAGTCATCTAAGTAACTCTATTGGGGCTATAGACACTTGCTGGCAGTGGGGCTCTACTTAGGAGAATTGTAATGATAACCTTGTCGGGGCTATAAACACCTACTGGCAGCAAGGCTCTATCCAGTTGGCTATGAGGGAATGACATCAACTATGTAGTTTAATATCAGTCACTGGTTTATTCAACTTATTTTCAAGATGAGGATTATTAATCACATGCACCCACTTAAACTCAATTAACAGATTCATGCACCTTATTGAATACATTAGGTCTTAAGCTAAGTAATGATCTGTAGAAAAGAAAGTTGGAAGTTATGAATTTGTTTTCATTTAGTTTTCTTTAATGGTTTTAATTTAATTGTTTTGTTTGGTTGCTAGTTGTTGTGATGCTCACAACATGCCCCATTTTACTTCTTAGCAAAATGAGGACCCTTGATGTGGTTGTGGCTTTTTGCTTGGGTGTAGGTCTGTTAAATGGTGGTAAAAGGGAAAAGGAGGTAAAGGGTACAAACCTTGTTGAAAATTTAAAAAATTAGTATTAAGTACAATAGTAGAATAGGGGTGAATTCTTTGTCAAAAATGAATAAGGGTTGCTTTCCAAACCATTTCAAAATTCCCAATATTCTGTAAGATATGCGTGTTTTGGTAAAATGCATTATATGAAGGTTTATATGTTGCATATACAAGGTCGTTTGTATGTGGAATCATTGTATGAGTCTCATAAAATTATTGGGTTTATGAATCATTATAATTGTATGCATATTGTTAATGTTTTAATCTTTACATACAAGTCAGACCCGACAGGATTCAGAAGTAAAATGGATGATTGGTTAAGTCCACAATTGTATCTTAGGTTGTATGTTTGGTGAAAAGAAAGATACAAGGTGGTATACAACACGATATACATGTCATGGACCCAAGGAGAATATGAAATTTGGTTTTATTAAAGTAGGTTTCGTGGTTTGCATGTTACATGTTTCAGGTTTATACCTTTTGATATACATACAATGCGGAAGTCAAAAGAATTAAATCTGATATAAGTGATGCATCGTACCTTAATGCATATTGAAAGATGCATTCACTTTATATACATGTATGGAACTGAAAGGTTATGCAATATGGTTTATAAAAATGAGGAGTCCGGGATGATTATACAAAGGAGTTTGTATGTATCGAGGCTTGTATCTAAGAATAGATACAAGTATTGTTGTATTATTAAGATACAAGTGGGAAAGTAAAGTGGGTCCCACAGCTTTGTATCTCAAGATTGTATATTGTATCAACAAACGAATAAACAAGCCAACATACAAGAAAGGATACAAATAAAAGATGCAAGATGGATTTCAAAAGGGAATTAAATAAGGGAAAGGTTTTGTATGTTTGGGGCGATTGTATGTTAACAATGTACAATCCTGATATACAAAGAAATAAATGACATCACCGGAAAGATAAAAGGTAAAAAGGGGCTTGTATGGGTTGTTTGTATGTGCACTTGTATCTATGTCACATACATTGTGATATTCAAATCGAAGATACAAGCATGGATATAAAGGAAAAGGAGTTAACATTGTTTATAACTCATTGCATATATGTTTGTATGTTGAAAAGATGCAAAAGAGACATACAAAGAACAATATACAAAGAAATATACAAGAGAATGTGATGTATAGAAGGTTTAAAATATTAAGCTAATGGATAGAAGGTTTAAAATAAAACGTTGAAATAAGAAACCGAGGCCGTAGGCGCATTAATTACTATAATTAATGTTGATCTAACACTGAAAAGAGTAAAATTCAAAGGGTTAGGGTAAATTTGAGGTTGTTTTCTTTCAAATTTGCATTGTCAAAAGTTTAAAATTGCAGAAAGAAGAATTGTTAAGGAAATTAAATAAAAATTTCATCGCGGGACGGAATTCCAGAAGCTAGACAGAGTAAAAAAATGGTAAAGTAAGTCAACAACGTAAGGTTGAGTTGTTGAAAGAAACAAGTATTTATCTTAAACGTCGTTATAGTTGAACTAAGTTAAAAGTGCAAGTAACTTTCAGTAATTTCATTTTTGAAATGTAAACATTCAGTAAATTACTGTGTTTAAATTTTTAATTAGCTAGGTCGGGTTAAACAATGTGAAAGTGAAAACAAGAAAAGACAAACGGGGGTTAGGGTAAAATGTAAAAAAGACAGAAAATTCGTAGTAATACCCTAGGTAAGAAGGTAAAACGGAAAGTAAAAAATGCATTTTTACAGGATGGCTCCAAAGTAGAAAAAGGTAGATACAGGAGGTGAAGTTAAAAAAGAAAGGAAGCTGCACAAAGAAATAGAGGAGGAGTTGCCATTACATAAAGGGTACCCTTCATTGATCAGTACTAGTGGAGTAGGAATGGATACCAACATAGGGAGCTATGATGCGAATGATGTTTCGCAGAAGATCACAGCAACAGGCGCTACACCAGACATGAGGTGTATATGGGAGAGTGGATTGTACAGGGCTGTGGGTATTCCATTAGCTATGGAAGCTAAGGATTTGTGTTTAGATTGCATATACTTGTATGACCCAGCTACCAAGAAAATATTGTTCCATGATAGACTCATTGCAGACTTATCCACATAAGGGATTGCAAGAACATTTGGTTTGGAAATACATGAGAAATTGGTGGATATCGATATAGATCAATACAATGAAGATTTTAATAACAATGAGAAGGACTATAGAAGCAAGATCTTCTGCAGTTGGTACAGTACAGAAAATAAGCCCAAAGCTATGGTAAGATTGTACAAGAATCTGTAAAGAGTATACTTTAAGGAAGAAATATACTTGATGATTACAATGTTAAGCAGATTAGTGGGATTGAGAGATGGTACTAAGTGTGAGCCTTGGATGTTCACTATCATCTAATTCATGAGGGAAGCAAAAAAAGAGCAAGGACAAATTCATTGGGCTAAGGCTATAAGCACAACCATATGGAAATAGGAAATGCTAAGAAAGCAAAAGATGATGCCTTTCTATTTGTCCTCATATATATTATATTCATGTGTAGCAGAGGTTCAAGCATTCATACATGGGATAGATAGAGTTGGAATCTTAGGAAATGGTCCAGATCAGAAGCTGGTATATGAACATTACCTTGATTTATAGGAAGAAAATGCATTGAGGAAGTATGCTCTAGTGAATGATGTATTCTATACATACATGGTCAGAATTTTGAGAGAAGAGCCAGATAAGAGATTATCTAAAGATGCAGAGGACACAATTGGTCTATACAGTTCCTAGTATATTCAATTTCAGCATTTTACTTATATCAAAACTGAGGGATTTGAAGGAAAACCCTTCATGCTACCCAGGTATCCTTCCAATAAATTGATTGTTCTAGAGTTCTCAAGGTATAATTTTAATGCCTTTAAGATGTACAAAAAGAGGTTTAACAGAGGAAATCTTAAGTTACCTTGGGCAGTGGGTAGGTATTCATGTTATAGTGAAGAGGTTGCTAGTTATTCAGAAAAAGAGTTGAGGTATTATGGATTTGAGGAGTTTGAGTTGGCCCGAAGGTTTGATCCCTTTCATAGAATCCAAAATACAATTGATTCTAAATTCAAACATCAAATACATATCAAAGATTTTTGGTTAGACTGTAAGAATGATAAAGAGGTAAGAAAGAGAGCTCATAAAAAGGTTAACAGTAGATCAAATGAGGTCTATGGGAGACATCTATGTTCCCCCAGAGGTTAAAGAAGATGATAAATTATTGTACCATAGTTATGAAAGTGCCAGGCTTGCTCCTATTGGAGAGCCTGATTGGTCACAACCATGGAACACTTCCTTGGACACATTATCCAAACCAGTTATCCTATTTTTGAAGACATGGTTGAAAGATAGAATTGAAGAGCTTAAAGCTGAAGGAGTGGAGATCACATATCCAAAGAAGGGAAAAAAGAGAGTAAGGGAGCATAGTGATGATCTCCAATGCTTCTATGAAAAGAAAAGAAAGATTATGGAAGCCAAAATTATGGAGAAGGATAAAAATGCTACTCTGATGAATCCTTATGCATTGGGAGTGACAGTAGCAGTGTCATCTGGCACATTTATGGAGGCAAAATCATTAAGCCATGATATTAGTATAGAAGAAGCATAGGCCTCCAAAGAAATAATAGGACAAAAGGTCAGGAAAGCAATGCTAGTGAGCATATCAAAAGGGGAGACTTCAAAAAAGAGTGAAGTCATAGGAGCACAATGGATAGGTGTTAAGTTGAGTGATATACCTGGTGCGTCCACCTCAGTAGAAAAAAGAGAAGCATATGCTCAGGTAAAGATAGAATTGGCTAAAGAAATGCTGCATGAGTCAAAAGTGCATAAGGCCAAACAAGTCACTGAGACTATCCACATTGATGATGATAGTAGTGAAAGTGAAGAAAGAGAAATGGATTCAGGAAAAGAAGTTGGAATGGAAGAAAAGAATCCAGTGAATTTTTAAGTGAAGAAGAGAAAGACACTCAAGCTGAAATGGAAATTGAACAAGGTTCAGTGTCTGAAAAGGAAATGGTACAAGAAAAATCAGGAACAATAGATCCTTTTGATACCTTGGTTTCTCTTGAAATAATAAAGGATGTGCAAGATGTAGCACATAAAATTGAAGAATCTAAAAAGAAGATGCATTTGAGGAAACAGTAAAGAAAACCTCTACTCAAAGCAAAGAAGAAATAGGAGTTGGTACCTCTGGTGTAGATGTATTAAATATTCTAGACATGTATGTGTTGTGATGTTCACAACATGCCCCATTTTACTTCTTAGCAAAATGAGGACCCCTATTGTGGCTGGCTTCTTTGCTTGTGTGTGTGGGTTAGCTTGGTGGTAAAAGGGAAAAGAGAGTGAAAGTTACAAACCTTGTTGAAAATAAAGGAAAAATAACATTAAGTACCAAAGCAGAATATGGGTGAATTCCTTGTCAAAAATGAGTGAGGGTTGCTTTTTGAACCATGTTAAAATTCCCAGTATTTTGCAAGATATGTATGTTTTAGGTAAAATGTACAGTAAGAAGGTTTGTATGTTGCATATGCAAAGTCATTTGTATACAAAGGCACTTGTATGCAAAGTTGTTTGTATATCGAGTCATTATATAAGTCACAAAGGGAGTTGTCAGGTTTTTTAAGTCGTGTACTTGTATGCATTTTGTTAACGTTCTATCTATACATACAAGTCAGACCCGACAGAATTCAGAGTTTAAATGAATAATTGGTTAAGTCTGTTGAATGTATTTTATGTTTGTATGTTTGGCGAAAGCGAAACATACAAAGTGGATATACAATGAGATATGCAAGTCATGGAACTGAAAGGATCATGAAATAGGATTTTATGGTTGTATGTTTCACGCTTTGTATGTATGTTTTGGAGACATGCATTTTAATATACATACAATGCGGAACTAAAGAAAGGTTAAAATTTGGTTAAAGTGATGTATCATGACTTAAAGTATATCGAAAGATGCATTGCACTTTATACATATCGCGGAGTTGAAAAGTGAGTAAACTGTGGTTTATAGAATGAGAGGTCCGAAAAGGAGATATAAAGGATGTTGTATGTATCTAGACTTGTATCTAAGGGTTTTGTACAAATGATTATATGCATCACAGAGATACAAGTAAAAGGTAAGGTGGACCCCATTGATTGCATATCAGGTTTGTATAATTACAATGTATATCTTCGATATACAAGCTGGTATAGAAAGAATGGATGCAAAGCAGAGATACAAGCTAGATGTCAAAAGAAGCTCAATACTGAAAAGTCTTTGTATGTTTTAAATGCTTGTATGTTTACGATGTACATATCTGAGATACAAAGAAAGTAAAAGCATCGCGAGAGAAAAGGTAAAGAGAGGGTTTGCATAAGGGTGTTTGTATATGCGCTCATACAAGGGAATATACAAGCAGCGATATACAAAGCAAAGATACAAGGATGTACAGAAAAATTTAAAAAAAAAAAGGAAAAGAGTGTTAGTTTGATTTCTTGCATAAAATGCTTGTATGTTTAAAGATACAAAGAGGATATGAAAACAAAACATACAAGGGAAAATACAAAAGAATGGGTATGTATGCAGAATTAAACTAACAGTAAGAAAGTTTAAAAATGCAAACACTACAATAGAAGGCTGAAGTTTTGGCGCATTAATTGTTGTAATTAATGCAGATCTAACACTCAAAAAGGGTAAAATTTAATGAGGGTTAGGGTAAAATTAATGTTAATTCACTTTCAGATATACATTGTTAAGAGCTAAAAATTACAGAGAAAAGAGAATTGTTACAATGAATTGAGCAGAACTTATTGAGGCAATGGAGTTATAGTAGCTGGACGAAAGAAAAAAAGGTAAAAGTAAGTCAATGACAATGGTTAAATGGTTAGGAAATATAGGTATTTATCCTAAAACGCCTTTACATTTCAAATGGTAAAATACCTGTTAATATTAGTAATTTCAGTAAAATGTAGGAATTTGTTTAATCCTTGTTTTAACTGTTAATTAAATGGGTAGGGATTAACAAATTTAAAAGTCAAAAAATGGAAAGGATAAATGAGTTAGGGTAAAATGGCAAAAAGTAGAAATTCATAGTAAAAACCCTAGACAAGAAAGTAAAACGAAAGTTAAAAGATGCATGTTTCCACATAATGGCCTCAAAATAGAAGAAAGATATAGAGGGTGAGGTGAAAAAAGAGAGGAAACCATGAAAAGAAGTAGAGAAAGAAGAATTGCCCTTGTACAAAGGTTATCCATCTTTAATCAGTATGAGTGGAGTTGGCACAGATACAAATATAGGAAATTATGATGCAGAGGATGTGTTAAAGAAAATTACTGTTGCGGATGCTTCATAAGATATGAAATGTATCTGGGAGAGTGGACTATACAGGGCTGCAGGTTTCCCACTGGCTATGGATGCCAAAGATTTATGTTTAGACTGTGTGACTTTATATGATCCAGCTACCAGGAAGATCATGTTGTATGACAGACTTATTGCTGATTTAACCATAGAGGGGATTGCTAGGACATTTGGATTGGAAATTTATGAGAAAATGAGAGATATTGATATTGATCAATAAAATGAAGACTTTGATACAAATGAAAGGGACTGTAAAGGTAAAATATTCCACAGCTGGTATAGCCCAGAAAATAAACCCAAGGCTATAGCCAGGGTGCACAAGAACTTGATGAGGATATATTTCAAGGAAGAAATTTATTTGATGATCACAATGCAGAGTAGGTTGGTTGGACTGAGAGATGGCACCAAATGTGAACCATGGATGTTCACTGTTATTGAGTTCATAAGAGCAGGAGAAAAAGAGCAAGGGCAAATCCACTGGGCCAAAGCAATAAGCACAGCTATTTTGAAGTAGGCCATGCTGAGAAAACAAAAGATAATGCCCTTTTATCTATCTTCCTATGTGTTATATTCATGTGCAGCAGAAATTAGGCCATATATACATGCAATAGAAAGGGTTGGTACCCTAGGGAATGGTCCTGATTAGAAATTAGTGTATGAACAATATCCTGACCTACAAGAGGAAAATGCATTAAAGAAGTTTGCTTTAGTCAATGATGTCTTTTATACTTACATGGTAAGAGTTTTGAGAGAGGAGCCTGACAAAAGATTATCTACAAATGCAGAAGATGCAATTGGATTGCATAGTTCCTGGTTCATTCAATTTGAACATTTTACTTACATTAGGACTGAGGGATTTGAAGGAAAGCCTTTTATGCTGCCTCGGTATCCTCCTAATAAATTGATTGTTTTGGAATTTTCAAGATAAAATTTGAATGTCTTTAGAATGTATAAAAGGAAGTTCAATAGTAGAGGAAATCTAAAGTTGCCTTGGGCTATTGGTAGATACTTCTATTTTAGTGAGGAAGTTGCAGGATATTCAAAGCAAGAATTAAGATATTATGGCTTTCAGGAAGTTGATTTAGTCAAGAGATTTGATCCTTTCCATAGGATCCTGAATTTTGTTGATAAAAAGTATAAACATCATATACATATTTAAGATTTTTTGGCCGATTGCAAAAATGACAGGGAAGTGAGGAAAAGAGCCCATAAAAGATTAACCATTGAGAAAATGAAGTCTATAGGTGACATATATGTTCCCCCAGAAGTTCAAGAAGATGATAAACTATTACATGATAGTTATGTAGAAGCAAGGCTGGCTCCTATTACAGAGCCTGACTGGTCGCAGCCTTGGAATACATCTCTGGACATATTATCCAAGCCAGTGATATTATTTTCAAAAGAATGGCCAAAAGACAAAATTGAGGAACTTAAGGCTAAAGGAAAGGATATCACTTATCCAAAGAAAGGGAGAAAAAGAAAACGAGAGTCTAGTGAGGATCTGTAGTGCTTCTATGAGAAGGAAAGGAAGATTGTAGAGGCCAAGATTGTTGAAAAAGATAAAAATGCTACTTTAATGGATCCATATGCACTAAGAATAATGATAGCAGTGGCATCAGATGCTTTTGTAGATGCAAAGTCAATAAGTCATGAGGTTAGTGTGGAAGAGGCACAGACTACCAAAGGGGTAGCAGGGCATCAGGTTAGAAGGGCAATCCCAATAAGTTTATCAAAAGGGGAGACTTCTAAACCAGGTGGTATAATTGGAGCACAAGAAGTAGGTGCAAAATTGAGTAGTATACCTAGTGCCTCCACATCATTGGAACAAAGACAAACATATGTTCAAGTAAAAATAGAGTTGGCTGGAGAAATGTAGCAAGAATCAGAAACTCACAAAGCCAAACAAACTATTGAGACTATGCACATTGACAGTAGTGATAGTGAAGAAAGAGGAATGTATAAAGGAAAGAAGATTAAAATAGAAGAATATTCTGGTGATTTCCTAAGTGAAGAGGAAGAGCAAAGTACTCAAGCTGAAATGGAGATTGAACAAGGCCTAGAACATGAAGAGGAGAGGGTACATGAAGAAGCAAGAGAAGTGGATCCATTTGGTACCCTGGTACCTCCTAAAATCATCAAGGATGTGCAAGAGGAGGCCCATAAGATTGAAGAAGCTAAGAAAGAAGGAACACCTGAAGAGATAACTACAAAAGAGCATGATCAAGCAAAAGATGAAACAAAAGTTGACACATCAAGAGAAAATGTCTTGAATATGCTTAATATGTATGATGAGCAAAGTGAAGAAGAAAGAAATACAAAAAATATACAAGAACAAGAAGAGGAAAGAGAAACAAAAGAGGAAGATACAGTGGTAGGATCCTCTGTAGCCATAGAACAAGTTAATATGTTTGAGAAAGAACAAAAAGAAGAAGAAGATACAAAGGTAGGGTCACCTGTACATACAGAATAGGTATAGACAGAGGATACAGATAAAGTAGAAGATGAAACCAAGAGGCCTGAAGGTAAAGAAGAAACAGAAAAGGTTGATGAGAATAAATTTGAAGAACAAATAAAGAATATTAACATGCCAGATGTAGAGCAAGTACATACAGAAGAAGATCAGGGAAAAGAACCATCAAAAGAGGAAGGTCCTGAAGAAGAGGCTAAGGATGGAGGAGACACTGAAATAGAAGAAGAAGAGAATGAAGGGGAGTCCAAATAGTAAAATGACCCCATGGAACAAGAGTCTCCACCCCAACAAGAACAGCAGCAAGAACAACAACAACAAGAAGAACAACAAGAACAGCAGCAGGAACAACAGCATCAGGAAGAAATAGAAATAGAGAAGCCTCATGAGGAGGTGATTGATGAAGTCAAAACTACAGAAGGTACCAAGGAAATTCCTGCCTGGTTAGGAGAGGAAATAAGAAAGGAGAAAAAAGAGGTACAGTTAGTACCAATTGATATTAAGAGTTTGCTAGGTAGTACCACTCTAAGAAAAGAAAGAAGAAAAGCTAGGACAATGTCAGCTATATAGAGAGGGCCAGATGGGTCTAGAATGTTGAACCTAGCCATACTATAGAAAGAAAAGGCAAAAGGTGAAATACCCTTGGAGGAGTATAAAATATTAAATGTGGACCTTGGGCATAACACTCGGGAACATCACATCAATGAGTGGGAGGATATGTACCAAGTGACAGTAGAGATGCTGAGAAAACACAAAGACAAGCAAGAATATTTAAAAGGACATATTGTCCAACTACATCAATTTATTAAAGGGATATTTGATCCCAATACCACAGTCCCAGAACTGCCTAGTGACATAGCAGTGGTATCCAAAGAAGAAATAAGGGACATGGAAAATAAAAGGCTCAAAGCCAATATTCTTGATGAATGGTTCAAGGATTTTATACAAGAAGGTGAGCAGATAATAAAGCAGGCTGTGAAAAGTTGGGAGGCAGTTGCAAAAGAAAAGAATAAGTGCAATATACTTGTACACAATTGTCAATTTAGAAGGGAAGAGTGCAGGTTTGAGCTGGCACAGTTGACATAAATAGAAGAAAGAGTAGAGGAGTTAATTAATGAAGGACTAATTACCCCTTCACTAGCAAATCAAGTGCCACAGACAAGATTAGAGATTAAATTTGTGGAAGATAACCTTAGAAAATGTATAACAGTTTTCCAGGATATAGAAGAGAAAGCAGATGAAATGATTAGAATGCACAAGAAGATAATAGAAAAACTCTTAGAGCATGAATGTATGGAAGTGCCAGCATATGAGTTAGAAAGAGCCTTAACAGAGTTTAATGCCATATTTACACCATGCATTGAAAATCCTGAAGCATACATAAGCAAACAAATTATGGGTTCATTAGTGGAAGAAAGGGCTAAAATGAGGAAATATAAGAAGAAGAGAGAAGGATCAGAAAATAGAAGGAAGAAATTAAAAGGAGTTGTAATGCAGGAGTACATATGGGCAAAGAGTCCAGGAGGGGACCGTACCTTTGTAGAAGGTATAATTGGTAATTTCAAAACATATTTGAAAGAATGAGAAGACAAAGGTGAGCAATGGTTTTGAGAAAAAGTCAAACAAAGAGTATCAGTAGGTAAAAGTCAAAGAAAAGGGGGAATCTTATTATTTTTGAAAGATTCCAACAGCATCCTTTGAGAGGGAAAAGATGCCATTTAGATATTTTGACAGACGGTTAGAGATAAATGTACACCATTGATTGATAATAGAAGGATCTCAACCATAGATAAATTTTGTAGCCGTAGCAATGAGAAGTTCAAAAGCTATATAAGGAACTTTGGTACCTGTACATTACTTACATAGGGATTTTTAGAAGATAGCTAGCAATTGTAATTGGTTCTAAGACTTTGAGTAGAAGGAGTATTTTAGTTTAGAGGAGGTCGCCTATGTCTGCACTAAGGAACGCGTGGAATGTCTAGCTTTCTTTTTGTATCTGTAAAGCGTTGTATGTTTTCTGTGAAGTTGATTAATGAAGATAAGAGTCATTCATACATTGTAAATCATATATGATTGTGTTTTTTGAATATAAATGAATTTGGAATTATGAATCTATATTCAGAGTGTCTTCTAGCTCTTCTTTGTATTTGAAATAATATCTCTTAAAGCTCACAATCTTGAATGCATGATTGTGAAAATACTCAGGACATTCGCATTTAATGATTTAGTCTATTGATTTGATCAAATTTGTTGTACTTCTCATAACATGTATAACAGAACATTTAGATCCTATAGCAAAATAATGTTGAATTTGATTTTCTCTAACTTTTCCCAAACATTTGAAATATTTAGCTTAAACGTAAAATCTAAAGGAGATTGTTTGATATTTGAAAGAAACAGGAACAATAGAGTTGATATTTGACAATTTTCATAATATTTGAAGAGAAAAGCTCGTGTTAATATAAATCATATAAATCTTTGTGATACAATAACAAATTTATGAAAAGAGATAGATAAAACGTTGATATTTGTGACATTTTACATAATTTGAGTCCAGTGAGTCATAAAACACCTTAAATCAAGTAAGGCCCCTTGCATATTATAGTTTCACATTAACCTGCTGAATTGTCCATAAGGTCAAGACCTAACCATACAAAAACTTGGGATTAAGTAATCTTAATTGATTTCTTCATATCTTTCAAGACAGTTAGGTTCATTTTGTGAATTTTAACTTTTGTTATGAATGTGTAAAAACAATCATCAATAGTATGGTGAACAAAGTGAAGAAGAAAAGAATATAGAAAGCAGAAAGGAACAAGAAAAAGAGACAAAAGAGGATGATACAATGGTAGGTTCATCTTCACATACAGAGAAAGTACAAAAGGAGGGTGAAATTGCAGAGGATGCAACAAATAAACCTGAAGGCAGAGAAAATACAGAAAACATTGATGAAGATAAATCTAAAAAACAAACGGAAGATATAGACAGGACAAATGTAGAACAAACAAATAAAGAGGAAGACCAAGAAAAAGAATCATCAACGAAAGAAGGTCCCGAGGAAGAGGACAGGTGGAGGGCAACAGAAATTGAAGAGGAAGAAAATGAGGGTGAGTCTAAATAGCAGAATGATCCCATGATACAAGAATTAGCCCCTCAAGAACAGTCTCCTCCACAATAGCAACAGGAACAACAATAGCAACAAGAGCAGGGAGAAGTAGAAAGGCCTTAGGAAGAGTGATGTAGAGGCAAATTGGATAGGGGAAGATAGACAAAAATGACAAGGTTCTATTATACCCAAAAGCCCAAATTCAAAGTTCAGTTTGCAAAAGTAGGAACAGTTATTAAGGGCTTTGATTTCTCCATGAAAATGGTGTTTAGGAATGTATAGGGACCCATCCCATCAATTGGCAAAGGTAGGTCAAACTCTGAAATAGTACTTCCTTCACAAACCCCAAAAATGGCTTGTAGCCCTTCAAAAGGAGAACAGTCCTAATAACTTTTGCTACAGGTCTTCAAATGTAAATCTTAGACAATTAGTAGATACCCATTATTCCCCCCTATCACATATCCCAAATTGGGTATGGATTGTTTTGGATAGAATATCTCAACCAATAACCCCTCTCAATGACCTAGAGCCCAAATTATGCCAAAATTACAAAGAGACTACTATAGAATGCAAGCCCATAACTCAAGCAAGGATTTGAACATTTAAGATACATGCAAAAACAAAGGATTTTGTGGGTTTTACCCTTCTACAATCTACTGTTCCAAGAAATACCTCTTAGGTTCCTCCAAATGGCTTAATACATGGGCATATTAAGCCTCTTCTACCAAAACTTACAAACACCAACTCTCCCACTCCTGCAATCAATCAAAACACTTAAAATACACCTAGATACATCCATACCACTAGCCTTATGGTCTTGAAAGATAGTGGGATGGCTATTCTTCCATCGTTGGAGCAAAACCCTTGTTTAGGGTTCTATGAGGCTATTTTTAAACAAACCCTTATAACTCCCTACAATGTTACCTCCAAGACACCAAACTACATTCAAATGACATATAATTCAATGTAATAGCCAATAAAAACATGAAAAAGCAAGGACAGTCACGTACCTTCCCTGTGTACGGCCTGTAGGGGCAAATTTTCCAGAAAAATAGAATTCTATTCAAGAGCAGTCCCGGAACTTTTCTTATAGAAAACTATTTAATTAATGCCAAGATACCAAATAGGATTTGTTTGGAATTTAGTACATCCCACTATCCATCCCACATATTTGGGACTCTTGACAATTCCATACAAATGAATAGTATGGTCTGTTATTGTAGTAAACACAGAAAATTCAGAAAATAACAAAAAAGACAACAGAGAATGGTGTTTGTATTGCTTTCAACTTCTCTTCCATACATTTTACATGTTCAAGGTTATATAGACTTGCATATACCTTGATAACTCCATTGAGGGCAGTTTGGTCGATGGTTGGAGTCATAACCAATTCGAACTCCCTTGGCAGTTTTTGGGTAGTTTGAAAACTTCAACTAATCCTTAGTTTGTTTGCATAGACATTGGTGTTTGTGAATCTTCAAACACCTCTACAATGTGATTAGGCCTTTAACAAGGTATTTAGGCTCCTTGACACCACTTTAGACTCCTTGACATGCCTTAACAAGGCTTACAAACATATGACTACCTTTTATGGCTTTATGACAACAATTTGTAGACATTTGGACATAGTCTTTGTTACAACATGGCATCATGATTACAACATAAGAAAATGGTCTTCATGACCTTATTGGATCAACAAAACAAAATTAACATCAAAACAACACCTTAGTCTTCTAGTTGCTCCTGCACCATACTCCCTGGGTGGAAAGAGAACTCAAGTCTCTTGAGGAAGTAGATCAACAATTGTGACACCATGCTTCAAGATGTCTTCACTCATCCAAGTGGCATCTTCAATGGGTAAGCCACTCCATTTGACAAGGAACTATTTGTATGTCTTCTTTCTTGTCTTCTTCAAGACCTTGGTGTCAAGAATGCATTCCACCTTCAATGGCTGATTGGGTGGAAGACCCTTGACCTAATCTTCATCTCCTGCTGCTATCATATCTGCCTCTGAATTAGCATTAGAATCACCTTTGAAAGGAAACAAATATGAAACATTGAAGATAGGAGATATGGCCAAGCCTTGAGGAAGTTCAATCTCATAGGCATTGGGCCCAAACTTGTGTACAATTCAGCATGGTCCTATCTTCTTCATGAGGAGTTTGGCTGGTTGCCCCTTAGGAAGTCTTTCCTTCTTCAAATGTGCCATGACCAACTCCCCAACCTTGTATTGTACATCTCTCCTTCTCTCATTGGCTTTCTCCTTGTATTTGTCATTGTTCTTTTGAAGAGTTCTTTGACATTATCATGGATGTCCTTCATGGCTAATGCAAAGTCTTCACCTTGAGCACTTTTCCTTTCCAATCCATGGAGATCTCTTAATTCAAGAATACCCCTTGGGTAAATACCATAAACAATCGCAAATGGACTCCTTCCTGTGCTCCTATTGGTGGAATCATTATAGGCAAACTCTGCTTGAGGGATGATCATATCCCATGCCTCTCCATGTTGTTTGGTAAGACACCTGAGAAGGTTTCCCAAGGACCTATTCACCACCTTAGTTTGGCCATCAGTCTAAGGGTGATAGGCTGAAGTAAATGACAATTGAGTGCCCAACTTCTTCCACAAAGTGCGCCAAAAATGGCCTACAAACTTTGGATCCCTGTTAGTCACAATGTTAAGAGGCAAACCATGGATTCTAAGAATTTCTTTGAAGAACAAACCAGCAATGTGAGAAGCATCATTAGTGCATTTGCATGGCAAGAAATGAGCCATCTTACTTAATCTATCCACCACAACAAATATACTATCAAAGCCTCTTTGAGTCCTAGGAAGACCTAATACAAAATCCATGCTAATACTTTCCCATGGCCTATTAGGAATAGGAAGTGGCTGATATAGACCAGTATTAGATGAAGTACCCTTTGCCCTTTGACAAATACTACAACATTCAACAAATTTTCTGATATCTAATTGCATTTTAGGCCAAAAATAAAACCTCTTCACCTGATCCAATGTTTTATCCAACCCCAAATGACCTCCTAGTCCACCACAATGTTTTTCCTTTATGATGTTATCCCTCATGGAACACCTAGGAACACATAGTTGGCTGCCTTTGAACAACAACCCCTGCTGCAACAAAAACTCAAAAAAATCGAAATGATAAGAGTCTGAAAATTGTGAACAAACTTCATATACCTCCTTGAAATCTTCATCATCCTGATACATATGCTTGAGAGCATCAACTCCTACACTTTGCAATTAAATTTCCTGAACCATACACACCCTTCTACTCAATGCATCTGCCACTTTGTTAGCCTGCCCCTTCTTGTGTTTGATTGAAAAAGTATAGACTTGGAGTTGTTCAACCCATTTCATATGCCTATGATTGAGTTTCTCTTGAGAATTCAGAAAACTAAGTGTATGGTTGTCAGTATAAACAATAAGTTCTTTTGGCAAAAGATTGTGCCTCCATTTTTTCCAAGCTTGTACCATTGCATACAATTCTAAATCATAAGTAGAGTACTTTCTCTTAGCATCATTCAATTTTTCACTAAAGAAAGAAACAAGCCTACCTTCTTGACTTAGGACAACCCCTATAGCAAGGTTACTAGCATCACATTCCACTACAAACAACTTGTTAAAGTCAGGCAAAACAAGTATGGGCTGTTGTGCTACCTTTTATTTTAGAATTTCAAAAGAATCATTGGCTGCCTTTATCCACAAAAACATACATTTCTGTACCCCTTTGATGGTATCCAAAATTGGTACACAAATATGACTAAAACCCCTTATGAATTTCCTATAAAATGTTGCCAAACCATGAAAACTTTTCACATCACCTGTTGTTTTTGGAGTTGGCCATGACAAAATGGCTTCTACCTTTGTTGGATCCATCTTCAAACTACCTTGTGAAACCACAAAACCAAGATAGGTGAGTTCTTCCTTCATGAAGACACTCTTTTCCATGTTGATTATCAATTGTTCATCATGTAACTTCTTCAAACCTGATCCAAATGTTACAAATGCTCTTCCTTAGTCCTGCTGAAAACAAGAATGTCATCCAAATATACCATAACAAATTTACCAATGAAATCTTTCAACACTTCATTCATGAGATGCATAAAAGTACTTGGGGCATTAGATAAACCAAATGGCATCACCAACCACTCGTAAAGACCCTCATTTGTTTTGAATGTTGTCTTCCATTCATCCCTTTGCTTCACCCTAATTTGATGATACCCACTCTTAAGATCAATCTTAGAAAATTATCCAGCCCCACCCAAATAGTCCATTAGGTCCTCAATCCTTGGCATAGGGAACCTATATCTTATGGTAATCTTGTCAATGGCTCTAGAATCCATGCACAACCTCCATTTAACATCTTTTTTAGGGGCTAGGACTGTTGGGACAACACATGGGCTAAGACTCTTTCTTACCAATCCCTTATCCAACAATTCTTGCACTTGCTTGGCAATCTCTTCATTTTGTGAAGGTGTCATATTATAGGCTGCTTTGTTTGGTAAAGTAGATCCTGGTATGAAGTCAATTTGATGGTTTATGTCCCTAATAGGTGGCAACTCATTAGGAATTTCTTCTACCATAATCCCCTTGTATTTCTCTATCAATTGTTGCACCTCCTTAGGAACCTCTCCCTTACTAGGATCATGCAAACTAGGACTATTTTTAGGCTTCAAAATCAGAGCATACCCTTGGGTTCCTTCCTCCTTAAGGGCATCTATAAACTCTTTACCATTCACAATCATGACACTTGACCCAACACTCTTCTCTACATGTTCATTAGGCAATGGATCCATTCTATACTTTTTACCATTCTTAGTTATGATGAAAGAATTAGTTTTACCATCATGTTGTGATTGAACATCATATTTCCATGGACATCCTAATAGCAAATGAAAAGCATCCATAGGAATTACATCACACAAAATTTTGTCCTTATATTCTCCTATCTGAAATTCAACCCATGATTGTTCATCTACCAAAACTTGTTGCCCTTTATTCAACCATGATACTTTATAAGGACTAACATGAGGAAGTCTTTTCAATTTCAATTTGTCTACCATTTCAATGGAAACCAAATTTTTAGTTGACACTGAATCAACAATTACCTTGCAAATCTTACCATAGGCCTTGCATGTTGTCCTGAACAATGTCTTCCTTTTAGGGGGTTCTTGTGTTTGAGGCACCTTTAACATGGTTCTTCTCATCATCAAACTTTCTCCTTCATGGACCGGGGCTGCACTTCCAATTGAAGAGTTGACACTTTGGTAATCTTCCTCTTGGATCAATTGGTTCCTTCTTTCTCCTCCATGAGAGCTTCAGGCTTGCTTTTCAGGACACTTGAAGGCTGGATGTCCCACTTGGTTGCAATTGTAGTACCTTCCCGTGAAGACATTAGGACCTCTCCCTGGTCCACCAAATCTACCTCTTCCATTAGGCCTTCTTCCTCTAAAGCCTCCTCTAGAACCCGATTCTCCACTTTGCTCTTGGGAACTAGATTCCCCTTGACTTCTTTGGGACTCATTTCTGCCCCCAAAACTATCCCTACCTGTGAAATTTCTGCCACCTCTTCCTCTATTTTGCTGCTCACCTTTCCTCTTCAACTTCTCTTCAGCCCTTAATGCTACTTGAAAGTGTTTTTCCATGGTTTCAGGGTTAATAAACTGATCTCATATTGAATATTAAATCACAAACCATTTAGATACCTTGCCACTTTAGCTTTTTAATCCTCCATGTACCCACAACGAAGAGTGTATTTGTGAAACTCCTCGGTGTAAGTAGCCACATCCAAATCTCTTTGCTTGAGATTTTACATCCACTTGTAGATCTGCACCTCATAGTCTGATGGAAGGAATTGGGACTTGATCCTCTCCAACATTCTGCTTCATGAAGAGGTCATACTCTTCCCATCCTTTACCCTCTCACCTTGGGTGTAATTCCACCATGTAAGGGCAGCACCTTTGAGTTTAGTTTTTGCAAACTTAACCCTCTTATTTTCAGGAACTTCTTTGCATTCAAAGTAGTTGTTTAGAGCCTCAATCCACTCCATGACTTCATCGGCATTCATCTTCCCACTGAACATCGGAATCTCCATCCAAGCCTCTGAGGAATCCTTGCCAATTGCCTTGATGGCTTCAAGGAAATACCTTTGATCAGCCTGTACCTCTACCTCTTCTTTCTCTTCTTCTTCTTCCTCCTTCTCTTCCTCTTCATCTGAACCTTCATCTATCCTCTTCTCTATCCTCAATGCCTTCAACTCTACTTGGAGTGCTTCCTTGACTCCACTTTTGATCTTCTCTTCCATCTCCTTGAACTTCTTGACCATTTCGGTGGTCATCCCCTTTGGAGACATATTGCTAGCCTCTCCTTCTCTCTCCTCTGCTGACATATACTAGGCCTTATACCACCAACAAAAAAACCTTTTATGGCTCTAATACCACTATGATGTAGTGGCAAATTGAATAGGAGAAGATAGACAAAAATGACAAGGTTCTATTATACCTAAAAGCCCAAATTCAAAGGTCAGTTTGCAAAAGTGGGAACAATAATAGTTAAGGGCTTTGATTTCTCCATGAAAATGGTGTTTAGGCATGTATAGGGACCCATCCCATTCATTGTCAAAGGTAAATCAAACTCTGAAATAGTACTTCCTTCACAAACCCTAAAAATGGCTTGTAGCCCTTCAAAAGGAGAACAGTCCTAATAACGTTTGCTACATGTCTTCAAATGTAAATATTAGAAAATTAGTAGATACCCATTATGGCCCCCTATGACATATCCCAAATTAGGTATGGGTTGTTTTGGATAGAATACCTCAACCAATAACCCCTCTCAATGACTTAGAGCCCCAATTAGGCCAAAATTACAAAGAGACTACTATAGAATGCAATCCCAGAACTCAACCAAGGGTTTGAACATTTAGGATACATGCCAAAACAAAGGATTTTGTGGGTTTTACCCTTCTACAATCTGCTGTTCCAAGAAATACCTCTTAGGTTCCTCCAAATGGCTTAATACATGGGCATATTAAGCCTCTTCTACCAAAACATACAAACACCAACTCTCCCTCTCCTGCAATCAATCAAAACACTTGAAATTCACCTAGGTACATCCATACCACTAGCCTTATGTTCCTGAAAGACAATGGGATGGCTATTCTTCCATCGTTGGAGCAAAACCCTTGTTTAGGGTTCTATGAGGTTGTTTTTAGACAAACCCTTATAACTCACTACAATGTTACTTCCAAGACACCAAACTACATTCAAATGATAGCTAACTCAATTTAATAGCCAATCAAAACATGAAAAAGTAAGACCAGTCCTGTACCTTCCCTGTGTACGGCCCATAGGGGCGAATTTTCCAAAAAAATATAATTCTGTTCAAGAGCAGTCTCAGAACTTTGCTTATAGAAAACTATTTAATGAATATCAAGATGCCAAATACGATTTTTTTTTAATTCAATCCATCCCTCTATCCATCCCACATATTTGGGACTCTTGACAATTCCGTACAAATGAATAGTTGGTATGTTATTGCAGCAAACACAGAAAATTTAGAAAATAACAAAAAGACAGCAGAGAATGGTGTTTGTATTGCTTTCAACTTCTCCTCTTCCATACATTTTACATGTTCAAGGTTATATAGACTTGCATATTCCTTGATAACTCCATTGAGGGCATTTTGGTCGATGGTTGGAGTCATAACCAATTCGAACTACCTTGGCAGTTTTTGGGCAGTTTGAAAACTTCAACTAATCCTTAGTTTGTTTGCATAGACATTGGTGTTTGTGAATCTTCAAACACCTCTACCATGTGATTAGGCCTTGAACAAGGTATTTAGGCTCCTTGATATGCCTTAATAAGGATTACAAACATATGACTACCTTTTATGGCTTTATGACAACAATTTGTAGACATTTGGACATAGTCCTTGTTACAACATGGCATCATGATTACAACATAAGAAAATGGTCTTCATGACCTTATTGGATCAACAAAACAAAATGAACATCAAAACAACACCTTAGTCTTCTTGGTGCTCCTGCACCAAAGAGGTAATCAATGAAGAAAAGACTATTGAAGGCACAAAAGAAGTCCTAGCCTGGTTAGGTGTAGAGATAAGGAAAGAAAAGGTGGAGGTACAATTAGTACCTATAGACATCAAAAGTCTATTAGGCGATACAATGCCAAGGAAAGAAAGGAGAAAGGCCAGAACCATGTCAGCAATACAAAGGGGTCCAAATGGATCCAGAATGCTGAACTTGGCCATACCACAAAAAGAGAAGGCAAAAGGAGAAATAACACTAGATGAATATAAAATACTCAATTTTGACCTAGGGCATACAACAAGGGAATAACACATAATTGAATGGGAGGATATGCACTAGGCTACAGCAAAAATGTTAAAGAACGATAAAGATTAATAGGAATATTTGAAAGGACACATTGTCCAATTACAACAATTCATTAGGGGAATATTTGATCACAATACAACGGTACCAGAATTGCCTAGTGAAATAGTAGTTGTGTCTAAAGATCAAGTAAAAGATATGGAAAATAAGAGGCTTAAAGCCAATGTTTTTGAAGATTTGTTCAAGGACTTCATGCAAGAAGGAGAAGAGGTAATTAAACAAGCAATAAAAGGATGGGAATTGGCTGCAGTAGAAAATAATAAATGTAGTATGCTTGTATATAATGGTCAATTTAGAAGAGAAGAGTGCAAATTTGAATTGGAACAGCTAGCAGAAAATAAAGAGAGGGCAGAGGAATTAATAAATAAAGGAGTAATCACCCCTTCAATGGCAAATCAAGTGCCACAGGCAAGGTTGGAATTAAACTTTGAAGAGGATAATATCAGAAGGTGCATAGTAGCCACTTAGGGTTTAGAAGAAAAGGCAGATAACATGATTAGAATGCATAAAGGGATAGTGGAAAGGCTCTTAGATCATGAATGCATGGATACACCAGTATATGAACTTCAAAGAGCATTAACAAAATTTAAGGCCATTTTTACACCATGTATGGTGAATCCAGAGGTATATCTAAGTAAACAAATGATTGATTCATTGATGGAGGAAAATACCAAGATGAAGAAATACAAGAAGAAGAGCGAAGGCTCAAATAAAGAAGAAAAGAAACTAAAAGAAGGGGTTACAATGCAAGAATATGTATGGACAAAGAGTCCAGGGGGAGATCACACCTTTATAGAAGGTGTAATAAATAACTTCAAAGCATATTTGAAAGAGTAAGAAAATGTAAAAGGAGCAAACAATACTAATAAAAGGATCAAGTAAAGGGTATCGGCGGGCAAAGTCTATAGGAAAGAAGAAGTCAAAGGGAGGGAATCTTATTTTTGAAAAGATTCTAATGGCATCCTTTGAGGAAGAAAAGATACCATAAAGAAATTTTGAAGAAATGGTTAGGAACAAATGTACACCCTTGATCGAGAATAGATGAATACTAACGGTAGATTGGGTTTGTAGCCGTAGTAGTATGAAGCTTCAAATTCTATATAAGAAGCTCTGCTACTTGTATATTAGTTACACATGGATTTTTGAGATATAGCTTGCACTTGTAGTTTGTTTGAACATTTTGATTAGAGAAGTATTTTAGTTTAGAAGAGGAGGTTGCTTGTGTCTATACTAAGGAATGCACAGAGTGTCTAGCTTCCTTATTGTATCTATAAGATGTTTGTAAGTTTTTTGTTGATTTAATTAATCAAGAAAAAAGGTCATTCATACATTGTAAACCATATATGACTGTGTACTTTAAATACAAGTAAATTTGGGATTTTGCATCTATTTTCAGAATGTTTTCTAACTCTTACTTGTATCTGAAGTATTACCTCTTTAAAAGATTGCAATCTTGGATGTGTGTTCATGAAAATACTCAAGGCTTCACATTTGGAGATTTAGTCTATTGATTTGATCAAGTTTGATGTATTTCTTACAACGTGAATAACAGAGCATTTAGATCCTATAGTAAAATGATATTCGATTCGAATTTCTCTAACTTTTCCCCCAAACATTTGAAATAATTAGCTCAAACGTAGAGATTTTAAGGAAATTGTCTTACATTTGAAAGAAGCATGAAGAATTGTGTTAATATCTAACAATTTTCATATCAATTTGAAAGAAAAAGCTTGTTTCATTATAAATCATGCAAAGCTTCGTGGTATAGTAGTAAATTTATGCAAAAAGAATAAATACTTTGTTGATATTTGCAACAATTTGCATAATTCAAGTCCAGTGAGTCACATATCATCTTAAATCAAGTAAGGCCCCTTGAATGTTATAGTTTCACATCAACCTACTAAATTGTCCACAAGGTCAAGACCTGACCATACAGAAACTTGGGATTAAGAACTCTTAAGTGATTTCTTCATATCTTTCAAGACAATTTATGTTCATTTTGTGAATTTTAACTTTTGTTATGAATGTGTAAAAACAATCATCAACAACACCAAGTTAAGAAACTGAGCATTGGCCATTGGAAACTAAAACTTTCCACCACCTCAGACTCAACAGCAACAAACCCTAGAACAGATTGAGCAATAGCATTCATACCTTACCAAATTCCTATTTTGTGGAGATGGGGATGTGTGAATGAGAAAGTTGCTACAGTTAAAGACAAACTTTATGTATAAAACCTGGGAACCCATTACACAACCCAGCATGGATGAAAGAAAACAAGAATCTCTTTTCTAATTCCATTCATTCCCAGAGAAAGTGTTATGCATTCTTTTCTTTTCTTTGAATGCACACAACTGTAACCAATAATATACTGATAAGATTTCTCTAAGAATGGGTATTACCATGGCCATGATAAGGTGAAAAGACAATCTCTAATCCATTAAAGGAGAAAAAAATTGATATGTTGCATGATAACACTTCTTTCATTTATACAATTATGAAAAGACAACTAGATCTCCCAAACATTGTACTTATCATCCCTTATGAAAATTGAAGACTCGTACACTTGATTTTATCCAATCACTCCTAGAAAAATAAAATACAACCAATAGAAGAAATGGAGGAAGAAGACTTCATCACCAATCACGTACATCGTATATTCTTCATAAGATGAGTGTACATTGTACTATAGTTGTATTAACTTATTATTATTAATTTTACAAGGGTACTTCTTGAATATGAGTCATAAAAGTGAGCCCAACTTCATATAAAGGGAGCTTCAGACTTTAGCATGATATTTCACCATTCGATGAATGTTTCGATGGATGACTGTAGTTGAATTCTGGAACGAAATGTCTGCAGTGCTATACTTGCGAACTCAAACCTCTGGAATCAATCTAGAGCTATTAGATTTACAAAGATCAATGGTTGAGATTATACAATAGTTTTCAATTCCACTTCTCTACGTACATGTATTAAATTATTAATTCACTCTTCAGACTTGTAGGCCACCCTTAAATTTTGTTTCAAGTGGGAGTACAACTACTAACTTGTACTAAAGAATAGAATAGAATATACCTAATAACTTTTAAAAAAATTAACTTCCACGAGAATAGAATAAAATTTATATCTTATAAGAAGATAATGTAACACGTTTCACTTGCTTTACTTCACATGTGGAACTTAACAATTTTAATTGATACTATTTGAAAGCAAGAGGGTCAAAGACTCAAGGAGATTGCAGTGCACAACAAAATTTAATATCGATTATACGATGCCACAAAGTCACTCAGTGCCAGTCTTTGTATTCATCTTTTCCAGGTAAGTGAAATATAGAAATACTTCAATCCTATTACTATTTCTATTACTATTGTCCTTTAGACTTCATTTTTTTCAATCTTGGGGTTTACGGTTGAGTTTTTACAAGCATGTCAACCAGCACTACCAAACCAAATATTGGGAAAGGCAAAGAAAGAGATAAAATAGACTACACCAGAGTGCTTGAAACTCCAAGTTTTACAGATAAATACCATGACATTTATGACCCTGTAATCTTTGCTAGGTTTACCTCAACACTTAGATTTTTAGTGGAGAATAAGGTACTTCAAGTGCAACCTGACCCCAAAAAACTAATACCAATTAATGGTATCACTACACCATGGGTGGTTGGATTGGGACACCTGATAATCCTTGAGGTTTTTTCTTGCCTAAATTTATCATGGTTTGTGCCTTGTGTTGGAAATATCAATGTTAGAGACACTATTGGATTACCAAGGTGCATGACAGTCAAGAAGTGTTGTCATAAGAAGTGTTGTCATTGATGGCAACAATGTTTAGAGCAACAATGGTTAGATGGAAACAAAGGTAAAGAGAACTAATTTGGGTTGTGAGGTTATAGTAATTTCCCTCACAAGATGTTTCTATACTCATAATGTTACTCATACAAGAAGTTTTGATCTGGAAGGTAACTTAGTGAAAATTTGGCTAAGTATTAAACTGTCTCCTAAGAGCACAAAGGTACAGTGTTCTAGTCCACATTTCTCATAGGTTAAGGATTTTGGTCTATGGTTTTGGGCATGTTATTAAGGGTTTTTAGATGCATTTATTTCTAGGATTTCATCTTCCTATGTGTTCCAGAAGGTTGGCTACTTAGTGTAAAAGTTTGGCATGACAGTGTGTAGTCTTAGGCAATGCACTATACCTATTTGTTTTGGTCCGCATTTCACCTCTATATCATATTTCTTCTTACGGTTCTAAGGGGTTGATGACATATGATAGAAGTATCTAAATCAAAAGTTTTAGTGTTTGAAGGCCTCCGGAGTGTAAGTTAAAATGGTCTGAGTATCGCCACTTGAATAAACTGTGAATGACTGTGATAGTGACTATCTTCTCATACTCTGCATTCTACTACATGAAGCCAATTTTCTTAGCAGATTTGGGAATATGTTTTTAGATGTCTAAAGTGTGTTAGTTCCTAGTTTGAGGTGTTTTAGAGTTTTAGTTGTTGAGTTATGATCTGATAGTTAATGTGCATCTAAGTTGCTCTGCTCCTGAAGCTGACCAGATGAAGTCTACAGTGCGATGCATTCCAAAGAGTCTGATGATATCTAAGGTGGTTCTATAGGTCAAGCCAACCAAGGAGAATATGTTCTATGTTTTTGTCTAGTCTGCATTAGAGTTTGTGGCTGGCCCATGTTATTCTACACGCTACATTCAAATAGGCTGACCTATTTGGTGTTATAAGTAAAATGGTCCTAAAGGGAAGGTTAAATGATGTGTTGAATCAAGTAAGATCTATTTTAGGTCCACCCTGACCTAGTTTTCAATTTTATTCTTGGCACAAAGTTTGTGGTTAAGTTTGAGGCATGTTTTTGAGATGACCTAGTTGGTGTTCTAAATAAAGGAGATATATAAGTAGAGATTTAGTTTTGATGTTATGGGGAAGTGCAGGTGTGAACTATGGGACTGAACATGATGCAAAGGAATGATGTTGTTTGTGTTTTGAATAATATGACAAGTGTTGTAAATCTAAAGTAAGAAAGAATAGGGAAGACTATGTGAGTGTAGAACAGAATAGAATTGAGTTTCAATACAATGAAAGAAGATATTGTTTGTGCTTTAGTGGAACCATATTCCATGCATATGCAGATGCAATTGTAACAGTTTATTTCTTTCTTCTCTCTCTTTCTATCTCAGTGGGTAGTGAGTCCACTTGTAGTGAGCACTCTCTTGTCTCTCTTTCTTATTTAGTGGGTAGTGAGTCCACTTGGACAATGAGTCCATCTACAGTGATCATTTATGTATTACCTTAACTAGTTATAATATATTGTGAGCTAACACTCATCGTGGTTTTTCCCTTTTTGGGTTTTCCACATAAAAATCCTAGTGTTCATGTGTTATGGTTTATTGCTTCATGTTTTAATGCTTAACTTACTTCACTGCACTTGAATATGCTAAATGGTTTGAGATGTTTTATATTTGAATGGTTTTATAGAATATTGATTCACCCCCCTCTTAGTATTTTGGGTGTTCAATAATTGGTATCAGAGCCAATTTCCTTGGAAGGAGCCTAACCACTTAGGGAAGATCTTGGAGGTTGAACACATGGCATCTAGAAGGTTTCCTACTCCTCCGAATGAGTTTACTGTTGTTGAATTCTCAAAAGATGAATGCATGTCTACAAATAGTGAAGAACTCAAGATTACTCTTGAAGACCTGGAGAGGACTGAGGAAGAAATCATAGATCTGAAGGAGAATGTCAAGGAAGAAAATGAATGTATTAAAAATTTGAAAGAGAAAGTCAAGAAGCTTAAGAAAAGAGATAAGGATGATAGTGAAAGATTAAGGTTAGAAAATGAATCTATGGTTGATCGGAAAGTAAAATTTGAAAAAAAAAACAAGAATTGAAGAATGTTTGAAAGGCAAAACTGAAGATTGTACAAAACTTGAACAAGAAGATGTGAAACTAAAATCATATCTGGAAAAGGAAAAGAGTTATGAAGAAAAATTCAAGATAAGTTCTACCAAGCTTGATGAGTTGATTGCAAATTAGAAAGATCCCAATGATAAAGGAGGCTTCGAGTTTGAAAAAGGTGAAAGTTCAAAAATAGATCAAGCATCAAAATCTGAAAATAGGAAGAACAATTGCAAGCAGAATTAGAATCAGGAGAAAAGAGCTAGAAGACCACTGATTAGACAACCTCATGCTCAAAGGTACTCATCCTTCAATGGTTATTGTTTCTCTTGCAATAAATTTGGACATAAAGCTACACAATGTAGGAGAAAAATGAATCAAAATGTTCCATCTTCTTATGGTCAATGTTTCACATGCAAAAAAGTTTGTCATAAAGCTAATGAGTGCAGGAGTAAAAGGACAAGTGGCTATGACAATAAGGAGAATGATTCAATCTTTCAATTGCCATTGTTTTACATGCAATAGATTTGGGCATAAAGCTAACCAATCCAAATCTAGAATGTATGGAATATTTAATGGTCACAAGAACGTTGTATGTTCTAATTGCAATAAGACCAGACACTTTACAAAGTTCTACAGAAGTAAAAGTATGAAGGATATACTAATAGAGAAGAAACTAATTCAAAAGGTTGATCTGGCAGAAACTAAGAAAGATTTGAACAAGATCTGGGTCAAGAAAGATGTAACTGATGACAAGGATGTGTCTGTATCACCTTCTAGTTCATGTGTTTCCTTCGAAAACTAAACTCAGAGCTTTGGATTAGGGGGAGCATCAATGAAAATCTTCCCTCCCTCAGCCAAATTAGTTGTGGCCTGTTACATTGAAAAATGTCCCCTTGGGGGCTTTTCCCTCTTAAGGTTTAGCTCCCGGGTCCTATTTATGCATTTAGAGCATCTTTCATGATAATCTGACTTCCTAATGAGAAAACCCTGAAGTTCCATGACAATTTGGACTCAAGGGATGCACTTATAACAAACCTTGCCTAAAATAGGGGGGAGGACTTGGGTGCCTGCACCTTAGTCCTACCCTATTTTAGGTGAGGCCCAATTTTTAAGTGCCAGTTTGTGACCGTTATTTGGGTCCTATGCCGACATGATAAGTTTCAATTATGAAATTCTTGGCAGGAATATTTGTAGTTGCATATATAAGCATGTTTAGGCATTCATTTGTAAACTAAAGGGTAATTTTGATTCATGAGCTTGTGTAGAAGTGATCCAAGGCATTCATTGTGTTTTGTAGAGTAGACTTTGTGTTGTTATTGTGTTTGTACTTACAAATTTGAGCAGTCATCTCCTCATGGTATGAAGAGCTTCTTCCTTCCATGAGATCTTCACTACAAGTTGATATCAATGTGTTTTAAATCATTTATCATTTGAATTTTGCCTCTATCCCATAGGGATATGCACTCTTTATCTGACAACAATGTTTGGAAGACTTGAATGTCTCTCCAGGGCTTGACTGAGGAAAGACTCTAAACACCACAACCCCCAACCCATTTTTCCGTGATTGCAAGTTATAGGTTGCAGAAGCAGGAAAATTGGAGTTGTAGGAGAGTAGTGCAGACTATCGGAATTGCAGATCTGAAGACAAAATAAGGACCTAGACTCAGGCACCTGCTCATTAGTCCTCCAGATCCCACAATTGAAGAATCTCTGGAACAACAGGAACAGGTTGTAGACAAGGTTTCCAAATACAAACAAAAAGCATGACACTCGACTAGGGTGCCTGCTCATTAGTCCCTGACTATTCTGCTTCCTAAACTTTGAAATCTGGTATGCATTTGATTATCATTTAGTATCTCTGTGTGCGAGCATTTTTCGTGATTTATCCATTTGCTTCCAAATTTGCATAATTAGGATTTTGAGCATAATTGGGCTTAATTGAACAACAAATCTACACAATTCCAATCTCCCTACCTTCCAAGTGACCGCAAACCTAATAGTAGACTCCGTACTTGATCTAAAGTCTTTGAATGTTTAAGGTGAAAGGAGGATCCACATAAACCATCAAATCAAACCCTCTTACAAATTTTACCCTAAACATTTTGGTGAACCTGTGTTTTTATTGAATCTTGCATCTTTATGAGTGTTGTGTTTCAGATTTACATTCATTTCATTCATTCATATCATTTCTCATCTTATTGCATTTGACAAATTACAAAAAAAAAAAAATTGCAAAATTTGAAAAAAAAATTGGCATTTTTAGCTTGCATTTTCATAAAATTTGAATTAGTTGGCATTTAATTTCAATAAATTTATGTCATTATCATCAGATCTCATTTAAAATACAGAAATTTTTCATTTATCATTCATTTAGATTGCATTTTCATGATTAAATTGTTAAAAATTGCTTGAAATTGTGCATTTTTCCATATAACCTAGTTTTGCATTAGCTAGGGTTTGTAATCAAAATCTTGTTTCATATTTTACCACAATTTTAAAAAACTCATTAGGACTGATTTCTAACTGTAGTGTTGCATCATAGTGGTTTGCTTGCAAAATTTCATGTCTAGGGTTTTAAAACCTTGATTTTTCACTAGATTTGGCCTTATCGTCTCTCTAGATTTGCACCATAGGCATGTTGTAATGGATTTTTATGCACTAATTGGCTGTTATTAGGGTTATTATCTTCTTCCCCTCCTAAAAAATTTTACAACACCTTTTTATTGGCCTCTTACAGTGGAAATTTGGTGAAAAATTGCATATTTTGCCTATATTTTCCCTAGGGTTTGACCTTGAGTTACCTTGAGTTGCATTATAAGTGTGTTGTGACAGCTTTTTTGAAAGTAGGTGGCTGTTATTACTACTATAATTTTATTTCTATCACCATTTTCCTCACAACACCCTTTGTCATACTCTTTTGCATTGAAATTTGGTAAAAAATTGCATATTTTGGCTATATTCGCCCTAGGGTTTGACCTAGATTTGCATTCCAAGCGTGTTGTGAAATATTTTATGGCTCTATGTGGCTTATATTACTGTTATAATCTTCTGTACCTCCTAAAAAATTCTACAACACTCTTTTTATTGGGTCTTTGCATTCAAAAATTGTGAAAATTTGCATATTTTTGTGTATTTTCACTAGGTTTTGACTTGTCATCATCCTAGGTTTACATAAAAAGTGTGTTGTGAAGGATTTTATGGATTTATTGGACTGATATCAGACATATTATTTTCTTCCCCTGATCAATTTTCCTACAACACTCTTTATTTCACTTATTTACATAAAAAAAAGTTGAAAAAATCAAGCATTTTAGGTCACTTTCATACATAGTTTTGCACTTATCTTTTGCATAAAATTTGAAAAGATTTTAAAATCTGATCTCAAATTTATTTAAACACATATCCACATGGATTCTAATCATAACAATAACAATAGGTTCCCTCCTAGGCCTTACATGAAAAGAAAGGTCCCCGAACCTGAAATTGTGTTTACACCTCATGATAGAACAATTGGAGAAACTGAAGGACCTCTCTATATCACTGTGAAGATAATGGGAAATCCTATAGATGGAACCCTTATTGATCCTAATTGCATGACTAATGTCACCATGAAAGAGTTCCTCTCCTCACATCAATTAATGCAAGGTTCTTATGACCCTTCGGATATGATGATTAAGACACATAAGGGAACCTTTGTAAACACTTCCGGGAAAATATCTCTATTGGTCACTGTATTTGAGAAACATGTAGAACAATGGTTTTATGTTGTCCCCATTTCTGGTCTCTTTCACATAAATTTGGGACATCTATGGTTAAAGTCTATGAAAGTTGTCCCTTCAACAATTCATAACTGTATCAAATTTCCTTTGAATGGACAAGTGATTACTATCCCTCGCAATAAGTAGAAACCTTTGGTTACAAGAAAACATTATACACTAGATTACTTTTAGGAAAGATTTGAAAAGGAATTGGAGCCATGGATAGACATTAACTTCTTAAGCTATAGAAACTACAAAACAAAACAATTACATCAAGTGGCCTGTCCTTCTTTGCAAGAAACAACAAGAGACGAACAACCTGCATTTGAAGAGAATCCTAGACCGAAAGGAAATGGACCATATGCTGAGGTTCCTCCCCCTCCATCCTTACAAGGATTAGTAGGTAGTCATCAACAACAAAATATTCCACCTAGACAAATGGGATTTGATCTTAGTGCTTCCTCCTCTAAAACACAAAACCTATGAAAGAGAAAAACACTATCTTACAAAAGATAAGTGATAAGACAAAAAGAAATAGACAAGCAAGAGAAAGGAGGAGGAAATGACAATACTATGCCCAATGACTTGCATCTCAAGAAGAAAACATCTCACCAAACATTGAACCAAACTAAGAAGATCTTAAGAATGGACAACTTGAAAATAGGAACAAGAGTTGGGCTATGGTACCTTATGTCCCACTTTCCTCTAACATCTGGGAGTGGGAAGATGATGATGGTTTGCTTGATGACAACACTTAGTTCAATTATCCTACCAGGTAAGTATCTCTAACCCTTTACCTCTCATGATGTGTTTCCCCCATGATGTGTTATGTGTTGTTTAGGCCTCCTGCGATGACCCTTGATTCTCTTGTAAGGTCAAAGATACCAGGAGACCACCTTTATTGTGACCCTTCTTCTATTTGTATCATCATTCTTCTATATTGCTTCTCCTCTATTTTCACTATTGTGTGTTGTGTCTTAAGGACATAGTGTCATAGTTGGTGACTTGGGGGCACCCTCCTACGTGACTATCCCTAAGGCACTTATTTCTCCTCTCCTGACTTATTGTTTCTCTTCTTCTAGTGATTCTATCTAGCGGGCGGATGATGAAAAACATATTATAGTGATGCGGACCTAGCATCCCTTTAGTGAGAAATAAAAAATTGGGCTTAGTTCCCATATGACAATGGGGTTAATATATATTATCCATTGCTTGCCTAGTAGAATCACTCTATACACTTTGTCGTGTGATCTTGATGATGTCTTATCACACTTACACACCCTAACAATACTGCTGCTCCGTACACTTTGTTTGTCTTTGAATCTCACCTTGGTGACACTCAGTTCTGAGATTTTCATGGTATAGCCCCACGATTATACCCCATCTCTGAATTCGTATTATAACCTCGGTTCTTTATGTGATTGATCATATGCATTGATGTTGTTGTTTATCATGATTATTTGGACACTAACACCTTTCTTGCAGGGATGTGTTTGCGGGAACACTTGGTGATCATAATGTACATGTCACCTCCAGGGGGCATGGGCTTTGCAAGAGCTCATGTTCCCTTGTGTGTTTTCTTCCTACCTTAATGTGCCTGATATCGATACCTGATATCAACCACCTTAAGGTAGGGGCATATATAAGGTAAGTTGTATGTTCTAGATGTTAGCAATGTGCTTGTTCTCAGGTGCAGTCTTAAAGACTGTGGTGATGAGTCCCTCCTGCACTCTAAGAGTTGTTTGAAATCTATCATTTAAGCCCTCTGCAAAGGTGGGGATATCACATCCCTTTTATATCTTAAGTGCTCTGTGGAGACATGGATTGTGTATTTCTTGTGGAGACATGGATTGTGTATTTCTCGTGGAGAATGCACATCCTGTCATTTTCAAAAATCCTCATTGCGAGGTGGGGAGCGGTTATGTGACTAAATCAACCCTTAAGTGTGTCTTCGGTGATTGTTGTGGTGAAGCCCAATCATCGGTGTGTGCCTATAATGTGCCTGAGATGGTGTTGAACCTAAAAATAGGAACACTCCATTACTTATCTATCGCGTTTTCTTCGTGTCTTCCAAGTGTGTGTATTGTGTGTTTGTTCCCAAGCATAGTTTAAAGACCGGTGGTGAGGAGTCCCTCCTATGCTTTGGTATTTGTATGGCATGCTTGTTCTATTTGGTGTGTATTGCATGTGTGTTGCCCCATATGCAATTTAAAGACCGGTGGCGATGAGTCCTTCCTGCATTATGGGTGGTGCATTTACTTTCCTGTACTTGCATCTACGTTTCATAAATGAAAAAGAAAAAGAAAAGAAAATCATCTCTGTCTTCTCTACATTCACTGCATTCATGTGTTTTGCATGTCTTCAATACTGTATTCTCCATGTTTTACATGACTGTAACTGTCTTCTCTATGTTTTGCGTGCTTGTTACTGTCTTCTTTGTGACTGGCGTGTCTTCTCCATGCTTGGCATGTTTGTTGTGTTTGTTGGTCATACTTTAATGCATGTATTGGCCTTGCGTTTATACATACATTAAAGTGGGGGCTAAATGTTACAATAGAAAATGTCCCCTTGGGGGCTTTTCCCTCTTAAGGTTTAGCTCTCGGGTCCTGTTTATGCATTTAGATCATCTTTCATGATAATCTGACTTCCTGATGAGAATACCTTGAAGTTCCATGGCAATTTGGACTCAGGGGATGCACTTATGACAAACCCTACCTAAAATAGGGGGGAGGACTTGGGCGTCCGCACCCTAGTCCTATCCTATTTTAGGTCAAGCCTAATTTTTAAGTGTTGGTTTGTGACCGTTACTTGGGTCCTATGCGGACACGGTAAGTTTCAATTACGAAATTCTTGGCAGGAATGTTTGTAGTTGCATATATAAGCATGTTTAGGCATTCATTTGTAAACTAGATGGCAATTTTGATTCATGAGCTTGTGTAGAAGTGATTCAAGGCATTCATTATGTTTGTACTTATAGATTTGAGTAGCCATCTCCTCATGGTATAAAGAGCTTCTTCCTTCCATGAGATCTTCACTACAAGGTGATATCAATTGTGTTTTCAATCATTTATCATTTGGATTTTGCCTCTATCCTGCATGGATACACACTCTTTATCTGACAATGATGTCCGAAAGACTTGAATGTCTCTCCGGGGATTGACTGAGGTAAGCCTCTAAATACCACAACCCCCAACCCATTTTTTCATGATTACAGGTTACGGGTTGCAGGGGTAGGAAAAGTGGAGTTGTAAGAGAGTAGTGCAAACTGTCAGAATTGCAGATCTAAAGATAAAATAGGGACCTAGACTCAGGTGCCCTCTGATTAGTCCTCCAGATCCCACAACTGAACAATCTTTGGAATAGCAGGAACAGGATGCAAACAAGGTTTCCAAATCACAACAAAAAGCATGGCACTAGACTAGGGTGCCCTCTCATTAGTCCCTGACTATTCCACTTCCTAAACTTTGAAATCTAGTATGCATTTGATTATTATTATCTCTATGTGTGAGCATTTTTCATGATTTGTCCATTTGCTTCCAAATTTGCATAATTAGGGTTTTGAGAATAATTGGGCTTAATTGAACAACAAATCTACACAACTCCAATCTTCCCTACATTCTAAGTGACTGCGGGGCTGATAGTAGACTCCCTACTTGACCTAAAGTCCTTGAATGTTTAAGGTGAAAGGAGGATTCACATAAACCATCAAATTAAACCCTCTTACAAATTTTACCTTAAACAAGGCTAGCATGAAGATAAGAGTTGAAGATCGACATGGTTGATTAGTTACAGAAAATTCTAGAAGAAAATATTTGACTGCGGAAGATTATAGAGCAATTTAAATTGACTATGACTTACGATGGAAATGTTAGCAGATTTTTGAAATAAAGCATTTATGGCAAATTAGGTTTTGATCAATGAGAAATTATAAGCAAATTCGTTGGATGAAAATTCACTCTGTAATCAAACTTTCAAGCAAAGAAGGAGATTTTGAGCAGCATAGCAAGGAAGAACTCATTGAATTCGGTGATTTCAAAGTACAAACCCTAACCAGAAGCATTTGTTAAGATATTTATAGTTCTCCACTCTTAATCTAAGATTTTAAACAACAAAAATGTTTAGTCCTCAAGTGACAGATGTATTGGATCGACCTAGACCTAAGTTCAAAAAGTATCCGTTAAAATCCATGGAAATGGATCTGGATGGCACATTTTTTGATGTACCCTATGGTGTGATACATAATGAAGATATTAGGCCTTATATCCATGTCAATATGGAAGAGTATAATCATGTCAATCTAGGGCAAGTTTGGTTCAATGAATTAACTGGTGACAACTTCAATCTGAAACTGAAACTTAGTGCCCTAGCTAAGAAGAATTTAGGTATATGGAATATTTTCCCTATCTTTTTCTATGAAAATGCTTGGATAAGATATGTGTTGAGCAGGATACATGATAAATTCATGTGGTTGGATGTCCCACACATAATCAGCAAGGAGGCCATCAAGGCTGTAACAGGGTTATCCTCCACCGATATCATGACAACTTTGAAATCTATAAAAAATGACATGGTGATGAAGCTTACAAGGGTGAAGTTTGATAAAAGTGCTTTAAGAGTCAATGACATTAAAGATTCAGCTGTTAAGTATGCATCAATGATGACTGGGTATAAGATCTATTTCACTAACAGAGAGAACTGTGTTTCTACTACCAGCATATACAATGCATATCAAATGGTAAGAGAGAATGTTGACTATGATATGTGTGAACTCCTCTAGAAACAACTTTTAGATAATTTGAAGAAGACCAAGGAATCTAAGTACCCATTCAAGTTCAATACTCTAATAATCTATTTGTTGTTTTATTTCTTGAGAGAGCTACCTGGAGCTCAAAATGTTGTATGTCTTAGAAATATTCTAGTAGCTATTCAAATGAAAGATCACCTACAGAGAATTGGTAATGATGATGCTCAAAGTGCAGCTTTGTGGGGCTATTTCAAAGTTTTCCAAGATAAGATGCAAGCTAGGGTCAGAATTCCTAGAAAAGTGGTTTAGAAATATGAAAATGACATTGTATTTATGGTGACTAAGGATGAGTGCTTAATGGAGGCAGTGGAACCTAGGACTATTTGGATTTGGTTATGAGGTCTTGGAAGACACTTTGGTTGGTTTGGCTAAATTAATGCTCAACAAATATCGTGACACTGATGAAGAAAGGTTTGGGACTTTCAAAGAAAAATCTATGAAAATTTATATGGAACAAACTAAGTCACAATCACAAAAGAGAGTATAGAAGATAGTGGAAGAATCTGCAAAAAAGGTGGGATTAACTAAGGAACAATTACAACAGTCTAAGGCCAAGAGGAAAGTAGAGGAAGAAGCCAGAGCTACAGAGGAATAAAAGGAGAAATATGTAGGAAAAGGGCCTGCATCCAACACAAGAAAGTCAGCAAGAACTTCATCCTCTACTGCTGGTGCATCGAAGGCCTCTGGAGCCTCTACCTCTACTAATGCTACTATTACTACAGAGAAGAATGTTGATGCCAATGCCTCTGAATTAGTAAAGAGGAGAAGAGTCAAGATAAAAGGCCACAAAGATGTATATGTTAGCCATGGTGTCAATGAAGTTGAAGAAGAGGAGGAGGAGGAGGAAGAAGAAGCAGAGAAATTGGTCTAGGAGAAAAAGGGGCCACCCTCTATTGAAGAACAAACACTGGCAAAGAGGACTAAAATTGATATTTCCATCAAAAGAGATTCCTCCAAAAAGGATAAAGGAAAAGGAAAGAAGAAGAAAAAGGACAAGAAAAGTAATGCCATGATGACTCTTGAAGCCACAGTCAATGTAGTAGCTATGCATGGAAATCGAAATCCTGTGGTAGATCTCTATGATGAAAGCTCAGATGATGACAGAGCCACCATTGAAGCAGTTGTGGTAAGATACCTAGATATGTTTAACAAACCTTTGATTGAAGTTGTTAATGATTTTCTTGATAACATAGCAAGCATTTCAACAACTTATAGAGATGAAGCCATGGCTAAGGATACAAAAATGAAATAAAATGTTTTGAAGAAGTTTTGCCCAAGCCTGTTAGGACAAGAGAAAGTCAAAGTCATTCAAAGCTTAAGTAAAGACTTTAAAAAAAAAAGAATCAACACATTGATGGCAAGAGATAGAAAGGAAATTGAAAATATGATGAAAGAAACTGAAGACATAACATTAAATGTACTAAATGAGCTTCAAATACCAGTTGTCACAAACACTGATGGAGAGGAGCAAAATCTTGATATGGGCACTTCACATGCAATTTCGGATGTAGATGGTAAATAGAATGCATAATATTCACTCCACCTATAATCTCAGAGGATCAAGGTGTGTCTCCTCCTCCAGAGAATATAGGAAATGATGAAGAAGTGAGAGAACCTACTGAGGAGAGGACTACAGAGGAAGAGGACAAGCAAAAAGAGGATATTCCAAAACAAGTTGATAATTCCTCTGGTCTAGATAACAATGTTGAATAACAAACACCTACTGGTGAAGATCCTCCAGTAGAACCTAAAGCAAATGTGTCTACTAAAGTTGAAAGTAGATACACTGTTATTGAAAGCTCTGTAGCTACACCATTAGATTCAATCAGAGAGTTTTTGATAAAAAAGAGATATTTGAAAACACTGTTTACCTCTGATTTGTTGCCAATGCTCTCTACTGATGGTCAACAAAACTTGGCAAGTATGTCCCATCTTTAAAAGTTGAAACTGGGATCAATTTTTCAAACTACAGAATATGAAGAGATTCTAAATTCTCACAATGAAGATAATAAGATGATTGAGGAAGCTGTTACTATTTTTGAGAAAAATTTTCCAAATGTTGAGAAAGGTTCTTCATTGACTCCCACTTTACAAGTGAAGAAACTCATGGAGTCTGTAAATAGTAAGTTTGAGTCATTTGAAGTTGTGGTAGAAAAGAAAGTCAAAGAAGAGTATTACAACAAAAGGCTAGTAGAATTGAATGATAAGTGCTCTCAGGCACAAATTTTGCTAGATAATAGTATTTAGTATGTTGAGACAACATTCAATGATGCAAATGCCGATGATGGCATGGTTCGGTGGTTAAGTCGCTCGGTTGTAGTGGCGGCCACCAGAGTTCAAACCCCCGCTGGGCCAACGAGCTCGCAAGGCTTTGCCTTCGCTGGGCCAATGAGTTCACGGGTTTGAAGTGTTCTTCCTAGGGGATGAGGTCCCCCAGTTGTGGCCTCACCGGTTCATTGCTCCGGGCAAAAGCATTCGCGTGGACCCGGAGGGCGTGTCGCACCAGCGTCGCCGGTCACGTTAAAAAGTTTACCAGGCGCATTTAAAAAAAAAAAAAAACATTCAATGATGCAAATGCTTTATACAAATTTTTCTTAACCTAGCCTATGATGACAAAAGATATAAAGGATAAGATAGAGAATCTTGAGAATTAGCTTGTAAAGCTCTCGACAAATTATGACCCTTGGAAAGATCTCAATGGAAATGTAAGATTTGAAATAGAGAAAACTCATGCAATAATCAAGAATCTGTAGAGACAAAGGGAGTCAGTTAGAAACCAAATGAGCCAATAAAGAGATGTTGTAAGCTTCAAGATAGCTTCCATGATGGGTCTCATTAGTGAAACTAATAAAGAAAGGAAGATGATTGATGCTCCTGACACAATAGATAAAACAAAAGATTTGTTATCCCAAGTTAATGGACATATATAGTTTTTGAAGTATGTTAAGGCCAGATGGGATTCAGATATGGCATAGCTAAAGACCATCTATAAAGAAATTCTTCTTAAACCTTAGTAATTTTTGATTTCTCATGTACATATGTAGAATGTTATAAGATATTTTTGAAATTTTGGTGTATATAGAAATCAGTTTCTTAGGGGAAGAAAATTTTTAGTTTGTATATACTCATGCTCCTAGACAAAAAGAGATTTAGTAAAATGTTCATATCCTCTGTCATTGATGTCAAAGGGGAGAGAAGCAAATGTGAAAAAGGTAATTCTGATGAAGAAATCCACTGTGGAAAATATCTATCTCAAGGGCTGATCTTTCAGAGTTTGGTTTTGATGGTTTTGACATCATGTATTTCCATCAATGCCAAAGGGGGAGATTGTTGGACATATCAGTGTTAGAGACACTACTAGATTACTAAGGTGCATGACGGTCAAGAAGTGTTGTCATAAGAAGTGTTGTCATTGATGGCAACAATGTTTAGAGAAGTAATGGTCAGATGGAAACAAAGGTAAAGAGAACTAATTTGGGTTGTGAGGTTATAGTAATGTCCCTCACAAGATGTGTCTATACTCATACAAGAAGTTCTAATCCAGAAGGTAACTTAGTGAAAATTTGGCTAAGTATTGAACTGTCTCCCAAGTGCACAAAGGTACAGTGTTCTGGTCCACATTTCTCACAAGTTAAGGATCTTGGTCTACATTTTTGGGCATGTTAGTAAGGTTTGTTAGATGCATCTATTTCCAGGATTTCATCTTCCTATGTGTTTTGGAAGGTTGGCTACTTAGTGTAGAAGTTCAACATGACAGTGTGTAGTCTTAGGCAGTGCAGTGTACTTGTTTGTTTTGGTCCGTATTTCACCTCTGTATCATATTTCCTCTTGCAGTTCTAAGGGATTGATGACATATGTCAGAAGTATCTAAATCCAAAGTTTTAGTGTTTGAAGGCCTCTAGAGTGTAAGTTAAAATGATCTGAGTATCACCACTTGAATAGACTGTGAATGACTGTGATAGTGACTATTTTTCGGTACTCCTAATTCCATCGTATGAAGGAATTTTACTCTATGGACTTGTGAATATATTTTCAAATGTCTGAAGTGTGTTAATTCCTAGTTTGAGGTGTTTTGGAGTTCTGGTTGCTAAGTTATGATTTGATAGTTAGTGTGTATCTAAGTTTCTCTGCTCCTGAAGCCGATTGGATGAAGTCTACTTGGTGTGATGCATTCCAAAGAGTGATGATATCTAAGGTGGTTCTATAGATCAAGCCAACTGAGGAGAATATGTTCTATGTTTTTTTCTAGGTTGCATCAGAGTTTGTGGTCAACCCATGTTATTCTACATGCTACATTCAAACAGGCCGACCTATTTGGTGTTATAAGTAAAACGGTCCTAAAGGGAAGGTAAAAATGATGTGTTGAATTAAGTAAGATCTAGATTTTAGGTCCACTTTGACCTATTTTTCAATTTGATTCTTGGCATGGAGTTTGTGGTTAATTTTGAGTCATGCTTTTGAGACAACCTATTTGGTGTTGTAAATAAAGCAGACATATAAGTAGAGATTTAGTTTTGATGTTATGGGAAGTGCAGGTGTGAACTATGGAAATGAACATGATGTGAAGGAATGATGTTGTTTGTGTTTTGAATAATATGACAAGTGTTGTATATTCAAAGTAAGAAAGAATAGGGTAGATTGTGTGAGTGTAGAACATAGTAGAACTGAGTTTTGGTACAATGAAATAAGATATTGTTTGTGCTTCAGTGGAATTGTATTCAATGCATATGTAGATGCAATTGTAATAGTTTATTTCTTTCTTCTCTCTCTTTCTATCTCAATGGGCAGTGAGTCCACTTGCACTGAGCACTCTCTTCTCTCTCTTTCTTATTCAGTGGGCAGTGAGTCCACTTAGACAATGAGTCCATCTGTAGTGAGCATTTTTGTATTACCTTAATTAGTTATAATATATTGTGAGCTAACAATCATCATGGTTTTTACCTTTTTAGGTTTTCCACATAAAAATCCTAGTGTTCATGTGTTATGGTTTATTGCTTCATGTTTTCATGCATAACTTACTTCACTACACCTGAATATGCTAAATGGTTTGAGATATTTTATATCTGAATGGTTTTATAGAATATTGATTCACCCCCCTCTTAGTATTCTAGGTGTTCAACACCTTGAATTATGATTAAAATAAAAGAGTAATCATTAGAAAAGATAGCCAGGAAGTAATGTTACCCATTAATGCAAAATATTTTGGCAAATTGTTGGGTTTTATCGTTGAAGATTGCGGAAATGTCCACATAAACCTAGAAAAACTCGATAGTACTTATGAAATAGTTAGTGAAAATGATAAAAATAATTTTCTCAAATCTATAACATTGGATGGTGCCCTACTCAATCAGAATCATAAGCCTCCTTACAAAATTGATATTTTTAAAACATGGGTTCAGGATATAGTTTCAATGTTAGTTTTTTACCTTGGATTGGATAATAATAGTCAAGTGGATGCAAGCCTTCTTGAAATGGTATACAATATCTATAAATGCACTCCACCTGCTAAATATAAATTTCTTGATCACATTGCAGAATCCATGCATGGTCAGTTTTTAATGATTATTAAATGAAGTCAAAGTGAATATCGCACTCCAGTTCTAACACAAAGACATTTAGGTTCACAACCTACTTGTGCTATTTATTTCTAGTGCGGTTTGTTGGGATCTTTTGGGACAACAAGCTTCAGATTCATCAAGATAAAAATGGACTACATGATTGGACTCATAAGATAAAGATGTATCATAATCAAAAGAACTACAATCATTTTGTGGACTACTTTTTGGCTCCATTGTATCAATCCATTACAAATACTCCAATGCCTAGATTTCCCAAGTCTTGTAGAAATTGCATTCAACTAGGAAAATAAATACAATTAGCTGAGTGGTACTTCATGGATCAAAATACTATCCTAAGATTTTATGGATCAAGAGTAGAGCCTGACAAACTTCCAATACATGTGACAGAAAGGGCTTTTGCATTAGAATACATACAACAAGATGATAGTACAGATCAACTACACTTTGTTAGTCAGCAAAAGAAGAGCATATTTCCTTACCTTTTTCATGTGGAGGAATCACATTCGAGAGAAAAGCCTTCACTATGGCACATCAAATTTTACAAATTTTTAAATCTGATTTTAACTCTCACTAGTAGTATGACCCATGTGACATGATTAAAGCAAGGCTTGTGTCCAATAAGATGAGAGGAACCTCCTGCAACAATATAAGGAAAAATGCACAAAATAACAGAAATAGCAGAAACACAGAAGGAATTTATTGATCGCAGGCCACTTCAAGGGGGCAACCTCCTTTGAGAAAGCTCAATACAATAAATTTGTGGATGCCTTCATTGGCCTCAACACATACTTATAGACTAAGTCTAGTCTAAACAACTATTACTTCCCATGAATGTGGGATAATACAATATACTCATGGGATGACTTACAAAGCATATGCATACAAAAGTAATATACTAACAAAGTAAAGAGAAGGGTTAAACACAGGTTCCTAACATCCCCTCCCTCTTAGAAAAGATTTGTCCTCAAAGCTAAAGATGTGGAAATTATTACCGAATATGAAGGAGTGGTTCCCATGTAGCATCCTCTAGTTGCATTCAGTGTCACTGAATTAATACCTCTGTGATGGATCGTGAGTGAAGTTGACAAGTATGCTTGTCGAGGATTGCCTCTGGCTCCAAAATGATGGATCCTTCATTATCTAGTTCTGGTAAAATAGTTTGTGCTCTAATGTTGGTGCTAAGAACTTTCTTTAGAGAAGAGACATGAAATACTAGATGAACACGGGAAGGAGGAAGCTCCAATTTATAAGCAACTAACCCAATCTTCTAAAGAACCTTATATGGCCCATAGAACTTTGGAACCAACTTATGACACCCTTTGAGTTTTAGGGATGATTGCTTGTATGGTTTTAGACAAAGAAAAACCATATCACCTACTTGAAAAGTGCGCTCAAAACGGTGTTGATCAGCTTGTTGTTTCATTTGATTTCTTGCCATGTGAAGATTGTCTTGCAAGATGCAAAGAATCTGATCTTAGGTTCGGAGAACCATGTCGACTGCCTAAACTGGTGAACTTCTGGGGGTGTATGGAAGGAGCACTGTCAATGCCTGACCATAGACTACTTCATATGGAGTCATTTTAGATGTAGTGTCCTAGGAGATATTGTACCACCTTTCAGCAAGAGGGAGCCACTTTGCCCACTGATGTTGTTGTTCTGAGGTGAAGCAACAAAGATAAGTTTCCAAACACTTGTTGATAATTTCAGTCTGACCATCTATTTGTGGCTGATACCCAGAACTCATCTTCAGTTTGGTGCCAGTGTGTCGAAATAATTCTGTCCAAAAATGACTGGTGAAAGTTGCATCATGATCTGAGACAATGGAAGAAGGTATGCCATGAAGACAAAAGATCTGGTCAATGAAAATTTGTGTGACTAAGTAGATAGTATAGGGATGGCTGAGGGCACAAAAATGACTATATTTGGAGAGGCGATCAACCACAACCAAGATCACTATCTTCCCTCCAGATTTAGGGAGCCCCTCAATGAAATCCATATAAATATCTATCCAAATCCGTGTAGGGATGGGCAAGGGTTTAAGTAATCCAGGAAGGAGTGTCGTTTCACCCTTGTTGCATTGGTAGGTATCACATGCAGCCACCATCTATTGAATTTCCCTTTTCATTCCCTTCCAAAATAAGTTACACCATGCCCGCTCATAAGTTTTGAGGAACCCAGAGTGTCTTGCTGATGGAGAAGCATGGAGTTCATAAAAGACAGCCTGCTAAAGATCTGTGCTCTGGGGAAGCACCAAATGACCCTTGTATCATAGATAAGAACCATCCCAATAGTAATGCAGTACAAAAGAAGGGTTATTGCCCAATTGTTGAATGATTTGAGATAATGAAGAGTCATTGACATAGCCCTACTGGATAGATTCCAACCAATTTGGAATAGGCATAGACATAGCTGAAAGAGAATCTTGGTCATCAAATGTGTGAGAAAGAGCATCCGCCACCATATTATCCTTACCCTTCTTGTAAGTGATCTCATAGTAGTAACCCATGAGTTTACTAACCCATTTCTATTGTTCTGGGGAGGAGACCCGTTGTTCCAAGAAATATTTCAGACTCTGGTGATCAGTCTTGATGCAAAAATGATTCCCTAGTAGGTATGGCTGCCACTTCTATACTACATGCAAAATATGTTACAAGTATGGGTCTAACTAGTGTTGTCATTGATGTCAACATACTCCTATTGCATTAATGATAAGGATTGGATGAGCTGTGTATTGAGGATATTGAGAAAATTAGTCTCAATCAGGAACAATGAAGAATAGTGAAGATAGTAAGGTAAAAGTCCAAGATAAGATGAGGATCAGAGGATACGGTTTAAAGGGTTTGTAGATATGTGTCTTAAGATGATCTAGTAAAGATTTTAGAGGTCTGTATGAAGATCTGAAAAAGTTGTGGCTGTTCAAGTAAAACTAGTTCCGGTAGGTGCTCAATGGAGACAGAGTGATACAGATAGGTCCGGTGAGATCCAGAAATGCATTATCCTATTCTGCAGATTTGAGGGAGTGTTAAGCAAGTCTTTATGGAGTGTCAACTTGATTGGTTCATGGTTTGAAGGTCCACAAGCATCTATTCCTTTGTGGCAGTAATGATAGACTGTGTTCTTGAGTTTCCGGATGAAGGAGAGAAGGATTTTAGTAAGTAGATGAAGTGTGGATGTTCTTGGTGATTCAGGTAGGCTTGTGGAGGTCTTTCTATCATGTCTAGTTTATGTTGGTGGTCCACATTGAAGTTAGAGCTCACAATTGAGGAATAACTTCTGGATGATGGTGTTCTTCCTGAGACTGGCTGACCGGATGAGTTTTACATCTTGTGGATGTTCTTGTAGATGTTTGCCGACTTAGATGATTATTCCTAAGTTGATGTCTTGTATAAATAAGGGATTGTGAAGTCATTTCAAAGGTGTCCTTGTGGAGATGAGAGTGTGGTAGCGAGGAGAAGAGCGAAAGGTAGAGCAGAAGTATTGAGCTTCAATGGAATTGAATCAAGCATATGAAGATGCTATTTTCTAGTTCAAGTAGGTGATACATATTTTCTTGTAGAAAGTGTGTCTCTTGTAGGTAGTGTGCCTCTTGTGAGTAGTGTGCTCGGGCAGTGAGCCCTAATTGGCATGTGCCATTTGTTTTTTCTATTCTTCTAACAGAGAATACAATCTTAGGTTAATCACACCGTGGTTTTTCCCTTAACCGGGTTTTCCACATCAAAATCTTGGTGTCTCATGTGTTGATGTGTTTATGCTCTTGATTCATTGCATTATGTTTCCATGATTGATTTATTATTATGCTGCTGAATTGCAAAGTGGAGTTAAGTGTTTAATTGGAAGAAAGTTTTGTACAACTGATTCACCCCCCCTCTTAGTTGTCTGCCCTAAGTCTAATAATTGGTATCAGAGCCAAGTTCATCTGAAAGGAACTTAACCACTTGAGGAGATCCAAGATGACATCTTACAAGAAGGATAGTCCAAAGTTTGATGGAACCGATTTTAATCTTTGGAAAGGTAGCATGAAATGTCACTTGCAATGTATGGGAATGGCATACTAGACCATGGTTACAACAAAGTATACACCTCCACAGGGTGGTCCGAAAGCCCCAAATGAAATCACAGATGCTGAAAACAATCTACAAACTATATAAGCTCTTCTAAGTGCATTATCTAATTTAGAGCTCTCAAATGTTATTAACCTACCAACTGCTTTTGATATTTTAGAAAAACTGGAACTTCTACATGAAGGAGACAAGTATGTTAAATGTGCAAGGCTACAAAGTTTGAAAGGGAAATTTGAAAACCTGAAGATAAGAGATGATGAAAATATTACTACTTTTATGCCAAGAGTAAATGAGATTGTTTGTGGAATTAGAAATGCTGGTGAAGTCTTGGATGAAGATGAGATTGTTGGCAAAATTCTCAGATCCCTCCTTGCTTCTTACAAAATCAAGGCTACTGCCATTGAATAATTTAGAGCCCATACAACTATCACAAGAGATCAATTGGCTGGTAAATTAGCTACATTTGAAATGAGTGAGTTTGGAGATGCCCCTCCTAAGACTAAATCTGCATTCAAAGCCAGTGCCTCTGTGAAAGGTAAACAAAGGTTTGATCTAGGAGAGAACTCTTCAAGGAAACTATCATGGTATGAAAAAGAAAGAAATGGCCTGGAAGAAGAAGAAGTTGAAACTGCTCAACTTGAAGCTCTTATTGCAAAAAGACTACCAAGAGGATTTGGTAAGTATGAAAGAAAATTGCCTTCTAAGTGTTTTAACTACAATAAGATTGGTCATTTTGCCTCAAAGTGTCCAGAAAGATTTTCAAGGTCAAATCCTAACGGATCAAGGTTTTAAAAGAACTATTACTATGTTCATGAGGAAGATGATAATGAAGGGGTAACAAATGATGAATTAGAGACAAGAAACAAATCTGGAAGTGATTGGGTGTTTATTGCCATCAAGGAAGAAGAACCATTGTCCTCTGAATCTGTCAATCATAAAGTTGTAGAAAGAGCTCTGGCTGCCCAAGTTGAAGAAAAGGATGATTGGGTCATTGACAGTGGTTGCTCTCATCATATGATAGGTGACAAAAATAAGTTCATAGATTTGGAAAGGTATGAAGGAGGAGTGGTAAAATTTGGTGATAATTCTACTGGTAGAATCAGAGGAAGAGGAACTATTTCTTTTGATGGAAGGAACAAAACCGGTAATGTACTATATGTTGAAGGTTTGAAGCACAATCTTCTCAGTGTTGGATAGTTGGTGGACAAAGGCTATGATCTCTGGTTCAAGAATGGAAAATGCAAGATCTTTGAAAGTTCCAGAATAGAGATTGCATCTAGTACCCAAACTAAAGGTAATATCTTCTACTTGGTTGGTACTAGTAAAAGTTGCTTATTTGTTCAAGTTGATCAGAGTTGGTTATGGCATAGGAGAATGTGTCATGTGAATTTTGATAATATCATCAAGATAAGCAATACTCAAGTTGTAAGAGATCTTCCAAAATTGGTGAAACCTACAAATAGCTTGTGTAAAGAATGTCAGTTGGGTAAGTTGAGCAAAGTCGCATTCAAGAGTAAGGAACTGTCTTCTACCAGATTATTGGACTTAGTTCATACTGATCTTTGTGGCCTGGCAAGAACCAAGAGTGTGCAAGGTGATAGATACTTCATGTTACTAATTGATGACTATTCCCAGATGATGTGGGTAACCTTTCTGAAAGAGAAATTAGAAGCTCTTGAGAAATTCAAAATATTCAAGGCTATGGTAGAGAATGAAACTAGATTAAAACTGAAATGTCTGAGGTTTGATAGAGGTGGGGAATTCACATCCGATGAGTTCTTAGAGTTCTGTGAGAAACATGGAATAAAAAGACAGTTATCTGCTCCTATGACTCCACCGCATAATGGAGTAGTGGAAAGAAAGAACCAGACCATCCAGGAAGCTTCTAGGACCATGATGAAGGAAGAAAATGTTCCTCAGATCTATTGGAGAGAAGCTGTCAGCACTGCAATCTATACTCTCAATCGAGTTCAAATCATAAGCAATACCGGTAAGACTCCTTATGAACTTTGGTTTGCCATCACTCCTACTGTAAGGTATTTCAGAGTTTTTGGTAGAAAATGTTACATTAAAAGAGATGAAGATCTAGGCTTTGATGCTAGAAGTGATGAAGGAATATTCTTGGGTTACTCTACTCAAAGCAAAGCATACCGGTGTTATAACAAGAGACTGAGAAAGATAATAGAAAGTACAAATGTGAAGGTTGATGAGGGAATTGAGAAACCCTCAAGGTTTTATGAATATGATGAAGATGATCAGAATGGTGTTCTGATTCAAGGAGCCCAAACCTCTTCTGAAAGTTAGATTCAAATTGATCTGGTAAATCAAGAAGAAGAGATGAGTTTCAATGAGCCTGATCAAGAATCAAAAATGCAAGAACTCCCAAAGTTCTAAGGTATGTAAGACTGAACCACTCTGAAGATTAGATCATAGGTGACTAAAGCAAAGGTGTACAAACTAGAAGGAGAATCGCTCAAAATTCAAATGAGTATTGTCTGATTTCAAAGATTGAACCTAAGACAATAAATGAAGCCTGCAATGATGAAAACTAGACCAAAGCAATGGAGGAAGAGTTGATGCAAATTGAGAAAAATCACACTTGGGTTCTTGTTCCCAGACCTAGAAACAAGAATGTGATTGGAACCAAATGGGTCTTTCAGAACAAACTAAATGAAGTTGTTGAAGTAATCAGAAATAAAGTCAGATTGGTCTGCAAGGGCTATTCTCAAATAGGAGTTGATTTTGAAGAAACTTTTGCTCCGGTGGCAAGAATTGAAGCAGTTAGATTATTTCTTGCATTTGCTGCCTTCAAAGATTTCAAAGTATATCAGATGGATGTCAAGTCTGCCTTCCTAAAAGGTAATAGGAGGTAGTTGCACTAAGTTTTGTGGATGAAGCAAATGCTAAGAGACATAAGAGTGGAGTATGAGGATCCTATCACAATCTTCTATGATAATTCAATTGCAATAAATATATCTAAGAATCTAGTGTTGCATTCAAAGACTAAGCATATATCTATCGAGTTTCATTTTCTAAGAGAGAAAGTGCACAAGAATGAAGTCAGATTGGAGTTTGTGCCTTCCAAGGATCAGATTACAAATATCTTTACTAAACCTCTACCTAAGGACTCTTTTGAGTATCTCAGGGAGAAGTTAGGGGTTATTGTCCCTCCAGTGATGAGCTAAGGTGTACTAATGTGCATCAGTCTGGTAGATATCACAGTCATATCTTATGATCTGGATTGATGATGGGGAGCTGCCACTCAGGGGGAGCAGCAGGTATGATTTTGAAGTGGTGGAATTGCAAGTATGTGCCTTTTGCCATTGATGTCAAAGGGGGAGAAAAGACATATGAAAAATAAGTAGTTGTTGATCATAGGGGGAGCAGTAAAGGGAGAGAAGACATGTGAATGATAGGGGGAGCTGTGATAGTAAGGAGAAGTTCTTGTCTTAATGATCAAAATAGTTTTTCACATCATATGTTGCCATCAATGACAAAGGGGGAGATTGTTGCAAGTATGGGTCTAACTAGTGTTGTCATTGATGTCAACATGCTCTTGTTGCATTAATGATAAGGATTGGATGAGCTGTGTATTGAGGATATTGAGAAAATTAGTCTCAATCAGGAACAATGAAGAACAGTGAAGACAGTAAGATAAAAGTCCAAGATAAGATGAGGATCAGAGGATGCGGTTAAAGGGTTTGTAGATATGTGTCTTAAGGTGATCTAGTAAAGATTTTAGAGGTCCACATGAAGATCTGAAGAAGTTGTGGCTGTTCAAGTAAAACTAGTTCCGGTAGGTGCTCAGTGGAGATAGAGTGATACAGACAGGTCCGGTGAGATCCGAAAATGCATTATCCGGTTCTATGGATTTGAGGGAGTGTTAAGGAAGTCTTTATGGAATGTCAACTTAATTGGTTTGTGGTTTGAAGGTTCGCAAGCATCTATTCCTTTGTGACAGTAATGACAAACTGTGTTCTTGAGTTTCTGGATGAAGGAGAGAAGGATTTTAGTAAGTAGATGAAGTGTGGATGTTCTTGGTGATTCAAGCAGGCTTTGGAGGTCTTTGTATCATGTCCAGTTCATGTTGGTGGTTTGCATTGAAGTTGGAGCTTGCAATTGAGGAATAACTTCCGGATGATGGTGTTCTTCCTGAGACTGGCCAACCAGATGAGTTTTACATCTTGCGGATGTTCTTGTAGATGTTTGCCGACTTAGATGATTATTCCTAAGTTGATGTCTTGTATAAATAAGGGATTGTGAAGTCATTTCAAAGGTGTCCTTGTGGAGATGAGCATGTGTTAGTGAGGAGAAGAGCGAAAGGCAGAGTAGAAGTATTGGGCTTCAATGGAACTGATTCAGGCATGATGAAGATGTTATTTTCCAGTTCAAGTAGGTGATACATATTTTCTTGTAGACATTCTATCTCTTGTAGGTAGTGTGCCTCTTGTGAGCAGTGTGCTCAGGCAGTGAGCCCTAATTGGCATGTGCCATTTGTTCTTTCTATTCTTCTAACAGAGAATACAATCTTGGGTTAATCACCCCATGGTTTTTCCCTTAACCGGGTTTTCCACATCAAAATCTTGGTGTCTCATGTGTTGATGTGTTTATGCTCTTGATTCATTGCATTATGTTTCCATGATTGATTTCTTATTATGCTGCTGAATTGCAAAGTGGAGTTAAGTGTTTAATTGGAAGAAAGTTTTGTACAACTGATTCACCCCCCTCTCAGTTGTCTGCCCTAAGTCTAACAAAATAGCCATCATTTCCTTCTCATATGTAGAGAGTACTAAATTCTTACGAGAAAGGGCTTTGCTGGTGAACACAATGGGATGTTCATCTTGAAGGAGAACAACACCAAGTCCATTGTCGCAAGCATCACTCTCAATAGTCAAGGTCTTGGAAAAATCTGGCATGGCTAGAATGGGTGTAGTACACATAGCTTGTTTTAGTTTTTCAAATGCACACTAAGAAACATGTGTCCAGATAAAAGCATCATTTTTTAACATAGCTATTAATGGAGCTGTAATCTTCCTGTAATCCTTGACAAACTTGTGATAGTAGCCAGTCAGTCCCCAAAAACCATGGAGGCTCTTGAGTGTCTGAGGATGCAACCAATTTTTCATGGCATCTATTTTTGCAGGATCCACTTGAACCCCTTGGGCTCAAACAATATACCTGAGATACTCCACTTCCTCCTGGCCAAAAACACATTTAGACTATTTTGCATAGAGATGATGATTATAGAGAAGTTGCAATATGATATCTAGATGTTGGAGATGCTCAGCCCATGTTTTACTATAGATGAGGATATCATTGAAGAAGAACATAATGAATTTCTACAAGTAGGTCCAAAATAATTTATTCATCAATGCCTGGAATGTTGAAGGGGCATTAGTGAGGCCAAAGGGCATGACCAAAAACTTATAGTGGCCATCATGTGTGTGGAAAGTCATTTTAGAGATATCATCATCATGAACCTGAATTTGGTGATACCTAGAACAAAGATCCAACTTGGAGAAAAAATGAGCGCCATGAAGCTCATCAAGAAGCTCATCAAGAAGCTCATCAATAACATGAATCAGAAACTTATATTTGATTGTGATGTGATTAAGTGCTCAGAAGTCAATGTAGAGGTGCCATGACCCATCTTTTTTTTGGACAAGAAGAACTGATGAAGAAAAGGAACTGTTACTAGGGAGAATAATACCTTGCTACAGTAAGTCTCGAATGAGCATCTCAATCTCTGTCTTTTGGTGAAATGGGTAGTGGTAGGGCCTTATGCTGGGAGGAATGCTTCCAAGAAGGAGTTCAATACAGTGATCCTCTAGTCATGAAGGTGGTAATACCACTGGTTCAGCAAAGACACATGCATACCTATCCAAAATTAGTTGTAGATTAGAAGGAGTAGTGGAGACCATAGATGGTTGCATCTGAATGGAATGGAGCTGAGTGATGAGACCATGTGAATTCTTCTTAAGAAGTTTTTCTATGTGATGTGAACTTATGATACTGAGAGACCCCAGTTGTAAGCCCTTCAATGTGTGTTTTTTTCCCATTGTCTGAAAACTACATCCAAAGTTCAGCAAAATCCCATAAGATGGGTCCAAGTGTGCGTAACCATTGGCAACACAAAACCACATCACATTTGCCTAAGGGCAAGGCAAACATGTCAGAGCACAAGTTATAATCTCCAATCGAGATATGCACATTGTGACACTTCCCTTTACAAGGTAGTGTGAGCCCATTAGCAATCATGACTTCAAAGCTGGGGCAAGGATGGACAAAATAATCAGCATGTTTGGCAATCTGAGGGTTAATGAAGTTATGAGTGCTACCAGAATCAATGAGTATTGTAAGAGGGAGCTTCTTGAAGTAACCCTTGACCCACATGGTTTGTGGGGTGGTGACTTTTACTAAAGCATTGAGAGAGATCTCTGGGTGGTCTTCCTGGGAAGCAGGGTCAACAAGCGGTTGCTGTGTTTCGACTTAATCATCTAATGTATCCTAAGCATCTGCATAAACTTCTGTTTCAGGTGGAGAATCCACATCCAAGAGATAGAGCTTTTGCTCAACACATCTATGACTCCGAGTGAATTTCTCTTCACAATTATAACAAAGCTCTTTTTCCCTACATGCCCGCATCTCTACTTTAATCAAATGCTTGATAGGAGCTAGCATTATTTGAGGTCTTTGGGAAACCGTATTTTTGAATGGAATAAAATTGTATTTGGATCGCTGTTGAGCTGTGATCTTGTCCTTTGCCAACTTAGCCAATCCTAGGGCTTCCATCATTGTGCTAGGATGGAATATTTTAACCTCAGATCGAATTGCATCCTTTAGACCACTGACAAAACAACTCCTAAAGAAATCATTAGACAATCCCTCTGTGTGATTGGCTAGTTTTTCAAATTCTATCTGATATTCTCTCACAGTTCCTATTTGGTGAAGTTTAGTGAGTGGTCCTGTGAAGTCATCAAAAGCACTAAGGCCAAATCGTTGCAAAATGAGTTTGCAAAAATATGTCCATTTTGGCTCTTCATGAGCCTTGATGTACCAACAGAACCATTGAAGGGCTTCATGTTGCAAATGAAAGGATGTAAGTGGGACTTTGTTGACATCAAAAATATTATACAGACTAAAATATTATTCTTCTCAGTATATCCATCGAATTGGATCATCACCATTGAAGCGAGGAAAATCAAGCTTCGGCCCACAAAAATTATTGGAAGAAGAAAACCCCATTTCTACCGAAGACTCTGGCTACCATCTGTTGTTTATGGCTAAATGTTGAAGATTGAGGCCAAGAATTTTTTTCATTCAGATCTTGGAGTTTGGTCTTGAGGGCTGCAATTTCATCCTCCATGTTTTTTGATCCTGTGCGGGTTACAACCATAGCTAGGAGATTTTTTTTTCAGGGGAGGGGGAATGGGTACAAAAACAAAAATAGAAACAATTTTAGTAAAGAAAAATTTGGATTTGGGGAAAACTGCGATGGGTAATTGGGGTTTGACTAGGTTTTGGACACTTTCTGAGGGAAAGGGAAATAGAAAATGGGGATTTTAGAAGCAGGGTGAAGGAATGGGAAAATTTGTCCAAGAAGGACAAAGGAGCAGAAATATGAAATGAACACTGTGGTAAAATTTGAAGGCTATTGGGTAAGAATCGAAGAAGTTAAGGTAAACCCTAAAAATAGACAAATGTGGGATTTCTGGCTTTGATAAGTGGAATTTGGGATAGGGTCCTCAAGGAAGGAAATATACAGAATGAAATTCAAGGGGTTCCAATGAATTTTGAGGGGAAATAGAGCTAAAGTAAGGAAGATATGGAAAAAAAATGGATTTTATTTTTATTTTTTTCTGGAAATGATCTGTCAACTGCTTTAGATGGATTCAATCTATGATTTGCCAACTGCCAATAGATATGGGCCCCAAGTATGTTCAACTTCCTAAAGTTCAAGGGAATCACTCAGCCACCAATGTTGCCTAACAGCTTGTGTATTTGGGCAATACCCCTCACTCCACAGCTCAGGTAAAACTGATAACTACTTTGCCACAAACAACAACTCTTGGTTTAGCTCACAGATGGGAACTAGTCAATTAGGTAGGGGCCATTGTCCTTTTCACTGATAGGTCCTCTCAATGGACCAGCTACTTCGGGGTTCCTGTGGTACTCCTCACGATGAGTTTTAGGGCTATGCCCAGACACTTCCCATAGTTAAGCATATAGGGATATTTCCTGATCTAAACCTACAATTGAAATGAACAATACAGATGCAAAAAAGAAAGAACTAATGCAATAATCACAGCGCCTAGAGGCCACTGCAGAAAAAAAATTTGGCAAAAATTCCACCCAGTGAGCCTAAGAAAGCGTGCCGATACCAGATGAGAGGAACCTCCTGCAACAATATAATGAAAAATGCATAAAATAACAAAAATAGTAGAAACACAGAAGGAATTTATTGATTACAGGCTACTTCTAGGGGGCAACCTCCTTTGAGAAAGCTCAATACAATAAATTTGTGGATGCCTTCATTGGCCTCAACATGTACTTATATAGTAAGTCTAATCTAGACAACTATTACTTCCCATGAATGTGGGATAATACAATATACTCACGAGATGACTTACAAAGCATATGCATCCAAAAATAATATACTAACAAAGTAAAGAGAAGGGTTAAACATGGTTTCCTAACATAAGAATGCTCCAACTAGAATTCAACATGAAAGTAAACCCCTGCTAGAAATGTTGAGAAATAAGAATTCTTTGGATGAGGTCAAAAAAGTCATGGAAGAAATTGTTGCTCAAAGAGGTATTGCTTTTGAAATATTGTCATCAGTGTTGCAAGGTGTGACCCTTGGTCTTCTTGTTCAGTGCTGCACTGCGGTGGTTTATGACAAGGGCTTAACCGCCTCCCATGCTTGTTAAGTCAAGTGGTTGTATCAGGTATTAACAGGTCGATCTTTTGGTGCAACGACAACTAACAGTTGGTATCAGAGCTGAGGTCACAGGTTCAAACCCTGTGCTTGTGCTAGGGGGGATTGTTGCAAGGTGTGACCCTTGGTCTTCTTGTTCAGCGCTGCGCTATGGTGGTTTGTGACAAGGGCTTATCTGCCTCCCATGCTTGTTAAGTCAAGTGGTTGTATCAGGCATTAACAGGTCAATCTTTTGGTCAACAGCAACTAACAATTAGAAATAATGGGATTGCATCCAATTCCACAAACACAAAGATAGGAAGAGGTGGCAATCAAGAGATACAACAATTTCTATACAAGAGCTACTCAAATATCTATGTATACAAAAATTCCAAAGAATCTAAGAGATGCCTGTACAGAGGAACAATGGTTGCAATCAAAAATTTATGCCTTTTGGTCTATGAGGAAGGATCTCGTTGATTCAAATGCTACTACAGACTTCAAATAAATCTCAGAAGATGAAGAGTTCAGCAAATTGTGGGATATAGAGCATCCATCTAAAGCTCAAGCAACTAATGTTGAAAGTGATGATGAGGAGGAAGACCAACCCAGAGATCTTAGTGCCTATGCATTCAAACCTCTTATGAGTGAGACCACAAGACAAACATATAATATAGGGGCATCAATAGTCCAAAAATTGGGTTATGACGGTGGTGGTTTGGGACCCACAGGACAAGGCATTTGGATGGTACTAGGGTAAACCCTAGAAAACCTAATGACCTTTGAGGAATTGGAGCTAATAAATAAGACAAAGGGCATACATATACACATAAGGAGATTAGTTTTATTCCAGATTTAGATCCTCAGAGTGAGATACAATCACAAAAAGTACCACAAGAGTCTTCTGATCTACATGTTTCTCATTCTTTTCCTACAGGAGATGGTGGACATTCTAGTGCTACTAGTGGCAAATTTGGCGATGGTATAGGTAATAGTAGTAGTAGTGGTCAGCAAGAGCCGCAACAATAAAATCAAAAGAGGCCAACAATAACATTAGATGATACTATAGACAAACTTAGAGAACAAGGCCTTGTGAAGACTAAGAGGCAAAAGATTATGATAGGTTTTGATTCCCCATCCACATCAAAGGAATTGTTTCCAGAAGGCACCCCCCTCCTATCGTTAGTGTGACTAGGATAGGAATGGCTAATCCTCAGCCTTAATTAATTAGAATTTTCCCCAACACTACAACATCTCTTTCACCATTGAAAGTTATGTCAGTAGTCACATTTTTTTATTACAAAGTTGAGTTTAAAAAGAAAGCAAATATATCTAAAAGACACAAAAGAATGTGCTAGAGATAGAGAGTACTGCAACTTTAGAGCTTGCAACAACCAGGGTATTGCCTAAATTTGACCTAGAAACCAAAAAATGGAATACATGATTGTTGTGCGCAAAGTTCAAGATAAGCTAGAGGATCAGATGCAATGCTCTGACTATGAGGTGAGCACCATCCAAGTGGATTTTTCTGGAATGAAATTTTTTGACAAAATTAATGTATCAAAAATAAATAACAAAGTGGTATACACATCATTACTAAAGCATGAGAGAGAAAAAAAAGGTATGGTTGTTTTTAATTTCCTGGTAACCTTGTTTAATATATTGTCTAAAAATCAAAGTTGTAATATACACAGGTTCTAGTAATTAAGTTACAATAGAAAGAAAATATATTTAATGATGTTATTTCCATTCATATTGATCATTTTCATTTGAGTTTATGATTTACGTAACAAGTTGCAAGCTCAAATAGAAAATTTATAGGTAGACATTGAAAATGAATAAGCCAAGAGGAAAGCAGCAGAGAGCATGACCAAACAATTAGAGAAAAGGATAAAAAAAAGTGTCTCTACATCTTCAAGTGAAGTGAATAAACATACAAAGGTGGAAGTGAATAACCTGAAGAAAATTTTAAGTGAAATGATAAATAATTATGATAATGAAAAAGCTAATTCAGGAAAATTACAACAATCCCTGAATGAAGCCAATGTCCAACTACATGAAGCAATAAAAGGATAGTTGTGGGAAGGAAATGTGGAGAAAGAGAGAAAAACCTCTAAAAATTTGTAGATAAAACTAAGGAATGTAGAAAATGAAATAAAATCCTTCCAAAACAAAGTATCTAAATTTTATAGAAACACAATGTTTATATAAAACATAAAATTTGGGAGAAAATAATAAAGAGGATTGATGATTTGTCTAAATGGTTTGAATACACTGATGATCTACTATTTTGTAGCAATTCAATGAAACAATACATTTCTGAAAATGGAGACATGGAAACTTCAAGACAATCAGATGCATGAAAATTTTTGCAATCAATCTACAAAACTAGTGACAAAGAATTAGAATCCAAAGGAATTCAGAACCATATTGATGCCACAATAAAGGCCTCATCTATCATTCAAAAATGTATGAAGCTGGAAGATGCACAAGTTCTTTTGGATGAAGCTATGATGTTGACAAAGAGGCTACAAACAAAGGAAGAATACTTGAAAAAGCTTGTTTTACCGATGGATTTTGACCCATCATACTAATACATTGGAAAGGTTGCTTCCAAAAAGGAGGATACAATGAAGTTGGATAAGGACCAGTTTCCTCAAAATCTTGACGAGGCAAACTTTTTGGATTGTATCAAACCACTGATAACCTTGAATGCAACTTTGATTGATACATTCAAGTCAAGTACCATTTTCAATTATAAATTTTTAACACACTTACAACTCTGGGGTGTGTGCAAGAAGTTGAGTCCACTTTTTGGCCAAAAAGTGGAAGTGTTTTCCCTGATTTTTAGAATTTGTCACATTTGACCTAAAACTTTGAAGCACTTAAAGATGGAATCTTTGAAAAAGTCAGTAAATATGAAATGTAGTACTCGGAGTCTAGTTTCCAAATATGTAATTTTTTTCAATACCCAGATGATAAAAATTGAATTTTAATAGGCATTTCTAAAAACCATTGTTTAAAAGTCAATTTTTTTACTATACCTTGCATGTGTACATCATCTATATTTTGACCTAAATAATCATATTTTCCTAAATCCTTTTGGGAAAAGATTTGTAATTCAATGAAGCACGTTTTCCATATTTTTTTTAAAAATTTTATTGAATATTTTTTTTTTAATTTTTTATTGGCCATTTTTGGTGTTTTAAAAAATCACCGTGTATGTCACGCATAAGATGACCTAAACTTATCATTTTTTGAATTTTTTTTTCAAATTGAAAAGAATTGTCTGATGTACATTTTCGTACAATTTTTTTACAAAAAATTATTTTGATAAAAAGTTATTAAAATATTAAAAAACCCTGATAATTCAAGTTTATGGACCTGTTTCATCAGAAATTAATTGAAAAATAGAAAAATAATCCAATTGTAAAAAAAATTATATATTTGGAATCTACACTGTCTCGTCTATAATGGGTTTCAATTTTGTCAAAAAATTATGCAAAAAAGGCCTTCAGACATATGCCCAAAGTCACTATTTTATTGTGACATTGACATGACCTTCAACTTGCAGGTCAAACCAGGTCCAAAGCCAAGGGTCGAGTTCCCAAGCCTTTTTTTTGACCCAAAATCCATAGCAAAAATCAGGTTAGAAATTCAAATTTTATGAAACGGGATCCCGTTATGAAATGGGATCCCGTTTTAAAAGCAAAAATCAGATTGAAAATTCAAATTTTATGAAACGAGATCTTGTTATGAAATGGGATCCTGTTTTAAAATGGGATCCCATTTCTAAATGGGATCTTGTTTTGGTTTACCCGATTTTGGGTTTTTTTCTAAGTCTGAAACTTCCACCTTAAGTGGACTCATCTTTGTACATTTACCCTCTGTTACCATGAGTTAAGACATATTGCACTTCCATTAGATGAAGAGTGGAGCACACTACAATAGCTGATAAAATGATATAGTAATATGTGTTTCCAACAGAGCATTGTGCAAAGTTGTTGTTGAGCAAGTTATTACAAATTCTAAATGTAATACTTCTATGTATTCCTTCATTTGAAAATCAATATAAGACTGAAATCCATTTGTGTTCAAATTATCTGTATTATTTAATTACCTACTTGAGGAAAACTCTGGCTTCTACATACACATTAAATATTTGCTAATGTTGTATATTAATATCCTACTGTTGTTGATTACTATACATTTAGTTGAATGCTTGTAAAACTTATCAGTATCACACAATAATAATATGGAAATACAAATTTTTTAAATCAAAAATGAAAAATGTACATCACTGATAGAAAAATAAAATGTCATCAACATTTTGGTGTCTAGAACATGAAATACAATATAAATACCTAGTAACTATTAAATCCCTTCAAATTACCAAATCATCTCATCATCCTGATTCTCCCCCCTCTAGCCATGATATCCAATGCCATCCTGATCATGTTCTTCATTTTCTTCTATCTCCATATCTCCACTTAAGATCATCTCATCAACACCACTACAACTACATGTGGTATTCATCATGTGTGATGTTATTGTTTGAAGTGTTGCACAACCTTCTTCTTTCACATAAGGACCTCTAGATTGCAAGTGCCCTTTCAAAAGCAAAACCCTAGATATCATGTCTAGTTGTATACATTCTCAAGAAATTTTCCAAACTCTTATCAAGTTTGTTTCTTATCTTTGATTTCAAGAACCCCAATGCATTGAAAACTCGGTCATCCTCCACTGACCCCAATATCATGGTTTGACATAAATTAGTAATTTTGAAATATTCTGATAATGCATCACACAATATTTTACTTTGACTTAAGGTTGCCCAAAACTTTATTATCGATCCATCTTGGTAGGGAGCCTCCATGAGTTTAAAGTGTTCCTTCATTGAACTTGAAAATTAAGATGATTGCTCTGTAAGCTTAGTTTTATTTATAATTCCTTCTATTTGTTGTCCATTGAATTCTATACTTTTGCAAAAATGATTTATTAAGGTCTTTCTCTTGTTGTGAAATCACTTGGATGATTGTTGACCCAATATTGAGAATACACTATAGACATGGATTCAAGCAGTTCATTGTGAGGGAATCAATCTCTAATCTCTGAGGAAAGAGATTTCACAATATTATTTAAAGTAGTACTTACAAAATTAACAATCTTGTCAAAAGATTCCCTTGTAACATGTTCTTCTCTGATAGTGCACCTGACCTTGTTAAAATAGTGCATTGTTATCTCAAATCCCTTTACAGAGAAACATAAATCCCTGCTATCATTAAACTGTAAAAAAATAGCACGATTAGTCACATTTGTTATCAAGTGCTAGTTGCTAAATTTTAGACTTATGAAGTACCGATCTGATAGATATAGATTATCGAGGGTCATGCATATCGTTCTATGCAGTCTAGTATATTCTGAAATATACATAGTTCTTTCTTGGGATTTTTTCACAAACATGTTCATTTCCTTCAGCATGGGAAGAATACTAGAAAAAATGAAGAGTGTCTTTATGTCACTTAACCTATGTAAGAGGTTAGGAACCCTACCAATTGTGAAGTGATTGTCATATATTACACTAATCAAGAATTGATATTCTGCTAAAACTCTTTTTGCTAGTTCATGCAAGGAGATCCATCTGGTATCAAAATCCTTAAGAATCTTGTTTCCTATAGTTATTCCCTCAGCAAAATTTTGAAATTCCAAAAACTATTTGGGACTTTGGTAGAAGTATGAGTAGAGCTCGCGGACTAGATCTTCAACTTTTGATACTACAAGAAACTTGCTCACCATTTTAAATGCTAAATTCATCCTGTGGGCCATGTAGTGAATGCCAATCATGTATGGTGAAATATAAGTTTGTAGCTTTACACACAGACTGTTCCTATGACCTTCCATTACTAAAGCTCCATCTACCCCTATACAAACTAACTTTCTGGTAATTTGGTAGTCATCGATACCTCCAATTTCATTCAAAGATTTCTTAACTAGATCAAACAGATTTTGTGATGTTGCATTCTCATTCATTTTATAAACAAAGAGTAGATGAGGTTGGCAGACATGATTTGCCATAGTATATGCATGCATACATACCTTAGAAGTATTATCTATTGTTGTAACTTCATCTAAAGATAATGCAATAAAAGTTTAATCTTTTATTTTTCCTATAAATCCTGTTTTTCCACCTCAACAAGACAACTTGCCCATTCCCATCCACTATTTATTAACCAATGTGTTTTAGGAAATTTAGGAACAACCATAAAAGATAATAAACTATTATATTCTAGGTAGTCTATCATAGGACACCCCCTGGTCAAAATTGAAAAACAATACCCAATTGAACACTTTTTGCCATTTGTAACTCTCCCATCATCTTTCAAAATTGAGATTCAATTGAACCTCTGCCTGCATGAATCTTCACCTTTCTTTGCATATGCGCATCATATTCGAGGGTATTCTTTAACCCTTCCCTTGGGTCTCCTCTGTAGTTCTCTTTCCCTATGGTGATAGACCTCTTTCTACCCCAGAGACTCCTTGTTTCTATGGAAAACTATGTTGTGATGGCTAGTTTACTATCTTTGGAGGTTGGAAAGCTCTGCAATCTCTGGATATCTCTTAATGGTGATTTATTTTCTTAAAGGAGGGTTAATTTATTTCAATTGATTTGAATTAATGGTTCAGTCATAATCATAGGGGATGATTTGACACTCTAGACTGGAGGTATCAGCCTGACAATTAAGGCAGCATGCATGGGTTGAAAAAGGAATGATGGCAAGGGGATGTGTCTAAGTATTTTGCAGCAAAATAGAAATGACAAGATAGGTAGTAATTAACTAACTTGAGCAAATTACCTAGATCACTTTTCATGATGATTACTCGATGTACTTGGACTGTTGCACCACCGCTTTAATGAGGTGCAATGGTGACTTTGCATGTGTAGCCTCCTCATTTCATGTAGTGATATCAGCATCATGCGGTCTAAAATCCTTCCTGTAGATAGATTTGAAAGTGACATGTTGGCATATGACATCATGAGGTTACACCTGCATGACATGCACTGGCAGCTACAAAATGGTTGTCTTATGTGGGTTTCCTTTTTGAGAGTGGAGGATGAGTCATGTTGACCTCATCAATGTTTTGTCCCCACTTGATGCTTGGAGAGGTGGGTCCCCATACCTTGAAATGCTTCCAAACTTCATGAAGTGTCGGGGGTGCTTCTAGTCTGCTTTAGAGATGTATCTTGATGGCTCTTAAGGAGTGTCTGGTTAGCTCCAGAGAGCTTTTGTTGGAATCCTGCATGAAGAAGGGAACCGCCATTTACTAGTTTTTAGTCCCCTAGGCTAGAAATATATCCATTTACTAGTTTTTAATCTTTCCCTTTTTTTTTGAGAAGGGTCGTCATTTACTTGTTTTCAACCTTATATATATATCCTTAGTAGCTGGTTTTGTATAGAGCCTAATTCTATGACCATTTACTAAGAATGTGTCTTATCCTCCATCAATGGGTGCCAGCAAAACTGTTTCATTTTCATAGACTTCCCTGATTTGGTAAGGTCCCATCCAATGAGTTTGTAATTTCCCCTTAAACTCCTTGAACTTGGAATCATACAGGAGAACCCAATCCCCTTGTTGAAAGGTCCTCTTTTTGATGTCTTGATCATTCCATTGTTTCCTCTAGTACTGAATAAGTTCTATCTATTGTATGGCCTCTGTCCTAATTTCATCCAACTCATTGAGTTGAAGAATCCTATCTTGTTGTGCTATGGATAATGGCGGCCCAATGTCCAAGGAGGTCTTTAGTGTTTGCAGTTTGAATTCTATGGACAATATGGGTTTCTTTCCATAAACCAATTCATATGGTGAAAAATTGGTTGTTGAATTCCATGTGGTATTATAAGCCCAAACTAATTCAAGTAATCTGTTGGCCTAATCTTTCCTATTCATGGCCACTGTTCTTGTCAGGATGTTTTCCAGCTCTCTATTTGTCATCTCTACATGCCCATTAGCTTGGAGGTGGTAAAGTGAAGACTTCCTATGCTTAATTTGGTATAGATCTATGAAAGATTTGATTACCTAAGAAGTGAACTATGGCCCCCTTTCTGAAACTATTGATCTTGGAGCTCCAAACCTTAAGAAAATCCTATTATAAATAAAATCAGCAACTTTTTCTTCCCTTGCAAACTACAATACCTGAACTTCTGCCCATTTGGTTACATAGTTGGTGCAGACCAAAATATATTATTTTCCTGAAGAAGGTGGAGAAATTTGCCCTACAAAATCTAGACCCCATTTTTCAAATGATTCCAACACTACTTGAGGGTGTAGTGACATTTCTTGGGTGAAGGTTGGCTAACCCATCCTTTGTCACTAATCACACTGCTACACATACCTCTTGGTATCCTTATGGAGAGAGGGCCAGTAGTAACCAGCTCCCAAAATTTTGTGGATCGTTCTTTGTGAGGAATAATGTCCACCTAAGGGTTCATCATGACGTGCCCTTAATTCATTAAAGATTTCATCAGCTCTTAAACACCTACCTAAGATAAAGTTGAAACCACATTTAAATAGAAAACCATTCAACCATTTGTAAGATAAACTTTCTTTTACTAAGCATTTCTTTTGTTTTGAGGTAAAATAAGATGGAAACAAACCTGTAGCTAAGAAATTAGCTATGTCAGTAAACCAGGCTATAGTAGAAGAAACAACAAAGAGATGTTTATCTAGAATTTTATCTTCCACTAGTTGGTTTTCTCCACCTGTATGAAACCTTGACAGAAAGGCAGCAACCAAATTGAATTTTCCTAGGTTGTCTATGATAGTAATGCCAAATTCTTGCAATAGTAATAGCCATCTAATTATACTTGCACCCACTATAGGTTTGTTCATTAAGTACTTAATGGTTGCATGATCAGTATGCACAAATATTTTATATCCTATGATATAATGCCTGAATTTGTTAATAGCATATATGACTCCAAGAATTCCTTTTCAGTTGTTGTATAGTTTTTTTTTGTAGCCCGGGTAAGGTTCTTATTGATGTAGTAGATTGCATGCATACCTTCCCCTTCCTCTTTTTGTCCCAGGACTATCCCTATTGACTCATTGGAAGCATCAGTTTGTATGTGAAAGGGTAAAGTCCAATTGGGTCCCCTCAAAATAGGTGTGACATTAAGTTTCTCTTTAATGGTTTCAAATATTGATTGGCAATCCTATGTCCATAAAAAGTTAACATCCTTGGTGAGCAAAGAAAACATAGGGGCAGCTATTCTACTGTAAATTTTCTATAAATCTCCTATAGTACCCTGGATGACCTAGGAAGATTCTAACATGTGTTTGGTTCTTAGGTGAGGGTAACTGCTTTATCACTTCTATTTTGTTCTAGTCTACTTTAATTCCTTTGGCTGATATGTGATGTCCGAGGACAATCCCTTCCTCTACCATCATAAATAATTTTTCATGGCTTAAGGATAGTTGATTCTTTTCACAACATTGCAACACCTATTCTAGGTTTTTGAAGGCTCCTTCAAAGGTGTCTCCATACATAGTAAAGTCATCCATATAGACTTCCATACACTCATTAGCTAATTTAGCAAAAAAGGCTAAAACAACCCTCTGAAAGGAACTTGGAGTGTTACATAGGCCAAATGGAAGAACTCTATATGCAAAAGTTCCCCATGAACAAGTAAAGGTGATTTTATCCTAGTCCTTCAATACTACTTGAATCTAGTTATACCCACTAAATCCATCTAGGAATGAGAAGTATTTTTTCCTTACTAGGTTGTCTAGCACTTGGTCAATGAATGGCAAGGGAAATAATCCTTCTTTGTGGATTGATTTAGCTTTCTATAGTCAATACATACTCTCCACTTTCCATTCTTCTTAGGCACTATGACTAAGGGTGAAACCCATTGACTATCTGAGATAGGATATATGAATCTTGCTTGTAGTAGTTTTTCTATTTTAGTTTTAACAATATCTTTTAGGGCAAGGTTTAATCTCTTCTAGGGTTGTCTAACATGTTTGACATCTTTGGTGTATATATGATGGGTACAAATCTTAGGTAGAATGCCCTTCATATCCTAGTATTCCCAAGCAAAGGCTACTGAATGGGAGACCAAGAGATTAAGAAGTGTTTGTTCCTAGTTTCTTGCTAGCTAAGTATTGATGTTCAATGTTTTCCCAAGAAGGATCATGACCTGTTTTGTGATCTGATCCATAGATGTCCCATCCCCATATTTTGGAGTCATAGTGTTGAGAGGAAAGGAATGTGGGAGCAACATGTGAAATGTGCCCAAATCTCTATATAAGGTTCCCCAGAACAAATGATATTTGCAAGGGTACAATGGGTAGCATTCAAAAATTCTCTTTTCAAGTCTTGGGCTAATTCCATTGTTTCTCTGTCAATGAGTATGTGAGTCATATCTTTAGGTGTGTCATAATTTATCCCTTCTTCTAACTCACCCAAATGTTCCTTGATTAATGTAATCATGGTTATTAAGGCACTATTTCCCGTGTTATTAGGCTCATCTACCCACACTTTTCCTGAGTAGTGGATTGATGGTTTAGCTGAAGGATATAAGGAGATTTTCTTCAAGTCTATCCCATTGGAAATGACCATGTCTCCAAGTCTAAAATCAATAGAGGCTACTACTGTAGCCAACCATGGTCTTCCTAGGCTCTAATATCAAAAAGTCTACTATAAATTCCCATGATTTCACTACAACTAGAACATTAGTTAATACCCCTTTTGGAATAGCTACTAACTAGTCATCCAGTTGGAGAATTGTGGATGTGGCCTAGACACCAATCAGGGCTAATTTATCTAGGGTGCACACTGGCATTACGTTTATTGCTACCTCCAAATCAACCAATACATTAGATATTTCTACCCCTCAAATGTGGACAGTTATGACAGGGTTCCTAGGGTCTCCATATTTTGGGAGGAGCATCTCTCCCTCAAGAAGGTCTACTACATTTCCTTCCACCTAAATGGTGGTAGGGAAGTTTTTCTTCCTGCCCTAGCTTTTAACATAATATTGTTTGATGAATTGGTTTAGCTCAGGCGCATCCCTGATTGCTTGTAGGAGTGGAATTTCAATATTCAACTGTCTGATTTCTTGTAGAAGTTCTGATTCCATGGTAGGTTGGACTTTTTTTTAGGATGTTTTTTTGAGGGACATGTTCTCTGAGCCATTTTAGGTAAGGTGTTAGTTTTTCTACCTCCAGAGCAGCTCTGGAGTTCTTCACAGAAGTAGCTCTAGAGGTGATCTCCGGAGCTGTTCCTTTAGGAGGGGCTCCGTAGTTACCTAGGGGTTGTTCTTGTAGCACAATATTGTTAGCAATCTTCTCCTGAAGTTGAGTGGATGGGTTTTCAAGTTCCATGTCATCAGTTGCTTCAACTATAAGTGGAGGAGATGGTCTTGGTAGTACTTTCCTAGAATGTAGCTAGAGGTTATTTAAATAAATTGAGTTTACACCAACCATATTTTCTTGCTTTGTTAGGTAAACAATTGCTCCCTATTTTTTTTGTGGATTTGCTACAGGTTGAGTTGGTAAGGGTGGCTAACTAACTGGCTCATTTTGTGATTGTCCCTATGTGTTTGGGGGTCTAGTTAGTAGGGCTTGTTGTTGAGGTTGAAAACATCCCAGTTGTGATTGGTAATTTTGATTGTAACCTTGCTGATGACCCCACTGAGTTTGCATGTTTTGTGACCCATATTGTGATGGAAATTATTGTGCCCATTGTTGGTTTACCCAAGGTTGATTTTGTGACTACTAGTTTTTCCATTAGTGGCTTGACCAGTCTTGTGGTACCTAGAGAGGATTTTTTTAGGTTCCTACCAAGTTGGATTCCATTGTTTGTTTCTCCAGTTCGAAGGACCTCTATAGGAAACCTAATTTGGGTACTAATTGTATGGGAAATGGCTAGCTTGTTTTTGTCCCACATAATTCAACTCTTCTTCTATGATGGTGTTCTTTTTAGTCAACCTTTTTAAGGCCGGAAGTTGATCACAATGATTGGTGGGATTCTCTTTGTCACAAATCTAATAGATTTCTGACTTGTCCAATGGGCATTCTATCAAAAGGTGTTTGTTCCTACACCTAGGACAATATATGGAGAGAGGTTGAGCTATTTTATTTTGTTCAGTTGTTTTAGTTTTTGCCTAAATTCCATCTAATGTGGTATTCAGCTAGAACAAGATATCTATCTTGAGGTTTGCAATCTCTTCCATTAATTGTCATATTTAATTCTTCCCTTTAAAAGACTTGGGTGTTCTCACTCCATCCTAGGTTCTATAATAGTTCCTGTAGAGTTCTTCTATAGTAGGCATATCCATTTTATTGATATTTCCTCTCCCCATTAGATCCAATGCTTATTTTGATTCTCTATCCAATCCTTTTACAAACAGAGTCATGGCCAAGGTGTGAGCCGTAGGATTACCATATCTTTGCAAGGAAAAGTTGAACCTATCTAGGTAGTCTTCTAAACTTTCATCCTTCTTCTGTTTAGTTTTGAACAACTCTTCCTTTCTATCACTGACCCTACAATAATCCTAGTACTTGTCTAGGAATTTAGTTTCGATCTGATCCCATGAATGATCAGAGTCTGGGGCTAAACCCATGAACCACCCCATAGTAGAATATTTCAAGGTTGTTGGGAAAAGTTTGAGTTTTTTATTATCTGATCTGTAGTCGTAGGTCTAGCATACAACTTTAAACTCAAATAGAAACTGATCTAGAACCTTAGAAGCAAGAGCCTTGAATGTTGGTAGGTTAGAAGGTGAAATGGTCTTCATAGGTGCATTATCTCCAAGAGAAAGAACAATGGGGTATGAGAAGGTTCTATCGTTCTCATAAAGAGGATCTACCTCATCATTATGATTATCCCCCATGTTTGATGCTTCTTCCTCCTGAGATTCAGTGTGAAGTGGGTTCCCCTAATAGCTTTGCCCAGTGTCTTTCCTGTAGTTCTTGAATATACTCAGAGAGTGAAAGATTTTGAGGAATTGAGGGAATGTCAATTTGGGGTGTAGTTTCCAAGGTAGGTTCTAAGTGTTCCTCTTCAACAAGATCTTGTACCACCCTACTGCTTTCTCCTGTAGTTTGCTGCTGGGGTTTTTGTTTTACGTATCTACCTTTTGAATCCCTAGGTCTAACCATATATTCAATTTAACCTAAAAAGGACTTTGAACTAAGTTTTTCTTATTAAGACATACATCCCCGACAATGGCGCCAAAAATGACAAGGGTCATTGTACATTGGCATTTAATCATGTTTTTCATGTGTCAAATCTAGGGATGTGTCCTAGGTTGTTTGCAATAAGGAACTTCATAATCAAGAGTCCTCCAACTAATCCTACTGATTTTCCTATATAAGGAATTAATGCTACTAATTTATCTGCTATGAAATGAAATCTTGAAAACACCAAAATAATGCTAAAGCAGTAGATTGTTGAAAATGACCTATTCTAATCCACACAAAGCTAGAAACATGTAATCACTAGAAACAACCATCAAACAAAAATAAATCTATCTTGTGAAAGTGGTAAAAATGTGCTCCTAATAAAATCTGTAAACAAGACAATGAAACAATAGATACTAGTCTCTTGTCTTGATGGTGAGAGTGGACCCTTGCTCCACACCTTCAAGACTGAAGGCTAAAGAAAGAACTCAGTACATAAATGTAATAACATAATCTTCCCTTCAATAGAATCTTATTAAGTTACATTTTATTAAAGAAAAGGATATATGTTCTAGAAATGGAAATTACAACAATACTAATAGCCAAATCTATATATATTTTTGTTGCTCCAATTTAAACATATATTAGTCCAAGCGATAAGATATCTTTTGGAACTAACTATTCTATCCATCAGTTCATGTATGAGATACAACCAATCTCTTATTATGACTAAAACATACAATTGTTTTAACTAAAGAGTATAATCATACACACTAAAAAAGGCTTTAGTGGTATAGAAGTCCCACTAAATCTGGAGTCTTAACTTAAATAACAATGGGCAGTGAGGCCCTGAAATATAGGTCTTAAACAAAACTTTTAAAATTCATGCAAAATCAAATAAAAATAGAATTAGATTCCTGGCAGTCAACTAGAGTCTTCACTCGGATCTTTTTTATGTTGGATGGGTAGACTTCGGAGGACTGCAGTTGCCTCTGTAGATGTAGGCTGACAACAGCGCCAGAGACTCTGCACTATCGCCAGTATCTCTAGAGACTGTGTGATGTTGCTAGTAGCTACAGAGATGCATCCATGATTCCTATATGGTTCTAGAGATCATCCACTCCTTGCTTTCCTGTTCCTTCTTCTTCAGAACTCCTCCAACACTTCAAGAAAACATTGGAGTCTTGTGTAGTATCCTCCATATTGGCTCTGGAGATCATTAGGACCATCTTCAGAGATCTTCAAAATTGCCTTCGCATGTATAACTGCACCTATGGACCCAAAAATAGACTTTTATGCACATTTTCATTAATTTTCTTCAATATTAGTTCTCTCATCAAAAATAATAATCTTTAGTAATTCACCTCTCATTAGTTTAATTAAAACAAGTCTTTACCATTTATGTGGTGCAAGTACCAGGACAACTGAATGAAAGGATGGGAAAAAGGGAGTAAAAGGAGTAAAAAGATATACTGATATGAATGCTACCTGGTACTCATCAATAGTTTAATAATTTGGTGAATCTTGTGTACTATTAATAGGTCACCTATAAATGTTGGGTGAAATGGACCTCGATTAAACACATATGTTGTAATTTTCTAGGCGAATATGGCCCTAGGACTAGCATGGAGTTATAATGATATTGGCAACATTGGTCCTCATACACGTCAACCTTTTAATGATATTGATGAAATTGGTCCTCATACACATAAACCATTTAATGATATTGGCGAATATGTGGGTGAATTAAAACATGCCTCCAAAATTCTAGGCGAATCACCATTAGAACCGCAAAGTATACCATGGTGAAAATACTAATTATAAATGACTCATAAATTAATTGGGTGGAAAATTGAAATGCATTTGACCAAAACTCCTATAAATCCTAGTGAATTGAACCCCCACCAGTTACAATGTATTTGCCAATTGGTGAAGATTCACCACTAAAAAAAATTGTGATTCTGGGTGTTATTATAATTTTTTTAGATTGTCCAATTTTTAAATGAAATTAGCTATTTTTATAATAGATTTTTATTTTATTATATATATATTTCTAAAATATAAATTAGTATAATTATCTTTTTTTATGCTACATAAGGATAATTGTATTGATTTATAGAAAATTTACATAGCATCCACCCAAGGGCCTATTTTCATAAATTTACTAGGGCTGCCAAAATTTAGGGTAGAGATCAAAAACCCTAATCTCATTCATCAACTGGGGAGGACCAAAGCCAAAATGACCATTGTGGGTCTTGATTACATCAAACATTGTTACTATTCTTGTTCCTATCAACTACAACACGCTAAAACCCTACCACCCTGCCATTACAGACTATAACATTGCATATTATCAGTAATAACATCTTATTAACTACTTACATATCCCCCTTCTCTTGAGTGTAGTTGGCAAATTCTTGAACCTAGTCAAAATCTTGCACCGACACGAGTTGCAAAATCTTCTTCAAGAAATTTACACTAATGGCGGCCTTCTCCCGATGAACCAACAGGGCTGCTCCTTTCATATCCAACAAAAAGGGGAATAATAGAACTACCTCTCATGAGACTTTCAATAAATCTAGGTCTCATAGCCTAGGTATTCCTAATCCTAGGGAAGACACCTCCAAAATCTCCTCCATGCCCCCCAGAAGATCTGATTTAAACAGTTTTCTCATAATCTCAGCTGCCTCCGATTTCAGGGTTTTTAGGTCTAGTAGCACCACGAGAAATTAAGACACAATATCTGAATCTTCCATGTAGCACTCCCCATTTGATAGATACTTCTTTCACAACATTAATTTCACCTCGCCTAGGGTGAGAAAATATGCCTTTGGCATGATACGCTTCAAACGGAGGTCAGTTACTTCACCTAGAAATGCCATCTATCTCATTGCTCCGGTGAGTCTAATTGGCGTATCCATGCCACTGCAAACAAGAAAATCAATAGACATGTGAACAACAAACTTGGTGTGCTCTTCCATTAACATAGAAGAAGGAAAGATGTGAATTATGCTCCAAAGAAGGATGAAGCTTGAGGTTTTATAATCTCTTCCCATCATACCTCCAATCGATTTTAATCTTCCTCTCCTTTGAATGACTTTCCCACATGTGAAGAATCTTTCCATACTTGTCGCTGCTCTTGGAAAGTCCAATTGCTTTAACCTTTCCTTCAGCCCTTACAGATTTATCATTATATTTAGAGGTGATTTGTATCGATGTCATACTTTTCCTCATTAATATAACATGGTGGATCAGGAAGGCCCTAGAGAGGCCATGATGACCTTGATGTGGAGATTGGCTGGCTATATGAGAGTGACACAATCACTTGAGCTCGATTGGACTTGCCTTTTCATGAAAGAATTAAGATCATTTCTAATCAGGCCCACTAGATTCTGAGAATCTAGTTCACCAACCATATTGAAGTTTCTAATTCTCTTAAATCAAACCCGTCAGCTCCTCTATTTTCTAATATATCTGCATCCATGTTGCCTTCACGGTATATGTGATTTCTTTTATAAATATCCAACTCTTTAAGGCGTTGAATTGCTGATTCTAACATCACCCCCAATTGCCAATTTGATATTTTCCCCATTCTCAAAGCATTTATAATTAGATCCGAGTCCCCTTCTATGATTACTTTCTTTTGCTTAAGCTCAATACATATGTCTAGTCCCAGAATTAAGGCTTGCATCTCTACCACATTATTCATTCCTTCTGGGAGAGACTTAGCCAATCTTCCCACCTCCTAACCTTGCCAGTCCCTAATAAGGCAACCTACCCCTGAGATGCCAGGGTTGGCTATGGCAGCTCCATCAAAATTCATTTTATACCATCCCTGTTCTGGAGGAAGCTAAATGACTTGGCTTTTGTCTACTTGTGTTTTCTTTCCTCCATCCCCTACAAAGGAAGGGAGCCTGAGACCATGCCATTTTTTCCTCATGATTGCATCTCACTCTAAGAAGTTCGAGTTCTTTTGTCTTTGTTCTCCAATTCTGACATTAACAACTTCTACAATAAAAGCCTCCACTTTTTTGAGAAAAAAGATTAGGGGCATCTCTTTCTCTTGAAACAATCTCTGATTTATTTCTTTTTGGATCTCCCAAACAAAAAGATAAAGGGAGATTAACCAAAAAATTGAGAATATTGCTGATCTATTTAGGTGTGGCCATGCCTTGAATAGGCTAAGAATGTCATTGGGTAGGGTAGTTTTCTGATTCAATTTAGCACAAAGTCAGTTCCAACATCTGAGAGTAAAAGAGCACTGCAACAACATGTGATTCCTTGATTCCTCTTCTTGTTTGCACAAAAAACATCTTGAGGGGCCCAAATAGTCCATCTTAAGAAATTTGTCTACTATCAAAACTCTATTTTGCAACATAGCCCAGGTGAAAATCCCAGCTTTGGGAATACAGTTCTTATTCTAGTATAGATTGAGGGGTAGAGTGGAGGCTACCTCTAAGTTTTGTACCAAAATTTTGTACCCTTCTTTTGCCTTATAATTTCTTGATTTAGAACCATTCCACCTTAGGATATCTCTACCTTCTCTGATGAAAATTGACCTATTTCTGATGGCTGCTTCAAAAACTTTAGCTTCAATATTGGTAAAGCCTAGTAATCTCACATCTTTCCAATGCCCTTTGAAGCCTCTATTAGTCCAAGAGATTTGAAGAAAGTCCCTCACCTTGTCACCTCACACTTGCTTGGTCCTATCCTTGATTGCATTTAGTTCTATTCTATTTTCCAATTTAGGAAAATCTCCACATAAATCTTCCCAAATCACAACCTTTCTCCCATCCCTTATATCCTGGGTTAAGTAATCGAAAAATCAGATCTCTATAATTTTTCATGAAGTTTCAAACTCTAGAACTTGTTGGGAGGGTTCTGGAAGTGAAAATGCTTAATTTCCCTTCATCTAAATATTTGTCTTTCACAATCTTTACCTATTTGAGATTTAGGTTTGTGTAAATACTCCACATAAGTTTTGCTCCTAGAGCCTTATTCTGAAAATAAATGTTTCTCAATCCAACACCCTTTGCCACCTTTGATTTACATACTTTTTCCCAGCTGATAAGGGGAAATTTCTTTTGTTCTGACTCCCCCTACTAGAAAACTTTCTCATTTTTTGATTAATTTTTTGGCATGCACTAGATGGAAGAGGGAGACATGACATCATGTATATAGGTATAGCGGCAATCACTTCCTTTAACATCAGAGTTCTCCCTACCCAGGAAAGCCACTGACCTTTCCAAGAGGCTGATTTCTTTTCTATCTTTGAGATTAGGGTATCCCATAATTTCCCTGACTGAAGGCCAGTGGCTAAGGGTAACCCCAATTATTTACTTAGAAGTGAGCCTTTCTTAAAGTCCAACACCCTAATGATTTGATTTTCTAGCCTTGGGTCAGTGAAAAAAAGAAGACTTCTGATTTTTCTCTGCTCACCTCCTGTCTAGAAGAAACCAAGTATTTTCCCAAGATTTCCTTGAATATTCTTACTTCTCTCACCTTAGCTTCTCCAAACAACATTTTGTTGTCTACAAATTGTTGGTGTGATATGGCTGGAAGATCCCTGGTAATTTGTATTCATGTTATCCTTCCATCCTGAAGAGCCTTATTTAGTGTTCTTCCCAAATCTTTTGCCATAATAATAAATAGAAATGCAGACAAAGGGTCCCCATGCCTTAGGCCTCTGGAAGCCCAAAAGTATCCTTCTAGAGACCCGTTTATGAGAATGTAAAATCTTGGACTTACCACACAATTAAAAATCCACTATTCCCATTCTCTCTGAAACCCAAAAGCCTTGAGAACCTTGAATAAAAACCTCCAGTCTACTCTATCATAGGATTTTTTGATCTCTAACTTTATCAGCATGTTTTATTTCTTGACCAATTGGGTGGAGTGAATTTCTTCTTGAGCTATTATTACCCCATCAAAAATTGACCTACCAGGTGATGAGGTATAAACAACCTCATTCCTTCGATAAAACAAATAACCCTTTTTGCATTGCCCAATCACCCTAGCCTTGCCAATTTGTTTGTTTGTATAAGTAATATTTATCTATTTTTAATAAAATGTTGCACAAATCTTTATTTCCTAAATTGATTGGAATTAGATATTAAATGTTGATATAATGGTATGCAGAGTTGAGTAATTGTGTAGGATTAATGCATGGCCTACGAGAGGAGTGGCATTCAAGTAGCTGAGGTCAAGTGCGCTAGAAGTTGAGGGTGCCACAAATTTTAGGCGTGCATTTATTGAAGACTTTCTTTTAATTCTATTATTTATGTTGGTTATCTTAGACATTATGGATCCACTCAGAGCCTTTTATATGTTTTAAAGACATCAGTAGTTAAAATTCTATTTTTCTGGTATAAGAATTTTTCAATGGCATTTTACCGCCATCTAGAATATAAGATTTCATAATAGTTTAGTTTTAGTTAGTTGCTCAAAACATGCATATATATACTATGAAAAAGATGAATATCAATATCTCTTTTTGGCAAATAATCGATGAGTTAGTTCTACAATTTTTTTATGCAAATGGTGTTATTATGAGTATTTCCTTTTGAGTTATGAAGATATGAATGGAGTTACTATATTGCTGTGGAAATGATTGAATGTGATCTAAGTTAAAAGACAAATTTCTCCCAAGAGTCAGCCACCCCCGGGATTGTAGAATAGATAAGTATTTCTATTTTTGTGGATGTTTCATTTTAGCTAGAGTTATTTTATGTTTAGTTTTCTGTTGTGAGCCTGCATGGTGTGCTATTTAGGACGTTAGTTCTTAGAGCTCTATTTGTTTAAATATTTCTAGAGCATCTTCTTTAGTTTAAACTATTGTTTACTATTAGCTGAAAGTTAGAATGTGTGTGCAGTTATAGGATTTGTCACTGTTCAAGATCATAGTATACAATTTATATGCTTTCTAGTATAGAACTGATATTCTTTCTAGTATAGAATTTATATGCTTTCTAGTATATAATTTGCATGCTTTCTAGTATAGAGTTCAAATGCTTTCTAGTTTTGTTTAAGTCTTTCTAAAGATTTTGAAAATTGTTGTAGATGAGATATCCAAACCACATTCCCTATTGCATAAGCCTTGGACACTACCCTAGTCGATAAACTGATATTTTTCAACTAAAGTGTTAGGACCTCATGACAACCTATCAATTTTTGTATCTCTTGCCAGAGATATGTGATTCTTTGCTGAGTGTTATTAGGGAAATTCTTGGAGACCTCTTGTAGTAAACACCAAAAAATAGTTACCAAAGCTCTCTCTCTGCATGGTCAGGAAGTGAGGTCCACACGAAATATTTATACGAAAGACCCCCCCAATAGTCATTCCAACCGTAAATAGGGAGATAGAAGTCTCAACTGAAGAACTAAGTTATGAATTGATTGAGCACGATCAACCTGAGACCTCCCAAAATATCCCAGAAGTACTACCATTAGACTAGACCTTTGAAGAGGTGATCATTTAGCCAACCAACCTAGTCGAGGAGAACATTCCTTTTGACATCATGGCTAATAATCACAACAATGACCCTCTCAATGAGAGGGCAAACCAAGGAGATGTTGAAAACCTAAGAAGACTAGTAACATGAATCTTTACCTACCCTATCTCTCTCAACAAAGATGATGATGCACCAATAGAAAATATTTCACCATCCATCTTACCTATTTTTAGAGGATTATCCTCTGAAGATCCTGACAAGTTCCTCTTTGAGTTCAAAGTCTTGTGTCAGACTTACGACTACAAGAATGATAACTAGAAACTTAAACTCTTTCCCTCCACTCTTAGAGATGTTGCAATGCGTTGGTTCATGGGATTAGTTTCTAGATCAATAACTACATGGAATGACATGGAAACTATCTTTTTAGACAAATATCAAAGTTATTATAGAGTTAGTAATAGGAAAGAGGTGTTGAGTGTTAGGAACACTGAGAGGGGGGGGGGTTAATCGGTGTTCCATAAATCTTTTCATGCACTTTTATTTTTAACCATTTCCAAAGATTAATTAAATAGAAGCATAATATGCAAATGAATAGCAACCACAAAAGCATGACACATAAAATCAAGATTTTACATGGAAAACCCAAAGAGGGAAAAACCACAGAGAGGATTAACTCTCAAGTATATATTGTAATCTTTACAAATAATGATGTTCAGGCTTGGTCACTCCATGGGCCTGGAACAAGCTGGCTCACTTCCATGAAGTACAACTAGGTCTAGCAGGCTCACTGCCTCAACCCTAAACCTAGCAAGATTATAATAAGGGTTGTTAAACCCTAAGGGCTATTAAACCCTAATGGAGGCTCACTACCAAGCTCACTACCTTGATGAAGAAATCTCACTCCCAAGTATAAAGCAAATTGCACATGAAAATTGAATACTACAAAAGCATCTGTCACTATGCCAGGGTGCATTCATCTATCAACTGAATTCTGAATCCCAAGTCTTCATCATTTCTTATCTTCTAACTCTGCTCTACTATTCATATACTCACATCACACACACACCTTTTCATACCTCACAACCAAAACTCATTGCCTTTATATTTCCACATCATGATTTGATCCACAATCAGGTTGACATCCAAAAAATGAAATGTGTACATAGAAAGATGTAGCTTGTCGGCTTAATCTAATGCACTATATGTTTTGTGGACCCAAATATTTGATCAAACATGTTCATATAGGTCAGCTCTAATTACTCAATCACTTGCATAGATCCTTCAAACACTATTTCTTCTCCGTACAATGATTTATCACACCAGTCGGCCTATTCCCTAAGAACATGCTTAACAGGTTCATCTGCTAACTTACAACTTTTACTGCAGATCTCAAAACACCTCCAAAATGATATGAAGGAATCCTCATACATTCTCAAACTTATCCTCAGAACCACAAGGCATGATATCATTTTGCGGAGAAATGTGGACCATTAGAACTCAAACTCTATCTTTGTCAAATACTATGCCGATACTTAGCATCTTGCACCTATCTTTCTGGTGGACTTCAGATCTCCCAAATTTGGAATTAGACACTTCATATAAGTGTTTACAATACCTCAAAACTGCATAACAAAAATACTCACCTGTGGAGGAATGCAGATCATTACACTGTGCCCTGTTCATTGTATCTGCTATACCTCTGTTCACACGGACTTAGATACTTCTTCTAAGTGACTTCTAGATGAAGTCAAGATTTAATCTCTGGAGAATGAAGCCACCAAAAAATTACTAACATCATTCCTAAACTACATTACCAGATCATCATTTGTGGAGACATACAGACCCACTTACTATCCTCTACTCTATATGTGCCCATACTTAGTCTTTTTTTGTCAACTGGACCTGAAATCCAATAAGTCCTTCTAGAGAAATGTCTTCTTTTCATGCTGATGAAACTTCTAAGCCTTGTTGCTATCAATGACAACATACAAGTCTATACCTAAGTAGTGTCTCTTGCCAACAAGAGGAACTGTTCAAACTAAGACAAAAAGAAGACGAGAGTTTGAAAGATTACTTGATAGGTTCCTCTTTTTAACCAAACGATGTGGTGAAGAAGCCATAAGGAAAAAAATTTTGAAGACCATATTCCTTAAAGGACTTGATGATGATGCTAGAAGGAGTCTATATTTAATGGGAAAGGGAGATGTGTCCCAACTAGAACTTAGTGATATCTCTAAGTTATGACGGAATTTCTCCCATACTAGAGGAGGTATCCGTAAATCTAGTCTCTTAAGAGGTTCAAATGAAATAGGAAAACCATGAGAGGAAATAGCAAATCTAAAAACTGACATTCTTGTTCAGATGAACACCACTTTGGATGGAATACAGGACAAAACACATAATCCTGAGACTTTATCCATCTATAGCCCTAGGTGTCAGAAAAAACATCTGTTAAGAGAATGCTCTTTGGATAAGGCTGATAATTGCCAAATTTGTGAAAAGAGTGATGCCATTGATCAATGTGAGATCCTAAATGCAATCAAGAATTTGAAGAAATGATCATCTCACACTAAGGAGGAGATTAATTTTGTGGGTGAAAGACCTAGAGGAAATTCTCCTATGGTCAAAACTCCAACCCTACTTGGTGACCTCCAAATAATTGGAATAATACAGAGTGGACAACTCCTTGGCCTTCAACACCACCTGGTTGGGGATCTTACCCACCTTGGGGACCACCTAAATGGACAAACCAATCTTGGGGAAATCCTCAATGGTTAAACCAATGTCAACAACAATGGTACCCTCACAATCAACCTCCACAATGGACCCAATTGCCAAATCAATTTTATAATGGTCCAAGACGAATGCCAAATCCACAATAGAACCTTCTTCTAGCTCCCCAGAATCCTCAACAGAATGAACAAGTTAATCAACCACCACTACTAGCACAAGTAATCCCTAATCCCAAAAACACACATCAAAATACCCCAGTATATGCTGCTGATCAAGATAACATGGTGGGAGTTAATTCCATCTATTGTGGAAACCTACAGTTAAGGTCGAAAAAAACACTTAATCAACCCATCATTGTTGAAATCACAGAAGACCCAAATGAGGAACTTAACATAGAACCATAGACTCTACTTGTACCTATAGAGTACGACCCTAGGAGCAATCAAGAGAAGTTATCCCCAACACAATTTCATGTAACTTCACCACCTACTATAGAACCGTCTCAAGAAGAAGCTGCCAAGTGACCATCAAATACTCCAAAAAAAGATCCTATGCTAAGAAAGAAGACTCGTGCACCCTTTCTAGAACACCTCAAAGAAACTGTTCCTAGGAACTCTCCAGAAATGCCATTGTCTAATGAAACTACTTTAATACAAGAAATTAAATGACTCCATATCAAGATTCCCTTGTTAAGAAATTCTTGAACTGAACCAGCTAGTTAAACTGTTGTGCATAAAAACACTAGGAAGGAAACCAAAATAGATTAATACAGTGCACATCAATGGATATCTAGCTGACCTTCTAGCTGGAAAAACCTTAATCCCAAAATATGGTGACCTAGGTAGTCCACTCATAACAATAACAATCAATGAGGTAGCAATACCTAATGCATTGGTGGACTTGGGAGCAACCATTAACATTATGACAATGGATGTTATGGAAAAACTAGGACTCACTTATTACAATATTATAAATGGCAAATCAATCCATAGCCATTCTCAAAGGTGTCCTAGAAAGTGTCCTTGTCAAGGTTGACAATTGGGAATATCTAGTAGATTTCCAAATCATCTAGTCCCTCACACCTAAGGACAGTATTGTGTGGTTACACAACACGCCCCATTTTGACTTGGCAAAACAAGGACCCAACCTTTTGGTTTGGCTTATGTTGTCTGCTTTTTGGTAGTTTGGTAAAAGTAAGTCATGTTCATCATGATGTAGAATCAAGATGAGGTAAGTCATCACTATGAGGTCAGTTTGTCAAAATTCAAATTTCATTTCTGCGACCTCATATTTAGAAAGATCATCAAATTTCATGCAGGTTTGCCTTTTACATCACCCTGATATTCATCAGGATGTGAAAGTTAGGAACAGTCAAAGTTTTGGTCAAACCTGATATTTGCAAGAGGAGGATCATATTTTATAACCTTAGTCATGTTATCAAAGATCATCTTGATCTTAGTCCATCACCTGATAAGTCATGTGGTCCAAATATCCAGACGTCAACTTTAAGTGATGGTGACCCTTAACCGTCAAACAGCCTTATATTTTGTGAGCGTCATATTTCCAAATGTAACCTGATATTTCTCAATATCCTCCTGCCGTGAAATATCACCCTAAGCCAATATCCTGATGATGTCATTCAAGTATGATAAATGAAGAAATGATATGATGATGACATCATCATCACATTTAGCTCTCGACAGGATATTTCGTAACATGATCACGTTCGCATAACATGATGATGACGTCATGATGCCTTTCCGATACGCTGAACGAATATCTAGATGACATCACCCTGATATCCTGAGAGTTAGGAAAAGAATGACTTCGGTCATCATCATCATCTAAAGCACAGCCTGATATTTTCAAATATCATCCTATCATTTAAGATATCACCCCGCTCCTGTTGCTGCCATTAGCATTAAATGCACGTCGAGGTGGTTGGTATTTCTTACCGATCATTAAACCTGATGGAACACCTGGCGAAATCCTGACTTTCCATGCAGAAAATCAATGAATAAAATCTAATCTGTCAGGATTTGCCCTAAATTTGCACTAATTACAAGGTTAAAAGGTAAATCTAATGCCATTTTTACATTTACCTTGCGAAGAAATTACTTTTTATAGAGCACAGCTTTCATATCCTCCTACAGGTGATATTACGATGAGTGAAGTTTGCGAGTAGCTGAAAGTGCGTGATCATCAGCCGAATTAAGAACATTTTCTGGGAAGTCACTGGTATAAAAGAAATCTACATCACCAGGTAAGTAAATGAAACCCTCATCATGTTGTTTCTGTAATAGTCAGGTATGATATTGTAAGTTCTGGTTTATACATCCCCATGATGGGCTTATGCTGAATGAATGTAATATGCATGATGAATATTAAAGATAAATTGTTATATGCATGCCTGTGAGAACCCATTATAAGACAAGATTTTGTTAATTGCAGGTAATCATGGCTGACAAGAGGTTGGCTAAGTGTGAGGTTGAATTCAGTAAGCCTATGTTCTCATCTCAGAGGAGCGTCCTATTCAAATATGGCACCATTATAGATACCCATCAGGGGGATACCAATTTGGAGGCTTGGTCAGCTAAACTGAATGACGAGAAAAATAGAAGTCCTGTGTTGGATGCAGTTTTCATATCCGGGATGTGGAATGCCGCCGGTTTCCCGTACTCCATGGAGTCTCCGGAGCTGGTCATCGAGTGTGCCAAGAATTATAATCCAGAGACCAGGCAAGTGATGAAGCATGGGAGGATATATGCAAACCTGTCCATCAAAGGTCTTTCCAAGACATTTGGACTGCCATTGGGCAAGAAGGTCAAGAGTGTAGACCTGAAGAAATCAAAGAAAGAATATGAGAATAACAAAAAACAAGCTAGGAAAAACATGTACCACTGGAGGGCTGAGAACAGCACATATTCGGCAGCTGCCAAAATTCCTGTGCACTTATTCAAATATGATTTTAGTGAAGAGTACCAATACATGATTGCACTACTGAGTAGAGTCACAGGCCAGCCTGATGCTGGTAGCTTTAAGGATTGGATGTATGGTGTAATTATGATGTGCATATACTCTGACATCAAGCCATTGTGGGCCAATTAATAGGTGATGCTCTGCATGAGCAGATGATGAACCTAGGAGGTTCAAATTGTGCTTTCTATATGACATCCTATGTTGTCTATTCCTGTGCATACCAAGGCACATTTGATGCACTAGTTATCGATGGAAAGCTTACAGGTACAAATGATGTGCATATCTGGGATCATCATCCCCAGCTGCAAAGAGCCAATTACCTCCAAGACTACAAAATGGTCAATGATGCATTCTCTATGCATCTGGTGAGGACCATGGAGGAGGACAGAACAAAGAGATTGAGCATGGAAGCTCAAGAGATTATCTACAGACATGGAGCCTGGTACATACAATTTGCCACATTTTCCTACATAAGGATTGAGGGTTTTGAAGGACCTCCCCTCATGTTGCCCAGGTATCCCACCGATGCAGTGGTACTTATGGAGTTCATCAGGTAGAGCTCCACAATGATTAAAACATACAAGGATGCAAAGAAGCTGCCACCAATTTTGTTTCTAGTCACCATTGGTTGGTACATGTGCCCAGATTTAGAGAACATAAAGATGGTGATGATCACCTTGAATAAAATGAATCTGCAACCTTTTCCATTGATGAGACCATATGATCCTTATGGCAGGATACATAAAATAATAGGAAAGCCTATTCACCAGAGGCACCTAGAAGACTTCTAGGCTGACTACAAAGATGAAGCAGAAGCAAGGAGAAGAAGGTATCAAAGGCTAACATTGAATCAAATCAGAACCTTTGATTGCATCCCCATCCCTCAACAATTAAAGAAGGATGATGGCAGGATAATTGCAGATGAGTATGAGAAAAAGAAAATATATAATGATACCATCTCTGCACCTGACCTCACCATACAAGAGGACATATCCTTAGACCCCTTCATTACCAGGACCATACAGCTAACCCAAGCTTGGGTTGATGAACAAATAGAGGATTTGAAGAAGAAAGGTGTTGCCATTACGGTGGACAACAAAAAGAAGGGGCAGGATATTCCTGGGGATGAGTATGATGACTTCATAAATGAGAAGAGGAAGTCTAAGGGAGATAAGCTCCCTCCACAACAACAATAGAGAAAAAGACCCCAAAGGGGCAAGAAAATAGATAAGGAACCCAAAGGGGTTATTATTGAAAGAGTAGTGTTCAATGCTGAGGAGGCAGCAGCATCAGGATCAGGATCAGAATCCGCATCACCTCCATGGACAAGCGAAAGAAAATTCAAGAAAGAAAAGACAGCAGAGGCTAGAATTACTGAGACCCAAGAAGAGGGTCAATCATCAAGACAACCAGATAAGGAGGATATCCTCATGGAGGAAGAGCCTGAGGAAGAAGAAGCTCCTTTGTTATTTAAAAGGAAGAGGAGGTCTCCACAGGTGGTGGTGTCTACCCCACCTAAGAAACAAAGAACCTCTATGAGAGGTGAAATAAGACAACCCCCTACATTGTTACAAGGGGCAGGTAGTGAAGTACACAAGGAACTTCAACACAGTGTTCCTCTTCCTACCATTGTCAAGTTCAAAACCGAGCTCGCAGAAGAGTAGATGAAAGAAACTTCCCAGACACATGCAGGTCACATCTCGCTAGACGAGACAATAAATTTGTCTGATGATGAAGTTGTACAGGAAGTGACTTCACAAAAAATGGAAACACTTGCTGCTGCTACAAGCATGACCCCTCACAAGACTCTACTAGTTCAAAGTATACTGGAGGAACTGAAGCAAGTAGAAACTGAGAAAGAAAAGAGCCTAGAGCAAATAGCCCAAGAAATAGGGCTAGATACATTAATTACACAGGTGACAAGTCCTGTAGTGGTAGGCCTGACAGAGAAATAGGATGTGAATCCTGAACATCCAGCAGGATCACCTAACCAAGGGCACCGAGTAGAAGAAATAAAGATGGCCGAACCAGAGAGCCATACTTCAGAAATAAGCCAGCCAAGCATACAAGATGCATCAATGGAACCTGCTATAATAGAGGTTCAGGAAACAAAGGTTGATGAAAAGGATGTATCTGAAGATCCTACCACCAAGCTCAGAATGTTGATAGTACAGGTGTGGAACAAATAATGGCTTCAGAACAAATGCCAGCAGCGCAGGCAGACTCCACAATATCCAATGTGGTGGATATGCAACAAGAAATAGAAAAGCCAAAGGAGGATGCCACAATTTCCATTGGTGAAAATGTACCTCAACAAGGGGAAGAGTCAAAAATAGATGAGGTAATGACAGAAAAAGATCATGATCATCATGATCAACAGATAGATACATCACAAGATCCCCCACCCCATGAAGGTATTCCTCCAGAGAAAGAAGTTCCTCAATAGGAGGACATGCCACAGGATCAACAACAAAGTGAGCATCATGAAGAAGAATTGAGAAAATCGCCTTCTCCACCACATCTGCTGACAGAAATGGGAGATGAAGGTGAACATCATAATGATGCAGAGAAACATGATCAGGTACCTCCATGGTTGGAGAAAGAGGTAAATATAGAAGTAGAATTTGAAATTTAGGAATTTGACGTATCTACTTTGTTTACTAAGAATATAATGAAGCCTAAGAGGAAGGCCAGAATGACTTCAGCCATCAAAAGAGATCCAACAACTGGGAGAAGGATTGCACAGATTGCAGTGCCTACTGTGGAGAGAGAAAAAGGTAAAATTACCTTAGATGAGTTTCAAATTAGCACAGTGGATCTAGGTTTTGCCAATGAAGACCAAGAGGGTCAAGAAGGCAAAGATATTATTGATTCTTTAATTCAAAAGGTGAAAAGAGAGAAAGAGAAAAATAAGCAACACAAAGAGCACATTGCTCAGTTGCATGCCTACATAAGAAGGCTAACTAATACTGAAGAAGCTTCAACTGAACATGCAGTCCCATTGACTGCTATTTCTCAAGAGGAGGTGAATAAATTAGACCTCATGAAACATGAGGCATTTGTAATAAAGAGATGGATGTCATCCACATTGGGTGATGCAGAGGAAGTAGTAAAGGCCTCTTTAAAGAGATGAAGCACTCTCAGTGACTCCAGGACCAAAGTAGACAAATTGCAAATGCAGACAGGAAAAAGGTCTTACAAATTGGAAAAAGTACTAAGCATCCTGCGAGAAATAAAGAGGATAAATCCTCAGTTGCTTATCAATAAACAGGTGTTAAGCAGTAATACTACTTTGTTAATTGACATATGGTACAAGGACATTCAATTTGAATGTGGAGTACTCAGAAGATGCAATAATAAATTGAGAGATATCAACATGAAGTTGCATGATTTAATGGCTGTTGAAGCAGAAATATTGGAAACATTGGAAAGAAAAGTGGAAGGGAAAATAGAAAATCAAGATGAAGAGTTTTCCATCAAAGCTTTACATGGCAACTTCCAATCAGTAGCAGATGATCCACTTGTCCACTTGACAGAAGAAGTCATAGATGAAATAATGAGAATCAAAGTCAAGATGGAAAATTACAATGGGACACTGCAAGAAAGAAAAGATAAACTAGATAGCAGTAGAAACAAATATGAGGCAAAAAAGCATGCCATCATCAAAGCAAAGACTCAGAATGGCAGAGAAATAGATAAAATTATGCAGTCATATGAACAAATCTGGAGCAGCATGTAGCCTCATATGCGACGGCATCATCATCATGATAATGAAAGTTCAGAAAGTGATGCGCATGATGATGATCCACATGAATCAGACAAGGAACATGATGAGGATACATCATAAAGGGAGGTATAAGCGTAAGTGATCTAGATAGTTGCTAGCTGGCAACTTGTGCCACTTTTGATAGGTTTGTAAAAGTCAAAGAGAATGGTGATCATAGATATGCATTGATAAATCAAGATTGTGGATCTTTTGTAACGGATTCCTCACCTTGTTTTATAAAAGGTGATGGAATGCCTTATTGTAAATATTTAGAAACTTAATTGAAATTCATCTGCTGAAACATTCAAAGCTCATTTCAAAGTTTTTATATACATTTATATTTTTGCATGCTTAATGAATGAGAAGACTGTGTCGATTACAATTCATAGTAAATCTTGAGTAATCAGTGTATGAATTTTGGACATATGTGGTGATTTGTTGCGTCCCTTGGAGTGCATGTCCACTTACATGTGTTGTCTTTGTACAAATCCCCTTTGAAGTTAGCATCAACTATATCTAGCTGTGGAATGTCCTGGTGAAAATATGGTTTGGTTTTCTTCTCTTCATGATAGTATCTAATATACATGTGGTTCAAAAGCTGAAGGTTCAACTTTAATTTGAAGCATTTCTTCCAATTTCTTTTAAATTTCAAAGCATTTCATCCTCATAATTGCAAACAATTGATGATCTTAAGCAAATAACACAAATATGTGGACATCTCGTAGATAATTGCAAATATTTAGCATATTTGAATGCAGAGCATGCATAATTAAGAATATCATGCAAAGATTGAAGTATTTCTGCATCATTTCATCAAATAACTGTATAATATGACTTCTCTGTAAAGAATTTCTGTAGGAGTATCATGATGATGATTAACTTTCACGTAAGGCCCCAAAATGGAAACAGCAACTCACATTAACCTCTGAGTAATGTTAGACGATTAAGACCTAATCACCGGAGACTTGGGATCATGAATTCTCTGAATTCATCGCATCTTTCAAGATGAATAAAGGTTAATGTGTACTTTTATTCTATGCTTGTTTATGACCAACATTGTGACCAACAGACAGCTACCCAGTAATATTAGGTAGATCGTGGTTAGCCACAATTGAAGCTAAGATTGACTACAGAGTAGGAGGAATGATCATTTCACATGGTCCCAATAGCAAACACTTAAACCTATATCAGACCCCTGCTCAACTTGCTGAGCATAACCAAGTTTTGGTTGATGAATTAGAAGAATCTGACAAATAGGAGAATCTATCTTCACTTTCTATGGTAGTCATTAAACAACATGGTGAAGAGTTTAGAAGATAAATTAGAAAACATCCAGGACCTTTCCTTAGACACTGGTGATGGAGAGATTTTAGAAGTGGAAGAAATTTTGGGACATCCAATCCACATTGAAGATAATGAACATGATTACACCAACTTCATGGCGTTACCTTGTCCCCTGGCTAATATCATTATAAAAATAGATCACTTCTTCAAAGATATTGCCAGACTCCATAGTACTATACCACATAGCTTCCCTCTCAACACATTAACAAAAGAAGTTCATACTGTTACCTCTAACTATCCTGGGACCAAGACTATCATGTTACTACCAGGAAAAACTCTAAATATCAATAGCTAGTTGACAGAGTCAAATGAGCTCAAATTGTTTGACATTTTAATGAATATGTCCAAAGTTTTAATTGGGACTATATAGACATGAGAGGAATTAACCCAAGTGTTTGTACCCACTACATCGATACTGAGGATGTCAAACTGGTCTGTCAACCACATCGAAGACTCAAACTTGCTCTTAAAGATATTGTCAAAACAGAAATTGAGAAACTTTTACAAGTGGGATTTATTTATCCTATCTCAAACAACAAATGGGTTTCACCCTTGGTGGTAGTACTATTTTCACATAGAATTGCACCTTGCTTGGAGAGAGTCCAAGAATTCTAATGATACAATGGGAATTATCTCGAAAGTGTGGGACTTTACAAATTGAGATCAGACCTCCAGAGAAGGCTACTTCCTCATTCTAAGCCTAATGCTTAGAAGAATATATCTAAACCTAGTGCTAATGCTGCAGGGGAAAAGGGATAGAAGGACACATAAATAGAAATTAGGTGATACACCAGGTTGAATAAAAGAGCCCTCACAGCACTGATAAAATGCATAAAATGACTAGATACAACCAATAAACATACACAGATCAAGCTAGTTTTAACAAAGGCAAGGAGAAAGAGATGATTAGAAGGAATTAAACATTCACAAACACATCATTCTTAGATCACACAAAGTCAAAATACCATGAAGAGGTAAAATAACCAACATGTATTTAATCAGAAGGCAAGGTTACAGTAGAGGAATGCTCTATTTGGAATCAAAAGCATAGATTACTAAATATTCCAACCTTTTTTACATCTCATGTTTATGCATATATAGAATTTTGCATTTGAACTAAGTCAGGTACAATGAATTCTCCATATGGGCTCTGTCAGAAAAATATCATTGCCAAAAGGGACATCCACCTGTAAGAAGTTATGGGATAAAATATCTGGAACAGGGTAGGTGGAAGATATTTTAGGCCTTCAATGTGAGTAGTTGAATCATCTATTTGCAATAATGAATACAGAAAATATCTGAAGCATGGTAGTTGAGAGATCAGATTTGCATTGATGACAGATGGGACAGATCGCCCCTTGACAAATCTTTTACAACACTTTAAATCCCTGAGCCCTTTGAATTCTCTGTATTTTCATCGATTCTGTGTTTGAGGGATCTCTAAAAAACTTAATTTGGCTGATGAGATGTCTTGTGGCCAAAACTGCACATTCATCCTCAGAGTCGGTGACCATTCTTGACTGAATGCAGACCAGCCATCAATTTTGTCTTCTCTACAAGGAGAAGCATCGTTTGTATGCATATAGATATACAAAAAATTGGATGCACTTTGAAAATCATAATGACATCATCATCCTGCAGAACCTGGTCAAAGAGGAGATTTGGGTGACGTCACCTTCAATTAGGTCCTTCAAACTGTTCAATTTTGTACTTATGCAATTTTTTCATTCGCTGTATTTTGCATATCAAAATTGCTTTGCATGTCTTTGTATCTCCCTTTGTATATGGTTTTGTATATGCAAATGTATATACAATACAATTGCCAACATACAAAAGTGGGCCTTGACTTTTGTATCACCTTTTGCACCTGTCTTGCATCTACCTTAACACGTGTCTTTATTCCATTGGATCTCCATCTGTTGCCCCATCACTGTAAAATAGATTGATGAAGGAACTAGGGCCCACCACTACATAGAAGACATGCAAAGAAACCCCATCAGGTTGTCGAAGAGACTCCCAGCTGAGTCATGCCGATATGCAAGAGTGTCACCGAAAACCCATTGTATGTGCTTTTGTATGTGCAATTGTATATGGGAGATACAATCGCCAAATATACAATTGTGGAACTCAATGAATTATCAATTAGAATGGAACTTTAAATTAGGTCTGACCTTATATCTTGCTTTTGCATATTGCATATACATGCAATTATACATACAAAAGATGCTTGACTTTTCTACTCTTCGGTATGTACAAATGCACTTTGTACCTTTTGATTCTACATTGGCAACCATGACTGCATCTTGACTTTTGTATATCGCATATACATGCGATCATACATACAACTATGGACCCCAACTGAAGTCTGCCAGGATTAAATTTTTAGTCACGTCTGGGTTGTATCTGACAAATACATGCAATCAAGCATACAAAGGTGCATACAACACCTTCACTTCCTTAAACCGATCAAGCATTTTTCCTTTGGGTCCAGACTTGCATCTCCACCTGCTTGTATCAACTTTTGTATATCGTTTGCATCCTTGACAAACAAATACAAAAGTGGATCAGAACCGCTATCAAATATATCATAGAAAAGAAATTAGGTCCAGATTGTATTTGCACCTTTGTATCATGCCTTGTATATGCATTTGTATTTGCAAAGATACAAACAAATATACATGCAAAGATGCATACAAAAATGCATACAAAGAAACCTGATGTACATTGAACATGTAGAGCAATATACAAAAATTGACCAAAAGATAGAAAACCCCCAAATAGAAGATGACATCACCTTCAGATGCAAAAGAAAATAACTAAGTATAAAACTAAGAAATCTCTGCAAGGCGGGCACTTGAAGATAAAATATTTCTGGGTTTTTATGGGTTTTCTGTAAAGATTATCAAGGTTAGATTTTGGGAAATTCTACAAGGCATAGCATGGGAAAATGCTAGATTTAAGCCTTTCCTCCTATTTGGGCATTCTCTGATCGGATTTCTCTGATAGACGGAGGGAAACAGAATATTTTGTGGTCAAGAGAAATATGACAACATTTTTGGTGACTTCTTAGGGATGTTTGCTTGCTAAACAAATTGATCAGTGGCCTTATGTATCCATTGGGCAAAGAGTCAAGTCTAAAACATGCTGGAAAACTAGAACCTACCCCCAAAACACAAAAAGGGGAAAGGGCCCGCATTCTCCTAATGACAATGCAGCTTGTGCAAGAGCACTTAGGAAAATGGGAAACCTAAAACTAAAAAGTAAAACTTAAAACAATATATACAAACTCTCATACCAGCCTTAATGGTAAGGTTTGAGATGGATCCCATTGACTGGGATGGGCAGAACTTCTCCATTCAGCCTAAAAAGTTGAAATGTATTAGCCTGCTTGCAATCAATGATGATGTAAGGGCCACTCCATAGAGCATCAAACTTTGAATGTCTTCCAACTTTGGCTCTATCTGCATCCCACTTCAGCACTATACCTCCTTCACTGAATGTTTTGTCAATAGATTTTCTATCAAAGGTTCTCTTAACCTGATCTTGATGAGCCTCAAGAGTCCTCATAGCAGCATCTCTCTTCTCTGCAAGTCTGATCATCATGGCATCATTTTCCATTAATTCAATCTGCTGTGCTAACTCAAGAGAAGGCAACTCCAGTGATAATGGAACTATTGCTTCCCTTCCATATACCAGCATGAAAGGGGAATTGCCTATGGCTCTCTTGGGGGTGATTCTGTTAGCCCAAAGAGCAGTCTTTAACTTAGAATACCAAGTCCTTTGATTATCTTCTATTGTTTTCTTGATGATTCTGATCAAGTTCTTATTAGTGGACTCAGCCAAACTATTTCCCTGAGGATAGTAATTGGAAGAAGTCTTCATGTACACTCCATAGTTTGATGTCCATTCACTGACCTTAGTGCCTATAAAGGCCTTAACATTAGCAGAAATGATAGTGGATGGCACACCAAACCTTGTGGCTATACCTTCAAGGAAATCCATAATAGATGCCTCTATAGCATCCCTCAATACAACCACCTCTATCCATCTAGTGAAATAATCAGTGGTTGTAAGAATCCACTTATGGCCTGCACTAGAAGGAGGATTGATTACTCCAATGTAGTCTAAAGCCCATTGAGCAAAAGGCTAATTTGTTTGGATTGGATGAAGGGGAAGAGCTGCCAGTCTCTACTTTCCAGCAAATAATGCACATTCTTTACATTTTATGATCCACTTATGCGCATCATTAAATAGACTAGGCCAGTAATAACCAACCCTCATGATTTTCACTGTGATTGTTCTAGGAGAATAATGGCCACTAGTAGGGCCACTATGAAATTCTTCTAGTATTCTCGAAGTTTAATCTTGCATTACACACCTAAGAAGAACTCTATTGATGTCTCTTCTAAACAAGACACCATCAATAATAACATAGGGGATGGATTGGAGTCTGAAATACCTTCTTTTAGCTTGATCCAATCCATCTAGACATCTACCTAATTGCAGAAATGTGATCATGTCATAATACCAGTCAATTGGAGTGTGAGGCTCAACTGGTTGCTCTTGTCCTTGAACACATACAACATTGCTTTTATCTTTGATAGCTGCCACCATCTGTCCACATAGGCCTTTTCTATGGACTAGCCTAGTAATGTTGATGTCTATGTCATACTCCATTACTTTGGTGATCCACCCAGCTCTTTTCTCATTAATATCCTTTCTCAGGAGAAACTCTTTGACACCAGGGTGATTAACCATCAGCTAAATCTTGTTGTTTGAGACCATGTATCTGAATTTCTTCAAGGCTTTGACCACAACAAATACTTGTCTTTCTATGAAGTCATAATTCATCTCATAATCTTTGAGAGGCTAGTTAAAGAAAGCAATTGGTTTCTCCAATTGCTCCTCATTTTGTTGCATCAAGACAGCTGATATACCCTCTTTGCCTCCAAAGGCATAAAGAATGAAATCTTTCCCATAATTAAGGTTTATCAGTGTAGGAGCTTGTACAATAACTTGTTTGATAGTCTCAAAACTGCCCCTACCTTCTTTAGACCATGTGAAGGTAGCATTCTTCTTTAGCATAGCTATGAGGGGTTTTTCTATTGAGGCAAAATTAGGTATGAACCTTCTCACAAAGCTGATCTTTCCCAGAAAACTCTGTAGACTTTTCTTATGGATGGGAAGAGGAAGAGAAAGAATGACACTTGTTCTTTCTAGATCAATGGCCAATCCTTCCTTGGAGACCACATGTCCTATCAATTTACCTTCAGGGACAACAAATATACACTTCTTGGGATTTAATGATATCCCAAACTCTCTGCATCTTTCGAAGACTTTTCTTAAATGACCCAAATGGTCGGCTGCATGCTTGGAATATACTGTTAAATCATCAAGATGTACTAAAATAAGATCATTGATCAGGCCTTTGAAAGCCAAATCCATTGCTCTCTGAAAGGTGGCTCCAACATTTGTCAGTCCAAAAGGCATCTTTTGATAGGCCAAAGTACCCCATTTAGTGGTAAAGGTCATTTTGTACTGATCTGATTCTTTTACAAGAATCTGATTGTAGCTTGAGTAGCCATCTAGGAGTGAGAATCTCTTAGCACCTGCTATTGTTTGTAGGATCTGCTCCATGGAAGGGAGTGGATAGTGGTCCTTCAATGAGGCCTTGTTCAAATCTCTAAAGTCCACACATAGTCTAATTTCTCTATTCTTCTTCCTAACTGGAACTAAGTTGGCTACCCAAGAGGAATGTTTAATAGGATAAATAATCTTATCCTCTATGAGCTTGGATAACTCTTTTCTCATTAATGGTTATATTTTAGGATTGACAGGCCTTTGCTTTTAGTGGACAGGCCTGGCATTGGGATCTAGGTCAATGGTTTGTTGGACTAAACCAGGATCAAAACATTTCAAATCCCTATAATCCTAAGCAATTAGATCATTAAATTCATCACAAAGTTTAATGAAACCTTGCCTTTCATCCTGACTATTTACCTTTCCATGCTTTAGAAATTTGCCTTGTACAACCTCTACCTCTTCATAGTCCCATTTTTTGACTGTCATATTCATCTTTTCTTTCTTTGAATTATCATCAGCACCAAATATGCTTTCTAAGGTGATCAGTCCTCTGGGCAACTTATTGGTCTTTAGCTGGATCACCTAGTCACCATATTGTTCTTGTAATACTGACTAATTTTTGCCAGCAAACTCTGCCTCATCTTGCAAAAAGTTCACAATTTGCTGGTCACTTTCAAACACTTGCCAGCTTATCACATTGTTAGGCATAGCAGGCCTAACCACAATCTTTACATGCTAATCTGAAATTTGTTTGACATTTTGAGGGATATCAAACTGGGTGCCAACTGTAGCTAACCTATCAGCATCCTTGTTTTTCTGCCTGGGGACGGCCTGAATGTTGAAAGCATCAAATTCCTCAATTAGGTCCCAAACTCTATGTTTGTATGACTTTAATAAGTCATTCTTTGAAGTACTTAACTCTTTGATTTGGTGAACAACAAGTTGACTGTCACCAAATATTTGTAACATTTTTATTCCTCTTTTTTTAGCTAGTTGTATGCCCTGAATCAAGGCTTCATATTCAGCCACATTGTTAGTACAGTTGAACTATAGTCTAAATGAAGAGAAATACCTTTCTTTCTAGGGTGAAATCAGTACAACCCCAACACCTATTCCATTTTTTCTTCTGGAGCCATCAAAATACATCTACCATATCCCACCTAGATCTAATTTTTCCTTTTCAAGATTAGGGATAGTGGCATCTTCTTCATGGATACAATAAGTACCTAGCCATGTATCCTATATATACTTAGGAGTGTCAAACTGAAAACAATCAGCCCACTCATCAAGTAGGATATCTGGTACTTCATCCATAGGAGTGACAGCCTCATGTCTATTGTGATCTTTCTCCTCCAACTCATTTATTGTACAATTCATGTTGTCAGGGTTTGGAGAGTAGGGTTCTATGTGGTCATTGGCAATTGGTTCATCCCTAATGGTCACTTTGGTACCATATCTGGTTCTAAAAAACATATGTGACCACTCAGATGATAAATATCCACCTATTTTTGTAGTGAAATCCCTAGACAAATAGATACCAAAGTATGCAGGGAGGTTAATAACAGACATGTCTTGTGAAATAGAGTAGCCATGGCATGCATGTAAGGTGAGTTCTAGGTCTTTAATAACACCTACTATCTTGATAGAAGTACCATATAATTGAACTACACCTTTTCTTATAGGCTCATACTCTATTCCTAACTTCTCAGCAATGACCTTTGGCATGACAAAGGTACCCACCCCCGAATCTATCATACAGTTATGCAACAATTTATCACCTATGACTAAGGAAACATAGAATGGAGGGGGTTTCTTAGCTTTGCTTGTACTTACCTCTTCCTTAGGCTAACATAGATTAATTGGGGCGGCAGTCCTTTCACTTGACAATTCTACACCGTCATGACTGATATCAATTAGAGCCTCTTGGAGCAGGTTCCTTTGAGATGGAATCAGCAATGCATCCCACATGCTGATGCATATGTTTGTTTTCTTCATCTGTTCCACTATATTGAAAGGTGTTTGTCTGCCTCATTGAGATGTTTTAGTGACTACAGAGTCACTCTTCTTTTTTTGTTCATTGGACTGAGGCTACACAGTTGGCACTGTTTCTACCCCTTCCACTATTTGATCTACTTTCTTTGATGGAATGGTAGGCATCTTTTCCTTTGCAGATTAGGTTAGATTCATATTAGGGACAGGTGATTGGCTGATTATAGGTATTGATGTGTCTTCAACAACCCTTCTCTTTGATCTTGTATTGAATGCAACCATACCAGAACTTCGATTAACACCACAGTGATCATCATAAGTCCAATTCATTAGAGTTGCATCATTTTTCATTTATTCTTGACTGTCAACCACTCCTGGGTTGATATTAACTTGATGCTCCGATCTTGATGGCTGATCTTGTACTATCAAAGAGTGATTGAAATGTCCTCCTTGGCATAAATTTTGGTCATGTGGTTGATCGTAAGGGTGACACCAGTCACTATCTTGAGCTAGATTGTTCTGGATTAGCACAAGGGGCCCTAAAGTGGTAGCTATGTTAGGATTAACAACATTGAGTGGTCTGATGTAGCTAGGCTATCCTTTTCTTTACATATTATTTTGATATGATGGCCTATTCTGTTGATAACCCTGATTGAAGGGTTGATAATGCTGATTAGGCTACTGATATGGTTGGCTTGGCTGTGCATTCTGCCTCCTCGCCAATGTCAACTCATTAGTTAACTTTTTAATCTAAGCATCTCTCTCCTCTATTTGTTCAAGTGTAGGTGAATCTAGAGAGGGGATAGGGTTGACTACAGTGGGAATTGGAGCAATAGTAGTAGGCTGCATGACAGGGGTTTCTGGAAATAGAGGCATAGGCAGCCTTGGGGTAATTCCTACCTGAATTAGGCAATTTTCTGCCCTAATGGCTATATCATAAGCATCAGGAAAGACAACTCCACCCATGGATTGAATCATAACTACAATATCAGGATTTAAAGACCTCAAATATTGAAAAATGTAGTGTTAGGAGAGGGCTTCACCAGCTGAGGGATCTTGTCCTATGTCTTCTAAAAATGGTAATTGAAATCTACCATGTACTCATGTGGAGCCCTTTTGATTGAAGCCAACTATTCCATAAGTGACAAATGGTCACTTCTATCTTCAAAGTGTTGGCACAATTTAGTGCCCAAGTCATCCCAGTTGTGTATTGAATTAGGTTGGAGGCCTCTATACCACTGTAAGGCCTTGCCTTTGAAAGAAGAGGCTAGCAATCTCATGGCCACGATGTCAATAGTGACATGGTGGACTGAACAGACACTGGCAACATCTTGTATGTGCTCAGCAGGGGTGATAGAGTTCTCACCACTAAAAAATGGTATAGCCTTCAAGGTTGATGTAGGGATGTCATCACATTGGGTTAGGGCTAGAGGGTTGTCTCCTTGAAATGCAACAAATGGCAAATTCCTTGCCATGTTAAATATATTCAGGTTTATAACAAAGGGGATATGAAAAGTTCTGACTATATATTGAGACCTAACCTGAAAATCTAATGGAGGAGGAGTGGACTGTGCCCTTGTATGATTTAAATGATGGTTTATATTTTCCCTCATAGGGGACCTAGATAATATTGTTCTTCTCCTTCTATCAGCAAATGAGAGTTCAACAAATTGGAAGTTACCTCTAGAAGAAGACCTTGTCTGTACAGGCATGAAATGTTGAAATATGATGAAGGAACTAGATCAGCAGAGAGTCGCTAGGTGTCTATTGATGCTTTCACAGTGGCATGTAGACCAAGAGTGACACCAAATCCTTAGTCTAGATCTCACTCAGAGTAGAGTAGTCCCACCGGGTGTGCTAGAAATTATTTTCACATAGAATTGCACCCTATTTGGAGAGAGTCCAAGTTTTCTAATGATACAATGGGAATGATCTTGAAAGTGTGGGACTTTGCAAATTAAGATCAGACCTCTAGAGAAGGCCGGTTCCTCATTCTAAGCCTAATGCGTAGAGGAATATATCTAAACCTAGTGCTAATGCTACAGGGGAAAAGGGATAGAAGGAAAGATAAATAGAAATTAGGTGATACACCAGGTTGAATAAAAGAGCCCTCACAGAACTGAGAAAATGTACAAAATGACTAGATACAACTAATAAACATACACAGATCATGCTGATTTTAACAGAAGCAAGGAGCAAGAGATGATTAGAAGGAATTAAACATTCACAAACACATCATTCTTAGATCACATAGAGTCAAAATAGCATGAAGAGATAAAATAACCAACATGTATTTAATCAGAAGGCAAGGTTATAGTAGAGGAATGCTCTGTTTGGAATCGGAAGCATAGATTACTAAATTTTCCAACCTTTTTTACATCTCATGTTTATGCATATATAGCATTTTGCATTTGACCTAAGTTAGTTACAATGAATTCTCCCTATGGGCTTTGTAAGAAAATATCATCTCTAGAAGGGACATCCACCTGCAAGAAGTTATGTGATAGAATATCTGAAACAGGACAGGTGGAAGATATTTTGGGCCTTCAATGTGAACAGCTGAATCATCTATCTGCAATAATGAATACAGAAAATATCTGAAGCATGGCAGTTGAGAGATCAGATTTGTATTGATGACAGATGGGATAGATCGCCCCTTGACAAAGCTTTTACAACACTTTAAATCCCTGAGCCCTTTGAATTCTCTATATTTTCATCGATTCTGTGTTTGAGGGATCTCTGCAAAACTTAATTCAGCCGCTAAGATGTCTTGTCACCAAAACTGTAGATTCATCCTCAGAGTCAGTGACCATTCCTGACTGAATGCATACCGACCGTCAATTTTGTCTTCACTACAAGGAGAAGCATCATTTATATGCATATAGACATACAAAAAATTGGATGCACTTTGAAAATCATGATGATGTCATCATCCTACAGAACATGGTTGAAGAGGAGATTTAGGTGATGTCACCTTCAATCAGGTGCTTCAAACTATTCAATTTTGCACTTATGCAATTTTTTCATTTGATGTATTTTGCATATCAAATCACTTTGCATATGTCTTTGTATCTCCCTTTGTATATGAATTTGTATATGCAAATGTATATACAATACAATTGCCAACATACAAAAGCGGGCCTTGACTTTTGTATCACCTTTTGTACCTACCTTGCATCTGCCTTGACACGTGTCATTATTCAATTGGATCACCATCTGTGGCCCCATCGCTACAAAATAGATCGATGAAGGAACTGGGGCCCACCGCTGCATAGAAGACATGCAAAGAAACCCCATCAGGTTGTCGAAGAGACTCTCACCTGAGTCATGCCGATATGCAAGAGTGTCACCGAAAACCCATTGTATGTGCTTTTGTATGTGTAATTGTATATGGGAGATACAATCGCCAAATATACAATTGTGGAACTCAATGAATTATCAATCAGAATGGAACTTTAAAACAGGTCTGGCCTTGTATCTTGCTTTTGCATATTGTATATACATGCAATTATACATACAAAAGATGTTTGACTTTTCTACCTTTCAGTATGTACAAATGCACTTTGTACCTTTTTATTCTACATTGGCATCCATGACCGCATCTTGACTTTTGTATATCGCATATACATGTGATCATACATACAACTGTGGACCCCAACTGAATTCCTCCAGGATTAAATTTTTAGTCGTGTCCGGGTTGTATCTAACAAATACATGCAATCAAACATACAAAGGTGCATACAACACCTTCACTTCCTTAAACTGATTGCATTTTTCCTTCAGGTCCAGACTTGTATCTCCACTTGCATGTATTAACTTTTGTATATCCTTTGCATCCTTGACATACAAATACAAAAGTGGATCTGAACCGCTATCAAATATATCACGAAAAAGTGATTAGGTCTGGATTGTATCTACACCTTTGTATCTCGACTTGTATATGCATTTGTATTTGTAGAGATACAAACAAATATACATGCAAAGATGCATACAAAAATGCATACAAAGAAACCTGATGTACATTGAACATGCAGAGCAATATACAAAAATTGACCAATAGATAGAAAACCTACAGACAGAAGATGTTGTCACCTTCAGATGCAAAAGAAAATGACTAAGTATAAAACTAAGAAATCTCTATAAGGCAGGCACTTGAAGACAAGATTTCTAGGTTTTTCTAGGTTTTTTGCATAGATTCTCAAGGTGAGATTTTGGGAAATTCTGCAAGGCATAGCATGGGGAAATGTAGGATTTAAGCCTTTCCTCCTATTTGGGCTTTCTCTGATCAGATTTCTTTCATAGAAGGAGGGAGACAAAATATTTTGATCTTAAGCAAAATATGACAACAAGTACCAAAGAAAAATAGAAAATGGAGAGTGTACGTTGACTACCGAGAACTCAACAAAGTGATCTACAAAGATTATTTTCCACTGCCCTTCATCGATCAAGTTTTGGATAATCTAGCAGGAAGGAAGTATTTTTTATTCCTGGATGGATTTAGTGGTTATAACCAAATATAAGTGACAACAGAGGACTAGTACAAAACTACTTTCACCTATCCTTGGGGAACATTCACATTTCAGGTTCTTCCCTTTGGGCTCTGTAATTCTCCTACCACATTCCAGAGAGTCGTTCTAGCTATCTTTGCCGAACTTGTAAATGATTGTGTAGAAGTATATATGGATGACTTCACAATCTATGGTTCCACATTTGATGAAGGCCTCAAAAGCTTGGATAAAGTATTGCAATGATGTGAAGATCATCAACTATCTGTAACCCATGAGAAGTGTCTAATAATGGTAGAACAAGGTATAGTACTGGGACATATCTCAGCCGAAGAGATAAAGGTTGACCCTAAAAAGATTGAAGTGATACAACAACTGGAAATCCCAAAGAATCAAACTAATGTCTGAAGTTTCTTAGGACATGTTAGTTATTACTGGAGGTTCATAGAAAACTTTAGTAAGATTGCAACTCTCATATTCTCTCTTCTAGAGAAAGATGTGGATTTTCTGTAGATAGAAGAATGTCAAATATCCTTTGACATTATTAAAGAAAAGCTTGTCTCAGCCCCAGTCCTATGGGAACATAACTGAAAACTTCCCTTCCATATTTATGTTCATGCTTCCAATGATGCTATTGGAGTAGTGTTAGGTCAAGAAGATGAGAATGGAGGGAAGTACGCTATATATTTTATCAGCAAAAACTTGAGCCCCACTGAACGAAATTACACCACCACAGAGAAAGAATTTTTAGCAATAGTTCATGCAATAAACAAATTCCAACATTACATTATAGGATACAAAGTGATTGTGTTCACAGACCATTCAGCTATCAAATACTTGATGATCAAACCCTCAATAAATGGGAGAATAACTAGATGGTTATTACTTCTCCAAGAATTCAATGTGACCATAATGGATAAGCCTGAGAAATTCAATGTAGTTGCAAATTTTCTATCCCAGATAAAACAAGATAATGGAGATTGTACTCATGTACAGGATTAATTTCCAAATGAAAACTTATTCTCTATCTCCATTAAAACACCTTGGTTTGTAGACATTGCCAATTACTTAGCTACCTCTGAGATTCCATCAGACTTTACATCAAAACAAAAGAAATGTCTGATTTGGGAAAGTGTTTACTTCAAATGGATTAATGGCATGTTATTATGATATGGCCCTGACTTGGTCCTACGACATTGTGTCAGACCAGATGAAACATACAACATCATCAGAGCTTGCCACGCTGATCCTTTTGGTGGACACTACTCTACCAAGAGGACTTCCCATAAAATCTTAGGTGTAGAATATTATTGGCCCTCTATGCACAAGGATGTGAAGAACTATGTTTGCCATTGTGATGAATGCCAGTGAGTGGGAAGACCTATGACATCCAACAAAATGCCTCTGCAGCCACGGGTGGTTTTTGAACCTTTTGAAAAATGGGGTTTGGACTTCATCGCTCCTATAGATCCCCCTTCATAAGGCAAATAATAGATTTTGGTCTATATGGACTATCTGATCAAGTGGGCAGAAGTACAAGCTTTGAGAGTTGCTAGAGAAGAACAGGTTGAAGACTTCCTATATAATAGGATTTTTCTTAGATTTTGAGCCCCTAGGTCAATTGTCATAGACTAAGGACCCCAATTTATGTCACAAGTTTTGTTAGATTTTACTGATCATTTCCAGGTGAGCCATAAAAATTCATCACCCTATCACCCACAAGCAAATGGTCAAGTAGAAGTCACTAATAGGGAGTTCAAAAATATCCTGATAAAAATAGTTTCATTAGGAAGAAGAGACTGGGCTAGAAAATTGCCTAAAGTTGTTTGGGCTTACAATACAACTGGGAAATCCACCACTGGTCTTACTCCTTATGAATTGGTCTTTGGGAAGAAACCTCTTCTGTCCATTAAATTTGAACTACAAACTTTGAGAACAACAATGGAGTTAGATTTAGACCTTGACCAGGCTTAGGTAGAGAGAGTCTTGCAGCTTAGTGAACTAGATGAACTCCGCTTAGAAGCTATCCATCAAACTAAGTTAGTTCAACAACAACGAAAGGCCTGGCATGATAAACACATTAAGGAAAGAGAATTCCATGAGGGAGATTAGGTGCTGCTATTTGATTCTTGATACAAAGACTAGAAAGGCAAACTTAAAACTCATTGGCTGGATCCATACAAGATTTCTAAAGTATTCCTAAGCATAGCAGTGCAGTTCAAAACCATTGATGGTGATTCTCAAACTCTCCTAGTCAATGGACATCGACTTCAGATCTACCATAAACTTATCAACAAAGAGAAGTTTACTTGACTGGTAGAAGTGCAAGCAGAAACTCAATGTGTTGATTATGCTTCGGTAGAAATAATATAATGAGTGGACAAATGTAAAAAAATTAAAAATTACATGTGTGTATATGCATTTAGGAAACATTTATTCATATGTTCATCTTTGTACTTCTCTAAATTTCATTACTATTTTGTAGGGTTTCATCTCTAAAGAATGCTACAAATTCTGGTGCATCTTCCAGTGATGCTCCGAAACTTGTTGGTTCGAATAGAACCATGCCCTCATCATGTTCCAATATTCTAGCTGCATCTTTTAGTGATGCTTCAAAACATTGTTCCCTCATTCTGAATGTATCTTTGAGCGATGCTCTAGAACTTTGTTCCTACATTCTGACTGCATCTTGCAGTGATACTCCAAAACCTTGTTCCTACATTTTGGCTACATCTTTAAGCGATGCTCCAAAACTTTGTTCCTGCATTTCGGCTACATCTTTTAGTGATGCTCTAGAACCTTGTTCCTGCATTCTAGATGCATCTTTCAATGATGCTCCGGAACCTTGTTCCTGCATTTCGGCTGCATCTTTCAATGATTCTCTGGAACTTTGTTCCTTCATTCTGGCTACATCTTTCAACAATGCTCAAGAACTTTGTTCCTGCATTCAGGTTGCATCTTTCAACGATGCTCTGGAACCTTGTTCCTACATTCCAAATGCATCTTTTAGCAATGCTTTAGAACTTTGTTCCTGCATTCTGGCTGCATCTTTCAGTGATGCTCTGGAACTTTGTTCCTACATTCCGGTTGCATCTTTCAGTGATGCTTTGAAACCTTGTTCCTGCATTTCAGTTGCATCTTTCAGTGATACTTTGAAACTTTGTTCCTACATTCTAGCTACATCTTTTAGTGATGCTTTGGAACCTTGTTCCTGCATTTTGGTTGCATCTTTCAGCGATGCTCCAAAACTTTATCCCTTCAGTCCGCTATATCTTATGGTGATTCTCTAGAATTTTGTTGATATCTTGTATATCTATTCCTTCTACATCTTCCTCCACCATTTTGAACTTGTGATTCCCTTCCATGTGAATGTTCCTACATTCTTAAAACACACCCATTGTCACCTCCACAATACACCATGTTAAACCATCATGAGTTTGTCATTCCCTACCATAATAAATATTATTATGGTAACATATCATCATAATAAGTTTAGCCACCCCATTATCATGTCATAATAAATTCATTATGTCTGAATCAAATGGTACTGCTACTGAGTATGCTAGTACATCAACATAAATAAGCAAATTTCAAATCAATGATGGAATGGAGGGTACGTACATGTTTTATTTTAAATAGATGATTTATTGTAAATAAAAATAGATAAATTGACACGAACCCTTTTCTTTTCCATATTTAGCAAATGTGTGAACTGTTTATTCACTGGAGAAGGTGGCAGCTCACTCACTCTATCCCATGCAATGTCATAATTAACTACCAAGAAACCAAGTACCCTGAATCAATTCTTGTCTTAACAACATTACCGAAGTACAAGTGGCCTTAAAAACTACATTTTCTTTAATTTGCCTATTAGTTGTTTGAGCAGTTTTATCATTTTGGAGTGCCACAATATTTCAGTAGTCATTAAGCAATATTATCAATAAGAAATAGAATTGGGGGGAGCCAAACGGAAGTCTAAACCAGCTTCACTTGATCAATTTCTGATATTAGGGAATATTTTTAAGCTATTTTAGAGGGTAGGATGGATCAAGTAAGTTTCCCTAATATAGATTTAAAATATTCCCTAATAGAATGATACTGAAATGCAAGAAACAAATTTTTTTTTGACATTTTGACTTTTTTAAAAAAATTTGTATTTTTATGTTTTATGATTTTTTGTGTTTTTAGACATAGTATTTCTTGAGGTGAAAGGCATTGACTATTTTGCCAAATTCCTCTCCCTCCATTGTGCACAAGAGATAGGCACCATTTCTGACGTCTTCTTTAACCATGTGATGAAGGGGGTAAATGACAAAACACACAACAATAAAAATTGCACATAGAAAATAGAATGATATTTTATTGATATGGGAAAAATATTACATTACAGAAGCTCAAATACAATCAGAGGATGAATCCTCCATAGGTTGCAACACATTGCAGCTTCCCACCTCTAGACTCTGGAACCTTCTACCTTCTGTAACCCTAAATCAGCTAGGGTTTCTATTTTCCCACCTTTCCTTGACTTTACACTTTCCCCTTTATCTCTACTACTACCAAGGGTTCCAAAAAATGGTCATATATAGCCCTTTTTGGCAACCACCAGCCAAATTTCAAAATTTGTATCTCCCTCCAAAAATAGGTTCTCTTCCGGGAGCCATAACTTTTGATCCGGGTGTCCGATTGATGCACTGTTTGAAGTGTTAGAAATATCACGGAGTGATCTATGCACTAAAAACCTTCTCTATCAGTTCTACCCATTTTTTGGCCTGTACAGAGCCATTTAGTGCCTCAAACTTGAACTTGAATAATTTTCAGGCATTTTTTAAGAAACAAAAACTTTAATATCTTTCAGCTCACAAATGATATTTGTGTGATTGCTTTGCCAAAGGTATTATTTTTCATTTAAGAAGCTTCCTATAAATTTTAACTTCAATCTGTGCCCAAATGCAAACTTTCCAAAAATAGCAGTTTGCCATTTTTAGCAATTTGGAAAACTGAAAGTTCTACATCAATATTCAAGCGATTATGGAACCAGAAATACTAATTTTGAAAAGAAATAAAAAAATATCAACAATTTTGAATCAACATCTTTTTTTGGGTGATGCAAGATTGTCCTTACACCTCTGGATGCTCGTACATCAGACACCTGGGGTAATTTTGAGAAGTGACCTTGTCACATCTCAGGTGTTTGAGGAAAACCCCGAACGATCCACTTCTGCCTAAAATAACCAGGAAGAATCTTCAACAAGCCTTCCTTTCCACTTCACCAGATATTCTTCATATTGCCTATTTCAAGTACTCCTTTCCACATGGTTATCCAATATCTCTTCTATCTCCTCCTTTGAAGTAGAGGCCATAATACTCCACTGTTCTTCTGTTGGTCCATCCTCTATTCCACCTTCATGATATTCTATTAAATTAGCAATGTTGAACATAGGGGACATACTAATTCTACTTGGCAGCACTACTTCATATGCATTTCTTGAGTCATGCTTCTTTAGAATTCTGCATGGTCCGAATTTCTTCATTTTTATCTTATTATATGTTCCAACTGGAAACCTCTCTTTTCTCAAGTAAACCATGACTTCATCTCCTCCCTGGAATTCCTTATATCTCCTCTTCTAATCTATCTTAGATTTATACTGAATATTCATTTTATTAATGTGCTTTCTCACCTCTTTATGCAAATTCTTCATGTCTGTTTAAGGTAAAATTTGTAAGAGGGTTTTATTTGATGGTTTATGTGAATCCTCCTTTCACCTTAAACATTCAATGACTTTAGGTCGAGTAGGAAGTCTACTATTAGACCTGTAGTCACTTGGAATGTAGGGGAGATTGGAATTGTGTGATTTAGTTATTCAATTAAGCCCAATTATGCTCAAAACCCTAATTATGCAAATTCGGAAGCAAACGGACAAATCAAAGAAAATGCTCGCACACAGTGATAGTAAATGATAATCAAATGCATACTAGATTTTGAAGTTTGTGAAGTGGAATAGTCAGGGACTAATGAGCAGGCATCCTAGTCTAGTGTCATGCTTTTTGTCAGGATCTGGAAACCTTATCTGCAACATGTTCCTGTTGTTCCAGTGATTCTTCAGTTGTGGGATCTAGAGGACTAATGAGAGGGCACCCAAGTCTAGGTCCCTATTTTGTCTTCAAATCTACAATTTTGATAGTCTACACTACACTCCTGCAACTCCACTTTTTCTGCTCCTGCAACTTATAACCTGTAATCACAGAAAAATGGGTTGGGGGTTGTGGTGTTTAGAGGCTTGCCTCAATCAAGCCCCGGAGAGACATTCAAGTCTTCTAAACACCATTGTCAGATAAAGAGTGCGTATCCTTGTGGGATAGAGGCAAAATCCAAATGATAAATGACTAAAAACAAAATTGATATCACCTTGTAGTGAAGATCTCATGGAAGGAAGAAGCTCTTCATGTCATGAGGAGATGGCTACTTAAATCTACAAATACAAACACAATAACAACACAAAGTTTGCTCTACAACACACAATGAATGCCTTGGATCACTTCTACAAAAGATACAAGTACGTAATATCCATCTAGTTTACAAATTAATGCCTAAACATGCTTATATATGCAACCACAAACATTCATGCCAAGAATTTTGTAATTGAAACTTACTGTGTTAGCATAGGACCTAAATAATAGTCACAAACTGACACTTAAAAATTAGGCCTGACCTAAAATAGGGCAGGACTAGAGCGTGGGCGCCCAAGTCCACCCCCTATTTCAAGCAGGATTTGTCATAAAGTGCATCTCCTAAGTCCAAATTGCCATGGAACTTCAGGGTTTTCTCATTAGGAAGTTAGATTAACATGAAAGATGCTCTAAATGAATAAATAGGACCTAGGAGCTAAACATTAAGAGGGAAAAGCCCCCAAGGGGACATTTTCTGATGTAACATTTAGCCCCCACTTTAATGTATGTATAAACGCAAGGCCAATACATACATAAAGTATGGTCAACAAACACACCAAGCACAAAGAAGACACACCAATCACAGAGAAGACAATAATAGGCATGTAAAACATGGAGAAGATAGTTACAGTCACATAAAACATGGAGAATACAACATTGAAGACATGCAAAACATAGTGAATATAGTGAATGCAGAGAAGACAAAGATGATTTTCTTTTCTTTTTCTTTTTCATATATGAAGTGTAGATGCAAGTACAGGAAAGTAAACACACCACCCAGAATGTAGGAGGGACTCATTGCCACCAGTCTTTAAACTGCATATGGGGCAACACACGCAAAATACATGCCAAACAAAACAAGCATGCCATACAAATCCCAAAGCATAGGAGGGACTCATTGCCACTAGTCTTTAAACTATGCTTGGGAACAAACATGTAATACACACACCCTTAGAAGACACGGAGAAAACATGACAAACAAGTGGAGTTTTCCTATTTCTAGGTTCAACACCATCTCAGGCACATTATAGGCACACACTGACAATTGGTTTTCACCACAACAATCACCAAAGACATGCTTAAGGGTTGAGTTAGTCACAGAACTACTCCCCACCTTGTGATGAGGACTATTGAAATTTACAAGATGTGCACTCTCCATGAGAAATAGACCATCCCCGCCTTCGTAGAGGGCTTAAGATAGAAAAGTGATGTGATATCCCCACCTCTGCAAAGGGCTTAAATGATAGATTTCAAATAAATCTCAGATTGCAAGAGGGACTCATCGCCATCAATATTTAATACTGCACCTGAGAACAAGCACATTGCTAACATCTAGAACAGATAGCTTACCTTATATATGCCCCCACCTTAAGGTGGGTGATATCAGGTATCAATATCAAGCACATTAAGGTAGGAAGAAAACACACAAGCGAACATGGACTCTCGCAAATCCCATGCCCCCCAGAGGTGACATGTATTTTACGATCGCCAAATGTTCCCACAAACACATCCCTGCAAGAAAAGTGTTAATGTCCATTTAATCATTATAAACAACAACATCAATGCATGATGCAAGATTCAAGATAGACAAAGTGCATGGAGCAGCAGTATTGTTATGTTTTTGTAAGTGTGATAAGACATCATCAAGATCACACTACAAAGTGCATGGAGTGATTCTACTAGCCAACTATTGAATAACATTTATCAATCCCATCATCATATAGGAACTAAGTCCAATTTTTTATTTCTATCTAAAGAGATGCTAGGTCTGCATCAGTATAAAATGTTTTTCGTCATCCACCCGCTAGGTAGAATCACTAGAGTAAGGGAAACAATAAATCAAGAGAGGAGAAACAAATTGTTGGAGTACAGACAACATTGAGAAGGGGGGTGAATTAGTGTTGTAGACAAAAACAATTCATTTACTTCTTTTCAAACTTGAAAACAAAAAGTAATGATGCTGACAGTGTACTTTACCAAAGTAAGAAATCAAATACTAAACAACAAATAAGATTGAATGTTCAAGCATGAAAGACAAATGTATCACACATCAATTAAGACCATGACACAATAAATTTCATGAGTGGAAAACCCTCAAGGGGAAGAAAAACCACTTGGAAATGCCTCACTGGCTTAACCAAAAACCTCACTAGTTACAAGTATATGAGCACTCACTCCCAATCAGATATTGAAGCACCCACTCCAATTAATCAAGGCCCCACTGACCATTTAGTTTAGAAGCACCTACTTCAAGGAGCACCAAACCCTAATGTTTTACTAACCAAGCAAGCCTCACTAGCTTTACAAAATGCCTCACTGGCAATCAGGTGAACATATGAAAGAAAACTCAGTTTAGGGGGTTGCAATGATTCTCTTCAATACATCACAAAACCTTATATCACCTTTTTTCTCTAATCAATACATTCTTCAAATACAATTTTCTCAATTACACATATAGTGACACTTTTCATTGATTACAAAACATAAACATAAACCTTTTTCAACTCAAATACTCTATCTCTAGAAAATCATATACAGACCTCTGCAAATAGTAATGCTTTGTCCTACTATCATTTATGCCCATATTATAATCTTCTTTTAGTGAAATTAAAGATCTTCATCTGTATATCCACCTTCTCTGTCAACATGAATAAATCTTTCAAAACATAGAAACTTTGAAACTGGTTTGTGTTCTTTGTGTAGAAAAGCTTTCCTCCATTTCACACATCATTCAATCAAAAACTTTTATTCATTGAAAGACACACTTCATCTTCAAGCTTCCAAAACCATCACATACAATCACCGAATCTCACTTTGTTTATATGCACATGCAGGTATATACTTCTTCTATCATGCAGACCAAGTCTCATTAAAAATTCAATCATATAGGTTGAGTTATATAACTTCCTAGCCCTCTTTGTTAGTTTCCAAAATGGTTTGCAGCTAGTTGGAGAACTGAATAAAAAGAGTGGCCCTTCAAAGTTTTACCAACCAATGTAACCATTGTGATTCACAAGTAGATTAAAATGTGACCTTCGATTAACAACTCCCTACCTTGTGAACTTCAAATATAGACCATAGATATCTTTATGGCACTTGGGCTTCTTTTAGGATACCAGCTATACCAGTTAGCAAAGAAGAAGGGCCGGTCACTCGATGACATGACACCCCCCTTTAATCATCACTTAAGTTATAATGTAACCTGATAAACATGTCAACATAAAAATAGAAATTAAGTTTATGACAGGGATTAAAGGGTATAAAAGATATACATTAAAGGTTTTAACTTAGGGTTTAGAAACCAAATGTCAACTAGGTCTTTTAGGAAACCCTAAACACTAACTCAGATGGCTATGTAATACATGTAACATGTTTCTCTTTGAAATAGTAAATGCTTGAAGTATCAAATCACTGACTGATCACAAGTATGAGCTTTTTTTCTCTCCACAGTAACATGTAATGACATACAAGCAAGATGACTTCAATTTACATTACATACCATGACTTCATGACTTCGACTCCATGACTTCAACTTGCATTACATAACATGACCTTGATGTCTTGTATGAATGAAACATAAACCAACATCACTCCTCCAAAACAACACATCAACAACCTTTATATCCATGTTAACAACTTTCTCTCCAAAGAAACTCATCAACAACCTTGTCTTTGAGACACATCAACAACCTATCCATGTATGATGATGAATGTGTGATAATGAGCACATCTAAGCACATCCTTTAATGAAAACATCCAATCAACCCTGAACCAAACTTCATGACAAGATATCAACTGGTCAACTCAACTCTACCAAGAAATCTTGATATCACACTTACAAGACAAGATCATACTGATGTTCAAGATTCAAAGTACCAACTTCCACTTAGAATGAACTCCAAACTGATCTCTCAACAAGATCATCATCAACCATGTCTTGAGTCCCTGACAATAAGAGAGTCCTGATGTATGACATGAATACAACACTATTCATGATCTCATTCATGAAATGTGTTCTACAATATGATCCAACTCTAGCATGACATGATATCTAACATCAATTAACCAATACTGAGACCATCATCATGATTCCATCCAACAAGGCATCTCCTACACCCAACTTCATGATTCCATCTACTACACACTTTTTTGTCATCAATGACAAACTTTCATCAATCTACCTCTTTGTCATTGATGGCAAAACCACAACTCCTCTTTCCAACTCCCCCTTTTGTTCATCAGATGACAAAGGCTAGCATGCTCCCCCTAATAACTAGGCATCTATTATTGGGCATCAAATCATTTGCTATGCTGGCAACACTAAATCTCACTATCTTGTTGTCCCTAAGATCCATATACTGCACTCTACACTACCTCTCTGGCATGATAACATGAAACACATAGAACTTAATGAAGTCATTAATGTCATCTGACAAAGAGCTACACCAACAAAACCAACATAAACACCCCTGAGACTACATTAGCAAAACAAGAATTATGCTTATCTCCTTTTGATATAAAATTACAAAAGAGCTTCCCCTATCAGAAGAATATGCAAATATGGGCATCATTGTCACACCACTGCCACATCAGACAAGTCAAGAGACACTCTCAAGTAAAGGCATCAACAATTGCATATCACTGTACTGTATTACCATATCATCAAAGGGTATTGTAAGCACTGCCCTGCAACTTAGAAAACAATGTCATTTTGCATGCTAAAACTAGCACACCATATCATACCATGATACTGGCAACTTCCACAGTATACTCATGGTGCAAGATAGCACAAGTAATCACAAACTAGAATATTAGTTGCATGCATCAAAAACATACAATCAAAGTATTAAGACTGTCACAAAGAAACTCAAGTCACTGATCCAAATGTTGTTATGCAAGCTAGATATCTGTCAACTCCACTGTCCAAACACCTATGTTAGACCAATATAATCATGAATGCCTCTGTATAGCATAGTTACAATACCAATAGCTCAAAGCACAAGAAACTATCCATACTATGGAAACTCACTGACTTCAAGATGATCTTATAAGATAAAAATACTGGCACTGTCAAACATTATTCATAGAGTTTGGCAACCTCAGATCATTTCTCAAGATATGGCTAAACATGATTAGCATATTGGACTGTTGTGTTCAATACCTTGTTTCATTGTCATCTGTCTTCATGCAACTATGAACCACCTTGAAAAGATTTCTTAAGCAAGGAATATTGTTGCAGAATCACCATCCATCTGAAAAGGTATAAAATATTTATTATTGTCCAAATTCAATTGTTCAAACTTAGTCAACAATGACTGAAAGCACAAAAATATTGTTATGCTAAATAATCACTGCTTTTGAACAATGTGATGGCTACAAGCAAATGGTGCTATTACTTGGGTGTCACATATTCCAAATGTTCATGAGAAAAGTAGAAAATATCAATTGTCTCCAACCACAAACAAAGTGCTAAAGTTATGTCACAAATGTAGGGGCATTGCATACATAATATAGAGGATTGTCATCAAACACTGCAGTCACCAAGGACTGTCACGTTCAACCAACTTGTTTTGAGTAGAAGATATATAAATGATAAAGCAATATCAAGATCACTAGCACCATGATGAAGAATAGACAAGAACCAGATATTCCTCAAGAATTCATGTAGCAACTAATCATGAATGAACACTATACATACATCAAGAAACCTTCTAAAACTCCTTGGGGTTGAAAAATAGGACATTTGATAACTCCCCCTATCTTTATGTTGTACCTCATGCAACTATCAGATCATCACTATCTTTTGACACTTGAAACTTCACACAGAATATATTATAGTATATGCAAAGGTAGAGCCATAAACCCAATGCAGCCAACAACCACAGGGATAAAACATGATACTTGAAGTGCACCAAATACACAAGGCTGTAGGTCATCATCAAATATGGTCTGCCATCTGCCATCAACAAAATCAACAACTGATCATGAAAATGATAAGATTGACTGCATGAAGACTGCTTTGTTTGAACATGATGTTACTCCACATCACACACCAACAGAGGAATAGAGGTATGAAACTATCAACAATTTGCAACAAAATTGCATAGCTTGATTACTATAACCCCTACCAGACTAAGATAAAACACTTGAAGACCCTTACTGCCACTGTTAACATATCAAGACCTTCAAGGAAAACTACTTCACTATTTGTCAAATCATTCTCTTTTCTACTAACTCTAACTTTGATATCATATCAAATGCAAGCAAGGATTTCACTTCTCAGTCAATAATAATTACTGTGATCATTACTGCAACATAACACACACTGACATAACATGAAACACTATTCTCTTTTTGTCTTGAAACATGTCAAACACATACTGAAATCTTATATAGAAGCCATGACTAATAACTCAAGACCTCTTTGTCTTTTTGATGGGTATAAATGATATGACCTTACACAACTCCCCCTGACTCCATGGTCCTCTTTATGAACTCATGGATGTTTCTTGTGTAGTATCCACAAGATTAGAGTTTTGTTCTCCTATCTCCTACTTTCTTCTCCATACCTGAATAGATTTACTCTTTTGCTTGAACATTGCATTACCTCTTATGTTCTCAAAGGATTTGTTCAACTTGCTGCTACAGTACTTTATTTTATGTCCAAACTTATGATAGTTAAAGAAAATGATTGTGTTCCTTCTATTCAACCATTCAAATGAGTTCTTATTATATCCCATTTTTCTTGCATGCATCCAACAATCCCTTTCTATGTGACCAACTTTATTGTAGTTATAACAAGCATTATTGTAGCCCCGATTTGACCAACTATAAAAACTTTTATGTTTATTCCATCCAAAATCATTTATTTTACAATCTCTAGCCCTATAACCATAAACATGACATGCATAGCAATAACCATGGAATTGAGAGTAATTGTACCTCACTGTTTGCTTGGTGGGCAGATATTTTTGAACCTGATTGTACTCCTTCCTTCATCTTTAGGAGCAGCAGCATGATAACTTAAGTCTATCTTCTTCCTTGGTACATTTCTTTCTTTTGAAAACTCTCCTTCTTCAGAACCTAGACTAGTATTGTACTTGTAATGCTTTTGTTTTCTCAACATGTCATTCAACTTGTTTGTTCTTTCTTCAAACTCTTGATATTTCTTGGATAGAACCTTGAGACCTTCATAATCTTTTCTTAGATTGACAATTTTTTCTTCTAATTTCAGACATTCAATTATTTTCACCTCAAGGTCAGATTTAGTAAAATCAACAACTCTTTTAGCTTCTTCTATTTTAGTTTTTAGACTGATTATCAATTTGTCAGATTCTTCAACATGATTATTTAAGACTACAATCTGATTTCTTGCCTCTTCAAACTCTAAAGAAACTTTTACAAAATCTGAACATACCTTGTCTTTGGAGCCTTTTTCTTGTTGAAGTTGATCTTCTAATCTTCGATTCTCCTTTCTAAGTTGCTTGATTTGATCTAAGGCACACAAGAGTTCTCCTTCTAAATCAACTTCACAATCATTTTCATCAAACTCATGTCCATCTTCATCCATAAAGAGGTCTCCTTATTTATCATCATTGTCAACAACAAAGTCATTTTCTTTATCACACTCTGTGTCAATTTTTAGGGATGGCTCATGCAACAACACATCACATGATTTGACTAAGGTTTGTTGTTCATGTTGGAATTAGGGTTGACAACTAAGAGGGGGGGTGAATTAGTTGTCTTAAAACTTTTAAATCTTGCTGCAATTAATTCTTTTTTACCACTTCTTAGCAAATTAATGACATAATCATGAAAAGCAAGAATTAATAAAACATGAGCAGAAACATAAATAACACACTTGACACCAAGATTTTGACATGGAAACCTGGTTAAGGGAAAAACCATAGTGGGGGTTAACCCACAAAGATTATACTCTGTTAAAAGTATTACAAAGAGGGGAATGCACATGCATTCGGGCTCACTGCCCAGAGCTCACTACTCAAGAGAGGCTCACTGCCTACAAGAGTGTTTACAAAAGGATTACATATTGTTGAACTAATAAGTAGAATCTACCAATGCAAGAATTCAGTTCTGATTAAGCACAGAATTCTAATTTTACACACTTCATCTTTATTCTGCCCTATTTACTGCTCTGTCATAATCTAGACCTCAGATCTCTTATCTTTCACACTTATGTCTACCTTTTGCACACTTATTCCATATTTGCATCACTAACTCACACATCACTTGAATCCATCAGTTATATATATCCGCATCAACAAACTCAATCACCTATCTGTCGGCCTTATGAGAACTTAACAATACAAATACTCTGTTCTGTCAGCTGAATCCATACATCAATATTGATGCGTACCAGGAATAACACTTGCAGGTCACCATTCATGTTGGCCACTAACATTATATACCATACACAACTCATCAAAACACTTCTACTAGGTCCATACAAGGATCTAACACAAGTTGGCATGTTCTTCACTGAACTGTCCTGTCATATTAGGACCCGATATTTAGATGCTCATAACTTTTAATCCCTTTGTCACCAAAGGCTAAAATATTGGATTTGGATTGTTCTAACATTCCTCTACACTCCCTCAGATTTGTAACATGCAATGATTAACTGGAGAGGTCCACTGACCAAAATACTAAACTTTGCCATATACCCTGCTCCTGTCTATTCGGACTGGATAAATCTTGGAACTGACTTCCGGTATGATTTGATACTGCACTGTAGATGTGTGGAATGGATTGAGTTGCCATCAGTGACAACACATGACATGCCTTGCATTGTCTCTTGCCAACAATCTCCCCCTTTGGCATTGATGGCAACACTTAGTGAAAAATGACTAAGTGTCATGACTGACTCCCCCTACTGTGTATACTTATGTATTCTTCCACTGCTCCCCCTTTGATGTATTCTTCATTTTCATTTTTCACTGTTTCTCACTCCCCCTTTGACATCAATAACAAGGGGTGGGGTCCACAAATCAAAATTTCCACAAGAAATATGTATATAAGGTCGCATATGTACAAATAATCCAAATTATATTTACATGAGCTTGAGGATATTTGCAAAACTATTTTTTGACTGCACAAGTTCAGAGGCCCAACTACTTTTCATGTCATCCAAAATTGAGTTGTGTTCTCTTAGTATGAATGCTTGTGTTTCTACTTTCTTTAGATTTGAAGGATCACCTATCTGGACAGCAACTTGGGCTTCTGATAAAGTAGAAAACATTGTTTCTAACTTGGGGGCAATCAATCCCCTGAGCTCACACAATCTCTCCACAATATTGCTCTTTTCTTTAACAAGATTCTTTATTTCATTAGTCAGGCTAATTGTTTGACTCTTGACTTGCTAGAGAAACTGTTAGAGGGTCAAAATTTTGAGATAGATTTAGCAATATTTATTCCCGCTCCTTTATCTTCTTCTCAATATCCTCAATAACTTTGGGCCAAGATAGACAAACTTTGTATACATCACTTCCATCATTGAGAACATTTTGAATACTCTTTAAACTGATATCAAGTATCCTTTTATCATTCCTCATTAGCCCCTTTAGCTCACTAAATCTCTTTTCCAAAAATTCATTCCAGATTTTAATCTCTGCAGACTTCTCAAAGGACTCAAAGTGTGTACTTACAAAATTTACAAGGTTCTTCAGATTACCAAAGGGAGAATTAGATGGATTATTCTGGAAGGTTGGAATTATCTTCTCCAATATACCAGATGCAAGGCCTAATAGCTCACTATCCTCTATGTGGGATTTCAATATCTTTTCACTTGCCTTAGCTTGTATGAAAGATGTTATCTTCATCATTTGGACCAGAGATAGAGTATCTAGGTTGATTGGTCCTTGGATTAGTTTTGGTTCATCAAACTCTAGCATCTCTTTACTTAGGAAACTCTTCACTACATCTGCAGTGTCTCTTGTCACAATTTCTGGACTACCTTCCTTTTCTTGAGTTTTCTCAGTATCGGGACTATTTTGTTTGGGTGCATCAATATTTGCACCATCTTCTTCTTCTCTATCTTTCTTACCTTTGACTTCTTCTTCTTTATCTGCTTCACCTTTCTATGTGTTATCTGCAAGAGGATTCTTTCCTTTGTCCTCACCATCTGCAATCTATTCTAGAGGATCTTGACTAGCAGCAGTATTCTCAACATTATCTTCATTACTGGATTGATCAGGAAGAGTTAGAGTATCTCCTGCATCATTAGTTTTATCCACCATCTCTATATCTTCCTTGTTTATTTGCTCCACTTCTGGAACTGAGGAGTCATCAACCTTGGTTTGCTACTCATCAATTTTTATTTCTTCAATATCTGATATTGATGAATTAATCCCATCATCAGTCTCTTCTTCAACAAATGGAAGATTGTGTCTCTTTAATGCACTTAGAAGTATTTCTTGTGTTTATTTGACTATTTTGTCTAATTCTCCAAGCATCAGTTTGTTCATTCTCTTCTTGCTTTAGAATTCATCCTTCACTTCTTTAAATATCATATTCATTTGAACTTGAGTGATCTGAGGGCATAGTTTTATCAATATATGTTCTCTAAGCTCTATATCCTTGCTTTTTGCATTTTCTTTCCTCAACTCCAAAAATGTCTACAAAACTTTGAGGAATCTTAGAAGCTATTTCAATCATGGCTTTATTATAGATATTCAGATATCTAACAGTTGCTTCCTCTAACACCCTCTTATCTCTATCACTATATTCATCATAGAATTCAGTCATGGGTTTCAAATTTCCATCCACAGTGACTGATTTTATTACATCTTCCACAGAAAGTGTGGGATTCTCAACATACGTATCTGTCTTCTGCCTTTTGCTTGCCCTTTTACTTCTGGAGAGCTTCTCCTTAGTCACCTTGGCAGATTTTGTTCCAGAGGCTTTCAGCTCCTTTACCTCATCATCTGAATCTATTTCTTCTACATCAACTTTTGTGCTCTTATAGGTTCTTGTGGCTTTTGTTTTTACTCTTTTCCTGATGATTTTCCTTCCAATTTCTCAGGATTGGCAGGTTTTGGGTGAACATGGGCAACAACAGATCTTCTAGTAGTCCTTGATGTGGAGGAGGATCCTACCGGAGTACTTTCTTGTTTCTTATCCTACTTCTCCTTCTCTGGCTTTTTAGTTCTTTCCCTGAATTGCCTCACAGCTTCCTTTGTGAGACCTAGATTCTTGACCAACTGTTCAACTTCTTTTCTTACTTTTCTATTGGTTTCAAGTTTTCTAAGCTCAGTATGCAGTTTTAAACTTAGCTCCTCATATGTCCCAAATCTTTCAATTGTTGTGTCTTTTGGCTTTCTCAGAAGATGTTGAGCATACATATTCAAGATTTTTCCATCTACTTCATACCCCATGGGCATGATCCAAACTATTCTAGGTTCCACTACTTCCATTAAGCACTGATTAGTGTCAACCATAAAACATATTTCATTCTTGTACTTCTCAACAATCGATTTAGGGATTCTTTCCCTTCAATGTATGATACTCTAAAAATTCTTTAAGTATCCCTAGATTGCAGTTTTATGAGCTTTATAATCACCAATGCTACAAAGATGATCGTTGATCTGAATGGTAACTAGCTCATCATTAGTCCAGTCAACACCCTTTACTCTAGGTACTTCATTCATATAGTAGAAAAACAATGTAGCATATTTAAAAGTGTTTTTCTTATCTTTCTTGATTTTATTCAAGTTCTCAATCAGTTGTTTCTATAACAGTTCACATAGGTCATAATCTGCATTCTCCTTCAACATTTGATATGCTGCATATATGGCAATTCCAGAGACACAATTCTCCCTGCTGGAGTGATATATCTTGTAGCCAATCACCATGGAGGAAAACTTAACATTCGGTTCTATAATGTCATTGATGGTCATTACCGTCTTGTCAAACTTTACACCGGTTGCATCAGTAACAGTTTGGTTTTTCACATATTTCAACATGGGTAATCCACCAATTGATTTTAACCCAGTCACAATTCTGATAACATCCTTGGTAATCTTGAATGGTTTTAACAACCATATGAATTCATCATGCATCTGACTCAAAACATACCGGACCCACTCATCTTCATTGAATGTTGGAAACCCCATAATCAAAATAAAATGTTTATCAAGTAGTGCCTTATACTCGGGTTAAGGTCATGATTTTCATCCCTGAGGTGACTCTAGAACAAATCTACATACCTTGAGTCCCAAAATTCATCTATGTTCACATGAATATAAAGCCTAATATCTTCAGTATGCAGTACACCATATGGAACACTTGAGAATGTACTTATTGGGTCGACTTCTATTGACATGTGTGGATGATTTTTAAATTTTGGTCAAGACCTTTCAATAATATCAACAACCAAAGATGTAGCCATTGCAAAAAGATTACAAGTTCAAAGCTTCATAGATAAATACCTTTTTCATGAAATTAGGGTTGACAGATAAATTCGTCTATCGCACTTCAATTTTTTGAAATCTCAACTCAGACACTATTCTTCTTTCGTTCTTCAGGTGGAAAGTGACTCAAATGAGGAATGAATGACCTTTTTAAAAGATCTACAAAACCTAATTTTCCTTTGTAATAAATTCTCTTCCCTAACACATCTAGTTACACTGTTTCTGCATACAGTTGATCTTCAATTGTTCCACAAATCATCATATCCACTTTTTATCTTCTAGAAATCCTTTCAAATGATGTATAATAATCCAAATTATTTTCTCTCATTGTGCCAAATTCAGGCACCCATTTACTAGCTAGGGGAATTTAGATTTCATTGCAGCTCCCGCTGAGCCAGAGCTCCTAATTCAACCCAAAGGAATTATCAGCACTAGATTCTGGTGTAGACCCATTATTATTATTCACAACACTTTTCTTGACCCATGTCTTGCTCATTTCATTCTAGATCTCATTCATGTCAATTTTGCCTTTGCCTTTATATTGTCTCTGCTCATCCAGTTTTTTGTTTGTCGGACCTCTTCTTTCATTATTCCTACTTCTATAGAATCTTGCAATATCACCAGATCTATTACAATTAAAGCACACAACATTTATTTTCTTATATACTTTATTTCCTCTTGATCAGTAATGATTAGCCATGTGTCCAAATCCATTGCAAACAAAGAAGTAACCATTGAAAGAGTTGCAATTTCCTCTAGAGTTATTCATTATCATACTTTTGCATTCATTTGATCTATGACCATACCTCTTACATTTGAAGCATTGACCAGAGAAGGATGGACCATTTTGATTTACTCCACTTCTATACTGAGTAGCTTTATGACCAAATTTATTGCATTTGAAGCAATTTCCATTGAAGGATGGATATCTTTGAGCATTAGGTTGTCTTACCAGAGGTCTTCTAGGTCTGTTTCTCCCATTCCTTGGTTTAAAGTTTATTTGTCCAGATCTAGAGCTTTCACATTTCTCATATCCAAGACCATGCTTGTCATCACCCCTTTTCTGACTTTCAAGCAGTGCTTCAAGTTTATCTGAGCTTATCTTGAACTTCTCCATATATTCATTTGCAATGTCTAGGTCATGGCTGAGAATGACAATTTGTCTCTCAAGTTCTTTCTCATTGTCTCTGATTTCTTGTAGATTAGACTCTAGGAGGCTAGCTATTCCATCTAGTCTGTAGCATTCTTTAGTTATTTCTTTTAGATTTTGATTCAGGTCTTCTTCAGTTTTCTTCCTATCTTCAATTTGCTTGGTTAGCCTCATCACCCTAGATTCCATCTCATGTTTTAGGACAATAACTTCTGTAGCTAACTTCTCACATTCCTTTGTTTTCTCTTTTAAGGCCTTGTCCTTGTCATTGTCTTCATAATGATTTCCCAGTTGAAGAGGTTGCTCCTTCCTCTTTTCATTAGATTTGCTCAATTTTTCTTTTAAAGTCTCAATGAATTCTTTAGCATTTTTAAGGTCCTCTTGCAGCTCTTTGGCTTCTACTCTGGACTATTCAAGATCTTCTAATATGAGTTTAAGTTATCCTTGGAGGTTGTATTCATCCATTTTACTACCTTCCCAGATCTTTCTCAAGCTGTTCAACTTTTCAAAGGAATCTTGATCTCATACCAATTTTTGGAATTAGGGTAAACAACTGAGAGGGGGGGTGAATCAGTTGTCTTAAAACTTTTAAAGCTTGCTACAGTTAATTCTTCTTTACCACTTCTTAATAGATTAATGACATAATCATGAAAAGAAAGAATTAATAAAACATGAGCAGAAACATAAATAACACACTTTACACCAAAATTTTGACATGGAAACCTAGTTAAGGGAAAACCATGGTGGGGGTTAACCCACAAAGATTATACTCTATTAAAAGTATTACAAAGAGGGGAATGCACATGCATTTGGGCTCACTGCCCAGAGCTCACTACTAAAGAGAGGCTCACTTCCTACAAGAGTGTTTACAAAAGGATTATAGATTGTTGAACTGATAAGTAGCATCTGCCAATGCAAGAATTTAGTTCATGTTAAGCATATAATATTGATTTTACACACTTCATCTTTATTCTGCCTTATTTACTACTCTATCATAATTCGGACCTTAGATCTCTTCTCCTTCACACTTCTATCTACATTTCTCACACTTATTCCATATTTACATCACTAACTCACACCACATCACTCGAATCCATCAGTTATATATATCCGCATCAAGAAACTCAATCACCTATCTATTAGCCTTATGAAGAACTTAACAATACAAGTACTCTATTATGTCAGCTGAATCCATACATCAATATTGATGCGTACCAGAAATAACACTTGCAGGTCACCATTCATGTCATCCACTAACATTATATCCCATACAAAACTCATCAAAACACTTCTACTAGATCCGCACAAGGATCTAACACAAGTTGGCCTGTGCTTCACTGAACTATCTTGTCATATTAGGACCTGGTATTCAGATGCTCATAACTTTTAATCCTTTTGTCACTGGAGGCTAAAATCTTGGATTTAGATTATTCTGACATTCCTTTACACTCCCTCAGATTTGAAACATGCAGTGATTAACTAGAGAGGTCCTCTGACCAAAATATTGAACTTTGCCATATACCCTGTTCCTGTCTATTCAGAATGGATAAATCTTGGAACCAACTTTCGGTATGATCTGATACTACACTACAGATGTGTGGAATGGACTGATTTGCCATCAATGACAACACATGACATGCCTTGCAATGTCTCTTGCCAATAGTTCAACCTTTTTCTTGGTTTCTTTCTTTTCTCTATTTCTTTTGCACTTTCCCATGGTACTCCACTATCAGGATCTACACAAGCTGGTTAGACTTCTATAGGGAACCTATGATCTGATACAACATGTTGGGGTATATACAACACTAAGAGGGGGGTGAATCAGTGTGGTAGAAAAAAACAATTCATTTACTTCTTTTCAAACTTGAAAACAAAAAGTAATGATGTTAATAGTGTACTTTACCAAAGTAAGAAATCAAATACTAAACAACAAATAAGACTGAATGTTCAAGCATGAAAGACAAATGGATCATACATCACTTGAGACCATGACATAATAAATTTCATGAGTGGAAAACCCTCAAGGGGAAGAAAAACCACTCAGAAATGCCTCACTAGCTTAACCAAAAACCTCACTGGTTACAAGTATACGAGCACCCACTCCCAATTAGATATTGAAGCACCCACTCCAATCACTCAAGGCCTCACTGACTATTTAGTTTACAAGCACCTAATTCAAGGAGCACCAACTCTAATGTTTTACTGACCAAGCAAGCCTCACTGGCTTTACAAAATGCCTCACTAGCAATCAAGTGAACATATGAAAGAAAACTTAGTTTAGATGGTTGTCCTAATTCTCTTCAATACATCACAAAAACTTATATCACCTTTTGTCTCTAATCAATACATTCTTCAAAAACAATTTTCTCAATTACACATACAGTGACATTTTTCATTGATTACAAAACATAATCAAAAACCTTTTTCAACTCAAATACTCTGTCCCTAGAAAATCATATACAAACCTCTACAAATAGTAATGCTCTATCCTGCTATCATTTATGTGCCAATTATAATCTTATTTCAGTGAAATTAAAGATCTTCATCTGCAAATCACCCTTCTCTGTCAACATGAATAAATCTTTCAAAACATAGAAACTCTGAAACTGGTTTGTGCTCTTTATGCAGAAATCTTTCCTCCATTTCACACATCATTCAATCAAAAACTTTCTTTCATTCATTGAAAGACACACTTCATCTTCAAGATTCCAAAACCATCAAATATAATCACCAAATCTCAATTTGTTTATATGCACATGCAGGTATATACTTATGTCATGCAGACCAAGTCTCACTAAAAATTCAATCATACAGGTCAAGTTATATAATTTCCAATCCCTCTCTATTAGTTTCCAAAATGGTTTGCAGGTAGTTGGAGAACTGAGTACAAAGAGCTTCCTGTCAAAGTTTTACCAACCAATGTAACCATTGTGATTCAAAAGCATATTAAAATGTGACCCTTGATTAACAACTCCCCACCTTGTGAACTTCAAATATAGACCATAGATATCTTTATGGTGATCGGGCTTCTTTTAGGTCACCAACTATACCAGTTAGCAAAGAAGGGTCGGTCACCCAACGACATAACACTCCTTTAATCATCACTTAAGTTATAATGTAACCAACTAAATAGGTCAACATAAAAATAGAAATAAAGTGTATGACAAGGATTAAAGGGTATAAAAGATATACATGAAAGGTTTTAACTTAGGGTTTAAAAACCAAATGTCAACTAGGTCTTTTAGGAAACCCTAAACCCTAACTTAGATGGCTCTGCAATACATGTAACATGTTTCTCTCTAAAATAGTAAATGCTTGAAGTATCAAATCACTGATTGATCACAAGTATGAGCTTTCTTTCTCTACACAATAAAATATAATGACATACAAACAAGATGACTTCAATTTGCATCACATACCATGACTTGATGACTTCAACACCATGACTTCAACCTGCATTACATAACATGACCTTGATGTCTTGTATGAATGAAACATAAACCAACATCACTCCTCCAAAACAACACATCAACAACCTTTATATCCATGTTAACAACTTTCTCTCCAAAGCAACTCATCAACAACCTTGTCTTTGAGGCACATCAACAACCTATCCATGTATGATGAGGAATGTCTGATAATGAGCACATCCTTTAATTAAAACATCCTATCAACCATGAAACAAACTTCATGACAAGATATCAACTGATCAACTCAACTCTGCCAAGAAATCCTGAGATCACACTTACAAGACAAGATCATACTAATGTTCAAGACTCAAAGTGCCCACTTCCACTTAGAATCAACTCCAAACTAATCTCCCAACAAGATCATCATCAACCATGTCTTGAGGCCCTGACAACAAGAGAGTCTTGATGTATGACATGAATACAACACTATTGATGATCTCATCCATGAAATGTGTTCTACAATAGGATCCAACTCTAGCATGACATGATATCTAACATCAGTTAACCAATACTGAGACCATCATCATGATTCCATCCAACAAGGCATCTCCTACACCCAACTTCATGATTCCATCTACTACACACCTTTTTGTCATCAATGACAAACTTCCATCACAAGTGCCTTAGGGACAATCACGTAGGAGGGTGCCCCCAAGTCACTGACCGTGACACTATGTTCCTAAGACACAACACACAACAATAAAAATAGAGGTGAAGCAATATAGAATAATGATGATACAAATAGAAGAAGGGTCACAATAGAGGTGGTCTCCTAGTATCTGTTGATGATGATTGTTAGTCATAACAACATGCATAAAAATTTGTACATCAAACCTTTATTATCTTGTAAAGTACGATCAGCTTAGGATAAGTTGATGACTCCAAGTCTCCGTTGATCAAGTCATGATCATCTGACGTTACTCAAAGGTTGATGTGACATGCTATTTTCCATTTCAAGGGGTCTTACATCTGTCTAAATGACTAGTATTGCACTGTCTCCTGTAAATTTACTCCACAGAGAGGTTAACTCTACTCTATTTCCAAAGATATCTGGTATATTTGCAAGTTTGATCAATTCTTCTAAACATTGATCATCATAAACTTGTTCTTTCTTCTATACTAGATATTTATTCAAATTATGTGTCTGGAAGGAGATATTTGCATGTATCTTATGGATATTTGTATGAATTTGCATGTTATTTGTCAATTTAACATGCTCTTGCTCTAAATATGCTCTGTATTTCCAATTATCTATGGGATATCAACATATTTCATGTTATTTGCTTTTGATTCTTTGTTAGTTGCAATTATGGTGATGATCTACTATGAAATTGAAAGAAATTTAAAAGAATGCTTCTAATTTTAGTGAATCTTTAGCCATTGAACCACATACATACAAGATACATTCATGAGGAAAAGAAATCAAACCATATGTCACCAAGATGTTCCACAGCTAGATATGGATGATGCTAACTTCAAATGATAAGGAATGAAAACAACACATGCAAACTGACAAGCACTCCAAGGGATGCAGCTAATCAATGCATGTATCCAAATTTCAAACATAGATTACTCAAGATTTATGATGATTTGTAATCAAAAGTGTCTTCTCTTTCATTCAGTATGCATAACATGTACATTTACAACAACTTTGAAATGAGTCTTGATATTTTAGCAATCAAATTTCAATTAAGTTTTGAATATCCAAAATATGACACTCTTGCACCTTTTATAGAATAAGGTGAGGAGGCAGTTACAAATGACCTACGGTTAGGATTTGTCAATTAAAATCTATGGTCAATAACAATTCTTTGACTCAGTCAACCCTTCCTCATAGAACAGGTTGCCAGCTGGCAACCATCTGGATGACTCATTATCTTATGAGTGCCTTATGCATATGTTCCTTTGATGATGCATCTTCATTCACTCTTTGGGTTCCTCCTCTTCATCTTCTTCTTCTTCATCATGATCATCATCTTCATTACTTTCTGTATCGCTGTCACCTTGATGAACATCATCTTGTATATGGACCTTCATTGCCGTCCTAACATTCGCATATGTCCGTACTATTTTATCTACCTCCCCGCCATCTTGGGTTTTGGCTTTTGTTATGGCATGCTTATGAGACTGAATTTACCTTTGATTGCATCCATCTTACCCTTTCTACTGTTCAAAGTCTCATTGTAAGTCTCCACCCTGACCTTTATCCTCATGATCTTGTTCATCACCTCTTCTGTCAGGTGGGTGAGGGGGTCATCTACTACTAGCTAGAAATTATCATGTAGAGCTTTGATAGCAAAGTCTGCATCTTGATTTTTAATCTTTCCCTCTACTTTCCCTTCTAATGCTTCAAGGATCTCTGCTTCATGTGCCATCATGCTGTGCAGCTTTATACTAATATCCCTGAGCTTGCCACTACATTTCTTCAGGATATCACATTCGAACCTGATATCTTCATACCATACATCTATCAGCAGGGTATTGTTATTATTCAACACTTGATTGTTTATTAGGATTTGAGGATTAATCCTCTTCATCTCTCTCAAAGCAGTTAGGTCCTTTTCCAATTGGAATGACCGTCTTCCTATTTCATTTTGCATTTTATCTACTTTCTTCTTCAAACTGCTTAAAGAATTCCACCTCTGTAAAGATGTTATCAATACATCCTCAACTCTTGTGAGGCTAACAACATCCATTTCTCCATGATCATGGCCTCATGCTTCATGAGGTCCAACTTGGTGACCTCCTCCTAGGATATGATAGTCAATGGGACTATCGGATCAATTGGTATACTATCAGGGTTAATCAACCCCTTTATATATGAATGCAGCTGAGCAATGTGCTCTTTATGCTGTTTATTTTTCTCTTTCTCCTTCATTACCCTTTGGGTCAAAGAATCAATGATGTCCTTCCCTTCCTGACCTTCTTGGTCCTCATTAGCAAAACCCAAATCAACAGTTGTGATTTGGAACTCTTCAAGGGTGATCTTGCCCTTCTCTTTCTCTACCATGGGAAGTGCTACTTAGGTAGTCATTCTACATGTAGTAGGATCTCTCCTTATGGCCGATGTCAATCTGGCCTTCCTCTTGGGCTTCATTATTGTTTTTGCAAACAAGGTGGAAACGTCAAATTCTTGGAATTCAAAGCCTTGTTCCATACCTATTTCTTTCTCCAGCCACTGAGGCACTTCATCTCCGGGTCCCTGACATTCTTTGCCAACATCATGTCTGCCCTGATGTCTAGTATCTACTTCTATTCTCGGTGGAGAAGGCAAATTCCTAGTTTCTTCCTCACAGAGTTGCTCATGAGGGGGATCTTGTTGCATCTCTTCTTGCTAAGGGGTCTCTTTCTATGGGGGAGGATCCTATGGAATGTCCACATGATGATCCTGTGCTTGATCCTGCACTCCCTCTTCCTTAATTTCATCCACTTTAGTATTTTCCTCATCCTGAGGCACCTTGATATCCATGGATGTCTGTGCATTTGTGTTGATAACTGAGAGGGGGGGGGTGAATCAGTTATCCTAATTATTTCCCTTATTGAACTTTTCTTTTAATTGATGTAGCATAAAATCAAACACAAAAACATTAACCATGAAATAAGAAACACATGACACAGTATTTTTGACGTGGAAACCCTGTTAAGGGAGAAAACCACGGGGTGATTAACCCAAGAATTATTCTCTGTTAGAAGAATAGGAAATTACAAAAATGGCACTTGCCAATTAGGGCTCACTGCCCGAGCACACTGCTCACAAGAGGCCCACTGCCTACAAAAAGACACACTGTCTACAAAGTGATGAGAATCACAGTCTTGAACTGATTGGAAGCATCTGCATATGCTGGAGTTCAGTTCCGGTTAGGCTCAGTACACTGATCTGCTGCACTTCATCTTTCCTCTGTTCTTTATTCTGCTATCTTTCACATACCGGATCCTTTTTGCTACCTCTGCTCTTTCTCTGGACTTATTCGCATATCTCTCTACATCACCACACACTTCACAACTAAATCCATCCTCTATATATATCCGCACAAGTAATTTCATCACCTTTCTAGTCGGCATCTGGAACAGTCTAGTTTCTTATAAACTTTCATTCTGTCGGCTGAATCCTTCCTCACCAAGCAATGCGGATCAAGCATATACTTGTAGATATCATTAATCATGTCGGCCAAACATGATTCATGCCTTCACAACCTCTGTCATCAACAGTAACACATCCGGAAAGCAGTCTGATACTCTGCCAGTCAGTTCTTCCTCTGTTTTCACTGTCTCTCAGAAATCCGGTACTCAATCATTCATATCTTTTTCCTTGTCCATCACCGGAGGCTAAATCCTTGGAATATACCACTCAAGGTAGTCCTCTTAACTTCCCCAAATCCGCACTGCACCAAGACACTTCCTCTGAGAGGTCCGGACCAATCTGTCGGACCTTGCCACATGCTCTGTTCTTCTTCACCGGATCACAACATTCTTTATTCTGACTTCCGGTAGAGACATATCATGTCTTGCGGATATGTGGGATGACCTTTGTTGCCATCAATGACAACAACCATGAATCCATATAGTGTCTCTTGCCAACAATCTCCCCCTTTGGCATTGATGGCAACACTTAGTGAAAAATGACTAAGTGTTTTCACTATGCTCCCCCTTTGCTGATGCTCTGTCTTTATATACAATTTTCGGAACTCCCCCTTAGTTGGATCCCTCATTTTTCACTGCTCCTCACTCCCCCTTTGACATCAATGGCAAAGGGTAGGGTCCGCATATCAAAATTTTCAAAAATTTCTTATACTTAGCCACATATTTACATACTCACATATATTGAAGAATGTCTGCAAAGGATGTCTGTAATTGAATCATTTCGGTAGCCCAACTTTGCTTCATTCTGTCCAAAATTGAAATGTGACCACTTAACAAAAATGCAAACGCTTCTGCCCGCTTGAGATCTGTTGGATCTTTTGTTTGGGCGGTGGTCCTAGCATCACTGATGGCCTCATGCATGGTTTCCAACTTAGGGATTATAATCCTTCTAAGTTCTCCCATCCGGTTGGTGATGTTCTTCCTTTCCTTCTCAAGATTCTTTATTTCGTTCAAGACTGCAATAGTCTGACATTCTTGATTTATTATAGAGGAAGAGAGAGGATCAAAACTTTGAGATAAGCTTTGTAGCTTATCCTGTTCCTCTTTTATTTTCTTGTCAAATGCTGTTGTTGCCTTTGACCAGGATATACAAAATTTATAGATATCACCGCCATCCTTAAGAGCATTCTCTAAGCTCTTTATTCCAATGCTTACAATCTTCCTATCTTTAGAAATTAATTCTAATATCTCTGAAAATCTCTTATCCAAAAATTCCTTCCGGACCTTTTCTTCAGCTGATTTTTCTAGAGAATCAAAATGTGTATCAACACTGCTGACTAAGGTTTTTAGATTACCGGAAGTGGAGGCTGTCGGATCTATTTGGATTGATGGCATGATCTTCACAAGTACTCCGGAAGCAGCCTCTATCAACTCACAGTCTTCCATATGAGACTTCAGGAGCTTTTCATTTGCCTTGGCATTTGCAAATGAAGCTATCTTCATTGTTTGTACCGGAGAGAGAGAGTCAAAATCAAATGGGCCTTTTAGAAGCTCCGGTTCATCAATCTCTAGAGTTTCTTTGCTCAAAAATTGTTGAACAGTTTGTGCAGTGTCTCTTGCCGGAGACAGATGTTTCTTCTCTTCTGCAGTCTTAGAACTGTCAACCTCTTTGTCTTTCACCACTGCTTCCTTCTCCTGTAATTGCTCTTCTTCTTTGGATCCGGAGACTGTAGGGGAAACCGGAGGAGAGATGCTAACTTGTTCATGGGCCACTTCTTCTGGAGCAGAGGGTCCCAAGTCCTCACTTGTCTGTTCAGGGCTCACTTCTTCCGGAACAGAAGATTCCAAATCAGCAGCTGTTTCTACACCTAAGTCCTCTACAACAGGAAGATTGAACCTTTTGAAGGCCTTCCGGAGGATCTCTTCTGTTTCTTGGGCCACTTTGTCAGTCTCACCAAGCATGAGTTGATTCATCCTGGCTTTGCTTCTGAACTCATCTTTGCAGTCCTTGAAGATAATGTTCATTGTCTTGGGATCAATTTGAGGATATAGCTGAATAGCTATCTGCTCCCGGATCTCAAGATCTTTGGCATGAGCATTATTCTTTCTTACTTCCATTTCCTTCTCTAGGCTTTTAGGAATGAGAGATATGATCTCAATGAAAGCCTTATTGTATATGTTCAGATATTTAACTGTGGCTTCCTGCAGAGTCTTTTGGTCTGCCTCACTGAAGTCATCATAGGATTCAGTCATTGGTTGAAGGTTTCCATCCACCGTGACCGACTTGATTATGCTCTCTAGTGACAGAGTGGGCTTTTCAACAGTTACCTCTGCCATTTCATCCTTGTCTTGGCCTGTGGAGGGCTTACCGGATCCTTTCTTCTTCTGTTTCTTTACTTCTCTTACTCCCTCATCTGATTCTGTTTCCTCTTCATCCTTTTGGCTTCCATAAGCCCTTGTGGCTTTTGTCTTGGATCTCTTACCGGATGCCTGGACTTCCAGTTTTGAACTTTTGGTTGAGGGAGGTGCAGATCTCCTTGTTGATCTGGTCCGGGTGGGAGCTCCAACCGGAGCACTTTCTTTGTTTTTCTCTTCTTCCTCGGCCTTCCTCCTCTTTTCCCGGCTGGCATCAAGTGTCTCCTTTGAGATACCTAGGCCTTGAGCAATGTGCTCTACTTCTTTTCTTACCTTTCTTTTAATCTCAGGTTCCCTGAGTTCTACATGTATTTTTACACTTAGCTCCTCAAAGGTTCCAAACCTTTCTGCCTTAGGATCTTTGGGCTGACTTAGCATGTGTTGAACATGCAGCTCCACTATCTGTTCATCAACTTCATACCCCATGGGCATGATCCAGACGGTCCTTGGCTCCACTGCCTCCATTAGGCACTGATCAGTGTCAACCATAAAGCACACTGAGTCCTTGTATTTCTCAATGAGAGACTGAGGAATTCTCTCTCTTGCTTGCATCATGCTCTGAAAGTTTTTGAAGTATCCCCATAGAGCTGAATTTCTCGCTTTTGCATCCCCAAGTCCATGCAAGTAGTCTCTTATCTGGACTGCAACAGGTTTGTCATTCTGCCATACCCATCCACTTGTTCCGGGTAGCTCATTCATGAAGTAGAAGAATAGACATACAATCAGAGTACCATACTTAAAGGAATTCTTCTTATCCTTCTTGATTTTCTGTATATTTTCCATTAATTGGCTTAGCAGTAGTTCGTAGAGATCATACTCTGCATTCTTTCTTAGCATCTCATAGGCAGTGTATACTGCAGTTCCGGATACAGAATTCTCCCTGCTGGAGTGGTAGATCTTGTATCCTATTATCATTGATGCATATTTGATATCCGGATCGGAGATGTCTTCAATGGTCATTGCCCTTTTGTCAAATTTTGATCCGGTGGCCTCAGTTACAATGTTGTTCTTGACAGATTTGAGGATAGGTACTCCTCCGGAAGAGTATAGGCCAGTTACTGCTCTAATTGCCTCTTTTGTGATCTTGCAGGGTCTATCTAGCCATAGAAAGTTGTCATGCATTCTGCTCAGTACATACCGGACCCATTCATCCTCTTCAAAACAGGGGAAATGAATAAATTGCTCAAATTGTTTCTTCTGAATATCCTTATACTCTGGTTTAAGCTCAAAAGCATTGTCAATCAGCTGCTTGTGATAGAGGTCTCTTAATTTGAATTCCCCAAATTCCTCAATGTTTGCATGTATGTAAACCCTAATGTCTTCGGTGTGTAAAACTCCGTGGGGAACACTAGAGAAGGCTCCTAGTGGGTCTACCTCCAATGATTTGTAGGGATGTTTCTTGAATGAGGGGCGAGGTCTATCAGAGATCTTAACTATGTTTGGAGTAGCCATTCTTCAAAGATTTGCAGTGAGGTAACGAAAAACGGAGAATACCTTATGCGCCTTCAGTTTGCACGGAGTGGTTGGATTGATTTCTTTATGCAATAGCTTTGGCAGGAGATCCTTGGTGCTTGATGAACCTTGTTGCAGAGCTCCACTTTTCGCTTCTTCTCGAGTGCAGAATGAGCAAATGACCTTTGAGAAATCCCTTAAATTGCTCCGCGAACCCTAATATCTGTCTGCAATAAATGCTTCACCTACATCATTCCGGTTTGCCTTGTCTGGATAGTTTGGAGTATCCCGGATTGGTTCTGATCTGAGGATATCATCCGGATCTTTCAATCATGAATAAATCGAGGTAACATATTACAAGAGCATCCCAAACACTCTGTCCAATCCGCAGAACAAGATAGTGCATTTCCGGATCTTTCCGGACCTTTTTGTAATCCTCTATCATACCGGAGCATCTCCCTGAACAGGTCTTATTTGATCGATCACAGCTTCTTCATAACTTCATGCGGACCTCTGAAAACTTGACTGAAGTATCTCAAGACTCATATCTACAAACCCTTTGATCCGCATCTTGTGCCACATCCGGTACCACTTGTTTGGCTGGGGGAACAAGATTTTCTTTGAGTCTCCCCCTGAGCCTGAGCTCACTTTTTAATTTCCGGAAGAAATATCAGCACCAGAGTCTGGTACGGATCCAACCTCTATATTCTCTGAACTTTTCTTCACCCATATCTTTCTCATCTGATTCCTAACCTCATCCGCATTCATCTTTTGTTTACCCTTGTCTTGATTCTGATTATACACCGGACCTCTTTTGTCCTGATTCTTGTTTCTACAAACTTTAGCATTATGACCGGACCTATTGCAGATTTGGCAAATAACATTTCTTTGCATATTTGACTGATATCCTCTTGATCTGCATTGATTAGCCATATGACCTACTCTATTGCATGTGAAGCATCTACCTTTGAATGATTTGTTTGCTTGCATACTTCTGCATTCATGGGATTTGTGTCCATACCTTTTGCAGTTGAAGCATTGTCCGGAGAAGGATGAATTAATCTGATTCATTCTCATTCTGCACTGATTAGCTTTGTGACCAAAGTGGTTGCAGCTGTGGCAGTATCCATTGAAGGATGGATATCTTTGAGCATTTGGCTGTCTTACCGGAGGTCTTCTAGGCCTGCTTCTTGGATTTTCTGATCCAAGATTCTTCTGACCGGATCCGGAGCTTTCTCCTTTCTCATATCCCAAACCATACTTGTCATCTGTCCTCTTTTGACTTCCAAGAAGAACTTCAAGTTGAGCAGAACTTATCTTGAATTTTTCTTTATATTCATTTGCTGTTTGAAGGTCTCTTTTGAGAGAGGCAATTTGATCCTCAAGTTTTCCTTCATTATCTTTGGCATCTTCAAGATCAGATTCAAGGTGTCTGATAATCCTGTCCATCTGGTGGCATTCTTCTGATTTTTCTTTAAGAGATTGTCTTAGATTGTCTTCAGCCTTTCTTTTTTCTTCAATCTCTTGAGTAAACTTTATAGTTCCTGATTCCATTTCATGTCTTAACATAATGACTTCTTTTGATAACTTTTCACATAACTTGGTTTGCTCAGTCAATTCCTCATTTGTATTGCTTTCTTCACTTTGTCTTGCCAACTGTTGAAGCAGCTCCTTTCTCTTTTTCATAGAGAGACTTAATTTGTCTTTTAATTCTCTCATGAATTCATCAGCCTGTTTGAGTCTTTCCTTTAATTCACTGACTTCAGAATTTGACTGTTCAAGATCCTCAAGGGCAGTCTTGAGTTGCTCCCTTAAACCATATGCATCCATTTGAAATCCCAGATCTTCCTCAAGCTATTAGGCTCTATTAGGAGGAACTTAGCTCTGATACCAATTGTTGATAACTGAGAGGGGGGGGGGTGAATCAGTTATCCTAATTATTTCCCTTATTGAACTTTTCTTTTAATTGATGTAGCATAAAATCAAACACAAAAACATTAACCATGAAATAAGAAACACATGACACAGTATTTTTGACGTGGAAACCCTGTTAAGGGAGAAAACCACGGGGTGATTAACCCAAGAATTATTCTCTGTTAGAAGAATAGGAAATTACAAAAATGGCACTTGCCAATTAGGGCTCACTGCCCGAGCACACTGCTCACAAGAGGCCCACTGCCTACAAAAAGACACACTGTCTACAAAGTGATGAGAATCACAGTCTTGAACTGATTGGAAGCATCTGCATATGCTGGAGTTCAGTTCCGGTTAGGCTCAGTACACTGATCTGCTGCACTTCATCTTTCCTCTGTTCTTTATTCTGCTATCTTTCACATACCGGATCCTTTTTGCTACCTCTGCTCTTTCTCTGGACTTATTCGCATATCTCTCTACATCACCACACACTTCACAACTAAATCCATCCTCTATATATATCCGCACAAGTAATTTCATCACCTTTCTAGTCGGCATCCGGAACAGTCTAGTTTCTTATAAACTTTCATTCTGTCGGCTGAATCCTTCCTCACCAAGCAATGCGGATCAAGCATATACTTGTAGATATCATTAATCATGTCGGCCAAACATGATTCATGCCTTCACAACCTCTGTCATCAACAGTAACACATCCGGAAAGCAGTCTGATACTCTGCCAGTCAGTTCTTCCTCTGTTTTCACTGTCTCTCAGAAATCCGGTACTCAATCATTCATATCTTTTTCCTTGTCCATCACCGGAGGCTAAATCCTTGGAATATACCACTCAAGGTAGTCCTCTTAACTTCCCCAAATCCGCACTGCACCAAGACACTTCCTCTGAGAGGTCCGGACCAATCTGTCGGACCTTGCCACATGCTCTGTTCTTCTTCATCGGATCACAACATTCTTTATTCTGACTTCCGGTAGAGACATATCATGTCTTGCGGATATGTGGGATGACCTTTGTTGCCATCAATGACAACAACCATGAATCCATATAGTGTCTCTTACCAACAATTTGGACCTTGTGCATCACCCTGATCTTGGGCTACCTCTTGTTCTACACCTGAGGCACCGATGTCTTTTGTCTTAAGGTCCTCATGAACTGATCTATCTTTTTCTCCTGTGGCATCTCCCTGAGCTTGAGTAGCATCATCACCTGATGTATCTTTATCACCCCCACCTTTCTATTGGATTTTCACTATCTTTGGCTCAGCGGGTATCTCATGTTGTTGCTGGCCCATATCCAGAGCATTGCTCTCTTTTTCTTCCTGCTTGGCTATTTCAACCTTCTCTGTCACATCAGGTGCACCTGCTTTGTCTTTGGGGCTCACATCCTCCTTGTATGTTAAATCTATAACTACAGGGCTAGTCACCTGATCAACCAACTTATCAAGACCGATTTATTTGGCTGCCCTTTCTGGTCTACTTTGTTTTTCTTCCTGAGCTGTTTGCTTCACCTTCTCTAATACCGCCATCTATACTAATGGGGTCCCATGTGGAGTCATGCGAGTACTAGAGGTGAGAGCCTCCATCCTTTGAGAAGCTACATTCTGCACTACTTCATCATCTGATAGGTCCACAGTGTCCTCTAAAGAGAAAGGACCACCCTGACCTACTTTGGAAGTCTCTTTGGCTTGTTCCTCTACCCTCTCAGTCTTAAACTTGATTATGGTGGGAAGCGGCACATCATGTTGCATCTCCTTAAATGCTTTGCCACCAGCTCCTCTTAATACTATAGGATTGGCCCCAATATCACCCCGCATGGATGTCCTTTGCTTCTTGGGTGGTGACATTAGCGGCACCGCCCTCCTCTTCCTGCTGACCATCATTGGGTCATCACCTGCAGGCTCCTTATTTACCAACTCTTCTTCAAATGGGATATCTTCTTCTACCTCATACTTTGAGGTTTGGCATTCCTCCTATACTCCTGTAATTTCTACAGCTGGCCTCAGGATCCTCTTTGTCTTTGGTTGGTCCATCAGAGGTGGTGCAGATGATGTGGATGCTTGTCTTGATGTTGATGCACCTGTAAATGGTATGGTAATTCTTTCAATTATCACCCCTTTAGGCTCATCTTAAGTTTTCTTACCTCTAGGGGGACCCTTCCTCTATTTCTGGGTGGGTAACCTCTCCCCATTGGACTTTATCTTCTCATTGAGGAGGTCATCATATTCCTCATCAACTAGTTCTTGCCTTTTCTTTTTGGCATCAACAGTAAGGGCCACACCCTTTTTCTTCAATCTGTTTATTTGTTCATCTACCCAAGCTTGGTTTAACTACAACACCCCACCTATAAACTAATCTAAGGATATGTCCTCTAGCTGTGTTAGATCAGGGGCTGATATGGTGTCATTATACACCTTTTTGTCTTCATATTCATTAGACATAGTTTTTCCATCATCCTTCTTTAGCTGTTCTGGCACTGGGATGCAGTCAAATGTCTTTATCTAGTTCAAGGTGAGCCTTTGATATTTTCTTCTCCTCACCTTAGCTTCATCCTCACAATCAGTCTAGAAATCCTCCAGATGCTTCTGGTGAATAGGTTTTCCTATTATTTTGTACATCCTGCCATAAGGGTCATGAGATCTAGCCAAGGGAAATGGCTGTAGATACATCAGTTTCAGACCTCCTATGACATGCTTTATGCTCTCTGAGTCTCAGCACATATATCAGCCCATAGACACTAGAAATAGTACAGGAGGTATCTTCTTTTGCCCCTTGTATGTTGCAACTATACTAGATACTTGTCTAAGAAACTCCATCTGGACCACCCCATCAGTAGGGTACCTTGGTAGCATAAGGGGATGTCCTTCAAATCCCTCTATTCTTATATATGATAAGGTGGCATACTAGATGAACTAGGCACCATGTCTGTATATAACTTCTTGAGCCTCCATGCTCAGTCTCTTGGTTCTATCCTCCTCCATGGTTCTAACTAGATGCATAGAGAATGCATCATTCACTAATTTGTAATCCAGGAGGTAGTTCTTTCTTTGTACCTGAGGATAGTGATCCCATATGTGGGCATCATCTACATCACCGCCAGCTTTACCCACTGTAGTCAAAGCATCAAATGTTCCTTTGTAAGCACATGAGTACATGACATATGAGGTCATGTGAAACATGCATGCCTGACCTCCCAGGTTCCTCATGCCTTCATCTAGTGCATCGCTGATGACCTTGGCCCATAATGGATTATTATCTATGTATAGGACCATCTGAATGATTCCAAACATCTAATTCTCAAAGTTTCATGCATGAAGCCTACCTGTCATCCTACTTAGCAGGGCAATGATGTACTAGTACTCATCATCAAAATCAAATTTGTACAAGTGTACGGGCAATTTAGCTAAGGTAGTGTAGGTACTGCTCTTAGACCTTTACTGATACATCCTCTTCCTTGGATTCTTCTTATTGTTGTTATATTCTATGTCCAACTTACGTAAATCCACATTGACCACCCTCTTTCCAACTGGCAAATTGAAAGTAGAGGTGATGCCCTTAATTGAAAAGTCAGCATATACTCTTCCATGCTTCTCCACCCACCTAGTCTGAGGGTTATAGTTCCTAGCGTACTCTACTACCAGCTCTAGGGTTTCCATGGCATACGAAAATTTGGCTGCATGTCACATTCTAGAAACATATATTGCATCCAGAAGGGTATTGTCTTTATCATGATCTATTCTTGTGGACCATGCTACCAGGTCTGTATCTCCTTGGTGAGTGTCACCAATGATGCCATACTTAAATTGTATCCCCTCAGGCTAAACAAACATGGGCTTAAGAAATTCTAAATCAAACCTATTTCGTCTGAGATCTACCATGGACTCCTACAATAAACATGATTTGTCTTACTTTACAATATCTATATGCATTCATACAACATTATATACTTCTACGGCATCATGCATACTATATCTATAATCTTTTAGTTCAAAATGATATGCACATTTACAGATTCAAACCATAAGAAAGAACATACTACCTGGACATGTAGAAAATGACAATAGGAGGGGTTTTAATTACTTACCTGATAATGCTTTCCTCCTGGGATAGATAGGTGATTATGAAAAAGGGCTGCAAATGCTGATGATCACCCGTTCTGTTACGCTGGAAGATCTAGTCCGTTCACAGGTAGCTTGTATGAGGGTTTGACTTCTCTGCTCTGTAATTTCTTATTTTTTTGCAAGGTAAATGAAAATAACCAAGGAAAACTACCTTTAAACACATCCACAAGATGAATTAGGGTAAAATTGAGTCAGGATGGTTTAATCCGTTGATCCTCTGCAGAGAATCCACGGATGATGCCAAGTGTTTGAATTGTATTCGTAGTCAGAAAGAATCCATCTACCGCATTTATGTCCATTTAATGTTAGGAAATAGGGGGGTGATCTTCAAAAGATCAGGTGATGTTCAAAATATGACCCCCTGGATATAATGACCCTCCGCCTTTGAGCGGCAAAATTAGTGCAAAAGAATTGGGTGATGTGGTCAACATTGACCACATGTAAATCGGGTCATGAATTAAAATTAGGGGATGTTTAAAATATGACCCCACAAATAAAATGACCCCCTTTGGAAAAAGATTGGGGTGACATCACCATGTCAGCAACCTTGCTTAAGCGTTGTGTTGTAATGACGTCATCATCATGTTATTGAATATGGTGGGCATTGGATATATACCTCTGCAAAGTAAAATAGAATAATGACATCGTCATCAGGGTGATTTCCTTTGTTGTTTGGGTTTAGATGACATCATCATCATATTAGCATAGGGTGATATTTTGCGAAGAGGGTGATATTCATAAGATGGCGAATATTAAAAATATGACCCCCACAAAATATATGAAGTCAGGTGATGGGAAGATAACAGCTACTACGTAAAATTGACATCTAGACTTCATTGACCAAGTGATTATCAGGTGATAAACTTATATCTGGGTGATCTTATATAATATGACTAACATTTGAAATATGACCCCCCCTCAGAATATCAGGTTTGACCGAAACTTTGACTTCACATAACTTTCTCCCCTTAGAGAATTTCGGGGTGATTCAAAAGGCAAACCTGCATGGAATTTCATGCACTTTCAAGCCATGAGGTTAATGATGTGAAATATTGACTTTGACAACTAACCTCATCAAGGTAACCTTTCCACCCTCTTGCAAGGTGTTCATGCATGACTTACTTTTACCAGACCACCCAAAGCAGAAAAACAACAAGCCAAAGCAGCAAAAAAGTTGGGTCCTTGTTTTGTCAAGTCAAAATGGGGCGTGTTGTGTAACCACACAATAGTATCCTAGACATTACAAGAGCATCAAGGGTCATCCCAAGGGGCCTGAACAACACATAACACATCACGAGGGAAACACAACATTAGAGGTAAAGGGTTAGAAATACTTAGCTGGTAGTACCATCATTAAGAACATACATATCTAGGATATCTTTCATGTTGATTTAGTCTTGTTGAAATTGTATTAACATTGAGTTTAGGACAACAAGAGGCTTTCTTTTCTTTAAAATGATTATATCCAATGTCATTTTAGTAATGTCTTGAAGCAGATTCTATATGTACTCGAATCCCTTGTTGATTTATACCACATCCCTTACCGACATAGTCACAATTGTTATAAAGGATTTTAAATCCTCGACCATAGAGGGATGTCATTTCCTTAGAAGATGGTGAAGCCTCATAGGTCATAATTTGTAGTATAAGTAAAAGTATTATCTTTATTCGTTACCAAGGAGACTTTAGGTGTTTCCAAAGATTGTTTAGATGAGATTTGTTGGGACCTAAAAATTATTGCAAAATTTCAGGTACCCATGATAAAAATTGGAATCAACATCGAAAATGAGTTGGGGTTGCCTTTCGAAATTTCTGAAGATTCCCTATTTTTTGCTAGATATGCATGTTTTCATAAAAATGCATAAGGAAAAGGTTTGTATGTTGCATATACAAAGGTGTTTGTATGTGGTGTCATTGTATGAATAAGTAAAGGGTTATCAGGTTTATTACATCATTATACTTGTATGCATGTACAAGTCGGACCTGACAGAGTTCAGAGCTTAGATGAATAATCGGTTAAGTATGTAGGATGTATTAAGTCTTTGTATGTTTGGCAAAGGGAAACATACAAAGGGATATACAATGGTAATATACACCGTGAAACTGAAAGGGATATGAAATTCAATTTTATTATTGTATGTTTCGGGCTTTCTATGTGTATGTTTCAGATACATACATTGCAATATACATACAATGCGAAATCTAGGAAAGATTGAATTTTGATTAAAAGGATGCATCAGGACTTAAAGTATATCAAAGGATGCATTTCACAGTATATACAAGTCAGAGTTGAAAAGGGCTACATACTATGATTTATAAAATAAGAAGTCCAAAAGGAAGATACAAGTGAGTTTGTAAGTATAGGGTCTTGTATCTAAGAGATTGATACAAGCATTGTTGTATCACGGAAATACAATTAGAAAAGTGAAGTGGGCCCATCGTTTGCATGTCGGGTTTGTATAATTACAATGTATGTTTTCAAGATACAAGCTGATATGCAAAGCAAAAGAAACAAGTTAAGGATACAAGCCGGATGTCAAAAGAAGTTCAATATAGAAAAATCCTTGTATGTTTAAATGCTTGTATGTTTATGATATACATACCCGATATACAAAGAAAGTAAAAGCATCGTGAGAGAAAAGGTAAATAGAGGGTTTGCATAAGGTTATTGTATATGCGCTTGTATATAATGAGGCAATACAACAGAATATATACAAGGGCGGATTTGAAGATAATTTCATTTTGTTTCATAAATCCAATGAAGTCTGTGCTTGTATATGAAAGACATGTATTCGATATACAAGAAGGTGATGCAAAGCCGAACTCGAAGGTAATTCAAAAGGCTATTTTATAAACCTGATGGAGTCCATGTTTGCATATTTTGATAGCTATATGTGATATACAAAAGGAGGATACAGCTAGAAGTATACAAGGCCAGATTTGTAATTAATTCCAATTTAGTTTATAGATTCGATAAAGTCTGTGTATGCATAAAACATACAAAATGCAAATATACAGGTCGATACAAACAAGAATACAATTTTGTTGATGTATTGCTTTCAGCAATAAGAATAGGTGAAGTATATTTGATAAAGGAGAGGAATACCTTGCCAGGCCTATGGTCTTGGGTGTTTTATGAAGATTAATGGATCCAGATCTTAATCAAGCTTGTCTATTTCTTAATTATGATCCATTTATGTGAAGAGGTGCAATCACGAGTAGTCATACTATTTCAGCCTGAAGTTTGTTTCCCACACATATATATCAGGGAAAACGAGGAAGATCTAAAGGAATCATCAGCAATAGAATATATACTTATAATTTACAATGTTTCTCAAAGACCATGTTGCAAGTTTATTATTGAAGAAGTAAATTGAAGTTCTCTAATTCAGTGGTTCTATTTTGGCATCAATTATTTGTTAAAGTTGCTCAATTGTGTGGTTGTCTCCAGTTCTGTATTTCCTTGTTATTCAAATTAATATATCAAGTATATAGTTAATTTGTCAATGCACATTTGTTGTATCTGTGTGATTGAATAAATTGGTTTCCATTAGAGGATTTAAAATCCTTCTGATCAGTCACAGTAACCTGGAAGTGTTAGTTTGGATTACTAAGAAGAACCATATAATTAGGATTGCCATTCTATCTCCAAGTTAATATTATCTGTTATTCTTGCATATTTCATTCAATTGGTTCCTTCAAGAAAGGATTAAATTACCTTCTGGTGAATTACAAGATATCTGATTATATTGGTTGGATCATTAAGAAGATTTTGTCAGTCATCTCCCTGCACGTGTATACAAGTTATAAACTAAATATTGTGTCAAACAGTTAGAATTATTACCCACTATAAGCCACTAGTCTTAGTCCTTCATTTGACTCTATTTACCCAACAAGGCACTGGTCTTATTTCAATTTATCATTTAAACCCTTTCATTTACACAATCATAAAATTCACCTAGATATTTCTTATACAATTTATATCAACCATACATTAGATATTAGAATTAGTCAACAAGCTCTCATCTAATCTACATCATTTGCCACTGTAGGTAGATCCATTTACTTAATCAAGATAGTTGCATTTAATCTACTTTAAATTCCAAGGTTCACCCACCTAGGTGTAGCAGGACCTAAGTGTAGGAAATCATCAAACCCTATAAGTTGATTTCATTAAGTTAGTTCAAAAAATGTTGTGAATCTAAGCATAGAACCTAGCATCGTCTTAGGATTAGCAACTTGTATTTTTGAGACCTAACAAATTGGTGACTCTACTGGGGAGATAAATAAAAGACCTTAGTAAAAAACCATTCCTTTTATAGAGTCATTTCAGAAACTTTAATTTGGTAACTCTTTTGGCAACAAGAATCCAGAAAGATAAATTACAAACTTTTTCCTATTTACAAAATAGGTGGTGACTCTAGTGACTATTATAACAAAAAGTTGATACCAAATGGATGGTAGGAGATCGAAGATGGAAGGCAAGAAATTGCAATCATCTCCACCAATTAAAAACATCTCAAAAAGAAATGGAGCTTCAAATTATTCTCACTAGGATAATAACTAGGAGGCTCAGGAGGATAATGCAGAACAAACTATTACAATTCACAATAAGTTTACACCTCTGCATGATTCAAATGAAAATCTCAATGGGGTAAATGATGACATATTGGCAAAATATAGACCAAGTCCTCAAGAACTACTTGAGTGTGAAGCACGGGCCAAGAGGGAAATGGAACAAATACAAGCTGAATATGATTTTAAGATGTCATTACAGCAAGGAGAAGAGGTAAGACATGGGTTCTCAACTCAAGAAATAACTGAAAGCCCAAGGAGTTTAGGAGGTGTGAATCAAGCACAGGAGGATCTGCTTAGGCTTCAGGAAGAACTTGAAATGTTCAAGATAGAGGAAACTAAGAGGTTGTTGCAAAAGAGATTCAACAGATAAAGAGTAGAGCTAAAACAGCCCCCCCAAAATATGTACCTCCACATAGGGAAAACACTTCAAGGAATCCACAGCAAAATGTACACCAAAATACAGGTGGTGCTTCAAATTCACAAGTCTCTGAAAGTCATCAAAATGCCATTCCTAAAGTTCCTAGACCACCTCCCATACACAACACCTCTCAGCATATGGCTAATCCTTACCCACCCCTTGGTCAATAATATTATAGACCACCAAATCCTTACATAAATCCCCACATGAACCAACAGTAGCAATATACTTATCACTAGCCTCTAGGTGGGTATAATTGCTATCCTAACCCACCGCCCATGAATTTTCCACCTCAAAATCTAGTGAACACATGTAGCCAATTTGATCTGACTGGATATCAGTTGTATCTGTATCCTATGGACAGTAATTGGAGAAATATAGTTCCCAAGTTCACTGGGAACAATACAGTATCAGTTGAAGATCACATCAAAAGCTTCAATGCTTTCGTACAAGATATTGCTATGGACTATGAAGATATTAGAATGAGGTTGTTCATGATGTCTTTGACTGAAGATGCAAGAGACTGGTTCAACAATTTACCTGATGCTTCAATTAGTTTAATAACTAATTTTCATAATCAATTCAAGGAGCAATATGGTAATCATTATGCCCCTGAGTTTGCATTACATGAATTAGTGTATGATTTCAATTTGAAATTCTCCAAATTACACCATAAAATACCACATGGATCTAAATTGTCTGACCCAGTAGCATTGAACATCTATCTGAAAGCATTTGATCCCAAGACAGGGTATGAACTTAGAAACCGGTGCCCTATAACCCTGGCTAAAGCACAAAAAGTGGCATTAACCATCAAGAATAATAGGAAAGCTGCAGGTATGGTCAGTAAGAGGGATAAACCTAGAAATACTCAAAACCCTAATATGCAACAGGCTAAACAAGAAGGTCAGCATAGGCATGAAAGGCCCAGGTTGCATGATATACCATATAATATGAATTGGAAAGATGGGAGACCCATTGAAAATAGCAGAAAGCAACATTATGGCAAAGATACCCTGGACCCTCTAAAAAGAAACATGGCACATATGGTAGAAGATAAACCTTGGTGTCTGGTGTACAATTTACCACATTCACCTGAATATTGTGAGGTAGCTAAAATAGTACAGTAGGAAGAAATGTTATACAATTATAACAGAGACAATCAAACTATAAACATGATGCAAGATACACCATATTTGTTGACTGAAGACTATTCTTCTACAAAGGAAGAGGGATATGAATATGATGTGGGAAACCAAAGAGATCATATCAATATGGGAGAACAAGAAGTGTTCTCAGATCAGGAAGATGGTTATGAGGAACCTACTTATTATAACAATTAGCCATATAATCAATGGAGAAAGCCCACTGAAAACGAAAGAGAAGCTCTTACAATAGCTGCAATAGCTCAAGCTAAAAATGCCTATAACTTAAGGAACAGAACAGTGAATGTTGAACAAGGAACACTTGGGAGTGTCTTTATCAAAGATCAGAACTGCAAAAAGAATAATGCAAAATCATCATTCAAAGAACCAGAAAAGGCTGATAAAAATAAAATGAAGGATAAATCACAAAATCAAGAAAAAGAAAATACAAAGACAGAAAAGAATGACCAGACTATGGTCCATTCATTTGACATTGCTCATGCAATATCTCAGGTAAAAATATCAGTTCCTCTTCTAGAAATGATGAAGATAGACAAATACAGGAATACAGTAGTCAAACTGATTTCAGATATACCAAGTCAAAAACATAAAGGATCTAAAAATAAAATAAACAATGTTCACCAAGAAACATTCCAAATGCCTAAAGTATACCTAGGTGATACATTGACAAAGAATCCCTCACAGGTGGACCCTTTCTACACTACATTATTGATAAAAATAGGATAGTGAGGAACAACATGATTGATTCAGGTGCGGCCATGAATATCATGCCAATAGCACTTATGAAGGAGCTAGGAATGTGGGTTGACACTACATTTGGTAAGTGTTATGCAATAGATAATAGATCCATCCCAGTGATTGCTATTATGAGGGATGTAGAGATAAAACTTGCCTCACACCCTGAAGCAACTTATAACATTGATATTACTGTGGTTGACATCCCACCATATTATGGAATGCTTCTATCAAGACAATGGGTTGCAATGGCAGGAGGGAATGTTCAATTGGACTTATCATATGCCACAATACCAGTGGGAGGTATAGAGATCAAGCTATGTAGAGAGCCAAGGTATGAAAATATTATAGAACGCTTGGATCAACATCAAATAAATTTCTTTTGTGATACAGATTTGGGAGCCTTCAAGGTTGGAAGAAATCAACCAGAATTGCAGAATACTAATCCAATACATATTGAATCTAAGAAAGAAGGAAATGATGTATGGAAGATGTATTTTGATAGTGCATGTAGAAAAATAGGAAATGGGGCCGGAGCAGTGTTTATTTCACCAAGAGGTAAAACTTTCAAATACTCCTTTCTATTAACATTTGAGTGCACAAACAATGTAGCAGAGTACGAAGCTTTGCTCATTGGTTTGAACATAGCCACCAAGCATAAAATAAAAAAGTTAGTTGTTTATGGTAATTTTGAATTGGTTACTTCCTAAGTGAGAGAAAAATATCTGTCAAAAAACAAGAGGTTGAGACAATACAGAAATGTAGTCTGGGATGATATTGAATTATTTGATGCCTTTTCAATCAACTGGATTGATAGGTCTAAAAATATTATGGCAGATTTTCTAGCAAATATCGCATTGAAAAGAGATGATCTCACATTGGGAGGTATTACAGAAGTTGAGTTCAAAACCAAACCCACTATCCTGGATAATGTACATAATTGGCAAGTATTTGACAATGATGTTGATATAATTAACTTCTTGCATTGTGCTAATGGTTATGAAAATCAAGAGATTGATTTCAATGCATTTGTAGAAGAACATGATGGGAAGGAAACCCTTTTTGGTCAAGAAATAGTTCAGTTGAAAACAAATAAAATACCTAAGGGACTTATAGCATTGGAAAAGGCATTTGATGGACATGATAGGTTTAAAATGAAAGACACACTGGTGGTGAAAAATGACCTTGAGGAGATTAATTTGGGGACACAGGCAACCCCAAAAAATGTATATATTGGAAACAACCTGTTGGTTAACAGATTTGTCCTTATTCTGAAAATAATTTATTCTGACTCTATACCCCTCTTTTGAAGAACAAATGAGTTAAACAACAAATGGGTGAACCTTTTATATTAGTTCCCCTCTGAATTTAGGTATAGCTACCTTTAAGATTTTCAAGGAATTTAACCTATTCAAGTATCCAAATGCACTTTTAACCAGAAAATGCTTAAGGCATATTGATATTCATATATAACTATGTTATGAACACGATAAATTTATACAGTAACAGTGAGTAATAGAATGCACAGATTCTACTTTTGGTATATTCAAATACATGAATACATGCATACGAACTTGTTGAACCAGTAAATAATAAAACACATATGATGAATTGTCCAAATAAAGAAAAATTACTAGATGAAAGGAGATTTTACACAGAAAATCTAATTCCACACATTCAGATGCACAGATCCAAATAAGCAGTAATTGTTTCTTCTTCTCATTCACAGATGAAAATTACTCAGACCATCATCACATAATGTAAAACTATGAACAATTTTGCTAAAAAGAAAAATTCCCTTCTTTTCTTTTTCTAAACTTCTATATCCCCCTCAAAGATTTTAAAAACCTATATATTTGAATGTCTTAATCATGTCCTTGAGTAAATCAAACCTAGAGTTAACATAACTCTGACCCGTACGGGATTTAGTTTGTAACAACTAATTTTAAAGATCAAGATTTTCTGAAAATAACATAATAGAGGAACTGAAATAAAGAAACTAAGCCAATGAGATCATGACTGGGATGACAGGTTTGTATCTCCAGATTTTTTATCGGTGGCCTAGGAAGCACGTTGGGTCTTCCACTCCTGAAAAGTAGCAACGAACTCCTGAATCTTCGGGAAGTTGGGAATACCTATATGCTTCATTCTTGACTTCCAAACTTCCTTTTCCCTTCGCATTTTATAAAATTTTTCTGTGTTCTGGAAGTGCGTCGATGCAGAGGTAAAGTAGTGATTCAACTTTAGAAATCCTAGAGAAGTCCTCAATTAAAATATTGTTTTTTTCTCTGACAAAGCCGATTTTATCTTTGAAAGATTGGACCACTGCATTGACATCTTCCACTGGTTTTCCATCATCTTTAATGTATTTAACATCAATACATTGCAAGTCATGTTGCAACAATTGAGTGAATTCTGTTATCTCCTTAATTAACTTTGAAAGTTCAAAACATCCTTGCCGGGATATGGAATTCCTCCATTCAATATTCTTCTTGTTCACATATAACAAATCCTCGTCCACACTAGTCAGGATTTTCTTTGTCAAAAACTTTGCCAGCCCATATTTTTGAACTTCATCTATTTGGTTTATTACATTCATCCACTTACCTTCATCTTTCACCCAAACAGCAACCTGTGCTTTAAGATCCTCAATGGTGGTAGCAGTCAGATCATATATGCCCTTGAGCTCATGAATGTATTCAGTTCCTTTTTGTTTAATGTTATCCAACCAACTGTCAAATGTTTTTTCCACCATTTTGCTTCTGTAAACTTGATCCAATAACTTCTGGTTAACAGGTGATTTCAGGTCAAAAGACAGGGAGAGCTGTGAGATTGGCTACGGGTTAGGGTTGTGAATAGCATCAATGTACTCTGCCATTGAACGTAGAGTTTGCTTTAACTCCCTCTTGTCCTTTTCATCTTTCTAGGTTTGACTAACCATTCTCTTAGTAGATGCTTCAAGGTGGTGGACATCTGCAGCTCTGGAGGCAGCACCGAGATCCACTTTCTCCATAGTGAAATCATGCACAGTTGGATCTTGCACTTCTTCCTCTGTCACTGGCTTAGCTATTTCAGCACTCCAGTTACCAGTGTTTAGATCAATGTTTATTCTGGATGTCGTCTTGAGTTTCTTGGACTTGGGGGTTTTCCCCAAACATTTGCTTACCATGTCCTCTAAAGGGACAACAAAAGGAATCACTTTTTTCTTATCAGAGATAGAACTCTCTAGCCACTTTGGTGCAGGGGTTGAGGTTGTCTTCTCAGGGTTCACTCCATCAGAGGATTTATTTGAAATCATTAATATTTCAGGGGTCTCCAGAATGGCCACTGACTGTGGCCCGGTGTCAACTTCCCCTATTCTGTGTGGACTTAGCTCTTTGTCACCTATAGGTCCTTTTGAATGTTCCTCTGAATTCAAATCAACAACTATTGTTTCAAAAACCTTTTTCTTTCTTTTTCCTTTGGTCCTCAACCTGGTAACACGAGATGGCAGAATATCTATGAGGACTCTTCTAGATCTCTTAGTGACAGGGCTTCTCTCATTTGATGGCTTGGAAGCACCTACACCACAGATAGCAAGAGGTTGATTAGAAGAGTCTATTGGAAGTGATGATCCAACCATTGAAGAGAATTGTTGGGCATTTCTATCCTGAAGCCCTTCCTGTCTCTTTTCCTTCAACCATTTCTCAGTTCTCCTTATCACTAGAAGAGTTTTAACTTCAATTCTGTCTTCCTCCTTTTTGCTCCAGTCCACCTCTGGAATGGGTAAGTGTTTTACTTTTTCAAACTGTGGGTCAACCAACTGTTCCTCATCATCAGAAATTCTAGAAATATCCATGTTTAAATTGAGTGTAATTATCTGCCCCAAAGAAAACCTACACCACAGCCTTCTTCTGACCTCAAATTCATCTAGACAGTCTTCCCAATAATCCTCCATCTTAGGAAGGTGTGAGTGCCCTGTTCCAGGATCTAGGTTATCTTTGACAAATTGTTTACTATCGAATTGAGACCTGGCAGTGAAGAACTAAAAATTGAACCTTTTAAGGTTCACCCCCAAATTCAAAGCATCAGATTTTGATTGGCATGAATAATGCCCAAGTTCAATAGGAAAAGAAATACCAAAACTCTTTTTTGATGAGAATTTCTTATCAATATGTGCCAGTTGCCTACATACCTCCATCAACACGAAATGATCAAACACATATCTAGGTAACTTCATAGGTTCACCATCAAATCCTCCAACTCTAATGTAAGTGACCTCATAAAATTGGATGAAGAAGCTACCATAGATGCTAATCAGTTGCATTGCTTCACTAGACATTCTTTTACCCAGGTTCCCTGCCAATTCATAAGTCATTTTCCCAATGAAGACATCATTAACCCTTTTATAATTTTCATAGCAATTCTTTCTCTACAACTGTGAATAATATTCATAAATTTTACTATTCTTAGCTATGGGTGCATGGGGTAGGTCAAACCAATCTCTTGTAGATGCTAGACAATAGAACAGGTATGAAGACATATAGAAATCTCTGTTGCCCAAAATATTGCTCAAACCCTGATGTAGACAATCGGCCACTATTTCAACCCAATCCAAATATTGTTCCCCTTGAAGGATGACTTGTATGAAAAAGTACATCCAATCCTCCAAATAATAGGCATGTTGATTTCCCCTTAGTCTGTGTAACAATACTACAATATCCCTCACTTCTTTAATCAAATGATCCCTAGTGAGTGGCCTGGGCAACCTTGAACCGCCCTTCTGAAATTTCAGCAGCCAGTTCCTTGCTATTACACTTTTGTAAGTTGGTTTCTTCTCTGAGAAATACCCATTGGAGGAAGTAATGTGAAGGCTGGAATATGCCTCTTTAGGTGGTATCTTCATCACAAACATGAGGGTTTGTCTGTTGACATGCAATAACACACTAGTGCTTGCATTTCTGACGCACCTGTCCTGGGGGTCGTATCTATTCATACACTCTTGAACCAATTATGGGCACAGTATAGCCTGAGGGAAAGCTGCGGCTTCAACTAAGCCACTATCTACAATTTTCTTCATCGTAGGGGTTTGAACAGGGTTTCTAGTTCTTTCTTTAAATTCCTCTAAATCATATTGAACCAATGCAGTATCTCCAAATTCTGAGTGAGAATAAGTAAGACCAAGGCCATGTTCATTCCCCAAACATGTAGATTTCAAAGAAATACTTGGATGATTATAATGAAACACTTCAAATTTTGAAAACAATAGAAATTCTAGAGATTCTTCTTTCCAACATAAGAACTAGGAATAGCACAAGGGAAACAGAACTCACCTTCAGAATATTTGAATTCACTACGAAAACTTGAATAACAAGAGCCTTACACTTTCAGTGCTATCCTTCTCCGCGTTGTGCAGTATGTTTACTTGCTAAACTTGGCTTGTTCTTAGTTAATAATGGCACTAACCAGATTGAACAATTATCGCTTGGAACGATACGTGCCAAAAATATTTGACAAGACATGAACTCTGACTCCTTCATTAATAGCAAGTATTATTCACGCACCATCACGATGTATAATGATTATTCATAGCCTCCACTAAATTAGAGCTCTCAGTTTCATGATGAGTTTCTGACATATTTTTCTCCAACTTTCCCACTAAATTAGACTTAGAAAGTTGTGGGAACAAACGGGACCAAAATCACCAAATCTTCAAACTATTGAACCATTGAACTTTTAGGACGTGGTTCAACGTGGTGGTTCAATATGATGGTTCAAACATGCCAATTGGACCATATAGATAAGCAAAGGATTCACTTATAGAAGTAGGAACTTAAACTCATGAACCGTTGAACTTGTAAAGATATGGTTCAATACGAAGGTTCAAAGAAGCAAGGGTTATGTAGACCAACAAATAGTTACGTGGCTTTGGTAAAAGGCTTCCAATTATAAAATAGTGAACTGTTGAACCTTGAACCATTGAACCCCGCTATAGAGTACAAGTGGAAGGTTCAACGATACAATAATTACACAAGGTAACTGCATGACCCAACTTATAAGAAGGCAATGAGTGTTGAACCTTTAGACCGTTGAACCATTGAACCTTGAACAAAAAGGTTCAAGTTCAACCCGAAAGTTTAAAGATGTTTAAGACAAACAAAATGACAACTTGCTTTATGAGACACTTCAGACATATTGAACCATTAAACTTTGAACTTTGAGAATGGTTCGGGTTCAAAGGTTCAAACCTTAAGCAACTTTGTCTACAAAGATGACAAACGGGTAAAAATTGAAGGAGCAAGAGTCGATTTACGAAACAAATGTATGACCAAAAATATAACATGGTAAACCGGCTCTTGTTCAAGAAATATTACCAATAAATAAATAAATAAGGGCGACTCAAAAGGTAACATTGGCTCTGACTGGGGACTACATTTTATGGAAAAATGCAGAGAACTTAGAAGCTCTGGTTTCGCAGAAAAAAGGAAAATAGAGAAGAAAGGAAACAGAACGGGGCAAAACAAAAATGGGAAAGGAAAACACAAAACCAAACAAAAGGGAAGACTATGTACAAAACAGGGGACCCTGTTTACAGACGATACAGCTTGAGATCCTGTTCATTATAGGACAGGGGTAAAACAGTTCCATCAGGATATTCCAATTTAAAAGAATTTGGACCCAATACCTGGTGAATCTTGAAAGGCCCACTCCAGAGCGAGTCAAATTTGCTATGTGCACCCTTTGGTTCTCTTCTTCTATCCCACAGTAATACTTCATCTCCTTCCATAAACTTCTTGGGTCTTCCTGTCAAAAATTTCTTTAACTCTGGCCTGATGCACAGTAATTCAGTCAACCAACTCATTTCTCTCTTCTTTAATCTTAGTTAAATACATAATCCTCTTCTCCAGGGAATCTTGGAAATACTGATCCTCAATTACACTTTGCAGCTTGGCTGTAGATAGCTCCAAAGGTAAAGATAATTGGGCACCTATCCCATAAACTAATTCAAAAGGTGCCATCCCAATTGCTCTTTTTGGAGTTATTCTGTCGGCCCAAAGTGCTTCATACAACCTCTTATGCCAATCTCTAGGGTTGTCATTCACCAATTTCTTCATGATAGCAATCAGATTCTTGTTACTGGACTCAGCTTGTCCATTCCCTTGGGGATAATAATCTGATGAATGGGAGAGAGATATACTATGTTCATAACAGAAAGAAGTCATTTCAACTAAAGAGAAATTGGTAGCATTATCTACTACAATCTTCTGGGGAACACCAAAACGTACCAAAATATTTTCTTTGAGAAAATTACAAACCACCTCTGAAGTTGTTCTTTTTACAGGGGCTGCCTCAACCCATTTTGTGAAATAATCTATTGTTGTTAAGATGTGGGTATGCCCTGCACTGGAGGGGGGTGAGATAGGCCCAATAAAATCCAATCCCCATTGGTTAAAGGGTTCTTCAACAACAACAGGCCTCAAAGGTAGAGCTGCAAGTTGTGGCCTTCCTAAGAACATTTTACATTTTTCATAGTTGGCCACCCATCTATACGCATCCTTAAACATTCTTGGCCAGTAGTAACAATTTCTGAGGATTTTGAAAGCTGTAACTGAAGAAGAAAAATCTCCACCACAAGCTTCATTATGGAAAACTTCTAAGAGCTTATTCTATTGCTCTTTATCTACACACCTTAGGAAAGTTCCGTCTAATCCTTTCTTGTAAAGGACATCCCCCCAAATAACATATTTCACAGCTTTTAGTTTCAGGTTTCTTTTTTCTTTAGAAGTTAAGTGATTAGGACAATCCCCATATGTAAGATAATGTGCCACATCCAAAAACCATGGGTCCTGCAAGCTTACCAATAAGACTATGGGGAGTCCTTCTCCTTCTTGTTCTTTGTTCTCAGCAATCAACTTACATAAGCCTTGACCCTTGATTAGCTTAGTAGGCTTAACTTCCAGATCATATTCCTAAATTTTAGCAACCCATGTTGCTCTATTGTTTAATCCCACTTCTTGCTGGGTCAAAATACTTTTCACAGCTAAATTTGGAACAAATACAACTGAATAGAAATGGAGTATATAATATCTAAATTGTTTAGCAGCTTTAACCACAGTGAAAGCTTGTTTTTCAGCCAAAGAATATTTTAGCTCATGCTTTTTAAGGGGAACGCTCATAAAAGCTATGGGAACCTCTTCATCCAATTCATTTTTCTGTAACAAAATACTTGACATGGTGTGTTCTGAAGCATAACAGTAAATAATAAAATCCTTTTGAAAATTAGGATTTACTAAATTGGGAATGTTTGCAATCACCTCCTTAATATCCTCAAATGCCTTCTTAGCGACTTCATTTCACCTGAAAGGTTGTTTCTCACTCATCATCCCAACAATGTGTTTTGTAATCTCAGCAAAGTCAAGAATGAACCTTCTGAGAAAATTGATTTGACCAAAGAAGGACTTGACTCTAGTCCTATTTGAAGGGAGACTAAGCTATTGAATTGCCCTGACGATCTCTAGGTCAATTCTGATTCCGTCTTTTGAGACTAGGTGTCCCAACAATTTTCCCTTAGTCACACAGAAAACTAACTTCTTGGGATTGAGTGAGATGCCATGGTTTCAACACCTTTGCAAGACAAACTCCAGATCTCTCAAGTGATCTTCTCTATTCTTGAAAAAAATAGTCAAATCATCAAGGTAAATAACAATAATCCTATTCTTCAGGTCTCTAAAAGATGAATCCATTGCCCACTGAAAAGTTGCTCCCGCATTAATCAAGCCAAAGGGCATTCGACTATAGGCAAAAGTTCCTCGAGGTGTGGTGAAAGTAGTCTTATGTTGATCTTCTGCAGCTACACCTATCTAATTGTAACCTGAGAAACCATCCAGCATAGACATCATTTCAGATCCGGTGACTGTCTACAAGATGTGGTCCATCACAGGCAAGGGATAGTTATCCTTCAGGCTGGCCTGGTTCAAATTCCTAAAGTCAACATAGATCCTTATTTCTCCATTCTTCTTTCATACTGGAACAATATTTTTCACCCAAGTGGAGTGATGGATTGGATAGATAATTCTAGCTTTCAGCATCTTATCAATCTCCTTGAAAATGGCTTCAGCAACTTTTGGATTATAATTCCTTAGCTTATGTTTAAATGGGGTTGCATTTGCTTTCAAAGGAATATGGTGTTGAAATTGTTCATGTCTAAAATTTTTAAGATCATTATAGCACCAGGCGAAAACATCCTTATACTTGATTAACAATTTGATCATCTTATTTTTCTCCTCTGAAGAACAACACCTACCAATAGATATCCATTTAGGATCAGCTTCATTCCCAATGTTTATCTTCTCATAATCCTCTGCTTTATCAGGAACACAGGGAGGTTTGCCTTTAATATATTCATCTCTTCTAGAAAACAAATGTTCTAAAGAAACCAGTCCTTTAAGGATTTTGTTTCCCTTTAACTGAATCATGTCATCTTTTGGATTAATCCCAGGGTCAGGACTGAATTCTTTACATTCTATTTCAGAACCTTCAAAATAGGTCCCCAAGAACATTTTAGCATTTTCTAAAAACTTTCTGATCTGATTATCACTCTCAAAAACTTGCCAGTTTTCAGCATTGTCGGGGACATTAGGATGATATACCATTTCTATTCTATAAGAATCTTTTTTGAAATCTGAATGTGGCAAAAGGAGAGAAGCTGATACTGCTAAAGAATCTGCTCGAGAGTTTTGATCTCTGGGAATTGTTTCGATAGAGAAGGCATCAAAATATTCAATCTCATCCCATACCCTATTTCTGTAATGTCTTAGTCTCTCATTCTTAACAGAAAAGATCCCCCTTATCTGTTTCACAATTAATTCAGCATCACCCTTCACCTTAAGTACCTTCACACCCCTTCCTTTGGCCTCAAATAGTCTAAGTAGTAAGGCTTCATATTTTGCATTATTGTTGGTGTTTTTGAACTCTAGCTTAAAAGAATAAGAAAAAATTTCACCTTCAGGTGAGATCAACACAACTCCAGCCCCTGATCCAGCAGTAGCACAACTGCCATCAAATTTCATAACCCAAAGGTCATCAGAATGTACAGACCTTTGCATTAATTCTTCTTTGGGGTCTAACTCACAGCTCTGTTCAGAGAAGAGAAAATAGTTGCCAAATTCACATTCCTCAAATAAAATCTGGGCCTTAGGATCATCAGAGGGGTAGATAGTGAACTTGCACTTGGGCTCAGGTTCTAGCTTCACTTTCTGCTTCCCCACTAGGATTGTGGCCTCTGACCAATCCAGCTTGATTTGTCCACCCAAATCCTTGCAAAATGTCCTGCTCAAAAGCATTCCATAACTAGCAGGAATATCTGCTACTAAAATAGTCAATTTCACCCTTTTGTCAGGGTAAGCTGCAAGAGCGACCCGTGCATCTTTGATCTGCCCAAGCAAGGAAACCTATTTTCCATCCATAGAATAACATCTACCAAATGTTTTTGTGAGTGATAACCCTAGGGCTTTAGCCACAGAGGAAGGTATAATGTTATTAGAGGCTCCTGAATCTATAATGCTGTTACTAAGTTTATGACCATTGATAAACAAAGACACATAGAAAGGATTTGGTTTCAAATCAGTATAAGGAGCATTGGTTGATGAATTGGGAGTTGTTTTAGGGGCAGACAAGGATGACTCAGATGAGGAAGTAAATAGTCTAGCAACGGGGGATTCAGTATCGACCTCCAATTGATTCTCAAATTCAATATGTGCAGGACTACCCTTAACATGTTTAACTAATTTGTCAAGTTCAGTAGGTTTCAACTTGAGATACTCAATAGGAGAAATTTGAATTTTTGCAGACTTATAGAAATCTACAATATCAAAAGAAGCATCTATATCATTTCTATGTAGCAATCTATTTTCCTGAGCCTTCAAATTAGCATCATGAGTTCTAGTTAAAGGCTCCTTACCTTTGCCAGGTACTTCTTGAGTATTAGAGGGTCTCATATTCCTCTGACTCCTAGTGAGAACGGTGCATGAAGGATCTTCAAGGGTTATTAATATTTCACCTCCCCTTTCTGAATCAGACTCATATTCCAAGAAGTGTATTTCAGAGCCACCAGGTTCCTCAAAGTTCCTTTCTTCTTATGTGGATTCCCCTAGCATATCTTGAGTAGCAGTCATCTGAGTGTACCTGAGCATTTCTGGGCAAGAATTTCCATCATGGTCAGTAGTCAAGTGAAAAATATGCATGTTTCCCCTCCCAGGAGGAGCTTCAATAGCTAGTCTTGGCTATGTTGATGTCAGAGGTAAGCTCTACTAGTATTTGCTTGTTGATTCAAATTCCTTCTGCTTATATCTTGATACGGTTGTTGGAAGTGAGCACCAGTTTTAGGTAGTTGCCTCTTTAAGGCAATCATATCATTCACCAACCTTTGCACTACAAGATCTGTAGATGATGAAGGCTGGGCATTTGGCATCTAGAACTCTCTCTTCCATTTACCGGCCATAATGAGGTTATCTTCCAATCTGACTGCTAAGGCTTGTGCAGCTGGTAAATCAGCAATTACACCTCTCCTGAGATGGAAGCTAATATCAGGAGGCATAGAATTAATAAAGAAACATTTTTTATTTTCGCCAGATGGTCTTTTAGTAGCAGGGATTTTGTTCACAATTCTATTAAATTTAGCCACGAACTCCCTCATAAGTTCATGAATCTCTTTCTTAAGCTAAGTCAGCTGTGCAAGGAGGTAATGCTCATCCTCTGCACTTTTGAACCTATTTTCAAAAGTAGTCTTCATATCATTCCAATTTGAAATTAAGGAATCAGTTAGGTGGTAGAACCATTGTGCCGCAGTGTCAGTCAAAGTCTGCACAAAGAGCCTTATGGCAACATTTTGGTGTTGTACGCCTAACACACTGCATGCTGCTGCAAAAGCACACAAATGTTCTTCTGGTGATTGTTTACCGTCTCCATTGAACCTAGGCAAATTTTCTCTTGCAATTTTAGGTAAAGGATTTAGGTTAGCCCCTAGGTTCAGAGGCCCTATGGCTGCTCCCCAAGGTTGAGCCATGGGTAGAAAATTTATAGCTAAGGGGATAACAGTGTCTGAAAGAGTTAAAGCTTGACAGACAGGGGAAGTAGAAGATTTAGGGGGACTAGGGGGTCTACTTCTAGCTCTTCTTGCATGAGTAGGGATATAAGGAAAATTAAGATTTTGCAGTGCTTGAAAGGTAGGGTCCTCAACTTCCTCTCTTCTTGAAGACCTGGTATACGGTCTAGAATCCAGCTTAAAATATTGAGGCTAGATAGGTAGTTATTAATTTCTTTGTTGTTCTTGATTTCTTTGTGCTTCAAGGACTTGATTTCTTATTATGTTTCACGCTTGCCTTCTTCTCTACCTGAGTAATAGTAATCTCAGGTTATCAGCCAACTCCTCTTCTTGTTCTAATACTCTGCTTGCTCTTCTGTAATCTTCACTATTCCGACAAGTATGCCAAGTAAGGGTATTCAACTGGCCAATAATGTCTTCCTGCTAGTCTTGAAATCCAAGATTTGGTTGCAGAATAGGAATTATGCTTTCGTGTGGAAGCACCATTATTGCTTCATATTCAGGCGACCAATCTTTTAATTAATGATTTTTTTTTTTGATCCCCAGTAGAGTCACCAAAAACTGTTGGTTAACAGATTTGTCCTTATTCTGACTCTATACCCCTCTTTTGAAGAACAAATGAGTTAAACAACAAATGGGTGAACCTTTTATATTAGTTCCCCTCTGAATTTAGGTACAACTCCCTTTAAGATTTTCAATGAATTTAACCTATTCAAGTATCCAAATGCACTTTTAACCAGAAAATGCTTAAGGCAAACTGATATTCATACATAACTATGTTATGAACACGATAAATTTATATAGTAACAGTGAGCCATAGAATGCATAGATTCTACTTTTGGTATATTCAAATACATGAATACATTCATACAAACTTGTTGAACTAGTAAATAATAAAACACATATGACGAATTGTCCAAATAAAGAACAATTACTAGATGAAAAGGAGATTTCACACAGAAAATCTAATTCCACACATTCAGACACACAGATCCAAATAAGCAGTAATTGTTTCTTCTTCTCATTCACAGATGAAAATTACTTAGACCATCATCACATAATGTAAAACTATGAATAGTTTTGCTAAAAAAAAAATTCCCTTCTTTTCTTTTTCTAAACTTCTATATCCCCCTCAAAGATTTTAAAAACCTATATATTTGAATGTCTTAATCATCTCCTTGAGTAAATCAAACCTAGAGTTAACATAACTCTGACCCGTACGGGATTTAGTTTGTAACAACTGATTTTAAAGATCAAGATTTTCTGAAAATAACATAATAGAGGAACTGAAATAAAGAAAATGAGCCAATGAGATTATGACTAGGATGATAGGTTTGTATCTCTAGATTTGTTATTGGTGGCCTGGGAAGCACGTTGGGTCTTCCACTCCTGAAAAGTAGCAACGAACTCCTGAATCTTTGAGAAGTTGGGAATACCTATATGCTTCATTCTTGACTTCCAAACTTCCTTTTCCCTTCACATTTTACCAAATTTTTCTGTGTTCTAGAAGTGCGTCGATGCAGAGGTAAAGTAGTGATTCAACTTTAGAAATCCTAGAGAAGTCCTCAATTAAAATATTGTCATTTTCTCTGATGAAGCCGATTTTATCTTTGAAAGATTGGACCACTGCATCGACATCTTCCACTGGTTTTCCATCATCTTTAATGTATTTAACATCAATACATTGCAAGTCATGTTGCACCGATTCAGTGAATTCTGTTATCTCCTTAATTAACTTTGAAAGCTCAAAATGTCCTTGCCGAGATATGGAATTCCTCCATTCAATATTCTTCTTGTTCACATATAACAAATCCTTGTCCAAACCAGTTAGGCTTTTCTCTATCAAAAACTTTGCCAGTACATATTTTTGAACTTCATCTATTTGGTTTATTACATTCATCCACTTACCTTCATCTTTCGCCCAAATAGCAACCTGTGATTTAAGATCCTCAATGGTGGTTGTAGTCAAATCATATATGCCCTTGAGCTCATGAATGTATTTAGTTCCTTTTTGTTCAATATTATCCAACCAACTGTCAAATGTTTTTGCCACCATTTTGCTTCTGTAAACTTGATCCAATAACTTCTAGTTAACAGGCGATTTCGGGTCAAAAGACAGGGAGAGCTGTGAGATTGGCTGTGGGTTAGGGTTGTGAATAACATCAATGTACTCTGCCATTGAACGCAGAGTTTGCTTTAACTCCCTCTTGTCCTTTTCATCTTTCCAGGTTTGACTAACCATTCTCTTAGTAGATGCTTCAAGGTGGTGGACATCTACAGCTCTGGAGGTAGCACCGAGATCCACTTTCTCCACAGTGAAATCATGCACAGTTGGATCCTGCACTTCTTCCTCTGTCACTAGCTTAGCTATTTCAGCACTCCAGTTACCAGTGTTTGGATCAATGTTTATTCTAGATGTTGTCTTGAGTTTCTTGGACTTGGGGGTTTTCCCCAAACATTTGCTTACCATGTCCTCTAAAGGGACAACAAAAGGAATCACTTTTTTCTTATCAGAGATAAAACTCTCTAGCCACTTTGGTGCAGGGGCTGAGGTTGTCTTCTCGGGGTTCACTCCATCAGAGGATTCATTTGAAATAATTAATATTTTAGGGGTCTCCAGAATGGCCCCTGACTATGGCCCGATGTCAACTTCCCCTGTTCTATGTGGACTTAGCTCTCTGTCACCCATAGGTCCTTCCAAATCTTCCTCTGAATTCAAATCAAAAACTATTGTTTCAGAAACGTGTTTCTTTCTTTTTCCTTTGGTCCTCAACCTAGTAACACGAGATGCCAGAATATCTGTGAGGACTCTTCTGGATCTCTTAGTGACAGGGCTTCTCTCAGTTGATGGCTTGGAAGCACCTACACCACAGATAGCAAGAGGTTGATTAGAAGAGTCTATGGGAAGCGATGATCCAACCATTGAAGAGAATTGTTGGGCATTTCTATCCTGAAGCCCTTCCTGTCTCTTTTCCCTCAACCATTTTTCAGTTCTCCTTATCACTGGAAGAGTTTTAACTTCAATTCTGTCTTCCTCCTTTTTTCTCCAGTCCACCTCTGGAATGGGTAAGTGTTTTACTTTTTCAAATTGTGGGTCAACCAACTGTTCCTCATCATCAGAAATTCCAGAAATATCCATGTTTAAATTGAGTGTAATTATCTGCCCCAAAGAAAACATACACCACAGCCTTCTTTTGACCTCAAATTCATCTGGACAGTCTTCCCAGTAATCCTCCAGCTTAGGAAGGTGTGAGTGCCTTGTTCCAGGATCTAGGTTATCTTTGACAAATCGTTTACTATCGAATTGAGACCTGGCAGTGAAGAACTAAAAATTGAACCTTTTAAGGTTCACCTCCAAATTCAAAGTATCAAATTTTGATTTGCATGAATAATGCCCAAGTTCAATAGGAAAATAAATACCAAAACTCTTTTTTGATGAGAATTTCTTATCAACATGTGCCAGCTACCTACATACCTCCATCAGCACGAAACGATCAAACACATATCTAGGTAACTTCACAGGTTCACCATCAAATCCTCCAACTCTGATGTAAGTGAACTTAGAAAATTGGATGAAGAAGCTACCATAGATGCTAATCAGTTGCATTGCTTCACTGGACATTCTTTTACCCAGGTTCCCTGCCAATTCATATGTCATTTTCCCAGTGAAGACATCATTAACCCTTTTATAATTTTCATAGCAATTCTTTCTCTGCAATTGTGAATAATATTCATAAATTTTACTATTCTCAGCTATGGGTGCATGGGGTAGGTCAAACCAATCTCTTGTAGATGCTAGACAATAGAACAGGTACGAAGACATATAGAAATCTCTATTGCCCAGACAATTGCTCAAACCCTGATGTAGACAATCAGCCACTATTTCAGCCCAATCCAAATATTGTTCCCCTTGAAGGATGACTTATGAAAAAGTACATCCAATCCTCCCAATAATAGGCATGTTGATTGCCCCTCAGTCTGTGTAACAATACTACAATATCCCTCACTTCTTTAATCAAATGATCCCTAGTGAGTGGCCTGGGCAACCTTGAACCACCCTTCTGAAATTTCAGCAGCTAGTTCCTTGCTATTACACTTTTGTAAGTTGGTTTCTTCTCTGAGAAATACCCATTGGAGGAAGTAATGTCAAGGCTGGAATACACCTCTTTAGGTGGTATCTTCATCACAGACATGAGGGTTTGTCTGTTGACATGAAATAACACACCACCGCTTGCATTTCTGACACACCTGTCCTAGGGGTCATACCTATTCATACACTCTTGAACCAATTCTGGGCACAATATAGCCTGAGGGAAAGCTGCGGCTTCAACTAAGCCGCTATCTACAATTTTCTTCATCGTAGGGGTTTGAACAGGGTTTCTAGTTCTTTCTTTAAATTCCTCTAAATCATATTGAACCAATGCAGTATCTCCAAATTCTGAGTGAGAATAAGTAAGACCAGGGCCATGTTCATTCCCTAAACATGTAGATTTCAAAGACATACTTGGACGATTATAATGAAACACTTCAAATTTTGAAAACAACAGAAATTCCCGAGATTCTTCTTTCCAGCATAAGAACTAGGAATAGCATAGGGGAAATAGAACTCACCTTTATGATATCTAAATTCACTGCAAAAACTTGAATAACAAGAGCCTTACACTTCCGGTGCTATCCTTCTCCACGTTGCACAGTATGTTTACTTGCTAAACTTGGCTTATTCTTAGTTAATAATGGCACTAACCAGATTGAACAATTACCACTTGGAACGATACGTGCCAAAAATATTTGACAAGACATGAACTCTGACTTCTTCATTAATAGCAAGTATTATTCACGCACCATCATGATGTATAATGATTATTTGTAGCCTCCACTAAATTAGAGCTCTTAGTTTCATGATGAGTTTCTGACATATTTTTCTCCAACTTTCCCGCTAAATTAGACTTAGAAAGCTATGGGAACAAATGGGACCAAAATCACCAAATCTTTGAACTATTGAACCATTGAACTTTTAGGATGTGGTTCAACTCGGTGGCTCAATGTGATGGTTCAAACATGCCAATTGGACCATATAGATAAGCAAAGGATTCACTTACGGAAGTAGGAACTTAAACTCATGAACCATTGAACTTGTAAAGATATGGTTCAATACGAAGGTTCAAAGAAGCAAGGGTTATGTAGACTAATAAATAGTTACGCGGCTTTGGTAAAAGGCTTCCAATTATAAAACAGTGAACTGTTGAACCTTGAACCATTGAACCCCGCTATAGAGTACGAGTGGAAGGTTCAACGATACAATAATTACACAAGGTAACTTCATGACCCAACTTATAAGAAGGCAGTGAATGTTGAACCTTTAGACTGTTGAACCATTGAACCTCGAACAAAAAGGTTCAAGTTCAACCTGAAAGTTCAAAGACGTTTAAGACAAACAAAACAACAACTTGCTTTATGAGACACTTCAGACATATTGAACCATTGAACTTTGAACTTTGAGAATGGTTCAGGTTCAAAGGTTCAAACCTTAAGCAACTTTGTCTACAAAGATGACAAATGGGTAAAAATTGAAGGACCAAGAGTTGATTTACGAAACAAAGGTATGACCAAAAATATAACATGGTAAACCGGCTCTTGTTCAAGAAATATTACCAATAAATAAATAAATAAGGGCGACTCAAAAGGTAACACAATCTTAACCCCAAAATCAGGAGCAGGATCATCAACTTACTTAGGAAGTATAAGCATGTATTTTCCTAGTCATATGATGATTTAAAAGCATATAGAGAGGATCTATTTCAGCATGAAATACCACTAAAACAAGATGCTAAACCATTCAGGAAAAAATAAAGGCCTATCAATCCTACATTAGCTCCTAAGATGTTAGAAGAACTTGCAAAATTAAGGGATGGAGCTATCATTAAACCCATCAAACATTCCTCTTGGGTTTCTAATTTGGTACCTGTCAGGAAAAAGAATGGTGACATTAGACTATGTGTGGCTTTCAAGAATTTAAACAAGTCTTCTCTTAAAGACAACTATCCTCTCCCTTATATGGAAGCAATATTACAAAAGGTTACTGGATGTGAACTGTTGTCAATGATTGATGGCTTCTCAGGTTACAATCAGGTGAAAGTCAAAGAATCAGAGCAATTTAAGACTGCATTCACCACTCCATGGGGAACATATGTATATTTAAGGATGCCGTTCAGACTCACTAATGCTGGAGCAACATTCCAAAGAGCAATGGATGTGGCCTTTGCTAAATTGATTAATAAAATCATGATAGTATATCAAGATGACTTGACAACATATTCAAAAAGGGCTGAGAATCATTGTGCACATTTAGAGCAAGTATTTATTAAAGCCCTAGAATATGGGATTTCATTGAATCCTAAGAAGTGCCATTTCACAGTGACAGAGGGGAAGTTGCTTAGTCACATAGTCTCAAAAGATTGAGTAAGAATAGACCCTGAGAGAGCAAAGGCAATTGACCAAGTTCCTATTCCTAAAAATGTGAAAGCCATACAGTCATTTTTTGGCCAAATTAACTTTGTCAGGAGGTTTGTATCAAATTTTATAGAAATTGTTGCCCCCATATCAAGGATGTTGAAGAAGAACGCAGAAGTTAAATGGACAACAGAAATGATAGAAGCATTTGCAACTATTAAAAAGGCAATCAAAGAAGCCCATGTTCTGATATCTCCTGATTTTAGTAAGCCATTCCAACTATTCTCATTTGCCTCTTATCATATAGTTGCAGTAGTGCTATTGCAGAAAAATAATGATGGATATGAACAACCTATCTCATTTATCAGCAAATCCCTTCAGAATGCAGAGTTGAAATATGACATTGTTGAGAAATAGGCATATGCATTAGTAAAAGTAGTTAAAACTTTTAGGCCATACTTGGTGGGAGCTAAAATCATAGCATATGTGCCTAATGCTGCAGTAAAGGATGTATTGGTCCAAACTGAAGTCACAGGTAGAAGATGTAGATGGATCAATAGAATTCAGGAGTTCAATATTGAAATCCAGATTACTAAACTAGTGAGAGGACAAGGTCTTGCTAGGTTGATGGCTGAAAGTAATCTTGAAGCTTCTCAGATATGTAGTGCTAATAATGTTGATAATACAAGTTCCGACATTGAGCATACTCCATGGTATACGAACATCATATATTAGTTAAAGCACATGAAATGTCTTGAGGGTTATGATGATAACAAAAGAAGGACACTTAAATTGCAAGCCTCAAAATATGTATTTGTTGATGGAGATCTTTACTGGAAGAATAGGGATGGTATTCTATTATTATGCCTAGATGAACATCAATCAGAACATATCATGAAAGAATTATATGAGGGCATGTGTGGAGGTCATTTCTCAGCAAAGACTACATCTCACAAGATCCTAAGGGCTAGATACTATTGGCCTAAGTTTTTTAATGATTCATATCATTACACTAGGAAATGTTAAGCATGTTAGAAATTTTCAGGAAAGTTGAAATATCAGGGAGCATTGCCCTTAAAACCCATGTAGGTGGAGGCCCCATTCTATCAGTGGGGTATTGACTTCATAGGAGAAATTGTAGAGAAGTCAAGTGGTGGACACAAAAAGGATTTTAGTGGTGACAGATTACTTCACTAAGTGAGTGGAAGCAATCCCAACCAAACAAGCAACAAGCAGGGTAGTGATTAACTTTCTGATGGAAAATATTATATTCAGATTTGGCACTCTAGTAAGGTTAATCACAGACAATGGGATGTGTTTTAGGTCTGATGAATTTAAAAATTTCTCTAGTACACATGGCATCACCATGTCCTATGCTGCCCCATATCATCCACAAGCAAATGGGCAAGTAGAATCCAGCAACAAAAGCCTTTTGAAAATCATAAAAAGAATGTTGGATGGAAACAAGAAAGCTTGGGATTCAAAGTTAAGAATGGCTATATGGGCTGATAGGATTACTGTACAAAGAGTAATTGGGAGATCTCCTTTTGAACTAGTATATGGAATAAAAGCAAGAATACCATTAGAAAATCTCCTACCAGTTTACAAATTTATTCTTCAGGAAGATTTAAACATTCCTGAACCAATGGAGGAAAGACTAGAACATCTTGCAGAGCTTGATGAAACAAGGAGACTAGCCCAAAGGTAGAATATTAAGTTACAATCACAAGTGAAATACCTCTTGGACAAGAAGGCCAAAGATAGGAAGTTTGAAATAAATGATTTAGTATTGATGTGGAATGCTAGGTACCAGGACAAAGGAAAACATGGAAAATTTGAAGCTTTATGGTTAGGTCCTTTTGTTATAACTGGCAAAGGAGGTGATGATTCTTACTATTTACAAAACATGTCCAGAGAAGAGCAGGAATTGCTTGTGCATGGGCAATATCTGAAGCCTTTCTTTTCATAGAATATCATGCACAAAGAGAATTAAGTGTTGCCAGTGCATGGACAACCCTTGAAAAGTTCTTAAAACACTTTTATTCCATGCACAGTAGTCTAGGGTAATCAAAAGGAGATTAGGACATGCCAGTAGATGGACAGTCCTATGAATCTCTATATATAAAATAATAATAATAATCTTTTCCATGTACAGTAGTATAGGATCATCCCAATTCCCCATCATTATCACCCCCATTCCCCATTCTCATACAATTCTGTGAGACCGCAATCTTGAATAAATGAAACATATGGTCTACTCCCCCAAGAGATCTGAATTCTTGTTATACTCACAAGGAGCATACATCCCTAGACAAAGCCACTATTGGGACCTAAAAATTATGGCAAAATTTCAAGTACCCATGATGAAAATTAGAATCAACATCAAAAATGAGTTGGGGTTGCCTTTCAAAAATTTTGAAGATTCCCTATTTTTTTCAAGATATGCGTGTTTTGGTAAAAATGCATAAGGAAAAGGTTTGTATGTTGCATATACAAAGGTGTTCATATGTGGTGTCATTGTATGAATAAGTAAAGGGTTATTGGGTTTATTACATCATTATACTTGTATGCATACAAGTCGGACCCGACAGAGTTCAGAGCTTAGATGAATAATCGGTTAAGTCCGTAGGATGTATTAAGTCTTTGTATGTTTGGCAAAGGGAAACATACAAAGGGATATACAATGGTAATATACACCGTAGAACCGAAAGGGATATGATAAAAGGTTTTATTGTTGTATGTTTCAGGCTTTGTATATGTATGTTTCGGATACATACATTGAGATATACATACAATGCAGAATCCAGGAAAGATTGAATTTTGGTTAAAAGGATGCATCAGGACTTAAAGTATATTGGAGGATGCATTTCATGGTATATACAAGTCAGAGTTGAAAAGGGCTACATATTATGATTTATAAAATAAGAAGTCCGAAAGGAACATACAAGTGAGTTTGTAAGTATAGGGTCTTGTATCTAAGAGATTGATACAAGCATTGTTGTATCGCAGAAATACAATTAGAAAAGTGAAGTGGGTCCCACTGTTTGCATGTCAGGTTTGTATAATTACAATGTATATTTTCAAGATACAAGCCCATATGCAAAGTGAAAGATACAAGTTAAGGATACAAGCCGGATGTCAAAAGAAGTTCAATATAGAAAAATCTTTGTATGTTTAAATGCTTGTATGTTTATGATATACATACTCGATATACAAAGAAAGTAAAAGCATCACGAGAGAAAAGGTAAAGAGAGGGTTTGTATAAGGTTATTGTATATGCGCTTGTATATAATGAGGCAATACAACATAATATATACAAGGGCGGATCTGAAGATAATTTCATTTTGTTTCATAAATCCAATGAAGTCTACGCTTGTATATGAAAGACATGTATTCGATATACAAGAAGGTGATGCAAAGCTGAACTCGAAGATAACTCAAAAGGCTATTTTATAAACCCAATGGAGTCCATGTTTGCATATTTTGATAGCTATATGTAATATACAAAAGGAGGATACAGCCTAAAGTATACAAGGCTAGATTTGTAATTAATTCCAATTTGGTTTATAGATTCGATAAAGTCTGTGTATGCATAAAACATACAAAATGCAAATATATGGGTCGATACAAACAAGAATACAATTTTGTTGATGTATTGCTTTCAGCAATGAGAACAGGTGAAGTATATTCGATAAAGGAGAGGAATACCTTGCCAGGCCTATGGTCTTGGGTGTTTTATGAAGATTAATGGATCCAGATCTTAATCAAGCTCGTCTATTTCTTAATTATGTTCCATTTACGTGAAGAGGTGCAGTCATGAGTAGTCATACTGTTTCAGCTTGAAGTTTGTTTCCCACACATATATATCAGGGAAAATGAGGAAGATCTAAGGGAATCATCAGCAGTAGAATATATACTTATAATTTACAATGTTTCTCAAAGACCATGTTGCAAGTTTATTATTAAAGAAGTAAATTGAAGTTCTCTAATTTAGTGGTTCTATTTTGGTATCAATTGTTTGATAAAGTTGCTCAATTGTGTGGTTGTCTCCAGTTCTGTATTTCCTTGTTAGTCAAATTAATATATCAAGTATATAGTTAATTTGTCAATGCACATTTGTTGTATCTATGTGATTGAATAAATTGGTTTCCATTAGAGGAATTAAAATCCTTCTGATCAGTTACAATAACCTAGAAGTGTTAGTTTGGATTACTAAGAAGAACCATATAATTAGGATTGCCATTCTATCTCCAAGTTAATATTATCTGTTATTCTTGCATATTTCATTCAATTGGTTCCTTCAAGAAAAGATTAAATTACCTTTTGGTAAATTACAAGATATTTGATTATATTGGTTGGATCATTAAGAAGAGTTTGTCAGTAATCTCCCTGCACGTTTATACAAGTTATAAACTAAATATTGTGCCAAATAGTTAGAATTATTACCCACTATAAGTCACTAGTCTTAGTCCTTCATTTGACTCTGTTTACCCAACAAGGCACTGGTCTTATTTCAATTTATCATTTAAACCCTTTCATTTACACAATCATAAAATTCACCTAGATATTTCTTATACAATTTATATCAACCATACATTAGATATTAGAATTAGTCAACAAGATCTCATCTAATATACATCATTTGCCACTGTAGGTAGATCCATTTACTTAATCAAGATAGTTGCATTTAATCTATTTTAAATTCCAAGGTTCACCCACCTAGGTGTAGCAGGACCTCAAGTGTAGGAAATCATCAAACCCTAAAGGTTGATTTCATTAAGTTAGTTCAAAAAACATTGTGAATCTAAGCATAGAGCCTGGCATCCTTAGGATTAGCAACCTACATTTTTGAGACCTAACAAGATCGATGCAACTTTGGATGTTTCAGAGTTATTAATTTTATATTCCCTATTAAAGGAAGGAGTAAAATCTAATGAACCCCAATCATCACCAAAAAGTGCATTCAATGGTTTAGAGTCTTTCCCAATATTATCCGTGGCACGAGGCATTGACAGATCACCTCCCAAATTGTTTAAGCTCATATGATTGTAAACTAATTTTTGCCTTTCAATATGTAAACAACTATTTGGTTCAGGATTGGTGTGAATAGTATGAAGTTTATCTTTGAATATAAATTTGATTGAATGATGCAAGGTAGAAGGGACTACCCCTAATGCATGAATCCAAGGTCTACCAAGAGTCATGTTGTAAGATAGAGAACAAGGCATGACATGAATCAAGGTAGGCACAATCACAAGTCCTACTTGTATAGGTACAGTTATAGTACCAACAGATTTTTGTCCAACATTATCAAAGCCACAAATGCTAATGCTATCTAGTTAGATTAAAGATGTGTCGGCCTTAATCTTATGTAACAAATCCATACCACAAACATTCAAAGGTGATCCATTATTAATCATAACATGCTTTACCAATGTTTTTTTTATTGTGACAAAGATTATAAGTGGATCATATTGGTTTTGAACTTCAATTGATGGTAATTCATATGGTTGAAAGAGTATCTATTTTTGTTGCATGCATACAATCTAATAGAGATGCTACATCATTCAGCTTAATAGTAGGTGGCACAATCACCTTTTGTAAAGCTTCTTGGGGCATTCCATGGTATGTAGGTGATGTTTGTATTAAATGCCAAAGAGAGATCTTAGCCGGAGTAGCGCGAAGCTATTCGCCAAGATCATATACTTGACCACTTTTATGATTAAGACAAGGTGGTGGATGGAGCATAGGCTGAGAACATGGAAGAGAGATAGGCACATGTGGTGCTTGCTTAATTTGGTTGTTATTATAGGTGTTGTATGTGTGATAAATTATGGGATGTTGCAGCACATTTTAAACACCTTGATTTGGTTGATAAATTTGTTGTGCATATTTGTAGATGTGATCAGGGTGTTTAGGTGGTTGTTGAGCACCTTGAACTATAATCACCAGTTTTAAACAAGAAGGTGCGGTAAGTGCCCCTTGCACAATTATCTTAGGAATATTTCTACAAAGTATATTAATGAATATTGAATTAACAATGTTTTCCTCTTGATTGTACCCAACATCCATCCCTAAAGGATTTAATGGGAGAGACCTTTTCTCATCCACTAATGCTACACCTTGGCCAGGGAGAACAATGGGATGAGAGGAAGGTACTGTGTTGTTAAGAAGGCAATGTTTTGTATCATAAATAGAGCTATCCATAGTCTTCTCATCTAAGTTTCTTGAACATTCAATTGTAGGAGAAGTAGGATAATCTATGGAATCATCATCATTGTCATCACCATATGTTTGAGCTATTAAATCCAAAGCATTAAGAGAACTTTCACTCTCATCATTCTCAATGTGTCTTGTCAAATCTTCTACTACCCAAGGGTATGTATTCATGAGAGATATGAAGTTGTCGTAATCAGATACATAGTCCAAGATGTCAAATGAAGAGCATTTAAATATATCCTTGTGATACATAGCTTGTATATAAGTGACAACATGAGGATTCATGTTAAGACATTTGTAGAAACTCTCGAAGTTTTTGATAAATGCATGTAAAGATACCAAAGAGTGATGAGATGAAGATTCCATAATGAAATGTCTTGTAACATCAATGTAAAATCAGATTTTAAAATCTTTTCAATAGTTATGCAAAAGACAAGTGTAAAACTATGGATGAAAGTGACCTAAAATGCTTGATTTTTTCAACTTTTTCAATGCAAATAAGTGAAAGAAAAGGTGTTGTAAGGAAATTGATTAGTGGAAGAAAATAATATGTCTGATATCAGTCCAATAAATCAATAATATCCTTCACAACATACCTTTATGCAAATCTAGAATGATGACAAGTCGAAACCTAGTGAAAATACACTAGAATATGCAATTTTTCACAACTTTTGAATGCAAAGACCCAACAAAAGGGGTTTTGTAAAGAATTTTATGAGGTGCAGTAGATTATAATAGTAATATCAGACACCTAAAGCCATAAAATCTTTCACAACACGCTTGGAGTACAAATCTAGGTCAAACCCTAGGGCAAATATAGCCAAAATATGCAAGTTTTCACCAAATTTCAATGCAAAAGAGTGTGACAAAGGGTGTTGTGAGGAAAATGATGATGGAAAGAAAATTATAGCAGTAATAAAATCCACCTAATGCCAAAAAATCTGTCACAACATGCTTATAGTGCAACTCAAGGTCAAACCCTAGGGAAAATATAGCTAAAATATGCAATTTTTCACCAAATTTCCATTGTAAAAGGCCAATAAAAAGGTGTTGTAAAGAATTTTAGGAGGGGAAGTAGATAATAACCCTAATAAAAATCAATTAGTTCAGAAAAATCCTTTACAACATACCTATGGTGCAAATCTAGAGAGATGATAAGCCCAAAATCTAGTGAAAAATCAAGGTTTTCAAACCCTAGGCATGAAATTTTGCAAGCAAACCACTATGATGAAACACTATAGTTAGAAATAATTCCTAATGAGTGTTTTAAAATGGTCATAAAATCTGAAACAAGATTTTGACTACAAACCCTAACTAATGCAAAACTAGGTTATATGAAAAAATGAACAATTTCAAGCAATTTTTTTATCAATTTAGGCATGAAAATACAATCTAAATTAATGATGAATGAAAAATTTCTGTATTTTAATTTAGATATAATGGTAATGATATAAATTTAATGAAATTAAATGCAAATTAATTCAAATTATATGAAAATGCAAGCTAAAAATGCCAATTTTTTCAAAATTTTCAATTTTTTTGTAATTTTTCAAATGCAATAAGATGAACAATGAAATGAATGTAAATCTAAAGCACAACACTTCGTAAGGTGCCAAATTCATTAAAAACATGGGTTCACCAAAATGTTTAAGGTAAAATTTGTAAGAGGGTTTTATTTGATGGTTTATGTGAATCCTCCTTTCACCTTAAACATTCAAGGACTTTAGGTCGAGTAGGAAGTCTACTATAAGGCTTGCGGTCACTTAGAATGTAGGGAAGGTTAGAATTGTGTGATTTAGTTGCTCAATTAAGCCCAATTATGCTCAAAACCTTAATTATGCAAATTTGGAAGTGATAAGTGCCAGGTAGCACCCATGAAATACACCTTTTTACCCCTCTTTTTCTCCCTTCTTATTCCATTGTCCTAATGACTGCACCAAAATAAGCTAACTAGATTGTTCTAATGATGATTAATAAGAGAGGAATTACTTAGAATCATGATTTCTGATTGAAGGACTAATGTGCATTGAATTGATGGAAATATGCATAAATCTTCTCTTTTTGAATCAACAGGTGGAGGTATTCAGGTAGACAATTTTGTACATCTCCAAAGGTAGTCCTAATGATCTTTGAAGATGACATCAGAATGCCATGACTGGTCTCCAATGTTTCCAATTTGAATGGAGAGATTTTTGGATAAGGAGGTGAACCATCTTCAGAGCTGGACTGAAGTCTTGAGCATCTCCGGAGCTGAACAAGAAGGTCACAATCATATCTCCAGAGCTACAGACTAAAACATACATCTCCAGTGCCTCTTTAGAATAATACAGATTTCTAGCACAGCTATCGGTCAGATGCTTCCAATGGTGATTAGGATGCTCTTGATGTTACTCAAATCATCACTTGAGTAATTAAGGGCAGTGTATAGTTAATTGCTAGAAGTTTTTATCTCTTTTTGATTTGGCATGAGTTATTGATAAACTGATTTAAATACCTATATTTCAAGGCCTCATTGCCCAAGTGTATTTAAAACAAAGACTCAAATTAAGTGTGAACTTCTGTTCCACTCTATCTATTTTTTTGCATGGATATTTATTCTATAGTTAGACAGTTAGTAGAATAAAGAGATTGATGTTATCTCTTAGATGAACTAGTAGATAGGGTAAGTGATATCTCATCACAGATTTAGATATAAACTTACAGAAGTAGCAGTAGAAAAGAGAGCGATTATTTTTTTGATTTCTATAACCTTATTTTGATATAGACATTTTCTGAATACAGAGCTAATGGAATTGGACTAGAATTGAGTTGTGATATTATTCTCTTGTGTTGATTCTTTACTTTAGTCTTCAGCCCTAAGGGTGTGGAGCAAGGGCCCACTCTCACCACCAAGGTAGAAGGCTAGTACTATTCTTTTCATTAATATAGATTGTATTTAAAGAGATAGTTACTGTTTTCATAGATAAATGCATGTTTCCATTGGAAGGAGTAATATAGATTTACTTTAAGCAATTCATTGTTCAGTTTTGTTTTTAGCATTCTTGGAATTCATTTAATAGCAGATTGATCAGTAATATTAGTTTCTTTAAAGCAGTAAAGGTCATTAGAGTTAGTTAGATAAAATTGGCAACTATAGGATTCCTAATTATAGATAGCCAAGGATAGCCCTGGATTTGACAAAATAAATATGATTAAATGATGAGGTACAATGACCCTTTTCATTTTTGGCATCGTTGCTGGGGATACTATGTTAATTAGGAAAACTTAGCTAAACAATTTTAGGATAGATCTGTATGGTTAGAGCTAGGGATTCAAAAGGAAGATACGTAAAATAGACACCCCATCAAACTATAGGAGAAAGTAGTGGGGTGGCACAAGATCTTGTTGAAGAAAGACATCTAGAACCTACCTTGGAAGCTACATGTGAAATTAACAATCCTTTCAATCCTCCAAATCTTCCACTCACTGATTATATCTAGGAATTACAATAGAAATTCCAAGCAGATCCTTTGCCAGAACCTATTTTGCTAGAACCTCAAGAAGAAGAACTAGTACTAAACATGGATGATAATCATGATAATCATGAAGATGAGGAAAATCAGGCTCCAAGAACCTTCTCATATCCCATTGTCTTGGCTGCTGGAGATAATGCCCCTATGAAAAATATTTCACCTGCACACTTGCCAAATTTTAGGGGTCTTGCTTCTGAGGATCCATATCAGTTTTTGTTTGAATTCAAAGTGGTATGGTAGACTTATGATTATGGATTAGATAATAAAAAATTCAAACTATTTCCCTCAACCCTAAAGGATTCTGTAATGAGATGGTTTATGGGCCTGCCCCAAAACTCCATCCATTTCTGGGATCAGATGGAGACATAATTCTTGGGAAAATACCAGGACTACTGTAGAGTCAGTGATAAGAATGAGGGATTATTCAAAATTAAATAGAGGGAGGAAGAGACCTTAGAGGATTATGTGGATAGGTTCAACTTTGCTTTGACAAGATATGGAAACCCTGTGAGTCATTCTTTGGCCAGAACCTTGTTTGTAAAAGGATTAGACAAAGAATTAAAATAGGCACTGGATCTGATGGGAAAAGGGAATATCAACAAAATGGATATGCCTACTATAGAAGAACTCTGCAAGAACTATTCTAGAATCCAAGATGGAGTGAGAATGCCCAAATCTTTCAAAGGGAAGAATGAAATAGGAAAGTTAATGGAGGAAATTGCAAATTTTAAAATAGATATTCTAGTCCAACTGAATACCACATTAGATGGGATTCGAGCAAAAACTAGAACAAATGATCATGACAGAACAAATGAACCACTCTCCATCTATTGTCCTAGGTGTAGAAACAAACATCTGTTGAGAGAATGGCCTTTAGATAAAGTAGAGATTTGTTAGATCTATGACAAGGAACATCCTACAAGTCAGTGTAGTCAACTTCTAGCCTTAAAAAAGCTAAGTAAAAAGAATGCCATTATAGAGGAGGAGTTGAACTGTGTAGGACAAAAACTAGCTAGAAATTTCCCTTATAATCAGTATCCAAACCAGACTTCTCACAGGGGTCCTTCTAATTAGGGAAATAATCAATGGAATCCAACTTGGCATGGGCCTCAGAATAATCCTCCTTGGGGACAACAGGATTGGCCAAATCAACAATGGCAAAACCAACATTGGTAAAATTAGCCCTAGGGAAATCAACAATGGCCACCACAGTTTGGATCACAAAACATGCAGCCTCATTGGGGTCCTCAATAGGGATATAATCAACAATACCAGGGACAACCTAGATGTTTCCAATCTCAACAACAAGCATTGCTAACTAGACCCCCAACACACAAGGTCAGTCACAAAATGAACTAGTTAGCCAACCACCCTTACTAGCTCAACCTATACCAAACCCACAGAATAAGTAGGGAGCGGCTATTTACATGACAGAACAAGAAAACATGGCTGGAATTAATGCTATATATTCCAATGATCTCCAGCTGCGTTCTGGGAAAGCACTTCCAAGACCATCTCCTCCAACTATAGTTGAAGTAACCAATGATGAGGAACCTAAAAATCCATCCACTCAGCTTCCAGAGGAGATTACTACCAAAATAGTGCTAAAAGAATCATCCTTGGATAACTCTGGAGATCCTCCTAAAATAATGACTCTGGAGATCATCCCTGGAAACATTTCTGATAAAAGCTCTGGAGATGCTCCGGAGATGGAAAAACTAGCACCATACCTAGAAAGGATCAAACAACATGTTCCCTAGAAAAAAATCTTACAAAAACAAGTCCAATCTACCCTGGAATCAGAACTGTTACAAGAAGTTAGACAACTGAACATTGAAATTCCACTCCTACAAGCAATCAGAGATGTACCTGAACTTAACCAATTCATCAAACAATATTGTGTCAAGACCCAGGGAAGAAAGAAGAACTTTCCCTCAACTATCCAGGTGGAAGGAAAGGTATTAGACCTCCTAATGGGAGAAGTGCTCCTCCCAAAATATGGAGACCCTGGAAATCCTATCATGACTATTTACATCTTAGGGGTAGAAATTTCAAATGTTTTGGTTAATCTGGGAGTAGCAATAAATGTAATGATAGTTCATACAATGGACAAATTAGCCTTAACAGTTATCCAATCCACATCTACAATCCTTCAACTTGCTGACTAGTCAATAGCTATTCCAAAAGAGGTGATTACTGATATTCCAGTTGTGATAAAATCATGGGAATTCCTAGTAGACTTCCTGATATTAGAGCCAAGAAACTAGAGAAATGCAAGCTTATCGATTGATATTAGGAAGACTAGGGCTGGCTATAGTAGCAACATCTATTGATTGTCGAACTGGGGATATGGTCATTTCTAACGGGATAGACTTGAAGAAAATATCTTTGTATCCTCCAGCTAAACCATCAATACATTATACATGAAGGGTATGGGTAGATGAACTGAATAACATGGAAAATAGTGCCTCAGTAGTTATGGTTACCATCAAAGAACATTTGGGTGAGTTAGAAGAAGAAATTCACTATGATACAACTGAAGATATCACCCACATTCTTATTAATGAGGATATAATGGAGCTAGCCCAAGATTCAAGGAGAGAACTTCTCACTTCTGCTCATTGTACCTTAGCAAATATCATTCCTTGTGGAGAAACCTTTTATAGAGAATTAGCCACATTCCACATGCTGCTTCCACATTCTTGCCCCCTTAATACCATGACTGCAATATATGGATTGACTACATCTATGGATCAGATCACAAAACAGGTTATGATTCTACCTCAGAAAACATTGAATATCAACACCGAGTTAGCAGAAAAATAGGAGGAAGAACTTATCAAACTCCTAATTTCCCATTTAGCAACTTTTGCTTGAGAATACCAAGATATGAAGGACATCCCTCCTAAGATCTGTACTCATCGTATATACACTAAAGATGTCAAACCTGTTAGACAACTCTAGAGAAGACTGAATCCTGCCTTAAAAGACATTGTTAAGACTCAAATAGAAAAATTACTGCAAGCAGGGTTTATATATCTAATCTCAGATAGTCAATGGGTCTCACCCCTAGTCATAGTACCTAAAAAGAATGGGAAGTGGAGAGTGTTTATTGACTAGATAGAGAGCTAAACAAAGCCACAAAGAAGGACTACTTTCCCCTACCATTCATTGACCAAGTGTTGGACAACCTTGCAGGAAGAAAGTATTTTTCTTTCCTAGATGGGTTTAGTGGATACAATCAAATCCACGTAGCACCTAAAGATCAGGATAAAACCACTTTCACTTGTTCTTGGGGAACTTTTTCCTACAAAGTTCTTCCATTTGGACTATGTAATGCTCCAGCTACATTTCAAAGGCTTGTTTTAGCCATCTTTGCTTAACTAGATAATGAGTGCATGGAGGTCTATATGGATGACAATACTATGTATGGGGACAACTTTGAAGAAGTTCTCATAAACCTTGAGAAAAGTACTAAAATGTTGTGAAAAGAATCAATTATCCCTAAGCCATGAAAAGTGCTTCATGATGGTAGAGGAAGGAATTGTATTGGGACACCACATTTTAGCAAATGGGATCAAAGTAGATAAAAAAAATAGAAGTGATCCAACAGTTGTCTTCACCTAAAAATCAGATAGACATTAGAAGTTTTTTGGGTCATGCAAGCTACTATAGAAGATTCATAGAAAATTTCAGCAGGATAGTTACTCATCTATTTACCCTGCTTAACAAAGACACATAATTCTTATGGATAGATGATTGTCAATCAGCAATTGAAACTCTAAAAGAGAAGCTTACTATCATACCTATTTTGAGAGGACCTAATTGGACTTTACCATTTCACATACAAAATGATGCTTCAAATGAGTCCATTGGGGTAGTCTTAGGATAGGAGGAAGGAGAAAGTATGCGTGCCATCTATTACATCAGCAAAAATCTTACCTCTGCAGAAAGAAACTATACCACAACTGAAAATGAATTCTTGGTAGTCATCTATGCTATAAACAAATTCAGGCATTATATCACTGGATACAAAATATTTATACATACTAATCATGCAGCCATCAAATACTTAATGAATAAGCCAGTAGTGGGTGCAAGGATAATTAGGTGGTTATTGTTGTTGCACGAATTTGACATTACCATAGTTGATAATCTAGGTAAATTTAATTTGGTTGCTGACTTTCTATCAAGATTGCATATAGGTGGAGAGAACTAGCCAGTGGAGGACAAATTTCCAGATGAACATCTTTTTTCTATCTCCTCTACTGCACCTTGGTTTGTTGACATAGCTAATCTCTTAGCTACATGCTTATATCCATCCCATTTTACCTAAAACAAAAGAAACACTTACTTAAGGAAAGCTTATCTTACAAATGGTTAAATGGTTTGCTATTTAAATGTGGTCCTGACTTAATTTTGTGCAGGTGTTTAAAAGCTGATAAAATTTTTGATGTCTTAAGGGCATGTCATGATGAACCATCTAGTGGGCACTATTCGTCACATAGAACCATCCACAAGATTCTGGGAGCTAGTTACTACTAGCCTTCTCTTCATAAGGATACCAAGAAGTATGTGCGGTAGTGTGACCAGTACCAAAGGATAGGACAACCAATCTTCACCCAGGAGATGTTACTGCATCCTCAAGTAACGATGGAGCCATTTGAACAGTGGGGTCTAGACTTTGTGGGACCAATTTCTCCAACATCATCAGGCAAAGAGTACATTCTTGTATGTGTGGACTATGTCACTAAATGGGCTGAAGTGTAGGCATTGCAATTTGCAAGAGAAGAGAAAGTTGTTGATTTCCTTTATAATAAGATTTTCTTGAGGTTTGGAGCCCCAAGATCCATAGTTTCAGATAGAGGACCTCAGTTTACTTCACAAGTAATCAGAGCATTCACAGAATTATATCAAGTTAAGCACAAGAAGTCTTCACCTTACCACCCTTAGGCCAATGGGCAGGTAGAGGTGACTAATAAGGAACTTGAGAACATTCTGACAAGAACAGTAGCAATGAATAGAAAAGATTGGGCTAACAGATTACCTGAAGCAGTTTGGGCTTAAAATACCACTTGGAAGTCCACAACAAAATTCTCACCATATGAGTTAGTCTATGGAAAGAAGCCCATTCTGTCTATAGAATTTGAGCTCCAGACACTTAAAACTGCATTAGATATTGGTCTACCATTGTCCATAGCCCAATAGAACATAATTCTTTAGCTCAATGAGTTAGATGAAATCTGGACAGAAGCCATTCAACAAACAGAACTGGTTCAGTATCAGAGGAAGCAATGGCATGACCAACACATCAAGAGGAGGACATTTCAACAAGGTGATTGGGTTCTCCTATATGATTCTAAGTTTAAAGAGTTCAAGGGAAAGCTACAAACTCATTCGATGGGTCCTTACCAGATAAAGGAAGTTTTTGAGAATGAAACAGAACTATTGGAACCTATTGGTGGAAGCACAGACACATTTTTAGTGAATGGCCACCAAATTAGACTCTATAAAAGGCCATCAACTAAGGAAGAGTTCATCAAAGATTTGTTCTTGGTTACAGGGGACACATCCTCTGTCATAGATTTGGACTGAAAAAAAGAAGAGAGAGAAGGTTGAAAACCACCAAATGGTGGCCTTAAAAAAAAGAAAAAAAGAGAAGGTTGAAAACCAACAAATGGCAGCCTTCTTTAAAAAAAAGAGGAAGATAGAAAACCAGTAAATGGCTATCTTTCTCAACCAAGGGGATTGAAAACTAGCAAATGGTGGTTCCGTTCTTCATGCCAGATGAGAATAATCAAGCTACAGAGATGATCAAGTGCCAGAAGTTACTCAAACACACCTCTGGTGCTCGCAAATAAGGAGCACCTTTGGCACTCGCAAACTAAGAGCACCTCCGACACTCCACTAGTAAAGAGCTATTCATGAATATAATAAATTGGGAGGGGACCCACCTCTCCAGGCAATAAAGTAGAGATGTCATTTGATGAGGTCATCATGACTCATCCTCCACTTTCTGACAAGGAAAAACATGATGTCAGCATGCATATCATCGACAATTGAGAAAAAGGTCATTACTCTCATGTGTAGGTACTCACAAATGACTACACTGACGTCACCTGAAAAGATGGCATTCTTGAACCACTCAAGGGAAATGATTGCATGGAATGTGACAATGGGGATGTTGACACCATTTCAAAGCCACGCAGAAGTTGCTCACATGCCAAGTCACATCCAGTCTCATCAAAGCCGCGGTGTTGTAGCCAGTTACATCGGGCCGTCATCATTAAGATTGGTTTAGGTACTTCTCTTTAATTAAGCATTAGTTAGTAATTGTCTTGTTATTTCTATTTTTGGATGCTGTTATTATGACATGTTCCCCTACCATTATTTCCCCTTTCTCCTCATGCATGCCGCCATCTTTGCTACACTGTCACCATGTCTACGGAGTGTCCCATCACTCTGCTGCAATTATGACCTCATAAGCACTCTAACCAATTTTAAATTCATTTTCCATAGTCCAAGCCAGTAAATGAATTGACTTAATAACCCTTATTCAAAACTACAAAATACCCTAAAGAATAGAGTCAGCTAATACAGTCCTCCGGAGCCTATGGAGTTAAAGGAGGAAGAACAAACTACAAAGAAAAGTGGGAGAATTTTAGCATCGAGGGTGGAAAAAGGACTTAGAAATGGGGATTAAGAAGAAATCAGGGTCAGAAAGTATTACAAGTCTCTTGCATGATGAAGATGCAACATAAATTCTTAGAAATGCAGGATGGCTGGAGTTTCTAAAAAAGTTTGAAGGGTTTCAAAAGGATATTGTTGATGGCTTCTTAAGAAACTTGAGGGACAATCAGATAGTTGTAAGGGGAGTTCAAGTCAATCTCTCTGCAACCACTATCATTCATCTAAAAATTTTATATGCTAATTTGATTAGAAATTTCTCTGTAGAAGGTGAACCTACAATACAGTTGCATTTGAACAAGAACAAGGTTAAAGGAATTCTTAGGTCATCACTTCCAAACCCATGGCAATCTGTAGCTCTATGGTTGATGAAATATTTCACATGTGATGGTCATTTTTCCATAGTTCTAGGGCCTATAATGAAAATGCTAATTTTTCTGCGACATGGAAATGCACATCCAATATTTAGCATCAATCTTCCAAACTTCCTGTACTCTACCATTAGGGCATCTGCAGAAAAGTATCAACAAGGGAAGGGCCCTATGAAACATCATGGCCTCATTTTTCTGGTTGTTAAACATCACTTCCTGACTCAAGCTAATGGAGAGGCATTATGGAAAATATTTTTAGATAACAAACCCCAGGATAGAGCACCAGAAAGGGTACAGAGTGTAGATGAGGCCTCCTCCACCCATCAAGAAGAGGAGGCAAAACCTTCAACTTCATCTCCAGCTACTAGGTAGGGTAAAGATTCAAAACCCTCACTAGAGGCAACATCATCTACTACCCCTATTTCTGACAAGAAGAGGAAAGGAAAATAAATTAGAGAACCTGTTGTTGAGCATACACCATATATGACTCGCTCAACAAGGAGAAAAATGATCTTGGCTGAGGAATCTACTCCAACAAGACCAATAAGGGAAAGCCAGGGTCAGAAAGCAAAGAGGATTTCAAAGAAAACTGACTTTGAAATACATTACTGGGATGAAGAACCATCCCATGACTCAGATGACATTCCTCTAATAAGAAAGAAGGAACAAAGAGAGGTTTCACCTGAGCCATCTGTTCATACACAATATTCCCCTACTCTGGAGACAGAACAAAGGCCAACTTTTACTATTTCCTCTGATTTTGAGAATGATATACCTGCTCCGGAGGCACCTTCCCCACCTATGCTATGGAGAAGCAAAAGGAAAAGGAAGGTTACCCAAGCTGAGAAAGATACTGCTCTCCTAGCTGAAGTTCTTCTAGGTTTTAGAGCTTCTAAGGAAAAAGATAGACCTTCATCAGTGCCAGCAGTTGCAGAGAAGACTCAAGAAGAAACTCAGGACAAAGAGGCTGTAGGGGAAGTTGAAGTAGAGCAAATGGATGTCACTGGAAATGAAGAGCCAATGGTTGTGGAAGACTCTGATGTACATCACATAGAAGAAGAAACAGGGGCTTACTCTCACCTCTCTAATCAAGAGGATATTGAAATTTCAAAAGAGCAGCAGATGTTAGAAGAGATTGATAATCTAAAAAGATTATTATGGGGGAAAAATCTGATTATCACTGACCTCAAGAAGGTCATGAAGGAGAAAGAGATTGAGAAAAAATAGGTAATTAAAAAAATGCAAACAGAGCTCTAGAGTAAACAACAAATAATTTAGGAGAAGGAAGCAGAATTGGAAGCCCAAGAGACTGAGACAACTAAAATCATTAAGGAAAAGGAGATAGAGGCAGTGCAGAGTATTTCTAATCTTACCAAGGCCAAAGACAATAGTCTCAGCATAATTGCAACATTGATTGAGAAAGTACAGAGCCAAGATAAACAATTGACTTGGGCCAATAATAAAATAGATGATCAGGAGGAATATATTCATGAGTTAGTTGGCCAAGGGACAACCATTGAACATGAGGTACAAACAAATCCATATGTGGGCCCAATCCCAATTGATATTCCTAAGGCCTTGTTCCATTGGGAAAGGAGATGTAGAGAATATGAGGCTTCTAAGCCTATGCTGTAATTATAGAGGGCAGTTACTGTCATGTCCAAAAGAGTAGAAACCCAAAAGAAAAGTCATTCAGATAGCCTCCATTTCATCTAAGATTCTATCTTGCATGCCTTCAAGTGCAAGTTATGCTATGCTCTTACAAGAGAGAGTCCTACAAAGAAAACTATCGTCAAACCTTTTTTATCTGACTGAGAACACAAAAATAGGGGAGGGGTTCATGGAAGCATATATGAAGAGTTCTGATGAAGACAAAAAAAATTTGTGTGAGTTATATTTGCATGGTTTCTGTGTTGATGATATGACCTTCATTATTAACTATTTTGTAGTGGAGTGTCAGCTCAAAGCATTCATGTCATTGATGAGAAATTATCAGATTTGGAATGAGAGAATGGAGGCATATCTCAAGAAGGAAGCAGAAACATGTCTTTTCATTAGAAAAGAATGTCCAAACCCTCATGCTTTTAAGATCCAATTTAGGGCATATGTGTACCACCCAAAAAGTAAGACCAAGCTTTTTCCATTGTATCTAAAACATCTTCAGGAGTGTTCCATTGATTTTGGTCTTTTTATGAATAGTTCAGCCAATCAAGTACTTTCAGTGGTAAAGAAGAGGTGGAACCTCTTAACATCAAAGCAGAAAATGAGAGAAGTGGTTTCCCCTACCAATCTAAGGCTATTTATGAGGAAGGCTAGGTTAATATCCAAAATGATGGATAAATACCAACAGGAATGGATAGGTGGCAAGTTCAGACCCCCTCTCATCATTGAGCCACTACCTGTCTGGGCTGAGAAAATGGAAGATGATAAATTGTAGGAGTGGATGAAGAAGGTTGATCAGTATAGGGGAAATGGTAATACAGACCGCACCACTTGGACTACCTATGCATAGGACTATAGCTTGACTGATAAGATATTCCACTAGAATAAGTCCAGATTGTGAGAAGCAGGAGGACCTGCTAATCATTAAGTACAGGGGATGATGAGTGCTAGGTAGCACCCATGAAATACACCTTTTTACCCCTCTTTTTCTCCCTTCTTATTCCATTTTCCTGATGATTGCACCAAAATAAGCTAACAAGATTGTTCTAATGATGATTAATAAGAGAGGAATTACTTAGAATCATGATTTCTGATTGAAGGACTAATGTGCATTGAATTGATGGAAATATACAAAAATCTTCTCTTTTTGAATCAATAGGTGCAGGTATTTGGGTAGACAATTTTGTGCATCTCCGGAGGTAGTCCTAATGATCTCCAGAGCCTACATCAAAATGCCACGACTAGTCTCCAATGTTTCTAATTTGAATGGAGAGATTTTAGGATAAGGAGGTGAACCATCTCCGAAATTGGACTGAAATCTTGAGCATCTCCGGAGCTGAACAAGAAGGTCACAATCATATCTCCAAAGCTATAGACTGAAACATACATCTCCAGGGCCTCTTTAGAATAATGTAGATTTCCAAAACAACTGTCGGTCTGACACTTCCTGTGTTGATCAGGATGCTCCTAATGTTACTCAAATCATCAGCTGAGTAATTAAGGGTTGTCTATAGTTAACTATTGGAAATTTTTATCTCTTTTTGATTTTTCATGAGTTATTGATAAACTGATTTAAATACCTATATTTCAAGGCCTCGCTACCCAAGTGTATTTAAAACTAAGACTTAGATTTAGTGTGGACTTCTATTCCACTCTATCTATTTTTTGCATGGATATTTATTTTGTAGTTAGACAATTAGTAGAATAAAGAGATTGACTTTATCTCTTAGATGAACTAGTAGATAAGGTAAGTGATATCTCATCACAGATTTAGATATAAACTTACAGAAGTAGCAGTAGAAAAGAAAGATTATTTTTCTAATTTCTGTAACCTTATTTTGATATAGACATTTTCTAAATACAAAGCTGATGGAATTGGACTGGAATTGAGTTGTTATATTATTCTCTTGTGCTGATTCTTTACTTTAGTCTTTAGCCCTAAGGGTGTGGAGCAAGGGCCCACTCTCACCACCAAGGTAGAAGGCTAGTACTATTATTTTTGTTATTTTAGATTTTGTTTAAAGAGATAGTTACTATTTTCATAGATAAATGCATGTTTCCATTGGAAGGAGTAATATAGATTTACTTTAATCAATTCATTGTTAAGTTTTGTTTTCAGCATTCTTGGAATTCATTTCATAGCAGATTGATCAGTAATATTAGTTTCTTTAAAGCAGTAAAGGTCATTAGAGTTAGTTAGATAAAACTGGCAACTATAGGATTCCTAATTACACATAGCCAAGGACACAACCCTGGATTTGACAAAAGAAATATGATTAAATGATGAGGTACAACGACCCTTGTCAGGAAGTAACCAGATAAATCACAGAAAATGCTCACACATAGAGACACTAAATGATAATCAAATGCATACTAGATTTTGAAGTTCAGGAAGCAGAACAGTCGGGGACTAATGAGCGAGCACCCTAGTCCAGTGCCATGCTTTTTGTCTGAATATGGAAACCTTGTCTGCAACCTGTTCCTGCTATTCTAAAGATTCTTCATTTATGGGATCCAGAGGACTAATGAGCAGTTTCTCGAGTCTAGGTCCCTATTTTCTCTTCAGATCTGCAATTCTGATAGTCTACACTACTCTCCTAAAACTCCACTTTTTCTGTTCCTGCAACTTGTAACCTACAATCACAAAAAATGGGTTGGGGTTGTGGTGTTTAGAGGCTTGCCTCAGTCAAGCCCTGAAGAGACATTCAAGTCTTTCAAACACCATTGTTAGATAAAGAGTGCATATCACTACGGGATAGAGGCAAAATCCAAATGATAAATGATTGAAAACATAATTGATATCACCTTGTAGTGAAGATCTCATGGAAGGAAGAAGCTCTTCATGCCATGAGGAGATGGCTACTCAAATATGCAAATACAAACACAATAACAACACAAAGTTTGCTCTACAACACACAATGAATGCCTTGGATCACTTCTACACAAGATACAAATACGCAGTACCCATCTAGTTTACAAATGAATGCCTAAACATGCTTAAATGTGCAACTACAGACATTCTTGCCAAGAATTTCATAATTGGAACTTACCGTGTCGGCATAGCACCTAAGTAATGGCCACAAACTAACACTTAAAAATTAGGCCTGACCAAAAATAGGGTAGGACTAGGGTGCGGGCACCTAAGTCCACCCCTATTTCAGGTAGGATTTGTCATAAGTGCATCCCCTGAGTCCAAATTGTCATGGAACATCAGGGTTTTCTCATCAAGAAGTTAGATTAACATGAAATCTATGCCCTAATTGCATAAACAGGACCCAGGAGCTAAACCTTAAGAGGGAAAATCCCCCAAGGGGACATTTTCTGATGTAACAAGGTGCTCTACAAATTCTTCAACTTCAACACTTTTCTTTTCTCCCTAGTCCATCTTCCTTAACTTTGAAGCATTTATTGGGCTACATTTGGAATGGTGATTGACCTATGCTCCTATTGATAGAATTGTTGTAAGAAAATTTTGCCTGTGGTAAAATCAAATCCCATCCCTTGGGCTCATCTCCTACTAAGCATCGAAGCAAGTTACCCAAACTCCTATTCACCACTTATGTCTATCCATCAGTCTATGGATGGTGTGCAGAACTGAACTTCAAACTTGTCTTTAACTTCTTCCATAATGTCCTCCAAAAATAACCAACAAACTTGGTATCTCAATCTAAAACTATGCTCTTAGGTAGACTGTGTAGTCTCACCACCTCCTTGAAAAATAACTCTGCAATATGAGTAACATCATTAGTCTTCTTACAAGGAATAAAATGTGCCATCTTTGAGAATCTATCCACCACCACAAAAATAGAATCATGTCCTCTTTGTGTCCTTAGTAAACCAAGAACAAAATCCATGCTAATATCATCCCATGGCCTCTCTAGTATAGGTAGTGGCTGATATAGCCTATATTCTGACTCGTTCCTTTTGCCATCTGACACACTCTGCAACTCTGTACAATTTTCCTCACATCCTGTGACAACTGTGGCCAATAATAATGCTCACCAACTATTTGCAGTAAAATATAGATTTTCTTGACAAGATTTGAAATTAACACAAAACCCTAAAAATCTATATTCAGTGCAATAGAAAAGATTAATGATAAGACTATAAAAAACACACAAATATAAATGTTACAGAAGTATTTAAATGTGGTTGCTCATTATTTGCATAACTCCAATGTAAATTTTGTTGGGGAACGAAATTGGGAATAAAGGTAGGTTTAAATAAAAGTTGGTGAAAATGTTTCACAGGTAGTTGAACAGGTTGGTAGGTAAATTAATGAATTTTGATTTTTAGGATTAGTTTTTAGGAATAGTTTTTTTTGGTTTTTGATTTAGGTTTAGGTTTGGATAAAATAATAAATTAAGTTGATTTAATTTATTATTTATGATAGGTTTTAGTAAATAATAAATTAAGTTATTTAACTTTAATTTATTATTTACAAGAGGGGAATAAAATGGAGATTTAATTAATTTAATTAATTAATTAAATCTCATGGATAAAGATAATTAGGGGATGACAGGGAATAATGAGGGATAATGTAGGGGATAATTAGGTCAATTTTTTATGTCTACATTTTGCCCCTCTTTGAGATGATGTTGCAAAGTAATGTCATTTCAAAGAAGATTAAAACATAGGTTTTTAATTTGGATTTTGGATAGGCTGGGGCTCACATGGGGCTCATAAGAATGAAGGATTGATAGAACAATAGCAATGGTCTTATCTTGACCAAAGAGTCTAGCGAATTCCCCACTATACTTCTCCTTAATCAAGTTCTCTCTCATAGAACTCCTCTGAATACACAACTGGCTTCCTCTAAACAACATGCCATCTTAGATTATGAAATCCAACCATTTTGTCTTGTCCAAAGTAATAGGTTCTAAACAAGATTTCCAATCTTCTACAAAATCTGGATCTTCAGGATACAAACTTTTGAGCTCATCGAAGCCAACAACCTCTATCTTCATTTCTGTCAACAAATTTTGCCTTTTGCTCAAGGCATCTGCAACTCTATTGGACTTCGCACTCTTGTGCTTCAAAACAAAAGTATAACTCTACAAAAGCTCAACCCATTTTAAATGCCTCCGGTTTAACTTTCCTTGACTATTAAGATACTAGAAAGCCTAATGAATAGTATATAAAACAAGCTCTTTTGGCAACAAATAATGTCTCCATTTCTTCAAGGCATGAACTATTGCATAAAAATTCTGATCATAAACAAAATAATTTTTCTTGGCATCATTAAGCTTCTCACTAAAATAGGCAATGGGCTTACCTTCTTGAATGAAAAAAGCTCCTATAGCACTGCCACTAGCATCATAATCTACCTAAAATACCTTATTGAAATCTAGAAGTGCCAAAATAGGTTGCTTTGTGACCTTTTGCTTCAATATATCAAAGCTCTTGGCTACTCTTATAGTCCATTTAAACTCTTTTCTATCCCCTCTCATTGTTTCAGTTAGGGGTGCACAAATGCTACTAAAATTCTTGATAAATTTTCTATAGAAACTTGCCAAACCATAAAAAGATCATACCTCTGTAGAACTCCTTGGCATAGGCCATTCAATGATAGCTCTCACCTTCTCTGGGTCCATATTAATACCTTCCTCTGAGACAACAAATCCGAGGTATACTAACTCCTTTGCAAAACTACATTTCTTTAGATTAATCAACTTCTCCTCCCTCAGCATCTCTAAAACTTTTCTAATATACATCAGGTGCTCATCCCAATTTTTACTAAAAATCAAAATGTCATCTAGATAAACAATAACAATACTTCCCAAAAATTCTTTCAATACCTCATTCATGAGATGCATGAATGTGCTTGATGCATTGGTTAGCCCAAATGGCATGACTAACCACTCATACAAACCTTCCTTTGTCCTGAAGGTTGTCTTCCATTCATCTCCTTCTCTGATTCGGATCTGGTGATACCCACTCTTTAGGTCAATCTTCATGAAGTACTTGGCTCCACTCAAACAATCAATGATGTCATCCATTCTAGGCAATGGAAATCTATACTTGATCATGATCTTATTGATGGCTCGAGAATATGTACACATTCTCCACTCTCCATATTTCTTTGGTGCTAGTATTGTAGGTACCGCACATGGACTTAGGCTCTCCCTTATTAGTCCCTTCCTTAACAACTCATGAACTTGTCTATTCAGCTCTTCATTCTCTGCAGGAGTGATTCTATGGGCTTCCTTATTCAGAAAACTAGCTCCTAGTATCAAATCCATTTGGTGACTTATCTACCTCACCGGTGGTAAACCTTCTGGTACATTATTAGAGACAATATCTTGAAATTCTTCCAACAGATATGAGACTTCTGCTAGTACATCTTCGCATTTCTCTTGACTGATCTTAGGAATCAACACAAAGTAATGACGCTCATGCTTCATACCCTCTAAAAATTTCCTACCATCTACCAAGAAAATTATGGTAGTACCACATACCTTTTCTTCAACCTCCTTCAAGGGCTTCAACTTATGACAAATTAGGGAATATGTGTTTGCATGGCCATCATGGAAAGTGTACCTATCATATTGCCATGGCCTTCCCAATAGCTATGACATGCATCCATCAGTATGATGTCACACACCATCTCATCATGGTAGTCCCCAATCTTGAACTTGACTAAACATTGCTCATTAACCAAAGCTCTATGGTCCTTCTACAACCATGCAATCCGATATGGATGTGGATGCCTTTTCCTTGTCAACTTCAACTTGTTAACCATCTCCTCTAAAACAAGATTATCAGTGCTTCCATTGTCAATAATAGTATCACAACACTTAACTTCACAATTGCACCTTGTGCATAATAAACTCTTCCTCTGATTTGGTTCCTTCTCCTCATTCATCAAGGTTCTTTTGACAACTAGGGTTTCTCCCCTTTCAACATCTTCATAATGCTCAAACTATGTATCTTCATCTCCATGTGCAACTCATACATTACCTTTAGATCTTCTTTTTGTCCTTCCTTGATGTTGTGGACACTCATATGCTCGATGTCCTTCCTCTCCACATTAGAAACAAGTTTCTCTGAAACCTCCTCTTCCAAGTCCTTGCCCAGGTCTACCTCTTCCTCTTTTCTCACCATTGTTCTAGTCATGAGGGTGGTAGGCATTATCTCCTCTCTAATTTTGACTGGTGCCAGGTACTTCACTTTTCTTTTGATCTTCATTTTGGCCTCCATAGGATCTTCCACCAGTCCTTCCACCTTAGCCTCTTCCCCTTTGCTTGCTTTTGAATCTTTTATTTAGCTTCTCTTCCACCTTCAGGGAAAACTGGTACACATCTTCTATGGTGGTCATTCTGACCAGGCTCATCTCCTCTTGAATACTTCGCCTTAACCCATTAATATAATGGGCTACCTTCTCCTTGTTGGCCTCTACATGGCCTATTCTGATAGTAATATTAAAAAACTCTTCTATATACTCCTTGACAGACTTGTTACCTTGCTTCAATTCTTGCAGTTTCTTCAGCAACTCCATCTCATAGTCCACAGGAATGAAATATTTCTTTAGTTTTTCCATCATCTGATCCCATCTGGTAATCTTTCATTTTCCTCTTCTATTGCTCTCTAACTGGATCTCCTTCAACTTTGTTTTTGCAAACTTGACCTGCTTTAGATCTTCCACATATTCATACTCGAAATATTCTTCCATATCATTGATCTAATCAATAAGCTATTCTAGATTCAAATCTCTAGAATGGGTAGAAACTTTGATCCTGGGCCTCTTTCTAATCTTTGAAATGGCCCTCAACAACCTAACTTCTATAGGATCTCCTGCAACTTCTTGTTCTTCCTCAGATAGATCTTCTTTAGCTTCATCTTCACTTTCTTCTCTCATTCTTGGCTCAAAACCTCTTCACAACTCCTCTTGCAATGCATCGATTTGCCTTTGTAGGGCTCTAAAACACTCTTCCATCAAAGAATTTCTCCCAACATGGTTTCTTTGTGGAGGCATTTTCATCTCTGTAGCAAACCCACAACCTCAAGTCCTGGTGCAAACTACCTCACAGTCGGTGATCTGTCTCCACACTCAAGAACCCTTGCTCTGATACCACTTGATGAAGGGGATAAATGACAAAACACACAACAACAACAATTGTACATATAAAATAGAATTATATTTTATTGATATGGGCAAAACATTACATTATAAAAGCTCAAATACAATCAGAGGATGAATCCTCCACAGGCTGCAACACATTACAGCTTCCCACCTCTAGACTCTGGAACCTTCTACCTTATGTAACCTAAAATCATCTAGGGTTTCTATTTTCATGCCTTTTCTTGACTTTACACTTTCCTCCTTATCTCTACTACTACCAAGGGTTCCCAAAAATGGTCATATATAGCCCTTTTTGGTGGCCACCAGTCAAATTTTGAAATTTGCATCTCACTCCAAAAATAGGTCACTTCCGAAAGCCATCACTTTTGATCTGGGTCTCTAATTGATGCAATGTTTGAAGAGTTAGAAATCTCACAGAGTTCTCTATATGCTAAGAACTTTCTCTACCAATTTTGCTCATTTTTGTGTCTGTACGGTTCTTTTTACTGCCTCAAACCTGAATTTGAATAATTTTCAAGCATTTTTTAGGAAACGAAAACTTTAATATCATTAAATTCACAAATGATCTTTGTGTGATTCCTTTACCAAAGGTCTTATTTTTCATTTACAAATCTTTCTATAAATTGTTTCTTCAACCTATGCCCAAATGCAAACTTTCCAAAAATAGCAGTTTGCTATTTTTAGCAGTTAGGAAAAATTGAAAGTTCTACATCATTATTCAAGAGATTATGGAACCAGAAATACTAATTTTGAAAAGAAATGAAAACAACATCAATGATTTTGAATCAACATCTTTTTTTGGGTGATGCAAGATTGTCCTTACACCTCTGGATGATCCTCCATCACCATGTAAAGACCTATCCAATTGGGTCTAAACTTACGTCCTTCGCCAGCTCTTTTATCGATCAAATTGTCTATCCTGAGCACTAGGTCTCCCACATGAAAATGTCTTGGGATAACCTTTTTGCTATATTTCTTTTTTGTTCTTATGAGGTAAAAGTCATGTCTTTGGATAAATCTTAAGCATGTTTCATCCATCATTTCTAGTTCAACTAATCTTACTGCTCGATATTATTCCTTGTCCAATAATCCTTGTAACAACATTCTCAGACTAGGAAATTCTACTTCTAATGGTAATATCACCTCTGACCCAAAAGTGATGGCATAAAAAGTGGTTCCAATTGGTGTTCTTATGCTAGTTTTGTAAGCCCAGAGATCTAGATATAGCTATAAATGCCAATCTCTTTAGAGTCTTTACGATTTAACCAATATTGACTTGAACGTTTTATTTGTGGCTTCTACCTGTCTATTCCCTTGAGAATAGTAGATCGAGGGAGAGTTATGATTGATATAGAACCTCTCACATAACTCTCTTGTGGATTTTTGAATGATGATGCATTGTCCATCACTATCACTTGGGGAATCTTGAACCGACATATGATTTGATTCGGTATGAATTTGGTGATTACGGTCCCTAAAACTGTAGTGAGAGGCATGGCCTCTACCCACTTGGTAAAATACTCTATCGCGGTGATGATGAAAAAATGTCCATCCATTGATGGGGTAGATATCTTCCCCGCCAAGTCTAAGCCCCAAGTGGAAAAGGGCCAAGGGGTAACTATTGGTTGTAAATCTCTTGTTGGTGTTTGGTGGACATGGGCATAGGCTTGACATTTCAGACACCTTTTTAAGAATTTGATTGCATCTCCTTGTAAACATGGCCAAAAGTACCCCATCCTGTGTATTTTTATTATTGTGGTGTGACCACCAAAATGTCCTCCACAAATTTCACTATGACATTCTTCTAAAATTTTGTATGCTTCTTCCTTATTGACACATCGTAGCAACATCCAGTCTAAGGCCCTTCGATAAAGCACATCGTCTATTAGAACATATCTTGTAGTGAGGACATGCAATCATCTTTTTCTGAAAGGAGTCATGTTTTCAGGGTAATCTTTGTTTGCAAGGTAGTTCACAATATCTTTGTACCAATATGAAGCAACATATTTCTCGAGATCAACTATGCAAATTTCTTCATCGGGGAAGTCTTCATTTATGGGATCCTCTTGAGGAACTGGATTGTCTGCTAGAAAATCTACAATTACCTGTCCTTTGACTAATTTTTGATTGACATACATTAGCTCAAATTCACTTAGTAATGTTACGAATCGTCCAACCCTGCTTGATAGTATTGGCTGATTTAAGAAAGTTCTCAATTGCTTGGATCGTATTATGACTTTGGTCTTGATTCAGCATGTAGTGTCATAATCTCTGAGTTGCAAAGACTATGGCTAGACACTCTTTTTCAGCCTAAGTGTAATTCTTCTCATATTCCAACAAGGTTCAACTTATGAAATATATGGCTCTTTCTCTCCCACCTTCATCTTCCTTTGCCAACATACATGCTATGGAGATATTGGTTTCTCTAAAGTATAAGATGAAGGGCTTGTGATGTTTTGGTGGCATTAGTGTGGCTGAAGTCAATAGGAATTTCTTTATGCCAATTTGTTTCTTTAGTAATTGATTGATTGGGTGAATCTTGAAAGTCATGTCTAGTATGAAATGCCTGATTGCACCTAATTGTCCCAAAAAGGTTCTTACTACTGTCTCACTTGTTGGTAGTGTTGTGTTTAAGACTTCTTTGACTTTTTTCAAGTCAACATCTATTCCTCTTCATGAAATGATGAAACCCAACAAATTTCTTGTCATGACTCTGAAAACACACTTTTTAGGATTTAACCTTACTTTATATTCTCAAAGCCTATTGCAGATCTTGTGAAGATCTTCCACATGTGTTGACATTTGCTCTGATTTAGCCAAAAGATCATCAACATAAATTTCTACTATCTTTTGGATGTAATCATGGAAGATATGTGTCATTGCCCTTTGATAGGTAGCTCCTACATTCTTCAACCTGAATGGCGTGACCACATAATAGAAGGTTCCCCAAGGGGTGGTGAATGCTGTTTTATTTTGGTCCACCTCTAAAATTTTGATCTGATTGTATCCCAAGAACCTATCCATGAGAGAGACAGAATCTCATACCCTATAGTTGAATCAATGATTTGATCGATGGATGGCAAGGGGAAATCATCCTTTGGGCAGGCTTGATTGATATCCCTAAAATTGAGGCATGTCTAAATTTTTCCATTCTTCTTTAAACTTGGGATGATGTTTGACACCCAACATGAATAATCTACTAGTTTGATGAAGTTGACATTCAACAATTTCTTCAATTCTTCTTTTACCATTTTGGCTACTTGTGGCTTTATGGGCCTCAGTTTTTGCTTTATCGGTTTTGCGTCTGGTTTTGTTACCAAGTTGTGCACCACAATTTTTGGATCTAATCCTGGCATGAGGAATCCATGTATTTCTCTAGTTCTTTGTCATTTAGTTCTCCTCCTAGTTTCAACATCCTAGGTTTTTCAAGTGTTCCAACGTTGATGTCAATAGTATCCCCAGTTAGGGATGGGTGTCTCTCCTCAAACTTTTGAGAGGCAGATGGTAAATCTAAATTTGCTTCAATTTGAAGGACTTCTTTCTCACTTTGAAAATAGTCCTCTGGGTGAGGAAGGAGCATGTATCCTTTCTTATGATATACTCTTGGAAGTCCATCATAGGCATGTAAATATTCAAGGATGGCTTCATCATTTTTAGCGTAATCTAGGGTTGGTTTCTCCATTTGACTCATGGTGTAATTCAGAATGCTTGGTAATTCTTCACTTTTTAACAATGTCTCTCCATGCACTGACACAATGTATTCTAAATTTTAAAGTTGATCATGGGGTGAAAACAATGTCGCTGATGTAGCCATTGAATCTGCTACTTGATTCTCTTCTCTAGGTATGGCTTTTATAGAGAAGAAGTTAAAGAACTGAACCGATTTCTTGATGTTTTCTTTATAAGGTCATACTCGCTCTGATTTTGTTTTGTAATTCTCCACAACTTGGTTGATCACTCGTTGAGAGTCTCTAAAGGAAGAGATCCTCTTGATCCCCATTCTCATGGCTAGCATGACTCCTAGGGATAGGGCTTCATATCAGTGATATTGTCCGTGCAAAAGAAATCCAATCTGAAGGCAAAGGGGAGGACTTTTCCTTCTGGGGATGTCAAGATTATCCCCATGCCTGCTCCAGTTTTGCAACTAGCTTCGTCAAAATGTAGAGTCCATAAGCTTTGATGGTTTATACTTGAGATGTTTCTCCAAACTCGTAGGTTGAGTTTCATTTTTCCTCTTTTTCTTCTCCTTCTTCGATGATTTTGGTTGTTCCCACTGAGAGGTTCTTGATGTCTCATTCATTAAAGCATGGTATGCTTGCTAAGCCAAATGGAGCATGAGATTTGGTGGAGTGAGGATCAAAGGGGAATTCTCTAATATTATCCATGATTTGATATGATATATTGTGGGTACTCGTGTTTGGTTGAATATCTTGAGTTTCTTCCTTTGCTTTCTCTTGCATCTTTAACTTTTTGTCCTTTTCCTCCTGTTCCTTCCTGTAAATACTGAAAGTATTAGAATCTATTTTGACGATGTTGACTTTTCACATATGATGGAAGTGGATTTCTTGAAACAAAGTGGAGGTGATGGCCTTCATAACGTGAATCCAAGGTCTTCCGAGGATCATGTTGTAATTGGTTTCCTTGTTGATGACATGGAAGTCTATGGAAATAGTTTTATCCATTAGAGTAAGTGGTAGGCTAATTTTCCCAACTATTTGAATATTGTGACTGTCGTATATATCCTCAAGGTGGTAGCCTATTGCTTTATATCCATTTTTCTATATCTCATTTTTCACAGGAATGACATTGGCAACAAATTAACCGCCGATCCTTCATCCATCACCAATCTTTTTATGCTAACCTCTTCAACCTAAATTTGTATGTATAGCAGTGAATTCTTTTTCTTACCTTCTTCATTTTGAGGGAGTTTGGAAATATCAAATGTGAGTGAAGGTGGTTCCTCTTGTGTTGAACATTCCACTTCTAATACTTCCAATAATGTTTTCCGGTGTGAGGGGAAGCTCTCAATAGATTTATTACTTGCAAGAAGACATTCTCTGTCTGATCTGCTTATTCTTCCTCTTGGACTACAAATACTTCTTGATCCAATTTTATGTGATTGGAGTGGTTTTGATTGGCCTTCCCTTTCTCATTTTGTGGTTTTCTCCTTCCTTTGAGATTGAAGGAATTTGAGGAAATTTTGCTATTGATCCAAAATAAGTTTGGAGATAGCTTTGTTGTATCCATAGCAGGTTTTTGTTTCATGACCTTTTGTTCCATGGAACCAACAATAAGTGTTGGGGTCATAGGGGTGATGGTTTGACCCTTGATTTCCTTTTTGTCACCACATGTCATTATTGGGATTGCTTTTCACAACATTGACATCTTTGTCTGGAGAGACATTGGATGTAGTCTTTTCAACTCCCTTGGATGTTCTAAGTTTCCCATTGGTATCATAAGTCTTCTAGCCACTATCGATGGTAGCTTGATCGATCCTCAAAGTACTTTCCAATGCTTCTTCATAGGATCTATATGGTAATTTCTAAACATCCTATCTCATATCCTTATTTAAAGCATGTAAGAAAAGGTCTCATAGTTCATGGTGATCCATGTTTTGGGTGCTAGTTGAGGAATAAAGGGCTTACCGAGCCAATGAGTGACAAACTGGGCTATAGATTCGTTTAGCTCTTGTTTCATGGTGATGAATTCTTTGATCCATATTTTGACAAGTTTGTTCATGTCAAATGACATGACAAACTCTCTAATTAGTTGTCTAAACAAGTGAATTGAAGCTTCTGGCAAATCATAGTACCAGTCTAGAGCTATTCCTTCGAGGGTCTTTGGAAAGATTTTGACAACCCCATCCCAAGGGAGGAGTTCTCTTATTGCTATAGTGTAGACTTTAATATGGGAGCTTAGATCTCCTTATCTTTTGAACTTTAGGAGATATGGCAATGGTTGAGGTAACTGTATGTTCCTTATGTTTAGATCAAGAGGTTCTTTCAAGTAATTGAGGTATGTTTGAAGAAAGTGCTTTGCGATTGAGGAGTTGATAATAGTAACCCCGTAGGAGGGTTTTGATAACCCATTGTCTGGTTTGTTTGATTTCCCAACACTGTTGGATTGTTCTGAATAAGAGAGTTCCCATTCAAACATGTGTTGTTACTTGCATTTTGAGAATAATAGTTGAGATAGGGGGATCCTGAGATGCCCCCTAGTCTTGTTCAAGTTTGAATATCCTCATAGGATCTCTATCTCTTTTCAAGAGTAGTTTGTTCTTCTTCTAACATTCTAATCCTTTGCACTAGAGTGGCAATTAAATCTACAAGTGTGGTAGCTCTAGGTCTTTCTTCATTTCTTGGATTGTCTCTTGGAGTGTTCTCATGGTGATATGCTTCTTCTTGTGTCGCTTTATCTCTTTGTTCTTCTCGCAAGGTAGTCCTTAATTCTTCTTGAGTGTCTCTTGCCTCTTACAGGTGTCTTTCTAATCATTTCACTTTCTCATTGAGATGAGTACTGGATGTGCTTGTGGAAGGTTGATCGGGTCGATGTATTTTGGACCTTACCATTCTAGCTTTATGTGGTACATTTGGCATGGCCAGATTGTTTTCCCAAGATGGGTTGTTAAAGGACATAGAACACCTAGATTCCCTTTGGTCTCTTTTGTAGGAATACACACAACACTAAGAGTGGGGGTGAATAAGTGTTGTTAACAATTTTAACACTTTTTACACCTTTTGATTAATTTAATTTCACAATTATAGAATTCTTCAGATAGAACAAAAATTATGCAGAGTATCAACACAAAATTTGACACAAGAAATTTCCTGAGTGGAAAACCCTCCTGGGGTATAAAAACCACTCAACTGCCTCACTGGATAAATAAAAATTTTAGATTACAACTGTCTCACTGACATTACAATTTTGCCTCACTGGCATATTGTACTTCTCTGCATGTCTCACTGACATTACAACATCAACAATTTCAATGAACAGTACAACTCAGGGGGTTTCCCTGTTTCAATAAGAACAATACCTTATTTCTCCTTTTCAAAAACCAACAAATGTATATTTTCTGTAATCAAACTTCAACTATCATCAAAACATCATCTTCATAACAATCAATCAAATTTGATCTTCAAAATATTTCATACCTCTATCTCTGCAAATCAATCTCAAAACAACTTAATTCATACTTTTCAATTTCATAGACTCTTTCACTGCAATACTGAAAAATTTAACCTTCTCCAAAAATTATTTTCAAAGCTTTAGCCTTCTCTGAGGAAATATTGTTCTTCTTTGATCATTAAAAAAACTCCAACCTTGATTGCACAATCACACCTCCAAAACTGAACAAATCTCACTATACAAGAAGATGTCTCTTCATGTCAAAATATACTTGCAATACATAACAAAATACATCTTGCAACTAATTATCCCATGCTTAAAAAAACTTTCTCACTATCCCAAGGATCTTATCACACCTCCTTGAAACATATCTGTACACAAAAAAATTATAAACATTCATCTTCCCATTCTCTCTTATAACCGGTTCAGCTTCATACCTCTATTTTCTTCTTTAAAAATCCCATTCTTTTTCAAACCAAAAAAACAAAAAACAACTCTTCGAAGTTCTCTTCACATTCTTTAAACAAATAAACTTTCCAAAATTCAAAGACTAACTTTAGTATCTCTTTAACTTCTATTAAGGATAAGGAATAAAATCTGTTTTATTGCCTTTTTCCCACTGTGAACGTCAAATTTATCAGAGATAACTGACCGTTGAAGATAATATGCCAATTTGAACTCAAAATTTTGATCTTCGCAGCCCACCAAATGTGGATTCAATAGTGGTCGTTGATTAGAAACTTTCCCGCGAAGCATAAATCTCATCAACCTGGTGACCGGGCACCCTAGCCATCAGGGCCGGTAAACACAACGACCCAACACCCTTTAAATTGTCACTTAAGTGACTTTGACTACTTCAGCTGATCAATAATCAATTAAAAGAAAAGTGCATTGATGGCTAAAAAAAAGGCTTTTGAGGAAGTTTTATTTAGGTCTTGTGAAACAATGAAGAGCATCATAAACCACTATATGTGTCACTTGTCACTATAAACCACTTGTAAGAGTTTTACAACTTGAATACTCAGATGATACCAAACCTCCAAACCACTGTGATTACATTAAATACTGAGATGATACCAAACCACTATGATTACAACAAGCCACAATCAAGAGGGTGCCATAATTGCATGAAGACCACTCATAATTCCAACCTTTGCCACTTTCACTAAAAGCATGAAGACATGAACTGAAACATATGAGAAAGCACCACCATGGTAACCCTGAAGAAAAACTAAGAGATCACAACCAAGATCACCAACATTTTAACATCAATGAGAAGACAACAATACACAAGATAGAAGTACTACAAAACTCCCCCTTTGTCTTTGACATTGATGGCAAAACCATTACTTATTTCTCCCCCTTTTTGACATAAAATGTCAAAGAAAAAAATACCACAACCAATTAAATCCAGTTCTTGTAAATGCAATCCTCTGTAAAGAAAATGTCAAAACCAACACTCTACTTCACACTGATCAAATGCACAATACTGTAACACTACCAACCACAACAAATATGTACAAAAACTATATACAAACTATGTACAAATGAGATTCAGGACATCATAATGATATAGAAAACAACTCCCCCTAAATCCAATATCTCTGTAACTTATTGAAGAGAGACAAGAGATAGAACTCCTAATCTCTGTCTCAGAGTTTCAAATGTCTCCTTTGGCGACGGCTTTGTGAATATGTCAACCAATTGATCACTAGTATGCACATATTCCAAAGCAACTTCATTTTCAATCACCTTTTCCCTTTGAAAATGATATATGATAGCAATGTGCTTAGTTCTTGAATGCATTATAGGATTCTTTGACATATTGATAGAACTTGTGTTATCACAAAGAATAGACACAGGCTTTTTAACCTCAACCTTAATATCAAGAAGTGATTGTACCATCCAAAGTACCTATGTACAACATGAAGAAGTAGCAATGTACTCAGCTTCAACTGTAGATAGAGAAACACAATCTTGTTTCTTACTATGCCATGCAACCAATCTGCCTCCCAGAAAGAAAGCTACCCCACTTGTACTTTTTCTGTCATCAAGACACCCAGCCCGATCTGCATCTGTATAGGCAAGAAGTGTAAAATCATTGTGTCTAGGATACCATAAACCAAAATCAAGTGTACCCTTAATATATCTAAAGATTCTCTTAACAGCATTCAAGTGTGATTGTTTAGGACAAGCTTGAAATCTTGCAACCAAACAAACAGCCTGCATAATATTAGGCCTAGAAGCAGTGAGATATAAAAGACTCCCAATCATAGATCTATATAGAGACTGTTCTACTTCAGGTGATTCATCATTTTTACTTAGCTTATGCCTTGTCTCCATAGGAGTACCCAAAGGTTTGCAATCATCCATTTGAAATGTCTTTAACATCTCTTTGGCATATTTATTTTGTGATATAAATATTCCCTTTTCAAGCTGAGATACTTGAAGACCAAGAAAGAAAGACAATTCTCCCAACATAGACATTTCAAATTCTGACTTCATAATGTTAGGAAATGAATGACTCATATCATCATTATTACTACCAAAAATGATATCATCAACATAAATTTCAACAACCAGAATATCCTCACCTTTGATTAAATAGTACAAATTACTGTCCACACCTCCTTTTGTGAACCCCTGTTCTTGCAGAAACTTATCTAGTCTATAATACCAAGCCCTTGGAGCTTGCTTTAAACCATATAAGGCCTTTTTCAACCTATAAACATAATCTAAATTATCTTTATTCACAAAACCTTCTGGTTGTTCCATGTAAACTTCTTCTTCAAGATCTCCATTTAGAAATGCTGATTTTACATCCATTTGGTAAACTTTGAAATTTTTATAAACTGAAAAAGCTAAAAACATTCTTATAGCTTCTAATCTAGCAATAGGAGCAATTGTTTCTTCAAAGTCAATACCTTCAATTTGTGAATACCCTTTGCAAACCAATCTAGCTTTGTTTCTAACAACTTTACCTTTATCATCAAGCTTATTCCTAAAAACCCATTTTGATCCAATGACATTCTTACCTTCTGGTCTTGGAACAAGTTCCCATGTTTTGTTCTTTTCTATTTGCCTTAACTCCTCTTCCATGGCTTTAATCCAGGCTTCATCTTTGCTGGCCTCAACATAACTTTTAGGTTCCATTTCAGATATCAAGCACACATGTGCTTGATTATGTGCAGCAGCAAGCTTTCTTCTAGTTACCACACCACTATCCTTGTCCCCAATGATCAACTCATGAGGATGATCTCTTTGATATGCCTTTGAAGGAGTCTTTGTCTTAACATCAATAGATTTTTCAGGATCTTCTTCCTCTTCCTATATTTCTTCTTCCTTTTGTGAATGATGATCATCTTCCATGTCATGAATCAACTACATACAGGGCTGTAAATCCTCATCTACCTTAACATTAGTACTTTCAATTATTCTTTTGAGCCTATTGTTAAAGCACTTATATGCTTTGCTATGTGTAGAATAACCAAGAAATATGCCTTCATCACATCTAGACTCAAAACCACATAAGCCATCATTATCTTTCTTGATGTAACACTTACTTCCAAAAATTTTAAAATAACCAACATTAGCTGACTTACCATACCAAAGTTCATAAGGAGTATAATTTGACTTTACCCTTAATTGAACTCTGTTCAAAGTATATACAGCTGTATGAACAGCTTCTCTCCAATAGACATTAGGCATATTTGCATCATGTAGTAAGGTTCTTGCCATTTCTTTTACAGTCCTATTTTTCCTTTCAGCTACTCCATTTTGCTGTGGAGTTCTAGGAGTGGAGAATTTCCTTCTTATCCCATGTTTTTCACAATACTCCTCAAATTCCTTTGAAGTATACTCTCCTCCATTGTCTGACCTTAAACATTTTAGCTTGAAATCAGATTCCTTTTCAACCATCTTCTTGAAGATTTTGAATCTATCAAATGCCTCTGATTTATGCCTTAAGAATGTTACCCATGTCATTCTTGAAAAATCATCAATGAAAAGCATAAAATATTTTTCTCCTCCTAGATCTTTAGTCCTTGTAGGACCACACAAATCTGAATGCACCAGCTGCAGAGGTTTTGAAGTAAAATACTCCTTAGGTTTGAAACTAACTTTGGTTTGCTTACCTAGCTGACACTCTTTGCATATAGTATTACTTGGTTTTGAAATATGAGGCATATTTCTGACATTGTGATTCCTACTGATTCTCACAAGATTGTCAAAATTCACATGACCAAGTCTTCTATGCCACAACCAGCTTTCCTCAATTTGACCCATGAAACAGATATGGCTATCAACACTTTTAGTTTCAGAGTTATGAAGATTGTAGATGTTACCACTAGTCCTTAGACCTACTGCAATAACTTTACCTAATTTCTTTTTGATCTCACATCCATGTGCATCAAAAACCACATTAAAACCATTGTCACATATTTGACTAACACTTAACAAGTTGTACTTCAGCCCTTCTACAAAATACACATCATGTAGTGGTGTTTCATCATCAAGAAGAATTGTACCTTTGCCTTTGATCATAATGCAATCATTATTTCCAAACATAACAGAGCCTTCATTAATGTCTTCAAACTTAACAAATTTTTCTTTGTCTCCTGTCATGTGGTTGGAATAGCCACTGTCAATCACCCACTGTTCCTTCTTTTTGGCATGAAAAGCAGCTTGTACAATCATAACATCAAGGCTCTTATTGATTACCTTAGGTTTCCAAACAAGCAACTTCTTTTCAGAACTTAAAGAAGACAAACCTGAAACAGTATTCCTTGTAGTTTGCTGCATTTGCAAAGAAGGTCTACAAAATTTGGCAATATGCCCAAAATTTTTACAATTGTGACACTTCAAACTTCTTAAAAACATGAATGGGTTCCTTGGAAATAAATGCATTTCTCTTCTGACTCCAAATCTACATTCATTGGCTTTATGTCCAAACCTGTTGCAACAAAAACAATATCCAGTAAAGTGAGTATTATACCTAAAAGTATCACTCCTGTTGTAGTTTATTGTCCTTATGATTGATTTGCCATTTGTACTAGCCTTTTGAGAACATTGTCCCTCTTCAAATCCAAGACCTGATTTATCTTTGAATCCTTTTTGTCTATCAAGAAGATCTTCAAGTTTATCACTACTTCTGCACATATCAAGTCTTCTTCTCAGATCAACAATTTCAGCTTCAAGTGTATGACATTCCTTGTCCTTATTGTTCAACTCTTTGTTTTTATCATCAATAATTCTCTTACTTTCTTCAAGAGAAAGAATTAGATCAGTAATCTGTTTCTCATAACAAGTTAATTTATCATTCATGATATCATTTTTCTTTTGAAACTGACTTCTTTGTGTAATGATTACCTTTTTAAGTTTCTTGACTTGACTTAATGCACACGTCAATTCTCCTTCAAAGTCAATAACAGGTTCACAACTGTTTGATTGTTCCTCACATTTTTCATTTTGAACTTCATTTAGAATAGCCATAAATAAAGTCTGTGCATTTTCATCAAGAAAATCATCTGAATCACTTTCAGTCATATCAACATTTTTGATGAACAAACTTCTTTTCTTTCTGAAATTATTTTTCCTTCTAGAAACAAACTGTTTCTTTTTAAATTGCTTCTTGTTTTCATCTTCATCACTGTCTAGGTCTTTGTAAGGACACTGAGCTGCATAGTGTCCAATCTTTCCACACTCAAAACATTTGAATGGAAGCTTACCTTTGTACTTACCAACAGATCCCTTCTTCAACTTGCTTGCAAGAGATATTTCTTGATCATCATCCAATTCTTCTGAATCAGAAATCTCCTTTTCTTTTTTGACTGATTTGAAAGCAGCTTCTTTGCTTGAAGGTATGTCATTACTAATTCTCATCTCATAAGCTATGAAAGTGCCATGAAGTTCATCAAAGGTAACTTTGCTTAAGTCTCTTTCTTCAACTGCAAACACTTTGGATTCATATTTTGGATTTAAAGTCCTTAAGACTTTTGTAACAACTGTCTTCTCTTCCAGTGTATCACCAAGTCCTCTTATAGCATTTACAATTTCTTGGACTCTTAGAAGATATTCTGCCACTTTCTCATCATCACTCATTCTAAGACTTTCAAATTTGGCTCTGTAGGATTGCAGTTTTGCTTCTTTGATTTTATCATCTCCTTGATAAATATTAGATAGTTTGTCCCATATTTCCTTGGCTATTTTACACTCCATGATTTTGACAAGTATGTCATTGGTAAGACCAGAACATAATGCATTTTTAGCCTTAGCATTATTTTCATATGCTCTTTTCTCATCAGCTGTGCTAGGAGGATTTGTAGTAGTATATGCAGTAACAATGGCAGCATACACATCATACCCCAGAGATGACAAATATGACTCCATCCTTAATTTCTAAAAAGCATAGTTAGAACCATCAAACACAGGTGCTTTATAATTTGAGTAAACTTCTTGACTTGCCATGATAAGTATTCCAGAAATATGATCTACCCAAGCTGATTAAGCTTTGACAGGGTACCAAGCTATGATACCAATTGTAGGAATACACACAACACTAAGAGGGGAGGTGAATCAGTGTTGTTAACAATTTTAACACTTTTTACACCTTTTGATTAATTTAATTTCACAATTATAGAATTCTTCAGATAGAACAAAAATTATGCAGAGTATCAACACAAAATTTGACACAAGAAATTTCCCGAGTGGAAAACCCTCCTGGGGTATAAAAACCACTCAACTGTCTCACTGGCTTAACAAAAATTTCAGATTACAACTGTCTCACTGACATTACAATTTTGCCTCACTGGCATATTGTACTTCTCTGCATGTCTCACTGACATTACAACATCAACAATTTCAATGAATAGTACAACTCAGGGGGTTTCCCTGTTTCAATAAGAACAATACCTTATTTCTCCTTTTCAAAAACCAACAAATGTATATTTTCTGTAATCAAACTTCAACTATCATCAAAACATCATCTTCATAACAATCAATCAAATTTGATCTTCAAAATATTTCATACCTCTATCTCTGCAAATCAATCTCAAAACAACTTAATTCATACTTTTCAATTTCATAGACTCTTTCACTGTAATACTGAAAAATTTAACCTTCTCCAAAAATTATTTTCAAAGCTTTAGCCTTCTCTGAGGAAATATTGTTCTACTCTGATCATAAAAAAACTCCAACCTTGATTGCACAATCACACCTCCAAAATTGAACAAATCTCACTATACAAGAAGATGTCTCTTCATGTCAAAATATACCTGCAATACATAACAAAATACATCTTGCAACTAATTATCCCATGCTTAAAAAAACTTTCTCACTTTCCCAAGGATCTTATCACACCTTCTTGAAACATATCTGCACACAAAATAATTATAAACATTCATCTTCCCATTCTCTCTTATAACCGGTTCAGCTTCATACCTCTGTTTTCTTCTTTAAAAATCCCATTCTTTTTCAAACCAAAAAAAAAACAAAAAACAACTCTTTGAAGTTCTCTTCACAATCTTCAAACAAATAAACTTTCCAAAATTCAAAGACTAACTTTAGTATCTCTTTAACTTCTATGAAGGATAAGGAATAAAATATGTTTTATTGCCTTTTTCCCACTGTGAACGTCAAATTTATCAGAGATAACTGACCGTTGAAGATAATATGCCAATTTGAACTCAACCTTTTGATCTTCGCAGCCCGCCAAATGTGGATTCAATAGTGGTCATTGATTAGAAACTTTCCTGCAGAGCATAAAGTGCATCAACCTGGTGACCGGGCACCCTAGCCATCGGGGCTGGTAAACACAATGACCCAACACCCTTTAAATTGTCACTTAAGTGACTTTGACTGCTTCAGCCAGTCAATAATCAATTAAAAGAAAAGTGCACTGATGGCTAAAAAAAAAGGCTTTTGAGGAAGTTTTATTTAGGTCTTGTGAAACAATGAAGAGCATCATAAACCACTATATGTGTCACTTGTCACTATAAACCACTTGTAAGAGTTTTACAACCTGAATACTAAGATGATACCAAACCTCCAAACCACTGTGATTACATTGAATACTGAGATGATACCAAACCACTGTGATTACAACAAGCCGCAATCAAGAGTGTGCCATAATTGCATGAAGACCACTCATAATGCCAGCCTTTGCCACTTTCACTGAAAGCATGAAGACATGAACTGAAACATATGAGAAAGCACCACCATGGTAACCCTGAAGAAAAACTGAGAGATCACAACCAAGATCACCAACATTTTGACATTAATGAGAAGACAACAATACACAAGATAGAAGTACTACATCTTTGACCTTGTTCATAATCTGAGTCTTCATAGTCATAATAGTTTGTGATAGGTGCATCTGGGATGGGAGGCACATATTTGTCAAAGGAAGGAGTTTCTGGTTCCCTTGAAGGGATACCCCCTTGGTTTAGATTAGGCTCTATCATATTTGGGGGTGACGTAGACACCACAAAATAAATGGAGTGAGAGATAGCGAAGGTGAGAAAGGTAGAAGCAGTTATGAAGAGTGAAGTGAAAATGTTTGAAAGCTTTTACCATTTTCCAAGGACCTGAGCTTTCAGAACATGAACAACATAAACAAAAGTTTTTGTTCTTCACGTCAGGTTCACCAAAATAGGTATCCTCAAAATCGTGACCTCAGTTGCCTGGGGCTATCGAGTTAGATTTTGGCATGCACATGGACCCTTCCCTCCTTGCCAAATGGGTGAATCACCACATCACTCTTACTCTCGTGGAAGTAGCCAGTCGAGAGGAGGCAATACACGGGGGTGGTCTGGCTCATTAGAGAGCTGGACTTCGCGGAGAGGGGTTTGCATGTCCTGGGGCCTTTGTTGTTGTGCGCTAATGTAGACATGTTTCATTCAATGATTGTTGTTGTAGAGATAACCATATGATCTGAAGGGTCACTAGTCACTATTCTCCTATTGGGGTTTCTGATGTTCCACCTTTGTGTGGGTAAGCTATTGTTTTCGTTGATGGTTTGTTGTATTTCAAAGTATCAAATGAATGCTTGTTGTATCAAATGTTGGCTATGTTATTCTATTTGTTGGAGGACAAGAAGATCCTATTGTGGTCATGGATGGATTTCCTCTATCTCATCAATGATCGCCCTCACCCACTCACCTCTTAATCCTGGGCACATTCGTGAGCCAAGATAAGAGATAGGTGTATGTGGACTAACCTTAACTAGACTTTGGGTTCAACTTATGGTTTTGATCGACCTAAGGTTTGGTTATGCATTGACTTTTTGTTGACCTTGTTATGGTATCAAGGGTTTGCAAGTTACCTAAGTGCCTAATTGTTTTTGTTCTTTTTGGCTTTATGAATGTAACACTATATGAAATGCAAAACTTGTTTTTGTGCTTTTTGGGTATTTTTGGAAATGAAGATGCTTTTTAATCTAGGAAAGGAAAGATGAATGCAACTATGATGAATTTTACCTAGTGCAATTATTCTATGTTTTTGGGGTTTTCAAATGTTTGGAATGATTTAATCTAATAAAGGAAACTGCTAGTAATTACACTATGAAAGAAAATTACTCTAGAATGTTAGATCTAACTATTCTATCAAGGAAAAAATAATCAAATTGTTTAGGGTAAAATTGGGATTGTTTAGTTTTTTGTGTTTAGATGTTTGAATTCTCCTTTCACTCTATACATTCAAGGATCTAGGGTCAAGTGGCTAGGCACTATCATACACTAGGTCACTGTGAGATGTAGGGAAGCTTGGATTAGGGAATTTAATTATCAATTGTCCTTCTCTTATGCTTAATTGACCATTAAAACCCTAATTTCATAAATATGACTGTAAATAGAAGAATAAAAGAAAAAACTCTTGCAGAGGGAAGCAAAATATCAAATTATAGAATACCTATTTTTGGGGGTCTGAGGCGGAAAAGTTGGGGACAAAAGAGCAGGTGCCCAAGTCCAATGCCTTGGTTTTTATCTAGATCTAGAAACTCAGTCTGCAACTCTTCCCTATTGTTTGAAATATTTTCCCATCATGGAAGTTGGAGGACTAATGAGTGGGTGCCCAAGTCTAGGTGGCTATTTTTCCTTCTATTCTGCAATTTTGACCCTTCAAGATGCCTTCCTACAACTTCACTTTGTCCAGCTCTGCAACCTGTGACTTGCAACCATGAAATTTTTGGGAGGGGGTTGTGGTGTTTAGAGGCTTGCCTCAATCAAACCCTGGAGGACACTTAAGTCTCCGAACACCATTGTCAGATAAAGAGTGCATGCCCTTGTGAGGCAGAGGCAAAAACCAAAGAAAATGATGATAAAAACACAATATAATGTCACCTTGTAGTGAAGATCTCATGGAGGAAGATTCTCTTCATTCCATGATGAAATGGATGCTCAAATCTACAAACACAAACACATAGACAACACAATTCTGCTCTTGCAACACAATGAAAGACTTGAATCACCTTGAGAATGCATAAATATAACAATTTCCATCTAGTAATGCTCTAGTTTACAAATGAATGCCTAAACATGCTTTTATATATAACTACAAACACTCCCACCAAGATTTCATAAATTCAAACTTACCATGTTGGCATAGGACCCAATTAATGGTCACAAACTGACACCCAAAATTTGGGGCTGCCCTAAAATAGGGTAGGACTAGGGCGTGGGTACCCAAGTCCTCCCCTATTTTGGGTAGGGTCAAGCTCAAGGGGTCCTCCTAGGTCCCATTTGTCATGTTACCTAGGGCTCATTCCATTGGGATGCTAAATTATGAAGTAAGATGTCCTAAATGCATGCAAAAGACCTGATAGCTACACCTAAAGAGAGAAAAGCTCCCAAGGGGACATTTTTCAACGTTACATTTAGCCCCACTTTAATGTATGTATGAATACAAGGCGAATACATGCATTAAAGTAAGTTCACAAACACAACAAACACACCAAGCACATAGGAGACATGCCAATCACATAGAAAATAGTAACAGGCACGCAAAACATGGAGAAGACAGTTATAGTCATGCAGAACACGGAGAATACAATCAATGCATAGAAGACACATTAATGCATGGAAGACATGCATGATTTCCTTTCTTTTTCTTTTTCTCATATATATGAAATGCAAATGCAAGTACTGGAAAGTAAACAAACCACCCATAATACATGATGCACTCATCATGTAGGTCTTTGTATATATGGGGAAACACATATGCAAGACACACAAAACCTCCCAAAATATAGGAAACACAACCTAAGGTGTTGGTCTTTATAACGGATATGGGGAAACAAACACGCCAAACAAAGCATGCATGCCAAAACACACACACTTGAAGACATCGAGAAAACATGGCAGACAAGCGATGGAGTGTACCTATTTCTAGGTCCAACACCATCTCAAGCACATTACAGGCACACACTGACGATTGGACTTCGCCACAACAATCACTAAAAACATGCTTAAGGGTTGAGTTAGTCATAGAACCGCTCTCGGCCTCCACAGAGGACTTTTGAAAATGATAGGATGATGCAATCTACTCCAAGAAATACACCATCCCCGCCTCCATAGAGGGATTAAGATAGAAAAGGATATATGCGATATTCTACCTCCATAGAGGGCTTACATGATTGATTGCAAACAAACTCAAGATGCATGATGCATTCATTGCGCAAGTCTTTGCATCTGAGGATAAACACATTGCTAACATCTACAACAAACAGCTTACCTTATATGCCCCCACCTTAAGGTGGTTGATATCAGGTATCGATATCAAGCATGTTAAGGTAGGAATAAAACACACAAGGGAACACTGACTTTCACAAAGCCCATGCCCCCTGGAGGTGACATGTACTTTACGATCACCAAATGTTCCCACAAATACATCCCTGCAAGAAACATGTTAGTGTCTACAACATCATGATAAACAACATCATCAATGCATATGATTAACCACACAAAGAGCCAAGGTTATACTATGAATTTAGAGTTCGAGGATAACCATGGGGTTATATCATAAAGCTCTCTGAATTAAGTGCCGCTAAGGCTAGATTCAAAGACAAACAAAGGTGCACAGAGCAACAGTATTGTTAAGGTTTGTAAATGAGATACAGACATCATAAAATTCACTACGCAAAAAGCACAAGTGCTTCCATTAGCCAAGCGTCAGATAAGATATACAACCCCATCGTCACATTAGAAACTAAGTCCATTTTTTTGATTCCTCTCGAAAGGGACACTAGGTCCGCATCAGTATAAATGTTTGTCATCATCTGCCCACTAGATAGAAACACTAGAGGAAGGCAAACAATAAATCAGAGAGGAGAAACAAGTGTCTTAGGGACAGTCATGTAGGAGGGCACCCCCAAGTCACTAATCATAATGCTATGTCCATAAGACACAACACACAACAATGAAATCAGAGAGAGAGGTAATCTAGAAGAATGATGATACAAATAGAAGGTCACAACAGAGGTGGTCTCCTAGTATCCTAGACCTTACGGAAGAATATGAGGTCATCCCAGCAGGCCTAAACAACACATAACACATCATGGGGGAAGCACATCATAAGAGAGATAAAAGGTTAGAGATACTTACCTTTAGGGTCTTTGTATTAGATCTTGGAACTTGCAAACCTCTTGGAGAGGTACTCGATCATGTTTAATACAAAATTTGAGTGGTTCTTATGAAAGTTTTGTTTATTATCATATGATGCTTGTTTTGTGATTTCTTGTTGAAATGAGACTTTTTGTTTATTATGAGGGGGAGAACCACTATTATTTCCAACTGTTGATTGTCATTTTACTCTTTTCCAATTTTTAACGAGTTTTCATTGTTGAATCTTTCTAGCATGGTAACAGGAATCATCCTGTACTATCTCACTCATCTGTATCTATTGTTGTTCTTGCTTTTCTAATGCATTTTGATTATCTCCCAATCCATATAAGGATAACAGAGGAGGAACCTCAGCATAAATTCCATTTCTTCATGGACGAGGTGGATTGTCCACTTGTTTCTTATCTACTTCAATCATTCCCATGATACTATCATAATCCAAGTAGTCATCATCTACTTCCATTAAACCTTGTTCCAACATATTATTTTCAGTATGTTTAGGGAAAGGATTAGTGAAGATTTGTAAATTCTGATTCAGTAGAGAAACTGACTTGTTTCCATTATCATTCACACCCGATACCTGGATGACATTTGAATCAATAATGTCCTGTATCTCATGTTTAAGATGCATACATCATTCAGTGTCATGTCCTTGCATTCAATGATAATGACAAAAGGCATTAGCATCGAAGTAAGGTTCTTGTTTACTAGGACCAACAGGCTTGATTGTTATTACTCACAACTTGATTCATGATAGAATGATAAGACTCAGATATCGGAGTAAACTTTCTTGGTTGATATGATGCTTTCTTTGGATTAGTGATAGCTGAAACATTCAAAAAGTTGTTCATATTCTGTCCATTAATCTTGATGAAGCTCCTATTATTATTATTGTATACACCTAAAAATGACATGACTCTGTCTAAATAAATATTCTTAATATTTATTCCATTTAATTCCTCTATTAATAAATAAATAAATAAATTTATTTATTTGGTTCATATTCCTACCATTAATTAAATAAATTATCTTTATTTAATTAATTTCATCCAAGTCAACTTTATTCTTCCAAACAATTAAATAATTCTTAATTATTTAATTAAGTTAAATTCTTCTTCCAAATTTAAATAAATCAATCAAATTTATTTAAATTATCTCAATCTCTAAAAATAAAATATAATCAAATATTTTATTTATTCTTCCAAATCGTGCACAAACAATTAAATAAATTTATTTATTTAATTTGCTTTCTTATCTTCAAATTCCTCAAAAAAATCTTCCAAATCTTCTAAAAATAAATCTTCTTTTTCATGCACACAAAATTAAATAATTTATTATTTAATTTCTCTCAAATCATGCAAAAGAAAATCACAATTTGATTAATTGACTCAATCAACCTTGTTTTTATCAATAACTCTTAAATTAGAAAAAAAAGCTTTCTAATTTATGACATCAAATCTTATCTTTATAAAAGAAAGCAGTTAATTCAAACAAAACAACTTTTTGTGTGACACTTGTCTTCTTTCTATTCACGCACATCCTCTCAAGTCTTCTATACCATTGATCTTCACATTCTTTCTATACCATTTATGTTCTCTCCCATGAGTCTATAAATTGAACCCAATTCCTCCATTTCTATCATCTAAGCTTTTACTACCATTACTCTACAGGAATTATAGCGTGCCTTTGGCACCCAAATTCCTCCATTGCTTATGATCACCCAATTGTGAAGCCCACCTTCATTGCAAACTTATTGATAAGTCTAGTTTATGACTCAATTTGGTTAGACTTTATTATCCATTTTCTATAGTTATCATGGACTTTGGTACTTAGATCTTGATCTTTTCATGACATTTCCTCAAAATCATAAGATGTTGGGAATAGGTTATTTCCTATAATCTTTAATGACATTAACATGCTATATGAACTATCTATGTTAATTTTACATGTGGTTAATGAATGTTACTCTAAGATAGTTATAGATATTCAATTATTGTGCGTACTAATATTGTTATGTAGATATAATTAGCAGCCATAAAGTTGATGAAGATTCTTCTAGTTGGTTACTCGCCATCAAAGTCAAACAAGGTGGTCGTTTAAATGTCAAATGGAGGGAAGATAACTACCTTGTAACTGGTCTCAATTACTTGTTGAGCAAATTTATGAGTTACTGTTCTACTAGATCTATGTTGAAGCGACTTGCTTGACCAGGTTCCATGCATGCATAACTTCCTCTCCACTTTCTATGCTTTCCCTGAAGTGGTATCCTCCTATTTTGTTGGAGTTGACCGCCTTACTAGGTAGTTTATTTTGTAGTTTTCTTTCTATAAATAAAATTTAGATGCTCCTTTTGAGGGGTTGATTAATCTGAGGTTGTACTTGCATTATTAAGTTTTTCAACAATACAGTTAAGTCATTCAGTTGTACTCACGTTTTCCAATGAATAAAATAAAGTTATAAGTTCACATCTCTGAATTTACATTTGTCTTAAGGAATACTCATCCAAGGGGGCCCACTTGGTGAGCATTCCATCCTTTAGTTTAGTTGTATTTTCTATTAAGCAGTTAGTTAAATCTAGCATTGAATCTTCCTACAGCCACTAGAATTCCATTCCGTGTCTGTACCTGTAGCCAAAGCAGATAGAGCAGTTTCCTGTTTGTTTGCCCAGAATTTCAATTTATGTCATACACTTCAGCGTAGCATAGTTGTTGGTTGATATTCAACATTTATGTTATTTCTTTCCAAGCAGTTTATTTTTAGCATTATGTCTTTCTTAGCTGTAGAATGAATGTGGCTACTTTGGAAGTTCCTAGTGCACATATCGTGCTGACCCATTTCAAGTTCACGTCCTTGGGTTGACAAGTTAAATGCATCTTCATAGTGATTAAGACAACTATTCAGGTTAGATTTCCAATCTCTGAGTCACAACTTTATGGGCTTAGTTGTTAAATCATTGTAGAAGACCAACATTTTTGGCACTATTACCGGGGATGGTGTCAAACTAGGAAGATCTTTGGAGTCATCTTTAGTATTATTTCTTGTAGAAGTATTTTTGAAAGTGTGCTCTTAGTATATCCTTCATTTAGGAAGTAACAATCCACAATCCATTCACAACATTCTTTGTGTGAGGTAGCTGATACTAAGTATATTACATGCATAGAGGTAGAACAAGAGATGCTTTAGGGAGGTTCCCCCCTTATGATCCAAATTACCCAATAGAAGAAGCAAAAGTGAATCCTTTTCTTGATGCATTCCCTAATTCAAATAGTTTTGAAACATCCTCTGAAGAGCAAGATACCCAAAACTTGATTGACAATCCATTTGCCTTGATAATAAGCCAAGCAGCTATGGCTACCCAAAATGTACCTAATCAACCAACCTTTCCATTTCCTATTGCTCATCAAAATGAAGTGGATAATCTTAAAAACATCCCTACTTCAGCTCTCCTCAAGTTCTATCGACTTGCAACAGAGGACCCAGACACCTTCTTGTTCGAATTTGATATCCTCTGTAGAAGCTATGACTACACTAATGATGCTCATAGGCTTAAGTTGTTTCCTACTACCATGAAAGATGTTGCATTGAGGTGGTTTATGGGTCTAGGTAGTGATATTGTCAATACTTGGGATGAGATGAAAGAGAAATTTCTTGAGAAGTATAAAGACTATTGTAGGGGTGGAGATATGAGAGGAAATGATATTTTTAGAATGTAGTAGAAAGAGGATGAAAGTTTAGAGGATTACATCTCAAGGTTCATGTTTTGTTTACAAAAATCTCCACATCATACACTCAATGAGGAGTCTCAAAAACTACTCTTCTTTATAGGAATAAGTGAGCATTGTACAGATGCCTTGGATTTAATGGGAGGAGGAGATATTACCCAAGTGCCTTGGGAGGATATTAAGAAGTTGTGCCAGAATTATTCCAGAGCAGCCATGAAGAAAGGAAGAGGTTACCATTCCCTTATGGGCAAAACCTCTGCCAATGGAGTTTCAAGGATGGATATAAGTCACTTGTTGTCTAATTTTAAGAAAGAAATTATAAATAATATGGCCACCTAGCTAGACACACTTCAGGGAAAGAAGAAACATGAAGAGGTTGAGGCAATGTTGGCAGAATATTGTCCTCATTGTAGACAAAAGAAGAGGGACTGCAGATGCAAGATGGTAGCTAACATTGACAGTAAGCAGATTCCACCCAAGTTCAAGCCAATCCAAGTTGAAGAAGATCAAGTCTACTATGTTGCACAAAGGAGGCCATGGGCTCCAAGACAAGGTATGTCACCAGATCCATTATCATTTGCTGGACCATATTTTAATACTTATGCATCTGGTAACCACTGGCAACAGCCATCTCCATCTAACTATGGAGGATATTCACTTCAGCCTTGGAAAAACCCCCCAAACACTTGGTAAAACTACCAAAACCATGTACCCCAGTGACAACAACCTCAGGGGAATTGGCAGTCACCTCTAGGAAACTAGCAGCAAACATCTCAATGGAGGGGAGGACAGCAATGGCCAAACTAGACAACTAATTATATGCAGCCACCTTCTCAGCCCCAACAGTGTACTATAATGCCTCCACCTACTAGTTCCAATTCAAATAAACCTAAACCTACTCAATTACCAGCTCAGCCCTCATCTAACCCAAATAATAGACCACAATAGTAGCCAGTATACTCTGCTGATCCAATTCAATTCCCTGCATATGCTGTGAATGTAAGTGATATCCACCTGTGTTTAGGAACTACCTTGGCAGCTCCTTCCAGACCCATCATTACTGAGCTTCCTAAGGAGGAAGAGGAGCCTTTAAATGCCCCCATTTAGTTGAATGTACCTAAAAATCCTGAACCAGTACCAGTCAAGTAGACTGCCCAAGAACCACCATTTCCATAAAGGTTGGAAACTGTGAAACAAAAGGAAGAGAAAGAGGAACCCACCTTTGACATTCTAGAGCAGTTGAAACATGTATGTGTCAAGATCCCTCTATTTCAGGCCATAAAAGATATTCCCATATATAGCAAAGCAATCAAGGAAGCATGCCTTAAGAAGCCAGGTAGAAAAAAGACAGACCCCACTATGGTTCATGTGGTGGGACAGTTGGCTGACATCATGCTTGGGAAAGTGACTGTTCCCAAATATAATGATCCAAGGAGTCCTATGGTAGTAGTTGTTATAAATGGGATCCAAATAAAAAATGCTCTGATTGATCTTGGAGTAGCCATAAATGTAATGACCAAGGATATCCTGCAGCAACTAAATGTTGCAAATGTGAGACCTACTCCTACTGTCTTGTAGCTTGCTGGTAGTTCTACTATTAAACCAGATGGGATAATAGAGGACCTTGTGGTATCCCTGGACTCATGGGAATATCTAGCTAATTTTATGATACTTTCTCCTAAAGACACATTGGGAGGTTACCCCATCATTCTAGGAAGGCCATGGTTAGCCACAACTGATGCTTATATTAGATGTCGGTCAGGTGACATGACCATCTCTGATGGGAGAAGCACTAAAAAACTTGTTCTTTACCCACCTGCACAACCATCTCATGATATGGATAATCCTATTTGGCCACATGTTGGTGAAGAGGATTCCTATGGAACAACTTATGATGTTAGGTAGAAGTTATTTCATGCAGCTTTAAGAGGAAGAGGTGTTGTCTAACATAATTCAGAATCATTGTGAAGTAGAGGAAGCATCATCCTCTCATTCTATTGATCTAGTGAAGATACTTATTCCCACCTTTCCTGCAGCAATAGGTATGTCTCATACATTGTTTCCACAAGAAATTAAGGTACCAAGCATTAGTGAAGTAACTATGGTAGACTTAACAACTCAAGTGGAGATTTCAGAAGAAAGATATTTGAATATTAACAACAAATTGACTCAAGAACAACAGTTGTCTGTGACAAATTTGTTAAAGAAACACAAGAATGCCTTTGCATGGATTACCATGACATGATATGACTAGATCCCACATTATGCACCCATAGGATTTACATAAAGGAAGATTGTACACTAGTAAGACTGCCACAAAGGAAATTCAACCCTGCACTAAGAGAAATTGTCAAAGAAGAATTATAGAAGGTATTAGATGCAAGATTTATCTACCCAATCTCAGACAGCCAGTGGGTGTCTCCTCCAGTTCTTGTGCCCAAAAAGGGAGGGAAATGGAGAGTCTATATTGATTAGAGAGAATTAAACTCTACCACCAAAAAGGATCATTTTCCCCTTCCTTTCATAGACTAGGTATTGGACCCACTTGTAGGAAAGCAGTACTTTTCCTTTTTGGATGGGTTTAGCGGTTACAATCAGATACAAATTACACTAGAGGATCAAGAGAAAACAACATTTAGCTATCCTTGGGGGACATATGCCTACTCAATGCTTCCATTTGGCTTATGCAATGCACCTGCAACTTCCAAAGGGAAGTCATTAGCATATTTTCAAATATCTCACATGACTGCATGGAAATCTATATGGATGATTTAACTACTTATGGTGCTACCTTTGAAGAGGCATTAGCAAACTTAGGGAAGGTGTTGGAGAGATGTGAAGACCACAATCTATCCCTGAATAGTGCAAAGTGCTTCATGATGATGCGGGAAGGAGTAGTACTTGGCCACTATATCTCTTCAAAAGGAATCCAGGTAGACCCAACAAAGATTGAAGTCATCATCAATCTGCCCATTCCTACAAAGAAAAAAGATGTCAGAAGCTTCTTGGGTCATGTAGGATACTATAGACGTTTCATCAAAGATTTCAAGAAAATGGCCACCCCATTGTATACTCTTCTCACGAAGGATGTTGAATTTTCATGGAATGAAGACTATAACAAAGCATTTTCTAATTTAAAGGCAACATTAACTCATGTTCCTGTACTTAAAGGGCCCAATTGGGAGCTTCCTTTCCACATTCATATTGATGCATCAGATTATGCCATAGGAGCAATCTTAGGATAGAAAGAAGGAGCCATTGAGCATGCTATTTATTTTGTCAGCAAAAACTTACAGAGAGCTGAGTTCAATTATATAGTAATAGAGAAGGAAATGCTAGCAGTAATATATGCACTCAACAAATTTAGGCACTACATAACAGGCTATCAAATCTTTGTGCACACAGATCATGCAGCCATTTGGTATCTTATGAACAAACCTTTAATATCAAGTAGATTAGCAAGATGGATATTGCTAATGCAAGAATTTGACATCACTATTGTGAATAAGCAAGGGAAGGCCAATGTTGTTGCAGACTTTCTTTCAAGGCTGACTACATCAGAGGACAACCAAGTCATTGATGACTTTTTCCCTAATGAACATTTATTTTCAATCACTGTGTAAACACCCTGGTATGCTGACATAGCCAATTATCTGGTCACAAGAAGAGTCCCTCCTCATTTCTCTCCAAAGGAGAGAAGGGTACTCATTGAAAAGTCTTTTCCTTTTTCATGGATTGCTGGATGTTTGTTCTACACTGGACCAGACAATGTCATGAGGAGATGTGTGCGAGAAGATGAAACATATGACATTTTGTATGCATGCCACAATGAACCATGTGGAGGGCATTTTGCAGCAAAAAGGATAGCAATGAAGATTTTGAATATAGGTTATTACTGGCCCACACTCCACAAGGATGCAGGGAGATATACAAAAAAATGTGACAGATGCCAAAGGATGGGATGGCCAACCAAATCTGATGAGATGCCCCTTTACCCTCAGCTTGTGATTACTCCATTTGACAAGTGGGGATTAGATTTTGTAGGACACATCGATCCTCCATCCAATGGTAAATCCTATACCTTAGTATGCACTGATTATGTAACCAAATGGGTAGAAGTTAAGTCCATGAAGCATGCAAGAGATAACAAGGTTGCAGAATTTCTTTATGACTAAATTTTCACATGGTATGGAGTCACCAGAGAGTTAGTGGCTGATCAAGGAGCTCAATTCACCTCAACCCTAGTTGCAACACTAGTCAATGAGTACAACATAAGGCACAAGAAATCTACTCCTTATCACCCTCAGGCCAATGGCCAAGTTGAGGTGACTAACGGGGAAATTGAAGCCATTCTAACCAAAACTGTGGTTGTCCACAGGCTGCTAGAAGCTATTTGGGCCTATAGGACAACCTAGAAAACAACCATAGGCTTCACCCCTTTTGAGTTACTATATGGAAAAACAACTATGATGCCTATTGAATTTGAACATAAGACTCTTTGGACTACAATAAACTTGGGGATAGATATCTCTGAGGCATAAAAGGATAGAATCATACAGTTCAATGCTTTGGATTAGATGAGGAAAGCAGCCTTACATCACACAGAGATGGTGCAGAATCAAAGAATAAAGTGGCATGACAAATTCATCAAAGATAAGAAATTCTAGCCAAGTGACTGAGCATTGCTCTACAACTCAAGGTATCAGGATAATGTAGGAAAATTGCAGACAAGGTGGCTAGGACCATATGAGGTTGCTGAAGTTTTCTCCAATGGTGCTATTCAACTTAACACCATTGACCTTGTCAGATTTAAGCTATTAGTCAATGGTCATCGCCTTAGGTTGTATCACAAGCCAACATCGAAGGAAGAGTTCCTACAATAATTCAATTAGCATGCAACTCCTAAACTTCCTGCAGCTAAAGGTAATGGTCCTAGTGTCCCTCCTTTTGGCTAACTTAGGTACGACACTTGTCATAATAAAGACTTCCACTTTTGTGGGAGTCTACTTCTTCATTCATTCACCCATCCACCATCCATATCCATCATTCTCTCTTCCGTTATGTTGCCATGATCTCACTTCATCCCACCTCACTTTCTTCCACTCCACTTTCATTCATTGCTCAATCAAATTCTTAAAAGGTGATTGGTACTTTCTCCATATTTTTGCAATTGATCTTTTGCACATCAAGGTATGCGCACTTTAATTTGTTATATCTTAATTATCTTTTAGTACATTAATTTAATTATTGTAAATTAATGTCGATGTTCTCCATAGCATGTAATTATTCCCTACCCCATCTAGTCACGCATCAACATTTTGCATGCGAGGACACATGCTCAAATTTAGGTTGGGGAGGGAGTGTGAATACCATGTCCACGTATCAATCCATGTGCTTTACGCCAGCATGTCAGCAAAGTTTAAATTGAATGATTTGAATTCTGAGTGAGATGACGGCTCGCAAGTGTGAGGTGATAGCCTTCATTGATTACTCCTTACTACTTGTACTACTCTTGTCATAATTTTGTGTTCCCAAATAAGGAAAATTCAGATGACATTAGTGATTGAAAATTTAACAGGGTTGTAGGAAGGTGAAGTTCAGTTTTTCAAAAAAAAAAAAAGTGAAAGAAAAACTTTTCAGATAGCTAAAACAATGGGAGGTGGATTAATTTGAAATAAACCCATGGTTCATTATGTTTTAGTATAGGATGCACCTAGCCAGGCTGAGTTTAGAAATTGTGGGTGGTTAGATTATTTCTTGAAGCTGAATGGTTTTAATGAAAATGTTGCATTGGAATTTTCCTAGACATTGTCTGAAGGTAAGGCCATGGTAAAAGGCTTAGAGGTATTGGCTACTAAAGAAAGAATTGCAGAAATTACAGGGTTGCCTATCGATGGTGAGAATTACCCTATTACCAGAGATGCCAGGTCAGCTAGGGCCAAATTTATAGAACCTAGTGACCCTCCAATAACTGTAGACAAACAGGGAGCCAAGAGAACCTCTCTACCTGAGCCATGGAAGCAAGTAGTTGTTCATGTTGTGAGGTACATTACTTGTGAAGGTCGTTAGTCAAATATTCATTCTATGCATTTCAAACTATTGAGTCATATGAGGCATGGGAAAATAATGAATGTGCCAAACGTGCTATACCACCTTCTCTCAATCATGGCGTCTGAGACCCAAAAAGGTAGGGCTAATTCTGTTTCCCACCATTGTTTGATCAAATTGTTAGTTGAAAAGTCTCTGCATGATGTGTCTTATATGACTTGGGAAGAATTCTTAAATATTGACCAAATTAGACCAAGGCATTTGCGACCAACGGTTGTACCTCAACCTCATAGGACTAGGAGAAGAGTGAGTTATGTTGAAGCTACTCTGGGAACCTCAACTTCTAGTGCAAACCCTCTTGCAGCAAAACAAGCTATTGAGATTAGTTCTTCTGAGGCAGAGCATTCAGACAAAGTGAGTTCTTCAGATTCTGATGATGATGTTCCTCTAAGTAACCTAATTCAAACTAGGGCACAGAAGAAAAAGGTAGAAATAAGAAAGGGTAAAGCTAAAAAGAAAATTGTAGGAAAGGGAGTGCCAGGTTCTAAGAAATGGAAGGCTGACACTGTTCTTCCTACAACCGAAGAAAAACATGTGAGCCCTCCTAGGAAATCAAGACCTGCTGAGTCAAACTTTGGTATGCCTCCATAGAGAAGCCCTAGGGCTAAAGGAACACCACCAAAAGATACTGAGGCTCCAACGGGGCATGAGAACATTGGAGAAAAGGATATATTTAAGGAAGTGACAAATGTAACATTGGCAGACCTTGTTGCCGCTGCTAAACAAATTGAGAGTCAGGGACATGAAGATAATCAAGATTTCCTGCATCAAGAAACCCAGCAGCCCGAATTGGATGAAAATTCAGAAACCATGCAGTTAGTGCTATATGAGGAGCAACCATCAGTGCTAGGAAAGATGTTGGTAGGAATACATAGGCCCTCTAATTTTTCAATGCATATGGTAGATATGAATTTATGGAATGAAATGCAGAGGAGAGAGGAAGAATGGAAAATGGAGAAGCATAGGCTAAAGAATGAAATTCGAAAGAAAGATGAAGAACTTGAAGATAAGAACGCATAAATTGCAACTTTAAAGGAGAGAGTGGATAATATGTCAGCCTTAGTGCCTCAAGTATTAGAGTGTAGGACTCCTCCAAGGGTCTATGCTCTGTATTTAAAGGAAAAGTATCTTTCTTTTAAAATAGCAAGGATTGTTTCAGGTTTGAATCCTTCCATTGAGTCTCCTCTTGAATTTTTCAATGCTTATCAGAATACTCCTCCTGAAATGAAGAATTTCTTATGTGAATTCTATTTACATAGTTATGCTGTGTCCCAAGATCATGAGTGGAATCCCTTGTTGTATGTTGGGGATGTTCAATTGAGTGTATTTATGTCCTGGATACAAAATGAGATTAGTCAGGGACAACATGTTGCAAGTATGGGTTTAACCAGTGTTGTCATTGATGTCAGCATACTCATGTTGCATTAATGAGAAGGATTGGATGAGCTATGTGCTAAGGATATTGAGAAAATTAGTCTCAATCAGGAATAGTGAAGAACAGTGATGACAACAAGGTAAAAGTCCAAGATAGGTTGAGGATCAGAAGATGTGGTTTAAAGGGTTTGTAGATATAAATCTTGAGATGCTCCAATCAAGTTTTCATAGGTCCGCATGAAGATCTGAAGAAGTTATGGTCGTTCAAATAGAACCAGCTCCGGCAGGTGTCCAGAGGTGACACAGATAGGTCCGGTGAGGTCCAGTAATGCATTATCCCATTCTGCGGATTTAAGGGAGTGTTGAGGACGTCCCTGTGAAGTATCAAATAGATTGGTTCATGGTTTGAAGGTCTGGAAGAGCCTATTCATTTGTGACAGTGATGATAGACTGTGTTCTTGAAGCTTTGGATGAAGGAGAGAAGAATTCTAGTAGGATGATGAAGTGCAGATGTTCTTGGTGATTCAGGGAAGGTTATGATGATTGTTGGATCATGTCCAGTTCATGTTGTGGTTCGCATTGAAGTTAGAGTTTGCATTTGAAGAATAACCACTGGATATTGGTGTTCTTCTTTACACTGGCCGACCGGATGTATTACATGTCTTGTAGATGTTCTTGTAGGTGTTTGCTGACTTAGATGATTGTTCCTAAGTCGATGCCTTGTATAAATAAGGGATTGTGAAGTCATTTTGAAGTGTGTCTTGGTGTGATGAGTGTGTGGTAGTGAAGAAGAGTATGAAAGGTAGAATAGAAGTATTGGGCTTAAATGGAACTGATTCAAGCATGGTGAAGATGCTATTCTCTAGTTCATGAAGGTGATACTTGTTTCTTTGTAGATAGTGTGTCTCTTGTAGGCAGTGAACCTCTTGTGAGAAGTGTGCCCAGGCAGTGAGCCCTAATTGGCATGTGCCATTTTGTTCTTTCTATTCTTCTAACAGAGAATACAATCTTGGGTTAATCAACCCATGGTTTTTCCCTTAACTGGGTTTTCCACATCAAAATCTTGGTGTCTTATGTGTTGATATGTTTCTGCTTTTGATTTGAATGCATTATGGTTCATGATTAATATTCTGCTAATCACTAAAGAAGATTTAAGTGTTTAATTAGAGAAAAGTTTTGTACAACTGATTCACCCCCCCTCTCAGTTGTGTGTCCTAAGTCTAATAATTGGTATCAGAGCTAAGTTCCTCTAAAAGGAGCTTAACCACTTGAGGAGATCTAGGATGTCGTCATATAAGAAAGATAGTCCAAAGTTTGATGGAACCAACTTTGCTCTTTGGAAAGGTCGCATGAAATGTCACTTGTAGTGTATGGGAATGGCATACTGGTCCATGGTCACAAAAGCATATGTACCTCCACAGGGTGGTCTGACAACCCTAAATAAAATCACAGATGCTGAAAACAATCTGCAGATCAAAGAGGCTCTTCTAAGCGCATTAACTGACTCAGAGCTCTCAAATGTTATTGACCTACCAATTGCCTATGAGATCTAGATTAAACTGAAACTTTTACATGAAGGAGACTAGTATGTTAAATGTGCAAGGTTACAGAGTCTAAAAGGAAAATTTGAAAAACTGAAGATGAGAGATGATGAAAATATTACCACTTTTATGCCAAGAGTGAATGAGCTGGTTTGTGGAATTAGAAATTCTGGTGGAGTCTTAGATGAAAATGAGATTGTTGGTAAAATTCTCAGATCCCTTCCTGCCTCTTACAAAATCAAGGTTGCTGCCATTGATGAATTCAAAGCCCATACAACTGTCACAAGAGACCAATTGGCTGGCAAACTGGCTGCTTTTGAAATGACCAAGTTTGGAGATGATCCTCCAAGACTGAATCTACATTCAAAGCAAGTGCCTCTATGAAAGGTAAACAATGATTTGATCTGGGAGAGAACTCATCAAGGAAACTGTCATGGTATGAAAAAGCAAGAACAGACCTGGAAGAAGAAGAAGTACAAACTGCTCAACTTGAAGCCCTCATTGCAAAGAGACTACCAAGAGGATCCGATAAGTATGAAGGAAAATTACCTTTTAAGTGTTTTAACTACAATAAGATTGGTCATTTTGCCTCAAGATGTTTGGAAAGATTTTCAAAGCCCAATCCTAACAAATCAAGGTTCCAGAAGAATTGTTACTATGTTCATGAAGAAGATGATAATGAAGGAGTAACAGATGATGAATCAGAGATAGGAAACAAATCTGGAAGTGAATGGGTGTTTATTGCCATCAAGGAAGAAGAACCAATATCCTCTGTATCTATCAATCATAAAGTTGTAGAAAGAGCTCTGGTTACCCAAGTTAAAGAAAAGAATGATTGGGTCATTGACAGTGGTTGCTCCCACCACATGACAAGTGACAAAAATAAGTTCATAGACTTGGAAAGGTGTGAAGGAGGAGTGGTGAAGTTTGGTGATAATTCTGCTGGTAGAATCAGAGGAAGAGGAACTATTTCTTTTGATGGAAGAAACAAAACTGGTACTGTACTGTATGTTGAAGGTTTGAAGCACAATCTTCTCAGTGTTGGACATTTGGTGGACAAAGGCTATGATCTCCGATTCAAGGATGGAAATAGCAAAATCTTTGAAAGATCCAGAACAGAGATTGCATCCGGTGCTCAAACTAAAGGTAATATATTCCACTTGGTTGGTACTAGTAAAAGTTGTTTATTTGTTCAAGTTGATCAGAGTTGGTTATGGCATAGGAGAATGTGTCATGTGAATTTTGATAATATCATCAAGATAAGCAATACTCAGGTTGTAAGAGATCTTCCAAAATTGGTGAAACCTACTAACAGCTTGTGCAAGGAATGTCAGTTGGGTAAGTTGAGCAGAGTCACATTCAAAAGCAAGGAACTATCTTCTACTGGATTATTGGACTTAGTTCACACTGATCTTTGTGGTCTAGCAAGAACCAGGAGTATTCAAGGTGATAGATACTTCATGCTGTTAATTGATGACTATTCTTGGATGATGTGGGTAACCTTTCTAAAGGAGAAATTAGAAGCTCTTGAGAAATTCAAAATATTCAAGGCTATGGTAGAGAATGAAATAGGATTAAAGTTGAAGTGTCTGAGGTCTGATAGAGGTGGAGAATTCACATCCGGTGAGTTCATAGAGTTCTGTGAGAAACATGGAATCAAGAGATAGTTGTCTGCTCCTAGGACTCCACAACAGAATGGAGTAGTGGAGAGAAAGAATTGGACCATCCAGGAAGTATCTAGGACCATGATGTTGGAAGCAAATGTTCCTCAGATCTATTGGAGAGAAGTTGTTAGCACTGCAGTCTATACTCTTAATCGAGTTCAAATCAGAAACAATACCAGTAAGACCCCTTATGAACTCTGGTTTGGCATTACTCCTACTATAAGATATTTCAGAGTCTTTGGTAGCAAATGTTACATCAAAAGAGATGAAGATCTAGGCAAGTTTGATGCTAGAAGTGATGAAGGAATATTCTTGGGTTACTCTACTCAAAGCAAAGCATACCGGTGTTATAACAAGAGACTAAGAAAGATGATAGAAAGCACAAATGTGAAGGTTGATGAGGGAATAGAGAAACCCTCAAGGTTTTATGAATATGATGAAGATGATCAAAATGGTGTTCTGGTTCAAGGAGTTTAATCTTCTTCTGAAAGTTAGATTCAAACTGATCTAGTAAACCAGGAAGAAGAGATAGGTCTAAATGAGCCTGATCAAGAAGCAGAAGTGCAAGAAACTCCCAAAGTTCCAAGGTATGTAAGACTGAATCACTCTAAAGATCAAATCATAGGTGACAAAAGCAAAGTTGTGCAAACTAGAAGGAAAATTGCTCAAAATTTAGATGAATATTGTCTGATGTCAAAGATTGAACTAAGACAATAAATGAAGCTTGCAATGATGAAAACTGGACCAAAGTAATGGAGGAAGAGTTAAAGCAATGGAGGAAGAGTATGGGTTTAACTGGTGTTGTCATTGATGTCAACATACTCATGTTGCATTAATGAGAAGGATTGGATGAGCTGTGTGCTGAGGATATTGAGAAAATTAGTCTCAATCAAGAACAGTGAAGAACAATGATGAAAACAAGGTAAAAGTCCAAGATAGGTTGAGGATCAGAGGATGCGGTTTAAAGGGTTTGTAGTTATAAATCTTGAGATGCTCCAGTCAAGTTTTCAGAGGTCCGTATGAAGATCTGAAGAAGTTATGGTCATTCAAATAGAACTGGCTCCGGCAGGTGTCCAGAGGTGACAGAGTGACACAGATAGGTCCAGTGAGGTCCGGTAATGCATTATACCATTCTACAAATTTGAGGGAGTGTTGAGGACATCCCTATGAACTATCAAATAGATTGGTTCATGGTTTGAAGGTTCAAAAGAGCCTTTTCATTTGTGACAGTGATGATAGACTATGTTCTTGAAGCTCCGGATGAAGGAGAGAAGAATTCCAGTAGGATGATGCAATGCGGATGTTCTTGGTGATTCAGGGAAGGTTATGATGATCATTGGATCATGTCTAGTTCATGTTGGTGGTCCACATTGAAGTTAGAGTTTGTATTTGAAGAATAACCACCAGATATTGGTGTTCTTCTTTAGACTGGCCGACCAGATGTATTACACGTCTTGCAGATGTTGTTGTAGGTGTTTGTCGACTTAGATGATTGTTCCTAAGTCAATTCCTTGTATAAATAAGGGATTGTGAAGTCATTTTGAAGTGTGTCTTGGTGTGATGAGTGTGTGGTAGCGAAGAAGAGTGTGAAAGGCAGAGCAGAAGTATTGGGCTTAAATAGAACTGATTCAAGCATGGTGAAGATGCTATTCTCTAGTTCATGAAGGTGATACTTATTTCTTTGTATATAATGTGTCTCTTGTAGGTAGTGAGCCTCTTGTGAGCAGTGTGCCCGGGCAGTGAGCCCTAATTGGCATGTACCATTTTGTTCTTTCTATTCTTCTAACAGAGAATACAATCTTAGGTTAATCACCCCGTGGTTTTCCCCTTAACCAGGTTTTCCACATCAAAATCTTGGTGTCTTATGTGTTGATATGTTTTTGCTTTTGATTTGAATGCATTATGGTTCATGATTAATATTCTGCTAATCACTAAAGAAGATTTAAGTGTTTAATTGGAGAAAAGTTTCACACAACTGATTCACCCCCCCTCTCAGTTCTGTGCCCTAAGTCTAACACAACAGTTGAGGGTTTATAAGTAAATAGAATTTAGCACTCCCCTACCCATCAAAGCTGAATCTAGAAATCCAGAAAGCATTTTTAGTGATTGGCATAGAATGCTTTATAGACCAAGCTATGGCAACAAAATCCTGCCTAAGAGAGAAGCATATTACAGAGAATATGAGAAGGTTGCAAACACTATTGGAGAATCTATAAAGGGACATTTGGCACAAAGGTGGAGCAATTTGTCTAATGAGCTAAAATAAGCAGAGCCTCACTCTTTGCAAAACTATGCTGTAGCATGTAAAAGAGTGGATAGATATATACAGATTGGGGGGACAAAGGGACAATTTTGGCTTCCCTTAATTTTCAAACCACCTATCCTATTGTGGCCTATACCATATTACAAGTTTTACCAGTATGATATTGTTGAAGAGGCAGAGATGGAACAGATTGAATAGACAACAAGGGTTCTATTGGCATCCTAACTTACGCACTACAAAAACTGATATAGGACAGCTGGCAGTTGTTAATTTCAGGGCATTGACCAAATAGAAGAACAACCCTTCCTCTGCTGGAGGACCAATAAAGTCTTAGGTTGGGGAGAGTGATGAGTCTAGTTTATGACTAAATTTTGTTAGACTTTATTATCCATTTTCTATAGTTATCATAGACTTTGGTACTTAGATCTTGATCTTTTCATGACATTTTCTCAAAATCATAAGATGTTGGGCATAGGTTATTTCCTATAATCTTTAATGACATTAACATGCTATATGAACTATCTATGTTAATTTTACATGTGGTTAATGAATGTTATTCTAAGATAGTTACAAATATACAATTATTGTGCGTACTAATATTTTTATGTGTTATAGGGAAAATTGGATAATATTACAATGAATCATAAACCCAATAACTCAATGGAATATGCAAATAACAAAGATTTAAACAAATAAACAAACTTATAGAGCTTTGTTACCTCATGGCTTCCATTGTTCGCCTAGTCTCGATCGATCTTTTGTGATGAATGTAGCCCTCAGGAAGCTTGCTTCCTTGCTTTGTTTCCTCAAGATGACGATGGAGAAATGACTAAGATATTTATTGTATTAAAGATGAGCTTCAATACAATATAGGATGGATAATCAATAATGTGAGAGTGGGGGTGCCAAGGGCATGCTATGGATTCTGCAGAGTAACCTTACTTGAAAGCTTATTGATGTGAAATGGAAGAATAGAGGGGTATTTATAGACTTGTGTGAGAGAAGATCAATGGTGAAGAAATAAGAAGATCAATGGTAGAGGATGTTTGAGAGAACGTGTGCAAATAAAAAGAAGACATGTGTCATTCAAAAAGTTGCTTTGTTTGAGTTAACTACTTTCTTGATGAGGATGAGTTTTGATTTCATAAATTAGAATATATTTTTCTACTTTAAGAGTTTGTTGATAAAATAAGGTTGCTTTAAATCAGTTAACTTAGCTTTTGCTTTTGTATGACAAGGAAGATTTATTTTTAGAAGATTTGGAAGATAAGAAAGCAAATTAAATAAATAAATTTATTTAATTGTTTGTGCAAGATTTAGAAGAATAAATAAAATATTTGATTATATTTTATTTTTGGAGACTTAGATTTTAATTTAAATAAATTTGCATTTTATTTAAATTTGGAAGAATGAATGATTTAAATAAATAATTAAATTTATTTAATTTTTTGGAAGAATGAAGTTGATATCGATGAAATTAATTAAATAAATGTAATTTATTCAATTAATGGGAAGAAAATGAATCAAATAAATAAATAAATTTATTTATTTATTGATAGAGAAATATTAAGATGAAATAAATATTTAAAATATTTGTTTAGACAGAGTCATGTCATTTTTAGGTGTATACATTATGCCCCTCTTTGATGTAATGTGTTTTATCACATTGTTTCAAAGAATAAGAATTTTTGACAATGACACATGCCCCAGTTTGCCCATGGCACAAGTTTAACAACATGATGCCCCCTCGGGAGATTGGATGGGAAAAAGGTAGAAGGCATGAGATGGACAATCTCATGAAGTAGAAAGTTTAAAACGGGTTAGATTGAAGAAAACAGGACATGGTTTGGAGAAACAGGCATGTGAAGTAGTCACAGTTGTCACATAGTCATCTATGGTTCACTTGCTATATATAGGAGTTGCATCCACAAGTTCTATTCATTTGCACACTTGTCCTTAGTTGATTTGTCCTTGGGAGCTTAGGAAAGTAGAGGAGCTAGAGCAGTCGACAGAGATACGGATATTCTACACGAGGAGCACCATTTTGAGTGAGTTCGACGGTTCGATCGGCCACTCGAGGTAGGACCGCCGGTATGTAGTTTGACAAAGCTCACTTAAAGTTGTTTATTAGGGAAATAAATGCTAGGGAAAACTTAGTTAGGACAAATGTGCCGAACTGCAGTTTGGTGCATATGCACCCTGAAATGGTGCATATGCTGAGAAACAATGCATTTGAATGATCTTTCGGCGCATATGATGAATCTGCACATATAGGATAGGAATCAGTGCATTCACTGCAGAACCGCACATTTGACACAAGAAATGGCGTATATGCCAGAACAACGCATATACATCAAGGAATGGTGCATTCACAATGAAGAGGTACATCTGATATGATTTGACGTATTGGCTACCTGGTTCGGCGCTTTTGCACTAGGATAGTCAGCTGACTTAATGAAATTAACTCAATTGGCACCTTGATCGATGCGTCAATTGAGCAATCTCTGAGATTGCCGAGAATCTATTTAAGACATGATATGTTATTTTGATTAGTTTTGATATGTTAAGTTAGTGATAGGATAGTTTGATTACTTTGAGTAGGTTTGTTTGGATATGGGTTTTTCCTTGACGGTATGCTTTGCTTGGTTACAGGAGGACATTCGTGATATTTTGATGTCATGGTAGCAATTCCCTTTACCACTGTTATAGCGGTATATGCTTACAGAGATGGACCACGAGGCTCTTGGTGTAATGGGTCTGGATTATGTTTGTTTCATGCTCGAGGTTCACGTGAACCTCGGTCTATTATGGTTACGCAGGAGTTATTTCCTATCACAATCTGGGAAAGGTCGAGTACTGGAGACATGTGCCAGATAATGTAGATGTAGTTATCTGGCTCCCATACCTAGACTGCGAGGTATGGGAGGATGAGGATGATGAGCTGCCGTATTGTTTCTAGACTCGATGGCTCATTAGCAAGACGTGGTACATACTAGAGTGTCAGATTGTTAGCAGAGTGCAAAGGTAGTTTGGTAGAGTATAGGGTAGGCCATAGGGGCAGGCTTGATTTGTGAGGACCCATGCAGAGAGAATGAGGTGGGCTCTAGTGGCATCTTATGAGGAGGTGCTAGTAGACTTTTGGCAGATCCCTTATGCAGCTTGGCTGATGAGGAGAGAGATAGTAGATGCAGGGATGACTCCAAATTATGAGGAGTGGTTTGTCGCTCATCCATTTCCTAGATACTCAGGACCTGAAGAGCTAGCTCCTAGCATAGACAATGAGGATGGGGCTGATAGGAGGAGGAGATGGAGGAGGGGTGGAGGGGGTCAGGGAGAGGGAGATGATGGTGGGGATGGAGGGAGAGGAGGAGGCAAATTGAGATAGAGGAGGAGGTCCGAGGAGGGACTTGTTAGTGCTCGAATCGGTAGAGGGTTTGCCAGTTCCAATGCATAGGTAGATTCAGTCAATAGATATGGGAGGTTGTGTGAGCTGCCTCCCCTTCACTTCTGGTTCTGCTGCACCAAGGGGGGTATCCTGATAGCCAAAGATTTGACCTTGACTCGCCCAATGATAAAAAGATTTAGCTTTACAATAATAGGCATAATACTCTCATATTTGGACCAAGATTTGCATGATAGATCACAAGTTTGGCAACACTCTTGGACATATCTAACTGGTTATGGATAAGAGTATGCAAGGGTCCTAATCCTACTCCTACAACTAATAGATTGGAAATATGGAATGATTTGTATTAATGTTTAGATGCAAGATAGGGGGTTTTGGATCATAACTACTAATCTAGAAGCAGACCAATGAGTAGCTCAGGGCAAGGATTCAACTAGACGTATACAAGAGAATGGCTTGCAACTGGCATACAAGTTTCAAGGGGTCAGGACTAGTATTTGCCTTACAAACACCACCCCCAAAAAATGCCCAAGTCTTCAACAACCTTGAAAATGAGTAACACAGTCCTTCATATATAGCAGGAATGTGTACTCAGCATTAATTACAAGGCATTTCAAAATTTCACCAGATACAATGCACCACAGAATGGCACTCAAATCATTGATATTCTAGGCAGAAAGAAGGAAGGGAGCAGGTGAAATCAGGGTCTGCACCACTGCTTGAAGATTTTCCATTAAAAATGGTGGTTGGCCTGTCCATCATGGACCCAAACCTCTACAAATGTTGCCATCAATGCCAACCTACCCGTGGCCCTCTTGGAAACGTAACTAACTACGTACTTCTAAAGTTTTCCTGCTCAAAAAATAGCTGTAGAGACAAAGGAAATCCATCGCTGAAAATCTTTGAAATAGAACCGTCGATTTCCCCCATTGCTGAAATCCATGGCCTCAAAACACTTTGAAAAGTTGCTAGCCAATGAAACTGTGCCACATGGGCACCTTTTTCCTATCACAGACCTTTCCAGCAAACATACAATCACCTTTTTGCCTTTTTCGCCTTGTATATGCAAAAGAACATGCATATACAAACAACTGCCTACATACAAAGCGCGGACCCCAAATATTTATAAAACAAATTGAAATTGTAATCGGGTCCTACCTTGTACATCTCTCTTTGCATACAATGCTTTGTATACGTGCATATACATTTTCCTCATACATACAAGGCGCGAACGTCAGTCACTCATGAGTTGGATTGAAACAATTTTCAAATCTGGGCCTTGTATCTCGCCTTTCTTATATATCGGCACATACAAGTGCAAATATACAAGTCGCAGATTCCAACTCATTTATCAGCTAGATAGGAAGACCTTTGGAATCCAGCTTGTATCTTATCCAATGTATATTTCCTTTGTATATCGCATATACAAATGTGATATACAACCCGCGGACTTTAAAATCCATCTACTATGACATATTATCCTTCCACGTCTGGGCCTTGCACATTAATAATGTATGTTCCCTTGCCTACTACTTGTATGTCACATATACATTGTGACTTGTATGTCAGAGATACAATGACCCTTGTATCTTTTCATTGTATATGCATCGGCCAATGCATCTTTCCATTGGACATCTGCTTGTATCTTTTCTATTGTATCTAGCCATTGTATGTGGCGAATGTATATTGCACTTGCATCTTGCACATACAAACCCCTTTTACATACAAGAAAGGAAACTTTCCTAGAACATGCGATATACACTCTCCCTTGCATGCTTAGAAATGCATATTTTCCTTTGTATGTAGCCGTTGTATGTCTAAACATATAGACCCGATATACAAGCAAATCAACATACAACTGCAGAATATTCTCAGAATCTACGATAGATTCCCCAAATGTACATGCAAACCCAGTATGCATACAAAGATGCATACAACCATTTTTTACCATTTTCAAAGGCCAATTGAGAATTTCTGCAAGCCCGCCAATGTATGTTTGCATTTGCACATACAAACCCCTTTGTATATACAAAGATACATGCATGCAACTTAATTTTTTGTACTTTTCAACTGCAAAGGCCAAAAGACTTAGAAATTTTGGATTTTTTGGGAAAGTGTCTACATATTTAAATGCTTGAAACCTGAATGTTTATGCAGGCACTAACATTGGCTCCGTCTGGGGACGCATGCCTCTCACAGGCATGGTGAGAACCATAGATCTCTGGGATACATACCAGTCCCTATCCGTTGGGCATAGAGTCAAACACATACCAACCTGCATCACAAAACACACTTTTTAAAATTTACTTGGCGGCCCAGGGCCACCAAAAAGGAAAAACCAAAATTTTCCTTTGTCAAATACTTGATTTTCTTTTTATTTCTTCAAATGAAGCCTGAAAGCATTTAACCATTTGCAGCACCCAACATTGCAATTGATTGTGCTGCTGCCCATTTCTCTTTCTTTGACAAATCTACAACAAGCTTCATCAGCATACATTATCTTCAGCTGTAGAATGTCATCATTATGTGAGTCACTGATGTTTCTTGGAAAACTGACAGACTCACATGAAACAAATGAATCCACATTAGAATTTCACCCTTCTTCAAAAAATAAGGGCTCCTCTGTATTAAACAAACAATATTCAGGCACAAGCAACATCTCATAATCAAATTCATCTTTATAATCATTCAGATATTCATCATCATTGTGCTCAGTAATTTTATCATTAATGTCCACCTGGAATGTCTCAAAAGAAGGCATAAATAATTTAGAATGTAGCTCTTCACTAAAAGCTTTGTAGTCACCCGTGCAACCAACACTATCCCCATCTATATCAGCATGAACATCTACAAGCTGTCTATTCACATCTAAATAGTGACCTTATTTTTTCTCTTCAACAATGCACTGATAGTCAAAAGTGAATTTTTTGACCTTTGCTTCATAGAGGTGGTCAGAATCTTCAAGGAAACATTCATATTCAGTGTCCATATATATTTCATCATCTGAAAGGCTCACACATGCATCTGAATGTTGACAGTCACTAACATATTCACTATCATCCCTTGAAACAACATCTTCTATATTCAGAGTGAAGCTCTGCATATCCACTTTATACAAATAATCAAGAATAACTGGGATATGCCTATCACTGCAAGACACAACTTCATGTATATCTTTCATTTGATCATTTGAAAGGTATTTTGCATCTGCAGGCTTCTCTTTTGGAGGTTGATAACAATCTTTGTCTTCACTATTAAAGGATGTGCCTACATTTTCTATAACATCTGTGTATGAGGAAAAATCGATTAAATCTAAACTAATAAAACTAAAAAACCAATCACATAAAGCGAACCAATCTAAGTAAAAGCCATTATCATAAAATCAAAGTAAAAATGAAAGCTCTTACCAAAACCTGTATTGTTCCCTTTTGGAGAAGTGTGGATTGCTCAATCAAGTTGCGAAACCATAGCTGCAACAAGCAAGTAGTGTGCTTAATATGCTCAAAGATCAATGTTAAGAGATCGTAAAGTTGCTGAATCGACGCATTTTGTATGCTCAAAGCGCTGTTAAGTATGCCTGAGAATAAAATCGAAGAGAGAGGTAATGAAGGAGATGAGGGGGGTTTATATAGATTTCAATGAAGATCGATCAACAGTCCAGATAATTCAGAAGAATCAACGGAGGAGAATAGTTGAGGAACGTGCAACGAATGAAAAGAAGACAAGTGTCTTACTTTCTTTTGCATGAGAGGAGTTATCAAGAATAGAAGAATGAGTTAAAGCAATTAATAGAATGTAATGATCAGTTAAGTGATTTACAACAAGAAGAAGAGATTTGCATGAGAAAAGAAGATATTTTGCTTTATTAAATATAGAAAGCTTGAGTTATATTAGAGATAAGTCAAATTTAGATAAAAACGCAACTTAAATAAAAAATTGATTTATTTAAATTTAGAGAAGATATTTTTGGAAGAAATAATTAAATAATTGGAATTATTTAATTTAGAAGATTTGGAAAGCAAATTAAATAAATAAATTTATTTAATTGTTGTGCATGATTTTGGAAGAACAGAAGATTATAAATAAAATATTTGATTTTATTTATTTTTAGAGGATTGAGATAATTTAAATAAATTTGCATGATTTATTTAAATTTAGAAGAACAATTGATTTAATTAAATAATGTAAATTATTTAATTGTAGATAAGATAGAATTGTGATGAATTAATTAAATAATTGGATTTATCTAATTAATGTAGACTTGAATTTTGAAAAAGGATGATGATTTGATTAAATAATTAAAATTATTTAATTTTGGAAGAATAACAAAGGAATTTATTTAATTAATGTTGAAAGTATGTGATTTAGAAGAATTTGGTCAAATTAATTAAATAAATTAGATTATTTAATTAACGTGTGAAATGCAGGTGATTAGACAGATTATGAAATGCCAGTGATGTGACAACTTGGTCATTTTAGGGTGTCTACATTTTGCCCCTCTTTGATGCAATGCAGTTTATAGCATTGCGTCAAAGAAATTAATTGTTGAAGGTGATACAATTTTTATTGATTCCCCAGTGTAGGTAGTTGCCCCAGCGTATGCCCCCTCGAGCGGGAAGACAGGGAAGCGACAGAGGAACGATGTTGACGCTTGACTAGAAGAGTACATGACCAGGTAGGAGGAAAACTAGAAAGGGGTGGGAAGAGAAGAAAACATGAGGGAGGGATGCTATAAATAGGTCCCATGGGGACCACAATCCTCATTTGCACCCTAGGAGTTTCTAAATTTAGAGAGTAGAGCTTCTAAACTAGGTTGAGTGGAAGGAGCAGATAGCGAGGAGAGATGCTGATTCCAGCGCACAAGCATCGGGCGGAGTTCGTGCGGACATACAGGAGGCCAGCGGGAGCTCCAGCAGTGGTAAGTGGTCGAAAACCCCCTTGTATTTTGTCATTTAGGGTGATTTTAGGGCTAGGTTTATGGAGAGTTTGCATGTCAGCCAAAAGTGCTTTAGCATTGCGTGGTGCGTGTGTAGGCAGTTTAGGTGCTTTTGGCGCGCCGCAGCGCATATGGTAGGAGGGTGCAGCACGGTTGGTAAAATCAATGCACTTTTGGTGATTTGGATTAGTGCCATAGTGCGGTTGGCAAAATACTGTAGCGCATTTGGTATAGTGGTATAGCGCACTTGGTAGGGCAGGCTAGCGCGATTGGTGGGGAAGTGGAAAAATCGTGTTGCTTTTGGTAGTGCAGAATGGCGCAGTTGGTAGATGGGTGCAGCACTTGTGGAAAACAAGGTGCATTTGGTAGAAAAAGCACAGCGCATCTGGATAGACAGTGCGGTGCGTTTGGCAGGGAGGTATAACGCATTTGTATATAACAAAGTGCTTTTGGTTAAGTAGAAGAAAAGTTAGGGTTTAAGTAACAAGGAGGCCGATCCTAGGTTGTAAAAGGGGAAAGGGATGGTTGGGGGTTGCATGGCATAGAGAAGAATAGAAGAATGTAGGAATTTCGGTGATATGGTATAGAAGAACTGACAAGTGGTTTGTTTATGGATGCAGAGTATTTTGCCACTGCTAATGTCGTGAGAGCGACACCACGCGATTGCACACGAGGTAGTGTAGCTGACCTAGGAGGAGGACGCATTCCTGGAGCATGCGGGACTATGGCACATTGCACATTTGACACACATTAGGGCAAATCTTGCCCTAGTGATAGCAGTGGTGGAGCGATACCACAGCGAGACTTCGTCATTCCACTTTCCGACAGGGGAGGCGACAGTGACGCTGGAGGACGTGTACCGGATCCTACGGATTCAGATTGATGGTGATATAGTAGACTTTGACCCAGTACGGGGCGAGGCAGGCATGGTAGAGGTCTTTTGCACAGATGACCTATGGATAGATGATGGGGAGATTCGATGGGCAGATGTCCTGAGACTCTGCGACAGGATCAGATGGATAGTGGCATCATTGATTGGTGGCTTCCTATGTCTAGACAGGAGATCTAGAGGATTATCAGTTGGCTGGGGTACGGTGCTATCAGGGATGTTCACACATGGTAGACAGTATGCATGGGGCCCTTGTGTGTTGGGACAGTTGTATCATGACATGCACCATTGTGTGTATAGGAGAGGCAGGAGCCTCTTAGCAGGGGTGACCTTATTACAGGTATGGGCATGGGAGCATATTCTAGTGATCCGACCCATGGCACAGCGCCATCGAGATAAAGGTGAGCCCTATGCATTTTTATATGATGGGGTGATTACACACTGGAGGATGGGGTCGGTGAGCCACTGGAGGCAGCAAATCAACGAGATGGACCTATTTGTGTGGAGGCCTTGGCTACTATGTGAGGAGTGGGATGACGAGCATGAGCAGCTCATGTATTGTAGACAGGCTCGTTATCTATTCAAGAGACGGACAGATATGATAGAGAGGTACCTGCCAGAGTGAGTTCTTAGGTAGTTTGGATTACCGCAGGGACTAACAGTGGGGGAGGCCACACATGCCAGGACGTGGAGGGAGGTTGGAGACTAGGACGTAGAGATCCCAGTGGCTACAGCTTTGGTAGAGGTACGGGGACTTGTCCCTGTGAGATGGGATTGGGACTTTGGGCTGGCAGACCCAGGGATGCTGCCAGAGTACGATCAGTATTGGCAGACACAGGCTGATCAGATTGACTACGCCAAGTGTAGTAGGGGCAGTGGGAGAGGTACTAGTCCTTGGAGGAGAGGCTAGGATGAGACGACAGGCCCAAGCAGCCAGGCAGCAGGCAGGTGGAGGGGGCAGCGGCCAGCAGGCCGATGTGGAGATGGCGGAGGTAGTGGGCCCAGTCGTAGAGACTGATTTGCAGAGAGCCGAGTGACTGCTGCAAGAGGAGATAGCCCGGAGGACTCGATTAGAGCTCCAGATGGTGCGATTGAGGAGGGATAGGGATGCAGCGCGGGCGGAGGCAAGGTAGGCTGAGGCCATAACCCAGACACAGACACAAGTAGCCTCAGCAGCATAGACAGCCCTAGCACAGGTACAAGCATAGCTACAGGCCCAGGTGCAGGCATACACATAGCTACAGGCCCAGGTACAGGCACAGGCATAGGTATAGGTGTAGCCGCCTGCCGTACCAGCAGCAGACGCTGAGCAGCTAGCACAGGCCAGGAGAGAGAGAGACACAGAGGTACAGCTGCGGTTGACAACAGAGGCCACACTATTTAGAGTGAGGCTGGAGAGAGATGAGGCACACCGTGCACTGGGTACGGATCAGAGGACTCTATAAAATGAGCTCGTTTGGGTGCAGGGAGAGCTAGTATCAGCTGGCAGGGAGCTAGAGTACTACAGGGGTATGTATGTGGGCGCGGTGCCAGCGGCATTGCGAGAGCCAAGTTACAGAGATAGGAGCAGATCTGGGGCATCCAGATCCCGTAGAACAGGGCAGTCAATGTCCTCAGTGAGAGGACCATTTTTACCACCAGGGGGAGGAGGAGGAGCAGTAAGGGGACCTCCACCGAGCACAGGGGGAGGACAAGGGCCATAGCAAGAGGGTAGCTCTACCCACTAGGGCATGCACATTTGTATATTTGTATCACATTTGTTCCATACTCATATCATGATGGACACTTGTACATTGTACCATTTTTATCATTTTGGACAGATGCCTACGTGCATTCTGATGTATATTTGGTGGGCTCTTGATAGCCTTGATGTACTATTTTGATGTATATTTGGATGTATACACATTTTGTATTATTGATGTAGACACAGACATTTTGTATTATGATGACCATTACATGATATATATGATGATCTATTCAGCTCACTGTTGTTCATGCTTTTGTGTATGCATTCCTTGATGTCATGGATGTGATGATATGTATGTATGATGATGGATTCAGGTGATGACATATGTTGCTTATATGATGCTTATAGATATATGATGATAGAGATATATGATGATATAGATGTGGTGACTAGTGATATCTGACATGTGGGTTTTGCAGATATGCACCAGAGAGGAGAACAGGAGGAGATGGAGATAGAGACTGTTGATTGATTACTACAATGAAAATGATATATAGGTTGTGAGAGTGGATGAATGAGCTTGTTGCAATGGTTTCGCATTTGTATATAAAGATCAATCCTTATTTTGATATAGCACATGGATAGTTCACCACCAAGGTATAAAAGACCAAGGTGCAGTAATATCTGAGTGTGTGGACGTTGACTGGACAAGCAAGTGGTTTGAACTTAGATCCTTTAGACATAATATAACCTTGTTGGAATATGTGAGTGAACCATAGTCTTGAACATAAAATAAACTTCAATACATGTAAATGCAAGAAGAGTATTAAATATGTAAGATGCTAGGTCTTAACACACACAAGATAACTAGAATGCTAAGAAAGATACTAAAAATCATTCCTCAAACACGGCACACAGAAAGCAATGACAATGCCCCCAATCCATACTGCATCACAACATACCAAGATTATAGATAAATCAAGGTAGTCTTGAATAGGTATTGGAAAAGGCACAAAAGATAAACCATAACATAAATTGACTGACTTACAAAGTAAACATACAGCCAACATATTCTCTTGCCAAAGAGGTTGCTCAGGATAGATTGGATAGGAAAGACAATAGCCTTATCGTAGGAAATCTGTGTCTATTAAAGGGTGCTATCTACCTAAGAAGACAATGTCTCGTTGCAGGAAATGCCACATGTCGCAGGAGACGCGTGTGTTGGTCTCGACAATGGAACACTTCGCAGAAGACAAGCCTGTGGATCTAGGGCTTTGGTTAAGCGGGACTTAGCTGATGTTGGCAATCAGAATGCAGGACAGTAGATGACTCTAGAAGTAGGCCTCTTTGCTTCAGGTTTGTTAAGGACCTTTGCTTTGAAAGGATGCGCTAGCTGGCTGCTTGAGATAGTCAAGTTGAGGTGAAATGGATTTTGACAAATGGAAGACTAGAAGGATGACAGTGTTAATGGATTGGGGTGGGTGGAGAATGATGGATCATGTGTGCCTGAGTATTGGATACATCCTTCATATTCTAGACTTCCTACATACCCTGTATCCATGGGATCAAGGCACATGATGATGAAAGATGAAAGTGATAAATATGTAGTTCTGGACAGAGTGATGAGATGGGTCAAGATGAAGAGGAGGGGATCTTATGTACCTGAGTACTGGAAACTTCCTTCATATTCTAGGCTACCTACATACCCATATCCATGGGATCAAAGTACCTTAAGATTGAGAAGAAATGATATGTAGTTCTGGTTGATGTGATGAAATGGGTCAAGGTGAAAGGAGGGGATTTTATGTACCTGAGTACTAGAAACTTCCTTCGTATTCTAGACTGCCTACATACCCATATCCATGGGATCAAGGTACCTTAAGATTGAAAAGATGATAATATGTAGTTCTGGTTGGTGGATGATGTGGGTCAGAGTGTTTTGAGAAGATAACAGCCTTATCGTAGGAGCGATGTGTTCGTTAAATGGTGTTACCTGTGGAAATGAGAAAAGATTGAAGAGCGTGCTGCAAACCATGAACAAGGAACCTCCCCTAGACCTAAGTTAAGGAAAGAGTTGCCCCCATTCTGGTAGAGGAAACTATACGGGTGACTGCTGAAGAAGACACCTAAAGCTTTGACCTAGGACAAGATAGTGTTAACTGTAGACACAGATCAAGATGTGGGATGATGACGAGGGACATTGACAAATTTTCAAGCTATACTAGATAGGGAGATGGAAATGCAAACAAGGTCAATGGTTGTATTATGGATGGATGGAAAGGCATGCTTTGAACTAGACAAGGAGTGGACAGGACTCGATAGACGATGGATGCTGACTCTACACATAGCGCCTGTTTACCAGGTTTTTCACTATGGTACTTATCCAAGGCGCCTGTTTGCCAGGTTTTCACCAGAGGACGAATTTTTTTAGATTTTTTTTTTTTTTGGAATACTCTGAGGATCAGGCATAGAACTTCTTGAGATGGACACTGTTAAGTGGCTCATCTAGAGGCATTTTGTCAGGTGTAGCTAAAGTATAAGCTCCTAATCTATATACTGCTGTCAAAATAAAGGGGCCTAACCAATTAGGCTCAAACTTGCCCTTCTTTTCTCGATCTGCTTGATTTCTCTGATTCTCCTTAAGTACAAGATCACCAACTTGAAACCGTCTTTCTTTGATCTTTTTGTTGTAATTATGCCGGAGGCGGTTTGGATAGACATGGAGATGATTAAGTGTGGCAAGGCACCTCTCATCTGGTAGTTCAAGCTTAGCTAATCTGGAAGTGCGATACTCCTCTCCGCCGATCAGGTATTGCATGGAAACTCTGAGGGATGGGATCTCGACCTCTATAGGTAGGATGGCTTCAGAGCCATAAACCAAGGTATATGGTGTGGCACCAGTTGGTGTTCTGATACTAGTGCGGTAGGCCCATAGGGCAGGATTGAGTTGCAAGTGCCAATCACGACTAGCTTCATTGACTGTTTTCTTGAGGATTTTGAGAATGGTTTTATTGGAAGCCTCAGCTTGGCCATTACTCTGCGGATAGTAGGGAGTTGAAAAGTTATGTTGGATGTTGTATTGTGTGCATAAGGCACGGACATCTTGGTTCTTGAATGGTCTCCCATTATTAGTGACAATGGCTTGGGGAATACCATACCGGCATATGAGTTAGTTTAGGATAAACTTAGCTATTCGCTTATCGGTGATATAGGTCATAGGAATGGCTTCCACCCACTTCGTGAAGTACTCAGTGGCAGTAATGATAAACTTGTGGCCATTAGAGGAGGAAGGGTGGATTTGTCCTACGAGGTCGAGACCCCATTGAGAAAAAGGCCATGGAGTTGTCACAGGTTGTAATTCATGAGCTGGTGCGTGAATCAAATCTCCATTCTGCTGGCATTGTAGACACTTCTTAGCAAACTGTGCAGCATCTTGCTCTATTGTAGGCCAATAATAACCTGTTATGAGTATCTTCTTAGCAAGATTAGGACCGGTAGAATGTGTGCCACAAACACCTTCGTGTATGTCTTGTAAGGTAGCTTCAGCTTCTTCCACGTTAAGACATCGTAAGAGGATACCATAGAGACTTCAGCGATATAGTGTACCACCCAGAATGATGTAACGAGAGGATCGATGGATAAAGGTTTTGCGTTGGGTGGATGATAGGTCAGGGGGAAAGGTATTGTGTTTGAGGTATTCATAGATATCTTCATACCATGGGGAATTGGGACCAACAAGTTCGCAGATGATTTCTATAACAGGAACGTCGATGGCGGGTATCAATAATTGCTCGATCAAGAATTCACACTTCTGTGTATCTGCAGGCATGTCAATCAGTGACCCTACAGAAGCCATAGAATCTGCAGCTTTGTTATGCTCTCTTGGAATTTGCTCAAATGTGATGCTAGAAAAGTGTGGTTTGTAGGCATCCACTAGTTGCTTGTAGGGGACCAACTTTTCATCCGTTGTTTGGTATTCATCTGTGACTTGGCAAATGACTAACTGTGAGTCTCCATATACTTGTAATTCTGTGATGTCCCATTGAACTACTGTATTGAGACCTATAAGGAGTGCTTCATAGTCGGCTATGTTGTTGGTGCAAGGGAATGCAAGCTGATATGACTTTGGAATGTAGTCATTCTGAGGTGTAACAAATAAGATGTCGGCTCCTGATCCATGCTGTGTGTAGGAACCATCAAAGTATAACTTCCACATTATGGAGTTAGAAAGAGTGAAGAGATTTTCATCAGGAAAGTTTGCTACCATAGGATGTGTATCTTGCATAGATGCTTCTGCTAGTTGATCTACGAGAGCTTGTCCTTTGATTGCTTTACAATCCATATATTCAATGTTGAACTCACTAAGGATCATGACCCACTTATCTAGTCTGCCTGTGAGAGTTGCTTTTGCTAGTAGATATTTCAAGGGATCAATCTTTGCTATCAGATTTGTATGTTGGTTCAGTATGTAATGCCGCAACTTTTGGGAGGCGAACACTACTACTAAACAAGCTCTTTCCATTGGTGAGTAATTGAGCTCATATCCCACCAAGGTTCTACTAATATAATAAATGGCATGCTCCTTTCCTGATTCATCATTTTGTGCTAGAAGGGCCCCTAGGGCTGAATTTGTAGTGGAGATGTATAATATCAAAGGTTTTTCCGCAACTGGTGGAACCAATACAGGAGGTGTAGCCAAATACTCTTTAAGCTGATCAAATGCTACTTGACACTTGTTGTCCCATCGAAATGAGACATCCTTTCGGAGAAAGTGTTGAAATGGTTGACATTTATTTGCTAGCTATGAGATGAAATGCCTGATGGATTGCAACCTTCCCTGAAGGCTCCTTAGTGCTTTAAGGTTCTTGGGTGGAGGAAAGCTAAAGTGTGTTTGATTAGGTTGCGATGGCAGCACATAGCTTTGGGAAACTTGATGTTGGGAATGTTGAGAGTGGCTAGGCAATGTATGAAAGAAGTTGAGCGAGGATGAACATTGTGGAGGAGGGGCATAGGTAGAAGTGATTTGCGATGGTTGGGGTTGATTGAGGATGAGAGTAGAAGAATGTTGTGGTTGGGGTTGCATGACTCTAATTGGTTGAGAGACATGAAGGTGTGATGATATAGGAGGTGGCATTTGTTGAGACCCTTGTTGCATGGCTACATAATTGTTCCCCGGATTGTAATTTGGTGGGAAACCTTCGCGTGATGGGGTAACCAAGATTCCACTTGCAATTGGTGTGGACACTTTAGAAGGTGGTTGCATATTCGATCGAGCTAAGGTGGCTTTCTTAGCTAACTCTGCTTGTCGTTGGAGAGTTTCTTGTTGGTTTTTATAGATCGCCATAGGAGTCAAAAGTGGTGATACGGCTCTCTCTTCTATTGGGTTTTGAAAAAGGGGATTCCTATACTGCGAGCCTTGTGTAGGTAAGGGCGTAGTCACCATTGACATGGTTTGCACCACTTGTATGGTATCTTGGGTGTTGTTCTCCTTGAGAGTGGATAAATCAAAATCTTGAGGTAACTTGGCGCCTTGCTCTGCAAGCAAGTGAAAGAAATGATCTTGGTTCTCACTAAAGATTTTGTCAAAGGCGGCCACAATTCTAGGCTCTTGTATGATTTCATCAAGATCTTTCCCATCTACTTGAGAGGATTGACCTATTTCAAAGTGTCGCTCTTCTTGAGATGGGACTAAATCTACAGTATAACCTTAAGGGACAAAATCCTAAGGCAAGCCAGTGGTGTATTGCTGTGTACTTATCAAAGGGATCCTATCCTCTTGAGGATTGCTTGGTTGGTCAACGTGCGGCATGTTCAGAGAGTTGATTGGTTTTGTCGCGGGTGTACTAGGAGTAACCTTGGGAGTAGTGTTGAGACGACCTGATTGTGGTGTGCGAGGAGGCGACTTGCGTTTCTTAGGGACAGCTTGCTTGAACTTCATAGTTTGCTGGAGCCTAGTGGTTACCATGGAATACACTAGGACATAATGTAATGCTGGGATTCTGTGAGGTGCTTTGAGAAATGGACAAACTCTGATGCACAAAGTACTAGACTAAAAGCGCTATACTATTTGACCAGAGGCGCAGGACTATGCAACCAAAAGCTTGCTACTGTGATGCCAAAGGTGATAGACTGAGCTACCAAAAGTGAGTTACTGCTATGCCAAAGGCGAGCTATAGTGACCAAAAGTGAGCTACTATTATACCAAGGGCACTGAAGTAGAGTTTTGCCAAAGGCGAATTACTACTATGCCAAAGGTGATCTACTATACTACCAAAGGTGAGCTGTTGTAATACCAAGGGCGCTGAAGTAGTGTCTGATGTTTCAAAAAGGCAAAATTTTGATAGATTGTTTATGTTTCTGATTGAATTTGTTTGGCAAGAGAAAACACAACAAACAATGTTGGCACACACAAGGGACTGACACAACAGATAGTGTATGTTCGAGGCTCCAAACAAGCCCAATGTTTCCACAGGTATAAGATAATTGCAATCAATAACAAGCACTTTTTATCTCTAGAGACAAGGTTTCATTGCAGTAGATCAGCTCACAGCTTAATACTCCATCGATAAAAATATCATTCCATAAAGGTGTCAGATATTTAGTATCTTTGCGAGAGACGATAGGTAGGGATATCTCACCCTCCCTTTGGAAAGCTCAAGTAGGTCACAAGAGCTTTATGGCCAAGGGAATACTATCTCTTCTCAAGGGAGCCAATGGTGAGTATCTTAAGGGCTTAAATCGATTCCCCTTGTACTGATGATTACCGCAATGTTCGGAGGTAGGTCAAGTAGTCTCTATCTAGAATGGTTCTTAGTGACTTTGAGGGGCCAACGCCTTATGAGCAATGTAAAAAGCTACTAAAAGCTTTAACCAATCCTACTAAGAGTATCGAACACTTCGCTCAATGTGAAAATTATTTCTACAAAGAGCTAGTACACCTCTTTTCAGTTTGGCACCACAAGGTAAGGCTGACGTCGGTTAGGACTTGGCTTTCGCCTTATCCCTCTTATATAGTGGTTCAAAGGAAAACTCCGCTTAGGGTCATCCCTTTTGGATGAAGCGCAATCCAAAAGCAGGCCCTTCTAAAGGAAGTACAGAAATGTAAGAGCAAGCACGTCAAACAAAGGTTCAATTGTCCCGTTATAAGAAAAAATAAGGTGCAACTAAACTAGGCACACACACGTTTGTAGTTGTAAATTGTCCCTTATGAAATTGAAGTGTTTGGCATTCATGTCCATTGTCCCTTAGAAAATTGAGGTGTTTGTGCATACACGTCCATTGTCCCTTAAGAAAAGCAGTATGTTCCTAAGACTTAGATTGCAAAAAATGATTTGTTCAATTATCTTTTTAAGCATGCAATGTGTTTCTAAGACTTAGTGAGATAAATCAAAAGTTCTTCAACGCTTGTCCTGCATGAACATGTTAAAACCCCTATTTGCTCTGTGTGAGTAATAAGAAGCTGCAACAAGTGACTTAGTTCCACCAAAAATTCACAAGTTAGCAAAAAACAAATCAACTTTGACCAAAAGCGCTGCACTATCTTACCTAAAGAAACTTACTGTATTTCCAAAAGCACTGTGACACGGACCAGAAGCATTAGAGAATATTACCAGAAGCACTGAAAAATACATAGAAGTGCCATACTGTGCATCCAGAAGCATGATACCATTATGCCAAAAGCGATGTAATGTATACTAGAAGCGCCGTAGGATATAACCAGAAGCGCTGAAAAAGGTCCAGAAGCGCTTTACTGTGTATCCAAAAGCACGATTACCTTATACCAAATGCGCTGCATGGTCTTAGATCACAAAAAAATTAGCTTTTGTCAAAATAACTAGGTCAAAAATGGGATTTTATGGTTGATCTACTATTCTGAGCAATAATATCTGATAGATCTGAATCATGAAATCTAGAAAACTTAGAAAATGTATCAACACAATAGATTAACGCAAATACCGAAGATACCCCTAAAGAAAACAGCTTAGGAAGTATCAAAAAGTAGGTTTGAAAGACAAATACAACAGCTTGTCAAACAAATCAAAAAGATATGCAACGAGAAAACCCTGCAAAAACACAAAACAAAGTCAAAAACCTAATTTAGCCAAAAGCGCTTAACGATGCTGCCAGGAGCGCCGTTCTGTGCTACCGAAAGCGCCACTCTATGCTACCAGAAGTGTTGCAGTGCCCCCAAGGGTGCTATAATGTGCCTCCAATAGCGCTTTGAAATGTCGTTTGTGCTGTACCGTACTGTGACTTCAAAAAAAACAATTTCTCAAAGAAAAAGAGGGATTAGTGGGTCCCACCAGGTGTGCTAGAATGTGTATGAGGAAAAATTGATTAAATCTAAACTAATAAAACCAAAAAACCAATCACATAAAGCAAACCAATCTAAGTAAAAGTCATTATCATAAAATCAAAGTAAAAATGAAAGCTCTTACCAAAACCTGTATTGTTCCCTTTTGGAGAAGTGTGGATTGCTCAATCAAGTTGCGAAACCATAGCTGTAACAAGCAAGTAGTGTGCTTAATATGCTCAAAGATCAATGTTAAGAGATCGTAAAGTTGCTGAATTGACGCATTTTGTATGCTCAAAGCGCTGTTAAGTATGCCTGAGAATAAAATCGAAGAGAGAGGTAATGAAGGAGATGAGGGGGGTTTATATAGATTTCAATGAATATCAATCAATAGTCCAGATAATTCAGAAGAATCAATGGAGGAGAATAGTTGAGGAACGTGTAACGAATGAGAAGAAGACAAGTGTCTTGCTTTCTTTTGCATGAGAGGAGTTATCAAGAATAGAAGAATGAGTTAAAGCAATTAACAGAATGTAATGATCAGTTAAGTGATTTAAAACAAGAAGAAGAGATTTGCATGAGAAAAGAAAATATTTTGCTTTATTAAATATAGAAAACTTGAGTTATATTAGAGATAACTCAAATTTAGATGAAAAAAGCAAATTAAATAAATAATTGATTTATTTAAATTTAGAGAAGATATTTTTGGAAGAAATAATTAAATAATTGAAATTATTTAATTTAGAAGATTTGGAAAGTAAATTAAATAAATAAAATTTATTTAATTGTTGTGCATGATTTTGGAAGAATAGAAGATTATAAATAAAATATTTGATTTTATTTATTTTTAGAGAATTGAGATAATTTAAATAAATTTGCATGATTTATTTAAATTTAGAAGAACAATTGATTTAATTAAATAATGTAAATTATTTAATTGTAGATAAGATAGAATTGTGATGAATTAATTAAATAATTGGATTTATCTAATTAATGTAGACTTGAATTTTGAAAAAGGATGATGATTTGATTAAATAATTAAAATTATTTAATTTTGGAAGAATAATAGAGGAATTTAATTTAATTAATTAAATAAAGAGAATTTATTTAATTAATGTCAAAAGTATGTGATTTAGAAGAATTTGGTGAAATTAATTAAATAAATTAGATTATTTAATTAACGTGTGAAATGCAGGTGATTAGACAGATTATGAAATGCCAGTGATGTGACAACTTGGTCATTTTAGGGTGTCTACAACATCTTCTTCATGCTTATGCATCACATCATGACTACACATGCTATTCTGAAATATATTTCCCTCTACACAATCATCTTTCAATGTACATACTAGGAGAGCTGAAATATATTCACTTTGATAACTGTTTTGACAACTTGCAGCCATGAAACCTACTGGCATTCCATATTTTTAATTATTTTCAATATCCATAGCAAATTTGAAGGCCTGGTGAAGTGTGACCGGTTCTTTATCTCTTAATTTATAACTCATTTTCTTATCAAATGCAGCCAAATAAATTGTCAAGCACAATGCATTATTAGGTCTCATATATTCAAGGATTTGTTTGAGCAATTTAACAAATCTATGATTAAAGGCTGGAACCAGTTCCTCATCTTCATTTTGGATATTCATGAAATGTATGATCAATGAGGGTACATCAAACCTTTCACCAAACTACTCTAGGAATGTAATTTCAAAATCTATCCATGAAGAAACTGAACATATAGGCAGGTCTAAAAACCATACCCTAGCATCATCCTCTAATGACTGAACGAAGAGTCTCATTACTACATCTTTAGCCTTTACCTCAAAATCTTCTATCAAATTACAAAAAATTTGCAGATGTTTGTTTGCAGATTTAGAATTTAATCCACTGTATTTCGGCAAACATTTTCTAATCTTGTTGGGAATAACATTTGGGTAACCATATATTCCTTTGAAATTCAGGGTTTTACATCTTTCAATAAAAAATGGTCTTCTTTGAGGGCACAACCAGGATTGTTGCTCTAAACTCATCATTCCCTTTTTTTTTAAAATCAAAAGATGAATATCTAGAAATATGTTGTAGCATTGATAGGTTCAATCAACAAAGTCATCACCTCTCACAGAGAGGACAAAAATATCAGCATGACACTTTTGTTTTCTAGATTCATCACCCCAGTAGAGCACCATATGGTCATTTTTGGTATTGCTGCAACAACTTCACTAGAAACTAGATTTTCCAGCCTTCAAATCACTTGACTCTTCCCTAGCAGAGTCGCCATTTCTGTTAGTGCCCAAATCGGTAGAGGGTTTACTAGTTCCAATGCATAGGAAGATTCACCCAACAGATATGGGAGGTTGCGTGAGCTACCTCCCCTTCACTTTTGGTTCTACTGTACCAAGGGGGGTATCTCGATAGCTAAAGATTTGACCTTGAATCGCCCAATGATAAAAAGATTTAGCTTTACAATAACAAGTAGAATACTCTCATGTTTGGACCAAGATTTGCATGATAGATCACAAATTTGGCAACACTCTTGGACATATCTAACTAGTTATGGATAAGAGTATGCAAGGGTCCTAATCCTACTCCTACAACTAACATATTGGAAATATGGAATGATTTGTATTAATGTTTGGATGCAAGACAAGGGGTTTTGGATCATAACTACTAATCCAGAAGCAGACCGATGCCTATCTCAGGGCAAGGAGTCAACTAGACATATACAAGAGAATGGTTTGCAACTGGCATTCAAGTTTCAAGGGGTCAGGACTGGTATTTGCCTTACAAACACCATCCAAGACTGAGTATTTAGCTGCCTCTACTTATAAATATCCTAGCTGCCATACACTCTTCTCCATACTTAACCTAAAACAATTTAATCTATTCCTTGAATGGAAGTCAAAAGATTAAGCATGCAATATAGAGATACATACCCTAGAATCTGAGAAACCCTTAGCAACCAGATTCAAAAGAAGAGAATGCATAGAACACATGGAGATAGATAGATAAACACATGCAATAATGCATTTTTTATATAAAATGACATGAAACTGAACATATGTACAAGATGCATTCAGATGCAACTCATAAACTCCAACAGAGATAAAATAGCCAAGAAAATGCTCTGTCTTTCATTATTTTTCCCCCAAAAAATGCCCAAGTCTTCAACAACCTTGAAAATGAGTAACACAGTCCTTCATATATAGCAGGAATGTGTACTTAGCATTAATTACAAGGCATTTCAAAAAATTTCCAGATACAGTGCACCACAGAATGGCGCTTAAATCATTGAATGTTCCAGGTAGAAAGAAGGAAGGGAGCAGGTGAAATTAGGATCTGCACCACCGCCTAAAGATTTTCCATTAAAAATGGTGGTTGGCCTATCCATCATTGACCCAAACCTCTACAAATGTTGCCATCAATGCCAACCTACCCGTGGCCCTCTTGGAAATACAACTAACTACGTACTTCTGAAGTTTCCTGCTCAAAAAATAGCTACAGAGACAAAGGAAATCCATTGCTGAAAATCTTTGAAACAAAACCGTCGATTTCCCCCATCACTAAAATCCATGGCCTCAAAACACTTTGAAAAGTCACCAGCCAATGAAAATGTGCCGCGTGGGCACCTTTTTCCTATCACAGACCTTTCCAGCAAACATACAATCACCTTTTTGCCTTTTCCACCTTGTATATGCAAAAGAACATGCATATACAAATAATTGCCTGCATACAAAGCGCGGACCCCAAATATTTATAAAACAAATTGAAATTACAATCGGGTCCCGCCTTGTACATCTCTCTTTGCATACAATGCTTTGTATATGTGCATATACATTCTCCTCATACATACAAGGTGCGGACATCAGTCACTCATGAGTTGGATTGAAACAATTTTCAAATCTGGGCCTTGTATCTTGCCTTTCTTGTATATCGCATATACAAACGCGATATGCAACCCGCGTACTTCAAAATCCATCTACTGCAACATATTATCCTTCCACGTCCGGGCCTTGCACATTAATAACGTATGTTCCCTTGCCTACTGCTTGTATGTCACATATACATTGTGACTTGTATGTCAGAGATACAATGACCCTTGTATCTTTTCATTGTATATGCATCGGCCAATGCATCTTTCTATTGGACATATGCTTGCATCTTTTCTATTGTATCTAGTTGTTGTATGTGGCAAATGTATATTGCACTTGCATCTCGCACATACAAACCCCTTTTACATACAAGCAAGGAAACTTTCTTAGAATATGCGATATACACTCTCCCTTGCACACCCGAAAATGCATATTTTCCTTTGTATGTGTTACCTTTTGAGTCGCCCTTATTTATTTATTGGTAATATTTCCTCAACAAGAGCCGGTTTACTGTATTGTATTTTAGGTCATACCTTTGTTTCTTAAATCAACTCTTGATCCTTCAAATTTTACCCGTTTATCATCTTTGTAGGCAAGGTTACTTAAGGTTTGAACCTTTGAACCCGAACCATTCTCAAAGTTCAAGGTTCAAATGGTTCGATATGTCCAAAGCATCTCAAAAAGCAAGCTATTGTTCTGTATATCTTAAATGTCTTTGAACTTTTGGTTTGAACTTGAACCCTTTTCTCAATAGTTCAATGGTTCTACAGTCTAAGGTTTGACATTCATTTCCTTCTAACAAGTCATGTCATGTAGTTACCTTGCGTAATTAATGTATCGTTGAACCCTCTGCTCGTACTCTACAGTGAAGTTCAATGGTTCAAGGTTCAACGGTTCACTATCCCATAGTTCGAACCCCTTTTACAAAGCCACGTAACTTTCTGTTGGTCTAAGTAACCCTTGCATCTTTGAACCTTCATATTGAACCATATCTTAACAAGTTCAATGGTTCATGAGCTTAAGTTCCATATTTCCGTAAGTGAACCCTTTGCTCATCTATATGATCTAATTGGTATGGTCGAACCACCACATTGAACCATGTCCTAAAGGTTCAATAGTTCAATAGTTCAAAGATTTGGTGATTTTGGTCTCATTTATTCCCACGGCTTTCTAAGTCAAATTTAGTGGGAAAGTTGGAGGAAAATATGTCAGAAACTCATCATGAAACTGAAAGTTCTAATTTGGTGGAGGCTACAGATAATCATTATACATCATGATGGCGCGTGAATAATACTTGCTATTAATGAAGAGGTCAAAACTCATGTCTTTTCAAATATTTCTAGCACGTATTACTCTAAGTGATAATTATTCAATCTGGTTAATGCCATTGTTAACCAAGAACAAGCTGGATTCAGCAAGTAAACAAACTGTGCGACACAGAGGAGAATAACGCAGGAAGTGTAAGGTTCTTGTTACCCAAATTTCACAATGAATTCAGATATCTTGAAGGTGCTTCCAAGCCATCAATTGAAAGAAGCCCTACCACTAAGAGATCCAGAAGAGTCCTCACAGATATTTTACCCTCACGTGTTACCAGGTTGAGAACCAAAGGTAAAAGAAAGAAACAGGCTTCTAAAACAATAGTTGTTGATTTGAATTCAGAGGAAGATTCAGAAGAACCTATGGGTGACAAGGAGCTAAGTCCACATAGAACACAGGAAGTTGACACCAGGCCATAGTCAAGGGTCATTCTAGAGACCCCTAAAATATTAATGATTTCAAATGTATCCTCTGATGGATTAAACCCTGAGAAGACAACCTCAGCCCCTGCACCAAAGTGGCTAGAGAGTTCTATCTCCAACAAGAAAAAGGTAATCCCTTTTGTTGTCCCTTTAGAGGACATGGTGAACAAATGCTTAGGGAAAACACCTAAGCCTAAGAAGCTAAAGGTGACATCCAGAGTGGACATCGATCCAAGTACTAGAAACTAGAGTGCTGAGATAGCCAAACTAGTGACTGAGGAAGAAGTGCAGGATCCAATAGTGCAGGATTTCACTGTTGAGAGAGTGGATCTTGGTGCTACATCAAGAGCTGCGGATGTTCATCACCTCGAGGAATCAACCAAGAGGATAGTTAGTCAGAGTTGGAAAGATGAAAAGGATAAGAGGGAATTGAAGCAGACTCTTCGTTCAATGGCAGAGTACATCAATGCTATACATAATCCCAAACTGCAGTTGGTTTCACAATTCCCCCTGTCTTTAGACCCTAAATCACCAGTCAACCAAAAGATGCTAGATCAGGTTCACAGAAACAAGATGGTGGCAAAGACATTTGACAGTTGGTTGGATAGCATTGAGTAGAAAGGAACTGAATACATTCGTGAACTCAAGACCATATATGATCTGACTACTGCCACCACTAATGACCTTAAAGCATAGGTTGTTGTTTGGCTGAAAGATGAAGGTAAGTGGGTGACTGTAATAAACCAAATAGATGAAGTTCAGAAATATGGGCTGGCAAAGTTTTTGATAGAAAAGAGCCTAACTAGTTTGGACGAAGATTTAGTGTATGTGAACAAGAAAAATATTGAATGGAGGAATTCCATATCCTGGCAAGGACGCTTTGAACTTACAAAGTTAATTAAGGAGATAACAGAGTTCACTCAATCGCTGCAACATGACTTGCAATGTATTGATGTTAAATACATAAAAGATGATGGAAAACCAGTGGAAGATGTCGACGCAGTGGTCCAATATTTCAAAGATAAAATCATCTTCGTCAAAGAAAATGATAATATTTTAATTGAGGATTTCTCCCAGATTTCTAAAGTTGAGTCACTACTTTACCTCTGCATCGATGCACTTCCAGAACACAAAGAAAAACTTGGGAAAATGCGAAGGGAAAAGGAAGTTTGGAAGTCAAGAATGAAACATATAGGTATTCCCAACTTCTTGAAGATTCAGGAGTTTGTTGCAGCTTTTCAGGAGTGGAAGACCCAACGTGCTTCCTAGGCCACTGATGACAAATCTGGAGATGCAAATCCGTTGTCCCAGTCATGATCTCATTGACTCATTTTCTTTATTTTGGTTCCTCTTTTATGTTATTTATAGCAATTTTGATTTTTAAAATTAGTTGTTATAAACTAAATCCCATATGGGTCAGAGTTATGTTAACTCTAGGTTTGATTTACTTGAAGATATGATTAGGGCACTCATATATATAGCTTTTTAAAAATCTTTTTAGAGATATAGAGAGATGGAGAAAGGAAAAAAGGAGAATTTTAGCTGAACTATTTTATGGTTTTACATTATGTGATGATTGTCTGAGAAATTTTTCATCTATGAATGAGAAGAAGAAACAATTACTGCTTACTTAGATCTGTGAGTTTGAGAGTCTGGAATTAGATTTTTTGTGTGAAATCTCCTTTCACTTGGTAATTGCTCTTTCTTTGGATAGTTCGTCAAATGTGTTCTATTATTTATTGGTTCAGCAAATTCATATGTATGTGTTCATGTATTTGAATGTATCAAAAGTAGAATCTGTGCATTCTATTACCCACTGTTACTGCATAAATTTACCACATTCATAACATAGTTATGTATGAATGTCAGTTTGCCTTAAGTATTTTCTGGTTAAAAGTGCATTTGAATAGTTGAATAGATTAATTCATTGAAAATCTTAAAGGGAGCTGTACCTAAATTTAGAGGGGAACTAATTTAAAAAGTTCACCCATTTGTTGCTTAATTCGTTTGTTCTTCAAAAAGGGGTATAGAGTCAGAATAAAAGATTTACAGAACAAGGACAAACCTGTTAGCCAACAGTATGTAGCCGCTATATGTCTAAACATACAGACCTGATATACAAGCAAATCAACATACAACTGCAGAATATTCTTAGAATCTGTGATAGATTCCCCAAATGTACATGCAAACCTACTATGCATACAAAGATGCATACAACCATTTTTTACCATTTTCAAAGGCCGATTGAGAATTTCTTCAAGCCCGCTAATGTATATTTGCATTTGCACATACAAACCCCTTTGTATATACAAAGATACATGCATGCAACTAAATTTTTTGCACTTTTCAACTGCAAAGGCCAAAAGACTTAGAAATTTTGGATTTTTTGGGAAGGTGCTTGCATATTTAAATGCTTGAAACCTAAATGTTTATGCAGGCACTAATAGGACCTTTGAGACAACAACATGTTGTGTAGCTGTAAGATGTAGGGCAGAGCAGGTGCAGGCACAATAGGTGGTATAGTAGAGACAGATGCCGCCACCACAGCAGGTGGCCCAACAACAGGTGTAGGGACAAGAACAATAGGCCTCACAGCCTGACTTACAGTAATAGGCCATTACTACACTATAAGGTTAGGTGAGGCAGCTGAGGGCACACCTTAGAGCAGCAGAGTCTTAGAGAGAGGCAAAAGCAGGACATGTGTCAGAGATCTCTAGAAAGCAAGACTCAGCCTTGGCAAGGGTACAGACCATTAGAGTAGAGAGACATGGTAGTGGTAGCCCTAGGTATAGATGGTACTACTAGCTTTTTAGTCACATACGTGCAGCAGGCACAGGCACAGCTTGCACAAGCATAGGCAGAACTGGCATAGGTACATTGTGAGCTTGCCAAATCACAGGCTCAAACATAGTACTACAGAGGATTATACTATGGGGCTATGCTAGCAGACCAAGGTACACCTAGCTATAGGAGCCAGTCTATGGCTTCACAGAGGGCAGGTGGATCCTGATCTGGAGCTTTAGTGAGAGGCCCCCAGCAGTCAGGGGGTGACAGAGGAGAGGGCAGTGCAGGGAGCAGTGCTCCATGGCAGCAAGGTTCATGACATTTGTACCAACTTTTGGCTTTGTGTATACACATTTTTTATGGCTTAGATAGCCTGATATGTATATATTTGTATTATTTTGCCTGAGACATGTATCATTATCCTTTTGTACTTTGTATATACTTCATGACATGACTCTGAGAGATGGATAGATATTTTGATATATTGTACATTTGGACATGTTTTATGCTTATATGATTATGCAGCTATTGATGTTCTACATGCACTTGTTCTATGTTTATATGCCATGGATGCAATCTACCTTATGATGTTTTCACATGTTATGCATACTTTGATTATGTTTATATGATGTTGATGCAGTCTTAGATGGATTATGATGATCTGATATGCAAATGCAAATGTGAATGTTGTTGATATGATTATGTAGCTCTATATGTACTTGTCTATGTTTTTTATTTTGTTGTTGATGTGATGTACTGATGCGAATGTATATGGATGACCTGCTGCACTTATTATGTATGCAAATGGTTTAATTATGTGAATGACTATCTCATGTGATATGATATGCAATTTATGCTATGTTTTTAGTATGTCCAAATGTACCGACACAGAGATGCAATAGTGATAGGTGGAAGAAAATGAATGAAAGGATCACAGGCTTTCATTTGTAAACATTGATACTCTGCAGGATTTGCTTATTGCATGGATGATATGAATTTACGAATATGAAATGTGCTGGTACTTATTTTTGACTTGGAGGTTGTTTCTGCATGTTGGAGGTTTTCTTCATTTAAACCCTAGGTCTTCTTGTCCATCGGCAAGAGTTTGGCCTATCGGCTGGAGTATTTTCGGTTCCACCGATGTGGTGGTGATGTGCCATCGGGATGACTTCTGTCATCGGCGTATCTTCTTTCTGGTTTCCCGATGGGCATGTGTTTAGCTGACAAGGGGGTAGACTGAGGCTTTTTGTTCATCACTGTGACTTTGTACTATCGGTGTGGGAGATTGTGGTTCCACCGATGGTAGTGGTCATGCCGATGAGGGATGTTCAAGGTGGTCGTCGGTAGGGCTTGTGCTATCGGTCAGGGATTTTTTTTGTTGCTTTGAGGGAGGATGGTCTCGCCGAAGACCTAGGATGTGGTATGCAATCGGAGTGAGATTGAGTATCAGCATAGGCATTTTGAGGTTAGCCGATGGCTTTGGTCATACCGACAGAGATGGGAGGCCGATGTCTATCGGCGTAACTAGTGAGATCAGCTGGGGAGATTTTGGTTGCTTCGACGGTGTAAGTCACACCGACGGAGGTGGTCTTTGGCATGACTTGTGTTGTCGGTGAGGATGGATTGCATTGGGCCGACAGTGGAGGGTCTGACCGATGAAGGGGGAGGCCGATATGTTATCGGCAGGAGTTGTTCTATCGGCAGGAGGAATTTCATGTTGGCCGATGGTGTCAGTCACACCGATAGGGTAGTTTGGAGTAGCGATCGGAGAGACTCATGCTATTGGTGGAAGTTTGGAAGGTTGGCCCGATGGTGCATCTCTGGCCGATGGGGAATTGTAGTGTAGCAGTTAGTGAGACAACGGAGGTCAGCAGGAGGTTTTTGAGGCGAGCTGATGGCTTAGGTCTGGGCGATGGGCTTTGGAGGAGGACCGTGGGTCGAGCGCGGCAAAAGTGCTCGACATTTAGTATGTTAGTGGCCGTGTTTATAAAGTAATGAAGCAGTCTCCGCGGCACCAATGTGGGATTATTCCCCTATGTATTTTGAACCTGCGAAGAAGCACATTTTGGCAGGAAATTCTTTTTGAACGCTGCGGTATTTTTCCTAGTGGTTGCGGGTAGTTGAGCCATCAATGGCGACAGTGCAAGGGTATGGGCGACATGACAAGTGATCAAGTTGCCCCATTGTGGATGAAAACTCCCAAATGGTGGCGCATGGCTTGAGGCCCCCCTTTGTCTGCTGCATTAATATTTTCTGAGCGCCATTCCTTCTGAGGAACTGTATCTGGCAGATTTTTTGTCAAGGCCATGTAATTAATGCTGAGTATGCTTCTCTAGCTGTTATAAGCAGGAAGTGTTACTCATTTTTAGGTTGTTAAAAGTTGAATATTTGGCTCTGTAACACAATACAGTTTGTTTTGGTTGCTTTGTGCAGTTAAACCTGTGAGTTTATGTATCTCTTGTTGTATGTTTTTGCATGAATCCACTGATTTCATGGTTAATTTTATATGAGAAATGCTATGTTAGCATGTGTTTTGTTAATTCTGTCTCCAGTATTGCATGTATCTTTCTTTTGAGTCTGGATATTTAAGCAATGTTTGAGACTCTAGAACATAGAATTCCTGTGTTGAATGTCTGATCTCTTAACTTCTGCTTAAGGGGTAGATTAAATTGTTCTCAGATTGAACATTGGGAAGGGTATACTGCAGTAGGGATGCCATAAGTATAGATAGCTTAACACTCTGTATTGGGAGATATCTGTAAGCCAGGTATCACATATGTCCCCTTGAAATCTAGTTTTAGCTGTTCATGCTGATCATTCACAGGTGTATGTCTACTGACTCCAGGCCTTGGATAGGCACCAATCTTGCTTTGTGTTTGTGTTACAACCATGTCCAGCTTTGCATCCAAACTTTAAATCAAAATCAAAATCTAAAACAATCTTTAGGACATTAGAATTAGTTTTAGGATCCTCAGTCCTCTGTCTACAACTGCAAATAGGCCCAAAGCTAGCCCCTTTGCTCTTATCTTTTAGTTTTGGTCTACTTACAAGAGGACTTATCTTCTTTCTATCAGCATCCCAGCCTTGTATGTATATCCTCATAGATGTTAAGTAGGGAATACCCCCCCTAGGTTTTGCAGAGCCTAAAGAAGAAGGGGAGATAAAATATAGAGTCTATCTCCTATACTGTTGGCCCCTAGCCCAGAGATCCTGTTGATCATTGATGGCTACCTTGTAGGGAAATCTGGGAATAAGCATCCAGCCTGGGAAAAAACCAACAGAAATTGGTGACTCTACTGGGGAAGGAAATTTGAGAAAGGATTATATTTTGTGACCCATCCAAGTCACCAACAGAAATTGGTGACTCTACTGGGGATGGTGATTTCAAAATTGTTATTTTTGTCCTCCCTGGTGAAATATCTGTGTGCCCATCCGAGTCACCAACATAAATTGGCGACTCTGTTGGGGAAGGAAATTTGAAAAAGGATTATATCTTGTGACCCATCTGAGTCACCAATAGAAATTGGCGACTCCGCTAGGGAATTTGTGAAAGAACCCTGATTTACAAAAGAAAACAGTTCCTAGTAATAGGTGGCGACTCCGAAGTAATCTCCCAACCGGTCAAAGTAAAACTTATATGCAAGGGAGAAGATCCCAACAAAATCCTTTATTTGAAGAGTTACCAGTAACAAGAAGAATGATGTACAGAACAAAGGGAGCTGTCTCAGTCAGTCATGAGGGTTCCCCCAGAAAAAATGATGATATGCAAGATAACCCTAGGCCATTAGGACAGCATGTGCCTTACTTTTCAAATGCAGAAGCTGATATTCAGGGTGCATATGAGAGGCAACAGGGTGGTAGCGTGAGAATGAGGTCAGAGGTGTTCCAAGAATGCCCATTTCTAGACCCTAGTGAAAGGTTTGAAGAGGTAGAGTCTCTGAGGGATGATGAAGATGAAGATCAGAATATGGTAAAACCATCCTCCTCTAGGCCTAGCGAGGAAGAACTAGCTGATGAAATTAGGAGCTTAAGGGCTGAGTTCGAATATCAGCAGGCAATAACAATCAAAGATGACCTAAGGAAGAAAGTGCAAGCTTTAAGGGCTGCCCAAAATAATTTAATTCCTACCCTTGAGAATGCAAATGTGTAGAGACATCAATAGAGAAATGATGTGCAACATCAGCATAATGATGAGAGACAAAATGTAAATGATGCTAGGATACCACTGAACAATGTAAGAAACTAGAATGCAAATAGAAATATTAATATTAATCAGTTTGATAGACAGCCCATGCAGTTAGATAGATTCAGACAGCTGGTATTTGATGGTATTCCTAGGTATCCTAACCCCATTGACAAGCATCTGAGGCTGCAGGTGCCTAAATTTTTAGGAAACAACATAGTGTCAGGAGAAGATCATCTAAAAGCTTTTCAAAATGTCATGGATAACTTTGAGGTTGAACATGAGGATGTTTTCATGAAGTCATTCATGCAATCTTTAGTAGATGAGGCAAGGGAATAGTATAAGAATCTGCCTGACCGGAGTATTTCATCATGGGATGATTTTAAAAGGATGTTCAAGGAGCAATATGGTGACAAAACTGACCCTAGCTTTTTTGTAAATGAGTTTACCAGTATCACTAAAGGGTCAAATGAGTAGGTTGCAGATTTTAATGCAAGATTTACTAAAGTGTTAAACAAATTGCCACATCACATGAGGCCAAATGAACCTATGTGCATAATATTGTATATCAATGCTTTTGATGCAAAAACTACATATGGATTAAGAGATAAAAGTCCTGCTACTATCAAGGATGCTTTCAGAATTGCAGTAAATATTGAGAACAACAAGAAAGCATTAGGCAAGACTAACAGAAGGGATGATGTGAAAATTCTGCAGAATCCAAACAAGCCTTAGAACACTCAAGGTAATACATCTGCCCCTGAAGATAAGATAGACAAATTGGCAAATGTTGTTAAGGACCTAAGCTACAGACTAGCTAGAAGTGAAAAAGGGATAGGTCCTGATAGGCAAGTCTATCAAAGGCAGGAAAAGAGGCCATCATTGCATGATATGCCTTATAATACCAATTGGCATAATGGTAAGCCTATATTCCCACATAACAACACAAATCAGAGGACTCAACATGTCAAAGAAACTCCTGATCCTCTAAAGAAAGCTGTAAATATTGTTGATGATACTCCATGGTGTATAATTTGTCAGATGCCACATTCACAGTCACAGTGTATGATTGCTTAGTCCTTGTGTGATAATGCTACATCTTGTAATGAATGCAATGAGCCACATTATGTGAAAGATGATGATGTTAATATGATGTCCACAAACAATGGATACCCTATTTATGATGCTGATGAGAGTACAGATGATGGAATTTAGGCCTGTCAACAGGACTTTTATGATGAAGGTAATGAAGAGAGCTATGTGTATGCTCAGAGCTCGCATAATTTTATGAGTAACTTACAACGACCTTCTGATGAGGAAATTAGGGCCTTCACAGCTATAGCAGTTGCTCAAGTCAAGAGCAACTACAATCTCAGAGGTAAAAATCAAGTAAGCAGCCCACATCAGCCAGAAGGTATTTCTGCAGGTCAGCCAGTGCATGGTCATAAAGGAATTGAACCACAAAAAGGGCAATGGGGTAATAATAAATAGAATTTTAGAAATAGAACAGGTCATGAATCTCAAGGACCAGAAAATAGAATCCCTCAGGCTGAAGATGAAAGTAAAGGTTCCCAAGACAAGAATGATGATTAGGGAACTATGAAAGTAAAAGCTAAATCAGTTTAGGATAAAAACAAGATTGTGGAGCAAGCTACAACTGTTATACAAAATTATGCTCCATTTGATATAGCTCAAGTCCTCTCCCAGGTAAAAGTCTCTATTCCACTTATGGAACTGATGAAGGTTGAAGAGATCAAGAATAGGACAGTATCCCTAATTTCAGGGGTACCTTTTCAAGCTAAACAAAATGTTCAGACCCAGGGTGAGAAACATGTCATGTATAATGAAGAAGATGAGGCTCCTGAAGTCTATTTAGGAGTGACTATGACAAAGTGTCCTTCATAAGTGGAACCATTTTATGTATCCCTGGTTATAAATGGAAAAATAATCAGAAATTGTATGCTTGACTCTGGAGCATCTACAAATGTCATGCCTTGGCCATCATGCAACAAGCTGGATTGAAAATTGACAAGGCATATGGAAAATGTTACGCTATGGATGCCAGAGAGGTACCAGTTATTGGAATCATGAAGGATGTAGATTTCAAACTGGCAGCATTTCTTGAGAAAAGATATAAAATGAATATAACGGTGGTTGACATCAAGCCACAGTATGGTATGTTGCTGTCAAGAAGATGGGCTGCACTAATTGGTGGAAGTATGCAGCTGGACCTATCATATGCCATGATTCCAATGAATGGCAGGGATGTTAAGCTAATCAGAGAACAAAGATCGTCAGAGACAGTGGAAGACCAAGAAGCAGAGGAACAGATTGTTGCAAGTATGAGGTGAGCCAGTGTTGTCATTGATGTCAACATACTCATATTGCATTGACAAGAAGGATTTGATGAGCTGTGTGCTGAGGATATTGAGAAAATTAGACTCAGTCAGGAACAGTGAAGAACAGTGATGAGAAGAAGGTAAATGTACTGTATAGGTTGAGAACCGGAGGATGCGGATTAAAGGGTTAGTAGATATGAGTCTTGAGATGCTACAGTTAAGATTTCAGAGGTTCGCATGAAGATCTGAAGGCGTTGTGGCTGCCGGTATAGAACCGGGTCCGGCAAGTATCCGGAGGTGACAGAGGATCACAAAAAGGTCCGGTGAGGTCCGGAATTGTATTATCATAATCTGCGGATTGGAAGGAGTGTTTGAGATGTCCTTGTGATGTGTCATCCTAATTTGTGTGTGATTTGGAGGTCCGGAAGTACCTCTTGCATTATGACAGTGGCGACAGACTGTGTTCTTGAAGTTCCGGATGAGGAAGACAAGAGATCCCAGTAAGCAGAGGAAGTGCGGATGTATCCGGACATTCAGACAGACTTGTGAAGGTTCTTGAATCATGTTTAGGTTGTGTTGTTGGTCCGCATTGATGGTAGAGCCCAGAATTGAAGTTATTCTTCCGGATGAAGTTATTGCTCTGTTTAGCCGACCGGATGAGTTGTTCATCCTGCGAATGTTCTTGTGATAGCCGACCGGATGTGTTATTCATCTTGCGGATACTCCTATGGTTGTTTGCCGACTTAGATGCTTGTTCCTAAGTCGATGTCTTGTATAAATAATGATTTGTGAATTCATTTCAGTGTGTGGCATGTGGATGAGCATGGCATAGCGAAGAAAGGTGCGAAAGGCAGAGCAGAGATTGTTGGGCTTAATTGGAACTGATCCGGACATGGTAGAGATGTCATTCTCCAGTTCAAGACTGTGATTTTTATCACTTTGTAGACAGTGTGTCTCCTTGTAGGCAGTGGGCCTCTTTGTGAGCAGTGTGCTCGGGCAGTGAGCCCTTATTGGCATGTGCCATTCATTTTTCCTTATTCTTCTAACAGAGAATAATTCTTGGGTTAATCACCCCGTGGTTTTTCCCTTAACCGGGTTTTCCACGTCAAAATCTTGGTGTTCAATGTGTTGATGCTTATCTGCTCTTGTGTTTATGTATTGTGCTTCCATGAATGATTATTTGATATGCTGCTAACTAACAACAGAGAATAAAGTGTTTGAAATAGAACAAGTTCTATACAACTGATTCACCCCCCCCCCCTCTCAGTTGTATGCCCTAGATCCAACAATTGGTATCAGAGCTAAGTTCCTCTGATAGGAGCTTAACCGCTTGAGGTGATCCAGGATGTCGTCATACAAGAAGGATAGTCCGAAGTTCGATGGAACCAACTTCACTCTCTGGAAAGGTCGCATGAAGTGTCATTTGGAATGTATGGGAAAAGCATACTTGGCTATGATTTCAAAACCATATATACCCCCACAAGGTGGTCCGACAACTCCAGATGAAACCACAGAAGCTGAAAACAATCTGCGGACCAAGGAAGCTCTTCTAAGCGCATTGAATGACTCAGATCTCTCGAATGTCATTGACCTACCAACTGCATATGAGATCCTAACTAAACTGGAACTTCTGTATGAAGGAGATGAGTTTGTCAAAAGTGCAAGGTTGCAAAGTCTGAAAGGGAAATTTGAAAGATTGAAAATGAGAGATGATCAAAACATTACTACCTTTATGCCAAGAGTAAATGAGTTGGTATGTGGAATCAGAAATGCTGGTGGAACTCTAGATGAAAATGAGATTGTCTGCAAAATCCTAAGATCCCTTCCTGCTGCCTACAAAATCAAAGTTGCTGCCATTGATGAATTCAGAGCCCACACAACAGTCACAAGAGAACAACTGGCTGGCAAACTAGCTGCATTTGAAATGACCGAGTTTGGAGATGATCCTCCCAAGACTGAATCTGCTTTCAAAGCCAGTACCTATGTGAAAGGCAAACAGAGATTTGATCCGGGTGAAAACTCATCAAGGAAAATGTCATGGTATGATCAAGCAAGAAGAGACATGGAAGAAGAAGAAGCAGAAACAGCTCAACTTGAAGCCCTCATTGCAAAGAGACTGCCAAGAGGATCCGGTAAGTATGAAGGAAAACTACCCTTTAAGTGTTTTAACTGCAATAAGATTGGTCATTTTGCCTCAAGATGTCCGGAGAGATCTGCAAGATCTAATACTCACAGACAAAGGTTTCAAAAGAATTGCTATTATGTTCATGAAGAAGATGACAATGAAGGAGTAACAGATGATGAATCAGATCCAGGAAGCAAATCCGGAAATGAGTGGGTGTTTATAGCCATCAAGGAAGAAGATTCCTTGCTCTCTGAATCTGTCAATCACAAAGTTGTTGAAAAAGCCTTGGCTGCTCAAGTGGAAGAAAAGGATGATTGGGTTATTGACAGTGGATGCTCTCACCATATGACTGGTGACAAGAATAAGTTCTTAGACTTGGAAAGATATGAAGGAGGAATGGTAAAGTTTGGTGACAATTCTGCTGGCAGAATCAGAGGTAGGGGAACTATTTCCTTTGATGGTAAGAGCAAAACAGGTAATGTACTATATGTTGAAGGATTGAAGCACAATCTTCTCAGTGTTGGTCAGTTAGTGGACAAAGGCTATGATCTCCGGTTCAAGAATGGAAAATGCAGAATCTTTACAAGCTCCGGAATTGAAATTGCATCCGGTACTCAGACAAGAGGTAACATCTTTCATCTGGTTGGTTCAAATAAAAGTTGTTTGTTTGTTCAAATTGATCAGAGTTGGTTATGGCATAGAAGAATGTGTCATGTAAATTTTGATAACATCATCAAAATAAGCAATACTCAGGCTGTGAGAGATCTTCCAAAGTTGATAAAACCTACAAACAGTGTGTGTAAAGAATGTCAGTTAGGCAAACAAAGCAGAGTCTCTTTTAAAAGCAAAGATCAGTCTTCTACCGGATTGTTGGAATTAGTACATACTGATCTATGTGGTCCGACAAGAATCAAGAGTCTGCAAGGTGATAGATATTTCATGTTGTTAATTGATGATCATTCCCGGATGATGTGGGTTACCTTTCTAAAAGAAAAATCAGAAGCTTTTGAGAAGTTCAAAATCTTCAAAGCTATGGTGGAGAATCAAACCGGATTGAAACTAAAGTGTCTAAGGTCTGATAGAGGTGGTGAATTTACATCTGGTGAATTCATTGACTTTTGTGAGAAACAGGGTATAAGGAGACAGTTGTCTGCTCCTAAGACTCCACAGCAGAATGGAGTAGTTGAGAGAAAGAACCGGACCATCCAGGAAGCTGCTAGGACAATGATGTTGGAAGCAAATGTTCCTCAAATGTTTTGGAAAGAAGCTATCAGCACTGCAGTCTACACTCTCAATCGAGTTCAAATCAGAAACAACACCGGTAAGACCCCCTATGAACTTTGGTTTGGCTTCACTCCTACTGTGAAATATTTCAGGGTATTTGGTAGCAAGTGTTATATTAAAAGAGATGAAGATCTAGGAAAGTTTGATGCTAGAAGTGATGAAGGAATTTTCTTGGGCTACTCCACTCAAAGCAAAGCATACCGGTGTTACAATAAGAGATTGAGGAAGATGATAGAAAGCACCAATGTAAAGGTTGATGAAGGAATTGAGAAGCCTTCAAGATTTTATGAATTTGATGAAGATGACCAAGATAGTGTTCAAGGAACTCAATCCTCTTCGGTGAAACAGAGTCAGCCTGATCCGGTAAATCAGGAAGAAGAGTTAGGTTTGAATGAGCCTGATCAAGAAACAGCAGTACTGGATACTCCCAAAATTCCAAGGTATGTAAAACTGAATCACTCTGAAGATCAGATCATAGGTGACAGAAGCAAAGGTGTACAAACTAGAAGGAATATTGCTCAAGATCAGAATGAATGTTGTCTGATTTCAAAGATTGAACCTAAAACAATAAATGAAGCCTGCAATGATGAAAATTGGACCAAAGCAATGGAAGATGAACTAATGCAAATTGAGAAAAATCATACTTGGGATCTTGTTCCCAGACCTAGAGACAGGAATGTAATTGGAACCAAGTGGGTCTTCCGGAACAAACTAAATGAAGCTGGTGAAGTAATCAGAAACAAAGCTAGATTGGTCTGCAAAGGCTACTCTCAAATAGAAGGAATTGACTTTGAAGAGACTTTTGCTCCGGTAGCAAGAATTGAAGCAGTCAGATTACTTCTTGCATTTGCTGCCTTCAAAGATTTCAAGGTATATCAGATGGATGTCAAGTCTGCCTTCCTAAATGGTGATCTGGAAGAAGAAGTCTACATTGAACAACCGGATGGATTTCAATTGTCTGATAATAATGATATGGTCTGCAAGTTGAAGAAAGCTTTGTATGGATTGAAGCAAGCCCCAAGAGCATGGTATGAAAGGTTGGATAAGCATCTTGTGCAGATTGGATTCAACAAAGGTACTGCTGACAGCAACTTATATTTCAAAATTGATCATGAAAACATTCTGATTGTTGAAGTGTTTGTGGATGATATCATTTTTGGAGGAAGAGATAGTATGTGTAAAACTTTTGCAAATCAGATGAAAAGTGAGTTTGAAATGTCTATGCTTGGTGAAATGAATTTCTTCTTGGGTCTGCAAATTACTCAAACAAAAGAAGGGATCTTCATCTCTCAGACCAAATATGTGAAAGAATTGTTAAAAAAATTTGGTATGGAAGACTCAAAGCCTATGAACACTCCTATGGCAACTGGATGTAAGTTAAGCAAAGATGATGATTCTCCAAAGGCAGATCAGACAAAGTATAGATCAATGATTGGTGGATTGTTGTATCTCACTCAAACTAGACCAGATATAATGCAAGCTGTTGGTCTTGTGGCAAGATTCCAGGCTGATCCTAGAGAATCTCATGTTATGGCAATCAAAAGAATTTTTAGATACTTGAAAGGGACAGTTGAGTATGGTCTATGGTATCCTAGAGATCCGGATTTCTCTCTTCATGCTTACACAGATGCAGATTGGGCAGGAGATGTGGATGACCGGAAGAGCACTAGTGGTGGAGCATTCTTTTTGGGGAAGAGATTGGTTTCTTGGCTAAGCAAGAAACAAGATGCAATATCTCTGTCTACAACTGAAGCAGAATACATTGCAGCAGCAGGTAGTTGCACTCAAATCTTGTGGATGAAGCAGATGCTAAGAGACATCAAAGTTGAATATGAGGAGCCTATTACAATTTTCTGTGATAATTCAAGTGCAATTAATATTTCCAAGAATCCGGTATTGCATTCTAAGACTAAGCACATATCTATCAAATTTCACTTTTTGAGAGAACAAGTAAACAAGGAAGAAGTCAGATTGGAGTATGTTCCCTCTAAGGATCAGATTGCAGATATCTTTACAAAACCTCTTCCCAAGGACTCTTTTGAATATCTCCGGGAGAAGTTAGGGGTCATGGCCCCTCCGGTGATGAACTAAGATGCACTGATGTGCATCAGTCCGGTGGCTATCACAGTCATATCTTGTGATCCGGACTAATGGGGAGCTGCAACTAAGGGGGAGCAGCTGGTATTATTCTGATGCATGAGAGTTGCAAGTATGAGCCCTTTGCCATTGATGTCAAAGGGGGAGAGAAGACATGTGAAAAACAAGTGGTTGATGATCACTAGAAGACATGTGAAAAACAAGTGGTTGATGATCAAAGGGGGAGCAGCAAAGGAAGACATGTGAAGAGTTGTTGTTGATAGGGGGAGCTGTGACAGAAAAGAGAAGTTCTTGTCTTGATGGTTTTTCACATCATATGTTGCCATCAATGACAAAGGGGGAGATTGTTGCAAGTATGAGGTGAGCCAGTGTTGTCATTGATGTCAACATACTCATATTGCATTGACAAGAAGGATTTGATGAGCTGTGTGCTGAGGATATTGAGAAAATTAGACTCAGTCAGGAACAGTGAAGAACAGTGATGAGAAGAAGGTAAATGTACTGTATAGGTTGAGAACCGGAGGATGCGGATTAAAGGGTTAGTAGATATGAGTCTTGAGATGCTACAGTTAAGATTTCAGAGGTCCGCATGAAGATCTGAAGGCGTTGTGGCTGCCGGTATAGAACCGGGTCCGGCAAGTATCCGGAGGTGACAGAGGATCACAAAAAGGTCCGGTGAGGTCCGGAATTGTATTATCATAATCTGCGGATTGGAAGGAGTATTTGAGATGTCCTTGTGATGTGTCATCCTGATTTGTGTGTGATTTGGAGGTCCGGAAGTACCTCTTGCATTATGACAGTGGCGACAGACTGTGTTCTTGAAGTTCCGGATGAGGAAGACAAGAGGTCCCAGTAAGCAGAGGAAGTGCGGATGTATCCGGACATTCAGACAGACTTGTGAAGGTTCTTGAATCATGTTTAGGTTGTGTTGTTGGTCCGCATTGATGGTAGAGCCCGGAATTGAAGTTATTCTTCCGGATGAAGTTATTGCTCTGTTTAGCCGACCGGATGAGTTGTTCATCCTGCGAATGTTCTTGTGATAGCCGACCGGATGTGTTATTCATCTTGCGGATACTCCTATGGTTGTTTGCCGACTTAGATGCTTGTTCCTAAGTCGATGTCTTGTATAAATAATGATTTGTGAATTCATTTCAGTGTGTGGCATGTGGATGAGCATGGCATAGCGAAGAAAGGTGCGAAAGGCAGAGCAGAGATTGTTGGGCTTAATTGGAACTGATCCGGACATGGTAGAGATGTCATTCTCCAGTTCAAGACTGTGATTTTATCACTTTGTAGATAGTGTGTCTCCTTGTAGGCAGTGGGCCTCTTTGTGAGCAGTGTGCTCGGGCAGTGAGCCCTTATTGGCATGTGCCATTCATTTTTCCTTATTCTTCTAACAGAGAATAATTCTTGGGTTAATCACCCCGTGGTTTTTCCCTTAACCGGGTTTTCCACGTCAAAATCTTGGTGTTCAATGTGTTGATGCTTATCTGCTCTTGTGTTTATGTATTGTGCTTCCATGAATGATTATTTGATATGCTGCTAACTAACAACAGAGAATAAAGTGTTTGAAATAGAACAAGTTCTATACAACTGATTCACCCCCCCCCCCTCTCAGTTGTATGCCCTAGATCCAACACAGATATGCTTTGTAAACACTGACTGTGATAACTTCAAGGTTGTCTCAGATGATAGAGAAGATAAAAAGAAAAATGTCTGCAGTGAAGAGCTGGACCAGCAGGGTCTGTGGACCATGTATTTTGATGGAGCTTGTGCAAAGGAAGGCTCTAGAGCTGGAGTTGTTTTCCTGTCTCCAACTGGTAAGCTCCACAAATTTTCTTTCTTGCTGAGGTTTGTTTGCACAAACAACATTGCAGAATATGAGGCTTCAATCTTAGGGTTAAATATAGCTCTCAAACATGGAATCAAAATGCTAAGAGTATTTGGAGATTCTAAGCTGATTGTATCCCAAATTAGAGATAGGTATGCTTCAAAAAATAAAAGATTGAAACAATACAAGCATGCTATTTGGGATACCATTGAACTCTTTGATGCATTTTCAATAGGCTGGGCAGAGAGATCAAAGAATGTTATGGCTGATTTCTTAGCTAATGTTGCAATAAGGCCAGATGACATCACTCTGTCAGATGTTACAAATGTAGAAGTTAAAATCAGGCCTGTAGTACCAGAAAATATATGCAGTTGGCAAGTGTTTAATGATGATAGGGATTTGTTAAAATTTTTGCACTGCATAGATGAATATGAGAATCAAGAAATTGATTTCCAAGCTTTTGTAGAGACTATAGATGGAAAAGAAACTCTTGTGGGAAAAGAGATAATTCAATTGAAGACTAATAAAATCCCTAGAGGGTTAGTAGCTTTGGAAAGAGCTTTTGATAATAGAGATCAATTGGTCACAAGGACATCTCCCACAAATAAGGAAGATTTAGAAGAGATAAATTTGGGGACATCTCAGGCCCCCAGGAAGGTGTACATTGGTAAATAGCTCAAACCACACATCAGGAGTATGCTGATTGCATTACTGAAAAGGTATAAACATGTTTTTGCTTGGTCATATGAGGACCTAAAAGCCTATAGGGAAGATCTATTCCAGCATGAGATCCCATTGAAGCCTGGAGCTAAGCCATTCAGACAGAGGCAAAGACCTATTAATCCTACCTTAGCTCCAAAGATGCAAGAAGAACTTAAAAAGCTTAGGGAAGCTAGAATAATTGTGCCAATCAGACATTCAACTTGGGTGTCTAACCTTGTCCCAGTCAGAAAAAAGAATGGTGATATTAGGCTTTGTGTTGATTTCAGGAACTTGAATGTATCCTCTTTAAAGGATAACTATCCACTGCCTAATATGGAAGCTATGTTGCAGAGAGTGACTGGTTGTGAACTCTTATCCATGATGGATGGATTTTCAGGTTATAATCAGGTGAAGGTAAAGGAATCAGAATAGTATAAGACTGCCTTCACCACTCCATGGGGAACTTATGTGTATGTTAGAATGCCATTTGGACTAACAAATGCAGGTGCTACATTTCAAAGAGCAATGGATGTTGCTTTTGCAGGGTTGATTGATTCAATCCTGGATGTATATCAGGATGACTTGACTGCATATTCAAAGAAGGAAGAGCAGCATTGTTTGCATCTAGAGCAGATTTTCATAAGAGCACTAGCGTATGGTATTTCTTTAAATCCAAAGAAGTGTGCTTTTGGGGTAGTTGAAGGAAAACTCCTAGGGCACATTATTTCCAAGGATGGAGTTAGGATAGATCCAGAGAGAGTGGATGCTATTGACAGAATTCAAATGCCAAAAACTGTAAAAGGAGTTCAGTCCTTCTTTGGACAGATAAATTTTGTTAGGAGATTTGTTCCCAACTTGGCAGAAACCACAAGGAACATTTCCAAGATGATGAAGAAGGATGCAACTGTCAACTAGGAAAGTGAAGCAATAGAATCATTTCAGAGTATCAAAGAGGCAATCAAGATGGCCCCTATTCTTAAATCTCCTAATTTTTCTAGGCCATTCCAAGTATTTTCATTTGCTTCCTTTCACACTGTTGCTGCATGTTTGCTACAGAAAAATGAAGATGGTTTTGAGCAACCCATAGCTTTCTTCAGTATGTCCTTGCAGGCTTCTGAGTTGAAGTATGATATTATGGAAAAGCAAGCATATGTACTAGTCAGAGCGATCAAAAGTTTTAGACCATACCTGGTAGGATCACATATAATTGCATATGTACCCCATGCAGCAGTCAAAGACATATTCACTCAACAGGAGGTGACCGGAATAAGGTGCAGATGGATAAACAAACTGCAAGAGTTCAACATAGACATACAAGTTACCAAGTTGGTAAGAGGACAAGGATTAGCCAAGATGATGGCACAGTCAAACTTGGAAGCATGCCAAGTTAATGCAGTCCAAAATGAGAGTGTAAATGTATCAAGATCTGAATGGTACAAGGACATTATATACTACTTGCAAAATCTGAATTGTCCTTCCCATTTCAGTGACAGCCAAAAGAGGACTTTAAAGTTACATGCAATCAGGTATGTTATTGTTCAAGGTGAGCTATATTGGAAAAACCCTGATGGTGTGCTGCTGAGATGTGTGGATGAAGATGTGGCTAACAATGTTTTGATTGATATGCATAAAGCACTATGTGGTGGACATTATACTGCCCAAACAACAGCTCATAAGACTCTCAGAGCAGGATATTGGTGGCCCACTCTCTTTTCAGATGCACAAAGGTTAGTGAAGAAGTGTGACCCTTGCCAAAGATTCTCAGGAAAATTAAGATATGATGGTGCTTTACCCCTCAGAACTGTAACTGTGGATGCTCCATTTCAGCAATGGGGAATTGACTTCATAGGGGAAATTGCAGACAAGTCAAGTGGGGGACACAGTTGGATTTTGGTGGCAACTAATTACTTTACCAAATGGATTGAGGCCATTCCAACTAAGAGAGCTACAAGTACGGTGGTGATGGATTTCATACTGGAAAATGTTATCATCAGGTTTGGAGTACCATTCAAGATAGTCACTGATAATGCTATGTGTTTCAGATCAGGTGAATTTGTTGATTTTTGCAATAAATATGGGATCAATCTATCATATGCATCACCATACCACCCACAAGGAAATGGTCAAGCAGAATCAAGCAATAAAAGCATCATGAAAATTATCAAGAGGATACTGGACAAGAACAAGAGAGCTTGGGACTCAAAATTAAAGTTAGCAATATGGGCTGACAGAGTGATAGTAAAAAAGGCTATTGGAATGTCACCCTTTGAGCTAGTATGTGGTGCATCAGCCAGGTTGCCCATAAACAATCTCCTACCAGTTTATAGATTCATCCAGGAATATGATGAGGAGATTGAAGACTCCATGACAGAAAGAGTGAACCAGCTGGTTGCACTGGATGAAAACAGAAGGAAAGCACACCAGATCAACCTCAAGAGACAACAAGATGTGAAATATCAATTTAACAGGAGAGCTACAAAAAGGAAGTTTCAAGTCAATGATCTGGTGCTCATCTGGAATGCAAAAGGTCAAGAAAAGGGTAAACATGGTAAATTCAAACCCTTATGGATGGGCCCATATCAGATTTGCAGCACTCATGGGGAGGACTCTTATTTCCTCTAGACCCTAGATGGTGAAGTTCTGGAATTGCCTGTGCATGGCCAATTCCTTAAGTTCTATTTTGCATAGATGACTTGTCACTGTACACATTTGTAAAAATATGTATATAATGTAGATGTCTTGTATAGTTCGTGCTTTTTTGGTTTTTTGCCTGGTCTGCCCAGAGATTTGGTTCTCGCTACAGGTTTTTCACCTGCACGTCCCCATTCGGAGCCAGTGTTGGTACTTATTTTTGACTTGGAGGTTGTTTCTGCATGTTGGAGGTTTTCTTCATTTAAACACTAGGTCTTCTTGTCCATCGCCAAGAGTTTGGCCTATCAGCTGGAGTATTTTCAGTTCCATCGATGTGGTGGTGATGTGCCATCGGGATGACTTCTGTCATCGGCGTATCTTCTTTCTGGTTTCCCGATGGGCATGTGTTTAGCCGACAAGGGGGCAGAGTGAGGCTTTTTGTTCATCGCTGTGACTTTGTACTATCGGTGTGGGAGATTGTGGTTCCACCGATGGTAGTGGTCATGCCGATGAGGGATGTTCAAGGTGGTCGTCAGCAGGGCTTGTGCTATCGGTCAGGGATTTTTTTTGTTACTCCGAGGGAGGATGGTCTTGCTGAAGACCTAGGATGTGGTATGCCATCGGAGTGAGATTGAGTATCGGCATAGGCATTTTGAGGTTAGCCGATGGCTTTGGTCATACCAACAGAGATGGGAGGCTGATGTCTATCAGCGTAACTAGTGAGATCGGTTGGGGAGATTTTGGTTTCTCCGACAGTGTAAGTCACACCGACAGAGGTGGTCTTCGGCATGACTTGTGTTGTCGGCAAGGATGGATTGCGTTGGGCCGACAGTGGAGGGTCTGACCGATGAAGGGGGAGGCCGATATGTTATCGGTGGGAGTTGTTCTATCGGCAGGAGGAATTTCATGTTGGCCGATGGTGTCAGTCACATCGACAGGGTAGTTTGGAGTAGCGATCGGAGAGACTCATGCTATCGGTAGAAGTTTGGAAGGTTGGCCCGATGGTGCATCTCTGGCTGATGGGGAATTGTAGTGTAGCGGTCGGTGAGACAACGGAGGTCGGTAGGAGGTTTTTGAGGTGAGCTGATGGCTTAGGTCTGGGCGACGAGCTTTGGAGGAGGACCGTGGGTCGAGCGTGGCAAAAGCACTCGACATTTAGTATGTTAGTGGCCGTGTTTATAAAGTAATGAAGCAGTCTCCGTGGCACCAATGTGGGATTATTCCCCTGTGTATTTTGAACCTGCGAAGAAGCACATTTTGGTGGGAAATTCTTTTTGAACGCTGCGGTGTTTTTCCTAGTGGTTGCGGATAGTTGAGCCATCAATGACGACAGTGCAGGGGTATGGGCGATGGGACAAGCGATCAAGTTGCCCCATTGTGGATGAAAACTCCCAGATGGTGGCACATGGCTTGAGGCCCCCCTTTGTCTACTGCATTAATATTTTCTGAGCACCATTCCTTTTGAGGAACTGTATCTGGCAGATTTTTTGTCAAGGCCATGTAATTAATGCTGAGTATGCTTCTCTGGCTGTTATAAGCAGGAAGTGTTGCTCATTTTTAGGTTGTTGAAAGTTGAATATTTTGCTCTGTAACATAATACAGTTCGTTTTGGTTGCTCTGTGTAGTTAAACCTGTGAGTTTATGTATCTCTTGTTGTACGTTTTTGCATGAATCCACTGATTTCATGGTTAATTTTATATGAGAAATGCTATGTTAGCATGTGTTTTGTTAATTCTATCTCTAGTATTGCATGTATCTTTCTTTTGAGTCTGGATATTTAAGCAATGTTTGAGACTCTAGAACATAGAATTCCTGTGTTGAATGTTTGATCTCTTAACTTCTGCTTAAGGGGTAGATTAAATTGTTCTCAGATTGAACATTGGGAAGGGTATACTGCAGTAGGGTTGCCATAAGTATAGATAGCTTAACACTCTATATTGGGAGAAGCCAGGTATCACATATGTCCCCCTGAAATCCAATTTTAGCTGTTCATGCTGATCATTCACAGGTGTATGTCTACTGACTCCAGGCCCTGGATAGGCACCAATCTTGCTTTGTGTTTGTGTTACAACCATGTCCAGCTTTGCATCCAAACTTTAAATCAAAATCAAAATCTAAAACAATCTTTAGGACATTAGAATTAGTTTTAGGATCCTCAGTCCTCTGTCTACAACTACAAATAGACCCAAAGCTAGCCCCTTTGCTCTTATCTTTCAATTTTGGTCTACTTACAGGAGGACTTATCTGCTTTCTGTCAGCATCGTAGCCTTGTATGTATATCCTCATGGATGTTGAGTAGGGAATACCCCCCTTAGGTTTTGCAGAGCCTGAAGAAGAAGAGGAGATAAAATATAGAGTCTATCTCCTATACTGTTGGCCCCTAGCCCAGAGATCCTGTTGATCATTGATGGCTACCTTGTAGGGAAATCTGGGAATAAGCATCCAGTCTGGGAAAAAACCAACAAAATGGATGCGGATATTTTTTCATCATTAAAGCGCAAGTACTTTGCTTTCATCATTAGGCATTTTTTTGGTTTCTTTTCTCTTTTTGAAATGTTGTAAGAAAATACAAGCATCTAGCTATAATTAAACTGAGATGACCTGAGTATTCCTTACGTGGATTTTGATATAGCAAGTTGATACAAGCATCTAGTCAAACTTGAATCTAGATGACCTGAGTACCTCTTGTGTTTCAATAGACAAGGATTGCCCCTTTTCATGTTCAGACCTCTGAAGTCCATGATCTTTTGTTGATCATGTCGTTAGACAAAAGTCATCACATTACTAAAGTTTGATCCACAAATAGTAGACAAAGAAAAAGATTATGCCCCCATCAAAGCTTCTCTAGTTTTTGGTATCCTCAAGTAGCATAAAAAGACATAATGACAAAAAATTCAAGACCTTGTAATTTAACCAGTTCATAAAACATAAAACATTCTTGCATTAGATCTGTCTTCTTGCCATAATTGATATAGAATCATATTGAGTGTTTCGGTATATGTTTTGCTTTGGTTTGGATCGGTTGATGTTCTGTGCCAAGTCTTTTATTTTGGGAAGCTTGCTTTGTTGTGTGCGCTTGTCTAGTGAAAGGTATCATAATCCTTATTGGTATCCTCTTAGAACATATGGCATTCAAGAATCCAAATCTGTAACCAGGTCGAGGAGTTGTCCCTAGTTTAGACAAAGGATTGACTTATTATGGGTGACATGACAAATAGACGTGGAGAGATAGACCCTAAGGGACTGACCTAGTGCCTTGGGGGTTCATTGCTAAATAGCCTTGCCTACGTGACGACGCAAAGGAAATGTAGTTTGGGGTGAACTTGATGGATCTAGGACCTATGCGATGGAAAAGATGTAGAATTGGTATGGATAGAAGGACAAACGACACTTGATGGAATGGATGGGAAAGAAGCAGAGCAGAGCCTCGGGGATGCATTAAGAATGGTCTTGCCTATGTGATAACTCAGAGGTGACATAGTTCAACAATGGCTCAATGGGTTGGTTCAAGATGAATGAGATCACAATAGATGGAGAAAGCGGTTTGTCACAGATAGCACTTGTTTACCAGGTTTTCACCACTTGCTTTTATTTGCACAATAGCTAAAAATACGCATGATGCCTATTTTCTAGGTTTTCATCATGGTATCTATCCCAGGCACCTTTTTGACAAGTTTTCACCAAAGGACAATTTTTTTGTTATTTTTCTATTTTTTTTAATTTTTTTGTTTTGTTTTTTATCACTTTTTCAAATTTTTCAATTTTTTTGGACTCCCTTTCATTGGGGTTTAAGTATAGAATTTGTGAAGATGCATGCTGTTGATAGGATCATCAAATAGTTTGCATTCAGATGTAGCCAATTGATAAGCTCCTAACCCATAGGCCGCAATGATGACATAGGGACCCAACCAGTTGGGTTTGAACTTGCCTTTCTTCTCTTGATCTTGTTGATTTCTATGATTTTCTCTGAGGACTAGATCACCAACTTGGAATACTCAGGGCTTTACCCTGTGGTTGTAACCTCTGGACATTCATTGTTGATAAGCTTTGAGATGGTTAAAGACCTATTGGCTTCTCTCCTCGAGCAGCTCTAACTCTTGAAGTCTAGACACTCTGTACTCTTCATCAGATATGAGACCTTTTAACGAAACTCGCAAGGATGGGATCTCAACTTCAATAGGCAAGATGGCTTCAAATCCGTAGACCAGGGAGTATGGCATTGCACCTGTGGGTGTACGGATACTTGTACAATAGGCCCATAGTACTGGATTTAATTAGATATGCCAATCATGACAGACATCATTGATAGTCTTTTTCAGGATTTTCAAGATAGTTTTATTTGATGCCTTCACCTGGCCATTGCCTTGGGGGTAATAGGGGGTAGAAAAATGGTGCTGGATATGGAATTTGTCATATAGTTTCCTGACATCCTAATTTTTGAATGGTCATCCATTATCTGTGATAATGGACGAAGGGATACCATAGCGACCAATGATATAGTTCAAAATAAAGGAGGCAATCTACTTGCCTATGATATTGGCTAAGGACATGGCTTCAATCCACTTTGTAAAGTACTCGGTGGTGGTGATTATGAATTTATGGTCATTGGATGGAGGGTAGATCTTGCCCACTAAGTCAAGTCCCCACTGACAGAAAGGCCAAGGAGTCATTAATGGTTGTAGCTCCTATGCTAGTGCATGCATCAAGTTCCCATGGATTTGGCACCTCTTGCACTTCTTTACAAAATGATAGGAATCTTGTTCCATGGTTGGCCAGTAGCATCCCATGCATATGAGTTTCTTGGCTAGGGTAGGGCCACTAGAGTGGGTCCCGCATATACCATCGTGCACTTCGTTCAGGATGGTTTGATATTCCTCACTATTGAGACACCTAAGGAGAGTACCATCGAGACCTCTGTGATAAAGGGTATTGGCGACAATGGCATACCAAGATGCCTGACAAATGAAGGTTCATTTTTGGTTGCTGGAGAGATTAGGTGGGAGGGTATTCTCTTTAAGATAGGCAAATATTTTTCCATAGAGGGGGGAATCAGTTCCAACAATGTGGCAAATGATATGGGATTCAAGAGTGTCATATGTAGGATGGGACGTTGTCTCTACCAAGAACTCATAACATGATTGATTATTTGGAATATCGAGGAGAGATGCAATCGTGGCCATGGCATCTATAGCTTTGTTCTCAATCCTTGGTATTTGCTCAAAAGAGATCTTGACAAAGTATTCCTTGAAATCATCTATCATCCATTTGTAAGGGATTAATTTCTCATCTTTTGTCTAGTAGTCATCATTTACTTGATTTATGACCAGCTGTGAGTCACCATATACCTGAAGTTCTTTGATATTACATTCAACTGCTAGCTTGATGCCAATGACTAGGGCTTCATATTATGCCACATTGTTAGTGTAGGGAAAGAGTAATCTATACGATTTAGGAATGGTGTTGCCACTAGGGGTGATCAACAAGATACCTGCTCCCGACCCATGCTAAGTGTATGAGCCATCAAAGTACATTTTCCAGGTTGTTGTGGTTATGTGAAAGATAGATTCGTCTGAAAATTTGAAGCTCAAAGGGCTATCATCTGTTAGAGGTGCATCTGCCAGTTGATCTGTAATTACTTGGCCTTTTATTGCCCTCCTATCTGCATATTCGATGTCGAACTCACTAAGAAGCATGACCCATTTGGACAATCTACCTATAAGGGCTGCTTTGTTGAGTAAGTACTTGAGTGGATCAATCTTTGCTATTAGTTTGACAGAATGTGACATGTAATGTCTCCACTTTTGTGAAGCGAAGACTACAATGAGGCATGCTCTTTCAATTGGCATGTATTGTAGTTCATACCCAACAAGTGTTTGGATGTTATAGCAAATCACTTGTTCTTTCCCTTCATAATTTTGCTGTGTGAGGAGAGCTCCCAGAGCTATTGGTGTGGCTGAGATATACAATAGCAGAGGTTTACCCTGAATCGGTGGTATCAATACAGGTGGTTTCATGAGATACTCTTTTAATTGTTGAAATACCTATTCACATGAATCATTCCATTTGAATGGGACATTCTTATGTAGGAGGTGGGAAAATGGGTGGGACTTGTCTACCAATTGAGAAATGAATCTTCTGATAGATTGCATTTTTCCCTACAGAGACCTTAGTTGAGTGAGATTCTTAGGAAGCAACATTTCCATGATTGCCTTTACTTTAGTTGGGTCGACTTCAATTCCCGTAGAAGACACTATGTATCCAAGTAGCTTGCTTGATGTAACTTCAAACATGCACTTCTTCAGGTTGAGGTGCACATTAAACTATTCCAGTCTTGTGAAGATTTTGTCTAATACTGCCAGGTGTCCTTCTCTTGTGAGTGATTTTGCCAAGATGTCATCAACATAACCTTCCATAATAGTGTGCATCATGTCATGGAAGATTGTGGTCATAGCTCTTTGATATGTTGCACCAGCATTTTTCAAACCAAATGGCATGACACACCAACAATAGGTGCCCCATGGACATGTGAACATAGTCTTGTGTTGGTCTTTAGGTGCAATTTTGATCTAGTTGTATCCAAAGAAACCATCCATTAGTGACAGCATGGTGTGCCCTGCCGTGAGATCTACAATAATGTCAATGTTTGGCAGGGAGAAATCATCTTTTGGACAAGCTTTATTCAAGTCCCTGAAGTCATTACATTTTCAAACTCTTCCATTGGGTTTGGCAACTGGTACTATGTTTGAAATCTACTCAGGATAGTCTATTGTTCTGATGAAACTGACATCTATTAGTTTCTTCAGCTATTCTTTCACCATGAGGGCTACATGCGGATGCATCTTCCTGAGTTTTTGCTTTACTGGCTTAGCTCTTGGAGCTAAGGATAAGTGATGCATTATGAGATCTGGATCTAGCCCCAACATATCTGCATATGTCCAAGAAAAGTTGATTTGTTTTCTTTTGAAGAATTTAGTGAACGCTGGCTTTTCTTGTGCAATTAAAGACTGTGCCATGTGAATATTTTGGGACTATCACTTGTGTTGACATTGATTAGCTCTGCTGCTTCTAGCAAGATTGAAGATCTCTCCTGATGTGTGATATTGGGTAGAGGGTCAAGCCTTCCATCCTTTGGCACCTCAAAGATGTTTTCACCATTGGATACGTCTATATTTTTACTTTTTTCATGATCTAACACTGCCGCAGAGCAGTTTTCACCATTAGATCTTTCTTTCATTTTGACATTTTTGAGACTGAAAGGCTTGGCACTCTCTCCAAAATAGGTCTTGTCATTGAGTTCTATGACATAGCCATCCCTATGGTCCCCTCCAGGTATGTGATCCCTAAGCTCAAGATAGTCTATGACGGCTTCATCATTTTGAAAGGTATCAAGCACAGGGGGAGTGTCTTGCAAGTCCCAATCTATGAGTTCTGGGTGTAATAATGGTAAAGGGTCATTGGGTTGGTCTGGTTCGATGGCATTGATGGTCAAGATAGAAATGTTATGGTGGTCATTATAAGCATGGACAATGCCTGCAATGGTACTATCCATTAGCTGATCTGTCAAGGGAGGGATCATTCTTTCCTCATGACTTTTACTATCATTATTATGTGGGTCGGACTCTAGCGGTCTAGCCCTTGACCTTTGTCCTTCAATTGCATGGGTTGAGTCATACTCATGGACCACATCGATATCTTTTTCATTGCAAGATATCTCAGAGAGACTATCCCACTCATATTTGTTGGAGTCAGGCTCACTCCCTATTTGCAGTTGGTGAATTTGATCAACCAGATTAGTAGTAGGTGTTTCTAGTTGTTTACCTTTATTCTTATTTACTCTGTTGGTTCTTGTTGTGCCATTGTAACCTAGCCCTATAGTGTCTTAGGCTGTAAAGGTATGAGGTTGGATGGGTTCAGTGATACCTTCCTTTCTTGAACTGAGTGGACCATGTCCTTCATACCCCATTCTTTGTAGCATTTAGAATCCTTGACCATATTGCTTAGTTTGTTTCATGAAGTGATGGTCTTGTTGTGTTGATAGACTGACTTCATCCTTATATAACCATTGAAGGATGTCTTTTTCATTTCTCTCATCTTCAAGGCTTCCCCATTTGATAAACAGACCTTTGGTAGTTTCGACTGCCTTGGATTTGCTCATGGAAGGCCTTCCATATGATCTAGGAGATAGAGGGACCTATGCCAAGCAGAAAGGATTGGGCGATTGTGTACTCACCCATGCCCTTATCTTTGAGTCTGAGGTCAAGTTGGGAAGCCTTTGATGTGGAAGCAAGTGAAGCTGGGTCAACCCAGGATGAAGATGAAGCAGAAGCACAGTTATGAGGAATCACAACTTTAGGTTTAGATTGAATGGAGTTGCAATATTGAAATGGATTGGGATTGCCTTGGATGGTGATCTCTTTGCCTTCGTAGGGGAATTTTATACACTGGTGGTATGTTGACGGTACCACTTTCAGAGCATGTATCCAAGGTCTCCCAAGAAGAATGTTATACAATAGCTCCATGTCAAGGACTTGGCATGCCATATCTTTTACTATAGGTCCAACTATGATTGGTAAAACAACTATTCCCTTGGAAGTTCTCTCCTCCTCATCATAAGCTTTGATAGTGATTTTCTTTTTGGGATCAATAGCTTTCTCCACAAACCCCAATGCAAGGATTATCTTCAAGGTACAAATATTCAAACTGGTTCCTCCATCGATTAGAACCCTTTTTATCTTATGTTTGTAGATGAAGGCTTTGATATGAAGAGATGTGTTATGAGGTTGGGTAATTGACATATCATCCTTTTCAGTGAATGATAGGGAGTGAGGTGAGGTAATGTGACCTACCATGGTTTGAAACTGTTCTTCAGCAAGGTTTGTTGGAACGGAGGCTTCTGAAAGAGCTTTTTCAAGTATGGCCCTATGGGACGGGGATAGACACAGAAGTTCCAGGATGGAGATATGTGCATATGTCTTATGGAGTTGATCCAAGACATTGTACTAATTAGATGGAGAGGCTAGGACTCCTCTAAGAGTGACTCTATTATTGCGAGTGGTAGCATTACAATCTGAGTCTTTGTTTATAGTGATCACATTGACATGTGAATCACTTTCTGAGATGTGGTTAACAACATAGTCAAATGACACATTTGTGTAATTGGCGTTGTTAGTTCCACTGTTGTTTTGATTGGAAGACCCTCCCTACTCATAGTTGGGAAGTGGATCTTTGAATGCCCAGTGATCATTATTAGAGGTATGTCCATCAAGTGATACTTTGTTTTGATCTATTAAATCTTGGATAGTGTGCTTGAGTGCAATGCAGTCATTGGTTTTGTGCCCCCTATTTCAGTGGTACTCATAGAAATTATTGTCATTCCATGAAGGAGGTTTGACTTTTGGTTCATATTCCCGTGTTGTTGGAAGTGTTATGAGTTTATTTGTGATTAACTTCCGTAAGGTGGTTTCCATGTTTCCCCTAGGGGTGTGAATTTCCTCTGAGGCTGATAGCTTGTAAACCATGATTCAGTGTTTTGTAGTTTATTTTGCGGGGGGTTGTTTTGCGGGTTCGATAAGTTGAAGATTGATTGTTTTGGTGCTGCATTTTTGGCATCCACCACCCCATCATTCACAATGATTGTGTTCTTTGTCAAGAATCTTTGTTTATCTATGTTGGTATTGGTACTAGGAGTGTCCTTATAAAGCTTTAGTTGACCTTTGGTGATTAAAGCCTTTTCGATGATTAGACCCATCTCAATGATCTTACTAAAGGAAGTAGGACATTGGATTTGTATCTGGTAGCTTAGGTTAGTTTGTAAGCTATGGACAAACATCTCTAGCATTTATTTTTTAGGCATTTGATGTGGGCACTTACTTGCCAATTGTCTTGATCTTTGTAAGAAGGCGGAAAAGGATTCTCCACCTTTTTGTTTGGTGTTACAAAGATCTAAAATTGAGGTGTCATGCTCAATATTGTAGGAGAAGTGCGTGAAAAATTTATCCACAAGTTCATTAAAGGTTCTAATGCTGGGAGGTAGTCTAGAAAAGCACTCCATGGCTTGTCCTCCTAAGCTTCTTGGAAACAATCACATAAGATAGGTATCATTGTGGGTGACTTCAAGGCATGTAGTGTTAAATTCCCTGATGTGATCTCTTGGGTCACCCTTTCCATGATATTTGTCAAATTTTGGCATCTCAAATTTAGAGGGGAAAGCTATCATGATCAAGGTCCTATCAAAAGGATATGGTGAAATATCCTTTATGGAATAATGCTTAGTTGATGTTCCTATTTGCATGTCTGTGAATTATTGTTGTAAAGCTTGGATCTATTGGGCTATTAAGCTTAGGGCATTTGTAGAATCAATGGTTTCTTTGCTTTGTCTGTGGTCATTTCCTCTCGTGTGCTTCCCTCAGGGTTTCTTTCTTCCTCAGGTTCTTTTAACACCTCCATGTCAAAATCTTTAGGAAGCTTGACTCCTTGTTGTGCTAAGTGAAGAAAGAATCTAGTAGGGTCTTGGGCAAGTACCTTGTCCATTATGCGTTGGAACCTTCGGTCTTGTTGAGTTTGCAGAATCTTTTCCTGAGAAATTTCCTCATCACTGTCATGAAGGGATGGAATAGTTTTGTTTGCCATTTCAATTTGTTTTTGTTTTCGGGATCTTGTTAAGACCATGCAAGATGATTCGAGATGGGATGAAGTGAGTTTGAAAGTTTTGAACAAGAGGTGATATAATGTGACAAGGTTTGAACAAGGTTTTCCTTAGATCTATTGGTGTCAAACAATTGGTTGGAACAAAACAATAGTCAAAAGTAAGGATGATAGGAATTCGGTTACTTGATGTAGACTAGTTTTACACAAGCCACTAGTGGAGTTCCGAGAGAAAAGGATGATTGATCCTTAATAGTGGAGACTCACTAGGTTTGTTTGAGGTTGATGCGATCAAGAATACCTTGGTACTAACTTGGTTTTTGGATATTTGGTTTGATTTTGGAAGAGTTTTGTGAAGTTTTGGATGATGTGAGTGTGGGAAAAATAGTTGTGTTGTGGAAAAGAATGAGATGACTAACTTGCACGGTTTTAATCAGATCTGGGAAACTGAAACAAGTTTGAAAATAGGTGTTTGAAAAGTTGAATGTTTTTCTCAAGAAAAGTATGGAATAGTTCTCTGGAATGGATGCACAACAGTAAAAGTGCACGAACAGAAGGCAAAAGCGTAGCAAGTCGAAGCATATGCATAGATCTGGCAAGTTTGTATGCATAGCAACAGTAGGTAAATGCATAGTAAGTCGCAATATAAGTGTGGTAGGTCGTGATGCATGTGCAATTCTAGTTTTCTATTTGTTTTTGTAGATATTTCTCTTTGGCACATTTTTCAAAAAAAATGTTTTTGGTTGAAAACTTGGTCTTTTTTGCTTTTGATCTTCAATTATGGCAGATAAAGACATAGGAAACGCAAAGAAATTTTCATGATTTTTATCTTTTCTTACTTTTTTTTTGTATGGACTCTTTTTGACACAAGATCTAGGTTTCCTTAGGCTCATCCCCCCACTGAACCTTAGGATTGTCCCTGCTATCTTTACTAAGAACCACATGAATCAGGGCCGCTTCAAAGGTCCCACCTTTTGCGCCAACAAATAAAAAGATTTTGGTATACTAGATAATGGCTAAGTAGTCAGGGCAACCGTTTGAGTGGTTATACGTGCGGCAGCACTACTCTCCATTATGGAGTCTCCCGGCCTTCAAGGGTTAAGCCTTGAAGGGTTTTGGGGGAGGTTGGCTGTCGGTATAACATAGTGGCACTCATTGGAGGAGGCTTTCGCCTCAAGAACAATTTATTTATAGTGGCTCGATAGGGCTTGGCTTTAGCCTGTTACCACTTAGGGTCATTCCCACTTGGATAGGCAGGCATCCAAGGGTAGGCCCCTCTGAAGGTTATACATGTAAAATGACAAGTCTGGCATTTTATTCACCCAATAAAGGGGAAAGTAGAAGCCTATTATCATTCTAAAGACACAGTAAACAATAGTTTATCCAATCCTATTTAAAATGAGAAAAACTATATGCGTTATTCTACATGGGCAGACACATAGTTGTTAACTTTGAAGTGATTAAAAGATAGCAATGGTTCTTTCCTTTTGCAAGATAGTAATATTTTTAAGTTAAAGAGATAGCAATATGGCAAAGATAGCAATGATTTTGTTACTACTCTCCTAGTTAAAAACTATGTGAGATTTGCATGTATATTTTTACTTTCCTTGCTAGTTAGCCTATGATGTGTGTTTTTAAAAAAAAAATGAAACATCCAGCTCTTAACCCTACATGAAAATTAGAGAATCAATCCTGCAAGACAAGCGTCAGGGTTAGAAAACCATCAAGCAATCCTAAACTACTCCTCAAGACATATGCGCAGCTTAAGAGACTGAATGCACAGAAACAGTGCTTAGAAGCGCGGTAATTACAAATGCACAAGAGAATAAGTTACAGGTGTAGATTCAAAGGATGAATGCGCAGGACAGTCAAAAGCTCCGAATCAGATGCCAGATGCACAAAATATGAGGATAGATGCGCAGGAAAATTGTATGCATTGGAACAGGTGGTATATGCGCCACTTGGAGGATGTATGTGCCGAAAGGTCGTATGCACTCAAATAGTGATCAGATGCGTGCCAAGATTTCTCAAATGTGCTGAATGAACCTGTACGGAGACTGTATGGAGCTTGTACAGAACCTATCACTCAAGAACTTAGTTTTTGGATTAGATTTGGGGCAAAGGCCCCACGATGGGCACCAAAAATGTTATAGGGAAAATTGGATAATATTAAAATGAATCATAAACCCAATAACTCAATGGAATATGCAAATAACAAAGATTTAAACAAATAAACAAACTTACAGAGCTTTGTTACCTCACGGCTTCCATTGTTTGCCTAGTCTCGATCGATCTTTTGTGATGAATGTAGCCCTCAGGAAGCTTGCTTCCTTGCTTTGTTTCCTCAAGATGACAATGGAGAAATGGCTAGGATATTTATTGTAATGAAGATGAGCTTCAATACAATGTAGGATGGATAATCAATAATGCAAGAGTGGGGGTGCCAAGGGCGCGCTATGGATTCTGTAGAGTAACCTTACTTGAAAGCTTCTTGATGTGAAATGGAAGAATAGAGGGGTATTTATAGACTTGTGTGAGAGAATATCAACGGTGTAGAAGAAATAAGAAGATCAATGGTAGAGGATGTTTGAGAGAATGCGCACGAATAGAAAGAAGACATGTGTCATTCAAAAGGTTGCTTTGTTTGAGTTAACTGCTTTCTTGACGAGGATGAGCTTTGATTTCATAAATTAGAATATATTTTTCTAATTTAAGAGTTTGTTGATAAAAAAAGGTTGCTTTAAATCAGTTAACTCAGCTTTTGCTTTTGTATGACAAGGAAGATTTATTTTTAGAAGATTTGGAAGATAAAAAAGCAAATTAAATAAATAATTTATTTAATTGTTTGTGCAAGATTTAGAAGAATAAATAAAATATTTGATTATATTTTATTTTTAGAGACTCAGATTTTAATTTAAATAAATTTGCATTTTATTTAAATTTGGAAGAATAAATGATTTAATTAAATAATTAAATTTATTTAATTGTTTGGAAGAATAAAGTTGATATCGATGAAATTAATTAAATAAATGTAATTTATTCAATTACTAGGAGGAAAATGAATCAAATAAATAAATTGATTTATTTATTTATTGATAGAGGAATATTAAGATGAAATAAATATTTAAAATATTTATTTAGACAGTCGTCATTTTTAGGTGTATACATTGTCCATTTATAATTAGCAGCTATAAAGTCGAGGAAGATTCTGCCAGTTGGTTTCTTGCCATCAAAGTCAAACAAGGTGGTCATTCAAATGTCAAATGGAGGGAAGATAACCACCTTGTAACTGGTCTTAATTACTTGTTGAGCAAATTTAGGAGTTATTGTTGTGCCTAGATCTATGTTGAAGCAACTTGCTTGACCAAATTCCATGCATGCATAACCTCCTCTCCACTTTCTATGTTTTCCATAAAGTGGCATCCTCCTATTCTATTGGAGTTGACTGCCTTGCTAGGTAGTTGGTTTTGTAGTTTTCTTTCTATAAATAAGACTCAGATGCTCCTTCTCAGGGGTTGATTAATCTAAGGTTGTACTTGTGTTATTAAGTTTTTTAGCAATATAGTTAAGTCGTTCAGTTGTACTCACATTTTCCAATGAATAAAATGAAGTTATAAGTTCACATCTCTTAGTTTACATTTGTCTTAAGGAATACTCATCCAAGGGGGCCCACTTGGTGAGCATTCCATCCTTTAGTTTAGTTGTATTTTCTATTAAGTAGTTAGTTAAATTTGGCATTGAATGTTCTTGGAGCCACTAGAATTTCATTTTGTGTTTGTTCCTCCAGCCAAAGCAGACAGAGTAGTTTCCTATTTTTTTGCCCATAATTTCAATTTCTATCATGAACTTTAGCTTAGCATAGTTGTTGGTTGATATTCAACATTTATGTTATTTCTTTCCAAGCAGTTTATTTTCAGCATTATGTATTTCTTAGCTATAGAATGAATGTAGCTACTTTGGAAGTTCCTATTGCACATATAATGCTACCCCATTTCAAGTTCATGTCCATGGGTTGACAAGTTAAATGCATCTTCATAGTGATTAAGATAGCTATTCAGGTTAGATGTCCAATCTCCAAGTCACAGCTTTATGGGCTTAGTTGTTAAATCATTGTAGGAGACCAACACTTATCATAGCCATTCCCACTTGACATCTTGGAAATAGCAAGGAGGTGCACCTTCTGAGGGCCATATTCATACACAAGATCATTTGAGATGGGTGATCAATGGAAGCCATGAAGTAAAGAGGTTTGTTGAGGTATTGTTCATCATTTTAAATCTTCTTTGTTTCTTATTTCATTGAGTTTATTGGATTAGTTTGATATTATTGATAATCATTCCAATTTTCTAATAACATTTTTGGTGCCCACCGTGGGGCCTTGCCCCAATTTAACCCAAAAAAATTGATTTTTTTGGTGCAAAGTTCCATACACAGGAGGATTTTGCACATCTGATCAATTCTAACATGCATCTGAGTTCTGTTTCCATGAATCTGATAGATCAGCGCATCCAGGCTCCATTGCAATGCATTTGACCTCTGTTATGGTGCATTTACTGATTCTGTGCATATACTTTCTGTTTCTGTGCTTTTGACCTCTGTCTCAGCGCTTCTGTAATCCTGTGCATATGATCTTTGTTTCTACGCATATGATCTCTGTACTTGCACATCTGATTTTGAGAGTGACTTTTCAAGTTGTTCCTTGTGATTTTGCTAACGTTAACACTTTTCATAGAAATATTCTCTGATCTACTTGCAGGTTAGGGGTTGGTTTAGTCATATAGCTGCATTTGTTAACTCATCTCTTGATCTATAGGAAAATAAATGGATGTTCATGCAAATCTTATTTAGTTATAACTAGGAGGATTGTAATTTGATCTTGTTGCATCAACAAATTGAATTTAGTCCCAATGCTAGGAGAATAAAATTGAACCATTGCTATCTTGCTTTCAAAGTTAACAACTCACGTCTGTGCTCAAGTAGCTAACTCATTTAGTCTTTTTCATTTTAATTAGGGGAAAATGACTTTGTCTTTCATATTTTTGGAATGATACCAGGCCTATTTTCTCCCCTATCTTGGGTGACCAAAACGCCATACATATCATTTTGCATGTGTTAAACCTTTAGAGAGGCCTATCCTTGGATATCCTTCCATCCAAGTGTGGAATGACCTTAAATGGTAACAAGTTAAAGCCAAGCTCTGCCAAGCTACTATAAATAAATATTGTTTGGAGTGAAAGCTTCAAGCAGCAAGTGTTGTTTTGTTATACCGATAGCCAACCTCCCCCAAAACCCTCCAGTGCACAACCCTTGAAGGCTGGGAGACTCTATAATGGAGAGTAGTGTTGCCACATGTATAACTACTCGAACGATTGCACTTACTAATCATCCTTTGTTTTTAGTAGCCAAAAACCCCTATAAGCCAGTGTAGGGAAGGGCGATTATCACCTCCCAAAGATGCCTCAACTAGAAATAGTGAGAATTCAGCTTATATTGTCCCATCTAGCCTAGGATTTGTACTTGCTTTTTAGTCAAAAAGACTCTAAAAATTACAAGAAAAGATCAAAAAAATCATGAAAAATTCTGTGTTTGCTATGTTTTACTTGCCATAATTGAGAAATCAGAACAAAAAGACCAACTTGCAACTAAGAAACCAAAAAACAATGAAAAATGTGCCAAGAAAATTGCAAAAATATTTAAAAAACCAGAGCTGTGCATTTGTCCTATAGAGCCGCGCATCTATATCGACCTGTTGCACATTTACCATGACTTTCTGCACATTTGCTATCTATTACTGTGCTTTTATCATTCACCAGAGTTGTGCATTTATCTCAACTTTCTACACATATACCTTCTATTTCAGTGCATCTGTAGTTGCGCATCTAAGACAGTGAGATTTTGCGTATCTTTTGAGAAACATTTATCAACCTTTCTGGATACCCATTTCAGCCTTGTTCTAGTTTTTGAGATCAAATTTACTATTTAGTCACCTCTTCCATCTGTTTCCATAGCATACCCTCTCTTTCATCAGTCCTCTCGTCCACCTTTTACCACATCTTCCCATAAACAAGTCAAAATATCTATATCAGATTAGTGCAAGACCTTTTTCAGATCATTTTAAATTCAAGTAAACCTAGTAAGTCTCCACTATCAAGGATCAGACATCCTTTTCTCTCATAACTTTACTAGTGGTCTTGGTGCAAGACTAGTCTCTACATAGTAAATGGGTACCGACTATCCTTACTTGTGGCTATCATCTTGTGTCAACCAACTTACTTGGAATCATTGATCAAAAGAGTCCCTTGTTCAAATCTTGTCACCACAAGTATCCTCTTCTCACCAACCTACACCAACACCTTACCAGAGTCTCTAGTTTCACCCCACTCCTTCCCATATCACCTTGCATGGTCTTAACTAAATCCCAAACACAAAAGTAGCTTGAAATGGCTAGAACATCAAATAGGATTGTGTCCTCTCATGACAGTGATGAGGAAATCTCTCATGAGGAGTCCCAAGGAGTCCTCCAAGATCAAAAATTTCAATGCATGATGGACAAAATACTTAACAAAGACCCTCAAAAGTACTTTCTTCATCTTGTAACCCAAGGACTTAGACTCCCCTCAGACTTTGATCTCAACAAATTAAAAGAAACTGTAGTGGAAGAAAATCATGAGGACCGTACAAGTGAAGATAAAACCATTGGCCTCAATAAAGAGAAAAAAGCCACAGACTCAAATGCACCTCTAGACACATTAACAAAACAAATCGAGAGCCTAATGCAGAAAGTAGTGGATCTCCAAATGGGGACATCCACTAAAACTTATTCTTTGGAAGATATCTCACCATATCCCTTTTACAAGAGCTTAAAAATGATCCCCTTCCCCTTTAGATTTGAAGTACCAAAATTTGACAAGTATAAAGGAAAAGGAGACCCAAGAGATCACATTAGGGAATTTAGCGCCGCATGTCTAGAGGTATCTCACAACGACACCTTCCTAATGAGACTATTCCCTAGATCTCTAAGTGGATAAGCCATGGAATGGTTGTCACGACTTCCCCCAGGTATCAAAACTTTTGATGAATTAGTCAACAAGTTTGTCACACACTTCTCATGTAACATTAAACACAAAGTTTCCATGCTTGACCTATGCAATACAAAGCAAAAGAGTGGTGAATCCTTCACCACCTTCTTACAAAGGTGGAGACAACTCACAAGCAAATACTCATATCATGTGCCTGAGAAGCAAATGACAGAGATGTTTGTCCACAACCTTAACCCCGATATAAGTTACCAAATCCAAATTCAATGCCCTACCTCATTTATGAAAGTCATTGAGGTGGGATTATTTATTGAGAAAGATATGATCACCAAGGGGCAAATAAAGTTGTACAAGGACACCCCTAATCTAACTACACCATGGACAAGTCAAAGTTTTGGACAAAGAACAAAAATATCATTAATGATGGAGTAGTTGATGCCAAAGTAGCGGCTCCCAAACAACAACCAATCTTCACTATCAAAGGAGAAGCAATCAATTCTACACCAAATAGAACCTCCTCTTGCGAGCCAAAACAATGGTTCACATCTACTCCTAGAAAAAAATCACACCACTAGGGGAGTCCTAGGAGTTTGCGTTAAGAAAGCTATTAGCCAACAATGAGATCAATCTTCCTCCCACTAGTGACTATGAACCTCAAGTAAAACCTCACTATTGGGAAGATACTAATTTCTATGAATATCATAGAGGAAGAGGCCATAAGACCAAAGAATGTATCCGTCTAAAACACATCATTCAAGACATACTTGACCAAAATTAGGTAGGCATTAAAGAACATACCTCTAACATGACACATGTAGCATACAAGGATCCACTCCTCAATCACGACAAGTCATACAACAACAACAACAACAATAACAACTGCAACAGGTAGAATCAAAACAATGGACACAACAATGCTAACCATGCAAGCATGTCATTTGATTATACCATCAACTACATATCGAAGCACATCCCACAAGTCAATGTGGTCACATTCAACCAACAATCAGGACCCAACAAAACTGATTGTAGCATCGTCACCCACAGTGGTAAGGTCACATTAAACATGCTTCATCCAAGGTCGTCACCTTCTCCATATAACTCCCATATGTACAATGTCATAGACAAACTTCAGAAAACTCCTACCCACATATCTATCTTAGAGTTGTTGCATCTATCTCGCTCCCACAAGGAAATTCTTGATAAAGCCCTAGTGGAAACAACTGTGCCCACGAACCTAGCGCAAGAGAAGTTTCAAGCCATGGTAGGAAATCTAACCTCCTCTAGCACCATATCGTTCACCGAATAGGATGACCTATCAGTATCCCAGCCCCATAACACACCCTTGCATATTGTCGCCTTCATTCATAAACACCATATCAAAAGAGTTCTCATTGATGGAGGAGTTGGTTTAAATATTTGCATGCTCAAGCTAGTCCTTACATTGGGGATCTCAGAAACTGCAGTGGATCCCAGGAAAAAGATCACTATTAAGGCCTATGATGAAGAAGAAAGAACTACTAAAGGAATAGTGGTGTTACCAATACAAGTTGGACTAGTAATAAAGGACATTGTTTGCTAAGTCTTAGACAAGGAGCTAACCTATAACATCCTCATGGGTAGACCTTGGATTCATGCCATGAAAGTTGTACCTTCTACCTACCACCAATGCATCAAATTCCCACATAATGGTCGACAGATAACCATTCAGGGTGATTTGGATCCTTTTTAGCATTGCAACTCTATCCGCTCAAAGAATGATTGCATCATTCCCAATAATAGAGCTTCCACATCCCCCATCTCACAGTATGATTCTACCTCTGAAGCTTCTTCATGCAAGTCCAAAGAATAGAAAATCACAATCAAAGAAACAGGGGTAGGGGAATACTCCATCGAGCACAACCTCAACTTAGCCAAAATGCCTCTATCTCCAAGATCCTTTGGGTGAACTACACCTAAGTACATTCTAAAATCTTTTACTCCTCCTGAACATCCCATAGCTCCCTTTGTAAAATGGGGGACCCTATCAGATGAAACTAAGGAAAGAGACATCTTCCAATGGCTCTACATAGAGGAAGATAACACACAACAAGAACCACCTAAGCTCCCAACAGAAATCTATGTGCGTGGTGAGTCTATCTTACACAGAATGGTTTATGAAGGAAAAGGTCCCATTGGCCTAAGAAAATAAGGAATTATAGAACCCATCCAACCCTTTTTGTCCTCATTGGCAAGAAATACAAAAGGTCTCAGATACAAGGACAAAGGCAAAGCTAAGGTAAATGCTTGTTTTGTGGAACAGATCCATAACCTACAAGAAGACAGTGACATAGAATCTAACGAGTATGAGTGGGATGAAATCACTGAGCACTCCTATAAGGACAAAGGAGTTGACATCATTCCAACCTATAGCCCCTACCATGAGGGACAAACGCTAATGCACAGACCATTAGAGTGTGATTCACCAACTCCTGAGAGTATGACTTTCGAGGAAGGTCAGAGTTCCATCGCAATAAATAGTCTGGAGGAAAGTACCATTCTGAATCGTATCCCTACCAATCTGAATCCTAACCATGTATCCATTCAGACTATCATGCCCAATGAATCAAATCTATGTTCCGATCCCCTCCCCCTTGTACGTCTTGAACTTATCGACTGGGATTTATGAGGAACCCCGCAACTAGACATGTTCCAAAATAATGATGCCTATATTGACTACATGGAACTTAGGGACCACCTACCTACTAGAGATCTTAAAGCTAGATTTGTCATTGAACTCAACACCATGGCTTATTTTGGAGAGGATGCCAAGCCTTCCAGTAGCAAAAACATAAAAGTAAACATTGGATCTAATGGTGAAAACCACTCTGCAGCAGTATCAAATCCCAAAATAGTAAAAAGAAAGGATGCATCGAATGGTGAAAACCTCTCCAAGGTGCCAGATGATGTAAGGCTTGACACTCTCCCCAATGCCATGTACCAAGAGAAGTCTCAGATTGTTGTGGAACCTACAAAACCTAATGTTGACCTATTTTCCTCTACCCAGAGTTAAATAGTTCACCTCGCATTTTCCTAGAAAATCCTTTAGGAAAACACTCCAAAAGGCTTGAATACTTAAATTACTCATGTTGTGCCTTGCAAAAGATCCTAAAAATCTCACCTTGAGAATCTTTGCAGAAAACCCAAAAAAACCCAGAAATCTTTTAGCTTCAAGTATTTTCTATCGCAGGAATTTCTCAGTTTCATGTTTAGTGTTTGTGTATGCATTTTTCAATGTATATTTGCATATACATTCACCATTGTATGTTCATATGTACAAGTGCAATATACAATGACAAAGATGCAAAGTAAAGATGCAAGTCAGACATACAAGAGTGAATGAATAGTGCAATGTACATCAGCAGTATACAACAGTGGCTTGTATATGGGATTGTATCTTTGTATATACAATTGTGCATACAAAAGAAAAGGGTACAAGGGGTAATATACATCGCCGATGTACATCAGTGTGACATACAAAGGCTGTACATACAAAGGAGAATGTATATAGGCAAATATAGAAGTGAGGGAACATATAAAGAGTCATATACAATGCGACATACAAAAGGTTACATGCATATGCCGAAGTAAAGTGTTTGCAGTATATAAGCTCTCGGCTTGCATGTTTTACTTATATATTTCACCTTGTATATGTGATATACAAGTCAAAGGTATAAAGGTAATATGCAAGGCAGACCCGACATGAAAATCAAATTTGGCAAATTCAAGTGTTGAGTCTGCGGCTTGTATATTGAGTGCATTGTATATGTGATATACAAAAGAAAATATACAAAGGGAAAACATACAAGGCAGACCCGACTGGGAAATCAAATACAACTGATGGTCATTTTGGGGTCCACGAGTTGTATGTATAAATGCATTGTATATGCCAAAATACAAGGAGAAGTGATACAAACCGGACCTATTGCAAAGTTACAAAATGGTTAATGATCTTTTGAGGTCCGCGCATTGTATGTATATTTGTGATTGTATGTTTTCATATACAATCAGATATACAAAAGTTTTTGTATACGCTGAAGTAAAGTGTTTGCAATGTATAAGTGACTCTACAGTTTCCCTTGTATATTTCGCATTGCATATTGCAATATACAAAGGTCAGATACAACGGTGATATGCAAGGTGGACCCAACTTGAAAATCAAATTTGGCATATTCAGCGTTGAGTCCGCAGTTTGCATGTTGAAATGATTGTATGTTGGTATATACAATTGGATATACAAGGCCAACATATAGGGGATTTTGTCGAGACAATATGCATTGGCAACTCATTTTTTGATCTTTCTGATGGCCGATAGCAGATGCAGTTTTTAGTGATGCTTCTCAGACCAGCTCAGCGACTAATCAGGTGATGACACGTGGTAGGGACATACATGCAAAAGGTGATAGAAAAGTAAAGGGGCCCGCTCTTGTATGTAGCCATTGTATTGTATATACAAGGGTGACATACAATTGAACATGCAAAGACATTCAAAGGCTAATTTGGATGCCGAATAAAAGCACATACAAAGCAGTTTGCATATGAAGGTGATATACAAGTGCAGTTTGACCGTAACTTTGACCGCATGTATCTTCCATGTCTTGACAAATTTTGACATGATTAAAAAGGTAAAAGTGCTTATTTTTGCCTCCTCTCTCATTTGGTGGGGTTTTTAGGGGTTTTTTCTCACTTTCAAATTTTGGATCTAGATTTGTATGCTCGGTCGACTGGACGTTTCAGCGACCAGTTTGAGTGATGCAAACGTAGATATTTGTTACATTTATCAGAGGGTCAATGATCCAGGTACTTGATTAAAGACATAGAATATCTCCCACCTTCCCCTATTCCAGATATTTCCACACCATAACTTCTGTAGGTGGACATCTCTTTAGGCATTTTTTTTTGATACAGCTCATGGAACAAATTTTGTAACCAACTTAGGTCAGATTGGAATGGTATATATGCATATAATGAGATGTAAATAAGGTTGGAAATTTTTTGGCTTTCAAGCTTTTTTGTTTTCAAACAGAGCTTTCTGCTACTGTAACTGTGCCTTCTTATTGAATATATGCATGTCATTTTACCTTTTTTACTGATTTTCTAGTTTAGTGTGAACTTAAATATGGCTGTCTGTGAACATTCTATTCCTCTCAACCTTCTTGTTTCTCACCTCTGCTAAAAAATCATTTGAATCTGTGTATGTCTACTTGTTGTCTTTGGTTATTTTGTGCATTTTCTCAGTTCTATGAAAGTTTCTTTTAATTAATCTGGTGCATCACCCTTAATTTCAGTTTTCCTATTTTCATCTTTTATTCAAAAAGCATTCCTTCTCCCTTTTCCTCTGAAGATTTAGTAGTTTTAGGTGATATCCAGTCAAGGAAGCCAGCCTTCTCCAGAGGTCTGATCTCATTTCACAAGGTCCCACACCTTAGATCATTCCCATGTTACTCCAGATTGCTAAAGTTTTACAACTGCAGCAAGGGTGCAAATCTAGCTGATAACAACTTTGGCATGCCCGGTGGGACCCTAGAGTTAGAGAAACAATCATATACTATCTTTTGTTGCTGGTTTTGATGTGCAACTAGTGATTTTCAGACCTGTAAGAGGTTAAAACTTGCACATTTGGTGACTCATACTGAGGAAGGACAAGTAGATCAGTGCTGCTATTACATTTTATGAGAAAAATTCAAACTCAAAGTTCAAGTTCATTTGATTACTTGCAGCTGTCTCTGCCCAAAAAGTAGGGTAGAACTATGGTAAGGACTCTAGTTTCTAAAAGAATACAATCAACTCCACCAGATTTCAGGCCAGTTGCACCTGTAATTCCTGCACCAGCGCAAGCAAACCTACCTCTAGTTGTTCCAATGGCAAGAAATCAGTCATTTGTGGCTTTTGATGGGGGCAGCCCATTGAATTTGACAGTGCATGATGTTATACCCATGGCAGCTTTGAAGAGTCTTCCCTATTTTACAGGGGAGAATCAAACTACCCAAATTGAACACATTCGAGATGTAGCTTCTCTATGCGGTGTTTATCATGTAACCCAAGAGAATGTAGCCATCAGGCTGCTAGATGCCTCTTTCAAGGGAAAAGCATTACAATGGTTCAGGAGTTTACCAGTGTAAACCATTGCAACCTGGGATGATCTGGGTGATAAGGTAAACAAGCAATTTCAAGTTAAATTAGACAACTTGTCATTGGTTGAACAGATGACTATAATAAAGAGAGCTCCCCAGGAGTAAATGATGGATTTCAACTTTAGATTCCAGAAGACATGGGACAAAATTCCTGTTACGGTAAGACCTCCATCAAAATACACTTTTCTGTATTTTCTAAAAGCTTTAAATAGTGATATTTCAGTAATGATTCAATCATTAGGAGGTACAAGCCTACCTAATGCATATGAAATAGCTATTAGAGTAGAAAACAACCTGATTCAGGTTGGTAAAATAGCTCCTTGACCACTAGTACCCATCTTCCCCGAGATTCCAGCTTTAATGCCATTGCCAATCCCATATTTTGCCCCTTTACCTATTACTACAACATTACCAAGTACCGCCAATTCTGAAAATGCTACTCCTAGCTCGTCACAAGAGTTGAAAGAGATTAAAAATAGCCAACAGAAAATAGAAAATATCCTACAAACTTTTGGGAATGAGCTAGTAAACATAAAAAAGTAGCAGTCCCAGCATAGACAGCCTTATCAGCAACCCAGTCAAGGGCAAAATCAGCCTTATCAAGGGCAAAACCAACCATATCAAGCTAATAGGCCACCTTATCAAAGCAATTACCAGGGTACCAGGCAGAATGTGAACCATAAGCCTTTTCAGCCTTATAATCCAGTCCCCATTAATGTTGTTAAGGACCTTGTCCCTATTCAGAATAACCTTGTAGCTGAGTATGAATGGTGTTTTCCATGCAATCAGCCACACAGTCAGGCAACCTATTCAAATGGAGTTATAAATTAGGCTTTAATGGTACAAAATGTTGCAGTCTCATAGCCAAACACCCCAAATAATGGGGCTATATGGCAGTAAGAGCAGCCTTAGAATGATTCTGCCTTCATAAATTAGCAAGAAGGTGAATTTTGTGGTGTAAACAACAATAATACTCCAGTTGCAACAAATACAAGAGCCAAGAAGAGGGGTTATGAGGTAGATCAAGAAGCAAATAAAGGAAAAGGACATGCTAATGCTTCTACATCCCATGTTCCCCACATTTTACAAAGGAATACTTCAGCAACAATAAGGGAACAACCTCATTTGTAGGCTGATATTACTGCTGCAAAATCATATCAGAAGGTACATGTCACTCCACCTTTCAATATTATTGAAAATATGAAGAAGATGAATGTAACAATGTCTATGTGGGATTCTCTAGCCATTCCAGGCCAAAAGGACATATTGCAATCTGCCTTGTCTGATTTGAAGATGCCCAATGATGCAACTGTTGACCCAACTAGGGTTGTCCTTACCAATTCATCCCAGGACAACAATAAACAGCCAAACAAAAGTGCCAAACCACTCCCATTTTATTTGCCATTAATAATTGGAGACAAGTTAGTACATAACTATATGGTGGATAGTGGTGCAAGTAGTTCTATGATGCCAAAGCAAATTGTAGATCAATTAGGGTTGAAATACCAACCCCTTGAGAAGGGTGTACTCCAGCTAGACGACACAACTGTTAATACTGTAGGTGTGATGAAAGACCTAGCTCTCACCTTGCACACTTGCCCAAATGTTTCCATTTCCCAAGAGGTGTTCATCATAGATTTGCCTCCCTATTTTGCCATGTGTTTATCAAGAGAGTTCATAGCCAAAATAGGAGGATATTTATCCTTGGACTGGTCCCACATGTTTTTCAGGACCAGATATGGCACAAAAGTAACCCTAAAATCTGAATTGCATTCAAATCATCACATAGAGCCTTATGTTCCAAGTGCTATTAATGCAAATTGCATTATTTCTGATGATCCTGAGCTTGTAGCTGCTCAAGAGCTACAAGCTCAAAGTATACCAGAGGTGCTGTTAAAGGAGTGGGCCTCAAAAAATGTAGTTGATGATCATGAGGGACACATCCAAGAAACTGGTATGGGGGTTTACATACTGCATGAGCCTGAAACAACAATTCCAAATCTAGTAAAGGATGCAGAACAACAGATAGAGCAAAAAGAGGAAGTATGGAAAATGTACTTTGATGGCTCTAGGAACAGGAATGGATCTGGTGGTGGCGCAATGCTTGTGTCCCCACAAGGTGAAAGATACTATTCTTCTTTCCATTTTGCCTTTTCATGCACAAATAACATTGCTGAGTATGAGGGATTGATCCAAGGTTTGCAGTGGGCAAGAAAGAGGAAAATTGGCTGTTTACAGGTCTATGGTGATAGTGAACTCATTGTAAATCAGGTGAGAGGGCTACATGTTACAAAAAATGATGTTTTGAAATGCTACAAGCAAAGGGTATGGGATATGGTTGAAGAGTTTGATGCTTTCAATCTGATCTCTATTCCAAGAAGTCAAAACTATCATGCAGATAGGTTAGCTGCAATTGGGGCTCAATTTGACATCCCTAGTGATATTCAAAGAGAAAAGGTGCAGCCTCATGTGAAAATAGTTGATACGCCCTCTATCCCTAACAATAATATTCATTGGCAGTTTTTTGAGAGTGATGAGTAGATTCTACATTTCTTGTTAGAGGAGGATGAGTTTTCTATGATGAATCAGGATAAACTCAAACAACAATATGAGGATGGTCAAGTTATTCAATTGAGGACAAACAAGCTGCCCAAAGGATTGGTAACCTTGGAATCCATTTTTGGGACTGATGATCAGCTAAAGAAGAGTAAAGCCAGCATGCAGGTCAAAGAGGAACATTACAAGGAGCTAGAAATTTTTAAGGGTAAGCTTCTTAAAATTGGTAAAATTTGTTCACCTAAGGATAGGAGGGCTTTTGTTTCTCTTTGTCAAGAGTTTGAAGATGTGTTTTCTTGGGATTATTTAGACCTAAAAGGGTTTGACCCTCATATTGCCCAGCATACCATAGAGTTAGAACCGGGTACATAACCTATGATGCAGAAACAAAGGCCTTTAAATCCAAAACTTGAGCCTTTGATGATTACAGAGTTAACCAAGCTGATTGAGGGAAAGATCATTTCCCTGATCAAGCATACTTCTTGGGTCTCCAACCTTGTCCCTATGACAAAAAATAATGGGGAGATTAGGCTGTGTGTCGACTTTAGAGACCTCAATAGAGCCTCCCTAAAAGACCACTACCCGATGCCCTTAATGGAGCAAATTCTACAAGTAGTGGTTGGTTCTGAAAGATTCTCCTTGCTTGACAGATATTCTGGCTATAATCAAGTGTTAGTCAAGGAGGAAGATCAATTTAAAACCAATTTTACTACCAAATGGGGCACCATGGCCTACAAGAGAATGCCTTTTGGTCTGTCAAATGCTAGTTCTACTTTTCAGAGAGCTATGGATATGGCTTTTAAGGGTTTGTTGTATAAACTGGTGCTGGTGTACCTTGATGACATAATAGTTTTTTCCAAGGATGCATATGAACATTTATCCCACTTGAGGCAGGTATTTGAGAGATACAAAGAGTTTGGGATATCTATCAATCCCAAGAAATGCATTTTTACTGTGCATGAAGGCAAGTTGTTAGGGCACGTTGTGCTGAAGGAGGGCATTACCATTGATATAGAAAGAGTAAGGGCTATTTTGGAGTTGCCTTTACCCAGTCACAAGAAGGGACTACAAAGTTTTATTGGCAGAATTAATTTTCTGCAAAGATTTATACCCAACATTGCGAATCTATTGAAGCCTTTGACGTCTATGTTGAAGAAGAGTATAGTTTTTAGCTGGACAAAAGAGGCCAAACTTAGCTTTGAGTCCATAAAGGAGGCATTATTAGCTATACCAACTCTAGTAAATCCTAATTTCTCCAAAGATTTTATCTTGTATGCTTATGGCGGTCTAGATACAATCTCTGCGATTCTAGTACAGTAGCAGAGTGACAGCTTTGAATAGCCAATCACTTTCTTTAGTCAGGGGCTGGAGGAGTATGAGCAGAGGTATAGCTTCATTGAAAAGCATGTCCTTGTAGTGGTAAGGAGGCTCAAGAAGTTTAGGCATCTTATTTCTAATAATAAGATACATTTGAGGGTCACTCACCCTAGCATGAAAGAGTTCCTGTTAGGTAAGGATGTGAATGAGAAAAGGACTGGTTGGATCACCAAAGTCATTGAATATGACATGGATATCAAGATAACCAAGCTGGTCAGAGGCAGAGGACTCAGTGAATAGCTTGTTACCAGTTCTAAGAATGAAATAGGAAAAGAAGAGGAGGTGCTTCTAACCATTGAAGATGCACATCAAGATGATACAACAGAAATGGGTACAAGTTGGGTTAATAACATGACTCAATTTTTGCAAACTAGCAAATGTCCAGCAGGTTTAGATAGAACCAAGAGAAGGTATTTTAGACTGTGGTCCATTCCATATGTTTTAATAAATGGCATCCTTTTCAGAAAAGATTTTAATGGTGTATTGTTAAGATGCATTGATAATGATGAGACTGACAAGGTGCTGCATGAGTTTCATGATGGAACAATAGGGGGTCATTTTGCCCCAAAGACTACTACTTGGAAAATAATGAGAGCTAGATATTACTGGCCCAACCTATTCAAGGATGCCCATGCATGGGCTAGAAATTGTGTAAAATGTGCCATTTTTGCAAGCAAAGAAAGGCTGTCAGCTTTACCTCTGCAGCCAATTCAAGTAGAACAACCCTTCATGAGATGGGGCATTGATTTTGTAGGTCCCATTAACCCACCATCAAGTGTAGGCCACAGGTGGATACTTATAGCTACAGACTATTTCACAAGGTGGACTGAAGCAGTGGCTCTGAAGGAATTAAATGAAAATACTGTTTTGAATTTTTACCAAGATTTGATATCCAGATTTGGGTTGCCTGAGTTAATTATCTCAAACAATGCTTTAGCCTTTGTTGGATTAAAGATAACTAACTGGGATATTAAGAATGGAATCTATTTGAATACTTCATCAAATTATTACCCACAAGGTAATGGTTTCGCTGAATCTACAAATAAGAGCCTTATAAGGATTGTTAAAAGATCAATGGAAGACAACCAAAGGACCTGGCACACTAATCTAAAATATGCCTTATGGGCAAATAGAATAACTCCCAAGAGGTCTATTAGGAACTCCCCATATATGTTAGTTTATGGGAAAGAGGCAAGATTACCTATATCTGTGGAGCTGCCAGCACTTGATATCATGAATCAGCTGGAGATGTTTGAAGAAGAGGACCCCATGGCTATCAGATATGCTTAGCTTATGGAGCTTGAAGAAATCATAGATAAGGCTATTAAAACTATGGAGTATCATCAGCATCAGACCAAAAGAAATTTTGATGAGAAGGCCACTCCCAGAATCTTTAGGGAAGGTGATATGGTGCTCAAATGGGATAAGTTGAAAAGCAGGCTAGGAAAGCACTCCAAGTTTGACATGTGGAGTGGCCCATTTATCATTACTGAATGCAAGGAGCTCAATGCATTTCAGTTATCAAATATGGATGGAGAAAATTGTTGGATCTAGGGCATACAACTGAGAGGGGGGGGTGAATCAGTTGTATAAAACTTCTTGTTCTTTCAAACACTTGATTCTTGGTTGTTAGTTAACAGCATATCAATTAATCATCCATGGAAGCATTATACATAAACACAAGAGCAGATAAACATCAACACATTGAACACCAAGATTTTGATGTGGAAAACCTGGCTAAGGGAAAAACCACGGGGTGATTAACCCAAGAATTATTCTCTGTTAGAAGAATAAAAAAAAGAATGGCACTTGCCAATTAGGGCTCACTGCCCGAGCACACTGCTCACAAAGAGGCCCACTGCCTACAAGGAGACACACTGTCTACAAAGTGATAAGAATAACAGTCTTGAACTGGAGAATGACATCTCTACCATGTTCGGATCAGTTCCATTTAAGCCCAAAAACTTCTGCTCTGCCTTTCGCACTTCTCTTCACTATGCCACACTCATCCACACAAACCACACTTTGAAATGAACTCACAAACCGTTATTTATACAAGACATCGACTTAGGAACAAACATCTAAGTCGGCAAACAACCATAAGAGTATCTGCAAGATGAATAACACATCCGGTCGGCCACCATAAGAACATTCGCAGGATGAACAACTCATCCGGTCGGCTAAACAGAGCAAGAACTTCATCTGGAAGAATAACTTCAATTCTGGGCTCTACTATCAATGCAGACCAACAACACAACCTAAACATGATCCAAGAACCTTCACAAGCCTGCCTGAATGACCGGATACATCCGCACTTCCTCTACTTACTGGAATCTCTTGTCTTCCTCATCTGGGACTTCAAGAACACAGTCTGTCGCCACTGTCATAATGCAAGAGGTACTTCTGGACCTCCAAATCATACACAAATCAGGATGACACATCACAAGGACATCCCAAACACTCCTTCCAATCCGCAGATTAGGATAATACAATTCCGGACCTCACCGGACCTTTTTGTGATCCTCTGTCACCTCTGGATACTTGCCGGAACCGGTTCCATACCGACAGCCACAACTCCTTCAGATCTTCATGCGGACCTCTGAAATCTTAACTGAAGCATCTCAAGACTCATATCTACTAACCCTTTAATCTGCATCCTTCGGTTCTCATCCTATATAGTACATTTGCCTTCTTCTCATCACTGTTCTTCACTGTTCCTGACTGAGGCTAATTTTCTCAATATCCTCAGCACACAGCTCATCAAATCCTTCTTGTCAATGCAATATGAGTATGTTGACATCAATGACAACACTAGCTCACCTCATACTTGCAACAATCTCCCCCTTTGTCATTGATGGCAACATATGATGTGAAAAACCATTAAGACAAGAACTTCTCTTTTCTGTCACTGCTCCCCCTATCAACAACAACTTTTTACATGTCTTCTCTTCCTTTACTGCTCCCCCTTTGATCATCAACCACTTGTTTTTCACATGTCTTCTCTCCCCCTTTGACATCAATGGCAAAGGGCTCATACTTGCAATTCTCATACATCAGAATCATACCAGCTGCTCCCCCTTAGTTGCAGCTCCCCATCATTAATCCGGATCACAAGATATGACTGTGATATCCACCAAACTGATGCACATCAATGCATCCTAGTTCATCACCGGAGGGGCCATGACCCCTAACTTCTCCCGGAGATATTCAAAAGAATCCTTGGGAAGAGGTTTAGTAAAGATATCTACAATCTGATCCTTGGAGGGAACATACTCCAATCTGACTTCTTCCTTGTTTACTTGTTCTCTCAAAAAGTGAAACTTGATAGATATGTGCTTAGTCTTAGAATGCAACACCGGATTCTTAGAAATATTAATTGCACTTGAATTATCACAGAAAATTGTGATAGGCTCCTCATATTCAATTTTAATGTCTCTTAGCATCTGCTTCATCCATAAGATTTGAGTGCAACTACCTGCTGCTGCAATGTATTCTGCTTCAGTTGTAGACAGAGATATTGCATCTTGTTTCTTGCTTAACCAAGAAACTAATCTCTTCCCCAAAAAGAATGCTCCACCACTAGTGCTCTTACGGTCATCCACATCACCTGCCCAATCTGCATCTGTGTAAGCATGAAGAGAGAAATCTGGATCTCTAGGGTACCATAGACCATACTCAACTGTTCCTTTCAAGTACCTAAAAATTCTTTTGATTGCCATAACATGAGATTCTCTAGGATCAGCCTGGAATCTTGCCACAAGACCAACAGCTTGCATTATATCTAGTCTAGTTTGAGTGAGATACAACAATCCACCAATCATTGATCTATACTTTGTCTGATCTGCCTTTGGAGAATCATCATCTTTGCTTAACTTACATCCGGTTGCCATAGGAGTGTTCATTGGCTTTGAGTCTTCCATACCAAATTTCCTTAACAATTCTTTCACATATTTGGTCTGAGAAATGAAGATCCCTTCTTTTGTTTGAGTAATTTGCAGACCCAAGAAGAAATTCATTTCACCAAGCAGAGACATTTCAAACTCACTTTTCATCTGATTTGCAAAAGTTTTGCACATACTATCTCTTCCTCCAAAAATGATATCATCCACAAACACTTCAACAATTAAAATGTTATCATGATCAATTTTGAAATATAAGTTACTGTCAGCAGTACCTTTGTTGAATCCAATCTGCACAAGATGCTTATCCAACCTTTCATACCATGCTCTTGGGGCTTGCTTCAATCCATACAAAGCTTTCTTCAACTTGCAGACCATATCATCATTATCAGACAATTGAAATCCATCCGGTTGTTCAATGTAGACTTCTTCTTCCAGATCACCATTTAGGAAGGCAGACTTGACATCCATCTGATATACCTTGAAGTCTTTGAAGGTAGCATATGCAAGAAGTAATCTGACTGCTTCAATTCTTGCCACCAGAGCAAAAGTCTCTTCAAAGTCAATTCCTTCTATTTGAGAGTACCCTTTGCAGACCAATCTAGCTTTGTTTCTGATTACTTCACCAGCTTCATTTAGTTTGTTCTGAAAGACCCACTTGGTTCCAATTACATTCCTGTCTCTAGGTCTGGGAACAAGATCCCAAGTATGATTTTTCTCAATTTGCATCAATTCATCTTCCATTGCTTTGGTCCAGTTTTCATCATTGCAGGCTTCATTTATTGTTTTAGGTTCAATCTTTGAAATCAGACAACATTCATCCTGATTTTGAGCAACATTCCTTCTAGTTTGTACACCTTTGCTTCTATCACCTATGATCTGATCTTCAGAGTGGTTCAGTCTTACATACCTTGGAATTTTGGGAGTATCCTGCACTACTGCTTCTTGATCAGGCTCATTCAAACCTATCTCTTCTTCTTGATTTACCAGATCAGGCTGACTCTGTCTCACCGGAGAGGATTGAGTTCCTTGAACACTGTCTTGGTCATCTTCATCAAACTCATAAAATCTTGAAGGCTTCTCAATTCCTTCATCAACTTTTACATTGGTGCTTTCTATCATCTTCCTCAATCTCTTATTGTAACACCGGTATGCTTTGCTTTGAGTGGAGTAACCCAAAAAAATTCCTTCATCACTTCTAGCATCAAACTTTCCTAGATCTTCATCTCTTTTAATATAACACTTGCTACCAAATACTCTGAAATATTTCACAGTAGGAGTGATGCCAAACCAGAGTTCATAGGGGGTCTTACCGGTGTTGTTTCTAATTTGAACTCGATTGAGAGTGTAGACTGCAGTGCTGATAGCTTCTTTCCAAAACATCTGAGGAACATTTGCTTCCAACATCATTGTCTTGGCAGCTTCCTGGATGGTCTGGTTCTTTCTCTCAACTACTCCATTCTGCTGTGGAGTCCTAGGAGCAGACAACTGTCTCCTTATACCCTGCTTCTCACAAAAGTCAATAAACTCACCAGATGTAAATTCACCACCTCTATCAGACCTTAGACACTTTAGTTTCAATCCGGTTTGATTCTCTACCATAGCTTTGAAGATTTTGAACTTCTCAAATGCTTCTAATTTTTCTTTTAGAAAGGTAACCCACATCATCCGGGAATGATCATCAATTAACAACATGAAATATCTATCACCTTGCAGACTCTTGATTCTTGTCGGACCACAGAGATCAGTATGTACTAATTCCAACAATCCGGTAGAAGACTGATCTTTGCTTTTGAAAGAGACTCTGCTTTGTTTACCTAACTGACATTCTTTGCACACACTATTTGTAGGTTTCATCAATTTTGGAAGATCTCTTACAGCCTGAGTATTGCTTATCTTGATGATGTTATCAAAATTTACATGACACATTCTTCTGTGCCATAACTAACTCTAATCAATTTGAACAAACAAACAACTTTTATTTGAACCAACCAGATGAAAGATATTACCTTTTGTCTAAGTACCGGATGCAATTTCAGTTCCGGAGCTTGTAAAGATTCTGCATTTTCCATTCTTGAACCGGAGATCATAGCCTTTGTCCACTAACTGACCAACACTGAGAAGATTGTGCTTCAATCCTTCAACATATAGTACATTACCTGTTTTGCTCTTTCCATCAAAGGAAATAGTTCCCCTACCTCTGATTCTACCAGCACAATTGTCACCAAACTTTACCATTCCTCCTTCATATCTTTCCAAATCTAAGAACTTATTCTTGTCACCAGTCATATGGTGAGAACATCCACTGTCAATAACCCAATCATCCTTTTCTTCCACTTGAGCAGCCAAAGGTTTTTCAACAACTTTGTGATTGACAGATTCAGAGAGTATTGAATCTTCTTCCTTGATGGCAATAAACACCCACTCATTTCCGGATTTGCTTCCTAGTTCTGATTCATCATCTGTTACTCCTTCATTGTCATCTTCTTCATGAACATAATAGCAATTCTTTTGAAACCTTTGTCTGTTAGTATTAGACCTTGCAGATCTTTCCGGACATCTTGAAGCAAAATGACCAATCTTATTGCAGTTGAAACACTTAAAGGGTAGTTTTCCTTCATACTTACCGGATCCTCTTGGCAATCTCTTTGCAATGAGGGCTTCAAGTTGAGCTGTTTCTGCTTCTTCTTCTTCCATGTCTCTTCTTGCTTGATCATACCATGACATCTTCCTTGATGAGTTTTCTCCCGGATCAAATCTCTGTTTGCCTTTCACATAGGTACTGGCTTTGAAAGCAGATTCAGTCTTGGGAGGATCATCTCCAAACTCGGTCATTTCAAATGCAGCTAGTTTGCCAGCCAGTTGTTCTCTTGTGACAGTTGTGTGGGCTCTGAATTCACCAATGGCAGCAACCTTGATTTTGTAGGCAGTAGGAAGGGATCTTAGGATTTTGCAGACAATCTCATTTTCATCTAGAGTTCCACCAGCATTTCTAATTCCACATACCAGCTCATTCACTCTTGGCATAAAGGTAGTGATGTTTTCATCATCTCTCATTTTCAATCTTTCAAATTTCCCTTTCAGAATTTGCAACCTTGCACTTTTGACAAACTCATCTCCTTCATACAGAAGTTCCAGTTTAGTCAGGATCTCATATGCAGTTGGTAGGTCAATAACATTCGAGAGATCTGAGTCATTCAATGTGCTTAGAAGAGCTTCCTTGGTCCGTAGATTGTTTTTAGCTTCTGTGATTTCATTCAGAGTTGTCGGACCACCTTGTGGAGGTACATAAGGTTTTGAAACCATAGCCAAGTATGCTTTTCCCATACATTCCAAGTGACACTTCATGTGACCTTTCCAAAGAGTGAAGTTGGTTCCATCGAACTTCGGACTATCCTTCTTGTAAGACGACATCCTGGATTTCCTCAAGCAGTTAAGCTTCTTTCAGAGGAACTTGGCTCTGATACCAATTGTTGGATCTAGGGCATACAACTGAGAGGGGGGGGGTGAATCAGTTGTATAAAACTTCTTGTTCTTTCAAACACTTGATTCTTGGTTGTTAGTTAACAACATATCAATTAATCATCAATGGAAGCATTATACATAAACACAAGAGCAGATAAACATCAACACATTGAACACCAAGATTTTGACATGGAAAACCCGGTTAAGGGAAAAACCACGGGGTGATTAACCCAAGAATTATTCTCTGTTAGAAGAATAAGAAAAAGAATGGCACTTGCCAATTAGGGCTCACTGCCCGAGCACACTACTCACAAAGAGGCCCACTGCCTACAAGGAGACACACTGTCTACAAAGTGATAAGAATCACAGTCTTGAACTAGAGAATGACATCTCTACCATGTCTAGATCAGTTCCATTTAAGCCCAAAAACTTCTGCTCTGCCTTTCGCACTTCTCTTCACTATGCCACACTCATCCACACAAACCACACTTTGAAATGAACTCACAAACCGTTATTTATACAAGACATCGACATAGGAACAAACATCTAAGTTGGCAAACAACCATAAGAGTATCCGCAAGATGAATAACACATCCGGTCGGCCACCATAAGAACATTCGCAGGATGAACAACTCATCCGGTCGGCTAAACAGAGCAAGAACTTCATCTGGAAGAATAACTTCAATTCCGGGCTCTACTATCAATGCAGACCAACAACACAACCTAAACATGATCCAAGAACCTTCACAAGCCTGCCTGAATGACCGGATACATCCGCACTTCCTCTACTTACTGGAATCTCTTGTCTTCCTCATCTGGGACTTCAAGAACACAGTCTGTCGCCACTGTCATAATGCAAGAGGTACTTCTGGACCTCCAAATCATACACAAATCAGGATGACACATCACAAGGACATCCCAAACACTCCTTCCAATCCGCAGATTAGGATAATACAATTCCGGACCTCACCGGACCTTTTTGTGATCCTCTGTCACCTCTGGATACTTGCCGGAACCGGTTCCATACCGACAGCCACAACTCCTTCAGATCTTCATGCAGACCTCTGAAATCTTAACTGAAGCATCTCAAGACTCATATCTACTAACCCTTTAATCCACATCCTCCGGTTCTCATCCTATACAGTACATTTGCCTTCTTCTCATCACTGTTCTTCACTGTTCCTGACTGAGGCTAATTTTCTCAATATCCTCAGCACATAGCTCATCAAATCCTTCTTGTCAATGCAATATGAGTATGTTGACATCAATGACAACACTGGCTCACCTCATACTTGCAACAAAAATCTGCCTATCACAGTTAATGGGATACACTTGAAGAGGTGTTAGTGAGGTATGACTTACCTTGTAAAGTAGTAGATTAGATTTCTTGCCTTCAATAAGTGCTACAGCACAATAGTTTAGATCCCTTTTTATTTTCCCTAAGTGCTTTCTAGCATAGTTGGAAGGGTTGCCTTCAGCATTATTGTCTTGGTTTGATCTTCCAAGTGTTCTTCATTGCTGTTGTACTGAGTTGCTAAAGTCAAGATTGTTTGTCAAGGTATATTTTTAGTCTTTGTATGACTCCATGCCCAACGGATGCTTAAGGCCACTAATCTAATTGTTTAGCAGGCAAATATTCCATAGAAGTCACCAAATTGTTGACCTATTTTCCTCTGCCCAGAGTTAAATAGTTCACCTTGCATTTTCCTAGAAAATCCTTTAGGAAAACACCCCAAAAGGCTTGAATCCTTCAAATACTCATGCTATGCCTTGCAAAAAATCCTAAAAATCTCACCTTGAGAATCTTTGCAGAAAATCCAAAAAAACCCAGAAATCTTTTAGCTTCAAGTATTTTCTATCGCAGGAATTTCTCAGTTTGATGTTTAGTGTTTGTGTATGCATTTTTCAATGTATATTTGCATATACATTCGCCATTGTATGTTCATATGTACAATTGCAATATACAATGACAAAGATGCAAAGTAAAGATGCAAGTCATACATACAAGAGTGAATGAATAGTGCAATGTACATCAGCAAGATGCAACGGTGGCTTGTATATGCGATTGTATCTTTGTATATACAATTGCACATACAAAAGAAAAGGGTACAAGGGGCAATGTACATCGCTGATGTACATCAGTGTGACATACAAAGGCCACGTGTACAAGGAGCAACATACAAAGGAGAATGTATATAGGCAAATATACAAGTGAGGGAACATACAAAGGGTCATATACAATGCGACATACAAAAGGTTACATGCATATGCCAAAGTAAAGTGTTTGCATTATATAAGCGCTTGACTTGCATGTTTTTCTTGTATATTTCACCTTCTATATACGATATACAAGTCAAAGGTATAAAGGCAATATGCAATGTGGACTCAACTTGAAAATCAAATTTGGCAAATTCAAGTGTTGAGTCTGCGGATTGTATATTGAGTGCATTGTATATGCAATATACAAAAGAAAATATATACAAAGGGAAAACATACAAGGCAGACCTGACTGGGAAATCAAATACAACGGATGGTCATTTTGGGGTTCGCGAGTTGTATGTATAAATGCATTTTATATGCCGAAATACAAGAAGTGATACAAGTCGGACCTGTTGCAAAGTTACAAAATGGTTAATGATCTTTTGAGGTCCGCGTATTGTATGTATATTTGTGATTGTATGTTTTCATATACAATCAGATATACAAAGGTTTTTGTATATGCCAAAGTAAAGTGTTTACAATGTATAAGTGAGTCTACAGTTTCCCTTGTATATTTTGCATTGCATATTGCGATATACAAAGGTCAGATACAACGGTGATATGCAAAGTGGACCCAACTTGAAAATCAAATTTGGCATATTCAGTGTTGAGTCCGCAGTTTGCATGTTGAAATGATTGTATGTTGGTATATACAATTGGATATACAAGGTGAACATACAGGGGATTTCAACAAGATAGTATGCATCGGCAACTCATTTTTTGATCTTTTCAATGGCCGATAGGAGATACAGTTTTCAGCAATGCTTCTTAGACTAGCTTAGCAACCAATCAGGTGATGACACATGGCAGGGGCATACATGTAAAAGGTGATAGAAAAGTAAAGGGTCCCGCTCTTGTATGCAGCCATTGTATTGTATATACAAGGGTGACACAATTGAACATGCAAAGACATTCAAAGGCCGATTTGGATGCCGAATAAAAGCACATACAAAGCAGTTTGCATATGAAGGCAATATAAAAGTACAGTTTGACCACAACTTTGACCACCTGTATCTTCCACGTCCTGATGAATTTCGACATGATTCAAAAGGCAAACGTGCTTTCTTTGCCTCCTCTTTCATTTGGCAGGGTTTTTAGGGGTTTTTTCTCACTTTCAAATTTTGGATCTAGATTTGTATGCTTAGTCAACTGGATGTTTCAATGACCAGTTTGAGTGATGCAAACGTAGATATGTTGATAACTGAGGGGGGGTGAATCAGTTATCCTAATTATTTTTGCTTTCTGAACTTTATTAATAATTAATGTAACATTAGTCCAAATGAGCAAACATAATCATGAAATGGAAATACACATGACACAATATTTTTGACGTGGAAACCCTGTTAAGGGAGAAAACCATGGGGTGATTAACACAAGATTGTATTCTCTATTAGAAGAATGGAAATACAAAATGGCACTTGCCAATTAGGGCTCACTGCCCAAGTACACTGCTCACAAGGAGGCACACTACCTATAAGAGACACACTATCTACAAAAAGAGTGTTATACAATACTTGAACTGATTGGAAGCATCTACATATGCTGGAGTTTAGTTCCGATTAGGCTCAGTATACTGATCTGCTGCACTTCATCTTTCCTCTTCTCTTATGCTGCTTTCCTTTCACATACTAGACCTTCCTTACTGCTTATGTTTTGCTCTTCTCCTTTTATTCGCACATTATCAACAACCATGACACTTCTCACAACTAAATCCATCTTGTATATATATCCACACAAGTGATTTCATCACCTTTCAAGTCAGCATCTGGAATAGTCTATCTTTTCACAAACTCTGATCTGTTGACTGAATCCTTGCTTACCAAGTATTGCGGATCAAGGATATACTTGTGGAAATCATTAATCATGTCAGTCAAACATAATTCATGCCTTCATAACCTTTACCAACATTAGTAACACATTCGGAATAATGTCTAATGTTCTGCCAGTCAGTTCTTCTTCTGTTCATACTGTCACTCAGGAACCCGATACTCAAGTATTCATATCTTTTTCCTCATCTATCATTAGAGGCTAGATCCTTGGAATCTATTACTCAAGGTAGTCCTATTGACTTCCCCAAATCCACACTTCACCAAGATACTTCCTCTGAGAGATCCGGACCTGTCTATCGGACCTTGCCACATGCTCTGTTCTTGTTTATCAGACCACAACATTCTTCACTCTGACTTCTGGTAGAGACACACCATGTCCTGCAGATGTGTGGGATGAACTTTGTTGCCATCAATGACAACAATCATGAATCCATATAGTGTCTCTTGCCAACAATCTCCCCCTTTGGCATTGATGGCAACACTTAGTGAAAAAATGACTAAGTGTTTACACTATGCTCCCCCTTGGTTGATGCTCTATTTTTATATACATTTTCTGGAGCTCCCCCTTAGTTGGATTCCTCATTTTTCACTTCTCCTCACTCCCCCTTTGACATCAATTGAAAAGGGTAGGGTTTGCATACCTAAATTTTCAAAAATTATACTTAGCCGCATAAGTATATACATATGGAATACTTACATATACTACAGTATGTCTGCAAAAGTTGTTTTCAGTTGAATGAATTCTATAGCCCAACTTTGCTTCATTCTATCCAAAATTGATATATGACCACTCAACAGAAATGCAAATGCATCTGCCCTTTTTAGATCTGTTGGATCATTTGTCTGGGCTATGATTTGAGCTTCTTTTATGGCCTCATGCATGACCTCTAACTTAGGGACAATTATCCCTTTGAGCTCACTCAACCTACTTATTCTATTTTTCTTCTCTTTTTCAAGCTTCTTAATCTCATTCAAAACTGTAACCGTTTGACATTCTTGATTTATTATTGATGTAGTAAGTGGATCAAAATTTTGAGAAAGTTTTATCAGTTTATCCTCCTGTTCTTTCATTTTCTTCTTAATCTCCACTATTGCTTTGGACTAGAAAATACAAAATTTGTATACTTCACCGCCATCTTTAAGAGCATTTTCTAAGCTCTTTATCCCAATATTCATATTTCTTCTATCATTAATGATCAACCCTTGTACCTCTGAGAATCTCTTATCCAAAAACTCCTTCCAGACCTTTTCTTCAGCTGACTTCTCTAAAGAATCAAAATGTGTGCTAACACTATTGACTAGAGTTTTGAGATTATCAGATGAGGAGGCTATGGGATCCTTCTGAAATGATGGCATAATCTTTTCTAGCACTCTGGAAGTAGCTTCTATCAACTCATAGTCTTCCATATGAGACTTTAGGAGTTTTTCTTTAGCCTTTGCATTAGCGAATGAGGCTATCTTCATTGTCTGTACCGGAGAAAGTGAATCAAAATTAAATGGTTCTTGTAGAAGCTCTAGTTCATCAATCTCCATTATTTCTTTGTTCAGGAATTCTTGGACAGTTTTTGTAGTGTCTCTTGCTGGAGATAGATATTTCTTCTCTTCTACATTCTTAGGGCTGTCCCTTGGAGCTTTCTCTCCTTCTACATTCTTACCACTAGTAGTTGTGGTTTTCTCTAGTGGGGTCTTCTCTCCCTTTGCAACCTTGGTATTGTCAACTTCTTTTTCCTTCACTCTTGCCTCTTTCTCCTGTATTCTATCTTCTCCTTTAGATCCGCAAGCTGTAGGGGAAACTGGAGGAGAGATATTTGTTTGTTCATGAGCCACCTCTTCTGGAATAGAGGATTCTGAGCCCTTGTCTTTACCAGAGTCCTATGTGATGGGAATGTTAAACTTTTTAAGAGTATTTCGGAGGATCTCTTTAGTCTCCTTTGCCACTTTGTCAGTTTCACCAAGCATGAGCTGATTCATCCTGGCTTTGCTCCGGAACTCATCCTTGCACTCTTTAAAGATCATATTCATTTGCTGCGGAGTGATTGAAGGGAAGAGCTGAATGGCGACCTATTCCTGGATATTGAGATCTTTTACTTGAGCATTGTTCTTCCTCATTTCAATCCTTTTCTCTAAGCTTTTGGGAATTAGAGAGATAATTTCAATAAAAGCTTTGTTGTAAGTGTTTAAAAACTAAACTGTGGCTTCCTCCAGAATCTTTTTATCTACTTCATTATATTCATCATAAAATTCTATTAAGGGTTGCAGGTTCCCATCCACAGTGACTGCTTTCACTACAACATCCAAGGATAGAGTGGGTTTTTCAGCAAATTCCTCTTCCTTCTCTTCTTCTCCTTGACCGGTAGAGGGTTGGCTGGATGTTTTCTTCTTTTTCTTCATTTTCCTGATTTCTTCATCAGATTCAGTCTCCTCTTCATCCCTTTGACTGACATAAGCTCTTGTAGCTTTTGTCTTAGTTCTCTTCTCTCCTTTGCTGGATGATTGTGCTTCCGGTTCTGATGTCCTTGAGCCTTTGGCAGTGGTAGGTGCAGATCTTTTTGATGATCTGGTTTGGGTGGAGGGTTTTGTTGGAGCACTTTCCTCATTTTTATTTTCTGTCTTCTTCTTCTTCTCTTCCTCACCCCTTTCCATCTTTTTCCTATGGGCATCAAGTGCCTCCTTTGAGATGCCAAGGCCTTGGGCAAAATTTTCTACTTCTTTTCTCACCTTCCTTTTGATCTCTGGTTCTCTAAGTTCCACATGAATCTTTACACTCAGCTCCTCAAAGGTTCCAAACCTTTCTACCTTTTTATCCTTTGGCTAACTTAGCATGTGTTGAACATGCAGCTCCATAATTTGTTCATCAACTTCATACCCCATGGGCATGATCCATACAGTTCTTGGTTCTACTGCCTCCATTATGCACTGATCAGTCTCAACCATGAAACATATTGTGTCTTTATATTTCTCAACAAGAGACTGGGGAATCCTTTCTCTTGCTTGCATCATGTTCTAAAAATTCTTGAAGTATCCCCACAGAGCTGTATTTTGTGCTTTGTCATCACCAAGTCCATGCAAATAATCTTTGATTTGGATAGCCACTGGTCTATCATTCTCCCACACCCAGCCACTAGATCCGGGAAGCTCATTCATAAAGTAGAAGAATAAGCACAATATTAATCCACCATACTTGAATGAATTCTTTTTATCTTTCTTTATTTTCTACAGATTCTCCAAGAGTTGGTTCAAGAGAAGCTGACAAAGATCATAGTCTGCATCCTTTCTTAGCATTTCATAAGCGGTGTAGATGGCAGTTCCAGGTACTGAATTTTCCCTACTAGAATGATATATTTTATATCCAATGATCATGGAGGCATACTTGACATCCGGATCAGAGATGTCATCTACTGTCATTACTCTTTTGTCAAACTTGGATCCAGTAGCCTCACTCACAGTTTGATTCTTCACAGATTTAAGAACAAGAATCCCACCGGATGAGTGTAATTTGGTAACTACCCTGATGGCATCTTTTGTGATTTTAAATGGTCCATTTAACCACATAAAGTTGTCATGTATTCTACTCAAAATATACCTGACCCATTCATCCTTAGTAAAACAGGGGAAATGTATGTATTGTACAAAGTGCTTGTTCCGGAGGCCCTTGTATTGGGGTTTCAGCTCAAAAGCATCGTCTATCAATTGTTTGTGATAGATATCCCTTAGTTTGAATTCCCCAAACTCTTCAACATTTGCATTTATGTAAACCCTAATATCTTCTGTGTGTGAAACACCATGCAGAACACTAGAGAAGGCTCCTAGGGGATCTACCTCCAAGGATTTGTATGGATGCTTCTTAAATATGGGGCGAGGTCTATCAGAAATCTTTACTATATTCGGAGTAGCCATCATCAAAGAATCTTACTGAGAGATATCAAAAACGAAGAATACCTTTTACGTTGTTTAGGGCAAACATGATGAAATCCAGATTGAGCTTTATGAAGAATCATCTTGATCTTTGGGAGAAGTAGTTGCAGAGCTCCTTTTCTCTCTTCTTCTTGAATGTAGAATGAACAAGTAATTAATGAGAAAGCCCTTATATTACTCCACAAACCCTATTGTCAAGTTGCAATAAATGCTCGACCTAAGTTATTCTAGTTGGCCTTATTCGGATGACTTGAAGAACTTAGATCAGTCCTAATCTTTAAACATCATGTGGATCTTCCAAATCTTAACCATAGTTTGTTTGGATGTTTCCCTTATGAACCCTTCAATCCGCAACTCTTCTTGTGCCAGTTCTGGCACCAATTGACTAGCTAGGGGAACAAGGTTTTCTTTGTTTCCCCCTGAGCTAGAGCTCACTTTTTAATTTTTGGAAGGAATATCAGCACCAGAGTCTGGTGCGGATCCAACCTCTACATTCTCTATACTTTTCTTTACCCAAATCTTGTTCATCTCACTTTTAACTTCATCTGCATTCACTTTTTGTTTCCCCTTATCTTGATTTTGATTATGATATACCAGACCTCTTTTGTCCTAATTCTTGCTTCTACAGAATTTTTGCAATATGACTAGATCTATTGCAAATTTGGAAAACAACATTTCTTTGCATATTTGATTGATACCCTCTTGATCTACATTGATTAGCCATATGACCTATTCTATTGCATGCAAAGCATCTACCATTGAATGATTTGTTCATTTGCATATTTATGCATTCATGAGATTTATGACCATACCTTTTGTAGTTAAAACACTGTCCGAAGAAGGATGAATTAGTCTGATTCATTCTCTTTCTGCACTGATTAGCTTTGTGACCAAAGTGATTGTAGTTGTGGCAGTATCCATTGAAGGATGGATATCTTTGAGCATTAGGCTATCTTACTGGAGGCCTTCTAGGCCCATTCCTTGGATTTTCTGATCCAAAATTCTTCTGACTAGATCCGGACCTTTCTCCTTTCTCATATCCCAAACCACACTTGTCATCTACCTTCTTTTGACTTCCAAGAAGAACTTCAAGTTGAGCAAAACTTATCTTGAATTTCTCTTTATACTCATTTGCTATTTGAAGATCCCTTTTGAGAGAGACAATTTGATCCTCAAGTTTTTCTTCATTATCTTTAGCATCTTCAAGATTAAATTCAAGATGTCTGATAATTCTATCCATCTGGTGGCAATCTTCTGATTTCTCCTGGAGAGATTGTCTTAGATTATCTTCAGTTTTTCTTTTCTCTTCAACTTCTTGGGTAAACTTCATGACTCCTGATTCCATTTCATGTCTTACCATAATGATTTCTTTTGATAACTTTTCACACAACTTGGTTTTTTCCTTCAGCTCTTCATTTGCATTATTTGCTTCACCTTGTCTTACCAATTACTGAAGCAGCTCCTTTCTCTTTTTCATAGAGAGACTTAATTTGTCTTTTAGTTCTCTCATGAAATCATTAGCCTGTTTGAGTCTTTCCTTTAATTCATTGACTTCAGAGTTTGACTATTCAAGATCATCAAGGGTAGTCTTGAGTTGCTCCCTTAAACCATATGCATCCATTTGAATTCTCGGATCTTCCTCAAGCTGTTAGGCTCTGTTAGGAGGAACTTAGCTCTGATACCAATTGTTGATAACTGAGAGAGGGGGTGAATCAGTTATCCTAATTATTTTTGCTTTCTAAACTTTATTAATAATCAATGTAACATTAATCCAAATGAGCAAACATAATCATGAAATGGAAATACACATGACATAATATTTTTGATGTGGAAACCCTATTAAGGGAGAAAACCATAGGGTGATTAACCTAAGATTGTATTCTCTGTTAGAAGAATGGAAATACAAAATGGCACTTGCCAATTAGGGCTCATTGCCCGAGCACACTGCTCACAAGGAGGCACACTGTCTACAAGAGACACACTATCTACAAAAAGAGTGTTATACAATACTTGAACTGATTAGAAGCATCTACATATGCTAGAGTTCAGTTCTAGTTAGGCTCAGTATATTGATCTGCTGCACTTCATCTTTCCTCTTCTCTTATGCTGCTTTCCTTTCACATATCGGACCTTCCTTATAGCTTCTGTTCTACTCTTCTCCTTTTATTCACACATTACCAACAACCACGACACTTCTCACAACTAAATCCATCTTGTATATATATCTGCACAAGTAATTTCATCACCTTTCAAGTCGGCATCCGAAATAGTCTATCTTTTCACAAACTCTAATCTGTCAGCTGAATCCTTGCTTACCAAGTATTGTGGATCAAGGATATACTTGTGGAAATCATTAATTAGGTCGGCCAAACATAATTCATGCCTTCATAACCTTTACCAACATTAGTAACACATCTGCAATAATGTCTGATGTTCTGCCAGTTAGTTTTTCTTCTATTCATACTGTCACTCAGGAACCCAGTACTCAAGTATTCATATCTTTTTCCTCATCTATCACCGGAGGCTAGATCCTTGGAATCTATTACTCAAGGTAGTCCTCTTGACTTCCCCAAATCTGTACTTCACCAAGATACTTCCTCTGAGAGATCCGGACTATCTATCAGACCTCGCCACATGCTCTGTTCTTGTTTACCGGACCACAACATTCTTCACTCTGACTTCCAGTAGAGACACACCATGTCCTGCAGATGTGTGGGATGAACTTTGTTGCCATCAATGACAACAATCATGAATCCATATAGTGTCTCTTGCCAACAAGATATTTGTTGCATTTATTAGAGGGTCGATGATCCAGCTACTTGCATTAAAGACATAGAATATCTCCCACCTGCCCCTGTTCCAAATATTTCTACACCATAACTTCTATAGGTGGATGTCCCTTCAGGTAGATTTTTTTTTTGATACATCTAATGGAGCAAATTTTGTAACCAACTTAGGTTAGATTGGAATACTATATATGCATATAATGAGATGTAAATAGGGTTGGAAATTTTTCGGCTTTCAAGCTTTTCTATTTTCAAACAGAGATTTCCACTACTGTAATTGTGCCTTCTTATTGAATATATGCAAGTCATTTTACCTCTTTTACTAATTTTCTAGTTTAGTGTGAACTTGCATATGGCTGTCTGTGAACATTCGGTTCCTCTCAACCTTCTTGTTTCTCACCTCTGCTAAAAAATCATTTAAATCAGTGTATGTCTACTTGCTATATTTGGTTATTTTGTCCATTTTCTTAGTTCTATGAAAGTTTCTTTTAATCAGTCTGGTGCATCACCCTTACTTTCAATTTTCCTATTTTCATCTTTCATTCAAAAAGTATTCCTTCTCACTTTTCCTCTGAAGATTTAGTAGTTTTAGGTGATATCCAGTCAAGGAAGCTGGTCTTCTCTGGAGGTCTGATCTCATTTCGCAAGGTCCCACACCTTAGATCATTCCCATGTTACTCCAGATTGCTAAAGTTTTACAACTGCAGCAAGGGTGCAAATCTGGGTGATAACACCTATCAACATTGGAACAGAGGATAATCCTAAGATCATTCACTTTGCAAAGTCTATATCTCCATTAGAAAAGACCAAATTTGTACCATTCTTCAAGAAAAAGCAAGTCAACTTTGCTTGGTCATACACAGATATGCCCAGTTTAGATCTAGATTTGATCCTACATCATCTTCCACTAGATCGATGGGCCAAACCAGTCAAGTAGAACCTCAGGAAGATGCATCCACACATTGCATTACTAGTAAAAGAGGAACTCAAGAAACTACTGGATGTAGGGTTCATCAGGGCAATAGACTATCCAGAGTGGGTATCCAACATAGTGATATTATCCAAACCTGATGGCAGAGTCAGATTGTGCAATGATTTTTGAGATCTAAACAAGGCTTGCTGCAAGGATGACTTTCCATTACCTAACATTGATACCATAGTCAACTTGATAGCAGGACATACCATGTTATCTCTTATGGATGGCTTCTCCAGATACAATCAAATCAAGATAGCACCAGAAGACCAACATAAAATAGCTTTCACTTGTCCATGGGACACCTTCTTCTAGAACATCATGCCATTTGGATTAAAGGACGTAGGGGCAACATATTGACGTGCTATGACCACTATCTTCCATGATATGATGCACAACACAATGGAGGACTATGTAGATGACATCCTTACAAAGTCACTCACAAGAGAATCCCACCTAGATGTACTAGAGAAGGTCTTTCAGAGACTAGAACACTTCAAAGTCAGGTTGAACCCAAAGAAATGTGTGTTTGGAGTCACCTCCAGCAAGCTCCTAGGCTTCATTATATCCGCAAATGGGATCAAAGTGGATCCTGCCAAATTCAAAGCTATCATGGAAATGCCACCGCCAAAGAACATCAGTCAACTAGGGTCTCTACAGGGCAAGTTACAGGCAATTCGTTGGTTCATCTCACAACTGGTAGACAAGTGTCAACATTTTACTCACCTATTACACAAAAACATACCATTCAAATGGGATGAAAAGTGTGAGAAAGGATTTCTCAAGATAAAGGAATACCTCATGAACCCTCCTATTCTGATGCCACCTATCCAAGGTAAGCCACTGTATCTATATGTATCTACTACGCCAACAACACTCGGAGCCCTATTAGTACAACAGGATTATGAAGGCAAAGAAAGGGCTATCTACTACATCAGTCGCACATTGGTGGGCTATGAACTACAATATTCTCAGATAGAAAGATTGTGTCTTGTTGTAGTTTTTGCTTCCCAAATACTATGACATTACATGCTAGCACATTCAGTCAAGCTTATTGCAAAGATAGATCCATTAAAGTACCTATTAAGCAAAGTAGTTCTAACAGGCCGCATAGCCAAGTGGGTAATGTTGTTAAGCAAATATGACATCGAGTATGTAGAAAAGAAAGCTATCAAATGTCAAATCATTGCAGATCAGTTAGCAGAAGCACCATTGTAGGATCCCACACCAATGACATTCAAATATCCATATGAATCCATATTCAGTATCACAACACACTCATGGAAACTCTACTTTGATGGATCCTATACAAACCATGGATCAGAGGCAAGAATCTTGTTGGTCACTCCTCATGGTGACACCATACCTAAGTCTTATTGTTTGCTATTCCCATGCACAAACAATATAGCAGAGCATGAGGCCTTGGTCATTGGTCTCAAAATGGCAGTAGAATAGAAAATAAAGGAGCTACATGTCTATGGTGACTCCCAACTAGTAATCAATCAAGTCAATGATGACTATTAGACCAAAGATGACAAGTTAATCCCATACAAGCATATGGTCGATGAATTTAAAGAGTGCTTTGTGATCATCTCCTTTGAGTAGATACCTCGCATTGAAAACAAAGCAGTAGACACCATGGCGACCATTACCTCGCTCCTCGAGATCCTAGAGAATGAGTCACGGTATGAGTTCTTGGTGGAGTCAGTTATGCAACCAACTTATGATATCCCTGAAACACACTCCATTTGCCTCTTAGTCGAATCTGATTCACCCTTGTATGGTAAGATTTACACTTACCTCAAGGATAACACCCTACCACCTGACTTGTCTACCAACCAACACCGAACCTTCAATCATCAAACTTCCCATTACACCATTATCGTCGACACCCTATACCGATGAGGTCTGGATGGTACTTTACTTTGATGTTTAGAATGGGAAGAATCTCAAACCGCCTTACAAGACGTACATGAAGGAATTTGTAGAACACACTCTAGCAGTCCTTCTTTAGCTAAGAAACTCATGCATTTGGGATACTATTGGCCAAACATGGAAACTGATTCATACCAGTTTGTGAAGAAATGCAAGCAGTGCCAGATACATGGTAACCTCATCCATGCACCAGCTCAAGAGCTCTGACCTTTAACGACACCTTGGCCCTTTTGTCAATGGGGACTCGCCTTGTGGGAAAAATTCACCCTCCATCATCCAATGGCCACAAGTTCATAATAACCACCACTGAATATTTTACCAAGTGGATTGAAGTCATTCCACTCACAAATGTCACAAGCAAACAAATTACCTCATTCATCCTAAATTACCTCATTTATAGATACGGAATTCCCTCATCCATAGTCACGGATAATGGAAGACCTTTCAAGAACCAGGATGTCCAAGAGCTTTGTGACAATTTCAAAATCCAACACTATTTCTCCACCCCCTACTATCCACAAGGCAATGGCCTAGTAGAGGCATCCAACAAAACAATCTTGAAAATCCTCAAGAAAACTGTCAATGATGTCGGTCGTGATTGGCACATACAACTGAATCCCACTCTGTGGGCCTATCAAACCAGTATATGCACTTCCATAGGTGCTACCCCTTATGCCCTTGTTTATGGATCAGAAGCCATTTTGCCCATCAAAGTCAAGTTACCATCTCTAAGGGTGTCATTAAAAGATCTTATCACTGATGAAGACTATAGAGTTTCCAGATTGCAAGAGTTAGAACTCTTGGAGGAGAAGAGACAAAATGCCTTCAACCATCTCAAGGCATATCAGAAAAGGATGTCATGAAGTTACAACCACATAGTCCGTCCATGGGTATTCAATGTTGGTGATCTAGTGCTTAAGGAAAATCCCTGCAATCAGTAGGATCGGGAAAAGAAAGGAAAATTTAAACCCAACTGGCTTAGTCCTTATGTAATCATTGCTACTTATGGATCAGGAGCATATTAGTTAGTTACTTTAGAAGGTGAGCTATTTGATGACCCAATCAACAGTATGCATCTTTGCCGGTTCTATACCTAAGAGAACCCCAATGTAAGGGGGACAAAAATTCAAAAAAGCAAAAAAAATCAGAAAAAAAAATTCAAAAATTCACAAAAGCAAAAAAAATAAATAAATAAATAAAAATAAAAAAAAGTGAAAAAACAACAAAAATATCGTCCTTTGGTGAAAACCTGGCAAACAAGCACCTTGGATAGGTACCATGGTGAAAACCTGGCAAACAGGCATCATGTGTACTTTTAGCTTTCGTGCAAATAAAAACAAGTGGTGAAAACCTGGTAAATAGGCACTACTTGTGATAAACTGCTTCTTCCATCTTTGGGAAACCAATCACCTTGTGTCCATCCTCCTACCATCATTCCTCATCTGATCCATATCTATTTCATAATAAAAACCTAACGATAACCTATCATGGCTTGATACTCTATCTCTTTTGTCGCCTTATCAACTAAGGTCTTATCCAACATCCTATCCACAGTGTCATCTTAACATAGTGTCTATTGTCAGTGTCATAGGGTCAACCCCAAACTACATTGCCTCTACATCATTACGTAGGCAAGGCCACTATCAATGCACCCCGGAGGCTCCATTTCTCGTCCATCCCATACCTTTTCGTCTATCCTCTAGTCCATCCACATGCTCCAAGTGCCTGAACTACGTTGCCTCTGTGTTGTCACGTAGGCAAGGCCATTTAGCAATGCACCCCGAGGCACTCAATTAGTCCCTTAGGGTACATTTTACCAGACATGCAAGCAAGCACAAGCAAAACCTGCTTTCAAATAGAAGTATTGACGCAAGACATCAACCTATCCAAGGCAAACTAAACAAGTACCTATGCACTCAAATTGATTCTATCTAAATTATGGCAAGAAAACACATCTAATGCAAGAATGTTTTGTGTTTGTGATTAGGCTAGGTTATGGCATCTTGATCTTTGTTATCATGTTTCCTATGCTACTCAAGGATGCCAAAATGATAGAGATGCTATGATGGGGGCATGATTATTTTCTTTGTCTGCTATTTGTGGATTAACCTTTAGTAATTTGATGACTTTTGTCTAGTGACATGATCGGCAAAAGATCATCAAGGACATTAGAGGTCTAACATGAAAGGGGGCAATCCTTGTCTGTTGATATGCAAGAAATACTTAGGTCATCTTAATTCAATTATACCTAGATGCTTGTATTAACTTGCTAAATCAAAATCCATGTAAGCGATACTTAGGGTATCTCAGTTCAATTATACCTAGATGCTTGTATTAACTTACAACATTTGGAAAAAGTACCAAAAAAAATCACCCAATGATGAAATAAGCACTTCAAAATACTTGCAATATCATGATGGCAAAACCATTCACATCCAGAAAGCATCCATAAAGAATCCATATCCCATGCAATAAAAAATTCCTGTGCAGAGTATCAATGTTTACAAATAAAAGCTTGTGATCCTTCCATCAGTCAGTCTTCTATCTATCATTGTGTCACTTCTGTGTCGATTGCGTACATTTGGACATAACAAAAACATAGCATAAGTTCCATATCATATCACATGAGATAGTCACTAACATGATTAAATCATTTGCATACATAATAAGTTCATTAAGTCATCCATATACATTTGCATCCTCATAACATAGTGTCAACAGAAAAATCCAAAAAACATAGACAAATACATGTAGATCATCTCATAACACTACATAATCATATAGATAATATTCACATTTGCATATTAGATCATTAGAAATCATCTAAGTCTGCATTAGATCATCATCATATCAGAGTCCTAGAATCATACGTAAGCATCATAGTGTCAAAAACATAAACTGCATTATCATAAAGACATCACATAACATCATATAGACATAATATACGTGTGCATCGCATATGAAACATCATAAGATAGAAAACATCCATGACATATAGCATAAACAACTGCATATAGAGATCATATCGCTGCATCATCATATAAATATAACATAAAGCATGTCCAAATGTTCAACATATCAAAGTGTCTGTCATCTCTGAGTCAAAATCATATAAAGTGTATACATCACAAATATAATGATACCTGTCTCGGTATATGTACAAAAGTGATATAAATACATACACATCAGGCTATCCATGAGCCATCAAAAATGTGTATACATAAATAAAAAATTAGTACAAGTGTATAGGCTACCCTGCTACCATGGGACACTGATCCTAGCACTGCCCTCTCCACCTCCACCTCTACTAGAACCAGACTGCTGTGGACCCATAGCAGAAGCCGCTGACCATGAACCCCCTGCCCTCTAAGATGTGCCTGCCACAGACTGGCTCCTGTAGCTGGGTGCCCGTTGGTCTGCCGGCACAACCCCATGGTATAGACCCCTATAGTACTGAATCTAAGCCTGCACTCTAGCAAACTCACCCTGAGCCTAGGCCTACGCTCTAGTAAGCTCACCCTGAACCTGTGCAAGTTGTGCCTGAGTCTGCTGTACCTGTGTAACTAAGAAACTGGTGGCCCCATCAGTACCCAAGGTAGCTAAAGCCGCATCTCTCTCCAATCTAAGTGCTTGCACCCTCGCCAATGCTATATCCCGCTCTGCAGTGAACCCAGATATAATCCCAGTGTCTATTTCTCTCCGGGACTCTGCCATCCTGAGTTGTACCCTAAGCTATCTGACTTGGCCCTGCAACATGGTAATGACCCATTGCTATAGGTCAGGTTGGGCAGGAACCTATGGAACTTGCTGCCAGGGCACCTGTTGTGCCTGTACCTGTCCCTGCACCTACTACTGGGGCACCTTCTATTGAGCTACCTATTGTGGTGTTGGCACCTATATCTGTGGTGCAGCCTGCTGCTGGGAGGATCCCTCCCCATCATCTCCATCTCCCCATCCTCCTCTACCCCTCCTCTGTCTCCTCCTCCCACCTGCACCATCCAAATCATCTAAATCTACCTCCTCCAAGTGAGGAGCCAACTCTCCAAGTCCTAAATACCTCAGGAATGGGTTAGCCACAAACCACTCCTCATAGTTGGGGTCATCCCCACATCTACCACCTCCCTCTGCATCAATCATGCCACATAGGGAATCTGCTGAAAGTCTACCAGAGCCTCCTCATAAGATGCAACCAGACCCCATCTTAGTCACTGTGCATGTGTCCTGGCAAATAGTGCCTGCCCCTGTGGTCCACCCTGTATCCTCTCAAACTGCATCTGTACTCGGCTAACAATCTACCTCTCTAGTATGAACCATCTCCTCCCAATGAGCCACCAAGTCTGAAAGTAGTAGGGGAGCTCATCGTCCTCATCATCCCATGGATCGCAATCTAGATATGGGTACCAAATAATTCTATACACATTATCCAATGCATGTCTTCAATACTCAAGCCTTCCCAACTTATGCTAGGAAATAACACTTGCGTATCCATAACTATAAGGCTCACTCCTCTGCCTAGAAAAGATGCATATTAGCCGAGTAATAGTAATATGCTCCCATAACTAAAACTGTAGAAGTGAGACACCGGCAGACAAACTGGCACCCCTATGGTATACCACCTAATGCATGTCATGGTATAAGTGAGCCAAAATGCAAACACCCCATGTAAAATGGGTGCCCTCTGTGACCATCCTCTCCATAGTCCTACCCCAACCAATGGGGAACCCATGCGACCTCCTATCGGGGAAGACAACACCCCCGATCAACCCTACCACTATCCCTGGGAAGTAGTCATAGTAGTCATGAATATCCTACCAAGAGATAACCTGCCCCTCTAGCTTAGCATCATCAAAAATGTGCCTATACTCTGCTAGTCCGGCATCACACTCAGCCTCGTACTCTAAAGCTCGCCCTAGATTGGTAAGTGCATGATCCTATAGACATCCTCCAAGGTAATGGCCATCTCACCAGTAGGCAATTGAAATGTCATGTCCTCGCTCTGGAAACACTCCACTGCATCAGTCAACAAACTAAGGCTCGCACGAACCTCGGGCATGAAGCACACATAGTCCAGTCCCATAGCACCGAGAGCCTCTTGATCCATCTCTATAAGCATATACCACTGCAACAATGGCAAGGAAAACTACTCCTGTGACATAAGTATACCATGAATGTCCTCCTGCAATCAAACAAAGCAATGCGTAAACCAAAACTGCAAACCTGCTCAAAGTATCAAACTATCCTGCTCAAAGTATCAAACTATCCTATCACTTACTTAACATATCAAATTGATCAAAACAACATATACATCTCTTGACTAGATTCCTATAATCTCAGAGATTGTTTATCGATTGACACATCGAGCAAAATGCTAATCGAGTCAATTTCATTAAGTAAACTAACTATCTCAAACAAATACACTGAACCAGAAGGTGGGTATGTGCAGGATCATGATGGGCCAAACTATACCTCTAAGTGGCAATGAAAATACAAAAAATCAGACTTTATCAAATTCATGTGAAAATTTGAATGGATTATCTACACAATTTGAAAAAGATGTAAGAACAAAATTTGTAGAGAATTGAATCTAGTTTATAGGTTACTATTTAAAAAAAAAAAAACTAAATTTACTTAGTGAAAATTGAATATTTCAATGAACAACTATTAAATTTTTTAGAAAAAAATAAAAAGTGGGTGTCTGTCCAGCCAACCTATCTATGAGTAAAAATATATATATTTTTTTGAAACTTTCAAAATAAGTAGAGGACTCATGTCCGGATGTGACACATATTTATTTGAATTTTTTTTCCAATAAAATAATTAGTTATGATTTTTTTACTGTGAAACTAAAAAGTAATTTTCCAGTCAACCTAACTCGATAAAAAAAAATCAAAATTCAAAATTTTTTTAACCTATAGCTAGAAAAGCATAGAGTGTGACACAAGTTTTGAATCTCAAAAAGGTGAAATGGTTTGAAAGTTATGGATGTTTTTCAATCAATGTGTCCATCAGGATTTCAAAGACACGGTATATAGAAAACTATTAATAATTATTTAATAAAATAATAACCAAAGAAATCTTATATTTTTAGAAAGCTAACAATTTTTCCTATAAAGCCTTTTCGTTTTATCAATTTTGTATAAAAAAAAGTCATCAGTACAAAGGGTGAAGTTTGAAGAAGAGACTGAAACATGAAAACACATTAGAATCCATGAAAAGTCAACAACCAAAAAGGATATCCATCTTGCTTTGTACCAAAGCAAAACGGATATTCGTTATGCTTCAGTAAAAGCAAAACGGATATCCGTTTTAGAAGCTCAAGAAACGGATATCCATTTCTGAGATGGAAATATTTAGTTCAAAATTGGTGGCTCCTTGTGAAAAGTATGGGCTCTTATCAAGCACGCATAACCAAGAAGGTTGATATCCATTTTTCTTACATGTTTGTTGATCACATCTTATGAAATAGATGTTGCTTGGTGATAGTTCTAGGTTTAGTGAACAATATTATCAAGCTTATTGCAATTTTTACACTTGTGACCAAATTTGGTACCAAACCCTTTCACATTTTCAATTAATCCTGATAGTGTCATCTCACTCCATGCAAATCAAACCAACATTAGGACCATGTGAATGAGATTAAGGATAGCCTTGAAATATGAATCTTTGTACTGTTGACTATCCTTTTAGTATGACAATCCTTTAGGATCATTGTACCCAAGTGCAACAATCCTTCAATCTTCTTTTATTTATATTTCTTTCCTCTTCATATACACATGATTCTCGTGCCTTGTAGTCATGGCAATCCACTAATCCCTAACTATCCTTACTGAGACTATATCTTATTTTGATAGTGATAGTCATCTTCCATTCACAGCTCTCCTCTTTAACATAGATACCCTTTACGCATGTTTTGACTTCTTGATTTTCCTTTTGTATGTTGTATTATGGTATGAAAATACTATGGCCCCTTCTTCATCCTCTTGTATAATGAAATTGAAGGTCGACACTTACGGTTACTCTTCTTTATTACTTGGTGATAATGAATCCCTAAACTCATTTTTGATTATCTTGAAGCCAAATTTACCACTGTTGAGACAATCAAAATTGATTCTTGATCATGAATATTGCGAATTACTTCAAATATCCATGGACAATTTCAATTGTGTTTCTTAAGACAACCATGCCTTGACTATCCCTTGGTGTTGGTCATGATTGTGCTTGGATGGTACAATAGTTCATAGTTATATTTTTGCCACTAAAGTTTTCCTTTGAGAAAGTCGTATTTGTAATCCACCTTTTGATGATGTTCATACAATATAAATACCTTTTCTTAACATAAGCAATACATTTCTCACAAATACCAATGCGTTCTACTCATAAGGTTCATGGCACCATGCCTAAAGGTATGATAGTCAAAAGTGTACTATTATGGCAGCCTATGGTTGGTTTGACAATCTATAATAGTGATAGCATTCATGCCTAACAGTCCTTATCGTTATTGTCACAATATATTTTACATTTGAGGCCTTGTCTACAACATACAAAGTTTACCTTTCTCACCCATACCTTCAGTATATAAAGGACATTGATAGGGAATTTTTAATTTCCACTCAATCAGTGCAATCTAGGAGAGGATAGATTGTTTAAAGTTGTAATCTATTTCCATTTACACTTGCCATAACTACAAATGCTTAGTGTTTATTCTCAACCCCGGTATATGAATAAAATGTGACCTATTTTTCTAATAGGCCTATAGGGACAAAGAGGTGATAAAGCCTTTAATTTTAAACGTGACATGGTTTTGATAACTTCCCATATTGGTAAGGTCCTAGATGACAATCCTTTGATGCACCTCATTGTAATAGGTGTTATGATAGTCCTTGGTATCTTTTCATTTCTTTCTTGAATGGCCTGCAAATAAGACATAAGACCTATTAGATCCTTCATAAATAAGAATTCTCATATATTACATTTAAACTTAAACTCCCTAAACATCCATCAATCCATCCATTAATATCAAAATGCCATGAATATCCTATGATCAACCATTCTAATTCCTAGGATAGTCATATATTGCAATTTTGCTTCTCTATACTAAAATAGCCCAAGGAATATCTACCCTTGAATTTGTATTTTAACAATCTAATGTCTTTACGAATAACATTGAGCCTTCTTTTGGGACAACATTTTTGCCTTTAGAAGCTTCTCATTTCATGATAGCCTAAAATAGAATAAGTGGATAGTCATAACATTTTAGCATAATGGGAAAACCCTAAAGTGTGATAAAGTCTATACATTATCTATTCCCATCCATGTCACGAAGCAACTATTTAAATGCTAGGCCAACAATCCACTACAAATGTATGGGAAAAGGACAACTCTTGGATCCCATATTAATCATGTTCACATGGTTGCTAGCATCTTCAAGTGAGTCAATACAAAAATTGAAAGCCTCAAACTCATACACTTCAGAAAAATATACCTAATTATAAATTTGATATGCATGAATAAGGAAGTCCTCATGCAATACAAACTAAAATGTGTCATATTTAGACATGTCATCAAGTTGAACTACATCATGTTGATACTCATGTTTACTTAAGCATTACAAGTCACTTGCCTCTTTGCATGCTTCAAAGTTCCAAACAAAGGACTCAACTTTAGGTGTAGCAGAGTCCTCATCAATGATTGATTTACATGGCCTTCAACAAACTAAAATTATATATCATCTTTATGCTTATATGGAGGCTATATCATCTTTACAATTGTATGTCCAGGCTCTTTAGGAGTCTTCACAAATGTGTCCAAAGTAAGATTACTCAAATCAAATAATGGCTTATATCCAGAGCTTTATTAAGTTGATACCTAGGTGGATTAGTGTGTAAACATTCAAATTTGATGGTAATTCACAAGTTTATAGAATAATAAAATGAATCCTTAGTCTAGAATCCAAATGTACATAATAAAACAGATATTTGTTTTGTAGTAGCGATATGGACATGGCAGAGTGTCCGTTGGCAAAGAATTGGGATTTAAGAAATGGATATCTATCATGTAAATGCACAAAAAAGACAAAAGGAATATTGTTGGGCCTGACATCTGCAACTAGAGACCCTTTGTTGTTGAAATACTCATGATTTCTAGCTATGACAGTGAAAGGAATATTTTTATGCACTTTTGGAGACACAATTTTCTTGTTACAATCATAAGGGTGATATTTTTGTTCCCCTAATGGGGAGCAATAGTCGTCGTAAAGCAAAAAGGAGGAAAGTTACATTGGAGGAAATTGAAGCAATTAGGGAAAAAGATAGGGAAAGGAAGAGGATTGGAAGAGTGGGTTTGGCAGATGCTCATCAAGGTGAATCTTCTTCTTTCCCATCTAATGACATGCAAATTGAAGATGTTAATTTTGATTATAATGAAATGTTAGATAAGAATGAAATTCACCATGATATTGCAAATGAAAATATTGAAAAATGTTATGAAACACCTATTCATAATAGCAATACCATGGACAAATCAGAAGAAGAAAAATGAAGACGTGCACTTGAAGAAAGTGGATATGAACATCATGATGTTGAAATTCCACTCCATAATCCATTTGTTGATAAAATTGATGAGGTTGATAACATGGATGAAACAAGAACAATCAATGTATCTCCAAAATTCATAAGAAGAGAGGACATTTGTCAAGAAGAGAATAACCGTGATGAAATTGGAAAATACCCAAGAACCCCAAAATGGTTACTTGAAATTGATGAGAACATAATTGAAAAAATTGAAGGCAAGAGGTCGTCACGAATGGTTCGGTTGTGGGCTACAAAACTCTTCAATGAATACTTTGAGAAGAAAACATTAACCAAACAATGCCAAATTTTTGTGTAATTATTAAAGATGTACAAAATGAGACCTTTACTAAAGAAATTAAAGATTCGGTTAGACAAAGTGTCCGATCGGAATAAAATTATTGTTAGAAGCCTTTTCAATGTACTCAATTCTATTGGAAAGACTAGCAAGGAGAAAGATAAAAGAGCTGCTCGTAGAGTAATAACAACCTCAATAGTAAGCAAACAATTAAGAAATGCTCGATTAATGAGGCAAAATTGTGTTGACTTAAGATTGAATCGTAAAACATTGTCAAAAGAACTAGCATTAAGATCAAGGCTAGATAGTCCTCTTACCAATGATACTTGGGCTTTTAGTGGTAGGCTTCCACGAGTTGACAAGAAGCTAATTGATAGCACAAAGGAAGAAATTGAACGATTTTGGCACACTAACTCTAGGGTATCACCAAATGCAAAAGATGTTGTAAAGTTAAGAATTGGTGATAAATACTGCACACCACATCCTAAACATTACTTGGAATGTAGCCAAACAACATTGTATAAACAATATTGTGAAACTCACCTAGGTATGACAATCTCACAAAGAGCATTTGAATCTCTTAAGCCATTTTATTGTGTTCCTCTTAAAGTTCATAATACATGTTATTGCAAATACCATGTAGTGTTTTCTATGTACCATGAATTATTATACAATATTCATTTTACTTTGCACAATAACAAAATGTTACAAGAGTGTGGTGCAATTCACCTACCAAAGTCATCTAGGGACTTATTGGATTTATTTCTATGTATTAGAGATGATGGTTGCATGTTCTACAAGAATGATTATTTAAATGAAAAGTGTTTACAATGTGGTGGGTTATCAAAGTTTGTATCATGTTTTCATGAGGGCAACAAGCATGATTTTGGAAAGAGAATGGTTGAGAAAAAGAGATATGAGATATTGAAATACAATTTGAAAAGTGGAGGTGAAGGTTCTACATGTGAGTTGATTGTAAGAGAGGTAAGTATTGCTGATTTTATTGATGATTTTAAGAAAAATCTTTTCTACAAGTATGTCAGACATAGCCACAGGTCTCGATGGTTAGATCAACAGTTTAGGATGTTTAAAGACTCTTTCCCAATTGGAACTATTGTCTCTATAGTTGATTTTGCAGAAAACTATACATTGCAACCCCAAAATGAAGTTCAATCCTAGTATTACAATTCTATTCGGATTGCTATTTTTGTTCACATCACATACAGACATGCCCTCGAGAGTACAGAAGAGAACAGGAAGATTGTCAGAGAATACCATTTTTACATGAGTGATGATCAATCTCATTTAGCAGAGTTTGTGCAATATTGTTTTCAACAATTTTATGGGTTCTTGCAAGAAAAAGATATTAGATCGGATCAACATCTCATTTGGTCAGATAATTGCACTAGTCATTTCAAGAATGCTTGTAATTTCTATTGGTTGAGCAAAATGCATGTAGAGAAGGGTATACCTCATATTTGGAATTTTTTTGAAGCCGAGCACAGAAAAGGTGAACATGATGGAGCAGGTGCATGCATGAAGAGAGCTCTTTTTAAAGAACAACTAAAGATTAGAGGTGGTGCTACATTCAGTGATGCAGATTCCATTGTTAAGTGGTGTAACTATGCATTGTCATGAGGAGTGGCTTTTGATTATGAAGTTCACAGGTTTTTTTGGTTGGTTGATGATGGGATAGCAATAGAGAAATTAGAATGTCAGAGAATCAGTGAATCATCAAAGATGCATTCATTTCAAAGCTCAGATGCAAGTACATAGACTATTTGGACACGAGAATTAGCTTGTTTTTGTCAGAGTTGTATAAAATGTGATTGGGACAATTGTGAGTCAAGTGAGTGGGTAGATGCATGGATTCCACAATATTTAATCCATTTATATGAAGGTTAATCATCTTCCATCAATGACATGGAGAGCTCATTTGACTATGAACATCTTTCAGACCTTATACAGCCAGGTCATGTTTATGTAGTTGTTGCACCGTATGGAAATGAAGAGAGGTCAGACTATTGGTTGGCATGATGTGTATAGGGAAAACAAAAGCTAACACAACCTATGACAGATGATGATGGGTTCACATATTCTACAGGATCAGTTGTTATTGCTGGGACTTGGTTATGAACATATATGATTAAAAAGAATGGCATCCCGGCCTTTGAAGACTTTGAGAAGCATAAAAGCATATTGATGTATTCTCATCTAGTTGTAGCAACAAATGTCAAGTTACTAAAGCATTGTGGAAAACCAAATCAAAAGAACTATGGACAATTAGTAATGCTGATCATGAAGCAATATTGGATACTTTGAAGGTAAGAGATGACCCCTTAGGTACGTTTGACTAGCATTTAAACTTGCAGATGGACAGGTATGACATTTTTAATCTTAACTTGTTCTTGTTTTTTCTATTTTTTAGAATTGTTTTATTAAAAATCTTGTTCTTTAACTATAATGCATGCTTTTGACTATACAGGATTGCGAATAAAATTATTTTACATGGCATCGTAGATTATTTTGCATGGCATCGTAAATTATTTTGTATGTCATCATAGGTTATTTTGACTATACTCGAGGTATGATTTTTAGTTCTCATTTGTATTTCTTAATATTGCACATTTGTACCTTTTTCTACATAAGGCATTCCATGAGATGACATGTATTTGATGTCTTTTTCCGAACAATTCATGTGCCTTGTCTATGCTTTCACATATTACATACATGTGTCACATGGCAATTGCAACTACAACATTTGATAAAATTTTCATTTCTTTGAGGTATTCCACCAAATAGTTCATGTGCCTTGCCTATGCTTCTTTACTTTACATTCTTGTAAAAGTCCTATAATAGTCATAATTAATCTTCATACTAATCTTGATAGTAATCTTGCCATAATTGTATTCCATGAGATGACAGTCCTATAATAGTCCTATACATGTCTACTAGGATAGTTTTAACTACAATAGTCCTACAACAGTCCTAAAATAGTCATAGAACAATCCTATAATAAGCGTAGCATTTAATGTACATATTTCTTTGAGGTATTCCACCAAATAGTTCATGTGCCTTGCCTATGCTTCTTTACTTTACATTCTTGTAAAAGTCCTATAATAGTCATAATTAATCTTCATACTAATCTTGATAGTAATCTTGCCATAATTGTATTCCATGAGATGACAGTCCTATAATAGTCCTATACATGTCTACTAGGATAGTTTTAACTACAATAGTCCTACAACAGTCCTAAAATAGTCATAGAACAATCCTATAATAAGCATAGCATTTAATGTACATATTTATGATATTCATGTTTATTTAAATTTGTTTGTTCATGCTTCTCATAGGACATCATCTCCCCTACCCATCCAGCTCTACAGAACAAGAGAGACAACAAATTATCAAGAGGGATCACCAATTGGCGGTAAGTGATTGATTACTTATGTCATGTTATATATTTTGAATATTAAATTCTATATTAATGTGCATGTTGTTTGATTGTATTAATAGGTGGAAATTCAAAAATCTCTATCGAGGAGGTCTAGTCGATAAGCGATAGAGGATGAGTCATTGACTGGTTCACCATATTCATGGCCTAGCAAGAGCCATAGATTATTTGATAGCAATCCATAGGAGATTTGATTTTGGGACATTTTGTTACATATGCCTATTTGGCTTTGTAAACATACTTTTGTATGTTATCAATATATATCGTTGTATATACCCATATGGTTTTATTTGTACATGCCTATATGGCTTGATATATACACTATACATTATTTTCATGACATTATGCATATATGTATATATAAGATCCTAATTTGGCACAAGTAGGGTGAATGCTTGCAAAGGTTATGGAATTTGCTTTTACATGTTCCAATTGTTTTTGCTTCAAAGTTTCTAAAGCCTTTTCAAAAAATCCATTTTGTGCATATCTTGCAATCATTGCATTCCATGAGATAGCATCTCTTTGAGGTGTCATGCCAAACTGTTCACATGCCTTGTCTATGCTTCCACACTTTGCATACATGTCTACAAGGGCAGTTGTAAATACATCATGTTCCGAAGATCCCATTTTTACATAGGTAAGGACAATGGTGGATAAGGTTGTGGAATTTGGATTTACACCTGCCAATTGCATTTTCTTAACATTTCCTTTCAATCCTTATCAAAAATTTTGTTTTGTGCACATATTGCAATCATTGCATTCCTTCATTTACAACACATGATTAAATAAGAAGATGTATATTTACAACACTTCAGAATATGTAGTGGTGTTGCTCATGTCACCAATACTATGTTTACATCTTCACATACATGGCTTACAACATGTGACAGTATGAATGATAGAGAAACTTGTTATTTTGATGTATTTCAACTCCAAACTTGTGCCTAGAAGTGAAGGCACTAATCCTTGATCAAACTAACATAAAAGTGCACCTTGGTACTTAGGCCGCTAGATTATGATTGATCAACCTAAAATGTGCGCCTAAGGCTAGATAGTGAATTGGAATGATAAAATGCATCATCAAAGGAGTTTATAGTTATTGAAGGCATCAAATGATGACTTGGGCACACATCTACCTCTCTACACCATCAAATGTGCACCTAGATTAGTGAGGCACCACTTCATATCTCTGACTTTGGATATGCGCCTTGATAATGAATTGATCTTGCAAGTTGAGGTTGTCTCCACAAGTTGAACAAATGTCCAAAGAATACAAGGCACCAATTATTGAACAAACAACCTAGAATGAGTGCCTTACTATTTGAGGTGCTAGGTCATGCTTCTAGAACACCAAAAGTGCGCCTAGATGTTGAGGCGCTAGCTCTTGCTCAAGCAACCTTGAAAGTGCACTTTGACAAGGAGGTTAAAATGTATTATCAAAGGATTAAGTTGAATCAAGGAATCATCATTGAAGACAAGTAAAACATGATTGTGAATGAGGTGCACTTTTCATCATCTCCAACCTCACAATTGCGCCTTCCCTTGGAAGCTCATATTGTGCCTAAAGGAATGGTACTGAGATATCATCCATGTCAATGATTGAGAATGTGTCAACTCGAACAATTTTTTTGTTTTGCTCATCGTGGGGTTGAATGGACTGTGCCAAAACATCAGAGTGGGTGGGTAAATGCTAGTGGAGGTCTCATTTTGTGCACCAAGCGTCCCAGTCATTCTGGGCAAGAGGCTACCAGTAAAGTCCCTTAAGATCCCTGAAACCAAAAAACTGCCAAATTTTGACAGAGTAGTTCTCAGAATTCATGATAGATGGGAATGTTGTGTCTAGACCTATAGGTGTATGTGGGCTCCATCCACAATAACCTCTCTCATTTTTGGTCAACTCCATTCCGTTTGACCATGTCGAAATCAAACGCATTGTTGCAAAATGCTTCAATTTAATGCAGTGGAAAGGTGCTAGGTGTGACATTTTTCATTCCATAACTCGTGGGGTTGAACAGACTATGCCAACATGTCAGGGTGGATAGGTAAATGCCATTGGAGGTCTTGTTTTGTGTGCCAAGCATCCCAGTCATTCTGGGCAAGAGGCTACCGGCAAAGTCCCTTAAGATCCCTAAGACCAAAAAACTGCTTAACTTTGACGGAGCAGTTCTCAGAATTTGTGACAATTGGTAATGTTTTGTTTAGACCTACAGGTGTATGTGGGGTCCATCCACAATAACCTCTCTCATTTTTGGTCAACTCCATTCCATTTGACCGTGCCGAAATCAAACATATTGTTGCAAAATGCTTCAATTTGATGCAATGGAAAGGTGCTAGGTGTGACATTTTTCATTCCATAGCTCATGGGGTCGAACGAAATGCGCAATGTGTCGGGGTGGGTGGGTAAATGCTAGTGGAGGTCTCGTTTTGTGCACCAAGCATCCTAGTCATTTTAGGCAAGAGGCTACCGGCAAAGTCCCTTAAGATCCTTGAGACCAGAAAACTACCAAACTTTGACAGAGCAGTTCTCATAAATTGTGATAGATGGGAATGTTTTGTTTGGAACTATAGGTGCATGTGGGGTCCATCCACCAAAACCTCTCTCAGTTTTGGTCAACTCCATTTCATTTGACCGTGCTGAAATCAAACGCATTGTTGCAAAATGCTTCAATTTGATGCAGTGGAAAGGTGCTAGGTGTGACATTTTTCATTCCATAGCTCGTGGGGCCGAACTAACTACGCCAACATGTTAGAGTTGGTGGGTAAATGCTAGGGGAGGTCTCGTTTCATGTGCCAAGCGTCCCAGTCGTTTTAAGCTGTAAGCTACCAATAAAGTCAAAAGTTGCTAGGATTAAAATTTTGCATTCCACAGGTCCTGGGGCTGAACAGATTATGCCAACATGTCAGGGTGGGTGGGTAAATGCTAGGGGAGGTCTCGTTTTGTGTGCAAAGCATCCCAGTCATTGCCGGTAGCTTACAGCTCTGAAGAACTGGGAGCCTTGGCACATAAAACAAGACCTCCCCTAGCATTTACTCACCCACCCTGACATGTTGGCACAATCCGTTCAGCCCTAAGACCTATGGAATGCAAAATTTCAATCCTAGCAACTTTTGACTTTGTCGGTAGCTTACAGCTCGGAATGATTGGGATGCTTGGCGCATAAAATGAGACCTCCCCTGGCATTTACCCATCCACCCCGACACGTTGGCGCAATCCGTTTGACCCCACGAGCTATGGAATGAAAAATGTCACACCTAGCACCTTTCCACTACATCAAATTGAATCATTGTGCAACAATGCGTTTGATTTCAGCATGGTCAAACAGAATGGAGTTGACCAAAAATGAGAGAGGTTATTGTGGATGGACCCCATGTACACCTGTAGGTCTAAACAAAACATTCCTAGCTATCACAAATTCTGAGAACTACTCCGTCAAAGTTTGGCATTTTTTGGTCTCAAGGATCTTAAGGGACTTTGCCGGTAGCCTCTTGCCCGAAATGACTGGGACGCTTGGCACACAAAATGATACCTCCACTAGCATTTACCCACCCACCCCAATGCGTTGGCATAGTTCATTCAACCCCATGAGCTATGGAATGAAAAATGTCACACCTAGCACCTTTCCACTACATCAAATTGAAGCATTTTGCAACAATGCGTTTGATTTCAGCACGGTCAAACGGAATGGAGTTGACCAAAAATGAGAGAGGTTATTGTGGATGGACCCCATGTGCACCTATAGGTCCAAACAAAACATTCCTAGTTGTCACAATTTTTAGAACTACTCCGTCAAAGTTTGGTAGTTTTTTGGTCTCAAGGATCTTAAGGGACTTTGCCGGTAGCCTCTTGCCCAAAATGACTGGGACGCTTGGCGCACAAAATGAGACCTCCAATGGCATTTACCCATCCACCTCGATGCATTGGCGTAGTCCGTTTGACCCCATGAGCTATGGAATGAAAAATGTCACACCCAGCACCTTTCCACTACATCAAATTGAAGCATTTTACAACAATGCGTTTGATTTTGGCACAGTCAAATGGAATGGAGTTGACAAAAAATGAGAGAGGTTATTGTGGATGGGCCCCACATGCACCTATAGGTCTAAACAAAACATTCCCAATTGTTATGAATTCTGAAAACTATTCTGTCAAAGTTTGGCAGTTTTTTGGTCTCAAGGATCTTAAGGGACTTTGCCAGTAGCCTCTTGCCCGGAATGAATGGGATGCTTGGCGCACAAAACAAGATCTCCAATGGAATTTACCTGTCCACCCCGACGTGTTGGCATAGTCTGTTTGACCCCACAAGTTATGGAATGAAAAATGTCACACCTAACACCTTTCCACTCCATCAAATTGAAGCATTTTGCAACAATGCGTTTGATTTTGGCATGGTCAAACGGAATGGAATTGACCAAAAATGAGAGAGGTTATTGTGGACAGATGCCACATGCACCTATAGGTCCAAACACAACATTCCCAACTGTCACAAATTCTGAGAACTGCTCCGTCAAAGTTTGGCATTTTTTTGGTCTCAGGGATCTTAAGGGACTTTTCCAGTAGCCTCTTGCCCGAAATGATTGGGATGCTTGGCGCACAAAACAAGACCTCCTCTAGCATTTACCCACCCACCCTGATGTCTTGATGCAGTCCGTTCAGCCCCACAATGAGCAGAACAAAAAATATGGCACCTGGCAAGGTTTTTGCTCTTAGGATCTTAAGTGACTTTGCTCTTACGAAACAATGTATCGGCAAAGACCCTAGTTTTCATAAGGGGAGACATGTGATTTTAAGAGGTTTTTGGGAATGTGACTTTATCCTTCCACTCCTTATGCAATGACAAGTTTATTCTCAGAGTTTGATGGCTTTTATGAGCATATACACGATGTTGTTTTAGGATAGTCATAAAGGGTAGTTTTGGACAGCCATGTGTATATTTTTAACAATCATAAAGTGCAAGTTGTACATGGACTATGACAGTCCCAAAAATCATATAAATCATCCATTTTTGTGTTTGACAACCTTATAAATCCATTAGATCATTTATACAAACCCTAGTGCAAATTATAAACCCTCTTTGCATAGTAATTTCATGAATGACTATCTTGTATGATTGTTTTGTGCATTTTAACAGCCCAATGAGGATTGTATGGTGTTGTGATCTTCATGATTTTAACTTGATGTAGAGATAGGATCCAACTCAACATGATAGAGGCATCATTACAAATGGATTGAATTGCAATAGTCAAAGAGCCAACCTCCTATCAATGAGAGTTCAATGATAGTAAATAGAGAGGTACTTGACCATAAATAGGATTTACATACATACATACATATATATATGATCTCGTAGGCATCTAGGTTTCATACACAAATTGAAATAGTTGTAGAGCTAACCTCCTATCAACGAGAGTTGAATAATAGTAAATAGAGAGCTTCTCGACCATAAATGAGATTTGCATACACACACACACCCAAATGAAATAGTATCCTTATTGGCCTTATTGGCACCTCGCCCCAAGATGTAAGCTTTTTATGTTTATAATGTGCCCCTAGTGTCCTTATTGGCCTTATTGGCACCTAAAACATAAGAAAGTAGATTCCACCAGCTTTCAATTACAATTGCTCTCAGGCCCTAACACATCCATACAGGGTTGTACTAAACAAAGAAATAGAAGGAACATAGTAAAATCTACAAAAATAGAGTTTCTTGACATTAATTTCATTCAAACTTGTCTTTAATTCATCTTCAAAATGTTTTCAATACATCTCCAATGCCTTTTCCACAAAGGTTTATGCATATTTATGTTGGCAAGAGACACATTGTAGCTTCATGAATGTTGTCATTGATGGTAACAAAGTTCATCCCACCCATCCGCAGGACATGGTGTGCTTATACTGGAAGTCAGATTGAAGAGTGTTTTGTCCGGTGACCAAGAATAGAGTATGCAGCAAGGTCTGACAATCAGGTCCAGATCTCTCAAAGGAAGTATCTATGTAAAGTATGGACTTGGGGAAGTCAAGAGGAGTACCTTGATTGATAGATTCCAGGGATTGAGTCTTTGGTGATGAAAGAGTGAAGAGATATAAGCACCTAAGTATTGGGTTCCTATTTGGTAGAGTAGACAGAGGAAGAACTGACCGACAGAGCATTAGATCTTAATCCAGATGAGACATTGATGGTGATCAAGCTTCCTGAGGTATCATTCATGACTGGCTGACATGATTGATGACTTCTATAAGCATCTCCTTGATACGCATCACTTGATAAGCAAGGATTCAGCTGATAGACCAGAGTTTGGGAAAATATGGACTATTCTGGATGCCAGGTAGAAAGGTATTGAAATCATTGGTGCAGATATATATACAAGATGGATTTGGATGTGAAGGTGTGAGTGGTGTGGTGTTGTGTGAAGAAAAGTAGAAGAGTAGTGAGGAAGTAGTAAGGCAGGTCCGGTATGTGACAGGACAACAGCACCAAAGAAGAGAAAGAATGAAGTACAATAGATCAGTGTACTAAGCCTAACTGGAACTGAACTCCAACATATGTGGATGCTTCTCATCAGTTCAAGTATCTTGTTACTCTCTTTATAACTTGTAGACAGTGAGTCTCTTGTAGGCAGTGAGCCTCTTGTGAGTAGTGTGCTCAGGCAGTGAGCCCTAATTGCAAGTGCCATTTTGTATTTCTATTCTTCTAACCGAGAATACATTCTTGGGTTAGTCACCCCATGGTTTTTCCCTTAACAGGGTTTTCCACATCAAAATTATTGTGTTATGTGTATTGGCTTTGTTTCTACTTTCATGATTATGGATGTTTATTTGCTTTGATGCTGCACTAGTTGTTAAAGAAGAACAGAAAGTTAAATTAATTAAGATAACTGATTCACCCCCCCTCTCAGTTATCAACAATTGGTATCAGAGCCAAGTTCCTCCAAATAGAGCCTAACAGCTTGAGGAAGATCTGGGAATTCAAATGGATGTGTATGGTATGAGAGAACAACTTTAGTCTGCCCTAGATGATCTTGAGCAATCTAATTCTGAAGTCAATGAATTGAAGGAAAGACTCAAACAGGCTAATTATTTTATAAATGAACTAAAAGGGAAACTAAGTATCTCTATGAAAAAGAGAAAGGATCTACTTCAGCAATTGGCAAGTCAAGGTGAAGTCAATGATACAAATGAAGACCTAAAGGAGAAAACCAAGTTATGTGAAAAGTTATCAAAAGAGGTCATTATGGTAAGACATGAAATGGAATCAGGAGTTATGAAATTCACTCAAGAAATTGAAGAGAAAAGAAAAATTGAAGATGATCTAGGACAATCTCTCAAAGAGAAATCAAAAGACTGCCACAAAATGGATAGAATAATCAGGCATCTAGAATCTGATCTTGAAGAAGCTAGAGATAATGAAGAACAACTTGAGAATTAGATTGACACACTTAAAAGGGATATTTAAACAACAAATGAATAAAGAGAAATTCAAGATAAGCTCTGCTCAACTTGAAGTTCTTCTTCAAAGCCAAAAGAGGGTAGATGACAAGCAAGGCTTGGGGTATGAAAAAGGTGAAAGCTCTGGATCCAATCAGAAGAACTCCAGATCAGAAAATCCAAGAAACAGGCCTAGAAGACCTCCGGTAAGGCAACCAAATGCTCAAAGATATCCTTCCTTCAATGGATACTGCCACAATTGCAATAACTTTGGTCATAAAGCAAATCAGTGCAGAAGAAGAGAGAATCAGACTAATTCATCCTTCTTCGAATAGTGCTTTAATTGTAAAAGGTATGGTCACAAAACTCATGAATGCAGAAACATGCAAATGAACAATTCATTCAATGGTAGATGTTTTGCATGTAATAGAATGGAACATATGGTTAATTAGTGTAGATCAAGAGGATATCAGTCAAATATGCAAAGAAATGTTGTTTGCTACAATTGCAATAGATCCAGTCACATTGCCAAATTCTACAGAAGTAAGGATCAGGATAAAAAGGGTTAGGTGCATCATAATCAAAACCAAGACAAAGGAAAAGGAAAAGTGAATGTGGATGAAATTCAAAGGGAGATGAACAAGATATGGGTGAAGAGAAGTATAGATGGATCCACACCAGAATCTGGTGCTAATATTCCTTCTAGGAACTAAAATAGATGAGCTCTGGCTCAGGGGGAGTAACAAAAGAAAAACACTTTCCCCCAGCTAGTCAATAGGTGCCTGAAATTGCACATGAAAGATTGTGGATTAGATGGTTCTCAGAGAAACATCTAAATAAGCCATGGTAAAGATATGTAAGATCCGCAAGAAGTTTTGAAAAGGTTATTCCTCCAAGATTGATCCGGTTCAATAGTCATCTGGTAAGAACAACATTTTCACAATTAGATCTGGTATGACTTGAATTTGAGGTATCCTGATCTACAGATAAATGGAATGATTGTGAAAGTAGATAGATTGATAATATCCACCGATAATAACTTTAAGTGCATCTTAGTGATCCAAAGAAATCTCTCAGGACAAGAAGAATAGAGCAACTAGATTAACTTAAGAAGAGAAAAGGAGCTCTGCAACAAATTATCTCAAATTTCTCAAAGATCAACTTCTGAAGTTAATTCATCCAACAAATCAATCCAGTTCATTTCGTGAACCCTAAAAGCATAAAAGGTATTTTCTGTTCTTGAATATCTCTTTGTAAATCATTTGGAAGATGGCTACACCGAATGTTATGAAGATTATTGATAGGCCACACCCTAAATTTAAGAAACTTCCCTACAAATCTCTAGAATTAGATCCCTCAGGTGCATTTTCTAACATTTCACATGGTGTTTTGCATGTAGAAGATGTTAGGGTTTACATTCATGCAAATAATGAAGAATTTGGGGAATCCAAGCTGATGGATATCTACCACAAGGAACTGATAGATGACTCATTTGATCTCAAACCCTAATACAAGGCCACCTGGGATAAGCATTTCAGTCAGTGCATACATTTCCCCTGTTTTGTAGAAGATGAATGGGTCTGGTATATTTTGAGTAGAATGCATGATAATTTTATGTGTTTAATGAGGCCCTTTAAGATAACCAAGGATGCCATTAGGGTAGTTATCGGATTGTACTCATCTGGTGTGATACCTGCTCTCAAATCTGTCAAGAATCAGATAGTGAGTGAGGCAACCGGATCAAAATTTGACAAGAGAGAAATGACTATAGAAGATATCACTGATCCAGATATCAAGTTTGCGTCTATGATAATTGGCTATAAGATATATCACTCTAGTAGGAAGAATTCAGTATTTGGAACAGCTGTGTATACTGCTTATGAAATGCTAAGGAAAAATACTAACTATGATCTCTGCGAACTTCTTCTGAGCCAACTATTAGAAAACTTACAAAGGATCAAGAAGGACAAGAAAAACTCATTCAAATATGGTGGTCTGATATTGTGTCTATTCTTTTACTTTATGAATGAGCTACCTGGATCCAGTGGTTGGATGTGGCAAAATGACAGACCAATAGCTATACAAATCAGAGATTATTTGCATGGAATTGGTGATGCCAAGGCACAGAATACAACACTTTGGGGCTACTTCAAGAACTTTCAAAGTATGATGCAAGCCAAAGAGAGAATTCCCAAATCAGTAGTTGAAAAATATAAGGACACAGTATGCTTTATGGTAGAAATTGATCAATGCCTAATGGAGGCAGTGGAGCCAAGGATAGTCTAGATCATGCCAATGGGGTATGAAGTAGATGAGAAAATTGTAGAGATACATGTTCAACACATGCTAAGTCAACCCAAGGATCCTAAGGTAGAAAGGTTTGGAACCTTTGAAGAGTTGAGTGTGAAGATTCATGTGGAGTTAAGACAACTAGAAATAAAAAGAAAAGTGAGCAAGGAAGTAGAAGAAATGGCCAAGAGACATGGAATTTCAAAGGAGGCACTTGATGCAAATAGAGAGAAGATGGAAAGGGTAGAAAAAGAATGGCAAGAAGCAGAAAAAGAAAGTGCTCTGATAGAAGCCCCCTCCCAGACTAGATCCTCTAAGAGCTCTGCACCTGCCACTGCTAAAAGCTCAAAGGCATCAAAACCGGAAGCAATATCATCCGGTAAAGGAGAAAAGAGAACAAAGATAAAGGCTACAAGATCATACACAAGCCTTAAAGATGATAAAGAGATAGAGATAGATGAGGAAGTAAAGAAAATAAAGAAGAAAAAGAAAACATCCAGTGAACCCTCTACCAGTCAAGACAAGGAAGAGAAGGCAGAAGAATTTGTTGAAAAGCCTACTCTTCACCTTGATGATATAATCAAATCAGTCATTGTGGATGGGAACTTGAAACCAATGACTAAGTCTTATGATGATTATAGTGAAACTAATCAGAAGATCTTGCAAGAAGCTATAGTCAGGTATTTAAACATCTACAACAAAGCATTCATTGAAATTATATCTCTGATTCCTAGAAGTCTAGAAAATGAACTTGAAATAAGAAAGAACAATGCCATGGAAAAAGACCTAGAAATCTGGGAATAGATTGCTATCCAAATTTATCCCTCCATCACTCCAAAGCAAATAAACATGGTCTTCAAAGATTGCAAGGATGAGTTCTGAAGCAAAGCTAGAACGAATCAACTTATGCTTGGAGAAACTAACAAAGTGGCAAAAGAAACTAGAGAGATCCTCAGGAATGCCTATAAAAGATTCAATATTCCTATCATAGAGGACTTAGGTGATGAAACCTCTGCCATGGATGACAAAGAAGAATCTACTGAGACAGTAGCAGAAGAGGCAAAGGAGACTAGTGAAGAGAAAGCTAAGGGCTTAGATTCCTCTATTCCGAAAGAGGAAGTTGAAGAAGAAGTAAATATCTCTCATTTGGATTCCCCTGCAGACTCCAGATCTAAAGGAGAAGAAAGAATTGAGGAGAAAACTAGTCAAGGAGAAGAAGTAAAAGAAAAAGAAAAAGACCAAACAGAGAAGACTCTAGGAGACAGTTTTGAGACTGCAGAAGGGAAGAAGACTCTGTCTCCGGCAAGAGACACTGTAGAAACTGTCAAAGATTTCTTGACCAAAGAGATGATGGAATTTGATGAACCAGAACTGCTTCAAGGTCCATTCAATTTTGATTCCCTCTCCCCAATTCGAACCATAAATCTAGCATCCTTCACTTAGGCAAAGGCAAAAGAAAACTTCTGAAGTCTCACATGGAAGACTGTGAGCTCATAGAAACCGCATCCAGTGTATTGGAGAAGATCATGCCGTACTTTCAAAAGGATCCTTCAGCCTCCACATCCAGTAATCTAAAGTCTCTGATAAATTCTATCCATACACATTTTAATTCCTTAGAAAAGTCAGCAGAAGAAAAGGTCTGGAAGGAGTTTTTGGAAAAGAGACTCTCTGAGGTGCAGAGTCAAATAACAAATGATAGGAGAGTTATGGATATTGGGATAACGAGCTTAGAAAATGCTCTTAAAGATGGTAGAGATATATATAAATTTTGTTTATCTTGGCCTAAAGTGACAAAGGATATTGAGAAGAAAGTAAAAGAGCAAGAGGATAAATTACTAAGTTTATCTCAAAGTTTTGATCCTCTCTCCTCTTCCATAGTAAATCAAGAGTGTCAGACTATTGTAGTCATAAATGAAATAAAGAAGCTTGAGAAGGAGAAGAAAAATAGAATAAACAGGTTAAGTGAACTTAGAGGGATCATTATCCCTAAGTTAGAGGCCATGCATGAGGCCCTATCTGATGCACAGACCACAGCCTGGACCAATGATCTGATAGATCTAAAGAGGGTAGAAGCTTTTGCATTTCTGTTGAGTGGTCACATCTCATTTTTGGATAGGATGAAGAAGAGTTGGCTGACATAAGTGGTAGAGTTGAAAACCACTTTTGCAGATATAATTAAGTATATGTAAGTAAAACATGTATATATGTTTTTGCGGCCAAGTATAGATATAATTAATGTCAAAGGGGGAGTGAGGAGCAGTGAAAAATGTGGAATCCAGCTAAGGGGGAGCTTCAGTAAAGTGTACATTAGAACAGAGCATCAGCTAAGGGGGAGTGTAGTGTGACACTTAGTCATTTTTCACTAAGTGTTGCCATCAATGCCAAAGGGGGAGATTGTTGGCAAGAGACACATTGTAGCTTCATGAGTGTTGTCATTGATGGCAACAAAGTTCATCCCACCCATCTGCAGAACATGGTGTGCTTATACCAAAAGTCATATTGAAGAGTGTTGTGGTCCGGTGACCAAGAACAGAGTATGTAGCAAGGTCTGACAATCAGGTCTAGATCTCTCAGAGGAAGTATCTATGTAAAGTACGGACTTGGGGAAGTCAAGAGGAGTACCTTAATTGATAGATTCTAGGGATTGAGCCTCCGGTGATGAAAGAGTGAAGAGATATAAGCACCTAAGTATTGGGTTCCTGTTTGGCAGAGTAGACAAAGGAAGAACTAATCGGCAGAGCATCAGATCTTAATCCGAATGAGACATTGATGGTGATCAAGCTTCTTGAGGTATCATTCATGATTGACCAACATGATTGATGACTTCTATAAGCATCTCCTTGATACGCATCACTTGATAAGAAAGGATTTAGCTGACAGACCAGAGTTTGGGAAAATATGGACTATTCCGGATGCTGACTAGAAAGGTATTGAAATCATTGGTGTGGATATATATACAAGATAGATTTGGATGTGAAGGTGTGAGTGGTGTGGTGTTGTGAGAAGAAAAGAAGAAGAGCAATGAGGAAGTAGTAAGGCAGGGCCGGTATGTGACAGGACAACAACACCAAAGAAGAGAAAGAATGAAGTGTAGTAGATCAGTGTACTGAGCCTAACCAGAACTGAACTCTAGCATATGTGGATGCTTCTCATTAGTTCAAGTATCTTGTTACTCTCTTTAGAACTTGTAGACAGTGAGTCTCTTGTAGGCAGTGAGCCTCTTGTGAGTAGTGTGCTCAGGCAGTGAGCCCTAATTGGCAAGTGCCATTTTCTATTTCTATTCTTCTAATAGCGAATACATTCTTGGGTTAGTCACCCCATGGTTTTTCCCTTAATAGGGTTTTCCACGTCAAAATCATTATGTTATGTGTATTGACTTTTTTTTTGCTTTCATGATTATGGATGCTTTTTTGCTTTGATGTTGCACTAGTTGTTAAAGAAGAACATAAAGTTAAATTAATTAAGATAATTGATTCACCCCCCCTCTCAGTTATCAACAATTTATACATGATTTGATGGAAACCAATAGTCTCTAACTGATTTTTGAGTACTTGACTGTTCATCTTCCATACTTTTGTATTTTTTTTACATTTTTCATATGACAACTTTGACATATTTACAAAATTTGACAAGATGAAGACTAAATACATGATGAAATGGTCTATCATGACCTTATTAGATTTCAAGCTACTATGCTTGATTAGGGCATATAAGGAATTTTGTCATATTGATTCTATTGATTCTATTGATCTAAAACCATTCTCAATGGTAAACATATCATCAATGGACTAAAGAACTATCATCATAATGTATGGCATCATGGGAAGTATCATAACATGCACATAAGGAATTTAAATTATATTTTATATCAAGGTGTATATATATTAAAATCTAGTCCATAATGGTAGACATATACAAAAATTTGGCAAATATGCCAACTCAAAACATTTTTTACAAAATGTGGCATATGCCATGTCTCAAAATCTATATACAATCTACATGCCAAATAGCTACATCAAATACTACAAGTCCAGTTGACCCTCAATATGTGATGGATCCTCAATCTATGATGGATCCTAAAAAAGTGTCCTCTTTGTACCAAAATGTCTAGTAATTGATGGAGGCGAAGTTTCCTACATCAACAAGTCAAAACACAAATTTGATTAATCTCTTCAATGGTAAATAAAAGTAAGTTAAAGTTAGTAAAGAAATTCTTATCTACTACAATTAAGAACTTTCATTTATTAACATACATCTAAATCACTACAGTCAACTATAAGACCACTAGATAAACTATCAATTATTTAGAAAAATTCAATTCAATTACCTCGACTCTATGTTGTTGTTCGAACAATCGTTCTGCAAATGATTTTCTCTTAAGACAATCAGGTGTCCTAGTGAAGCATGATGGCAAAGGTGGCACATCACTCACATTCTCAAGAGACTACATAAAAGCAAAGTAACATTGAAATAAATTAATATATAATTATTAAACAAAATAGGAAATGCATGCATTTAAAAAGGTTAGATGTGTTACACAAAAACAATCTAGAGTGCACTACACAAAAACTTATCTACTAGAAAACAAGCACATACCACCATTGAGGCCTCCTGCATCAATTGAGAAGGACTCTAAATTATCAAAATGACAAGAATGTAAGACTCTAAATGACTATAATCAAATATTTAAGTTTTCTAAATTATCAATTAAAGTACAATTCAATCAAATTACCTCCACCCTTTGTTGGCGTTGAGAAATCCGTTCTGCAAATGATAGTCCCTTGGGTTGATCAGGAGTTCAAGAAAAGACTATTGGCAAAGATGCCACATCATTCACATTTTTGATTGACTATAAAATAAAATTAACATCAAGATATAAATTAATATATAATTACTCGCAAAGAAATAAATACATAAAAAAAAGTTGATGTGTAGAACAAATTATACTGGCAAGTCCAAGCCAAATTGGATGGCAGACAAAGTTCCATGATGAACTTCTATCAACTCCTCCTCTGTCATCAACTGTTATCCCACTTAGATACATTAGTACTAATAAATTTGTTTATATATTCAAATGGAATAGACCATAAAATTTAACTTTAAATTTTACCTACATAAAAGATTGCTCATGCATTTCTCCTTCTCTACGGTTCACTGATCCGGTAGCTTCTACTCTTGTCCTTGACCCCTTAGCTTGAGTTCTGGACCCCATTGCCTCATCTCATGAATGGAGATCGTACTCTAATGTGTTCAACGGTGGCTCACTACTCTCCATAATAGGACCTAAGCATAAATGATTGCAAGAAATGTAATGATGGGGCACACATACATGTGTGGACGACAACGGTCTAGTAGAACCAGGTGATCCAATATCATCGCCTTCATCATGTGCTTGTGCAAACTAAGATGTCTGTATAATCAAATGCTTAGTCAAAGAGTTTATGGCACTAAGACCCTATTGTGTTACATTTGCAACAACGTCTGGGTGATGCATTGGGGGTGGAGAAGGGATAGCAGGAGGAGGAATATAGGGACCTTGTACTTGTCTAATTGCCCTAGGTCTATCTTGAGGCATTCCCTTACCACTCCTTGAAACTCTCTAAAATCAAAATAATTAACATGTTGACCCATGACGAACTCTACATAGAGTTTACGAAGGAAATACAAAGATACATCTAAATTATTGTTGGGTGGTTTATCAAAAACCATCCACCAACGATCCCAAAAGTTTTGACTAATACACTCATGAATACACCATTTGATTGAAAACTTGGGCTTACAGACATCAACATGCAATCTGGTTTTAGGATTGACAAAGTATTGGGCTAACATAGTTTTTGTAATCTCTAATTCTTTGACTTCATCATATGACAAACTGTTAGCATATTCAGCCTTCTTGGATTCTCGCCATTGCCTAAATGATTCATGTTGGGTTGACAAGGTTTGAACATGATTAATGATTCCCTCTAAATTTGATGTCATTGTAGACAATTAAGGGTGGTGGCGATACATTTCTATGATCCTACTTATTTGATCAATATTTCTTTGAATATTCTCTTCTATTGTTGCAGGGGGAGAGTTTGGTGGTGGAGGGTTTGGGTTTTCATTTTGTACATCCATTTTACCTAATTAAAATATAAAACATACCCACTTAGCATAAAAAACCAAAAAAATTGCTTGAATATACAAAACAAACAAAATAAATGCGAAAGATCTTACCTTTTTGGATCGAATATACGTTCTTCACCTCTGATATCCATTCTCCAGAGATGACACTACATTTTACAAGCTGCGGGTTTACAAAAACGCAACCCTTTTTCACTTTTTATGTTTTTCAAAATGGATATCTGTTTTCTTTTTCTCAATTGTTTTCATTGTTTTTTATTTTAGCATTTTAGCATTTTAGCATTTTAGTATTTGGGCCATTTAGCTATAAAATACAATCCAAATTTTAGAAAGATTGTATCATATGAGAGGAGAGATTTTGGACAAACTATCAAAATTTATATAGGATTATGATGATATATATATTTGATTTTTATATGATTTACTTATACTAAGGTATCTCATAGTATTTCAAAGGCACTTTTGAATATATAATTGTCATAAAAAAATTGTAAAAGCAAGTAGTTTTGGTGTAAATTCTAATCAATCATTTCATGTTTAACTTACATATTAGATGATATTTGTGTCAACAATTAAGATCAAACTTGTGACACTCAGGATCAATGTCTCATTTTTCTATACCTATTCAAATTCCAAGACAATCATTGGATTGATGTCATTTATTTTCTAAAGGTGACAAATCAATTTAGGACATCCTCAACATCATTAGATTGATGTCGATAGAGAGAGAAAAATAGAGAGAGGGAGATATCTATAGAGAGGTAGATACATGAGAGAGGTAGATACGGATTAGGGGTTAGGGATTAGGGCCATTATTTAGGGTTTACAGATTTAGAGAGAGAGACTATTTTTGACATGCAACTGTAAACCCTAAATAATGCCCCTAAACCCTAAACCCAAGTAACCCTAAATAATTCCCCCAAATCCTAAACCCTAACCCCTAAACCATAAACCCTAAATAATTCCCCTAAGGCATAAACCCTAAACCTGAGAAAGGGAGTCCTAGTTTTCTTGTTTCCATTTCCTTCATCGATAAGGGAGAGGGAAAGATAGAGGGGAGAGATACAGTATATAGGGATGATAGGGGGAGAGAGGATAGAGAGAGAGATTGGGAGAGATGGCTAGGTATAGAGAGATAGAGAGGAGACAGATAGGAAGATATAGAGGAGACGAAGGGGAGAGATAGGGAGATTGAGAGTTAGAGAGATGTCCAGAGAGATAGGGAGATAAAGGAATGATAGGGGAGAGAGAGGCAAGAGATAGGGAGAGATAGATATAGGTAGAGAGAGAGAGGAGATAGATTGGGAGAGATAGAGGAGACAAAGGGAGAGATAGGGAGATAGAGTGAGTGAGATGTCTAGAGATTGAGACCTGTGGAGGGATGATAGAGAGAGGGAGATAAGGGAGAGATAGGGAGATAGATGTGGAGGGATATTAATTTTAATGACCTCCAAATTTTCTATAAATTCTTCTCCACTAAACCCTAGACCATCACCCAAATCCTTACTTTCCTAATAAAGGCTCTTCCCCAAACATCATTCAATCATGTGACTCCTTCCATCACTAGAGAGGTGCCCAGGTACTTTCCATTATTCATCTAATACTATAATCCCAATGTCATAGCTCACATTCCCACACCTACATTCATAGAATTCATTCCCCCTATTGACACCATCGTTGATAATCATTATATAAGGACACTCTCTTGAATAATAATTAAACCATGGATTATCCCATATCCCCATCTTACACTTTCCTCACCTTTAAACCCTTAGAAGATGACATTTAGCTATCCCCACCATTACCAATCACACTTTCTAGCAATCCCACATAAGACACCTTACCCATCACTTCACCTAGGTCATCACCAATTAAATCACATCATTACTCCATTCAACCATACCCATACCACCCCTTTCTCACTCCACAACTTGTATTAATGCATGATTAAACCTAACCCCTAAACCCTAATCCCCAACCCCTAACCCTTATTTCCTAACCCCTAACCCCTAACCCCTAACCCCTATTTCCTAACCCCTAAACCCTAAACTTGAGAAACCATAAACCCCTAAATCCTAAACACTAAACCCAAGAAACCCTAAACCTCAATATCTCTATCTCCCTATCTCACTATCTCCCCATCACTATCATTCCTCTACCTCTTAATCTCTCTCCCTATGTTTTGGCCATGTACCTCACTCTATATCTCCCTATTGGTCCTCTCTCTCTAAACACTAAACCCTAAACCTCTAAACCTTAACCCCTAAACCATAAACCCTAAACCCTAAATAATGCCCCTAAACCTTAACCCTAACCCCTATACCCTAAACCCTAAATGTGAGCAACCCTAAACCCTATCTCCTATCTCTCCCTTATCTCCCTATCTCTATCATCCCTCTACCTCTCAATCCTTCTCCCTATTTCTCTGGACATCTCGCTCACTCTGTATCTCCCTATCTCTCCCCTTTGTCACCTCTATCTCTCCCTATCTGTCTCCTCTCTCTTTCTATCTAGCTATCTCCAAAACTAAGAAACCCTAAACCTAGGTACACCCTAAATCCAATCAACTCTAAACCTATATCTCCCTATCTCTCCCCTATCTCCCTATCTCTATCATCCCTCTACCTCTTTTGATCTCTCTCCCTATGTCCTTGGCCATGTGCCTCACTCTCTATCTCCTTATCTCTCTCCTTGGTCTCCTCTCTATCTACCTATCATTCCTCTCTCTCTATAAACCCTAAACCTCTAAACCTAACCCCTAACCCCTAAACAATTTAAATCCTAAACCCTAAATAATGCCCCTAAACCCTAACCCCTAACCCCTAAACATGAGAAAACCTAAACCCCTAAACCCTAAACACCAAACCCCTAAACCCTAAACCCAAGTAACCCTAAACCACTATCTCCCTATCTCTCCCCTATCTCCCTACCACCTTTGTCCCTCTACCTCTTAATCTCTCTCCCTATGTCTCTGGCCATGTCCCTCACTCTTTATCTCCCTATCTCTCCCCTCAGACTCCTCTATATCTCCCTATCATTCCTTTCTCTCTATAAAACCTAAATCCAAAACCCTAAACCTCTAAACCTAACCCCTAACCCCTAAACAATTTAAATCCTAAACCCTAAATAATGCCCCTAAACCCTAACCCCTAACCCCTAAACTTGAGAAACCCTAAACCCCTAAACCCTAAACCCAAGTAACCATAAACCACTATCTCCCTATCTCTCCCCTATCTCCCTATCACCTTTGTCCCTCTACCTCTCAATCTCTCTCGCTATGTCTCTTGCCATGTCCCTCACTCTTTATCTCCCTATCTCTCCCCTTAGACTCCTCTATATCTCCCTATTGGTCCTTTATCTCTCTCTAAACTCTAAACCCTAAACCTCTAAACCTTAACCCCTAACCCCAAAAACCATAAACCCTAAACCCTAAATAATGCCCCTAAACCCAAGCAACCATAAACCTCTATCTCCCTATCTCTATCATCCCTCTACCTCTCAATCTCTCTCTCTCTCTCTATCTATGTCTCTGGACATGTCTTTCACTCTCTATCTCCCTATCTCTCCCCTCTGTCTCCTCTATCTCTCCCAAACTCTATCAGTCCCCTCTCTCTATCTCTCTTTAAACTATAAACCCTAAACCCCTAAACCCGAGCAACCCTAAACCTCTAAACCCTAAATAATTCCCCTAACCAACCTCTAAACCACTTCTCTATATATGTGCAACTAATACCACTTTTTCATTGTTTTCCACATTTAATTATATTCTTTTCCATTTTCCAAGTTCTACATGTGTCCAAGTTGTATTGTTTGTCAAGTTTTTAGTCTAATTGTTAGTCCCAACTCTCATGGTTATTAAAATGTTAGTATAGTTATATTTATCCTTAGGTAACATTAATTTACACATTGTTGCACAAACAACCACACTGAAACATAACCTTACCTAATTAAGGTTAACCTTTAAGGTTCTTTCATAAATAGCGAGCTTAACAGATCCAACTAGTTCAATGTTCTTATAGTCCATGCTTACCCTTCCAAGAGAGTTCATGCCATGTTAACTTTGCATTATGTCCTAACATATCACATGAAGGACATCATCATCATAAGGAATAACAATGTCATGAAGGATTAACGAAGGTGTAGCTTCACCACATAAAGTATCATTCATAATTTTATCACTAGAGGGTAAGGGTATATCATGTGTATCCTTCTCAAACCATGTATCATGAATCAAATCATATGAAGGATTGGGTAAAGCAATTTAGGGCATGAAATCCAAAATGGTTATCCATTTTGAAATGGATATCCATTTTATCCATTTTGAAATGGATATCCATTTTGGTTTGGTATCCAAACCAAAACAGATATCCGTTTCAAAACATATGAAAGTCAAACTTTGCCAAGTCACAAATTTGGCTAAGTAAAAACATGATTTTTTTTCTATTGCTACTATTTGGCCCATGATGATCCTGCACATACCGAGGTACATGGGCCATTTCATAGTAAATGTGCTACTTCTAGCAGATGTGCCACAGTATTGAGTAAATGCACAGTTTCGTATCAAAAGTGCAGCTTCACATAGCATATGCACAACCTTAACACATGCGTAGGAAGGCAGCATAAATGTGCCATTCTATAATGTATGTGCCTTTTCTTAATGAATGTGTAGTTTCCTATATGAAAAGTGCAGAAAACATGCATGCGCCGATTCATATCCTAAATGCATGGAAACACAATAGATGCGCAGTTTCGCATGGCAAATGCACCGAAATAGTGTTGCTGTGCTTTCATTTCCCTAAGTTTTCCTAGCATTTATTGCACTAATAAATGACCCTAGGCAAGTTTTGTCAAACTACATACTGGTGGTCCTACCTCAGCTAGCCGATCGAACTATCGGACACGCTCAAACCGGTGCTCCTCATGTGGAATATCCATCTCTATGATGACTGCTCTAGCTCTTGTGCTCTCCTAATCTCTCAAGTGACCTATCAACAAATGTCAAGTGTGCAAATGACTAAGATTGTGGACCCATATCCTATATATAGCAAGTGAACCCTAACTAGCTATGTGGCGATCGTGACTACTTCCCAAGCCCGTTTCTTCTCGTTTCTCTGAACCATGACCAGTTTTTCTTCATCATAACCTATTTTTCTCTTTCTTCATCGTGAGATTGTTCATCACATGTCTCTTTTGCCTTCTTCATGTCCAATCTCTTGAGGGGGCATCGTATTATTGTAACCTGTACCAGGGGTAAACTGAGACATGTATCATTATCAGAAAAATCTATTCTTTGAAACAATGTGATAAAACACATTGCATCAAAGAGGGGAAAAGTGTATACACCTAAAAATGACATGACTCTGTCTAAATAAATATTCTTAATATTTATTCCATTTAATTCCTCTATCAATAAATAAATAAATCAATTTATTTATTTGGTTCATATTCATACCATTAATTAAATAAATTACCTTTATTTAATTAATTTCATCAAAGTCAACTTTATTCTTCCAAACAATTAAATAATTCTTAATTATTTAATTAAGTCAAATTCTTCTTCCAAATTTAAATAAATCAATCAAATTTATTTAAATTCTCTCAATCTCTAAAAATAAAATATAATCAGATATTTTATTTATTCTTCCAAATCATGCACAAACAATTAAATTAATTAATTAATTTAATTTTCTTTCTTATCTTCAAATTCCTCAAAAAAATATTCCAAATCTTCTAAAAATAAGTCTTCTTCATGCACATAAAATTAAATAATTTATTATTGAATTTCTCTCAAATCATGCACAAGCAAATCACAAGTTGAGTTAATTGACTCAACCAACCTTGGTTTTATCAATAACTCTTAAATTAGAAAAATGATTTCTAATTTATGAAATCAAATCTTATCTTTATAAAAGAAAGTAGTTAACTCAAACAAAACAACTTTTTGTGTGACACTTGTCTTCTTTCTATTTGTACACATCCTCTCAAGTCTTCTATACCGTTGATTTTCACATTCTTTCTATATCGTTGATCTTCTCTCTCATGAGTCTATAAATTGAACCCAATTCCTCCATTTCTATCACCCAAGCTTTAGTACCCTTACTCTACAGGAATTGCAGCTCGCCTTTGGCACCCAAATTCCTCCATTGTTTGCGATCACCCTTTTATCATTGCAATTGTTGCGAAGCTCATCTTCATTGCGAACTTATCATAGCCATTCCCACTTGACATCTTGGAAATAGCAAGTGCACCTTCTGAGGGCCATATTCATACACAAGATCATTTGAGATAGGCGATCAATGGAAGCCATGAAGTAAAGAGGTTTGTTGAGGTATTGTTCATCATTTTAAATCTTCTTTGTTTCTTATTTCATTGAGTTTATTGGATTACTTTGATATTATTGATAATCATTCCAATTTTTTGATAACAATTATTCCTCTTAAAGTTGTTTTGCGATGATCCACCTATGGATTGACCAACTTGAGCCAATGTGTTTTGGTTTTCATATTGCCTAGACAAAAGTTGATAATCATGAAGGGCGGTGCATAAATGTTGAAAGGAGTTATACTTCATTAAGAGGATCTTATCACAAATATTAGGTTGTAGATTTGTAATAAATATCTTCTTAACATCTTCATCCTTCATCGAATATTGAATCTCTGCATAAAGTCCTTGATGCCGGCTAATGAACTTAGTCAACTTCTCTTTTAGACCTTGTTTGTATTGAACCAAGCCAATAAGAGTGACTTGGGGTCCGATATTTGCTTTAAAATGTTGTAAAAATTGATCAATCAACTGTGAAAAGGAGTGTATTGAATTTGGAGGCAAAGAGCAAAACCATTCTAAAGCAGTATCTTTGAGAGATCGCATGAAACGTTTTGCCAACAAATCCTCTTCAAAGTAAAAATCACTACACATGGTTGTGAATGTTGCCACATGGATAATAGGATCACCTTTTCCACCATATTTTTCAAAGTGGGGAGTCTCAAACCTCATAGGCATAGGAGTTCTCAAAATTGCATAGGAAAGGGGATTACGGGCATGATATGTTGGTGCGAAGAATTTTTTAAGTTTGTTACCTTTTGTTGGAAAGCAGTCATGCCTTGTAAAAGTTGGTTTAGTATGGCATCATTTGCAGATGTGGTTTGTTGTGAGGAATTGAAACCAAAGTGAGGAGGTGAATGAGCTTGAGATATGATAGGTGGAGGCTGAGAATATGTCAACAGTCGTTGGACATAGTGATAGGTGGAAGATGGTTGTGAGTAGGTAATAGGTGGTTGGAAATGAGTGGAATAGATAGGTGGTTGAGAATAATTATGCATAGAGGAGGTCACCTTAGAAACCAATTTTTGATAATCAAATCCCACAGCTTTGTAATTAGTGTCATTAGATTCTCCAATACCAATGGTAGCATTACTACAAGCATTTGCATCAGTTGTTAAGATCGTTGGTGTAAAAGTCAATATTCCCGTAGTCGGTATAGGTATGGATACTTGAGTATGAGATGGTGATAAAGTCTTATTTATCACTGTGCACATTCGGTCACTAGCATGATATTGGTTTGTACAATATGTGCTAGACCATGAATTGCATTAACACCATCTTGTCCCTCTTTTATCAATTCTCTTATATTGTGAATTGTAGGGACAACTTCTTTGGCTATTCTCTCATTTTCCATAAGTGATTGAAATTGTACTAGCTCTTTATCTAATTTTTCTATTTTCTCATCAGATATATATCTTGTCATCTTAATAGTGTCATCAACATCATGAAAAGTTTGTTCTTCCATTGTACTTGTAATGGGTGTAATGTCTTGTAACATTTGGGTTTCTCCTTTTGTAAAGAAGGTGTTCAAAGTACCAACTTCTTCAAGAGAACTAGATCCCATGTGTCTTATGCTTCTTCTTAAAGGAATATTTCTCTTAGGGTAGAAAGTTATTAGACTCATGCAGCAATATGCTCAAGTTTTAGGCTTAAGATATGTTGTCAATGCTTGATTTTTTGTACTTTTTTTAATGCAAATGAATGGAACAAAGAGCGTTGTAAGGATTTTGATCAAGGGAATAAATTTATATGTTTGATATCAGTCCAAAACAGCAATAATATCCTTCACAAGACACTCTTGATGCAAATCCAAGATAATGCCAAGTCAAACTATAGTGAAAATATGTCAAAATAGGCACTTTTTTCACCAAAACTCAATGCAAGAGGGCAAAAAAAAGGGTGTTGTGAGGAAAGTGATGAAGGAAAACAAATTATATCAGTAATAAAAGCCAATTAATGTCAAAATTCCCAACTAAACACACTTTTAGTGCCAGTTAAGGTCAAACCTTAGTGAAAATATAGTAAAATATGCAATTTTTGACAGTTTTTCAACTCCAAGACCTAGAAAAAGGGGTGTTGTAATGAATTTTAGGAGGTGCAGAAAATAAAATCAATGATATCAATCACCTCAATCCATAAAATTTGTCACAACATACTTAGAGTGCAAACTAGGCCAAACCCTAGGGCAAAAATAGCCAAAATATGTAGTTTTTCACCAAATTTTCAATACCAGAGTTCGTTAAAAGGGTGTTGTGAAGATTTTTAGGAAGGGAAGAAAATTATTACCCTGATAACATCTAATTAATGCAAAAATACCCTTCACAACATGCCTATGGTGCAAGTTTATAGAGTCAATAAGGCCAAATTTAGTGAAAATCATTGTTTTTGAAGCCCTAGGTTTGAGATCTTGTGAATATTTTGAAGTCTAATTTATGATGAAAATTAAATAATTAGATCTTAAAATGATTTCTAATCTTTAATATGCAAAATGCCAATGCAAATCTAATGAAAATGCATGAAAATTGCTAGTTTTTTGTTGAAATTTACTATGCAAAAATCTAAATATTTAAAATCTAAATGCAAATTTACACCAAAATGTAAGACTACAGCCAAATGTAAATTTGAATGAGCCTATAAAATCAGTAGAAAAATATGAAAGAAGATTTTGCCTACTAACCCTAGATTTTGGAATTACTAGGTTTAATGAAAATTGTCGAAATTTCTACAAAAGCCTAGCAAATTAAAGATGAGAATGCAATGCAAATTTCTGAATTTTTATGTTTTTCTGTACTTTATATTAGATCTGATTCAAAAATCATGAATTAGGAAAATTTAGAAAGAATTGATGCAATTTAGTAATCTATATGAAAATGCAAGCTAGGGTTTTCAAATTTTTACAAATTTTTCAATTTTTTTGTCATTTTCTCAATGCAATAAGATGAAAGACTATATGAATGAATGAAATCAATCCAAATCCTAAGACACACACTCAAAAAGTTGCAATTTAAGTCAAAAAACATGGGTTCACCAAAATGTTTAGGGTAAAATTAGGATTGTTTAATTTTTAGTGTTTAGATGTTTGAATCCTCCTTTCACCCTATACATTCAAGGATCTAGGGTTGAGTGGCTAGGCACAATCATACCCTAGGCTACAATGAGATGTAGGGAAGCTTGGATTAGGGAATTTAATTATCAATTTTCCTTCTCTTATGCTCAATTGACCATTAAAACCTTAATTTTGCAAATACGACTATAAACAAAAGAATAACAGAAAAAGCTCTTGCAGAGGGAAGCAAAATATCAAATTGCAAAATACCTATTTTCAGGGTTCCGAGGCAGAAAAGTTGGAGACAAAATAGTGGGCACCCAAGTCCAATGCCCTGCTTTTTGTCTGAATATGGAAATTCAATCTGTAACTCTTCCCTGTTGTTCCAGAGATTTTCCCGTCATGGAAGTTGGAGGACAAATGAGAAGGCGCCCAAGTCCAGGTGGCTATTTTTCCTTCTGTTTTGCAATTCCAACCCTTCAAGATGCCTTCTTGTAACTTCACTTTGTCCAACTCTGCAACCTGTGACCTGCAACCATGAAAACTTTGGGAAAGGGTTGTGGTGTTTAGAGGCTTGCCTCAGTCAAACCCCAGAGGACACTTAAGTCTCTAAACACCATTGTTAGATAAAGAGTGTGTGCCCTTGTGAGGTAGAGGCAAAAACCAAAGGAAATGATGATAAAAACACAATATAATGTCACCTTGTAGTGAAGATCTCATGGAGGAAGATGCTCTTCATTCCATGATGAAATGGATGCTCAAATCTGCAAACACAAACACATAGACAACACAATTCTGATCTTGCAACACAATGCAAGCCTTGAATCACATTGAGAATGCATAAACATAACAATTGCCATCTAGTAATGCTCTAGTTTACAAATGAATGCCTAAACATGCTTTTATATGCAACTACAAACACTCCCACCAAGATTTTGTAAATTCAAACTTACCATCTCAGCATAGGACCCAATTAATGGTCACAAACCGACACCTAAAAATTAGAACTGCCCCAAAATAGGACAGACAAGGGTACGGGTGCCCAAGTCCTCCCCACTATTTTGGGTAGGGTCAAGCTCAAGGGGTCCTCCTAGGTCCCATTTGTCATGTTACCTAGGGCTCATTCTATCAGGATACCAAATTATGAAGCAAGATGTCCTAAATGCATGCAAAAGACCTGGGAGCTAAACCTAAAGAGGAAAAAGCCCCCTAGGGGACATTTTCTAACGTTACACAAATTACCAATCCCAAGAGAAATTTCAATTGTCTAATTACTACCAATTGACAGAAAGCATAGAGGAACTTGAAATAAATAAGACTTGTGAGGCACCACTACCCTCAGAAATCCTTGATGGCAAACTCGTATCCTCTTGTAGCAGTGGGGAGACCTCTTGGCAATAGGACGATAGAAAGAAGTGAAAGAAGCATTAGAAGCTTTGCAAAGAGAGCTCAATGAGAGGTATTGATGATCACGATTGCTTGATTTGAGAAGTGTATGGATGCTTGATGAGATTTATGTGAAAGCTTGATGAACAATGAACAAATAAAAGGCAACTTTGTCTTGTATGAGCATGATAATGCTGAATGGAGAGCAATAACTGGCAAGAGCTATGTGCACTGGTAGGTCTCAACAACCCAAGTTTTTACACCTTAAGACGTTGCCAATCTCTCTTCACATTCTTGGCTAATAGGTACAAGGATAATACCTTCTTCACTTTAGGTTCTGCTAGATCTAGGTGGGTATACCTTTCACAACTAATGCATACTTCTAATATCCTTCACGGTGGAAAATAGGTGTGAAATAGCTAAAAGATAAGTGTCCTTACTCCTAATGTTAAGTCTTAGATATGAATGCATGAATAAAATTATGTAGAACTTCTAGGATGAATTTGGAAAGATTAGTGCATACCTAATTGGGTTATAGAGTCAGTGGATGAGTTAATGGAAACATATGTATATGATGGGTAAATTCACCTCCTAGCTTAACTCTAACAGTTGGGCACTTTGAATGTTTACACCTTATGCAAACGTATAGGTATGTATGTGACTGTGCTCTTCTTATATAATCCCAGTGATATTCCCTTAAATTACTGTGAAATTATGAAAGGAGATTTAATTCTTGAGTTGATGGAAACTGATCACAATAACTTCTTCAAAAGGATTTTTAATCTTTGACAAGAACCGATTAAAGTCAACTATCTGAAAGGATTTTAATTCACATCAAGTAGAAACCAATCAAAGAACTTCACACAGTGACAACAATTGTGCCCTGACAAATGTAAATTTGAATAATTCAACATAACCACTTTGGAGATAGCACAACAACATGTAATCATGAAAACTAACACAACTGTTGAACACTAGAATAAATCACCATATGAAAGTATTTTGCTCCATTATATTTCTTCTTGAAATAAGCATATATGATATAAGTTTTTTAAATGGACAAGAGATGGCAATCTATCTTCTTACTAATATCTTATATAAGATGGTAATGGATAATACTACTCCCCATGATCCTTAGACCATCACATGTTCAACTTTTATGGCAATATTTGTGAAGAGGACATATCTCTTCATAGCATCTTTTGGGAATTAATATAATTAACATAAAAATAAACAAAGGTAACTAACACTAAGCCCTATTGAGCCACAAGTAGACCTGAGCAATATGATCTAAATATTCTTGGTTCGGATGTGTTTCGGCATACTCTATAGCATTCCTTACAACCACCTCTATTGTAACCATCTTCTCCAGATATGTGTAGGCTTCCCTAGATGCTAAATCCATATCTTTGATAGTCTCCAGAGTTTCATGTAGTATTACTTGACACTCTTTATCCCATTCATCTTTTCTTTTCAAATCTTTATCATTTCTGAGTTACACAGGTACACCATCTGAGAAGCATCGATACATTTTTTTTCCTCATCTTGAAGCCTGTGATGATATTTCTTATGTTGTTTGATCAAATTTTCTACGCTGGATGTGCCTGCACTGTCAAAGGTGTTTTTACTCTGTATCTCATGGAGCTTATCTTGGATCCTGTTATTTAATCTTTCATGCTCTTGGATAACTTTATGATTCTCAAAGCAGCTGTCCTAGAATTTATTCATCCAATGCATCATATGAGTATGCTTGCTTTGTAGGACTATAGTAAGCATGTTAATTTTGACCTATGCTATCTGATCATTTGATGGTTGTTGAGCATGCTATGAACTTTCTCCCTGGGTTATTCTTTTAGTTATTCCTCCAAAAGCACCTTTGACTGTATCTTTTAAGAAATCATTTTCCTTTGTCATTCTTTCACAACTCAACTTGTACATGTCTCTTTCTTTGATCAACATCTAGATTTTGGCTTTATTTAACTTTGCCATATTAATCGCAATATCAGCAGTGATTATGGGATCTATTTTTTCTATCTTTAATATCATTACATGCCCGAACGCTTTCTCAGTGTCAATGACTGCAATCTTCTTGTGAGGCGGATACAAAGCCCATATCATAAGTGAGTTTTCATCATTGTTATATTTTGTTCCCATGTACACTTTTGTTAATCCTTCTAGAGTAAACTTATATTTATCATCAATATTGTGTAAGAAACTATCAAACACCAATGTAGAATTCATATCCAATCCTGGAAATATCATCACACTAGCTTCTCTCAAAAGTGGTGTTCCTTTATTTGGGGTCATGCTCTTCATCTCATTATCCATAGTTGTTTTTAGTACATTTAGCAATTGTTTTTCATTATCAAGTGTGACACCTTCAACAGATTCCCTAACCTCTTTTCCTTTGTATTTGTACAAAAAGGATTTAAACTCTGGAGAATGAATAAATTGGTCATCAGAAATAAATGAATCATATGCCAATTATCTACCATCGGTATCAATTAGTTCTTCATTCTCGTGTTCCCTGCTAGGAGGCTAGTATTCAATTCTATGTTTAAGAATTATATTAGTTTGTGCATGGGGTTCATCTTCATCTGGGGATTCCTCACCGCCAGAGGATAGTAATTCCACTTCCTATATTCCCCTCCTCCAATCTATCTCTCTATTATATTTATCAATGGCTAAGTCAACCTCTGCTCCCTCCATGTTCCTTATGACATCATCATGTGGATAATGTATGTGTGCATACCGACTGAGATTCTGCTTCTTTCTTGCATAATCTATAAAACCTTTTGGATCAAACCCTTTCCTCTATTCTGTATATTTCATGTTGTAATGTAGCAATTTATCCCGAATGAGATCATACCCATCTTTTGACACTATGATAAAATCTCCAAAACACAATGTGCTTGGCATAAACAATTATTTATCACATTTGAGTAGTCCATTTGTCTGACAATCTCCAAATAGGCTATCATGTCTAGAACAGTCTTAGGTAATCAAAAAGGTGTGTCCTCAAAGCCATAGACTCAAATCATGGTAGAATCAAGGAAACAATACCAGTCTTCCCAGTTATGTGTCATAGTTGGAGGCCCATTGAAGTCTTTTGGCCTCATAAATCTCTTAGTTTCATTAGACAAGGAATAATTACAAGGGTGGCCAAAAAATCTGTATAAAGTTTTTACAAAATACTCCTCAAAGTGAATCTAATAAGAATTTACAAATCTGCTATCCCTTACACTAGTCCATAATTGCATAGGTAATGGCTATGCTTTCTTGTCCAATTGTGTGATCCTCAACTCTTCTGGCCACATTCCAATTTCCTGACAATAATAGACTATTATGTGCATAAGCAATGAGTAGTGTTTGAAGTGTAGAGTGGGAGAGTTATTTTTAATAGCCATTAAACCAATATCAATATCCTTAAAAACATATGCAGCATAGTCAAAAGGCATGGCATTATGACAGTGTACATCAGCTGCTATCACCATTGGTCCAGCTGTCATGTATTCAGAAACTTCTGACCCTAAGACCCGACCAACCGAGTAGTAAGTGTATTTCATATATGGTTCGAACAAATCAACATGAAATGGAGGGCCATCATTGTCCTCAAGGAGCACTGTGTTTCCTTCTACCCTAGGCCTATCAAGTGGCAGTCTCCATGCTTTGTAGGTGGTATCCATCCTCCAATACTCCTTCTCCAAGTCTTCATATATTATGGGTTGATTGCACAAGTCATCCAAATCACATACTTCACAGATTGCATTTTTTGACAAATGTATAAAAGGCTCACCCTGTGGGTTGCATATAATGTTAAGGTTTTGATTGTAATGAGTGGTTAGAAGTTTCAGGAGGTCTATATTTATAAACATGTTTGGCATGACCAGTTTCACCAAGTTGAAATTCCATGGGTTGCAAACAAGTGCACTCCTAATTCTCCTGTTGTAATGAAACTTAAGCAGTTCATACCTACGAATGGGTGTCTATATATTGCCAATGTGTTCACATTTATCTTCTAGTTTCTCTACATTGGCCCTAAGTTGTGCAGACCTTCTAGCCTTAGAACCTGAACTGGGCAATTGATCTATAAGATCCTAGTTTAGTTTTCGCTCTTTCACCGTCTCATCTTGTCCCTTTTCACTTCTCTGTTTCTTCGGTTTACTTGTTTCCCCTTGTTTTCTGGCCTTTGTTTTCATGGGTGTTTCCATTCTAACCTTTTCCAGAATAATCAGAGACAGATTTAAATTTATCAAGCTCATAGGAGTTTTAGGTGCCTACCTGTGATTGTAGAGATTTTTGAATCCTTTTGTTCTTCTTACCCCTGTGCTTTAGCCATGCCTCCAAAAAAATTCTCCTCTTGTTTCAACTACTTTGGTTCAGAATGTTTCACAGGGGATTTTACTCATGTCTCCATTAATGTTTCCTCCTATGAATTAATGTGACAAGTTTTGCAAAATTTGAAATCTCAAATCGATACAATGTTCATTGGCGGTGAGGCATTGTTCCCATTGTGCCGATTTGCATGTTTCATCTGGTGCCATTTTACTTATATGTTTTCATCGCTCAATCACTGTGACCAACTGAATGTTCCTTTAATATAGTATATCAATGTTTGGAATAGCCCTTAATCTTCTTACTGATGAATTTAATCCCTTTTCTTTTTATTTTTAATGCTTCAGGGACACATTACAAGGTTTAACCAACGCAGGAATGAGTGTTTCTATTGTCATCAGCCTGACTTGACTCATCACTAGGAGGCTATCATATGGTCCTGATGTTTTGAGTTTCTCTGATGCATTTTTATCTTTTGCTTTACGCATCGACAGGTCTCCTCTAGAAATAGCTCTCAAGTTCCTTTTGTTGGAGTAACTTTCATCGTCGGTGAGATCTATAAGATCCATCCTGATTGTATATGTCCTTCCGATATATCTTTCTTCGTTACCCTTTTTTTTATTACATTGGTACAAATATGCACATTTCTCCCTGATCTATCCATTAGTATGAAAATGGGATCAGTATAACTTAATGTTCTTCCTCCAATTAACTTTACTTTGCCGATGGATCCTCATCGGTAAGACACGATATCACATCCTTTTGATTACTAACCCCTATTGTCTTTGAAATTCTTATTGGTGAAACTCCATCTGTCTTTTCTTGATTATGGACAAAATGTGTTTTGTATACATGTAGTTTAGGGATTGGGAGGATATGATCAGGGTCTTGCAGAAAAGATTAATTTGAGGCTTTTATTTGCTATGATTAAGGAATTAGGGTCATTGGTTGACAGAGATTACAAGATGGATCTTGTCACACAAATTATGGGCTAACATGGATCTTGTCACACAAATTGTGGCATTTTATTTTAATCATAGAGTTACATAGTGGCTGTATATACTAATGAAAGCTACAGATTATGAGATTTTTTCTAGTCCCAACAGTGGCTCTAATTGGGGATGCATACCCCTTTGTGGGTGTGACAAGATTCTAGATTTTTGGGAGAGTAGACCAAGTGTCTTATTTGTTGGATGTGCCAATTAGATGGGATTTTGAAGTGGATGTGAATGGATGAAAATTGAGTGGAATCCTATACTACTATGCATGGAGAATTTGTTTGCAAAAAGGTACTTTCTAAGAACTATCCATGCACTGGCAATTATTTACCTTTTCCTAGACTACTGTGCATGGAAAATTTAACAAAAGAAATGTTTTAGGAATTGTTCATGCATTGGCAATTCCTAATTCTCTCCTGACATATTTTGTAGGTAGTAGGAATCTTCTCCACCTTTTCTAGTGATAAAAAATGGCCCTACCCATAATGCCTCAAATTTTCCATGTTTACTTTTTTCTTGTGCTCTAGCATTCCACATGAGGACCATGTCATTTTCCTCAAATTTTCTTTCCTCGGCCCTTTTATCAAAGAGGTACTTTGTTTGTAGCTGCAGCTTCTTATTTTGTTTTTGTGCCTCAGTCCTTACTTCATCTAATTCAATCAGTTGCTCTAATCTCTCCTCCATGGGTGGGGGAACATCTAAATCCTTTTGAAGAATAAACCTACACACTGGTATGAGATTATGCATAGGTAACCTAGCCTGTGTGCTATATACTAATTCAAATGGTGACTTCCCTATAGCCTTCTTTACAGTAATCCTATCTTCCCAAAAGGCTAACCTCAACTTTGAATCCCATGCCTTTTTATTATTGTCCAAGATCCTTTTAATGATTTTCAAGATGCTTTTGTTGCTGGATTATGCCTGACCATTCACCTGAGGATGATATGGTGAAGCATAGGATATTGTTATGCCATAATTTTCACAAAATGATTTGAATTCCTCATATCTGAAGCACATACCATTATCAGTAATAATTCTTACTGGCACTCCAAATCTTGTAATAATGTTTTCGAAGAGGAAATTTGTCACTACTTTGTTGGTAGCCTGTTTTGTTGGGATAGCTTCTACCCACTTGGTAAAATAATCAGTGGCTACCAGGATCCATTTATGGCCTCCACTTGATTTCTCAACAATTTCTCCTATGAAATCGATTCCCCACTGGTGAAATAGAGCTTCTATTTGCATGGGTCTTAGTGGCAGGGCCCCCTAATATTTGAGCTTACTGAAGAATTGCTGGCAGGCTTCACATTTTCTGATTTAACTGTAAGCATTTTCGAATACTTCCGGCTAATAATATCTAGCTCTCAAGATTCTATAGGCAATGGTCTTTACTGAGAAGTATCCCCCACACATACCCTTGTGTGTTTCTTGCAACATCCTTTTAGCATGTGTCTTATCTAAGCATAGTAGCAAAATACCATCTCTATTTTTCCAATATAAGTCTCCATCCACGAAAAAATATTTTGATGCTTATAATTTTAATGTTTTCTTCTAATTTTCATTTAAGTTTGTAGGGAATTTTAGATTCTTCAAATAATATATTATATTGGTACACCAAGATGTATGCTCTATGCTTGTAGCACTGTGGTTCTCTTCATCATGTATATTGTAGACTTGTGCTGCCTCCAAATTAGATTCAGTCATTAGTTTTGCTAAGCCATGTCCCCTAACTAGTTTAGTGATCTAAATCTCTATGTTGAACTCTTGGATTCAATTAATCCACCTACACCTTCATCCAGTAACCTCATTTTGAACAAATACATCCTTCGTTGCAGCATTAGGCACATATGCTATCACCTGAACTCCCACTATATAAGGTCTAAATGATTTTACTACTTTTACTAATGCATAATCTTTCTTTTCAATTATTTCATATTTTACTTCAGCCCCCTAAAGTGACTTGCTAAAGAATGAAATTGGTTGTTCAAATCCTTCAGTGTTCTTTTGCAGTATTACTGTAGCCACTGTGTGGTATGATGCAAAAGAGAATATCTGAAATAGTTTATCAAATTCAGGGGAATTTAATGTAGGAGCCCTTTTGATTGCCTTTTTAATAGCTCCAAAAGCTTTAATTGCATCCTCTATCCATTCCATCTATTCACCCTTTTTTAACATCTTGGAAATAGGTTTTACTATTTCAGCAAAATTTGGACTAAATCTCCTGACAAAGTTGATTTGGCCAAAGAAAGATTGTATAGCCTTCACAGTTTTAGGGATGGGAATCTAGTCAATGGCTTCCAATCTTTCAGGATCTATTCTTATTTCATCTTTTGAAACTATGTGGCCAAGCAACTTGCCCTCTGTTACAGTGAAATGGCACTTTTTAGGATTCAATGAGATCCCATATTCCAAGGCTCTAATAAAATTTTTCTCCAAGTGTGTATAATGTTCCTAAACGTTTTTGGAATATGCTGTCAAGTCATCCTAATAGACAACCATAATTTCATTTATTAAACTAACAAAAGCCATATCCATTGCCCTTTGGAATGTTTCTCCAGTGTTTGTGAGCCCGAATGGCATTCTTACCTAAACATATGTTCCCCAAGGTGTAGTAAAGGTAGTTTTGAATTGTTCAGATTCCTTGAGCTTCACCTAGTTGTATCCTAAGAAGCCATCCATCATGGAGAATAGTTCACAACCCATGACGTTTTGCAATACTGCTTCCATGTTGGGAAGGGAGTAATTATCCTTAAGTGAAGATTTATTCAGATTTCTAAAGTCCACACATAATCTAATGTACCCATTTTTCTTCCTGACAGGCACCAAGTTTGAAATCCATGATGAATGTCTAATGGGTTTAATAATAGCTCCATCCCTTAATTTTGTGAGTTCCTTGAGCATCTTAGGGGCCAATGTGGGATTGATAGGCCTCTATTTTTTCCTGAATGGTTTGGCATCTGGCTTTAGTGGTATCTCATGTTGAAAAAGATCTTGGTATGCTTTCAACTCATTGTAGGACTATGAAAATACATGTCTGTACTTTCTGAGTAAATCAATGAGCATGCTTTTAATTTTGGGATTCAGATTTTTCCCAATATATACATTCTTTGGGGCTGTTTGTGTTCCCAGATGTATTTCTTCAAGATCATATTATACTATGGGTATATTCTTTGCCTTGAATTGGTCATGCCCATCAAATACTTTCTCCAATGCTATGAGACACTTAGGTATTTTATTTGTTTTTAGCTAAACTATCTCCTGACCAAAGAGAGTTTCTTTTCCATCTACTTCCTCCACAAATGCATTGAAATCAATTTCTTGGGCTTCATATTGATCGACACAATGTATGAATTTGATTAGATCTTTGTCATCATTAAAGACCTGCTAATTATGGATGTTGTTTCGAATCGCTGGTCTAGTTTTGAACTCTACTTCAGTTATGCTTGCTAGTGTGATATCATCCCTTTTCAATGCTACGTTTGCTAGGAATTTTACCATTATGTTTTTTGAACTGCCTATCCAATTAATTGAGAAGGCATCAAATAACTGAACATCATCCCAGACAGCATTTCTATATTGCGTCAATCTTTTGTTCTTGGATGAATATTTCCCTCTGACCTGTGATGTAACTAATTCAGAATCCCCATATACAGCAAGACATTTTATTTTATGCTTTATGGCAATGTTCAGAGCAATGTGCAGAGCCTCATATTCTGCTATGTTGTTAGTGCATTGAAATGTCAACAGGAATGAGTACTTGAATGTCTTACCAGTCGGTGATATAAATAGTATTCCTACCCCATTGCCAGCTTTGCTAGGCGCACCATCGAAAAACATCTCCCATACATCACATTCATCTTTTTGGGCTTCTATATGTATTGATTCAGTGCTCTGTAATTCTAGTTGGCTTCTCTAAACTCTGAATGCACTAAGGTCTGTATCACAAAATAAGTCTATTTGGTTTTGATCAATGCACTCAATGATGTTTTCATACCTTGGTTCTCTGCATAACTTAATTTCCTTTTCTCCCATGGGTATAGTGGCATAGGATAGATCTAACTAAAAATTCCCTCCTACCATTGTAGTCCATTGTCTTGATAATAGCTTCCTGTAATATGGTGGGATATCAACCAAAGTGATGCCAACATTATATGTTCCTTTAGGGTATGCAACTAGCTTTATTTCTGCATCCTTCATGATGCCCACGACTAGAATGGACCTATTTTCCATTGCATAACACTTACCAAATGTAGTGTTAACCCACATTCCCAGTTCCTTCATTACCGCTACTGGCATAATATTCATTGCAACACCCAAGTCAATCATGCAATTTCTTACTAGTCTATTTTTTATCAACAATATGGTGTAGAAAGGATCTACTTGTGAGGGATTTTTTGTCAGAGTATCACCAAGGTATACCTCAAGAATTTTAATAGTCTCTTGTCGAACATTGTTTATTTTACCTTTAGATTTCTTCTACTCTTGATTTGGTATATTTGAAATTATTTTGACCACTGTATTTTTGTATTTGTCTACCTTCATCATCTCAAGGAGTGGTGCTGATATCTTCACCTGAGATATTCCTTGGCCAATATCAAATGAGGGATTTATTGTTTGATCATTCTTTTCTATTTTTATATACCCTTTTTCTTCAACTAGCATTTTATCTTTCATCTTATTTTTCTCAGTCTTTCTTGGTTCTTTATATGAGGATTTCATGTTATTTTTATTATAATTTTGATCTTTTATAAAGACACTCCCAGGTGTTCCTTGATCTACATCAACTATCCTATTTCTTAGATTATAAGTGTTCTTAGCTTGTGCCACCACAACCATTATAAGAGCTTTCTTTTCTTCTTCATTAGGCTTTCTCCATTTACTATATGGTGGCTTGTTAGGATAATAAGTATTTCCCCTATAGCTATCCTCCTGATATGAGAATACTTCCTATCTTCCCATAGTGACATTGTATTTTTGGTTCCCTACATACTCATACCCATCTTCTTTTGCAGAAGAATACTCTTCATCTATTTGGTAGGGTGTAACTTCCAGCATATTTATGGTGTGGCTATCTCTTTCATAGCCATAAGACACTTCTTCTTGCTGCATTGATTTGGCCACTATGCAATATTCAGGTGAATGGGGAAAATTACATACCAAGCACCATGGGTTATCTTCTACCACGTGTGCCCCATTTCTTTTTAGAGTTTCAAGAGTATCTTTGCCATAATTTTGCCTTCTGTTGTTTTCTACAGGTCTTCCATCTTTCCAATTGGTATTATATGCAATGTCATGCAATCTAGGTCTTTCATTTCTATATTGATTCTCCTGCTTATTCTGGTGATTGTTAGGGCTTTGAGGAACTCTAAGATTATCTCTTTTTCCAATCATTCCTGTAGCTTTTCTATTATTTTCAATAGTCAATGCTATTTTTTGTGCTCCAGCTAAGCTCCTTGGGCATCAGTTTCTGAGTTCATACCCTATTTTTGGATCAAAGGCTTTCAGATAAATACTTAAAGCTGCTGGGTCAGTCAGTTTAGATTCATGTGGTATTTTATTATGCAATTTGGAGAATCTTTGATTAAAGTCATACACTAATTCATTCTGGTATTTCTTGATGCTTATTATCTCATGCAAGGCAAATTCAGGGACATATTGATTACCATATTGTTCTTTAAATTGGTCATGGAAGTCTATTAGGGAATTAATTGAAGTATCTGGTAAACTATTGAAGCAATCCTTTGCATATTCAATTAAAGACATCATGTATAATCTCATTTTTACATCTTCATGTTCTACACCAATATCATGTACAAAGGTATTGATGATCCTCAGCTGATATTGCATTATTTCTAGTGAATTTGGGGGCCATATTTCTCCAGCTGCTGTTAGTCTGGTATGTGTATAATTGATATCCTATTAGATCAAATTGTCTACATATGTTCATGAGGTTTTGTGGAGGCATATTCATGGGTGGTGGATTGGGGTAATAATGGTACCCATATGGAGGTTGATGGTAAGTATTGTACTATTGTAGATTTATATGGGGTTGACATGGTGATTTTGAGGGATAGGATATTATTGGCCAGGGGGTGGGTACAGATTTACTACCTGTTGAGAAGTATTATGTGTGAAGGCAGGACTACGATTTTTTGGAGGAACGTTATGATGAACATGACTTGTAGATGATGGTTGTTGATTGGAAGATCTGCCTGCATTTTGGTGCAAGTTTTGTTGTATATTTCATGGAGCATGCCCTCCTTGTCTATGTGGAGGTACATATTTTGGGGTAACTGCTTTAGTTCTTCCTTTTATCTGTTGAATTTCTTGCTTCAATAAAGTCTCAGCTTCTCTTAGCTTAACCAATTCGAGTTCCTCATGTAATTTTAGTAGATTCTATTGCATTTCATCTTTGTTCCTTATATCCTTTGGACTGTCATTTATTTCCTGATTCATCAATCTTTGTTTAGCTCCCTCTCCCTATTGTAATGACATATGATAGTCATATTTTGCTTGTCTTTGGTCTATTTCCCTCATAATTCATGCCTCATACTTAATCTACTTTTGGGGATCAAGCTTGTATTGGGCTAGAACATCATCAGATAATCCACAATTCTAGGATAGGGTCTCATTTGATTCATGCAAAGGTGTGAAACTATTATGAGTTATGATAGGCTGTTCGAAGTATTTTCCTGGGCATCTTGATTATGATCCTCTTGAGACTGGTTTGATAATCTAGTTTTCTTTGAAGGAGCTCTTAGGGGTGGGGCTGATTACAGTTTTTTCCCATAAGCTTTAGATCTCCTACCATCCATGTTAAAAGATCAAGATATAAAATAATTATATTGTGGAATAGAGTCACCTCCTCACTTAAGAGGATTGATTAGTGTCTGGGTTCTCCTTAACCAACAGAGTTTCAACCTTTTGACTCTATAGACTTGGTTTCTTACCAGATTTTGCTTTGTGTGTCCCCAGTAGAGTCACCAATTCTATTAGGTCTCAAAAATGCGGGTTGTTACACCTTAAGATGTTGCCAAGATCTCTTCACATTCTTGGCTAACAGGCACAAGGATAATACCTTCTTCACATTAGGTCCTACTAGACCTAGGTGGGTATACCTTTCACAACTAATGCAGACTTCTAATATGCTTCATGGTGGCAAATAGGTGTGAAGTAGCTAAAAGATAAGTGTCCTTACTCCTAATGTTAAGGTCTTAGATATGAATGCTTGAATAAAATTATGTGGAACTTCTAGGATGAATTTGGAATGATCAGTGCCTACCTAATTGGGTTATAGAGTCAGTGGATGAGTTAATGGAAACAAATGTATATGATGGATAAATTCACCTAATAGCTTAAATCTAATAGTTGGGCACTTTGAATGTTTACAACTTGTGCAAACATGTACGTATGTATGTGACTGTGCTCTTCTTATATGATCCCAGTGATATTCCCTTAAATTACTGTGAAATTATGAAAGGAGATTTAATTCTTAAGTTGATGGAAACTGGTCACAATAACATCTTCAAAAGGATTTTTAATCTTTGACAAGAACCAATTAAAGTCAACTATCTAAAAGGATTTTTATTCACATCAACTAGAAACCAATCAAATAACTTCACACAGTGACAACAATTGTGCCCTGACAAATGTAAATTTGAATAATTCAATAGAACCACTTTGGAGATAGCACAACATGTAATCATGAAAACTAACACAACTATTGAACACTAGAATAAATCACCATATGAAAGTATTCTACTCCATTATATTTCTTCAGGAAATAAGCATATATGATATAAGTTTTTTAAATGGATAAGAGATGGCAATCTATCTTCTTACAAATATCTTATATAATATGGTAATGGATAATACTACTCCCCATGATCCTTAGACCATCACATGCTCAATGTTTATAGAAATATTTGTGAAGAGGACATATCTCTTCATAGCATCTTTTGGGAATTAACATCACTAGCATAACAATAAACAAAGGTATCTAACACTAAGCCCTACTGAGCCACAAGTAGACCTGAGCAATATGATCTAAATATTTTGTGCTTAGATGTGTTTTGGCATACTCTATGGTATTCCATGCGACCACCTCTATTGTAACCATCTTCTCCAGATATGTGTAGGCTTCCATAGATGCTGAATCCATATCTTTGATAGTCTCCAGAGCTTCATGTAGTATTACTTGACACTCTTTAGCCCATTCATCTTTGCTTTTCAAATATTTCTCATTTCTAAGTAAGATAGGTACACCCATCTGAGAAGCATCGATACATTCCTTTTCCTCATCTTGAATCCTATCATAAAATTTCTTATGTTGTTTGATCAAATTTTTTGCGCTAGAGGTGCCTGCATAGTTAGAGGTGTTTTTACTCTGTATCTCATGGAGCTTATCTTGGATCCTTTTATTTAATCTTTCATGCTCTTGGATAACTTAAAGATTCTCAGAGCAAATGTCCCAGAATTTATTCATCCAATGCATCATATGAGTATGCCTTCTTTGTAGGACTGTAGTAAGCGTGTTAATTTTGACCTGTGCTATTTGATAATTTGATGGTGGTTGAGCATGCTGTGAGATTTCTCATTGGGTTATTCTTTTAGTTGTTCCTCCAAAAGCACCTTTGACTGTATCTTTTAAGAAATCATTTTCCTTTCTCATTATTTAACAACTCAGCTTGTACATTATCTTTCTTTGATCAACATCTGGATTTGGGCTTTATTTAACTTCGCCACATTAATCCCAATATCAAAAGTTATTATGGGATCTGTTTCTCCTGCCTTTAATGTCATTACATGCCCAAATGCTTTCTCTATGTCAATGACTGCAATCTTCTTGTGAGGTAGATACAAAGCCATATCATAAGTGAGTTTTTATCATTGTTATATTTTGTTCCCATGTACATTTCTATTACTCCTTCTGGAGTAATCTTATATTTATCATCAATATTGTGTAAGAAACTATCAAACACCAATGCAAAATTCATATCCTAGCCTAGAAAGATCATCACACTAGCTTCCCTCAGAAGTTGTCTTCCTTTATCTGGGGTCATGCTCTTCATCTCATTATCCACAGTTGTTTTTACTACATTTAACAATTATTTTTCATTATCAGGTGTGACACCTTCAATAGATTCCCTAACCTCTTTTCCTTTATATTTGTACAAAAAGGATTTAAACTCTGGACAATAAATAAAATCATCAGAAATAAATGAATCATATGCCAATTGTCTGGCATTAGTATCAACTAGTTCTTCATTCTCATGTTCCCTGCTAGGAGGCTAGTATTCAATTCTGGGTTTAAGAATTCAATCAGTTTGTGCATGGGGTTCATCTTCATCTAAGGATTCCTCACTGCCAGAGGATAGTAGTTCAACTTCATGTATTTCCCTCCTCCTCCAATCTATCTCTCTGTTATATTTATCAATGGTTAATTCAACCTCTGCTCCTACAAGTTCCTTATGACATCATCATGTGGATAAGGTATGTGTACATACCCACTAAAATTCTTCTTCTATCTTGCATAATCTATAAAACCTTTAGGATCAAACCCTTTCCTCTATTCTTTATATTTCATGTTGTAATGTACCAATTTATCTTGAATGAGATCATACCCATCTTTTGACACTATGGTGAAATCTCCAAAACACAATGTGCTTGGCATAAATGATTGTTTATCATAAGCACTTAGATTCATCACATTTAAGTAGTCCATTTGTTTGACAATCTCCAAATAGGCTATCATGTCTGGAATAGTCTTAGGTAACAAAAAATGTGTGTCCTCAAATCCATAGACTCGAATCATGGTAGAATCAAGGAAACAATATTAGTCTCCCTAGTTATGTGTCATAGTTGGAGGCCCATTGAAGTCTTTTGGCCTTAGAAATCTCTTAATTTCATCAGACAAGGAATAATTACAAGGGTGGCCAAAGAATATGTACAAAGTTTTTACAAAATACTCCTCAAAGTGAATGTAATTAGAATTTTCAAATCTTCTATCCCATACACTAGTCCATAATTGCATAGCTAATGGTTGTCCTTTCTTGTCCAATTGTGTGATCCTCAACTCTTCTGGCCACATCCCAATTTCCTAACCATAATATAGTATTATGTGCATAAGCAATGAGTAGTGTTTCAAGTGCAGTGTGGGAGAGTTGTTTTTAATAGCCGTTAACCCAGAATCAATCTCCTTAAAAATATATGCAACATAGTCAAAAGGGCTGGCATTATGACACCATACATTAGCTGCTATCACCATTGGTCCAATTTTCATGTATTCAGAAGCTTCTCACCCTAAGACCTGACCAACTGAGTGGTAAGTGTATTTCATATATGGTTCGAATAAATCAACATGAAATGGAGGGCCATCATTGTCCTCAAGGGGCACTGTGAGTCCTTCTACCCTAGGCCTATGGAGTGGCAGTCTCCATCCTTTGTAGGTGGTATCCATTCTCTAATACTCCTTCTCCAAGTATTCATATATTATGGGTTCATTACACAAGTCATCCAAATCAAATACTTTATAGATTACATTTTTTGACAAGTGTATAAAAGGCTCACCCTGCGGGTTGCATATAGCCTTAAGGTTCTAATTGTAATGAGTGGCTAGGAGTTTCAAGAGGTCTATATTTATAATCACATTTGGTATGACCAGTTTCCCCAATTTGAAATTCCATGGGTTACAAACAGGTGTACTCCTAATTCTCCTATTGTAATGAAACTTAAACAGTTCATACTCACAGATGGGTGTCCATATATTGCCAATGTATTTGCATTTATCTTCTAGTTTCTCTACATCGGCCCTAAGTTGTGCAGACCTTCTGGCCTTAGGGCCTAAACCAACCAATTGATCTATAAGATACTAGTTTAATTTTCACTCTTTCACCATCTCCTCTTGTCCCTTTTCACTTCTCTGTTTCTTTGGTTTACTTCTTTCCCCTTGTTGTTTTCTAGCCTTTGTTTTTGTGGGTGTTTCCATTCTAACCTTTTTCAAAATAATTAGAGACAAATTTTAATTTATCAAGCTCAGAGGAGTTTTAGGTGCCTACCTGTGATTGCAGAGATTTCTGAATCCTTTTGTTCTTCTTACCCCCGTTCTTTAGTCATGCCTCCAAAAAAAATCTCCTCTGGTTTCAACTGTTTTGGTTTGGAATGTTTCATAGGGGATTTTATTCATGTCGCCATTAATGTTTCCTCCTGTGAATTAATGTGACAAGTTTTTCAAAATTCAAAATGCCAAATCAATACAACATTCATTGTCGGTGAGACATTCTTCCCATTGTGCCGATTTGCATGTTTCATCTAGCGCCATTTTACTTATATGTTTTCATAGCTCAATCGATGTGACCAACCAAATGTTCTTTTGATATAGTATATCATTGTTGGGAATACCCCTAAATCTTTTTACTGATTAATTTAACCCCTTTTCTTTTGAGTTTCAATGCTTCGGGGAGACATTACAAGGTTTAACCGATGCAAGAATGAGTGTTTGTATTGTCATCGGCCTGACTTGACTCATCGCTAGGAGGCTATCATATGGTCCCGATGTTTTGAGTTTCTCTGATGCATTTTTATCTTTTTCTTTACCCACCGACACAACTCCTCTCGAAATAGTTCTCAAGTTCCTTTTGTCGAAGTAACTTTCATCATCGGTGAGATCTATAATATCCATCCCGATTGTATATGTCCTTCTGATATATCTTTCTTTTTTACCCTTGTTTTATTACATTGGTACAACTATGCATATTTCTCCCCAATCTATCCATCGGTATGAAAATGGGATTGGTATAACATAATGTTCTTCCTCCGATTAACTTTACTTTGCTGATGGATCCTCATCGATAAGACACGATATCACATCTTGCCTATTACTAACCCCCGCTGTCTTCAAAATTATTATCAGTGCAACTCCATCTATCTTTTCTAGATTACAGACATAATGTGTTTTGTATACATGCAGTTTAGGGATCGAGAGGATATGATAAGGGTCTTGCAAAAAAGATTAATTTGAGGCTTTTATTTGCTATGATCAAGGAATTGGGGTCATTGGTTGACAGAGATTACAAGATTGATCTTGTCACACAAATTGTGGCATTTTATTTTAATCATAGAGTTACATAATGGATGTATATACCAATGAAAAATAGAGATTGTGAGATTTTTTCTAGTCCCAGTGGCTCTGATTGGGGATACATACCCCTTTATGGGTGTGACAAGATTCCAGATCTCTGGGAGAGCAAACCAAGTGTCTTATTTATTAGATGTGGAAATTGGATGGGATTTGGAAGTGGATGTGAATGGATGAAAATTGAGTGGAATCCTATACTATTGTGTATACAGAATCTGTTTGCAAAAAGGTACTTTCTAAGAACTGTCCATGCACTGGAAATTCTTTACCTTTTCCCAGATGCATGGAAAATTTAACAAAAGAAATGTTTCAAAAATTGTCCATGCACTGTGAATTCTTGATTCTCTCCTAACATATTTTGTAGGTAGTATGAATCTTCTCCACCTTTTCCAATGATAACAAATGGCCCTACCCATAATGCCTCAAATTTTCCATGTTTACCTTTTTCTTGTGCTCTAGCATTCCACATGAGGAGCATGTCATTTTCCTCAAATTTTCTTTCCTTGGCCCTTTTATCAAAGAGGTACTTTGTTTGTAGCTGCAACTTCTCATTTTGTTTTTGTGCCTCAGTCCTCACTTCATCGAATTCAATTAGTTGGTCTAATCTCTCCTCCATGGGTGGGGGAACATCTAAATCCTCTTGAAGAATAAACCTACACACTGGTATGAGATTATACATAGGTAACCTTGCCTAGGTTCCATATACTAATTCAAACGGTGACTTCCCTATAGCCTTCTTTACAGTAATCCTATCTGCCCACAAGGCTAACCTCAAATTTGAGTCCCATGCCTTTTTGTTATTGTCCAAGATCCTTTTTATGATTTTCAAGATGCTTTTGTTGCTTGATTCTACCTGACCATTCACCTGAGGATGATATAGTGAAGCATAGGATATTGTTATGCCATAATTTTCACAAAATGATTTGAATTGCTTAGATCTGAAGCACCTACCATTATCTATAATAATTCTTACTGGCACTCCAAATCTTGTAATAATGTTTTCCAAGAGGAAATTTGTCACTACTTTGCTTGTAGCCTATTTTGTTGGGATAGCTTCTACCCACTTGGTAAAATAATCAGTGGCTACCAAGATCCATTTATGGCCTCCACTTGATTTCTCAACAATTTCTCCTATGAAATCAATTCTCCACTGGTGAAATGGAGCTTCTATTTGCATGCGTCTTAGTGGCATGGCCCCCTGATAGTTGAGCTTACTAGAGAATTTCTGGCAGGCTTCACATTTTCTAACATAACTATAAGCATTTTTGAATACTTCTTGCCAATAATATCTGGCTCTCAAGATTCTATGGGTAGTGGTCTTTGCTGAGAAGTGTCCCCCACATATACCTTTGTGTGTTTCTTGGAACATCCTTTTAGCCCATGTCTTATCTAAGCATACTAGCAAAATACCATCTCTGTTTTTTGAATAAAGTTTCCATCCATGTAAATATATTTTGATGCTTGTAATTTTAATGTTCTCTTTTGATTTTTATTTATGTTTGTAGGGCATTTTAGATTCTTCAAATAATATATTATATTGGTATACCAAGATGTATGCTCTATGCTTGTAGCACTGTTGTTTTCTTCATCATGTATATTGTAGACTTATGTTGCCTCCAAATTTGATTCAGTCATCAGTTTTGCTAAGCCCTGTCCCCTAACCAATTTAGTGATCTGAATGTCTATGTTGAACTCTTGGATTCAATTAATCCACCTACACCTTCGTCCAGCAACCTCATTTTGAACAAATACATCCTTCATTGCAACATTAGGCACATATGCTATCACCTGAGCTCCCACTAGATAAGGTCTAAATGATTTTGCCGCTTTTACTAAGGCATAAGCTTGCTTTTCCGTTATGTCATATTTTAATTCAGCCCCTGAAGTGACTTGCTAAAGAATGAAATTGGTTGTTCAAATCCTTCAGTGTTCTTTTGTAGCATTACTGCAGCAACTATGTGGTATGATGCAAAAGAGAATATCTAAAATGGTTTATCAAATTTAGGGGACTTTAATATAGGAGCCGTTTTGATTGCCTCTTTAATAGCTCTAAGAGCTTTAATTGTATCCTCTGTCCATTTCATCTGTTCACCCTTTTTTAACATCTTGGAAATAGGTTTTACTATTTCAGCAAAATTTGGAGTAAGTCTCCTGACAAAGTTGATTTGGCCAAAGAAAGATTGTATAGCTTTCATAGTTCTAGGGATGGGAATCTAGTGAATGGCTTCCACTCTTTTGGGATCTATTCTTATTCCATCTTTTGAAACTATGTGGCCAAGCAACTTGCCCTCTGTTACAGAGAAATGGCACTTTTTAGGATTCAACGAGATCCCATATTCCAAGGCTCTAATAAAAATTTTCTCCAAGTGTGTACAATGTTCCTCAGCTTTTTTGGAATATGCTGTCAAGTCATCCTAATAGACAACCGTAATTTCATTTATTAAACCAACAAAAGCCACATCCATTGCCATTTAGAATGTTGCTCCAACATTTGTGAGCTCAAATGGCATTCTTACATAAACATTTGTTCCCCAAGGTGTAGTAAAGGCAGTTTTGGATTGTTCAGATTCCTTGACCTTCACCCGGTTGTATCCTCAGAAGCCATCTATCATGGACAATAGTTCACAACCTGTGACCTTTTGCAATACTGCTTCCATGTTGGGAAGTGGTTAATTATCCTTAAGTGAAGATTTATTCAGATTTCTAAAGTCCACACATAATCTAATGTCCCCATTTTTCTTCCTGACAGGCACCAAGTTTGAAACCAAAGATGAATGTCTAATGGGTTTAATAATATCTCCATCCCTTAATTTTGTGAGTTCCTCAAGCATCTTAGGGGCCAATGTGGGATTGATAGGCCTCTATTTTTACCTGAATGGTTTGGCATCTAGCTTTAGTGGTATCTCATGTTGAAAAAGATCTTCTCGGTATGATTTCAACTCATCGTAGGACCATGCAAATACATGTATGCACTTTCTAAGTAAATCAATGAGCATGCTTTTGATTTTGGGATTCTATTTTTTCTGAATATATACATTCTTTGGGGTTGTTTGTGTTCCTAGATTTATTTCTTCAAGATCATTTTGTACTATGGGTATATTCTTTGCCTTGAATCAGTCATGCCCATTAAATACTTTCTCCAATGCTATGAGACACTTAGGTATATTATTTGTTTTTAGTTGTACTATCTCCTGACCAAAGATAGTTTCTTTTCCATCTACTTCCTCCACAAATGCATTGAAATCAATTTCTTGGGCTTCATGTTGATCGACACAATGTAAGAATTTGATTAGATCTTTGTCATCATTAAAGATCTGCCAATTATGGATGTTGTCCGAAATTGCTGGTCTAGTTTTGAACTCTACTTCAGTTATGCTTGCGAGTGTGATATCATCCCTTTTCAATGCTATGTTTGTTAGGAAGTCTGCCATTATGTTTTTTTGACCTGTCTATCCAGTTAATTGAGAAGGCATCAAATAACTCAACATCATCCCAGACAACATTTCTATATTGCTTCAATCTTTTGTTCTTGCAGAATATTTCCCTCTGACCTAAGATCAAACTAATTCAGAATTCCCATATACAGCAAGACATTTTATTTTATGCTTTACGGCAAAGTTCAGACCAATGAGTAGAGCCTCATATTCTACTACGTTGTTAGTGCATTCAAATGTCAACATGAATGAGTACTTGAATGTCTTACCATTCGGTGAGATAAATAGTATTCTTGCCCCATTGCCATCTTTGCTACATGAACCATCAAAATACATCTTCCATACATCACATTCATCTTTTTGGGATTCTAGATGTATTGAGTCAATGTTCTGTAATTCTAGCTGGCTTCTCTCAACTCTGAATGCACCAAGGTCTGTATCACAAAATAAATTTATTTGGTTTTGATCAATGCACTCAATGATGTTTTCATACCTTGGTTCTCTATATAAATTAATTTCCTTTTCTCCCATAGGTATAGTGGCATAGCATAGATCTAAATAAACATTCTCTCCTACCATTGCAGCCCATTGTCTTGATAATAGAATCATGTAATATGGTGGGATATCAACCACAGTCATGTCAACATTATATGTTGCTTTACGGTAGGCAGCTAGATTTATTTCTACATCCTTCATGATGCCCACAACTGGAATGGACCTATTGTCCTTTGCATAACACTTACCAAATGTAATGTCAACCCACATTCCCAGTTCCTTTATTACCACTACTGGCATAATATTCATTGCTGAACCTAAGTCAATCATGCAATTTCTTACTAGTCTATTTTTTATCAACAAAGTGGTGTAGAAAGGATCTACTTGTGAGGGATTTTTTTGTCAGAGTATCACCTAGGTATACCTCAGGAATTTTAATAGTCTCCTATTAGACATCATTTATTTTACCTTTAGATTTCTGCTACTCTTGATTTAGTAATATGAAATTATTTTGACCACTGTATTTCTGTATGTCTACATTCATCATCTCAAGGAGTGGTACTGATATCTTCATCTGAGATATTGCTTGGGCAATATCAAATTAGGGAGTTGTTGTTTGATCATTCTTTTCTATTTTCATATGTCCTATTTCTTCAATTGGCATTTTATCCTTCGTCTTATTTTGCTCAGTCTTTCCTGGTTCTTTATGTGAGGATTTCATGTTATTTTTATTATAATTTTGATCTTTTATAAAGACACTCCCAGGTGTTCCTTAATCTACATTGATTGTCCTATTTCTTAGATTATAAGTGTTCTTAGCCTGTGCCACTGCAGCCATTGTAAGAGCTTTCTTTTCTTCTTTAGTAGGCTTTCTCCATTTACTATATGATGGCTTGTTAGGATAATAAGTATTTCCCATGTAGCTATCCTCCTGATCCAAGAATACTTCTTGTCTTCTCATATTGACATTGTATTTTTGGTTCCTTACATCATACTCATACTCTTCTTCTTTTGCAGAAGAATACTCTTCATCTATTTGGTAGGGTGTAACTTCCAGCATATTTATGGTGTGGCTATCTCTTTCAGAGCCATAAGACACTTCTTCTTGCTGTACTGATTTGGCCACTATGCAATATTCAGGTGAATGGGGCAAATTACACACCAAGCACCATGGGTTATCTTCTACCACATGTGCCCCATTTCTTTTTAGAGGTTAGGAGTATCTTTGCCATAATTTTGCCTTGTGTTATTTTCTACAGGTCTTCCATCTTTCCAATTGGTATTATATGGCATGTCATGCAATCTAGGTCTTTCATTTATGTATTGATTCTCCTGCCTATTCTGGTGATTGTTAGGGCTTTGAGGAACTCTGAGATTATTTGTTTTTCCAGTCATTCCTACATCTTTTCTATTATTTTCAATAGTCAATGCTATTTTTTGTGCTCTAGCTAAGCTCCTTGGGCATCAGTTTCTGAGTTCGTACCCTGTTTTTAGATCAAAGGCTTTCAGATAAATACCTAAAGATGCTGGGTCAGTCAGTTTAGATTCATGTGGTATTTTATTATGCAATTTGGAGAATCTCTGATTAAAGTCATACACTAATTCATTTTTGTATTTCTGGATGCTTATTAGCTCATGCAAGGCAAATTCAGGGGCATACTGATTACCATATTGTTCTTTAAATTGGTCATGGAAGTCTGCTAGAGAATTAATTAAAGTATCTGGTAAACTATTGAACCAATCCCTTGCATCTTCAGTTAAAGACATCATGAATAATCTCATTTTTAGATCTTCATGTTCTACACCAATATCTTGTACAAAGGCATTGAAGTTTCTAACATGATCCTCAGCTAATATTGCATTATTTCTAGTGAATTTGGGGACCATATTTCTATAGCTGCTGTCAGTCGGGTATGGGTATAATTGATATCCTATTAGATGAAATTGTCTACATATGTTCATGAGGTTTTGTGGAGGCATATTCATAGGTGGTGGATTAGGGTAATAATGGTACCCATATGGAGGTTGATGTTAAGTATTCTACTATTGTGGATTTATATGGGGGTTGACATGGTGATTTTGAGGCCTAGGATATTGTTGGCCAGGGGGTGGGTACGCATTTACTACATGTTACGAAGTATTATGTGTGAAGGGAGGTCTAGGATTTCTTTGGGGAACGTTCTGATGAACATGACTTGCAGATGATGGTTGTTGATTAGAAAATCTGCCTGCATTTTAGTGCAAGTTTTGTTGTATATTTCATGGAGCATGCCCTCCTTGTCTATATGGAGGTACATATTTTGGGGTAACTGCTTTAGTTCTTCCTTTTATCTGTTGAATTTCTTGCTTCAATAAAGTCTCAGCTTCTCTTAGCTTAACCAATTCAAGTTCCTCCTGTAATTTTAGCAGATTTTATTGCATTTCATCTTTGTTCCTTATATCCTTTGGACTGCCATTTATTTCCTGATTCATCAATCTTTGTTTAGCTCCCTCTCCCTATTGTAATGAAATATGATAGTCATATTCTTCTTGTCTTTGGTCTATTTCGCTCATAATTCATGCTTCATACTCAAGCTGCTTTTGGGGATCAAGCTTGTATTGGGCTAGAACATCATCAGATAATCCACAAGTCTCGGATAGGGTCTCATTTGATTCACGCAAAGGAGTGAAACTGGTGTAGGAGCACCTACCTGACAGCTGGCCTCCATGAGGTAGTTAGTATGTTTTAGGTCTAGTTAATGTTTCCAAGAAGGTCTGATAAGACCAATGCATGTAATAAGGTCATGTTGATCGTGCTTTACTATTTTTAGCTAGTTTGTTATGACAGCTGTTATGCTGTATGTTCGGTTGGATCCTCCCAGCCGCCTGGAGGGATTTCCCAGCCACTGGGAATCGAGTGGTAGTACTCGCAAGAGATCCTATTTATGCAGTAGGATCGGTTGGTTTGAGATATATAGAGATAGATGTTGAGAAGCTAGATTACAGAGAGTGAGACAGAGTGAGACAGAATACTGTATTTGCATCTTTTGAAATCAAATAAAGAGATCCTGTTTGTGTCTATTCTCTATTTTGGATTCCATTGTGTGATCGATTTGCTGTTTTGGTGGTTGCATGGATTCGCTGATCCATTCCACCGGTTGATTCGTCGAATCGGTGGAATGGCTATGTACAGTAGTTTAGGGTTTAGTCTGCATTTTGTGTTTGTTTGCATGCAGGTGTGCAGGATCGTCGTCGAAAGGTGTTGAGGACCCTAGCATGGGTATGTACTAGGTCGTGCTGGTAGTTAGAGTCTGGAAGATCGCCCTGAAAGTATTTCAGGTCATCCCAGGAGGTTCGGCGGATCGAAATTCGCTAAGGTTGGAAAATCCTTCGCAATGGCATCATCAGGATATTTCTGTGTATATCCTGCAGTTACTTCGAGTGTCATCTGAGTAAGTGGAGATGAGCATGATGCAATCATTTGCATAAGGTGAATGTGTTTTGGGGTGATCATCATCAGGTGTTGCCGAGGAAGAGCATATCGGCATAAGGTAGAAGATCGGGTTGACAATTCCTTCGTGAACCGATAATGTTAAGTTTGGCTGACAACAAGATATTGAAGGAGCTGCATGTGACGTCATCGTCATCAGGATAATCGTCATTAGGATATTGGGGTGACGTAAGCATCGAAGGAAAGGTGCATGAGGTTGTCATCATCAGGATATATGGAGGGAACCAGATATTTTATATCCTGCTGATGAACATGATGTTGAACATCATGATGATGAAGATAGAGTTTAGCGGTAAGATGAACAGTGAACATCAGGAGGATGTTTGCGCTTGCCGAATATGATGATGCTGCCGATAGCCGAATATGATGATGCTGCTGACAGGCGAAAGGGCGAAGGTTTGTCTGCAGGAGGATATCGGGAGGCAGAGAAAATATGATGATGCTGACAGTGTTAAGGAAAATATGATGATGATGATGGGTTTTAGACATACATGCTGTATGTCAAGGTTTTAGTGTGGATGCCTCTGCATCATAGTGGTATCAGAGCTCAGCAAAAGGTCTGGGCTGTTGTGTGTTGATTCTGTCACCGAAAGGGCAGAGGTAGAGTTGATTCTGTCACTGAAAGGACAGAGGTAGAGGAGTGAGAGGTTGACAAAATGCCTCCGAAAGGTACTGGTACTGCAAGGGAATTACAGGAGATGAAGGAAAAATATGCCAGAGAGATGAGGAAGATGAAGGAGCTTGCTGAAGCACTTCAAGCCAGGCTTGTAGCCTTGGAGAAGAACAAAAAGAGGGAAGTGGAAGACAGTGAGTCTGAAGAAGATGAAGATACTGTTGAAGAGTATGAAGAGGTAGCTGAAGATCTGGATGCTGAAGACCAGAGATTTGCAAAACTGTTAAAGGCAGTGCAGAGTGATAAACCTAAGGTAAAGGTTGATGTTTCCAAGTATAATGGAAGTTTGAATGAAGATGAGTTACTAGATTGGATTGCTGCACTTGATAATCACTTTGAATGTGAAGATGTTGCTGAGGATCAGAAGGTAAAGATTGCAAAGACCAAGTTAGGAGGTCATGCTTTGGTATGGTGGGATTATGTACAATCCGAGAGAAGGAAACAAGGAAAGTCAAAGATCACTTCATGGGATAAAATGGTAGCAAGGATATAAGGTAAATTCTTGCCTAGGGATTATGAAATTTAGATGTTTAAGAAGCTGCAATTTTTAAGGCAGAAGGAAATGGATGTGAAGGCATATACTGAGGAGTTTTATAAGTTGAGTATGAGATCTGGTCATCATGAGAATGAGGTAGAAAAGGTGCCTAGGTACTTGGCTAGTTTGAGATTGAACATACAGGATGAGTTAGTTTTAGCTAACCCTAAGAATGTGGAGGATTGTTACCAAATGGCAATCAGGATTGAAGAAAAGATGAATAGGGGACAAGATAAGTCCATGAGAGGAAGAGGAAACAATATGAGGGGAAGAGGATCAGCCCCTACAACAAGGCAAACCAATGAGGGTTAGGAAGACACTGGTAAAGGACAAGGATAGTCTGATTTCAGAGGTGGATGGAAAGGTAATAGAGGCAGATTTGGAAGTGGTAGAGGTTCTACTACATTTTCAGGAAAGTGTTATACTTGTGGTGAGTTTGGTCATCCATTTTTCAAATGTCCAGAAAGCAAAGGTTCATCATCCAGAAATGATAGAACGAATGACAAGAGAGTACAACTTGTGCAAGAAGAGAAAGTAGAGCAAAGTGTACAAAGTTCAAACACTTATCAAGGGGATAGAGTTCCTGATGGTTATGGGTATCCTGAGGAGGGAGAAGCATTGATGCTTAGGAGAATTAGTTTGCAGACATCAAAGGATATGATGCAAAGAAGAGCTCTTTTCAAGACCACATGCAAGAGCAAAGGTAAAGTATGTAAGGTTGTCATTGATACTAGTTCAACAGACAACATGGTATCTCAGGAAATGGTGGATAAACTGAATTTGGAAAGGATTCCACACCATCACCCTTACAAGGCATCTTGGGTGAGTGATAGTCAATCACTTTTTGTCTATGAACAGGCATATGTGGATTTTCAGATTGGAGCATATCATGATAGAGTATTGTGTGACATTTTGCCCATGGAATGTTGTCACCTACTGTTGGGTAGACCATGGCAATTTGATAGGAGGGTACTGTATGATGGGTATGCTAATACCTACACCATCAAGAAAGATGGGAAAACTATTATGTTGATGCCATTACAGGAAGCAGCTGCAGCACAGGGGTCAGCCAAAATCATTTTATTGGGAAAGAAGGAATTTGTGTAGAAGCCTATAGGAGCAGGCATAAAGGCAGTTGAGGACACTGCAGGGAAAGGAGTTGTTAAGGACAACAGGTTGAAGAAAGTTTCAGTTTTGACTGACAGAGGTCAGCAGCAGGTACAGAAACAGGTTTGCAAATAGCAACCAGTTGAGAGGAATGACAAGGATGTTGTCATAGTTGGGACTATTGTTTGTCCTATAAAGGTTGAAAGAAAGACAGAGTTGCACATTACAGAAGTTCAAGAGACAGTTCAGACAGAGGTTCTGGTCAGACAACCTGACAAACACAAGGTATGTGAGAGAAGGGCCTACATTGACAGGCATGAGGATTTCCTTGTAAGAAAGCAAGTTACAGTTCAGAAGTCTTGGAGCAGCCAAGAGACAGCAGAGGACAAAGCTAGAACAGGTCAGAACACTGACATGACCAAGTGTAAAGGTGGAGGACTTCCACAACCTAACTCATGGGACATGAGTTCTTTTCTATTGGGGAGTATGGTGCAGGAGCACCTACCTGACAGCTGGCCTCCATGAGGCAGTTAGTATGTTTTAGGTCTGGTTAATGTTTCCAAGAAGGTCTGATAAGACCAATGCATGTAATAAGGTCATGTTGACCGTGCTTTACTATTTTTAGCTAGTTTGTTATGACAGCTGTTATGCTGTATGTTCGGTTGGATCCTCCCAGCCACCTGGAGGGATTTCCCAGCCGCTGGGAATTGAGTGGTAGTACTCGCAAGAGATCCTATTTATGCAGTAGGATCAGTTGGTTTGAGATATATAGAGATAGATGTTGAGAAGCTAGATTATAGAGAGTGAGACAGAGTGAGATAGAATACTGTATTTGCATCTTTTGAAATCAAATAAAGAGATCCTGTTTGTGTCTATTCTCTGTTTTGGATTCCATTATGTGATCGATTTGCTGTTTTGGTGGTTGCATGGATTTGCTGATCCATTCCACCGGTTGATTCGTCGAATCGGTGGAATGGCTATGTACAGTAGTTTAGGGTTTAGTCTGCATTTTGTGTTTGTTTGCATGCAGGTGTGCAGGATCGTCATCGAAAGGTGTTGAGGACCCTAGCATGGGTATGTGCTAGGTCGTGCTGGTAGTTAGAGTCTGGAAGATCGCCCTGAAAGTAGATCGGGTCATCCCAGGAGGTTCGGCGGATCGAAATTCGCTAAGGTTGGAAAATCCTTCGCAACGACATCATCAGGATATTTCTGTGTATATCCTGCAGTTACTTCGGGCGTCATCTGAGTAAGTGGAGATGAGCATGATGCAATCATTTGCATAAGGTGAATGTGTTTTGGGGTGATCATCATCAGGTGTTGCCGAGGAGGAGCGTATCGGCATAAGGTAGAAGATCGGTTTGACAATTCCTTCGCGGGCCGATAATGTTAAGTTTGGCCGACAACAGGATATTGAAGGAGCTGCATGTGACGTCATCATCATCAGGATAATCGTCATCAGGATATCAGGGTGACGTAAGCATCGAAGGAAAGGTGCATGAGGTTGTCATCATCAGGATATATGGAGGGAACCAGATATTTTATATCCTGCTGATGAACATGATGTTGAACATCATGATGATGAAGATAGAGTTTGGCGGTAAGATGAACAGTGAACATCAGGAGGATGTTTGCGCTTGCCGAATATGATGATGCTGCCGATAGCCGAATATGATGATGCTGCTGACAGGCGAAAGGGCGAAGGTTTGTCTGCAGGAGGATATTGGGAGGCAGAGAAAATATGATGATGCTGACAGTGTTAAGGAAAATATGATGATGATGATGGGTTTTAGACATACATGCTATATGTCAAGGTTTTAGTGTGGATGCCTCTGCATCAGAAACTATTATGAGTTATAATAGGCTGTTCAGAAGTATTTTCCTGGGCATCTTGATTATGACCCTGTTGAGACTGGTTTGATAATCCAATTTTCTTTGAAGGAGCTCTTAGGGGTGGGGATGATTGTAGATTTCTCCCATCAGATTTAGATCTCCTACCATCCATGTTAAAAGATTAAGACATAAAATGATTATATTGTGGAATAGAGTCGCCACCTTAGTTAAGAGGATTGATTAGTGTCTGGGTTCTCCTTAGCCAGTAGAGTTTCAACCTTTTGACTCTATAGATTTGGTTTCTTACCAGATTTTGCTGTGTGTGTCCCTAGTAGAGTCACCAATTCTGTTAGGTCTCAAAAACACAAGTTTTTACACCTTAAGAGGTTACCAAGCTCTCTTCATGTTCTTGGCTAATAGGCACAATAACAATACCTTCTTCACTTTAGGTTCTGCTAGACCTAGGTGGGTATACCTTTCACAACTAATGCAGACTTCTAATATCCTTCACAGTGACAAATATGTGTGAAGTAACTAAAACATAAGTGTCCTTACTCCTAATGTTAAGGTCTTAGATATGAATGCTTGAATAAAATTATGTAGAACTTCTAGGATGAATTTGGAATGATCAGTGCCTACCTAATTGGGTTATAGAGTCAGTGGATGAGTTAATGGAAACATATGTATATGATGGGTAAATTCACCTCCCAGCTTAACTCTAACAGTTGGGCACTTTGAATGTTTACACCTTGTGCAAACGTGCATGTATGTATGTGACTGTGCTCTTCTTATATAATCCTAGTGATATTCCCTTAAATTACCATGAAATTATGAAAGGAGATTTAATTCTTAAGTTGATGGAAACCGATCACAATAACTTCTTCAAAAGGATTTTTAATCTTTGACAAGAACTGATTAAAGTCAACTATCTGAAAGGATTTTAATTCACATCAAGTAGAAACCAATCAAAGAACTTCACACAGTGACAACAATTGTGCCCTGACAAATATAAATTTGAATAATTCAACAGAACCACTTTGGAGCTAGCACAACAACATGTAATCATGAAAACTAACACAACTGTTGAGCACTAGAATAAATCACCATATGAAAGTATTCTGCTCCATTACATTTCTTCAAGAAATAAGCATATATGATATAAGTTTTTTAAATGGACAAGAGATGACAATCTATCTTCTTACTTATATCTTTTATAAGATGGTAATGGATAATACTACTCGCCATGATCCTTAGACCATCACATGTTCAACTTTTATAGCAATATTTGTGAAGAGGACATATCTCTTCATAGCGTCTTTCGGGAATTAACATAATTAACATAACAATAAACAAAGGTAACTAACACTAAGCCCTACTCAGCCACAAGTAGACCTGAGCAATATGATCTAAATATTCTTGGCTCAGATGTGTTTTGGCATACTCTATGGCATTCCTTGCGACCACTTCTATTGTAACCATCTTCTCTAGATATGTGTAGGCTTCCCTGGATGCTGTATCCATATCTTTGATAGTCTCTAGAGCTTCATGTAGTATTACTTGACACTCTTTAGCCCATTCATCTTTGCTTTTCAAATCTTTCTCATTTCTGATTAACATAGGTACACCCACTTGAGAAGCATCGATACATTCATTTTCCTCATCTTGAAGCATGTCATGATATTTCTTATGTTGTTTGATCAAATTTTCTACGCTGGAGGTGCCTGCACTATCAGAGGTGTTTTTACTCTATATCTCATGGAGCTTATCTTGGATCCTGTTATTTAATCTTTCATGCTCTTGGATAACTTTATGATTCTCAGAGCAAATGTCCCAGAATTTATTCATCCAATGCATCATATGAGTATGCCTACTTTGTAGGACTATAGTAAGCATGTTAATTTTGACCTGTGCTATCTGATCATTTGATGGTGGTTGAGCATGCTGTGAGATTTCTCCCTGAGTTATTCTTTTAGTTGTTCCTCCAAAAGTACCTTTGAATGTATCTTTTAAGAAATCATTTTCCTTTGTCATTCTTTCACAGCTCAGCTTGTACATGTCTCTTTCTTTGATCAACATCTAGATTTGGGCTTTATTTAACTTCACCACTTTAATCCCATTATTAGTAGTGATTATGGGATTTGTTTGTCCTACCTTTAATGTCATTACATGCCTGAACGCTTTCTCAGTGTCAATGACTGCAATCTTCTTGTGAGGTAGATACAAAGCCCATATCATAAGTGAGTTTTCATCGTTGTTATATTTTGTTCCCATGTACACTTCTGTTACTCCTTCTGGAGTAAGCTTTTATTTATCATCAATATTAGTTTTCATCATTGTTATATTTTGTTCCCATGTACACTTTTGTTACTCCTTCTGGAGTAAGCTTATATTTATCATCAATATTGTGTAAGAAACTATCAAACACCAATGTAGAATTCATATCCAATCCTGGAAATATCATCACACCAGCTTCCCTCAGAATATGTCTTCCTTTATCGTGGGTCATGCTCTTCATCTCATTATCCATAGTTGTTTTTAGTACATTTAACAATTGTTTTTCATTATCAGGTGTGACACCTTCAATAGATTCCCTAACCTCTTTTCCTTTGTATTTGTACAAAAAGGATTTAAACTCTAGAGAATGAATAAATTGATCATTGAAATAAATGAATCATATGCCAATTGTCTGGCATCAGTATTAACTAGCTCTTCATTCTCATGTTCCCTGCTAGGAGGCTAGTATTCAATTTTGTGTTTAAGAATTCTATCAATCTGTGCATGGGGTTCATCTTCATATGAGGATTCCTCACTACCAGAGGATAGTAGTTCCACTACCTGTATTTCCATCCTCCTCCGATCTATCTCTCTATTATATTTATCAATGGCTAATACAACCTCTACTCCCTCCATGTTCCTTATGACATCATCATGTGGATAAGGTATGTGTGCATACCCACTGAGATTCTACTTCTTTTTTGCATAATCTATAAAACCTTCGGGATCAAACCCTTTCCTTTGTTCTATATATTTCATGTTGTAACGTAGCAATTTATCTTGAATGAGATCATACCAATCTTTTGACACTATGGTCAAAACACAATGTGCTTGGCATAAACGATTGTTTATCATAAGCACTTAGATTCATCACATTTGAGTAGTCCATTTGTCTAACAATCTTCAAATAGGCTATCCTATCTGGAACAGTCTTAGGTAACAAAAAAGGTGTGTCCTCAAAGCCATAGACTCGAATCATGGTAGAATCAAGGAAACGATACCAGTCTCCCCAGTTATGTGTTACGGTTGGAAGCCCATTGAAGTCTTTTGGCCTCAGAAATCTCTTAATTTCATCAAACAAGGAATAATTACAAGGGTGGCCAAAGAATCTGCACAAAGTTTTTACAAAATACTCCCCAAAGTGAATGTAATCAGAATTTGCAAATCTGCTATCCCATACACTAGTCCATTATTGCACAGGTAATGGCTTTCCTTTGTTGTCCAATTGTGTGAATCTCAACTCTTCTAGCCACATCCCAATTTCTTGACCGTAATATAGTATTATGTGCATAAGTAATGAGTAGTGTTTGAAGTACAATGTGGGAGAGTTGTTTTTAATAGCTATTAACCCAGAATCAATCTCCTTAAAAACATATGCGGCATAGTCAAAAGGCCTGGCATTATGACACTGTACATCAGCTGCTATCACCATTGGTCCAATTGTCATGTATTTAGAAACTTCTGACCCTAAGACCTAACTAACTAAGTAGTAAGTGTATTTCATATATGGTTCAAACAAATCAACATGAAATAGAGGGCCATCATTGTCCTCAAGGGGCAATGTGTTTCCTTCTACCCTAGGCCTATGGAGTGGGATTCTCCATCCTTTGTAGGTGGTATCCATCCTCCAATACTCCTTCTCCAAGTCTTCATATATTATGGGTTCATTGCACAAGTCATCCGAATCAAATACTTCACAGATTGCATTTTTTGACAAATGTATAAAAGGCTCACCCTGTGGGTTGCATATAACCTTAAGGTTCTGATTGTAATGAGTGGCTAGGAGTTTCAGGAGGTCTATATTTATAAACACATCTGGTATGACCAGTTTCCCCAAATTGAAATTCCATGGGTTGTAAACAGGTGCACTCCTAATTCTCCTATTGTAATGAAACTTAAACAGTTCATACCCACGGATGGGTGTCCATATATTGCCAATGTGTTTGCATTTATCTTCTAGTTTCTCTACTTCGGCCCTAAGTTTTGCAGACCTTCTGGCCTTAGGGCTTGAACTGGACAATTGATCTATAAGATCCTGGTTTAATTTTCACTCTTTCACTATCTCCTCTTGTTCCTTTTCACTTCTCTATTTCTTTGGTTTAGTTGTTTCCCCTTGTTGTTTTCTGGCCTTTATTTTTATGGGTGTTTCCATTTGAACCTTTTCTGGAATAATCAGAGATGGATTTCAATTTATCAAGCTCAGAGGAGTTTTAGGTGCCTACCTATGATTGCAAAGATTTCTGAATCCTTTTGTTCTTCTTACCCCCGTGCTTTAGTCATGCCTCAAATAAAAATCTCCTCTAGTTTCAACTATTTTGATTCGGAATGTTTCACAGGGGATTTTATTAATGCCGCCATTAATATTTCCTCTTGTGAATTAATGTGACAAGTTTTTTGAAATTTGAAATGTCATTTCAATACAACGTTCATTGTCAGTGAGACATTCTTCCCGTTGTGCCGATTTACATGTTTCATCTAGTGTCATTTTACTTATATGTTTTCATAGCTCAATCACCGTGACCAACCGAATGTTCCTTTGATATAGTATATCACTATTGGGAATACCCCTTCATCTTCTTACCGATGAATTTTACCCTTTTTATTTTGATTTTCAATGCTTCAAGGAGACATTACAAGGTTTAACCGATGCAGGAATGAGTGTTTGTATTGTCATCGGCCTGACTTGACTCATCGCTAGGAGGCTATCATATGGTCCCGATGTTTTGAGTTTCTCCAATGCATTTTTATCTTTTGCTTTACCCATCGACATGACTCCTCCCAAAATAGCTCTCAAGTTCCTTTTGTCAGAGTAACTTTCATCATCAATGAGATCTATAAGATCCATCCCGATTGTATATGTCCTTCCGATATATCTTTCTTCGTTACCCTTATTTTATTACATCAGTACAACTATGCACATTTCTCCCTGATCTATCCATCGGTATGAAAATGGGATTGATATAACTTAATGTTCTTTCTCCGGTTAACTTTACTTTGGCGATGGATCCTCATCGATAAGACATGATATCACATCTTGCCTGATTACTAACCCCCGTTGTCTTCAAAATTCTTATCGGTGAATCTGCATCTGTCTTTTCCTAATTACAGACAAAATGTGTTTTGTATACATGCATTTTAGGGATCGGGAGGATACGATTAGGGTCTTGTAGAAAAGATTAATTTGAGGCTTTTATTTGCTATGATCAAGGAATTGGGGTGATTGGTTGACAAAGATTACAAGATGGATCTTGTCACACAAATTATGGGCTAACATGGATCTTGTCACACAAATTGTGGTATTTTGTTTTAATCATAGAGTTACATAGTGGCTGTATATACTAATGAAAGCTAGACATTGTGAGATTTTTTCTAGTGCCAACATGCACAATGAAATTGCCTCCCTTTGTGCTTGAGGGAGGGGGTATTTATAGGTTAGAAGAAGGGATGAGAGTTGGAATTGATTGAGAAGTTAACTCAATTGATCAAAGAGTTAACAAGGATTGATTGGGGAGTTGACAAGATTGATTACCTAGTGAACTCAATTGATTAGGCAATGATGAAGTAATGATAACTTATCACTAAAGAAGAAATGGAGTTAGAAGAATGCATGGGTTGATAATGTAAATGAGAAATTTAGACAAAATGAAAGATAAAACAATAAATGTATTACCTTTGACCAAACCTTTCGAATACCTTAGATATCTTGAATGATAAGTGTATGCATGATTGATTGATATAGCTTGATTTGATGTTGATTGCTCACTTTTGCAGCATAACAATTGGATGAAGATTGATGGAAGAAGATAGATAGAAAATTAGAGGATTGGTAGAATATTTCGATAGAGTAAGGATGTGAGAATAAGATTCAATTCTTCAAATGGCTTGTGAGAGGCCATATTTATAGACTTTTTGATGTGGAGGGAAGAAGATTTGATTTTAGAGATAAGATTTGATTTTTACGTTATTTGACAAAAGAGGAAATAAAACAAGATAAGATAGGATTTAAAAAGATAGAAAGAGATTTAATTTTCTGTTTTAAATCCTCAAAAAGTAAATAAATCCTAAAAAAGATGAGAGGGATAATTGGTGAATTATCTAATTAAATAAATTAATTAGATACACATGAGTTTAATTTTGGAAAGAAAGCAAGAAGATATGTTTAAGATTTTATTAATTAAATAAATATTTAATTTATTTATTTAATTATAGGCAAATGGATAAATGACTAATTAAACAATTTAAAAATAATTATTTAATTAAACAGGATAAATGGCCATGAATAATTAAATAAATAAAATTTATTTAATTATAGAAGAAGGGATTATGGGATAGAAAGGGGTGAAATTAGTCAAATAAATAAGATTTATTTAACTAGTTAGGTGATGACATGGGTACCAAAACATGCTACAAGATGTAATGTTGCAAGAGATGGACGTTTTTGGGTGTCTACAGTTTGCCCCTCTTTGAGATGATGTTTGAGATGATGAAATTTGTGTCGAGTAACACATTTCAAAGAAGCTAAGGTATGGATAGAAGAAAAAGATGATGATGGAAAGATAGCATGAGGATGCCCCCTCAAGAGGATAAGTGGGTTGGACAAACGCGAGTAGGCTCTTGAAATGAAATGGATAGAAGAAATGAATGATGCATTATGCTACAATGAAAGTGGGCAACCATGGTGTTTGATATAGCACTAGACGTTATGCACCAAGGTATAGGGACCAAGGTGACGATGTGTCTTATGTCCTAGTGTAATACAACCTTGTCTAATGCATGAGGAAGAAAACTTAGAGCATTAAAGTCCTAATGCACACAAGGTATGATGTGACCTTAGATGCAAAGGATAATGCAAAAAGTTATTCCAACATACACAAGATATGAATATTAGCTGGAATGATATAAATGTGATACAAATGCAAGATAAAAATATAACACACACAAGAAAGCAAGCAAGCATGCACAAATGATACAAAAACAAACAAGGTATTGTCCCTATCAAGCTATAAACTAATGATTAATTGTCAATTGATTCATTGATTAATTATGATAATAGTGTTGTCATTGTGGGGAATGATATATCCCTAGATCAACACAAGGATGCGGGAGTGATATATCCCATTGATGATGATGATGATGATGATTAATTGATTTGGTTTACAACAAGGCTAGGATCAAGACCATTGATGCAATTGGATAATTTGACTTGATTGATTGACTTGATTGGTATGATTTTAAGGATTGACTTGCATTTGAGTTATTGGATGGATGATTGATGATTGAAGAAGAATTGATGATTGAGGATTTGAGTGATTGATTGGAAGAATTGCTTTGAAAGATTGATGAATTGATGACGATAGATGATAGAACAAGATGATGAGAGCAAGAGGAATATCGTCTGTGCCTGAATCTAGATATTTCCTTCATACTCTAGACTTCCTACATACCCGTGTCCATGGGATCAAGGTACTTAATGATAGAGATGAGATGTAGTTCTGATTATGTGTTCTATTGGTGGTGATAGATAGATTGATCGGATTGATGAGATTGAATTGGTTGAATGGTTGGATGATTGGATTGAGTTTATTGGGTGATGATTGGGTTGAATTTATTGCTTGGATTTTTTTATTGGATATTTGATTTTTTTTGTATTTTGGAAATATTTGATGTTTTTGGATTTTTTCAGGATTTTTTAATGATTTTTTTGGATTTTTTAGGACTTTTATGATTTTTTTTTTGTTATTTGTTGAGGACTTTTTAAGATTTTTTTTTTGGTTATTTGTTCAAGAATTTTTATGATTTTTTTTGTTATTTTTGGGGATATGTTGATTTTTTTTGTATTTTTTGGGAATATTGTGATTCTTTTTGTATTTTTTCACGACTTTTTTATAATTTTTTTGGATATGGAATGGTTTATTATGAGATATTTGCATTGGATTGTGTTGGATAGCCTAAGTGATAGATACCAATGACAAGGGAACACCAAGTCTAGAGGTGAGGGTGGATAAAGTGATAGGATTAGATTGGATTGGCGATGAAAGGTTGATGGATAGGAGATTTTGATAGATAGATGGATACATGGGGATAAAGGGCTAGGAATGAGGGATAGGATAGGAATGCCTGATAGATGGATGGGGGCTTTAGGATTAGTCTTTGTAAATGCTGCATAGCTACATAAGGATCCATGTTGTTGGAGAGATATGGGATGAAATGGATAATGGGTGATTGTGATGTTGGGGATCAAATTTTAAGACCTTAGGATGATTTGTTTTTCTTCAACAAGATGGATGACTCTCTATAATTAAGGTAGACTAATAATAGTTAAGTAATAGAGTTGATTGGGTTGATTGTTTATTTTGATGACTTACTTAAGATAGACTAATGATCTCAAGCAAGTTTGGATAAAGGTTGATGATGATCAACTAAGGTCTTGATTTTTATTAGGTTGATTTGGATTTGGATTTTGATAATGATTGGGATTTTAGATGAAATATTGATGGAGGATGGAGGAGAGTAAGTCCTTAACCAAGGTTTGATTTGCAAAATGATGGTTTGTTGATTAAGGATTAGGGATTGGGATGTTTGATTGGAGTGGATAATAGATGAGGGATGATTGATGTTGGATTTGACTTTAGATTTGATTTGGATGAAATTGATCAAATGGACGAAGGAATGGGATTAAGATGATGATAATGAATTGGATTAAGGATGATGAGGATGTTGAGTGGTTACAATGTTGGAGACCAAATTTCAATACCTTAGGATGATTTGTTTTGCTTCAAAGAGTGGATGATTCTCTATACTTAAGGTAGACGGGTGACACTTAAGTAATAGAGTTGATTGGATTATTTTTTATACTTAAGGTAGACTAATGACACTTAAGTAATAGAGTTGATTGGTTTGATTTGATTGGATGACTTACTTGAGATAGACTAATTATCTCAAGTGAGTTTGGATAAATGTTGATAATGATCAAATAAGGTCTTGATTTTTGAATGGGCTGATTTGGATTTTGGGTTTTAATAATGGTGTGGATTATTGGGTTAGGTGACTTGGATGGATTAGGCTAATGATAAGGATGATGTGGGACAACCAAGTGGGATAACTTGGATTGATGATTAAGTTGAATTAGGGTTTGATTAGGATGTGATTGCATAAATAATAGGGAGAGATTGGTAGTTTGACTTGGGGAATATCAAACATAATGTAAATGCATAAACACACATGCCAAGCACAATGTTCAAATTTCCTTGCAAGACTAGATGTTATGATTAAGAAAACATTTCCATACACAACAACAAGCCATAATGATTAATCAGGTAGGGTATGGTTGATAAGTCTTAAGCTAGGCTACACAAGGGTTAACTAAGGGTGTCCCCAATATACACAAGTTACGAGGGGTCCAAATCTGTGAACACTAGCCCATTGAAGGGATGTGACATAACCGTAAGAAAATACCACTTCACCTTATGTCTGAAATCACCCACAGCCATGAGGTTGTCCCAATGACTACATAGCTAGATTGAGGTATAGCTTTTGCTCTCTCCCCTTTGATATACCCTGCCAGAACATGTGGTTGTGGTCATCCCTAGGGGTGATGAAATATGTTGTGCCTTGCACACATGCCCCATTTTACCAAATGGAGACCCCCTCTTTTGCTCTGGCTTGAAGTCTCAACCTTTCTGCCTTATGATGATGAGAAGGTGAAATTGTGCTTAGAATGTAGGATTTGCTTCAAATTTGATTTCTTGGCATGTTTGCAGTGATTTGATGTCATACATGATTGATTTGGAAGTTTCTTGAGTGGTCTTGTGCTTGAGAAATAGCCATTTGTTTCCTTTTGAATGAAAATTGGGTGTTACTGTATTTTGCTCCAAAATCCCATGTCACCGGATATTGCCCTTAAGATTACTTTTGCAGGTTGTGTCATGTTGAAGTTCTTAGTTTCCATATCTTACAGTTGCAAAATTGTGTCAAATTCCACTAGATTTCACTAAGGGGTCCATGTGTTTTCACCTTGATACATGTTCCAGAAGCCCTGATTTGGCTAAGTCTGAAACCTTGAAAATCCTGAAAAATGGCTAAGTTTGAAATCTGGTGGAACCACAAAATTTTAGAATCTGCATATGAAATCCTATGGATCTAGAACCTATCTCAAACATCCTGAAAGTATATTTAAAAATATTTAAAGTATCTAAACTTATACTTAAATATATTTTTAAATATACTTTCACCCTGGCCAATTCAAAATCTAGCGCTAAAAATGACCCCAACTGCAAAAAGTGCTAAAACAGCCTCTACTGACCTTTGTGGTAAAAACCCACTTCACAGACTTGCGCTGAAATGGCCTTCCACTGACTTAAGTTGTACAGGTCAGTCGGTGCTAAAACCCATGCTAGTCAGTTGCATTGAAAATCCCCACCGACTAAGCCTTTTATGTTTTGCGCTAAAAATCGACCTTACCGACTTGAACTACAATCCACCCCGACCGACCTTATGAGATGCTATTAGTCATTTCGAGCCCAAACTCGTGCATGTCGGTGGCACCCAAAAGTAGTGCAAAAGTATTTTGTGCTAAAAATGAACCTCTCCAACCTACGCTAGAATTGTATTGCACCGACTTTTAGTCGGTAGACCCCAAAATCCCCGCTAGGTCGGTAAACCCCAAAATCAGCGCTTTTTGGTATTTTGGCCCAAAAATTGAGTTTTTCATGGTACAACTTGGATTTTATTGATGGATTTGAATTGTATATCTATTTATCATATCATGATGAACATTTTATCAATTTTGTGTGGATTTTTGGCATGTTTTATGATAATTAATGCCACTGCACATGAAAGGTGGTTGACCCCCAAAAATTCCACTTTTTACAGAAAATGCTAGAAAAACATGAAATAAAAGTCTGCAAATAGATTCTGTTGACCCAAAAAACTTCCCTAATCATCATATTGGCCAAATGGGTACTCAAAAATGATGAAAAAGGCAGAAAATCATGTGAAAATCATTAGATTTAAGAGGTTGTTTATAAGAAGGTGACATTGACAATGAGCTATTTTTGACTGATCCATGACTGCAAATGGACATGTTTTGATCCAAATTGATGGAAAATGACTTCTTTATGATGAAATTGATGCTTGGTCTTATTTATTGTAGGTCTAAGAGCACAAAGGAGCCAACTAGAGTCGTCTTGGAAGGATGAACATACAGAGGTACCCTGCTGATCCAGAGATGCAGAATTGACATTCTATCAACCAAATTGCTGCTGCACATGCAAAAAGAAGTACGATGTCCAAGATGATGAAGATGAGCTACAAGTGCTAAAGATATAAAAGATCGAGTCTACTTCATTGTTGTTCTTCCAGATCCAGTGCAATGTCCTAGTGATCCAGTCTGGGGGTCATAACTCCTAGCTATTTTATCAAAATTTAAACTTCTTAGACTCGTTGGAAAGATAAACTAACTATCTAGTTTGAGCTACCCAAAGTTTTGAGCCCCAATTCTGCTTCGAAGGCCTCCGAAAATGCAATTTACTATGATGTATAAAATACCAAAAATTATATTTTTCATATTTTCCCAAAAATACCACTCAAATGACCATCGATTGGATCACTAAGATATGCATATAGCTGTTCTGGCAGTCTAATCATCAAGAATCAATCCAACAAGCTTCTAGTTGGATACACTTTCACCAAAAATGTGCCACATACACCTCTTGATCCAGTCAGCACTTGGAATCTCATGAATCTACATCAGCTCATATTTTCAAGTATCATGTGACTCTATTTTGGCTTCATTAGGCCTTGAAAATTGACTTTTTATCATGTATAACTAAATGGGTATCCATTTTGTCCAGATTCAATGTATTTACAAGCTGTATTTTGTCTTTTTCCTACAAGACAAAGGCAAATTTGAAAATGTAATAAACTAATGTATCTCATTAAATGCCATGTAATCTAGACCGTTGGTGCCGAGTTAATGTCCACCATCCATTGAAAAACTTGGTATGGTGCCTTGTCTATAAAAGGGCAATCCTTTTCTCTTAGTTGTAAGAGAGATTTGATGCCGAATTGTTGACGCTATACCATTTGAAGTAATACAAAGCAAGTTTCTGCAGTAATTCTGAGAATTTGTGTATTGTGTTTCTTACTTGGTTTTCATGGTTCACTTCTTGCTCTCCCATAGCTAGTTAGTTGTGCTTTTATAATATTTATGGTTTGCTGAAAGTATTTGATGAATACTCTAAGTCCATACTTTTAGTTATTTGTTGATGGTAGATAGCTGAGTAAAGTTAGTCTAGGTTGATGACTTGTGCTACAGTTCAATTGCATTTCACAAGTTAAGTTGCACCATTTATTGGGTATTTAACAAATGAATGTAATCTAAAAATCTGTTGACTTTCATTGAAGATAGCACCATTTTCTACAGCATTGTAACATCCATTTCAGTTTGGTAACTCAGAAAACTAGTTAATTTTTGGAGTATTTCTCTACTGAAAGTAAAACATGCACATTGTGAATGTCACTTAGGATTTCTCTAAAACCTTATACCTTTTACATTTTCTTTGAAAACCATCATTAGATTAGGAATTTCAGTAGCATTTTACATTGTTTATCAGCTATAATCTTGAAGGGTTTAAGTGTATCTGCTATTCCAACTCAAAGATCTATAGATTGCATGTAAGACCCCCTTGTTGGCACAGCTAGACAATCCACTGAAGTTATTGCACGCAAGCTAAGACCTAGCTGTATTATCCTTGGAGTAGTCTTACCTAGGGTAGGATACTTTTCAAGAGTGGTGTGAAACTAGTAATCACACCTACGTTGTTGCATGCTAAAACCACCATCAACAGAATTGTCGCTAGAGGGAGGGCAGAACAGAGATTATGATGCAGGCTTTCAGTTTTGTTGGTTCATTACACATGCTGGAATGAATTGACTATTTAGAGATTTAGTTCTAATGGGTACCCAGAAGGGTTTCAATCATGAGACTCCTTCATTCTTCAGAACACTGTCATAGTAGTCATATCATGAAGAGAACTTCCAAGTGAATATCCCACTTTTCAAAGAATTGCTAGATAGGCAAATTGGGGTGAAATATCCTCCATTAACACTGCTTGATTTTATCTCACCTCAGGTCTGCACTGTGCATCTTGGAGAATTGCATGACAAGATTGATTGTTTGACCTTCCTCCAAAGATTGGATCTGCACTTAAAAGGACTACTCCCTATCTTTGAGATTTACAAGCTTAAAGTGGGATATAGGTCTAACAGACATATTCAGAACAAGATGACACATAGAGGAGCTATAACATGAATGAATGCCAATGCATATGATCATGTCTTAGTTGAATGCATCTAAAGAGTGGAGTCTGCAAAGGAAAGAAATCCACCATTCAGAATTGATCATGGTCAACAAGGCAATCTACACATTGGAGAAATTGAAGTCCCTCAAGTTGTTCATCAAAATACATACTGAGATGATGAGAGCAGGCAATGCAAGTGGTTTGCAGGTCACCCAACTAATGAATATGAGGTCCCTGCTTGGATAAAGCTTGGTTTTCAACCACTGGATCTAGACTATTCAGTCATAGAATATGTTGTCCCAGCATGGCAAAAATCTGATTTTCAGTCATAGGACAGTGAACAGAGCAATGCACAAGATTAGATTTCTACTACAAAGAATGTGGACAAGACAGATGATAAATCAGACTTGATGAACAGTCATGTTGAAGATGTAGATCAACAATCAAATGTTTCACAGACATCAAGTCCTATGACTGAATTTGCTGCTACAGAGGTACATAACAATAGTCCCTTGTAGGTGAATGATAATTCTGAGTTGGAACCGCAGTTAGATCAGATCAGATGTGTGCAAGAACATGTGAAAATTAGTCCTCCAGATGAAGGATAGTCATGGACAACAATGCAAAAAATTATTTCAGTTGACATATCTAAGCTACAATCGAATTATTCAGAGAAAAGTGATCAAGTTCTTGACTGTATCAGCCTAGTAAATCATCATGATTAGCCATATCAGGTTGATATAATTGCTACAGAAGGGTCTCTAGCTAAGTTAGATGAACAAAATCAGGATAGTACACCACTTCAAAGTAACATTGACATCAAGAATCTACTTATAGAGGAAAAAGGAGACCATGTTGCTACTACAGACAATGAAATTTTAATTTCATATCAGCCAATGACTGAAATACAAGGATTGCTAATCATTGCAGAGGGAGTTTCTTCATAGCATATCACTGATTTTGGTGAAATAGATTCAAGTATATCATATTTTCATTAGACTGATTCTATTCATACTTGCATGAAGGAAGAGCCCCACATGGTTGATGCTGGCCTACTGATGACAACTAAAAGTAGACATCTACAATCTAAAAATAAAAATCAAACTATCCTGCAAAGTGATGGCTTGGAAGCATTTTCATGTCAATCACTTGATCACATCATTGAGTTGGTGTCAACAATGAGCAAGGATATGTTATTACATGGAAATTCACCACACATGTTAGACTTTGCTTCGACTGTTCATGCATATTTCATCCAGATGATCCACATTCTGAAGGAGGTTGTCCAGACTTCCTGTTTGCTTGGGAGATTTCCATAGCATTCAATGATCTGGAGGTACCTGATGCATAAGACATGATCCACCACGAGCTGAGTCCCCCTAAAGATAAGAAGGTATTTGGTGCAATGCAAGAAGGTGTTGAACTCACATCTCCGATCATTAGTATTGCAAATCAGGTTGTATCTTCCCTTTCTTCACTCAGTTCCAATTATCAATTTGATTATGGTGATTTAGGTAAGACAACTTGCATTTGGATTGATCATGGCCCTAATGAATTGCCCCAATTGCTGATCTCATGTGACTGGTACCTTGAACATGAGCCTAGCTTGCCCATACCCTACTTTTTAGAGTACAAAGATGAATTTTCCAGACTTAGGACACTGACTTGCACCTTGTTACTTCTGCATGTCCTAAGAAATAAGTCATGGGGTAGTGTAAATACCTATTGTCCAAGATCTTTGTACCTAGTCTTGCTTGTTTCTAGTCAGGTTTTAGTTAGTTTCTTGTTGTTCTAGTTTAGTTTATGCTTTCTACTTTTGCTTTTCCTTGGCTGTAGGTAGTTAATTGTTAGTTGTTGCTTTCTTCCTATTTTTCTTAGGTCAGAGTAGTTTGCTTTGCTTAGGTTAGTTGCGTGTTTGCTTTGCTTTTCGCTTCTGTGCTTGCTTTGCTTGGGTTCTCCATTTATCGAATGTGGTGGCAGTTGTGTAGACCTGCAAGTGATTCTTTGTTGGGTAAGTAATTGGGAATATTTCTTTGAGAAGCCAAGGTTTTCTCTTAGGTCTTCCTGTGGGTTCCACTATTATACCAAGGAGTATGATGTTTGTTCATTGGAAAGGAGTCATTAATTTGTGTACTTGAGGTATTTTCTAACCATATATCTCTCACACTTTAAACAATCATGAGGTAGCTAAGTATGTCTGGGTGATCGCATGTTAAGTGAAGAATTTGGATCCCCAATTTTACCACCAACTCCAGTTCTACCAATACAGATGAGAGTGGCAAGTGGGACTAAGTACTACTAGCCTACTGGGTAAAAATAAAAGGTGTTTTTCAACACCAGACCCACTACAAAGTATCAATATAAAGATTATCATTTAAAGACTCTCACATGAAGACTATCATCAGAAGATTATCAGCATCAAATATCATTACATCAGAAATATTGCTGAAAAATCACTATTTGCTGGTCTTAAGGCTCATCACATCTCAACATTAGAGCATTCTCTTGGTGGTAAAATGATCCCAACTTCATAGCTTATCGTGAAGGATCTTGTATGAACTTGGTTGCCAAGGGATGGGAATGAATGCAATTGCACAGACTCAGGTTTTTAGGATATGGATGGTTGTACTGGTTAGTGGTCTTTGATTCTTTGATAGAATATCATGTTATTGTTGTCTAGCATGTGGGAAACACAGAGATTCTGGGTTCGAAATTGACGTTTATCTTTGAAATTCTCTAGAGCATTTCCCAGCAGAGTCATCATTTGTTGTGCCTTGCACACATGCCCCATTTTGCTAAATGGAGACCCCCTCTTTTGCTCTGGCTTGCAGTTTCAACCTTTCTGCCTTATAATGATGAGAAGGTGAAATTGTGCTTAGAATGTAGGATTTGCTTCAAATTTGAGTTCTTGGCATGTTTGTAGTGATTTGATGTCATACATGATTGATTTGGAAGTGTCTTGAGTGGTATTGTGCTTGAGAAATATCTATTTGTTTCCTTTTGTGCTAAAATTGGGTGTTACTGTATTTTGCTCCAAAATCCCATGTCACTGGATATTGCCCTTGAGATTGCTTTTGCAGAATGTGTCATGTTTAAGTTCTTAGTTTCCAAATCTTATAGTTGCAAAATCATGTCAAATTCCACTAGATTTCACTAAGGGGTCCATGTGTTTTCACCCTGATACATGTTCCTGAAGCCTTGATTTGGCTAAGTCTGAAACTTTGAAAATCCTAAAAAATGGCTAAGTCTAAAATCTGGTGGAACCACAAAATTCTAGAATCTGCATATGAAATCCTATGGATCTGGAACCTATCTCAAACATCCTGAAAGTATATTTAAAAATATTTAAAGTATCTAAACTTATACTTAAATATATTTTTAAATATACTTTCACCCTGGCTAATTCAAAATCTAGCGCTAAAAGTGACCCCAACTGCAAAAGGCGCTAAAAACAGCCTCTACCGACCTTTGCAGTAAAAACCCACTTCGTAGACTTGTGCTGAAATGGCCTTCCACCGACTTAAGTCGTGCAAGTCGGTCAGTGCTAAAACCCATGCTAGTCAGTTGCATTGAAAATCCCCACCGACTAAGCCTTTTATGTTTTGCTCTAAAAATTGACCTTATCGACTTGCACTACAATCAACCCCGACGGACCTTATGAGATGCTATTAGTCGGTCTGAGCCCAAACTTGCGCAAGTTAGTGGCACCCAAAAGTAGCGCAAAAGTATTTTGCACTAAAAATGAACCTCTCCGACCTGCACTAGAATTGCATTGCATTGACTTTTAGTCGGTAGACCCCAAAATCCCCGCTAGGTCGATAAACCCCAAAATCAGCGCTTTTTGGTATTTTGGCCCAAAAATTGAGTTTTTCAAGGTACAACTTGGATTTTATTGATGGATTTGAATTGCATATCTATTTTTCATATCATGATAAATATTTTATCAATTTTGTGTGGATTTTTGGCATGTTTTACGATAATGAATGCCACTGCACATGAAAGGTCGGTCACCCCCAAAAATCTTGCTTTTTTACAGAAAATGCTAGAAAAACATGAAATAAAAGTCTGTAAATGGATTCTATTGACCCCAAAAACTTCCCTAATAATCATATTGGCCAAATGGATACTCAAAAATGATGAAAAATGTAGAAAATCATGTGAAAATCACTAGATTTAAGAGGTTGTTTATAAGAAGGTGACATTAACAATGAGTTATTTTTTATTGATCCATGACTGCAATTGGACATGTTTTGATCCAAATTGATGGAAAACAACTTGTTTATGATGACAGTGATGCTTGATCTTATTTATTTTAGGTCTAAGAGCACAAAGGAGCCAACTGGAGCCATCTTGGAAGGATGAACATACAAAGGTACCCTGCTGATCTAGAGATGCAGAGTTGACATTCTATCAACCAAATTGTTGCTACACATGCAAAAGGAAGTAAGTATGATGTCCAAGATGATGAAGATGAGCTACAAGAGCTAAAGATATAAAAGATTGAGTCTACTTCATTGTTGTTCTTGCAGATCCAGTCCAATGTCCTAGTGATCCAGTCCAGGGGTCATAACTCCTAGCTATTTTATCAGAATTTAAACTTCTTGGACTCGTTGGAAAGATAAACTGATTATCTAGTTTGAGCTACCCAAATTTTTGAGCCCCCATTTTGCTCTGAAGGCCTCTAAAAATGTAATTTACTACAATGTAGAAAATACCAAAAATTATATTTTTGATATTTTCCCAAAAATACCACTCAAATGACCATCGACTAGATCACCAAGACATGCATACAACTGTTCCAGCAGTCCAGTCATCAAGAAATAGTCCAACAAGCTTCTAGTTGGATACACTTTCACCAAAAATGTGCCGCATACACTTCTTGATCTAGTCAGCACTTGGAATCTCGTGAATCTACATCAGCTCATATTTTCAAGTGTCATGTGACTCTATTTTGGCTTCATTAGGCCTTGAAAATTGACTTTTTATCATGTACAACTAAATGGGTATCCATTTTGTCTAGATTCAATGTATTTGCAAGCTATATTTTGTCTTTTTCCTACAAGACAAAGGAAAATAAAAAAATGTAACAAATTGATGTATCTCATTAAATGCAATGTAATCTGAACCATTGGTGCCGAGTTAATCTCCACCGTCCATTGAAAAACTTGGTATGGTGCCTTGTCTATAAAAGGGCCATCCTTTTCTCTCATTTGTAAGAGAGATTTGATGCCGAATTGTTGACGCTATACCATTTGAAGTAATACAAAGCAAGTTTCTGCAGTAATTCTGAGAATTTGTGTATTGTGTTTCTTACTTGGTTTTCATGGTTCGCTTCTTGCTCTCCCATAGCTAGTTAGTTGTGCTTTTATAATGTTTATGGTATGCTGAAAGTATTTGATGAATACTCTAAGTCCATACTTTTAATTATTTGCTGATGGTAGATAGCTGTGTAAAGTTAGTCTAGGTTGATCACTTGTGCTAAAGTTCAATTGCATTTCACAAGTTGTGATATTTATTGGGTAGTTAACAAATGAATGTAATTTGAAAATCTGTTGACTTCCATTGAAGATAGCACCATTTTCTGCAGCACAATAACACCCATTTTAGTTTGGTAACTCAGAAAACTAGTTAATTTTTGGAGTATTTGTCTACTGAAAGTAAAAAATGCACATTGTGAATGTCACTTAGGATTTCTCGAAAACCCTATACCTTTTGCATTTTCTTTGAAAACCATCATTAGATTAGGAATTTTAGCAGCATTTTACATTGTTTATCAGCTATAATCTTGAAGGGTTTATGTCTATCTACTATTCCAACTTGAAGATCTATAGATTACATGTAAGACCCCTTTGTTGGCAGAGCTAGACAATCCACTGAAGTTATTCCACGCAAGCTAAGACCTTGCTATATTATCCTTGGAGTAGTCTTACCTAGGGTAGGATACTTTTCAAGAGAGGTGTGAAACCAACAATCACACTTGCGTTGCTGCATGCTAAAACCACCATCAACAAAATCCCCTAGCAGGCCTCCTAGATAGGGATTCACAAATCACAGTTGTTAATTAACCTTTAGAAATGAAATGTGTGATAAGAAGACAAATGAAAGAAATGGTTCTTTTTAGATCCAAATCCAAGTGTATAGGAAGATAGTTGTTTGTTTTAGCCCAATTTCAATGATGTGATAGAAAACAAGATTAATTTTTAAGCCCAAGTCAAAGTGTGAAGGAAAGTAATGTTTAGAGATGAGAGATGGATTGATTGTACCTAATTTATTTTCATCCTTAGATATGCTATGTCCCTTGCTATTCCAGCTCCATAGATGCCCCTAAAAGTCACCAAGACAAGAAGAAAACTGAACTTGCAAGGAAAAGGGGGTTAGGTAAAAAAGAGGCAATATGTTAAAAATATGATATGGACAATCTGATATAGCAAGATATACTGTACAGATAGAATGTACCCAAAATTCTATGCACTTTAAAAAAAAATTGTTGAAAAAGGATCAATTTTACTCAAGTTATGTGCATTTGACGTTTGAAAGGTAGCTAAACTTTGACAAAGAAATTACCTACTAAAATGACAAAATCACTTGATCAAATTGGCACCGTTACAAAGTTCATCAAATTATCTTTCCAATGAGTGTTTGTTGGCAAAAATCTGATGCTGTATGCCCCTGTTATGGCAAAAAGAAGAAAAATGCCTCCTTTGGCATGTTTGAAGAAGATAGGTTTTGTCAGTTGAGCAAAGGTTGACTTTTTTGAATTTAATGTTTTGGCAATTTTTTTTTATCATGTCCTACTAAAGGCAATTTGGTGTTGAAAGTTTGAATAAAATCTCACCCCTTTGGAAATAAAAACCTCAAAATCTAGGGCGTAAGCTATTATGCCAGATATAAAAGCCCTAAATGTTAAAGACACATGATTTAAAGAAAATGTTAGACTATTGAAAGTTTATAACAACCGACTATCAAATTAACAGATGCTAAGATAAAAACCCTAAATGTTCATGATGCGCCTAAAATGCCAACCAACTTTTCACCACCCATAGGTACAATGTCGACAGGGTTTTAAATAATCGACAAGGGCTCAAACTTCAACATGGACCTAAATTGTGGAGAGTTCAATGGAGAATGAGTAGCCACAGAGTTGTTGTTTGGTGGCAACAAGAATACTAGATGGTGACTTACGTTTAATGGTAGGGATGGTGACTGATGGGTGATCACTGGTCAGTCGACAGGGGAAAGTCGCTTTAAGCATGGTGACTAAAAGTGGTGACCAAAAGATTAAGAGGTGGTAGGCTTTGTGTTAAAGTGTGGTGACCTCTATAAAGGCAACTTGATCTTGGTAGTGACTGTATGTTAGAGGGTGGCGACCAGTGCAGGTAAGTGTCGACCATATTTTCTAAACGATAACACTCGATTGTTAATTTTGAAAGGACAAAGGGGGGTTGAGGATACTGTTAAGGGTGGTCAGTAGAGATTTCTTATGCAGAAAAGGTCGACAGTCGACAGTGAGGTGGAGCCCAGAGGTCGACTAGGGTTTTAAAACTACAAAAAATGAGATTTCACCTACAAAAAAAAAGTAAACAACCCCCACAACATCATACAAGATTATGCGATACTAAGATCAGACCCCAACAACAGACCTGTGTTGTACAAATCCATATGGATCCATACAGTATGGTTGCAAAATAAAAAAAATTCAAATTTTTACAAAAATTTCAAGGTGACTAAACCCTAGCAAATTTATAGTCAAAAAGCATGGAAACAACCTCCTCGATGAGATAGCACAGTCAGTTTGAGCCCAAGAGGTCTCCTATGATAGATCCTCTGCAAAACTTGACAACGGCGATTAGAAAAACATAATTTTTTTACCAGAAAAACTTGCAAAAACATAAAATTTGATCAGGATAAGTGGGTCCCACCGGGCGTGCTAGAATGTAAACGAGAAATTTGGACAAACTGAAGGATAAAACAATAAATGTATTACCTTTGACCAAACCTTTCGAATACCTTAGATATCTTGAATTATAAGTTTATGCATGATTGATCAATATAGCTTGATTTGATGTTGATTGCTCACTTTTGCAGCATAACAATTGGATGAAGATTGATGGAAGAAGATAGATAGAAAATTAGAGGATTGGAAGAATATTTTGATAGAGTAAGGATGTTAGAATAAGATTCAATTCTTCAAATGGCTTGTGAGAGGCCATATTTGTAGACTTTTTGATGTGGAGGGAAGAAGATTTGATTTTAGAGATAAGATTTGATAAGGATTTGATTTTTGCTTTATTTGACAAAAGAGGAAATAAAGCAAGATAAAATAGGATTTAAAAAGATAGAAATAGATTTGATTTTCTGTTTTAAATCTTCAAAAAGGAAATAAATCCTAAAAAAGATGAGAGGGATAAATGGTGAATTATCTAACTAAATAAATTAATTAGATACACATGAGTTTTATTTTGGAAAGAAAGCAAGAAGATATGTTTAAGATTTTATTAATTAAATAAATATTTAATTTATTTAGTTAATCATGGGCAAATGGATAAATGAATGATTAAACAATTTAAAAATAATTGTTTAATTAGAGGGGATAAATGGCCATGAATAATTAAATAAATAAAATTTAATTATAAAATAAGGGATTATGGGATAGAAAGGGGTGAAATTAGTCAAATAAAGAAGATTTATTTAACTAATTAGGTGATGACATGGGTACCTAGGGCAAAACATGCTACAAGATGTAATGTTCAAGAGATGGACATTTTTGGGTGTCTGCAGATAATTTTAGATCGAAAGGAGCTAAGTATGCATGTGTGGGTGCATGAAATAGTCAACTCCATATTAGGGATCAAAAATCATGAGAATTGGAAGAAAAATGAGTGAAAATGAATCTTTTTCAAGTTAGAAACTTGAGTTTTTCTACGGCTGGAAATGTGACAGGGTCACCCAGGGGTCCCCCCTTTCACCAATAGGGTCACCCAGGGGGCGACCCATGGGTGACCCTAGCTAGAGGGCATCTGGGTAGGAGCTGACAGTGGAAGATGGTAGAGGAAAGGGAGGAGAATGAACTTGCCTCTGGGAACAGGTATGTCACATGCAAAAATCCAAATCTCCACTTGCAAAGTAGGGCCTCTCGGTGGGAGATTTGGAAATAATAGGGGGAGATTTGGATTGGTTGAATGAAACTGAAAACTAAAAGTGGGAGATGGCTAGGGGGGACCTCTAGAAGGCTTCTAGGGGGTGGAGAAGATGAAAAACATAGGGGAAAGGTGAAAACTCACCTACAAGATGCATACAAGGCTTAGGAATAGGGTCGCAAGCTCAGAAAACATGAATCGACAAGTGTCACAAAAATGTGAAAAAGTGTTGACAACAAAGAGAGACAAAATAACAAAGGGGAAACAACACAAGACGAAAGAGAAGACATGTCACAAAGAAGTTTTCTACTGAGAGGATGTTATTTCACACTTACATGTACATGACAAGGATTAAAATCATCATAGGGGTCCTCATGGAGGTTGTGCATGATTTTTGTGCTTACAATACCTAAGTATGAAAATCTAAGGACATCTGCAATTGGTAGCCCATCACTTTGCTAAATGTTTCTTACAAAATCATATCTAAGGCTCTTTCTTTGAAATTGTATCACCTTATTCCCTTAATTGTGTATGGATGACAAAGGCTTCTACTCTAGTTTTTGATTAATGAGCATTGTATTTAGTGGTCTCCTATTATTTCTTGTCAACATCATCCTCTTGCCAAAACACCTTGGGTCTAGGTTTTGAGGTTTTTAAGAAGGGAATTAGATCCCTTCCTAATCTTATCAATAGAACTACCAAGAAGTTTCTTTCCTGGCCTGAAGCCAAAGCTAAGTTTTATTTTTCTAATTAGGACTTTGAAACTTTTTAGGTTGTTATTGACTATGTGACCTGAGATGTGATTTAAAAAGTTAGATTTCATAGTTTCAACATATGGTGGAAAGATTGGAAATGGTATACTAATACACCATTTAATAATTACAAGCCTTCAAAGGGCTACTCCTAGATTTCTACTCAACTACCTATGGTTCTTGCTTTAAATTGATGTTGGTTACTTCAGTCCTCTATGCGCATTTGGAAATGTAGATTTTAGATAGTTTGGCGGGTTATTTTAGAGATAAATCTTGCACACTTTGATTGGTGTATTCTTTTCAAGGCCTTCTAGTTGGGTCTAGGTTAACCCATGTTGGAATCATAGATCCAAGATGACCCTTTTATGATCAATAGGAAATGATCAAGCATTTCTTCTAGTTTTGTCCTAGAGCTCAAGCTGCTTGGGCCTAGATTCATGATTTTCTCAGGTATTTCAAACCTAAACCCTTCTCCTAGCACATGATTTTGTTGGGGGATTGGACTTTAATTTCCTCTATATATAACCAAATTTGGTGTGCTTTTAGGGTGGAGATCCTTTTGGGCATTTGGAAGGATAGAAATTCAACATTATTTTTATCTTGTTTTATTGAATATAATTTCTCCTTATAAACTAAACCTATAATTTGTTCTAATTTTCTCATGCAGATTCAAGTGCAAGCCAACAAGTTTGCACTTGAGGAGATGTACCTTCAAGTTCTATTGGATCATTGGGTCAATACCCCATGCATTATGGCTAGAGTCCCTCTCACTTTTGCTTCTAGTAAAATCCATTCTTAGCCTCATGGGTATCATCAAGGGTGCAATCATTTGGCTTGTAGGGATTAGGATGCCCACTCTCATGCTTCACTTCATCCTATGAGGCATTCTAGAGATTGATCCTAGTATGGGTGGTCTCATCCCACTTTCTACAACTTCATTTCTCCATAGGGTCCTAGCTATGGGCTTAGTGGTTGGCCAAATTCTAGCAAATTCCTGTGTCTAACTCTTGCTATTTCTCTTATTCGAGATAATCAATCTCTGCTATGGAACATAAAAAAGATAAAGAGGATAATGATGGTTGGGATATATCTAATGTAACTATAGACTCCACTAATGTAAGGGGAAATATTGATGACCAGGACCTTCCTCCTCATCCTGTTAGTGCTATAGATCTTGCTGCTGAGTGGCTTGTTATTTTTGTTTATGTTCTAGGTTTTCCCCTTTTGGAATTTTGGGTGTGACATCATCTACCCACACTTTTTTTGTGAATATCTGTAATATTATGTAATTAGTAATAAAGATGCTTATTCATCAAAATTATAGGAGAAAATATGATACTGTACCCATTATTTGATCTCCTATCCTTCATAATACTATTGTAGTAGAGTGTGGAAATAAATATTCTTAGAGGAGGAAACAATGACTAAATGTTTTAAATCAGTTTCTTGTCAAAACTACTAATATGGAATTTATGTTCTAGCTATTGCTAAATTTACCATTTGAAGTTATATATCCTAGAAGTCACATAAAGCACAAATGCATTCTTTGTAGAGACACCTACCTTTAAATTTGTGACTAATAACAAGAGGTTTGTTGATTTGTTGAATTATCTTGTTCTACTGGATGGAGGAGTCAAAGATTACACATTGACTTAAGGTTTCGATAGAACAAGTTAGATGTTGTAAGAACCTTCAAAAGTCAAACTAAAATTATTTAACAATATAATTATTTTAAACAAAAAATAATAATGAAATTAATTAAACATGAGATTAATAATCATTACTAAAATAAATTTAGTATAAAATCAGAAAAATGCTTAGTAAGTTTTTATTTATATATTTCCTTCAAAATAGAATATCCAAAGATTCTATTTCTATGAAGAGCTAGAAAACATAGCTTTTGATATACTAATAAGGACCTAGTCCTTTTATTGGGTTCCAAAACTACCATTCCACAATCCTATGGTATATTCTCACCTTTAAGGTAAGGGGGTGTCATCAATAAGGTAAAATAGGGGCTCGTCAACATAATGAGGATGGTGAAAGGTCAATTGATGAGAGTGGATAATCTCTCTTGCACTTTGAGCTCAAATAGACTTGAGAGTGTGTTTGTAGAGGTAATCATTAACAAGAATTGATCGCAATGGAAGGTGAACAAGATGCACCATTGTAGTAAGGTTTGCATAGTATAATTGTGATGCAACTCCCAAGACCTTAGAGGTAATTGATTCTAGGATGATTTGTCTTTTTAGGAGAGGTAAGGTGATCATCACTCTACCTATGTTGCATGTGTCAATTTGGTCACCAATAGATCCAAAACCAACATTCCCCTTCATCCTCATGATCTTTCGCATTTGGTCACAAGTCAAAGGACTCTCCTTTTTCTGTTGACTCTGTTGCTCTTGTAAACCCAATGTCTAATGTTAGTGCTGAGCAGCAGTGGATTGTTCTTTATGAAAAGACTATTTCAACACCCTTGGCTATTAAGGAGTCTATGACTAGTGTTGATATTCCCTTGTTTTCATTGATCTTTACAAGGTCATTGACCCTCAACTCACCTAATAATATTGAGGAGGGCATTGCTCCGATGGCCATCCTTCCATGTTCCGATGATGGATCCTTACCCAGTATTTCAATAGTTGTGGTCTTGTTGGCTTGTCACCCTCCATCTAGTCATGATGATCAATATTGGGAGAAGGATGAACTACTAGTTTTTGACCCTAAGTAGTAGTAGCTTCATATCATTTGTTTAGATATATCTAAGTTGTTTACTTGCTTATTTTATGATCCCTATGTGCTACCTTGATGTGTACTTGTTATTTTCTCTTGGAGTGCCCTTTCTTCACCTATAAGGACATAGATACAAGGGAAATGGAAATGTTTTGACATTTTTCTGTATGTGCTTAAATTCTTCTATTTTTCATAACCTTAGTTTTTCTTGATATTTTGAGGATGATGTGAAGTGTTGAAGCATTTAGGTCTCTTCCATGTTGACCCAAAAAATTTCTTTTACTTTGTTTTCATGTGTCATTCTTTTTATGTTCTCGTTGTTCTACATGATTGGGGATGGTGATATTTTAGTCTTTGTCCTTTCATGATTATCACTCATGATATGTATAATTATACTCACCCCAAGCATGTAGATCCCTTAGTGTTTCTTCATAGATTTTTCTTATTTCTATGATGCTTTAAATGTGCCCTTCCTCCAGGACATTCCTTCTACATCACTTCATACCAGGAACATTTATAGTTTTTCTCCTTGCAACACTCTTTTACTTCTCCCAGAAGCATCTTGCTCCCTACAACACCCCTTTAACCACACCTAGAAGTGTCTTTCTCCCTGTAACAATCCTTTTACGACTTATAGAAGATTCTTGCTCCATCCAACACTTCTTTTACCATGCCAAGAAGCATCTTTCTCCCTACAACACCTCTTTCACTACTCCCAGAAGCATCTGGTTCCTTGTAGCATCCTTCATCACTCCCTAAAGTGTTCACTTTTACCTTTTTTATGGTCCCCTGAGGTGTTTTTATGTTTTATTTTTCTTGTGTGTGTACTATATATTTAAATTATCCCTCTTTCATGTAAATTTAGATCATTTGATTTTCTAACATACTTTTTTTTCAAATTGTATTTAATCTAATCCTTTACCATATAAGATTTACATGTTACTATGGCTTTATAGGGATTGTGGTCTTAATGCTATGGTTTTTGCAAGTTCTAGACTAGGGATTTTATGCTTTCCCTTTAAAGAACCTCTACGATTTCATAGTATCCTTTTCATAATAATATTTCATTTCAAAATTTCATTAATGTACTTTAGCATTCTTAGAACCTTACACTCTTAAACATGCTAATGTGGGGGCATAATGTAACATCCAAAATTGCACACTTTACAATTTCACATTATGTCTTGTGCCTAGATTTATGATCCCATCATGTAGACCCCACCTAAGTCATCTTTCAAACATTAAGTCATTTCAAAAAAATGAATTGATATGTTATTTTTAGGCCCTTTATGAACCTTCATGCTAAATTTGAGATTATTCTCCCCAGATGGGAGCATGATGTGTAGACATCTACATGATACACTAGAATCCCATACCATATTGTGCCAAAATCCATATATTAGGAATGCATGCCACCATCTCGCAATGTTCACTAGCTATTGCAACACCTCCTACAGGCATGCCAAGCTATTCTCAACATGATTCCTCTAGAAGAATTTAAAAAAAAATAGTAAGTGCCTTCAATTACTTGAAATATAGTGAGAAGCAAGTTTTATCTAAAGAAATATACAATAGAATTATAGAAGATAGATAGACATGAAAGATAAATGAGTGTTTGCTTCATAGCTGCAAACCACCTTCAAGCTCTACATTTTGCTAGTTTAGCTTTGAGGTTTAGGCACAAAGTCACGACCACAAGTCGATGTTTCTACATCTTTTTTTGTAGATTCAAATCCAAGGAGCGAATATCGCATACAAGAGACTTAAAAAATAATAAATAAAGGTAATATCAAGTTCATATCTAAGTCTATTGCAATACTAAAGATATCTACAATTGGTGGCTGATCACTCTACTAAATGTCTCTTAAAAAAACATAGCTAAGGCTCTTGCTTTGAAATTGTTCCACCATCTTCCCTTAATTTTATGACTAAAGAAAAATGGCTTCAATAAGTCCAAGTATATTTTGGATAACATCACTATGGTTTGGGAAGACAATGGAGTGAGCTAGACACTCCTAATAGCATGCTATGTTTATCAAGATTGATTTTTCCAAGGCCTATGATCATATTGAATGACCCTTCATTCTTTCCATGCTCTAGGCCCTTGGATTTAGGCCCTACTTTGTGCAATCTATTTAAATTATTACCCCAGATGCCTCTACTTGTGTCATTGTCAAAAAGCACCAATCTAATGCTTTTAGGCTTTTTCAATCTATCTACCAAGGTTTCCCCTTAGCCCTTACTCTCTATATTCTAGTTGTTGAAGGTTTAAGTTATCTTCTAGCTCATTCTATAGATTAGAATTTGGTAAAAGGTATTTCCTTTCCTCATTCCTTAGCTCATCAAGTGTGAATGGTCACTTTGCAAAAGACTCCTTTCACACTCTTCTTGAGGAGGAAGGTAATATTAGGCATGCTTTGCATTACCTTGATATTTTTTATAAGGGTTTGGGTTCCAACATTAAATAGTATAAAACTCAATCTTATAGATAATTCATTCTATCTAAACCTCCTTAAATTGAATATTTTAGGTGGAAATGAATTCATCATGGGGAAATATTTAGATTTTTGGGATTTCTTTTGCATTTCAAGCTTCTCCTTATGCCTTATGCTAGGCTATCATCTCCATAATTAAGAAGAAGGTATTTGATCAGTTGCAGCAAAAATAATAGCTAAGAATAGGGTAAGCTCCAGGGATTAATTGCTCCTAAGTTAGAGACAATGTATAATACCCTATTTGAAGCCCTGAGTACAGCTCAGACTAGTGATCCAGCAAATCTGTCAAAGACAGAAGCATATTCATTTTTGTTAAGTGGACACATCTCCATTTTGGATGGAATGAAGAGTACTTGGGCCTCTGAACTTGTGCAAATAAAAACCATCTTTGTAGACATTCTCAAGTTCATGTAAATAAGACTTAATGATTATTTGTACATATGCTTTAGTATATACAGAATTTTTCGAGGGTTTTGGCTTGCGGACCCCATCCTTTGCCATTGATGTCAAAGGGGGAGTAAAGATTAGTAAAAAATGAGGAATCTAGCTAAGGGGGAGTACCAAAAAGTAGTATGAACAACAGTATGGAGCACAAGCTAAGGGGGAGCTATTCCAACACTTAGTCATTTTTCACCAAGTGTTGCCATCAATTCCAAAGGGGGAGATTATTGGCAAGAGACACTGCTAGGCATGATAAGTGTTGCCATTATGGCAACTAAGATCATCCCAATCATGCACATAACACAATTTATTCATAATGGAAGTCAGATTCAGAATTTGTCTAAGTCTGGATAGTTAAGAACAGAGCAGTAAGAAGGTCTGGTATTTTGGTCTAGATCTCTCTGGTGGAAAGTCATGAGTAGCTGTGGATCTAGGGGAGTCATATGCATTATCAAGATAGCCTAAATATAGATTTTTGTCCTTCGGTGATGAAGGATTCAAAAGATATTAACCTCTAAGTACTGGGTTCCAGTTTGTCTGAGCAGACAAAAGAAGAACAGGCCAACCTTGCAGAAGGTCTTGATTCCAGATGTATGAATGTTGTTTGTTGGACAAATGGTAATGATTAGTGATAGTGATTGACATAAGTGATTTTTTTCAAGAGCAAGTTTTGGTCCGCACCTTAAGTTATGCATAGATCTAGTTGATAGAATAGAGCATTCATAAATATTCTAAGTGTTGTTGTAGCTGACTGGCAAGTGATTGCAAATCAAGATGAGTATATATATAGCTGATTGTTGTGGATAATTTTGGGCATGAGTGGTATATGTGAATAGGGTGTATTTGAGAAGAACAGAAATCCAAAGTATAAATGAAGGAAGAACAGTAAGAAGAGTAGAGAAAAGATGAAATGTGTAAGATCAGTTTTTGTACTTAACCAGAACTAAAATTCTTGCATGGGTAGATGCTATTGATTAGTTCAAATCTCTGTCTTTCTCTTGTAATATTTCCATAGGTAGTGAGCCTCCATTTGAGCAGTGAGCTCTAGACAGTGAGCCCGAATGTATGTGCATTCCCATTTGTAAAAACATTTTTAATAGGGTATTAATCTTTGTGGGTTAACCCCCACCATGGTTTTTCCCTTAATTGGGTTTCCACGTCAAAATCTTGTGTCAAATGTGTTATTTATCTTTTATGTTCATATGTTATTGATTGATGCTGAAATGTTTATATCATTAAATTGATTACAAGTGGAAAATGAAGATTAAAGGTAGAAAAGATTGAACATGTGTGACAACTGATTCACCCCCCCTCTCAGTTGTCCGGACCTAAACCAACAATTTTCTAGATTGCATATCTCAAGGTTTTTGACTTAGTGACTTTAACAGGGGGTACTTGACTTGTTATTTCTTGTTCTTTGCATTATCATGGGGATTTTTCTATCACTAATGTCTAATTTTCAGCTTATGGTGTTCGCTAGTCAAGGAAATCAAACTGAAACTACTAACACATTTTGATGCAGGGTTCCTTTCATTCTCATACATGTGCTTTCTTATCATAGGAACATTTGGTTTTGGTGCACTAAAATGAACATAATCTTGCTATTTTTCACACATTCTTGGGGGCTTAAAATAAATTAGTGTTTGCTTTGTTTGGTGATTGTGTTGGTGTTTTGAGGTGTGTATGCTCTTCCCTCACACGTTATGTGATCTTGGGAATCAAAAGCATCTCTCAACACTTTCATAATCACACCACACATTTGATTTCTAAAGGTCAATGAACATGTGTGAGTGTGACCAAGTAAATGTGTATGCTCTCCCCTCACGTCTTAGTATGAACTTGGGCATCAAAAACATTTATTCGTGTTTCTTTTGTTACCCCTTTAGAGTGGGCCTGCTCTTGAGACATGTCCTCAAGGAGAACTCATTTGTGACCCCAAGCAATACTTTCATCCGGTCCTCTATACAAATTAGGATAAGGCAAAATCCAAGTCCAAACTGGTATGAGCGCTCACCATACAATGCTAGCTCGAAAGGAGGTGTACCTTTGTGTATATTAAAACTCCTAGTAGGGTTAGTCAAAGCCTTTAGTGGCTTGTTGGATGCTTGTGTGGGGTGCTGGTCCCCTAGATATTCACTATGAACCCTTGTTTAGTGGCCAAAAAACCCTCTACTTGCTGGCGTAGAAAGTTAGACCTTTGAAGCCATCCCACATTCTCACAGTTTAAAGCAGAGATAGAAAAGTACCTTAAGATCTACACGTCTTGAGGACTTGGAACTTGGTGTGCCTAAGAAGTGAGTGCACTATAAAGGGGAACCTATGCCACCAAGTGTATGGAGCTATCCACTTTGAGTAAGTGTAGCTGGAGAAATCCAAGTGGGAACTCAGCAAGTAATATCCTTGCCTAGCCTAGGGATTGTGCTTGTTTTCTAAAGTGCTTTCAAAAAATTTGTCACAAATTATGTCAAATAGTGACAAAACTGACTGCCAAGTGTCTTCTATGATTGATGTGTGTGCTTGCTTAATCATCATCCCAAACACCCTAACCATCACACCATTCCAAGTCACACCAACACCTAACCATCATACTTGTCATTCCATGTATCCTAATCCATCATCATCCCAATCAACCCTAATCATCCTAGTCATATTCTATTCACCCTTCCTAATTATTCTACCTCATCACTATCATAGCCTTTACATCACTGCTAATCATTTCACCTTATCCTAAATCATATCCTAATCACCTTTCCTAATCACATCATCCTTCCATTCCACATCATATCTTATCCATCATTCCAACTCATCCTATCGTAATCATATTCCTACTCATATTTTCATCATTCAACCTTCATATCCTAATCACCCTTCTTAGTCACATCATATCCAAGTCACCTCTAATCATATCATCATCGTTCAACCTTCATATCATAATCACCCTCCTAAACCAATTGATTTTATCCTAAACATATCTTCACATCCTAATTACATTATCATCATTCCATGTCATCCTCTTTCTAATCCAATCAACACCATTCCAAGTCAAACCAACATCTAGTCATCCAATCTTGTCATTCAACCTTCATATGCTAATCACATTATCCTAATCACCTATCCTAATCACATTTCATAATCATCATTACACCTCGTCATAATCATGTCCTCTTCACCAATCCTAATCATTCAACCACATCCTAATCATATCCTTATCATATCATAATTCCTAATCATCACACATAATCATAATCCATCCTACTCATCATTCCTAATCATTACACATCGTCTTCCTCATCCAATTAACATCATCCTAACCATCATCCTAATCATTCCACTTCATCCTAATCAATCATATCCTATTCATTATCACTAATCACTACACTTCATCCTAATCATCATCCTACTCATCCCTAATCATTCTATATAATACCCTAATCATATCCAAGTCACCATAATTCAAACCTTAATCACCCCTTGTCACCTTCATCCTAATCAAATCCCAATCAAATCCTAATCATTGCATTTCATCATCCTTTCCATTCGAATCCAATCAATTTCATATTATCATTCCACATCATATCACTATCATATATCCTAAATATATCCAAGTTATCATCATCATTCTCCTAATCATATTCAAGTCATCCCAATCCAATCCTAATCATACACTCACCATTCATTCATAATCCATTCAACTTCATCACAATCATCCAAGTCATCTAATCCTATCTCTACACCCTAATCATCTTCATTCATAATCCAATCAACTTCTTCCTAATCCATCCAAGCCCTCTAGTCTCATCGCTGCACATCACCATCTTCATTCCTAATCCAATCCATTTCATCCTAATCATTCCCAATCACAACACACCACAACCATAGGGAAACCTTTGAGTATCTACTCTCCCTATCGAATCTGATTGCAACTGTGTCAAAACCTTATAGACCTATTGGTTCTATTCACCCACTACATATTCAACTTCATTCCACTACATATTCAAATTCATTCCACTACATATTCATTTTCATTCAACCCTTGACATCTATAGAGGACCCTAAACATAGTCTTCCTAAGGTTGAAACATAGGGAGAAAATGTCGAAGCTTGACTACATCACAAGTATAAATCTGGACCAAGAGACCTTGATATCTTTTTCAAATCAATCACAACTTGGGCTTAATACTCCATGGCTAGTTTAAGTCCATCCTTACAAGTGAATTCTGAAACTCACGGGTTCACTTTAATCAATCACTTCATCCACACCTAAAGGTCTCGACAAAACCAATTTGTGCTTTGAAAGGTCATTAGTAGATGAGAGTACCCTCTTGGAGGTAGACTTTTCAAAGACTTATATCATTAGCCTCTATCATAGTCTAGGCCTCATCACCTTGTATTCTCATCTCCATAGCATCCCACAATCCACAAGTCTCATTTAGTAGAGACAGGGTTGCAAAAAGAAGAGAAAGGGAATAAATCCTCCTAGTCATCCCTCATTCTAAACATTCTAAACATTCCTTCCAACACATCGTCCAATCAACATCATTCTAATCATATGCCAATCAATTTTCATCCTAATCATTATTCTTGTCATTCAACATCATCATAATCACATTCTACTCATATCTTCAGCATTCAACCTTCACATCCTAATCACCCTTTCTAATCACATCATTCAATCAAATTCATCCTAATCACCTCACCCCTAATCATTTCCAAGTCATTCTAATCACAACCCTAACCATACCCTATTCATCCCTAATCACCTATCTAATCATCTAATCAATCCCATACTCTATCACATTCCTAGTCACTCCACATCATCACCCTAATCCTAGTCAAGCACTTGTCAACATGGCCCTAATCCCACAAGATGACATACAACAATAAGAAGACATGTGTCATTCCATGCCAATCCTATAGAACAAGGTTCTAGCACCTCAAGCCTATCCAAAAGATTATCCAAGCCCACCTTGGCAACAAGACAAAATACCTTTAAATTCTCATGCCATCTTTGACAAGGGGAACATACTAGTCTACCTCATCCATCCTATAAGTACATTCTATCACCGCTCCACCTAATGCTAATCACAAGTCCACATCATCTACCCTCATTGTCCATCCACTATATTATCCTTCTGCCGATACACTTGAAAAGGATGTGATACATTGGCTACTACAAAGGGATAGATCATCCCCATGTCAAACACCCATTCATGAGCCTATCAAAGAACCTTTCAATACCATGTCCATCCCTTCAACCCGATCATGTGGTCCCAAACATATTGACCCTATTGAAGAGTCCTCCACATTCACTTCCATTCAAAGACAAAAAGCCATGTCAAGAGCATAATCTTAAGCATGAGGAAACATTACCTCTTATCTGCATCAAGATCAAACCCCTTTCATTCTACCCATCCATAACACACATTATTCGATTCATGATCAAACTCCAATTTATGATCAAGATGTTATATGGAGCCTAATCATACTCAGAGGTTAAATTTATCCCACTTTTATCAGCGCGGTTTCCCCCCATATTGTTTAATGGGGTCAAGGGGTAGCGCCCCTTGTGGGGGTTTGTGGGCAACACCCACAAGACGAGGTCAAGGGGCAATGCGCCTAGCGTGCTCCCTATTGCGATACAGGGCAGGGTCAAGGGGTAACCCCCTGAAACCTCAAATAGTTTTTATTATTTTATAAAGGCGTCAGGAGTTTTTTTTTCTATTGGATGACATTAAAAAAACCTTATTTTTTTAACTAACATAAGGCTTGATAAAAGCAGCTAAGGGTTAGAGTTTTTGTTGACATTGTATTGTAGCATTTTGCAGTGGTATTAAGTTGCAAGGATTGCTGGTTGTAATTGGTTTGATTTACTGGATAATAATATTGGACCCTCTGTTGGTGGATATAGCCTTGGCTTGGGTGAACCACGTTAAAACTTGTCTCTCGTTGTTATTATTTATGTGTATTTCCATTCCTCTATTTAATATTTATTTGCATTCAATTGATATCTTCTATATAAAACTCCTAACAAGTGGTATTAGAGTGGGTTGTGTTTGATTATCATCTATGGGAAGGTCTCATGGTTGAGTGGGAGTAATGGCAGACAAGGGTAAATTGAAGGTAGATAAATTCAATGGGCAAAACTATCAATTATGGAAGATGCAGATGGAGGATTATCTCTATCAGAAGGATTTATGGAGGCCATTGGAAGGAATAGCCAAGAAACTAGCAACAATGATTGATGAGGATTAGAATCTTCTAGACAGAAAGGCACTGGGAACCATTTGGTTGTGCCTAGCACCATCGGTGGCATTCAATATAATGAAAGTGAAGACAATAGATGAACTGATGAAAGCTTTGGCTAAATTGTATGAAAAAACCTCAGCCTCAAATAAGGTATTTCTCATGAAGCATTTGTTTAATCTGAAAATGATTGAAGGTGGATCTGTGACAGATCATTTAAATGAGTTTAACACGATTACTAGTCAACTAACTTTTGTAGAAGTGAAATTTGATGAAGAGGTGAGGGCTCTCTTGATATTATGTTCTTTGCCAAAAAGATGGAATAGCTTGGTAATGGCTATAAGTAACTCTCTCTCTAGTTTAAATACTTTGAAATTTGATGATGTTGTTGGTGTTATCCTTAGTGAAGAAATGCAATGGAAAATATCAGGAGGGTCCATATCAGGTAGTGTTTTGAATACAGAAAGGAGGGGTAGATCAAAGGAGAGAGGAAAAGGTTCTGGAGGTCATGGGAAGTCATGAGGAAAATCAAAGGACAAGAGGTCCCAATCTAGAGGATAGAAGGATTGCTGGTACTATGGGAAACTAGGTCATCTAAAGAAAGATTGGTAGTCTCAGAAGAATAAAGAAGGAGACAAACAAGAAGGCAATAAGGAGGCAAATGTGGTAATTAATAAATTTGAAGATGATGTTTTGATTCTTTCCCTAGATAATGTTGATGATTCATGGGTTTTAGATTCAGAGGCCTCATTTCATGTTATGCCCCATAGAAGTTATTTTCTTGATTATGTCCAAGGGGATTTTGGGATGGTTTATTTGGGAGATAAAGAACCCTATTAGATTGTTGGAAAGGGAAGAATCAAGATTAATTTGTAGAATGGGAATCATTGGCTACTACAAGAGGTAAGGCACATTCCAAGGCTAAGTAGGAATTTAATTTCAGCAGGGCAACTAGCTGATGAAGGTTGCATTGTTACATTTACTAATAAAAATTGGAAGGCTACAAGAGGTAACTTAATAGTAGCAAAAGGTGTGAAAGTAGGTGGGTTCACAGGAAGAGACTGAAACAATTGTTGCAGGTTCTGAGACAACACTGTGGCATAACAGACTTGGGCATATGAGTGAAAAAGGTATGAAGGTACTTCATTCTAAGAAAGTTTTACCAGGTCTAAAATGTATTGATATGGATTTCTGTGAAAGTTGTGTATGGCAAACAAAAGAGAGTCAGTTTTCTTAAGGATGGGAAGCAAAAGAAAGATGAAAAGTTGAAGCTTGTGCATATAGATGTATGGGGACTAGCTTAGGTATCTTCTCTTGGTGGCTCTCGATATTATGTTACATTCATAGATGATGCAACTAGGAAGGTTTGGATTTATTTCCTTAGGCAAAAATCTAATATATTTGAAACATTTAAGAAATGGAGAAGCTTGGTTGAGAATGAGACAGGTAAAAGATTAAAACGTCTCAAATTTGATAATGGTGGTGAGTATTGCAGCAAAGAATTTGAGGATGATTGTTCCTTTAATGTAATTCATAGGCAGAAAACGGTTCTAGGTACTCCACATGAGAATGGAGTGGCTAAGCGCATGAATAGGACAATAATGGAGCATACAAGGACCATGAGATTACATGTTGGGCTGCCTTTAAACATGTGGGTAGAGGCTATCAATGCTGCTATATATTTAATTAACAGAGGTCGTTTAGTTCCTTTGGGTTGTGGTATTCTAGAGGGAGCATGGACAGGTAAGAAGGTGAGTTATTCTTTTCTCAAAACCTTCATATGTGAAGCATTTGCACATGTAGATTTTGAAAATAGAATCAAGCTGGATGCAAAATCAAAAAAGTGTACCTTTGTTGGATATGCCATTGATGAATTTGGTTATAGGTTTTGGGATTTTGAAAATTAGAAAATTGTGAGAAGTAGGGATGTTGTATTCAATGAGAAGGTGTTGTACAAAGATCAGTTACAGTAGCATGAGAAGAAATAAAAGGATTATGAGGTGCTGGATGATACTCTAGAAATGATGTTCCAGTGGTTTCTCATGCTCCTTAATAGAAGCAAGAAATACCACAAACTCCAGTGAATAGTAGATGGTCAACAAGGCTAAGTAGACCTCCTAAAAGGTTTTCTCCCTTTTTGTATTCTATTTTTTTAATAGATGCTGGTGAATTGGAAGGGTATGGTGAAGCTATGAAGGTGGATACAAAGGTTCAGTGGGAGCTTGCAATGAAAGAAGAAATGGACTCCTTGCTGAAAAATCATACTTGGGAATTATCTAAGTTGCCTGTAGGTAAAAAGGCTTTACCAAACAAATGGGTTTATAGGCTAAAAGAGGAAGATGGAGGTAAGAAAATATTTAAAGCCAGGTTAGTTGTAAAAGGATTTGCACAGAAAAAAGGTATTGATTTTGATGAGATTTTTTCTCCAGTTGTTAAGATGACTTCTATTCGTACTATTTTAAGTATTGTGTCTTCTGAAGATTTGCATTTGGAACAACTAGATGTGAAAACTACCTCTCTCCATGGTAATTTAGATGAGATATATATGGAATAGACCCAAGGATTTGAGGTCAATAGTAAGCAAAAACTGGTGTGCAAATTGAAGAAGAGTTTGTATGGCCTGAAACAAGCACCTCGAAAATGATATTTAAAATTTGATAGTTTTATGGCTGAGCAAGGCTACAACTAGTGTAATTCTGACCATTGTGTTTATTTTAAGAGGTTGGATAATGACAGCTACATTATTTTATGTTTATATGTTGATGACATGCTTGTAGCAGGGTCCAACATGGATCACATAAGAGAGTTAAAACAACAGTTAGCACAATCATTTGCTATGAAGGACTTGGGGGCAGCAAAACAAATCCTTGGTATGAAAATGTTAGACTTAGGGCACACAACTGAGAGGGGGGTGAATAAGTTGTGCGAAACTTTCTCCTTTTAAAGACTCGAATCTTCTTTAGTGATTAGCAGAATATTAATCATGAATCATAATGCATTTAAATCAAAAGCAGAAACATATCAACACATAAGACACCAAGATTTTGACGTGGAAAACCTGGTTAAGGGAAAAACCATGGGGTGATTAACCCAAGAATGTATTCTCTATTAGAAGAATAGAAAAGAACAAATGGCACATGCCAATTAGGGCTCACTACCTATAAGAGATACATTGTCTACAAAGAAATAAGTATCACGTTTATGAACTGGAAAATAGCATCTTCACCATGCTTGAATCAGTTCCATTAATGCCCAAAAACTTCTGCTCTACCTTTTGCACTTCTCCTCGCTACCACACACTCATCACCAAAACAACACCCTACAAAAAGACATCACAATCCTTTATTTATACAAGGCATCGACTTAGGAACAATCATCTAAGTTGACAAACACCTACAAGATCATTCGCAAGACGTGTAACACATCCGGTCGGCCAGTCTCAAGAAGAACACCAATATCTGGTGGTTATTCTTCAAAAGCAAACTCTAACTTCAATGCGGACCACCAACATGAACTGGACATGATCCAACGATCATCATAACCTTTCCTGAATCACCAAGAACATCCGTACTTCATCATACTACTAAAATTCTTCTCTCCTTCATCCGGAGCTTCAAGAACACAGTCTATCATCATTGTCACAAATGAATAGGCTCTTCCAGACCTTCAAACCACGAACCAATCTATTTGATACTTCACAGGGACATCCTCAACACTCTGTCAGATCCACAGAATAGGCTAATGTATTACTGGACCTCACCAGACCTATCTGTGTAACTTTGTCACCTCTGGATACCTGTCAGAGCTGGTTCTACTTGAACAACCATAACTTCTTAAGATCTTCATACAGACCTCTAAAAACTTGACTGGAGCATCTCAAGACTTATATCTACAAACCCTTTAAACCGCATCCTCTAATCCTCAACCTATCTTGGACTTTTACCTTGTTGTCATTACTGTTCTTCACTGTTCCTAATTGAGACTAATTTTCTCAATATCCTCAGCACACACCTCATCCAATCCTTCTTATTAATGCAACATGAGTATGTTGACATCAATGACAACACTGGTTAAACCCATACTTGCAACAATCTCCCCCTTTGTCATTGATGGCAACATATGATGTGAAAAACCATCAAGACAAGAACTTCTCCTTACTGTCACAACTCCCCCTATCAACAACAACCATTCACATGTCTTCTCTCCCTTTACTGCTCCCCCTTTGATCAGCAACCACTTATTTTTCACATGTCTTCTCTCCCCCTTTGACATCAATGGCAAAGGGCTCATACTTGCAATTTCACCACCTCAAACTCATACCTGCTGCTCCCCCTGAGTAGCAGCTCCCCAACATCAATCCGGATCACAAGATGTGACTGTGATACTCACTAAACTGATGCACATCAGTACACCTTAGTTCATCACCAGAGGGGCAATAACCCCTAACTTCTCTCTGAGATACTCAAAAGAGTCCTTAGGTAGAGGTTTAGTAAAGATATCTGCAATCTGATCCTTCAAGGGCACATACTCCAATCTAACTTCATCCTTGTTCACTTGCTCTCTTAGAAAGTGAAACTTGATAGATATATGCTTAGTCTTAGAATGCAACATTGGATTCTTAGAAATACTTATTGCACTTGAATTATCACAGAAAATTGTGATAGGCTCTTCATATTCTACTTGAATATCTCTTAGCATCTGCTTCATCCACGGAACTTGAGTGCAACTACCTGCTGCTGCAATGTATTCTACTTCAGTTGTAGACAGGGATATTGCTTCTTGTTTCTTGCTTAGCCAAGAAACCAATCTTTTTCCCAAAAAGAATGCTCCTCCACTTATACTCTTCCTATCATCCACATCTCCTGCCCAATCTGCATCTGTATGTGCATGAAGAGAAAAATTATGATCTCTAGGATACCACAGACCATACTCAACTATTCCTTTTAAGTACCTAAAAATTCTTTTGATTGCCATGACATGAGATTCTCTGGGATCAACCTGGAATCTCACCACAAGACCAACAACTTGCATTATATTTGGTCTAGTTTGAGTGAGATACAATAATCCTCCAATCATTGATCTGTACTTTGTCTGATCTATCTTAGGAGAGTCATCATCTTTGCTCAACTTACATCTAGTTGCCATGGGAGTGTTCATTGGCTTTGAATCTTCCATTCCAAATTTCCTCAACAATTCTTTCACATATTTGGTCTAAGAAATAAAGATTCCTTTCTTTATCTGAGTAATTTGTAGACCCAAGAAGAAATTTATTTCACCGAGCATTAACATCTCAAACTCACTTTTCATTTGATTTGCAAAGGTTTTACACATACTATCTCTTCCTCCAAATATGATATCATCAACAAATACTTCAACAATCAAGATGTTTTCATGATCAATTTTGAAATATAGGTTACTGTCAGTAGTACCTTTGTTGAAACCAATCTTCAAAAGATGTTTGTCCAGTCTTTCATACCAGGCTCTAGGGGCTTGCTTTAGTCCATACAATGCCTTCTTCAATTTGCAGACCATATCACCATGCTCAGATAATTGAAAACCATCTGGTTGTTCAATGTACACTTCTTCTTCTAAGTCACCATTCAAGAAGGCAGACTTGACATCCATCTAATACACATTGAAATCCTTGACGGTAGTAAATACAAGAAATAGTCTGACTGCTTCAGTTCTTACCACCGGAGCAAAGGTTTCTTCAAAATCAATCCCTTCTATTTGTAAGTAGCCTTTACAGACTAATCTGGCTTTATTTCTGATTACTTCACCAACTTCATTTAGTTTGTTCTAGAAGACCCATTTGGTTCCAATCACATTCTTGTTTCTAGGTCTAGGAACAAGATCCCAAGTGTGATTTTTCTCAATTTGTATCAACTCTTCCTCCATTGCTTTGGTCTAGTTTTCATCATTATAGGCTTCATTTATTGTCTTAGGTTCAATCTTTGAAATTAGATAATATTCATCTAAATTTTGAGCAATTTTCCTTCTAGTTTGCACACATTTGCTTTTGTCACCTATGATCTGATCTTCAGAGTGGTTCAGTCTTACATACCTTAGAACTTTGGGAGTTTCTTGCACTTCTGCTTCTTGATCAGGCTCATTCAGACCTATCTCTTCTTCTTAATTTACCAGATCAGTCTGAATCTGACTTTCAAGAGAGGATTGAGCTCCTTGAACCAAAACACCATTCTAATCATCTTCATCATACTCATAAAACCTTGAGAGTTTCTCTATTCCCTCATCAACCTTCACATTTGTGCTTTCTATCATCTTTCTTAGTCTCTTGTTATAACACCGGTATGCTTTGCTTTGAGTGGAGTAACCCAAGAATATTCCTTCATCACTTCTAGCATCAAACTTGCCTAAAACTTCATCTCTTTTGATGTAACACTTGCTGCCAAAGACTCTAAAATATCTTACAGGAGTAATGCCAAACCAGAGTTCATAAGGGGTCTTACCGGTATTGCTTCTGATTTGAACTCAATTAAGAGTATAGATTGCAGTGCTAACAGCTTCTCTCCAATAGATCTGAGGAACATTTACTTCCATTATCATGGTCCTAGATACTTCCTGGATGGTCCGGTTCTTTCTCTCCACTACTCCATTCTGCTATGGAGTCCTAGGAGCAGACAACTGTCTCTTGATTCCATGTTTCTCATAGAACTCTATGAACTCACGGGATGTGAATTCTCCACCTCTATCAGACCTTAGACACTTCAACTTTTATCTTGTTTCATTTTCTACCATAGCCTTGAATATTTTGAATTTCTCAAGAGCTTCTGATTTCTCCTTTAGAAAGGTTACCCACATCATCCGGGAATAGTCATCAATTAACAGCATGAAGTATCTATCACCTTGAATACTCCTAGTTCTTGCCAGACCACAAAGATCAGTGTGAACTAAGTCCAATAATCTGGTAGAAGACAGTTCCTTGCTTTTGAATGTGACTCTGCTCAGCTTACCCAACTGACATTCCTTGCACAAGCTGTTAGTGGGTTTCACCAATTTTGGAAGATCTCTTACAGCCTGAGTATTTCTTATCTTGATGATATTATCAAAATTCACATGACACATTCTCTTATGCCATAACCAACTCTGATCAACTTAAACAAATAAACAACTTTTACTAGTACCAACTAAGTGGAAGATATTACCTTTAGTTTGAGCACCGGATGCAATCTCTGTTCTAGATCTTTCAAAGATTTTTCTATTTCCATCTTTGAATCAGAGATCATAGCTTTTGTCCACCAACTGTCCAACACTGAGAAGATTATGCTTCAAACCTTCAACATACAGTACATTACCAGTTTTGTTTCTTCCATCAAAAGAAATAGTTCCTCTTCCTCTAATTCTACCAGCAGAATTATCACCAAACTTCACCACTCCTCCTTCATACCTTTCCAAGTCTATGAACTTATTTTTGTCACCTGTCATGTGCTGAGAGCAACCACTATCAATGACCCAATCATTTTTTTCTTCAACTTGGGCAGCCAGATCTCTTTGTACAACTTTATGATTGATAGATACATAGGATATTGATTCTTCTTCCTTGATGGCAATAAACACCTATTCACTTTCAGATTTGTTTCCTATCTCTGATTCATCATCTGTTACTCCTTCATTATCATCTTCTTCATGAACATAGTAACAATTCTTTTGGAACCTTGATCTGTTAGGATTTGGCTTTGAAAATCTTTCCAGACATCTTGAGGCAAAATGACCAATCTTATTGCAGTTAAAACAATTAAAAGATAATTTTCCTTCATACTTACTGGATCCTCTTGGCACTATCTTTGCAATGAGGGCTTCAAGTTGAGCAGTTTCTACTTCTTCTTCTTCAAGGTCTTTTCTTGCTTTTTCATACCATGATAGTTTCCTTGATGAGTTATCTCCTGGATCAAATCCTTGTTTACCTTTCACAGAGGCACTGGCTTTGAATGCAGATTCAGTTTTGGGGGGATCATCTCCAAACTCGGTCATTTCAAAAGTAGCCAGTTTGCTAGCCAATTGGTCTCTTGTGACAATGGCATGGGTTCTGAATTCATCAATGGCAGCAACCTTGATTTTGTAAGAGGTAGGAAGGGATCTGAGAATTTTACTAACAATCTCATTTTCATCCAGGACTCCACTAGAATTTCTAATTCCACAAACCAGCTCATTCACTCTTGGCATAAAAGTGGTAATATTTTCATCATCTCTCATCTTCAGTTTTTCAAATTTCCCTTTTAGACTCTATAACCTTGCACATTTAACATATTGGTCTCCTTCATGCAAAAGTTCCAGTTTAATCCAGATCTCATAGGCAGATGGCAGGTCAATAATATTTGAGAGCTCTGAGTCAGTTAATGCGCTTAGAAGAGCCTCTTTGGTCTATAGATTATTTTTAGCATCTGTGATTTTATTTAAGGTTGTCGAACCACCCTGTGGAGGTACATATGCTTTTGTGACCATGGACTAGTACGCCATTCCCATACACTACAAGTGACATTTCATGCGATCTTTCCAAAGAGCAAAGTTGGTTCCATCAAACTTCAGACTATCCTTCTTATATGACAACATCCTAGATCTCCTCAAGTGGTTAAGCTCTTTTTAGAGGAACTTAGCTCTGGTACCAATTGTTAGACTTAGGGCACACAATTGAGAGGGGAGGGGGGTGAATCAATTGTGCAAAACTTTCTCCTTTTAAACACTTGAATCTTCTTTAGTGATAAGCAGAATATTAATCATGAACCATAACGCATTCAAATCAAAAGCAGAAACATATCAACACATAAGACACTAAGATTTTTACGTGGAAAACCCAGTTAAGGGAAAAACCATGGGGTGATTAACCCAATAATGCATTCTCTATTAGAAGAATAGAAAAGAACAAATGGCACATGCCAATTAGGGCTCACTGCCCAAGCACACTACTCACAAGAGGGTTATTGCCTACAAGAGACACACTATCTACAAAAAAATAAGTATCACCTTTATGAACTAGAAAATAGCATCTTCACCATGCTTGAATTAGTTCCATTAAAGCCCAAAAACTTCTGCTCTGTCTTTCGTACTTCTCCTCGCTACCATACACTCATCACCAATACAACACCCTACAAAAAGACTTCACAATCCTTTATTTATACAAGGCATCGACTTAGGAACAATCATCTAAGTCGGCAAACACCTACAAGATCATTCACAAGATGTGTAACACATCTAGTCAGCCAGTCTCAAGAAGAACACCAATATCCGGTGGTTATTCTTCAAAAGCAAACTCTAACTTTAATGCAGACCACCAACATGAACTGGACATGATCCAACAATCATCATAACCTTCCCTGAATCACCAAGAATATCTGCACTTCATCATCCTACTGGAATTCTTCTCTCCTTCATCCGGAGCTTCAAGAACACAGTCTGTCATCACTGTCACAAATGAATAGGCTCTTCCAGACCTTCAAACCATGAACCAATCTATTTGATACTTCACAGGGATGTCCTCAACACTCCCTCAGATCTGCAGAATGGGATAATGCATTACTGGACCTCACTGGACCTATCTGTGTCACTCTATCACCTCTAGACACCTACCAGAGCTGGTTCTACTTGAACAACCATAACTTCTTCAAATCTTCATGCAGACCTCTGAAAACTTGACTGGAGCATCGAAAGGCTTATATCTACAAACCCTTTAAACCGTATCCTTTGATCCTCAACCTATCTTGGACTTTTACCTTGTTTTTATTACTATTTTTCATTGTTCCTGATTGAGACTAATTTTCTCAATATCCTCAGCACATAGCTCATCCAATCCTTCTTATTAATGCAACATGAGTATGTTGACATCAATGACAACACCGGTTAAACCCATACTTGCAACAAAAAATTTGTAGAGATAAGAAGAACAAAAAATTGCCTCTTATCTCAGGTTCATTATGTTGAAAAGGTGTTGCAGAGATTCCATATGGAGAATGCAAAAGCTGTCAACACACCTTTGCCTAGTCATTTGAAATTGACTAAGGAGATGTGTCCTAAGACACAAGAAGAAGAAGAAAAAATGTCCAAGGTACCATATGCTTCAGCTATAGGAAGTTTAATGTATGCCATGGTATGCACGAGACTGGATATTGCATATGATGTAGGAGTTGTAAGTAGGTATATGAGTCATCCCAGATTGGACCATTGGAATGCCGTAAAATAGATTCTCAGATATTTGAGAGGTACATTCAATAAACACTTATGTTTTGGGTGCTCTAATACTGATTTAGTAGGTTATGTAGACTCAGATTTGGCATAGGATATTGATACTAGGTAGAGTACTACTAGTTATGTCTTTACTGTAGGTGGGACAACAGTGAGTTGGATCTCACAGTTGTAAAATGTGGTTGCTTGATCCACCATGGAGGAAGAGTATGTAGCTGCAATAGAGGCAAACAAGGAGATGATATGGCTGCAATCTTTCATAGAAGAATTGGGCAAACAATAGGCTAACAATTATTGTTTACGGATAGCCAAAGTGCCATACATCTTGCAAAGAATTCTACCTTGAATTCAAAGACCAAATACATATAGTTGAGGTATCACTTCATTCTGTTAGTGTAGGATGATGGATAGTTATAGCTGGAAAAGATACATATAGATGAAAATCTAGCAGATATGTTTACGAAGGCAGTGACAAGGGAGAAGATGAGCTCCTCTTTAGCTTCATTTAGTCTTCAAGACTGAAAACAACAAAAAAAAATAGAACAATAGAGTCCAGGGTGCTTATTTCCAGTGGGAGCTATAGGGCCAACGGTGTTATGATTAGTTTCCAAGTGGGAGATGATATGGTGTGGAGTCTTATTAGTCTCCAAGTGGGAGATTATTGTTATATGGACCTTAATCAGACTCAGAGGTTAAATTTACCTCAATTTTATCAGCGTGGTTTCCCCCCATATTATTTAATGGGGTCAAGAGGTAGTGCCCCTTGCAGGGGTTTGGGGGCAGTACCCCCAAGACAGGGTCAAGGGGTAGCATTCCTTGTGGGGTCGAGGGGCAGCGCCCCTGGCGCTCTCCCTATCACGATACAGGGCAGGGTCGAGGGGCAACACCCCCAAAACCTTAAACGGTTTTTATTATTTTATAAAGGCATTAGGAGTTCTTTTTTTCTATTGGATGACATAGAAAAAACCCTATTTTTGTAACTGACATAAGGCTTCATAAAAGCAGCTAAGGGTTAGGGTTTTCGTTGACATTGTATTGTAGCATTTTCCAATGGTATTGAGTTGCAAGGATTGTTGGTTGTAATTGGTTTAATTTACTAGATAATAATATTGGACTCCCTGTTGGTGGATGTAGCCTGGGTTTGGGTGAACCATGCTAAAAGTTGTCTCTCATTGTTATTATTTATGTGTATTTCTATTCCTCTATTCAATCTTTATTTGCATTTAATTGATATCTTCTGCATGTAACTTCTAACACAAGATCCCATCTATGATCAAGAAGACCACAATGATCCACTTAGCCAACTCTATGCATTCTATGGTCAAGAGCTTGCCACCTCACCAATCCATGATCCTACCACTTCCACTTGTCATGATGAGACATGTTCCTCCCAAGAAAACATAGAAGATCAAACTAATAGATTGGATCTCCATGAGCATAATAAAGATCCTAATGGTCCTTCCACATCCACTATCAATCCCACTTCAAGTCCACCATCATATCCTATTGATCTATCTACCTTCATCCATGAATGTTCTTCCTTAGGACAACAACAACCTTTGTCCACCACTTCACATTCTCCATCAAATAATCAACTCAAATCTAGTGTCAAAACTACACCTAGTCCCATTGTCCATCGCATGCTTAAAAATATGAACTACCAAGGTAAAGGCCTAGGCCTTCGTGAACAAGGTATTTTGGAGCCCATCCATGTCAAAGTCCCTCCACACTCATATGGCCTTGGATACACACCTCAAGGTCAACAATCTATTGATGTTGGTACTTCCACCACTCATCCTAAATCAACCACTTTCCATTGCACATCACATCATATTCCCAAAACATATGTTGCCATTCCACCTCCCGCATCCTACAAATGACAAAAGCATGTGACCATACACCTTCCACCATCCTCTTTGCCTCTGCTTCTTCCAACTCTGCATACCCCTCCATCCACTTTACCATCATTGCTTCTGACACCTAACATCCCTATCATCCATAAATCACCTCAATATCCTAGTCATGACTGACAAATGCATACATTATCTAAACAAGGAGTTTCCATTCATTCCACCTGCCACATGGGATTCAAAAATAAACATGTCGATGCCTCCTTTCATAAGGCCAAAAATCGTAAGGAAACTAATGCCTTAGGATATAAATACAAAAATTTAAAGAAAAATACGTTAAAAAATCCATCCAAACCCATACCTTCAAAACAAAATTCAAAAACTAAAATGGTATGGGTCCCTAAGAAAAAATCAAACAAGTCAAATGAGGCATCCACCTCTCAAAAATCCCAACCATCTCCTTCCATCCACTCCATTCAAACATTCCAAAAATCCCACAAGTCAAGAAAAAATCATAAAAATACTAAGTCTATGTGGTTACCCCAAATGCTTACATCACCCATCTCCTAAGCAAACATCACCATTGCTTCCTACAACACCTTCCACAACATTCACACATACCTCTATCTCCCCATCATTCCACTATTATCCTACATATTTCAACCATCATCTCCCTATGGTCCATGCTTTTTCATAAGCCTTCCATCCATCCTTTTGCATAAACCCTACATAATCCACATCATAATCCACTATTGTCTCTTCCATAATCCACTATCCACCTAATCCATCCCACTTTCATGCAATCCCTTACCAACATTGATGAGCACAATGACTTGACATGGTCCATATGACGACTTCACTCTCCAATGGGACTATCACCTTTCATGGCACTAGACACTTGAGTCCCTCCCATCCATATTGCCCTATCCATTCAAAAAGTTAAAAAAAGCAAAAAAGTCAAAAAACAAAAGAAAAATGAAAAATAAAAAAAGTAAAGATAAATCATTTCATCTAATGGTGAAAACCACACTTGGTAGCACATTGGATAAGTACCATGATGAAAACCTGGCAAACAGGAGTCGTGGTAGGTTGATCTTCTATGTCACCTACACTTGGGGGCACGTTGTCTCATCTAGCATATCACTTCCATCATACCATTTCCATACTTTCCTATCTGACCATCCTTATCCATTACATACATATACCTATCCTATCGAGTCCATTCATTCTCCCTTCCTCTTTTGATCTTGATAAAGAAATGGGGGTGAAATGTTGAAACATGCTTTGGATATCCCTTAATACACCTCTTTTCTTCCAATCCATCCAATCATCTTATTTTCATAAGCTTTTCCATGTCAAAATCCTAAGCATACTACCTACAATGGGCCATGTTATTCCTATGTGACATAGTCCTTGGAGATCACATCCTTGCCTTCTTATGCATGCGTTCCTTCCATCCACTATCACCCACCCTTTCTTCCGTTCATCCCTTCCCACCTAGACTTGGTCCTCCCTTGTCATTGGTTTCTAGCACAAAGGCTACCCAAATTGTCATCCAATGCCACTTTCCCCAATATTCCTCAAAATCCAAAAAAAAAATTGAAACATGTCAAAACCCAAAAAAATCACATATTCTCAAAAACACAAAAAAATTCAAAACATTTTCAAAAACAAAAAAAAAAAAATATTTCCAAAAATACAAAAACATCAAAATATTCCAAAAATCCAAAAAATCAAAACATGTAAAAAATCCAAACAAATTGAAATATGTCAAAACCCAAAAAATCAAAATATTCCCCAAAATTCAAAAAAATCAAATATCCTACAAAAATCCAAGCAATAAAATCAATCAATCAACTCATCTCATCACATCATTCCAAATCAAATCTTCAATTCTTCAAATCAATCAATTCATTTCAAGTCAACTCAGTTCTTCAAATCGTCCATAGTCCACCATGGTCGAACTACGTCACCTCTGAGCTTTCACGTAGGCAAGGCCATCTTCAATGCACCCCCGTGGCATTAGGTCAGTCCCTTAGGGTATATCCTATCAACCATCATAATGAGTTGTCCCTACTAAGATGGACACTTTGATCAAACTAAAATAGTCAATCTTTCAAACAAATGCACACTCAAAATAATCGCAAACAGCAATAAGACAAGATATCTAATCAGTCAAATCAATCAATCACCTCGTGATAATCATATGTCACTATCCTCATCAACTATCACATACACTATACGGAATGGGGTATCGTCGAAACTAGGATTCTATTCCTTATATGACATCTATCATTTATCAAATGTCATCAATCAAACCCTGGTGTTGGTCGCATGGCCAACAACACTAGTATCAATCAATCAATCACTTGCCTTAGATAGGTAGGGGCATTGTCGAAACTAGACCAAGCGTCTTATACGACATGCTTCCTATCCTAAAACCAGGCCTTCTTCAATGTATCACAATCAGTCAAACACATATCACTTGGCAAAAGGTCCAAATGGTTGTTGGTCTAGTCTGTCTTATCTTTCATTTGGATTGTTGTTTAGTCTCGTTCTTATGCTTCTCAAGGCAGTCCCTAAGTGATGAAGAGAAGTGAGGATAGAGCGAGACCTTTTTCTTTGATTGCTGCTTGTGGTTTGTCTTGGCAAAATGACTGGGGCAACTTCGTGTCTTGCATGTGATCAGGATTCTATTGGATTTGAATCAAAGAAATCCTATGCATTGGAAAGAATAAATGCTTCCTTGCATCAAGACTTGCACACCTCACAATTATCTCATCACATGTTTTGACAAGGTATCACAGTTACTAGTCTGAGTCAGGCATTCCTTGTCTGTCATGTGCCTATTTCGCAAGGGACTACACTTTCCACTTTGGCCTTGGAAATGCCATGGTGATTGTCGTCCTTTGACATAATAAGTTCTATGATGATAAGAAGAAAAAATTGCAAGTGAGAAGCTCAAAAATCTATCAAAGAAAGATATCATTTCCATTCTTGTAGCCAATCTTTCATTCCTCCACTATCTCTCTCTCACATCTTCATTCCTCCACTTTCATTCTAGCTTAACGTATCATTCATTTCTTCTATCCATTCCCTTATCTGCCTCCATGGGCCAATCCCCTTTCATTTTGAGAGCCTACATGTGTTTGTCCAACTCACCTATCCTCTTGAGGGGGCATCATTGTCCTATCTTTCCATCATCATCCTTTTCCTCTATCCATTTCCTTAGCTTCTTTGAAATGATGTTACTAGACATAAATCACATCATCTCGAACATCATCTCAAAGAGGGGAAAAATGTAGACACCTAAAAGTGTCCTTAGGTCACGAAACCCTAATTTCCTCCATAATCCACTGATTTTCCCTAATTTGGCTCTATGGTTAAATAATTGATTTGAATTAATTAATTATTTAATCATTCATACCCTAATGTCCCCTTCACTTGATTTTATCCAAACAAATAAGTCAATCCCATCACTTAATCCCCTTTCACATGATTAAATAAATTGGACAAATTTATTTAATTTAAATCCATTATCCACCTCACCATTTATCCCAATTTTAAATTATCTTTTGTCCTCTTGTGATGAGGAAACCCTAACTCATCCTAGGCCTCCATTTGGCCCTAAAGTCAACTTGAGCAATCCTGGCCCTCCATTCAAATCTGCTCCTCTATAAAACAACCCATTCATCTTCATTTTCGCCTCTTAGAAGACATATTTTCATGCTCTCTATTCTCACACAACTCTCCAACATCTTTCCATTCCCATGAGCTTCTCATGATTGTGCAAAAATCTGCAAATCTAAGAACAATAATGGAAGATTTAGGAGAATGGAGATGAGACAATACTATCTTAGATTCTATGCTTATTTCTGTTTGTTTGACTATTATATAGGTTAGATTGCTCTTCATTGGGAGCTAGGGGTAGCTATATTTTCATTTCTGCATGATTAGATGGCTTTTCCCATGACTTCATGTATTATTAGACTCCTAATGGGTTCCTTCTAAGGCTTCTTATTAGAAGCTTGAGAAAATTCTTAAGGATTTTCTTTGGGCTTCCTTTGATAATCATAGTCTTTCATCACATGGCTTGGTGGTTTTTTTGTCTCCCACATCATGTTGCAAGACTAGGATTTATTTCCACTCAACAACAAGGGTTAGATTTATGTGCCAAGTGGATTATCTATGCTCCTGAAGACAATAAAGTCTAGAAGATTTTGGTTTTTCATTGCATTTGTTTAGGCATCCCACATGGGAAACAAGTCTCAAAGGAGATCAGTATTCAAACCCTTCTCATTATGCAAGAGCCCATCTAGATTCCAGGTAGGTTTGTGATGGAAAGCATTTAGAGAGATTGGGAGGCTATTTAGCCTTGACTTATTTGGAATGGAAAAATCTTCCACTCTAGTATATCCATTAATGAGGATTTAATTTCATGGTCTCCTACTATTTCTTCTCAATATCATCCTCTTGCGAGGACTCCTTGGATTTGGGCTATGAGTTTTTTAAGAATAGAATTAGGTCCCTTCATAATCTTCTCAATAGAACTAGGAATTTTCTTTCCTATCCTGAAGCCAAAGTTAAGTTTCATTTGTGTAATTAGGACTTTCAAACTTTTCAAGTCATTATTGACTCTATGCCCTAGATGTGATTTACAAAGTGGGAGTCCATATATTCAAGCTATGGTAGAAAGATTATAAATGTTGTCTTGATACACAATTTCATAATTACAACCTTGAAATGGATATTCCTAGCTTTCTCCTCAATATTCTATGGTTCCTAATTTAAATTAGCATTGGTTTTTTCAATCTTCTCTGAGCATTTGGAAATGTAGATTTTAGATAGTTTGGTTGGCTATTTTAGAGCTAAAGCTTGCACACTTTGCTTAGTGTATCCTTTTTTAAGGCCTTCTAATCAGGTCTTGGTTAACCCATATTGGAATCAGAGATCAAAGATGCCCCTTTTATGGTCAATATGAAATTCTTAAGCATCTCTTCTAGTTTTTTCTTAGAGATCAAGCTACTTGGGATTGGATTCATGATTTTTCACACCTTTCATGCCTAAAACCTTCTCTTGGCATATGATCTTGTTAGGGGATTGGATTCGAATTCCTTCCAAATGTACTAAGATTTGGCATGCTTTCAAGGTGGGGATCCTTTTCAACATTTGGAAGGATAGAAACTTTGCATTATTTCCATCTTGTTCTATTGATCATAATTTCTCCTTATACACTAAAGCTATGATTTGCTCTAACATGCTCATACAAATTCAAGTGAAAGAAAAAATAGTTGTAGTTGAGGTGCTACACCTTTAGGTGATATTGGATCACCTGGACAATGCCCTATGCACTATGGCTAGGGTCCCTTGAACTCTTGCTTTCATTTGATGCCATTCTCCACCTCATGGGCATCATTATGGGCACAATCATTGGGCTTGTGGGGACTAGGATACCCAATCTCATGCTTCCCTTCCTCATACAAGGCATTCCAAGTAGTAATCCTAGTGTAGGTGGTCTCAACCCACTCACCACCACTCTTCTTCTCCCAAGGGTCTTGGTCACGAGCTTAGTGGTTAGCTAAATTTTATCAAATTCATATGCCTAGCTCTTTATATTTTTCCTATTAAGGACAATCATCCTCTCTTACCAAAGATAAAAGGATCAAGATAATGATGGTTGGGAGATCCCTAGGATGTCACTTTAGACCTCTCTGATGTATGGAAAAATTGTGATGACTGGCATCCTCCTCCTCCTCCTGCTAGTGCTATAACTCTTGTTCCTTAGTGGCTTGTTGTTTTCTTTTGTTTCAAGTTTTACCCATTTGGACTTTGGGGTGTGAGTTCATCCACCCACACTTTTTTGTTAATGTGTAATATTATTTAATTATTAATATAGTCACTTATTCATCAAAATTATATGAGAAAAATATAATACAATAGCGGTTAGCCCATCTCCTATCCCTCATAAAACTACTATAATAGAGCATGTAAAGAAAGATTGTGAGGGAAGGAGGAAAAATAACTAAGTGGTTAAAATCAGTTGCTTGTCATAGTTACTACTAAGATGGAATTTATGTTTTAGCTACTGCCATATTTTCCATGTAAAGTTATATATATCCTAGAAGTCACATAAAGTATAAATGGATTTTGTAGAGGTACCTACCTTTAAATTTGTGACTAATCGTCAGAGGTTTGTGGTTCCATTGAATTAGCTTGTTCCACCAGATAGAGGAGGCAAATCTTACACATTGAATTAAGGTTTGAATAGACCAAGTTAGATGTTGTAAGAACCTTCAAAAATAAAACTAAAATTATTTAGCAAAATAATTATTTTAAATAAAATAATTATTTTAAAAAAATATTAAAATTAATGAAACACAATATTTTTACTTTATTTTATTATCCAATGTGGGGTGTGGTTGAATTCTCTGGAATGCCAAATTTCGGATTGGAACTTAAGAGGGAGATTTTAGGGTCATAAAATATTATTTTCTTGATTAGTTATGTAAAATTAAACCCCTATAGTGATATCCTATGAGTGGGGCCCATATTTGAATATTTAAAAAGTGTTTTGGAAGTGTCTAGAACCTAGAAAAGTGCCTTGGAAGGTAAGTGGTGAATTGTTGGAGGAAAAATATGATTTAAATTACAGAGTCAAACTTAACCCTAAATTCATTGTATCTAGACATTTTTCTTTTATTTAATCCCTTCCTGAAGCTTTGTGTGGAGATGGCCTTTCCATTGTAGAAATTTTTTATTTTGAAGAATAAGGGTTTTGGAAGAGGAGAGATAAGAGGAAAAGCTTGGGAGCTTGGAGAGGATGAAGAATTTAGATCAAGGCTTCATCTAACTTGGTTGAAGTATTGGGAAATTATCTATTCTAAAGAACAAGGATTTTGGAAGAGGAAAGATGAGAGGAAAAGCTTGGGAGCTTGGAGAAGACGAAGAAATTGGATCAAGGCTTCACCTAACTTGGTTGAAGCATTGAGGTAGGCTTTTAAGCCATTTTTAGATTAAGGTAGTTTTGTTTATGAATATTATGAAAAAAACTCTGGTTGCTGATTTTTCTATGGATCCTCTTGTTTTTATATGTTGAAAACCCCTGTGTATTTCTAATTTGTGTATTGATTATTTTGGGTATGAGGTTGTGTTGGGATTTGATATTCCCACTTGGGTTAAAATCCACCCATGCATTGCGTTTGAGAGAGGTGTGAACCCTCTCTTAGAGAAACATCCTATTGTATGATGTTTTGGCATGAGTACCTTTGTGTATGGTGATTGGATTGTGGAGAGGATTTGAATTTTTTTTGGATTATTTGTGTTGTGATATCTATATGTGATTTGGATGATGGAGTATTGGGATGAATTGGAGAATTATGGGAATCTTTAATTTATGAGGAGATGAAGATTGTTATTATACTTTGATGCTTCCCAAAGAGATTAGTGAGTCCCCTTGACTCTCCCTTATTGATAGATATTGAGAAGATCCATTTGTGTGGGTTAGCCATTGGGTAGTTTTCAAATTTATGTGTAATTGTGTTGTAAAATTGGTTTCTTGGGAGCCTCCTAGTTCAGGGGTAGACTTGCTTTCAAGTCCTATAGTTGGGAGTTGAGCTAGCCTTGGTCATGAAAGACTTTGTAGATATTTGTGTTGAAAGTTTAAGCTACTTTATGGATGGAAATCTCATTGTGAAGATATGATGTTTAATTTCTTATTGTCTTTTAAACACCCTCATTGTTGATGGCTCTATGTGATTTTACCCATTTTAGATTTAACACATTAGTTTGCCATAAAATAATTGAGTCCATATTATAAATAGGAATACTATTATATTTGACATTCAAACTATTTTTTTGAAGATAAACATACATCTTTGTATGCCTTGAAGATTTGAAATGCATATTCTTTCAACATTTCTAAATTTGTATGATTGTGATAGAGGACAAAAATGTTCGATGATAACTTTTAATTGGTCAAATACATTAGGCCAATTGTTGGATATTCTATTCTGAACACAGTAGTTTAAAAACCTTATAAATTTTATTTCTCAATTGTATGTGTACCACTCTATATGATTAAATCTATATGACTAATTTATATAAGTTTACTACTTGAGATAAAGGACAGTAGTGTCTTAACCATAATTTTAATTGGTGAAATGGGTTGGGCTAATTTGTGGATATGATGTTCTAAGATTAATATACATAAAACCTTTTAAAAATTGTATCTCTCAAAATATATTTCTACCATTCTCTATAATTGTTATCACTTAGAATTGCACCCTACTTGGAGACAGTCCAAGCATTCTAATGACACAATGGGAATGATCTCAAGGTGTGGAACCTTGCAAATTTGATGTAAAACATCCAAAGAAGGATGGTTCCTCTTTCTAAGCTTAAGGCTTAGATAAATTAACTAACTCTAATGCTAAACTTTCCAAGAGAAAAGGGATAAAAAGGATATAGAAAAGAAAACGTGATGCACCAAAGTTATGAGGTGTATTAGCTAAACTGAATCAACAAAACCTTGATCTCAACCCTAAAAGGAACTCACACAGGCTTCCAACCTTGACAAAGGCTTCAAATAGAAGACCATAACCTCTGAAGGAGCCATTTTACTCAAAAAATAGATCACAACGTCAAGTGAAACACAAAGAGAAAGTGTAGGAGAGGCGAAATATCAGAGATATATTGATCATGAAGGTCAAATGACCATTAAAAAGAGCAAATAACCTATTACAAAGAAATAATCACAAAATGATCACATACATTTATAGTTGAATAATGCACCAGAGACATCAAAGGCTCAAGAACAAGCACAATACATCAAATCTGGCCATTTTGTAAGTGAATTACAAGGTTTGGAAGCAATAGAGGAATTTTCCCAACATAACAACCTAGAACAAAAACTAACAACAACCCCAAATACATCTTTGAATCATGCATATAGAGATTTTACAATTGCACTGTAGCAGCCATGGATGTGAAAAGAGTGGTCAACAAGAAAGAACCATAGCCCATGCTGCAATAACTCAAACTAGCATCCTTGAAGCGTGCCCACATGGCTCTGCTCAAGAAATCTGCTAAAATAGGAGGTTCACCCATGCCATGGGTACAAGAAATTCAATGTAGATGAGGAATAGTGGCATGGGGAGGTGGGAATACCATCTTGTTATAAGAAAATAGGCCCTTACGGAGCATTAAGGGTGACCAGGAAGGTCGCTGGAAAGTCAAATCACATTTTCTCCATGAAGAAGGAAGCCATCAAAGTTTTGAAGATCGAGCTTCTTGCCCTCTACCCTATCTCTTGCAGAACAAACAAGGTGGAAGGTGAAAACACCAAGCTCTGAAATTTATACTTAGAAGATTTTACCTTATTGGTGAATGGCCCTCGAATATTTAGTGTTCGGCCTTCTGCCATGATGTCATCACCACGTGGCATCATTCCGCCATTTCACGAATGGGCGAGGGGCCAACAGAAAGAGCACAGCTGAATGGTGGAATGCCACCATGTGGCCATCAGCGGACTTCAGAGTTTCAGCATTTAGCCTTCCAAGAGGGAAGGTAGAAGAGTAAAACTCTAAAGTCTGACAGTGAAACACTTAGCACATATGCACCTTGCAGACCTTGGCCGTTGGGCTTTCGGCATTCTGAAGTAGAAGGATGAAGAAGAAAAGACTGAGTTTCGACAACTTCTTCACACTTAGCTAATTTTCAAAAGAAAAGGTCAGAGCTCAGGCCATGGACCTTCCACCCTATAAAGAAGAACATGAAAGGGTAGAACCTCAATCCTTGACATCCCGCAGAGCTTCCAAAACTTAGCTGAATTTGTAAGCAAAAAGTTGGAGCTTAGACCCTGACCCTTCTGCCTTCTGAGGAAGAAGGGAGAAGAGTAGAGCTCCGAACTTCAGTGCTGAAACACTAAGAATATTTTTCAAAGGAAAGGGGTAGAGTTCAGGATGATGGGGATGGAAAGATGAAGGATAGGACTCCGAACCCTGAAACTCTGACAACACTGAAAACACAAGGCAAACTCAAGATTTTTGGGACTTAGCCGAATTTTTTATGTTTTTCCTTGTATCCTCAGAAGATGAAACACTAGGATCTCATGGATCTTAGACTATTTGGCCAAGGGAACAAAATAAGATAATATTTTGGTGTCTTTGTAGGGGTGTTTTCTTACCTAAACACTAGGATCTAGAAGCCTATCCATCCATTGCCCACATAGTCTTGAAAGGACACTGCAACAAGAACAGGGGTTGTCCGGACCAATGCAAAAATGAACGCTGCCTCTGAGAAACAAACAAGGCAAGCACCCTCCTAATGAGAATGTAGTAGAGTGCAAGGGCACTTATTGAAAGGAAACCTAAAATACAAAGAAAACTAGCCTACACCTAAACTAACCAACCAGAATTGACCTTAAACAAAGCCATTAACTGGTTCTTCAAAATAAATTCCATTTCTCAACAATTTACAATGCTTTACATGTTTGTGGGTAGTTAACAGGAGTGGGGGAGGGATGGGCATACAACAAATTGATAAAACAATTCTCCCATAAAGAGGACAAACTCACTTACCCAATTGAATTGATTGTTGATGCAACTTCCGAAAAGTGGATAAATGGGCCAATCCCACTTATTTTGATGTTCAACTTCATGCTCAGGTGTGAGCATGGCAAAAGGTGACTCTTCATAATATGACCCCAGCTAGGCCAAATGCCTAATAGGGCATCCCCTTGAAATAACATGCCTCTTCTCTGATTCTAGCTCTTAATGTTGCTAGTCTAAATGTTCTGATCCTTGTATGTCAATTGGAGGAATGACTGCCTCCTCAATCTACTGAAATGGCTCAGAGTTTACCTCATCTAGAGGCACTAATTTACTATCTAGGTTTGTGCAGAAAACATCAAGTTCATCCCAGAAATAAGCTTCCTCCAAGTCCTATACACTCTTCAGTATAGGACTACTCATATGTTCTTCTTCATGGGCTGGAATTTTACTATTTTTCTTGGCCTCAATCTACAATAATCCTCCATCATTTCTCTACTCCTAGGTTGTTGTGTATCCATTTTTACTTGCCTATCTTCTTCATTTTCAATGTAACCAGGCAGTTCATGAAAATAGGGCAACATCATCCACTTGCCAATTCAAAAACACACATTTAGCTTGCATTTTCCTTTGTCCCACCATAGCCCACTGACTAGATCCAATATGTTGTTTTGGGACTATTGGTGGATTGCATGGATGGCGCCACTCATAACCTTGAGTAGGGTTGTTCTGAATTGGAACAAACATGCATGATGTACTTGTAGTAGCTAAGTTTATGGTGTTCAGGGACCTAACATGGCTCATTTGATTGTCTTTGATTGTTCCCCTGACAAAGTTGGTCGCTAAGTGGATAGGGTTGATTAGGAGCTTGGTATGACACATTAGATTTAGAAATTGGTGCTAGAATTGGCTGAAAGATTGGGACGTCTGGAAATAATGGTATTGTAGGCCTGGGGGCAATCTTTCCAGCCATAATTAGAAATGACAACAATATCACTATTTAGGGATCTCAAAATATACAAGAAGGTAGCATTAGTGGAAGGCCTCACTAATGTTGGAATTCTATACCAAGTTTTTTGAAATCTAAAATTAAAATCCACCATGAATTCCTAGGGAGCTCTTTTAGTAGTGGTCAATTTCTCTATCAAGGACAAATGATCACCATTATGTTCAAAACGCTGACATAGCCTATCTCCTAACTCATCCCATTCATGAATTGGATTTGCAAGTAACCCCCTGTACAACTAGAGAGCTTTTCCTTTCAAGGACGAATCAAGGAGCCTTACCATGACATTGTCTTGGGTAACATTGGGAACAGAGCATACACTGGCAATGCCTTGGATGTGGTCCACAGGTGTCGTGGATTTTTCACGAGTGAAAAAGGGAATAGCCTTTAGAGCTAAAACTGGGATGTCATCATATTATGGAAGGTTGAGAGGGCTTCCACCATTAAAGGCTACAAAGGGTCTGATTGTTAGCAGGACCATGACAATGGTGTGAATGTTATGATGGGTATTTGGAAGCCTATTCTTGATGGGGGGAAAAGGCCATGACTTCCATAATAGCTTGACACACTAGAGCATTGAAAAGTAGAGATGTATCAAAATATTCTTTCAAAATAAGGGTAATAGGTCTACTTTTGGAGATTAAAAACATACCAGAAGAGAGTCGCCAGGTGATTTGAGATGCTTCCAAACGCTGGAAAAGACCAAAAGTATCACCAAAATTTGATCTTTGATGAATATTTAATTACTCAGGCTACTTTCACTAGCAGATTTACTTAGTAGAGTCACCAAGGTCTTTGTGAAGACTATCTTGAATGGCTAAATACACTGAAGAACACACCAAATCCTTCAATGGATGATAAAGCTCATCATACTGGTCCCACCGGGCATGCCAAAAACTGTTATCACTTAGAATTGCACCCTGCTTGGAGATAGTCCAGGCATTCTAATGACACAATGGGAATGATCTCAACATGTGGGACCTTGCAATTTAGAGATTAGACCTCTAGAGAAGGTTGGTTCCTCTTTCTAAGTTTAAGGCTTAGAGAAATTAACTAACTCTAATGTTAAACTCGCTAGGGGAAAAGGGATAGAAGGGATATAGAAAGGAAAAGGTGATGCACTAGAGTCTTGAGGTGTATTAGCTAAACTAAATCAACACAACAATGATCTCAACCCTAAAAGGAACTCACACAGGCTTGCAACCTTGATAGAGGCTTCAAATAGAAGACCATAGCCTATGAAGGATCCATTTTAATCACAAAATAGATCACAACTTTAAGTGAAACATAGAGACAAAGTACAAGAGAGGTGAAATATCAGAGATATATTGATAATGAAGGTCAAATGACCATTACAAAGAGTAAATAACCCATTACAGAGAAATAGACATAAAATAATCACATACATTCATAGTTGAATGATAAACTAGAGACATTAAAGGCTCAAGAACAAGCACAATACATCAAATTTGGTTCTTTTGTCAGTGTATTACAAGGTCTAGAAGTAAAAAAGGAATTTTCCCAACATAATAGCCCAAAAAATAACTAACAACAACCCCAAATACATCTTTGAATCATGCATATATAGCTTTTACAATCACACTATAGCAGCCATGGACATGGAAAGAGTGGTCAACAAGAAAGAACTTTCGCGCATGCTACAATAACTCGAACTGGCATCCTTGAAGCATGCCCACATGGCTCTGCCCAACAAATCTGTTAAAATAGGAGGTCTGCCCATGCCGTGAGTACAAGAAATTCAAAGCAAATGAGGAACAATGGCATGGGGAGGCGAGAATACCATATGCTACAAGAAAATAGGCCCTTACAGAGTATTAATGGCAACTAGGAGGGTTGCTAGCTAGTCAAATTATGTTTTCTCCGTGAAGAAGGAAGCCATCAGAGTTTTAGAGATCAGGCTTCCGGTCCTCTGACCTATCACTTGTAGAAGAAAGAAGAAAGAAGACCAAAACTCTGAGCTCCACCATAACACTTAGAAGATTTTACCTTGGCAGAGATCGACCCTTAGACATTTGGTGTTCGGCCTTCTGCCATGACATCATCGCCATGTGGCAGCATTCTGCCATTCCGTAAATGAGTGAGGGGCCCACAGAAAGAGCATGGTAGAATGGCGGAATGCCACCATGTGGGCATCAAAGGGCTTCGGTGTTTTAGTGTTCAGCCTTCCAAGAGAGAAGGCGGAAGAGAAAAACCCTAAAGTTCAACAGCAAAACACTTAGCACATATGCACCTTCTGGCAACTTCTGACAACTTCTTCACACATAGCTGATTTTTGAAAGAAAAGGTAAGAGCTCGGGCGTTAGACCTTCCGCCCTATAAGGAAGAACATGAAAAGGAAGAACCTTGATCCCTGACATCCCGTAGAGATTCCAAACCTTAGCTTAATTTGCAAGGAAAAAGTCTGGAGCTTAGACCCCAAACCTTCCGCCTTCCAAGGAAGAAGGGAGAAGAGAAGAGCTCTGAACTTTGATGCTGAAACACTTAGAATATTTTGCAAAGGAAAGGGGTAGAGTTCAGGACAATGGGGATGTCTAGAAGTATGAAGGACAGAAATCCAAACCCCAAAACTCTAACAACACTAAAAACACAAGGCAAACTCAAGATTTTTTGGGTTCTTAGCCAATTTTTTGATGTTTTTCCTTGCATCCTCATAAGGTGAAACACCAAGATCTCATGGATCTTAGACTATTTGGCCAAGGGGGCAAAATAGGTTAAAATTTTGGTAGCTTTGCATGGGTATTTTCTTTCCTAAACACTAGGATCCAAAGGCCTATCCATCCATTTGGCATAGACTCAAAGGGCACAGCAACAAGAACAGGGATTTGCTAGACCAACACTAAACTGAACACTGCCTCCGGGAAACAAGACAAGGAAAAATAAACAAGGCAAGCATCCTCCTAATGAGAATGCAATAGAGTGCAAGGACACTTATTGAAAGAAAATCTAAAATAGAAACAAAACTAACCTACATCTAAACTAACCAACTAGAACTGACCTTAAACAAAGCCATTAACTGGTTCTTCAAAATAACTACCCTTTCTCAACAATTTACAATGCTTTACATGCTTGTGGGCAGTTAACAGGAGGTGGGGGAGGGATTGGCATTCAACAAATTGATAGAACACTTCCCCCAAAAAGAGGACAAACTCACTTACCCACTTGAACTGAGTGTTGATGCAACTGCCTAGAAGTGGATAAATGGGTTGATCCCACTTATTTTGATGTTCACCTTCATGCTCAAGAGTGAGCATGACAAAAGGTGACTCTTCATGATATGTCTCTAGCTAGGCCAAATGCCTTATAGGGCACCCCATTGAAATGGCATGTCTTTGCTCTAATTCTAGCTCTTGATGTTGTTGGTCTAAATGCTCTGATCCTTGTATGTCAATTGGAGGAATGACTGCCTCCTCAATCTGCTAAAATGGCTCAGGGTTTACCTCATCTAGAGGCACTGATTTACTATCTAGGTTTGAGCAGAAAACATCAAACTCATCCCAGAAATGAACCTCCTTTAAGTCCTCTACACTCTTTAGTATATGACTACTCATATGTTCTTCTTAATGGGCTGAAATTTCACTATTTTGCATGGCCTCAATCTGCAACAATCCTGCATCATTTCACTGCTCCTATGTTGTTGTGTATCCATTTTCACCTGCCTGTCTTCTTCATTTTCAATGTAACTAGGCAGTTCATGAAATAGGGTAGCATCATCCACTTGCCAATTTAAAAACACACACTCAGCTTGCATTTGCCTTTGTCCCACCATAGCCCGCTAACTAGATCCAATATGTTGTTTTGGGACTATTGATGGAATCCATGCATGGTGCCACTCATAACCTTGAGTTGGGTTGTTCTGAATTGGAACAAGCACACCTAATGTACTTGTAGCAGCTAAGTTTATGGAGTTCAGGGACCTAAAATGGCTCAGTTTTGTCTTTGATTGTTCTCCTAACAAAGTTGCTCGCTAAGTGGATAGGGCTAATTAGGAGCTTGGTATGGCACATTAGCTGTAGGAATTGGTTCCATAATTGGCTGAAAGATTGGGGCTTCTAGAAATAATGGCATTGTAGGCCTAGGGGCAATCTTTCCAACCAGAATTAGATAGTTTTCTTCCCTAATAGCTACCTCACATGCATCAAGTAACACATCCCCTCCTAGAGACTGGATCATGATAGCAATATCACTATCCAGGGATCTCAAAAAATACAAGAAGGCAGTATTAGGGGAAGGCCTCACTAATGGTGGAATTATGTACCAAGTTTTTTGAAATTTAAAATTAAAATCCACCATGAATTCATAGGGAGCTCTTTTAATAGTGGCCAGTTTCTCTATCAAGGACAAATTTTCACTGTTATCTTCAAAATGTTGATAGAACCTATCTCCTAACTCATCCCATTCATGAATTTAATTTGTAGGTAACCCCCTGTACCACTGGAGAGCTTTTCCTTTCAAGGAAGAAGCAAGGAGCCTTACCGTGACATTTTCTTGGGTAACATTGTGAACAGAGCATACACTGGCAATGTATTAGATGTGTTCTGCAGGTGTGGTGGAGTTTTCACTAGTGAAAAAGGGAATAGCCTTCAGAGCTCAAACTAGGATGTCATAATATTGTGCAAGGTTGAGAGGGCTTCCACCATTAAAGGCCACAAAGGGTCTGATTCTTGGTAGGGCCATGACAGTGGTGTGAATGCTATGATGGGTGTTTGGAAGCCTATTCTTGATGGGGGAAAAAGACCATGACTTCCATAATAGCTTGACATACTAGAGCATTGAAAAGTAGAGATATATCAAAATATTCTTTGAAAATAAGGGTAACAGGTCTACTTTTGGAGACTAGAAACAAACCAGAAGAGAGTCGTCAGGTGATTTGAGATGCTTCTAAAAGATGGAAAAGACCAAAAGTATCACCGAACTTCAATCTTTGATGAATATTAAAGCACTTGGGCTGCTTTCACCAATGGATTTATTCAGTAGAGTTGCCATGGTGTTTGTGAAGACTATCCTGAATGGCTAAATGCCTGGTGCTGAAGAACACACCAAATCCTTCAATGGATGATAAAGCTCATCATACTGGTCCCATCGGGCATGCCAAAAACTATTATCACTTAGAATTGCACCCTGCTTGGCAATAGTCCAAGCATTCTAATGACACAATGGGAATGATGTCAAGGTGTGGGACCTTGCAATTTTAAGATTAGACCTCCAAAGAAGGTCGGTTCCTTTTTCTAAGCTTAAGGCTTAGAGAAATGAACTAACTCTAATTCTAAACTCGTTAGGGGGAAAGGGATAGAAGGGATATAGAAAAGAAAAGGTGATGCACCAGAGTTATGAGGTGTATTAGCTTAACTAAATCAACACAACAATGATCTCAACCCTAAAGAGAACTCACACAGGCTTTCAACCTTGACAAAGGCTTCGAATAGAAGACCATAACCTATGAAGGAGTCATTTTACTCATAAAATAGATCACAACTTCAAGTGAAACACAGAGACAAAGTACAAGAGAGATGAAATATCAGAGTTATATTGATCATGAAGGTCAAATGACCATTACAAAAAGTAAATAACCCATTACAGAGCAATAGACACAAAATAATCACATTCATAGTTGAATGATGAACCAGAGACATCAAAGGCTCAAGAACAAGCACAATACATCAAATCTGGTCATTCTGTAAGTGCATTAAAAGGGACCTGGAAGTAACAAAGGAATTTTCCTAGCATAACAGCTCAAAAAACAACTAACAACAACCCTAAATACATCTTTGAATCATGCATATATAGCTTTTACAATCACACTGTAGTAGCCATGGATGTGGAAATAGTGGTCAATAAGAAAGAATCATGACCCATGCTACAATAACTCAAACTAGCATCCTTGAAGTGTGCCCACATGGCTCTACCTAGGAAATCTACTGAAACATGAGGTCCATCCCTGCCGTTAGTATAAGAAATTCAATGGAGATGAGGAATAGTGGCATGGGGAGGCAGGAATACCATCTGCTACAAGAAAACATGCCCTTATGGAGCACTAATGGCAACCAAGAGGGTCGCTAGCTAGTCAAATCATGTTTTCTCCGTGAAGAAGGAAGGTATCGAAGTTTTTGAGGTCAAACTTCCGGCCCTCTGCCCTATCACTTGTAGAAGAAAGAAGGAAGAAGACTAAAACTCTGAGCTTTGTCATAACACTTAGAAGATTTTACCTTGGTAGAGATCGACCCTCAGACATTCGGCATTTGGCCTTTCGCCATTCAATGTCATCGCCATGTGGTAGCATTCTTCTATTTTGCGAATGGGCGAGGGGCCCACAAAAAGAGCATGACAGAATAACAGAATGCCACCATGTGGCCATTAGCAAGCTTTAGAGTTTTAGCATTCAGCCTTCCAAGAGGGAAGGCAGAAGAGAAAAACTTCGAAGCCCACCGATGGACATGTGGTGGCATTCTGCCATGCTCTTTCTGTGGGCCCCTCGCCTATTCGCAGAATGGCAAAATGTTGCCATGTGACAATGACGTCATGACGGAATGCCGAATGCCAAATGTCCAAGGGCTAATCTCTGCCAAAGTAAAATTTTCTAAGTGTTATGGCAGAGCTCAGATTTTGGTCTTCTTCCTTCTATCTTCTGCAAGCGATAGGCCAGAGGATCGGAAGCCTGATCTCCAAAACTTTGATGGCTTCCTTCTTCATGGAGAAAACGTGATTTGACTTGCCAACGACCCTCCTAGTCGCCATTAATGCTCTGTAAGGACCTATTTTCTTGTAGCAAATGGTATTCCCACCTCCCCATGCCACTGTTTCTCATCTGCATTAAATTTCTTGTACTCACGGCATGGGCAGACCTCCTGTTTCAGCGGATTTCCTAGGCAGAGCCATGTGGACACGCTTCAAGGATGCCAGTTTGAGTTATTGCAGCATGGGTGATGGTTCTTTCTTGTTGACCACTCTTTCCACATCCATGGCTGCTACAGTGCGATTGTAAAAGCTATATATGCATGATTCAAAGATGTATTTGGGATTGTTGTTCATTGTTTTCTAGTTGTTTATGCTAGGCAAATTCTTTTGTTACTTCCAGACCTTGTAATGCACTTATAGAACGGCCAAATTTGATGTATTGTGCTTGTTCTTGAGCCTTTGATATCTCTGGTTCATCGTTCAACTATGAATGTATGTGATTATTTTGTGTCTATTGCTCTATAATGGGTTATTTACTTTTTTGTAATGGTCATTTGACTTTCATGATCAATATATCTTTGATATTTCGCCTCTTCTATACTTTGTCTCTGTGTTTCACTCGAAGTTGTGATCTATTTTGTGAGTAAAACGGCTCCTTCATAGGTTATGGTCTTCTATTTGAAGCCTCTGTCAATGTTCCAAGCCTGTGTGAGTTCCTTTTAGGGTTGAGATCATTGTTGTGTTGATTTAGTTCAGCTAATACACCTCATGACTCTGGTGCATCACCTTTTCTTTTCTGTATCCTTTCTATCCCTTTTCCCCTAGCGAGTTTAGCATTAGAGTTAGTTAATTTCTCTAAACCTTAATATTAGAAAGAGGAACCAGCCTTCTCTCGAGGTTTGATCTTAAAATTGCAAAGTCCTTCACCTTGAAATCATTCCCATTGTGTCATTAGAATGCTTGGACTGTCTCCAAGAAAGGTGCAATTCTAAGTGATAACAATACCCTGATATCTTAAACATGTTGTTTTGTTGGGAGAATAGCCAATGCCATTTGGTGTTCGGTTTGACATCCTTTAGTTAGTTCAATAAAACTGAAAAATTGAAACTATGTCACTTGCAGCTCTTCGTTTCTTGTGCCTCATAATCATGTGCAGCTCTTTTAAATTGTCTATACTTACCGAGTTGATACATATGTCCCTAGTAATTAAGGAAATAAGAAAATATGCCAGAGTTAAGAACTTAGGTCCTGACTGAAACGTGTGCCAACATTGATAAACTCCCAAATGATTTTTCAGTCTTTAAGGCTTAAGATATGTATTTTACTATTGAAAGAAATAAACCCAAAATACCAAGAATGTACAACTTTCATGGTTCAAAAATATCCAAATTTGATACAGCTTTTTTTTTTGGGTTCTTGTATTAAGTGTCCCATGTGCAAAATACAAAGTAATCTATGAACAAAATCCAAGGTACGGAAACAAAATCAAGAGCCTGAATCCAAACAAACCCACCACGCTTTCAATTTCTTCAATTTGAGATGTCTGCAAGCACGAGGTCTGGTGAGGGTGCTTTCAATTTTTCATGAGATGTCACATCTCTGTAAGTGCAGTGTTCCCTCACTGCCTATGAAAGGGCCCATTTGTTTCTTTTATCTTAATAGTTTAACTGACTTTGCATGGTAATTTCACCTGAACTGCAAGGAAAAGCCATTAATATGTTCAGAGAATAGGGTGGGGTAATATTGTAATGCGTGCACAAGACAACAACAGCTCAACACCAATAACGTACAAATATTCATAACCCTTAACAAACCTCCAATGAAATTAGATCTTGTGCTCATTACGTAATAATTGCTTTTATGATTGCCACTGCTCTTCCTGACTACTTATCACTGGACAGCAATAAGCTTTGGAATCTTTTGATTGACGGAATTTATTATCTTCAACCCTAACACCTATTTTACATCTCCCTACACACTTGTTTGCTTTGCAAATAAAAATTCCTAGAGACTTCTCCAATAGGAGGCTTTCAAAAAATATGGGAGGCAGCAGTTACTTGGGAATCATGTACGCATACAGTGGCATTAACTCTGAGCACTTGTGTTACGTTCGTTGCAACAACTGCACCACTGTTCTAGCGGTACAATACTACCCATTCAAATGAAATAACACTTAAAATTTTCATTTGCTCATGTTTTTAGTTTCTTTTGGGGCCGGTTTCAGATTTCAGACTATTGGGTGATTGCTACATTACATTCGGAGGGTTAAATCTTTGGATCTGCAATGGAATATTTTATGTCTTATGTACATTTTTGGGGAAACCCTATAAATCCTGGGAGGAATAAGCGTTCATATACTGGATGAATTGCTCTTGAAGATATTTAGCAAAATCCCTAATACCCACATGCAAATTGATCATTAATTGGATTTATACAATTTGTAAGATGTGTCCATACCATTTGAATATCTTTTCTGGGCAATATCTACTTATTAACAGACAAGTAGGCAAAAGGAGTTACTATATTCTTACTTTATTGTATGTCAGGCATATAAGAAGCAATAATCTAATGCTTTTCTACTCGCTATATATATTAGATTATTGATAGTTCATATATAGATAGATTTGATGTAAAATGACGGTATATAAGATATTAAGATGCAGAAACATTTGTAATTATACAGTCAAATATATTCAGATTAGGTGAATATAATCTAGAGTTATATGTCTAGTATTAGCAGGTAAGCAGGTAAAGACGGTTGGTCTCATTTCTTTTTTAAACTGGAGTTTCATAGACTTATTTATAAATAAAAAACAGTTAATTTATATATATATATATATATATATATATATATATACTTTTGTAGCCAATAGAATAGTATTGGATTCCTACTGAATATAAATGATTGACACAAAATAAAGTAACAAAGGAGTTAAATTCTGGCAAATCTTTTGTTTTCACTGTTAAGATGATCCATCAACTCTTCTTAACGTTGCCTTACACTCTATTTAAATATCATCTACTTTAATGGCCAAACAGTTAATGGCTATTTTACACCTCATTCACAATAAAAAGTGGTAAATATTTATCCTATTTTTATTAGTCAAAATTAACCTTTAACTGTTGAGTTGAATTAGATGATATTTTAAAACAGCCACAGCCATATATATACTTAGCTGCCCAGTGTCTTGATTAGAAGTTTTTATAGTTTTTGCTGAAGTTGTAGCGACTGTACTTACCAATGGACTGTGTTTCATTTTGCTTAAGTATATAATGAAACACAGTCCATTGGTAAGTACAGCCGGCTAAAACGTAAGCAAAAGCTATAAAAAACTTAAAATCAAGCCACTACGCAGTTAAGTATGTATAGCTGCATTAGAAGCAGGTGATCGAACATCCTGACAGAGAAAAACAAAAGATTTGCCAGAAGGAAAATCGGAGCCACCTATCCATCTTAAGCTCATTTCCTACTTTAATGTGTCTCAGTCTTTTATCTTTTCGGTGAAAGTCTAATACTATTCTATTGGCTACAAATTAGACTATTGATAGTTTATATATCTATTTCTTAGATTTGATGTTGCTTAGTCCATGATGGTATGCCTATAAGATGCAGAAACCATTCTAAATTGTACTGTTCCCATTAACACTAGAGGGAATCCAATTGTTTAAGCCTTTAAGGAGCCCCAAAACAGGTTTGCGAATGCTAGAGGAATAACTTCGAGTAAAATGTAAGCAGGTAAGCGTTCCCTGCAAGAGTTTATTCGATATGGTGACAGTAAAATGTGGGAACTGCACTGGCATTCTATGGGTTAACTTGAAAACCATGGAGCTTCAGCCACCCCTACCTTTCACTTTAGGCCAGGTCTTCACTTCCACTTCCAACACTCACATGTTTTTTAATGAGGTAAGTTAAACCATGGTTTATACTCCATATAAATGTATAAGAAATAGATCTTTTAGTATCTTTGAAAGTCATTTTGTTAGGTTGTTCCTCAATGTTTCTTCATGGATGTGTCTCACAAGATTTCGTGTAAATTTCTATACTACCAAATCAGGAATCCAGCCCTTCCTGTGAAAATGCCAATGTTGAGGTGACGTCTTCCCACAGTGGAAACAAAGCAGAATCAACTACGAAAACTTACACAGGCAAGGAAATCATTAATCAAAATGCAAGCACCCATTCTCTATTTGGTAAAACATATTTTCTTAGATTTATTGCTTCTCTATCGTATTAGATGTTTCTACACAACTACCTCTGAAGAATTAATATTTTCCTGTGTTTTATTTGCAGCTCCAGAGAAAAGAAATCGAGCTCCATCTGCTTATAACTGTTTTATCAAGTAAAGATTAAATACTCTTTTTTTATCAAATCAATAACAATGAGATGTTCTTATCTGAGTTTTAAAACAATTCCTGCTAAGCACTTTTTCAGGGAAGAGATCCAAAGGATTAAAGCCAGCAATCCTGATATAACTCACAGGCAAGCTTTCAGTAAAGCTGCAAAAAATGTGAGCTTACCTTTACTTTAATCATATACACATATCCATTTCTGTTGGGTTCGCCATATAATTTTTTACAACTGATAGGTTTTGATTCTTTATCAGTGGGCTCTTTTTCCTCACATGCATGCCTGATTGGCTCTGGATATAGGCAAGAAGCAAGCTCAAATGTGAGATAAGTCTCATTTTTACTCAGTTTTCCAAAATCGGCAATCTGTGATATATCTTTATCATTTATGTCTTTAGAGTATGGAGAGGAAGTATCATAGCCTTACACAACTTATATCTTTCTTTTTAACTTCTTCCTACTTTCCTCTGGATTCAGTACAATTTGCACATTCATACCAACATAAAAATCAATCCCTAGCTGAAATGTAGAATAAATTATTGAATTCTATATCTTGTATCCAAAGATAATCCAAAGTTTTGGTCTAAGAGAACCACATTTTCTATCAGATAGCACTCCCTTCAATGATATAAAGTATATTATAAAATTTGACCTTTACTAAAATATTGGGCTCAGATGTAAATTCACCTAAAATTAATGGTAGCAGCAACTCCAAATTAAAGATATCATATTTCCACAGTCCATAATATTGTGTAATCTAATTTCTGAAATTAACTGTGTAAGAATTTTGTTAGCATCAATGTTTTCAATCACAGCTCTCTACATTCTGATGATGGATCACAGAGTGTGATTCCAAACGGTTGATGCTAACAAAATTCTTACACAGTTAAATCCAAAAGCTCCATTGCACAGCAATTCCAAATGTTCCAAATGTTTTGATGTGAAAAATTTAGTTATTGAACTACAGATATAATGTTTTGATGTTATCAATTTTTGTGTTCAGGACAAGGGAGATGAAATGCTCATTCTATAAATGTAATATGGTCGATAGAACAGTCATTTGATCCACTGGGTAACATATTTGATAAAAGTTTTTACCACCTGCTTGTATCTTAGCCTCCCGGAACTTCTTGTATGGTTTGGTAGAGGATGAAAATACTATATCCTATCGATTATATTCTATGCGCCCTGTCACAAGATTAACCTCAAAATAGTCAGGTTACTATTGTTTTTGTTTATTCCAAGAAAGTTATGTACTCAGTTTGAAGTCATTTCCCTCATAAATCACCCAACTCAAATTGGCATGTTCAAAATATTTTTTCTTGGCATGAAATCTTTCTGACACTATCATATTTGGATTAATAAGTTTAGTAGTCAAATGGGAAAATAAAAAGGGTTCTAATTTTAGAGACTTTCAGATTTATTGCAATCATTCAGCAACTATTTCTGTTAATAATTTAGGTGGACCTTGTAATTTTTTTAATTTTAAAATAAATTGATTGCCTATTTATAAATAAATAAATTATTTATGATTATTTATGAATTTTTAATAAATAAAATAGTGAAAATCTTTCTCGATTGTAAGTTATAAATTTAAACCTCAACAATTTAAAAAATAAAATAAAAAATATTAAGCAGATTGGTTTAAATGTCCTTTAAATTTATTATTTACAACATTTGTAACAAAATTTTATTTCTTATATAATTTATTAGTCTATATTATATTCTAAAATTTTGTACAAAAAGTTCTACTATCCATTTCTAATATCATTATAATATACATAATATAGAAAAATTGTTTTATTAATATAAACTCTTATAAGTTAATATAATATAATGAGTCATTTTGCAATTAGTTTATATTTATTTTAAATTCATTTTAATGGTTATAGTTTAGTAGTTTTTAAACAATTTTTTGGACTAAATGTTTTAGTTGATAATAGAAGGAAAGTAGCACTCTTATTGCAATTTATTACAATAGAATACTTCTATGATTTTAGGTTTATGATTTGTTTACAAATGCACTTTATTTCTCCTTCTAATCAGTTAATTTTTAAATCAATTTATTATATTTATTTTGTGATTTTTTTAGATCGACTAATGCAATCTTATATTTTTGTTGCATATAGATTATTACTTGTAATATATTATGTAGTTTTATATTTTTATATATATTTAAGCATTCTTAAAGTGGTATTAGAGAATGAATTAGTTCTCATCGTAGTTGGAAAAATGTTAAAAATTATATCTAAGAAATACTTGAAAATTCTTGACAAATGAGGATTTAATTGAATTGCTTATAAAATTCATAATAAATTTGAGGAGTTAATCTATTTCAAGGAAAAAGGCAATGGATTTAAAGTTTAAAGAAGATGATGTTAACCCTTAGGGTCATCCTAATCCCCCAAATGGGAGTTGAGGAGGAAAAATAAGAAAATAACCTCTTTCAACTTGATCTAGCATTGAATTTATAATGAATTCATTTATCTACAAATAAATTAAATATTATGTTACATTTCAAATATTATGGCACATTTCAATGGGAAGACTTCCACATGGATAATTAGATGGCTACCTTGAAATGCTTCAACTCAAAAAGTTTGATCAAAATTGGGATGAGTAGTACAATATTCAACTCATTTTTATTTCTTAAAAGAGTTATACCTTTGGAAGAGTATCTGATGAGATTCCAAGTTTTTTGAGTTAGAAGGCGAAACTAGTAGATGATATGGCCTTTCTAATATAAACCATATTATGATCAAAAATTTGAACTAAGGTCGGGATATTTGGTAATATGACTATTAAAGATATCATGTCCTTGGATAGGCAATAAAAATTATATATAGAAATCTATTAAAATGAAGATATTAAGTTTTGAGAAGAAGGGAAATATGTTTGATACTAATATTAATGAAGGAGATGATCCTAATTATTTATCCAAATACTTACTCATTTAGCTAACATAAAACCCAACCACCAAGCTTTGAATCCTCAAAATTGATTCTTGGAGTAAGGACTATGTATGTGACCTCCACAAATTCTACACATATTAAGATGTGTGTCTATCCATGTCATATTATAAAACAAAACCAAAGATACCTTTGATAAAATTGAATTTACAGGTGAACCACATAATAATAGTTGAAGTGGAAACATCACTATCCATGTCTATAATTTTAGGGTTTTACTATCTTGAAAACTTTGAACCTTTTCCCACATAAAGAAGAATTGGTTTTTTGGTAATGGTGAATGGTGGTAGCACACTTAATATTCTATAGAAACAAGTCCACACGTTGGCTCTTCCAATTATATGCACTCTAGATAGTTATCCTATTAGAGCATTGAACACCTAGAAGTGGATCATATAATATAGATATTACAATAAGACTAACTATGATGGTGTGTGAAATTAAAATTAGAGAACACATGTTTGAATCCATAGGTGATGCATTTGTACATATTAAAATGAATAAAGTATAGTTAAATGGAAAAAAAAAAACATTGTACAAAGTATAAGTTAAATGGAAAAAAAATATTGTAGAATTCTTGCACAAGACAGTTCTCATATATATAATTTTTTTGCTCCTTGGGTGACCTAGAAAACACTTTTAGCTTTACTTCTTCACAATGGTTGATTATAACCTCAACAATAAATTTGAGTTTGTTCATTTTGTAGAAGTGGATATTATATTAGGTATTCAATATCTATACTCACTATGAACATACTCTTGCACCAATCATCAAGAATAATTCTTAATATTTTGAGGAAATGGACCAATATTAGACTATCAATTCCTTTGATCCAAGGGAAATTAAGACTTTTTATTGAAGACAAATGAATAAACTTTTGAATAAGAATAATTTTAATAAATTTATGATTTGCTTGTATTATGTTTTCTTGGGTCAAAAGAGAATTATATTAAAAAAACAACTTACATATTAAAATTCAAAGATTTCCAAATAGAGAGATCTGTAAGTAAAGATAAGAGACAAAAGACCCAAATTAGATTATCACAAGCCCATCCCTAGCAATGTCTCGAAGAATTCATCAGACAACTAGAAAACTAGAAGACCAAGATCTTTTAAAGAACAAAGTTGGAGCTGGTAGAAATCTAAACAAACTAGAGAAGCCATTGACTCTAGCGAAAAGAATGTGAAGAGAAGATCCATGAAAAACATCAATCATCAGACTAGAGCTACCACAAAGGCATGAGGAGATCAGTTGGAGTAATCATTTTGACCACAATGGAGATGATGAGAGTCCTTGTTAGGAAGTAGAGAAAGCCACTCAAAAACTTTCCAATTTTGATTCTCCTCATTATCCCACTTGGCAAGATAGTCAGCAATTGAATTCCATTCTCTGGGGCTATGAAGAAATGATATGGCTTCAAGCTGATGAGTTAGATGAAGAATCTACTCAGATAGATTAGCAAGCCTCCAGAAAGACTCCTATGTTATTTCTTTATTAAGGAGAGAAATAATGAATAAAGAATTAGATTCACAAATCACTCTCTTCAAGGCCATCCCACAAGATTATTCAAGAGATAAATGAATCTCATGGCCTTCCATCTAGTTATTGGTATTTATCCTCATAGGCATAGAGAAGAAAATTTTGAAGACCCATCTTTAGCACGTCTAATCTTACTAATCCCAACAACCCCAAGGTTTCCATGAGAGGAGCCATTAGTATTTATTTTAAAAAGGGTAAATTTGGGAGGTGACCATTTACATTTTTGTTCACGTTTCAAGAAAATCAAGGGGAAGGACAGGGGCACCAAGAGGGAACACCTACAAATAAAAGCTCTAAGCTCTTAAAAATTTACAAATTATGAGGTGAAAAGACTTCATCCAAAGAACATTTAGAAAAATGGTCTTTTAGACAACATTAAAAGCCTTCTGCCAAACATGACAAATTAGGCTTTGGTGACCCTAAAGAAATTAGATGATTGCTTTCCAACCAAACTTTCCTTGAGGGATGAAAGTAGTTGACCAAGCTCCCAAGCAATGTGTTGAGAAAACTAGCCACTGAAGGAGATTGATCCAATCTAGCCAAAAACTCTAGAAAGGAGGTGGCATGAATGAAAGGATGGTTCTAGAGTCATGCCACCATTGTCAGGTGATCCCACAATATTGTGTCCCACTTTTTGGCCAAAGTGGCATATTAAAATCAACATTTTTAACCAAATTTTCACTATTTGACACCTATAGCAACTAATCTATTAAGAATTTGAAAATGGTGTGAACTAGTGATTTTTGAGATTTTGTGTGTAGATTCTAAATGTATTTTTAAAAATATTTTAAGAAATAATTTGTGAATTTTTTAACATAACATTTAATAACTTATTATTTATAATTAACAATATTTTTAATATTTTTAATAAGTGACATTTATACCATACAACATAAAAAAAAATTATAGAAAGGATAAAATTATAAATTTTTAAACATAGATTTGTAACACCAATATCTAGTGTGTAGATATTTTTTCATAATTTTTTATTTCATATATTTTTTATTAATTTTTGAAGTGAGATTAATTATAATTTGGACATAGGTTTATACCATACAACATAAATTTTTCTATATGTACCCTAATTAACTTATTCTTTTTTTGTTGAAAAAAGGACATCAATACCTAGTGTGCAAATATTTTTTAGAATTTTTTTCTCTATTTATTATTTTTTTTGCTAGTGTGGAATAGATACCTTGATGTTAAGTGAAAAACTTATGTTCACTAGAAAATGGAAAATAAATATAATAATCAAATGAGACATACTCAAAATCATACTTTTTAGAAAGCTTATACTAATGGATACATACTTATAAAATAAAATTTCTAAATGAATTCATTTGGTCCCCCAAAAGGTAAAGAAAAATTGGATTTTTGTCAGCATTTTGATAGGTGTGGAGGAGACTCTATCAAGGGATTGATTTAAGATTAGGGGGTAATTTCCAAGGGGGTTATTCCCAAGGGGGTTTTATCTAAGGGGGTTTTATCTATCCCACTTCAATTAAACCCCTTTATATGGAACCCCTCAAGGCTTAAATTATTAATTTTTATAAAAAATATGTGATTTCAGGCAAAAATGAGGATGTGCCATAAGTGGGACATAATATTGTGGTACCACCTTGTCCCCATATTCCAATAGAAAAAGGACAAAGGAAGAAAAGGTGAGTAGAAGATTCTTCTTCAAAACCACATAGGATGCATTTTGAGGGCCCCTGAAATACTCTCTTTTGAATATTGTTCCAAATGAGACATTTGTTTTGACTAAGCAACCAAATGAAGAAGTTACATTTGGGCCAACAAAATTTGTTCCAAATATTATTCTACCAAGGGAACTCTCTATTCTTACCATTGTACTTGAAAAGGGACATGTAACCATGGTTCATTGAATAATTCACTTTAGGGTCAAGATAACACACAAGATCATCCTCATCCTCCAGAGAGAAATAGGGCTGATTAGCAAGAATAGAAGGTAGGATGGCTCAATCTTCAAAAGAATCCCTGGCATGTCATAATTTACCATCCTTCCAAAGATAGGTCATGAAGTTTCCCACCACCTGAGATCTCTTGAAATTAACAACTATGGTCCAACTAGTAGTAATAAAATCATGACTCATAGGCTAGAGGGAAGGAAAGAGGAAATTATCAAAGGGAATAGGTCCTAAGCATCATTCTAGAATAGAGCTCACTTCCCACTATTAACAATCTAGAAAAACCCTTCCTTGATAAGTGAATCTCCAAACTTAAGAGTGTTTCATATCATTGATCATTTATCAAATAAGCTCAATCTAGTAATCTTAGAAAAAATAATTCTACCCAAGTATTTAAATATAAGAATTCTATCCCATGACTATTCTAGAAATTTACACCATCTCAAGTATAGCTTGGTAGCCAAGGTTTGGATATTGAGAGTGATATGTCGAAGGCCTAGGCCCCCATTTCATTAGGGTCTACATACTTTATCCCAACTAATGAGGCTCCATTTGTGGGAGTCAAGGTTATCTGCCCATAGGAAATTCTTGGATAGACCATTAAAGTTAGCAAGGATGCTTGTGGGAGTAGATGAGAAAAAGAATCTATAGATGGGTAGAGATTGTAGAATATAATTTAACAATGTCAATAAGTGTGCAAAAGACAACTAACAGAAGGTCTAATGACTAATATTTGATCTAAATCTATCAATAATCTTTTTCCACTATATCCTTTTTGGGAGTAGCAATATAAAGAGGAATTAAAAGATAACCAAAAGGAAGTTGTCCTATACTGAACTAAAGGATCTAATCTATTCTCTGTTGAATGATTGGAAGAGTATTAAAGGAGAAGATATTGGAGTTGTCCTCATTAATCTATTGGCTTCAAGAAACAAAGTAAATGTTCAATTCTTTCCTAAAATTAACCACTTCCTAAATCTTAGTAGATCCCATCAAAGCTATGTCATCAATGAATTGAAGGTGTGAGAAAGAGATAGTCTATAGCCTAAGAAATATTCCAACCATGAATGTATCCTAAAGATTTTTATTTCTATAAAAGGATATCAAGACCTTTCATCAAGAGGATGAAGAGGTAAGAAGAGAGAGGATTGCCTTGAAAAATCCCTCTAGAGGCTTAGAAGAGAGACTTGTAGGAACACCATTAATCAAAACTAAGAATAAGGGGGAGCTCACATCTAGCTCACCACCCATACAATCCATTCCCCCAAAAAACCAAATGCTGTAAGAGTTTTCTTGAAGAACGACCATCTAACCCTATCATATGCCTTGAAAATATCTAGCTTAATAATGAAAGGAAGCAAGGTATGCAGAAATTCTTCCTACACTGATCTACTGAGGAAAGATTTACTCAAATTTTAACTTTTACAGTTACATATTAAGATGCACATTACCATAAAGGTAATACCAACATCCAAATGTAAATACAAAACTCACAACCAAAGATATACATGGGGAAAACCCTTTCGGGTGAAAAACCCCACACTCCAAAACCTACACAATGTATTATCAAATCAAAAGATGATTACAACACACTTGCAATGCAAGCTCTTTTAGTAGTACACCATGCAAATTTTCATTCGTATCCCATGACCTTTAACATTCTCTAGCTACTTATTTATCAAGCCTCTTTGGTAGTTATCCAAGGTTAATTTTTCTATGTTGGCCAATAACAAACTAAATGCCAATTCCTTTATTAAATATAGGGTTTTTTTTCTTCGAGGGCACTACCCCCATCAATCCTCGCTAGGGGCATTGCCCCTAGACCCCTACCATGGGATCCACCCTTAGGCCCCCACCAAAAGGATAAGCCCCTCGGGCCTCACAAGAGGAGCTCCTCCCTTGTGCACTCCCCCATTAATTATTTTGGGGGGAAACTGTGGTTGACAAAGTCACCAAAAATTACCTCGCTACATGTACCCACAGCCCTGCAACATAATCAGTCACCACATACTAACAACTTGTCACACCTATCATTTCATCTCTTACATGTCATAGAATCTGTCATAACTCATGACACATGACCACAAGGTGTCGACACATAGCAAAACTATGCCAAGTCAACATGGGATGCCTACCTCCTCATATGAGGACAAAATTTACATAGAAAATTAAAATAGTAGGCAAAAATAAATAAATACAAAATTAGGAACTTGCAAAGGTTGAGACACCTTAATTCCCAACAAATAAATATACCTTTCTCCTTTGAGAAGGACATAGATTGGATAGCCTTAGTAGATATAACAATACCATAAGGATTTGGCACCCTTGTATAAAGCCACCCTTCTCAAAAGAGATGAGAGATGATAGGATCCATTTTAGGTGTTGAGTAGTAAGCTTAGTAGTGATCTTCTAGATGAAACTATAGAGAGCAATAGGATGAAAATACTCCAAAGAATTATCACTCTCCTATTTAGGTATTAACACAAAAAAGGCAGAGTTGAGTTCTTTAATTATCCTCCTATTAGCACTCCAAGAGACCATCCTTTAGGATATCCCAAAATTCTTGAAACAACCTAATGGGGAAGCCATTTGGGATAGGTGCCTTTCATTTCTTCATCTGAAAAACCACATGTTCAAGCTCCTCAAGAGAAATGTGCCTCATAAGAATGTTCTTCATGTCTACTAAAACAACAGAATGAATGCATTAAATAATGACCCGTTCTTTCTCCATAGTCAAAGGGCTAGTCTCCTATAAAAGGGAAGAGAAATACTAAACAACTTCCTCACTATTATTATGGAATGAAGATAGATATTTTCCCTAAGTAGAGATGAGATAAGAAAGAAAGCTCCCATTTTGCATGTCTTTAACTGAGTTATGGAAAAATGAGGTATTCCTATCTGCTTCACAAATATAATCAATTCATTATATTCATTTCCAAAATATCTCCTATCTTAATAGATACTCATTCAGTTTATTAGACAAAAAGGATTTTTGAAGAAGATGGTCCCTGGTCATACCTTCCTCCTTAATTTGAAAAGTGATGTTATCCAATTCCTCTTGCATCTATTTCTTATTCTAGAAACATTACCAAAACGTGATTTATTCCATTTCTTGAGCTTGAGCTTCACAAGTTGAATTCATTTAAAAAGGAAAACATTTTCATACCATAAGCAAGTTTCCCTTCATGCCACCAAGTAGTAATGCAATAAAAAATTGTCTAATCCTTGAGCCATATTAATTGAAATTGAAATATGGCTTGTTCACATGAGAAAATAAATAGAAAGAGAACTTGATAGTTCAATGATCCAATCCCTCCCAATGAAGAATATCTAAAGAAGAAACCAAATAATCACCATTTAAGGGTGAGTGCAAGATCATCATGGGCCAAATAGTGGCAATAGGAGAAAATTCTTGTTAGATGAAAAAGTGTAAAAATTTAGAATTATATTTAGATTTGGATGGAAAAAGTGTTAATACTTCTATCTCAAAGATGGATTCCCTCCAAAAATGCCTTGGGATTACCTTATATTTAGGTGAGTTGTTGTCTTAAAACTCACTAAACAAACTTGCAAAACATCTCATGTAGTGTCATCTTGAAATTTTCCATGACTTCATTCTTGAAGATGATAAACTCTTTTGTAACTAAATTTACTAAAATGAAGAGGAAACTATTAAGATTTTAAAATATAATATATATGCCTCATTATAATCTTAATAGGTAATGATTATTAATTTTCTACATACACTGTGTCTAATTTCTTGACATATATACATATTAAAACAATCATAACATTCGAAGTATTTATCCTTTTTGAAATCCAAAATATGCACCACATTCTATCCTTTATTGGCTATAGGTTAAAAACAAGAATTTTTAAATTTCATAATTTTTGACCAAGCTAGGTTGGCAGGAAAATTATTTTATAATATTTTTAATAAGTCATGGTAAAAGAACATAAATAATTAAGTGTTTCCATAAAAAATTAAAAAAATATATCCATCATATCCACTCATGTGTCATTTACTTATATCCAAATCATGGAAGAAAAATATTTTATTTTTATCATACTTAGGTTGGCCAGAATGACACCTACTTTTTATATTTTTATGAAAGTTTTGGTAGTTCTTCATTGAAAGATCTAATTTTCACCAAACTAATTTGAATTTTTTTTTACAGTAAAATGTAGTAGCCTATAAACAACATTCAATTTCCTACATCTTTTATAACTATCTTATTTACAGATTGTATAGATAACTTAATCAATTTTTGTCATGAAGTTACTTAAGTTTGTTTTTAGCATTTCCATTGCCAATTAGTGGTATTGTTTGGCCCATAATGATCCTACACTCACTTAGCAACATTCTAAGAAAAAGAATTAATCAACATGCTCAAAAATAGACTCCAACCCATATCTTTTATTATTCCAATTAAAGATACCAAATCTAGGCATAGCATCCACAAGATTGAGGAAAAACACATTCTCCTGCAATAGAGAGGAAAAATGATCTAGTTGATTAGAGCCTCCTTAATTTTTATCCAAGATAAGAATGACATTAATGTCACTAGCCATGATCTAGGGAAAAGAAGAGAATAAAGGTCAAATAAATCTAACATGAGACTAGAGAAGATTCTTACCTTGAAAATTAGTATGTGCATAAACATTAGTAAGGAGAATGGCTCTACTAGAATCAAAATAGGAACCAATCATAGAGATATCATGTATGTCAACGTTATCAACATAGAGAGAGTAAGAGATATTTAATATAATAAGCATGCTAGTCCACGAGAAGATCCCTAGGCAGCGTTACATTAGCACTAAAAACTCTTCTACATCCTAGAAGATATGGAGGTCATATCCTCTATAGAGAGCTTAGTTTCTTGAAGAAAGATGCTATCAAGATTATGCTTACATATCAGAACTCTTAGATATCTTTTTCATGAGGGGGATACCTAAACCCCTGGTATTCCATGAAATAACAATCATTTATGGGGGATGGAGAAGTGAGGAACATGTGTATGAATGATGCTAGATTCCACTAATGATTCCCCAATTGTCTTCACCTTTTTCTTGATCTTTCTTTTTCCTAGTCTTCAAACTTTTATTCAAGGTACTCTTTTTGATACTCTTCTACTAAAGGCCCAAAGGACTTGAGGAGTTTTCTTCCTAGAATCATCTCTAGATCCATGAGCCAAAGAACCTTCAAGTACAGAAACACCAAAAGAATGAACTAGAAGAGCACATGTGGCTACAAAAACTTCAATAATCATGTGGGTATCCATTTTCTCAACTTCATGGAATAAGGAACATTCCTTAGGATGACAAGGAGAATAAGAGGGTCTTATATATAGAGCCTCCTAAAAATTATAATTACTATGAATGTTTATTAGGTGGAAGGAAGCAGTAGGATCACCCAATTCAACTATAGGGGCCACTAGGGGTTGCTCAACCAGGGATGGCTTTGGTTCCTCAAATATTTCTAGGATCTTAAACTTGTTATTGGATTTTCTTCCTATAGTATTCCCTCTTGGATAATTCTAAAACCTTCTAAAATTATGGGTCTTCACAAGAACAAATCCCTTTGGGTGCAAACCCTCAACATGAGCCACCTAGGGCTTTACCTTTTACTTGGTTTTTTGAAGAAGGATTTTGTGGGGGTTGGTGAAAGGGAACTAAATCTCTTTAAGAGAAATTTCTTTGTAAGTGACCATCAACATGGTAGAAATCACATCAAAGAGGAAGGTCTTTAGAGTTGATTTGTTGAATCCATTGTATGTTACCCAACCTAATTTCCAAAGAATTTAGCAGAGGTTTGTTGAGATATATTTTTATACAAACACAAATATAAGTAGTTTATGTTGATAACTGAGAGGGGGGGTGAATCAGTTATCTAGATTATTTCTTCTTTCTGAACTGTCTTATTAATTAATGTAGCATTAATTCAAACAAGCAAACATAACCATGAAATGGAGATACACATGACACAATATTTTTGATGTGGAAACCCTGTTAAGGGAGAAAACCACAGGGTGATTAACCCAAAGATTATTCTCTATTAGAAGAATAAGGAATTACAAAATGGCACTTGCCAATTAGAGCTCATTGCTCGAGCACACTGCTCACAAGGAGGCACACTGCCTACAAGAGACACACTGTCTACAAAAGAGTGTTATACAATACTTGAACTAATTGGTAGCATCCACATATGCTGGAGTTCAGTTCTAGTTAGGCTCAGTACACTGATCTACTGCACTTCATCTTTCCTCTTCTCTTATGCTGCTTTCCTTTCACATACCGGACCTTCCTTACTATTTTTGCTCTGCTCTACTTTTATTCACATATCACCTATCACAACACCACTACTTCATAACTAAATCCATCCTATATATATATATATATATATATATATATATATATATATATATATCTACACAAGTGATTTCATTATCTTTCTAGTCGGCACCCAGAACAGTCAATCTTCTCAAAAACTCTATTCTGTTAGCTAAATCCTTGCACATCAAGTAATGCGGATCAAGTATATGCTTGTAGAAATCATTAATAATGTCGGCCAAACATGATTCATGCCTTCATAACCTTTACCACCATCAGTAACACATCTGAAAAGTAGTCTGATGTTCTGTCAGTCAGTTCTTCCTCTGTTCACACTATCACTTAGGAATCCGGTACTCAACTATTCATATCTTTTTCCTTGTCCATCACTGAAGGCTAAATCCTTGGAATCTATTACTCAAGGTAGTCCTCTTGACTTTCCCAAATCTACACTTCACCAAGATACTTCCTCTGAGCGATCCAGACCTGTCTGTCAGACCTTGCCACATGCTCTGTTCTTGTTTACCGGACCACAACATTCTTCACTCTAACTTCTGGTAGAGACACACCATGTCCTGCAGATGTGTGGGATGAACTTTGTTGCCATCAATGACAACAATCATGAATCCATATAGTGTCTCTTGCCAACAATCTCCCCCTTTGGCATTGATGGCAACACTTAGTGAAAAATGACTAAGTGTTTACACTATGCTCCCCCTTGGATGATGCTTTGTCTTTATATACATTTTTTGGAGTTCCCCCTTAGTTGGATTTCTCATTTTTCACTGCTCCTCACTCCCCCTTTGACATCAATGGCAAAGGGTAGGGTCCGCATACCAAAATTTTCAAAAATTTAACTATATTTAGCCTCATAAGTATATATATACAAGTTGTACTTACATATACTTAAGTATGTCTGCAAAAGTGTTCTTCAACTGTACAACTTCTATCACCCAACTCTGCTTCATCCTATCCAAAATTGAGATATGCCCACTCAACAAGAATGCAAACACATCTGCCCTTTTTAGATCTATCGGATCATTGGTCTGGGCTGTAATTTGAGCTTCTTTTATGGCCTCATGCATGGCCTCTAGCTTAGGGATAATTAACCCCCTAAGCTCACTCAACCTGCTTATTCTATTTTTTCTTTCCTTCTCCAATTTCTTGATTTCACTCAAGACTGCGATAGTCTGACATTCTTGATTTGTTATAGAGGAAGAGAGAGGATCAAAATTCTTTGATAGGTTTGATAGTTTATCATCCTGTTCTTTTATTTTCTTCTCAATGTCCAGTGTTACTTTGGACCATGATAGACAAAATTTATATATTTCTCCTCCATCTTTAAGAGCATTTTCTAAGCTCTTTATTCCAATGTTCATGTTTCTTTTATCATTAATAATCAAACTCTGTACCTCAGAGAATCTTTTATCCAAAAACTCCTTCCAGACCTTTTCTTCAGCTGATTTTTCTAGAGAATCAAAATGTGTACTAACACTGCTGACTAAGGTTTTGAGATTACCGGAAGAGGAGGCTGTGGGATCCTTCTGAAAAGATGGCATGATCTTTTCCAGCACTCCGGATGCTACCTCCATAAGCTCACAGTCTTCCATGTGAGATTTCAGTAGTTTCTCTTTGACTTTCTCATTTGCAAATGAGGCTATTTTCACTGTTTGCACCGGTGACAAAGAGTCAAAATCTAATGGTCCTTTTAGCAGGTCTGGTTCATCAATTTCAATAGTGGCTTTTGTTAAGAATTCTTGAATAGTTTGTGTAGTGTCTCTTGCTGGAGACAGATGTTTCTTCTCTTCTGCAACCTTGGAGCTATCCTTTGGAGTTTTCTTTCCTCCTACATTCTCATCACTAGCAGTTGTGGTCTTTTCTGTTGAGGTCTTCGCACTGTCATCTTCTTTTTCTTTTACCTCTACTTCTTTCTCCTGTGATTTTTCTTCTCCTTTAGATCCGGAGACTATAGGGGAAACTGAAGGGGAAATGTTAGTCTGTTCGGGGCCCACCTCTTTTGACATTTTCTCAGGAGTTTCTTCTGCAACATTTGTGGTGGAGGGGTCAGTACCCAAGTCCTCTATGATAGGAAGATTAAATCTTTTGAAGGTTTTCCAGAGAATCTCTTCAGTGTCCTTGGCTACCTTGTCAGTCTCACCAAGCATGAGCTGATTCATCCTTGCTTTGCTCCTGAACTCATCCTTGCAATCCTTGAATACCATGTTCATTGTCTTGGGATCGATTGAAGGATATAGCTGAATAGCTATTTGTTCCTGGATCTCAAGGTCTTTAGCCATGGTGTTGTTCTTTCTTATTTCTAACTCCTTTTCAAGCTTCTTGGGAATAAGAGATATAATTTTAATGAAGGCCTTATTATATATGTTCAGGTACTTGACTGTAGCTTCCTGCAGGATCTTTTGGTCAGCCTCATTGTAATCATCATAGAATTCAGCCATTGGTTGAAGGTTTCCATCCACAGTGACTGATTTGATTACACTTTCTAGAGACAGGGTAGGCTTTTCAACAAATTCCTCTGCCATTTCTTCCTTGTCTTGGCCTGTGGAGGGTTTACCGGATCCTTTCTTCTTCTGCTCTTAATTTCCTTTACCCCCTCATCTGATTCAGTTTCCTCTTCATCTCTTTGACTTGCATAAGCCCTTGTGTCTTTTGTCTTTGATCTTTTCTCTCTTTTACCAGATGCCTGGACTTCTGATTTTGATGTTCTTGAGCTTTTGGCTGTGGCAGGTGCAGATCTCTTTGATGATCTGGTTCGGGTGGAAGTTTCTACCAAAGCACTTTTCGTGCTTCCCTTTTCTGCCTCTTTCTTCTCTTCCTCATCTTTTTGTCTCTTTTCCCTGTTGGCATCAAGTGCCTCCTTTGAGATGCCAAAGCCTTGGGCAATATGTTCTCCTTCTTTTCTCACCTTTCGTTTCATCTCTGGTTCTCTGAGTTCCACATGAATTTTTACACTCAGCTCCTCAAAGGTTCCAAACCTCTCTGCCTTTGGATCTTTAAGCTAACTTAGCATGTGTTGAACATGTAGCTCCACAATCTGTTCATCAACTTCATACCCCATGGGCATGATCCAGGCTGTCCTTGGTTCTACTACCTCCATTAGGCACTAATCAGTTTCTACCATAAAATAGACTATGTCTTTGTATTTCTCAACAAAAGATTGGGGAATCCTTTCTCTTGCTTGCATCATGTTCTGAAAGTTCTTGAAGTATCCCCACAGAGCTATATTTTGTGCATTGTTATCACCAAGTCCATGTAAGTAATCTCTAATTTGGATGGCTACTGGCCTATCACTCTCCCATACCCAGCCACTAGATCCAGGAAGCTCATTCATAAAGTAGAAGAACAAGCATAGAATTACTCCACCATACTTGAATGAATTCTTTTTATCTTTCTTGATTTTTTGCAAATTCTCCAAGAGTTGGTTCAAGAGAAGCTAACAAAGATCATAGTCTGCATCCTTTCTTAGCATTTCATAAGCGATATAGATGGCAGTTCCAGGTGCAGAATTTTCTCAGCTAGAATGATATATCTTATATCCAATGATCATAGAAGCAAACTTGACATTCAGATCAGTGATGTCATCTACTGTCATTGCTCTTTTGCCAAACTTAGATCTGGTAGCCTCACTCACAGTTTGGTTCTTTACAAATTTAAGAACAGGAATCCCACCGGATGAGTGTAGTTCGGTAATTGCCCTGATGGCATCTTTAGTGATCTTGAATGGTCCATTTAACCACATGAAATTGTCATGTATTCTATTCAAAATGTACCTAACCTAGTCATCCTCTGTAAAATAGGGGAAATGTATGTATTGTGCAAAGTGCTTGTTCTAAAGGCCTATGTATTGGGGTTTGAGCTCAAATGAATCATCTAACAGTTGTTTGTGATATATATCTCTTAGTTTGAATTCCCCAAACTCTTCAACATTTGCATGTATATAAACCTTAATATCTTCAGTGTGTAAAACACCATGCGGAACACTAGAAAATGCACCTAGGGGGTCTACCTCCAAGGAATTGTATGGATGTTTCTTAAATGCAGGGCAAGGTCTATTAGAAATCTTTACAATATACAGAGTACCCATTATCAAGAGATTTGCAGTGAGATATTTGAAAACAAAAAATACCTTTTGCGCTTATCGGTTTCACGGAGTTGGTTGGATTGATCTCTGGAAGTAATGACTTCTACAAGTGATCTTCGATGAACTTGAGGGATTTTGTTGTAGAGCTCCGCTTTGCATTTCTTCTTGAGTGCAGAATGAATGAGTGATTAATGAAAAAACCCTTATATTGCTCCGCAAGCGCTAATATCAGATTACAATAAATGCTTGACCTACATTATTCCGGTTTGCCTTATTCGGGTGATTTGAAGAACCGAATCAACCCTGATCTTTAAACATCTTGCGGATCTTCCAAATCTTAACCATAGTTTGTTTGAATATATCCCTTATGACTCCTTCAATCCGCAACTCTTCTTGTGCCAGTTCTAGCACCAATTGACTAGCTGGGGGAACAAGGTTTTCTTTATGTCTCCCCCTGAGCCAGAGCTCACTTTTTAGTTTCTAGAAGGAATATTAGCACTAGAGTCTGGTGCGGATCCAACCTCTACATTCTCAGTACTTTTCTTCACCCAAATCTTGCTCATCTCATTTTTAACTTCATCCACATTCATCTTTTGTTTACCCTTATCTTGATATACCGGACCTCTTTTGTCCTGATTCTTGCTTCTACAGACTTTTGCATTATGACCGGACCTATTATAGATTTGGCAAACAACATTTCTTTGCATATTTGACTGATATCCTCTTGATCTGCATTGATTAGCCATATGACCTACTGTATTGCATGCAAAGCATCTACCATTGAATGATTTGTTCATTTGCATATTTTTGCATTCATGAGACTTGTGACCATACCTTTTGCAGTTAAAACACTATCTAGAGAAGGATGAATTAGTATGATTCATTCTCTTTCTGCACTGATTAGCTTTGTGACCAAAGTGATTGCAGTTGTGGCAGTATCCATTGAAGGATGGATACCTTTGAGCATTAGGCTGTCTTACCAGAGATCTTCTAGGCCTATTCCTTGGATTTTTTGATCCAAAATACTTCTGACCGGATCCGGAGCTTTCTCCTTTCTCATATCCCAAACCACACTTGTCATCTACCTTCTTTTGACTTCCAAGAAGAACTTCAAGTTGAGCAGAACTTATCTTGAATTTCTCTTTATACTCATTTCCTGTTTGAAGATCCCTTTTTAGAGAGACAATTTGATCCTCAAGTTTTTCTTCATTATCTTTAGCATCTTCAAGATCAGATTCAAGATGTCTGATAATTCTATCCATCTGGTGGCAATCTTCTGATTTCTCCTTGAGAGATTGTCTTAGATTATCTTCAAGTTTTCTTTTCTCTTCAACTTCTTGGGTAAACTTTATAACTCCTGATTCCATTTCATGTCTTACCATAATGATTTCTTTTGATAACTTTTCACAAAACTTGGTTTTCTCAGTCAGCTCTTCATTTGCATTATTTTCTTCACCTTGTCTTGCCAATTGCTGAAGAAGCTCCTTTCTCTTTTTCATAGAGAGACTTAATTTGTCTTTTAGTTCTCTCATGAAATCATCAGCCTGTTTGAGTCTTTCCTTTAATTCATTAACTTCAGAGTTTGACTGTTCAAGATCATCAAGGGTAGTCTTGAGTTGCTCTCTTAAACCATATGCATCCATTTGAACTCCCAGATCTTCCTCAAGCTGTTAGGCTCTATTAGGAGGAACTTAGCTCTGATACCAATTGTTGATAACTAAGGGGGGGGTGAATTAGTTATCTAGATTATTTCTTCTTTCTAAACTTTCTTATTAATTAATGCAGCATTAATTCAAACAAGCAAACATAACCATGAAATGGAGATACACATGACACAATATTTTTGATGTGGAAACCCTATTAAGGGAGAAAACCATGGGGTGATTAACCCAAAGATTATTCTCTGTTAGAAAAATAAGGAATTACAAAATGGCACTTGCCAATTAGGGCTCACTGCTCGAGCACACTGCTCACAAGGAGGCACACTGCCTACAAGAGACACACTATCTACAAAAGAGTGTTATACAATACTTGAACTGATTGGTAGCATCCACATATGCTGGAGTTCAGTTCTAATTAGGCTCAGTACACTGATCTGCTACACTTCATCTTTCCTCTTCTCTTATGCTGCTTTCCTTTCACATACCGGACCTTCCTTACTGTTTCTTCTCTGCTCTGCTTTTATTCTCATATCACCTATCACAACACCACTACTTCACAACTAAATCCATCCTATATATATATCCGCACAAGTGATTTCATTATCTTTCTAGTTGGCACCTGGAACAGTCAATCTTCTCACAAACTCTGTTCTGTCGATTGAATCCTTGCACATCAAGTAATGCGGATCAAGTATATGCTTGTAGAAATCATTAATAATGTCGGCCAAACATGATTCATTCCTTCATAACCTTTACCACCATCAGTAACACATCCAGAAAGTAGTCTAATGTTCTATCAGTCAGTTCTTCCTCTGTTCACACTGTCACTTAGGAATCCGATACTCAACTATTCATATATTTTTCCTTGTCCATCACCGGAGGCTAAATCCTTGGAATCTATTACTCAAGGTAGTCCTCTTGACTTTCCCAAATCTGCACTTCACCAAGATGCTTCCTCTGAGAGATCCGAACCTATCTGTCAGACCTTGCCACATGCTCTGTTCTTATTTACCGGACCACAACATTCTTCACTCTGACTTCCGGTAGAGACACACCATGTCCTGCGGATGTGTGGGATGAACTTTGTTGCCATAAATGACATCAATCATGAATCCATATAGTGTCTCTTGCCAACAGTTTACATTCCTTTCTAGCATCAGATTTGAAGAACCCGCAGGCCTCTCGAGAACCTTAGTAATGAATTGGATAATATGTAACATGGAAAATTATGTACCCTCACAATTTGACGTTGTATTTTGATTCACTTTAGTTTCTACTCTAGTACCATGTTTCTAGGGCCACTTGAACATAACCTTGGCCTATTTTACCCCTCACAGCCAAGGTTTTCCAAATTTCATATCATGTATTTATTTCTCTTAATTTTTTGAGAACACATGCTAAGTTTCATAAATAATTTTGAGGACACGAGCACAATGCACTGGTGTCTTGAAGATTCCAAGATTCAAACTGTTGATTCTCCCACCTTGTAACTTGATTGCAATGGTGGTAACGCTTATGTGGTAGTGAAACAACCTCTATAACAATTCTTGACCCTCTTTGATTTCTCTCTCTCTATTCTCTTTGGCAACTATATCTTATTGAAGAAAATATTCTCTCTTGGCTCTCACAACAGAAGCTATTGGTGATTCTGGTGCTCTTTTAAATTGTAGCACCTCCTCTTTCAACATTGTGGGTTTTATACTTGCAAATTGGGCATGCAGAATCTCTCTTCCAAGGGTTTTGAATTGTTTACACATAGATTTGGCCCTCAAGGAGCTTGCAGTCTCCTCCATTTCTTTAAAACATGGTAATATTTTTTCATTATCAAGGAATAGTGTTAGTCATTGGTTTTATTATACATTGCTTTGTCTACATTTTGGTAAACTTGTGGTGTATAACACCACCCTATTTTTCCTTATTCACACTAGGGTATTCTTCACTATAGACCAAGGTAGATACTCATAGTTTTATTTATTTGTCACTATTGTTATTTCCTAGACACACTTTTTAAGTAAGAGAATACACATATTTTCAATCCTTTTCCCATATTGGTTTTCCCCGGAGGTCAAATAACTAACATAGAGGCTTGACCTAAAGGAAAGCTCCCAAATAGCCCCAAAACAATTTCTAGGTCTATGCTATTGTAGGTATTTGAATAAATTAAACCACATGAGGTTTTGATAATCTCTTCCCTTCATTTCCTTTTTCTATTTTGTCTTTTCAATCTTTCTATTAATTAATTTAATGTTCTTATCCATTGATTCTATGATTTATTATGTTGTTGGGTGCTCATTCTGGTTATGTGTGTAGACTAGATAACTAGGTGAACCTAGACAGAAGCATACATTAAGAGTTCTTTGGATTTTTTGTCATATGGACTACGACGCAATGCACAAACATCCACATGATGTGCTGGCATCCTAGGCCAAGCCTCTCTCCTTCTAGTGCCAGATACTTCTAACATTTATATTCCCTATTTTGAATTATTTTTTGTAATCTATTGTTTAGATTTTTAGAATTTATAGTTTTGTTCTTGTACCTTTTTTCTTTTACTTATCAAAAGTAGTTAATTTACAAGTTAAATGAATAATAGGGTTTATCTAGAGTCATTTTTCTCTTCTTGATTTGATAATTGTTAGAAATGAAGGTGCAAACCACACAATGAAAATTTGATTCAAACCTTATTATCCTCTAAACAATGTAGAATCAATGGAGATTACAACAGAAATCAAAACCCATTACATAGAAATAACATGCACTAAGAACTAAACACATAACATAGTATGTAACATGGAGAAAACCCTTTAGGGTAAAAAACTCCACCAAGAAAAGAGGCTCCAAGTTGTATTATCTTCAAATATGAGATCACAATACATGCACTTCCTCTCTCCTTTAGTCTTCAATCCAGTGCCACCTGTTACTCTCTAATCTAATAAAAATGTAGTACAAATATCCTTATAAAAGGGGGTTGCCTTCTCAGCCAAGATAATCAAAAAATTTGTTATGTCAGAAAAAGTAACCTTGGGGGCTTTTTCCTCTTAAGGTTTAGCTCCCAGGTCCTTTAGAATGCATTTAGAGCATCTTGCATGATTTTAATGACTCTTGATGATAAAACCATGAGGTTTCATGGAAAATTGGACTTAGGGGATACACTTAACATAAATCATGCCTAGAATAGGGGGGAGGACTTGTGCACCTGCACCCTAGTCTAGTCCTATTTTAGGTCAAGACCAATTTCAAAGTGTCCGTTTATGACCGTTATTAGGTCCTATGCTGACATGGTAAGTTTGAATTATGAAATTCTTAGAGGGAATGTTTGTATTTGCATATATAAGAATGATTAGTGATTCATTTATAAACTAGATGGATATTGCGAACTTGTGGCTTATGTGAAAGTGATTCAAGGCATTCATTGTGTTACAGAGCAGAACTTGTGTTGTTCTTGTGTTTGTATTTGCAAATTTGGTATCCATCTCCTCATGGCATGAAGAGCATCTTCCTTCCATGAGATATTCACTACAATGTGATATCAATTGTGTTTTCTATCATTTATCATTTGGATTTTGCCTCTATCCCATAGGGATACACAATCTTTATCTAACAATGGTGTTTAGAAGACTTGAATGTCTCTTCGAGGCTTGACTAAGGCAAGCCTTTAAACACCACAACCCCTAACCCACTTTTATGTGATTGCAAGTTACAGGTTACAAAAGTGAAAGAAGTGGAGTTACAGGAGAGCAGTGCAGACTATCAGAATTGTAGATTAGAGAAGAAACCATGGACCTAGACTTGGGCACCCACTCATTAGTCCTTTGGATCCCACGACTAGAAAATCTTTGGACCAATAGGAACAGGTTGCAGACAGGGTTCCCAGATCCTGACAGAAATTGTGACATTGGACTAGGGTGCTCGCTCATTAGTCCCCAACTTTTCTACACACCAAATTTTAAAATTTGGTATGCATTTGGTTTTCATTTGATATCTCTGTGTGTGATCATTTTTCGTAATTTGTTTGTTTGCTTACAATTTCATGAAATTAGGGTTTTGAGCATAATTGGGCTTAATTGAACAACAAAATTATACAATTCCAATCTTCCCCTATGTTCCAAGTGATGAAAATCCTGTAGTAGACCCCTCTACTTAGCTGGAAGTCCTTGAATGTTTAGTGGTGAAAGGAGGATCAACACAAACCATCAAAATAAAACCCTCTTCATTTTTAATACTAAACATCTTGGTGAACCCATGTTTTTGGACTTTATTGCACCTTTTTGATTGTTGTGATTCAGATTTACATTCGTTCATTTCATATTTCATCTTATTGCATTTGAAAAATTACAAAAAAAAATTGGCATTTTTATCTTGCATTTTAAAATAATTTGACTTAGTTGGCATTTAATTTAATAAAATTTCTATCATTATCATCAGATCTGATTTAAAATACAGAAATTTTTCATTCATCATTAATTTAGATTGCATTTTCATGCCTAAATTGATTAAAAAATGCCTAAAGTTGTGCATTTTTCCATATAACCTAGTTTTGCATTAGCTAGGGTTTGTAGTCAAAATCTTGTTTCAGATTTTACTACCCTTTTAAAACACTCGTTAGGACTAATTTCTAACTATAGTGTTTCATCATAGTGGTTTTTTTGCAAAATTTCATGTCTAGGGTTTGAAAACCTTGTTTTTTTCACTAGTTTTGGTCTTATTATCTCTCTACATTTGCACCAAGCATGTTGTAATAGATTTTATGGCTTTAGGTGACTAATATTACTGTTATAATCCAATTCTCTTCTTAAAATTCTTTACAACACCCTTTTTATTGGGTCTTTGCATTGAAAATCTGTGAAAAATTGCATATTTTAGAGTATTTTCACTAGGTTTTGACTTGTCATCATTATAGGATTGCATCAAAGGTGTGTTTTGAAGGATATTATTGATTTATTGGACTGATATCAGACATATTATTTTTTGCCCCTGATTAATTTCCTTAGAACACCTTTTCTTTCACTTATTGGCACTGAAAAAAAGTTGAAAAAACTCAAGCATTTTAGGTCATTTTCACATATAGTTTTGCACTTGTTTCTTGCATAAATTTTGAAAAGATTTTAAAATATGAATTTACATTGATTTTACAAGAAATTTCACTATGGAATATTCATCTCATTTCTCTTTGGTATCTTTACATGCGTATATCAAAAACTTCAAGAGTCTACGAATTTCTTAATATGAATCAGGTCATGTTCTCACTTATATACAACCTATGTATCACAAGGATATATTTAAACGCTCTTCATTTGAAATCCTTGACTATGTATCTAATTATGACAACTTCATATCTCTCATGAGTTCATACCCTTGGGTAGTAGAATATTTAACAAGACACATTGAGAATAATGAGTGTGAAACTCCTCTTAACGCTTTGAAATTAATAGCTAAAACATATGGTGATGATGATGAAGATGATTCCATAAGTTATCCTACTTCTCGTATATTTGAATGTCCAAGGACCTTAGATGAGAAGACTATGGATAACTCTATTAATGACACAATACCTAATCTTCCTACAAATGTTGTACCTTCCTCTCATTCCAATGCTCTCCCTGGCCAAGATGTAGCATTAGTGGATAAAAAAGATAGATGTTGGGTATAATCAAGAGGAAAACAATGTTAAATCAATCTTCATTAATAGACTTTGTAGCAATATTCCTAAGATGATTGTCTAAGGGACACCTAGTGTACCCTCTTGCTTAAAGCTGACGATTATGGTTCAAGGTAGACCTCCTGATTACATCTACAAATATGCACAACAACTTACTCAAACAAGTCAAGGTGTTCAAAATGTGCTGCAACATCCCATAATTGCTCACACATACAACACCCATAATAACAAGAAAAGTAAGCAAGCACCGCATGTTCCTATCTCTCTTCCATGTTATCAACCTATGCTCCCTCCACCACCTCATCTTACTGATAAAAGTGGTCAAGAATATGATCTTGTCAAACAGCTTCGTGCTACTCCGGCTAAGATCTCTCTTTGGGATTTAATACAAACTTTGCCTACATACCATGGAATTCTCCAAGAAGCTTTACAAAATGTGATTGTCCCACCTACTGCTAAGCCAAATGATGTAGCAACTCTATTAAATTGTATGAATGAGACAAAAATGGATATTCTCTTCCAACCACATGAATTACTATTAATTGAAGTTCAAAACCAATATGATCCACTTATGATCTTTGTCATGATAAATAAACCATTGATAAAATGAGTTATGATTGACAATGGATCAACTCTTAATGTTTGTAGCATTGACTTGCTACACAAAATCAAGGCTATCACATCAAAAGTCAAACCAGATAAACTTAGCATTTGTGGCTTTGATAATCATAGTAGTCAATCAGTGGGTACTATAACCTTACTTGTATAGGTAGGTCCTACGATTATATCTACCCTGATTCATGTCATGCCTAGTTTTTTTTATCTTACAACATGATTCTTGGTAGACCTTGGATTCATGCATTGGGGGTAGTTCCTTCCACCCTACATCATTCAATCAAATTTGTATTCAAGCATAAACTTCATACTATTCATGTTGACCCTGAACTAGATAACTATTTACATATTGAAATGCAAAAACAAGTTTACAATCATATGAGCTTAAACAATTTACGAGCTGGTTCATCAATGCCTCTTGCCACGAATAGTGTTGTGCACAACTCTCCACCATTGGATGCACTCTTTGGTGATGATTGGGGCTCATGGGATTTTAATCCTTGTGGTATAGGGGAATATAAAATTAATAGCCTTGACACATCAAAAGTAGCATCGATCTCACCTAAGCAATCTTTTGAAGCACTTAAGAAACCTATAGTCTTCTTGGTAGAAAATAAAGATAATACTCTCACTTATCGTACAAATTACGAGACCTATGAGACTTCATTATCCCCTAAAGAAATGACATCCCTCTATGGTCGAGGATTTAAAATCTTTTATAACAACTATGAATATGTAGGTAAGGGGTGTGGTGTAAATCAACAAGGGATTCGAGTACCTATAGAATCTGCTTCAAGACATTACTCAAGCAGCATTGGATATAATCCTTTTAAAGAAAAGAAAGCCTCTTGCCATCCTAAACTCAATGCTAATGCAATTTCAACAAGACCGAATCAACATGAGAGATATCCTAAATATGTATGTTTTTAACATTAGATTCTATCAGGTAAGTAATTCTAACCCTTTACCTTCATGTTGTATTTCCCCCGTGATGTGTCATGTGTTGTTTAGGCCTCCTGGGATTACCCTTGATTCTCTTGTAAGGTCCAAGATACAAGGAGACCACGTTTGTTGTGACCCTTCTTATATTTCTATCATCATTCTTCTATATTGCTTCTCCTATATTTTCATTGTTGTGTGTTGTGTTTGCTGGACAGAGCGTTGCGGTTGGTTACTTGGGGGCACCCTCCTACATGACTATCCCTAAGGCACTTGTTTCTCCTCTCTTGATTTATTGTTTCCCTTCCTCTAGTGTTTATATCTAGTGGGTGGATGACGAAAAACTTATTATACTGATACGGACCTAGTGTCCCTTCAGCAAGTAATCAAAAAATGGACTAAGTCCATACATGACGATGGGGTTGATATATATTATTTGATGCTTGGCTAGTAGAATCACTCCGTGTGATCTTGATGTTGTCTTATCACATTTACAAACCATAACAATACTGCTACTCCATGTACTTTGTTTGTCTGTGAATCTCGCCTTGGGTACACTCGATATTGAGATTTCTGCGCTATAGCCCCACGGTTATACTTGGTCTCCAAATTCATAGTATAACCCTGGCTCTTTGTGTAAATGATCATATGCATTATTGTTTATCATGATTATATGGACGCTAACACTTTTTCTTACAGTAATATTTTTGTGGGAACATTTGGTGATCGTAAAGTACATGTCACCTCTGGGGGGCATGGGCTTTGCGAGAGCCTGTGTTCCCTTGTGTGTTTTATACCTACCTTAATGTGCTTGATATCAGTACATGATATCAACCACCTTAAGGTGGGGACATATATAAGGTAAGTTATCTAATTTAGATGCTAGCAAGTGTGTTTATTCTTAGGTGCAGTCTTAAAGACTGCTAGCAAGTGTGTATTTAAGCCCTCAGTGGAGACAGGATATCGCGCATATCCTTTTTATCTTAATCCCTCTATGGAGGTGGGGATGGTCTATTTCTCAAGGAGAGTGCACATCCTGTCATTTTCTAAGAGTCCTTTGCGGAGGTGGGGAGCAGTTATGTGACTAACTTAACCCTTAAGCATGTCTTTGGTGATTGTTGTGGCCAAGCCCAATCATCGGTGTGTGCCTATCATGTGCCTGAGATGGTGATGAACCTAGAAATAGGAACACTCCATCACTTGTTTGTCATACAATTTTTCTATGTCTTCTATGTGTGTGTATGGTGTGCTTGATTTGTTTGGCGTGTTTGTTCTCAAGTGTAGTCTTAAAGACTGGTGGTGATGAGTCCCTCCTACACTCTGAGATTTGTTTGGCATGTGTGTTTCCCCATGTGCAGTCTTAAAGACTGGTGGTAATGAGTCTGTCCTGCACTATGGGTGGTGTGTTTAGTTTCCATGTATTTGCATCTACATTTTATATATGAGAAAAAGAAAAAAAGAAAATCATCTCTACATTCATTATATTCACTGTATTCATTATGTTTTGTGTGTCTTCAACACTATCTTCTCCGTGTTTTCTATGACTATAACTATCTTCTTCATGTTTTGTGTGCCTATTACTGTCTTCTCTATGATTGTGTGTCTTCTCCGTGCTTGGTGTGTTTGTTGTGTTTGTTGACCATACTTTAATGCATGTATTGGCCTTGCATTTATACATACATTAAAGTGGGGGCTAAAGGTTATGTCAAAAAAAGTAACCTTGGGGGCTTTTTCCTCTTAAGGTTTAGCTCCCAGGTCCTTTAGAATGTATTTAGAGCATCTTGTATGATTTTAATGACTCCTGATGAGAAAACTCTAAGGTTTCATTGAAAATTGGGCTCAGGGGATGCACTTAACATAAATCCTACCTGAAATAGGGGGAAGGACTTGGGCACTCGTGCCCTAGTCCTGCCCTATTTTAGGTTAGCTTTAATTTCAAAGTGTTAGTTTATGATAGTTATTTAGGTCCTATGACGACATGGTAAGTTTGAATTATGAAATTCTTAGCAGGAATGTTTGTAGTTGCATATATAATAATGATTAGTGATTCATTTGTAAACTAGATGGATATTGCAGACTTGTGGCTTATGTGAAAGTGATTCAAGGCATTCATTGTGTTCCAGAGTAGAATTTATGTTGTTCTTGTGTTTGTATTTGCAGATTTGGCATCCATCTCCTCATGGCATGAAGAGCATCTTCCTTCCATGAGATCTTCACTATAAGGTGATATCAATTATGTTTTCTATCATTTATCATTTAGATTTTGCCTCTATCCCACAGGGATACACACTCTTTATCTAACAACAGTGTTCGAAAGACTTGAATGTCTCTCCAGAACTTGACTAAGGCAAGCCTCTAAACACCACAACCCCCAACCCAATTTTCTATGATTGCAAGTTACAGGTTGTGAAAGCAAAAGAAGTGAAGTTGTAGGAGAGTAGTGCAGACTATCGAAATTGAAGATCAGAGAAGTGTTGTTCTCAAAATCAGCTACGCTCATTTTTGTAGACATCTCCTACGAAACTTGTACATTTCATAGATAAGTCCTCTTGGCCTCACGCGAAGTCCTCTAACATCGTTGAAACAGTTTGAGACATTCCCTTAGATTGATTCCTCAAAAATCATGAAAATTGACTAGGTCATAAGCTTTTCAAAGTACCAATTTTGATTATTTTGGGGGTGTTAGAAATTTTTTGTTTTCACATGCAATAGCGGTCAAAATTACCGCTCTTACATGTGTATTGTTGTTGAACATGCAACGGCGGTTAAAATTACCGCTCATATATGTTTTGTTTGTCATGTTTCTTCAATCATTTTCATATGCAAGGGTGGTTATATCCGTTGCTCCGACATGACCTATTAATGTGTAATGTCAGGGGTTTTCACCGCCTGAGCAAATCTCACAAAATCGCCAAACTTGAAGTTGGTATTAATGGCACTCATGCCACGTTTAATGCATAACTTTAAGGTCTTTTAAAAGTGTTTTATTTTCATTTTGATTTGCTTATTGTTCATTTTAGAAACCTCCAGCTAGACTGATAGCTCCTTCATGCCATTTTTCTTCACGATACTCGCATAAACTTTGGATCTAAGTGGATTTTGTTTCTTGACTGTGTTTAGAGTTTTTGTTCTTTCACCAGGTAAGTATTTGCTTTTTATTGTTTTCATTTTAAAGACTAGGGTTTTAGCATGTATTAAACTTCTTTTTTTTTGTTTTAATTTCTCTTTTATGATTAGTAAAACTATATCATCTGTGTATGTGTTTTTCACCATTTTATGTAAAACCCTAGTTTTTACTTTTTTTAGCTTTGATTAAATGAGTCAGGGTTTTTACCGCCCATGTTAAGCTTAGGTTTTTCCAATAGTTTCCTAACATGTATTGACGGTCTTTACTGCCGCTGATACACATTTTTCCCTTGCACTATGTGAATACTTCATGTAAGGGCGGTGATTTTCACCGCTCCTACATGAACCTTATATGTTGTTTTCCCTAACATGTAAGGGCGGTTAAAACCGCTGCCCTTACACAAACCTTGTATTACCCCAATATGCAATAGCGGTCAAAACATTCGCTCTCATAGATATAACTTGGAGTTTCAAGAACACCTGCACAAGTGGTCTTTTCGACTGACTTGCTTACTTCCTCATATGCATAAGCGATCTTTTAGCCCACCCCTACATCAAACATATATATCATCCCTTTCACTTGCAAAGGCAGTCCTTTCATCCAACCTTGCATATGCATCAAAATCCATTTATCTCCTACATGTAATGGTGGCCAAATTGATCAACTTTACATGATAAATAAATGGTCTCTTGTGCAGGAGCGGTCATTTTGACCGCCCATGCACATTTTCCTAAATTTTTTCTAACACTGGGGAAACTTTGCCTTTCGAAGCCTGTTGACCCGCTTTCGCCTTTTTCCTCGATTTGTGTGCACTCAAGCCGTTCAACACATGCTTCCCTATTCATGGTCATTAAATCACAGTAAACCCAATTTATGCATTTTTTCCCTAACTGTGAGATCATGGCTTTTTGTAGTTGTCAAAAAACGTCTGTGGTAGATACCTTTTCCAGAGTTCACTCCAAAGCCGATGTCAGAGCCGTCTCCATCCAAAGCTAAAATCAAGAAGTACAAATACCAAGGGGTCTTCCATGTTACTTTAGTACAGTCTAACGTTGATGAAATCAGAGATATGGAAATAGGGCATGTAGATATGACAGCGTTCGTGGACAGAACTAGACAACCAAATCATTCTAGGCATCTGTAGAAGATTATTGACAGCAACATTCACTTGGTTACCTCTTTTCTAGTTACTGCCCATAATCCCAAGTTTGTTCTTCAGGTGGCCAGTCATTACAATAGGGATACTAGGGCTATGACAGATTCCCAAGGGAATGTGATTATGAGGCTGGATGCAGAATTTCTTGACAAAATCTTCATGTGTCCTATTGAAAATATTAGACAAATTAATTTTGCTCAAGGGCAAAGAGACTATGAAGAAGATGTGGAAGCCGCGAGAAGATACATAAACAGTAAATGGTTGAAGACTCCTCAGAGCAATCTAATCAAATGGCCAAAGGATCTCCCAAGGAGGGACTTTGTAGAGGAGGTCTGTGACTTGATTACACTTTTGAGTCGAATCCGAGGACTTCCTTCTTCCTCTAAGTTTTAGGAATGGATGCACACGTACATCAAAGTGATTCTCTGGGGCACACAAAAAATATTTTGGGGAGAACAGATTAGCAATGCTCTGCATGAGCAATTAGTGAAAGTCAATACCACTTTCAAATTTTATATGACTTCATATCTTGTGTATGTTGCTGCAAGCATGAGGGGTTTTCCTGGTCTTACTCAGGTTGGTGACAGGAGGTTGGTTCCCGTGTATGAGTATTATCCTCAGATCACTCTAAAAGGATCCATCCATCATTTCCATAAGGTTAATGATGCTTTATTTTTAGTGTTTATGTGCTTATGGGACAATGAGCTTGTTTAGAAGAGGGTTTCAGATGAAGCCTGGGAAGTTGTAAATTCTTTTGGCTGGTTGTTCTTACAGTTTCCTACTTTCACATATCTCAAAGTAGGGTATTATCCTAGTTACCCCTATATATTTCCATGATATCCCAGTGACAGGATTGTTCTCATGGAATTATGTAGGCAGCTGATTGTGGTACATAATAAACAAATGGAGTTGAAAAAGTTAGGGATTAAGTTTCCTATATAAATTGGAAGGTACTCAGTTCAGTCAGCTACTAAGGTCAAAATAGTTGAATCTGAAATGTAACTAGTCACCATGAAAACTTTCAAGAAAAGGGATCATTTTGACTTCAGGAGGGTACAAGATAAAATCAAGAGAAAGTCAACTTTCCACATGCCAATGGTGGAAGATATTTAGGCTGACCTCAGGACAAAAAATGAAATTAGGAAGTTAGACTTTTGCAGACTTCATTTGAGTCAATTATAAGAGCTGGGCCTTGTGGACATTCCGGAGGGAATGGAAGATGATGGGGATGTTCTAGATCCCAAATACAATACTAAAAATGTTGAAGCCTCACCTCTTCCAGAGGTTAAATGGTCAGTCAAAGAGGACACTTCTATAAGGAAAAGATTTCAGCCAATCTTGGCTAACAAAAAATATATGGTTAGAAAGCAAAGGGATTAGCTTGAAAGAATTTCTTACAGGGTCAGAGATTGAAGTTCAAGCGAAAATAGGTAAGAAAGTAGAAAATAGGACAAAGAACAAGAGTGACACTCCTTCGTCTTCCAAAACACATAAAACAAAAATCAAATTTGTGTCAAAGGGAGGGAAGAAGAAGGAGGTTGCAGGGACCTCTAACATTACTAAAACTAGTATTGAAGACACTAATGTTGAGCAAATGGAGGTTGAAATTGTTGAATCTAAACAGCTACATGTTGATAAATCATATAATCTTCAACAAACAAATGTGCCTAAAAAACCTAATGAAGAAGGTGAAAAACAACAAGGAGATACTGAGAATATAGGAGAGGAACCACTTGGTGATTTTTAGTTGTCCCCACAACAAGATCTACATCCAGAGTCTCAAGTTACTAAGCCTCAGCTTCTTGTTCCCATTTCTAGTGTTTTTCCTACAGTTTCAAATACTCCTATTTCTCCTATTTTGGTTGTTTCCTCTGATAATAGTCCCCCTTCATTAAGGACAAGTTTTGGAATAGTGTTTGATTCATCTGGGTCCATTCCTAGTTTGTCTTCCCCATCTTTTTATATCAGTGAACAAACTATGTTAGAACATTTTCTAGATAGTTCTGAAAAGGTTGTTGATACTACTGTTGTTTTTTTTCCTACGAGTCCCATTGTTACAATAACAGGAATAAGCATGGATCTAGCAAAGCAAGTGATTGATTCTTCTCCTAATGTGGGTGCTTCTATACTTCCTCCTTGGTTGTCTGCATATACCCTGAAGAGAAAAAAGAAAGCAATTTCACCAGATGAAATTGATATAGAGAAGTTGTTGCCTTTGAATTCAAAGACTGACGAAAAAGCCTAAGACTATTTCTAGGCTTATCAATGAAAAAGGGATCAGATATGTAGAAATTGCCAAGCCACCATAGGATGCTACTATTGACAATTTGAATATGAATGATTATTTTGTCTCAAGAGTTGAGCTAGGTAAGCTAACTCATTAAGGTATTAAGGAAGATTTTCAAACTACTGGCATCACCTTGCTTGAGAAATATGATAAGGTTAAGAAGGAGAAAGAGCAGTATAAAGCTAAAACAGAACAACTTGCCACTATTCTTCAAAAAATAGTAAAGTCATCTAAAATTGTGGAACCCATGGTGGTAACTGTAGAAGATCCTCTGATTCAGAAAGTGGAAAAAGCTCAGGCTAGACGAAGAGTGTAGGAGATACTGTAGAACATTTGCTGGCATAGGGAAGAGTTTTGTTGAAGACCACTGTAGAAAGAAAAGAAAAGATGGATAAAGCAAAAGCTGAGCTTGATAACATGGTTGACTTACTTTCTCAAGAACTATAGGATTAGGAAGAGAGCTTGGAGGAGTGGATAGAGATGAAGAAAATTAAGATAAAGAATCTAATTGCCATTGGGGTCATCTCAAATTGGGAATCATAGCTTAAGACTAAGGAATCTCTTGTTCATCGTATCAATATAATAAAAGGCTTACTTGATGACTTATGCCAAGCTCATGAAAATAGTGAAGATAGCATTGTCATGCTTCTACACAAGTTGGAAGAGCTCCCATGCACTCTCATAGGTGAAGGTCATAAGTTCCTCTCAACAGATGAAATGCTAAGCTCTTTTGAAAAGATGGTTCAACAGAAATTTGAGGATGAAATGCCCTCAGTACTTTCTATGGACAGCCTTTATGATCAGCATTCAACTTTTGAAAACTTGAAGGACAACCTTGACAACGATGAGAAGGTGATAAAGGCAGTAAAAGATGCAGTTCTCTGGGCCCGCACTATCTCAAAGAATACAACAAAACTTGATGCATGTGAAATGGCAGCTATACAGGCCATGTACAAAAACTTTCTAAAGAAGAATGATGGAGGAAGCTAAAGTTCCTTTTTGATATCTTAGTTTATTTTCATTCTTGTATATGTAATTTGAATTTTGTTATAGACATACTCATGTGTAATTTTCCAAAATGTAATTACATGTGAGACAAAGAAGTCTCAAGTCAAATAGTACTCTATTGTTTGAATAAGTCAAAGTAGTTAGGATTTCACTACTTTTGCTCTAGGCTCCTCCCTATAAATAAAGAGGGCCTCTATTGTATTTTCTATCTTTTAGTTATTGAAGCAAAACTCTGCCAAAATTGAAGAGCATTTTGAGACTTTGTGTTCAAATTGTAAATCATATTTTATCAGGTGAATAGAAAAGCAAGTGATTGTTCAATCTTTGCATTGGAATAACTTGTGGTGTATTGAAAATTGTTCTTATGTCCTTTTCCTTATACTATCTTATCTATTTAATCGAATTGTAGTGTGAGTTTGGATAATCTAGGAGATGACCTAAAGCTAATATTGGAGACTTTGTGCTGCAATAATTAACTTTGGGTTTGTGATTTTATGTTTTGGAGTAAAAGATATTGGAAAGACTTTGAGCTGCTGTTATCTTTTATGATCATGTGTTTTCATTATAGTATTCGGTGAAGACTTTGGGGTGCACCTTATCCTATTTGTTTCTAAATTTTAAATCAGCAAAAGGAACAACAATAGACTTTGTGCTCTCATGGTTTTCATGGTTATATTTGATTTGTATTGTGAAGTTGCTATTTTAAATTGTAAACATCATTTGTAAAAAAAGAGAAATGGCTGATATGGATTCACCCTGAAGATTAGTGTTAGAATAGATAAGTTTGAAAGAAGTTAAAAAAGGGAACCTCCCCTTCCTAAGAGGAGAGATTTATCTCATCACACTACATAGTTGATATAACCATTTTGCTGTCAGCGAGTTGATGACAAAATATTCACCCAATAGTTTTTGGTGACTCTGCTAGGGAACGAATGCACAACTTAGAGCCTCACGCTTTGAGTTGAAGCATTTTATCCTCTTCTATTGTTTTAAAGTTGTTTACAAATCTTTGTTGAGTAGACTGCATTCTGGCAAGCCCATGGTATACAAGAAGCAAGAGAGCTCAAGGAGTTATTGATCCTGTATTCGAGTTGATGCAGCAAAATAACTTCAGTTTTTTGCCTCCACTACCTCGTCTTTAGCGAACTAGGAGTTTTCCTCCTACCAACACCAGGTCTCCAATACCAAGTGAAGCTTCTAGCTCCAGTGCTAACAGATTTCTATCTGTTTGAATCCCTCAAAGTTTTGTTATCCCACCTTTCAATCAGCACATAATGGCAGCTCAAGGTCCATGGGGTAATACTTTTGGTCCTTTGAATTTAACACCACCTTTGCATGAACTACCTCGTAGTTCAAGGAAGTGTTGATAACTGAGAGGGGGGGGTGAATCAGTTATCCTAATTATTTCCTTTATTATACTTTCCTTTTAATTGATGCAGCATAAAATCAAACACAAAACATTAACCATGAAATAAGAAACACATGACACAGTATTTTTGACGTGGAAACCCTGTTAAGGGAGAAAACCACGGGGTGATTAACCCAAAATTATTCTCTGTTAGAAGAATAGGAAATTACAAAAATGGCACTTGCCAATTAGGGCTCACTGCCCGAGCACACTGCTCACAAGAGGCCCACTGCCTACAAGAAGACACACTGTCTACAAAGTGATGAGAATCACAGTCTTGAACTGATTGGAAGCATCTGCATATGCTGGAGTTCAGTTCCGGTTAGGCTCAGTACACTGATCTGCTGCACTTCATCTTTCCTCTGTTCTTTATTCTGCTATCTTTCACATACCGGATCCTTTTTGCTATCTCTGCTCTTATCTGGACTTATTCGCATATATCTCTACAACAACACCACACTTCACAACTAAATCCATCCTCTATATATATCCGCACAAGTAATTTCATCACCTTTCTAGTCGGCATCCGGAACAGTCTAGTTTCTTATAAACTTTCATTCTGTCGGCTGAATCCTTCCTCACCAAGCAATGCGGATCAAGCATATACTTGTAGATATCATTAATCATGTCGGCCAAACATGATTCATGCCTTCACAACCTCTGTCATCAACAGTAACCCATCCGGAAAGCAGTCTGATACTCTGCCAGTCAGTTCTTCCTCTGTTTTCACTGTCTCTCAGGAATCCGGTACTCAACCATTCATATCTTTTTCCTCGTCCATCACCGGAGGCTAAATCCTTGGAATATACCACTCAAGGTAGTCCTCTTGACTTCCCCAAATCCGCACTGCACCAAGACACTTCCTCTGAGAGGTCCGGACCAATCTGTCGGACCTTGCCACATGCTCTGTTCTTCTTCACCGGACCACAACATTCTTTATTCTGACTTCCGGTAGAGACACATTATGACTTGCGGATATGTGGGATGACCTTTGTTGCCATCAATGACAACAACCATGAATCCATATAGTGTCTCTTGCCAACAATCTCCCCCTTTGGCATTGATGGCAACACTTAGTGAAAAATGACTAAGTGTTTTCACTATGCTCCCCCTTTGCTGATGCTCTGTCTTTATATACAATTTCCGGAACTCCCCCTTAGTTGGATCCCTCATTTTTCACTGCTCCTCACTCCCCCTTTGACATCAATGGCAAAGGGTAGGGTCCGCACACCAAAATTTTCAAAAATTTCCTATACATAGCCGCATATTTACATACTTACATATACTGAAGAATGTCTGCAAAGGATGTCTGCAATTGAATCATTTCTGTAGCCCAACTTTGCTTCATTCTGTCCAAAATTGAAATGTGACCACTTAACAAAAATGCAAACGCTTCTGCCCGCTTGAGATCTGTCAGATCTTTTGTTTGGGCGGTGGTCTGAGCATCACTGATGGCCTCATGCATTGTTTCCAACTTAGGGATTATAATCCTTCTAAGTTCTCCCATCCGGTTGGTGATGTTCTTCCTTTCCTTCTCAAGGTTTTTTATTTCATTCAAGACTGCAATGGTCTGACATTCCTGATTTATTATAGAGGAAGAGAGAGGATCAAAACTTTGAGATAAGCTTTGTAGCTTATCCTGTTCCTCTTTTATTTTCTTGTCAAATGCTGCTGTTGCCTTTGACCAGGATAAACAAAATTTGTAGATGTCACCGCCATCCTTAAGAGCATTCTCTAAGCTCCTTATTCCAATGCTTACAATCTTCCTATCCTTAGAGATTAATTCTAATATTTCTAAAAATCTTTTATCCAAAAATTCTTTCCGGACCTTTTCTTCAGCTGATTTTTCTAGAGAATCAAAATGTGTATCAACACTGCTGACTAAGGTTTTTAGATTACCGGAAGAGGAGGCTGTCGGATCTATCTGGATTGATGGCATGATTTTTACAAGTACTCCGGAAGCAGCCTCTATCAACTCACAGTCTTCCATATGAGACTTCAGGAGCTTTTCATTTGCCTTGGCATTTGCAAATGAAGCTATCTTCATTGTTTGTACCGGAGAGAGAGAGTCAAAATCAAATGGGCCTTTTAGAAGCTCCGGTTCATCAATCTCTAGAGTTTCTTTGCTCAAAAATTGTTGAACAGTTTGTGCAGTGTCTCTTGCCGGAGACAGATGTTTCTTTTCTTCTGCAGTCTTAGAACTGTCAACCTCTTTGTCTTTCACCACTGCTTCCTTCTCCTGTAATTGCTCTTCTTCTTTGGATCCGGAGACTGTAGGGGAAACCGGAGGAGAGATGCTAGTTTGTTCATGAGCCACTTCTTCTGGAGTAGAGGGTCCCAAGTCCTCAGCTGTTTCTGTACCTAAATCCTCTACAACCAGAAGATTGAACCTTTTGAAGGCCTTCCAGAGGATCTCTTCTGTTTCTTGGGCCACTTTGTCAGTCTCGCCAAGCATGAGTTGATTCATCCTGGCTTTGCTTCTGAACTCATCTTTGCAGTCCTTGAAGATAATGTTCATTGTCTTGGGATCAATTTGAGGATATAGCTGAATAGCTATCTGCTCCCGGATCTCAAGATCTTTAGCATGAGCATTATTCTTTCTTACTTCCATTTCCTTTTCTAGGCTTTTAGGAATAAGAGATATTATTTCAATGAAAGCCTTATTATATATATTAAGATATTTTACTGTGGCCTCCTGCAGAGTCTTTTGGTCGGCCTCACTGAAGTCATCATATGATTCAGTCATTGGTTGAAGGTTTCCATCCACCGTGACCGACTTGATTATGCTCTCTAGAGACAGAGTGGGCTTCTCAACAGATACCTCTGCCATTTCATCCTTGTCTTGGCCTGTGGAGGGCTTACCGGATCCTTTCTTCTTCTGTTTCTTTACTTCTCTTACTCCCTCATCTGATTCTGTTTCCTCTTCATCCTTTTGGCTTCCATAAGCCCTTGTGGCTTTTGTCTTGGATCTCTTACCGGATGCCTGAACTTCCGGTTTTGAACTTTTGGTTGTGGGAGGTGCAGGTCTCTTTGATGATCTGGTCCGGGTGGGAGCTTCAACCGGAGCACTTTCTTTTCTTTTCTCTTCTTCCTCGGCCTTCCTCCTCTTTTCCCGGCTGGCATCAAGTGCCTCCTTTGAGATGCCTAGGCCTTGAGCAATGTGCTCTACTTCTTTTCTCACCTTTCTTTTGATCTCAGGTTCCCTGAGTTCTACATGTATTTTTACACTCAGCTCCTCAAAGGTTCCAAACCTTTCTGCCTTAGGATCTTTGGGCTGACTTAGCATGTGTTGAACATGCAGCTCTACTATCTGTTCATCAACTTCATACCCCATGGGCATGATCCAGACAGTCCTTGGCTCCACTGCCTCCATTAGGCACTGATCAGTGTCAACCATAAAGCACACTGAGTCCTTGTATTTCTCAATGAGGGACTGGGGAATTCTCTCTCTTGCTTGCATCATGCTCTGAAAGTTTTTGAAGTATCCCCATAGAGCTGTATTTCTCGCTTTTGCATCCCCAAGTCCATGCAAATAGTCTCTTATCTGGACTGCAACAGGTTTGTCATTCTGCCATACCCATCCACTTGTTCCGGGTAGCTCATTCATGAAATAGAAGAATAGACATACAATAAGAGTACCATACTTAAAGGAATTCTTCTTATCCTTCTTGATTTTCTGTATGTTTTCCATTAATTGGCTTAGCAGTAGTTCGCAGAGATCATATTCTGCATTCTTTCTTAGCATTTCATAAGCAGTGTATATTGCAGTTCCGGATACAGAATTCTCCCTGCTGGAGTGATAGATCTTGTATCCTATTATCATTGATGCATATTTGATATCCGGATCTGAAATATCTTCAATGGTCATTGCCCTCTTGTCAAATTTTGATCCGGTGGCCTCAGTTACAACGTTGTTCTTGACAGATTTGAGGATAGGTACCCCTCCGAAAGAGTATAGACCAGTTACTGCTCTAATTGCCTCTTTTGTGATCTTGCAGGGTCTATCTAGCCATAGAAAGTTGTCATGCATTCTGCTCAGTACATACCGGACCCATTCATCTTCTTCAAAGCAGGGGAAATGAATAAATTGCTCAAATTGTTTCTTCTGGATATCCTTATACTCTGGTTTAAGCTCAAAAGCATTGTCTATCAGTTGCTTGTGATAGAGGTCTCTTAATTTGAATTCCCCAAATTCTTCAATGCTTGCATGTATGTAAACCCTAATGTCTTCGGTGTGTAAAACTCCGTGAGGAACACTAGAGAAGGCTCCTAGTGGATCTACCTCCAATGATTTGTAGGGATGTTTCTTAAATGAGGGGCGAGGTCTATTAGAGATCTTAACTATGTTTGGAGTAGCCATTCTTCAAAGATTTGCAGTGAGGTAATGAAAAACGGAGAATACCTTATGCGTCTTCGGTTTGCACGGAGTGGTTGGATTGATTTCTTTATGCAATAGCTTCGGCAGGAGATCCTTGGTGTGCTTGATGAACCTTGTTGCAGAGCTCCACTTTTCGCTTCTTCTTGAGTGAAGAATGAGTAAATGACCTTTGAGAAATCCCTTAAATTGCTCCGCGAACCCTAATATCTGTCTGCAATAAATGCTTCACCTACATCATTCCGGTTTGCCTTGTCTGGATAGCTTGGAGTATCCCGGATTAGTCCTGATCTGTGGATATCATCCGGATCTTTCAATCATGAATAAATTGAGGTAACATATTACAAGATCATCCCAAACACTCTGTCCAATCCGCAGAACAAGATAGTGCATTTCCGGATCTTTCCGGACCTTTTTGTAATCCTTTATCATACTGGAGCATCTCCCTGAACAGGTCTTATTTGATCGATCACAGCTTCTTCATAACTCCATGCGGACCTCTGAAAACTTGACTCAAGACTCGTATCTACAAACCCTTTGATCCGCATCTTGTGCCACATCCGGCACCACTTGTTTGGCTGGGGGAACAAGATTTTCTTTGAGTCTCCCCCTGAGCCTGAGCTCACCTTTTAATTTCCGGAAGAAATATCAGCACCAGAGTCTGGTGCGGATCCAACCTCTACATTCTCTGAACTTTTCTTCACCCAAATCTTGCTCATCTGATTCCTAACCTCATCCGCATTCATCTTTTGTTTACCCTTGTCTTGATTCTGATTATACACCGGACCTCTTTTGTCCTGATTCTTGTTTCTGCAAACTTTAGCATTATGACCGGACCTATTGCAGATTTGGCAAATAACATTTCTTTGCATGTTTGACTGATATCCTCTTGATCTGCATTGATTAGCCATATGACATACTCTATTGCATGTGAAGCATCTACCTTTGAATGATTTGTTTACTTGCATACTTCTGCATTCATGGGATTTGTGTCCACACCTTTTGCAGTTGAAGCACTGTCCGGAGAAGGATGAATTAATCTGATTCATTCTCATTCTACACTGATTAGCTTTGTGACCAAAGTGGTTGCAGCTGTGGCAGTATCCATTGAAGGATGGATATCTTTGAGCATTTGGCTGTCTTACCGGAGGTCTTCTAGGCCTGCTCCTTGGATTTTCTGATCCAAGATTCTTCTGACCGGATCCGGAGCTTTCTCCTTTCTCATATCCCAAACCATACTTGTCATCTGTCCTCTTTTGACTTCCAAGAAGAACTTCAAGTTGAGCAGAACTTATCTTGAATTTCTCTTTATATTCATTTGCTGTTTGAAGGTCTCTTTTGAGAGAGACAATTTGATCCTCAAGTTTTCCTTCATTATCTTTGGCATCTTCAAGATCAGATTCAAGATGTCTGATAATCCTGTCCATCTGGTGGCATTCTTCTGATTTTTCTTTAAGAGATTGTCTTAGATTGTCTTCAGCCTTTCTTTTTTCTTCAATCTCTTGAGTAAACTTTATAGTTCCTGATTCCATTTCATGTCTTAACATAATGACTTCTTTTGATAACTTTTCACATAACTTGGTTTGCTCAGTCAATTCTTCATTTGTATTGCTTTCTTCACTTTGTCTTGCCAACTGTTGAAGCAGCTCCTTTCTCTTTTTCATGGAGAGACTTAATTTGTCTTTTAATTCTCTCATGAATTCATCAGCCTGTTTGAGTCTTTCCTTTAATTCACTAACTTCAGAATTTGACTGTTCAAGATCCTCAAGAGCAGTCTTGAGTTGCTCCCTTAAACCATACGCATCCATTTGAAATCCCAGATCTTCCTCAAGCTGTTAGGCTCTATTAGGAGGAACTTAGCTCTGATACCAATTGTTGATAACTGAGAGGGGGGGGTGAATCAGTTATCCTAATTATTTCCTTTATTGTACTTTCCTTTTAATTGATGCAGCATAAAATCAAACACAAAACATTAACCATGAAATAAGAAACACATGACACAGTATTTTTGACGTGGAAACCCTGTTAAGGGAGAAAACCACGGGGTGATTAACCCAAAATTATTCTCTGTTAGAAGAATAGGAAATTACAAAAATGGCACTTGCCAATTAGGGCTCACTGCCCGAGCACACTGCTCACAAGAGGCCCACTGCCTACAAGAAGACACACTGTCTACAAAGTGATGAGAATCACAGTCTTGAACTGATTGGAAGCATCTGCATATGCTGGAGTTCAGTTCCGGTTAGGCTCAGTACACTGATCTGCTGCACTTCATCTTTCCTCTGTTCTTTATTCTGCTATCTTTCACATACCGGATCCTTTTTTCTATCTCTGCTCTTATCTGGACTTATTCGCATATATCTCTACAACAACACCACACTTCACAACTAAATCCATCCTCTATATATATCCGCACAAGTAATTTCATCACCTTTCTAGTCGGCATCCGGAACAGTCTAGTTTCTTATAAACTTTCATTCTGTCGGCTGAATCCTTCCTCACCAAGCAATGCGGATCAAGCATATACTTGTAGATATCATTAATCATGTCGGCCAAACATGATTCATGCCTTCACAACCTCTATCATCAACAGTAACCCATCCGGAAAGCAGTTTGATACTCTGCCAGTCAGTTCTTCCTCTGTTTTCACTGTCTCTCAGGAATCCGGTACTCAACCATTCATATCTTTTTCCTCGTCCATCACCGGAGGCTAAATCCTTGGAATATACCACTCAAGGTAGTCCTCTTGACTTCCCCAAATCCGCACTGCACCAAGACACTTCCTCTGAGAGGTCCGGACCAATCTGTCGGACCTTGCCACATGCTCTGTTCTTCTTTACCGGACCACAACATTCTTTATTCTGACTTCCGGTAGAGACACATTATGACTTGCGGATATGTGGGATGACCTTTGTTGCCATCAATGACAACAACCATGAATCCATATAGTGTCTCTTGCCAACAGGAAGAATTTCCCTAAATTCTATAGCGATGGGAAAGTCTATCCTGATGAATACATTGCAGATTTTTACATAGCTTGTGGTGTGCTTGGGGTGGAACATGAAGATGTGGCAGTATGACTTTTTGTAGAAACACTACAAGGGGCTTTTGTAGATTGGTTTTACCATCTTCAATCTCAAACTATAATGAGTTGGAATACTCTTAAAACCAAGTTTGAAGCCAGATTCAAACTTGCAGAAGATGCACATGCCTTGTTAGCATAGCTAACGCAGATATAGAAAGAGCCACATGAACCTATGTGAGACTTCATCGCTAAGTTCAATAAGCTGACAAACATGATTCCTACAACCGCTCAGCCAATGGCAGAGAATCTTAAATGTTTCTTCATCAATACTCAACTTCCAAAGGTAAGCTTTTTGTTAAGGTAGGCTGGTCATGTTGATCTTCCCATAGCTCAAATATTGGCTACGGAAGTTGAAGATGATCTTATCCTTACGGGTAAGATAAGAAGAGATTCCAACAGAAATATAGGTCAATCCTCTACTGACAATCCTTCCACAAGCACCATAGATCCTATGGTGCAGAAGTTAGCAAATAAGTTGCTAGCTTTGAAAAGGCAAATGTCTCAAGGTATGTCTGCTCCTCCTTCTTATATGGATATACCAAGGAGAACATTTCCTAACAATTCATATCAAGGTAATGCTGCCAAAAATCAAGGGCAACAAAATCATCTTCCACCCACACAGGGGAAGCTCACCATTGAAGCAGCGCCGGTCAACTCAGCAGTTGGCTATTATGAAGCAGAACATGACCATTCTTTCCAACCTGAGTTGGATTAGGAGAATGATTCTAATCTTTTTACAGAAGGAGAAGAATTAGTTGGCAACTCTACCATCGGCTTTCTAAATTACCAAGATGAAGCTGAAAGAGAAGAAGAAGTATATGATGGAGCATATGCTATTTTCACTAGGCCCCAGAATCATTCAAATCAGCAAGATGATAAAGGAAAGACAAGAGAGGAACCTCAGCTGGTGATCTCAATTGCCAAACGGGGAACTCTATTACCTTTTCAATCAAAGGACCCGGTTGTTGATAAGCAAGTAAGTACATCTAACAATCCTATGTCTTCTACTTCTGTTCCTCAGACTGGTACTACCCCGAATAAAACCTAGAATGATGGATTTCCTTCCTTTGTATCTAGTTCATTTCAGTTATTTGACATAATAGATCATGCTAGGAAAACCAAAATCCAAATGTTTGAGGTTGAGTATTTACAAGCTAATCTTGAACATTTTGATAGGTTAGCTAAATACATTAAAAACAAGACTATCCCTATAGGGTAATATTCTCCCAAAGTTGCCCATGACTCCTTAAAGAACAAATCCACCCAAAATAATCTTGACACTACTCCCCTTGTTGCCCCAGGGAAAATAGAACCTTTCTATGTTTCTCTATTGGTGAATGATGACAAGTTGAGCAATTGTATAATAGACTCTGGGGCTTTTGATAATGTCATGCTTGCCAAAGTGGCAGATGCCCTCGGTCTTACTTTGACCAAGATCTTTCAGAGATGTTTCTCCATGGTAAATAAGCAAGTGTCATTGTTGGGCCAAATCAAAGATGCCCAATTTGCATTTGCAGCCTTTCTAGATAAGAGGATCAAGATGACCGTCCTAGTGGCTGATGTTCTAGCTTCTTATGGCATTCTGCTCATGCGCAATTTTTGTAAAGATGTGGGTGGAGAACTAAACATGGACTTATCCGAAGCAAGGATATATGTTAAAGGTGTTATGCAAAAGTTGCTTCCTAAGAAGGAGGCAAAATATATTGTTACCCAAACTGCAAATCCCAAAGCCCAAATTTTGTTTGAGTCTTCAGGAATGGGTAATTATTTCTTGTCTACTGAAGATACTTCTAGTTCATTAGATGAGAGTTCTGACATTTCATATGCAAAATCAGAGGATACTTCTAGTAAATTAGATGAAAGTTTAGATGAGAACATACTGATGCTAGAATCTTCTCTTTCTGATGAAGAAGAATCTACTAGTAATAGAAACATCAAAGTAAGAAATTCAAATGATGTTTGGGTTTTAGAATTTGATGGTAGTTGTTCTTCCACCGGATCTGGAGTCAGAGTTGTTCTGATATCTCCACAAGGTGATAACTTTCCTTTCTCTTATAAGCTGCAGTTTGATAATACCAATAACACCGCTGAATATGAGTCATTGTTGCTCGGAATGGAGGCTTCTCAGGTTAAAGGTATTAAAAATCTTCATGCTCAAGGTGATGCTAAACTTGTGGTTTGTCAAGTAATAAATCTTTATCAGACCAAAAATGAAAGGTTAAGGCAATACTGCAAATGTGTTTGGGATTGCATCAAAGGTTTTGATGCTTTCAACATTTCTGTGGTGCCTAGAGAGTTTAATGATCCTGCTGATTCATTAGCTGTCTCTGCCACCCTCATGGTTCCCCATAAGGACTTCAAAGGTAACAAGTACACAATTGAGTTGGTTTTCCAGCCAAGTGTGCCTAATAATGCTAACCATTGGCAGGTTTTTAATGGACAATCAAATCATTGCCTTCTTAGAAAAGACAGATAACTTTGATGAACTTTATTTTGATGGTAGTGATTCTCCGCCATGTGAATATGTTTCTGAAATAGATTCACAAACTGGTGAGGAGTTTCTTCAGCTAAAAGGGAATAAGATTCCAAAAGGTTTGGTATCTTTAGAAAAGTTATTTGATAAGCATGATAGATATGTAAAACAATAACAACAACTTGATTCAAGTTTATCTATGGAATTTGAACAAGTAAATTTGAGTTCTGAAGCAAATCCCAAAATGGTTAACATTGGGAAGTGTTGCACTACTGATGAGAAATTCAAATTCACTACACTTATTCACCATTACATTGCTATTCTGGCATATTCTTATGATGATCTGAAGTCTTTCAGACCTAAGGAGATTCAGCACGAAATCCCTCTCAAAGTTGGGTCATTGCCTTACAAGTAGAAACAGAGGCAATATAATCCCAAAATATTAGGTACTATTCTTTCTGAAATCTAGAAAATGTTGAATGCAAGAATAATTTTTCCTATTCATCATTCTACTTTGATCGCAAGTATTGTTCTTGTGAGAAAGAAGAACAGAGAAATCCGTATTTGTGTTGACTTCAGAAATCTCAACCAGTCTTCTTTAAAAGATAACTACCCTTTGCCTATTATGGACCAAGTGTTATAGATTGTAACAGGTTCGGAGCTGCTGTCTATGTTAGATAGTTTTTTAGGCTATAATCAAGTAGAGGTCAGTGAAGCAGATCAATACAAGACTGCTTTCACAACACCTTGGGGCATGTTTACATATCATAGGATGCCATTTGGTTTGATCAATGCTGGTGCTACTTTCCAGAGAGCAATGGACCTCGCTTTTAGAGATGAGATGGGGAAATTCATTGTGGTATATCTTGATGAATTGACCATTTTCTCCAAACAACGTCAAGATCATGCATATCATTTTCGACGGGTGCTGGAAAGATGTCGACAAAATGGTATTTCTCTTAATCCCAAGAAATTAGTTTTTGGGGTTATGGAGGGTAAGCTTCTTGGTCACATTGTGTCTAGAGAAGGTACTAGGATTGACTCAAAAAGAGTCAAGTCTATCCAGAGTCTTACTTTTCCTGCTAGTAAGACTGTAGTTCACTCTTTCTTCGGAAAGGTGAATTTTCTATGGAGATTCATTCTAGAATTCGCAGAGAAAACTTGTCACATTGTCAACATGATGAAGGGTAAGACTACTTTCCATTGGAGTGCGGAAGGTAAAGCAACATTTGAGGACATCAAGAGGGCCATAGCTCATGCTCCAGTTCTAGCTTGTCCTGATTATACCAAGGACTTCATAGTAGACAGTTATGCTTCCGAGCATACACTTTTAGCCATTCTTGTTCAGCAGAATGAGGAAGGTGTGGAATCTCCTATTTCATTTATGAGTTGTCCTCTAAAGGCTCATGAATTGAAATACTCAAATATGGAGAAACATGCTTATGCCATGGTCAAGGCACTAAAGCATTTCTGGTTTTATATTTTGAATTCACACACTGTTGTTCTGGTGCCAAACACAACAGTGAAGTCGATCCTGACTCAACAGGAGTTTGGAACCAAAAGAGGCAATTGGATTGCCCAGATTCAAGAGTTTGATCTTGATATCAAACCTACCAAGCTTGTGTGTGGCAGAGGTTTGTGTCAATTGATTGTCGACAATGTACCAAAAGAAACAGGAGATGAAGAAGAAGAAGTTGAGGCTATGCCAACTGTTCTCTTTGTCACTACTACAGATGAGTGGTATTCAAATATTGCTCATTTTCTTACCTATGGTGAGTGTCCTTCTCACCTATCCTATAGGGAGAAAAGAACTATCAAATTGAAGGCTGCGAACTATGTCTTGTGGGACAATGGTTTGTATAAAAGAATCCTTGATGGAGTTTTTCTCCATTGTGTGGATAAATCACAACAAAACAGACTTCTAGAGTCTTTTCACAATTTGGCTTGTGGAGGACATTTTTCTGTACCTGTGATAGCTCATAAGATTCTGCAGGCTAGGTACTATTGGCCCACATTGTTTCAGGATGCATACAACTAGGTACGTAGGTGTGAGTTATGTCAGCAGTTTGTTGGAAAGCCTAAGTTGGCTGCATTACCACTCAAGCCAGTCGTAATTGAAGAACCTTTTCAGCAATGGGGCATTGACTTCATTGGTGCTATGAACTCACCATCAAGCACGGGACACAATTTTGTTCTCACCACAACTGATTATTTTACCAAGTGGGTGGAGGCCATCCCAGTAAAGCATGCTACTTCTGAAGTGGTATGTAATTTTCTTAAGGAAAATATTATTTCCCGGTTTGGAGTTCCAAACAAAGTTGTAGCAGATAATGCTACTTGTTTCTCTTCCAACAAGATTACTAACTTTTTCTATGAACATGGTATCATTCTTTCTCACTCTTCAGACTATTATTCGTAAGGAAATGGTCAAGCAGAATCTACTAACAAAAATCTAGTTACTATTATCAAGAAACTAGTGGAAGATAATCAGAGAACTTGGCATAAAGTGTTGTTTGATGCTTTATGGGTAGAAAGGATTACTCCCAAAAGAGCAATAGGTATGTCACCATTTCAGCCTCTGTACAATTTGAATGCAGAGATACCTATTACTTTGGAATTTTTGGCATTGAAGTTGGCAAAGGAAGTAGAAGATAGAACTTTTGAAAGTTCTATTGACAAAAGAATCATGTACCTCACTGAACTTGAAGAACAACAGGCTATGGTAGTAGACCGTATTGTTGTACATCAAATTCAGGTGAAGAAACTCTTTGATAAGAAAGCAAGGGCTCATGAGTTTCAAATTGGAGATCAAGTCTTGTTATGGGACAAGAGGAGAGAACCAAAAGGAATGCATGGGAAGTTTGATTCCCTATGGAGAGGCCCATTTGTCATTCATCAACTTTGTGGTGAAAATAGCTTCTTGTTGGAGTATCTTGATGGAACACCATTCTTGCTGCCTCATAGTGGACAACATCTGAAGCACTTCAATCCTTGAAGTATCAGATAAGTTCATTTGTACATTTGTATATTTTTGTGTTTTTATTTTTGTTTTTGTTTAGTCTTTTGTGACTTTTTCTTTTTGGTATCTTGGCTCTATGACCCAATGGCATGGATGAAGGCACTTAGAGACTGGATTCTTCTCCTTTCAATCATTTCAAAGTTCAATCGAAGGAAGTTCCCCAGTTAGAGCCAGCTGTTGTTCTCAAAATTAGCTACGCTTGTTTTTGTAGACAACTCCTATGAAACTTGTCCGTTTCGTAGTTTACACTCGAAGTTCACTTATCGAGACAAGTCCTCTTGGCCTCGCGTGAAGTCCTCTAACATCATTGAAACAGTTTATGACATTCCCCTAGATTGATTCCTCAAAAATCATGAAAATCAAATAGGTCGTAAGCTTGTCAAAGTATCAATTTTGACTATTTTGGGGGTGTTAGAAAATTTTTGTTTTCACATGCAATAGCGGTCAAAATTACCGCTCTTACATGTGTATTGTTGTTGAACATGCAATGGTGGTTAAAATTACCACTCATACATGTTTTGTTTGTCATGTTTCTTCAGTCGTTTTCATATGCAAGGGCGGTTATATCCGTCGCTCCGACATGACCTATTGATGTGTAATGTCGGGGGTTTTTGCCACCCGAGCAGATCCCGCGAAATCGCCAAACTTGAAGTTGGCATTAACGGCACTCGTGCCTTGTTTAATGTATAACTTTAAGGTCTTTTTAAAGTGTTTTATTTTTGTTTAGATTTACTTATTGTTCATTTTAGAAACCTCCAGCTAGACTTATACCTCCTTAATGCCATTTTTCTTCACGATACTTGCATAAACTTTGGATGTAAGCGGATTCTGTTTCTTGACTGCGTCTAAAGTTTTTGTTCTTTCACCAGGTAAGTCTTTGCTTTTCTTGTTTTCATTTTAAAGACTAGGGTTTTAGCATGTATTAAACTTCTTTGATTTTGTTTTAATTTCTCTTTTATGATTAGTAAAACTGTATCATCTGTGTATGTGTTTTTCGCCATTTTCTATAAAACCCTAGTTTTTAATTTTTGTAGCTTTGATTAAATGGGTCAAGGTTTTTACCACCCATGCTAAGCTTAGGTTTTTCCAATAGTTTCCTAACATGTATTAACTTTCTTTATCTCCGCCGATATACATTTTTCTCTTGCACTATGTGGATACTTCATGTAAGGGCAGAAATTTCTGCCACCCCTACATGAACCTTATATGTTGTTTTCCCTAACATGTAAGTGCAGTTAAAACAACCGCCCTTACACAAACCTTGTATTACCCCAATATGCAATAGCAGTCGAAACTTCTGCTCTCATAGATATAACTTGGAGTTTCAAGAACACCTGCACAAGCAGTCTTTTCAACCGACTCTACACTTCAAACTTACTTACTTCCTCATATGCATAAGCGTCTTTTAGCCCGCCCCTACATCAAACATATATATCATCCCTTTCACTTGCAAAGGCGGTCCTTTTTGTCGACCTTGCATATGCATCAAAATCTAGTTATCTCCTACATGTAATGGCAGCCAAATTGACCGACTTTGCATGATAAATAAATGGTCCCTTGTGTAGGAGTGGTCATTTTGACCGCACATGCATATTTTCTTAAATTTTTTCTAACACTAGGGAAAATTCACCTTTCAAAGCCTGTTGACCCTCTTTCACCTTTTACCTTGATTTGCGCACACTCAAGCCCTTCAACACATGCTTCCCTATTCATGATCATTGAATCACAGTAATCCCAATTTACCCATTTTTTCCCGAACCACGAGATCATGGCTTTATATAGTTTTCGACAAATGTCTGTGGTAGATACCTTTTCTAGAGTTCACTCTAAAGCTGATGTCGGAGCCGTCTCCATCCAAAGCTAAAATCATGAAGTACAAATACCAAGGGGTCTTCCCTATTACTTCAGTACAGTCTAATGTTGATGAAATCAGAGATATGGAAATAGGGCATGTAGATATGATAGAGTTCATGGATAGAACTAAACAATGAAATCCTTCTAGGCATCTGCAGAAGATCATTGATAGCAACATTCACTTGGTTGCCTCTTTTCTAGTTGGTACCCATAATCCTGAGTTTGTTCTTCAAGTGGCTAGCTATTACAACAGGGATACTAGGGCTATGACAGATTCCCAAGGGAATGTGATTATAAGGATGGATGTGGAATTTCTTGACAAAATCTTCATGTGTCCTATTGAAAATATTGGACAAATTAATTTTGCTCAAGGGCAAAGAGACTATGAAGAAGATGTGGAAGCTGCAAGAAGATACATAAACAGTAAATGGTTGAAGACTCCTCGGAGCAATCTGACCAGATGGTCGAAGGATCTCCTGAGGAGTGACTTTGTAGAAGAGATATGTGAGTTAATTACACTTTTGATTTGAATCCAAGGACTTCCTTCTTCCTCCAAGTTTCAGGAATGGATGTACACATACATCAAAATTATTCTTAGGGGCACATAGAAAATCTATTGGGGAGAATAGATTAGCAATGCTCTACATAAGCAATTGGTGAAAGTCAATACCAGTTTCAAATTTTATATGACTTCATATCTTGTGTATGTTGCTGCAAGCATGAGGGGTTTTCCTGGTCTTACTTAGGTTGGTGACAGGAGGTTGGTTCCCATGTATGAGTATTATCCTCGAATCACTCTAAAAGGATCAATCCATCATTTCCATAGGGTTAATGATCCTTTCCTTTCAATTTTTATGTGCTTATGGGACAATGAGCTTGTTCAGAAGAGAGTTTTAGATGAAGCTTGGGAAGTTGTAAACTCTTTTGGCTGCTTGTTCTTACAGTTTCCTACTTTCACATATCTTAGAGTAGGGTATTATCCTGGTTACCCCTATATACTTCCATGATATCCTATCGATATGATTGTTCTCATGGAATTATGTAGGCAGCTGATTGTGGTACATAATACACAAATGGAGCTGAAAAAATTAGGGATTAAGTTTCCTATAGAAATTGGAAGGTACTCAGTTCAGTCGGCTACTAAGGCCAAAATAGTTGAATCTAAAATGCAACTGGTCACTATGAAAACTTTCAAGAAAAGAGATCATTTTGACTTCAGGAGGGTACAAGATAAAATCAAGAGAAAGTCAACTTTCCACATGCCAATGGTGGAAGATATTTGGGCTAACCTCAGGACACAAAATGAGATCAGGAAGTTAGACTTTTGTAGACTTCATTTGAGTCAGATAGAAGAGACGGGCCTTGCAGACATTCTAGAGGGAATGGAAGATGATGGGGATATTCTAGATCCCAAATATAATACTAAAAATTTTGAAGCCTCACCTCTTGTAGAGGTCAAATGGTCAGTCAAAGAGGAGACTTCTATAAGGAAACAATTTCAGCCAATCTTGGCTAACACAAATATATGGTTAGAAAGCAAAGGGATCAACTTGAATGAATCTCTAACAGGGTCAGAGACTGAAGTTCATGAGTAAACAAGTAAGAAAGTGGAAACCAGGACAAAGAACAAGAGTGACACTCCTTCTTCTTCCAAAACACATAAAATAAAAATCAAATTTGTGTCAAAGGGAGGGAAGAAGAAGGAGGTTGTAGGGACCTTTAATGTTACTGAAACTGGTATTGAAGACACTAATGTTGAGCAAATGGAGGTTGAAAATGTTGAAGCTGAATAGCTACACGTTGATAAATCAGATAATCTTCAACAAACAAATATGTCTGAAAAACTTGATGAAGAAGGTGAAAAAGAACAAGGAGATACTGAGAATATAGGAGAGGAACCACTTAGTGATTTTCAATTGTCCCCACAACAGAATCTACATCCAAAGTCTCAAGTTACAAAGCCTCAGCTTCATGTTCCTATTTCTAGTGTTTTTCCTACAGTTTCAAATACTCCTATTTCTCCTATTTTGGTTGTTTCCTTTGATAATACTCCCCCTTCTTTAAGGACAAGTTTTGGAATAGTGTTTGATTCATCTAGGTCCATTCCTATTTTGTCTTCCCTATCTTTTGATATCAGTGAACAAACTATGTTAGAACATTTTCTAGATAGTTCTGAATGGGTTGTTGATACTACTGTTGTTTTTACTCCTACCAGTCCCATTGTTACAATAATAGGAATAAGCATGGATCCGGTAAAGCAAGTGATTCATTCTTCTCCTAATGTGGGTTCTTTTATACTTCCTCCTTGGTTGTCCGCATATACCCCAACGAGAAAAAAAGCAAGCAATCTTACCAGATGGAATTGATATAGAGAAGTTGTTGCCTTTGAAATCAAAGACTTTGAAGAAAAATCCTAAGACTGTTTCTAGGCTTATCAATGAAAAAAGGATTAGATATGCAAAAATTGCCAAGCCACCAAAGGATGCTACTATTGACAATTTTGATATGAATGATTATGTTGTCTCAAGAGTTGAGCTAGGTAAGCTAACTCATGAAGGTATTAAGGCAGATTTTCAAACTACTGCTAGTACCTTGCTTGAGAAATATGATGAGGTTAAGAAGGAGAAAGAGCAGTATAAAGATAACATAGAACAACTTGCCTTTGTTCTTCAAAAAATAGTAAAGTCATCTGAAATTGTGGAACCCATGGCGGTAACCGTAGAAGAGCCTCTGATTTAGAAAGTGGAAAAAGCTCAAGCTAGAGGAAGAGTGGTAGGAGATATTGTGAAACATTTTCTGGCATAGGGAAGAGTTTTGTTGAAGACCACTATAGAAAGAAAAGAAAAGATGGATAAAGAAAAAGATGAGCTTGATAACATGGTTGACTTACTTTCTCAAGAACTGTAGGATCAGGAAGAGAGCTTGGAGGAGTGGATAGAGATGAAGAAGATTAGGATAAAGAATTTGATTGCCATTGGGGTCATCTCAAATCAGGAATCATATATTAAGACCAAGGAATCTTTTGTTCATCGTATGAATATAATAAAAGGCTTACTTGATGACTTATGCCAATCTCGTGAAAATAGTGAAGATAGCAATGTCATGCTTCTACATAGGTTGGAAGAGCACCCATGCACTCTCACAGGTGAAGGTCATAAGTTCTTCTCAGCAGATGAAATGATAAGCTCTTTTGAAAAGATGGTTCAACAAAAATTTGAGGATGAAATGCCCTCAGTACTTTCTATGGACAACCTTTATGATCAGCATTCGACTTTTGAAAACCTGAAGAACAACTTTGACAAGCATGAGAAGGCGATAAAGGCAGTAAAAGATGGAGTTCTCTAGGCCCGCACTATCTTAGACAATACAGTAAAACCTGATGTATATGAAATGGCAGCTATATAGGCCATATACAAAAACTTTCTAAAGAAGAATGATGGAGGAAGCTGAAGTTCCTTTTTGATACCTTAGTTTATTTTCATTCTTGTATATGTAATTTGATTTTTGTTATAGACATACTCATGTGTAATTCTCTAAAATGTAATTACATGTGAGACAAAGGAAGTCCCAAGTCAAATAGGACTCTTTTGTTTGAATAAGTCAAAGTAGTTAGGATTTCTCTAGTTTTTCTCTAGGTTCCTCCCTATAAATAAAGAGGGCCTCTATTGTATTTTATATCTTTTAGTTATTGAAGCAAAAATCTGCCAAAATTGAAGAGCATTTTGAGACTTTGTGTTCAAATTGTAAATCATATTTTATCAAGTGAATATAAAAGCAAGTGATCGTTCAATATTTGCATTAGAATAACTTGTGGTGTATTGGAAATTGTTCTTATGTCCTTTTCCTTATACTATCTTATCTATTTAATTGAATTGTAGTGTCAATTTGGATAATCTAGGAGATGTTCTAAAGCTTATATTGGAGACTTTGTGCTGCAATAATTATCTTTGGGTTTGTGATTTTATGTTTTGGAGTAAAAGATATTGGAAAGACTTTGAGCTGCTATTATCTTTTATGATCATGTGTTTTCATTATAGTATTCGGTGAAGACTTTGGGCTACACTTTATCCTATTTGTTTCTAATTTTAAATCAGCAAAAGGAACAACGATAGACTTTGTGCTCTCATGGGTTTCTTGGTTATATTTGATTTCTATTGTGAAGTTTCTATTTTAAATTTTAAACATCATTTCTAAAAAAAGAGAAATGGATGATATGGATTCACCCTGAAGATTAGTGTTAGAATAGATAAGTTTGAAAGTAGTTAAAAAAGGGAACCTCCCCTTGTTGAGAGGAGAGATTTATCTCATCACACTATGGTTGATATAACTATTTTTCTGTCAGCAAGTTGACGACAAAATATTCACCCAGCAAGAAGAAAAGAGGGACCTGGACTTGGGTGCCTACTCATTAGTCCTTCAGATCATGCAATTGGAAAAGTTTTGGAATAGCAGGAACTGGTTGCAGACAGGGTTCCCAGATCCCAACAAAAACTATGGCACTAGACTAGAGTGCCCACTCATTAGTCCCCAACTTTTCCGCACACCAAACTTCAAAATCTAGTATGCATTTGGTTGTCATTTGATATCTCTGTGTGCAATCATTTTCTGTAATTTGTCTATTTACTTACGATTTCATGAAATTAGGTTTTGAGCATAATTGAGCTTAATTGAACAAAAAAATTATACAATTCCAATCTTCCCCTATGTTCCAAGTGACGAAAATCATGTAGTAGACCCTTCTACTCAGTTGGAAGTCCTTGAATGTTTAGTAGTGAACGGAGGATCAATACAAACCATTAAAACAAAACCCTCTTCATTTTTAATACTAAATAAAAATATTGATCATCAGATCTGTGACCTAATGATGAACGATCCAGATTCATAATGATAAAATGTAAATAAAAAGAGGTTTCGGGGGCGTTGCCCCCGAACCCCCACCGGGGCATGCGGCTATCAGACCCCTCACTGGGGGGATGATCCCCCTAGACCCCTTGCAGGGGGGAACCCCCCTGCAACCCCCCATCATGGATGAATGAGCTTCATGCACCAGATATAAACATATGACTGAAGCAAGATCACTCCTGGTGAAACCTTTCATCCCTTATGGGTGATTTACAAACAATATTAGGAGTAATTAATTACATAGGATTTACAAGTTTGATGATGTTAGCAAGAGACATTGTTAGGCATGTCAAGTGGTGTCATTGATGGAAACTAAATCTATCTTACACATCCGCATTGCATCATTTGATCATACCAGAAGTAAAAGTGCAGATTTGTCTAAGTCTGGATAGACAAGAATAGAGCATATGACAGGGTTCAACTCTTTGGTCTGGATTTCTCCACAAGTAATCATATTGTGTTGCAGATATAAGGGAATGTTAAGAGATGTTAGGGTTACCTAAATCCAAAATTTTAGCCTCTGGTGATGAAGGGATTGAAAATTACAAGCTTCTGAGTATCAAGTTTTGGTTAGACAGTTCAGTCCGGTGAAGAATAGGCCGACTTGGTGTTTGATCCTTGTGTGGGTTAAGAGAAGTGGTTGGTTGAGTAACTTATGAGATCCAATGGTATTGGTTGACATGTGTGGTGACTTGAATACATAGGTTTTGGTCCGCATTGATATTTGTACATGGATTCAGCCGACAGAATAGTGTTCTTGAAAATACCTCTAATTTTTCTTAAGGACGACTGCAGTTGATGAAATTTCATTTAGTAGATATATATAATCGATGGGTGCAAGCATTTTGTGATATGGTTGTGCAAATATGAGATGAGAGGTGCGAAGTGTGGCAGTATCAAGTGCACAGTAGAGTTCTGAGGCTCAGATTGTGGCAGAACAGTAAAACGAGGTAGTAAGAGATGAAGTGTGTGAAGTCGGTATATTGATCCTAACCGGAACTATAATCTTTCATTGTTAGATGCTATTGTTCAATTCAAGTATTCTAGTGAACTCTTTGTAATCAATCTTGTAGGTAGTGAGCCTCCTTTGAGCAGTGAGCTCTAGGCAGTGTGCCCGAAGGCATGTGCCTTCCCATCTATAATACTTTTAACAGAGTATAAAATCGTGTGGGTTAACCCCCACCGTGGTTTTTCCCTTAACCGGGTTTCCACGTAATATCCTGGTGTTCATGTGTAATGATCTTATTGATGTTGTTCTTGAGTTCATGTTTCTTTCTTTTGAATGTATGTGGTAAATTAACAAAGGAACATAATAATAAGTTTTGCAAAACACTGATTCACCCCCCCTCTCAGTGTTCCTTAATTTTAAAAATTAGTATCAGAGCAAGGTTCCTTGGAGAAGTCTAACAACTTGGGGAAGATCTGGGAAGGTGTTTCAATGGGTTCATCTAGGTATTCTGATGGCATCAATGAACAATGTCAAGTTGCTTTAGAAGATCTTGATCAGTCTAGAGCAGAAGTCAAAGAACTACAAGAGAACCTTAAAGATGTTGAGGATTTCATTGAGACTTTAAAAGGGCAACTGAGAAAATCTATGGAAAAGAGGAAGGGGCTACTTCAGCAGTTAGCAAATCAACAGGAAGACCATAGCATGAATGGGTCTCTGAAGGACAAGACAAAGGAATGTGAGAAGCTAACAAAAGAAGTTATTGTCCTAAAACATGAGATAGAATCTGGGGTGATGAGGCTAACCAAGGAAAGTGAGGAAAGGAAGAAGACTGAAGAAAACCTGAATCAGTCTCTGAAAGAAAGAATAGAAGAGTGCTATAGTTTGGACAGAATAATTAGCCATCTAGAGTGTGATCTTCAAGAAACTAGGTATAATGAGGAACAACTTGAAAGGCAAATTGTTATTCTCAAACATGACCTAGAAGCTGCAAATGAATACAAAGATAAGTTCAAGATAATCTTAGCTAAACTTGAAGTGTTGCTTGATAGTCAGAAGATGGCAGATGATAAACACGGTCTAGGATATGAGAAAGGTGAAAGCTCTCAATCCGGTCAAAGAAATCCTAAATCAAGGAATCAGAGAAACATACCTCGAAGACCTCTGATAAGACAACCTAATGCTCAAAGGTATCCATCTTTCAATGGAAATTATTTCAATTGCAATAAATTTGGTCATAGAGCTACTCAGTGCAGAAGTAGAGTGAATCAAAGTGGTCCATCTTTCTCTAGTCAATGCTTCAATTGTAAAAGGTATGGTCATAGATCCAATGAATGCAGAAGTATGATAATGAACTACTCTAACAACAGAAGAAATGTCAATTCTTTCAATGGCAACTATTTTGCATGCAATAGATTTGGACACATGGCTAATCAGTGTAGATCAAGAGGAAATCAAGTAAATGAGCAAAGAAATGTTATGTGCTTCAATTGCAACAGATCTGGTCATATTGCAAGATTCTGTAGAAACAGGAATGATGATAGAAAAGGTCTGATAAACAGAAACCAAAATATGCAAAGAAAAGATAAAGACAAGGGTAAAGCAAATTTGAATGAGATCCAAAATGAAATGAACAAAACATGGGTGAAGAAAGGTGAAATAAATGATGGTGATGGGTCCGTATCAGAATCTGGTGTTGTTAATTCCTTCAGGAATTGAAACAGGAGCTCTTGCTCAAGGGGAGCTGCAATGAAATCTAATTCCCCCTACTAGTAAGTGGATGCCTAAATCTGGCATGATGAATGAAGATAAAGAAGCCTATTGCAGATCTGTTGAAGCAAATTCCAAAAGAAAAGAAACAAATATGATTGATTGCAGAGCAATTGAAGATTAACTGTATTCAGAAATAGTGTAACTGGATAAATTAGGGAAAAGCATTTATTACAATGGAAAATTAGGTTTTGCGGAGCATAAAAGGTCATTCACTCAACATTTGAATCACTTTGCATTCAAAGAGAACAAGGAGAAGAGCACCTAAGCTGAGATTTCAAAGATTTGAAGTGTGAAAAGTGAATTTTATAGCTAACCCTAACTGGCGAAACAAGGTATTCTCTGTGAAACTCTCTGAATTTGTAATCTCTAGATATGGCTACTCCATTGGTTGTTGACATCACTAAAAGGCCCCGACCTAAATTCAACAAGCATCCACACAAATCTATAGAGGTCGATCCATTAGGTGCCTTTTCTAATGTTCTACATGATGTGTTGCATGTTGAAGATATTAGGGCTTACATTCATGCTAGCATAGATGAGTTTGGGGATTTGAGGTTAGTAGATTCGTGTAAGAATCACCTGAGGGGTGAGATTTATGGTCTTAAACCTGAGTATAAGGCACTGCAAGACAAAATTTTCATTTAGGTTACTGGGTTCCCATCCTTCGATGAATATGAGTGGGTCTAGTACGTACTGAGTTAGATGCATGCTAAATTCATGTGGTTGATGAAACCCTTTAAGATCACCAAGGATGCCATCAAGGCCGTAATAGGATTGAACTCATCCGGTGGACTGCCAATGCTAAATCAGTGAAGAATCAGATTGGAACTAAAGCTACCAGATCAAAATTTGATAAGAGGGCAATGACAATAAATGATATAACTGATCTGGATGTCAAATTTGCATCTATGTGTTGCAAATATGTGCCTAAGTGGTGTTGTCATTGATGTCAACATATCCTTGTTGCCATTGGTGTCAACTATATCCTATTTTGTTGTATGTATGGAAGGCTGGACTATTGAGGATATTGAGAAAATTAATGACAATCAATGCATGCAGACCATATAGCTATGTAGAGGATTATCAAAGGTTGCTCCAGTTAAGATTTGAAGAAGTTATGGCCATCTAAGTAGAACCAGATTTAGCAGTATACAGAAGAGACAGTGCGATAGTAATTTAGTCTGGATTGCTCCGCAGTGAAATATTATGGTCTACAGATCTGAAATCATGTTTGGGAAATTAGTATGTATAATTAACACCAGTGGTTCATGGTTTGGAGGTCCGCAAGCTATCTTTCTAGTTTGACAGTCATGGCAGATAGTGTTCTTGAGGTTCCGGAGGAAGATACAAATGATTCTGGTAATTTGGTTTAAAGTGAATGTTATTAGTAATTTCAATATGCTTGTAGAGGTCTCTAGATTGTGTGGCTACTATGTTGGAGGTCCGCACTGAAGTTTGATCTTGTTGATTGAATATTTCTTCTTTAAGGTTGATGTTCTTCCCAGTCTTGGTTGATCGAATGTTCCTAGCATGTTGCAAATGATCTAAGAGCATTTTTTAAGCACGATGTGGTTGTAGAAGAAGATTCAAGTCTCAGTTGTGTTTGGTTGACAATGTGATGATCCACGTCAAGTTTAGCCAACCTTCTTGATCATTCCAAGGTTGATGAAGCATATAAATACTTGTTGAAGAGTTTTTGAAAAGCATCCTTGTACACAATGAATTCAATCTAAAGAAGGGATTAAAGTAGAGTAGAGAAGAAGAGGAGCGAAGGCAGTATAGAGTGAAGAGTCACTAAAGAAGAATTTCAATATAAGAGCAGAAGTTCTTGAGCCTTCAAAGGGACTGATTTAGGCATGAATGTATAAATCATAATTTCTTATAGGTAGTGAGCCTCTTTTTGAGTAGTGAGCTCTGGCTAGTGCGCCCGAAGGCATGTGCCTTCTATTTTATTAAGTACTTTTAACAAGGTACGCATTTTTGTGGATTAACCCCCATCGTGATTTTTCCCTTAACCAATTTTTCCACGTCAAAATTCTGGTGTTATGTGTTCATGTTGTTTCTGCTCATGTGTTGATTTCTACTTAAATGTCTTCATCATTAATTTGATTTAAAAGTTCAGAAAAGGTTAAAATTTGGGGACAACTGATTCACCCCCTTCCTCTCAGTTGTCTGGACTATTTCCAACAATTGGTACCAGAGCCAAGTTCCTCTAAAATAAGTCTGGCTACTTGAGGAGATCCAAAATGTCAATCTACAAGAAGGAAAGTCTGAGATTTGATGGAACAAATTACTCCCTATGGAAGGTACGCATGCAATGTCATCTAGAATGTATGGGTGATGGCTTTTGGACAATAACCAAGAATGTGTATAAGATTCCAAAGAATGGACCTTCAAATATAGATGAATGCAGAGATGTTGAATGCAACACTCGAGCCAAAGAAGCATTGTTGAGTGCCCTATCTGATACCGAATTGGCAAATGTCCTGGATTTGTAAACTGCTCATGAAATCTGGAGCAAATTGGAAAATCTATATGAAGGTGACAAATATGTTAAATGTACCAATCTACAAAACCTGAAGGGTAAATATGAAAGATTGGTAATAAGTGAAGATGAAAACATTACTTCCTACATGCATAAAGTAAATGAACTTGTGACTGGTATCAGAAATGTAGGCAGAGTATTGGATGAATCAAAAATTGTTGCCAAGGTGCTCAGATCCTTACCTGCAGCTTACAAACACAAGGTTGCGACCATTGAATAAATCCGGACAGTAACAATAGTCACAAGGGATCAGTTAGTTGCCAAGCTTTCTGCATTTGAAATGAGTGATTTTGGTGATTCTCTTCCTAAGTCTGAATCTGCATTCAAGGCCAGTGTGTATGGAAAGTAAAGATATGATCCAGGTGAAAGCTCTTATGCAAGATCAAACAAATTTGCGAGGACAAGAAAGGATCTTGAAGATATTGAAATAGAAACTATAGATCTTGAAGGAAAGTTGCCACTCAAATGTTTTGCTTGTAATAATATTGGTCATTTTGCCTCAAGGTGTCTGGAGAAGTTTTCAAAACCAAACCCTAATAGGTACAATAGTCAGAAGAATGGTTATTATGTCCAAGAAGCTAGAGAAGAAGGAGTAACATATGATAAATATGATCATGGAGAAGGTGATTGGGTGTTCATTGCTATTAAAGAAGAAGATCCAATGTGTACCGAATCTACTAGTTGTACAAATGTGGAAAGTGCCTTGGTTGCTCAGGTTGTTGAAAAGGATGAATGGGTGATTGATAGTGGATGTTCTCATCATATGACTAGTGACAAAAGTAAGTTTGTGAGTTTTAAAAATTATGAAGGAGGACTTGTGAAATTTGGAGACAACTCAGCTGGTAGAATCCGTGGCAGAGGATCCATCTCTTTTGATGGTAAGAATAGGACCAATAATGTTCTATATGTGGAAGGAATGAAGCATAATCTTCTCAATTTTGGACAGTTGGTTGACAAGGGTTATGATCTTTGTTTCAAGGATGGAAAATATAGAATCTTCGAAAGCTCCGGAACTAAAATTGCATTTGGTACTCAGACTAAAGGTAACATCTTTCACTTAAGTAGTTTAGGCAAAAGTTGTTTGATTGCTCAAACAGATCAAAGTTGGTTATGGCATAGGAGGATGTGTCATGTGAATTTTGACAACATTGTCAAAATAAGTTCCACTGAAGCTATAAGAGATCTTCCAAAACTTGTGAAACCTGATAGTATATGTAGAGAATATCAATTGGGTAAACAGAACAAAATTTCATTCAAAAGTAAAGAACAAGGTTCAAGTGGGAGATTGGAACTGGTACATACTAGCCTCTGTCGTCCTGCTAGAGTTAGGAGTGTGCAAGGAGATAGATATTTCATGCTACTGATTGATGACTACTCCTGGATGATGTGGGTAACTTTCCTAAAAGAAAAATCAGAAGCTCTTGACAAGTTTAAGGTGTTTAAGATGATGGTTGAAAATGAAATTGGTGGGAAATTGAAATGTCTAAGATCTGACAGAGGTGGAGAATTCACTTCTGGTGAGTTTGATGCTTTTTGTGAAAAGCATGGGATAAAAAGACAATTATCTGCTCCTAGGACTCCTCGGCAAAATGGAGTTGTTGAAAGGAAGAACCAGACCATTTAAGAAGCTACCAGGACCATGATGATGGAAACAAATGTTCCTCAAGTTTATTGGAGGGAAGCTGCAAGTACTGTTGTCTACACTCTTAACTGGGTGCAAATCAAAGGAAATTCTAGTAATACTTCTTATGAACTATGGTTTAGTCATCCTCCTACTATAAGATATTTTAGAGTTTTTGGCAGTAAATGCTATATCAAAAGAGATGAGGATTTAGGCAAGTTTGATACAAGAAGTGATGAAGGAATATTTTTGAGATACTCTACTCAAAGTAAGGCTTACCAGTGCTTCAACAAGAGGTTGAAAAAGATTGTTGAAAGTGCTAATGTTAAAGTTGATGAAAGAAAAAAAGGTCATTCCAAGTATTGTGGATATGATTCAGATGATCAAGATGAAAGTCTAAGTCAAGGAAGGCAAGATCAAATTTAGACTCAGATCCAGATTGATCTGGTAACTCAAGTAACTCAAGAGATTAGTGCAGAAGATGAGGAACCAGTTCAAGAAACAGAAGTTCAAACAATTCCCAAAACCCCCAGGTATGTAAGAATGAATCATCCTGAAGATCAAATCGTAGGAGATAAAAATAGAGGTGTTCGAACTAGGAGAAGAGTTGTTGAAGATCATGAATAGATTTGTTTGATTTCAAAGATTGAACCTAAATGAGTAAGTGAAGCTTACAATGATGAAAACTGGGTTAAGGCAATGGAAGAAGAATTGATACAAATTGAAAAGAATCACGCTTGGGATATTGTTCCCAAACCTGAGGACAAAAATGTGATTGGAACCAAATGGGTCTTCTGGAATAAACTGAATGAAGATGGTGAGGTTGTAAGAAACAAGGCAAGGTTGGTATGTAAAGGTTATTCTCAAGTGGAAGGAATTGATTTTGAAGAAATGTTTGCTCCGATGGCAATGATAGAGCCAATCAAATTATTTCTTGCTTTTGCTGCTTACAAAGATTTTAAAGTTTATCGGATGGATGTCAAATCAACATTTCTAAATGGCGATTTGGAGGAAGAAGTCTACATTGAACAACCAGAAGGATTTGATTTGTTTGATTAGGGAGATATGATTTGTAGACTAAGAAAAACCTTGTATGGACTCAAGCAAGCTCCAAGAGCCTGGTATGCCAGATTGGATAAGCATTTGCTTAAGCTAGGATTTAGCAAAGGTACTGCTAATAGTAATTTGTATTTCAAGATAAATCATGAGGACATTCTAATTGTTGAGGTCTTTGTTGATGATATCATTTTTAGTGGAAATGAATGTATGTGCAAAGCATTTGTTGATCAGATGAAAAGTGAGTTTGAGATGTCAATGTTTAGTGAAATGAACTTCTTCCTAGGTCTACAAATTGTTCAGTCAGATAAAGGTATCTTCATATCTCAGTCCAAGTATGTGAAAGAATTGTTGAAGAAGTTTGGAATGGAAGATTTAAATCTAGTAGGTACTCCTATGGTAATTGGATGCAAGCTAAGAAAAGATGATGACTCCCTAAAGGTAAATCAGAAAAGGTATAGATCAATGGTTGGAGGATTGCTCTATCTAACTTAGACTAGACCTAACATCATGAATGCAGTTGGACTTGTTGCCAGATTTCAAGATGATCCAAAAGAATCCCATGTTGTGGCGGTCAAAAGAATTTTTAGATATCTCAAGGGGACAATTGATTATAGACTGTGGTATCCAAAGGACAATGATTTCACTCTTCATGCATATACAGATGCTGATTGGGTAGGAGATGTGGATGACAGAAAAAGTACTAGTGGTGGTGCATTATTCTTGGGAAGAAGATTGGTCTCTTGGATGAGCAAAAAGCAAGAGGCAATTTTTCTGTCTACTGTAGAGGTAGAGTATATAGCAACAGCAAATAATTGTTCTCAAGTTCTATGGATGAAGCAAATGCTGAAGGACATCAGACTTGTGTTTGAGGAGCTAGTCATAATTTTCTATGATAATTCAAGTGCTATAAGCATTTCCAAGAATCTGGTATTGCACTCAAAGACAAAGCATATATCTATCAAGTTTCATTTCTTGAGAGAGAAAGGTAATGAGAATGAAGTCGAGTTGGAGTTTGTGTCTTCCAAAGATTAGATTGTAGATATCTTCACTAAGCCTCTTCCCAAAGATACTTTTGAGTATCTCAGAGAAAAGTTAGGGGTTATTACCCCTCCTGATCAGAACTAAGATGCACTAAGGTGCATCAGTCTGGTGGAATTCACATTCATATCTTGTGATCCAGATTGATGTTAAGGAGGTACTACTCAAAGGGGGAGTAGTCAATATGCAAATTTTGGGATCAGTATAAAGCAAAAAGGGAGAAAAGATACCAAATATGTGCCCTTTTCCATTGATGTCAAAGGGGGAGAAAAGTCATGTGAAAAACTAGTTGCTAATGTAAGGGGGAGCAGTAAAGAAAGTAGTTGTAGAAGTGAGAAGAGAAAGGGGGAGAAGTTCTTGTCTTGATGGTTAAATTTGGTTTTTCACATCATATATTGTCATTAATGACAAAGGGGGAGATTGTTGCAAATATGTGCCTAAGTGGTGTTGTCATTGATGTCAACATATCCTTGTTGCCATTAGTGTCAACTGTATCCTATTTTGTTATCTGTATAGAAGACCATACTGTTGAGGATATTGAGAAAATTAATGACAATCAATGCATGTAGACCATATAGCTATGTAGAGGATTGTCAGAGATTTCTCTAGTTAAGATTTGAGAAGTCCACATGAAGATTTGAAGAAGTTATGGCCATCTAAACAGAACCATATTTTACAGTATATAGAAGAGACAATGTGACAGTAAGTTGGTCCGGATTGCTCCGTAGTAAAATATTATGGTCTACAGATCTAAAGGAATGTTTGGGAAATCATTATGTATCATCAACACCAGTGGTTCGTGGTTTGGAGGTCTACAAGCTATCTTTCTAGTTTGACAGTCATGGCAGATAGTGTTCTTGAGGTTCCGAAGGAAGATACAAATGATTCTGGTAATTTGGTTTAAAGTGAACATTATTGGTAATTTCAATATGCTTGTGGAGGTCTCTAGATCATGTGGCTACTATCTTGGAGGTCCGTACTGAAGTTTGAGCATGTTGATTGAAGATTTCTTCTTTGAGGTTGATGTTCTTCCCAGTCTTGGCCGACCGGATGTTCCTAGCATGTTGCAAATGATCTAAGAGCATTTTTTGAAGCATAGAGTGGTTGTAGAAGAAGATTAGAGCCTTATTTGTGTTTCGCCGACAGTGTGATGATCCATGTCAAGTTTAGCTGACCGTGTTGATCATTCCAAGATTGATGAAGCATATAAATACTTGTTGAAGAGTTGCTGAAAAGCATCCTTGTACACGATGAATTAAATCCAAAGAAGGGATCAAAAGCAGAGCAGAGAAGAAGAGGAGCAAAGGGAGTAGAGAGTGAAGAGTTACTGAAGAAGAATTTCAATATAAGAGCATAAGTTCTTGAGCCTTCAAAGGGACTGATTCAGGCATGAATGTAGATGCTATTTCTCAGTTCATTATTTCTGTATAAATCATAATTTCTTATAGGCAGTGAGCCTCTTCTTGAGTAGTGAGCTAGATGGGCAGTGTACCCAAAGGCATGTGCCTTCTATTTTCTGAAGTACTTTTAATAGGGTACGCATTTTTGTAGGTTAACCCCCACCGTGGTTTTCCCTTAACCGGGTTTTCTACATCAAAATTTTGGTGTTATGTGTTTATGTTGTTTCTGCTCATGTGTTGATTTCTACTTAAATGTCTTCATCATTAATCTAATTTAAAAGGTTCAAAAAAGGTTAAAATTTAGGGACAACTAAATCACCCCCCCCTCTCAGTTGTCTAGACTATTTCCAACACTATGGTGATTGGGTATAAGATATACCACTCCAGCAGGGAAATCTCTATATCTGGTGTGATAGGTAAAATTTGGGTTAATAAGATCAAGCATAGCCATGAAAACCTAACCCTACCATCATCAAAGAATCTAATCTAAATGAAATCAAAAGCACGCAATTCATGAACAATATCACCTAGATCATATGATTCCTTGTTTATAATGTGGATTGCTTCTCAACAATGAACAATTATGAAGATAAAATCTGCCATGGTGGATGGATGATAATAAAATGATAGATGGATACTAAAATGGATGCTAAAATGGATGCTCAATGCTCAATATGCTCAAGATGATAATGTAGATGCTATGTGAATGCTTGATAGATGTAGTATGGAATGAGAGGGTGTTTATATAGACCTCAACCAAAATCAATCAATGGTGGAGATTTGGTGGCTATGTGAATGGCTAGGATTGAATGATAATAATAGATGAATGTGTAGATGACAAGTGGAGGAAAGATAAGGCTTATGTGTGACCATGTACATAAAAAGTACTACATGTGAAAGATATTAAATAAAATATGTAGTACCACTTATCTTTTTTTAAATGAAAGAGGCTCACATCTCGGCTCATTTGAGATAAATGATAAGAAAAAGTAATTTAATAAATAAAATTTATTTAATTAATTAGAAAGTGGGTTTTGTAAAGGGATTTTTAATTAAATAAATAAGATTTATTTAATTAAAAATAGATAGAAATAAGATAATTAAATAATTAAATACTATTTAATTATAGCTTAGAAGAAAATAGAGGAAATAGATAATGAATTAATTAAATAAATATAAATTTATTTAATTAATAGAAGAAATAGATGTGTTAGAGAAATTGCTCAAGTGTGCTAGACAAATGTAGAAATAGCTAATGCGATATTGAAATGCTAATGATAAATAGGTCAATTTTGGGTGTCTACATTTTGCCCCTCTTTGATACAATGTCCTTTAGAGTGTTGTGTCAAAGAAGATACTATGATTGCTTGATAAACAAGGTTACGCCACAGTGTAACTGGCAGGTGATGTCCCCTCGAGAGGTAAGCCAGGCTAACTAGGAAGGGTTGGGTTGGCTCGCGATAAGGTGAAAGGCTAGAAACAAGGCGGACACGAAGAAAACGGGGACGGTTAAGAAGAAAATAGGTTGTGGTATAGAAGAATTAGGGTTTGGACAAGGGCTATAAGTAGGTTCTTCAAGGGAAAATAGGGTCATTTGTACTCATTTGTGTTTAGAAAGCTAGAGAGATCCAGAGCTTCTTAGAGGTGTCATGCGAAGAGAGTTGGAGAGCTACCAGGATGGTGATTCCACACAGAGATCATCGTGCTAAGTGAGTGAGGACACATGGATGACCAGAGGGAGCAAGCGCACCAGTATGTATCAAAACTTTTACTAAAAGCATGATTTTAATAAGCTAGAAGTGTCATAAATGCACACACATCACAAGAAGTGACTAGGTTTTAGGATAGGTCATGCAGGTCGCTTAGGGAGAACAACAGATTGCTTAGGGTAGTTGAGGTCTCTTATAGGCACGGCTTAGTCACGTATGGAAAAACAGGTCACATCCAGTCAGCTAGACAAAATATAGGCAAAATATGCATATGGATAAAAGTAGGTCACTTATGGGCTAAAATTAGGCACATATCTAAGTATAGCTCGCTTAGAAGGAAAATATGCTCACTTATAGAAAATAGATTGCATAGGGGCAAAATGTATGTGCATATAGACATATAGCTCGCTCTTAGTCAATAAACAGTCACATAAGGAAAATAGGTCGCATGTAGACTAGAAAGGAGCACATGTAGTAAAATGATTTGCATGTAAGCAACAGATAGGTGCAGATAGAAAAATGAGTCGTTTGCGGTAAATAGAAATAGATAGAGCAGGAAACAGTCAAGTTTTTTTCAATTGTGTGAAGCATAAGGGACTGATATGATGTATGAAATGATGCAAGATGTATTACCACCTTTTTTATCATGAGAGCCACATTTGAGGGATTTGCAGTTAGTGAGATTGCTAGATGTAGAGGAGTGGCTAGTGTTGGAGATCCTCGGATTAGAGAATGTGTCCAGATTGGAGCCAGTGCAAGCACATCGAGGACTGATGACAGCGATTGTGGAGCGATGGATGAGTGAGCAGAGTTCTTTCTTATTGCTGACAGGAGAGGTGACGATCACACTAGAGGATGTGTTCTAGATTCTGTGTGTTCCTATTGATGGGGATCGAGTAGATTATGATCCTGATATGGGTCCAGCTGCATTTAGGGGATTTTTCAGGACACTTGACATTGGAGTGGAGAGCTCAGAGATTCTAATGGTGAGGATGGAGGAGCTATGTGATAGGCTGCAGCGAGTGGTAGTAGCTATTATTAGGTGGCTAGTTGGAGACAAACAAGCGAGAGGATTCCCAATAGGATGGGGGATAGCGATGGAGGGGATGTTCTCATATGGGACTAGATATGCATGGGAGGAGTGTATACTAGGACAACTCTATCATTTCCTATATGATTACGCATATATGTTTGGGGCTAGTATATTGGCAGGAGTCACAGTTTTGCATGTATGGGCCTATGAGCATATTCCAGTGACGAGGCCAGATGGATGGGTGGTGAGAGCAGCAAGAGAGCCATATGTGAGGATGTATAGAGGAGCTTTGACATATCAGTAGAATAGAGGATTAGTATACTAGCGATGGATGTTGGATGAGGTGGACATGTTTACGTGGAGACCATGCCTAGGATGTGAGAGATGGGATGAAGAGGATACTGAGCTTGTCTATGCTAGGCAAGCTAGATATATATCTAGATGTGGGATATATATCATAAAGAGCTATTTCCCCGAGAGGGTTTTGAAACAGTTTGGCTTGCCACAGGTAGTACCAATTGGTGATGCCATTTTTGGGAGGACTTAGTAGGAGGTTTTTGATTGGGGACAAGAGGTAGTGGTTGACACAGGTTTAGCAGAGAGAGAGGGACTACAGCCAGTTGTATGGCATTGGGGAGAGGGTCTAGCAGATCTAGGAACGCTACCAGATTATGATGCATACTGGGTGACATTGAGACCGACGCGGCTGATGTGGGTTGGAGAGATTGGAGAGATAGGGATGGAGAGACTAGTCAGAAGGAGGTGACAACAGGCTCCACCAGCACAAGCTATTGTGCTAGTAGCTCTAGGGATACAGGTTCAGGGATAGGTGCAAGGGCAGTCTCAAATACTTGCACAGCCTCAAGGACAGATATTAGGAGGTGATGATGTTGGGATTCAGCAACTGCAGAGGAGGATTAGAGAGGAGAGGAGATGGAGGCAGCGTGCGCAGATGAGATTGAGGAGAGTGGATTTGGATAGACATCGGGTAGTGATTGGATTGCGGCATGCTAGAGCGCAGGCATAGACATACCAGGCTCAGTTACAGGTGAGAGAATAGGGAGGTGATGGGCAGGATGATAGTGGCTACATTGGGTACAGATGGAGCTATGATGTATTTGACCACACAGTTGACACAAGTACAGGGAGAGCTGCGGAGAGTATAGGGTGAGATGGAGTACTATAGAGGCTTGTATTATGGGGTTGTGCCAATGAAGCAGAGGCAGCTGAGCTTCAGGAGCAGGTTAGGAGCTTCGGGTTCATGGAGGATAGGGGTTTCTTGATCTATAGCATCAGTGATTAGGCCACAGAGAGATAGGGGACTAGGTACAAGACCTAGCGGTGGTGGACAGGGAGAGGGAGCTGCCAGTAGTCACTAAGGCTACCTTTTTTATGTATATTATGGTGTATCATGATGAAGCCTAGAGCCGATTGTACATACATTCTTTGATAACGCAGTTTGTATATGTAGACACTTGTATATTGACACATGTATATATATATGATGGCTTCTAGACCTGTTATGATGGTGTTATGAGTATGGATGTATTTGTGGTATGATGTTATGCATGTATATGTTTTGTATTTTCATGGTTTACATGGATGGTTATGCAAATCATATAGATATGAAAATGGTAATGATGGAAATGTATCATGCTAATGACAATACAAATGCATAGATAGTAATGATATGACATGGACTCATGTATATAGATAGATGGTAATGATATGATATGTCTAACACACTTGTTTTGCAGGATAAGAGATGTGGAAAAGGACGATGGAGGGAAATGATTGATCTTGGTTGAGAACTACATAGGCGTATAATGGAATGAATAGATGGTATGATTGGTAGCTTTGAAAAGTAATTGCTCAAGAATGAAAAGAAATACAATCCTTATGTTTGATATAGCATATGGATGTTATGCACTAGGGTATAGAAGACCAAGGTATCGAGGTATCTAATGTGAAACTAGCATACTACAATCTTGTCTTAACGCATGAGGTCAAGATGTTGAACCAACATACACAAGATATGAATAGCATCTAGTGTTTTGAGATGGACTTTGATGCTACAAGAAATGGTTTGAGCTTATCTACACTACACATAGTGACACCTAGTTGGTTATATGTATGGAGCTAGTCTTAACATAGAATAGTCTCAAATGCATAAGAGACTATTTAGCTTCTTAGATGCTAGAGATATTGATATGTAAGATGCTAATCCCAACACGTACAAGATACCAATACGCATAGGAAGAGAATAAGATCATCCCGCAAACACAGCATACAAAAGCAATATGAGCATGCCCCATTTCGTACTTAATCGCAACATACCAAGATATGATAGATCAAGGAAGTCTTGATTAGGCATAGAAAAGGGACAAAAGATAAATCAAAAGACAAAACAAAAGGTACTATCATCACGTTCTCTTGCCAAATTTAAGTGCTCTTGGATGGATTTAAGTTGGCACCTTGTTGAGAGGAAAGTTGCATCATGTTGAAGGCTAAAGATGTTGATAAAATGCTATAGCAAATGTTGGCTTAAGGCATGCAGACAAATAGCTTTTGGCTTACTCTGATTGGGTAAAGTTCTTGAGCTTTTGCTGATATGGATGGTCTGCTTCCTGCTTGAGCTAGTCAAAGAGAAGAAGATGGAGATGAAAGAAGATGAAGATGGGATGGATCGTCTGTGCTTGAGCATTGGATACTTCCTTTGTATTCCAGACTACCTACATACCCTGTATCCATGAGATCAAAACACATTTACGATGATGATGATACATGATGAATATGTAGTTATGGGTTTATTGATGATGTAAGTGATGAAAGATAGAAGAAAGAGAGATGAAAGATTGAAGGATGTTTAGAAGAAGGATGAAAGATGGATGATGAGAAGAGGGGCTATCATCTTTACCTGAATCAGAGTGCTTCCTTCACATCTCAGATTGCCTACATACCCTGTATCCATGGGATCAAGGCTTTAACGATAGAGCTGGCAATGTAGTTCTTGCTTATTGTGTTGATGGTTGATGTCAAAGAGATCAACTTTATTGCTTGGATTGTTGTGATGTTTTCAATGTTTAAGTTTGAACTGATTGCGAAGATGGTGAATCCTGGTTACAAATGTTTTCCATGCACAAAAATAGATGATGTGCTGTGTTTGAAGTTTGAGATTTTATTGTGTTATGAGCTTGGGTGATCGCTGCGCTATGAGCTAGAGCTATAGGTATCCATTTCCAAACAAAGCTAAATAAGTGCCCCCAGTGTGGGATGAGGTTTTATTGTTGAGAAATAGTGATGGATAGCGCATGTGGACAAGATACTAAGGTACAAAATGATATAGTTACCGCAACAATGTTCAAAAAAAATGATAGCTTGCATTGATAGAGGCGAAGATGGAATAGGGATTTTTATCATGGAGAAATAGATTATGATGGTTGTACAAGGTGAAATGTGGATTATGATATGGATTATGTAGGATAAGATGGAGAAATATGTTATGAAAAAAAATGGCGATCAAACGAACTAAGCAGGTGATGGGAACTGGTCATTACACGTAGCACCTGTTTGCCAAGTTTTCACTATGGTACTTATCCAAGGTGCCTATTTACTAGGTTTTCACTAGAGGATGGATTATTTATCTTGTACTCTTTTTTTTTAGGAATAGCTAAAAATTACACATGGCACCTGTTTGCCAAGTTTTCACCATGGTAATGGATAAGAGGGACCCAAGTGTCTAGTTTGATGAATGGTGGTAGTCCCGTCAGAGATGGATGTCATCACATGGACCGTGTTGTTATGCTCAAGATGTTGGTAGGGGAATGTATGGATGGGAGATGGAGTAAGTAGATAGGGCATGGAAGGCTAATGAAATATGAAAGGTAGGCTAATGGATTACAAAAGGACACATGCAAGGATGAATGGAAGGTTTATGCAAAAGCATGGACCATAGGAAGGTGATTGGAAGATACATAGGATAATGGAGGAAGGATGGAGAGATGGAGGTATATGGGAATGTTTGGGAATGGAATGGAACCTAGACCAATGGTCGTACACACCATGATAAAAATTGAATCTTTTGATGGGAAGGTGGTGTAGGAAGCAATGGGGATGTTTTCTTAGTGGATGGGTGATGTAATGATTTAGGTACCCACATAGACTTAATATTTTTATGATTTTTTCTTTGCTTGTGGGATCTTTAAATGGAATGGTGTTTATGAATGGAATTAGAATGTGAGATGGAAGGGAATGTGGGATTCTTTTGTTTGAGATATGGATAAGGATGCCTCATTCAACTTGCTTGCTTATTTTCTTAGGAACCCAAACCATTTTGGGCGTTGGCTCTTCTTATGGAGCTATAGGCTCAACTAGCTTTGTAGATGTATGAGGCTATGATTCTTTGCTTTGGTGCCCTAAGGCATGAGAATCTTTAGGATTCTTGGTAGGATTTTTGGTTTTAGAAGTAGAGACATCCAAATGTTTATTATGGAATCCCATGGATTTGATGGAAGAGGGGTTGGTGGAATGAGTGGAAGCTTTATGTTTAGACAATATGTGCATTTGTTGGTCATGATTAGGATTAGAAGGGTGCTTATGGATAAATGGATAATTAGGCATTGGTAACAATGGTGTGAGGAAAATGGAGGGATATGAGGGGTTGGAAGTAGTTGAGGTAAATTGGATGGTGGAAGATGTACGGTCCCATGTTTTTGCAGGTTATAGGATGATGGAAGTGGAAGATATGGAGGTAAAGTTGGTGGTGAGAGCTTAGGAGTTGGAAGAAGTGGAGATAAATTGGATGGTGGGAGATGTACAGTCACATGCTTCTAGGGTTTATGATGGATTTTTTGACAAGAAATGGTCGACTTAGGATGGATGGAGGAATTACCAACATCTTTAGCTTGGGGAGGCCTGTGTTTGACACTAGGACTAGGAGTGCTTGGAGAACTAGACTTGAGTTCATCACTAGATGGAGACGAATGGGTTGCATAAATCATGAAGATGGAGGACCCCAGAAGAAGATTGGTGAGATGAAAGGAGGAGTTGTCGATGGTATCAAAGTTAGAGATCTCTCCTACCAAAGAAGACCCAGCTTCTGCATCAGAAATGGATATGGATGAAGATTCTTACAATGTGTACTCACCTGGACCATTTTTAGTGTATTTGATATAGGGATTGGAAGTGGCTTTACTAGATGATGGATTAAGTAGGATAGATGGATCGACATATGATGAACATGGGTATGCTTCGGTGTTGATAGGAATGTGGTTTGGACTCTAATATTTTGTTGGCAAGAGACACTATATGGATTCATGGTTGTTGTCATTGATGGCAACAAAGGTCATCCCACATATCCGCAAGTCATGATGTGTCTCTACCGGAAGTCAGAATAAAGATTGTTGTGGTCCGGTGAACAAGAACAGAGCATGTGGCAAGGTCCGACAGATTGGTCCGGATCTCTCAGAGGAAGTGTCTTGGTACAGTGCGGATTTGGGGAAATCAAGAGGACTACCTTGAGTGGTATATTCCAAGGATTTAGCCTCCGGTGATGGACAAGGAAAAAGATATGAATAGTTGAGTTTCGGATTCTTGAGAGACAGTGAAAACAGAGGAAGAACTGACTGACAGAGTATCAGACTACTTTCCGGATGTGTTACTGTTGATGATAAAGGTTGTGAAGGCATGAATCATGTTTGGCCGACATGATTAATGATATCTACAAGTATATGCTTGATCCGCATTGCTTGGTGAGGAAGGATTCAGCCGACAGAACAGAGTTTGTAAGAAACTAGACTGTTCCGGATGCCGACTAGAAAGATGATGAAATTACTCGTGCGGATATATATATAGAGGATGGATTTAGTTGTGAAGGAGTATGATGTTATGATATATGCGAAGAAGTGCAGAACAGAGCAGAAGTACCAAGACAGATCCGGAATGTGAAAGGATAGCAGAATAAAGAACAGAGAAAAAATGAAGTGCAGCAGATCAGTGTACTAAGCCTAACCGGAACTGAACTCCAGCATATGCAGATGCTTCCAATCAGTTCAAGACTGTGATTTTTATCACTTTGTAGACAGTGTGTCTTATTGTAGGCAGTGGGCCTCTTGTGAGTAGTGTGCTCGGGCAGTGAGCCCTAATTGGCAAGTGCCATTTTGTAATTTCCTATTCTTCTAACAGAGAATAATTTTGGGTTAATCACCCCGTGGTTTTCTCCCTTAACAGGGTTTCCACGTCAAAAATACTGTGTCATGTGTTTCTTATTTCATGATAATGTTTTTGTGTTTGATTCAATGCTGCATCAATTAAAAAGAAAGTTCAATAAGGGAAATAATTAGGATAATTGATTCACCCCCCCCTCTCAGTTATCAACAATTGGTATCAGAGCTAAGTTCCTCCTAATAGAGCCTAACAGCTTGAGGAAGATCTGGGAGTTCAAATGGATGCATATGGTTTAAGAGAGCAACTCAAGACTGCCCTTGAGGATCTTGAACAGTCAAATTCTGAAGTCAATGAATTAAAGGAAAGACTCAAACAGGCTGATGAATTCATGAGAGAATTAAAAGACAAATTAAGTCTCTCTATGAAAAAGAGAAAGGAGCTACTCCAACAATTGGCAAGACAAAGTGATGAAAGCAATACAAATGAAGAATTGACTGAGAAAACCAAGTTATGTGAAAAGTTATCAAAAGAAGTCATTATGTTAAGACATGAAATGGAATCAGGAACTATAAAGTTTACTCAAGAGATTGAAGAAAAAAGAAAGGCTGAAGACAATCTAAGACAATCTCTCAAAGAAAAATCAGAAGAATGCCACCAGATGGACAGGATTATCAGACATCTTGAATCTGATCTTGAAGATGCCAAAGATAATGAAGAAAAACTTGAGGATCAAATTGCCTCTCTCAAAAGAGACCTTCAAACAGCAAATGAATATAAAGAGAAATTCAAGATAAGTTCTGCTCAACTTGAAGTTCTTCTTGGAAGTCAAAAGAGGACAGATGACAGGTATGGTTTGGGATATGAGAAAGGAGAAAGCTCCGGATCCAGTCAAAAGAATTTTGGATCAGAAAATCCAAGGAGCAGGCCTAGAAGACCTTCGGTAAGACAGCCCAATGCCCAAATATATCCATCTTTCAATGGATACTGCCACAGCTGCAACCATTTTGGTCACAAAGCTAATTAGTGCAGAAAGAGAATTAATCAGATTAACTCATCCTTCTCCGGACAGTGCTTCAACTGCAAAAGGTATGGACACAAATCCCATGAATGCAGAAATAAGCAAGTAAACAAATCATTCAAAGGTAGATGCTTTACATGCAATAGAGTAGGTCATATGGCTAATCAATGCAGATCAAGAGGATATCAGTCAAATATGCAAAGAAATGTTATTTGCCAAATCTGTAATAGGCCCGGTCATAATGCTAAAGTCTGCAGAAGCAAGAATCAGGACAAAAGAGGTCCGGTGTATAATCAGAATCAAGACAAGGGTAAACAAAAGATGAATGCGGATGAAGTTAGGAATCAGATGAGCAAGATTTGGGTGAAGAAAAGTTTAGAGAATGTAGAGGTTGGATCCGCACCAGACTCTGGTGCTGATATTTCTTCCAGAAATTAAAAAGTGAGCTCTGGCTCAGGGGGAGACTCAAAGAAAATCCTGTTCCCCCAGCCAATCAAGTGGTGCCGGATGTGGCACAAGATGCGGAGTAAAGGGTTTAAATATATAAGTCCTGAGATGATCCAGATAAGTTTTCAGAGGTCCGCATGGAGTTATGAAGAAGCTGTAGTCAATCAAGTAAGACCTGTTCCGGGAGATGCTCCGGTATGACAAAGGATTACAAACAAGTCCGGAGAGATCCAGAAGTACACTATCTTATTCTGCGGATTGGACAGAGTGTTTGGAATGTTCTTGTAATGTGTCACCTCAATTTATTCATGATTAAAAGATCCGGATGATGTTCACAGATCAAGACTGATCCGGGATACTCCAAGCTATCCGGACAAGGCAAACCGGAATAATATAGGTGAAGCATTTATTGCAAATAGATATTAGGGTTTACGGAGCAATATAAGGGATTTCTCAAAAATCATTTGCTCATTCTGCACTCAAGAAGAAGCAAAAAGTGGAGCTCTGCAACAAGATTTATCAAGCACACCAAAGATCTCCTGCCGAAGTCATTGCATAAAGAAATCAATCCCACCACTCCGTGCAAACCGAAGGCGCATAAGGTATTCTCCGTTTTTCATTATCTCACTGCAAATCTTTGAAGAATGGCTACTCCAAATATAGTTAAGATCTCTGATAGACCTCGCCCCACATTCAAGAAACATCCTTACAAATCATTGGAGGTAGATCCACTAGGAGCCTTCTCTAGTGTTCCTCATGGTGTATTGCATATGGAAGATATTAGGGTTTATATCCATGCGAATCTTGAAGACTTTGGAGAATCAAAGCTGATGGATATCTATCACAAAATTGATAGATGACTCCTTTGAGATCAAACCTCAGTACAAAGCCATCCGGGACAAACACTTTGCACAGTGCATTCATTTCCCTTGTTTTGAAGAAGATGAATGGGTCCGGTATGTACTAAGTAGAGTACATGACAATTTCCTATGGTTGAACCAGCCCTTCAAGATCACCAAAGATGCAATTAGGGCTGTAATCAGTCTGCACTCATCCGGTGGATTACCTGTTCTCAAGTCTGTCAAAAATCAGACAGTTAGTGATGCAACCGGATCCAAGTTTGACAAGAGAGCTATGACAGTTGATGACATCACTGAACCGGATGTCAAATTTGCAGCTATGATAATTGGTTACAAAATCTATCATTCCAGTAGGGAAAATTCAGTACCGGGAACTGCAATCTACACAACTTATCAAATGTTAAAGGAGAATGCAGACTATGACTTGTGTGAGCTTCTTGTGAACCAACTCTTTGAAAATCTGCAGAAGATCAAGAAGGACAAGAAAAACTCCTTCAAGTATGGCAATCTGATCCTTTGTCTCTTCTTTTACTACATGAATGAGCTTCCCGGATCTAGTGGATGGGTATGGCAGAATGACAGACCGGTTGCCATCCAAATCAGAGACTATTTGCATGGACTTGGGGATGCCAAAGCAAGAAATACAGCTCTATGGGGATACTTCAAGAACTTCCAAAGCATGATGCATGCAAGAGAAAGAATACCCCAATCCCTTGTTGAAAAGTACAAAGACACAGTATGCTTCATGGTAGAAACAGATCAGTGTCTAATGGAGGCAGTGGAGCCAAGGACTGTTTGGATCATGCCCATGGGGTATGAAGTGGATGAACAGATAGTAGAGCTGCATGTTCAACACATGCTAAGCCAGCCCAAAGATCCTAAGGCAGAAAGGTTTGGAACCTTTGAGGAACTGAGTGTAAAGATACATGTAGAACTCAGGGAACCGGAGATAAAGAGGAAGGTAAGAAAAGAAGTTGAGCATATTGCTCAAGGCCTAGGCATCTCAAAAGAGGCACTTGATGCCAGCCGGGAAAAGAGGAGGAAGGCTGAGGAAGAAGAGAAGAGTAAAGAAAGTGTTCCGGTTGAAACTCCCACCTGGACCAAATCATCAAAAAGATCTGCACCTCCCTCAACCAAAAGTTCAAAACCGGAAGTCCAGGCATCCGGTAAAAGATCCAAGACAAAAGCCACAAGGGCTTATGAAAGCCAAAAGGATGAAGAGGAAACAGAGTCAGATGAGGGAGTAAAAGAAATAAAGAAGCAGAAGAAGAAATGATCCGGTAAACCCTCCACAGGACAAGACAAGGATGAAATGGCAGAGGTATCTGTTGAAAAGCCCACTCTGTCTCTAGAGAATGTAATCAAGTCGGTCACGGTGGATGGAAACCTTCAACCAATGACTGAATCTTATGATGACTTCAGTGAGGCTGACCAAAAGACTCTGTAGGAAGCCACAGTCAAATATCTGAACATATACAATAAGGCTTTCATTGAGATCATATCTCTTATTCCTAAAAGCCTAGAAAAGGAATTAGAAGTAAAAAAGAACAATGCTCATGCAAAAGATCTTGAGATCCGGGAGCAGATAGCTATTTAGCTATATCCTCAAATTGATCCCAAGACAATGAACATAATCTTCAAGGACTGCAAAGATGAGTTCAGAAGTAAAGCCAAGATGAATCAACTCATGCTTGGTGAGACTGACAAAGTGGCCCAAGAGACAGAAGAGATCCTCCGGTAGGCCTTCAAAAGGTTCAATCTTCCTGTTGTAGAGGACTTAGGTGCAGAAACAGCTGCGGATTTGGAATCATCTGTTCCGGAAGAAGTGGGCCCTGAACAGACAAGCATCTCTCCTCCGGTTTCCCCTACAGTCTCCAGATCCAAAGAAGAAGAGAAATTACAGGAGAAGGAAGCAGGGGTGGAAGACAAAGAGGTTGACAGTTCCAAGATTGCAGAAGAAAAGAAACATCTGTCTCTGGCAAGAGACACTGCACAAACTGTTCAACAATTTTTGAGCAAAGCCACTATAGAAATTGATGAACCGGACTTGCTAAAAGGACCCTTAGATTTTGACTCTTTGTCACCGGTGCAAACAATGAAAATAGCCTCATTTGCAAATGAGAAAGTCAAAGAGAAGCTGCTGAAATCTCACATGGAAGACTGTGAGCTTATGGAGGTAGCATCTGGAGTGCTAGAAAAGATCATGCCATCCTTTCAAAAGGATCCCACAGCCTCCTCTTCCGGTAATCTCAAAACCTTAGTCAGCAGTGTTAGTACACATTTTGAATCTCTAGAAAAATCTGCTGAAGAAAAGGTCCGGAAGGAATTTTTGGATAAAAGATTTTCAGAAGTATTAGAATTAATCTCTAAAGATAAGAAGATTGTGAGTATTGGAATAAAGAGCTTAGAGAATGCTCTTAAGGATGGCGGTGACATTTACAAATTTTGTATATCCTGGTCAAAGGCAACAGCAGCAATTGATAAGAAAATAAAAGAGGAACAGGACAAGCTACAAAGCTTATCTCAAAGTTTTGATCCTCTCTCTTCCTCCATAATAAATCAAGAATGTCAGACTATTGCAGTCCTGAATGAAATAAAGAATCTTGAGAAGGAAAGGAAGAACATCACTAACCGGATGGGAGAACTTAAACAGATTATAATCCCTAAGTTGGAAACTATGCATGAGGCCATCAGTGATGCTCAGACCACCGCCCAAACAAATGATCCGACAGATCTCAAGCGGGCAGAAGCTTTTGCATTTTTGTTGAGTGGTCACATTTCAATTTTGGATAGAATGAAGCAAAGTTGGGCTACAGAAATGATCCAATTGCAGACATCCTTTGCAGACATTCTTCAGTATATGTGAGTATGTAAATATGCGGCTGTGTATAGAAAATTTTTGAAAATTTTGATGTGCGGACCCTACCCTTTGCCATTGATGTCAAAGGGGGAGTGAGGAGCAGTGAAAAATGAGGAATCCAATTAAGGGGGAGTTCCAGAAATGGTATATAAAGATAGAGCATCAGCAAAGGGGGAGCATAGTGTAAACACTTAGTCATTTTTCACTAAGTGTTGCCATCAATGCCAAAGGGGGAGATTGTTGGCAAGAGACACTATATGGATTCATGGTTGTTGTCATTGATGGCAACAAAGGTCATCCCACATATCCGCAAGTCATGATGTGTCTCTACCGGAAGTCAGAATAAAGATTGTTGTGGTCCGGTGAACAAGAACAGAGCATGTGGCAAGGTCCGACAGATTGGTCCGGATCTCTCAGAGGAAGTGTCTTGGTATAGTACGGATTTGGGGAAGTCAAGAGGACTACCTTGAGTGGTATATTCCAAGGATTTAGCCTCCGGTGATGGACAAGGAAAAAGATATGAATAGTTGAGTTTCGGATTCCTGAGAGACAGTGAAAACAGAGGAAGAACTGACTGATAGAGTATCAGACTACTTTCTGGATGTGTTACTGTTGATGATAAAGGTTGTGAAGGCATGAATCATGTTTGGCCAACATGATTAATGATATCTACAAGTATATGCTTGATCCGCATTGCTTGGTGAGGAAGGATTCAGCCGACAGAACAGAGTTTGTAAGAAACTAGACTGTTCCGGATGCCGACTAGAAAGATGATGAAATTACTTGTGCGGATATATATATAGAGGATGGATTTAGTTGTGAAGGAGTATGATGTTATGATATATGCGAAGAAGTGCAGAACAAAGCAGAAGTACCAAGACAGATCCGGAATGTGAAAGGATAGTAGAATAAAGAACAGAGAAAAGATGAAGTGCAGCAGATCAGTGTACTAAGCCTAACTAGAACTGAACTCCAGCATATGCAGATGCTTCCAATCAGTTCAAGACTGTGATTTTTATCACTTTGTAGACAGTGTGTCTTATTGTAGGCAGTGGGCCTCTTGTGAGCAGTGTGCTCGGGCAGTGAGCCCTAATTGGCAAGTGCCATTTTGTAATTTCCTATTCTTCTAACAGAGAATAATTTTGGGTTAATCACCCCGTGGTTTTCTCCCTTAACAGGGTTTCCACGTCAAAAATACTATGTCATGTGTTTCTTATTTCATGATAATGTTTTTGTGTTTGATTCAATGCTGCATCAATTAACAAGAAATTTCAATAAAGGAAATAATTAGGATAACTGATTCACCCCCCCCTCTCAGTTATCAACATATTTAGCTTGAAAGGTGCAACAAAACTTGAATGGATTGGGATCAGCGTGGATAGTAATCTCAACACTGTTATGTGGAAACTTAAAACAGTGATGGTATGTAGAAGGAACTACTTTGAGGGCATGGATCCATGGATGACCAAGGATGATGTTATAAGGAAGCTCAATATCAAGGACTTGACAATGGATGTCAGTAGTGACCAGTCCAACTTGAATAGGAAAGTAAATAATCCCTTCAATATCTCTCTTGGCATCATCATATGCTCTGATAGTAATGACCTTGGAAGTGTCAACATCTTTCTTAGAATATCCCAATTATTTTATTAGTTTCAAAGAACATATATTAAGACCAGCTCTACCATCTACTAAGATTCATTTGATACGGCATTTTTTAATAAACACTTCTATGTGGAGGCCTTCGTTATGTGAAGGATGAAGGGAGGGCTGAAGATCTTTATCAGAAAAGGTTAAATGACAAGGGGTTGCAATGCTAGCGACCATAGATTGGAATTGTGTGATATCAATATCATTGGGTACCGAAGATTCTTGTAAGGCTTTATCAAGGATAGCTTTGTGGGCAGGGGATATGCGAAGCACCTCGAGAATGGAAATGTGTACAGGTATTTTGCCAAGGTGATCAAGGATATTATAGCTAGAAGATGGTCGAGGCGGATGGATAGGTGCTCCTTGAATGGTAACATGACCTCTTTAAGTAGTTACAACGCAGTCGGTTGCTTTGCCTTGGATGGTAATGGTAGAGATGCAAGCATGGTCAATGTGGCCAATAGTGGATGATTCATAGTTGTACTGAATGGCATTCCCAACAAGAGGGTGACTTGGTTGGGCATGAGACGGAAGTGGATTCTTGAAAGCATCTAGATCATAGTTAGATGTTGGTTACTATGTAGGTTGCGATGTCAGAGGTGTGATTTTGATTAAACCTTGATAAATGCAATCTTGGATAACATGTTTTAAGTGCATACAACCATTGGTTTTGTGTCCTTTAACTTTATGGTAATCACAATACTCATTCTCTTTGTACCAAGGAGCTTTGAAGAGAAGTTCACTGTTAGGTGGTTCATCCAGTAATATAATATCTCCCACTTAGAGAAGCTTTTGAAAGACAACTTCCATAGGTTTCGCTAATGGTGTGAACTATCGACAAGGATTTGACATTTGTCATTGTCAAGTGCATTGAAAAGGTTGAGTTGTTGTACAAGCAGCTTGAATGTTGATGGAGCTTTCATATTTTGTATGTTCTTTGCATCCACAACACCATCATTGATGGCATTCTTGTTCTTGTTCCAAAAGCGAGATTTATCATTGGAGTTTTGAGGATAGTCTTTGTTATCGCGAAAAATCTTGATCATGCCTTTAGCAATTAAAGCATGTTCAATAATGGTTCCTTTGGAAACAAGTTCATCAAAGGTGCTAGCACTTTGCAATTGTAATTGGAATGACAGCTCAGGATGAAGATTTTTTACAAATATATCGAGTTGTTGCTTCTCAGGTATTTCCCATGATAGTTTTCTAGCCATATTGCGCCATCATTGAGTAAATGAAGAGGAAGCTTCACCATTACATTGTTTATTGTTGACAAGGTTATTCATGTTCAATGTTAAAAGTGAAGTGTGATTGAAATTTGTTTGGTAACTCCGCAAAAGACTTAATGCCTGGAGGTAAATGAGAGAACCATTTAAGAGTCTCAAAAGATATGTATCATCATGAGAAACATCAGGACATGCCACAAAGAATGCTCTAAGATGGTCTTCCGGATTTCCTTTTCCTTTGTATTTGTCAAATTGTGGAATTTCAAAGAGTGGCAGAAAAGGTGTCATATGAAGTGACCTATCAAACGGATAAGTGCATATGTTTTCCAAGGAAAATGCTTTCTTTCTTTGTCCTATCGCTTGGTTAATCATTTGTTGAACGTCCGCTGGAGATAATTGTTGTTGTTACAAAGGGGGTGGTTGGCTGGAAGATGAAACATGGTATGAGGTATATTGAGGTTTTCGTTGTGGAATATATGAATCCATGATCATTTGTTTAGGTTACATACTCACAATGTGTGTCAAAGGATTGCTATGCGACACATATGTGGTTGAAGATTGTTTTCCTTGAGACACAAGTGGTCCTTGGGTATATTGTGATGAAGTAACACCAAGGTTTTGCATCACATGGGGAGTAGAAAATGGATTGGCATTGGTCAATGGTTGTGAATTCGGAGTTGGATTTGAAATATGGTAAGTGATGGAAGGATTGGTGGATGTGAAAGAAGGATAGACATTTGGGTTTGTATTTTGGACAACATGAGGATTGGCATATGTCGTATGTTGGGTGACAATGGGCAAACCTTGGGTTATGTAAGATGGCAGCATTGATGTAGGCTAATCAACATAAGAGACCATAGCATTAGGATTAGCTTGTGAACCAATCGGCAAGTCACTCATGTCAATGAGACTAAGATTGGGATTGTATGATGGATTGGATGGATTTGTGGAGATAGTGGAGACCATATGTGATGCAATGGGGGTAGCGGATTGCAATGGTTGGGAAACTTGGACCATTGGTGTTGTTGGGATAACTTGGGAAGCTTGCAGAATATGGGATATGGGGATAGCTTATGATATTGGAAGAGTTTGCACTTGGGCGACATGGACAGCTTGTGTTACTTGAGGCACAGATACGGTCATGATAGGAGTAGTATGTTGGGAAACATGGAAAGGAGGAATGTTCAAATTTTGTGAAAGGAAAGGGAGTACATTGGTTGGAGTTATCAAAGGTTCTAAGGTGTACTTGGAGTGTGGTGGGTCGAATGCGGTAACAATAGGCAATGAAAGAGATGGATTGGAAGACGTATTTTGTGGTATGGTATGGGATGGTGTGACTATAGTAGATGGTTCCTTTGCAACAATAGCGGGAGTGCTTGGATTATGTTCTCAAATAGCAAATATGTCAAAGTCTTTTGGTAGTTTGGTTCCCATATGGGCAAGTTGCAAGAAGTAGCAACTAGGATCAGTTAAAACAAGCTTCTCAACTTGGTCCCAGACATGTTAGTCTTGATAGTTAGATAAATCCTCTTGGCAATGTTCTTTGTAAGTTGTTGTAAAAGGATGTGATTGCACTTGATGAGATGGCTCTCTAATGGTGTACTCATGGGGCACAAACAAGTGAGGAGGTATGCCTGTTGTAAATTGGGTTGCATCTCTAAGAGGTGTTGATCATGATTGTTTCATTATGGCTTCCATCTCGACTCGCAGTTTTGCTCCAATTTTAGCTCGATATTGGCTTCTAGTTTGAGGCATTATGGTTGATGTTGAAAATTGGACTTTAGCTTGTTAAGATTTTGAGATCCAAAGAGATGATGGATTGCTGATTCATTGTTTGCTTGTTGTTGGTTGGTTTGCTGTTGTTGGTAGCTAGGTGTTGGTTTCTTTGTTGTTGTTAGTAGCTAGGTTTTGGTTGACCTTCCTGAGAGAATAGCTCACACACTCAAGGGAAAAGTTGTTTACTAAGGTTGCTGGTTTGCTAATGTTGCTAAGCTAAAGCGAAAAGATGATGTTTTGATGATTGATCAGGTTGATTAATTATTGTTTGGTTTGCTAGTTTGGGATCTCAAAAAGATGAAAAGTTCATAGAATCCAATTGTTTGGGATTCTCAAAGTAGGAGAGAATGTCCAGGTATCTACAAATGATCAAAGACAAGTCTAAAAGCTAGTGCTAAAGTTAAGCAAGCTAGAAATGTAGTTGATTCGGTTGTGTCACTAAGAGTTGCTAATAATTGACTATAGGTGACAGGTAATAGCTTATATGTGACTCAAAAAAAGCCAAACGTGACTGGGAATAGCTTAAATGTGATCTAGTTTTGGTTTAGGTAACAGGCTATAGTTTTAACCAAAGGTGAGCCAATTTAATACAGGTGATCAACATTGACTTAGAAGCGATTTACTGTTGATCAAAGGTGACTCAGTTTAGACCAGAAGCGAGTAACTATTGTTCAAAGGTGATTTAGTTTAGGAAGAAGGTGATTGGTTTTTGTTCAAAGGTGACTTTGTCTGTCAGGAAATATGTTTGAATTGTGTTTTTGACAAGAAAACAGTGATTTCAGTCACTCACACTCACAACAATCACAAACTTGTACAACCTAGGCTAGGAAAGGACTGTATTTGTTGAGTCCCCTAGCCATGCTTATTCAAAGTGGATAGCTTTAGGATCTTGGTAGCACCAGCTCCCCTCTATGGAACACACTTCTCACGCATACCAAGATCTAGGTTTCCCAAGGCTTGTCCCCCCACCAAACCTTAGGATCATCCCTGCTATCTCTTCTAAGAACCACGTGAATCAGGGCAGCTTCAAAGGTCCCACCTTTTGCGTCAACAAATAGAGGGTTTTTGGCTACTACACAAAGTTGCTTATAAGGTGGCTATACATGCGGCAGTGCTACTCTCCATTATGGAGTCTCCCAGTCTTCAAGGGTTATGCCTTGGAGGGTTTTGGGGGAGGTTGCCTATCGGTATAACACAACAACACCCATTGTTTGTGGCTTTGACATAAACACTTTTCTTATATAGCGGTTCAGAAGGACTTGGCTTTAGCTCGTTACTGCTTGGGTCATATCCCTTCTCACATCGGGAAGGCAGGCCCACTAAAGACAATAACAAGTTCTCATACACGTAAGATCCATCTGATAGGCAAGGAGAGAGGATACTTTTTCTATTAAATTTGGGTTACAAACATACACATGCAAGCAATCAAGAAAGATAAATCAAGCACAGAGCAAGCAATGATTCTTTTTAAGCACCAAGCCCAAATATTCCTAAATTAGTGAAAAACCACAAGTCTTGGACTGATCGAAGCTGCAACAGATATGTTAGTAGTTTGATAACCTCCTTTTCTTGGACAATCGATAAGATGTTGCACAAATACCCAATTAGTAACCAAGAAAACAAACTACAAATGATACAGACTGAAAGTGACATAGTTACCAGAGGCCATCAACTGTTGATCAGGAACGATCTATATTCTACTGTAGGTGAAATGCTATAGGTCAGAAGTGATGCCAGTAATGCCAGATGAGGAATGATAAAGCTCATAAGCAATGCAAAAAAGCAACAGGCGACTGGTTACAAGTCATAAGTGACTCAGATCTACGAGAAAAATAGAATGTAACAAAAACCCTAGTTTCGCAAAAGGTGATCCAGATAGCTAAAGGCAATCACTGTTAGGTTAAAATTGATTCAAATAAAAGCATAAGTGATCACTGTTATCTTATAAGTGATGCAAAATAGGAAAAAGGTGACCATTGTTCACTCAAAAGCGATCCTAGGAAGGCTAAAGCAGTAGGTTTCAGCTCAAAAGTGATGTGTTTATGTAGATAGTGACTAGTTTTTGCTTAGAAGTGACTAGAACTTGCCATAAGCACTCAGAAAATCTGAGATTCACAAAAACAACTTCAAATAACAAAGTTAATCAAGGACGTGAGTCCCACCGGGCGTGCCAAAATGTGATAGGTAAAAATTAGGTTAATAAGATCAAGCATAGCCATGAAAACCTAACCCTACCATCATCAAAGAATCTAATCTAAATGAAATCAAAAGCATGCAATTCAAGAACAATATCACCTAGATCATATGATTCCTTGTTTTTGATGTGGATTGCTTCTCAACAATGAACAATTATGAAGATAAAAGCTGCCATGGTTGATGGATGATAATAAAATGATAGATGGATGATAAAATGGATGCTTAATGCTCAATATGCTCAAGACAATAATGTAGATGCTATGTGAATGTTGGATAGATGTAGTATGGAATGAGAGGGTGTTTATATAGACCTCAACCAAAATCAATCAATGGTGGAGATTTGGTGGCTATGTGAATGGCTAGGATTGAATGATAATAATAGATGAATGTGTAGATGCCAAGTGGAGGGAAGATAAGGCTTATGTGTGACCGTGTACATAAAAAGTACTACATGTGAAAGATATTAAATAAAAGATGTAGTACCACTTATCTTTTTTTAAATAAAAGAGGCTCACATGTCGGCTCATTTGAGATAAATGATAAGAAAAAGTAATTAAATAAATAAAATTTATTTAATTAATTGGAAAGTAGGTTTTGTAAAGGGATTTTTAATTAAATAAATAAGATTTATTTAATTAAAAATAGATAGAAATAAGATAATTAAATAATTAAAGATTATTTAATTATAGCTTAAAAGAAAATAGAGGAAATGGCTAATGAATTAATTAAATAAATATAAATTTATTTAATTAATAGAAGAAATAGATGTGTTAGAGAAATTGCTCAAGTGTGTTAGACAAATGCAGAAGATAGCTAATGCAGTATTGAAATGCTAATGATAAATAGGTCAATTTTGGGTGTCTACATCTGGTACAACCATTTATGTTGCCTATAAGATGTTAAAGGAAAATGTTGACTATGACTTGTGTGAGCTACTGTAAAACCAATTAATGGAGAATCTAAACAAGATCAAGAAGGACAAGAATAATACATTCAAGTATGGTACCTTGGTCCTATGTTTATTTTTCTATTTCATGAATGACTTACCCAAGAAGAAAAGACTATGTTAGACTAGTGATAAGCCTATTGCCATACAAATCAGAGAGCACTTGCACAGTATTGGTGACTCCAATGCCCAAAGGACTGCTCTTTGGGGATATTTCAAGAGTTTTCAGAATATGATGCAATCAAGAGAAATAGTCCCTACGTTTGTGGTGGAAAAGTACAAGGATACAATTTGTTTCATGGTGGAAACAAATCAATGCTTGATGGAAGCAGTTGAACCAAGGACTATATGGATCATGCCCATGGGGTATGAAGTTGATGAACAAATACTGGAAAGGTATGCTCAACACCTTCTAAGCAAACCAAAAGATACCTCAGTTGAGAGATTCGATACATATAGTGAACTTAGTGTGAAACTGCATGTTCAGCTCCAGAAACCTGAATCTAAGAGAAAGATCTAAAGGCAAGTTGAAATGTATGCAGAAAGCATTAACATAACAAAAGAAGCTATGAGACAAAATAGGGAAAGGATAGAGAAATATGAGAAGGAGAAGCAAGATAGGGAACAGAGAAGTATTCTGGTAGAATCCTCTTCCAAGCGAAGGACTACTAGGAGTATAGGTTTAACCTCCGGAGCATCACCTTCTTCTATTGCAGAGAAATTTGAAGAAAAATCTACTAGTAAGGAAGGAAAAAGGACAAAAGTAATGGCCAAAAGGTCATATGTCAGTATGGAGAAGGAAGATGAAGAAGAGACTGAGTTAGATGGTGAGGTTAAAGAGTTGAAGGCCTCAGGCACTAAGGCTACTAAATTGTCTAAGGAGAAGCCCTCCAGAAGCACAAAATCAAAGAAAGTAGAAGCATCAAAGGTTTCCAAAAACAAGCCCTCCAGAAGTATAAGGGTAAGAAAAAGACTAAAAACTAAAACTCATGTTGAAAAATCCACCCTATTAGTTGAAGATATTGTGATTGCAGTAACTGTTGATGGGAATTTGAAGCCCATAACAAAATATTATGATAGCTTTGATAATGTCAACAAGAAAATTTTGGAGGATGCTACTATTAAGTACTTGAATACATTCAATAGAGTACTTGTGGAAATTTTGTAAAAAATCCCTAAGAGTCTAAGTGACATTTTGGAGATGAGAAAAGAAGCTGACAAAGAAAAGGATTTGGAGCTAAGACAACATGTCTTGTCTAGTCTATGTCTGGTAATCTCTAGGAAGGAAGAAAATAAAATCTTCAAAGAAGTTAAAGATGAATTCAAAAGAAAAATTAGGATGAATAAGCTAATGATTGGAGACATTGATGAAATGGTCAAAGAAACAGAACAAAATCTAAAGAAAGCCCTGGACATGAATAAATTCTATGTTGTCACTGAAGAACCTGTTGATGATACATCCATTCCAAATGATGAAGAGTTGAAATAAGATGAGCAATAAGCTAAGGAAAATGATTTCTCTTCTCCAAAAGAGGAAATACAAAATAGAGAAGATGAAGAGATGGTGAAGTAAGATAATGATGATGGTGCAGAGGATACTCAGATTCCTCCAGACCAATCTAGTGAAGAAAATATATAAATTAATATAAATGCTCCTACTAAAAGTGATTCTAAGAAGATTAAGGAGCAGAAAGCATAAGAGGTTGAGGACAAGGAAGGTCAAGAAGAAGAAACTAATGATGGAATTGATTCCTCCATTCCAAATGTTGAGGAATTTGATATAAATGATAATAATGTTGTTGATGATGCAGAGAGAGCAGAAGTAGAGAAAAAGAATGAAAATGATAAGCAAGACAATGTGGTTGACTCTGGAAAGGGAGAAAATGCAGGGCCTAATGAACATAAAATTGAAACATCATATTGGGCAAGAGACACTACAGAAGTAGTGAAAGAAATTTTGGAGAAAGATAAACAAGTTGTAGAAGATCTGGATATAATTCAAGGTCCAATAAATTTTGATACTCTATCACTAGTATAGAAGATGAAGTTAGCCTCTTTTGCACAAGCTAAGGCTAGAGAGGAAATATTGAAGTTCCATATAGAAGATAGTGAGTTGCTTGGTCTTGCATCCAGCGTTTTGGAGAAAATCATGCATACATTTCAGAAGGATTCATCAGCCCCCCCTCTGGTTAGTTGAAGAGTCTGATAAATTCTGTAAATGCTCACTTTGAGTCTTTTGAGAAGTCAACAAAAGTTGAAGTCCAAAATGAATTTAATGATAAAAGATTTAGTGAACTGAAAAGATTAATTGAAAATGATAGAATTATGTTGGATACTAGTGTAAAGAGTATTCAAAATGCCCTCACTGAAGGAGGAGATGTGTAGAAATTTTGGGTCTAAAGTTGTTGAGGATATTGAGAAGAAGATTAAGGACTTAGAGCTTAAATTGTCTAACATCTATCAGTCCTATAATCCCTTAACTAAGTTTGTAATAACTAAAAAATGTCAAGTAGTGACTTTGCTTGATGAATTGAGCAATTTGGAGAAGGAAAAGGTTAAAGTTTTGGGTAAATTGGATGAACTCCGGGGACTGATTTCTCCTAAGTTAGAAACAATGTTCAATGCATTGACAGAAGCTCAAGCTGCTGCTCTGATAAGTGATCCCACTAATCTATAGAAGGTAGAGTCACAGGTATTTCTATTCAGTGGTCATATTTTAGTTTTGGACAACATGAAGAAAATTTGGGATAGTGAATTGGCACTATTGAAAAACATTTTTGGTGATGTGCTTAAGTTCATGTAGACAAGACATAAGGATTGTTTGTACATATACGCCCATGTACATAGAAGTTTTGCATGAATTTTGGTATGTGGATCTCAACCTTTGCCATTAATGTCAAAGGGGGAGTGGAAAGCAATGAAAAATGAGGAATTCATCTAAGGGGGGGCATTGGAAATCTCGAGTGTACATAGTAAGGGGGAGCTATTCTAACACTTAGTCATTTTTCACTAAGTGTTGCCATCAATGCCAAAGGGGGAGATTATTGGCAAGAGACACTACTAGGCATGTCAAGTGTTGTCATTGATGGCAACTAAATCTATCTTACACATCCACATTGCATCATTTGATCATACCAGAAGACAAAGTGCAGATTTATCTAAGTCCGGATAGACAAGAACAGAGCATATGATAGGGTTCAACACTTTGGTCTACATTTCCCCATAGGTAATCATATTGTACTACGGATCTAAGGGATTATTAAGGGATGTTAGGGATACCTAAATCCAAAGTTTTAGGCTCCGGTGATGAAGGGATTGAAAATTACAAACTTCTGAGTATCAGGTTTTGGTTAGATAGTTTGGTCCAATGAAGAACAGGCCAACTTGTTGTTTGATCCTTGTGCGGATTAAGAGAAGTGATTGACTAATTTATGAGATCAAGTGATATTGGTCGACATGTGTGGTGACTTGAATACATAGGTTTTGGTCCACATTGATATTTGTGCATGGATTCAGCCAACAGAACAGTGTTCTTGAAAATGCCTCTAAGTTTTCTTGAGGCTGACTATAGTTGATGAAATTTTATATAGCGGATATATATAATCAATGGGTGCAAGAATTTTGTGATATGGTTGTGTGAATATGAGATGAGAGGTGCGAAGTGTGGTAGTATAAAGTGTGAAGTAGAGTTCTGAGGCTCGGACTATGGCAGAATAGTAAAACAGGGCAGTAAGAGATGAAGTGTGTGAAGTCGGTATATTAATCCTAACCAGAACTATAATCTTGCATTGTTAGATGCTATTCTTTAGTTCAAGTATTCCAGTGAACTCTTTGTAATCAATCTTGTAGGCAGTGAGCCTCCTTTGAGTAGTGAGCTCTGGGAAGTGTGCCTGAAGGCATGTGCCTTCCCATTTGTAATACTTTTAACAAAGTATAAAATCTTGTGGGTTAACCCCCACCATGGTTTTTCCCTTAACTAGGTTTCCACGTAAAATTCTTGGTGTTCATGTGTAATGATCTTGTTGTTGTTGTTCTTGAGTTCATGTTTCTTTCTTTTGAATGTATGTGGTAATTTAACAAAGGAACATAATAATAAGTTTTACAGAACACTAATTCACCCCCCTCTCAATGTTCCTTAATTTCAATAGATGGCACCTTAATCCTAACAATAATAGCATAATACACTTCTTTTAAGCTAGTTCTAGATAGTAGTGTAATAGCTTGGAAATTAATTCTAGTTAGATAGCATAGTATTTGTTACAAAGAATTAAATTTTGACCATTAGATAATGTTGAACTTGACTTCATTCATTTAAATTTCTCTTCTCATTTTCCTTCTGTTCTTCTTTTGGTTGGTGCAAATAAGAATGGGTCTATTTCTCCAAATCTTCATAGTTTTTTATGATCCTTTTAGTAGTGAATATTTTGACATGTTAGATGAAGACCTTGATGATTTCATCAATGTCACTTCTTCCTCTTCTCCAAAACATTCTTGTTCTAAATAAATAATTAACATAATTTATGTTTCCAGTCCTACACAAGAACCTATGAAACTAAAAAATTGTGGTACATCTTGATTCCAATACCCAAGAAACTTTGAAACTAGTAATCACCATTCAATGTGATCCAAACACACCTCAACCTTTGAATTACTTAACTCAAATTATAAAATCTATAACATTAAACATGTCAGGGCCTTCTCATTATCATGTAATAGCCCACACATATAATACAAGGTGAAGAAATAAATAGACTACACCTATCACTATTTCCCTCCCAACTTATTCTCCTATTCTTCCTCAAGCTCCCCACGTCTCTCAAAGGATTACAACAGAGCATGATCTTATATAGTATCTTCATGCTACTCCTACCAAGATCTCTTTGTGGGAGCTCATTCAAACTTCACCTACATATCATGGGATGCTCCAAGAATCCTTACAAAAGATCTGAGTAGCATCTTTTGCTAGGCCGAATGATGAGTTTCCTTGCTTGATTGCGAGTATATATAGTGTTGGTATGTGGCAACTAATCATGCAAACACTATACACTCGTAACGTATCCTTGTCAGGGTTTAGTAGTTAATTTTTGTTATCTAACAAAGGAAAAATGACTTTGTAAAACCCTAATTCTAGAAGCTTTCAAAAAGATTGTTATAAGTGGATGGGATGTATGTTATGGGATGAAATTCATGAGATTGTAATCTATTTTTCACTAGATAATAAAATCATTGGATGGCCGAGTTTTTGTGGATGTAGCCCATTTTGGGTCAACCACATTAAAATTCTATGTTGATCTCTTTTGTGTTGTTCTTCATTGTTATATTTGGGTCATTTAATCTGCATATAATTGTTAATGTTTATTGCTCTGATCTTCCTAAATCCTAACAAATGGTATTAGAGCAGGTTGTGTTCGATTATCGTCTGCAGAAAAGTCTCACAGTTAAGTGGGAGAAATGGTAGACAAGGGTAAATTGAAGGTAGATAAATTCAATGGGAAGAACTATCAGTTATGGAAGATGTAGATGGAGGATTATCTCTATTAGAAAGGTTTATGGAGGCCATTGGAAGGAAAAGCCAAGAAACTAGCAACAATGATTGATGAGGATTGGGAACTTCTAGATAGAAAGGCACTGGGAACCATTCAGTTGTGTCATGCCCATATTTTCCATGAGGTCATGACACGCAACACACATGTCATGTCCACATTTGTCATGTGGTCATGACACGAAATATCAAAAACTTTTCCACATGTCCCTAGAAACCCCCTCATACACATCAGCGTACTCAGTGGCAATACACATAAGGCGTAAACATGTTAATCAATCTCAGGGAAGAGCGTTTACATACGCAATCCCCTGCGTGATGATAGCTGACTAGGGGGTTATGCGATGCGAGTAGCATCGCTACTAGGGTTAGGATCGAATGGACCTGAACCCTAAGTTTCCCAAGTGAGTGATATGATTATGACAAGAGTTGAAATCCAACCCTAATTCTAAAGCATAAAATAAATAGATTAAAACATGCTTACATTAAAATAATAAACACAAGGAAAAATAAATGCCAAGGAAATTTATTTAAATCAACAGCCCTAAGTCTCAGAGAATTTCAGCAACATAACACATTTTTAACGTGTGAAATAAATATTTTAAAGAGGTCACCCTTGAATTCATTTAGGAGAAAAAATAATTAAAATATTAAATTAAAATTTACTTAAATAACATTATAAAAATTACCCACTCAATTAAGTGTAAATCAAATTTAAAAAAATCATAAAATGATTAATCCCAAAAATCATAAAGGCCTACAAATAAATATAATTCCAACAATTATATTTATTCGATAAAATCAAGGTCGAAATTAAAATCATTAACTAACGTTATAAAATATGCCTTCCATTTAAAACTCATTAAGTTGAATAGAACGATTAAATAATTAATTACCCCTAAATAAAATATAATCACACATAGAAATAATTAAAAACAAAAATAAAACAATAAATCACTTATTCTTATAAAGCCCTAAAAGATCAACTAATAAAATATTAATTTCTTTAACCCAGAAAGTCCTAACTCCTTTTATTCTCTTCTTCTCTTCTCATTTTTCTTTTCCCCCATTTTGTTTTCTCTTGTTTGGTTTGTTTTGTTGCAGGTAGGGTTTCTTCCTCAATGGCTTGGGCAACCATGAAAATTTCACACAGTGAGGTATATACTCACTTAAAATCATACAGGGTCCTCTTTATTTTGTTATGCATGCACACGCACACACACGCACATACACACACGCACACACACACACGTATTGCAGAAATCAAATAGGAAGAATATTATATTCTTTTTTTAAAAACAAATTTCTATCTATCTCTTTCTTTTGATAGCAGTAATAAGATAAAATAGACATAATTTTCTTTCAAACATCAACCATTTTGAGGAGAAATCAATCTACCAAGAATCATAAAATAATAGTTTAACTAATTTATTTCTCTTTGAACAAATGATAGTAACTACTCCTTTGAGCATGCAACTACTCAACAACTAATCAACATTTTAATTATTTCTTTTCTTCTCTTACTATTCACATACATTTCATTATAATACCAAGAACTAAACAACTATTTTAGGACAGCAAGAAGGATGATAAATCAACAAATATAACTTCATTTGAAATATGAGAAAACACTTATTTACACAAGGGAAGTTTTATTACACAACTACACATTGAGAGTACATTTTTTTACAACCAATACAATAAGGCCTCCAAGGCCATGGCTCACAAAATAGCCATCATAAAAATGAAAATAAGGTCACAATGGCCATTCTCCAAGGCTCTAAAAACCACCAACATTACCTGAAATAAATTTAAACACAAGGAGGGGAAAGACAAGCCATGAAAATTGCCCTCCTCCCTACCATAGACCCGCTAGTGGGTCACCCTCAAGTTGGGAGGTAGATCTCACATGGGTTTAAACATTCCACAACAAAAATCACATTGCAACATAAAATCACCCATGGTTTATGCACAATACAAAACTCATAGAAATGAGTTTGAAGGGGTAGGGGAGTGGACCCCTCGACTCAAGAGGTCACTCCAAAACACATAGTCTCAACACCACAAGGCCTCAAGCCACAAAATGACATCTCCATGAAATACAAAATCACCATGGCACTCATGTCAACCAATATAATCCCATACTCCAAATAATGCCCTCAAGGCCATAAATAAACCAACACCAGGAGGTGACCTCAAGGAGGTTCACTCTCCCCCACCCCATACAAGTTGAGCATTTTCTCCAAATGGAGAGGCTCTTACCAACACCCAAAACCCACACAAAAGAAAATAACACCCAGCACAAAATTTCAAGCACACAAGCATAAGGAATGACTAAATGCCATAAGGCTTACCTTACAACAGTGGATGCAAGTTGAAGAAGAGCCCACAAGCTTTCTCTCAGCGTCCAATCCTCCAAATTTTCTCTAACTCCTTCTCAAAAACCTCCAAAGATAGAAAAATTTCCAAAAAGAAAGAACCCCCAACTCCTCTCCAAGAGGAGATAAAATAGGCCTCCTAGCTAGGCCTTGAGGAATGAGACGGTGACACATGTCACCTTCTCCTTCCTCATCCCATGCCACTTGCAAGGGAAAAGGAATGTGAAGGTGACATGTGTCACCCTCTTATCCATTCAAACCCTCCTCTCCACTTGTGCTCTCACACATGTGTGAGAGCAAATGTGGGGAGGTGGCATCTCTCCCCATGGCTCCATGAGGATAAGGGATGACACATGTCATCACCTTACTCCTCAAGAGAGCCCCTTCACTCCAAGATGCTCTCACATGTGTGTGAAAGTCTTGGAGGAAGGTTTCACACACTTGGGGGTATTGAAGACTCCCCAAGTCTTGAAGGTGGAGGAATCCCCAAGCCTTGGGAAGGGAGATGTGCCTTCTTTCAAGGCATGACTCATCTCTCACCCTTAGCCATTTTGAATTTTCACCACTTTTACTAAACCCAAGTTTAGGGTGACTAGATGGGAGTTACCCTAGGGTTTAATAAGTCCAAATGGACCCTAGACCCTAGGGGTACCACCTAGGGTAAGTTTGGACCTCTAATAAACAATTAGGGAGGTGTAAAATCACATTAAATGGCCCAAAAATAAAAAGAACACCAAATGGTGTGAATTAAAACATAAGTTTTACTACACATAAATTAAATTAAATAAAAGGGGTGAACTAGGACAATTAATTAAAATCAAGCATTTATGAAAATATCATTCAATCATACATGATCCTTATCCCTCTTGGAAATGGATTGACTTAACAAGGAAAACACAGAAGTGTGAGATCAACCTCTGATTTTTTGTGGCCTGGAAAATCACCTACGCACTTGAACAAATGGTCAATCCATCATAGATATATCATAGCCGAAGCAACTAGATGTAATAATCATGTCATCACATAATTCATACACAACAATAAACAAATCACATCATGATTAAGATTTAAAATTACATTTTCTATCAAAATCAAATAACAAATCCATATAATGATCTCATAATCAACATCAATAATAATCAACAAATGTATCTCACATGTCTAACATCATAAGAGCATCAAAATAGGATCTAATCAAATCACCACATAACTAATCAAAGCTAATCCAAAATCAAGAGATATGGTCTAAATTTGCATAATGGAAATCAATAGTCTCTAAACATCTGAAATGTCTCCAACTATAATGTGAAATGATCAAAATAGGGAAGTGAAATAAATTGGCCTCACAGGTTGTGCCTGGAACCATCTATGGCATTCAATATAACAAAAGAAAAGACAATAGATGAATTGATCAGAGCTTTGGCTAAATTGTATGAAAAACCCTCGACCTCAAATAAGGTATTTCTCATGAAGCATTTGTTTAATCTGAAAATGATTGAAGGTGGATCTATGACAAATCATTTAAATAAGTTTAATATGATCACTAGTCATTTAACTTCTATAAAAGTGAAATTTGATGAAGAGGTGAGGGCTCTCTTGGTTTTATGTTTTTTGCCAAAAAGTTGGAATAGCTTGGTAATGGTTGTAAGTAACTCTGTCTCTGGTTCAAATACTTGAAAATTTGATGATGTTGTTGGTGTTATCCTTAACAAGGAAATGCGATGGAAAAGCACAGGTGAGATTTCAACATTAGGTAATGCTTTAACTATAGATAACATGGGAAGAACAAAGGAGAGAGGAAAAAGTACAACAAATCATGGGAAGTCACAAGAGAAGTCAAAGAAAGGCATGTCTAAATATAGAGGAAGAATGGATTGCTAGCACTATGGAAAGCCAGGACACTTGAAGAAGGATTGTTGGTCTCGAAAGGGAAAACAAGGAGACAGACAACATGATGACAATAAGAAATCTAATGTTGTAAGTAATAAATTATAGGATGCTTTAATTCTGTGTTTAAATAATGCTAATGTTCCTGGGTAATAGATTCAGGGGCTTCATTTCATGCCACACCCCATAGGAAATATTTTGTAGTGGTAGTCATTAATTTTCCATAGTCCATGATGTTTAATTGATAGCTTCTGGATTTGAGAGAAAAATAATCAACATAGTCAAATCCAGAATCTATCAATTCAATATTTTGTAGATTATGTTCAAGGTGATTTTGGACATGTATATTTGGGTGATGATGAACCCTGTCAGATTGTTGGAAAAGGAAAGATAAAAATCAAGTTGCTGAATGGAAATGAATGGTTTCTATAGGAGGTAAGGCGTGTTCCAAATTTGCAAAGGAATTTAATTTCTGTAGGACAACTGGGTAGTGAAGGTTGCATAGATACCTTTTCAGACAAAGTTTGGAAGGTCACTAAATGTACATTAGTAGTAGATAAAGGTAAAAAGGTAGGCACATTGTATTTGTGTACTGGTAATACTTATTCTCCCTTAGTTGCTACAGAAATAGTTGCTACTAAGATAGTTATTGCACTTGCTATAGGGACAGAAACAAAATTGTGGCACCATAGACTTGGGCACATGAGTGAGATAGGGATGAAGGTCCTTCACTCCAGAAAGTTGCTACTAGGTCTAAAACAGATTGACTTGGAGTTCTGTGAAAATTGTGTTTATGGAAAATTGAAAAGAGTCTAATTTCTCAAAGTTTGAAAAGAGAAGAAGAGTGAGAAATTACAGCTTGTGCATTCAGATGTATGGGGACTAGCTCAAGTATCTTCTCTTGGTGGATCTTGTTATTATGTTACATTTATTGATGATGCAACTAGGAAAACATGGGTGTAGTTCATAAAACAAAACTCAAAAGTATTTGAAACTTTTAAAAAGTGGAAAGCTTTGGTTGAGAATGAGATAGGAAAAAAGTTGAAGTGTCTCAGATTTGATAATGGAGGTGAGTATTGTAAAAGAGAATTTAAAAATTACTATGAACATATAATGGAATCCGTAGGTAGAAAATGGTTCCTGGAACCCACAAGAAAATGGTGTGTCTGAGAGGATGAATAGGACCATTATGGAGCATGCAAGGAGCATGAGATTGCATGTTGGACTACCCTTACACTTTTGGGCAAATGCTATACATACCGTTATTTATTTAATAAATAGGGGACCTTCAAATCCTTTGGATGGTGGCATTCTAGAGGAGGCATGGATGGGTAAAAAGGTAATTTATTCATTTCTAAAAACCTTTGGTTGTGAATCTTTTGTCCATGTTGATATTGAAAATAGAACCAAGCTTGAGCCTAAGTCTAAAAAATGTACCTTCATTGGATATGGAGTAGATGAAATTGGTTATTAGTTATGGGATTATGAAAATCATAAAATCATTAGGAGTAGAGATGTTATATTCAATGAGAAGAGACCATGTATAAGGATCAACTGTAGGAAAAGAAGCATGAACATGCCAAAAAGGAATATGTGGTGCTGAATGAGATTCCAGAAAATAAAATGCCAGCGGTACTTGCTGCTCAACAACAAGTTATCCCACAGACTCCTGCAAGTGTTAGATGTTTTACAAGGATAACTAGACCTCCAAAAAGATTTTCTCCATCATTATATTCTATATTATTAACTGATTCTAGTGAACCTAAAGGTTATGAAGAAGTAATGCAAGTAGATACCAAAAAGTAGTGGGAGCTAGTCATGAAAGAGGAAATGGATTCCTTGCTACAGAATCAGACCTGGGACTTAGTCAAATTGCTTGTAGGTAAAAGAGCATTGCCAAATAAATGGGTTTACAGGTTGAAGGAAGAAGATGGAGGCAAGAAAAGATATATAGGCCAGACTCATGGTAAAAGGTTTTACACAGAAAAAAGTTATAGATTTTGATGAAATATTTTCTCTAGTTGTAAAGATGACTTCTATTAGAACTATTCTAAGTCTTGTGGCTACAAAAGACTTGCATCTTAAATAGTTAGATGTGAAAACATCATTTCTCCATGGGGATTTGGAAGAGGAAATATACATGTAGAAACCACAGGGATATGAGGTCAAGGGTAAGGAGGAATTTGTGTGCAGGTTAAAGAAGAGTTTGTATGGCCTAAAGCAAGCACCTCAGCAATGGTATTTGAAATTTGATAGTTTTATGGCTGAACAAGGTTACAAAAGATGTTCTGATTATTGTGTTTATTTTAAGAAATTGGGTAATGGCAACTATATTATCCTGTTGCTTAATGTTGATGACATGCTTGTTGTCGGGTCTAACATGCAACATATTAGTGAACTTAAGCATAAATTAGCAAATTCATTTGCTATTGTTTAGGGAAAAAATGGATTTGTTAATGTTCTAATGTTTAGATGTTTAAATCCACCTCTCCACTATACATTCAAAGATCTAGGATCGAGTGACAAGCACTATCATAGCCTAGGTCACTTACAGATGTAGGGAAACTTGGATTAGGGAATTTAATTATTAATTTTCCTTCTCTTATGCCCAATTAACCATTAAAACCCTAATTATGCAAATATGACAACAAATTGATGAATGATAGAAAAAGCTCTTGTATACAGGAGTAAAATACCAAATTATAGAATACATGTTTTTGGGGTTCTGAAGTGGAATAGTCAAGGACACTAGAGCAGGCATCCAAGTCCAAGGTGGTAGTTTCTTTACGGAATTCGAACCTCCTTCTGACACTAATCAGCCCTATAACTTTTGTTTCCCAAAACTTGAATACGGAGGACACTAGAGTGAGCACCCAAGTCCTAGAAGTGCTCCTGTGTCCTTTTCTTTAGATCCTGAATCATTGATACTTGCCAATCCTTCCTGCAACTCCACTTTTCCCAAATACGACACCTATAACCTACAATCACAAGACTTGGTTTGGGGATTGTGGTGTTTAGAGGCTTGCCTCAGTCAAACACCAGAGGACACTTAAGTCTCCGAACACTATTGTCAGATAAAGAGTGCATGCCCTTGTGAAGCAGAGGCAAAAACCAAAGAAATCAATGATGAAAACACAATATTATGTCACCTTGTAGTGAAGCTCTCATGGGAGGAAGATGCTCTTCATTCCATGAGGAAATTGATGCTCAAATCTACAAATATCGACACACAAAACACATAAGCTTGCTCTTGCAACACAGTAGAAGCCTTGAATCACCTTAAGAACACTTGAACATCACAATTGCCATCTAGTTTCTAAATGAATGCCTAAGCATGCTTATATATGCAACTACAAGCACTCTCACCAAGATTTTAAAAATCAAAACTTACCGTGTCGGCAAAAGGACCAAATAACAGTCATAAATCGACACCCAAAAATTAGGGCTGCCCCAAAATAAGGCAGAACTAGGGCACGGGCACCCAAGTCCTCCCCCCTATTTTGGGTAGGGTATAGCTCAAGGGGTCCACCTAGGTCCAATTTGCCATGGAACCTAGGTCTCATTCCATCAGGATGCCAAAATATGAACTAAGATGTCCTAAATGCATACTAAAGACCCGAGAGCTAAACCTTATGAGGGAAAAGCCCCCAAGGGGACATTTTTTGACGTTACATTTAGCCCTCACTTTAATGTATGTATAAATGCGAGGCTAATACATGCATTAAAGTAAGGTCACAAACATAGAAAACACACCAAGCACAGAGAAGACACGCCAATCACATAGAAGACAGTAATAGGCACACAAAACATGGAGAAGATAGTTACAGTCACGTAGAACATGGAGAAGACAATCAATGCATAGAAGACACATTAATGCATGGAAGATAGAAATGACATCTTTTCTTTTCTTTTTCTCACATATATGAAATGTAAATGCAAGTACTAGAAAGTAAACAAACCTCCCATAATACAGGATGCACTCATCAAGCAAGTCTTTAAACTATATACATGGGGCAACACACACGTAAGACATGCGAAACCTCCCAAAGTGTAGGATGCACTCATCAAGCAAGTCTTTAGACTACATATGGAACAACAAACATGCCATACAAAACAAGCACGCCAAAACACACACACTTGAAGAAACAGAGAAAACATGGTAGATAAGCAATGGAGTGTACCTATTTCTAGGTCCAACACCATCTCAGGCACATTACAGGCACACACCAACAATTGGGATTCACCACAATAATCACTGAAAATATGCTTAAGGGTTGAGTTAGTCACATAACCGCTCCCCGCCTCCATAGAGGACTTTTGAAAATGACAGGATGATGCAATCTGTTCCAAGAAATACACCATCCCTGCCTCTGCAGAGAGCTTAGGATAAAAAAGGATATACGTGATATCCTGCCTCTACAGAGGGCTTACATGATTGATTGATTGATTGCAAACAAACTCAGGATGCAGGATGCACTCGTTGAGAAAGTCTTTAGATTGCACCTGAGGACAAGAACATAGCTAACATCTACAATAGACAGCTTACCTTATATATGCCCCCACCTTAAGGTGGTTGATATCAGTTATTGAATATCAAGCACATTAAGGTAGGAAGAAAACACACAAGGGAACATCAACTTTTGCAAAGCCCATGCCCCCTAGAGGTGACATGTACTTTACGATTGCCAAATGTTCCCATAAACACATCCCTGTAAGAAACATGTTAGTGTCTGCAACATCATGATAAACAACAAAATCAATGCATATGATTAACCACACAAAGAGCCAAGGTTATACAACAAATTTAGAGTTCAAGGATAACCGTAGGGCTATATCATGAAGCTCTCCGAATCGAGTACTGCCAAGGCCAGATTCAAAGGCAAACAAAGGTGCACAAAGCAACAGTATTGTCAAGGTTTGTAAATGCGACAAAAACATCATCAAATTCACTACACAGAAAGAACAAGTGCTTCCAGTAGCCAAGCATCGGATAAAATATACAACCCCATCATCATATTAGGAACTAAATCCATTTTTTGATTGCTCTCGAAAGGGACACTAGGTCCACATCAGTATAAATGTTTGTCATCATCTACCTACTACCTACTAGGTGGAAACACTAGAGGAAGGGAAATAATAAATAAGAGAGGAGAAACAAGTGTCTTAGGGGCAGTCACATAGGAGGGTGCCCCAGGTCACCAACCATGATGCTATGTCCATAAGACACAACACACAACAATGAAATCAGAGAGAGGTAATTTTAGAAGAATGATGATACAAATAGAAGGTCACAACAGAGGCAGACTCCTGGTATCCTGAACCTTACAGGAGAATCTGAGGTCATTCCAGGAGGCCTAAACAACACATCATGGGGGAAGCACATCATGAGAGATAAAAGGTTAGAGATACTTACCTGTAGGGTCTTCATGCTAGAAGTCATCAACAATTAAATAATTCTCTTTCCATTTGCAAACATAAGGTACTATTGCCAAGTCTTTGTAATTATTCTTTTGTTCATTCTTAAATACTTCTTGGTTTGACTCAATGTTAGTTGGAATGTGTTCTTGTTGAATTTCATTAGTACACATATGCTCTATCCTCTTAGGTTGTGGGAGAAGTAAATTATTTTAAGTGATCTCAACATCCATCCTTGAGGGATTTAATGTGAGAGACTTCACATCCATTAGAACTACATCCTTAGTGATGTCCAAATGACTTGAATATTCAAACAAAGGAGGGAATAAAAGGTCTTCTCTTCCTTAATGAAATCCAAGGTGTGTGAACAATCAACTAAAGGAGCAAGATTGGTAGGATGTGTTAGGTCTCAAAAAAGCAGGTTGCAAATCCTAAGAGGATGCCAGACTCTATGATTAGATTGGCGACATTTTTGAACTAACTTGATGGAGTTAACTTATAAGGTTGATGACTCCCTGCACTTTAGGCATTGCCATACCTAGGCGGGTGAACCTTGAAAGATGAAGTAGATTTGATGAGTGTAAGTGCTTTGACTAAGTTAATGAATCTACCCACAGTGGAAAATGGTGTGGAATAGATGGAAGTTTACTAATGAGTTCTATTTATAATATCTGATAAATGATTGGTATAAATTGTATAAGCAATATCAAGGTAATTTTTATGACTATGCTCAACTAATGGATGGGTTTTGAATAAAACTAAATGATGAATCGAGATAAGACCAGTGCCCTGTTGGGTAAACAAAGTCAAATGAAAACCTAAGACTAGTGGCCTATATTGGGTAATAACTCTAACTGTTTAGCACAATACTTTAGTTTATAACTAGTATAAACATGCAGGGAAATGATTGACAAACTCTTCTTAATATCCAACTGACACAATCAAGTTTCTTGTTATTCACCAGAAGGATTTTAATCCTTTCTTGAAGGAACCAATTGCATGAATTATACAAGAACAATAGATAATATCAACTTGGAGATAGAATGACAATCCTAATCGTATGGTTCTTCTTAGTGATCCAAATCAACACTTCCAGATTATTGTGACTAATCAGAAGGATTTTAATTCCCTTTAAGGAAACCAATTAATCAAATCACACAAATATAGAAAATGTGCATTGAAAAATTAAATATATACTTGATATATCAATTTGAATAATAAGGAAATACTGAACTGGAGACAACCAAATAACTGAATAATTTCAACAAATAATTGATGCCAATATAAAACAACAGAATCAGAGATCTTCTATTAACTTATTTAATCTAATACTTGCAACATGGTCCTTTTAAAATATTATAAACTTCTTCTATTATCTCCCTACTACTAATGACAATTGATCATCATATGTCCAACTTATATAGAAATATTTATGAAGAGACATAACTCTTCAAAATGTCTTTTTGAAAATTAAAAAGGATTAACATAGCGACAACAAAGATAACAACCCTAAGCCTTGCTAAGCCACAGGTATATCTGAGCAACATGATCCAGGTCCTCTTGGCTTCGATGTGTATCAGCAAATTCAATAGCATTTCTAGTAATCACATCCATCGTCACCATCTTTTCTAGATGCTTGCAGGCCTCCCCAGATGCTTAGTCCTTATCCTTGAGAGCTTCCAAAGCTTCATGTAATATTACTTGGCATTTTTTACTCCATTCATCTTTACTCTTCAGCTCCTTGTCATTTCTGAACAACATGGGTATACCTACCTTTGAAGCCTCAACGAATTCCCTCGCATCATTTTTAAGCTGGTCATGATATTTTTGATGTTGCTCGATGAAGGCTTTTGCACTGGAGGTACCTATAGTGTCAAGAGCATCCCTACTCTATATCTCATGGAGTTTTTCTTGAAGCCTGTTGTTTAACCTTTCATGTTCTTGGATTACCTTATGGTTCTCAGAATAGACATCCCAAAATTTATTCATCCAATGCATCATATTGATATGCATATTCTATAGTACTTCTGCAAGTGTCTCAATTTGAACCTGGGCTATTTGATCAATAGATGGCGACTGGGCACTTTGTGAACTCTCTCCTTGGGTTAACCTTTTAACTGATCCTCCGAAGGCATTCTTGACAGTATCTTTTAGGAAATCATTTTCTTTTGTCAATCTTTCACAACTCATCTTATATGCATCTCGTTCCTTGATCAGCATTTGAGCTTGTGCTTTATTTAATTTTGCAACATTTATACCAATGTCTACAGTAATCAAAGGATCTGTTTCTCCTGCTTTCAATGTCATAACATGCCCAAAAGTTTTTTCAGTATCTATAATGGTTTTTTTCTTATGAGGAGGGTATAAAGCCCATATCATGAGTGAGTTTTCATCATTGTTATACTTGGTATCCATGTATACCTCTGTTACACCCTTAGGAGTGAGCTTGTACTTGTCATTAGTATTGTGCAGGAAACTATCAAACACCAAGGGTGAATTCATGTCAAGTCCAAGAAATATCATGACATCTTCTTCTCTAAGCAACTGTCTACCTCTATTAGGAGTCATATCCCTCAATTCATTGTCTACTGTTATTTTTAACATATTCATCAATTATTTTTCATTATCAACTATTACATCTTCAACTGATTTCCTAAGTTTTTTTCCCTTGCATTTATACAAAAATGACTTAAATTCTTGAGAATGAATAAATTTATCATCTACAATAAAAGAATCATATGCTAACTGTCTAGGATCCTCATCACCAGGCCCCTCTTCATCATGCTCTCTATTAGGAGACTGATAACATTCCATTTTTCATTTAGAGATTCTGGTTGTCTATTCATGTACCTCCTCTTCTCTGGCAAATTCTTCATCACGAGAAGACAACAACTCTATTTCTACAAGTTGATTCCTCTTTTCATCTAGTTCTCTATTATACTTTTCAATTATCAACTCAACCTCAGCTTCTTCCATGTTCCTAATGATATCATCATGCGGATACAGAATATGTGTATATCCATTGAGATTCTATTTTCTCCTAGCAAAGTCAATGAAACCCTCGAGATCAAATCATTTTCTTGCCTTTGCATACCTCATGTTGTAATGCATCAATTTGTCCCTTATGAGACCATAACCTTCTTTAGACACCACAGTAAAATCCCCGAAGCACAGAGTACTAGGCATGAATGATTGTTTGTCATAGGCACTCAAGTTCATCACATTAGAGCAGTTCATTTGACTGACTATCTCTAAATAGGCAATCCTATCAGGAACTGTCTTGGGCAATATGAATGGGGTATCTTCAAAACCATAAATTCTGACCATGGTTGAATCCTCAAAGCAATACGAATCACCCCAGTTGTGGGTGACAGTTGGGGGAACACCAAAATCTTTTGGTCTGAGAAACCTTTTTATTTCATCTGATAGTGAATATTCACAAGGATGATTAAAATATCTATACAACACTTTTACACAATATTCTTCAAAATGAATGTAACTGGAGTGGGCAAACCTACTGTTCCATATCCTTGTCCACATTTGCATAGGCAAATTTTGTCCCCTTTTGTCTAGTTGAGTAATTCTAAGCTCACTTGGCCATATTCCAATTTCTTTTCCATAGTATAATACCATATGCATGAGGAGCGAATAATGCTCAAAAGAGACTGTTGGGGCATTGTTCTTAATTGCAATTAAACTAGAATCAATTTTTCTAAAAACATAAGTAGCATAGTCAAACTGCCTAGCATTATGACACTGGATATTTGTGGCTATCACCATTAATGGAATTGTCATAAAATCAGGAACCTCTGACCCTAGTGTTGGCAAGAGACACTATATGGATTCATGGTTGTTGTCATTGATGGCAACAAAGGTCATTCCACATATCCGCAAGTCATGATATATCTCTACCGGAAGTCAGATTGAAGATTGTTGTGGTCCGGTGAACAAGAACAGAGCATGTGGCAAGGTCCGACAGATTGGTCCGGATCTCTCAGAGGAAGTGTCTTGGCACAGTGCGGATCTGGGGAAGTCAAGAGGACTATCTTGAGTAGTATATTCCAAGGATTTAGCCTCCGGAGATGGACAAGGAAAAAGATATGAATAGTTGAGTACCGGATTCCTGAGAGACAGTGAAAACAGAGGAAGAACTGACTGACTGAGTATCAAACTACTTTCCGGATGTGTTACAGATGATGATAAAGGTTGCGGAGGCATGAATCATGTTTGGCCGACATAATTGATGATATCTACAAGTATATGCTTGATCCGCATTGCTTGGTGAGCAAGGATTCAGCCGACAGAACTAAGTTTGTAAGAAACTAGACTGTTCCGGATGCCGACTAGAAAGATGATGAAATTACTTGTGCGGATATATATAGAGGATGGATTTAGTTGTAAAGTGTGCGAATGTGTGTGAGGATATGCGAACAAGTCCAGAGTAGAGCAGAAGTAACAAGAAAGATCCGGTATGTGAAAAGACAGCAGACTAAAGAACAGAGGAAAGATGAAGTGCAGCAGATCAGTATACTGAACCTAACCGGAACTGAACTCCAGCATATGCAGATGCTTCCAATCAGTTCAAGACTGTGATTCTAATCACTTTGTAAGACAGTGTGTCTTCTTGTAGGCAGTGAGCCTCTTGTGAGCAGTGTGCTCGGGCAGTGAGCCCTAATTGGCAAGTGCCATTTTTGTAATTTCCTATTCTTCTAACAGAGAATAATTCTTGGGTTAATCACCCCGTGGTTTTCTCCCTTAACCGGGTTTCCACGTCAAAAATACTGTGTCATGTGTTTCTTATTTCATGGTTTATGTTTTGTGTTTGATTTTATGCTGCTTCAATTAAAAGGAAAGTTTAATAAGGGAAATAATTAGGATAACTGATTCACCCCCCCCCTCTCAGTTATCAACAATTGGTATCAGAGCCAAGTTCCTCCCAATAGAGCCTAACAGCTTGAGGAAGATCTGAGATTTCAAATGGATGCATATGGTTTAAGGGAGCAACTCAAGACTGCCCTTGAGGATCTTGAACAGTCAAATTCTGAAGTCAGTGAATTAAAGGAAAGACTCAAACAGGCTGATGAATTCATGAGAGAATTAAAAGACAAATTAAGTCTCTCTATGAAAAAGAGAAAGGAGCTGCTTCAACAGTTGGCAAGACAAAGTGAAGAAAGCAATACAAGTGAGGAATTGACTGAGCAAACCAAGTTATGTGAAAAGTTATCAAAAGAAGTCATTATGTTAAGACATGAAATGGAATCAGGAACTATAAAGTTTACTCAAGAGATTGAAGAAAAAAGAAAGGCTGAAGACAATCTAAGACAATCTCTTAAAGAAAAATCAGAAGAATGCCACCAGATGGACAGGATTATCAGACACCTTGAATCTGATCTTGAAGATTCCAAAGATAATGAAGGAAAACTTGAGGATCAAATTGCCTCTCTCAAAAGAGACCTTCAAACAGCAAATGAATATAAAGAGAAATTCAAGATAAGTTCTGCTCAACTTGAAGTTCTTCTTGGAAGTCAAAAGAGGACAGATGACAAGTATGGCTTGGGATATGAGAAAGGAGAAAGCTCCGGATCCGATCAGAAGAATCTTGGATCAGAAAATCCAAGGAGCAGGCCTAGAAGACCTCCGGTAAGACAGCCAAATGCTCAAAAATATCCATCCTTCAATGGATACTGCCACAGCTGCAACCATTTTGGTCACAAAGCTAATCAGTGCAGAATGAGAATGAATCAGATTAATTCATCCTTCTCCGGACAGTGCTTCAACTGCAAAAGGTATGGACACAAATCCCATGAATGCAGAATTATGCAAGTAAACAAATCATTCAAAGGTAGATGCTTTACATGCAATAGAGTAGGTCATATGGCTAATCAATGCAGATCAAGGGGATATCAGTTAAATATGCAAAGAAATGTTATTTGCCAAATCTGCAATAGGTCCGGTCATAATGCTAAAGTCTGCAGAAACAAGAATCAGGACAAAAGAGGTCCGGTGTATAATCAGAATCAAGACAAGGGTAAACAAAAGATGAATGCGGATGAAGTTAGGAATCAGATGAGCAAGATTTGGGTGAAGAAAAACTCAGAGAATGTAGAGGTTGGATCCGCACCAGATTCTGGTGCTGATATTTCTTCTGGAAATTAAAAGGTGAGCTCAGGCTCAGGGGGAGACTCAAAGAAGATTCTGTTCCCCCAGCCAAACAAGTTGTGCCGGATGTGGCACAAGATGCGGATTAAAGGGTTTGTAGATATAACTCCTGAGATGCTTCAGTCAAGTTTTCAGAGGTCCGCATGGAGTTATGAAGAAGCTGTGCTCGATTAAGTTAGACCTGTTCAGGGAGGTGCTCCGGTATGATAAAGGATTACAAAAGGTCCGGAGAGATCCGGAAGTGCACGATCTTGTCTTGCGGATTGGACAGAGTATTTGGGATGTTCTTGTAATATGTTACCTAGATTTATTCATGATTTAAAGATCCGGATGATATTCAGTGATCAGGACTAATCCGGGATACTCCAAGCTGTCCAGACATGGTAAACCGGAATAATGCAGGTGAAGCATTTATTGCAGACAGATATTAGGGTTTGCGGAGCAATATAAGGAATTTCTCAAAAGTTATCTGCTCATTCTACACTTGAGAAGAAGCGAATAGTGGAGCTCTGCAACAAGGTTCATCAAGCACACCAAGGATCTCCTGCCGAAGCTATTGCATAAAGAAATCAATCCAACCACTCCGTGCAAACCGAAGGCGCTTAAGGTATTCTTCGTTTTTCATTGCCTCACTGCAAATCCTTGAAGAATGGCTACTCCAAACATAGTTAAGATCTCTGATAGACCTCGCCCCTCATTCAAGAAACATCCCTACAAATCATTGGAGGTAGATCCACTAGGAGCCTTCTCTAGTGTTCCCCACGGAGTCTTACATACTGAAGATATTAGGGTTTACATACACGCAAACATTGAGGAATTTGGGGAATTCAAATTAAGAGACCTCTATCACAAGCAACTGATAGACAATGCTTTTGAGCTCAAACCAGAGTATAAGGGTATCCAGAAGAAACAATTTGAGCAATTCATTCATTTCCCTAGCTTTGAAGAAGATGAATGGGTCCGGTATGTACTGAGCAGGATGCATGACAACTTCCTTTGGCTAGATAGACCCTGTAAGATCACAAAAGAAGCAATTAGAGCAGTAACTGGTCTATACTCTTCCGGGGGGGTACCTATCCTCAAATCTGTCAAGAACAACGTTGTAACTGAGGCCACCGGATCAAAATATGATAAGAGGGCAATGACCATTGAAGATATTTCGGATCCGGATATCAAATATGCATCAATGATAATAGGATACAAGATCTATCACTCCAGCAGGGAGAATTCTGTATCCGGAACTGCAATATACACAGCATATGAAATGCTAAGAAAGAATGCAGATTATGATCTTTGTGAATTACTACTAAGCCAATTGATGGAAAATGTACAGAAAATCAAGAAAGACAAGAAGAACTCCTTTAAGTATGGTACTCTCATTGTATGTCTATTCTTTTACTTCTTGAATGAGCTACCCGGAACAAGTGGATGGATATGGCAGAATGACAAACCTGTTGCAGTCCAGATAAGAGACTATTTGCATGGACTTGGGGATGCAAAAGCGAGAAATACAGCTCTATGGGGATACTTCAAAAACTTTCAGAGCATGATGCAAGCAAGAGAGAGAATTCCCCAGTCTCTCATTGAGAAATACAAGGACTCAGTATGTTTTATGGTTGACACTGATCAGTGCCTAATGGAGGCAGTGGAGCCAAGGACTGTCTGGATCATGCCCATGGGGTATGAAGTTGATGAACAGATAGTAGAGCTGCATGTTCAACACATGTTAAGTCAGCCCAAAGATCCTAAGGCAGAAAGGTTTGGAACCTTTGAGGAGCTGAGCGTGAAATTACATGTAGAACTCAGGGAACCTGAGATTAAGAGAAAAGTGAGAAAAGAAGTAGAGCACATTGCTCAAGGCCTAGGCATCTCAAAAGAGGCACTTGATGCCAGCCGGGAAAAGAGGAGAAAGGCTGAGGAAGAAGAGAAAAGCACAGAAAGTGCTCCGGTTGAAACCCCCACCCGGACCAGATCATCAAAGAGATCTGCACCTTCCACAACCAAAAGCTCAAAACCGGAAGTCCAGGCATCCGGTAAAAGATCCAAGACAAAAGCATCAAGGGCTTATGAAAGCCAAAAGGATGAAGAGGAAACAGAATCAGATAAGGAAGTAAGAGAAGTAAAGAAACAGAAGAAGAAAGGATCCGGTAAGCCCTCCACAGGCCAAGACAAGGATGAAATGGCAGAGGTAACTGTTGAAAAGCCCACTCTGTCACTAGAGAGCATAATCAAGTCGGTCACGGTGGATGGAAACCTTCAACCAATGACTGAATCCTATGATGACTTCAGTGAGGCAGACCAAAAGACTCTGCAGGAGGCCACAGTGAAATATCTCAACATATATAATAAGGCTTTCATTGAAATAATATCTCTTATTCCTAAAAGCCTAGAAAAGGAAATGGAAGTGAGGAAAAATAATGCTCATGCTAAAGATCTTGAGATCCGGGAGCAGATAGCTATTCAGCTATATCCTCAAATTGATCCCAAGACAATGAACATGATCTTCAAGGACTGCAAAGATGAGTTCAGAAGTAAAGCCAGGATGAATCAGCTCATGCTTGGTGAGACTGACAAAGTGGCACAAGAGACAGAAGAGATCCTCCGGAAGGCCTTCAAAAGGTTCAATCTTCCTGTTGTAGAGGACTTAGGTGCAGAAACAGCTGCTGACTTGGAATCTTCTGTTCCGGAAGAAGTGAGCCCTGAACAGACAAGTGAGGACTTGGGACCCTCTGCTCCAGAAGAAGTGACCCATGAACAAGCAAGCATCTCTCCTCCGGTTTCCCCTACAGTCTCCGGATCCAAAGAAGAAGAGCAATTGCAGGAGAAGGAAGCAGTGGTGACAGACAAAGAGGTTGACAGTTCTAAGACTGCAGAAGAAAAGAAACATCTGTCTCCGGCAAGAGACACTGCACAAACTGTTCAACAATTTTTGAGCAAAGAAACTCTAGAGATTGATGAACCGGAGCTTCTAAAAGGTCCATTTGATTTTGACTCTCTCTCTCCGGTACAAACAATGAAGATAGCTTCATTTGCAAATGCCAAGGCAAATGAAAAGCTCCTGAAGTCTCATATGGAAGACTGTGAGTTGATAGAGGCTGCTTCCGGAGTACTTGTAAAGATCATGCCATCAATCCAAATAGATCCGACTGCCTCCACTTCCGGTAATCTAAAAACCTTAGTCAGCAGTATTGATACACATTTTAATTCTCTAGAAAAATCAGCTGAAGACAAGGTCCGGAAGGAATTTTTGGATAAGAGATTTTCTGAAATATTAGAATTAATCTCTAAGGATAGGAAGATTGTAAGCATTGGAATAAAGAGCTTAGAAAATGCTCTTAAGGATGGCGGTGACATCTACAAATTTTGTATATCTTGGTCAAAGGCAACAACAGCAATTGACAAGAAAATAAAAGAAGAACAGGACAAGCTTCAAAGCTTATCTCAAAGTTTTGATCCTCTCTCTTCCTCTATAATAAATCAAGAATGTCAGACTATTGCAGTCTTGAATGAAATAAAGAATCTTGAGAAGGAGAGGAAGAACATTACCAACCGGATGGGAGAACTTAGAAGGATTATAGTCCCTAAGTTGGAAACGATGCATGAGGCCATCAGTGATGCCCAGACCACCGCCCATACAAAAGATCTGACAGATCTCAGGCGGGCAGAAGCTTTTGCATTTTTGTTGAGTGGTCACATTTCAATCCTGGACAGAATGAAGCTTAGTTGGGCTACTGAAATGGTTCAACTGCAGACATCCTTTGCAGACATTCTGCAGTATATGTGAGTATGTAAATATGCGGCTATATATAGAAAATTTTTGAAAATTTTGGTGTGCGGACCCTACCCTTTGCCATTGATGTCAAAGGGGGAGTGAGGAGCAGTGAAAAATGAGGAATCCAACTCAGGGGGAGTTCCGGAAATTGTATATAAAGACAGAGCATCAGCAAAGGGGGAGCATAGTGTAAACACTTAGTCATTTTTCACTAAGTGTTGCCATCAATGCCAAAGGGGGAGATTGTTGGCAAGAGACACTATATGGATTCATGGTTGTTGTCATTGATGGCAACAAAGGTCATTCCACATATCCGCAAGTCATGATATATCTCTACCGGAAGTCAGATTGAAGATTGTTGTGGTCCGGTGAACAAGAACAGAGCATGTGGCAAGGTCCGACAGATTGGTCCGGATCTCTCAGAGGAAGTGTCTTGGCACAGTGCGGATCTGGGGAAGTCAAGAGGACTATCTTGAGTAGTATATTCCAAGGATTTAGCCTCCGGAGATGGACAAGGAAAAAGATATGAATAGTTGAGTACCGGATTCCTGAGAGACAGTGAAAACAGAGGAAGAACTGACTGACTGAGTATCAAACTACTTTCCGGATGTGTTACAAATGATGATAAAGGTTGCGGAGGCATGAATCATGTTTGGCCGACATAATTGATGATATCTACAAGTATATGCTTGATCCGCATTGCTTGGTGAGCAAGGATTCAGCCGACAGAACTAAGTTTGTAAGAAACTAGACTGTTCCGGATGCCGACTAGAAAGATGATGAAATTACTTGTGCGGATATATATAGAGGATGGATTTAGTTGTAAAGTGTGCGAATGTGTGTGAGGATATGCGAACAAGTCCAGAGTAGAGCAGAAGTAACAAGAAAGATCCGGTATGTGAAAAGACAGCAGACTAAAGAACAGAGGAAAGATGAAGTGCAGCAGATCAGTATACTGAACCTAACCGGAACTGAACTCCAGCATATGCAGATGCTTCCAATCAGTTCAAGACTGTGATTCTAATCACTTTGTAAGACAGTGTGTCTTCTTGTAGGCAGTGAGCCTCTTGTGAGCAGTGTGCTCGGGCAGTGAGCCCTAATTGGCAAGTGCCATTTTTGTAATTTCCTATTCTTCTAACAGAGAATAATTCTTGGGTTAATCACCCCGTGGTTTTCTCCCTTAACCGGGTTTCCACGTCAAAAATACTGTGTCATGTGTTTCTTATTTCATGGTTTATGTTTTGTGTTTGATTTTATGCTGCTTCAATTAAAAGGAAAGTTTAATAAGGGAAATAATTAGGATAACTGATTCACCCCCCCCCTCTCAGTTATCAACACCTAAGACTTGGCCAATGGAATAATATGTGTATTGCATATATGGTTCAAACAAGGACACATGGAATGGAGGTCCATCATTGTCATCAAAAGGTACTATTTTTCCCTCTACCCTAGGCCTGTGGAGAAGCAATCTCCATCCATTGTATGTGGTGTCCATCCTCCAATATTCTTTGTCCAAATCTTCATATACTATGGGAAGTGTACAGAAATCATCCAAATCAAATACTTCACATATGGCATTTTTAGACAAGTGTATAACAGGCTCTCCTTGTGGATTGTATATGGTTTTCAGGTTGGCATTGTAATATTTAGCCAAAATTTTCAGGAGTTCCACATTCACAAACACATCAAAGACAACCAATTTGCCCAAATTTAAATGCCACGGATTAGACACTGGGACATTTCTAAATCTTCTATCATAATGGAATTTGAACAATTCATAGCCTTTGATTGGTGTCCATACATTTCCCAGATATTTGCATTTGTCTTCTAATTTCTCTACCTCTACCTTGAGTTGTGCAGACCTTTGGGCTTTAGGGGTAGACCCAGGCAATTGGTCTATCTAATCTTGATTTAGTTTTCTTTCTTTCAAATGTTCATCAGGGCTTTTATCAATTTTCTGTTTCTTAGGCTTACTAGTTTCACCTTGCTATTTTCTACCTTTGCCCTTTACTAGAGTCTCCATTATAATTTGAAATAGAAAATTCAAATTGTAATCCACCACACAGGTTCTTATGTAATGTACCTATTGTTTGAGACAATGATCGAACTCCTTTGTTCTCTTCTCCAAGTTCTCTCTTATGTGTCGCTCTCAGACAATTCTTTTGAACTCAATAATTTTGCATTACTCTTTAGGGGGTTTCTTCTTGGCCTGTAATTAATGCTTCCAGTGCATTAATTTTCATAATCACTGTGAGATGTCACATCGTCATAATATCCTTCATCTGTGGGACTTTCGTAATTTTGGGGCGATCTAATAGCTTCTTATGGTGCGAACATTTGCAAATGACTCAATCGTTGTGACCCCTCATTTTGTCTCCTCGATATCACCCTTTATGAAAACTTATACATGTTTATATTGGCAAGACATTTCAAGGTTTATCCGATATAGAAATGAGCACAGGAGTTGTTGTTAGCCTAACTTACATTGTCGTTGTGAGATCAACATCGTACTCTGATATTTCAAATATCTCTGATATAAATATCGGTATGAGTCTTGTCGAAATGTCTATCGGCTTTTCTTTATAGGGCAAGTTAGTGAAATTGGTAAGACTCGAGAAATTAATACCAATATCATTTGTCTTTATAACCTATTAGAAAGAGTCTTATCGATGAGTGTAGTCACTATCTTCATTGGAATACCATATAATATTGGGATGACTTCGTTTGAATTCTTCGATCCTAGTTGTTTCCCCGATGCCTTTCTTTCTATCCTTCATCAGAATGATCATCATCACATGTCACTGAAATACTTCATCATTGTGACTATAGATTCGGTAGGACTTGCAAACTCTACTCTGATCTGTTATCTTTTACCGATGAGTCATATCCTCCATATACATCAATGTGACTTAGGTTGAAAATGCCTTATGGTCGTTGAGACATCATAAGGTCAGAGACACTTAAATCTCTTGCCCCGATGTACATTTCTTCCCGGTGATTCACTAGTTCCACCGATTCCATGGGTTGTTCGACAAGAGTCTTACCGAATTCTCTCGTCAATGTGATTTATGTTGTCAGGGGAGTGTCTGGAGTATCCTCCTATAACGTTTCCTCATCTCGATAACCCTCATATTTGATTAATTTAGCATGACTTGGGACTCTCCTTCCGACGAGGGGTCATCGATGTTACTTCTTTCATCGGAGGTTTTTGAAACTTTCACTCCGACCATTATCCTCATGTCGATACACATCTAGCTCACCTCAAATGAAACATGAATCGGTATAAAAAATCAAAGTATTGTAGAAATAAAAGAACTAAGCCCCCTTTCTATACTACGGTTTGAGAGGTGAGACAAATATTTGTGGTAAAAATCATGTTATGTTTATGGAATTTATCAGCTATTGTTATGATTTTGGGCATATGATTTTCTGATTTGGTTGGACATGGGATGGATAGGAGTATAGGAAAATTTTTAAATTTTCCTGTCGCAATAGGATGATCCATAGAGTTTTCATGCATTGTAATAGAGTTTTTATTGTTGTTAGATGAAAGCTCATTGTCGACCCATGGAATGTTCTTTGTTAAAGGAAACTCCTCATTCACCAATGCTTCATCTTGGCCAGGGAGAGCAATGGAATGGGATGGTGGTGGTATGATGGTAAGAGATGTATTAATGAAATCATCCTCTTGCATCAAAGTGTCCTCATGGGGAGGAACAACCTTAAGAGAGGGATAATAATGTAAACCAAAGTTATCATCACATGTTTTAGCAATAGGTACCATAGGGGAAAGTTCCAAAAAGTCATCTAAGGCTTCATCCAACATCTTGAGGTCATCACTAGTATATATATTATTGATTATGAATTTAGTGAGATCATCCAATATCTAAGGGTATATTCCCATGAAGTTTGTGAAGCTATCAAAATCAGATATATAATAAAGGATTTTGTATGTAGACTACATAAAGAGATCAACATCATGGATGTGTGCTATTTGTTCCAAAACTTGAGGATGTTTATTAGTGAATTTAGAGAAATGATCAATGTCTATGATGTATACAAACAACTCTTATAAAGAAGTAGCCATGATATATGTCTTCAAATCAATGCAAAATCATATTTTGAAATCTTTTCAAAATTGATGCAAAAGACAAGTGCCAAGTTATATGAAAAAATGACCTAAAATGCTTGATTTTTTGTACTTTTTCAATGCAAATGAATGAAGGAAAAGGGTGTTGTAAGGATTTAAGTCAAGGGCAGAAAGTTATATGTCTGATATTAGTTCAAAACAGCAATATAATCACTTTCAACACACTCTTGATGCAAATCCAAGATAATGCCACGTCAAAATATAGTGAAAATATGTCAAAATTGGCACTTTTTTCACCAAAATTCAATGCAAAAGAGCATAACAAAGGGTGTTGTGAGGAAAATGATGATTGAAAGAATATTATATCAGTAATAACAGCCAATTGGTGTCAAAATACCCAGCACAAAATGCTTTTAGTGCCACTTAAGGTAAAACCCTAGTGAAAATATAGCAAAAATAGGTTATTTTTCACAGTTTTTCAATTCCAAGACCTAGCAAAGGAGGTGTTGTAATGAATATTAGGAGGTACAAAAAATAATATCAATCACCTCAATTCATAAAATTGATCACAACACACTTGGAGTGCAAACTAGGTCAAACCCTAGGGCAAAAATAGCCAAAATGTGTAGTTTTTCACCGAATTTTTACTACAAGAGCCCGTTAAAAGGGTGTTGTGAAGATTTTTATGAGGGGAAGAAAATGATTACCATAATAACAAAAAATTAATGCAAAAATACCTTTCACAACACACCTATGGTGCAAGTTTATAGAGTCGATAAGGCCAAATTTAGTTAAAATCGTTGTTTTTGAAGCCCTAGGCTTGAGATCTTGGGACAAAATGCTATGTGAATGTTTCAAAGTCTGATTTATGATGAAATTGACTTAATATTAGATCTGAAAATGATTTTAAAGCTTGAACATGCAAAATACCCATGCAAATTTAAGGAAAATGCATCAAAATTGCTAGTTTTTTGGTGAAATTTTCTATGCAAAATTGCAATTATTTTAAATCTAAATACAAATTTAAACTAAAATGCAAGACTATAGACAAATTTTAATTTGAATGAGCCTCTAAAATTAGTATAAAAATCTGAGAAAAAGATTTTGCCCACTAACCCTAGATTTTGGAATTACTAGGTTATATAAAATTGTCAAATTTTCCACAAAACCCTAGCAATTAAATGATGAAAATGTAATGCAAATTTCTGAATTTTTGGATTTTCTATAGTTTATATCAGATCTGATGCAAAAATCATGAATTAGGAAAATTTAGAAAGAATTGATGCAATTTCGTAAGCCAAACAATGCAATTTTTTTGTATTTTCCAAATTTTTCTCAATGCAATAAAATGAATGACTATATGAATGAATGAAATCAATCCAAATCTAAAGACACACACTAAAAAAGTTGCAATTTAATTCCAAAAACATGGGTTCACCAAAATGTTTAGGGGAAAATTAGATTTGTTAATGTTCTAATGTTTAGATGTTTAAATCCGCCTCTCCACTATACATTCAAGGATCTAGGGTCGAGTGACGAGCACTATCATACCCTAGGTCACTTGTAGATGTAGGGTAGGGAAACTTGGATTAGGGAATTTAATTATTAATTTTCCTTTTCTTATGCCCAATTAACCATTAAAACCCTAATTATGTAAATACGCAAACAAATTAACGAATGACGGAAAAAACTCTTGCAGACAGGAGTAAAATACCAAATTACAAAATACCTATTTTTGAGGTTTCGAAGCAGAATAGTCGAGGACACTAGAGTAGGCACCCAAGTCCAAGGTGCCAACTTCTTCATAGAATCTGGACCTCCTTCTAACATTGATCAACCCCTGTAACTTCTATTTCCCAAAACTTAGATGCAAAGGACACTAGAGTGAGTGCCCAAGTCCTGGAAGTGCTCATGTGTCCTTTTCTTCAGATCCTGAATCCTTGATTCCTACCAATCCTTCATGCAACTCCACTTTTTCAAAATGTGACACCTGTAACATGCAATCACAAGACTTGGTTTGGGGGTTGTGGTGTTTAGAGGCTTACCTCAGTCAAGCCCCGAAGGACACTTAAGTCTCTAAACACCGTTGTTAGATAAAGAGTGCATGCCCTTGTGAGGAAGAGGCAAAAACCAAAGGAATCAATGATGAAAACACAATATTATGTCATCTTGTAGTGAAGCTCTCATGGGAGGAAGATTCTCTTCATGCCATGATGAAATTGATGCTCAAATCTACAAATATCAACACACAGAACACACAAGCCTGCTCTTGCAACACAATATCACCTTGAGAACACATGAACATCACAATTGCCATCTAATTTCTAAATGAATGCCTAAACATGCTTATATATGCAACTACAAGCACTCCTGCCAAGATTTTAAAAATCAAAACTTACTGTGTCGACAAAAGGACTAAATAACAGTCATAAACTGACACCCAGAAATTAGGGCTGCCCCAAAATAGGGTAGGACTAGGGCATGGGTGCCCAAGTCCTCCCCCCCTATTTTGGGTAGGGTACAGCTCAAGGGGTCCACCTAGGGCCAATTTTCCATGGAACCTAGGTCTCATTCCATCGGGATGCCAAAATATGAACTAAGATGTCCTAAATGTATACTAAAGACCCAGGAGCTAAACCTTATGAGGGAAAAGCCCCCAAGGGGACATTTTTTGATGTTATAGCTATGAAGGATTTGGGTGTAGCAAAACAAATCCTTTTTTGAGGATCACACAGGATAGGACAAATAAAAATTATTTTGGTCTCAAAGTGAGTATGTAGAGAAGGTGTTGAAAAGGTTTAACATGCAGAATGCAAAAGAAGTTAGTACACCTTTGCCTAGTCATTTTAAGTTGACTAAGGAGATGTGTCCAAAGACACAAGAGGAGGAAGACAAAATGTCTAAGATACCATATGCATTAGTAGTTGGCAGCTTAATGTATGCAATAGTATGTACAAGGCAAGATATTGCACATGCAGTGGGAGTTGTAAGAAAGTATATGAGCAATTCGGGAATGGAACATTGGAATGCGGTAAAATAGATTCTCCAATATTTGAGAGGTACTACTTCAAAGAAACTATGTTTTGGAGGACCAAATTCTACTCTAAAAGGATATGTTGACTCTGATTTGGTAGGTGATATTGATAGCAGGAGTACTATAGGGTATGTTTTTATTGTAGGAGGTACTATAGTCAGTTGGATTTCAAGGCTACAAAAGGTTGTTGTGCTTTGAACCACTGAAGCTGAGTATGTTGCTACTACGGAAGCTAGCAAGGAGATGATTTGGTTACAACATTTTTTGAAGGAATTGGGACAATGAAAAGAAGATAACCCTTTGTAGCCTAATAGCCAGAGTGCCATTTATCTTGCTAAGAATCCAGTTCTGCATTCAAAAACTAAGCACATTCAACTCAGATGCCACTTCATCCAGTCAATTTTGGAAGATGGATAGTTGAAGCTAGAGAAAATTCACACAAGTGAGAATCTTGTAGATATGTTCACAAAGGTAGTTACATGGGAGAAACTAATTTCCTCATCAATTTCTATTGTCCTTTACGATTGATAATGGTGGACATACGAAACTAGCCAAACCTATAATCCAATGGGAGCTGCAAGTGCAGTGGTGTCGTCAAGGATTAGTCTCCAAGTGGGAGATTGTTTGGTGTAGATCTTGATCAGTCTCCAAGTGGGAGAGTGTTGGTATGTGTTGACTGATCATGCAAATACTATACACTTGTTACGTATTCTTGCGGGGGTTTGGGGCTGGGCTAGACCCCGAGCGGGGGTTCGAGGGCGGCAGCCCCTCAGAGCAGGGGTTTGGGGGCGCAACCCCTGAATTGTTTTTTCCCTTTTTTTGCACGTTTGGGCTCGGTAGTTAATTTTTGTTAACTAACAAAGGAAAAATGACTTTGTAAAACCCTAATTCTAGAAGCTTCCAAAAATCTTGTTATAAGCGGCTGGGATGTATGTTGCAGGATGAAATTTGTGAGATTGTATATTGTTTTTCACTAGATAATAAAATCATTGGATGGCTGAGTTTATGTGGAGTAGCCCATTTTGGGTGAACAACATTAAAATTCTATGTTGATCTCTTTTGTGTTGTTCTTCATTGTTCTATTTGGGTTATTTAATCTGCATATAATTGTTAATATTTATTTTTCTGATCTACCCGAATCCTAACATATAGAAATTCTCTAGACATCGTATTCAAACAATATGAGTTACCCTCTTTAGAGGTTTAGAAAAAAAATGATCCTCTTCTTATCATTGTTGGGATTAATTATTTTGGTAATAAATCTACCCTTATTGATAATGGTTCAAGTCTCAATGTTTATGGTGTAGACTTATTAAACTATATATCAATATTGATATGTATTGTATATCACCCACAAATCTCTTTATTCATGGATTTGACTACATAGGTAGGAAAATATTGGGAACAATCATGTTACCAATTGAGTTGGGTCCCATTACTTTTTCTGCTCTTATTTATGTCATGTCCGGTGATTTATCTTATAATCTCCTTGTTGGTAGGCTATGGATTCATGCCATGGGTGCAGTTCCATCTACCTTGCATGGATCTATTAAATTTGTCTATGAAAACAAAACTTACACAATAAAATTTGATCTAAATCCCTTGCAATATTGTCAACATGCGTGAATCAACTCGACACTTCTTCTCCAACACTTCAAAATCTTATTCCTTCTTCTAACACAAAAGATGATTCACCATATTCAACCCCCACTTAGGAGGTTGATAATAATGAAAATTCATCTTCCAATGCATGTCTAGGTGATGATTGGGGTTTGTTGATTTTACACCATCCTTTATATTAGGTTATAAAATCAACCCATCTCATTCTAACATCCAAAAGGTTCATTCTGTTTCATTGATTCCAAACACTTCATCTACATCAACTAAAAATTCCTCTCAATGTTTTCCTAAAGATTAATGTGACTATACTTCTTGTATTTATTATGCCACTAATGATGATCCTCCATCTTTTATAGAAATGTAATCTCGTTATGGCTGTGGTTTTCATATTCTCTCTAGTATCAGTTATAAAGGCAATGGATGTGGATTGAAAGAGTGGGGTATCAATATCCCCTTAGAATCTAATCGACATTGTTCTTCGATAGGTCTTGGATACCATCCTACCTGAGCCTCCAAAGCCTCTTACCATGACTATATAGATGTTAATATGATATCCACGTCTCTAAGTTCTCCTTCCCTTTCACTCTTACATACATAACTTATAATGCATGATTTTGGTTCTCATAGTCCTCCTCTCAATTCTTTTTCTATAGGTGAAGCTCTTGCTATATTCCTAGGGGTTTATGATCATATGCCAACATATCATCATGATCATGGATTTCCTTATTGTCTCAATGCGCAAGCATACTTTGGGGAATCTATTAACTTATCTGAGGATGTCTCTTTATCCCCTAATAACTCTCAAGAATTTCCTTTTTTAGATAATCCTCAAGACCATAGCACTCTCCTCATCTGAGATACTATCAATGTCCTGATGGATCCTAAAGACAATGATAAGGTTATACAGATAGGATAATTCTTGTCCTTGGAAGAGAAAAAGGTGCATTCAGATCTCTTACATGAATTCCCTAATTTACTTGCTTGGTCATATGAGGGTATGCTCGATATTAACCCACATGTTATGGTCCATAATATAACTCTTTATCCTGATGCCCAACTAGTACAATAGAAAAATCATAAAATGAATACCAAGGTAGCTCTAATGGTCAAGGATGAGATAGGAAAGATCTTACAAGCTAGTTTTATGCACCCCATAGACTATTCACCTTGGATTTCTAATATTATAGCTGTCGCTAAGCCTAAGTACCATATTTTTTAAATTGCATTGGTTTTCAAGATCTCAAGAAAGCATCCTTAAAGGATGACTTTCCTCTTCCAAATATTGACTTGATAGTTGAGTCAACAACTAGCCATGCCTTGCTTTCTTTCATGGATGGTTTCTCAGGCTACAATCAAATTCTAATGAATTGCCAAGATAAGTACAAAACTACATATACCTCACCTTGGAGAATTTTTTGTTATGTGGTCATACCTTTTAGATTAAAGAGTGCTAGTGCAACTTACCAACATGTGATAACCCTTATTTTTCATGACTTCATTCACAATATCTCAGAAGATTATGTTGATGATATCTTGGTAAAATTTATTTTGTGCCAAGATCACATTTATAATCTTTGTCACATCTTTGAACACATTCACCTCTACAACATGTGACTAAATCCTCATAAGTGTGTCTTTTATATTGACATTGAAAAACTATTGAGATTTATAGTCTTGCATCATGGTATTGAGGTTGATACAAACAAGATCGATACTATTGTGAATATGCTACCACTAAAGAATATCTCTAAACTCTAAAGTCTATAAGGAAATATTTAAGCTATTCATCATTTTATCTCATAACTCATAGATCACACTCTTTCATTTACACATCTTCTCAAAAAGGACATTCATTTTGATTGGAATGAGAATTTATAACTTTGATGATCTTAAGTGTTATTTGGCTAATCCTTCTATTTTAATGCTTGCTATTACATGATGTCCTTTTCTTCTTTACAATTTTGTGTCACCTCATGCTAAATGGCTACTTTACTAGCCCAGCATGATGATGTAGGAAAGGAATGCACTGTGTACTATATCAGCTAAACCTTACTAGATTATGAGACTCACTATTCCACATTAGAGAAACAATGTCTATCTCATGTATTTGTGACACAGAAGATGAGACATAATCTTCTCCATGCTGAAATGCATGTTATCATAAAGTTTTATCCACTTAAGCATCTTTTGTCCCAAATTGACTTATCAAGTCACTTAGCTAAATGGGTAATGTTGTTGAGTTTGACCTTAATTTTTTATCTCATAAGGCAATTAGAGGACAAGCAAATTAGTTGACCATTTGGCTAAAGCCCCTTCTCCTTTTTCTATCCCTAATCAATATTTTCCATTGATGATCATATCCTCTCTTTAGATGATGATCATCCATGGGATTTACATTGAAAAATCTAGGTGTGGAACTGACTTTAGAGCTGGTTTAATATGGGTTCCTCTTTGGGTAAGACGATTCCCCTTTCCTTCCATCTAAACTTTTTGTGTACAAATAATATCACTAAGTATGAATCCCTTATTGCTAGCTTGCATTCCATTCTATCTCTTAATATTAAATCCATTCATGTCTACAGTAATTCATGGTTGATAATAAAGAAAGCTACTGGATCTTATCAAGCTAAGCATGATAAGTTATCTCAGTACCTTGATTTAGTTTTATCACTACTCAATTGATTCTCTTTTTTTACTACTATCTGATGTAAATATAATCATCATGTAGATGAAATGATGAATTTTTCATCCCTTTTACTCTTTGACGATTCGGTTCATGACTATCATTTTGTAATTTACACTCTTTCTCTACCTACCATTTTTTATAATTCATCTTCTGACACTCTTTTTTGTTATGATGTCAATTCTAAGGAATGGAACTCCCATATATTTAATTATTTGTGTGATGGTACATTCTTGAATGCTTCTTCAAAAAGATCTCAAACTCAAATTTGTATGCTCACAACATGATATATTATTCTTTCTAATGTTCTCTATCATCGAGGCTATAATGGTCTCCTTCTTTGTTGCTTAACTAAGGCTGAAATTCTCATTGCCCTTGAAGAGGCCCACTCAGGAGCATGTGAGGGGAATTTTGGTGGAAGAGTCTTAGTTTAAAAGTAGTTCTGAATGGGTTACTATTGGAAAATCATGGAACAAGGGTCCTTTGCTTTTGTTAAAAAGTACCCTCAGTGTCAACAACATAACAATTTGATTTGAGATCCCGCACAATAACTTCATGCCTACATATCATTGTGGCCATTTTTGAGTTGGGACTTGGATCTCATTAGAAAAATCTCTCCTTCTTCTAAAGGTCACACATTTATTATCATCACTATAGATCACTTCATGAAGTAGGTCAAAGTTGTCCCACTTTGATGTAGAACTGTTAAAGTTATCTATCATTTTCTTCTTGATAATATCATTTCTCATTTTGGAAATACTTCTACCCTTGTTTTTGGTAATGGTACCTCTTTTAAGAACAAGAACATGAAGTAGTTCCTCAAGAAATTTCACATTTAATAATGCTTCTCTACACCATACTATCCACAGTCTAATGGCCAAGAAAAAGCTTCCAACAAAAAAATCAAAGAGATTCTTCATAAAACTATTAACAAACATGGTAAAAATTTAGCACACTCAACTTTCTTATGCATTATGGGCCTACCACACAAGTATTCATATGGGTAACGGAACTAGTCCATATAATATCATCTATGGAACATATGTTATCATGCCTTTAGAGTTGGAAATCCTTTCTTTGTGAGTTTCCCTCCAAGGCCTCATTGATGACAACACTTATCATGATTAACATCTCATGCATATTGAAATGTTTGATGAAGAGAAAAACAATAAGATTTGGCTATTGATATAGCCACCCAAGATTTAGAGGCCTAATGGAAGGCACAAAGAAATAAGAAGATCAACATGACAAGAATAAATTGTATTCCTATCAAAGAATTCAAATACAACAATATACATGAATGAATGATGATAATGTAATGAGAAGCCCTTATTATAGGCCATGATGAAACATAGGACAACATAAGCTTATGATAAGTTTTTTAATCTTATGACATGAGACACAAAGTGATAAGTATCCTTAGTGTACCCTAAATGTACCATAAGTAAACTTAACTAGACAAGTGTGAATAGGACCTAATGAGGAACCAGTTAGGTAATATGCCTTGTTCATACCAACACCCCTTGTTAAGTGCAACTTAGGGAGAATGTGAAAATAAATCAAAAAATGCAATGATGGGTCTTGATTCCAAGGTCATTTTAGGTAACCATGTACAAACAAATCTCTCACAAATAGAGACAAGGAGAAAAACCATAGGAAAAACCCCTCTCAAAAAGAGAGAAAATACAAGATGGTCTCTATTGTATAAGAAGAACAAAAACCCATGTGAGGAAAATGTTTCCCATAAGATAGAAGAAGAGATAACATGTAGCCCCTGCTTAATGTAGAATATCCTACAATGATGGTAGATGCTCGATAATAAATGTTGAAGATGATCCAAGAACACTAAACAATGTTTCTCTCGTTAAGAAGAAATAAAGCCAATGATGTATGCAAGAAGTCTTCCTATTCATAAATGGAATATGAAGGAATAAAACTCAAAATGTATGAAGTCTCTGAGATCCACTCAAGTGTCACCATGTTGATGTCGAAAGGTGCCACAACCAAGCCAGAAGTCCTAGGCCTCCTTGAAGAATGTGACAGTCTAGAACTGGGTGGAAATGGATGTAGAACATGATACAAAGACAATGAAGGGTCCTTTAAATGTTCCTCAAGGATCCCCAACCCAATGTCAAATTATGGCAAGTGAGGAGGAGAAGAAAGAACAAGAGGGTATGAAGGTTCCCTCATCACATCCAAAGAAGATGATACTATTGAAAAGTGTAATACAACTGAGAGGGGGGGGGGGATGAATTAGTTGTAACCAATATTTCAAAACCATTAACACATCAACTAATTAACACTAAATTTTTATCTTAACCATGAAAGCATGAAAATAGAAAATTAAACACATTCACACATTCAACTCAGGAGACACCAAATTTTTACGTGGTAAACCCCATAGGGGAAAAACCACAGTGAGTGTTAGCTCACAATATAATATGTTATAACCATACCTAAAATCAGAGGCTCACTGCAAATGAAGAGGCTCACTGTCAATGGGGTGGCTCATTGTCGGTGGGTGGCTCATTGCCAAATTGGTGAACTGATATAGTAGCATCTACACTATGCCAAAGTTCAATTCCATTGAAGCACAATAGGTATCCTTTGCTCTGCTCTGCTTTTCTACTTCACACTTATCTCTTCATTTTCGCACCTTGATTCTAATTCATGACTTCATTACAAGCATTTATACAATTCATCAACCTTGGAAAGATCATCAATGTCATGATACAGGAGCATCCCTGGTTCAAGATTAATCTTCCATCACCCAAAAAAACATTTGCATTTCAATTTGTTTGCATTTTAGTTCTTTCATTTTCTAGTTTAGTTCAGGCAGTTCAGTCAGAAGTAGTTTTAGCTTGTGGTCTAGTTTTGGTAATTCACATCTTGTGGATCTAGACTTAGCATCTACATTCATTCATCTACATCATATCAAGAATTTAGAGCATTTGGATCAATTACTGAAAATATATCACTATGAGAAGTTGACTATTTTCTCATAGCAGAGCATTCTAACAGTTCCTAATAATCAGCTAAAGGAGAAGGCTTGCAGATCATTCCTTGACTTGCAGATCTGAATGACACATCATTCAATGTTTTTTGGTTCATGGATGACTTTCCCCAAGGGTCTGAACATTGTTCCATTCATTTGAGGAAGTGTTCTATACATTTAGGTTTGACCTACCTATGAACACGTTACAACTCTTCATTGGAGTTTGTGACCTTCCTTGGCTGACGCGGAGGAATCTATTGGTCTAGAAATGATATATATTGATGTAATAGATCCTTAAGAAAGTAACTATTCACATAAGAAAGATCTGATAGTTTGGATTTTGTGCAAAGGAGCCTTGAATCTTTGTCTTTCGCATGTATGTAAGCTGGCCTTTAAGCCCTAGTTGTAAGCCAGCATTTTGCAGGCCAGATTGTATTTAAATTCTTTGATATACTGAATGGCTGAATCTGCATTTGTTCCATTTCTTTAAGTTATTTCCATTGTTTTTACTTGTGTTACACAGTCTGGATTGTTCATTTTGTGAACCCTCCTACCGTGACTGTACCACGTTGGCATTACAATCATCAACCATTGGAACAATCTCCAAGGTCAATAAACATACATACATTAGAATAGGTCTAGACCTAAATACATTCATGAAGGAAAAGAATGAATGTTAATCACATAACTACTTTGCTGGGACTCAAATGTAATCTTCTACACTACAACATGCTTCCACAATTTCCAAAGCATAACCGCAAGTAGTGAGAACAACCGAGTCGGATAGAATGGTGTTAACACTAAGATGTTTGAGAACACGCTTCACACACAATCTAGATTACACTTTGTGGACCAGTCAAAAGGTAGGAACATGATCTAGATACTCCCACAAGCATGTTACAATCACCACTTGAACATCCACACAACATCTAAACACTTTATCCATAAGATTCTTCAAACTGGAGCACTTGAACATTACTGTCGGCCACTGTCATAAAAGAAAGATCGCTTGTGGAGCACCAAATCATGAACCATTTGAACTAAAAGCACATATCATCATCCCAAACTTAATTCCAGAGCTGCAAACTATAATACTTCAATGTGGAGGAATGCGGAGCAAAATACATTCTCCCTGTCACCACTAAATACACATAAAATAGTTTATACTTTGGTGAACAAAACTTGCTCAAATCTTCACACCGGAGGCTAAAACTTGAAACATAGCATCTTTAGACATGATCCCTTAACATTACTTCCAATCCGCAGACAAAGATATTTAATCTATACAAAATGTGGAACAAAACATGATATTGTTCTGGAAGATAGAACTATTCTGCAATAGTACTTACTTCTCAACCAATTCCTTTGATGCTTACCTTAGGTGTTGACATCAATGACAACACTTATTGCTCATACTTGCAACAATCTCCCCCCATGTCATTGATGGAAACACATGATGTGAAAAACCATCAAGACATATAATCTTGCTTTGCTTCTTTGCTCCCCCTCACTTGATGCTTTCTCTATTTGCAACTTTCTTCTTATGTTTTTCACATGAACTTCTCTCCCCCTTTGACATCAATGGCAAAGGGTGCCAGACCTTTTCTTTCACTTTACTACACAACTCCCCCTTTCATGAACACTACAACACTTACTGCTCTTTATCAGGAACTCATATCAACAACTTCTACCTGCTCCCCTTGAGGGGTATCCTTCAAAACATTAATCTAGATCAAAAGATGAAACTTTTAGTCAACACTGCACTGATGCATTCCTTATGCATCTTAGTTTAGAGCAGGAGGAGTAACAACCCCTAACTTTTCCCTAAGATACTCAAAAGTATCCTTATGCAAAGGCTTAGTGAAAATATCTACAATCTGGTCCTTTGTAGACACATACTCCATCTTTACTTCATTCTTTGTTACCTTTTCTCTTAGAAAGTGATATCTTATTGATATATGCTTTATCCTTGAGTGCATCACTGGATTCTTTGAAATGTTTATAGCACTTTTATTGTCACAAAAGATTAAAATTGGTTCTTCATACACAACTCTTATATGCTTCAAAGTTTTCTTCATCCAAAGCACTTGAGTGCGACAACATGCTGCAACAATATATTCTGCTTCTGCAGTAGACAAAGAAACTAATTTTTGTTTCTTGCTCAACCGTGAAACCAATCTGTTACCCAAAAGGAAAGCACCTCCACTTGTACTTTTTCTATCATCAGCATCTCCAGCCCAATCTGCATCTTTATAAGCACTAAGAGTGAAATCAGTATCTTTGGGATACCACAATCCATAATCTAAAGTTCCTTTTAAATATCTCATGATCCTTTTGACTCCATTACATGTGACTCTTTGGGATCTTCTTGAAATCTTGCCACAAGACAGACTGCATGCATTATGTCTCATCTGGTATGTGTTATAGAGCAATCCTCGAATCATAGACCTATATTTTTTCTGATCAGTCTTTGGTGATTCATCATTCTTGTTTATCTTGCAGCCAGTTACCATGGGAGTGTATACTGGCTTAGAGTCCTCCATTCCAAACTTCTTCAACAATTCTTTCACATACTTGGACTGAGAAATGAAAATTCCTTTTTCTGGTTGAGTAATCTACAGTCCTAAAAATACATTCATTTCACCAAACATAGACATCTCAAATTCTTTCCACATTTCTTCTGCAAATCTCTTACACATTCCTTCATTGCCTCCAAAGATAGTATCATCAACAAAGACTACATCAATTAGAATTTGATCATCATTGATTTTTAAATAGAGATTTCTATTAGTAGTGCCTTTACTGAACCCTAATTGCATCAAATACTTGTCCAACCTTGCATACCAGGCTCTGGGAGCTTGCTTGAGTCCATTCAGGGCTTTCTTCAATTTACACACCATGCCACCTTGATCTGGTGACTGAAATCCTTTCAGTTGTTCAATGTACACCTCTTCTTCCAGTTCTCCATTCAAGAATGCATACTTCACATCCATCAGATATACTTTGGAATCTTTGTGAGTAGCGAAATCTAGAAACATTATTATTTCTTCAATCCTTGCCATAGGAGCAAAGGTCTCTTCAAAATCTATGCCTTCAACCTGAGAATATCCTTTGCATACTAGTCTTGCTTTGTTTCTTACTACTTCTCCATTTTCATTCATCTTTTTTTCTGAAAACCCATTTGGTTCCAATCACATTCTTATCAACAGGTCTATAGACCAATTCCCAAGTTTGATACTTCTCTATCTGCATCAGCTCTTCTTCCATATCTTTTACCCAACTTTCATCTTTGCAGGCTTCACTTACAGTTTTAGGTTCAATTTGTGAAAGCAAGTAGTAGTTCACATGTTCCTCTGCAGCTCCTTTCCTTGTCAATACTCTTTTGCTTTTGTCACCAATGATTTGATCTTTAGAATGATTGATCCTTACATACCTGGGAGTCTTAACGACACTTTTTGGAGCCTTTTCGTCTTCAACTTGACTATCCTTTTGTTCCACCTTCTCTTTATGGATTATAGCAATATGTTCATCTGATTCATATAGCCACTTAGATCTGATGTTATCTCCCTATCTTCATCAACCTTCACATTAGCACTTTCAATCATCTTTCTCAATCTCTTATCGTAGAACTAGTATGCCTTACACTTAGTGGAGTATCCAAGGAAAATTCCTTCATCACACCTAGCATCAAAGTTGTCTAACTCTTCATCTCTTTTTATATAACATTTGCTTCCAAAAACTTTGAAATATTTCATAGTGGGAACTCTTCCATACCACAATTCATAAGGATTTTTAGTACTATTATGTTTGACTTGAACTCTATTTTGAATGTAGACATCAGTATGTATAACTTCTCTCCGATACACTTCTGGTAAGTTGTCCTCCATCATCATTGACATAGCATCCTCTTGAACTGTCTTGTTCTTTCTTTCAACAACTCCATTATGCTTAGGAGTCCTAGGAGAAGACAGTTGTCTCTTTATCCCATGTTCTTCACAAAATATATTGAATTCATTTGATGTAAACTCACCACCTCTATCACACCTTAAGCATTTAATCCTCAATTCCAATTCATTCTCAACCATTTCATTGAAAACTTTGAACTTATCTAGGTCTTCTGATTTGTCTTTTAGAAAGGTGACCCAAGTCATTCTAGAATAATCATCAATAAGCAACATAAAGAACATATCTCCTTGCAAGCTTCTTGTTCTTGTAGGATCACACAAATCTATATGCACCAGCTCAAGAAATCCAACAAAAAATTGTTCTTTACTCTTGAAACTTGTCCTTGTCTATTTTCCTATTTAGCATTCCTTGCAAATAGTGTTAGTGGGATTCACAATCCTGGGCAGATCTCTCATAGCTTGTATTGAGCTTATCTTCACCAAGTTGTCAAAATTGATATGACACATCCTTCTATGCGACAACGAACTCTCATCTGTCTATGCCAGCAAACAACAATTATCAGTTCCCCTTAGGTGGTAAATATTACCTCTGGTCTTTTTACCAGTTGCAATCACTATTTCGAAGCTTTCCATGATCTTACATGCATTGTCCTTGAATCTTAGATCATACCCTTTATCACACATCTGACCAACACTTAAAATATTATGCTTTAGACCTTTCACATAGAGAACATCATTTGTATTATGCTTGCCATCAAAAGAAATAGATCATTTTCCACATATCTTACCAGCTGCATTATCTCAAAACCTAAGCAATCCACCATCATACTTTTCCAAACTTACAAACTTACTCTAGTCACCAATCATGTGATGTGAGCATCCACTATCAATGATCCATTCATCCTCATCTTTCTCAACCTAGACAAATAGAGCACTTTCTTCCACTGGTTTATCTTCCTTCACACAGCTAGTAGGATTAGTAGACACAGGTTCTTCCTTAATAGCAATAAATAAGCATTCATTTGTACTAGTACTAATATCATCAGACTCATCATCCATTACACCATCATCATCAAGATCTCTAACATAATAGCATTTCTTGACAATTCTAGGCCTACTTTCAAATTTCTTCTTACCTCTTTCAATTCTCTCCGGACATCTAGATGCATAATGACCAATCTTACCACAAGAAAAGCATTTGAATCATAATTTTCCTCTGAACTTACCAGTACCTCTTTGCATTCTATCCACAAAGTTGGCTTCAACATCATCAAGGTCATCATCTGACTCTACAACATACTTTTGGGCTCTTAAAATTTTTTCTGAAGTGCTGACTTTGAAAGCAGTCTCAGTCTTCGGTAGAGCATCATAGAAATCCCTCATCTCAAAATCTATAGGCTTCTCAAGAAGTTGATCCTTTGAAATCTTTTTTACATTCATAACCTCTTCAATTTATACCACCGTGTGACTATAGGATTTGGGCAAAGACCTAAGAATCTTCAGCACAACCTCACCTTCATCAATAGATCCTCCTAGACCTTTGATCCCATTGACAATTTCATCAATTTTTTGCATGTAGATTGTTATGTTCTCATCTTTACTCATCTTCAGGGCTTCATACATCACCTTCAGGTTTTGTAATATAGAACTTATCATAGAATCATCTCCTTCATATAGATTTTTTAACTCATCCCAGATAGCATGAGCAGTTTCCAGATCCATAACTTTTATCAACTCAGTATTAGATAAAGCACCAAGCAAAGCATCTCTAGCCCTTCCATTCAACCCATATTTCTTGACTTCCTCATCAGATGATGGAACATTCAGAGGGAGAGTATACTTTATTTCTTCCATCTTCCAAACATTATAACCAAGAGAAATAAGATGACTTTTTATTCGTACCTTCCAGAGAGCATAGTCTATTCCATCAAACTGCGGAGACTCTTTCTTATGCACCATCCTAGATCTACCTTGAGCTATTAGGCTTTTTACCAAGGTACCCTTGCTCTGATACCAATTGTTGAAAAGTGTAATACAACTGAGAGGGGGGTGAATTAGTTGTAACCAATATTTCAAAACCATTAACACATCAACTAATTAACACTGAATTTGTATCTTAACTATGAAAGCATGAAAACAAAAATTTAAACACATTCACACGTTCAACTCAGGAGACACCAAATTTTTACACGAAAAACCCCATAGGGGAAAAACCACAGTGAGTGTCAGCTCATAATATAATATGTTATAAAAATACTAAAAATCTGAGGCTCGCTACCTTAGGGCTCACTGCCCAAAATGTTCACTGCAAATGAAGAGGCTCACTGCCAATGGGGTGGCTCACTGTCGGTGGGTGGCTCACTGCCAAATTGGTGAACTGATATAGTAGCATCTACACTATGCCAAGGTTCAGTTACATTGAAGTACAATAGGTATCTTCTGCTCTGCTCTGCTTTTCTACTTCACACTTATCTCTTCATTTTTGTACCTTGATTCTAATTCACAACTTCATTACAAGTATTTATACAATTCATCAACCTTGGAAAACATACATACATTAGAATAGGTCTGGACCTAAACAGATTTGCAAAGGAAAAGAATGAATGTGAATCACATAACTCCTTAGCTGGGACTCAAATGTAATCTTCTATGCCACAACATGCTTCACAATCTCTAAAGCATAACCGCGAGCAGTGAGAACAACCGAGTCAGCTAGAACTAGTGTTAACACTAAGATGTTTGAGAACATGCTTCATGCATGATCTGGATTACACTTTGTGGACCAATCAAAAGGTAGGAACATGATCTAGATACTCCCACAAGCATATTACAATCACCAACAACATCCGTACAACCTCTAAACACTTTATCCATAAGATTCTTCAAACCAGAGCACTTGAACATTACTATCGACCACTGTCATAAAGGAAAGATCACTTGCGGAGCACCAAATCACAAACAACTTGAACTAAAGGCACATATCATTATCACAAACTTAATTCCAAAACCGTAGACCATAATACTTCAATGTAGAGGAATACATAGAAAAATACATTCTCCCAATCACCACTAAATACACAGAAAATAGTTTATACTATGGTGAATAGAACTCGCTCAAATCTTCACACCAAAGGCTGAAACTTGAAACATAGCATCTTTAGATATCCTTTAACACTACTTCCAAACTATAGACAAAGATATTCAATCTACAAAAAATGCAGAGCAAAACATGATACTATTCTGGCAGATAGAACTACTCTACAATAGTACTTACTTCTCAACCAATTCCTTTGATGCTTACCTTAGGTGTTGACATCAATGACAACACTTACTACTCATACTTTCAATAGATATAACTCCATAAGAGTTAATATCAAAGAGTAGATGAATTTCCTTAATGGTGACCTCCTAATCTACAAGATGGGACTCACAAAACAAATCTGCAATACATGTCAAGAAATCATGCCAAGTAGCTATATATTGAATATGAATGTTCTGTTGTACTGAATCACTAGAAACCATGGATGTAGCACCACAAAACTCTGTAGATGCAATAGGAGATGATGGAGGATATGGAATGTTAGCACATGTCTCTAGAACCTCAGTTGATGATGTTGCAAGTATGTGTAGTTGGTTTTTTCATTGATGTCAACAAGCTTGTGTTATCATTAGTGTTTATTGTGTCAATTGTGTGAGTATGAAGTGGTGCAAGGGTATGAGTAGTTAGTGTTGAGTGGATACCGTCTCTAATGTTGAGGTTGTTGCAATCATATGAACTATTTGGATGAGTTGCTTTGCTGAAGGTGATTTGGTTACTTTGAAAAGGTGCTAAAGATGTTAAGAATATGTTTCTATTGGTTGGTTTCCAAGTTCTTTTGAGAAAATTTGATTATTAAAGGAAACAGTGTGTTGAAGTGGCATTTTGGTTTACAAAGTAGTGTTCTGGTTTTGCTCCACATTTCCTCTATGTTGAGGATTTGTCTTTGCAGTTTGGATATGTTGTTCAAAGATGTTAAGAGATGTTATATTCTAAATTTGGTGTTTTGGTTCATTGTACCAAGAAAGTTGTGTTCACCAGTATGAAGACTATGTTTTTTAGTGTTACAGAGGTGTCTGGGAGAGATGTCTTTGCTCTACATTTATCTGCAAAGAGGTTTTAAGTCTTGCAGTTCTGGAATTGTGCTTATAAGGTTTATATCTTTCTTATGTTGAAGTTGTTCATGGTTTGGTGCTCCGAAAGTCAATTTATAGAGATACAATGTATGACAGATATAGTTAAGCATACTAGATAAACAAGATAAGGCTGTGTGGCAGGTGAAAGTTATTGCAAAGGAATATGTTGTATTTCAGGATGTTAATGAAATACTCTATTTTGCGTTGAATCCTTTCATGTGGTCCACAAGTCATCTTTGGGTTTGAGGAAGTGTATACTTAAAAGTTCATTATGTTAACATAGGTTTGGCTGACCTTGGGTGTTTACACTATTTGTGGAGCTGCTTCGGTGTTTTTGAAAGCATGAAGTGGCATGCTTGGATGAATTTAGGTATGAGATAAGATTTGTTGTGGTCCACCTTCATTCCTTTCCACCATGAGAATGTTTAGGTCCATACCTAATTTGAATTTGCTGGGTTAAGGTGATTTTCTGACCTTGGCAAATGCTCTCAAGGTTGAAGACAGTATAAATGAGTGTTAAGGGATCATGATTGTGTGTGGGAATAATGGATATGATGTGAATAATAGTGAGGGTGAATATGTTGTGCAGTACAAGCCTTCATGTGTTAGATTACTAGATGCAGTGAACAGAAGGTGTTTACAATTCTTGAGTGATGCTGCAGAGGTGATGTTGGTGTTGTGGTGAATATTGGTTCAGTACTTAGAGCTTCATTGGAAATATACTCCTTGCATATGTTAGATGCAATTATAACATTTCAACTCTGGTAGTGAGCCACCTCTTCTATCTCTTTCTTTTAGGCAGTGGACCCTTTAGCAGTGAGCCTTTCTTCTAGACATTGCTTGCCCTCTGGGAAGTGAGTCCTCTGATGGTGAGTCTTTTGTAATTTAATGTTGATACTACTTTATATTTTGAGCTAATCCTCGCCATGGTTTTTCCCTTCTTGGGTTTTCCATGTAAATATGGTGTTCATGTGTTATGAGTTGTGGCTATTTGCTTTATGCTTAATTTCCTTTACTGCAATTAAATATGTTGAATGGATTAAATGTTTGATATGTAATGGTTTAACAAAATATTGATTCACCCCCATCTCAGTATTCTGGGTGTTCAATAGATGAAAGAACACCAAGATTCAAATGATGATATTGTATCTTCTCAAAAGTGTCCACACTATATTCTTCAATGTGCACATCAGCCAAAGGAACAATAGGAGAAAAATGTGAGAAGGTGTACACTTGAGATTGATTATCTACCTCCCCAACTATAACAATATATCTACTTTGTAAATCATACATAATCACAGAATCTGGTGTGAACTCAACATTCTTTCCTACTCCACTATGTGATCTAATAGATAGAAAGGATATTGGTTGACAATACAAGCACACAAAGGACATAACTGAGTGATCCTTTGTTTGTGTCAATAGACCCTTTCCTTCCTAAAAACACACATATATGTGTTTCTAGCCATCAAGATATGTGGTGATGAACAAGTCACAAATGTAGAGAACATACGCTATGATGAAGCCATTTGATGTGAAGCTCCAAAATCAATAATCCATCTCCTTGACTCAAAATATGTAATTGCAATAAGTGCTTTCCCCTTTTGTTTCTTTGACTTTGAATGAGAAGAAGAATATGAACCCCTTAAAGGTGAATTGGTCTTTTGTAGAAGATGCACCAACTCATCAATTTTCTTTAAATAACATTTATGTTCATCATGCCTTAATTTCTTGCAATATCCATATTTAGGCTTCTTATTCTTAGGTGATTGCCCTTTTGAGGGAGATTGAGATTTTTATTGTGTTGTTTCTTGTTGTGGCATATTTTTTTTCTTCTTTTGTTTCATTTTAAGATTACTAGACCCCTTCTCGCTTTGTGGTCGACTAGCCACCAAAGCTTGTGACTTAGATGGCTTGAGAATACCCATTGTGATTAAATTTTCCTATTCAAGCATCAACATTTCTGAAAATGACTCAAATGATGCCAGCATAGTGTAGGCCTTTCCCATAGTCAATTGATGAGTGTGAAAACTAGAAACAATTACTGCATATTTAGAAGGAAGTGTGCCTAACACATTGAAGACCAATTGGGCATCCTTTTAATCAATACCACATTCTTTGAGTTGTTCCCTTAGTTCATTTACTTTTGTTACATAGTCTAGAATATTGTCAAAATGTTTTGGATCTAGATTAGTGATATCATTATCAATTTGATATCCCCTGACTAGGTTGTCCCACAATACTGTGTCCCACTTATGGGACATCCTAATTTTTTCTCGAAATCACATATTTTTTAGAAAAATTAAAGATTTAAGCCTTAAAGTGTTCCATGTAAAGGGGTTTAATTGAAAGGAGTTAGATAAAACACCCTTAGATCAAACTCCCTTGGATAGAACCCTCCTAGTCTTCAATTAAACCCTCGATGGAGTCTCCTTTGCACTTATCAAAATGCTGATAAAAACCAACTTTGCTTCACCTTTTGGGGAGGTAAAATTAAGTCATTTATAAATTATATTTTTTAATTATGTAGCCCTTTGTATATACTTTCCAAAAAGTATAATTTTGAACAATTTAATTTGATTATTATATTTATTTTCTATTTTCTAGTGAACATAAGTTTTTCACCGAACAACAAGATCTCTATTCCACACAAGTGAAAAAATAAAAAAATAGAGAAAAAATATTCTAAAGAATATATGTGCCCTAGGTATTGATGTCCTTGTTTCAAGAAAAAAAGAAAATTAAATTTTGATACATACAAAACAAGTTATGCATTACGACATAAACCTCTATCTAAATTATAATTAATCTCACTTCAAAAATTAATTAAAAAAAATATGCAACAAAAAATTATCATAAAATATCCATGCCCTAGATATTGGTGTTATGAATCTATATTTTAAAAATTAGAATTTTATCCTTTCTATTAAAAGTTATGCGTTATGACATAAATGTCACTTTTTAAAATGTTGTTTACTATAAAAAATAATTTATTAAAAATAATGAAAAAATTCACAATTTATTTCTAAATTTTTTTAAAAATATATTTAGAATCTACACACAAAATCTCACAAATCACTATTTCACATAATCTTCAAATTCTTAATGGTTTAGCTACTATAGGTGTTATAAAGTGAAGATTTGGTTAAAAATGTTGATTTCAATGTTCCACTTTGGCCAAAAAGTGGGACACAATATTGTGGGCTGACCCAACCTCATCAATTTGACCATACAACTATGCAAGTTTTTCCCAAGCCTCCTTAGGTGTAGTACACTTATCAATATATGATAAACAAGGTCAAGTGAAACAAATGTACATTGATATCCATGTGCCTTAGATTTGTTAATGAACCATTCCATCCTTGCTTTATCATCCTTTGGTTCAGGTTCATGATTTGTGATTTGGGGTGAATATCCCTTACTCATCAAGGTGTTGGGAAATAGGTGTTGTACACCTTGCATAACATTGGATTATTTTATTCATGTAAAATAAATATTTATTTGTGGTGCATCTTAATTGATGTATTTAGCCACATTAGATATTTATTTGGGTGTCAATTGTAAATGTTGTATGTAACATTGGGTTGATTATTTATTTGTGTGGGACACATAGAGTAATTAATTAATTATTTGTACTTATTTAATTTTTATGAAAACTTAATACGAATAATTAAATGAGAGGGTCAATGGTTTTTTGTATCCATGTTGTTGGAACACATGGTTTACCCAATACTACTTGTATTTGTGTGATCTTGGTTTATAAAAGCAAGCACGTGGTCACTAGTTGTGTGGGTTGGCTAATTGATTATTGTTTGTGTACAGGAGGTTGTGTGAGAGTCTATTGTTGTATTGAGATTTCTCCTATGAGTGCATTGTGTGAAGCATGGCATGGGATGTGTGGATTCATGCTTGGGCACATGGAGGATGCATTGGAGGAGCTTGATGTTTCAAAGGTGTTCATAGAGACTCTACATATGTATTGTAATTCTTTATTGTTGAATAATACATGAGAGATGGATGCTTTTGAAGGCTGGGTTTTTCCCTCTTGAGGGATTTCCTAGGGTATATCTTGTGTTTGTCATTTTATCTTTGCATTATAGTTACTTGTATGCATCATTTTCTCCTTTTTAGGTTATGTGGAATTGGTTTAATGAACCTGCAAATTCCCAACATTTGGTATTAGAGCCATGTTAATGGTTGTGGGAGGTGTGTGTATAGCCTGTGTGTGTGTAGATCTGATGCAAAGTGGATTCCATGGAAATGCATGAAATATTTAGGTCATTACAAGAGGGTTTTGTATAGGTTTTTGTTTACAAATTTGGGGTTTGGGGTGTTGCAGAGTTGTGGAGAATATTATAGATCTAGATGTTGAAAAATGTTGGCAAAAGAGGGTTTCTTGGATGACTTCAATGAGGGTTTTGAGGAGGGATTTTCATAGATGACCTCCTATGAAATTAACCTCTCCATTGGATTCAGAAGGCCCGAGAGGTAAAGAAAAACATATGACTTCCCATATTTTGGTCACCAGGGCCTCAAGGAAATTTTTTTCCCTCCTAGCCCCTCTTGGTCGTACGGTCGTAGGTACATAGAACATAAAAAATAAAAAATAAAAATCATGTGCAATTGTTCTTCTTTATAGTTTGGAATTTAAAAAATTTATTGAAAAAAAAATATAGAAATTTCAAAAAGATTAAAAAAAAGAAATCAAAGGGGGGGATCCACAGGGCCCCGTACCCTAGCCTATGTAGGGCGTAAAGCATGTCAGCACAAGCCACATGGCATGGCAAGGGTCAATTGACCCATGGTTAGCCAACAAGCCTTAGGTCCTTGGTCCGACATTGAGCTAGTAGGCCGGACCGAGCTCTTGGCCAACTGGATATGACTTGGCCGCTAGTAGATAGCCACAGCTCAGGTGTGGCGAGAAAATAAAAAAATAGAATGTGGATTTCAAAACAAATTTAAACCTACCTAAATGTTTTTGAAGTCCACCATACACCAACCCAATGCCAGCTCACCAATGGGTGATGTTAGTAGCCAACCTCACCATGTCAGTGCCACCTAAGTGCCCACCTATACATTGATGACATCAGTGATGACGTCAGTGATGACATCAATGTACCAACAAGGTCTCGCCAGGTGTCCCCTTTTAGCCCTCAGAGGACATTTTTTTCTAGGACGCATAACATTCACCCATGGTGTCATATTTTCAGCTTCTTATAGGAGTCAGAAAGGTCTCTCCGAGAACTACGCAGTGGTATAGGTTTTCTTATTATATTTTAATATTTGTATCATAATTTGGCGCCTGAATCTAGGCATTTCTTTAGGATAGTCTTATGTTCATAACTTTTTGTCCATACATAATCAAATTTTTTATTTTGGATAGGCATTGGAGAGCTATTGATGTGTATTATAGATAGGATCATGCACATTTTTAGTTTGGTGTGCAGAGAGAGATTGGTACTTGTTTGATCACTTGTGGGAGCTTGAGATTCATGGTGTGATTGTGAGAGCATTTGGATGGATTTTTGGGCACAAAGTTGTGGGAGTGCATTTTGCTATGTGACCATCAGCATGGTATAGTAGGTTTTCAAATTTGGTACTTCTAGATATAGGTTTACATGTGTTTTCAGAGTTTAGACTTTGACGAAGATAGGAACATGTTGTGTGGTTACACAACACACCCCATTTTGACTTGACAAAACACGGACCCAACTTTTGTTTGGCTTGGCTCGTGTTTTCTGCTTACTGGCGGTCTGGTAAAAGTAAGTCATGCAGATGATCCTGCATAAAGGGGACTAGGTAAATCATCATGATGAGGTCAGTTTTTCAAAGTTAATATTTCATGACAATAACCTCATGGTTGGATAGATTACGAAATTTCATGCAGGTTTGCCTTTTGGATCACCCTGATATTCCTTAGAAAACGAGAGTTATGGTGAGTCAAAGTCCTAGTCAAACCTGATATTCCAAGGGGAGGATCATATTTCTTAACATCACTCATCTTATAAAAGATCACCCCAATCCAATTTTGTCACCCAATAAATCATTTATCCGGAAATCCAGACATCAGCTTTAGGTGATACAGGTATTTACCCGTCAAACAACGTCATACATTTTGTGAGGGTCATATTCCCATTATCACCTGATATTTTGAATATCACCTTATCTTTCGAATATCACCCTATCACAAAATATCACCCTAGATCCAATATCCTAATGATGTCATATAATCCTAATAGACCAAGAAAATGGCCATGACAATGACGTCATCATCCTTTTTACCTCATGGAGGTATATTTCCAACAATGCCCCTTTCTGCATAACATGATGATGACATCATAGCACAACAATGATAAACTAAATCATTATCCTGATGATGTCATCTTGATATTTTCAGCATCACCTGACATTTCAAAAGTGATCCAATATTTGAATATCACCTGATATTCTCAAACATCACCCAATGTTTTCGACATAAGTTTTCCTGCCAAAGGCAGATGGTCATATTACACCTAGGGGGTCATATTTTGAATATCACCTGATATTCAGAATATCACTTGATTTTCCAAAGATCACCCCATTCCCCTTGTCGCATAACATTAAATGCCATAAATGTAGTAGAGGATTCCCACAGACTGCGAATGCGATCCAGACACTTGGCAACATCCATTAATTAATGACAGGAGATCAATGGTTAAGATTGAATAAACCTTTTGTTGCCCTAAAATTTCCCTAATAAGAGGGATAAAGTGAATTTACACAGTCATTTTATGCTTACCTTGCGATAGAAATGAGTTTTTATAGAGCACCGAGCTTTCAAACCCTCATACGACTACCTGCGTATGCATACAGCTTGCAGCAGAATAGGACACATGAACATCACTGGTATTTGAGTCCCGTTCACATAATCCTCAGCATAATCAAGAGAATAAGCGTAGTCAAGTAAGTAATTGAAACCCTCCTCCTATCATTTCTGCATGTCTAGGTAGTATGATTTCTACTAGTTTGAAGCTGTGAATTATGCATGTTATAATAAAGTGATGATAAATGGGTATAATGTGCATCCCGCCATGATAATATATTGTTATTTGTGTGCATGAGAAGTATTGTATGGTAAGACTGGTCCTGTTTATTGCAGGAGACCATGGCAGACAAGAGACTGAGCAAGTCTGAGGCCAAATTTATGAAACCCATGTTCGCTCAACCTGAAGGTGTATAGTTTAAATATGGTGCCATCATAAACACACACCAAGGAAATACTGATTTGGTGGCATGGTTAGTTAAGATGAGTGATGAAAAGAATAACAACACCTTGTTGGATGTAGTTTTTGTGTTAGGGATGTGGAGTGTTGCAGGATTCCCTTACTCCATGGAAGCTCCATAATTAATTGTTGAATGTGCAAGGAACTACAACCCACAGACCAGAAAAGTAGAAAAACATGGCAGGGTTTATGCTGATCTATCTATCAAGGGGATTGCAGCCACTTTCAATTTGCCATTAGGAAAGAGGGTTGCCAGCATGGACTTGAAGAAGTTGTAAACTAAATATGAAAACAACAAGAAAGCTACTAGAAAGAGAATGTACCAATGGAGGGCAAAGAATAGTCCTTATCCTGCAGCTGCCAAACTACCAGTGCATATGTACAAGTTTGATTTTGATGATGAATACCAGTACATGATAGCCCTCCTTAGTAGAGTGATAGGCCAACCCGATGCTGGGAGTTTCAAAGATTGGATGTATGGGGTTATCCTAATGTGTCTGTATATAGGCAACAAGCCACTGTGGGCAAAAATGATAAGTGATGCCCTACATGATCAACTCATGAACCTAGGGGGCCTGGAGTGTGCATTTTACATGACTTCATATGTGGTCTATTCATGTGCATACAAAGGTACATTCAGTGCACTTGCAATAGAAGGAAAGATTGGTGGCACTACAAATGATGCCCACATATGGGATCATTATCCCCAGCTGCAGAGAGTAAATTACCTCCCTGATTATAAACTAGTGAATGATGCATTTTCTATGCATCTGGTCAGGACAATGGAGGAAGATAGGACTAAAAGATTGAGCATGGAAGCTCAAGAAGTTATTTACAGGCATGGTGCCTAGTTTATACAATATGCTACTTTCTCCTATATCAGAATAGAGGGTTTTGCAGGTCAACCCCTCATGCTCCTCATGTATCCCACTGATGCAGTAGTGTTAATGGAGTTTATGAGGCAAATATCCACAATACTGGATACATACAAAGCAAATAATAAACTTCCACTAGTATTGTTTCCAGTAACAATGGGCTGGTATATATGCCAGGATTATGAAAACATAAAGAAATCCATAGCTGGCTTGAGTATGAGGAAATTACAGCCATTCCCACTAGCAAGGTCATATGATCCATATCGAAGGATGCAGAAGATCATGGGGAAGCCCATCCATCAGAAGCACTTAGAAGATTTCTGGATAGATTGTGAGGATGAAGCTAAGGCTAGAAGAAGAAAATACCAAAGGCTGACTCTCAATCAGGTTAGAAAATTTGACTGTATTCCAATGCCTACTCAGTTGAAGGGGGATGATGGTAAGATAATAGCTAATGAGTATGAAGAGAAAAAGATATATAATGACACTATTTCAGCACCTAATCTTACACGGCATGAGGATATATCTTTAGATCAGTTTACAGGCAGGACCCTACAGTTAACCCAATCTTGGGTTGATGAACAGATAAGTGCACTAAAGAAGAAGGGTGTAGCCCTTACTATTGACAATAAGAAGAAGAGGCAAGAGCTTCCTAACAATGAATATGATGACTTTCTGATTGAAAAGAGGAAATCTAAAGGAGAAAGAATGCCGCCTCAAGAACAAAGCAAGAGACCCCCCTGAGGTAAGAAAACTGACAATGAACCTAAAGGTGTAATAGTTGAAAGAGTGATTATAATAGCTAAAGATGAATCAACATCAGGACAAGCGTCAGCCTCATCAGCACCACCTCCTATGGATAAACAAAAAGCTAAAAAGATCCAGAGGCCAGCTATCAAAACTATTGAAACATATGAGGAGGGTCAGGCATCCCAAAAAAAATGGAAGAGGATGTTCCTCTTGAGAAAGAACCTGAAGAAGAAGACCCAATGCACTTCATTAGAAAGAGGAAAGCACCTCAGGTGATGGCATCCACACCTAAGAAACCAAGAACATCCATGAGAGGTGAAATAAAACATGCCCCTGTGGTGATAAGGGGAGCTGGTGGAGAAGTATTCAAAAAGGAACTGCAGCACAATGTGCCACTTCCCACCATTCTTCAGTTTAAGACAGAACAGGCTGAAGAACAAATGAAGGAAACCACTATCGCAAGTCAAGGAGGTCATTTCTCATTAGTTGAGATTGTAGACCTATCAGATGATGAGGTGGTAGACAATGTTGCCTCGCAATGAATGGAAACTCTTGTTGCTAATACCTGCATAACACCACAAGGAACACCATCAGCATAGGCGGCAGTGTTAGAAGAACTAAAGCAAGTAGAGTAAGAGAAAGAAAAGAGCCCAGAAAAGGTAGCCCAAGAAATGGGACTTGATACATTGGTTGATCAGGTAACCAGCCCTGAAGTGATAGATTTAACACACAAGGAGGATGTAGCACATCCTAAAAATCCAGTGGGAACACCTGAAAAAGAACAAAACAGTGAGAAAGTGAAGCTTGTAGAAGTGGAAAGCCACAATGCAGATATGGGTCAACAACAACAAGATACATCTACTGAACCCAAAATAATGGAAGTACAAGAAAAAGGAGCAGAAGAAAGGGATACAACAATTGATCCTGCTCTCAGAGTTCAAGAAGCAATTACTACAAGTGCGGAGCAGATTGCAGCTTCAAATCAGGTTAGTGTACCTAAGATAGGCACAATAACATCCACTGATACAAACGTGCCTCAAGATGAGGAAATCACCAAAGTGGATGAGATATAGAAGGAGGCAGTGCATGATCATCAGGTGGAAGCATTGCAAGATCCTCCATCTCAAAAGGAAGCTCCTCCAGAAAAAGAAGTTCCTCAACAGGAGGAAATACCCCAGGATCACCCTCGTGAAGAGCATCATGAGGAAGAAATAAGGAGGTCACCATCTCCATCAAAAAAAGATGTAGTTACTGGAAGTCAAGATGATCATCATGATGATGGTGGGCACCCAGGATCCGAAGACCAAGTTCTTCCATGGCTTGAGAAAGCGATAAGTACAGAGTCCAGATTAGAGATACAAGAGTTTGATGTTTCAACGTTGTTTTTGGAGACTCTAATGAAGCCAAGGAGGAAGGCCAGATTAACTTCGGCCATAATAAGAGATATTGCTACAGGAAGAAGGACCGCTCAGATAGCAATTCCCACAGTTGACAAAGAGAAAGGCAAGATCACTCTGAATGAATTCCAGATTAGTACAGTAGATTTGAGATTTGCCAATGAGGATCACAAAGGCCAAGAGGGAAAAGATATAATTGATTCATTGACCCAAAGGGTGAAGACAGAAAAAGAGAAAAACAAGTAGCATAAAGAGCACATTGCTCAGCTGCATGCCTATATAAAAGGATTAACTAACCTTGATGATATTTCAAGTGATCATGCAGTCCCATTGACTGCTGTTTCCCAGGATGAAGTGAATAAATTGGATCTCATGAAGCATGAGTCATCAATAATGAGGAAATAGATGTTGTCCGCATTTGATGAAGCAGAGGAAGTAGTGAAAGCCTCTTTGAAGAGGTGGAATTCTTTAACCATCTCAAGGAAGAAGGTCAACAAATTACAGATGGAGACAGGAAGAAGGTCCTTTCAGTTAGAGAAAGCATTGAGTGATTTAGATGAAATAAAGAGGATTAATCCTCAGGTTCTTATAAGTAACCACATATTGAATAATAATACTGCCATGCTGATTGACATATGGTACAAGGACATCCAATTTGAGTGTGATGTGCTCAAAAGATGCAACAGCAAATTAAGAGACATCAGTATGAAGTTGCATGACATGATGTCATGTGAGGCAGAGGTCTTGGAGACCTTAGAGGGTGAAGTAGAGGAAAAGATTGAAAATCAAGATGAAGAGTTTGCTATTAAATCTCTGCATAACAATTTCCAGCTAGTAGCTGATGACCCGCTAAATCACTTGACGGAAGAAGTCATGGACAAAATCATGAGGATCAAGGTCAGAGTAGAAAACTACAATGAAACATCTAGCAGTAGGAGGAGTAAATTAGAAACTCTTTGAGACAAATACCAGATACACAAGTATGCCATCACCAAATAAAAAACTCAAGATGGTGGGGAAGTAGAAAAGATGGTACAATTTTATAAAAATATCTGAACATCCATGCAGGTCCATATACAAGGAGAAAGTCATCAGGATGATGAAGATTTGGGAAGCGATGATCCTAATGCTCCTGATGATGAAGATGAGTAACTTCAAGGATAAAGAGTAAATGAAGATGTAATACCAAGAAAAGACATAAGCATCTGATACTTGAGAAAATAAGTAATTTAGATGGTTGCCAGCTGGCAACCTGTGCCATGTCAAGTGTTAACAAAGTCAAAGATGAATATCCACCATAGATCTTAATAGATAAATCTTGATCGTAGATCATTTTGTAACCGCTCCCTCACCTTGTTCTATAAAAGTTGTAGGGATGCGTTGTTTTAAACATTCGAAACTTAATTGAAATTTGTTTGCTGAAGTATTCAGGGCTTATTTCAAAGTTGTTGTATACATATATGTTCTTGCATACTTAATGAATGAGAAGACTGTTTTGATTACAATCCATCATAAATCTTGAGTAATTAGTGTATGAATTCTTGATACATGCTTTGATTTGTTGTGTCCCTTGGAGTGCATATCAGCTTGCATGTGTTGTCTTCATTCCTTCCTTTGAAGTTAGCATTGACTGCATCTAACTGTGGAATGTCCTGGTGAACATATGGTTTGATTTCTTCTCTTCATGACTGTATCTGATGTATTTGTGGCTCAATAACTAAAGGTTCATCATTATTTGAAGTATTCTTTTTAGTTTCTTTTAATTTCAGAATAATTCACCATCACAATTGCAATAATTGATAATCAGAAGCAAATAGTAATAAATATGTAGATATCTCAAAGATAACTAAAAATTAGTAGCATATTTGAGTTAAAGCATGTCTAATTGACATATATCAAGCAAAGATTTAAGTCCAAATACATCATCTAGAGAAATATACTATGAAATAACATTTCTTTGTAGCATCTTATCAGATCCTGTTGATGAAAGTAAGGCCTCAAAATGGAAAACAACAATGCACATCAACCACTGATTAATGTCAGTAGGTTATGAACTAATCCACAGAGACTTGGGATCATGAATTCTCTGAATTGATCGTATCTTTCAAGATGAGTAAAGGTTGTTGTGCAATTTTTATTCTATGTTTGCTTATGACTAACATCATGATCAACATAAATTGGTGCTAGAAGGAGGACATAGGACAAGGATCATCATCAATAGTTTAGGTGATGATAAAGATTGTAAGGTAATGCCCAGACACTACCAAATTTCATATTAGACGCAAATATTTGTTGTTCTAAGCTTGTACATGCTAATCTTGTGTAAAGTTTTTGAAATGGATCGTAAATATTGCAAGCTTTATAACCGATCATTATGAATTTGCAGAAATAAGACTTGTCTCATGTAAATTTGACCAAATCTTTGAGGTAGTTAGCCTAAAAACTTGATATCCTGTCATTTGTGACACAAAATTTCAAATATCACTTCATATTTGTAGCATCTCTGCAAATATTCCACAAATATCCAGTCAGTACAATTTTCTGACCATAAATATAGTCCTTGCTGGTGAATTCCAATAGATCTTTACAACAATCCAGCCAATTTTCCTCAAAATTGAGAAATCCTAGCTCACAGGATAAATACCAGGTCTAGATCCAGTGGAATCTTTGATGAATTACCTGTTAGAGGGTTTAGACCTAGAACCGTAGACATCCATCACACTCTAGGGTCTAGTGCATCAGGAGCTTCACCTGAACATCCTCCTGTAACTCCTTTTGGTTTGCAAACACCTACAAGATCACCTGTTCAACCTCAGCCCATTATACCTCAAGTTCAACCTCCTCTGGGTGTAATGTCATTCTTTGCAGCAAAGTCACCTTTGACCTTTAATGCATATCATGCTTTGCCAAAGAATCTGGACAAAATCTGTCCAAAGTATCATCCTTATCAAGATGCGGATGATCATATCAGAACTTTCAAGGAAGTCTGTTGTAGGGCCAGAATAGAGCATCAGGATGTTGTATGCAAACTATTTCCTTTTTCCTTAGGGGAAGAAGCTTGTAATTGGTATATTAGTCTTGACCAAGGTTCTGTTGGTTCATGGGCTATCCTAGAGAAAGCTTTCATAGATAGGTTCAAAGTACCAATTGATACTTCAATGAACTATCACCTATTTGCTACAATCAAAAGATTTGAAGGAGAACCTATTGCCAATTTCAACACTAGGTTCTAGAAAATGCTATCCAAGTTAGTTGCCCCATATATTGTAGTAGATGCTACTGCTAGGAGTATCTATTATTCAGCTCTAGATCCTTTGACTTCCATGTTCATCAGGAGAGCACATCCTGAAATCACAACTTTGACAGGAGCTTTCCAGGAAGCTATCAAAGTCAATTAGCAGCTTGTGCCTGCTCCAACACCAAACATAGCCTTTCCTACATTGTCTGGATATCCTACATATCCTGCACAATATCCTAATGGAGATATGATACCTCCAGCAGTCATGCCAACACCATTATAGATATCTCCACTAAGTATCATGCCTCCTCCTCCTAATGGAAATGGTCAAGTGCCACAGTATCCAAGTCAGACACAAGTGCCTCAGGGTGCTGATCAGTCCAACAATAACCATGGATCCTCTTCCTTTTTCAAGCCTCAAACTAAAAATGTGGTAGCCAAGGTCCAAGAAGAGAAAGAAGAAATCAAGGAAATATCAGCTCAGCTAAGAAAGCTTACTACTGAGATTACTCACCTAAGAAGCCAAAACTTCTATTCTTAGCCTAATCAAAATAGAGGTTACACCAATGACAGACCTAGTTATCCTGATAGGGGGTATAACAATAATAACTACAACAATAATAGTGGTAACAACAATCCTCCTAGACAACCTAGAGTATGGAACTCCAGGCCAAATAATGGTTCCTTACCATCACTTTAGATAATCATCCTCCTGGTGAAGCTAAACAAACTACTAGAGTCAATCTTGCTGAGGCAACCCTCACTAATTGGTGTAGGATACACAATACTAATGCTCATGCAGAGCTAGACTATCCATAATTTCAAATTGCTGCAAGTATTTTCCAAATTGAGGTATCCAATACTTCAGGGAATTCACATCATGCAGAAGGGAATGAGCTTGTTCCTTATGGATATGATTCAACCTTAGTACTAGAGAGTTATACTGATCAGCCTTATCAGCAGACTATGTCATTGCATCAACATTATACCCAGACATGTGAAGAATCAACTATGGTGTTTGAGTCAAATTATGTTTTTCCCTTTGAGGATGACAATGAGCCATCAAATGAACATAAGGAGGTACTTGCTTACCAACAGCAATACCGGTGTAATCATAACTACAACTTGAGAAATAATGCCAACAGACCTTTCGGTCCATTGACCTCTTCCTCACCTCTGAATAATTTCAACACACCTCCTGATCCCAAAGCAAGCAATAACTTGGGATTTCCCAAGGTCAATGCTTAGTATTTATCATCACCAAACACAGCATCAAAAGCCTTGAGTATGCCTCATGAATCTGAAAAGTTAGTCACCTATCTGGTAGATGAGATGAAAAAGATCAAAATCAGCCTATCCTTGTCAGAGTTGCTGAAAACTCCAGCCATTAAGAAAGCATTCATGAAATCACTAGATGATCCTACTCCTAAAGAGGATAGCCATACCTCAGGTCAGTTTGAAGGTAAGGATCATGCTACCAGAGATAATAATGTTAAACATAAGGTCCCAGCTACTGTTCAAGATGCAAAGACTTCTCACATGGCCTTATACAAAGATAAGAGTGAATCACCTCCATTTCTCCTTACCATACGAATGTTTGGTAAGAATTTGCATAACTGTCTAGTAGACTCAGGAGCATCCACCAATTTCATGCCCTTGTCCATATGCAATGCTTTAGGCCTGCATCTTGCTAAATCTCTAAAGAAGGTGACCCAACTAGACAAAACAGAGGTGAATGTAATAGGAGAATTAACTCATATTCACATGCAGCTTGAATCTGACCCTAAGATTAGTACTATATTGGCATTCAGGTAGTCGACATACCTAATACATATGGAATGCTACTCAGCAGAGATTGGTCCAAAACTCTCAATGGATATATGTCTACCGACTTCAGTCATATGTGGCTACCTTGGAAGGGGATACCAAACCAGATAAGGGTAGATGTTGAACCAAGAATGAAACACATGATCACCGAGTACAACAAAACAAATGAGATCATATATGTGAATGTTAAACATGGAGTTTACTCCATTAGACCTCAGATTGTCAGGATAGAAGAGGTCCTGATGTATGATTTTCATGATGATCATCCTCATGACGATAATGCTGTAGTTTTTGGATTTGGTCATGATCATGGAGATGAAACAAAAGTAGATCATTTCAAGAGCTTTGAAATATACTTGTCCAAGCAGGTAAAACACTATCAATTATTGGATATACCTGTTCATGATATTTTGATTGATGGTTGGTGCAGATTACATGATGAAGCACATTCCGAGAAAACTTGTGAAGCCTGCATTGACATGATGGAGCTTGAGCAAACATGCGGAGAAGCATCATCATCATCATAGGTAAGTTCCACATATAGTGATGATGATCATACGGATTCTTATTCGTCTACTATAGGAACAGGAGAAAATATGAGTTAGGATGAGGATTTTATCTAGAAAATAGAAGAAGTCCTGGTATGCAATGAAAATAATGGTAAAATAAATAAGATCACCCTAGGGAGTGATAGTTTGGTGGAGTCAAATTATGAGTTATCTGATGAAGACAAAGGCAGTAACTTGACCAGATTTGAGGAGTTTTTATCAGAGGAAATTAAAAGGATGGTAGAACAAGGGAGACCTCTACAAGATACACTGACTAAAGGATGGTGCAGGTTGCATGAAGCACCTCACTCAGAGATTGCTTGTTCATTATGCCTACATATTTTAAAGAGAAATACTTCGCCTAGTCCAGAAGATCACCCTTCTGATGACAGAAAGAAAGAAGAGTCATCACCTTCACAGAAGATGGAAAGAGTGAAGCCCGAGAAAGCTAAAATACCTAAGTTAAAATGGATATCAAGTGGAGCAGCTACCAGAGCTGCAAAGAAGAAAGAAGGCTCAAGTAAGCCTCCTGCTGAAGATAAACCATGGATCCTTAGATTTGATGGATCCAAGTCAAAACAAGGTGCTGGAGTGGGGATTGATCTCATTGATCCATCAGGAAAGTCCCACCTAGCAACCTACAGACTATAATTTCCTTGTACTAATAATGTCACAGAGTATGAAGCTCTAATACATGGGATATTGTTTGTCCTTAAGAAGAAAGTAAAAATTTTACATGTCTATGGAGACTCAGAATTAGTAGTGAGACAAGTGAGAGGAATTTACTCCTGCAATTACAAAAAACTGTCTAACTACAGACATAAAGTGTGGGACTTGATTGAAGATTTTGATGCCTTTAATATCACCCACGTACCTAGAGAACAGAACCATAGGGCAGATGCTTTAGCCCAGGCTGCTAATACCTTAGAGCCATTGTCTATTTCTAGTTTGAAAAGGTTTTTAGTAGAACTAGTATCAGTACCGTCAGTACCTGATAATGTTACTAATCTCCAAGTCTTTGATGACGATCAACATATCTTGGATTTCATATCCAACAGGGATGTATTTGATGCTCAGATCATAGATGAGAACAATACAGAAGATCATGTCTAGGAAGAAGAAGAAATATTAGAGTTGCCTAGCAACAGGATTCCCAAAGGAATGATTGAGTTAGAAAGAGCCTTTGATTTAGACAACATGCTGAAGCAAAAGGATCTTCCAAAAGCTGATGGATGAGAATATTCACAAGTGAATATTGGACAGAATGATGACAAAAGAAATGTCTTGATAGGGAAGGTTTGTATAGAAGAAGAGTTAGAAGGAATAACTCAAGCACTCAAAGATTACATCCATGTCATAGCATGGACTTATGATGAGTTGAAAACATATGACACATCAGTCATAACTCATACAATACCCCTCAAACCAGATGCCAAGCCTTTCAGACAGAAGCAAAGGCCTGTCAATGCTTTGCTGGAGCCAATTATTTTTGAGGATGTTAAAAAATTGTTAAATGCCAGGATTATATTTTCTATTAGACACTCCACTTGGGTGGCTAATCTAGTCCCAGTGAGAAAGAAGAATGGAGACATCAAACTATGTGTGGACTTCAGGAACCTAAACAGAGCATCAGAGAAGGACAATTATCCTTTACCCTCCTTAGATGAAGTTTTGCAGATTGTAAATGGAGAAAAAATGATGTCATTCCTAGATGGTTTTTCTGGCTATAATCAGGTAATGGTTGACAAAATTGATAGACTAAAAACTACCTTCACCACAAAGTGGGGGATATTTGCGTATAGACGCATGCCGTTTGGGCTGATAAATGTTGGAGCAACATTCCAACGCACGATGGACATAGCCTTTAGAGGCTTAATAGGAAAATGCATAGTCATATACATGGATGACTTAATGGTATTCTCTAAATATAGAGGAAACCATGTAGCAGATCTCAGAAGTGTATTGAAAAAATGTGAATAGTATGGGATATCCCTAAACCCCAAGAAGTGTATATTTGAGGTAACAATAGGAAAATTACTTGGCCACCTGATAACTGAAAATGGAATTATCATTGATCCTGACAGGGTGGATTCCATCATGAAAATACAGCTTCCTGGAAGCAAGAAAGAACTCAAATCTTACTTTGGTAAGATAAATTTTGTTAGGAAGTTCATCACTGGCTTTGCTGAAATAGTTAGACCTTTAAATGCTATGCTAAAAAATGATGCAAAGATTGAGTGGACATCAGAAGCTAGAGTAGCCTTTGAAGACATAAAGAAAGCTATATCTAAAGCTCCAGTACTGATTAGTCTAGACTACACCAAGGACTTCTATATTTACTCATTTGCTTCAGAGCATACCTCTGCAGCAGTGCTGACACAAAGGAATGAAGAAAAAGAAGAAAAGCCTATAGCATTCATGAGTTGTCCATTCAGAGATGCAGAACTTACGTATATGGATGTAGAAAGACAAGCTCTTGCTTTGGTCAGAGCAGTGAAGAAATTTAGGCAATATATCTTGAGGAGCAAGGTAATTGCTGTGGTACCTGATGCAATAGTAAAGATGTTATTAATGCAGAGCGAGCCAGGTGAGAAGAGGGCTAAGTGGATCACTATCCTAAAGGAATATGACATGGATATCACACCCATCAAATTAGTAAGAGGACAAACTTTAAGCCAGATGATATCAGAAATTGACCCAAATATCACAAGTCAGCAGTATGTTATTAATGAAAAGGACAATGGAGAAAGGTACTCAGACATCAGACATATCCTGATTACTAGGAAATGTCCTCCAAGACTGTAGGCTTCACAAAGAAGGGCCGAAGGGCCCTGAAAATAAAATCCCAGAAGTACATGATGAAAGTAGGAGTACTTTTCAAGAAAAATTATGAAGGAATATACCTAAGATGCTTGGAAAAGCCCGAAGCAAATAAAGTATTATCAGAGCTACATGACAAGTTTGGAACAACACATGGGTCATCCTTAGCCACAACTCATGCTATTCTAAGAGCATGATATTACTAGCCCACAATTTTCAAGGATACTACTGAACATATTAAATGCTACCATACATGTCAGGTAGCTGCCAACAGAGAGAGATATGCTACTCAACCCTTGCAGCCAGTATGGAAGCACGCCCATTTGCACAATGGGGCATGGATTTCATAGGACCAATCAATCCTCCATCATCATCAGGCCATAGGTACGTTTTAACGATTACTGACTATTGTAGTAGGTGGACTGAAGCCACTAGCAGCAAGACCTGTAGTACAGAGGATGTCATCAGATTTCTGGAAAGTAACATAGTCACAAGGTATGGGGTTCCTTTTGCTTTGGTAAGTGATAATGGTTCTGCTTTTGCTTCAACCAAGTTGTCAAGTTGGGCCTTTGATTATGGGATCATACAAAAGTTCTCATCCAATTATTATCCCCAAGGGAATGGATTGGCAGAATCCACTAATAATTTTTTTTTTAATATCATAAAGAAGTTAGTAGACAAGAACCCTAGGGAGTGGAATACACTTCTAAAATATGCCTTATGGGTAGACAGAACCAGAAACAAGGCTACATTAGGAAACTCACCTTATCATTTAGTGTATGGGGTGGATCCCATCCTCCCTGTTAACCTAAAGATTCCTACCCTGCAATTTGCCCAAGAGTACCTAGGCATAGACAATAACCAAGAAGTCAGGTTGCTTCAGCTGATGCACCTGGAAGAGAAAAGAAGTCAAGCAATTGATCAATTTGCCAAACATCAGGGTGTTGTCAAACACTAGTTTGACAAAAGAGCCAGAGTTAAAGTCTTCAGGATATCTGATTTAGTCCTAATGTGGGACAAAGCCCATGAGAGGAAAGGAGACCATGGTAAGTTTGACAAATTATGGATAGGTCCCTTCCAAATTTATGAGATATTAGGAGACAACACTTTCAGGCTTAAACACTTGATAGGTGAGGATGCTCCATTACTAGTTAATGGATAGTTCCTCAAACATTATTTCCAAGCCTAAGCACCTTCATGTCAGTCATGTGTATCATAGTGTATATTTGTATAGTTGTTTGTACAGGGTTCTTTCGTTTTGTTTCTATTTTGCTTGCTTGTTGAGTTTTTGTTTTGGTTAGTCAAGATGATGCAGCTCATCACCCCGAAAAATAACTAAATTTTTAGGATTCAAGTGATGAGAACACATTCATATATAGGTTATGACTCATTTTGAGAAAGTACTTATGATCAGGTCTGTGATACCTTTTCATCAGGGTGCCTTTTCTTAACCAAAGTGATTTTTTCACAATGACTCACCTAATAGCCTTGGGTCTGTTGAACACACAAGTATAGGTGTTAAGTGAAAAATCTAAAGGGACTCCCTTGCTACCAATGCAATCTCCAACCTAAAACAGCAAGTGGCCATACCTTGCACATTGAGCTTACATGATGACATCAGATATATAAAGTGTAAATGTTAAAAAATCTAAAAATATAATAAAATTAGGCCATCTAAGTAACCTTACCAGGGCTATAGACGCCTGCTGGCAGTGGGGCTCTACTTAGGGGGATTGTATAGATAACCTTGTTGGGGCTATAGACGCCTGCTGGTAGCAAGGCTCTATCTAGGTTGGCTATGAGGGATGATCTCCAACTATGTAGCTTAACACCAGTTACTCATGTTTTCAGCTTGCTTTCAAGATGAGGACAATTAATCATTTACACACTACTAATCCTTTGTTAGCATTGTTACCATGAGGACATTTTATCATTCAGAAAGATTATGATGCTTATGCTTGAAGAGAGTTAGAATACTATGTTAAAATGTGTTCACATAACTTGAATTATTAGAATTTTGGTGTTTTCTTTGGTGGCAAGTTGTTGTGTGGTTACACAACATGCCCCATTTTGACTTGACAAAATAGGGACCCAACTTTTGTTTGGCTTGGCTTGTGTTTTCTGCTTGCTGGCAGTCTAGTAAAAGTAAGTCATGCAGATGATCGTGCATAAAGGGGATTAGGTAAATCATCATGATGAGGTCAATTTTTCAAAGTTAATATTTCATGACAATAACCTCATGGTTGGATAGATTATGAAATTTCATGTAGGTTTGCCTTTTGGATCACCTTGATATTCCTTAGAAAATGAGAGTTATGGCGAGTCAAAGTCCTGGTCAAACCTGATATTCTAAGGGGAGGATCATATTTCTTAACATCACTTATCTTATAAAAGAACACCCTGATCTAATTTTGTCACCCGCAGAAATCTAGACGTCAACTTTAGGTGATAGAGATATTTACCTATCAAACAACGTCATACATTTTGCGAGGGTCATATTCCCATTACCACTTGATATTTTGAATATCACCTTATCTTTCGAATATCACCCTGTCACAAAATATCACCCTAGATCCAATATCCTAATGACATCATATAATCCCGATAGACCAAGAAAATGGCCATGACAATGACATCATCATCCTTTTTACCTCATGGAGGTATATTTCCAACAGCGCCTCTTTCTACATAACATGACAATGACATCATAGTGCAACAACGATAAACTAAGTCATTATCCTGATGATGTCATCCTAATATTTTCAGCATCACTCGACATTTCAAAAGTGATCCGATGTTTGAATATCACTTGGTATTCTCAAACATCACCCGATGTTTTCGACATAAGTTTTCCTACCAAAGGCAGATGGTCATATTACACCTAGGGGGTCATATTCTGAATATCACTTGATTTTCCAAAGATCACCCTGTTCCCCTTGTCGCATAACATTAAATGCCATAAATGTAGTAGGTGGATTCCTGTAGACTGCGAACGTGATCTAGACACTTGGCAACATCTATTAATTAATGACAGGAGATCGATGGTTAAGATTGAATAAACCTTGTGTTGCCCTAAAATTGCCCTAATAAGAGGGATAAAGTGAATTTACATAGTCATTTTACGCTTACCTTGTGATAGAAACGAGTTTTTACATAGCACCGAGCTTTCAAACCCTCATATGACTACCTACAGACACATACGGGTTGCAGCAGAACAGGACACGTGAACATCACTGGTATTTGAGTCCCATTCACATAATCCTTAGCATAATTAGGAGAATAAGCATAGTCAAGTAAGTAATTGAAACCCTCCTCCTGTCATTTCTGCATGTCCAGGTAGTATGATTTCTACTGGTTTGAAGCTGTGAACTATGCATGTTATAATAAAGTGATGATAAATGGGTATAATGTGCATCCCACCATGATAATATATTGTTATTTGCGTGCATGAGAAGTATTGTATGGTAAGACTGGTCCTATTTATTGCAGGAGACCATGGCAGACAAGAGACTGAGCAAGTCCAAGGCCGAATTTCTTAAACCCATGTTTGCTCAACTTGAAGGTGTATAGTTTAAATATGGTGCCATCACAGGCACACACCAAGGAAGTACTAATTTGGCGGCATGGTCAGTTAAGATGAGTGATGAAACAAATAACACCACCTTGTTGGACACAATTTTTGTGTCAGGGATGTGGAGTGCTGCAGGATTCCCTTACTCCATGGAAGCTTCGGAATTAATTGTTGAATGTGCAAGGAACTACAAACCACAGACCAGAAAAGTAGAAAAACATGGCAAGGTTTATGCTGATCTATCTATCAAGGGGATTGCAACCACTTTCAATTTGCCATTAGGAAAGAGGGTTGCTAGCATGGACTTGAAGAAGTTGGAAACTGAATATGAAAACAATAGGAAAGCTGCTAGAAAGAGAATGTACCAATGGAGGGCAAAGAATAGTCCTTATCCTGCAACTCCCAAACTACCAGTACATATGTACAAGTTTGATTTTGATGATGAATACCAGTACATGATAGCCCTCCTTAGTAGAGTGATAGGCTAGCTTGATGCTGGGAGTTTCAAAGATTGGATGTATGGGGTTATCTTGATGTGTCTGTATACAGACAACAAGCCACTATGGGTAAAAATGATAAGTGATGCCCTACATGATCAACTCATGAACCTAGTGGGCCTGGAGTGTGCATTTTACATGACTTCATATGTGGTATATTCATGTGCATACAAAGGTACATTCAATGCACTTGCAACAGAAGGAAAGATTGGTGGCACTACAAATGATGCCCACATCTAGGATCATTATCCCCAACTGTAGACAGTAAATTACCTCCCTAATTATAAACTACTGAATGATGCATTTTCTATGCATCTAGTTAGGACAATGGAGGAAGACAGGACTAAAAGACTAAGAATGGAAGCTCAAGAGGTTATTTACAGGCATGGTGCCTGGTTTATACAATATGCCACTTTCTCCTATATCAGAATAGAGGGTTTTGCAGGTCAGTGCCTCATGCTCCCTAGGTATCCCACTGATGCAGTAGTGTTAATGGAGTTTATGAGGCAAATATCCACAATACTGGATGCATACAAAGCAAATAATAAACTTCCACCAGTAGTATTTCTAGTAACAATGGGCTGGTATATATGCCAGGATTCTGAAAACATAAAGAAAGCCATAGCTAGCTTGAGTATGATGAAATTACAACCATTCCCACTGGCAAGGTCATATAATCCATATGGTAGGATGTAGAAGATCATGGGGAGGCCCATCCATCAGAAGCACTTAGAAGATTTCTGGACAGATTGTGAGGATGAAGCTAAGGCTAGAAGAAGAAAATACCAAAGGCTGACTCTCAATCAGGTCAGAACATTTGACTGTATTCTAGTGCCTACTCAGTTGAAGGGGGATGATGGAAAGATAATAGCTAATAAGTATGAAGAGAAAAAGATATATAATGACACTATTTCAGCACCTAATCTTACACAACATGAGGATATATCTTTAGATCAGTTTACAGGCAAGACCCTACAGTTAACCCAAGCTTGGGTAGATGAACAGATAAGTGTACTAAAGAAGAAGGGTGTAGCCCTTACTATTAACAATAAGAAGAAGAGGTAGGAGCTTCCTGACAATGAATATGATGACTTTCTGATTGAAAAGAGGAAATCTAAAGGAGAAAGAATGCCGCCTCAAGAACAAAGCAAGAGACCCCCCTGAGGTAAGAAAACTAACAATGAACCTAAAGGGGTAATAGTTGAAAGAGTGATTATAATAGCTGAAGATGGATTAGCATCAGGACAAGCATCAGCCTCATCAGTACTGCTTCCTATGGATAAACAAAAAGCTAAAAAGATCCAGAGGCCAGCTATCAAAACTATTGAAACATATGAGGAGGGTTAGGCATCACAAAAACAAATGGAAGAGGATGTTCCTCTTGAGAAAGAGCCTAAAGAAAAAGACCCAATGCCCCTCGTTAGAAAGAGGAAAGCACCTCAGGTGATGGAATCCACACCTAAGAAACCAAGAACATCCATGAGAGGTGAAATAAAACATGCCCCTGTGATGATAAGGGGAGCTGATGGAGAAGTATTCAGAAAAGAACTGCAACACATTGTGCCACTTCCCACCATCGTTCAGTTTAGGACATAATAGGCTAAAGAACAAATGAAAGAAACCACTGGTGCAAGTCAAGGAGGTCATTTCTCATAAGTTGAGACGGTAGACCTATCAGATGATGAGGTGGTAGACAATGTTGCCTCGCAATGAATGGAGACTCTTATTGCTAATACCTGCATAACACCACAAGGAACACCATCAGCACAGGTGCCAGTGTTAGAAGAACTAAAGCAAGTAGAGCAAGACAAAGAAAAGGGCCCAAAAAAGGTAGCCCAAGAAATGGGACTTGATACATTGGTTGATTAGGTAACCAACCCTAAAGTGATAGATTTAACACACAGGGAGGATGTAGCACATCCTGAAAATCCAATGGGAACACCTGACAAAGAACAAAACAGTGAGAAAGTGAAGCTTGTAGAAGTGGAAATCCACACTGTAGATATGGGTCAACAACAACAAGATACATCTGCTGAACCCAAAATAGTGGAAGTACAAGAAAAAGGAGCAGAAGAAAGGGATACAACAATTGATCCTACTCTCAGAGTTCAAGAAGCAATTACTACAAGTGCGGAGTAGATTGCAGCTTCAGATCAGGTTAGTGTACCTAAGATAGGCACAATAACATCCACTGATACAAACATGCCTCAAGATGAGGAAATCACCAAAGTGGATGAGATATAGAAGGAGGCAGTGCATGATCATCAGGCGGAAGCATCACGAGATCCTTGACCTCAAAAGGAAGATCCTCTAGATAAAGAAGTTCCTTAGCAGGAGGAAATACCCCAAGATCAACCTCATGAAGAGCATCATGAGGAAGAAATAAGGAGGTCACCATCTCCATCAAAAACAAATACAGTTATTGGAAGTTAGGATGATCATCATGATGATGGTGGGCATCCAAGATCTGGAGACGAAGTTCCTCCATGCCTTGAGAAAGAGATAAGCACAGAGTCCAGATTAGAGATACAAGAGTTCAATGTTTCAACGCTATTTTCAGAGACTCTAATGAAACCAAGGAAGAAGGCTAGATTGACTTCGGCCATAAGAAGAGATACTGCTACGGGAAGAAGGACCACTCAGATAGCAATTCCCATAGTTGACAAAGAGAAAGGCAAGATCACTCTAGATGAATTCCAGATTAGTATAGTAGATTTGGGATTTGCCAATGAGGATCAAGAAGGCCAAGAGGGAAAAGATATAATTGATTCATTGACCCAAAGGGTGAAGAGGGAAAAAGAGAAAAACAAGCAGCATAAAGAGCACATTGCTCAGCTGCATGCCTATATAAAAGGGTTAACTAACCCTGATGATATTTCAAGTGATCATGCAGTCCCATTGACTGCTATTTCCCAGGATGAGGTGAATAAATTGGATCTCATGAAGCATGAGTCATCAATAATGAGGAAATGGATGTTGTCTGCATTTGATGGAGCAGAGGAAGTAGTGAAAGCCTCTTTGAACAGGAGGAATTCTTTAAGCATCTCAAGGAAGAAGGTTGACAAATTACAGATGGAGATAGGAAGAAGGTCCTTTTAGTTAGAGAAAGCATTGAGTGCTTTAGATGAAATAAAGAGGATTAATCCTCAGGTTCTTATAAGTAACCACATATTGAATAATAATACTGCCATGCTAATTGACATATGGTACAAGGACATCTGATTTGATTGTGATGTGCTTAAAAGATGCAACAACAAATTAAGAGACATTAGTATGAAGTTGCATGACATGATGTCATATGAGGCAGAGGTCTTGGAGACCTTAGAGGGTGAAGTAGAGGAAAAGATTGAAAATAAAGATGAAGAGTTTGCTATTAAAGCTCTGCATAACAATTTCCAGCTAGTAGCTGATGACCCGCTAAATCACCTGACGGAAGAAGTCATGGACAAAATCATGAGGATCAAGGTTAGAGTAGAAAACTACAATGAAACATCTAGCAGTAGGAGGAGTAAATTAGAAACTCTCCAAAGCAAATACCAGATACACAAGCATGCCATCACCAAAGCAAAAACTCAAGATGGTGGGGAAGTAGAAAAGATGGTACAATCTTATGAAAATATCTGGACATCCATGCAGGTCCATATACAAGGAGAAAGTCATCAGGATGATGAAGATTTGGGAAGTGATGATCTTGATGCTCCTAATGATGAAGATGAGGAACTTGAAGGATAAAGAGTAAATGAAGATGCAATACCAAGAAAAGACATAAGCATCTAATACTTGAGAAAATAAGTAATTCAGATGGTTTCCAGCTAGCAACCTGTGCCACATCAAGTGTTGACAAAGGCAAAGATGAATATCCACCATAGATCTTAATAGATAAATCTTGATCGTAGATCATTTTGTAACTGCTCCCTCACCTTGTTCTATAAAAGGTGCAGGGATGCCTTGTTTTAAACATTCAAAACTTAATTGAAATCTGTTTGCTAAAGTATTCAGGGCTTATTTCAAAGTTGTTGTATACATATATGTTCTTGCATACTTAATGAATGAGAAGACCATTTTGATTAAAATCCATCATAAATCTTGAGTAATCAGTGTATGAATTCTTGATACATGCTTTGATTTGCTGCATCCCTTGGAGTGCATATCAGCTTGCATGTGTTGTCTTTATTCCTTACTTTGAAGTTAGCATCAACTGTATCTAGCTATGGAATGTCCTGGTGAACATATGGTTTGATTTCTTCTCTTCATGACTGTATCTAATGTATATTTGGCTTAATAACTAAAGGTTCATCATTATTTGAAGTATTCTTTTCAGTTTCTTTTAATTTCAGAATAATTCACCATCACAATTGTAATAATTGATAATCAGAAGCAAATAGTAATAAATATGCAGATATCTGGAAGATAACTGAAAATCAATAGCATATTTGAGTTAAAGCATGTCTAATTGACATATATCAAGCAAAGATTTAAGTCCAAATACATCATCTGGAGAAATATACTGTCAAATAATGTTTCTTTGTAGCATCTTATCAGATCTTGTTGATGAAAGTAAAGCCCCAAAATGGAAAACAGTAACGCACATCAACCACTGAGTAACGTTAGTAGGTTATGAACTAATCCACGTAGACTTGGGATCATGAATTCTCTGAATTCATCGTATCTTTCAAGATGAGTAAAGGTTGTTGTGCAATTTTTATTCTATGTTTGCTTATGACTAACATCATGATCAACAGAACATAGGTTGTCTTCTGGTTTGAGGAAATCGTTGATACACATGTGACACTAGGAGTCTCGTTTCAGTGGGAGTTGAGTACATGTACAACAATGATGATGATTATGGTGTCATGGATATGTAGGTACACTTTTACATCGGCATGACATGATCATGTATACGATTGATATGTATGGGCTATGATGTTTGATTCATGATTACAGGTGGTGTGGTGGTGAATTTTTAGGAGGTTGTTCTTATCTATTGGATAATTGATTAGTTTCTTGGCTATGGTTACTTGTTTGTGGACTTGTTTGGCAAATCAAATCTAGTGTTGATTTTGTGTTTGAGTCTACAGGTTATTTTCTTTGATATCTCAGTTTGTATATTACTAATGTGATGATGAATTGCATGTTACATTTGTTTTTGATCTTTGAGTTATGTAGTTTTGTGGATTGGATACCCCTTGACAGTAATGGGATAACATAGATGTGCACTGTCTTTATCCATGAGATTGATTTAGTGTTTATGAAAACTTTGTTAGTTGGCCTTGTCTGTGGTCATTTGTACATTGGTATGTTGCATGGGATTAGAGGATGGATGAATAGAGTGCATGCATAATCAATTATTGGGACTTATAGAATGTTATTCATGATGTCATGGATATCTTGGATACATGGTTTTATGTGATCTTTTGACAGTGATGATTTTATCTTCTTGGTTTAGAGATCATGGTTGTACTCTACCTTTTGGGAGTTCTTGTTGTTACTGTTGAACTGTACCAGACAACTAAGAGGGGGGGTGAATTAGTTGTCCTAAAATTTTTTACCAAATATGATCATCAACTTATCAATTACTTATATTCAGATATAACCATGAAGGCATCAAATGAGAAGCTCAACACAAAAGCATAAACAACAAAGGAGACACCAGATTTTTACATGGAAAACCTTAAAAGGGAAAAACTATGGTGGGTGTTAGCCCACAGAAATATATAAGTTATATCAATACCAAAAAATAAAGATTCACTACCTATAGGGCTTATTGTCCAAATTGTTCACTGCCTATAGATGGGTCACTGCCAAAGGGAGGCTCACTGCCAAAGGGTTGAACTAAGATAACAAAATCTATTTCATGCCAAGGTTCAGTTCCATTGAAGCACAAACACCTCTACTCTACTCTACTACCTTACTTCACTTTATCTTCACATCTTCACTCTTGGATACATTTTCACGACTCAATTACAAGTATTTATACACTTCATCAACCTTGGAATGATCATCAAGGTCGGTATTACAATCATCAACTGGTCGAACAATCTCCAAGGTCAGCATTACAAACATACATAAATAGGTCTTGACCTAATACAAATTTAGCTAAGGAAAAGATGTAATAATATATGATGATCATGCCATGCCTTAGCTAGGACTCAAACACAATCTTCCATGCTTCAACATGTTATCACAATCTTTGATGCATCTCTGCAGATGATGAGTTCAACTAGGTCAGCCAAGACTGATGTTAACACAAGTATTCTCAAAAACATGCTTCATGCATGATCTGAATTACACCTTATGGACCAATCTGAATGTAGGAGCATGACTAGGAGACATCCACAAGCACATTGTAATCACGAGGAATAACTACATGATCTCTAACAACTCTATCAGTAAGATTCTTCAAATTGGAGCACAAGAACAACACTGCCAGCCACTGTCATGAGTAAAAGATAGCTTGTGGACCACCAAATCATGAACCATTACTCTTGAAGGTATTTAACATCATCACAGACTTACTTCTAGAACCACAGGCCAAAATACTTCAATGCGGAGGAATGTGGAGAAAAACACTTTCTCCCTATCACCATCAAACACACAGAAAAAGATGTTTTCACTCTGGTGAACATAACTCACTCAATTCTTCATACCAGAGGCTCAAACTCACAATATAACATCTTCAGAAAAGCTTCTAAATAATTTCTAATCTGCATGTAAAGATATTTATTCTACATGAAATGCAGAGCATTCTTCTGGATTGTTCTTTTGCATGTAATGCACGGTTTCTACTGCAACACATTTGTTATCACCAGAGGGGCTAATTTTCTCAATATCCTCAACAGAGTAAGAGCATAGTTGACACCAATGACAACATCTATATGTTGACATCAATGACAACACTGATTAGGAATATACTTGCAACAATCTGCCCCTTTGTCATTGATGGCAACATATGATGTGAAAAACTAAAAAGACCACTAAGACAAAATTCTCCCCCTTTTTCTTTACACATCTGCATTCTTTCTCCCCCTAAGTTTTTCACATGATTTCTCTCCCCCTTTGACATCAATGGAAAAGGGAACATACTTACATTATGATGCTTTAATCCATTTACTTTACCAGAGTCATTTAGCTACTCTCCTTAAGAGGTAGCCTTTAGAACATCAATCTAGATCAAGGAATGACACCTTGATCTCCACTGGATTGATGCATTCCTATGCATCTTAGTTTAGGATAGGAGCGGTAATGACCCCTAACTTTTCTCTGAGATACTCAAAGGTATCTTTAGGCAGAGGTTTAGTGAAAATGTTTGCAATCTGATCCTTTGTGGACACATATTCCAAATTTACTTCATTCTCTATCAACTCTTTCAAAAAGTGATACCTTATTGATATATGCTTTGTTCTTGAGTGCATCACTGGATTCTTTGAAATGTTTATGGCACTTGTATTGTCACAAAAGATTGCAATTGGATCTTCATACACAACTCTTATATTCTTTAAAGTCTACTTCATCCATAATACTTGAGTACAACAACATGTTGCTGCAATAGAATCTGCTTCTGCAGTTGACAAAGATATTGAATCTTGTTTCTTGCTCAGCCATGAGACCAATCTATTACCCAAGAAGAAGGAAAATCCACTTGTACTCTTTCTATCATCAACATCTTGGGCCCAATCTACATCTATATAAGTAATGAGAGTGAAATCATTATCCTTTGGATAACATAAGCCATAATCTGAAGTACCTTTCAAATGCCTCAGGATTCTCTTAACTGCCATCACATGTGATTCTCTTGGATCATCTTGAAACCTTGCAACAAGCCAAATTGCATGCATAATATCAGGTTTGGTTTGAGTTAGATAAAGCAATCCTCCAATCATGGATCTATATTTTTTCTGATCAGCCTTAGGTGATTCATTAGTTTTTCTCAACTTGCAACCAGTCACCATGGGAGTACATATTGGTTTAGAGTCTTCCATCCCAAACTTATTCAACAACTCTTTCACATACATAGACTGAGATATGAAGATTCTTTTATCTGATTGATTAATTTGTAGACCCAAAAAGAATTTTGTTTCACCAAACATGGACATTTCAAATTCACTTTTTATCTCATCGGCAAACCTTATGCACATACCTTCATTTCCTCCAAAGATAATGTCATTAACAAAGACCTCAACAATCAAGATTTGATCATCATTGATTTTGAAGTACAAATTTCTATCTGCAGTACCTTTACTAAATCCCAATTATAATAAATACATGTCTAACCTTGCATACCAGGCTCTAGGAGCTTGTTTGAATCCATACAATGCTTTCTTCAACCTTCATACCATATCACCTTGATTTGACAATTGGAATCCCTCAGGTTGCTTAATGTATACTTCCTCTTCTAATTCACCATTCAAGAAGGCAGATTTCACATCCATCTGATATACCTTAAAATCTTTGTGAGCTGCAAATGCCAAAAACATTATGATTTCTTCAATCCAAGCTACTGGGGCAAAGGTTTCTTCAAAATCTATCCCTTCAATTTGAGAATATCCTTTGCCTACAAGTCTAGCTTTATTCCTTACAACTTCTCCATTTTCATCCAGCTTGTTCCTAAGGACCCATTTTGTTCTAATAACATTTTTGTCAACAAGTCTAGGAAATAATTCCCAAGTTTCATTCTTTTCTATCTGCAATATTTCTTCCTTCATTGCCTTTACCCAATTTTGATCATTGCATGCTTCATTCACATTTTTTGGTTCAATCTTTGAAAGCAAACAGTAATTGACTTCTTCCTCTGCAGCTCTTCTTCTTCTTACCACACCTTTGTTCTTGTCACCTATAATCTAATCTTCAGAATGATTGATCCTTACATACCTGGGAGTCTTGACAACACTTTCTGAAGCCTCTTCTTCACCTTGACTATTTTCTTGCTTATCTTTCTCTTCAATTACTATAGTCACAGGTTCATCTGGTTCATAACAACTCAAGTCTAATATTCTTTCCTTGCCTTCATCTACCTTCACATTTGCACTCTCAACAATCTTTTTGAGCCTTTTGTTGTAGCACCAATAAGTTTTACTCTTGGTAGAGTATCCAAGAAAGATTTCTTCATCACACCTTGCATCAAACTTTCCTAGATCTTCATCTCTCTTGATATAGCATTTGCTTCCAAAGACTTTCAAATATTTTACTATAGGAATTTTTCATACCATTATTCATAAGGAGTTTGAGTACCATTACCTTTCACTTGAACTCTTTTTTGGATGTAAATAGTTGTATGAATAGCCTCTTTCCAAAATACTTCTAACAGATCTACTTCCTTCATCATAGTCCTAGCAACCTCTTGAACTGTCCTATTTTTCCTTTCCACAACTCCATTCTGCTGAGGAGTTCTAGGTGCAGATAGTTGTCTCTTTATCCCATGCTCTTCACAGAAAATGTTGAATTCATTTGATGTGAACTCACCTCCTCTATCAGACCTCAAGTAGTTGATCTTCAAATCTATTTCATTCTCAACCATTGCCTTGAAAGATTTGAATTTCTCTAAGGCTTCTGATTTGTCTCTTAGAAAAGTAACCCAAGTCATTATAGAATAATCATCAATAAGCAACATCAAGTACTTGTCACCTTGTAGGCTTCTCACCCTTGTAGGACCATAGAGATCTATATGCACTAGATCCAGCAAACCAACAGAGAATTGCTCTTTGTTCTTGAAGCTTGTTTTTGTCTACTTCCCTAACTGACATTCTTTGTAGATTGTGTTGAATGGTTTTACAAGTTTTAGTAAATCTCTCACAATCTGACCTGAACTTATCTTTACCAGATTATCAAAGTTTATATGACACATCCTTCTATGCCATAACCAACTTTCATCTACTTGAGCGAATAAACAATAATCATTAGTTCCTCTCAATTGATAGATATTACCTTTTATTTTCTTACCTGTAGCAATCACAGTTCCAAAACTTTCCATGATCTTGCACCCATTATCTTTGAATCTCAAATCATATCCTTTGTCACACATATGACCAACAATCAAAAGATTATGCTTCAAACCTTTCACATTTAGAACATTGTCAGTATTATACTTTCCATCAAATGAAATAGATCCTTTTCCACAAATCTTAGCAATTGCATTATCTCCAAACCTAACCAGTCCTCCATCATACTTTTTCCAAACTTAAAAACTTACTTTTGTCACTAGCCATGTGATGTGAGCATCCACTATCAATAATCCATTTATCCTTATCTTTCTCAACCTGAACAGCCAAAGCACTTTCTTCTACTAGTTTTTTATCCTTCACACAGCTAGTAGAATTAGTAGACACAGAATCTTCTTTAATAGCAATAAAAATGAATTCATTTGCACTAGTATTAGCATCATCAGCCACCCCTTCATCATCAAAATCTCTAACATAGTTGCATTTCTTTGGAACTCTAGGCATGCTCTCATGTTTCTTCTTATTTGTTTCAATTCTTTCAGGACATCTGGAAGCATAATGACCTAGTTTACCACAAGAGAAACATTTGGAAGGTATTTTACCTTTGAACTTACCAGAGCCTTTTGTATCCTTTCAACAAAGCTAGCTTCAATTTTATCAAAGTCATCATCCACTTTGTATTTCTTAGCTCTAGAGATCTCTGGTGAAGTACTGGCTTTAAAAGTTGATTCAACTTTAGGCAGGGTATCACCAAATTCTCTCATCTCAAAGGCTGTAAGCTTTCCAAGTAATTGATCTATGTCAATAGTTTTCATAGTCATCAATTCTTCAATTGTAGCTACCTTGTGACTATATGACTTTGGTAGTGATTTGAGAATTTTCATCACAACTTCCTTATCACCGAGAGTTCCTCCCATACCCTTTATTCCAGTGACAAGTTCATGAACTCTTTGCATAAAGGTTGTTATGTTTTCATCTTCATTCATTTTCAAACCCTCATATTTCACTTTCAAACTTTGTAGCTTGGCTTATTTTACATAATCATCTCCTTCATACAGATTTTTCAACTTCTCCCATACCTCATTTGCAGTTTCAAGGTCCACAACTTTTGTCAACAATGATTCATTTAAGAAACTTAGTAGAGCATCCTTTGCTTTGACATCCACCTCATATTATTTGATTTCATCTTCAGTCATCAAACCATTTGGAGTCATGGTATATTTTGTTTTTGCAGCTTTCCATACTTTATAATGAAGATAAAGAAGATGGCTTTTCATCCGTACCTTCCAAAGAGCATAATTTGTCCCATCAAAATGTAGAGCTTCCTTCTTATAAGACATCCTGGATCTTCCTCAAGCTGTTAGGATTTCTTCAGAGGAAATTGTCTCTGATACCAATTGTTGAACCGCACCAGACAACTGAGAGGAGGGGTGAATCAGTTGTCCTAAACTTTTAACCAAATATGATCATCAACTTATCAATTACTTATATTCAGATATAACCATGAAAGCATCAAATGAGAAGCTCAACACAAAAGCATAAACAACACAGGAGACACCAGATTTTTACCTGGAAAACCCTAAAAGGGAAAAACCATGGTGGGTGTTAGGCCATATAAATATATAAGTTATATCAATACCGAAAAATAGAGGCTCATTGCCTACAGGGCTCACTGCCTATGGATGACTCACTACCAAAGGGAGGCTCACTGCCAAAAGAAGGCCCACTGCCAAAGGATTGAACTAAGCTAACATCATCTACTTCATGCCAAGATTCAATTCTATTGAAGCACAAACACCTTTGCTTTTCTCTGCTACCTTACTTCACTTTATCTTTGCATCTTCACTCTTGAATACATTTTCATGACTCAATTACAAGTATTTATACACTTCATCAACCTTGGAATGATCATCAAGGTCAATATTACAATCATCAACCATTGGAACAATCTCCAAGGTCGGCATTACAAACATACATAAAATAGGTCTGGACCTAATACAAATTTATCTAAGGAAAAGATGTAAGAATATATGTGGATCACGCCACGCCTTAGTTGGGACTCAAACACAATCTTCCACACTTCAACACACTATCACAATCTTCAATGCATCTCCATAGATGATGAGCTCAACCAGGTCAGCCAAGATTGATGTTAACACAAGTATTCTCAAGAACACACTTCATGCATGATTTGAATTACACCTTGTAGACCAATCCGAATGTAGGAGCATGATCAAGAGACATCCACAAGCACATTGTAATCACCAGGAACAACCGCAAGATCTCTAACAACTCTATCAGTAAGATTCTTTAAACCAGAGCACAAGAACAACACTGCCAGCCACTATCATGAGTAAAGGATAGCTTGTAGACCACCAAATCATGAACCATTACACTTGAAGGAATTTAACATCATCACAGACTTACTTCCAGAACCACAAACCAAAATACTTCAATGCGGAGGAATGCAGAGAAAAACACTTTCTCCCTGTCACCACTGAACACAGAAAAAGTTGTTTTCACTCTGGTGAACATAAATCACTCAATTATTCATATCGAAGGCTCAAAATTTGAATATAACATCTTTAGACAGGGTTCTAAATAACTTCCAATCCACAGGTAAAGATATTTATTCTATAGGAAATGCAGAGCATTCTTCTGGACTATGCTTCTGCATGTAATGCACTATTTTGTACTGCAACACATTTGTTATCACCGGAGGGGCTTATTTTCTCAATATCCTCAACAAAGTAAGAGCACAATTAACACCAATGAGAACATAGATATGTTGACATCAATGACAACACTGCTTAGGCACATACTTGCAATAGTTACAACAAAATTACTTGATTGTGCTAGGGCCATGGATAATATTCATTTAGGAGATGGTTGTCACAATGCCATGGATATCTCAGTGTCATGATTCAATGGGAGCTTTGGCAGTAATGTGGATTCATCATTTTTTCATGAATCATTTTCTATAGTGGTTGTGGGTGTCATGGAGAGGCTCTTGGATTATGATTCTTGTTTCAGTGAGAGTTCTTTGACATCTTGATTTCTATTTTTAGGAGATGGTTATCTTCAGGTTATTGGAGATGTTGATGCTTGGTTTAGAGGTGTTGGTATTGTGTCTTGATGGACTCTTGATCACACATTTGATTTTTGACATGATATAGGCTCTCTTGAGACAAGATGTGTATATTGATGCATGTGATCTTCTAGGAGGAGATGTTAGATCATGATGTCATGATTGGGTTCTTGATTATGCATTTGGAGTTTTGACATTCGTCTTATGTGATTCTCTTGGTATTGAGTACATTGGTCATGTGCTTGGGAGCTTTATGATAGTGCACTGTTGCATTTGGAGTTTAGCATGGATTGGTCATGGAGGTGCTCATTGATACCTGGAGACTTAGGTGAGGCTAGAGTTCTCTTGGGATTAGTGACACCTGTTGAGATGACTACTCATTGAAGGTTTCAACGGAAAGACCAAGGAGCCTACACCTAGATATGGATGTGAGTTCATTATGGGCCTAGAGGATATTGTTCTTAGAGAGAGTCATTGATGCTTGGTATATCCTGGAGGTGCATTCTCATTCCCCACTCTTGGTCTACTTGTTGGATTATCATCTATGAGGTATTTCCCATCCTTTTAGATGCATTTTGTAAGTTATGTTCTCATGGTTATGGATCTTGAGCTATGGTTATTGGTTCTAGAGGGTTCATTTAAGGGATGTTGGCATGGTTATCTCCTTATGTGTATGGTTTGATTTACGATGTCCATTATGAGGAGTTTAGGATATGTGATTGGGCTTATTCTTGGTTATGGAATGATTATGAATTTGATCTACCTTGGTTAGAGAGGTTTACATCCATGTTGGTTGCATGATACATATGTCCATTTGATCTATGAGATAGAATGGTTGGGTGTTGTTGAGGATTTTCATTTTGAGGTTGTATATGAGATCATACTTGACACAAATTAGAACTTTGAGGTGTCGGCAAGACATTATGATTTACAGGTTTCTTTTCTCTTAGTCTTATGGCTACTTCCTAGAGGATCATGTTGATATGGTTAGACTTGGGGAGATTTATGATGGCGTGTTGTGAGAGAGTATGCAACATTTTATCTTACATATGTGGATCATTGTCATTATTCTTGATACTACATTGGCTTGTTGATTAGCCACACCTTTCTTTGACTGTTGTTTGGTAGACTTGATATGCACTAGATCTATTTTTAGATTTGACATTACCCATTCAGTGGGAGTTCTTGGATGTATGTGTTCTTCATTGATAGGTTTTATACATGGAGCTTGTGATTGTGATATATGGGTTGGATATGTTGTTGGCATAAGTTTACTAAAGTTATTGATACCTATGTCATATGGATGGTTGGATGTATTAGCATATGTTTTGGGTGTTATATTTGATCATGTGCATTTTCTACCTTTGACAACAACTTGGAGCCTTTTGTTATCACATTGGATTTGATGCTTGTGTTCTTTGGATTGGTGCATCTTCACCCTGGCATGTTCCTTTTCTTTCATAGGTGCCATGTTGGAGGATGAGAGGAGTTCTTGCTTGAGATGGTGGTCACTTTGATTTTATTGCAGTTATCTTGATGGAGCATGAGAGAATACAGGGGATTCATGTGGTTTCATGTTTTCCTATGATGATGTATTTCATTGATTGACCCTTATGCAATGCATACAAAAAGTGGGAGAATGTTGGGAAATAGGTGTTGTACACCTTGCATAACATTGGATTAATTTATTCATGTAAAATAAATATTTATTTGTGGTGCATCTTAATTCATGTGTTTAGCCACAGTAGATATTTATTTGGGTGCAACTTGTAAATGTTGTATGTAACATTGGGTTAATTATTTTATGTGTGTGGGACACATAAAGTAATTAATTATTTATTTGTAATTTTTTAATTTTTGAAAAAACTTAGTACCAATAATTAAATGAGGGGGTCAATGGTTTTGTGTATCTATCGTTTTGGAACACATGGTTTACCCAATACCACTTATTCTATTTGTGTGAGCTTGGTTTATAAAACCAAGCACATGGAAATAAGTTGTGTGGGTTGCCTAATTGAATATTGTTGGTGTATGGGAGGTTGTGTGAGAGGTTGTTGTATTGAGTTTTCTCCTATGAGTGCATTGTGTGAAGCATGGAATGGGATGTGCGGATTCATGCTTGGGCACATGGGGAATGCATTGGAGGAGCTTGATGTTTTAGATGCATTCATGGAGACTCTGTATATGTATTATAATTATTTATTTCTGAATAATACATAAGAGATAGATGCTTTTGGAGGCTAGGTTTTTCTATCTTGAGGGTTTTCACAGGGTAAATGTTGTGTTATCTTATGTTTGTCATTTGTTCTTTGCATTATGGTTACTTGTATGCATCATTTTCTCCTTTTTGGGTTATGTGGAATTAGTTTCATGAACCTACAAATTTCCAACACAAGGCATTCCATGCATTTTATTTCCATGTTTCATAGTTATATGGAGCCAAATGAGTGAAATTAGGATAACCCATGGCAAGAGCATAAATGACAACTGAAAGAGAATATGAACACAGAAAACACAACACACACCCCCAAATTCACTACATCAATGACCCCCAACAAATTATGATCTTGGGACTTTATACTTGTTAAGGGAAAATTGGATCTAAACATGAATAATCAATATATCAATATCAAAATACCCAAAACTCAACAAAATATAGAAACAAAGAGATCAATCAAACAAAAGAACTTCAAAAACCCTTGCAAACCTCAAAGATTCATAGCTTCCCTTGGTTGCCTATCTCAATCGATCTTGCATGTATGAATAAGGCCATCAGAGAGTGCACTTCCTTTCTATGATTCCAAGATTGTCAATGGAGAATGGCTATTATAGTTTCACCATGAAGATGAGCTTCACAACAATTATAATAGTATGGTAATGAGTGTGATTACAAGCAATGAAGGAATTGGTGTCAAAGGTGCACCGTAATTCCTGCAGAGTAATGATACTTAAAGCTTGGATGAATGAAATGGAGGAATAGGGTTAAATTTATAGACTTGAGAGAGAGAAAATCAACGGTATAGAAAGAAATGAGAAGATCAACAGTTGAGAATAGTTGAGGCACGTACACAAATAAAAAAAAGACAAGTGTCACCCAAAAGCTATTTTATTTGAGTTAACTACTTTCTTTTCTAAAGATAAGATATGACTTCATAAATTAGAAAGTTTTTTTCTAATTTAAGAGATATTGATAAAAACAAGGTTCATTGAATAGATAACTCAACTTGAGATTTTCTTTTACATGATTTGAGAGAAATTAAATAATAAATTATTTAATTTTGTGTGCATGGAGAAGAAGACTTATTTTTAGAATATTTGGAAGATACTTGAAGATAGGAAAGTAAATTAAATAAATAAATTTATTTAATTATTGTGCATGATTTGGAAGAATAAATAAAATGTTTGATTATATTTTATTTTTAGAGATTGAGAAGATTTAAATAAATTTGATTTGATTTATTCAAATTTGGAAAAATGATTTGATTTAATTAAATAATTGAGAATTATTTAATTGTTTGGAAGAATTTAATTAAATAAAAGATTTTATTTAATTTTGACTTTAGAAGAGGTAATTAAATATTTTGATATTTAATTAACTTAGAGGAATGTGAATCGAATAAATAAATGTTAAGGAAAAATTGGATCTAATTGAATAATCAATATAATATATCAATGATACCCAAAACTCAATGAAATGGTGAACAAAAGAGATCAATCAAACAATGAACAATACAAAGAAAACCTCCTTTAATTCTTAGCTTCCATTGATCACCTATCACAAATGATCTTGTCTATGAATATGGCCCTCAGAAGGTGCACTTCCTTGCTATGATTCCAAGATGTTCAAGTGGGAACGGCTATGATAGTTTTTCCATGAAGATGAGCTTCACAACAATGAAAATAGTATGGTAACGAGTGTGATCGCAAGAAATGAAGGAATTGGTGCCAAAGGCACGTTGTAATTCCTATAAAGTAACAATACTTAAAGCTTGGATGAATGAAATGGAATAAGAGGGTTCAATTTATAGACTTGAGGAAGAGAAGATCAATGGTATAGAAAGAATGAGAAGATCAACGGTATAGAACGGTTGAGGAACATGCACGAATAAGAAGAAGACAAGTGTCACACAAAAGTTGTTTTATTTGAGTTAACTACTTTCTTTTCTAATGATAAGACATGCTTTTCATAAATTAGAAAGTTTTTTTCTAATTTAAGAGATATTGATAAATACAAGATTGGTTGAGTCAGTTAACTCAACTTGTGATTTACTTTTGTATGATTTGAGAGAAATTAAATAATAAATTATTTAATTTTGTGTGCATGGAGAAGAAGACTTATTTTTAGAAGATTTGGAAGATATTTGAAGATAGAAAAGTAAATTAAATAATAAATTTATTTAATTATTGTGCATGATTTGGAAGAATAAATAAAATATTTGATTATATTTTATTTTTGCAGATTGAGAGGATTTAAGTAAATTTGATTTGATTTATTCAAATTTGAAAAAATGATTTGATTTAATTAAATAATTAAGAATTATTTAATTTTTTGGAAGAATTTAATTAAATAAAAGATTTTATTTAATTTTGACTTTAGAAGAGGTAATTAAATATTTTGATATTTAATTAACTTAGAGGAATGTGAATCGAATAATAAATTTGTTTATTTATTTTTTTGATAGAGGAATTAGAAGGGAACAAATATTAAGAATATTTACTTAGACCGAATCGTGTCATTTTTAGGCGTATACATTTTGCCCCTCTTTGATGCAATATAGTTTATAGCGTTGCTTCAAAGAATAAGAATTTCTGATAATGATACATGCCTCAGTTTGCCCCTGGTACAAGTTCAACAACGGTAGGATGCCCCCTTGGGAGATTGGATGAGAAGAAGGCAGAAGGGTGTGAGATGGACAATCTCACAATGAAGAAGGGAAACTAGGTTAGGGTTGAAGAAATTTGTTGAAGAATCTTGAGCTGAATGATATGCAATGCAAGATAGAATGATAACACACACAAGAAAGTAAGCAAGTATGCACAAATGATACAAGAATAAACAAAGTATTGCCCCTGTCGAGTGGTAAACCAATAATATACTGATAACAATATATGACAGTGTTGTCATGGAAGGGAACAATATATCCCTAGACCAACATGGCAAGCATGTTGTTATGGCAGGGAATGATAGATCCCTAGAGCAAACATGAAGGATAATGTCTGGTTTCAGGAAATGAAGCATGTCATGTAAGATGCATGTGTTGGTCTAATTTCAACAATGTTACTTCTTGTATAAGACAATTGATTGATTAACTGATCAAGTTGGTTTATGACTAGACAAGGATCAAGACCACTGATTGTGATTGGATCATTTGACAAGATTAACTTGACCTGATTGGTATGGATTAAGGATGGACTTGCATTTGGATCATTGCTCAGGTTGACTAAATTAAGAAGAATGGACCACAACGATAGATAGAATACTGATTGATAGATGAATGACTCGATAGAAGGAATCACAAGCTTTTATTTGTAAACATTAATACTCTACGGTTTGGATTGTTTATTGCATGGGATACGGTATGGATATTTTTGGATGCTTTGTGGATGCCAGTGGTTTTTTGACATCTTGATATTGCAAGTATTTTGAAGTGCTTACTTCATCATTGGGTTTTTTTGTTTTTGTGTGTTTTTGAAATGTTGTAATAAAATACAAGCATCTAGGTATAATTGAACTGAGATGACCTAAGCATCACTTACATGGATTTTGATTTAGCAAGTTAATACAAGCATCTAGGTATAATTGAAACGAGATGACCTGAGTATTTCTTGCATATCAATAGATAAGGATTGCCCCCTTTCATGTTAGACCTTTGATGTCCTCGATGATCTTTTTGTTGACCATGTCTTTAAACAAGGCTTCACATTACTTAAAGTTTAATTCACAAACAACAAACAAAGAAAATAATCGTGCCCCCATCATAGCATCTCTAGCTTTTGGCAGCCTTGAGTAGCATAGGAGACATGATAACAAAAAGTAAAGACCTTAAGACACAACTGTAATTTGAAACAAAACACTCTTGTATTTAGATGTATCTTTCTTCCCATAATTTGATAGAATCATTTAGATTGGTTTGTTCTTACTTTTTGCTTTGCTTTGGATAGGTTGATGTCTTGCATCAAAACATTTTCTTGGAAATGGGATTTACTTGTGCGCGCTTGTATCTGGTGAAAGATTTCAGAATCCTTATTGGTGAAATGGACCCTAAGGGACTGACTTAGTGCCTCGAGGGTGCATTGATAATGGCCTTGCCTATGTGATCACGTAGAGGCAATGTAGTTCAACATTTGGACTATGGATGGACTAGAGGATAGATGACAAGATACAGAATGGAGGGGAAGGAGCCTCAGGGACACATTGATTAATGACCTTACCTACGTGACGATGCAGAGGCAACGTGGTTTGGGGTTGACCCTATGATACCAACAACAGACGCTATGCTAGGCTGACAATGCGAATAGGATACTGGATAAGACCTTAGTTGATAAGGTGACAGAAGAGATAAAATATTAAGCCACAACATGATAAGATGACATTATGGATGGTCGTAATGCTAGATACTGATGACAAGGGAACACCATGGATAGGTAGATGGATGGGTGATAGTAGATACAGATGGTTCAGTAGAAGGAAACAAGGATGTGATCTCCAATGACTATGTCACATAAGAATAACGTGCCCCATTGTAGGTAGGATACTTAGGATTTTTCATGGCAAAGCTTTAAGAAGATAGCAGGATGAGAGCATAATTAAGGATTTGCATGGTTTGGAGGGATAAGGTATGTCAAGAGACATCTAAAACATTTGTCAATATTGTGCCCCCAATCTTTATCAAGATCAAGAAAATGGAGGAAGGGAAGATTAGGATGGATAGACTGGACAGTATAGAAGGATAGGATAGAAAATGGTATGGAAGGAAACTAACAGGAGAAGAGTGATATGTTGATGAGACAAGGTGCCCTCAAGTGTAGGTGACGTAAGATCAATTACACATGATGCCTGTTTACCAAGTTTTCATCATGGTACTTATCCAAGGCGCTTGTTTGCCAGATTTTCACCGTTGGATGAAGGGATTTTTTCTTTACTCTTTTGATTTTTTTTTTAGATAGGCGAAGGTGAATATAGAAGGGAGAGACTCAAGTATCTAGTTCCTTGAAAGGTGATAGTCCCGCTAGATGGATGCTATCATATCAACCATGTCAAGTGTCGCTCATAGATGTGGTAGGGGATTGCATGAAAGTGGGATGGAGAATGGTAGATATTGGATTATGGAGGGTGTGATAGTGGATGATGATGCAGAATATGAAGGACTTATGCAAGGATAGATGAAAAGTCTATGAAAAAGCATGGACCATAGGAATAGGATGAGGAAGATACGTAGGATAATAGTGGAAGGAAGGGAAGAAGGAGGTATATGGAAATGTTGTGGGATGGAAAGGAATCATGACCAACAGTTGCACATACCATGATAAACATTGAAGTTGGTGATGGGAAAGTAGTGTAGGAAGCAATGGAGACTTTTGCTTGTGGATGAATGACTTAGGCATGTAGGGATCCACATAGACTGAGTATTTATCTGATTTTTGCTTGTCATGTGGAATGGAAGAATTTGAGATTTTTGGATGAAATGGGATAAAGTGGATGGTTGAGACTCTTGAGAGGTGGATGCCTCATGTAACTTGAGGGCTTTTTGCTTAGGTACCCAAGCCATTTTGCTTTTAGATAGTACCTGTGAAGGTATGGGCTTGGGTGTATGCAGCTTTTGTACAGCTTCTGAGGTAATTATGTGTTGGATGTGGACCCACACCTTTTTCAGTTTGGCATATAGGTGTGTGGGTGTATGCTGCTCTTGAGAAAGATATTTCTTTGATTCTTGGATTTTGTATCCTAGGTCATGAGGACTCTTAGGATTTTTGACTTCATAGGTAGAGGCATCCAGATTTTTATTGTTGAATTCTCTTGAGATGGTGGAACTGGAGTTGAAGGATGTTCTTTGTTTAGACAACATGTACATCTATTGGCCCTCATTGGGATTGTTTGAAGATTCATAGATGGATGGATAAGGTTTTGGAAGAAGTGATGGTAATATGCATGGAGGGATGTTAGGAGTTGGAAGTAGCAGAGGTAATGTGCATGGTGGAAGGTGTATGGTCACATGCTTTTGGGATGTGTAGGATAGGGGAGGTAGAATGGCGACATATGTTTTGGGGATACAAAAGGATGTATGATGGAAAGTGGTGGATTTAGAAGGTATGGAGGAAGTACAAACATCTCGAGTTTTCTCACCTTGGGGTATGTATCCAAGGCCATATGAATGAGGATGAACATTGACATGGATGGGCTCCAAGATACCTTGTTCACGAAGGCCTAAGCCTTTACCTTGATAGTTCATATATTGGAGTATGTGGTGGATAACGGGATTGTGTATAGGTGGAACACTAGACATGAGTTCTTTATTGGGTGGAGAAGATGAGATAGAGGATAATGGTTGCTGGTGTTCTACGGAGGAACACTCATGAATGAAGGAGGTAAGACCAAGGATATATGGTGGGGGATTAGCAGCATGGTCAATAATGGATGGCGAAGGATTATTATTAGTTTGATCTTCTATGCTTGCTTGGGAGGAAAGTGTCTCATTAAGGGAAATGAAATTTGTTGGATCCTAGATAGGACTAGATGGGGTTATAAGCTCAGGACCATGGAACGCATAAAGTGGATTAAGAGGATCATCATGGTCTTCTTGATCATAGATAGGCTCTTCATCATAGATGGGATCTTGATCATAGATATGATTTAGCATGATGGTATCAATGTGCTCATGTATAGGTTCTTCATCAATGATAATATCTTGATCATAGAAAAGATATAGGTTATGGAGAGGTTGGAATTGGATCTCTTGCCCTTGCATAGGATCAAGTTGCTCAGGGATAACTTTTTCATCAAAGATAGTATCTTGATCATGGAAAAGATATGGGTTATGAATGGTTTGAAGTTAGATTTCTAGCTCATGTATAGGTATAGGATCATTAAAAAGATAGAGGTTAAGCATGGGTCAAATGGGGGTGCTTTGATCTTGATTTAGACAAGTGGTTGATGTTTCCACATGCTCTAAAGTGTGCTCTTGACATAATGCTTGGTGTTCTTGAATGAAAGTGGACATAGAGGTCTCTTGGATAGGATCTTGGTCCATAATATGAAGGTATGATGGACCTTGACTTTGGTACCTGGTAGGAGGTTTTTCAACAAGCTCAAGGGGTTGTGGACTACATGATGGGGTTGTAGGATTTTACATGTTTGAAGGCTCTTTGATAAGGTCAAGGACCAGAATTTAAGGACATGGTTGAATCTCTGCTTGTAGCCCTTAGATCACATCATTGGTAGGTATATGGGTAGATGAATGAGGTAATGGATGAATGGAACTCAGAATTCTCCATAGCTTATCTTGCGCTGCATACCTTTCCCAAAAATCATCTGAGGATTTTTTTGTTTGTCGTATTAGAGCTTGGGGAATTCAATGGTAGTTTTGAGCTCGGAGTAGGATTAGTATGCTTTGGGCTATGGGTTCTAGGAGTAGTGTTTTCCTTGTCAAGAGTATCATTAAGACGGGACAAGAATGTATGACTCTGGGGTGTGGTGTAGCTAGCATTGGCCTGTTTAGCTTGTAAGACTACAACTTCAGGTACTTGAGTTCTTGATCCAGTTCTTCTAATTCGGTTGTCATCTCCATAGAAATTGACACACGACTGAAATGGGTACTCAGAAAGGTGAAAAATTTTCTCGCAAAGTATGTGGAAGTGCTCATTGTTACGTATGCGCAAGAACAAATGCGTAGAAAGTTGACACAGATGTACAATACTAGTGAAAGTTAGATGTGCAATAACAAATGATATAAGCACAGCCAGCCGGTACAAATGCGTAGTCAGTTGAAACAGATGCATAGCAGAAAATGGTAAAAGCGCAGCTTTGGTTTTTTTAGTGTTTTTTCAAATTTTTAGTAATTTTTTTGATGTTTTTGGCTTCTTTTGCTACAAGATGGTCTCTTTTGATCTAATTTTCTATAATTATGGAAAGAAGACACAGCAAACACAAAGAATGTTTTTATGGTTTTTTTTTTGGTAATTTTTTGACTAAAAAGAAAGCAAATACAATCCTAGGTTTCAAAGGACAACATAAACTGAATTCTCACTATCTCTAGTGAAGTATCTTCAGGAGGTGCTAATCGCCCTTCCCTGCACTAGATTATAAGGGTTTTTGGCCACTAAAACAAAGATGTTTAATAAAGGCAATTATTCAAGTGGTTATACATGTGGCAACACTAGACTCCGTTATGGAGTCTCCCAGCCTGCAAGGGTTGCGCCTTGGAGGCTTTTGGGGGAGGTTGGCTGTCGGTATAACACAACTTCACTCATTGTTTGAAGCTTTCACTCCAAACACAATTTATTCATAGTGGGTTGGCAGAGCTTGACTTTAGCTTGTTACCACTTAGGGTCGTTCCTACTTAGACGGATGGTATCCAAGAGTAGGCCCCTCTAAAGGAAAAACACATGTGAAAATGATATGTCTGGCATTTTGGTCACCCAAGATACGGGAGAGCATAAGCTTGGTATCATTCTCAAAACATGAAAGACAGTGGTTCTTTTCCCCTAGTTAAAAAGAAAAAGAGTATATGAGATATCTATTTGGGCACACACGTGATTGTAGTTGTCAATTGTCCCTTATAAAATTTAAGTGTTTGGCATTTATGTCCATTGTCCCTTAGAAAATTGAAATATTTTTTGCATTCATGTCCATTGTCCCTTAAGAAAGCAATATGTTCCAAAGACTTAGATTGCAAATATGATTTGTTGAATTGTTCCTTAAGAAAGCAATTTGTTCCTAAGACTTAGTGTGATAGGTTTTTAATTCTTCAATGCTTGTCCTGTAAGAACATGTTAGGAAAACCCATTTTCTTTGTTTGAGTAATAAGAGGCTGCAAAAACTTGATTAGTTCCACCAAAAACTCAATAGCTAGCATAAAATTAATTGAACCAAAAGTGCTTAACTTGTTAGGTGAAAAATGAGCAATCTGGAAAAAAATATATAATAATAATGATTAAGTACACTAGATTGGATATTATGATCAGATTTTACATGAAATTCTATGCAATTTCAAAAAAAAATTGTGAAAATTAAATAAATTTTGCATATGTTATGACCGTTTGAAGTTTTGTAAAAGAAGGGTTGACTTTGACTAAGTGTACCTAAAAAATCTGATAAATTTACCTCAAAATTCTTTCACCATAGAAAAGTTGGGAGAACCAAATTTCCAACGCCACTGGTTTTGTGAAAATCTGACTCCTTATGCAAAAGATATGCCCAATTTCGTGAAATTGCTAAAAATAGGGACACAGATTGGGATCTTTTTTTCTTCAAATTCATGTACTTCCTGTTAGCACTCATTTTGACCTGGAGGTTGATTTTTCATGTTTAGGGAGTTTCTTCATTTGAACCCTATATCTTCTTGCCCATTTTTCTAAGTGTTGGACTTCCTCAGCATTTTTTAACTGCAGCATCATATTTTCTTTGGAGGAGGTCATCATCATCATGTTTCCAGACATCACCCTGATGTTGCTTACGAGGGTCATCATATTTTCTGTCAGCATGATCTTTTGCTGGGGTGATATTCTAACATCGGGTGATCTTACTTAAGATCATCCTGATGATGTTGCTGCAAAGTCCTAAGTATGATCCGATCTTCATCAGGGTCATCATATTTGAACATCCGGTGATCTTAGTCAAGATCATCCTGATGTTGTTTTATCACTTCATGTTCGTTGTTTTATCACCCTGATGATGCTGACGTCATTCTTATGTCAGGGTGATATCCATTTTTCTACCTGTCTGCATCATGATATTTCCGAAGGGAGATATTCGCCTGTCGGCTTCATGCATTGTCCAATGGGGGTGATCATTTCAAATATCAGTCACATATTCATATATCACCCCGATCTTATAGTGGAGCTACAGTGCAGCATGATATGTGTGCATCAGGATGATATTTCCAAATATCCGGTTATCTTCCGAATATCATCCTGATGCCGATGTATGGTGACGTCATCAAGGTCCGGGGGGGTCATATTTCTAACACTGATCATCTTGTGGAGATCCCCCGATATTTGCAAACATGACGATGACATCATCCGGATATGAGGAGGTGCGCGATAGGCAGATATGCTGATGACGTCAGCAGGATATGACGGTAACGTCATCAGGATGTTCATCGGCCAGACATTTGGTATCGGCTAAGCAGGAGGATCTTCCTCCGATGCATTAGGTTGTGCCAATGAAGGCGATTATCATGTAGGTGATATTGCGATGATGATGCTGACGTCAGGGTGATATTTCAAGCAACAGGATATCATGCTGCTGGAGGATGAGGATGATGAAGGTCTTATACTAGTGTCGTCGGGAGCAAAAGCACCGACATCATATATGCTCGCAACCTAGTATATAAAGTGTTGAAATGGTTGCTACGGGGTGCATGTGGGATAATTCGATCCTGCATATTTTCAAATATCATGATGATGTATCTTGGCGGGAAACGGTTGTGACGCACAGTTTTCTGTATTTCCCAGGGCCACGGGTTGGTGCGCCATTAATGGCAATTGTTGCAGAGGTATGGGCGATGGCGTGGACGGATCCAGTACCCAACTGAAGTTGTACATCCACGGCTAGCGGCTCAGGGCTCAAGATCCTCTTCTGTCCCCTCTTCTACCTGCCGCATTCAATGCGTTGAGCGCCATTTTTCTGATACTGTGTATCTGGCAGGTTTTTTGGTGAACTATGTAATTAATGTTGGGAACCTTCCTTGCTGTATATAGTAGGTTGTGTTGCTCATTTGAAGGTTGTTGAAAGTTGAAGATTTTTGGCTCTGTAATTCAAAACAAGCTGATCTGGTTGCTCTGTACAGCTAAACCTGTGAGTCTATGTATCTCTTGTTGTATGTTTTGGCATGGACCCACTGATTTCATGATTAATCTTATATGAGAAATGCTATCTTAGCATGTGTTTTGTTAATTCTGTCTCCAGTATTGCATGTATCTTTCTTCTGAGTCTGGATATTTAAGTAATATTTGAGATTCTAGAACATAGAATTCCTATGTTGAATGTCTGATCTTTTAACTTCTGCTCAAGGGGTAGATTAAACTATTTTCAAGTTGAACATTGGGAAGGGTACACTGCAGTAGGGATGCCATAAGTAGAGATAACTTAACACTCTGTATTGGGAGATATCTGTAAGGCAGGTATCACATATATCCCCCTGAAATCTAGTTTTAGCTGTTCATGCTGATCATTCACAGGTGTATGTCTACTAACTCCAGGCCCTGGATAGGCACCAGTCTTGCTTTGTGTTTGTGTTACAACCATGTCCAGCTTTGCATCCAAACTTAAAATCAAAATCTAAATCTAAAACAATCTTTAGGACATTAGAATTAGTTTTAGGATCCTCAGTCCTCTGTCTACAACTGCAAATAGGCCCAAAGCTAGCCCCTTTGCTCTTATCTTTCAGTTTTGGTCTACTTACAAGAGGACTTATCTGCTTTCTGTCAGCATCCCAGCCTTTGTATGCATATCCTCATGGATGTTGAGTAGGGAATACCCCCTAGGTCTTGCAGAGCCTGAAGAAGAAGAGGAGATAAAATATAGAGTCTATCTCCTACACTGTTGGCCCCTGGCCCAGAGATCCTGTTGATCACTGATGGCTACCTTGTAGGGAAATCTGGGAATAAGCATCCAGTCTGGGAAAAAACCAACAGAAATTGGTGACTCCGCTGGGGACTGAGAAGTAAAAAGTACTATCTAATCATCTCCAGTAATATATCTTGTGACCCATCCGAGTCACCAACAGAAATTGGCGACTCTGCTGGGGATGGTGATTTGAAAATTGTTATTTTTGAAAGAACCCTGGTTTTCAAAAGAAAACAGTTCCTAGTAATAGGTGGCGACTCCGAAGTAATCTCCCAACCGGTCAAAGTAAAATTTATATGCAGGGGAGAAGATCCCAACAAAATCCTTTATTTGAAGAGTTACCAGTAACAAGAAGAATGATGTACAGAAGAAAGGGAGCTGTCTCAGTTAGTCATGAGGGTTCCCCCAGAAAAAATGATGATGTGCAAGATAACCCTAGGCCATCAGGACAACATGAGCCCTACTTTTCAAATGCAGAAGCTGATATTCAGGGTGCATATGAGAGGCAACAGGGTGGTAACATGAGAATAAGGTCAGAGGTGTTCCAAGAACGCCCATTTCTAGACCCTAGTGAAAGGTTTGAAGAGGCCGAGTCTCTGAGGGATGATGAAGATGATGATCAGAATATGGTAAAACCATCCTCCTCTAGGCCCAGTGAGGAAGAACTAGCTGATGAAATTAGGAGCTTAAGGGCCGAGTTTGAATATCAGCAGGCAATATCAATTAGAGATGACTTAAGGAAGAAAGTGCAAGCTTTGAGGACTGCCCAGAATAATTCAATTCCTACCCTTGAGAATGCAAATGTGCAGAGACATCAACAGAGAAATGAAGTGCAACATCAACATAATGATGAGAGACAAAATGTGAATGATGCTAGGATACCACTGAACAATGTAAGAAACCAGAATGCAAACAGAAATATTAATGTTAATCAGTTAAACAGACAGCCAATGCAGCTAGATAGATTCAGACAGCTGGTATTTGATGGTATTCCTGGGTATCCTAACCCCATTGATAAGCATCTGAGGCTGCAAGTGCCTAAATTTTCAGGAAACAACACTGTGTCAGGAGAAGATCATCTAAAAGCCTTTCAAAATGTCATGGATAACTTTGAGGTTGAACATGAGGATGTTTTCATGAAGTCATTCATGCAATCCTTAATAGATGAGGCAAGAGAATGGTACAAGAATCTTCCTGATCGGAGTATTTCATCATGGGATGATTTTAAAAGGATGTTCAAGGAGCAATATGGTGACAAAACTGACCCTAGCTTTTTTGTAAATGAGTTCATGAGTATCACTAAAGGGTCAAATGAGCAGGTTGCAGATTTTAATGCAAGATTTACTAAAGTGTTAAACAAATTGCCACAGCACATGAGGCCAAATGAACCAATGTGCATAATATTGTGTATCAATGCCTTTGATGCAAAAACTGCATATGGATTAAGAGATAAAGGTCCTGCTACTCTCAGGGATGCTTTCAGAATTGCAGTGAATATTGAAAACAATAGGAAAGCATCGGGCAAGACAAACAGAAGGGATGATGTGAAAATTTTGCAGAATCCAAACAAGCCTCAGAACACTCAAGGTAATACATCTGCCCCTGAAGATAAGATAGACAAATTGGCAAATGTTGTTAAGGACCTAAGCTATAGATTAGCTAGAAGTGAAAAAGGGATAGGTCCTGATAGGCAAGTCTATCAAAGGCAGGAAAAGAGGCCATCATTGCATGATATGCCTTATAATACCAATTGGCATGATGGTAAACCTATATTCCCGCGCAACAACACAAATCAAAGAGCTCAACATGTCAAAGAAACTCCTGATCCTCTAAAGAAAGCTGTAAATATTGTTGATGATGCTCCATGGTGTATGATTTGCCAGATGCCACATTCACAGTTACAGTGTATGATTGCTCAGTCCTTGTGTGATAATACTACATCTTGTAATGAATACAATGAGCCACATTATGTGCAAGATGATGATGTAAATATGATGTCCATAAGCAATGGATACACTTTTTGTGATGCTGATGAGAGTACAAATGATGGAACTCAGGGCTGCCAACAGTTCCCATATGATGAGGATGATGAAGTTAACTATGCCTATGCTCAGAACTCACACAATTTCTTGAGTAACTTACAATGACCTTCTGATGAGGAAATTAGGGCCTTCACAGCTGCAGCAGTTGCTCAAGTCAAGAGCAACTACAATCTCAGAGGTAAAAATCAGGTAAGCAGCCCACATCAGCCAAAAGATGTTACTATAGGACAGCCAGTGCATGGTAATAAGGGGATGGAATTACAAAAAAGGAAGTGGGTTAATAATAAACAGAACTTCAGACATAAAACAGGTCATGAATCCCAAGGACCAGAAAATAGAATCCCTCAGGCTGACGATCAAGGAAAAGGTTCCCAAGACAAGAATGATGATCAGGGAACTATGAAAGTAAAAGCTAAATCAGTTCAAGATAAAAGCAAGATTGTGGAGCAAGCTACAGCTGTTATACAAAATTATGCTCCATTTGATATAGCTCAGGTCCTCTCCTAGGTAAAAGTCTCTGTTCCACTTATGGAACTCATGAAAGTGGAAGAAATTAAGAATAGGACAATATCCCTAATTTCAGGGGTACCTTTTCAAGTTAAACAAAATGTTCAGATCCAGGGTGAGAAACATGTCATGTGTAATGAAGAAGATGAGGCTCCTGAAGTCTATTTAGGAGTGACTATGACAAAGTGTCCTTCACAAGTGGAACCATTTTATGTTTCCCTGGTTATAAATGGAAAAATAATCAGAAATTGTATGCTTGACTCTGGAGCATCTACAAATGTCATGCCTTTGGCCATCATGCAACAAGCTGGATTGAAAATTGACAAGGCATGTGGAAAATGTTATGCTATGGATGCCAGAGAGGTACCAGTTATTGGAATCATGAAGGATGTAGATTTCAAACTGGTAGCATTTCCTGAAAAGAGATATAAAATGAATATAACAGTGGTTGACATCAAGCCACAGTATGGTATGTTGTTGTCAAGAAGATGGGCAACACTAATTGGTGGAAGTATGCAGCTGGACCTATCATATGCCATGATTCCAATGAATGGCAGGGATGTTAAGCTAATCAGAGAACAAAGATCATCAGAGACAGTGGAAGACCAAGAAGCAGAGGAATAGGTATGCTTTGTAGACACTGACTGTGATAACTTCAAGGTTGTCTCAGATGATACAGAAGATAAAAAGAAAAATGTCTGCATTGAAGAATTGGATCAGTGAGGTTTATGGACCATGTTTTTTGATGGAGCTTGTGCAAAAGAAGGCTCTGGAGCTGGAGTTGTTTTCCTGTCTCCAACTGGTAAGCTCCTCAAATTCTCTTTCTTGTTGAGGTTTGATTGCACAAACAACATTGCAGAATATGAGGCTTTACTCTTAGGCCTAAATATTGCTCTCAAACATGGAATCAAAATGTTAAGAGTATTTGGGGATTCTGAGCTGATTGTATCCCAAATTAGAGATAAGTATACTTCAAAAAACAAAAGATTGAAACAATACAAGCATGTTGTTTGGGATACCATTGAACTATTTGATGCATTTTCAATAGGCTGGGTAGAGAGGTCAAAGAATGTTATGGCTGATTTCTTAGCCAATGTTGCAATAAGGCCAGATGACATCACTCTATCAGATGTTACAAATGTAGAAGTTAAAATTAGGCCTGCAGTACCAGAAAATATATGCAGTTGGCAAGTGTTTAATGATGATAGGGACTTGTTAAAATTTTTGCACTGCATAGATGAATATGAGAATCAAGAAATTGATTTCCAAGCTTTTGTAGAAACCATAGATGGAAAAGAAACTCTTGTGGGAAAGGAGATAATTCAGTTGAAGACTAATAAAATCCCTAGAGGGTTGGTAGCTTTGGAAAGAGCTTTTGACAGTAAAGATAAATTGGTCACAAGGACATCTCCCACAAATAAGGAAGATTTAGAAGAGATAAATTTGGGGACATCTCAGGCCCCTCAAAAGGTATACATTGGTAAACAGCTCAAACAACACATTAGGAGTATGCTGATTGCATTACTGAAAAAGTATAAACATGTTTTTGCTTGGTCATATGAGGACCTAAAAGCCTATAGGGAAGATTTATTCCAGCATGAGATCCCATTGAAGCCTGGAGCTAAGCCATTTAGACAAAAGCAAAGACCTATTAATCCTACCTTAGCTCCAAAGATGCAAGAAGAACTCAAAAGGCTCAGGGAAGCTGGAATAATTGTGCCAATCAGGCATTCAACTTGGGTGTCTAACCTTGTCCCAGTCAGAAAAAAGAATGGTGATATTAGGCTTTGTGTTGACTTCAGGAACTTGAATGTATCCTCTTTAAAGGATAACTATCCACTGCCTAATATGGAAGCTATGTTGCAGAGAGTGACTGGTTGTGAACTCTTATCTATGATGGATGGATTTTCAGGTTATAATCAGGTGAAGGTGAAGGAATCAAAATAGTATAAGACCGCCTTTACCACTCCATGGGGAACTTATGTGTATGTTAGAATGCCCTTCGGACTAACCAATGCAGGTGCTACATTTCAAAGAGCAATGGATGTTGCTTTTGCAGGGTTGATTGATTCAATCCTGGCTGTATATCAGGATGACTTGACTGCTTACTCAAAGAAAGAAGAGCAGCATTGTTTGCATCTGGAGCAGATTTTCATAAGAGCACTAGAGTATGGTATTTCTTTAAATCCAAAGAAGTGTGCCTTTGGGGTAGTTGAAGGAAAGCTCCTGGGACATATTGTTTCCAAGGATGGAGTCAGGATAGATCCAGAGAGAGTGGCTGCTATTGACAGAATTCAAATGCCAAAAACTGTAAAAGGAGTTCAGTCCTTCTTTGGACAGATAAATTTTGTTAGGAGATTTGTTCCCAACTTTGTAGAAACCACAAGGAACATTTCCAAGATGATGAAGAAGGATGTAACTGTCCACTGGGAAAGTGAAGCAATAGAATCATTTCAGAGTATCAAAGAGGTAATCAAGATGGCCCATGTTCTTAAATCTCTTGATTTTTCTAGGCCATTCCAAGTATTTTCATTTGCTTCCTTTCATACTGTTGCTGCATGTTTACTACAGAAAAATGAAGATGGTTTTGAACAGCCCATAGCTTTCTTCAGTATGTCCTTGCAGGCCTCTGAGTTGAAATATGATATTATGGAAAAACAAGCATATGCACTAGTCAGAGCCATCAAAAGTTTCAGACCTTACCTGGTAGGATCACATATAATTGCATATGTACCCCATGCAGTAGTCAAAGACATATTCACTCAGCAGGAGGTGACTGGAAGAAGGTGCAGATGGATAAACAAATTGCAAGAGTTTAACATAGACATATAAATTACCAAGTTGGTAAGAGGACAAGGATTAGCCAAGATGATGGCACAGTCAAACTTGGAAGCATGCCAAGTTAATGCAGTCCAAAATAAGAGTGTAAATGTATCAGGATCTGAATGGTACAGGGATATTATCTACTACTTGCAAAATCTGAATTGTCCTTCCCATTTCAGTGACAGTCAAAAGAGGACTTTAAAGTTACATGCAATCAGATATGTTATTGTTCAAGGTGAGCTATACTGGAAAAACCCTGATGGTGTGCTGCTGAGATGTGTGGATGAGGATATGGCTAACAATGTTTTGATTGATATGCATAAAGGATTGTGTGGTGGACATTATACTACCCAAACAACAGCTCATAAAATTCTCAGAGCAGGATATTGGTGGCCCACTCTCTTTTCAGATGCACAAAAGTTAGTGAGGAAGTGTGACCCTTGCCAAAGATTTTCAGGAAAGTTGAAATATGATGGTGCTTTACCCCTCAGAACTGTAACTGTGGATGCTCCATTTCAGCAATGGGGAATTGACTTCATAGGGGAAATTGCAGACAAATCAAGTGGGGGACACAGTTGGATTTTGGTGGCAACTGATTACTTTATCAAATGGATTGAGGCCATTCCAACTAAGAGAGCTACAAGTAAGGTGGTGATAGATTTCATGCTAGAAAATATTATCATCAGGTTTGGAGTACCATTCAAGATAGTCACTGATAATGCTATGTGCTTCAGATCAGGTGAATTTGTTGATTTTTGCAACAGGTATGGGATAAATCTATCATATGCATCACCATATCACCCACAAGGGAATGGTCAAGCAGAATCAAGCAATAAAAGCATCATGAAAATTATCAAGAGGATACTGGACAAGAACAAGAGAGCTTGGGACTCAAAATTAAAGTTAGCCATATGGGCTGATAGAGTGACAGTAAAAAGGGCTATTGGAATGTCACCCTTTGAGCTAGTATATGGTGCATCAGCCAGATTGCCCATAAACAATCTACTGCCAGTTTACAAGTTCATCCAAGAAAATGATGAGGAGATTGAAGATTCCATGACAGAAAGAGTGAACTAGCTGGTTGCATCGGATGAAAACAGAAGGAAAGCCCACCAGATCAATCTCAAGAGACAACAAGATGTGAAATATCAGTTTGACAGGAGAGCTATAAAAAGGAAGTTTCAAGTCAATGATCTGGTGCTTATTTGGAATGCAAAAGGTCAAGAAAAGGGTAAACATGGTAAATTTGAACCCTTATGGATGGGCCCATATCAGATTTGCAGTGCTCATGGGGAGGATTCTTATTTCCTCCAGGCCCTAGATGGTGAAGTTCTGGAATTGCCTGTGCATGGCCAATTCCTTAAGTTCTATTTTGCATAAATGACTTGTCGCTGTGCACATTTGTAAAAAATATGTACATAGTGTAAATGCCTTGTACAGTTCGTGCTTTTTGGTGTTTGCCTGGTCTGCCCGGAGATCTGGTTCTCGCTGCAGGTTTTCACCTGCACGTCCCCATTCGGAGCCAGTGTTAGCACTCATTTTGACCTGGAGGTTGATTTTTCATGTTTAGGGAGTTTCTTCATTTGAACCCTATATCTTCTTGCCCATTTTTCTAAGTGTTGGACTTCCTCAGCATTTTTTAGCTGCAGCATCATATTTTCTTTGGAGGAGGTCATCATCATCATGTTTCCAGACATCACCCTGATGTTGCTTACGAGGGTCATCATATTTTCTGTCAGCATGATCTTTCGCTGGGGTGATATTCTAACATCAGGTGATCTTACTTAAGATCATCCTGATGATGTTGCTGCAAAGTCCTAAGTATGATCTGATCTTCATCGGGGTCATCATATTTGAACATTGGGTGATCTTAGTCAAGATCATCCTGATGTTGTTTTATCACCCTGATGATGCTGACATCATTCTTATGTCAGGGTGATATCCATTTTTCTACCTGTCTGCATCATGATATTTCTGAAGGGAGATATTCGCCTGTCGGCTTCATGCATTGTCCAATGGGGGTGATCATTTCAAATATTAGTCACATATTCATATATCACCCCGATCTTATAGTGGAGCTACAGTGCAGCATGATATGTGTGCATCAGGATGATATTTCCAAATATCTGGTTATCTTCCGAATATCATCCTGATGCCGATGTATGGTGACGTCATCAAAGTCCGGGGGGTCATATTTCTAACACTAATCATCTTGTGGAGATCCCTCGATATTTGCAAACATGACGATGACGTCATCCGGATATGAGGAGGTGCGCGATAGGTAGATATACTGATGACATCAGCAGGATATGACGGTGACGTCATCAGGATGTTCATCGGCCAGACATTTGGTATCGGCTAAGCGAGAGGATCTTCCTCCAATGCATCAGGTTGTGCCGATGAAGGCGATTATCATGTAGGTGATATTGCGATGATGATGCTGACGTCAGGGTGATATTTCAAGCAACAGGATATCATGCTGCTGGAGGATGAGGATGATGAAGGTCTTATACTAGTGTCATGGGGAGCAAAAGCACCGACATCATATATGCTCGCGACCTAGTATATAAAGTGTTAAAATGGTTGCTACGGGGTGCATGTGGGATAATTCGATCCTACATATTTTCAAATATCATGATGATGTATCTTGGCGGGAAACAGTTGTGACGCATAGTTTTCTGCATTTCCCAGGGCCTCGAGTTGGTGCACCATTAATGGCGATTGTTGCAGAGGTATGGGCGATGGCGTGAACGGATCCAGTACCCGACTGAAGTTGTACATCCACGGCTGGCAGCTCAGGGCTCAAGATCCTCTTCTGTCCCCTCTTCTACCTGCCGCATTCAATGCGTTGAGCGCCATTTTTCTGATACTGTGTATCTGGCAGGTTTTTTTGGTGAACTATGTAATTAATGTTGGGAACCTTCCTTGCTGTATATAGCAGGTTGTGTTGCTCATTTGAAGGTTGTTGAAAGTTGAAGATTTTTGGCTCTGTAATTCAAAACAAGCTGATCTGGTTGCTCTGTACAGCTAAACCTGTGAGTCTATGTATCTCTTGTTGTATGTTTTGGCATGGACCCACTGATTTCATGATTAATCTTATATGAGAAATGCTATCTTAGCATGTGTTTTGTTAATTCTGTCTCCAGTATTGCATGTATCTTTCTTCTGAGTCTAGATATTTAAGTAATATTTGAGATTCTAGAACATAGAATTCCTATGTTGAATGTCTGATCTTTTAACTTCTGCTCAAGGGGTAGATTAAACTGTTTTCAGGTTGAACATTGGGAAGGGTACACTGCAGTAGGGATGCCATAAGTAGAGATAACTTAACACTCTGTATTGGGAGATATCTGTAAGGCAGGTATCACATATATCCCCCTAAAATCTAGTTTTAGCTGTTCATGCTGATCATTCACAGGTGTATGTCTACTGACTCCAGGCCCTGGATAGGCACCAATCTTGCTTTGTGTTTGTGTTACAACCATGTCCAGCTTTGCATCCAAACTTAAAATCAAAATCTAAATCTAAAACAATCTTTAGGACATTAGAATTAGTTTTAGGATCCTCAGTCCTCTGTCTACAACTGCAAATAGGCCCAAAGCTAGCCCCTTTGCTCTTATCTTTCAGTTTTGGTCTACTTACAAGAGGACTTATCTGCTTTCTGTCAGCATCCCAGCCTTTGTATGCATATCCTCATGGATGTTGAGTAGGGAATACCCCCCTAGGTCTTGCAGAGCTTGAAGAAGAAGAGGAGATAAAATATAGAGTCTATCTCCTACACTATTGGCCCCTGGCCCAGAGATCCTGTTGATCACTGATGGCTACCTTGTAGGGAAATCTGGGAATAAGCATCCAGTCTGGGAAAAAACTAACACTTCCTACAAAAACTAAGAGATATGCAGATAGGATTTTGATGTTTTCTACAAAACCCAGAAATCTTTTGAGCTAAAGTTACACAACTATGTCTGATTTCATGAAATTGCTAAAAATGGGCCAAAAAAAAGCAAAAAAAATATAGGCTAAAAATAGGGACACAGATTTGTGATATGTTTTTCTTGAAATCCGTACACTTTTTACAAAAAGTAAGAGATACCCAGATAAGATTTTGATATTTTCGACAAAACTCAGAAACCTTTTGAGCTAAGGTTACACCATTTGAATGCTTAATGCCTATTCTCTAAATCTTCATGTGTACGAAACCTCAACATAAAAAAAACTCAATTTTTGGATTAAATCAGGGTAGAACCCCATGGTGGGCACCAAAAATGTCAAGGGAAAATTAGATCTAAACATGAATAATCAAAATATCAATATCAAAATACCCAAAACTCAACAAAATATAGAAACAAAGAGATCAATCAAACAAAAGAACTTCAAAAACCCTTGCAACTTCAAAGCTTCATAGCTTCCGTTGGTTGCCTATCTCAATCGATCTTGCATGTATGAATAAGGCCCTCAGAGAGTGCACTTCCTTGCTATGATTTCAAGATTGTCAATAGAGAACGACTATGATAGTTTCACCATGAAGATGTGCTTCACAACAATGATAGTAGTATGGTAAGGAGTGTGATCACAAGCAATGAAGGAATTGGTGCCAAAGGCGCACTGTAATTCCTACAGAGTAACGATACTTAAAGCTTGGATCAATGAAATGGAGGAATAGGGTTCAATTTATAGACTTGAGAGAGAGAAGATCAACGGTATAGAAAGAAATGAGAAGATCAACGGTTGAGAATAGTTGAGGCATATGCGTGAATAAGAAGAAGACAAGTGTCACCCAAAAGTTGTTTTATTTGAGTTAACTACTTTCTTTTCTAAAGATAAGATATGACTTCATAAATTAGAAAGTTTTTTTCTAATTTAAGAGATATTGATAAAAACAAGGTTCATTGAATAGATAACTCAACTTGAGATTTGCTTTTGCATGATTTGAGAGAAATTAAATAATAATTATTTAATTTTGTTAGCATGAAGAAGAAGACTTATTTTTAGTAGATTTGGAACATATTTTAGAAGAATTAGAAGATAAGAAAACAAATTAAATAAATAGATTTATTTAATTGTTGTGCATGTTTTGGAAGAATAAATAAAATATTTGATTATATTTTATGTTTGGAGATTGAGAGGATTTAAATAAATTTGATTGATTTATTCAAATTTGGAAGAATGATTTTGACTTAATTAAATAATTTAAGAATTATTTAATTGTTTGGAAGAATTTACTTAAATAAAATATTTTATTTAATTTTGACTTTAGAAGAGATAATTAAATATTTTGATATTTAATTAACTTAGAGGAATATGAATCAAATAAATAAATTTGTTTATTTATTTATTGATAGAGGAATTAGACTTGAATAAATATTAAGAATATTTATTTGGACAGAGTTGTGTCATTTTTAGGCATATACAATACTTAGTGTGATTATAGTTTCCACTAGCTAAAATAACTAAGTGGTCTTTTGATCTTAATACATGCAATGCCAAATTAGGCTATAAATTGAAAGTACAATTTTGGTGTAGAATTGAATTAATCTCATTACACCACTATGAAGTACATGAAAAATTATGCACTTTAAAAAAATTCACCGAAAAATGTTATTGTATGAGCCCAAATGGAGCCCTAGAAGTTCTCAAGATGAGAAGTGCTTAGAAATAGATGTGAAAGTCTACAATTTCTAGAAAAACTAGGTACCAAAATAAAAATATGATTGCACCTCTACAAAGCCTATAAAATTCTAGCCTAAATAAAAAAATTTGCTCAAGAAAAGGAACCAAAATGACTAAGATACAAGCCTCTAAATTTGGATTGCCAAACTAAAAACTACATTAGAGAGGGTGGACTAGATAAGGGCAATGACCTGATAATGTCATGCTGATGTTAGCAAAGATGTTGACAAAATATACCTTGATCCACCAGAATCTGCCTTATGTCGTCAAAACCATTGATCTTTTTTAAAACCACCTTTATGAGCTTGAAACCACTAGTCTGATGTCAAAAACCTCCCTCTAGGGCACAAAAACTATTTATCAGATAGGGATTGGTGGTTTGTGATAGAATATTCTAGTTATTAGGCACATAATACGCCATAGATTTATTAGTTTTGAATGTCACGAGTAGGTTTACTGAATCTCCAAGTTGATTTTCTAGCACCAGTGGTTTTCAGAGTATATTCCCTAGAATCTTTCATTGACACTATCAACTAAGGTTATAACTATCAATGCAGACCTTTAGACCACTAGTCAGAGGATTCTAGGGGGCTTGCACCATGTGTCACCCCTGCAGTGGTGGCGTACTCTATGTAGTCCATAGTGTACAATGAACCACTGATCAAATAAAAGACTGTAGTTTAAAATAGAAAATAAATAAATGAACCTCGCATTTCTAGTATTACCTTATGGATATTAGGATCAGAGGACAATGTTGGTGAATGTTTGTAAGTTAATGTACTTGAGTATATTCTTGTGGAATATACCATTGACCACTAGATCTATTATCTAACCACTGGATAAAGCCAAAATTCACAAAATAAAACTAGATACCACTGAACAAAAGATCTGTAGATTGATGACACAAGTAAAGTATGATACCGACATAGGAATTGCATAGATTTGACTGACTATATGGATTCATACAGATTTTTCTCTAGCCCAAATCTGCAAACCCTAGCAAAAAATGGCCAAAAATGTTTTGAAGCTAAAATATAAATTGTTTTATATCAAAATTCATTTGTTTGGCCTTCTAGACTCAATGGTAGGGTCCTCTTTGGTCAAAAATGCACCCAGCAAAATCTCAAGCCTTATTATCTCTCAAACTTGAGAAGAGGCTTACTGATTAGAAGCTCTGATACCGTGTAAGATTTGGATTTGGAGATAGCCACCCATGATCTAGAGGCCTAATGGAAAGCACAAAGAAATTAGAAGATCAATATGATACGAATAAACTATATTTGTATCAAAGAATGTAAATACAACAATATACATGAATTAATGATGATAATACAACAAGAAGCCCTTGGTTATATAGACAAGGTGAAACATAGGACAACATAATATTACATGTCAAGTGTCTTAATCATATGAAATGAGACACAAAGTGACAAGTATCCTATATGTAACCTAAATATGCCCTAAGGAAACTTAACTAGACAAGTGTGAATAGGACCTAATGAAAAACCAATTAGGTAATATACCCCATTCACACCAACAATATCAATGCTCTTGACCATCTTCAATCCTATCAAAATACTTTGGATCACAATTATACCAGCAAGTTCTACATTGATCCTTTGAAGTAGGTGACCTGGTGCTATATGAAAATCAACACAATATGAATTCCCCTCCTAGTACTAAAGTAAAATTTAGCCTAAACTAGTTAGGCCCCTACATCATCACCTTAGTATATGGATCTAGCACATATGGTCTCTCCATTATGGACAATAAGCCTCTCAAAGAGCCCATTAATGCTATCCATTTACGTCATTTTTATGCTTAAAACTCTTACTTTATGTGACATTTGAGTAAAAAAATTATTCTTAGGAATTTATTCTTGCTTCTCTTATGTCATTCTATCATTAACACAATCATTAGATGTTATGATTTATTTCAAACTTATGTATTTTCTGAGTGTGCAATTTTTCTTCCTTAAAACACAATGCGTTCATTTGTTTAGTATGATAAAGTACTTAACATTCTTTCTTATGCTTGTTTATAATCTTGACACAATTAATGCATTCTTGAATGTTAGTTGTATTTTTCATTTATAATGAAAATTATCTCATTCACTTTACCATTTCAATTATTTGATTGTGCAAAATAGTTAATTAATCCATTTTGAGTTGTTTAATTAGATCTTCTATAGTAATTAATTAAACAATTCTCATCATAAGTTACCAATTATATCTTCATTGTATTTTATCATTCATTGTTTAATTAGATCATTTTAGCATTTAATTAAACAATTCCAATCACATGTTCATCCTCATAAAACAATAACCATCATACATATGCAAAACATACAAATTGTTTCAACACAAATATATCAAGCAAAGTTCCAAAATCTCATATATATACATCATATACAAAGTCAGGTCACTATATCAAAATGTGATGTGTTTCAAAATACTATATACAAAACTCTTCATCACTTCTCAAGAACATGACTTCCTAATCCCTCTGGTCCTACTGGTGGCTATTGTTCAGAAGGCTTACGATGTGAGGCCATAGACTACAAATGGGTACTGATATCCACTCCACATCTATAGATCCTTCACTATGCCTCTTAGCTCTATTTCCCTCATTGTGAGATGTAGCTTAATCTATTGTAGTCAAGCCACCTCAACTCACAACCTATCTACCTTGAACATCAAGTTGTGTACCCTCTAGTGGTCTAGATCTATCGTCAATATTGTTTGAACCCTCTAAAGGTCTGCCCTATTGAGATCTAGATGGCTTTGAAGGGCATCATGTGCACTTTCTACACTTTTAGCTCCCATCATGGCCTAATCACACTCTGTCGTGAGTACTATAACCTGGGCAACCACCTGTTCCTGCTCTATAATAATGGACACAACCTCAATAGAGGCTCAGTCCTAATGGAACCAACCCTCCTCGTAGGTAGCTCTAAGTTGGACCATTGGCTCAAATATATCCACACATCACCCAACAATCTGTTGAGGTCAAGTTGCACAATGGGTACCATCTCTATAATGGCTCAACAATATATTCAAGCTAGTCCTATGTATGTACTACAATATTCAAACAAAGATATTGAAGATCATAGAAACAAGGGTAAATAAACAAAAATATAAAGAAAACTAAAGCATAATACATGTTACTACATTTTGTTCACACTAAATTTAATTAGACCTAAGTGCAGTTCTTTCAGGAAGAATAAAAGAAAGCTTTAAAGTTATTGCATTTAATGAACAGTTGATGTCTTCACAAAGTACAGATAGATATTCAGTTGTCTAGATAACCCATCAGTCCAATCAAGACTGATGAATCATCATGACAAGTGAATCATTATGTCAAGGAATCAATCATTCAAGAAATACAGTTGATCTAACATAGTGTTATCTGCCAGGAGTTATAAGATAGATTGATTACTTAGTTGATCATATTTGAAAGAAAGAAAGAAAGGTATTTATTCAAACTATTATTTCATGTCATATTTGGAACATACAATTCAGTATCTGTTACCTTATCCTATGCATTGATTGAAAAAGAAATATACATACATCAAGTGAATAAAATAAATTAATTGATCATGTTTAAAAGAAGTGTTCAAATGTCTCCCACACAAGCCATGGGAGTAACTAAACTTTAAGCAATGTAGACATTTGCAAGCTACACATCTAATGATAAAAGAAATAAGGAAGAACACATGATAAAACTAAATATCCATCATTGCCTGAGCAAGGAGGTTGTTGAGTAGTTGGATAGTTGATCTTCAGTCCTCATCTTCAGCTCCAATTATATTAGTTGAACCTACAAAAAAATGGGGAAAGTCCCATAAGAGCTTTAGATATTTAATGTTATCATATGCTTTTATCAACAGACATATCAACTTGTCAAATCATGCATTTCATATGAAAGATCAAATCAGACATGTGATATAAACTAGAATATCATGAAGAGAATCAGTAAATACCATTAGGTATGTTTTTATGTTAACTTGTTTGTTCACTGTGCAGGTATAGGAAAAGTAATGTTGCTGATTTGAAGACAAATAAACATGTGGAGAAAATGTGGCTCCCACAAGGGTTGAGCCCAGCATGTTTCCTTTTTATTCATTTAAAAAGGAATATCAGAAAAAGATAGGATGCATCATTTAAAGTATATCATGCATCATTTAATCAACTTACAGAGAAAGTTTGTCATCATGACATTAATTGCAGTTGATTGAAACAAATTAGATAAAGACACATATGCCAATCAAGTCTCATATGCATATCAGATAGAAAGAATAGGCTACAAGAGCCATCTTAAAGTAAAATAGGTATTTATTTCATCTCAAAGTGATTAAGTATCATGAATAAATGATAAATGCGGCTACAATGAGAATATATGCTATAGTAGTGTTCATTGTTCATACATATGATTTTACAATTGAAGACAAGTCACAAAATCATGCTTATGTATGTCATTGAGATTATCAGTCATATAAGTGTGTACATTTCTACCTGATGAAGTTAAAGTTACAGAATAATGCTTACAGGAGAGAAAATTTGTGTATCATTGACATGAGTTATAGGATATAAACATGAAAAGTATTATCTGATTATGATTAGAAGGATAATTTAAAATGATCAGATATAGGTGTTCATAGAGATCAAGTACAGGTATCATTTTCTCTGATAGAATGGTAAAAATCTTTACAGATATCTGATACACAAGAGAGATCAAAATAGCAAGGCAGTAATACCTCTGACTGGTGATAGTCAAGTATTTCTTATTCATACTTTATAACTATTAATTGTTACAATGATGAAAGTGAAACAGTATAAGACTCATGATATTCTATATGCTACAGTGGTACTATTGACAGAGATACAAGACAAGTATTTATTATTCATATATCATTATTTTTTATTGATACAGTTATGATAGGCATATGCCATGATGAAGGATAGGTAAAGAATTAATGAAAGGTTAGACATGCTATAGAAAACAATCAAAATGCCAAAGTAAATGTGAAAGAGTAGTATGATGAAGATTACCTAACAGTTGACCAATCAATACAAAATGAAATATATTCATGTATACAAGACTATTTCAATATCTCTTCACAGAAAAAGAATACATATTGTTTCTCAGAGTATAGAAATGATATTAAATATCACTCGAGAAGTGTCCAGAGACATTCAAAGAAGCTACAAGTTTAAAAGATTAAGTCTCAAAGATGGCAGAAAATATTTTTGTATTATAAAAGTTAAAACCCTAGTTCTAGTTTTCTAAACAGAGTCTTGTTTTCATGCACAAAAATGAAGGAGAATGCTCAAAAAAGACAATAAATACCATGAATGTTGTAGTGGAACTTCTTAAAATGTAAACACTTGAAGAGGGCTGGAAACCCTAGCACATTTATTGCATACAGTGAAAAGAAACAACACAAGGTATTTGTTTGCCATGGTCATGAAGAGGAAATGAGTTTTTATGCCTGAAAGAAGATGCCCTCATGTAAAATCAAAACCCTCATTTTCATGAAACCCTAAGTTTTCATCTTATGTCCAGAGTGAAAGGAGAAGTTACAGAGAAGTATTTTTACATCATAGCCATGCCTGAATGAGTGTTTTTCTGAGATACCCATATGTTTTTTTGTGTAACCCTAACATAATTTTTGCAGTTTCAAGAAAACAATGGTGTTACAATTGGTCGTGCCTAAAAATGGCAAGTACTATGGATTTCAAAGTGAAACCCTTCTTACAAGTTAGAAACCCCTTTCTTCATTTTTGTAGTGACAGAGTCAAAAAAAGAGTTCAGTAATGTATTTTAGTAATGGCCGTGGGTCAAGAGGTAGTCTCCTGACAAAGATTCAAAGAAGCCCTCATTTCATTTAAACTGAAAACCCTTCAATGTTTCATGTGAGAAAATCAAAAGAAATACTATAGAGAGTGACAAATGGCTGTGGCCATACCAAAAAGATAGAAAGAATGAATACCTAGATGAAAATATTGAAACACTTTCTCCTTTTTGCATATACAAGAATAGTCATGTACTTACAGAAAAGAGGAAGAAGAGTTTAACTTCAAAACGCAGAGAAGAAAGCATGTAATGGCCACAGCCTCTTTATAAGCTTTTCCTTGTATTATTTTTGTCACATTTTGCAGAAAGAACACACAGAGAATAAAAAGTCTGGTTAAAAGAGCTATAGAAAGAGCAGAAGACAATATATATGGCCGCAACCATTGTTAAAGAAACCATGGAAGAGAAGAAATGCCATTCAAAAGAAAAAAATGCCATCCTCACCATTATCTGTAACCTTTTCCATTCTAGAAAAAGCAAAGAAACCAAGGATAAACAAGTTTAGAGAGCCAAGGAGGAAGCCAAGGAAGCAGAGAAACCCTAAGTGCCAAAGAAGTTGCAGAGCAACGGTTGAGAGAAGAACAAAATGAAATGAACTAAGTTTAGGGTTTCTCAACCTTTTTTGTCTGAAGCTTCTTTCTTTTTTTTGATTTATTTTGACTTCTCAAATGATCATTACATTATCCAAATACTAATCAGGGTCAAAAACCTTAAGTCATGAAGTTTCTTAACATCATTGTAAGAAGTGGCTGACATAGAAGGTATATCTTGCATATTTTTTGAAGTCAAAAAGTGGTCGATAGCTATATGGTAAGTATTATACCTTATAAACATTCAACATTACTTATTGCCTCATGGTCGAAGGGTTCAAACTATTAGATGGTCAAGATTCTTATTTTTTTCGCAATCAAGTTCCTTATAAAAGAATCATACATGTGAGGTAACCAAATATGGTCAAAGAGAGTATTCCTTATGCCTTGAAGAGTCATCATGCGAGGTCAAATTCAAAGAGATGCATGGAGACAAAATAGGTTAACAAGGTGGCAAAGAAGGTGGCAGTGTATTATTGTTTTTTGCATGAAGGAGATATGAAGAGGAAGAGGCATTATATTTTGCATAATGATACATGTGGCAAAGTGGTAGGGTGACTTAGGGTTTTTATCTTACATGGTGAAGATATATGGCAGTAAGGCCATTTTGCATTGTAATTGGAGAGATAAGGAGATTTATTCTTTTCATGCATGATTTTACAAACAAATCAAATGTAAATAAATAATAACATAATATTCTTCAAATTACTTTATTATTTTTGACAAATTGTAAAATTAGAAATAGTACAAGTTGTAACTAATAATATAGTAATTATTTTAATTACTTTATTATTTACTCACAATCAATTTAACAAATGCAAAATCATGCAAATTGATGAGTTGAGTTAACTAGTCCATCTAGGGGAGTTTTGCATGATTTGAGGAGTTTTTTGGGGGTTCTTGGTCGAGCACATGGAGAGGTCCAAATTTGAGCTATTTTTGCTCGATTTGTGGCAGTTTGAGCCCTTATTTTTAGGGATTTTTGAGTTTGCTCATGGATCACTTTGGAGAGCTTATTTTTAGAGGTAGTTAGCTGCAGTTATTTTTTGCATGCCTCTTAGTGAGAGGAAGCTATATATTGTAAACCAAAACTTTATTTTTCTAGTTCTTGCCTTTTTGCTCTTTTACACTTTGAGAGAGAAGAAGGTTTTGTAGCTCATCTTTGACAGTTTTATAGAGATTACAACATGTTACAGGTTCCATTTTTGTCTCTCTTGCAATATTTCCTTTATTTTTTGGAATCAAGTAGTTGCCTTTCCATTTAATACTAATTGTATGAGGTGATTTGATGAAGTTTTACTGTGTTTAATTATGAAAACCTTTAAACCTAGTGTCTCATTCTTACTTACATTATTAAGCATAGTGATATTATAGGTCTTAGGTTGTGTTATAGAAAATAGTTCTTTTATGTTGTGAAAAGTCATTTTCCTTCATAAGGAGTTAATTTTCTAGCCTTCCTCAGAAATACTTTTTGTGATATTTATGCCAAGATTGGATTGTGTGGGTCAGATTTCTGAATTCTATTGTGAACCAGATTGCAAACTTTCCATCCTTACTAGGTGCATCACCAAATTTTACAATTTTATTTCCTTATTGTTTCCTTCTTACCCTTTTCCAAAATAGAAAATCATAGTTTCAAAAATAGAATATTTTAAGGGAACCAGCCCATAATCTAGAGGTTCAAACTCACTATAGGTCACCCACAGCCTGAGTTTGTCCCCATGTTTCAAAGGATTGCAGAGTGTCACAACTTTGTATAAGGGTGCAATCCTCATCAACAACAGTTTTTGGCACACCCGGTGGGACTCTTGAACTGATTTTTAGTTCAATAGAACTTATTTTTTTGCTAGTTTGGTATAAACAACAAAAATTTCTACCTTTTAGAGGTTTATTTTTAAGCACCTAGCGACTCTAATACTTTAGTTTTATAGATCAGATCTTATAGCTTATGAAAAATATCAAACAAGGTCAAATAAAGATTCTAAGAAGATGCATATTTAGTTATCTCCACCAAAAAGGAGAATAAAAGCAGATAAAGTGATCAAAACAATAGTCTCAACAGTTGTTTCAGATCTACCAAGTACACATCTAGAGTTTTCTTCTCACCAAAATCCATTATTTGCAAGTTCATCATCAGGATTTCATAGTTCTCCACCAATAAGCCCAAGAGAGCAGATTCCTATTTTCGAAGAGGAACTTCTTCTTTTCGAGCTTGTAGATGAAGAACCTATGTTACAAGAAATATTTGAAGTAATTCCAATCCAAGTACTAGCTCAAATACCATCTACTCCAATGTCTCTACTTGGTGCAGGAGCACCCGCACATGATCAGGATATAGGTCCGCATGATGACATACATGATCAGGATATAGGTCCGCATGATGACATACATGATCAGGATGTAGGATAGTTATCATCATGCTGACGGGATAATCTATTTTTAGTATGTTTGACTTATCATGTAATAAGGTCCACTGTGACCGATGCTATGTAATAGTTCAACATAGGAGTATGTGTAGGCAATTAGAGATCGGGATAAGGTTATCTGAGCTGTCCTCTCTCCCAGCCGCTTGGAAGCTCCCAGCCGCTGGGAAGTGATGTTAGTAGTACTCGAAGGATTTGTTATATATACCTTCGATCTGTAGGGTTTAGACATATAGTTTTTGATATAGTCTTTGATATTGGTGTACTGGTGTTGAGTTGAGATTCAGGAGAGCAGTTCAGACATTGTGAAACTGTATTCAGGACATTGAATTTCAATTGAATAAGATCTCGTCTTTTGCATTATCTGTTTGCATCTGTGTTGATTTCCTTTCCGTTTTGCAAGCTAATGACCTCTTTCAACCCTTCCACCGGTTGATCCTGCAAATCGGTGGAATGGTCCTGTATCATAGCTTAGATTGCATTTGTGTTTTCTGTTTATGCATTGCATTGTTCAGGAGATCTGTTAGAAGCATGCTGTAAATCAGCCTAGCATCCTCATGTGCTAGGTCTAGAAGATAAACTGTTAGATTTTGGTTTGGAGGTGATCCGGCCCGATCGTCACATGATCTTTGTGAAATTATGGGGTTGTGAGTGTTTTCATGCAGTGGAAGGATACACAGGAGTCTGCATGTGCGTTTCCAGTCAGAACGAGCCGCAACATCATCTGCGAATCCATCGCCATCAGGATCGGGTCATGAAGTTGTTGAAATTTGCATGTTGCAGGTGCATCATGATGTTTTGAGTTGGATATATACTCAGTGTATATACCGCAGTCAGGATCATCTCTCGGGGAAGGTCATCATCCGCATATCGCTAACGGATGCGGGTGTGAAAGTTGAGTTTTTTGGCTAAGTGTTGAAGAGTTCATCAGGATGATGTGTGACGTCATCGTCATCAGGATATGACGTCATCGTCATCAGGATATTCAGAGATCCCTCTATGCGAGTTTATCCTGTTGTCGCTAAGTGGAAAGGTATCGGCGTAGGCAGGAAGTTGTATCAGCATCATCAGGAGGTTTCGAGGAACCGGATGTTTAATATCATGATGCTGTTGCTTGTATCGTCGGGCAGTGAAGCATCGAAGGCAAGTTGTTGAAGTGGAACGTCATCAGGATATTTGGATATCCTGCTGACGAAGGTGATATTGAATATCATGATGATGCCGCTTGGGTTTGGCGCCCGATGAACAGTGCAACCGGAGGATGTTTGCGCCTGTTGATTATCATGATGATGATGATAGGCGACAGTCGAAGGAGGTAAATAGTAGTCGACAGGAGGATATTTGCGATCATCAGAAAGATGATGATGCTGTTGAAATATGATGATGCAGTTGGTGTTGTTAGGAAATATGATGATGAGGTTCAGCCGATAGAGAAGTTTATCATGCTGTTTGTTTTGTTGGCAGCTCCTTCCTGTTAGGTTGCATCCGTTGCGTTTCACTCTGCATCACTACTCAGAGGAGGAGGAGGTGGAGGGCCTATTCCACCTCCTAGAGGTGGAGTAGGAGGAATACCGCCTCCCGGTGGAGGAGGAGGTGGAGGAGGTGGAGGTGGAAGAAACCCACCACCACCTCAAAATCAACCTTTCGTTACATTTATTGGAGGTAGCCCTTTGAATCTAAATCAACATGATGACATACCGATGGCTACAAATTGAAGAGTTTACCAAGTTTCATAGGAGAAGATGGGACTACACCTATTAAGCATATTAGAGATGTGGCTTCTTTGTGTTTTGTTTATCACATTACCGAGGAGAACATAACAATCAAGTTATTGACAGCATCACTAAAAGGTAAAGCTCTTCAATGGTTTAGAGGCTTAAGAGTCAATTCAATTAGATCTTGGGATGAATTAGGCATTGATTTGAATAGGCAATTTTAGGATAAATTTGATCATTTATCATTAGTTGAACAAATGACCACTATTAAGAGAGCTCCACAAGAGCAAATGTTAGATTTTAATTTCAGATTTTAGAAAACGTGGAATAGAATTCCTGAAATAGTGAAACCCTCACCAAAACATGTTTTTTTATATTATTTGAGGGCATTAAATTCTGATATTTCTATTATGATACAATCTATGGGTGTGGCAACCTTACCAGCTGCTTTTGATATTGCAATAAGAGCAAAAAATAGTTTAATACAGGCTGGTAAAATAGCACGTAGGCCACCAATCCCAATTTTCCCAGATATACAACCTTTAATTCTAATTTCAACCCCACATATTTCACCAATACCATCTTTTGGTTATCAAGCAAATGCAAAAAATAGTGCAGATCCCATTCATTATGAGTTTCAAGAGTTGAAATAAAACCAACAAAGTATAGCAAAAATATTGCAGACTGTAAGCAATGATCTAGTAAGTCTGAAAATTCAAGCAAATCAGAATAACAGGCCTTACCAAGTCCCATACCAAGCAAATAGACTTGGTTATCAGGCAGATTATCAGGGTCAAAGGAGAAATTACAACAATAGACCAAATCAGCAATATAATCCAAATGTTGTTAGTACATCAAAAGAAATAGTGCCTATACAGAATGAAATGGTTCAAGATTATACATGGTATTACCCATGTAATCAACCTCATAACCAGGCCACTTGCCCAAATGGGATAGTAGGTCAAGCTTTAATGGTACATAATAACTATGCTGCTGCTGAAAATTTAGTAGGTGATGCGAATAACTAGCTGGATACTCAGACTTAGTATGTTTATCCTGATATAGCTTTGATGAATTGGCAGGCTAATGAATATTATGGTGTAAATCAATTACCAGGTCAAAAATAGTCTTTAACTAATATTGCAACAAACACAAGATCAAAAAAGAGAGTTGTTGACTTGCAATAACAAGCTGGAACTGCAAATCAGCAAGTTGATATTGGTAAACAGGAAGCCAGAAATGTACAACAACAAGTTGATAAAGGTAAAAGTATAGTTTCTACAAGCTAGCAAGGGCATAATCAAGCTTCTACATCTAATGATCTGCATGTTTTGTCAAGAGGATAACCAACTGTAGAAAAAAGACAGCCAAAAACAAATAAACAACCAATCAGAGACCAACCAGAGGTTACTGTCCCAAAAATATAGCAAAAGGTTAGTTGTCATGTTTTCAATATTTTGGATCATATGAAAAAGGCAACAGTAAGCATGTCTATTTTAGATGCTTTATATATTCTAGGACAAAAGGATTTATTACAAGATGCATTATCTTAGTTGTCTTTGCCAAATGAAGTACATAAATCACATCAACCTCAAGTTATGTTTAAAAATGAGGCAGAAAAAAAGAGTAGAACAGCCTAAACCAGTAGGCAAACCTCCACCATTCTATGTCACTCTGATTGTAGGTGACCATTTATTATGTATTTGCATGATAGACTCAAGAGCCAGCAGCTCGGTTATGCCAAAATAGCTAGCTGATAAGTTAGGCTTGAAATATGAACCTATTGTTAGGGGTGTTGTACAAATGGATAGAACTGAGGTCAATATAGTTGGAATGTTAAAAAATTTAGGCCTTACTTTGCATGCCTATCCAAACTTTGTTATATATCAAGATATTTATGTCATTGATCTACCACCTACCTTTGCTATTTGCTTATCCACAGATTTTACAACAAGGTTAGGAGGTTATTTGTCTTCTAATTAGATGCATTTGTTCTTCAAAACTAGATATGGAACCAAGGTTACAATCAAATATGAGCCATTAGCCAAAGATCACCTTGAACCTTATACACCCAGTTCAATAAATGCCAACCTTTCCATTTTTGAGCAAGAAGATCTGATTCTTGTTCAAGACCCAAGTACACCATTAGAGGGAATTCCCGATTTGGTTTTAGACCAGTGGGTAGTAGAAAACCATGAAATATATCCATTTGAGCAGATGGATGAGATAGGCCTTGGTGTGTATATGATCCAGGAGAAAAATACAGTCATTCCAAATTTGATTAAAGGAGAAAAACAATAAGCTATTGAAAATGAAAATGATGTTTGGGAACTTTATTTTGATGGTTTTAGAAGCAAGATTGGTGCTGGAGGAGGGGCTATTTTAGTTTCTCCAACAGGTGAGAAATACTATTCATCTTTCAGATTTGCTTTCATCTATTCTAACAACTCAGTTGAGTATGAAGCTTTAGTTCATGGACTAGAATGGGTAAGGAAAAGAAAAATCAAATGTTTAAAGGTCTTTCAAGACAGTGAATTAGTTGTTAAACAAGTCAGAAACATTGCTGTTACAAAGAATGACTTGCTGAAATTATATAAGCATAGAGTTTGGGACATGATAGAAGAATTTGATGCATTTAATCTGATATTTGTATCTAGAACTGATAATAAACAGGCTGACAAGCTAGCTACTATAGGAACTGAATATGATATTCCTGCAGAAATGAAGAATATTCATTCTCCTTTATATGTCAAGGTTGTTGTAAGACCATCAGTCCCAGATAATAATATCAGCTGGCAAATGTTTGACAATGATGAACAGATTGTAAATTTCTTAATGGAAGAGGCCGAATTTTCTACAGGTAATCAGCAAAAATTTATGCAGCAATATGATGATCAAATACTTCAATTAAGATCAAACAAGATACCTAAGGACTTAGTGACCTTAGAATCAATCTTTAATACTAATGATCAAGTAAGAAAGGATAAGGCTAGTTTGTTAGTAAAATAGGAACACTATGAACCTATTGAGATCTTTAAAGGGAAGTTACTCAAGCTTGGAAAGATATGTACAAAGGAAGAACATCGAGCATTCATCTAGCTTGGTCAAGAGTTTAGTGATATATTTGCATGGGAATATGGAGATCTAAAAGGTTTCAACCCAGAGTTGATTCAGCATACATTTGATCTTGAACCCAAGGCAAAATCTGTCAGACAGAAATAAAGGCCACTAAGCCCAAAGCTAGAAGTTCTTATGAAGACTGAACTCATTAAACTCATTAAAGGTAATATCATTTTTCCTATCAAACATACTTCATGGGTTTCTAACTTGGTTCCTGTCAGAAAAAAAGAATGGAGAAATTAGATTATATGTTGATTTCTATGATTTAAACAGAGCATCTTTAAAGGATCATTATCCTTTACCATCTATGGAATAGATATTACAGGTTGTTTCTGGATAAGAAAGATTCTCTTTGTTGGATGGTTATTCAGGTTATAACCAAATTCTTGTAAAGGAGGAAGATCAATAAAAGACAACTTTTACCATAAAATGGGGCACACTAGCATACAGAAAGATGTCATTTGGCTTATCAAATGCAGGAGCAACATTTCTAAGAGAAATGGTGATGCAGAGGCACCCACACTATAACCATAACATACAGCATGGACGTCTGCAGCCCATCATCATCATCATCATCATCACCATCATCATCATATTTTGCTTAACACTGTCAGCATCATCATATTTCCTGCGTCGACTGATATCCTCCTGATGACAAGCCTCGCCCGTTCGCATGTCAACAGCATCACCTTATTCGATTATCGACAGCATCAACATGTTCGACCAGCGCGAACATCCTCCTGACGTCCACTGTTCACTTCAGCGACAACTTCCATCTTCACTATCTTCAGCATCATGATATTCAACATCATGATAATCAACAGGATAAAGAACATCCGGTTCCCTCCATTTATCCTGATGATGACGAACCTTAACTCCTCGCACCTTCCCTTTGATGCTGACGTCACCCGATATCCTGATGACGTATATCCTGATGACGATGACGTCACCCGCAGCTCCTCAATATCCTGCTGCTCCGAAATATCCTGATGACGTATATCCTGATGATGATGACGTCATATCCTACTGTTGGCCAAACTTAGCTTTTTTTCGGCCCACGATCAACCTGATCTTCAACCTGATGCCGATACGCTCCTCCTTGGCTACTCCTGATGATGATCACCCTGACACACATTCACTTCATGCACTCAACTGCATCATGCCGATCTCCTCTTACGCGGATGATGATGCCCGAAGCGACTGCAGGATATACGTAGAAATATCCTGATGATGCCGTTTTGACGACTTTTCAACCTTAGCAGATTTTCACTATTCTGATCCACCGAACCTCCTGGGATGACTCGATCCACTTCCAGGGTGATCTTCCAGACTCTATCAGCTCGACCTAGCACATGCCCATGCTAGGGTCTTCAACATCTCTCGACGGCGATCCTGCACACCTGCATGCAAACAAACAAACTAACACCTACCCTACTGTACATAACCATTCCACCGATCAGACAAATCAACCGGTGGAATGGATCAGTGAATCCATGAAAACCACCCAGATGCAGTAAATCGATTAAACAATAGAGACCAAACAGAAATTGAACAGAACAGGATCTCTTATTCGATTTCAAAAGATGCTATTACAATATTTAGTCTCTCCTCTCGCAAAGTCTGATCGATGATCTATGCAATATCAACCGATCCTCATGCTTAAATAGATTTTCCTACGAGTACTACTGACCCGACTCCAAGTGGCTGGGAACTCTCCAGGCGGCTGGGAGGTCCAACCGAACATACATCATGACAACTGTCCTAACAAACTGGCTAAAAATAGCAAAGCATGGTCAGCATGATCTTATCATGATCAGCATGACCTTATTACATGCAGTTGGTCTTATCAGACCTTCTTGGAAACATAAACAAGACCTAAAACAACTAACTGCCTCATGAAGGCCAGCTGTCAGGTAGGTGCTCCTGCACCATACTCCCCAACAGAAAAGAACTCATGTCCCATGAGTTTAGTATGTGGAAGTCCTCCACCTTTACACCTTGCCTTTGCAATATTCTGACATGTTCCAGCTTTGTCCTCTGCTGGCTCTTGGCTGCTCCAAGTCTTCTGTACTGTAACTTGCTTTCTGGCAAGTAAATCCTCATGCCTGTCAATGTAGGCCTTTCTCAGGTTGTCTTTGTGTTTGTCAGATTGTTTGACCAGAACCTCTGTCTGAACTACCTCTTGAACATCTAAAATGTTCAACTCTATCTTCCTGTCAACCTTTATAGGACAAACAATAGTCCCAACTATGACAACATCCTTGTCATTCCTCTCAACTGGTTGCTATGTGTAAACCTATTTCTGCACCTGCTGCTGACCTCTGTCAGTCACAACTAAAACTTTCTTCAACCTGTTGTCCTGAACAACTCCTTTTCCTGCAGTGTCCTTAACTGTCTTTATGCCTGCTCCTGTAGGCATCTGCACATACTCTTTCTTTCCTATTAGAATGATTTTGGCTGCCCCTTGTGCTGCAGCATCTGCCTGTAATGGCATCAACTTCATAGTCTTCCCATCTTTCTTGATGGTGTAGGTATTAGCGTACCCATCATACAGTACCCTTCTGTCAAATTGCCATGGTCTACCCAACAGTAGATGACAACATTCCATGGGCAAAATATCACACAAAATTCTATCCTGATATGCTCCAATCTGAAAATCCACATATGCCTGTTCAGAGACAAAAAGTGATTGACTATCACTCACCCAAGATGCCTTGTAAGGGTGCTGATGTGGAATCCTTTCCAAATTCAGTTTATCCACCATCTCCTAAGATACCATGTTGTCTGTTGAACCAGTATCAATGACAACCTTACATACTTTACCTTTGCTCTTGCATATGGTCTTGAAAAGAGCTCTTCTTTGTGGGGATTCTTTGTCAGGTACCTTCATGGTAGTCACTGTTCTTCTCATCATCAGAGACTCTCCACTCTCTGGGTATGCATAGTTATCAGGCTCCTTATCTTTTTGATAAATGTTTGAACTCTGCACACTTTGCTCTACTGTCTCTTCCTGTACCAATTGTACCCTCTTGTCATTAGTTCTATCATTTCTGGATGATGAACCTTTGTTTTCTGGACATTTAAAGGATGGATGACCAAACTCTCCACAGGTGTAACACTTTCCTGAGAATGTAGTAGAACCTCTACCACCTCCAAATCTGCCTCTATTACCTTTCCATCCACCTCTGAAATCAGACTGTCCCTGTCCTTTACCAGTGTCTTCTTGACCCTCATTGGTTTGCTTTTGTGTAGGGGCTGCTCCTCTTCCCCTCATATGGTTTCCTCTTCCTCTCATGGACTCATCATGTCCTCTATTCATCTTTTCTTCAATTCTGATTGCCATTTGATAACAATCCTCCACATTCTTAGGGTTAGCTAAAACTAACTCATCCTGTATGTTAAATCTCAAACCAGCCAAGTACCTAGCCACCTTTTCTACCTCATTCTCATGATGACCAGATCTCATACTCAACTTATAAAACTCTTCTGTATAGGCCTTCACATCCCTTTCCTTCTGCTTTAAAAATTGCAGTTTCTTAAACATCTGGATTTCATAATCCCTTGGCAAGAATTTACCTTTGATCCTTGCTACCATCTTATCCCATGAAGTGATCTTTGACTTCCCTTGTTTCCTTCTCTCAGATTGTACATAATCCCACCATACCAAAGCATGACCTCCTAACTTGGTCTTTGCAATCTTTACCTTCTGATCCTCAGCAACATCTTCACATTCAAAGTGATTATCAAGTGCAGCAATCCAATCCAGTAACTCATCTTCATTCAAACTTCCAGTATATTTGGAAACATCAACCTTTACCTTAGGTTTATCACTCTACACTGCCTTTAACAGTTTTGCAAATTTCTGGTCTTCAGCATCCAGATCGTCAGCTACCTCTTCATACTCTTCAACAGTATCTTCATCTTCTTCAGACTCACTGTCTGCCACTTCCCTCTTTTTGTTCTTTTCCAGGGCTGTAAGCCTGGCTTGAAGTGCTTCAGCAAGCTCCTTCATCTTCCTCATCTCTCTAGCATGTTTCTCCTTCATCTCCTGCAATTCCCTTGCAGTACCACTACCTTTTGGAGGCATTTTGTCAACCTCTAAATCAACACAACACACAATCAACTCTACTTCTGCCCTTTCGGTGACAGAATCAACACACAACAGCCCAGATGTTTTGCTGAGCTCTGATACCACTATGATGCAGAGGCACCCACACTATAACCATAACATACAGCATGGACGTCTGCAGCCCATCATCATCATCATCATCATCACCATCATCATCATATTTTGCTTAACACTGTCAGCATCATCATATTTCCTGCGCCAACCGATATCCTCCTGATGACAAGCCTCGCCCGTTCGCATGTCAACAGCATCACCTTATTCGATTATCGACAGCATCAGCATGTTCGACCAGCGCGAACATCCTCCTGACGTCCACTGTTCACTTCAGCGACAACTTCCATCTTCACTATCTTCAGCATCATGATATTCAACATCATGATAATCAACAGGATAAAGAACATCCGGTTCCCTCCATTTATCCTGATAATGACGAACCTTAACTCCTCGCACCTTCCCTTTGATGCTGACGTCACCCGATATCCTGATGACGTATATCCTGATGACGATGACGTCATATCCTGCTGTTGGCCAAACTTAGCTTTTTTTCGGCCCACGATCAACCTGATCTTCAACCTGATGCCGATACGCTCCTCCTCGGCTACTCCTGATGATGATCACCCCGATGCACATTCACTTCATGCACTCAACTGCATCATGCCGATCTCCTCTTACGCGGATGATGATGCCCGAACCGACTGTAGGATATACACAGAAATATCCTGATGATGCCGTTTTGATGACTTTTCAACCTTAGCGGATTTTCACTGTTCTGATCCGCCGAACCTCCTGGGATGACTCGATCCACTTCCAGGGTGATCTTCCAGACTCTATCAGCTCGACCTAGCACATGCCCATGCTAGGGTCTTCAACATCTCTCGACGGCGATCCTGCACACCTGCATGCAAACAAACAAACTAACACCTACCCTACTGTACATAACCATTCCACCGATCAGACAAATCAACCGGTGGAATGGATCAGTGAATCCATGAAAACCACCCAGATGCAGTAAATCGATTAAACAATAGAGACCAAACAGAAATTGAACAGAACAGGATCTCTTATTCGATTTCAAAAGATGCTATTACAATATTCAGTCTCTCCTCTCGCAAAGTCTAATCGATGATCTATGCAATATCAACCGATCCTCATGCTTAAATAGATTTTCCTACGAGTACTACTGACCCGACTCCAAGCGGCTGGGAACTCTCCAGGCGGCTGGGAGGTCCAACCGAACATACATCATGACAACTGTCCTAACAAACTGGCTAAAAATAGCAAAGCATGGTCAGCATGATCTTATCATGATCAGCATGACCTTATTACATGCAGTTGGTCTTATCAGACCTTCTTGGAAACATAAACAAGACCTAAAACAACTAACTGCCTCATGAAGGCCAGCTGTCAGGTAGGTGCTCCTGCACCAAATGGACATGGCCTTTCAAGGTCTGATTAATAAGTTTGTGCTTGTATACTTAGATGATGTGACTACTTTTTCTAAAAAAGTTGAAGAGCATTTTCATCATTTAAGACTAATTTTTGAGAGATGTAGAGAGTTTGGGATATCACTTAACCCAAAGAAGAGTATTTTTTCTATTCATGAAGGTAAACTATTAGGACACATAGTGTCTAAAGATGGGATATCAATTGATCCTGAAAGGATCACTACAATATTAGCATTACCTCTTCCTGCACACAAGAAAGGCTTACAGAGCTTTCTAGGAAGAATTAACTTTGTAAGAAGGTTTATTCCTAACATAGCAGCACTTTTACAACCTCTAATAGTAATGCTGAAGAAGAATATTCCTTTCAGATGGACCAAGGAAGGAAAACAGAGCTTTGAAGAGATAAAGGAGGCACTTGTTGCTACTCCAACTTTGATAAATCCAAATTTTGATAAAGACTTCATTTTATATGCATTTGACAGTTTTGATACTATATCATCTATGCTTTGTCAGTAGAATGATGAAGGATTGGAACAACCTGTGGCATTTTTCAACCAAGTTCTGCATGACTATGAGGTAAGATATTCTTTTGTTGAAAAGCATGTATTGGCTGTTATCAAGAGCCTAAAGAAGTTTAAACATATGCTTTCAAATAATAGAATTCAGTTAATGGTTGCCCATCCTACAGTGAAAGAATTCTTGCTTAGTAAGGATTTAAGTGATAAGAGAGCAGGGTGGATAACAAATGTTATGGAGTATGACATCCAAATTAAAGTTACCAAGCTGGTCTGAGGCAAAGGACTATGTGAACAGCTTGCAGATCATGAAAAATACAGCAAGGAACTTGAAGGAGAACCTGAGATAGTGCTATAGAATGGTGAAGCAGCTACTATCCCAAATTCCCCTACAAGTTGGGTGCATGATATGATCCATTATCTACACACTGGTGATTATCCTCAAGGCCTAGACAGATCTAAGAGAAGATATTACAGATTGTAGGCAATTCCCTATGCTGTGATTGATGGAATCTTATACAAAAGGGACTTTACTAATGTTTTACTAAGGTGTGTGCAACCAGATCAGATTCAAAAGATTCTAGAGAAATTTTATGATTGACCTTCTAGAGGTCATTTTGCAGCTAGAACAACAGCTCTAAAAATTATGAGAGCTGGTTACTATTGGCCTGACATGTTCAAGGATGCACATGAATGGGTAAAGAAATGTTTAAAATGTTCAGTTTTTGCAGGTAAACAAAGACTTGCAGCCATGCCTCTACATCCAATTCAAGTGGAGCAGCCATTTGGCAAGTGGGGATTAGACTTTATTGGTCTTATTAATCCACCTTCCAACCAAGGACACAAGTGGTTTTTGACTGCTACTGATTATTTCACTAAATGGACTGAAGAAGTTGCCTTGAAAGAAGTTAATGAAACATCAGTCCTAAATTTTTATCAAGATCTAGTGTCCAGGTTTGGTACTCCTGACTCTATTATTTCAGATAATGCTTTAACATTTATTGGATTAAGAGTATCTGATTGGTTTGTCAAAAATAACATATTTCTGAATACTTCATCAAATTATTACCCTTAAGGTAATGGACAGGCTAAATCAACTAACAAAAATCTGATTAAAATCATAAAGAAATTAGTTGATGAAAATCAAAGGTCTTGGCATGATAAGTTAAAGTTAGCCTTATGGACTGATAGAATTACACCTAAAAGAGCAACAGGTAATTCACCCTATGTGCTTACATATGGAAAAGAAGCCAAGTTACTAGTATTAGTAGAGTTACCAACTCCTAGTTACATCAAAGAGCTAGAGTTACTTGAAGAATAGACAATGGAAGTCAGGCTTGCATAGCTGATAGAACTTGAAGAAATCAGAAAAGAGGCCTTGGAAACATTGGAAATACACCAGGCCCAAATGAAAAGAACATTTGATAAAAGAGCAGTCCCAAGAGTCTTTAAAGAAGGAGATCTGGTTTTCAGATGGAATGAGTTAAAGAGTAGACCTGGTCAACATACAAAGTTTGATGCAATGTGGGATGGACCATACATAATAACAAGATACAAGAAATACAATGCATTCCAGCTTGTTAAGTTAGATGGAGAGGTGTTGCCAATCTTAGTTAATGGGATTCACCTCAAGTTATGCTATTAGAGACACAACCTTATGCTGTAAATAAGTGCTTTTGCAAATTTAGTTCAGTTATTGTTTATTTTCCAAGAAGTGTTGTTGCACATGTTTCTGGCTTTGTTTTAAGCAATTCAGTTAGTTTTAGCTTTCAATTTTGTTCTTGCTATAGTGGTTTAGTCAGTTTTGAGTTACATAAAAAGACTCCATGCCCAATGGAATTGCAAGGATACTGGTTCTAAGTTGTTTAGCAAGCAAACACCCCTGAGAGGTCGCCAGAAATGTTACTAAATTTTATTCACACTAAATTTAGTTAGACCTAAGTGCAGTTGTTTCAGGAAGAATAAAAGAAAGCTTTTAAGCTATTGCATTTAATGAACAGTTGATGTCTTGACAAAGTAGAGATAGATATTCAGTTGTCGGGATAACCCATCAGTCCAATTAGGACTGATGAATCATCATGACAAGTGAATCATGATGTCAAGGAATCAATCATTCAAGAAATATAGTTGATCTACCATAGTGTTATCTTCCAGGAGTTATAAGAAAGATTGATTATTTACTTGATCATATTTGAAAGAAAGAGAGAAAGGTATTTATTCAAACTGCTATTTCATGTCATATTTGGAGCATACAATTCAGTATCTGTTACCTTATCCTATGCATTGATTGAAAAATAAATATACATACATCAAATGCATTAGATAAATTAACTGATCGTGTTTAATAGAAGTGTTCAAATGTGTCCCACACAAGCCGTGGGAGTAACTAAACTAAGCAATGCAGACATTTGCAAGTTATACATCTGATGATAAAAGAAATAAGGAAGAACACATGATAAAATTAAATATCCATCATTGCCTAAGCAAGGAGGTTGTTGAGTAGTTGGATAATTGATCTTCAGTCCTCATCTTCAGCTCTAGTTGTATCAGTTGAACCTGCAAAAAATTGAGGAAAGTCCCATAAGAGCTCTGAATATTTAATGTTATCATATGCTTTTATCAGTAGACATATCAACTTATCACATCATGCATTTCTTATGAAAGATCAAATTATACATGTGCTATAAACTAGAATATCATGAAGAGGATCAATCAATACCATCAGGTATGTTTTTATGTTAACTTGTTTGTTCACTATGCAGGTATAGGAAAAGTAATGTTGCTGATTTAAAGATAAATAAAAATGTGGAGAAAATGTGGCTCCCATAAGGGTTGAGCCCAACATGTTTCTTTATTCATTTAAAAAGGAATATCAGAAAAAGACAGCATGCATCATTCAAAGTACATCATGCATCATTTAATCAACTTATAGCGAAAGTGTGTCATCATGAAATTATTTGTACTTGGTAGAAGAAAATTAGATAAAGACACATATGCCAATCAAGTCTCATATGCATATTAGATAGAAAGAATAGGCTACATGAGCCATCTTAAAGTACAACAGGTATTTATTTCATCTCAAAGTGATTAAGTATCATGAACAAATGATAAATGCAGCTACAATGAGAAGATATGCTACAATAGTGTTCATTGTTCATACATATGATGTTATAGTTGAAGACAAGTCACAAAATCACACTTATGTACATGTCATTGAGATTATCAGTCATATAAGTGTGTACATTGCTACCTAATGAAGTTAAGGTTACATAATAATGCTTACAGGAGACAGAATTTGTGTATCATTGACATGAGTTACGTGATATAAACATGAAAAGCATTATATGATTATGATTAGAAGGATAATTTAAAATGATCAGATACAGGTGTTCATAGAGATCAAGTGTAGGTACCATTATCTCTGACAGAATGGTAAAAACCTCTACAAATATCTGATACACAAGAGAGATCAAAACAACAAGGCAGTAATACCTCTGACTGGTGGCAGTCAAGTATTTCTTATTCATACTTTATAACTGCTAATTGTTACAATGATGAAAGTGAAATAGTAGAAGACTCATGATATGCTATATGCTATAGTGGTATTGTTGACAGAGATACAAGACAAGTATTCATTATTCATATATCATTGTTTCTGATTGATATAGTTATGATAGGCATATGCCATGATGAAGAACAGGTAAAGAATTAATGACAAGTTAGACATGCTACAGAAAACAATCAAAATGCTAAAGTAAATGTGAAAGAGAAGCATGATGAAGATTACCTGATAGTTGACCAGTCAATACAAAATGACATGCCAAGTTAAAATTCCATGCTCAGAAAATATATTCATGTATACAATATTGTTTCAATATCTCTTCACAGAAAAAGAATTCATATTGTTGCTCAGAGTATAGAAATGACATTAAATATCAATCGAGAAGTGTCCAGAGATAGTCAAAGAAGCTACAGGTTTAAAAGATTAAGTCTCAAAGATGAAAAAAAATATTTCTGTATTATAAAAGTTAAAACCCTAGTTCCAGTTTTCTGAACAGAGTCTTGTTTTCATGCACATAAATGAAGGAGAATGCTTAGAAAAGACAATAAATACCATGAATGTTGTAGTGGAACTTCTTAAAATGTAAACACTTGAAGAGCGTTTGAAACCCTAACACATTTCTTGCATATAGTGAAAAGAATCAGCACAAGGTATTTGTTTACCATGGCCATGAAGAGGAAATGAGTTTTTATGCCTGAAAGAAGATGCCCTCATGTAAAATCAAAACCCTCATTTTCATGAAACCCTAAGTTTCCATCTTATGTGCAGAGTGAAAGGAGAAGTTACAGAGAAGTAGTTTTAAATCATAGTCATGCCTGAATGAGTGTTTTTCTAAGATACCCATATGTTTTTTTTTGTGAAACCCTAACATAATTTTTACAGTTTCAAGAAAACAATGGTGTTACAGTTGGTCGTGCCTAAAAATGGCAAGTATTATGCATTTCAAAGTGAAACCCTTGTTACAGGTTAGAAACCCCTTTCTTCATTTTTGCAGTGACAGAGTAAAAAAAAGAGTTCAGTAATGTATTTTAGTAATTGTCGTGGGTAAAGAGGTAGTCTCCTAGAAAAGATTCAAAGAAGCCATCATTTCATTTAAACTGAAAGCCCTTCAATGTTTCATGTTAGAAAATCAAAATAAATACTACAGAGAGTGACAAATGGCTGTGGCCATACCAAAAAGATAGAAAGAATGAATACCCAAATGAAAATATTGAAACCCTTTCTCCTTTTTGCATATACAAGAATAGTCATGTACTTACGGAAAAGAGGAAGAAGAGTTTACCTTCAAAATGTAGAGAATAAAGCATGTAATGGCCATGGCCTCTTTATAAGCTTTTCCTTGTATTATTTTTGTCACATTTTGCAAAAAGAACACATAGAGGACAAAAGGTTTGGTTAAAAGAGTTATAGAAAGAGCAAGAGATAGTATATATGGCCGTGGCCATTTTTAAAGAAACCATGGAAGTGAAGAAATGCCAGTCAAAAGAAAAACTGCCATGCTCATCATTATCTGCAACCTTTTCCATTCTAGAAAAAGCAAAGAAACTGAGGAGAAATGAGTTCACAGAGCCAAGGAGGAAGCCAAGGAAGCAGAGAAACCCTAGGTGCCAAAGAAGTTATAGAGCGGCAATCGAGAGAAGAACAAAACGAAATGAACTAAGTTTAGGTTTCTCAACCTTTTTTGTCCAAAGCTTCTTTCTTTTTTGTGATTTCTTTTGACTTCTCAAATGATCATTACATTATCCAAATACTTATCAGGGTCAAAAACCTTAAGTCATGAAGTTTCCTAACATCATTGTAAGAAGTGGCCAACATAGAAGGTATATATTGCATATTTGTTTAAGTCAAAAAGTGATCGATAGCCATATGGTAAGTATTATACCTTATAAACATTCAACATTACTTATTACCTCATGGCCAAATACCATATGGTCGAAGGGTTCAAACTATTACATGGTCAAGATTCTTATTTTTTTTGCAATCAAGTTCCTTATAAAAGAATCATAGATGTGAGGTAACCAAATATGGTCAAAGAGAGTATTCCTTATGCCTTGAAGAGTCATCATTCGAGGTCAAAGTCAAAGAGATGCATGAAGACAAAATAGGTTTACAAGGTGGCAGATAAGGTGGTTGTGTATTATTGTTTTTTCCATTAAGGAGATATGAAGAGGAAGAGGCATTATATTTTGCATAATGATACATGTGGCAAAGTGGTAGGGTGACTTAGGGTTTTTATCTTGCATGGTGAAGATATATGGCAGTAAGGCCATTGTGCATTGTAATTGGAGAGATAAGGAGATTTATTCTTTTCATGCATGATTTTACAAACAAATCATATGTAAATAAATAATAAATTAATATTCTTCAAATTACTTTATTATTTTTCACAAATTGTAAAATTAGAAATAGTAGAAGTTGTAACTAATAATATAGTAATTGTTTTAATTACTTTATTATTTACTCACAATCAATTTAGCAAATGCAAAATCATGCAAATTGATGAATTGAGTTAACTAGTCCATCTAGGGGAGTTTTGCATGATTTGAGGAGTTTTTTGGGGGTTCTTGGTCAAGCATATGGAGAGGTCCAAATTGGAGCTATTTTTGCTCGATTTGTGGCAGTTTGAGCCCTTATTTTAAGGGATTTTTGAGTTTGCTCATGGATCACTTTGGAGGGCTTATTTTTAGAGTCAGGTAGTTGCAGTTCATTTTTTGCATGCCTCTTAGTGAGAGCAAGCTATATATTGTAAACCAAAACTTGATTTTGCTAGTTCTTTCTTTTTGTTCTTTTACACTTTGAGAGAAAAGAAGGTTTTGTAGCTCATCTTTGACAGTTTTATAGAGATTACAGTAGGTTACAGGTTCCATTTTTGTCTCTCTTGCAATATTTCCTTTATGTTTTGGAATCAAGTAGTTGCCTTTCCATTTAATACTGTATACGCCTAAAAGTGACATGACTTAGTCTAAATAAATATTCTTATTATTTATTTCATTCTAATTCTTCCATCAATAAATAAATAAATCAATTTATTTATTTGTTTCATATTCCTCTAAGTTAATTAAATATCAAAATATTTAATTACCTCTTTAAAAGTCAAAATTAAATAAAATCCTTTATTTATATAGAGTTTTCCAAACAATTAAATAAATCTTAATAATTTAATTAAATCAAATCATTCTTCCAAATTTATTTAAATCCTCTCAATCTCAAAAAATAAAATATAATCAAATATTTTATTTATTCTTCCAAAATCATTCTAAATTAAATAATAGCAATTATTTAATTGTTTCTTCCAATAATATTTTCTCTAAATTTAAATAAATCAAATATTTATTTGAGTTGTCTATTTCTTCTAAATTGAGTTATCTCTAAATATATTTCAATCCTTGTGCACATGCAATTGAATATTCTAAATATTTAATTGAGCTAAAATATCTTCTCATCCTCATGTAATTTCTATTCTCTAGTTCTATTCTCTTAACTAATTGATCTATTTTTTAAATTGATTTATCTCTTCAGTTAACTCATTCTTCTATTTCTTTAATTCCTCTCATGCAAAATAAAGAAAGACACATGTCCTCTTTCTAGTCACGCACATTCCTCAACCATTCTATACCGTTGATCTTCTCATTCTTTCTATACCATTGATCTTCTTTCTCCCAACTCTATAAATTGAATCCTCTTCTTCCATTTCAATCATCCAAGCTTTAAGTATCATTACTCTACAAGAATTACAGTGAGCCTTTGGCACCAATTCCTTGATTGCTTGTGATCACACTCATTACTACATGCTACTATCATTGTTGTGAAGCTCATCTTCATGGAGAAATTATCATAGCCGTTCTCCATTGACAATATTGGAATCATAGCAAGGAAGTGCACTCTCTGAGGGCCTTATTTATACATGCAAGATTGATTAAGATAGGCAACCAATGGAAGCTATGAAGCTTTGAGGTTTGCAAAGGTTTTTGAAGTTCTTTTGTTTGATTGATCTCTTTGTTTCTGTATTTTGTTGAGTTTTGGGTATTTTGATATTGATATATTGATTATTCATGTTTACTCCAATTTTTCCTTAACATTTTTAGCACCCACCATGGGGCCTAGCCCCAAATTTTACCCAAAAACTGAGTTTTTGTGTTTTAGAAAGTCGTACACAGGAGGAAACAACACATCTAACACATCCTAACATGCATTTGATATCTGTTATGGTGCATACGTCCCTTTAGCACATACATTCTCTAATCTGATGCATAGACTGTCTGTTCTAACGCATACATCCTTTCAGCACATATAGACTCTGTTATGACATATTTACCCTCTGACACTACGCATCTGTCAATTTAGTGCATATACACTATCTTCCTGTGCTTTTGACCTCTGTCTTAAAGCATATGTACTGCAACGCTTCTGATCTCTGTTTCTACACATTCAGTCTCTGAAGTAGCACATCTGATCTAGGCAGTGATTTTTAGGGTTTTCTTGAAGTTTTCACTAATGCTGACATCTTTTTGCAGCAACCCTCTTGATCTGTTTTGCAAGCTAGGTACTAGTTTAGAATCATATAGTTGCACTTGTTAACTCACACTTTGATTTCTAATGGGAAAGTAAATGGATGCTCATGCAAATCTCACATAGTTTTAACTAGGAAGGTGGTAATTGAATCATTACTATCTTGTATATCATTGAATCATTGCTATATTGCTATCTTTCAAAGTTAACAAGTCATTGCTATCTGGATAAAATTAAACACATCATTGCTATCTGGGTAAAACTAAACCATTGCTATCTCGATTATCACTTCAAAGTTAACAACTCGTGCTATTTGGATAAAACTGAACACATCATTGCTAGCTGGGTAAAACTGAACCATTGCTATCTCGATCATCACTTCAAAGTTAACAAATTCGTGCTATCTGGGCTAAAATTGAACACATCATTGCTATCTTGGTAAAACTAGACCATTACTATCTTGTTATCACTTCAAAGTTAACAAATTTCTGTGCTTGCCCAAGTAGATAGCTCATCTAGTTTTTCTCATTTTAACAACAGGAAAAGAACCACTGTATTCTGTGTGTTGGGAATGATACCAGGCCTATGCTCTCTCCTATCTTGGGTGACCAAAATGCTAGACATGTCATTTTCACATGTGTTTTTCCTTTAGAGGGGCCTGCTCTTGGATACCATTCATCCAAGTAGGAACGACCCTAAGTGGTAATAGGCTAGATGCCAAGCCCTTCCAAGACACTATAAATAAATTATGTTTGGAGTGAAAACTTCAAACAATGAGTGCAGTTGTGTTATACTTACAACCAACCTCCCCTAAAACCCTCCAAGGTGAAACCCTTATAGGCTGGGAGACTCCATAACGGAGAGTAGTGTTGTCACATGTATAACCACTCGAATGGTTGCCTTTATTACTCATCCATTGTTTTAGTAGACCAAAAACCCCCATAATCTAGTGCAGGGAAGTGTGATTATCACCTCCCAAAGATGCTTCACTAGAGATACTGAGAATTCAGTTTTATACTGTCCTTTGAAACCTAGGTTTGTACTTTCTTTTTAGTCAAAAAATAGTCAAAAAATCACAAAAAAATAAAAAACCATAAAAATATTCTTTATGTTTGTTGTGTCTTCTTGCCATAATTTTAGAAAATCAAACCAAAAAACCTTCTTGCAACCAAAGTACCAAAAACATTAGAAAAACTACCAAAAACTTGCAAAAAAACTAAGAAAACTAGAGTGGTGCATTCATCCTCTCTTACTGCGCATTTGTGCTGACCTGCGGCACATCTGTACTGACTTGTAGCACTTTTACTACCTGTTACAACACATTTGAAATTTACCAGTGTGGCGCTTCTATGCCAACTTGTGGTGCATTTACCAATTTTTGCGGCGCATCTATTCTAGTGCATGTGTGACAGTGAGCACTTCCATAATCTTTGAGAGAAATATTCCTTCATTTCTGGGTACCCAATTCAGCCTAGTTCCAAATTCTGAGATCAGGTCTTACCTTGTAGTCATTTTTTCCATCCATTTCACGTCAAAATCTCTCTTTCGTTAGTCATCCCATTTACCTTCTATCAGGTCTTCCTAGTCCAAAGTCAAAGTATCCCATATCCAATCAGCATAGGCCCCTTTTTTTTATCATTTTGGATTCAAGTGACCCTAGTAAGTCATAGAACTTTGCTAGTGGTCTTGGTGCACGACTAGTCCCTACACAGTAAGATAGGTATCAAGTACCCTTACTAGTGGCTATCATCTTGTATTGACCATCTTACTTGGAATCATTGATCGAAAGAGTCCCTTGTCCAAATCTTGTTGTAAGTATCATATTCTCAATAGTCTTCATCAGTATCTTGCCAAAATCTCTAATTTCATCCCACCTCATCCCACGTCACCTTGCATGGTTCTTACTAGATCTCAATACAAAAAGCAACTTGAAATGGCCATATCATCCAACCACATTATCACCCCTCATGATAGTGATGAAGAAATCTCTCATGAGGAGTATCAAGGAACTCTCCAAGAATGGAAATTCCAACTCTCTCTAGAGAAAGTGCTCCATGAGGACCCTCACAAGTAATTTTATCATCTTGAAAATCTTGGAATTAAACTCCCTACTGATTTCAATCTAAGAAAAATCCAAGAAACCATAGAGGGTAATCGTGAAAAGGGAAAGAAATCCATTAACCCAAGCACTCCTATGGAAGAAATGAGGAAACAAATCGAGGGTCTAATGCAACAAATGACGGATTTCAAGACAAGTACAAACACTAAAACATACTCTTTGGAAGATATTGCACCGTACCCCTTTGATAAAAGTTTGAACATGACACCATTTCCCTTTCGATTCAAAGTTCCTAAGTTTGACAAGTACAAAGGGAAAGGAGACCCTAGACATCACATTAGGGAATTCAATGCAGCATGCATGGAAGTAGCTCACAATGAGACTTACTTAATGAGACTATTCCCTAGATCTCTAGGTAGTCAAGCCATGGAGTGGTTCTCACGGCTCCCACCAGGCATCAAAACTTTTGATGAGTTAGTCAACAAATTCATTATGCACTTCTCATACAATATTGAACACGAAGTCTCCATGCTCGACCTATGCAACACCAAGCAAAAGAGTGGCGAATCATTCACCTCCTTCCTGCAAAGGTGAAGACAACTAGCAAGCAAATGCTCCTATGACGTACTAGAGAAGCAATTAATGGAGATGTCTGTCCATAACCTCAACTCCGATCTCAACTATCAAATACAAATCCAATGCCCTACTTCATTTTCAAAGGTCATTGAGATGGGATTGTTCATCGAGAAAGCTATGATCACTAAGGGGCAAATCAAGTTATACAAGGACACACCTACCTCCAACTGCACTACTGACAAATCAAAGTTTTGGACTAAGAATAAAAATGTCGTCAATGATGGTGTAGTTGATGCCAAGGTGGCGGCTCCCAAACAACAACTGATATTCACTCTCAAAGGAGAGGCAAGCAATGCTACGCCCAACAAAACATTCTCTCAGGAGCCAAGACCATGGTTCAACTCAAATCCAAGGTGAAAGTTCACATTGCTGGGTGAATCCCAAGAATCTGCATTAAACTATTGGTCAACAATGAAATCTCTCTACCACCAACAAGTGATTATGAGCCTCAAATCAAACCTCACTATTGGAAAGACACTGACTATTGTGAGTATCATAGAGGAAGAGGACATACAACCAACAATTGTATCTATTTCAAACATGTTATTCAAGATGTGCTTGATCAAAATCAAGGAGGAACTCAATAGCATACTTCTAATGAGACACATGTGACTTACAAAGATCTTCTTCTCAATCATGACAGGTCATACAACAACAACAACAACCGCAATAGGCAAAATTAGAATAATGGGAATAGTAATGCCAACTATGCAAGTGTGCCATTCAACTATACCATCAATTGCATAACATAGCACATACCACAAATCAATATGGTTACGCCCAAAAAACAATTAGAGCCTAATAGAACTGATTGTAGTATCATTACCCATAGTGATAAGGTCACGTTGAATACCATTCCTCCAAGGTCGTCACCTTCTTAGTCCAACTTCCATCAGTATAGTGTCATAGACCAACTGTGAAAGACCCCTACCCACATTTCTATCTTAAAATTGTTGCGTCTATCTCCTTCCCACAAGGAGATTCTTGATAAAGCCTTAGTGGAGACGATAGTACCCACTAACTTGGCCCAAGAGAAGTTTCAAGCCATGGTAGATAATCTGACCTCCTGAAGTACCATATCATTTACCAAACAAGATGACCTCTCAGTGTCTCAACCTCATAACACCCCTTTACACATTGTCATCTTCATCCATAAGCACTACATCAAGAGGGTTCTCATTGATGGGGGAGCTAGTTTAAATATTTGCACGTTGAACCTAGTCCTTACATTGGGGTTCTCTAAAAATGCAGTTGATCCAAGGAAGAAGATAACTATCAAAGCCTATGATGAAGAGGAGAGAACTAGCAAAGGAACAGTGGTATTACCAATACAAGTGGGACTGGTTTTAAAGGACATTGTGTGCCAAGTCCTAGATAGGGAGCTCACCGATAATATTCTCCTAGGTAGACCATGGATTCATGCCATGAAAGTTGTGCCTTCTACCTATCACCAATGCATAAAATTCCCTCATAACAATAAGCAAGTCACCATCCAAGGCGACCCTGACCCCTTTCAGCATTGTAACTCTATCCTTTTAAAACTTGATTGCATCATACCAAACAATAGAGCATCTTCATCCCCTACCCCGCAGTGTGATTCTACCTTTGAAGCTTCCTCATCCAAGCCCAAAGAGCAAAAAATTACCATCAAAGAAACAAGAGTTGGGGAATACTTCATTGAGCACAGCCTCAATCTAGCCAAGATACCTTTATCTCCTAGATCCTTTGGGCAACCCAAGCATTTTCCAAAGCCATCTGCTCCTCCTGCACCTCCCACAACTCCCTTTGTAAAATAGGGGACCTTATCAGATGAAACAAAGGAAAGAGATATCCTACAATGGCTTTACACTGAAGAAGAAGAGAACATACAACAGGAACCACCTAAGCTCCCAATAGAAATCTATGGGTGAGGTAAATCTATCCTACACAGAATGGGTTATGAAGGACAAGGCCCCATCAGCCTAAGAAAGGAAGGAATCATAGAACCCATTCAACCTTCTTCATCCTCATTGGCTAGAACTACAAAAGGCCTAGGATATAAAGATAAGGGCAAAGCTAAAGCAAATGCTTGTCTTGTGGAAATGATCCATACCCTTCAAGAGGACAGTGACATAGATTCCAATGAATATGAGTAGGATGAGCTAACATAGCATTCCTATGACAACAAAGAGGTTGATACCATTTGAACTTATACCCCCTACTGTGAGGGACAAATGCTACCGAATAGGCCGTTAGAGTGTGATTTACCTATCCCTGAGAATACAACTTTCGAGGAAGGTTTGAGTTCAATCGCAATAAACAATTTGGAGGAAAGTACCATCCCAGACACTCTCCCTACCAATACTCCTAGTATATCCATTCAAACTATCAACAAATCAGATCTATCCTCCGACTCCCTCCCCCTTGTGCATCCTGAACATATTGATTGGGATCTGTGAGGAACCCCACAACTAGATATTTTCCAAAACGATGATGCCTATATTGACTATATGGAACTTAGGGACCACCTACCTAAAGGAGATCATAAAGCTGGGTTCGCTATTGAACTTAATACCATGGTTTATTTCAGAGAGGGTGCCAAGCCTTCCAGTCGCAAAAATATCAAGATAAAAACTGGATCTGACAGTGAAAACTGCTTCGCAGCAGTGTCAGATCCCAAAATAGTAAAAAGAAAGGATGCATTCAAAGGTGAAAACCCAACTGTGGCACCTAACAATGGAAGGTTTGACACTCTCCCTGATGACATGCACCAAGAGAAGTCTCAGATTGTTGTGGAACCCACAGAGCCAGTTAACATTGGAATAGAAGAATAGCCTAAGATCATTCACTTTGCTAAGTCTCTAACCCCACCAGAGAAGACTAAGTTTGTACCATTCTTCAAGAGAAAGCAAGTCAATTTTTCTTGGTCATACGTAGATATGCTTGGGTTACATCCAGATTTGATTCTACACCATCTTCCATTAGATCTAGGAGTAAAACCAATGAAACAAAAGCTTAGATAGATGCATCCACACATTGCACTACTTGTAAAAGAACTCAAGAAACTACTGGATGTAGGATTCATCAGAGCTATAGACTATCTAGAGTGGGTCTCCAACATAGTACCAATGTCCAAACTTGATGGCTAAGTAAGACTATGCAATGATTTTAGAGATCTAAACAAAGCTTGCCGTAAGGATTATTTTCTGTTGCCAAATATAGATATCATAGTCGACTTAACAACAGGGCATACCATGTTATCTCTCATGGATGGCTTATCGAGATATAATCAGATTAGGATAGCACCAAAAGACTAGCATAAGACAACTTTTACTTGTCCATGGGGCACTTTCTGCTGGAATGTCATGCCATTTGGGCTAAAGAATGCAAGGGCCACATATCAACATGCTATGACCACTATATTCCATGATATGATGCACGTCACCATGGAAGACTATGTAGATGATATTCTTACAAAGTCACTCACAAGAGAATCATACCTAGATGTGTTAGAGAAAGTTTTTTAGAGGCTAGAACAATTCAAAGTCAGGTTGAACCCAAAGAAATGTGTGTTTGGAGTCACCTTAGGCAAGCTTCTAGGTTTTATTGTATCGGCAAATGGAATAGAGGTGGACCCCGCCAAAGTCAAGGCTATTATGGACATGCCACCACCCAAGAATCTTACTCATCTAAGATCTCTACAAGGCAAGCTACAAGAAATCTTTAGATTCATATCACAACTGGCAGATAAGTGTCAACCATTCAGTCATCTCCTGCAAAAGAACATTCCATTTAGGTGGGATTGGAAATGTTACGAGGCATTCAACAAATTGAAAGAGTATCTTATGAATCCACCTATTGTCATGCCTCCTATCCAAGGGAATCCATTGTTATTATACATATCTGCTACACCAACATCTCTTGGGGCCCTTCTAGCACAACAAGATTATGAAAATAAAGAAAGAGTCATCTACTACATTAGTCGCACATTGGTGGGCTATGAGTTGCAATACTCTCAGATAGAAAGATCATGTCTTACGGTAGTTTTTGCTTCCCAAAAACTCTGACATTATATGCTTGCACATATAGTCAAACTTATTGCAAAAATAGATCCACTGAAGTACCTACTAAGCAAAGTAGCTCTAACAGGTCGCCTAGCCAAATGGGTAATGCTCCTAAGTGAATATGACATTGAGTATGTAGACAGAAAGGCTATCAAGGGGCAAGTTATTGCTGATCAGTTAGAGGATACACCACTACAGGACACCACACCAATGTAATTTGAGTTTCCAGATGAATCCTTATTCAATATATCAACACATTCCTGGAAACTTTACTTTGATGGGTCCTACACAAACCATGGATCGGGGGTAGGAATCTTGTTTGTAACTCCTCATGGCGACACCATACCGAAGTCTTACCATCTATTATTCCCATGCACCAACAACATAGAAGAATATGAATCCTTGGTCATTGGCCTCAAGATGGTAGCAGAGTGGAAAATCAAAGAGCTACATGTATATGGTGATTCTCAACTAGTGATCAATCAAGTCAATGACGATTACGAAATGAAGGATGGGAAGCTTGTCCCATACAAGCGGATGGTAGAGGACTTTAAGGAGTACTTTGTGATCATCTATTTTGAGAAGACACCTCACATTGAGAACAAAGCAGCAAATGCCATGGCAACCATTGCCTCTCTTCTCAAAATCCCAGAGAATGAGTCACGGTACAGGTTCTTAGTGGAATCAATTCAGCAACCTGCTCATGATCTTCCTAAAACCCATTCCATATGTCTATTAGTTGGATCTGATTCACCTTGGTAAGGTAAGGTTTACACCTACCTCAAGGAAAACACCCTCCCACCTGACTTATCTTCAAACCAACGACGAACCTTTATACACCAAACCTCTCGTTATACCATTATTGTCAACACCCTATACCGACATGGTCTAGATGGTACTTTACTTCGTTGTTTAGAATGAGAAGAATCCCAAACTTCCTTACAAGACGTACATGAAGGGATATGAGGAACACACTCTAGCAGTTCGTCCTTAGCTAAGAAACTCATGCGTTTGGGTTATTACTGGCCGAACATGGAAACAAATTCATATCATTTTGTAAAGAAGTGCAAGCAGTGCCAAATACATGGGAACCTGATACATGCACCAGCCCAAGAGATGAGACCTTTAACGACACCTTGGCCCTTTTTCCAATGGGGACTTGACCTTGTGGGTAAAATCCATCCACCCTCATCCAATGGCCATAAATTCATAATAACCACCACTGAATACTTTACCAAGTGGATTGAAGCCGTTCCCCTCACTAATGTCACAGGTAAACAAATCTCCTCATTCATCCTCAATTACCTCATCTGTAGATACGAAATTCCCTCATCCATTATCAAGGATAATGAAAGACCCTTCAAAAACTAGGATGTCCAAGAACTCTATGACCGATTCAAAATCCAACACCATTTCTCCACACCCTATTACTCCCAAGGCAACGGCCAAATAGAAGCATCCAACAAGACCATCTTGAAACTCCTCAAGAAGACAGTCAATGATGCTGGTCGTGATTGGCACATCCAACTCAATCCTACTCTATGGGCCTATAGAACCAGTATACGCACTCCCACAGGTGCTACCCCTTACGCCCTTGTCTATGGCTCAGAAGCTATCCTCCCCATCAAGGTCAAGTTACCATCTCTCAAGGTGTCGTTAAAAGGTCTCATAATAGATGGAGAGTATAGATTTTCTAGATTGCAAGAACTATAGTTGCTAGAGGAAAGGAGACAGAAAGCCTTTGACCATCTCAAAGCATATCAACAAATGATGTCACGAAGCTATAACCATAGAGTTCACCCAAGAGTCTTTAAAGTTGGAGATCTAGTACTTAAGGAGAACCCCTGCAATCAATAGGATTAGGAAAAGAAAGGAAAGTTTGAACCCAATTGGCTCAGGCCTTATGTGATTGTAGCTGCTTATGGATCGGGGGCATATCAGTTAGCAACATCAGAGGGTGAGTTGTTTGATGACCCAATCAATAGTATGCATCTTCACCGGTTCTAAACCTAGGAAAACCCCAACATAAGGGAGGCATAAAATACAAAAAAAATAAAAAAATCAGAAAAAATACAAAAAATAATCAAAAAATTAGAAAAATACAAAAAAAATCAGCGTTTGGTGAAAACCTAGCAAATAGGTGTTATGTGTACTCTCTAGCTTTCGTACAAATAAAAGAAAGTGGTGAAAACCTAGTAAACATGCATTATTTGTGATAAACCGCTTCCTCTCCATCTTTGGGAAACCAATCACCTTATACATTCTCCCTTCACTCATGTCCCATTCGATCCATATCTGTTGCATAATAAAAACCTAGCGATAACCTATAATGGCTTGATACTCTATCTCTTTGTTGCCTTTTCAACCAAGGTTTTATCCCATATCCTATTCATAGTGTCAACCAATCATAGCATCTCTCGTCAGAGTCCATCCATGGTCCAAGTCCATGAACTATGTTGCCTCTGCATTGTCACGTAGGTAAGGCCATTTTCAATGTGCCCCCGAGGCTCCACTGTCCCATCCATCACGTGTCTAGTCCTTCTATCTATCTAAGTCTGCAACACTTTCTACCGCCTAGGTCTTAGGTCTGTTAGGGTTTACCCCAAACTATGTTGCCTCTGCGTCGTCACGTAGGCAAGGCCATTTAGCAATGAGCCCCCGAGGCACTAGGTCAATCCCTTAGGGTCTGTCTCACCCATAAGGATTGTGGAATCTTCTCACCAGGCAAACAAGTGCAAGAAAACCCTGCTCTTTTGAAGCAAAAGTCTTGGTGCAAGACCTTAACCTATCCCAAGGAAAGCAAACAAACACCTAAGGAATTCTAAATGATTTTACCCAAATTATGGCAAGAAACAAACACATCTAAATGCAAAAATGTTTTGTGGATTGGAATTATGGTTAAAATACAAGAGTCTTGGTTTCTGTTATCATGCCTTTCTATGCTACTCGAGGATGCCAAAAGATAGAGATGCTATGATGGGGGGCATGATTATTTTCTTTGTTCTGTTGTTTGTGGATTAAACTTTAGTAATGTGATGCCTTGTCTAAAGACATGATCGACAAAAGATCATCAAGGACATCCAAGGTCTAACATGAATGGGGGCAATCCTTGTCTATTGAAATGCAAGAAGTACTCAGGTCATCTCAGTTCAATCATACCTTGATGCTTGTATTAAATTGCTAAAGCAAAATCCATGTAAGCAATGCTCAGGTCATCTTGGTTCAATTATACCTAGATGCTTGTATTAACTTACAACATTCAGAAAAAGTACCAAAAAAATTGCCCAATGATGAAATAAGCACTTCAAAATACTTGCACTATCAAGATGTCAAAAGCAAAGCATCCATCATACATCCATATCCCATGCAATAAAATATCCAAACAATGTAGAGTAACAATACAAAGTGAAGCTTGTGAATCTTTCTATCAAGTCATTCTTTCAATCAATCTTCTATCTATCATTCTATCATTTCTGTGTCGATAGAGTACATTTGGACATCACAAAAACATAGCATATAGTTGCATATCATATCACATGAGATAGGCATTTACATGATTAAATTAGTTGCATACATAATAAAGTGCATCAGGTCATCCATATACATTTTTTGCAATCATCATATAGTGTCAACAAAAAAAAATCAAAAACATAGATAAGTGCATCACATAAATTGCATAATCATATAGATACCATTTGCATTCACACACATTAAAGGCATATCAAGTAAAACATCTAAGTCCGCATTAGGTCATATAGCATCACATAGCATCATATGAAAATTTGCATTAGATAACATCGCATAACATCAAGTAAACATCTAAGTCTGCATTAGATAAACATATGCATCACATCATATAATAGAAATGCATCATAACTCATAAATATAGAGAGCATCAAATAAACTGCATCATCATATAAATATCATAAATATTTCCAAATGTACAATATCAAGTGGTCCATCTCTGAGTCAATGTCATATACAATAACTAAATCTCAATGATAGTGATACGTGTCTGAAAAAATACAAAAGTGGTACGTATACGTATCCGGTTATCTGAGCCATCAAAAAGTGTATGTAGGAGCCAAAATCTATGCACATGTCTACTAACTCTACTGCTGTGAACCCCTGCTCCCAGCAGTGTCTCTTGAGTCCCTTCCTCTGCTGGCCCTAGACTGCTGTGGGCCCATCACGGAGGCTCCTAACCTTGATCCACCTACTCTGTGAGAAGCCATAGACTAGCTCCTGTAGCTCAGAGTCCTCTGACTAACTAGCACAACACTATGGTATAAACCTTGACAATACTATGTTTGAGCCTGCACTTTGGCAAACTCACCCTGCACCTACGCTAACTACCCCTGCACCTACGTCAACTATGTCTGTGCCTGCACTAGCTGTGTCTATGCCTGTGCTAGCTGTGCCTGTGCCTGGTGCACTTGCCCAACCAAAAAACTACTAGTGGCATATGTCCCAAGGACTGACACTACTGTATCCCACTCTACTTAGATAACTCATATCCATGCCTCTGCCATATCTCACTCTCTAGTGAGCCCTGAGATAACCTCTGCATCTGTCTCCTATAGGGCCTCGACCATCCTAAGCTATGCCCGCAGCTACCTAACCTATCCTCTCAGCATAGCTATAGGTCTCTCATGGACATTTGACTGTACTGGACCCTGAGATGCCTGTGCTTGTCCCTATCCCTATGGCTGGGGTACCTACTGCTTTGCCACCTGCTGAGGTGGTAGCATCTATGCCTGCTATGGGTCTGCTATGCGACCTATGGTGGCACTATCTACTGAGTGTGGGAAGGTCCCTCCCCAGCTCTCCTCCTCTGTCTAGGTCTGTCTCCATCTCCACCACCTCCTCCTCCATCATCTCCACCACCTCCCCCTCCTCCACCATCTTCACTACCTCCCAGTCTTCCTCTCCTCCTCCTCCTGCCAACCTAGCCCTCATCATCTGAATCTACCTCGTCTATACGAGGAACCAGTTCTCCAGGCTTTGAGTATCTCAAAAATGGATGGGTAGCGAACCACTCCTCATAGTCCTGCATCATCCTAGCATCTGTAATCTCTCTCCTCATATCCCAGGCAACATAAGGATTCTGCCAAAACTCTGCCACTACCTCCTCATAGGATGCCACTGACCCCCATCTGAAACTCTCAGCGTGAGTCCATACGAATAGAGCCTTCCCTTGTTGCATGCCCTGTCTTCTCCCAAACTGTCTCTGAACCTGGCTAACAATCTGCCTCTCCAAAATGAACCGTGTTTGGCCTATCAGCCACTACGTCTGGTAACAATATGGTAGCTCATCTGCCTCATCCTCCCAGGGCTCACATTCTAGATCTGGTCGCTAGATGACCACATCTACTCCATCCAATGCATGCCTCCAATACTCAAGCTTCTCCAACCTATGCTAGGAAAACACTCATGCATAGCCATAGCTGTACGGATCCCCTCTTTGTCTGTCAAAAATACAAATCAGTCTAGTGATCGCTATGTGCTCCCATAGCAAAAACTACAACAATGACACACCTGCTGACAGGCTCGCACCCCTGTGGTATACCACCTGATGCATGTCGTGGTATAGGTGCGCTAGAACATAAACACTCCAAGAATAACGGGTGCCCTCTGTAACCATCCAGTCCATTATCTATCCCCATCCAATCAGGAACCCATGTGACCTCCTATCAGGGCATACAATGCCTCTGATTAGTTCTACAACTATACCTGGGAAGTAGTCTAGTAGTCATGAATGTCCTACCAGGAGATGACCTATCCGACCAACTCGGGGTCATCGAATACTCGCCTACACTCTGCAAGTCCTACGTCCCTCTGTGGATCGTACTCCACAAGCTCTCCCTAAATAGGCAAGTGGAGTATCCTATATACATCCTCCAAGGTAACTGTCTTCTCACCAGTAGGGAAGTGGAAGGTCCCATCCTCGCTGTGGAACCTCTCTACTACTACAGTCAGCAACCCGCGGTTCACTCAAACCTCGGGCATAAAGCAAACATAGTCCAAACCCATCGCGTCGAGCGCCTCTCAGTCTGACTCTATCAGCATGTGACGTTGCAATAGCAGCATAGGGAACTACTCCCTCGACTAAAGTGTATCTCATATGTCCTCCTGCAGGCACACAAAGGAAAGAGTCAACTTAAAACTGCAAGTACCATGCTCAACATATCTATAGAATCAAATCAACTAACTTAACACATCAAATTGATCAAAATACCACACTGTTGTGTGGTTACACAACACGCCCCATTTTGACTTGGCAAAATAGGGACCCAACTTCTTTTGGCTTGGTTTGCGTTTCTTGCTTTCTGACGGTTTGGTAAAAATCAGTCAAGTGCATCATCACGTTGAGTCAGGATGAGGTAAGTCATCATTATAAGGTCAGTTTGTCAAAATTTGCATTTCGTATTTGTGACCTCATATTCTGGAAGAACATTAAATTTCATGCAGGTTTGCCTTTTACGTCACCCTAGTATTCACCAGGATGTGAGAGTTATGAACAGTCAAAGTTTTGGTCAAACCTGATATTCGCAAGGGGGGGTCATATTTTATAATCTAAGTCATGTTGTTTAAAGATCATCATCATATTTGAAACATCTCCCGATATATCCTGCGGCTCAAATATCCTGACGTCAACTTTAAATGGTAATAAGTCTTTCCCGTCAAGCGGTCTTTTATACCGCGAACATCATGTTTTGAAAAGTAACCCGATATTCGTAAATATCATCCTGACGCGAAACATCACCCTTAACAAACATCCTGATGACATCATCTGAATACGATAAACGAAGAAACAAACATCCTGATGATATCATCATCATATTTACATTTCGACAGGATATTTTGTAAACATGATCATGTTCGCCCAATATGACGATGACGTCATGAAGCATTTCCGATACAAAGAACGAATATCATGATGACGTCATCCTGATATTTAGAAAGGAGGATGAGCAAGCTTGTCTCATCATCATCATTTTGTTTTGAAACATCACCCGATAAACCGAAATATCCTCCTGATGTGCTAAAATGTAGACAAAAGGTGCATTGTCACCCAAATCTTGTAGCGATAATAATTCCAGTGCTAGGGAGGATGATATCGAAACTCAACCCGATATTTGTGAAATATCATCCTGCCCTCATGATATTCCGCCATATGGAAATCCCCCGCTCCCTTTGCCACCATTATCATTAAATGCACGCAGATATGGTAGGTGATTCCCGCTGACCCCGGAACCCGATGAAATACCTGGCGAGATCCTGAGTTTTCACACGAATGATCAAAGATTACAATCTAACTTGTCAGAGTTGCCCTAAATTTACCCTAACTGTGAAGTTAAAAGGTAATTCAACCGCCATTGTTACATTTACTTGCGTTAAAATTGTTTTACAGAGCACTCGCCTCCATATCCGCATAACAGCTACCGTTGTGCAATTCGAGCTCACAGATAGAAGGAAGGAAGTGATCAGCAGTTGAATTAAGAGTGTCTTGACGATATACTGGTATAACGAAAAATCTGCATAACCAGGTAAGTGAACTGAAACCCTCATCATGTTGTTTCTAAATGATGTTGTAAGTTCTGGTTATGTATCCATGTAAGTAAGTAATGTGAAATTGATGCAATAGGCATGATATTTGCAATATGTATGCATGCATATCCCTGTTGTGAGAAGAAATGTTGTTAATTGCAGGTACCCAGGGCTGAAAAATGCTCAGTCAAGAATCAGGAGGAATTTAGCAGGCCTATGTTCTCTTACCAGAGAGGGGTCCTGTTCAAATATGGGGCAATTACAGATACCCATCAAGGGATTACCAACCTGGAGGCTTGGTCAGCTAAGCTGAATGATGGACAAGATAAAAGTCCGGTATTAGACGCAGTGTTTGTATCAGGTATGTGGAATGCTGCTAGCTTCCCATACTCCATGGAGTCTCTGGAGCTAGTCATTGAATGCGCCTGGAATTATAACCCTCAGACGAGGCAGGTGGTGAAGCATGGGAGAGTGTATGCAGACCTATCCATCAAAGGTCTCTCCCAGACATTTGGACTGCCAATGGGTAGTAAGGTAAAGAGTGTAGACTTGAAGAAGTCTGAAAGAGAATACGAGGCCAACAAGAAGGCGGCCAGAAAGAATATGTATGCTTGGCGGGCCGAGAACAGCACATATAATGCAGCGGCCAAGCTCCCCGTGCACATGTTCAAATTTGACTTTAATGAGGAGTATCAGTACGTGATTGCCCTTCTGAACAGGGTGACTGGCTAGCCTGATACTGGTGATTTTAGAGATTGGATGTACAGTATAATAATGATGTGCCTGTACGCAGACATCAAGCCACTGTGGGGCCAAATAATAGGCGACGCTCTGCATGAGCAGCTGATGAACCTGGGAGGTTCAGACTGTGCATTCTACATGACCTCCTATATTGTTTATTCCTGTGCGTATAAAGGCACTTTCGATGCCCTGGTCACAGATGCAAAACTGACGGGCACAAATGCAGCATATATCTGGGATCATCATCCCCAGCTGCAAAGAACCAAATATATCAAGGACTACAAACTGGTCAATGATGCATTTTCTATGCATCTGGTAAGGACCATGGAAGATGATAGAACTAAAAGATTGAGCATGGAGGCTCAGGAGGCAGTATACAGGCATGGGGCATGGTACATACAATTTGCCACCTTTTCTTACATCAGGATAGAAGGTTTGGAAGGACATCCCCTGATGCTGCCGAGATATCCTACAGATGCAGTAGTTTTAATGGAATTTATCAGGCAGGGCTCCACCAGGATACATCTGTATAAGGATGCCAAGAAGCTGCCACCAATTTTGTTCCCAGTCAACATTGGCAACTACATGTGCCCTGACTCTGACAATATAAAGAAGGTGATGGTCACCCTGAATAAGATGAATTTGTTGCCCTTCCTAGTAACGAGACCATATGATCCTTACGGCCAAATGCAGAAGATCCTAGGAAAGCCTATTCACCAGAGGCACCTAGAAGATTTTTGGGCTGACTGCGAAGATGAGGCAGAAGCTAGGAGGAGGAGGTATCAGAGGTTGACTCTGAACCAGATTAGAACATTTGACTGCATATCCCTCCCTCAGCAGCTGAAGAATGATGACGGCAGGATAATGGCAGATGAGTATGACCAGAAGAAGATTTACAATGATACCATCTCTACACCTGATCTCACCATGCAGGAGGATATGTCCTTGGACCCATTCTTTGCCAAAACCCTACACTTGACCCAAGCTTGGGTAGATGCACAGTTAGAGGCATTGAAGAAGAAGGTTGTTGCCATCATGGTGGACAACAAGAAGAAGGGGTAGGACATCCCTACAATGAGTATGATGACTTCCTGCTGGAGAAGAGGAAGACTAAGGGAGAGAGGACCCCTCCACCATAGCAACCTAGCAAAAGGCCCACAAAGGGCAAGAAGGTGGAAAAGGGACCCAAAGGGGTCATAATTGACAGGGCAGTATCCACAGCGGAGGAGGCAGCCAAATCAGGGTCAGAATCAAATTCTCCTCCAAAGCCCAAGAAAACCAAGACAGCAGAGGCTGGAATCACAGAGACCCGAGAAGTGGGTCAGTCATCCGAACAACCAGGCAAAGCTATCCTCATGGAGGAGGAGCCTGAAGAAGAGGAGGAAGCTCCACTAATAATAAGACGAAAGAGGAGAGCTCCGCAGGTGTTGGTTCCCACCACACTTAAGAAACCAAGAACCTCCATGAGAGGCGAGATAAGTCAACCTCCTGCATAATTACAGGAGGCAGGTAGTGAAGTGCAGAAGGAACTTCAGCATAACGTTCCACTTCCTACCATTGTCAAGTTCAAAACTGAACTGGCAGAAGAACAACAAAAAGAAGCATCTCAGATACAAGCGGAAGGGCATGTATCGTTAGATGAGACAATCAATTTGTCTGATGATGAGGTAGTGCAGGATGTAGCTGCACAAGAAATGGAAACACTGGCTGCCGGCATCAGTGTAACTCCTCACAAGCCTCCATCTGTCCAATCGGTGCTTGAGGAGATGAAACAAATAGAGGCGAAACCAGAGAAGAGCCCGGAGCAGGTAGCTCAGGACATAGGGCTAGATACACTGATCGCTGAGGTGACAAGTCCTGTAGTGGTAGACTTGGCAGAGAAATAGGATGCAAGTCCTGAGAAGCCAGCAGGATCACCTGATAAGGGCGACCTAACAGAGGAGATAGAGATGGCAGAAGCAGAAGGCCATGCTCTTGAATCAGGCCAGCAAAGCCCACAAGATACATCAGCAGGACCTGCTATAGTGGAGGTCCAAGAAATAAAGGCTGATGAGAAGAAGGAAGAAATAGAAGATCCAGCTGATAAGGCACAAGAGATGGATGGTGCAGGCACAGAACAAGTAACAGCTGCAGAACAGATGCCATCACCTCAGACGGATCCAATGATATCAGATACGGTGGACATGCCACCAGAAATAGAGAAACAAAAGGAGGATGATCAACCTCCACAAGGGGAAGAACTGGGGACAGGTGAAGAAAGGATGGAGAAAGATCTAAATCATCATGATCTGCATACAAGTACACCGCAAGGTTCCCCACACAGAGAAGACGCTCCCCCAGAAAAGGAAGTTCCTCAACAGGAGGAGGCACCACAGGATCCGCAGCAAGGTGAGCATCATGAGGGAGAAAAGGAAAAATCACCATCTCCACAACACTTGTTGGTGGAAACGAGAGATAGGGATGAACAGCACCATGATGCTGAAAAGCATGATCAGGTGCCTCCATGGTTAGAAAAGGAAGTAAATGTTGAGGAGGAACTTGAAATACAGGAGTTCGACGTCTCCACCCTGTTCTCCGCAGATATAATGAAACCCAGGAGAAAGGCCAGAATGACTTTGGCCATCAAGAGAGATCCGGCGACAAGGAGAAGGACCACACAAATTGCTGTACCTGCGGTGGAGAAGGAGAAAGGCAAAATCACTGTGGATGAATTCCAGATAAGCACAGTTGATTTGGGTTTTGCCAACGAAGAACAGGAAGGTCAAGAAGGTAAGGACATTATAGACTCTCTAATTCAGAAAGTGAAAAGAGAGAAAGAGAAGAATAAGCAACATAAAGAGCACATTGCTCAGTTGCATGCATACATTAAAGGCTTGACCAATCCTGAGGATACTAGAAGTGAAGCTGCAGTCCCATTGACTACCATTTCTCAAGAGGAGATAAATAAACTGGACCTCATGAAACATGAGGATTCCGTAATAAGGAAATAGATGTCATCCACATTGGATGATGCTGTTGAAATAATGAAGGGTTCTTTGAAAAGATGGAGCATATTAAGTGACTCCAAAAACAAGGTGGACAGATTGCAGATGCAGACCGGGAAAAGGTCTTATCAACTGGAGAAAGTCCTCAGCCTGTTGGGAGAAATAAGGAAAATAAACCCACAACTGCTTATCAGTAAGCAGGTATTGAATAATAATACTGCATTATTAGTAGATATCTAGTACAAGGATGTACAATTTGAATGCGGAGTCCTCAAGAGATGCAATAATAAGCTGAGGGAGATCAGCATGAGGCTACGTGATTTAATGGGCATTGAGGCCGACATGTTAGAGACATTAGAGGGCAAAGTGGAAGGGAAGATAGAGAATCAAGATGAAGATTTTGCCCTTAAGGCTCTGCGCAGTAACTTCCAGATGGAAGATGATGGTCCGCTCATCCACTTAACAAAAGAATTTATAAATAAGGTGATGAGGATCAAGGTCAAGATGGAGACCTACAGTGAGACATTGCAGGACAGAGAAAATAAGTTGGATAACAGCAAGGATAAGTATGAAGCACACAAGCACGCCATTATCAAGGCAAAGACTCAAGATGGCGGAGGAATAGATCAGGTTGTGCGGTCATACGAACAGATCCAGAGCAGCATGCAACCCCATATGCAGCAGGATCATCATCAGGATAGCGAAAGTTCATAAAGTGATGCACATGATGATGATCCGCATGAATCAGCTGAAGAACATGATGAAGATACATCATGAAGGGGAATTTTTTGCATAAGTAATATAGATAGTTGCCAGCTGGCAACTTGTGCTATTTTGTAAAATTGACAAGTCATGGAATGATGACCGTTGGTTTGTATTGACATATCAGATCCGTAGATCTTTTGTAACGGATTCCTCACCTTATTCTATAAAAGGTGGTGGAATGCCTTGTTATATTCATTCGAAACTTAATTGAAATCTGTTTGCTGAAATATTCAGGGCTCATTTCAAAGCTGCTGTATATGTACATGTCTTTTGCATACTTAATGAAAGAGAAGAGTATTTGATTACAAATCTTTGTAAATCCTGAGTAATTTGTGTTTGAATTCTGGATATGTGCTTTGATTAGCTATGTCCCTTGGAGTGCTCATCATGTTGCATGTGTTGTGTTCATTCATTATGCTCTGAAGTTTGCATCAACTGTGTCTAGCTGTGGAATGTCCTGGTGAACATATGGTTTGATTTCTTCTCCTCATAATAGTATCAAGCATGTATGTAGATCAAAAGCTAAAGGTTCAACATAATTAGAAGTATTCCCTTTAATTTCTTTCAATTTTAGAGCATCTCACCATCACAATTGCAAATAATTGATAATCTTAAGCAAATAACGCAAATATGCAGACATCTCGTAGTAATTGTAAATATTTAGCATATTTGAATAAAAAAAAGCATGCACAATTGAAAATCTCATGCAAAGATTGAGGCATTACTACATCTTTCCATCAAATAACTGTAGAATTTGACTTCTCTGTAAAGGATTTCTACAGGAATGTCATGATGCTGGCGTAATTTCACGTAAGGCCCTAAAATGGAAACAACATTTCACATTAACTACTGAGTAACGTCAGTCGATTAAGACCTAATCACCGGAGAGTTGGGATCATGAATTCTCTGAATTCACTATATCTTTCAAGATGAATAAAGGTTAATGTGTACTTTTATTCTATGTTTGTTTGTGCCTAACATCATGACCAACATAAATTGGCACTAGAAGGAGGGTTTGTCCAGAACACCACGCTCATCATCATTATTTTCAGGTTTGATGACCCATAGCGTAAGGTAACCTCCGATCGCCTCTGAATTTCAGTAAATTGCGTAAATATTTACTGTGATAAGTTTGTACATGTTCATTCCATGTAAAGATTTCCAGATCTCACGTAAATATAGCAAGCTTTACAGTAGATTGTCGTGAATTCACAAATATTGGCCAACGATACGCAAATTTGTTCAAAATTTTGAAGAATTTAGGCCGGAGGCACTTTAGATCTCGTGCTACGAGTCATGATACCCCAATATCATGTCATATTTACAGTATCTTCGCAAATATTTCATAAATATCCAGTCTGATTTGCCATCTGACCGCAAATATCACCTCATCCGGCAGAATCCAGCCAATATTTGCAAAGTTTTAGCCAATTTGCCTCCGATTTAAGAAATCCTGGCTCACAGGATAAATACCAGGTCTAGACCTAGTGAAATTTTTGAAGAATTGCTTGTTAGAGGTTTCAGACCTAGGACTGTAGACATTCATCATACTCCAGGGTCTAGTGCGTCTAGAGCTTCACCAGGACCTCCTCCTGTAACTCCTGTTGGTTTGCAAATACCTTCTGGTATATCTGTGACACCTCCTGTTCAACCCCAGGGTGTGCCTTTAGTTCAAACTCAGCCAGCTGCACCACCAGTTTAGCCCCCTCAGGCTGCAATGTCATTCTTTGCAGTAGAGTCACCTTTGACCTTCAATGCATATCATGAGTTACCAAAGAATCTGGACAAACTTTGCCCAAAATACCATCCCTATCAAGATGCTGATGATCATATCAGGACATTTAAAGAAGCCTGCTACAGAGCTAGAATAGAACATCAGGACGTGGTGTGCAGATTATTTCCTTTTTCCTTAGGGGAAGAGGCTTATAATTGGTTCATCAGTCTGGGCCAAGCCTCTGTTGGTTCATGGGCTATCTTAGAGAAAGCTTTTCTTGATAGGTTCAAAGTCCCTATTGATCCATCTATGAATTATCACATGTTTGCTACAATCAAAAGATTTGAGAATGAGCCTATTGCTAATTTCAATGCTAGGTTCCAGAAAATGTTGTCCAAGCTAGTTGCCCCATATGTAGTAACTGATGTTGCTGCTAGGAGTATCTATTATTCAGCCCTGGATCCATTAACGTCCATGTTCATCAGGAGAACACATCCAGAGATCACTACATTGACAGGAGCTTTTCAAGAAGCCATCAAGGTAAATCAGCAGTTGATACCTACTCCTACTCCGAATTTAGTATTCCCTACTTTGCCAGGCATGCAGCCACAATATCCTGCATAATATCCTGCACCGTATTCACCTCAGTATCCTGCACAATATCCAAATGGAGCAGTGATACCTCCAGCAGTCATGCCTGCACCTTTGCAAGTACCTCCATTGAGCATTATGCCTCCTCCTAATGGAAATAGCCAACTACCACAGTATCCTGCACATGCTCAGACACCTCAGGGTATTGATTTATCCAACAATAACCATGGATCTTCTTTTTTCAAGCCTCAGACTGAAAATGTAGTTGCCAAAGCTCAAGAGGAAAAGGAGGAAATCAAAGAAATTTCTGCTCAGTTGAGAAAACTCACCATAGAAGTAACACATTTGAGAAATCAAGGGTTTTATGCACAGTCAGGTCAGAATAGGAATTATTCCAATGATAGGCCAAACTATCCTGATAGAGGATATAACAACAATAACTTCAACAATAATGGTGGAACTAATAATAATCCTCCTAGACAACCTAGAATGTGGAACTCCCGGCCAAATAACGGTTCATTACCATCACCCCTGGATAATCAGCCTCTGGGTGAAGCTAAACAGACTACTAGAGTCAATCTTGCTGAGGCGGCCCTTACCAATTGGTGTAGGATCCATAACACAAATGCACATGCAGAATTAGATTGTCCACAGTTTAGGATTGCTGCCAGCATCTTTCAGACTGAAGTATCTAACACTTCTGGAAATCCACCTCAGGCAGAAGGAAATGAGATAGTTCCTTGTGGATATGACTTAGCTTTTGTGCTAGAAACATACACTAATCAGCCTCATCCGAGTTATGATCAGACCTGTGAGGAATCTGCTTTAACCTTTGAAACAAATTACGTTTTTCCTTTTGAAGATGAAAATGAACCTGCAAGAGAGCATGAGGAAGTACATGCATACCAACAGCAATATCCTGGTAAGCATAATTATAACTTGAGGAGTAGTGCTAACAGACCTACTGGTCCATTAACATCATCTTTGCCTCCAAACAACTTCAACACACCTCCTGATCCTAAGGCTAACAATAACCCTGAATTTCCCAAGGTGAATGCTCAGTACTTGTCACCTCAAAACACAGTAACAAAGGTCGTAAATGCACCGCAAGAGTCTGATAAGTTAGTCAGCTATTTGGCAGATGAAATAAAGAAAATCAAGATCAGCCTGTCCTTATCGGAGTTACTAAAAACTCCTGCCATCAAGAAGGCATTCATGAAGTCACTAGATGATCCTGCTCCTAAAGAATATAGTCATCTTTCAAGTCAATCCAATAGCAAAGATCATGCTGCTAAGTATAATATTATCAAGCCTAAAGTGCCATCTACAGTCCAGGCCGCTGAAACCTCCCACATGACCTTGTATAGAGATAAAACTGAATCACCTCCGTTTCTCCTCACCATAAGAATGTTCAGTAAGAACTTGCACAACTGTTTGGTTGATTCAGGAGCCTCAACGAATGTTATGCCTTTGTCAATATGCAACACATTAGGACTGCATCCTGCTAAATCCTTAAAGAAGGTCACTCAGCTGGACAAAACAGAAGTAAGTGTAGTAGGAGAACTAACTCACATTCACATGCAGCTAGCATCTAATCCTAGGATCTAGTATTACATTGACATTCAGGTAGTTGACATACTTGATACTTATGGGATGTTGCTTAGCAGAGACTGGTCCAAAACACTTAACGGATATATGTCCATAGATTTCAGTCACATGTGGTTGCCATGGAAAGGTATACCTAATCAGATCAGGATTGATGCTGAACCTAGGATGAAACATATGATCACGGAATACAACAAAACGAATGAGATCATGTACGTAAACGTAGAACCTGGAGTTTATCGCATCAGGCTGCAGACTGTTAAAATAGAGGAGATCCTGATGCTTGATGTTCATCATTATCATGATGATGATTATCATGAGGACATGTCAAGTATGGAATTTGACAAGGATCCAGATAATGAGAATGAAATAGATCGCTTCAGAGATTTTGAGATGCATTTATCTGCTCAGGTAAAATGTTGCCAATTATTGAATATACCTGCTAATGATATCTTAATTGACGGATGGTGCAGATTACACGGCAAAGCACACTCAGAAAAGACTTGTGAAACATGCTTAGACATGATGGTACTGGAGCAGACATATAGTGAAGCATCATCATCATATTCCGAGATGAGTGCTACATCTGATGATGATGACGATATTAATTCTCATTTGTCTTTTGCAGGAACAAGAGAATTAACAGATCATGATGAAGATCGTGTCCCGGAAGCAGAAGAGATCCTGGTTTCCAACCAGATAAATGATGCAGAAAAAGAAAAGATCACCCCTGGTAGCGATTGCTTCATGGAACCAGATTATGAATTGTCTGATGAAGACAGAAGTAGTGACCTGACAAAGTTTGAAGAATTTCTGGTAAAAGAAACAGAGAAGATGACACGACAGCATAAATCTCCCCAGGAGGTTTTAATTAAAGGTTGGTGTAGGCTGCATGAGGTGCCTCACTCAGAAACAACTTGCTCACTATGTTTACACATTTTGAAGAAGCGTGTAGCTGTAAATCTTGAACATCATCCTCCTGATGCTATGGAAGAGAAAACATAAAAGTCATCAGGCTCACAAAATAAAGGAAAGAAGAAACTTGAGGATGATGACAGCTCTAAGTTAAAGTGGATATCAGGCGGAGCAGTAGCCAGAGCTGCAAAGAAGAAAGGAGGACCAAATCAATATCCCACTAAGGATAAGTGTCCTGCTGAGGATAAACCTTGTATCCTGAGGTTTGATGGATCCAAATCTAAGCAAGGTGCTGGGGTAGGAATAGATCTCATTGATCCATCAGGAAAGTCCTATTTGGCAGCTTACAGACTACAGTTCCCCTATACCAATAATGTCGCAGAGTATGAAGCTCTGATTCATGGAATGTTGTTTGCTCATAAGAAAAAAGTGAAGATCCTGCATGTCTTTGGGGATTCAGAACTAGTTGTGAGGCAAGTAAGAGGAATTTACTCTTGTAACTACATAAAACTATCAAATTACAGACATCGTGTGTGGGACCTGATTGAAGACTTTGATGCCTTTAATATCATTCACGTACCAAGAGAACAGAACCAGACGGCAGATGCACTCGCCCAGGCTGCCAGTATGTTGGAACCACTGTCTATATCTGGTTTAAAGAGATTTTCAGTAGAATTGGTGTTAGTACCATCAGTACCTGACAATGTGACTAATCTCTAGGTGTTTGATGATGATTAGCACATTCTGGACTTCATATCAAACAGAGACATATTTGAAGCTCAGATCATAGATGAGAATGGTATGGAAGATCATGTCTGGGAAGAAGATGAGATATTAGAGTTGCCTAGCAACAGAATTCCCAAAGGTATGATTGAATTAGAAAGAGCTTTTGATCTAGATAATATGCTTAAACATAAAGATTTGCCTAAGGCAGGTGGAGGTCAATATTCACAAGTGAATATTGGACAAGCTGATGACAAGAGAAACGTCCTATTGGGTAAGGTTTGTACACCAGAAGAGTTAGAAGGAATAACTCAGGCCCTTAAGGATTACATACATGTAATTGCATGGACTTATGATGAGCTAAAGACATATGACACTTCTGTCATAACTCATACTATACCTCTCAAGCCAGATGCAAAACCTTTCAGACAGAAGCAGAGGCCAGTCAATGCTCTGCTTGAACCAATCATCCTTGAAGAAGTTAAGAAATTGTTAAATGCCCAGATAATATTTCCTGTAAGGCACTCCACTTGGGTGGCTAATCTTGTGCCAGTCAGAAAGAAGAATGGAGACATCAGGTTATGTGTAGATTTTAGGAACCTGAACAGAGCATCAGAAAAGGACAATTATCCTTTGCCCTCCTTGGACGAAGTTCTACAGATTGTAAATGGAGCCAAAATGATGTCCTTCTTGGATGGTTTTTCAGGATACAACCAAGTGATGGTTGATAAAATTGATAGATTGAAAACTGCCTTCACCACAAAGTGGGGTATATTTGCATACAGACGTATGCCATTTGGACTCATAAATGCTGGAGCTACATTCCAGCGAGCAATGGACATAGCCTTCAGAGGCTTAATAGGAAAGTGTATAGTCATCTACATGGATGACCTGACGGTTTTCTCCAAGGAAAGGGGAAATCATGTTGCTGATCTCAGAAGCGTGCTGAAGAAATGTGAAGAATATGGAATATCTTTGAATCCTAAGAAGTGCATATTCGGAGTCACAACAGGGAAGTTACTAGGCCACCTGATCACAGAAGATGGAATTATCATTGATCCTGACAGAGTGGAGTCCATTATGAAGTTACAACTTCCAGTAAGCAAAAAGGAACTTAAGTCTTACTTTGGTAAGATAAATTTTGTGAGGAAGTTCATCACCGGCTTTGTTGAGATTGTCAGACCACTAAATGCCATGTTGAAAAAAGATGCACAAATTGAGTGGACACCAGAAGCCAAGGCTGCTTTTGAAGATATAAAGAAGGCCATTTCAGATGCTCCTGTCCTCATTAGTCCAGATTATACAAGGGATTTCTACATCTACTCATTTGCCTCAGAACATACTTTTGCAGCAGTGTTAACTCAAAGAAATGAAGAGAAAGAAGAGAAACCAATTGCTTTCATGAGCTGTCCTTTCAGGGATGCTGAATTGAGATATATAGATGTTGAGAGACAGGCATTTGCATTAGTCATAGCAGTAAAGAAATTCAGACATTACATACTAAGAAGCAAAGTGATTGTTGTGGTACCAGATGCAGCAGTAAAGATGCTGCTGATGCAAAGTGAACCTGGTGAAAAGAGAGCTAAATGGATTACTGTATTACAAGAATATGACATGGAGATCACACCAATGAAGCTGGTGAGAGGACAAGCTTTGAGCCAGATGATATCTGAAACAGATCCAAACATCATCAGTTAGTAGTATGTGATCAATGAAAAAGATAAGAGAGAATGGTATTCAGATATCAGGCACATCCTGATCACTGGAAGATGTCCTTCAAGAATGCAAGCTTCACAGAGAAGAGCCTTGAAGATAAGGTCCCAGAAGTATATGATGAAGGGGGGAACCTTATTTAAGAAGAATTATGAAGGAATATACCTGAGATGCTTAGAGAAGCTTGAAGCAAATAAAGTTTTGACAGAGTTACATGACAAGTTTGGAACGGCACACGGATCAGCATTGCCCACAACACATGCAATCCTCAGAGTGGGATATTACTGGCCTACAATTTTTAAAGACACGGCTAATCATGTTAAATGTTGTCATGTCTGTCAGGTTGCTACAAACAAAGAAAAATATGCTGCACAACCGTTGCAGCCAGTGGTGGAAGAGCGCCCATTTGCACAGTGGGGGATGGACTTCATAGGACCAATCAATCCTCCATCTTCCTCAGGCCATAGGTATGTCTTAACGATTACTGACTATTGTACTAGATGGACTAAGGCTATCAGCAGCAAAACTTGCACTGCAGATGATGTCATCAAGTTTCTGGATAGCAACATTGTCACCAGGTATGGAATTCCTTATGCATTGGTAAGTGATAATGGTTCTGCCTTCATTTCCACCAAATTGTCAAGTTGGGCTTTTGATCATGGGATCATACTAAAGTTTTCATCCAACTACTATCCCCTGGGAAATGGATTAGCAGAATCCACCAACAAGAATTTACTGAGTATCATAAGAAAACTGATAGAGAAAAATCCCAGGGAATGGAACTCATTTCTGAAATATGCCTTATGGGTAGACAGAACTAGAATGAAAACTGCATTAGGAAACTCACCCTTCCAACTAGTATACGGGGTAGATCCCATCCTCCCGGTAAACTTGAAAATTCCTACTCTACAGTTTGCCCAAGAATATCTAGACATAGATAATAAGCAGGAAGTCAGGTTGCTTCAGTTGATGCGCCTGGAAGAAAAACGGAGTCAAGAGATTGACCAATTTGCAAAACATCAGGCTGTTGTCAAACGCTGGTTTGACAAGAGAGCCAGAATTAAAGCTTTCAGGATATCTGATTTAGTCCTGATGTGGGATAAAGCCCATGAAAAGAAAGGTGATCATGGTAAGTTTGATAGATTATGGATAGGTCCCTTTCAGATTTCTGAGATCTTAGGAGATAGCACTTATAGGCTTAAGAACCTGACAGGCGAGGATGTCCCATTGCCAATCAATGGACAATTCCTCAAACATTATTTCCAGGCCTGAATGACTTCGTGATAGTCATATGTATCATATTGTATATTTGTATAGTTGTTTGTAAAGTTTGTTTGTTGTGCTTGTTTTGTTTTGTTGGTTGGGACCCTTGTTCTGGTAAGTCAGGATGATGCACTTCATCACCCTAGAAAATAATTAAGTTGTTGAGATTCAGATGATGAGATCACATTTAAACATAGGTTATGATTCATTCTAAGAAGTGTTCATGATCAGGTTTGTGATGTCTTTTCATCAGGGTGCTTTTTCTTGGTCAAAGTGAATCCATCACAATGAAACACCTAACAGCCTTGGGTTTGTTGAACACACTAGTATAGGTGTTAAGTGAAAAATCTAAAGGGACTCCCTTGCTACCAATGCAATCTCCAACCTAAAGCTGCAAGTGACTATACCTTGTACAAATGAGCTTACATGATGATATCAGATACAATATTTAAAGAAAATCAGAAAAGAAATAAAATTAGGCCATCTAAGTAACTCTACCGGGGCTATGGACGCCTGCTGGCAGTGGGGCTCTACTTAGGGACATTGTATAGATAACCCTGCCGGGGCTATAGACGCCTGCTGGCAGCAAGGCTCTATCCAGGTTGGCTATGAGGGATGATCTCCAACTATGTAGTTTAACACCAGTTACTTGCGCGTTCAACTTACCTTCAAGATGAGGATAATTAATCATATGCACACACCTGATCCTTTGTTAGCATTATCACCATAATGAAATTTTATCATTCAAAGGACCATGATGCTTACCCTTAGACAGAATTAGAGCACTATAGATAAATGTGATCACATCACCTGAATCATTGGAATTTGTTCATTTTCTTTGGTGGAAAGTTGTTGTGTGGTTACACAACACGCCCCATTTTGACTTGGCAAAACAGGGACCCAACTTCTTTTGGCTTGGTTTGCGTTTCTTGCTTTCTGGCGGTTTGGTAAAAATCAGTCAAGTGCATCATCACGTTGAGTCAGGATGAGGTAAGTCATCATTATAAGGTCAGTTTGTCAAAATTTGCATTTCGTATCTGTGACCTCATATTCTGGAAGAACATTAAATTTCATGCAGGTTTGCCTTTTACGTCACCCTGGTATTCACCAGGATGTGAGAGTTATGAACAGTCAAAGTTTTGGTCAAACCTGATATTCGCAAGGGGGGGTCATATTTTATAATCTGAGTCATGTTGTTTAAAGATCATCATCATATTTGAAACATCTCCCGATATATCCTGCGGCTCAAATATCCTGACATCAACTTTAAATGGTAATAAGTCTTTCCCGTCAAGCAGTCTTTTATACCGCGAACATCATGTTTTGAAAAGTAACCCGATATTTGTAAATATCATCCTGACGCGAAACATCACCCTTAACAAACATCCTGATGACATCATCTGAATATGATAAACGAAGAAACAAACATCCTGATGATATCATCATCATATTTACATTTCGACAGGATATTTTGTAAACATGATCATGTTTGCCCAATATGACGATGACGTCATGAAGCATTTCCGATACAAAGAACGAATATCATGATGACGTCATCCTGATATTCAGAAAGGAGGATGAGCAAGCTTGTCTCATCATCATCATTTTGTTTTGAAACATCACCCGATAAACCGAAATATCCTCCTAATGTGCTAAAATGTAGACAAAAGGTGCATTGTCACCCGAATCTTGTAGCGATAATAATTCCAATGCTAGGGAGGATGATATCGAAACTCAACCCGATATTTGTGAAATATCATCCTGCCCTCATGATATCCCGCCATATGGATATCCCCCACTCCCTTTGCCGCCATTATCATTAAATGCACGTAGATATGGTAGGTGATTCCCGCCGACCCCGGAACCCAATGAAATACCTGGCGAGGTCCTGAGTTTTCGCACGAATGATCAAAGATTGCAATCTAACTTGTCAGAGTTGCCCTAAATTTACCCTAACTGCGAAGTTAAAAGGTAATTCAACCGCCATTGTTACGTTTACCTGCGTTAAAATTGTTTTACAGAGCACTTGCCTCCATATCCGCATAACAGCTACCGTTGCACAATTCGAGCTCACAGATAGAAGGAAGGAAGTGATCAGCAGTTGAATTAAGAGTGTCTTGACGATATACTGGTATAACAGAAAATTTGCATAACCAGGTAAGTGAACTGAAACCCTCATCATGTTGTTTCTAAATGATGCTGTAAATTCTAGTTATGTATCCATGTAAGTAATGTGAAATTGATGCAATAGGCATGATATTTGCAATATGTATGCATGCATATCCCTGTTGTGAGAAGAAATGTTGTTAATTGCATGTACCCATGGCTGAAAAATGCTCAGTCAAGAATCAGGAGGAATTTAGTAGGCCTATGTTCTCTTCCCAGAGAGGGGTCCTGTTCAAATATGGGGCAATTACAGATACCCATCAGGGGATTACCAACCTGGAGGCTTGGTCAGCCAAGCTGAATGATGGACAAGATAAAAGTCCGGTATTAGACGCAGTGTTTGTATCAGGTATGTGGAACGCTGTTGGCTTCCCATACTCCATGGAGTCTCCGGAGCTAGTCATTGAATGCGCCCAGAATTATAACCCTTAGACGAGGCAGGTGGTGAAGCATGGGAGAGTGTATGCAGACCTATCCATCAAAGGTCTCTCCCAGACATTTGGACTGCCAATGGGCAGTAAGGTAAAGAGCGTAGACTTGAAGAAGTCTGAAAGAGAATACGAGGCCAACAAGAAGGTGGCTAGAAAGAATATGTATGCTTGGCAGGCCGAGAACAGTACATATAATGCAGCGGCCAAGCTCCCCGTGCACATGTTCAAATTTGACTTTAATGAGGAGTATCAGTACGTGATTGCCCTTCTGAACAGGGTGACTGGCCAGCCTGATACTGGTGATTTTAGAGATTGGATGTACGGTATAATAATGATGTGCCTGTACGCAGACATCAAGCCACTATGGGGCCAAATAATAGGCGACGCTCTGCATGAGCAGCTGATGAACCTGGGAGGTTCAGACTGTGCATTCTACATGACCTCCTATATTGTTTATTCCTGTGCGTATAAAGGCACTTTTGATGCCCTGGTCACAGATGGAAAACTAATGGGCACAAATGCAGCATATATCTGGGATCATCATCCCCAGCTGCAAAGAACCAAATATATCAAGGACTACAAACTAGTCAATGATGCATTTTCTATGCATCTGGTAAGGACCATGGAAGATGATAGAACTAAAAGACTGAGCATGGAGGCTCAGGAGGCAGTATACAGGCATGGGGCATGGTACATACAATTTGCCACCTTTTCCTACATCAGGATAGAAGGTTTCGAAGGACATCCCCTGATGCTGCCGAGATATCCTACAGATGCAGTAGTTTTAATGGAATTTATCAGGCAGGGCTCCACCATGATACAGCTGTATAAGGATGCCAAGAAGCTGCCACCAATTTTGTTCCCAGTCAGCATCGGCAACTACATGTGCCCTGACTCCGACAATATAAAGAAGGTGATGGTCACCCTGAATAAGATGAATTTGCTGCCCTTCCTAGTAACGAGACCATATGATCCTTACGGCTGAATGCAGAAGATCCTAGGAAAGCCTATTCACCAGAGGCACCTAGAAGATTTTTGGGCTGACTGCGAAGATGAGGCAGAAGCCAGGAGGAGGAGGTATCAGAGGTTGACTCTGAACGAGATTAGAACATTTGACTGCATATCCCTCCCTCAGCAGCTGAAGAATGATGACGGCAGGATAATGGCAGATGAGTATGACCAGAAGAAGATTTACAATGATACCATCTCTGCACCTGACCTCACCATGCAGGAGGATATGTCCTTGGACCCATTCTTTGCCAGAACCCTACACTTGACCCAAGCTTGGGTAGATGCACAGGTAGAGGCATTGAAGAAGGGTGTTGCCATCACGGTGGACAACAAGAAGAAGGGGCAGGACATCCCTACAGATGAGTATGATGACTTCCTACTGGAGAAGAGGAAGACTAAGGGAGAGAGGACCCCTCCACCACAGCAACCTAGCAAAAGGGCCACAAAGGGCAAGAAGGTGGAAAAGGGACCCAAAGGGGTCATAATTGACAGGGCAGTATCCACAGTGGAGGAGGCAGCCAAATCAGGGTCAGAATTAGATTCTCCTCCAAAGCCCAAGAAAACCAAGACAACAGAGGCTGGAATCACAGAGACCCGAGAAGTGGGTCAGTCATCCAAACAACCAGGCAAAGCTATCCTCATGGAGGAGGAGCCTGAAGAAGAGGAGGAAGCTCCACTAATAATAAGACGAAAGAGGAGAGCTCCGCAGGTGTTGGTTCCCACCACACCTAAGAAACCAAGAACCTCCATGAGAGGTGAGATAAGTCAACCTCTTGCACAATTACAGGAGGCAGGTAGTTAAGTGCAGAAGGAACTTCAGCATAACGTTCCACTTCCTACCATTGTCAAGTTCAAAACTGAACTGGCAGAAGAACAACAAAAAGAAGCATCTCAGATACAAGCGGAAGGGCATGTATCGTTAGATGAGACAATCAATTTGTCTGATGATGAGGTAGTGTAGGATGTAGCTGCACAAGAAATGGAAACACTAGCTGCCGGCATCAGTGTGACTCCTCACAAGCCTCCATCTGTCTAATCGGTGCTTGAGGAGATGAAACAAATAGAGGTGGAACCAGAGAAGAGCCCGGAGCAGGTAGCTCAGGACATAGGGCTGGATACACTGATCGCTAAGGTGACAAGTCCTGTAGTGGTAGACTTGGCAGAGAAACAGGATGCAAGTCCTGAGAAGCCAGCAGGATCACCTGATAAGGGCCACCTAACAAAGGAGATAGAGATGGCAGAAGCAGAAGGCCATGCTCTTGAATCAGGCCAGCAAAGCCCACAAGATACATCAGCAGGACCTGCTATAGTGGAGGTCCAAGAAATAAAGGCTGATGAGAAGAAGGAAGAAATAGAAGATCCGGCTGATAAGGCACAAGAGGTGGATGGTGCAGGCACAGAACAAGTAACAGCTGCAGAAGAGATGCCATCACCTCGGACAGATCCAATGATATCAGATACGGTGGACATGCCACCAGAAATAGAGAAACAAAAGGAGGATGATCAACCTCCACAAGGGGAAGAACTGGAGACAGGTGAAGAAAGGATGGAGAAAGATCATGATCATCATGATCTGCATACAGGTACACCGCAAGGTTCCCCACACAGAGAAGACGCTCCCCCAAAAAAGGAAGTTCCTCAACAGGAGGAGGCACCACAGGATCCGCAGCAAGGTGAGCATCATGAGGGAGAAAAGGAAAAATCACCATCTCCACAACGCTTGTTGGTGGAAACGAGAGATAGGGGTGAACAGCACCGTGATGCCGAAAAGCATGATTAGGTGCCTCCATGGTTAGAAAAGGAAGTAAATGTTGAGGAGGAACTTGAAATATAGGAGTTTGACGTCTCCACCCTATTCTCCGCGGATATAATGAAACCCAGGAGAAAGGCCAGAATGACTTCGGCCATCAAGAGAGATCTGGCGACAGGGAGAAGGACCGCACAAATTGCTGTACCTGCGGTGGAGAAGGAGAAAGGCAAAATCACTGTGGATGAATTCCAGATAAGCACAGTTGATTTGGGTTTTGCCAACGAAGAACAGGAAGGTCAAGAAGGTAAGGACATTATAGACTCTCTAATTCAGAAAGTGAAAAGAGAGAAAGAGAAGAATAAGCAACATAAAGAGCACATTGCTCAGTTGCATGCATACATTAAAGGCTTGACCAATCCTGAGGATACTACAAGTGAAGTTGCAGTCCCATTGACTACCATTTCTCAAGAGGAGATAAATAAACTGGACCTCATGAAACATGAGGCTTCCGTAATAAGGAAATAGATGTCATCCACATTGGATGATGCTGTTGAAATAATGAAGGGTTCTTTGAAAAGATGGAGCATATTAAGTGACTCCAAACCAAGGTGGACAGATTGCAGATGCAGACCGGGAAAAGGTCTTATCAACTGGAGAAAGTCCTCAGCCTGTTGGGAGAAATAAGGAAAATAAACCCACAACTACTTATCAGTAAGCAGGTATTGAATAATAATACTGCATTATTAGTAGATATCTGGTACAAGGATGTACAATTTGAATGCAGAGTCCTCAAGAGATGCAATAATAAGCTGAGGGAGATCAGCATGAGGCTACGTGATTTAATGGGCATTGAGGCTGACATGTTAGAAACATTAGAGGGCAAAGTGGAAGGGAAGATAGAGAATCAAGATGAAGATTCTGCCCTTAAGGCTCTGCGCAGTAACTTCCAGATGGAAGATGATGGTCCGCTCATCCACTTAACAAAAGAATTTATAAATAAGGTGATGAGGATCAAGGTCAAGATGGAGACCTACAGTGAGACATTGCAGGACAGAGAAAATAAGCTGGATAACAGCAAGGATAAGTATGAAGCACACAAGCACGCCATTATCAAGGCAAAAACTCAAGATGGCGGAGGAATAGATCAGGTTGTGCGGTCATATGAACAGATCCAGAGCAGCATGCAACCCCATATGCAGCAGCATCATCATCAGGATAGCGAAAGTTCAGAAAGTGATGCACATGATGATGATCCGCATGAATCAGCTGAAGAACATGATGAAGATACATCATGAAGGGGAATTTTTTGCATAAGTAATATAGATAGTTGCCAGCTGGCAACTTGTGCTATTTTGTAAAATTGACAAGTCATGAAATGATGACTGTTGGTTTGTATTGACATATCAGATCCGTAGATCTTTTGTAATGGATTCCTCACCTTATTCTATAAAAGGTGGTGGAATGCCTTGTTATATTCATTCGAAACTTAATTGAAATCTGTTTGCTGAAATATTTAGGGCTCATTTCAAAGCTGCTGTATATGTACATGTCTTTTGCATACTTAATGAAAGAGAAGAGTATTTGATTACAAATCTTCATAAATCCTGAGTAATTTGTGTTTGAATTCTGGATATGTGCTTTGATTAGCTGCGTCCCTTGGAGTGCTCATCATGTTGCATGTATTGTGTTCATTCATTATCCTCTGAAGTTTGCATCAACTGTGTCTAGCTGTGGAATGTCCTGGTGAACATATGGTTTGATTTCTTCTCCTCATAACAGTATCAAGCATGTATGTAGATCAAAAGCTAAAGGTTCAACATAATTAGAAGTATTCCCTTTAATTTCTTTCAATTTTAGAGCATCTCACCATCACAATTGCAAATAATTGATAATCTTAAGCAAATAATGCAAATATGCAGACATCTCGTAGGTAATTGTAAATATTTAGTATATTTGAATAAAAAAAAGCATGCACAATTGAAAATCTCATGCAAAGATCGAGGCATTACTACATCTTTCCATCAAATAACTGCAGAATTTGACTTCTCTGTAAAGGATTTCTACAGGAATGTCATGATGCTGGCGTAATTTCACATAAGGCCCCAAAATGGAAACAGCATTTCACATTAACTACTGAGTAACGTTAGTCGATTAAGACCTAATCACTGGAGACTTGGGATCATGAATTCTCTGAATTCACTGTATCTTTCAAGATGAATAAAGGTTAATGTGTACTTTTATTCTATGTTTGTTTGTGCCTAACATCATGACCAACACACACTACATCTCTTGACTAGATTCCTGCAATCTTAGAGATAGATTATCAATTGACACATCAAATAGGATGCCAATCGAGTCAATTTTTTTCAGTAAACTGCCTATCTATATCATATGTGCCATAACAGATGGTACATACACTGTCCCATATCGCAAATGTGCCACCCAGTTGCATGCGCCACTTCATACCATAAATGCACTGCAGAATTATGCATGCGTTGACTAAACTCATGCATGCGCATATTTGTGTATGCACCATTCTATATCCTAAATGCATCGTAGTTTGACAGATGTGTAGTTTCACATTTCATATGTGCCAAACTACGATCTAGCATATTTGTCTACCCTATTTTCTCCTAGCATTTATTGTGCTAAAATTTGACTCTAGGGAAATTTTTTTGAGATACATACCAGGGGTCCTGCCTCTGCTGGCCGATCGAATCATCAGACTCGCTCAAAGTAATGCTCCTCACGTGGAATATCCATCCTCGTGCTGACTACGCTATGCTCTATGCTCTCCTATGCTCTAAGAAGCAAATCAAACAAAGCCAAGTGTGCAAATGAATTGTCTTGTGGACCCAGCTCCTATATATAGCATGCAAACCCTAAACTAGCTATGTGGTGACTATGACTACTTCCCGCACCCATTTCTTCCTGTTTTCTTCTCATTTCTCAGAAATGCATCCTATTTTCTTCAGTCCTAACCAAGTTTTCCCTTCGTCTTTGTGAGATTATCCGTCTCATGCTTCTTGCCTTCTTCCCGTCCAATCTCCTGAGGGGGCATCCTGTCGTTAAACCTATACCAGGGGCAAACTGGGGCATGTATCATTATTCAACAATCAATTTCTTTGAAGCAATGCCATAAACTGCATTGCATCAAAGAGGAGCAAAATGTATACACCTAAAAATGACACGACTCGGTCTAAATAAATATTCTTAATATTTATTTCATTCTAATTCTTCCATAAATAAATAAATAAATAAATTTATTTATTTGATTCATATTCCTCTAAGTTAATTAAATGTCAAAATATTTAATTACCTCTTTAAAAGTCAAAATCAAATAAAATCCTTTATTTAATTAAAGTCTTCCAAACAATTAAATAAATCTTAATTATTTAATTAAATCAAATCATTCTTCCAAATTTAAATAAATCAAATCAAATTTATTTAAATCCTCTCAATCTCCAAAAATAAAATATAATAAAATATTTTATTTATTCTTCCAAAATCATTCTAAATTAAATAATACCAATTATTTAATTGTTTCTTCCAATAATATCTTCTCTAAATTTAGATAAATCAAATATTTGTTTAAGTTGTCTATTTCTTCTAAATTGAATTATCTCTAAATATAATTCAATCCTTGTGCACATGCAATTGAAATTCTAAATACTTAATTGAGCTAAAATATCTTCTCATCCTCATGCAATTTCCATTCTCTAGTTCTATTCTCTTAACTAATTGATCTATTCTTTTAATTGATTTATCTCTTCAGTTAACTCATTCTTCTATTTCTTTAATTCCTCTCATGAAAAATAAAGAAAGACACATGTCCTCTTTCTATTTGCGCACGTTCATCAACCATTCTATACTGTTGATCTTCTCATTCTTTCTATACCATTGATCTTCTTTCTCCCAACTCTATAAATTGAATCCTCTTCTTCCATTTCAATCATCCAACCTTTAAGCATCGTTACTCTGCAAGAATAACAGTGCACCTTTGGCACCAATTCCTTCATTTCTTGTGATCACACTCGTTACTACATGCTACTATCATTGTTGTGAAGCTCATCTTCATGGCGAAATTATCATAGCCATTCTCCATTGGCAATCTTGGAATCATAGCAAGGAAGTGCACTCTCTAAGGGCCTTATTCATATATGTAAGATCGATTGAGATAGGCAACCAATGGAAGCTATGAAGCTTTGAGGTTTGCAAAGGTTTTTGAAGTTCTTTTGTTTGATTGATCTCTTAGTTTCTGTATTTCGTTGAGTTTTGGGTTTTTTGATATTGATATATTGATTATTCATGTTTACTCCAATTTTCCCTTAACAAATACTAATTGTATGAGGTGATTTGATGAAGTTTTACTGTGTTTAACTATCAAAACCTTTAAAACTATTGTCTCATTCTTACTTACAGTATTAAACATAGTGATATTACAGGTCTTTGGTTGTGCTACAAAAAATTGTTCTTTTATGTTGTGAAAAGTCATTTTCCTTCATAAGGAGTTAATTTTCCAGCCTTCCTCAGAAATACTTTTTGTGATATTTATGCCAAGATTGGATTGTGTGGGTCAGATTTCTAAATTTTATTGTGAACTAGATTGCAAATTTTCCATCCTTACTAGGTGCATCACCAAATTTTACAGTTTTATTTCCTTATAGTTTCCTTCTTACCCTTTTCCAAAATAGAAAATTATAGTTTCAAAAATATAATATTTTAAGGGAACCAGCCCACAATCTGGAGGTTCAAACTCACTATAGGTCACCCACAACTTGAGTTTGTCCCCATGTTTTGAAGGATTGCATAGTGTCACAGCTTTGCATAAAGGTGCAATCCTCATCGACAACAATACCTTCAAATACCTTGCTATTCCACCATCCTAGATAGAGTGGAAGATTTTTTCACCCAAACCAGTCTTAGCTTTACTCAAAGGATGATGGTGTAACTAAGTTACTTATGTACATTGCTCAAACTTCCACTAGCATAATAGTGCAGAATTGGAGGCAAAGGATGGACAACATAAAGCCAAGGCAAATAAGCATGGTTTAGATAATGCCTAGAGATGGACTCAAATTTATAGAGGAGAGTTGACTTGTGATGGATGGCTGGGATTTTGTCTCACAATGGAGGGTTTGGATCATGTGGTCCTGAGGACAAATAGGAGCAAGAGGTGGACTAAGCCAATGAGAGATGAAAGTGAGATCAATGGATATGATTACATGCTAGGGCATCTTTCAAATTGATGGTGGAGATTGAATAGAGAGTTGACTTGGATTTTTGTCCTCTAGTGAGAGGAATTTTAAATTCAAGTTTATTGTGAGGGGAGATGTTTAGTTGGAATAGGATAATTAGTCTTAATTAAATTGGTACCTATTTAATTAATCATGGGAAGGGATAATTAGAGGAGGATAGGTAACTAAATAAAAGGAAATTTATTTAATTGACCTAGGGTATGGAAAGGCTAATGTTATAATTAATTAAATAAAGAGGCCTTATTTAAGTAATTAGATGAAAATGAATTTTATTGAATTAATTAGGGATGATGAATTAATTAATTAAATAAAAATGAATTTTAATTAATTAATTAGGGCTAAGGGGGAATGAAACACAGAGTTAATTGAATAAAATGAAGTTTATTTAATTAATTAGGGTAAGTGGATGAAAGGGAGAATTTAATTAAATAAATCAAAATTTATTTAATTAAATTGGATAAATGGATACAAGGGAGCTTGTTTAGTGTAGAGACGATGTCAATGTGGTGTTAGTGAGATGGAGGAAAGGGTGGTGTTAGCTTGACCATTTTTGGATGTCTACATTTTTACCCTCTTTGATTTGGCATTATGACCTAGCGGGGATGACATCATATTAAAGAAAATTTGATTTCACCCCAATTTTAATGGAAGGAGTCCCATGGTTTAGACTAAAGAGAAGGTGGTGAATAGACATGGAGGTGATCAATTTACGAGTAGGAAATTAATTGGCAAGACATGAATCATCATGTCCTTTTAGGGAAACAAGGCATAAATTGGAAGCAATTAAAATACAATTTTTTCCCTAGTTCACAAAAGGAGGGATGGGGGTATGCCCCCTCGAAAGGTCATTTAGAAAAATATATTTTTTGGGGGAATGGTTGAAAGAAGAAATGACGGGAGAAATGGATAGGGGGTGAAGAAAAAGGATGCTAGGAAGAAAAATGGAATAAAATAGAGGATAAACAGACGTGTGGGGTGAAACCTTAGGGTTAGGGCTAGAAAACTATAGTTGGGGAGGGATATAAATAGCAATGTAGGAATTCACAAAGACCATTTATGTGCACCTAAGCTTTAAATTTATAGATTGATAGTGACCTTGGAGCAGCAATGAGATGTTGGGGTATTCCTTGAGATTCTCACCATGTAGAGTAAGTGTGAGTCTAACAGCGATCAAAAGAGGTAGGCAAGGTGGTACATATCCTAGTTTTTGATTTTGGGTGGGTCTGGGGTGCAATAAATGAACATTAATGAGGGGTATATTAGGTTAGGTCAAAGGCACTGATCATTGGATCAGCACTTATGGGTCACGATTAGTGTCTATGTAGAACAAGTCAGTGTTTTGAGGTGGTTTAACACCTTTGCACAGGGTTAGTGATTTTGTTACGTTGTAGTGCTAGCATGAAGCAGTTTAGTACCTATGTGAAATGTAGTGCTTAGGATAGGTGGGTTAGCGTAATTGTGCAGTTGAGCACTTTTGTGAGGGTAGTTAGCACTTTTGCGCCACTTGGCACCTCTGCTTAGGGATTTATCATTTATGCGCCATTTGGTGCTTAGGTGGGAAGGGGTAGCACTTATCCGCTATTTAACATATTCATGAAGGTCTTTAGTGCATTTATTCCTACTAGTGTGAATGCGAGGGGGATTGGTGCATATTTTCCTTTTAGCTCGTATGTGGTTGGGGTGAGTGCATTTACCTAGGGATGTAATGCTTATGCACCATTTACAACCTACGCACAAAGGTTCAATGCTTTTGCACTATTTTGAAGGAAAGCTAAGGTTTTAGGATTAAAAAGTGATGGTCAAGAAACTAATGAAGTGCATGATGGATGTGGGAGGATTTAGGCACACTCCAGTCTCATGAGGAGAGACCACCAATGATGGGGTTGTGGGAGGGGTTGATAGTGGAGGATGGACCACTTTCTACAGATGGTGGGATTGAGGAATGTGGCTTGGATGCTAGATATTTGGGAACATTAGACCATGATGGCAGCCCTAGTGGAGAAGTAGCATAATGAGACCTGTTGTTTCCAGTTTTTGATGAGGGAGATCAGTATCACTCTCGAGGACATGTGGTAGATTCTTAGGATTCTGATTCATGGTGAGAGGGTCCTTTATGACCCAGACAAGGTAGTAGGGTTCATGAGAATGGTGTTTTCTCCATATGAGGTTCCCTTTGATAGACCAAATATGGAGATGTCGTGGGTAGACTCACTGGTTGGAAATCTATATCACTTGACCCTATTTATAGTAGTGTTGATTTAAGGAGTGTTGGTCCTAGATCAATGATCTTAGAGATTCTTCGTAGGATGGAGGATTGTACTACATAGGATTATGGAGGGTGACACAATATATGTGCGGTGACCATGTGTCTTTGCACATTTGTATCATGATATGGATGCAGTGATCTATTAGGATCGGTGGAGTTTGGGCTATGGTGTGACACTTTTGCACATCTAGGCATGGGAGCACATTGTAGTGAGGTTACGAGTGGTAGGTAGGCCTTATGTTTTCAAGTATCAATGACTACTATAGCACCACTAGTTAGGAAACATGTGGTATAGGCGACACATTTTTATGAGCTTGACAGTGTTATTTGGAGTCCTTGGTGGGAGAGCGAGGTTTGGGAGGATGATGCAAACCAGTTGGTTTATGCCCAATAATCTATGTTCATACTAGGGCGTACATAGCATATATTGGACTAGCACCTCCCAAAGTGAGTGCTTCGTTAGTTTTGAGAGAAGAAGAGGGAGTCATGACTAGAGGTAGTCTTTCCATGGGTGACTAGAGAGGCACCTAGATGGGGGTTGCCTATAGATGTGTAGACTATTATTGTAGTATTTGGGGCCTTGAGACTAGTGACCTAGGGGTGGAGAGTAGGAGAGGCAAACCTAGGCACATATGATGATTATGCAGCATGGTGAGTGGCAGCACAACTAGTGCATCTATTATTACCATTATTGGAGATGACTAGGGTGGAGCAAGAGGAGGAGGGGGAGGGAGATGGTGGATATGGAGGAGATGGGGGAGGTTGATAGGTGAGATGGTGGTTGTTGGTGGCTGGAGGAGTGGGGGTTGGTGGTGGTGAGGAGGAGTAGAAGCTTTCCGAGCCAACATGTGTATTGGTGCTTTGTACTCAGTTGGGTACTTCAACTACTAAGGTTACTTGTATGTGGGGGGAGTTGGAGGAGATGAGGATAGAGTTGGATAGCCTCCTAGAGGAGCTAGTAGGTGAGAGGGTGATAGTGGGGACTCAAGAGGGCCAAATAGTAGAGCTTACAATAGCTTTAGGGAAGGTGGGTGGTGGCGATGGGGATCCAGATGTGCAGGCACAAGCTCTATAGGAGCGTGATGTTTCTTGGATAGAGTAAGAGGCAGCCTAGGTACTATAGTAGAGGGTGGAGGCATAGGGGGTGAAGTTGCATCATGAGCTAGAGGTGGCATGAGATTTGCTAGCCCCTATGGGCATGGTAAACATGTGGTCAAGCATGTTGCATGTCTAGGGGGAGCTAGCAGACATGCGATAGAGGGTAGAGTACTACTGTACTTTATATTAGATAATGGTGTCTATAGCTCAGAGGGAGTTGAGCAATAGCACAAGGAGTTGATCGGGAGTAACCTGATCGAGGAGGATAGGGACTCCTTTTGTTATGGGGCCAACACCACCATAGGGTCTAGGTGGGGTAGGGCCATCTAGAGGGGTAGAGGGAGTAGGGCCATCGAAACCCCCAACATAGGAGACACTAGGGTCACCATCCCCCTCAATACAGGATAGCTCATGTGAGTATTGATGTTATTATGACACTTTGTATGCCTACGGGCTCACTTTTATGATTTTATTTTTGATTTACTAAGCGTACAGGCATATTTTGTATCATGACCTTATTTTTTATTGATATATGTGTTAGAATACAAGTAATCTACTAAGAGGAGGGGTGAATCAGTAGATCAATAGAACTTAAAACTTTAAGCCTCTAGAATGCAAATCAAATTAACTTTCAATGTAATAACATCAACAACACAAAAGCATGCACACATGAACACCAGATATACATGAAAACTCAATATGGGAAAAACCATGGTGAGAAAATACTGCTAGGATCTACTGTCCTAATCTAGCCTCATAAATGAAACCATTGATTACAATGTTTAAGAGCAGCAACTCTAAGAAGTCACCAAACCCCTGTTTTAAGAGCATCAACTCTAAGGAGACTACAATCCCCTAATTTGAGCACCAACTCAGTTCACATGAGGCACCAACCTCACTGAATCTTTACATATTCAAGTATGCAACCATTTGGTTCTTCATAAACCTCAAATGCACCTTTTCAACTCATACACAGTCTTCTCCTCTCACTCTACTCACACAAATTCTCTTTGCACTGAATTCTTCTCAATCACTCATCAATCCGCCTCTTACACATACATAATTTCTATGCACAGAACTTTGTATATTTATTCGGTTAAAATCAATTTTAGTATACAACTATCTCGGCATACACTCACACATCTACATGTGCACACTCCATTCCTTCTATACTTCTTCTTTTTGCATGTCCACACTTCAATTTTTCTGCATGTTAAAAACTCTCACTTTTCTACACTCCCACTTTTCTGCACGTCTAGAAAAACACCTCTGCATGTAGCTATGTGCATGCATTAAATTTTTTTTTTTCTGTTTACACCATCATCGCCATGCATCCACTATTAGTCCTTAACCACTAATTACGCATCTAGGTTCCATGCCAAAAATATAGCCATTTAAAACATTTTATTATTTAACCATCCTTTTCTATCAATGAATTTGTCATTTCTCAAACCTCTAGATTTTAGCCCTCCATCGGTGATTTTTCACTTTTGAGAAATTTACCTGTCTTCTTCTTTAAGCTTAACTTTATAACCTTTTGCCTCTATCGGCAAATTCTCATATTTTCAAACTATGGTCTCTTTTAATCTTTCTTTTCTTTTTTAGAAAAAAACATATTTTTTGAACTATGACTTATGTCTTCTTTATCAGTGAAATTTGTCTTTTGTGAACCTCTCCCTTTGACTCTTTTATCGGCAAAATTTACCTTTTTCAAACCTTAGCTCTTGTCTTCTTTGTCGTTGAAAATAAATTTTTACGAACTCTCCTTTTTCTATTGCCTTTTCCCTTCTATCAGTAAAAGTTCATTTCTTCAAACTTTGCCTTTTTGTCTTCTTAATCGGTAATTTCCCATTTTTTTGAACTTTGGTCTCTTAGCCCTTTATTGGTGATTTCTGGAGATCTCCAACTAATATTTTCTTTATCGGCGAAACAAGATTTATATACACCATCTACTTTTCTTTTCCAAGTGTCGTCTACTCGAGAAATTGGGAAATATCCGAACTTTCAAACTAGTTCATCATTAACACACTTTCCCAACAATAGGTAACAAGTACTTAAAACACTTGTTTGTTTCTCCTTAAACACTCCTTTCTTATGGTTGTTGGTGAGTCGGTGAATATTGGAACTCTCAAACTTCCAAAAACTTAATCTTTTCCTTTATTGGTGGTATTCCAATTCTCTGAACCAAAAGTGACTTAACTTTACAAGCTTTCCTTCTTAAGCCTCTATTGGCTAGTCAATAAATCAGAGAAAAAATGAACTTGTGAACAAGTTCATAAAAAAACTTTTCAATAACTAAATCCTTTCTCCAAACCTTTCTCTAAGCTTTCTTTTCTACACCCTTGTTGGTAAATCACCAAATCGGTGAAACAGTGAAAAACATAGCTTTCAAACTGAACTTCAGTTGACACTTAAACTTTTCTATCTTCAAAGACTTCAACAATAATGCTTCCCCTTGCTTCTATTGGTGAATCAATGAATTTCAGAACCGAAGAACCTGTCAGTTTTTTAACCAAACATTTTGCTGACTAAGGTCAAAACTAACACCTTAGAGTCTTTTTCTTCCCTTCTGCCTTAGAGCATTTTGCTTCTATACACTTCTCCTCTACCAGAGACACTCTAACAAACTTCTTTGACATCCAACTTTGACATAATGACAATTTATCAACAATCTCCTCCTTTGTCATTGATGGAAATACTCATGCATAAATTGTTCTTAGTGCTGCTCCATTCCTTCTACACTAATGTTATCCATTAATATTGCTCTAGGGTTTTCTACATCTACTCCCCCTTACTCTTACTCTCTCCCTTTTTCATCTATGGAAAAGGGAGGTAAATAACCTCCTTACTGACAACAAACTTCCATTTATCTACCTGCTCCCCCTGAGAGGTAGTCACTGTCTAAAAACAAGGATGAAAGATATACCTTGAGTTTCTCTCCCTAGACACTTGTTACAATTGCACTTCTACTTGTCAGAAGGAGAAATAACTCCTAGCTTCTACCTGAGATATTCAAAAGTATCCTCGGCAAGTGGCTTTGTGAAAATGTCTGCAATCTGATCTTGTGTGGGGACATACTCCAACTTTACTTCCTGATCTACAAACTTTTCCCTCAAGAAATAATATTTAATGGAGATGTTCTTTGTTCTTGAGTGCATCATAGGATTGTTTGAGATATTGATTGCACTTGCATTATCACAAAGAATGGAAATAGGATCATCAAACTCTACCTTTATATCCTTAAGTTTATGCTTCATCCATAAGATTTATGTATAACATGAAATAATAGCAGCATATTCTACCTCAGCAATGGACAATGTGACTAAATCTTGCTTCTTGTTGAGTCATGATACCAACCTATCACCAAGGAAGAAAGCTCCACCATGGGTGCTTCTCCTGTCATCTATACTTCCTACCCAATCAACATCTATATATGCTATCAAAGTAAAATCATTATTTTGAGGGTACCATAATCCATAATCCATAGTACCTTTCAGATATCTAAAAATTCTCTTCACATCTCGAACATGAGATTCCTTAGGAGCAGCTTGAAATCTAGCCACCATACATATTGCTTGCATGATATCTAGTCTGGATTGTTGGCATTGGCATTATTTGTCATTGATGTCAAAATTTGAGTTGATGTGTTGTTCACATGGTGTTGATGTGATGTTCATATCAGTGTTGATGTGATGTTCACATGGTGTTGATGTGATTGTGATGTCAGAGGTTGATAGATGGATCATGCAGAGAGTCAACAATGGCTAGATCACTGTGATTGTGATGTCAAAGGTTGATTCATGAGTTCATAGCTCTGGTTGTTTCATGGGATGTCTTCTTGATGCTCAGTATGAGATAAAAGCAAAAGTGTATAGAAATTGATCACGAATGGTTCTTGCTTTGATTAAAGATTCATTGAGTTAAAAAGTATATTGCTTGAAACCTAATTAGAAGAGTTGTTGCAATGAATATCCTTACTTTGTAGTGGAGGTGACATAGACAGAATCTACATTATGTTTAGGTTTTGGGACTTAAACCCTAAACAAATATCTTAATTGTTTAAAGTCTAAAACCCTAAGGAACCCATCATATCATCTAGGTAACTTTTTGTTCTATTTTAAAGTTGACCTATTATTAAAGGTAAAGTCACTTAAAGTGACTTACTAAAGGGTTCTTAACACATTATTTCAACCAACCCTCTTTTGAGGACATCAGCCCACCGGGTCACTTGGGTGCTCAAAATGAAATCTATGGTTCATGTGATGGCGCGAAAAAAGATATCGAAGGTGTAGGTTTAAATGAAATTGAAATTACAAAGGTTATTGTGTGGGATCAAAATTTGATGGGAAGTTTGAACTTTGAAGCCCTAACTACTTTATAACAATTTTTCAACCAACTATCCAGGGCCATGAAAATGATTTTATGGATTTGTACAAAGATTGAAGTGGTGTGGATTGTGGATACAAGAATGTCAAAGTGAGACCTTTGAGAAAACATATATTTTGAGTATGAGTATTGCATGTGTAGAGATAGTGAAGAAGAGATTTGAGTATGATAATTTTAGTTATTGGAAGATGAGTGAACAAAGGTTTTTGAGATAGGATCTTATGTATGAAATAAGAAGTGAAGAAATATATCCATGATTTGTGATTACTATGAGTAATGTGAATACAGAGGCTCTTATATATTGTGAGGAACAAGAAAAATAATTCACCATTCTTTATCATCTGTGTAGAAAGCAATAGCATAGAAGGATATTCATGAAGTAGCTTTGCTTGTAGGGTTGGATCTTATATGTCTGATGTGGTCTTATTGAGTTTATGATGCAAAGAGAAAAAATTGTATAACTATACTTATGAATTGTGTGTAAGTATGGCGTCAGAATTGTGTCCTGTGATGATATCTTGATATGTGTGTGTTTGTGGTGAATGAAAGTAAGATAGTTGCAGAAAGTACAAGGAAGATTGTAGACATTAATTGCAGCAGGGGTATGATGCATGAAATATGATCTCATTGATAGAGATAGTGAGATAATAACATTATACATTTGTTGCAGAAATTAATAACAGATCAGGTATCCTTGTTTATGATAAGTTAGTTTGTTATACTTATTTATTTGTGACAGAGACATGATACATCATGTAGATACTTTGAATTCTCGAATGATCATGATGTCAGTAGTTCTTGTATTGTTATGTCATTGTTAATATAATATCCTTTTGTGTTGAAGTTTATGGTGGTCCTACAGAGGGAGACATAATGAGTATTTTATTGCAGTGAAATAGAGTGATCTCTGTCTATTTTCTTTCATCTGAATTTTATGTAAACCTATTTTGTTAGTGAGAAAATCTTTGGTCAGTGAGACAATTTCTTGCTAGTGAGGCATATTATGTTTGCCAATTACACATGGTGTTTTTCCAGTGAGGTTGTGTCAGTGAGACACTAAATGTAACTAGTGAGGTTTTGTTTTTCTAGTGAGACATAATAAAGTGTAGATTCAAGAGTGGGGTTTTATCCCTTTTTAAGGGTTTTCCACTCATAAACATTGTGTCATGATTCTTCTTTGATTGTCTCTATATTTACACTTTGATACTCATTCATACCATTGTATATGTGTATATGTGTTTGAAGGATTCTTGAGTTCTCTTTAAACTTTCTACCTAGTGCAATTAAAGGTGTCAATTTTGAAAAATTATAGACCATTGATTCACCCATAGATAGAGGATTTCATGCTGACTGTGTGATCAAACAATAGTGTTTTTGGGAGATGATAGTGGGGTAAAAGCACAAAGCTGTGTCACACTTTCAGCCGACTTATCAGCACAAGCGAATTTAAGTATTTCTAACTAAAAATCAATTTTGGTCAAACATATGATCTTGTAAGATTTATTCTAGCTAAGTTAGATATGTGCACAACTTTTACAAATTAAATTGTTGGCTAAATGCATATGTAGCACCATGATGAGGCCAATTTACCAAAAAAAAAATTATTTGAAAAACTTGATATTTCAACAACTTCTACTCATGTAAATAACATTTTTTTAAAAATATAAAAATACCCTTTTGTAGATCTATAAGTTTAGTTTTAAAAAATATATATTTTTTAATAGTTTAATTATTATTTATATTTTATATTTTATTTTTACTAAAGGTAGGTTATCAGCACAAAACATTAAGTCAATTATCATGTCAAGGAAAAATAGTAAAACTTATTTAAAAAAATTGAAAAAAATATGATGCCCTAGATAAAAGAATCTATATCAAGATGGTATATTTTTTTTTCTATTTTAGATAAATAGCTAATATGAAAGTTGACGTTGACTGGAAACAATTATGTTTTAATACATGCACATTTTAATATTTGTTTAAAAATATATATTTATCAAAATTGAAAAAAAATATATCAATGCCCTAAAGTTTCAAGTTATAAATACAGACAAAAAAATTGAAGAAAAACAAATAAAATTTACTGTATAAAGATTGACGTTTCATGTAACTTCATTTTTCAGCATGTTATCAGCAACTAAATTATAGTGTCAATTTATTAAAAACTATATTCAAATAATTTTTTAGTTTTTTCAAAAAAATAGAAACATAAAATATACTAAAAAATAAATATTTTATTAATTTACATCATTTCAAAATTTAAAACATATATGTTACTTTTTAGTGATTCAAATTTAAAAGTTGGATCAGCGTTGGTCGTTTCCTTTATAAAAGTGTGACACAGCATTGTACTTTTACCCAGTGAGAGCATAACACATTTCTTTTCTTGACAGTGTAACGGTGAAATAACGATGTGGGTAAGATTATCTGCATTCAGTGACACAAGGTTATTTAAACAATTACTTCAAAGTAGAGCACTACATAAATTGTATATTCCTGATAAGAGTGTACTATGTGAAGTTGTTTTCAAAGATTCTTGAACCTCTAAGACAACATATAGTGATCCTTTTATACTTGTCTTTAAACTGAAAAATTTCATTGTTACAGAGTATAAGGATTGTCTAATGAAATATTGCATGAATAGTACTGATGGAGTAGGTTAGTGTTTTACCCTTCAGCCCCTAGGGAAGACAAGGAAGTTATAAGTAAGATTATGCATAGTGCAGTGACAGTTAGTGCATTGCTATTAAGGATAGTGTTATTGTTGTTGCTTTGATTGCTTCTTGAGTTGTTTAAAGAGTTGATTCTTGTTTATTTGGTTCATGAAGTTGGTCATGAGATAATTCTTGTTTCACATGTGTTAAGATTGTTTCACATATGTCAAGTTGTTCATGTCCTTGTTGATCTGTAATGGTGTTGGTGCACTAGTAATTTGCCATGATGATTTTGGTATCAAAGGGTGTTCATTAATTGATTATGATATCAAGAGTTGGAAGGTTGCAAGTTATCTTCTTTGTTAGTGATGAAGAAAAGAAACCATTCAAAGAAACTTGATAGTAAGAACTACATGAGACTAGCAAAAGACAATCAACTCTATGTAGTTATCACTATGATTATGTGGATAATGAAGTCTGGATGATGATGAAGACATCAATGTTTTGTGATAACATTATTTGGTCATAGACATAATACTATGCATTATTGCTCTTGATAATTCTTGATGACAATGGAATAGTGGACTATTGAATGGACTGTTACAGTGGTTGAGTGGTTGTATGTGAGGCCTACATTTTTCATTTTGTTCATGTGACTATTTACCTTACTGTTGCTAATACTTTTATACTTGTGGGACTGTTGATCCCGGATTCCCAAACTTTTAGACCTTATTATGTTAAAGGAAAACTAATTGGGTGATGTTATATAGATGTTTATTTATAGGAAAACTAATTGGGTGTTGTTTGATTAATGTTTACATTACAGGAAAATTAATTGGGTGATATTAGATAGAAAATTGTAATGTGATTTCCTTTATGCTTATGAGAACTTGTGGTATTTTATGGGAATGCATGTTTTGAATTGCTTCGGATATGATATTTATATGTGGAATTAACTTTGCAAATTGAGTGCGTAGGTTTTGCTAAAAAAACACAGATACTGGAGAGCATCCCACACCTTATGTTGTAATCCCTTGTGAAGCCGATCTGGTTCCACGAGGAACCAAGATCAACTCTGTGTTTGATGTAATGTTGTAATGTTAATTTGCATGAGGTTGAATGGGTTAGGTCTACCCTCTTTTAATTTGAATTATGATATGTGTTGTAAGAATTATTTTTGAATTTCATTTTTTTAAAATTTTAATTTTTGGAGACCCATTTCTTGTGTTTTAACTTGACCCTAGGTGTCTTAACTAGGTTAAAGTTGACCCTAGGTTATACCCCATGGGTCTAGGGTCCCTTTTGACATGGGTAACCCTTCGTAAACCTCTGTATGGTCACCTTAACTTCACACTGAAGTTAAGTGACGAATTTGGAGGCATGGGAGGGATAGGATGAGTGGTACCAACACTCAAGCCCATCCCTTTTCAATTCCCAAGGCTAGAGATGACTCCAAGATCCACTAATTGTGGAGGACTTGACTTCAAGTCTCCCTCACAATTAGTGAGAGTCCCCATGGATTTGTGTGGTCCTTCATGAGAGGGAAGGAAGGGGAGACATGTGTCACCCTTCCCCTCTTTAACTCCCTTTTTCTCTCCCATGTGTTGGAGAGAGGACATGTGGTAAGGGGTGAGGAAGACTTTGGGGATGGGTGAGTGACATGTGTCAACACCCATCCCTTGGGACACAATAGTAGTTGGGAGGAAGAGTGAGGAGGTGACAAGTGTCACCTCCCCATTCCTCTAAGCTCATGGATTGGGTTATTTTAGTCCCACTTGGGATAGGGAGAGAGGTTGTTGAATTTTTGAGAATTTTTATTATTGGAAAATTGTTTTTGGGAGAAAAGCTAGAGGGAGTTTGGTGGCTTAGGTTGGAGGAGACTTTAGAGGAGCTCTACATCAACTTCTTCCATTATTAGGGCTTTAAAGGTTGGTTTTCAAGGCTAAGGCCTTTCCATTTGTATTTTCAATTTGTTGCATGATGAATGTGTGAGATGTGTTTTTCTTGTGTTATATCTTATTATTGTGGGAAATGTATAGTAGGGTGTTGAAAGAGCTTCTCCCATTTGGGAGAAATGCTCATCAAGTGTGGGGTAGGGGAGGAGTGATCCTCCTTGAGTTCATTCCTTGTTTTGGGATGTTGAAAGCCTTGAGGGAATTTGTGTGATTTTGAGTAATTTGTTATATGGCTTGAGAGCCAAAATATGAACTCCTTTGGAAATTTTGTTATCAAGTTGGCTTGAGGCCATGAGAAATTTGTGTTGAAATATTTTGAAGGGTGGCACTCAAGAGTTGAGTGTGTCCACTCTCCTACACCTTTTGACTCACTTTGGTTGAGTTTGTGTTTGTGTAAATATCCATGGGTGTGTTTTGTGTTTTGAGAATGTTGTTTTGCCTTGTTGTGAAGTGGATTTGGATTCCCTAGGTGTGTGGAAGATCTCCCTAACTTCGGGGTGACCCTCTTGTGGGTCTACGGTAGGGAGGAGAGTAGAATGTGTGGTGTTTCTTTCCCTTGTGTGTTATGCAGGTTTCATGGAGCTTAGTGTGAAGGTTGAGGAATTTACTTGTCTTGGAAAATATTTTATTTTCCTTTACTCTTAAGGCTCTTGAGGAGAGCTTTGTCTTTCAATAGCTTCATCCTTGTTGAATTTTTTTTTAGAGGAGAACTTCTTTCTCCCTTGTTGTAAAAATTTGATCTTTTTGAATTATGAGGAAATCCTCTTCATTGTGTTGAGAGTTTTAATTATAGTGATTATTAAATTTTTCCATTTGTGATATGATGAAGGAAAGAAAATTGTGTTTGAAAGGATATCAATTTTGTTATTTCCTATTAATCCTATTAGTAAAGTTGAGAGTAGTTGTTGTGGAAAAACAAAGTTTGTTTAAATTTATTTCATTGTAAGACTTAGTGGAAATATTAATTTTAATAAGTTATGAAAGTTGTAATTTGTTTCTTGGGAAGGAAATGAAATTTGATTATAGTCATGCATTGGAGCTTTGTTGTAAATGATTGCAAATATAATTAAATATTTTTTTTTAATCATTTGCTTACTATTTAAAATTAAATTTATTGACTTGAAATTGAAATTTAATTAAGAGAAAATTAGATTTAATTATCCTTGTATAATATTTTTTTATAATGTTTATTTTAGAGATGCATTTGAGGATACAATTGTATGAAAATTCAATATAGACTAATTCATTTTTCTACCAGTAATTATTAAAGAATTATGTATATATATATATTTATAAATATATTTTAAATTGTAATAAATGAAATACAATGGGGAATAAATTTATTTTCGCAGGTTTCATGTTTGAAACACAGTTTAAAAAAAAAATGACAAGAATGGTGGGGGATCAAACCCCCACCATGGTTATTACAAAAAGGGTGTGGGGACGGGGCAGAGCCCCCACCCACACCCCACTAAGTGGGATGTAGGTGGGGGCTCTTCCCCCTCCCCACAGTCCCCGCTCTCCCTTATAACCTGTTGTTCTCAAAATCAGCTACGCTTGTTTTTGTAGACGACCCCCACGAAACTTCTCCATTTCATGAATCTACACTCTAAGCTCGCGGACCGAGACAAGATTCTCTTGATCTCGCGCAAGTCATTTGACATTCTAAACTGGTTTATGTCATCCCTTTGAATAGGTTTCTCAATATTTGTGAAGAACATTCAAGTCGTAAATTGGTTAAAATGTTAATTTTAGTCATTTTTTAGTGTTAGTAAAAATCAAAGTCTTGATATGCAAGAGCAGCAAAAATTGCCGCCCCTGCATACCTCTTTATGGCTTGTTTTTCTTACATATGCAATAGCGGTGTTTTTTGCTGCTTTTGCATATACTGTTCATTTTGCATGTAAAGGCGGCGAATTTTGCCGCCGCTACATGCATTTTTTGGTCTAACGGGTGAGGTCGGCGATTTTTGCCGCCTTAACGTGTTTTTCTTCCTTTGTGCACTGACGGCTGAAATCTCCGCTCAAGCGAGATCTTGGGAATCTTGGTCACGCAGTGCCATTAATGGCCACTCGCTCAGTGTTTGTGTTCGGCTTATTTATTGTGTTTCGATAGTTTATTTCTCCATTTCATCCTCTCTCCCGAGCTAATATACCAGACTCCCCTAACATCGCTCAATCATGCCGTCGGCCATCGCCATCGAACATAGGGTTTCAAGTTCTAGAATAGGTAAGTTTTCTCTTTCCATTCTCCTTCTTCTTCACTATTTATGATGTGCTTCATTTTGATTTTTGTTTCCGTTCTCCTTCTTCCTTTACGTTTTTGTCTTTTGCTTTTTTTTGTTGTTTTTGTATTTTGTTTTCGCCTAGGGCTGCCCTAGGTTTTGCCCTGAAACACCCTAGAATTCTATTGCCCTAGATCATCAACCCTACTCTACACACCGTTGTGCATCATCGGCAGAGTTCTCCGATCATACCTAGAAACTAACAAACCCCTGCCGAGTGTTTAGTCGGTGAAACTCCTGGCTTTCGCACTTAAATCTGTGAATTTCCTTCCAATGCAGTGTCGGTGAAATTTGTTGCTCCGACAAACCCCTGCCTTCCTCATTACCTGCATCGTTGGCGAAATCCACCGCTTTTACCAACTCATGTGCATTGTTGGCAAAATTTGCCGCCGGTGTATGGAATCTCATATCGTGCATAAACAGTGAATTTTGCCGCCCTAACGCGAAAGATATTCATAACTTCCTCATTACCTGCATTGTCGGTAAATTTTGCCACTCATGCCAGAAATCTTGCCCACATGCAGTGGCGGCAAATTTCGCCGCCAATGCAAATAAAGCAAAACCCTCATATGCAAGGGTGGTGAATTTTGCCGCCCGTGCAAAAATGTCTCAAATTTTTCCAACACTGGAAAATTTTCAATTTTGATTTCCTGAGCCTGCTTCTCCCCTAATTTTTGGCCAGCTCGCACTATAGCCCTTTTTCAAGCGCATTCCCATAGTCGTGATCATCAACATGCAATTTTCCCAGATTGCCCATATTTTCCCTAATTGCATGATCATGACTTTTGTTGCAGTTTCTTTTGTGGAGCTTCGTTCAACGTCAGACTTCTTCTCAGTGAAAGTTCATCCAAATGACTGACTTGTCCCCGAAGAAGGCAAAAGCAATGAAGTACAAATATCAAGGTGTTTTCCCAATCACCTCAGTCCATTCTAATGTTGAGGACATTAGAGATACAGAGATTGGCCATGTTGATATGGCTGAGTTTGTAGAGAGAACCAAGTCAAGCAACCCCAGTGCTTTGATGAGGAAGATAGTAGAAAGTAATATTCATCTGGTATCATCCTTCCCGGTGGTGGCTCACAATATAGAATTTGTTCTTCAATGTGTCCATTTCTATAACAAAGATATTAGAGCCATGGTGGATGCCAGTGGTAATGTGATAATCAGGTTGGATCCTGAGTTCATTGACAAGGTGTTCATGTGTCCTCCTGCAACAGAGGTATTGAAGCTTGACTTTGTTGAAGCTCAAAAGGAATATGACAAGAATCCAGAAAAAGCAAAGAAAGTGATCAACAACAAATGGTTGAAGACTACAAGGTTAAGTTTGTCAAGGTGGCCTCGTAGTTTTCCTCGAAGTGATTTTGTGGAAGAAGTTGGTGACTTGATTACACTCCTCAGCAGGATAAGAGGTTTGTCTTCCTCTTCACAATTTCATGAATGGATGTATCCTTTCATTAAGGTCATACTCCAGGGCAGGCAAGTTATTTTTTGGGGAGAACAAATCAGTAACGCTTTGCATGACCAGCTGACAAAGGTATCCACTACCTCCAAATTCTCCATGACTTCCTATCTGGTATACATTGCAGCCTCCATGAGGATTTTTCCAAAATTATCATCAGAAGGGGATAGGAGAGTAGTCCCAGTATACCAGTATTATTCTCAGCTGACATTGAAAGGTTCAATTCACCATTTCAGGAGAGTGAATGATGCGTTCTTTGCTATATTCTTGTGTCTTTTTAATCCCTAACTAGAGCAGAGAAGAATTTCAGACGAGGCATGGACAGTGGTTAATGACTTTGGTTGCATGTTTTTGCAATTTCCATCTTTCTCATACTTGAGGGTTGGCTTTTTCCAAGGCTACCCTTACATGTTTCCTAGGTTTCCTTCAGATAGACTGGTCTTGATGGAGTTGTGCAAACAAATGATTGTCGTGCATAACAAACAAATGGGACTCAAGAAGCCTGGCTTCAGATTTCCAGTGGAAATCGACAGATATTCAGTGTTGACTGCCGCAAAGGCAAGGGCTATGGAGATAGAAATGCAGTTGGTCACCATGAAGCAATTCAAGAGGAGGCCAAAATTTGACTACCGAGGCGTGAAGGATAAAATCAGGAGGAAAAGTCAGTTTCATGAACCCATGGTGGAAGATGTCTGGATAGATTTGAGAACAGAGGAAGATATCAGGAAACTGGACTATAGTAGGCTGTCTCTAGAACAAATTGAATATCTGGGGCTTGCTGATATTCCAGAAGATCTTGTGGATGATGGGGAATTGGTTGATGCCAAGTATGATGCAGAACAGATAGCTAGTACTCCTCTACCTCCAATCCAATGGTCCCAAAAGGAGTTGACTTCATTAAGGAAGAGGTTTGAGCCCATATTGGCTAACACCAATAAATGGCTAGAAGATAAAGGAATTACGCTGAAGGAATTCCTCACTCGTTCGGAAACTGAAGTTCAAGAGCAGACTGGTAAGAAGGTTGAAAATAGAACAAAGAACAAGAGTGATGCTCCATCATCCTCTAAAACACATAAGCCTAAAATTAGATTTGTGACGAAGAAAGCAAAAGCTGTTGAGGAAGAACCTGAAACAAAAGATATGGAAGTCGAGGAGCCAGTGACGGAAGATCCGACAACTGAAGAGCCAGCTACAGAAGAGATGGATGTTGAAGACAGGAATTCAGATCAACAAGATGAAGAGGCTTTATCTCCATAGGACAATACACCTGTTGCACCCCCTGTGTCTGCTTCCCCTATTAACATTCCTTCCTCTGAATCCCCCTCTCCTCCTAAAATAATTTTCGATAATCCCCACAGCACTTTTGAAAATGTTCTCCATTCTTCTGATTCAATTCCTAGTTTGTCTTCTTCATCTTTTGATATTGGGGACACGTCCATGTTTGATCATTTTGTGATGAATACTGAGCAAGTTTCAAGTGCCAATGTAACAGGTGCGATTTTTACCAACACCCCGCCTATTGTTTCTACCACCAGTATAAGCACAGTTCCAGGAACACCAGCAGTAGGAATGGATCCCAATGTGAATACTTCTCTGCTTCCACCTTGGTTGTCAGCTTACACACCAAAGAGGAAAAACCAAGTCATCTCTCCAGATGATTTTGACTTCACTAAGTTGGTACCTGCAAAGCCTAAGGCCCCAAAGAAACCAAAGATCCTTTCCAGGGTACTTGAAGATAAGGGGCATAAATTTCTGGAGATAGCAAAACCCCCACAGGATGCAACTGTTGAAAATTTTGATATGAATGACTACTTAATTTCTAGGGTTGAATTGGGTAAAATCACCCATGAAAGCACTAAAAATGATATGCAGTCAGCCATGGACATCCTGATCCAGAAGTTCGACAGGGAAAAAGAAATGAAAGATTATTACAAGGCAAAGGCAGAACAGCTGACTGCAGTGGTAAGAAAGATCACTTTGAATTTAGAAGCAGTTACTCCAGAGGCCGTTTCTGTAGAAGACCCCATCATTCTGAAAGCAGAAAAGACTCACCTCAGAGGAAAAGTACTTGAAGAGTACTTAGATAGGATGCGAGCGCAAGGAATCTCTTTGCTCACGGATGTATTTGAGAAAACGGATAAGATGAGGAAAGTAAGGGTAGAACTCAATGATCTCATTAATGCCATCTCTCAAGATATTGAGCGCACGGAGGATACTCATGATAAGTGGGTGGAAATGAGGAAGCTAAAAATAAGTACCTTAATATCCACTGGCACCATTTCCAACAGGGATTCATACACAGAAACAAAGGAAGCTCTGATGTACAGGAGCAGTATGCTAAGGAATTTGATCAAGGATCTTGAGGCTGCAAAAGAAATCAGCGAAGAAAATGATGTTAATATTTTGCATAAGTTGGAGGAGCTGCCTTGTAAGTTGGTATCACAAGATAACCAATTTCTTTCAGCAGAAGAAATGGTTAAGGAATTTGAAGACATGTTCCAAAAAGAATTTGAAGATAAAGCATTTTCAATAACTTCTGTGGACAACATCTTAGACAACCAGTTAACCTTGGACAATCTGAAAACCAGGTTAACTAATCATGCCAAGTCAATCAGTACAGTGAGGGATGCCATAGTGAGGGCCAGGATGATCTTCAAAAATGCATTCAACCCAGATAGCATTGAAATGCAAGCGGCCTTCACTATGTATGATCACCACGTGAGAAAAAGTGGTGACACAAATTGAAGCAGCTGGTTTTTCCCCTTAGTTTATTTTCTGATTTTCACATGTACTTTCAAAACAATTTTGGACATTTTTACATGTACATTTTCAATATGTAATTACATGTAAAAATATAGAAAGTCCCAAGTCAATAAGGACTCCTATTTTTGAATAAGTTAGAGTAGTTGTAGATTTCCTAGATTTTCTCAAGGTCTTTCCCTATAAATAGAGGGGACCTCTTTTGTAAATAACTATCTTTTGTCTATTGCAAGAAAACTCTGGCGAATTGAGAAGCAAATCAAGACTTTGTGCTTTTTGTGAAAATCAATATTCAAATATTTATCAATACAAGAAAGCAAGTTTAATTCCAATCTTTGTCTTGGAATTATTTGTGTTGTGATAGTTTTGTTCTTACGTCTTGCTATCATAATCTTATTTGATAATAATTGAAGTGTGGAGTTTGTTACAAGTGATTGAAGAGCACTCTTAATTTGATTCTGGTAAACTTTGTGTTATCAAATCGGTTGTGGGTTATATGTTCATGTTTGTGAGAATACAATAGTTTGGAGACTTTGTGCTGCAAGTTGTTATATTCGATTTACTTTTATCATCTTGAAGAGGAGTGAAGACTTTGGGCTGCATTCTACTTCAAATAGCTCCGTTTACAAGTAGTAAATAAGGTGACAGAAAACTTTGTGTTTCTGTGATATTGTGATAATTTACAAGTCTTATATCAAGAGTTTGAAATATAAACATCTATTCTGAAAAAAGAGAATGAGATGAGATGGAACCACCACAAACATAGTTTTTAGTGTACATAAATTTGATAAGTTGTTTGATTTACAAAAGTTAAGTAATTAGAGGGAACCTCCCCTTGCTGAGAGGAGAGACTTTGTCTCATCATAGCTGTGGCTGATATACCCATTTTGCCGTTAGCAAGTTAATGAAAAAATATTCACCCAATAGCTTTTTGCCGACTCTACTGGGGAGGAATGCGCAACTTGAAGCCTCACGCTTCGAGTTGAAGTATTTTCAGTTCTTTTCCATTTTCTTGCAATATTGTGTTTAGCATAATACAGTCTGGCAGATTCCCGGTACGCCAGAAGTAAGAGGGCTCAGGGTATTATTGATCCTGCATTTAAATTGATGCAGCAGAATAATTTTGGATTCTTAACTCCACGACCTCGTCTTTAGTGCACCAGGAGTTTTCCCCCTACAAACACCAGGTCCCCAATACCAGGTGAAGTTTCTATTGCCAGTGCTAACAGAGTTTTGGTTGTTCATACACCACCAAGGTTTGTTATACCACCTTTCAATCAGCGCGTCATGGCAGCCCAAGGTCCTTGGGGTAATACCTTTGGTCCTCTAAATTTGACCCCACCATTGCATGAACTACCTCGTAGTTCAAGAAAGAATTTCCCCAAATTCTATGGTGACAGAAAAGTTCATCCTGATGAGCACATTGCGGCTTTCTATATAACCTGTGGTGTGATAGGTGTCGAGCACAAAGACGTAGCTGTGCGACTCTTTGTAGAAACACTACAAGGCACTGCCGCAGACTGGTTCTATCACCTCCAAGCTCAAACCATAACAAACTGGGCTACTCTCAAAACCAAGTTCGAAGCTAGGTTTAAACCTGCGGAAGATGCTCATGCATTGTTGGCACAACTGACACAGATGAAAAAGGAACCTCATGAACTAATGCGAGATTTCATCGCTAAGTTCAACAAATTGAGAAACAGGATTCCTGCCACCGCTGAGCCCACAGCGGAGAACCTCAAATGTTTCTTTATCAATACACAGCTTTGGGAGGTGAGTTTCTTATTGAGGTGAGCTGCTCCTATTGATCTTGTTGTGGATCAGATTCTGGCAACTGAAGTAGAAGATGATCTTATCCTTGCGGGTAAGATAAGAAGGGACACTAATAGAAATAAAAGTTCCTCTTCTACTGAGAACGCTTCCACAAGCACCACAGATCCCATGGTGCAAAAGCTAGCAAATGAATTGCTAGCTCTCAAGAGACAAATGTCCCAAGGTATATCTGCGCCTACTTCTTACTGAGATATACCAAGGAGGACATTTCCAAATAATTCATATCAAGGCAATGCTACTAGGAATCAAGGACAACAAAACCGTCTTCCTCCTACACAGGGGAAGCTTGCTATTGAAGCAGCGCCGGTCAACTCTGCTATTGGCTACTATGAAGCTGAGAATGAACTTTCTTTCCAACCTAAGTTGGAATATGAAAATGGTGCTAATCTCTTCACAGAAGGAGAAGAAGAGTTAGCTGGCGACTCTACCATCAGCTTTCTGAACTACCAGGACAAAGCTGAAAAAGGAGAAGTGAGTGAAGGAGCATATGCTGTTTTCACTAGGTCTCAAAATCAGTCAGCTCTTCAAGCTGATAAAGGGAAGGTGAGAGAAGAATCTCAACTGGCGATTTCAATCGCTAAACGGGGGACTCCGCTACCTTTCCAGTCAAAAGACCCGGTGGTCAATAAACAAGTAAGTGCCTCTAATGAATTTGTACCTTCCACTTCTACTCCTCAGACTAGTGTTGTCTCTACCAAAAATCAAAATGATGGTTTTTCTTCCTCCGTATCTAATTCTTTTCAGCAGTTCGTAATAATAGACCATGCTAGGAGAACTAAGATACAAATGTCTGAAGTTGAATATTTACAGGCTAATCCTAAACAATTTGATAGATTAGCCAAATATGTCAAAAATAAGGCCGTCCCTATAGGACAAGAGTTTCCCAAAGCTACTCATGACTCCTCCAAAAGTAAACCTACCCAAAACAATCTTGTTACTACTCCTGCGGTTTCTAGAAAAATTGAACCTTTCTATGTTTCTCTATTAGTAAATGGTCATAAATTGAGCAATTGTGTAATAGATTCTGGAGCCTCAGACAATGTTATGCCTGCTAAGGTAGCAGATGCCCTTGGCCTCACCTTAACAAAAACTTTTGGGAGGTGTTTCTCTATGGAAAATAAGCAAGTTCCACTTTTGGGTCAAATCAAAGATGCCCAATTTGCATTTGCAGCCTTTCTGGATAAGAGAATCAAGATGACAGTTTTGGTAGCTGATGTTCCGGCTTCATATGGCATTCTTCTTGGACGTAATTTCTGCAAGGATGTGGGTGGAGAGTTGAACATGGATTTGTCTGAAGCTAGGATACCTGTTAAAGGTGTCATGCAGAAATTGCTTCCTGAGAAGGAGGCGAAATACATTGTTACTCAAACATCAAACCCCAAAGCTCAGATTTTGTTTGAGTCCTCGGGAATGGGTAACTATTTTCTATCTACTGAAGATTGTTCCGATTCATCAGATGAGGCTACATCGGGTGATAGCTCTGATATGTCAGATGGAGACTCAGAAGAGTTTTCAGATGAAAGTTTAGGTAAGGGTATAGCAATTCTAGATTCTTCCCTCACCGATGAAGATGAATCTTCTGACCAGAGAAAGTCCAAAAAATCAAATTCTGATGGAGTCTGGATTTTAGAATTTGATGGCAGTTGTTCTTCTACCAGTTCTGGAGCCAGAGTGGTCTTGATATCACCACAAGGTGATATTTTACCTTTTTCATATAAGTTACAGTTTGACAATACCAATAACACTGCCGAATATGAGTCCTTATTGCTCGGATTGGAAGCGGCGCGTGCCAGAGGTGTTAAGATCCTTCATGCTCAAGGGGACGCCAAATTGGTGGTTTGTCAAGTAAGAAATTTGTACCAAACAAAAAATGAAAGACTGAGACACTATCGCAATCGCGTATGGGATTGCATTGAAGATTTTGATGCTTTCAATATTTCAGCAGTACCTAGAGAGTTCAATGATTGTGCAGATTCATTGGCTATTTCTGCCACTCTCATGGTGCCTCACAAGGATTTCAAAGGAAACAAGTACACTATTGAGCTGGTCTTCTGACCAAGTGTGCCTGATAACGCTGACCATTGGTAGGTGTTCAATGGCGATTATCAAATCATTGCTTTCCTAGAAAAGATGGATAGTTTTGATGAGCTTTACTTTGAAGGAAGTGAATCACCACCTCGTGAATATGTTTCTGAGGTAGATTCGCAAACTGGCGAAGAATTTCTACAATTGAAAGGAAATAAAGTCCCAAAAGGTTTGGTTTCCCTTGAGAAACTCTTTGATAAACCTGACAGGTATATCAAGCATCGGCAACAACAACAGGATTCGAGTTCCTCCATGGAATTTGAGTAGGTCAATTTGGGTACGGAAACAGATCCTAAGATGGTCAACATCAGAAAATGTTGCACTGCTGATGAAAGATTCAAATTCATTACTCTCCTCCGCCATTACATTAATGTTTTGGCTTACTCCTATGATGACCTGAAGTCTTTCAGGCCTAAGGAGGTTCGACACGAAATTCCCCTCAAGGTTGGATCGTTGCCTTACAAACAGAAGCAGAGGCAATACAATCCAAAGATATCAGGTACGATTCTTTCTAAAATTTAGAAGATGCTGAATGCAAGGATAATTTTTCCAATTCATCATTCCACATGGGTTTCAAACATAGTACCTGTAAGGAAGAAGAATGGAGAAATCTGTATCTGTGTTGATTTTAGAAATCTCAACCAGTCTTCCTTGAAAGATAACTACCCTTTGCCCATCATGGACCAAGTATTGCAAACAGTGACAGGTTCAGAAATGCTATCTATGTTAGATGGTTTTTCAGGGTATAACCAAGTGGAGGTAAATGAAGCTGATCAGTTCAAAACTGCCTTCACCACACCACGAGGCACATTTGCATATCGCAGAATGCCTTTTGGTCTGATCAATGCTGGCGCGACATTTCAAAGAGCGATGGATCTTGCTTTCAGAGATGAAATGGGTAAGTTTATCGTGGTGTACCTCGATGACTTGATTGTTTTCTCCAAAAACCATCATGATCATGCACATCATTTGTGACAACTGCTGGAACGCTGTCGGCAAAATGGTATTTCCCTCAATCCCAAGAAGTCAGTTTTTGGGGTGACGAAAGGTAAGCTTCCCGGGCACATTGTATCCCAAGAATGTACTAAGATTGACCCAGAGAGGCTTAAATCTATTCAAAGTCTCACACCCGGAGAGAGTTAAATCTATTCAAAGTCTCATTCTGCCAGCAAGTAAGACTGTTGTTCACTCTTTCTTTGGAAAGGTGAATTTTCTGCGAAGGTTCATTCCTGAGTTTGCAGAAAAAACCCATCACATTGTTAATATGATGAAGGGTAAGGGTAAGGCCACTTTCCGTTGGACCGCGGAAGGTAAGGAAGCATTCGAGGATATCAAAAAAGCTATTGCTCATGCTCCAGTTCTTGTTTGTCCTGACTACACTAAGGATTTTGTAGTCTATAGTTACACTTCAGAACACACACTTTTAGCTATCCTGGTTCAGCAGAATGAAGAAGGCGTTGAATCCCCCATATCATTTATGAGTTGTCCTCTCAAAGCTCATGAATTGAAGTATTCAAATATGGAGAAGCATGCCTATGCCGTAGTCAAATCGGTTAAGCATTTGAGGTTCTATATTCTAAACTCACACACTGTTGTCATGGTGCCTGATACAACAGTCAAATCCATTCTAACTCAACAGGAGTTCAGAACAAAGAGAGGTAATTGGATCGCTAAGATCCAAGAATTTGATCTAGATATCAAGCCTACCAAGCTCGTGCGTGGTAAAGGTTTGTGCTAATTGATCGCAGATAACGTTCCAAAAGAGACAGGGGACGAAGAAGAAGAAGTTGTGGACATGCCAACTGTTCTTTTTGTTACTACAACTGACGAGTGGTATTCCAATATCGCTCATTTCCTTACCTATGGTGAGTGCCCTTCTCACTTGTCTTATAAGGAAGAGAGAACTGTCAAGTTAAAAGATGCTAACTATGTCCTTTGGGATAATGGTTTGTACAAGAGAAGCCTTGACAGTGTATTTCTCCGTTGCGTGGATAAAGTGCAACAAGGTAGACTTTTGGAGTCTTTCCACAATTTGGCTTGTGGAGGGCATTTTTCAGCACCTGTAACGGCTCACAAGATTCTGTGAGCTCGATACTATTGGCCCACACTATTCCAAGATGCGTACAATTGGGTATGCAGGTGTGAGTTATGCCAATAGTTTGTTGGGAAACCAAAATTGGTAGCCTTACCTCTAAAACCAGTGGTGATTGAGGAGCCTTTTCAGCAATGGGGTATTGACTTCATTGGTGCAGTGAATCCATCATCAAGTGTAGGACATACCTATGTTCTCACTGCTACAGACTATTTTACCAAATGGATGGAAGCTATTCCAGTCAAACACGCCACTTCAGAGGTGGTATGCAGTTTTCTTAAAGAGAACATTATTTCTAGGTTTGGAGTTCCAAACAAAATCGTAGCAGACAATGCTACTTGTTTTTCCTCTCATGAGATTACTGAGTTTTGCTACGAGCATGGGATCACTCTTTCCCATTCTTCAGACTATTATCCGCAAGGGAATGGTCAAGCAGAATCAAGCAATAAGAATCTGGTCACTATCATCAGGAAACTGGTAGATGAGAATCAGAGAACTTGGCATAAGGCATTGTTTGATGCTTTATGGGCAGATAGAATTACACCCAAAAGGGCGATAGGCATGTCGCCATTTTAGCTTCTATATGGTCTGAATGCAGAGATACCGATTACCTTGGAATTGCCAGCATTAAAGTTGGTGAAGGCATTGGAAGATAGAACTTTTGATAGTTCTATTGATAAAAGGATCATGTATTTGACTGAACTTGAGGAACAGCGTACTATAGTGGTGGACCGTATTGCTGAGCACCAGAATCAAGTAAAGAAACTCTTCGACAAGAAGACAAAAGCTAGCGAGTTTCAGGTTGGAGATCAAGTCTTGCTGTGGGACAAGAGGAGAGAACCAAAAGGAATGCATGGAAAATTTGATTCCTTGTGGAGAGGTCCATTCACCATTCATCAGTTCTGTGGTGAAAATAGTTTCTTGCTGGAGTACAAGGATGGGACACCATTCTTGTTGCCTCACAGTGGATGACATCTGAAGCACTTCAATCCTTGAAGTTTCAGATAAGTTAAATTGTACATTTGTATAGTTTTGTGTTTTCTTTTAGTCTTTTGTGTCTTTTTCTTTTTAGCTTGACTCTATAGCCCAATGGCGTGGATGAAGGCACTTAGAGACTGGATTCTACTCCCCTCAATCATTTCAAAGTTTGATTGAAGGAAGTTCCCCAGTTAGAGCCAGCTGTTGTTCTCAAAATCAGCTACGCTTGTTTTTGTAGACGACCCCCATGAAACTTGTCCGCTTCGTGAATCTACACTCTAAGCTCGCGGACCGAGACAAGATTCTCTTGATCTCGCGCAAGTCATTTGACATTCTAAACTAGTTTATGTCATCCCTTTGAATAGGTTTCTCGATATTTGTGAAGAACATTCAAGTCGTAAATTGGTTAAAATGTTAATTTTAGTCATTTTTTAGTGTTAGTAAAAATCAAAGTCTTGATATGCAAGAGCGGCAAAAATTGCCGCCCCTGCATACCTCTTTATGGCTTGTTTTTCTTACATATGCAATAGCGGTGTTTTTTGCCGCTTTTGCATATACTGTTCATTTTGCATGTAAAGGCGGTGAATTTTGCTGCCGCTACATGCATTTTTTGGTCTAACGGGTGAGGTCGGCAATTTTTGCTGCCTTTACGTGTTTTTCTTCTTTTGTGCGCTGACGGTCGAAATCTCCGCTCAAGCGAGATCTTGGGAATCTTGGTCACGCAGTGCCATTAATGGCCACTCGTGCCACTCGCTCAGCATTTGTGTTTGGGTTATTTATTGTGTTTCGATAGTTTATTTCTCCATTTCATCCTCTCTCCCAGGCTAATATACCAGACTCCCCTAACAACGCTCGATCGTGCCGTCGGCCATCGCCATCGAACATAGGTTTCAAGTTCTAGAACGGGTAAGTTTTCTCTTTCCGTTCTGCTTCTTCTTCACTTATTTATGATGTGATTCATTTTGATTTTTGTTTCCGTTCTCCTTCTTCCTTTACGTTTTTGTCTTTTGCTTTTTTCTATTGTTTTTGTATTTTATTTTCGCCTAGGGCTGCCCTAGGTTTTGCCCTAAAACACCCTCGAATTCTATTGCCCTAGATCATCAACCCTACTCTACACACCATTGTGCATCATCAACGGAGTTTGCTAATCATACCTAGAAACTGACAAACCCCTGCCGAGTGTTTAGTCGGCGAAACTCCCGGCTTTCGCACTTAAATCTGCGAATTTCCTTCCAATGTAGCATTGGCGAAATCTGCCGCTCCGACAAACCCCTACCTTCCTCATTACTTGCATCGTCAGCAAAATCTGCCGCTTTTACCAACTCATGTGCATTGTCGGCAAAATTTGCCGCCGGTGTATGGAATCTCATATCGTGCATAAACGGTGAATTTTGCCGCCCTAATGCGAAAGATATTCATAACTTCCTCATTACCTGCATTGTCGGTAAATTTCACTGCTCATGCCAGAAATCCTGCCCACATGCAGTGGCGGCAAATTTCGCCACCAATGCAAATAAAGCAAAACCCTCATATGCAAGGGCAGCGAATTTTGCCGCCCGTGCAAAAATGTCTCAAATTTTTCCAACACTGGAAAATTTTCAATTTTGATTTCCCGAGCCCGCTTCTCCCCTGATTTTTGGCCAGCTTGCACTATAGCCCTTTTTCAAGCGCATTCCCATAGTCGTGATCATCAACATGCAGTTTTCCCTAATTGCATGATCATGACTTTTGTTGCAGTTTCTTTTGTGGAGCTTCGTTCAACGTCAGATTTCTTCTCAGTGAAAGTTCATCCAAATGACTGACTTGTCCCCGAAGAAGGCAAAAGCAATGAAGTACAAATATCAAGGTGTTTTCCCAATCACCTCAGTCCATTCTAATGTTGAGGACATTAGAGATACAGAGATTGGCCATGTTGATATGGATGAGTTTGTAGAGAGAACCAAGTCAAGCAACCCCAGTGCTATGATGAGGAAGATAGTAGAAAGTAATATTCATCTGGTATCATCCTTCCCGGTGGTGGCTCACAATACAAAATTTGTTCTTCAGTGTTCCCATTTCTATAACAAAGATATTAGAGCCGTGGTGGACACGATTGGTAATGTGATAATCAGGTTGGATCCTGAGTTCATTGACAAGGTGTTCATGTGTCCTCCTGCGATAGAGGTATTGAAGCTTGACTTTGTTGAACCTCAAAAGGAATATGACAAGAATCCAGAAAAAGCAAGGAAAGTGATCAACAACAAATGGTTGAAGACTGCAAGGTCAAGTTTGTCAAGGTGGCCTCGTAGTTTTCCTCGAAGTGATTTTGTGGAAGAAGTTGGTGACTTGATTACACTCCTCAGCAGGATAAGAGGTTTGTCTTCCTCTTCACAATTTCATGAATGGATGTATCCTTTCATTAAGGTCATACTCCAGGGCAGGCAAGTTATTTTTTGGGGAGAACAAATCAGTAACGCTTTGCATGACCAGCTGACAAAGGTATCCACTACCTCCAAATTCTCCATGACTTCCTATCTGGTATACATTGCAGCCTCCATGAGGATTTTTCCAAAATTATCATCAGAAGGGGATAGGAGAGTAGTCCCAGTATACCAGTATTATTCTCAGCTGACATTGAAAGGTTCAATTCACCATTTCAGGAGAGTGAATGATGCGTTCTTTGCTATATTCTTGTGTCTTTTTGATCCCTAACTAGAGCAGAGAAGAATTTCAGACGAGGCATGGACAGTGGTTAATGACTTTGGTTGCATGTTTTTGCAATTTCCATCTTTCTCATACTTGAGGGTTGGCTTTTTCCAAGGCTACCCTTACATGTTTCCTAGGTTTCCTTCAGATAGACTGGTCTTGATGGAGTTGTGCAAACAAATGATTGTCGTGTATAACAAACAAATGGGACTCAAGAAGCCTGGCTTAAGATTTCCAGTGGAAATCGGCAGATATTCAGTGTTGACTGCCGCAAAGGCAAGGGCTATGGAGATAGAAATGCAGTTGGTCACCATGAAGCAATTCAAGAGGAGGCCAAAATTTGACTACTGAGGCGTGAAGGATAAAATCAGGAGGAAAAGTCAGTTTCATGAACCCATGGTGGAAGATGTCTGGATAGATTTGAGAATAGAGGAAGATATCAGGAAACTGGACTATAGTAGGCTGTCTCTAGAACAAATTGAATATCTGGGGCTTGCTGATATTCCAGAAGATCTTGTGGATGATGGGGAATTGGTTGATGCCAAGTATGATGCAGAACAGATAGCTAGTACTCCTCTACCTCCAATCCAATGGTCCCAAAAGGAGTTGACTTCATTAAGGAAGAGGTTTGAGCCCATATTGGCTAACACCAATAAATGGCTAGAAGATAAAGGAATTACGCTAAAGGAATTCCTCACTCGTTCGGAAACTGAAGTTCAAGAGCAGACTGGTAAGAAGGTTGAAAATGGAACAAAGAACAAGAGTGATGCTCCATCATCCTCTAAAACACATAAGCCTAAAATTAGATTTGTGACGAAGAAAGCAAAAGCTGTTGAGGAAGAACCTGAAACAAAAGATATGGAAGTCGAGGAGCCAGTGACGGAAGATTCGACAACTGAAGAGCCAGCTACAGAAGAGATGGATGTTGAAGACAGGAATTCAGATCAACAAGATGAAGAGGCTTTATCTCCATAGGACAATACACCTGTTGCACCCCCTGTGTCTGCTTCCCCTATTGACATTCCTTCCTCTGAATCCCCCTCTCCTCCTAAAATAATTTTCGATAATCCCCACAGCACTTTTGAAAATGTTCTCCATTCTTCTGATTCAATTCCTAGTTTGTCTTCTTCATCTTTTGATATTGGGGACACGTCGATGTTTGATCATTTTGTGATGAATACTGAGCAAGTTTCAAGTGCCAATGTAACAAGTGTGGTTTTTACCAACACCCCACCTATTGTTTCTACCACCAGTACAAGCACAGTTCCAGGAACACCAGTGGTAGGAATGGATCCCAATGTGAATACTTCTCTGCTTCCACCTTGGTTGTCAGCTTACATGCCAAAGAGGAAAAAGCAAGTCATCTCTCTAGATGATTTTGACTTCACTAAGTTGGTACCTGCAAAGCCTAAGGCCCCAAAGAAACCAAAGATCCTTTCCAGGGTACTTGAAGATAAGGGGCATAAATTTCTAGAGATAGCAAAACCCCCACAGGATGCAACTGTTGAAAATTTTGATATGAATGACTACTCAATTTCTAGGGTTGAATTGGGTAAAATCACCCATGAAAGCACTAAAAATGATATGCAGTCAGCCATGGACATCCTGATCCAGAAGTTCGACAGGGAAAAAGAAATGAAAGATTATTAAAAGGCAAAGGCAGAACAGCTGACTGCAGTGGTAAGAAAGATCACTTTGAATTCAGAAGCAGTTACTCCAGAGGCCGTTTCTGTAGAAGACCCCGTCATTCTGAAAGCAGAAAAGACTCACCTCAGAGGAAAAGTACTTGAAGAGTACTTAGATAGGATGCGAGCGCAAGGAATCTCTTTGCTCACGGATGTATTTGAGAAAACAGATAAGATGAGGAAAGTAAGGGTAGAACTCAATGATCTCATTGATGCCATCTCTCAAGATATTGAGCGCACGGAGGATACTCATGATAAGTGGGTGGAAATGAGGAAGCTAAAAATAAGTACCTTAATATCCATTGGCACCATTTCCAACAGGGATTCATACACAGAAACAAAGGAAGCTCTGATGTACAGGAGCAGTATGCTAAGGAATTTGATCAAGGATCTTGAGGCTGCAAAAGAAATCAGTGAAGAAAATGATGTTAATCTTTTACATAAGTTGGAGGAGCTGCCTTGTAAGTTGGTATCACAAGATAACCAATTTCTTTCAGCAGAAGAAATGGTTAAGGAATTTGAAGACATGTTCCAAAAAGAATTTGAAGATAAAGCATTTTCAATAACTTCTGTGGACAACATCTTAGACAACCAGTTAACCTTGGACAATCTAAAAACCAGGTTAACTAATCATGCGAAGTCAATCACTACAGTGAGGGACGCCATAGTGAGGGCCAGGATGATCTTCAAAAATGCATTCAACCCAGATAGCATTGAAATGCAAGCGGCCTTCACTATGTATGATCACCACGTGAGAAAAAGTGGTGACACAAATTGAAGCAGCTGGTTTTTCCCCTTAGTTTATTTTCTGATTTTCACATGTACTTTCAAAACAATTTTGGACATTTTTACATGTACATTTTCAATATGTAATTACATGTAAAAATATAGGAAGTCTCAAGTCAATAAGGACTCCTATTTTTGAATAAGTCAAAGTAGTTGTAGATTTCCTAGATTTTCTCAAGGTCTTTCCCTATAAATAGAGGGGACCTCTTTTGTAAATAACTATCTTTTGTCTATTGCAAGAAAACTCTGGCGAATTGAGAAGCAAATCAAGACTTTGTGCTTTTTGTGAAAATCAATATTCAAATATTTATCAATACAAGAAAGCAAGTTTAATTCCAATCTTTGTCTTGGGATTATTTGTGTTGTGATAGTTTTGTTCTTACGTCTTGCTATCATAATCTTATTTGATAATAATTGAAGTGTGGAGTTTGTTACAAGTGATTGAAGAGCGCTCTTAATTTGATTCTGGTAAACTTTGTGTTATCAAATCAGTTGTGGGTTATATGTTCATGTTTGTGAGAATACAATAGTTTGGAGACTTTGTGCTGCAAGTTGTTATATTCGATTTACTTTTATCATCTTGAAGAGGAGTGAAGACTTTGGGCTGCATTCTACTTCAAATAGCTCCGTTTACAAGTAGTAAGTAAGGTGACATAAAACTTTGTGTTTCTGTGATATTGTGATAATTTACAAGTCTTATATCAAGAGTTTGAAATATAAACATCTATTCTGAAAAAAGAGAATGAGATGAGATGGAACCACCACGAACATAGTTTTTAGTGTACAGAAATTTGATAAGTTGTTTGATTTGCAAAAGTTAAGTAATTAGAGGGAACCTCCCCTTGCTGAGAGAAGAGACTTTGTCTCATCATAGCTGTGGCTGATATACCCATTTTGCCGTTAGCAAGTTAATGACAAAATGTTCACCCAACATAACCCCGCAGCCCTCTGTGAAAACTGCCACAGGCTTCCTGCGCCAGCAGTCTCCCGCCCTTCACCGTGAACTCGACCAACACCGCCACCGCCCATGACCACTGCATGGCCTCCCATCTACTGCTCCCTACAGCTCCCTTACTCTCGTCTGCTCGTGGCTCCATCACTCAGTGCCACCTCCACTATGGCCTCCATTTCCGCTGCCGCCGCCCTTGCCTCCATTTAACCCTGTAACACCAATCAAAACAAGAAAAAAAAAGAGTTAGGGCTCAACCAATGAGTTAGGGCATAAATATTTTTAGGCTTTAGCCCTATTTAAAATAAAATAAAATGTATAGGTTTTAAAAAGAAAACCAAATTTGAAATTAAATAGAAAACTAATATATATATAATTTTGAAAAAAGGCACCATTTAAAAAAAAAGGAATATGGGGTTTTCAATTTTTGACAAAATATATATATATATATACATAACAAACATTTAATAAGAATATATATTAATTCTAAAATATAGGAAAATATGTTTGAGGTTTAACAATTTTCACAATTAAAATACCAAGAAAACGAAAAAGAAAAATATACTTATATTTTTAATAAAAGAAAACTTAGAAATATAAATGCAAATAAGCATATATATATATATGCGTGCATGCGTGTGTATGCTTATTTGCATTTATATAGATATACGTTGTGTATATGGAAAATCGATCTATTCTAAACTAATAAAAACCAAAAAAACCAATAACATAAAGGAAACGAATCTAAGTGAAAGCCATAAATCACAAATCAAAGACGAATGAAAGCTCTTACCAAAACCTGTATTGTTCCCTTTTGGAGATATGTGGATTGCTCAATGTAGTTGCAAAGCCATGGCTGCAACAAGCAAGTATGTGCTCAAGAGATCAATGTCAAAAGATCATTATAGTGCTCAATTGACGCGTTGTGTATACTCAAAGCTCTGTTAAGTGTGCCTGAGAATACGATCGAAGAGAGAGACCCAATGAAGGAGATGAGAGGGGTTCATATAGATTTCAAGGAAGATCGATCAACGGTCCAGATAATTCAGAAGAATCAATGGAGGAGATAAGTTGAGGAATGTGCAATGAATGAGGAGAAGACACGTGTCTTGCTTGCTTTTGCATGAGAGGAGTTATCAAGAATAGAAGAATAAGTTAACTGAAGAGATAAATCAATTAAAGGATAAAGCAATCAGTTAAGTGATTTAAAACAAGAAAAAGAGATTTGCATGAGAAAAGAAGATATTTTGCTTTATTAAATATAGAAATATTTAATTGATGAGCAAAAAAGCTTGAGTTATATTAGAGATAACTCAAATTTAGAAGAAAAAGCAATTTAAATAAATAATTGATTTATTTAAATTTAGAGAAGATATTTTGGAAGAAATAATTAAATAATTAGAATTATTTAATTTAGAAGATTTGAAAGCAAATTAAATAAATAAATTTATTTAATTGTGGTGCATAATTTTGGGAGAATGATTTTTGATTTAATTAAATAATTAAGAATTATTTAATTTTAGATAAGAGGGAATTTGTTGAATTAATTAAATAATTGGATATATTTAATTAATGTAGATGTGAATTTTGGAAGGTGACAATGATTTAATTAAATAATTAAAAATTATTTAATTGTGGAAGAATATAGAGGAATTTGATTTAATTAATTAAATAATGAGGATTTATTTAATTAATGTCACAATTTTGTGATTTAGAAGAATTTGGTGAAATTAATTAAATAATTAGATTATTTAATTAATGTTGAAATGCAGGTGATTAGGAAGAAATGACGAAATACAAGTGATGTGACAACTTGGTCATTTTAGGGTGTCTACATACGTATCTTTATAAATGCAATTAAGCCATCATATGCATTTCATAAGTGGTCAATGTAAACTCAAACTGTAGATTAAGAAAACGTCCAATTGAGGAAAATGAGAAACAAAGAGAAAGAAAGATAAAAGTGAAAACAAAGAGGAGAAAATGCGTGGCATTTCCAAAATAGGCTAAGCGAACTAAGTAAGATTTAACTCTCCATTAATCTTGATTAGGAGCAAATTAATTCAAACATTGAAATTAAACTAGAGCGGAAACCTAGGGGACTTCATCAAGTAGAGTTAGTAAGTCCTGTTTAAGTGATCTGGTTTACCAAGAAATTAGGAATAATATAAAGGATGCAGTGATAACTCTGATTGGTAGAGATCTAATTTAGCAAGAAATTAGGAATAATGTAAAGGATGCAGTGATAACTCTGATTGACAGAGAACGTAAAAGAAATACAATCAAAATTAAATTATAGAGAAACGGGAAGGAGAACAAATGAACAGGCTTTGTTGAAAATGCTAAAATCAGAAGGAGGAGAAATTAATATTAAATTTCAGAAAATGTGAAGGAGAACAGATGATCGTGCTTTGTTGAAAAATGATCAATCAACTTAATCAACTGTTGTACCAATGTAATTAGTGAGATTAACCTAAGACAGAAAACCACGTGTTCAAGATTAGTGTTAGTGTAATAAATCCCACTCACGCCCGTGAGGCGTTATGCTGCCAGATTTTTCCAAAATTTAGTGTTTAGGAGCTTAGTAAGTTTAACCCTTATAGCGACATTAACCATGTCGCAATGACCCCCTTGTTGGCCTTCTTGTGTTTGGGTGTGCATACATGTGCATAATACCCCACTGACAACTATTTTGATTACGCCTTAAGCATACACCACCGAACACGCTTACATGTGCGAGGGGGTTTCTAGGGTGGAATTTTTTTTGATATTTTGTGTCATGACCACATGACAAATGTGGACATGACACATGTGATGTGTGTTGTGACCACATTGGGAAATGTGGGCATGACATTTGGTATCAGAGCCCAAGTTTAAATACTGGGCATATCTGAGAATGTTATTTATTCCGCAGCTTTGATTAATTAGTGCCTACCTTGTTTTGTAGGATGCCTCCTCGACGTGTTCGATGAGCGCGATTGTGCAACACAGCATCCATTGAGGTGCGCACTAATTCCTCAGTAGAGGGATAGGGACCCGCAGTCATAGCAGATCCACCAGTACCACAAGCACCACCAGTACCACAAACACCACTAGTACCACAGGCACCACTAGTATTTGACATAGGTCCACAGATTCTGTAGACATTGCAAGCCATGTTAGAGAGGTTACCACTAGTGATTATAGAGCCACGTGATGAGCCTTGCATTGATCTGTGAGAGGTGCCACGTATGGAGCCTTTCGTAGAGATCCCTGATACTATAGTAGAGGAGGTAGGGTTAGCCTATCGAGCACGGAGTAGGAGTCCTCCGAGACTTTTGAGATGAGAGGAAACCATGAGAGTAGAGCAGATACATCATGGACCATACGAGTATGGATTGGATGAGCCGGTTATAGGACTTACAGATAGAGGAGACCCCATCAGATACCTACTTAGGCTTAATCCACCTACCTTCACAGGAGCTACAGAAGGAGCTGTGGCTGAGGCTTGGCTTATTAGTTTAGATAGGTGCTTCGTATTGCAACCTTATGGGAGTAACATGAAAGTACGAGTGGCAATACACCTTCTGAGAGATGCAGCAGCTACCTAGTGGCACACTGAGGAGTGCAAGTGCCAGTTATCCATAGATACACTCACATGGGACATATTTATAGAGCACTTTAATGTGTGGTACTTGTCAGATCACTATAGACAACGTCAGATAGATGAGTTCCATGATTTACAGTAGAGAGGACTCACGGTTGCTCAGTATGAAAGCCAGTTCATTGAGCTTTCTTGTTACGTGGAGTATCTCCATGACGAGAAACTCCTAGTACACAAATTCATCAGAGGTCTGAATCACGAGATAGTAGGACCAGTGCGTATGGCAGACATCGAGACTATGAGTGAGGTTGTCGAAAAGGCTCTTATTGCAGAGGAAATTTAGGGACGAGGGTAGAATTCATGCCCACAATATTAGGATCGTAATCACCAACAGCAACAGAACTTTCGTAGGCCACAATTCACACCACAGAGAGGAGGATTTAATTCCTCATCATTATCTCCTAGGCCTCCACAGCAGCAACATCAGCAGAGATCTAGACCCCAGTAGAGGGTTCAGGGAGGACATAACCGTGGTTGGCAGCAACAGGGCCCGCATAGAGATCAGAGACAGCAGGGATCATCTGTAGGACCCGCAAGTTCTCAGCAGTCTTACAAAGGTTCATAGGGGTCCATTGGATGGACTGGACAATAGCAGTCAGGTAGGACTTAGTCAGGACAGTTACAGGCTAGGGGCCCGTGTTATGTATGTGGAGGGGTAGGGCATATGGTTAGAGAGTGTCCACAAGGATTTACAGTAGGGGGCAGCCCCGTTCAGGAGGATCTGAGTAGACTGTAGGTGATGTGGGCAGGGCCCACTACATGTTTACAGTAGTTGACAACTGCCAGGCTGATTTCTAGGCTTCAGTCATTGAGACAGCAGGTATGATTAGGGATTTCCCCATCTGTATTCTTTTTGACTCTGGAGCTACCGACTCTTTTTTGTCTACATCATTAGTAGAATGTTGCAGGCTGGTGGCTTCTAGGCAAGACATTAGGTGGGAGGTCGAGTTGGCCTCTGGGGCTAGGATGTCAGTAGATACCGTGGTTAGAGATTGTAAGATCTCCTTAGGTTCCTTCACTACATCATGTGACCTTAGGGTTATGCCATTAGGATCCTATGGTGTAGTTCTGGGTATGGACTGGCTTGCAGCTCATAGAGCCAAGTTAAATTGTTGCCAGAGAATGATTAGCTGCTTAGACGATCATGGCTCACTAGTCGAGATAGTGGGCATTCAAAAGCCCACAGCTGTTCGTATGATATCCGCTCAGTAGCTTAAGTGCTGCATGCGGAAGGGTTGTCAGATGTTTGCTATCATGGTCAGTGATAGATCAGAGGATGAGCCTGAGGCTACCTTAGATGATCACCCTATCCTAAGGGATTTTACTGACGTATTTCCGCTAGAATTACTAGGTATGCCTCCACGCAGAGAGGTTGATTTCGACATCAACTTAGTGTTGGGTGCAGAGCCAATGTCTCGTGCACCCTATAGGATGACTACACATGAGCTTACAAAGCTCAAACTGCAGTTAGAAGAGTTACTTGAGAAGGGGCACATCTGACCTAGCATTTCACCATGGCGTGCACCAGTTATCTTCATGAAGAAGAAGGATGGGTCTCTTCAATTATGCATGGATTACAGGCAGTTAAACAAAGTGACAGTGAAGAACTGTTATCCTCTGCCTAGGATTGACGACCTCTTTGATCAGATGTAGGGAGCCAGAGTGTTCTCAAAAATTGATCTAAAATCTAGGTATCACCAATTGTGTATCACAGAGGCAGATATTCACAAGATTGCATTTCGAACCAGATATGGCCATTATGAGTTTACAGTGGTACCCTTCAAATTGATGAATGCCCCTACAGTGTTCATGAGTCTCATGAATGGGGTGTTCCGCACTTACTTGGATCAGTTTGTGATCATATTTCTTGACAATATTTTGATCTATTCACGAATCGAGGAGGAACATGTGGATCATCTACGTCAAGTGTTGCAATGCTTACGAGAGTAGCAGCTTTATGGCAACCTGGTGAAGTGTGCCTTCTTCAGGACAGAGGTGCAGTATTTGGGACACATCTTATCAAGTGATGGTATCTCCGTAGATCCATCGAAGATCAGAGCAATTCAGGGTTGGCCAACACCCACTAGTGTGACAGAAGTCAGGAGCTTTATGGGATTAGCCTATTATTACTGTAGGTTTGTTGAGGGCTTTTCCAGATTAGCACATCCCATCACTTCCATTCAACAGAAAGGGAAAGGTTTCACTTGGACTGAGCAGTGTGAGAGGGCCTTTGGGGTCCTCAAGGAGCATCTTACCAGCACTCCCATATTAGCAGTTCCAGATCCTGCAGAGGATTTTATGGTTTGCACAGATGCATCATTAGAGGGTTTGGGAGCCGTGCTTATGCAGGGTGGTAGAGCGATTGCATACGAATCACGTAAGCTTAAGACACATGAGCTAAACTACCCTACTCACGATTTAGAGCTCGCAACAGTTATTCATGCTCTTGTTCATTAGAGACACTTCCTTTTAGGTCGATGCTTTGAGCTCCATTCGGATCACCATAGCTTACAGTACATTTTCACATAGCCAAATTTGAATGCTTGCCAGTGGCATTGGATGGAGTTCTTATGCGAGTATGAATTTGATGTCCACTACATCAAAGGGAAGGAGAACGTGGTTGCTGACGCCTTCAGTCGAAGGCACCATGACATCCTAACCCTAACATTGAGGATAGACTTGAGAGAGCATATCTTACAGCATCTGCCTTAAGGACGAGTGGTTTCTTGAGGTGCAACAAGAAATTTAGAATCAGAGGGCCCTTAAGGGAAAATTTGCAGGATATTCCCTTGAGTCTGATGGTTTGCTTAGACATCGGCAGCGCATCTATGTACCCCATGCTGGTGATCTACATACAGTGATTCTTTCAGAGGCTCATAGAGCACCCTATGTAGCACATCCCAGAGTGAAGAAGATGCATGAGATACCTGAGTAGAAATGGGACACCATTTCCATGGATTTTATCATTGGTCTACCTATGTCATCATGTCACCATGATGCCATCATGGTGACAGTTGACAAGTTGACCAAGGTGGTGCATTTCTCACCTGTACGCATGACGTACAATGAACCATCTATAGCGAGAGTGTTTTTAGATCAAATTGTCAAACTTCATGGAGTACCTCGTGGCATCATTTCTGATAGAGACTCTGTTTTCACTTCATCTTTTTGGAGAGCCTTACATCAAGCATTGGGCACATAGCTCAACTTTAGTTCAGCCTACCATCCTGAGACTGACAGACAAACAGACAGAGTTAATCAGGTGTTAGAAGACATGCTTCATATGTATGTTATGGACCATCAGTCTAGATGGGAGGAGTATCTGTATCTGGTTGAGTTTGCCTACAATAATGGGCATCACAACTCGTTGGGTATGCCTCCTTTCTAGGCTTTATACGGCAGGCCATGCAGGACACCTTTGAGTTGGGATCAAATAGAGGACAGGGTTGCCATTGGTCCAGAGATAGTTCAAGATATGGAGCAGTAGGTTACACTGATTAGACAGAGACTTGAGGAGGCACAAGATAGATAGAAGAAGTATGCCGATTCTAAGAGAACTGATCAGAGCTTCTCACTGGGTGACAGGGTATTTTTGAGAGTGCGACCGCACAAGAGTCCAATCCGTTACGCTCTAAGCTCGTACCTCAGTTTGTAGGACCTTTTGAGATTTTGGAGTGGATAGAACCTATAGCCTATCATCTAGCCTTGCCACCTAGCCTGTCGTGTATCCACGATGTCTTTCATGTTTTAGTTTTACATCGTTACATCTCTAACTTATCTCATGTTTTGGATTGGAGTGCTCTTTAGGTAGAGGCAGGCGGATAGCTGGCTTTGGAGCCAATTCACATATTGGCTTGTCAGACATTGGGCCTTCGAGGTCGAGAGCTAGACCAGGTTAGGGTCCAGTGGGACATGTATGATGAGGTCATTGCGACATGGGAGGATGCAGTGAGACTGAGGGCTCTTTATCCTCACCTCTTTGATGACTTCAAGGAGGAAGTACAGTCTTAGGGGGGAGGATGTGAGGCCTACATTTTTCATTCTGTTCATGTGACTATTTACCTTACTGTTGCTAATACTTTTATATTTGTGGGACTGTTGATCCCTGATTCCCAAACTTTTAGACCTTATTATGGTAAAGGAAAACTAATTGGGTGATGTTATATAGATGTTTATTTATAGGAAAACTAATTGGGTGATGTTTGATTAATGTTTACATTATAGGAAAACTAATTGGGTGATGTTAGATAGAAAATTGTAATGTGATTTCTTTTATGCTTATGAGAACTTGTGGTATTTTATGGGAATGCATGTTTTGAATTACTTCAGCTATGATATTTATATGTGGAATTAACTTTGCAAATTGAGTGCGTAGGTTTTGCTAACAAACCACAGATACTGGAGAGCATCCCAAACCTTATGTTGTAATCCCTTGTGAAGCTGATCTGGTTCCACGAGGAACCAAGATCAACTATGTGTTTGATGTAATGTTGTAATGTTAATTTGCATGAGGTTGAATGGGTTAGGTCTACCCTCTTTTAATTTGAATTATGATATGTGTTGTAAGAATTGTTTTTGAATTTTAATTTTTGGAGACCCATTTCTTGTGTTTTAACTTGACCCTGGGTGTCCTAACTAGGTTAAAGTTGACCCTGGGTTATACCCCATGGGTCTAGGGTCCCTTTTGACTTGGGTAACCCTTGGTAAACCTCCATATCATCACCTTAACTTCACACTGAAGTTAAGTGACGAATTTGGAGGCATGGGAGGGATAGGATGAGTGGTACCAACACTCAAGCCCATCCCTTTTCAATTCCCAAGGCTAGAGATGACTCCTAGATCCACCAATTATGGAGGACTTGACTTCAAGTCTCCCTCATAATTGGCAAGAGTCCCCATGGAGTTGTGTGGTCCTTCATGAGAGGGAAGGAAGGGGAGACATGTGTCAGCCTTCCCCTCTTTAACTCCCCTTTTCTCTCCCATGTGTTGGAGAGAGGACATGTGGTAAGGGGTAAGGAAGACTGTGGGGATGGGTGAGTGACATGTGTCAACACCCATCCCTTAGGACACAATAGTAGTTGGGAGGAAGAGTGAGGAGGTGACAAGTGTCACCTCCCCATTCCTCTAAGCTCATGGATTGGGTTATTTTAATCCCACTTGGGATAGGGAGAGAGGTTGTTGAATTTTTGAGAATTTTTATTATTGGAAAATTATTTTTGGGAGAAAAGCTAGAGGGAGTTTGGTGGCTTAGGTTGGAGGAGACTTTAGAGGAGCTCTACATCAACTTCTTCCATTATTAGGGCTTTAAAGATTGGTTTTCAAGGCTAAGGCGTTTCCCTTTGTATTTTCAATTTGTTACATGATGAATGTGTGAGATGTGTTTTGCTTGTGTTATATCTTATTATTGTGGGAAATGTATAGTAGGGTGTTGAAAGAGCTTCTCCCATTTGGGAGAAATGCTCATCAAGTGTGGGGTAGGGGAGGAGTGATCCTCCTCGAGTTCATTCCTTGTTTTGGGATGTTGAATGCCTTGAGGGCATTTATGTGATTTTGAGTAATTTGTTATATGGCTTGAGAGCCAAAATATGAACTCCTTTGGAAATTTTGTTATCAAGTTGGCTTGAGGCCATGAGAAATTTGTGTTGAAATTATCCTTGAGTAATATTTTTTTACAATGTTTATTTTAGAGATACATTTGAGGATACAATTGTATGAAAATTCAATATAGACTAATTCATTTTTCTGCCAGTAATTATTAAAGAATTATATATATATATATATATACAGTTAGGAGTATTAATAATGAAACTGTGAATTATAATGCTTTGTGAAATTGTGGTGTATATATATATTTATAAATATATTTTAAATTGTAATAAATGAAATACAATGGGGAATAAATTTATTTTCGTAGGTTTCATGTTTGAAACACAGTTTAAAAAAAAATGACAAGAATGGTGGGGGAGTAAACCCCCACAGTTGTTATTACAAAAGGGTGTGGGGAGGGAGCAGAGCCCCCACCCACACCCCACTAAGTGGGATGTGGGTGGGGGCTCCGCCCCCTCCCCACAGTCCCCGCTCTCCCTTATAACCTCGCGGCCCTCTGTAAAAACCACCACAGGCTTCCCGCACCAGCAGTCTCCCGCCCTCCGCCGTGAACTCCACCACCGCCGCCGCCCATGACCATTGCGCAGCCTCCCATCCGCCACTCCCTATGGTTCCCTTACTCCCCTCTGCTCATGGTTCCATCACTCAATGCCACCTCTACTGTGACCTCCATTTCCGCCACTGCCGCCCTTGCCTCCATTGAACCCTACAACACCAATCAAAACAAGAAAAAAAAAGAGTTAGGGCTCAACAAATGAGTTAGGGCATAAAGATTTTAAGGCTTCAGCCCTATTTAAAATAAAATAAAATGTATAGGTTTTAAAAAGAAAACCTAATTTGAAATTCAATAGAAAACTAATATATATATATTATTTATTATAATTTTGAAAAAAGGGACCATTTAAAAAAAAAGGAATATGGGGTTTTCAATTATTGACAAATATATATATATATATATATATATATACATAGTAAACATTTAATAAGAATATATATTAATTCTAAAATATAGGAAAATGTGTTTGAGGTTTAACAATTTTCACAATTAAAATACCAAGAAAACGAAAAGAAAAATATACTTATATTTTTAATAAAAGAAAACTTAGAAATATAAATGCAAATAAGCATATATATATGCTTATTTGCATTTATATAGATATGCGTATCTTTATAAATGCAATTAAGCCATCATATGCATTTCATATGTGGTCATTGTAAACTCAAACTATAGATTGAGAAAATGTCCAATTGAGGAAAATGAGAGACAAAAAGAAAGAAAGATAAAAGTGAAAACAAAGAGGAGAAAATGTGTGGCATTTCTAAAATAGGCTAAGAGAACTAAGTGAGATTTAACTCTCCGTTAATCCTAATTAGGAGAAAATTAATTATCAAAATTAATTCAAACGTTGAAATTAAACTAGAGCGGAAACCTAGGGGACTTCATCAAGCGGAGTTAGTAAGTCCTGTTTAAGTGATCTGGTTTACCAAGAAATTAGGAATAATGTAAAGGATGCAGTGATAACTTTAATTGATAGAGATCTGATTTACCAAGAAATTAGGAATAATGTAAAGGATGCAGTGATAACTTTGATTGATAGAGAACGTAAAACAAATATAATCAAAATTAAATTTCAGAGAAATGGGAAGGAGAACAAATGAACAGGCTTTGTTGAAAATGCTAAAATCAGAAGGAGGAGAAATTAATATTAAATTTCAGAAAATGTGAAGGAGAACAGATGATCGTGCTTTGTTGAAAAATGATCAATCAACTTAATCAACTATTGTACCAATGCAATTAGTGAGATTAACCTAAGACAGGAAACCATGTGTTCAAGATTAGTGTTAGTGTAATAAATCCCACTCAAGCCCGTGAGGCGTTATGCTGCCAAATTTTTCCAAAATTTAGGGTTTAGGAGATTAGTAAGTTTAACCCTTGTAGCGACGTTAACCACATCGCGATGACCCCCTTGTTGGCCTTCTTGCATTTGGGTGTGCATACATGTGTGTAATACCCCACTAACAACTGTTTTGATTATGCCTTAAGCATACGCCACTAAGCACACTTACACATGCGAGGGGGTTTCTAGGGAAGCGTGGGAAATTTTTTGATATTTCATGTCATGACCACATGACAAATGTGGACATGACACGTGTGATGTTTGTTGTGACCGCATTGGGAAATTTGGGCATGACATTTTATCTTTGTTCTTTAATAGTAACAATGGCTTCAGTATTGGCTTTCACAGTGATAATAGTATTCATTCATCTCTGACAGTGGTCATTTTTTTTCAAATTATTTTTCACAGGTGACAGTGATGATAGTGATGTTGTGTTGATAGTGAAATCAATGTTGTGTTGATAGTGTTTCATTGTTTCTTCTCTAACAGTGCTTTGTATTGGCTTTATAATCATTTAATAGTGACAATGAAGTTTGAGGGAGATAATGTTGTATGCTAACTTTATGCTATATGGACTTTTAGTGTTCTTTAACAAGATAGTAACAGTAATCTTGCATTTTATTCATGTCATTGATGTTGATAATAGTCTTTGTGATTGAAGTACAATAAATACAATGATCTTATTCCTTTTGGAGACATCTTGTTGCCTTTGGAATGCTCTAATGTAGGCCTTGACAAGACAGAGATAGGTGATGGTTGTTCCATGCTAGTTTGATTGGTCTCTAATAGTGACAATGCTTTGAAAATGTGAAAGTGATGTTGCTTATGTTGCTCATGCTCATGCCTCTTACATATATTTTTCTCATGCTTCTTGACTATATTCCTTGGAGATGTATTTGTTCTTGACAATGTTATTTTTATCTCAGTTCATTCACAACTTTCTCAGATAGAGGAAAGTTATAATAGTAACAAGTTATGACATTGTAGAGTTTTCAGTCAGGGGGAGCTTCAATGTTTGTTTGGGAGAGTGATCTACTTTCATACTTCAAGATGACAGTATATTTTTCACAGGGGGAGTACTTATTTTCCAACTAAGGGTCCTTTTTCATTATTGTCAAAGGGGGAGAACAACATTAAATTGTTTTGATGATGGAGGACAAGGATGCAAAGTTTTGTATGTTGACATCAATGCTAAAGGGGGAGTTTGTTGGCATTGGCATTATTTGTCATTGATGTTAGAATTTGTATTAATGTGTTGTTCACATGGTGTTGATGTGATGTTCACATCAGTGTTGATGTGATTGTGATGTCAGAGGTTGATAGCTAGATCATGTAGAGAGTCAACAATGGCTGGATCATTGTGATTGTGATGTCAAAGGTTGATTCATGAGTTCATAGCTCTGGTTGCTTCATGGGTTGTCTTCTTGATGCTTCTTGTGAGATAAAGGCAACAACATATAGAAGTTGATCATGAATGGTTCTTGATTTGATTAAAGATTAATTGAGTTAAAAAGTATATTTCTTGAAACCTAATCATAAGAGTTGTTACAGTGAATATCCTTACTTTGCATTGGAGGTGACATAGACAGAATCTACATTGTGTTGAAGTTTAGGGACTTAAACCCTAAACAAATATCTTAATTGTTTTATGTCTAAAACCCTAAGGAAATAGTCATATCATCTAGGTTACTTTTTGTTCTATTTTAAAGTTGACCTATTATTAAAGGTAAAGTCACTTAAAGTGACTTACTAAAGGGTTCTTAACACATTGTTTCAATCAGCCCTCTTTTGAGGACATCGGCCCAACAGGTCACTCGGTTGCTCAAAATGAAATCTATGGTTCGTGTGATGGGCACAAAAGAAGATATCAAAGGCTTAGATTTAAATGAAATTGAAATTACAATGATTATTATGTGGGCTCAAAATTTGATGGACAGTTTGAACTTTGAAGCCCTAACTACATTGTAACAGTTTTTCAACCGACTGTCCAGGGCCAGGAAAATGATTTTATGGATTTGTGCGAAGATTGAAGTGGTGTGGATTGTGGATTAAAGAATGTCAAAGTGAGACCTTTGAGAAAACATATATTTTGAGTATGAGTATTGCTTGTGCAGAGATAGTGAAGAAGAGATTTGAGTATTATAATTTTAGTTGATGGCAAATGAGTGAACAAAGGGTTTTTGAGATAGGATCTTATGTATGAAATAAGAAGTGAAGAAATATATCCATGATTTGTGATTACCATGAGTGATGTGAATACATAGGATCTTATATATTGTGAGGAACAAGAAAAAGAATTCACTATTCTTTGTCATGTGTGCAGAAAGCAATAGCACAAAAGGATATTCATGAGGTAGCTTTATTTGTAGGGTTGGATCTTATATGTCTAAAGTGGTCTTATTGAGTGTATGATGTAGAGAGAAAATTTTGTATAACTGTACTTATGAATTATGTGTAAGTATGGTGTCAGAATTGTGTCCTATGAAGATATCTTGATATGTGTGTGTTTGTGGTGAATGAAAGTAAGATAGTTGCAGAAAGTACAAGGAAGATTGTAGACATTAATTGCAGAAGGGGGTATGATGCATGAAATATGATCTCATTGACAGAGACAATGAGATAATGACATTATACATTGGTTGCAGAAATCAATAATAGATCAGGTATCCGTGTTTATGATAAGTTAGTGTATTGTACTTATTTGTTTGTGACAGAGTCATGATACTTCATGCAGATACTTTCAATTCTTGAATGATCATGATGTTAGTAGTTCTTGTATTGTTATGTCATTGTCAAGATAATATTCTTTTGTGTTGAAGTTTATGGTGGTCCTGCAAAGGGAGACATAAGGAGTATTGTATTGCAGTGAAATAGAGTGATCCTCTGTCTATTTTCTTTCATCTGAATTTTATCTAAACCTATTTTGTTAGTGAGACAATCTTTGGTCAGTGAGACATTTCATTTTTTAGTGAGAGAATTTCTTTCCAATGAGGCATATTATGTTTGCCAATGAGGCATGGTGTTTTTCCAATGGGGTTGTGTCAGTGAGACACTAAATGTAACCAGTGAGATTTTGTTTTGCCAGTAAGGCATAATAAAGTGCAAATTCAAGAGTGGTTTTTTATCCCTTTTTAAGGGTTTTCCACTCATAAACATTGTTTCATGATTCTTCTTTGATTGTCTCTATATTTAGACTTTGATACTCATTCATACCATTGTATATGTGTATATGTGTTTGAAGTATTCTTGAGTTCTCTTTAAACTTTTTGTCTAGTGTAATTAAAGGTGTAAAAAATTTAAAAAATTATTGACCACTGATTCACCCCCACCTCTCAGTACTCCAAGATGGATGCAGTCAGGTATAGTAAGCTACCTATCATAGATCTATACATCGTCTAATCTATATCAGGTGATTCATCATTCTTTCTCAACTTGCATCCTTTCATCATGGGGGTACTCATAGGCTTACAGTCTTCCATCTTGAACTTCTTAAGCATTTCCTTCACATACTTGGTTTGGGATATAAATATACCTTGGTCTAACTGTGATATTTGTAAATCAAGAAAGAAAGAAAGTTCTCCAAGCATGGACATTTCAAACTCTTTCTACATCAGATCAGCATATTCCTTGCTCATCCCACCATCACTACCACAAAAAATGATGTCATCAACATATAAAAAAATAAACATGTGCTCACCTTCTCATTTGAAGTATAAATTACTATCTGCACATCATTTTCTAAATCCTTGCTAGTGGAGATAACTATCCAGCTTAGAGTACCAAGCCATAGGGGCTTGTTTCAGACCATATAATGTCTTTTTCAGTCTGCACACATAATCTGCTTTCTCTGACAATTGAAATCCTCCATGTTGCTTAATATAAACTTCTTCATTAATATTCCCATTCAGGAATGCAGATTTAACATCCATTTGATAAAATTTGAAGTTCTTATAAATAAAGAATGCCAAAAACATCCTAATGGCTTCCAATCTTGTTATAGGTGCAAATGTTTCTTCAAAATCTATGCTTTCAACCTATGCATATCCTTTACAAACCAAACATGCCTTATTCCTCACAACTTCTCCACCCTCATTCATCTTTTTTTTAAACACCCATTTTGTGCCTATTACATTCTTTTCTACAGGTCATGGAACCAATTCCCACATCTAATTTTTCTCAATCTGATTGAGCTCCTCTTCCATTGCATTGATCCATTCTTCATCCTTACTAGCATCAATAATTGTTTTAGGTTCAATCTCACAGAGTAATAAGAAATTTACTTGTTCATTTTCCCTAGCAGGTTTCCTTCTAGTCTGCACTCCTTCATTTTTGTCTCTGATTATCTATTTTTCAGGATGATCTTTTTGCACATACCTAGTAGGTGCCTTACCAGTTAACCTCTCAAGTTCTTCAACAATAGCATCTTCTTCTTCCTTGGTTATAGTTGATTCTTCTGAGTAGCTATATTTGTTATGAGTTAAATGCAACTGCTCCTCATCTACCTTAATGTTAGTGCTTTCTACGATTCTATGCAATCACTTATTATAACACTTATATGCTTTGGATCTGCTAGAATATCCTAGAAAAATGCCTTCATCACATCTAGAATCAAATATTCCAAGGCCATCTTCATCTCTTTTGATGTAGAATCTGCTACCAAATACCTTGAAATGCTTGACAGAAGCAAATCTGCAATACCATAATTCATAAGGAGTCTTATTAGTGTTTACCCTTAACTACACTCTATTTAAAACATACACTGTTATGTGTATTGCATATCTCCAGTAAACATCAGGTAACTTTGCCTCATTTAGCATAGTTCTTTCCATCTCTTTTACCATTTTATTTTTCCTTTCCACAATGTTATTATGCTATGGAGTTCTGGGTGTAGAATATTGTCTTTTTATGTCATGTCTTTCACAATATTCCACAAACTCGTTGGAGGTGAATTCTCCACCTCTATCTGATCTTAAGCATTTGATTGCTAGACCACTCTCCTTCTTAGCCATAGATCTAAAAGTCTTAAATCTCTCAAAGGCTTCTGACCTATCCTTAAGAAAGGTTACCCATGTCATTCTTGAGAAATCATCAACTAATAACATGAAATATATCTCACCTTTTAGTCCTTCTATCTTGGTTGGACCACATAGGTCTATATGAACTAACTCCAAGAGTCTTGAAGTAGAGTATTCTTTTGTTCTGAAACTACACCTTGTCTGTTTCCCATGCTAACATTCCTTACAAATTGTATTTGTTTTCTTGGTGATTTTAGGCATATGCCTAACTGTACTTTTTGAACTTACCTTCACAAGGTTGTCAAACTTGATATTTCCCAATCTTCTGTGCCACAACCAACTTTCATAATTTGTTCCATCAAATAGCTCCTACCTTGATTCTCCTTGAGATTGTAAAGATTATTTTTAGTTCTTCTTGCCTCAGCAACCAACTTACTAGAACTTGCCTTTCTAATTTCACAACCTTTTGCATTAAATGTCAGATTATATCCATTATCACATATCTGGCTTACACTAAGAAAATTGTGCTTTAGTCCTTCAATATAATAGACATTGTGATTCTTGTCTTTTCCATACATACTCAATGTTCCTTTACCATGGATCTTCTTAAATGTGTTGTCACCAAACTTAACTAAGCCTCCATTCAATTCTTGTAGACTTATAAACTTACTTTTATTTTCAGTCATGTGACTAGAGAAACCACTATCTATCACCCCTAGATTCTATCTCTTAGCATGAAATATCATTTGTACTAGTAGAGATTATTCTTTCTTCTGATCATCCTTCTACTTCTTTTAGACTTTCTTAGTTTCCTTCTCCTTATTCACAAGAGAGTCTAATGCATTATCCTTCTTAGGAGGAACATTCTCCTTTCTTTCCTAATTGATAGTTTTTACAAAGTTTGTTCTATAAATTTTTTCAATAAGACCAAAGTTATTACATTTGTAACAAACTACTTTTAAATATCCTAGAGGTACAAAAGAATTTTTGCCAATAAAATCAGTTCTTCTCCTAGGAATAATTCTACAACTAGCATCCCTATGACCATATTGATTACATGAATAAGAATATCCATAAAAGGATTGAGGAAACCTAATCATGACAGAGTATTTTGTAGGAGGGGGTTCTATGTAGCTCTTCTCGTTCAGATCTCTAACTTTTGTGAAGACATCATCTTCCTTCTTTTGATTCTTCTCTTTAGTCTTTTTAGGAGGATCACTGGACTTTGAATGCTAACCTTCTTCAAATCCTAAATGAGCCATGATCTTTGTAAATCTCTGACTACTTATCATTTCATCAAGCATGTCACTACTCTTTTCAAAGTTCATACCTAGATTAATCTGATTCTTAGCCTTTTCTAAATCTTTTCTCAGAGACACAATCTCTGATTCCAACTTCAGACATTCTTCAAATTTTGCTTTCAATTCAGATTTAGTAACTTCTTCTATTCTCTTGGCTTCTTCCACTTGTCTCTTCAAATCAACAATTAGCTCTTATGATTCAGCAAGCTTCTTAGACACCATATCTTCTTGAAGTTACAACTTTAGTTTAGAGTTTTTCTTCATGAGTTTCTCAATCTCTTCTAAAGCACATACTAGCCCTTCTTCCAAATGTGCTTCTACTTCTTCATTCTTAGGATCTTCTAGATCAGTATTATTCTGATCTATATTAGTAGTCTCCGTTGTCATGAACATGTATTCATTTTCTTCATCCTCAAAAATGCCTTCATTGATGTCTTCTAAGATGGGGCTATCTTGAGAGGAATTATTGTCACCTTTAATGTAAAGGCTCTTCTTGTTCTTTTGAGAAAACTTCTTCTTTGGAAAGAACTGCTTGTTACTTTTCTTATTCTCATATTCATCACTTTTATCTTTTCCTTCAAAAGGACATTTAACAGAAAAGTGACCAACGTTTCCACAATTAAAACACTTAAAAGGTAACTTACCTTTATACTTCCTAGATCCTCTCTTCAATCTTCTTGCAAAATTGGCCTTTTCTTCATCTATCTTAGATTTAGGCTCTACATTATTTTCCTTCTTTGATGCCTTAAATGTAGCTTCTCTCTTTGAAATCTTAGTACCACCTGTCCTTATTTCATAGGTAGTAAAAATACCATGTATCTCATCAACAGTTATCTTATTAAGATATTTTGGTTCTTCTATAGAAGAGACTTTAGAATCATACCTAGAAGGTAAAGATCTAAGTACCTTCTAAACAATCACTAGCTCTTTTGCTCCTTCATCTAGTCCTCTCATAGCATTCACAACTTCATCAACTCTCAACAGATAATCAACAATCTTTTCTTCCTCTCTCATTTTCAGGCTTTCAAAACTTTCTTTAAAGGTCTACGTCTTGGCTTTTTCACCTTTGTATCTCCTTCATAGATTCTTTGAAGCTTATCCTAAATTTATATGGTAGACTTCCATTGCATTACTTTCACAAATTTAGAGTTAAAGCTAAACCACATAGAATTGCATTCTTAGACTTAGCATTATTCTCACATTCCTTTTTACCAACGTGGTCTGTTGGAGGAGTTCTAGGAGAAGTATAACCATCCTTAACATATTTCCATACATCAAACCCTATTTAAGTTAGGCAGGTTTCCATCTATATACTCCAGAATGTATAATTCGTTCCATCAAACAATGGTGCTTTGTTTGAGTGAGATCCTTCTTGATTGGCCATGTGTTTAATCTCCCAGATCAACCTTTAGCTATTATGCTTCTTCCAAGGAACCTTCTCTGATAGAAATTTTTTGAACACAAGCAATCTACTGAGAGGGAGGTGAATCAGTAGATCAATAAAACTTAAAGCTTCAAGCCTATAGAATGTAAATCAAATTAACTTTCAATACAAGTGTTGAATACAAAGAATGCTAAGAGGGAGGGTGAATCAATATTCTGAAAAAGTTTTCATTCACACATTTATTAATCCATTTACCAAATTCAATAACATGAAACCAAAGTAAACATAAGAAGAGCAGCCACAAATTCATAACACATAGACACTGAGATTTTACGTGGAAAACCCAAAAAGGGAAAAAGCACTGTGAGTGTTAGCTCACAATATATTATGATAGAAATACCGAAGTACATAAAGGCTCACTTCCTTAGCGCTCACTGACCAAGGACTCACTATCCAAACAAGTGCTCACTGCAATAGGCTCACTGGAAAATAGAAGAGAAGATAGAAGAAGGATTGGCTCACTACCAAGAGATGACTGCTACAGGTGCATCTACAAAATGTTGTGGTACAGTACCAATTTGCTCAATATATAGATTCAAAGGACTTCATATTGTCTGGTCTGCTTCACATATACTTTTGTCCTTCTACCTTTACTATCTTTTTCCTAATCACAAAACTGCCTTAGGTCGCACAATCATGGAATTCACATTCTATCCACATACAAACACACTTCCAACACAAAAAATGATCGAGTATATATATCCGCAACAAGATTCATCTCACAATCAAGTTGGCAAGCCAAATATGAAACATGTATACAAGTGTTATACCTTGTTGACTTGATCTTGTGCACAAATAGGAATACGGATGCAACCAAATATACAATAGTCTTCATATAAGTCGGCATCAATCATTCAACCACTTGGATTAATTCTTCAAACAATATATCCTCACCGTATATAGATCTAACTCATCTATCAGCTCATTTCTTAAGTACACACTTGACCAGTTCAACTGTCATGCCAAAAATTCCAATGCGGATCATATGAGACTCTAAAACTCATAGACAACATTCATTATGGACATATTAGCATACCTTCAGAACTGCGGAGCATAATATTCTTTCATAGAGAAATGCAGATCTCAGAACTGTTGTTCTATCATAGAGAAATACTGTTAGACTGGAAGCCAATAACTTGTCAAATATGATCTAGTGGACTTCAAGTGCTACAAATCTGAATTTAGATTCTTATGGCATGTGTCTACATTTCCTTAGAACCATAAATCAAAATACTCAACAGTGGAGGAATGCAGACCAAAATACTTAGATGCTTTACACTGTTTTAGGCTTAACCCTGCTCTTCCGAACTTAGACAATTCACCATATAACTTCTGGAGGAAGTTAGAACTTGAACACTGAACCATATGATCACCAAATAGCTATGAACAACATACCTGAACCGCATTTAATGATCTTCAACTGTGGAGGCATATCAACCCAATCTCTATCACTTACTCTGTATACTACCCATACTTAATCATTTTAGGCTTCCAAACTAGAATCCTTTTAAGCCTTATTGTCAAACCAAATAGATCTACTGGAGTAAAGTCTCTTTTCCTTGTTGGTGGAATCTTATTTCCTTGTTTCCATCAATGAAAACATTCAATCATTCATCATAGCATGTCTCTTGCCAACAATCTCCCCCTTTGGCATTAATGGAAACACTTAGTGAAAAATGCTTATCTACTCCCCCTTTCTATATACACTTTGTTTTTCTTCTCCCCTTTAGGTGTTTGCCCATTTTTCAATAGTTCTCTTCTCCCCCTTTGACATCAATAGCAAAGGTGTATGTGCAAATATGAAAATTGAATCAAAGTTTCAAGATTGTCAAATTCTTCTGCATATGTATAGGTACAATTTGTCAAATCAGTAAGTTGCATGTGAAAGGATATCATTGTACATAATCTTTAATTGTGTTAACTCTCCAACCCACCTATTCTTAGCACTATTCAAAATTTGGATGTTCTGAGTTTCTTGGAATACTAGATCTTCTGCCTTCTATACATTGGTAGGCACATCAGTTATTTTCTGAACCTTTAAGGGTTCTGTAGCTAGACTTGTCATGAACACAATTTTAGGGCTTATCATCCCTCTCAACTGGCACATTTTGTTTTTCATTTCTTCCTATCTACTAAGTAGACTACTTATATTGTTTTGAGTACTTACAACTTGTATTTCCATGCTGTTGATAGAGTCAACTATTGGATCAAAGGTCTTGGAAATATTTGCTAGTTGAAGTTCCATGCTTTTGACCTTCTCTTCTATTTCCTTAGTGGTCTTAGGCCATGACAAACAAAATTTGTATATATCACAGGCTTCCTTGATTGCATTCTCCATATTCTTGATGCTACTTTCTAACAAAATTTTGTCACTGTCTAACTTGGTTTTTAACTCTACTAATATTTTGTCTTCAAATTCCTTTATAACCTTAATGTCAACAAAATTTTCAAAGGATTCAAAATGAGTACTTCTAGAATTTATTAGACCTTTAAGCTAATCAGTTGATGACACTGATGTATCTTTTTGGTATGAGGGCATTAGCTTCTCCAGAATACTGGATGCTTCATCAATGAGTTCATTGTCCTATATATGTGTTTTCAACATTTCTTCCTAAGCCTTAGCTTGCACAATTGATACCAGTTTGAATTTCTTCACAGGAGACATAGAATCTAGATTTATTGGTTCTTGTAGAAACTCAGGTAAATCTAAGATTTGTGTTCTTTGTTTCTTTTCCAAAAAATTTCTAGCATAGTCAATCAGAACTTGATTTACAGCAGTGTCTCTTGCCACTTGTTCTTCACTAAGTGTAACTTTCTTTCTTTTCTTCTCTTCTACTGGCTTCTCTTTCTCTACTTCAGTGGTGGCTCCTGCAATGGATGAGGTCCTTATTCTTTTTCTGGGGCTAGATGTAGGTTTTTCCTTTTCAAATCTATCATCTTTCCTTTCTGGAGTATTTGATGTCCTTTCTACCAGAGCACTTATGGGATTTGATCCTTCTACTTTTGTTTTTACATCACTTATTTTTTCATCTGATGTTTTCTCTGATTGCTCATGTTCCATAAACATTCTGGAGGATAATTCTTTTAATGTCCCAAATTTGTCTTCTTTGAGATCTTTCGGTTTGCTCAGTAGTACATCAGCTAATTCAGTCAAAACATCTTCTATAACTTCATACATTAATGTAGGGACCCATGCAGTTCTTAGTTCCACAACTTCCAAGAAGCATTTGTCTTTGTCTACCATGAATACAATGTCCTTTTCATACTTCATCACTACATTTTTCAAGTATCAGGAATCTACATAACATTTTCCTTTTAAAGTTCTTGAAGTATCCCCATAAGATTTCATTATGCTTGTCTTCATTTCCCAAATTTGCAAGTGATTTCTTATTTGAGTGGCTATTGGTGTGTGATCAAGCTAGATAATGTTTCCTAAGCTGGGTAGCTCTCTTAAGAAGTAGAAGAGTAGACAAGTGATCAATGTTCCATATTTGAAAGGATGATTAGTCTCTTTTGTTCCTTTCAAGTTCTCCATTAGTTCACTCTAGAGCAATTCACATAGGTCATAATCTGTATTATTTTTTATAATGTCATATGCTGTGTATATAGCTGGTGCAGACACAAAATTTTCCATATTGGAAAAGTATATTTTATATCCAATAATCATTTATGCAAATTTGATGGCTGGATCCCTAATATCATTTACTGTGAGGGCTTTCTTATCAAATTTGAATCTTGTTAGCTACATTACCATATTGTTCTTTATTTTCTTTAAACCTGGAACCCTCTCGGAGGAACTCATACCAGTTATAGCTTTGATAGCTTCTTTAGTTATCATATATGGTTCATCAAGCCAAAAAAACTCATCATGAATCTCGCTTAGAATAAACTTAGCCCATGTATCATTCGAGATTGCAGGAAAATCCAATCAGGTGTCTAATTTCTTTTCTCCTAGAACTTTATATTTTTCTTTCAACACAAAATCAACAGTGGTTAGTTCATCCAAGTACAGTTTTCCTAGATTCATGTTATCATATTCCTCTAGATTGGTATGAATATATGCCCCAACATCTTCCATATGCATAACTCCATGTGGAATAATTGAGAATGATCCTACAGGATCATTTTCTAGTGATTTGAAGAAATGTTTCTGAAACTTGGGGTGAGGCTTTTTAGTTATCTTGATTACTTGAGGAGTAAACATTTTCCTGGAATAATTCAAACTTCACAGTAGGGTTTTCAAGCTATAAATACCGTTTTTTGCTGAATTAGGATTTCCTTCTCATGAAATCGCTTTGATCTATTTTGAATCTCTGGAAATCTTTGATGTTGCTTAGGATTCCTTTTCAACTTGATAGCTAGAATGCAAAGGGAATTGTATATCAAATGAGTTCCTTTTTAACCCTTGATATGAAAACCTAAGTTGTCATAAATGCAGTCCTTCAAAAATTTGTTAAACACTTCTCTGTTAAGCTCAGTCAATCAAGATTTCTCCACAATGCTCCGCATTTGATTCTTTTCTTCTGAAATTACTTTCAAAAGATCTGTCATATGAATCTTCACATCATATCTTCATGTCAGATCCCATCACTAAATATCTGGCTAGGGGATTTAGATTTTCAATATAGTTCCCCCTAAGCTAGAGCTCCCAATTTACTTCCTAAATGAAGTATCTGCACCAGAGGCTGGTACGGATCCATCCCTGACCTCATTAACATCCTTCTTAATCTAGACCTTGCTCATTTTCTTCTTGATTTCCACTAGATCAATCTTGTTCTTACCTTTATCTTCTCTCTGCTCTATTTTCCTCTTCTCTGTAGAATAGTCTCTTTTCTCATTCTTGTATCTACAGAATCTTGCAACATGTCCAAACTTATTGCAATTGTAGCATACCATATTCCTCTATCCCTAACTCATTTTATTGATTAGATTCATTCTTGTTCTACATTGGTTAGCCATATGCCCAAATCTATTGCATGCAAAACATTTTCCATTGAAGAATTGATTATTCCTTGCATTCTTAAAACCATTCCTTACCAGAATTTTGCATTCATTTGATTTATGACCAATTTTTTTGTAATTAAAACATTGACTAGATAATGATGGAATATTTTGGTTCATTCTACTCCTACACTGAGTAGTCATATGGCCAAACTTGATGCAATTAAAACAATGGCCATTGAAGGATGGATACCTTTGAGTATTTGGCTACCTAACTGGAGGTCTTCTAGATCTTCTTTAATTTTGGAACTAGTTGCCTTTGTTTTTCTTTATCTCAATGTTTTCTTGATCTGATTTAGAACTTTCTCCTTTTTCAAATCCCAATCCTTTCTTATCATATGAACTCTAACTTTCAATCAATTCCTCAGGGTTTACATAGCTTATTTTGAATTTTTCTTTATATCTATTAACTGCTTCTAGATCATATTTTAGAAGTAACACATCTTTTCCCAAATGTTCACATTCCTCAGAGTTATCTTTCAACATTTGATTCAAGTGTTTCTCAGCTTTTTCTTTCTCTTCAACCAACCTTGATAAGTTATTTAGGGTTTCATTTACTTCAAACAATTATTCATTTATCTCTCTATTCCTATCCTTTGATCTATCAACTTGTTGTCTTAGCTTCAAGATGCATTCATCTGCATCTTTGACATTTTCTTTCAAATCCTAAATCTCTGCTTCATACTTATCTAGATCCTCAAGAGATGTTTTTAATTCTTGATCAATTGTGTCATTACCTGGAGCATGATACCTTATGATTGCTATGAGTATTCTTTCCCAAATCTTCCTCAAGTTATTAGACTTCTTCCAAGGAACTTGGCTCTGATACTCATTGTCGAATACAAAGAATACTAAGAGGGAGGGGTGAATCAATATTCTTAAAAACTTTTCATTCACACATTTATTAATCCATTTACCAAATTTAATAACATGAAAGAAAAGTAAACACAAGAAGAGCAGCCACAAATTCATAACACAGACACCAGGATTTTATGTGGAAAACCCAAAAAGGGAAAAACCATGGTGAGTGTTAGATCATAATATATTATGATAGCAATACCAAATTACATAAAGGCTCACTACCTTAGGGCTCACTGCCCAAGGACTCACTATCCAAAGAAGTGATTACTGCAATAGGCTCACTGCCAAATAGAAGAGAAGATAGAAGAAGGATTGGCTCACTGCCAAGAGATGAATACTACAGGTTCATCTACAAAATGTTGTGGTGCAGTACCAATTTGCTCAGTATATAGATTCAAAGGACTTCATATTATCTGCTCTACTTCACATATACTTCTGTCCTTCTGCCTTTACTATCTTTTTGCTAATCACAGAACTGCCTTAGGTCACATAATCATGGAATTCACATTATATCCACATACTTACACACCTCCAACATTGAAATCCATCGCGTATATATATCCACAACAAGATTCATCTCATAATTAGGTTGGCAAGCTAGATATGAAATGTGTATACAAGTGTTATACCTTTTTGGCTTGATCTTGTGCACACACAGGAATGTGAACCCAACCAAACATACAATAGTCTTCATAGAAGTCAGCATCAATCATTCAACCACTTGGATTAATTCTTCAAACAATATATCCTCACTGCATATAGATCTAACTCGCTGATGCAACACACAACATATACTCAACAGAATTGGGCCATTAAACATGAGAGACAAAAATTTGGAAGCTGAAACATAACAAAATTTCTATTCCTCAACTCTGCTGCTACAATGAGAGAAAACTCTCTTATATCTAAGAAAACAAAAAAAACAAAAAATTACCTTTTTTGGCAGATTTCGACAATTGTCAGATTTTGCCATTTTAGGTAATTTTACAATCATATCTTGAGAATCCAGTTTTTTCCCAAAAAGCTCATAAAGCTAAGGTAGGACGAAAAACCAACTAACATCCTAAATTCAAAACATGAGTTTCGAGTTATTAAAAAAAGCAACTTTTAAAAAACTAGAAAAAAACACTAATTTGCCATTTTAAGGGCCAAGATGAAAGTTTGAAGCCTCGAAAAAGTACCGAGATGAGGTCCAACCGACTAGGGTGGTTGGGAAACCACTGGCCACCTCATAACGCATCCACCTGTAAAATTTCATAGAAAACCCACATCCGAGTCAAAAGTTATGACCTCCGGAAGTCCCTACATCATTCTCCTCTGGTTGAAAAGAACGCAGCTCCTGCAAGTGAGTGTCTTCAAACTGCTGCCATTTGACAGGATCTAACCTCTGCATTTCCCACTCTGTAATCCATGTGCTATCTGTTGGTGGCAATCCTTCCCACTGTACTAAATATTTGTTGTAACGCCCTTGCCGAGTGGAGATAGTGTTCTTATCAAGAATCTGTGCAATCTTTTCCTTCTTCTTATGTGGAATGTGGTTGTGCCATGACACCTCAGGTTGACTAGCTTCAGCATCATCCTCACCATGGAATGCATATAAATCAGAAATATTAAACACGGGAGAAATAGCGAGATCATCTGGTAAACTGACCTCATATGCATTATTATTGATCTTCTTTGTAATTCTGCAAGGACCAATTTTCTTGTACTTCAACTTGTGATATGTTCCAGTAGGAAACCACTCTTTTCTCAAATATACCATCACTAAGTCACCTTCACTGAATGTCTGATGTCGCCGACTAGGATCCACTGAATTCTTATACCTCTCATTATTGTCCTGCAACTTCTGTCTCACTTCTTGCTGCAACTGTTGAAGGTGTTCTGCAAATGCTTCCCCATCATCACTGACCTGATCTTTCATTGGTAGCTATACCAAATCTAGAACACCCTGAGGATTCCTACCATACACAATCTGGAAAGGGGACCTTCCTGTTGATCGGTTAACAGAACTATTATAGGCAAATTCGGCCTGGGGTAATGCCAAATCCCATTGTTTTGGCTTTTCTCCAACAATACACCTCAGCAAATTTCCCAGACTCCGATTAACTACCTCTGTTTACCCATCTATTTGAGGATGATAGGCACTACTAAACTGTAACTTGGTCCCCATCTTCTTCCATAAAGTCCTCCAGAAATGACTGAGGAATTTGGTATCCCTGTCAGAGGTAATAGTCTTTGGAACACCATGTAGTCTAACAACTTTTGAAAAAAATAACTCTGCTACCCCCGTTGCATCATTAGTCTTCTTACAGGCAATAAAATGAACCATCTTGGAGAACCTATCAACAACTACAAAAATGGAATCATTACCTCGTTGAGTATGTGGAAGTCCCAACACAAAGTCCATGCTCAAATCTGTCCATGGTGCAGCTGGTACTGGTAAGGGCATATACAATCTTGTATTCTATGAATGTCCCTTAGCCACTTGGCAGATTCTACACCTTGTTACATACTTAGTTATATCCCTTTTCATCTTTGGCAAGTAATATTTATCTTCTATCAAGGCTATTGTCTTGTCCTTGCCAAAATGTCCAGCCAACCCACTACTATGAAATTCTCTGATAATGTTGTCCCTCATTGAGCCAGCCGGTATGCATAGTTGTTTTCCTTTAAATAGATACCCATCTTGCATAAAATATTCACCCCTAAAGGGATCCAAGTTACCAGATATTGGTGTCTTCAATTGTTCCACAATCTCCCAAAAATCATCATCAGACTCATACAAATTTTTGATGGCATCAGCTTCCATTGTGGTCAAAAGTGCAACACGCCTACTTAACGCATCTGCAACCTGATTTTGTTTTCCAGACTTATGCTTCAGCACAAAGTTGTAACCCTGCAAGAAAGAGACCCACTTGGCATGCCTACTATTCAACTTTTTCTGTGTGTTCAAGTACCTTAGTGCAATATGATCTGTAAACAATACAAACTCCTGGAGAACTAGATAATGTCTCCAATGCCTCAATGCTTGGACAATTGCATAAAATTCCAAATCATAAGTAGAATAATTCTTTCTCACTGCATTCAGCTTTTCACTAAAGAAAGCTATAGGTTTGCCAACTTGGCTAAGTACAACACCTATTCCTACATGGGAGGCATCACATTCTACTTCAAATACTTTATCAAAATTTGGCAATGCAAGTATAGGTGCTTCTGTTACCTTTTTCTTCAAGTACTTAAAGCTCTCCTCAGCATCCTTGGTCCATACAAACTCCCTCCCTTTGGTGCAATCTGTTATAGGAGCTACAATACTACTGAAATTGCGAATGAACTTTCGATAGAAAGTGGCCAAGCCATGAAAACTTTTTACCGCTGTGATACTGCTTGGACTAGGCCATTCTAGGATTGCCCTGACCTTTTCTGGATCCATTCTGACACCATCTTTAGAAATGACAAAGCCTAAAAAAACCAAATTGTCCTGCATGAACCTACACTTTTTCAAATTGGCATAGAGCTTCTCCTTCCTTAACACACCAAAGATGATCCTCAAGTGTTGTAGATGCTCTTCTCTGCTGTTACTAAATACCAAAATATCATCAAAATAAACTACCACAAACTTACCAATGTAAGGGCGTAGTATAGTGTTCATCAATCTCATAAATGTGCTAGGTGCATTTGATAGCCCGAATGGCATAACCATCCACTCATATAATCCATCTCCAGTCTTAAAGGCTGTCTTCCACTCATCCCCTTCTCGAATCCGGATTTGGTGGTAGCCACTTCGTAGGTCGATCTTGCTGAAATATTTAGCCCCTGCAAGGACATCCATCATGTCCTCCATACGAGGTATAGGAAACTGATACTTGATGGTAATCTTATTAATTGCTCTGCTATCAGTGCACATCCTCCATGTTCCATCTTTTTTCAGGGTTAACAATGCAGGTACAGCACATGGGCTCATGCTCTCTCTCACCACACCTTTACTTATGAGTTCTGTTACTTGCTTATTCATCTCTGCATGTTGTGTTGGATTCATCCTATAAGCTGCTTGGTTGGGTAGAGTTGCTCCTGGAATCAAATCAATATGATGCTGAATATCTCTCTTTGGCGGTAGACCATCAGGCAATTCATTAGGTAAAACATCAACAAATTCTTTCAATAGCTCGGCTACTTCTCGGGGAACTGAAATGTCTTCCTCTTCACCTTTTTTCACTACTAATGCATAGCAACACCCTGTCAAATTTTCTTTAACAAGATCTCTTTCAGACAACATGGTCTCACCTTTTCCTTCATCCTTGAGAGGCAATAAAATCACCTTAGCGCCATCTTTCCAAAAGGTGTATGTGTTTTTCTCTCCATCATGCATAACTTTTCTATCATACTGCCATGGCCTTCCCAATAACACATGACAGGCATCCATTGGGACAACATCACACCATATCTCATCCTGATAGATCTTCCCTATGCTAAACTTAATGAGGCATCTTTTATCAACAGTGACTTCATTTCCCTTTTTAAACCATGCAATGCGATACGGATGAGGATGTTTTTCACAGTGTAAATTCAATTTGTCTACCATTTCTTTAGAAACCATATTTTCACAACTACCTCCATCAACAATGACTTGACATACCTTGCCACCCGAAGTGCATCTGGTTCTGAAAATATTGGTTCGAAGCCATGAACCATCAGAGCTTTTGGCTCGTGTTTTCTCCTTCTCTGGAATCACCATTGCTCTTCTCATCATGAGACTTTCTCCCACATCTGGTGGAACCTCCAGTTCTATCCCTTCCACTTCATGCTGCATTTGAATCATGTTCACCCTAGGTTGTCCTCCTTGATTTCTTTCTTGCATGTTATAATTGGAGCATTCAAATGCCCTATGACCTTCTTCTCCACATCTGAAACAAGCGAAAGGCCTTCTCTGGTTTTCCCATCCTCTACCACTACCATAACCTCTACCTCTTTGAAATCCCCTTCCTCGTTCTTGATTCGGAGGATCTTGCCGAGTGTCTACTTGTTTTTCCACACCATGGGATGACTCTCCCCTGCCATAATTTGAACCTCCTCGAAATGGGGTTGATGTACCCCTTCTTCCTCCTCTATTCCTCTGATGATACTGTCAGTTTTGTTTTTCTTCAGCCTTTAGAGCCAATTGGTAAGCCTCTTCCATATTGTTGAGTCGATGCATGCTCAATTCATCTTGAATAGAAAATTTCAGGCCATTCACATATCTAGCAGCCATTTGTGCATCAGTTTCTTGATGCTCTATACGTATAGATAGTGTATAAAACTCATTTGTATAATCTTTCACAGAAGAGAGGTTCTGCTTTAAATTTTGAAACGTACGAAAAAGGGTTTGCGCATAATCGATGGGCAAAAATTTTTCTCTCAACTTCTTCTCCATTTTATTCCATGTCCTGATCTTATCCTTACCTTTCCTTGTTTGTTCCTTTTAAAGATGATCCCGCCAAATCATTGCATGACCCTTTAATTTGGTGCATGCAAATTTTACCTTCTTCTCCTCTGTCATGGATTTCCATTCAAAAAATTTTCTCATGCCATTCAACCAGTCTATCAACTCCTCTGGTTTAAGACTACCTGCATAATCTAAAACATCTACCTTGATCCCTTCATTTTTCCCTTCTAAGGCCCTGAGCATCCTCTCTTCAAAACTCATGCCTTCTAATTCTTCTTCTTCATGTTCTGTATCTTGATTTGCACCTCCTTGACCTATCTCTTCATCAGATTCGTCTCCTCCTCTACCCAGTCTTTGGGTTTCCATCCGTGTTGTAAGTTCTGCTATTTGCCTTTGCAGATTTTGCATTTCTCTATGCATCTGGGCAAGACCGCCTCTTCCTCTTCCTCTCCCAGCCATCTTCCTGCTCTGATACCAAATGATGCAACACACAACATACACTCAACAGAATTGGGCCATTAAACATGAGAGACAAAAATTTGGAAGCTGAAACATAACAAAATTTCTATTCCTCAACTCTGCTGCTACAATGAGAGAAAACTCTCTTATATCTAAGAAAACAAAAAAAAACAAAAAATTACCTTTTTTGGCAGATTTCGACAATTGTCAGATTTTGCCATTTTAGGTAATTTTACAATCATATCTCGAGAATCCAATTTTTTCCCAAAAAGCTCATAAAGCTAAGGTAGGACAAAAAACCAACTAACATCCTAAATTCGAAACATGAGTTTCAAGTTATTAAAAAAAGCAACTTTTAAAAAACTAGAAAAAAACACTAATTTGCCATTTTAAGGGCCAAGATGAAAGTTTGAAGCCCCGAAAAAGTGCCAAGATGAGGTCCAACCAACTAGGGTGGGTTGGGAAACCACTAGCCACCTCATAACGCATCCACCTGTAAAATTTCGTAGAAAACCCACATCCGAGTCAAAAGTTATGACCTCCGGAAGTCCCTACATCACTCGCCTGTCAACTCATTCCTTAAGTACACACTTGACCAGTTGAATTGTTGTGCCAAAACTTCCAATGTGGATCATATGAGACTCTAAAGATCATAGAAAACATTAATTATGGACATCTTAGCATACCTTCAATACCGTGGAGCATAATATTCTTTCATAGAGAAATGCGGATCTCAAAACTGTTGTTCTGTCACAGAGAAATACTGTTAGACTGGAAGTCGATACTGAAGAACTTGTCAAATACGATCTAGTGGACTTCAAGTGCTAAAAATCTGAATTTAGATACTTATGACATGCATCTACATTTCCTTAGAACCACAAATCAAAATACTCAACAGTGGAGGAATGCGGACCAAAATACTCAGATGCTTTACACTATTTCAGGCTTAACTATGTTCTTCTAAACTTAGACAATTCGCCATATGACTTCCAGAGGAAGTCAGAACTTGAACTGTGGAACATATTATCACCAAATAGCTATGAACAACATACCTAAACTGCATATAAAGATCTTCAACTATGGAGGCATACTGACCCAATCTCTGTCACTTACTCTATATACTATGCATACTTAGTCATTTTAGGCTTCCAAGCTAGAATCCTTTTAAGCCTTGTTGTCAAACCAAATTGATCTACTGGAGTAAAGTCTCTTTTCCTTGTTGGTAGAATCTCTTTTCCTTATTACCATCAATGACAACATTCAATCATTTATCATAGCAGTGTCTCTTGCCAACAACAATAACATCAACAACAAGAAAGCATGCACACATGAACACCAGATATACATAGAAAACCCAATATGGGAAAAACCATGGTGAGAAAATGTTGTTAGGATCTACTGAACAAATCTAGCCTCACAAGTGAAACAATTGATTACAATTTTTTAGAGCACTAGGAGAATACAATCTCCTAATCTGAGCACCAACTCAGTTCATAGGAGGCACCAACCTCACTAAATCTTTAGATATTTAAGTATGCATCCATTTGGTTCTTCATAAACCTCAAATGCACCTTTTCAATTCATACACAGTCTTCTCCTCTCACTCTACTCATGCATATTCTCTCTGCATTGAATTCTTCCTAATCACTCGTCAATCCATCTCTTACACACATAATTTCTACACACAAAACTCTGTATATTTATTATGTTACAATTGCTTTTAGTATACAACTATCTTTGAATACACTCACACATCTACATGTGTGCACTCCAATCCTTCTGTACTTCTACTTTTTGCATGTCCACACTTAAGTTTTCTACATGTCGAAAACTCTCACTTTTCTACACTCCCACTTTTCTGCGTGCCCAAATTAACACCTTTGCATATAGCTCTATGCATGAAATAAATCTATTTTTTCTCTATTTACACCATCATCTCCATGCATCCACTGTTAGTCCTTAACGGCTAATTATGGATCCAAGTTTCATGCCAAAAATATAGTCATTTAAAACATTTTATTATTTAACCATCCTTTTCTATCAGTGAATTTGTCATTTCTCAAACCTTTGTCTTTTAGCCCTTTATCGGTGATTTTCATCTTTTGGGAACTTTGTCTTTATCTTCTTCTTTATTAGTGAAAATCCCATTCTTCAAACTTAACTTTATCACCTTTTGTCTCTATCACCAAATTCTCATCTTTTTGAGCTGTGGTCTCTTTTAAGCTTTCTTTTCTTTATCAGTGAAAATCATATTTTTTGGACTATGACTTAGGTCTTCTTTATCGGTGAAATTTGTCTTTTGTGAACCTCTGCCTTTGACTCTTTTATTGGCGAACTTTAACTTTTTCAAACCTTGGCTCTTGTCTTCTTTGTTGGTGAAAATCACTTTTAATGAACTCTCCTTTTTCTATCGCCTTTTCCCTTCTATCAGCAAAAGTTCATTTCTTCAAACTTTGCATTTTTGTCTTCTTAATCGACAATTTCACATTTTTCCAAACTTTGGTGTCTTAGCCCTTTATTGGTGATTTCTAGAGATCTCCAACTAATCTTTTCTTTGTCAGAGAAACAAGCTTTATACACACCATCATCTATTCTTTGCCAAGTTTTGCCCAGTCGATGAATCAGGAAATATCTAGACTTTCAAACTAGTTCATCATTAACACACTTTCTTGACAATAGGTAACAAGTACTTAAAACACTTGTTTCTTTCTCCTTAAACACTCCTTTCTTATGGTTGTCAGCAAATTGGATAATATTGGAACTCTCAAACTTCCAAAGACTTAATCTTTTCCTTTATCAGCAGTATTTAAATTCTTCAAACCAAAAGTGACTCAACTTTACAAGCTTGCCTTCTCAAGCCTCTATCAGCTAGTCAGTAAATCGAAGAAAAACTGAACTTGTGAACAAGTTCACAAAAGAACTTTGCCGATAACTGAATCCTTTTTTCAAACCTTTCTCCAAGCTTTCTTTTCTACGCCCTTGTTGGTAAATCACCAAATTGGTGAACCAGCAAAAAACATAACTTTCAAACTGAACTTTAGCTAAGACTTAAACTTTTTCTTTCTTCAAAGGCTTCAACAAGAATGCTTCCCCTTGCTTCTGTCGGTGAATCAGCAAATTTCAGAACCAACAAACTTGCTAGTTTTTGAACCAAACTTTTTTCTAACTAAGGGTAAAACTAATGCCTTAGAGTCTTTTTCTTTCCTTCTACCTTAGAACATTTTTCTTCTATGCACTTCTCCTCTACCAAAGACACTCTAACAAACTCCTTTGACATCTAACTTTGACATCAATGACAATATATCAACAATATGATGAGGCATTTTGTGGGAGGCCTACATGATGATATGAAATTATTATGTATGATGTATTTATGATGTCTATGTCATATACATATGGATTTGGTTTATGGTTATGATTTATGTCATGGATGGATTCTTATATGATGGACATATGTTATGTTATGGTTTATACAAATGTATATTTATGGATGCATTTGATTGACATGTGATGGATCACTTATTATATGTTATTTATGTTATGAATATATGGATCATGTTATGTTATGTTTATGTGACTCTGTATCAGAGGTACATAATGAAATTGATTTCACTTGCCACCTTCCAATTTGGCCCTTATGGTGTATGATTTTATGGATACCTTGACGTATGGTTTATGGTTGATATCTTATTTATGATGTATTAATGGTTTATGCATATGTCATGATGATGTGGATGATATAGATTTGATGATGTGATGTATAGTTAGAGCTACTATTTATAAGTGATGAGACTTCTATGTGCTTTGATGGTATGGATGAGATGATGTGATGTATGGTTAGAGCTATTATTTATAAGTGATGAGACTTGTGTGTGCTTTGATGGTATGGATGAGTTAACAAAATGATTCAATCTTTGTATTTCACCATATGATGATTGTGGTATGGTTATGGTTATGATTGGCAAAAATTCTCTTGCATTCCATTTGCATGAGTGTATGATTCATATTGTGTGTTTGAGTGATTACTTCATTAAGCTACTGTAATTTATGATGATTTTTATGAGTATTGATATGTTTATGCTAGATAGATCATGATGTGGATTTGTGTATGTAAATGATATGAGGATTATGATGGTTAAAATGATGTGGTACTAACATATTGATGTAGGTGTATGGAATGGATGATAGTACTGACGATGCATTGATTTGTAGGTCATAGTACAAAGTGTCATTATGTGAGTGAGGGATAGTTAGATGGATGGGAAATGGGGGGTTAGTTGTGGAGGGATTAGAAAGATCCCCTAGGAAACAAGGTAACTAGTATGTGAGATGGATGATAGAATAGTGGATGTGATAGGGTAGATAAGTGGGGATAGCCATGCTGGTATGTTTTAGAGCAATCTTAAATTTTAATATATAAAAGGATAATATGCACCAAGATATAAGGAACCAGGGTGACCATGTATCCATTTATAGGAACTTGATAATTCAAACCAAAAGATCATCCCCTAGACATGTTAGACATAATATAAACTTAGAGGATCGTGTGAGGCTAGATACATATAGGATGAGAATGTCCTTAGATAGCAAAGGGATTGTACTTAGTGTAAGGAGTCAAACTTCATACCTATAGTCTTGCCAACACACCTAAGATCAATATTAGCCTAAATGCAAAGGAACAACCATGAACACAACATACATCAACAAATGAATTTTCCCTAGTCTAAACTTCTCCAATAACACACCAAGATATAGAAGATCTAGGTGGTCATGGGAAAGTGTAGAAGGGGTATTGAAAGATAAATCAAAACAAAAGACCAAGTAATGAATAGACCAAACACCCATTGCATCTCTTGCCAAGATGGTAGATGGGATAGAATTATGTCTAATATGGGGAAGATATATCACTAAGATAGTTGTGAGGATGAGTGATTGATAAGCACAATATGGGACGACTGTGTGGTAGCTAGAAGAGCTGGTCATATGTGTTATTTGTGTTAGGGTGTGTTGTCATTGTATGTCAGTTTTCTTGATTTGTTTAAAGGTCATGTCTTTTTTGAAATGGGGTAGTAGTGGGTGAAAGTGGTAAGGTGAGTTTACTATGTCCAACGGGTGGAAATTTATTGGGGATGATTGGTGAGATGGAACAGTGTGTGAGGTCTTTATTATGGGGATGCATGAAGCAGAACCGTGTAGGAATTAAGGCCACACATAGAAGGATCTTATTCTTATAGTGCTAGGAGGAATTCCCCTAATATTGAGTGGTGGGAATGGATGGATGTGTAATGTAAGGGAAAGATCTTAACATATACAAGATCAAACCATGGTAGAATAGGTAGTGAATGGATGGAACATGAAACATGGAATGGACAAGAACTTAGAGGATGGTGGATATGGCCTCAACACATGGCACCTAAAATTAGGTTTTCACCGAGGTTCATGTCCAAGGCACCACCAAAGTCATCTTCACCATTGGATGGCTTTATTCCACTTGGTTTTTTGAAATGTTTCAATTTTTTTGATTTTTTCTTTTGATTTTTTGATTTTTTTAAATTTTTGACTTTTTCTAGGATATATGATGTTAGGTATAGAGATTATTTAGATGGATGATGTTAATTGGCTCTTCTAGAGGCTATCCCTCTGGTGTGGCAAGCTGATATGCTCCTAATCGATAATTGGCATTGATGATGAAGGGACCCAACCAATTAGGCTCAAACTTACCCTTTTCTCTTGGTCCTGTTGATTCTTCTAATTTTCTTTGAGTATAAGATCACCTAATTCAAATTCTCTAGCCTTGATCTTCCTATTATAGCTATGAGAGAGGTGGTTATGATAGACTTGCAAGTGGTTTAAGGCACTGAGACATCTTTCATCCAATAACTCTAACTCATGTAGTCAAGAAACCTGATATTCCTCCCCATCAATAAGATTCTGCAAGGATATGTGCAGTAAGGGTAGCTAGACCTTGATTGAGAAAATAACTTTGAAACCAAAGACAAGGGAATATGGTGTGGCTTTGATAGGTGTTCTGATGCTTGTGTGATAAGCCCAAAGGCTTGGATTAATCTATAGATGTTAGTCATGACCAACTTCATTAACTATTTTCTTGAGTATCTTTAGGATGGTCTTGTTTGAAGCCTCAACTTGTCCATTAATTTGCATGTAATATGGCATGGAGAAGTGATGTTGAATATTGAATTGCTAGTAAAGGGCTCGTATCTCTTACTTTTTGAAGGTTCTACCATTATCTATGACAATGGTAAGAGGTATCCCATAGCAGCATATGATATATTACAAAATGAATTTGGCTATTTGTTTGTCAGTGATATAAGTGAGTGGAATGGCTTCCACCCACTTTGTCAAATATATAGTGGTGATAAGTATGAATTTGTGGCCATTGGATGATGAAGGGGTGATTTTGCCAGTGAGGTCAAGTCCCCACTACAAAAAAGGTAAAGTAGCAATGATTGGATGTAACTCTTGAGAGGGTGCATGAATTAAATCACTATGTTGCTGGTACTATAGATATTTCTTGGAAAACTACTAGGCATCATATTCCATGGTTGGCCAATAGTATCATGTTCTCAATAGCTTCTTGGCTAGGGTAGGACCACTACAGTGTGACCCACAGATACCTTCGTGTACCTCTTGTAAGGCAGTTTGGGCTTATCTTGAACTGAGGCACCTACTTAGAAGTGTTCCATCCAGAATCCTTCGATACAATGTGTCATTGATGATTGTGAAACGGGATGAGTGGAAAATGAATATTTTGCATTGGGCATTGGTTAGGTCAGGTGGTAGAATATTACCATGGAGTGTCATGTCCCCATTTCTAGAGTGATCTCATGTGGTATTGATGTTTAGCCTATTCACCATTCCCGTAAGCTAAATGATTTGGTAAGGGAATGATATTGATTTTGGCTTAGTGTTTTTCAGCATATTTTTATATTATCCAAAATTATTTGAGATTCATCAAATGGAGATTATAATTTGTATTGTATTTTCACATATTTAAGGGGGTAGGACCTATAATTTGGAGCCAATGTGGTATGGTATTTTATGAGGCCAACTGATGGAGGAGAAAATGAAATCTTTTATTACATTTTCTCTATTATATTTTTATGGATATCTCTATTTTAGCATGTGTCTAATGAAGTGTGAATATATGGCTCTAGGTGGGACCTATTTGTGTAGTGCAATTGCTGAATTGAAATTATAGGTCCAAGCTTATGCAAAATGTGTTCAAATTCTTTCCAATAGCCATCCTAAGAGGATCGACCAGCTATATGAGGTGGCATGCATGGTTTAGTGGTTCTATTTTCTTCCAACACCATCAAGGAGGTTCACTCAATGCTATGAAAGTCATTTAATAATTGATAGTGTGGAAATTCAATGCCAAACACTCAGTACAAAGGTAATTTAATGTTGTTTGAAGGTTTTAAATGAAGAATTGCTAGCCACTGATTAGGTTTGGAGTATTTTAAATAAGTAACAGCCATCATATGGGCTACCTATGAGGAAATTAAATGCAAGTTTTTCTTTGTTCAATGATTGGTGAGGATTAATTCATGTAGAAGATGTTTTTTAAATGCCAAAACAAAGATTTTAAATGATTGCTTTAGCCGCCCAAGCAAAAGAAGAAGAATATTTAATGTTTGTCAAGTCAATTGCAATGCAAGAATCCAATTAGCCAGCCAAGGGAATCAATTATATAGAGATTGATATAATTTCATTAAAAATAATTAAAGATTGTTTTAAATGATTGTATTTTTTATGTAATTCATTTACTTTTGTTCAAACTCTTTGATCATCATTGGTGGAATCCAAAATTCATTTCAAAATGCCAAAGAGGAGGAGCACTTAGCCGTGAGGATTATAAATTGAGGATTCCATTCTTAATTGGAGGCTAATGATCAATCTGGTATGTTTTCTAATTCATAGTATTACTAGAAATTTATGTTTTCTAGTGATTTCATACAAGGAGATGACCCCTTGTGATATGGTGATGGCCCCATATCTGACTTGGAGGTGATATCACTCAGATATTCACCATTGTTGTGCAAATTGTAGGTTATTCAGAGTGTTTTGGAGTGAAGATAAGTGTTGTTAAATCCCTTGGTCTTAGTGGAGCTCAACCAAGGTAGTCGACTTGCTTGGAGAAGCTAATTTATGTGATTGTTTCCATAACACTAAGTTTTGTTTTCTAAGACAGCGAACTATATTTGTCATCACAGGGATTTTATATATCAGATATTGTGATTTTGAAAGCTTTGGAGCATCTTTAGAGTCAACGGCTTCATCCCTAGACCAATCCCTAGCTAGGAAGAGCATCATTTGGCATTGGTATTGATCATATGTTGAATTCTAGACAGATAAACAATTTGTTACAAGTTTGATACAAAGGTTTGAAGCAAGTTTTTGAAGCAATATGAGGGCTCGAAGTCATTCTTAACTATTGTACTCTAATTGCTCATTCCTAGGAGCCTATCGATTAGATCCTTGAAGAGATTTTGGTGTGATTTCATGTTGTATTCTTGATTGAGTTTAAGTCAGTGATCTGATCATGTGTGACAACAATTAGAAGAATAAGTTCAGAATTAATTGAAGCTACATTTCATTCATAATGAAGTTGCAAACATTCATATTCCTATTGGTCTTTGATAATCTAGGGTTTTCTCATAACTTTAATGCACTTTTTGTATATAGAATAAAGCCTAATGTAAATCAGTCATGGACTAATATCATTTCTAGTCAATTAACATTTGTAAGTACCTCAATTGATGACTACAATTAGTATGGTGCTAATGATTTGATCACTCATATGTCTTGTTTATCTTATGTGGTGTTCATTTGCTAACGGTTGCAAGAAATCTTATGAAAAGAATTGAATCAGCAAAGGAAAAAATTTAGTGAGTACAAGTAGGGTACTTTACAATGGTATCAGAGCCAAGATTCTGGTAGTCTTTAGGTTATGCATCCAAGAGAAGTTGGACCACACATGTATTATACAAGGAGGACAGCTAGACAAGCCCAACAAGGAGCCATTAATCCAACTACTCAACCACTCATGGCCGAAGGAGGTGGTAATAGTGGTAACAGTGGTAATGAAAGTCATAGAAGGGATCAAGGTCAGCCAAATGTTGAGGACTTCTTGACTACTATTTCTCAACAACAACAAGAGTTTATGCATCAAATGCTTCATCAATTTCAAAATAGTTTGGACATTTTTCTTGATAGGGAAAGAGATACACGTTCTAGGAGATCAAGAAGTGTAAGTAGTGGAAAACTAGCATTGCAGGTAGAGAAGATTCAGACATAGGTAGACATATAAGGAGACATACACATAGAGAGCTAACTCCTACTCCTATAGGTAGAGAAACCACAATAGTTGATGATAGACCACTTCATCCAAGATTTGAACCAGTGATTGAGGAAATATCTTCAAAGGATGATGAGGTAAATGTTAATCTCACAGATGATATTATGGTTGCACATGATGAATATGGTATACTCCCACTTGATGTTAGGTGAGACCTCAACTTCAATCAATTCATGTTCCAAAGGAGTGAAAAGAATAAGAAGGACAAGGAGCAAAAACCTAAAAATAAGAAATCCAAAGAGTATAAAGATGCATTGAATAAATTTCCTTTACCTAATTTTGATGGTAGTGGTAAGATAAGTGCTAGAGCATGGATTCATGAGCTTTATAGCTTTCTTAAACTCAAACCCTTGAGTAAAGAAAAGGCCATACACTTTGCTACTATACATTTGGAGGGTTTGGCATATGATTGGTGGCATCATGGACTTGAGTCACAACAACATGATATGATTACTTCATATGATGAGTTCACTCGTAGGCTCATTAACAGATTTGAAAGGAAGGACATAGAAGTCTACTATAGGGAATTGGCACAATTGAAATAGGTTGGCAAAGTAAACTCTTATATCGATGAGTTTCAAAAGATTACAATTATGGTTCCTGAGATGGCAGAAAGGAGAGTCACTATGTAGTTTGTTGAGGGTTTGAATGATAGAATGAGAGGATTGGTGAAGGTACATAAGCTTAAGACATTGGATGAGGCTATAGAGCTTGCATTAGATCTTGACACCTATCCCACACCATTTCAACAACAAAGGAAGAATTTCAAAGATAAGCATGCAAGTCAACAATCCCAAGAGTAGCCCATTCCCAAAAAGAATGACAAAGGTACTACATCCAAGATGAGTTATGAGGAAAGAGATGAATTGAGAAGAAAAAAGTTGTGCTTCATTGTAAACAACCTTGGGAGATTGGTCATAGGTGCCTCAGGAAAGGCAAGGTGCATTACATAGAGGTACTTGATGAGGATGATGATGATGATGAACAACCAACAGTAGAACTTACAATTGATGATAACAAAAGTTCTAGGATCTCCTATCTTTCAGGAACTCCAAGGTACAATCCATTCATCTTTGAAGGCACATTGTTTGGTTGCAAAATTTTGGCACTTCTTGATAGTGGAGATTCACACAATTATATTGATGAGAGTTTGGTGAACAAAAGGGGTTTCCTTTGTGATGATTTTGAGGGCTTTGACATGACAACAGTGGGTGGACTTACTATTCTTTGCAAGAAGAAAGTGAGTAAGATTAGCATTACCTTTGGTGAGTATACTCTTTGTGATGATTTCCATGTTCTTGATTTGAAGGATAATGAAATTGTGCTCAGTTTGCAATGGTTACATTCTTTGCAAAGAGTTATGCATGATCTACAAGCTATGGAGTTGACTTTCCAACATGATGGCAAACAAGTTGTTATGAAAGCCCTCAAGTATACTTTACCTCATCAAATAACAACCAAATATATGATAGGTAATGCACATGAGGGGACATGTTTTGGGACAGCCTTTGATGGAGAGTATTTGGAATTTGAAGAAGATGAAAATACTATGAAATGGCATAACATGATACCTAATTTGATTGAGGACAGCAGTCCTATAGGTTTGCAATTAGATATACTTGATGATTTTGGGTCAGCCATTGGTGATATGCATGAGTGTGATCATGAAGAAGAAAGCAACTCAGATTTACATGATGCATTAGTTCAATTTGGTGAACTAAACCAGCCTACTCATGATTCTGATAATGTTTTCTTATTGGGATACATGGATGATTTGATAGTTTATTTTCTATGGTTTGATGGATTTTCTTCATTGTTAAATGATGAAGAATGTGATTTCAGTTTTGATACATTAGTATTTGGGAGAATTTACTATGATGGTATTTTCATGATTGACACTTATATTAGTATGGATGTGCATACACCACTGTTCAACAGCGGAAGAGGTCCCAAGATCTACTTTATCAGCAGGTTTGAGTTTCTTTGTGTGAGTATCTATGGACAACTTAGATGGATTTGGGATCCTGGCATTGGTTGGCATTTTTGCTTTCTTGAGGACAAGCAATCCCGGGAAGGGAGGACTGTCATGTCCCCATTTTCGGAGTGACCTCATGTGGTATTGATGTTTAGCCTATTCACCATTCCTGTAGGCTAAAATATTTGGTAAGGGAATGATATTGATTTTGGCTAGGTGTTTTCAGCATATTTTTATATTAGCCAAAATTATTTGAGCTTCATCAAATGGAGATTGCAATTTGTATTGTATTTTCACATATTCAGGGGGGTAGGACCTATAATTTGGAGCCAATGTGGTATGGTATTTTATGAGGCCAACTGATGGAGGAGAAAATGAAATCTTTAATTATATTTTCTCTATTATATTTTTATGGATAGATCTATTTTAGCATGTGGCTAATGAAGTGTGAAGATATGGCTCCAGGTGGTACCTATTTGTGTAGTGCAATTGGTGAATTGGAATTATAGGTCTAAGCTTATGCAAAATGTGTTCAAATGCTTTCCAATAGCCATCCTAAGAGGATCAATGAGCTATATGAGGTGGTACGCATGGTTTAGTGGTTTTATTTTCTTCCAACACCATCAACGAGGTTCGCTCAATGCTATGAAAGTCATTTAATTATTGATAGTGTGGAAATTCAATATGAAACACTCAGCACAAAGGTAATTTAATGTTGTTTGAAGCTTTTAAATGAAGCATTACTGGCCGCCGATCAGGTTTGGAGTATTTTAAATAAGTAACAACCATCATATGGGCTGCCTATGAGGAAATTAAATGCAACTTATTCTTTGTTCAATGATTGGTGAGGATCGATTCATGTAGACGATGTTTTTTAAATGCCAAAACAAAGATTTGAAATGATTGCTCTAGCTGACCAAGCAAAAGAAGAAGAACATTTATTGTTTGTCAAGTCAATTGCAATGCAAGAATCCAATCGACCAGCCAAGGGAATCAATTATATAGAGATTGATATATTTTCATTTAAAATAATTAAAGATTATTTTAAATGATTGCATTTTTTATGTAATTCATTTACTTTTGTTCAAACTCTTTGATCATCATTGATGGAATCTAAAATTCATTTCAAAATGCCAAAGAGGAGGAGCACTCAGCCATGACGATTATAAATTGAGGATTCCATTCTCAATTGGAGGCTAATGATCAATCTGGTATGTTTTCTAATTCATAGTATTACTGGAAATTTATGTTTTCTAGTGATTTCATACAAGGAGATGACCCCTTGTGATATGGTGATGGCCCCATATCTGACTTGGAGGTGATATCACTTAGATATTCACCATTGTTGTGCAAATTGCAAGTTATTCAGAGTGTTTTGGAGTAAAGATAAGTGTTGTTAAATCCCTTGGTCTTAGTGGAGCTCAACCAAGGTAGTCGACTTGCTTGGAGAAGATAATTTATGTGATTTTTGCCATAACACTGAGTTTTGTTTTCTGAGACAGCAAACTGTATTTGTCATCACAAGGATTTTATATATCAAATATTGTGAGTTTGAAATCTTTGGAGCATCTTTAGATTCAACGACTTCATCCCTAGACCAATCGCTAGTTAGGAAGAGCATCATTTGGCATTGGTATTGATCATATGTTGAATTCTAGACAGATAAACAATTTGTTACAAGTTTGATACAAAGGTTTGAAGCAAGTTTTTGAAGCAATATGAGGGCTCGAAGTCATTCTTATCTATTGTACTCTAATTGCTCATTCCTAGGAGCCTATCGATTAGATCCTTGAAGAGATTTTGGTGTGATTTCATGTTGTATTCTTGATTGAGTTTAAGTCAGTGATCTGATCATGTGTGACAACAATTAGAAGAATAAGTTCAGAATTAATTGAAGCTACATTTCATTCATAATGAAGTTGCAAACATTCATATTCCTATTGGTCTTTGATAATCTAGGGTTTTCTCATAACTTTAATGCACTTTTTGTATATAGAATAAAGCCTAATGTAAATCAGTCATGGACTAATATCATTTCTAGTCAATTAACATTTGTAAGTACCTCAATTGATGACTACAATTAGTATGGTGCTAATGATTTGATCATTCATATGTCTTGTTTATCTTATGTGGTGTTCATTTGCTAACGGTTGCAAGAAATCTTATGAAAAGAATTGAATCAACAAAGGAAAAAATTAAGTTAGTACAAGTAGGGTATTTTATAGTGGTATCAGAGCCAAGATTCTACTAGCCTTTGGGTTATGCATCCAAGAGAAGTTGGACCACACAGGTGTTATACAAGGAGGACAGCTAGACAAGCCCAATAAGGAGCCGTTAATCTAGCTACTCAACCACTCATGGCCGAAGGAGGTGGTAATAGTGGTAATAGTGGTAATGAAAGTCCTAGAAGCGATCAAGGTTAGCCAAATGTTGAGGAGTTCTTGACTACTTTTTCTCATCAACAACAAGAGTTTATGTAGTTGTTAAGGGAAAATTGGAGTAAACATGAATAATCAATATATCAATATCAAAATACCCAAAACTCAACGAAATACAGAAATAAAAAGATCAACCAAACAAAAGAACTTCAAAAACCCTTGCAAACCTCAAAGCTTCATAGCTTTTGTTGGTTGCCTATCTTAATTGATATTGCATGTATGAATAAGGCCCTCAGAGAGTGCACTTTCTTGCTATTTTCCAATAATGTCAATTGGGAATGGCTATGATAGTGTCACCATGAAGATGAGCTTCACAACAATGGTAGTAGTATGGTAACAAGTGTGATCACAAGCAATGAAGGAATTGGTGCCAAAGGCGCACTATAATTCCTACAGAGTAACAATACTTAAAGCTTGGATGAATGAAATGGAGGAATAAGGTTCAATTTATAGACTTGAGAGAAAGAAGATCAACTGTATAGAAAGAATGAGAAGATCAACGGTTGAGAACAATTGAGGAATGTGCGCAAATAGGAAGAAGACATGTGTCCCGCTCTATTTTGCATGAGAGGAATTAATAGAATAGAAGAATGAGTTAACTGAAGAGATTAATCAATTAAAAGAATAGGTCAATTAGTTAAGAAAATAGAACTAAAGAATAGAAAGTGCATGAGGATGAGAAGATATTTTAGCTCAATTAAATATTTAGAATATTCAATTGCATGTGCACAAGGATTGAATTATATTTAGAGATAACTCAATTTATAAGAAATAGACAACTTAAATAAATATTTGATTTATTTAAATTTAGAGAAGATATTATTGGAAGAAACAATTAAATAATTAAGATTATTTAATTTAGAATGAATTTGGAAGAACTAATTAAATAATTGGTATTATTTAATTTGTTTGGAGGAATTAGAAGAATTTTAATTAAATAAATTGATTTTATTTAATTATTGGGAGAATATGAATCAAATAAATAAATTTGTTTATTGATTTATTGATAGAGGAATTTGACTTAAATAAATATTAAGAATATTTATTTATATTGAATCGTGTCATTTTTAGGCGTATATATTTTGCCCCTCTTTGATGCAATGTGGTTTACGATGTTACTTCAAAGAATAAGATTTTTTTGATAATGATACATGCCCTATTTTGCCCCTGGTACAGGTTTAACGATGGTAGGATGCCCCCTCAGGAGATTGGATGGGAAGCAGGTAGAAGGATGTGAGATGGACAATCTCATGATGAAGAAGGTGAAAAATAGGTTAGGATGAAGAAAGAGCTAAATGATACGTGATGCAAGATAGAATGATAGCACACAAAAGCAAGCAAGCAAGTATGCACAAATGATACAAGAACAAACAAGGTATTGCCCCTGTCCAGCTGTAAACCAATGATTAATCGATATTGATATACGATAGTGTTGTCATGGCGGGGAACGATAGATCCCTAGAGCAACACGATAGGATAGTGTCCGGTTTCAGGAAATGAAGCATGTCATGTAAGACGCATGTGTTGGTTTGATTTCGACAATGTTACATCATGTATAAGACAATTGATTGATTAACTGATCGATTTGGTTTAAGACTAGACAAGGATCAAGACCACTAATTATGATTGAATCATTTGTGCAAGATTGACTTGACTTGATTGGTATGGATTAAGGATGGACTTGCATTTGGATCATTGCTCGGATTGACAGTTAGAACTATTAAGGAGAGATACAATGACAGATAGAAAGTTGATCGATAGAAGAATGACTCGATAGAAGGAATCACAAGCTTTTATTTGTAAACATTGATACTCTGCAGTTTGGAATCAAAACAAATGACTTGGGATATGGTATAGATGCTTTGTGGATGCGAATGGTTTTTTGACATCTTGATTTTGCAAGTATTTTGAAGTGTTTATTTCATCATTGGGCTATTTTTTTGGTGCTTTTTCCAAATGTTGTAAGTTAGTACAAGCATCTAGGTATAATTGAACAAAGATGACCTGAGTATTTCTTGCATATCAACAGATAAGGATTGCCCCCATTCATGTTAGACCTTGTCCTTGATGATCTTTTGCTGATCATGTCTTTAGACAAGACATTTACATTACTAAAGTTTAATCCACAAACAGCAAACAAAGAAAATAATCATGCCCCCATCATAGCATCTCTATCCTTTCACATCCTTGAGTAGCATAGAAATACATGATAATAGAAATCAAGATGCCTGTAACCTAACCTGATCACAACCACAAAACATTCTTGCATTTAGATGTGTTTTTCATGCCATAATTTAGATAGAATCAGTTTAGAGTGCTTTAGGTATTTGCTTTGGATAGGTTGAGGTCTTGTGTCAAAATTTATGCTTGAAAAGCAGGTTTTACTTGCACTTGCTTACCTTTGAGAGAGGTTCCACAATCCTCATTGGTGAGATGGACCCTAAGGGATTGACCTAGTACCTCGGGGGCTCATTGCTAAATGGCCTTGCCTACATGACGATGTAGAGACAACGTAGTTCAGGGTGAACCCTAACGGACCTAAGACCTAGGTGATAGAAAGTGGTGTGGACTCTGATAGATAGAAGGAATAGACATGTGATAGATGGGATAGTGGAGCCTCGGGGGCGCATTGAAAAATGGCCTTGCCTACGTGACAATGCAAAGGCAATGTAGTTCATGGACTTGGACCATGTGGACTAAAGGATAGATGACAAGATATGGGATGGGCAGGGAAGCCTCAGGGGCGCATTAAGAATGGTCTTTCCTGGGTGACAACGCAGAGGCAACGTAGTTCAGGGACTTGGACCATGGATGGACTAGAGGATAAATGACAAGATATGGGATGGACAGGGAAGCCTCAGGGGTGCATTGAGAATGGCCTTGCCTACGTGATGACATAGAGACAACGTAGTTTAGGAACTTGGACCATGTGGATACTAATGAGAGACACTATGCTAGGCTGACACTATGGATAGAATATGGGATAAAACCTTGGTTGACAAGGCAACAAAGAGATAGAGTATCAAGCCATGATAGATTATCATTAGGATTTTATTATGGGACAGAAATGGACCGAATGGGCCACAAGTAAAGGAAGAATGGACACAAGGTGATTGGTTTCCCAAAGATGGAGGAAGGGGTCTATCACAAGTAATGCCTGTTTACCAGGTTTTCACCACTTGCTTTTATTTGCATGAAAGATAGAAAATACACGACACCTATTTTCTAGGTTTTCATCATGGTACCTATCTGAGGTGCCTGTTTGCTAGGTTTTCACCATAGGACGATTTTTTTGTATTTTTCTATTTTTTTTTATTTTTTTGGTATTTTTTTTATTTTTTTATTTTTTTGTATTTTGTGCCCCCCTTACATTGGGGTTCTCTTAGGTATAGAACCAACGAAGATGCATGCTATTGATTGGGTCATCGAACAACTCACCCTTTGATGTTACTATATAATATGCCCCCGATCCATAAGAAGCTACAATCACATAAGGCCCAAGCCAGTTGGGTTCGAACTTGCCTTTCTTTTTCCCAATCCTATTGATTGCGGGGGTTCTCTTTAAGTACTAGATCTCCAAATTTAAAGACTCTTGGGTGGACTCTGTGGTTGTAGCTTCATGATATCATTTTTTGATATGCCTTGAGATGATCAAAGGCTTTCTATCTCCTTTCCTCTAGCAACTCTAGTTCTTGCAATCTGGAAACTATGTACTCTTCATCTATTATGAGACCTTTTAATGACACCCTGAGAGATGGTAACTCAACCTCAATGGGGAGGATATCTTTTAAGCCATAGACAAGGGTGTAAGGGGTAGCACCTGTGGGAGTGAGTATACTGGTTCTGTAGGCCCACAGAGCGGGATTGAGTTGGATGTGCCAATCACGGCCAGTATCCTTGACTGTCTTCTTGAGGAGTTCAAGATGGTCTTGTTGGATGCTTCTGCTTGGCTGTTGCCTTGGGGTAATAGGGTGTAGAGAAACGATGTTGGATTTTGAATCGGTCACAGAGTTCTTAGACATCCTGGTTTTTGAAAGGTCTTCCGTTATCCGTGATAATGGATGAGGGAATTTCATATCTGCAGATGAGGTAATTGAGGATGAATGAGGAGATTTATTTACCTATCACGATGGTGAGGGGGATGGCTTCAATCCACTTGGTAAAGTACTTAGTGGCGGTTATTACGAATTTGTGGCCATTGGATGAGGGCGGATGGATTTTACCCACAAGGTCAAGTCCCCATTGACAAAAGAGCCAAGGTGTCGTTAAAGGTCTCAACTCTTGAGCTGGTGCATGTATCAGGTTCCTATGTATTTGGCACTACTTGCACTTCTTCACAAATTGATATGAATCTATTTCCATGTTTGGCCAATAATAACCCAAACTCATGATTTCCTTAGCTAAGGAAGGATTGCTAGAGTGTGTTCCGCAGATCCCTTCGTGTACGTCTTGTGAGGCAGTTTGAGATTCTTCTCGTTATAAACAATGGAGTAAAGTACCATCTGGACCACATTGGTATAGGGTGTCAGCATTAATGGTATAACGAGAGGTTTGGCATATAAAGGTTTGTCGTTGGTTTGAAGATAAGTTAGGTGGGAGGGTGTTTTCCTTGAGGTAAGTGTAAACCTTACCATACCAAGGTGAATCAGATCCAACTAATAGGCATAAGGAATGGGTTTCAGGAAGATCATAAGCTAGTCGATGAATTGATTCCACTAAGAACTTGTACCGTGACTCATTCTATGGGATTTCGAGAAGAGAGGCAATGGTTTCCATGGCATCTGCTACTTTGTTTTTGATGTGAGGTATCTGCTCAAAAAAGATTATCACAAAGTATTCCTTAAAGTCCTCGACCATCCGCTTGTATGGGACAAGCTTCTCATCTTTGGTTTGGTAATTGTCATTGACCTGATTGATTACTAGTTGAGAATCACCATAGACATGTAGCTCTTTGATTTTCCAGTCTATTGCCATTTTGAGGCCAATGATCAAGGCTTCATATTCTGCTATGTTGTTTGTCCATGGGAATAATAGATTGTAAGACTTCAGTATGGTGTCTCCATGAGGAGTTACAAACAAGATTCCTGCCCCTGATCCATGGTTTGTGTAGGACCCATCAAAGTAAAGTTTCTAAGAATGTGTTGATAGATTGAATAAGGATTCATAAAGAAATTCAAATTACATTGGTGTGGTGTCCTATAGTGGTGCATCTACTAACTGATCAGCAATGACTTTCCCCTTGATAGCCTTTCTATCTACATACTCAATGTCATATTCACTTAGGAGCATTACCCATTTGGCTAGGCGACATGTTAGAGCTACTTTGCTTAGTAGGTACTTCAATGGATCTATTTTTGCAATAAGTTTGATTGGATGTGCTAGCATATAATGTCAGATTTTTTGGGAAGTAAAAACTACTGCAAGACATGATCTTTCTATCTGAGAGTATTGCAACTCATAGCCCACCAATGTGAGACTGATGTAGTAGACGGCTCTTTCTTTATTTTCATAATCTTGTTGTGCTAAAAGGGCCCCAAGAGCTATTGGTGTAGCAGATATGTATAGTAACAATGGATTCCCTTAGATAGGAGGCATGAGAATAGGTGGATTCATAAGATATTCTTTCAGTTTATCAAATGCCTCATCATATTTCTCATCCCATCTAAATGGAATGTTCTTATGTAGGAGATGACTGAAGGGTTGACACTTGTCTGCCAGTTGTGATATAAACCTATGGATTGCTTGTAGCTTGCCCTTTAGAGATCTTAGTTGAGTAAGATTCTTTGGTGGTGGTATGTCCATAATAGCCTTGACTTTGGCAGGATCTACCTCTATTCCATTTGTCGATACAATAAAACCTAAGAGCTTGCCTGAGGTGACTCCAAACACATTTCTTTGGGTTCAATCTGACTTTGAATTGCTCATCTTTGAAAGACTTTCTCTAACACATCTAGGTGTGATTGTCTTGTGAGTGACTTTGCAAGGATATCATCTACATAATCTTCCATAGTGACATGCATCATATCATGAAATATAGTGGTCATAGCACATTGATATGTGGCTCCTGCATTCTTTAGCCCAAAAGACATGACATTCTAGCAGAAAGTGCCCCATGGACAAGTAAAAGCTATCTTATGCTGGCCTTCTAGTGCTATCCTGATCTAATTATATCCTGAGAAACCATCCATGAGAGATAACATGGTATGCCCTGTTGTTAAGTCGACTATGATATCTATATTTGGCAACGGAAAATCATCCTTATGGCAAGCTTTATTTAGATCTCTAAAATCATTGCATAGTCTGACTCGGCCATCAGGTTTGGACACTGGTACTATGTTGGAGATGCATTCTGGATAGTCTATAGCTCTGATGAACCCTACATCCAGTAGTTTATTAAGTTCTTCTTTTACAAGCAATGTTATGTGTGGATGCATCTTTCTAAGCTTTTTCTTCACTGGTTTCACTCCTGGATCTAATGGAAGGTGATGTAGAATCAAATATGGATCTAACCCTGGCATATCTATGTATGACCAAGAAAAATTGACTTGCTTTCTCTTGAAGAATGGTACAAACTTAGTCTTTTCTACTGGGGTTAGAGACTTAGCAAAGTGAATGATCTTAGGCTATTCCTCTGTTCCAATGTTAATAGGCTCTGTGGGTTCCACAATAATCTGAGACTTCTCCTGGTGCATGTCATTGGGGAGAGTGTCAAGCCTTCCATCATCAGGTGTCACAGTTGGGTTTTCAGCATCGGATGCATCCTTTCTTTTTACTATTTTGGGATCTGACACTATCATGGAGCAGTTTTCACCATCAGACCTAGTTTTTATTTTGATATTTTTGTGACTGGAAGGCTTGGCACCCTTTCTGAAATAAGCCACAGTATTAAGTTCAATGGTAAATCTAGCTTTATGATCTCCTTTAGGTAGGTGGTCCCTAAGTTCCATATAGTCAATATAGGCATCATCATTTTGGAACATATCTAGTTGCAAGGTTCCTTGTAGATCCCAGTCAATGAGCTTAGGATGCACAAGGGGGAGGGAGTCAGAGGATAGATCTGATTTGTTGATAGTTTGAATGGATATATTAGGAGTATTGGTAGGGAGAGTGTTCAGGATGGTACTTTCCTCCAAATTGTTTATTGCGATAGAACTTGAACCTTCCTCAAAAGTCATATTCTCAGGGATAGGTAAATCACACTCTAATGGCCTATTCGATAGCATTTATCTCTCATGGTAGGAGATATAAGCTTGAATGGTATCAACCACTTTGTCATCATAGGAATGCTGTGTCAGCTCATCCCACTCATACTCATTGGAATCTATGTCTTTGTCCTTTTGAAGGGTATGGATCATTTCCACAAGAAAAGCATTTGCTTTAGCTTTGCCCTTATCTTTATATTATAGACCTTTTGTAGTTCTAGCCAATGAGGATGAAGAAGGTTGAATGGGTTCTATGATTTGTTCTTTTCTTAGGCCAATGGGGTCTTGTCCCTCATAACCCATTCTATGTAGGATAGATTCACCTCGCCCATAGATTTCTATTGGGAGCTTAGGTGGTTCTTGTTGTGTGCTCTCTTCTTCTTCAGTGTAGAGCCATTATAAGATATCTCTCTCCTCTATTTCATCTGATAGGGTCCCCCATTTTACAAAGGGAGTTGTGGGAGGTGCAAGAGGAATAGATGGCTTTGAAAAATGCTTGGGTCACCCTAAGGATCTAGGAGATAAAGGCATTTTGGCTAGATTGAGGCTGTGCTCGATGGAGTATTCCCCTACTCCTATTTCTTTGATGGTAATTTTCTACTCTTTGGGCTTGGATGATGAAGCTTCAGAGGTAGAGTCATGTTGTGGGGTAGGGGATGTAGATTCTCTATTGTTTGGTATGATGCAATCAGGTTTTGAAAGGACAAAGTTGCAATGCTGAAAGGGGTCAAGGTCACCTTGGATGGTGACTTGCTTGCCATTATGAGGGAATTTTATGCATTGGTGATAGGTTGAAGGCACAACTTTCATGGCATGAATCCACGGTCCACCTAGAAGAATATTATAGGCTAGCTCCCTATCTAGGACTTGGCACACAACATCTTTTATCACCGGTCCCACTTGTATGGGTAATACCATTGTTCCTTTGGTAGTTCTCTCCTCTTCATCATAGGCTTTAATAGTTATCTTCTTTCTTAGATCAACTGTGTTTTCAGAGAACCCCAATGTAAGGACTAGCTTCAGTGTGCAAATATTTAAACCGACTCCCCCATCAATGAGAACCCTCTTGATGCAGTGCTTGTGGATGAAGGTGACAATATGTAAAGGGGTGTTATGAGGTTGAGACACTGAGAGGTCATCTTGTTTGGTAAATGATATGGTACTTGAGGATGTCAGATTGCCTACCATGGCTTGAAATTTCTCTTGGGCCAAGTTAGTGGGTACTATCATTTCCACTAAGGCTTTATCAAGAATCTCCTTATGGGAAGGAGATAGACGCAACAACTCTAAGATAGAAATGTGGGTTGGAGTCTTCTGTAGTTGGTCTATGATGTTATACTGATGGAAGTTGGATTGAGAAGGTGATGACCTTTGAGGAATAGTATTCAATGTGACCTTACCACTGCGGTTGATGATACTACAATTAGTTATGTTGGGTGCTGATTGTTGGTTGGGCATGACCACATTGATTTGTGGTATGTGCTCTATTATGCAATTGATGGTATAATCGAATGGCACACTTGTATAATTAGCATTATTATTCCCATTATTCTAATTTTTCCTCTTACGGTTGTTGTTGTTGCCGTTGTTGTTGTTGTTGTTGTTGTTGTATGGCCTGTCATGATTGAGAAGTGGATATTTGTAAGCCACATGTGTCTCATTAGAAGTATGTTGTTGAGCACCTCCTTGATTTTGATCAAGCACGTCTTGAATAACATGTTTGAGATGGATACAATTGTTGGTTGTATGTCCTCTTCCTCTATGATACTCACAATAGTTGGTGTCTTTCCAATAGTGAGGTTTTATTTGAGGTTTGCAATCACTTGTTGGCAGTAGAGAGATTTCATTGTTGATCAATAGCTTCCTTAATGCAAATTCTTGGGACTCACCCAGCGGTGTGAACTTTCACCTTGGATTTGAGTTGAACCATGGTCTTGGCTCCCGAGAGAATGTTTTGTTGGGTGTAACATTGCTTGCCTCTCCTTTGAGAGTGAATATTGGTTGTTGTTTGGAAGCTGCCACCTTGGCATCAACTACTCCATCATTGATGACATTTTTATTCTTAGTCCAAAACTTTAATTTGTTAGTCATGTAGTTGGAGGTAGGTGTGTCTATGTATAACTTGATTTTCCCTTTGACGATCATAGCTTTCTCGATGAACAATCCCATTTCAATGACCTTCAAAAATGAAGTAGGGCATTGAATTTGATCTCCATTAATTGCTTCTCAGGTACATCATATGAGCATTTTCTAGCTAGTTGTCTCCATCTTTGTAGGAAGGAGGTGAATGATTCACCAATCTTTTCCTTGGTATTGCATAGATAAAGCATGGAGACTTCATGTTCAATATTGTATGAGAAGTGCATGATGAATTTGTTGACTAACTCATCAAAAGTTTTGATGCCTGGTGGGAGCCATGAGAACCACTCCATGGCTTGACTACCTAGAGATCTAGGGAATAGTCTCATTAAGAAAGTCTCATTGTGAGCTACTTCCATGCATGCGGTGTTGAATTCCCTATTGTGATCTCTAGGGTCCCCTTTCCCTTTATACTTGTCAAACTTAGGAACTTCGAATCAAAAGGGAAATGGTACCATGTTTAAACTTTTATCAAAGGGGTACGATGCAATGTCTTCCAAGGAGTATGTTTTAGTGTTTGTACCCATCTTGAGATCCATCATTTGTTGTGTTAGACCCTCAATTTGTTTCCTCATTTCTTCCATAGGTGTGTTTGGGTTTATGACTTTCTTTCCTTTGTCTTCACCATTGTGGTGTTCATGATTATCCTCTATGGTCTCTTTGAGTTTGCTTAGATCAAAATCAGCAAGGAGCTTAATTCCAAGAGTCGCAAGATGATAAAATACTTGTGAGGGTCCTCATGGAGCACTTTCTCTAGCAAGCGTTGGAATTTCCGATCTTGGAGGTGTCCTTGATAATCTTCGTGAGAGATTTCCTCATCACTATCATGAGGGGTGACAATATGGTCAGATGTTCTAGCCATTTCAAGTTGCTTTTGGTATTGAAATCTAGTAAGAACCATGCAAGGTGATGTGGGATGTAGTGGGATGAAACTAGAGATTTTGGCAAGATGCCGGTGGAGACTGCTGAGAATAGGATACTTGTGACAAGATTTGGTCAAGGGACTCTTTCAATCAATGATTCCAAGTAAGACGGCTGATACAAGATGGTAGCCACTAGTAAGGGTACTCAATACCTATCTTACTGTGTAGGGACTAGTCATGCACCAAGACCACTAGCAAATTTCTATGACTTACTAGGGTTACTTGAATCCAAAATGATACGAAAAAGGGGCCTATTCGGATCTGATATGGGATACTTTGACTTTGGACTAGGGAGATTTGATAGAAGGTGAATGAGATGACCAATGAAATAGAGACTTTAAATGGATGAAAAAATGGCTGCAAGGTAAAATCTGATCTCAGAATCTTGAACAAGATTGAAATGGGTACCAAAAAATGATAAAATTTTTCTCTCAAAGACTGGAAGTGCTCACTATTACGCATGTACTGGAACAGATGTGCCGCAAAAAATGGTAAATGCATAGAAAGTCAGTGTATAAGTGCAACACTGGTAAATATCAAATGGGTCATAACAAGTTGTAAAAGTGTTGTAAGTTAGTATAGATGTGCCGCAGGTCGGCACAAATGCGCAGCAAAAGAGGACGAATGCGCCGCTCTGATTTTTCACTGATTTTTGCAAGTTTTTGGCAATTTTCTAATGTTCTTGGTATCTTTGGTTGCAAGAAGGTCTTTTTGATCTAATTTTCTGAAATTATGGCAAGAAGACATAGCAAACACAAAGAATGTTTTTATGGTTTTTTATTTTTTTGTGATTTTTTGACTCTTTTTGGACTAAAAGAAAGTAAGTACAAACCTAGGTTTCAAAGGATAGTATAAAACTGAATTCTCACTATCTTTAGTGAAGCATCTTCAAGAGGTGATAATCACCCTTCACTACACCAGATTATAGGGGTTTTTGGCCACTAAGACAAAGGATGAGTAATAAAGGCAACCGTTTGAGTGGTTATACATGCGGCAACACTACTCTCCGTTATGGAGTCTCCCAGCCTGCAAGGGTTGCGCCTTGGAGGATTTTGGGGGAGGTTGGCTGTCGGTATAACACAATTGCACTCATTGTTTGAAGCTTTCACTCCAAACACAATTTATTTATAGTGGATTGGTAGGGCTTGGTGTCTAGCCTATTACCACTTAGGGTCGTTCCTACTTGGATGAATGGTATCCAAGAGCAGGCCCCTCTAAAGGAAAAACACATGCGGAAATGATATGTCTGGCTTTTTGATCACCCAAGATAGGGGAGAGCATAGGTCTGGTATCATTCCCAAAACATAGAAGACAATGGTTCCTTTTCCCCCTAGTTAAAATGAGAAAAGCTGGATGAGCTATCTACTTGGGCAAGCACAAAAATTTATTAACTTTGAAGTGATAACAAGAAAGAAATGGTTCAATTTTACCTAGATAGCAATGATATGTTCAATTTTACCCAGATGGCATGGATTTGTTAACTTTGAAGTAATAATCGAGATAGCAATGGTTCAGTTTTACCCAGATAGCAATGATGTGTTCAATTTTACCTAGATAGCACGTATTTGTTAACTTTGAAGTGATAATCGAGATAGCAATGGTTCAGTTTTACCCAAATAGTAATGATGTGTTCAATTTTACCCAGATAACATGGATTTGTTAACTTTGATAATCAAGATAGCAATGATGTGTTCAATTTTACCCAGATAGCATGAATTTGTTAACTTTGAAGTGATAATCAAGATAGCAATGGTTCAGTTTTACCCAGATACCAATGATGTGTTCAATTTTACCCAGATAGAAATGAGTTGTTAACTTTGAAGTATAGCAATATAGGAATGATTCAATGATATGCAAGATAGCTATGATTCGATTATTGTCTTCCTAGTTAAGACTATGTGAGATTTGCATGAGCATCCATTTACTTTCCCATTTAGAAATTGAAGTGTGAGTTAACAAGTGCAACTATATGATTCTAACCCAGTGCCTAGCCTACAAAATAGATCAAGAGTGTTCCTACAAAAAAGATGTTAGTGTTAGAGAAAACTTCAAGGAAACCCTAAAAATCACTACCTAGATCAGATGTGTAGCTTCAGAGACTGAATGCGTAGAAACAAAGATCAGAAGTGCCATAGTACATATGCGCTAAGACAAAGGTCAAAAGTGTAGGAAAATAGTACATATGCATCGAACTGATAGATGCACTGTATCAGAGGATAGATGCACCATAACAGAGTCTGTATGTGCCAAAGGAATGTATACATCGGAACAGATAGCAAATGCATGTTAGGATGTGTTAGATGTGCAATTTCTTCCTATGTACGGCTTTCTAAAACACAAAAACTTAGTTTTTGGGTTAAATTTGGGGCTAGGCCCCACAGTGGGCACCAAAAATGTTAAGAGAATTGGAGTAAACATGAATAATCAATATATCAATATCAAAATACCCAAAACTCAACTAAATACAGAAACAAAGATATCAATCAAACAAAAGAACTTCAAAAACCCTTGCAAACCTCAAAGCTTCATAGCTTCCGTTGGTTGCCTATCTCAATCGATCTTGCATGTATGAATAAGGCCCTCAGAGAGTGGACTTCCTTGCTATTTTCCAATAATGTCAATTTGGAATGGCTACGATAGTTTCACCATAAAGATGAGCTCACAACAATGGTAGTAGTATGGTAATGAGTGTGATCACAAGCAATGAAGGAATTGGTGCCAAAGGCACACTGTAATTCTTGCAGAGAAACAATACTTAAAGCTTGGATGAATGAAATGGAGGAATAAGGTTCAATTTATAGACTTGAGAGAAAGAAGATCAATGGTATAGAAAGAATGAGAAGATCAATGGTTGAGAACAATTGAGGAATGTGCACGAATAGGAAGAAGACATGTGTCCTGCTCTATTTTGCATGAGAGGAATTAATAGAATAGAAGAATGAGTTAATTGAAGAGATTAATCAATTAAAAGAATAGATCAATCAGTTAAGAAAATAGAACTAGAGAATAGAAATTGCATGAGGATGAGAAGATATTTTAGCTCAATTAAATATTTAGAATATTCAATTGCATGTACACAAGGATTGAATTATATTTAGAGATAACTCAATTTAGAAGAAATAGACAACTTAAATAAATATTTGATTTATTTAAATTTAGAGAAGATATTATTGGAAGAAACAATTAAATAATTGAGATTATTTAATTTAGAATGAATTTGGAAGAACTAATTAAATAATTGGTATTATTTAATTTGTTTGGAGGAATTAGAAGAATTTTAATAATTTTAATTAAATAAATTAATTTTATTTAATTATTGGGAGAATATGAATCAAATAAATAAATTTGTTTATTTATTTATTGATAAAGGAATTTGACTTAAATAAATATTAATAATATTTATTTAGACTGAATCGTGTCATTTTTAGGCGTATACAGCAGAAAATGCTTCATCAATTTCAAAATAGTTTAGACACTTTTGCTGATAGGGAAAGAGATACATGTTCTAGGAGATCAAGAAGTGTAAGTAGTGGGAGAACTAGCATTGCAGGTAGAGAAGATTTAGACACAGGTAGACATACAAGGAGACATACACATAGAGAACCAACTCCTACTCCTATAGGTAGAGCAACCACAACAGTTGATGATAGACCACTTCATCCAAGATTTGAGCCAGTGATTGAGGAAACATCTTTAGAGGATGAGGAGGTAAATGTTAATCTCACGGATGATATTATGGTTGCACATGATGAATATTGTATACTCCCACCCAATGTTAGGCGAGACCTCAACTTCAATCAATTCATGTTCCAAAGGAGTGAAAAGAATCAGAAGAAAAAGGAGCAAAAACCTAAAAAGAAGGAATCCAAAGAGTATAAAGAGGCATTGAATAAAGGTCCTTTACATAATTTTGATGGCAATGGTAAGATAAGTGCTAGATCATGGATTCATAAGCTTGATACCTTTCTTACACTCAAACCCTTGAGTGAAGAAAAGGCCATACACTTTTCTACTATGCATTTGGAGCATTTGGTATACGATTGGTGGCATCATGGACTTTTGTCACAATGGCATGATATGATTACTTCATATGATGAGTTCACTCATAGGCTCACTAACATGTTTGACAGGAACGACATAGAGGTCTACTATAGGGAATTGGTACAATTGAAATAGGTTGGCAAAGTAGACTCTTATATCAATGAGTTTCAAAAGATTGCAGTTATGGTTCCTGAGATGCCGGAAAGGAGAGTCACTATGTTGTTTGTTGAGGGTTTGAAAGATAGAATGAGAGGATTGGTGAAGATACATAAGCCTAAGACATTGGATGAGGCTATAGAGCTTGCATTAGATCGTGACACCTATCCCACACCATTTCAACAACAAAGGAAGAATTTCAAAGATGATCATGCAAGTCAACAATCCCAAGAGTAGCCTATTCCCAAAAAGAATGACAAAGGTACTACATCCAATATGAGTTATGAGGAAAGAGATGAATTGAGAATGAAAAAGTTGTGCTTCAATTTCAAACAACCATGGGAGATTGGTCATAGGTGCCTCAGGAAAGGCAAGGTGCATTACATAAAGGTACTTGATGAGGATGATGATGATGATGAACAACCAACACTTGAACTATAATTGATGATAACAAAAGTTCTAGGATATCTTGTCTTTTAGGAGCTCCAAGGTACAATCCATTCATCTTTGAAGGCACATTGTTTGGTTGCAAAATTTTGGCTCTTCTTGATAGTGGAGCTTCACACAATTACATTGATGAGAGTTTGGTGAATAAAAGTGGTTTTCTTTGTGATGATTTTGAGGGCTTTGACGTGACTATAGTGGGTGGACTTACTATTCTTTGGAAGAAGAAAGTGAGTAAGCTTAGCATTATCTTTGGTGACTATACTCTTTGTGATGACATTTATGTTCTTGATTTGAAGGATAAAGAAATTGTGCTTGGTTTGCAATGGTTACATTCTTTACAAAGAGTTATGTATGATATACAAGCTATGGAGTTGACTTTCCAACATGATGGAAAACAAGTTGTTATGAAAGCCCTCAAGTATACTTTACCTCATCAAATAACAACCAAATATATGATAGGTAATGCGCATGAGGCGACATGTTTTGGGACAACATTTGATGGAGAGTATTTTGAATTTGAAGAAGATGGAAATACTATGTAATGGCATAACATGATACCTGATTTGTTTGAGGACAGCAGTGCTATAGGTTTGCAATTACCTATATTTGATGATTTTGGGTCAACCATTGGTGAGATGCATGAGTGTGATCATGAAGAAGAAAGCAACTCAGATTTTCATGATGCATTAGTTCCATTTGGTGAACTAAACCAGCCTACTCATGATTCTGATAATGTTTTCTTATTGGGATACATGGATGATTCAATAGTTTATTTTCTATGGTTTGATGGATTTTCTTCATTATTGGATGATGAAGCATGTAATTTCAGTTTTGATACATTAGTATTTGGGAGAATTTACTATGATGGTATTTTCATGATTGACATTTATATTAGTATGGATGTGCTTACACCATTGTGTGACAACGGAAGAGGTCCCAGGATCTACTTTATCAACAAGTTTGAGTTTCTTTGTGTGAGTATCTATGGACAACTTAGATGGATTTGGGATCCTGGCATCGGTTGGCATTTTTGATTGCTTGAGGACAAGCAATCTCGGGAAGGGAGGACTATCATGTCCCCATTTCCGGAGTGATCTCATGTGGTATTGATGTTTAGCCTATTCACCATTCCCATAGGCTAAAAGATTTGGTAAGGGAATGATATTGATTTTGGCTAGGTGTTTTTCAGGATATTTTTATATTAGCCAAAACTACTTGAGCTTCATCAAATGGAGATTGCAATTTGTATTGTATTTTCACATATTTAGGGGGGTAGGAACTATAATTTGGAGCCAATGTGGTATGGTATTTTATGAGGCCTAGTGATGGAGGAGAAAATTAAATCTTTATTTACATTTTCTCTATCATATTTTTATGGATATCTCTATTTTAGCATGTGGCTAATGAGGTGTGAAGATATGGCTCCAAGTGGGACCTATTTGTGTAGTGCAATTGCTGAATTGAAATTATAGGTCCAAGCTTATGCAAAATGTGTTCAAATGCTTTCCAATAGCCATCCTAAGAGGATTGACCAGCTATATGAGGTGGTACACATGGTTTAGTGGTTCTATTTGCTTCCAACACCATCAAGGAGGTTCACTCAATGCTATGAAAGTCATTTAATAATTGATAGTGTAGAAATTCAATGCCAAACACTTAGTACAAAGGTAATTTAATGATGTTTAAAGGTTTTAAGTGAAGCATTGCTGGCCGCTGATCAGGTTTGGAGTATTTTAAATAAGTAACTACCATCATATGGGCCGCCTATGAGGAAATTAAATGCAAGTTGTTCTTTGTTCAATGATTCCTGAGGATCAATTCATGTAGAAGATGTTTTTTAAATGCCAAAAGAAAGATTTTAAATGATTTCTCTAGCCGTCCAAGCAAAAGAAGAAGAATATTTAATGTTTGTCAAGTCAATTGCAATGTAAGAATCCAATTGGATAGCCAAGGGAGTCGATTATATAGAGATTGATATAATTTCATTTAAAATAATTAAAGATTATTTTAAATGATTACATTTTTTATGTAATTCATTTACTTTTGTTCAAACTCTTTGATCATCATTGGTGGAATCCAAAATTCATTTCAAAATGCCAAAGAGGAGCGCTCAGCCATGAGGATTATAAATTGAGGATTCCATTCTCAATTGGAGGCTAATGATCAATCTGGTATGTTTTCTAATTCATAGTATTACTAGAAATTTATGTTTTCTAGTGATTTCATATAAGGAGATGACCCCTTGTTATATGGTGATGACCCCATATCTGACTTGGAGGTGATATCACTCAGATATTCACCATTTTTGTGCAAATTGTAGGTTATTTTGAGTGTTTTTGAGTGAAGATAAGTGTTGTTAAATCCCTTGGTCTTAGTGGAGCTCAACCAAGGTAGTCGACTTGCTTGGAGAAGATAATTTATGTGATTTTTGACATAACACTGAGGTTTGTTTTCTAAGATAGTGAACTGTATCTGTCATCTTAGGGATTTTATATATCAGATATTATGAGTTTGAAAGATTTGGAGCATCTTTAGAGTTAATGGCTTCATCCCTAGACCAATCGCTAGCTAGGAAGAGCATCATTTGGCATTGGTATTGATCATATATTGAATTTTGGGCAGATAAACAGTTTGTTACAGGTCTAATACAGAGTCTAAAGCAACTTTTTGAAGCAATACGAGGGATGGAAGTCATTTTTATCTATTGTACTCTAATTGCTCATTCCTAGGAGCCTATCAATTAGATCCTTAAAGAGATTTTGGTGTGATTTCATGTTGTATTCTTGATTGAGTTTAATTCAGTGATCTGTTCATGAGTGACAACAATTAGAAGAATAAGTTTAGACTTAATTGAAGCTACATTTCATTCATACTAAAGTTCCAAACATTCATATGCCTATTGGGCTTTGATAATCTAGGGTTTTGTCATAACTTTGATGCATGTTTTGTATATAGAATAAAGCCTGATGTAAATAAGTCATGGACTGATATCATTTCTAGTCAATTAACATTTTCAAGTACCTCAATTGATGACCACAATTAGTAAGGTGTTAATGATTTGATGATTCATATGTCTCGTTGATCTTATGTGGTGTTCATTTGCTAACAGTTGCAAGAAATCTTATGAAAAGAATTGAATTTGCAAAGGAAAAAAATTAGTTAGTACAAGTAGGGTACTTACATGGAGGCAAAGATAGATATCTTAATACTAGGGAGACAAGGGACCCACAAGTTCACAAACTAACTCTGAATCTAGAACATCATAAGAAGGTACAAATAGTTGTTTGACAAGGAACTCACACTTATGGCTTTCATTTGGCATGTCCAAGAGAGATCCAATGGTGTCCATGACATCAATAGCTTTATTGTTGGCCCTAAGATCTTGTTCAAATTGGATTTCATGAAAATATTCCTTGAGATCATCTACCATTCTTTTATACAGAATCAACTTGTCATCCTTTGTTTGGTATTCATCACTAACCTACTTGATGACAAGTTGGGATTATCTATAGTCATTTAATGTCTTAATCCTCTATTAGATGGACATTCTTAATCTTGTGATGAGGACCTCATACTCTTCTATGTTGTTTGTGCATTGGAAGGTAATCCTATAATCTTTGAGGATGCAATCACCTTGTGGCATGATAATGGAAATCCCAGCTTGTGATCCATGATAAGTGTATTATCCATAAAAATATAGCTTATGTGGGGTGGCCAGTGTTATGAAAGATACAAGTTCATCAGTGAATTCTAGAATAAGCAGATGGTTGACTTAAATAGGTGCATCAGCTATTTAATCTGCTATCACTTGTCACTTCCTTTAGGGCCTTGCAGTCAACATACTCAATATCAAATTCACTTAGGATCATTATCCATTTTTCCATGTGTCCAGTGAGTTCTTCTTTTGAAAACAAGTACTTACATTGTTCCACTTTGGTAATTAGCTTGATCTTATGATTGACCATATAATGTCTCAAGTTTTTGGTACTAAATACAACTGCTAGGCATGCTCTTTCAATGGAAGTGTAGTTGAGCTCATATCGTACTAAGGTTCCATTGATGTAGTATATTTCCCATTCTTTTCTTATCTTGTCATGTTGTGCTAAGAGAACCCCTAGTGCTGTTGATGTTGCTAAAATGTATAATAGTAGGGTCTAATATGAATTAGGAGGAATGACCACTAGAGGAGAAGCAAAGTATTCCTTCAGTGGATCAAATGCTTGTTGACATTTTTCATCCCAATGAATGCTACATTTTTCCATAGGAGATGTGAGAAGGGATGACACTTATTAGCTAGTTGTGTAATAAATCATCTGATTACTTGAAATTTTCCTTGAATTCTATGTAGCTATTTCAAATTCATTGGTGGAGGCATATCGACTATGGCTTAGACTCTTGCAGGGTCCACTTCGATGCTTCTTTGGGAAACAATGTAGCCTAAGAGCTTTCCAGATGTAACGCCAAAGACACACTTTTTGGGATTAATATGCAAGTTATACTTTTCCAAATGGTCAAAGATGTTAGCCAAAAATTGAAGATGGTTTTATCTTCTTCTTGACTTCCCTAGGAGATTATACACATAGTATTCGATTGTTTTGTGTAGCATGTCATGGAATATCATAGTCATTTCCCTTTGATAGGTTTCTCCAGTGTTCTTAAAGATAAATGGCATAACCTACCAATAGTATGTACCCCATGGACATGTGAAAGTTGTTTTATAATGGTCTTCTAGTGCTATACGAATATGGTTATACCCTAAAAATCTATCCATGAGTGATAACATTTCATGTTCCTCTATCAAGTCCTCAATGATGTCGATGTTTGGTAAAGGTATAATGTGGGAAAAGAGACCCAGTCTAATCAAATGAATTAAGCCTAGATCAATCTTTCTCCAAGGACCACATTAGAACACAAATCACTGAAGACTTTAGTGTTTAGCTACAGTCCTCTAGGGAGAGCCAAACTATCTCAATTTTTTTCCTTTATTATAAAGAGGGAAGATTGATAACCAATGATTAACTATGCTATGCAATGTGAAGATCTAGCTAGATGATAAACTAAGTGAAATAGCAAATTACTGTAATAGTCTATAGAAAATAAAAGTACAATAGAGTAGAATAGCTCAGAGGGAACCTTTCATTGGAAGGAGTAGAACTAGCAGGACTCTAGTGATGGGTTCCCTGGTCATTAGGGTTTGACCTGAACTTTTGTCTGGCAGTCTCTGTTAGAGACTCTTCATCTTCCTATCATTCATTGTTTCCAGAAGTTTCGTCTTCAGATCTACACACAAGAAAGAGGGAAAATTATTGTATTGTATAGGGGCTTGCCTCGTTCAAACCCTATCTAAGTGTTCCCACTTCAACAATAGGAAATGATGATTGATATAGGGTGTGTGTTCACAATGAACAAAAGAAAAAAAAGTAATAAAGATTGTTGTAAATGAAATAGATATAGCCTAGCAAGAAATGATAGTTGGATTTCTATCAAAAACAAAATCACATACAAATAGTCGATGGAAGATGAAGAAGCTTCATCAAATACCTGCAAAAGGGTTAGTGCAAATAATAATTATAAGTAGAGAGATTCAGAATGTTAGAGGGTCATTGTAGTAGAAATCACAAGACCATGTCAAGATTGATGTAAAGATTTCTTAGATTCTCAAATGAGGGAAAAAGACTTGTTTATATATGAATCAACCTCCTTTCAAAGATTCATTTGTTGAAGCTGACAAACAAGATACATCGTTTAACACAAAAACCAACAATTGAATTCACAACATTCTCAGAGCCGAATGTATAGGACCTTAGTTCTAGGCACTAGCATCTAGGCCCAATTTGTCTTTAGAGAGTCAGTTGTTAAGGGTCCTAACACATTCTCTTATGCAAACAACAAAATGGTCCCATAACAAAAAGAGTTAATCATGCACGCTAAACAAGGGGCCAAGTCTATTGTGAAATTGTGAGTGGTGATAATTTATGACACTACATTTAGCCCCCACTTTAGTGAGTGTATGAAGTTACGTTCATACTCACACTAACATATGGAAAAATAGGGTTTCTTCACTAAAACATTGCAAATGTAGAATGTCACTAAGTTGGGAGATGCAATAGCCCCCAAAATTAGAATTCTACTGACTTACAATGTTAAGATAAAGAGGTTGCATACACACAAGACACATGGCATAGGGCATGGAGCATACAAGGATAATACATAGAGAAAACAAGGATAATACACAGAGAAAACAAGGAGAATACACAGAACAAAAAAGGAGAATACACATAGCAAACATGGAACACATATAGAGCATACATGCATCATACATGGAAAGCAAGGACATACAAGAGACATACAAGTAGACAAGGGAGTAATCTATATGAAATAAAATTAATACATGACTCTGGCACTAGCTTCCTCTATCACTAGGGATCATGTAGATCAAAATATGCTCATGGATCATGGGCTAGCAAGTTGTGTTATACTAGGTGGCCATGAGTGTAACAAGGTCATATGAAGCACATAGGCTATAAATTTGTGTTATGCTAGGTGGTTCATAGACTACATGGATCATAGGCTAGCAAGATATGTTATGCTAGGTGACCATGTGTTGTTAATGATTCAGGGAGCACATCAAGAACATCACAATATAGTAAGATCCATAGATTTACTAGGTGAGGTCCATGTCAACAAGTAGCGAATGAAAGCATCACGTGTTAGTAAAATTTGTTGTTTACTAGGTGAGTTTCATGACAGTTAATATTAGAGATCACAGGCCAAGAAAAGTGTGGTGTTTGTTGGGTAACTCTGGTAAAGTGTTACAAAAGGTGATCAAAAAGTGTGTTGTGAGAAAATCCTCCATGTGTGTGTGAACCAAGTGAAGTGCATAGTAGAGTGTATGCCCCCACCTTAAATTAATTGCTAACACTGGTGGGGAGCAATTGCCTTTAAGGTAGAAAGAGTGATATATGCAAAATAGGTACAAAAGCTTTCTCGAAGCCCATGCCCAAAATGATATGTGTCTAAAAGCTACATCATGATAAAGCATTGCCCCCCAAGGTGGGAAAATTGAGGCGATGCTACAAGAATTATACTCAAAGGCTTGTGTAATCATGGCATGATGCCAAGCATTGGAACAATGTATTAAATGAAATAAGCAGTATCATACAATAGCACAAAGGGATCTACTTGAATGGAGTCAGTATATGAATGGTTGCATAAAATAGACTCATTTTTGGAATTGTCATCATCCTTCAGTCAGTAGAACTATGGAGACTAAGGAAGAAATATCACATGAGAGAAAAATTAAAATTAAAATTTTGGGTCAAGATGGAAGGATGCTAAATAATCCAACTCTTTGCATCATCCCTAAAAGGCATAAAATTGCATTTATGACAAATAGAGTAATGAAGATACAAAGAGAGGAATGTCACAATAGATTCATTCCCCTTGTATCCTTGCACCAACAAGAGCATCAAGGGTCATCCAAAAAGAACTATCAAACAAAAATACATGCAAATCAACACATACGGGGATAAAATTACATACGATCATATCACAAATATAACATATGAGACAAAGCTATTGCTTTCATGAGTCAAACTAGACAAAATCATCTACCTCCCAATCTTTTTCATCATACAAGGATGTGTTGTGTAGTCTCACAACATGCCCCATTTCGGCCTTGGCAAAATGAGGACCCAACTTGTTTTTTGTTGGTTTGTCTTTTTTTTTCTTGGGCGGTAATGATAAAATGGCATGTCACCTTAGAGCCAAATTTGAGTCAAATAACAAACTACAAAATATCCCTACAAAGGTCATGGATGGTTAGAGGGTAGAATTCTAGTCAGGATTGTCTTTTGGGATCATGTTAAAATTTTTTTAAAATGAACAAGTTATGTCCATTTGAAATTCTAGTCAACCAGACTTTTTTGGTCAACTAGACATGAACATTGGTGAATCACCTAGGTTAGGGTCAGTATCCATATCAGGTTCCAAACCCTTCAAGGAAATATACAGACCTGAAAGTATAAGTTTAAGTATGACCCATTCATTATTCAACTAGACTAGACATTGGTGCTTCTAAAATATCCATGTCCAAATCCTATTGAAACCGTCAAATATACCCTAGCAAGTCATAAAAATTCCTAATGGACTAGACATTTTGACCTGACATGATCCAACGAGTAAATATCCAGTCCCATCTAAATCTCTAGCACAAGTTGTCATATTTACCCTGACATGAAAGAGTTCCATTGGACTAGACATTTCTCACTAGACATTTCCATGTCCATATCCATACCCATGTCCATATCCTTATCCAAAAGATTATAATCCAAGTGCACATCCATATCCCATTGACTTTTCAACTAGACATTTTCAATAGGACATTTTGCAATGGACATTACCAAATGTCCTAACCTTTACAATTGAATATAAAGATCCAGTTATCCATTGTTGTGGTCAACAAAGTTTGACCACTATGATAATAACGTCACTTGATTGAGTTGCCACTATGATTTCTCACCTGACTTTGGTCAAAGTCAAAAGAATATTTTGATCGAACATGCACACTAGACATTCCCAATAGGATATTAGGATTTAAATGTCCATCTAGTCCCTAGCATTAATTTCCCTTATTGTAAGCGCTTTTGCCATTGGGATTTAAATTTAAAATTATAAACTCTCGCCCAGCTATCACTTTCCTCGCACTCAAATAGTAATTTCTCATCAACTCCAGTGAAAATTTAATGCACTCTTACATTTAGCAAATTTCACAAGGATTAAAAGCAATTTCAACACTTTTTTTGAATCACAAAAGCATTTTAAGAAGTCTGAAAAGTATTGTTGTAGAGGATTACCATTGAGAATGAATTTGTAGAAGCAAATAAAAACCAAGCATCTGAGAAAATGGAGAGCATGACACTAAACAGACATCCAGGGTGTAACCAAGGTGATATCACGTTATCAGGTATGTATATGACAAAATCCCTCTTCTTTGATGGTTACAATAATTCTCCTTTACTAAAGGCTAATTTCTTTTATCGAAGGTAAAGTCCTAGTTTAGTTTGCTATAAATGGTTTCAAATTACTCAAATTACTTTGCAAACCTAAGATTCATTTGCATACCCTAGTTTACAATGTAGGAACTAATTGTAGCTATTTGCATGATACAGGACAAAATGATTAAAAGGTAGGGAAAACATGAGGATGAGTTCAAAACCCCAATGGGTCCCACTCCCAGTAGGATATTGATGTTGAACACCCAGAATATTGAGAAGGGGGTGAATCCATATTTTATTAAACCACTTATTAAACCATTAATCCATTTTCTACATTTGATAACAACAAAGCAAATTAAACATAGAAGAAGCAACCACAGAGCATCACACATAAACACCAGGATTTTTATGTGGAAAACCCTAAATAGGGAAAAACCACGGTGAGTGTTAGCTCACAATAATTATGTAATAACAATACTGAATTACAAGAAGGCTCACTGCCCAAAGAAGTGCTCACTACAAGAAAGGCTCACTGCCTAGAGAATGAAAGAAGAAAGAAGAATGGCTCACTGCCAGGTTGAATTGATCAGATTGCATCTACACATGCATGGTTACATCTCTAATGAAGCACATTAATACTGTCTCAAAACTCTTCATCTTTTACAGCTCTATTTCACTGCTCTACTTTTACATGAGAACAAGATCTCTCTTCTTCTACTCTTATTGCCTCCACAAAATCACCTTACTTCGCATGGCACACATACATGTATTCACATTCACATCTCCTCCCTCAAACACCAATTTTGATCCCATATATATATCCGTAACACTTAAAATCTTCATATTAGGTCGGCCTAATAAGGTACATAGCATGTAGTCATGCCTTATGTAACTTGTCGGCCAAATTCATTCACCAAAATTTATAGCGGACCCAAATAAAACTTGAATCATAGTCACATATGTTGGCTCCAATTATAGAACCACTTAGGATAAGATTCCAAACAACAGATCTTACTGCATAGACATCACATTGTCATGTTGGCCTTAAACACAAACTATTAGTGACTCAGTCTATCTGTCAGGCTACATCTTTTACTGCAGACCACAAGACTTGCTCAAAAACATATAAAATACTATTCACACATCCCCAAGCTTACCTTTATAACTACAAGGCATGATATCATCTTGCAAAAAAATGTAAACCATCAGAACTAATACCTGTCATAGTTAAACTTTGGCAAGCCATGTATCAATACTCAGACATTCACAACTATCTTTCTGGTGGATTTTAGAGCCTGCAACTCTGGATTTAGATACTTCATACAAGTGTTTACAACACCTCAAAACTACATAACAAGATATTTAACACTGGAGAAATGCGGACCAAATCAACTAAGTATTCTGCTCTAAACAACACTATATTCTACTATGCCAAACTTAGGATGCTTAAAGATATGCTTCTGGTATTTATCAAGGGCTAAAATCTTGGATATAAGATCACCTATGGACTACAAACCACATACTAGAACCACATGATCTGATCTTCAACTGCAGACCAATGCCAACCATTACACTATCTCTCTGTCGTTGTCTCTTGTATACTATCAACACTTAGCCAAAATGACTATCTTTTTCACCAGACCAAAATCTTTGTCCCAAACTTATTCCTTTTCTTGTTTCCATCAATGAAAACACCTTCAAACATCATGCATAATCATTCATCATCATACTAGTAGTGTCTCTCTTAATGATGTTTTCCAAGTTGCCAACAATCTCTCCCTTTGGAATTGATGGCAACACTTGATGTGAAAAACTGTTACAACTCGCCCTTTCTCTTTACACACTGCTCCCCCTAACTTCATTCTTCTCTTCTTACTTTTCAAATATTTTTCACATGTTCCATTCTCCTAGTTGGTTCTTTCTCTTCGAATCGGCAAAGGGTTTGCCAGTTCCAATGCATAGACAGATTTGGCCAACAAATACAGGAGGTTGCATGAGCTGCCTCCCCTTCACTTCTAGTTCTACCACACCAAGGGGGGTATCCCTATACCTAAAGATTTAACTTTGACTCACCCAATAGAAAGATTTAGCTTTGGAACAATAGGCAGAATACTCTCATTTTAGGACCAAGATTTGCATGATAAATCACAAGGTTGGCAGTGTTCTTGGACATATCTAACTGGTTAGGAATGAGAGTATGCAGGGGTCCTATTTCTACTCCTACAAACTAATAGGTTGGAAATATGAAATGATTTGTTTTTATGTTTTAGATGCAAGACAGGGGGTTTTGGATCATAACTACTACACAAGGGCAGACCGATGCCTATCTCAGGGCAAGGACTCAACTAGACGTATACAAGTGAATGATTTACACTGGCATTCAAGTTTCAAGGGGTTAGATTGGTGATTGCCTTACAAACACCACCCAAGAATGAGTATTTAGCTATCTCTACTTATAGACATCCCTCCTGCCATACAATCTTCTTCATACTTAACCTAAAACAGTTTAATCCACTCCTTGAATGGAAGTTAGAGATCAAGCATGCAATACAAAAATCTATATCCTAGAATCTTAGTAACCCTTAGCAACCAGATTCAAAAGAAGGGATGCATACAACAAATGGAGACAAATAGCTAAACACATGCAAAGAACCATTTTATATATAAACATGACATGAAACTGAACATGTGTGCAACCTGCATGCAAATGCAACTCATAAACTCACAAAAGAGATAGAACAGCCAAGAAATGCTCTGTTTTTCATTATTTCTCCAAAAAATGCCCAAGTCTTCAACAACCAAAAAAAATGAGTGACAGAGTCCTCTTATACATCAAGAATGTGCACTCAGCATTCAAGTACAACGTCACTTCAAAATTTTGCCAGATACATTGCACCATCAGAATGGTGGCTAAAACATTCAATGCTCTAGGTAGAAAAAGAAGCAAGAGCAGGTGGAATTAGGGAATGTGTAGCCAACTGGAGATTTTCCCATTAAAAATGGTAGGTAGCTCATCATTCACCGACCATGCCTCTGCAATTTTTCCATTAATGGCCAACCTACCCATGGCATTTGGAAATGCAGTAGTTGCGTGCTCTGAAATTTCTTTCCATTTGAAATGTAACTATGAATACATACAAATCTCCTCATGTTTTAAAAATTTGAAACAGGCCATCGATTTCCCTCTTCCCGCTGAGATCTATGGCTTCAAATCACGCTAAAAAGTCAACGACCAATGAAATTATGCCACGCAGGCGCTATTGTCCCCTTTGACTTTTCACAGCGTGAACATACATTTTTACCTTTTCGCCCATTTTGCCTTCTCCCCCTGATGCACATTCAAATCTCTTGTATATGCAAAAGCACATACAACTGCCCTTGGACACGTGGTAGCATCTGGTTGGAGCTCTATTGCTGAAAAATTTGCATCTCTGAGTTACTGGGACCCACCATTGTATCCTCTTATCGGCCATCGGAAAGACCCTAAAATGAGCCGCCGATACACTAAGTCTCGCCAAAATCCCCTTTGCATGTGACCCTTTGTATACATGATTATATATGCAAACATACAATAGCAAATATACATACAAAGTGGAACTCAAATGATTATCGGCCACATTTGATTCTTCAGAATAGGTCTGGCTTGTATCTTTTCCTTTTGTATATCGGCCTTGTACATTGCACATACAATGCGCCATATACAACCAACCGCAGACCCCAAATCATTATGAAACACATTGCAGTCGCAATCGGGTCCGGGCCTTGTATCTTCCTTTTTGCATCTTTCATTGTATATCACACATACATACAATGTGCAATATACATCCCATGGAGCCCAACCTAAAATCTGCCATAATCAAATTCTCCTTCGCGTCCAGGATTGTATGCGCGCCCTTTGTATCTTGCATTGTATATGCACATACATACAATCTGGGACATACAACTGCGCAGACCCCACCATGCTTTTGAAGACTGTTGACTTTGATAATACCCGCTTTGCATATTTCTTTGTATCTTCACTTGTATGTCCGATTGTATATTGGGAACATACAATCTCAATATACAACCGCGGATCTCACCCATTTCACAAATGCAGTTAACTCTTTGGCTAAGTCTGCCCTTTGCACCTGCCTGCTTGTACATTCACTTGTATATGCAGTTGTATGTATGAAACAACATACAACGCTGGATACAAACAACCCGACATACAAAAGAATGCCCTTGACTTTTCAACCACGCCCTTTGTACATATGCCCGCCAGGCCCGACTTGATAAACTTTGAAGTCCGGGATTATACATTCTGCATTGTATGTTCAAATTGTATATGCCACATACATATAGTCCCCTTTGCACATACTTGTGGGCCCAACCACCATTTTAACCCGTTTTGAAACTTTTTGAGATTCAGCATTGTATCTCACCCGTTATATATCGAATATACAACACAATATACATGCAACTACAAAGATACAACCGCAAAATATTCCAAGAATCTGTGATATACATCCACTTTTTGCATGCTCAGAAATGCACCCGAATATCACATACAAGCCCTTATGCATACAAAGATGCATACAACTGATTTTTTCACCATTTTTGAAGCCGATTGAACATTTTTTTGGGTCCGCCAATGTACATCTGCACTTGTACATACAAACGGCCATGTACATACAAAGATACATGCATACAACTCTGAAGGCCAAAGAACTTAGAAATTTTTTGGAATTTTTTGAAAAGGCCTACAGATGAATACTACTCGAAACCCAAACTTGTAGCAGGCACCAACATTGGCTCTGTTTGGGGACGCATGCCTCTTGCAGTCATGGCAATAACTCTAGAATCTCTGGTTTCACAAACTAGATGCTATATCCATTGGGCCACATAGTCAAACACCGCACAAACCTGCATCACAAATTACATTTTTGAAATATACTTGGTGGCCCAGGGACACCAAAAAGGAAGAACCAGAAGCCTCCAGTGTCAAATGCCCAATTTTCATCTGATTTTACTGGATCAAACCTAAAGATATTGCCTTTGTCAAACTGCACTTTAAAATCAAGCATTGATCTACATACATTGTCATACCCTTCAGTATCAGGTAATGTGTGAATTTCATATTCATCAAACAATGCACTCTCATAGGAAATATAACACTTATCATCATCTATATCAGCAATATGCATTGAAAAATGATCTCCCAACTAGACTAAAAATAGAAAGCACTCACTATCCACCATATAGCTAGGATCATCAGGTCTCATTTTATCATAAGATGGCATATCAAAGAAAAAGCTTTCACATTCATATTTGTGCACTTCATACAAATAATCATCAGCTGCACCCTACTAGAAAGGATCAAACTCAGGCACCTCTCTGCAATAACCTTCATGATGTATGTTGGTCTCTCTTTCATCAGGGTGAAAATTAGAATCCTCATCAATAACAATGCTTAGATTCTCACCATACTCAAACAGATCCTTCTCAGCATATGTATCATTTGCATGGAAGACGGTTGATCCAAGTGTTTTAGCTTCATTATAGTATGTCACTGGTTCATGGGCAGCCAAACATGCATTTTCATTACCAATGAATTCCTTGTGTGGAGGAGTATCAACCTGTGTGTCATAATCAAAACTATAATCAAATAAAGAACAATCATGCTCAACACTACTACTTGTTTCAAAGTCTGATTGCTCTTCATCATCTCCATGTGACTGAATAAAAGGCAATGATTCAAACATGGAATTGCTCCTTTGTTTGCTTATTTCTTCCCTATCTTGCGCACAATACTCACAATCATCTCCACAAACCCACTCAAACAAGTATTCATTGCTGTCCATAACCTCATCATTGTTTTAAGAACCAGATACCTCAACCTTGAAATGGGAGTCACCACTGATCCTCTCGTTGGCATTCTTCACTGGTGAACAATCCAGTTGAGCATTGTTATCATCATTATGTTCAAACATAGCAGCATTGTCAACTTTTATATTTTTATTTTCACATTTATCTTCAAATGATGCCATAATCACTTGGTCATTTGAAACCACACAACTACTATTCATACCCAAGCCTGTGGATAGGGAATTCTGTATGTGCACATCCCCCATTTTTTCTATATTTTCTAAAAACTTGCATGCCATTTGCACACTTCTTATCTTGAATTCCCTCAACATTGCACTAGAGCATTTTTCAAAAGCTTCAAAGTATATGCCAATGTAGGCTGGAGTATCAGGTCTAAAGTCTTCAGGGATTTGTGAAAGGGCAATTGCAAATCTATGACTAAAATCAATACTAGGCTCTTCATCTTGTTTCCTAATTTCCATTAATCTTGCAACAAGATCAGCAGGTTCTCTTGCAATTTCTTTTTTGAAATAGTCAACAAGTTCATCCCAACAGGCAAAGGATCTCTTTGGAAAGCTCAAATACCAATATCTAGCTCTTGCACCAAAGGATCTAACAAAAAACCTCATCCACATATCCTCATCTCTAAATGAGTGTCTCTCCATGAAGCTGTGAAAGTTTTGGATATGTGCACCCCCATCACACACATGTGTCCACTAAATCTAGGCATTTGATTGTAAATCTGAGCAGGCATACTTTCAACTTCATAGTCAACCCATGACAAATCTAGTTGGTCATACAAAGGATCAAAAGAGTTGACAAGAGGTTTAGCATTTTAGCTGGTAGACACAACATGGTTATTATTTAATTGAGCCTACCTAGCTTCTAAAGATATCAACCTATTCTTTATCTCTTCAATTTTTTTACATAACATTTCATCCCCCTCTTGGCTGAGTATGGGTGAATACATATTTGGATTCATGTAAACTTCACTCTTAGACATCTTATGTCTGCCTAAGACCTAGGGCTTCCCTTTGGCATTTAACTTATGCACTAAAACAACAAATACAAGTGGGAAGAAACCATGTACCTTTTCTCATCCAGATGTTGAAGTCTTGAACAGAATATTTTTAGATAACAACAACATACATCGGCCTTTCATGTGCACTGAGAACTTTTTTGCAAGGTTGCCATCTCTCTAAAGAGGATAAAATCTTCAAACAACTGAAAGCTCATCATAGAACAAATATTTTTCTGAGTTCATTCCACCAGCAGAGCACCATTATTCACATGAAAGAACCAGATATGTAGCAATGATTTCACACTATTTGACTCTTCACCAGCAGAGTTGCCACTTTGTTGGTGACTCGGATGGGAAAAAAATCACTCTTTTACTTCAACTTCCTAGTAGAGTCACCATTTTGTTGGGTCTTTCTCTTCGAATCGGCAAAGGGTTTACCAGTTCCAATACACAGGCAGATTCGACCAACAAATACAGGAGGTTGCGTGAGCTGCCTCCCCTTCACTCCTGGTTCTGCTGCACCAAGGGGGTATCCCTATAGCTAAAAATTTAACTTTGACTCACCCAATAGAAAGATTTAGCTTTGCAACAATGGGCAGAATACTCTCATTTTAGGACCAAGATTTGCATGATAAATCACAAGGTTGGTAGTGTTCTTAGACATATCTAACTGGTTAGGAATGAGAGTATGCAGGGGTCCTATTTCTACTCCTACAAACTAACAGGTTGGAAATATGAAATGATTTGTTTTTATGTTTTGGATGCAAGATAGGGGGTTTTGGATCATAACTACTACACAAGGGCAGACCGGTGCCTATCTCAGGGTAAGGACTCAACTAGACATATACAAGTGAATGATTTGCACTGGCATTCAAGTTTCAAGTGGTTAGATTGGTGCTTGCCTTACAAACACCACCCAAGAATGAGTATTTAGCTATCTCTACTTACAAACATCCCTGCTGCCATACAATATTCTTCATACTTAACCTAAAACAGTTTAATCCACTCCTTGAATGGAAGTTAGAGATCAAGCATGAAATAAAAAAATCTATATCTTAGAATCTTAGTAACCCTTAGCAACCAGATTCAAAAGAAGGGATGCATACAAAAAATGGAGACAAACAGCTAAACACATGCAAAGAAGCATTTTTCATATAAACATGACATGAAACTAAACATGTGTACAACCTGCATTCAAATGCAACTCATAAACTCACAAAAGAGACAGAACAACCAAGAAATGCTCTATTTTTCATTATTTCTCCAAAAAATGCCCAAGTCTTCAACAACCAAAAAAATTGAGTGACACAGTCCTCTTATACATCAAGAACGTGTACTCAGCATTCAAGTACAATGTCACTTTAAAATTTTACCAAATACATTGCACCATTAGAATGGCACCTAAAACATTCAATGTTCTAGGTAGAAAAAGAAGGAAAAGAAGGTGGAATCAGGGAATGTACAGCCGACTAGAGATTTTCCCATTAAAAATGGTAGGTAGCCCGTCATTCACCAACCATGCCTCTAAAATTTTTCTATTAATGGCCAACCTACCCACGGCCTCTGGAAATGCAACAGTTGCCTGCTCTGAAGTTTCTTTCCATTTGAAATGCAACTATGAATACATACAAATCTCCTCCTGTTTTAAAAATTTAAAACAGGCCGTCGATTTCCCTCTTCCCGCTGAGATCTATGGCTTCAAATCACGCTGACAAGTCAATAACCAATGAAATTATGCCACATAGGTGCTATTGTCCCCTTTGATTTTTCACAACGTGAACATACATTTTTGCCTTTTCACCCATTTTGCCTTCTCCACCTGATGCACATTCAAATCTCTTGTATATGTAAAAGCACATACAACTACCCTTGGACACGTGGCAGCATCTGGTTGGAGCTCTATCACTAAAAAATTTGTATCTCTGAGTTACTGGGACCCACCACTATAGCCTCTTATTGGCCATCGGAAAGACCCTAAAATGAGCCGCTGATACACTAAGTCTCGCCGAAATCCCCTTTGCATGCAACCCTTTGTATACATGATTGTATATGCAAACATACAATTGCAAATATACATACAAAGTTGAACTCAAAAGATTATCAGCCACATTTGATTCTTCAGAACAAGTCTGGCTTGTATCTTTTCCTTTTGTATATCGGCCTTGTACATTGCACATTATGAAACACATTGCAGTCGCAATCAGGTCTGGGCCTTATATCTTCCTTTTTGCATCTTTCATTGTATATCACACATACATACAATGTGCAATATACATCCTACAGACCCTAGCCTGAAATCTACCATAATCAAATTCTCCTTTGCGTCCGGGATTGTATGCGCACCCTTTGTATCTTGCATTGTATATGCACATACATACAATCTGAGACATACAACTGTGCGGGCCCCACCATGCTTTTGAAGACTGTTGACTTTGACCATACCCACTTTGCATATTTCTTTGTATCTTCACTTGTATGTCCGATTGTATATTGGGAACGTACAATCCCAATATACAACCACAGATCTCACCCATTTCACAAATGTAGTTAACTCTCTAGCCGAGTCCGCCCTTTGCACCTACCTGCTTGTACATTCACTTGTATATGCAGTTGTATGTATGAAACAACATACAATGCTAGATACAAACAACCTGACATACAAAAGAATGCCCTTGACTTTTCAACCATGCCCTTTGTACATATGCCCGCCAGGCCTGACTTGATAAACTTTGAAGTTTGGGATTGTACATTATGCATTGTATGTTCAAATTGTATATGCTACATACATACAATCCCCTTTGCACATACCTATGGGCCCAACCACCATTTTAACCCATTTTGAAACTTTTTGAGATTCGGCATTGTATCTCACTCATTGTATATCGAATATACAATACAATATACATGCAACTGCAAAGATACAACCACAAAATATTCCAGGAATCTGCGATATACATCCACTTTTGCATGCCCGAAAATGCACCTGAATATCACATACAAGCTCTTATGCATACAATGATGCATACAACTAATTTTTTCACCATTTGTAAATACAATTGAACATTTTTTGGGTCCACCAATGTACATCTGCACTTGTACATACAAACGACCATGTAGATACAAAGATACATGCATACAAATCTGAAGGCTGAAGAACTTAGAAATTTTTTGGGTTTTTCTGAAAAGGCCTGCAAATGAATACTACTTGAAACCCAAGCTTTTAGTAGGCACCAACACTCCCCCTTTGACATCAATGGCAAAGGTGTATGTTACAAAGATTTGTACAAGTTGCCAAAACTTCAAAACTATTTTTCTAGTTTCCACATATATACAAGTGAAATCAAAATACTTACTGTTGTTCAGGTTGAATATCTTTATAGATCTTGTAGACACCCAAAAATGACCATGTCATCGCATCACTTGTATTTCATCAAATCTCTTGCATTTCAACATTAATTAAATAATCTAATTATTTAATTAATTTCATCAAAATCATCAAATTCTTCCAAATCTCCTAAATTCAACATTAATTGAATAAATTCTATTTATTTCATTAATTTCATCAAAATTAACTTTATTCTTCCAAATTAAATAATTTCAATTATTTAATTAAATCATTATCATCTTTCAAAAATCAAATCCAAATCTATAAAAATTTGCCTTATAAACATCACTGACACCAATTCAACACCTTTGGTATAACAGTAGCTTGCCTTTTGTAGTACAGTCCAGCGCCTTTGGCAGCATAGTCTGGCACTTTTGAAACATAGTAACTCACCTTTTGTATCACAGTCTCGTGCCTTTACAGCATAGTCCAATGCATTTGGTCCAGTAAACTATTCATCAATCTATCTCAGCAAAATCTTAGCAAAATCTCAAAACAAATTCTCCTAGTGTATCCCATGGTAACCACTAGACTCTACCAATCTATGAAGGCTAAGTAAACTACCCCAAAGAAACACAAATCATCCCTGCATACACCCCAACGTTATCAACCCTTTGTATCACTAATCCAAGCAATGTCATGCAACCACAACATTCCCAAAACATTAACACAATCATCTACACTCAATCTCACCAACACCTATCTCAATAAACCTCAACATTCTCAAATCCAATCTTCCTATGGCTATACTCCACCATCACAACCAAACCCAACAAACTTTATCTTTCCTCCATAAAATTTTTTCTTCACACCACCACCTCAACAATATCAACAACAAAACTCTTTCGTCACCCCTATGCAACAATCACAGAGCCAACATTCTTACCTAGCACCACCTCCACATATCAAAAATCAAAACAACCAAACCCAATCCAATCCAAATCCAACATACAACACATATGACCGAAACCAATCATATGACCCATATAACACCAATTCCTATGGCTCAACTACAATCTTCCCTATGGGCAACAACAACCACCCTTCGTGCAATAGGAGACTCTTCCAACACCCCCAATAACTATGGAGCTTAAACTTGCTGAGGTACAACAACAAGTAGCTGATCTTACATTTAGTCATACTAAGAAAACCTTCTCCTTGGAGGAGGTTTGTCCTTATCCATTTGATCGGTCATTGCAAATGATCCCTTTTCCTCCCAACTTCACTATACCCAAATGATGCAGGAGCATCCACAATCAATGGCAATCTTGCATCACCAAAAATATTGTTATTTTAATTTGGTTTGTTTTCAATAAGGTTTGTAGGCTTTAGGAAATAATATTTTTAATTTGCAACAAATGTGATTTCCTTTGGGTGCAATTATAAATGTAATTTTGGTGGGATTTGACTGATTTTGTTATAAGTGGGGCTGCCAAGAATCTTGGAATTGATTTCCAAGAGGTGGGGCCAGAAGCTTTGCAAGTTTTACATGTGTGCAACAGCAACAAATGGATTTTGGAGATCCATGGTTGAAGATCAACAAATTTGATTTCTGAAGATTGAAGATTTGAGAGGCAATTTTAGAGGGTAGGATGAAGATTTGAAGAGGAAGCATTTGGAACTTGTATTTGATATTGTTTGATGTCACACAATGGATTTAAATCTATTTATTAATGATTTTATACAGCATATATGGCTCCACAAACTTATGTAATCTGATTTCTATGAGATTATGAAACCTTGTTGCCAATAAAATACTGAAGTTAAACTTTATTGCTGCACATTTGTGCATCCTATTTGTAGTTAATGATGTTGATTAATTTTGTGTGAGGGTTAGTGTGAAGTTTCCTCTGCATCAATTGGTATCATATCTCAGAAGGTCCGGGCAAAAGAGAGTTTGGTTTTTGTGGGTTTTTGTTTGTGCAAGTCGAATAAAGAACTGTTGTGTGGTTACACAACACGCCCCATTTTGACTTGGCAAAACAGGGACCCAATTTTTGGTTTGGCTTGTGCGTCTGCTTCTGGGCGGTTTGGTAAAAGTAAGTCGAGCGCATCATCCTACAAGATCATGATGAGGTAGGTCACCATGAGGTTAGTTGGTCAAAGTTCATATTTCATCTCTGTGACCTTATATTTTGAAAGAGCATTGAAATTCAGGCAGGTTTGCCTTTTACATCACCTTGATATTCGTCAGGATATAAAAGTTATGAACAGTCAAAGTTTCAGTCAAACTTGATATTCACAAGAGGAGGGTCATGTTGTTGGAGTTCATCATCATATTTGAAACGCTCCCTCCAATATGTCATGTGGTTCAAATATCTGGACGTCAACTTTGAATGGTTGCAAACTCTTCCCGTCAAGTAGTTTTATCTATCGTTTGCATCATACTTCACATATAACCCGATGTGTCTTTATATCCTCCTGATGCAAATATCACCCTTAGCCAACATCCTGATGACATCATCCTAATACGATAAATAGAGGAACATACACCCTGATGACATCAGCATCACATTTACACTGTCGCAGGATTTTTCTCTAAAACATGATCATGTTAGCCAAATATGATGATGACGTCATGATGCACTTCCGATACGAAGAGCGAATATCAGGATGACGTCATCTCGATATTCCGAAAGAGAGAGAGACGTAAGTTTATCTCTACATCATCATATTCTGAAACATCACCTGATACACTGAAATATCCTCCTGATGTACTACGTAGAAATAAAGGTGCTTTTGTCACCCGAATCTTGTCGCGATAACAATGACAACACGAGGGAGGATGATATTGAAACTCAACCCGATATTTGCGAATATCATCCTGCCCTCATGATATCTTGTCATAGGGATATTCTCCCGCTCCCGTTGCTGCCATTATCATTTAATGCACGCAGCCATGGTAGGTGGTTCCCGCCGACCCCGGAACCCAATGAAACACCTGGCAAGATCCTGCATTTTTCACACGGATAAGCAAGGAACATGATCTAATCTATCAGAGTTGCCCTAAATGTGCCCTAAATTCTAGATTAGAAGGTAATTCAACCACCATTTTCACATTTACCTTATGATAAACTTGTTTTACAGAGCACCAGCTTCCATATCTACATACCAGCTACCTTCGTGCGATTCGAGCTCACAGGCAGAAGGGAGAGGTGATCACCAGTTAAATTAAGAACGTCTTAGCACTCTACTGGTATAAAAGGAAATCTGCACAACCAGGTAAGTGAATAAAACCCTCATCATATTGTTTCTATTTTAGTGCAATAATTGTAAGTTCTGGTTTATGCGCCCGTATGATCAAGTAATGTTGGAGTTCATACAGTAGGCATAGTGATTTATAAATTCAACTGTAGTATGCATGCATATATGTACCTTGTTGTGAGATAGAATTGTCGTTAATTGCAGGTACTCATGGCTGAGAAGTGATTGGTCAAATGTCAAGAAGAGTTCAGCAAGCCCATGTTTTCTACTCAGAGGGGGGTCCTGTTTAAATACGGAGCAATCATAGACACCCATTAGGGAAGCACTAATCTAGAAGCCTGGTCAACCAAGCTAAACAATGGGCATGACAAGAGTCTTGTGCTGGATGCAGTGTTCATATCCGGATTATGGAATGCCGCTGGTTTTCCTTACTCCATGGAATCTCCGGAGCTCGTCATTGAGTGCACCCAGAATTACAACCCTCAAACCAGGCAGCTAGTGAAGCATGGGAGGGTATATGCAGACCTCTCCATCAAAGGTCTTTCCCAGACATTTGGATTGCCGCTGGGAAGTAAGGTCAAAAGTGTGGACTTGAAGAAGTCTGAGAGGGAGTATGAAGCCAATAAGAAATCAGCCAGGAAGAACATGTATCCATGGCGGGTTGAGAACAGCACCTACAACGCAGCCACCAAACTTCCTGTGCACCTGTTCAAATATGATTTTAATGAGGAGTATTAGTACATGATCGCACTCCTGAACAGGGTTATTGGCCAACCTGATACTGGTAGTTTCAGAGACTGGATGTACAGGATTATAATGATGTGTCTGTATTCAGACACCAAGCCACTGTGGGGGCAAATTATAAGTGATGCTCTACATGAGCAACTGATGAACCTGTGAGGTTCTAATTGTGCTTTTTTCATGTCCTCGTATATTGTGTATTCCTGTGCATATAGAGGCACTTTTGATGCCTTGGTTATAGATGAGAAGCTCACAGGCACAAATGCGGCATATATCTGGGATCATCATCCTCAGCTACAAAGAACCAACTACTTAAAAGATTACAAACTGGTCAATGATGCATTCTCTATGCATCTGGTGAGGACCATGGAACAAGACAGAACAAAAAGATTGAGCTTGGAAGCTCAAAAGGCAGTCTACAGGCATGGAGCTTGGTACATACAATTCGCAACCTTTTCCTACATCAGGGTTGAAGGTTTCGAGGGACATCCCCTGATGCTGCCAAGGTATCCTACAGACACTGTGGTATTAATGGAATTCATCAGGCAGGGCTCCACCATGATCCAGATGTACAAGGACGCCAAGAAGCTGCCACCAATTTTGTTCCCAGTCAGCATCGGCAATTATATGTGCCCTGACTTGGATAACATCAAGAAGGTGATGGTCACCCTGAATAAGATGAACTTGCAGCCCTTTCCAATAACTAGACCATATGATCCTTATGGCAAAATACAGAAAGTGCTAGGAAAGCCTGTTCACCAGAGGCACCTAGAGGATTTTTGGGCCGACTGCGAGGATGAGGCAGAAGCCAGGAGGAGAAGGTATCAGAGATTAACTCTGAACCAAGTCAGAACGTTTGATTGCATCTCCCTGCCTCAACAATTAAAGAAGGATGATGGTAGGACGATGGCAGATGAGTATGAGGAGAAAAAGATATATAACGACACCATCTCTGCACCTGACCTCACTATGCAGGAGGATATATCCTTGGACCCATTCATTGCCAGGACCCTGCGCCTAACCCAAGCTTGGGTTGATGAACAAGTAGAGGCATTGAAGAAGAAGGGTGTTGCCATCACGGTGGACAACAAGAAAAAGGGGCAGGATATCCCCGCAGATGAATATGATGACTTCCTGCTGGAGAAAAGGAAGACCAAGGGAGATAGGGTCCCTCCACCACAACAGCAGAGTAAAAGACCCCCAAAGGGCAAGAAGGTGGAGCAGGGACCAAAGGGGATTATAATTGAAAGGGCAGTGTTTACAGCTGAGCAGGCCACAGGGTTAGGATCTGAATCAGCATCCCCTCCAGAAAAGGACAGACCTAAGAAAAGTAAGACAGCAGAGGCTGGAATCATTGAGACCCAAGAGGTGGGTCAGTCTTCTAAACAACCAGGGGTAGAAGGCACCCTCATAGAAGAAGAGCCAGAGGAGGAGGAGACTTTGTTGATAATAAGAAGGAAGAGGAGAGCTCCGCAGGTGATGGTGTCTTCCCCACCAAAGAAACAAAGGACCTCCATGAGAGGTGGAATAAGCCAACCCCTTACTTCATCACAAGGGGAGGGTAGTGAAGTGCACAAGGAACTGCAACACAATGTTCCACTTCCTACCATTGTCAAGTTCAAAACTAAACTTGCTGAGGAGCAGTTGAAAGAGACCTCCCAGACACAAGCAGAAGAGCATGTCTCGCTAGACAAGACAATAAACTTGTCTAATGATGAGGTGGTGCAGGATGTGGCTGCACAAAAAATGGAAACACTTGCTACTGATGTAAGTGTGACTCCTCACAAGCCTCCAACGGTTCAAATAGTGCTTGAGGAGATGAAACAAGCAAAAGAGGAGCAAGAAAAGAGCCCAGAGCAAATAGCTCAGGAGATAGGGCTAGACACATTGATTATAGAAGTGGGTGGTGCAGGCTCAGAAGAAGTAGTAGCTGCAGAGCAATCTCCACCACATCAGGTAGAGTCCCCAATATCTGGTGTAGTGGATAAACCACAAGAAGAAGAAGAAGTGGGAACAGATGAAATAATGGCAGAGATGGGTCATGATCATCATGATCAGCACATAGTTTCGCCTCAGGGTTCCCCACAGCACATAGATGCACCACAAGGTTCCCCACAGCATGAAGATGCTCCTCTGGAGAAGGAGATCCCTCAACAGGAGGAGGTACTGCAAGATCAACCACAAAAGGAACATCAAGAAGAAGAACTGAGGAAATCACCATCTCCACAACACTTGTTGACAGAAACGGGAGATATAGGTGAACATCAGGATGATGTTGAAAAACATGATCAGGTACCTCTGTGGTTGGCAAAGGAGGTAAGTGCTGAGGAGGAGATTGAAATTTAGGAATTTGACGTCTCCACCCTGTTCTCTGCGGACACAATGAAGCCAAGGAGGAAGGCCAGAATGACTTCGGCCATCAAGAGAGATCCGGCAACAGGGAGAAGAACCGCGCAAATTGCCATACCTGCGGTGGAGAAAGAAAAAGGTAAAATCACTGTCGATGAATTTCAGATTAGTACAGTGGATTTGGGCTTTGCCAATGAGGACCAAGAAGGTCAGGAGGGCAAAGATATTATTGACTCTCTAATTCAGAAAGTGAAGAGAGAGAAGGAGAAAAATAAGCAACATAAAGAGCACATTGCTTAATTGCACGCCTATATCAAAGGGTTGACCAATCCTGATGATACCGCAACTGAACATGCAGTCCCATTGACTGCCATTTCTCAGGAGGAGGTAAATAAATTAGACATCATGAAGAATGAGGCGTCCATAATAAGGAAATGGATGTCATCCACATTGGATGATGCTATAGAAATAATGAAGGCCTCCTTGAAGAGGTGGAGCACCCTAGGTGACTCTAAGGCCAAAGTGGATAGATTGCAGATGCAGACCGGAAAGAGGTCCTACAAGCTGGAGAGAGTCCTGACCCTGTTAGGGGAAATAAGAAATATAAATCCACAACTGCTTATCAGTGAGCAGGTATTGAATAATAATACTGCATTATTAATTGATATTTGGTACAAGGACACTCAGTTTGAGTGCGCAGTCCTCAAAAGGTGTAATAATAAGCTGAGGGATGTCAGCATGAGGCTGCGAGATTTAATGGCTGAAGAGGCAGTGATACAGGAGGCTTTGGAAGGTAAGGTGGAAGGAAAAATAGAAAATCAGGATGAAGAGTCCGCCATCAAAGCTATACGCAGCAACTTCCAAGCAGAGACAGATGGTCCACCTGTCCCTTTGACAGAGGAATTGATAGACAAAATAATGAGGATCAAGGTCCAGATGGAGAAATACAAGGAAACGTTGCAGGACAGGAAAAATAAGCTGGACAACAGTAGGGATAAATATGAAGCACATAAGCACGCCATTGTAAAGGCAAAGACTCAAGATGGCGGAGGGATAGATCAAGTTGTGCATTCATACGAGCAGGTCCGCAGTAGTATGCAGCCCCATATGCAGCCGCGTCATCATCAGGATAGTGAAAGTTTAGAAAGTGAGGCACATGATGATGACCCGCATGAATCAGCTAAAGAGCATGATGAAGATACATCATAAAGGGGGATACTAACATAAGTAGTATAGATAGTTGCCAGCTAGCAACTTGTGCCATTTTTTGTAGATTTACAAAATCAAATAAATCAAGACCGTGGATATGTATTGATGAATCTAGATCGTAGATTTTTTGTAACAGATTCCTCACCTTATTCTATAAAAGGTGGTGGAATGCCTTGTTGAAACATTCAGAAACTTAATTGAAATCTGTTTGCTGAAATATTCAGGGCTTATTTCAAAGTTATTACATATGTACATGTCTTTTGCATACTTAATGAAAGAGAAGAGTATTTCGATTACACATCTTCGTAAATCTTGAGTAATCTGTGTCTGAATTCTAGATATGTGCTTTGATTTGCTGCATCCCTTGGAGTGCTCATCATGTTGCATGTATTGTTTTCATTCATCATCCTCTGAAGTTAGCGTCAACTGTATCTAGCTGTGGAACATCCTGGTGAATATATGGTTTGATTTCTTCTCATCATGACAGTATCTAGTATGTATGTGGATCAATAGCTGAAGATTCAACTTTAAATTGTAGTATTCCTTTAATTTCCTTCAATTTCAAAACATTTCACTACCACAATTGCAAATAATCGATAATCTTAAGCAAATAACACAAATATGCAGACATCTCGTAGGTAATCACAAATATTCAGCATATTTGAATACAAAGCATGCACAATTGAAAATATCATGCAAAGACTGAGGTATTTCTACATCTTTTCATCTAATAACTGCATAATATGACTTCTCTGTAAAGAATTTTTGCAGGAATGTCATGATGATGGCACAATTTCACGTAAGGCCCCAAAATGGAAACAGCAACTCACATTAACCTCTGAGTAACGTCAGACGATTAAGACCTAATCACCAGAGACTTGGGATCCCGAATTTCTTGAATTCGCAGTATCTTTCAAGATGAATAAAGGTTAATGTGTACTTTTATTCTATGCTTGTTTATGCATAACATCATGACCAACATAAATTGGCGCTAGAAGAGGGCCTGGTCTGAATTAATACGCTCATCATCATTATTTTTAGGATCTATGATGCAGAGAGTAAGGTAACCTCAGATAGTTTGTGAATTTCAAATATTACGCAAATATTTACTGTAAGAAGCTCATATATGTTTGTTTCGTGTGAGGATTTCCAGATCTTACATAAATATCGCAAGCTTTACAGTAGATCATTCTGAATTCGCTAATATTGGCCAAAAATCCATAAAACTGTTCGAACTTTGAAGAGTTTAAGCTTTAGATACTTGAGATCTCGTGCTAGGGTCATTATACCCTAAATATCCTGTCATACTTGCAGTCTCTTCACAAATATTTCGTAAATATCCAGCTTGATTAGCCATCTGACTGCAAATATCACCTCATCCGGTGAAATCCAGCCAATATTTGCAAAGTTTCAATCAATTTGCCTCAAAAATTGAGAAATCCTGGCTCACAGGATAAATACCAGGTCTAGATCTAGTGGAATCTTCGAGGAACTACCTGTTAGAGGTTTCAGACCTAGAACCGTAGACATTCATCATACTCCAGGGTCTAGTGCGTCAGGAGCTTCACTAGAACCTCCTCCTGTAACTCCCATTGGTTTACAAGTACCTTCTCGGATATCTGTAACACCTCCTGTTCAGCCTCAGGGAGTACCTTTGGTTCAACCCCAGCCAGCTGCAACATCAGCTCAACCTCCTCTGGCTGCAATGTCTTTCTTTGCAGCGGAGTCACCTTTGACCTTTAATGCATATCATGAGCTACCAAAGAATCAGGACAAACTGTGTCCAAAATATCATCCTTATCAAGATGTTGATGATCATATCAGGACATTTAAGGAAGCTTGCTACAAAGCCAGAATAGAACATCAAGATGTAGTGTGCAGGTTATTTCCTTTTTCCTTAGGGGAAGATGCTTATAATTGGTTCGTTAGTCTTGGCCAAGCCTCTGTTGGTTCATGGGATGTCTCAGAGAAAGCCTTTCTTGACAGATTCAAAGTCCCTATTGATCCATCTATGAATTACCATATGTTTGCCACGATTAAAAGATTTGAGCATAAACCTATTGCCAATTTCAATGCTAGGTTTCAGAAAATGTTGTCCAAGTTAGTTGCCCCATATGTAGTATCTGATGCCTCTGCCCAGAGTATCTACTATTCAGCTCTGGATCCATTAACTTCCATGTTCATCAGGAGAACACATCCTGAGATCACTACGTTGACAAGAGCTTTTCAAGAAGCTATCAAAGTGAATCAGCAGTTGATACCTGCTCCTACTCCAAACATAGTGTTTCCTACCTTGCCTGGCATGCATTCACAATATCCCGCATCATATCCTGCAACATATTCTCTGCAGTATCCTAATGGAACAGTGATACCTCCAGCAGTCATGCCTGCCCCTTTGCAAATACCTCCACTAAGCATCATGCCCCCTCCTAATGGAAATAGTCAAGTGCCACAATACCCTGCACAAGCCCAGATACCTCAGGGTGCTGATCTATCCAATAATAACCATGGATCCTCTTTCTTCAAGCCTCAGACTGAAAATGTAGTAGCCAAAGCTCAAGAAGAAAAGGAGGAAATCAAAGAAATTTCTGCTCAATTAAGAAAACTCACCACAGAGGTGACACACTTGAGAAATCAGGGTTTTTATTCCCAGTCCAGTCAGAACAGAAATTATTCCAATGACAGACCAAATTATCCTGATAGAGGATATAACAACAATAATTTCAACAATAATGGTGGAAATAACAATAATCCACCTAGATAGCCCAGAGTATGGAATTCTAGGCCAAATAATGGTTCATTGCCATCACCCCTGGATAATCAGCCTCCTAGTGAAGCTAAACAGACTATTAGAGTCAATCTTGCTGAGGCAGCTCTTACTAATTGGTGTAGGATCCACAATACTAATGCACATGCAGAGTTAGACTGTCCACAATTTAGAATTGCTGTTAGCATCTTTCAGACTGAAGTGTCTAACACTTCTAGAAATCCACCTCATGCAGAAGAAAATGAGATTGTTCCTTGTGGATACGACTCAGCTTTTGTGCTAGAAGCCTACACAAGTGAACCTTGTCAGAATTATAACCAGGCATGTGAAGAATCGGCCTTAGCTTTTGAAACAAACTATGTTTTCCCCTTTGAAGATGAAAATGAGCTTGCAAGGGAACGTGAAGAAGTACATGCATATCAGCAGTAATATCCTGGTAAGCACAATTATAACTTGAGGAGCAATGCCAACAGACCTGCTGGTCCATTGACATCATCTCTACCTCCAAACAACTTCAATACACCTCCTGATCCTAAGGCTAGCAATAACCCAGGGTTCCCTAAGGTGAATGCTTAGTACTTGTCACCTCAAAACACAGTATCAAAGATTGTGAACACCCCTCATGAATCTAACAAGTTGGTCAGCTATCTTGCTGATGAAATGAAGAAAATTAAGATCAGCCTATCCCTGTCTGAGTTACTGAAAACCCCTGCCATCAAAAAGGCATTCATGAAGTCCTTAGATGATCCTACCCCTAAAGAGGATAGCCATTTTTCGAACCAATCCAGTGGCAAGGATCATGCTGTTAAGGATAATATTATCAAGCCTAAAGTGTCAGCTACAGTCCAAGCTGTGGAAACCTCCCACATGACCTTGTATAGGGATAAAACCGAATCACCTCCGTTCCTCCTTACCATAAGAATGTTCAGTAAGAACCTGCACAACTGTCTGGTAGATTCAGGAGCCTCAACGAATGTTATGCCCTTGTCAATATGCAATGCCTTAGGACTACATCCTGCTAAATCCTTAAAGAAAGTCACATAGTTGGACAAAACAGAAGTAAGTGTAGTAGGCGAATTAACTCATATCCACATGCAGCTAGCATCTGATCCTAGGATCCAATATTATATTGATATTCAAGTAGTTGACATACCTGATACGTACGGGATGTTGCTCAGCCGTGATTGGTCTAAAACTCTTAACGGATATATGTCCACAGATTTCAGCCACATGTGGTTACCATGGAAAGGTATACCTAATCAGATCAGGATTGATGCTGAACCTAGAATGAAACATATGATAACTGAATACAACAGAACAAATGAGATCATGTACGTAAACGTAGAGCCTAGAGTTTATTGCATCAGGCCGCAGACCGTCAAAATAGAAGAGATCATGATGCTTAAGCTGCATCATCATCATCATGATGATGATCAGGAGGACATGCCAATCATAGAAACTGATAATTATCCCAATAATGAGAATGAAATAGATCACTTCAGAGATTTTGAGATACATCTGTCTAGACAGGTAAAATGTTGTCAATTGCTAAATATACCGGCTAATGATATTTTGATTGATGGATGGTGCAGGTTACACGACGAAGCACATTCGGAAAAGACTTGTGAAACATGCTTAGAGATGATGATACTAGAACAAACATACAGCGAGGCACCATCATCATATTCTGAGGTAAATGTTACATTTGATGATGATGACAATAATAACTCTTATCCGTCTTTTGTAGGAACTGAAGAACCGACAGATCATGATGAGCATCCTGTCCCAAAAACGGAGGAAATTTTAGTCTCTCTCCAAGTAAATAATGAAATGAAAGAAAATATCACCCCGGGGAGTGATTGCTTTATGGAGCCAGATTATGAATTGTTTGATGAGGACAAAGGTAGTGACCTGACGAAGTTCGAAGAATTTTTGGAAAAGGAAATAGAGAAGGTGATACGGCAGCATAAATCTCCTCGAGAGGTCTTAATTAAAAATTGGTGTAGGCTGCACAAGGCACCTCACTCAGAAACAACTTGCTCACTATGTTTACACATCTTGAAAAAGCATGCAGCTGCAGATTCAGAAAATCATCTTCCTGCTGAAAGCAAGGGAAAAATAGAAAAGCCATCAGGCTCACAAGAAGAGGGAAAGAAGAAACTTAAGGATGATGATGTCCCTAAGATAAAATGGATATCAGGCGGAGCAGCAGCCAGAGTTGCAAAGGGAAAAGAAAGTTCAGCCAAATGTCCTGTTGAAGATAAACCTTAGATCCTAAGGTTTGATGGATCCAAATCTAAGCAGGGTGCTGGGGTAGGAATAGACCTGATTGACCCAACTGGGAAATCCCATCTGGCAGCCTACAGATTACAGTTCCCCTGTACTAACAATGTAGCAGAGTATGAGGCTTTGATTCATGGAATGCTGTTTGCTCATAAGAGGAAAGTAAAGATTCTGCATGTCTTTGGAGATTCAGAACTAGTTGTGAAGCAAGTAAGAGGAATTTATTCCTGTAACTACAGAAAACTATCAAATTACAGGCATCGTGTGTGGGACCTGTTGGAGGACTTTGACGCCTTTAACATCACTCATGTACCAAGAGAACAAAACCATAGGGCAGATGCGCTAGCTCAAGCTGCCAGTACATTGGAGCCACTGTCTATATATGGTCTAAAGAGATTTTCAGTAGAACTGGTGTCAGTGCCATCAATACCTGACAATGTGACTAATCTCTAGGTGTTTGATGATGATCAACACATTCTGAACTTCATTTCAAATAGAGACATATTTGAGGCTCAGATCATAGATGAGAATGGTATGGAGGATCATGTCTGGGAAGAAGATGAGATATTAGAGTTACCTAGCAACAGAATCCCCAAGGGTATGATTGAGTTGGAAAGAGCCTTCGATTTGGATAATATGCTTAAACATAAAGATTTGCCTAAGGCAGATGGAGGTCAATATTCACAAGTGAATATTGGACAAGCTGATGATAAGAAAAATGTTTTGTTGGGTAAAGTTTGCACACCAGAAGAGTTAGAAGGAATAACTCAGGCCCTCAAGGATTACATACATGTAATTGCATGGACTTATGATGAGCTGAAGACATATGACACCTCTGTCATAACTCATACTATACCTCTCAAGCCGGATGCAAAACCTTTGAGATAGAAGCAGAGACCAGTCAATGCCATGCTCGAACCAATAATTCTTGAAGAAGTTAAAAAATTGTTGAATGCCAGGATAATATTTCCTGTCAGGCACTCCACTTGGGTGGCTAATCTTGTGCCGGTCAGAAAGAAGAATGGAGACATCAGGTTATGTGTAGATTTCAGAAAACTGAATAGAGCATCAGAAAAGGATAATTATCCTTTACCCTCACTAGATGAAGTTCTGCAGATTGTAAATGGTGCCAAGATGATGTCCTTCTTGGATGGCTTTTCAGGATACAACCAAGTAATGGTTGACAAAATTGACAGATTGAAAACTGCCTTCACCACAAAGTGGGGGATATTTGCATATAGACGTATGCCCTTTGGACTCATAAATGCTGGAGCTACATTCCAGCGAGCAATGGACATAGCTTTCAGAGGTTTAATAGGAAGTGTATAGTCATCTACATGGATGACTTGACGGTATTCTCCAAGGAAAGGAGAAATCATGTTGCTGATCTTAGAAGCGTACTGAAGAAATGTGAAGAATATGGAATATCTTTAAATCCCAAGAAGTGCATATTTGGAGTCACAACAGGAAAATTACTAGGCCACCTGATCACAGAGGATGGAATTATCATTGATCCTGACAGGGTGGAATCTATTATGAAGCTACAACTTCCAGGAAGCAAAAAGGAACTCAAGTCTTACTTTGGTAAGATAAACTTTGTGAGGAAGTTCATCACCAACTTTGCTGAGATTGTCAGACCTTTAAATGCTATGTTGAAAAAAGATGCACAAATTGAATGGACACCAGAAGCCTGGACTGCATTTGAAGATATAAAAAAGGCCATTTCAGATGCTCCTGTCCTCGTTAGTCTAGACTACACCAAAGATTTCTACATCTATTCATTTGCTTCAGAACATACCTCTGCAGCAGTGTTAACTCAAAGAAATGAAGAGAAAGAAGAGAAACCAATTGCTTTCATGAGCTGTCCTTTCAGGGATGCTGAGTTGAGATATGTAGATGTTGAGAGACAGGCACTTGCATTAGTCAGGGCAGTAAAGAAATTCAGACATTACATACTCAGAAGCAAAGTGATTGCTGTGGTGCCTGATGCAGTGGTGAAGATGCTGCTAATGCAAAGTGAGCCTGGTGAGAAAAGAGCTAAATGGATTACTGTATTACAAGAGTATGCCATGGAAATTACACCAATGAAGCTGGTAAGAGGACAAGCTCTGAGCCAGATGATATCTGAGATTGATCCCAACATCACTAGTCAGCAATATGTGATCAATGAGAAAGACAATAAAGAGTGGTACTCAGACATCAGGCACATCCTGATTACTGGAAGATGTCCATCAAGGATGCAGGCCTCACAGAGAAGAGCCTTAAAGATAAGATCCCAAAAGTATATGATGAAGGGAGGAACCTTGTTCAAGAAGAATTACAAAGGAATATACCTTAGATGCTTAGAGAAGCCAGAAGCAAGTAGAGTCCTGGTAGAATTACATGATAAGTTTGGAACGGCACATGGATCAGCATTGGCCACAACACATGCAATCCTCCAAGCAGGATATTACTGGCCTACAATTTTTAAAGACACAGCTGATCATGTTAAATGTTGTCATGTTTGCCAGGTTGCTGCCAATAGAGAGAAGTATGCTGCACAACCCTAGCAGCTAGTAATAGAAGAGCGCCCATTTGCACAGTGGGGCATGGACTTCATAGGACCAATCAATCCCCCATCTTCCTCAGGGCATAGGTATGTTTTGACAATTACTGATTATTGTACTAGATGGACTGAGGCTATTAGTAGCAAAACTTGCACTGCAGATGATGTCATTAAATTTCTGGAGAGTAACATTGTCACCAGGTATGGAACTCCTTATGCATTGGTAAGTGATAATGGGTCCACCTTCATTTCCACCAAGTTATCCGGTTGGGCTTTTGACCATGGGATTATACTTAAGTTCTTATCTAATTATTACCCTCAAGGGAATGGTTTAGCAGAATCCACCAACAAGAATTTACTGAGTATCATAAGAAAACTGATAGAGAAGAACCCCAGGGAATGGAACTCATTCCTAAAATATGCCTTATGGGTGGACAGAACTAGAATAAAAACTGCATTAGGAAACTCGCCTTTCCAACTAGTATATGGAGTGGATCCAATCCTCCCTGTAAACTTAAAAATTCCTACCCTACAGTTTGCCCAAGAATACCTAGGCATAGACAATAGACAAGAAGTCAGGTTGCTTCAGTTGATGCACCTGGAAGAAAAAAGGAGTCAAGCAATTGATCAATTTGCAAAACATCAGGCTGTTGTCAAACGTTGGTTTGACAAGAGAGCCAGAATTAAAGCTTTCAGGATATCCGATTTGGTCCTAATGTGGGATAAGGCCCATGAAAAGAAAGGTGACCATGGTAAGTTTGATAGATTATGGATAGGTCCCTTTCAAATTTCTGAGATAGTAGGAGACAGTACTTATAAGCTTAAAAAATTGACAAGTGAGGACGTCCCATTGCCAGTCAATGGACAATTCCTCAAACATTATTTCCAGGCCTGAATGACTTCATAATAGTCATGTGTATCATATTGTATATTTGTATAGTTGTTTGTATAGTGTGTCTGTTTTGCCTGTTTCGTTGTGTTGGTTGGGGCCCTGTTCTGGTAAGTCAGGATTGTGCACTTCATCACCCCAGAAAATAACTAAATTGTTAAGATTCAAGTAATGAGATCACATTTAGACATAGGTTATGATTCATTGTAAGAAGTGTTTATGATCAGGTTTGTGATATCTTTTCATCAAGATGCCTTTTCTTGATCAAAGTGAATCAATCACCATGAAACACCTAACAGCCTTGGGTTTGTTGAACACACAAGTATAGGTGTTAAGTGAAAAATCTAAAGGGACTCCTTTGCTACCAATACAATCTCCAACCTAAAGCTGCAAGTGACTGTACCTTGTACAAATAAGCTAACATGATGATATCAAATACAAATTTTAAAGAGAAAATTAGAACAGAAATAAAATTAGGCCATCTAAGTAACTCTACTGGGGCTATAGACGCCTGCTGGCAGTGGGGCTCTACTTAGGGAGATTGTATAGATAACCTTGTCGGGGCTATAGATGCCTGCTGGCAGCAAGGCTCTATCCAGGTCGGCTATGAGGGATGATCCCCAACTATGTAGTTTAACACCAGTTACTTATGTTTTCAACTTGCTTTCAAGATGAGGATAATTAATCATATGCACACACCTGATCCTTTGTTAGCATTGTTGTCATGACGAAATTTTATCATTCATAGGATCATGATACTTATGCTTATATGGAATTAGAATACTATATGTAAATGTGATTACATCACTTGAATCATTGGAATTTGTTTGTTTTCTTTGGTGGCAAGTTGTTGTGTGGTTACACAACACGCCCCATTTTGACTTGGCAAAACAGGGACCCAATTTTTGGTTTGGCTTGTGCGTCTGCTTCTGGGCGGTTTGGTAAAAGTAAGTTGAGCGCATCATCCTGCAAGATCATGATGAGGTAGGTCACCATGAGGTTAGTTGGTCAAAGTTCGTATTTCATCTCTGTGACCTTATATTTTGAAAGAGCATTGAAATTCAGGCAGGTTTGCCTTTTACATCACCTTGATATTCATCAGGATATAAAAGTTATGAACAGTCAAAGTTTCGGTCAAACTTGATATTCACAAGAGGAGGGTCATGTTGTTGGAGTTCATCATCATATTTGAAATGCTCCCTTCGATATGTCATGCGGTTCAAATATCCGGACGTCAACTTTGAATGGTTGCAAACTCTTCCCGTCAAGCAGTTTTATCTATCGTTTGCATCATACTTCACATATAACCCGATGTGTCTTTATATCCTCCTGATGCAAATATCACCCTTAGCCAACATCCTGATGACATCATCCTAATACGATAAATAGAGGAACATACATCTTGATGACATCAGCATCACATTTACACTGTCGCAGGATTTTTCTCTAAAACATGATCATGTTAGCCAAATATGATGATGACATCATGATGCACTTCCGATACGAAGAGCGAATATCAGGATGACGTCATCTCGATATTCCGAAAGAGAGAGAGACGTAAGTTTATCTCGACATCATCATATTCTGAAACATCACCCGATACACCGAAATATCCTCCTGATGTACTACGTAAAATTAAAGGTGCTTTTGTCACCCGAATCTTGTCGCGATAACAATGACAACACGAGGGAGGATGATATTGAAACTCAACCCGATATTTGCGAATATCATCCTACCCTCATGATATCCTATCATAGGGATATTCTCCCGCTCCTGTTGCTGCCATTATCATTTAATGCGCGCAGCCATTGTAGGTGGTTCCCGCCGACCCCGGAACCCAATGAAACACCTAGCAAGATCTTGCATTTTTTGCACGGATAAGCAAGGAACATGATCTAATCTGTCAGAGTTGCCCTAAATGCACCCTAAATGCGAGGTTAGAAGGTAATTCAACTGCCATTTTCACATTTACCTTATGATAAACTTGTTTTACAGAGCACCAGCTTCCATATCTGCATACCAGCTACCTTCGCGCGATTCGAGCTCACAGGCAGAAGGGAGAGGTGATCACCAGCTGAATTAAGAACATCTCGGCACTCTACTGGTATAAAAGGAAATCTGCACAACCAGGTAAGTGAATAAAACCCTCATCATATTGTTTCTATTCTGGTGCAATAATTGTAAGTTCTGGTTTATGCGCCCGTATGATCAAGTAATGTTGGAGTTCACACAGTAGGCATAGTGATTTATAAATTCAACTACAGTATGCATGCATATATGTACCTTGTTGTGAGATAAAATTGTCGTTAATTGCAGGTACTCATGGCTGAGAAGCAATTGGTCAAATGTTAGGAAGAGTTCAGCAAGCCCATGTTTTCTACTCAGAGGGGGGTCTTGTTTAAATACGAAGCAATCACAGACACCCATCAGGGAAGCACTAATCTAGAAGCCTGGTCAGCCAAGCTAAACAATGGGCATGACAAGAGTCCTGTGCTAGATGCAGTGTTCATATCTAGATTGTGGAATGCCACTAGTTTTCCTTACTCCATGGAATCTCCGGAGCTCGTCATTGAGTGCGCCCAGAATTACAACCCTCAAACCAGGCAGCTAGTGAAGCATGGGAGGGTATATGCAGACCTCTCCATCAAAGGTCTTTCCCAGACATTTGGATTGCCGCTGGGAAGTAAGGTCAAAAGTGTGGACTTGAAGAAGTCTGAGAGGGAGTATGAAGCCAATAAGAAATCAGCCAGGAAGAACATGTATCCATGGCGGGTTGAGAACAGCACCTACAACGCAGCCACCAAACTTCCTGTGCACCTGTTCAAATATGATTTTAATGAGGAGTATCAGTACATGATCGCACTCCTGAACAGGGTTACTGGCCAACCTGATACTGGCAGTTTCAGAGACTGGATGTACGGGATTATAACGATGTGTCTGTATTCAGACACCAAGCCACTGTGGGGGCAAATTATAAGTGATGCTCTACATGAGCAACTGATGAACCTGTGAGGTTCTAATTGTGCTTTTTTCATGTCCTCGTATATTGTGTATTCCTGTGCATATAGAGGCACTTTTGATGCCTTGGTTATAGATGAGAAGCTCACAGGCACAAATGCGGCATATATCTGGGATCATCATCCTCAGCTGCAAAGAACCAACTACTTAAAAGATTACAAACTGGTCAATGATGCATTCTCTATGCATCTGGTGAGGACCATGGAACAAGACAGAACAAAAAGATTGAGCTTGGAAGCTCAAAAGGCAGTCTACAGGCATGGGGCTTGGTACATACAATTCGCAACCTTTTCCTACATCAAGGTTGAAGGTTTCGAGGGACATCCCCTGATGCTGCCAAGGTATCCTACAGACACTGTGGTATTAATGGAATTCATCAGGCAGGGCTCCACCATGATCCAGATGTACAAGGACGCCAAGAAGCTGCCACCAATTTTGTTCCCAGTCAGCATCGGCAATTATATGTGCCCTGACTCGGATAACATCAAGAAGGTGATGGTCACCCTGAATAAGATGAACTTGCAGCCCTTTCCAATAACTAGACCATATGATCCTTATGGCAAAATACAGAAAGTGCTAGGAAAGCCTGTTCACCAGAGGCACCTAGAGGATTTTTGGGCCGACTGCGAGGATGAGGCAGAAGCCAGGAGGAGAAGGTATCAGAGATTAACTCTGAACCAAGTCAGAACATTTGATTGCATCTCCCTGCCTCAGCAATTAAAGAAGGATGATGGTAGGACGATGGCAGATGAGTATGAGGAGAAAAAGATATATAACGACACCATCTCTGCACCTGACCTCACTATGCAGGAGGATATATCCTTGGACCCATTCATTGCCAGGACCCTGCGCCTAACCCAAGCTTGGGTTGATGAACAAGTAGAGGCATTGAAGAAGAAGGGTGTTGCCATCACGGTGGACAACAAGAAAAAGGGGCAGGATATCCCCGCAGATGAATATGATGACTTCCTGCTGGAGAAAAGGAAGACCAAGGGAGATAGGGTCCCTCCACCACAACAGCAGAGTAAAAGGCCCCCGAAGGGCAAGAAGGTGGAGCAGGGACCAAAGGGGATTATAATTGAAAGGGCAGTGTTTACAGTTGAGCAGGCCACAGGGTTAGGATCTGAATCAGCATCCCCTCCAGAAAAGGACAGACCCAAGAAAAGTAAGATAGCAGAGGCTGGAATCATTGAGACCCAAGAGGTGGGTCAGTCTTCTAAACAACCAGGGGTAGAAGGCACCCTCATAGAAGAAGAGCCGGAGGAGGAGGAGACTCTGTTGATAATAAGAAGGAAGAGGAGAGCTCCACAGGTGATGGTGTCTTCCCCACCAAAGAAACAAAGGACCTCCATGAGAGGTGGAATAAGCCAACCGCTTACTTCATCACAAGGGGAGGGTAGTGAAGTGCACAAGGAACTACAACACAATGTTCCACTTCCTACCATTGTCAAGTTCAAAACTGAACTTGCTGAGGAGCAGTTGAAAGAGACCTCCCAGACACAAGCAGAAGAGCATGTCTCGCTAGACGAGACAATAAACTTGTCTAATGATGAGGTGGTGCAGGATGTGGTTGCACAAGAAATGGAAACACTTGCTATTGATGTAAGTGTGACTCCTCACAAGCCTCCAACGGTTCAAACAGTGCTTGAGGAGATGAAACAAGCATAAGAGGAGCAAGAAAAGAGCCTAGAGCAAATAGCTCTGGAGATAGGGCTAGACACATTGATTACAGAGGTGACCAGTCCTGTAGTGGTGGATCTGATAGAGAAGCAGGATGCAAGTCCTGAATAGCCAGCAGGATCACCTGATAAGGGTCACCTAACAGAAGAGATAGAGATGGCAGAGACAGAAGGCCATGCTCTCGAAATCGGCCAGCAAAGTCCACAGGATAGAACAAAGGAACCTGCTATAGTAGAGGTTCAGGAGGCGAGGGCTGGTGAAAAAGAAACACTAGAGGACCTAGCTGCCAAAGTACAAGAAGTGGGTGGTGCAGGCTCAGAAGAAGTAGTAGCTGCAGAGCAATCTCCACCACATTAGGCAGAGTCCCCAATATCTGGTGCAGTGGATAAACCACAAGAAGAAGAAGAAGTGGGAACAGATGAAATAATGGCAGAGGCGGGTCATGATCATCATGATCAGCACATAGCTACGCCTCAGGGTTCCCCACAGCACATAGATGCACCACAAGGTTCCCCATAGCATGAAGATGCTCCTCTGGAGAAGGAGATCCCTCAACAGGAGGAGGTACCGCAAGATCAACCACAAAAGGAACATCAAGAAGAAGAACTGAGGAAATCACCATCTCCACAACACTTGTTGACAGAAACGGGAGATATAGGTGAACATCAGGATGATGTTGAAAAACATGATCAGGTACCTCCGTGGTTGGCAAAGGAGGTAAGTGCTAAGGAGGAGATTGAAATTTAGGAATTCGACGTCTCCACCCTGTTCTCTGCAGACATAATGAAGCCAAGGAGGAAGGGCAGAATGACTTCGGCCATCAAGAGAGATCCGGCAACAGGGAGAAGAACCGCGCAAATTGCCATACCTGCGGTGGAGAAAGAAAAAGGTAAAATCACTGTCGATGAATTTCAGATTAGTACAGTGGATTTGGGCTTTGCCAATGAGGACCAAGAAGGTCAGGAGGGAAAAGATATTATTGACTCTCTAATTCAGAAAGTGAAGAGAGAGAAGGAGAAAAATAAGCAACATAAAGAGCACATTGCTCAGTTGCACGCCTATATCAAAGGGCTGACCAATCCTGATGATACCGCAACTGAACATGCAGTCCCATTGACTACCATTTCTCAGGAGGAGGTAAATAAATTGGACATCATGAAGCATGAGGTGTCCATAATAAGGAAATGGATGTCATCCACATTGGATGATGCTATAGAAATAATGAAGGCCTCCTTGAAGAGGTGGAGCACCCTAAGTGACTCTAAGGCCAAAGTGGATAGATTGCAGATGCAGACCGGAAAGAGTTCCTACAAGCTAGAGAGAGTCCTGACCCTGTTAGGGGAAATAAGAAATATAAATCCACAACTGCTTATCAGTAAGTAGGTACTGAATAATAATACTGCATTATTAATTGATATTTGGTACAAGGACACTCAGTTTGAGTGCGCAGTCCTCAAAAGGTGTAATAATAAGCTGAGGGATGTCAGCATGAGGCTGCAAGATTTAATGGCTGAAGAGGCAGTGATACTGGAGGCTTTGGAAGGTAAGGTGGAAGGAAAAATAGAAAATCAGGATGAAGAGTCTGCCATCAAAGCTATACGCAGCAACTTCCAAGCAGAGACAAATGGTCCACCTGTCTCTTTGACAGAGGAATTGATAGACAAAATAATGAGGATCAAGGTCCAGATGGAGAAATACAAGGAAACGCTGCAGGACAGGAAAAATAAGCTGGACAACAGTAGGGATAAATATGAAGCACATAAGCACGCCATTGTAAAGGCAAAGACTCAAGATGGCAGCGGGATAGATCAAGTTGTGCATTCATACGAGCAGGTCCGCAGTAGTATGCAGCCGCATCATCATCAGGATAGTGAAAGTTTGGAAAGTGAGGCACATGATGATGACCCGCATGAATCAGCTGAAGAGCATGATCAAGATACATCATAAAGGGGGATACTAACATAAGTAGTATAGATAGTTGCCAGCTGGCAACTTGTGCCATTTTTTGTAGAGATTTACAAAATCAAATGAATCAAGACCGTGGATATGTATTGATGAATCTAGATCGTAGATTTTTTTGTAATGGAGTCCTCACCTTATTCTATAAAAGGTGGTGGAATGCCTTGTTGAAACATTCGAAAACTTAATTGAAATCTGTTTGCTGAAATATTCAGGGCTTATTTCAAAGTTATTGCATATGTACATGTCTTTTGCATACTTAATGAAAGAGAAGAGTATTTCGATTACACATCTTCGTAAATCTTGAGTAATCTGTGTCTGAATTTTGGATATGTGCTTTGATTTGCTGCGTCCCTTGGAGTGCTCATCATGTTGCATGTATTGTTTTCATTCATCATCCTCTGAATTTAGCATCAACTGTATCTAGCTGTGGAACATCCTGGTGAATATATGGTTTGATTTCTTCTCATCATGACAGTATCTAGTATGTATGTGGATCAATAGCTGAAGATTCAACTTTAAATTGTAGTATTCCTTTAATTTCCTTCAATTTCAAAACATTTCACTACCACAATTGCAAATAATCGATAATCTTAAGCAAATAACGCAAATATGCAGACATCTCGTAGGTAATCACAAATATTCAGCATATTTGAATACAAAGCATGCACAATTGAAAATATCATGCAAAGATTGAGGTATTTCTACATCTTTTCATCTAATAACTGCATAATATGACTTCTCTGTAAAGAATTTCTGTAGGAATGTCATGATGATGGCACAATTTCACGTAAGGCCCGAAAATGGAGACAGCAACTCACATTAACCTCTGAGTAACGTTAGATGATTAAGACCTAATCACCGGAGACTTGGGATCCCAAATTTCTTGAATTCGCAGTATCTTTCAAGATGAATAAAGGTTAATGTGTACTTTTAGTGTATGCTTGTTTATGAATAATATCATGACCAACAAGAACCTGGTTGCCAAAAGACTAGGTAGAGAAGAAGAAGAGACCTAGGTGAGGCAAAGACAAGAGGAAGCAAGGTTAAAGGGACTTGCTTGAAGAAGGAGAAATAAATTTGTTGAAGATGTATTTGCAGGGTGAGGGTTCATCAAAAATAAAACAAGAAAAGAAGTAAGAAGAAAAAGAGAGGAAGAGGAAAGAGGAAAAGATAAGGTGAATAGAGGTTGAGAAAGAAATACGAGAATTGAAACAAGCTTTGAAACAAATGGAATAAGATATGGAAAGAAAAAATAGGGAGTTCCAAATGAAGTTGCAACAGTTGCAAAATTGGCATTTGAAAATAAAGAAGAAAGTTGTATGGCCTATTCAAAGGCTGATGTAAAAGAGAAGACAAATGAAAGCATTGGAACCAGATGTGAAGACAAAAGAACCTTTGATGAAAAAAGGCAATGAACAAGAAAATGAAGATGAAGAAGAACTTAGAGGTTACAGTAGTAGAGAGTGAGTATGAAGAAGATGGGGCAGCAGACAATGGTGATGAAAAGGTTGCAGAGAAAGAGGTAATACATATATGTTTTATTTTTATGATGAAGATGAGAGTAGAGTGTATCAAGATGAAAAGACTACAATAGATAGTGAGCAGATAGATGTTGTAGCAGCAGCAATAGAGGAACAGGTGAAAGAGGTAAAATTGTATTCATTTGAATTTGTGAAGGATGATTTGCATGTGAGTGTAGAAGAACACTTAGTGAATGCAGAAGAGATAGTACAGTTGGATGTTGTTAGTGTTGATTTGTATGCAAAGAAAGATTTATGTGATGTTCTAGAGGATAGTGCAAATGCATGTTGGTGGAAGAGGTCGAGTTACAATGATTCCATGTTGAGAAAGAGGAGTGTAGAGTAGAGTTGGTGGAGTATGGGAAGTATTCCAGATAGATGCTCGAAAAAGAGAAAAAAAAGAGAGAAATTTCTTGTGCACATATTTGTGAGTGTATTCTCACAAACTTCTTAACTTGGGTGTCTGATGCAGGAGCATCCACAATCAATGGCAATCTTACATCACCAAAAATATTGTTATTTTAATTTGGTTTGTTTTCAATAAGGTTTGTGGGCTTTGGGGAATAATATTTTTAATTTGCAACAAATGTGATTGCCCTTGGGTGTAATTGTAAATGTAATTTTGGTGGGATTTGATTGATTTTGTTATAAGAGGGGCTACCAAGAATCTTGGAATTGATTTCCAAGAGGTGGGGCCAGAAGCTTTGCATGTTGTTGTATGTCTAGGTTGTTATTATGAAACCCAATATCAGTAAAATGGGTATAACTTTCTCATTTCTTACCAAAATTGAAAAATTTAAAATGATCTAGAAAGATGGGAAGAAGGTACAGAAAACCCAAAAACTATTTTAGAAAATCCTAAAAAGTGAGGGAGCGATGATAGGTTGGAAGTGACGGGTTTTTCTTGTGGATTTATGGAGGTTGTTTTGAGAAACCCATAATGATTTTCGTCTCACACAATTTCTACATATTGAGGATTGCTCATTTAGGAGAGAGGGATTTGGATGATGATTTTTTCATAGCCAGATGCTGCTAGTATGAGTCTAGATTGATGAAGACAAAAATTTGTTGCAAGTGTGGATTGTATCTCTCAGAAGCTCATATGCTTTCATATTTTGTAATGAAATTTCAGGTTGAATAAATATTATTGTGCATATTTCTTTTTTTTATATAAAAGGGGTAAAAACTTTATTGAAATTCAGAAAAGAACATTACAAAGCATCAAAGGGCCAAGGCCCTAGTAATCCATAAGAAACAGCCATACAAAGCATGAAACAACATCATCCTTCACCAATACCATTCCCATCCTCAGCAAGAATCTTCTCCAAGTCATATCGGAGCTCATGAGGAACCTGCTCCCATTCATCAATCTTCCAACCATCTAAATTCTCAGAAGCCCACTTAGCCAAACAATCTACTACCCTATTCCACTCCCTTGGAATATGGACAAAAGACACCATCTCCATCAAAGAACTTATCTGCAGAATTTGTTGCACCATCATAGCCAACTGCCAACTAACATCAGAAACCTTCTATGTATTCAGCAAATTAATCAAAACCTGTGAATCAGACTCACATATAACCTTGCGCCATCCCAAAGCATAAGCCCTCTCCAAAGCATAGAGGATCGCCAAACCTTCCATAAGGTTGATAGTTTGCCATCCTTCATAAACAGAGTAGAAAAAAACCACCGATCCTGAAAAATCCTACCAGTCCCACCAATCCCAGCAGGCCCAGGATTGCCCCTTGAAGAACCATCAGTATTGAGCTTCAAAATGCCAGACGGAGGGGGAAGCCATCTTCCCACCCTTTGCACTTTCTTTTTCACTCGCCTTCCTTTCCTGACACAAGCATAAGCTAGAGACAACCCCTGAATACCCAATCTATCCACCAACTCAGCATCTCCTTTCTCCAAAGGGAACACCACATCACACTTAGATTCCACCGTCTCCCGAATCATACTCATAATTTTGTGCCAAACTTGTTGAATCAACAGCTTCTCACCTCGAAATATTCTGTGATTCCGTTCCAACCAAATCTGCCATAGTATGAAGGAAGGCCCAGCATACCACACATCTTGCAAGAAAGAGGCCATAGAAGGAGGTCTACCCAGACTACTCCAAAAATCCACCAGGGATGAAGCATGAACACAAGGGCTTTTCCAAACTTCCCACCAAAAATGCCAAAGCTGCAAAGTCAAGGGACAACGAAAAAACAAGTGAGAGGAGTCCTCCTCTCCACATCCACACATAACACACATAGAAGGACCTTGAAAACCCCGCTTCTGAATATTATCCCAAGTCAAGCACCTATTCCAAGCCAAAGTCCAAATAAAGCAGTTACACTTCGGCCAAGAAAGCTTATTCCACACTTTCTTCCACCAGTGAACCTCCACCCCCTCCAGCTGGTTAGATAACAACACCTGATATCCAGAAGCAACAGTATAGACACCCTTAGGATTAGGAGACCAAGAAAGAACATCCCCTTCCTGGAGGGAGCTACAACGTCTACGAGAAAGCATACTATGAAGCTCAGCACACTCCTCCTCCATACCAACAACAGGCCACTCATCAGGATTCTTCCATCTTGCCACCACCAACTGCCCATGAGAAGAAAAGGACTTGAAGTCACTCACCCTTGACCAACCAAATTCATAGAACCTCTGGCACAGAGTCACCAAATTAGGAAACTGAGAAACAATGGGAGGAAAACCATCCCAAGAATCAGACCAAAAATGAGCTTTTGTCCCTCTTTTACAAATCCAAAATAAACCATCCTTGACCAAAGTAGCCCCTTTCTTGAGCGTACTCCAAATCACTGAGCCTTTCCCCACCAGTGGATACCGAGGAATATCAATTTGAGGGATCCCTGGGAAGTATTTCTGAGTTAATATCCTAGCCCAGATCCCATCCTGCTCCACACACCACCGCCAATACAATTTAGCAGCCAACGCCATCCCTGACAACGATGACTGCCTTAACCTGAGGCCACCAAACTGCTTCGGGCTACAAATAATGTCCCATCTAACAAGGCTCCATTTAGAGGACATTAAGCTACCAGCCCATAAAAACTGTCTTGCTAAGGAATCCAATTCCCTAACAAAACCCAAAGGGGCCACCTGAATCATACATCTATAAATCGGGAGGGCCTGCACCACAGACTTGAGCAACTGAACACGACCTACAAAGGACAACCAGCGATGGGTTCAATGATTAACTTTCACACGAAATTTATCCAGAATATTCTACCAAGACTCCTTGGGAAGTCTTCCAATAGAGATGGGAATACCAAGATAGGTCAAAGGGAGAACCCCAGTCTGAAATCTCAAGATATGAGCAATTTGCCTCTGAATGGAACCTGGAGTATTGAAGAAAAAGATGGAAGACTTATCTTCATTGATCAATTGGCCCAAAGCTAGAAGATAAACATCCAACACCTTGCGCAAATTCAAAGCTTCCCTAATTGTAGCCATACCCATCAAAGCAGTGTCATCAACAAACTACAAGTGAGATTGTGGAGGTAAACCACCTCCCCACCCCCAGCCCTGAATGAAACCTAACTCCACATTCCTTCTTATCAAGCATCCCAGACCCTCAACAAGAAGAAGAAACAAGTAAGGAGAGAGGGGGTCACCCTGCCGCAAACCCCAAGAGGCGCCAAAAAGCTCAGAGTGCTCACCATTTATTAACACAGAGAAGGAGACTGAAGTAACACAACTCATAACCCAATAAATCCACGCATCCCCAAAACCAAAAGCACCAAGAACCTTCTGAAGGAAGGACCATCGAACACGGTCATAAGCCTTAGCCATATCAAGCTTGATGAACATTGCCTTGTCTTTGGAATTAGCTATAGAGTGAATGGTTTCAGTTGCAATAACAACCCCATCCAGAAGCTGACGTCCTGCCACAAAACCACTCTGTTCCTCAGAAATCAGCACTTTAAGCCACTTTTTCAACCTATCAGCAATCAATTTAGAGATAATTTTATAGATCACATTGCACAGAGAGATAGGATGAAATTGACTTAACCTATCCGCCCCATCACACTTTGGGATGAGAGAAAGGAAGGTAGAATTCAAAGCCCGTAACATCTGTTTATTCTTATGAGACTCCTGAAAAATTGCCAACAAGTCCAACTTGATAATCTCCCAGAATTCTTGAAAGAACTCAATCGGGAAACCATCAGGGCTAGGAGCTTTCCCCCTCTTCATTTGAAACATGATCCCCTCTAGCTCCTCAATCGAAATATCACTCATAAGATGCTCATTCATCTCCCTAGAAAGCAAAGAAGGGATACAAGAAAGGACCTGAGCTTCCTCATCAGAACCCCCCTGCGAGTCCTCCCTAAATAAAGAAGCAAAATATTGCATAGCTTCACATGTGATTTCCTGCAAAGAAGAAAGAGTTTCACCCCTATCATTCACCAGAGTAGAAATAGAATTGCCATGTCTCCTGGCTTTCACTGAGTTGAAGAAAAAAGTGGTATTTTTATCCCCTTCCTGAAGCCACTCAATCCGTGCCTTTTGTTTCCAAAAAACTTCCTCTCGTAGCTCACACTCTTCCAATGCTTTCAAAGCCCTAGTCTCTTCCCGAAGCAGGTTCTCAGTCACTCCATCCTCCCTGATCAACCTCATAATACCATCCAACTCAGCTTGGGCAGCAGTCTTAGCATGGAAAATGTTTGCAAAGCACTGCCGATTCCAACGTTTAAGCTGATACTTGACAAATTGAAGTAACTTAGCAAAAGTATACATTGCTGTACCATAAGCAGGTCTACCATACCTCCACCACTCAACAATATAGTCATGGAGAGAGGAGTCACACAACCACATAAGCTGGAACTTGAAAGAAGGAGACTGAGGCACATGAGCTGAAGAAATAGCTAGCTTGATAGGCCAGTGATCTGATCCCCTCCAATCTAAAATTTCAGAGCTAGAAGACCACAACCCACCAACCCAGTAGCAAGAAACCAGAAAGTGGTCAAGTCATTCCGCAATGCAGTTATTCCCAATCCTCCGATTATTCCAAGTAAACTGGCCATTAATGGGCTTGATATCCACCAGATTTAAAGCTGAAATGTTATCCTGAAGTAGCAGTGCAGAAGGCTCAAGCCTCGCAATACCACCCCTTTTCTCAGCCAACTCAGAAATAGCATTGAAGTCTCCAGCCATAATCCACGGATGGAAAGGAACCATGCTTCGGACAAACTGGATATGGGACCACAACAATTGTTTACCCTGAAGTTCAGTAGGTGCATAGATATTGGAGAAGAGAACAGACTCCCCTGTCTCAAAACAAGAAGCAATCATAGAGATAGAAGACTGAAAGGACAACCACCAAAGAGGGCGGAGCTTCTAAGGATTCCATAAACAAGCCACTCCTCCAACAGACCCTTGAGCACCAATACATTGGCACTCTCCACTCCCCCACAACTTAGGCACTAAACCAAACATACACTCCACTGATAACTTAATCTCTTGCAGGAAAAGAACATCAGGAGATTGACTTCTAACCAAATCACGAACAGCTTTTTGTCGAGGGCCACTGTTCAAGCCCCTTACATTCCAGGATAGAACAATCATTTCAAGGGGCTCAAAAAATGAGAATCCAGAGTCTTAACAGACCCTGACTCTACCAAAGTTTCCCCTGTTAATTTAATCTTATCCAAATCTTTTTTTCTACCAAGCTTGGAAGACTTCTCCCCAGCCCCTTTTTTTGGATCCTTTTGATGAAGACCCGAATGAGAAGAAGAAGACTTATTAATCTTCACCCCCTCAGTACCTACATTTGAAACAAGAGGAGATCCATCCTCACCACCCTTCTTCCCTACTATAATAGGAACCGATTCCATCTGGACTTCCATTTGAACGTCTGTGTCCATTTGCAAAGCCCTATTATCCTGCAAAACCTGAGTAGCTTCAGAAAGAAGGCCCTCCTGTCCTGTACCTGAAGCACCCTGATCCATATTCACCAAGCCTGGATTCACTTCCTGCTGGCTCAGATCATCTAAAACTTCAAATCTGTTGAAAGAATCTTCATCCTGCCTTTCCTTCAAAGTCCTTTTTTGACCTCGATTCCTATTTCGAGCCTTGACAGGAATGAAACCATCAGCCCCATCCACATCACCAGGAATGGGTTCCTTCCCCTTTTCAACTCTAGGGGGAATGCGGGGAGGCTGAGAAGGCTGGGAGTCCACAGGCCTAGCCTTAGGGCATCTCCTCTGTAAATGTCCATATTCATGACAGAGACGGCACCGAAAAGGAAGAGTCTCATAGTCCAACTGCTGCACCCAAGAGTAAGGACCCGCACACATATCCACTGAATCTGGCAAGGGTTTACTTAAATCAATCTCAACACATATACGAGCAAAAGTCATCACCTTTTTAACTTGAGTCTGCTGTGAAGCACCAACTGGTTTTCCTAGCATTGAAGCTAACAAGTGTAAAACATCATCCCGCCAACATTCCACAGGAAACCTTGGAAGCCGAACCCACACTGGAACCCGGTTCGGAAGCTCTTCAGCAGGATTGAATCCCGCATGCCAAGGTTTAATGAATAACCCAATCTGATTATGAAAATAGGGGCCTCCTTCAAAGGCCTTATTGTGATCTGCCAAGCAATTGAATGAAACCATGAAAAAGTTATTTGCTAAAAGCATAACCTCCATTTCTCCCTCTGGCATCCAAGTCTGTTGGGCCCATGATTCAAGAAATTGTAAAGAAACCCGCATCCCCATAAACTTGCACAGCAATGCATGCTTCGAATAATAATCAATATCTTCCGCAATCATCTCCAGCGGGATAACCAATTTTGGCCTCTCCTCACAATGTTCAAGACATCCATTGATCTTTGTAATTCGAGTACCACCAGACAAACCCAAACCAACCAACCCTGGATCTGGTGAGAACAAGTTATTATTAAAAACCTTCGAAGCGTGCGAAGGAGAATTTGCACCAACCGCTGCTGAGCGAAAATCCATCTTGGGACTAGCCCCTGAAGACTCCCCGATCGGCATTGAAGCTAAACAAGATCCAAGGCGGGCAAGCAGGCCCCCAAGAAAAAAGAACCACCACTAGGGATTAACCAATCCACCACCCAGTACTGCCTTCGAACTGCAGACCCAAACTAACCAGGCACAAAAACCCCACCCACGGCCTCCAACCAGGCACAAAACCCCCGCACGCTCAAGGAGAAAGAGACACCGATGCCGCTGAAAAAACTTTGCACTAATAAAAAAACACAACCCCAGACCTCCCCAAAACGCATGCACTCCCCACACTTCACACGAATAGGAAAAAACCAGAGGATCGGGCTAGGGCACGAAAGCCCTAGCTCGACATGCAGAGCAAAAAATCAACATCCTCTCTTCATTCAAGATCCACCCAAGGAAAACGACCTTATTGTGCATATTTCTCTTCTTCTATTTGTTGTTCCATTTTATTTTCAGCCTTCTTTTAGAGGCTTGTGAAGTGTTTTGTTGTAGATATCTAAGTGAAGACAATCCTCTCTGCATCACCAAATTTGATAATACAAGGGAAGAGGAGACCCAAAAGACCACATTAGAGAATTCTATATCGCTTGTTTTGAGGTTGCACATAATGACATATCTCATGTGCCTCTTTCTTCACAGTCTTGGAGGTCAAGCTATAGAATGGTTCTCGCATCTACCTATAGGTATCAAATATTTTAATAAGCTTGCAGAAAAATTTGCTGCCTATTTCTCATACAACATAGAACATGAAGTCTCCATGACCAACTTATGTAACAATAAACAGAAAAATAGGGAAACTCTTATCTCCTTCCTTCAAAGATGGAGACACATGGCTAGCAAATTCCCATTCAAAATACCTGAAAAGAAGCTTGTTAGCATATTTGTGCAGAACCTTAACTGAGAATTGGGTTTCCATTTGAAAATACTAAGTGCTACAACCTTTGACGAGATTAACTATAAAGGCATCAAGATCGAAAAAGCCCTCATCGCTAAAGGCGTGGTCAAAATCTTCAAAGACAATAAAGACAATCATCCCCAACAACAATCAAATGATAAGCCCAAATACTGGAACAAAAATAAAAACATGGTCAATGATGGTGTGGTGGATTCCAAACATGTCCAAACACTGCAAACACCCCTAAATCTTTCATCCAAACAAAACCAACCTCAACCTCAGCCTCAACAACAATAACAACAATGACAACAAAACCAAAACCAATAGCATCAACAAGAGCGGTCTCCCCAAAATTACCCTCCAAGGTGTAAGTTCACTCCCTTGGGAGAGCCTATACAGTTGGTTCTAAAGAAACTTGTGCAAAATGGACTTGTCATGCTACCAGACGCTCCCCCATATGGAAAACCTACTTTCAAACCCACATGGTATAAAGACAACAAATATTGTGAATACCATAGGACCAAAGGACACAGAACCATAGCATGCATGAAACTCAAACACATGATCCAAAAACTTATTGATAGAGGTGAAGTCACTTTTGATGCACCTCTGAATCAAAACACCAACAAAGATCTAAACATGTACAAGGAACCATTCCCTAACCATGGTCAAGGTCAAAATCCTGACAAAGGTAAAGGTATTAACAAAGCCTCAACTTCCTACGACTCTATTGTAGGTCATTTTGAAGAAAGTAGTGTGTCTACCCTCACTATCAAAGGTAAATCTATGGATTGCATCGTCACAACTCGTCGTGGTCGTGTTACCCTTCATGGGCCTACACCAAGTCTCCCAACTCAATCTGATTACAATCTTCTCTAACTTCTATGGAAAACCCCTGCACAGATCTCTATTTTGGACCTTCTACGGTCATCACCCGCACTTAAAGTTGTGCTAGAAAAAGCCCTACAAGAGTCTTCTATTCCTAATAACATAGCGGTCATAGATTTTCAATCTATACTAGGTAACGTTGCCTCACCTTACAATATGGTTTTTTCTGAAAAGGACCTCCCATATCATCCATAAACGAAAAATCAAATGCATATTTATAGATGCTGGTGCTGGTCTCAATATATGTTATCTCAACTTACTTAAACAATTGGGATACTTTGACGATCATGTCAACATTGATCAAATAATTACAATCAAGGGGTATGATGATGCTGAGTGCTATTCATAAGGTGTTATCCACTTGCCTATACAAGTAGGCCCCATCATGCTTGAAACTAGGTGCCAAGTCCTCAACATTGAGCTACCTTATAACATTATCTTAGGATGCCCATGCATCCATGCCATGAAATTTGTTCCCTCCACATACCATCAGTCTCTCAAGTTCCCATTTAATGGTGCAGAAATCACTATCCCAGGAGACCCTAATCCATTTTAATTCTGTCGTAAGTTGCAAGGCAGTTATAAGAATAGTAACCAAGTGCCAAATAATGACAAAGCACATGACTCCCCATTGTATGTCGACTCTGAAAATCTGAAAAAAAATCCTCTGAAGTTAAACCCAATCCTAATCATATTCCCAAAATCACAACTCACATCCATGATATAGGCTTTGGTGAATATGATATCTCAAAATCTTGTTGTGTAGGGAAGATGCCCTTATCCCCTAAATCCTATGGCCAACCACCCATAGCCAAAGCAACTAAGAAAGTAGCTATCCCTCCTCCAACATCCTTAACCCAATTCCAAGAAGGAAAATTATTGGCAGAGGAAACTATTGAAGACATCTCATCTTGGCTCTACAAAGAGAAAGAACCAGTCAGCTAAACAATATGGCAATGGCCTAATAATTGTGAAGAACATGGGCTACAAAGGCAAAGGTGGCCTTGGGAAGGATAACCAAGGTGACATAGAACCCATTATTGTGAAGAAGAAGCTAGACAAGAAGGGGCTAGGATATGGTAGGAAGGTACCACGTGCCTTGGACATCGAGTGTATTCTCGACGAGGTAGCACAAACTTCTCTCATAGATTTGACATCTAAAGAAGATATCATCAATGACTTTACCTCCATATGACTAACCTATTCACTAAATCCTCTATATGTATGCTATCATCCATCTCCTTAACATCAATGACTAACACCTAGATTGTAATATTTGCCTACCCTGAACTTATCGATTGGGACCAACAAGGGTCCCCCATTCTAGATGTTTTTCAGAATGACAAAGCTATTTTTCAGAATGACAAAGTAAAAATAAAGAAAGATCTCTAGGTGAAAACCACCATGTGGAACCTCCTGATCAGAAAATAGTAAAAATAAAGGATGTGTCCAAAGGTAAAAACCCAATTGTGGCACCTAAGGATGGAAGATTTGACCTTCCCCTACCATTTAAGTATCAAGAGAAATTGACTCTCCTAGTGGAAGATTCTACAAAGATAAATCTTGGCACAAAGCAAAATTCTAAAATCACATTCCTTGGAGCATCATTATTAGAACAAGAGCAAAAGAATCTTACCAACTTCTTCTTATAGAGAACCATCAACTTTGCATGGACCTATGTTGATATGCCAGGGCTATTCGACCATTCATTAGTAGTTCACTATGTCACAGTTGATCCAAAAGCTAAACTAGTCAAACATAAGCTAAGAAAGATCCACCCATAGATTTCTCTCTTGGTGAAAGTTGAAATATAGAAATTGTTAGATGTATAATTTATCAAGCCTATTGATTATCCAGAATGGGTCTCAACATTATACCTGTGGCTAAACCTAATGGGGGCATCCACATGTGTTCCAACTTCAAAGATCTCAACAAAGCATGTTTGAAAGATGACTTTCCATTACCAAACATTGATCTCATAGTAGACTTGACTGTTGGTCATGAAATGCTTTCTCTAATGGATGGATTTTCCGGCTATAATAAGATAATGATAGCGGAAGAAGATCAACATAAAACAACTTTCACTTGTCCTTGGGGTACCTATTATTGGTGTGTCATGCCCTTTGGTCTTAAAAACACAGGTGCAACTTATCAAAGAGTAATGACAGTGATATTCCACGATCTCTTTCATCACATCATGGAGGGCTATGTTGATGATATACTAGCAAAGTCTTCTAGGGCCGATCACATACAGGTTCTAAGCCAAATCTTTGACAGACTAGAAAAATACCAAGTAAGACTCATTCCAAAGAAGTGTGTCTTCAAGGTAACCTCAAGAAAACTGTTGGGATACATCGTATCTCATAGAGGCATTGAAGTAGATGTAGAAAAAGTCAAGGCTATAGTGGAGATGCCTCCACCAAAGAATCTAAAATCATTAAGGAGCTTTCAAGGAAGGTTACAATCCATTAGACGGTTTATCTCATAGCTAGTAGATAAATGTCAACCATTTCAACACTTGCTCCAAAAGGATGTCTCATTTCAATGGGATGATAAGTATCAAGTAGCATTTGATCAGCTCAAAGAATATCTAGCTACACCTCCTATCTTTGTACCACTAGTCACTGATAGGCCTTTGATCTTATATATCTCAACTACAACTACAGCCCTAGGAGCTCTTCTAGCATAACATGATGAGTCAAGAAAAGAGCATGCAATCTATTATATCAATTGAACCTTGGTGGGTTATGAACTCAATTATTCACCCAGGTGAAGCGCTTGTTTAGCCTTAGTGTTCACTTCCCAAAACTTGCGGCATTACATGCTAAACCAACACACAAATCTAATAGCCAAAATTGATCCATTAAAGTATCTACTAGCAAAAGTATCTCTCACAAGAAGACTAGCTAAATGGGTCATGATCCTTAGTGAGTTTGACATTGAGTATGTGGATCGTAAAGCAATCAAGGGGCAAGCCCTAGCAAATCAACTAGCAGAAGCACCTATGACAGATGTACATCCTATGGTATCTAACTTTCTGGATGAAAATGTCTTCAATCTTTCTACCTCAATAATGTGGAAATTGTATTTTGATGGTTCCTATAGACAACATGGATTAGGGGCCAGCATCCTTTTTATCACACCACAAAATGACTATATCCCAGAGTCATATCAGCTTGCATTTCCTTGCACCAACAACATCACCGAGTATGAAGCACTCCTCATAGGTCTCCATACAACAGTCCAATGGGAAATCAAAGAACTACAAGTATATGGAGACTCACAACTAGTCATTCGACAAGTCACTAATGAGTACCAAACACAAGATGAAAAGTCGGTCCCTTACAAGCAACTAGTGGATGCTTATAAACCACACTTTTCTAGCATCACTTTTGAGTAAATTACAAGAGAGCATAACAAAGCTATAGATTGTATGGCTTCTATGGGATCACTTATAGACATGCTTGCAAACACACATAAATGTGAATTTTTGATCAAGCAATTGTTGATACCAGTCGATGTTCCAACTACTGAAATCATCTGTGAACTTGTTGGTCCCAATTCCCCATGGTATGAAGATATCTATGACTACCTTAAACATGGTACCTTTCCCTTTAAGCTATCTACAACCCAATGCAAAACCTTTATTCGTCGATCCTCTTGTTACACCATTCTGGGTGATACACTATATCACCAGAGTCTTGATGGTATCCTCTTATGATGTCTTAACATGGAACAAGTTGATGTTACCCTACGAGACATACATGAAGGTGTCTATGGCGTACATTCTAATGGTCCTAATCTCACTATGAAGATACTCTGCATAGGGTATTATTGGCCTAAAATAGAACAAGATTCTTTATAGTTTGCTAAGAAGTGTCTACAATGTCAGTAGGATGGTGATTTGATTCACGCACCAGCTCATGAACTACAACCTATGACAACTCCATGACCTTTTTCACAATGGGGTCTCAACCTCATAGGACAAATCCATCCAACCTAATCCAATGGCCATAAATTTATCATTACCACCACTAAGTACTTCACGAAGTGGGTAGAAATCATTCCCTTGACTTATCTTACCAGCAAGTAAATAGCCAAGTTTATCCTTAACTACCTCATTTGCCGGTACAGTATCCCCCAAGCTATTGTCACTGATAATGGGAGACCATTCAAGAATCAAGATGTCCATGCCTTATGCACCTAATACAATATCCAACATTAATTTTCCACACCCTACTATCTACAGAGTAATGGCCAAGCTAAGGCTTCCAACAAAACCATTCTCAAAATCTTTAAGAAAACGGTCAATGAGGCTAGTCGTGATTGGCACATGCAACTTAATCCTACCTTATGGGCCTATCGCACTAGTATCATAACACCAAATGGTGTGGCACTCTATGCCTTGGTCTATGGCTTTGAAGCCATTCTACCTATAGAGGACCAGATCCCATCCCTCAGAGTATCTATGCAGTACTTGATTGATGGAGTGGAGTATCGCACTTCCAGATTAGCTAAGCTAGAACTACTAGATGAGAGATGCTTTGTTGTGCTTAATCATCTTCACATCTATCAAAACTGCCACCGGTACAACTATAAAAAGAAGATCAAAGAAAGATGGTTTCATGTTGGTGATCTTGTCTTAAAGGAAAATCAGAGAAATCAAGCATATCGAGAAAAGAAGGGCAAGTTTGAGCCTAATTGGTTAGGACCCCTTGTTATCATAGTAGCATATGGATCAGAAGCTTATACTTTAGTAATACCTGAAGGCATTCCTCTTGATGAGCAACTCAATAGTGTTCATCTCAAGAAGTTCTTTGCCTGATCCTCAGAGTATCCATGTCAAAAAAAAACAAGAAAAACAAAAATAAAAATAAAAAAATAATCCATCCTTTGGTAAAAACCTGGTAAACAGGCACCTTAGATAAGTACCATGTAGTGAAAACCTAGCAAACAGGTGCTATGTGTAGAGTCAACATCCATCATCTATTGGGTCTTGTTCATCCCATGTCCATTTCATAATACACTTCATCCATCCATCCATAATAAAACCGTTGACCTTTTTTGCATTTCCATTTATCTAGAATAGCTTGGAAATTTGTCAATGTTCGTCAGCTTATCCTATGTCAAGTTATCCATGTCAATGCTGAAGTTATCCATGTCAATGTTGAAGTTATCCATGTCAATCTTCAGCTTATCCTATGTCAAGTTATCCATGTCTATCATCAAGTTATCTATGTCTTGTCATCATCGTTAAGCTATGGCAAGTTATCCATGTCAACCGTCAACATTATCCTATGTCAAGTTATCCATGTCATTGTCATCTTATCCTATGTCAGTCATCCATAATAACACTTCTACCAGAATGGGGGCAACTCTTTCCTTAACCTAGGTCTAGGAGTAGATCCTAGTTCACGGTTCATCAACCATCACAAACAAAAAAAAACACATCAACCTTCAAACAAAAACAAAAACAAAAACACATCAACTAATCATTCATATCAATTGTCTTATATAGATTGTCACACTCTCGAAACTAGACTTGGCATCTTATACGAGGTGTTTCATTTATGAAACCAGACACTTCATCCAATCCTACATCATCAAACAAGCAAGAACTACATATCACTTTCTCAATCTTAAAGTACCTTGATCCCATGGATATGGGTATGTAGGTAGTCTAGAATACGAAGGAAGTATCTAGTACTTAGGTACATAAGATATCATCATTTCATCTACCTAAGATCAAATACCTTGACCCACTCATCACTCTACCCATAACTACATATTATCATTTTCATCTTTCATCGTAATGTGCCTTGATCCCATGGATACAGGGTAGGTAGGCAGTCTGGAATATGAAGGACATATCCAGTACTCAGGCACATACAATTCATCATTCTTCATCCATATCAATCCATTGACATTCCATCTCTCTAGTCTTCCATTTATCAAAATCCATCCTACCACCCCAACTTGACTAACTCAAGTAGCAAAATAACAAACAATGTATCCTTTCAAAGTAAAAGTCCTTAAACAACCTGAAGCAAAAACACCTACTCACAAAGCCATATGTTGTCCTACATATCGATTGCCAACATCTACTACGTCAAAAAATTGTCTTATACAGAATGTTCCATTGTTGAAACTAGACCAGGTGTCTTATACGACATGTTTCATTTCCTGAAACTAGACATTATCCTATCAACAAATCAACACCCTTTAATGGATATATCATTCCAACAATAAGGCTGTTATCTATCCTATCAACCCATGTCAATCCAATATATCTTGAGCAACCTCTTTAGAAAGAGAATATGTTGGTTGTATGTTTACTTTGTAAGTCAGTCAATTTTGCTTTTTGGTTTATCTTTTTGTCCCTTTTTTATTACTTATTCAAGACTACCTTGATTTATCTATATCTTGGTATGATGCGATGTAGTACGGATTGGGGGCATAGTCATTGCTTCTTATGTGTCGTGTTTGAGGAATGATCTTTAATATCTTTTCTTAGCAGCATATCTATCTTGTGTGTGTGTTACAACCTAGCATCTTACATATTAATATTCTTCTTGCATTTATGTATTGAAGTTTATTTTATATTCAAGAATATGGCTCATTCACATTTCCAAACAAGGTTATATTATGTGTAAAGGATCTAAGTTCAAACCGCTTTCTTGCAAAGTCAACATCCTCGCACTAGGATATCACAGCCCCTTGGTCTTTTATACCCTGGTGGCAAACCATCCATGTGCTATATCAAAAATGAGGATTGCTCTTTATAAACATTTGTGAAACCATTGCAACAAGCTAATCCATTTAACCATCCATTTATCCAAATCATCACATAGACTTTCAAGATAAGATCGATCAATTGTCTTTCTATCATGTTCTATTATGTCTCCACTTTTCTTCTATCCAAACTCATCTTTATCAAACACAATCTTCTAGTCAAGCGTCAATCCAGTTCTTCTGTCACTTCACTGTCTTTCCTCTCGAGGGGGCATCCTACGCTAGCTACACTAGGGCATCAAAATTGTATCATGTCTTCAACAATAATGTAGACACCCAAAAATGACCATGTCATCGCATCACTTGCATTTCATCAAATCTCCTACATTTCAACATTAATTAAATAATCTAATTATTTAATTAATTTCATCAAAATCATCAAATTCTTCCAAATCTCCTAAATTCAACATTGATTGAATAAATTCTATTTATTTAATTAATTTCATCAAAATCAACTTTATTCTTCTAAATTAAATAATTTCTAAATTATTTAATTAATCAACCATTCTTCCAAATTTAAAAATAAATCATTCAAATTTATCTAAATTGAATATATTTTCTAAAAATAAAATAAAATCAATATTTTATTTATCTTTCATCATGCAAAATAAATTAAATCAATTTATCTGTTAAATTTATTTAAATCTTCAAATCTATTCTACGTCTTCCATCATGCACAATCAATTAAATAAATTTATTTATTTAATTTTATTTTTTATCTTCCAATTCCTTTAAAAACAAATCTTGTTCATCATGCACACAATATTTAATTATTTATTATTTAATTTTAATCAAATAATGCAAAAAAGCAAATCTAAAGTTGAGTTAATTGACTTAATCATTATTGTTTTTATCACCAACTCATAAATTAGAAAAAGCATTTCTATTTTTATGAAATCTAAAAATATGTCTATTCCATGTCCTTTAGCCAAATCAATCAGTTAACTCAAACAAAAATATATTTTTGTGTAACACATGTCAGGTGCACATTCATCATGAATTTTAGATTTATCTCATCCATTGATTCCATTGAATTATCTAGACCGTTGATCGATCTTTATTGAAACCTATATAAACCCCCCTCATCTCATAACAAATCCTCTTTGATCATTTATTCTCAGGCATTCTTATAGTGCATTGAGCATTCATTGCATCGTTGAGCACACTTCTACCTTTTAAGCACAAACACAATTTACATCCGCTTGTTGTAAACATGGCTTCGCAATTTATGAAGCAATCCACATTCGACCAAGATAACAACACAATCTAGGTGAAATCTTTCATTGTTGTTGCATTATTCATTGATTATTTGGTTGTTTGCTTAGATCATTATCTTGATGTTATAGGATTGAGTTGTTGATTATTTCATTGTTTTGATTATCAATTGATCTCGATTTTATTCCTATACACAGATCTTCTTCAATTGCACCACTTCTTCATCCCAACTAACCTTAGCATCACTCAAAACTAGTATATGCTCATTAACCTGGGACACCAACTCTTCTACTTTCTTCACAGTAGAAGGGGCCTTAGTGATTTGCCTTGTCTTATCTATAGTTGCTACTAGCTTGGTTAGGGATGCAATCTTCAAGCTTGCTATTTCCCAGAGATGGCTCATTCTATGCTTTATAACCTCCCTTTGGGTCTGCAACTCATGTATAATAGAATGAATGGTCTCAACTTGTGCCCTCTAATTGCCAATAGCATCCTTTACCAGATCATAATTTCTGGAGATCTTCATTATTTGAGCTTCCCATCCATATTAGGCCATGTAAGACAAAATTGATATAATTCACTAGCTTCTTTAACTGCTATTTGTGCATATTCTATGCTCTTATCTAACAAAATTTTATCTTGAGCAAATTTGTCATTTAGCTCCACTAACCTTTTGTCATCAATCTATGCCCTTACCTTCTTCTCTGTTGCCTTTTCCAGGGACTCAAAATGAGAATTGATTGATTCCATTAACTTTTTCATTTGTGCAACAGGGGCCAATGATGTATCTCTCCTTATTCTAGGCATTAATTTTTCAAAAATTGTTGATGCATCTTCTATCAGCTTGTTGTCCTCCATATGAGATTTCAATATCTCTTCTTGTGTTGTATCTTGAAAGATTGTCCCAAGTCTTAGTTTCTAAAATGGGAACATTGTAGCAAGGTTAATAGGTCCTTGCAATATCAACTTCACACCATGAAGGGCTTCAACACAATATCAACTTGTTCTTGACATACAAAATAAAGGAGGACTCTAGGACACCTATTCCAAGATGTCTAACTCCATCTAACATTCCTTCAACTCCTCTACTCAGACCTGCAGGACAACAGTCTTCATTCTACCTTTAAGATAGTCACAACATCCACCTTGGGATGATCTCCTTCTATACAAACTCTCTCATTGCAACCTATCAAACCAAATCATGCATTCACCCTAATGCCTCCATTGGCAAGCAATAACATGACAAGCAAATCTCTTACCTTCTTGACAGTGACTGTCTCCAATGAGGACTGTTAGAGACAGCACAAGGCATAGAGGACTATTTTCTCCAAGAAATCTCCTTCTACTCCTTACCACAGGATCATTGCTAGATCATGACCTCTTTGTATTGATCACAAGGCATAGCATTTTCTGATTGACCACTGTTTACAGTCAAGGATGATCACCAAGCTGCTACTGTCCTTCACCATGTCTCAACACATGACATTTACAGAGTCCTTTACATGGAATCCTCAACACCAACCATCCTCCTTCCTCCAAATCCTTTACAAGACATTGCATTACCTAACATACAACCCATTCCATTGAATAGGACAGACAAAGGTCAATGGAATGGGCAAAAATCCATCAGGTACTCAGAAGAAACCCTAGATTAGGTTTTAGGACAGTCGGTAGTAAATTAACAATTTCTTCCTCTTAATGTAGTGTCAAACATCCAAACAACTTGTAAGGGATAGATAACTCTCCCTACTTCAACCATCACTAGCACCATCCACTTCTAGGCTGTACAGGTACGGGATAATGCAGAAAATAGTGTATTTTGAAAGAAACAGCAGAGTTTAAGATAGTCTATAGTAGAACAGCGATTTTTTCCACCTAGAACATTGTCAAGACTCCAAATAAGATCCAAAGCCAAGATATTTCAATCCTCTAACATTCCATTGGGCTCTTGTGCTATGAAAAATCTGTACAAGCACGGGTACGACAGAAAAATAGTAACAAAACACAAAAAATTAGGAAAAAGCAGAAAAAAATAGTGATCTTTGTTATTTTCTTGTAATCCACCGAATCTCTCCTTCCAATAATGCTTTTCAGGCTTCCAATAAACCTCCATATTTGCATGAAGTGGTTGGGGGTTGATGCAACTGCCCCAACCATTGGGCTTCTTTAAGATTTGTAACTGCAGTCTTTGAAACTGTTTTAGAAACTGTCCACTGACTATTTTTTTGTCTAATCTTGCTTTTTTTTTTTAACATTTGGAGAATCTATAACAAGGTGTTAACATCCTTCCTACCTTTGACATGCTTCTAACCATCATGATTGCCTCCTACACACATTAGGAGGGCTACAAACCTATAAGACTGCTTATACAATATGACTGTCCTACCTAGGACTTACAACATAATAATAGATTCATAGTCATTTGGACATAGTCCAATTACAACATGGCTTTAAGCCTTATTACAACATGGAATATGGTCTCTAAGACCTTACTAAACCAAACAAAACAATTTGAAGATTAACCAAAACTTAGATATCTTGGTGCTCCTACACCATACTCCCCAGCATAATGAAAACTCTTGTCCCAAGAGTTAGGGGATCTACTCCATCCATTCTTCCATCTTGGTGGAATGTTCCTCTGACTGGGAAACATGAACTCTCCAAGAGTAATCTTCCTCCTTTTCCAACCTGCATGGCTCCTGTAAATAGTGTTAGAACCATAAAACTTGTTTTGGTGTCCTTGTCTAGGACCTTTCTGCTACAATGCTTCAGCTCTTCTCAACTGGAGGTTCTGATTCATTCCTCCCTGGACTCTCTTCTATTTGCCTTCCTTCTTTTACCTCTTGATAGGGCAATAAATGTCTCCAATCTTGACATAACTCAAGTCCCAAGCTTGCTGCTCTCTAGGACTGTCATCCACCTTCTTCTGTTGCAACTACTTCGGCTGCTTCCCATCATCCTTAACCTGCACATTCAATTGTAGTTTCTCTCCAAAACAAATAGTGATATGTTCCTTCTTCTCTTCACAAGGTAAAGGCATCAGTTTGAACTTCTTACCATCTTTGTGTACCACATAGTTATTAGTATAACCATCATGAATTGTCCTTCTCAAATGCTGCCATGGTCTACCCAAAATTATATGCCCACATGTCATTGGAATAACATCACACAAAACATAGTCCTGATATGGACCAGTTGTAAAATCAACATATGCCTTCTTGGTAACCATTACCTGCTACTCTTGACTCACCCAAGTGACATTGTAAGGACTAGGATGATCAAATGTTTTCAATCCCAACTTATTCACCATTTCCCAAGAAACTAGATTATCATGAGAACCTAAGTCTACAATCAACTTGCATATATTTCCATGGCTTAAACAATTAGTTTTGAAAATAGATACCTGTGGTACTAGCTACATTTTACCTTTCTCCACCATAAGCATTTCTCCAACCATCATTGGAGAGGCTGACGACATTTCTGGTTCTTCTGGCTTCTCCTCCTCTTGTGCCAAGTGAACTCTTCTATCCTTGGTCTTGTCAACACCATCCTTCTTAGGACAGTTGAAAGATGTGTGTCCCACCTCATTGCAGTGATAACATCTACCTATGAACACTCCTCTACCTCATCCAAATCTACCTCCACCTCTATATCCACCTCTTTGATCTACAGAAAACTCCTTACCTTTCTCATTGTTGTTCTAAACTTCATTAGTAGGTTTGCCCCTACCTCTGTTTCCTCTTCCACTACCTTGTCTTTCTTGCTTCCTCTTCACCCTTTCTTCAGCCCTGATGGCCAACTGAAAACACTCTCCAAGTGATTTTGGTACTGCCAAACAAATCTCATCTTGCAAGTTATACCTAAGCCCATTAAGGTACCTTGCCACCTTCTCTTCTTCATCTTCTAATCCTCCTTTGATACTAAGCCTATGAAATTGCTCAGTATAGGACATAACATCCATGTCCTTGTGCTTCAGATTCTGCCTCATCCTCTTTGTCTGAATGGAGTAATTAGATGGAAGGAACTGATCCTTCATCATATCCTTCATCCTACCCCAAGAAGTGATTCTTGATGCACCTCTAGCCATTCTTTCTGTCTGCACACTACTCCACCATGTAAGTGTTGTTCCTCTCAGTTTTGTTTTTGCAAACTTGATCTTCTTCTCATCACTCATCTCCTCATACTCAAAAAAAAATTTCCAGGGCATCTATCAACCCTAATACCTCTTCACTATCCATCTTTCCCTAATAGATAGGTAACTCTATGTTTGCCTTTGTTCCACTTCCTTGGACTGCCTTCAGTAATCTCACAAACTTCTTCTCTTCAGCATCCAACTTATCCTCAAGAGGATTCTCATCTACCTCCTCATCTCCTTCTAAACCATCTTGTTCATCCTTTCTAGGATTCTTCTCCAATGCTTCCAATCTAGCCAAGATTGATGCATTCTCCCTTCTTACTTGCCTCAACTCTCTTTCCCTTTCAGCATCTCGTTCTCTTCTGTCCCTCAATTCTTTTTCTATAGCCTCTAAGGCTTCTCTCAACTCATTGTTCTCTCTAGCCATCTAATTCTTAGGAGGCATCCTTGCAACTCTCACAAACTCTTACTATTTCACAAGATCCTTTACTCCCTTAAGGACCTACAAGTGGCTCTGATACCACAAATGATGTAGAGCATCTAGGACAGCAGAAGCATGTTCATAACTTCACATGCAATAACTCTTCAAGTTCACTGTCTTCTATGACAGAGGTCAAAATTCACACCATGAAGGGATTCAACACAATATCAACTTGTTCTTGACATACAAAATAAGGGAGGACTCCAAGACACCTATTCCAAGATGTCTAACTCCATCTAACATTCCTTCAACTCCTCTATGCAAACCTGTAGGATAGCAGTCTTCATTCTACCTTTCTAAGATAGTCACAATGTCCACCTTGGGATGATCTCCTTCTACACAAACTCTCTCATTGCAACCTATCAAACCAAATCATGCATTCACCCTAATGCCTCCATTGGCAAGCAATAACATGACAAGCAAATCTCTTACCTTCTTGACAATGACTGTCTCCAATGAGGACTGTTAGAGATAACACAAGGCATAGAGGACTATTTTCTCCAAGAAATCTCATTCTACTCCTTACCACAGGATCATTACTAGATCAGGAGCTCTTTGTATTGATCACAAGGCATAGCATTTTCTGATTGACCACTGTTTACAGTCAAGGATGATCACCAAGCTGTTGTTGTTCTTCACCAAGTCTCAACACATGACATTTGCAGAGTCCTTTACATGGAATCCTCAACACCAACCATCCTCCTACCTCCAAATCCTTTACAAGGCATTGCATTACCTAACATACAACCCATTCCATTGAGTGGGACAGACAAAGGTCAATGGAATGGGCAAAAATCCATCAGGTACTCAGAAGAAACCCTAGATTAGGTTTTAGGACAGTCAGTAGTAAATTAACAATTTCTTCCTACTAATGCAGTGTCAAACCTCCAAACAACTTGTAAGGGATAGATAACTCTCCCTACTAATCAACCATCACCAATACCATCCACTTCCAGGCTGTACAGGTATGGGATAATGCAGAAAATAGTGTATTTTGAAAGAAACAACAGAGTTTAAGACACTCTGTAGTAGAACAATGATTTCTTCCACCTAGAACATTATCAAGACTCCAAATAAGATCCAAAGCCAAGCTATTTCAATCCTCTAACATTCCATTGGGTTCTTGTGCTATGACAAATCCATACAAGCCCGGGTACGATAGAAAAATAGTAACAAAACATAGAAAATCAAGAAAAAGAAGAAAAAAATAGTGATCTTTGTTACTTTCTTGTAATCCACCGAATCTCTCCTTCCAATAATGCTTTTTAGGCTTCAAATAAACATCCATATTTGCATGAAGTGGTTGGGGGTTGATGCAACTGCCCCAACCATCAGGCTTCTTCAAGATTTGTAACTGCAGTCTTTGAAACTGTTTTAGAAACTGTCCACCGACTATTTTTTTGTCTAATATTGCCTTTTTTTTAACATTTGGAGAATCTATGACAAGGTGTTAACATCCTTCCTACCTTTGACATGCTTCTAACCATCATGATTGCCTCCTACACACATTAGGAGGGCTACAAACCTATAAGACTGCCTATACAAAATGACTGTCCTACCTAGGACTTACAACATCACAATAGATTCATAGTCATTTGGACATAGTCCAATTACAACATGGCTTTATGATGCAGAGGAAAAGAACAAGAACTCAGTCTCTCAATCTCATTCCTTCATAGACTGATCTTAAAGTGCAATTATGGCACTCATACTATAACTAACCAACAAAAACTTGTTCAATACATAACCCAAACAAGGTCTCTGACCCAATAACTTTATTGTACACCTTCAAAGACAGTGAGCAGAAAATTATCTTCTGACTGTCCTATGACAGTACCTTGACAGGCTTGTTCCTAGTAGCCCTACCATTAAGGACTTTCAAACACAACTCCCCCCCAGAATCCTTCTCAAGACTGTGCAGGCATATTTGGACACTCTTTAATAAGTTTAAACACATATCACAAATCCAACATGGAGTGCTTTAGGAAGTATTACTAAACTAAATACTATCACCGAACCAATTAGGCCTAAATAGGCTTCCAAACTGTCACTCTTGGGTCATATTTGGTGTTCTTCCAACACATGAATCCTGCAATCCTTATAATGGATTAAAAAGCATTTAAAACATCTAGTTTAACCCCCTCCCAGGGTTTCCAACCACCATTAAGACACATTATAGCTTCAAACTCAGTCATGACAGTCCTAACTCTGACTATTACCCTCAGTCCTGACAGAACAGACTTATTAGAAGATATGATCCTTCATTGTTTTGCCAAATAAAGCTTGGAGTTCATGCAAATATTTCACTTTCCACCCTTTCCAACAAAAGCCATCATGGGAAATGTTAGATCCACACTAAACATACCAAAATCACAAGTTTCCTACCCTTACCAGTCTAAAATAAAGACATGATAGTCCTAGAACCTTTATCAACTTTGAAATAAACCTTGACATCAGGTGTAAACACTAGTCATAGATAGGATATGATTTGTTCACATTATTTTATCCATGCATGGACTTATCACCATATGAAATATCCAAAAAAACTTCAATAAACTGCACACTGTTTACCCTAGATCAGGGTTTCTTGACAGTTTCACAAAAAAATGTAATATCTTTCTCCTATCACAACAAAAATGTGTGGGACAAGAAGAAAATGGAAGGTGATTGAATGTACTTTCATTGGAAATCAAAAATAAGTATCCTCCTACCCGTACTGGGTTGTACCATGCAAGAATATAGTGATTTTCTATAGGAAAACACAGAAAATAGTGTCTTTTGACATTCCATTCACAAATCTCCCATCACCTCTGAGTTTCTAAAGGTTACAAGGCCTTTTTTAAAGGCATAACAACTTGTCTTTTCAGTTACCACTTCCTTCCAACGAATTGGAACAAGGTGACCCTTCACCTTCCTCATTTTACAACTTTAGGAAAGACAACTTTGCCTATTTTGCAAATGGAGATAACATTTGAACATTTAACACTCCTAATGACATAACAATGACTTGTTTAACCTTATACAATGTTGAAACATTACAATTTAATCAAAATCAAAAATTTGTCTAGGACAACTTTGATTTGCCAAGGTGCTCCTGCACCATACTCCTCAGCATGAAGAAAACTCTTGTCCCAAGAGTTGTGTGGTCTGCTTCAAACGACTTTTACCTCTTTATGTCTTCAACCCTAACTTGATGCCTCCTCTACTTCCTCTTTACCTTCCAACTGTGACTCCTATTAATGGAGTTTGACTGGCTGCCTCCAAGGTGCATCTCTATCATCAGAAGTCCACTCCTTCCTAGTACAACAACACTCCTATCGCTCACCTGGGAGTCCTCTCTTGCCTCTCTCCCTAAGACTTTTGGCAACAACCAATGGACCATCTCCTCTGGCCCTCTTGACAGACCTTCCTGTCTACCTACTGCAGTGAGTGAACTTGCACCTACAACCATAAAACTTCACAACAAGAATTAGGTAGCAAAAAACCAATGCTTACCCCAAAATCCTGGTGTAGATTTCCTCCTTCAACGCTCTATCTACACGCTTAGAATCTTCTGAGCTCTGATACCAAAATGATGCAGAGGAAAAGAACAAGAACTCAGTCTCTTAATCTCATTACTTCATAGACTAATCTTAAAGTGCAATTATGGCACTCATACTATAACTAACCAACAAAAACTTGTTCAATACATAACCCAAACAAGGTCTCTGACCCAATAACTTCATTCTACACCTCCAAAGATAGTGAGCAGCAAATTATCTTCTAACTATCCTATGATAGTGCCTTGACAGGCTTGTTCCTAGTAGCCCTACCATTAAGGACTTTCAAACACAACTCCTCCCCCAAAATCCTTCTCAAGACTATGTAGGCATATTTGGACACCCTTTAATAAGTTTTAACACATATCACAAATCCAACATGGAGTGCTTTAGGAATTATTACTAAACTAAAGACTGTCACTGAACCAATTAGGCCTAAATAGGCTTCCAAACTGTCACTCTTGGGTCATATTTGGTGTTCTTCCAACACATGAATCCTGTAATCCTTATAATGGATTAAAAAGCATTTAAAACATCTGGTTTAACCCCCTCCTAGCATTTCCAACCACCATTAAGACACATTACAGCTTCAAACTCAGTCATGATAGTCCTAACTCTGACTGTTACCCTCAGTCCTGACAGAATAGACTTATTAGAAGATATGATCCTTCATTATTTTGCCATATAAAGCTTGGAGTTCATGTAAATATTTCACTTTCCACCCTTTCCAACAAAATCCATCATGGGAAATGTTAGATCCACACCAAACATACCAAAATCACAAGTTTCCTGCCCTTACTAGTCTGAAATAAAGACAGGACAGTCCTAGAACCTTTATCAACTTTGAAATAAACCTTGACATCAGGTGTAAACACTAGTCATAGACAGGATATGATTTGTTCACATCATTTTATCCATGCATGGACTTATCACCATATGAAATATCCAAAAAAACTTCAATAAACTGCACACTGTTTACCCTAGATCAGGGTTTCTTGATAGTTTCACAAAAAATGTAATATCTTTCTCCTATCACAACAAAAATGCATGGAACAAGAAGAAAATGGAAGGTGATTGAATGTAATTTCATTGGAAATCAAAAATAAGTATCCTCCTACCCGTACTGGGCCGTACCATGCAAGAATACAGTGATTTTCTATAGGAAAACACAGAAAACAGTGTCTTTTGACATTCCATTCACAAATCTCCCATCACCTCCGAGTTTCTAAAGGTTACAAGGCCTTTTTTAAGGCATAACAACTTGTCTTTTTAGTTACCACTTCCTTCCAATGAATTGGAACAAGGTGACCCTTCACCTTCCTCATTTTATAACTTTAGGAAAGACAAATTTGCCTATTTTGCAAATGGAGATAACATTTGAACATTTAACACTCCTAATGACATAACAATGACTTGTTTAACCTTATACAATGTTGAAGCATTGCAATTTAATAAAAATCAAAAATTTGTCTAGGACAACTTTGATTTGCCAAGGTGCTCCAAGACCTTACTAAACCAAACAAAATAATTTGAAGATTAACCAAAACTTAGATATCTTGGTGCTCTTGCACCATTTTCTTCAGGTGTTGCCTTTTCTTCCTCAGACTTATTTTCTCCCTCACTCTTCTTTCATCTCTTCAACTTGCTCAAAGTTTACCAGAGGAGGTGTTCCACCTTGATCCGTACTCTGTTCTGTATTCACTTCTTCTTCATTTCCTATGCCCACCAGAGGAGTAACTGTACTTTGTTCCATATTTATCTCTGAAACTATATTATCAGCATCATCATTTTGTTCATCTTCATTAGTGTCAGCAATGGTTGGGATTTGCAACTCATGTATTTTCTTCTCTTGTGATGTTTTGGAAAAGTTTCAATAGGACATATTCCTTTATCTCAACATCTTTGGCCATGGCTCCTTATTTTCTTATTGTGATGCTGGCTAAACTATCTAGTAATTGATCTATAACTTCAATTAATGTTTTACTTAACATATCCAAATATCTTACAATTGTTTTCTCAATTACTACCTTATCTGCATTTGATCTTTCATCATACAAATCAGCTATGGGTTTCAAGGTTCCATACTAAACAAATGCATTGACTGTGGCTTCCAAAGTTATTATTGGTTCATCTCCTTTAGTCTTAGTCTTTTCACCTTTCTTTCTCTTTTTGTCCTTAACCTTTTTAGAAGGCTTCTCCTTTTTGCTTGAAGTAGTTTCATCTATTTTTACTTTCTTATCCTTGACTTCTTCACCTATTTTTGTTTCCTCTTCTTCTTCTTCTCCTCCTCCTCCAAGGCTTATATATACTCTCTTTGTAGCCTTTGCTTTCTTTCTTTTCTTCTTCTCTTCTGGTTTCTTCTTTGGAACTTGCTCTTCAATAGTTTTAGGCTCTATCTTTTCTTTCTCAAGTTCGAAGCTCTTAGAGGTAGTTGTTACGGAGGTGGAGGCTCTTGTTCTTCTTCTAGAGTTGGAGGTAGGCTTTTCTTTCTTAGATTTATCTTCTTTCTTCTCTAAAGCACTTGATGTTTGTCCTACCAGAGTACTTGTAGCCTTTGATGCGTCTGCCTTGGCTCTTGAATCATTTATTTGTTCATCTACAAATTCTTGGCTTTTAACAAACTCATTTGCCATTTTTCTTGCATTCTTCTTGATTTCTGGTTGTTTTTGTTCCATAAACACTTTGAGAGATAATTCTTCAAGTGTTCCAAATCTTCCCTCCTTAGGGTCTTTTAGTTGACTCAACATCAAGTCTGCCAAGCTAGTTAGGACATCCTCTGTGACTTCATATCCCATGGCAGGGACCCATACAGTTCTAGGTTCTACAGCCTCCATAAGGCATTTATCTTTGTCCACCATAAATAGAATGCCCTTCTCATATTTCTTCACTATCATTTTAGGGATCCTAGCCCTAGCTTGTATTTTCTTTTGAAAATTCTTAAAATATACCCATAGAGCTACATTTTGTTTATTAGCATTTCCCAAACTCTGTAGATGATTTCTGATTTGTGCTACTATTGGTGAGTGACCAAGCCAACCAATACTATCTATACCTGGTAACTCCTTCAGAAAATAGAAAAATAGGAAAATGATCAGAGTTCCATACTTGATATTTTGTGTCTTTTGTCCTTTGTAGGCTCTCCATCAGTTGTTGCTGGAGAAAATCACATAGGTCATAGTCTATATTGTTCTTAACCATATCATATGTTGTATATATGGCTGTTGCAGAGACTAGGTTCTCCCTATTGGAGAAGTAGACCTTGTAACCAAGAACCATTGATGTAAATCTAACTGGTGGATCCTCAATATCATTTATCGTTAGTGCCCTCTTATCAAATTTTGCACCTGTCAACTGCATTACTGCATTGTTCTTCATAGACTTCAAAGATAGAACATTTCCAGTGGAGCACATGCTAGTGACTACCTTAATGGCATCATTTGTTATCATATAAGGCACATCAAGACAAAAGAACTCATCATGAATCCTGCTCAAAACATACTTAACCCATGCATCATCCAAAAATACTGGAAAATCCAACCAAGAATCCAAATTCTTCTCATGCAGAATATTATATTCTTCTTTCAATTCAAAATTATCATTTATCCACTCATCCAAGTATATTTTCCCTAACTTCATATGATCATATTCTTCCAAGTTTGCATGTATGTATGCCCTAATATCTTCTGTGTGCATAACCCCATGTGGAACCTCAAAAAATGCACCATCCAGATCAGTTTTGACTCATTTGTATGGATGCTTTTTGAATTTGGGTTGAGGCCTCTCTATAATCTCTACCACTTGAGGAGTAGACATTTTTACTAACTAAACATAGAAAATTTTCAAGAGAGAGATAGTTGTAAATACCTTCTATTTTTGGTTAGGGTTTCTTCACACCAATCGTTGAATGCTTGGTTTCACCTTAGCTTCACTTATTAGATCTCCTTAGACACTTGAGGATTTGAATTCAATGTGATTTACTTGTTGCAAGTATGGGCCTAACCGGTGTTGTCATTGATGTCAACATACTCAGTTTGCATTAATGAGAAGGATTGAATGAGCTGTCTGCTGAGGATATTGAGAAAATCAGTCTCAATCAGGAACAGTGAAGAACAGTGATGATAACAAGGTAAAAGTCCAAGATAGGTTGAGGATCAGAGGATGCGGTTTAAAGGGTTTGTAGATATAAGTCTTTAGATGCTCCAGTCAAGTTTTTAGGGATCTGCATGAAGATTTGAAGAAGTTATGGTCGCTCAAGTAGAACCGGTTCTGACAGGTGCTCAGTGGCGACAAAGTGAGACAGATAGGTCCAGTAAGGTCTGGTAATGCATTATCCCACTCTGTAGATTTGAGGAAGTGTTGAGGACGTCCTTGTGAAGTGTCAAGTAGATCAGTTTGTGGTTTGAAGGTCCGAAAGAACCTATTCCTTTGTGACAGTGATGATAGACTGTGTTCTTGAGGTTCCAGATGAAGGATAGAAGGATTTCAGTAAGTAGAGGAAGTGTGGATGTTCTTGGTGATTCAAGAAAGCTTGTGAAGGTCCTTGGATTATGATTAGTTCATGTTGATGGTCCGCATTAGAGTTGCAGCCTGGAATTGAAGAAATATTCTGGATGAAGGTGTTCTTTCTGTGACTGGCCGACCGGATGAATTATACACCTTACGAATGTTCTTGTGGTTGTTTGCTGACTTCGATGTTTATTCCTAAGTTGATGTCGTGTATAAATAAAGGTTTGTGAAGTCATTTCAAGATTGGATTTGTGGAGATGAACATGTGGTAGCAAAGAGAAGAGCGAAAGGCAGAGCAGAAGGTTTGAGCTTAAATGGAACTGACTCAAGCATAGTGAAGATGCTATTTACCAGTTCAAGTATGTGATACTTATTCCTTTGTAGACAGTGTGTCTCTTTAGATGCTCCAGTCAAGTTTTTAGGGATCTGCATGAAGATCTGAAGAAGTTATGGTCGCTCAAGTAGAACCGGTTCCGATAGGTGCTCAGTGGTGACAAAGTGAGACAGATAGGTTCGGTAAGGTCCGGTAATGCATTATCCCACTCTGTAGATTTGAGGAAGTGTTGAGGATGTCCTTGTGAAGTGTCAAGTAGATCAGTTTATGGTTTGAAGGTCTGAAAGAACCTATTCCTTTGTGACAGTGATGATAGACTGTGTTCTTGAGGTTCCAGATGAAGGATAGAAGGATTTCAGTAAGTAGAAGAAGTGTGGATGTTCTTGGTGATTTAGGAAAGCTTGTGAAGGTCCTTGGATTATGATCAGTTCATGTTGATGGTCCACATCAGAGTTGGAGCCTGGAATTGAAGAAATATTCTGGATGAAGGTGTTCTTTCTGTGACTGGCCAACCGGATGAATTATACACCTTACGAATGTTCTTGTGGTTGTTTGCCGACTTAGATGTTTATTCCTAAGTTGATGTTGTGTATAAATAAAGGTTTGCAAAGTCATTTCAAGATTGTATTTGTGGAGATGAACATGTGGTAGCGAAGAGAAGAGTGAAAGGTAGAGCAAAAGGTTTGAGCTTAAATGGAACTGACTCAAGCATAGTGAAGATGCTATTTACCAGTTCAAGTATGTGATACTTATTCCTTTGTAGACAGTGTGTCTCTTTAGATGCTCCAGTCAAGTTTTTAGGGATCTGCATGAAGATCTGAAGAAGTTATGGTCACTCAAGTAGAACCAGTTCCGACAGGTGCTCAGTGGTGACAAAGTGAGACAGATAGGTCCAGTAAGGTCTGGTAATGCATTATCCCACTCTGTAGATTTGAGGAAGTGTTGAGGATGTCCTTGTGAAGTGTCAAGTAGATTAGTTTGTGGTTTGAAGGTCTGAAAGAACCTATTCCTTTGTGACAGTGATGACAGACTATGTTCTTGAGGTTCCAGATGAAGGAGAGAAGGATTTCAGTAAGTAGAGGAAGTGTGGATGTTCCTGGTGATTCAGGAAAGCTTGTGAAGGTCCTTGGATTATGATCAGTTTGTGTTGATGGTCTGCATTAGAGTTGGAGCCTGGAATTGAAGAAATATTCTGGATGAAGGTGTTCTTTCTATGACTGGCCGACCGGATGAATTATACACCTTACGAATGTTCTTGTGGTTGTTTGTCGACTTAGATGTTTGTTCCTAAGTTGATGTCGTGTATAAATAAAGGTTTGCGAAGTCATTTCAAGATTGGATTTGTGGAGATGAGCATGTGGTAGTGAAGAGAAGAGCGAAAGGCAGAGCAGAAGGTTTGAGCTTAAATGGAACTGACTCAAGCATAGTGAAGATGCTATTTACCAGTTCAAGTATGTGATACTTATTCCTTTGTAGACAGTGTGTCTCTTGTAGGCAGTGAGCCTCTTGTGAGTAGTGTGCTCGGGCAGTGAGCCTCTTGTGAGCAGTGTGCTCACGCAGTGAGCCCTAATTGGCATGTGCCATTTGTTCTTTCTATTCTTCTAACAGAGAATATTATCTTGGGTTAATCACCCCATGGTTTTTCCCTTAACTGGGTTTTCCACGTCAAAATCTTGGTGTTTCATGTGTTGATGTGTTTCTACTATTTATTTGTTACATTGTGCTTTCATGATTGATCTTCTATTATGTTGCTAATTAGCAATGTGGAGTTAAGTACATTAAAGGGAGAAAGTTTTATACAACTGATTCACCCCCCCTCTCAGTTGTGTGCCCTAAATCCAACATTACTTTCAAACAAATCCTCTTTTAAGCCCCTTTGATCAAAACCTAATTGTCATAAATGTTGATTCAAAAAGATGTCAAACTCTTACTCTGCTATCTATAGTCGATCTAAATTGCTCTGCAATCCACCACATTAGATTCTTTTCTACCAGAATCTTCTTCAAGAGCTATGTTATCTTGTTCTCTAACTTACATCTTCTTGTTGAATGTGAGCACCACTTTTCTAGCTGGGGTGACATGATTTTTCATTTAAGGTCCCCCTAAGCCAGAGCTCCCAATTTACTTCCCAGAGGAAGTACTTGCATCAGAGTCTGGTGCGGCCTCATCCTTGACTTCATGTGCTTCCTTCTTAACCCAAATCTTATTCATCTCCTTGTTGATCTCTATTAGATCTACCTTTTGTACTGGTTTCTTCATCGCTACTTGATTATCCTTTGTTATATTCTTGCTTTTGCAGAACCTTGCAATATGTCCATGCCTATTGCAATTGAAGCATACAACATTTATGTATCCATTATTCTTTTCATTCGTCATTGATCTGCATTGGTTAGCCTTGTGTCCAAATCTATTGCATGCAAAGCAATTCCCGTTAAAAGATTGAGCATTCCTTCCATTATTATAGTTGTTCCTTATCTGACTTTTGCATTCACTAGATCTATGACCAAATCTCTTGTATATAAAGCAGTTACCTTTGAAAGTTTGAGCATTCCTTCCATTGTTGTAACCATTCCTTATTTAACTTTTACATTCATTAGCTTTGTGACCTACTTTATTGCAAGTGAAACACTGACTAAAGAATGATAGAACATTTTGATTTACTCTGCTCCTACATTGAGTAGCCTTATAATAAAACTTATTGCATATATTACAATAACTATTGAATGAAGGGTACCTCTGAACATTTGGTTACTTGGCCGGTGGTCTTCTGGGTCTATTCCTTTGATTCTAAATCTATTTGCCTTGGCCCTTCTTGATCTCAGTATTGGTTTCCTGGCTGGCTTTATAACTTTCACCTTTCTCAAATCCCAAGCCTTCTTTGTCATCAGGACTCTTTTGACTTGCAAGTATTTTATCAAGTTGGGTAGCACTTACTCTTAATTTATCTCCCTAAATCCATGCCTATTTTAGATCAGCTTTCAGATCCACAACTTCTTGTTCAAGCTTTGTACAGTCTTTAGATTTGCTTTACACCAACTGACTTAGGTCTTCTTTTGCTTTTTCTTTTTTTACAACTTCTACTTTCAAATAATTCAAGGTTTTATTTGCAGATATCAATTGTTCACTAACCTTCTTATATTTTTCTTTGAACTTCTTGACTTTCTCCCTCAATTTTTTGATACACTCATCTGCTTCCTTAACATTATCTTTCATATCCATGTTTTCTAATTCAACCTTTTCAAGATCTTCAAGAGCAACCTTGAATTCTTCTTGACTGAAAAGTATGCAACCTTCTTCTATAGTTTCAGTTAAATCAATTTATTCAGGAGGAGTAGAATACTTTTTTCCTGCCATGTGTTCAATATCCAATATCTTCCTCAAGATGTTAGACTTCTTCCAAGGAACCAAGCTCTGATACCAATTGTTGAACACTTAGAATACTAAGAGGGGGGATGAATCAGTATTTTATTAAACCATTAATCTATTTGCCACATTTGATAACAAAAAAGAAAATTAAACACAGAATAAGCAACCACAAAGCATTACACATAAACACCATTATTTTTACATGGAAAACCCTAAATAGGGAAAAACCACAGTGAGTGTCAGTTCACAATAATTATGTAATAACAATACTGAATTACAAGAAGGCGCACTACCTCAGGGATCACTACCTAGGGCTCACTACCTAAACAAGTGCTCACTTCCAGGTTGAATTGCTTATATTGCATCTACACATGCATGGTTACAGCTCCAATGAAGCATAGAAATATTGTCTCAAAACTCTTCATCTCTGACTGCTCTGCTTTTACATGAGAATAAGATATCTCTTCTTCTGCTCTTATCACCTCCACAAAATCACCTTACTTCACATGTCACACATACATGTATTCACATTCATATCTCCTCCCTCAGACACCAAATTTGATCCCATATATATCTGAAACACTTAAAAACTTTATATTAGGTCAGCCTAATAAGGTGTAGTGTGTAGTCATGCCTTATGTAACTTGTTGGCCAAAATCATTCACCAAACTTTATAGAGTGCCCAAACAAAACTTGAATCATATTCACATATGTCAGCTCCAATTATAGAACCACTTAGGGTAAGATTCCAAACAACAAATCTTACCACATACACATCACACTATCATGTCGCCCTTAAACACAAACTATTACTGACTTAGTCTATCTGCCAGACTACATCTTTTACTTTGGACCACAAGACTTGCTCAAAAACATATCAAAGACTCTTCACACATCCCCAAGCTTACCTTTAGAAATGCAAGGCATGATATCATCTAGCAGAAAAATGTGGACCATCAAAACTCAGACCCTGTCACAGTTAAACTCTATCAATCCATGTAGCAATACTCAGACAACTATCTTTCTGGTGGATTTTATAACCTGCAACTCTAGATTTAGATACTTCATACAAGTGTTTACAACACCTCAAAACCTCATAACAAGATTTGCAACACTAGAGAAATGCGAACCAAATCAACTGAGTGTTCTGCTCTAAATAACACTGTATTCTGCTCTGTTAGACTTAGACTGTTTAAAGATATGCTTCTGGTATTATCAAGGGCTAAAATCTTGGATATAAGATCACATACAAAATATAAACATACTAGAACCACATGATCTGATCTTCAACTGTAGACCAATGCCAGCCATTACACTGTCTCTCTGTCGCTATCTCTTGTATACTGTCAACACTTAGCCAAAATGACTAAGTCTTTTTCACCAGACCAAAATCTTTGTCCCAACCTCATTCATTTTATATTTTCCAACAATGACAAATCCTTCAAACATCATCAACAATTATTCATCATCATACTAGTAGTGTCTCTCTCTTAATGATGTTTTCCAAGTTGCCAACATTGGAGTAAGTTTGGTACTGCAGTTGGCACCCATTGTAGGAAAGTAGATTTAGAAGTTTTCAAGTCAAGGATTCAGGCCTGCGAGGATGAGCTGACGCTCAAAAATATCATTACCAATAGAATGTACCATACAACAGGTTTCCCATATGCTATACATGCTCTCGAATTAGTAGCAGAATGCACATAGAAGTACAATCCTATGGCCAGGAGGGTGGAACACCAAGGGCGAGTCTATGTAGATTTCTCACCAAAAGGAATTGTGGAAACATTCAGACTTCTGTGAAGTCAAAATATCTTCAAAACTTACTTGAACATGCCTTGTCTATAGAATACAACTCAAATGTTGCAGGATACTGCAAGATAATGCACACTTCTTGGATGGATTTGGCGACTAGGCCGATGGTAGTCTCCAAGATGCCACAAACTCTCTATTGATTCAAATTCAACTAGAAGTCCAATGCATGATAACCCTATTGAGAAGAATGGTAGGGAAGGAAGACTCAAGGTCTTTCAAGTTATGGATGTTTGGCCTCATCCTACTTGTAACGTATGTCAGTGATGTAGTGTATTGGGTGTAACTGATTAGAAACTCCCTGTATGATGGAATGATTGTCTTGAAAAAGAAGAAGCAGAGGTTTCTCATGACCTCTTATGTAGTGTACTCCTACGTGTATTGGTCCCAATTTGACATGCTATAAATAGTTGGAAAGTTTGGCAGCAAACTAGGGGAACAGGCGCTGTGGGAATATTAACCACGATTAGAAAAGAAGCAATCGATTGTACACTACAATAGGGTCAATGATTGTTTCATGATGTGTTTGGTCCAGTTAATGGAAGGAGGCCGAGCCAAGAGGATTTCAAGGGATGCCCAAGGGGCGATCACTGCACACAAGTCTTGGTTTATCCAAATCCTAACATTCAAATACAATAGAATGGAAGGGTTTTAAGGTCATCCCTTCATGTTGCCTTGGTATCCAACTGATAGGGTTCTAGTCTTGGAAATCACTAGGCAGATAATTCCCTCTTATGAGGCATATTTTCAAAAATACAAATGAGGGACCATTGATTTCCCTATGGAAATAGGCTAGCATAGATGTGAAAGATTCAAGGGCTCCAAGGTATCAAAAGTAGAATTGCAGATGTTCAACTTGCAACCATTCCCCCTCACACATACCTTTGATCCTTACAATAGGATGGAGAAGTATGTTGCTAAGAAGTTGCAACGTATTCCCCATCTGGAAGATTACTTGACAGATTGCAATGATGGGGACATTAGGAAGAGGGATACCAGAGGTTGACCTTGAACCAAATCTAGACATTAGGATATCTTGAGGTGTTCCCACAAGTAAAGTCTGATCAGGGTCAAATTCTCAATCCTGAGTACAATGGGAAGCAAATATATAAGGAAACCCTAACTCTCCCAGATTCATCCCAAATGGATGTGATATCAATTGATGTCATTACAAACAAGGTCATGACCACCACCCAAAGATGGCTTGAGGGAAAGATAAATGAACTAAAGGCTAAGGATGTAAGTCTAACCTATGATTAAGTGATGGATCTACAAAGAGGTAAAAAAACTAAGTAGATCATCCAAGTAAAACAAGAGCTGGATAAAGAAGCAAAAGCACAAGAGTGAGCAAGGGTTGAGGAATTGCAATTGACCTTTAGTCTAGTAGTGGACCTGACTGATGATGAGGTTACTCATGCAATGACCAATGATCCAGTCACTTCTCTAATTGCACACCTGACATCACCACCAGAAGATGAACCTCAATAAATGGAAGATGAGGTGGAAGAGATAAAGATCCCCGATGTGACAGAAGCTCAGGGTCTAGAAGTAGAAGAGATTTTTGATACCAAGGTATTTGGATATCTTAATGTGCTAGTAGATGAAATGTATATTCCAAGTACAAGTACAATAGCACAAGAAGAGGCAAGTCCATCGCAGCAAGAAGCAATGGAGAAATTAGCTAAGGACACTGCTCTTCTAGAGGATCAGACAGATGCTCTCCAAGATGTACCAAAGTAGGGGGTTATCCAACATGCCGAGAAGCAAGTGGAGAGGACCTAGGATGAAGAAGTGTGCAGCATTTGGTGACACTTAGTGAAGGTCAACAGGACCATGAAGTTGAGGAGCTATATAAAGAAGTAGAGGATCTAGAGTATAAACCCATGTGGGTTGATACTGAGATTCCCCAATAGGAACCCCCACAATAGAAAATTCCACATCAAGAGGAGCTATATAAAGAAGCTTCCCGTCAAGAAGTTCTATGGCAAGAGATTCCCCAAGAAGAGGCTTCACAACAAGGGGAAAGTCTGGACAAGAACACAAAGCTAGTGGTAAAAGATGTTCACATTGAATAATCTGGTCAAGAAGCACCTACACTTGATAATCGAGAATGGTTAGCTTCAGAGGTAATTAAACCTCACATTAATTTAGTTATATTTGATTTTAAAGCATTATTTTCAATAGAGGGAATAAAGCCCATGTGAAAGGCGAGGGCAATATATGCTATCATGGAAGATGCATCAGGCCATAGAACAACCCATTTGGCTATGCCTACAGTAGATAAGGCAAAAGGTGAGATCACAACAAGTGAATATCAGATCACCTCTTTAGGCCTAGGGCATTCGACTACTAAACAAGAAATTGATGAACTCATGGGCAGTGCAGAGGCTACCTCAGCTAAAATCTACAAGCATAAGATGAAAAAGCAAGAGATAAAGGTGTGCATTGCCCAGTTGGAAGCATTTATAAAGGGTTTAGTGACCCCAGGGACACCAATAACCAAGGTCCCAACCAATTTAGTGCTAGTAACACAAGAGGAGATAAGTGATTTGGAGGCAAAGAAGCATTAGGTGTAGGTAATGCAAGGTTGGTTCTAGAAATTCTTGAAGGATAGGGAGGAAGTAATCCAAACCATGTTGTCAAAATGGGATGCCTTGACATTTATCAAGGGGAAAGTTGATGCCCTAAATGTTGAATGTGCTACAAGGTTGGATGAGAATGATCAGGAGATCAACAAATTAAAGTCCATCCGAAAGTTACAAGATAAGGTGCTTCTAAACTAGAACATCATGATGGTCCACACAATGCCCAAGATATCCATTCGAATAAAGGACCTAAAGTTTGAGGAAGACATTTTGAAAGGGTGCATGCATAAAGCTGATGACACTTAGTGAAGGTCAACAAGACTATGAAGTTGAGGAGCTGTATAAAGAAGTAGAGGATCTGGAGCATAAACCCATGGGGGTTGATACTAAGGTTCCCTAATAGGAACCCCCTCAAGAGAAAGTTCCACATCAAGAGGAGCTATACAAAGAAGCTTCACGTCAAGAAGTTCTATGGCATGAGATTCCCCAAGTAGAGGCTTCACAATAAGGGGAAGGTTTGGACAAGGACACAAAGCTAGTGGTAAACGATGTTCACATTGAACAATCTGGTCAAGAAGGACCTACACCTGATAATCAAGAATGGTTAGCTTTAGAGGTAATTGAACCTCACATTAATTTAGTTCCATTTGACTTTAAAGCATTATTTTCAATAGAGGGAATAAAGCCTAAGTGAAAGGCGAGGACAATATATGCTATCAAGGAAGATGCATCAAGTCATAGAACAACCCGTTTTGTTGTGCCTACAGTAGATAAGGCAAAAGGTGAGATCACAACAAGTGAATATTAGATCACCACTTTAGACCTAGGGCATGCAACTACTAAACAAGAAATTGATGAACTCGTGGGTAGTGTAGAGGCTACAACAGCTAAAATTCGCAAGGATAAGATGAAAAAGCAAGAGATAAAGGGGTGCATTGCCTAGTTGGAAGGGTTTATAAAGGGTTTAGTGAACCCAGGGACACCAATAACCAAGGTCCCAACCAATTTAGTGTTGGTAACATAGGAGGAGATAAGTGATTTGGAGGCAAAGAAGCATCAAGCGCAGGTAATGCAAGATTGGTTCTAGAAATTCTTGAAGGATAGGGAGGAAGTAATCCAAACTGTGTTGTCAAACTAGGATGCCTTGACATTTATCAAGGAGAAAGTTGATCCCCTAAATGTTGAATGTGTTACAAGGTTGGATGAGAATGATTAGGAGCTCAACAAATTAAAGTCCATCTGAAAGTTACATGATAAGGTACTTGTAGAGTTAAACTCTACATTTTGTAATATTGATTAATAGTGGCTGTATAGTTTTATTTCTAGTTTGTGTCATAAATATTATCATGTGTGGAGTGCACCAAGTGTTAGCAGGGTGGGGTTTTAAAAGACCGAAAAGAAATAATGCTTCCAAAAGATGTGTGGAGCTGACACATGGTAAGGTGGTTTGAAGCAGTAAGATCAGTGACTAGGAGTAGCGTAGCATGCCAAGTGTTGCTACTGTGGGCATTTAAGGAGAAATTTTTGAGAGAGGTATCGAGAAGGTGCGCCGGTGTACAACATGTCTTCTGTTGCAACTATGCGAAGTAGGCCGCGTGTCTCTTTTCTTTAATAAGTTTTGGGAGGTGTGGAGTACAATATGGTGGGCCCCGATATATTATAAGTGTTAGTTTCTAGGTGAAGTGGAATGTGCCAAGTGTCACTACCATGGGTGATTGAAGGTTGAGAAATAAAAGAAACTTTTAAAGGGCATGCCAGTGTGCCATGTGTCCCTATTTTGAGGCTCTCAGGTGTTGCCACATATCAGCAATAACAAGGAGGCAGATAGTGCCAAGTGTCAGAGTACCGTATGTTCTCCTTATGATGAAAGGGAAACTAAGCTTCATGAGTACAGGAGAGCCGCATAGCTATTTTGGAGTCATTTGAAGCTTGTGGAGGAAGCTACCTGTCCAAACAGAACTGGTAGTTATTGGGCCACATGTTTAGTACCAGCCAGCCAATAGGAGCTCAAGGATGATACGGTTGTAGATTCAGACAGATCCTATGCATGATCAGTTCCAGTTCAGCTACAGGTGGTTAGGATTTTTAACGGCTGGAGATGTTTTGAACCTTATTTTTCTTCTATAAATTGGGAAAAGTTTTGTAACTATGGAGATAGAAAATAGAGAGAGATATTATTGTGACTGGGATATATCATTTTTTGCCTTCACAACTGTTTCAAGAAGAAAGCATATAGATGTGTGCATGTTTCTGTGCCTCATGTATTTTGCTGAATTGACTAATGAAAGAAGCATTGTTCTATACTATTCGATGATATTTTCTATGTCTTTGTATAATTTCTCTAAGTTTAGCCTTTGGTTTTAAATCTGTTCATAATATTTCTATGTTTATCATGCTTCATTGCTCTTTGATATAGATGAAATCATAAGGATTTAGTCGCTGTGCTAATTGTTTAAACACATATAAGTTCGGTATATCACCTTAGCAGTTTAGTTTTATATTGTATCTGTAATCTTTTTTTTTCTACCCTTTCCCAAAACCCCATTGAAAAGGAAGAGCCAACTTCTTTAAAATCTAGAGGTTATTTCAAGAGTCAATCCCACATTCTTGAAAATTCCCATGTTGGTGCTGAAACCTGTGCAATTTTATACATCAACAATTTTTGCCATGCCCAATGGGACCTTTCTTGATTTTTGATTAAGATCGTATGAACCAAAGAGCAGGAAGGAGTCAAAGCTGTGAACTGACCACCAGAGCCCGATCAGCTGCTAATCAAGGAATCTTGTTGCAACCTTTAGCAGCCACTCTGAGCAGAAGAGTAAATCAATCATCCAGAATACCAGGAATAGTTATGGCAGTACTTGCCCCACCACAGAGATTTGTAGATTAGAACAATAGCAGCCCTCTTATTCTCCCAATGCCACAAGATACCTAGGATCCAATTCCTGCTAATGCTTTGAAAGCATTACCCAAATTTTTAGGAGAAGACTCCAAGACTCCAGGGGACCACCTCCAAGATGTGTCAGATGTATGTGCCATGCATGTCATCACAAAATAAAATGTTGCTATCAGATTGTTGGTTGCTTCTTTCAAGGGAAAAGTTCTGGATTGGTATGTGTATTTACCATCAAATTTAATATCTACTTGGGATCATCTCGGAGATGCTTTCTTTGCAAGATTCAGTGAAAAGGGTGATAGATCCTCTCAGTTACAACAACTGATAACCATAAAGAGAGCACCACAAGAAGCTATAACAAATTTCAATACTAGGTTCCAAAAGACCTGGGATAGAATCCCTACCATAGCCAAGCCATCAGTGGGTATGGCAATTGTATTTTATCTTAAAGCTTTCAATTCCAATATCTCAGTCATGATCCAGCCTTTAGGAGGGCAGACCTTACCAACAACATACGAATTAGTCGTAAGAGTCAAAAATAGCTTAATAGATGTTGGGAAACTACCCCCAAGACCTCCTCTGCCTATGTTTCTAGATATTTCTATGCCCCTATCACAAGAAACTACTAATACTCCATCAATTTTGGTGTCTATGTATACCTTCCCAACACCTCAACAACCCACTACATCAACACTTCCTGTCCCTCCATATGAAATGGATGATGTCAAGAATATTCTTAGATCCTTTTCAAATGAGATTATTAACCTCAAGAGACAACAAAATTATTATCTAAAACCTCCTTATGAAGTATTCCAAGGTAATAGGCCTCCATATCAACCGAACCAATACCATAGAACACAAAGGCCAAATTATTCCCAACCTTCAAACCAGCTAGTTACAGTACCCACACTATTACAAGTTGTCCAGCCTAATTCAAGTAGAGAGATGGTTCCTAGACAAAATAATATAGCAGAAGACTCAAATGCTTGGTGTTTCCCATACAACAATGCACATATGCCCAGAGATTGTCCTAGGGGCAATTTACATCAAAAGATAGTAGAACAAAGGAGAATGGAAAGTCAAGTTGTTGTGTCTAATGCTCCCCCATACCAGTCACCCAGTGTTCAAAATGTGGCAATGGTAGCACAAATGTAAGGAATGTCAATAGAGTAAGAAGGTGAAATTTCCCCAGAGTACGCACTATTTTCATGGGTAGAAGATGAAGAGTTAGTATTTCTAAATGAGGTGTCCTCTTCCAAGAAACCCCTTGTGCAATCTAGTTACTACACCAGATCAAAGAGAAGAATGTTAGAACAACCTAAAACTAACTCAAATGAAACAACTAAGGATCCTCCATTCCAAAGTCAATACATCCATGTTTCAACGTAAGAAGTGCCTATGGGCACTCCGAATCAAGGAATCTCTAACCTGGTGATGGAAATAGCAAGGTATCCTTATTTCCCTAAGACACAAACATTGGGGCCCATCAATGTGGTGGAACAACTAAAGAAAACCCCTACACATGTGTCAATATGGGATATGTTGGCTACTCCCAAGCAAAAGAAGCTATTACAAGAAGCATTGCAGACTCAGGCAGATCCTAAAGCTGTTAAAATGAAAGGAGGTATGAATAAAGGGAGGACTCAAAACAAAGATACCCCACCTCTGCAGATAGCTGCTCTGCTAAATGTTGTGCCAAAGGTAAGCAAATCTAAACCAAATCTATTTTATCAAACTTTAATAGTGGGCAAGAAACTGTTGCACAACTCAATGATAGATTTGGGGGCTAGTACTACAGTCATGCCAAAGCAAGTAACTGATGCTTTAAAAATAGAATATAAGCCACTAGCTAAATTGGTTATGCAATTAGATAGGAAGTATGTCCAAACCATAGGAATGATCAAACAACTCCCATTATAGCTATATACTTACCCAAATATAACTATCTTGCAAGATGTGGTGATCATTGATATTCCCCCAGTCTTCAAGCTATGCCTATCCAGAGACTTCATAGCTAAAATTGGAGGGCATATGTCACTTGATTGGTCACATTTGATTTTAAGGGCTAAATATGGAACAAAGATGAAGGTGTTGTCTAAGCCCCTATCTAAATAACATATCACCAAAGAACCAGCTCCAAGAATTGAAGCATCTCATGCTATGATGAATAGGGAGGATAGAGCTTTTGTAGAAGAAGTGGGAGAACAGACTGAATATGATCAAAATGAAGAAGAGAACAATCAGCTGATGTCCATGATGCAGAGTGACCTTTATGGTAATTAAGATTCTACTGGTTTAGGGACTTATGTAATCTTTGAGGAGGGTTAAGAGATACCAAATATAATGAGTCAAGAGATATCTGAAAAGGAGGATTCCAATAAAGACTGAGATTTGGACCTTGAACTTTGATGGGGCTAGGAATAAGAATGGTGTAGGAGCAGGTATATGTCCCATTCTCCAAATGGAGAGAAAATTCTTAGGGCCATACGCTTCCAATTTGCTTGTACAAATAACGATGTTGAATATGAGTCTTTGGTACATGGTCTTATGTTGGCCAAGAAGAAAGGAATAAAAAATCTAATAGTCAAAGGTGATTTAGAGCTAGTTGTGAAACAAATCAGAGAAAAGCCTATGGCAAAGAATTTAAGAATGAGATCTTATCACCACAGGATTTGGGATCTGATTGACGGCTTTGATGCTTTTAACATAGAAGTTGTCCCTAGAGTTCAAAATACTAAAGCAGATAGAATGGCACAAATTGGCTCCCTGTTTGATCCAGCAAGTGACTTGCTCATTAATAATGAATTAGTGAAAGTCATTATTAGACCAGCAATCCCTGATAATGTTCAAAACTAGCAAGTTTTTGACAATGATCTATAGGTACTTTTGTTTCTACATTAGTCTAGAGAATTTGATGAACAATTGCAGCCTAAGATCGAAGAAGCATATGGTGACTAGATTATTCAATTGAAATCTAATAAGCTTTTGAGGGGGCTAATAACATTAGAGAACCTATTTGATCTAGAAGATGCGAGCCTAGATAAGAGGAAGTTTAAGGCAAGAAAAGAAGATTATTCTAAAATTCATGTCAGCGAAAAAGGTTGAAGGTAGGCAATGCCACTACTTAGGAGGAAAGAGATAAACAAATTTCTTTATGCAACAAATATGATAGATTGATTGCATGGACCTATGATGACCTTCACGGTTATAACCAAGACATCATCCAACATACCATAGAGCTTGTTGAAGGATCAAAGCCTGTTCACCAGAAACAGAGACTAGTGAACTCTAGAATCTAACCTTTAATGGTGGATGAGTTACAAAAGCTTCTTGAGTCTAAGATTATTTTCCCGATTAAGCATTCAACTTGGGTATCTAATTTGGTACTAGTGAGGAAGAAAAATGGGGACATTAGGCTCTACATAGACTTTAAAGACCTAAATAAAGCTTCATTAAAAGATCATTATCCTCTGCCATCCATGGAGCAAATTTTACAAATAGTGGTTGGATTGGAAAAATTTTCCTTGCTTGACTATTTTTCAAGATACAATCAAATCTAGATGACAGATGAAGACCAACACAAGACAATGTTCACTATGAAGTGGGGAACTTTTGCATACGCCAAAATGTTGTTTGGTCTTTCAAACGTTGGAGCCACTTTTTAGTGCGCTATGGATATAGCATTTAAGGGACTCATAAATAAGATCATTTTGATCTATTTAGATGACCTCACTACATTTACCAAGAATGCCAAGGATCACTTTGAGCATTTAGAATCTATTTTTCAAAGGTGTCAAGAGTTTGAGATTTATTTAAATCCTAAGAAATATGTTTTTGTTGTACCTCAAGGGAAACTTTTAGGACATATTGTTTCAAAGGATGGAAACTCTATTGATCTAGAAAGGGTAAGAACTATACTGGACTTGTCCCTACCAGTCAATAAAAAGGCAGTTCAGTCTTTCTTGGGTAAGATTAACTTTATCAGTAGATTCATATCTGATTTTGTAGGACTAGTTAGGCCCATTACCTTGATGTTGAAGAAGGATTTAGTTCTTAAATGGACAATTGAGGGGAGGTAGGCCGTTGAAGAAATTGAGAAAGCTATCTCAACCACCCTAGTACTATGATATCTAGATTTCTCTAAACACTTTATAGTGTATGTATATGGAGGAGAACATAGTATTGCAGCTATTCTGACTCAGAAAGATGAAAAAGAGGAGGGGGAGCATCCAATCGCATTCTTCTCTAGGACACTAAGGGAGTATGAAGCCAGGTACAATTTTTTTGAAAAGAAAGCTTATGCTATAGTTAAAGCCCTTAAAAAATTTAGGCATCTAGTAACATGAAACAAAATCTTGATATAAGTAGCTCACTCAAGTGTTAGAGAATACATTATGGAAGGTGAGATTACAGAAAAAAGGGCTAACTGGATAACCAAGATCTTTGAATATGATGTAGAAGTAAGGCCTACTAAATTGGTTAGAGGAAGAGGACTCTGCCAATATATTGCCTAGGACACAGAAATGTCAGTCTTGGAAGAAACAGAGAACGAAATAGTGTTGAAACTCCAAGAGCTAGATCAAGGCTCTTGGGTTAATGATAGGATACAGTTCGTGAGGACTGGTATTTTCCCTAGCATTTTCTCCCTCGATAAAAGAAGGTACTATAGGCAACAGGGAAGTCATTTCATGCTAATTGATCATGTTTTGTTTAAAATAAATTTTGACGAGATACTATTAAGATGTGTTGAAAAGGATGAAGCTGAAAAGATACTACATGAACTCCATCATGGAGCCTCAGGACATTTCTCAGCAAGAACTACTACCATCAATATTACATAGGATGGATACTATTGGCCCATATTGTTTGTAGATTGTCATCAAATGGTCAAGGAGTGTCAAGTTTGTCAATTCTATGCCAGAAGGAGAAGGAATGCAACTTTACCTTTTAGTCCCATAATAGTGGATGAGCCCTTTGCACAGTGGGGTTTAGAATTTATAGGGATGATTAATCCAATCCCAAGTATGGGATATAAGTGGATCCTTACTGCAACTGATTATTTTATAAGATGGAGTGAAGCAGTGCCACTTAAGGAAGCCACTGAGAAAGTAATTCTGGAGTTTCTCAAAGGAATAACTACCTATTTTGGTCCTCCGCGCACTATTATATATGATAATGCTAAAGCATTTCTAGGGACCAAACTGTTAGAGTTTGCCTTAAAGAATGGGATATATCTGAAGACTTCATCCAATGATTATCCGCAAGGCAATGGCTTGGCAGAATCCATGAATAAGAACCTAATTAGACTCATCAAAAGAATGGTGGTTGATCATCAGAGAGATTGGCACAAGTCTCTTAATTCAGCACTATGGGCAGATAGAATTACGCCAAAGCAAGTGACTAAGATGTCCCCAGTCTATGGAAAGAATGTAGTTATGCTATTGAACATAGAAATCCCCACTTTATAGTTGATCAAACAATTGGAGATAGAGGAAAATGACCCAATGCATGTGAGGCTCACTGAATTATTGGAAGTTCAAGAGAAAAGAGAAGTGGCACATGAATCTTTGATGAGGCATTAGAATACAATAAAGAATTGGTTCGATAGAAAGACTTCTGAACCAAATTTTGAAGTCGGGTGAACCAAATTTTGAAGTTGGGTCCTTGGTTTTGAAATGGAATGTGAGAGCTGCTAAACTAGGTCAACACAACAAGTTTGACTCACTATGGACTAGCCCTTTTAAGATTCATACCTGCAAGTAGCAGAATGCTTTTGAGCTGGAAAATATGGAAGGAGAACCCGAATAGATTCATGTTAACGGGATCTTCTTGAAACACTTCACATAATTTCAAAACCTAAATCTTGTATCATAGTTAGTTAGGTGTCATTAGTTTCTTTTCCTTCTTTTGTCTCGCTTTTCCCTCTTTCTTTTTAAATAAGGGGTGAAAACAAGAAATTGAGTATACATTTTGCTGAAGTTTTCCGTAGGTGAAAAATGCTACTTGGAATGGGTGCCCGAGCCAAAATGGTGCCTGTTATGAAATGAGTACTCGTTTATGATCAAGCACCCGAAGCAAAAATGAGCACCTGTTATGAAATGGGTACCCATTTTTGAAAAGTATATTTTTTTTTTAAAAATAGGCCTATAGCTTCATTTTAGCAACTATAGGTCGTGAGATACCAGAGACAACGACGCCAAAAAATGGGTACCCACATTTTCTAACCCAATTTTCAACCTCCACAGCATCACTGCCTCCTCAGATCGATTCACTAGTGCCCAGGTTGGTTGCCCGTCCATTTTTGTCGATTTTCATTATTTTTTGCTTTGTATTTTGTTGTTTTTGCAATGTTAAGCTATATATATTCAACCTAAAATAAAAAACAAGTAAACCCTAATGCATAAACTATAAACCTTTAATTCATAAATGGTAAACCTATTTCATAAAGACTAAACTATAAAACCCTAATTTATAAACTAGGGTTTCAAAAATAGTAAAACATAAAACCTTAATTCATAAACTAAACTGACCTATTCTTTAAAACCTAAATGACTTATTAAACCTAAACCTAAAACCTAGAAACTTCACTTTATTATGTTTAAATCTTTAATTTAAACGTTCAATATTCATATACTTGGTTCGATAGAACTTAGATAGGGTTTTCAATAGTGGAATGTTTCTAAGGAGGTGGCTTGGTTGTCCCTCTCATCTTCTTCCTCAAAGGAATTTCTTCTTCCTCCACATTTCCTTATGCTCCTATAGGTTTCCTCTTATATATTTTCTTGGCCTTTTGACTAGGAATAAATTTCTTCCCTTTAGAGGCCTCCTTAAAATTTATGAAGTCTATTCTCCTAGTCTTTCAATATGAAGAATACTTCATGTCTTTTTGATGTTGTGGAATGAAAGGAACTCTGAATTTAATCATCTATTAAGACTTTGTTGGTGGGCTGATACCATGTATGATTGGCTATTTAGTCATTAAATATTTAGTAGTTATATAGTATAGTTCACTAACAATCTTAAAATCATAACTACTCTACTAAACTTTTAAAAATATTGGGCATTAAATGCACATATATTATCTCACCTATTAGGTATTTTCCCCTATATCTAGACCTTGAACTAGTTATACGTTCTTATAACCTTATTCTTTAGTCTTCATGGCTTTTAATGTTCCTGATGCTTGTCTCATAGTCCTAAATTAACCATTTGTCATGAAGCTAAAAACCTACACATTAGACAGGATAGGACCCTAATATCTTTTCGTAGACCTGACCTAAATGACTTATTAAACCTTTAAACCTAAAACCTAGAAGTCATTTTATTATGTTTAAATCTTTATATTAAACATATATCCATATATCTATGATAACTTGATGCTTAACAAAGGGGTAAAGTAGACAACAACAATCCAGAAAAAAATTAAAATAATGTTGAGTGTACATAGAATGGGTTCAAAGATTGAATAGGTCGACATGAACTTATTGACATGTTTAGGAGTAGTTGTAGCCAATAGGTCGACATGAACTTAGTGACATGTTTAGGAGTAGTTGTAGACAATAGGTTGTGAACTTAGTGACATGTTTAGGAGTTTGAATGTAATACATGAGCGTATAAATTTTGATTTTAAACATTTTATAATGTAAGTTTAAATTTTGAATGCATGTATATGTAAAATTAAATGTAAAATTAAATGTTTTAATGTATATTGTTTAAACCACACAAATTTTTATATTTCCAAGTTTTCAATTTATATGTATATGTATATATTTAAACATATGTTGTGGATGCAATTTAATCTATATTTTTTGTAATTGCAGCTCTACTTGTAGACCTTATTTCTACACATGGCCAATCTAGTCTATGACCCCCCCATGACCCCCCAGAAGTCCCCCACCCCAACATGCCCCTCCACCACCACCACCACCGCATGATGAGGCTCATTTGCGAGCCACAATTGATGAAAACATACATGTTCTGCAAGAAAAAATCAATTTATTGCAAAGCCAAATCCAAAACCCTCCACACATTTCACAGTTTACATCTATGATGCAAAATATTGTTGATTTAGTGAGAGTTATCCACATGGATCTAGACACATTCCGTGCATCGTAGGAAGAGAGGAGGCAGTTTTATTCAGATGGTCTCTCATATAAAGAAATCAATGATTTACATATTACCAAAACTATAATTGCCCCATTTTTCATTGATCCCTCCACAGGTCAACAAATACCACCAACTAAAAAGAGAATTTCAATCAAGTGGTGCACACTTCAGAAGATAGCTGATAAATTTTAAGATCGATGGTGGATGGTCTTTGACCATCCACCTCATGCTAATTTTGAGGTTCCCTTTTATTTTCTGAAGAAATTATGAGTGAGGTTTGTGATGGGCCAAAAGCCCAATTATTTTGATATGAGATCATTTCAGGGCATGGGTGGTGGAATGCCACAGCATAGACCATGAGCATGTGTCGATCCAAATTGATGTTTGCCCCCTGCACCTATTGTCCCTTCTCCACCCTCTATTCCCATGCCCTTTCACCAGTAGACAATCATCTTACCACTCAAAGTGTTATCATCGCTCTTAGAAAACTTAACTGACCAAGCTACTCGCTTGCTAGATGAAGTCAATCCTGGAGAGCCTGTACAACCTGGAGGAGCATCTAATGCTAGTCCTGATGCATCACCTAGATTGACACCATTGTGGTCCACACCACATTTTTTCTAGAATTGTCATCAACCATGTTTTGGTCCTACATCTGCTTTGGAGGAGGTGTCCTTTTTGGCTACATTATTCGCTCCTATGGACTTGGTATATATGCCACATTTAATAAAATTAAAATTAATACAAATTAATATAGATTTAGACAATTATTAATTATCAATTATTTTTAAAAAATTTAAATATATATTAATAAATATATATGTTCATGTTGATTGGTACAGATGACTCCATCAGTTGCAGCCACTTCATCACAACTGGACCATTTAGTGTCAACGACAATAGAGTTGGGTAGACCTTATATGGACGAGGTATAAAATTAGGACCTCTAAAGATTATTTAATTGGATATATCTAATTTAATAATATATAATTTAATGCAGAAATGTGACATTTTAATTTAAAGCAAATGAGAGGTCCTGACACTCTTGTGTCAAACCAACCTAGTCATCCAGGACCAATGGCAACATCATCTATAGAGGAGCCTACTTCATATGCCATGGTTTGTATCTTAAAATTGTACATTTTTACTTTAAATTTGAATTTCTAATGTAATTTCATGATTTTAAATTCATGTCTTTAAAGTTGAATTTATCTATACATGTACACATATATATGCAGGATGAGATTAGTTGATGCAGGAGCATCCATGGTCAATGGCAACCTTACATCACCAAAAATATTTTAATTTCTATTTGTTTGTTTTAAATAAGGTTTATGGGCTTGGGAAATATATTTTAATTTGCAACAAATATAATTTTCCTTGGGCATATTGGTAAATGTAATTTTTGTGGAAAAATGCCCCAGTAATTTATAACTACCTCAAATAGTGGAGAATATCTTTCCTAGGCAAAGGCATTAAATTTTATTTTAGTGGGGGATGATTTTTGTCATAAGTGGGGCTGATTCTGTCATAAGTGGGGCTGCCAAGAATCATGGAATTAATGGCACTTATTATTGTAACCATCATAGTGTAAGGAATCTTGTAAGTGGTCTTTATGGCCCAAGTTGGTGGACCTAACTCTCAGAATTTTATTTTATTAAATTCCAAAATTTGTAACTCCAAAAGGGGGGTCGTAATTATGAGATGCAGTCTCGGTAAAATGAGCATAAAATTATCATATCTTATCAAAATTAAAATATTAAACATGTTTAGGAAAGATGGGAAGAAGAGGCACGAAACCTAGAAACCATTTTAGAAAATTCTGAAAAATGAGGGCACGGTGAAAGGAATAAGTGATAGGTTTTTATTGGAGCTGGGAAAAAAATTTGAGGAGAGACCCAAATGTTGGGGAAGGAGTCTATAGGTGGAAAAATTTATTTGTTGTAGGTGTTGGATGTGTAATTCTCAGAAACTCACAAGCTTTCTTATTTTGTAATGCATTTTCAGATTTGAATAAAAGATTGTGTGCAGATTTCTCTTCATATCTTTGTTGTAATATTTTATTTTCAGCCTTCTTGCATAGGATTGTTGAAGTGTTGTGCTATAGATTTGAATGAATTAGTATTCCCTCTCTGAATCATTAGTTTAGGTGCAAGCTCAATTAATCATATCATTGATGAGCCTGCATAGGTGCATGATTCATCTCTCATATTTTAGGTCCTATAGTTAAATCCTATGTGATTTCAAAGTCTTTTGTATCATTCAACCTTGCATTTTGTATCTATACTCTAGAGCCCAACTAGTTCATTCAAGTTTTTTTATTGAAATACAGGAATTGGCAACACAGACATTCAATCTGTCATCTGAATCGGAACCATTTGTTACACAGGAGCATGGCAGGAGAGATGATGAGCTTGTTGTGGTATGCTTAGACATTTTGAAGTTTAGATTTAAAAATTTAATTTGATGGTTTGGTTTTAAATATTTGATTAAATTTAATTAGGATGTAGTTTTGACATTAAAATTGATTTGAAGCTTCTTTTTCTTGTACATAGCATGAGTTGCCCTCTCAGCCACATGGGACCAAAAGGCGGCTTGAAATGGATGATGATCCAACTTAGTGTGCACACATGTTTTAGATTGATGGATGGATGATGGATGACAATGATGACATGATGTATTAGATTGTTTATGACTATTTTAGTATTGACTATTTCATGACTGTTTTAGTATTGACTAGACATGTATATGTTTTGTGACTATTTCACTATTTTTACATGGACTGTTATTATGTCAATATTTAGATCTCGTAGACTATTTCATCTAGACTAGATTTTGATATTTATTGAATTTCCACTATATACATCTATATTCAAACTTTAATTTCATATATCTCATATTTAACACTTCAAATTAATCACGTGTTTAATTACATAAAATTGTAAATACTAATTCTAACTAGATAAGAGAAAATTTTCAATTGATTTAATTTATTAAACATTTATTAGATATAGACTCTAGGATGGATAGTTTATAGACTAAATGTACCTTCCCTAAATAAATTTAATAAATAAAATGAAAATTAACAAGTTGTTGAACTAGAATGAATATGTTTGGATTTACATGAGTCAAATGTTGGGACACTTGTGTTAAATTTTAATTGAGTTAAATATTTAGGAAAATTTTATTGATTAGATTTTTCAATCTACTAACCATGTTTAATCATTTTATTTTAATTCTAGATTAAACATTTCATAGATCAATATCTTCCCTATAAATTTACGAAAAGAATTTAATGAAAATTAGAGAAATACCTATACCATTTAAATTTACAATTTAAGAAATTTTGAAAATTAGAGAAATTAAAATCTACCCTAAATTATATCAAAAGAAAAATAGAGCAATTTACATGTAACATAATAATAACTTAATCAATTCAAGCACTTAATAACTTAATCAATTTCATCAAGAGCATTAAATAATAAAATTCCCGAAGTAGACAAACTATTGGATTAGCTTTGAAATCATGTCTTTGTATGGTTGTAATTATTCCAACTTCATCTCATGGTTCTCATAAACCTAATTTATCAGTAGCTAAGAATCTTCAAAGGCAAATGTTTTGAGTTCTCAATTTCAAAGCTAGCATGACTTCCAAGGAAAGACCTTTTTAGTCAACAACATTTTTGGAAGTCTAATTAGAAGGGGAATGGGAGAACTCTCCCATTTGCTCAAGTTAGAACTACCCCAAATCTAGCTCTTGTCCTACATCTAGCTCTATCAAAGTGGAAATCAAAATCCTAATTTTACCAATAGTGGTTATCTTTAGGTTGTCGGAGCCACATAAGGTCTCTCTACATGTAGTGATATTGGTGTGGCAATATCCCACTCTCCAAGAGGGATAAGGGAATGATGTTGACCATGGCCCCATCATCCATGAGGATCCTCTTAAAGAAATTATCATAGATCCATACTTGTAAATATAGGTTGAGGGGTTTCCTCTTCTAGCTAGCTCAACCTTTGTAGGGATTTTCTTGAGGTTTCAAAAGAAACTTAGATCATGTAACTTAGTGTTGGGTGGGTTCAAATTAGGTCAACTTGGTTGATAGGATCTATTGGGGGTGGTGTTATATGGTTTACATATTTCAATTCGATGGCCTCTAGAAGGGATACATGGTATGATGAGGATTTTCTCTCAATGAACAAGATTTTTGTGAACATCTTTTTGAGATCATCCACCAAGTTGTAAGGACCAATAGATTTAGGAGTGGGGTCAACCATGGAGACTGCATGCATGTGATACTCCACTTTTGGAGATGCCCAATGTTCTTGGTTTTCATCATATTGAACTAATTCAACTAATCCCAACATTTTGGTCTCTCCCTTTATCCCCATTTGAGGGGTGTTAGATCCTTCTAGGTGAAAGGCGACTATTGATCTAGATGTGGAGGGATTAGGGTGATTGGGATGATTCAAAGTGTTCTTGTGCTTACATGGTGGGAAGCGATTTTGGTAGATCCACAAATTAGAATTTTGAGTGGCGATGGGCTATAGGAAATTATGGTTTGGGGTGTCCTAGAGATGATTATACGTCCATGAATAAGTGTTTTACTTTTGATGATTATACATCCATCAATTCTCAAAATGCACTCAAAAGATTCCTTGTAGGATTTATATGGGAGATTTTGAACCTCCTCTCACAAAGATCCATGTGGTCCATGTGTGGCACACTAGTTGAAGAGTAAAGCATCAGTCTCCACCTAGTTATGAAATGGGCCACTAACTCATTTGGGTCCTATTTGACACTAGATAATTCTCTAATCATACCTTTAACTAGCTTATTCATGTCAAAGAAAGTAAGAAACTCAAAAATTAGCATTTTGTATGTAATTTCATCAATCTACACTAAATAATAACTTAATCAATTTGCATTAGTTAGTTTTTCATAACTTCTATGTACAATAAAAAGAGCTCCCCTTAGCTTCAAGAAATATAAATATTCTATACTGACAAGGCCAACCACATGAAGGTGGAAGCTCATGTGGCCTCACCTAAGACCTAAGACACATGTATTCTAGTTCTATGTAGGGCACCTAAGACACATATTGTATAGACACCTAGATTATAACTTTCTACATAAGACACAGGCTCTAGACACCTATTACATGGTAGACCTAGTTGACATATCTAGCATCTACCTAAGCCACCTAGATTAAATTAAAACCTTATTCTAGTCTCTAGACAAGTAGTTGATATATATAGTATCTACCTAAGACGTGCCTAGATTCCATATTATATCTCTAGATAGGTAGTTGATATATAGTAGCTATCTAAGAAACCTAGATTAGATTAAATGCCTTTTTCTAGTCTTTATCTACCTAGTTGACATATAGAATACCTAAGACACAGATAGAGACATAGGTATTATATAGTTAGAACCCAAGACACCTAAAGACACCTAGATTTTATACAATATTATTCTCTAAGTCTAGATCATCTAAGATTTTATACTTGATGTATACGTCTAAAAATGACACAAATCATCCTCAATAAATATTCTAAATATATTTAATCGATTCATTGTTCCATAATTAAATAAATTCTATTTATTTAATTAAAATTCTTCTAAATGTCCTCACATAATTAAATAATCATAAATTATTTAATTAAACCAAATTCGTCTATCCTAAGTTCTAAATTCGAAAGTCCACCTCACCTTTACACCTCACTTTTCCACCTCACCTTGTCCACCTCATCAGGTTGCACATGTAATTAAATATATTTAATATTTAATTACTTATTTTCCCTCACCCACATGGCCTATTTCTTCTCAAATCAGAACTTAGTTAACTAATCAATCAAAAGTGTTAACTAACCTGTCAATTGAGTCAATCCCTCAATCAATTCAGTCAGTTCCATAATCCACTCTTCTAACTGATCAATCAAGTTTGTTAACTGATCAATCAATGAAGTTAACTCTCCAATCAATTTTGTCACATCCCCTCTTTCATGATGGAGCTGGGACACTTGTCACATTTCTACTGGTTGCACATTCCTCAACCATCCTCAGCCATTGATCTTCATATCTTCTCTCAACCGTTGATTCTCATTCTTCCAAGTCTATAAATGAAGCTTCATCCCTCCATTCTATTCATCCAGGCTTTTGACATTGTTACTCTACAAAAATATCACCAGCATGCCTTTGGCACCCTTTTACCATCCACAAGCTTGAGATCACATACTTGCCTTGGAGCTCATCTTCATTGCATATCACAACAGCCATTTACCATCAACTTCCTCAGACACAGCTTGAAAGAGTGCACTCTCTGAGGGCTCACTTCATCTGTAAAAGGACGGTTGTAATAGGCAAACAACAGAAGCATCAATTTTAGGGAAGGTTTGCTTTGTGTTATTCATTGCTATTTTCGTTCAATCTTTCTTGTTATCTTCTATTCTGTTGATGTTTGGGTCTTATATAATTCATTTGATTGATTCACGTTTTACCCTTACATTTTTGGCACCCACCGTGGGGCCTTTGCCCCTTTGTCTCATCAAAATCTGAGCTTTTTTGAAGGCAGGTTCCGTACTAATCATGCACAAACATGCACAAGTTATTTCGGTGCATCTGAACATTTCTACGGTGCATATATCCTTTTCTGCAGTGCTTTTATTCTTTCCGTGCTTCTGTTTATTCTTACTGTGCTTTTGCGCACTATTATGATGTTTCTATCATTATTGCACATATACTCATTTGTGCTGCACTTTTGAAGACTGTTACTGCGCATTCATTATTCCTGCGCATTCATTCTTTTTCATAGCGCATACGTGCAATATTACGGCGCATTCGTTGTTGCTGCGCTTTTGTTGATTATTTCTACGCATCTAATCACTGAAGCTGCGCTTCTATAATAGACTGAGGTTTTAGTACTTTTCTAGGGGAATTTGCTAACGCTAACCTTTTCGCAGGTGTTTGCTAGAGCTATTTTGTAGGATAGGTTCGGGTTTAGTTCCATGTAGTTGCATCTAAATAGTTCACATTTCACTTTCTAAGAGATAGTAAAATTGATGTTCATTCAAATCCTCATCTAGCTCTAATTAGGGAGAAAGTAACTGGATTATTTCTTGCTTGCATTGCAACACCTTCCAAGTTATTGCTATCTAAGCTTAAAACTAAACTCACCATTGATCTTGAGGTTAAAATGAACTATTGCTATATCGTGAGACCAAAACTTCAAAGTTAACTATCTCGTGCTACGCGGTTTAAAACTAAACTCACCATTGATCTTGAGGTTAAAATGAACTATTGCTATATCATGAGACCAAAACTTCAAAGTTAACTATCTCGTGCTACGCGGTTTAAAACTGAACTCACCATTGCTTTTTGGGGTTAAAACTCAACCAATGCTATCTTGCTAAAATCACTTCAAAGTTCTGTGTTTGAGTAGATTAGCCCATTTAGTTTTTCACTTTTAACTAGGTTGGATTAATCAGTGTATTCTGTGCTTGACGAATGACAATAGGTTTATGCTCTCCCCTCTTCTAGGTGATCAGAGTGCCAAACTTGTCATTCTATTTGTTTAACCTTTAGGAGGGGCCTGCCCTTGGATGCATGCTTGTCCAAGTGGGAACGACCCTGAGTGGTAATAGGCTAACGCCAAGCCCTACCAAGCCACTTAAAATAAATTGTGCTTGAGGTGAAAACTTCCTACAACAAGTGCTGCTATGTTACACCGACGGCCAACCTCCCCCAAAACCCTCTCAGGTGCAACCCTTTGAGGTTGGGAGACTCCATAACGGAGAGTAGTGCTGCCGCACGTGTAACCACTTGAACGGTTGCCCGCATTAAATACCTCTTGTTCTAGTGGCCCAAATCCCTTATAATCCATTTCTCACCTAGGATTTTTGTGCTTGCTTTTGTTCAGTTTAGTCCAAAATAGAGTCGAAAAAACTACAAAAACAATGAAAAACTACAAAATATTCTTTGTGCTTGCTGTGTTTTCTTGCTGTTAATTCATAATATCAGATCAGGAAGACCTTTTCTAGCCAAAAAATACCAAAAATAGAAGAAAAATCCAAAAATTTTGCCAAAAATATCAGAGCTGCACATATACTCCTTTCTGCTATGCATTTGTAGCGACTTGCTGTGCTTTTGTAACGACTTGCTTCGCATATACACTGTTGCTGCGCATATACTTGCTGTTGCTATGCATTTATACATCACTAGAGCTGTGCATATACTGAGACTTACGGTGCATTTGTCCATTTCTGCTGTGCATTTGTTTTGGCGCATATGCGATAGTGAGCACTTGCCCTATTTTTGAGAAAATATTTTCACTTGATTGGAGCACCCATTTCAGCCTAGTTTCACTTTCTGAGATCGTATTCAACCTTGTTGTCAGTCTTCATCTGTTTCACCTAAGTCTCTCTCTTTTGTCACTCGTCCCATTCACTTTCTGTCCAAATCCCTCTTGTCCCAAGGTCAGTTTGTCCCATACCAATTCGACATAGGTCTTTTTTTCATGTCATTAGTGAATTCACGTAAGCCTAGTAGGTCACAGTGCCTTTGCTAGTAGCCTTGTTGAACAACTAAGCCCTACACAATAAGACCGGTATCGACTACCCTTACTAGCGGCTAACGTGTTGTGTCAACCGTCTTACTTGAAGTCATTGAGCGAGAGAATCCTTTGTCCAAATCTTGTCCTAGGTATCCCATTCACAACAGTCTCAGTCGACACCTTGCCAAAATTTCTAATCCTGGTCCACTTCATCCCACCTCCCCTTGCATGGTTCTTACTCGATCCCAGTACAACAAGCAAATTGAAATGGCTAACTCATCTGATCACCTCACCCCACCACGTGGTGGTGACAAAGAAATTTCTCATGAAGAATTAGTAGCGCACATCTAAGATAGAAAATTCCAACGCCTGGTAGAGAGGGTGCTCCTTGAAGATCCCCATAAATACTTCCATCATCTTGCTAATCTCAGAGTCAAACTCCCCGCAGACTTTGACATAAGCTCCATCATGGAAAATGTAGACAATGATCATGAGCGGAGATGTGATGATTATGAGAGAGGCACAAATGACACAGTCCTGCATGCAAATGATAGAGGAAAGAATCCCATAGATCAAAATGCTCCTATGGAGGATGTGAGACAACAAATCAAAAGTCTAAAGCAAGAAATATCCAACCTTAAGACCGGTACAAGTTCCAAGCACTACTCTTTGGAAGATATAGCTCCATATCCTTTTGACAAAAGTTTGGTCATGAAACGCTTCCCCTTTCAGTTCGGAGTCCCAAAGTTTGACAAATACAAAGGGCAAGGGGACCCTAGAGATCATATCTAGGAATTCAATGCTGCATGTTTAGAAGTTGCTCACAACGAGACCTACTTGATGAGACTGTTCCCAAGATCTTTAGGTGGTCAAGCTATGGAATGGTTCTCATGCCTCCCACCAGGAATCAAAACTTTTGATGAACTTGTCAATAAATTTATAACGCAATTCTCTTACAACATAGAACATGAGGTATCTATGCTAGATCTATGCAACACCAAACAAAAGAGTGGTGAGTCATTCGCCACCTTCTTACAACGATGGAGACAGCTAGCTAGTAAGTGTTCTTATGATATACCTGAGAAGCAACTATTGGAAATGTTTGTCCACAATTTGAATACTGATCTTAGCTATCAAATTCAGATACAATGCCCTACATCATTCTCAAAAGTCATCGAAATGGGCTTATTCATCGAAAAGGCTATGATCACTAAAGGAGCTATCAAGCTATACAAGGACATGCCTAATTCCAATTACACTATGGATAAATCAAAGTTTTGGACCAAGAACAAGAATGTGGTCAATGATGGGGTAGTTGACGCCAAGGCGGTAGCTCCTAAACAACAACCCATATTCACTCTTAAGGGAGACACAAACAACGGTGCACTCAACAAACCACCCTCTCGGGAGCCTAGACCTTGGTTCAATTCAAATCCAAGGAGAAAATTCACACCGTTGGGTGAGTCTCAAGAATCTGCACTCAGGAAGTTGTTGGCCAACAATGAAATTTCTCTACTGCCAACAAGTGATTACGAGCCTATAGTCAAACCTCCCTACTGGAAGGACACAGACTATTGTGAATATCATCGAGGAAGGGGGCATACAACTAACAACTGCATCCACCTCAAAAATGTCATACAGGATATATTGGATCAGAATTAGGGAGGGACACAACAACATACCTCCACTGAAACTCATGTGGCCTACAGGGATCCACTTCTAAATCACAATAGGCCATATAACAACCACAACAACAACCATGGCCACAACAACAATGGCAACAACAGCAATGACAACAACAATAATCACAACTGGCCAAATCAGAACAGCGGGACGAGTAATGCTAACTATGCAAGTGTTCCATTTGACTACACCATAAACTGCATTTCTGAGCATATTCTGCAGGTCAATGTCATCTCACCCAACCTACAACCAGGACCTAACCGAACTGGTTGTAGTATAATTACCCGCAGTGGTAAAGTCACGCTCAATACCATTCCTCCAAGGTCGTCACCATCTCCATCCACCTTCTGTCAGTACAATGTCATTGACCAGTTACAGAAAACTCTGGCTCACACTTCCATATTGGAGCTATTACGTCTATCTCCTTCTCATAAGGAGATTCTTGAGAAAGCCTTAGTGGAAACCACTATCCCCACTAATCTAGCCCAAGAAAAGTTTCAAACCATGGTAGGCAATCTGACATCTTCCAACTCCATATCATTTACTGAGCAAGATGACCTTTCTGTATCTCAACCCCACAACACCCCTCTGCACATTGTCGCATTCATACACAAGCACTGCATCAAGAGGGTTCTCATTGATGGGGGTGCCGGTTTAAATATTTGCACATTGAAGCTAGTCCTTGCACTGGGGTTCTCCGAACAAGCAGTTGATCCAAGGAGGAAAATTACCATTAAGGCATATGACGAGGAAGAAAGAACCACAAAAGGAACGGTTGTCCTACCCATTCAAGTGGGACTGGTAATTAAAGATGTGGTGTGCCAAGTCCTTAATCGGGAGCTTGCTTATAATATTCTACTAAGGAGACCATGGATCCATGCCATGAAGGCTGTCCCCTCAACCCATCATCAATGCATTAATTTCCCGCACAATGGCAAGCAGGTCACCATTTAAGGCGACCCCGACCCCTACCAACATTGGAATTCTTTTCGTACAAAACCCGAGTGTGTCATACCCAACAATAGAGCCTACAATTTCCCTACCCCGCAATAAGACCATACCACTGAAGCTTCCTCCTCAAGACCCAAACCACTGAAACTTACCATAAAAGAAAGTGGCATGGGGGAGTACTCCATTGAGCACAGCCTCAACCTTGCCAAGATGCCTTTGTCTCCTCGCTCTTTTGGCCAACCCAAACATCCACCCAAACATTTTCCAAAGCCATCTGCTCCTCCTGTAGCTCCCGCAAATCCCTTTGTAAAATGGGGGACATTATCTGATGAAACAGAGGAGCGAGATCTCCTGCAATGGCTTTATGCTGAAGAAGAGAACACACCCCAAGAACTGCCTAGACTCTCTACAGAACTCTATGGGCGGGGTGAGACTATTTTGCACAGGATGGGGTATGAAGGACAAGGCCCCATAGGCCTTAGAAAAGAAGGAATCATTGAACCTATACAACCTTCTTCATCCTCTTTGGCTAGAAACACAAGTGGCCTAGGATACAAAGGCAAGGGTAAAGCCAAGGAAAATGCCTGCCTAGTGGAGACAATCCAAACGCTCCAAGTGGACAGCGACACAAATTCAGATGATTCAAATGAGTATGAGTGGGACGAGCTAACAGAGCACTCCTATGACGACAAAGAGGTTGACACCATCCAAACTCTTAGCCCCTACCATGAGGGACAAATGCAACGGGACAGACCACTGGAGTCTAATTTGCCCACCCCCGAGATTATGGCTTTCGAGGAAAGTTTAGATTCCATTGCGATAAACAACCTGGAAGAAAGTACCACCCTGAACTCTACCCCTGCCAATGCCCCTAACATTTCCATTCACACCATCAATGAATCAGGTCTCTCATCTGACTCCCTTCCCCTCTTACACCCTAAGCTTATTGACTGGGATCTGCAAGGAACCCCCCAATTAGATATGTTCCAGAACGATGATGCTTACATTGATTATATGGAACTTAGGGACCACTTGCCAAAAGGAGATCATAAGCTAGTTTTTCTATCGAACTGAATACCGTGGCTTACTTCAGGGAGTGTGCCAAGCCTTTCAGTCACAAAAACATCAAGATCAAAAATGGATCTGACAGTGAAAACTGCCTTGCGGCAGTGTCAGATCACAAAATAGTAAAAAGAAAGGACGCATCTGACGGTGAAAACCTAACTGTCGCACCTGACGATGGAACGCTTGACACTCTCCCTAGTGATATGTACCAAGAAAGGTCACAAATTGTGGTGGAGCCAACAGAGCCCGTGAATATTGGAACCGAAGAGCAGTCCAAGATTATCCACTTTGCCAAATCTCTCACACCACTAGAGAAAACCAGGTTTGTACCATTCTTTAAGAAGAAGAGAGGCAACTTTGCTTGGTCATATGCAGACATGCCAGGTTTGGACCCAAACCTGATTCTACATCATTTGCCATTGGATCCAGGTGTGAAACCAGTAAAACAGAAGCTAAGAAAGATGCATCCTCATATAGCCCTTTTGGTCAAAGAAGAACTCAAGAAATTGCTAGATGTGGGGTTCATTAGAGCCATAGATTACCCAGAATGGATATCTAATATTGTGCCAGTGTCTAAACCAGATGGCTGGGTTCGACTATGCAATGATTTTTGAGACTTAAACAAAGCATGCCACAAGGATGACTTTCCATTGCCAAACATCGATATCATAGTCGACCTAACTGCAGGACATACAATGCTATCACTCATGGACGGATTCTCAGGGTATAATCAAATCAAAATAGCACTAGAGGATCAACACAAAACAGCTTTCACTTGCCCATGGGGTACCTTCTGCTGGAATGTCATGCCTTTTGGGCTGAAAAATGCAAGTGCTACATATCAGCGAGCCATGACAACTATATTCCATGACATGATGCATGTAACTATGGAGGACTATGTTGATGATATCTTAGCAAAATCTCTCACAAGGGGCTCACACCTAGACATAGTAGAAAAAGTCTTTCAGAGATTGGACCAATTCCAAGTCAAACTAAACCCGAAGAAATGTGTGTTTAGGGTAACTTCAGGCAAGCTGCTAGGCTTCATCGTGTCAGTAAACGGAATAGAGGTAGACCCGGCCAAGGTCAAAGCTATAATGGACATGCCACCGCCCAAGACTCTAACTCAGTTGAGATCCTTACAGGGCAAGCTGCAGGCCATCCACAGGTTCATCTCACAGCTGGCAGATAAGTGCCAACCTTTCAGCCACCTCCTGCATAAGAACATTCCATTTAAATGGGATGAGCAGTGTGAAGAGGCATTCAACAAGCTAAAGGAGTACCTTACGAATCCTCCCATACTCATGCCTCCGATCCAAGGAAAACCTTTAATTCTATACATATCTACTACACCCACTGCTCTTGGGGCCCTTCTAGTGCAACAAGACTACGAGAACAAGGAGAGAGCTGTCTACTACATCAGTTGAACCTTAGTGGGATACGAGTTGCAATACTCACAAGTAGAATGATCATGCCTTACGGTGGTTTTTGCTTCACAAAAAATCTGACATTACATGTTGGCACATCTTGTCAAACTCATTACCAAGATCGACCCACTGAAATATCTTCTCAGCAAAGTAGCTCTCATAGGTCGACTAGCAAAGTGGGTTATGCTTCTTAGCGAATATGATATAGAATATGTGGATAGAAAAGCCATCAAGGGATAAATCATCGCTGACCAACTAGTAGATGCACCGTTACAAGATAACAATCCAATGCAGTTTGAGTTTCCTGATGAGTCTTTATTCACTCTATCAACATCTCCTTGGAAACTCTACTTCGATGGGTCTTACACCAACCATGGATCAGGGGCAGGTATCCTATTTATCACCCCCCAAGGTGACACAATTCCGAAGTCCTACCGGCTGTTATTTCCATGCACAAACAACATAGCAGAATATGAAGCCTTGGTAATTGGTCTCAAGATGGCCACTGAGTGGAAAATCCAAGCACTATATGTCTACGGTGATTCTCAGCTTATCATAAATCAGGTCAACGATGAGTATCAAACCAAAGATGAGAAGCTCATCCCATACAAACGGATGGTCGATGACTTCAAAGAACACTTTGGGACCATCTCCTTCGAGCAAATACCCAGGATAGAGAACAAAGTAGCAGATGCAATGGCTACCATAGCCTCTCTTCTAGAAATACTTGAATATGAGTCACGGTATGAGTTCTTAGTGGAAACCATCCGGCAACCGGCTTATGATCTCCTTGAAACCCATTCCATTTGCCTCCTAGTCAGATTTGATTCACCTTGGTATGGTAAGACTTATACTTACCTCAAGGACAATATTCTCCCACCGGACCTCTCTTCCAACCAAAAATGAACTTTCATTCGACAAGCCTCTCATTACACCATCATCGCTGATACCCTTTACTGACGTGGTCTGGATGGTACTTTGCTCCATTGTTTAGAACAAGAAGAATCCATAACTGCCTTGCGAGACGTACATGAAGGGATCTGCGGAACACACTCTAGCGGTCCTTCCTTAGCCAAGAAACTCATGCGTTTGGGTTATTACTGGCCAAACATGGAAATGGATTCATATCAGTTCGTCAAAAAGTGCAAACAGTGCCAAATACACGGGAACCTGATCCATGCACCTGCTCAAGAGTTAAGACCTTTAATGACACCCTAGCCCTTTTGTCAGTGGGGACTTGACCTTGTGGGAAAGATTCATCCACCCTCTTCCAACGGCCACAAATTCATCATAACTACCACTAAGTATTTCACAAAGTGGATTGAAGCTGTTCCCCTAACCACCATCACAGGAAAGCAAATTTTGTCTTTCATTCTGAATTACATTATCTGCAGATATGGCATCCCTTCATCCATCATAACGGATAATGGAAGACCATTCAAAAATCAGGATGTCCAGGAACTCTGTGAGCATTTCAAAATCCAACATCGTTTCTCCACTCCATATTACCCCCAAGGTAACGGCCAAGTTGAGGCATCGAATAAAACCATTCTGAAAATCCTAAAGAAGACTGTCAATAAGGCTGGCCGTGATTGGCATGTCCAACTCAATCCCGCTCTGTGGGCCTACAGAACTAGTATACGCACTCCCATAGTTGCTACACCCTACGCCCTTGTCTATGGTTCAAAAGCCATCCTCCCCATTGAGGTTGAACTACCATCCCTCAGGGTGTCATTGAAAGGTCTCATATCAGACGAAGAATACAGAGTCTCCAGGTTGCAAGAACTATAGCTGCTAGAAGAAAGGCGCTAGAAAGCCTTTAATCATCTTAAAGCATATCAACAAATGATGTCAAGAAGCTATAATCACAAGGTTTGCCCAAGATGCTTTAAGGTTGGGGACCTAGTTCTTAAAGAGAATCCTCGCAATCAACAAGACAGAGAAAAGAAAGGTAAGTTCGAGCCTAACTGGCTTGGACCCTATGTGATTGTAGCTGCTTACGGATCAGGAGCATATCAATTGGCCACTTCAGAGGGTGAGTTGTTCGATGATCCAATCAATAGCATGCACCTTCACCGGTTCTATACCTAGGAAAACCCCAATGCAAGGGGGCACGGTAAAAATCAAAAATCAAAAAATTAAAAAAAAAAGTTGAAAAGAGAAAATACAAAAAAATCAACAAAAATAGAAAGCATACCAAAAAAAAATTGTCCTCTAGTGAAAACCTAGCAAACAAGTGCCTTGGATAGGTATCATGATGAAAACCTGGTAATCAGGCATCATGTTACTTTCTTGCTTCTCGTGCAAATAAAGGCAAGTGGTGAAAACTTGGTATACAGGCGTCACCTGTGATAAACCGCATTCTCCATCTTTGGGAATCCAATCACCTTGAGTCCATTTCTTCTCCATTTGCCCCATTCGACCCATATCTATCCTACAAATCAACACTTGACAGTTACCTATCATGGCTTGATACTCTCCTTGTGGCCTTGTCAAACAAGGTTTTGTCCCATACCGTCTCCTCAATGTGAGCCTAGCATAGGGTCTCTTGTTAGTATCCATGGTCCAAGTCCGTGAACTACGTTACCTCTGTGCCGTCACGTAGGCAAGGCCATTATTCTAATGCTCCCCTTAGGCTTCCATTTCTCCCATAGTCCCATTTGTCCCCATTCTTGTCGTCTTTCTTCTAGTCCATCCATAGTCCATTAGGGTTTACCCCGAACTACGTTGCCTCTGTGTCGTCACGTAGGCAAAGCCATTTAGCAATGTGCCTCTGAGGCACTAGGTTAGTCCCTTAGGGTCTGTCTCCCCAATAAGGATTGTGCAATCTTCTCACCAAACTAGCAGATGCAAGCAGAACCCGCGCCTCAAGCAGAAATCTTGACTGTGAGTATCTTAACCTATCCAATGCAAAGCAAATACCCAAGGTCTTCTACATGATTTTATGCAAATTAAGGCAAGAACTAAACACATATCAACACAAATATGCTTTGTAGATCAGAAACATGGTTAACAGTTTGAGTCCTGATTTTGGCTATCATACCTTCCTATGCTACTCGAGGATGCCAAAAGCTAGAGATGCTATGATGGAAGCATGATTATTTTCTTTGTTTGCTATTTGTGGATTAAACTTTAGTAATGTGAAGCCTTGTCTAAGGACATGATCGGGAAAAGATCATCAAGGACATCAAAGGTCTAACATGAACGGGGGCAATCCTTGTTTGTTGAAACGCAAGAAGTACTCAAGTCATCTAGATTTAATTTTGACTAGATGCTTGTATTAACTTGCTAAATCACAATCCATGTAAGCAGTACTCAGGTTGTCTCGGTTCAATTATACCTAGATGCTTGTATTCACTTACAACATCTCAGAAAATGTACCAAAAACAAAATGCCCAATGATGAAATAAAGCACTCTAAAAGCAAAACATCCATCCTATATCCATATACACATCCATGCATCCATATCCCATGCAATCCTCATTATCCAAACTATGCAGAGTAACAATATCAATTGAAGTTTCTAAGTCATTCTATCACAACCATTCTTCTATCTATCATGTCATTCTTGTGTCGATAGAGTACATTTGAACATCACAAAAACAAAGCATATAGGAGCATATCATATCATTAGGTCATCAATACATCAGCATTACATTACATCTTAAAACACAGAAAACTAAAAAACAACATAGCTAAGTGCATCACATACAAAGCTACATCATCACATAGAAATCATATTACATTTGCATTCATTTGAAACATTAGATCATATAGACATCCCATAACATCATACACAAAGCTACATCATCACATAAAAATCCTGTTACATATGCATACATTTGAAGCATTAAATCATATAGACATCATATAGCATCATATCAAAAAGCATCTCATATAGCATCAGATAGACCATCTAACTCTACACATACATCACATCATATAATCGAAGTAAATCATCATCTCATAACACATGCAATAGATACACAAAGTTGCATCATCATATATACTATCATATAAGAGGTCCAAATGTATAATATCACCATCTCTCTCAACAATCCAAGTGTCATATACAATATACATCCAAATGGATGGTGATACATGTCCCAAAATGTATAAAATCTGGTCTGTGTCTATCCCTGCTACTATGGGCCACCACTGCCAACTCCTGACTACTGGGGACCCATCATAGAAGCCCCTAACTGTGATGGACCTACTCTATGAGTAGCCCCAGACTAACTCCTGAAGCTCCCCGCCCTCTGACTCGATGCCACGGCACCATGGTATAATCCCCAGTAGTACTAAGCCTGTGATTGTGCTCTGGCAAGCTCTGCCTGTACCTGTGCCAACTACGTCTACAACTGGCCTACCTATCCCTGTGCCTGCTGCACCTGCCCAACCAAAAATGAACTCGCTGCATCTGTCCCCATGGCGGCCACAGCAGTGTCTCGCTCTACATGGACAATACGTACCCATGCATCTGCCATGTCTCTCTTGCGAGTCAACCAAACAATAACTGCTGCATCCATCTCTCGCCTACCATCAGCCCTCCTCAGCTATGCCTGCAGCGTTCGCACCTGTCCCCTCATGCTGGCTATGGCCCTCTCATGCACCTTTGCCTGTACTGGCCCCTGTGCTGCCTCTACCTGTCCTGGCCCCTGTGGCTGGTGATACATGCTGGGGTGGCGGCATCTGTGCCTGCTGAGGTATCTGCTGCTATGCCACCTATCCTGGCACTGCCTGCTCAGCCTGACCTATCCTCCTCCGCTGTCTCAGCCTCTCTCTGGCTCTACCACCTCGTCCTCGTCCTCCTCTAGCTCCCCTCCAACCTGGGCCAACCTGTCCCTCCTCCTTTGAGTCTGCCTCGTCAATACGAGGCACCAGCATGCCAAGTCCTGAATATCTCAAGAACGGATGTGCAGTCATCTAATCCTCATAATCCTGTGTCACCCCTGCTTCTGCTATCTCTATCCGCATATCCCACGCCACATAGGGAGTTTGACAGAACTCTGCTAGGGCCTCCTCGTATGAAGCCATTGGCCCCCAATAGACCCTCTCTGCATGCGTCCACGCAAAAAGTGCTTGTCCCTGTGGTATGCCCTGCCTCCTGCCAAACTGTCTTAACACTCAGCCCACCATCTGCCTCTCCAGTATATGCCATGTACGGCCTATCAGCCACCTGGTCTGAAAGCAATACGGCAGCTCATCCCCCTCGTCGTCCCAGGGCTCGCAATCCAAATATGGTCACCAGACGACCACATCTACTCCATCCAAGGTGTGCCTCCAATACTCTAACTTCCCCAGCCTGTGCTGGGAAATCACTCCTGCATAGCCATAACTGTATGGCTCTCCTTGTTGCCTCATGAAGATACATATCAGCCTAGTCACTGCTATGTGCTCCCATAACTAGAACTGTAGTAGTAATACCCCAGCCGATAGACTCGTGCTACGGTGGTACACCACCTGATGCATGTCATGGTACAAATGGGCCAGTACACAGACTCCCCATGCATATCAGGTGCCCTCGGTTAGCATCTGCTCCATGATCCTGCCCCATCCAGTGGGGAACCCATGCGATCTCCTATCGGGGCATACCACGCCCTCGATCAATCCAGCCACAATCCCTAGGAAGTAGTCATAACAATCGTATATATCGTGCCACGGGATGACCTGTCCAACCAGCTCAGGATCATTGAACACTCGCTGACACTCGGCGAGTCCCGCATCCCGCTATGCATCATACTCTACTAACTCACCCACCACGGGTAAGTGCAGTATCCGGTAAACATCCTCTAAAGTCACAGTCATCTCTCTAGTAGGAAAGTGGAAAGTCCCGTCCTCACTGTGGAATCTCTCCATAGCAGCTGTCAGCAATCCTCGGTTTACCCGCACCTCGGGCATGAAGCAAACATAGTCCAAACCCATGGCACCAAGCGCCACTCTGTCAGTCTCTGTCAGCATGTACCTCTGCAATAGGGGCATGGGAAATGTCTCCCTCGACTGCAGTGTGTCTCGAATATCCTCCTGCAAGCAAGCAAGGCAATGCATCAGTCTCAAATGGCATATACCATACTCAACATACCTACTGAACTATATCAACTCAACTTAGCATCTCAAATTGATCAAAATAGCACACTACATCTCTTGACTAGATTCTTGCAATCTTGGAGATAGCTCATCGATTTCCGCATCAAACAGGATGCTAATTGAATCAATTTGGCTAAGTAAATTATCTATCCAAGGTAAATGCACCACTACAGGTGGTAAAAGCACCATTTCTTGGTGTATGCGCCGCTAGAATCAACATATGCACCGCCTCCAACAAAAGCGCCTCTACAGTGCACATATGCGCAGTTTCAGCACGTGCGCCGCAGCATTCGGCATATGCGCCGCCATATTATGGAAGCACCGCTAAACTCAGCATATGTGCCACTTTCACGTATGCGCTGCTACATTAAACATATGCGCCATTTTTTTACACATGCGTAGCCTCACTACAAAAGCGTAGCTACAATGCACGTATGCGCCGCTTTCATGTATGCACCGCCAAAATCAGCATATGCGCCGCTAAATGACAAAAGCGCCGCTTCACGCAGCATATGCGCTGTTTTGTATTTCGATGCTTATGTTTGACCTATTTTCTACATGCATTTATGGCACCCTAAATCGACCCTAGGAGAAATTTTTTGAAGCACATACCGAGGGTCTTGCCTCTGCTGGCCGCTCGAATCGACGGACTCACTCGAATTGATGCTCCTCGTGTGGAATGTCTGCTGCTCTGGCTGCCATGCTGCTCCAAGTTTGCTCTAAGCTCTCTCAATCCAATCTAGATCAAACAAGTGTACAAATGACTATTCTTGTGGACCCAGCTCCTATTTATAGCCTCCAAACCCTAATTCTAGCTAGGTGATGACTATGACTACTTCCCGTACCCGTTTTTCCTCTAGTTTTCTTCCTGTTTCCCTAAAATGCGTCCTTTTTCCTCTTGCCTATCCTAACCCCTTCATCTTCGTGAGATTGTCCATCTCTGATTCTTCCACCCTTTTCTCGTCCAATCTCCTAAGGGGGAATCCTATCGTCAGTAAGCCTGTACCAGGGGCAAACTGGGGCATGTATCACTATCAGACTATCGACTTCTTTGAAGAAATGCTGTAAACAACCTTGCATCAAAGAGGGGCAAAATGTATACATCTAAAAATGACACAAATCATCTTAAATAAATATTCTAAATATTTATTCCATTCTTCTATCAATTAAATAAATATTCTAAATTTATTTAATCGATTCACTATTCCATAATTAAATAAATTCAATTTATTTAATTAAAATTCTTCTAAATGTCCTCACATAATTAAATAATCATAAATTATTTAATTAAACCAAATTCCTCTATCCTAAGTTCTAAATTCGAAAGTCCACCTCACCTTTACACCTCACTTTTCCACCTCACCTTGTCCACCTCATCAGGTTGCACATGTAATTAAATATATTTAATATTTAATTACCTTATTTTCCCTCACCCACATGGCCTATTTCTTCTCAAATCAGAACTTAGTTAACTAATCAATCAAAAGTGTTAACTAAGCTGTCAATTGAGTCAATCCCTCAATCAATTTAGTCAGTTCCATAATCCACTCTTCTAACTGATCAATCAAGTTTGTTAACTGATCAATCAATGAAGTTAACTTTCTAATCAATTTTGTCACATCCCCTCTTTCATGATGGAGTTGGGACACTTGTCACATTTCTACTGGTTGCACATTCCTCAACCATCCTCAGCCGTTGATCTTCATATCTTCTCTCAACCATTGATTCTCATTCTTCCAAGTCTATAAATGAAGCTTCATCCCTCCATTCTATTCATCCAGGCTTTTGACATCGTTACTCTACAGAAATATCACCAGCGCGCCTTTGGCACCCTTTTACCATCCACAAGCTTGAGATCACATACTTGCCTTGGAGCTCATCTTCATTGCATATCACAACAGCCATTTACCATCGACTTCCTCAAACACAGCTTGAAAGAGTGCACTCTCTGAGGGCTCACTTCATCTGCAAAAGGACGGTTGTAATAGGCAAACAACAGAAGCATCGATTTTAGGGAAGGTTTGCTTTGTGTTATTCATTGCTATTTTCATTCAATCTTTCTTGTGATCTTCTATTCTGTTGATGTTTGGGTCTTATATAATTCATTTGATTGATTCACGTTTTACCCTTACAGTTGACACCTAGAAGTTGAAGACTCTAGATATGAAACATGTGTAGAGATCATACCTGTGCAACAAGAAACAATAGATTTGAATCCTTTCAACACTACATGTGAAAAAAAGCAAAAACAAATATAGAGGTCAGGCCATGATGAAACATATATAAAATTTTAGGTCTCTAGAGATCATTTTATTTAAAGATAGAATTTGTTAAGAAGTTCCATTGAAATTATAATGAAAGGAAAGAACTATTGAAGCATAAATTAAAATAATTAATAGTATAGGTCTAGTGAATACCTAAAATAAAGTGTAAGTGAAATTTAACATAGGTTCTATGTTTCTAGCCTCTATTCTGACTACAAAAAACATCTCCTACACCATGTAATGTAATGTAAAAAAGTTAGAACATGTAATGATCTTTAAGAGAATTAGGAATATTAATATGAAGGCTTAAGGGGAGTTAAGAGGATGGATTAAGGGGAGATGCAATCAATTAGTGAAATGCCAGTTTACCTAACTTATGGAACATAGCTAGGGGATGGCTTAAGGGGAGTTAAGAGGATGGATTAAAATGGGAGTTAAGAGGATGGATTAAGGGGAGATGGAATCAACTATAGTATTAAATGGTAAGGGTACATGCACTAACTTATATCATTTAGCTAGGGGATGACTTAAGGGGAGTTAAGAGGATATCTTAAGGGGAGATGGTCCAATCAACTATAGTATTTTTGGTAAGGGTACATGCACTAACTTATATAATTTAGCTAGGGGATGGATTAAGGGGAGTTAAGAGAATGTCTTAAGGGGAGATGGTCCAATCAACTATAGTATTTTTGGTAAGGGTACCTACACTAACTTATATCATTTAGATAGGGGATGGCTTAAGGGGAGTTAAGATAATGTCTTAAGGGGAGATCGAATCAACTCTAGTATTTTGGTAAGGATGTGCTAAGCTATATCAATTAACTATATTGAAGTTATTAAACTAAATCCTAAATTTACCTAACTAATTGAACATAGCTAAGGGATGGCTTAAGGGGAGTTAAGAGGATGGCTTAAGGGGAGATGCAAATCAATTAGGGGATATGCCTTATGGAACATAACTAAGGGATGTCTTAAGGGGACTTAAGAAGATGGCTTAAGGGGAGACGCAATCAATTAGTTAAGTTATCAATCATAGTAAATCCTAAACTCACATCCTAGACAAAGATTAAAGTTTAAAAATTTCTACATACCTATTAATCATTTAAAACATTTACTCCATTGTACCATCTACATCCTCTCTTTTTTGTATTGCATCTATGATTGCCTCATGCTCTTCCATATAAAGTGTCCATAATTCTTTTGTGACAGGTCTCCCTTTATATCTCACTAATTGTATATTCTTTGCCACAATCAGATGTGAGTAGTGCAAAATTTTCTTATGATTCATAATCTTCAAATGCAGGTATACCATTGCTCCTTATCAAATATTTACATAGTCAAGTACCAGTAACAACCACATAACCTGTTGGAAACTCAAAGTTATCATCATCTACTCTAGGTTGTAACAACTTATGTTTTTCCTCAACACACCGAGCCAACCAATACTTTGTTCCCTCTTCATTACCCTTGGGTGCAACAACAACATACACATGTCTTGCAAAAAAAATTCAAATTTAATAAATCACAAAAATATACATACATACATATGTACAATTAAATATATATTTCCAAAAAATGTATTGAAAAGAAATATTGAATGAATTTGTACCTTCTTGTACGAGGTCTAAAATATGGTCATAGTCATCTGATGCTTGCAAATGATTATTCTCCTCAAATCTTATCTCATTTGATCATGTGTTTGTAGAGGTGTTAAGGACTTTTGTTGACATTCTTCAACCCAATCTATATTTTCACATGTTTCTGTTGTGATGTTCACAACACGCCCCATTTTACTCCTTAGCAAAATGAGGACCCCTGCTGTGGCTTTGCTTTTTGTTTTGTTTGTGTGGGTCTGTTTGGTGGTAAATGGAAAAGAGGGTGAAAATTGCAAAATGTGTTAAAAATAGAGAAAAAAATGCATTTCAGTACCAGGGCATAATATGGTTGGATTCCTTGTGAAAAATGAGCTAGGTTTGCTTTTTGAACCATCTTAAAATTTGCCATATTTTGCAAGTTATGAGCATTTTGGTAAAATGTACAAGGGAAGGGTTTGTTGTTTGCACATACAAGCTTGTTTGTATATCGGGTTGCATATACAAGGCCTTTTGTATGCAAGTTCGCTTGTATACAAAGACCTTTGTATATCGCTGTCCATATACAAGGTCGTTTGTATGTGCAAGGTTCATTTTTTTTGCTTAGTCACATTTGCAATCGGGTCCATATACAAAGTCGATTGTATGTCCTTTACCTTGTATGCATTTTAATAAAGGTTCTATATATACATACAAGGTGGACCTGAAATGGTTTAGTGTCAAAATGGATAAATGTTTAAAATCCATTGCATGTATCTCATGTTTGTATGTTTGGCAGGTCGAAACATAGAAGACAAATATATAAGTGCTACATGCAAGCTGCGGACTTGAAAAGTTATGAAGCGGAGTTAAATTGTTGTATGCTTTGGGCTTGTAAATTGGTACATACATTTGGAACATGCAACATTCATATACAAGTCTTGGACCTGAAGAGTTATTTAAATAAGGTTGAATGATTGTATGTTTCGGGACATACAAAGAAAAAGATACAAAGGTTATATACATCGGGCAGACTTGAAAAGGTTATTGAACATGGTTAAGTCATTGCATATTTTGTGCTTTGTATATTGAGGATATACAAAGACATTATGCAAGCCATGGACTCAAAACAAAGTTAAAGAGAGTTAATTCATTGTATGTTTGTGCTTTGTATGTATCTTACATACAAAGCCAATATGCATTGCAAATATACATTTTGCAGAACTGAAGGATTATGAAATGGGATTAAATGGTTGTATATTTCCACCTTGTATGCATGTTTGAGATACAAAGTGAAACATACAAAGCGAATCTCAACAAAGAATTAAATTTGGTAAAATGGATGCATCATTACTCAGTGTATATTAAAGGATGCATGCCGATATACAAAGCGCATATTCAAAGGGAAGTTAAAATATAGAAAATTCTTTGTATACATATGCGTTTGTATGTTGCAATATACAAACTAATATGCATTGCCAACATACAAGCCACGGAACTGAAAAAGATTAAAATCTGGTTAAATGAATGTATCATGCCCGGCTTGTATATCTGAGGATACAAAGATTTAAGCAAGGAAAAGGCGGGAAAGCAGAGCGATGGATTTTTTGAATCCATTTTTTAGCCCAATGCTATTTTTGGTCAACGATGGTTAACTCGGATGTTTTTAAGGTCGTGTATGCATTTGGGGACGTGATTTTCATGGGCCAATGGCTATGTTTGAACATTTTAGAGCCTGATTTGATGTAATGTTTAAATCTCCTACTGGTTATTGAAATGATGGTGCTTAATTCCTACTTGTTTATTGCAAATTGCTGGAGCTGTTCGGAGTAGCTAGAAATTGTAGGGTTACCAACACAATGGTGGCGTGCAGGTGGAAATAAAGATGGGGCTTTAATGACAAAATCACCCCAGGTGGTGGATCAGATCCCAAGGGGCTTTCAATGCGAGAGGGTTTGCAGATGGAGACATTATTGTTGGAGTGGCACTCAGCATGGGCATGCTGCTTGGATTTTGGCAGGATTGGTTTTCCACCGTCTGATACTGCACTGGATGGCTGCGGACCATAGATTAACTAGGGTTTTTGGGCACTGTATTGGGGAACAACCAGAAATATATATTGGGCCATTTTACTTTGTAAAAGGGAGGTCAATCATTCAAACAAATCTGACCAGTAACAAGTTCATGTAGGAGATCAGATTACTGAGACTAAGGAGGGTTGAATTGTTGAAACATTCAAGGTTCTCCCTCCATATCACTGTATATGTACCTATTTTATGAGCATACTGTATGGAGATGAAGCTTCAAATTACATCCTAATTGTAAACCTTAAGTAATCTTCAAGCTGATTTCTGGATGTGTAATGATGAATTCTGTGTTCAACTATAAGCATTTTCATTTCATTGCATGTTGTTGTCAGCCCTATCCCTGAAGATTTACACTGGATCATGTTGATTTGTGGAATGTCCTGGTGAAGTATGATTCTAGTTTTCTTCTCTTCATTGCTGTATGGGAATATGTATGTAGATCGGTGATCTCAGTCAAGTAATTTTAGGAATCTCTCTCTCTAACCCTTTTTCTCATTTTAATTTCATATAAATCACTTTCATAACTGCACATCATGATGAATATTAAGCAGAATAGAGAAATATGCTGACACTCCGTAGATAACTGAATATCATTAGCATGTTTTTTGAGCTAGATGCATGTACTGTTGAAAATATCATGCAGAAAATCACAAATAAGGGTAGAACTCATGCAAACATCAACTTAGGCACATCATTTGGAGATATATGTTGTTTAGAGTAACCTCCCTGTATAGCATAGTTGCAGGAACAGAATCTACCGATCTATGTAAGACCCCAAAATGGAAAACAACAATACACATCAACCACTGAGTAACATCAGTAGATTATGAACTAATCAATGGGAACTTGGGATCATCAATTCTTTGAATTAATTGTATCTTTTAGGATAAACAAGGGTTGTTGTGTAACTTTTGTTTGGTGTTTTTGTGTGACTAACATCACCATCAACACCAGATGCTGGCGCTAGAATGAGGGTTGGACAAGGAAACTGTAGATTCCTATAAACATTGCTTGAGTATCCTATCAGTTTCAAAATCTGACCACAAACTAGCCAACTTTCCTAAAAGAAAATTTGGAGAAATCCTAGCTCCCAAGCCAAATACCAGGTCCAAATCTAGTGGACTCTTTGAAGAACTACCCATCAGGGGATTTAGACCCAGAACTATGGACATTCATCACTCTCCTAATCCTAGTGCATCCGGAGCTTCACCAGGGCATGCTCCTGACACTCCTATTGGCTTACAAATACCTACAGGACCACCTGTCACACCTCAGGTCCAACCTCAACCTGTCATACCCCAGATCCAACCTCCACCAGTTGCAATGTCATTTTTCACGGCAGAGTCACCTTTGACCTTCAATGCATATCATGCTTTACCTAAAAATCCAGATAAAATTTGTCCTAGGTATCATCCATATCAGGATGCTGATGATCATGTAAGAACCTTCAAATAAGCCTATTGTAGGGCTAGAATTAAGCATGAAGATGTGGTATGCAGATTGTTTCCATTCTCCTTAGGGGAAGAGGCCTATAACTGGTATACCAGTCTAGGTCAGGGTTCAGTCAATTCATGGGATGCCTTGGAGAAAGCTTTCAAGGATAGGTTCAAGGTACCTATAGATCCTTCAATGAACTATCATCTATTTGCCACCATCAAGAGATGCGAAGGAGAACCCATTGCAAACTTCAACGCTAGATTCCAAAAGATGATGTCTAAGCTAGTTGCTCCCTATGTTGTAATAGATGAAGCTGCTAGGAGCATTTATTACTCAGCCTTAGATCCCTTAACTTCCATGTTCATCAAGAGAACACATCCTGGTGTAACAACCTTAACACAGGCCTTTGAGGAAGCCATCAAAGTCAGTCAGCAATTGGCTCCTGCTCCCACACCAAATATTGCCTTCCCCACACTTTCAGGTTATCCTACATATCCTTGCCACCAACAGACCAATGGAGCCATGATACCTTCAACTGTCATGCCAGCCCCTTTGCAGATACCTCCACTCAGTGTCATGCCACCACCAAGTGGGAATAGCCAGATGTTACCATATCAAACACGGGTCCCTCAGGCTGTAGAAAAATCTAACAATAACAATGGGTCTTCCTTTTTCAAGCCCTAGACAGAGAATGTAGTGGCCAAGGTCCAGGAAGAGAAAGAAGAAATCAAAGAAATATTAGCCCAGTTAAGGAAACTTACCACTGAGGTCACTCATCTAAGAAATTAGAACTTCTATTCTTAGCCAAATCAAAACAGAGGTTATGCCAATGACAGACCTAATCATCCTGATAGGGGGTACAACAATAATTACAATAACAATAATGGCAACAATAATCCTCCTAGACAGCCTAGAGTGTGGAACACTAGGCAAAACAATGGTTCCTTGGCATCACCCCTAGACAATCAGCCTCCTGGTGAACCTAAACAAACCACCAGAGTAAACCTTGTAGAGGCAACACTTACAAACTGGTGTAGGATACATAACACCAATGCTCATGCAGAGTTGGACTGTCCTCAATTAAGGATTGTTGCTAGCATATTCCAAGCTGAAGTGTCCAGTACCTCAGGTAACCCACCTTATGTAGAGGGAAATGAAATTGTCCCCTATGAGTATGATTCTGCCCTAGTGCTACAAAGCTTCATGCATTGTCCTTATCAGCAGACGATATCATCACATCAAGATTACACCTCAACATGTGAGGAATCAGCCATGGCTTTTGAGTCCAACTATGTTTTCCCCTTGGAGGATGAGAATGAGCCATCAACTGAGCATGAGGAAGTCAATGCTTATCAATAGCAACCTCAAGGTAGACATAACTACAACTTGAGGAATAACCTAAGTAGATCTGCTGATCCTTTGACCACTTCCTTGCCTTCAAACAACTTCAATACTCCACCTGATCCCCAGGCAAGTAATAACCCTGGACTTGCCAAGGTTGATGCTCAGTATTTAGCACCACATAACACAACACCAAAAGCTGCAAATCTACCTCTTGGATCTAACAAGTTGGTCACTTATCTGACTGATGAAATGAAAAAGGTAAAGATTAGCCTATCATTGTCAGAGCTGCTTAGGACCCCTGCTATCAAGAATGCTTTCATAAAATCAATGGATGGTTCTACTCAAAGGGAAGATAGCCATACCCCAGGCTAGTTTGGAAACAAAGATCATGCTGCAAAGGATGTTAACATCAAACCTAAAACCTTAACTACTGTTCAAGCTATAGACACCTCCCACATGACCCTATACAAAGACAAGAGTGAGTCACCTCCCTTCCTCCTTACCATAAGGATGTTTGGTAAAAATTTGCACAACTACTTAGTGGACTCAGGAGCATCTACCAATGTAATTTCCCTATCCATATGCAATGCTTTGGGGTTACATCCTGTTAAATCATTAAAGAAAGTAACATAATTGGACAAAATAGAAGTAAGTGTGGTAGGAGAACTGACTCACATTCATATGCAGCTGCATCGGACCCCAGAATCTAGCACTATATTGATATTCAGGTAGTTTATATACCTGATACATATGGAATGTTACTCAACAGAGACTGATCAAAAACCCTCAACGGATACATGTCAACTAATTTCAGTCATATGTGGCTACCTTGGAAGGGTATACCAAATCAGATAAGGATCAAAGCCGAACCTCGCATGAAACACATGATCACTGAATATAACAAAACCAATGAAATCATGTATGTGGATGTGGAACCTGGAGTTTACTCCATTAGACCTCAAACTGCTAGCATAGAAGAGATCCTGATGCTTGACATACATGATCATGATGATGACCCTTGGGGTGATGAAATAAATTCAGAAGCTGGTTGTAACCTTGGAAGTGAAATAGGACTAGATCATTTCAAGAAATTTGAGATGCATTTGTTTAAATAGGTGAAATGATGTCAATTATTAAAACTCCCTGTTCATGATATTTTGATTGATAGATGGTGCAGGTTGCATGATGAGGCGCATTCTAAAAAGACTTATGATACTTGTTTAGATATATTGGAGCTAGAACAAGCATATAATGAGGCATCTCCATCATTGTCTGTGGTGAGTTCTACAGATAATGATAATTATACTGATTTTTGTTTCTCTTCTGTAGGAATGGGAGGATGCACATATAATGATGAGGATTCTATTCAGATAATAGAAGAGGTACTAGTGTGCAATAGGAGTAATGCTAAGAACAACAAGAAGATCACCCCAGGGAGTGATTGTCTAGTAGAATCAGATTATGAATTATTTGAGGAGGATAGGGGCAGTAATTTGTCCAAGTTTGAGAAGTTTCTATCAACAGAAATTCAAAAGATGACATAGCAATAGAGATCCCCATAGGATGCCTTGATTGAGAGGTGGTGTAGGTTGCATGAAGCACCTCATTCAGAAACATCTTGTTCATTGTGCCTGCATATTCTGAGAAGGCATACGTTGCCTGGTCTAGAGGATGTTCCTCCTGATGATAATAGAAAAGAAGAAATATTAGCTTCCCATAAAGCTGATAAGGTGGTGTCTAAGAAAGCTGAGATACCGAAGTTAGAATGGATATTCAGTGGTGCAGCTACCAGAGCCAAAAGAAAAAAAGAAGCCCCAGACAAGCTTCCATATGATGATAAGCCATGGATCCTCAGGTTCGATGGATCCAAGTCAAAACAAGGAGCTGGAGTAGGAATAGACCTCATTGATCCATCTGGAAAATCCTACTTGGCAGTATACAAATTACAGTTCCCATGTACAAACAATGTAACAGAGTATGAAGCTTTAATTCATGGAATATTGTTTGCACTTAGAAAGAAGGTGAGAATTCTGCATGTCTATAGGGACTCAGAATTAGTTGTCAGATAGGTAAGAGGTATATACTCTTGCAAATATAGAAGGTTGTCTAATTACAGACACAGGGTGTGGGACCTAATAGAAGATTTTGATGCATTCAATATCACCCATGTACCCAAAGAGCAAAACCACAGAGTAGATGCTTTGGCCCAAGCTACCAGTACTCTGGAGCCACTGTCCATATCAGGTTTAAAAAGATTCTTAGTTGAATTAGTATTAGTGCCTTCAGTACCTGATAATGTAACTAACCTTCAAGTATTTCATGATGATCAGCATATATTGGATTTTATATCCAATAGGGATATTTTTGAGGCACAGATCATTGATGAAAAGAATCTAGAAGATCATGTCTGGGAGGAGGAAAAAGTCTTGGAGCTGCCAAGTAACAAAATTCCTAAGGGAATGATAGAGATGGAAAGAGCATTTGATCTGGACAGCATGCTAAAGCATAAGGATCTTCCAAGAGCCAATGGAGGATATTACTCTCAGGTCAACATTGGAAAGGATGATAAAGAAAGAAATGTTCTAATCAGGAAGGTCTGTACAAAAGAGGAGTTGGAAGGAATAACCCAGGCTCTCAAAGATTATATCCATGTCATTGCCTGGACGTATGACTAATTAAAAACCTACGACACATCAGTCATCACCCATACCATATGTTTAAAGTTGAATGCCAAGCCCTTCAGGTAGAAGCAAAGACCTATCAACGCTTTACTAGAGCCAATCATTTTTGAAGAGGTTAAAAGGATTCTCGATGCCAGGATCATATTTCCTATGAGACACTCCATGTGGGTGATAAACTTGGTCCCAGTAAGGAAGAACAGTGACATCAGACTGTGTGTGGACTTTAGGAACTTGAATAGAGCTTCTAAAAAGGATAATTATCCTTTGCCTTCTCTAGATGAAGTCCTGCAAATTGTGAACGGTGCCAAGATGATGTCCTTCTTGGATAGTTTCTCTGGTTACAACCAGGTGATGGTGAATAGAATTGATAGATTAAAAACTATATTTACCATGAAGTGGGGGATCTTCGCCTATAGGCGCATGCCGTTTGGGTTGATAAATGCTGGAGCCACATTTCAGCGAGCAATGGACATAGCCTTCAGAGGATTGATTGGTAAGTGCATAGTAATATACATGGGTGACTTAACGGTGTTCTCCAAAGATAGAGGAAACCATGTGGAGGACCTAAGAAAGGTGTTGAAGAAGTGCAATCAATACGGGATATCCTTGAATCCCAAGAAGTGCATATTTGGGATGACCACAGGGAAATTGCTAGGCCACTTGATAACTAAGGATGGGATCATCATTGATCCTAACAAAATAAAATCCATCATGAAGATACAACTGCCCAGAAGCAAGATAGAGCTCAAATCTTACTTTGGCAAGATTAATTTTGTTAGGAAATTTATCACTGGCTTTGTAGAGATTATTAGGCCCTTGAACGTCATGCTCAAGAAGGATGCTAAAATTGAATGAACACCGGAAGCTAGAGTAGCTTTTGAAGACATTAAGAAGGGTATATCAAATGCTCCAGTTCTGATCAGTCTAGATTACACCAAGGACTTCTACATCTACTCATTTGCTTTAGAACATACCTCTGCAGCAGTGCTAACACAAAAAAATGAAGAAAAGGAGGAAAAGCCTATAGCCTTCATGAGCTGCCCTTTCAGAGATGCAGAACTCAGGTACATGGACATTGAAAGACAGGAACTTGCTTTGGTTCGAGCAGTCAAGAAGTTCAGGCACTACATCCTAAGAAGTAAGGTGATTGCTGTAGTACCTGATGCAACAGTGAAAATACTGTTAATGCAAAGTGAACCAGGTGAGAAAAGGGCTAAATGGATCACTATCCTCCAGGAGTACGATATGGACATTACCTCGATGAAGTTGGTAAGAGGACAAGCATTAAGCCAAATGATATCAGAGATTGATCCTAATATCTTGAGCCAACAGTATGTTGTAAATGCAAAAGATGATGGAGAGTGGTACTCAGACATCAAGCACATCCTGGTCACTGGAAGATGTCCCTCAAGATTGCAGGCCTCACAGAGGAGAGCCCTGAAATAAGGTCACTGAAATATATGCTAAAAAGAGAAGTCATTTTCAAGAAAAACTAAGGGGATATACCTAAGGTGCCTAGAGAGATCAGAAGCAGATAAGGTGCTAGCAGAATTGCATGATAACTTTGGGACTGCACATGGGTCATCCTTAGCCACCACTCATGCTATCCTCAGGGTAGGGTATTATTGGCCCACAATTTTTAAAGACACAACTAGAGACATCAAATGTTGTCATATGTGTCAGGTTGATGTAAATAGAGAGAAATATGTTGCTCAACCTTTGCAGCCAGTGATGGAGATGTGCCCATTTTCTCAATGGGGGATGGACTTCATATGACCTATCAATCCTCCTTCATCCTCAGGCCATAGGTATGTTTTAACTATTACTGACTACTGTACCAGGTGGACTGAAGCTATCAGTAGTAGGACATGCAATGCTGAGGATGTCATTAAGTTTTTGGAAAGCAATATAGTGACCAGGTATGGAGTTCCATATGCTTTAGTATGTGATAATGGATCTGCTTTTGCTTCAATGAAACTATCAGGTTGGGCTTTTGATCATGGGGTCATCTTAAAATTCTCCTCAAATTACTATCCCCAAGGGAATGGATTAGCAGAATCCACAAACAAGAACCTATTAAACATCATAAAAAAGCTAATAGATAAGAACCCAAGGGAATGGAACACTCTATTGAAATATGCCTTATGGGTAGATAGAACCAGGAATAAGGCTGCATTAGGAAATTCACCTTTTCACCTAGTATATGGGTGGATCCCATCCTCCCTGTTAACTTAAAGATTCCTACACTATAGTTTGCACAAGAATACATAGGCATAGATAATAAACAAGAAGTTAGATTGCTACAACTGATGCACCTAGAAGAAAAAAGAAGTGTAGCAATTAACTAATTTACTAAACATCAGGCTATTGTCAAGCGTTGGTTTGACAAAAGAGCTAGAATCAAGGCTTTCAGGATCTTAGATCTAGTCCTGATGTGGGATGAAGCACATGAAAGGAAGGATGATCATGGTAAGTTTGACAAACTCTGGATAGGCCCCTTTCAAATTTCTAAAATTTTAGGAGACAACACCTACAGGTTCAAGTCCTTAACCGACGAGGATGTTCCATTACCAGTTAATGGATAGTTCCTCAAACACTATTTTTAGGCCTGAAGTAGCATCATGAGAGTCATGTGTATCATAGTGTACTTTCTTTGTATAGTTGTTTGTACAGTGGCTTTGTTTTGTTTGGTTGCTTTGTTTCCTCAGAAGGGATCTTTCTTTTGATTTAGAGTAAGAAGAAGCAGACTAACAACCATTGAAAACAATAGAAAATTTAGAACATTCAAGTCAATTATTTAAAATTTATGCATAGCTTGTTGTGACTGTCATGAATGTAGAAAGTTGTTTGACTTGTGAAATTTTGTATTCAATAAGAATGGGTTGAGTATTCAAGGAATGTTTCTCACAATGACACACCTAAAATCCTTGGGTTTGTTGAACTTACCAGTGTAGATATTAGGTGAAAAATTAGAGGTCACCCTTGCTACCATTACAATTCTTAGCTTAATTTTAGCAAGTGACCACTCCTTGTATCATGAAGTTACAAATGCAATATCTTATGAAAGTTCTATCAAATACAAAAAAAAATAAAAAATAAAAAAATAGATTTTATTAAAAAATCTACGTTAAGCCATCTAATTAACTCTACCAGGGCTATAGACACTCCCTGGCAGTGGGGCTCTACTTAGGAGAATTGTAATGATAACCTTGCCAGGGCTATGGACACCTGCTGGTAGAAAGGCTCTATCTGGTTGGCTATGAGGGAACATCCTCACCTACGTAGTCTAATATCGGTCACTGGTTTGTTCAACTGATCTTCAAGATGAGGCTTATTAACCATGTGCACCACTTAAATTGAAGTGAAAATTCATGCACCTTATTGAATACATTAAGTCCCAAGTTGAATGATGATTTGCAAGAAAGATAGTTGGAAGTTATGAATTTATTTCATTTGATTTCTTTAATGGGTTGAATTTAATTGTTTTGTTTGGTTGCTAGTTGTTGTGATGTTCACAACACGCCCCATTTTACTCCTTAGCAAAATGAGGACCCCTGCTGTGGCTTTGCTTTTTGTTTTGTTTGTGTGGGTCTATTTGGTGGTAAAGGGAAAAGAGGGTGAAAATTGAAAACTTTGTTAAAAATAGAAAAAAAATGCATTTAAGTACCAGGGCATAATATGGTTGGATTCCTTGTGAAAAATGAGCTAGGGTTGCTTTTTGAACCATCTTAAAATTTGCCATATTTTGTAAGTTATGAGCATTTTGGTAAAATGTACAAGGGAAGGGTTTGCTGTTTGCACATACAAGTCTGTTTGTATATCGGGTTGCATATACAAGGCCCTTTGTATGCAAGTTCACTTGTATACAAAGACCTTTGTACATCGCTATCCATATACAAGGTCATTTGTATGTGCAAGGTTCATTTTTTTTACTTAGTCACATTTGCAATCGGGTCCATATACAAAGTCGATTGTATGTCCTTTACCTTGTATGCATTTTAATAAAGGTTCTATATATACATACAAGGTGGACCCGAAATGGTTTAGTGTCAAAATGGATAAATGTTTAAAATCTGTTGCATGTATCTCACGTTTGTATGTTTGGCAGGTCGAAACATACAAGACAAATATACAAGCGCTACATGCAAGCTGCGAACTTGAAAAGTTATGAAGCGGAGTTAAATTGTTGTATGCTTCGGGCTTGTATATTGGTACATACATTTGGAACATGCAACATTCATATACAAGTCGCGGACCCGAAGAGTTATTTAAATAAGGTTGAATGATTGTATGTTTCGGGAAATACAAAGCAAAAGATACAAAGGCTATATACATCGGGCAGACTCGAAAAGGTTATTGAACATGGTTAAGTCATTGCATATTTTGTGCTTTATATATTGAGGATATACAAAGACATTATGCAAGCCGTGGACTCAAAAGAAAGTTAAAGAGAGTTAATTTGTTGTATGTTTACACTTTGTATGTATCTTACATACAAAGCTGATATGCATCGCAAATATACATTTTGTGGAACCGAAGGATTATGAAATGGGATTAAATGATTGTATATTTCTGCCTTGTATGCATGTTTGAGATACAAAGCGAAAAATACAAAGCGGATCTCTGCGAAGAATTAAATTTGGTAAAATGGATGCATCATTACTCAGTGTATATTAAAGGATGCATGCCGATATACAAAGCGCGGATTCGAAGGGAAGTTAAAATATAGAAAATTCTTTGTATACATATGCGTTTGTATGTTGGGATATACAAACCAATATGCATTGCCGACATACAAGCCGCGGAACTGAAAAAGATTAAAATCTGGTTAAACGAATGTATCACGCCCGGCTTGTATATCGGGGGATACAAAGATTTAAGCAAGGAAAAGGCAGGAAAGCAAAGCGATGGATTTTTTGAATCCATTTTTGAGCCCGATGCTATTTTTGGTCAACGATGGTTGACTCGGATGTTTTTAAGGTCGTGTATGCATTTAGGGACGCAATTTTCATGGCCCAATGGCTATGTTTGCACATTTTAGAGCCTGATTTGATGTAATGTTTAAATCTCCTACTGGTTATTGAAATGATGGTGCTTAATTCCTACTTGTTTATTGCAGATTGCTAGAGCTATTCAGAGTAGCTAGAAATTGCAGGGTTGCTAACATAGTGGTGGCATGCAGGTGGAAATAAAGACGGGGCTTTAATGGAAAAATCACCCCAGGCGGTGGATCGGATCCCAAGGGGCTTTCAATGTGAGAGGGTTTGCAGATGGAGACATTATTGTTGGAGCGGCGCTCGGCATGGGCATGCTGCTTGGATTTTGGCGAGATTGGTTTTACACTGTCTGATGCACTGGATGGTTGCAGACTGTCGATTAACTAGGGTTTTTGGGCACTGTATTGGGGAACAACCAGAAACTATATTGGGCCATTTTATTTTGTAAAAGGGAGGTCAATCATTCAAAAAAATCTGACCAGTAGCAAGTTCATGTAGGAGATCAGATTACTAAGACTAAGGAGGGTTGAATTGTTGAAACATTCAAGGTTCTCCCTCCAGATCACTGTATATGTACCTATTTTATGAGCATACTATATGGAGATGAAGCTTCAAATTACATCCTGATTGTAAACCTTAAGTAATCTTCAAGCTGATTTCTGGATGTGTAATGATGAATTCTGTGTTCAACTAGAAGCGTTTTCATTTCATTGCATGTTGTTGTCAGCCTTATCCCTGAAGATTTGCACTGGATCATGTTGATTTGTGGAATGTCCTGGTGAAGTATGATTCTAGTTTTCTTCTCTTCATTGTTGTATGAGAATATGTATGTAAATCGGTGATCTCAGTCAAGTAATTTTAGGAATCTCTCTCTCTAACCCTTTTTCTCATTTTAATTTCATAGAAATCACTTTCATAACTGCACATCATGATGAATATTAAGCAGAACAGAGAAATATGCTGACACTCCGTAGATAACTGAATATCATTAGCATGTTTTTTGAGCTAGATGCATGTACTATTGAAAATATCATGCAGAAAATCACAAATAAAGGTAGAACTCATGCAAATATCAACTTAGGCACATCATTTGGAGATATATGCTATGTAGAGTAACCCTCCTGTATATCATAGTTGCAGGAACAGAATCTACTGATCTACAGAAGACCCCAAAATGGAAAACAGCAATACACATCAACCACTGAGTAACATCAGCAGATTATGAACTAATCAACAGGGAGTTGGGATCATGAATTCTTTGAATTCATTGTATCTTTCAGGATAAACAAGGGTTGTTGTGTAACTTTTGTTTGGTGTTTGTGTGTGACTAACATCACCATCAACAGTTTCCCACTCACCTACGATACAAAACTAACAAAAACATGTGAGCTCCCTAGTCCATATAGTCTATGTGATTGCATTTGAACTCTTAAATGAATGCCATTTTGCTAATCCACTAATTGTATCACAATCAAATTGGGGAGGAATGTTTTCTTCTTCAACCAACAAAAAAACCATTAAACTTTAGAGTTCTCACTTGATCCTGTAGTCAATTTTGAATTACACCAATCCACAATTGCACGTGCATCTTGAAACTTTGTTGCATCATGAAATTTTAGTTGCTCCCTAGCAAGAGCCCTTTTTCACACATGCTTCAGCTCCATCATGTTCTCCTTTACCATGTCCAGCTTCAAAGAAACTCCAAATATGTCAGATTTTGTTTTCTTTATGGACCCTACTTAACCACAAAAATATTCAAGAATTCTTGAATTGTCGTATACAATTATCTGACCACATGAAATGTTGTGTCATCTAGATTTGTCTTTTGTTTAAGTTGTAAAATACTTTGAAACAATACTACACAAACTCTGATGAATGTAATCAGTTATCACTCACATAGAAATGGTACTCTCTCAAAATTTTCATGTTATCTTTTGTATTGTCAACTACATGTTTGTATACAATATGAACAAATATGGCCACCTATATTGAGTTATAATATTGTGATTGAATCTCCTCTTGTGGAGCAAGTGTATAGTTTTCTACAAAGTCAACCACTAAAAGTATAGTTACAATAGGAAATGTGTTCTTACATCTATGGAATTGTTCATCAAGACACCAAGTATATTGAGAATGTTTGACATATTTATACACAATCTTATTCTTGAACTCTGTGATGAATGCATGTACACTACTTTGTTATGTGACTAACTCACAACACTTTCTAGTTTTTCCATCCTTTAATGGATATTGAACATTGTTGAACCTCTTCACCTCCACTAACTATTGTCCAAAATCATGTGAACTACTTTCATGCATGCATTCTCCTAACAATGAAAGGTTACCACATCTATTACATTGTCCAGAAACACATGGTTTTGAAAAATAGGATTGTCCATCAGTTGTTTCACAAAGTATACTTGTTATAAAATCCTTAACTGTTGTAGGTGGCATATTAATACCACATTCCTGCATAATTTGGTTAGTATACAAAGTACAATGTATATTTTGAAAAATATCATAAAAATAAATAAAATTGCAAATGAGTTTTACAACAAGAGATTCGTTGCTTATTAATCTTGACATACCAATGTTTGCATTTCTCAAATAATCTTTGACTTATACTAAAATTTTCTATAACTGAATCATCTAGAAATTTTCTATATAATTCTGTTTGAGTCATGTCTAAAAGATGTTCTGGATGAGGATCACGATTTTTTGACCCCACCCTTAATTTCAAAAAATCTTGAGCATTTGATGAAACCCTTGTATTATCATCCCAATATTTTTCAATCAAAGACCTAATTTCATTGTTTAATTTCATGTCAGACCTTGGGATTCTACCACTAAAAGTCCAAAATTGGTTGACTGGATCCTCTTCAATAGTTACTCTTCTCTTTTCTACTCTTCTTAAAGCTATAGCATACACATTTAAATATCCACTTGTTTTACGTATCATTCTTTTGCTCACAACTGATTTATTAACTAAAGTAGATGTTATTGCTCTACGTGTTGCATTCTTGTCCTTAAATCGACTATTTTTTCCTATAGAACCAATAGCATTAGCAACACTAGACATAACTTGTTCCATTGATTCATCCACCTTTTTGGGTTTTACAAAAATGACTAATTTTTTCATTACTTTTCTCATTTTTGACATTCTCATCAATTGCAATACAAGTTGACATTGAAATCCAAGATTTTTTCTATAAAAAAATGTTTGTATAATCTATTTGCATGTTTCTAAATTTGTCTCCAAGACATCTTACCATGAAGATCCTTCAAAACATTACTTTCAATTTTTTTTTAAAAAATATTTTCATTTTCATGCATACAAGGGTTTTTATTTTTATTTTTATTGTCTTGTTTGTAGTAGAAGCATTTATCTCATCAACATTATATCCATCTTGCTTTAAATCTTTAATCTCATTATCATTCAATGGATTCGAAGACATACCTAGATCTGTTCTTATATTTGCATTTTCCATGTTCTTGACCTCTTCCACATTTACATAATCTACATTCACTTCATTGAAATTGGTCTCCTCTTCAATGTTCTCCTCAATGTTCTCCTCTTCAATAGTCATCAAACTGGATGCTACATCATTCTTCATTTTTTTAATCCTTTCTCTCCTATCTCTTTGTCATTTTGCCTCTTTCTCTCGATGTGCTTCAATTTCTTCAACTATCATAACCTTCCTCTTCTTTTTTTGTTGACATTTATTTGATCCCATGATTATCAAAATGTGTTGGATCTCTTCTTAAAAAATGTATGAAATAGAAGTAGAAATAGATCCTTTGTTCAATATGATAGTTGCTTGATATTTGTTTGATCTCTCCAAGAAATTGAATCCTTCTAAAAAATGGATTTCCTACTTCATCACATCTGAAAATTCTCTTAATGATTGAATCCCTGTAAAAATTGCATAAAATATGTCCTCTTAAGAGCTCGAATTAACACTTTGCATATAAAAAAGTCACAGAATTTGTCGCTGTTGATGTATTAGTAAAAATGAATGTCTCTCCAAGAAGCTGAATGCCTATGAAAAATAAATTTTCTACTTCATTCCATCTAAAAATTCTCCTTATGATTGAATCCCTGTAAAAATTGCATAAGATATGCCTCGTTGAGAGCTCGAATCTACACATTGCGCATAAAAAAATCACAGAATCTGTTGATGTCCACTGTACTAGTAAAAGGGAATGTTATAGGGTTTCAGTCGTACTACAAATTTATGAAAAAAAAAAATAACGGCTAAAATAGAAACGGGTGCCCGTTTTAAAATGGGTACCCGTTCTATAAAACAAGAAATGGGTAACCGTTATGAGCAGGTACCCATTTCTTATTTTTTCAAATGTGACACTCACCAATTTGCCTTTGTTTTAGGATTGGTAAAGGCTTGGAAACCCAAGCCTAAGACTTGGACCTACAACCAACCTACAACTAAGAAGCCATGATAACAATGGGAGAAAAAACTAGTTTCACCATTGTGGCTGACGACTTTTTTTTTAGAATATTTTAAAAAATTAAAACCCATTATAGATCTGGAAGTCTAGTTTTCAAATATGTAATTTTTTTTACTACTAAACATAATTTTTTATTTATTAATTATTTTCTAAACAAACTAACTCATAAAATTGAAATAACATAGCTTACTGTTTTTTTAATAACTTTTGATTTTGGAAGTTTCCTGAAAAAAAAATTGTGTCTGACCAAACTAGACATCATTCTCTACATGATGAAATTTTTTTTTTCCTAAATTGATTAGTTTAGCTCAAATTATGTTGTTCGTACACAAGGGGTTTTAAAAAACACTAATTAGGCTCATTAAAAAATTAATAAAAAAATATTTATCAAAAAATTACAAAAAAATATCTTGACCAAAATTCAACATCCTAAGATTCTTTCCACAAAAGGAATTAGAAAAATACATTAATTTAGGTCAAATTATGTTGGCCGTACACATGCATGCTTTTGCAAAAAATAGGAGACTTTTAAAAAGACACTTTTTGTACATCTAATAAAAACCCAACTTGCTTCATTTAGGTATCAGAAAAAAATACATATTTGAAAACTAGAAACAAAATCCTACATTTCTTATTTTTACATCATCTTAATATGTTATGTGCAAGTGCTTCAAATTGTCACTCCAAGTACAACAAATTTTGAAAAATAGGGAAAACACTTCCACTTTCTAGCCAAAAAGTGAACTCATCTTCTTGCACTTACCCTAAGTGTTCCAAGAACACGTGTCCATAGTACATTAACTCTTATAGTTAGTATTTACACTTCCCAAGGTCGTTAGGTGGTTCTTGTACTTCAAAAAAGATAGACAATCATTTCAAAAGATCATCATTTTTAGTGCCGATTTGACACAATCCTATGTAGATTTGGAATGATGCACTAGAAGTCATTTTGGCATGTTTATTAATGAAATTAATTAGATGTGATGGGTCATTTTATACATCACTTAATGACTCCACTGAGCCAAGCTTTTAAGCTTCTCAAACAATCATAGTTGCTATTTCTTATTCCAAGGTCTTTCCAATCCCCATTGCCTATGTCAAGAAGTTTTAGTTCCTATTATCAGTTCTAGTTATGGTTTGACCTCATTTACAATTTCTAAAGCTTCTAAGGAGATACAACAATGGCAGAAGGGCAATCGCCGCAAGAGGGGGTGTTTGATTTTCTAGAAAATGGAAGAGTAGTAAGGCTTACGCCTCTGCAGAGGCACAACCAAGAATAAGCTACCCAAGGACCAAAGCTTTGGAGAAGGGGGTAAATGCCGACTCTGTGCATGTAAGAGATTATGCAAACAGTATATTTGACACCCGGTTGTCAAAAAATCTGAAGAATCTTCAGGAGGGAGCACACATGAGATGTATCCGATGGGCAAAAAACGGAGAGTCTGAGACATTTGGTATGAGCATTTGGACCTCTCAATTGGCCCAATTTATGGTTCCTATTGTTCACCCATACCTAGAATTGATTCAGATGTGTTCAAAGCTTTTTGACCCACAGACTTCTACGATTCAACACAACAGATTTATGCTCCAGATAATACCCAAGGTAGTTTGGGATATGTTGGGTTTGTATCACGACCAAACTGCTACATTTGCCACAATCCCCAAGCTACAAAATATATGGAGTGGTGTCCACAGTAAGGTTTGGTTTCTAAATACTAAGATGCACTTGGACGAGGACAACACCCAATTACGTCCACTACCCACTACTCGAGGTCGCTTCAATACCGATGTACAGGACGCCTTGTCTATATTGTCTTTCATTTTTGGTCAGAAAGATGATGCAAACATATATGATTGGCACTTGGTAGCGGTTTTTAGACTCAAAATGGTGGATAAGTTTGCCAAATATAGGTTCAACTTCTCATAGCATATCTCCTAGGTTATGATTGAGCAGCTGTCTAAATTTTCTCAGGAGTGAACTTTTAGGTATTCAGCCTATCTTTTCCACTTGATTTTGTATCAAAATTATCATCTCTTCTAGCAGTATATGCATTTAGACATGTATGACCCTAAGGTAAATAGTAAAAGGATAATCCCGGTGTCCACATGGACTCATGTCCTTTTAGAGACTGCGGACCCTTATGAATTTGCCGAGTGTTTTGTAGCCCCTGTCTTTGAGCAATTAGAGTTTGAGGCTATTGATAACAGAATGACAAATAGTATGAGAGGTTTCTTGACCAATTCCAAAATTCCTTGTGATTATTTGTTTGGTGCCCATACTACAATTATTAGGCTTCATGGTTTTGCGAGTGAGCCTATTTTGCTCCTGAAGGTCTTAACTCCTAGGGTCGCAGCTTTAGAGGTGGGTCGTTAACTGTCCATTATTGATAATAATTTTGGTAATAACAAGAGAAAGAAGAAGATGTATGATATCCCTTGGAGTAAGGGAAAGAATACAATAGAAAAGAGAGAAGCTGAGAATCTTTTGTTAAGAAAACTAGAAGCTTATGGTTTTGTAATAGTCCAAGATAAATGGAAATATGATCCTGATGGTTTCTTGGCATCTTGGATCGTAAGTAACAAGGTTTTTTCTATTTTCATTCATGAGAAATGACCTTTCTAGGAATAGAGAAGGTCACCAAAGTAGGATAATTTTTTGTTCTATGTTGAGCTCAAGGATCTGCCATATGAGGGTCCCAAACCATGGGAAACTTTTTACAAGAAGGAACAAGAATATGATCCTAAGAAACTTATGACACATGGTTTGAGGTAAACTCTAAAGAATAATGATTGGATCAGTGAGAATATAGCTGCCTATTGGAAGTATAGGTAGGAGATCATTGAATTCACCTACACTTTCAGGGGAGTTCAAATAGATGAACAATGGGAACAAATATAGGACGAGTATCATATGACCCCTGTATCAAGCCCAGACATGAGTAATCTTCCGAGTAGCTCTCAGGAGGCAGAGGAAATAGGAGTACCAGAGAAAGCTCAAGAGATAGAGGAAACATAGAAAGCAACTACAAAAACTCCTAGGACCCCGTGGCCTCAACCTCTCAGTGTCCTTATGAAACAAAAAGTTGCATTATTGTCATCTCATGAAACCCATATAGCATTGGCATCAGGGGGTCTTGGAGTGGCAACCTCTTAATAGGAATTCATAGCATTACAAGAGGTGTCAGAGGAAGAAGATCCTAAAGATACAACAGAAAGGACCTCGAAAAGGAGGTGTAAGTGAAGATTGCAAAAGGAGGATACTGAAGGTGATGTATTGGAGCCTCCACAGCAACAAGTTCTCACAATCATAGGGGTGACTCAGGTTAGTATCCCTCCTCCTATTTCTCCTTCTTCTACTTCTTCAATAGGGGTGGCAACCCAAATGACCTATTCTTCCATGTCTCCTGCCACCTCTACTATGCCATTACATTCATTTTCCCCTGCTGCTAGTTCACTGGCCTTAGTGTCATCATAGGCCATTTCATTGCCTTTGTTTTCCCCATCTATGCCCAAGTGGGCTTTGCCTCAGGTTGACCCTAGTCAACAAATTACTACTATCTCATATGGTTTGCCACAAGGTTATCCTTTTGTCAGAGGACACATTGCCTCCCTGCTCACCTTTCAAACACAAGTAGACACTACTAGGAAGGCTAGGGAAGCTAGGATTGAGAAGAAAAGGAAGAAAGAAAATAAAAGCCCTACTTCCTCCCACATGAGATCATTATTTGATCCCATTCAATAGTCTCTGACTATTACCCACTTGACTCCCAATGTAGTCAAGCCTGTAGAGTAGACAAAGCCAGAAGACTATACCATGAATGCAACAGCTATGGATTTAGACCACTTTAAGCCACAAGATAAGGTGGAACTGATGACTAAAACTGCTACAACTATTACATATGATTAACTTAAAGTGATGAGAAAGCTGCAGAAGATGGAAACGGAATTAGCAAAAATAAAAGCCACAAATAGTAGCCTTACAATAGAAATAAAGGCTAAGGACAAGGAAATTAATACTCTTAATAAAGATATGTAGTCTACTGTGTCCTTGGAAGTATATCAAGCATCCCAGGCTCAAGTTGCAAACTTTCAAACTAAAATTACACAGGTGAGGGCCACTATGGTTGCATTGAAGTAGGAACTTGCCATTGCGGAAAAGAAATATCATGATAAGGTGCAAGAAGTGTCACAATTATAGCAGACTCTGTTGAGGGAACAAAATCAAAACAGTTCTTATCAGGCCCAGTTCATGGTTGAACAAGAAAAGACTAAGTAGTTGACTATTGAGCTGAGTCAGAGGCCATAGAATGCAGGATTGTTGGAGATGGTTAAGTAGCTTTATGTATCTGCATGGCAAAGAATCTTTGAGGAGATTTCACAGCTTAAACCTACCGTCAGTTTCCTATTAAAGGCTTAGCAACTATGTGAAAGAGTAGAGTCTTCAGTTGAATCAACCTTGTCTATTGTTTCTTTGAGAGTCTTAGATTCTCAACTTTTGTTGCAAAAACTCTATGATACAACAAATGAAGCCTTGTTAGCTACAGGGGTGAATGATAGAATGATTGTGACATAAAAAGTGAATGATGTCCTTAGCTGTAATGAAGCTGCTATGAGTTGTAGGACACTTCTAAATGTTGTGAAGAAAGGTGTCAAGGGGATGAAAGGACAAATTGAGGAGTTAGTACAGTTGGGACTCCCATCTCCCTTCCCAGATGATAGCACAGTCTTGATGACTGATGAGATTAAGGCCCTCCTATTGCCAAAGCAAGATGATCAGACTATTTTTCAAGGTCTGAGTGATTCCTCAAGCATGGAGGAGGTAGAAATAGTTCTTATTCCCATGGCCTGGTTCAAGTTCTAGTTGCATGCAGTGGTATAGATTCTTTAGTCTTTTTCTCACAGGGACATCTTTAATTTGAATTTTGCTTTTCAAAATTTGTAAAAGAGACAAGGCTTGTCAGACTCAGAGTGGGCTGGATATCAAGTTGCTTTGTAGAAATTGTGATTCTCGAGGTGATGGCAGTGTAATTTTGATTTTTAATCTTTTCATATATTTCTAGGGTTCTTTCTATGTAGGCACAAAGTCCCATATGGTCACCAAGAACTGTAGAGTTAAACTCTACATTGTGTAATATTGATTAATAGTGGCCGTATAGTTTTATTTCTAGTTTATGTCATAAATACTACCCATGCACGGAGTGCACCAAGTGTCAGCAGGGTGGGGTTTTAAAAGCCCTCAAAGAAATAATGCTTCCAAAAGATGCGCAGAGTTGACACGTGGTAAGGTGGTTTGAAGTAGTAAGATTAGTGACCACGAGTGGTGTAGCGTGCCAAGTGTCTCCACCATAGGCATATAAGGAGAAACTTTTGAGAAAGGCATCCAGAAGGCACGTCAATGTGCCACATGTTTTTTGTTGCAACTATGCAGAGTCGGCCGCATGTCTCTTTTCTTTAATAAGTTTTGCGAGGTGCAAAGTACAATATGGTGGGCCCTGATCTATTATAAGTGTTAGTTTCTAGGTGAAGTGAAATGTGCCAAGTGTCACTACCTCAGGTGATTGAAGGTTGAGAAACAAAAGAAACTTTTAAAGGCGTGCTAGTGTGCCATGTGTCCTTATTTTGAGGCTCTCAGGTGTTGCCACATATCAGCAGTAACAAGGAGGCAGATAGTGCCAAGTGTCAGAGTGTCATATGTTCTCCTTATGATCAAAGGGAAACTAAGCTTGATGAGCACAAGAGAGCCACATAGCTATTTTGGAGCTATTTGAAGCTTGCAGAGGAAGCCACCTATACAAATAGAACTAGTAGTTATTGGGCCACATTTTTAGTACCAGCCAGCTAATAGGAGTTTAAGGATGATATGATTGCAAATTCAGACAAATCATGTGCGTGATCAGTTCTAGTTCAGTTGCAGGTGGTTAGGATTTTTAACAGATGGAGATGTTTTGAAACTCATTTTTCTTCCATAAATTGGGAAAAGTTTTGTAACTATGGAGATAGAAAATAGAGAGATATTATTGCGACTGGGATATATCATTTTTTGCCTTCACAGCTATTTCAAGAAGAAAGCATATAGATCTGTGCATGTTTTTGTGCCTCATGTATTTTACTGAATTGATTAATGAAAGAAGCTTTGTTCTATGTTGTTTGATGATATTTTGTGTCTTTTTATAATTTCTCTAAGTTTATCCTTTGGTTTTAAATGTATTCATAATCTGTCTATGTTGATCATGCTTCATTACTCTTTGATATAGCTGAAATCATAAGGATTTAGTCACTGTGCTAATTGTTGAAACACATATAAGTTCAGCACATCGCCTTAGCAATTTAGTTTATATTGTATTTGTAATCTTGTTTTTTCTGCCCTTTCCCAAAACCCCATTGAAAAGGAAGAACCAGCTTCTTTAAAATCTAGAGGTTGTTTCAAGAGTCAATCCCACATTCTTGAAACTTCCCATGTTGGTGCTAAAACCTACACAATTTTATACATCAATAGTGCTTCTAAACCAAAACATCATGATGGTCTAGACAATGCCCAAGATATCCATTTGGATAAAGGACATGAAATTTGAGGCAGACATTTTGAAAGGGTACATGCATAAAGCCATGGATATCAGTGCCAAAGCACACAACCTACTAGCAGATGAGATGGAGATTTTGGAGGAACTCCTAACCATCATGGATGAGAAGGAAATATATGAAGAACATGCATCTGTTAGAGTATTTAGGGCTAAGTTTGAGCCAATTTTGATGGATCCTATAAGACACTTCTCAGAGAAGATCATCGATGAATTCATAGACTTATCAACAAAGATAAAAGTATACTGGGAGAAGTTGGATATCTAGACCAACAAATGGATATCAACAAGTGAACAAATCTAGATACTAGAGTATGCTAAGGTCAAAGACCAAAGTTTTGACAGTGTCGATATAATGAAAACTATTGTTGCATATGATGATTACAAGAGGATGGACTCTGGTGGTGTGCTAATTGAAGAGCATATTGGGTCGGATACAGAGTAGTTAATATCCGACAGCTAATTTTTTTGCAGCAAATAGGATATCAGGACAAGAGATGCAGTTCAAGGTTAATGTCCTGATGATTGGTGACATACATGAAGTGGCAAGTCTATAGGGAATATTCTAGGTGCACTTTGAAGATTTTGAGGAATATACCAAGTGTCATTTGTCATCCATCCTTTGATTGCCAATTGGAAATCACGTGCTCTATTTTGTGACTATGTATATTTTGGGAGGATCTTGACCATTGGTTGATGTAACTAATTTTGGGTCCTAGTTCTATAAAAGGATCTGGATAATTTGTAAATAGAAAGACTGAATTGATGAACTTTACTAAGCATTTAGTTTGTACATTTATAACTTTATGACTTACCTCATGGTTCTTTCTCAATCAGTAAAATACTTGTATATCATTTGCACACATAATGAAATTAAACAAGAAGATTACAATCAAATCATAAATCTTGAGTAATATTTGGTTGATTCCTAGTATGGAATGTCAATTGTTACATCCCTTAGGAGAATATTTGGATGTTTCCTTACTATTGTCAAAATTTGCTCTGAAGATTTGCATTTGTTATACGTAGTTGTAGAATTCCTGGTGAAGTATAATTAGATTAACTCCATTTCATGAACATGTCTAGATATTCATGTGTGATCACTAAAAATATTAATTTCTTAGAACTCTTTCCTCTCAACCTTATCTTTTGTCTTTTATTTTACAAATCGTGGTAAATAGTTGCAAATAATGATAAATCCAAAGCAAATAATCATAAATATTGATGAATTTCATGCTTAAAGGAGATCTTTAACTGAATTCAAGTTTTATGTGTAAAGGTTAGTTAAAGGATATAATTTTAGAAGAACTGATCAAAGTTAAGAGTATTTTAAAATAATCAATCAAAATTAAGAGTATTTTAGAAGAATTGATCAAAGTTAAGGGTAATTTTTGAAGAACTAATCAAAGTTATGTCCAATTCATGATAATCTACTCATCTACTTGAGAATTTGACATATATTATTGAGGATATGTGTAGATTGTACAAGAAATGCAAGATATTTGTGAGGTTTAGATGGATCCAAAAGGAGATGATTTAAAGTTATGTAAGGCCTTAAAATGGAAACAAAAAAAGCACAATAAATCTTGAGTGAAAATAGGTAGTCAAGACCTGATAACTAGAGACATGGGACTTAAAATCCTTAGGGATCTTGAATCCTTTAAATATAGATAGGGGTTTATTGTGTAAACTTTTATCTGTATGAGTCTGACTAAAATCCACATCAATAGTTTGGTGCTAGAATGAGGACCATTCTTGACTTTAAGTTAGTTACCTTTGTGACAAAATTGTTAAATACTTCATATCTTTAGTAGTCCACTACAAATATCCTGTATATTTAACCATCCCAACATGCCTTTACAAAGATCTCATCCTAAACTTTAAAGTCCATCCTAATTTCTTGAATTGGCTCATTGACCTGTTACAAGGTCTCAATCCATTGGTCCTTTAGGTGAACTTTCTAATGTGAGACAAAGAACTTTCTCAGTTAGTGCTACGCTGAGACATCATCTCGCTACCGTCCCAATAGTTCTAGTACAAGTCTCTATGATGTTCTTTAACATCAAATCACCTATTAGCTTTGCTGCATACAATGACATGCCTAAGAATCCTTATAAGTTGTGTCCTAAGTATCATATCCATCAAGATGCAAAAGATCACCTTAGAACCTTTAAGGAAGCCTGCTTTAGAGCAAGAATCTGGCATGAGGATGTTGTATGTAGATTGTTCCTATACACTCTCAGGGAAGAAGCATATTGTTGGTATGTTAATTTGCCACAAAATTCTATTACCACCTGGCCATTGATGGAACAAGCCTTCAAAGACAGATTCAGAGTTCTAGTCGATCCAGCTATTAACCAGTATCATCGCTTTGCGAAGATTAAAAGAGGAGAAGGTGAATTTATAGAAACCTTCAATGATAGGTTCCAGAGAGCATACTCTAGATTGATGAATCCTTACAATATCCCCGAAGCTACAACTTTGTTGGTATATTACTTTGCACTAGATCTGCTGACTACAATGTTCATAAGGAGAGTAAACCTTGGCATCACAAATTTATCTAGTGTCTATGCAGAGGTAGTAAAAGTGAATAATGAAATAAAAAAAGTAGGGTATTGTCCTCTGCAAAGCACAAGACATTGTACTTCACATAATCAAATGCAGTAGATAAATAGAGCTTTGATGAACCCCCTGATGGTTCCACCAATCAATGCTTTTCAGCCACAAGGGAATAAGCAGATGGTAGTACATCCTGGACTTGCATTTACTGAGGTCTAAACAAATGGGAATGGTAATTATTTCTTTCTACCTACTCAAGATAACATAGTAGAAAAAGTGTAGGAGGAGAAAGAAGATATGAGAGAGATCAGAGCTCGGTTGAGAAGGTTGACCACTGAAGTCACTCAGTTGAGAAATCAGAGCTTCTATACTCAAAATAATAGTCAGAATTAGCAGAATAGAGGATATAATGCACCTCAACCTCCAAGAGTATGGAATTCCAAGCCGAACAATGGAAGCCTCCCTTCACCACTGGATAGTCAAGTTCCCACAAAGCTGAAACAAATAACTAGAGTTAATCTAACTGAAGCTGCATTGAACAATTGGTGCATGATTCATACCACCAGTGCACATGCCAAGTTGGATTTTCCATAGTCTAGGATTGCTGCAAGTACTTTCTGAGTGGAAGTGCAAAATACTAAAATAGAAACAAATTTTCCAAAAGGAAATGAGATCATCCCCCTTGGATATGAATATGTAATCATGCTGGAGAGCTTCATGTTCCCAAAGGAAAAGATGAACACAGTTCATGAAAATTACACACTCATATGTGAAGAGTTAGCCTTAGCACTAGAAGCTTATACCTTCCCTTTGAAAGGTGACAATGAGTTCAAACAAGAGGTGGATGAAGTCCATGCCTTCCAGTAGTCCCAGAGAGGTCATAATTACAATATGAGAAATAGCAATAATAACTGACTGCTAGGTCCATTAACAAGTTCTATTCCACCAAACAACTTCAATACACCTCCAGCTATGTCTTCTAGTAACAATCTGTCACTACCAAAGGTAAGCCAACATCATTTTTCTTTAGTTACAGCCACATCTAGAGGTATGTCCAAAATTTATGAGTCAAACAAGTTGGTTAATTACCTAGCTAAAGAAATCAAGAAAATGAAAATAAGCTTGTCCTTATCTAAATTACTCAAAACTCCAGTCATTGAAAGAGCTTTTGTTAAGTCCCTAGAGGAGTCATCCCTAAAAGACAACATTCCTAGTAATGTCCAAACCAGAGAATTTCCAAATAAAGATTTTTCCTCTAAGCCTAGAGATCAAGGCCAAGTCCATGCTACCGACACACAAATTGTAGTTTACAAAGAAAAAATTGAGTCTCACCCATTCCTCTTAACATTAAGGATTTTTGGTTAGAATTTACATAATTGCCTACTAGACTCTAAAGCAAGCACAAATGTCATGCCCTTATTAGTATGTCAAATCCTAGGCTTATCTCTTGCCAAGCCATTAAATAAAGTCACTTAGTTGGACAAGTCCAAGGTAAGTGTCATAGGAGAACTAACTCATGGGTGAAAGTTTAGAACTATGTCCCACTTTTATAAGAAAATGGCCAACACAAACATTATTTTCCAACTTAAACGTCAAAAAAATCATATGTATGTTATGAATTTTAAAATGACCTAAACTAATGAAATGTAGAATTTTTAATGTAGTTTATATTTTTAATTTTTTAATTTTTTAAAAAAGTAGTTGGATTTATATATTTTAAATTTAATTGATGAATTTTAAATGCTCATTTATTATTAAAAGATGCTGGCTCTTTAGCTTTTTCTTCATGGGAGGCTCTCATGCTTAAAACTTAGAATTTTTTGTCACTTCCCAATTCAAATTATTTTGTGGGTATTCAGAAAGTGGATAGAAGTCTAATTCATTGGAAGCCTACTCCAAAAAAATTTATCAAGTTGAATTTTGATGGTGCTTGCAGAGGTAACCTGGGGTTTTTAGGTACTAGGTGTGTGTTAAGAGATTGGAAAGGTGAAATACTTAATGCTTTGTCTCTTAAACTTGGTTTATGCTCTAACAATGAGGCCGGAGCCTTAGCACTAGTTGTAGGCCTGAAACTAGCTTTAAATTGTGGGGTTAAGGATGTTATTATTGAAGGAGATTCTATGAATATAGTGAATGCTATCAAAAAGAATTTAGCTTCTAGTTGGAAAATTGGTTACATCCTGTATGATGCCATGAATTTGATAAGATCCTTTGCAAATTTTTAAATTCTTCATTCATATAGGGAACATAACAAATTAGTAGATTTACTTGCTAATTTGGCTTGTGATCAGGAGAGGGAATATTTTGAATGGGATGTAGACTCTCTGCGGTGCTTGAATGGTTTTGTAAATGTCTATGAAGAAGATAGGAAGTTTATCTTAGCTTAAGGGTGTTTGGTTTTGGAGCGGAGTTTGGCCCTTCTTTTTGAATTCAAATAAAAGAGAGAATAACTTTGGTTAGGCTTTGGGTAGTGAGAAGTATGCCTATTTTTTTAGAGACAAGGTTCCTTTTTTGCTAACTTGTGTTTTGTTTTGGCAGGATTAAAAGTCTTTAGCATCCTTTTATGTTTAATTTGTCATGATAGCTCTTTGGCCCGAACATTGCTACATTCATGCGGATGGTATTCATGGGGTACTGTTTCATTAATTTCATCCATTTCAAAATGAGATGGATTGAAGTACTTTAAGTGATCATTAGTGGTGTCTCTAGATCTTTCATGGAGGCATTCAATATATTCTCTTTATGTGGATGCTACTTCTCATTGCTTGTTTTATGGTGCTTCGTTGTTTGTGATTCCTTTCTTCCTACTTTGAGGGTTCTTTCGTTGGAGGCATGGGCTCGGTTCTTAGAAACTCTCAGATTCTCCTGCTAATTTAGAAATGGGAGCAACCTTCTATTGGGGTCTCTCGTGCTTCCTCCTTGGGTGAAATCTTTAAACTCTATGCTGAGGACATTGAGAGAGTAATTGTTTCTGTGTGCGGTCACGAATTGTTTCATCTTCCTATGGCATTGTACCCATCCTAGGTGGTGTCACATTTTCTTTCTAATTCCATGGATCTCATTCAAGATGTTGATTTGGTGAGAAGGCTTAGGCATATGTTTGTGTAGGAATTTTTGTTTTCTGCAGATAGTTTTAACACAGCTGTGGTGGACTATGATATTCATTTGGGGGCTACTCCTATTGGGGGCCTTTTTACTCTACAAGATATTGTTCATAGGCCTGTAGTGCATTGTCTTTACACCTCTTTTCTCCATGGGCTGCAGCATAATTCTAGGATGTCTATCCTAAAGGACCTTCATTGATGAAGTGGTAGATGCGGCCAAAGAGGTGTTTTAGGCTTTATTCCATTTGCTTCACTTTCAATTACCTCCTCCTCCCCCTCTGCCACTGCAAACATTGGTGCTGTGAATTTTTTGATGTTGGACGACCCTTAGCTTGTGGGTCTTCATTTCCATGAGGAGGAGCTGTTGTTAATGTGGAGAATGTTGAATCTGCTTGGGGCTTACTGTTGGAAGTTTTGAATGAAGCTATTTGTTACAAGTTTTCTCCTTTAGTGCCTATATCTTATTCTCTTTCTGGTTTATATTTATAGCTCCGTTGATATGTTTTGCTACATCTATTTTGCTTTTGTCCACATGTACTGTATTCGAACCTCTATTAGATTTATGGTGGTTGTCATGGGGAAACTTTGGTAACCTATGGCCCTATTTTCTACTATAATTCCCTATGGGAAATTTTTCTTCTTGAAGGTGACCTTTATTGCCTTCCTATCATCGAAAAATCATGTATTATAGATAGGTTTTTTGGAGCTATAATCGAAGGTTTTCTTCTTGGTTCTTTCATGCCGGTATGCTCTTCTTGAACCAGGATTTTGTAATATTTCTTAATTTTAATAAAATAGTTTAGTGGCTTTGCCATTTTTTCAAAGAAAAAAAAGGAAAAAATAGCAAAATTAATTTTTTTTCTTTAATTTTTTTTCCTAATTAGTCAGCTCAAATATCTAGTGCATGGAAAAAAAATTTAATTATTGATAAATATTTTTTTTAATTTTTTTAAAGTCAATTTTAATCAGAACATGGTAGTTTCCATGGGGCATCAACTTTTTTACATTAATTTTAAAAAAAAATACCCTCTTGGAGAGGATTCCATTCTCTAGTGAACCATATAATTTTCAAAATTTTTGAATATGTTTTTCCTATTGATATCTATTTTCTAATCATCTTCATGTTCGATGGAGAAAACCTACTTACAATAACTTAAAATATATATAATAAAAAAATTAAAATATGAAAAAAAACATATATTTACAATTAACGTTTCGAGTACTACAAAAGGGTATTCATCAATTTTTTTAAAAGTGTATTTTAATGGTAGAAATTAATAGTAGAAGATGAATTTTTTGAAAACTATGGGAAAGGGGTGTGGACTACCACATAGGATGCCACATAAGCAGTTTCAAGTGTAACTTTACCAAGTGGTATGATTCCGCTTGGTAAGGTAATGCCCGTAACCATGTGGGGTGAGTCGAACGAGGGCGAAACCTTACCGTCCGGTAAGGTTCTGCCTGGAATTACTTTTTTTAATTAAAGTTTTATAAATAATTATTTTTTAATGTTGATTCTGTACAATATAGAATAACAAGGTCAGGACAACGTCAACACGTGACAACCGGCAGACATAATTTACAGGGCAAATACAAGACAAAAAATTAACAAGCAAGGGTAACAAAATTTTTAATAAACAATAATAAAGTTTATTATTTTATAATTGATTTAATTTTATTAGGGTTTAATATTTTATTTAAGTTAGGTTTAAATTTTTATTTAAGTAGGGTTTAATTTTTAAAAATTATATTTTAGGGTATAATTCAATTTTTATTTGGGTTTTAATTGAATTTTTTTATTAGGGTTTAATTGATTTAAAGTAGGGTTTCATTGATTATTTGTTAATTAGGATTTCTAAAAATTGACAAATACTATACAAATAAACACCTAGATTAATAACAAAAAATCATATCAAATTAACAAAAAATAAACTTAAATTTATGTGAACTTCCCCATCCATATCCATGTATGCTCTTTCCTCGTATCATAAGATGATATTGGAAATCAAAAATGGTGTGGTTTCATTGATTGTTTGTTAATTAGGGTTTCTAAAAATTGACAAATACTATACAAATAAACACCTAGATTAATAACAAAAAAATCAATACAAATTAACAAAAAATAAACTTAGATTTATGTGAACTTCCCCATCCTCGCGTCATAAGACAATCTTTGAAATTAGAAACAGTGTAGTTTCATTGATTATTTGTTAATTAGGGTTTCTAAAAATTGACAAATACTATACAAAAAAACTACTAGATTAATAACAAAAAAGTCAATTTACAAATTAACAAAAAATAAACTTAAATTTATGTGAACTTCCCTATCCATATCTGCATATGCTCTTTCCTCGCGTCGTAAGACGATCTTGGAAATCAGAACTGGTGTGGTTTCATTGATTATTTTTAATTAGGGTTTATACATATGTGCAGGCTCAAATTAAAAGGTAATTTGTGATGGGGAACAAAAGGAATAGCTCAAGGAATTTTAATCGAAAAAGATCTAATGAAGATAAAAATCTAAGAAGAAGAATTGAGATAAATTCAACCTTAGAAGGATTGGTTGAACATAGTCAAGAAGTACAAGATCAAATTACTAATGAACAAGAGGAAGAACATCTTCCATTTGATCAAATCAAAGAAGAAATTGAACAAGGTGCATAAAACATTGTGACCGAGGAGGAAATTGAGAACATAACATATTTTAAGGATATGGAAAATCTAGCAAATTTAGATGAAGATGTGTTTTTTCGTAAGATTTCACCCCAGGAAATGCTACCTGATAGTACAATAAAACTTCATTCCAAAAAAAATTGGGATGACTTTTTTGAAGACAGTTCTCTGATTGGAAGAGCACAATTATGTGCTAAGTTATTTAGGTGAAAATAAATGACCCCTATTTTGGAGTTGCTAGGGGTTGATAATAGGGAGAAAAACAATTTAGGAAAAAACATAATAGTTGAAAACTTGCAAGAAGCTTTGAACTCTATTCAAAGTACAAGTAGAACAAGTGATTTAAGTGCAACACATAGGGCATTGATGACCATGATTTCAAGTAAAAAATTATCACTGATGAGACAAGTGAAAGCAATTGGAAAGTTACTGCATGTATCCAACAAAACTATTCACAGACATATTTCAAAGAGAAATAAGCTTGATGAAAACATAGAAACAAATTGGGTAAATATTGTCAGGGTTCCCAGAAAAGATTGAATCTCAGAAGATGTGAAAAACAAGTCATTGAATATTGGATCAACCACTCTCGTGTTTCCTCTAATAGAAGGGATACTATACAAGTAATAGGTGAAGATGGTTGAAAAGTATCCTCATCCAAAAAAAAATTTAGATACAACACAGAGTGAATGTTTTGAAGCATTCAAACAAGAAACTCCACAGGTAAAGATATCTCAAAGGGTGTTTGAAAAGTTGTCCCTGTTTTGTACACATAAATAAAGTGCATGAAACTTGTTGTCAAAATCACATGGAATTTCATCTACATCTTCAATCGTATAAAACAGTTATGGCAATGACTCATCCAGATGTTATCATCCATGCAAGTACAACACAATTTATGAAGTCCCTCTTATGTGAAAAAATAAAAGGTTCCAATGAATTCAGTGTGTAATGTATCAAAAATAGTTGTTAAAATTGTGGATATTTGAAGAAGTTTCCTCTGATCAAAAATATTGATCAATCAATGGAAATTATATGGAAGAGATTTGAATATGAGAAATACACAACTAGGTCAGGAGTGGAATAAAAAAAAATGTTATCAAAAAAAGTGAATTGCCCTACAATGAGTTTTTGAATAAATTTTATAGTCTCATATATCCGCACATCCAACATTGTCATGGTGCAAAATGGCAGGAAAATCAGTTTCATGAGTCAAAGAATTGTTTTCCACAAGGTTCTATTCTTTCAGTTGTGGATTTTTCTAAGAACTATACATTTAGTCCTCAAACAAAGATTCAGAGTCAGTATTATCATTCAGAACAGGTTGCAATCTTCGTACATGTTTGTTATAGACATGTTGAGTTGCAACTAGATGGTGTACAAAGTAGCCTGCATGAATAAAATATTATCAAAGAGGTTCATTTTTATATCAGTGATGATACTGGTCATGACAGAAGCTATGTAGCCCATTGTTTTGGAATGTTTTTTTATGATCTGAGACAACGTGGCATACATGCTTCAAGTCACTAGATTTGGTCAGATGGATGTGCTAGTAGTGTTGAATTTATTAAATATTTCAATTTTTTTAAAAATTATTTCCAAGTTTTAAACAACTTTTAATGTTCATTTGTTTACTTTATAGGACAATTCAAATCCTCTAAATCATTTAATTGGTTGAGCCAACAACATGCAAGATGTTCCATAAAATTTGTGTGGATTTTTTTTGAAAGTGGACATGGAAAAGGTGAGCATGACGGAGCTAGTGCATATGTGAAGCATGCACTTCACCAACATGAGCTTGCTGGTAACACCATTCATACTGCAAAAGAAATTGTTGACTGGTATAAGACTCATTTTGGGGCTCGTGAAGGAAAAAGTGGCTCAATAAGTACCAAATGCTATTTTTGGGAACTCAAATGTATTTCTTTTAATTCTTGCAGATCTACATTTATTTATTTTTAGTATATGTACATTTTTTGTTCACACAAATTTAAATTTCCATGATTGTAGATATTGATCAATCAAATCTCTATAATTGTCAAAAGATTGTCAGTATTAGAAGACTTCATCAAGTGATGACGACTAGACATAGAAAACCACTTGCAATCCAAATTAGAGAAAAATCATGTTTTTGTGTTGATTGCATTGAGAATAATGCAAATGTTCTACAATGTCAACATATTATTGATGGATATGTTTCAGAATGGGAGATGAAACAATTAGTTTCAATGTCTCCTTATGAAGATGATAATATAGATCTCCATGATCCTTTATATTTAGCTAATTTTGAATGTCTATCCGATCTAGTTGTTGCAGGTTGTAGATTAGATAATGCAAAATGAGGGAAAACACCAAATCAAATGCAATAAAACAAGTGATTATACCTCACATACACAACCTAATCCCATCAAGGGAAGGAGGAGCCTTTGCACCCAAATGAAGCTCCCAAGACCAAGATTGTCCCTAGACTTTAGATCCAAATGTGAAATGCTCTCCAATTGTGCAACTCACTATTAACTGAAAGGTGATTTCGGCATGGTAACTTTGCATGAAAATGGATGATGAAAATGACTTGTGAGAGGTTGTATTTATAGACTTTTGGAGAGGATTTTGATCCAAGGGTGGAGATTGATTGGAGAGATCAATGGTGGAGGATGAAAGTGAGGTGGAGGGCCTAGATTTGATCTTGGAAGATGGAGGGCTAGGAATAAAAGTAAATCTTTTATTCATTTTTGGGAAAGGGGTGAATAAATGAGGTTGGGTGAGATGGATTATTTGTGAATTAAAAATTCACATGGGGAAGGGTAAAATGAATTAAAAATTCATTTGGGGAAGAGTGGATATGACATGTGTAAGGGATGTGTAAGAGGAGTAAATGTGATGTGTGATTTATTTGAATTTTAAATTTGGGAGGTGTGGAGAGAAGTGCTAATGAGGATTTGACTTTCTTAATTAGGGTGATTAACCTAATTAATGTGGCTGGAATAAATTAGTAGAGGGATTAGAGGGGGGATAAGATTAATTAATTAGTGATTTAATTAATTAATCCTAAGGCTAGGATGGGGTAGGCTAGAGTACGCAATTAAATAAGAGATATTTAATTGTCTAGGGTAGGGATAGGCTAATTAGTAGGCTGGATTAATTAGTTAACATGGTTTTAACTAATTAATTAGATTTATGGAAAATGGGGAATTGATTTAATAAATTTTGCATATTTATTAAATCACTTGGCTAAGGTTTGGACTATTGAATTAATAAAATTAATTCAATTTTAGGGATAAAATGGTGTGGATTTAGAAAATGAAAGGGGTGATTAATTAAATAAAAATTTAATTAATTAGTTGGAAAAGGAATTGGTAAGTTTAGGGATGTCGGGAGTCAGTTTGGTAGTCGAGACATTTTTAGGTGTCTACATTTGCCCCTCTTTGACGTGGCGTCAGGACCTAGGAGGGAAGTGGCATCAGGTCGAAGAAAAAAATATGCCCCAGCTGCCGGGAAGGAATGAGATGGATAGGGGATGCTCCCTCGAGAGGTTGGCGGGGAAAATAACAATTTGGCAGGTAAGCTCTCGAAAGGACGTGACGGAAGTGAAAGTTGGAGAGGTGCTGGGAAAAGAAGATGGTGGGAGGAAAAATGGAGGAAAAAGGCTGAGATCTGCACCCTGGAGGGAAAAGGAAGGAATGGAGGGAGGACATGGCCCCCTATATTAGGAAAAGTGGGCCCAAAGAGTGCCACATTGGCACACTTTTGACCCTCTAGAAGAAAAGAGAAAGGAGAGATGGGCGAGTGCAACCCATAGTTCCCGCAACTTCATCACATCTCAGAGCGATTCTGAGAGGTTGGGCAGTCACCCGAGGCTGGACCCCAGGTAGGGCCTAACCCGAACTTTGTGATTTTTTACTTTACGCACGTGTTTTTGGGTTTCGGGATATGGGTTTGGAGTGTGTGGCGCCAAAGATAAGGCGGATTAGCACTATCCGCCAGGGTAGGGTGAGGCAATTTTGACACCATTTTGGAGGAATATTGGCACCATCGTCTGGATTGGTGCCAAAACTCAGGGCGAAGCAAATATGGCATTTTGACGCCATATTATGGGTAGAACGGTGCTATTGTCTGGAATAGCGCCATAATGGGGAATAGCGCTATTATTAGTTTTAGTGCTAAAAGTTTAATTGACATGAAAATGAAGTGTTGCACCATCGTCTGGATTGGCGCTATATAGGGCACGCAGTAGCGCCAATGTCTGCATTGGCGCCATACAGTGAGCACAGTGGTGCCATTGTCTGTATTGGCGTGATAGGTAGGGGAAAGTAGCGCTATTTTTAAAATAGCACTTAGGGATTGTCTGTGTGGGGCCACATGATTTGGGCTTGTGAGACATTCAGAAGAAAAAGGTGTGGGGGGAAAATAAGTTTGTATCCAACGAAGAAGTGGTGGATGCAGGATACACGGCGGTTTATACTGCAGTCGCGAGAGCGACGAGTGCGATCCGTGATGCCGCTATTTGATGAGGCATGGCGACCTCAACTTGCGAGACTAGGGCTTTGGACGGTGGCAGCGATGCCAGTGCTGCGAGCTCATAGAGCTCTGATGACGGCCGCAGTGGAGCGATACCGCAGCGAGACTTCCAGCTTTCTGCTGCTGATAGGAGAGATGACTATCACACTTGAGGATGTTTATCGCATCCTCAAGCTACCGATTCATGGTCGACGTGTGAGGTATGACACGAGGAGGGGGCAGACTGCGTTGATCAGAGTGTTCAGAGTAGAGCACGTGGTATTTTCGGCAGATGGGAGGGAGATGGATTATGAGAAGACGCTGGCGGCGGGTGCAGATCCCTTTGCCTTATATTTGTGTGTGTTGATTGGAGGTGTGGTGCTGCCGGATAGGTGAGGCAGAGGTTTTCCTGTGGGCTGGGGTGGGATGATAGAGGGGATGGTGAGTCATGATACTATCTACGCATGGGGTCCAGTGATGCTAGCACAACTGCTGCACGAGATGCACACGGTCGCTTATCTTCATGACAGGGCTTTATCCGCTGGGGTTACGCTGCTACATGTATGGCTTTGGGAGCACATCCCCGTGACTCGGCTGACATACGGTTATTATCAGTGCCTGTTTGAGGCGTTTGTGTTTTTGTATCAGGATGCACTGTATACTTATACTGGCCAGGTCCGCCACTGGCGGAGGATACTGGATGACGTGATTAGCGTGGTATACCGTCCATATACTGATTGTGAGGAGTGGTCGGATGATGTGACCCATCTCTCGTACACATTTCAGCAGAGATTTCTTATAGGTCGTGCAGACCATACTATAGAGATGTACCTACCCTCACGGGTGATGTGGCAGTTTGGACGGGTACAGGATGTGCCTCAGCAGATGGTGATATATGCACGGACACCACGGGATACAGCCTACTGGCCCACAGCATTACAGCCACAGGTTGCACTAAATGACTGGGTAGCACTTCGGCCAGTTCAGTGGGATTGGAGGAGCACAGTGATGGATGCAAGTACTACGCTTGCTTATGAGGTACGGTGGTAGATGCATCAGCCCACTCGATTGACAGATCCGACAGTGATGATATCAGAGGATGAGGGAGATGGGGGTGGAGATGATCCAGATGGGGATGGGGTTGAGGTCATTGCAGATTTTATTGTGGAGGTGATGGATGATGGGTCGGAGAGGGTGATCGCTAGAGATGGTCAGCTTGTGGATGAGGTGGCAGTAGTGGCAACGGGACAGGGACCAGTGGGGCAAGGGGCTCCAGCACAGCAGGTTCCAGCACAGTAGGTTCCAGCACAGCAGGTTCCAGCGCAACAGGTTCCAGCGCAGCAGGTTCCGGCGCAGCAGGTTCCTGCACAGCAGGTCCAGGCTAGGGGCGGACGGCAGGGTAGGGCACCGCGGCAGCGTGATGGATAGCCGAGGACGGAGCAGGGTGATCTATCCCCATCACAGGTGGAGCAGCTGCGAGTTGGTTGTCATGATGCCGGGGCAGGGAGTTTAGCAGCAGGGATGGAGGCAGAGGTTGAGAGGCTGACGCCTCAGCGACGGTCACGGGAGGAAATGGAGGAGGTAGAGACACTACGTGCTTAGGTGGCTAGTTTAGAGGAGGCGTTGGGGCACCGAGAGGCTGAGTTGGGATAGCTGTAGGGAGTAGATGGGCGGTTGGCAGTGTCAGAGGCTCAGTTGGCTCAGGCCAGAGAGGATATGGAGGATTTGAGGATAGAGCGGGATGCAGCGCTCGTGAGAGCACATCAAGCAGAGACTGCGTTGAGCAGTACACAGGCTATGGGTGGGGGCCTTGCCCCAATTTTGGCAGGGATGTAGACTCAGCTAGCTCAGGCTCAGACACATGCGCATCAGATACAAGGGCAGTTGAGCCAGGCATAGGGATAGGTAGCTTAGGTACAGGGACAGGTAGCTCAGGTACGGGGGAGCTAGCAGAGGCTAGAGCACGGACAGAGTATTATCAGGGGTTATACTATGTAGATGTACCTGCAGCGCAGCGAGCACCGAGTTACAGCCAGGTCAATAGATCGGGGGCGTCGAGATCACATCGATCTAGATCTATTCAGTCGGTTCAGTAGACGATGCCCCCTCCCACATATGTGCCCCAGCAGGATCCTCAGGTACCAGTAGCACCATAGCCATAGCCACCACCAGGATCACAGGCTCGACTAGGGTCATCATCTCCTACCCCCTCAGAGAGAGGATCCTCAATGTGATAGTTATACCATGATAGCCCTTAGAGGCATTGTATCAGGACACTTTATTTTTTGATGATGTGAGCGATGTACATTTTTTTTTGCGGTGATTATATATGATGCGAGACTTCTGATGGCTTATGATATTCTATTGTGATGATGCTTATATGATGGATGCACATGTTATATTTTATATGTTGTGGATGTATGATGTTTTTTTTCAAATGATGTGTGTGATTTGGTGGATGCAATTATGTTTTTGTGATATATGCATGGTGTTGTGATTTTATGGACTATATGATGTAACTAAATATGCGGATTAACAAACATTTATTATGGATGAAAATGTATGGGATTATGTTATATGCCACTAGTTGTTTCAATGGTGATGTTGGTGATGTTGTAATGCAACTAAATGTTTATGAGATGTTGATATGTATGGAATGCAATGTGATGATGCTATTTTTAATATGCACCTATGATATGATGTGTAATGATATGCAGCTGAAATGAATCTACTTGTGTTTTATGCAAACTTAAATGGATTTAAAATGAACCTAAAATGAGATGCAAACGGTTTAAAATGAATCTACAATGAGATGCAAATGGATTAAAATGAACCTAAAATGAGATGCAAATGGATTAAAATGAATCTAACATGAGATGCAGTCGGATTAAAATGAACCTAAAATGAGATGCAAATGGATTAAAATGAATGTAACATGAGATGCGGTCGGATTAAAATGAACCTAACATGAGATGCAAATGGATTAAAAATGAACCTAACATGTGATGCAAATGGATTAACATGAACCTAAAAGGATATGCAACTGAAATGGGTGAAAAATGAACCTAAAATGATATGCAAATTGGTGATGACATGTAGTTAAATGATATGTGCTAAATGCAGTTTTGGTGATAGGTGGTATGCAAACTAGGTGATAGGTGAGGTAGCCTAGTCCTGATACACATGATGTTCCTTGTGTTGACCCTGAATAGTGAGACTGTGGGAGAACATGTTAGGTGTTGGGGATGATAGGGGTGAGAGCATCTAGGGGATGGTGGTGGGGGGATTGGAGGATGGTTAGGTCATAAGATACCACATCATTGAGGGGGGGGTTTGGTTTGGTTCAAGATGTGTTAAGTGGAGATAGGTTGGGATGATGGGGTTAATGCGGGAGTTAGATTGGTGGGGGGGGTTGGAAAGTGTCGATCAAATCTAGGCCGATATGGGATAGGTGACTGAGTGATTAGGATGATGATGTTGAGCTAATATCAGTAGTTGCACAAAATTAATTGAGAGCATTTATTAGTTTAATATAGTAATGTAGGATACAGTTCACGAAGGTATGAAATGACCTAGGTGATGATGTATATCTGACGATTGCATGGACTAGACCCACAAACAATAGGTTGGTTTCATGCGTGCCCAATGTAGTATAATCTTGTCTAGTAGAGGAAGGGGACTCATAGCAGTGAGTGTGAATAATGCATATAAGGTGTTGATACCTGTATATGCAAAATAGGACACATCATGCTAGAACCGACCTAGACTTCAAGATATGAATACTGTTCTTGGAGTAATGAAACCAACCCACAAGCACAGCATACCGAAACAATGACTATGTCTACTCCAAGGGCTATCCGCTACGTACCATGATATAATGAGATCAAGGTAGCTTTGGAGATTACTTGGAGTGACACAAAAAGATAAAAATCAATAAGCAAAAAGACCAACGAAAGAGACAAATAGCCCTTGTGTGCTCTTGCCAAGAGACGTGATGATAGAATGATAGATTTTTGTCCATTGTAGGAAAGACGTATCCTAGGATGCAGATCTGTTTTTGATTGGAGAGTTTGTGGAAGATGGGCGAAAGAACATTCGAGCCAAATGGAAGATTATAGTTGGTATGTTGCTTGATGATTTTTTTTTGCGCGAGGGACCATGTTTCAATGGTATGTGTAGCATGCGTATCGTTTCGTAGATCTAGAAAGCTCAGTGAGTGGGAACCATCCCAATGGGTGGGATGGGTGCATCTTAGATACCTAAGTACTAGAAACATCCTTCGTATTCCAGATTGCCTACATACCCTGTGTCCACGGGATCAAGGTACTTTTAAGATGCGGGTGAAATGAATATGTAGTTCTGGCAAGACTTGATGATGTGGGAATGGTTGGCGATGTGATGTGATGAGGGTTGAGGCATGCTTAGATGATTGTGGTGGGATGCGAGATTGATGCATGGGGTGATTATTTTTGGATTTTCTAATTTTATGATGTTTTTGGATTTTTTGATTTTCTGAACTATACAAAGGAGAGCTTACAAGGATCCTTGTTCCATGGATGGGGTAGTGGGTGGGTGAGGTAGCGCGGGATGGGCGAACAAATGTGATGTTTCAGAATTTCAAGCCATGGGATGTGTGGGTATGGAGTGTTATGCTGGAAAGAGGACTTATTAGATGGTAGAACCGGCCATTACGCATGGCGCCTAAAACAGGTTTTCACCATGGTACTTATCCAAGGCGTCACCGAGGTGATTTTCACCATTGGAAGTTTTTATTGCACTCTGATTTTTTTTCTTGATTTTTTGATTTTTTTGGTGTTTTTATTTTTTGTTTTTCTTTGATTTTTTGACTTGTGGTATCAGATGGGTTATGCATAGAATCGCTTGAGATGCAAGATGTTCATTGGCTCATCTAGAGGCTGCCCCTCGGGTGTTGCAAGCTGATAAGCTCCTGACCCATAGTCGGCGCTGATGACATAAGGTCCTAGCCAATTAGGTTTGAATTTTCCTTGCTTTGGACGCTCTTGCAGGTTCTTTTGATTTTCCATTAGGACCAAGTCACCTACCTCAAACTTTCTGGTTCTGATCTTTTTGTTGTAGCTTCTTCTGAGGCAGTTTCGGTATGCCTATAAGTGATTTAATGCATTTAGGCGTTTCTCATCCAACAATTCAAGTTGATGCAACCTGGCGACGTGATAGTCTTCATCAGAGATAATATTTTGCAATGATACTCAGAGGGATGGGAGCTCGACCTCTATAGGTAAAATGGCTTCTAATCCGAATACTAGTGAGTATGGAGTGGCTCTAGTAGGAGTACGGATGCTGGTGCGGTAAGCACATAGGGCAGGGTTAAGTTGGAGGTGCCAGTCGTGGCCAGCTTCATTGACTGTCTTCTTTAAGATGCGGAGGATGGTTTTATTAGAAGCCTCTGCTTGACCATTTCCTTGGGGGTAATATGGCGTGGAGAATCAATGTTTGATGTCGAACTTTTCGCACAAAGTGTGAACTTCTTGGTTTTTGAATGGCTTCCCATTATCAGTGACAATGAAATGGGGGATACTGTAATGGTAGATGATGTAGTGGAGAATGAACTTGGAGATTTGGATGCCTGTGGTGAAGGTGAGTGGTATTGCTTCCACCCACTTTGTGAAGTATTCGGTAGCAGTTATTATGAATTTATGGTCGTTGGAAGATGGAGGATGGATTTTCCCTTCGAGGTCGAGTCCCCACTGTGAGAAAGGCCATGGTGTTGTGATTGGTTGCAATTCCTGTGCTGGGGCGTGGATGAGATCGCCGTGTTGTTGACATGGGAGGCATTTTCTGATAAACTGGTGTGCATCCTTGTCCATGGTGGGCCAATAATAGCTAGTCCTCAGGATCTTCTTAGAAAGAGCTGGTCCACTTGAATGTGCCCTACAAATACCTGCGTGTACCTCTTCCAAAGCTGCCTCAGCTTCCCTAGAGTCTAAACATCGTAAAAGCGTACCCTCAAGACTCCTTTTGTAGAGGGTGTCACCTACAAGGATGAAACGGGAGGCTCGGCGGATGAAGGATTTTTTCTGCGATGGGGATAGGTTGTTGGGGAGGATGTTATCGTGAAGGTAGAGGTAAGTTTCCTAATACCAGGGGGATAAGGGACCAAAGATTTCGCACACTAGTTCAGATTGGGGAACGTCATATGCTGGGATGGGGAGCTCTTCGATCAGGAATTCGCATTTCTTGCTGCCTTGCTTCATGTCAACTAGAGATCTGATGGTGGCCATGGCATCTGCCGCTTTGTTGTTTAACCTTGGGATCTGCTCAAAGTGGATGTCACTAAAATAATCTTTAAAGTCATCGACCATCTTCTTATAGGGAAGAAGCTTATCGTCCTTGGTTTTATATTCATTATTGACTTGCCTGATGACTAGTTGAGAGTCGCCATACACAGTTAGTTTGTCTATTTTCCATTGGATGGCCATTCGGAGACCTGTGATGAGGGCCTCATATTCTACTACATTATTGGTGCATGGAAATATGATTTTGAATGACTTAGGGATCGTGTCACCTTGAGGGGTAACAAACAGGACGCCTGTCCTCGAGCCTCTGTGAGTGTAGGATCCATCAAAATACATCTTCCATGTATCTGTGGCTGGTGTGATTGTCAAGATGGCCTCGTCTGCAAATTCTGCTATTGTAGGATGCTCTGCCTGAATAGGTGCCTTAGCCAGCTGATCTGCTATGACTTGTCCTTTGATTGCCTTCCTCTCTGTGTATTCTATGTCAAATTCAATGAGAATCATGACCCATTTTGCCATCCTTCCTGTGAGAGCTGCTCTGTTTAGCAAATATTTGAGTGGGTCGATCTTAGCAGTGAGCTTAGTCTTATGATTGATCATATAATGTCTTAACTTTTGTGATGTGAAGACAAGGGCCAGGCATGCTCGTTCAATTTGTGTGTAGTTAAGCTCATAGGAAATCAAGGTGCGACTGATGTAGTAGATGGCTCTTTCCTTCCCCTGCTCATCGTGTTGTGCTAACAAAGCCCCGATTGCTGTGTCAGTTGCGGAAATATATAGGAGGAGGGGCTCTCCTTGTCTTGGTGGAGATAGAATAGGGGGATTAGCTAGATATGCTTTTAGCTGGTCGAAGGCATCCTGACACTAAGTAGTCTAGGTGAAAGCTGTATCTTTTCTGAGGAGATGCTAGAATGGTTGGCATTTGTCAGCAAGTTGAGCAATGAATCGGTGAATAGACTGTAGTTTACCCTGTAGGCTTCTTAATTGTTTCAAGGTTTTAGGAGGTGGCATTTCAGTAATAGCTTTGACTTTTGCCGGGTCCACCTTGATTCCTTGTCTGGAGACTATGTATCCCAATAATTTGCCTGAAGTGATGCCAAAGACACACTTTTTTGGATTTAGACGAACATTATATTGCTCTAACCTGTCAAAGATCTTGGCTAGCACGTCTAAGTATTCTTCTCGGGTCTTTGATTTGCCAAGTAAGTCATCAACGTAGTCCTCCATGATGTGGTGAAAGAGGTTGTGGAAGATGACAGTCATTGCTCGTTGATAAGTAGCTCCTGCATTCTTTAGGCCGAACGGCATTACTACCCAATAGTATGTCCCCCATGGGCATATAAAGGATGTTTTGTGCTGATCTTCTTTGGCAATTTTGATTTGATTGTATCCTGAAAAGCCATCCATGAGGGATAGCATCTCATGCCCTATGGTAAGATCCACGATCATGTCAATGTTGGGAAGGGGGAAGTCATCTTTCGGGCAGGCCTTGTTGAGGTCTCTGAAGTCAGTGCAACAGCGGATTCTGCCATCTGGTTTAGCAACAGGTACTAGATTCGAGACCCATTCGGGATAATCAATTGGACGTATGAACCCCACATCTAGTAACTTTTTAAGCTCTGTTTTGACAAGAAGGGCCACCTGAGGATTCATCTTTCAGAGCTTCTGTTTGACTGGTTTAGCATCAGGACACACTGCAAGATGATGTACAACCAAGGCAGGATCTAGCCCTGGCATGTCTACATAGGTCCATGCAAAGTTGCGATTTCTGCGTGTGAAGAATGCCAAGAAGTCCTCCTGTTCGAACAGGCTGAGAGATTCTACTCGATATGTGATTTTTGACTCTTCCTCTGTCCCTAGATTCATTTCCTGCGCTGGTTCAACCAAGATGGGTGATCTGTCAGGATATACTTTATCTATTTCAAGGAGGCCCATGCTTCCATCTCCTGGCACCTCATGGAGGTTTTCACCAGGAGATACGTCCTTTATTTTTACTTTTTTAGGATCTAATACTGCCGTGGAACGGTTTTCACCATCAGATCCATTTTTTGTTTTTGTATTTTTGCGACTAGAAGCAGGGGTTGTCTCCCCAAAATAGGTAGCCGGATTGAGTTCCATGATGTATCCAGCTCTGTGATCTCCCAAGGGGAAGTTGTCTCTTACTCCCATCATTTCAGCAATGGCTTCGTCATTAGGTGCGATATCCAAAATAGGAGGTCCTCGTTGGTCCCAGTCGATGAGGTCAGGGTATACTAATGGTAGGTCATTAGATGACGAGGTGAGAGTAGTGACAGAGTAGATGGTGCAAATGGAGGAGGCAAAGAAATTGGCAAAGTCGCTAAAGGAGTTTTGTAGGTCCGTTTCATTAATATTGTCGACATCTAGAGAAACTGGAGCAAACTCGGCTAAGATACATTCGCCGGTATTAAGGATGCGTTGTGGTTGACCATACCCTAACCCTTGAGTATAGGGGTTCCTTGTTGCTTGCAGTGGTTCCACAATGCCCTGTTCATGAAGGCCAATGCCGCCTTGTCCTTTGTAACCCATGCTTTTAACTATCTCAGAACCTTTGCCGTAACTATTTGTTGGGATGGTGGGGATGTCTTGTTCTGTTTCCTCGTCCTTGTAAAGCCAGGATGAAATATCTTCAAGTATGTCCTGATCCAGAAGGTGTTTTTTCTCAAAGACGGGTGAGGGTTTGCATTTGATGATGACTGTGTCATCTACCTTTGTGTTCGGAGTGCCAAATGTCTTAGAAGTGGGTAATAATCCCACGCAAAAGGTGTCGTGAAGGTTGTATTCCCCACAGCCTTGGTCGCTGATCTTGATCTTGACCTCAGGAGGTGAAGGTGCTTGCGATGAAGTGGTGGTGATGTTGGTGGGGTCCATGTATGAAGTGGAAGCTGTTGGAGTGATTTGAGTGGTGGCTTTATTGTATGGACAGAAGGTTTGGTTGTGTCCTTCCAGAAAACTGCAGTATTGGAAGGGACGGGGATCGGCATAAATAGTGACTTCGGTGCCGTTGTGGGGGAATTTGAGACATTGATGGAAAGTGGAGGGGATGGCCTGCATGGCATGGATCCATGGGTGGCCAAGAAGAATATTATAGGGAAGGTCAAGATCCAGAACCTGACATTTGGTTTCAAGGATTTTCTGTCCCACTTGAATAGGAAGCTTTATGGTACCTTCGGATAGCCTCTCGGTGTCATCATATCCTTTGATTGTTATGCACTCGCTAGCATCCACAACCACATCTGAGTACCCCAAGTGTTTTAGCAATTTTAGAGTGCATATATTTAGGCCGAAACCACCATCTATTAGGACCCTTTTAATGGTGTGTTTGTGAATGCGGACCTCGATGTGTAGTGCATCATTATGTAGGTGTTCAGAAGCAGGAAGATCTTTTTCAGAAAACGTGATATGGTGTGGCGTGGCAATATGGCTGACCATGGCTTGAAATTGATTGACATCCAAGTTTGCAGGGACTTGTGTTTCCAAAAGGGCCTTGTCGAGAATGTCCTTGTGGCGGGGTGATGTGCGAAGTAGCTCAAGGATGGAGATTTCGCGGGTGTCTTTCCTAGATGGTCTTGGAGGTTGTATTGAGTGGTGGGTGATGGACGGGCGTTTGGACGAGGGGGGAGGGGATCAGATGTGGATGGGGGTGTTGGTTTAGTGGGAGGGGCAGTGCCGATTGAGACACGACCTCGACAGGTTGTGACGGCGCAATCGGGTGCTTGTGCCCGAATGGTGATTGTGTTGACAGAATGGGATGAGGGTTCGATGCGGCCGACAATGGAGTCGTAGTGTGTGGGTGGAGTGACATTGTACACTTGATTGGATGATGAGACTTTGTTATGGTTGGGCAAGGGATCCTTGTAAGCTCCAAGGTTAGTGTTTGGCGATGGCTGTGCATTGTGCTCAAGGTTGACAAGATTTTGATCTATTAGGTCTTGAATACAATGTTTTAATTGCATGCAGTCTACTATTTTATGGCCTGCCACACGATGGTATTTGCAATAGTCATTTTCATTATACCATGCTGCCCTGGCGTGGTCTAACAGGCGGGAGTGTGATTTCTCCTTGCTTGAGACATCGATCGAGGATGTCCTCAATAGGTTCTGCTAACGACGTGAAATTTCAGCGAGGTTTGCGGGGTTTATTTGGTCCTCTTTGGTTATTGGTGTTTGCTGCATATGTGTGTGCCGGTGTGTGATTTTGGATGTGTTGGACGGCCTTTACATCGGTAACGCCGTCATTCAGGTTATTCTTGTTCTTCCCCCAATAACATGATTTATCATTAGATTGCGTGTTGGTATTGTTGTTGGTATTGGGGGTGTTATGATTGGGTTTGTGGTTGTTGTTATTGTTGTTGTTGTTGGACTTGGGATCGTAAAGTTTGATGGAACCCTTGGCAATGAGGGCTCATTCCACAGTGGTGCCTTTGTCGATAACCTCTTCAAAGGTAGATGCGCACAGAATCTGTAAGTGAAAACCTAATTCCTGATTGAGATTGGCCACGAACATGGTGAGAAGTTGTTTTTCATGAATAGGCCATGGGAGCTTGCTTGCTAGGCCCCTCCACCTTTGTAGGAAAGAAGCGAAAGCTTCACCATTCTTTTGTTTGGTGTTACAAAGGTCAGTCATAGACATCTCATGTTCAAAGTTGTAGGAGAAGTGGTTGACAAACTTCTCCACGAGCTCGGGAAATGTTTGAATTCCAGGTGGAAGATGGGCAAACCATTCAGCGGCTTGGCTGCCAAGACTTCTTGGGAAGAGTCTCATAAGATATGTGTCGTTGTGAGAGACTTCGAGGCAAGCAATGTAGAATTCTCTAAGGTGGTCCCTAGGGTCTCCCTTTCCCTTGTATTTGTCAAATTTTGGCGTTTCAAAGTTTTTAGGGAAAGGGGGCATGTACAAGGTGCGGTCAAACGGGTAGGGACAAATATCCTCAAAAGAATAGTATTTGTGTTTGCCCCCAGTTTGTAAGTCATCCACCTTTTGGATTAAGCTTTGCAGCGCGGTGTTGAAATCCTGTGGTTGTGGTTGAAACGTGTAGGGTTGTTGATTGGTGAGATATTGGAGATGAGGCGGGATTTGATATTGGGGATTGGTTTGGTTGAGATGTTGGTATTACGGGTTGGGATTTGGATTGATTGGTGGCTGTTGTTGTTGGTGGGCATATAGTTGTTGGAGGACATGTGGTGGTATTTGGGGATTGGGATTATGTTGACCTGTGAGATTGATGTTGGGTATGTGGATGTTGGATGGGTTAGATGTGTTGTGGGATTGTTGGTGCGCGTAGAGTTGTTGGAGAATATGTGGGGGTATTTGGGGATTGGGATTATGTTGACTTATGGGATTGACGTTGGGTATGTGTATGTTGGATTGGTTAGATGCATTGTGAGTTTGTTGTGAGAATAGTTGTCATAGGTATGCAAGGGTGTGAGGGTTTGGTGGGGGCACACTTGTGGAGGTACTTGCTTGTGTGATGTTGCCTTGTATGCCTGTTGTGTTTGAAGCAGAAGGGTTGACGGTAGTTGTGGTAGTAGAAGTGATGACGGGTTGGGAGATGTTGGGTATGGCCGTGGAAATTGTAGGTGTGGTAGCGGTTGAGGTTGTGGAAGTGGTAGATACGTTAGGTGTTGATGTTTGAGAGATGGTAGGTTGGGTATGTGATGTAGATGCTAGGGTATTTGATGGGGTTGGGACAACTATAGAAGTGGATGGTTGTGATGATGTTGTGACGAGGGGAAGTTGAGCACCAAGCTTGAGAAGATGGTCAAGATATCTCTTTGGATCCGATTTTAGGACTTTATCAAGTAGGTCCATATTATCGGCATCTTGCGTGAAGGTCAAGACATCTAGGTAATCTTGGGTTATGGTGGGGACATTTTGTGGTGGTGGTGGGGGTGGTGTTGGTGCTTGTGGTAAGAAGTGAAAAAGGTCGTTGGCGCCAAATGGGGGGATGAAGGAATATGTAGGTGGATTGTATGTTTGATAAATGGGTATGTTGTTACTGTCGGTGTTAGGCATGCCAAAGGGCCATCGTTCCGCCATTTCTTGATTTCTTTTGTGTTGTGATCTTGTGGTGGGCATACATGTATGGATTTGATTTCTAGATGTGGGATGAGGTGGAGACCTTAGAGAATTGAATTGATTGTGTTGGACCCAAATATGGATGTGGTCGTGAGATGGAGTAGAAGGGTATGATGAAGATCAATATGTTTTCCAAAGGTTTTATCCTAAGGGTGATATGAATGGGTGATATTGATATTTTTGCACAAATTTTTGGACCAAAGATGGATGATAAGAAAGGGATTTGATGTTTTTGATTTTTTGATTGATTTAGGATGGTGAGAATGATATTGTTGATGTTTCTCGAATTGAGCTTTTGGATAAGATCTAGATTTTGATTTGGCACACAAAGGATGATGATTTTCTTTGTTTGGGGTAGACTAATGACCTTACACAAAGAGAGGTGATTTGTTTTTCTTGAAAAGTAGACTAATGACTTTTCAAGGAAAACATGATGTTAATGATAAGATCTAGATCTAACTTTGGCTCAAAAGGGTGACAAGATTTGATTGGTGATTTGTTGATAAGGTTTTGATTTGGATGTGGATTTTTGAAATGATTTTATATTGGTCCAAGGAGATATGCAAAAGGAATGAATGGGGATGGATAGATATGTATTTGGGCTGATTATGATGTATCAAAGGGGTCCAACAATGGTGGTGAGTGATCCTCTAAGGTCAAAGAGAATGTGTAATTTGGAAAACTTTGGAAGAAAATGGCTGGACGGTTGGCGGATTTCTGTGAGATGGGTATGGATTATGGCAGAACAGAAGGTGTAGATCACAACAAAATGGGTCTTTGCTTCAGGCAAGTCAATCTAAAAATAGCGCCAATCCACGGGTGAAAAGGCGCTAAAATCAGACAGATATAGCGCTAAAACAGGTTACACAGATTTCTGATGGCAAAATTTTGGATTTGTCTGTTTGGGATGTGATCAACTGATTTGTTCTGTAACAAGCACGTCAATCTCAAAATAGCACCAATCCACGGGTGAAAAGGCGCTACAATAAGACAGAGATGCTGCTGAAACAAGGTTTGATAGATTTATGATGGCAAATTTTTGGATTTCTGAAGGTAGATTTTTGGATTTGTCTATTTGGGATGTGACCAACTGATTTGTTCTGTCTCAGGCACGTCAATCTCAAAATAACGCCAATCCACGGGTGAAAAGGCGCTACAATAAGACAGAGATGGCGCTGAAACAGGGTTTGACAGATTTCTGATGGCAAATTTTTGGATTTCTGAAGGTAGATTTTTGGATTTGTCTGTTTGGGATGTGACCAACTGATTTGTTCTGTCTCAGGCACGTCAATCTCAAAATAGTGCCAATCCACGGGTGAAAAGGCGCTACAATAAGACAGAGATGGCGCTGAAATAGGGTTTGACAGATTACTAATTTGTTTTATCTCTTGACAAGTTGTTTGTGAAAAAAATCAAAGCACTTTAACACACATTTGAACGCAAAACAAGCAATGATTTTTGTTTGTGAAATGACATGATTTTGTTTAGAACAAGCACATTTTTACAACCTATGGCGAGAATGGGACAGTATTTGTTGAATCCCCTAGCTGCGCCTATTCAAAGCGGGTAGCTCCAGGATCTTGGTAGCACCAGCTCCTCCTTACAATTGCACACACTTCTCACGCATACCAAGATCCAGGTTTCTTATAAGGCTTGACCCTCTCCAAACCTTTAGATTGTCCCTGCTACCTCGGCTAAGAACTGCATGAATCAGGGCCGCTTCAAGGGTTTTGCCCTTTGCATCAACAAATAGAAGGATTTTGGCCTACTACAACAATGGCTCTTAGTAAGGGCATCCGTTCAGGTGGTTATACGTGTGGTAGCGCTACTCTCCATTATGGAGTCTCCCAGCCTCCAAGGGTTGCGCCTTGGAGGGTTTATGGGGTGGTTGGCTGTCGGTATAACAAAACAACACCTGTCGCTTGAGACTTTCGTCCCAAACACCTTATTTTATATAGCAGCTTGGAAGAGCTTGGCTTTAGCTTGAGGCCGCTTGGGTTGTTCCCACCTTTCGAAGCGAGGTGGCAGGCCCTCTAAGGATTACAAAAGCAATACAATCATGAAAACACTTTTGATCCCCAAGTTCATACAAAGATGTGAGGGGAGAGTATACGTGTTCCCTATGATTATATCACACTTAACATGGTTCAATTTTAGATCTTTGGATTAGATGGGGGGTGATTAATGCAAAGTGTTGTGAGAAGTTTTTGATTCCCAAGATCACCAAAAGGTGCGAGGGAAGAGCATACACTTTCTCACTCTACTTGTCACAATCACGAAGACACTTCACACAATTTTATAGATTGTCTTGATTAGATGCGTGGAAATGCAAGTTTGTTGTTCTTTTTATCTAATGAAGTATGCAATTTGTTGTTCTTTTTATAGCTCAAATTGAAGTGTTTGGATTGTTTGTTTGTTGGCACACAAAAAAGAAGTATATTTTAGAGCACCAAAAGTAAATGTTATGATCACACACTTCAATCAAGGAGTTGTTTGGATTGATTTTAGAACACCAAATAGAAATGTTTGTTTAAGACCTAACAAAGCAAAAAAGGGTTCATTTTAGTTTCCAAATTGAAATGTTTGCTAACTAATTAACAAACCATCCTGCAAAAAGATTTCGTTAGTATCCGTAGTACCTGCAACAAACAGAAAGGCAAAATAGCGCTGAAACTGACATACACAGGCGCCACTGCGGGCAGAACAACCCGACTTATGTAAAATGGCGCTAAACTAATTTATGGCACTAATTACAACCTAATATAGCACTAATTAAATTAAAGGCATTGTTATAGAAGATAGCGCTAATAAATCCTAAGTTATGCGCTAAAACAGAGGATAGCGATAATCCAAAGTAGTGCAGGTGCCACTGCGTGGTGTTTCTGAATCCGGGGGAAGACAAGGATGGCACTAATCTGAAGGATGGCGTCAAAACACTGAACTGGATGCTGCTTTGTCTCTTCTTTCAAAAATTTGCCATAACCTCCCCTTGTAATTCCTGGTTTTCCTATAAAACAGAGAACAAACAACACAGCAAATGACAGGAAAATAAAAAAAACACAATGCATGAGTAGGGTTAGTATTAAAAATAAATGCGCTAAAATAGCGCTGAAAGAGGAATAGCGCTAAAATGCGGCAGTGATGGCGCCGCTACGACGGTCGAATAGCGCTGATCCTGCAAAAGGCCGAATACTAACACAACAACTCACAAACAAGGATTAGATTAGACCTTGTGGGTCCCACCAGGCGTGCCAATGTAGATTAGATAATGCAAAATGAGGGAAAACACCAAATCAAATGCAATAAAACAAGTGATTATACCTCACATACACAACCTAATCCCATCAAGGGAAGGAGGAGCCTTTGCACCCAAATGAAGCTCCCAAGACCAAGATTGTCCCTAGACTTTAGATCCAAATGTGAAATGCTCTCCAATTGTGCAACTCACTATTAACTAAAAGGTGATTTTGGCATGGTAACTTTGCATGAAAATGGATGATGAAAATGACTTGTGAGAGGTTGTATTTATAGACTTTTGGAGAGGATTTTGATCCAAGGGTGGAGATTGATTGGAGAGATCAATGGTGGAGGATAAAAGTGAGGTGGAGGGCCTAGATTTGATCTTGGAAGATGGAGGGCTAGGAATAAAAGTAAATCTTTTATTCATTTTTGGGAAAGGGGTGAATAAATGAGGTTGGGTGAGATGGATTATTTGTGAATTAAAAATTCACATGGGGAAGGGTAAAATGAATTAAAAATTCATTTGGGGAAGAGTGGATATGACATGTGTAAGGGATGTGTAAGAGGAGTAAATGTGATATGTGATTTATTTGAATTTTAAATTTGGGAGGTGTGGAGAGAAGTGCTAATGAGGATTTGACTTTCTTAATTAGGGTGATTAACCTAATTAATGTGGCTGGAATAAATTAGTAGAGGGATTAGAGGGGGGATAAGATTAATTAATTAGTGATTTAATTAATTAATCCTAAGGCTAGGATGGGGTAGGCTAGAGTAGGCAATTAAATAATAGCTATTTAATTGTCTAGGGTAGGGATAGGCTAATTAGTAGGCTGGATTAATTAGTTAACATGGTTTTAACTAATTAATTGGATTTATGGAAAATGGGGAATTGATTTAAAAAAATTTTCATATTTATTAAATCACTTGGCTAAGGTTTGGACTATTGAATTAATAAAATTAATTCAATTTTGGGGATAAAATGGTGTGGATTTAGAAAATGAAAGGGGTGATTAATTAAATAAAAATTTAATTAATTAGTTGGAAAAGGAATTGGTGAGTTTAGGGATGTCGAGAGTCAGTTTGGTAGTCGAGACATTTTTAGGTGTCTACACAGGTAAATAAACTATTTACATGTATATTGTTATTCAAATAGTGAATTTACGTGTATATTGATTATTTAAATAGTGAAATTTTGTCTAAATTGTCTAAGTAACTACTTGTCTTTGAATTGACTTTTGAATTTGTGTATTTGTTGTAGGAGATATCTTTGTTGTGATTGAAGATCCTAATAATACCGAAGGTGTAGATTATTATCTACTCAGATGCACGCAACCAAAATGCAAGTTGACAGAATCTGTGATAGATGGTGATGGACAAGAGTATTCTATTGGATCTATAGTGGTTGAAGGTACTTATTATCAACAAATGTGAAAGGAAGATAGGTGTGCAGAAATCGCTTCCTACACTAATCTAATGAGGAGAGGGTTATGCAAATTCAATTTAATCCTTACAATTACAACAACATTAAACATCTAACATAGATATTGCAGCAATACACTTAGAACCAGAAAGAGGACAGAAGAGAGATAAAGCTATAACATGGGGAAAACCCTTATCGGGTGGAAAACCCCACACTTAGAAACCTACACAATTTATTATCAAAACTGAATATGGTTTACAATACACTTTCAATGCAAGCTTTAATAGTCTTCAAAACTCATGTCTGGATTCAATCCGATAGTGTAACAGTACCTATAAATCACATACTACATCTCCTCCTCCAAGCACCTGTGTATATAGAATATATAGGGCAAAATTGGCTCTATCTTGGAATGGACATCCAACTTGGCCTCATGGCCCAAAACCCACATCTATGGACACTTGGTCAACATTGTAGAATGTGTCTAACACTTGTCCATAGCTCCCATCCCAAAGAGGTTTCCTATTTCCAAAATGGGCTATGACAGATGCTCTTACAACTCTTACGACCGTTATAGAATCTATCATAGCAGTTACAACTTACAGTTGTAAGAGAATCTATCATACACAGGCTATAAATAACATATTCTCTTACAACATGTCATAGTCCACCTTGGGGTACCCAAAGATACCTTTTTCAAAGATGCTTCATGACACATGTCTTCACCTGTCTTACAAGCTTCTATTTCTGACTCTTACATGTCTTAACTTCGTCATAGGAATCCGTCATAACCGTTTCGGTCAAACATTCCCTTACACAACATCCAAGATGCCAAAACATGGCAAAATACTCCTACCACAAAGTGGGATGCCTATCTCCTCATGTGAGGACAAAATTACAAGTTGTCATCTTCCATGTAGGATGACACATCACCGTGCCAATCCCACAAAATGACAAGATGGAATTTACAATTAATTTACAACATAGGCAATGAATAAATAAATGCAATTATAAATAATGCAAGGAATTACCAAGGTTGAGACACCTTAATTCCCAACATTCTCTCACTTGTTGAACACCTTGTAAAAGCCAAAAGAATAACAAGATTTAACTGCTATAGGCCGAGAGGCCCATAGACTCCGAACACCATCTGAACTTCTCTGTGGCCACTAGCTTCGTCAATGCATTTGCAACATTCTTCAAAGTATCTACCTTCTCCAAATTTACCATCCCATCCTCTACCATGTCTCACACGAACTGAAACTGAACATCAATATGCTTTGTTCTAGCATGGAAAGTTGGATTCTTCGCAAGGCAAATCACACTCTAACTATCACAACTGATTGTAACCTGACCTGCATCAACACCAATATCTAAAAACAATATCTTAAGCCAAATGGCTTCCTTACAAGCATGAGTTTCTTCCATATACTCAGCTTCTGTCATGGACAAAGCAACCACAGGTTGTCACTTACTCATCTAACTAATAGCACCACCAAACAGTGTAAACACATAAGCACTGGTGGATCTCCTGTTGTCAATGTCACCTACCCAATCTGAATCCACAAATCCATGAATATCAATAGAATGCGGAGGTCCTGTAACATTACCTTGATAGGATATGGAATACTTAGAAGTACCCCTCAAATATTTGAACACTCGCTTAACTGCATCCCAATGAACCTGTCCAGGATTAACCATAAATTGTCTAAGGACTCCCACTACTTGGGTAATGTCTCATCTTGTGCATACCATAGCATACATCAAACTGCTAAAAACACTAGCATAAGGTACTCTGCTCATGTCCTCCACCTCACTAGGAGATTTTGGACAATCCACAATAGACAACTTTGTCCCCAAAGAAATAGGAACACACAATGGTCTACAATCTGCGATGCTAAACCTATCCAACACGGTCTTCACATACTTACGCTGGCTTAACCAAAGTTTTTTGTTAGTTCTATTTTTTTCTTAATTTATATTCCTAGAATGTACCTGGCTGCCCCTAAATATTTCATTTCAAACTGTGCTGACAATTGAGATTTGAAATCATAAATCATATTCTTATCCTTCCCAATGAGTAACATATCATTAACATATAATGCAACAATGAGAATATGATCACCATCAAACTTACAATACCTACACTGATCCAATTTTGATCTCACAAATCTAATAGACAACACAAAGGAATCAAACTTCAACTACCACCTCCTAGGAGACTGCTTCAAACTATACAAAGACTTCTTTAATTTGCAAACCAAATTTTCTTTACCTTTTACCATGTAATGCTTTGGCTGTGACATATAGATTTCTTCCTCCAAATTACCATGAAGGAAAGTTGTCTTCACATCCATCTATTCTACCTCTAAGTCATAAGATGCTACAAGAGACAATAGGAATCGAATGGATGTTAGCTTTGCAATGGGAGAGAAGATCTCACCATAATCTATACCCTCCACTTGTGAATACCCCTTCGCAACCAATCTGACCGTATACTCCTTAACACTACCATCTATACCAAATTTCTTCTTGAACACCCATTTGCATCCAACGGGTTTCCATCTAGGAGGCAATGGCACCAAATCCCAAGTTTGATTCTTTTCTAAAGAAGCCATTTCATCCTCCATGGCCTCCTTCTAGGAACCTGCATCTTTCATGTCCATAGCCTCTTGTACAACTCTAGGTTCATCACTGTTAGTAAGCAAAGCAAAAGCACAACTAGAATCAAGCAATGTAAAACCAAACCTTTCAGGTTGCTTTCTTATTCATGTAGACCTCCTCAAGAGCTAAGGTTGAGGTTCAACTTCTTCATATGAGCTTTCAGAGCTAAAAGAGCTCTCCTCATCATTAGGTCCAACATTATCTTTTTGTTCAGTCTTCTTAGGGGTAGCAGGAAACTAAACAACATCCTCTTTCTTTTCTTTTTCTTTTGGCTGTAAAACAATGGAAGGTGTAAGCTCTCTGAAGATGACACTTCTGCTATACAACACTTTTTCAGCCACACGGTCCCAAATCTTGTATCCTTTCATGTCGACACCATAGCCAATGAAGATACACTTAACAACCTTGTTCTCCAATTTTGACTACTTCTCCCTAGGCACATGTGCATATGCCTCACAACCAAAAACTCAAAGATGCCTTATTGAAGGCTTTCTATCAGAACACACCTCCATGGATGTCTTTCCAACAAGAGCTGATGTAGGAGATCTATTTACAAGATAACAAGTAGTGGCAATAGCTTCAGCCCAAAATTTTTGTTCTAGGCTAGCTCCACTAAGCATACTCCTAGCTTTCTCCATCAGTGTCATGTTCATCCTCTCTGCAACTCCATTTTAATGTGGGGTGTATGGATTTGTCTTATGTCTTTCAATCCCAAGTTCCTTGCAATATTTATCAAATTATGTAGAATAGAACTCACCACCATTGTTAGTTCTCAAACACTTAATCTTTTTACCAGTCCAATTTTTAGGAAAGGCCTTAAACTCCTTAAACTTACTATAGACTTTAGATTTGCTTCTGAGAAAATAAATCCATGTCCTTCTACTATAGTCATCTATAAAAGATACAAAATATATAGATTTTGATAATGAAGGAACATTAAGATGACCAAATACATTAGAATGAACAAGGTCCAACACACCAGAAGACTTATGAGAACTTGAATAAAACTGAACACGGTTTTGTTTCCCATATATGCAATGTTTACAAAAGTCAAACTCAAGATTACAATCATCTAACTCCTCAACGAGATTTTTATTTTTTAGGGTACGCAGACCCTTCTCACTAATGTGGCCAAATCTCTTATGCCATAACATTGTCTTTTCAGCAGGAAGATTAACTTCCAAGGCATGAATACAACCATCAGGACTAGATACAGTAGATTTCTTCACTGCTTGTTTAGATGGTGGGGATGAAGTGACTGCTTCCCTCTTCCTTGAGTCAGAAGAACTATTGTATTGTGAAATGCATGCCTCCAGCTGAACCAGAGTACCTCTCCTAGTACCCTTAGCAAGCACCATAGCTCCTCTAGTCATCTTGCATCCTTCTTTCAAAAAGACAACATGCACACTTGCATCATTCAACATATTTACAAAAAGTAGGTTCCGTGCTAAGCTTGGGATGTGCATAACCCTAGATATCCCCTTCACTCATCCATCAGGGAATCGGATAGAGACTCTTCCATGACCAACAATCTTCAGATGAGAGTTGTCACCCAAGTACACCTTTCCACCATCAAACTCCTCATAGTTAGTAAACCAGTCTCGATGCAAGGTCATGTGGAATGATGCACTAGAATCAATTAGCCACACATCATTAGATACATGGGTTTCCAGGGCTACGATGAAGGCATCACCATCATCTTGTGACTTGTTAGAATTTGAATCTGGGTTCTTCTTCTTTTTCTTTTCCTCTTTGCATTCCTTTCAGAAATGCCCAGATTTACCATAGTTCCAATAGATAGCCTTGGACTTTCTAGGAGATTTGGATCTACCCTTCTCATCTTTCTTGTCCTTCTTTTTCCCTTTCTCCTTGGGTCTTCCATGAACTACAAGAACCTCTTTAGCTGCCTCATAAGACTTCCTCCGCATCTGTTTAGACAACAGCAAAGAAACTACTTCATCCATTTTGAATGTCGATGTGGTGCTTCCAATAGCCATGACAAGATGATCCCACGAGTCCAACAAAGAACAAAGCAAGGTCATACAACGATCCTCCTCCTTTATCTTCACACCAACGGATGTCAATTGTGCAACCAACATGTTAAAAGCATTCATATGTTCTGCAACGGATCCTCCATCCTCCATTTGAAGGGAATACAACTTCTTTCTCAAAAAAAGTTTGTTAACCAAGGATTTGGCTTGATACACATCTCCCAACTTCTTCCAAAGCAAGTTTGCAGTAGCCTCCTCATGGACATTTAACAGGACAAAATCAACAAGACTAAGTCTTATGAGACCCTTAGCCTTCTGATCCTTGAGATCCCAATCAGTTTGTGACATTGCAGATGGTTTTGTTCCACTGATAGTTTCCCAGAGGTCTCGATCAACAAGCATGTCTTCCATCTTGAGATTCCACAGCTTGAAATTAGTGCCATTGAATTTCTCCACCTCTATCCTTCCGGATGTACTTGCCATCTCCTTGTTGCAATAAGATTTAAAATACTCTGCACAGACTCCCACTCAACTTAAGATCAGCTCAAAAAACCCCTACCTAATAGCTAAGACCAAAACTAGCCAGGCTCTGATACCAACTAAAAGGAAGCTAGGTGTGCGGAAATCACTTCCTACACTAATCTAATGAGGAGAGGGATGTGCAAATTCAATTTAATCCTTACAATTACAACAACATTAAACATCTAACGTAGATATTGCAGAAATACACATAGAACCAGAAAGAAGATAGAAGAATAGAGACAAAGATATAATGTGGGTAAAACCCTTATTAGGTGAAAAACCCCACACTCAAAAACCTACACAACGTATTATCAAAACTAAATATGGTTTACAATACACTTGCAATGCAAGCTTCAATAGTCTTCAACACTCATGTCTAGAGTCAATCTAGTAGCGTAACAGTACCTGTAAATCACATACTACATCTCATCTGAGTACCTGTTTATATAGAATATACAAGGCAAATTGGCTCTATCTTGGAATGGGCATCCAACTTGGCCTCATGGCCCAAAACCCATGCCTATGGACACTTGGTCAACATTGTAGAATGTGTCTGACACTTGTCCACAACTCCCATCCCAAAGAGGTTGCTTATTTCCAAAATGGGCTATGACAGATGCTCTTACAACTCTTGTGACCGTCATAGAATCTATCATAGTAGTTACTGTTGGTGCCTGAATTGACTGTCAGTTGATTTAGCAATTTTTCATGCAGGCACCTTCCCTAAAATCCAAAAAATTTTAAGTGCTGGCACCCCTTCAGTGTTTTGCAGTATCCACATCATCTTTTTTGAGGAAGGGGTCATCATGTTTTGCCCATCGGGATAAGTTTACTTGTGTCTTGGCGATCGTATCAATAGCATGGTGTGTTCTTTATATATCGCCAAGACTTTTGTCTATCGGCAAAGGATATTGTGCTTCCACCGACGGTGTTGGTCATGCCAATGGGGGTAAGTCAGGTGTTCATCGGCAAGATTTGGTGTATCGGGCTAGCATTGTTTCGATCTGCCGATGTGAGGAGCTTGGCCGATGATGGTCATCGGTGTGTGTTTGGCCGACGGAGGGATGAAGCCATGGTTCATCGGTGAGAGTTGTATTGTCAGCCTAGGTATTTTGAATTGTGCCGACGGTGGGAGGCTTGGCCGATGCGATATCATCGGTGTAGGTCTCGCCGATGGAGGGATGCGAAGGTGAGCATCGGGAAGACTTTGGCTGTCGGGCTAGCCGTTGGAAGGTCCGCCGATGGAGTGTCTCTGGCCGACGAGGGTGTCATCGGCATAGGTCACACCAAGAGGGGAGCATGGAGTGGTCATCGGTGTGAATGGTATCATCGGCAGAGGATGTTTCTGCTTGGCCGACGGTTGAGGGTCTCGCCGACAGAGGATGTGTGTATCGGGGTGAGCAGTGTGGTCGGCCAGAGAGTTTCTTGTTGCTCCGATGGGTAATGTCTCGCCGAGGGGACGACTTGGCAATGTTTTGGATGGCCATCGGCATAACCTTTGACATCGGCGTAGGTATTTTGTTGCTCGCCGATGGTTTTGGTCTCATCGACAGACAAGGAATGTGAAATAGGCGTCGGCATAACCTTTGAGGTCGGCAGGAGATTTGTGGAGCTGGCCGATGGTTCTCCTCTAGCCGATGGGGATGTTGGTGACTTGTGGAGATGTTGCGATCGGCGAGACCACTGTGGTCGGCAGGAGATCTGTGGGGTAGGCTGATAGTGTATGTCATGGCGATGGGCTGTGGGCGAAGGGTTGTGTGTCGAGCGTGGCAAAAGCGCTCGACACCTATTATGTGTGCGGCCCCATTTTTAAACTAATGAAGGAGTCTCCTCACCATGCATGTGGGATTTTTCCCCTTGCATTATTTTTGAACCTGCGATAGAAGCATGTTTTGGCGGGAAATCCTTTTTGAATGCAGCGATGGTTTTCTAGCGACCGCAGGTGGTTGAGGCCCTTAATGGCAACTGTAGCAGGAGTATGGGTGATAGTACAGGCGATCAGGCTACCTGATTGAGAATGAAGACTTCCAGATAGTGGCGCGTGGCTCGAGGCCCCCTTTTGTCTACTGCATTTACATTTTCTGAGCGCCATTCCTTCTGAGGACTGTATCTAGCAGATTTTTTGTTGTAGCCATGTAATTAATTGCTGTAGTACACTTTCTGGCTGTTATAAGCAGGAAGTGTTACTCATTTTTAGGTTGTTGAAAACTGGACATTTTGGCTCTGTAATAAGATACAACTGGTTTTGGTTGCTCTATGCAGCAAACTTGTGAGTTTATGTATCTCCTGTTGTACGATTTGACATGAATCCACTGATTTCATGGTTAATCTTATATGAATAATGCTATGTTTGCATGTGTTATGCTGATTCTGTCTCCAGTTTTGCATGTATCTTTCATACTGCAATAGGGATGCCATAAGTATCGACAGCTTAACACTCTATATTGGGAGATACCTGTAAGGCAGGTATCATGTGTATCCCCCTGAAATCTAGTTTTAGCTATTCATGTTGATCATTCACAGGTGTATGTCTACTGACTCCAAGCCCTGGATAGGCACCAATCTAGCTCTGTGTTGAGGTTATACACCAGGTCTAGGTTTGCATCCAAACATCAAATCAAACCATCTCTTCCTTCCATCTATTAGTTGTAGGAGTAGGATTAGGATCCCTGCATGCTCTCATACCCAACCAGACATCATGTCCAAGAATGTTGCCAACCTTGTGATCTATCATACAGATCTTGGTCCATACATGAGAGTATTCTGCCTGTTGCTGTCAAGCTAAATCATTGTGTTGTTGAGCTAGTCAAGGTTACATCTTAAGTTATAGGGATACCCCCCTTGGTGCGGCAGAACCAGAAGTGAAGGGGAGGAGCTCACGCAACCTCCTGTATTAGTTGGCTGAATCTGCACGTGCATAGGAACTGGCAAACCCTGATGCAGATTCAGAAGAAAAACCAACAAATTGGCGACTCTACTGGGGATTGAGAAGTAAAAGTACTATCCTGCAGTCTCTGGTGAAGTTTTGCTCTGCTAGTGGAATGAACTCAGAAACGTATTTGATGAGCTTTTAGCTGCTGTAAAATTTTGTCCTCTCTGGAGAGGTGGTGACTCTGCAAAAGATCTAAATGCACATGAAAGATGGATGTATGTGACGTGACAAAAATGTGTTGTTCATATTTCTGCATCTGTATGAGAAAAGGTACCTTGTTCCTTCCCCTTTATATATTTACTATTTTGCTGCATAGGTTAGATGCCAGGGGAGGTTACAGGTCTTAGGCAGACAAAGGATGTCTAAGAGTAAGTTTTTTATGAATCCAAGTATGAATTATCCCGTACTCAGTGGTGAAATGTTGGAGAAAAGAATAGAAGAGATAAAAAATAGGTTGATATTCTTAGAGGCTGAGCAGGCCCAATTAAAAAGCAATAACCCTGTTATGTCTGCCAGTCAGAAGGCTAAACCTCTTCTCAGCCCTTTTGATCCTTTGTATGACTAACTAGATTTGTCATGGGTTGATTATAAAGTAGAAAATATGCCTGCTAGGATATACCGTCAGATGCCTAGATTTAGTGGTCACAGTGTGTGTGATGGGAATGCACATATCCAAGATTTTCACAGTTTCATGGGAAAACATTCATTTAGAGATGAGGATATGTGTATGAGGTTTTTTGTTAGGTCTTTTGATGCAAAAGCAAAAGACTGGTATTTGAGCCTTCCAAAGAGATTTTTTGCCTGTTGGGATGAGCTTGCTGACTGTTTCAAAGAAGAATTTGCAAGAGAACCTGCTGATCTTGTTGCAGAATTGATGAACATCAGAAAACAAGATGAAGAGCCATGTGTTGATTTCAGTCATAGGTTTGCAGTAGCCCTTTCACAGATCCCAGAAGTCTTCAGACCTGATATTTCAGCCTGTGTTGGTATATTCTTTGAGGCTTTTGAGGAGGGCTCTAGTGCAATACTGAGGGATTTCAAGGTGACAGGTATGCAGATGGCATACAAGTTCGCCGAAAATATAGAAAAATTTAGAAATGGGCGCCTGTTGATATCCCTGTCCCCAGGCCTTGGTGTGAGAAATGGTTGTGAAGCTGCAAATGACCAAATGATTATGGCATCATGTGCAGATAAAAATGAAAATGAAAGCATAGAGGTTGAGACTGCTGTATTTGAACATAATGCTAACAATACTGCTCAACTGGATTGTTCACCAGTTGAGGATGCCAGTGAAAGGACTAGTGAGGATTCCCATTGCAATGATGAGGCATATGACCATGAAAACAATAACGAGGTTGTGGACAACAATGAGCAATTTTTGGAATGGACCTGTGGAGACAATTGTGAGTATTGTATTCAAGACAGAGAAGATATAAGCAAACAGAGAAGTAGTCCTATGTGTGACCCATTGCCTTCCTTTCAAACACATGGAGATCATGAAGAGCAGTCAGGGATTGAAACAAGTGCTAGTGCAGAGCATGATTATTTTTCATTTAATGGCTGTTTTGCTTATGACACACAGGCTGATACTCCTCCATAGAGTGAATCCATTGGTGATGAAGATGTGTGCTCTGCTGCCCATGAACAAATGGCATATTATGATCAAGCTTATGTACCTGGATCACCCATCTTTGACACATATGGTGATGAGGATCTATTTGAGTATGGTGAGGATCTAGACATTGTTTTTGGTTTGGATTCTGTTTCTCATCCTGATGAAAGAGGAAACAACATGCATCAGGTAAGTGACTGTGAAAATGTGCTTGATTTGAAAGAGGTGCCAGAGCCTGATCTATAATGCTAGGAGATCATTTTACAATGCATAATGCTGATACAAATGATAACTTGTGTTCTATGCCATGTGAGTATGCATTGCCTGATACATTCTGCATCCACTTGTTGCCGGATGCTAAGGGTTATCTGCACAAGGATGATAGTGACAAGCTAAATCAGAAGGTTGAATGTGCAGATGACCAGGTTTGTTTATGGTCAGATCATGGTAGCATTCTCAGGCTTGACCCAGTGCATGCAGATGAAAACAAGATATTTGACAAAGGGAGATACAGGTTTTTCTTTTCTTGGTGGCCTTAGGCCATCAAGAGTGTTTAGTGATGCAGATCATTGTAACTTCATGACTCTGTGCCCAATGGATAGGGGACTGGTCTGCATCCCAGAGTTCTATGGTTCTTGCCATGCCTGCAAGAGGCATGCATCCTCAGACAGAGCCACTGTTGGTGCTTGAATTGACTGTCAGTTAATTTAGCAATTTTTCATGTAGGCACCTTCCCTAAAATCCAAAAAATTTTAAGTGTTGGCACCCCTTCAGTGTTTTGCAGCATCCACATCATCTTTCTTGAGGAAGGGGTCATCATGTTTTGCCCATCGGCATAAGTTTACTTGTGTCTTGGTGATCGTATCAATAGCATGGTGTGTTCTTTGTATATCGCCAAGACTTTTGCCTATCGGCAAAGGATATTGTGTTTCCACCGACGGTGTTGGTCATGCCGATGGGGGTAAGTCAGGTGTTCATCGGCAAGATTTGGTGTATCGGGTTAGCATTGCTTCAATCTGCCGATGTGAGGAGCTTGGCCGATGATGGTCATCGGTGTGTGTTTGGCCGACGGAGGGATGAAGCCATGGTTCATCGGTGAGAGTTGTACTATCGGCCTAGGTATTTTGAATTGTGCCGACGGTGGGAGGCTTGGCCGATGCGATGTCATCGGCGTAGGTCTCGCTGATGGAGGGATGCGAAGGTGAGCATCGGGAAGACTTTGGCTGTCGGGCTAGCCATTGGAAGGTCCGCCGATGGAGTGTCTCTGGCCGACGAGGGTGTCATCAACGTAGGTCACACCGAGAGGGGAGCATGGAGTGGTCATCGGTGTGAATGGTATCATCGGCAGAGGATGTTTCTGCTTGGCTGATGGTTGAGGGTCTTGCCGACAGAGGATGTGTGTATCAGGGTGAGCAGTGTGGTCGGCCAGGGAGTTTCTCATTGCTCTGATGGGTAATGTCTCGCCGAGGGGACGACTTGGCAATGTTTTGGATGGCCATCGGCGTAACCTTTGACATCGGCGTAGGTATTTTGTTGCTCGCCGATGGTTTTGGTCTCACTGACAGACAAGGAATGTGAAATAGGTGTCGGCATAACCTTTGAGGTCAGCAGGAGATTTGTGGAGCTGGCCGATGGTTCTCCTCTGGCCGATGGGGATGTTGGTGACTTGTGGAGATGTTGCGATCGGCGAGACCACTGTGGTCGGCAGGAGATCTGTGGGGTAGGCCGATAGTGTATGTCATGGCGATGGGCTGTGGGCAAAGGGTTGTGTGTCGAGTGTGGCAAAAGCGCTCGACACCTATTATGTGTGCGGCCCCATTTTTAAACTAATGAAGGAGTCTCCTCACCATGCATGTGGGATTTTTCCCCTTGCATTATTTTTGAACCTGCGATAGAAGCATGTTTTGGCAGGAAATCCTTTTTGAATGCAGCGACGGTTTTCTAGCAACCGCGGGTGGTTGAGGCCCTTAATGGCGACTGTAGCAGGAGTATGGGTGATGGTACAGGCGATCAGGCTGCCTGATTGAGAATGAAGACTTCCAGATAGTGGCGCGTGGCTCGAGGCCCCCTTTTGTCTGCTGCATTTACATTTTCTGAGCGCCATTCCTTCTGAGGACTGTATCTGGCAGATTTTTTGTTGTAGCCATGTAATTAATTGCTGTAGTACACTTTCTAGCTATTATAAGCAGGAAGTGTTACTCATTTTTAGGTTGTTGAAAACTAGACATTTTGGCTCTGTAATAAGATACAACTGGTTTTGGTTGCTCTATGCAGCAAACTTGTGAGTTTATGTATCTCCTGTTGTACGATTTGACATGAATCCACTGATTTCATGGTTAATCTTATATGAATAATGCTATGTTTGCATGTGTTATGCTGATTCTGTCTCCAGTTTTGCATGTATCTTTCATACTGCAATAGGGATGCCATAATTATCGACAACTTAACACTCTGTATTGGGAGATACCTGTAAGGCAGGTATCATGTGTATCCCCCTGAAATCCAGTTTTAGCTATTCATACTGATCATTCACAGGTGTATGTCTACTGACTCCAAGCCTTGGATAGGCACCAATCTAGCTCTGTGTTGAGGTTATACACCAGGTCCAGGTTTGCATCCAAACATCAAATCAAACCATCTCTTCCTTCCATCTATTAGTTGTAGGAGTAGGATTAGGATCCCTGCATGCTCTCATACCCAACCAGACATCATGTCCAAGAATGTTACCAACCTTGTGATCTATCATACAGATCTTGGTCCATACATGAGAGTATTCTGCCTGTTGCTGTCAAGCTAAATCATTGTGTTGTTGAGCTAGTCAAGGTTACATCTTAAGTTATAGGGATACCCCCCTTGGTGCGGAAGAACCAGAAGTGAAGGGGAGGAGCTCACGCAACCTCCTGTATTAGTTGGCTGAATCTGCACGTGCATAGGAACTGGCAAACCCTGATGCAGATTCAGAAGAAAAACCAACAGTTACAACTTACAGCTGTAAGAGAATCTATCATACATAGGCTATAAATAGCATATTCTATTACATGTCATAGTCCACCTTGGGGCACCCAAAGATGCCTTTTTCAAAGATGCTTCATGACACATGTCTTCACATGTCTTAAAAGTTTCTATTTCTGACTCTTACATGTCATAACTTCGTCATAGGAATCTGTCATAACCGTTTCAGTTAAACATTCCCTTACACAACATCCAAGATGCTGACACATGGAAAAATACTCCCACCACAAAGTGGGATGCCTATCTCCTCATGTGAGGACAAAATTACAAGTCATCTTCCATGTAGGATGACACATCATCGTGCCAATCCCACAAAATGACAATATGAAATTTATAATTAATTTACAACAGAGGCAATGAATAAATAAATACAATCATAAATAATGCAAGGAATTACCAAGGTTGAGACACCTTAATTCCCAACAAAATGAAGATAGATAAAAGTGGTATTATATTTGTTGATTATTTGCCAAGACAAAAGGTTCTACATTATAGTCACTTAGTTATAGCAACACGGTTAAATTTGGAAACTTTGTGAAAAATAGGATGTAGCCAACAAAAATAGAAATTGAGTATTGAAGACCATGAAAGAATTTTAGAGATAATAAAGGATAGAGAGGATCTAGATTTTATGTACTAAGAACTAAGTTAAATGTATTTAAATTACATGTTGCACATGCATCAATTTGTATGAAATATGTTCATAATAAAATGTTACAATTTCTAGAGGTTCCTACACATGCACAAGTTCATTGAAGCTCTTTGATCATTGTATGTAATAGTTGTATTAATTAGTGCATGCAATTGAATTTGAACCATGTACTTTGAGGGACTATGCTATACAATTTAGTTTCATGATTTACTATATTGGTTACAGTAATTTCTATGTCAATATGGGTTTGAAGACTATATTTTAAAACCTATCAACAAATTAACATGTTTGTGAGTCTCACACATTTTGAGTTTAAATCTCTTCTACTTGGTTGTAGTATCACACATATTGAGCTTAAAGGTATCTTATTGAACATTCTTGGTCATCATAATATTGTTTATGTTTAATGTTTATGTAACTTATTTATATGTTTAATGTTGAATATACAAAAATAATTTCCTTTTAATTTCTATTTATTTTAAAAATAGTTTCTAATTTTACGATTTTAAATATTAACCTCATAACCAAATTTGAATATAATATTTTAATCAAGAGTGCCTAGTTATAATGTATATATTTTACACCCCCTTCAAACCATACTATATTTTTTAAAGTGTTTTTAACTTAATAGTTTTAAAGTTTATTATTATATAAAAAACTTAGATTGTAACTACTAAATGAGTTTGATTCCAAGTTTTATCTTTCTTAGTAAGACACTTTTCACATATGAGTCCTAACATGAGTGCAAAATTAAATAGACAAGTGGAAGAGCTAATAGAGAGAGGTCTAATTTAGCCTATAAAGGATTACAATTTTGACCATGTTATATCAAGATTTGACTCTAATTAAACTCCAAATGACTTTTTAAATTCAATCTTGAATGCATTGATTTTATTTTTATTTGTTATAACTTAATAAATAAAAAATAAAAAATATTAAAATTTATATTTTATTCAATAAATTTGATTGACATATATATCATATTGTTGACAAATTAAAACAAGGAATGAAGTATCAAGGTCATTGAACAAACTAACTAATTATAAATATTTTTTAATTGATTAGCATTTATACTTGATGGAATCATGGATTTGGCATCAAGAAGAATCAAGTGACAACCATCACACAATTTAATCTAGAAGCATCAAGTGACAACCATGTATATATTAGCTAAACATGATTAGCACTAAATGAAAGGAGTTGTGTCACTAACATGACAATGTGAAATAATAATTGACAACTTAGGAAAAGAGATAAGAAAGTGTATCTATATCTCATTTGTGTGAATAATGTCGTTAATTGAAAGTAACCATGTGTACTGAATCTATTACTTTTAGTTTTTTAATAGAACTAGGGTTGTGATCTTTACCTTTTTATGTAATTTTATCATTTTTTCAATAAATTTGATTGACATATGTATCATATTGTTGACAAATTAAAACAGGGAATTATGAAGTATCAAGGACATTGAACAAACTAACTAATTATAAATAGTTTTTAATTGATTAGCATTTATAGTTGATGGAATCATGGATTTGGCATCAAGAAGCATCAAGTGACAACCATCGCACAGTTTAATCTAGAAGCATCAAGTGACAACCATGTATACATTAACTAAACATGATTAGCACTAAATGAAAGGAGTTGTGTTTCAATAAAATATTTATTATACTTAAATAGTATTTTTTATTCAATAATAAATTTTCCCATTTAACACATAACTTGAACTACAAATAAAATATTTACATGATTTCTTGGAAATAGATCTTAACTCCAGTATCTATGCATTTATATTTTTTTGTAAATATTTTTGAATATTTTTTATTTAATTTGTAATTGGTAAGAATTGAAACTTAGACCTATATTTTCTCATATTTAAGCATTTCTCTTTACCTATATATCTAAATTGAATTTTATTTTTTCATTGAAACAAGGACATCAACATGGAGTGCAACACAATTTTTTGACATTTTCTGACATATTTTGCTATTTTCCCATTTCCTTGAATACCTCAAGTCATTATTTTTTTGTAGCATGCCTATGTTGATTATAAAATTAATAAATATATTTTTAAATAAAAGGTAATTACAATTATATTTTTTAGAAAGAAAACAATGAGGGCTAATTACCTATATAATTTAAACTATAAGTTAACTAAAACTTGATTTTATCCAAATTAAGACTGGTATATGAAGGAAAACATCCATACATCTATAACTAAACATCTAAATGTGCATATACATATCATATATATAAAGAAATAACTAAACATGTAAACTCAACAACATGTAAGTTCTCAATAACATCAATTCTAACTATGCAACATCATGAGAGTTCAGGAAAACATAACAAAGAACATTAATGTCTAACTGCAAGATCATGACTCACGCCTCCTATGGGTGAAATGGGCCTCACTTAACCTAGGACTAGAATGATGTGTTGAGCCCTATCCTGAGCCCTGTACTGATCCCTCTCCTGAACCATGTGTATCTAATCTCATCCATCTATGAATATCTGAGTCATGTGTAGATCCCTAAACATAAAAATTATCTCTATTTGAATTAAATTTATCTATTAAAAAATATGGAATCTCAAGTACATGTGTTCAAATTTTATACAATTAAATACTTTACCTCACATCTAGCCTCAACCACATTTGGTGTCTATTGCACATTGTCATGTCCTAGCACCACTCTAGTCAATCCTTGATATAAGATTGATTAAATAAGATGAAAGGAAGCTAGGTGTGCAGAAATCGCTTCCTAAACTAATCTAATGAGGGGAGAGGTATGCAAATTCTTTACAACCTTTATCATTGCAGCAATATGAAACATATATTAGAGATATTACAGTAGCAAACACAAAACAAGAATGTAGACAGAGAGAAGTAGACACAAGATATACGTGGGGAAAACCTTTTCATGTAAAAAACCCCACACTCTAAAACCTGCACAATGTATTATCTAAAATAGTTACATTTTACAATACACTTGCAATGCAAGTCATTCCAAGAGTCTTCAAATGTCGATTCTGGATTTATTCTAATAGAATAACAGTACCTATAAAAACACTATGCAACTACAACTCCAAACTATGCATTATATAGATATTACAAGGCAAATATTGGGAGCATCTTGGGATAGGCATCCACCTTGGCCACATGCCCATCATCCCACATCAAAGGACACTTGTCCTTGTTGCTAATGCATTCCTTACATCTATCATACATGACATATTTGACTTTCCCAATATGGAGTGCTCCAGGCTAAAAATAGACTATGATGGATGATCTTATGCATCTTACAGTTGTCATAGATTTTCCCAAGATACCAACCTTTAATGTTGTAAGAGAATCCATCATACAATGCTAAATATACCATATTCCTATTACAACATGTCATAGCCCAACTTGGGTGCCCAAAGATGCCTTTCCCTCATGCAAAGATACTCACCAACACTTATCATCACTTGTCATAGGAATATCCAAACTTGGCTCTTACGCGTCATAGATTATGTCATATGGAATATTGTCTTCCACACACCACAAGATGTCGACACATGGCATATTAGTGCCACCTCAAATGGGACACCCAAACCCATGTAGGTTTGACTTGACCATCCAAGTCATATTCCAAGTAAGATGACATGTAACCGTGCCACCTCAACTATGTGACCAAACTGAATGTGCAAGCAATTACAACATTAGGCAATAAATTATTATGCAAATAAATAAATAATGCTAGGAATTGCAAAGGTTGAGACACCTTAATTCCCAACATTCTTCCACTTGTCAAACCCTTGCAAGAGCCAAAAGAAATGGCAAGATTTAACTACTAGGGGCCAAGAGGCGCATAGATTTCGAACACCATTTAAACTTCTTTGTGCCCACTATTTTTGTCAATGCATCAGCAACATTCTTCAAAGTGTCTACTTTATCCAATATCACCTTCCCATCCTCTACCATGTATCATACAAAATGAAACTAAACATCAATATGCTTTGTTCTGGCATGGAAAGTCAGATTCTTTGCTAAGTAAATCACACTCTGACTGTCACAACAAATAGTAATCTATCCTACATCAACACCAATATCTGAACATAACCTCTTAAGCCAAATGGCTTCCTTACAAGCATGACTTGCTTCCATATACTCATCTTTTGTCATGGACAAAGAAACCATAGGCTTTTGCTTACTCATCCAACTAATTGCATCACCGAACATAGTAAACATATAAGCACTGGTGGATCTCTTGCTGTCAATGTCAGTTGCCCAATCAGAATCCACAAATCCATGAATACATACAGAATGTGGAAGTCCTGTAGGATGACCATGATAACATAGGGAATACTTAGAAGTACCTTGCAAATATCTAAACACTCACTTAACTACATCCTAGTGTACCCGTCCAAGATTAGCCATAAACTGACTAAGGACTCCCACTGCTTGGGCAATGTCTGGTCTTGTATAGACCATAACATACATCAAACTGCCAACAACACTAGCATAAGGTACTATGCTCATATCCTCCATCTCAGAAGGAGACTTTGGACAATCATTCATAGATAATTTTGTCCCCAATGAAATAGGAATAGTCAAATGTCTACAATCTACCATGCTAAATCTATCCAACACGGTCTTCGCATACTTACTCTGGCTTAACCAAGGTTTTTTGTTTGCTCTGTCTTGTCTAATCTCCATTCCCATAATGTACCTAGCTGCCCCTAAGTTTTTCATCTCAAACTGTGCTGACAACTGAGACTTCAAATCAAAAATCATATTCTTACCATTCCCAATCAGCAACATATCATCAACATATAGTGCAATAATGAGAATAGGATCATTGTCAAACTTGTAATACACACAATGATTTGATTTTGATCTCAGATATCCAATCGTCAAAACAAAGGCATCAAATTTCATGTACCACATCCTAGGAGATTGCTTCAAACCATACAAAGACTTCTTTAACTTGTAAACCAAATTTTCTTTACCTCTTTCTATGTAATGCTCATGTTGTGACATATAAATCTCTTCCTCCAAGTCACCATGAAGGAAAGCTATCTTCATATCCATTTTTTCCACCTCTAGATCATAAGCAGCTGCAAGAGATAATAGTAATTGAATAGATGTCAGCTTTGTGATGGGAGAGAAAATTTCACCATAATCAATTCCCTCCACTTGTAAATACCCCTTTTCAACCAATCTAGCTTTATACTTTTCAACACTGCTATCTGCACCAAATTTCTTCTTGAAAACCCATTTGCATCCAACAGGTTTCTGACCATCAGGCAAAGGCACCAAGTCCCAAGTTTTATTCTTTTCCAAAGAAGCCATCTCATCTTCCATGGCCTCCTTCCAAGAACCTACATCTTTCATGGCCATAGCCTCTGTCCCAGTTCTAGGCTCATCAGCATTAGTAAGCAAAGCAAAAGCACAACTAGAATCAAGCAATGTATAACCAAACCTCTCAGGTTGCTTCCTGATTCATGTGGACCTCCTCAAAGGCTGAGGTGGAGGTTCTACTTCATCTTTTAAACTTTCAGAGCTTCCAGAGGTCTCCTCATCATTAGATCCAATAGGGTCATTCAGTTCAGTCTTCTCAGGGGTAGAAGGAAACTGAACCACATCCTCTTTCTCTTCTTTCTCTTCTGGCTATAGAACAGTGGAAGAATGTGTTAGCTCTCTGAAAATAACACTTCTTCTATACAACACTTTTTCAGCCATGGTATCCCAAAGCTTGTATCCTTTCACACCAACACCATAGCCAATGAAGATACACTTAATAGCCTTGTTCTCCAATTTTGACCATTTCTCCCTAGGTACATGTGCATATGCCTCACAACCAAAAATACAAAGATGTCTAACTGAAGGCTTCTTACCAGACCACACCTCCATAGGTGTCTTACCAACAAGAGTTGATGTAGGAGACCTATTTACCAGGTAGCAAGCAATGGCTACAGCTTTAGCCCAAAACTTTTGTTCGAGGCTTGCTCCACTAAGCATACTCCTAGCATTCTCCATCAGTGTCTTGTTCATCCTCTCTGCAACTCTATTTTGCTGCAGGGCGTATGGAGTTGTCTTATGTCTTTCAATCCCTTGTTCTTTACAAAACTTATCAAACTCTACCAAACAAAACTCACCACCATTGTCATTTCTCAAACACTTAATCTTTTTACTAATCTAATTTTCAGCAAAAGCTTTAAAATCTTTAAACTGATTAAAGACTTTAGATTTGCTTCTGAGAAAATAAATCCATGTCCTTCTACTGTAGTCATCTATGAAAGATACAAAATCTGAGATTTAGAGATCGAAGGAACATTAACTAGACCAAACACATTCGAATGAATAAGATCCAAAACACCAGGAGACTTATGAGAACTTGAGTAAAACTGAACACGATTTTGCTTTCCATATATACAATGTTCACAAAAGTTGAACTCAAGATTACAATCATTTAACCACTCAATGAGGTTTTTATTTTTTAGGGTTCTAAGAAGACCCTTCTCACCAATGTGGCCAAGTCTCTTATGCCATAACATTGTCTTCTCAGTAAGAAGCCTAACTTCCAAAGCATGAGCACCCTTAGGTACCCAAAATGCACTACCATCAAAATTTGATACAACAGATCTTTTAGTTGTTGGTTCCAATGGTGGGGATGAAGTGACTGCAACTCTTTTCTTCAAGTCAAAAGAACTATTACATTGTGAAATGCATGCCTCCAGTTGAAACTAAGTACCTCTCTAAGTACCCTTTGCAAGAACCATAGCTCCTCTAGTCATCTTGCATCCTTCTTTCGAGAAGATAACTTGCATATCTGCATCATTCAATTTACTTATAAAAAACAGGTTTCGTGCCAAGCCTGGGATGTGCATAACCCCAGAGATCCCATTCACTTGACCATTAGGGAATTGGATTGAGACTCTTCCATGACCAACAATCTTCAAATGAGAATCATCACCCAGGTACACTCTTCCACCATCAAACTCTTCATACTTCGTGAACCAATCTCAATGCAAGGTCATGTGGAAAGATGCACTAGAATCAATCAAACACACATCATCAGATGCATGGGTGGCCAAGTCTACAATGAAGGCATCACCATCATCTTGTGACTTGTTAGAATATGAATCTAGCACATTCTTCTTTTTCTTCTTTTTCTCCTCTTTGCATTCCTTTAAGAAATGCCTAGTTTTCCCATAGTTCCAACACAGCACCTTAGACTTTCCAAGAGATTTGGATCTCCCACAGGATTTGGATCTACCCTTCTTAGCTTTCTTGTCTTTCTTTTTCTCTTTCTCCTTGGGTCTTCCATGATCCACAAGAGCTTCTTTAGCTGACTCGGATGACTTTCTCCACATCTCTTTAGATAACAGCGAAGACACCACATCTTCCATTTTGAAAGTGGATGTGGTACTCCTGATGGCCATCACAAGATGATCCCATGAATCTGGTAAAGAACAAAATAGGGTCATACACTGATCCTCCTCCTCCATCTTCACACCAACGGATGTCAATTGTCTAACCAACATATTGAAGGAATTCATGTGATCAGCAACAGATCCTCCATCTTCCATCCTCAGAGAATATAGCTTCTTCCATAGGAACAACTTGTTTACCAAGGATTTAGCCTGATAAACATCACCAAGTTTCTTCCACAGATCCTTCATAGTTTTCTCCTCATGAACATTTAACAAGATAGAATCAGCCAAATAGAGTCTCACAAGACCCTTGGATTTCTGATCTTTGAGATCCCAATCATCTTGGGACATTGCCACTGGTTTTACACTGGAAATTGTTTCCCATAGGTCTCTTTCAATGAGCATGTCTTCCATTTTGAGTTTCCTCAACTCAAAATTGCTGTTATTAAACTTTTCAACCTCTATTCTTCCAGATGTGCCTATCATCTCCTTCCTACAACAAGATTTTAGAATACTCTGTACAGACTCCCACTCAATCTAAGATTAGTACAAAAAACCCCTACCCAGCAGCTAGGACCAAAACAGGTCAGGCTCTAATAAAAACTGAAAGGAAGCTAGGTGTGTGGAAATCGCTTCCTAAACTAATCTAATGAGGGGAGAGGTATGCAAATTCTTTACAACCTTTACAATTGTAGAAATATGAAACATACATTAGAGATATTACAATAGCAAACACAAAACAAGAATGTAGATAGAGAGAAGTAGACACAAGATATACATGGGGAAAACCTTTGCAGGTAAAAAACCTGACTCTAAAGCCTGCACAATGTATTATCTGAACCAGTTATAGTTTACAATACACTTGCAATGCAAGTCCTTCCAAGAGTCTTCAAATGTTGATTCTGGAGTTATTCTGGTAGCATAATAGTACCTATAAAAACACTATGCAACTACAACTCCAAACTATGCATTATATAGAGATTACAAGGCAAATATTGGGAGCATCTTGGGATAGGCATCCACCTTAGCCACATGGCCATCATCCCACATGAAAGGACTCTTGTCCTTTCTGTAAATGCATTCCTTACATCTATCATACATGGAAGATTTGACTTTCCCAATATGGAGTGCTCCAAGCTAAAAATAGACTATGATGGATGCTCTTACACATCTTACAGTTGTCATAGATTTTCCCAAGATAACAACCTTTAATGCTGTAAAAGAATCCATCATACAATGGTAAATATAGTATATTCCTCTTACAACATATCATAGCCCAACTTTGGCACCCAAAGATGCCTTTCCCTCATGCAAAGATCCTCACTGGCACTTGTCATCACTTGTCATAGGAATCTCCAAACTTGGCTCTTACGCGTCATAGATTTTGTCATATAGAATATTGTCTTCCACACACCACAAGCTACTGGCACATGACATATTAGTGTCACCTCAAATGGGACACCCAAATCCATGTAGGTTTGACTTGACCATCCAAGTCACATTCCAAGTAAGATGACATGTCACCGTGCCACCTCAACTATGTGACCAAACTGAATGTGTAAGTAATTAAAACATTAGGCAATAAATTATTATACAAATAAATAAATAATTCTAAGAATTGAAAATGTTGAGACACCTTAATTCCCAACATAGGAGTCAACACACATGATGCAAACTTGACTAAATTTTATAATTTAAATATATTATTTATTTAACAAATAAATTACACTAGATTAAACATAAAATTTAATATATACCTCATCATCAGCAACCTGTGTAGCTACATGGATGACCCTCCCAATCCCACTAAGGTTAGATGAATTGAGGGTCAATGCAATGTCTTCCTAAAAAAAAATCCATGGAATTATCATGGTAGACCGTAAGGTGGCACAATACCAGTATCAGGCTATGATGGAATCTGCTATGAAGGCACTGTGTCAGTCATATGTGTAGCTTAGTGATCACTATGTTGATTGACAAATGTTACCACAGACTTGAGAGGGATCTCATATTTTGAACTGACAAACTGATATACCGATAATAGATTTTGTGTCATACATGTACCCAATCTGCGTAGTGCACTCTCTCCATAAGTCTACGCCACATCACATGGTTAAACTATGTTAGCATGTATGTAAGTCCTAATCATAACTAGTGGAAGTTGAATCAACTAATCCTATGCTAGTGCGTGGATGCAACATATATCTACCAACACAATATGATGCAAGATGGTTAATGTCACTAGCAATAGAACCTAAACCCTAAAAAATACACTATCTCGATGATGCAATTGTTGACTCAGGTGATTGTCCTAGATTCAACCTTTTGGGAAGTACCAAAAGGTTGGGACTCGCTAATGACCTCTTATCAATGGGCAGATCCTAATCAGGATGTTGGTATTGAGGTTTATCTTAAAACCTCCCAAGACCCTGTCCTGCATGAGGAGAGATAGATGTGAAATCAACATCAAGTCATAAGTGAATTGCAACAAATAATTTTTTGCAAAAATATAAGGGCAACTCATCATTGTGTGGCCATCTATGATGTGCTTCTAACCACTTAGGATATTTAAGTGGTGCAACAACAATATTTGTACACCTGGTGACGCGATAGCCACGAACTCTATCCTTTCCTTGATAATGTGGAAACATAGAATGCACCATATCCAATGAAATGACCCTATTAATCGCTGACCATTTCACTATACCAGTAATAGTAGTAGAAAGTAACATCTATAGAAATCCTCAATACTCAAATCATCATATAGATTATAGGATTTGACAATGTCAATCATCTAGGCAAACTGTGCTCTAATTCCCACCAACCTGTCTCTATTAGATAGGTTCGGTATACTATGGATCATCTAATCTAAATGTATCAAAGCATTATTCAATCTATCAAGAGTGCCATTATATAAGTGATGCAGAGCAGGCAGCGGAGTCATGAAGACTGATTAACAGTCACCCGCAACATACACTTCCTTCGTATGTTGTTCCATCAGTAAAACCCGCTTCATCAGCAAGCTTTAATCCTGTCATGCTGAGCTCCTTCCTCTGGCCGATGTGATTTTGATTTTGTGCCTATCGGTGAGACCATCACTATCGACAGCCCATTTATATTTCCTGTCGATACGCCGATATGAGTATTTTGCTTTGGTTGAACCTCTGAGTCAACCATACCATTGAACTGATACTATCGGTCCAACCACTTAGCTTAAAATTACTGTCGGCAACTCTCAACCACACTATTGAACCATTGAACCTATCACTGCTTGCTGAACCTTTGAACTGCCGGCCCGTTGAACCGTTGAACCAATTCGATGAATGGTTCAATATTGTTTAGCCCTTCACACTGTCTCCATCATCGAACGATTGAATCGTTGAACCCTTTGAAACGTTGAACTGGTTCAAAGGTTCAACCAAACACTTAACTGATTCAAAAATCTCTTCAAAACTTTACTTACCTTTCCACAGGTATTCATTGAGCCAAATGGACCCAATATGTAGGCGAACCATTGAACCTTCCTTTAAAGGTTCAAACAAAGACTTTCTGCCTGATTTCAACCAACTACTGGTCCCAATGGACTATCTACTATCGCCAATGAACCAAAACTTGTTGAACCATTAGAATTGGTTCAAACACAGGGTTTTCAACTATCTGCAATGCTGATCTGCACAGCTAAAACCCACGCAACCTTGCCAAACTGTTCCTTCTACAACCATATAGATTTTTTTCTAACTTTAACAACCTAGCACATGAGGATGCTAGCATTCATCTCAGCATGCTGCAAACTCGATCCTGTGAACACAAAAATGAACAAAAATAAAATAGAAAACCTAATCTAATATATACAACCATTCCACTGATTACAAAGTAATCAACTAGTGGAATGGATTAAAGAACCCATCTCGGCTGTAAACCAGAAAATTGACTACACAAGGAAATTGAACACTAGAAAATAATACAAATAGGATCTTTCTTTTATTGCTTCCAGAAAATTGGTACAGATATCTGATTTCACAACTTTGAACTTTTCTGTCTTCTACAAAATTCTCAATCTATCTTAATCTATATGTCTAATCGATCTGAGCTGAGCTATTTAACTACTTTCCAATAGTAGTACAGACTTGATTCCTAGCAACTGGGAAACAATTCCAAGTGGCTGGGAGAGATAACCAACTAACAAACTAACAACCTTATCATGATAGCTCGATAAGTGTCCTAGGGATTACCAACAAAAACTAAATTACAAACACCAATGATAAGTCTAGTCAAACAAACCTTATTACATTAAATATAGATATGCATAAGACATAAAATATTAAGACTCTAGTCTTCTTGTTGGAGGGGTGCTCCTGTACCATACTCCCCGAGGGAAGAAATCTCAAGTCCACTTGAGATGAGAGTGTGAAGATCTGCACCCTGTTTGATGATCTACTCTTCAGTAATCCAAACTACCTCTGAATCAGGTTTCCCTTGCCAAGCCACCAAGTATTCCTTATACTCTTTGTTCTTGGTCTTCTTTGCCATTCTTGAGTCTAAAATCTTCTATAATTTTGGTGGAGCATGCTTAGGAATATCATCATCTGCTATTCCCTGTACGGATTCCTGTTCTACATCTTTATTAGGCTTGTATGGAGTTAAATCACATACATTGAAAATAGGTGCCAATCCAAGATCAGAAGGAAGTTGGATTTCTTAAGCATTCTAGCCATATTTGTTCAAAATCTGACATGGTCCAATCTTCCTCTGCATGAGCTTAGTATATTTTCCTTTTGGGAGTCTTTCCTTCTTAAAATTAACCCACACCAAATCTCCAACATCAAATTGTACATCTCTCTTTTTCTTGTCAGCATAGGCTTTATACTTCAAAGTAGTGTGTTGGAGTTGGGTCTTGACCTGATCATGCACCTCCTTGATAGCTAATGCAAAAGATTCTCCATCTACACTAATAGATTCTCCTGCAGGTATATTTCTTAGCTCTAAAATACCTCTGGGATGGATACCATACACTACCTGAAAAGGTGATTTTCCTGTACTTCTATTGATGGTGTTATTATAAGAAAATTCTTCCTATGGTAGGATGTTATCCCACTTCTCTCCATACTATCTTGTCAAACATCTAAGCAGATTTCCCAATGATCGATTGACCACTTCAGTCTGTCCATCTATTTGGGGGTGATAAGCTAATGAGAAAGACAAATTGGTTACAAGCTTCTTCCAAAGAGTCCTCCAAAAATGTCTAATAAATTTCACATCTCTATCTGACACTATGCTCAATGGCAATCCATGTATTCTCACTTTTTCCTTGAAAAATAGATCTACAACATATGAAGCATCATAAGTAGTTTTGCATGGCAAGAAATGTGCTATTTTACTGAATTTGTCAACTACCACAAAAACACTATCATATCCCTTCCTTGTTCTGGGTAAACCTAACACAAAGTACATGCTTATTCTTTCCCATGGTCTAGAAGGAATGGGCAATGGCTGATATAAACCTACATTAGTGGATCTTCCTTTTGCCTTCTGACAGATCACACATGTCTCCACAATTTTTCTAACATCTGACTGTAGCTTTGGCCAAAAGTAATGCCGCTTTACCAAATCAAGAGTCTTATCCAAACCAAAATGTCCTACCATAGCTCCACAATATTTTTCCTTAATGATGTTTAGCCTCATGAAACACCATGGGATACACAATTGTCCACCTTTGAAAAGTAATCCATCTTGTATCAGAAATTTAGAGTACTCCACATGATATTTATCTCCAAAAGAAGTGCATACTTTGTAGATTTCTCCAAAGTCTTCATCATCATCATACATAGTCTTTAAGGAATCAATTCCAACACTTTCCAATTGAATCTGATTTATGGTTAGAACCCTCCTGCTCAAAGCATCTGCTACCTTATTCTTGACCTCTTTCTTGTGCTTGAGTGTGAAAGTGAAAGCTTACAAAGTTTCCACCCACTTCATGTGTCTATGGTTCATCTTTTCTTGGTTGTTTATGAAACTAAGGGCCTGATTATCTGTAAACACTATGAATTCCTTTGGCATCAAGTAATGCCTCCACTTTTGAGTGATTGGACTAGAGCATACATCTCCAAATCATAGGATGAATATCTTTTCTTAGCATCATTTAATTTCTCACTAAAAAATGCAATAGGCCTCCCTTCTTGACTGAGTACTACTCCAATTGCCATGTGACTTGCATCACATTCAACCTAAAAAATCTTGTTAAAATCAGGAAGTGCAAGGACTGGCTGCTGTGCCACTTTCTTCTTCAGTGTTTCAAATGAATCATCTGCTTCTTCTGTCCAAGTAAACCTGCACTTTTGTCCTCCTTTTATGGTGTCAAGCATGGGTGCACAGACATGACTAAACCCTCTTATAAACTTCCTATAAAAGGTTACTAACCCATGGAAACTTCTGACATCATTCATGGTTCTGGGAGTTGGCCAAGACAATATGGCACTTACCTTTTCTTGATCCATTTTCAGCTTTCCCTGTGAAATGACAAAACCCAAGTAGATAATCTCCTCCTACAGAAACAAACACTTCTCCAAGTTTATCATTAGTTGCTCTTCATGTAACCTTTTGAGAACCAGGTCTACATGTTTGAGGTGTTCTTCCTTTGTATTTCTGAAAATCAGAATGTCATCAAGATATACTATGACAAATTTGCCTATAAATTCGCTCAAGACCTCATTCATCAATCTCATAAATGTACTAGGAGCATTGGATAAACCAAAAGGCATGACCTTCCACTCATACAACCCTTCATTTTTTTTAAATGCAGTTTTCCATTCATCTCCTGGCCTAATCCTAATCTGATGATAGCCACTTTTCAAATCTATTTTTGTAAAATATTTGGCAACTCCTAAACAATCAAGTAAATCCTCTATCCTAGGTATTGGGAACCTATACCTGATTGTGATCTTGTTAATAGCCCTTGAATCAGTGCAAGGCCTCCAAGTGCCTTCTTTCTTTGGTGCTAGTACAGCTGGTACTTCACATGGACTTAAACTCTTGCCAATTAAGCCTGTGTCCAACAATTCCTCAATCTGTCTTGCTACCTCTGCATTCTATTCTGGGTTGAGCTTGTATGTTGCTTTGTTTGGCAGTGTAGATCCTGGGATCAGATCTATACAATGGCCAATATCTCATATAGGTGGTAGAGATCTTGGCATTCCATTAGAGATGATGCCTTTGTACTTGTCCAATAGCTCTTGGATAGCTGGATCTATAAGTCTTTACCTCTTCTCCTCCTTGACTTCTTGCTGCTATTCCTTATTCACTTTTAGGCATGGAATTAGAGCATATGCAACTGCCCCTTCTTCTACTATTTCTATCATAAACTGTTTGCCTTCTACCAGCATTACCTTGACTTCTTTTCCTTTTGATTCTGCCTCCTTATCCATCATTGGTAGTAATTCTATCACCTTACCATCCTTGGTGATTGAATAAGTATTTCTAACTCCATCATGTTCTGCTCTCAAATCATATTGCCATGGTCTTCCAAATAGGAGATGGCAAGCATCCATCTGAGCTATGTCAAACAACAATTTATCCTTGTATGGTCCAATTTGAAACTCTACCCAAGCCTGTTCTTCCACAATTGTTTGCTGACCTTGAGTGAGCCATGAGATTTTGTATGGGCAAGGATGTGGCAGTTCTCCTAAGCTTAAGCTTTTCTACCATTTCAACAGACACAAAATTTTCAGTAGATCCAAAATCAATCAGAACTTTACATACCTTACCTCCTGCTTTGCAAGTAGTTTTGAAAAGAGACTTTCTCTGTGGGGGTTCTTTGTCAGGCACCTTCATGGCAGTCATTGTCCTTCTAATAATCAAAGATTCTCCTTTTTCAAGATACCCATAATCATTAGGAGCATTCACACTCTGATAAGTGTTTGAATTTGTTATACTTTGATAATAAGATTCTTGAATCAGATTTGTCCTCCTGTCTCCCATTGAAGTTGTTGCTTTTTCTGGACATCTCTTGGCTATGTGGCCTTCTTGGTTACAATTGTAACATCTGAGAGGTCTTCTATCCTAGGATCTCCCTCTAAATGGTGGTCTTCTGCCCCTAAAATTTCCTTTCTGATATTGACTGTTGTCTCCTTTGTTGCTCTCTTGATTGTAATCATTTTGCTGTCCAAATCCATTTCCTCTGCCTCTGAAAGGGCTTCTTCCCCCTCTTTGCTATCTTCCTCTTCCTCTACTATTCTGCTCTTGCCTTCTCTTTAATATTTCTTCCACTTTAAGTGCCAATTGGTAGCACTTCTGAACTGTATCTAGGTTATGCAGATTTAAATCTTCTTGGATGTTAAATCTCAATCCATTAAGGTATCTTGCTACCTTCTCTTCCTCACTCTCCTTTACCTTTGTCTTGACACAAAGTTTCATGAACTCTGCTGTATATGAGCTGACATCTAGCTCCTTCTGCTTCAGATTTTATCTCCTCTTATGTAATTGGATGTTGTAATCCAATGGAACATAGACTTCCTTCACTAAATCCATCATCTTCTTCCAAGTAGCAACTCTGTTCTTTCCTTCTTTCACCTTGTCATCTTGGATGAAATTCCACCAAGTTAGTGCAGCCTCTTTCATTTTAGATTAGACAATCTTCACTCTTTGGTGTTCTGCTATTTCCTCTATTTCAAAGAAATTATTCTTGGAGTCTATCCACTCCATTACAGAATCAGGATCCATCTTTCCTAAAAACACTGGTAGATCTAATTTTATATCGATGGTCCTTCTCTCCAAGGACCTGAGCGCATTGATTAAGGGTATCTGGTCTGCAGGAATATCTTCTCGTTTAGGGATCTCCTTTTCATCCCTGTCATCCTCACCAGAATCTTCTTTCCCCTTTCCTACCTTGTCCCTCAACTTCTCTAACTCATCCTTCAAAGCCTCATTCTAAGCTCTGACTACTTTACTTTCTGCAATCTACTTCTTTACCAAGATAGCCAATTCAACATTGGTCATCCTTGCTAGAAATTCTGATGTTCCCTCTGAATCAGACATTTTTTCCTTCACCTCTTTTTCCCAATCGATGCAATCCTGGTGTAGGAGCACCTAGATGTCTAAGTTTTGGTTAATGGTCAAGTTGTTTTGTTTGGTTTAAGAAGGTCTTGGAGACCATCTAAATGTTGTAATAAGGCTTGTAGCCATGTTGTAAATGGACTATGTCCAAATGACTATGAATCTACTATTATCTTATTGTAAGTCCTCAAGAGGACAGTCATGTGGCAAAAAGGTAGTCTCCTTAAGTTTGTAGACACCTAATGTGTGTAGGGGGTAATTTTATTGTTTGTAAGCCTTTAAAGCCATGTCATGGGTTTAGAAGTTTGTTAATACCTTGTCCAAGGTTAACAAAAGGTTAGAAAGCATCTTCTAAACATAAAACAGTCGGTGGACAGTTTCAAAGACAGCAGTTAGAAATCAAGCTGGACGTTCAATGGTTGGGTACTTGCATCGACCGCCCAACCACTCCATGCATCAGAGGAGGTTTATTTGAAGCAAAATGAGGATTCATTGTGAAGAACAATTCGAAGGAATTGAAAAGAAATAGCAAAAGGCACTATTTTTCTATTTTTCTATTTTTTCTGTGTTTTTTTGCACTGTTCTGCCGTACTGTACTCCCGTACGGATTTGTCATAGCATTTGTTAGTAATGGATGGATAAAGTACTAAGATAGCATTGATTTGAGCATGGTTGGAAGTCTTGATAGTAGATAATAGGAGAGATATTCACATTTTCCCCAAACTGCTCTTTAAAGTTACTATTTCTGTCAAAAAATCACTATTTTTCTGCATTATTCCGTACCTGTACAGCTGAGTATTAGTTGGTGTTTGTGATGGTTGGTTAGGGTGGAGAGTCACCTTATATTTGTAAGCTATTTGGGCTCTTGACATTCCTCTAGACCTTTGTATTCCTCCTTGATCTGAGAGCAGGTTTGAAAACCTAAACTAGGGTATTCTTGAATAGCCTGAAGGATATTTCTTCACTCCACTGATCTTTTCCATTTGTGATCAATGGAGTGGAATGTAAAATGGTTAGGTTAGAGGTTTATGAAGGTTGCAGGGGTAGGAGAATGGGGTAGAATGGAGTTTGCCATGTAGATGGCCCATCAAGAGTCAAGTATTGGAAGAAGAGAAGGACAACAACAATCTAGGTATGTCTGATATGCTATTGCTTTGTCAAGGAAGTTGTTAGATGTTTGGCAAGTTATAGATTTGGTTGTTGCATGAGGTTGACATTTAGAGACCACCATGAGAAGAGTATGGTGACTGTCATACTAGTGAAATAGCAAGGTTATGACTGTCTCAGAAAACGTGGAATAAAGACTGCTATCCTGCAGGTCTGTGTAGAGAAGTTGAAGGAACGATAGATGGAGTTAGGCATCTTGGGATAGGTGTCCTGGAGTCCTCCCTCAGTTTGTATGTCAAGAACAAGTTGATATTGTGTTGAAGCCCTTCATGGGTAGGAGAGTGAATCTCTAGAGAAAACATTGAACTTGAAGGTTATTACATGTGGAGTTATGAACATGCTTCTGCTGTCCTAGATGCTTTGCATCATTTGAATACATGTGGAGCTATGAACATGCTTCTGTTGTCCTAGATGCTCTGCATCATTTGTGGTATCAGAGCCACTAGTAGGTCCTTGAGGGAGTAGAGGATCTTGTGAAGAAGATAGTGGGTTTGTGAAAGTTGTGAAGATGCCTCCTAAAAATTAGATGGCAAGAGAGAATTCTGAGTTGAGAGAAGCCTAGAGGCAAGAGAAAAAGAGTTGAGGGACAAAAGAGATCTAGATGCTACAAGGGAAAGAGAGTTGAGGCAAGTAAGAAGGGAGAATGCAACAATCTTGGCTAGATTGGAAGCATTGGAGAAGAATCCTAGAAAGGATGAACAAGATGGTTCAGAAGGAGATAAGGAGGTAGATGAGAATCCTCCTGAGGATGAGTTGGATGCTAAAGAAAAGAAGTTTGTGAGATTGCTGAAGGTAGTCCAAGGAAGTAGACAAAGGCAAACATAGAGTTACCTATCTATCAGGGGAAGATGGATAGTGAAGAGGTATTAGGGTGGATAGATGCCATGGAAAAATTTTTTGAGTATGAGGAGATGAATGATGAGAAGAAGATCAAGTTTTGAAAAACAAAACTAAGAGGAACAACACTTACATGGTGGAGTAGTGTGCAGACAAAAAGAATGGCTAGAGGTGCATCAAGAATCACTTCTTGCGGTAGGATGAAGGATATGATGAAGGATCAATTCCTTCCATCTGATTACTCCATTCAGACAAAGAGGATGAGGCAGAATCTGAAACAGAAGGACATGGATGTTATGTCCTATACTGAGCAATTTCATAAGCTTAGTATTAGAGGGGGATTAGAAGATGAACAAGAGAAAGTGGCAAGGTACCTTAATGTGCTTAGGTATAAATTGCAAGATGAGATTGGTTTGTCAGTACCAAAATCACTTGGAGAGTGTTTTCAGTTGGCCATCAGGGCTGAAGAGAGAGTGAAGAGGAAGCAAGAAAGACAGGGAGGTAGTGGAAGAGGATATAGAGATAGGGGCAGACCTACTAATGAAGTTTAGAACAACAATGAGAAGGGTAAGGAGATGTCTACAGAACAGAGAGGTGGATATAAAGGTGGAGGTAGATTTGGATTAGGTAGAGGAGTGTTCACAGGTAGATGTTATCACTACAATGAGGTGGGACACACATCTTTCAACTATCCTAAGAAGGATGGTGTTGACAAGACCAAGGATAGAAGGGTTCACTTGGCACAAGAGGAAGAGAAGCCAGAAGAACCAGAACTGTCGTCAGCCTCTCCAATGATGGTTGGAGAAATGCTCATGGTGGAGAAAGGTAAAATGTAGCCACCACCACAGGTATCTATTTTCAGAACTAATTGTTTAAGCCATGGAAAGATATGCAAGTTGATTGTAGACTCAGGTTCTCATGATAATCTAGTTTCTTGGGAAATGGTGCATAAGTTGGGATTGAAAACTTTTGATCATCCTCGTCCTTACAATGTCACTTGGGTGAGTCAAGAGCAGCAGGTAATGGTTACTAATAAGGCATATGTTGATTTTACTATTGGTCCATATCATGACTATGTTTTGTGTGATGTTATTCCAAGTCTCCGTTAATTAGTTCATAATCTACTAATGTTACTCAGTGGTTGATGTGTGTTGTTGTTAATCATTCAGGGGCCTTACGTTCTTTAGTAATTTCTGCAAAGCTCATCATTATTTCTCCAAATATCCTGCTCTATATGTCTACTCTGCATAAATCTCCAATAATTCTACCTCTGCATTGTGAATTTAGTCAAATAATGTGCTTACAGGTTGATATTTGCATGATTTCTACCATTATTTGCAATTCTTTGCATGATATTTTCAACACTACATGCACTTTGCTCAAATATGCTAAGGATTTTCAATTATCTACGAGATGTCAGCATATTTCTCTATTCTGCTTGCTATTTATCATGATTTGCAGCTATGGAAGTGATTTCAACGAAATTAAAATGAGAAAAAGGGTTAGAGAATGAGATTCCCAAAATTACTTAACTAAGACCACTGATCCACATACATGTTCCCATACACCAATGAAGAGAAGAAAACTAGAAATCATACTTCACCAGGACATTCCACAAATCCGCATGATCTAGTGCAAATCTTCAAAGGAAAAGTTGACAACAACATGCAATGAAATGAAAGTGCTTCTATTTGAACATAGCATTCACCATTACATATCCAGAAATCAACTTGAAGATTACGTAAAGTTTACAATCAAGATGTAATCTAAAGCTTCATCTCCATTTAGTATGCTTTAGAATAAGTGCATTTACAATGATCTAAAGAAAGAACCTTGACATTTCAAGAATTCAATCCTCATTAGTCTTAGTAATCCGATCTCCTATTTGATTCTACAATAATTGGCCTTATTTTGCCAGACATTCCCATACAGCAATGAAGAGAAGTTCTACCCTTTTATAGAACAAAGGCCAGAAAACAGTTACAATGATTCAAGGATCAGGATCCTCCCAGAACAATCAATGGTCCAGATGAACAACATGTGCCTGCTAGTTGGCAAATACACAGCTGGCAGAGAATATTCTGATATCTTTGACTCAGTCCACCTTCCAGCTGGCATAAAACATATTTGATAATATCCTCCCCAACTCCGGTTCATGTTGCCTGCCAGTTGGCAATTTTCAGCCACTTCATACAGCTCCAACATCCTGCAACAAACAAACAAGAATTAAGCATCATCATTTAATAACTAGCAGGAAAATAAACATTTATATTTTATCAGGCTGTGAATGTGCAATCCTATATATATCAGGTTATGAATATTGAGCATTTGAGAAAATTCGCGCAACTAAATGCCCATAGGTGGTCAAGAGGGTCCGGGTGACTATTGTTGGCTGGAAAACATGCTGTCAGGCCCTAAAATAGTTTCAATAACTGATCAGGTCTAGCCAGGGTCATTTGAGCAATTTTTGATAAAAATATCGAAAATGTAAATTTTTTTGGTATTTTCTACATCTTAGTAAATTGCATTTTCGGAGGCCTTCGGAGCAAAATTAGGGCTCAACACGTTAAGCCTAAGTGACCAGGCAACTCAAACTAGATAACTAGTTTATCTTTCCAATAAGTCAAAAAAGTTTAAATTCTGATAACATGGCTAGGAGTTATGACCTTGCCAAGGGGAAGGTCAAAAATTTCCTAATTTTTGAGTTTCTCTAAATTTTTGCAAATAGTTTCACCTTCTGGTAGCCTTTTTTGTATTCCAAGGGTGATGGGGACCTTTCATATGATATGCAAGCCTTACATTTTCAGTTATCGCATGCATAAGATCATGCATATGCAATACATGCGCTTCTGTTCACTAAATTCCATTGAATAAAACTATCGGGTCTGGGTATGCACATTAGCTAATATGAGGGATATTAACTAATATGACTCTCTTCATAGATCAAGATATGATGATGATGTCATCATCATGGACAGGCTTCATTAAAATGTGAAAGGCTGACATCATGGTCATGCTAAGAAATCAGGAGGATCTGAAATATGACCCCTGCAACTAAAATGACCCCCCTGAAAAAAATTAGGAGGACGTCAACATATGGAAGACCTCATTTATCGCCATGTCATTATGACATCATCATCATGTTAGCAGATCAGAGTAATATTCTGCGGCAGGGTGATATTTGGATATCGGGTGATGTTCAAATATGATCATCCGCCTCTGAGCAGGAAAACCTACATCGAAAGATCCGGTGATGTAGAAATGTCGGGTGATGTTTCAAGATGATGATCCCCTAGACTAAAATGACCCAGTGTCGAAATATCCTGATGATGTCATCAGGATATCGACTTGGTTCAGCATTATGGCACTATGACATCATCGTCATATTATGTGAGCAAGATCATGATCATCCTCCTCGAGAGGAAAATATGATGATTATGTCATCATCATGATTGTTTCATTGTTTATCAGACTTGAATGACAACATCAGGATAATGGCTAGGAGGATATTTCGCGGCAGGAGGATATTTGGAAATCAGGTTACATTGAGAAATATGATCCTCGCGAAATACATAAGGCTGTTGACGGGTAAAGTTCGCTATCACCTAAAATTTACGTCTGGATATTTGGACTGCATGAATTATCGGGTGATAAATTAGATCAGGATGACCTTCTGTAATATGACTGATGTTAAGAAATATGATGGAATCTTGCTGTGACTATTAGGTTTGACTCAAACTTTGACCATTCATAACTTTCACACCCTAGCGAATATCAGGGTGATGCAAAAGGCAAACCTGCATGAATTTTGATGCTCTTTCTAGATATGAGGTTACTGGAATAAAATATGAATTTTGACAAATTGACTTCATGATGATGACTTACCCAGCTTCTCTATGCATGATGATCTGCATGACTTACTTTTACCAAACCACCGAAGAACACAAAAACAAGCCAAAGCAGCAAAAAGTTGGGTCCCTGTTTTGCCAAGACAAAATGGGGTGTGTTGTGTAACCACACAACAACTTGCCACCAAAGAAAACAACCAAAATTCAAATAATTCAAAAGGTGAGGATAAGTTAAAACATAAATTTCCAACTCCTATTGAGCATGAGCATCCTAATCTTCTCTAACTGGTATCATGTTCATCAATGTAATAATGAATTGATAAGGGATCAATTGTGTGCATGTGATTCATATACTCATCTTGAAAGTGAGTTGAATAAACCAGTGACTAGTGTTAGGCTACATAGTTTGGTTCATCTCTCATAGCCAACCGGATAGAGCCTTGCTGCCAGCAGGCGTCCATAGCCCTGGCAAGGTTATCGTTGCAATTCTCCTAAGTAGAGCCCCACTGCCAGCAAGCGTCTATAGCTCCGGTAGAGTTACTTAGATGACTTAATCTGGATTCTAGTAAATCCCTCTTTTATTTTATTTTATTTTATTTTGAAATTGATTTCATAAGATATAACAGTTATAGCTTCATGATGCAAGGAGTGGTCACTTGCTGAGATTAAGTTGAGAATTGCAATGGTAGCAAGGGCAACCTTTAGATTTTTCACTTAACACCTACACTGATATGTTCAATAAACCCAAGGCTGTTAGGTGTGTCATTGTGAGGATCACCTTGACTCAAGAAAAGTAGTACTGATGAATATGATACCACAGACCTGATCAAGAATACCTACACTGATATGAGTTACAACCTATAGAAAAACTTATATCCAACTTTTGAATTCTAACAATTTTTGCAGTGTTCTTAAGTAACAAGGTGCACCAACTTTGCCCACCCAAAACAAAGACTCAACAACAAAAACACAAAGCAAACACACACAACGCAAACTACAAACAACTAACTACCAAAAGGAAACAATAGAGAGCAAAACAAGAAAGCAAAACAAGCAGACTGTACAAACAACTAACCTACAAAAAGGAAACAAACCACTACTAGGCAAACAAAAACTAGAAACAGACCCAAATACACCTGTATTTGCATACTTCTTTTGATTGTGCAGGAGCATTAGGGTATTAGTTATGGTTCTCAACCTAGCAAATTTATCTTTATATTCTGAAAAATATCCTTGTATTCTTAATTCATTATGTTTAACAGAATAACCCTTGATGATCAGCAATTGAGGAAGCTTATCATGTTCATGATTAATCCATATGCATGTCTTATCTCTTGAATTTCCATAATCAAAGCAATAATCAACATCATTTACTATGGAAAAGAAAAATACAACCTGATGTATCTCTGGTCCTATTGAACATGCTTGTTCATTACCAGCTGATCTTCCATTTGTCATTATATTTTCATTGCTTGGCTCAATATTTAGTCTCACTTCATTTTGAAGGATGTATGACTCTTGATGCATTATTTCTTCATCTTTATCCATATTTATTCCTCCATTCTGGACATTCAATTTATCCTGTAGTTCAGGAAACTTCTCAATATTTTCTTCAATTTCCTGCACATCAGCATCTAAATGAGTATCCTTATCATCATAACCTAACATACAGAAATTTATCATTTCTAAATCACTTGACTATAAAGGAGAATTGGCATTCAACTGATAAGAATACTTACCCATTTCATTTTCAAAATTTTTGTGGAGTGACGTCTGATCATGCACAACAACTCGAAAGTCTTCTACATTTTCATCCTTCAGGAAGTGTTCATTAAATAATTCACATCTTTTATCCAGTAAAGTGCCTGGTTCCATTAACCTACAACATTCTTGTATTTGGCCATTCAATTCAACCCAGTTAGGCAGTAAATCAGCATTTATCTTCTTTTCTATGACTCCCTGAGTTACTATCATAGGAACTTCATCATCAGTAGTGCATTTAAATTGTTCTACTATCTGTTTACACTTCTCTTTACCATAGAATGACTCCAGGAAAGATGTTTCATCTTCTTTATCAAAAGTATTAGGATTAGAATCAAAAATATTACCCTGATGAGTGGTTTCTTCTTTAGAATTTTCACAGGATTCATACCTACATACTAACTAGTCTTTACTTGTATTAGGAAATAGAGAACTCCTATCAATATCACCATAAAATGACTCAAGGAAAGACGTTTCACTATCTTTAACCTCTAAGACCAGTTCAGCTATTGTATTTTCTAGAATCTTCCTCAGCATGACCAAGTAAGGGTAGCAATCTCTCTCTGAATGCTCTTCATCATGTAATCTGCACCAGCTTTCAATCAAGACATCCTCAATGGATAAACCTAATATTTGACTACATTATATGTTTTAGACAAATATAATTCAAAATCTTTAGAATGATCCACTTCAGTGTCTGGACAACTAATAACTTCTGGTGCTATCTCTGCTTGTTGTTCTAGAATTTCCTCATTTTGCTGGCAAATTTCAGCCCTGAACACATCTGGAAAGAATATTAGTCCTTTCAAATATAAATCCAACCTTGTGAGGAAAGTTAAACAATTTATTTCACTGTGCTCCATAGTCTGTGTATCCTGCAACAGGTGGATAAACCAAAGTTAGACAAACTATGAGGGTAAAGCTACCTATTCAAAGTTTCCTGAAATAAACGAATGCTAACTTGACAACTACTTTCATATGCATCCATCAAAATGAGACTCTACTTCCAATTTGTTAAGATTTTGAAATTTTAAGGAGATCCATCATATCTCAGAATAAAACTTGAAAGCTCAGAAAATCAAACAAATCTTTGAGGCTTTGGGCTAGATATTTGCAAAGGTGCAACCAAAACCTCTCAGATAAGAGATATTTGTAGACATTTAACTCAAATGATGAAATATTTATGCAATATTTGTAGAAATCTAGAAATTTCTTGTTCACCCTCCTTCTAGCACCAATTTATGTTGATGATGATGTTAGTCATAAACAAACATAGAATAAAAGTTACACCTCAACCTTTATTCATCTTGAAAGATACGATGAATTCAAAGAATTCATGATCCCAAGTCTCCATTAATTAGTTCTTAATCTACTGACGTTACTCAGTGGTTGATGTGTGTTGCTGTTAATCATTCAGGGGCCTTATGTTCTTCAGTAATTTCTGCAAAGTTCATCATTATTTCTCCAAATATCCTACTCTATATGTTTGCTCTGCATAAATCTCCAATAATTCTACCTCTGCACTATGAATTTAGTCAAATAATGTGCTTACAGGTTGATATTTGCATGATTTCTACCATTATTTGCAATTCTTTGCATGATATTTTCAACACTACACGCACTTTGCTCAAATATGCTAAGGATTTTCAATTGTCTACGAGATGTCAGCATATTTCTCTATTCTACTTGTTATTTATCATGATTTGTAGCTATGGAAGTGATTTCAATCAAATTAAAATGAGAAAAAGGGTTAGAGAATAAGATTCCCAAAATTACTTAACTGAGATCACTGATCCACATACATGTTCCCATACACCAATGAAGAGAAGAAAACTAGAAATCATACTTCACCAGGACATTCCACAAATCCCCATGATCCACTACAAATCTTCAAAGGAAAAGTTGACAACAACATGCAATGAAATGAAAGCACTTCTATTTGAACACAACATTCACCATTACATATCCAGAAATCAACTTGAAGATTACATAAAGTTTACAATCAAGATGTAATCTGAAGCTTCATCTCCATTTAGTATGCTTTAGAATAAGTGCATTTACAATGATCTGAAGAAAGAACCTTGACATTTCAACAATTCAATCCTCATTAGTCTCAGTAATCCGATCTCCTATTTGATTCTACAGTAATTGGCCTTATTTTGCCAGACATTCCCATACAACAATGAAGAGAAGTTCTACCCTTTTATAGAACAAAGGCCAGAAAATAGTTACAATGATCCAAGGATCAGGATCCTCCCAGAACAATCAATGGTCCAGATGAGCAGCACGTGCCTGCCAGTTGGCAAATACACGGTTGGCAGAGAATATTCCAATATCTTTGACTCAGTCCACCTTCCAGCTGGCATACAACATATTTGATAATATCCTCCCCAGCTCCGGTTCATGTTGCCTGCCAATTGGCAATTTTCAGCCACTTCATACAGCTCCAACATCCTGCAACAAACAGACAAGAATTAAGCATCGTCATTTAATAACTAGCAGGAAAATAAACATTTACATTTTATCAAGCTATGAATGTGCAAACCTATATATATCGGGTTATGAATATTGAGCATCTGAGAAAATTCGCGCAACTAAATGCCCATAGGTGGTCAAGAGGGTCCGGGTGACTATCGTTGGCTGGAAAACATGTTGTCAGGCCCTAAAATAGTTTCAATAACTGATCAGGTCCAGCCAGGGTCATTTAAGCGATTTTTGATAAAAATATCGAAAATGTAAATTTTTTTGGTATTTTCTACATCTTAGTAAATTGCATTTTCGGAGGCCTTCGGAGCAAAATTAGGGCTCAACATGTTAAGCCTAAGTGACCAGGCAACTCAAACTAGATAACTAGTTTATCTTTCCAATGAGTCAAAAAAGTTTAAATTCTGATAACATGGCTAGGAGTTATGACCCTGCCAAGGGGAAGGTCAAAAATTTCCTAATTTTTGAGTTTCTCTGAATTTTTGCAAATAGTTTCACCTTCCGGTAGCCTTTTTTCTATTCCAAGGGTGATGGGGACCTTTCATATGATATGCAAGCCTTACATTTTCAGTTATCGCATGCATAAGATCATGCATATGCAATACATGCGCTTCTGTTCACTAAATTCCATTGAATAAAACTATCGGGTCTGGGTATGCACATTAGCTAATATGAGGGATATTAACTAATATGACTCTCTTCATAGATTAGGATATGATGATGATGTCATCATCATGGATAGGCTTCGTTAAAATGTGAAAGGTTGACGTCATGGTCATGCTAAGAAATCAGGAGGATTTGAAATATGACCCCTGCAACTAAAATGACCCCCCTGAAAAAAAATCAGGAGGACGTCAGCAGATGGAAGACCTCATTTATCGCTATGTCATTATGATGTCATCGTCATGTTAGTAAATCAGAGTAATATTCTGTGGCAGGGTGATATTTGGATATCGGGTGATGTTCAAATATGATGATCCCCTTGGTGTAATATGATCATCCGCCTCTGAGTGGGAAAACCTACATCGAAAGATCCGGTGATGTAGAAATGTCAGGTGATGTTTCAAGATGATGATCCCCTGGACTAAAATGACCCAGTGTCGAAATATCATGATGACATCATCAGGATATCGACTTGGTTCAGTATTATGGCACTATGACGTCATCGTCATATTATGTGAGCAGGATCATGATCATCCTCCTCGAGAGGAAAATATGATTACATCATCGTCATGATTGTTTCATTGTTTATCGGACTTGAATGAAATCATCGGGATAATGGCTAGGGGGATATTTCATGGCAGGAGGATATTTGGAAATTGGGTTACATTGAGAAATATGATCCTCACGAAATACATAAGGCTGTTGACAGGTAAAGGTCACTATCACTTAAAATTGACGTCCAGATATTTGGACTACATGAATTATTGGGTGATAAATTAGATCAGGATGACCTTCTGTAATATGACTGATGTTAAGAAATATGATGGACTCTTGCTATGACTATCAGGTTTGACTCAAACTTTGACCATTCATAACTTTCACACCCTAGCGAATATCAGGGTGATGCAAAAGGCAAACCTGCATGAATTTTGATGCTCTTTCTAGATATGAGGTTACTAGAATAAAATATGAACTTTGACAAACTAACCTCATGATGATGACTTACCCAGCCTCTCTATGCATGATGATTTGCATGACTTACTTTTACCAAACCACCGAAGAACACAAAAACAAGCCAAAGCAGCAAAAAGTTGGGTCCCTATTTTGCCAAGACAAAATGGGGTGTGTTGTGTAACCACACAACAATACCTATGTAGTGCACAAAGATGGTAAGAAGTTCAAACTGATACCTTTACCTTGTGAAGAGAAGAAGGAACATGTCACTATTTGTTTTGGAGAGAAACTACAGTTGAGTATGCAGGTTCAGGATGATTGCAAGCAGCAGGAACAGTTGCAACAAAAGAAGGTGGATGACAGTCCTAAAGAGTAGCAGGCTTGGGACTTGAGTTATGTCAAGGTTGGAGACATTGATTTCCCTATAAAGAGGTAGAAAAAGGAAGGCAAACAGTAGATAGTACAAGGAGGAATGAATTAGAACCTCCAGTTGAGAAGAACAACAACTTCATCTAAAACTAAAGAAGGATAATGTTAATTGAAGGGGAAAGGTGACAGAGAGGTTCAACCCAAACCTTGCCATAAAACTTGGAACAGGGATGTAGAGTTTCAACTCAAACCCACAAGAAGTGTTTCCAATCAAGGAGGATGGCTAATGGTTATACAGATAAAGAGAGAATTCTGGTGAAATGTACCTTCAACATAGGATTTGGGGTTTGAAGCGCTAATTGATTGCCTCGGTACAAGTAATATGTGTCTGGACATGGGGACTAGGATGGTGTGGATGCTTGAATCATGGAGTCAAAAAGGATGGAAAATGACAAAGGATGGTAACCACAACTCTAGGAAAGACACTAGATGGGATCTCTCGATGAGGGATGTAGGGTGTCAATCTAAACCCTCTTGAAAATATCTTGTACAGAAATTCTCTAAAGAGTCTCTAGGTCGATGGAGAGAGGGATGGTGATGGATATCTTTGAACTCATTAAATAAGATACAATGTAGTGAGAACTAATTTTGATATAGCATACAATATTATGCACTAGGGTATAAGGAACCAAGGTGAAAATGTATTCCATGCATAGGACTGACTAAAAAAGAAATAGACAAGAGGTTAGTTCACCATGAGACATGAAAAGTGACTTGGTGGTACTTGCCTAGGTCTCGGGTTTTAAGTCATTTCTGCAAGTGTTCATCCTTATTTTCCCTTAAACCATAAGTCCCACAGTCTTATTTTACTTTATGTTATAATTTGTCTTTGACCGTTTAGCCTAGGTCACCGGTTACTTAAGTTATAACCTTGAGTCTTTTAAGTCATGAAGTGACTGGCCCTTTTTACCTAATGTTAAGTCTAAAGTCTTTGCAGGCTACGGGGATGCCACTTGGCAGGTTACCACAAGCCTACAGACTACTGGAGGTGACATCATCGTCCCATTGCGAGGCTGCAAAATGCAAACAAATGGTGAGCACACTTGGGCTTAGAACCATAAGATTGAAGATTCTAAATCAACGAAGGAGGTATTTCTAGGTATCAGGTAGAAAAGTGAGCTACAACAAATAGAAGATCTAACGGTAGCACAGAGGCATAGAGGAATCTTGTCAGAGGGGAAGATTCACCACGTGGCCATGAGATTGTGAAATGTGGCTAGCTCTCAAAGGAAGAATAAAAGCTTGCATAAGGAAGGATATGTGGAGGGTTTAGTGCACTGGAGCAGAGCCAAAGGTGGTGGTGTTGTCATATGGAGCCTAATCAGAATCGGAGGTTAAATTTACCCCACTTTTATCAGTGCAGTTTCCCTCCAAATCATTTAACGGGGTCCAAGGGGGAGCGCCCCTAGTGCACTCCCTGTCGCGATACAGGGTGAGGGCTCAGGGGCAATGCCCCTAAAACCTCCAATGATTTTTATTACTTTATAAAGGCGTTGGGAGTTATTTTTTCTATTGGCTGACATAAAAAACCTTATTTTTGTAACCGACATAAGGCTTGATATTGGATTGTCGCATTTGTAGCGGTATTGAGTTGCAAGGATTACTGGTTGTAATCGGTTTGATTTAATGGATAATAATATTGGACTCTCTGTTGGTTTGGGTGAACCACGCTAAAACTTGTCTCTCGCTATTATTATTTCTGTGTATTTTTATTCCTCTATTTAATCTTTATTTGCATTTAATTGATATCTTCTGCATGTAATTCCTAACAGGTGGCCCACTTCCCACCATATTGCTATGAAATGATGCCATGTATCCTCGTTGGACAAAAGGTAGAGGAGTCATCAGGAAAAGTGTGTCTGACATGGAGTTATTTCATTAGCTAATGACTTTTCAATGAAAGAGCTCAGATTTTCAAATCTAGCTAGTAAATTATGACCGTTGATCTCACAGAAAGAAACTCAAATCAATGGTAAAAATTTAAACCCACTCCAATGAACGTTGGAAGCCACTCTAAAACATGAATTGTAGTAAAGGTTGAAGTGACGCGCATTGATGCAGTTGGCCCTATTTTGAAAGCTTCTTCAAGGGTGAAAAAGAGGGTTTTTCATATCATTTTTACGGGCACAAAAAGAGTTCTAGCTCACAACGAAGATTGAATAAGAAAATACAGAGATTTTGAAGCATCTATAGAGAAAGAAAACCAATAAGTTGCTTCCACTAGTTATGTTTGTTTCAATTGAGTTATCATTCTTTGAATAGTTCTGAGCTTTAATAGAAAAGGAAAAGCACTAGTTTGTGCAAAGCAAATTCAAAATGAGTCAAGTAGGCCAACCATCCACCTCGAAACAGAGTTTAGATGAGGATCTCATGGTTCAATTACCTAGGTCTTCACAGAGGACTCTGAATGTACATGGTCTTGGTGGGCCAAATGATAAACTTTTGGATCTGTGCTATGATTGTTGGGATGCCCAGTTGCCCGTGCTAGGATGGATTTTGTTTAAGCACTGGTATGACAGGAGAGAATACAATGCCCCAGTTTGCAACACCTAGAACCTAGACTTGACCAAATTAATATGCCCTAATGTGTTTCCAAATCCAGATTTTGTGAGGGCAGTCGCACAGAGATACGATCCTGTGTCTAGGGCAATCTTGGCAAGGAATAACACTGTCATGATCAAAACCACAAAAGCCTACATCTCAAGTGTGCTTGGCTTAAACTATGCCGCTAGCAAGTAGATTGATCTTACTGCTCTAAAGGAGGAATATAGGTGAGTTAAGCATGGATACAGAGCATTTAAGTTGCCCAAACATAGACCAAAGGGCATTAATGGAAAATTGGTGAAGATATCCAATCAGGAAGAAAAACCATTTGATGTGTCACAATTCATGCACTACTTTGTGAAGACATATCATACTTTGTGTCAGGTATTAGGAAGAGATGCGTTGGATAAAATTCCAATTTACTTGATGATGATGGCAGTAAATATATAGGATATCTCAACTATAGAGCCTTTTGATTATGCAACATATATATCTAATAAAATGCACAAACAACTCACTAAAATTAAGAATAAGCTATATACTGTAGATGCAAAAGTGGAGTTAACATGGTATTCAACGATGTGCCACATGTTTTTGTATGTTGGATTGGGATTGTCGCATAAAGACTTGCATGTTAAGGAGAAAGATTCAAAAGGTAATTTGCTCCCTGTACAGATGTGGACTTACATGATGGATATGCATTGTACAAATGAAGACTATGTGATTTTTGAGTAACATTTTGTCAGAAGGATGTTGGCATTCCTAGAGCCTAAAGGTGAAAGGATGCACCCTGATGTACTTGATTTGTTGAGACCTTTGGATATGACCCTAGAGTTGGGAATTTAGCACAACTGGGGAGATTGGTTTTTGCATACTAATACCACTTGTATCAGAGTCTACGAAAGAAATACTGCCCCATATATCTTACCAAAATATGTACCTAAGAGAATTGAATTTTTGGAGATAATCAGATAGTTGAATGAGTCTGAAAAGGAACATTTGAGACTGCACAAGAAAGGATCTTTCTTTCCTACCTCTATTAAGTTTTTAGATTTTTTGGTTGCAAATAAGGATGGTCTGGATCAAATTGATTCAGTGCTGATGGTTTATAGAATGGGATTTGAGAAGCCAAGGGTATTTGATCCTAAAGTATTCATAAATAAGGTGAGGCTTGGCATTAGAAGACCTCAATTCACCCAACAAGTTGTATTTGATGAAGATATAATGAGAAATTGTGCCACAATGGGAGAAGTGCATTTTTTGAGGAAAAAGTGGGAGATGATAATGGAGGGTGAAAGAATGAGAAAGAACTTGAAGTACGCATATCCAGGAGCATTTGCAGAAGAGAGTGATCAAATAGCAAGGATCCATAAAAGTTTTGATAATGCAGAAGAATTGATTGAAAGTTCTCCAGTAGGAGAGGAGAGACCTGCATATGACCCAAGCAATTCAAGTAGAGTATATAGAAAGAGAAGTGTATACACCTAAAAATGACACGATTTGGTCTAGATAAATATTCTTAATATTTATTCCTTTCTAATTCTTCCATCAATAAATGAAATAACCAAATTTATTTATTTGATTCACATTCCTCTAAATTAATTAAATATCGAAATATTTAATTATCTCTTCTTCCAATAATTAAATAAAATCCTTTATTTAATTCAATTCTTCCAAACAATTAAATAATTCTTAATTATTTAATTAAGTCAAATTCTTTCCTCCAAATTTGAATAAATCAAATCAAATTTATTTAAATTCTCTCAGTCTCCAAAAATAAAATAAATCAAATATTTTATTTATTCTTCCAAATCATACACAACAATTAAATAAATTTATTTATTTAATTTGCTTTCTTATCTTCAATTATCTTCCAAATCTTCTAAAAATAAGTCTTCTTCTCCATGCACACACAATTAAATAATTTATTATTTAATTTCTCTCAAATCATGCAAAAGCAAATCTTAAGTTGAGTTATCTATTCAATCAACCTTGTTTTTATCAATTTCTCTTAAATTAGAAAAAAGCTTTCTAATTTATGAAAAGCATGTCTTATCTTTAGAAAAGAAAGTGATTAACTCAAATAAAATAGCTTTTGTGTGACACTTGTCTTCTTCTTATTCGTTGCACGTTCCTCATCTATTCTCAATCATTGATCTTCTCAAGTCTTCTATACCGTTGATCTTATTTCTTCCAAGTCTATAAATCCAACCTCATTCTTCCATTCTATTCATCCAAGCTTTAAGTATTGTTACTATGTAGGAATTACAGTGCGCCTTTGGCACCCTCGTCATTCTTTCATTGCTTGTGATCACACTTTTTACTATGCACTACGCACTACCATCATTGTGAAGCTTCTCTTCATTGCGATATCACCACAGCCATTCATAATCGACATTCTTGAAAAAGCAAAGAAGTGCACTCACTGAGGGCCCTTTTCATACACACAAGGATGATTTTTGATAGGCAACAATGGAAGTTTTGATCTAAGGAAGGTTTGCTTTGTTGATTCATTGCTTGTTTGGTTTAAATCTTCTTAGTTCACTATTCTATTGAGTTTTGGGTATTTGATATTGTTTATCATTGCATATTCATTGTTTGATCCAAATTTCCCTTAACATTTTTAGCACCCACCGTGGAGCCTAGCCCCAAACTTAACCAAAAACTAAGTTTTTTTGTGTTTAGAAAGCTGTACATAGGAGGAAACAATGCATATGTCAATTCCTAACACACATCTGTTAACTGTCATGGTGCCTCTGTTTTTGCTGTGCATACATTCACTGTTTTGGTGCATGTACAACCTGTCATGGCATATTTGTTTCTACTGTGCATATGTTCACTGTTTCGGTGCATTTACCACATGTCACGGTGCATATGTTCACTGTTTCAGTGCATTTACTAACTATCACAGTGCTTTTGTTCTTACTGCGTATATACACTTTCTTGCGGTGCTTATAAGCTCTGTTACGGTGCATGCATATTGCTATGCTTCTATAGACTGTTTCTGCACATCCAATCTCTGAAGCAGCGCATTTGTCTGAACAGTGATTTTTAGGGTTTTCTAGGAAGATTTTACTAACGCTGACATCTTTGCAGGAATACTCTGGAGCTATTTTGCAAGATAGGCACTGGTTTAGATTCATATAGTTGTATTTGTTAGATCACACTTTGCTTTCTAAAAAGGGAAAGTAAAATGGATGTTCATGCAAAGTCTCACATAGTCCGAAAGTAGTAACTAAACCTGTGCTATCTTGCATTGCAACATTGCTATCTTTTCAAAGTTATTGCTATCTAGATTAAAACTAAACTCATTATTGCTATCTGGGTTAAAACTGAACCAGTGCTATCTTGATTGACCAAAATTTCAAAGTTAACAATTCATGTTATCGTGGATTAAAACTTAACTCACTATTGCTATCTGGGTTAAAACTGAACCACTGCTATCTTGATTGACCAAAATTTCAAAGTTAACAATTCGTGCTATCATGGATTAAAACTGAACTCATCATTGCTATCTTCGTTAAAACTAAACTACTGCTATCTTGCAAATCACTTCAAAGTTCTGTGCTTGCCCAAGTAGATAGCTCATCTAGTTTTTCTTATTTTAACTAGGGGAAAAGAACCACTGTATACTGTGTTTTGGGAATGATACCAGGCCTATGCTCTCCCCTATCTTAGGTGATCAAAATGCCAGAAGTATTATTTTTGCATGTGTTTTTTCTTTAGAGGGGCCTACTCTTGGATACCGCTTATCCAAGTAGGAACGACCCTAAGTGGTAACAGGCCAGACACCAAGCCCTTCCAAGACACTATAAATAAATTGTGTTTGGAGTGAAAGCTTCAAACAACGACTGAAGTTGTGTTACACTGACAGCCAACCTCCCCCAAAACCCTCCAAGGCGCAACCCTTGTAGGCTGGGAGACTCCATAACGGAGAGTAGTGCTGCCACATCTGTAACCATTTGAATGGTTGCCCTCATTAAACACCTTTTTGTTCTAGTGGCCAAAAACCCTTATAATCCATTTCAAGCCTAGGAGTTTGTACTTATTTTTCTTTTAGTCCAAATAGAGTCAGAAAAATCACAAAAAAGGTAAAAAACCATAAATAATTTTGTGTTTGCTGTATTTTCTTGCCATAAATTCAGAAAATCAGATCAAAAAAACATTCTTGCAACCAAAGTACCAAAAACACCCAAAAAAATTCCAAAAATTTGCAAAAAAATTAAGAAAAGCCAGAGCGGCGCATTCGTCCTCTGTTCCTGCGCATCTGTGCCGACTTTCGACGCATTTACAGTGACTTTTAGTGCTTTTATTGACTGTTCCAATGCATATATATTTTACCAATCCAGTGCATATATCCTGACTTCCAGCGCATTTGTCTATTTCTGTAGCGCATCTGTTTCAGTGCATACATGACAGTGAGCACTTACATAGTTTTCAAGAGAAAAATTTCACCAGTTTTGAGTACCCATTTCAGTCTAGTTTCAGGTTGAGAGATCAGGTCTCACCTTGCAGTCAATTTTTCATCTATTTCGTCTCAAAATCTCTCTTTTGTTGGTCATCCAATTCACCTTCTATCAGGTCTTTCTAGCCCAAAGTCAAAACTATCCCACATCAGGTCAGCATAGGCCCCTTTTTTGTATCACTTGTGGATTTAGGTAAAACTAGTTAGTCACAGAACTTTGCTAGTAGGTCTTGGTGCATGACTAGTCCCTACACGGTAAGACAGGTATCGAGTACCCTTACTAGTGGCTATCATCTTGTATCAGCCGTCTTACTTGGAAACATTGATCAAGAAAGTCCTTTGTCTAAATCTTGTCATAAGTATCCTATTCTCAGCAGTCTCCATCGGCACCTTGCCAAAATCTCTTGTCCCATTCCACCTCATCTCACGTCACCTTGCATGGTTCTTACTAGATCTCAATACAAAAAACAACTTGAAATGGCTGGATCATCCAACCACATCGTCACACCTCACGATAGTGATGAAGAAATCTCTAACGAAGACTATTAAGGAAGCATTCAAGATCAAAAATTCCAACGCTTAGTAGAGAAAGTGCTCCATGACGACCCTCATAAGTATTTTTATCATCTTGCTAGTCTTGGAATTAAACTCCCCGTAGATTTTGATATAAGCACATTCCTAGAAAACATAGAGGATGATCATGAAAAGGGAAAGAAAACCCTAGACACTAATGTGGAAGATAAAGGAAAGAAAACCATAGACCAAAGTACTCCTATGGAAGAAATGAGGAAAGAACTCGAAGGTCTAAAGCAACAAATGTTGGATCACAAGACGGGTACAAACACCAAAAACTACTCCTTGGAAGATATTGCATCGTACCCATTTGATAAAAACTTGGTCACGAAACCATTTCCCTATTGATTCGAAGTTCCTAAGTTTGACAAGTACAAAGGGAAAGGGGACCCTAGAGATCACATCAGGGAATTCAACGCAGCATGTTTAGAAGTAACTCACAATGAGACTTACTTAATGAGACTATTCCCTAGATCTCTAGGCAGTCAAGTTATGGAGTGGTTCTCATGTCTTCCACCAGGCATCAAAAATTTTGATGAGCTAGTCAACAAGTTTATCACTCACTTCTCTTACAACATTGAACATGAAGTCTCTATGCTTGATCTATGCAACACCAAACAAAAAGGTGGTGAATCATTTTCCACCTTCCTACAACTGGTGCAGAAGCACCTTGACAAATTGATGCTTTCATAGGAATTTGATTGAACTTTGATGATTCAACAATGTAATGAGATAAATTAAGTCATTTTTTCCTTTTATTAAAGTCACTAAGAGAGGTCTAAGTTCAAATTTGTGTAAATGATGCAAAATTGTAAAGTTGCAAATGATGCAAACTTGGAATATGAAAGGTCATTTTGGTTCTAGGCATTGATAGGCAGTTAGAAATTAGTTGGAATGTGAGGATTCATGATGTAATGCCTTTAAAATGCCTTGTATCCATTTCTAAAGGTAGAGGAGAGAAGGTTGGAGAATGTAGGTCGTTACATTTTGATGTGATATCAATAAAAGATACCCTTGTTTCTGCATTTCTGAATGTTAAACTGTTGTTTCAGAGATTGGTACAGATTTGTACCAATTTTATATGACCAAAATGTAGTATGGATGGAAATAGTATTGAGTCTACTTTCCATTTCTTTTTGTTGCATCAAATTTCATTAAGATTTGAATAAGTTATGGCATTTTTATTGAGGGTAGGTCTGCAGAGTTTAATTTTCTGAAAATGTAGTCTGAAAATATGCATGGTACGGCCTGGTACAGCCTCACATTGATGCATATAATAGATGGATGGAAATATATGTGTTTCTAGTTTACAATTATTTTGGTTTGGTATAATTTCATTAAGTTTTGTGAGAGATATTGCAATTTTGGTGAGGGCAGGTCTGAACACTGCCTAGGGTTTGCAGTTTTGGGGAAAAAATCATAACCTTCTCCCCTACCATTGGATCTTCATGAAAATTGGAGGAAAAATATGTATTAATGTTCTCTTCAACCTGACCAAAGAAATTGGATTAGTTCTTTGATTTTTAATGTTATTGAGGATAGTTTTGGTCCTCCTACCTCTACATCAACAACGATGGAGACAACTAGCAAGCAAGTGCTCATACGATGTACCTGAGAAGAAACTAATGGAGATGTTTGTCCATAACCTCAACACCGATCTTGGCTATCAAATACAAATACAATGCCCTAAATCATTTTCAAAATTCATCGAAATAGGATTGTTCATCGAAAAAGCTATGATCACCAAGGGGCAAATCTAGTTATACAAGGACACACCTACCTCCAACTACGCGACTGACAAATCCAAGTTTTGGACCAAGAATAAGAATGTTGTCAACGATGGAGTGGATGACACCAAGGTGGTGGCTCCCAATCAACAACCCATATTCACTCTCAAAGGAGAAGCAAGCAATGTTACACCCAATAGACCATTCTCTCGGGAGCCAAGACCATGGTTCAACACAAATCCAAGGCAAAAGTTCACACCGTTGGGTGAGTCTCAAGAATCCACATTACGGAAGTTATTGGCTAACAATGAAATCTCTCTACCACTAACAAGTGATTATGAGCATATCGTCAAACCTCCCTGTTGGAAAAATACTGACTATTGTGAGTATCATAGAGGAAGGGGACATACAACCAACAATTGTATTCGTCTCAAACATGTTATCCAAGATGTGCTTGATCAAAATCAAGGAGGAACCCAACAACATACCTCCAATGAGTCACATGTGGCTTACAGAGATCCACTTCTCAATAACGACAGGCCATATAACAACAATAACAACCATGGCAATAACAACAATGGTAACAACCACAACAACCGCAACAGGCCAAATCAGAATAGTGGGAATAGTAATGCCAACTATGCAAGTGTGCCATTTGACTATACCATCAATTGCCTATCCGAGCATGTCCCACAAAGCAATGTCATCATGCCCAATCAACAATCAGAACCTAACAGAATTGGTTGTAGTATCATTACCCATAGTGGTAAAGTCACATTGAATACTGTCCCTCCAAGGTCGTCACCTTCTCAGTCCAACTTCCGTCAGTATAATGTCATAGACCAACTACAGAAAACTCTGGCTCACATTTCTATCTTGGAGTTGTTGCATCTATCTCCTTCTCATAAGGAGATTCTCAATAAAGCCTTAGTGGAAACCACCATCCCCACTAACTTGGCCCAAGAGAAGTTCCAAGCCATGGTAGGTAATCTAACCTCATCAAGCACCATATCATTCATTGAACAAGATGACCTCTCTGTGTCTCAGCCTCATAACACCCCTCTACATATTTTTGCCTTTATCCACAAGCACCGCATCAAGAGGGTTCTCATTGATGGGGGAGCCAATTTAAATATTTGCACGTTAAAGCTAGTCCTTACATTGGGGTTCTCCAAAAATGTCATCGATCCAAGGAAGAAGATTACTATCAAAGCCTATGATGAAGAGGAGAGAACTACCAAAGGAACAGTGGTATTACCCATACAAGTGGGACCTATCATAAAAGATGTTGTGTGCCAAGTCCTAGATAGGGATCTCACCTATAATATTCTCCTAGGAAGACCATGGATCCACACAATGAAAATTGTTCCCTCTACCTATCATCAATTTATAAAATTCCCACATAATGCCAAATAAGTCACCATCTAAGGAGACCCTAATCCCTTCCAGCATTGCAACTTTATCCTTTCAAAACCTGATTACATCATACCAAACAATAGAGCATCTACATCTCCTACCCCACAGCAAGACCATACCTCTGAAGCTTCCTCATCAAGGCCCAAAGAGCAAAAAATTACTATCAAAGAAATAGGAGTTGGGGAATACTCCATTGAGTATAGCCTCAATCTAGCCAAGATGCCTTTATCTCCTAGATCCTTTGGTTGACCCAAGCATTTTCCAAAGCCATCTAGTCCTCCTATACCTACCACAGCTCCCTTTGTCAAATGGGGGACCTTATCCAATGAAACAGAAGAGAGGGATGTCCTGCAATGGCTTTATACCAAAGAAGAAGAGAACATATAATAGGAACCACCTAGGCTCCCAATAGAACTCTATGGGTGAGGAGAAGCTATCCTACATAGAATGGGTTATGAAGGACAAGGCCCTATCACCCTAAGAAAAGAAGGAATCATAGAACCCATTCAACCTTCTTCATCATCATTGGCTAGAAATACAAATGGCCTAGGATATAAAGGTAAGGGCAAAGCTAAGGAAAATGCTTGTCTTGTAGAAATGATACATACACTCCAAGTGGATAGTGACATAGATTCCAATGAATATGAGTGGGATGATCTGATAGAGCATTCCTATGATTACAAAGAATGTGATACCATTCAAACATATAGCCCCTAGCGTGAGGGACAAATGCTACCGAATAGGCCACTAGAGTCTGATTTGCCTATCTTTGAGAATACAACTTTCGAGGAAGGTTCGAGTTCTATCGCAATAAACAATTTGGAGGAAAGTACATCTTGAACACTTCCCCTACCAATACTCCTAGTATATCCATTCAAACTATCAATGAATTAGATCTATCCTTCGACTCCCTCCCCCTTGTGCATCCTGAGCTTATTGACTGGGATCTACGAAGAACTCCTCAACTAGATATGTTCCAAAACGACGATGCTTATATTGACTACATGGAACTTAGGGACCACCTACCCAAGGGAGATCATAAAACTAGTTTCTCTATTGAACTTAATACCGTGGCTTACTTCAGAGAGGATGCCAAGCCTTCCAGTCATAAAAATATCAAAATAAAAACTGGATCTGACAAGGAAAATCATTCTGTGGCAGTGTTAGATCCAAAAATAGTAAAAAGAAAGGATGCATCCGAACGTGAAAACCCAACTGTGGCACCTGATGATGGAAGGCTTGAAACTCTCCCCAATGACATGCACTAGGAGAAGTCTTAGATTGTTGTGGAACCAACAGAGCTGGTTAACCTGGGAATAGAGGAACAGCCTAAGATCATTCACTTTGCTAAATCTCTAACCCCACCAAAGAAAACCAAGTTTGTACCCTTCTTCAAGAGAAAGCAAGTCAATTTTGCTTGGTCATACATAGATATGCTAGGGTTGGTTCTAGATTTGATTCTACATCATCTTCCATTAGATCCGGGAGTGAAACCAGTGAAACAAAAGCTTAGAAAGATGCATCCACACATAGCACTTCTTGTAAAAGAACTCAAGAAGTTACTGGATGTAGGGTTCATTAGAGCTATAGACTATTCGGAATGGGTCTTCGACATAGTACTAGTGTCCAAACTAGATGGCCAGGTCAGACTATGCAATGATTTTAGAAATCTAAACAAAGCTTGCCATAAGGATGATTTTCCATTGCCAAACATAGATATCATAGTCAACTTGACAGCGGGACATACCATGCTATCTCTCATGGATGGATTCTCAGGATATAATCAGATCAGGATAGTACCAAAGGACCAACACAAGACAACTTTTACTTGTCCATGGGGCACCTTTTGCTGGAATGTCATGCCATTTGGGCTAAAGAACGCAATAGCCACATATCAGCGTGCTATGACCACTATATTTCATGACATGATGCATGTAACAATGGAAGATTATGTAGATGATATCCTAGCAAAGTCACTCACAAGGGAATCACATCTGGATGTGTTAGAGAAAGTCTTTCAGAGATTAGAGCAATTCAAAGTCAGGTTGAACCCAAAGAAATGTGTGTTTGGAGTCACCTCAGGCAAGCTTCTAGGCTTTATTGTATCAGCAAATGGAATAGAGGTGGACCTCGCCAAAGTCAAGGCTATCATGGACATGCCACCACCCAAAACTCTTACACAACTAAGATCACTATAAGGTAAGCTATAAGAAATCTATAGATTCATATCACAACTGGTAGACAAGTGTCAACCATTCAGTCATCTCCTGCACAAGAACATTCCATTCAGATGGGATGAGAAGTGTGAAGAGGCATTCAACAAACTAAAAGAGTACCTTATGAATCCACCTATTCTCATGCCTCCTATCCAAGGGAAACCATTGATACTATACATATCTGCTACACCTACAGCTCTTGGGGCTCTTCTAGCACAAAAACACTATGAGAATAAAGAGAGAGCTGTCTACTATATTAGTCGAACATTAGTGGGCTATGAGTTGCAATACTCATAGATAGAAAGATCATGTCTTGCGGTAGTTTTTGCTTCCCAAAAACTCCAACATTATATGCTTGCACATCCAGTCAAACTTATTGCAAAAATAGATCCACTGAAGTACCTACTAAGCAAGGCAACTCTCACAGGTCACCTAGCCAAATGGGTAATGCTCCTAAGTGAATACAACATTGAGTATGTAGACAGAAAATCTATCGAAGGGCAAGTCATTGCTGATCAATTAGTAGATGTACCACTATAGGACACCACACCAATGCAATTTGACTTTCTAGATGAATCCTTATTCAACATCTCAACACATTCCTGGAAGCTCTACTTTGATGGGTCCTACACAAACCATGGATCAGGGGCAGGAATCTTGTTTGTAACTCCTCATGGCAACACCATTCCAAAGTCTTACCGTTTTCTATTCCCATGCACCAATAACATAGTAGAGTATGAAGCCTTAATCATTGGTATCAAGATGGCAATAGAGTGGAAAATCAAAGAGCTACATGTCTATGGTGATTCTCAACTAGTGATAAATCAGGTCAATGATGATTACCAAACCAAAGATGAAAAGCTTGTCCCTTACAAGTAGATGGTCGATGACTTTAAGGAATACTTTGTGATCATCTCTTTTGAGCAGATACCTTGGATTGAGAACAATACAGCAGACACCATGGCGACCATTGCCTCTCTTCTTGAGATACTAGAGAATGAGTCACGATATGAGTTCTTAGTAGAAACTATTTAGCAACCAGCTTATGATCTTCTTGAGAACCATTCATATGCCTTTTAGTTGGATCCGATTCATCTTGGTACGATAAGATTTATACTTACCTCAAGGACAACACCCTCCCACTTGATCTATCTTCAAACCAATGACAAACCTTTATACGCCAAACCTCTCGCGATACCATCATTGCTGATACCTTATACCGACATGGTCTAGATGGTACTTTACTCCATTGTTTAGAATGAGAAGAATCCACAACCGCCTTACAAGATGTACATGAAGGGATTTGCAGGACACACTCTATTGGTCCTTAGCTAATAAACTCATGCGTTTAGGTTATTACTGGTCAAACATGGAGACATATTCATATCAGTTTGTCAAGAAGTGCAAGCAGTGCCAAATACATGGGAACCTGATACATGCGACAAGTCAAGAGTTGAGACCTTTAATGACACCTTGGCCCTTTTGCCAATGGGGACTTGACCTTGTGGGAAAGATCCATCCACCCTCCTCCAACGGCCATAAATTCATCATAACTGCCACCAAGTACTTTACCAAGTGAATTGAAGCTGTTCCCCTCACCACCGTCATAGGTAAGCAAATCTCCTCATTCATCCTGAATTACCTCATCTGCAGATACATAATTCTACAGTCCATCATCATGGATAACAGAAGAGCCTTCAAAAACTAGGATGTCTAAGAACTCTGTGACTGATTCAAAATCCAACACCATTTCTCTACACCCTATTACCCCCAAGGTAATGGTCAAGCTGAAGAATCCAACAAGACCATCTTGATACTTCTCAAGAAGACAGTCAACGAAGCTGGCTGTGATTGGCATATCCAACTCAATCCCGCTCTGTTAGCCTACAGAACTAGTATACATACTCCCATAGGTGCTACACCTTACGCCCTTGTCTATGGCTCAAAATCTATCCTTCCCATTGAGGTCTAATTACCATCTCTCAGGGTGTCGTTAAAAGGTCTCATATCAGATGAAGAATACAGAGTCTCCAGATTGCAAGAACTAGAGTTGCTAGAGGAAAGGAGACAGAAATCCTTTGACGATCTCAAAGCATATCAACAAATGATGTCACAAAGCTATAACTACAGAGTTCACCCAAGAGTCTTCAAAGTTGGAGATCTGGTCCTTAAGGAAAATCCCCACAATCAACAGGATAGGGAAAAGAAGGGCAAGTTCAAACCCAACTGGCTTGGGCCTTATGTAATTGTAGTTGCTTATGGATCAGGGGCATATCAGTTAGCAACATTAGAATGTGAGTTGTTCGATGACCCAATCAACAACATGCATCTTCGCAAGTTCTATACCTAAGAGAACCCCAATGTAAGGGGGGCATAAAATATAAAAAAATCAAAAAATCAAAAAAATACAAAAAAATCAAAAAAATAGAAAAGTACAAAAAATTGTCCTTTGGTGAAAACCTAGAAAATAGGCGCCTTGGATAGGTATCATGATGAAAACCTGGCAATCAGGCATCATGTATACTTTCTATCTTTTCGTGCAAATAAAAGCAAGTGGTGAAAACTTGGTAAATAGGCATTACTTGTGATAAACCACCTTCTCCATCTTTGGGAAACCAATCACCTTGAGTCCATTCTTCCTTGTGTCCCATTCAACCCATATCTGTCCCATAATAAAATCCTAATGGTAAACTATCATGGCTTGATACTCTATCTCTTTGTTGGCCTTGTCAACCAAGGTTTTATCCCATATCATACCTATCGTGTCAGCCTAGCATAGTGTCTCTCATTGGTATCCATGGTCTAAGTCCGTGAACTATGTTGCCTCTGCACTGTCACGTAGGAAAGGCCATTATTCTAATGCACCCCTAAGGCCTTCTTCATCCATCCCATATCTTGTCATCTATCTTCTAGTCCATCCATGGTCCAAGTCCATGAACTACATTGCCTCTGCATTGTCATGTAGGCAAGGCCATTATTCTAATGCGCCCCTGAGGCTCCCACAGTCCCATCCATCCCATTTCTTGTCATCTTTCTTCTAGTCCATCCATGGTCCATTAGGGTTTACCCCAAACTACGTTGCCTCTGCATCGTCACGTAGGCAAGGCCATTTAGCAATGAGCCTCCGAGGCACTAGGTCACTCCCTTAGGGTCCATCTCCCCAATAAGGATTGTGAGGTTCTTCTCACCAAGCAAGCAAGTGCAAGCAAAACCCACTCTTTTCAAGCAAAAGTCTTGATGCAAGACATTAACCTATCCATAGCAAAGCAAACCCCTAAGGCCTCCAAACTGATTTAACTCAAATTATGGCAAGAAACAAACACATCTAAATGCAAGAATGTTTTGTGTTGGTTAGGTTAACTTACAGAGTCTTGATTTATGCTATAATGCCTTTCTATGCTACTCGAGGATGCCAAAAGCTAGAGATGCTATGATGGGGGCATGATTATTTTCTTTGTTTGTGGTTTGTGGATTAAACTTTAGTAATGTGAAGCCTTGTCTAAGGACATGATCGGTAAAAGATCATCGAGGACATCCAAGGTCTAACATTAATGGGGGCAATCCTTGTTTGTTGATACACAAGAAATACTCAAGTCATCTCAGTTCAATTATACCTCAATTCTTGTATTAACTTGCTAAATCAAAATCCATGTAAGCAATGCTCAGGTCATCTTGGTTCAATTATACCTAGATGCTTGTGTTAACTTACAACATTTCAGAAAAAGTACCCAAAAAAAAAATCGCCCAATGATGAAATAAAGCACTTCAAAATACTTGCACCGTCAAGACATCAAAATCAAATCCATCCATTATACATCCATTTACACATCGATACATCCGTATCCATGCAATAAAGATCCACACAATGCAAAGTAACAATACAAAGTGAAGCTTGTGAATCTTTCTCTCAAGTCATTCTTCTATCAATCAATCTTCTATCTATCATTCTGTCATTTCTGTGTCGATAGAGTACATTTGGACATCACAAAAACATAACATATAGTTGCATATCATATCACATGAGATAGTCATTTACATGATTAAATCAGTTGCATACATAATAGAGTGCATTAAGTCATCGATATACAATTTGTTACAATCATCATATAGTGTCGAAACAGAAAAAAGTCAAAAACATAGCTAAGTGCATCACATAAGTTGCATAATCATATAGATACTAGTCACATTCACACACATTAAAAGCATATCAAGTAAAAAATATCTAAATCTGCATTAGGTCATATAGCATCACATAACATCATATCAAATATCTGCATCAGATAAACATCTCATAATATCAAGTAAAAAAACTTCTAAGTCTATATTAGATAAACACATACATCGCATCATACAATAGAAATGCATCATAGACTCATCCATATAGAGAGAATCAAAATAGCTGCATCCTCATATCATAAAATATGTCCAAATGTACAATATCAAGGTATCTGTCTCTGAATCAGTGTCATATACAATAAGTATATCCCAATGGATGGTGATACATGTCTCAAAAATACAAAAGTGGTACAGGTCTATCTAGCTATCTGAGCCATCAAAAAGGTACATAGGATCCAAACTCTACAAATCTCTACCCCTACTGCTGAGGACCACTGCTACTGGCAGTGTCTCCTCCTCCTCTGCTGGCCTCAGACTGTTGTGGGCCCATAACAGAGGCCCCTGACCTTGACGGACCTGCTCTCTATGAGGCCATAGACTGACTCATATCTCAGAGCCCTCTGACTAACTAGCACTGCACCATGGTATAATCCATGATAATACTACGTTTGGGCCTGCACTCTGGCAATCTCCCCATGTACCTGTGCTAGCTGCCCTTACACCTGTGCTAGCTCTCCCTATACCTGTGCTAGTTGCGCTTGTGCCTGCTGCACCTGCCCAACCAGAAAGCTACTCGTCGTGTCTATCCCCAAGGCTACCACTGTGGTATCCCTCTCCACCTGGATAACTCATATCTGAGCATCGACCATGTCCCTCTCTCTAAATAGACCTACAATGTACTCTGTGTCTGTCTCTCATCGAGCCTTAACCCTCTTGAGCTGGGCCTGCAGCTATCTAACCTGCCCTCTCAGTGTAGCTATGGTCCTCTCATGAATATCTGCCTATGCTGGACCCTGGGACACTTGCTACTATGGCACCTATTGATGTGCCACCTGTTGTTGTGCCACTTGCTGCTATGCCACTTACTGCTGTGCCACCTACTGAGGTGGTGGCATCTATCCTTGCTATACCTACGGTATCTCCTGTGGTACCTACTATGCGACCTTTGGTCCCTCCTCGACCCTCCGCCTCTATCTAGGTGGACCTCCGTCATCTCCTCCATCTCTACCTCCTCTCCCTCTCCCCCTCCCCCTCCTCCTCCTCTGGCTAACCTGACCCTCATCATCTGAGTCTGCCTCATCTATGCGAGGCACCAACACCCCAGGTCCTGAATATCTCAGGAATGGGTGCTTAGCAAACCAATCCTCATAATCCTGTGATGTCTCGGCGTCTGCTATCTCCCTCCTCATGTCCCAAGTGACATAAGGTGTCTGTCAAAACTCTGCCAGGGCCTCCTCATAGGATGCCATCGGTCCCCATCTGACCCTCTCCACATGTGTCTGTGCAAACCAAGCCTATCCTTGTGGCATGCCCTGCCTCCTGCTAAACTATCTTAGTACTTTGCCGACAATCTGCCTCTCTAGTATGTGGCGGGTCCACCCTATCATCCATCTCATCTGAAAATAGTAAGGTAGCTTGTCTGCCTCATTATCCCATGGCTCGCAGTCTAGATATGGTCGCTAGATGACCACATCTACCCCATCCAAGGCATGTCTCCAATACTCTAGTAGCCTATGCTAGGAAATCACTCCTGCGTAGCCATAGCTATATGGCTCTCCCCTCTGTCTGTCGAACACACATATCGGTCTCATGATCGCTATGTGCTCCCATAGCCAAAATTGTAATAGTGACACACCTGTAGAAAGGCTCGTGCTCCTGTGATACACCACCTGATGCATATCATAGTATAAATGGGTAAGCACGCAGACACCCCAAGCATATCGGGTGCCCTCTGTCACCATCCTCTCCATGATCCTACCCCATCCAATGGGGAACCCATGTGATCTCCTGTCGGGGCATACAATGCCTCTAATCAATCCTGCTACAATCCTTGGGAAGTAGTCATAGTAGTCATGGATCTTCTGCCACAGGATGACCTATCCACCCAGCTCCGGGTCATCAAACACTCGCCTGCACTTGGTGAATCATGCACCTCTTTGTGGGTCATACTCCACAAGCTTGCCATCAATCAGCAAATGCAAAATCTAATAGACGTCCTCCAGTGTCACGGCCATCTCTCCAGTCAGGAAGTGAAAAGTCCCATCCTCGCTGTGGAACCTCTCCACAGCAGTAGTCAGTAAACCACGGTTCACCCGCACCTCAAGCATAAAGCAAATGTAATCGAGTCCCATAGTGCCAAGTGCCTCTCTATCTATCTTGATCAACATATATCTTTGCAACAAGGGCAAAATACCGTTGCAAGTACCATACTCAACATATCTATTGAAACATGTCAACTAACTTAGTATTTCAAATTGATCAAAATAGCACACTACATCTCTTGACTAGATTCCTGCAATCTCAGAGATAACTTATAGATTGACATGTCAAACAAGATGCCAATCGAGTCAATTTCGCTAAGTAGTCTACTACCTATCTATGACATATGCGCCACAACAGGTGGTAAATACGTTTCTTTTTAACATAAGCGTTGTTTCTGGACCTATGCGCCATTCCTGGCAAATGCGCTACAAGAACCTATGTATGCGCCATCCCATTCTACAAATGCACTGCTTTCATGCATGCACCGCAACATGCTGTATATGTGTCATAGGATTACACATGCACAGTAGTTTTCTATGTATGCGCCACTTTTGCATATGCGCCATTAAATTCCACATATGCACTACACAATAATTCATGCGCCGTTTCACGCTACATATGTGTTGTTCTGCATTTCTGCGCTTCTATTTTCCTAGTTTTCTCCTAGCATTTATTGCTACCTAAATCGACCCTAGGAGAAGTTTTTTGGGATACATACTAGGGGTCCTGCCTCTGCTGGCCAGTCAAATCGATGAATGCACTCGAATCGATGCTCCTCACATGGAATATCCACCTCTCTGGTTGCCATGCTGCTCTAAGCTCTCTGAAGCAAATCAAACTAAGACAAGTGTGCAAATGAATTGTCTTGTGGACCCAGCTCCTATTTATAGCATGCAAACCCTAATCTGGCTATGTGGTGACTACAACTACTTCCCACACCCGTTTCTTCCATTTTTTCTTACCATTTATCAAAACCGCGTCACGTTTTCTTCCAACCTAACCTATTCCCTTCTTCGTCGTGAGATTGTACATCTCTCGTCCTTCTGCCTTCTTCTTGTCCAATCTCCCGAGGGGGCATCCCATCGTCATAACCTGTACCAGGGGCAAACTGGGGCATGTATCATTGTCAAACTATCTATTCTTTGAAGCAACGCCGTAAACTGCATTGCATCAAAGAGGGGCAAAATGTATATGCCTAAAAATGACACGATTCGGTCTAGATAAATATTCTTAATATTTATTCCCTTCTAATTCTTCCATCAATAAATGAAATAACCAAATTTATTTATTTGATTCACATTCCTCTAAATTAATTAAATATCAAAATATTTAATTATCTCTTATTCCAATAATTAAATAAAATCCTTTATTTAATTCAATTCTTCCAAACAATTAAATAATTCCTAATTATTTAATTAAGTCAAATTCATTCCTCCAAATTTGAATAAATCAAATCAAATTTATTTAAATTCTATCAATCTCTAAAAATAAAATAAATCAAATATTTTATTTATTCTTCCAAATCATGCACATCAATTAAATAAATTTATTTATTTAATTTGCTTTCTTATCTTCAATTATCTTCCAAATCTTCTAAAAATAGTCTTCTTCTCCATGCACACACAATTAAATAATTTATTATTTAAATTCTCTCAAATCATGCAAAAGCAAATCTTAAGTTGAGTTATCTATTCAATCAACCTTGTTTTTATCAATTTCTCTTTAATTAGAAAAAAGCTTTCTAATTTATGAAAAGTATGTCTTATCTTTAGAAAAGAAAGTGATTAACTCAAATAAAGCAGCTTTTGTGTGACACTTGTCTTCTTCTTATTCGTTGCACGTTCCTCATCTATTCTCAATCATTGATCTTCTCAAGTCTTCTATACCGTTGACCTTATTTCTTCCAAGTCTATAAATCCAACCTCATTCTTCCATTCTATTCATCCAAGCTTTAAGTATTGTTACTCTGCAGGAATTACAGTGCGCCTTTGGCACCCTCGTCATTCTTTCATTGCTTGTGATCACACTTTTTACTATGCACTACGCAGTACCATTGTTGTGAATCTTCTCTTCATTGTGATATCACCACAGCCATTCATAATTGACATTCTTGACAAAGCAAAGAAGTGCACTCACTGAGGGCCCTTTTCATACACACAAAGATGATTTTTGATAGGCAACAATGGAAGTTTCAATCTAAGGAAGGTTTGCTTTGTTGATTCATTGCTTGTTTGGTTTAAATTTTCTTAGTTCACTACTCTATTGAGTTTTGGGTATTTGATATTGTTTATTATTGCATATTCATTATTTGATCCAAATTTCCCTTGACAAGAAGTGAATCACTTGATGTACCTCTTGCAAAGAAAGTAAACATTATTGATTTGGAGCATGAAGAGGAGGTTGAATTGATAGATTTAGAAGAGGAAATAAATGAACAAGAATAAGAATCTCTCAACAGGTGAATTCACCTGTAATAATAAGACCCTATGCCTCTCCTGATAACAGATTGGGAAGGTCAACCACTCTGCCATAGATAGATATAGAGGATATTAGAGAACTGGCCTGCTCACAATTTTTAGAAGATGATGCTTTCTTAAACACCCTTGAATTGAAGGGATATGTGTTGAAGGTTAGGAATGAGGAGTTCCAAAAGAAGATAGAAGAAGCTAAGAGTGGAGCTGACCCAAAGAAGTATGAGGAAATAACTCAGAGGGTACTGAATGAAGTCAGTCAAGACATCAACAAGATGACCCCAGATGAGGGAAGAGTTGTGCTGGAGGAAAGTGGCTTGCTATTGCTTCCACATTGGACCTTAGTAGATGCCATTTCTTTTGATATAGGCACTCACTGGGGCCAGATTTAATCCCAGGTTTGAAACCCTGACAATATGGGCATTGGCCCCAAATAATATTAAGCCAAGGGTTGGCTTAGGAGAATTGACAGGGGATGTCATAATAAAGAGAATGTCAGACACTCTAGCCCCTCAAGTTGCTAGTTTGAATGTTTAGATAACCCAATTTGCTGAGTCTATAACAAATAAATTGCAAAGAGACTATGATGAACTTTTGCTAAAATATGGGCAAGCTACCTCAAAGTTGAATAGGTACAAGGAGCTGATGTTGTTAGGTCCAAGCACCTCAGTTCAGAGTACTCCAGCTCCAATTCAGACTATAGAATAGTTCCCAATAGATTAAGAGCCATTACTTTCAGAAATAAAAGAGTTGAAAGAGGAGGTGAGGAATTTGAAAGATGAAAAGAAAACTATTGTTCAAGCATAAGAACAACCCAAGATCAACATGAGAAAAACAAGGAGAATTTAGACAACATGATTAAGGTATGGCTTCCATGAATAGGGGAAGTGAGGAACTCACATAAGTGTTCAAGGATTGCCCTAGAAGCCCCACCAGAAATAAAATTGACTCTTGACATGTTGTTGATATTGGAGGAAGTGGTGATAGTTAAAATTGGAAAAGGTTTTGAAAGAAAAAAGACAACTCATTGAGGATATGGACAAGAGGATAATGTCGAGCATTTTGGAAAGTGGTGGATAGATAAGAGGCATGGAAAGGTGGAAAAATGACTTTGAAAATCTAGCTGGCCAGTTGGTATCTTCAAGCTGTGTAGAGGGAGATCCTAATTTGAGCATTTGAACTCTACATTAGACAAGATGTACACCTTGGAACCGATTTTGGATACATTTTGCAAAGAATAAAAAATTCTATTGGATGCAAGGTACATAAGGTACAATGATAAAATAGAAAAATTAATTCCTTTTCAGTGGCCCATAGAATAGTTATATCTAGCTTGGATGGAGAAGTATGTCCTAGATGAATGAAGATGCAATCATATGCAAGGATAATACATTTTCCAACTATTTTTGTAATCTCCAAGATGAATTGTATTTTGTCTTTTCTCTTTCATACATATGTAATTTGAACTTGTTTTCCAATGCCTATGGGTGGTGGCTTGTATTGTAAGATTCATGTAGCCGACATAGGATAATAATATTGAGTACTATATTCTTGTGTCTATAAAAGAACATGTAGTACTACTTTGTAAGGTTGTTGAAAGATTTGGGAAACTTTGATAATGAAAATAGAGAGCAATTTTGGTGGTTGGCCATATTTCTAAGTTGTAAGTTCATTCTCTTACATTGTTGAATGTGTTTTTTGTGAGCATTTTTATCAGTTTTAGGTTGAGCTTATATGAAAAATGCCTTTGAGCATGTGTTTCTAGTAATTGTCTCATGTGTTGCATGCATTTTTCTTTTGAAGGAAGATACTAAGGGTTTTTGAACTCATAAATATACATTTGCTATATTACATGTCTAGTTTTCTGCTTCTATTCAAGGATTAGATTAAAGTGCTTTAAGTCAGATATGGGGAAGTTTGTTTTGCAACAAGTATATTTGTAAGAAGAGTTATTGGGAATACCCATTCATGGATTGTTTTCTATAACATAGGGAACATATGAAATCTTCTGAATCTGTATGTTTGAGATGCTTATGAGAACTAGTCTGCATTTGTAAGAGATTGACTCCAAACCCTAAGATTGGCACCGATTAGGGTTGGGCTTATTTTCACAAAATACTCACAATCAGACAATCACATTCATTAAAAAAGAAAAAACCAAAATCATCTTGTTAGTTTGTAGGATTAGGGTTTTAGTTTCATGTTCTCTAAGCCATCTAATGAATTAATTTCCAAAGCTAGCCACTTTGAATCAATTATACAGTTTTGGTCTGCATATAGGAGAACATATCTTCCTTAGGTGTCAATATTCTGTGAAATAAGGAATTATTATCATATATATATTGAAGAAAGGGATACCCCCTAGGTCTAGCAGAGCTTGAAGTGTAGAGGAGAACAAATAGTTGTTTCCTATTTGTTGGCCAGTGACCTGAGAATCCTAAGCATAAAAGATGACTACTTTTTAGGGAAATTCAGACCATCAGTTGGGAACACCAACAGATTGGTGACTTTGTTGGGGAGTTGATATAAAGAACCTAGGATCTAGCCTAAAATCCCATTTGTGGGTGGCAACTCCAAAATTATCTCCCAGCCGGTGATATTGTAATTGGCATGCAGGGAAGAAGATCCTTACAAAACCCCTTGTTTCAAGGACTACCAAAAATGATGTATAGAAAGAAAGGCCGTAGTCCATCCAACCAAGGAAGGTCTCCAAAACCTCAAAATAATGATAATGTGCATAATGAATTTGGGTCCTCTGAGCAACAACACTTCTCATCTACAGAAGCTAATATCCAAGAGATCTATGAGAAACAACAAGGTGATGAGCTGAGGTTAGGATCTGATGTCTTCCAAGAATGTCCTTTTTTGGACCCACCTAATAGGTCTAAAGATATAGAATCACCAAGGGATACATATAGCCTCAATACACTTAGACCATCCTCTTCAATGCCAAGAGAGGAGTAATCATCAAAAGAAATTAGGACCCTCAGGACTGAGCTTGACTACTTGCAAGCTATTAAAATAAGGTATGAAATGAGACAAAAGGTTCAAGATCTACGATCTACTCACCATAATGTAGTCCCAACCTTAAATAATGCAAACATAGTGGGTAATCAACAGGTCAATCCTGTTCCAAACCAACAGAATAACTAGAATGTACCAGGTAATACTCAAGGGCCTAATCAATATGCAAATCAGAATCTGCAAAACAATTAGGGATAGAATGCTCATAACAATAGAGCACCTCAAAACAATGTAAGAAATTAAAATGCATATGTCCATGGTAATGTGAATTAGAATGCTAATGCAAATCAAAACCAAAATGCAAATCAAAATCATAATGCATTTGGTAGGAGGCCCATGTAGTTGAAAAGATATAGACAGTTGGACTTTACTGGTATTCCAGGGTATCCTAACCCAATCAAGAATGGCATCAAGATTGATTTGCCCAAGTTTTTAGGTAATAATGCAGTATCTGGTGAGGATCACTTGAAATCCTTTCTAAATTTAATGGATAATTTTGAAGTTGAACATGAAGATGTTTTCATGAAGTTGTTCATGCAATCTCTGACAGAAGAGGCTAGGGAATGGTATAGGAATTTGCCTGATCAGAGTATTTCATCCTGGGATGATTTTATAAGGATCTTTAGAGAATAGTATGGAGATAATATTGACCCCAGCTTCATTATAAATGAATTCACTAGTATAGCTAAAGGGTCAAATGAACCTGTTTCTGATTTTAATGCTAGGTATATCAGGGTACTGAATAAACTTCCACCTCACATGAGACCAAATGAACCCATGTGCATGGTTTTGTACACTAATGCCTTTGATGCCAAAACAACTTATGCATTGAGAGATAAGAGTCAACCTAGTCTTAGAGATGCTTTTAGGATTGCAACTAATATTGAAAATAACAGGAAAGCATCTGGAAAAGGAAATAGGAGGGATGATGTGAGAATTTTGTAGAATCCAAATAATAGAGCTCAGAATACTCAGAGTAGCACTTCTACATTTGAGTATAAGTTGGACAAATTGACAAGTGCTTTTAAGGACTTGAGTTATAATCTTGCAAGAATAGACAAAGGATTAGGCCCTGAAAACTAAAATTATCAGAGACCAGAAAAAAGACCACATCTACATGATATGCCATACAATACAAATTGGCATAATGGTAAGCCCATCTTGAACAATAATAATAATCATAAATCTCAGTACAGTAAGAAAACTCCTAATCCATTGAATAAGAATGTTAATGTTGTTGAGGATACTCCCTAGTACATGGTATGTCAAATGGTTCATTCATCATCATAGTGTATGATTTCTCAGTCCTTTCAGAATGATTGCAATGAACCTCATTATGTTGAAGATGATAATATTAATATGCTTTTTACTAGTGGAGATTATTCTTCTTCTGATGAGGTTGATGCAAATACTGATGTGGTTCAAAGGAGGTATCATAAGGAGCAAATTTGCTAGTAGATTTTCTCATATGAAGAAGATGAAGATTAGCATGTTTATGCTCAAGATTCACGCATTTCAAATGTGAGTCTGAGGAGACCTTCTGATGAGGAGATCGGAGCCTTAATAGCTGCTACAGTTGCTCAAGTCAAGAGTAATTATAATATCAGAAGCAGGGCTCAAGCTAGTGACTTTGGTCAACCAGCAAGCATATTTGTGAAATAGCCTCAATATAACTCAAAGGGATCTAAGTGTCAGAAGAAGCAAAACAATGAGAGTAGGAAGGATTCTAAGGAAAAGTTAGGTTATAACACAAGAAATTTAGAAAATAAGGAAAATCAAAATGAGGATAAAAATACAAAATTCCAGTGTGGTGAGTACTAATCAGAATGCTACATGTACGAAAGCTGCACATATTCATGAGAGAAATAGAAATGTGGGGCAAAGTACAATTGTTATACAAAATTATGTCCCATTCGACATTACTCAAGCATTATCCTAGATGAAGGTTTTAGTCCCATTGCTTGAAATGCTAAAGATTGAAGAATATAGGAACAAAGCACTGTCTTTAAATTTAGGTATACCTGATCAAGCAAATTAAACTACCAAGGATCATGACAAAGGTCAAGAAAAGGAAGCTGATGAAGAGAAAATCCCTAAAGGGTATTTAGGGACAACCCTAAAAAAATGTCCATCACAGGTAGAGCCATTCTATGTATCTCTTATTATCAATGGGAAGGTAATAAGGAACTGCATGCTTGATTCAGGTGCATCCACAAATATCATACCTTTGCTTATCATGGAACAAGCTAGATTGAAAATAGACAAGGCATGTGGTAAGTGCTTTTTTATGGATGCTAAGGAAGTGCCAATGATTGGAATCATGAAAAATGTAGACTTCATGTTTGCTACTTATCCTAACAAGACCTATACTATGAATGTGACTATGGTTGACATCAAGCCACAATATGGGATGCTACTATCAAGGAGATGGGCAGCACTGATTGGAGGAAGCATGTAGTTGGACATGTTGTATGTTATGATTCCTATGAATGGTAGGGATGCCAAACTAGATAGAGAAGAAAGGGCACCTGACACAGTTGAAGAGCCTAAACATGATGAACAAGTTTTTTTTGTTGATACTGATCTTGATAATTTTCAAGTGCTATCCTGTGATCAGAATACAAACAAGAAAGAACCCATTGATGCTAAATTGGAAGGATTGAAAGATCAAGAAGGGATCTACTCCATGTATTTTGATGGTGCATGCTCTAAGAAGGGCTCTAGTGCTAGAGTAGTTTTTGTCTCCCCAACTACTAAGATATTTAAGTTCTCTTTCCTTTTGAAGTTTGGATGTACAAATAATATTGCAGAGTATGAGGCTCTTTTGCTAGGTTTGAATGTTGAATTAAACATGGGATTAAGCTTCTCAAGGTGTTAGGGGATTCAAAACTAATTGTCTCTTAGGTGAGAGGTAAATATGCTTCCAAAAATAAAAGGATGAAGCAATATAAGCATGCAGTGTGGGATTGTATAGAGTTGTTTGATGCATTCTCAATAAATTGGGTGGAAAGGTCTAGGAATGTTTTGGTAGATTTCCTAGCTAATGTTGTAATCAGGCCAGATGATATCACATTGGCAGATAGTACACACATAGAGATCAAAGTTAGACCTACAGTCCCATAAAATATATGTAGCTAGAAATTTTTCAAGGATAACAAGGACCTATTAAGATTTTTGCATTGTATAAATGAGTATGAAAATCAAGAGATAGAATTTCAAATTTTTGTAGAAGTTGTAGATGGGAAAGAAACTCTTTTTGGAAAAGAAGTAATACAGCTCAAGACTAACAAGATTCCAAGAGGGCTAGTATCTTTAGAAAGAGCATTTGATAATAGGGATCTATTTGTAGCTAAGACATCTTCCACAAACAAGGAGGATTTGGAGGAAATAAATCTGGGTACACATAATGCCCCAAGGAAAGCATATATTAGAAAGCAACTAAAGTCACATATAAGGGGAATGTTGATAGAACTATTGAAGAAGTATAAACATGTCTTTTCTTGGTCATATGAGGACTTGAAGACCTATAAAGAGGACTTATTTCAGGATGAAATCCCTTTGAAGCCTGGGACTAAGCCATTCAGATAGAGGCAGAGGCCCATTAATCCTACCTTGGCTCCAAAAATGTAGGAAGAACTTATGAAGCTCAGGGATGATGGAATCATAAAGCCCATAAGGTACTCCACTTGGGTGTCAAACCTAGTCCTAGTCAAAAAAAAGAATGGAGATATCAGGTTGTGTGTGGATTTCAGAAATTTGAATTTATCATCTTTGAAAGATAATTATCCACTACCTAACATGGAAGCTATGCTACAAAAGGTGACAGGATGTGAGCTTTTATATATGATGGATGGATTTTCTAGATATAACCAGGTGAAAGTTAAGGAATCTAAGCAATATAAGACTGCTTTCACTACTCCATGGGGAACTTATGTGTATGTGAGAATGCCATTTGGATTGACAAATGCAGGTGCAACTTTTTAGAGAGCAATGGATGTTGCCTTTGCAAGACTAATTGATTCTATATTGGTTGTATACCGGGATGATCTAACTACTTATTCAAAGAAGGAAGAACAACATTGCATGCATTTGGAATATATTTTCATTAGAGCATTAGAGTATGGCATCTCACTGAATCCTAAAAGTGTGCCTTTGGAGTGACCGAGGGAAACATTTTGGGGCATATAGTGTCCAAGGATGGAGTTAGGATTGATCCAGAAAGGGTTACTATGATTGAAAAAATTTAGATGCCCAAGATAATAAAAGGTATTCAATCATTCTTTGGGCAAATCAATTTTGTTAGAAGGTTTATTCCCAATTTTGCAGAAATCACTAAAGTAATATCAAATATGATGAAGAAAGGTGAGACTGTAACATGGGGAGATGAAGTAGTTAGGTCATTTCAAGACATAAAGGAAGCCATCAAAACTGCCCCTATTCTGAAGTCTTCTGACTTCACTAAGCCTTTTCAGTTAGTTTCTTTTTCTTCCTTCCATACAATTGTTGCATGTTTGTTACAGAAGAATGATGATGGATTTGAACAACCAATTGCTTTCTTTAGCAAATCCTTGCAATCTGTAGAGTTAAAATATGATATAATGGAGAAGCAGGATTACACTTTGGTTAGGGAATTAAGAATTTTAGGCCTTATTTAGTTGGAGCTCAGATTGTAGCCTACGTTCCCCATTCTGCAGTCAAGGATATATTCACATAACACTAGCAAGAGGTAACAGGGAGAAGGTGTAGGTGGATCAACAAGATTTAGGAGTTTAACATTGATATCCAAATCACCAAACTAGCACAAGGACAAGGTTTGGCTAAGTTGATGGCGGAAGCAAACTTAGAAGTCTAACAAGTGAATGTAGTTGAAGAGCAAGTATGTAGTGTACAACAATCTGACTGGTACAAAGACATTGTTTAATACTTGCAAGCTATGAATTGCCCAGGCCTTCTCAATATCAGAGAAGGACTTTGAAGTTGTAGGCTATTAAATATGTCATTATTTAGGGTGAGTTGTATTGGAGAAACCCTGATGGTGTATTGCTAAGATGTGTAGATCAAGATCAGGCCGAAAAGCTACTGAGTAACATGCATAAAGGGGTATGTGGAGGACATTACATGGCCAAAACTACTTCACATAAGATCCTTAGGTTAGGATACTTGTGGCCAATGCTCTGCTCTGATGTACATAAAATGGTGAGAACTTGTGATTCATGTTAGAGATTCTTAGGGAAGCTGAAGTATGCTTGTGCATTAACTCTCAAGATTATGACAGTAGATGCTCCATTCCAATAGTGGGGAATAGATTTCATTGGAGAGATAGCAGAGAAGTCAAGTGGTAGACACAATTGGATACTTGTGGCTACTAATTACTTCACCAAATGGATAGAGGCCATCCCAACAAAGAAATATACAAGTAAAGTTGTAATGGATTTTATATTGGAGCATATAATCATCAAATTTGGGGTACCGGCAAAATTGGTGACAGATAATGCAATGTGTTTTAGATTAGGAAAATTTGTTGATTTTTGCAATGAGTATGGTATTAATATGTCATATGCCACACTGTATCACCCTCAAGGTAATGGCCAACATGAGTCCAACAAAAAAAGCATGATGAAGATAATCAAGAGGATCATTGATAAAAATAAGAAGGCATGGGACTCTAAACTAAAATTAGCACTATGGCCTGATGGGGTGACAGCCAAGAAAGCCATTGGTAAGTCTCCTTTTGAATTAGTATATGGCTTGGAGGCAAAGTTACCAATAAATAATCTCCTGCCAGTCTATAAATTCATACAGGAAAATGATGATGATATAGAAGATCCAATGGCAGAAAGGGTGAACCAATTGGTTGCATTGGATGAGGCAAGGAGAGAAGCATAGAGAGCCAATGTGAAGAGGTAGCAGAAAGTGAAGTATTTGTTTGATAAAAGAGCCTCAAAAAGGAAGTTTCAAGTGAATGACATGGTTCTTATGTGGAATTATGGGAGTCAGGATAAGGGCAAGCATGGAAAGTTTGAGCCTTTATGGATTGGCCCATACCTGATAAGAAACACTCATGTAGAGGACTCATACATTCTCCAAGCTCTTGATGGTGAATTTTAGGAATTGCCTGTGCATGGACAGTTCCTGAAACCCTACTTTTCATAAGTAGGTTATTTTTTGTGCACATTGTAAATAGGTTGTATATAAATGTATATAGTGTAAATTCTTGTACAATTGTCTTTTGTGTTTGTGTTTGTCTTGGTCCTAGTTTGCTCCCAGAGTCTTTCTGGTCCTTGTTGCAATCTAGTGAATTGCACATCCCCAACTAGAGCCAATGGTGGTACCTACCTAGGTCAAGGGTTTCAAGTCATTTCTGCAAGTGTTCATCCTTATTTTCTCTTAAACCCTATGTCCCACGGTCTTATTTTACTTTATGTTATAATTTGTCTTTGACCATTTAGCCTAGGTCACTAGTAACTTAAGTTATAGCCTTGAGTCTTTTAAGTCATGAAGAGAACAACCCTTTTTACCTAATGTACCATCTGTGGCCTGTCACGTCATAATGTTAAGTCTAAAGTCTTTGCAGGCTCTGGCGATACCACTTGGTAGGTTACCGCAAGCCCACAGACTATTGGAGGTGACATCATCATCCCACTATGAGGCTGTGAAATGCAAACAGCTGGTGAGAACGCTTGGGCTTATAGCCATAGGATCAAAGATTCCAAATCAACAAAGGAGGTATTGGTAGGTGTCAGCTAGAAAAGTGAGTTACAACAAATGGAAGATCTAATGGTAGCATAGAGGTGCAAAGGAATCTTGTTAGAGGTGAAGATTCACTGTGCGGTCATTCGATTGTGACACGTGGCCATCTCTCAAAGGATCAATAAAAGCTTGCATAAGAAAGGATACATGGAGGCTTTAGTGTAGTCATGTAGAGCTAAAAGGTGGTGGCTCACTTCCCACTGCGCTACTATGAAATGAAGCCATGTGTCCACCTCAGACAAAAGGTAGAGGAGTCATTAGAAAAAGTGCGTCTGACATGGAGTTATTTCATTGGCTAATGACTTTTCAATGAAAGAGCTCCAATTTTTAAATCTGGTGGGTAACTTATGACCGTTGATCTCACAAAAACAAACTCAAATCAATGGTCAAAATTTAAACCTAGTGCAATGAACATTGGAAGCCACTCTGAAACATGAATTGCAGTAAAGGCCGAAGTGATGTGCATTGATGCATCTGGCCCTAAGTTGAAATATTTTTCAAGGGTGAAAAAGAGGGTTTTTCATATCATTTTTATGGGTACGAAAAGAGTTCTGGCTTACAACGAAGATTGAATGAGAAAATATGGAGATTCTGAAGCATTTGTAAAGAAAGAAAATCAGTAAGTTGCTTCCACTAACTGTGTCTATTTCAATTGAATTATCATTCTGTGAATAGTTATGAGCTTCAATAGACAAGGAAAAGCCCTAGTTTGTGCAAAGGAATTTCAAAATGAGTCAAGTAGGCTAGCCATCCACCTCCAAATAGAGTTTAGATGAGGATCTCATGGTTCAACTACCTGGGTCTTCATGGAGGCCTATGAATGTACATGGTCCAGTTGGCCAAATGATAAACTTTTGGATCTATGCTATGATTGTTGGGATGCCTAGTTGCCCATGCCAGGATGGATTTTGCTCAAGCACTAGTATGATAGGAGAGAATACAGCTCCCTAGTTTGCAACACCTAGAACCTAGACTTGGTCAAATTAATATGCCCGAATATGTTTCCAAATCCATATTTTGTGAGGGTAGTCACACAGAGATACAATCCTGTGTCTAGGACAGTCTTGGGAAGGAATAACACTATCATGATCAAAACCACAAAAGCCTACATCTCAAGTGTGTTTGGTTTAAATCCTGTCGCTCGCAAGTAGATTGATCATGCTGCTCTAAAGGAGTAATATAAGCGAGTTAAGCATGGATACAGAACATTTAAGTTGCCCAAGCACAGACCAAAGGGCATTGATGGAAAATTGGTGAAGATATCCGATCAGGAAGAAGAACCATTTGATGTGTCACAATTCATGCACTACTTTGTGAAGACATATCATACTCTGTGCCAAGTATTAGGAAGAGATGCATTGGATAAAATGCTAATTTCCTTGATGATGATGGTAGTAAATATATAGGATATCTCAATTATAGAGCCTTTTGATTATGCAACATATATAACTAATAAAATGCACAAGCAGGTCATTGAAATTAAGAATAAACTATATACTATAGATGCAAAAGTGGAGTTAACATGGTATTCAATGATGTGCCACATGTTTTTGTATGCTGGATTGGGATTGTGGGAAAAAGACTTGCATGTTAAGGAGAAAGATTCAAAAGGTAATTTGTTTCACGTACAGATGTGGACTTGCATGATGGATATGCATTGTACAGATGCAGACTATGTGATTTTGGAGGAACATTTTGTCAGAAGGGTGTTGGGATTCATGGAGCCTGAAGATGAAAGGATGCACCCTGATGTACTTGATTTTTTGAGACCTTTGGACAGGACCCAAAAGTTGGGAATTTAGCACAATTGGGGAGATTAGTTTTTGCATACTAATACCACTTGTATCAGAGTCTACAGGAGCAAGGCTGCACCATATATCTTACCAAAATATGTGCCTAAGAGAATTGCATTTTTGGAGATAATCAGATAGTTGAATGAGAATGATAAGGAACATTTGAGACTACACTGTAAGAAAGGATCTTTCTTTCCTACTTCCATTAAGTTTTCATATTTTTTAGTTGCAAATAAGGATGGTCTGGATCTAATTGATTCAGTGCTAATGGTTTACAGAGTGGGATTTGAGTAGCCAAGGGTATTTGACCCTGAAGGATTCATAAATAACATGAGTTTTGGCATCCAAAGACCTTAATTCACCTAACAAGTTGTATTTGATGAAGATATAGTGAGAAATTATGCCTGTTTAGGGTAAAATATGAAGAGAGTTTGATTTCAATGGTTTGTTTTGATCCTCCTTTCACCACTAAACATTCAAGGACATTCAACTGAGAAAGAAGTCTACTACAGGATTCTTGTCACTTGGAACATAGGGGAAGATTGGAATTGTATGATTTTGTTATTCAATTAAGCCCAATTATACTCAAAACCCTAATTATGTAAATTCGTGAAAAAATAGACAAATTATAGAAAATGATCGTAGATAGAGATATCAAATAACAATCAAATGCATACTAGATTTCAAAGTTTGGAAAGCAAAAAAGTCGGGGACTAAGGAGCGGGCATCCTAGTCTAGTGCCACAATTTTTATCGAGATTTGGAAAAATTGTCTACAACCTGTTCTTACTATTTTGGAGATTTTCCTGTTGTGGGATCCAGAGGACTAAGGAGCAAGCGCCCGAGTCCAGGTCCCTATTTTATTCTCTAATATGCAATTCCACCAGTCTGCACTACTCTCCTGCAACTCTACTTTTTCTGCTTTCGCAACCTGTAACCTGCAATCATGAAAAAAAATAGGTTGGGGATTGTGGTGCTTAGAGGCTTGCCTCAGTCAAGCCCCGAAGAGACATTTAAGTCTTCCGAACACCATTGTCAGATAAAGAGTGCATATCCCTATGGGATAGAGGCAAAATCCAAATGATAAATGTTTGAAAACACAATTGATATCACCTTGTAGTGAAGATCTCATGGAAGGAAGATGCTCTTCATGCCATGAGGAGATGGATGCCAAATCTGTAAATACAAACACAAAAACAACACAAATTATGCTCTGCGACACAATCAATGCCTTGAATCACTTTCACAAAATTATAATGCTCATCTTATTTCCATCTAGTTTACAAATGAATGCCTAAACATGCTTATATATACAACTACAAATATTCTCGCTAAGAATTTCGTAATTCAAACTTATCGTATTGGCATAGGACCTAAATAACAATCATAAACTAACACTTTAAAATTAGTCTTGACCTAAAATAGGGAAGGACTAAGGTGTGGGCAGCTAATTCCTCCTCCCTATTTTAGGTAGGATTTATGTTAAGTGCATCCCCTGAGTCCTATTTTCCATGAAACTTCAAGGTTTTCTCATCAAGAGTCATCAAAATCATGCAATATGCTCTAAATGCATTCTAAAGGACCCGAGAGCTAAACCATAAGAGGAAAATGCCCCCAAGGGGACATTTTCCAATGTAACATTTAGCCCCCACTTTAATGTATGTATAAACACAAGGCCAATACATGCATTAAAGTATGGTCAATAAGCACAACAAACACACCAAGCACGGAGAAGACACACCAATCACAAAGAAGATAGTAACAGGCATGCAAAACATGGAGAGGACAGTTACAATCACACAAAACACATAGAATATAGCATTAAAGACACGCAAAACATAGTGAATACAATGAATGTTGTGAAGACAGTGATGATTTTTGTTTTCTTTTTCATTTTCATATATATGAAATGCATATGCAAGTACAAGGAAATTAAACACACCACCCATAATGCAGGAGGTACTCATTGCCATCGGTGTTTAAGATTGCATATGGGGAAACATACATGCCAAACAAATCAAGCATGCCATATAAATCAAACATGCTATACAAATCCCAAAGCATAGGAGGGACTCATCACCACCAATCTTTAAACTATGCTTGGGAACAAACACGTGATACACACACTTGGAAGACATAGAGAAAACACAGTAGACAAGTGATGGAGTGTTCCTATTTCTAGGTTCATCACCATCTTAGGCACATTACAGGCACACACCAATGATTGCGCTTTGAGACAACAATCACCAAATACATGCTAAAGGGTTGAGTTAGTCATAGAACCGCTCCCTGCCTCCACAAAGGACTTTTGAAAATGACAGGATGTGCACTCTCCACAAGAAATACACCATCCCCACCTCCATAGAGGGCTTAAGATAAAAAAGGATGCGATATCCTACCTCCGCAAATGGCTTAAATGATTACAAGTTGATTTCAAATAAACCTTAGAGTGCAGGAGGGACTCATTGCCACCAGTCTTTAAAACTGCACCTAAGAATAGGCACACTTTCTAGCATCTGAATTAGACAACTTACCTTATATATTTCCCCACCTTAAGGTGGTTGATATCAGGTATTGATATCAAGCACATTAAGGTAGGAAGAAAATACACAAGGGAACATGAGCTCTTGCAAAGCCCATGCCCCCTAGAGGTGACATGTACTTTATGATCACCAAATGTTCCCACAAACACATTCCTGCAAGAAAAGTGTTACCATCCATATAATCATGATAAACAATAATGCATATGATCATTCATAGAAAGAGCCAAGGTTATCCTATGAATTTGGAGATCGAGTATAACCATGGGGCTATACCATGAAAATCTCAAAACTGAGTGTACCCAAGGCGAGATTCAAAGACAAACAAAGTGCATGGAGCAACAATATTGTTATGGTTTGTAAGTGTGATAAGACAACATCAAGATCACATAGAGTGATTCTATTAGCCAAGCGTTAGATAATATATATCAACCCCATCGTCATGTATGGACTTGGTCCATTTTTTGATTTCTCGCTAAAGGGATACTAGGTCCACATCAGTATAATATGTTTTTCATCATCCACCTACTAAATAGAAACACTAGAGGAAGGGAAACAATAAATTGAGAGAGGAGAAACAAGTGTCTTAGGTACAGTCACATAAGAGGGTGCCCCCAAGTCACCAACCATAACGCTATGTCTGTAAGACACAATAATGAAAATAGAAGAGGAGCTAATATAGAAGAATGATGATACAAATAGAAGAAGGTCACAATAGAGGCAGTCTCCTTGTATCCTGGACCTTACAAGAGAATCGAGGGTCATCCTAGGAGGCCTAAAAAACAAATAACACATCAGGAGGAAACACAATACGGAGGTAAAGGGTTAGAAATACTTACCTATAGAGAGATTCATGCTATAGATTGTCAATAATCAAATCATTCTCTTCCCAATCCTGAATGTTAGAAGAAAGAGGTAGATAAGGTACAATTCCCAAGTCATTTTTATTATTCTTTTGTTCATTCTTAAACTCTTCTTGGTTTGACTCAATGTTAGGTGGAATGTTTTCTTGTTGTAGTTCATTAGTACACTTATTCACTATCCTCATAGGAGGTAGATGAAGCAATTTGTTTTGAGTGATCTCAACATTCATCCTTGAGGGATTTAATGTGAGATACCTTTCCTCATCCACTAGTGCTATGTCTTTTGAAGAAAGAGCATAGGAATGAGGGGAAGGTAAAGTGTTGTGACGAGAGGTAGTCAATGCATTTAAAAAGTAGTGATGTCCAAATGACTTGAATATGCAATCAAAAAAGGGAGATTAAGGGTCTTCTCTTCCTTAGTGATATCCAAGGTGTGTGAACAATCAACTAAAGGAAGAAGGTTTGTGGGATGATCCATAGAGGTTTCATGCACTAGGGTAGGATTTTTATTTTTGTTAAATGAATGTTCATTATCTATCCATGGAATGTTCTTTGTTAAAGGGAGTTCCTCATTCACTGATGCTTCATCTTGGCTAGGGAGAGTAGTGGAATGGGAAAGTGGTGATATGATGTTAAGAGATGTGTCAATGAAATCATCCACTTGCATCGAAGTGTCCTCATGAGGAGGAACAACTTTGGGAGAGGGATCATAAGGTAAACCTAAGTTATCATCACATGTTTTAGCAATAGGTGCCGTAGTGGAATGTTCCATAAAGTCATATAAGGCTTCATCTAACATCTTGAGTTCATCACTAGTATATATATTATTGATCATGAATTTAGTGAGATCATCTAATATCCAAGGATATATTCCCATGAGGTTTGTGAAGCTATCAAAATCATATATATAACAAAGGATTTCATATGTGGAGCACATAGAAAGATCAACATCATGAATGTATGCTATTTGTTCTAAGACTTGAGGATATTCATGAGTAAATTTAGAGAAATGATCCATGTCTATGATGTATGCAGATAGAGCTTCTAAGGAAGTATCCATGATATATGTTTTCAAATGAATGTGAAATTTGATTTTAGAAGTTTTTCAAAAGTTATGCAAGATACAAGTGCAAAACTATGTATGACTAAAAGAGAGGTAAAAATTTATTCAATCCAAAATAGAGAAATACAAAGCAAGAGCATTACACATCCTGTCTATCTCCACTAATTGGTCTAACTTTTGTGACAAATCTGGGGGTAATTGATCCTTTTCCACAATATTCCAATCCTACAAATGATCAGAAGCCCATTTAGCCAAACAATCTGCAACCCCATTCCATTCTCGAGGAATATGATAGAAAGAAATAGAATCCAAGGAAGCACACAAATTAAGAATTTGTTTTATAATAATAGCCAAATGCCAACTGACAACCTCTAAGTGCAAAACTATGTATGAAAATGACCTAAAATGCTTGATTTTTTCAACTTTTTTCAATGCAAATAAGTGAAAGAAAAGGTTTTGTAAGGAAATTGATTAAGTGAAAAAAGTAATATGTCTGATATTAGTCCAATAAATCAATAATATCCTTCACAACACACTTTTGATGCAAAGCTAGAGTGATGACAAGTCAAAACCTAGTGAAAATACACTAAAATATGCAAAATTTTCACCACTTTTCAATGCAAAGACCCAATAAAATGGTTGTTTTACAGAATTTTAGGAAGTAAAAAAGATTATAATAGTAATATCAGTCACCTAAAGTCATAAAATCTATCACAACATGCTTATAGCTCCAATCTAAGTTGAACCCTAGGGAAAATATAGTCAAAATATGCAAATTTTCACCAAATTTTCAATGTAAGAGCCCAATAAAAAGGTGTTGTAAATAATTTTAGGATGGGAAGCAGATAATAACCCTAATAACAGAAAATTAGTGTAGAAAAATCCTTTACAACACACCTATGGTGCAAATCTAGAGAGATGATAAGGCCAAAATCTAGTGAAAAATCAAGGTTTTCAAACCCTAGGCATGAAATTTTGCAAGAAAACCACTATGATGCAACACTAAAGATAGAAATCAGTACTAATGAGTGTTTTAAAATGGTAGTAAAATCTAAAACAAGATTTTGACTACAAACCCTAGCTAATGCAAAACTAGGTTATATGAAAAATGCACAATTTCAAGCAATTTTTATCAATTTAAGGATGAAAATGCAATCTAAATGAATGATGAATGAAAAATTTCTGTATTTTAAATCAGATCTGATGATAATGATAGAAATTTATTTAAATTAAATGCCAACTAATTCAAATTATATGAAAATGCAAGCTAAAAATGTCATTTTTTTGAAAATTTTCCAAAATTTTCAATTTTTTTGTAGTTTTCCAAATGCAATAAGATGAACAACGATATGAATGAATGAAATGAATGGAAATCTAAAGCAAAACAATCATAAAGGTGCCAAAAAGTCTAAAAACATGGGTTCACCAAAATGTTTAGGGTAAAATATGAAGAGGGTTTGATTTCAATGGTTTGTGTTGATCCTCCTTTCACCACTAAACATTCAAGGACATTCAGCTGAGAAAGAAATCTACTACAGGCTTCTTGTCACTTGGAACATAGGGGAAGATTGGAATTGTATGATTTTGTTATTCAATTAAGCCCAATTATGCTCAAAACCCTAATTATGCAAATTTGTGAAAAATAGACAAATTACAGAAAATGATCACACAGAGATATCAAATGACAATCAAATGCATACTAGATTTTGAAGCTCAAAAAGTAGAAAAGTTAGGGACTAATGAGTAGGTTCCCTAGTCCAGTGCCACAATTTTTGTCGAGATCTAGAAACCTTGTCTGTAACCTATTCCTACTGTTCTAGAGATTTTCTTGTTGCTGGATCCAGAGGATTAACGAGCGGGTGCCGAGTCTAGGTCCCTATTTTCTTCTCTGATCTACAATTCCAACAATCTGCACTACTCTCCTGCAACTCCACTTTTTATTCTTTCGCAACATGTAACCTATAATCATGGAAAAATGGGTTGGGGGTTTTGGTGTTTAGAGGCTTGCCTCAATCAAGCCCTAAAGAGACATTCAAGTCTTCTGAAGATCGTTGTTAGATAAAGAGTGCGTATCCCTGTGGGATAGAGGAAAAATCTAAATGATAAATGATTGAAAAGACAATTGATGTCACCTTGTAGTGAAGATCTCATGGAAGGAAGATGTTCTTCATGACATGGGGAGATGGATGCCAAATCTACAAATACAAACACAAGAACAACACAAATTCTGCTCTGTAACACAATGATGCCTTGAATCACTTTCAAAAAATCATAATGCTCATCTCATTTCCATATAGTTTAAAAATGAATGCCTAAAAATGCTTATATATGCAACTACAAACATTCCAAATAAGAATTTCGTAATTCAAACTTACCGTGTTGGCATAGGACCTAAATAATGGTCATAAACCAACACTTTAAAATTGGTCCTGACCTAAAATAGGGCAGAACTAGGGCATGGCCATCCAAGTCCTCCCAAGTCCTCCCGCTATTTAGGTAGGATTTATGTTAAGTGCATCCCCTAAGTCCTATTTTCCATGAAACTTTAGGGTTTTCTCAACGGAAGTCATCAAAATCATGCAAGCTACTTTAAATGCATTCTAAAGGACCTAAGAGCTAAACCTTAAGAGGGAAAAGCCCCCAAGGGGAAACTTTATGATCTAACAGTGCCATAATGGGAGAAGTGTATTTTTCAAGGAAAAGGTGGGAGACGATAATGGAGGGTGAAAGAATGAGAAAGAACTTGAATTCTGCATATCCAGGAGCATTTGCAGAAGAGAGTGATCCAATAGAAAGGATCTAGAATTTTTTTGATAATGCAGAATAATTGATTGAAAGTGTTCTAGCAGGAGAGGAGAGACTTGTATATGGCCTAGGCAGTTCAAGCAGAGTATATAGAAAGAGAAGTGAATCACCTGGTTTACCTCTTACAAAGAAAGTAAAAATTATTGATTTGGAGCATGAGGAGGAGGTTGAATTGATAGATTTAGAAGAGGAAATAAATGAACAAGAACAAGAAATATCTCAATAGGTGAATTCACATGTAAGAATAAGACCCTATGCCTCTCCTGATAATAGATTGGTAAGGTCAACCACTGGGTAGCAGATAGATACAAAGGATATTAGAGTACTATCCTGCTCACAATTTTTAGAAGATGATGCTTTCATAAACACCCCTGAATTCAAGGGATATGTGTTAAAGGTCAGGAATGAGGAGTTCCAGAAGAAGATAGAAGAAGTTAAGAGTGGAGCTGACCCAGAGAATTATGAGGAAATAACTCAGAGGGTGCTGAATGAATTTAGTCAAGACATCAGCAAGATGACCCCATATGAGGGAAGAGCTCTGGTGGAGAAAAGTGGCCTGCTATTGCTTCCACATTGGACCTTAGCAAATTTCATTGCTTTTGATACAGTCTCAAGGAATGATACTAATGAATCTGATGATCAAGTAGAGAAGGCACTCACTGGGGCAAGATTTAATCCTAGGTTTGAAACCCTGGCAATATGGTCACTGGGCCCAAATAATAATAAGCCAAGGGTTGGCTTAGGAGAATTAACAGGGGATGTCATAATAAAGAGAGTGTTAGACACTCTAGCCCCTCAATCTACTAGTTTGAATGTTTAGACAACCCAATTTGCTGAGGCTGTAAAAAATAAATTGCAAAGAGACTATGATGAACTTTTGCTGAAGTATGGGCAAGCTACCTTAGAGTTGAATAGGTACAAGGAGTAGATGTTGTTAGGTCCAAGCATTTTAGTTTAGAGTACTCTAGCTCTAATTCAAACTAAAGAATAGTTCCCAATAGATAAAGAGCCATTACTCTTAGAAATAAAAGAGCTGAAAGAGGAGGTGAGGAATTTGAAAGATGAAAAGAAAATGATGTCAAAGAGTTGATTACAATTTTGATAAATCATAGGTTGTCTAAGATTATAGCTAGGACTGACGACACATGGAAGTCATATTCAAGCATAAGAACAACCTAAGATCAGCATGAGAAAAAAAAGAGAATTTAGATAACATGATTAAGGTATGGTTGTCATGAACAGGGGAAGTGAGGAACTTGCATAAGTGTTCAAGGTTTGCCCCAGATGCCCCACAAGAAATAAAATTGACTCTTGACATGTTCATATTGGAGGAAGTGGTGGCTTTCTAGTTGAAATTGGAAAAGGTTTTGAAAGAAAATAGACAACTCATTGAGGAGATGGACAAGAGGATAATGCCAAGCATTTCAGAAAGTGATGGACAGATAAGAGGCATGGATAGGTCGAAAAATGACTTTGAAAATCTAGTTGGTCAGTTGGTATCCTTGAGCTGTGTAGAGGGAGATCCTAATTTGAGCATTTTGAAATCTACATTAGACAAGTTGTACATCTTGGAACTAAGTTTGAATACATTTTGCAAAGAATAAAAAATTATATCAAATGCAAGGTACATAGGGCATAATGATAAAAATAGCAAAATTAATTCCTTTTTAGTGGCCCACAGAATGGTTATATGTAGCTTGGATGGAGAAATATGTCCTGGATGAATGAAGATCCAATCATATGCAAGGATAATGTATTTTCCAACTATTTTTGTAATCTCCAAGATGAATTATATTTTGTCTTTTCTCTTTCATATATATGTAATTTGAACTTGTTTTCAAATGCCTATGGGTGGTGGCTTGTATTGTAAGATTCATGTAGCCAACATAGGATAATGAATATTGAGTAGTATGTTCTTGTGTCTATAAAAGAACATGTAGTACTACTTTGTAAGGTTGTTGTTGAAAGATTTGGGAAACTTTGATAGTGAAAATACAGAGCAATTCTGGTGGTTGGCCATATTTTTGAGTTGTAAATTCATTCTCTTGCATTTTTGAATGTATGTTTTTGTGAGCATTTTTATCAGTTTCAGGTTGAGATTATACGAAAAATGCCTTTGAGCATGTGTTTCCAGTAATTGTCTCCTATGTTGCATGCATTTTTCTTTTGAAGGAAGATACTAAGGGTTTCTAAATTCATAAATATACATTTACTATATTGCATGTTTGGTTTTCTACTTCTAATCAAGGATTAGATTAAAGTTCTTTGAGTCAGATATGGGGAAGTTTGTTTTGCAACAAGGATATCTATAAGAAGAGTTATTGGGAATACCCATTTATGGATTATTTTCTGTAAGACAGGGAACATAGGAAATCTTCTAAATTTGTATGTTTGAGATGCTTATGAGAACTATTTTGTATCTGTAAGAGATTGACTCCAAACCCTAGGATTAACACCGATCAGGGTTGGGCTTATTTTCACAAAATACTCACAATACTCACAATCAAACAATCACATTCATTAAAAAAGAAAAAAACCAAAATCAACTTGTTAGTTTGTAGGATTAGGGTTTTAGTTTCATGTTCTCTGAGCCATCTAATGAATTAAATTCCAAAGCTAGCCACTTTGAATCAATTATACAGTTTTGGTCTGCATATAGGAGAACATATCTGCCTTAGGTGTCAATATCTGGTGAAGTAAGGAATTATCATATAGATATTGAAGAAAGGGATACCCCCTAGGTCTAGCAGAGCTTGAAGTGCAGAGGAGAACAAATAATTGTCTTCTGTTTGTTGGCCATTGAATTGAGAATCCTGAGCATAAAAGCTGGCTACTTTTTAGGGAAACTTAGACCATCAATTGGGAACACCAACATGACTATTGTTGTATATACCATGATGAAACAACTAGTAGACATAAGGATATCATAACACCAGACAACATAGGTGATATCCTTGGAAGTCCTAATAGGAGGGTAACCATGAAGACACAACACTCAGAAATCAAAATGATCATGCCCTTGTTACAAACCACTAGAAGAACATCAAGATATGAAGGATCGTGGAAACCATGGGGGTAGAATAGGGAATTTGAAAAAGAGATAAGATAAGATAAAAAATATAAAAAATAAGAAATCATAGCACAATCATAATCAATCATTTTGCAAAGGGATGGATGGATGATGCCTAATGTGGGGAATGATATATCTGACAAAGGTTGATAGATGAGGTAGATAAAGGCTAAAAGGATGTATAAAATGCTTTTAGGTAGGATTACTTGAAGATGCTCTTGGTTTGTTGTTTATACAAAGAGAGGTGTGCCTTTGGATGCTTCTTGTTTTAAGAGTCAATGTGACTCAGCAAGCTGTTGGATCTAGGGCATACAACTGAGAGGGGGGGGGTGAATCAGTTGTATAGAACTTGTTCTCTTTCAAACACTTAATTCTCTGTTGTTAGTTAGCAGCATATCAAATAATCATTCATGGAAGCACAATACATAAACACAAGAGCAGATAAGCATCAACACATTGAACACCAAGATTTTGACGTGGAAAACCCGGTTAAGGGAAAAACCACGGGGTGATTAACCCAAGAATTATTCTCTGTTAGAAGAATAAGGAAAAATGAATGGCACATGCCAATAAGGGCTCACTGCCCGAGCACACTGCTCACAAAGAGGCCCACTGCCTACAAGGAGACACACTGTCTACAGAGTGATAAAAATCACAGTCTTGAACTGGAGAATGACATCTCTACCATGTCCGGATCAGTTCCAATTAAGCCCAACAATCTCTGCTCTGCCTTTCGCACCTTTCTTCGCTACACCTTACTCATCCCCATACTACTACACTGAAATGAATTCACAAATCATTATTTATACAAGACATCGACTTAGGAACAAGCATCTAAGTCGGCAAACAACCATAGGAGTATCCGCAAGATGAATAACACATCCGGTCGGCTATCACAAGAACATTCGCAGGATGAACAACTCATCCGGTCGGCTAAACAGAGCAATAACTTCATCCGGAAGAATAACTTCAATTCCGGGCTCTACCATCAATGCGGACCAACAACACAACCTAAACATGATTCAAGAACCTTCACAAGTCTGTCTGAATGTCCGGATACATCCGCACTTTCTCTGCTTACTGGGATCTCTTGTCTTCCTCATCCGGAACTTCAAGAACACAGTCTGTCGCCACTGTCATAATGCAGGAGGTACATCCGGACCTCTAAATTACACACAAATCAGGATGAAACATCACAAGGACATATAAAACACTCCTTCCAATCCGCAGATTATGATAATACAATTCCGGACCTCACCGGACCTTTTTGTGATCCTCTGTCACCTCCGGATACTTGCCGGACCCGGTTCTATACCGGCAGCCATAACTCCTTCAGATCTTCATGCGGACCTCTGAAATCTTAACTGTAGCATCTTAAGACTCATATCTACTAACCCTTTAATCCGCATCCTCCGGTTCTCATCCTATACAGTATATTTACCTTCTTCTCATCACTGTTCTTCACTGTTCCTGACTGAGGCTAATTTTCTCAATATCCTCAGCACAAAGCTCATCAAATCCTTCTTGTCAATGCAGTGTGAGTATGTTGACATCAATGACAACAATGGCTCACCTCATACTTGCAACAATCTCCCCCTTTGTCATTGATGGCAACATATGATGTGAAAAACCATCAAGACAAGAACTTCTCTTTTCTGTCACAGCTCCCCCTATCAACAACCACTTGTTTTTCACATGTCTTCTCTCCCCCTTTGACATCAATGGCAAAGGGCTCATACTTGCAACTCTCATGCATCAGAATAATACCAGCTGCTCCCCCTTAGTTGCAGCTCCCCATTAGTCCGGATCACAAGATATGACTGTGATAGCCACCGGACTGATGCACATCAGTGCATCTTAGTTCATCACCGGAGGGGCCATGACCCCTAACTTCTCCCGGAGATATTCAAAAGAGTCCTTGGGAAGAGGTTTTGTAAAGATATCTGCAATCTGATCCTTGGAGGGAACATACTCCAATCTGACTTCTTCCTTGTTTACTTGTTCTCTCAAAAAGTGAAATTTGATAGATATGTGCTTAGTCTTAGAATGCAATACCGGATTCTTGGAAATATTAATTGCACTTGAATTATCACAGAAAATTGTGATAGGCTCCTCATATTCAACTTTGATGTCTCTTAGCATCTGCTTCATCCACAAGATTTGAGTGCAACTACCTGCTGCTGCAATGTATTCTGCTTCAGTTGTAGACAGAGATATTGCATCTTGTTTCTTGCTTAGCCAAGAAACCAATCTCTTCCCCAAAAAGAATGCTCCACCACTAGTGCTCTTCCGGTCATCCACATCTCCTGCCCAATCTGCATCTGTGTAAGCATGAAGAGAAAAATCTGGATCTCTAGGATACCATAGACCATACTCAACTGTCCCTTTCAAGTATCTAAAAATTCTTTTGATTGCCATAACATGAGATTCTCTAGGATCAGCCTGGAATCTTGCCACAAGACCAACAGCTTGCATTATATCTGGTCTAGTTTGAGTGAGATACAACAATCCACCAATCATTGATCTATACTTTGTCTGATCTGCCTTTGGAGAATCATCATCTTTGCTTAACTTACATCCGGTTGCCATAGGAGTGTTCATAGGCTTTGAGTCTTCCATACCAAATTTCTTTAATAATTCTTTCACATATTTGGTCTGAGAAATGAAGATCCCTTCTTTTGTTTGAGTAATTTGCAGACCCAAGAAGAAATTCATTTCACCAAGCATAGACATTTCAAACTCACTTTTCATCTGATTTGCAAAAGTTTTACACATACTATCTCTTCCTCCAAAAATGATATCATCCACAAACACTTCAACAATCAGAATGTTTTCATGATCAATTTTGAAATATAAGTTGCTGTCAGCAGTACCTTTGTTGAATCCAATCTGCACAAGATGCTTATCCAACCTTTCATACCATGCTCTTGGGGCTTGCTTCAATCCATACAAAGCTTTCTTCAACTTGCAGACCATATCATTATTATCAGACAATTGAAATCCATCCGGTTGTTCAATGTAGACTTCTTCTTCCAGATCACCATTTAAGAAGGCAGACTTGACATCCATCTGATATACCTTGAAATCTTTGAAGGCAGCAAATGCAAGAAGTAATCTGACTGCTTCAATTCTTGCTACCGGAGCAAAAGTCTCTTCAAAGTCAATTCCTTCTATTTGAGAGTAGCCTTTGCAGACCAATCTAGCTTTGTTTCTGATTACTTCACCAGCTTCATTTAGTTTGTTCCGGAAGACCCACTTGGTTCCAATTACATTCCTGTCTCTAGGTCTGGGAACAAGATCCCAAGTATGATTTTTCTCAATTTGCATCAGTTCATCTTCCATTGCTTTGGTCCAATTTTCATCATTGCAGGCTTCATTTATTGTTTTAGGTTCAATCCTTGAAATCAGACAACATTCATTCTGATCTTGAGCAATATTCCTTCTAGTTTGTACACCTTTGCTTCTGTCACCTATGATCTGATCTTCAGAGTGATTCAGTTTTACATACCTTGGAATTTTGGGAGTATCCAGTACTGCTGTTTCTTGATCAGGCTCATTTAAACCTAACTCTTCTTCCTGATTTACCGGATCAGGCTGACTCTGTTTCACCGGAGAGGATTGAGTTCCTTGAACACTATCTTGGTCATCTTCATCAAATTCATAAAATCTTGAAGGCTTCTCAATTCCTTCATCAACCTTTACATTGGTACTTTCTATCATCTTCCTCAATCTCTTATTGTAACACCGATATGCTTTGCTTTGAGTGGAGTAGCCCAAGAAAATTCCTTCATCACTTCTAGCATCAAACTTTCCTAGATCTTCATCTCTTTTAATATAACACTTGCTACCAAATACCCTGAAATATTTCACAGTAGGAGTGATGCCAAACCAAAGTTCATAGGGGGTCTTACCGGTGTTGTTTCTGATTTGAACTCGATTGAGAGTGTAGACTGCAGTGCTGATAGCTTCTTTCCAAAACATTTGAGGAACATTTGCTTCCAACATCATTGTCCTAGCAGCTTCCTGGATGGTCCGGTTCTTTCTCTCAACTACTCCATTCTGCTGTGGAGTCCTAGGAGCAGACAACTGTCTCCTTATACCCTGTTTCTCACAAAAGTCAATGAATTCACCAGATGTAAATTCACCACCTCTATCAGACCTTAGACACTTTAGTTTCAATCCGGTTTGATTCTCCACCATAGCTTTGAAGATTTTTAACTTCTCAAAAGCTTCTGATTTTTCTTTCAGAAAGGTAACCCACATCATCCGGGAATGATCATCAATTAACAACATGAAATATCTATCACCTTGCAGACTCTTGATTCTTGTCGGACCACATAGATCAGTATGTACTAATTCCAACAATCCGGTAGAAGACTGATCTTTGCTTTTAAAAGAGACTCTGCTTTGTTTGCCTAACTGACATTCTTTACACACACTGTTTGTAGGTTTTATCAACTTTGGAAGATCTCTCACAGCCTGAGTATTGCTTATTTTGATGATGTTATCAAAATTTACATGACACATTCTTCTATGCCATAACCAACTCTGATCAATTTGAACAAACAAACAACTTTTATTTGAACCAACCAGATGAAAGATGTTACCTCTTGTCTGAGTACCGGATGCAATTTCAGTTCCGGAGCTTGTAAAGATTCTGCATTTTCCATTCTTGAACCGGAGATCATAGCCTTTGTCCACTAACTGACCAACACTGAGAAGATTGTGCTTCAATCCTTCAACATATAGTACATTACCTGTTTTGCTCTTACCATCAAAGGAAATAGTTCCCCTACCTCTGATTCTGCCAGCAGAATTGTCACCAAACTTTACCATTCCTCCTTCATATCTTTCCAAATCTAAGAACTTATTCTTGTCACCAGTCATATGGTGAGAGCATCCACTGTCAATAACCCAATCATCCTTTTCTTCCACTTGAGCAGCCAAGGCTTTTTCAACAACTTTGTGATTGACAGATTCAGAGAGCAAGGAATCTTCTTCCTTGATGGCTATAAACACCCACTCATTTCCGGATTTGCTTCCTGGATCTGATTCATCATCTGTTACTCCTTCATTGTCATCTTCTTCATGAACATAATAGCAATTCTTTTGAAACCTTTGTCTGTGAGTATTAGATCTTGCAGATCTCTCCGGACATCTTGAGGCAAGATGACCAATCTTATTGCAGTTAAAACACTTAAAGGGTAGTTTTCCTTCATACTTACCGGATCCTCTTGGCAGTCTCTTTGCAATGAGGGCTTCAAGTTGAGCTGTTTCTGCTTCTTCTTCTTCCATGTCTCTTCTTGCTTGATCATACCATGACATTTTCCTTGATGAGTTTTCACCCGGATCAAATCTCTGTTTGCCTTTCACATAGGCACTGGCTTTAAAAGCAGACTCAGTCTTGGGTGGATCATCTCCAAACTCGGTCATTTCAAATGCAGCTAGTTTGCCAGCCAATTGTTCTCTTGTGACAGTTGTGTGGGCTCTGAATTCATCAATGGCAGCAACTTTGATTTTGTAGGCAGCAGGAAGGGATCTTAGGATTTTGCAGACAATCTCATTTTCATCTAGAGTTCCACCAGCATTTCTGATTCCACATACCAGCTCATTTACTCTTGGCATAAAGGTAGTAATGTTTTCATCATCTCTCATTTTCAATCTTTCAAATTTCCCTTTCAGACTTTGCAACCTTGCACTTTTGACAAACTCATCTCCTTCATACAGAAGTTCCAGTTTAGTTAGGATCTCATATGCAGTTGGTAGGTCAATGACATTCGAGAGATCTGAGTCATTCAATGCGCTTAGAAGAGCTTCCTTGGTCCGCAGATTGTTTTCAGCTTCTGTGGTTTCATCAGGAGTTGTCGGACCACCTTGTGGGGGTATATATGGTTTTGAAATCATAGCCAAGTATGCTTTTCCCATACATTCCAAATGACACTTCATGCGACCTTTCCAGAGAGTGAAGTTGGTTCCATCGAACTTCGGACTATCCTTCTTGTATGACGACATCCTGGATCACCTCAAGCGGTTAAGCTCCTATCAGAGGAACTCAGCTCTGATACCAATTGTTGGATCTAGGGCATACAACTGAGAGGGGGGGGGTGAATCAGTTGTATAGAACTTGTTCTCTTTCAAACACTTAATTCTCTGTTGTTAGTTAGCAGCATATCAAATAATCATTCATGGAAGCACAATACATAAACACAAGAGCAGATAAGCATCAACACATTGAACACCAAGATTTTGACGTGGAAAACCCGGTTAAGGGAAAAACCACGGGGTGATTAACCCAAGAATTATTCTCTGTTAGAAGAATAAGGAAAAATGAATGGCACATGCCAATAAGGGCTCACTGCCCGAGCACACTGCTCACAAAGAGGCCCACTGCCTACAAGGAGACACACTGTCTACAGAGTGATAAAAATCACAGTCTTGAACTGGAGAATGACATCTCTACCATGTCCGGATCAGTTCCAATTAAGCCCAACAATCTCTGCTCTGCCTTTCGCACCTTTCTTCGCTACACCTTACTCATCCCCATACTACTACACTGAAATGAATTCACAAATCATTATTTATACAAGACATCGACTTAGGAACAAGCATCTAAGTCGGCAAACAACCATAGGAGTATCCGCAAGATGAATAACACATCCGGTCGGCTATCACAAGAACATTCGCAGGATGAACAACTCATCCGGTCGGCTAAACAGAGCAATAACTTCATCCGGAAGAATAACTTCAATTCCGGGCTCTACCATCAATGCGGACCAACAACACAACCTAAACATGATTCAAGAACCTTCACAAGTCTGTCTGAATGTCCGGATACATCCGCACTTTCTCTGCTTACTGGGATCTCTTGTCTTCCTCATCCGGAACTTCAAGAACACAGTCTGTCGCCACTGTCATAATGCAGGAGGTACATCCGGACCTCTAAATTACACACAAATCAGGATGAAACATCACAAGGACATATAAAACACTCCTTCCAATCCGCAGATTATGATAATACAATTCCGGACCTCACCGGACCTTTTTGTGATCCTCTGTCACCTCCGGATACTTGCCGGACCCGGTTCTATACCGGCAGCCATAACTCCTTCAGATCTTCATGCGGACCTCTGAAATCTTAACTGTAGCATCTTAAGACTCATATCTACTAACCCTTTAATCCGCATCCTCTGATTCTCATCCTATACAGTATATTTACCTTCTTCTCATCACTGTTCTTCACTGTTCCTGACTGAGGCTAATTTTCTCAATATCCTCAGCACAAAGCTCATCAAATCCTTCTTGTCAATGCAGTGTGAGTATGTTGACATCAATGACAACAATGGCTCACCTCATACTTGCAACACAAGCTAGGATCCCTGCAATCAAGACAACCTTCCACACGAAGATAATAGAGAAGATGCTAAAACAATGGAGCAAGATTCTATACAACTGTCATATGAAATACAATGAGAGAGCCTTGCTTATATAGGCAAGGTGAGAGCTAGAAAGGTGGAGTGGAAAGTGGAGATATTCCTACAACATGTGACAATTAGAGGATGATAACTAATTGCACATATGGAGGATAAGACAACTCACTCCAACACACAACTAGACTCAACTAGAAACACCTAGAAGACTCACTAAGTCAACTTAACATGTGTGAATTATGTGTGATGTGTGAATATTATTTAACTAGTAAATAGTTAAATAATGTAAATTATCCACACAAGGGTAAACCAATTAGGTGATAACCCTGTTCACACCAACACCCCCCCTTAAGTGTAACTTAGGGAGTAGTTGATTAAAACAAAGATGCAATCATGAATGGGTCCCAGCTACTAGGCCATGTTAGGTACCCATTACAACAAATCTCAAGTGGAGAAAAGAAGAAAACCTCATGGGACAAAACTCCTCTCCAAAAGTGAGAATGCAAAAAATAAATGAAAGTTGTGATGGAAGGAGGACTCAAGACCCCCCAAGGACTACATCCAACACATATGTACAATCAATTAACCCCCATAGGAGAGAAATTGTGAGACTATAGGTCCCTCCCACAATGAAGTAGCTCCTATGCCGATGGTGAATGCCTGAAGAAGAATGCTGAAGAGAATCCAAAGCCTACAAACAACATTCTTCCCCTTAGGAAGAAACAAGTCCAAAGGCTGATGTCGAAGAAACTCCATCTCAAGGTATGAGGGAAAAAGCCTCATGATGTATGCTATCTCTGAAAACTGCTCAAGTGTCCATATGTCACAACCAAAATATGTTACATAATCAGGTGTTGCATGCCTAATCAAAGAAGGTGACAATCCAGGACAAGATGAAAACTCAAGATAATCAATCTCCAAAGACAAAAAATCCTCTAAATGATACTCAAGGTGTTCCAACTTAGTACCAAACTATGACAAGTGAAGAGGAGAAGATGGTGATGTCTCATCCGAAGTAGAACTATCAACTCCTTCAAAGAGGAGATGAATGTCATCAATGATGTCCTCCAAGTCATCAAGATAGGACTTACGAAACAAGTCTGAAATATTTGTCAAGTACTCATCCCACAAACCTATATCTAGAAGACAAACAATACCCTGCTCAACTGAAGTAGATGAAGCTATGTCAATGCCAATAAGTAGGAGAAGGAGGAAGCTCAAAACTAGTCTCAAGAACCGAAGAAGATGCAAGAACACCAAGGTTCAAGTGACCAAACTTCTCCTTACAAACTTGATTCACACTTGATGCATGAGTGTGAATAGCCATCAATGGATCTACATCATCATCAAAAACAATATGGGAGAAAGTATACAGGTGAGATGCATGATTAGCCATCCCAACAACAATGATATCTTTGCTCTCCAAGTCCCAAATGATCATAGAATCTAGAGTGAACTCAACTATCTTCCCTACACCACAATGAGTAATCTGGTAGATGAAAAGAAGATTGGATGTCAAGGAAGGTACACACAACACATTATTGAATGTGCACTCACCAACATCAATAGTTCCTTTACTAGTTGCATGCATGTATGTATTTTTATCCATCAAGATAGGTGGCAAAGTACATGACTGAAATGAAGAGAACATCTCTTGTGAAGATGCCATATGATGAGAAGCTCCCAAATAAAGAAGCCATCTCTTTGACTATAGACTTGTTGAAGAAAAGATGATGCAGGAGCATCCCTGGTTCAAGAGTAATCTTGCATCAACCAAAAACATTTACATTTCAATCTATTTGCATTTCAATTCTTTCATTTTCCAGTTCAGTTCAGGCAATTCAGTCAGAAGCAGTTTCAGCTTGTGGTCCAGTTTTGGCAATTCACATCTTGTGGATCTAGACTTAGCATCTACATTCACTCAGATTTGGATCAGTTACCAGAAAGATGTCGCTATCAGAAGTTGACTATTTTCCCAAAGCAAAGCATTCTAATAGTTCCTGGTAATCAGTTGAAGGAGAAGGCTTGCGGATCATTCCTTGACTTGCAGATCTCAATGACACATCATTCAATGACCTTTAGTTCATGGCTAACCTTCCCCAAGGGTCTGTACGTTGTTCCATTCATTTGAGGAAGTGTTCTATGCATTTAGGTCTGACCTATTTGTGAACATGCTATAGATCTTCATTGGAGTTTGTGACCTTCCTTGGCCGATGCAGAAGAATATATTGGTCTGGAAATGATATATATTGATGTAATAGATTCTTAGGAAAGTAGTTAGCAATTGATTCATAATCCTTAGTCTAGATTTTGTGCGAAGGGAGCTTCAAAGCTTTATCTTGCACATGTATGTAATCAGGCCTTGAGCCTAGTTGTAAGCTTGCATGTTGCTAGCCAGATTGCATTTGTATTCTATGATATACTGAATGACTGAATTTGAATTTGTTCCATTTCTTTGAGTTGTTTCCATTGTGTTTACTCTTGCTGCATGGTCCAGACAGTTCATTCTGTGAACCCTCCTACCATGACTACACCAAGTGGTATTAGAGCGAAAGTTTGATTCTTTGGAGCAAATTAGTGAAGGGGATTCTATAAGATCTTGTTGTAAGTAGATCATCGATCTGAGGTAGGTTACTTGTGTACAACTGATCACCGATTGAGAGGCAGTTGTCACCTTGTAGCCTGATTGTTGAACCTGAGTCAGATTGCACTTGATCCTAGGAAGATGCCGCCGCAGAGAGTTCCTCCTATTGGTACAATGGCTAATAGAATGAATGAGATGATGGAATTGATGAGAACAATGAGAATTCATTTGGATACTGTTGAAGAAGATAGGTAAAGAGGATTGACACCAAGACCTAATCTTGAAAGTGGTGATGAAGAAGATTTTCAATCTACTGAACAAACTGGTGAAACCCCAGAAGATAAAGAAGAAGAAGAATTAGATCAGATAAAGATGTTGCAAGCTATTTCAAAGATTGGAAAGAGACCTAGAGTTGATGTGCCAAACTATACTGGTAATTTGAATCCTAAAGAATTGATTGACTCGATAAATGACATGGAAGAATACTTTGAATATGAGGAGATTGAGGATCCAGAGAAGGTGAAATTTGTAAAGACGAAATTGAAAGGACATGCTTCTATATGGTGGAAAGAAGTTTAGTTAGAAAGAAACAAAAGAGGAAAATAAAATATTACAAAGTGGGGCCGGATGGTGACAAAGTTGAAGAATCAGTTTATACTTGCTGACTATGAGTTGGAATTATTGATAAGATTGCAGAACCTAAGATAGAAGGGGAAATCTGTGAAGGAGTACACTAAAGAATTTCATAAAATGATCATAAGGATAGGACATAGTGAATCAAACAAGGAGAAAGTGGAAAGATACATCAATGGACTGAGATTGAACATTCAAGAAGAATTATGTTTAGTAAGGATGACATCTTTGGAAGAAGCATATCAGTTTTCCCTAAAAGTTGAAGAGAAGCTGAACAAGAGACATGATCAGAGACAAAGAGGCAGAGGAGGTAAATTTTAGAGAGGAAGAATGTTTTCCCAATATGATAGATCATTTGTGGAACATAACAAGTTTGACAACCCATTTAAGAAGGATGACAGAGATAACAATGCTTACCAAAGAGATGACAAAAATTTTTACCAGAGAGGAAACCCTAGTGCATACCAGAATGAAGGATACATAAGAGAAGGAAGAGGATTTGATAAGAAGACATTCAGAGGTACTTGTTTCAAGTGTGGAGGTGAAGGACATAGAGCATTTGAGTGTAATCAGGGTAGTACAAGCAAGAGGACAGAAAACAGTCGAAGAGCAGCCTATGTTGAAGAAGAACCTGTTGAATCACCCAGTTCTGTCGGTAAACCTAAGAAAGGAGAATCATTAGTGATGAGGAGAGCACTATTTCAAACAAAAACAAATGAGGTACCATCAGAGAGGAAAAGTTTATTCAAAACTAGATGCAAATCTAGAGGTAAGTGTTGTAAAGTTGTAATTGATAGTGGTAGTTCTGATAACCTAGTTTCAGAGGAGATGGTGACCAAGCTAAAGTTGGAAAGATTGAAACACCCTAAGCCCTATCAGATATCATGGATTTAGGATGATCATAAGGTACTGGTGAGTGAACATTTTTTGGTGAAATTTCATATTGGATCTTATCATGATGAAGTCTTGTGTGATATTGTGCCTATGGATGTTTGTCATATCTTGTTGGGTAGACCTTGGCAATATGATAGAAAAGCTATACATGATGGGAGAAAGAATACATACACTATAACAAAAAATGGGAAAAGAATTATTTTGATTCCTTTGGAGGATGATCCTAACGATGTGGTATGTGGGAATGCTAGAATCTGTTTGGTAGATGGAAGGAAATTTTTGGATGGTTTGAAATAGGAAAGTATGTGTTATGCCTTGATTCCTAAAACGTATGAAGTATTGAAGAAAGAAACTGAACTGGAGGAGATAAGGGAGTTGCTGACAGAGTATGAAGACATCATATTAGATAATGTACCTGAAGGGTTACCAGTTATAAGGAGTATCAGTCATCACATGGACCTTATACTAGGAGCAAGTTTGCCTAACAAAGTAGCACACCAGATGACACTAGTAGAGAATGAAGAATTGCATAGACAGATACAAGAGTTATTGAGAAAAGGATTGATCAGAGAAAGCTTGAGTCCTTGTGCAGTACCTGTAATTTTGACACCGAAGAAGGATGGAGAATGTAGAATGTGTACTGATTCTAGAGCAATAAACAAGATCATAGTTAAGTATAGATTTCCTTTACCTAGGATGAATGATATCATGGATTGTTTGAGTGGAGAAAAATATTTCAAAAAGATAGACTTGAAGAGTGGATACCATCAGATCAGAATCAGAGAGGGAGATGAATGCAAGACTACTTTCAAGACAAATGAAGGACTATACGAGTGGTTAGTGATGCCTTTTGGATTGACAAATGTACTGAGTACTTTCATGAGGTTGATGAATGAAGTTCTAAAGAAATTCTTGGGTAAGTTTATGATTGTGTACTTGGATGATATTCTGATTTTCAATAAGATAAAAGAAGAACATTTGTGGCATATCAGACAAGTTTTACAAAGACTGAGAGAAGAGAAATTGTTGATAAACATCAAGAAGTGTAGTTTCATGAAGGAAGAGTTGGTATATTTGGGATTTGTGATTTCTACGGAAGGATTGAAGATGGACCCTGATAAAGTGAGAGCAATTATTGAGTGGCCTACACCAGAGAGCATTGGAGAGGTTAGATCATTTCATGGATTGGCTAGTTTCTACCAGAAGTTCATTAGAAATTTTAGTTTAGTTTGTAACCATATGACATAGACAATGAGAGGTGATAGAAAAGATTTTAGGTGGACATCTAGAGTAGATAAAAGTTTTGAACTATTGAAGCAGAAAGTGATAGAGCAACCTGTTTTGGCATTACCAGATTTCAATAAGGTATTTCAGGTTGATTGTGATACAAGTGGAAATGTAATTGGAGCAGTATTAAGTCAACAAGGTAGACATGTACCATATTTCAATGAGAAGTTGAATGATGCAAGGAGGATATTCAGTTTATGATCAAGAGTTCTATGCCATAATTCAAGCCTTGAAGAAGTGGAGACATTACTTTTTTCCTAAGGAGTTTGTGTTGTATATAGATCATCAAGCTTTGCAATATTTGAATAGTCAAGGTAATTTGAATTAGAAACATATGAGATGGGTAGAGTTCATGCAGATTTATACTTTTTTATTGAAACATAGGAGTGGAAAATCAAACAAAGTTGTTGATGCCTTGAGTAGAAGAAGAAACTTGTTGACAGAGATGAGAGTTGAAGTGTTGGGTTTTGATGAATTCAAGAATATGTATGAGGGAGACACTAATTTTCTAGAACCTTAGAAAGCATGTAAGGAACCTGTTGTGACAGATAGAAGTAAGTGGTTGGACTATTTCATTCAAGAAGATATGTTATTCAAAGGAAGTCAGTTGTGCATACCTAGAAGTTCAATGAGAGATAATCTAATCAAAGATAAACATAGTGGTGGCTTAGCTGGACATTTTGTCATTGATAAGACAGTGGCTTTGGTGAGTGAAAATTACTTTTGGCCTTAGATACATAAGGATGTTCAAAGATTTGTGTAGAGTTGTAGATTTTGTCAAGTTGCAAAAGGGAATAGTTAGAATACTGGATTGTATAAACCTTTGACACTACTGAAGAGACCTTGGGAAGACATAAGCATGGATTTTGTATTAGGATTACCTTAGACACAAAGAGGACATGATTCAATATTTGTAGTGGTTGACAGATTTTCAAAGATGGCTCATTTCATACCTTGTAAGAAGACAACTAATACGGTGCATGTAGCTGACCTATTTTTCAAAGAGATTGTGAGATTGCATGGATTACCTAAGAGTATAGTTTCAGACAAAGATACAAAGTTTGTTGGATATTTTTGGAAGACACTTTGGAAGAAGATGAAGATAGATTTAAAGTTTAGTTCTACTTTTCATCCACAGGCAGATGTACAAATAGAGGTAGTGAATAGGAGTTTGGGAAACTTGTTGAGATGTTTGGTTGGAGAAAAAGCTAGAAGTTGGGATTTGATTCTTTGACAAGCAGAGTTTGCATACAATAATTCAGTAAATAGGAGTACCAAAAGAACACCTTTTGAGATTGTTATTGAAGTGAATCCTAGAGGAATTGGAAAATTGAGAGATATCAGTATAGAAGAAAAGAGGAGTGCAGAAGCAGAAGAATTTGTAGACCATATGAAGATAGTGTATAATTAGGTGAAGAAGCATTTGGAGGATATGAATAGTAAGTATAAAGAGAAGGTTGATGAGAAGAGAAGACATAAGGAATTTGAAGTTGGAGATGAAGTAATGGTGTACTTGAGAAAATAAAGATTTCAAGTTGGGACATTTAACAAGTTGAAGATGAAGAAGTTTGGACCTTGTAGGGTACTCAGGAAATTTGATTCAGGAAATGCATATGAAGTAGAGCTACCAGAGACACTGGGTATTTCACCTATTTTCAATATTGCAGACCTATATCAGTATCATGAAGCAAAGTTCAGTGACAGCATGGAAGAAGACTTGACGAAGCAGTTACCACAACAAGCACCGAAACAGATTGAAGACAATTTGGATAGTAGAGTTGGACACAGTACTCGAGGAAGACAATACAAAGAATATCTTGTGAAGTGGAAAGGTAGACTAGAAGAAGATTCATCATGGATTTCTCAAGTTGAGGTGGACCATCTTGGTTCTCCCCTAGCCCCAACAAAGTGAGGGACTCACTTTTTCAATAACCTTGGGTGTCTAATGCAAGAGCATCCCTGGTTCAAGAGTAATCTTGCATCAACCAAAAACATTTGCATTTCAGTTTGTTTGCATTTCAGTTCTTTAATTTTCCAGTTCAGTTTAGGTAGTTCAGTCAAAAGAAGTTTCAGCTTGTGGTCTAGTTTTGGAAATTCACATCTTATGGATCTAGACTTAGCATCTACATTCATTCACCTACATCATATCAAGAATTCAGAGCATTTGGATTAGTTACCAGAAAGATATCTCTATTAGAAGTTGACTATTTTCCTAGAGTAGAGCATTCTAATAGTTCTTGGTAATTAGCTGAAGGAGGAGGCTTGCAGATCATTCCTTAACTTATGGATCTCAATGACACATCATTCAACAATCTTTGGTTCATGGCCGACCTTTCCCAAGGGTCCGCACATTGTTCCATTCATTTGAGGAAGTGTTCTATGCATTTAGGTCTGACCTATCTGTGAACACGCTAATGTAATAGATCCTTAGGAAAGCAGTTAGCAATTGATTCATAATCCTTGGTCTAGATTTTGTGTGAAGGGAGCTTTAAAGCTTTATCTTGCACATGTATGTAATTAGTCCTTGAGCCCAGTTGTAAGCCCACATGTTACCAACCAGATTGTATTTGAATTCTATGATATATCAAATGATTGAATCTACATTTGTTCCATTTCTTTGAGTTGTTTCCATTGTGTTTACTCTTGTTGTATGGTCCAGATAGTTCATTCTATGAACCCTCCTACCATGACTACACCAAAAGAGTACCTGTCATTTTCCTTTGTATGACCCATTAGCAATGCCTGTTGTTCCTGTAGATGTAGATGATGATGGTGGAGAAGAAGAAGACTTGGGTAAAACTATTGTTGATGAAGAATACTCAATGTTATGTTTTTGAAGAAGTTGTGACATCTAATCAATTTTTTTTTCATAACATTTAGTCTCATCATGACCCAATTTATTACAATAAGAACACTTTGGCTTCTTCTTCTTATGGAACTCCTCTTTTGAAGAAGAGTTAGGGGTTTTCTTTTATTCTTTCTCTTGCTCATTAGACTTTGAATCCTTCTGTTTCTTTCCCTTATTATGTGAAGCCTTAGGATCTTTTGTGCTTTGTGTTGCAACTAGAGCCTATTTTCTAGGAGACTTCAATATTCCCATGTGTAGTAGCTTGGCTTGTTCTCTAGTGAGTTGTACAACAAACTCCTCAAGCGAAGGCATAGTAAACTTACTACCAAAGGCATCCATTGTAGCATACAAAGTAGACACATAAACTGAATATGTAGGACCCAATTTTGCAAGAATAGATAGAATCAATTGTTCTTCTTCTTTCTCAAGACCACACTATTTGAGTTGCAACCTGAGAGACTTAATCTTGGTGAAGAAATCTTCAATTGATCAAAATCTTGAGGATTAAGCGCAATTAGCTCATTCTCCAATTTGAACCTTCTTATTTTATCTTACTTTCCAAAGAGATTGTCTAGTGTTGTCCATATCTCATTTGGTGTTGTACAAGACTCAACATGAAATCTAAGATCTAGAGAAATAACAAGACAAAGTGTGCCATAAGCCTCATCTCTTCTATATAACCATTTTCTTCTGTCAGTGGCACCTGTGGGTTCAGGGTCTATACCTAAAGTTATTCTATGTAACTTTTGTTTATACAATACAAATTCCATGTTTTTCTTCCATTCAAGATAATTATATGGAGTTAAAATTGGAATTTGAGGCACATCCATAATGAAAAAGAAAGACAACAAGACAAAAACACCCCTTTACTATGTAAGAGAGCCCCCCCAAATTTGTTGTGGCATTTTATACTTAGTACAATTTACAATTGTCCTCAAGGGACCAAAAATGGGAAAACAACAAAATCTCTTGAAAAAGAGATCCGAGTGAGATTACAGTCTCTCACAATGATGTATTACAACAAACAAATCCTCTAAAAACAAATTTCACCTCCTCAAGTTTCAAAATGTCCAAGTTATCACTCAAATGCCAAAAAACTGACAAATGAAATAAAAAACACCTGGAGAAAAATCTGAGAAAAATGCATGGATGTCTTTGTAGAGCTCCTAAATACCTTTTCAATACTTCTTGAATTGTGAAAATTGGAGATCGTGGCAAAAAGTTATGAGCTCGAGAGCCAAAAAGAGAGATCTATATTGAACTTGCAAAAAATGCTATCAAATAGAAAAATCTATGAAAATGACTAATACCACTGCAAAAAGCTCTCTGTCATCTTTTTTTTGATATCTCGTTTGCCTAATTTTGACACCGTGGGCAAAAGTTGTGCAAAAAGCAAAAAAAGCCCTATTTTAGGACTTTGAGGGGAAAAATAGACCCCCTGGCAGAATATTCTCCCTTTCTAGCTAGAATATGCTCCAGTTGACGAAAAACCGCTGGTGAGAGAAAAAAATGCCTGTCTCAGGAAAAAAACACCTGTATGGAGTACAAAAACCACTCTGCTCAAGGCGAAAATTGCCAAACTTGTATGCACTGATATTTTAAACCACTAGAAACTACTGGTCGTGGGTAACAAAATCCCTGCCGATGAAAAACAACTAACAATAAACCTTATGTGGTTAATGTGGAATGTGAAGACCACTAGGAAAAAAACCTTTGAATATTTAGATCCATCGGAGGTTGTTGGTCGACTGTGAGATTTGAAATAATCGATGTCTGAGATATGAATTGCTGGATGAAACAATCACTGATGGAGGAATGATGCTGAATGGTTGACTGTCGAAGGTAGATAGAAGAACGCCAAATGTAGTGACCACTGGGTATTAAGGAAAGCTGCCTAAAATCTTTGAAAACCTGTAGATCTATATGGTTGACAGTTGTTGATGAAGGTCAACGATAAAGACACTGATTTGTGGTCACCAAGGAACATAGGATCGACCACTAAAGTTTGGTGGACTGCTAGTTTTAAAACTTGTGAATGGAAAATAAAAAGGCTGAAGCCATGATGGTAGTGTTGACCTATTTTTACTCTAGTAGGAGTCAAAATAATTCAAGAAGGACCAGTCAGTATGCATATCCCCATGAAAGCCATATTTGTGATCCTGAGGTCTTAACCCAAATTTCAAAATCCGAAGCTTGCCTGAAGAGGCTTACCATGTGAAAGAGCTTGGAAAAATAGGCAGGTTTGTTTTTTACATCACCCTAAAATTCGCTAAGATGAGGAAGTTATGGAGGGTCATCACATTTGAATATCGGGTCATCTTCTTTCCATAGGGTCATATTTCATATGCCGGATCATATTCCATACATCGGGTGATATTCCCAAATATCACCCTACATTTGAAATGTCACCTGATATATGAAACATCATCCTCCTTGCGAAATATCTCCCGATGGCCAATATGATGGTGATGTCATCATCCCTTTATGCTTCATGTTGATATATTTCCAACTATTCCCCCCGTCTGATAACATGATGATGACATCAGGGTAACTGCAGTGATAGACCAAGTCATATGCTACTAACGTCATCCAGATCCATTATGGGGGAAGATCATCTTTCTCGCGAGGGACATCATATTTCTACCAACCGGATATTTCACATCAGGCTGATTCCTGAACATCAAGATGATATTTCTGAATATCAGGTACCTTACAAATATCGCTCTTGCTTCCAAATATCACCCTACTCTAATGTGTTGATGACGTCACCTAGATATGAAGAGGTATATTGTATGAACATGATCAGGAGGATCTTTCCTCCCTGACATCCTACTGATGTCATCTTGATTTTTAACATCGGGGTGATATTTTATATCATGCTTCTTCCGTCAGGAGGATATTTCGCATCAGGAGGATATTTCGCAGGTCTTGAAGATGATGATGAGACTTATGATGATGCCATCAGGAGCAAAAGCACTGACATTATGTATGCTCACGACCTAGCTTATAAAGTGATGAAGGGGTCTCCTCCGGGTGCATGTGGGATAATCATGTCCCACAGAAATTTGAAAATATCATGATGATGACATTTTGGCAGGAATTCTTCAGGAGGTTTTTTTGGAGTTGGATCTGCATGTCGGTTGGGTGGACTTTTTGGCAGCAACTTTCTTAAGTTGGTGCAGATATTTTTTGCATTTATTGCTGCATGGGAGGGCACAGCTCGCATTGATGGCCCAAAATATCCCGCCACCGCTTCATCTTCAGTCTTTTCTCCGCCACCTGGTTGTCGAGAACTATTAGAAGCAACTGCTTGCTTTCAATGCTAGGTTATCCTCTGCCATTTCTGAGGATCAGATCGATGATGCAGCTGCTCACATGAATGACCCAAAAATATCTTCCATCTGCCCCTGTTACAGATCTTTTCGCGCCATTACTCCTGGCAAGTGGATGTCCTTTCAAGGATATTTCTGATTACAACTCCCTGAGCGGATTTTGTAACTGACCTAGGCTAGTTTTGAATGCTATATAAGCTGAGGCTTATGATGTAAAAAGGGTTGGAAATTTTTTGGAAACATTCTGTTCTCCCTATTTCCAAACAGAACTTTTCATACTGTAACCTTGCCTTTCTTTAGATATATGAAAGCTATCATGCGTTTTGCTGATTTTTCTATCTCTATGTAAATCTACATATGGTTGTCTGTGAATATTTCTTGTTCCTCTCAATCATTTTACTCCTTACCTCTGTTAGAATCATCTATTCTATGTATATTTGCTTGCTGTATCTGATTATATTATGCATGCTTCATCTTTGCAAAGGTTCTTTAGAACTGTCTGGTGCATCACCCCTTCATGTTTTTTTAAGTATTGTTGCTTTATCTTTCATTTTAGCACATCTCTTCCCCTTTTCACCCCAAAATTCAGTAGTTTTATGTGATAACTAGACAAGGAAGCTGGCCTTCTCTGGAGGTTTGATCTCATTTAGCAAAGTCCCACACTTAGAGATCAATCCCATTGTGTCATTGGAATGCTTAGAATCCCATTCAAGCAGGGTGCAATTTTATGTGACAACAGTTTCTAGCATGCCCGGTGGGACTCGACAAACTCTTATTACTGTTTTGATGTGCAACCGGTGATTTTTTGACCTATAAGAGGTTAAAAATTGCATATCTGGCGACTCATACTGAGGATCAGGCAAACCAATTCTGCTGATATACTTTTATGAAAAGGATACAAACTAGGAGTTCAAGTTCCAGCTCCTTTGATTATCTATAGCTTTCTCCACCTAGGAGGCAGAGTAGAACTATAGTAAGAACTCCCTATTCTAAAAGGACATTGTCAACTCCACCAAATTTCAGACCAATTGCCTCTGTAGTCCTTGTAGCAACTCAAGCAAACCCACCTCTAGCTACTCAGATGGCAAGAAATCAGCCATTTGTGGCTTTTGATGGGAGAAGCCCTTTGAACTTAGTAGTACATGATGCCATACCTATGGCAGCCTTAAAGAGCTTGCCCTATTTCACAGGGGAGACCTAAACTACACCTATTGAACACATAAGAGATGTGGCTTCTCTATGTGGAGTACATCATGTAACATAAGAAAATGTGGCCATCAGATTACTAGCTGCCTCATTCAAAGGAAAGGCATTACAATGGTTCAGAAGTCTACCAGTACAGACTATAGGGACCTAGGATGAACTAGGAGACAAGCTGAATAAGTAGTTCCAGGATAAATCAGATAATCTGTCATTGGTGGAACAGATGACCACCATAAAGAGAGCTCCTTAGGAACCAATGATGGACTTCAACTTCAGATTTTAGAAGACATGGGATAGAATCCCTGCCATGGTAAGACCTCTAGCTGAGTATGCATTCTTATATTTCTTAAAAGCTTTAAATAGTGATATTTCAGTGATGATACAATCACTAGGAGGTGTAAGCCTACCTGATGCCTATGAAATTGCCATTAGAGCATAGAATAGTCTAATTCAGGCTGGAAAAATAGCACCTAGGCCCCCTATGCCTATTTTTCTTGAGATCTAGGCTTCTATGCCTTTACCCACCCCATATTTTGTCCCTACACCTATTGTGGCAGCATTACCAAGTACCTCTACTTCTGAGCCTGCTACCTCTAGTTCATCTCAAGAGCTAAAGGAGATAAAAAGTAGCCAACAAAAAATAGAAAATCTTCTGCAGACTTTTGGTGATCTAGTAAACATCAAGAAGTAGCAGTCTCAAGGTAGGCAGCCTTATCAACAATAATATCAGGGGTAGGGTCAACCTTACAAGGCCAATAGGCCATCTTATCAGAACAACTACCAAGGTGCCAGGCAAAATATGAACCAAAGGCCTTTTCAGCCTTACAATCCAGCACCTGTTAATACAGCAAGGGACCTTGTCCCTGTCTAGAATAACATTGCAACTAATTATGACTGGTGTGTCCCATGCCATATGCCACACAATCAGGCAGCTTGTTCAAGTGGAGTCCTAAATCAAGCTCTGATGGCACAAAATGTGGCAGTTACATAGCCATACACACAAAATGATGGAGCTGCACAACAACAAGAGCAACCTCAGAATGATTCTGCTTTCATGAATTGGTAGGAAGGAGAATTCTATGGGGTAAACAGTGATAGTAGTTCAGTTGCTGCCAATACAAGGCCTAAGAAGAGGGGTTATGAGGTTGAGCCAGCAGCAAGCAAAGGTAGAGAACATACTGATGCTTCCACATCCCGCATTCCTCGCATCTTGCAAAGAGGTACACCAACAACAACAAGGGAGATACCTCATTTGCAGGCTGATACTGCTACTACAAAGTCAAGTCAGAAGGTAGGTGCCTCTCCACCTTTCAATATTATTGAAAACATGAAAAAGATGAGTGTAACCATGTCTATGTGGGATTCTTTAGAGATCCCTGGCCAAAAGAAGATGTTGCAGTCTGCCTTGTCTGATTTGAAGGTACCCAATGATACCACTGTTGACCCTGATAGGACTGTCCTTGCTAATTCATCCCAAGATGATATCAAGCAGCCTAACCAAGGTGCTAAACCTCTTCCCTTTTATGTATCACTGATAATTGGGGACAAACTGGTGCACAATTGCATGGTGGATAGTGGAGCAAGCAGTTCTATCATGCCTAAGCAGATTGGAGATCAGTTAGGGCTTAAGTACCAGCCACTTGAGAAAGGTGTACTCCAATTGGATGGAACATCTATTAATACTGTGGGTATCATAAGAGACCTAGGTCTCACCCTACATGCCTACTCCAATGTCTCTATTTCACAGGAGGTGTTCATAATAGATTTGCCTCCTCATTTTGCCATGTGCTTATCAAGGGAATTTATAGCCAAAATAGGAGGATATTTGTCTTCTGACTGGTCCCACATGTTTTTTAGGACCAGATATGGCACTAAAGTGACCTTGAAATCTAAGTTACTTTCAGACTATCACATAGAACCTTACACACCCAGTGTTGTTAATGCAAATTGCATTATCTCTGATGACCCTAAACTAGTTGCTACTCAGGAACTACAAGCTAAGAGCATACCAGAGGTACTCTTGAAGGAGTGGGCCTCTGAAAATGTGGTAGAAGATCCTGAGGGACATATCCAAGAAGTTGGCATGGGAGTGTACATATTGCATGAGCATGAAATAGCAATTCCAAGTCTTCTGAAGAAAGCAGAGCAGCAGGTAGAGCATCATGATGAGGTATGGAAAATGTACTTTGATGGCTCTAGGGGTAGAAATGGATCTGGTGGTGGTGCAATGCTTGTGTCACCACAAGGTGAAAATTATTATGCTACTTTTTATTTTGCCTTTTCTTGTACTAACAACACTGCTGAGTATGAAGGATTGATCCAAGGTCTGCAGTGGGCAAGAAGGAGGAAGATTGGCTATTTACAAGTGTTTGGAGATAGTGAGCTCATTGTGAATTAGGTGAGGGGATTGCACCTTACAAAAAGTGATGCCCTGAAGTGCTACAAACACAGGGTATGGAATTTGATTGAAGAGTTTGATGCTTTCAATCTGATCTCCATTCCAAGGAGTCAGAACTATCATGCTGACAGATTAGCTTCAATTGGGGCTCAATTTGACATCCCCAGTGATATTCAAAGGGAGAGGGTTCAACCTCATGTAAAGATAATTTCTAGGCCCTCTATCCCTGATCATAATATTCACTAGCAAGTTTTTGATAGTGATGAGTAGATCCTGAGATTCCTATTAGAGGAAGATGAGCTTTCCATGATGAATCAGGATAAACTCAAACATCAATATGACAATGATCAAATCATTCAGCTGAGAACAAATAAGCTGCCCAAGGGATTGGTCACCTTGGAATCTATTTTTGGCACTGATGACCAAAAGAAGAAGACAAAAACTACTATGCAGGTAAAGGAGGAGCATTATGAAGATTTAGAAGTTTTTAAGGGTAGACTCCTTAAAATTGGTAAAATCTACTCAGCCAAAGACAAAAGAGCTTTCATTGCTCTTTGTAAAGAATTTGAAAAGGTGTATGCTTGGGACTATGCAGACTTAAAGGGATTTGATCCTCATATTGCCCAACACCCCATAGAGTTAGAGCCAGGTATAAAACCTGTGAAGCAGAAACAAAGACCTCTGAATCCAAAGCTAGAACCCTTGATGATCAAAGAACTAACCAAGCTGATTGAGGGGAAGATCATCTTTCCAATCAAGCACACTTCTTGGGTTTCTAACCTTTTGCCTGTGAGGAAGAAAAATGGGGAGGTCAGGCTATGTGTTGACTTTAGAGACCTCAACAGAGCCTCCCTAAAAGACCACTACCCATTGCCTTCAATGGAGTAAATTCTGCAGGTGGTGGCTGGCTCAGAAAGGTTTTCTTTGCTTGATGGATTTTCTGGTTATAACCAAGTGCTAGTCAAGGAAGAAGACCAATTCAAGACCGCTTTCACAACCAAGTGGGGTACTATGGCCTACAAGAGGATGCCTTTTGGCCTCTCAAATGCTGGCTCTACTTTTCAAAGAGCCATGGACATGGCCTTTAAGGGTCTGATGTATAGTGCTGGTATGCCTGGATGATATAACAGTTTTCTTTAAAAATGCATCTGAGCATTTATCCCACCTAAGGCTAGTCTTTGAAAGATGTAGAGAGTTTGGAATATCCCTCAATCCAAAGAAATGCATTTTTGCTGTACATGAGGGCAAGTTGTTGGGGCATATTGTGTCAAAAGAGGCTATTACCATTGATAAAGAGAGAATACAATCCATTTTGCAGTTGCCCTTACCTAGTCATAAGAAGGGACTGCAACACTTCATTGGCAGAATTAACTTTCTGAGAAGGTTCATACTTGATATTGCAAATCTCTTAAAACCCTTGACGTCTATGTTGAAAAAGAACATAACTTTTAGTTGGACGTCAGAGGCCAGACTTAGCTTCCAGTCCATAAAGGAGGCATTAGCAACTGCACCAACCCTGATCAATCCTGATTTCTCTAAGGATTTTATCATGTATGCTTATGGCGACCTGGCTACCATTTCCGCTATTTTGGTCCAGCAGCAGAGTAAGGGTTTTGAACAACCAATCGCCTTCTTCAGCCAAGGGTTGGAGGAGTATGAGTAGAAGTATAGCTTCATTGAAAAGCATGTTCTGGCAGTAGTCAGGAGCCTAAAAAAGTTTAGGCATCTTGTTTCAAATAACAAGATACACCTGATGGTGGCTCATCCTAGTGTGAAGGAGTTCCTGCTGAGTAAGGATGTTAATGAGAAAAGGGCTGGTTGGATCACCAAGGTCATGGAATATGATGTGGAGATCAAGATAACCAAGCTGGTCAGAGGCAGAGGACTCAGTGAGTAGCTTGTCACTAGTTCTAAGGATGAGGTAGAAGAAGAAGAAGAGGTGCTCCTGATCATAGAGGAGGAGCATCAAGATGATACAGTAGCAGTAGGTACTAGTTGGGTTAATGATATGACCCAATTTTTGCAAACTGGTAGATGTCCTGTAGGCTTAGATAAAGCTAATAGGAGATACTTCAGGTTACAATCCATTCCATATGTTTTAATAGAAGGCATCCTTTTCAGAAAGGACTTTAATGGTGTATTGCTTAGATGCATTGATACTGATCAAACTGACAGGGTGCTACATGAATTCCATGATGGAATAGCAGGGGGTCATTTTTCCCCAAGGACTACTACTTGGAAAGTAATGAGAGCTGGCTATTATTGGCCTAGCTTATTTAAGGATGCCCATGCATGGGCTAGAAAGTGTGTTAAGTGTGCCCTTTTTGTAGGAAAAGAGAGGCTGCCAGCTTTGCCTCTACACCCAAGCTAGGTAGAGCAGCCCTTTATGAGGTGGGGCATTGATTTTATTGGACCTATCAACCCACCATCAAGTGCAAGCCACAGATGGATACTCACAGCCACAGACTACTTCACAAGATGGACTGAAGCAGTGCCTTTGAAAGAATCTAATGAGAGTGTTGCTTTGAATTTTTATTGTGATTTGGTCTCCAGATTTGGAGTGCCTAAATCAATCATCTCTGATAATGCTCTAGCTTTTGTTGGCCTAAGAATAACTGACTGGGCTATCAAGAATGGGATTTATTTGAATACTTCATCAAATTATTACCCACAAGGTAATGGTTTGGCTGAATCCACAAACAAAAATCTCATCAAGATTATTAAGAGGGCAATGGAGAATAATCAAAGGACCTGGCACATTGATTTGAAGTTTGCTCTGTGGGCTGATAGGATAACTCCTAAGAGGTCTATTGGGAACTCCCCTTATTTGCTAGTGTATGGAAAGGAGGCAAGGTTGCCTATGTCTATGGAACTGCCAGCATTAGACATTATGCATCACCTAGAAATGCTTGAAGCAGAAAGCCCCATGGCTATAAGATATGCTCAGCTTATGGCGCTGGAGGAAAGAAGAAATAAAGCTATGGCAGCCATGGAACATCATCAGCTGCAAACAAAGAAAAATTTTGACAAGAAGGCCACCCCCAAATATTTTAGAGTGGGTGATATGGTGCTTAAATGGGATGAGCTTAGGAATAGACCAGGGAAGCATTCCAAATTTGATAGCATGTGGAGTGGCCCCTTTCTCATCACTGAATGCATGGAGCACAATGCATTTCAGTTGTCCAATATGAATGGAGAAAATCTGCATATCCCAGTTAATGGGATACATTTGAAAAGATGTTTTGAGGTATGAGCACCCTGTAAATTAGTAGATTAGACTTCTTGTTTTCAATAAGTGTTGTTGCACAGTAGTTTAGATTCCTTTACTTCCCTAAGTGCTTCTACACAGGCTACTTTGTCATTAGGAGAAAGCAGGCCTTCTCCCCTTTTTGTGTTTTGAGAGGCAGGTCCTAGTTTCCCAGCATATTTTAAACTTGACTCTATGCCCAATGGATGCTTAAGGTCACTAATCTCATGTTAAGCAGGCAAACATCCCATAGTGGTCACCAAAATTGTTGACCTATTTTTACTCTAGTAGGAGTCAAAATAATTCAAGAAGGACCTGTTGGTGCTCATTTTGGCCTGGAGATTGAGCTTGCAGGTGGAGGGTTTCTTTTTCAAACCCTAGGTTTCCCTCTTCATCAGCGTGAGTTTGTGTTGTGTCTTAGCGATCATGTTGATAGCACGGTGTCTTCTTCCATCGCTGAGACTTTGTGCTATCGGTGAATGAGATTGTTGTTCTACCGATGGTGTTGGTCTTGCCGACAGGGGTAAGTCATGTATTCATCGGCAGGAGTGGGAGCTATCGGGTGAACGGTCAGATGTTGGGCCGACAGTGTAGTGTTTGGCCGATGAAGATTCATCGGCGTGTGTCTTACTGAAGGAAAGTGGGGTTGACGTTTGGCATCGGTAAGACTACTGTGATCGGCCAATGTGTTTTGTGGTTCACCGATAGAAGGAAGTCACCCCGATGGGGAATGCCATCGGGATGACTTTGTGTTCGGTTTGACCGATGGTGGAGTATGTAGGATTTGGCGATCGGCGAGACTTTTGAGATCGGGCTAGCACTTGGAGGGCCCGCCGATGGGTAATGTTTGGCCGATGAGGTTTCATCGGCATGTGTTTGGCCGACGGAGGGATGAGGCCATAGTTCATCGGCAAGATTTGGCTTATCGGCAGAGGTTTTTTGTAGTTTACCGATGGAGGGAAGTCACCCCGATCAGGAGTGCCATCGGGGTGACTTGGTGCATCGGCGTAAGTTTGAGATGCTGCTCCGATGGTGTTGGTCATACTGACGGAGGTGGGAGGCCAGGGTGTTGTCGGAGTGACTTTATTCATCGGCAGAGATGTTTCTTGTTGGGCCGACAGTTGGTGGTCTGGCCAATAGGTGGTATTTGGCTTCTGGGTGTCAGCGAGACAACTGGAGTCGGCAGGAGATTTTTGAGGAAGGCCGATGGTGTATGTCATAGCGATGGGTTCTTGGCGAAGGGTTGTGTGTGTCAAACGTGGCAAAATGCTCGACACTTGGTATATATGCGACTATGCTTTTAAAGCGCCAAAGTTGTCTCCACACCATGCATGTGGGATTATTCCCCTGTGTATTTTCAAACTTTGAGCGAAGCACTTTTGGCGGGAACTTCTATTTGAAGTGTTGCGACAGTTTCCATGTGGTTGCGGGTGGTTGAGGCCCTTAATGGCGACATTGTAGAGTTATGGGCAATGGTATAGGTGATCAGGTTGCCCAATTTTTGAGCGGAGGCTCCAGATAATGGTGCATGGCTCGAGGCTCCTCTTTGTCTGCTGCATTTACATTTTCTGAGCGCCATTCCTTCCGAGGACTGTATCTAGCGGATTTTTGTCATAGCCATGTAATTAATTACTATAGTACACTTTCTGGCTATTATAAGCAGGAAGTGTTACTCATTTTTAGGTTGTTGAAAGTTGAACATTTTGGCTCTGTAACACAATACAGTTCATTTTGGTTGCTCTGTACAGCTAAACCTGTGAGTTTATGTATCTCTTGTTGTACATTTTGGCTTGAATCCACTGATTTCATGGTTAATCTTGTATGAATAATGCTATGTTTGCATGTGTTTTGTTAATTCTATCTCCAGTATTGCATGTATCTTTCTTCTGAGTCTGGATATTTGGGCAATATTTGAGACTCTAGAACATAGAATTCCTATGTTGAATGTCTGATCTTTTAACTTCTACTCAAGGGGTAGATTAAACTGTTTTCAGGTTGAACATTGGGAAGGGTATACTGCAGTAGGGATGCCATAAGTAGAGATAACTTAACACTCTGTATTGGGAGATATTTGTAAGGCAGGTATCATATATATCCCCCTGAAATCTAGTTTTAGCTGTTCATGCTGATCATTCGCAGGTGTATGTCTACTGACTCCAGGCCCTGGATAGGCACCAATCTTGCTTTGTGCTTGTGTTACAACCATGTCCAGCTTTGCATCCAAACTTAAAATCATAATCAAACTCTAAAACAACCATTAGGACATTAGAATTAGTTTTAGGATCCTCAGTCCTCTGTCTACAACTGCAAATAGGCCCAAAGCTAGCCCCTTTGCTCTTATCTTTCAGTTTTGGTCTACTTACAGGAGGACTTATCTACTTTCTGACAGCATCCCAATCCTTGTATGCGTATCTCATGGATGTTGAGTAGGGAATACCCCCCTAGGTCTTGCAGAGCCTGAAGAAGAAGAGGAGATAAAATATAGAGTCTATCTCCTACACTGTTGGCCCCTGGCCCAGAGATCCTGTTGATCACTGATGGCTACCTTGTAGGGAAATCTGGGAATAAGCATCCAGTCTAGGAAAAAACCAACAGAAATTGGTGACTCTACTGGGGATTGAGAAGTAAAAGTACTATCTAATCATCTCTAGTAATATATCTGTGACCCATCCGAGTCACCAACAGAAATTGGCGACTCCGTTGGGGAATTGTGAAAGAACCCTGATTTACAAAAAGAAAATAGTTCCTAGTAATAGGTGGCGACTCCGAAGTAATCTCCCAACCGGTCAAAGTAAAATTTATATGCAGGGGAGAAGATCCCAACAAAATCCTTTATTTGAAGAGTTACCAGTAACAAGAAGAATGATGTACAGAAGAAAGGGAGCTGTCTCAGTCAGTCGTGAGGGTTCCCCCAGAAAAAATGATGATATGCAAGACAATCCAAGGTCTTCAGACAAGACAGTACCTTATTTTTCAAATGCAGAAGCTGATATTTAGGGTGCATATGAGAGGCAACAGGGTGGTAACATGAGAATGAGGTCAGAGGTGTTCCAAGAACGCCCATTTCTAGACCCTAGTGAAAGGTTTGAAGAGGCAGAGTCTCTGAGGGATGATGAAGATGATGATCAGAATATGGTAAAACCATCCTCCTCTAGGCCCAGTGAGGAAGAACTAGCTGATGAAATTAGGAGCTTAAGGGCCGAGTTTGAATATCAGCAGGCAATATCAATCAGAGATGACTTGAGGAAGAAAGTGCAAGCTTTGAGGACTACCCAGAATAATTCAATTCCTACCCTTGAGAATGCAAATGTGCAGAGACATCAACAGAGAAATGAAGTGCAACATCAGCATAATGATGAGAGACAAAATGTGAATGATGCTAGGATACCACTGAACAATGTAAGAAACCAGAATGCAAACAGAAATATTAATGTTAATCAGTTAAACAGACAGCCAATGCAGCTAGATAGATTCAGACAGCTGGTATTTGATGGTATTCCTGGGTATCCTAACCCCATTGACAAGCATTTGAGGCTGCAAGTGCCTAAATTTTTAGGAAACAACACTGTGTCAGGAGAAGATCATCTAAAAGCCTTTCAAAATGTCATGGATAACTTTGAGGTTGAACATGAGGATGTTTTCATGAAGTCATTCATGCAATCCTTAATAGATGAGGCAAGAGAATGGTACAAGAATCTGCCTGACAGGAGTATTTCATCATGGGATGATTTTAAAAGGATGTTCAAGGAGCAATATGGTGACAAAACTGACCCTAGCTTTTTTGTAAATGAGTTCACCAGTATCACTAAAGGGTCAAATGAGCAGGTTGCAGATTTTAATGCAAGATTTACTAAAGTGTTAAACAAATTGCCACATCACATGAGGCCAAATGAACCAATGTGCATAATATTGTATATCAATGCCTTTGATGCAAAAACTGCATATGGATTAAGAGATAAAGGTCCTGCTACTCTCAGGGATGCTTTCAGAATTGCAGTGAATATTGAAAACAACAGGAAAGCATCGGGCAAGACAAATAGAAGGGATGATATAAAAATTCTGCAGAATCCAAACAAGCCTTAGAACACTCAAGGTAATACATCTGCCCTTGAAGATAAGATAGACAAATTGGCAAATGTTGTTAAGGACCTAAGCTATAGATTAGCTAGAAGTGAAAAAGGGATAGGTCCTAATAGGCAAGTCTATCAAAGGCAGGAAAAGAGGCCTTCATTGCATGATATGCCTTATAATACCAATTGGCATGATGGTAAACCTATATTCCCATGTAACAACACAAATCAAAGAGCTCAACATGTCAAAGAAACTCCTGATCCTCTAAAGAAAGCTGTAAATATTGTTGATGATGCTCCATGGTGTATAATTTGTCAGATGCCACATTCACAGTTACAGTGTATGATTGCTCAGTCCTTGTGTGATAATACTACATCTTGTAATGAATGCAATGAGCCACATTATGTGCAAGATGATGATGTAAATATGATGTCCACAAGCAATGGATACACTCTTTATGATGCTGATGAGAGTACAAATGATGGAACTCAGGGCTGCCAACAGTTCCCATATGATGAAGATGATGAAGTTAACTATGCCTATGCTCAGAACTCATGCAATTTTCTGAGTAACTTACAACGACCTTCTGATGAGGAAATTAGGGCCTTCACAGCTGCAGCAGTTGCTCAAGTCAAGAGCAACTACAATCTCAGGGGTAAAAATCAGGTAAGCAGCCCACATCAGCCAAAAGATGTTACTATAGGACAGCCAGTGCATGGTAATAAGGGGATGGAATTACAAAAAAGGCAGTGGGTTAATAATAAACAAAACTTCAGACATAGAACAGGTCATGAATCCCAAGGACCAGAAAATAGAATCCCTCAGGCTGAAGATCAAGGTAAAGGTTCCCAAGACAAGAATGATGATCAGGGAACTATGAAAGTAAAAGCTAAATCAGTTCAGGATAAAAACAAGATTGTGGAGCAAGCTACGACTGTTATACAAAATTATGTTCCATTTGATATAGCTCAAGTCCTCTCCCAGGTAAAAGTCTCTGTTCCACTTATGGAACTGATGAAAGTGGAAGAAATTAAGAATAGGACAATATCCCTAATTTCAGGGGTACCTTTTCAAGCTAAACAAAATGCTCAGACCCAGGGTGAGAAACATGTCATATGTAATGAAGAAGATGAGGCTCCTGAAGTCTATCTAGGAGTGACTATGACAAAGTGTCCTTCACAAGTGGAACCATTTTATGTTTCCCTGGTTATAAATGGAAAAATAATCAGAAATTGTATGCTTGACTCTGGAGCATCTACAAATGTCATGCCTTTGGCCATCATGCAACAAGCTGGATTGAAAATTGACAAGGCATGTGGAAAATGTTATGCTATGGATGCCAGAGAGGTACCGGTTATTGGAATCATGAAGGATGTAGATTTCAAACTGGCAGCATTTCCTGAAAAGAGATATAAAATGAATATAACAGTGGTTGACATCAAGCCACAGTATGGTATGTTGTTGTCAAGAAGATGGGCAACACTAATTGGTGGAAGTATGCAGCTGGACCTGTCATATGCCATGATTCCAATGAATGGCAGGGATGTTAAGCTAATCAGAGAACAAAGATCATCAGAGACAGTGGAAGACCAAGAAGCAGAGGAATAGATATGCTTTGTAAACACTGACTGTGATAACTTCAAGGTTGTCTCAGATGATAGAGAAGATAAAAAGAAAAATGTCTGCATTGAAGAATTGGATCAGCAAGGTTTGTGGACCATGTTTTTTGATGGAGCTTGTGCAAAAGAAGGCTCTGGAGCTGGAGTTGTTTTCCTGTCTCCAACTGGTAAGCTCCTCAAATTCTCTTTCTTGCTGAGGTTTGTTTGCACAAACAACATTGCAGAATATGAGGCTTTACTCTTAGGCCTAAATATTACTCTCAAACATGGAATCAAAATGCTAAGAGTATTTGGGGATTCTGAGCTGATTGTATCCCAAATTAGAGATAGGTATGCTTCAAAAAACAAAAGATTGAAACAATACAAGCATGCTATTTGGGATACCATTGAACTTTTTGATGCATTTTCAATAGGCTGGGTAGAGAGGTCAAAGAATGTTATGGCTGATTTCTTAGCCAATGTTGCAATAAGGCCAGATGACATCACTCTATCAGATGTTACAAATGTAGAAGTTAAAATTAGGCCTGCAGTACCAGAAAATATATGCAGTTGGCAAGTGTTTAATGATGATAGGGACTTGTTAAAATTTTTACACTGCATAGATGAATATGAGAATCAAGAAATTGATTTCCAAGCTTTTGTAGAGACTATAGATGGAAAAGAAACTCTTGTGGGAAAGGAGATAATTCAGTTGAAGACTAATAAAATCCCTAGAGGGTTGGTAGCTTTGGAAAGAGCTTTTGACAGTAGAGACCAATTGGTCACAAAGACATCTCCCACAAACAAGGAGGATTTAGAAGAGATAAATTTGGGAACATCTCAGACCCCCAAGAAAGTATATATTGGTAAGCAGCTCAAACCACACATTAGAAGTATGCTGATTACATTACTGAAAAAGTATAAACATGTTTTTGCTTGGTCATATGAGGACCTAAAAGCCTATAGGGAAGATTTATTCTAGCATGAGATCCCATTGAAGCCTGGAGCTAAGCCATTTAGACAAAGGCAAAGACATATTAATCCTACCTTAGCTCCAAAGATGCAAGAAGAACTCAAAAGGCTGAGAGAAGCTGGAATAATTGTGCCAATCAGGCATTCAACTTGGGTGTCTAACCTTGTCCCAGTCAGAAAAAAGAATGGTGATATTAGGCTTTGTGTTGACTTTAGGAACTTGAATGTATCCTCTTTAAAGGATAACTATCCACTACCTAATATGGAAGCTATGTTGCAGAGAGTGACTGGTTGTGAACTCTTGTCCATGATGGACGGATTTTCAGGTTATAATCAGGTGAAGGTGAAGGAATCAGAACAGTATAAGACTACCTTTACCACTCCATGGGGAACTTATGTGTATGTTAGAATGCCCTTCGGACTAACCAATGCAGGTGCTACATTTCAAAGAGCAATGGATGTTGCTTTTGCAGGGTTGATTGATTCAATCCTGGCTGTATATCAGGATGACTTGACTGCTTACTCAAAGAAAGAAGAATAGCATTGTTTGCATCTGGAGCAGATTTTCATAAGAGCACTAGAGTATGGTATTTCTTTAAATCCAAAGAAATGTGCCTTTGGGGTAGTTGAAGGAAAGCTCCTGGGACATATTGTTTCCAAGGATGGAGTCAGGATAGATCCAGAGAGAGTGGCTGCTATTGACAGAATTCAAATGCCAAAAACTGTAAAAGGAGTTCAGTCCTTCTTTGGACAGATAAATTTTGTTAGGAGATTTGTTCCCAACTTTGCAGAAACCACAAGGAACATTTCCAAGATGATGAAGAAGGATGCAACTGTCCACTGGGAAAGTGAAGCAATAGAATCATTTCAGAGTATCAAAGAGGCAATCAAGATGGCCCCTGTTCTTAAATCTCCTAATTTTTCTAGGCCATTCCAAGTATTTTCATTTGCTTCCTTTCATACTGTTGCTGCATGTTTGCTACAGAAAAATGAAGATGGTTTTGAACAGCCCATAGCTTTCTTCAGTATGTCCTTGCAGGCTTCTGAGTTGAAATATGATATTATGGAAAAACAGGCATATGCACTAGTCAGAGCCATCAAAAGTTTCAGACCTTACCTGGTAGGATCACATGTAATTGCATATGTACCCCATGCAGCAGTCAAAGATATATTCACTCAACAGGAGGTGACTGGAAGAAGGTGTAGATGGATAAACAAACTGCAGGAGTTCAACATAGAAATACAAATTACCAAGTTGGTAAGAGGGCAAGGATTAGCCAAGATGATGGCACAGTCAAACTTGGAAGCATGCCAAGTTAATGCAATCCAAAATGAGAGTGTAAATGTATCAGGATCTGAATGGTACAAGGATATTATCTACTACTTGCAAAATCTGAATTGTCCTTCCCATTCAAGTGACAGTCAAAAGAGGACTTTAAAGTTACATGCAATCAGGTATGTTATTGTTCAAGGTGAGCTATATTGGAAAAACCCTGATGGTGTGCTGCTGAGATGTGTGGATGAGGATATGACTAACAATGTTTTGATTGATATGCATAAAGGATTGTGTGGTGGACATTATACTGCCCAAACAACAGCTCATAAAATTCTCAGAGCAAGATATTGGTGGCCCACTCTCTTTTCAGATGCAAAAAGGTTAGTGAGGAAGTGTGACCCTTGCCAAAGATTTTCAAGAAAGTTGAAATATGATGGTGCTTTACCCCTCAGGACTGTAACTGTGGATGCTCCATTTCAGCAATGGGGAATTGACTTCATAGGGGAAATTGCAGACAAATCAAGTGGGGGACACAGTTGGATTTTGGTGGCAACTGATTACTTTACCAAATGGATTGAGGCCATTCCAACTAAGAGAGCTACAAGTAGGGTGGTGATGGATTTCATACTGGAAAATGTTATCATCAGGTTTGGAGTACCATTCAAGATAGTTACTGATAATGCTATGTGTTTCAGATCAAGTGAATTTGTTGAATTTTGCAACAAATATGGGATCAGTCTTTCATATGCATCACCATACCACCCACAAGGAAATGGTCAAGCAGAATCAAGCAATAAAAGCATCATGAAAATTATCAAGAGGATACTGGACAAGAACAAGAGAGCTTGGGACTCAAAATTGAACTTAGCAATATGGGCTGACAGAGTGACAGTGAAAAGGGCTATTGGAATGTCACCCTTTGAGCTAGTATATGGTGCATCAGCCAGATTGCCCATAAACAATCTCCTACCAGTTTACAGATTCATCCAGGAAAATGATGAGGAGATTGAAGACTCCATGACAGAAAGGGTAAACCAGCTGGTTGCACTGGATGAAAACAGAAGGAAAGCCCACCAGATTAATCTCAAGAGACAATAAGATGTGAAATATCAGTTTGACAGGAGAGCTATAAAAAGGAAGTTTCAAGTCAATGATCTGGTGCTCATTTGGAATGCAAAAGGTCAAGAAAAGGGTAAACATGGTAAATTTGAACCCTTATGGATGGGCCCATATCAGATTTGTAGTGCTCATGGGGAGGATTCTTATTTCCTCCAGGCCCTAGATGGTGAAGTTCTGGAATTTCCTGTGCATGGCCAATTCCTTAAGTTCTATTTTGCATAGATGACTTGTCGCTGTGCACATTTGTAAAAACATGTATATAGTGTAAATGTCTTGTGCAGTTCGTGCTTTTTGGTTTTTTGCCTGGTCTGCCCGGAGATCTGGTTCTCGCTGCAGGTTTTCACTTGCACGTCCCCATTCGGAGCCAGTGTTGGTGCTCATTTTGGCCTGGAGATTGAGCTTGCAGGTGGAGGGTTTCTTTTTCAAACCCTAGGTTTCCCTCTTCATCGGCGTGAGTTTGTGTTGTGTCTTAGCGATCATGTTGATAGCACGGTGTCTTCTTCCATCGCTGAGACTTTGTGCTATCGGTGAATGAGATTGTTGTTCTACCGATGGTGTTGGTCTTGCCAACAGGGGTAAGTCATGTATTCATCGGCAAGAGTGGGAGCTATCGGGTGAACGGTCAGATGTTGGGCCGACAGTGTAGTGTTTGGCCGATGAAGATTCATCGGCGTGTGTCTTACCGAAGGAAAGTGGGGTTGACGTTTGGCATCGGTAAGACTACTGTGATTGGCCAATGTGTTTTGTGGTTTACCGATAGAAGGAAGTCACCCCGATGGGGAATGCCATCGGGATGACTTTGTGTTCGGTTTGACCGACGGTGGAGTATGTAGGATTTGGCGATCGGCGAGACTTTTGAGATCGGGCTAGCACTTGGAGGGCCCGCCGATGGGTAATGTTTGGCCGATGAGGTTTCATCGGCATGTGTTTGGCCGACGGAGGGATGAGGCCATAGTTCATCGGTGAGATTTGGCTTATCAGCAGAGGTTTTTTGTAGTTTGCCGATGGAGGGAAGTCACCCCGATCAGGAGTGCCATCGGGGTGACTTGGTGCATCAGCGTAAGTTTGAGATGCTGCTCCGACGGTGTTGGTCATACCAATGGAGGTGGGAGGCCAAGGTGTTGTCGGAGTGACTTTGTTCATCGGTAGAGATGTTTCTTGTTGGGCCGACAGTTGGTGGTCTGGCCGATAGGTGGTATTTGGCTTCTGGGCGTTGGCGAGACAACTGGAGTCGGCAGGAGATTTTTGAGGAAGGCCGATGGTGTATGTCATAGCGATGGGTTCTTGGCGAAGGGTCGTGTGTGTCGAACGCGGCAAAACGCTCGACACTTGGTATGTATGCGACTATGCTTTTAAAGCACCGAAGTTGTCTCCACACCATGCATGTGGGATTATTCCCCTGTGTATTTTCAAACTTTGAGTGAAGCACTTTTGGCGGGAACTTCTGTTTGAAGTGTTGCGATAGTTTCCATGTGGTTGCGGGTGGTTGAGGCCCTTAATGGCGACATTGTAGAGTTATGGGTGATGGTACAGGTGATCAGGTTGCCCAATTTTTGAGCGGAGGCTCCAGATAATGGCGCATGGCTCGAGGCTCCTCTTTGTCTGCTGCATTTACATTTTCTGAGTGCCATTCCTTCCGAGGATTGTATCTGGCAGATTTTTGTCATAGCCATGTAATTAATTGATGTAGTACACTTTCTGGCTGTTATAAGCAGGAAGTGTTAGTCATTTTTAGGTTGTTGAAAGTTGAACATTTTGGCTCTGTAACACAATACAGTTCATTTTGGTTGCTCTGTACAGCTAAACTTGTGAGTTTATGTATCTCTTGTTGTACGTTTTGGCTTGAATCCACTGATTTCATGGTTAATCTTGTATGAATAATGCTATGTTTGCATGTGTTTTGTTAATTCTGTCTCCAGTATTGCATGTATCTTTCTTCTGAGTCTGGATATTTGGGCAATATTTGAGACTCTAGAACATAGAATTCCTATGTTGAATGTCTGATCTTTTAACTTCTGCTCAAGGGGTAGATTAAACTGTTTTCAGGTTGAACATTGGGAAGGGTATACTGCAGTAGGGATGCCATAAGTAGAGATAACTTAACACTCTGTATTGGGAGATATCTGTAAGGCAGGTATCATATATATCCCCCTGAAATCTAGTTTTAGCTGTTCATGCTGATCATTCACAGGTGTATGTCTACTGACTCCAGGCCCTGGATAGGCACCAATCTTGCTTTGTGCTTGTGTTACAACCATGTCCAGCTTTGCATCCAAACTTAAAATCATAATCAAACTCTAAAACAACCATTAGGACATTAGAATTAGTTTTAGGATCCTCAGTCCTCTGTCTACAACTGCAAATAGGCCCAAAGCTAGCCCCTTTGCTCTTATCTTTCAGTTTTGGTCTACTTACAGGAGGACTTATTTGCTTTCTGATAGCATCCCAATCCTTGTATGCGTATCTCATGGATGTTGAGTAGGGAATACCCCCTAGGTCTTGCAGAGCCTGAAGAAGAAGAGGAGATAAAATATAGAGTCTATGTCCTACACTGTTGGCCCCTGGCCCAGAGATCCTGTTGATCACTGATGGCTACCTTGTAGGGAAATCTGGGAATAAGCATCCAGTCTGGAAAAAAACCAACAGGACCAGTCAGTATGCATATCCCCATGAAAGCCATATTTGTGATCCTGAGGTCTTAACCCAAATTTCAAAATCCAAAGCTTTCCTGAAGAGGCTTACCATGTGAAAGAGCTTGGAAAAATAGGTAGGTTTGTTTTTTACATCACCTTGAAATTCGCTAAGATGAGGAAGTTATGGAGGGTCATCACATTTGAATATCAGGTCATCTTTTTTCCATAGGGTCATATTTCATATGCCAGATCATATTTCATACATCGGGTGATATTCCCAAATATCACCCTACATTTGAAATGTCACCCGATATATGAAACATCATCCTCCTTGCGAAATATCTCCCAATGGCCAATATGACGGTGACATCATCATCCCTTTATGCTTCATGCTGATATATTTCCAACTATTCCCCCCATCCGATAACATGATGATGACATCAGGGTAACTGCAGTGATAAACCAAGTCATATGCTGCTGATGTCATCCAGATCCATTCCGGGGGAAGATCATCTTTCTTGCGAGGGACATCATACTTCTGCCAATCGGATATTTCACATCAAGTTGATTTCCAAACATCAGGATGATATTTCTGAATATCAGGTACCTTACAAATATCGCTCTTGCTTCTGAATATCACCCTACTCTAATGTGCTGATGACGTCACCTAGATATGAAGAGGTATATTGTATGAACATGATCAGGAGGATCTTTCCTCCCTGACATCCTACTGATGTCATCCTAATTTTTAACATCGGGGTGATATTTTATATCATGCTTCTTCCATCAGGAGGATATTTCGCATCAGGAGTATATTTCGCAGGTCTTGAAGATGATGAGACTTATGATGATGCCGTCGGGAGAAAAAGCACTGACATTATGTATGCTCACGGCCTAGCTTATAAAGTGATGAAGGGGTCTCCTCTGGGTGCATGTGGGATAATCATGTCCTGCAGAAATTTGAAAATATCATGATGATGACATTTTGGCGAGAATTCTTCAGGAGGTTTTTTTGGAGTTGGATTTGCATGTCGGTTGGGTAGACTTTTTGGTAGCAACTTTCTTGAGTTGGTGCAGATATTTTTTGCATTTATTGCTGCATGGGAGGGCACAGCTCGCATTGATGGCCCAAAATATCCCGCCACTGCTTCATCTCCATTCTTTTCTCCGCCACCTGGTTGTCGAGAACTGTCAGAAGTAGCTGCTCACATTCAATGCTAGGTTATCCTCTGCCGTTTCTGAGGATCAGATCGATGATGCAGCTGCTCACATTAATGACCTAGAAATATCTTCAATTTACCCCTGTTATAGATCTTTTCGCTCCATTACTCCTAGCAGGTGGATGTCCTTTCAAGGATATTTCTGATTACAGCTCCCTGAGCGGATTTTGTAACTGACCTAGGTTAGTTTTGAATGCTATATAAGCTAAGGCTTATGATGTAAAAAGGGTTGGAAATTTTTTGGAAACATTCTGTTCTCCCTATTTCCAAACAGAACTTTTCATACTGTAACCTTGCCTTTCTTTAGATATATGAAATCTATCATGTCTTTTGCTGATTTTTCTATCTCTGTGTAAATCTGCATATGGTTGTCTGTGAATATTTCTTGTTCCTCTCAATCATTTTGCTCCTTACCTCTATTAGAATCATCTATTCTGTGTATATTTGCTTGCTATATCTGATTATATTGTTCATGCTTCATCTTTGTAAAGGTTCTTTAGAACTGTCTGGTGCATCACCCTTTCATGTTTTTTTAAGTATTGTTGCTTTATCTTTCATTTTAGCACATCTCTTCCCCTTTTCACCCCAAAATTTAGTAGTTTTAGGTGATAACTAGACAAGGAAGTCGGCCTTCTCTGGAGGTTTGATCTCATTTAGCAAAGTCCCACACTTAGAGATCAATCTCATTGTGTCATTGGAATGCTTGGAATCCCATTCAAGCAGGGTGCAATTTCATGTGACAACAGGTAGGTTTTTACCCCTACCACAGCCATCAAAGAATGGGTCTTGCGGCCTTGAATAGGGTCCACATCAAAGTACAGATCTGTGCAGGGTATAATAGTACCCTACCACAGTATGTCTTTTTATATATTTTTATATTAAATCAAACAAAACTTTGCCAAATAATAAACAAAACCACCATATAAAAAAATACCTGACGATGATTACGCAAAGAGATGCAGACAAGATCCGATGACGCAGGCAATGACAACAACAGATTCTTTGAAGATTCCTTCTATGTAGGGAATATTCCCTATACAGGAGTGGCAGAGGCAAAAAAATTGCCTTTTTTTAACTTCTCCAATTTGGGCATTTGGACAGCCGATCTATACAGATTTGGGCCTCTTGATCATAACCATGATGTTAGATTCACTCCAAGATGCTGCTCCCAGCAAAACCTCTCCAATGAGGTGGTGCAGGAGCACCTACCTGATAGCTGGCCTCCATGAGGCAGTTAGTTAGTTTAAGTCTTATTAATGTTTCCAAGAAGGTCTGATAAGACCAATGCATGTAATAAGGTCATGTTGACCATGCTTTGCTATTTTTAGATAGTTGTTAGGATAGCTATTATGCTGTAAGTCCGGTTGGATCTCCCAGCCGCCTGGAGAGATTCCCCAGCCACTTGGAGTCAGGTCGGTAGTACTCACAGGAAAACCTATTTATGCATGAGGATCAGTTGGTATTGCATAGATCGATCATCGAGCTAGGTTGCACTGAGTGAGACAGGGAGAGAGAGACTGAACATTGTATTGCATCTTTTGAAATCAATAAGAAGATCCTGTTTGTGTCAATTCTCTGTTTGATCCCCATTGTGTGATCGATTTGCTGTTTTGGTGGTTTCATGGATTGGCTGATCCATTCCACCGGTTGATTCGTCGAATCGGTGGAATGGCCATGTACAGTAGGGTAGGATTTAGTTTGCATTTCGTGTTTGTTTGCATGTCTGTTTACAGGATCGCGATCAAGAGGTGTTGAAGACCCTAGCATGGGTATGTGCTAGGTCGAGCTGATAATTAGAGTTAGGAGGATCACCCTGGAAGTGGATCGGGTCATCCCAGGAGGTGCGGCGGATTGAATTTCGCTAAGGTTGGAAAATCCTTCGCAACGGCATCATCAGGATATTTCTGCGTATATCCTACAGTTGCTTCGAGTGACATCCGAGTAAGTGGAGATGAGCATGATGTGGTCGAATGCATAAAGTGAATGTGCATTGGGGTGATCATCATCAGGTGTTGCCAAGGAGGAGTGTATCGGCATAAGGTAGAAGATCGAGTTGATCGCGGGCCGAAAAAGTTAAGTTTGGCCAACAGCAGGAGGGGCTGCATATGACGTCATCATCACCAGGATATACGTCATCAGGATATCGGGGCAGCAGGATATTGAGGGAGCTGCATATGACGTCATCGTCATCAGGATAATCGTCATCAGGATATCGGGGTGACGTAAGCATCAAAGGAAAGGTGCGTGAAGTAGAGTATCATCATCAGGATATATGGGAGGAACCAGATGTTCTATATCCTGCTGATGAACATGATGTTGAACATCATGACGCTGAAGGTAGAGGTTGGCGGTAAGGTGAACAGTGGACATCAGGAGGATGTTCGTGCTTGGCGAATATGATGATGCTGTTGACATGCGAAAGGGCGAAGGCTTGTCTGCAGGAGGATATCGGTCGGCAGAGTAAATATGATGATGCGGACAGTGTTAAGGGAAATATGATGATGATGATGAAGGGTTGCGGACATCCATGCTGTGTGTCAAGGTTATAGTGTGGATGCCTCTGCATCATAGTGGTATCAGAGCTCAGCAAAAGGTCTGGGCTGTTGTGTGTTGATTCTGTCACCGAAAGGGCAGAGGTAGAGTTGATTCTGTCACCAAAAGGACAGAGGTAGAGGAGTGAGAGGTTGACAAAATGCCTCTGAAAGGTAGTGGTACTGCAAGGGAATTACAGGAGATGAAGGAAAAACATGCCAGAGAGATGAGGAAGATGAAGGAGCTTGCTGAAGCACTTCAAGCCAGGCTTGTAGCCCTGGAAAGGAACAAAAAGAGGGAAGTGGAAGACAGTGAGTCTGAAAAAGATGAAGATGCTGTGGAAGAGTATGAAGAGGTAGCTGAAGATCTGGATGCTGAAGACCAGAGATTTGCAAAACTGTTAAAGGCAGTGCAGAGTGATAAACCTAAGGTAAAGGTTGATGTTTCTAAGTATAATGGAAGTTTGAATGAAGATGAGTTGTTGGATTGGATTGCTGCACTGGATAATCACTTTGAATGTGAAGATGTTGCTGAGGATCAGAAGGTAAAGATTGCAAAGACCAAGTTAGGAGGTCATGCTTTGGTATGGTGGGATTATGTACAATCTGAGAGAAGAAAACAAGGAAAGTCAAAGATCACTTCATGGGATAAGATGGTAGCAAGGATCAAAGGTAAATTCTTGCCTAGGGATTATGAAATTTAGATGTTTAAGAAGCTGCAATTTTTAAGGCAGAAGGAAATGGATGTGAAGGCATATACTGAGGAGTTTTATAAGTTGAGTATGAGATCTAGTCATTATGAGAATGAGGTAGAAAAGGTGGCTAGGTACTTGGCTGGTTTGAGATTGAACATACAGGATGAGTTAGTTTTAGCTAACCCTAAGAGTGTGGAGGATTGTTATCAAATGGCAATCAGGATTGAAGAAAAGATGAATAGAGGACAAGATAAGTCCATGAGAGGAAGAGGAAACAATATGAGGGGAAGAGGAGCAGCCCCTACAACAAGGCAAACCAATGAGGGACAAGAAGACACTGGTAAAGGACAGGGACAGTCTGATTTCAGAGCTGGATGGAAAGGTAATAGAGGCAGATTTGGAGGTGGTAGAGGTTCTACTACATTTTCAGGCAAGTGTTACACCTGTGGTGAGTTTGGTCATCCATTTTTCAAATGTCCAGAAAGCAAAGGTTCATCATCCAGAAATGATAGAACAAATGACAAGAGAGTACAACTTGTGCAAGAAGAGAAAGTAGAGCAAAGTGTGCAGAGTTCAAACACTTATCAAAGAGATAGGGAGCCTGACAATTATGCATATCCTGAGGATGGAGAAGCATTGATGCTAAGGAGAATTAGTTTGCAGGCATCAAAGGATATGATGCAAAGAAGAGCTCTTTTCAAGACCACATGCAAGAGCAAAGGTAAAGTATGTAAGGTTGTCATTGATACTGGTTCAATAGACAACATGGTATCTCAGGAGATGGTGGATAAACTGAATTTGGAAAGGATTCCACATCAACACCCTTACAAGGCATCTTGGGTGAGTGATAGTCAATCACTTTTTGTCTATGAACAGGCATATGCGGATTTTCAGATTGGAGCATATCATGAAAGAGTTTTGTGTGATATTTTGCCCATGGAATGTTGTCACCTACTATTGGGTAGACCATGGCAATTTGATAGGAGGGTACTGTATGATGGGTATGCTAATACCTACACCATCAAGAAAGATGGGAAGACTATTAAGTTGATGCCATTACAGGAAGCAGCTGCAGCACAGGGGGTAGCAAAAATCATTTTAATGGGAAAGAAGGAATTTGTGCAGATGCCTATAGGAGCAGGCATAAAGGCAGTTGAGGACACTGCAGGGAAAGGAGTTGTTAAGGACAACAGGTTGAAGAAAGTTTTAGTTTTGACTGACAGAGGTCAGCAGCAGGTGCAGAAACAGGTTTGCAAACAGCAACCAGTTGAGAGGAATGACAAGGATGTTGTCATAGTTGGGACTATTGTTTGTCCTATCAAGGTTGAAAGAAAGATAGAGTTGAACATTGCTGAAGTTCAAGAGGCAGTTCAGACAGAAGTTCTGGTCAGACAACCTAACAAACACAAGGTATGTGAGAAAAAGGCCTACATTGACAGGCATGAGGATGTACTTGCCAGAAAGCCAGTTACAGTTCAGAAGTCTTGGAGCAGCCAAGAGCCAACAGAGGACAAAGCTGGAACAGGTCAAAATACTGACATGATAAAGTGCAAAGGTGGAGGACTTCCACATACTAAACTCATGGGACATGAGTTCTTTTCTGTTGGGGAGTATGGTGCAGGAGCACCTACTTGACAGCTGGCCTCCATGAGGCAGTTAGTTAGTTTAAGTCTTATTAATGTTTCCAAGAAGGTCTGATAAGACCAATGCATGTAATAAGGTCATGTTGACCATGCTTTGCTATTTTTAGATAGTTGTTAGGACAGCTATCATGCTGTAAGTCCGGTTGGATCTCCCAGCCGCCTGGAGAGATTTCCCAGCTGCTTGGAGTCAGGTCGGTAGTACTCACAGGAAAACCTATTTATGCATGAGGATCGGTTGGTATTGCATAGATCGATCATCGAGCTAGGTTGCACTGAGTGAGACAGGGAGAGAGAGACTGAACATTGTATTGCATCTTTTGAAATCAATAAGAAGATCCTGTTTGTGTCAATTCTCTGTTTGATCCCCATTGTGTGATCGATTTGCTATTTTGGTGGTTTCATGGATTGGCTGATCCATTCCACCGGTTGATTCGTCGAATCAGTGGAATGGCCATGTACAGTAGGGTAGGATTTAGTTTGCATTTCGTGTTTGTTTGCATGTCTGTTTACAGGATCGCGATCAAGAGGTGTTGAAGACCCTAGCATGGGTATGTGCTAGGTCGAGCTAATAATTAGAGTTTGGAGGATCACCCTGGAAGTGGATCGGGTCATCCCAGGAGGTGCGGCGGATCGAATTTCACTAAGGTTGGAAAATCCTTCACAACGGCATCATCAGGATATTTCTGCGTATATCCTGCAGTTGCTTCAGGTGACATCCGAGTAAGTGGAGATGAGCATGATGCGATCGAATGCATAAAGTGAATGTGCATTGGGGTGATCATCATCAGGTGTTGCCGAGGAGGAGTGTATCGGCATAAGGTAGAAGATCGGGTTGATCGCGGGCCGAAAAAGTTAAGTTTGGCCAACAGCAGGAGGGGCTGCATATGACGTCATCATCATCAGGATATCGGGGCAGCAGGATATTGAGGGAGCTGCATATGACGTCATCGTCATCAGGATAATCGTCATCAGGATATCGGGGTGACGTAAGCATCAAAGGAAAGGTGCGTGAAGTAGAGTATCATCATCAGGATATATGGGAGGAACCGGATGTTCTATATCCTGCTGATGAACATGATGTTGAACATCATGACGCTGAAGGTAGAGGTTGGCGGTAAGGTGAACAGTGGACATCAGGAGGATGTTCGCGCTTGCCGAATATGATGATGCTGTTGACATGCGAAAGGGCGAAGGCTTGTCTGCAGGAGGATATCGGTCGGCAGAGTAAATATAATGATGCGGACAGTGTTAAGGGAAATATGATGATGATGATGAAGGGTTGCGGACATCCATGCTGTGTGTCAAGGTTATAGTGTGGATGCCTCTGCATCATGAGGGAATGAAATTGTAGATTAGGCTCTGATACCATGTAAGAGTCAATGTGACTCAGCAAGCCAGGATCCCTGCAATCAAGACAACCTTCCACATAAAGATAATAAAGAAGATGCTAAAACATTGTAGCAAGATTCTATACAACTGTCATATGAAATACAATTAGAGAGCCTTTCTTATAAAGGCAAGGTGAGAGCTAGAAAGGTGGAGTGGAAAGTGGAGATATTCCTACAGCATGTGACAATTCGAGGATGATAACTAATTGCACATGTGGAGGATAAGACAACTCACTCCAACACACATCTAGACTCAACTAGAAACACCTAGAAGACTCACTAAGTCAACTTAACATGTGTGAATTATGTGTGATGTGTGAATATTATTTAACTAGTAAATAGTTAAATAATGTAAATTATCCACACAAGGGTAAACCGGTTAGGTGATAACCTTATTCACACCAATAGGGAATAATGTAGGTGGCTTAAGAGGGTGAATAATGGGGAGAATGAAGTGTGTTGACTTGATAGAGGAAAGCAACCTTTCTCTTGAGGTAGGAACATGGTGCAACCTGCAATCATATATTGTTAAAATCATTGGTTAGAGTAGGGACAATTAGGAGAGTAACATGTTAGGGAAGGGGTTAGATGATGATGTGGGGATAGAAAGTTGGAAAGCAACATGTGAAAAACCATAGACCAGGATAGGTGAGGTGGGTGATGGATAGAGAGTTTCTATGGTACCACATGAAAAGAAATGAGTTACTCCCAATGGCATTCACAAATCAAAGGAAAACTAAATATGCGTCATGGATGATGGGTGATGGATAGGATGATGGCAATGATAGTAATCATACAAGCTATCTCCTTAAGAGAGGGGGTGATAATCAAGAAAGTTGGAAAGAAACATGCAAGACATCATGATCTAGGAAGTTTGGGGCTTTGCCTTATCATAAACAAAATCATGTAGTAATGAGGATCTGGGAGTGGGGGAACACCATATATTTGTATTTGTGTTGTAGGGGACAAGAATGAATGCAAGAAGAATACACTACAGTTGCCCATTGTAGCTAGTAACATTTTTTACTACGTAATCTAAATATCTCCCTTGTTTGGTGTGTTTGGATATGATGTAGTTTGGCAGAGAAAGTGGTGCAACCTACAATCATATAATGTATGAAAAAACACTATTTGACTTTATGGTGGGGAAAGGGCAAATTTGATTTGATGGCACAATGTTTCATGCATGGGAGAAAAGTGATAGCACTTGGAAAACTGCCTCTTTCTAACCTAGTGGACTAAGGTGGGGAGTGGTTACACTTTTCTATATAAAACATTTGGGGCACACAGACATAGTTGGATAGTTGAGAGAAAGGTTGCTTTATCAAGAACACTTGTGGAATTATGGGAAATAAGGGGGATTGTGAAATTGTGTGACCGAGTGGGGGAAATGATGGAAATAATCATATAATATGTTTCCCTTGGACTTGAGGTGATGGAAGATGAGATGAGTGTTTGGTCGAGATGGGTATCAGTGATTATAGTGATGTACTTATTAAGGTCACATATTGCAGGAAGAGGAGGGTAATGTGCAATGGTGAGGAAAGGATCATGCTAATAACAATGCACGTTGTTGTCCCAAAATGTGGGGAATGATGACTTTGGTATAGATGTCTCCTTCCTTGATATTAGTATGGGGGTGATTTCCACTTGGTAATTGAATAGGACATTTATCTCATCTAAAATTGATGAGAGTTATGTAGGGGAATAAAATCTTTATCTAATTTGAAAGGATGTCCTGGCTCATCATGTGTTGCTGTATCAGAGATCTAATCAATCAACTTCTTATTCCCTATTGGTTGTCTTAAACTACATATCTAGTGAGGGGGAGTTGCATAATATTTATTAAAAATGTTTTCATCTCATATGTCATAAATCACATGGATATGTAATTGAACACAACAAAATCTTGAATACCTAGTGCATATTGATTGACAAAATTTTGCCGAGTGTGGTGAGAGTGTGCATGTTGTTAATAGGCCTTCATGGGGGAAACTAGATACTGTGGAACAAATGTAGGAGTAATGAAAAATCTTTTGGGGAACCTAGAATGGTGGTTTGAGTAGACTATGCATGGTATAAAAATCTCCTTGTTCCTTCCCTTGTCATGATGTCATGTGCCAGAAGCTTAGAATATTGGGGATAATTGACAATTGTTGATGAGTAACTAGAAGTATAGCTAGAACTACTAAGCATAATTGGAGTGGAAAAATTAGGCTAGTGAAGGGTGTGAGAGCACCGTAAATGGGTGGTGAATGATGAACATCACTAGAAAATAAACTCCTGAAAGGTTGAGGAAGGGTAAGGTGGGGGATGGATTATGTTGCCTCTATGGGATATGATTGTGTGGGATGGGAGGGGTGGGATGATGTGACTCTGTAAGTTTGTTTGGGCATTTCTGCTCTATACTCTTAGCTAGGAGTCATGGGGAATGATGTGGATCTAGAAGATGGATTGGATGGTAGTGTATATGGCAAAGTGGGTAAGGAAAAGATATCTTAAACAAAAATGAGTCTGCTATCTACACATGATGCATGTGAATAGGTTTTCATCATGGTACTTTTCCAAAGAACCATGAGAAGTGGTTTTTACCATAGGACATATTATTTTTAATTACTATTTTGATTTTTTTATTTTTTTTTATCATTTTTAAATTTTTTTGTATTTTGCAATTGGGATATCTAGTAGCCTAGGCATGGAACTTCTTGTGGTGAATGATATTAAGGGGATCTTCTAGTTTTTCTCCTTCAAGTGTATCTGTTTTGTAAGCCCCATAGCCATATTTAGCTACAACCATATAGGGACCCAACCAATTAGGCTCAAATTTTCCCTTCTTTTCTTTCTCCTAGAGATTTCTCTAATTTTCTTTGAAGACTAGGTCACCAACTTCAAATTGTCATTCTTTGATTTTCTTGTTATAATGCCTATGAAGCCTATTTTGGTAGGCTTGGAGGTGTGTAAAGGCATTGAGGTGACATTCATCAAGAAGCTCTAATTCATGTAGGCATGCAACCCTGTATTCCTCTCCACTAAGGATGTGATGCAAAGAGATGCACAAGGAGGGGAGTTCGATCTCAAGTGGCAAGATAGATTCAAAAAACAATATGAGGGAGTATGGGTAGCACTGATAGGTGTGTGGATACTTGTGGTAAGCCCAAAGGGTGGGATGAATATGGAGGTGCCAATCATGACCAATTTCATTGACAACCTTTTTGAGGATTTTGAGCAAGGTTTTATTAGTTGCCTTCGCTTGACCATTACCTTGAGGGTAATATGGGGTGGACCAATGGTGTTGGATATGAACATCATGATTTTTGAATGATTTACCATTATCTATGATAATGGCAGAAGGAATACCATATCGACAGATGATATGATATAGGATGAAGTTAGCTATTTGATATCTAGTTGTGTAAGTGAGGGAAATGACTTCTACCCACTTCATAAAATACTTAGTGGTAGTGATGATAAATTTGTGACCATTGGAAGAGGAAGGATGGATCTTACCGATGATATTGAGGCCCCATTGTGATAAGGGCCAAGGGGTTACAATAGGTTGCAATGCGTAGGATGGAGTGTGAATAAGATCTCCATGCTATTAATAGGGGTTGCACTTCTTGACATATTCACAAGCATCATGTTCCAAAGTAGGCCAATAATACCCTATGTGTAGAATCTTCTTAGCTAGGACCAAACCATTGGTATGAGCTCCATAGATACCAATGTGCACTTTTTGGAGGGAAAGATGAACCTCTTGTTGAAATGCATAGGACAACTGAGAGGGGAGGGGGGGTGAATCAGTTGTCTCCAAAACTTATCTTCTTATGAACATCAATACATAAATCACTTAATCACTATTATTATGATTTAACCATGAAAGTATGAAATTAGAAACTTAAGAACAATCACACATTCAACACATGAAATACTAGATTTTTTACGTGGAAAATCCTATAAGGGAAAAACCACAGTGAGTGTTAGCTCACAAAATAATATGTTATAGCAATACTAAAAAATAGAGGCTCACTACCTTAGGTCTCACTGCCTAAAATGCTCACTGTCAAGATCAGCTCACTACCAAGGGATGGCTCACTGCTAAAGGTTTGTGAACTGATTTGATAGCATCTACTCCATGCCTGAGTTTAATTCCATTGAAGCGCAATACATTTCCTGATAACTTAAATCCTTCTAGTTGTTCAATGCAGACCTCTTCTTCCAACTCACCATTTAAGAATGCAAACTTAACATCCATCTAATACACTTTAAAATCTTTGAATACTGCAAATGCCAAAAACATTCTGATTGCTTCAATTGTTGCAATAGGAGCATAGATCTCCTCAAAATCTATCACTTCAACTTGAGAATATCCTTTGCATGCTAGCCTTGCTTTATTTCTTACCAGTTCTCCATTCTCATTCAGCTTATTCCTGAAGACCCATTTAGATCCAATCACATTCTTATCAGCAGGTCTATGAACCAATTCCCAAGTTTGATTCTTCTCTATCTATATTAGCTCTTCTTTCATAGCCTTTATCCAGTTCTCATCATTACAAATTTCACCTATAGTTTTAGGTTCCATTTTTTAAAGTAGGCAGTAGTTTACCTATTCTTCTATAGCCTTTTTCCTTGTCAATACTCCATTGCTTTTATCACCAATTATCTGATCTTCAGAATGATTGATCCTTACATACTTGGGAGTCTTAAGTACACTTTCCAGAGCCTTTTCTTCTTCATCTTGACTATCCTCTTGTTCAACTTTCTTTTCATTTGCTGTGGTAATAGGTTCATCTAATTCATAGCCACTCAGATCTGATATTCTTTCCTTGTATTCATCCACCTTTACATTAACACTCTCAAAAAAAAGTCATCCTTTTTTTGTAGCACTGATAGGCCTTACTCCTGGTAGAGTATCCAAGAAAGATTCCTTCATCATTCCTAGCATCAAACTTCTCTAGTTCTTCTTTTCTTCTGATATAATATTTCCTTCCAAAAACTTTAAAGTATTTCACTGTAGGAACTCTTCCGAAGCACAATTCATAAGGAGTTTTAGTACTATTACCTTTGACTTGAACTCTGTTTTGGATGTACAGAGTAGTATGTATAGCTTCTTTCGAGTATACTTCTGGTAAGTCAGCCTCCTTCATCATAGTCCTAGCATCTTCTTGAACTGTCATATTTTTCCTTTCAACAACTTCATTTTGCTAAGGAGTCCTTGGTGCAGACAATTGTCTTTTTATCCCTTTTTCTTCATAGAAAATATTGAATTCATTTGATGTGAATTCACCTCCTCTATCAGACCTTAAGCACTTGATTTTTAGGTCTATCTCATTCTCAACCATTGCCTTGAAGGATTTGAAATTTTCTAGGGCTTCTGACTTATCTTTTAAAAAAGTGACCCAAGTCATTCTAGAATAATCATCAATAAGAAAAATAAAGTACCTATCTCCTTGTAGACTTCTTATCCTTGTAGGACCACACAAATCTGTGTGCACTAGATCTAGCAATCTGACAGAAAATTGCTCTTTGCTTTTGAAACTTGTTCTTGTCTATTTTTCCAATTGACATTCCTTGCAAATAGTATTATCAGGCTTTACAAGCTTAGATAAATCTCTCATAGCCTATACTGAACTTATCTTCACCAAGTTGTCAAAATTGGTATGACACATCCTTCAATGCCACAACCGTGACTCTCATCCATCTAAGCCAACAAATAGTAATCACTAGTTCCTCTTAATTGATAAATATTACCTTTGGTCTTCTTTCCAGTTACAATCACTGTTCTGGAGCTTTCCATGATCATGCATCCATTATCCTTAAACCTCATATAATAACCTTTGTCACACATCTAACCAACACTCAAAAGATTATGGCTTTAAACCCTTCACATATAGGACATCATTTGTATTGTGCTTTCCATCAAAAGAAATAGATCCTTTTCCACAAATCTTACTAGTTGCATTATCTCCAAACCGAACCAATCCTCCAGCATACTTTTCTAGACTTACAAACTTACTTTTATCACTGGTCATGTGATGTGAGCATCCACTATCAATAATCCATTCATCCTTATCTTTCTCCTTCTGAATATACAAAGCACTTTCTTCCGCTAGTTTTTCTTCCTTCACACTGCTAGTAGGATTAGTAGATATAGGTTCTTCCTTAATAGAGATAAACAAGCATTCATTTGCACTAGTACTAGCATCATTAGACTCATCATCTATTACACCATCATCATCAAGATCTCTAACAATATAACATTTCTTTACAGCCCTAGGTTTACTTTCAAATTTCTTTCTACCTCTTTCAATTCTCTCTTGACACCTAGAAGCATAGTGACCGATCTTACCACGTGAAAAGCATTTGACTGGTAATTTGCCTTTGTACTTACTAGTACCTCTTTGCATTTTATCTAGAAGGTTGGATTCAATCTCCTCAAGGTCATCATCAAATTCCATGTCATACTTCTTAGCTCTTGAAGTCTTCTCTGAAGTACTAGCTTTGAAAGCAATCTCTGTTTTAGGCAGGGCATGACTAAACTCTCTCATCTCAAAGGCTGTAAGTTTTCCAAACAACTGATCTTTTGAAACATCTTTCACAGTCATGATTTCTTCAATTGTAGATACTTTGTGACTCTAGGATTTAGGCAATGACCTAAGAATCTTCAACACACCCTCTTGATCATCAACATTTCCTCCAAGACCTTTGATTCCATTGACAATTTCATCAACCTCTTGTAAGTAGACTATTATGTTCTCATCTTCACTCATTTTCAGACTTTCATACTTAGCTTTCAAGTTCTATAATTTGGCACCTTTTACAAAATCATCTCCTTCATAGAAATTCTTCAACTTTTCCCATATTTCAAGAGTTGTTTCCAGATCCATATCCTTTACTAAATCAGTGTTGGACAAGGCACTTAACAGAGCATCTCTAGCTTTTCCATTTAACTCATATTATTTAATTTCATCATCACTTGATGGATCATTCAGAGGAATAGTATACTTTGTTTCTGTCATCTTCCAAATAGTACTATAACCAAGATAAATGAAATGGCTTCTCATTCATACCTTCCAAAGAGTATAATCTATTCCATCAAACTATGGAGCATCCTTCTTGTGCGACATCTTGGACATTCCTCAAGCTGTTAGACTTTCTTCTGAGGAACCTAGCTCTGATACCAATTATTGAAATGCAAGGACAACTGAGAGGGAGGGTGAATCAGTTGTCTTCAAAACTTAACTTCTTGTGAACATCAATACATAAATCACTTAATCATTGTTATTATGATTTAACCATGAAAGCATGAAATCAGAAACTTAAGCACAATCACATATTCAAAACATGAAACACCAGATTTTTTATGTGGAATACCCTATAAGGGAAAAACCATGATGAGTGTTAGCTCACAAAATAATATGTTATAGCAATATCAAAAAATAGAGGCTCACTACCTTAGGGCTCACTGCCTAAAATGCTCATTACAAAAGTTAGGGCTCACTGCCAAGGGGTGGCTCACTGACAAAGGTTTGTGAACTAATTTGATAGCATCTACTCTGTTGGATTTCTTTCTAAATTAGCAGAGGGTTTGCCAGTTCCAATGCACAAGCAGATTCGGCTAACTAATACAGGAGGTTGCATGAGCTGCCTCCCCTTCACTTCTGGTTCTGCCGCACCAAGGGGGGTATCCCTATTAGCTAAAGATTTGACATTTGACTCTCCCAATGACAAAATGATTTAGCTTTACAATAACAAGCAGAATACTCTCATGTGTGGACCAAGATATGCATGATAGATCACAAGGTTAGCAACTTTCTTGGACATATCTAACTGGTTATGGATGAGAGTATGCAGGGGTCCTATTTCTACTCCTACAACTAACAGGTTGGAAAAATGGAATGATTTGTATTAATGTTTGGATGCAAGACAGGGGGGTTTTGGATCATAACTACTAATCCAAAAGCAGACCGGTGCCTATCTCAGGGCAAGGAGTCAACTAGACGTATACAAGAGAATGGCTTGCAACTGGCATTCAAGTTTCAAGGGGTCAGGACTGGTATTTGCCTTACAAACACCACCCAAGACTAAGTATTTAATTGCCTCTACTTACAGATATCCCATCTGCCATACACTCTTCTCCATACTTAACCTAAAACAATTTAATCCATTCCTTGAATGGAAGTCAAAAGATTAAGCATGCAATACATAAATCTATATTCCAGAATCTGAGAAACCCTTAGCAACTAGACTCAAAAGAAGCCAATGCATACAACAAATGGAGACAGATAGATAAACACATGCAATGAAGCATTTTTCATATAAATATGACATGAAATTGAACATATGTGCAAGGTGCATTTAGATGCAACTCATAAACTCCAAAAGAGATAAAATAGCCATGAAAATGCTCTGTCTTTCATTATTTTTCCCCCAAAAACGCCCAAGTCTTCAACCACCTACAATGTGTAACACAGTCTGCTATATACAGCAGTAGAGTGTACCCAACATTAATTACACTGGCATTTCAAAATTCCCCCAAATACAAAGCACCATGAGAATGGTGCCCAAAACATTAAATGCACCAAAGAGAAGGAGGAAGAAAAGCAGGTGAGAACAGGATCTGCACCGCCGCCTAAAGATTTTCCTCATCGATTAGGTAGTTGACCTGTCACTCAGACCATATCTCTACAATTCTGGTGCAGGAGCACCTACCTAACAGCTGGCCTCCATGAGGCAGTTAGTTTCTTTTGAGTCTTGTTAATGTTTCCAAGAAGGTCTGATAAGACCAATGCATGTAATAAGGTCATGTTGACCATGCTTTGCTATTTTTAGATAGTTGTTAGGACAGCTGTTATGCTGTAGGTCCGGTTGGATCTCCCAGCTGCCTGGAGAGATTTCCCAGCCGCTTGGAGTCGGGTCAGTAGTACTCGCAGGAAAACCTATTTATGCATGAGGATCGGTTGGTATTGCATATCATCGATCAGACTTTGCGAGAAAGAGACAGAGTATTGCAATAGCATCTGTTGAAATCAATAAAGAGATCCTGTTAGTGTTCATCCTCTGTTGAATTCCATTGTTTAATCGATTTGCTGTTTTGGTGGTTTCATGGATCCGCTGATCCATTCCACCGGTTGATTCGTCGAATCGGTGGAATGGTTATGTACAGTAGGTTAGGATTTAGTTTGTTTGTTCGCATGCAGGTGTGCAGGATTGCCATCGAAAGATGTTGAGAACCCTAGCATGGGTATGTGCTAGGTCGAGCTGATAGTTAGAGTTTGGAAGATCACCCTGAGAGTAGATCGGGTCATCCCAGGAGGATCGGCAAATTGAAAATTCGCTAAGGTTGGAAAACACATCACAACGGCATCACCAGGATATTTCTGCGCATATCCTGCAGGTACTTCGGGCGTCATCTGAGTAAGTGGAGTTGAGCATAATGCAGTCGGTTGCATAAAGTAAATGTGCGTCGGGGTGATCATCATCAGGAGTTGCCGAGGAGGAGCGTATCGGCATAAGGTAGAAGATCGGGTTGATGAAACCATCGCAGGCCGATAAAGTTAAGTTTGGCCGACAGCAGGAGGAGCTGCATGTGACGTCATCATCATCAGGATAATCATCATCAGGATATCAGGGTGACGTAAGCATCAGAGGAAAGGTGTGTGAGTTGAGTATCGTCATCAGGATATATGGGAGGAACCGGATGTTCTTTATCCTGCTGACTAACATGATGTTGAACATCATGATGCTGAAGATAGTGAAGAAGGAGGTTGGCAGTAAGATGAACAGTGAACGTCAGGAGGATGTTCGCGCTTGCCGAATGTGATGATGCTGCCGATAGTCAGATATGATGATGCTGCTGACAGGTGAAGGGTCGAAGGCTTGTCATCAGGAGGATATCAGTCGGCAGAGTAAATATGATGATGCTGACAGTGTTAAGGGAAATATGATGATGATGATGAAGGGTTGCGGACATCCATGCTGTATGTCAAGGTTATAGTGTGGATGCCTCTGCATCAAATTCCTTTGGCATTAATGGCATACCAACCCATAGGATGTAGTAATGGTCCGTGCTCTGAAGATTCCCACCAGAAAAGATGCAGCGAGCACAGGAAATCCATTGCTGTTGAAAGTTTGAACCATGACCGTTGAATTCCTTCCTATCGCTGAGATCTGCGGTTCCCAAAACAAGCTGAAAAGTCATCATCCAACATAATCAGTCCATGTAGGCACTTTATCTCCTTTGACTTTTCCCATTGCAACATTCATTTTGCCTTCTCCGCCTTTTGCCTTTTTCACCATTGAATCCTTTGTATATGCGAGTACATATACATACAATCACGCTTGGACATGTGGCACCCCCTGATTTGCTCTTTATCACTGTGAAATTGCATATCCATCGAGAACCAGGATGACTCAAGGAGTGTTCGCCAATGTATCGAGTCCTGCCGACAGAACCCTTGCATCTTCCTTTGCATATGCGGGATATACAATGCTTCACATACAAGGCAGACTTCAACACTTTATCTGCTAGATATCAACATCCTTTGGAATCCATGTTGTATCTTTCTCATTGTACATTGGCATAAACAAGCACTTTATCATACAAGCCGCGGACCCCAAATTCTTATGAAACATATTGAAATCGCTTTCGGGTCCAGGCTGCATGTCTTACCTTTGTATAATCACTTTGTATATTGCATATACAAATGCAATATACAACCAACGGACCCCAAATCATTTATCTGCCAAATCACAATTTCCTTCGCGTCCGGGCCTTGTATGTGTGCTATTGTATATTTTGCTTGCATGTTTCCATTATATCTAATCATTGCATGTCTAAACATACAAACCCGATATACAAGAAAACTCAACATACAACTGTAGAATATTTTGGGAATCTGTGAAAGAGTCCTCAACGTATATGCACTTATTCCAAACCCGATATGCATACAAGGAGGCATATAACTATTTTTTTCACCATTTTCAAAGGCCGATTGAAATTTTTGCAAGCCCACCAATGTATATTTTCATTTGTACATACAAACCCCTTTGTATAAACAAAGATACATGCATTTAAAACTATTTTTGTACTTTTCAACTATAAATGCCAAAAGACTTAGAATTTTTTGGATTTTTTGTGAAGGGGCCTGTAGATTTAAATTCCTGAAACCTGAATGTTTATGTAGGCACTAACACTGGCTCTGTCTGGGGATGCATGCCTCTTGTAAGCATGGCAAGAACTTTAGATCTCTGGGATGTAGACTAATCCTTATCCATTGGGCAACAGAGTCAAACATTGCACCAACCTACATCACAAATCACAATTTTGAAACATACTTGGTGGCCCAGGGCCACCAAAAAGGAAAAACCAGTATCTCCCTTTGTCAAATACCCTATTTTCATATGTAATCACTGGATCAAGCTTGAAGATACTGCCATTATCTGATAATAAACAAACCCTATCATTTGCATGTATAAGCGTCTCATTGAGTTTGCCTCTATCAACCTTATGCATATAACCTTTAGCATCAAGCAACATGTGAATGTCATATTCATTAAACCATGTACTCCCATATGAAATATAACATTTATTATCATCTATATCAGCAATATGCATTGTAAAATGATCTCCCAGCTGAACTAAAAACTAAAAGCACTCAAAGTCCACCATACAGCTAGGATCATCAGGCCTCATTTCATCATAAGCTGGCATATCAAAGAAAAATATTTTATATTCACAATTGTGCACATCATGTAAACAATTATCAGCTACACCAACTTGGAAAGGATTACACACAAGCACATCCTTGCAGCAATCTTCATGATATATGTTGGTCTCTCTTTTATCAGGATGAAAAATAGAATCCTCCTCAATAATAGTGCCTTGATTTTCACCATACTCAAACAGATCCTCCTCAACATATGTATCAAAAAGGGTTGAACCAAGTGTTACAATTTCATTATAGTATGCCACTGGTTCATGGGCAGCCAAACATGCATTTTCATTACCAATGAATTCCTTGTGTGGAGGAGTATCAGCCTGTGTGTCATAAACAAAACTATAATCAAATAAAGAACAATCATAATCAGCACTACTACTTGTTTCAATCTCTGATTGCTCTTCATCATCTCCATGTGTTTGAATAAAAGGCAATGGTTCAAACATGGAATTGCCCCTCTATTTTCTTATTTCTTTTCTATATTGTGAACAATACTCACAATCATCTCCACAAACCCATTCAAACAAGTATTCATTGCTGTCCACAACCTCATCATTATTTTCAAAACCAAATACCTCAACCTTGAAATGGGAGTCATCACTGACCCTCTCTTTGGCATCCTCAACTGGTGAGCAATCTAGTTGAGCATTGTTACCATCACTATGTTCAAACATAGCATCATTGTCAACTTCTATATTTTCATTTTCATTTTTATCTTCAAATGATGCCATGATCACTTGGTCATTTGCAACTACACAACTGCTACTCATGCCAAAGCCTGTGGACAGGGAATTCTACATGTGCTCATTCTTCATTTTTTCTGTATTTTCTAAAAATTTGTATGCCATCTGCACACTTGTTATCTTGAATTCCCTTAACAATGCACTAGAGCCCTTCTCAAAAGCTTCAAAATATATCCCAATGCAGGCTGGAGTATCAGGTCTGAAGTCTTTAGGGATTTGTGAAAGGGCTACTACAAATCTATGACTGAAATCAATACTGGGCTCTTCATCTTGTCTTCTAATTTCCATTAATCTTGCAACAAGATCAGTAGGTTGTCTTGCAAATTCCTTTCTGAAACAGTCAACAAGTTCATTCCAATAGGTAAAGGATCTCTTTGGAAAGCTCAAATACCAATCTCTAGCTTGAGCACCAAAGGATCTAACAAAAAACCTCATCCACATATCCTCATCTCTAAATGAGTGTCTTTCCATAAAGCTATGAAAGTTTTGGATATGTTCACCCCCATCACACACACTGTGTCCACTAAATCTAGGCATCTAATTGTAAATCTGAGTAGGCATACTTTCAACTTTATAGTCAACCCATGACAAATCTAACTGGTCATATAAATGATCAAAAGGGCTGACAAGAGGTTTAGCCTTCTAACTGGCAGACACAACAGGGTTACTATTAAACTAAGCCTGCCAAGCCTCTAAGGATATCAACCTATTCTTTAGCTCTTCAATCTCTTTGCATAACACTTCATCCCCCTCTTGGCTGAGAATGGGTGAATACATATTTGGATTCATATATATCCCACTTTCAGACATCTTATGTCTACCTAAGGCCTGAGGCTTCCCCTTGGCATTTAACTGATGCAATAAAACAAATGAAAGTAGGAAGAAACTAGATATCTTTTCTCATCCAGATGCTGAAGCATGAACAGAACATTCTTAGATCACAATAACATACATCAGTCTTTCATGTCCATTGAAATTTTTTGCAAAGTCGCCACCTCTTTAAAGAGGATAAAACTTTTAAATAACTGAAAGCTTATCATAGAACAAATATTTTTTTGAGTTCATTTCACCAGCAGAGCAACACTATTCACATGAAAGATCAAGATATGCAACAATGATTTCACACTATTTGACTCTTGTGTCCCCAACAAAGTCACCATCTGTTGGAGTTCTTTTCGAATCAGCAGAGGGTTTGCCAATTCCAATGCACAGGTAGATTCAGCCAACTAATACAGGAGGTTACGTGAGCTACCTCACCTTCACTTCTAGTTCTGCCACACCAAGGTAGGTATCCCTATTAGCTAAAGATTTGACATTTGACTCACCCAATGACAAAATGATTTAGCTTTACAATAACAGGCAGAATACTCTCATGTGTGGACCAAGATATGCATGATAGATCTCAAGGCTAGCAACTTTCTTGGACATATCTGACTGGTTATAGATGAGAGTATGCAGGGGTCCTATTTCTACTCCTACAACTAATAGGTTGGAAAAATGGAATGATTTGTATTAATGTTTGGATGCAAGACAGGGGGTTTTGGATCATAACTGCTAATCCAAAAGCAGACCGGTGTCTATCTCAGGGCAAGGAGTCAACTAGACGTATACAAGAGAATGGCTTGCAACTGGCATTCAAGTTTCAAGGGGTTAGGATTGGTATTTGCCTTACAAACACCACCCAAGACTGAGTATTTAACTACCTCTACTTACAGATATCCCAGCTACCATACACTCTTCTCCATACTTAACCTAAAACAATTTAATCCATTCCTTGAATGGAAGTCAACAGATTAAGCATGCAATACATAAATCTGTATTCCAGAATCTGAGAAACCCTTAGCAACCAGACTCAAAAGAAGCTAATGCATACAACAAATGGAGACAGATAGATAAACACATGCAATGAAGCATTTTTCATATAAATATGACATGAAACTGAACATATGTGCAAGGTGCATTCAGATGCAACTCATAAACTCCAAAAGAGATAAAATAGCCAAGAAAATGCTCTGTCTTTCGTTATTTTTCCCCCAAAAATGCCCAAGTCTTCAACCACCTACAATGTGTAACACAGTTTGCTATATACAGCAAGAGAGTGTACCCAACATTAATTACACTGGCATTTCAAAATTCCCCCAAATACGAAGCACCATGAGAATGGCACCTAAAACATTGAATGCACCAGAGAGAAGGAGAAAGAAAAGCAGGTGAGATTGGGATCTGCACCACCACCTGAAGATTTTCCTCATCGATTGGGTAGTTGACCTATCAATCAGACCATATCTTTACAATTCCTTTGCCATTAATGGCATACCAACCCATAAGATGTAGCAACGGTCTGCGCTCTGAAGATTCCTACTAGAAAAGATGTAGTGAGCACGGGAAATCCTTCGTTGTTGAAAGTTTGAACCATGACCATCGAATTCCTTCCTATTGCTAAGATCTGCGGTTCCCAAAACAAGCTGAAAAGTCATTGTCCAACAGAATCATGCCACGTAGGCACTTTATCTCCTTTGACTTTTCCCATCGCAACATTCATTTTGCCTTCTTCACCTTTTGCCTTTTTCACCATTGAATCCTTTGTATATGCGAGTGCATATACATACAATTGTGCCTAGACACGTGGCACCCCCTGATTTGCTCTTCATCACTCTGAAATTACATATCCATCGGCTGTCCAGATGACTCAAGGAGTGTTCACCGATGTATTGTGTCCTGCCGACAGAACCCTTGCATCTTCCTTTTGCATATGCGGGATATACAATGCTTCACATACAAGGCAGACTTCAACACTTTATCTGCTAGATTGGAACATCCTTTAGAATCCGCATTGTACATCGGCATATACAAGCACTTTACCATACAAGCCACGGACCCCAAATTCTTATGAAACATATTGAAATCACGTTCGGGTCTAGGCTGCATGTCTTACCTTTGTATAATCGCTTTGTATATTACATATACAAATGCAATATACAACCAATGGACCCCAAATCATTTATCCACCAAATCACAATTTCTTTCACATCTGGGCCTTGTATGTGCGCTATTGTATATTTTGCTTACATGTTTCCATTGTATCTAACCGTTGCATGTCTAAACATACAAACCTGATATACAAGCAAACTCAACATACAACTGCAAAATATTTTGGGAATCTGTGAAATATTCCTCAATGTATATGCACTTATTCCAAACCTGATATGCATACAAGGAGGCATATAACTATTTTTTTCACCATTTTCAAAGGCTGATTGAAATTTCTACAAGCCCACCAATGTATATTTTCATTTGTACATACAAGCCCCTTTGTATATACAAAGATACATGCATTTAAAACTATTTTTGCACTTTTCAACTACAAAGGCCAAAAGACTTAGAATTTTTTGGATTTTTTGTGAAGGGGCCTGCAGATTTAAATGCCTGAAACCTGAATGTTTATGTAGGCACCAACATACTCCATGCCTGAGTTTAGTTCCATTGAAGCACAATACATTTCCTTTTCTCTACTCTGCCTTTACACTTCACACTTATCTTTGCATCTTCACAATCGATAAAGGGTCTTGATAAGGATAGTCTAGTGAGAAACATGTTGGATGAAAGTTTTCATTGGTGTGAGGATAATTTAGGTGGAAGGGTGTTTTCATGCAGGCAGGTGTAAATGTCATGATACTAGGGGATTCAGGACCAACAATGTTGCAAATGAATTCAAATTTTGGGGCAAATTCTAGTAAAGAATCAAAAGTTTTCAACCAAGAATTCATACCATTGGTTGTCATGTGGCATATCTAGAAGAGACCCAATAGTTTCCATTCCATTTGCAGCTTTGTCCTAAAGGTGGGGAACCTGTTCAAATTGAATGATTGTGAAATATTTCTTGAAATCATTGACCATCCATTTGTAGGGGATCAACTTGTCATCTGTTGTATGATATTCATTATTAACCTATTTGATAACAAACTAAGAGTCTCCATAGACATGTAATTGATGGATGTTCCATTGGACTATAGTCTTAAGGATTGTGATTAGAGCTTCATATTCTACCATGTTATTTGTACAAGGAAATTCCAATTAGAATGCTTTAGTTATGAAGTCTCCTTGAGGGGTAACAAATAGAATGCTAGAATGACCACCATGACTTGTGAATGATCTTTGAAAATAAAGTTTCTAGATATTTTGCTCTTTGATGGTGAAGATAGATTCATCTGGAAAATTCATATTCAATGGTTGATGATCAGTTAATGGAGCTTTCGTAAGTTAATTTGCCATAACCTATCCTTTGATTTCTTTTTTATCCACATAATCAATGTCGAACTCACTAAGAAACATAACCCATTTCACCATCTGTCCTATTAGAGCAGCCCTAGAAAGAAGGTACTTCAAGGGGTTGTTATGTGGAAAATGAGATCTATCCTAATTGATGCATTAATCTAGGTCAATATTTCTCCACATTATATTAGAACATGAACTGATGAAGACTTTTTCTTGGCTACTATTGATGCAGGAGCATCCCTGGTTCAAGAGCAATCTTGCATCAACCAAAAACATTTAGATTTCACTTTGTTTGCATTTCAGTTTGTTTCCTTTTCCAATTTAGCTCAGGCAGTTCAGGTAGTTCAGTCAGTAGCAGTTTCTGTATTTTGGTCTGCATTCTACCACAGTTGCATTTTAGATCTTGTATAGTTGGACTTAGCATCTAGATTCATTCATCTACATCATATCCAAAACTCAAAGCATTTGGATCAAGTACCAGAAATTTATCGCTATCAGAAGATCAACTATTTTTCTCAGAACAGAGTATTCTGACAGTCCCAGATAATTAGCTAAAGGAGAAGACCTGTAGAGTATTTCACAACCTTTGAAGATTAATGACACATCATTCAACATTTTTTGGTTCATGGCTGACCTTCCCTGAGATCCACACATTGTTCCATTCATTTGCGGAGGAGTTCCATTCATTTAGGTCCAACCTATCCGTGTACACACGTTATAGTTCTTCATTGGAGTTTGTGATCTCCCTTGGCCAATGCAGAGGAATATTTTGTACCAGAGATGATATATATAGATGTAATAGATCCTTAGGAAGGTAGTTCTCATGATTTAGAAGATAGATAGTTTGAATTTGCATGAAGGAGATTCAAAGCTATATCTTGTGTATTCTAATATTCTATAATCAGGCCTGTGAGCCCTAACTATAAGCTTGCATGTTGCCGTCTAATTTGTATTTGAATTCTATGATATATTGAATGAATGAATATGCATTTTCTTCATATCTTTGAGTTGTTTCCATTGTGTTTACTCTTTCTACATGACCTGGATAGTTCTCTTTAAGGACCCTCCTAACTATGACTGCACCAAGTGGTATTAGAGTGAAAGTTTGAATCTTTGGGAGTAAATTAAGAAAAGTTGGTGAAGAAATTCCGTAAGATGTTGCTGTGGATAGATCATTGAATTTGAGGAAAGTTACTTATGTCACAATTGATTGTCGATTGTGAGGTGGTTGTCACCTTGTAGCCAGATCACCGAACTTGAGGCTGTTTGCATTTGATCCTGGGAAGAATGTCACTAATGAAAGTCCCTGCTATTGGAACAATGGCTGGTAGGATGGATGAGATGATGGAAATGATGAAAACAATGAGAATTCAACTAGATGTTGTCAAGGAAGATAGGTGAAGAGGATTGACACCTAAACCTAATGTTGAGAGTGATGATGAAGAGGAATTTCAATCTATTGATCAAATTGGCAAAACCCTAGGAGGTGATGAAGAAGAAGAATTGGATCAAGTCAAGATGTTGCAAGATATTTCAAAGATAGGGAAAAGACCTAGAGTTGATGTACCTAATTACACTGGCAATTTGAATCTCGAAGACTTGATTGACTGGATAAATGACATGGAAGAATACTTTGAGTATGAAGAAGTTGAAGATCTGGAGAAGGTGAAATTTGCAAAAACAAAATTGAAAGGACATGCTTCTATATGGTGGAAACAAGTTCAGTTGGATAGAAACAGAAGAGGAAAAGAAAGGATTACAAAGTGGGACAAGATGGTGACAAAATTGAAGAATCAGTTTGTACCTGCTGACTATGAGTTGGAGTTGTTGAAGAGATTGCAGAACCTGAGACAAAAGGAGAAATTTGTGAAGGAGTATATTGAAGCATTTCATAAGATGATCATAAGGATATGACATAATGAAGCAAGCAAAGAGAAAGTGGCTAGATACATCAATGGGCCGAGATTGAAGATTCAAGAAGAACTGAGTTTGGTAAGGATGACAACACTAGAAGAAGCATACCAGCTTTCCCTAAAGGTTGACAAGAATTTGAATAATAGACATGATCAGAGATAGAGAGGCTGAGGAGGTAAATTTCATAGAGGTAGAAGATTTTCCAGAGGAGAGAGATCATATGCAGAGCAAAACAAATAAGAGAACACACTCAAGAAGGATGACAAAGATATCAATGCATTCCGAAGAGATGACAATAACTTCTACCATAGAGGAAACCTTAGTCCATAGCAGAGTGAAGGATACAGAAGAGAAGGAAGAGGACCTGATAGGTGAATATTCAAAGGAACCTGTTTCAAGTGTGGAGGTGAAGGACACAAAGCATTTGAATGTAATCAGGGGAGTACAATCAAGAGGACAGAGAACAATGGAAGAATAGCCTTTATGGAATAAGAACCTGTTGGATCACCTACTTTAGTTGGAAAACCTAAGAAAGGAGAATCACTTGTGATGAGGAGAGCACTATTTCAAGAAGAGACAAATGAGGAACCACTGCAGAGGAAAATCTTGTTTAGAACCATATGCAAATTAGGAGGTAAATGCTGTAAAGTTGTAATTGATAGTGGTAGTTCTGATAACCTAGTTTCAGAGGAGATGGTGACTAAGTTGAAGTTGTAAAGATTGAAACACCCTAAGCCCTATCAGATAGCATGGATTCAGGATGATCTTAAGGTACTGGTGAGTGAACAATGTTTGGTGAAATTTCATATTAGATCTTATCATGATGAAGTTTTGTGTGATATTATGCCTATGGATGTATGTCATATTTTGTTGGGTAGACCTTGGTAGTATGATAGAAAAGATATACATGATGGGAGAAAGAATACATACACTATAACATCAAATGGGAAGAGAATTACCTTGATTCCTTTGTGGTGTAGTCACAGTAGGAGGGTTCACCAAATGAACTGTCCATACCATGAAGCTAGAGTAAACACAATAGAAACAACTCAAAGATGTAAAGAAAATACAAATTCAGTCATTTAGTATATCATAGAATTCAAATACAGACCGTCCAACAACATGCAGGTTTATAATTAGGGCTCACAGGCTTGATTACAGAATAGTAGAATATACCCAAAGATGTAGCTTTGAAGCTCCTTCACACAAATCTAAACTATGAACTTATTCTAATGATCATCACTACTTTCCTAGGCATCTATTACATCAATATATATCATCTCTGAAATCAAAGATTCCTCCCCATCGGCCAAGGAAGATCACAAACTCCAATGAAGAGCTATAATGTGTGTACACGGATAGGTCAGACCTAATTGCATAGAGTTCCTCCACAAATGAATGGGATGACGTGTGGATCTCATGGAAGGTCAGACAAGAGCCAAAGATCACTGAATGATGTGTCATTAGGCTCCATAAGTCAAGAAATGCTTCGCAAGTCTTCTCCTTTAGTTGATTGTCCAAAACTATCAAAGGATGCTCTATTCTAAGAAAATAGTCAATCTTCTTATAGCGATATCTTTCTGGTACCTTAACCAAATGCTATGAGACTCAAATATTTTGTGTATGAATGTCTCTAGATACTAAGTCCAACTCCACAAGGTCTGAAATGCCACTATGGTAGAATGCAGACCAAAATATAGAAACTACTACTGACTGAATTGCCTGAACTAAACTGGAAAGTGAAAGGAAACAAACTGAACTACAAACTAACTAAAATGTAAATATTTTGGTTGATGCAAGATTACTCTTGAACCAAGGATGCTCCTGCATCAGACATCCAAAGTTATTGAAAAGTGAGTCCCTTAGTTTGCAGGGGCTAGAGGTAAACCAAGACGGTCCACCTCAGCTTGAGAAACCCATGATGAATCTTCTCCTGGTCTGGCTTTCCACTTCACAAGATATTCCTTGTATTGTCTCTGGTGCTGTGTCCAATTCTACTATCCAAAATTTCTTCAATCTATTCTAGTGCTTGTTGTGGTAACTACTTCTTGAAGTCTTCTACCATGCTATCACTGAACTCTACTTCATGATATTCATATAGGTCTGTAATGTTTAAAATAGGTGATATACTTAATGTCTCCGATAGCTCCACTTCATATGCATTTCCTAAATCAAACTTTCTGAGTATCCTACAAGGTCCAAACTTCTTCATCTTCAACTTGTTATATGTCCCAACTAGAAATCTTTCCTTTCTGAAGTACACCATCACTTCATCTCCAACTACAAATTCTTTATCTCTTCTTTTCTCATCTGCTTGTTCCTTATATTTGTTGTTCATGTCCTCCAAATGCTTCTTCACCTACTTATGCACTATCTCCATATGTTCTGTAAATTCTTCTGCTTCTGTACTTCTCTTATCTCCCATACTGATATCTCTCAATTTTGCAATTCCTCTAGGGTTTACTCCAATAACAATCTCAAAAGGCATTCTTCCGATACTCCTATTTACTTAATTATTGTATGCAAACTCTTCTTGTGAAAGAATCGAGTCCCAACTTCCTGCCTTTTCTCCAACCAAACATCTCAACAAGTTTCCCAAACTCCTATTCACTACCTCTGTCTCTCCATCAGTCTGTGGATGAAATGCTGAACTAAACTTCAAATCTATCTTCATCTTCTTCCAAAGTGTCTTCCAAAAATATCCAATAAATCTGGTGTCTCTATCTGAAATTATGCTCTTAGGTAATCCATTCAATCTCGTAATCTCCTTGAAAAATAGGTTAGCTACATGCACTACATCAGTTGTATTCTTACAAGGTATGAAATGTGCCATCTTTGAAAATCTGTCCACCACTACAAATATTGAATCATGTCCTCTCTGTCTTTGGCAATCCCATTACAAAATCCATGTTGATGTCTTCCCAAGGTCACTCTAGTACTATCAAAGGTTTATACAATCCAATATTCAGACTACTCCCTTTTGCAACTCTACAAACTCTACACCTTTGCACAAATTTCCTAACATCCTTATGTATATGAGGCTAAAAGTAGTTTTCACTCACCAAAGCCACTATATTGTCAATGCCAAAATGTCTTGCCAATCCACAACTATGTTTCTCCTTGATCAAGTTATCTCTCATTGAGCTTCTAGGTATGCACAACTAATTTCCCTTGAACAACATATCTTCCTAAATAAAATAGTCCAAACACTTACTCCTATCTATCACAATAGGTTCCTTGCATGCTTTCCAAGGTTCTACAAAATCACTGTCTCCCTCATACATGTTCTTCAATTCATCAAAACCCAACTCTTCAACTCTCATCTCTGTCAGTAAGTTTCTTCTCTTGCTCAATGCATCTACAACTTTGTTTGATTTTCCACTCCTATGCTTCAACACAAATGTACAACTCTGCATGAACTCTACCCATCTCATATGTCTTTGATTCAACTTGCCTTGACTATTCAAATATTGCAAGGCTTGATGATCCGTATACAACACAAACTCCTTAGGCAACAAGTAATGTCTCCACTTTTTCAAGGCTTGAATTATAGTATAGAACTCTTGATCATAAACTAAATATCTTCTCCTTGCATCATTCAACTTTTCACTAAAATATACTACAGGTCTACCTTCTTGACTTAACATTGCTCCAATTGCATTTCCACTTGCATCACAATCTACTTGAAATACCTTTTTGAAATCTGGTAATGCCAAAATAGGTTGCTCTGTCACTTTTTGCTTCAACAACTCAAAACTTTTATCTACTCCTGATGTCCACTTGAAATCTTTTCTATCACCATTCATTGTCTCTCTCATAGGGTTACAATTTGAAATAAAATTTTTGATGAACTTCTGATAGAAACTAGCTAATCCATGAAATGATCTAACCTCTCCAATGCTCTCCAGTGTAGGCCATTCAATAATTGCTCTTACTTTCTCAGGGTCCATGTTCAATCCTTCTGCAGAAATCACAAACCCCAAGTATACTAATTTTTCCTTCATGAAACTAAATTTCTTAAGGTTTATTAGTAATTTCTCCTCTTTCAGTCTCTGCAATACTTGTCTTGGGTGTTGCAAACATTCTTCTCTTGTCTTCATAAAAATCAAAATGTCATCCAAATATACAATAACAAACTTACCCAAGAATTTCTTCAAGACTTCATTCATCAACCTCATGAAAGTACTAGGTGCATTTGTCAATCCAAAAGGCATCACTAACCACTCATACAATCCTTCATTTGTCTTAAAAGTAGTCTTCCATTCATCTCCTTCTCTGATTTTGATCTGATGGTATCCACTCTTCAAATCTATCTATGTGAAATAGTTTTCTCCACTCAAACAATCCATGATATCATCCATCCTAGGTAAAGGAAATCTATACTTAATTGTGATCTTGTTGATTGCTCTAAAGTCTATACACATTCTCCATTCTCCATCTTTCTTAGGTGCTAACACTGCAGGTATTGCTCAAGGGTTCAAACTTTCTCTGATCAAACCTTTCCTCAACAACTCCTATATCTGTCTATTTAATTCTTCATTCTCTACTCATGTCATTCTGTGTGCTACTTTGTTAGTTGAACTAACTCCCAGTATAAGATCCATGTGATGACTGATACTCCTCATTGGTGGCAATCCCTCATGTACATTATCTGATATGATGTCTTCATACTCTGTTAGCAATTTAGTTATCTCCTTTGGTTGTGATTCTTCAGTTCCCTTCTTCAAATTTTTAGGCTTCTTATGACTCAAGGCATAACACATATTCTCATGTCTCAAACCATTAATAAATTTTCTTCCATCTACCAAATACATTCTAGCATTCCCACATACTTCACTCTTAGGATCATCTTCCAAAGGAATCAAAGTAATTCTCTTTCCATTTGATGTTATAGTGTATGTATTCTTTCTCCCATCATGTAAAGCTTTTCTCTCATACTGCCACGATCTACCCAACAAAATATGACATACATCCATACGCATAATATCACACAAGACTTCATCATGATAAGATCCAATATGAAATTTCACCAAACATTGTTCACTCACTAGTACCTTATGATCATCTTGAATCCATGCTATCTAATAGGGCTTAGGGTGTTTCAATCTTTCCAATATTAGCTTAGTCACCATCTCTTCTGAAACTAGGTTATTTGAATTACCACTATCAATAACAACTTTACAACATTTACCTCTTGATATACATCTAGTTCTGAACAAAATTTTCCTCTGCAGTGGTTCTTCATTTGTCTCTACTTGAAATAGTGCTCTCCTCATCACAAGTGATTCTCATTTCTCTAGTTTACCAATTGAACTCAGTGATCTAAAAGGTTCTTCTTCCACATAGGCTACTCTTCCGTTGTTCTTTGTCTTCTTTCTTGTACTCCCTTGATTACATTCAAACGCTCTATGTCCTTCACCTCCATACTTAAAATAAGTGGCTCTAAATGTTCTCTTATAAGGTCCTCTTCCTTCTCTTCTATATCCTTCATTTTGGTATGGACTAGGGTTCCCTTTGTGATAGAAATTTCTATCATCTCTCTGGTAGGCATTGCTATCTTTGTAATCCTTCTTAAATTTGCTGTCAAGCTTGTTCTGCTTCGGATATGATTTGTCTCCTCCAGAAAATATTTTGCCTCTCTAAAATTTACCTCCTCTGCCTCTCTATCTCTAATCATGTCTCTTATTCAACTTCTCTTCAACTTTCAGGGCAAATTGATAAGCTTCTTCCAATGTTATCCTTACCAAACTCACTTCTTCTTGAATGTTCAATCTTTGTCCATTTATGTATCTAGCCACTTTCTCCTTTCTTGCTTCACTATGTCCTATCCTTATGATCATCTTATGAAATTCTTCAGTATACTCCTTGACAGATTTCTCCTTTTGTCTCAGCTTTTGCTTTCTTTTCAACAACTCCAACTCATAGTCAATAGGTATAAACTGATTCTTTAATTTTGTTAGCATCCTATCCCATTTTGTAATCTTTTCTTTCCCTCTTCTATTCCTATCCAACTGAACTTCTTTCCACCATATAGCAGCATGTCCTTTCAACTTTGTCTTTGCAAATTTCACCTTCTTTGGATCTTCAATTTCTTTAGATTCAAAGTATTCTTCCATGTCATTTATCTCGTCAATCAACTCTTCAGGGTTCAAATTGCCAGTGTAGTTTGGTACATCAAATCTAGGTCTCTTCCCAATCTTTGAAATAGCTCACAACATCTTGACTTGATCTGATTCTTCTTCTTCATTACCTCCTAAGGTTTCACCAATTTGTTCAACAGATTGAAATTCCTCTTCTTCATCACTTTCAACATTAGGTCTAGGTGTCAATCCTCTTCACCTATCTTCCTCAACAACATCCAATCGAATTCTCATTGTTTTCATCATTTCCATCATCTCATCCATTCTACCAGCCATTTTTCCAACAACACAGATTCTCCTCGGTGACATTCTTCCTCAGATCAAGTGCAAACTGCCTCAATTCAGCAATCAGGCATCAAGGTGATAATTGCCTCACAATCGGCAATCAGTTGCAAAACAAGTAACCTGCCTCAGATTGGCAATTTATCCACAACAAGATCTTATGGAAGTCCATCACCAACTTTGCTCTATTCACTCCCAAAGATTTGAACTTTTGCTCTAATACCACTTGGTGTAGTCACAATAGGAGGGTTCACAGAATGAACTATCCAGACCGTGTAGCTAGAGTAAACACAATAGAAACAACTCAAAGATGTAAAGCAAAAGTAGATTTAGTCATTCAGTATATCATAGAATTCAAATACAGATTAGTCAGCAACATGTGGGCTTACAATTGGGGTTCACATGCCTGAACTTCTAATAGCAATATCTTTCTGGTACCTTAACCAAATGCTCTGAGATTTAGATATGTTGTGCATGAATATCTCTAGATACTAAGTCTAGCTTTGCAAGGTCTAAAATGCAACTGTGATAGAATGTGGACCAAAATATAGAAACTGCTACTGATTGAACTGCCTGAATAGAAGTGGAAAGTGAAAGGAAGAAAACTAAATTGCAAACAAACTAAAATGCAAATGTTTTTGGTTGATACAATATTTCTCTTGAAACATGGATGCTCCTACATCACTTTGGAAGATGACCCTAAGAGTGAAGTATGTGGGAATGCTAGAATCTATTTGGTAGATGGAAGAAAATTTCTGGATGGTCTAAGACATGAGAATATATGTTATGCCTTGATTCCTAAGAAGCTTGAAACATTGAAGAAGGGAACTAAAGAATCACAACCGGAGGAGAGAACTGAATTGCTGACAAAGTATGAAGACATCATATCAGATAATGTACTTGAAGGATTGCCACCAATCAAGAGTATCAGTCATCATATGGATCTTATACCTGGACCTAGTTTGCCTAACAAAGCAACACATAGAATGACACTAGCAGAGAATGAAGAATTAAATAGGTAGATATATAATTTTTGAGGAAAGGTTTGATTAGAGAAAGCTTGAGTCCTTGTGTAGTACCTGCAGTGTTAGTGTTGGAGTATAGGACAACACTGAGAGGGGGCTGAATCAGTGTTGTCTAATTTTTAAAATCTTTTCACACCTTTTAATTTACAAGACAAAGAATAAAGGAGACATCAATAATCTATCAAATTCATATGCACAAGTATGATGATGAATAGAATGAACAAGACCTTATGTGTAAAACATTATAAAGCACACACATACAGACAAGACATAACTCAAGGATTACTACAGTGGAAAACCCTAATGGGGTAGAAAAGCCACTCAAAATTGTCTCACTAGCTTATTCAAAAGCTCACCGGTTACATACAGGTCTCACTGACCAAGAAAGCTTCACTAGCTACAAAGAAGTCTCACTGACTACAAAGCCTCACTGACATTCAAACAATTATTTTGAATAAAAGAAAAATAATTCAGGGGGTTTCTCTGATTCACTTCTTCACAAAAACCTGTCTCTCCTTTTTCTTCTCTTGACAAAATTCTTTTCATTCATAATATCAAGCTTCTGATGTCAATCAATCACCTACACATTACAACAATCTCAATATCTTCCTCTGCATTTCATCTTCAACCGAAATTCTCTAGCCCTCTATATCAAAATCATAACATGATTTTTACCTTTACATTTTCTTTATCTACATATGTCATCCTTGCACTGATATCTCTAATATTTTCACACAAATTATCTCTTCAATACTACATTTTATCCACATACAAAATCCATCAATCAATGCACCTACAAAACCAATATATAAAAAAGAAGGTCCATTCACATTCTTCTCCTCTTTGCATAAATTTTCACCTTCACAAATAAAATCTTCAATAGTCCATTTTCCTTCATTGAATCTTGCATATAAAATAATATAAAATCTATTCTTTGCATCTATGAAGAACCTCAATAAAAAAAATCATCAATATTCTTCAAAACACCATTCATCTTCCCTGCATTAAAAACCACTCTGCCATTTTATTTTCTTTACATAAGAAAATCCATTCACCTGCAACAAAAAAAACTTTTCGTATTCCTTTGTGGATATTTATTTTCTCAACACTTCAATAATTAAATCAAATTGACATGAAATAATAATATTTCATCTTCAAATCCCCTTTCACAAAAATCTTGCAAACTCCAATCTGCAACAATCATTTTTAATAAAAATCAATTCCAAATTTTGTTCTCAATAAAATCTGCAATATTAATATCATCTGTTGCAAATAAATCTCCATTGTGCATACAAATCTCTTTATATTCTACTCTCAAAAATTTGTCACAATTTCCCATTAAAAAATATATATTCTTTGCATTATAATATCCATGAAGAACTTGCAAATAAAAATCTTATTCACAATGAAGCAATAACCCTTCATATCCTTCTTTCTTTACACATTCACTTTCATCTTCAAAAATATCTCTTCAAAATTTACCTTCAAAATATACATATTCAATCTGCCTATTTTCATCTTCCAATCCTATAAAGAAACTTTCCCTTTCAAAACAAATGCAAATAATATTGCATAAAATCTTTGAAATAGAAAAGGAAATAATTTATTTCCTTATTATTATGAAGGAATAAAAAAAATCTCCTAAAAATCTGCCTTTAAAACTTTATCAAAAAACTGCCTTTTAATCTCCCTTAAAAATAGGCTTTTAAATCTCACAAAATCTACCTTAAAACTGCCTTATTTTAAGGTATATAAAGCATTTTACTGTAGATTATAAACAATCCACTCATCTATATTAAATATTAATCTTTGATATATTTTTTTTTCTGCTCAAATTTATAAGAGGTGACTATTGGAAAGGTAAGGGAATATGAAGGGACTAGTGAAAAGATGGTCTTAAATCCCTTTAGAAGGTAATCTTTAGTGATATTACCTATGAGTGCAGGTCAATCACAAATTAAAAACAAAAAGTGCATGATGTATATGATGGGCATATGTGAGGTGTTAGATCTTTTGAGACACCACATTAATATCAACACCTTTATAAATATTTTTATTATGAACTTATTTCTTTGGAATATGACTCCCCTTGTCATTGAACACCTTTGCTAAGGATATTTAATCTCTGCCACTATAGTCTGCAAGCACCTCTTTTACTCCTTCATAATTAAGCATCCTGTTCAACCTTCTGTAATAACTTGACATGTGATCATGAACATACTATCAACATGAAGAGATCCTGAAGACTAACTAAGACATGATAATGAGCACACTATAGTAAGGCATGAAGCAACATATCAACTTTGAGTATCATGTCAACTCCCTTCAAGTCAAGAATTATGAGCATCACAACATGAAGCATGATGAATGAACTGAAGCATGTCATGAAGCAACATCATATCCAATCCAACATTATCAAGCCAGCTGACACAATCAATAATAAGACAAGTCTTATGAAACATGAGAGATGACAAATTCAAACAACTCCTAAAATGAGAAATCAAACCTTCTTCACATCCTTCACATGAACTGATGACATCACCTGACCATTGACATCACATGTCACATTATCATCACCCTAAATTCACTTTAACCATGAAGATCATGATGAACCCCTGAAACATCTTGCCATATGAAGACAAACATCAACTCCATGTATGATCTATTTTTCACTATGATGTACATGTATCAATAACTCAACACATTTTTGATATCAATGACAATCAATCTCGATCAATGTCCCCCTTTTTCATTGATGGAAAATCTACATGATGCATTTTCTCTCTCTCCCCCCTTTTGACATCTAATGACAAAGGCTAAAAACTATTTTCTCTCCCAGTAATGAAGTGCACTAACAAATCTTTGATACCACTAATCTTTGTCAAAAGATTGAAGGCACTGATCACTTTTGTAATTTGCTGTCCTAAACTTATCCTAAAAGCTCTATCCTTGTACATCTGCATATTGAACAAGTTTTCAACTTGAGAGCAACAAGACACCATGAAGCACACATCTGAAGACATACATCCTAAAGCATAGGACCTAAGAGCAACATCATGAGAGGCACACCAAGCATCAAACCACTGTTATAAACTGCCCATAGACTATACCATACTCTCAGCACAATACCACTTCTTGTAACAACACCAGTATGAAGATGAAGATGAAAAATTGGCATATCTCTGCTATCAAATACAAAGCCCTGATGACATCACTTGTGGTTGCAAAACAAAGTTTTCATAAAAAGCAATTCTTTCATAGTCATCAACCCTTTTTGATCTAAATGACAAATCTCCAAGATCTCCTAAAGCATATAGTATGAAGGCATAAATATGACTCTTAGGCTTTAGATGAATCAAGATTTGACATGATATATATGAACTTGAACACCATGCAAATATATAATTAACACTTCAATATCCATAAAAACCAATATGAAGACTAATCATCACACAATTCACATCTCATGATGACATGATGACCACACAAGAAATGATCTTTCCAAGACTTCCATGATAGTGACAACAAGATGGACAATCAACCTACAACCAATCTACTTCTGCACACATTTTTGACATGATAACAAATGAAGACCATCTGGAAAAAAAATGAAGATTATCTTGATGAAGACCATCCACTGTTCCTGCACAAGATACTTTTTACAACACTATCAAATCTGATATATATAGAACCACATCTGAAACACACTGTAATCAACAGTAATTGTTGCCTCTTGACTTTATCATTCAAATCAGCCCATCAATTCTACACATCAACAAACTCTTTGTGCATTGAACCCCTGAACATCTTATCAACATGAACCACTGATCACTTGCATCACTGTCATACACTGAAGATCAACATAGCTATCAACATCATTATGAACTTCATTTCACAAGACTGATATGAATAACATATTATCAGGCATGAATCCAAAAACATAATAAACAAAACAAGATCATCAAATTGACAAACATCAAATGATCTCCTCCTAAAACTTCTTGGGGATAAGTGATAGAACATTGAACAAATCCCCCTCACTTCATGCTATATGTTATGCAACTAATGAAGTGACTTGTGCAAGATGCACAAGTTTAGGATCTGTCTTCTCTTGACTTTGTTTCTGCTCTCACACTTTCACAGGTTCTTTCTTCTATTTAGTTTACTTCTTCCAAACCTTTTCAACCTTTTTCTTTTTCCAACCTTTCAAACTAGGTGATACTATTCTTTCGTACATTCTGCAACTATATGCCTTGTGACTAGGAAAATTACACTTGAAACACAATATTACCATTCCTTATTGAAGCAAATTAATTTCTTCTGCAATCAACTACTTTTTGTCCAAAATGATTATAGGTATAACAATAACCATTAAATGAATAATTATACCTGTACATATATGCATGTCTTACTAGAGCAATTCTTTTGAAATTTCTTCTTTGATTGTGCATTTTTACAAACTCATCTTTGGTTTTTATTTCAGCTTCAATCTTCTTTTTTCCTTCAAGAGCAGCAACATGAAAGTCCAAATCTATATTCTTTCTTGGAGTTTCTCTAACTTTAGAAGACTATCCCTTTTCATAACCAAGTCTAGTTGTGTCCCTATGTTGTTTTTGTTTACCAAGCATCTCATATAACTTGATGGTGCTCTCTTCAAATTTTAGATTCTTTTCCAACTGCTTTCTAACATCCTCAAGATATTTTCTTAAAGAAACTATTTCTCCTTCAAGCTTTTGAAATTCAACTATTTTAGCTTCCAACTCAGACTTTGTTACATCAGCTATTCTCTTAGCTTTCTAAATTTCAGTCTTCAGACTAATAATCAAATTGTCTTATTCATTAATTTGTGTCCTTAAATTTACAATCTGATTTCTTGCCTCTTCAAGATTAGAGAGTACTTTATCTTTGAAGTCTTTTTCTTGTTGTAGCTGCAATTCTAATCTCTGGTTCTCCTTTTTGTACTTCTTGATTTCACTCAGAGCATATATGAGTTCTCCTTCTATGTCAACTTCACATTCTTGTTTATCATACTCCTGATAATAATCACTCATAATGTGATCTTCTTCTTCTAAATTAGTTTGTATTTCATCTCCTTCATGTGAATGACTTCCATCATTTCACTTTCCTTAGACACCAAGTTGTCCTCTTCTTCAAGTGTATCACCTTGATAGATTCTAATCAACTCCTTCCACACATCCTAAGTTGTTTCACAATGCACAACTTTGTAAGAAACTTTATTAGATAAACTAGACAGAATAGCCTTATTTGCTATATGATTGCATTCATAGGCCTCTTTATTATTTGTAGAATTAGGTGAATAAGAGGAAACACAATACCCATTCTCAACTGACAACCAAACACCATATCCTAAAGAGGATAGATATACTTTCATTCTAATACACCAAACAGAGAAGTCTAAACCATCAAAGTAAGGAACTCTAGAAAACTCTTTCTCTAATTTAATACCCGATTCAACTTGTGAGACATTTCTATCAACAGGCTCTATATCAACATTTAAATTTGATAAATATGGTGCCATTTGATCAATAGGAGACTTGGCATTTTTTTTTCTCTATTTCTTTTGCACTTACCCATGGTACATCACACTTAGGACCTACCCAAGCCGATTAGACTTCTATAGGGAACATATGCTCTGATACCACTTGTTGGAGTATAGGACAACACTGAGAGGGGGGGGTGAATCAATGTTGTCTAATTTTTAAAACCTTTTCACACCTTTTAATTGACAAGATAGAGATTAAAGGAGACATCAATAATCTATGAAATTCATATGCACAAGTATGATGATGAATAGAATGAATATGACCTTATGTGTAAAACACTATAAAACACACACATAGAGGCAAGACATAACATAAGGATTACTGGAGTGGAAAACCCTCATGGGGTAGAAAAACAACTCAAAATTACCTCACTGGCTTATTCAAAACCTCACTGGTTACATACAGGTCTCACTGACCAAGGAAGCTTCACTAGCTACAAAGAAGTCTCACTGATTACAAAGCCTCACTGGCATTCAAACAATTATTTTGAACAAAAGAAAAACAATTTAGGGGGTTTCCTTGATTCACTTCTTCAAAAAAACATGTCTCTCCTTTTTCTTCTCTTCACAAAATTCTTTTCATTCATAATATCAAGCTTCTGATGTCAATCAATCACCTACACATTACAACAATCTCAATGTCTTCCTCTACATTTCATCTTTAACCAAAATTCTTTATCCCTTTATATCAAAATTATAACATGATTTTTGCCATTACATTTTCTTTATCTGCATATATCATCCCTGCAATAATATCTCTAATATTTTCACACAAATAATCTCTTCAATGCTACATTTTATCCACATACAAAATCCATCAATCAATGCACCTGCAAAACCAATATATAAAAAAGAAGGTCCTTTCACATTCTTCTCCTCTCTCCATAAATTTTCACCTTCACAAATAAAATCTTCAATATTCCATTTTCCTTCATTGAATCCTACATATAAAATAATATAAAATCTCTTCTCTGCATCTATAAAGAACCTCCATAACAAAAATCTTCAATATTCTTCAAAACACCATTCATCTTTCTTGCATTAAAAATCATTCTTCCATTTTATTTTCTCTGCATAAGAAAATCCATTCACCTGTAACAAAAAAACTTTTCATATTCCTCTATGCATATTTATTTTCTCAACACTTTAATAATTAAATCAAATTGACATGAAATAATATTATTTCATCTTCAAATCCCCTTTCATGAAAATCTTCCAAACTCCAATCTACAACAATCATTTTTAAAAAAAATCAATTCCAATTTTTGTTCTCAATAAAATCTGCAATATTAATATCATCTGTTGCAAATAAATCGTCATTGTGCATATAAATCTCTTCATATTCTACTCTCAAAAAATCATCACAATTTTCCATTAAAAATATATATATTCTTTGCATTATAATAGCCATCCATGAAGAACCTGCAAATAAAAATCTTATTTACAATGAAGCAATAACCCTTCATATTCTTCTTTCTTTACACATTCACTTTCATCTTCAAAAATAACTCTTCAAAATTTGCCTTCAAAATATATATATTCAATCTACCTATTTTCATCTTCCAATCCTATAAAGAAACTTTCCCTTTTAAAAAAATGCAAATAATATTGCATAAAATCTTTGAAATAGAAAAGGAAATAATTTATTTCCTTATTATTATGAAGGAATAAAAAAAAACCCCCTAAAAATCTACCTTTAAAACTTTATCAAAAAACTGCCTTTTAATCTCCCTTAAAAATAGGCTTTTAAATCTCACGAAATCTGCCTTAAAACTGCCTTATTTTAAAGCATATAAAGCATTTTGCTGCAGATTATAAACAACCCACTCATCGATATTAAATATTAATCTTTGATATGATTTTTTTGCTTCTTACAAATTTATAAGAGGTGACCACTTGGAAAGGTAAGTGGATATGAAGGGACTGGTGAAATGATGGTCATAAACCCCTTTAGAAGGTAATCTTTAGTGATATTACCTATGAGTGCAGGTCAATCACAAATTAAAAATAAAAAGTGCATGATGTATATGATGGGCATATGTGAGGTGTTAGATCTTTTGATACGCCACATTAATATCAACATCTTTATAAATATTTTTATTGTGAACTTATTTCTTTGGAATATGACTCCCCTTGTCATTGAACACCTTTGTTAAGAATATTTAATCTCTGCCACTGTAGTATACAAGCACCTCTTTTACTCCTTCATAATTGAGCATCATGTTCAACCTTTTGTAATAACTTGACATGTGATCATGAACATACTATCAACATGAAGACATCCTGAAGACTAACTAAGATATGATAATGAGCACACTAAAGTAAGTCATGAAGCAACATATCAACTTTGAGTATCATGTCAACTCCCTTCAAGTCAAGAATTATGAGCATCACAACATGAAGCATGATGAATGAACTGAAGCATGTCATGAAGCAACATCATATCCAATCCAACATTATCAAACTAGCTGACACAATCAATGATAAGACAAGTCTTATGAAACATGAGAGATGACAAATTCAAACAACTCCTGAAATGAAAAATCAAACCTTCTTCACATCCTTCATATGAACTAATGACATCACCTGACCATTGACATCACATGTCACATTGTCATCATCCTAAATTCACTTTAACCATGAAGATCATGATGAACTCTTGAAACATCCTGCCAAAGACAAACATCAACTCCATGTATAATCTAACTTTCACTATGATGTACCTGCATCATCAACTCAACACCTTTTTGATATCAATGACAATCAATCTCCATCAGTTAGCACCAAAGAAAGATTGAGAATGGAGAATGTGTACAGATTCTAGAGCAATAAACAAGACCATAGTTAAGTATAAATTTCCTTTACCTAGGATGGATGATATCATGGATTGTTTGAGTGGAGCAAAATATTTTACAAAGATATATTTGAAGAGTGGATACCATCAGATCAGAATCAGAGAAAGAGATGAATGGAAGACTACTTTTAAGACAAATGAAGGATTGTATGAGTGGTTAGTGATTCCTTTCGGATTGACAAATGCACCTAGTACTTTCATGAGATTGATGAATAAAGTTTTGAAGAAATTCTTGGGTAAGTTTGTTATTGTATACTTGGATGGTATTCTAATTTTCAATAAGACAAAAGAAGAACATGTTGATAACTGAGAGGGGGGGGTGAATCAGTTATCCTAATTATTTCTTCTATCTAAACTTTCTTTTTAATCAATGCAACATTAATTCAAATAAGCAAACATTATCATGAAATGGAAAAACACATGACACAGTATTTTTGACGTGGAAACCCTGTTAAGGGGGAAAACCATGGGGTGATTAACCCAAAGATTATTCTCTGTTAGAAGAATAAGGAAATACAAAATGGCACTTGCCAATTAGGGCTCACTGCCCAAGCACACTACTCATAAAGGAGGCACACTGCCTACAAGGAGACACACTGTCTACAAAAGAATGTTATACAATACTTGAACTGATTGGAAGCATCCACATATGCTAGAGTTCAGTTCCGGTTAGGCTCAGTACACTGATCTGCTGCACTTCATCTTTCCTCTTCTCTTATGATGCTTTCCTTTCACATACTAGACCTTCCTTACTGCTTCTACTCTGCTCTACTTTTTTGCATGTCACATGTATCAACAACACTTCTCACAACTAAATCCATCCTATATATATCTGCACAAGTGATTTCATTATCTTTCTAGTCGGCACCCGAAACAGTCAATCTTCTCACAAACTCTATTCTGTCGGCTGAATCCTTACACATCAAGTAATGTGGATCAAGTATATACTTGTAGAAATCATTAATCATGTCAGCCAAACATGATTCATGCCTTCATAACCTTTAACACCATCAGTAACACATCTGAAAAGTAGTCTGATGTTCTGTCAGTCAGTTCTTCCTCTGTTCACACTGTCACTGAGGAATTCGGTACTTAACTATTCATATCTTTTTCCTTGTCCATCATCGGAGGCCAAATCCTTGGAATCTATTACTCAAGGTAGTCCTCTTGACTTTCCCAAATCTACACTTCACTAAGATACTTCCTCTGAGAGATCCAGACCTATCTGTCGGACCTTGCCACAAGCTCTGTTCTTGTTTACCGGACCTCAACAATCTTTATTCTGACTTCTGGTAGAGACACACCATGTCCCATGGATGTGTGGGATGAACTTTGTTACCATCAATGACAACAATCATTTTTCTATATAGTGTCTCTTCCCAACAATCTCCCCCTTTGGCATTGATGGCAACGCTTAGTGAAAAATGACTAAGTGTTTACACTATGCTCCCCCTTGGCTGATGCTCTGTCTTTATATACATTTTTTGGAGCCCCCCCTTAGTTGGATTCCTCATTTTTCATTTCTCCTCACTCCCCCTTTGACATCAATGGCAAAGGGTAGGGTCCGTACACCAAAATTTTCAAAAATTTTACTATACTTAGCCGCATAAGTATATACATATGGCATACTTACATATACTTAAGTATGTCTGTAAAAGTTGTCTTCAACTGTACAACTTCTGTCGCCCAACTCTGCTTCATCCTATCCAAAATTAAGATATGCCAACTCAACAGGAATGCAAATGCATCTACCCTTTTTAGATCTGTTGGATCATTGGTCTGGGCTGTAATTTGGGCTTCTGTTATAGCCTCATGAATGGCCTCTAGCTTAGGGACAATTAACCCCTCTGAGCTCACTTAACCTACTTATTCTATTTTTCCTTTCCTTCTCCAACTTCTTGATTTCACTCAAGACTGCGATAGTTTGACATTCTTGATTTGTTATAGAGGAGGAGAGAGGATCAAAATTCTTTGATAAGTTTGATAGTTTATCCTCTTGTTCTTTTATTTTCTTCTCAATGTCTAGTGTTACTTTGGACCAAGAGATACAAAATTTGTATATTTCACCGCCATCCTTAAGAGCATTTTCTAAACTCTTTATCCCAATACTCATATTTCTTCTATCATTAGTGGTTAGTCCTTGTACCTCTGAGAATCTCTTATCCAAAAACTCCTTCTGGACCTTTTCTTCAGCTGATTTTTCTAGAGAATCAAAATGTGTACTAACACTGCTAACCAAGGTTTTGAGATTACTAGAAGAGGAGGGAGTGGGATCCTTTTGAAAAGATGGTATGATCTTTTCCAGCACTCCGGATGTAGCTTCTATCAACTCACAGTCTTCCATATGAGACTTTAGGAGTTTTTCATTGGCCTTAGCATTTGCAAATGAAGCTATCTTCATTGTCTGTACCGGAGAAAGAGAATCAAAATTGAATGGACCTTGTAGAAGCTCTGGTTCATCAATCTCCATTGTTTCTTTGCTCAGAAATTCTTGGACAGTTTGTGCAGTGTCTCTTGCTGGAGACAGATGTTTCTTCTCTTCTACAGTCTTGGAGCTATCCTTTGGAGTTTTCTCTCCTACATTCCCACCACTAGCAGTTGTGGTTTTCTCTGCTGAAGTCTTCTATCCCTCTACAACCTTTGCACTGTCACCTTCTTTTTCCTTCACCTCTGCTTCTTTCTCCTATAATTTTTCTTCTTCTTTAGATCTGGAGACTGTAGGAGAAACCGGAGGAGAAATGTTAGTCTGTTCAGCGCCCACCTCTTCTATCATTTTCTCAGAAGTTTCTTCTACAACATGTGTGGTTGAAGGGTCAGTACCTAAGTCCTCTACAATAGGAAGATTAAATCTTTTGAAGACCTTTCGGAGGATCTCTTCTGTATCCTTGGCTACCCTGTCAGTCTCACCAAGCATGAGTTGATTCATCCTTGCTTTGCTCCTGAACTCATCCTTGCAGTCTTTGAATACCATGTTCATTGTCTTGGGATCAATTGAAGGATATAGCTAAATAGCTATCTGTTCCTGGATCTCAAGGTCTTTTGCCATGGCATTGGTCTTTCTCATTTCCAACTCCTTCTCTAGACTCTTAGGAATTAGAGAGATAATTTCAATAAAGGCTTTATTGTAAATGTTCAGATACCTAATTGTAGCTTCCTACAGGATCTTTTGGTCAGCCTCATTGTAATCATCATAGAATTCAGCCATTGGTTGAAGGTTTCCATCCATAGTGATTGATTTGATTACACTTTCTAGGGACAGGGTGGGCTTTTCAACAAATTCCTCTACCATTTCTTCCTTGTCTTGGCCTGTGGAGGGCTTACCAGATCCTTTCTTCTTCTGCTTCTTTATTTCCTTTACCCCCTCATCTGATTTAGTTTCTTCTTCATCTCTTTGACTTGCATAAGCCCTTGTGGCTTTTGTCTTTGACCTTTTCTCTCCTTTGTCGGATGCTTGGGCTTCTAGTTTTGAGCTTTTAGCAGGGACAGGTGCTGGACTCTTTGAAGATCTGGTCTGGGTGGAAGTTTCTACCGGAGCACTTTTCTTGCTTCCTTTTTCTGCCTCTTTCTTCTCTTCATCATCTTTTTGTCTCTTTTCCTGGTTGGCATCAAGTGCCTCCTTTGAGATCCCAAGGCCTTGTGCAATATGTTCTACTTCTTTTCTCACCTTCCTTTTCATTTCTGGTTCTCTGAGTTCCACATGGATCTTTACACTCAGCTCCTCAAAGGTTCCAAACGTTTCTACCTTTGGATCTTTAGGTTGACTCAGCATGTGTTGAACATACAGCTCCATAATCTATTCATCAACTTCATACCCCATGGGCATGATCCAGAATGTCCTTGGTTCTACTGCCTCCATTAGGCATTGATCAGTCTCTACCTTAAAGTAGACCGTGTCCTTGTATTTCTCAACAAGAGACTAGGGAATCCTTTCTCTTGATTGCATCATGTTCTGAAAGTTTTTGAAGTATCCCCACATGGCTGTATTTCTTGCTTTAGCATCCCCAAGCCCATGCAAATAGTCTTTGATCTAAACTGCTACCGGTTTGTCATTCTGCCATACCCATCCATTTGATCCGGGCAACTCATTCATGAAGAAGAAAAATAAACATACTATTAGTGCAACATATTTGAAAGAGTTTTTCTTGTCCCTTTTGATCTTTTGTATGTTTTCCATTAACTAGCTCAAGAGAAGTTCACAGAGATCATATTCTGCATTTTTTCTCAGCATCTCATAGGCCGTGTATACTGCAGTTCCAGATACTGAATTCTCCCTACTGGAATTATATATCTTGTATCCTATTATCATAGATGCATACTTGATATCCAGTTCAGTAATATCTTCAATGGTCATTGCCCTCTTATCAAATTTTGATCTGGTGGCCTCTGTGACAATGTTATTTTTGACAGATTTGAGGACAAGAATTCCTCCGGAGGAATGTAAACTAGTTACTGCCCTAATTGCTTCCTTGGTGATCTTACAAGGTCTATTCAGCCATAGGAAGTTATCATGTACCCTACTCAATACATACCAGACCCATTCATCTTCTTCAAAGTAGGGGAAATGAATGAACTAATCAAAGTGTTTTTCCTGGATGCTCTTATACTGAGGTTTGATCTCAAAAGAATCATCTATTAACTGCTTGTGGTATAAGTCTCTTAGTTTGAATTCCCCAAACTCTTCAATGTTTGCATGTATATAAACCCTAATATCTTCAGTGTGCAAAACACCATGCGAAACACTAGAAAATGCACCTAGGGGGTCTACATCCAAGGATTTGTATGGATGTTTCTTAAATGTAGGGTGAGGTCTATCAGAAATCTTTATAATATTCAGAGTACCCATTATCAAGAGATTTGCAGTGAGATATTTGAAAATGAAAAATACCTTTTGTGCCTATCGATTTCACGGAGTAGGTTGAATTGATCTCTGGAAGTAATGACTTCTTCAAGTGATCTTCAATGAACTTGAGGAATTTCATTGCAGAGCTCTGCTTTTCATTTCTTCTTGAGTGTAGAATGAATGAGTGATTAATGAAAAACCCTTATATTACTCCGCGAGCCCTAATATTAGATTGCAATAAATGCTCGACCTACATTATTTTGGTTTGTCTAGTTTTCCTTGTTCAAGGAGGAAGAAACTCATCTGGATCATTATGATTCCCTTGTGATTGATGTTAGTGATGAATCATCATATCCACTTGTCCTTCTAATCATCTTATGTATCCGCAGATCAAGCTGTATCAATTTGGATTCATACCAGGCCAATCTTGTGAGAAACCTGTTTTACCAGAAGACTTGCTTAACCAGACTGATTCTGAAGGATTTGAACTTTTTAAATTTTCTTGTGGATCTCTTAGATCTTTACCTAACCTTCTTTACATATTTCTCTAGAAACCCTTTGATCTGTAGCTTCTCATGTGCTAATTTCAGGCACCACTGAATTGGCTGGGGGAGCAAGGTTTTCTTTGTGTCTCCCCCTGAGCCAGAGCTCACCTTTTAGTTTTCAGAAGGAATATCAGCACCGGAGTTTGGTGCGGATCCAACCTATACATTCTCTGAACTTTTCTTCACCCAAATCTTGTTCATCTCATTCCTAACTTCATCTGCATTCACCTTTTGTTTACCCTTATCTTGATTCTGATTATGATATACCAGACCTCTTTTCTCCTGATTCTTGCTTCTACAGAATTTTACATTATGACCGGACCTATTACAGATTTGGCAAACAACATTTCTTTGCATATTTGACTGATATCCTCTTGATCTGTACTGATTAGCCATACGATCTACTCTATTGCATGCAAAGCATCTACCATTGAATGATTTGTTCATTTGCATATTTCTGCATTCATGAGACTTGTGACCATACCTTTTGCAGTTAAAACATTGTTCAGAGAAGGATGAATTAGTCTAATTCATTCTCTTTCTGCACTGATTAGCTTTGTGACCAAAGTGATTGCAGTTGTGGCAGTATCCATTGAAGGATGGATATCTTTAAGCATTGGGTTGTCTTACCGGAGGTCTTCTAGGCCTGTTCCTTGAATTTTCTAATCCAAAATTCTTCTGACCGGATCCGGAGCTTTCTCGTTTCTCATATCCCAAACCACATTTGTCATCTACCTTCTTTTGACTTCCAAGAAGAACTTCAAGTTGAGCAGAACTTATCTTAATTTTTTCTTTATACTCATTTGCTGTTTGAAGATCCCTTTTGAGACAGACAATTTGATCCTCAAGTTTTTCTTCATTATCTTTAGCATCTTCAAGATTAGATTCAAGATGTCTGATAATTCTATCCATCTAGTGGCAATCTTTTGATTTCTCTTTGAGAGATTGTCTTAGATTGTCTTCAGTTTTTCTTTTCTCTTCAATCTCTTGAGTAAACTTAATAACTCCTGATTCCATTTCATGTCTTACCATAATGACTTCTTTTGATAACTTTTCACATAACTTGGTTTTCTCAGTCAGCTCTTCATTTGCATTATTTTCTTCACCTTGTCTTGCCAATTGCTGAAGCAGCTCCTTTCTCTTTTTCATAGAGAGACTTAATTTATCTTTTAGTTCTCTCATGAAATCATCAGCCTGTTTGAGTCTTTCCTTTAATTCATTGACTTCAGAGTTTGATTGTTCAAGATCATCAAGGGCAGTCTTGAGTTGCTCTCATGCATCCATTTGAGCTCCCAAATCTTCCTCAAGCTGTTAGGCTCTGTTAGGAGGAACTTAGCTCTGATACCAATTGTTGATAACTGAGAGGGGGGGTGAATCAGTTATCCTAATTATTTCTTCTATCTAAACTTTCTTTTTAATCAATGCAACATTAATTCAAATAAGTAAACATTAACATGAAATGGAAAAACACATGACAATATTTTTGATGTGGAAACCCTGTTAAGGGAGAAAACCACAGGGTGACTAACCCAAAGATTATTCTCTATTAGAAGAATAAGGAAATATAAAATGGCACTTGCCAATTAGGGCTTACTGCTTGAGCACACTGCTCACAAAGGAGGCACACTGCCTACAAGGAGACACACTGTCTACAAAAGAATGTTATACAATACTTGAACTGATTGGAAGCATCCACATATGTTGGAGTTCAGTTCCAGTTAGGCTTAGTACACTGATCTGTTGCACTTCATCTTTCCTTTTCTCTTATGCTGCTTTCCTTTCACATACCGGACCTTCCTTACTGCTTCTGCTCTGCTCTGCTTTTTCACATATCACATGTATCAACAACACTTCTTACAACTAAATCCATCCTATATATATATCTGCACAAGTGATTTCATTATCTTTCTAGTCAGCACCCGGAACAGTCAATCTTCTCACAAACTCTGTTCTGTCGGCTAAATCCTTACACATCAAGTAAGGCGGATCAAGTATATACTTGTAGAAATCATTAATCATGTCAGCCAAACATGATTCATGCCTTCATAACCTTTAACACCATAAGTAACACATCTGGAAAGTAGTCTAATGTTCTGTCAGTCAGTTCTTCCTCTGTTCACACTGTCACTGAGGAATCTGGTACTCAACTATTCATATTTTTTTCCTTGTCCATCACCGGAGGCTAAATCCTTGGAATCTATTACTCAAGGTAGTCCTCTTGACTTTCCCAAATCTGCACTTCACCAAGATACTTCCTTTGAGAGATCCATACCTGTCTGTTGGACCTTGCCACAAGCTCTATTCTTGTTTACCGGACCTCAACAATCTTTATTCTAACTTCTGGTAGAGACACACCATGTTCTGCAGATGTCTGGGATGAACTTTGTTGCCATCAATGACAACAATCATTTTTCCATATAGTGTCTCTTGCCAACAGAACATTTGCAGAACCTTAGACAAGTATTGTAGAGGTTAAGAGAAGAGAAATTGCTGATAAAACTTAAGAAGTGTAGTTTCATGAAGGAAGAACTAGTGTATTTGGGATTTGTGATTTCTGCAGAAGGATTGAAGATGGCCCTTGAGAAAGTGAGAGCAATTGTTGAATGGCCTACACTGGAGAGCATTGGAGAAGTCAGACCATTTCATGGATTGGATAGTTTCTACTAGAAGTTCATTAGAAATTTTAGTTCAATTTGTAACCCTATGAAAGAGACAATGAGAGGTGACAGAAAAGATTTCAAGTGGACATCAAGAGCAAACAAAAGTTTTGAGTCGTTGAAGCAGAAGGTGATAGAGAAACCTATTTTGGCATTACTAGATTTCAATAAAGTATTTCAAGTAGATTGTGATGCAAGTGGGAATGCAATTGGAGCAGTATTAAGTCAAGAAGGTAGAGCTGTAGCATATTTCAGTGAGAAGTTGAATGATGCAAGGAAAATACATTTAGTTTATGATCAAGAGTTCTATGCCATAATTCAAGCCTTGAAGTGGAGACATTACTTGTTGCTTAAGGAGTTTGTGTTGTATACAGATCATCAAGCTTTGCAATATTTGAACAGTCAAGGTAAGTTGATTCAGAGACATATGAGATGGGTAGAGTTCATACAGAGTTATACTTTTGTATTGAAGCATAGGAGTGGAAAATCAATTAGAGTTACAGATGCATTTAGTAGGAGGAGAAACTTGTTGACAAAGATGAGGGTGGAAGTGTCTGGATTTGATGAGTTGAAGAACATGTATAAGGAAGATCTTGATTTTGTAGAACCATGTTGAGCATGTAAGGAACCTGTTGTGACAGATAGGAGTAAGTGGTTGGACTATTTCATTCAAGAAGATATGTTGTTCACAAGAAATCAGTTGTGCATACCTAGAAGTTCAATGAGAGATAATTTGATCAAGGAGAAACACAATGGTGGATTGGTAGGACATTTTGGCATTGATAAAATAGTGGCTTTATTGAGTGAAAACTACTTTTGGCCTCAGATACATAAGGATGTTAGGAAATTTGTGCAGAGTTGTGGATTTTGTCAAGTTATAAAAGGGAGTAGTCAGAATACTAGATTGTATAAACCTTTGATAGTACCGGAGAGACCTTGGGAAGACATAAGTATGGATTTCATAATGGGATTGCCAAAGACATAGAGAGGACATGCTTCAATATTTGTAGTGGTGTACAGATTTTCAAAGATGGCACATTTCATACCTTGTAAGAAGACAAATGATGCAGTGCATGTAGCTAACCTATTTTTCAAGGAGATTGTGAGATTGCATGGATTACCTAAGAGCATAATTTCTAACAGAGATACAAGTTTTATTGGATTCTTTTGGAAGACACTTTGGAAGAAGATGAAGATAGATTTGAAATTCAGTTCAACATTTCATCAACAGATTGATGGACAGATAGAGGTAGTGAATAGGAGTTTGGGAAACTTGTTGAGATATTTGGTTGGAGAAAAGGCATGAAGTTGGGATTTGATCTTTCACAAGCAGAGTTTGCATACAACAATTCAATAAATAGGAGTACCAGAAGAACACCCTTTGATATCGTTACCAGAGTAAACCCTAGAAAAGTGACAGAGTTGAGAGACATCAACATGGAAGAAAAGAGAAGTGTAGAAGCAGAAGAATTTGCAAGACACATGGAAGCAGTGCATAAGCAGTTGAAGAAGCATTTGGAGGAGATGAAGAACAAGTATAAAGCACAAGTAGATGAGAAGAAAAGACACAAAGAATTTGCAGTGGGAGATGAAGTGATGGTATACTTGAGAAAATAAAGATTTCCAATTGGGACATTGTTGTTCTCAAAATTAGCTATGCTCATTTTTGTAGACAACCACACGAAACTTGTCCGTTTCGTGAATCTACACTCTAAGATCGTAAATCGAGACAAGATTTCCTTGGTCTCGTGCAAAGTCATTTGACATTCTAAACTCATCTGCAACATTCCCTTGAACTAATTTCTCGATATCCGCAAGGATCGTTTAAGTTGTAAATTGGTTAAAAGGTCAATTTTTGTTATTTTTTAGGTGTTGGCCAAATTTTTGTTTTATCATGTAAGAGCAGTGTTTTCGACCGCTATTACATTTTTTTGAGTTTGTCCTAATATGTAATAGCGGCCAAATCACCCGCTATTACATATGTTGCATCTTTGTTTGATATGTAATGGCGGCCTAGTCACCTGCCATTACATATGAGTGTTAATCCTCCCTGCCGGAACGACCGAAACACCCACTCCAACAAGATCTCCAGATCTTTCAACTGAAGTGACATTAATGATCGCTTGTGCTAGGTATTAATGGTTCGACTTGGATCTTTTAAATATGATGTTTAACTCATTGTCTCTCATCATTTTCTCTATTCAAAACCTTCCTAGTTGATTATCGATTCCTCCCTCGAACCGTTGATCACGCCAATAGTTGGACTCAAATGAATCTCAAGTGGCTATCTTCGTGTATAGGGTTTTTCCTTCCTAAACAGGTGAGTTTGTTAAAAATCTTTCTAGGGTTTCTCTAAATGATTATCAGTAGTCTTGTTGTTTCGAATTTATCACTTATTTTGTTGCATTTCTATTTAAAATGGTCATTTTTTATTTGGTCTTTTGTGTCGAGTCTTAGATTTTCCGTGGTTTATTCGTGCCCTAGGGTTTAGGATTAATGAGTGAAGTCTTTACACCAAACACAGACCAAGTTCTAGTCGGTAAAAAAGTTGATGAAGCATCTAATGAAGTTTTAGTGTTTAGGTGGGAAAATCACCCGCCCTTACACAGAAGACTTGTTCATACCATATGTAGTGGCGGCTTTTATCGCTGACCAAACACTACAAAAACTAGTGTCTCACATGCGGTGTCGGTGGGAACTGCCGCTCAAGTGTTCAACCTCAAGTTTTCATTCAAATGCAATGGCGGCCAAATCACCCGCCCCTACACCAAAACTCATTGTTACTTCCTTGCTAGAGCGGCCGAAACACCTGCCCAAGCATTTGCCAATGATGAAACCCATTATATGCCATAACAGCATTTTCACCCACCCGAGCATCCAGTGTTGAGGAAACTCGACTTGCTGAAGCAGTGTTTTTCCCCGTCCAAACACTTGAAATTTTTACTCATTTACATGCAATAGTGGTCATTTTAACCGCTCGAGCATGTCAAATCAAAACTTCCAAAATACATGCAGAAGCAGTGTTTTTCACTGCCTTTACATCTGATAACCCTCCTAATATGCAATAGTGGCCAAATCACCCACTCAAGCACATTTTCTTGATTTTTCCCTAACACTGGAAAATTCATTTTTCAAAACCAAAAGCCCACTTTTGCCTTTGCCTTGATTTGCGCACTCAAGCCCTTTAAACGCATGCCTTCCTGTCCATGATCGTCAAGACACAGTTGACCCCGTTTATCCAATTTTTCCCCTAACTACGAGATCATGGCCTTTTGCGGTTCTCGATCAATGTTCGTGGTGGTGTTCAAATTCATAGTTCTCTCCAGAGCTCATGTCAGAATCATCTCCATCAAAGTCCAGAGCCATGAAGTACAAGTACCAGGGTATCTTTCTGGTAATGGTAGTGCAGTCAAACATTGATGAAATCAGAGACACAGAAATTGGGCATGTAGACATGGCCGAGTTCATAGATAGAACTAAACAAGAAAATCCCTCCAAGCATATGCAGAAAATCATTGACAGCAGTATTCATTTGGTTGCATCATTTCCAGTCAATGCACATAATCCTGAATTTGTTCTACAAGTGGCCAACCACTACAATAGAGACACTAGAGCTATGACGGACTCACAGGGAAATGTTATCATGAGATTGGATGCAGAATTCATGGACAAAATCTTCATGTGTCCACCAATTGAAAATGTCAGGCAGATTGATTTTGCTCAGGGTCAACAAGACTATGACAATGACTTGGAATCTGCTAGAAGGCACATAAACAACAAATGGTTGAAGATTCCTAGGGCAACTTTGACCAGATGGCCAAAAGACCTTCACAAGAGTGATTTTGTGGAGGAAGTGTGTGATTTGATTACTCTTTTGAGTTGCATCAGAGGACTCCCTTCTGCTTCCAAATTCCAGGACTAGATGTACACTTACATCAAGGTGATTCTACGGGGTAACCAGAAGATTTTCTGGGGTGAACAGATCAGCAATGCTTTGCATGAGCAACTGGTAAGGGTCAATACTACCTTCAAATTTTACATGACCTCTTACCTTGTCTACGCTGCTGCAAGCATGATGAACTTTCTAGGTTTAACCCAAGTAGGAGACAGGAGATTGGTCCCAGTGTATGAATACTACCCCCAAATCACTTTGAAGGGGTCAATTCATCATTTCAGAAGAGTCAATGATGCATTCTTTTCAGTTTTCATGTGCTTGTGGGATGGTGAGCTGGTTCAAAAAAGAGTTTTTGATGAAGCTTGGCAGGTTGTAAATTCTTTTGGTTGCTTGTTCTTGCAATTTCCCACCTTCACGTATCTTCGAGTAGGATACTATCCTGGTTACCCTTACATGCTGCCATGGTATCCTAGTGATCGCATTGTTCTAATGGAGCTTTGCAGACAACTGATTGTGGTACACAACAAACAAATGGAGCTTAAGAGGTTAGGGATAAAGTTTCCCATTGAAATTGGGAGGTATTTAGTTCAGTCTGCCAACAAAGCAAAGATAATCGACTCTGAGTTGCAGTTGGTCACCATGAAGACCTACAAGAAAAGAAATCATTTGAACTTTAGAAGGGTTCAAGATAAAATCAAGAGGAAGTCAAATTTTCATGAGCCAATGGTCGAAGACATATGGGCAGATCTCAGGACTCAAAATGAGATCAGAAAACTAGATTTCTGTAGGCTTCATCTGAACCAAATTGAAGAACTAGCACTAGCTGATATTCCAGATGGAATGGAGGATGATGGGGATGTCCTAGATCATAAATATGAGGCAGAGAATGTTGAGGCTTCACCTCTCCCAGAGGTGAAATGGTCTGTCAAGGAGGAGACATCTATTAGGAAAAGATTTCAACCAATACTGGCAAACACCAATCTATGGTTGGAAAGTAAGGGAATTAAGTTGAAAGAGTTCCTTATAGGGTCCGAAGAGGGAACATAGGAGCAAATAGGTAAGAAGGTGGAAAACCGAACTAAGAACAAGAGTGACACTCCTTCCTCCTCCAAGGTACACAAACCAAAGATCAAATTTGTATCCAAGGGAGGAAAGAAGAAGGAAACCACAGAGGCTTCTGATGCCACTAAGTCAGATGTTGAAGACATCAATGATGATTAGATGGAAATTGAAGATGTTGAGACTGAAGAACAAAATGTTCAAAGGTCTAAGACAAAGGTATCTGATGAAGTTGAACAAGGTGAAGATGAAGATACAGAGGTAGAGCGACTTGATGGTTCCCTGCAGACTCCTGTGAAAGACCTTCCTTCCAAGACACAAGTTCTTACACCTCCTCCTCATGTTCCATTTTCTGATGGTTTGCCAGCAATTTCAAATGTTCCTCTTTCTCCAATTTTTGTTCTGTCTTCAGACAATACTCCTTTGTCCATGAAAGCTAGCTTTAGAACTATTTTTGATTCTTCTGGTTCCATTCCAAGTTTATCTTCCCCATCTTTTGATATCAAGGAACAAACTGTCTTAGAGAACCTTCTAGATGCTTCACAAAAGGTTGTTGATATAGGTGTTGTGTTTACCAAAATAAGTCCAATTGTCACTATCACTGGCATGAATATAGGTACAGCCAAGCAAGTAGTGGATCCCCCTCCAGCTGTTGATGCATCTATACTTCCTCCATGGCTATTTGCCTATACTCCAAAGAGGAAGAAGCAAGCCACCTCACCTGATGAGATTGACATTGAAAAACGGTTGCCCATGAAAACAAAGAACCAGAAGAAAAAGCCTAAGACTGTTTCTAGGCTGGTCACTGAAAAGGGGATCAGATATGCCAAAATTACCAAACCTCCTGAAGATGCCACGGTTGATACTTTTGACATGAGCAGTTATGTCATCTCAAGGGTTGAGCTTGGTAAAGTGACTCATGAGGGTGTCAAAGCAGATTTCAAACCACTGCTAGTACCCTACTTGAAAAGTATGATGAAGCCAAGAGGGAGGAGCAATACAAAGCAAAAGCAGAACAACTGGCTGCTGTCCTTCAGAAAATAGTGAAGTCATCAGAAATAGTAGAACCAATGGCAGTGACAGTGGAAGATCCCCTGATACAAAAGGTTGAAAAAGCCCAAGCTAGAGGCAAGATAGTGGGGGATGTAGTGGAACGGTTGTTGGCTCAAGGACAAGTTTTGTTAAAAACCACTGTGGAAAGAAAGGAGAAAATGGACAAAGCTAAAGCTGAGCTAGACAATCTGGTAGATCTACTTTCACAAGAGCTGCAAGATCAAGAAGAGAGCCTAGAAGAGTGGATAGATATGAAGAAGATCAAGATTAAGAATCTAATCACCATTGGGGTCATCACCAACAGGGAATCATATCTCAAGACCAAGGAGACTCTAGCTCATCATATTTTCATAATAAAGAGTCTACTTGAAGATCTGTGCCAAGCTCGAGAAGCCAGCGAAGATAGTGATGTCACACTCCTACATCGGCTAGAAGAACTTCCTTGCACCTTGACAAGGGAAGATCATAGTTTCCTCATAGCATAGGAAATGATAAGTTCTTTTAAAGAAATGGTACAAAAGAAATTTGAAGAGGAAGCTCCCTCAATGCTCTCAATGGATAACTTGTATGATCAACATTCAACTCTAGAGAACCTGAAGGATAATCTGGACAAGCATGAAAAGGCAGTAAAGGTGGTGAAAGATTCAATTCTCTAAGCTCACACCATCTTTGAAAACACATCAAAACCAGATGCATGTGAGATGTCAGTTGTTCAAACCATGTATCAGAATTTCTTGAGAAAAAAAGATGGAGGAAGCTAGTGCCTTAGCTTGTTTTTCTTAGATATTATGTAAATGGAATTTTGTTTTGGACATCTACACATGTAATTTTCCAAAATGTAATTACATGTGAAACAAGAGAAGTCATAAGTCAATTAGGACTCTCTTGTTGAATAAGTCAAAGTAGTTGTAGATTTCGTAGATTTTCTCAAGGTCTTTCCCTATAAATAAAGGGGACCTCTTTTGTAAATATTATTTTTTGTCTATTGCAAGAAAACTCTGGCGAATTGAGAAGCAAATCAAGACTTTGTGCTTTTTGTGAAAATCAATATTCAAATATTTATCAATACAAGAAAGCAAGTTCAATTCCAATCTTTGTCTTGGGATTATTTGTGTTGTGATAGTATTGTTCTTACGTCTTGCTATCATGATCTTATTTGATAATAATTGAAGTGTGGAGTTTGTTTCAAGTGATTGAAGAGCACTCTTAATTTGATTCTGATAAACTTTGTGTTATCAAATCAGTTGTGGGTTATATGTTCATGTTTGTGAGAATACAATAGTTTGGAGACTTTGTGCTGCAAGTTGTTATATTCGATTTACTTTTATCATCTTGAAGAGGAGTGAAGACTTTGGGCTACATTCTACTTCAAAAAGTTCCGTTTACAAGTAGTAAGTGAGGTAACAGAAAACTTTATGTTTCTATGATTTTGTGATAATTTATAAGTCTTATATCAAGAGTTTGAAATATAAACATCTATTCTGAAAGAAGAGAATAGATGAGATAGAACCACCACAAACATAGTTTTTAGTGTACATAAATTTTATAAGTTGTTTGATTTACAAAAGTTAAGTAATTAAAGGGAACCTCCCCTTGCTGAGAGGAGAGACTTTGTCTCATCATAGCTGTGGCTGATATACCCATTTTGCCGTTAGCGAGTTAGTGACAAAATATTCACCCAACAAACATATAACAAGTTGAAGATGAAGAAGATTAGTCCTTGTAGGATACTCAAAAAATTTGATTCAAGAAATGCCTATGAAGTGGAGTTATCAGAGACATTAGGTATATCACCTATTTTCAACATTACAAACTTTTATCAGTATCATGAAGCAGAGTTTAGTGGTAGCATGGTAGAAGAATCAAAGAAGTAGTTATCGCAACAAGCACTGGAGCAAATTGAAGACATTTTGGATAGCAGAATCAGACACAACACTAGAGAAAGACAATACAAAGAATACCTTATGAAGTGGAAAGGCAGACCGGAAGAAGACTCATCATGGATTTCTCAGGCTGAGGTAGACCGTCTTGGTTTCCCTCTAGCCCCAACAAAGTGAGGGACTCACTTTTTCAATAACCACAGATGTCTGATGCAGGAGCATCCCTAGTTCAAGAATAATCTTGCATCAACCAAAAACATTTGCATTTTAGTTTGTTTCCTTTTCCAATTCAGTTTAGTCAGCAACAGTTTCTATATTTTGGTCTACATTCTACCCCAGTTGCATTTCAGATCTTGCGGAGTTGGACTTAGCATCTAGATTCATTCATCTACATCATATCTAAAATTCAGAGCATTTGGATCAAGTACCGGAAAGTTATTGCTATCAGAACATTGACTATTTTTTCTCAGAATAGAGCATTCTAACAGTCTCGGACAATCAGCTCTAAAGGAGAAGACCTATGGAGAATTTCACAACCTTAGAAGCTTAATGACACATCATTCAATGTCATTCAATTTGTGGCCAACCTTCCATGAGATCTACACATTGTTCCATTCATTTGCAGAGGATTTCCATTCATTTAGGTCTGACCTATCCGTGTACACACATTACAGCTCTTCATTTTAGTTTGTGATCTCCCTTAGCCGACACGGATGAATCTTTTGTACTGGAGATGATATATATAGATGTAATAGATCCTTAGGAAGGTAGTTCTCATGATTTAGAAGATAGATAGTTTGAATTTACGTGAAGGAGCTTCAAATCTATATCTTGTGTATTATGATATTCTGTAATCAGGCTTGTGAGCCCTAACTATAAGCCCACATGTTGCTGGCATATTTGTATTTGAATTCTATGATATATTGAATGACTGAATCTACATTTACTTCATATCTTTGAGTTGTTTCCATTGTGTTTACTCTAGCTGCATGGTCTGGATAGTTCTCTTTAAGGACCTTCCTAATCATGATTGGACCAACTATCCTCAAGGGAGAGCCAAGCTATTCAGATTCTATTCCTTTGTTGCAAAGATGAAAGATTGATAACTAATGAATTGATTAAACTAATCAATGTAAAGACCTAATTGATTAACTGAGAAAAAGTAAAAACTGTTAGGAAAGGTGTCTCAACCTTGCAACTACAAAAGGTTACTATTCTTCCTAGTTTTGGTATTTTTGAATACCCTTTATCTTGAAGAATGGTTTAGAACTTTCAACATTTAAAAAGGGGCTAAAATGGTAGGGGTTACTATTTTTAGTAACTCTACATTTGAGTTTGGATGGACTCACAATTTTCCCAAAAGGTGAGGAACTACCAAGTAAACATCTAGGGTGAGTTTCAACTAAAGATCATACCTAGATTGCAAGATATTAAAGTTTTCATTTTTTGAAACTCTTAGAAAAAATTTCAAACTTAGATTTGAGGCACTTAGAGATCCCTAAATTCTCCAAAACTTGTCATAACTAGAGAAGATAGTTATAACTTTATAGATCTCTTCATGAGCTTTTCGACGCATCAAACAGTTCGTCAATCAGATATCCAAATCAAAAGTTATGACCTTCCGAAGTTGGACCTCCTATTTTGGGAAATGTGAAAATGTGTTGGACACTTAAAAGAGTTGTAAAGGGGAGAGTTACATGTGTTGGTGTGTGATTTGGTACATCACAAGGAATCTTTGATTAGAGATAATTTGGGTGCCATTTTTTGGGTGGTTTTTTGGCTCACGGTTTTGTAATTACCATTGATGGTTTACTGTATGGTATCTCCTATATATCAGGAGCTCAAGATGGAGGTTGTGTGTAAGAGTCTTATAGATGTTGAGTTTCCTCTAGATCTTTGTTTAGTTATACTCTTATGAAAGCTTTCTTTACAAGTATATTGTAATCTTCTTGATTCCTAAATAATATATTGGGAAAATTTGGAGTGTGGGGTTTTTCTCCCGAAAGGGTTTCCCCACATAATTACTGTGTTATGGTATGATTTCTATTTGTGTTTATTTTTGTAACTGTTGTTAAGATCCAAAAATTTCTGCATATCCCTCCCCTCAAGATTATTGTAGGAAGTTGTTCCTCTACCTTAGCTTCCTTACAAGTGGTATCAAAGCTTGATCACCTTTGTTTTCAGTTGTGGGTTGTTGGGTTTTTTGAACTAATCTAGTTTTGAGTGAGAGCTTGTGTAGAAGATACTTTATGATCTTGTTACAGGAATTTTCAGATGGTGAGCACATTAGGGAGAATAGAGGTAGAAAAAAATTTTGGTAAAAATTTTGAGACGTGGAAGCTGAAGATGGAGGATTTGTTAATTTATTCAGATTTGTGGGATGCTATTGATCAGAAAGTTTTAAGGCCCATAGATGCTACTTTGGTTTCTCAATATGATGTTATGGATCATAAACCCAAGGGTCTAATCAAATTGTCCTTGACAGACTCTGTTTTAATCAATGTCTATGAAGAGCCCTCTACAAAGAAACTATGGAAGAAACTTGGTGAAATATATCAAGCCAAATCTTTAGTGAACAAGATTTTCTTGACAAAGAAATTGTATTCCTTGAGAATGGAAGAGAGTGGATGAATTTCAAACCACCTAGAAGCATTCAATATGTTGGTGGCTCAATTGGTATCAGTTGGTGTAAAAATGGATTAGGAGAGATGTCAGATCCTACTTTGTTCTTTTCCTATTTGTGGGATTCTCTTGTTATGGTGATTGGCAATACTTTTGTTATCTTGAAAGGTGAAGATGTTGTGGGTTCTTTGTTTTCTAAAGAAATGAGGAGGAAGATATCCGTCAGTGCCAAAGAAGCCCCAAGTGTTCATGGAAGACCTAAAGAAAAAGGCAAGAAGAGAGAGAAGCATGACAAATCCAAGTCCAAGGGGGATCCAAATCTCCTAGAAAGTCCAAAGTTATTTGCTAGAACTGTAATAAGCATGGACACTTCTGTAAGGATTGTAAAGAAGAAAAGAAGAAGAAAAATAAGAAATTTGATTATGATTCTGAGTCTGAGAAGGAAGATGGTGATGTGTTCATTGCATCTTTGGCAACTCATGTAGGTAATGATGCATGGTTAATTGACTTAGGTGCATCTTTCCATATGACCCCTAATAGTGATTAGTTTTTTGAATATGAAGAAGGCTATGTGTATGCTTAGTGGTGTTGGTATAGAACAAAGGGTTTGGGTTGAAGCTATTGTCACTACTTTCTACTTGATTAACATGTCTCCTACATTAGCTCTTGTTGATAAAACACCTATGAAGGTGTGGTCAAGGCACAAGCCTTCACTAAGACATCTTAGAGTTTTTGGTTGTGTGGCATATGCACATGTACCAAAGGAGAAGTAAACAAAGTTGGAGAACAAGGTTGTGAAATGTATCTTTGTCAGGTATAGTTATGGTGTGAAAGGATACAAGCTTTGGGACCCTGTTGCACAGAAGGTAATATATAGTAGGTGTTATTTTTAGAGAAACTAAGCCTTCTTCTGTTACATTGCAGCCAAAACAAAGTGAACAGAAAGATGTGATTCAACTCCCTTTTATGCCTGAGAAAGTTAAATCAAGGCCCCTAGATAGAGAAGAAGTTAAGGAGAGCTCATCTAGCTTTGAATCTTTAGAAGAGGAGGAAGAACCTCCAACTCAGCTTGTTTGAAGGTCTACAAGGTATGGACAACCACCTAAAAGGTATTCACCTGATGACTGGAGATGTATTTTTTCTTTAAATACTAACATAGATAAACCTAGATCTATAGTAGAGGCATTAGGTATGAATGATGCAGAGTCAGTGGAAGATTTCTATGGATGAAGAAATGGTATCTTTGATAAAGAATGATACATGGGACTTGGTATGATTGCCTGAAGGATGAAAACTTATTGTTTGCAAATGGGTGTTTAAGAAAAAGATTGGTTCAAATGGATGTATTGAGAAGTACAAAGTACAATTGGTTGCAAAAGGTTACTCTCAAGTTAAGGGTCTTGATTATGGTGAGATATTTTATCCTATTGCAAAAATGGCATCCATTAGATTGTTTCTTTCTATTGCTTCTACTTATGACCTAGAGGTTGAGAAAATGGATGTGAAAATAAAATTGCTTCATGGTGATTTGGAGGAGGATATTTATATGACACAACCAAAGAACTACATGGTGAAAGGTAAAAGTAATGTCTTTTGTCAATTGAAGAAATCTTTGTATGGCCTCAAACAAAGTCCTAGGATGTGGTACCAAATATTTGATACATATGTGTTGAGTTTAGGGATTTGCACATTCTAAATCTGATCACTGTGTTTATTATAAATATGATGGTGATCATTTCCAGTTTATCGCATTATATGTTGATGATATGTTATTTATTGGTAAAGGGAAAGGAATGATTTTAGAACTAAAGTATCAACTTGTAGCTAAATTTGAAATGAAAGATCATGGTGTAGCTAAACACATTCTTGGGATCTAAATAAGAAGAGATAGAGTGAACATAAAACTATGGCTTGGCTAGAGTAAGTATGTCAATTCAATTATACAGAGGTTTAACATGTAGGATTGTAGACCATTATGTGTTCCTTTTATAGTTGGAATGAAGTTATCTATTTCATAATGTCTAAAATCCCCATCAGAGATGGATGACATGAGCAGAGTGCCTTACTAGAGTGCAGTTGGAATTTTGATGTATGTTATGGTATGTACTAAACTAGACCTTGCCCAAACAATGGGAGTTCTTTCTAGATATATGTCTAATCCTGGTAGAGTTCATTGGGATACAATTAAAAGAGTCTTTAGATATTTGTGATGTACCTCAGAGTATTCCTTGTGTTATCATTGTAATTTGATAGGAGACACGCATTCCCTTGATATTCATGGTTATGTGGATTTAGACTGGGCAAGTGATGTTGATAGTAGATGATCCACCTGTGCTTATGCATTTATTTCATTTGGTGGTGCAGTTAGTTGGATAAGTAAGCAATAGGTTGTGGTTGCTTTGTCTACTATTGGAGTTGACTATATGGTAGCTACTCATGCTTGTAAATAATCCATTTGGCTTAAGAGGCTATGTTTAGATATCAGAATAAAACAAGGTGCAGTGACAATTTATTGTGACAGTTAGAGTATGATCTACCTAGCTAAGAACCCAACATTTCATCCTAGGACCAAGCACATTGATGTACAACATCATTTTTTTAGATATATGGTCGACGATGGCATGGTGAAGCTAGTTAAGGTAGGGACTTTGATGAATGTTGTAGATTCATTAACTAAGCCTATAAGCACAATGAAGTTTAGATGGTGTTTAGAGTCTATGGGCCTCTTGGCCCCTAGCAATTAAATCATGGTGTGATACTCCCTTTACTCTTGAAAGGTGTTTGACAAGTGGGAGAATGTTAGGAAAGGTTTCTCAACCTTGAAACTACAAAAGGTTACTGTTCTTCCCAATTTTGGTCTTTTCAAATGCCCTTATCTTGAAGAATGCTTTCGAACTTCCAAAGTTTCAAAAGGGGATAAAAATGGTAATGGTTACTATTTTTAGTAACTCTACATTTGAGCTTAGATGGACCTGAAATTTTTCCAAATGTTGTGGAACTACCATGTTAACATCTTGGGTGAGTTTTGACTCAAGATCATACCTATATTGCAAGATATTAAAGTTTTTGTTTTTTAAAACTCCTAAAAAAGTTTCAAACTTAGATTTGACACTTATAGGTCCCCAAACTCCCTAAAAGTTGTTGTAACTAGAGAAGTAGGTTATATCTTGATAGATCTCTTCACAATATTTTTGACATATCAAATAGTTTGTCAATTAGACACCTGGATCAAAACTTATGGCCTCCGGAAGTTGGACCTCCTATTTTGGGAAATGTGAAAATGTGTTGGACACTTAAAAGAACTCTAAAGGGGAGAGTTACACATGTTGGTGTGTGATTTGACACATAAAAAAGACATCTTTGGTTGGAGATAATATGGACACCACTTTTGGGAGGTTTTTAGCTCATGGTTTTGTAATTACCGTTGATGGTTTATTATATTATATCTCTTATATATCAGGAGCTTGAGATGGAGGTTGTGTGTAAGAATATTATAGATGTTGAGTTTCCTCCAAATCTCTAGTTTTTTATACTCCTGTGAAATCTTTCTTTTCAAGTATATTGTAATCTTCTTGATTCCCAAATAATATATTGGGTGGCTTTGGAGTGTGGGGTTTTTCTCCCAAAAGGGTTTCCCCATGTAATTATTTTGTTGTGGTATGATTTCCAGTTATGTTTATTTGTGTAACTATTGTAAAGATTTGAAAAGTTCTGCATATCTCTCCCCTCAAGATTAGTGAAGGAAGTTGTTTTTTTACCTTAGCTTCCTTACAATTTGCTGAGTATTTGTATCTACCTAATGTTAGAGTTGTTTTGAGTGTTGCTCTATCATAGATAGTTCCATTCCAACATGCCATTGACATAGACATTCCACATCCAAAGTGTAAGCATGAGCCTTACCCTCACCAGTCATTCCAAATGCCTAAACCGCAATTGCCTCTTGGAGATTCTTTGCCTCCTATTCAACTGATAGTGCTTGTAACCCCGTAGTAAGCACTATCACATCACCCTTAGTGATATATTTTGATAGTGATTTGGAAGACATCTCCAAACCATTGGAAAGTATTAAAAATTTGTGCTTAATTTTCACACAATCAATGGACTTGGCCTCTAGGGGCATGTGTGGGGATCCTTCCTCGGTGATTGATTCTGTATGTTACAAACTAGGTGTTACTCCTTGTACTGAACTTGTTGTAGTCCCTCTAATATCTTGTCCTCCATCCTGTTGATGTGGTTTTTAGTCACACTCACACAGATAAAATTTTACACAATAAACCCCTATATATCTTGAAAGGCTTCAAAATCCCTAAAGATTTGAAGTCCCAAGTCTCTAGTTGTCATGTCTTGACTACTTGTTTTCAATCAAGGTTTATTGTGTTTTTGTTGTTTCCATTTTAGGGCCTTATGTAACTTTGATTCGTCTCCTTTTGGATCTAGCTAAACCTCACAAATATCCTACATTTCTTGTAAAATTTGCACATATCCTCAACAATTTATGTTAAAGTCTCAAGTAGATGAGTAGATTATTATGAATTGGACATAACTTTGATCAGTTCTTCTGAAAATCACCCCTAACTTTGATCATTTTTTTCTGAAATACTCCTAACTTTGATCAGTTCTTTTGAAATACTCTTAACTTTGATTAGTTCTTCTGAAATTATATCCTTTAACTGACCTTTACATATAAACCTTGAATTCACTTAAAGATCTCCTTTAAGCATGAAATTCATCGATATTTATGATTATTTGCTTTGGATTTATCATTATTTGCAACTATTTACCACAATTTGTAAAATAAAAGATAAAAGATAAGTTTGAGAGGAAAGAGTTCTAAGAAATTAATATTTTCAGTTATCACGCATGAATATCTAGACACATTCATGAAATGAAGTTAATATAATTATACTTCACCAGGAATTCCACAACTACATATTTAATAGATGCAAATCTTTAGAGAAAATGTTGACAACCGTAAGGAATAATCCAAATACACTCCTAAGGGACTCAACAATTGACATTCCATACTAGGAATCAACCAAAGATTACTCAAGATTTATGATTTGATTGTAATCTACTTCTTCAATTTCATTATGTGTGCAAAAGATATACAAGTATTTCACTGATTGAGAAAGAACCATGAGGTAAGTCACAAAGTTGTAAATGTATAAACTAAATGCTTACCAAATTTCATCAATTCAATCTCTCTATTTACAAATGATATGTATCCTTTTATAGAACAAGGACCCAAAATTAGTTACATCAACAAATACTCAAAATCCTCCCAAAATATCAATGGTCATAAAATAGAGAACGTGATTACCAATTGGCAATCAAAGGATGGATGAAAACTAGCACTTGGTATATTCCTCAACATCTTTGAAGTGCACCTAGAATATTCCCTCTAGACTTTCCAATTTGTGTATATCACCAATCATCAGGATAGTGACCTTGAATTGCATCTCTAGTCCTACTATCCTGTTTGCTACAAAACATTCAGTTGGCAAATATTAACTACTTTGTATCTGACCCAATATCCTCTTCAATCAGAATACCACTGGAGTCCATCCTCTTGTATTCATCATATGTTGCAATGGTTTTCATTATATCAACCCTATAAAAATTCTGGGAATTGACCTTGGCATACTCCTGCATCTGGAGTTGTTTGCCTACTGATATCCATTTGTTGGTCTAGATATCCAACTTCTCCTTGTAAGCTTTTATCTTCGCTAATAAGTCAACAATTTCATCAATGACCTTCTCTAAGAAGTGTCTTATTGGATCCTTGAAAATTGGATCAAACTTAGCCCCGAATACTCCAATGGATGCATGTTCTTCATATATTTCCTTCTCATCCACCATGGCCCTGAGGAGTTCCTCCAATATCTCCATCTCATTTTCTAGAAGGTCATGTGCTTTGTTTCTAATATCCATAGATTTATGCCTACACCCTTTCAAAATGTTCACCTCAAACATTAGGTCCTTTATCTAAATGGATATCTTGGACATTGTCTGGACCATCATGATGTTCTAACTTAGAAGCACCTTATCTCGTAACTTCTGGATGACCTTTAATTTGTTGAGTGTCTGATCATTCTCATCCAACCTTGTAGCACATTTAGGATTGAGGGCATCATCTTTCCCCTTGACAAATGTCAAGGTATCCTAGTTTGACAACATGGTTTGGATTACTTTCTCCCCGTCCTTCAAAAATTTATGGAACCAACCTTGCATTTCCTATGCCTGATGTGTTACTAGCTCTAAATTGGCTAGGACCTTGGTTATTGGTGTCCCTGGGGTCACTAAACACTTTATAAACCCTCCCAACTGGGCAATGCACCATTTAGCTCTTGATTTTTCATCTTATCCTTGTAGATTCTAGTTACTATAGCCTCCATGTTGCCCATGAGTTTATTAATTTATTGTTCAACAGTGGAATGCCCTAGGTCTAAAGTGGTGATATGATATTCACTTGTTGTGATCTCATCTTTCACCTTATCTACTATAGGCACAACCAAATGGATTCTTCTATGACCTGATGCATCTCCCTTGATAGCATATATTACCCTCACCTTTTGCTTGGGATTTATTCCCTCTACTAAAAAGAATGCTTTAAAATCAAATGGAACTAAATTAATGGGAGGTTCAATTACCTTTAAAGCTAACCATTCTAGAATATCAGGTGCAGATCCTTCTTGACCAGATTGTTCAATGTGAATATCTTTTACCACTAGCTTTGTGTCCTTGTCTAGATCTTCCCCTTGTTATGAAGCCTCTTCTTAGGGAATCTCTTGCCACAAAATTTCTTGACATGAAGCTTCTTTCTGTAGCTCCTCTTGATGTGGAATTTCTTGTTGAGGGGGAATTTTACCTCTTTATGTAGCTCCTCAACTCCTTGGTCTTGTTGACCTTCACTAAGTGTTAGTGAATGCTACACTTCTTTATCCTGGCTCCTCTCCACTTGTTGGTGTAGATATCCAACTTCTCTCTGTATGCTTTTATCTTCACCGATAAGTCCACGAATTCATCAATGGTCTTCTCTACGAAGTGTCTTATAGGATCCTTCAAAATTGGCTCAAACTTAGCCTTGAATACTCCAACAGATGCCTGTTCTTCATATATTTCCTTCTCATCCACCATGGTTCTGAGGAGTTCCTCAAAACCTCCATCTCATCTTCTAGCAGGTCGTGTGCTTTGGTGCTAATATCCATGGCTTTATGCCTACACCCTTTCAAAATGTCTACCTCAAACTTCAAGTCTTTTATCCAAATGGATATCTTAGACATTGTTTGGACCATCATGATGTTCTAGCTTAGAAGCACCTTATCCTTTAACTTCCAGATGGCCTCTAATTTGTTGAGCTCTTGATCATTCTCATCCAACCTTGTAGCACATTCAGGCTTTAGAACATCGTCTTTCACCTTGACAAATGTCGAGGTATCCTAGTTTGATAACATGGTTTGGACTACTTCCTCCCCATCCTTCAAGAATTTTTGGAACCAACCTTGCATCACCTGTGCCTAATGCTTCTTTTCATCCAAATAACTTATCTCATCCTATGTTACCAGCACTAAATTGGCTAGGACTTTGGTTATTGGTGTCCCTGGGCTCACTAAACCCTTTATAAATACTTCCAATTGGGCAATGCACCCCTTTAGCTCTTGCTTTTTCATCTTATCCTTGTGGATTCTAACTACTGTAACCTCCACGCTACCCATGAGTTCATCAATTTCTTGTTCAATAGTAGCATGCCCTAGGTCTAAAGTGGTGATCTAATATTCACTTGTTGTGATCTCACCTTTCACCTTATCTATTGTAAACACAACCAAATGGGTTGTTCTATGACCTGATGTATCTCCCTTGATAGCATATACTGCCCTTACTTTTCGCTTGGGCTTTATTCCCTCTACTAAAAACTGTGCTTTAAAATCAAATGGAACTAAGTTAATGGGAGGTTCAATTACCTCTGAAGCTAACCATTTTGTAATATCAAGTGCAGGTCCTTCTTGACCAAATTGTTCAATGTGAACATCTTTTACCACTAGCTCTGTGTCTTTGTCCAGACCTTTTGATTCAGAGCTGCCACAGGAAAGCCTTCAATCGAATAGTGAAATGCTCATAAATTGCATTCACAATCTACATACAACACTTGACTCATTACCACTAGTTTGCTACAGTGTTTTATGTACTGGTTTACCACCACACCAGTCATAAAATGTATCGAGTGCTTGTATTCCTACCAATGTACATTCTTCAACATGCAAGACTTAACCTCTTATCGCCGGTGAGTTTGATGCCCTTACCTATTTTTGCTGGTCACTATTTGTATCTGTAGAAAATGTGTCTCAACATACAATTGCTAAGTGTAATTGGGACATACAAATGATGACCCCCGACTACCGGTTCCCATTACCTCCTTGGCCGGTAACCTTCTGTATCTCAACCCAATGTATCTACGAATGTATATTTCGATATACATTCAAACATACAACTCCAAATATACATTCACCAAATATTCCTCCAGGATATGCTTTTTAGGAAAGGTTGACTGCTGACTTCTTTGTATCAACCCGATGTACATTCACAATGTTCAATCTGCCATATACATCTGCGGGATACTCACAATCATGCAACTGCGGTATACATAGGAATTGAACCTGATATACACTAGTCATATATACAGAGATTATATATCAACACTTTCAACATACAAATTTGATGTGCGATTGTTAGATACACACAACCTAGTACTCTGATGCAAAAGCAATATACACATGAACTATCCCCGACAAACAAAAGTGATATATACAAGAAATGTATATTTGATTCAAATATGCGTTTGACCAAATTTTGACTCCATTTGTATGCCGACGGCCTTGCACATTTCTAATGTATGTTCCTCACATACAACAACGATAGACAAAAGCAATATACGCAGGGATATGCGATAGCGATATACTCACAACTTGTATATCTCGCATACAAAAGTGGTATACACACAAATTGTATATCTTTTGAAACCCACGGATTTTCCTGGTTTTTGATCTATTTTATCCCTGCGATTGTTCCAAACTATTTCTCCTACCAATATGTAGCCCTCTGCACTTTGGCAACCTAGCATATACACATTCTAGGATTCTTCAATACTGTAACCGATCCTACAAATTTGAACATGGACAAACAAAAAACAAAACCCTAAACTAATATATACAACCATTCCACTGATTATGAAATAATCCAACCGGTGGAATGGATTAAGTACCCATCTTGAATGAAAACCAAAAAATTGACTACATAGTGAATTTGAAACACAACAAAACAACACCAACAAAATCTCCTTGATTATGATTTCAGAAAATGTATACAATCACTTTGGTTCAGTTTTGCAACTGATTGTACACCTACTGCACTATCGAATCTCCAATCTATCTATGATGATCTCTAAAGCAATCTGATCTAGGTCATATATATATCTACTCATTAAAAGTAGTACAGATTTGATTCCCAATGGTTGGGAGACTTCCAAGCGGCTAGGAGAAGACAACTAACATAACAACTTACTAACTGACTTGCACATAAACCTAGATTGACTTACAAATAGGAATTGGTCAAACTGACCTTATTACATTAAATGCATAAAACATACTATATTAAGACCTAGTCTTCTTTTTGAAGGGGTGCTCCTATACCATACTCCCCAAGAGAAGAAATCTCAAGTCCACTTGAGATGAGAGTTTGTAGGTCTACACCATGTTTGTTGATTTATCCTTCAGTCATCCAAACTACCTCTGTATCAGGTTTTCCTTGCCAAGCCACCAAGTATTCCATATACTCTTTGTTCCTTGTTTTTTTTGTTACTCTGGAGTCTAAAATCTTCTGTAGTTTTGGTGGATCATGTTTAGGGATATCATCATCTGTTGTACTTTGTAATGGTTCTTGGGCTATATCTAGAGTATGCTTGTATGGAGTTAAATCACATACATTGAAGATAGGTGACAATCCAATATCAGAAGGAAGTTGGATCTCATAGGCATTCTGTCCACATTTCTTCAAAATCTGACATGGTCTAATCTTCCTCTGCATGAGTTTGGTATATTTACCTTTTGGAAGTCTTTCCTTCTTCAAATTAACCCACACCAAATCTCCAACATCAAACTGTACATCTCTCTTCTTCTTGTTAGCATATTTATTATACTTCAATGTAGTTTACTGGAGTTGAGTCTTGACTTGATCATGCACCTCTTTGATTGCTACTGCAAAAGATTCTCCATGTGCACTAATAGACTCTCCTGTAGGTAAATCTCTTAACTCCAAAATACCTCTTGGATGAATACCATACACTACCTAGAAAGGTGATTTCCCTATACTTCTATTGACAGTGTCATTATAGGAAAATTCGGCCTGTGATAGGATGTTATCCCACTTCTCTCCATGCTGCCTTGTCAAACACCTTAGCAAATTTCCCAATGAACTGTTAACTACTTCAGTCTATCCATCTATTTGCAGATGATAAGATGATGAGAAGGACAAATTGGTACCAAGCTTCTTCTAAAGAGTCCTCCAAAAATGGCCAAGAAATTTCACATCTCTATCTGAGACTATGCTCAATGGCAATCCATGTATCCTCACTATTTCCTTGAAAAATAGGTCTGCAACATATGAAGCATCACAAATGGTTTTGTATGGCAAGAAATGTACCATTTTACTGAATCTGTCTACTGCCACAAAAACACTGTCATATCCCTTCCTTGTTCTAGGTAAACCTAACACAAAATCCATGCTTATGCTCTCCCATGGCCTAGAAGGAATGGGTGGTGGCTGATAGAAACCTGCATTAGTGGATCTCCCTTTTGCTTTCTAACATATCACACATGCTTCCACAAATTTCCTTACATTTGACTGTAACTTAGGCCAATAGTAATGTCTCTTCACAAGATCCAAAGTCTTATCTAGACCAAAATGTCCTGCCATGGCTCCACAATGCTTCTCCTTAATGATGTTCACCGTCATAGAACACCGTGGGATACACAATTGTCCTCCTTTGAACAGTAATCCATCCTATATTAGAAATATAGAATACTCAACATGGTAATTATCTCCAAAAGAAGTACACATGTTGTAGACCTCTCCAAAGTCTTCATCAGCATCATACGTAGTCTTTGAGGAATTAATTCCAACACTTTCTAATTGAATCTGATTTAGGGTGAGAGCCCTCTTGCTCAAAGCATCTGTTACCTTATTCTTGACCCCTTTTCTTGTGCTTGAGTGTGAAAGTGAAATCTTGCAAAGTTTCCACCCACTTCATGTGTCTATGGTTTAGTTTCTCTTGGTTGTTTATGAAACTAAGGGCCTGATTATCTATAAACACTATGAATTCCTTTGGCATCAAGTAATGCCTCCACTTCTTGAGTGACTGGACTAGAGCATACATCTCCAAATCATAGGATGAATATCTTTTCTTAGCATCATTTAATTTCTCACTGAAAAATGCAATAGGCCTACCTTCTTGACTGAGTACTGTGCCAATTGCCATGTGACTTGCATCACATTCAACCTAAAAAATTTTGTTAAAATCAGGAAGTGCAAGGACTAGCTGCTATGCCACTTTCTTCTTTAATGTTTCAAATGAATCATATGCCTCATTTGTCCAAGTAAATTTGCACCTCTGTCCTCCTTTTATGGTGTCAAGCATGGGTGCACAGACATGACTAAATCTGCTTATAAAACTTTCTATAGAAGGTTGCTAACCCATGGAAACTTCTAACATCATTCATGGTTCTAGGAGTTGGCCAAGACAATATGGCACTTACCTTCTCTTGATCCATTTGCAGTTTGCCATGTGAGATGACAAAACCCAAGTAGATGATCTCTTCCTGCATAAAAAAACACTTCTCCAAGTTTATCATTAGCTGTTCTTCATGTAACATTTTGAAAACCAGATCTACATGTTTGAGGTGTACTTCCCTTGTATTACTGAAAATCAGAATGTCATCTAGATATACTATGACAAATTTGCCCATAAATTCTCTCAAGACCTCATTCATCAACCTCATAAATGTACTAGAAGCATTGGATAAACCAAAAGGCATGACCTTCCACTCATACAACCCCTCATTGGTCTTAAATGCAATTTTCCTTTCATCCCCTAGCCTAATCCTGATCTGATGATAACCACTTTTCAAATGTATTTTTGTGAAATATTTGGCACCTCCTAAACAATCAAGTAAATCCTCTATCCTAGGTATGGGGAACCTATACCTGATTATGATCTTGTTAATAGCCCTTGAATCAGTGCAAAGCCTCCAAGTGCCTTCCTTCTTTGGTGCTAGTATAGCATGTACTATACATGGACTTAAACTTTTGCCAATTAGGCCTATCTTTAGTAATTCCTCAATCTGCCTTGCTACCTCTTCATTCTACTCTGGGGTAAGCTTGTATGCTGCCTTGTTTGGAAGTGTAGACCCTGGGATTAGATCTATGCAATGACTGATGTCCCTTATAGGTGGTAGGGACCTTGGAATTCCATCAGAGATGATGCCTTTGTATTTGTCCAATAGTTCTTGGACAATAGGGTCTATGAACCTTTGTTTCTTCTCTCCCTTGACTTCTTGCTACTGCTCCTTGTTCATCTTTAGGCATGGAATGAGGGCATATGCAATTGCTCCTTCATCTACTATCTCCTTCATGAATTGTTTGCCTTCTACCATCATCACCTTGACTTCTTTCCCTTTTGATTCTACCTCCTTCTCCATTAATGGTAGTAACTCTGTCTTCTCACCATCCTTGGTGATTGAATAGGTGTTTCTAACTCCATCATGTTGGGCTTTCAAATCGTATTGCCATGGTCTTCCAAGTAGGAGATGGCAAGCATCCATCTAAGCTATGTCAAACAATAATTTGTCCTTGTATGGTCCAATTTGAAACTCTACCCAAGCCTGTTCTTCCACAACTGTTTGCTAACCTTGGGTGAGCCATGAGACCTTATACGAGCAGGGATGTGGTAGTCTCCTAAGCTTAAGCTTTTCTACCATTTCAACAAACACCAAATTTTTAGTAGATCTAGAGTCAATCAGAACTCTACATACCTTTCCTCCTGCCTTGCAAGTAGTTTTGAAAAGAGACTTTCTTTGTGGGGGTTCTTTGTTAGGCACCTTCATAGTGGCCATTTCTCTCCTAATCATCAAAGCTTCTCCTATCTCAGGATACCCATATCTGACAGTATCACTCATACTTTGATAAGTGTTGGAGCTTGTCGCACTTTGACAATCAGATTCTTGGATTAGACTTGTCCTTCTTTCTCCCATTGAACTTGTTGCTTTTTTTGGACATCTACTGGCTATGCGGCCTTCCTAATTGCAATTGTAACATCTGATAGGACCTCTGCCCTAAGATCTGCCTCTAAATGGTGGTCTTCTACCCCTAAAGTTTCCTTTTTTATCATAACTCCCCCCTTGAGTTTGACTGTTGTCTCCTTTGCTTCTCTCTTGATTAGATTCACCTTGGTGTCCAAATCCATTTCCTCTACCTCTGAAAGGACTTCTTCCCCCTCTTTGCTGTCTTCCTCTTCCTCTATTGTTCTGCTCTTGTCTTCTCTTTAGTTTCTCTTCCACTTTGAGTGCTAATTGGTAGCACTTCTGAACTGTATCTGGATTATGCAGATTTAGGTCTTCTTGGATGGCAAATCTCAACCCATTGAGATACCTTGCTACCTTCTCTTCCTCATTCTCTTTTACCTTTGTCTTGAGACATAGTTTCATGAATTATTTAGTGTATGCACTAACATCTAACTCCTTTTGCTTCAAATTTTGTCTCCTCTTATGGAATTGGATGTTGTAATCCAATGGAACATAGGCTTCCTTCACTAAAGCCATCATCTTCTTCCACGTAGAAACTCTATTCTTTCCTTCTTTCACCCTATCATCTTGGATGAAATTCCACTAGGTTAGTGTAGCCCTTTCATTTTTGACTGAGCCATCTTCACTCTTTGATGATCTGGTATTTCCTCTATTTCAAAGAAATTATTCAAGGAGTCTATCCACTCCATCACTGAATCAGGTTCCATTTTTCTTGCAAACACTGGCAGGTCTTTTTTCATATCCATAGTCCTTCACTCCATGGATTTGAGGGCATTGAGTAAGGGTCTCTGGTCTATAGGAATGTCTATCTCTTCCTGCCTAGGGATCTCCTCTTCATCCCTATCTTCTCATTCACCAAAATATTCTTTTCCCTTTCCTACTTTGTCCCTCAACTTCTCCAACTCATCTTTCAATTCCTGATTCTGAGCTCTAACCACTTTGCTCTCTTCCAATTGCTTCTTTACTAAGACCACCAACTTAGCATTGGTCATCCTTGCTAGGTACTCTTCTGACCATTCTCCTTCTGACATTTTGTTGTCTTTTCCTTCCCAAAAGATACAACCTTCGCTCTAATACCACTATGATGCAGAGCTGCCATGGGAAAGCCTTCAATCGAATAGTGAAATGCTCATAAATCACATTCACAATCTACATACAACACTTGACTCATTACCACTGGTTTGCTACAGTGTTTTGCATACCGGTTTACTACCACGCTAGTCATAAAATGTATCGAGCGCTTGTATTCCCACCAATGTATATTAAAATGTACATTCTTCAACATGCAAGACTTAACCTCTTATTGCCGGTGAGTTTGATGCCCTTACCTATTTTTGCCGGTCACTATTTGTATCTGTAGAAAATGTATGTCTCAACATACAATTGCTAAGTGTAATCGAGACATACAAATGATGACCCCCGACTACCGGTTCCCGTTACCTCCTTGGCCGATAACCTTCTATATCTCAACCCAATGTATCTGCGAATGTATATTTCGATATACATTCAAACATACAACTTCAAATACACATTCACCAAATATTCCTCCAGAATATGTTTTTCAAGAAAGGTTGACTGCTGACTTCTTCATATCAACCTAATCTACATTCACAATGTACAATCCGCCATATACATCTGCGGGATACTCATAATCATGCAACTGCGGTATACATAGGAATTGAACCCAATATACATTAGTGATATACACAGAGATTGTATATCAATACTTTCAACATACAAATCTGATGTGCAATTATCGGATACACACAACCTGGTACTCCGATGCAAAAGCAATATACACATGAACTGTCCTCGACAAACAAAAGTGATATATACAAGAAATGTATATTCGATTCAAATATGCGTTTGACCAAAATTTGACTCCATTTGTATGTCGATGGCCTTGCACATTTCTAATGTATGTTCCTCACATACATCATCGATAGACAAAAGCAATATACGCAGGGATATGCAATAGTGATATACTCACAACTTGTATATCCCACATACAAAAGTGGTATACACACAAATTGTATATCTTTTGAAACCCATAGATTTTCCTGGTTTTTGATCTATTTTATCCCTACGATTGTTCCAAACTATTTCTCCTACCAATATGTAGCCCTCTGCACTTTGGCAACCTAGCATATACACATTCTAGGATTCTTCAATACTATAACCGATCCTACAAATTTGAACATGGACAAACAAAAAACAAAACCCTAAACTAATATATACAACCATTCCACTGATTATGAAATAATCCAACCGGTGGAATGGATTAAGTACCCATCTCGAATGAAAACCAAAAAATTGACTACACAATGAATTTGAAACACAACAAAACAACACCAACAAAATCTCCTTGATTATGATTTCAAAAAATGTATACAATCAGTCTGGTTCAATTTCGCAACTGATTGTACACCTACTACACTGTCGAATCTCCAATCTATCTATGATGATCTCCAAAGCAATCTGATCTAGGTCATATATATATCTACTCATTAATAGTAGTATAGATTTGATTCCCAGCAGCTGGGAGACTTCCAAGTGGCTGGGAGAAGACAACTAACATAACAACTTACTAATCGACTTGCACATAAACCTAGATTGACTTACAAACAGGAATTGGTCAAACTGACCTTATTACATTCAAATGCATAAAACATACTATATTAAGACCTAGTCTTCTTTTTGAAGGGGTGCTCTTACACCACCTTTCCCTTGTTGTGAAGCCTCTTCTTGGGGAATCTCCTGCCACAAAACTTCTTGATAGGAAGCTTCTTTCTGTAGCTCCTCTTAATGTGGAATTTCCTATTGAGGGGATTCCTATTGAGGGGGTTCTTGTTGAGGGGGAATTTTCTGTAGCTTTGGATTTTCTATCTCTCTATGTAGCTCCTCAACTCCTTGGCCCTATGGACCTGCACTAAGTGTCAGTGAATGCCACACTTCTTCATCCTAGCTCCTCTCCACTTGCTACTCAACATGTTTTATATCCCCCTGCTTTGGCGCATCTTAGAGAGCTTCTGTCTGATCCTCGAGAAGAGCAGTTCCCTCAACTAATTTCTCCATTGCTTCTTGCTATGATGGACTTGCCTATTCCTATGGTTTTGTATTTGTACCTGGGATATCCATTTGATCTATTGGCATATTAGGATATCCAAATACTTCAGTAGTAGAAATATCTTCTACTTCTAGACCCCGAGCTTATGTCACATCTGATTTCTCTATCTCTTCCACCTCATCTTCCATTTAATGAGGTTTGTCTTGTGGTAGCAATGTCAGGTGTGCAAGTACAGAAGTGACTGGATCCTTAGTCACTACATGAGTAACCTCATCACCAGTTAGGTCTACTACCTAACTCAAGGGCAATTGCAATTCCTCATCCCTTGCTCACTCTTATTCTTTTGCTTCTTCATCTAGCTCTTCTTTTACCTAGATGACCTGCTCAGTTATTTGATCTCTTTGTAGCTCCACCACTCATCCTCTAGTGTGGACTTGATATGCTTCCACCTATTATACTAAATGCACCTGAATTAGAGCTTGTGGTGACGCTACTTCTACATGAGGCTGACTAGATGCAAACATGAGTTCCATCAGAGTTGGTTGTGATGCTTCTACTTGAGTGTCAATGGGCTTAGGAATTACACCCCTCATGGATATGTGTGGCATATTCCTCTTCTACTTGGGGATATCAACCTCTTCAAAAATTTCTTTAGCAAGCCTCCATGCTGGTGTTGTGATAGTGATGGGAATGGAGGGCATTGACTACTCTCTCAAGGGTGATGGCATAGTAGCCACATTGATTCCTTCTATAGTTAGGGCCTTACCAGATGTTGATGTCCCCTCTTGGGATAATTTATCCTCCATTACTCACCTCTTGACGATGAGGAAATCATCATAATTATCATCTCCTTGATGTTTCCTCTTTCTTTTCTTATCGTAGGTGAAACTTATGCCCTTAACCTTTAGTTCATTTATCTTTTCCTCAACCCTTGTTTGAGTGGCAGTCATGACCTTGTTTGTAATGACATCAATTGATGTCATGTTTGGCTAGGTATAGTCTGGAAGAGGTAGGGTTTCCTTACATATTTGCTTCTCATTGTAATCAGGATCAAGAATTTAACCTGTTGTGTGGTTACACAACACACCCCATTTTTCCTTAGCAAAATAGGGACCCAAATTTTCTGGCTTTTTCCCTGCTTTTCTTGCTTTGGGTGGTATGGTAAAAGTTAAGTTTTAGATGTAGTGATAGGATATCACCCTGCATATGTAGAGACCTCATTAGGGAAAGGTTAAATGCCAAAGTTAGATTCTAGTGTCATAAACCTCCAAGTAAAAGATTGCAAAATTTCAAGCAAGTTTGCCTTTTGGATCACCCTAAAATTCTTTAAGGATAAGAAGATATGTTTGGTCAAAGTTTGGTCAAACCAGTGGCTAAGGGAGGATCATCACATTCACTAAGATCCCTGATATTCACCTATATCCCGTACATATGTTTTAACACAGAAAAACTTGATATCTGCATATTCACTAATGTGCAGACATCAAATTCAAGCTCAGGAAGCATCTACTCATCGATACCCATGCACATTCATAGAGGGTCATATTTCTTAATATCCATGATATTCACTAATGTGTGGGCTTACCTCAAATATAACGTAAATATCCAATATCGGCATAATCCTTTATATCTGTCATATTAGTTGAGATCCCTGATCTTCGTTAATGTGACGATGACGTCGTCTTGTTCCATTCCAAAGAAGACCCGATATGATGACGATGTCATCATATCCTGGATATCAAAAGGGTCATCTATTTCTTAATATCCCAGATATTTGCTAAATATCCTGATCCAATGCAATACGTAGGAGAATCTCAATATCCTGCACATTAGCTAGGATCCCTGATCTTTGTCAATATGGCGATGACGTCACCTCCTAAATAGATTTGAAACATTAATAAAAGAGTTGGCGTCATCCTCATCTTCACCTAGGAAGGGGATATTCCACATAATTGAATATCCAAATATTTCTAAGCATCCCCTTATCCACTCTTGGGACATATAACATGTAGATTTTGTGAACCAATAAGGTGTTGCCATGTGGCATGCCAAATGAACCATGTTAGCATATCCTAATGTCATGATGGTAAACCAAAGTAAAATGACCTGATATTTCAACTAATGGTCAATGGTTGACCATTATCATGCTGACATCATGGGCATATTCGAAAGAACATGCATATTTCTTAATATCCCTGAAATTCATGAATGTGATGATACTATATTAAATGCTATTCTAACGGTAGGTAAACCTTCAAAATTTCAAATAATATGGTGCCACCTATTAACATCTTCAATGCTTAGGTGTCGATCAATGAATATCAACAAATTAGCATTAATCACACCCTAATTCACCAATGTTTTTGATTAAAAACAAGGATTTGAGCTCATTTTAAACTTATCACGTACTCAAGAATAGGTTACAAAGCTACTATGTGATTAAGGCAACATTACAACAATGTGAACGCAACAGAACTAGGTGCAGATTCAAACAACAAACAAAGGAGGGTAATTGCAAGGTGAAAGTGGATAGCTAGATATCAATCAAATAGTTAAATGGTAGCAAATATCATGTATGTAACGATGAAACCCTCTTTTGTCATTTCTAGATAAATGAACAGGTAAATGTTATTTTTACCAGGGTAAATCAATATGATGATGTGTGAATTGTGTTAAATAAGAATCAACACATCATGATATTCATATAATCGTTAATCTGCATGCGCACATGACATGTTAGGGTAAGACATACAGATGTTTTTATCACAGGATACAATGGCGGTCCATAAAAATAGGTTAGGTACAAAATTCCTAAAGCCTATGGGTATACAACTGATATAGAGGCGTCAGGTCTCCAATGATAATCTAGCAAGATTAAAAGATTTAAATAGCTTGTGGGCTTCAATCAATAAGACTTCACTAGTCTTCCCTTTGCCTTAAACTCCACCAAAGGGCTCAAATTTGGGTTCCAACTTCTTAGATGAAATATTGCACCTTCTAGGGTCTCAACCTACCCCAACCAACAAGATTCAATAGGTTTCACACACCATTTTGCTTGATTCATTGACAACTCCACTTAACTAGGCCTAATCCTAGTAGCCCTGTTCAGCGACTAAACTGTACTTTCCTCCAAACTTTCCCAAAGTACTTCCAAACCTAATGATTGATCTGGATACCCTTTATCTAGTTCTATAGTATATCTCAAACTCATCTACTATTGTTTTGGATCAAACTTGACTATCCTAACACCCTGTTGCCTTCCCACAAGGCCTAAATTGCCCACTTTACAAAGGAACCCTATTAGATACTTGCCATATCCACTCCAAACCTTGAAATAGTCTTAGGAAAGGATTCAAAACAAAGGATTTTCTAGGTTTTAGATAGTGACTTGCTCATTTGAATATTTAAATATTAAACCCCCCTTTCTAGGCCCCAAAACCTAGGTTTTACTAGATCTCCCATCTGCAGTCACTTCCAGACCTCATTCAAAGGTCTAAAACCATCTCCTTAACCATACTAGATAATATCAAATATAAAAACTTCACCTTGTTAAGGCAGATCTTCTGCTGTTATAATTGAGCCACCATTCCAATGCTCTTTCCACATGCAAACTAGACTTCCAACGGTGATCACCTCCTCACTTGCACTCCTCCTATCTTGTCAAGGTTAGAAAACATATTATACATGCAATCAAGGACCTATTCCATGAGAACCAGGATCCTACATTCATGGAAAGGTCCTATGAGGCATTGTAACCTCTCAAAACCCACAAAACAGTCCGTTGTTCTTTGCAATAGTCAACAAGAGCATAAATAAACTAACTTAAAAACCTTCTCAGGGCATGAAATAGGGCCTAACACTTGCTCAATGAAGATTCAATACATTTACAATGCTACCATAGATCAAAAGAACAACAAAAACACAAGAAAAAAATAGGAAATAGATGAAAAACTTTATTATTTCTGTCAAACCGTACAACCCAGGCCTCTAAAATGACTCCACCATACATCAAATGTCTTGCTCATGTTTATATAACCTCTATACAACTTCCATAGCTGATTCCCATCGGTTGGAATTAGTTAAACCATCAAAACTACTCACTTTTGACTTTCCTGCCCAAATGCATAATTCAAAAATTTGAATTTTAAAACTCTACTTTAAATGACTTCTACTCTACCAAATCATCATGTTGGATCTCCTTAGGATCATTACACTTTGTTTCTGATCTTAAACACCTATATTTAACTCTAGGGGCACTATTGGCCCAACTTACATTATTTTTTGGTCCTAGGGTCCTTATTAGGACCCTCAGGACATTTGATCATTACATCATTTTGCCCATTATAACATGTCATCATTGGTCTTAGGATGTTCCAGTTGATTTGATTTGTTCCATGGGCTCCTCCTATGATCATTTGTGTCTTCTTGCTCCAAGGTGTTCTTTTAGGTGCTCCTGCACCAACAACCCAAAGGAATATCATTCAAATATGGCCAGATAAATGACACTCATTTAGGGAACACCGATCTGGATGTGTGGATGACACTATTAGAAAAGGGCAGTGGACAACCCATGCCCAATAACATATATAATTCAAGCATGTGGCATGCCAGAGGATTCCCTTATGCAGCAGAGGTCACTGAGTTGGTAGTTGAATGTGCTCGTAATTACAATATCAACAAAAGGAAGGTAGAAAAAGCACGGCCAAATATATGTAGACTTCTCGATTGAGGGTATCACTTTAGTTTTCAATCTACCAAGAGGACCTCATATGTGCAAAATAAACTTGGAGAAGTTAGAAAAGAAATACAATAGCACTCAAAAGAAGAATCATGTTCTCATGGAGGGGTAGCGATAGCACATATAAAGCTTCTACAAAGCTACCTATGCATTTATATAAATTTGATTTCACCCCTGAATATTAGTACATGATGGTGATGCTTAGTTGAATGAGGGGAAGACCAAATGCTGGATATTTTGAAGATTGGATGTATGGTCTCATAAGAATGGTAGAGTCTACTGATGAAAAACCCCAATGGGCAAAGATTATAAGTGACAGTCTAGATAAAGGCATGAGGAATCTAGGAGGAAAGACCAGTATTTTTCATATGACCTCATATGTGGTTTATGCATGTACATTTAGAGGGACATTCATTGGTTTGCAAATAGTTGGCAGGGTTGGTAGTAACCCTAGAGATGTGAACATATGGGATCATTACCCACAGTTGAAACAAAGAGAATCTCTCCAACATTACTGGAAAGTGAATGATTCATTTTCCATGCATTTAGTGAGGACCATGGAAGAAGATAGAGCAAAAAGGCTAAGCATGGAAGCTCAAGCCGTGATATACAAGCATGGGGCTTGGTTCATCCAATTCCTCACTTTCACATAAATAAGAATAGAAGGTTTCACTAGGCAACCTCTCATGTTGCCAAGATACCCAACTGATAAGGTCATCCTGATGGAGATGGCTAGACATATATTGCCTTCTTTTGAGGACTTTATTGAGAGAAACAAGATACCCAATGTCTTGTTCCCACTCATGATTGGGTGGTATATGTGTCCTAATAAGGAAAGTGCCAAAGAAGCAACCAGTGGATTACATTTGATGACCTTGCAACCTTTTTTTGCTATCCAAGCAATATGACCCATATGATAGGATGTAGGCACTATATATGAAATTGATGCATCAGGTGCATCTTGAAGACTATTGGGCTGATTGTGATGATGAAATGGAAGTGAGAAAGAGGAGCTACCTATAGAGCTAAAACTCTACATTTTGTTTTTGCTTGGTTGCAGCTCAGTGTTTATGTTGCTATATGTTTCCTGTGCGCGGAACGTGCCATGTGTCGATACGAAGGACCTCTAAGGAAAATGCTAAATAACTCGCAAGGCTGCCATGTGTAAAATCCAGTGCTAAGTGGAGGATACCACATGTTTCTTTTATGCTTCATAATTCCCATGTGTGGAAGGCACCACATATCCCTGGCCATGTATCTTTTTATTAAGTTTCTCTCTTCATGCGGAGTGCACCACATGTCACTGCCGTGGGCCTTGGTGAAAAGTTTCTTTTGATATAGCTTGTTGCAGATGGTGCCAAGTGTCCTTTTGTTACAGTTGCATTCATTTCTGTGTATCCCTTAAGCTTTAGTGGTACCAAGACACATATGGTGGGTCTGAGATGTTATGGCACAATTTTGGATGTAGTGGAGGGTGCCACATGTTGCGCATGGAAGGTAGCACAAAAGAAGCTATTGAGGATGCAGAGATTGCCATGTATGTTTCTCTTATATGTTTCAGTTGTACGTAGAGTGTGACAAGTGTCATCTTCATGGGGCTTTGAGAGACTCTTTTAATCAGCTTTGGAAACAAGCAGAGTGTGCCACATTCTTTTATTTCGTTATGCAGATGGCACCACGTGTCACTATATTATGTTAAGCTTGAAACATACTGATATACATGGTGGATCCCGCAAGGTAAATGCTACAGTTTCTAAGGTTGATGTAGAGTGTACCAAGTGTCATTTCCATGGGCACTCGGGACATAAAGTTAAGAAGCTTTTAGGATGTGCAGATAGTGCCAAGTGTCCCAGTTTTGATTCTTGGATACTACCATGTATCAAGTATTGAATGTGGTAGATAGCGACAAATGGTGGTATCCTGTGTGTCTCTTTTTATGAAAAGGAAACTAAATTGCAGGCAGAAGGCGCCGCATAGCATATTTTGGGGCCATTTGAGAACTCGCGAGTGATACCATGTGTTGCAACAAAACTATGAGTTATAGTGCCACATATTTTATCATTCTACCAATGAGTGTGTAGGGAGAAAGATGGTTGTAAATTCGAGGAGATTTCAAGTCCCAGTCAAGTTCCAGTTCTGTTCAGGCCATTAAGATCGTAACAGTTAGAGGTGATCTTGAGTCAAATTTTGTGTCTATAAGTAGAGGATGATTTGTAATTCAAAGACATTATTATTGATTGAGAATTTAGAGATCTTACTATGATCAGATTATATCATTTTGCCTTAGTTTAGCTATTTCTGAGAAGGAAGCTAATATATATGTGCATGTTTCTGTGCCTTTTGTATTTTGCCGAATTGTTAATGAAAGAAGCTCTATTCTGTGCCAGTGGTGATACTTTCTATCTCTGCATAAATCTTTTGAGTTTAGCCTTTGATTTTAAATTCATTTACAATTTGTCTATGTTAATCATGCAGCATTTACTCTTTAATATAGTTGAATCCTGAGAATTTGATCACTGTGCTAGTTACTGAAATACATTTTATCAGGCACATCGCCATAGAATTAGAAGTTCTATTTATTGGATCTATAATCTTGTTTTCTCTTCCCTTTACCTCAAACCCTATTAAAAAGGAAGAACTAGCTTCTATAAAATTTGGAAGTTGTTTCAAGTGTCAAGTCTCACATTCTTGAAACTTCCTATGTTGGTGTTGGAACCTGTGCAATTTTATACATCAACAGTTTTTGGCACGCTCGGTGGGACCTTTCTTGAAATTTGATCAAGATCATATGAACCAGAGAGCATCAAGGAGTTAGAGTAGTGGACCAACAACAAGAGCACATTTAGCTGCCAATCTGGGGATCTTATTGCCTTCATCAGCCACTTCTCCAAGAAGAAGAGTAAATTGAGTAGCAATAGCATCAGGAGTAAACATGGGAGCACGTGTACCACCACGAAGTTATGCAAATTGGAACAATAGTAGCCCCCTTGTTCTCCCAACTCCACCTAATACTTGGGACCCAATTTTAGCCAATGCTTTGAAGGCTTTACCCAAATTTAGTGGAGAAGATGCCAAGACACCAGGAGAACATCTCCAAAATGTGTCAGATGTGTGCGTAGTACATGTTATTACAATAAAAAATGTCGCTATTAGATTGTTAGTAGATTCTTTTAAGGGGAAGGCTAGATAGATTGGTATAGGTCTTTGCCCTCAAATTCCATATCTACTTGGGATGAGCTTGGAGATGCCTTCTTTGCAAGAATCAACGAAAAGGGTGATAAGTCATCTCTGCTACAACAATTGATTACTATAAGAGAGCACCTCAAGAAGCTATAATAGACTTCAACACAAGGTTTTAAAAGACATGGGAAAGAATCCTTGCTATAGCTAGACAACCATCAGGTATGGCTATTGTATTCTACCTCAAAGCTTTCAATTCTGATATCTCTGTGATGATACAGTCCCTAGGAGGAAAGAACCTACTAGAAGCATATGAATTGGCTGTAAGAGCTAAGAACAATTTGATAGACATTGGAAAGCTACCTCCAAGGCCTCCTATGCCTATGTTCCTAGAAATTTCTATTCCCTTGCTGTAAGAGGTCCATAATCCATCATCTGTGCCTGTATCCATGTACACCTTCCCAACATATCAACAACCCACTGTCCCAACACCTTCCCCTCCATCTGAAATGGATGACATCAAGAATATCCTCAAGACCTTTTCAAATGAGATTATTAATCTCAAGAGGCAACAGTCTTCTTACCTGAAACCTCCTTACCAAGGATTCCAAGGAAATAGACCCCCATATCAGCCAAACCAGTACCAAGGTGCTCAAAGACCAAATAATCCTCAACCTTCAAACTAGTTGGTCATGTTTCCCACACCTTTGCAAGTTGTCCCTCCTAACCCAAGTAGAGAAATGGTCCCTGGACAAAATAACCTATCAGAAGATACCAATGCCTGGTATTTTCCTTGCAACAATGCCCATATGCGCAGAGATTGTCCTAGGGGCAATTTACAACAAAAGATAGTAGAACATAAAAGAATGGAGGGCCAAGATATGGTATCAAATGCTCCCCCATATCAATCACCTGAAGTTTAGAATGTAGTAATGGTGGCTTAGATGCAAGGTATGTCTATTCAACAAGAGGAAGAGATTGCCCCAGAACATGCTTTGTTTTCATGGATTGAAGATGAAGATTCAATATTCTTGAATGAAGCATCTACCTCCAAGAAACCCTTAGTACAGTCTGATTACTATACTAGATCAAAAAGAAGGATGGTTGAGCAACCTGAAGTTCAAAATAATGAATTTGCTGGAGTTCCTCCTTTCCAAACCCACTACAATCCAATTTCAAGACAAGAAATACCTCATTCAGCCCAAAATCAAGCGGTCCCTAAACTAGTGCTAGAAAGAACAAGGTACCCTTATTACCCTAAGATGCAGACATTGGGACTCATGAATGTGGTAGAATAGCTAAAGAAGATCCCTACACATGTATCACTATGGGATATGCTAGTTATTCCTGAGCAAAAGACACTATTACAAGAAGCATTACAGACTCCAACGGATCCTAAAGATGTTGGTTCAAAAGAAGGAGGTACTAACAAAGGGAAAACTCAAAGCAAAGATACTCCACCTCTACAGATAGCTACTTTGCTAAATGCTACAACAGAGGTAAGCAAATCTAGGCCTAATCCATTTTACTTAAATTTAATAGTGGGTAAGAAATTGTTACATAACTCAATGATAGATTCAGGGGCTAGTACTACAGTCATGCCAAAGAAAATAGTTGATGCTTTAAAAATAGAATATGAGCCGCTAGCTAAAGGGGTCATGTAGTTAGATGGGAAGTCTGTTCAAACCATAGGAAGGATCAAATAGCTCCCCTTGCAATTATATACTTGTCCAAATATAACTATCAAGGAGGATGTGATGGTTATTGATATTCCCCCTATCTTTGGTTTATATCCATCAAGAGATTTTACAGCTAAAATAGGAGGATACATGTCACTTGACTGGTCACATTTGATTTTGACAACTAAGTATAGAACAAAGATGAAGGTGTTGTCTAAGCCCCTGTCTAAATATCATATTACTAAAGAACCAGCTCCAAAAGTTGAAGCATCTGATGCTCTGATGAATAGGGAGAAGAGAATTTTTGTGGAAGAAGTGGGGGAATGGACTGAATATGATCAACAACAAGAAGAAAATAGTTAGCTGATGACCATGATGCAGAGTGACTCTTATGGAAATTATGACTCTACTGGTTTGGGCACATATGCAATCTTTGAAGAAGGGCAAGAAATACCAAATGTGATGAGACTAGAGACGCCTGAGGAAAAGGATACAAATAAAGAGTTTAAGATTTGGACCTTAAACTTTGATGGGGCCAGAAGTAAAAATGGTGTAGGGGCAGGTATATGCCTTACTTCTCCAAAAAGTGAGAAAATCCTTAGAGCTATATGCTTTCAATTTGCCTGCACAAACAATGATGCTGAGTACGAATCTTTGGCACATGGCCTTATGCTGGAAAAGAAGAAGGGGATAAATAATCTAATGGTCAAAGGAGATTATGAACTAGTGGTGAAACAAATCAGAGAGAAGGCTATGGAAAAGAATGTAAGGATGAGATCTTATCGCCACATAATCTAGGATCTAATAGATGTCTTTGACACTTTTAACATAGAAGTTGTCCCTATAACTCATAATTCTGAAGTAGACAGAATGGCATAAATTGGTTCCCAATTTGACCTAGCAAGTGACTTTCTCATTAACAATGAATTAGTAAAGATTATAGTAAGGCCAGCAATCCCAGATAATGTCCAGAACTAGCAAGTCTTTGACAACAATCTTTGGGTGCTTTTATTTCTGCAACAATCAGGAGAATTTGTTGATCAATTACAACCCAAGATTGAAGAAGCATATAGTGACCAGATTATTTAGTTGAAGTCTAATAAGCTCCCAAAAGGGTTAATCATGCTGGAGAACCTATTCGACCCAGATGATGTAAGCCTAGACAAAAGGAAGTTTAAGGCAAGCAAAGATGATTATTCTAAGATTCAAGTCAGCGAAGGAAGAAAGTTGAACCTGTAGGCAATACTACTACTCAAGAGGAAAAGGATAAACTAATTTCTTTATGTAACAAGTATGATAGAGTAATTGCACGGACCTATGATGACCTTCATGGTTATAATAGAGACATCATTTAACATACCATAGAACTTGATGAAGGGTCAAAGTCAGTCTATAAGAAACAAAAACCAGTGAATCCTAGGATTGAACCCTTAATGGTAGATGAATTGCAAAAGCTTCTGGAGTCCAAAATTATTTTTCCAATTAAGCATTCAACTTGGGTGTCTAACTTGGTGCCAGTGAGAAAAAAGAATGGAGACATAAGGCTCTGTGTAGACTTCATAGACCTGAATAAGGCTTCATTAAAGGATCATTATCCCCTACCCTCCATGGAGTAGATTTTGCAAACTGTGGTTGGATCAGAAAGATTCCCTTTGCTTGACAATTTCTCATGGTATAGTCAGATTTGGTTGGCTGATGAAGACCAACATAAGACAACATTCACTACAAAGTGGGGGACTTTTGCATTTGCCAAAATGACTTTTGGTCTTTCAAATGCTGGAGTTACTTTTTAGCGTGCCATGGACATAGCATTTGGAGACCTTATGAATAAGATCATTGTGATCTATTTGGATGACCTTACTATATTCACCAAGGATGCCAAAGATCACTTTGAGAACCTAGAAGCTGTTTTTCAAAAGTGTCAAGAATTCAAGATCTCCCTAAATCCTAAAAAGTGTATTTTTGTTGTACCCCAAGGGAAACTTCTAGGACATTTAGTTTCAAAAGATGGGATTTCCATTGACCTAGACCGAGTGACATCTATACTAAATTTATCCTTTCCAGTCAAGAAAAAGGTAGTTCAGTCTTTTTTGGGAAAGATTAATTTTGTTAGTTGCTTAATATCTTATTTTGTAGGACTTGTTAGGCCCATTACTCTACTGCTGAACAAGGATTTAGTTTTCAAATGGACTACTGAAGGGAGACAATCTTTTGAAGAAATTAAGAAAGCCATTTCTTCTACCCCAGTACTGAGAAATCCTGATTTCTCTAAGCCCTTCATAATGTATGTATATGGAGGGGAACATAGTGTTGTAGCTGTAGACACCCAAAATTGTCCCAACTTTGTCCATGTCTAGCAACACCTAGTCAAAAACATTATCCTAGACATCATAACCCAATTAATTAAATAAATTTTATTTATTTAATTAAAATCCAATTCAATCCCATCCTTATCCCACTTAGCCACTTAATTAAATAAATTTTATTTATTTAATTAATTTCCCAATCATATCCTAATCCCATTATCCAATTAATTAAATAAATTTTATTTATTTAATTAATATCCAACTCATATCCTAACTAATTCAAATATTTTATTTGAATTAAGTTCTCATCATAAGCCGACCTTCCAATTAATTAAATAAATTTTATTTATTTAATTAATTTATCTTATCATTTAGCCGACATGTGTGCCTCTTTTATTTAAAAAGATAAGTGGTACTACAGCCTTTTATTTAATATATTTTATATGTAGTACTTTTTATGTACACAAGCACACATGAGCCCTATCCTTCTTGACACTTGTCAAATGACTACAACTCCCTTGAAGAGTGGGATAACCGAATCAATCCTAGCCGTCCACATCAATCAATTAGCTTTTTAATCTCAACCATCCATTGAAACCAAGCCTTTCCTATAAATCAAACCCCTCACAAGCCATTAGCAGGCATTGAGCTTCAAGTACCATTATTCTGCCAAATCTTCTAGCAGGCATTGAGCTTCAAGTAACATTATTCTGTTGAAATATCATTAGAGCCTTTGCATCCTTCATCTATCAATCATCCTCATATCACCTTCATCTTAATGTTATGCTGCAAAATCGAGCAACCAACACAACAAAGAAATCAATCAATCGAGCTCATCTTGCATCTTCGAGGTATTGAATTATTTGGGTTTAGGTTATGCATGTCATTGTTTGAATCATTTCCATTTACAAATCCAAATTTTTTGATATACATTTGGCACGCCCGGTGGGACTCACATCCTTGATTAACCTCTCTTGTTTGAGTTGTTTTTATGAAGTTTAGATCTCTTGGAGCGCCAATCTTTCATTTTTGTAAGCTTTTGTAGCAAAAATTTGCATTTTTCTAACCCTAGTTTGCAAAGATTTGGATAAATATGTATGTAGATGATCTCTTAGCCCAAATCTAACCTCACCATTGCGTCCGGGAGGCCGTTTCCATAAACTTTGAGTACAAATTTGCCTAAATTTGATGAAAAATGGAGCGTTTGGTGAAGAAAACAACAACCGGGCTGCAACAATGTGCTTCTGGTAATTCAGGTCGCTTATGATCAAACAGCAGTCGCCTGGGCTAAATCAGCTCGCCTTTGGGCAAACAGCAGTCGCTTATGGACAAATCTAGCTCGCTTTTGAACAAACAGTGCTCGCTTTTGAACAAAAACTGATAGCATCTGGTAAAATTGGTCGCTTATGGTTAACATTTGCATTCTGTCTCCTGAAACTCTCCAGATCGCTTTTGGGCTATTATGCATCGCTTTTGGTCTGTTGTTGGTCGCATATAAGCTATTACTTGTCGCTTCCATCCATTTTTGCATCGCTTATGAGCAAAAATCCACCGCTTTCTGCATATCCGCGTCGCTTTTACACCGGGATCGGCCGCATCTATCATTTTCAGGATCGCCTTTAAACCGACAGTGATCGCCTCAGGTATGATTTGGATCGCTTTTGTATTAACAAAACCCACCTGTTGTTTTCGCTGTTCGCTATGGGGTTTTCAACTGAATTAATCGCTTATGGCCTAACAGTGAGCGCTTCCGATTAATTCAGATCGCTTTTAAAATAACAGTCATCGCTTTTGATGTTATGTGTGTCGCTTATGGACTGACAGTGCCCGCTTTTGACCTGATATGCATCGCTTTTGAATTCACATTGATCGCCTGTGTAGGCTAGGGTTTCTGTGTTTTGACTGCTTTTTGCAGATACGGGTCACTTTTAACCCTCAGACGGTCGCTTACAGCTATAACCCATCGCTTAAGAACCTACAGCAGTCGCTTTTAAACCGATACCCATCGCTACTGAACTGACAGTGCTCGCCTAGGGTTTTGTGTTTCGGCTATTTTTTGCAGATACAGATCGCTTTTCAGCCCGCAGTTGGTCGCTTCTGGTATATCCGCATTGCTTACAAGCTTACAAGGGCCGCGTCCAATATTTTTCTTGTCGCATATGATCTACAGGGTCTCGCCTACTGCAAATACAGATCGCATATGTTCAACAGTGAATCGCATCTGGCAACTGTAACTTGCTTCTGCTTGCTGTCATTGTGCATCTTGGTATTTCTATCATAACTTTCACATACGGAGACCAAATCACACAAACAAGGACTTGTTGGAAAGCTGGGAGGACAAGCTTCACAACTGTACCACTTTTATCAGGTGACTGTACTGTTTTTCAGTCTTTTTTATCAGTCAAAGTTTAGGTTCATTGCAAACTTCATTTGAGCATAACTTGAGCAATTTTGATCATTTTTCAGCGAAACTTTTTTTCAAATTGCTTAGAATCTCCTGAACTTTCTGTTTATGCAATCTATTTTTCTGTATCAGATCATTTTCATCAGAATTTTCAGATTTCATCTTTTCATGTAATCATCTTCTTTGCAAGTTTACTTGTTTCTTTTTGGCATTGGTGACTTGTAAGGGCATCTAAGGAGCTGGAGCAGCATTGGCATCAACATCTACAGCAAATTGGAGAGTGATTGTATCAGGTGCACTCATTCTAATCTTTCATCTCTTTCATCTTCTAATCATTGTTTGCAAACACATTTAGATTTTGGGCATAAAACGAACAATTGTTTGCAAATTCACATCAAAACATTGGGCTAAAACGAACCATTGTCTTTTATCACATTTGGATTTAGGTTTTAAAACAAACAAGTGCTTGAACTGTTTGATCACACATTGAATTTCTAAGGTTAATGAACCCCATGCGAGTGTGACCAAGTAAATGTGTATGCTCTCTCCTCGCGTCCCAACACGAACTTGGAGATCAAAAACATTTACTTGTGTTGCTTTTGTTTAGCCTTAGAGAGGCCTGCCTTGGTATCCACCCCAAGGGAACGACCTCAAGCGGTACTTTCATCCGGTCCGCTATAAAAATCAGAGGATAAGGCGAAAGCCAAGTCTAATCGGTATTAGCGCTCACCATACAGTGCTAACTCGAAAGGAGGTGTACCTTTGTGTATATTAAAACTCCTAGTAGGGTTAGTTAAAGTCTTAAGTGGCTTGCTGGATGCTCGTGGGGTGCCGGTCCCCCGGATTTTTACTAGAACCTCCTTGTGATAGTGGCCTTGCCTTAACTAGGACTTGTTGAATTGTCTTCACGTGCTTGCTTAACCAACATCACATTCTTCCAAACTAAAACTTGCTTATGTGTCTTGCGTGAGTGATTCATGTGTGTATATGCATAATCATTTGTTTGAACATTGCCAAATCAAGCTCTAAACACCCAAACACATAAAGACAAGTCATCCTACACATTCTTCCAATAACATTCAAACCTAATCACTTTCATCCCAAACATAGCCAAGTCATCCAAACAAGCCACATCATCATCCAAATCCCTAAACAAGCACTTGCTAAAAGGACTTAAGACGAACACTTGGTGACAACATGTCTACACTAGAGGACCTAGAAATCAAATTCCAAAGATTCCTCCAAAATCTTTATCAAGGATCACAACCCCTAAACCAAGACGCCATTGAAATATTACAATTCTTCATCCAAAAAGCTCAACCCCACATAAGCCAATCACCTCAACTGCAACACTTCATAGCCCAAGTTCAACACCTTTTAGCCACTAGTCAAGCTCGACAAGCACAACAATCCTTAGCCATTCACTACCAACCTAATCCACCTCATAGCCACATGTCATATCCATCCACTTCCTATCAACCTAATCCACCTCATAGCCACATGTCATATCCATCCACTTCTTATCAACTTAATCCATCTATCCACCAAGTCAATGCCACATCAACCTATGAATGTCCACCTCAAGCTTATCCAATCCCTCATACCACCATTCCAATGCACTATCAAGCCCATCCACAAGGCAATCAAGTGATATTACAAGAACAACATCCAAGTCCCAATAGCGCTTTGTACATAAATCAAGCACATCCAAGTACACCTTTTCAACAAGACCATCAAGCACCATCGATAGATCTAAATCCACCTCTGCAACAAAAAACACATGCAAATCCCAATGGCCCCTTGTACATAAATCAAACAAGCCCAAGTTATCCTATGCAAGATCCAATAACCTTTGATAAGGGAGATACCAATCTAGAGTGGCCTCCACCATCCAATCACATGCCATCACATGAGCCAACTAAGCCTATCCCAAAACCACCATGTGATCCTATTCCTAGTCCATTGATCCCCTCCAAACCACCAAGCCCCTCATTACCTTCCTCACCATATCATTCTAATCGTTCACCAAAGGATGCGGCTGAGAGAGTTTTACAAAGGATGCTTGAAGCAAAACTCATTGAACTTCCTAAAGTCAAACCATGTGAAGAAAGTCCATATGATGAACATGATTATTGTGCATACCATAGGACCAAAGGCCATAATACAAATCAATGTCCAATATTTGTCTCAATTGTTTACAAGGTGTACGCACCTATAATGGGAAATCGTGCCACATCATCATCCCCATCTAGTCCAAATCCTAATCCACCCAATCCAATTAGCTCTCAACCTAATCCTTGTCCTAATCCTAATCCAACACCATCTACCATTATCATCCATCCCTTATATTTCCCATCCACCCATACACTTGCGAAGGATGTGATCCATTGGCTACTAGATAGGAATAAACTACCCCCATGTCAAACACCAATTCATGAGCCTACCAATGAACTTCCAAAGGTCATGTCCAATCCTATAATCTCATCATGTGGTTCACATATCTTTGAGCCTCTTCAAGAGCCTTCCATTAACATACCTATCCCTTTAAGCCCATCATGTGACCTACAAGCCAACAAGTCTATTCAAGAGTCTTCAACCACAAGCCTAAGTCAAGAGCCATCATGCCTTCATGTTGATAACTATCAAGAGCCTATCAAGTCCACTCAAGAACCTTCCACTTCCATCCAAAGTCAAGAGGTATGTCAAGAGCATAATCTTAAACATGTGGAAACATTAAGCCCTAGTCCAACTCAAGATCAAAACACTTCCATGCAACCCATCCATAACATTTACCTTCTTTATGATCAAGATGATACCTATGAAGAAGCTATCCATGAGCACCTTGATCCTATCCATAATCCTATATCTATCCATGACCAAGATATCCACATTGCTCCTAGTCATCTACCATCTAGCCCTATCCATAATGAGCAAACATCAACTTGTCATGATGAGACACTTGTCCCCCAAGTAAGCATAAAAGATCATACCAATAACTTGGATCAACATGAACATAAGCAAGATCCTAATGATCCTCCTTCCACATCCACCATCGATTCCACTTCAAATCCACTATCATGTCCTAGTGGTCTTACCACCTTTGTCCATGAATGTTCTTCCTTAGGACAACAACGACCTTTATCCACTTCACCTTTTTCATCCAATAATGAGCTCAAGTCTAATGTTCACAGCACACCTAGTCCCATTGTCCATCGCATACTCCAAAACATGAACTACCAAGGCAAAGGTCTAGGCCTTTATGAACAAGGTATTTTGGAGCCAAACCATGTCAAAATCCCTCCATGCTCATATGGCCTTGGATACACACCCCAAGGTAAACAAGGCCAAGATGTTGGTAATCCCTTCATACATCCTAAACCTACCACTTTCCATCACACCCCCCATCATCTACCCAAAACATATGTAGCCATTTCATCTCCATCATCCTATAAATGTCAAAAGCATGTGACCATACACCTTCTGCCATCCACCTTGCCTCCACTTTTACCAACTCCAAATATCCCTCCATCCACCTTGCCACCATTGCTTCCAACACCTAACATACATATCATTCATAAGTATCCTTGCATCCCTAATCATGAGCAACAAAAGCACACATCGTTTAAACATAAAGCTTCCAATAATTCCATCCACTCCACCCACCCCATGGGATTCAAAAGCAAAATTTTTGATGTCTCTACCTACAAAGCTAAAAGTCCTACCAAAAATCCTAAGGACTCTCATGCCTTAGGGCACAAACATGAAAAATCAATGCAAAGAACCAAATCAAAGCAATCCAAAAAGCTATCCAAGCCCATACCTCCAAAAGCAAAGCCCAAAAGCAAAATGGTTTGGGTTCCTAAGCAAACAGCTAGCAAAGCGAATGAGGCATCCTCATCCACATCTAAGCAACCATCCAAACCCTTACCTCCAAAAGCAAAGCCCAAACGCAAAATGGTTTGGGTTCCTAAGCAAATAGCTAGCAAGTCAAATGAGGCATCCTCCTCCACATCTCAAGAATCCCAATCACCTACCTCCATCCAAAAGCCTATTTCCATCCCAAACTTCCATTCCCTTCAAAAATCCCACAAGCAAAACAAAAGCACTAAAAATACTAAATCTATGTGGGTTCCTAAATCACTTCATCAACCATCTCCTAAGCAAACATCTCCATTGCTTCCTACACCACCATCTCATCAAAAGCTTCAATGTTTATCATGGTGTGTGCAACCGTTGGTCATGATTCCCTTCCACTCCGCAGCACCTTCACATATCTACATCTACCCATCTTCCATCCATTATCTTGCATATCTCCGCCATGCTATCCCTATGGTCCATGCTTTTACATAAGCCTACATAATCCACATCATAGTCCACTATCCCGATCCATCTATCCTTGCATGAACCTTTCATAATCCATTTCATCATCCACTATCTACCTACTCCATCTCCCATCCATGCAACCCCCTATCAACATCTATGAGCATAATGACATGGTCCATGTGAAGACATCATCCATTTCTAAAGGGACACTATCAACCTTCATAGCACTAGCCACTTGAGTCCCTCCTATCCATTACCATGGTGAAAACCTGGCAAACAGGCGCCATGTGTAATTGTCAACGCATCTAAAAGCAAAAAAAAAAAAAAAAAAGGAAAATAAAGAAAATAAAAGAAAAAGAAAAAAGTCAAAATAGTAAAGAGAAATCCCTTCATCCAATGGTGAAAACCTGGTAAACAGGCACCTTGGATAAGTACCATGATGAAAACCTGGCAAATAGGCGTCATGTGTAGGTTGATCTTCTATGTCACTTACACTTGGGGGCACCTTGTCTCATCCAAACTATCCATCCTATCATACTAACCTATCATTTTCATCTTATCTTGCCATCCTACCATCCTTAGCCATTACATAAACATGCCTATCCCATTTACCCATCTTTCCGCCTTTTGATCTTGATGAAGACATAGGGGCAAAAATGTTGAAACATGTTTGGATATTTCTTGACATACCTCCTTTCCAAACCAAGTCGTATCCATTGACCATTTATCCATCCCATCCAAATCCAATCCATCATGTCATCCCATGGTCATGAAGCTTTGTCATGCAAAGAATCCTAAGCATTACCACCTAGAATGGGGGCAAGTTCTTCCTATGCAACATAGCCTTTGAAGATCACATCCTAGCTCCCTTATGATCCATCCACTATGGCATATCCTTATCATAAGCTTTCCATCTTATAGCTTATCCCCATCCATTTATCATGAGCTTTCCACTATAGCCTACCTATTTGTTCATCATGAGGCATGCATCCATCCCTTTATACGGCCTATCCTCTTATCTATCCATCTATCATGAGCCTTCCATCCCATTTACTATGAGCCCATCCTTTCATCCATCCTTTGCACCTAGACTTGGTTTTCTCCCTTGTCATTGGTATCAAGCACAAAGGCTACCCAAATTGTAAATCCATTGACATCCCAAAACATTCAAAAACACAAAAAAATTAAACTATCCCAAAAAAAAAATCCAAAAACACAAAAAAATCAAAATATCCCCAAAAAAACACAAAAAAATCAAAATATTCTCAAAAATCTACAAAAATCAAATAGCCAACAAAATCCAAGCAATAAAACCAATCACATCATCCAAAACAATCCACTCCATCAACATTCAATCCAAATCAAATCATCATCATCAATTCTTCTTATCAATAACATTCATTCATCTGTTTCAATCAATCACTTCTTCCAATCATATCAATCAAATCAATCTAAGCAATGATCTTAAATCCAAGTGACACTAATCCATATCAAGCAAGCTAATCAATCAAGGAACATTATCCGATCAAATCAACAGGTTTTTGATCCTAATCTTGTCATGAGCCTAATCAATCATCATCAATGGGATATAGCATTCCCACATCCTTGTGTTGGTCTAGGGATATAGCTTTCCCGACAATGACAACACTATCTATCAAAACAAACAAACAATCAACCATTGGTTTCTGACTTGACAAGGGCAATACCTTGTTTGTTTTACATCCTTTGAGCACACTGAGAACACTTGCTTATGCTTAGATTGAGTGGACACTCTAATCATCACACCATCACTATCATCATTCAAAACAATCCAATCATCAAAACAATCAACCCAGCAACAACAAACATCACAACCAAAGCACATCAAGCCAACTATCAAAACAAATCCTATCAATCATCAGCATCAACACCAAAGCAAATCAACTCAACTACATCAACTCCAATCAACATAAATCCAATCACTCCAACAAATCAAAAGTAGCTCAATCCACCACATATCATCACATCATCAATATTTCATCAATCTCAATCCATTTTTATCATCTCATCAATAAAACACAACATCAGAACTACATCTCATTTCCATCGTTAAGTGCCTTGATCCCATGGATATAGGGTATGTAGGCAGTCTGGAGTATGAAGGAAGTGCCCAGATTCAGGCACAAGCGATTTTCCTCTTTCTTCTCTCATCATTTCTTCTATCATCTATCTTATACATCATCAATAAATAACTTCTTCCAATCAATCTATCATAGCACATCAATCCAATCATCACTTCATCTAATCATCCATCATTTCATCATCCAATCAAATCATTCCAAGCAATGATCCAAATGCAAATCATCCTTAATCCATACCAATCAAGTTAATCAATCAAGCCAAGTTATCCAAGCTCAATCAATGGTCTTGATCCTAGCCTTGTTGTAAGCCAAATCAATCAATCAATTAGCCAACCAACTCAACAAACAACCTTGTGTTGATCTAGGGATATAGCTTTCCCCGCAATGACAACACTCTCAACTATCAACAACAACAACCAATCATTGGTTTACAGCTTGACAGGGGCAATACCTTGTTTGTGTTTGAATCATTTGTGCATGCTTGCTTGCTTGCTTGTGTGTGTTATCTTTTTATCTTGCATTTTCATCATATCGGTATCAATCCAGCTAATATTCATATCTTGTATCCAGACAAGGTTGTATTATGCTGGGGCATGAGACACATCGTCACCCTGGTCCTTATACCTGGGTGCATAACGTCAAGTGCTATATCAAACATTATGGTTGCTCACTTTCATTGCAGCATAACGCATCATCCATTTCTTCTATCTATCCCCTTATCTTTCTTTTGTAGCCAAGCCCTTTCTTTTCGAGAGCATACCCGTGTTTGTCCAACCCACCTATCCTCTCGAGGGGGCATCATCATCCTATCTTATCATCATCATCATCATCCCATATATTTTTTTCCTCTATCCATACCTTAACTTCTTTGAAATGATGTTACTCGACACAAATCTTATCATCTCGAACATCATCTCAAAGAGGGGCAAAATGTAGACACCCAAAATTGTCCCAACTTTGTCCATGTCTAGCAACACCTAGTCAAAAACATTATCCTAGACATCATAACCCAATTAATTAAATAAATTTTATTTATTTAATTAAAATCCAATTCAATCCCATCCTTATCCCACTTAGCCACTTAATTAAATAAATTTTATTTATTTAATTAATTTCCCAATCATATCCTAATCCCATTATCCAATTAATTAAATAAATTTTATTTATTTAATTAATATCCAACTCATATCCTAACTAATTCAAATATTTTATTTGAATTAAGTTCTCATCATAAGCTGACCTTCCAATTAATTAAATAAATTTTATTTATTTAATTAATTTATCTTATCATTTAGCCGACATGTGTGCCTCTTTTATTTAAAAAGATAAGTGGTACTACAGCCTTTTATTTAATATATTTTATATGTAGTACTTTTTATGTACACAAGCACACATGAGCCCTATCCTTCTTGACACTTGTCAAATGACTACAACTCCCTTGAAGAGTGGGATAACCGAATCAATCCTAGCCGTCCACATCAATCAATTAGATTTTTAATCTCAACCATCCATTGAAACCAAGCCTTTCCTATAAATCAAACCCCTCACAAGCCATTAGCAGGCATTGAGCTTCAAGTACCATTATTCTGCCAAATCTTCTAGCAGGCATTGAGCTTCAAGTAACATTATTCTGTTGAAATATCATTAGAGCCTTTGCATCCTTCATCTATCAATCATCCTCATATCACCTTCATCTTAATGTTATGCTGCAAAATCGAGCAACCAACACAACAAAGCAATCAATCAATCGAGCTCATCTTGCATCTTCGAGGTATTGAATTATTTGGGTTTAGGTTATGCATGTCATTGTTTGAATCATTTCCATTTACAAATCCAAATTTTTTGATATACATTAGCTGTCCTGACTTAGAAGGATGAAAAAGAGGAAGGGAAACTTCTGATTGCATTCTTCTCTAGGACCCTAAGGGAGTATGAATCAAGGTATAATTTCTTTGAGAAACAAGCTTATGCAATGGTTAAAGCTCTTACAAAATTCAGACATCTAGTAACAGGTAATAAGATCTTGATATTAGTAGCTCACCCAAGTGTTAGGGAATATATTATGGAAGGTGAGATAACAGAAAAAAGAGCCAATCAGATAACTAAAATTTTAGAATATGATGTAGAGGTAAGGCCTACTAAGTTGGTCAGAGGCAGAGGACTCTACCAATATATTACTCAAGACATAGAGGAGTCAATGCCTAAAGAAACATAAAATGAAATAGTGTTCAGACTCCAAGAGTTTGATCAAGATTCTTAGGTAAGTGACAGAATACAGTTCATGAGAACTAGTATTTTTCCTAACGAACTCTCCCCTGATAAAAGAATATATTATAGACAACAGGGAGTTCATTTTACATTAATTGATCATGTTTTGTTTAGAAGAAATTTTGATGGAATACTATTAAGATGTGTTGAGAAAGATGAAGCCCAAAAGATATTGCATGAGTTTCATCATGGAGCCTCAAGGGGACATTTTTCAACAAAAACTACTACCATTAAAGTTACATAGGCTGGCTACTTCTGGCCAACATTGTTTGCAGATTGTCACCAGATGGTCAAAGAATGTCAAGTCTGTCAATTTTACACTGGAAAGAGAAGGAATGCAGCACTACCTTTGAGTCCCATAGTAATAGATGAGCCCTTTGCTTAGTGGGGTTTAGATTTTATTGGGATGATTAATTTGGTATCAAATATGGGATACAAGTGGATCCTTATTGTAACTAATTATTTTACATGGTGGAGTGAAGCAGTACCACTCAAGGAAGCTAGTGAAAATGTAATCTTAGAGTTTCTTCAGGGGATAGCTGCCCGTTTTGGCCCTCCAAGCACCATTATATCAGATAATGCTAAAGCATTCTTAGGAACCAGACTGTCAAAGTTTGCATTAAAGAATGGAATATATTTGAAGACATCATCTAATTACTATCCACAAGGCAACGGCTTGGTAGAGTCTACAAATAAGAACTAGATTAGGCTTATCAAGAGGATGGGAAATGATCACTAGAAAGATTGGCACAAGTTCCTCAATTCAGCACTATGGGCAGATAGGATCACACCAAAGAAAGTGATAAAGATGTCCCCATATGAGCTAGTCTATGGCAAGAGTGTAGTAATGCCACTAAATATATAAATTCTTGCTTTACAGTTGCTTAAAAAGTTGGAAATAAAAGAAAATGGCTCAATGCATGTAAGGCTTGCTAAGTTACTGGAGGTATAGGAGAAAAGAGAAAAGGCACATGACTCTTTGATGAAGCATCAACAGATCATAAAGAATTGGCTTGACAGAAAGACTTCTAATCCAAAGTTTGAGGTTGGATCTTTAGTGCTGAAATGGGATGAAAGAGCTTCTAAACCAGGCTGGCATAGTAAGTTCGACTCATTGTGGACGGGTCCCTTTAAGATTCATTCCTATAAGCAATAGAACACATTTGAACTAGAGAATATGGAAGGAGAACCTAATGAGATTCCTGTGAATGGGATCTTTTTAGAACAATTCACATAGTCTCAAGACTCACCTTGTATCATAGTTAAATTAGGTGTCTTTTAGTTCTTTCCCATCTTTTGTCTTGCTTTCCCTCTTTTTCCTTTTAAATAAGTGTTCTAAGAACACATGTCCACAACACAATAGCCCATTTTGTTGGTAGTTACATTTACCAAGGTCGTTTAGTGGTTCCTTAAACTTTAAGAAAGTACCTAATCATTCCAAAAGATCACTGCTTTTAGTACTGATCTGACATGCTGTCCCATATAGATTCTCAAAGATACACAAACCATATTTCTAGTGTTAATGCCATTAATAAGATGTGATGGGTCATTAATGCTTCATTATGCCTTGCCAAGCTAAGTATCAAGCCCCTCAGATTGTTGCATTTGCTATTTCTCATTCTGCATTCTTTGATTTCTGCTTTTTGCATCTAAAGTTTCATTCCTTGCCTGCAAATCTAGCTAAGTTCAAGTCTGTTTACAGTTTCCTATCTACTTTCTGTGTCAAGAGTTTCTAAGGCTTCTAAAAGAGACACAGAAATGTCAGTCACAGTCGCCACAGGAAGGGCTAGGGTTCTTTGATCTATCTGATAAATTGAAAGGCAACAAATCTTATGTGTCTGCACCAGCACAGCCAAAAGCAAGCTATCCAAGGACAAGAGTTTTAGATATGGGGGTAAGTGTAGATTCTACACAAGTAAAAAACTACGCAGGTGGCATTTTTGACACACATATGTAGAAGAGCCCAAAAAATCTTTGAGAGGGAGCTCATCAGAGATGCCTTCAGCGAGCTGCAAAGGGAGAGTCATAAACTTTTGGAATGAGGATTTGGATGTCTCAATTGACACAATTTGTGGTTCCTATTGTTCACCCATATCTGGAATTGATTGATATATGTGTTGAGTTGTTTCACCCTCCAACTACCTCTATTCAACATGGCCCCTTCATGGTCTAGATATATCCTAAAGCAATTTGGGATATGCTGGGTTTGCAACATGACAAGACAGCTACATTTCCTACGATTCCCAAGTTGCAAAATACATGGGGAAATCTTCACAGTAGGGTAAAAATTTTTAAACACTGAAATGCATTTAGATGACGATAATACCCAGTTGGCTTTGCTGCCCATAGGTCAAGCTTAGTTTAATCCTGATGTTCAAGATGCCCTTGCCATGCTATCTTTTATCTTTGGCCAGTATGATGATTCAACAGTACATGATTGGCAGCATGCAGTAATTTTGAACTTAAAACTATAGACAAGTCTTAGGAGTACTGTCTCGACCTTTCAGAACAAATCTCTTAGGCTATAGTGGACCAACTCACAAATTTCTCTCAGAATCATGTTTTCAAGTATTCATCCTACCTATTTCACTTAATGCTATATCAAAATTATGGTCTCTTTCAGCAATATATGCCTTTAAATATGTATGACCCTGAGTCCAGTAGTAATAGAACAATCCTAGTGTTCACATGGATCCATGTTCTCTCAGACACTTTAGATCACTATGAGTTTGCAGAGTGTTTTGTTGCACCCATTTTTGGGCAGTTAGGGTCTGAGCCTATGGAAAATAGAATGATAGAGAGTCTGAGGGGTTTCTTAATGAATTTGAAAATTCCTTGTGATTACTTTTTTGGGGCCCATACAACTATTATCAGACTTCATGGCTTCGCTGGAGAGTTTGTCCTACTCCCAAAGGTGCTAACTCGTAGGGTTACATTTTTAAGGTAGCTCATTAATTATCTGTTATTGATAATAATTTTGGATATAAAAAGAAGAAGAAGAAAATGTATGATGTTCCTTGGAGAAAAGAGAAAATAGCAATTGAGAGGAGAGAAACTAAAAACTTCCTATTAAGGAAATTATCAGCTTATGGTTTCCTGATAGTTGAAGATAAGTGGAAGTATGATCCAGATAGCTTCATAGCTTCCTGGATTTTCAATAATAAAGTTTCTACAACTTTCATTCATGAGAGATGCCCCTTTTGGGAGAAGAGGAGATTGCCCAAGCAGGATGATCCTGCAGTTTATGTTGAATTAAAAGATCTACCAGGTGAGGGTCCTAAGCCCTGGGAAACATTTTATAAAAAGGAACAGGAATATGACCCCAAGAAGCTAATGACTACAGGTCTCAGGGCTACTTTAAAGAAAAGGGAATGGAGTGCTAAGAAAATTGCCGCTTACTAGAAATATAGACAGGAGATATCTGAGCTTACTTATATTTTTGGAGATGTTGAGACTGATGAAGAATGGGAAATGGTCTGGGATGAGTTTCATATGACCCCAATGTCGATCCCTAATATGAGTAACATTCCTAGAAGTTTAAGAATAGAAGAGGAAGGAGTATCAAAAGAAGCTCAAGAGCTTGAAGAAATAGAGCATGTAGCGGCAGAAATCCCTAGAGTCCCATGGCCTCCATTTATTAGTTCTGTATAGAAACAAAAGGGGACAATATCGCCGTCTCGTGAGAACCAAATAGCTTCAGCATTGAGGGGTCTCAGAGTGGCACCTTTTCATCAAATAGTGATTGATTCAGAGGAGGTAGATCCTAATGACACATAGAATAGGCTTTTGAGGAAGAAACTTAAATTGGTTTTATAGGAGGAAGAAGAAGATGTATTGGCACCTCAGTAACAACAAGTTCCTTTGATGTCATCAGTGGCCTAGGTTAGTGTTTCTTCTCCTTTCTCCCCTTCTTCTGTTTCTTCTCAATTAGGAGTGGTTGCCCAAGTAACCCATTCTTCCACGCTTCCTGCCACCTCTACTGTGCCACTTCAGTCTTTTGCCCCAATTGCTAGTTCACCGGCCATGCCATCAGAGGCCATATCTTTACCCTTGTTTTCTCCATCCATGCCCAAGCGGTCTTTACCTCAGTTTGACCCAAGCCAGCAAATAACTACCATTCCTTATGGCTTACCCCAAGGTTATCCATTTGCTGGAGGACACATTGCCTCACCTCCTACTTTTCAAGCACAAGTTGATACAACAAAGAAAGCAAGAGAGGCTAGAATGGAAAAGAAGAAAAAGAAAGAGAATAAGAGCCCTGTTGTTTCTCACATGAAGTCTTTGTTTGATCCTATTCAACAGTCTTTGACTGTTACCCATTTAGCCCCTAATGTGATCAAACTTGTGGAGAAAATGCAACCTCAAGATTATACAATGAATGTAGTGGCCATGGATCTGACTCATTTCAAGCCACAGGACAAAGTAGAATTGATGAATGAAACTACCTCAACAGTTGCCACTGATTATTTGGAGATGTCAAAAAGATTGCAAAAAGTTGAAGTAGATCTGGCAAAAGAAAAAGATACTAATAGTAGCTTGACTTCAGAGATTAAAGACAAGGATAAAGAAATTGACACTTTAAATAAAGATTTGCAATCTACTGTATCTTTACAGATACATCAAGCATCACAAGCTCAGGTCACAGCTTTGAAAAATGAAGTAGCACAAGAGAAAGTTGTTGTTGCTATATTGAGACAAGAGAAAGCCATTATGGAGAAGAAGTATCAGGACAAAATGCAAGAGGTGTCTTAGTTGCAGCAGACCCTTTTAAAAGAATAAAATCTAAATAGTGCCGCTCAAGCTCAATTTATGGATGAACAACAGAAGACCAAGCAACTAACTATTGAGTTGGCACAGAGTGCTAAGTGTCCCAGTTTTGATTCTTGAATACTGCCATGTATCAAGTAATGAATGTGGTGGATAGTGACAAATGGTAGTATTCTGTGTGTCTCTTTTTATGAAAAGGAAACTAAACTGCAAGCGGAAGGCACCACCTAGCATATTTTGGGGCCACTTGAGAACTCACAGGTGATGCCACATGCTGCAATAGAACTATGAGTTACAATGCCACATATTTTATCGTTCCACCAATGAGCACACAGGGAGAAAGACGGTTGCATATTCGAGGAGATTTCAAGTCCTAGTTGAGTTCCAGTTTTGTTCAAGCCATTGAGATCCTAATGGTTAGAGGCAATCTTGAGTCAAAATTTGTGGCTATAAGTGGAGGAGTATTTGTAATACAAAGATATTATTATTGATTGAGAATTTAGTGATCTTGCTATGATAGGATTATATCATTTTGCCTTAGTTTAGCTATTTCTGAGAAGGAAGATGATATATCTGTGCATGTTTCTATGCCTTTTGTATTCTGCCGAATTGTTAATGAAAGAAGCTCTGTTATGTGCTAGTGGTGATATTTTCTATCTCTGCATAAATCTTTTGAGTTTAGCCTTTGATTTTAAATTCATTTACAATCTGTCTATGTTAATCACGCAATATTTACTCTTTAATATAGTTAAATCCTAAGAATTTGATCACTATGTTAGTTAATGAAATACATTTTATCAGGTACATCTCCATAGAATTAGAAGTTCTATTTATTGTATCTGCAATCTTGTTTTCTCTTCCCTTTACCTCAAACCCCATTGAAAAGAAAGAGCTACCTTCTGTAAAATATGGAGGTTGTTTCAATTTTCAAGTCTCAAATTCTTGAAACTTCCCATGTTGGTGTTGGAACCTGCACAATTTTATACATCAACACTACCAAAGGCTCACTCTAAAACAAATCCACACATTAGACTACATACCAATTCTAGTGCAACTACATGAGGATGATGGAATGGTCATCTCACAATAATATGAAAATATGAAAATATATAATGAGACAATATTGTCTCTTGACTGGAATCAACTAGAAGAAACATCATTAGATATGATAACACAAAGGGTCATACAATTGACCAAAGAATGGGTGGATGGAGAGGTTACAAAACTAAAGAACAAAGGAGTAGCTCTCACCATTGACAAAAGGAGAAAGAGACAAGAGTTGACAAATGAGGAATATGATGATTTCCTCAAAGAAAAGAGGGCATCTAAAGGAGAAAGGTAGTAGGAAAGACCCAAGAGAGGGAACGAAGTTGTAGGTGTGAGAATCATTCGTCATCCTCAACCTAAGAAGGATCTGGCCTCAACCTCTGTTGCTGCAACATCTCAGGCACCTACAAAGTAGTAGAAGCCTATTGTAAAACCCGTTGTTACTTATGAGGATGTAGAGGAAAGCATAGATGAAGATGATCTCCTCATAAGTAGGAAGAAAAAGAAAACCCAAGAGATGCCTCAAAAGAAGAATCAAGCACCTGCAATGAGGGGGTCAGTTGATGTGAACCCAACTATCATATTGAGAGGAAAGGGTGGTGAAGGTATCAAGAGAAATTTACAGCATGATGTGCCCATTCCCACCATAGTGCATTTTAAAACTGAACTGGCAGAAGAGCAAAGAAAGGAGATGAAGAATAAAAGAGGTGATCAACCCCTTCCATTGGACAAAATAGTGGAGCTCTCAGATGATGATGTGGTGGGAGTAGTGTCTACCAGTTCCATGGAGACACTAGTAGAGAATACAAAGATGACTCCCTGTGGTACTCCCACAGTACAAAAGGAGGTAGAAGAAGAAGAAATAGAGGAGGGTAATCCTGAAATTATAGCACAAAAAATTGGTTTAGCAGGATTAGTAGATCAAGTTACCAGCCCAGTAGCAATAGACTTGACATATCAGGGTGAGGATGACAAAAGTAAAGGTAATAACCAGCCTCTGGAACCAACTAAACTAGAAGTTAATGTAGCCATGGAGGAGGATACAGAGGTACCTGATCAGGATGACAATCTTGGTAATGAACAAATACCTGAGAAGGGGATAGAGAAAGTAAATATAAATGAACCCCAAGGTCTTGAAAGAACAGATATACCAAAAGGTAGGGAATAGGGTCCTTAGTTAGGTGACGATCAAGAAAAGAAAGAGAAAGTGAATAAAGACAGTCCAAAAGATCATCAAGATATGCTGGATAAAAGTAATCCAAACTCTCATGTGGACCCATCACCATCACAAGATGAGTAGGACAAGAATGCAAAGGTAAAACAAGAGGTCCTTGCACATGAGGAGGTCCATAATGAGGATATGCATAATGAACAAGAGAAAGAGCACTCACCACCAAGAGTGGAACGGAATACATGATCACAAGATGTTCACATTGAAGACACAAGCCAGCAAGGGTCTACAAATGATGTGCCATATTCGCTACAACACGAGGTAAATCTTCCTCCACCAGGTGTTGCATCAAATTTTAATATTTCTACATTATTTTCAGCCAATATAGCCAAGCCAAAGAGAAGGGCTAGGGCCACATCAGCCATAAAAAGAGATGCGGCAACAAGTAGGAGAACAGCTAAAGTAGCTATACCTGTGGTGGACAAAGCCAAGGGAGAGATAAGTGCCAGTGAGTTCCAAATAACCACTATTGACTTGGGTTTTGCCATAGAAAAACAAGAGGGCCATGAGGCCAAAGATATAATTGATTCTTTATTGAATAGATTAGAGAAAGAGAAGAGTAAAGATAAGGTGCATAAAGAGCACATTGCTCAGTTGTACACATTCATAAAGGGACTGGTAGACCCTACTAATATCCCTATCAGCACATCAACCCCACTGACCATCATATCACAAGATGAAGTGAAAGGATTAGACATCATGAAACACAAAGAACATATGATGGATAATTGGTTTATTCAATTCATTACTGAGGTAGAAAAGGTAATAAAGACCTCTCTTACTAATTGGAACTTGCTTAGCACATTAAAGAGAAAGGTAGATAAATTACAGAAAGAGGTTGGACAGAGGTCAATCAAAATAGAGAAGGATTTGATTGCCTTGTCTAAAATGAAACACGTAGATGTGAATGTCCTGATATACAACAAAATATTGAACAACCAGACATCACAACTATTGAATATATGGTATGAGGATACCAAATTTGAGGGAGATATTCTCAAGAAGTGAAATACAAAACTTAGGGATATTAGTGTTAAATTGCACAAGCTTTTGTCTGATGAAGTAGAAATCCTGGAGGCCCTTGAGGAAAAGGTGGAGGGAAAGATAGAAAATTAAGATGCTGATTTTGTAGTCAAGGTCTTTCAAGACAACTTTAAACCTGCAACAAATGACCCCCTCAATTAGTTATCAGAGGACATAATCAATAAATCCATGAGGATGAAATCAAAAGTAGAGAAATACAATGAAGTGTTGAATAGCAAGAAGAACAAATGGTCTGCATTACAAGCACAACTTAATTTACAAGAACATGTAGTAGCAAAGGCCAAGGTCCAAGATGGAGGAGAAGTTGAAAGGATAGTGTAGGCATATGAGCCCATCAAAGGAGCCATTAGGTTGCATATAGAAGAAGAAGACTTATCCTCTGATGAAGAAGATAAGGAACAAGCATGATGTAATGGGACATGATCATGGACATAATATGCTACCAGATGGTTGCCAGCTGGTGACGTGTGCCATGTGTTTACCCATTGACTTGGTTAAGGAATGATATGGACCGTTGATCTTAATTGATAAATCTTGATCATAGGATCATTTTGTAACCGCCTCCTATCCTTGTCCTATAAAAGAAGATAGAATACACTTTGTAATCATTCAAAACATAATTAAGATTAGATTGTTGAATCATTAGGACTAATTCTCAAGGCTAATTGTAAATGTACATGTCTTGTGCATACTTAATGAAGAAGAAGCTTTGATTACATACAATCGTAAACATTGAGTAATCTATGAATGGATTCTTTACTTGTACTTTGATTTGCCACATCCCTTGGAGTGCATTTCATGTTGTGCATGTTACTTTCATTCCTTTTCCATCAAAGTTAGCATCAATCATATCTAGTTGTGGAATATCCTAGTGAACATATGGTTTGATTTCCTTCTCTTCATGACAGTATCAGGAATGTATATGGATCAATAGCTAAAGATTCACTCATTTTAGTAAAATTTAGCAAGTATTCATTCAAATTTGTTTGATTTCATTTAAAATCATTATCACAATTACAAATTCACAGAAAATCTCAAGCAAATACAGTAGAATATGCTGATATCACGTAGATAGTTAAATAATCATAGAATATTTGATCCAAACAACATGTTGAAATGATAAATATCATGCAAGTAAGCATAAATAATGGCAATAATCACGTAAATATCTACCTACAGGCACATCATTTAGATAAATCTATAGTGCAGAGGTGAAACTTAGCTTATATCAGTTGATGAATAGAAGAATTGATCAAACTTAGAAAATATCTGCATCATCTGTTTAGATATAGTTGGATTAACCTTGTTTGTTGAAGGATTCACAGAAAGTAACTAAAATTTAGGATGTCTAGACATCAGTTCTTGGAATCAGAAATGTAAGGCCCCTTGAATGGAAAACAAGGCACATCAAACTAGTCACCAACATCAGTAGATTATGAACTAATCCACAGAGACTTGGGATCATGAATTCTCTGAATTCATCATATGTTTTAAAATGAGAAAGGTTTGATTTGCATTTCTTTATCTATGTTTGTTTATTAATAACATCATAACAAACATAAATTGGCGCTAGAAGGAGGGCTTGAACATCATCTCTGCATTTACACAAGGTGATCTTGTCAAATTTTGTAAGAATTGATCAAACTTAGAAAATATCCACATCATCTGTTTAGACATAGTTGAATTAACCTTGTTTGTTGGAGGATTAATAGAAAGCTGGTGACATTTAGGATGTCTAGACATCAGTTCTTGGAATCAGAAATGTAAGGCCCCTTGAATGGAAAACAATAAGGCACATCAAACCAGTGAGTAACATTAGTAGATTATGAACTAATACATGGAGACTTGGGATCATGAATTCTCTGAATTCACCGTATCTTTCAAGATATTAAAGGTTTGATTTGCATTTCTTTATCTATGTTTGTTTATGCATAACATCATAACCAACATGACCCTCATCAGACTTTACTTGTGCGATCACCTCTAGACATCCCAATGTCTAGATCTAGTTCAAGGTTAACATCTAGTATCCCCTCTTTCTGATGTCCTCCTCATCGTTGCAATGTATCTACTAATTATTTAGATGAGGAATATATTACAGCTTCCTACTAATGTACTTCTCCATCCTATTGTAAGGATCAAACGTATGTGTGAGGGGGAATGGCTGCAAGTTGAGCAGTTACAATTATGCTTCTGATACCTTGGAGCCATTCAACTCTGCACATCTATGCCAACCTATATCCACAAGGAAATCAATGGTCCCTCATTTGTATTTTTGAAAGTATGCCTCATAAGAGGGAATTATCTGCCTGGTGATTTCCAGGAGTAGAACCCTATTAGTTGGATACCGAGGTAACATGAAGGGATGACCTTAGAACCCTTCCATTCTAATGTATGTGAATGTTAGGAACTAGATAAATTAGGACTTGTGTGCAGTATTGACCCCTTAAGCATCCCTTGAAATCCTCTTGGCTTGGTCTCCTTCCATTAATTGGACCAACCACATCATGAAATAATCATTGACCCTCATGTAGTGTATAATCAATTGATTCTTCTCTAATTGTGGGTAATATTCCCACATCGCCTATTCCCCTGGCTTGCTTCCATGCTTTCCAACTGTATATAGCCTATCAAATTGGGACTGATACACATAGTACACTACATAAGAGGTCATGAGGAACCTCCTCTTCTTCTTCTTCCATGCAAGCATCCCATCATGGAGGGAGTTGCTGATTAGTTGTGTCCAATGCGCTATGTTGTTGGCATCCTTTATGTTTAATAAGAAAATAGGGACGAGGGTTTTATAGTTAGATCCTCCTTTCACTACAAACATTCAAGGACATCCAACTGAGTTGAATCACAAATTTTGCAACAGGATTCTCCTACAGGTTGGTGTGTCACTTGTAACACTGTGGAAACTCAGAATTTGTTGATTAATTGATTAATTAAAGCGCGATTATGCTAAAAATGCTAATTATGCAAAATCGTAAACAAACGGACAAATCATGACAAATGCTCACAGACAGAGATGTAATATTCAGATTAGATACATACCAAACTTCAAGATTCTAGATGTAGAAAATTTGGGGGCTAAAGAGAAGGCACCAAAGCCCAAGGTGTAGTTTTCTATTGAGAATACTGGAAGATGTCTGTAACTTGTTTTTGTTGCCCTAGAGATTTCTGTGTCAAAGATCCGGAGGGCTTTGGTGTAAGGTGACCAAGTCTAGGTCCTACTTTTTCTCTCAGATACGGGATCTAAATACTTTGTTCCAACCTCCTGCAAGTCTACTCCTTTAGATATACCACCTATAACCTACAATTATGGAGAATGGGGTTAGGGGTTGTGGTTTTTAGGAGCTTGCCTCAGTCAAGCCCCAGAAGGACATTCAAGTCTTCCAAACACCATTGTCAGATAAAAGAGTGTGGATCCCTATGGGATAGAGGCAAAAACAAATTGATAAATGATTAAAAACACATAGATATCACTTCAGAGGTGTAACTCGCATGTAGATGAAAATCCTTCAACACATGAGAAGATGAAGCTAAAGTTGCAATCACAAACACAACAACCATATTTTGCTTTGCAACAATGAATATCTTGAATGTTCTAAAATCATAAGTTTACTGAAAGTTCATAATAATCTTCTAGTTTGCAAATGCAACCCGAAACATAATTATATATGCGTTCCCTCTTTAATTTGGTAATTCAAACTTAAGATGTCGGCAATGGAACCTTTTAATAGTCACATAAACAACATTCAAATTTAGAACCTACCTAAAATAGGGTAGGACTAGGGAATGAGTACCCAAGCCCTAGGCTCCTTTTTCAATGTAAGATTCATCTCAATAAGGTCCCCTTAGTCCCATTTGACATGGGTTTTCAGGGATTCTTCATCGGGAGTTAAAATGAACATGCAAGATGCAAAACAAGGGACCTGGGAGCTAAACTTAGGAGGTAAATGTTCTAGGGGGACATTTTATGACATAACATTTATCCCCCACTTTAATGTATGTATGAACACATGGCCCATACATGCATTAAAGTATGGTCAAAACACAAGAAACACGCCAGGCACTTGAAGCTAATGCATACACAAATATTGAGGAACTATTTCTAGCCCCTAGTCTTATGTAAACATTAGAGAAAACATGCCGCAAACATGTCAAACACAGTGAAGATAGTAACAAGAATGTAAAACATGGAGAAGATAGTAAAAGGTATGCAAAATATGGAGAAGATAGTAACATGCATGCAAAACATGGAAAAGACAACATTGAAGACATGCAAAACATGATGAATACGGTGAATGTAGTGATTATTTCTTTTTTATTTCTCAAATATGTATAAACGAATGAATTTAGATACATGGAAAGTAAAAATGCAACACACAATGCAAAATATAGGAGAGGCATTTTGCCACACTCTTTGGAATAAATATGGGGCAGGAAACACACAATACAAATATCAAAGTGTGGGAGGGGCATTTTGCCATGCTCTTTGGACTACACTTGAGAACAAACATGCCATACAAATCTAAAAACATAGGAGGGGCATTTCACCATGCTCTTTGGACAATACTTGGGAACAAACATACCATACAAATCCCAAATTATAGGAGGGGAATTTTGCCATGCTCTTTGGACTATACTTGGGAGCAAACACATAGAAGACACATAGAAAACACGAGCGTCGTATAGTATGCCAGAGACATACTGTACATCTAAAACACAGAAAATAAGGTGATGGAAGGAACTTATTTATAATCCCCCACCATCTCAGGCTCATTATAGGCACACCTGATGGTTGAGCTTATGCCACAACAACTGCCAAAGACATGCTTAAGGGAGGATACACCAACCCTGCTAACTCAGAGGACTTTTGAAATAAAAAGGATGTGCACTAGCTCAAGAGATACACCATCCCCACCTCTGCAGAGGGATTTAAATAAAAGGATATGCAATATCTTAAGAGATATGATATACCACCACTATAGAAGGCTTTCTCATTCCAATATAAAATAAAGATGTGCACTCATGCAGAGATACAACATCCCACCTCTGTAGAGGGCTTACAAACACACTTCGTTAGTACCAAAATCATCAGATAACTTACCTTTATATGCCCCCACCTTAAGGTGGTTGATATCATGTATTGATATCCAGCACATTAAGGTAGAGAGTAAACACACAAGGGAATAAGAGCTCTCACAAAGCCCATGCCCACGAAGGTGACATGTACTTTACGATCGTTGAATGTTTCCACAAACATAGAATTTCTTGCAAGAAGAGAGGTTAGAAATATTTCTTTAAGATAATAACCACATCACATGATAAAAGAAATGCATAAACATAATCACATCAAGAGCCAAGGTTATACTACAGATTTAGAAACTGACCATAACTATGGGGCTATACTGCAGAGATCTCAGAACTGAGTGTAACCAAGACAAGACCTAAGATAAATAAAGTGGACAGAGTAACTACATTGTTATGGTTTGTTAGAAAATATAAGACATCATCAAACTATCACATGGAGTGATTCTACTAGCCAAGCGTTAGATAATATATATCAACCCCATCGTCATGTATGGACTAGGTCCATTTTTGCTTACTCACTAAAGGGAGACACGGTCCATATCAGTATTATTTGTTTTTCATCATTCACCAACTAGATAGAATGACTAGAAGAAGGTAAACAATAAATCAAGAGAGGAGAGAAAGTGCCTTAGGGTTGTCATGTAGAAAGGTGCCCCCAGGTCACCAACCGCAACACTATGCCACTAAGGCATGACACACAACAATGAAAATAGAGGAGAAGCAAGATAAAAGAATGATGATACAAATAGAAGAGGGTCACAACAGAGGCAATCTCCAGGTATCCTTAACCTTACAAGAATATCAAGGGTCATCCAAGGAGACCTAAACAACACATAACACATCACGGGGAAAACACAACATAGAGAGAAAGGGTTAGAAATACTTACCTGTAGGCATAACTGAACTAGCGGTTGTTGTTAAGCAAATCATCATCTTCCCAATCTCAAATGTTAGAGGAAAGAGGTACATAAGGTACCATAGCCCAACTTTTGTTTTCATCTTTAGGTTGTTCATTCTTAAACTCTTCTTGGTTTGATTCAATGTTAGGTGGAATGTTTTCTTGTTAAGGTGCATTTCATTGGGAAAAAACTTGTCTTTTCCTCCTTTCTCTTGCTTGTCTATTTCTTCTTGTCCTATTGCTTATATCTTTAAGAGTATTGTCATGTTGTTCTATTGGTCCTTTTGTGTTAGAGGAGGAAGCTTGTTCAAATCTCATTTGTCTTGATGACATTCCTTGTTCTTGATGAATACCTCCCGATCCTTGTAAGGATGATAGAGGAGGAACATTAGCATAGGGTCCTTTTCCTTTTTCTCTAGGAAGTTCTTCTAATGTGGGTTGATCTTTTCTTATTGTTTGCATAGGAGGCCCGACCACTTTAGATATAAATTTTTCTTTGTATCATTTGTATTGTAGGAAAGAATGGTCTCTTTGTGGCTTATGGTATCTATTAGGTTGTGGTCAAAAGTAATCATGAGTAAAGTTGTTTTCCATTACCAAAGGTTGATATGTATTATGTCGAATAGTACGCACTTGTCCATGTAAATAAAATTTTATGTAATTGTGAATAGTTGAGGGGACAATGTTCATAGCTTTTAACCATGGGTGTCCTAGTTTCACATGGAAGAGGTCAGATAAAGGGATACCATCAAATACTTGATCCATGGCTTTATCATAAACTGTAACTAATAAAGTTATATTTCCAAAGCTAGGCATGAAATCTCTAGTATGTTTCTTAATCCTTAAATCTGAAGGTTCATAAGAATCTTGTGTCAAATTATGTGTGAGAAGGAACTCTTCGGTTACCACATTTGATGCAGGAGCTGTTGAAATGCATAGGACAATTGAGAGGGGGGGTGAATCAGTTGTTACAAAAACTTAACTTCATATGAATATCAAACTATCAACTACTTAATTACCGATAATCAGATTTAATCATGAAAGCATGAAACCATAGACTTAACCACAATCACACATTGAACACAATAGACACCAGATTTTTAGATGGAAAACCCTAAAAGGGAAAAACTATGGTGGGTGTTAGCCCATAGAAATATATGAGTTATAACAATACCAAAAAATAGAGGCTCACTGCCTACAGGGCTCACTACCCAAATTTCTCACTGCAAAGAATGGTTCACTGCCAAGAACAACTCACTACCAAGGGGTGGCTCACTGCCAAAATGATGAACTGATTAAGTAGCATCTACTCCATGCCTAGGTTCAGTTCAACTGAAGCACAATATAACTTCTCTGCTCTGCTCTTTTACACCTTCACACTTATCTATTCATTTTCGCACACTCTCTTTCTTTTTCATAATTCATTACAAGTCCTTATACAAGTCATCAACCTTGGAATGTACATCAAGGTCAGTAATACATTCATCAACTATTGGAACAATCTCCAAGGTTGGTATTACAAAAACATACATAGAAATAGGTCTAGACCTAATATAGAAATTTGCTACGAGAAAGATGTAAAGATGTATGTTGATCACGTCATGCCTTAGCTGGGACTCAAATGCAATTCTTCATGCCACAAAACACTTACACAATCTTCAAGGCATCTCTGCAATTAGTGAAATCAACCAAGTTAGCCAAGACTAGTGAGAACACTAGGTCTTCTAAGAACATTCTTCATTCATGATCCAACTTTCTCTTTGTGGATCAATCCAAGGGTAGGTACACAATCAAGAGACATCCACAAGCACATTGAAATTGTTAGGGTTAGTCGGCAGATGATATCAATTAAATGCAAATAAAGATTAAACAGAGGAATGAAAATACATAGAAATAATAACAGTGAGAGACAAGTTTTAACGTGGTTCATCCAAACTTGGGCTACATCCACCAAAAGAGAGTCCAATATTATTATCCAGTAAATCAAACTGATTACAACCAACAATCCTTGCAACTTAATACCACTGCAAAATGCTACAATACATCAACCGAAACCCTAACCATTAGATGCTTTTATCAAACCTTATGTCAGTTACAAAAATAGGGTTTTTTTATGTCAGCCAATAGAAAAATAACTCCCAACGCCTTAATAAAATAATAAAAAATCATTGGAGGATTACCCCTCGACCCCGCAAGGGGCGTTGTCCCATTACCCTGTCTTGGGGGCGCTGCCCCTTGACCCCATTAAATAATTTGGGGGGAAATCACGCTAATAAAAGTGGGTTAAATTTAACCTTGAAGTCTGATTAGGCTCCATATAACAACAATCTTACACTTGGAGACTAATCAGACTCCACACCATATCATCTCCCACTTGGAGACTGATCATAAAACTGTTGACCCTGTAGCTCCCACTCAAAATAAGCACCCTATACTTTGTTGTTCTAATTTTATTATTTTTTAGTCTTGAAGACCAACTAAAGCTAAAGAGGAGCTCGACTTCTCCCTTGTCACTACCTTCATAAACATATCCGCTAGATTTTCATCTGTATGTATCTTTGCTAGCCTTAACTGTCCATCATCCAACATCGACCGAATGAAGTGATACTTAGCTGTATGTGTTTGGTCTTTGAATGTAAGGCAAAATTCTTTGCAAGATGTATGGCACTCTGGTTGTTCATAAATAAATAACTATTAGCCTATTCTCTGCCCAATTCTTCCATGAAATATTGTAGCCATATCATCTCCTTTCTTGCCTCTGTTGCAGCTACATACCCTGCCTCTATGGTGGATAAAGCAACCACCTTTTGCAACCTGGATATCCAACTCATTATTGTCCCACCTACAGTAAAGACATAACCTGTAGTACTCCACCTAGTATCAATAACCCCTACCAAATATGAGTCTACATAACCTGCTAAATTAGTATTAGAGCCCCAAAAACATAAGTGTTTATTAGATGTACCTCTCAAGTATCTGAGAATCCATTTTACTGCATTCCAATGCTCCAATCCAAGATGACTCATATACCTTCTTATGAATCCTACAACATGTGCAATATCCGGTCTCGTGCATACCATGGTGTACATTAAACTTCCTACAGTTGAAGCATATGGTACCTTAGACATTTTTTCTTCCTCCTCTTATGTCTTTGGACACATCTCCTTAGTCAATTTCAAATGACTAGGCAAAGGTGTGCTGACAACTTTTGCATTCTCCATATGGAATATCTATAACAATTTTTCAACATAATTAGCCTAAGATAGAGTCAATTTTCTGTTCTTCCTATCTCTACAAATTTTCATACCAAGGATTTGTTTTGCTGCCTCCAAATCCTTCATAGCAAATGATTGTGCTAACTTTTGTTTTAACTCTAATGTGATCCATGTTAAACCCTGCTACAAGCATGTCATCAACATATAAACATAAAATAATGTAGTTGTCATTATCCAACCTCTTAAAATAAACACAATGGTTAGAATTACACTGGTTGTAGCCTTGCTCAGCCATAAAACTATCAAATTTCAAATACCATTACCGAGGTGCTTGTTTCAAGCCATAAAAACTCTTCTTCAATCTGCACACCAGTTTCTCCTTACCGTTTACCTCAAATCCTTGGGGCTGTTCCATATATATCTTTTCCTCCAAATCACCATGGAGGAAGGAAGTTTTGAAATCTAGTTGTTCCAAATGCAAATCTTTAGCAGCCACAATACTTAAAACAATAGGAATAGAAGTCATCTTAACAACCGAAGAAAAAATCTGATCAACATCAATGGCCTTTTCTGTGCAAATCCTTTTACAACTAACCTAGATTTAAATATTTTCTTACCTCCATATTCCTCTTTCAACTTATAAACCCATTTGTTTGTTAAAGCCTTTTTACCTGCAGGCAACTTACATAATTCCCAAGTCTAATTTTTTAGCAAGGAGTCCATTTCTTCTTTCATTGCAAGTTCCCCCTGAACCTTTGTATCCACCTGCATAGCTTCATCATTCCCTTCCAGTTCACCAGCATCTGTTAACAAAATAGAATACAAAGAGGGAGAAAACATTTCAAGAGGTCTACTTAGCCTTGTTGACCGTCTAACATTCACTAGAGTTTGTGGTATTTCTTGTTGCTATTGAGGAGCATGAGGAACCACTAGAACATCACTATCTAGAGTATCATCTAGCACTACATAATCCTTTTCTTTCTTCTCATACTGCTACAACTGATCTTTGCACAACACCTTCTCATTGAATACAACATCCCTGCTTCTCACAATTTTTATATTTTCAACATCCCAAAGCCTATAACTAAATTCATCAATACCATATCCAATGAAGATACACTTTTTTGATTTTGCATCCATCTTGGTTCTATTTTTAGAATCTACATGTACAAATGCTTCACATGTGAAAGTTTTGAGAAAAGAATATCTCACCTTCTTACATGTCCATGCTTCCTCTAGAATACCACAACCCAAAGGAACTGAAGGACCTCTGTTAATTAAATATACAATGGTGTTGATAGCCTTTGCCCACATGTTTAAAGGCAGCCCATCATACAATCTCATGGTCCTTGCATGCTCTATTATTGTCCTATTCATGCATTCAGCTACTCCATTTTCCTGTGGAGTCCCTGGAACTATTTTCTACCTACGAATTTCATTAAAGGGACAATAATTATCAAATTCTTTGTTGCAATACTCACCACCATTATTAGATTTGAGACATTTTAATCTTTTACCCATCTCATTCTCAACCAAGCTTCTCCATTTCTTAAATGTTTCAAATATGTGAGGACCACCTTTTTTTACTTCTGTTGTTATGACTATTTACATGACTGTTATTGTTACTTTTTATGTTTGTGGGATAGCAGTTCCCGGAATTGTCAAACTATTAAACTTTATTATGATTTCGGAAAAACTAATTGGGTGATGTTTCGATAAGTTTACATTTCAGAAAAACATTAATTAGGTGATGATGGAAAATTGTAATATGATTTCATTTATGTTAATTAGTACTATGTCATGATAATGCATGTTTTCAAGTTGCTTCGGCTATGATGATTTTATGTGGTTACTGATCTTGTAATTTAGTGTGCAGGAATTACTAATCGAACCACAGAATTCGGAGATCATTCCGCACCTTGTTATTTGTTATTCCCTGTTAAGCCGATCTGGTTCCACGAGGAACCAAGATCTCTTTGTGTTTGATGTAATGTTGTAATGTGGTCTTTTGTATGGTCGAGTGGGTTAGGTTACCCTCATGTAACATTATTTTATTATTTGTGTAGTAAAGAGATTTGAATTTGAATTTCCTTATTTAATTTAAATTTATGAGGCCTTTTCTTGTGCTTTACCTTGACCAGGGGTGTCTTGTATGGGTTAAAGTTGACCCTGGGTTATACCCCATGGGTCCAGGGGCCCATTTGGCATGGGTAACCCTTGAGTAACCTCCATCTAGTCATCTTAACTTCCCCCTGAAGTTAAGTGGCGAAAATTGGAGGTAGGAGGGGACATGATGGGTTGTACCAACACCCAACCCATCCCCTCTACTTTTCCCAAGGTAAGAGATGCCATCCATTATTGAAGGAATGACTTAAAGTCACCCCTTCCATAGTGAGATTCCCCCATGTGCTGTGGGGACACCCATGTGAAGAAGGGAAGAAGGGGCATGGGTCACCTGTCTTCTTCCCCCTTTAACTCCTTTTATTTCTCCCATGCGTAAGAGGAATCACATGAGGAGAGGAATAAGGAGTACTCTTGGGAAGGGTGAGTGACATAAGCCACCAGGGCAGAATAGTGGTTTTGGGGGAGAGTGAGAAGGTGACAAGTGTCACCTCCCCATTCCTCAAAACTGAAAAGAATTTGGTTATTTGTTTCCAATTTTGGGATGAGAGGGAGTTAGTTGAATTTTGGGGAAACTTTCATTTTGCCTTACCAAAAATAGAAAAGTTAGCTTGTAGGAGAGAGAAGGGAGAGGGAGTTGGTGGCTAAGGTTGGAAGAGAACTCTGTGGGCTCAGCAACAGCTTCATTCCAGGAAGGCTTTGTAAGGTTGGTTTGAATTCTACCTTTGTTTCGTATAGCTGAATATGTAAAGTGTGTGAATTTGTGTTTAGATTTATTTTCTGTGGGGTTTGTGTCGGGTTGTTTGACAGAGCTTCTCCCACTTGGGAGAAATGCTCATCAAGTTTGGGGTAGGGGAGGAGAGATCCTCCTCGAGTGCATACCTGTTTCCATCTTTTGGGATGTTGAAAGCCTTGAGGGCATGTATCTGTGTCTGTATCTTTGACTTGAGAGTCATATACAGATTTCTTACAAATTTGTGATCAAACTTGGTTTGAGACCAAGAGAAATTGTATTGGTTAACTTATCTATCAGGGTGACACTCTGGAGTCGAGTGTGTCCACTCTCCTGCCCCTTATGAAACTCACTATAGATGAGTTTCCGTGTTGTGTAAATGACCCACGGGTGTTTGTGTGCTTTGGGATTGTTGTTGTTACTGTTGTGAAGTGGAGTGTTTGAGTTACCCAGGTGTGAGTATGGTCTCCCTAGCTCGGGGGTGACCCACTTGTGGGTCTACGGAAGGGAGGAGAGCTAGATGAGTGGTGTTTTCTTCTTTGTTTGTCTTTGATACGCAGGTTTTCTCTTGGAGCTTCTGGTTGGATATTTATGAAGAAACAGCTTATTCTTCTTTGTCATGAGAATTAGGCCTGGTCCTTTTCATATGAGTTGAAGAGGGAGCACCTCTCTTGTTATTGCTGTAATTTTATTGTTACCCTGTGAGTGAAGGAAATCACCTCCCTGATCTTGTTATTGATGGACTTTTACTTGGTTGTCACAAACTATCAGTTGTATATTGTTTGGGTGAAGGAAGTTCATATCTGGGAAGTTAGTTGTTTGTATCCATGGTTTAAAATCTGTACTATGAATGTGCTTAAATTTTCAAGTTTGTTGCTTGTAAACCTTGTTCAATAGCACTTTATTTGTGTTTCCAGTATTATTGAAAGGAAGAGTTCATTATTTAATTGCAATCTAATCTGAGTTTGTTTATGTAATTGAAAGTTTGGAATTGCTTAACTAGTTGAAATGTTAGTTCTATGGTTCATTGATCTAATGGAAAAGACAATTTTAAATGTTTAAGTTTATTCTCATATATAGTGGTTTCAGTTAATTTGAAAAGATTAGAGGAAATCTAGCATGTATATATTTCTATCTATTAAGTTAAGCAACTTAAATATTTGATGAAAATGGAATATATATCGCTATATATAAAAAATATATATATATATATATATATATAAATATAATAAGTTGATATATATTTACCATTTCTACCGAATAAGTGAAACTGGAAGATATATATATCGGTATATATATATATATATAATTGTTAATTATCATTATGACAGGTTAAAATTTGAGAAGATTATGAAATATATATATATATATATATATATAATAGTTGTTATGAATTATCATGTTGACAGAAGAATAGAAAACTGAATAAATTGTTTTATTAAGAGACTGAATTATAAATCTAAATATATAAATATATATATATATATACATATATATATATATTATTGATGATAGATATCAACGAAAAGCACCAAATATTGACTAAAGATATGACTGTCGAAATTGTAAACTCACGGTATAAAAAAACACAGTCGCGGTTTCATATTGGGCGGTGGGGAGAAATCCCCACTGCAGGCTCTAACAAATAAATGGAGGTGTGGGGAGGGGCGGAGCCCCACCCACACCCCACATCGTGGGATGTGGGTGGGGCTCTGCCCCTCCCCACATCCCCCTTCCCTTATAACTCCCGCGGCCTACGCAGGCCCTTCCCCTCCGCGGCCTACACAGGCCCTCCACTCTGTGCGGCCGACCCTGCTTCCTCTGCCGCTGCGACCACCGCCGCCCATGTCCGCCGCTGGCTGTGGAAAACAAAAACAAAAAAAAAATGTTAGGGCTTTTGGCCCTAACATATAATTGGTCTATTTTGAAATGAATACATTTTAATTGCTATATATATAGGCATATATAGATACTATATATGTCTATGTATATAGCAATATATAATGAAATAATTACTATATATCTATATATATATATATATATATATATATATAGATATATATATATATATATATATATATATATATATTGTTAAACAAATTTCGTCCTCTACATAGACATTAAAATATATATATTTATATATATATATATATATATAGATATATATACATAGGAGTAGTTCTATGAACCATTTTATTGGGCCCTCGTTTAAAATCTTAATAAAATGTGACACATGGATATACAAAAATAAAATAACAAATTATATTTTCACAGTTAGTTTTTATTAAGTGTTGAACACAACAACCAAAGAAGTTATATTTCCATGATCAGGGTTTTATAAAGAGGAGAGCCTCCTACATCTATTAACAATGTTATACGAGTCACAATCAGAGTATTAATAGTCATTATTAGTAATAATAACAACAGTAATTATAAACAAGAGAAAATAAAATTATAATGTAAAGAGAGTGTAAAGGAATATTCTGTAATACTCTGGAAAGAGTTTCTCGGAAGTTTCAACTATCAACGTAATTTCAATCACCCGAAAAATGAAGAGGAAAAATTACACGTCACCTTGCTTAAAAGAACACTGGAAATAAACTTAAGGAGACATCACAGGCATTTCATGTGAGACCATTTTAATCTCAACTGTAGTAAACGTCCTCATAAGTAAACCTGTAAGAGAGTCAGAAGAAGAAAAACTAACATTGGAAAACACAGAGGAGAAAATGCGCGACATTTCCCACATGGGATAAGAGAACTAAGTTGACGGACTCTTCCGCTAAAATTTGCTTCGGAACAAGATTCATAATACATACGTAGAGGAGGAACCTAGATCGGAGAAGATTAGGAGACTGAGTCTAGCGAAGTAGTAAACCAGCCTATGTGACCTAGACCATCCGGTAGTTAGGTTTAATATCAACAATAGATGCAGCGATAACCCTGATTGACATAAATCATGAAGAAAGGACCGGATACACATAAAGAAAGGAAAATGAAAGAGAGAGAGACCGAAATATAAACAAACTAAATTATCACAGAAATAGTTAAGGTGAGCGCGATAAAAATACAATCAAAATTAAGACCCAGAGAAAAGGGAAGAGAGAGCAAACAAACCGCCTTGTTGAGAATGCTAAGTCATAGGAGGAGTATGTTTTAGGAAACAAGAGAGGAGACAGATAACTGTGCCTGGCTGAAAAATGACTAAATAAGGAGATCACTAGTCGGTTTAGTCGGAACAAGGCGTCGTGGGAAGTTGTTAGTCTATCAGCAAACCACGTGCGTAAATGAGTGCAGCGTAATTCCCACTAACGCCGTAAGGCGTTATGCTGCTGGAAATTGCCGAGGTTTAGATTTAGGAACTTTGGTAATCTCACTCTTGCAATGACGTTAGCGGCGTCGTAAAGACCCTCTTGTTGATCTGTATGCGTCTGGTTGCACGCAATTGTACTTATATCCCACCGAAAATTGTAGTGTTTCGCCATGAGAGAACACCGCCGAGCATGCTTACGCATGCGAAGGGGTTTTTAGGACAGTATGAGAAAAGTTTTTCATATCTCGTGTCATAACCACATGACAGATGTGGCTATGCAATGTGCGATGTGTGTTGTGACCACATGGAAAATGTGGGCATGACAAAATACGTCATATTTCTACCTAACGAAATAAATCCAAACCTTCCTAGTTGCATCATCTATGAATGTAACATAATACCAAGAGCCACTGAGAGAAGATACCTAAGCTGGTCCCCATACATCTGTATGCACAAGCTCCAGCATTTTATCTTTCTTTTGCTTCCCATCCTTGAGAAAACTAATTCTCTTTTGTTTGTCATACACACAACTTTCACAGAAATCCATATTAATACATTTCAAACCTGGTAAAACTTTCTTAGAATGAAGTACCTTCATACTTTTTTCACTCATATGCCCAAGTCTGTTATGCCATAGTGTTGTCTCAACTATTTCAATCTCTTCCTGCAAACCTGCAGCAACTATTCCTGAACCTGTTTGGTTTTTCTTTGCAACAATTAAAGTAGAAGGAATAGTATGACCTGTACAAAGATATAAGGTGCCTACTTTCACACCTTTTTCTACTATAAAGGCACCTCTTGAAACCTTCCAATTTTTATCAGAAAATGTAACAATGCAACCTTCATCAGCTAGCTGCCCTGCTGAAATTAAATTCCTACTCAACCTTGGAACGTGCCTTACCTCTAGTAGTAGCCAATGATTCCCATTCTATAACTTAATCTTGATTCTTCCCTTTCCAACAATCTGATAGGGTTCGTTATCTCCCAAATAAACTAGCCCAAAATCCCCTTGGACATAATCAAGAATATAACTTCTATGGGGCGTAGCATGAAATGAGGCCCCTAAATCTAAAACCCATGAATCATCAACATTATCTAGGGAAAGAATCAAAGCATCATCTTCAGATTTATTACTTACCATATTTGTCTCCTTATTTCCTTCTTGTTTGTCTCCTTTATTCTTCCAAGACTAGCAATCTTTCTTTAGATGACCTAGTTTCCCACAGTACCAACAATTCTTCTGTCCTCTGGATTGGGATCTCTTGTCCTTTGATTTTCTTCATGACTTCCCATGACCTCCAGAACCTTTTCCTCTCTCCTTTGATCTACCCCTACTTTCTACATTCAAAACACTACCTGATGTGGACCCTCTTGAGCTTTTCTATTGTATTTCCTCGCTAAGGATAACACCAACAACATCATCGAATTTCAAAGTGTTTGAACCAAAGACAGAGTTACTTACAGCCATTACCAAGCTATTCCAGCTTTCTGGAAAAGAACATAATATCAAGAGAGTCCTCACCTCTTCATCAAATTTCACTTTTACAAAAGTTAACTGACTGATAATCATAGTAAACTCATTTAATGATCTATCACAGATCCACCTTCAATCATTTTCAGATTAAACAAATGCTTCATGAGAAATACCTTATTTGAGGCTAAGGGGTTTTCATACAATTTAGCCAAAGCTTTCATCTGTTCACTTGTTGTCATCGCTTCTATTATATTAAATGCCATAGATGGTGCCAGGCACAACTGAATGGTTCCCAGTGCCTTTCTGTCTAGAAGATTCCAATCCTCATCAGTCGTTGCTATCAGTTTCTTGGCTATTCCTTCCAACGGCCTCCATAAATCCTTCTGATAGAGATAATCCTCCATCTGCATCTTCCATAACTAATAGTTCTACCCATTGAATTTATCTACCTTTAATTTACCCTCATCCGCCATTACTCCCACTTAAATGTGAGACTCCCTCTCAACCGTGAGACCTTCCTATAGATAATAATCAAACACAACCAGCTGTAATACCACTTGTTAGTGTTAGCTGGGAAGATGATATCAATTAAATGCAAATAAAGATTAAATAGAGGAATGAAAATACATAGAAATAACAATAGCAAGAGACAAATTTTAACGTGATTCACCCAAAATCAGGCTACATCCACCAACATAGATTCCAATATTATTATCCAGTAAATCAAACCGATTACAACCAGCAATCCTTGTAACTCAATATCTTTGCAAAATGCTACAATACATCAACCGAAACCCTAACCCTTAGCCTCTTTTATCAAGTCTTATGTCAGTTACAAAAATAGGGGTTTTTTATGTTGACCAATATAAAAATAACTCCCGACACCTTAAAATAATAATAAAAAATCATTGGAGGTGCCCCTTAACCCCACAAGGGGCGTTGCCCCCAAACCCCCACAAGGGGTGCTACCCCTTGACCCTGTTAAATAATTTGGGGGAAAACCGTGCCAATAAAAGTGGGGTAAATTTAACCTCTAAATCTGATTAGGCTCCATATAACAACAGAAATTATCAGGAAATAATCGTACAACTTCTAACCACTATGTCAAGAAGATTCTTCAAACCAGAGCACATAAACAACACAGCCAACTAGTGTCATAAGGAAAAGATCACTTGCGGATCACCAAATCACAAACCATTGAAGTTGAAGGAACTTAACATCATCTTAGACTTAACTCTAGAATCGCAGACAGAAATACTTCAATGTAGAGGAATGCAGAGCATAACACTTTCTCCCTGTTAACACCAAACATACAGGAAAATTAGTTTTCACTCTAGTGAAAAAAACTCACTCAAATTTTCATATCAGAGGCTCAAAATTGGAATATAACATCTTCAGATAGACTTCTAAATAACTTCCAATCTGCAGAAAAAGATATTCATCCTAAAGGAATTCAGAGGAATCTTCTGGACAGTTCTTCTGTATGCAATACATTGTTTCCATTGTAACTCACTATTTCTACCAGGGGAGCTAATTTTCTCAATATCCTCAACATCAAGATCATTTACATAAGTAAATACAAAGCATCTCACTTATTACAAGAAAGAAACAAAATAAGAGCACAGTTGACACCAATGACAACACAGATATGTTTACATCAATGACAACACCAATTAGGCACATACTTGCAACAATCTCCCCCTTTGTCATTGATGGCAACATATGATGTGAAAAACTGAAAAGACCATCAAGACAACATTCTCCTGCTTTCTCTTTACACATCTGTATTCTTTCTCCCCTTGAGTTTTTCACATAATTTCTCTCCCCCTTTGACATCAATGGCAAAGGACACATACTTGCATTTTGTTGCTCTGATTCAATTGAACTGTTACCAACACATCTAGCTACTCCCCCTGAGAGGTAGCTCTCAAAACATTAATCCAAATCAAGGAATGAGACTTTGGACACCACTGGACTGATGCATTCCCATGCATCTTAGTTTAGGGCAGGAGGGGTAATGATCACTAACTTTTCTCTGAGATACTCAAAAGTATCCTTAGGCAGAGGTTTGGTGAAGATATTTGCAATATGATCCTTTGTGGACACATATTCCAACTTTACTTCATTCTCTATCACCTTTTCTCTCAGAAAGTTATACTTGTAGATATATGCTTTGTTCTTGAATGCACAACTAGATTCTTTGAAATATTTTTAGCACTTGTATTGTCATAGAAGATTGCAACTGGATCTTCATACAAAACTCTAATGTCTTGCAAGGTCTACTTCATCCATAATACTTGGGTACAACAACATGCTACTGCAATATATTCTTCTTCTGTAGTTGACAAAGAGATTGTATCTTGTTTCTTTCTTAGCCATGAAACCAATCTGTTACCCAAAAAGAAAGCACCTCTACTTGTACTATTCCTATCATCAACATCTTTGGCCCAATCAACATCTATATAAGCACTAAGAGTGAAATCATTATCCTTTGGATACCATTAGCCATGATCCAGAGTGCCTTTTAAATATCTCAAGATTCTCTTTACTACCATCACATGTGATTCTCTTAGATCTACTTGAAATCTTGCAACAAGACAAACTGCATGCATAATATCAGGTCTGGTTTGAGTTAGATAAAGCAATCCTCCAATCATGGATCTGTACTTTTTCTAATCAGTCTTGGGTGATTCATCAGTTTTTCTCAATTTGCAGCTAGTCACCATGGGAGTACATACCAGTTTAGACTCTTCCATCCCAAACTTCATTAACAACTCTTTCATATACTTAGACTGAGATATGAAGATTCCTTTATCTGATTGATTGATTTGCAGACCTAGAAAGAAATTCATCTCACCAAACATAGATATCTCAGACTCTTTATACATTTCACCAGCAAATTTCATACACATACCTTCATTGCCTCCAAAGATGATATCATCAACAAAGACTTCAACAATCAAAATTTGATCACCATTGAAATAGAGATTACTATCAGGAGTACCTTTACTGAATCGTAACTGCAATAAGTACTTATCCAACCTTGCATACCAGGCCCTAGGAGCTTGCTTGAGTCCATACAATGCTTTCTTCAACCTGCATACCATATCACCTTGATCTAATAGTTGAAATCCTTTTGGTTGCTCAATGTAGAATTCCTCTTCCAACTCACCCTTTAGAAATACAGACTTCACATCCATCTAATACACTTTGAAATCTTTGTGAGCTGCAAATGCTAGAAACATTTTGATTGCTTCGATTTGAGCTACTGAAGCAAAAGTTTCTTCAAAATCTATCCCTTCAATTTGAGAATATCCTTTACACACAAGCCTTTCTTTATTCCTTGCAACTTCTCCATTTTCATTCAGCTTATTCCTAAAAACCTATTTGGTTCCAATAATATTTTTTGAGTAGGTCTAGGAACTAATTCCCAAGTTTCATTCTTCTATATCTGCATTAGTTCTTCCTCCATTGCCTTTACCCAATTTTCATCATTGCAGGCTTCATTCACAATTTTTGGTTCAACTGTAGAGAGCAAATAGTAATTCACTTATTCTTCTACAACTCTTTTCCTTGTCAGTACTCCTTTTTTCTTTGTCTCCAATAATTTGATCTTTAGAGTGATTGATTCTTACATACCTGGGGGTCTTAGCAGCAATTTCTGGAGCCTTTTCTTCTTCATCTTAACTGTCTTCTTGTTCAACTTTTTCTTCATAAGTTATAACAGTAGGTTCATCTGATTCATAGCCACTCTGATCTAATGTTCTTCATTTGCCTTCATCCACCTTCACATTTGCACTCTCAACAATCTTTTTCGACCTTTTGTTGTAGCACCAGTAGGCCTTACTCTTGGTAGAGTATCCAAGGAAGATTCCTTCATCACATCTTGCATCAAATTTCCCTAGGTCTTCATCTCTTCTGATATAGCATTTACTTCCAAACACTTTGAAATATCTTACTGTTGGAGTTCTTCCATACCACAATTCATAAGGAGTTTTAGTTCCATTTCCTTTCACTTGAACTATGTTTTGAATGTAGACATTAGTATGTATAGCTTCTTTCCAAAAAACTTCCAGCAGGTCTCCTTCCTTCATCATTGTTCTAGGAGCCTCTTGAATTGTCATGTTCTTCCTTTCCACAACTCCATTTTGCTGAGTTCTAGGTCTAGACAACTGTCTCTTTATTCCTTGCTCTTCACAGAAAATGTTGAATTCATTTGATGTGAACTTACCTCCTCTATCAGACCTCAAGCATTTGATTTTTAGTTCTATTTCATTTTCAACCATTGCCTTGAAGGATTTGAACTTATCTAGGGCTTCAGATTTGTCTCTTAGAAAAGTAACCCAAGTGATTCTAGAATAATCATCAATAAGCAACATGAAGTACCTATCACCTTGTAGACTTCTTATCCTTGTAGGACCACATAGATTTGTATGAACTAGATCTAGCAAACTAGCAGAAAATTACTCTTTACTCTTGAAACTTGTTCTTGTCTTCTTCCCCAACTGACCTTCCTTACAAATAGTAATGGTGGGTTTCACAAGTTTTGGTAAATCTCTCACAGTCTGACCTGAACTTATCTTTACCAAATTATCAAAATTTATATGACACAACCTTCTATGCCACAACCAACTCTCATTTGCGTGGGCTAATAAAGAGTAATCATTAGTTCCTCTTAATTGATAGATGTTACCTCTGGTCTTCTTACCGGTAACAATCACAGTTCCAGAGCTTTCCATGATCTTGCATCCATTGTCATTGAATCTTAGATCATAACCTTTGTCACACATCTAACCAACACTAAAAAGATTATGCTTCAAACCCTTCACATATAGAATACTACCAGTATTATGCTTTCCATCAAATGAAATAGATCCTTTTCCACAAATCTTACCAACTACATTATCTCCAAACCTAACCAGTCCTCCATCATATTTTTCCAAATTCACTGTAAAGTGCCAAAAACTCACATACTAAAATAGTATACCAAAAAGCATTCCACATTCCCATTAGAGAAGTGAATCAGAATATCCATATGTGACCAAAAATGGCAAGTTTCCAAATAAAGAAGTACCAATTTCATGTTGCAAGTATGGGCCTAACCTGTGTTGTCATTGATGTCAACATACTCCTGTTGCATTAATGATAAGAATTGGATGAGCTGTGTCCTGAGGATATTGAGAAAATTAGTCTCAATCAGGAACAGTGAAGAACAATGATGACAGTAAAACAAAAGTCCAAGATAGGATGAGGATCAAAGGATGTGGTTTAAAGGGTTTGTAGATATGTGTCTTAAGATGTTTCAGTAGAGATTTTAGAGGTCCGCATGAAGATCTAAAGAAGTTGTGGCCGCTCAAGTAAAACCAGTTCTGACAGATGTTCAGTGGTGACAGAGTGATACAGATAGGTCCGGTGAGATCTGGAAATGCATTATCCTATTCTGTAGATTTGAGGGAGTGTTGAGGAAGTCTTTGTGAAGTATCAACTTAATTGGTTCATGGTTTGAAGGTCCACAAGCATCTATTCCTTTGTGACAGTAATGATAGACTGTGTTCTTGAGGTTCCAAATGAAGAAGAGAAGGATTTCAGTAAGCAGATGAAGTGTGGATGTTCTTGGTGATTCAGGAAAGCTTGTGGAGGTCTTTGGATCATGTTCAATTCGTGTTGGTGGTCTGCACTAGAGTTGGAGCTCACAATTGAAGAATAACTTCTGGATGATGGTGTTCTTCTTGAGATTGGCCGACCAGAAGAGTTACACATCCTGCGGATGATCTTGTTGATGTTTGCTGACTTAGATGATCATTCCTAAGTTGGTGTCTTGTATAAATAAGGGATTGCAAAGTCATTTCAAAGATGTCCTTGTGAAGATGAGGGTGTGGTAGCGAGGAAGAGAGTGAAAGGCAGAGCAGAAGTATTGGGCTTAAATGGAACTGATTCAAGCATGGTGAAGATGCTATTTTTCAGTTCAAGTAGGTGATACTTATTTCTTTGTAGATAGTGTGTCTCTTGTAGGCAGTGAGCCTCTTGTGAGTAGTGTGCTCAAGCAGTGAGCCCTAATTGGCATGTGCCATAGTGTTCTTTCTATTCTTCTAACAGAGAATGCAATCTTGGGTTAATCACCCCGTGGTTTTTCCCTTAACTGAGTTTTCCACGTCATAATCCTAGTGTCTCATGTGTTAATGTGTTTCTGCTCTTGATTTGTTGCATTGTGTTTCCATGATTGATTTACTATTATACTGCTGAATAACAATGTGGAGTTAAGTGTTTAAATTGGAAGAAAGTTTTTTACAACTGATTCATCCCCCCTCTCAGTTGTCTTCCCTAAATCTAACAATTGGTATCAGAGCCAAGTTCCTCTAAAAGGAACTTAATCGCTTGAGGAGATCCAAGATGTCGTCTTACAAGAAGGATAGTCCAAAGTTTGATGGAACCAATTTTAATCTTTGGAAAGGTCGCATGAAATGTCACTTGTAATGTATGGGAATGGTGTACTGGACCATGGCTACAACACAGTATACACCTCCACAGGGTGGTCTGAAAGCCCCAAATGAAATTACAGATGTTGAAAACAATCTGTAGACTATAGAAGCTCTTCTAAGTGCATTATCTAATTTAGAGCTCTCAAATGTTGTTGACCTGCCAACTGCTTTTGAGATTTGGCAAAAACTGGAACTTTTGCATGAAGGAGACAAGTATGTTAAATGTGCAAGGTTGCAGAGTCTAAAAGGGAAATTTGAAAATCTGAAGATGAGAGATGATGAAAATGTTACTACTTTTATGCCAAGAGTAAATGAGATTGTTTGTGGAATTAGAAATGCTGGTGAAGTCTTGGATGAAAATGAGATTGTTGGCAAAATTCTCAGATCCCTTCCTGCTTCTTATAAAATCAAGGTTGCTTCCATTGAAAAATTTAGAGCACATACAACTATCACAAGAGATCAATTTGCTAGCAAATTGGTTGCATTTGAAATGACTGAGTTTGGAGATGACCCCCCCAAGACTAAATCTGCATTCAAAGCCAGTGCCTCTGTAAAAGGTAAACAAAGGTTTGATCTGGGAGAGAACTCATCAAGGAAACTTTCATGGTATGAAAAAACAAGAAAAGACCTACAAGAAGAAGAAGCTGAAACTGCTCAACTTGAAGCCCTTATAGCAAAAAGACTGCCAAGAGGATCTGATAAGTATGAAGGAAAATTGCCTTTTAAGTGTTTTAATTGCAATAAGATTGGTCATTTTGCCTCAAGGTGTCTGGAAAGATTTTCAAGGCCAAATCCTAACAGATCAAGGTTCCAAAAGAATTGTTACTATGTTCATGAAGAAGATGATAATCAAGGAGTAACAGATGATGAATCAAAGACAGGAAACAAATCTAGAAGTGAATGGGTATTTATTGCCATCAAGGATGAAGAACTAATATCCTCTGTATTTGTCAATCATAAAGTTGTAGAAAAAGCTCTGGCTGCCCAAGTTGAAGAAAAGGATGACTAGGTCATTGATAGTGGACGCTCTCACCATATGACAGGTGACAAAAACAAATTCATAGATTTGGAAAGGAATGAAGGAGTGGTAAAGTTTGGTGATAATTTTGCTGGTAGAATCAGAGGAAGAGGAGCTATTTCTTTTGATGGAAGGAACAAAACTGGTAATGTACTATATGTTGAAGGATTGAAGCACAATCTTCTCAGTGTTGGACAGTTGGGGGACAAAGGCTATGATCTCTGATTCAAGAATGGAAAATACAAGATCTTTGAAAGCTCTGGAATAGAGATTGCATCCGATACCCAAACTAAAGGTAATATCTTCCACTTGGCTGGTACTGGTCAAAGTTGCCTATTTATTCAAGTTGATCAAAGTTGGTTATGGCATAGGAGAATGTGTCATGTGAATTTTGATAATATCATCAAGATAAGCAATACTCAAGCTATAAGAGATCTTCCAAAATTGGTGAAACCCACAAATAGCTTATGTAAAGAATGTCAGTTGGGTAAGCTGAGCAGAGTCACATTCAAGAGTAAGGAACTATCTTCTACCAGATTATTGGACTTAGTTCATACTGATCTTTGTGGTTCGGCAAGAATCAGGAGTGTGTAAGGTGATAGATACTTCATGTTACTAATTGATGACTATTCCTGGATGATGTGGGTAACCTTTCTAAAAGAGAAGTCAGAAGCTCTTGAGAAATTCAAAATTTTCAAGGCTATGGTAGAGAATGAAACTAGATTAAAATTGAAATGTTTGAGGTTTGATAGAGGTGGAGAATTCACATCTGGTGAGTTCTTAGAGTTCTGTGAGAAACATGGAATAAAGAGACAGTGGTCTACTTCTAGGACTCCATAGCATAATGGAGTAGTGAAGAGAAAGAACTGAACCATCCAGGACAATGATGATGGAAGAAACTGTTCCTCAGATTTATTGGAGAGAAGTTGTCAGCACTGCAGTCTATACTCTCAATTGAGTTCAAATCAGAAGAAATACCGGTAAGACTCCTTATGAACTTTGGTTTGGCATCACTCCTACTGTGAGGTATTTTAAAGTTTTTGGTAGAAAATGTTACATTAAAAGAGATGAAGATCTAGAAAAGTTTGATGCTAGAAGTGATGAAGGAATATTCTTGGGTTACTCCACTCAAAGCAAAGCATACATGTGTTATAGCAAGAGACTAAGAAATATAATAGGAAGTACAAATGTAAAGGTTGATGAGGGAATTGAGAAACCCTCAAGGTTTTATGAATATGATGAAGATGATCAAAATGGTGTTCTGATTCAAAGAGCTCAAGCCTCTTCTGAAAGTTAGATTCAAACTGATCCAGTAAATCAGGAAGAAGAGATGAGTTTTAATGAGCCTAATCAAGAAGTAGAAATGCAAGAAACTCCCAAAGTTCCTAGGTATGTAAGATTGAACCACTCTGAAAATCAAATCATAGGTGATAAAAGCAAAGGTGTACAAACAAGAAGAAGGATTGCTCATGATTCAGAAGAGTATTGTCTAATTTCAAAGATTGAACCTAAGACAGTGAACGAAGCTTGCAATAATGAAAACTGGACTAAAGCAATGGAGGAAGAACTAATGCAAATTGAGAAAAATCACACTTGGGATTTTGCTCCCAGACCTAAAAACAAGAATGTGATTGGAACAAACTGGGTCTTCCGGAACAAACTGAATGAAGTTGGTGAAGTAATAAAAAATAAAGCTAGATTGGTCTGCAAGGGCTATTCTCAAATAGAAGGAGTTGATTTTGAAGAAACTTTTGCTCCAGTAGCAAGAATTGAAGCAGTCAGATTATTTCTTTCTTTTGCTTCTTTCAAGGATTTCAAGGTATATCAGATGGATGTCAAGTCTACCTTCCTGAATGGTGACTTGGAAGAAGAAGTGTACATTGAGCAATCGGATGGATTTTAATTGTCTGATCATGGTGATATGGTCTGCAAGTTGAAAAGGGCACTGTATGGACTGAAGCAAGCCCCAAAAGCCTGGTATGAAAGATTGGATAAGCATCTTTTGAAGATTGGTTTCAACAAAGGTATTACTGATAGTAATTTATATTTCAAAATTGATCATAAAAACATCTTGATTGTTGAAGTGTTTGTTGATGATATCATTTTTGGAGGAAGAGATAGTATGTGTAAAACTTATGCAAATCAAATGAAAAGTGAGTTTCAGATGTCCATACTTGGTGAAATGAATTTCTTCTTGGGTCTACAAATCACTCAAACAAAGAAAGGAATCTTCATTTATCAGACCAAATATGTGAAAGAATTGTTGAAGAAATTTGGGATGGAAGACTCAAAACCAATGAACACTCCCATGGCAACTGGATGTAAATTGAGCAAAGATGATGATTCTCCTAAGGCTGATTAGACAAAGTATAGGTCAATGATTGGAGGACTATTGTATCTCACTCAAACTAGACCAGACATTATGCAGGCTATTGGTCTTGTTGCCAGATTCTAGGCTGATCCTAGAGAATCTCAGGTCATGACAATCAAGAGGATTTTTAGATATCTAAAAGGGATAGTTGATTATGGTTTGTGGTATCCTAGAGATCATGATTTCTCTCTTTATGAATATATAGATGTGGATTGGGTAGGAGATGTGGATAACTGGAAGAGTGCCAATGGTGGAGCATTCTTTTTGGGGAAGAGATTGGTTTCTTGGCTAAACAAGAAACAAGAGGCAATATCTATGTCTACAACTGAAGCAGAATATATTGCAGTAGCAGGTAGTTGCACTCAAGTTTTGTGGATGAAGCAGATGCTAAGAGATATCAAAGTAGAGTATGAGGAACCTATCACAATCTTCTGTGATAATTCAAGTGCAATAAATATATCTAAGAACCTGGTGTTGCATTCAAAGACTAAACACATATCCATCAAGTTTCACTTTTTGAGAGAACAAGTGAACAAGAATGAAGTCAGATTGGAGTTTGTGCCTTCCAAGGATTAGATTGCAAACATCTTTACTAAACCTCTACCTAAGGACTCTTTTGAGTATCTCAGGGAGAAGTTAGGGGTTATTGCCCCTCCGGTGTTGAACTAAGGTGCACTATTGTGCATCAATCTGGTGAATATCATAGTCACATCTTGTGGTCCAGATTCATGATGGGGAGCAGCTACTCAGGGGGAGCAGCAGGTATGATTCTAAAGTGGTAGAAATGCAAGTATGTGCCCTTTTCCATTGATGTCAAAGGGGGAGAGAAGATATGTGAAAAACAAGTGGTTGCTGATCAAAGGGGGAGCAGTAAAGGGAGAGAAGACATGTGAATGGTTGTTGTTGATAGGGGGAGTTGTGACAGTGAGGAGAAGTTCTTATCTTGATGGTTAAAATAGTTTTTCACATCATATGTTGCCATCAATGACAAAGGGGGAGATTGTTGCAAGTATGAGCCTAACCTGTGTTGTCATTGATGTCAACATACTCCTATTGCATTAATGATAAGGATTGGATGAGCTGTGTACTGAGGATATTGAGAAAATTAGTCTCAATCAGGAATAGTGAAGAACAGTGATGACAGTAAGACAAAAGTCCAAGATAGGATGAGGATCAAAGGATGCGGTTTAAAGGGTTTGTAGATATGTGTCTTAAGATGGTTCAGTAGAGATTTCAAAGGTCTGTATGAAGATCTGAAGAAGTTGTGGCTGCTCAAGTAAAACTAGTTCCGACAGATGTTCAGTGGTGACAGAGTGATACAGATAGGTCTGGTGAGATCTAGAAATGCATTATCCTATTCTATAGATTTGAGGGAGTGTTGAAGAAGTCTTTGTGAAGTATCAACTCGATTGGTTAATGGTTTGAAGGTCCGCAAGCATCTATTCCTTTGTGACAGTAATGACAGACTATGTTCTTGAGGTTTCAAATGAAGAAGAGAAGGATTTCAGTAAGTAGATGAAGTGTGGATGTTCTTGGTGATTTAGGAAAGCTTGTGGAGGTCTTTGGATCATGTCTAGTTCTTGTTGGTGGTCCACACTGGAGTTGGAGCTTGCAATTGAAGAATAACTTCTAGATGATGGTGTTCTTCTTGAGATTGGCTGACCAAAAGAGTTACACATCATGTGGATGATCTTGTTGATGTTTGCTGACTTATATGATCATTCCTAAGTTGGTGTCTTGTATAAATAAGGGATTGCAAAGTTATTTCAAAGATGTCCTTGTGAAGATGAGGGTGTGGTAGCGAGGAAGAGAGCGAAAGGAAGAGTAGAAGTATTGGGCTTAAATGGAACTGATTCAAGCATGGTGAAGATGCTATTTTCTAGTTCAAGTAGGTGCTACTTATTTCTTTGTAGACAGTGTGTCTCTTGTAGGCAATGAGCCCTAATTGGCATGTGCCATATTGTTCTTTCTATTCTTCTAACAGAGAATACAATCTTGGGTTAATCACCCCGTGGTTTTTCCCTTAACTGGGTTTTCCACATCAAAATCCTGGTGTCTCATGTGTTAATGTGTTTCTACTCTTGATTTGTTGCATTGTGTTTCCATGATTGATTTACTATTATGCTATTGAATAACAATGTGGAGTTAAGTGTTTAAATTGGAAGAAAATTTTGTACAACTGATTCACCCCCCTCTCTCAGTTGTCTACCCTAAATCTAACATTTCATACACTACGAGTGTTACATTTTCATTTACATACACCAATCAGGGTATTACAATACATCTGTTTCAATGTTACAAGTAAAACATATTACATTAGTACATCAATTATATTAATGAGAGTAATTATACATTTTTGCAGATTGGCTATGCAAGCCATACTAGAGTAATACAATGAAATATATATATCCATAATGAATCATATAACATAAGAATCTCTGTCCTCAACCGCCATGACCCCACTAGTCTTCCGTAAGCTGAGGCCAAGAGTGTGGTTAAGGTGCTTTTTCCACCCAACCACAAAGTACTGGACTTCCCCAGGTTTCTTCCTAACTTGAAGAAAGCACTGACCCTGCATGAGGAGCCTAGCAACATGGAATGGTATAGGTAGGAGGGAATCTCTCGATGCATGCTTGTTTCTTGTATGCATTCCTAAACTAAGCTAGAATGACATAACTCTCGCAAGTAGGATGTCGCAGAGACATATATAACATATAATCTAGGCTTTTCTAATCCATCATTTTCAATGGTACAGCAGCTTGGCCAAGCTATAATAACTAAAATTGGTAATTTTAAAAAAGTAAATTACCATCTCTAGGAGCCCACATTTGACAGCCTGTCTCAGAAGGAAAATAACTCTCAAAATATAAATAAATATACCAATTTCCATAATTTCAAGTGTTTGCTAACAATGTTCTTTTCAGAAAATAAAAAGATTTATTCAAAATTACATCATTTTTCTAGTTTCTAGGTTTTTGGTCTAATTTTACATTTCCAGGGATAAACAACGATCCAATCAAAGAAAATTTGTTTCCTAACCTTTGTGATATAAAATAATTGTATGAAACAAAAAAATGAATCTACTAATTTCCTCATGCGGGTTTATCTTCATCTCTATGGTTTGAAAATATTTAATTTATGTACGAAAAATCATAGTTATATATAAATATATATTTTCAACTATGACTAGTTTTTAATTGAACTAATTTATGTAAATAAGGGTTTCATCATTTACATTGATACCATGGCTGAAATTTATATATATATTTGTTACAGCCACAAATTGAAATATAAAGATATATATATTCATTACAAAACAAATAATAAAGAAACTGCCATATACTGGCTCTACTCAGTAATAACAGTGCACAACAATTGTTTAAAATATAGTAAGTGTTTTATTTAGAAACTTACACATATACAACAAATATATATATATATATATATATATATATATATATATATATATATTACATCTTTTATAAAATATACATTAACTGTCGATGGGTTGCATAATTTAATCAGCGACAGAAGAGAATTATACAACAATTATAAATAATATTATTATTTTGAGAATGATACAAATATATGTTATCAACATATAAGTATTTCATTATATAGGACAACCAATTTGTATGTATAATATCACCGAAAATATAATAACAGTTGTGTTGATGATTGTTTTGAGACAGTCATAACAGTAGTTAAAATTCACCTAAAATAAACCAAAATTGACTTGAAAGATATAAAGGAATTGGTTAAGATTCACTTAATCCCAAGTTTAATATGGTCAGGTCTTGACCTGTTGGGAAAATTCAGTTGGTCGATGTGAAGCTGTAATGTTCAAGGGGCCTTACGTAGTTTAGGGTTTCTTGTTGGTTTACTGGGCTCAAACTTATGCAAAAAGATTATAAATATCAGTGTGTTTGTTCATTCTTTTGCATAAAAGTGTTACTATGCTGCAAAGCTTTTAAATGGTCTTCTTGAATTATTGCAGCCTTCTCCTCTTAAATATTTATGAAAACTATCTACTTTTAACTCAGTTATGCATGCCTTTTCAAATATGAGACAAATTTCCTTTAAATTTCTATGTTTTTAGCTAAGTATTTTTAGATGGGTTGGGAAAAGTTAGAAAGGTCTAAACTAAACATCATTCATTCTACCAAAGGATCTAATTGTTCTGTTATCCACTGTATAAGTATTGCAGCAAATTGATCAAATCCACAGACAAAACCCTAAGTGTAAGTTCTGAGCATTTTCACAAACATACACTTAAAATTGCAAGCTCTAAGAGAAAAAAAATGTTTCAAACATAATGAAGAACCATAAAACACTCAGAAGATAGATGTAGAATTCTAGATTCAATTTTATTAGAAATAGACAGTCATATATGATTTACAATGTCTGAATGACTCTTAACTTCATTAATCAGATTACAAAAAACTTACAAGCTTTACAGATACAACAAAGAGGCAGGATGTTCCACACGCTCCTTGTTGTAGACACAGGTGACCTCCTTCTTCTATTTCTAAACTAAGAGGTCCCTCTACTCTAAATGTTGAGATAAATTACAACTGCTAGCTATTCTCTAAAATTTCCTATGTAGCCCCTGTGTAAAATTTTACAATGTATAGAGGCACACTATATAGACTTGACTGTCCTTAATACAGCTTAAAACCCTAGTTTAAGCAATGGTTCAAACCTCTGGTTATAATAATAAATGCTGGAGAACAAGTCTCCCAAAATATCTCTGAACATACATCAAATCTAGGTGAAATATGCCCTTCTGGAAACCCTAGCAGCTTAATATTAACTTCTGTGGTCTGCTGCAATGATGTCCACAACTGCATTTTGTCTTCATCAATGAAGACCCTTGACTTCCTCGCACTTCATCCTTATCTTCCTCTGCTCCTGAGATCAGATTTCCTCCTCCGTGATGTCACCGCCATTAAGCTTCAACTTCCTCTTCAAATGCAAACCTGCAAAAATGGATAAGCAATAAGTATCATCATTTAATAAACCTGCAGGAAGAAAAACAACTACCAAATCTAGTTGTGATTGTGTGAACGCATCAATCGGGCCCTAAATCCATGAAAATCGCGTCCAAAAATGCATATACAGCACCTAGAAAAGTCTGGTCAACTATCGTTGACCAAAAATATGCATTCAGGCCTCAAAAAATGCTTAAAAAAAACTTACCGCTTCGCTTTCCCACCCTTCTTCTTGTTTAAATTCATGTATATCTGCTATACAAGCCAGACGTGACGCTTCCGTTAAATCAAATTTCAATCTTCCTTTAGTTACACGATCTGTATGAGCGCAATGTATATCAGCTTGTATATGAGAACATACAAGTGCAAAATATACAAGCACTTCTCTTCAATTTATAACCTTTTCAATTCCACCATATAAAACAATGCATTTTATGTTTTAGATATTCAATTCAGACGTGATACAAGCATTTAAATCTGACTTCAAATTCATTTGGATTCCGGCGTGTATGTGTAAGGTGTAATGTATGTTTCGAAATATACAAGCCGGAATCTATACAATGAATTAACATTGTTTGATAACTCCTTTAAGTCTGCGTTGTATATAGCGCTTGTATATTGTACTTGTATCTTTCGATATACATTCAGATGTGATACAAGTACTTAACCAAATTTAATCCTTCGCTGAGATATGCGGCTTGCATAATGTCTTTGTATATCCTCAATATACAAAGCACAAAAATATGCAAGAATTTAATTATGTCTAATAAATTTTTGGGTCCGCCGCATGTACATAACCCTTGTATCTTCTGATATACAAGCCGAAAACATACAAGGATTTAAGCTGTTTTAATAGACTTTTCGGGTCCGGTGCTTGGACATAACGAGCCTTGTATCTTTTAACTTGTATGTTCTGCTTGTATGTAAAAACATACAAGCGCCAATATTACAACCATTTAACTCTTCTTCACAATGCTTTTGGGTCCGCCCTGTATGTATACATATCATATTAGCAAATGCATATAAAAAAGAACATACAAACAACTTTGTATGTAAACCCGATATACAAGACCCATTTCGCGACTTTGTATGTTAGCAACATACAAGAGACTTTGTATATGCATGACACGATATACAAACTATTTTGTATGTGCAACATACAATGACCTAACATACAAAATCAAATGCATATGCAACCCGATTGCAAGAGGCAAATGCAACTAAGTACAAAAACAAAACCCTTTGCATATACAAACGACCCTGTATATGCAAAGCGATATATAAACCTGAATGTACATTTTACCAAAATGATCATAACTTGCAAAATATGGCAAATTTTAAGATGGTTCAAAAAGCAACCCTAGCTCATTTTTCACAAGGAATCCAACCATATCATGCCCTGGTACTGAAAATACTTTTTTTCTCTATTTTTTAATAAAGTTTGCAACTTTAACCCTCTTTTCCCTTTACCACCAAGCAAAACAACACACACAAAAGCAAAAAAAGTAATAGCCACAGCAGGGGTCCTCATTTTGCTAAGGAGTAAAATGGGGCATGTTGTGAACATCACAACAACTAGCAACCAAACAAAACAATTAAATTCAAAGCTTTCAAGAAAACTAAATGAAATAAATCCATAATTTCTAACTGTCTTTCCTGCAAATTATTATTCAACTTGAGACCTAAGGTATTCAATAAGGATGCATGAATTTTCATTTTTAGTTTAGGTGTGTGCACATGATTAATTATCCTCATCTTGAAGATCAGTTGAACAAACCAGTGACTGATATTAGCCTACGTAGTTGAGGATGTTCCCTCATAGCCAATCGGATAGAGCCTTGCTGCCAGGGAGTGTCTATAGCCCCGGCAAGGTTATCGTTACAATTCTCTCAAGTAGAACCCCACTGCCAGCGAGCGTCCATAGCCCCGGTAGAGTTACTTGGATGGCTTAATCTAGATTTTCAGTATAATCCACTTTATTATATTTTTATACTTTATTGATTTTTTACGCTTGATAGATATTTGACAAGATATAGCAATTTGTAACTTTATGATGCAAGGAGTGAGCACTTGTTGAAATTAAGCTGAGAATTGTAATGGTAGCAAGGGTGACCTCAGATTTTTCACCTAATATCAACATTGGTAAGTTCAACAAACCCAAGGATTTTAGGTGTGTCATCGTGAGAAACCTCCTTTGAATTCTCAATCACTATTATTGAATACTAAATTTCAGAAGCTAAATAACTCTCTACATTCATGACAGTCACAACAAGTTATGCATAAATTTTAAATGGTTAACCTAAATATTCTAAATTTTATACTGCTTTCAATGGTGGTTAGCTTGCTCCTTAATACTCTAAAGTAAAACAAAGTCCCTGCTAAGGAGACAACAAACAACCAAACAAACAGACTGTACAAGGAAAACAAAAAAAGTAAAAGAAAACTATACAAACAGCAAAACAAAAACAAAACAACAAACAGAAAGAAGCAAAAACAAAACTATACAAACAGCTAACCTACAAAAGAAAACAACAAAAAAGAAAATAGAAAACAAAGCAAAGAAAACTATACACTATTCACACTATATTACACAAAAATGGACTGCCCTTTACCTCAAGCCTGGAAGTAGTGTTTCAAATGTTGGCCATTAACTGGTAATGGCAAATCTTCCCCTGTCAAGGTCATGAGTCTAAATGTGTTGTCTCCTATTATTTCTGAGACTTGCAATGGGCCTAACCATAGTTTGTCAAATTTTCCATGACTCCCCTTTGATGCAGGAGCACCTACCTGAAAGCTAGCCTCCATGAGGCAGTTAGTTTGTTTTGAGTCTTGTTAATGTTTCCAAGAAGGTCTTATAAGACCAATGCATGTAATAAGGTCATGTTGACCATACTTTACTATTTTTAGCTAGTTTGTTAAGACAGCTGTTATGCTGTAGGTCCGGTTGGATCTCCCAGCCGCCTGGAGAGATTTCCCAGCCGCTTGGAGTTGGGTCAGTAGTACTCGCAAGAGATCCTATTTATGCATGAGGATCAGTTGGTTTTAGATATAGATGTTGAGAAGCTAGATTGTATTGAGCAGAGGAGTTAGATTGCAGAGAGTGAGACAGAGTACTGTATTGCATCTTTTGAAATCAATAAAGATCCTGTTTGTGTTCATTTTCTGTTTGATCTCCATTGTGTGATCGATTTGCTGTTTTGGTGGTTTCATGGATTCTCTGATCCATTCCACCGGTTGATTCGTTGAATCGGTGGAATGGCTATGTACAGTAGTTTAGGGTTTAGTCTGCATTTTGTGTTCGTTTGCATGCAGGTGTGCAGGATCGTCGTAAAAAGGTGTTGAGGACCCTAGCATGGGTATGTGCTAGGTCATGCTAATTGTTAGAGTCTGGAAAGTTGTCCAGGAAGCGGATCGGGTCACCTCAGGAGGTTCAGCGGATCAAAATTCGCTAAGGTTGGAAAATCTGTCATAACGGCATCATCAGGATATTTTTGTGTATATCCTGCAGTTACTTCGGGCGTCATCCGAGTAAGTGGAGATGAGCATGATGCAGTCGATTGCATAAAGTGAATGTGCATTGGGGTGATCATCATCAGGTGTTGCCGAGGAGGAGCGTATCGGCATAAGGTAGAAGATCGGGTTGATAAAACCATCACGGGCCGATAATGTTAAGTTTGGCCGACAGCAGGATATTGAAGGAACTGCATGTGACGTCATCGTCATCAGGATAATCGTCATCAGGATATCGGGGTGACATAAGCATCGAAGGAAGGGTGCATGAGGTTGTCATCATCAGGATATATGGGAGGAACCGGATGTTCTATATTCTGCTGATGAACATGATGTTTGAACATCATGATGATGAAGAAAGAGGTTGGCGGTAAGATGAACAGTAATCGTCAGGAGGATGATCGCGCTTGCCGAATATGATGATGCTGCCGATAGCCGGATATGATGCTGCTGACAGGCGAAGGGTCAAATGCTTGTCATCAGGAGGATATCAGTCGGCACAGAAAATATGATGATGCTGACAGTGTTAAGGGAAATATGATGATGATGATGAAGGGTGTTAGACATATATGCTGTATGTCAAGGTTTTAGTGTGGATGCCTCTGCATCATAGTGGTATCAGAGCTCAGCAAAAGGTCTGGGCTGTTGTGTGTTGATTCTGTCACCGAAAGGGCAGAGGTAGAGGAGTGAGAGGTTGACAAAATGCCTTCGAAAGGTAGTGGTACTGCAAGGGAATTGCAGGAGATGAAGGAAAAACATGCCAGAGAGATGAGGAAGATGAAGGAGCTTGCTAAAGCACTTCAATCCAGGCTTGTAGCCCTGGAAAAGAACAAAAAGAGGGAAGTGGAAGACAGTGAATCAGAAGAAGATGAAGATACTGTTGAAGAGTATGAAGAGGTAGCTGAAGATCTGGATGCTGAAGACCAGAGATTTGCAAAACTGTTAAAGGCAGTGTAGAGTGATAAACCTAAGGTAAAGGTTGATGTTTCCAAGTATAATGGAAGTTTGAATGAAGATGAGTTGCTGGATTGGATTGTTGCACTTGATAATCACTTTGAATGTGAAGATGTTGCTGAGGATCAGAAGGTAAAGATTGCAAAGACCAAGTTAGGAGGTCATGCTTTGGTATGGTGGGATTATGTACAATCCGAGAGAAGGAAACAAGGGAAGTCAAAGATCACTTCATGGGATAAGATGGTAGCAAGGATAAAAGGTAAATTCTTGCCTAGGGATTATGAGATTCAGATGTTTAAGAAGCTGCAATTTTTAAGGCAGAAGGAAATGGATGTGAAGGCATATACTGAGGAGTTTTATAAGTTGAGTATGAGATCTGGTCATCATGAGAATGAGGTAGAAAAGGTGGCTAGGTACTTGGCTGGTTTGAGATTGAACATACAGGATGAGTTAGTTTTAGCTAACCCTAAGAGTGTGGAGGATTGTTACCAAATGGCAATCAGGATTGAAGAAAAGATGAATAGGGGACAAGATAAGTCCATGAGAGGAAGAGGAAACAATATGAGGGGAAGAGGAGTAGCCCCTACAACAAGGCAACCCAATGAGGGTCAAGAAGACACTGGTAAAGGACAGGGACAGTCTGATTTCAGAGGTGGATGGAAAGGTAATAAAGGAAGATTTGGAAGTGGTAGAGGTTCTACTACATTTTCAGGAAAGTGTTACACCTGTGGTGAGTTTGGTCATCCATTTTTCAAATGTCCAGAAAGCAAAAGTTCATCATCCAGAAATGATAGAACGAATGACAAGAGAGTACAACTTGTGCAAGAAGAGAAAGTAGAGCAAAGTGTGCAGAGTTCAAACACTTCTCAAGGAGATAGAGTTCCTGAACATTATGGATATCCTGAGGAGGGAGAAGCATTGATGCTTAGGAGAATTAGTTTGCAGGCATCAAAGGATATGATGCAAAGAAGAGCTCTTTTCAAGACCACATGCAAGAGCAAAGGTAAAGTATGTAAGGTTGTCATTGATACTAGTTCAACAGACAACATGGTATCTCAGGAAATGGTGGATAAACTGAATTTGGAAAGGATTCCACACCATCACCCTTACAAGGCATCTTGGGTGAGTGATAGTCAATCACTTTTTGTCTATGAACAGGCATATGTGGATTTTCAGATTGGAGCATATCAGGATAGAGTTTTGTGTGACATTTTGCCCATGGAATGTTGTCACCTACTGTTGGGTAGACCATGGCAATTTGATAGGAGGGTACTGTATGATGGGTATGCTAATACCTACACCATCAAGAAAGATGGGAAGACTATTATGTTGATGCCATTGCAGGAAGATGCTGCAGCACAGGAGGCAGCCAAAATCATTTTAGTGGGAAAGAAGGAGTTTGTGCAGATGCCTATAGGAGCAGGCATAAAGGCAGTTGAGGACACTGCAGGGAAAGAAGTTGTTAAGGACAACAGGTTGAAGAAAGTTACAGTTTTGACTGACAGAGGTCAGCAGCAGGTTCAGAAACAGGTTTACAAATAGCAACCAGTTGAGAGGAATGACAAGGATGTTGTCATAGTTGGGACTATTGTTTGTCCTATAAAGGTTGAAAGAAAGACAAAGTTGAACATTGCAGAAGTTCAAGAGGCAGTTCAGACAGAGGTTCTGGTCAGACAACCTGACAAACACAAGGTATGTGAGAGAAGGGCCTACATTGACAGGCATGAGGATTTACTTGCAAGATAGCAAGTTACAGTTCAGAAGTCTTGGAGCAGCCAAGAGACAGCAGAGGACAAAGCTGGAACAGGTCAAGACACTGCAAAGGCAAAGTGTAAAGGTGGATGACTTCCACAACCAAACTCATGGGACATGAGTTCTTTTCTGTTGGGGAGTATGGTGCAGGAGCACCTACCTAACAGCTGGCCTCCATGAGGCAGTTAGTTTGTTTTGAGTCTTGTTAATGTTTCCAAGAAGGTCTTATAAGACCAATGCATGTAATAAGGTCATGTTGACCATACTTTACTATTTTTAGCTAGTTTGTTAAGACAGCTGTTATGCTGTAGGTCCGGTTGGATCTCCCAGCCGCCTGGAGAGATTTCCCAGCCACTTGGAGTCAGGTCAGTAGTACTCGGAAGAGATCCTATTTATGCATGAGGATCGGTTGGTTTTAGATATAGATGTTGAGAAGCTAGATTGTATTGAGCAGAGGAGTTAGATTGCAGAGAGTGAGACAGAGTACTGTATTGCATCTTTTGAAATCAATAAAGATCCTATTTGTGTTCATTTTCTGTTTGATCTCCATTGTGTGATCGATTTGCTATTTTGGTGGTTTCATGGATTCGCTGATCCATTCCACCGGTTGATTCGTCGAATCGGTGGAATGGCTATGTACAGTAGTTTAGGGTTTAGTCTGCATTTTGTGTTCGTTTGCATGCAAGTGTGCAGGATCATCGTAAAAAGGTGTTGAGGACCCTAGCATGGGTATGTGCTAGGTCGTACTGATTGTTAGAGTCTGGAAAGTTGTCTAGGAAGCGGATCGGGTCACCTCAGGAGGTTCGGCGGATCAAAATTCGCTAAGGTTGGAAAATCCGTATTTCTGTGTATATCCTGCAGTTACTTCAGGCGTCATCCGAGTAAGTGGAGATGAGCATGATGCAGTCGATTGCATAAAGTGAATGTGCATTGGGGTGATCATCATCAGGTGTTGCCTAGGAGGAGCGTATCGGCATAAGGTAGAAGATCGGGTTGATAAAACCATCGCGGGCCGATAATGTTAAGTTTGGCCGACAGCAGGATATTGAAGGAACTGCATGTGACGTCATCGTCATCAGGATATCGAGGCAACAGGATATTGAAGGAGCTGCATATGACGTCATCGTCATCAGGATAATCGTCATCAGGATATCGGGGTGACGTAAGCATCGAAGGAAGGGTGCATGAGGTTGTCGTCATCAGGATATATGGGAGGAACCAGATGTTCTATATTCTGCTGATGAACATGATGTTTGAACATCATGATGATGAAGAAAGAGGTTGGCGGTAAGATGAACAATGATCGTCAGGAGGATGATCGCGCTTGCCGAATATGATGATGCTGCCGATAGCCGGATATGATGCTGCTGACAGGCGAAGGGTCAAATGCTTGTCATCAGGAGGATATCGGTCGGCAGAGAAAATATGATGATGCTGACAGTGTTAAGGGAAATATGATGATGATGATGAAGGGTGTTAGACATATATGCTGTATGTCAAGGTTTTAGTGTGGATGCCTCTGCATCACCCTTCTTTTCATGTGATTTGTCCTAACACAGCACTAAGTCTAATATCCTAAATGTTTTGACTCTTGCCCTCTTATCAAACCACCTCTTAACTACTACTTGGTGTTTTGCAAATTTCTTGATGGCTTGACCTCTTTTCTCATCTAATTGTAGCATTTGTACTATTCTGGCTTCCCTATGGTTATCAAAGCCTAAATACTCATTGGCAAACTTCCAAATTGGTATTCTCAGATTTACTGGAAGTATGGGATCAGTCCCATAAACTAAATGATAAGGTGTACTACCTAAAGCTATTTTAAACTTGGTTCTATCTACCCACAATGCATATTTTAACAAGGTATTCCACTCTCTAGGACTCTTTGCAATCAGCTTCTTGATTATATCTAATAAAATTTTGTTTGTAGACTCAGCTAATCCATTACCTTGAGGGTAATAATTTGAAGAAAACTTTAAAACAATCTTGTATTCAAACACCCATTTAGAAAACTTTAAAGAAGAGAAAGCATGGCCATTGTTACATACCAATGAATAGGGAGTTCCATACCTGGTGATGATATTTTCTTCAAGAAACTTGATAACTACCTCGGTTGTGGAGAATTTGCAACATGTGGCCTCAGTCTACCTTGTACAATAGTCCATCACTGTCAGTATGAATTTGTGTCCTGTAGAAGATGGAGGATTGATGACTCCAATGAAATCTAGGCCCCATTGTGCAAATGGTCTTGATTCAATTACAGGTTGTAATGGGTTGGCTTGATTTCTTCCCTTATCTACTGCAATCTAACAGGTGTGGTAACTTTTAATGTGACTCTTTGTATCTTTGAACATTGTGGGCCAATAATAGCCCGCCCTCAATATTTTGTGTGTTGTAGCTAGATGGGAACCATGACCTGTTCCATACTTGTCATGTAGTTTTGTTAACACCTTATCTGCCTTAGCTCTGTTTAGACATCTCAAATAAATTCCATCATGGTTCTTCTTCAATAGAAGACCTCCTTGTACCATATATTTTTGTTCTTTAATCTTCAAAGTTCTCCTCTGAGAAGATTTCATCTATTAGGGTACTTTCCAGATATTAAAAAAGTGTTTAAGTCACCATACCAATCTGGTATGTCATGGGAATTTAGTACATATTGCTATTTTATCAAATCTGGGTATGTGTTCACTATTGTTTGCACTAACACCTGCCCTCTAACCAGCTTCATGGGAATGATTTCCATGTCGAACTCTTGCAGCGTGGTGATCCATTTGGTTCTCTTTTCTCTAGGTTTGTTCTACACTAGCAGCATCTTTATTGCTGCGTCTGGCACTATGGCTTTGACCTGGCTGCACAAAATATAATGTCTAAATTTCTTCATAGCTTTTATTAGTGCAAATGCTTGTCTTTCGGTATCTAGATATCTTAATTGTGCGTCTTTCAGAGGTGCGCTTATAAATGCAATGGGTTTTTCTTCATTGTCTTCACCCTTCTGTGTCAAAGCAGCTATGACTGAATGGGAGGATGTGAAGGACTAGATATAAAATGGCTTTGTGTAGTCTGGGCTTGTTAGTACAGGGGTGTCAAAAATAGCCCTCTTGATATCTTCGAATGCAGCCCTAGCCATAGGCGTCCACTCTATCTGCACATCTTTCTTCAACATGGCATTTAGCGGCTACACAATTTCTGTAAAACTCATAATAAACTTCTGAACAAAGTTAATCTTACCAAAAATGATTTTAATTCTTTCCTATTGTTTGGTATTTGCAAATTTTTTATTGATTCTATTCTATCTGGGTCAATCGATATTCCATCTTAAGAAATGACATGCCCTAGTAATTTACCTTCGGTTACTCCAAATGAACATTTTTTAGGGTTGAGGGAAATTTTGTACCTCTCACATCGCTTAAGTATTTTCCTGAGATCTTCGGCGTGAGTGGATGCATCCTTGGAATACACAGTCAGATCATCCATATACACAACAATGCACTTACCTAATAACCCACAGAATGCAATGTCCATGGCTCTCTGAAAAGTGGCACCTACATTAATCAGACCAAAAGGCATTCTCTGATATGCATAATTTCCCCATTTACAAGTGAAGGTAGTTTTTAATCTGTCATCTCTATCAATTAAAACCTAGTTATAACCTGAGAAACCATCTAAAAAGGACATCATTTTTGCCCCATTTACTGCTTGTAGCACTTCATCTATTGGAGGCAAAGGATAATTATCCTTTTCAGATGCTTTGTTCAATTTTCTAAAATCTACGCACAATCGGATGTCTCTATTTTTCTTCCTTACTAGTACTAGGTTAGCTACCCAGACTGAATGTCTGACTGGGAAAATTATTCTAGTAGACAGCAATTTTTTAACTTCCTCAAAGATTAAAGGCTCTAGAATGGCATTCACAGGCCTTTGTTTCTGCCTAAATGGCTTAACCTCTGGCCTCAATGGTATCACGTGAGTTATGATGGATGGATCATAGGTTTTCAAGTCTTCATATGTCCATGCTATTATGTGTTTGTAATCTGTCAAGGCATCTATAATTTCTTTTCTTATTTTCTCAGAGCAAGCCTTCCCGATTGGCACATTTTGTGGATTTTTCTCTGTCCCTAAATTGTGTAAATCACACTTACCCCCTCCTGTTTTGGGTAAGTCCCTCTATCTTATTACTCCATCGAAGTCAAAAATATGTTCTAATTCAATTACCCCTTTGGGTAAGAAGTTGCTCTTTAAGTTGATTATATCCTCTTCATCCCATGTTGTCACAGGCCTTTCCTGCTCATCAATGATTTGAGCCTCAAATACCTCATTATAAGTCAGAAAATCAATGATTTGCTGATCCCCTCCAAATACTTGAAAGTGAGTAATATTGTCCAGGATACTGGGAACATTAACTAATTCTACAGCAAATCATCTCAGACCTGACAGTGTCAAGGGTTCTAATGTGCTAGCAGCAACTGCTAGAGCATCCGGCCTATGGTTCAGCTTTCTAGGGATATGCTCTATGTTGAAAGCATCAAATGAATCTATTAAACCCCATACTCTATGTCTGTAACAAATCATTTTCTTGTAATTGTAAGCATACAGTTTCCTTACTTGTCTGACAATTAGTTCAGAGTCTAAAAATACCTTAATCATTTTTACCTTTTTCTTGATGGCCATGACAAGTCCCAAAATTAAGGCTTCATATTCAGCAATATTGTTAGTACAGGAAAACTGTAGCCTATATGCTGCTAGATATGATTTACCCCGAGGATCTATGAGTTCAATACCTGCACCCGCACCCTATTTTGACTTGGACCCATCACATTTTAGTGTCCACATGCCATCTTTACTTTTCTGACCTTTTACCTTAGCATGTTTTGTCTTTTCTATTACTTGTGGGGTGCTGGCATGTTTATTCATGGGTATTTCTGTTTGGTCAACTTGCATATGTGTATTTTCAGCTTGCAAATCATAAAGACAACTACCCTTGTCCTTTATTTCCTCTGAAATTAGAGCATCTAAATTACTCTTAAAGTATCTCTGTGGTTGATCAGGATTCACATTTTCCCCTTACAATTCTACCCTCTTTATGCATTTTTTGTATTCATATTCAATAATGTCTTTGTACATTCCACAACTCTCCTCAGAATGTGGCCTATTGTGAAATCTACATCTGTCCTTATACAATTTACATTGGATTGGTAGATTCTATTTAATGCACTCTTCCACCTCTTGTCTAATGGCATGGCCAAATTTATCCACTGCATTGTTTTCTTCATTCAAAGAATTTTTATCAGACTCAATGAATAATGTTGTCTCCTTACTTAACCATTTTTCTCTAATGTTTAACATCATGATCTCTTCAATTTGTACCCCATTATTAGTAATCCTATAAACATTAGGTTCAACAGCAGCATATAGTAATTCATTCTTTTGATTATACTCTATTATCATGTGTTTCATTCTGGGTTCTGCCTCTATTCAAATTTATTTTGGGACACCTCTCTAAGGTAGCCACATATGTGAAAAGTCAGTGACCATATATCTGTTTAATATCTTGGACCAATCCCTACTCAGCAACATTCCATAATTCATGCGTATGTCCACTATTTGAATGTCAATGAATTGGCTTACCCTAGGGTCTGAAGCTAATTGCATCTAAATGTTCATTAGTTCTCTTATCACACTAACCTCAGTTTTATCTAACTGTGTGACAACCTTAGCAGATCTAGTGGGAGTCAGCCCAAGAGTTTTACATATCCCTAAGGGCATTACATTGGCTAAGGCACAGAGTCCACCATGCAATTATGTATGTTCTTCCCACACAATCTAATAGTTAACAAGAAAGGAGGAGCATCCTTCTTATCAGCATACATTACTACATTTGTATTGGAAGGCTGCTCAACTTTCTTAGTTTTCTCTTTAGGTGGTGAATCTTTATTAGGAACAGCTATACCAGCAGTAACCTTATCTGTCATGGATGTATCCAGAGATTTTATAAAAGTATTTTTGATCCCTGGGGTTTTCAATAATTCATTCAGAGGTATACTGACCTTAATTTTCTTTATTTCTTCTGACAAGTAACTCATTAATCTTGTTGTCTCTACTATTTCAGTTTTACTTGTTTGGGCCTTTTCTACTATTGTTCCACTATTTGTATGATGATTAGCTTTAAGTATGGCAAGATTGTTGCTAGCATTCTGATATGGGGGTGTATTGAAGTTGTTAGGAGGAATGGAAGTGGTGAAAGGTCCTCTTGGCTTAGCATTGTTCCTTAAATTGTAGGTGTGGTTCTTATTTGTCTATTGAAAGGCTTACACCTCTTTTGTTTCAGTTAGTACCTCATTTTCAGTTTCAAAAGGAAACTGAAAAGAATTTAACACAAAGGCTAATTTAGGATAAAGATTTTCACAGAAGTATGGTTCATCTTTCAACAATTCATCTTCTTTCTCTTCTGTAGTTGCAAAGGTAAAGGTTTCTAAAACTAAAGCTATATCATACCCTGAGGGTACTACCTCATTACCCTTGGGAATGAGAAACTTAGAAGTAGGAGGTTGCACATCTATATTAAATATGTTGGCTGCTAAATGGAACTGTGGACAGTCAAGCTCAGCATGGGCATTGGTATTGTGAAATCTTCACCAATTTTTTAGTGATGTATTGGCCATTTGGATGCCAGCCATTTGTTTTGCATCATGATTATCTATATTCTCAAAAGGAGAAGCTAGAGTACTGTTGTTTGGTCTAGTGTTCCATGTTTTGGGTGGCCTAGGCTGATTCTGATTTCTGTTATTATTACCCTAGGCCCTATTGTCTACCACTGGTCCCCTATTTTACATTGGTTGCCCTTGGTTATGACCTTGATGTTGATTATAGTTTAGATTCTGATTTGAACATTGGCCTTGGCTATTATTTTGGTTATGGCTCTAATTGTAGTTATGATTTAGATTTGAATAATAGTTTTGATTTGGCCTTGGTTGTAATTCTGATTTTGATTGTATCCTTGGTTACCTCTTCCATAGAGGTTCTCACTTCTTAGTTGTGTCACTTCAGTGGTTAATCTTTTCAAATGTGCAGTGATCTCTTTGATTTCTTCCTTTTCCTCTTGTGCTTTTGCCACAATTATATCTCTAGGAGGTCAGAAGAAAGGATGACCATTATCTTGACTATTATTAGCAGTGTTACCTATGTAAGGAGTTATGGCTTGAATTGGAGTAGGACTATACACAGGTGTGTATTGAGGAACCAGATTTAATAATGGAGTGTGATGCATAGTGGCTCCATTCCAAGGTTGTACCTGATTTTGCATCCCAAAATTTCCTCCATTAGCAAATGGACTATAAGTTGTAGGCCTCATCTCTTGATTTACTAAGGCTGCCTCTTTATAGGCTTTGGATATTGAATCTATGTCAGGTTTTCTTTGAACAAACATGGCAATTAAAGGATCCAAGGCAGCATAGTACATGGCTAACAAGGTATCATTATCTACGGTGTAAGGGGCTACCAGTCTAGAGTAGGCCTTTTGAAATCTATCATTGAAATTATCAATTAGCTCTCCCTCTCCTCTTTTTATAGTAGCCAATTTATGATACAAGATACAAGGGTCAATGGGTCCTCTAAATCAAGACAGAAATGCCTCTTCCATTAGTGACCAGGAAGAAATGTAACCATTGGGTAAGTTTACATACTAGTTAGAGGCTTGTTCATTAAAGGTGTAGGGAAACAATCTACACACCATGTCCTCGTGTTCTAATCTAGCCCTAAAGCATGCCTCCTTGAATATTCTAATGTGGTCTTTTGGGTCTTGGTGTAACTGATATTTGGGACATATCTTTTCTAGATTTTTGGGCATCTCATTATAATCATTGAAGTGTAGGGGAGAGTTGGTATTAAAATAAGCCATCGCAGGTATTTGTGCTTGACCTGGACCTATAGGAATACCTAGATTTCCTAGGGGATTAGGATCTTTAGGAGGACTAGGACCTCTAGGAATTCCTAAACCAAGATTTAAAGATCTGAATAAAGATCTATCAGGACTCACAAAGTTATGAATGGTATAAGGCGATCCAGGGGGTGTTCCAGATGAACTTCCTGCTTGCAATATTTTAGGATTCCAAATCAAAGGGCTCTTACTTCGCCTAATATCAGGTAATTGCACAAATATATCCCCTGAACTGGATCTAGATCTAGTCACTCTATTGTTGTTATTAGCCAGTTCTATTTAAAACAAAACCCTAACTCAAGTCAGCCCTCCTTCTAGCGCCAAGAGACTGTTGATGATTGTTTTGAGACAGTCATAACAGTAGTTAAAATTCACATAAAATGAACCAAAACTGACTTGAAAGATATGAAGGAATCGGTTAAGATTCGCTTAATCCCAAGTTTAATATGGTTAGGTCTTGACCTGTTGGGCAAATTCAGTTGGTCGATGTGAAGCTGTAATGTTCAAGGGGCCTTACGTAGTTTAGGGTTTCTTGTTGGTTTATTGGGCTCAAACTTATGCAAAAAGATTATAAATATCAGTGTGTTTGTTCATTCTTTTGCATAAAAGTGTTACTATGCTAAAAATCTTTTAAATGGTCTTCTTAAATTATTGCAGCCTTCTCCTCTTAAATATTTATAAAAACTATCTACTTTTAACTTAGTTATGCATGCCTTTTCAAATATGAGACAAATTTCCTTTAAATTTCTATGTTTTTAGCTAAGTATTTTCAGATGGGTTGGGAAAAGTTAGAAAGATCTAAACTAAACATCATTCATTCTACCAAAGGATCTAATTGTTATGTTATCCACTGTATAAGTATTGCAGCAAATTGATCAAATCCACAGACAAAACCCTAAGTGTAAGTTCTGAGCATTTTCACAAACATACACTAAAAATTGCAAGCTCTAAGAGAAAAAAATGTTTCAAACACAATGAAGAGCCAGAAAACACTCAGAAGATAGATGCAGAATTCTAGATTCAATTGTATTAGAAATAGATAGTCATATATGATTTACAATGTCTGAATGACTCTTAACTTCATTAATCAGATTACAGAAAACTTACAAGCTTTATAGATACAGCAAGGAGGCAAGATGTTCCACATGCTCCTTGTTGCAGACACAGATGACCTCCTTCTTCTATTTCTAAACTAAGAGGTCCCTCTACTCTAAATGCTGAGATAAATTACAACTTCTAGCTATTCTCTAAAATTTCCTATGTAGCCCCTGTGTAAAATTTTATAGTGTATAGAGGCACACTATATAGACTTGACTGTCCTCAATACAGCTCAAAACCCTAGTTTAAGCAATGGTTCAAACCCCTAGTTATAATAATAAATGTTGGAGAACAAGTCTCCCAAAATATCTCTGAGCATACATCAAATCTGGGTAAAATATGCCCTTCTGGAAACCCTAGCAGCTTAATATTAACTTCTGTGGTCTGCTGCAATGACGTCCACAATTGCATTTTGTCTTCATCAATGAAGACCCTTGACTTCCTCGCACTTCATCCTTATCTTCCTTTGCTCCTGAGATCAGATTTCCTCCTTCGTGATGTCACCGCCATTAAGCTTCAGCTTCCTCTTCAACTGCAAACCTGCAAAAACGGATAAGCAATAAGTATCATCATTTAATAAACCTACAGGAAGAAAAACAACTACCAAATCTAGTCATGACTATGTGAACACATCAATCGGGCCCTGAATCTATGAAAATCGCATCTAAAAATGCATATACAGTGCCTAGAAAAGTCAGGTCAACTATCGTTGACCAAAAATATGCATTCAGGCCTCAAAAAATGCTTAATAAAACCTATCGCTTCGCTTTCCCGCCCTTCTTCTTGTTTAAATTCATGTATATCCGCTATACAAGCCGGACATGATGCTTCCATTAAATCAAATTTCAATCTTCCTTTAGTTACGCAATCTGTATGAGTGCAATGTATATCGGCTTGTATATGAGAACATACAAGCGCAAAATATACAAACACTTATCTTCAATTTATAACCTTTTCAATTCTGCCATATAAAACAATGCATTGTATATTTTAGATATTCAATTCGGACGTGATACAAGCATTTAAATCCGACTTCAAATTCATTTGGATTCAGGCATGTATGTGTAAGGTGTAATGTATGTTTCAAAATATACAAGCCAGAATCTATACAACGAATTAACATTGTTTGATAACTCCTTTAAGTTCGCGTTGTATATAGCGCTTGTATATTGTACTTGTATCTTTCGATATACATTCGGACGTGATACAAGTACTTAACCAAATTTAATTCTTCACTGAGATCCACGGCTTGCATAATGTCTTTGTATATCCTTAATATACAAAGCACAAAAATATGCAAGGATTTAATTATGTCCAATAAATTTTTGGGTCCGTTGCATGTACATAACCCTTGTATCTTCTGATATACAAGCCAAAAACATACAAGGATTTAAGCTATTTTAATAGACTTTTCAAGTCCGATGCTTGTACATAATGAGCCTTGTATCTTTTAACTTGTATATTCTGCTTGTATGTAAAAACATACAAGCACCAAATATACAACCATTTAACTCTTCTTCACGATGCTTTCGGGTCCACCCTGTATGTATACATAACATATTAACAAATGCATATAAAAAAGAACATACAAACAACTTTGTATGTAAACCCGATATACAAGACCCATTTCGTGACTTTGTATGTGAGCGACATACAAGAGACTTTGTATATGCACGACGTGATATACAAACTATTTTGTATGTGCAACATACAATGACCTAACATACAAAATCAAATGCATATGCAACCCGATTGCCAGAGGCAAATGTGACTAAGTACAAAAACAAAACCTTTTGCATATACAAATGACCCTATATATGCAAAGCGATATACAAACCTGAATGTACATTTTACTAAAATGATCATAACTTACAAATAATGGCAAGTTTTAAGATGGTTCAGAAAGCAACCCTAGCTCATTTTTTACAAGGAATCCAACCATATCATGCCCTGGTACTAAAAATTATTTTTTCTCTATTTTTAATAAAGTTTGCAACTTTAACCCTCTTTTCCCTTTATCACCAAGCAAAACAACACACACAAAAGTAAAAAAAGCAACAGCCATAGCAAGGGTCCTCATTTTGCTGAGTAAAATGGGGCATGTTGTGAACATCACAACAAGTTGAAATTATAAATAATATTATTATTTTGAGAATAATATAGATATATGTTTTTTTTTTAAAACAAAAGTGGCAAGCCACTATAAAATATATTATTAATAGATAAAAGTTACAAAATCCTAGTTCAGAGAGCATACCGGCATGAAAAAACCAGGAAGAAAACCTCTATTTATAGCTCAAAAATATATAAAATTCTTACAAAAGAGTCCCCAAAGAGGAAAGCATATCAAGATTTTACCGAGAACAGAATTGAGAGAGGCTGCATTAAATGACAAGACTCAAGAGACTACAATCTCCCCTCAATAACCCAAATACATCCTCATCACCTGATGGCAAAAACACAAAAGATTGCAAATTATTCGGAACCACTGGCACAACGAAAACAACTCCCACTTTTGTAAACCAAAAGAATAGGAAATGAAGAACCTGTCAACTAGGGACCAACTACCTGAGACCATTTCATAGGCCGAATATAGATATATGTTATCAACATATAAGTATTTCATTATATAGGACAACTAATTTGTATGTATAATATCACCAAAAATATAATAATAGTTGCAATTATAAATAATATTATTATTTTGAGAATGATACAGATATATGTTATCAGCATATAAGTATTTCATTATATAGTATATAAAGATATAGGCTAGCCAATTTGTATGTATAATATCACCGAAAATATAATAACAGTGTTATGATGATGATGATAATAATAATAATAATAATAAATTTCTCATTTCACATAGAAACAGAGATACACAATTGAGATAATGATATTATGGATTTGCATAAAAACCTATTAATACACTATCTGATAGTTAAATCCCTTCCTATCCTCCACTCTTTTTCTTATTCCTTTAATGCTTCCTTTTCCCAAATCTCAAATCTTCTTTCCTGTGCTCTTGTTTTTCAGAATGAAGGTTGTAAATTAATTTTTTTTGTGTGTGTGAGAATGAGAGAGTTGTGGTCATGACACAAAATACCAAATACCAATGGAAGAAAATCCAAAGCTCTCTTGATATTCTTGGTTTTTTTGTCTGTCATGTGGTCATGACACGAAATACTAAAAAAATTTCCACACTTCCCAAGAAACCACCTTACACGGGTAAGCGTGCTTGGTGGCAATAGGCATAAGGCGTAATCAAGTCAGAAGAAGGCGGGGTAATGCGCTCCCTTGCGCTTTCCCCTACGTGATGAAGGCCAACTAGGGGGTCGATGCGACATGATTAATGTCACTAATAGGGTTAGGATCAAGGATCAAAATCCTAGGTTAGCCTAAGTGGATGATAGGATTTTGACACAACTCAAAATTAAAAGCCTAATTCTATTGCAAGAGAAATATATTTAATTGCAAAATATAATGTCGATAACCAGCAAAAACAATAATTTAATCCTAAGCAAGGTTAAAATTTACTAACCTAGCTAAACCCTAAATTCTAGAAAAATCTAACAGCATAACGCCTCATGGGTGTGATTAGGGTTTATTATAATAAAACTAATTTTGATCGAAATTTTACTGGGTTAGTTTTAAATTACCTACGTTACACTAGTTAAATTGGTAGAAAAGTTAATTAGATTAATTAAAAAACCTAAAACTCATTAATGAAATCTCTACAAAGATGCCAAGAACATTTTTCAACAAAGCTCGATCAATTTGTTCTCCTTCACGTTCTCTATCAATCAGAGCTATTACTTCATCCTTTATGTTATTCCTAATTTCTTAGTAGACCAGATCACAGAAGCATGTTATACTAACTTCATTTAGATATGGCAGGAGGCACCTTGGAATGAAGTAGCGGTATTAGCGTTCAAATCATAAATTTTAAAAAGGTTGCCCAACAACATTTATGAGAAAAATTTAAACCAAAGGTTAAATTAAAATCAAATAATAAAGTTATAAATTTTTTTTTAAAAAAATGTGCCTGGTAAACTTTTTAACGTGACCGGCAACGCTGGTGCGACACGCCCTCTGGCTCCACGCGAATGCTTTTGCCCAAAGCAATGAACTGGTGAGGCCACAACACGGGGGACCTCATCCCCAAGCAAGAACACTTCAAACCCGCGAGCTCCTTGGCCCAGCGAAGGCGTAATGCCTACGAGCTTGTTGGCCCAGTGAGGGTTTGAACTCTGGTGGTCGCCACTACAACCGAGTGACTTAACCACCGAACCACGCCCTTATCAGCAATAAAGTTATAAATTCACTCTCCATCTAAGGAAAAAATAAATTAAATAAAACAATTAAATAATTAATTAATCCCAAAATAATATAGACCAACTAATAAAATAAATAAATCAAAAATTAAATTTACTAATAAAGTAATTTATAATTTCCATAAGATAGGGGTCTTAAGTGTAGTAATATCACCCTCTTTCCTTGTTCCCTCTAGATTAAAATTAAAAAAAGTCACCCAATTAATAGGATGTAAGAAAAACAATTCACATTATTTAATCAAACTATAAAATAAAACCCACATAAATCTCCCCCTTTAACCCCTCATTAATTAAAAAATCAAGAGAAAAGAAAAAAAAGAAAGAAAAACAAGAATAAATCCGTACACTAAAATAGAAAAAAAAAAGAAAAAAACAATTAAAAGAAATAAAACTTCCAAAAACAAAGCCCTAAAAATACTCAACACTATAATATATTTTCACTACTAAATAGACAAAAAAAAACAACCACTAATAAAATAAAATTTCCCCTCTACTTATTTAATTATAAAAACAATTAAAAGTGCATAATACAACAAATGGAGAGGGAAGAATAAATTCTAATTTAAAACTAAAGAGCCCTAAAAGCTCTCTTAATAAAATAATATTTCCTTATGAGTTTTCTACCCTAACTTTTTTTGTTTTCTGCATCATTCTTTCTTCTCATTTTCTCATTTTCTCTTCTATATTTTTTTTTCTCTCTATTTTCTTTTGCAGGTTAAATGTGTGGGCAGCCATGAATGGAGTCAAGAAAAGATGCTATAGAGGTATATTCATAAGATTTATATTTATCTATTAAAAAACCCTCCTTATTTATTTTTTTTCTTTGTTGCAGGTAGGGAGATAGGGCAGACATGGACAAAGCTTGCATAGAGGTATATACATTGAGTATATACCCATTTCAAAACCCTCTTTTTTTTAAAATATATATATATATATATATATATATATATACACACTAGTATTTTTTTTCGAGAGAACAAATGTTTTATATGCTGGAGTATTTGCCAGGGGTGTATATATATATTAAAATTTATAAATGAAAACAGATTACACAGAAGGTCGACGGCCAAATCAATGGAATTTGTTTAAAGGAGAGAGGGTATGGGTGGGGAGCGAACTCCCCAATCCCCAAACCTATGCAACACACAAAAAATTTAAAACCCCAAGATATTCGCTATTTTTCTTTTTACACAGAGTCTTCACTGTATTTTATGCAAAGAATAATTTCTTTCAGTCCGTCAACAGTCTTAATATATACATATATATAGTTTGCAACTAAATTTATCAAAGACATAAATATTAAATAAATATTACAGTTTGCAACCAAATTTATTAGACCCATAAATATTAAATAAAGATATATATATATAATTATAATTTTCTCTCACATGAAGCAGTTTACTAAAATAAAATGCATTTCTATTTTTTTTATTTTTTTATTTTTTTAAAACTATCACTTAACTAAAAAAAAAGAACACAATATATATCCATTATACAAGATGATAAATATGCAATAGTAACTTAAATCTAGTGTGAAAAGAAAAAACATAATTGTTTCTCATTAAAAGATATGGAATAAATATTTCTTTTTATTTTGCAATATAACAATAGACATATTTTATTTTTTATTTTTTGAAGGAAACAACTACACTATAATTTATACTTTTTTAAAAAAAAAACTTATAAAATGAAGAACCATTTTTTTTAGAACATATCTAGTCAACAATAAAAAAACATTGCACACAATATTTTTTTTATACATTTCAAGAAAAAACCCATAGAACCAAACAACCACTATATTTCATTTTCAACATCAAATAATATACTTACAAACCCAAAATATATACATGTAGCTTTACATAACAAGAGAGGAACAATCTCCTCTTCTAACTTGAAAATAAACTACACACGAGCCAAAACTTGGCCATGGCTCACAATAGCCAAAATGACAACACAAGAAGGAAGGTCTTAATTTCTTGTACACTTCAAAGCTCCAAGAATCCTGCATTAAACACAGAAGGAAAAGAAGCCACCCAAACTGCTCTTCTCCCTACCATAGACTCACTCATGAGTCACCCTCAAGCTTGGAGGTCATCCTCACACAAGGGAAGCACACACCACACCACAACCAAGCACACTAACACCAAAATAATAAACTCCCATGGCTTACACATAACAAATCTCACCCAAGATGAGTTTAATGGGGTAGGGGAGTGGACGTCACTCAACTCAAGAGTGCCACTCCATAACTTCCCAATACAAATATCTCTCAAGACCTCAAGCCAACACTTTTAAGCATAGTTTTACAAAGCTTTCTTTTGGCTTTGAAGCCATTTCACATATTGCACATATACACATATTGCCCTCAAGGCTAAAACTCCACAAAACTAAAGATGTGACCCTGAGAAGGTTCACTCCTCCCCCACCCCACACATGTTGAGCATTCTCTCCAAATGAAGAGGCTCTCACAACTCCCATACCTAATTTTTCCCACAACACAAAATAAAAGCAAACAAAATGGAACTCACACAAACATCATACAAGTAAAGAAAATGCATAAGGAGAGGCATTTGCCTTCAATCCTACCTTATAAAGCCCAAATGGAAGATAGTTGAGAAGAACTCCTCTAACTCCTTCTCCAAGTTGAGCCACCAATTTCCTCTCTAACTTTATCGCCAAAACAATTAAAATTCAAAAATTAGAAAAGATTCAACAACCTCCTCCTTCTCTTCAAGAAGGATTAAAATAGGCTCTTCTCATGAGCCTTGAGGAATGGGGAGGTGACACATGTCACCTCCTCACTCCTCCACCCAACTACTAGCAAGACTCTTGGAAGGGGGTGGTGACACATGTCATTCACCCATTTCACCAAGTCTTTCTCCCATCCACTTGCTTTCTCTTACATATGTGGGAGAGAAGGGTGGAGCCAAAGAAGAAGTGGGTGCCACATGTGCCCCAATCATCTCCTCCTAAGAAGGCCCACTCAACGCCAAGGTACCCTCACCAATTATGGGAGAGGCTTGGAGTTGAGTCCTCCATAATTAAGGGGTCTTGAAGACTCCCCCAACCTAGGGAAGAGGAAAAGGAAGAGGTTGAGTGTTTGACCCACTCTTCCTCTCCCTCCCAAACTTCTATTTTCGTCACTTTACTTCAGGGTGAAGTTAAAGTGGCCAAATAAGAGGTTACCTAAGGTTATACAAGCTCAAATGGTCCCTAGACCCCAGGGGTACAACCCAGGGTCAATTTTAACCTATTTTGAGCACCATAGGTTGAGTAAAAACACATAAAAAGGGTCTCAAAAATCAAAACTTAAAAATGAAATTCAAATGACATTACAACTTACAACACCAATTAGAAATCAAATAAAAGAAGGGTAGACCTGTCCCAACTAGCACCATGCAATAACATTACAAAAATTTATCATGCAAACATAGTTGATCTTGGTTCCTCTTGGAACTAGATCGGGTTCACATGGGAAAACAACACAGTGTGTGGGATGATCTCTGAGTATCCATGGCTTCGTTAGAAACACCTGTGCACTCAAATGAAATATTAATCCGACATGTATATAATAGCCGAAGCAAAGAGAAGCATACACTCACATCATCACATGATCATATAAACATCAACAAATCACATCATAATCAAATTCTAAATTTGAATTTCAAAAATCCATCCCAAGATAGAATCACATAATAAGTTTCTAACTAAAATCACATGAATGATATCCTAATAACATTATAATATAAATCATATGTCTAACATCATCAGTTAATCAATATCAAGGTCTAATCACATCGTAATCATGCTAAACATAATAAATCCACATAGAGCATAAAGTCTAATAGTCCTGAAATTTGGGATCAACAGTCCCACAAGTCTAGTATGTATCACCAACAGTAAAATAAAGTAGTCAAATATAAAGGAATGAAATGGTAGGCCTCACAAATAATAATAATAATAATAATAATAAATTTCTCATTTCACACAAAAATAGAGATACACAATTGAGATAACGACATCATGGATTTACATAAAAACTTGTTAATACATATTTGATAGTTAAATCCCTTCCTATCCTCCACTCTTTTTCTTGTTCCTATAATGCTTCCTTTGCCCAAATCTCAAATCTTCTCCTGTGCTTTTGTTTTTCAGAATGAAGGTTGTGAATTAATTTTTTTGTGTGTGAGAATGAGAGAGTTATGTTTTTTTTAAATTGCATTCTTTCCTTCTCAATCTTCTTTCTTTCTATCTTTTTCTAATTTCTAATTTTGTTTTGTTTTTGTCTTTTTCTAATTTTTCAAGTCTTTTTCTATTTTTTTTTTCTATTTGTTTCTATCTTTTTGTTTTCTTTTTCTAAGATTTATTTCTAATTTATCAAATAAAACATATATTTCTATTTTTGAGTCTTTTTCTATTTTTCTATTTATTTCTATCTTTTTGTTTTCTTTTTCTAAGATTTATTTCTAGTTTATCAAATAGAACACTTATTTCTATTTTTTGAAAACACATATATAATGACTAATTTATTTTTATTACTAAATTTTGCAACACAAATATAAATAATAATTCTAATTTCAAAAAGACATAAATTTAATAACTAAAAGTAATTTACTAAATAAATTTGCCACATAATTATTTCTATATAATAATAATTAATAAAATCTAATTATTTCCCTCACATACAATTTCAAATAAATATATATATATATATATATATAATTTTTAAATTACTTTTTATTTCACCAAGAATATTTTTAATATTAATTAATTAAATAACAACTATAAAATATAAAATAATTTTCTCTTCTAGTAAAATAAGAAGGCAATATATTAATAAAATTAATTTATACAATGATAATACATCTATATGTCATCTAAGTGTGTGTGTGTGTGTAAGAGAGTCCACTCCATCCCAACCCTGCCAAGAAGCTAACCACATCCTTGTCTTCTACAACCTGCAACTCATGAAACTCAAAATTTTCTATTAATAGGTTAGTGTCCAAATAGTCGAAGCATAGCCAAAGAATTATATTTCATTATTAAAATAAAATAATATTCACTATATTTCAGCACATCAAAATAAAATAATATTCATTTATCTCATCTTTTCAAAATAAAATAACATTTATTTAATCTATACTCAATTATCCATAAATAATTCTAATTATAGTAAGTTCAATAATGCATCAAAGTTTGAGATGTGACATCATTCCCCACTTGGAAGAGACATTGTCTCGATGTCTTATATCAACATAAAAATCTTATACATGCAGTATCAATATAATAAATAAGTCATAATTATGCAGAAATTAAAAAGTTTATGCTAAAATTTCAGATGTAGAAAAGCTATGTCTATATCTTTCGCATTCTCCTAGGTGGCACTATCCACAAAATATTGGTCGTACTCGACCCTGTACTTAAAGCAATACCTTTATTACATATTTACTACAGACATACTAAGATAATAAAAGTATCTTACTAATGCCCTTTGCATCTATCAAGAATTCGAGTGGGCTCCACCAGCACCACTTCTAGGTCCAATAAAGCATGTCAATCAATATACACATAGCCCAACTACCAATACAAGCATATAACTGAGACATGGTACAACTACCATCCAATTCTATACAAGTAAATATGCAACTCTTGTCAGAGCATAATCAAAATATCATCACAATCAATGAAGTTATAAGGAAAAATAATCTCACCACCAACGCTCACCAAATGAGGCAAATCTTAGTCCATCATAGACACATATAAGCATGAATCATCTATCATAAGGCAAATGGAAATCATAACATAATTTCAAGAAATTAGTTCTCCTAATCAAAATAAATCTCCAAAGGTACACCAACTAGATCAAAGCATCATGCATACAATTCCTTTGAGACTACACCACTCATATCATTCCTATCAATGGAATCCATTTCCACTTTCATTACTTTCAACCAAACTTTATCTTCAACTTGATTTATAATTCAAAATTTTTGGAAAAGCTCTTCCTTGGCTTCCTCGTGCTTCTATGCAATGCTAAAACAATTCAATTTCTTCAATTTCTTTACTATTCTCTGCAGTTGGCTATTCACTATATTTGGTTATTTGTTTCTTTTGTTCAATTCCTTTTTCCTTTTTGTCTACATGAGAAGACTTGTGTCTATAAAACATTCTAAACATGCCTGTGATCTTTTGCCCATCAAATACAATTATCCAACCACACTTCATTTTCAAACAACTTGTCATAGATTCATTTTTCAATTCTCTATTCCAACATGTCTTTTCACTATGATTTTTTTTCAAACCAAAAATTTTGCAAGGATGTAAATTCCAACAAACTTCTTTTCTATGTTCTTCTCTATCACAATGGGAACAATGTAAAATCTCCCCTTTTTTTTTAAATGACTTCTTAGTACTTGCAAAAATATTTGTCTTTTTCCTTTACCTTGATACCTGAGACCTTCATAGTTAGTCCTTACAACTAACTCAATGGGATCTTTGATTCGTTGCCCATGTTTACCCAAACTTTCGCCTATATAACAAATTTTCTTCAAGATTTCAAACCAACATTATCATTAAAACAACTAGCAATGTTAGCAGATTCATCATCATTTTTCTTCTTGTGCGTTAGATTGATCTAAAGAACACAATCATCTATGTCACATGAGACTCCACAAATTGTTGACTTGATTTCAACATTCATTTTCTTTTTGGCATCTTGTAAGAATTGTTTTATCTCATCATTTTGATCTTTCAATTTTGAATTTTTTTTCCTTCTAGGTTTTTCAATTTTCTTTCCTTTTTTTTAATTCCTATTCACCCTGTAAACCTTTAACTTCAAATAGAAATTTCAACTTACTTCAAGTGATACATAATGACACCAAAATCCATTTCAGAACTTCCTCGATACTTCAATAGTGTTCATTACATATAACAACAATTATGAATTTAATCTACCAATCTATTAGTAACAAACATGCTACAAAATAGTATATTCTCCACATCCTACTCCCTTACACACCCTATCAGAGACCCATCATGAACATGATAAAAATATATGACCAACAGTTTTAAAACATTCAAGCATAGCCACAAATAAATAAATAAATAAATAAATTCTGAAGAATAGAAAAATTCAATTCCAACAATAAGGTATAAAATGAGCTCAATTTCAACAATAAATCAAACATGACCATCAAGGTCGCAAGATAAGAAAATATCAAATTTTGATGGCTATACTTTTTCATAAATAAATAACAAATAAAATTTCAATGTTGGTCTTTACAATGTTTAGAGAAATTATCCAAGTCAAATAAATAAAGATCAAAATTTAAATGTTTCACACTACACAAACTATGTGACTAATTCTAGCCACTAGAGAGGGAGTATGATGCTACACTACACCTGGTACCAAAAATGGGGTGAGTTAAGAGAACACACTCAATCGTACAAGACAACAAGTCTTCTCAAGACTCCAAACTCATCTATAACATAAAATCACTTCTACTATCGACAAGACATCACTCAAGATATCTAGCAACAAAGATTACATTCTGATCAAGGAAAACACAATCATCATGCAAAGTCATACAGTCATACACTAGCAAACATTCAACAGCCTAGTTTTAAACTAGGACAAAAATCAGGTTCACAACCAAGATATCACAACACACCCTTCTTCCAACAAGCAGCAGTTACCATTTGTAGAACTTTAAAACTTTAATAAAGCACACTATGTGGGTATAAAAGTCTCGCTGGATGCACATGCTCAGCCTTAACTCACTGGCATTCTAAACATCGGGCTACAAATGTAGTAACATCCTTCTTTCTCTTATCAAAAATTCATCTTTTCTTCTTTCCTTGTATCTTATCAACTCATTCATCCTTTACATCGTCAGAGAGATCTTTCTTCTTATTGATTCACTTTTATTTCCACATCATCCTTCATGGGTCGCCACTATATATATATTATCCATCTTGGTTCACTTCAAATAGCTCTATATATTATCCATGTTGTCTTATTTCAAATAGTCACCATTACTCTTACTAACAAGTCTTACAAAAATTCGACTAAGGTGAAGAGGTCTCACACTTCTAGCATTCTCTGATCAAACAAACTACGTCTAAATTTCTATTTGGTTGATTCTAACTCATCAAAAGAATCATTGAACTTTTATTTTCTCTTTAACTCTTCAAATAATGCAATGCAATAATTACACCCAGGTTCCCACATGAATCCCAGGGAAAATGTAATCTTGGAATATAATTTATTACCCAAATGATATATTCTAACAATACAATGCAACACTATCTATCTTACAACCACATAATTAATCCATACCTATGGACATGCTCTCAATAAGGCAATGCAATATGCATGTCAAGCAAGCATTACCAGTCACTATATAGAGGCAAGCATTACAAGGATATGCTATTCTTGAACACAACAAAGTTCATTACAACAATATTCTTCACATATATGATCAAGAAATCCTCTTGTTCACATACAATGCATAACTCCTAAAAGAGTAAACCGAGTTTGATCACACTTAGAACATGGTATTTACTTTCACACAAGGGTCTTCATAACTCCACTATCATAGGTGGTCACACAAGCACAAACATGACCCTACAAAGGTCACTCAAGCACTCTTACATAGTGTAAAGGCTCATGCCAAGCACTCAGGGCATCAAGAAGGAAAACACACTTAAGCAACTTCTCAACAAACACTAGGGTTTATCTAACTCATAACAATGTACTACTGAACACACACATGCGAGGATGACATAGAAAAGAAGGCACATGCTACTCACTGCATGCCAACACACAAGGACCCATACACATGCTTGAACCAACTGAGAAACACACACCCCAGAGCTCCCAATGCTGGAAATGCGCTTTGATACCAAATGTAAAGTGCTAAAAACTCACATACTAAAATAGCATACCAAAAAGCATTCCACATTCCCATTAGAGAAGTGAATCAAAATATCCATGTGCCCAAAAATGACAAGTTTCCAGATAAAGAAGTACCAATTTCATACACTAAGAGTGTTACATTTTCATTTACATACACCAATTAGGGTGTTACAATACATCTGTTTCAATGTTACAAGTAAAAGATATTGCATTAGTACATCAATTATATTAATGAAAGTAATTATACATTTTTGTAGATTGGCTATGAAAGTCATACAATAGTAATACACTGAAATATATATATATCCATAATGAATCATATAGCATAAGAATCTATGTCCTCAACTACCATGACCCCACTAGTCTTCTACAAGCTGAGGCCAAGAGTGTGGTTAAGTTACTTTTTCCACCCAACCACAAAGTACTAGACTTCCCCGGATTTCTTCCTAACTCGAAGAAAGCATCGACCCTGCATGAGGAGCCTAGTAACCTGAAACGGTATAGGCAAGAGGGAATCTTTTGATGCATACATGTTTCCTGTATGCATTCCAAAACTAAGCTAGAATGACATAACTCTCACAAGCAGGATGTGACAGAGACATATATAACATATAATCTAGGCTTTTCTAATCCATCTTTTTCAATGGTATAATAGATTGGCCAAGCTATAATAAATAAAATTGGTAATTTAAAAAAAGTAAATTACCATCTCTGGGAGCTAACATTCGGCATCCTGTCCTGGAAGTAACATAACTCTCAAAATATAAATAAATATACCAATTTCCATAATTTCAAGTATAGTTTGTTTCAGATTTAAAGTGTTTGCTAACAATGTTCTTTTCAGAAAATAAAAGGATTTATTCAAAATTACATCATTTTTCTAGTTTGTAGGTTTTTGGTCTAATTTTACATTTCCAGTGATAAACAATGATCCAATAAAAAAAAATTGTTTCCTAACCTTTGTGATATAAAATAATTGTATGAAACAAATAAATGAATCTACTAATTTCCTCATGCAAGTTTATTTTCATCTCTATGGTTTGAAAATATTTAATTTATGTACAGAAAATCATAGTTATATATAAATATATATTATCAACTATGACTAGTTTTTAATTGACCGATTTATAAATAAGCGTTTTATCATTTACATTGATACCATGGCTAATATATATATATATTACAAAACAAATAATAAAGAAATTGCCATATACTGGCTCTACTCAGCAATAACAATGCACAACAATTGTTTAAAATATAGTAAGTGTTTTATACGGCAACTTACACACACACATATATATTACATCTTTTACAAAATATATATTAACTGCTGATGGGTTGCATAATTTAATTAATGACAGAAGATAATTATACAACAATTATAAATAATATTATTATTTTGAGAATGATACAGATATATGTTATCAGCATATAATTAATTCATTATATAGGACAACCAATTTGTATGTATAATATCACTGAAAATATAATAACAGTAGTATTTATAAATAATATTATTATTTTGAGAATAATACAGTTATCAGCATATAAGTATTTCATTATATAGTATATACAGATATACGACAGCCAATTTGTATGTATAATATCACCGAAAATATAATAAAATGTTATGATAATAATAATAATAATAATAATAATAATAATAATAATAATAATAATAATAATAATCTCACGCCCACAATTCCCATATGGTCATGACACGCATCGCACATGTCATGTCCACGTTTGTCATGTGGTCATGACAGGAAATACCAAAAAAATTTACATGCTTCCCAAGAAACCACCTCGCACGCGTAAGCATGCTCGGTGGTAATACGTATAAGGCATAATCAAGTCAGAAGAAGGTGGGGTAATGTGCTCCCTTGCACTTTCCCCTACATGATAAAGGGCAACTAGGGGGTCAATGGGACACGATTAACGTCGCTAATAGGATTAGGATCAAGGATCAAAACCCTAGGTTAGCCTAAGTGGATGATAGGATTTTGACACAAGTCAAAATCAAAAGCCTAATTCTAGTGCAAGAGAAATATATTTAATTCTAAAACATAATGTCGATAACCAGGAAAAATAATAATTTAATCCTAAGCAAGCTTAAAATTTACTAACCTAGCTAAACCCTAGACTCTGGAAAACTCCGGCAGCATAACACCTCACTGACGTGATTAGGGTTTATTATAATAAAACTAATTTTGATCGAAAGTTTACTGGGTTGGTTTTAAATTACCTATGTTACACTAGTTAAATTGGTAGAAAAGTTAATTAGATTAATTAAAAAGCCCAAAACTCATTAATGAAATCTCTACAAAGATGCACAAAATATTTTTCAACAAAGCTTGATCAATTTGTTCTCCTTCACATTCTCTATCAATCAGAGCTATCACTGCATTTATTCCTAATTTCTTGGTAGACCAGATCACGAAAGCATGTTATACTAACTTCATTTAGATATGGCAGGAGGCATCTTGGAATGAAGTAGCAGTATTAGCATTCAAATCATAAATTTTAAAAAGGTTGCCCAACAACATTTATGAGGAAAATTTAAACCAAAGGTTAAATTAAAATCAAATAATAATGTTATAAATTCACTCTCCATCTAAGCAAAAATTAAACTAAATAAAACAATTAAATAATTAATCAATCCCAAAATAATATAGACCAACTAATAAAATAAATAAATCAACAATTAAATTTACTAATAAAATAATTTATAATTTCCATAAGATAGGGTATTAAGTGTAGTAATATCACCCTCTTTCCTTGTTCCCTCTAGATTAAAATTAAAATTAAAACAAAATATAAAAGTCACCCAATTAATAGGATGTAAGAAAAATAATTCATATTATTTAATCAAACTATAAAATAAAACCCACATAAATCTCCCCCCTTTAACCCCTCATTAATTAAAAAATCAAGAGGAAAGAAAAAAAAGAAAGAAAAGCAAGAATAAATCTGTACACTAAAATAAAATAAAAAAAAGAAAAAAAAACTTCCAAAAAGAAAGCCCTAAAAATACTCAACACTATAATATATTTTCACTACTAAATAGACCAAAAAAACCACTAATAAAATAAAATTTCCCCTCTACTTATTGAATTATAAAAACAATTAAAAGTGCATAATACAACAAATGGAGAGGGAAGAATAAATTCTAATTTAAAACTACAAGAGCCCTAAAAGCTCTCTTAATAAAATAATATTTCTTTATGAGTTTTCTACCCTAACTTTTTTTGTTTTCTGCATCATTCTTTTTTCTCATTTTCTCATTTTCTCATTTTCTCTTCTATATATTTTTTTATCTTTATTTTCTTTTGCAGGTTAAATGTGTGGGCAGCCATGAATGGAGTCAAGAAAAGATGCTATAGAGGTATATTCATAAGATATATATTTATCTATTAAAAAGCCCTCCTTATTTATTTTTTTTCTTTTTTGTAGGTTGGGACATAGGGCAGTCATGGACAAAGCTCCCATGGAGGTATATACATTGAGTATATACCTATTTCAAAACCCTCTTTTTAAAAAAAAATGTGTATATATATACACACTGGTATTTTTTTCTAGAGAACAAATGTTTTATATGCTGGAGTATTTGCCAGGGGTGTGTATATATATATATATATATATATATATATATAATAAAATTTATAAATAAAAACAGATTACATAGAAGGCCGATGACCAAATCAATGGAATGGTGGGGAGTACGACGTTCAAGGGTTCAGCAGTGCTATTTTAAACCAAGTAGGCTTTGTTTAAAGGAGAGAGGGGATGGGTGGGGAGCGAACTCCCCAATCTCCAAACCTATGCAACACACAGAAATTTTAAAACCCCAAGATATTCGCTATTTCTTTTTTACACACAGTCTTCACTGTATTTTATGCAAAGAATAATTTCTTTTAGTCCAACACTCTTAAAAAATACATTATTATTAATATATATATATAATACATTTTGTAACCAGATTTATCAGACCCATAAATATTAAATAAAGATATATATATATATATATTTTCTCTCACATGAAGCAGTTTACTAAAATAAAATGCATTTCTATTTTTATTGTTTTTTTATTTTTTTTAACAACAATCACTTAACTAAAAAAAAAAGAACACAATATATATATATATATATATATATATATATATATATATATATATATATATATATATATATATATTTCCATTACACAAGATGATAAATATGCAATAGTAACTTAAATCTAGTGTGAAAAGAAAAACATAATTGTTTCTCATTAAATGATATGGAATAAATATTTCTTTTTATTTTGCAATATAACAATAGACATATTTTATTTTTTATTTTTGAAGGAAACAACTACACTATACTTTAGACCTTTTTTTTTTTTTGTAAACCTATAAAATGAAGAACCATTTTTTTAAAAAATATATCTGGTCAACAATATAAAAACAAACATTGCACACAATATTTTTTTTTATACTTTTCAAGAAAAAATGGGCATAGAACCAAACAACCAGTATATTTCATTTTCAACATCAAATAATATACTTCTAAACCCAAAATATATACATGTAGCTTTACATAACAAGAGAGGAACAATCTCCTCTTGTAACTTGAAAATAAACTACACAAGAGCCAAAACTTGGCCATGGCTCACAATAGCCAAAATGACAAGACAAGAAGGAAGCTCTTAATTTCTTCTACACTTCAAAGCTCCAAGAATCTTGCATTAAACACAAAAAAGGGGAAAGAAGCCACTCAAACTGCTCTCCTCCCTACCATAAACTCACTCATGAGTCACCCCCCAGCTTGGAGGTCATCCTCACACAAGGGAAGCACACACCACATCACAACCAATCACACTAACACAAAAAACAATGAACTCCCATGGCTTACACATAACAAAACTCACCCACGATGAGTTTAATGGGGTAGGAGAGTGGACATCACTCAACTCAAGAGTGCCACTCCCTAAATTCCCAATACAAATATCTCTCAAGGCCTCAAGCCAACACTTTTAAACATAGTTTCACAAAGCTTTCTTTTGGCTCTCAAGCCATTTCACATATTGCACATACACACATATTGCCCTAAAGGATAAAACTCCACAAAACTAAGGATGTGACCCCATGGAGGTTCACTCCTCCCCCACCCCACACATGTTGAGCATTCTCTCCAAATGGAGAGGCTCTCACAACTCCCATACCCAATTTTTCCCACAACACAAAACAAAAGCAAACAAAATAGAACTCACACAAACATCATACAAGTAAAGAAAATGCATAAGGAAAGGCATTTGCCTTGAATCCTACCTTATAAAGCCCAAATGGAAGATAGTTGAGAATAGCTCCTCTAACTCCTTCTCCAAGTTGAGCCACCAATTTCCTCTCTAACTTTGTCCCCAAAACAATTAAAATTCAAAAATTGAAAAAGATTCAACAACCCCCTCCCTCTCTTCAAGAAGGATTAAAATAGGCTATTCTCATGAGCCTTGAGGAATGGGGAGGTGACACATGTCACCTCCTCACTCCTCCACCCAACTACTAGCAAGACTCTTGGAATGGGGTGGCGACACATGTCATTCACCCATTTCACCAAGTCTTTCTCCCATCCACTTGCTCTCTCTTACATATGTGGGAGAGAAGGGTGGAGCCAAAGAAGGAGTGGGTGCCACATGTGCCCCAATCATCTCCTCCTAAGAAGGCCCACTCAACCCCAAGGTACCCTCACCAATTGTGGGAGAGGCTTGGAGTTGAGTCCTCCACGATTAAGGGGTCTTGAAGACTCCCCCAACCTAGGGAAGAGGAAAAGGAAGAGGTTGAGTGTTTGACCCACTCTTGCTCTCCCTCCCAAACTTCCATTTTCGTCACTTTACTTCAGGGTGAAGTTAAAGTGACCAAATGAGAGTTTACCTAAGGTTATACAAGCTCAAATAGTCCCTAGACCCTAGTGGTACAACTCAGGGTCAATTTTAACCCATTTTGAGCAACATAGGTTGAGTAAAAACACATAAAAGGGGTCTCAAAAATTAAAACTCAAAAATGAAATTCAAATGACATTACAACTTACAACACCAATTAGAAATCAAATAAAAGAAGGGTAGACCTATCCCAACTAACACCATGCAACAATATTACAAAAATTTATCATGCAAACATAGTTGATCTTGGTTCCTCTTGGAACTAGATCAGCTTCACATGGGAAAACAACACAATGTGTGGGATGATCTCTGAGTATCCATGGCTTCGTTAGAAACACCTGCACACTCAAATGAAATGTTAATCCCACATGTATAATAACTGAAGCAAAGAGTGTTGGGAATTAAGGTGTCTCAACCTTGGTAATTCTCTGCATTTGTAATGTTTGTATTTATTATTTAATTACTTATGTTGTAAATATTTGGAAAATCTATATTGTCATATTATGGGATGTGGTACAGTGATGTGTCAATCCTACATGGATTATGACAACTTGTATTTTTGTCCTCACATGAGGAGATAGGTGTCCCACTTAATGGTAGGAATATTTTGCCATGTGTTGGCATCTTCCATGTTGTGTAAGGAATGTTTGACCGAATGGATTCCTATGTCAAATCTATGACATGTAAGAGTCAAAAATAGAAGGTTGTAAGACAGGTGATGACATGTGTCAAGAAGCATCTTAGAATAAGGCATATTTGGGCATCCCAAGGTGGAATATGACATGGTGTAAAACAATATGCTATTTATAACATGTGTATGACAGATTCTCTTATAGCTGTAAGTTGTAACCACTATGATAAATTCTATGATGGTCGTAAGTGTCGTAAGAGCATCTGTCATAGCCCATTTTAGAAATAGGGGACCCCTTTGGGATGGGAGCTATGGAAAAGTGTCAAGCATATTCTTCAATGTTGACCAAGTGTCCTTGGGTTTGGTCGATGAATCCATGTTGGACACCCATTCCAAGAAAGGTCCAATATTGCCTTGTATTTCCTATTTAAACAGGTGCTTGGAGATGGAGTTGGTATCACAGGTTTACAGGTACTGTTATGCTACCGGATTGACTCCAGACATGAGTGTCGAAGACCATTGAAGCTTACATTACAAGTGTATTGTAAACAACATTCAGATTTGTTAATACATTGTGCAGGTTTCTAAGTGTGGGGTTTTTCACCCAATAAGGGTTTTCCCCACCATAAATCTTTATCTCTCTTCTTCTGTCTACTTTATAGTTCTTGTGTTTTGCTATAATATATCATGTTAATGGTTTAACATTGTTGTAATAGATAGGATAATGTTAAATTTGCATAGCCCTCTCCACAATAGATTAGTGTAGGAAGTGATTTCTGCACACCTAGCTTCCTTTCAGTTGGTATTAGAGCTTGATCACCTTTGGTCCTAATTGTTGGGTAGGGGTTTTTTGAGATAATCTTAGATTGAGTGAGAGTCTATACAGAGCATTCTATATCTTATTGCAGCAAGGAGATGGTAGGCACATCAGGAAGGTTTGAAGTAGAGAAGTTCAATGGCTGTAATTTCGAGCTATGGAAGCTCAAAATGGAAGACATGTTAGTTGACCGAGACCTTTGGGATAGTGTGAATGGAACTAAACTAGTTGCAATCACAAGCTAATTAGGATCGCAAGGATTGGAAGGCTAAGGGTCTCATAAGACTTAGTCTTACCGATTCTGTGTTGTTAAATGTCCATGAGGAGACTACTGTAAAACTCCTTTAGAAGAAGTTGGGGGATGTGTATCAAGCCAAATCCCTAGTTATTAAACTTTTTCTGAGAAAGAAGTTGTATTCTCTTTGGACGGAGGATCCATTACTGAGCATATGAATGCCTTTAACATGTTGGTTGCACAATTGACATCTATTGGTGTAAAGATGGAGGAGGAGGATCGGTGTATGACCCTACTTTGTTCTTTGTCAGACTCATGGGATCATCTTGTCATGGCAATTGGAAGCACCACATCCACATTCAAAATGGAAGAAGTGGTTTCTTTGCTATTGTTTGAAGAGATGCAGAAAAAATCTTCTGAGGCAACCAAAGAGACCCTTGTAGTTTGTGGAAGACCCAAGGAGAATGGGAAGAAGGACAAGAAAGATGAGAAGGGTAGATCCAAATCCCGTGGGAGATCCAAATCTCCTAGATAGTCCAAGGCTCTTTGTTGGAACTGTGGCAAGATCGAGCATTTCTAAAAGGAATGCAAAGAGGAGAAGAATAAAAAGAAGAAAGCTCCTGATTCAGATTCTAACAAATCATAGGATGACAGTGATGCTTTCATCGTAGCCCTGGCAACCCATGCATCTGATCATGTGTGGCTAATCGACTCTGATGCATCATTCCACATGACCTCGCATCAAGACTGGTTCACTAAGTATGAGGAGTTCGATGGTGGAAAGGTGTATGTGGGTGACGACTCTCATTTGAAGATCATTGGTCATGGAAGAGTCTCTATCTGATTCCATGATGGTCGAGTGAAGGGGATCTCTGGGGTTTTGCACATCCCAGGCTTAGCACGGAACCTGCTCTCTATAAGTATGTTGAATGATGTAGGTGTGTAGGTTGTCTTTTTGAAAGAAGGATGCAAGATGACTAGGGAGCTATGGTGCTTGCTAAGGGTACTAGGAGAGGTACTATGTTTCAGTTGGAGGCATACATTTCACAATGCAATAGTTCTTTTGACTTAAGGAAGAGGACAATAGTCACTTCATCCCCACCATCTGAATGAGCAGTGAAAAAATCTATTCTTTCTAGTCTTGATGGTTGTAATTGTGCATTGGAAGTTAAACTTCCTACAGAAAAGACAATGTTATGGCATAAGAGATTTGACCACATTGGTGAGAAGGGTCTGCATACCCTAAAAAATAAGAACCTCGTTGAGGGGTTAGATGATTGTAATCTTGAGTTTGACTTTTAGAAACATTGTATTTATGGAAAAAAAACCGTGTTCAATTTTACTCGAGTTATCATAAGTCTTCTAGTGTGTTGGACCTCATTCATTCTGATGTGTTTGGTCCTATTAATGTTCCTTCATTATCAAGAAGCAAATCTGAAGTCTATAGCAAGTTTAAGGAGTTTAAAGGCTTTTTTGAAAATCAGACTGGTAAAAAGATTAAATGTTTGAGAACTGACAATGGTGGTGAGTTCTGTTCTACAAAATTTGATAAGTATTGCAAGGAACTTGGGATTGAAAGGCACAAGACAACTCCATACACCCTGCAGTAAAATGGAGTTGCAAAGAGGATGAACAGGACACTGATGGAGAAGGCTAGGAGTATGCTTAGTGGAGCTGGCCTAGAACAAAAGTTTTGGGCTGAAGTTGTTGCCACTGCTTGATATCTAGTAAATAGATCTCCTACATCAACTCTTGTTGGAAAGACATCCATGGAGGTGTGGTCTGGTAGAAAGCCTTCAATAAGGCATCTTCATATTTTTGGTTGTAAGGCATATGCACATGTGCCTAGGGAGAAGCGGTCAAAGTTGGAGAACAAATCTGTTAAGTGTATCTTCATCGGCTATGGTGTTGGTGTGAAAGGATACAAGCTTTGGGACCCCGTGGCTTAAAAAGTGTTGTATAGCAAAAGTGTCAGCTTCAGAGAGCTTACACCTTCTTCCACTATTTTGCAACCAGAAGAAAGAGAAAAGAAAGAGGATGTTGTTAAGTTTCCTCTCACCCCTGCAAAGACTAAACAGAAAGACAATGTTGGACCTGATGATGAGGAGAGCTCTAGCAGCTCTGAAAGCTTAGATGAAGAAGTTGAACCTCAACCTCAGCTCTTGAGGAGGTCTACATGGATAAGAAAGCAATCTAAAAGGTTTGGTTTTACATTGCTTGATTCTAGTTGTGCTTATGCTTTGCTTACTAATAGTGATGAACCTAGAACTGTATCAGAGGCTTTGGATATGAAGGATGCAGGTTCTTGGAAGGAGGCCATGGAGGAAGAAATGGCTTCTTTGGAAAAGAATCAAACTTGGGACTTGGTGCCTTTACATCCTGGACAGAAACCCGTTGGATGCAAATGGGTGTTCAAGAAGAAAATTGGTGCAGATGGCAGTGTTGAGAAGTATAAGGCCAGATTGGTTGTGAAGGGGTATTCACAAGTGGAGGGTATAGATTATGGTGAGATCTTCTCTCCCATTGCAAAGCTAACATCCATTCGATTCCTGTTGTCTCTCACATCATCTTATGACTTAAAGGTAGAACAGATGGATGTGAAGACAACTTTCCTTCATGGTGACTTGGAGGAAGAAATCTACATGTCACAGCCAAAGTATTACATGGTGAAAGGTAAAGAAAATTTAGTTTGCAAACTTAAAAAATCTTTGTATGGTTTGAAGCAATCCCCTAGGAGATGGTACTTGAAGTTTGATGCCTTTATGTTGTTAATTGGATTTGTGAGATCAAAATCGGATCACTGTGTGTATTATAAATTTGATGGTGATCGTATTCTCATTGTTGCACTGTATGTTGATGATATGCTACTCACTAGGAAGGGTAAGAATATGATTTCAGATTTTAAATCTCAGTTGTCAGCTTAGTTTGAAATGAAAGATTTAGGGGCAACCGGGTACATTCTAGGAATGGAAATCAGAAGAGACAGAACTGATAGAAAACTTTGGTTAAGCCAGAGTAAGTATGTGAAGACCATGTTGGATAGATTCAACATGGCAGATTGTAGACCATTGTGTGTTCCCATTTCTTTAGGGACAAAGTTGTCTATTGAGGATTGTCCAAAATCTCCTAGTGAGGTGGAGGACATGAGTAGAGTACCTTATGCTAGTGTTGTTGGTAGTTTGATGTATTCTATGGTCTGCACAAGACCAAACATTGCCCAAGCAATGGGAGTCCTTAGTCAATTTATGGCTAATCCTGGACGGGTTCATTGGGATGCAGTTAAGCGAGTGTTCAGATATTTGAGGGGTACTTCCAAATATTCCATTTGCTATCATGGTAATGTTACAAGACCTCTGCATTCTGTTGATATTTGTGGATTTGTGGATTCAGATTGGGTAGGTGACATTGATAGCAGGAGATCCACCAGTGCTTATGTTTTTACACTTTTTGGTGGTGCTATTAGTTGGATGAGTAAGTGACAACTTGTTGTTGCTTTGTCCACGACAGAAGCTGAGTATATGGTAGCAACTCATGCTTGTAAGGAAGCCATTTGGCTTAAGAGATTGTGTTTAGATATTGGTGTTGATGTAGGTCAGATCACGATCAGTTGTGATAGTCAGAGTGCAATTTGCCTTGTGAAGAATCTAAATTTCCATGCTAGAACAAAGCACATTGATGTTCAGTTTCACTTCATGCGAGACATGGTTGAGGATGAAAAGGTAAATTTGGAGAAGGTAGATACTTTGAAGAATGTTGCAAATGCATTGACGAAACCAGTGGGCACAGAGAAGTTCAGATGGTGTTCGGAGTCTATCGGCCTCTGGGCCTATAGCAGTTAAATCATGTTTTTCTATTGGCTTTTACAAGGTGTTCGACAAGTGGGAGAATGTTGGGAATTAAGGTGTCTCAACCTTGGTAATTCTCTACATTTGTAATGTTTGTATTTATTATTTAATTGCCTATGTTGTAAATATTTATAAAATCCATATTGTCATATTGTGGGATGTGGCACGGTGATGTGTCAATCCTACATGGATTATGACAACTTATATTTTTGTCCTCACATGAGGAGATAGGTGTCCCACTTAGTGGTAGGAATATTCTGCCATGTGTCAGCATCTTCCATGTTGTGTAAAGAATGTTTGACCGAAACGGTTATGACGGATTCCTATGACGAATCTATGACATGTAAGAGTCAGAAATAGAAGGTTGTAAGACAGGTGATGACATGTGTCATGAAGCATCTTAGAATAAGGCATATTTGGGTGCCCTAAGGTGGAATATGACATGTTAGAGAATATACTATTTATAGCATGTGTATGACATATTCTCTTATAGCTATAAGTTGTAACCGTTATGACAGATTCTATGACGGTCATAAGTGTCGTAAGAGCATCTGTCATAGCCCATTTTGGAAATAGGTGACCCCTTTGGGATGGAAATTGTGGACAAGTTTTAGACACATTCTACAATGTTGATCAAGTGTCCTTGGGCATGGGTTTTGGTCCATGAAGCCATGTTGGATGCCCATTCCAAGAAAGGTCCAATATTGCCTTGTATTTCCTATTTAAACAGGTGCTTGGAGATGGAGTTGGTATCACAAGTTTACATGTACTGTATGCTACTGGATTGACTCTAGAGACAAGTGTTGAAGACTATTGAAGCTTGCATTGCATGTGTATTGTAAACAACTTTCAGATTTGTTAATACATTGTGCAGGTTTCTGAGTGTGGGGTTTTTCACCTGATAAGGGTCTTCCCCACCATAAATCTTTGTCTCTCTTCTTCTGTCTACTTTCTGGTTCTTGTGTTTTGTTGCAATATCTCATGTTAATGGTTTAACATTTCTATAATAGTTAGAATAAAGTTGAATTTGCATAGCCCTCTCCTTAATAGATTAGTGTAGGAAGCGATTTACACACACCTAGCTTCCTTTCAAAGAGAAGCATACACTCACATCATCACATGATCATATAAACATCAACAAATCACATCATAATCAAATTCTAAATTTGTATTTCAAAAATCCATCCCAAGATAGAATCACATAATAAGTTTCTAACTAAAATCACATGAATGATATCCTAATAACTTCATAATATAAATCATATGTCTAACATCATCAATGAATCAATATCAAGGTCTAATCACATTGTAATCATGCTAAACATAATAAATCCACATAAAGCAGAAAGTCTAATAGTCCTAAAATTCAGGATCAACAGTCCCACATGTCTAGTATGTATCACCAAAAGTAAAATAAAGTAGTCAAATATAAGGGAATGAAATGGTAGGCCTCACATCCTCCCCCCTAAGACTGTACTTCCTCCTGGAAGTCATCAAAGAGGTGAGGATAAAGGGCCCTCAATCTCACTGCATCCTCCCATGTCACCGTGACCTCATCGTACATGTCCCACTAGGCCCTAACCTAGTCCAGCTCTCAACCTTGAAGGCCCAGTGTCCGACAAGCCAATATGCGAATTAGCTCCAAAGCCAACTGACCATCCACCTCTACCTGAAGAGCACTCCAATCCAATACATGAGATAAATTAGATATGTAACGCCGTAAAACAAAAATATGAAAAATATCGTGGATACGCGACAGGCTAGGTGGCAAGGCTAGATGATAGGCTATAGGTCCTATCCATTCCAAGACCTCAAAAGGTCCAACAAAATGAGGTGTGAGCTTAGAGCCCTTTCCATAACGGATTGGAGTCTTGTGCAGTCGTACTCTCAAGAACACTCTGCCCCCAACTAAGAAGCTCTGATCTACCCTCTTAGCATCGATATACTTCTTCTATCGATCTTGTGCCTCCTAAAGTCTCTGCCTAATCAAAGTCACCTGCTGCTCCATATCCTGAACCAATTCTGCCCCTATTGCAACCCTGTCCTCAATACGGTCCCAACTCAAAGGTGTCTTGCAAGGTTTACCGTACAAGGCCTGAAAAAGAGGCATACCCAACCTGCTGTGATGCCCATTATTGTAGGCAAACTCAACTAGATATAGATACTCCTCTCATCTACTCTGGTGATCCATGACATACATACGAAGCATATCCTCAAGAACCTGATTAACTCTCTCTGTTTATCCATCAATTTTAGAATAATAAGAGGAATTAAAGTTTAGCTGTGTGCCCAACACCTGCTGCAAGGCTCTCCAAAAGGCTGAAGTGAACACTAAATCCCTATTAGAAATGATACGGCGAGGCACCCCATCTAATCTAACAATCTGATCCAAGAATACTCTCACCACAGATGGTGCATTGTACGTTGTGTGTATAGGTGAGAAATGCGCCACCTTGGTCAACTTGTCAACCATCACCATGATAGCATCATGGTGGCATGATGACATAGGAAGACCAACAATGAAGTCCATAAAAATGGTGTCCTATTTCCACTCAGGTATCTCATGAGGGTATAAAAGACCCACTGGATGTTGATGCTCGGCCTTGACCCTCTAGCACTCAAGGCAATGAGCAACATACTCTGAAATATCTCACCTCATACCTGCCCAATGGTATAACTGTCACAAGTCGGCATGTATCTTCTTCACCCCTGGGTGTGCTTCATAAGGTGCTCTATGAGCCTCTAAAAGAACCACTGCACAAAGATCACCCACATGGGGTACATAGATGTGTTTTTTACATCTAAGCAATCCATCTAACTTAAGGGAATATCCTACAAATTTTCCCTTAATGGCCCTCTGTGTCTAGATCTCCTGCTGCACCTCAAGAAACCACTCATCCTCGGGCAGATGCTTAATGATGCGCTCCCTCAAGTCCACACTCAAGGACAAGGTTAGGATCTCGTGGTGCCTCCAACTCAAAGTGTTAGCGGCCATGTTCTCCTTCCCTTTGATGTAGTGAACATCAAAGTCATACTCACATAGAAACTCCATCCAACGCCGCTAACAGGCGTTCAAATTCAGCTATGTGAATATATACGGCAAACTGTGGTGATCTGAATGAAGCTCAAAATAATGACCCAAAAGAAAGTATCTCCAATGAACAAGAGCATGTACCATTGTTGCGAGCTCTAGATTGTGAGTAGGGTAGTTCAGCTCATGTGTCTTGAGCTTACGTGACTCATATGCAATCGCCCTACCACCCTGCATAAGTACGGCTCCCAAACCCTCAAGTGAAGCATCTGTACAAAGTACAAAATCCTTTGCAGGATTAGGAACCACTAAGATGGGAGCATTGATAAGATGCTCCTTGAGGACCCCAAAGGCCCTCTCGTACTGCTCGGTCCAAGTGAAACTCTTCCCTTTCCACTGAAGGGAAGTAATGGGGTGCACTATCCTGGAGAAGCCCTCTACAAATCTACAGTAGTAATCAGCTAATCCCATGAAACTCCTAACCTCTGTCACACTGGTGGGTGCTGGCCAATCCTTGATAACTCTAATCTTCGATGGATCTATGGAGATGCCATCGCCTGATAGGATGTGCCCCAAGTACTGTACCTCTATCTTGAAGAAGACACACTTCACCAAGTTGCCATAAAGCTGCTGCTCTCTCAAGCACTGCAAAATTTGACATAGGTGCTCCTTATGTTCCTCCTTAGTCTGCGGATAGATCAATATGTCATCAAGAAAAATAATCACAAACCAATCTAAGTAGGTACGGAACACCCCATTCATGAGAATCATGAACACTGCAGGGGCATTCGTCAAACTGAAGAGGACCACAGTGAACTCATAGTGGCCGTATCTAGTCTAAAAAGCGGTCTTATGAATATCCGCCTCTATGATACGCAACTAATGATAACCAGACTTCAGGTCAATCTTAGAGAACACCCTGCTCCCTGCATCTGGTCAAAGAGATCATCAATCCTAGGTAGAGGATAATGGTTCTTCACCGTCACCTTATTCAATTGCCTATAATCCATGCATAACTGAAGTGACCCATCCTTCTTCTTTATGAAGATAACTGGAGCACCCCAAGGTGAAACACTCGGTAAGATGTGCCCCTTCTTGAGCAAATCCTCCAGCTGCAACATAAGCTCTATAAGCTCATGAGTGGTCATCCTGTAGGGTGCACGAGACACTGGCTCATCACCTGGCACTAAATTGATATAAAAATTTACCTCATGACGAGGTGGCATCCCTAGTAACTCTGATGGAAACATGTCAGTAAACTCTCTCAAGATGGGGTGATCATCCAATGATGCCTTAGGCTCATCCTCTAATTTGTCACTAACTATGATAGCGAACATCTGACATCCCTTCCGCATGCAGCACTTAAGTTGCTAAGCGGATATCATACGAACTACCATGGGCTTCTAAATACCCACTATCTCAACTGGTGCACCATGATCATCTAAGTAGCTAATCACCTTTCAGTGACAATCTACCTTGGCTCTATGAGCCGCAAGCCAGTCCATACCCAAAACCACATCATAGGATCCTAATGGCATAACTCTAACATCACAAGATGTAGTGAAGGACCCCAAAGAGATCTCACAATCCTGAACCAAGGCATCTACTGTCATCCTAGCCCCAGAGGCCAACTCAACCTCCCACCTAATGTCCTGCCTAGAAGCCACCAGCTTGCAATGTTCCACTAATGATGTAGATAGAAAAGAATCAGTAGCTCCAGAGTCAAAAAGAATAGAGATGGGGGCATCCCCTATCATATCTGATGTCTCAATCACGGATGCCTGATAGTCAGCCTGGCAGTTATTAACCGCTACAAATATGCGGTGGGACTTGCCCACATCCCCTACAGTTTTCTCTGACCCTCCTGAACGGGGTTATCCCCCTGCTGTAAAGCCCTGTGGGCACTCTCTGGCTAGATGTCCTACTCCACCACACACATAGCATGGACCCCGAGCCTGTATTTGTCCCATCTAAGTCCTACCTAACTGCTATTGTCTAGATCTACCTGTGGAATCTTGTGAACCCCTGTATGACTGTTGAGACCTCGCGGACCCCGCAGGTGGTCTCTGCTACCTCTAGTCTCTACGCGGACCCTGTTGCTGCCATCCTCACTTTTGCCCTCCCTGTGCCCTCTGTTGGGGTCTAGACCTCTGCTAATTCTGCTGCTACTACTTTTGTTGTGGAGCTCTAGGAGGTAACAATGGAGAACTAAATCCTCCTCTCTATGGTGGTAGTGGTGGTCTGCGATAACTCTGCTGGTGCTGCTACTGCCCACGATCCTAAAACTGGGGGCGTGATCCCTACCCTCGTCCCTGTATCTCCTCAGCTATGTATGCCTTCTCGGCAACATCACTCAATGTCTAGGGGTCTGCCATGCATACAAACCCTGCTATGCTATGGTTCAATCCTCTGATAAACTTATGAACTAGGAGTTTCTCATCATGGAGATACTTCGCATATCAAGACAACTTAGTGAATCTACCCTTGTACTAAGCAACAGTAAGCCCTCTCTTCTGAAGGTCTTGAATCTCGTCTATGTGACACTGTCTATAGTGATCTGATAAATACTACGCATTGAAGCACTCAATGAAAGTCTCCCAAGTAAGTGTGTCTAATGATAGATGGCACTTGCACTCTTCAGTGTGCCACCAAGTAGCTACTACATCTCACAATAGGTGGACTGCCACACGTGCCTTCGTGTTGCCCTCATAAGGATGCAATGTGAAGCATCTGTCTAGACTGATGAGCCAAGCCTTAGCTTCGGCTCCCTCTGTAGTCTCAGATAAAGTAGGAGGATTCAACCTCAACATGTCCCTGATGGGGTCTCCTGGGTCTCTGTGCCCTCTAATGGGCTCATCTGCATAATAATCATATGCCCTGTGAATGATCTGCTCCACTTGCACTATCTCCTCATGCCTATCATGACATGGAGGGCTCCTGCTATAGACCTTGTAGGCTGATCCAACCTCTTCTATCATCATATTTTGTATCTCCACAAATGGCTCCACACGTGGTGATTCTTGCAGCTCGACGCAGGGCTCCACACATGGCTCTACTCGTGGCTCCTCTCGCAGATCAACGCGGGGTTCAACATTTGGCTATATGTGCGGTGCATCTACGGCCGAGGGTAGCCTATCTAACATGTTTGTAGTGCCTGAAGTATCTGTGGTCCAATATCTGGTATAGGTAGGACTTGTGGTGCTAGTGGTGCCTAACCCTCAGCCAAAGAATCACTGTGCACCTCGATAGACGCAGCATGGCATGAGCACGCTTGCTAAACTCGTTGGAGAGGCATCCTACAAAACAAGGTAATCACTAATTAATCAAAATTGCGGAATAAATAAGGTGCCCAAATAAGCCCAGTGTTTAAACTTGGCTTTGATACCAAATGTCATGCCCACAATTCCCATATAGTCACAACACGCATCGCACATGTCATGTCCATGTCTGTCATGTGGTCATGACACGAAATACCAAAAAAAATTTCATGCTTCCTAAGAAACCACCTCACACACGTAAGTGTGCTCAGTGGCAATACGCATAAGGCGTAATCAAGTCAAAAGAAGGTGGGGTAATATGCTCCCTTCCGCTTTCCCCTATGTGATGAAGGCCAACTAGGGGGTCGATGTGACACGATTAACATCGCTAATAGGGTTAGGATCAAGGATCAAAACCCTAGGTTAGCCTAAGTGGATGATAGGATTTTGACACAAGTCAAAATCAAAAGCCTAATTCTAGTGCAAGAGAAATATATTTAATTCCAAAACATAATGTCGATAACCAGAAAAAATAATAATTTAATCCTAAGCAAGGTTAAAATTCACTAACCTAGCTAAACCCTAGATTCTAGAAAAATCTGATAGCATAACGCCTCACGAGTGTGATTAGGGTTTATTATAATAAAACTAATTTTGATTGAAAGTTTACTGGGTTGGTTTTAAATTACCTATGTTACACTAGTTAAATTGGTAGAAAAGATAATTAGATTAATTAGAAAACCTAAAACTCATTAATGAAATCTCTACAAAGATGCCTAGAATATTTTTCAACAAAGCTCGATTAATTTTTTCTCCTTCACGTTCTCTATCAATCAAAGCTATCACCGCATCCTTTACATTATTTCTAATTTCTTGGTAGACCAGATCATGGAAGCATGTTATTCTAACTTCATTTAGATATGGTAGGAGGCGCCTTGGAATGAAGCAGCGGTATTAGCGTTCAAATCATAAATTTTAAAAAGGTTGCCCAACAACATTTATGAGGAAAATTTAAACCAAAGGTTAAATTAAAATCAACTAATAACGTTATAAATTCACTCTCCATCTAAGGAAAAATTAAATTAAATGAAACAATTAAATAATTAGTCAATCCCAAAATAATATAGACCAACTAATAAAATAAATAAATCAACAATTAAATTTACTAAGAAAGTAATTTATTATTTCCATAAGATAGGGGTCTTAAGTGTAGTAATATCACCCTCTTTCCTTGTTCCCTCTAGATAAAATTAAAACTGAAGTTATAACAAAATATAAAAGTCACCCAATTAATAGGATGTAAGAAAAACAATTCACATTATTTAATCAAACTATAAAATAAAACCCGCATAAATCTCCCCCCTTTAACCCCTCATTAATTAAAAAATCAAGAGGAAAGAAAAAAAAGAAAGAAAAGCAAGAATAAATCCATACACTAAAATAGAAAAAAACAATTAAAAGAAATAAAACTTCCAAAAACAAAGCCCTAAAAATACTCAACACTATAATATATTTTTACTACTAAATAGACAAAAAAAAACAACCACTAATAAAATAAAATTTCCCCTCTACTTATTTAATTATAAAAACAATTAAAAGTGCATAATACAACAAATGGAGAGGGAAGAATAAATTCTAATTTAAAACTAAAGAGCCCTAAAATCTCTCTTAATAAAATAATATTTCCTTATGAGTTTTCTACCCTAACTTTTTTTGTTTTCTGCATCATTCTTTCTTCTCATTTTCTCATTTTCTCTTCTATATTTTTTTTTCTCTCTATTTTCTTTTGCAGGTTAAATGTGTGGGCAGCCATGAATGGAGTCAAGAAAAGATGCTACAAAGGTATATTCATAAGATATATATTTATCTATTAAAAAATCCTCCTTATTTATTTATTTTTCTTTGTTGCAGGTAGGGAGATAGGGCAGCCATGGACAAAGCTCTCATGGAGGTATATACATTGAGTATATACCCATTTCAAAACCCTCTTTTTTAAAAAAAATGTGTATATATATACACACTGGTATTTTTTTTTCTAGAGAACAAATGTTTTATATGCTGGAGTATTTGCTAGGGGTGTATATATATATATTAAAATTTATAAATGAAAATAGATTACACAGAAGGCCGACGGCCAAATCAATGGCATGGTGGGGAGTACGGTGTTCAAGGGTTTAGCGGTGCTGTTTTAAACCGAGTAGGCTTTGTTTAAAAGAGAGAGGGGATGAGTGGGGAGCGAACTCCCTAATCCCCAAACCTATGCAACACAGAGAAATTTTAAAACTCCAAGATATTCGCTATTTTTTTTTTCACATAGTGTTCACTATATTTTATGAAAAGAATAATTTCTTTCAGTCCACCAATAGTCTTAAAAAATACATTATTATTATTATTATTATTATTATTATTATTATTATTATATATATATATATATATATATATTATACAGTTTGCAACTAGATTTATCAGAGACATAAATATTAAATAAATATTACAATTTGCAACTAGATTTATCAGACCCATAAATATTATATATATATATATATATATATATATATATATATATATATATATATATATATATATATATATATATATATATATATATATATATATACTCACATGAAGCAATTTACTAAAATAAAATGTATTTCTATTTTTTATTTTTATTTTTTAACAACAATCACTTAACTAAAAAAACAGAACACAATATATATATATATATATATATATATTTCCATTACACAAGATGATAAATATGCAATAGTAACTTAAATCTAGTGTGAAAAGAAAAACATAATTGTTTCTCATTAAAAGATATGGAATAAATATTTCTTTTTATTTTGCAATATAACAATAGACATATTTTATTTTTTATTTTTGAAGGAAACAACTACACTATACTTTATACTTTTTTTTTTTTTAAACCTATAAAATGAAGAACCATTTTTTTTTAGAACATATCTAGTCAACAATATAAAAACAAACATTGCATACAATATTTTTTTTTATACATTTCAAGAAAAAACCCATAGAACCAAACAACCACTATATTTCATTTTCAACATCAAATAATATACTTACAAACCTAAAATATATACATGTAGCTTTACATAACAAGAGAGGAACAATCTCCTCTTCTAACTTGAAAATAAACTACACAAGAGCCAAAACTTGGCCATGGCTCACAATAGCCAAAATGACAAGACAAGAAGGAAGGTCTTAATTTCTTCTACACTTCAAAGCTCCAAGAATCCTGTATTAAACACAAAGAAGGGAAAGAAGCCACTCAAACTGCTCTTCTCCCTACTATAGACTCACTCATGAGTCATGCTCGAGCTTAGAGGTCATCCTCACACAAGGGAAGCACACACCACATCACAACCAAGCACACTAACACCAAAAACAATAAACTCCCATGGCTTACACATAACAAAACTCACCCAAGATGAGTTTAATGGGGTAGGGGAGTGGACATCACTCAACTCAAGAGTGCCACTCCATAACTTCCCAATACAAATATCTCTCAAGGCCTCAAGCCAACACTTTTAAACATAGTTTCACAAAGCTTTCTTTTGGCTCTGAAGCCATTTCACATATTGCACATATACACATATTGCCCTCAAGGCTAAAACTCCACAAAACAAAGGATGTGACCCTGAGGAGGTTCACTCCTCCCCCACCCCACACATGTTGAGCATTCTCTCCAAATGGAGAGGCTCTCATAACTCCTATACCCAATTTTTCCCACAACACAAAACAAAAGAAAACAAAATGGAACTCACACAAACATCATACAAGTAAAGAAAATGCATAAGGAAAGGCATTTGCCTTCAATGCTACCTTATAAAGCCCAAATGGAAGATTGTTGAGAAGAGCTCCTCTAACTCCTTCTCCAAGTTGAGCCACCAATTTCATCTCTAACTTTGTCCCCAAAACAATTAAAATTCAAAAATTGGAAAGGATTCAACAACCCCCTCCCTCTCTTCAAGAAGGATTAAAATAGGCTCTTCTCATGAGCCTTGAGGAATGAGGAGGTGACACATGCACCTCCTCACTCCTCCACCCAACTACTAGCAAGACTCTTGGAATGGGGTGGTGAAACATGTCATTCACCTATTTCACCAAGTCTTTCTCCCATCCACTTGCTCTCTCTTACATATGTGGGAGAGAAGGGTGGAGCCAAAGAAGGAGTGGGTGCCACATGTGCCCCAATCATCTCCTCCTAAGAAGGCCCACTCAAGCCCAAAGTTCCCTCACCAATTGTGGGAGAGGCTTGGAGTTGAGTCCTCCACAATTAAGGGGTCTTGAAGACTCCCCCAACCTAGGGAAGAGGAAAATGAAGAGGTTGAGTGTTTGACCCACTCTTCCTCTCCCTCCCAAACTTTCTTTTTCGTCACTTTACTTCAGGGTGAAGTTAAAGTGACCAAATGAGAGTTTACCTAAGGTTATACAAGCTCAAATGGTCCCTAGACCCTAGGGGTACAACCCAGGGTCAATTTTAACTCATTTTGAGCACCATAGGTTGAGTAAAAACACATAAAAGGGGTCTAAAAAATTAAAACTCAAAAATAAAATTCAAATGACATTACAACTTACAACACCAATTAGAAATCAAATAAAAGAAGGATAGACCTATCCCAACTAACACCATGCAGTAACATTACAAAAATTCATCATGCAAACATAGTTGATCTTGGTTCCTCTTGGAACTAGATCGTCTTCACATGGGAAAACAACATAGTGTGTGGGATGATCTCTGAGTATCCATGGCTTCGTTAGAAACAGCTGCGCACTCAAATGAAATGTTAATCCCACATGTATATAATAGCCAAAGCAAAGAGAAGCATACACTCACATCATCACATGATCATATAAAGATCAACGAATCACATCATAATGAAATTCTAAATTTGCATTTCAAAAATCCATCCCAAGATAGAATCACATAATAAGTTTCTAACTAAAATCACATGAATGATATCCTAATAACATCATAATATAAATCATATGTCTAACATCATCAGTGAATCAATATCAAGGTCTAATCACATCATAATCATGCTAAACGTAATAAATGCACATAAAGCATAAAGTCTAATAGCCCTGAAATTTGAGATCAACAGTCCCACAAGTCTAGTATGTATCACCAACAGTAAAATAAAATAGTCAAATATAAATGAATGAAATGGTAGGCCTCACAAATAATAATAATAATAATAAATTTCTCATTTCACACAGAAATAGAGATACACAATTGAGATAATGACATTATGGATTTGCATAAAAACCTATTAATACATATTTGATAGTTAAATCCCTTCCTATCCTCCACTCTTTTTCTTGTTCCTATAATGCTTCCTTTGCCCAAATCTCAAATCTTCTTTCTTGTGCTTTTGTTTTTAGAATGAAGGTTGTGAATTATTTTTTTTTGTGTGTGAGAATGAGAAAGTTGTGTCTTTTTAAATTGCATTCTTTCCTTCTCAGTCTTCTTTCTTTCTATCTTTTTCCAATTTCTAATTTTGTTTTGTTTTTGTCTTTTTCTAATTTTTCAAGTCTTTTCTATTTTTTTTCTATTTGTTTCTATCTTTTTGTTTTCTTTTTCTAAGATTTATTTCTAATTTATCAAATAAAACATATATTTATATTTTTGAGTCTTTTTCTATTTTTCTATTTATTTCTATCTTTTTGTTTTCTTTTTCTAAGATTTATTTCTAATTTATCAAATAGAACACTTATTTCTATTTTTTGAAAACACATATATAATAACTAATTTAATTTTATTACTAAATTTTGCAACACAAATATAAATAATAATTCTAATATCGAAAAGACATAAATTTAATAACTAAAATTAATTTACTAAATAAATTTGCCACATAATTATTTCTAAATAATAATAATTAATAAAATATAATTATTTCCCTCACATACAATTTCAAATAAAAATCAATATATATATATATATATATATATATATAATTATATAATTTTTAAATTACTTTTTATTTCACCAAGAATATTTTTAATATTAATTAATTAAATAACAACTATAAAATATAAAATAATTTTTTCTTCTAGTAAAATAAGAAGGTAATGTATTAATAAAATTAATTTATGCAATGATAATGCATCTATATGACATCTAAGTGTGTGTGTGTGTGTGTGTGTGTGTGTGTGTGTGTGTGTGTGTGTGTGTGTGTAAGAGAGTCCACTCCATCCCAACCCTATTAGGAAGCTAACCACCTCTACCTTAACCACACCCTTGTCTTCTACAACCTGCAACTCATGAAACTCAAATTCTTCTATTAATAGGTTAGTGTCCAAATAGCCGAAGAATTATATTTCATTATTAAAATAAAATAATATTCACTATATTTCATCACTTCAAAATAAAATAATATTCATTTATCTCATCTTTTCAAAATAAAATAATATTTATTTAATTCATACTCAATTATCCATAAATAATTCTAATTACAGTAAGTTCAATAATGCATCAAAGTTTGAGATGTGACACTCACAAACTTACTTTTGTCACCAGTCATGTGATGTGAGCATCCACTATCAATAATCCATTCATCCTTATCTTTCTCAACCTGAACATCCAAAGCACTTTCTTCCATTGCTTTTTCTTCCTTCATACAACTAGCAGAATTAGCAGTCACAAGTTCTTCTTTAATAGCAATAAACAAACATTCATTTGCACTAGTAAGTTAGCATCATCAGATTCATCATTAGTCACACTTTCATCATCAAAATCTCTAACATAGTAGCATTTCTTTGGAGCTCTAGGCCTGTTCTCAAATATTTTTCTATTCCTTTCAATTCTTTCAGGACATCTGGAAGCATAATGACCTACTTTACCACATGAAAAACATTTGAAAGGTAGTTTTCCTTTGAACTTACTGGAACCTCTTTGCAATCTGTCAACAAAGTTAGCTTCAATTTCATCAAAGTCAACAATAGGTTCCACCTTATATTTCTCAGCTCTGGAGATCTTTTCTAAAGTACTTGTTTTGAAAGCAGTTTCAACTTTTGGCACAACATCACCAAACTCTCTCATCTCAAAGGTTGTAATCTTTCCAAGTAATTGATCTCTATCAATAGTTTTCATAGTCATTACTTCTTTAATTGTAGCTACTTTGTGACTGTATGACTTTTGTAGTGATCTAAGAATTTTCATCACAACTTCCTTATCACCAATAGTACCTCCCATACCTTTTATTCCATTGACAAGTTCATTAACCCTTTGCATGAAGGCTATAATGTTTTCATCTTCATTCATCTTTAAACTATCATATTTTACTTTCAGGCCATGTAGCTTGGCTTCTTTCCTTCATATAGTTTATTCAAATTTTCCCAAACCTCATGTGCAGTTTCTAGATCCTTGACTTTTATCGATTTAGTGTCAGACAAAGCACTTAACATAGCATCTCTAGCTATTATTTTTAACTCATATTCTTTGATTTCATCTTCAGTTGACAAACCATTTTGAGACATGGTGTATTTTGAGCATAATTTGTTCCATCAAACTGTGGTGCTTCATTTTTAAAAGACATCCTGGATCTTCCTCAAGTTGTTAGGCTTTCTTCCAAGGAACCTGCTCTAATACCAATTGTTGAAATGCATAGGACAATTGAGAGGGGGGGTGAATCAGTTGTCACAAAAACATAATTTCATATGAATATCAAACCATCGACTACTTAATTGCTGATAATCAACTTTAATCATGAAAGCATGAAACCATAGACTTAATCACAATCACACATCCAACACAGTAGACACTATATTTTTATGTAGAAAACCCTAAAAGGAAAAAACCATGGTGCATGTTAGCACACAGAAATATATGAGTTATAACAATACTAAAAAATAGAGGCTCACTGCCCAAATTTCTCACTGCAAAGAATGGCTCACTGCCAAGAATGACTCACTGCCAAGGGGTGGCTCACTACCAAAATGATGAATTGATTAAGTGGCATCTACTCCATGCCTGGGTTTAGTTCTATTAAAACATAATATAACTTCTCTGCTCTGCTCTTTTACACATTCACACTTATCTATTCATTTTCACACACACTCTTGCTTTTTTGCAATTCATTACAAGTCCTTATACAAGTCATCAACCTTGGAATGTACATCAACGTCGGCAATACATTCATCAACCATTGGAAAAATCTCCAAGGTCGGTATTACAAAAACATACATAGAAATAGGTTTGGACCTAATACAAAAATTTGCTAAGGGAAATATATAAAGATGTATGCTAATCATACCATGCCTTAGCTAGGACTCAAACGCAATTCTTCACACCAAGACATGCTTCCACAATCTTCAAGGCATCTTCACAATTAGCGAAATTGACCAAGTCATCCAAGATTGGTGAGAACATGAGGTCTTCTAAGAACATTCTTCATTCATGATCCATCTTTCTCTTTGCAGACCAATCCAAGGGTAGGTACACGATCAAGAGACATCCATAAGAACATTAAAATCATTAGGAAACAACTGCACAACTTCTAACCACTCTATCAAGAAGATTCTTCAAATTGGAGCACATAAAAAATACAACCAACTACTGTCATAAGGAAAAGATCGCTTGTGGGCCACCAAATCACGAACCATTGAAGTTGAAGGCACTTAACATCATCTTAGACTTAACTCTAGAACCGCAGATAGAAATACTTCAATGCGGAGGAATGCGGTGCATTACACTTTCTCCTTGTCAACACCAAACATACAAGAAAAGTAGTTTTCACTCTGGTGAACATAACTCACTCAAATCTTCATACCGGAGGCTTAAACTTGGAATATAACATATTCAAATAGACTTCTAAATAACTTCCAATCCACAGACAAAGATATTCATCCTACAAGAAATGTGGAGCAATCTTCTAGACTATTCTTCTGTATGCAATACGTTGTTTCCACTATAATTCACTGTTTCTACCAGAGGAGCTAATTTTCTCAATATCCTCAACATCAAGATCACTTACATAAGTAAATACAAAGCATCTCACTTATTACAAGAAAGAAACAAAATAAGAGCACAGTTGACACCAATGACAACATCGATTAGGCACATACTTGCAACAGGAGCATCCCTGGTTCAAGAGCAATCTTGTATTAACCAAAAATATTTGCATTTTAGTTTGTTTCTTTTTATTTTCTAGTTCAGTTCAATTAGTAGTAGTTTCTGTACTTTGGTCCATATTCTACCACAATTTAATTTTAGACCTTGCAGAGCTAGACTTAGCATCTAGACACATTCATGCACATCATATACAAAATTCAGATAATTTGGATTAGGTATTGGAAATATATCGCTATCAAAAGATCAACTGTTTTCTCATAATAGAACATCCTAAAAGTCTTAGACTTGCTGAGCTAAATGACACATCATTCGATGTTATTTGGATTATGGTCAACCTTCCCTAAGATTTACACACCATTCCATTCATTTACAGAGAAGTTCTATATGATTAGGTCTGACCTATCCGTGTACACACGTTATAACTCTTCATTGGAGTTTGTGACCTTCCTTGGTCAATGTAGAGAAATATTGTGTTCTGGAGATGATATATAATCATGTAATAGATTCCTAGTAAAGTAGTTAGCATAATTTACAAGTTCGATAGGTTAAATTTTTTGTGAAGGAGCTTCAAAGCAAGATCCTATGCATACTCTATAATTTTGTAATCTGGCCTGTGAGCCCTAATTGTAAGCCCGTATCTTGCCGACTAGTTTGTATTTAAATTCTATCATATACTGAATGACTGAATCTTCATTTGCTTCATATCTTTGAGTTCTTTCCATTGTGTTTACTCTAGCTACACAGTGTGGATAGTTCACTTTGTGGACCCTCCTAACCGTGACTGTACCAAGTGGTATCAGAGCAAAGTTTTGAATCTTTGGGAGTGAATTGAATGAAGTTGGTGAAGGAATTCCATAAGATCTTTTTGTGAATAGATCACCAAATCCCAGGTAGGTTATTGGTGTTGTCAACTAATCACCGATTGTGAGGCAATTGTCACCTTATGGCCTGATCATTGAATTTGAGGTAGTTACACTTGATTTGAGGAAGAATGCCACCGAGGAGAATCCTTGATATTGATACAATGGCTGGAAGAATGGATGAGATGATGAAAATGATGAAAACAATGCAAGTTTGTTGGGATGTTGTTGAAGAAGACCGAAGAAGAGGACTAACACCTCAACCTAATGTTGAAAGTGACGATGATGAAGAATTTCAATCTGCTGATCAAAATGAAGTAACCCTAGGAGATGAAGAAGAAGAATCAGATCAAGTCAATATATTGTGATCTATTTCAAAAATTGGGAAAAGACCTAGAGTTGATGTACCAAACTATACTGGCAATTTGAATCCTGAGGAGCTGATTGATTAGATAAATAACCTAGAAGAATACTTTGAGTATGAAGAAATTGAAGATCCCGAGAAGGTGAAATTTGCAATGACAAAGCTAAAAGTACATGATGCTATATGGTGGAAAGAAGTTCAGTTGGATAGAAATAAAAGATGAAAAGAAAAGATTACAAAATGGGACAAAATGGTGACAAAAATGAAGAATCAGTTTATACCTGCTGACTATGAGTTGGAATTGTTGAAGAGATTGCAAAATCTATGATAAAAAGAGAAATCTGTGAAGGAGTACACTGAAGAATTTCATAAGATGATCATAAGGATAGGATATAGTGAAGTAAGCAAGGAGAAAGTAACTAGATACATCAATGGATTGAGATTGAACATTCAAAAAGAACTGAGTTTTGTGAGGATGACAACACTTGAAGAAGCATATCAGTTTGCCCTAAAAGTTGAAGAAAAGTTGAACAAGAGGCATGATAAGAGATAGAGAGGTAGAGGAGGTAAATTTTAGAGAGGTAGAACATTTTTCAGAGGAGAGAGATCATATGCGAAGTAAAACAGACAAGATAACACATTTAAGTAGGAAATAGACTGGAGAGATGACAAAACTTTCTACCATAGAGGAAACCCTAGTCCATACCAGAGTGAAGGATACAAAAGAGAAGGAAAAGGACTTGATAGGAGAACATTTAGAGGAACCTATTTTAAATGTGGAGGTGAAGGACATAGAGTATTTGAATGTAATCAAGGGAGTACAAGCAAGAAGACAGAGAACAATGGAAGAGCAGCCGATGTGGAAGAAGAACCTATTGGATCACCTAGTTCTATTAGTAAACTTGAGAAAGGAGAATCACTTGTCATGAGGAAAGCACTATTTCAAGTAGAGACAAATGAAGAACCACCATAGAGGAAAAGTTTATTCAGAACTAGATGCAAATCAGGACCTAGTAAATGTTGTAAAGTTGTAATTGATAGTGGTAGTTCATATAATTTAATTTTAGAGGAGATGGTGACTAAGCTGAAGTTAGAAAGATTGAAACACCCTAAGCCCTATTAGATAGTATGGATTCAAGATGATCATAAGGTACTAGTGAGTGAACAATGTTCGATGAAATTTCATATTGGATCTTACCATGATGAAGTATTGTGTGATATTATGCCTATGGATGTTTGTCATATATTGTTGGGTAGACCATGGCAGTATGATAGGAAATCTATACATGATGGGAGAAAGAATACATATACTATAACATCAAAAGGGAAGAGAATTACTTTGATTCCTTTGGAAGATGATCCTAAGAGTGAAGTATGTGGGAATGCTAGAATCTATTTGGTAGATGAAAGGAAATTTTTGGATGGTTTGAGACATGAGAATATGTATTGGTTTTAGGATAGACAATTGAGAGAGGGGGTGAATCAGTTGTCACCAAAACTTCTATTCTTTAAATTCTTAAATCCTTCTTATATTTCAACAACATAATAATGATTTAATCATGGAAGCATAATGCAATAACTCAAGAGCAAAAACACATTCAACACATATGACACCAAGATTTTAATGTGGAAAACCTAATTAAGGGAAAAGCCACGGGGTGACTAACCCAAGATTGTATTCTATGTTAAAAGAATAAGAACAAAAATGGAACTTTCCAATTAAGGCTCACTGCCCAACCACACTACTCACAAGAGGCCCACTGCCTACAAGAGACACACTGTCTATAGAATAATATAAATATTACATACTTGAACTAGAGAATAACATCTTCATTATGCTTGAGACAGTTCCATTTAAGCTCAACACTTCTGCTCTACTTTTTGCTCCTCTCCTCTCTATCACTTTCTCATCATAACCACAGATGCTTTTTGAAATCACTTAACTCTTATTTATACATGACATCAACTTTGGAATGATCATCAAAGTCAGCACAACATACACTTATTTTATTACAGAGCATTTACAAGAATACAACTTGACTTTTTACAAGAACCTTATGCATATCACCACACTGTCGGCCACACTTATTCGGGACTTCAATCTTCTTTGAGGAACACGCCAGGCTTCACAAAATATCTTCAAGATCATCTGCAACATGTGTAAATCATCTGGTCAACCAAGACTAGGAAGAACACCATCACTGAGAGGTAAACCTTCAATTACGAGCTCTATCTTTAATGCAGACTGCCAACATGAATTGGACACAATCTGAAGACCTCCACAAGCTTGCTTGAATCACCAAGAACATTCGCACCACTTCTGCTTACTACAATCATTTGTATCTTCATCTGGAACCTCAAGAACATAGCTGATCATCACTGTCACACTAGAAGAATCACTTGCAGACCTCTAAACTACGCGCCAATCAAGTTGTCAATTCACATTGGCTTCCCAATCATGCCACCAGATCCACAGAAAAAGATATTGCATTTCTGGATCTCACCAGACTAATTTGAGCCACTCTGTCATCTCTAAATAGCTGCCAGAACTAGTTTTACTCATATGGCTATAACTTCTTCTAATCTTCATGTGGACCTCTCAAATCTTGATTGGAGAATCTTCAAACACATGTCTACAAACACTTTTATGCACATACTCTAATCTTCAACTGACTAGAATCTTTACTTCATAGAACTTCTCTGTCTTTACTGTTCTTCTCTATTTCTGATAGGGCTAATTTTCTTAATATCATTAGTACACAACTCATCCAATCCTTGACATCAATGCAACAAGAGTATGTTGACATCAATGACAACACTGGTTAGGCCCATACTTACAACACAAAAGGGAAGAGAATTACTTTGATACCTTTGGAAGATGATCCTAAGAGTGAAGTATGTGGGAATGCTAGAATCTGTTTGGTAGATGGAAGGAAATTTCTGGATGGTTTGAGACATGAGAATATATGTTATGCTTTGATCCCTAAGAAGCTTGAAAATCTAACGACTGAAGAATCACAACTAGAGGAGATAACTAAGTTGTTGATAGAGTATGAAGACATCATATTAGATAATGTACCCAAAGGATTGCCTCCTTTCATAAGTATTAGTCATCACATGAATCTTATACGTGGAGCTAGTTTGCCTAACAAAGTAGCACATAGAATGACATTGGTAGAAAATGAAGAATTGAATAGATAGATACAAGAATTGTTGAGGAAATGTTTGATCAGAGAAAGTTTGAGTCCTTGTGCAGTACCTGTAGATTTAGCACTAAAGAAAGATGGAGAGTGGAGAATGTGGACAGACTCTAGAGTAATCAACAAGATCACAGTTAAGTATAGATTCCCTTTTCCTAGGATGGATGACATTATGGATTGTTTGAGTGGAGCAAAATATTTTACAAAGATAGATTTGAAGAGTGGATACCATCAGATCAGAATCAGAGAAGGAGATGAATGGAAAACTACTTTTAAGACAAATGAAAGATTGTATGAGTGGTTAGTGATGCCTTTTAGATTGACAAATGCACTGAGTACTTTTATGAGGTTGATGAATGAAGTTTTGAAGAAATTCTTGGGTAAGTTTGTTATTGTATATTTGGATGATATTCTAATTTTTAGTAAGACAAGGGAATAACATTTGTGGCACTTGAGACAAGTATTGCAGAGACTGAGAGAAGAGAAATTGTTGATAAACATTAAGAAGTGTAGTTTCATGAAGGAAGAATTGGTATATTTGCGATTTGTGATTTCTGTGAAAGGATTGAGGATGGACCCTAAGAAGGTAAGAGCAATTGTTGAATGGCCTACACCAGAGAGCATTGGAGAAGTTAGATCATTTCATGGATTAGCTAGTTTTTACTAGAAGTTCATCAAAAAATTCAGTTCAGTATGTAACCCTATGACAAAGACAATAAGAGGTGACAGAAAAGACTTTAAGTGGACATCAGGAGCAAATAAAAGTTTTGAATTGTTGAATCAGAAATTGACAGAGCAACCTATTTTAGCATTACTAGATTTCAATAATGTATTTCAAGTAGATTGTGATGCAAGTGGAAATGCAATAGGGGCAGTGCTAAGTCAAGAAGGTAGACTTGTAGCATATTTTAGTGAGAATTTGAATGATGTAAGGAGAAGATATTCAGTTGATGATCAACAATTCTATGCCATAATTCAAGCCTTGAAGAAGTGGAGACATTATTTGTTGCCTAAGGAGTTGTGTTGTATACAGATCATCAAGCTTTGCAGTATTTGAATAGTCAAGGAAAGTTGAATCAAATACATATGAGATGGGTAGAGTTCATGTAGAGTTACACTTTTGCATTGAGGCATAGGAGTAGAAAATCAAACAAAGTTGTAGATGCCTTGAGTAGGAGAAGGAACTTGCTGACAGAGATGAGAGTTGAAGTCTTAGGATTTGAAGAATTGAAGAACATGTATGAAGAAGATCTTAATTTTGTAAAATATTAGAAAGCATATAAAGAGCCTATTGTGATAGATAGAAGTAAGTGGTTGGACTATTTCATTCAAGAAGACATGTTGTTTAAAGGAAACCCATTATGCATACGTAGGAGTTCAATGAGAGATAATTTGATCAAGGAGCAACACAGTAGTGGATTGACATGACATTTTGGGATTGATAAGATAGTAGCTTTGGTAAGTGAAATTACTTTTGGCCTCAGATAAATAAGGATGTTAGGAAATTTGTGTAGATTTGTAGAGTTTGTCAAATTGCAAAAGAGAGTAGTCAAAATACTAGATTGTACAAATCTTTGATAGTACCAGAGAGACCTTGGGATGACATAAGCATGTATTTCATAATGGGATTACTAAAGACACAAAGAGCACATGATTCTATATTTGTAGTGGTGGACAGATTTTCAAAGATGACACATTTCATACATTGTAAGAAGATGACTGATGCAGTGCATGTGGCTGACCTATTTTTCAAGGAGATTGTGAGATTGCATGGATTACCTAAGAGCATAATTTCAAATAGAGATACAAGATTACTTGGATACTTTTGGAAGACACTTTGGAAGAAGATGAAGACAAATTTAAAGTTCAGTTCAACATTTCATCCATAGACTGATGGAGAGACAGGGGTAGTGAATAGGAGTTTGGGAAACTTGTTGAGATGTTTGGTTGGAGAGAAGACAAGAAATTGGGATTTGATTCTTTCACAAGTAGACTTTGAATATAACAATTCAGCAAACAAGAGTACCAGAAGAACACCATTTGAGATTGTGACAGGATCTAACCCTAGAGGAATAGCATAATTGAGAGAGATCAGTATGGAGGATAAGAGAAGTGTAGAAGTAGAAGAATTTGTAGGACACATGGAGACAGTACATAATCAGGTTAAGAAGCATTTGGAGGTGATGAATAGTAAGTACAAGGAGTATGCAGATGAGAAGAGAAGACAAAGTATTTGCAGTTAGCGATGAAGTGATGGTGTACTTGGGAAAAGAGAGATTTCTAGTTGGAACATATAACATGTTGAAGATGAAGAAGTTTGGACAATGTAGGATACTCAGAAAGTTTGATTCAGGGAATGCATATGAAGTGGAGTTACTGAAGATACTGGGAATATCACCTATTTTCAACATTGCAGACCTATATTAGTATCATGAAGCAGAGTTCAGTGACTGAATGGAAGAAGACTTGAAGCAGTAGTTACCACAACAAGCACCAGAGAAAACTGAAGACATCTTGGATAGTAGAGCTGGACGCAGCACCAGAGGCAGGTGGTATAGAGAATATCTTGTGAAGTGGAAAGGCAAACCAGAAGAAGACTCGTCTTGGATATCTTAGGCTGAGGTGTATCATCCTAGTTTACCTCTAGCCCTATCAAAGTGAGGGACTCACTTTTTCAACAACCCAGGATGTCTGATGTAGGAGCATCCCTAGTTCAAGAGCATTCTTGCATCAACCAAAAACATTTGCATTTTAGTTTGTTTCTTTTCATTTTCCAATTCAGTTTAGTTAGTTCAATTAGTAGAAGTTTCTATATTTTGGTCTGTATTCTGATGTAGTTTCATTTCAGACCTTGCAGAGTTGGACTTAGCAACTAAGCACATTCATGTACATTATATCAAAAATTCATATCATTTGGATTAGGTACCAAAAAGATATCACTATCAGAAGATTGATTGTTTTCTCAGAACAGAGAATCCTGACAGTCTCAGATAATCAGCTGAAGGAGAAGACTTGCAGAGCTAAATGACACATCATTAAATGTTGTTTGGATTGTGGCCAACCTTCCTTGTGATCCACACACCATTTCATTCATTTACAAAGGAGTTCTATATGATTAGGTCTGACCTATCCATGTACACACGTTATAACTCTTCATTATAGTTTGTGACCTTCCTTGGTTGACGTGGAGGAATCTTGTGTTTCAAATATGATATATAATCATGTAATAGATACCTAGGAAAGTAGTTAGCATAATTTACAAGTTTGATAGTTTGAATTCTTTGCGAAGGAGATTCAAAGCCATATCCTGTGCATACTCCGTAATTGTATAATATGGCTTATGAGCCCTAATTGTAAGCCCACATCTTGCTAGCCAGTTTGTATTTGAATTCTATGATACTGAATGACTGAATCTGCATTTGCTTCATATCTTTGAGTTGTTTCTATTGTGTTTACTCTAGCTACACGGTCTGAATAATTCACTTTGTGGACCCTCCTAACCATGACTTTACCAACATTAGTCATGTAATTAGGATCTATAAGTGTACCATGTACCAAAATCTCCATTATACTCATGGCAATGTAAAGAGGCCCTTCATTGTCTACAAATGTTTTATCATGAGGTGTAAATGTGATTTCAGGTTTAGGGCTCCTTCTTTTGAAATAAGGCCTAGGAGGGAACCTAGAATTATTGCTGTGATAAGAAGCCACGTATATATGAATTCAAATGAATGCAAGATCATATTTTAAAATATTTTCAATACTTATGCATGGAACAAGTGCAAAACTATACATGCTTATGACCTAAAAATGCTTAATTTTTTCTTTCATTTTTTTCAATGCAAATGCCTAAAAGTAGTGTTGAGAAGAAATTAATGTAGGGAAACAAATTAAATGCTTATTATCAGTCCACTAATGCAGCAATATCTTTCACAACACACCTATAATGCCAATCTAGTTGAAAATTAGTTAAAATCTAGTGAAATGTAAGGTTTTCAAACCCTAATTGTGAAATTAAGACATGAAACTATGCAAAATGATGTGAAATAGCTCATCTCAGATCTGAAAATGATGCCAAAATACTACAATTCTCAATGCAAGTGCAATTTCAAGTAACGATGAGTGAATATGATAGTTTTTGTTGAAATTGACTATGTGAAAATGCAAATTTTGAAATGTAAATGCAGAAACACACAATAATGCAACACTGCAAACAAAAATCAGATTTGAATGAGTGTTTAAAAGAGTAGTAAAATATGAAACAAGATTTTAACCACAAACCCTAGCTATTGCATAAACTAGGTTATATGAAAAATGCACAATTTCAAGTAATTTTTAACAATTTAAGCATGAAAATGTAATGGAAATTATTGTAAAATGATGTACTACTATAGTTTATATCAGATCTGATGCAAAAATTAGGAATTAAATAAAATTCATGCAAATAATGTCAAAATGCAAGCCTAAAATGCCAATTGTTTTCAAAAAATTTAACTTTTTTTGTAAATTTTCAAATGTAATAAGATGAAAATTAAATGAATGAATGTAAATCTGAAGTACAACACTCAACAAGGTTCAAAATTCAATAAAAACATGGGTTCACCAAAATGTTTAATAGGAAAAGAGGGAAAAGGGTTTTATAGTTAGATCCCCCTTTCACTACAAACATTCAAGGACATCCAACCGAGTTGAATCATAACTTTTACAAGAGGATTCTCCTACAAGTTGGTGTGTCACTTGTAATGCTACGGAAACTTGGAATTTTCTAATTAATTGATTAATTAAAGCCTGATTATGCTAAAAAACCCTAATTATGCAAAATTGTAAATAAACAGACAAATCACGACAAATACTTGTAGACAAAGATGTAATATTCAGAGTAGATACATACCAAACTTTGAGATTCCAGATGTGGAAATGTCAGGGGCTAAAAAGTAGGCACCCAAGCCCAAGGTGCATTTTTCTATTGAGAATCCCATAAGATGTCTGTAACTTGTTTCCACTGTCCTAGAGATTTCTATGTCAGAGATCTAGAGGGCTTTGGTGTAATGCGCCCAAGTCCAGGTCCTAGTTTTTCTCTTAGATACGAGATTGAAATACTTTATTCTAGCCTCTTGCAACTCTAATCCTTCATATATGCCACCTGTAACCTACAATCATGGAGAATAGGGTTGGGGGTTGTGGTGTTTAGGAGCTTGCCTCAGTCAAATCTTGGAAGGACATTTAAGTCTTCCAAACACTATTGTCAGATAAAAGATTGTGTATCCCTGTGGAATAGAGGAAAAAACAAATTGATAAATGATTGAAAACACAAATAGATATCACCTTAGAGATGTAACTCGCATGTAGATGAAAATCCTTCAACACATGAGAAGATGAAGCTAAATCTGCAATCACAAACACAAAAACAATATTCTAGTCTACAACAACGAATATCTTGAATGCTCTAAAATCATAAGTTTACCAAAAGTTCATAATCATCTTCTAGTTTGCAAATGAAACCCTAAACATACTTATATATGCATTCCCACTTTAATTTCCTAATTCAAACTTAAGATGTCGTCAACAGAACCTTTTAACGGTCATATAACCGACATTCAAATTTAGGACCTTCCTAAAATAGGGTAGGACTAGGGCTTGAGCACCCAAGCCCTAGGCCCCTTTTTCAAGGAAGGATTTGGCTCAATAAGGTCCCCTTAGCCCCATTTGACATGGGTTTTTAGGTATTCTTTATTGAGAGTAAAAATGAAAATGTAAGATGCAAAACAAGGGACCCAGGAGCTAAACTTAGGAGGTAAAAGTCCTAGGGGGACATTTTATGACATAACACTTTACAAACTGAATGAGGCCAAACATCCATAACTTGAAAGACCCTGAGTCTTCCTTCCCTACCATTCTACTCAGTAGGGTTATCATGTACTAGAATTCTACGTTGAAGTCAAATCTATAGAGAGTTTGTGGCATCTTGGAGGCTGCCTTTGGCCTGGTGACCGAATCCATCCAAGAAGTGTGCATTATCTTGTAGCATCCCTCAACATTTGAGTTATATTCTCTAGATAGGGCATTCAAGTTGATTTTGAAGACATTTTGACTTCGTAGAAGTTTGAATGTTTCTGCAATCCTTTTTGGTGAGAAATCTGCATAGACTCGCCCCTGGTGTTCCACCCTCCTAGCCACATGATTGTACTTATGTGTGCATTTTTCTACTAATTCCAGAGCATCTGTAGCATATGGGAAACCTATTGCATGATACATTCCATTGGTAATGATATTTTTGAGGGTCAAATCATCCTTGCGGGCCTAAATCCTTTCCTTGAAAACTTCTAAGTCTACTTTCCCACAATGGGTGTTAGCTGTAGTGGCAAACTTGCTCCATATCCTACTGGGAGAGAGACCCATTAGGGTTTTGAACTCATCCTCACATTTTGCCTATCTTTTAATCATTTTGTCTTGTATCATGCAAACACCTGCAATTAGTTCCTGCATTGTAAACTAGGGTATGCAAATCAATATTAGGTTTGAAGAGTAATTTGAAATAATTTATAACAAATGGAAACTAGGAATTTACCTTTAGTAAAAGAGATTAACCTTTAGTAAAGGAGAATTAATGTAACCATCAAAGAAGAGAGATTTTGTTGTATATGTACTTGATAATAAGATATCACCTTGGTTACACTATGGATGTCAGTTTACTGTCATGCTCTCTGTTTACTTAGATGCTTGATTTGAATTAGCTTCTACAAATTCATTCTCAATGGTAGTCCTTTGCAATGATACTTTTTAGACTTCTTAAAATGGTTTTGTGATTTAAGAAATGTGTTGAAATTTTCTTTTAACCCTTGTCAAATTCACTAAATGTAAGAGTGCATTAAATGTTCACTAGAATTTATGAGAAATTACCATTTGAGTGCCTAGAAAGCGATAGCTGGGCAAGAGTTTATAATTTTAAATTTAAATCCCAATAGAAAAAAGCACTTACGGTAAGAGAAATTAATCCTAGGGACTAGATGGACATTTGAATCCTAATATCCTATTGGGAATGTCTAGCACATATGTTCGGTCAAAATTTCCTTTTGGCTTTGACCAAAGTCAGGTGAGAAATCATAGTGGCAACTCCATCGGGTGACGTCATTATCATAGTGGTCAAACTTGGTTGACCACAACAATGAATAACTAGATCTTCATAGTCGATCATAAAGATCAGGACATTTGGGAATGTCCATTGCGAAATGTCCTATTGAAAATGTCTGGTTGAAAATTCAATAGGCTATGGATGTGTGCTCAGCTTATAATATTTTGGATAAGGATATGGACACAGGTATGTCCATATGGACATGGAAATATCGGATGTGAAATGTCTATTCCAATGGAACTCTTTCATGTTAGGGTAAATTTGATAGCTTGCACTGGACATTTAGACGAGACTAGATATTTACTCATTGGATCATGTTAGGTCAAAATCTCAATTTTGGTAGTAATGTTTATGACTCGCTAGGGTATATTTAATGGTTTCAATATGATCTGGACATGGATATGGAAATTTTGGAAGCACCAATGTCCAGTCCTGTTGAACAACAAATGGGTCATACTTAAACTTCACCAATATTAGGTCTATGTGTTTCCTTGAAGGATTTGGAATCCAATATGAATACCAGACCTAACTTGGGTACTTCACCAATGTCCATGTCCAATTGACCAAAAACATTCAGTTGACCAAAATTTTAAATGGGCATAACTTGCTCATTTTGATGAATTTTAACATGATCCCAAAAGACAATCTTGACTAGAATTTTACCCTCTAACCATCAATGACCTTTGTAGGGGACATTTTGTAGTTTGAAATTTGACTCAAATTTGTCTCTAAGGTGGCATGACAATTTAGCATTACCACCCAAGCAGACAATAGACAAACCAACAAAAAACAAGTTGGGTCCTCATTTTGCTAGGGCTAAAATTGGGCATGTTGTGAGACTACACAATAACTTGCAAGGAAAGAAAACCACTAAATTTTAGACAACTTAAGTGAAAAGAACAAATTCATACATAAGATTTCAAACTCTTATTGGGCATGATCATTCTAGTGCGGTTAAATGAAATTGTATTAACCAGTATAACTAGATCTTAAGAAGGAATACAAGTGTGTGTAATTGATCCATTTCCCTTCCTTTAGAAAATTCATAAAAGTAGGAGTAATTTGCATTAAGCTACATAGTTTGGTTTAACCTTTTAAGAAAAACCTAGATAGAGCCTTACTGTCAGTCAAGCATCTATAGCCTCGGCAAGGTTACCTTTGTAATTCTCCCAAATATTTCTCCACTGCTAGCCAGGCGTCTATAGCCCCGGTAGAGAGAATAAATCTCTTTCTTGATTTTCTCTTCATCATTTACTTGTTTTTTTTTATGTATTCTTGTCTACTCATATGCAAGGTTATTCAACACTTGTTGGTAGGTTGAGAATTACAGTGGTAGCAAAGGAAAACCTTTATATTTTTCACTTAATGCAAACACTACTATTTTCAACTAATCCAAGGAATTTTAGGTATGTATATTTGTGTGATTTGTTGGATAATCCATGTTTCTATTGGTGAATATGATTTCATAAAACAAACCATACTAATGATGCATGTAGAAGTCACAACGTATGTAAGAATTTAGGCTTCTTTTCTAAATTATAGAAATTCCATTATTTTTTAAGGTTATAGTTTGCTCCTTATTGCACCCAACCAAAATAAAGACTCAACAACAAATAAAGGGAAACAAAACGACAAGCAAAGAAATTATACAAAATATTTACATATATGCAAATTTTTGTCTTTCTCTCCCAAACCATTCGGCTTGAAAATAATGTTTTAGGAATTGTCCATTGACAAGCAATGGAACGTCCTCACCAGTTAAGGTCTTCAACCTATAAGTATTGTCACCTAAAATCTCTGAGATCTAAAAGGGACCAATCTAGAGTTTATCAAATTTTCCATGATCTTCTTTCTTCTCATGAGCTTTATCCCAGGATAAGACAAGGTCTAATATTTGAAAGGTTTTAATTTTCACTCTTTTGTCAAACCAGCATTTGATTGTAGCTTGATGTTTAGAGAAATGGTCTATGGCTCGATCTCTCTTCTCTTCTAAGTGCAAGACCTATAGTAATCTAACTTTTATTTTGTCCTCTAGACCTAGGTATTCCTGAGAGAACTGTAAGGTGAGAATTTTTAGGTTTATAGGGAGGATGGGATCCACTCCATAAACTAACTGATATGGGGAATTGCCTAGAGCTCACTTTATTATGGTTCTGTCAACCCACAGAGCATATTTCAGTAGGGTATTCCATTCTCTAGGATTCTTTTCCACTACTTTCTTGATAATGTCCAACAGGTTTTTGTTAGTGGATTCAGTAAGGCCATTACCTTGGGGATAATAGTTAGATGAAAAATTCAAAGTAATACCATATTCATATGCCCAATTAGAGAATCTTAATGAAGTGAAAGAAGGGCCATTATCACATAGCAGTGCATATGGAATGCTAAATCTAGTGATGATGTTTTCTTCTAGGAATTTGATCACGACATCTATTGTACACAATTTACTGTGCATAGCTTCGATCCACCTAGTACAACAATCAGTGATAGTCAAGACATACTTGTGTCCAGTTGATGATGGAGGATTGATCATTCTGATGAAGTCCATTCCTCATTGAGTGAATAAGCATATCTCCATTACCAGTTGTAATGGATAGGATGGATACCTTTCTCTATTTGCTACAACGTGACATGTATGACAGTTTTTGATATGTTTGACTGTATCCTTGAATATAGTTGGCTAGTAGTATTTGGCTCTGAGAACTTGATGTGTAGTGCCTAAATAGGACATGTGGGCCATTCCAAACTTGTCATGCAACTCATGCAAGATCTTGTTTACTTCTTGTCATTTAAGGCATCTTAGATATATGCCTTCATGATTCTTCTTAAAGAGGATTCCTACTTTAATCATGTATCCTTGGGTTTTGACCCTTAGGGCTCCTCTTTGGAACACTCTCAAGTGTGATGGACATCTACCTGTAATCAAGAAATGTGTGATACTAGAATACCAGTAATCTTGTTCACTTGAACTAGCTACATATTGTTGGCTTACTAGACTAGGGTCTTTTTTAGTGATCGTCTGCATCAAAGATTGTCCTTTGATTAGCTTCATTGGTGTAGTGTCTAGATCATACTCTTGTAAGATGGTGATCCATATGGCATGGCATTCTTCTAGTTCATTTTGTATCAAGAGAATCTTGACTGCTAAATTAGGTGCAACAATGATCACATGACTTCTTAGGATGTAATGTCAGAATTTCTTGATTGCTCTGATCAAAGCTAGAGTTTGTCGCTCAACATCCAAGTATTTTAACTCAACATCATTGAATGTGCTACTCATAAAAGTAACTAGTTTTTCTTCCTTCATATAATTTCTCTGTGTTAAGACTACAACGCATGTGTGATCATATGCAAATGAATATATGTAAAAAGGCTTGGTGTAACCAAGACTATTCAGGACGGGGGCATTAATGATAGACTTCTTGATGTTTTCGAATGTAGCCTTGGCTTTTGGTGTCTATTCTATCTTAGCATCCTTCTTTAACATCACATTCTTTGATATGACATGACCTATAAATTTGCTTGTGGTGACTCCAAATATGCATTTCTTCAGGTTAAGAGAGATGCCATATTGCTTGCATCTTTGTAATACTTTTATTAAATCCACGATGTGATCTCCTCTAGACTTGGAGAACATGGTCAGGTCATCCATATAGATGATGATGCACTGACCCAATATACCCCTAAAGGTGATGTCCATAGCATGCTAAAACATTGCACCAACATTGATTAGGCCAAACTACATTTTTCTATATGCGAAGATTCTCCACTTAGTGGTGAAAGTGGTTTTCAATCTATCCATTTTATCTACCATGACTTGGTTGTATCCAGAGAATCCATATAGAAAGGACACCATCTAGGCTCCATTGACCATTTGAAGTACTTCATCCAATGAGGGAAGAGGATAATTATCCTTTTTAGATGCCTTGCTCAGATTCTAGAAATCTACACATAACCAGATGTCTCCATTTTTCTTCTTAACTAGCACCAGATTGGACATCCATGTTGAATGTCTGATAGGGAAAATAATACATGATGCCAATAGTTTCTTGACTTCTTCAAAGGCTAGAGGCTCCAATAAAGCATTTACTAGCTTTTACTTTTGCCTGAATGGCTTCACATTTGGCTTTAGTGGAATGGTGTGTGTGATAATAGACATATCATACATTTTTAACTCATCATATGACCAAGCAATCATATGTATGTAGTCCCTCAATGCTCGAGTTAAATTCCTTCTCATTCTGCATTAGTGCAGACTTTTCCAATGATAACTTTTCTAAGTTCTGGACCTTCACTTAAGTTCACAGGGTCATATTTGCCACCTTCAATTTTTGGGATATCTCTCTACTTCACTATTTTGTCTAGATCAAATAATCTTTCCAATTCAGTCATCCCCTTGGGAATTTTATTATCTTGTAGATCAATGATGGATTCTTTATCCCACTCTGGATCTTCATGACACTATTCATCAGTCACCTAGGCTTGAAAAACATCTCAATTGGCATGAAATCTAGAATATGTTGATCATCATCAAAAACTTGGAAGTTAGTGATGTTATCTGGTATCGACGGAATGGACACCAACTCTAATAAAAATCTTTTCAATCCTGACAACATTAGTGGCTCTAAAGTGCTAGTGGTTGGAGCCTATGTGTCAGCCTTGTGATTAAATGTTCTCAACACATGAGTAATATTGAAGGCATCGAAGCCTTCTATTAGGTCCAAGACTCTATGTCTATAGTTGGACAATTGCTTATAATTGTAGGTGTACTATTTTCTTACTTGTTTAACTACGAGCTCATAATCTCTAAACACATGTGTAGCATCCTGACTTTCTTTCTTGATGCTAAGAGCAATCCATGGATCAATGCTTCATATTCTGCAACATTATTAGTGTAGAGGAACTGAAACCTATATGTGGCCAGGAATGACTTCCCTTGTGGACTTACCCAGTCAATTCCAACTCCAGTGCCTTGTTTGGATTTTGATCCATCAAACTTTAGTATCCATGGATGATCATTCTCAAAGTCTTTATTAGGACTTTTCTTCCTTTCACTATTCCTTAGGGAATCTTTCCTTATGGTAACTTCCAACTTATGAAGCTCAGATTGTTCTTTCACCATTTGTTCTAGGATAATACTAGCGTTTGGACGTTTATCATAGATGTCATTAGGCTTAGTGCCTGCATATGATTTTTCTTTCATATCTTCTGTATTACCTAGATCTTTGATCCTTGGGAGAGCAATGTCATTTGGACGTTTGATTCTTAAGAGAATAGCACCATCTGATATTTTGTTACATATCTTTAGTTCATTTCTAGGTGCATCTGGATCTTTGTCTATTTCAGTATGAATTGTATTGCTAACCTCTGGATTTACCTCGACTAGGGTTCTCATTTGCAAGTTTAGCTTCTTTTATGAGTATACACGTTCTTCCTTGTCGACTATGTCCATACATAATGTACAAGTAGTATCAGAATGTGTAGCTTGGTGTAACCTACATCATCCTTCCAATAAAACTCCTTTTAATGGAATTTTATGTTGAATGCATCTCTATATTTATTTAGACAAATTTCTTTCAAAGTCACATAGTTGGCTTTCTTCACCATCATCTAAATAATCATGATCTAACTCTACTAGAATGTTTATTCCTAGTGTAATTTGGCCCGTTCCATCGATTTGATGTGCCCAAGTCCACATCAATACTTCTTCCACTCGAACATCTAGAGACCTAATCCAATATACTCCCTACTCCACTTCTGCATACAACACCTCATTTTTTTGATGATACTCCGTGATCATGTGTTTCATTCTAGGTTCTAGCTCTACGTGGATCTAGTTGTGGATTCATCTCCAGGGTAACAACATATAGGAGAAGTCCATTTCCATATATCCATTCAATGTTTTTGACCAATCTTTGCTCAATAGCATACCATATGTGTCTAGGATGCCTACCACTTGAATATCAATGAAGTGTTGGACTCTGGGATTAGAAGCCAACTGCATATATATATGAGGGTGAAAGTTTTGTGTTATGTCCCACTTTTAGCCAATTAAATAGTTCTGAGCGGATAGTTTCCAGGTAGTAAGTTTATGCCCGGCTTCATTCTGCCCAAAACCATGTGGCGCCTATGAGGTTACATGTTTCCAGGCGTAAACGAATTGAGTGGTACATTTATGCTTGGTAAGATTCTGGGCAAAACCAAATAAAATAAAAATAAAAAAGGTCAAAAATGTCATTTTTGTCTGGATTGGTGTCGAAGTAAAAATTCTACCTGGAGCACACAACAGCCAACAAGCACATAGGCCTACCGACTGCCACCTCCAAGTACACATTATATATTTCTCATGGGCTCCAGGCTTATGATCTATTGAAACATTTTGATGTGTTTACATTCTCTGGTGTATGGCCTCGAAATCTTATTATCACTTGAATTTGAAACCCTAGCCAGAACTCAGTTTTGAACCCTGATCAGAAGTCAAACAATGTGAAGTGGGTATTTGAAACACTTAGAATAAATAAAATTTTGACAGGTCATACAAAATTCTATATAAATTTTGATAGTCCATACAAAATTTCTCCTTTCATTTGATTGAAACACTAAAAATTTTGACTGCATTTTACGGCAAAAATGTCTAAATATAGCCATACAGCCATCACATTTAGGCCCTAATGGAGATGTTGTCATTATACATGTATTATAATATCATATGAAGGGAGAGATTCTAGGACAAACTATCAAAATTCATATAGGATTATGATGATATATATATTTGGTTTTTATGTAATTTCAAACCCTAGCGTGACAGTGAACCTTGCATGTCAATCAATTGTTTAATGACGACTTCAAAGGTGCCCTTAAAATACTATGATAAAATTAAAAAAATATTATATATATATCATCATAATTCTATATAAATTTTGACAGTCCATACAAAATTCAAAATTTATATAGAATTATGATATATATATATAATCATAATTCTATATAAATTTTGATAGTCCATACAAAATTTCTCCTTTCATGTGATTGAAACACTTAAAATTTTGACTGTATTTTACGGCAAAAATGTCTAAATACAACGTATGGATTGTCAAAATTTATATAGAATTATGATATATATATATATATATATATATATATATATATATATATATATATATTTTGACAGTCCATACAAAATTTCTCCTTTCATGTGATTGAAACACTTAAAACTTTGATTGTATTTTATGGAAAAAAATGTCTAAATATAGCGTATGGACTGTTTAATCTAGTCTAGCAGCAATCTAGATTTAAAATGAATAAATTAAATACTTACAAATGTTTTCGAATACAAATGTAGAAAAGACAATGAACATGAATAGAACTTGGATATCTCATACATTACTCAAAATAAAATATACACACATACATAGCCTCTTAGATGAATGAGTTATTGTGATAAGTATCCAAGAGGAGTGTTGCTAACTTGACAACTAGAGGCAATAGTGACACCTAAAGAGCTAGTGGTGGCACATGAGGAGGTAGTGGTGCTAGCCAATTTTCTTCAATCAAGGAAGAAAACATGTTCTTATTAGCTACCTATGAAAACACTTATTTGCATAAGTAAACTTAAATAAAAGAGGTGTAATATAAAATATTGCACCATCATTAGTCAACATTACTCCATGAGACAAATAAGACCACATGACTTAATCCATGGGCCTCTTGTCAAGTTAGCACTCCCTCAAGAATCACAACCACAACTGTCATGAAGATCATATGTGAGCAATGATTCATTCTTAACAAATCAAAGTTTGACCTCTTAAGTTGACTAGTAAAAAAAGGAAACCCCTAAGCTACCACAAATAGAGGAGGGTGGAGAAAAAGAGATTTAGGAGTGGTTGTAAAGCACCCAAGAAAAGTTTAGACTGGATACTAAGGTAGCCACTATATTAGCACAGGACAAATTGGAAGAGGAACAAAACAAAATGAGGTAAAAGACAAGAAGGCTAGAGAAACTATTGCTCAACAAGAGAAAACCATAGAGGCTACCACACAAAAGGAGAAAGAAGATAATGCAATAGCCACATAGAAGGAAGAAATGTACTTCAAAAAAACTATAGCATAAAAAGGCAAGTAGATTATGATGATCACTCAATAAGAGACTTCATGAGAGCTAATTGAGAAGATCCACACCTTCTTGGCCCAACAAAGACAACAATTGCCTATCCTCTTAGTAGCCCCTAGTAACCTTCAACCATTGAATAAGGGATAGCAAGTTGACTTACATAAACCAAATCCCATTCAAAAATAGACCTTGGGGAATGCTCTTCAATATAGTGCTCAACTAGACTAGATGAACCCCTATGTGTAGAATAAAGAGATGATCAATCTCTTAATCAAAATAATTAGTAAATTTAGACCCTAATATGAACTAGATCATATATTAATTGTGGAATTCTATCTCAAGCATTTGACACAAACTTTATTGGCATGCATGAAAATTATGGCCAAGAAATACCAAAAACTTTGACCAAGTGTAGTATGGAAATATAAGGAAACTCTTTTAAAAATGATGTGCTCTAAGATTAAGAGGGAATAAATGTCTATCTAGAGTAGATAAGTAGTTAGAATTAGCACATGACAATACAAAATCCTCAATATTTGTTACAACATGTTCCATGTATATAAGTTAAATCCTAAATGTTATCCATTCAAGAATTAAAAGAGGTCTTCTTTTTTAATTATACGCTAAGAATTATTAGCTTGAATACTTTAATATATATTTTTTTTAAAGTATAATTATATTTGTTTATCGTTACAAGACATACATCAATTATATTTTTTTAGTTTTGTTAATATAAATGTTTAGATTGAATGTATTTAATTTCTTAATTTTCAATGTTTATAGTTTTGTAACTAATTAAATGTGTAGATTGTTTGTGTGTATTTGGTTAGATTAGATTTTAAATACATTTTTAGTTTTGTTAATTTAAATGTAAAAAATGATTGTATTTTCATTTTATAAATTAAATGTATGTTCAATTTTTTTAAAATGTAGATTTGTATACACGCATGTGTACATATTTTTTTCATATAGATCACATGGATGATATGGCATCTCATCATAGTGATGGGACTCATACACATGATAGTGAGCATAATACTGTTGATGCACATATTTCTAGGAGTGACTTATTGGTGCAGGAGCACCCCTCCAACAAGAAGACTAGAGTCTTAATATTTTATGTCTTATGCATTTCTATATTTAATGTAATAAGGTCTGTTTGACCAAACTTGTCATTGGTGTTTGTAATTCAATTTTTGTTGGTAATCCCTAAGACACTTATCAAGCTGTCATGATAAGGTTGTTAGTTTGTTAGTTGGTTATCTCTCCCAGCCACTAGGAATCAAGTCTATATTACTATTGGAAAGTAGTTAAATAGATCAGCTCAGATCGATTGGACATATAGATTAAGATAGATTGAGAATTTTGTAGAAGATAGAAAAGTTCAAAGTTGTGAAATTAGATATTTGTATTAATTTTTTGGAAGCAATAAAAGAAAGATCCTTTTTGTGTTGTTTTTTGGTGTTCGATTTCCTTGTGTAGTCAATTTTCTGGTTTACATCTGAGATGGGTTCTTTAATCCATTCCACTAGTTGATTACTTCGTAATTAGTGGAATGGCGGTATCTATTAGATTAGGTTTTTTGTTTTATTTTTGTTCATTTTTGTGTTCACAGGATCAAGTTTGTAGCATGCTGAGATGAACCCTAGCATCCTCATGTGCTAGGTTGTTAAAGTTAGAAAAAAATCTATATGGTTGTAGAAGGAACAGTTTGGCAAGGTCGCGTGGGTTTTAGCTGTGCAGATCGGCGTTGCAGACAATTGAGAACCCTATGTTTGAACCAATTCCAATGGTTCAACAAGTTTTGGTTCCTCGGTGATAGTAGATAGTCCATTGGGACCAGTAGTTGGTTGAAATCGGGCAGAAAGTCTTTGTTTGAACCTTTAAAGGAAGGTTCAATGGTTCGCCTACATATCGGGTCCATTTGGCTTGATGAATACTTGTGGAAAGGTAAGTAAAGTTTTGAAGAGATTTTTGAATCGGTTAAGTGTTTGGTTAAACCTTTGAACCGGTTCAACGGTTTAAAGGGTTCAACGGTTCAATCATTCGGCGATGGAGATAGTGTGAAGGGCTAAACAATATTGAAACATTCATCGAACTGGTTCAATGGGCTAACGGTTCAAAGGTTCAGTGAGCAGAGATAGGTTCAATGGTTCAACAGTGCAGTTGAGAGTTGTCGACAGTAATTTTAAGCTAAGTAGTTGAATCGATAGTATCAGTTCAATGGTACGGTTGACTCAGAGGTTCAACCAAAGAAAAATACTCATATCAGCGTATCGACAGGAGATATAAATGAGTTGTTGATAGTGACGGTCTTACCAATAGGTGCAAAATCAAAATCCCATTAGCCAGAGGAAGGAGCTCAGCGTGACAGGATTAAAGCTCGCCGATGAAGCAGGTTTTGCTGATGGAACAACATACGAAGGAAATGTATGTTGCAGGTGACTGTTAATCAATCTTCACGACTCCGTTGCCCGCTCTGCATCATAGTGGTATTAGAGCTAAGGATTTGATGTAGAGCATCTAGGACAGCAGAAGCATGTTCATAACTCCACATGTATTCAAATGATGCAAAGCATCTAGGATAGTAGAAGCATGTTCATAACTCCACATGTAATAACCTTCAAGTTCAATGCTTTCTCTAAAGATTCACTCTCCTACCCATGACGGGCTTCAACACAATATCAACTTGTTCTTGACATGCAAACTAAGGGAGGACTCCAGGACACCTATCCCTAGATGCCTAACTCCATCTATCATTCCTTCAACTTCTCTACACAGACCTGCAGGACAACAGTCTTTATTCTGCCTTTCTGAGACAGTCATAACCTTGCTATTTCACTAGTATGACAGTCACCATACTCTTCTCATGGTGGTCTCTAAATGTCAACCTCATGCAACAACCAAATCTATAACTTGCCAAACATCTAACAACTTCCTTGACAAAGCAATAGCATATCAGACGTACCTAGATTGTTGTTGTCCTTCTCTTCTTCCAATACTTGACTCTTGATGGGCCATCTACATGGAAAACTCCATTCTACCCCATTCTCCTACCCCTGCAACCTTCATAAACCTCTAACCTAGCCATTTTACATTCCACTCCACTAATCACAAATGGAAAAGATCAGTGGAGTGAAGAAATATCCATCGAGCTATTCAGGAATACCGTAGTTTAGGTTTTCAAACCTGCTCTCAAATCAAGGAGGAATACAGAGGTCTAGAGGAATGTCAAGAGCCCAAATAGCTTACAAATGCAAGGTGACTCTCCACCCTAACCAACCATCACAAACACCAACTAATACTCAGTGGTACAAGTATGGAATAATGCAGAAAAATAGTGATTTTCTGACAGAAATAGTAACTTTAAAGAGCAGTTTGGGGAAAATGTGAATATCTCTCCTATTATCTACTGTCAAGACTTCCAACCATGCTCAAATCAATGCTATCTCTATACTATATCCATCCGTTACTAACACATGCTATGACAAATCCATATGGGAGTACAGTATAGCAGGAATAGTGAGAAAAAAAACACAGAAAAAAATAGAAAAATAGAAAAATAGTGCCTTTTGCTGTTTCTTTTCAATTCCTCTGAATTGCTCTTCACAATGAATCCTCATTTTTCTTCAAATAAACCTCCTCCGATGCATGGAGTGGTTGGGGGGTCGATGCAAGTACCCAACCATTGAACTTCCATCTTGATTTCTAACTGCTATCTTTGAAACTGTTTTAGAAATTGTCCATTGACTGTTTTATGTTTAGAAGATGCTTTCTAACCTTTTGTTAACCTTGGACAAGGTATTAACAAACTTCTAAACCCATGACATGCCTTTAAAGGCTTACAAACAATAAAATTACCCCCTACACACATTAGGTGGCTACAAACTTAAGGAGACTGCCTTTTTGCCACATGACTATCCTCTTGAAGACTTACAACAAGATAATAGTAGATTCATAGTCATTTGGACATAGTCCATTTATAACATGGCTACATGCCTTATTACAACATTTAGATGGTCTCCAAGACCTTCTTAAACCAAACAAAATAACTTGAACATTAACCAAAACTTAGACATCTAGGTGCTCCTACACCATACTCCCCGACACGATGAAAACTCTTGTCCCAAGAGTTAGGGGATCTGCTCCATCCATTCTTCCATCTTGTTGGGATGTTCCTCTGACTAGGAAACATGAACTCTCCAAGAGTAATCTTCCTCCTTCTCCAACCTACATGGCTCCTGTAAACAGTGTTAGAACCATAAAACTTGTTTTAGTGTCCTTGCCTAGGACCTTGCTGCAAAATTCATTCCCCTCTTCTTCTTCACCCATCTTCACATTCCTCTTGATATGGTTATTCTCCGACACCTACGTCCATTCCACACATGTTTGTCTTATCCATTACATTGTATCTCATATAGTATTCATCCATTACCATAATATATTTATTAATCTAAGCATTTAAATACATAAAACATATTCATAAACTATAATACATTTATCCATACATCTAATCCATATATATCCATCTATACTCAACCATGCATATACATATACAAGTATCCTATATGATTTCATAATCATACACTTATATTTCAACCGTACATCCATCCATATGCATAAACATCTGAACATACACATATAAACCATAACACATGAATTATATCCATTCATGTAAATCATACCCACACATGTAGAAATCCATTCACATATACTCATCATAAGAACAATCAAATAAGCCCATAATCATCCATATATATATCAAATGTTAGGGTACAATCATAGTAGTGTCTCCATCAAAATACATCGTGCCTATAAGGTATACATAAAAATCCATCCATAAAACATTATTGCTAGATGTGATTGGCCCCCTTTGATTCCTTAGTGACAGTGGTTGTACTGGTGGTGGTACCCCAACTGGTGGTCCCATGGCCACAAAATCCCTTGACCTCATTGACCCTAACCATCCTAACCATGATGGATCTACATAATCTAATACCCTCTTGTCTGTCAGCACCATCCACTTATAATGTGTCCTCTAGTAAGTCACCTCCCTCAATGCTTGAGTCAACTCCCTCTACACTCTAGTGATCTCATCAAATGCCCCTGCCATACCTTGAGGCCCCAATAGTAGCCTTGTCACATCCTTCTCTTGTTGTATCCTCCCCAAATCTACCTATGCCCTCTATAGTTGAGCCTCGACCTTGTGTAGCCTAGAATCTATATTCCATCTCTCTCTGTAATCAAATTATCCCACTCTCCCTATAGAGTATCTCTCTCCTCCTATAGTTGATCCCTCTCTACGATCACTATGTCTCAAGCGATGAGAGTTGTAGCTAGTTGGGTATCTAGGTCCCCTATCCTGTCATCTTTGTCTCCTCCCATCTATCTCTACAATGATTTCTCTTCTCTCTCCTCCTCACCCTATGATACAGGAGCATCCTAGGTTGAAAGGCAATCTTGCATCAACCAAAAATATTTTGTTTCTTTTATTTCTTGCATTTCAGTTAGTTCAGTCTCAAAGGATTGGACCATATTTAACCATGATCAATTCCTAGTGTGGCACATGAGTAAGACTCTACAATAGTTCATCTACATCATATCTAAAATTTAGGAGATTTCCAATCATCTATTGGAAGTTATCATTGTTAGAAGCTTCATCAGGATTCATTATTCAAGACATTCAACATTCAACATAACACATGGAGTTGCAGCACCTTCTCATGATGTATAAAACCTGATGGAACATATCACAAAGCATTATAGGACTAGAGGCACCTTCCACCAGAAATACAACATGATCCATCAACATTGGAAACTTCACCATTGAAATTAGGCCAACCTATATGTTTCATTAAGCATTAAACATTGAAATATTCTAACGCCAATGTGGATCATTCTTTGAAACCAGAATTTTTATATACTCATTCACTAGATGTAGTTAGAGGCATCAATTAAGTTTTAGGAGCTAAGAAGTTAGGATAATGGATTGTAGAGTAGCGCTTCAAAGCTATATCTTTTATGTAAAATGTAATAAGCCGAAGGACAGACAGGTGAGCCCATTATAGTCCGCATATTACCGACACATGAAGATTGTAATTGTTTATGTTATTGAATCAATATATTTCCATTTTTGCTCCATTCTTTGTGTTTTCCATTGTGTTTACTCTAAGGTTGCATGGTTGGACAGTCCTATTCTTGGACCCCCCATCTGTGACTCCACCAAGTGGTATTAGAATGAATTTTGTGAATCCCTTGGGAGAGAAGGCATTCCAATAGATCTTGAAATGAATAGATCATAGAGCTGAGGTAGCCTGCAAGTTTTTGTCAACCGAGCACCAATTGTGAGGTAGTTGCAACCTTGTAATTAAATTTATGAAATGAGGTAGTTGTAGTAGATCCAAGGAAAATATGCCACCAAGGAGGATGCCTACTATGGCCAATGTTGTCGGAAGGATGGAAGAAATGATAGAGATGATGAGAACAATTAAAGTTAGATTGGATGTCATAGAAGACGATAGAAAGAGAGGTCTAAACCCTAGACATGAGGATGAACGTGATGATAATGAATTAGGAGTTCTAGCTACTGACCAAAATGAGGAAACCCTAGAAGAAGAAGAATTAGATCAAGAAAAGATGTTGAAAGCTATTTCTAGGATTGGTAAGAGACCTAGAATTGAGACTTCTAACTATGTGAATAATTTGAACCCTAAGGAGTTGATTGATTGGATAAATGATATGGAAGAATACTTTGAGTATGAAGAAATTGAAGATACGAAAAGAGTGAGATTTGCAAAAACTAAGTTGAAAGGACATGTTGCTATTTGGTGGAAAGAAGTTCAATTAGATAAAAATAGGAGAGGAAAATAAAGAATCACAAAGTGGGATAAAATGGTGAAAAAATTGAAGAATCAATTCATACCTACTGCTTATGAATTAGAACTATTGAAGAGATTCCAAAACCTATAACAAAGGGAGAAAATAGTAAAGGATTATACTAAAGAATTTCACAATGATTATTAAGACTGGACATAGTGAAGCAAGCAAGGAGAAAGTGGTGTGGTACATAAATGGACTAAGAATAAACATTCAAGAAGAACTAAGTTTGGTAAGGATTACAACAGCGGAAGAGGCATATCAATTTGCACTGAAATTTGAAGAAAAGTTGAACAAGAGATATGAGAAAAGACAAAGAGGTAGAGGAGGAAAATTAATGAGAGGTAGAACACAATGTGGCAAAGGAAGATCATATGTGGAGACAAATAAGAAGAGTATCCCATACCACAAAGAGGAAAGAGACAACAATTCATATCACCAAGGGAGAGATGATAGAAGTTTCTACCACAACAACAAAAGAACTCATAGTTCTTACCGCAATGAAGGATACCAGAGAGATGAAAGGGGATTTGACAAGACATCATTTAGAGAAACATGTTTCAAGCATGTAGGTGAATGACAATGAGCATTTTAATGTCATCAAGGGAGTACTAAAAATGGCTAGAGAATTGGTGTAGGAGCACCCCTTCAACAAGCCAACTATACATTGGAGGGAGAATACTAAGGTCTTAATATGTTATGTCATATGCATTTTCAATGTAATAAGGTCTGTTTGACCATTACATGTTATTGTAGTTTGCATCTAGGTTTCTGTGCAAGTCTCTAGGACACTTGTTGATCTATAATGACAAGGTTGTTAGTTAGTTAGAGGTTGTTAGTTGGTTGTTATCTCCCAGCCGCTTGAAATTGTCTCCTAGCCGCTAGGAATCAAGTCAGTACTACTCATAGTAAGTAGATAAATAGCCTAGATCAAATCAATTTCATATAGAATAGAGAAGAGAAGAGGGAGATGATATGCAAGACAAAGCTGTAGTTGTGAGATTGAGTTGTGCAACTGTGAAATTAGATATATGTATGCATCTCTGAAAGTAATAAGAAGATCATGTTTGTGTTATCTTTTTGGTTTTCAAATTCACTGTGTAATCAATTTTCTGCTTTGGAATCGAAATGGGTTCTTAGCCCATTCCACCGGTTGGATTACTTCATAATCGGTGGAATAGTTGTATATATTAGTTTGTGTTTTTGTTTTGTACTTTTTGTTTGTTCATTCCATGGTTGCAGGACCATTTGTAGCATGCTTTGATAAACCTTAGCATCCTCATGTGCTAGGTTGGCAAAGTGCAAAAGTCTGTATGCTTGCAGGCAGAATAGTTCTATGAAATCGCAAGGGTTTTAGCAAGGTAGATCGGTGAAATTCTGCCTTGTTCCATCAGATATACAATTTGTGTGTATATCATATTTGTATGTTGGGTATATCTTCTCTGTATATACCACGGCCGCATGTTCGTGTATATCCTGTAGATGTTCATCGTAGTATTGTTAATGTGCAGAGGGTGACCGGTAAGATCGGTAGAGGAACCGGCAATGAAGGGTTAAGTAATGTTCATTTGAACATAAAGTGTTGTTGATAGTTTAAGTTTCCTAGTGGTTGAACCAATTTCAAAGGTTCAAGGGTTCAATTGGTTCAACGAAGATAGAACGAAGTGATCAGCTAGTTGGGGTGAGATTTAATATCAGGTTACGCCGATAGTCTAAGTATCAGGTGAAAGAAGCACATTGAACCAAAAGTTAAACATTCAATGGTTCAATGGTTCATCGGTTCACTTGGTTCAATAAGCTCGCCGGGTTCAATAAGTTCAACTGACTTAAGTGGTTCAAAGGTTCAAGGGTTGGCATGTCAAGAAGATAAAAGGCAAGGTGGCCAATAGAAGGAGTCACATCAATAAGGTGTCAGAGACACATCAGTAAGAGGAAGGACTTCGGCATGAAAGATGTTTGGTTCACTGATGGTATAAGGTTTGGCTGACAAAAATAGTTATAAGGTTCATCGGGATGACCCTAAGCATCGAAGTGAAGCTTGGCAGAGGAGCCAATAGTGTAAAGTGTCTCTAATAGTGGATTTCGGGAAGACACGGAAGGTTTCTCGCTGACAATGGCGTCGAAATGAACAAAGACTTGGAGTGACAATTTTTGAAGACTCCGATGAGCGTTAACTTGCTGATAGAGTATGTTGGAAGGAAAATAGATTTCTCTTGCTGATATAGAGAAACTTTGATCAGTGAGGGGTAGAGTGACTGTAGGGTTTCAAGAGTTTGAACCAAGCACTTGGAGCTCTGCATCACAGTGGTATCAGAGCTAGGTTGTATCCTTTGGGTAGAATAAGAAGACAAGATGTCAGATGGAGAGGGGTCACAAGAGTTCCCAGCAAGGATGACCAATGCTGAGTTGGGTGTCCTAGCAAAGAAGCAAATTGCAGAGAGCAAAGCAGTTAAAGCTCAGAATCAGGCTTTAAAAGATGAGTTACAGATATTGAGGGACAAAGTAGGTTCTGGTAAATAAGAAGACAGGGATGAAGAGGAGATCCCTAGGTAGGAAGAGATAGAGGTTCCTGCAAATCAAAGACCCTTCCTTAATGCCCTCAAATCCATGGAGCGAAGGACCATGGTTATGAAAATAGACCTGCCAGTGTTTGTAGGCAAAATGGATCCTAATTCAGTGATGGAGTGGATAGACTCCTTGAATAATTTGTTTGAAATAGAGGAAATACCAAACCATCAAAGGGTGAAGATGGCCCAATCCAAAATGAAAGGGGCTGCACTAACTTGGTGGAATTTCATCCAAGATGACAGGGTGAAAGAAGGAAATAGCAGAGTTGCTACTTGGAAGAAGATGATGGCTTTAGTGAAGGAAGCCTATGTTCCATTGGATTACAACATCCAACTACATAAGAGGAGGCAAAATTTGAAGCAAAAGGAGTTAGATGTCAGTTCATACACTGAATAGTTCATGAAACTATGTGTCAAGACAAAGGTGAAGGAGAATGGGGAAGAGAGGGTAGCAAGGTATCTCAATGGGTTGAGATTTGCCATCCAAGAAGATTTAAATCTGCATAACCCAGATATAGTCCAAAAGTGCTACCAATTGGCACTCAAGGTGGAAGAGAAATTAAAGAGAAGACAAGAGCAGAATAGTAGAGGAAGAGGAAGACAGCAACAAGGGGGAAGAAGTCCTTTCAGAGGTAGAGGAAATGGATTTGGACACCAAGGTGAATCCAATCAAGAGAACAGCAAAGGAGACAGTAGTCAAACTCAAGGGGGAAGTTACAATCAAAAAGGAAATTTTAGGGGTAGAAGACCACCATTTAGAGGGAATTCTCAGGGTAGAGGACCTCTTAGTTATTACAATTGCAATCAGGAAGGCCATATAGCCAATAGATGTCTAGAAAAAGCAACAAGTTCAATGAGAGAAAGGAGGACAAATCTGATTCAAGAATCTGATTATCAAAGTGTGACAAGCTCAAACACTTATCAAAGTGTGAATGCTCCTGATTGTTATGGGTATCTTGAGAAAGGAGAATCTTTGAAGATTAGGAGAGAAATGACCACCATGAAGGTGCCTGACAGAGAACCTCCACAAAGAAAGTCTCTTTTCAAAACTACTTGCAAGGCAGGAGGAAAGGTATGTACAGTTCTGATTGACTCTGGATCTACTAAAAATTTTGTGTCCATTGAAATGGTAGAAAAGATTAAGCTTAGAAGACTACCACATCCTTGCCCATACAAGATCTCATGGCTCACTCAAGGTCAGCAAACAGTTGTGGAAGAGCAGGCTTGGGTAGAGTTTCAAATTGGACCATACAAGGATAGATTATTGTTTGACATAGCTCAGATGGATGCTTGCCATCTCCTATTTGGAAGACCATGGAAATATGACTTGAGAGGACAACATGATGGAGTTAGAAACACATATTCAATCACCAAGGATGGTAAGGTGATAGAGTTACTACCATTGATGGAGAAGGAGGTAGAATCAAAGGGGAAAGAGGTCAAGGTAATGATGGTAGAAGACAAACAACTTATGAAAGAGATAGTAGAAGAAGGTGCAGTTACATATGCCCTAATTCCATGCCTGAAGGTGAACAAGGAGCAGCAACAAGAATCAAGGGAGAGAAGAGGCAAAGGTTCATAGACCCTGCTGTCCAAGAGCTATTGGACAATTACAAAGGCATCATCTCTGATGGAATGCCAAGGTCCCTACCACCTATGAGGGACATCAGCCATTGCATAGATCTAATCCCAGGATCTACACTTCCAAACAAGGCAGCGTACAAGCTTACACCAGAGCAGAATGTAGAGGTAGTAAGGCAGATTGAGGAATTGTTGGACACAGGCCTAATTGGCAAGAGTTTAAGCCCATGTACAGTGCCAGCTATCCTAGCACAGAAGAAGGAAGGCACTTGGAGACTTTGTACTAATTCAAGGGCTATCAACAAAATAACAATCAGGTATAGGTTCCCAATCCCTAGGATAGAAGATTTGCTTGATTGTTTGGGAGGTGCCAAGTATTTCACAAAAATAGATTTAAAAAGTGACTATCATCAAATTAGGATTAGGCCAAGCGATGAATGGAAGACTACATTTAAGACTAATGAGGGGTTATATGAGTGGAAGGTCATGCCTTTTGGTTTGTCTAACTCCCCTAGTACCTTTATGAGGCTGATGAATGAGGTGTTGAGAGAATTTATAGGCAAATTTGTCATAGTATATCTAGATGACATCCTGATTTTCAATAATACAAGGGAAGAGCATCTCAAGCATATAGACCTAGTTCTCAAAAGGTTACATGAAGAGCAGCTAATGATCAACTTGGAGAAGTGTGTGTTCATGTAGGAGGAGATCATCTACTTGGGTTTTGTTATCTCACATGGCAAACTGAAAATGGATCAAGAGAAGGTAAGTGCCATATTGTCTTGGCCAACTCCTAGAACCATGAATGATGTCAGAAGTTTCCATGGATTAGCAACCTTCTATAGGAAGTTTATAAAAGGGTTTAGTCATGTCTATGCACCCATGCTTGACATCATAAAAGGAGGACAGAAGTGCAGATTCACTTGGACAAAGGAAGAAGATGATTCATTTGAAACATTGAAGAAGGTGGCACAACAACCAGTCCTTGCACTTCCTAATTTCAACAAGATTTTTCAAGTAGAATGCGATGCAAGCCACATGGCAATTAGAGTGGTACTCAGTCAAGAAGGTAGGCCTATTGTGATTTTCAGTGAGAAACTAAATGATGCTAAGAAGAGATACTCATCCTATGATTTGGAGATGTATGCTCTAGTCTAGTCACTCAAAAAGTGGAGGCATTACTTGATGCCAAAAGAATTTGTAGTGTTTATAGATAATCAGGCCCTTAGTTTCATAAATAGTCAAGAGAAGCTAAACCATCAGCACATGAAGTGGGTGGAGACTTTACAAGCTTTCACCTTCACACTTAAGCACAAGAAAGGGGTCAAGAACAAGGTAGCAGATGTTTTGAGCAGGAGGGCTCTAACCATAAATTAGATTCAATTGGAGAGTGTTGGCATTGACTCTTTAAAGACTATGTATGATGTTGATGAAGACTTTGGAAAGATCTATAAAGTATGTACTTCCTTTGAAGACAAATATCATGTTGAGTACTCTAAATTTTTGATACAAGATGGATTACTTTTCAAAGGTGGATAGTTGTGCATTCCACGGTGTTCTATGAGGTTGAATATCATTAGGGAGAAGCATTGTGGGGCCATGGTAGGACATTTTGGTCTAGATAAGACTTTGGATCTTGTAAAGAGATATTACTATTGGCCTAAGTTACAGTCAGATGTGAGGAGATTTGTGGAGGTATGTGTGATATGTCAAAAGGCAAAAGGGAGATCCACTAATGCAGGTTTATATCAGCCACTGCCCATTCCTTCTAGGCCATGGGAGAGCATAAGCATGGATTTTGTGTTGGGTTTACCTAGAACAAGGAAGGGATATGATAATGTTTTTGTTGTAGTAGACAGATTCAGTAAAATGGCACATTTCTTACCATGCAAAACCACTTGTGATGCTTCATATGTTGCAGATCTATTTTTCAAGGAAATAGTGAGGATACATGGATTGCCATTGAGCATAGTGTTAGATAGAGATGTGCAATTTATTGGCCATTTTTGGATGACTCTTTGGAAGAAGCTTGGCACCAACTTATCCTTCTCCTTAGCCTATCATCCTCAAACAGATGGACAGACTAAAGTGGTTAACCATTCATTGGGAAATCTGCTAAGATGTTTGACAAGGCAACATGGAGAGACGTGGGATAACATCCTATCACAAGTAGAATTTTCCTATAATGACACTGTCAATAGGAGTACAGGGAAATCACCTTTCCAAGTGGTCTATGGTATTCATCCATGAGGTATTTTGGAGTTAAGGGATCTACCTGGAGGAGAATCTATTAGTGTACATGGAGAAGCTTTTACATTAGCCATCAAGGAGGTGCATGATCAAGTCAAGAACCAACTTCAACAAACTACATTGAAGTACAAAGCCTATGCTGACAAGAAGAAGAGGGATGTACAATTTTATGTTGGAGATTTGGTGTGGGTTCATCTGAAGAAAGAGAGGCTCCCAAAAGATAAATATACCAAACTCATGCAGAGGAAGATTGGACCATGTCAGATTCTGAAGAAGTGTGGACAAAATGCTTATGAGATCCAACTTACTTCTAATCTTGGATTGTCACCTATTTTCAATCTATGTGATTTAACTCCATACAAGCATAATGTAGATGTAGAACAGGAACCATTGCCGAGTACATCAGCTAATGATATTCCTAAACATGATCCACCACAATTGTAGTAGATTTTAGACTCAAGAGTGGCAAAGAAGACAAGGAACAAAGAGTATATGGAATACTTGGTGGCTTGGCAAGGGAAACCTAATTTAGAGGTAGTTTGGATGACTGAAGAGCAAATCAGAAAACATGGTATAGACCTTCAAACTCTCATCTCAAGTGGACTTGAGATTTCTTCTCTTGGGGAGTATGGTGCAGGAGCACCCCTTTAACAAGCCAACTATACATTGGAGGGAGAAGACTAAGGTCTTAATATGTTATGTCTTATGCATTTTCAATGTAATAAGGTCTGTTTGACTAGTACATGTTATTGTAGTTTGCATCTAGGTTTCTGTGCAAGTCTCTAGGACACTTGTCGATCTGTAATGACAAGGTTGTTAGTTAGTTAGAGGTTGTTAGTTGGTTGTTATCTCCCAGCTGCTTGGAATTGTCTCCCAGCCGCTAGGAATCAAGTCAGTACTACTCATAGTAAGTAGATAAATAGCCTAGATCAGATCAATTTCATATAGAATAGAGAAGAGAAGAGGAAGATCATATGCAAGACAGAGCTGTAGTTGTGAGATTGAGTTGTGCAACTATGAAATTAGATATCTGTATGCATCTCTGAAAGTAATAAGAAGATCTTGTTTGTGTTATCTTTCTAGTTTTTGAATTCACTATGTAATCAATTTTCTGCTTTGGAATCAAAATGGGTTCTTAGCCCATTCCACCAGTTAGATTACTTTGTAATCGGTGGAATGGTTGTATATATTAGTTTGTGTTTTTGTTTTGTACTTTCTATTTGTTCATTCCATGGTTACAGGACTGTTTGTAGCATGCTTTGATAAACCCTAGCATCCTCATGTGCTAGGTTGGCAAAGTGCAAAAGTCTATGTGTTGAGACTTGGACCAGCTAGGACTCGAACCTAGGACCTTCCATTTCACTACTGGAGTGCTCTACAACTGAGCTACTAGCCCCTCTTAGACCAATTCATCATTAGTCTAGGTGTGGCTTATTTCCAACACCAACACCCCCCCTTAAGCCACACCTCTCGTGTGCTTGGGGCTCCTAGCCTGGGCCTAGATCTAATACCATGTTGAGACATGGACCAGCTAGGACTCAAACCTAGGACCTTTCATATGCTGCTGGAGTGCTCTACCACTAATCTACTGGCCCCTCTTGGACCAGTCCATCGTCAGTCCAGGTGTGGCTTATTTCCAACACCAACACCCCCCCTTAAGCCACACCTCTCGTGTTCTTGGGGCTCCTAGCCTGGGCCTAGCTCTGATACCATGTTTCCTGATATGACCCTGGTAGGGTTTGATGGGTTTCACATACAACGATCCAATCAGAGCTTTTTGTTCCTTGGGGATGGTAGTGAGGATGGGAGGATTCTGGCTGGGTCGCTCTATATGTTGTCGCATAAGGATAAGGAAATTATGAATGCTTTGGATGGGGCAGGGTCTCAGCCCTCTGAGGTGGAGATTGAGTAGGAGGTTAGGGCTATGTCGCAGACTAATATGTATAGGCTTGGGATTGATGTTACCTAGGATAAGCTTATTCCGCAGGTGAATTGGAGAAGGCAAGAGAGGGCTGAGATGGTTGGGCTCGAGAAGGTTAAGATCTATGATATGTACCATGTTATGGTGTTTGTTAAGTCTAGGAGGGTTCCTAGAGCTATGACTGATGATGAGCTTATTGCTACCTCTTCTTAAGATATTGATAATGAGAGAGAAGAGTTGGAGGATTATGAGGGGCTGCTTACAAGGGTCTTCCTTCAAGTTGATTGTGATGCCAGTGGAAATGCAATACGAGTAGTGTTAAGTCAATAAGGGAGACCAGTAGCATATTTCAGTGAAAAGTTGAATGATATAATGAAGAGATATTCAATATATGATCAAGAGTTCTATGCCATAATTCAAGCCTTGAAGAAGTGGAGACATTACTTGTTGCCAAAAGAATTTGTGTTGTACACTAACCATCAAGCTTTGTAGTATTTGAATAGTCATGGTAAGTTGAATAAGAGACACATGAGATGGGTAGAATACATGCAAAGTTATACATTTGTGTTGAAACACTATAGTGGAAAGTCAAACAAAGTTTCAGATGCATTAAGCAGAAGAAGGAACTTGTTGATATCAATTAGTTTAGAAGTACTAGATTTTGAAGAACTCAAGCATATGTATGAGGATGATCTTGATTTTGCAGAAGCATGGAAATCATGTAGAGAAACCTTTGTGATAGATAGAAGAAAGTGGTTGGATTATTTCATTCAGGAGGATATGTTGTTTAAAGGGAATCAGTTGTGTATTCCTAGGATCTCAATAAGAGAGAATTTGATCAAGGAGAAACATAGTGGTGGATTAGTAGGACATTTTGGTATCGATAAGACAGTAGCTTTGATGAATGAATATTATTTTTGCCCTTAGATATATAAGGAAGTAAGGAAGTTTGTTCAGAGTTTTAGAATTTGTCAAGTTGCAAAAGGGAGTAGTCAAAATACCAGATTGTACAAACCTTTGACAATACTAGAAAGGCCTTGGGAAGTTATAAGCATGGATTTCATATTAGGGTTACCAAGAACACAGAGGGGACATGATTCTATATTTGTATTAGTGGATAGATTTTCAAAGAGGGCACATTTTGTCCCTTGTAAGGACACAAATGATGGTGTACATGTTGCTAACCTATTTTTCAAGGAGATTGTAAAATTGCATGGATTATGAAAGAGTATAGTTTTGGATAGGGATATAAGGTTCATAGGATATTTTTGGAGGACACTATGGAAGAAGATGAAGACAGACCTAAAGTTTAGATAAACATTTCACCCACAAATAGATGGACAAACAAAAATGGTAAATAGGAGTCTGGGTAACTTGTTGAGATGTTTGGTAGGAGATAAGGAAGGAAATTGGGATAAAATTCTACTTCAAGTAGACTTTGCATATAATAACTTAGTGAACAAAAGTATAGGGAAGACACCATTTAAAGCTGTAACTGGAACACAACCCAGAGGAGTTGCAGAGCTGAGAGACATCTGTATGGATAAAAAAGGAGTGTAGAAGTAGAAGAATTTAAAGGATACATGGAAATAGTACACACTCAAATATAGAAGCATTTGGAAGAGATGAACATCAAGTATAAGGGTCAAGAAGATGAGAAGAGGAGACATAAAGAATCCTCTTTTGGGGATTAAGTCATGGTGTATCTCAGGAAGGAAAGATTTCCATTAGGAACATACAACAAGATGAAGATGAGGAAGTTTGGGCCATGTAAGATTCTCAAGAAGTTTGATTCAAGAAATGCATATGAAGTGGAACTACCAGAAGAACTTGACATATCACCAAGATTCAACCTTGCAGACCTATATCAATATCATGAGGGAGAATCAAGTGATAGTACAACTGAAGTTAGTTTGAAGGACCAAATACCACATCAACAATAGGAATAGATACAATAGATTTTGGATAGCGGAGTTGGGTGCAGCACCAGAGGCAAGCAATTGAAACCTTGTATTGCCAAATTGAGGCAGTTGCACTAGATCCAAGGAAGAGATGCCACTAAGGAGGATGCCTACTATGGCCAATGCTGATAGAAGGATGGAATAAATGATAGAGATGATGAGAAAAATGAAAGTTAGATTGGATGTTGTAGAAGATGGTAGAAGGAGAGGTCTAAACCCTAGACATGAGGATGAAAGTGATGATGATGAATTAGGAGTTCCATCTACTGACCAAAATGAGGAAACCCTAGAAGAAAAAGAATCAAATTAGGTAAAGATGTTGAAAGCTATTTCTAAGATTGGTAAGAGACCTAGAATTGAGATTTCTAACTATGCAGGTAATTTGAACCCTGAGGAGTTGATAGATTGGATAAATGATATGGAAGAATACTTTGAGTATGAAGAAATTGAATATCTGAAAAGAGTAAGATTTGTAAAAACTAAGTTGAAAGGACATGTTATTTGGTGGAAAGAAGTTCAATTAGATAAAAATAGAGAGGAAAACAAAGAATCACAAAGTGGGATAGAATGGTAACAAAATTGAAGAATGAATTCATACCTATTGATTATGAATTAGAACTATCGAAGAGATTGAAAAACCTAAGACAAAAGGAGAAAACAGGAAAGGATTATACTAAATAATTTCACAGAATTATTATTAAGTCTAGACATAGTGAAGCTAGTAAGGAGAAATTGGAAAGGTACATAAATGGACTGAGAATAAACATTCAAGAAGAACTAAGTTTGCTAAGGATGACAATAGTAGAAGAGGCATATCAATTTGCACTAAAAGTTGAAGAGAAGTTGAACAAGAGATATGAGCAAAGATAGGGAGTTAGAGGACGAAAATTCCTAAGAGGTGGAACACAATGCGGTGAAGGAAGATCATATCCAGAAGAAAACAAGGAGAGCACCCCATACTGCAAAGAGGAAAGAGACAACAATTCATATCATTGAGGGAGAGATGACAGAAGTTTCTACCACAACAACAAAGGAAGTCATAGTTCTTACCACAATGAAGGATACCGGAGAGATGAAAGGGGATTTGACAAGAGATCATTCAAAGGAACATGTTTCAAGTGTGGAGGTGAAGGACACTGAGCATTTGAATGTCATCAAGGGAGTACTAAAAAAAGGTCAGAGAATAGTGCAAGGGATGCATATGTGGAGGAAGAACCGGTTGGATCACCAAGTTCAGTAGGGAAACTAGAAAAAGGTGAGTCATTGGTCATGAGGAGAGCTTTGTTGCAAGTTGAAACAACTAAGGATCCACTACAAAGGAAAAGTTTGTTCTGAACAAGATGTAAATCAAGAGGTAAATGTTGCAAGGTTATCATTGACAATGGTAGTATAGACAATTTGGTTTTAGAAGAGATGGTGAGGAAGTTAAATCTGAAGAGATTAGAACATCTAAAGCCCTACAAGATAGCATGGATTCAAGATGAGCACAAGATATTGGTGAGTGAACAATATTTGGTGAAATTTCATATAGGATCTTATAATGATGAGGTATTGTGTGATATTATGCCAATGGATGTATGTCATATATTGTTGGGAAGACCATGACAATATGATAGAAAAGCAATACATGATGTGTTAAAAATGTAGGTGCAAACCACATAATGGAAATCTGATTCAAACCTTATTTATGTCCTCTAAACAATGTAGAATCAATTGAGATTACAACAAAAATAACATACATTAAGAACTAAACACATAACATAGTATGTAACATGGAGAAAACCCTTTCAGGTAAAAAACTCCACCAAGAGGCTCCAAGTTGTATTATCTTCAAATATGAGATTACAATATATGCACTTCCTCTCCTTCTTCAGTCTTTAATCTAGCAACGCCTATTACTCTCAACTCTATTACAAACATAGTACAAATATCCTTATAAAAGGGGTTTGCCTTTTAAGGCAAGAAAACTGACATAATATCAATTGTCAGATCTATGACCTAATGATAAATGGTCCAGATTTACAATGATAAAATATAAATAAAATGTGGTTTTGGGGGTACTGCCCCCAACCCCCCACCGAGGCACGAGGCCCTTGGACCCCCTACCGAGGGGATGATCCCCTCGGACCCCTAGTAGGGGGGAAACCCCCCTATGACCTCCCGTCATGGATGAATTAGCAGCGGGGACCAGATATAAACATGTGGCTGAAACAAGATTGTTGTTGGTGAAACCTTTCATCCATTATGGGTGATTTACAAACAATATTAGGAGTAATTAATTACATAGGATTTACAATGTTGATGGCACCTTAATCCTGACATGATGGAAGGAAGAAAGCCTATATTGTTACATTAAGTGGGAAAAGACATATCTTTATACCAATTGAAGAAGAGAACGAGAGTGAAGTATACGGCAATGCTAGGATCTGTTTAATGGATGGAAGGAAATTTTTGGATGGATTGAGACATGAGAACATGTGTTCTTCATTGATTCTAAAGAAGTGTGGTACCCAAAGTACAGAAAAAACTACCGCAAAAGGAGAAGAACCACCACAGAACAAAGTAGTAGAATTATTGGTAGAATACCAGGATATTGTATCAAAAAATGTGCCAGAAGGATTACCACCAATCCTGAGTATCAGTCATCATATGGATCTTATACCTAGAGCTATTTTTCTAAACATAGCGGCACATAGGATGACACCAGTAGAAAATGCAGAGCTAAATAGACAGATATATGAGCTATTGAGGAGGGGATTGATTAGAGAAAGTTTAAGCCCATGTGTGGTACCAACAATGTTAGCACCAAAGAAAGATAGAGAATGGAGGATGTGTATAGATTCAAGAGTAATCAATAAGATCACAGTCAAGTATATATTTCCATTTCTAAGGATGAATGACATCATAGATTGTTTGACTGGAGCAAAATATTTCACAAAGATAGAACTAAAGAGTGGTTATCATCATATTAGAATTACAGAAGGAGATGAATGGAAGATTACATTTAGGACAAATGAAGGATTATATGAGTGGTTAGTCATGTTCTTTGGATTAACTAGTGCACCAAGTACATTCATGAGATTGATGAATGAGGTTTTGAAGAAATTCTTAGGTAAGTTTGTTATTGTCTATCTAGATGATATCTTCATTTTTAGTAGAACCAAGGAAGAACATTTGCAACATATTAGACAAGTATTTGAGAGGCCTAGAGAAGAGAAATTGTTGATAAACATCAATAAGTGTAGTTTCATGAAGACAAAACTGGTATATTTGGGATTTGTGATTTATGTGGAAGGATTGAAGATGGATCTAGAAAAAGTAAGTGATTATTGAATGGCCAACACCTATGAATATTGGGGAGGTAAGATCTTTTCATGGATTGGCAAGTTTCTATGAGAATTTCATCAAAACATTTAGTACTATATACACACCAATGACAAAGACAATGAGGGGAGATCAGAAGGATTTGAAGTGGACATCAGGAGCACATAGGAGTTTTGAGTTACTGAAGCAAAAAGTGACAGAGCAACTAGTGTTAGCATTGCTAGATTTTGAAAAAGTATTTCATACTAATTGTGAAATTCCAGTGGAAATGCAATAGGAGCAGTGTTAAGTCAAGAAGGGAGACCAGTAGCATATTTTAGTGAAAAGTTGAATGATGCAAGGAAGAGATATTCAGAATATGATCAAAAGTTTTATGCCATAATTCAATCCTTAGAGAAGTGGAGACATTACTTGTTGTTAAAAGAATTTATGTTGTACTTTAACCATCAAGCTTTGTAGTATTTGAATAGTCAGGGTAAATTGAATCTAGGACACATGAGATGGGTAGAATTCATGTAGAGTTATATATTTTTGTTGAAACTGTTGAAGGCACAAGACAACTAAGAGGGGGGGGGGTGAATTAGTTGTATCAAGAATTTTACTCCTTTAAATAAAATCACATTCACATTCACCTACTTTAACTCCTTATTCTATTATGAAGATTAAACATGAATAATAGAATCAAAACATAAACACATCAACACCATACACACATGAACACTAGAAATTTATGTGGAAAACCATAAAAGGGGAAAACCATGGTGAGTGTTAGCTCACAATATAATGTAGTAACAATACCAAATAACAAAGAGGCTCACTGCCTAAAATGCTCACTGCAAAAAGGCTCATTGCTAAAGGGTGGATCACTACCAAGGGTAGCTCACTGCCAAAGAGAGGCTCACTACCATGAACTAATATAGTAGCATCTACTACATGCCTGAGTTCAATTCTATTGAAGCACAATATATCTCTTCTACTTTGCATTTACAACACACACTTTATCTTCACATGTTCATGCACACTCAACATCACTCATGGATTCATTACATATATTAATACTGATCATCAACCTTGGAGCATTCATCAAGGTCAGCAATATAATTTACAACCATTGGAACTATCTCCAAGGTTGGCATACATACATTATTCAAATTAGGTTTGGACCTAAACAAATTTGCAGAGCAAATAAATGAAGGAAGTGTTGATAACTGAGAGGGGGGGTAAATCAGTTATCTTAATTATTTTAGCTTTCTGAACTTTCTTAATAATTAATGCAGCATCAATTCAAATAAGCAAACATAACCATGAAATGGAAATACACATGACACAATATTTTTGACATGGAAACCCTGTTAACGAAGAAAACCATGGGGTGATTAACCCAAGATTGTATTCTCTGTTAGAAGAATAGAAATACAAAATGGCACTTGCCAATTAGGGCTCACTACCCGAGCACACTGCTCACAAGAGACTCACTATCTACAAGTTGTAACAAGAATAATAAGATACTTGAACTGATGTGAAGCATCCACAAATGCTGGAGTTCAGTTCCGGTTAGGCTCAGTATACTGATCTGCTACACTTCATCCTTCCTCTTCCTTTGTTATGCTATCTTTTCACATACCGGACCTTCCATACTACTTTCCCTCTATACTTTTGCTTTTCTTCACACTTATGACAACACAACACACACCTCATCGACATCCATCATGTATATATATCCGCATAAGGGATTTCATACTCTTTCTAGTCGGCATCTGGAAAGGTCAATATTTCCTAAATTTTAGTCTGTCACCTGAATCCTTGCTTACCAAGTGATGCAGATCAAAAAGAAACTTATGCAAGTCATCTAACAAGTTAGCCAAACAAGAATGATACCTTAAGAATCTTTATTACCATCAGCATCTCATCCAGAATAATGTCTGATGCTCTACCGATCAGTTCTTCCTCTGTCTATTCTGCCAAACAGGACCCTAATACTTGAATGCTCATATCTCTTTATTCCTTCATCACCGGAGGCTCAATTCCTAGAATCTATCAGTCAAGGTACTCCTCTTGACTTCCCCAAGTCTGCACTTTCCAAAGATACTTCCTCTAACAGATTTGGATCTGACTGTCGAACCTTTTGCATGTTCTGTTCTTACTTACCAGACCACAACACTCTTCAATCTAACTTCTGGTATAAGCACATCATGTCCTGTGGATGTGTGGGATGAACTTTGTTGCCATCAATGACAACAATCATGAAGCTCCAATGTGTCTCTTGCCAACAATCTCCCCCTTTGGCATTGATGGCAATACTTAGTGAAAAATGACTAAGTGTATACTATACTCCCCCTTGGCTGATGCTCTCTTCTACTGTACATTTTACTGGAGCACCCCCTTGGCTGGATTCCACATTTTTCACTATTTCTCACTCCCCCTTTGACATCAATGGAAAAGGGTAGGGTCCGCACACCAAAATTGCCCAAAAACAAATCAACTATACTTAGCCGCATAAGTATATAAACTGGTTATACTCACATATATTGTAGTATGTCTGCAAAAGTTATCTTCAACTGCACAACCTGTGTCGCCCAACTCTATTTCAGCCTATCCAAAATTGAGATGTGACCACTTGTTGGGTGAATATTTTGTCGTTAACTCGCTAACGGCAAAATGGGTATATCAGCCACAGCTATGATGAGACAAAGTCTCTCCTCTCAGCAAGGGGAGGTTCCCTCTAATTACTTAACTTTTGCAAATCAAACAACTTATCAAATTTATGTACACTAATAACTATGTTTGTGGTGGTTCCATCTCATCTCATTCTCTTTTTTCAGAATAGATGTTTATATTTCAAACTCTTGATATAAGACTTGTAGATTATCACAATATCACAGAAACACAAAGTTTTCTGTCACCTTACTTACTACTTGTAAATGGAGCTATTTGAAGTAGAATGCAGCCCAAAGTCTTCACTCCTCTTCAAGATGATAAAAGTAAATCGAATATAACAACTTGCAGCACAAAGTCTCCAAACTATTGTATTCTCACAAACATGAACCTATAACCCACAACCGATTTGATAACACAAAGTTTACTAGAATCAAATTAAGAGCACTCTTCAATCACTTGTAACAAACTCCACACTTCAATTATTATCAAATAAGATTATGATAGCAAGACGTAAGAACAAAACTATCACAACACAAATAATCCCAAGACAAAGATTGGAATTGAACTTGCTTTCTTGTATTGATAAATATTTGAATATTGATTTTCACAAAAAGCACAAAGTCTTGATTTGCTTCTCAATTCGCCAGAGTTTTCTTGCAATAGACAAAAACATAGATATTTACAAAAGAGGTCCCCTTTATTTATAGGGAAAGACCTTGAGAAAATCTAGGAAATCTACAACTAATTTGACTTATTCAACAAGAGAGTCCTATTTGACTTATGACTTCTCTTGTTTCACATGTAATTACATTTTGGAAAATTACATGTGTAGATGTCCAAAACAAAATTCCATTTACATAATATCTAAGAAAAATAAGCTAAGGCATTAGCTTCCTCAATCCTTTTTCCTTAGGAAGTTCTGATACATGGTTTGAACAACTGACATCTCGCATGCATCTGGTTTTGCTGTGTTTTCAGAGATGGTGCGAGCTCGGAGGATTGAATCTTTCACTGCCTTTATTGCCTTTTCATGCTTTTCTAAATTATCCTTCAGGTTCTCTAGAGTCGAATGTTGATCATACAGGTTGTCCATTGAGAGCACAGAGGGAGCTTCCTCTTCAAATTTCTTCTGTACCATTTCTTCAAAAGAACTTATCATTTCCTATGCCGTGAGGAAGCTATGATCTTCCCTTGTCAAGGTGCAAGGAAGTTCTTCTAGCCGATGTAGGAGTGTGACATCACTATCTTCGCTGGCTTCTTGAGCTTGGCACAGATCTTCAAGTAGACTCTTTTTTATGAAAATATGATGAGCTAGAGTCTCCTTGGTCTTGAGATATGATTCCCTGTTGGTGACGACCCCAATGGTGATCAAATTCTTTATCTTGATCTTCTTCATATCTGTCCACTCTTCTAGACTCTCTTCTTGATCTTGCAACTCTTGTGAAAGTAGATCCACCAGATTATCTAGCTCAGCTTTAGCTTTGTCCATTTTCTCCTTTCTTTCCACAACGGTTTTCAACAGAACTTGTCCTTGTGCCAACAACCGCTCCACCACATCCCCCACAATCTTGCCTCTAGCTTGGGCTTTTTCAACCTTCTGTATCAGGGGATCTTCCACTGTCACTGCCATTGGTTCTACTATCTCTGATGACCTTACTATTTTCTGAAGGACAGCGGCCAGTTGTTCTGCTTTTGCTTTGTATTGCTCTTTTTCCCTTTTGGCTTCATCATACGTTTCAAGTAGAGTAGTGGCAGTGGTCTGGAAATCTGCTTTGACACCCTCATGAGTCACTTTACCAAGTTCAACCCTTGAAATGACATAACTGCTCATGTCAAAAGTATCAATTGTGGCATCTTCAGGAGGTTTGGCAATTTCGGCGTATCTGATTCCCTTTTCCGTGACTAGCCTAGAAACAGTCTTAGGCTTCTTCTTTTGGTTCTTAGCTTTTACGGGCAATAGCTTTTCAATGTCAATCTCATCAGGTGAGATGGCTTGTTTCTTCCTCTTTGGAGTATAGGCAGATAACCATGGAGGAAGTATAGATGCATCGACAGCTGGAGGGGGATCCACTACTTGCTTGGTTGGCTCCGTGCTTATACCCGTGATGGTGACAATTGGACTTGTGTTGGTAAACACAACACCTGTATCAATAACCTTTTGTGAAGCATCAAGAAGGTTCTCCAGAACAGTCTGTTCCCTGATATCAAAAGAAGGGGAAGATAAGCTTGGAATGGAACCAGAAGAATCAAAAACGGTTCCAAGACTAGCCCTCATGGATTGAGGAGTATTGTTAGAAGAAACAACAAAAATGGGAGAAAGAGAAACATTTGAAATTACTGGCAAACCATCAGAAAATGGAACATGAGGAGGAGGTGTAAGAACTTGTGTATCAGAAGGAAGGTCTTTCACAGGAGTCTGCGGGGAACCATCAAGTCGCTCTACCTCTGTATCTTCATCTTCACCTTGTTCAGCTTCATCAGATACCTTAGTTTTAGACCTTTGAACATTTTGTTCTTCAGTCTCAACATCCTCAATTTCCATATGGTCATCATTGTTGTCTTCAACATTTGACTTAGTGGCATCAGAAGCCTCTGTGGTTTCCTTCTTCTTTCCTCCCTTGGATACAAATTTGATCTTTGGTTTGTGTACCTTGGAGGAAGAAGGGGTATCACTCTTGTTCTTGGTTCAGTTCTCAACCTTCTTACCTGTTTGCTCCTGTGTCCCCTCTTCGAACCCTGTAAGGAACTCTTTCAACTTGATCCCTTTACTTTCCAACCACAAATTGGTGTTTGCCAATATAGGTTGGAATCCTTTACTGATGGATGTCTCCTCCTTGACTGACCATTTCACCTCTGGGAGAGGTGAAGCTTCAACATTCTTTGCCTCATATTCATGATCTAGGACATCTCCATCATCCTCCATTCCATCTGGAATATCAGCTAGTCCCAGTTCTTCAATTTAGCTCAGATGAAGCCTACAGAAATCTAGTTTTCTGATCTCATTTTGGGTCCTGAGATCTACCCATATGTCTTCGACCATTGGCTCATGAAAATTTGACTTCCTCTTGATTTTATCTTGAACCCTTCTGAAGTCGAAATGATTTCTCTTCTTGTAGGTCTTCATGGTGACTAACTGCAACTTGGAGTCAATTATTTTAGCTTTGTTGGTAGACTGAACTGAATACCTCCCAATTTCAATGGGAAACTTTATTCCTGACTTCTTAAGCTCCATCTGTTTGTTATGAACCACAATCAGTTGTCTGCAAAGCTCCATAAGAACAATGCAATCACTGGGATACCGTGGCAGCATGTAAGGGTAACCAGGATAGTATCCTACTCGAAGATACGTGAAGGTGGGGAATTGTAGGAACAAACAACCAAAAGAATTTACAATCTGCCATGCTTCATCAGAAACTCTTCTCTAAACTAGTTCACCATTCCACAAGCACATGAAAACTGAGAAGAAAGCATCATTGACTCTTCTAAAATGATGAATCGACCCATTCAGAGTGATTTGGGGGTAGTATTCATATACTGGGACCAATCTCCTGTCCCCTACTTGGGTCAAACCTGGAAAGTTCCTCATACTTGCAGCAGCGTAGACAAGGTAAGAGGTCATGTAAAATTTGAAGGTAGTATTGACCCTTACCAATTGCTCGTGCAAAGCATTACTGATCTGTTCACCCTAGAATATCTTCTGGTTACCCCGAAGAATTACCTTGATGTAAGTGTTATTCCAGTCTTGGAATTTAGAAGCAGAAGGGAGTCCTCTGATGCGACTCAAGAGTGTAATCAAGTCACACACTTCCTCCACAAAATCACTCCTGTGAAGATCCTTTGGCCACCTGGTCAAAGTTGCCCTAGGAATTTTCAACCATTTGCTATTTATGTGTCTTCTAGCAGCTTCCAAATCATTGTCGTAGTCTTGTTGACCCTGAGCAAAATCAATCTGCCCGACATTTTCAATTGGTGGACACATGAAGATTTTGTCCATGAACTCAGCGTCCAATCTCATGATAACATTTCCTTGTGAGTCTGTCACGGCTCTAGTGTCCCTATTGTAGTGGTTGGCCACTTGTAGAACAAATTCAGGATTATGTGCACTGACAGGAAATGATGCAACCAAATGAATATTGCTATCAATGATTTTCTACATATGCCAGGAGGGATTTGCTTGTTTAGTTCTATCTACGAATTCAGCCATATCTACGTGTCCAATTTCAGTGTCTCTGATTTCATCAACATTTGACTGAACTACTGTTACCGAAAAGACACCCTGGTACTTGTACTTCATGGCTCTGGACTTTGAAGGAGATGATTCTGACATGAGCCCTGGAGAAAACTGTGAATTCGAACACCACCACGAACGCTGACTGAGAACTGCAAAAGGCCATGATCTCGCAGTTAGGGGAAAATTGGATAAACTGGGCCAACTACGTTTTGACGATCATGGATGGGAAAGCATGCGTTAAAAGGGCTTGAGTGTGCAAATCGAGGTGAGGGTGAAAGCGGGCTTTTGGCTTTGAAAAGTGAATTTTCCAGTGTTAGGGAAAAATCAGGGAAATGTGCTTGGGCGGGTGTATTGACCGCTCTCGCAAGTTGGAAGGACTTCTAGGTGTAAAAGCGGTGAAAAAGGCCGCTCTTACATGCACTTTGGAAGACTTGATTTGTCATGGTCGAGCGGTCGGAATGACCGCTTTTACATGTGTAAAAACTCTGAATGTTCAGGCGGGGAATTTGGCTGCTCTTGCGAGTTGGAAGCGATTTTGGGTTTCGGTGTAAGGACGGATGAAAACACCGCTCATGCATTTGGGAGATTCATCGATAATCATGTTCGAGCGGTCGGAATGACCGCTACTATAGGTTAATGGGAAATGTTTAACTGATGTTCGAGCGGCATGAATCACCGCTCATGCAAGTGGGAGTGATTGAGTTTTGGTGTCGAGGCCAAAAAACCCGCCGTCTTTGCACACAACGGGAGTTGGTAGTTTTGGTGTAAGGGTTTAATGGTGAATGTGGCCGTTGTTGCATACAATGGGAAGGTTGGTAAAATGATGAAGGTCTGACTGTCGAAAGACACAAAGTCTTCAAAACAAAAACAAAAACCCTAATCCGAAATACGAATCACAAACAACAGAAAAACCTAACAAAACTTCATAAACTAACAATACTAGCAGTTAATGAGTAACAATGGGAAAGAGAAATGAAAGAAACTTACCCGTAACAACTTGAAACCCTAGGCTCAAACTGCAATGCGAGATCCATCACGGCTCTAAAGTATACGATCGAGTGGTCGGAGAGAACGTTGGCGGGTCAATTAGGGTTTAGTATAAGAAATGACAACAATGGGAGTGAAAAACACATCTAAAAGGTTTGAGATTGGAGTTTAAATGCCTAGTACGAGTGGCCATTAATGGCACTTGACATCCAAATCCTGAAGATCTCGTGTGAGCGGCGATTTCGGCTGCTACGACACCACAATAGATAAATATGTAAAGTCGACGAAAAATGCCGCTCAAACATATATGACAGAAAACACATGCGATGGCGGCAAATTTAGCCGCCCAAGCGCATTAAACTTAAAACCGATGCAATAGCGGCAAAAAAGGCCACTTCTACATCAAACAAAAACAAGTCTAAAAATAATATGTAGGAGTGGCATTTTTTGCCACTCTTGCATTTTAAGAGTTGAAAATTTACTAACTCCAAAATAACATTTTACTAGTTTACGACTTTAAAATATCCTCGTGAAAACTGAGAAATCAATTCAAGGGAATGTCGCAGACAAGTTTGGAATGTCAAATGACCTCGCACAAGACTAAGAAAATCTTTCCTCGATTTACGATCTTAGAGTGTAGGTTCACGAAACGGACAAGTTTTGTGGGGTTGTCTACAAAAATGAGCGTAGCTAATTTTGAGCACAATAGCCGGCTCTAACTGGGGAACTTCCTTCAATCGAACTTTGAAACGATTGAGGGGAGTAGAATCTAGTCTCTAAGTGCCTTCATCCATGCCATTGGGCTATAGAGTCAAGCTAAAAAGAAAAAGACACAAAAGACTAAACGAAAACGCGAATAAAAACACAAAACTATACAAATGTACAATTTAACTTATCTAAAACTTCATGGATTGAAGTGCTTCAGATGTTGTCCACTATGAGGTAACAAGAATTGTGTCCCATCCTGATACTCTAGCAAGAAACTGTTTTCACCACAGAACTGATGAATGGTGAATGGACCTCTCCACAAGGAATCAAATTTCCCATGCATCCCTTTTGGTTCCCTCCTCTTGTCCCATAACAAGACTTGATCTCCAACCTGAAACTCACAAGCCTTTGTCTTCTTGTCGAAGATTTTCTTTACTTGATTTTGGTGCTCAGCAATACGGTCCACCACAACAGTGCACTGCTCCTCAAGTTCAGTCAAATACATGATCCTTTTATCAATAGAACTATCAAAAGTTCTATCTTCCAATGCTTTCACCAACTTCAATGCTGGCAATTCCAAGGTAATCGGTATCTCTGCATTCAGACCATATAGAAGCTAAAATGGCAACATGCCTATCGCCCTTTTGGGTGTAATTCTATCTGCCCATAAAGCATCGAACAATGCCTTATGCCAAGTTCTCTGATTCTCATCTACTAGTTTCCTGATGATAGTGACCAGATTTTTATTGCTTGATTCTGCTTGACCATTCCCTTGCGGATAATAGTCTGAAGAATGGGAAAGAGTGATCCCATGTTCATAGCAAAACTCAGTAATCTCATGAGAGGAAAAACAAGTAGCATTGTCTGCTACAATCTTGTTTGGAACTCCAAACCTGGAAATAATGTTCACCTTAAGAAAACTGCATACCACCTCTGAAGTAGCGTGCTTGACTGGAATAGCTTCCACCCATTTGGTAAAATAGTCTGTTGCAGTGAGAACATAGTTATGTCCCGCACTTGATGATGGATTCACTGTGCCAATGAAGTCAATACCCCATTGCTGAAAAGGATCCTCAATCACCACTGGTTTTAGAGGTAAGGCTGCCAATTTTGGTTTCCCAACAAACTGTTGGCATAACTCACACCTGCGCACCCAATTGTACGCATCTTGGAATAGTGTGGGCCAATAGTATCAAGCTCGTAGAATCTTGTGAGCCGTTACAGGTGTTGAAAAGTGCCCTCCACAAGCCAAATTGTGGAAAGACTCCAAAAGTCTACCTTGTTGTGCTTTATCCACGCAACGGAGAAATAAACCATCAAGACTTCTCTTGTACAAACCATTGTCCCAAAGGACGTAGTTAGCAGCTTTTAACTTGACAGTTCTCTTTTCCTTATAAGACAAGTGAGAAGGGCACTCACCATAGGTAAGGAAATGAGTGATATTGGAATACCACTCGTCAGTTGTAGTAACAAAAAGGACAGTTGACGTGTCCACAACTTCTTCTTCTTCGTCCCCTATCTCTTTTGGAACGTTGTCTACGATCAATTGACACAAACCTTTACTGTGCACAAGCTTGGTAGGCTTGATATCCATATCAAATTCTTGGATCTTAGCGATCCAATTACCTCTCTTTGTTCTGAACTCTTGTTGAGTTAGGATGGATTTGACTATTGTATCAGGCACCATGACAACAGTGTGTGAGTTTAGAATATAGAACCTGAAATGCTTAACCACTTTGACTACGGCATAGGCATGCTTCTCCATATTCTAATACTTCAATTCATGAGCTTTGAGAGGACAACTCATAAATGATATGGGGGATTCAATGCCTTCTTTATTCTGCTGAACCAGAATAGCTGAAAGTGTGTGTTCTGAAGCGTAGCTATAGACTACAAAATCCTTAGTGTAGTCGGGACAAACAAGAACTGGAGCATGAGCAATAGCTCTCTTGATATCCTCGAATGCTTCCTTACCTTCCATGGTCCAACGGAAAGTGGCCTTACCCTTCATCATATTAACAATGTGACGGGTTTTTTCTGCAAACTCAGGAATGAACCTTCGCAGAAAATTCACCTTTCCAAAGAAAGAGTGAATAACAGTCTTACTTGCTGGCAGAGTGAGACTTTGAATAGATTTAGCCCTCCCCGGGTCAATCTTAGTACCTTCCCGGGATACAATGTGCCCGAGAAGCTTGCCTTCCGTCACCCTAAAAACTGACTTCTTGGGATTAAGGGAGATACCATTTTGTCGATAGCGTTCCAGCACTTGTCACAAATGATGCGCATGATCATGATGGTTTTTGGAGAAAACAGTCAAATCATCGAGATACACCACGATAAACTTACCCATTTCATCTCTGAAAGCAAGATCCATCACTCTCTGAAATGTTGCGCCAGCATTGATTAGACCAAAAGGCATTTTGCGATATGCGAATGTGCCCCGTGGTGTGGTGAAGGCAGTTTTGAACTGATCAGCTTCATTTACCTCCACTTGGTTATACCCCGAAAAAACCATCTAACATAGATAGCATTTCTGAACCTGTCACTGTTTGCAATACTTGGTCCATGATGGGCAAAGGGTAGTTATCTTTCAAGGAAGACTGGTTGAGATTTCTGAAATCAACACAGATACGGATTTCTCCATTCTTCTTCCTTACAGGTACTATGTTTGAAACCCATGTGGAATGATGAATTGGAAAAATAATCCTTGCATTCAGCAGCTTCTGAATTTCAAAAAGAATCGTACCTGATATCTTTGGATTGTATTGCCTCTGCTTCTTTTTGTAAGGCAATGATCCAGCCTTGAGGGGAATTTCGTGTCGAACCTCCTTATGCCTGAAAGACTTCAGGTCATCATAGGAGTAAGCCAAAATATCAATGTAATGGCGGAGGAGGGTAATGAATTTGAATCTTTCATCAGCATTGCAACATTTTCTGATGTTGACCATCTTAGGATCTATTTCAGTACCCAAATTGACCTACTCAAATTCCATGGAGGAACTCAAATCCTATTGTTGTTGCCGCTGCTTGATATACCTGTCATGTTTATCAAAGAGTTTCTCAAGGGAGACCAAACCTTTTGGGATTTTATTTCCTTTCAATTGTAGAAATTCTTCACCAGTTTGTGAATCTACCTCAGAAACATATTCACGAGGTGGTGATTCACTTCCTTCAAAGTAAAGCTCATCAAAACTATCCATCTTTTCTAGGAAAGCAATGATTTGATTATCGCCATTGAACACCTGCCAATGGTCAGTGTTATCAGGTACACTTGGTCGAAAGACCAGCTCAATAGTGTACTTGCTTCCTTTGAAATCCTTGTGAGGCACCATGAGAGTGGCGGAAACAGCCAATGAATCTGCATGATCATTGAACTCTCTAGGCACTGCTGAAATATTGAAATCATCGAAATCTTCAATGCAATCCCATACGCGATTGCGATAGTGTCTCAATCTTTCATTTTTTGTTTGGTACAAATTTCTTACTTGACAAACCACCAATTTGGCGTCCCCTTGAGCATGAAGATTCTTAACACCTCTGGCACATGCCACTTCCAATCTGAGTAACAAGGACTCGTATTCGGCGGTGTTATTGGTATTGTCAAATTGTAGCTTGTATGAAAAAGGTAAAATATCACCTTGTGGTGATATCAAGACCACTCCGGCTCCAGAACCGGTAGAAGAATAGCTGCCATCAAATTCTAAAATCCAGACTCCATCAGAATTTGATTTCTTGAACTTCCTTTGGTCAGAAGATTCCTCTTCATCGGTGAGGGAAGAATCTGGAATTGCTATACCCTTACCTAAACTTTCATCTGAAAACTCTTCTGAGTCTCCATCTGACATATCAAAGCTATCACTCGATGTAGCCTCATCTGATGAATCAGAACAATCTTCAGTAGATAGAAAATAGTTACCCATTCCCGAGGACTCAAACAAAATTTGAGCTTTGGGGTTTGATGTTTGAGTAACAATGTATTTCGCCTCCCTCTCAGGAAGCAGCTTCTACATGACACCTTTGACAGGTATCCTAGCTTCAGACAAATCCATGTTCAACTCTCCACCCACATCCTTGCAGAAATTACGTCCAAGAAGAATGCCGTATGAAGCTGGAACGTCAGCTACCAAGACTGTCATCTTGATTCTCTTATCTGGAAAAGCTGCAAATGCAAATTGAGCGTCTTTGATTTGACCCACAAGTGGAACTTGCTTATTCTCCATAGAGAAACACCTCCTAAAAGTTTTAGTTAAGGTGAGGCCAAGGGCATCTACTACCTTAGTAGGCATAACGTTGTCTGAGGCTCCAGAATCTATTATGCAATTGCTCAATTTATGACCATTTACTAATAGGGAAACATAGAAAGGTTCAATTTTCCCAGAGGCTTCAGGGGGAGTAGTAACAAGATTGTTTTGGGTAGCTTTACTTTTGGAGGAGTCATGAGTGGCTTTGGGAAACTCTTGTCCTGCAGGGACGGCTTTATTTTTGACATATTTAGCTAATCTATCAAATTGTCAGGATTAGCCTGTAAATATTCAACCTCAGACATTTGTATCTTAGTTCTCCTAGCATGGTCTATTATATCAAACTGCTGAAAAGAATTAGATACGGAGGAAGAAAAACCATCATTTTGATTTTTGGTAGAGACAACACTAGTCTGAGGAGTAGATGTGGAAGGTACAAATTCATTGGAGGCACTTGTTTATTGACCACCGGGTCTTTTGATTGGAAAGGTAGCGGAGTCCCCCATTTAGCGATTGAAATCGCCGGTTGAGATTCTTCTCTCGCTTTCCCTTTATCAGCTTGAAGATCTGACTGATTTTGAGACCTAGTGAAAACAACATATGCTCCTTCACTCACTTCTCCTTTTTCAGCTTCGTCCTGGTAGTTCAGAAAGCTGATGGTAGAGTCGCCAACTAACTCTTCTTCTCCTTCTGTGAAGAGATTAGCACCATTTTCATATTCCAACTCAGGTTGGAAAGAAAGTTCATTTTCTGCTTCATAGTAGCTAACAACAGAGTTGACTGGCGCTGCTTCAATAGCAAGCTTCCCCTGTGTAGGCGAAAGGCAGTTTTGCTGTCCTTGATTCCTAGCAGCATTGCCTTGATATGAATTATTTGGAAATGTCCTCTTTGGTATATCTCGGTAAGAAGGAGGCGCAGATATACCTTGGGACATTTGTCTCTTGAGAGCTAGTAATTCATTTGCTAGCTTTTGCACCATGGGATCTGTGGTGCTTGTGGAAGTGTTCTCAGTAGAAGAGGAACTTTTATTTCTATTAGTGTCCCTTCTTATCTTACCTGCAAGGATAAGATCATCTTCTACCTTAGTTGCCAGAATCTGAGCCGCAACAAGATCAGTAGGAGCAGCTCGCCTCAATAGGAAACTCACCTCCGGAAGCTGTGTATTGATAAAGAAACATTTGAGGTTCTCCGCTGTGGGCTCAGCGGTGGCGGGAATCCTGTTTCTCAATTTGTTGAACTTACTGATGAAATCTCGCATTGGTTCATGAGGTTCCTTTTTCATCTGTGTCAGCTATGCCAACAATGCATGAGCATCTTCTGCAGGTTTAAACCTGGCTTCAAACTTGGTTTTGAGAGTAGCCCAGTTTGTTATGGTCTGAGCTTGGAGGTGGTAGAACCAGTCTGTGGCAGCGCCTTGTAGTGTTTCTACAAAGAGTCATACAGCTACGTCTTCGTGCTCGACACCTATCACACCACAGGCTATACAGAAAGCCGCAATGTGCTCATCAGGATGAACTTTTCCATCACCATAGAATTTGGGGAAATTCTTTCGTGAACTACGAGGTAGTTCATGGAATGGTGGGGTCAAATTTAGAGGACCAAAGGTATTACCACAAGGACCTTGGGCTGCCATGACGCGCTGATTGAAAGGTGGTATAACAAAATTTGGTGGTGTATGAACAACCAAAACTCTGTTAGCACTGGCAATAGAAACTTCACCTGGTATTGGAGACCTGGTGTTTGTAGGGGGAAAACTCCTGAGGCGTTGAAGACGAGGTCGTGGAGTTAAGAATCCAAAATTATTCTGCTGCATCAATTCAAATGCAGGATCAATAATACCCTGAACCCTCTTACTTCTGGTGTACCGGGAATCTGCCAGACTGTATTATGCTCAACACAATTTTTGCAAGAAAATGGAAAAGAACTGAAAATGCTTCAACTCGGAGTGCAAGGCTTCAAGTTGCGCGTTCCTTCCCCAGCAGAGTCACCAAAAAAACTGTTGGGTGAATATTTTGTCGTTAACTCGCTAACGGCAAAATGGGTATATCAGCCACAGCTATGATGAGACAAAGTCTCTCCTCTCAGCAAGGGGAGGTTCCCTCTAATTACTTAACTTTTGCAAATCAAACAACTTATCAAATTTATGTACACTAATAACTATGTTTGTGGTGGTTCCATCTCATCTCATTCTCTTTTTTCAGAATAGATGTTTATATTTCAAACTCTTGATATAAGACTTGTAGATTATCACAATATCACAGAAGCACAAAGTTTTCTGTCACCTTACTTACTACTTGTAAATGGAGCTATTTGAAGTAGAATGCAGCCCAAAGTCTTCACTCCTCTTCAAGATGATAAAAGTAAATCGAATATAACAACTTGCAGCACAAAGTCTCCAAACTATTGTATTCTCACAAACATGAACCTATAACCCACAACCAATTTGATAACACAAAGTTTACTAGAATCAAATTAAGAGCGCTCTTCAATCACTTGTAACAAACTCCACACTTCAATTATTATCAAATAAGATTATGATAGCAAGACGTAAGAACAAAACTATCACAACACAAATAATCCCAAGACAAAGATTGGAATTGAACTTGCTTTCTTGTATTGATATATATTTGAATATTGATTTTCACAAAAAGCACAAAGTCTTGATTTTCTTCTCAATTCGCCAGAGTTTTCTTGCAATAGACAAAAACATAGATATTTACAAAAGAGGTCCCCTTTATTTATAGGGAAAGACCTTGAGAAAATCTAGGAAATCTACAACTAATTTGACTTATTCAACAAGAGAGTCCTATTTGACTTATGACTTCTCTTGTTTCACATGTAATTACATTTTGGAAAATTACATGTGTAGATGTCCAAAACAAAATTCCATTTACATAATATCTAAGAAAAATAAGCTAAGGCATTAGCTTCCTCAATCCTTTTTCCTTAGGAAGTTCTGATACATGGTTTGAACAACTGACATCTCGCATGCATCTGGTTTTGCTGTGTTTTCAGAGATGGTGCGAGCTCGGAGGATTGAATCTTTCACTGTCTTTATTGCCTTTTCATGCTTTTCTAAATTATCCTTCGGGTTCTCCAGAGTCGAATGTTGATCATACAGGTTGTCCATTGAGAGCACAGAGGGAGCTTCCTCTTCAAATTTCTTCTGTACCATTTCTTCAAAAGAACTTATCATTTCCTATGCCGTGAGGAAGCTATGATCTTCCCTTGTCAAGGTGCAAGGAAGTTCTTCCAGCTGATGTAGGAGTGTGACATCACTATCTTCGCTAGCTTCTCGAGCTTGGCACAGATCTTCAAGTAGACTCTTTATTATGAAAATACGATGAGCTAGAGTCTCCTTGGTCTTGAGATATGATTCCCTGTTGGTGACCGCCCCAATGGTGATCAAATTCTTTATATTGATCTTCTTCATATCTGTCCACTCTTCTAGACTCTCTTCTTGATCTTGCAACTCTTGTGAAAGTAGATCCACCAAATTATCTAGCTCAGCTTTAGCTTTGTCCATTTTCTCCTTTCTTTCCATAGCGGTTTTCAACAGAACTCGTCCTTGTGCCAACAACCGCTCCACCACATCCCAAACAATCTTGCCTCTAGCTTGGGCTTTTTCAACCTTCTGTATCAGGGGATCTTCCACTGTCACTGCCATTGGTTCTACTATCTCTAATGACTTTACTATTTTCTGAAGGACAGCGGCCAGTTGTTCTACTTTTGCTTTGTATTGCTCTTTTTCCCTTTTGGCTTCATCATACTTTTCAAGTAGAGTAGTGGCAGTGGTTTGGAAATCTGCTTTGACACCCTCATGAGTCACTTTACCAAGTTCAACCCTTGAAATGACATAACTGCTCATGTCAAAAGTATCAACTGTGGCATCTTCAGGAGGTTTGGCAATTTCGGCGTATCTGATTCCCTTTTCGGTGACTAGCCTAGAAACAGTCTTAGGCTTCTTCTTTTGGTTCTTAGCTTTTACGAGCAATAGCTTTTCAATGTCAATCTCATCAGGTGAGATGGCTTGTTTCTTCCTCTTTGGAGTATAGGCAGATAACCATGGAGGAAGTATAGATGCATCGACAGCTGGAGGGGGATCCACTACTTGCTTGGTTGGCTCCATGCTTATACCCGTGATGGTGACAATTGGACTTGTGTTGGTAAACACAACACCTGTATCAATAACCTTTTGTGAAGCATCAAGAAGGTTCTCTAGAATAGTCTGTTCCCTGATATCAAAAGAAGGGGAAGATAAGCTTGGAATGGAACCAGAAGAATCAAAAACGGTTCCAAGACTAGCCCTCATGTATTGAGGAGTATTGTTAGAAGAAACAACAAAAATGGGAGAAAGAGAAACATTTGAAATTACTGGCAAACCATCAAAAAATGGAACATGAGGAGGAGTTGTAAGAACTTGTGTATCAGAAGGAAGGTCTTTCACAGGAGTCTGCAGGGAACCATCAAGTCGCTCTACCTCTGTATCTTCATCTTCACCTTGTTCAACTTCATCAGATACCTTAGTTTTAGACCTTTGAACATTTTGTTCTTCAGTCTCAACATCCTCAATTTCCATATGGTCATCATTGATGTCTTCAACATCTGACTTAGTGGCATCAAAAGCCTCTGTGGTTTCCTTCTTCTTTCCTCCCTTGGATACAAATTTGATCTTTGGTTTGTGTACCTTGGAGGAAGAAGGGGTATCACTCTTGTTCTTGGTTCGGTTCTCAACCTTCTTACCTGTTTGCTCCTGTGTCCCCTCTTCGGACCCTGTAAGGAACTCTTTCAACTTGATCCCTTTACTTTCCAACCACAAATTGGTGTTTGCCAATATAGGTTGGAATCTTCTCCTGATGGATGTCTCCTCCTTGACTGACCATTTCACCTCTGGGAGAGGTGAAGCTTCAACATTCTTTGCCTCATATTCATGATCTAGGACATCTCCATCATCCTCCATTCCATCTGGAATATCAGCTAGTCCTAGTTCTTCAATTTGGCTCAGATGAAGCCTACAGAAATCTAGTTTTCTGATCTCATTTTGGGTCCTGAGATCTGCCCATATGTCTTCGACCATTGGCTCATGAAAATTTGACTTCCTCTTGATTTTAACTTGAACCCTTCTGAAGTCGAAATGATTTCTCTTCTTGTAGGTCTTCATGGTGACTAATTGCAACTCGGAGTTAATTATTTTAGCTTTGTTGGCAGACTGAACTGAATACCTCCCAATTTCAATGGGAAACTTTATTCCTGACTTCTTAAGCTCCATCTGTTTGTTATGAACCACAATCAGTTGTCTGCAAAGCTCCATAAGAACAATGCGATCACTGGGATATCGTGGCAGCATGTAAGGGTAACCAGGATAGTATCCTACCCAAAGATACATGAAGGTGGGGAATTATAGAAACAAACAACCAAAAGAATTTACAACCTGCCATGCTTCATCAGAAACTCTTCTCTGAACTAGTTCACCATTCCACAAGCACATGAAAACTGAGAAGAAAGCATCATTGACTCTTCTGAAATGATGAATCGACCCCTTCAGAGTGATTTGGGGGTAGTATTCATATACTGGGACCAATCTCCTGTCCCCTACTTGGGTCAAACCTGGAAAGTTCCTCATACTTGCAGCAGCGTAGACAAGGTAAGAGGTCATGTAAAATTTGAAGGTAGTATTGACCCTTACCAGTTGCTCGTGCAAAGCATTACTGATCTGTTCACCCCAGAATATCTTCTGGTTACCCCAAAGAATTACCTTGATGTAAGTGTACATCCAGTCTTGGAATTTAGAAGCAGAAGGGAGTCCTCTGATGCGACTCAAGAGTGTAATCAAGTCACACACTTCCTCCACAAAATCACTCCTGTGAAGATCCTTTGGCCACCTGGTCAAAGTTGCCCTAGGAATTTTCAACCATTTGTTGTTTATGTGTCTTCTAGCAGCTTCCAAATCATTGTCGTAGTCTTGTTGACCCTGAGCAAAATCAATCTGCCCGACATTTTTAATTGGTGGACACATGAAGATTTTGTCCATGAACTCAGCATCCAATCTCATGATAACATTTCCCTGTGAGTCTATCACGGCTCTAGTGTCCCTATTGTAGTGGTTGGCCACTTGTAGAACAAATTCAGGATTATGTGCACTGACAGGAAATGATGCAACCAAATGAATATTGCTGTCAATGATTTTCTGCATATGCCGGGAGGGATTTGCTTGTTTAGTTCTATCTACGAATTCAGCCATATCTACGTGTCCAATTTTAGTGTCTCTGATTTCATCAACATTTGACTAAACTGCTGTTACTGGAAAGACACCCTGGTACTTGTACTTCATGGCTCTGGACTTTGAAGGAGATGATTCTGACATGAGCCCTGGAGAAAACTATGAATTCGAACACCACCACGAACGCTGACTGAGAACTGCAAAAGGCCATGATCTCGCAGTTAGGGGAAAATTGGATAAACTGGGTCAACTGCGTTTTGACGATCATGGATGGGAAAGCATGCGTTAAAAGGGCTTGAGCGCACAAATCGAGGCGAGGGTGAAAGCGGGCTTTCGGCTTTGAAAAGTGAATTTTCCAGTGTTAGGGAAAAATCAGGGAAATGTGCTTGGGCAGGTGTATTGACCGCTCTCGCAAGTTGGAAGGACTTCTAGGTGTAAAAGCGGTGAAAAAGGCCGCTCTTACATGCACTTTGGAAGACTTGATTTGTCATGGTCGAGCGGTCGGAATGACCGCTTTTACATGTGTAAAAACTCTGAATGTTCAGGTGGGGAATTTGGCCGCTCTTGCGAGTTGGAAGCGATTTTGGGTTTCGGTGTAAGGACGGATGAAAACACCACTCATGCATTTGGGAGATTCATCGATAATCATGTTCGAGCGGTCGGAATGACTGCTACTACAGGTTAATGGGAAAATGTTTAACCGATGTTCGAGTGGCATGAATCGCGGCTCATGCAAGTGGGAGTGATTGAGTTTTGGTGTCGAGGCGGAAAAACCCGCCGTCTTTGCACACAATGGGAGTTGGTAGTTTTGGTGTAAGGGTTTAACGGTGAATGTGGCTGTTTTTGTATACAATGGGAAGGTTGGTAAAATGATGAAGGTCTGACTGACGAAAGACACAAAGTCTTCAAAACAAAAACAAAAACCCTAATCCGAAATACGAATCACAAACAACAGAAAAACCTAACAAAACTTCATAAACTAACAATACTAGCAGTTAATGAGTAACAATGGGAAAGAGAAACAAAAGAAACTTACCCGTAACAACTTGAAACCCTAGGCTCAAACTGCAACGCGAGATCCGTCACGGCTCTAAAGTATACAATCGAGCAGTCGGAGAGAACGTTGGCGGGTCAATTAGGGTTTAGTATAAGAAATGACAACAATGGGAGTGAAAAACACATTTAAAAGGTTTGAGATTGGAGTTTAAATGCCTGGCACGAGTGGCCATTAATGGCACTCGACATCCAAATCCTGAAGATCTCGCGTGAGTGGTGATTTCAGCTGCTACGACACCACAATAGATAAATATGTAAAGTCGGCAAAAAATGCCGCTCAAACATATATGATAGAAAACACATGTGATGGCAGCGAATTTAGCCGCCCAAGCGCATTAAACTTAAAAATGATGCAATAGCGGCGAAAAAGGCTGCTTCTACATCAAACAAAAACAAGTCTAAAAATAATATGTAGGAGTAGCGGTTTTCACCGCTCTTGCATTTTAAGAGTTGAAAATTTACTAACTCCAAAATAACATTTTTACTAGTTTACGACTTTAAAAGATCCTCGCAAAAACTAAGAAATCAATTCAAGGGAATGTCGCAGACGAGTTTAGAATGTCAAATGACATCGCACAAGACTAAGAAAATCTTTCCTCGATTTACGATCTTAGAGTGTAGGTTCACGAAACGGACAAGTTTCGTGGGGTTGTCTACAAAAACGAGCGTAGCTGATTTTGAGCACAACACCACTCAACAGGAATGCAAAATCTTCTGCCCTTTTAAGATCTGTTGTATCACTGGTCCGGGTAGTGCTCTGAGCATCAATTAGAGCCTCATGCATGGCTTCTAACTTAGGGATAATGATCCCTCTAAGTTCACCCATCCTGCTTATTATGTTCTTCCTCTCCTTTTCAAGTTTCTTAATTTCATTCATGACTACATTGGTTTGACATTCCTGGTTTACTATGGATACAGTGAGAGGATCAAAAATCTGAGAGAGGCTTGACAATTTACCCTCTTGTTCCTTTTCTTTCTTCTCAATACCCTTGGTCACTTTAGGCCAGGATAAACAAAATTTATAGATATCTCCGCCATCTTTAAGAGCATTTTCTAGGCTCTTTATTCCAATATCCATATTTCTCCTGTCATTACTTATAAAACCTTATAACTCAGAAAATCTTTTATCCAAAAACTCTTTCTGGACTTTTGCCTCTGCTGCCTTTTGCAATGACTCAAAGTGAGTGCTGATAGAATTAACAAGAGTTTTGAGATTACCGGATGTGGAGGCTGAAGAGTCCTTTTGGAAGGAAGGCATAATCTTTTCTAAAACACCGGATGCAGTGTCTATGAGCTCACAGTCTACTAGGTGAGACTTAAGAATTTTTTCTTTTGCCTTTGCTTGGGTGAAGGATGCTAGCTTCATGGTTTGCATCGGAGAGAGTAAATCAAAATTGAATGGACCTTGAAGCAACTCCAGTTCATCAAATTCCATCATCTCTTTGGTCAAGAAGTCCTTGACTGCTTCTGCTGTGTCTCTTGCCGGAGACGTAACTTTCTCTACTTCTACAACCTTAGTACTATCATCTGTGGTCTTTTCTGTTTGACCTTCTTCTTGTCCCTTCGCTTTTTCTCCCTTCTCCTCTATTCTTACTTCTCCTTTAGATCTGAAGACTGCAGGAGAATCCAAGTTTACTTCTCCTTCGACTTCCTCTTCTGGAGTAGAGGAATCTAAGTCCTTACCTTTTTCTTCACCTGTCTCCTTAACCTCTTCTACTACCGTCTCAGTGGTTTCTTCCTTGTCGCCCATAGTAGAGGGCTTATCACTTATGTCCTCTACAATTGAAATGTTGAATTTTTTGTATGCATTCCAGAGGATCTCTTCTGTCTCTTTAGCTAGTTTGTCAGTTTCACCGAGCATAAGCTGATTCATTCTAGCTTTGCTCTGGAACTCATCCTTGCAATCTTGAAGATCATATTCATTTGCTTCGGAGTGATTGGAGGAAAGAGCTGAATTGCTATCTGTTCTTGGATCTCAAGATCCTTTGCCCTAGCATTATTCTTTTTTATCTCTAATTCCTTCTCTAGGCTTTTGGGAATGAGAGATATGATTTCAATAAAAGCTTTATTATATACATTCAAATACTTAACTGTGGCTTCCTCCAGAATCTTTTTATCTGTTTCATTGTATGCATCGTAGAATTCTGTGATTGGTTGCAAGTTCCCATACATAGTGACTACTTTAACTACGTCATCTAAGGATAGAGTGGGCCTTTCAACGAATTCTTCTGCCATCTCTTCCTTGTCTTCACCGGTAGAGGGTTCATTAGAAGATTTCTTCTTCTTCTTTAGTTGCTTTACCTCCTCATCTGATTTAGTTTCTTCATCATCCTTCTGGCTAACATAGGACCTTGTTGCCTTTTTCTTTGTTCTCTTTTCTTCTTTTCTGAAAGTCTGGACTTCCAGTTTTGATGCCTTTGAGCTTTTATCAGAGGTAGGTGCAGCCCTTTTAGAGGATCTGGTCCGGGAGGGAGCTTTTACTAGATCACTTGCCTTTTTTGCTTCTTTCTTCTCTTTCTCTGCCCTTTCCATCTTTTCTCTATTTGCATCAAGTGCCTCCTTGGATATTCCAAATCTCTTAGCAACTTCTTCAACTTCCCTTCTCACTTTCCTTTTTGTCTCCAGTTGTCTAAGTTCCACATGAATCTTTACACTCAATTCTTCAAAGGTTCCAAACCTTTCTGCCTTGGGATGACTAAGCATATGTTGAACATGTAGCTCAACAATTTTCTCATCCACTTCATACCCCATTGGCATGATCCATACTATTCTTGGCTCTACTGCCTCCATTAGGTACTGATCAGTTTCTACCATAAAGCATATTGTATCTTTATATTTTTCAACTAAAGATTTGGGGATTCTCTCTCTTGCTTCAATCATGCTCTGAAAATTCTTGAACTAGCCCTAGAGAGCTGTATTTTGTGCCTTGGCATCACCAAGCCCATGTATATAATCTCTGATTTGAATAGCTACTGGTCTATCATTCTATCATACCTAGCCACTGGATCCGGGAAGCTCATTCATGTAATAAAAGAATAGGCAGAGTATCAAGCCACCATACTTGAAGGAGTTCTTCTTGTCCTTCTTTATCTTTTGCAAATTTTCCAAAAGTTGGCTTAGAAGAAGTTCACATAGATCATAGTCAGCATTTTCTTTTAGCAACTGATAGGCTGTATAAACTGCAGTTCCCAGTACTAAATTTTCTTTACTGGAGTGATAAATCTTGTAACCAATTATCATGGATGTGAATTTGACATCTGGATCAGTGATATCTTCAATTGTCATAGCTCTCTTGTCAAATTTTGATCTGATTGCATCACTTACTGTCTGATTCTTGATAGATTTGAGAACAAGTATCCCACCAGATAAGTGTAGACTGGTTACTACCCTAATTGCATCTTTGGTGATTTTAAATGGTCTATTCAACCATAAGAAATTGTCATGCACTCTGCTCAATACATACCGAACCCATTCATCTTCTTCAAAATAGGGGAAATGAATGCACTATGCAAAATGCTTCTCCCGGATGGCTTTATACTGAGGTTTGATCTCAAAAGAATCATCTATTAACTACTTGTGATAGATATCCATTAACTTTGATTCCCCAAATTCTTCAATGCTTGCATGAATGTAAACCCTAACATCTTCTACATGTAGAACCCCATGCAGAATTCTTCAAAAGGCGCCTAGGGGATCAACTTCTAGAGATTTATATGGATGCTTCTTAAATTTAGGGCAAGGTCTATCAGAGATCTTCACAACATTCAAAGTAGCCATTTCCAAAAAGATTTTACAGAGAGATATTCAGCAATGAAAAATACCTTTTTTCTTTTCTAGGGTTTGTTGAAAGAGCCGGATTTGATTAGCTGGATGAAATGATTTCAATGGCTGATCTTTGAGAGTTGAGACAATTTGATGCAAAGCTCCTTTTACTTTTCTTCTTGAGTGCAAATGTGCAAATGATGAACGAATGAACTCTTTTATTTCTGGGAAAGCCCTAATTTTTACCCTACAATAAGTGCACAACCTAATTCATTCCAATTTACCTTGTTTATCTTATTTGGAGACATAACTTTTCTAGATCACTGAGATAGACTTTAGAGTTATTCTTGGAGAATAGTGATAATCTATCTTCCTTTCACTAATCATTTGATCTATCCGCAGATCAAGATTCCATAGTTTGAATCATGTCAGGTTTAACTGTGAGAGACCTACTTCTCATCGGATGACTAAGGAACCGGATTAGTCTTATACCTATTTCAAAACTTCTTGTGGATCTTTCATATTTTACTCACAATTTACTTGGATGTTTCTCTGAGAGCCCTTTAATCCACAATTTTCCTTGTGCCAATTCCGGCACCAATTGACTGGCTAGGAGATAATGTTTTTCTTTGAGACTCCCCCTGAGCCAGAGCTCACATTTTAGTTTCTAGAAGGAATATCAGCACCAGAGTCTGGTGTGGATCCATCCCCTACATTCTCTGTACTTTTCTTCACCCATATCTTGTTCATTTCACTCTAAACTTCATCCACATTCACTTTTTGTTTTCCCTTGTCTTGATTCTGATTATGATGTGCCGGACCTCTTTTGTCCTGATTCTTGCTTCTATAGAATTTGGCAATATGACCGGATCTATTGCAAATTTGACAAACAACATTGCTTTGCATATTTGATTGATATCCCCTTGATCTACATTGATTAGCCATGTGACCCATTCTGTTGCATGCAAAGCATCTACCATTGAATGAATTGTTCATTTGCATATTTCTGCATTCATGAGATTTGTGGCCATACCTTTTACAATTGAAACATTGTCCAGAGAAGGATGTGTTAGTCTGATTCATAATCTTTCTGCACTAATTAGCTCTATGACCAAAGTTAGTGTAGTTGTGGCAGTATTCATTGAAGGATGGATATCTTTGAGCATTAGGTTGTCTTACCGGAGGTCTTCTAGGCCTGTTCCTTGGATTTTCTGACCCAAAACTCTTCTGACCAGATTCGGAGCTTTCACCTTTCTCATATCCCAAACCACACTTGTTATCTACCCTCTTTTGACTTTCAAGAAGAACTTCAAGTTGAGCAGAACTTATCTTGAATTTCTCTTTATATTCATTTGCTGTTTGAAGATCCCTTTTAAGAGAGACAATTTGATCCTCAAGTTTTTCTTCATTATCTTTAGCATCTTCAAGATGAGATTCAAGATGTCTGATAATTCTATCCATCTTGTGGCAATCTTCTAATTTTTCCTTGAGAGAATGTCTTAGATCATCTTCAGTTTTTCTTTTCTCTTCAATCTCTTGGGTAAACTTCATAGCTCTTGATTCCATTTCATGTCTTACCATAATGATTTCTTTTGATAGCTTTTCACATAACTTGGTTTTCTCCTTCAGATCTCCATTTGTATCATTGGTTTCACTTTGTCTTTCCAGTTGCTGAAGTAGCTCCTTTCTCTTTTTCATAGAGAGACTTAGTTTCTCTTTTAATTCATTTATGAAATCATCAGCTTGTTTGAGTCTTTCCTTCAATTCATTGATTTCAAAATTTGACTGCTCAAGATCATCTAGGGTAGACTTAAGTTGCTCCTTCATACCCTACGCATCCATTTGAATTCCCAGGTCTTCCTTAAGCTGTTAGGCTCTGTTGAGAGGAACTAGCTCTGATACTAATTATTGATAACTGAGAGGGGGGGTGAATCAGTTATCTTAATTATTTCAGCTTTCTAAACTTTCTTAATAATTAATGCAGCATCAATTCAAATAAGCAAACATAACCATGAAATGGAAATACACATGACACAATATTTTTGACGTGGAAACCCTATTAAGGGAGAAAACCACGGGGTGATTAACCCAAGATTGTATTCTCTGTTAGAAGAATAGAAATACAAAATGGCACTTGCCAATTAGGGCTCACTACCCGAGTACACTGCTCATAAGAGACTCACTGTCTACAAGTTGTAACAAGAATAATAAGATACTTGAACTGATGTGAAGCATCCACAAATGCTGGAGTTTAGTTTTGATTAGGCTCAGTATACTAATCTGCTACACTTCATCCTTCCTCTTCCTTTGTTTTGCTGTCTTTTCACATACCGGACCTTCCTTACTACTTTCCCTCTATACTTTTGCTTTTCTTCACACTTATGACAACACAACACACACCTTCTCATCGAAATCCATCATGTATATATATCTGCATAAGGGATTTCATACTCTTTCTAGTCAGCATCTGGAAAGGTCAATATTTCCTAAATTTTAGTCTGTTAGCTAAATCCTTGCTTACCAAGTGATGTGGATCAAAAAGAAACTTATGCAAGTCATCTAACAAGTCGGCCAAACAAGAATGATACCTTAAGAATCTTTATTACCATCAATATCTCATCTGGAATAATGTCTGATGCTCTGCCGGTCAGTTCTTCCTCTGTTTGTTCTACCAAACAGGACCCTAATACTTGAATGCTCATATCTCTTTATTCCTTCATCACCGGAGGCTCAATTCCTGGAATCTATCAGTCAAGGTACTCCTCTTGACTTCCCTAAGTCCATACTTTCCAAAGATACTTCCTCTAACAGATCCGGACTTGACTGTCAAACCTTCTACATGCTCTGTTCTTGCTTATTGGACCACAACACTCTTCAATCTGACTTTCGGAATAAGCACATCATGTCCTACGGATGTGTGGGATGAACTTTGTTGCCATCAATGACAACAATCATGAAGCTCCAATGTGTCTCTTGCCAACAAGAAGAGCACTTCATGGCTTATCTTGGACCCAAACACATCCTTACACGCTTCAACACGCTTCCACAATCCATGAATCACCTCCGCAACAAGTGTAAATAACCAAGTCAGCTAGAAATAGTGCAAACATCAAGAATGCTTAAATACACACTTCCAAGAACTTGATTATAGCTTGTCTATCAAACACATGCCTTCAGTACATTTTGGAGACATCCACAATCATCGTAGAATCACCTGGGAGCTGATAAATGCAATCGCAACAGATCTCAATTGAAGACAACAAATATCACTTGAAGACATATCACAGACTGCTTCACAACAAACACTGTCAAACTCTGCTAATCAATAACATTTTTTTTGAAGCACCAAATCACAAATCCTTTGGAGTGAAGATAGCTAAGGACCTTATACACTTAAGTCCAAAATTGTAAGACCAAAATCCAAACTATGGAGAAATGTGGAGAAAAATACTTTCTCCTTGTCACTCTGCAAATGTTGTCAAGCATAGTCTTCAAATTGGTGAATAGAACTTTTGTTGCACAGCAATCCAGACCACCAAATTCTAGATTCAGTATATTCAAACACTTCTATAAATCATATCCAAATCCCATACTCTGGTCTTCAATACAAAGGAAATGCAGAGCAAAGACTTAGACAATGTCCTTAACATGACAACTCAATCACTCAACAAACAACAATCTCAGAAGATAATTGACACCAATCATAACACAAACATGTTGACATCAATGACAACACCAGTTAGCACATACTTACAATAATCTCCCCCTTTGTCATTGATGAAAACATATGATGTGAAAAACTAAGTAACATGTTCCTCCATCAAGACATAACTTTTCATCAAGACTCCCTCTTTCTTTTTACACTTATGAACTCTTTCTCCCCTTGAGTTTTCACATGATCTCTCTCCCCCTTTGACATCAATGGCAAAGGGAATCACATCTCTTCTATTGTACATACTTGTACACTACTACTTTGATCAATCTAAAATCATTCTTTTACTCCCCCTAACTGCAACAATAATCTCAAACCACTACTTGCTCTCCCTTAGAGGTAGCATCCAACATCAGTCCAAAAAGGAGAAATGTACTTTGAGGCACTCTGGACTGATGCATCTTCTTATGCATCTAGTTCAAGGAATGATGGGCAACAACCCCTAAATTCTCCTGGAAATACTCAAATGTATCTTTTGGAAGAGCCTTAGTGAATATATCAGCAACTTGATCTTTTGTAGGCACATACTCAAGCTTCACTTCATTCTCTACAACTTTCTCCCTCAAAAAGTGATACTTAATTGAAATGTGCTTTGTCTTTGAATGCATCACTAGATTCATTGATATATTTATGACACTTGTGTTATCACAAAGAATAGATATTAGATCATCATGCTCAACTTTGATATCCTTCAAGGTCTATTGCATCCACAACACCTGAGTACAACATAATGCTAGAGCAATATATTCTACCTCTGCAGTAGACAGGGAAACTGATTCTTGTTTCTTTCTGATGCAGAGCTAACACCTCTAAGACCACTGAGGGGTCACAACAAACATTGATGGAGGAAGAGGATACAGGGGATGGTAGGGCAAACAAGTCTTCTAGGCCCTAGTGGACCAAGCTACAACACTTGATTTCAAACAGGACATGAATGTCCCCTCACTGTTTGTTGCTTCAACACTACACAATAACCCCATTTTTGGGTTCATATACATGGGAACCTTCCCAAACATTGGAGGGACCCTAAACCTTCTATGGTTGACTATTCCAAGGTCACAAAACCATCATAATGCTCTAGAGGTACCTCCTTGTACCACTTCCTTCACAAACTGACCCACTTCCTTATAGCCCTTAAAAAGGGACTGTCATGCAATAACTTGACATTCAAACCTCCTAACCAAACTGTCATGGGATTTTGGATACCCATTATCTTTCTCTTTAACATAATCAACATGCACTATAGGTTGTTTTGGAACACAACACTCTAAATTTAATTGTACCAATTCCCAATGAGGCCTAATTAGGGTAGTTTTACACACAAAGTACCCACCAACTCAATCCCAAATGTCTTAGTCCTATTCCAAAGGGTGAATTAGGATGTAAATAGATATATTTCATCAATTTTTAGGGTCTAAGATCATTTCAACTCATTCTATGATCAAATCTTCACTCTACTTAGGCTAGTTTGCCAAATTCACAACACAAATAGGTTCAATGGCTCAAATCTTCACCCTATACTTGTCCTCTTCTCCTTCACACAAAACCCATTGGAAAAATCACCATCCTACACTCATTACACCCATTTTGGGGTTCTAACATAGAAATATGAGTTGGGAGAACAAAAACCTCTCTGAAACCCTCAAAATAAGGGTTTAGGAATAGTCTGCATAACAAGAGTTATAAATCACCTAATGTTTGATGAAAATCCCTCCAACTTAGATCAAATGGAAGGTAAGGCCACTCAATCCACCATTATAGTCATTTCCATCCATGACTATACACTACAGGCAGGTATAGGATGAAAGAATAGCAGGAAAATAGAAAAGAAACAGGGTATTAGGATAGTCACAGCTAAATGGTTGATAAAATGCTTCCAAAACAATGAAAACTACTCAAACTTTATTCAAATCAAAGGTAATATCATCCATTTCCTCCTTTTGGGCATTGGTGCTTTGAAGATGTTGTATGGACATGGTCCAAGCTGTGGAACAACAAAAAGACAGTCAAAAAGTAGAAAAAACTGTAATTTTATTTCATTTTTCCTTCACAATACTTTTTCCAACTTCATCTCCTCGTTCACTATACTTTTTTCAATGCATCTACCATATCTTTATACCCTCATCCCTCCATTACATAGATTCCCATCGTGGGAAGAGGCTAAAAATAGCCAAAATTGACAGCTTTTGCATAAAAAAGCTAGTGACTAAAAATAGACTATCACAATTTTAGTAAACTGCAGACCATAACTAAGAAATTGCCTAAACTAGGCCTCCACTACAACCTCATGCCTCTTAAAGGCTTCATTACAATATTTCAAAATCATTTAGATTTCAAACAAACAAAATTTTAAACAAATGACTTAAAAATGTCCTAGGTGCACTGCACCACTTTCTCTACCAAGACACTGCCCTATCTCCAAGGAAGAATGCACCTCCACTCGTGCTCTTTCTATCATCAACACATCTAGCCCAATCTGCATCTATATAGGCACTTAGGGAAAAATAATTGTTCTTAGGATACCACAAGCCATGATCAAGAGTGCCCTTCAAATACCTAAATATCCTCTTCACTGCCATAACATGTGATTCTCTGGGATTTGATTGAAATTTGGCCACAAGGCTATCATGCCCACTTTTGCCATGTGGCTATGACATAGAAAACAACATGTCATGTCCACATTTTCCATGTGGTCATGACATGAACAACCAAAAATCTTTTCACTTGTCCCTAAGACCCCATCGCACAAAGGTGGGGAAGGTAAACAAGGTGGCAGGACAAGACATCCACGACACCTTGTTAGGTGAAAACAACCCACGGGGAAGAACAATGAGACACATTGAACCATCAACCCTACCAAAAGAAGTAATGAAAGCATTCTAATAACTATAGATAGGATAAACATACATAAATAGAAGAGATCCAATTGTGATCATTCAACATATAATAACATTAAGATAGTTTCTAAGGTCAAGTGTCAAACCAGCATTGAGTATTTTGATAAAAGAGAACCAAAGTACATATGAGTTAATAATATCTGACGAAACATACAAGATCTAGTGAATTACAACCAATAAGGTTACATTAGATAGGTGATTACAACATCCTCCAATTGGTGTGTCATGCAACTGTACTTTACAATTATACAAGTATAATATTACATAGCCAAAAAAAGGCCATTTCAAGGTAGTCACAACACTCTCTAGGTTGGAGTGACTCACAAGTTACATATCTACCAACCTACAATGCAACCAAAATGATTTACATCATTGCAACGATTAAATAGAGAAGAATACACTATGCTCACATTGAATATGAAGGGTGGCTGCTACAAGGCCAGATCGATCACAGATAGAAGACCCCAATGGCAGTGCATACACACCACCCAACCACATGGATCCAATAGGTCCACTTCCCCATGCTCAGAGGTGATCACATGGCCATACAAGCATAAGGGCAACGGAAAAAGAAGGCATACTAAGACCATCACACAAGGGATACCACAAGCCAATTAGTTTCACATGAAGCAAAACCTAAGCACATGGGATTCGTGCCCAAAAAGTACAACACAAAAAGAGAAGGTTGCCCACCCATAATGCTACATAAAACATTCACCTTTTTTTCTTAAGCCATCAAGGTTGGATAAAAATCAAGCCTACCATTTACCTCTTAGGATCACATGTGCACATGCACTCTTATCCATAGAAGTAGACCCCTATTCAAGATTATGTAAATTAACTTTTTGACTGATGAAGATTAACCAAAAAAAAGTTGTTATAGAGGCATTATAGAGAAAGCGTAAAACATAATCTTATTGATGGTAAAAATAAGACACTTTAGTATCAATAGAATCAACCCATTAGAAGAGGTCCCAAATTGCATACCATATGACCTCCATTGAGAAACAACCAAAAGAAAGTAGCCATGTAGCACCAATGTACACTATAAACTCTACATCGAATTCTACCGCATAAGAGAAAATGGACCAACTATACGTTGCCTTGGCCAATCTAGTGGACTATTTCACAACACATCTAGCATCTTACCCTAAGAATCCAATAGATCACTCTCATTATCAAATACAATCCAAGGAGTTATAAGGCTCAAGGCTAGCATTCCTCTCACACAACAGTACTCTCGTGAATCACAAGATCATGTCATGCTATCCAAAACAATGGCCAAGGTCCGTGCTAACATGACTTTATAGGAGTTCCTTCCAAGCTAATAATGTATACCTCTTTAGTCTATTGGCCATTAGTGTTACCACCCACCAAGCCCATCATCATCATCCTAGTAGTTGGTAGCTAGTGATCACGCAGGTGAAGGAGTTTCACTTAAGTGATTTGTGACCACTTATAACAAGCTAACAATCAAATAGAACAAAAACCTAGGGGCAAGGACAATGGATTCAAACATATTAAAATAGCTTTCCATTAACATGGACTAATAGCTTGACAAAGCAACAATAATGGAGATTTCAAATTGTAAGGGTAAAATGGGTCAACAATGAATATCAATAAATAAATAGTAACAGATACCCAAACTCAATGAAATAGTGAAACTAAGGAGATTAATCAAATAAAGCAATGGACAATACAATGCAAACCTTCCTCAGATTGAAACTTCCATTGTTTGCCTATCACAAATCGTTCTTCGAAAGTATGAATGATGCCCTCAGAGAGCACTTCTTTTCTTTGTTCAAGAATGTCGAGTGTGAATGGCTATGGTGATGATGCGTAATGCGTGGTAACAAGGGTGATCACAAGCAATGAAGGAATAACGAGGGTGTGAAAGATGCACTGTAATTCCTGTAGGGTAACAATACTAAAAGCTTGGATGAATGAAATGGAAGAATGAGGCTGTACTTATAGACTTGGGAAAGAAGAGATCAACGGTATAGAAAGAATGAGAAGATCAACGATTGAGAATAGTTGAGGAACGTGAAACAAATAAGAAGAGGACATGTGTCTTGCTTTCTTTTGCATGAGAGGAGTTATCAAGAATAGAAGAATGAGTTAAAGCATTTAAAAGAATATAACAATCAGTTAAGTGATTTAAAACAAGAAGAATAGATTTGCATGAGAATAAGAAGATATTTTGCTTTATTAAATATTAGGAATATTTAATTGCATGTGCAAAAAGATTGAATTATATTTAGAGATAACTCAATTTAGAAGAAAAAGACAAATAAATAATTGATTTATTTAAATTTAGAGAAGATATTTTTGGAAGAAATAATTAAATAATTGGTATTATATAATTTAGAAGATAAGAAAGCAAATTAAATAAATAAATTTATTTAGTTGTTGTGCATGATTTTGGAAGAATAAATAAAATGTTTGATTGTATTTTATTTTTAGAGATCAAGAGGATTTAAATAAATTTGATTTGATTTATTTAAACTTGAAAGAATGATTTGATTTAATTAAATAATTGAGAATTATTTAATTGTTTGGGAAGAATTTAATTAAATAAAGGATTTTATTTAATTGTTGGAAGAATATGAATCAAATAAATAAATTTGTTTATTTATTTATTGATAGAGAAATTAGAAGGGAATAAATATTAAGAATATTTATTTAGACCGAATCATGTCATTTTTAGGTGTATACATTTTGCCCCTCTTTGATGCAATGCAGTTTATGGTGTTGCTTCAAAGAATAGATAGTATGACAATGATACATGCCCCAATTTGCCCCTAGTACAGGTTATGACGATAGGATGCCCCCTCGGGAGATTGGATGAGAAAAAGGCAGAAGGACGAGAGACAGACAATCTCACGAAGACAAAGGGAAAACTAGGTTAGGCATGAAGAAAGAGCTGAAGGATACGTGATGCAAGATAGAATGATAACACACACAAGCAAGTAAGCAAGTATGCACAAATGATACAAGAACAAGCAAGGTATTGCCCCTATCAAGTGGTAAACCAACAATGTACTGATAATGATATACGACAGTGTTGTCATGGCTAGGAATGATATATCTCTAGACCAACATGGCAGGCGTGTTGTCATGGTGGGGAACAATAGATCCCTAGAGAAACATGAAGGATAGTGTCTGGTTTCAAGAAATGAAGCATGTCATGTAAGACGTGTGTGTTGGTCTGATTTCAACAATGCTACATCATGTATAAGACAATTGATTGATTAATTGATAGAGTTGGTTTACGACTAGACAAGGATCAAGACCACTGAGTGAGATTAGATAATTTGACAAGATTGAATTGACTTGATTGATATGGATTAAGGATGGACTTTCATTTTGATCATTGCTCGGGTTGACCGAATTGAGAAGAATGGACCATAATGATAGATAGAATACTGATTGATAGAAGAACTCACAAGATTTTATTTGTATTGATACTCTACATTGTTTGGATCTTTTATTGTATGGGATACAGATGTATGGATGTGTGGATGGATGTAGGATTGATGCTTTTTCTTTTGACATCTTGACGGTGCAAGTATTTTGAAGTGCTTATTTCATCATTAGGTGATTTTTTTTTTGGGTACTTTTTCTGAATGTTGTAAGTTAATACAAGCATCTAGGTATAATTGAACTGAGATGACCTAAGCATTGCTTACATGGATTTTGATTTAGAAAGTTAATACAAGAATCGAGGTATAATTGAATTGAGATGACCTGAGTACTTCTTGCCTATTAACAAACAAGGATTGCCCCCGTTCATGTTAGACCTTGGATGTCCTCGATGATCTTTTGCCGATCATGTCTTTAGACAAGGCTTCACATTACTAAAGTTTAATCCACAAACAACAAAAAAAGAAAAGAATCATGCCCCCATCATAGCATCTCTAGCTTTTGGCATCCTCGAGTAGCATAGGAAGGCATGATAGGAAAAATCAAGACTCTGTACTTTAACCATGTTTCCAATCCACAAAATCTTTTTGCATTTAGATGTGTTTGTTTCTTGCCATAATTTGGGTAAAATCATTTAGAAGGCTTTAGAAATTTGCTTTGCTTTGGATAGGTTAATCTCTTGTGTCAGAATTTCTACTTGAAAGCAGGCTTTGCTTGCGCTTGCTTGCCTAGTGAGAAGATTCCACAATCCTTATTGGTGAGACGGACCCTAAGGGACTGACCTAGTGCCTCGGGGGCTCATTGCTAAATGGCCTTGCCTACATGATGACGCAGAGGCAATGTAGTTTAGGGTAAACCCTAATGGACCATGGATGGACTAGAAGAAAGATGACAAGAAAGGTGACAAGAAATGGGACGAATGGGACCATGGGAGCCTTAGGGGCTCATAGAAATATGGCCTTGCCTACATGACAATGCAGAGGCAACATAGTTCAGAGACTTGGACCATGGTGACCAATGAAAGACACTATACTAGGCTGACACTATGGATAGGATATGGGATAAAACCTTGGTTGACAAGGTAACAAAGAGATAGAGTATCAAGCCATGATAGGTTACCGATGGGTTTTTTATTATGGGATGGATATGGATCGAATGGGACACAAGGAAGAATGGACACAAAGTGATTGGTTTCCCAAAGATGGAGGAAGCTTTTTATCACAAGTAACACCTGTTTACCAGGTTTTCACCACTTGCTTTTATTTGCACGAAAGCTAGAAAGTATAGATGATGCCTTTTTGCCAAGTTTTCATCATGATACCTATCCAAGGCACCTGATTGCCAAGTTTTCACCAAAGGATGATTTTTTTGTACTTTTCTAATTTTTTGATTTTTTTGTATTTTATGCCCCCCTTACATTGGGGTTTTCCTAGGTATAGAACCGGCGAAGATGCATGCTGTTGATTGGGTCATCTAACAGCTCACCCTCTGATGTTTCTAACTGATATGCCCCCGATCCATAAGCAGCTACAATCACATAAGGCCCAAGCCAGTTGGGTTCAAACTTGCCTTTCTTTTCCCTATCCTGTTGATTGTGAGGGTTCTCTTTAAGTACTAGATCTCCAACCTTGAAGATTCTTGGGTGAACTCTATGGTTATAGCTTCATGACATCATCTATTGATATGCTTTGAGATGGTCAAAGGATTTCTATCTCCTTTCTTCTAGCAACTCTAGTTCTTGCAATCTAGAAACTCTGTATTCTTCATCTAATATGAGACCTTTTAACGACACCCTGAGGGATGGTAACTCAACTTCAATGGGAAGGATAGCTTCTGAGCCATAGACAAGGGTGTAAGGGGTAGCACCTGTGGGAGTGCATATACTGGTTCTGTAGGCCCACAGAGAGGGATTGAGTTGGATGTGCCAATCATGGCTAGCATCATTGACAGTCTTCTTGAGGAGTTTCAAGATGGTCTTGTTGGATGCTTCAGCTTGACCGTTGCCTTGAGGGTAGTACAGTGTGGAGAAACGGTGTTGGATTTTGAATCGGTCATAGAGTTCTTGGACATCCTAGTTTTTGAATGGTCTTTCATTATCTGTGATAATGGATGAAGGAATTCCATATCTACAGATGAGGTAATTCAGGATGAATGAGGAGATTTTCTTACCTGTGACGGTGGTGAGGGGAATGGCTTCAATCCACTTGGTAAAGTACTCAGTGGCAGTTATGATGAATTTATGGCCATTGGATGAGGGTGGATGGATCTTTCCCACAAGGTCAAGTCCCCATTGGCAAAAAGGCCAAGGTGTCATTGAAGATCTCAACTCTTGAGCTAGTGCATGTATCAGGTTTCCATGTATTTGGTACTGCTTGCACTTCTTTAAAAACTGGTATGAATCTGTCTCCATGTTCAGCGAGTAATAGCCCAAACGCATGAGTTTCTTGGCTAAGGAAGGACCACTAGAGTGTGTCCCACAAATTCCTTCATGTACGTCTTGTAAGGTGGTTACAGATTCTTCTTGTTCTAAACAATGGAGTAAAGTACAATTTAGACCACGTCGGTATAGGGTATTGGCAATAATGGTATAGCAAGAAGTTTGGCGTATAAAGGTTCGTTGTTGGTTTGAAGATAAGTTAGGTGGGAGGATATTGTCCTTGAGGTAAGTATAAACCTTACCATACCAAGGTGAATCAAATCTAACAAGAAGGTATATGGAATGGTTCCCAGGAAGATCATAAGCTAGTTGTCGAATAGTTTCCACTAAGAACTCGTACCGTGACTCATTTTTTGGTATCTCTAGAAGAGAGGCAATGGTCCCCATGGCATTTGCTGCTTTGTTCTCAATACGAGGTATCTACCCAAAAGATATAATCACAAAGTTTTCCTTAAAGTCATCCACCATTCTCTTGTATGGGACAAGCTTTTCATCTTTGGTCTGGTAATCATCATTGACCTGATTTATTACTAGTTGAGAATCACTGCAGACATGTAACTCTTTGATTTTCTAATCTGCCACCATCTTGAGGCCAATGACTAAGGCTTCATATTCTGCTATGTTATTGGTGCATGGAAATAACAATCAGTAAGACTTCGGTATAGTGTCACCATGAGGAGTTACTGTTGGATCTAGGGCATACAACTGAGAGGGGGGGTGAATCAGTTGTATAAAACTTCTTGTTCTTTCAAACACTTGATTCTTTGTTGTTAGTTAGTAGCATATCAATTAATCATCCATGAAAGCATAATACATAAACACAAGAGCAGATAAGCATCAACACATTGAACACCAAGATTTTGACGTGGAAAACCCAGTTAAGGGAAAAACCACGGGGTGATTAACCCAAGAATTATTCTCTGTTAGAAGAATAAAGAAAAATGAATGGCACATGCCAATTAGGGCTCACTGCCCGAGCACACTGCTCACAAAGAGGCCCACTGCCTACAAGGAGACACATTGTCTACAAAGTGATAAAAATCACAGTCTTGAACTGGAGAATGACATCTCTACTATGTCCGGATCAGTTCCAATTAAGCCCAAAAACCTTTGTTCTGCCTTTCGCACTTCTCTTCGCTATGCCACACTCATCCACACACACCACACCTCGAAATGAACTCACAGACCGTTATTTATACAAGACATCGACTTAGGATCAAACATCTAAGTCGGCAAACAATCATAAGAGTATCCACAAGATGAATAACACATCCGGTCGGCCACCACAAGAACATTCGCAGGATGAACAACTCATCCGGTCGGCTAAACAGGGCAAGAACTTCATCCGGAAGAATAACTTCAATTCCGGGCTCTACTATCAATGCAGATCAATAACACAACCTCAACATGATCCAGAAAACTTCACAAGCCTGCCTGAATGTCCGGATACATCCGCACTTCCTTTACTTGCTGGAATCTCTTGTCTTCCTCATCTGGAACTTCAAGAACACAGTCTGTCGCCACTGTAGAAGGTACTTCCGGACCTTCAAATCATACATTATCAATGCGGACCAATGACACAACCTCAACATGATCCAAGAACCTTCACAAGCCTGTCTGAATGACCAGGTACGTCCGCATTTCCTTTACTTACTGAAATCTCTTATCCTCCTTATCCGGAACTTCAAGAACACAGTCTGTCGCCATTGTCATAATGCAAGAGGTACTTCCAGACCTCCAAATCATACACAACTCAAGATGGCACATCACAAGGACATCCCAAATACTCTTTCCAATCCGTAGATTAGGATTGTACAATTCCGGACCTCACCGGACCTTTCTGTGATCCTCTGTCACCTCTAAGCACTTACCGGAACCAGTTCCACACAGACAACCATAACTTCTTCAGGTCTTCATGCGGACCTCTGAAAACTTGACTGAAGCATCTCAAGACTCATATCTGCAAACCCTTTAATCCGCATCCTCCGGTTCTCAACCTATCCAATATATTTTCCTTCTTCTCATCACTGTTCTTCACTGTTCCTAACTGAGGGTAATTTTCTCAATATCCTCAACACACAGCTCATCCAATCCTTCTTGTCAATGTAATATGAGTATGTTGACATCAATGACAACACTGGTTCACCTCATACTTGCAACAATCTCCCCCTTTGTCATTGATGGCAACATATGATGTGAAAAACCATCAAGACAAGAACTTCTCCTTTCTGTCACAGCTCCCCCTATCAACAACAACTTTTTACATGTCTTCTCTCCCCCTTTGATCATTAACCACTTGTTTTTCACATGTCTTCTCTCCCCCTTTGACATCAATGGCAAAGGGCTCATACTTGCAATTCTAATACATCAGAATCATACCAGCTGCTCCCCTTTAGTAGCAGCTCCCCATCATCAATCCAGATCACAAGATATGACTGTGATATCCACCAGACTGATGCACATCAGTGCATCTTAGTTCATAACCAGAGGGGCCATGACCCCTAACTTCTCCCGGAGATATTCAAAAGAGTCCTTGGGAAGAGGTTTTGTAAAGATATCTGCAATCTGATCCTTGGAGGGAACATACTCCAATCTGACTTCTTCCTTGTTTACTTGTTCTCTCAAAAAGTGAAATTTGATAGATATGTGCTTAGTCTTAGAATGCAATACCGGATTCTTAGAAATATTAATTGCACTTGAATTATCACAGAAAATTGTGATAGGCTTCTCATATTCAACTTTGATGTCTCTTAGCATCTGCTTCATCCATAAGATTTGAGTGCAACTACCTGCTGCTGCAATGTATTCTGCTTCAGTTGTAGACAGAGATATTGCATCTTGTTTCTTGCTTAGCCAAGAAACCAATCTCTTCCCCAAAAAGAATGCTCCACCACTAGTGCTCTTCCGGTCATCCACATCTCCTGCCCAATCTGCATCTGTGTAAGCATGAAGAGAGAAATCCAGATCTCTAGGGTACCATAGACCATACTCAACTGTTCCTTTCAAGTACCTAAAAATTCTTTTGATTGCCATAACATGAGATTCTCTAGGATCAGCCTGGAATCTTGCCACAAGACCAACAGCCTGCATTATATCTGGTCTAGTTTGAGTGAGATACAACAATCCACCAATCATTGATCTATACTTTGTCTGATCTGCCTTTGGAGAATCATCATCTTTGCTTAACTTACATCCGGTTGCCATAGGAGTGTTCATAGGCTTTGAGTCTTCCATACCAAATTTCCTTAACAATTCTTTCACATATTTGGTCTGAGAAATGAAGATCCCTTCTTTTGTTTGAGTAATTTGCAGACCCAAGAAGAAATTCATTTCACCAAGCATAGACATTTCAAACTCACTTTTCATCTGATTTGCAAAAGTTTTGCACATACTATCTCTTCCTCCAAAAATGATATCATCCACAAACACTTCAACAATCAAAATGTTTTCATGATCAATTTTGAAATATAAGTTACTGTCAGCAGTACCTTTGTTGAATCCAATCTGCACAAGATGCTTATCCAACCTTTCATACCATGCTCTTGGGGCTTGCTTCAATCCATACAAAGCTTTCTTCAACTTGCAGACCATATCATCATTATCAGACAATTGAAATCCATCCGGTTGTTCAATGTAGACTTCTTCTTTTAGATCACCATTTAGGAAGGTAGACTTGACATCCATCTGATATACCTTGAAGTCTTTGAAGGCAGCAAATGCAAGAAGTAATCTAACTACTTCAATTCTTGCCACCGGAGCAAAAGTCTCTTCAAAGTCAATTCCTTCTATTTGAGAGTAGCCTTTGCAGACCAATCTAGCTTCGTTTTTTATTACTTCACCAGCTTCATTTAGTTTGTTCCGGAAGACCCACTTGGTTCCAATTACATTCCTGTCTCTAGGTCTGGGAACAAGATCCCAAGTATGATTTTTCTCAATTTGCATCAATTCATCTTCCATTGCTTTGGTCCAGTTTTCATCATTGCAGGCTTCATTTATTGTTTTAGGTTCAATCTTTGAAATCAGACAACATTCATCCTGATTTTGAGCGACATTCCTTCTAGTTTGTACACCTTTGCTTCTGTCACCTATGATCTGATCTTCAGAGTGGTTCAGTCTTACATACCTTGGAATTTTGGGAGTATCCTGCACTGCTGCTTCTTGATCAGGCTCATTGAAACCTATCTCTTCTTCCTGATTTACCGGATCAGGCTGACTCTGTCTCACCGGAGAGGATTGAGGTTCTTGAACACTGTCTTGGTCATCTTCATCAAACTCATAAAATCTTGAAGGCTTCTCAATTCCTTCATCAACTTTCACATTGGTGCTTTCTATCATCTTCCTCAATCTCTTATTGTAACACCGGTATGCTTTGCTTTGAGTGGAGTAACCCAAGAAAATTCCTTCATCACTTCTAGCATCAAACTTTCCTAGATCTTCATCTCTTTTAATATAACACTTGCTACCAAATACTCTGAAATATTTCACAGTAGGAGTGATGCCAAACCAGAGTTCATAGGGGGTCTTACCGGTGTTGTTTCTGATTTGAACTCGATTGAGAGTGTAGACTGCAGTGCTGATAGCTTCCTTCCAAAACATTTGAGGAACATTTGCTTCCAACATCATTGTCCTGGCAGCTTCCTGAATGGTCCAGTTCTTTCTCTCAACCACTCCATTCTGCTGTGGAGTCCTAGGAGCAGACAACTATCTCCTTATACCCTGCTTCTCACAAAAATCAATGAACTCACCAAATGTAAATTCACCACCTCTATCAGACCTTAGACACTTTAGTTTCAATCCAGTTTGATTCTCTACCATAGCTTTGAAGATCTTGAACTTCTCAAATGCTTCTGATTTTTCTTTTAGAAAGGTAACCCACATCATCCGGGAATGATCATCAATTAACAACATGAAATATCTATCACCTTGCAGACTCTTGATTCTTGTTGGACCACAGAGATCAGTATGTACTAATTCCAACAATCTGGTAGAAGACTGATCTTTGCTTTTGAAAGAGACTCTGCTTTGTTTACCTACCTGACATTCTTTGCACAAACTATTTGTAGGTTTCATCAATTTTGGAAGATCTCTTACGGCCTGAGTATTGCTTATCTTGATGATGTTATCAAAATTTACATGGCACATTCTTCTATGCCATAACCAACTCTGATCAATTTGAGCAAACAAACAACTTTTATTTGAACCAACCAGATGAAAGATATTACCTTTTGTCTGAGTACCGGATGCAATCTCAGTTCCGGAGCTTGTAAAGATTCTACATTTTCCATTTTTGAACCGGAGATCATAGCCTTTGTCCACTAACTGACCAACACTAAGAATATTGTGCTTCAATCCTTCAACATACAGTATGTTACCTGTTTTGCTCTTTCCATCAAAGGAAATAGTTCCCCTGCCTCTGATTCTGCCAGTAGAATTGTCACCAAACTTTACCATTCCTCCTTCATACCTTTCCAAATTCAAGAACTTATTCTTGTCACCAGTCATATGGTGAGAACATCCACTGTCAATAACCCAATCATCCTTTTCTTCCACTTGAGTAGCCAAAGCTTTTTCAACAACTTTGTGATTGACAGATTCAGAGAGTATTGAATCTTCTTCCTTGATGGCAATAAACACCCACTCATTTCCGGATTTGCTTCCTAGTTCTGATTCATCATCTGTTACTCCTTCATTGTCATTTTCTTCATGAACATAATATCAATTCTTTTGAAACCTTTGTCTGTTAGTATTAGACCTTGTAGATCTTTCCGGACATCTTGAAGCAAAATGACCAATCTTATTGCAGTTGAAACACTTAAAGGGTAGTTTTCCTTCATACTTACCGGATCCTCTTGGCAGTCTCTTTGCAATGAGGGCTTCAAGTTGAGCTGTTTCTGCTTCTTCTTCTTCCATGTCTCTTCTTGCTTGATCATACCATGACATTTTCCTTGATGAGTTTTCTCCCGGATCAAATCTCTGTTTGCCTTTCACATAGGCACTGGCTTTGAAAGCAGATTCAGTCTTGGGAGGATCATCTCCAAACTCGGTCATTTCAAATGCAGCTAGTTTGCCAGCCAGTTGTTCTCTTGTGACAGTTGTGTGGGCTCTGAATTCATCAATGGCAGCAACCTTGATTTTGTAGGCAGTAGGAAGGGATCTTAGGATTTTGCAGACAATCTCATTTTCATCTAAAGTTCCACCAGCATTTCTGATTCCACATACCAGCTCATTCACTCTTGGCATAAAGGTAGTGATGTTTTCATTATCTCTCATTTTCAATCTTTCAAATTTCCCTTTCAGACTTTGCAACCTTGCACTTTTGACAAACTCATCTCCTTCATACAGAAGTTCCAGTTTAGTCAGGATCTCATATGCAGTTGGTAGGTCAATAACATTCGAGAGATCTGAGTCATTCAATGCGCTTAGAAGAGCTTCCTTAGTCCGCAGATTGTTTTCAGCTTCTGTGATTTCATTCAGAGTTGTCGGACCACCTTGTGGAGGTACATATGGTTTTGAAACCATAGCCAAGTATGCTTTTCCCATACATTCCAAGTGACACTTCATGCGACCTTTCCAGAGAGTGAAGTTGGTTCCATCGAACTTCGGACTATCCTTCTTGTATGATGACATCCTGGATCTCCTCAAGCGGTTAAGCTCCTATCAGAGGAACTTAGCTCTGATACCAATTGTTGGATCTAGGGCATACAACTGAGAGGGGGGGGGTGAATCAGTTGTATAAAACTTCTTGTTCTTTCAAACACTTGATTCTTTGTTGTTAGTTAGCAGCATATCAATTAATCATCCATGAAAGCATAATACATAAACACAAGAGCAGATAAGCATCAACACATTGAACACCAAGATTTTGACGTGGAAAACCCGGTTAAGGGAAAAACCATGGGGTGATTAACCCAAGAATTATTCTCTGTTAGAAGAATAAAGAAAAATGAATGGCACATGCCAATTAGGGCTCACTGCCCGAGCACACTGCTCACAAAGAGGCCCACTGCCTACAAGGAGACACACTATCTACAAAGTGATAAAAATCACAGTCTTGAACTGGAGAATGACATCTCTACTATGTCCGGATCAGTTCCAATTAAGCCCAAAAACTTTTGTTCTGCCTTTCGCACTTCTCTTCGCTATGCCACACTCATCCACACACACCACACCTCGAAATGAACTCACAGACCATTATTTATACAAGACATCGACTTAGGATCAAACATCTAAGTCGGCAAACAATCATAAGAGTATCCGCAAGATGAATAACACATCCGGTCGGCCACCACAAGAACATTCGCAGGATGAACAACTCATCCGGTCGGCTAAACAGGGCAAGAACTTCATCCGGAAGAATAACTTCAATTCCGGGCTCTACTATCAATGCGGATCAACAACACAACCTCAACATGATCCAGAAAACTTCACAAGCCTGCCTGAATGTCCGGATACATCCGCACTTCCTTTACTTGCTGGAATCTCTTGTCTTCCTCATCCGGAACTTCAAGAACACAGTCTGTCACCACTGTAGAAGGTACTTCCGGACCTTCAAATCATACATTATCAATGCGGACCAATGACACAACCTCAACATGATCCAAGAACCTTCACAAGCCTGTCTGAATGACCAGGTACGTCCGCATTTCCTTTACTTACTGAAATCTCTTATCCTCCTTATCCGGAACTTCAAGAACACAGTCTGTCGCCATTGTCATAATGCAAGAGGTACTTCCGGACCTCCAAATCATACACAACTCGAGATGGCACATCACAAGGACATCCCAAATACTCTTTCCAATCCGCAGATTAGGATTGTACAATTTCGGACCTCACCGGACCTTTCTGTGATCCTCTGTCACCTCTAAGCACTTGCTGGAACCGGTTCCACACAGACAGCCATAACTTCTTCAGGTCTTCATGCGGACCTCTGAAAACTTGACTGAAGCATCTCAAGACTCATATCTGCAAACCCTTTAATCCGCATCCTCCGGTTCTCAACCTATCCAATATATTTGCCTTCTTCTCATCACTGTTCTTCACTGTTCCTGACTGAGGGTAATTTTCTCAATATCCTCAACACACAGCTCATCCAATCCTTCTTGTCAATGTAATATGAGTATGTTGACATCAATGACAACACTGGTTCACCTCATACTTGCAACAGTTACAAATAAGATTCCTGCCCCTGATCCATGGTTTGTGTAGGATCCATCAAAGTAAAGTGTCTAGGAATGTGTTGAGACATTGAATAATGATTCATCTGGAAACTAAAATTGCAATGGTGTGGTATCTTATATTGGTGCATCTGCTAGTTGATCAATAATGACTTGTCCCTTGATATCTTTTCTATCTACATACTCAATGTCGTATTCGCTTAGGAGCATTACCCATTTGGCTAGGTGACCTGTGAGAGCTGCTTTACTTAGTAGGTATTTCAGTGGATCTATTTTTTCAATGAGTTTGACTAGATGTGCAAGCATATAATGTCAGAGTTTTTGGGAAGCAAAAACTACCGCAAGACATGACCTTTCTATTTGAGAGTATTGCAACTCATAGCCCACCAATGTGCGACTGATATAGTAGACGGCTCTTTCCTTGTTCTCATAATCTTGTTGTGCTAGAAGAGCCCCAAGAGCTGTAGGTGTAGCAGATATGTAGAGTATCAATGGTTTTCCTTGGATGGGAGGCATGAGAATAGGTGGATTCATAAGATATTCTTTCAGTTTGTTGAATGCCTCTTCGCATTTGTCATACCATCTGAATGGAATGTTCTTGTGCGGGAGATGACTGAATGGTTGACACTTGTTTGCCAGTTGTGATATGAATCTACAGATTGCTTGTAGCTTGCCTTGTAGTGATCTGAGTTGTGTAAGAGTCTTAGGTGGTGGCATGTCCATGATAGCCTTGACTTTGGTGGGATCCACTTCTATTCCATTTCCTGAAACAATAAAACCTAGGAGTTTGCCTGAGGTGACTCTGAACACACACTTCTTTGGGTTTAACCTGACCTTGAATTGCTCTAATCTCTTAAAGACTTTCTCTAACACATCCAAATGTGATTCTCTTGTGAGTGACTTTGCTAGGATATCATCTACATAGTCTTCCATGGTGACATGCATCATATCATGAAATATAGTGGTCATAGCACGTTGATATGTGGCTCCTACATTCTTTAGCCCAATGGCATGACGTTCCAATAGAAAGTGCCCCATGGACAAGTAAAAGTTGTTTTGTGCTAGTCTTCTGGTGCTATCCTAATCTGATTATATCCCGAGAAGCCATCTATGAGAGACAACATGGTATGCCCTGCTGTCAAGTCAACTATGATATCTATATTTGGCAACATAAAATCATCCTTGTGGCAAGATTTGTTTAGATCTCTAAAGTCATTGCATAGTCTGACTCGGCCATCTGGTTTGGACACTGGTACTGTGTTGGAGACCCATTCTAGATAGTCTATAGCTCTGATGAATCCTACATCCAGTAATTTCTTGAGTTCTTCTTTTACAAGCAGTGCTATGTGTGGATGCATCTTTCTAAGCTTCTGTTTCACTAGTTTCACTCCTGGATCTAATCGAAGATGATGTAGAATCAAATCTAGATCTAACCCTGACATATCTACATATGACCAAGCAAAATTGACTTGCTTTCTCTTGAAGAATGGTACAAACTTGGTCTTCTCTAGTGGGGTGAGAGATTTAGCAAAGTGAATGATCTTAGGCTGTTCCTCTGTTCCAATATTAACTGGCTCTATGGGTTCCACAACAATCTGAGACTTCTCCTAGTGCATATCATTGGGGAGGGTGTCAAGCCTTCCATCATCAGGTGCCACAGTTGGGTTTTCACCTTTGGATGCGTCCTTTCTTTTTACTATTTTGGGATTGACACTGCCGCAGAGCAGTTTTCACTGTCAGATCCAATTTTTATTTTGATATTTTTGCTACTGGAAGGCTTGGTACCCTCTCTAAAGTAAGCCACGGTATTAAGTTCAATAGCGAAACCAACTTTATGATCACCTTTGGGTAGGTGGTCCCTAAGTTCCATGTAGTCAATATAGGCATCATCATTTTGGAACATATCTAGTTGAGGAGTTCCTCGTAGGTCCCAGTTGATAAGCTGAGGATGTACAAGGGGAAGGGAGTCAGAGGATAGATCTGATTCGTTGATAGTTTGGATGGATATGCTAGGAGTATTGGGAGGGGGAGTGTTCAAGATGGTACTTTCCTCCAAATTGTTTATTGCGATAGAACTCGAACCTTCCTCGAAAGTCGTATTCTTAGAGATAGGCAAATCAGACTCTAGTGGTCTATTTGATAGCGTTTGTCCCTCATGGTAGGGGCTATAAGTTTGAATGGTATCACATTCTTTGTCATCATAGGAATGCTCTGTCAGCTCATCCCACTCATATTCATTGGAATCTGTGTCACTGTCCACTTGAAGTGTATGGATTGTTTCCACTAGACAAGCATTTTCTTTAGCTTTGCCCTTACCTGTGTATCCTAGGCCTTTTGTATTTCTAGCCAATGAGGATGAAGAAGGTTGAATGGGTTCTATGATTCCTTCTCTTCTTAGGCCAATGGGGCCTTGTCCTTCGTAACCCATTCTATGTAGGATAGATTCACCTTGCCCATAGATCTCTGTTGGGAGTCTAGGTGGTTCATGTTATGTGCTTTCTTCTTCGGTATAAAGCCATTGTAGGACATCCCTTTCCTTTGTCTCATTTGATAGGGTCTCCCATTTTACAAAGGGAGCTGTGGGAGGTGTAGGAGGAGCAGATGGTTTTGGAAAATGCTTGGGTCGACCAAAGGATCTAGGAGATAAAGGTAGCTTGGCTAGATTGAGACTATGCTCTATGGAGTATTCCCCCACTCCTTTTTCTTTGATGGTAATTTTTTTCTCTTTGGGCCTTGATGAGGAAGCTTCAGTGGTAGAATGAAGCTGTGGGATAGGGGATGTGGATGCTCTATTGTTTGGTATGATGCACTCAGGTTTTGAAAGGATAGAGTTGCAATGCTGGAAGGGGTCAGGGTCACCTTGGAGGGTGATTTGCTTGCCATTATGAGGGAATTTTATGCATTGATGATAAGTGGAGGGCACAGCCTTCATGGCATGAATCCATGGTCTTCCTAGCAGAATATTATAGGTGAGCTCCTTATCTAGGCCTTGGCACACAACATCTTTGATTATTGGTCTCACTTGTATGGGCAACACCACTATTCCTTTTGTAGCTCTTTCCTCTTCATCATAGGCTTTGATAGTTATCCTCTTTCTTTGATCAATTGCATTTTTGAAGAACCCCAATGTAAGGACTAGCTTCAATGTGCAAATATTTAAACTAGCTCCCCCATCAATGAGAACCCTCTTGATGCGGTGCTTGTGGATGAAGGCCACGATATGAAGAGAGGTGTTATGAGGTTGAGAGATTGAGAGATCATCTTGCTCGGTAAATGATATGTTACTTGAGGAGGTCAGATTACCTACCATGGCTTGGAACTTCTCTTGGGCTAAGTTAGTGGGGACTGTGGTTTCCACTAAGGCTTTATAGAGAATCTCCTTATGAGAAGGAGATAGACGTAACAACTCCAAGATAGAAATGTGGGCCAGAGTTTTCTGTAGTTGGTCTATGACACTATACTGACAGAAGTTGGACTAAGAAGGTGACGACCTTGGAGGGACGGTATTCAAGGTGACTTTACCACTGCGGGTGATGATACTACAACTAGTTCTGTTAGGTGTTGATTGTTGATTGGGCGTGACCACATTGATTTGTGGGACATGCTCTGATAGGCAATTGATGGTATAGTCGAATGGCACACTTGCATAGTTGGCATTACTATTCCCACTATTCTGATTTGGCCTGTTGCGATTGTTGTTGTTATTACCATTGTTGTTATTGCCATGGTTGTTGTTGCCATTGTTATTGCCATGGTTGTTGTTATTGTTGTTGTACGGCCTGTCATGATTGAGAAGTGGATCCCTGTAAGCCACATGTGTCTCATTGGAGGTATGTTGTTGGGTTCCTCCTTGATTTTGATCAAGCACATCTTGGATAACATGTTTGAGATGAATACAATTGTTGGTTATATGTCCCCTCCCTCTATGATATTCACAATAGTCAGTGTCTTTCCAATAGGGAGGTTTGACTATAGGCTCATAATCACTTGTTGGTGGTAGAGATATTTCATTGTTAGCCAATAACTTCCGTAATGCAGATTCTTGGGATTCACCCAGCGACGTGAATTTTCATCTTGGATTGGTACTGAACCATGGTCTTGGCTCCCAAGAGAATGTTTTGTTGGGCGTAATATTATTTGCTCTCCTTTGAGAGTGAGTATGGGTTGTATCTTGGGAGTTGCTGCTTTGGCGTCAACCACTCCATCATTGACAACATTCTTATTCTTGGTCCAAAACTTTGATTTGTCCATCGTGTAGTTGGAGGTAGGTGTGTCCTTGTATAACTTGATTTGCCCCTTGGCGATCATAGCTTTTTTGATAAACAATCCCATTTCAATGACTTTTAAGAATGATGTAGGGCATTGTATTTGTATTTGGTAGCCAAGATCGGTGTTGAGGTTATGGACAAACATCTCCATTAGTTGCTTCTCAGGTAGATCATATGAGCATTTGCTTGCTAGTTGTCTCCATCTTTGTAGGAAGGTGGCAAATGATTCACCACTCTTTTGCTTGGTGTTGCATAGGTCAAGCATAGAGACTTCATGTTCAATATTGTAAGAGAAGTGCATTATAAATTTGTTGACTAGTTCATCAAAAGTTTTGATGCCCGGTGGAAGCCACAAGAACCACTCCATAGCTTGACTGCCTAGTGATATAGGGAATAGTCTCATCAAGTAAGTCTTGTTGTGAGCTACTTCTAAGCATATTGCATTTAATTCCCTAATGTGATCTCTAGGGTCCCCTTTCCCTTTGTATTTGTCAAACTTAGGAACTTCAAATCGATAGAAAAATGGTTTCATGATCAAACTTTTATCAAAGGGGTACGGTGCAATATCTTCCAAGGAGTAATTTTTAGTGCTTGTACCCATCTTGAGATCTGACATTTGTTACTTTAGACCCTCGAGTTCTTTCCTCATTTCTTCTATAGGAGTATTTGGATGTGTGGCTTTCTTTCCTTTATCCTCCTCATTTGGGTTTATGGCTTTCTTTCCCCTTTCCTGATCATCCTCTATGTTTTCCAAGATTGTGCTTATATCAAATCCATGGGGAGTTTAATTCCAAGACTAGCAAGGTGATGGAAATACTTATGAGGGTCATCATGGAGCATTTTCTCTACTAAGCATTGGAATTTCTGATCTTGGATGGTTCCTTGATATTCTTCGTTAGAGATTTCCTCATCACTATCGTGAGGTGTGAAGATGTGGTTGGATGAACCGGCCATTTCAAGTTGTTTTTTGTATTGAGATCTAGTAAGAATAATGCAAGGTGACGTAGGATGAGGTGAAATGGGACAAGAGATTTTGGCAAGGTGCCGATGGAGACTGTTAAGAATGGGATACTTATGACAAGACTTGGGCAAGGGACTTTCCCGATCAATGATTCCAAGTAAGATGGCCGATACAAAGACGATAGTCACTAGTAAGGGTACTCAATACTTGTCTTACTGTGTAGGGACTAGTCATGCACCAAGACCACTAGTGAAGTTCTGCAACTTACTAGGTTTACTTGAATCCAACGTGATATGAAAGAGGGGACCTATGCTGACCTGATATGGGATGCTTTTGTCTTAGAAAGACTGGATAGAAGGTGAATGTGACGACTAACGAAAGAGAGATTTTAGTGTGAAATGGAGGGAAGATTGGCTGCAAGGTGAGACCTTATCTCTAGACTTGAAACTAGACTGAAATGGGTACCTAGAACTGGTAAATTTCTTCTCTTGGGAACTGTGCAAGTGCTCACTATTATGTATGCACCGAAATAGATGCGCTACAAAAATGGATATATGCGCCAAAAGTCACAGTAAATGCGCTGCACTGGTAAAAGATGAAAGTACAACAATAGAAGATAAAAGCATAGCAAGTCACAACAAATGCACTGCAAGTCAACACAGATGCGCAGGAAAAGAGGACGAATGCGCTGCTCTGGTGTTTTCTCAATTTTTTGCAATTTTTGGAATTTTTTGCTGTTTTTGGCACTTTGGTTGCAAAAAAGGTCTTTTTGATCTAATTTTTTGAATTTATGGTAAGAAGACACAGCAAACACAAAGATATTTTTATGTTTTTTTATTTTTTTTTGTGATTTTTTTGACTCTTTTTTGGACTAAAAGAAAAAAGTAAGTATAAAATCCTAGGCTCGAAATGGATTACAAGGGTTTTTGGACACTAGAACAAGAGGTGTTTAATGCGGGCAACTGTTTGAGTGGTTACACATGTGGCACCACTACTCTCTATTATGGAGTCTCCCAGCCTGCAAGGGTTACGCCTTGGAGGGTTTTGGGGGAGGTTGGCTATCAGTGTAACACAACTTCACTCATTGTTTGAAGCTTTTGCTCCAAACACAATTTATTTATGGTGGTTTGGAAGGGCTTGGCGTCTAGCCTGTTACCACTTAGGGTCGTTCCTACTTGGATAAGCGGTATCCAAAAGCAAGCCCCTCTAAAGGAAAAATACATGTGAAAATAATACTTCTGGCATTTTGATCACCCAAGATAGGGGAGAGCATAGTCCTAGTATCATTCCCAAAAACACTGTATATAGTGGTTCTTTTCCCCTAGTTAAAATGAAAAAAACTAGGTGAGCTATCTACTTGGGCAAGCATAGAACTTTGAAGTGAGTAGCAAGATAGCAGTGGTCCAATTTGAACTAAGATAACAATTGTGAGTTCAATTTTAATCCATGATAGCACGAATTATTAACTTTGAAATTTTGGTCAATCGAGATAGCAATGGTTCATTTTAACCCAGATAGCAATGATGAGTTCAATTTTAATCCACAATAGCACGAGTTGTTAACTTTGAAATTTTGGTCAATCGAGATAGCAATGGTTCAGTTTTAACCCAAATAGCAATGATGAGTTCAATTTTAATCCAAATAGCAATAATTTTGAAAAGATAGCAATGTTGCAATGTAAGATAGCAAAGGTTCAGTTACCACTTCTTAGTTAGACTATGAGATTTTCCATGAACATCCATTTTACTTTCCTGTTTAGAAATAAAAGTGTGATCTAACAAATGCAACTATATGAATCTAAACCAGTGCCTAGCCTGCAAAACTGATATGAGAATTCCTGTAAAAGATGTCAGCGTTAGCAAAAAAACACTAGTTTTAAGTTTAGAAAGATATCTGAACTTTGACTGTAAAAATAGCTGATAAAATCACTTGATCAAACCTACTCCATTATGAAGTTCATAGAATTACCTTTCCAACGAGTGTTTATTTGTGCGATTATGAGTTTGTATGCTCTTATTATGGCAAAAAGAAAAAGACACCACCCTTATGGCATGTAGAAGAAGGCAAGATGGAGGATTGTTGGATAAAACGATGCACCCTACGGAAGCACCCTTCGGACCGCTGGATAAAATGATGCACCTGTGGGAGCACCCTTTAGACCGTTGGATAAAAGGATGCACCCTGGGAAAGAGCTCTTCAGACAGTTGGATAAAGGACGCGGAAGCACCCTTTGGACCTCTGGATAAAGTGATGCACCCTATGGAAGCACCCTTTGGACCACTAGATAAAAGGATACACCCTACGGAAGCACTCTTTGGACCGCTGGATAAAAGGATGCACCCTGTGAAAAAGCTCTTCAGACAGTTGGATAAAAGGACACAGAAACACCCTTCGAACCACTAGATAAAGCGATGCACCCTGCGGAAGCACCCTTTAGACTGCTGGATAAAAGGATGCACCCTTAAAAAATCACAATTTTTTTCAGTATCTAATTTTTGTGAATTAACAGGTGATTCTAAGGTTTTCGACCCTTCTGAGCACGTTGGTGATGTCAGTTTCAGCCTAGGAGGTCACCTTTTGATAGATCCTTGCAAAACTCGACAATGGGGTTTAGAGAAACACAAAGTTTTACTACAAAAATTTGTAAAAAACATAAAATTGAACGGTGGGCACCAAAAATGTAAGGGTAAATTGGATCAAACAATGAATATCAATAAATAAACAGTAACAGATACCCAAACTCAATGAAATAGTGAAACTAAGGAGATTAATCAAATAAAGCAATGGACAATACAATGCAAACCTTCCTCAGATCGAAACTTCCATTGTTCACCTATCACAAATTGTTCTTCAAAAGTATGAATGATACCCTCAGAGAGCACTTCTTTTCTTTGTTCAAGAATGTCAAGTGTGAATGGCTATGGTGATGATGCGTAATGCGTGGTAACAAGGGTGATCACAAGCAATGAAGGAATAACGAGGGTGCGAAAGGCGCGCTGTAATTCCTGTAGGGTAACGATACTAAAAGCTTGGATGAATGAAATGGAAGAATGAGGTTGTACTTATAGACTTGGGAAAGAAGAGATCAATGGTATAGAAAGAATGAGAAGATCAATGATTGAGAATAGTTGAGGAACGTGCAACGAATAAGAAGAGGACATGTGTCTTGCTTTCTTTTGCATGAGAGGAGTTATCAAGAATAGAAGAATGAGTTAAAGCATTTAAAAGAATATAACAATCAGTTAAGTGATTTAAAACAAGAAGAATAGATTTGCATGAGAATAAGAAGATATTTTGCTTTATTAAATATTAGGAATATTTAATTGCATGTGTAAAAAGATTGAATTATATTTAGAGATAACTCAATTTAGAAGAAAAAGACAAATAAATAATTGATTTATTTAAATTTAGAGAACATATTTTTGGAAAAAATAATTAAATAATTGGTATTATTTAATTTAGAAGATAAGAAAGCAAATTAAATAAATAAATTTATTTAATTGTTGTGCATGATTTTGGAAGAATAAATAAAATATTTGATTGTATTTTATTTTTAGAGATTGAGAGGATTTAAATAAATTTGATTTGATTTATTTAAACTTGGAATAATGATTTGATTTAATTAAATAATTGAGAATTATTTAATTGTTTGGGAAGAATTTAATTAAATAAAGGATTTTATTTAATTGTTGGAAGAATATAAATCAAATAAATAAATTTGTTTATTTATTTATTGATAGAGGAATTAGAAGGGAATAAATATTAAGAATATTTATTTAGACCAAATCGTGTCATTTTTAGGTGTATACACAAATGTTGGCTAGAAGGCTAATCATGAGACATATATGGATCATTCTAATCCCCACATATGTGACAAAGGTCATTATGATACTACACACATGATTAAGAATATCGCACGTAACACAAAAAAATGGTTGTGTGATATAACACATCATTAAGTTCCCAGAGTAAACCACAACAAACAATTGAGACATAAAGCCAATACTCCACATCCAAAAGAAGGGCCATATAGCAATAAGAGGTGCTATGTGATAACAAAAAAAAATACTAGAACAATAAGAGACATATACTAGGGACATGCACCCCCATACTATATAATGCTATATATTAAAGGAAACATACCACATGTGTCTTTAGCTAGAAAATAAGAGTACAAAATTTAAGTGCAAATTTCAAAAAGTATGAGGCCTTCAACACATAACAAGCCCTTATTTACATTTCTTATGTTGTAAACATGAAGGGCTAAGTAGCAACACATAGAGCCATGAAGAGAATTTCTTGAATCGAATGTCAACACCATCTTTTTTGCCTAACGCAAACAAAGGTTACAAAAGACTTGGATGTCACCATTATAAGATGTAAGAGTTCTAAAGAATAGCTCATCCAAATGCAGAGCTTAAATTTGACAGTCAGCCTTGACTGTCAAGCAATTTTTTTTTGGATAGTTATCTAATCAATAGTGTCTTCAAAATATTGACATATTTTAGTATAAGTAAATTATATAAAAACCATATATATATATATATATATATATATATATATATATATATATATATCATCATAATCCTATATAAATTTTTGACAATTTATCCAAATCTCTCCTTTCATATGATACAGTCTTTTCAAAATTTTAGTTGTATTTTACAGCTAAAAGGTATAAATACTGCTATACAACTATTAGATTTAAGCCCTGGCCAAATGTAAATAGAGCTCTCAAAATTTAGATTCGTTGTTAGAGAGGCCTGATTGTCAAAATGGAAGCTTTCGAACAGGATAATGACGCCCATCTGAGGATAATAGAAGAGGAATTTAGTCAGATGTAGGGTTACAACTAGTACAGCAACATGGTATACGCATACTATGGAAGCATAGAAAGGGCACAAGGTGTTTACTAGAACGCCCATGAAATGTGGTCTCAAGCCAACATCGATTGCCAGAAATGTACAAAATGAATACATTTAAAAAAAAAAACATTAGAAACTTTCAAGCTAATGCCATTGGTAGGCGTAAAACTAGAGCCCCCATTGATACAATCTTTGACAAAAAGAAAATGATAATGGTTTTCAGTCTTTTGTGGTTTGCAACAGTAGTTTTATTTTTTCTATTTTCTTTTTTCTTCTTATTCTTTTTGTGCTTGAAAAATAGGGATCTAAAGAAAATACCTCTCCAAAAAAGAAACAAGATTTCTTCCACAGTCTTGGATTGATTCCTCAAAGTCTTGCTTTCCACCTACACTCCCCTACAGCTCCTGCCTCCCATTTTTTTGATTCTGCATGTCTCTCTCTCTATTCCCCCCCCCAAGAATAGGGTTAGGGTTTCTAGTCTCCATCCCCGGATGAGGAATTTCCCCCCCACTCACTCAAAATCCTCCTAGAGTTTTCATCCCTATTTGCATGACCTTTCACGCACCATAAACAGCCCACTTAGGGACAACACACTCCTCATTTTTCATCCCCTAACATCGTGTATGAAACAAGTCAACCAGGTGATTTCATTAGGTAGTTTTCCAATAGGACTAACTATTTTTATTTTTATTTTTATTTTTTTATTTTTTATTTTTTTTATTTGTGCATTTTAGACTTTTACAAGTCAGATCTCATCATCTACAAGTATTTTTTTAACATTCTACACGTAATTCAATGCTTGAAGAAAATTAAGGCAAGCAACTTATTTAAGTTTCTAAATCATCAGCACAAAAGAAACCATCACCCATCACTAACTCTAGTGTCCAAAGGCTCATTGAATATAGTGCCCATAGGGTTATGCATGTCCCTTTATCAAACTCAAACACCCTAGTGTTAGAATCTAGCACCCCAATGTTAGATAGGAGCCTCACTCTGCCTAGGATACTAGTATTGTCACTAACTCTCATGTTTAGGCACATCAAAATTGAATAAAATTTAATGTTGAACAATTAGTAGAGTCCAAATATTATCACTATGGCATGCATCTTTTTACTATTACTATTTAATTGTGCAATGAGAAACATATATGAATACAAAATTCACTTGAAGATTTATTTCTCCCATCTTTAGAACTCTTGCTCCATTAAATGTCATCAAACCAAAAATTTCCTATAATACCCATTGTATGTGAAGTTGTTCAAATAGCACATTTGACAAGGGTTTGTAATTGATTAGCATAATCTATTGTGAGACTAAGGATATCATTATTCACCATATCTCATCTTCAATAGTTTCTTAATATTCATTAATAACTTCAATGGCATACAAGAAATAAGGACAAATATATTTTCTTGTCTCTTCCTCTAAAGTTTCTACAACTTAAATCAAATAGCATGCAAGTAATTGACCATGTTTTGGGAATTTAAATACTTGATTACTATATGTGAGTAGGAAATTTCTAATATATCTTTATGGTACATCTAATCAAATAAGGGGAAGAGAAGTAACAAAACTGATGACAATACAATTCACAAAGGTATCATACTCATACATGTCGGTTAGATTCACAAAGGTAAGAATATTCCTTGATTAAGTTATTCTATTATTATTTCAAATCTCATGCATGTTGGTTAGATTCTTACAACCAACCATACTACTATTAAAATAGGCATTTATCAATACAAAGATAATTAATGGTGCAATATAATCATAGTGGTACATAAAATAGTAAAACTATATTTTGAATTAATCTTTCCTTCGAATTTGTATTTAAGAACTTCAATCATCATGAAGGAATAAGCAAGGAAACAAACATTACCTGTAACCTATAATTAAATCACATTGTTAGAATTTCCTTTATTCAATCAATCTGTACAGATAGGTCAATACCACCTTATTTGCAAGAATTAGATGGTAAAAAAAATATTATTTTTAGGGTACTATTCCTACATACAATGAAAACCATACTAGATGGAAACTCACTCTCTTGAATAAGTCATAATTACTACTAAATGAATTTTAATGTGCTGAGGTAAATGAATATTATGTGCACATCATTCAATGTGGTGGAATTGTAGTATGCCTATTAATATGGAGGTGTTTCACATGAATTGACCTAGTTGTATAAATCAATTTAAATTGTTACTTATATATATTGTATAAGAATATTAACTATTTATCAAATTATCGCATTTTGTTATAAATTATGATTAATTCAAGTATCCATATATTTTCAAGATTCATCTTGTGCATGTGTTTCTTTCTTTTATAAATGTACTTTTGTATATACAAAAATACATCCTCTATTATTAATTATGAGAATTGATTTTATGAGCATTCATATAAGCAAATATTAGTAAATTATGTAAATACATCCACTTAGAGATAGAAAACCCCTTCTAGAATCCACGTGTATACCCAATTCTTAATATACAACATAAACATAGCAAATTAGTTAATACCCCATAATCAAATCACAATAGATCTAATCATCGGATCACAACATAAATAAAATGTCAGAAACTCAACATCATATAAAACTGTAACTTATACCTCAATGTCACCTTGAACAGGTCAGGACTAGGGTGGCACTACAAATACAAACTACATGCATGATATCCGGTCTAGTAGAGGTTAGATAAAGCAATCCTCCAATCATTGATCTATACTTGCTCTGATCAGTCTTAGGTGATTCATTATTCTTGCTCAACTTGCTCTAATCATGAAAATACCTTTATTAGTTTGAATGATTTGCAGTCCAAGAAAGAAGTTCATTTCACCACACATAGACATTTCAAACTCTTTTTGCATCTCATCTGTAAAATTCTTACACATACCTTCATTTCCACCGAATATGATGTCATCAACATAGATCTCAACAATCAGAATTTGGTCTCCACTTATCTTGGTGTACAGGTTGCTATCTGCGGACCCTGTACTAAATCCCTGCTGTAATAGGTACTTATCCAGTCTTGCATACCAAGCTCTGGGAGCTTGCTTCAATCCATACAAAGCCTTTTTCAATTTGGATACCATATTTGGTTTGTCTAATAGATGGAATCCATCTAGTTTCTCTATGTAGACTTCTTCTTCTAACTCACCATTCAAGAAAGCAGACTTCACATATATCTGGTATACCTTGAAATTTTTTATGTGCTACAAATGCCAAATACTGTTTGATACCTTTGATTCTTGACACTAGATCAAAGGTCTCTTCATAATCTATTCCTTCTACTTGTGAGTAGACTTTACACACAAGTCTTTCCTTATTTCTCACAACTTCTCCAACTTCATTTAGTTTGTTCCAGAATACCCACTTTGTTCCTATCACATTCTTATCTGTAGGTCTTGGGACAAGTTCCCAAGTCTTTTTATTCTCAATCTGCATTAGTTCTTTTTCCATTGCTTTGACCCAATGTTCATCATTGCATGCTTCATTTACTATTTTAGGTTCCACCTTTGAGAGTAAACAAAGATTTACTTGATCTTCTACAGCTCTACTTCTTGTCAACACACCTTTCCTTTTGTCACCAATAATCTGATCTTCAGAATGATCTCTTTGCACATACCTGGGGGTTTTAGAAATTCTTTCTAAAGCTTCAGCTTGAACTTCTTCTTCAGGAATAGATTGCACTTTAGTCTAAACTTCCTTTTCTTGGTCTTTTTCAACCTTTTCTGTATTAGCAGATCCATCTGACTCATATCCATCTGACTGAATATCTTCATCTACTTTAACATTTGCACTTTCAATGATTTTTCTCAGTCTTTTGTTATAGCACCGGTAAGCCTTGCTCTTAATAGAGTACAGAAGGAACATGCCTTCATCACATCGAGCATCAAACTTTCCTAATTATTCACCTCTTCTAATGTAACATTTTCTTCCAAAAACTTTGAAGTATTTGACAGTAGGAGTTCTTCCATACCATAGCTTATAAGGTGTTCTTCTTTCTTTTTCTCTGACTAGCACTCTATTCTGAATGTAGACAATAGTGTGTATTGCTTCTTTCCAATATACTTCTGGTAGGTCTGCTTCCTTGATCATTGTTCTAACAGCTTCTTGAACAATTCTATTCTTTCTTTCAACCACTCCATTTTGTTGAGGAGTCTGGGGAGTAGACAAGTGTCTCTTTATTCCATGTTCTTCATAGAAAGCATTAAACTCATTTGAAGTAAACTCACCACCTCTGTTAGATCTCAAACACTTGATTCTCAAATCCATCTCATTTTCAACCATAGCTTTGAATGCCTTAAACTTGTCTAGAGATTCTAATTTTTCTCTAAGAAAGGTAACCCAAGTCATTCTTGAATAATCATCAATAAGAAGCATGAAATACCTATCACCTTGTAGACTTTTTGTTCTTGTAGGGCCACATAAGTCTATATGCACCAACTCTAGCAAACCGGTAGAGAATTGTTCTTTGCTCTTGAAAGTAGTCTTTGTCATCTTCCCAAACTCACATTCTTTGCACATAGTATTGGCAGGCTTCACAATCTTAGGCAAGTCTCTCACTGCTTGTACTATGCTTATTCTCACCAAATTGTCAAAGTTAATGTGACACATTCTCCTATGCCATAATCAACTTTCATTTGTCTGAGCCAACAAACAACAATTATTAGTACCCTTCAAATGATAAACATTACCACGAGTCTTCTTACCAGCAACAATTAAGGTTCCAGAGCTTTTCTTTATCTCACACCCATTGTCCTTAAACATTAGATTATACCCTTTGTCACACATTTATCCAACACTTAGAAGATTATGCTTTAAGCCTTTGACATAAAGAACATCATCTGTATTATGCTTGCCATCAAAAGTAATTGATCATTTTCCACAAATCTTACCAGTTGCATCATCACCAAACTTAACTAATCCTCCATCATATTTTTCAAATTTAACAAACTTACTCTTATCTCCTATCATGTGATTTGAACATCCATTGTCAATGATCCAATCATCTTCCTTTTCAGCATGAAATGTAGACAACTCTCCTAGACTTCCTTCCTTCACACAACTTGTAAGATTAGCAGAAATAGGTTCTTATCTAAGTGCAATAACAAGCATTCACTACTATTACCATCATTAGAATCAGGTTCATCATAGTTACACCATCATCATCTCTAACATACTAACTCTTTCTTACCATTTTTCCTTTACTTTCATTGTTTTTTAACTTCAAAGATCTTTCAGGACATCTTGAAGCATAGTGATCAATTTTACCACAATTGAAACATTTAAAAGGTAACTTACCTTTGAACTTTCCTCTACTAGATCTTTTCATTTTGCTTGCAAATTTTGCCTCAAGCTCTTCAAAATTTTCTTCATTTGATTCCATAGCATATTTATCTGATCTAGTAGTCTTTTCTTCCTTGGCCTTAAAGGTAGTCTCAGTTTTCATAGGGCCATCAGTAGTACCAAATTCTCTCATCTCAAAAGTAGCTAGTTTACCAAGCAATTGATATTTTGTAAGCTTGTCCATATCAAACAATTCTTCAATGGTAGATACCTTGTGACTATAGATTTGGGAAGAGTTCTAAGTATCTTATATACAACATCCCCATCCTCTAACTTTCCACCAAGACCCTTGATGTTGTTGACAACTTCATCAATCTTCTGTATGTAATTTATTATGTTCTCATCCTTAGACATTCGCATGGTTTTATATATGTTCTTCAAGTTCTGCAACTTAGCCTTCTTGACAGAGTCGTCACCTTCATAAATTTTTTTCAATTTGTCCTAGATCTCATGAGCAATTTTTAGATCCACAACCTTTACCATTTCAGTGTTAAACAAAGCATTTAATAGAGAATTTTTAGCTTTATGATTAGTCTCATAATCCTTAATTTCTTCATCGGTCTTTGGACCATTTTCAGGTTCTGTGTATTTATCTTTAACTATTGTCCAAACATTGTAATCAATAGAAATAAGATAACTTTGTATTCATACCTTCTAGTAGACATATTCAGATCCATCAAACTGAGGAATGTCTTTCTTGTGTGCCATCCCAAATCTACCTTAAGCTATTAGGCTTTATTCCAAGGAACATTGCTCTAATACCAATTGTTGAAGGCACAAGACAAGTGAGAGAGGGGTAAATCAGTTGTATCAAAACTTTAACTCCTTTAAACAAAATCACATTCACATTCACTTACTTTAACTCTTTATTCTATTATGAAGATTAAACATGAATAGCATAATCAAAACATAAACACATCAACACCTTACACACATGAACACTAGATTTTTATGTGGAAAACCCTAAAAGGGAAAAACCATGGTGAGTGTTATCTCACAATATAATGTAGTAACAATACTGAATAACAAAGAGGCTCACTATCCAAAATGCTCACTCCAAAAAGGCTCACTGCCAAAGAGTAACTCACTGCCAAGGGGTGGCTCACTACCAAAGAGAGGCTCAATGCCAGGATGGGTGGCTCACTGCCATGAACTGATATAGTAGCATCTACAACATGCCTGAGTTCAATTCCATTGAAGCGCATATATATCTCTTTTGCTCTGCTCTTATGATGCAGTGCAGGGTGGATGACTTCAACACTATCTCATTCAAACAAACTTTGCAATCCTAGAACATAACTTGGTGGGTTTTTTCTCACAAGCCTTCAATCTTTAAAGCCTAAAACATGGGGGCAGCAAATTGGTTTTTTTTGCCATAACTTTCAGTGCAGACATAATATCAAGAATGTAAACATGGTTTTAGACACCCATTTGGACCTTATATAACATATCCCAAAATTAAGGTAGGTTACTTTGTATGGGATCATTCAAATATGGATTTGTTTGCTCACTATCACCCTAACTAGGGTTTTAGACATGTTTACAGTAAAATGGGCACAACTTGCTTGAAACACAATGAAATTGGATGCAATAAAAAACCCATTAAAGGTAAGAGTGCCCTCTACAATGGGTATTCAGCCATTCAACCATACTAGATCATACAAAACTGTACTAAGCAACTTTTCTTCTGTCTCACCATAAAAATCTCGAAGTGACAATCACTAAATTAATCATAACTTTTACAAAACATGACAAAAATCAACCAAACCAAAACCAAATGAAAAGTAACTCAAATATATTTCCATCCATACCACATGTAGGTCATACAAAGCCCATACAGATCCATACTACAGCAAGGAACAATAGAAAAATGTTTGAAAATGCAAAAAACATAGAGTTTTATTGCTTTTTGATCTCCAAAACTTTAATCCCTCCTCTTGCTCAACCACACAAGGTATAATAAACATTTATCAACATGTTCCAACCATTGCATGACCAATTTTTAGTTACATTGGTTCATTTTCTTGATTTTCTCATATTCTTTCTTTGTGCAACATTTAGACTCTTCATATTCCTCTAGACTTCAACTTACACCTAATGACTCAAATTAGACTCCAACACACAAGAATGGTCTTAGAAGACCTTATTACATGAAAATACCAAAATAAAACAAAATGTTAACTTTTGACCCCTTGAAAGCATAAGGAGTTATGGGTGCCCCTGCACCATTTTACAACACACACGCTTTATCTTCACATGTCCGTACACACTCAACATCACTCACAGATTCATTAAATATATTTATACTGATCATCAACCTTGGAACATTCATCAAGGTCAGCAATACAATTTACAACCATTGGAACTATCTCCAAGGTCGACATACATTCATTATTCAAATTAGGTTTGGACCTAAACAAACTTGTGGAGCAAATAAATTAAGGAAGAGCACTTCATGGATTAGCTTGGACCCAAACACATCCTTACATGCTTCAACACATTTCCACAATCCATGAATCACCTCCGCAACAAGTGTAAATAACCAAGTCAGCCAAAACTAGTGCAAACATCAAGAATGCCTAAATACATGCTTCCAAGAACTTCATTATAGCTTGTGGATCATGCACATGCCTTAAGTATATTCTAGAGACATCCAAAATCATCATAGAATCACCTGGGAGATGACAAATCCAACCGCAATAGATCTCACTTGAAGACAACAAATATCACTTGAAGACATATCACAGGCTGCTTCACAACAGACATTGTCGAACTCTGCTAATTAATAAATTGCTTTTCAAAGCACCAAATCACAAATCCTTTGGAGTTAAGATATTTAAGGAACTTATAAAATTAATTCTAGAACCACAAGACCAAAATCCAAACTATGGAGAAATGCAGAGAAAAATACTTTCTCCCTGTCACTCTACAAATGTTGTCAGGCACAGTCTTCAAACTGGTGAATAGAACTTTTGTTGCACAGCGATCCGACCACCAAATTATAGATTTAAAATATTCAAACACTTTTCTAAATCATATCCAAATCCCATACTCTGGTCTTCAATACAAGGGAAATGTGGAGCAAAGACTCAGACAGTTTCCTTAACATGACAACTTAATCACTCAACAAACAACAATCTCATAAGACGCAGTTGACCAATGACAACACAAACATGTTGACATCAATGACAACACCAATTAGCACATACTTGCATTAGAAATACCAGAGTGGAAAGTCAAACAAATTTGCAAATGCATTGAGAAGAAGAAGGAACTTGTTGATAGGAATTATAGTGTCATAGAATGTGCACGCTAGCATTTTACACCTAGTTTAGCACCCGGGTGGACCTAATGTATTTATACTTGTTAATTAGAACATATTATAACACCTTTTTGAGCATTAAGTGTGTAAGTCTTGATCCCAATGAACAAAACTGTGAATAGTAATTATAAGGTGGGACTAAGCACAATTTAAGTGTCTTATCCCCAGAGTTTGGGGCTAAAGAACCATGGTGCCCAAGCACCCTTGTCCCCTCTTTAGCCCTAGCCTAATTAATGGCTTGTCAGCTTGGAGCCTCTTAAATTATTCCTAATGTCAGCCTCATATGGTTTAATTCTTCAGAAATCAACAAGAATGCATATAAAATTATGTTATGAACTATTCATTTGAATGTCTCCAAGCTATCTCTAACTTCTTGAAAGATTCTTCTTCTTTCTCGTGCTCTCTACTCTTCTCTAAATCTTTGTATTGTGGATTATTGTTGTGGCACTAATATATTGTAGGTCTTGTGAAGATATTTCTACTTCTTTAGGCTACAACAACTTCTTTAGTCAAGTTGTGACACCGCATCAAGCATGCTAGGGTTTTCATGCTCATGGTGACTTCTTTCCTTCATGCATTGTTCTAGCATTCCATTCTACTTCAAATTTGCTTCTACCCTCTTAGGGCATGCACTCTTTATCTATCACCTTTGCTATTGTGGAGGTAGAAACACCATTCACAGAGCTTGACTAATGCAAGCTCCTAAATAGCACCTAACTATTTTCCTTCTTGTGTGTAGGTCACATCTAGGAGAATTGGTCGAAGATAAGTTGCAGATGACATGGAGTTGGCTAATTTCCAGTGACTTGTAAGCTTAGAAAACATAGCTGAGGAGGTTTTCCCTATTGTTGAGGGTCTACAAAGTCTTTTTCTTGAAGGTTAAGAAGGATTGGAAGTCTTGTGTGACATTTCTCATATAGTTTATAACAACATTCTATTTACATCTAGTTGCACTAAAATCATAACCAATGTCACTTCTTCTAATCAAATAGGGACTCAAGTGTTGATGCCCATAGTTACACTCCTTATTCTTACTTATGCTTCTACAATTCTCACCACCACCTCACAACTAAGTACTAATGCTACCACATGTGTTGGGTTATCCACTGAGAATCCTATTCGCCATTATAGTAACATTCCATATAGATACATAAATTCCACTCTAAATGTCACTCCACCTACATCTAAACCTCCTATCACATTTCAAAAGGCCACTCATACACCATCACTTAGTCCTTCATTCCAATCTCTACCTGATTCAACTTCTGATCCTGTCATAAACCAATTGTTGAAGAATATGATCTCCATCCAACAATAATTGGCTAACATGAGTAATAGTCCACCTAAACCTAGTATGACAACATATTATATCCATGGCCCTTTGTCTATTCCATTCTGAGAAATCCTATGCCTGAGAAGTTTGAGACCCCTCGCTTTGAGAAATATAATGGGAAGGGAAACCCTAACAAGCATGTTGTATCTTTTACTGCTATGTGTAGTGATTTATTCTTTGAGGATGTGAGCTTGGAAAAACTCTTTCCTAGGTCACTCAAGGACACAGCTGTGGATTGATTTTGCTTGCTACCTCCTAATTCTATAACATCTTTCACTAAATTAGTCAACAAGTTCCTCAAGCATTTTCAAGCGAATATTGGACCTCAAGTCTCTTTAACGGACTTGGTTCATTGCAAACAAGGAACAAAAGAGAAAATAGCAGATTTCATGGGCTGTTATCAAGCCCTCTTCTCACAAATCTAATATTCTATTCTAGATGCTAATGTGCAAAGAATCTTTATAGGAAACTTACAACCTCACATTTGTGGAAAGATATTATTGATGTGATATGATTCATTTACTCATCTTTGCAGTACTCTTCATGATTATCAACTTTCAGTTAGCCAATATGAGCATAAACACTCATCAGCTCTATTTGGTCAATCCAACTCCTCTCATAATCATTCATTCAAAAGACAACAAAAACTTCATCAAGATACATGAAATTTCAGCTAATAGCATAAGGAAACATGTGGTGGTGACATCACCTCCTGCTTCCACCCCTTACAAGTTAAAACCAAAAGAAAGAAATTTGACACTATTATCAGACTCTCTTTATACTATCATGACATAACTTTTATAAAATAATCTCATCAAGCTTCTGTCCATTAGACCTCTCAATCCATGTAAGATGCAATCATCTTCCTTTGATATGAAGGACTTTTGTCAATTTCACTGCTTCATTGGCCATGACACTAAAAGATGAATGTTGACTAAATGTAGTGTCATAAAATGTGTACACTAGCATTTTACACCTAGTGTAGCACTCGGGTGGACCTAAAATATTTACACTTGTTAATTAGGACCTATTATAACACCTTTTTTATTATTAAGCTTGTAATTCTTGATCTTGATGCACAAAACCAAGAAAATTAATTATAAGGCGGGACTAAGCACACTTTAAGTGCTTTATCTTGAGATTTTGGGGCTAAAGGACCAGGGCGCCCAAGTGCCCTTGTCCCCTCTTTATCCTTGGCCTAATTAATGGCTAGTCAACTTGGGACCTCTTAAATGATTCCCAATGTCAGCCTCATATGGTTTTGTAGACATCAAAAAATCGACCAACAGATCAAACTCCTAATTATTCCCTAGGTGATGACCCTAAGATTTAATTAATTTTAATTAATTAATTAAATCTATTCCCTTACCCTTTTAATCCAAGTATACCAATGCCACAATTTTCTAGTAATTGGGAGATACCAAAACTTGACAAATGTAAAGGAAAGGGAGATCATTTGAGAGAGTTTTGTGTTGCTACCTTAGAATTTGTTGTAGAAGAAACATACCTTATGAGATTATTTCCTTGTAGTCTTGGAGGAAGTGCCATGGAATGGTTTTCCCAATTACCACCAACTATTAAAGCATTTCAAGAATTGGCTGACAAATTTATTGCACATTATGCTTATAATTGTGAACATGAAGTGACCATGACAGACATCTTTAATACCAAACAAAAACAAGGAGAATCCTTTAACTCATTTCTTCAAAGATGGAGACACTTGACTAAAAGAGCACCTTACAACATTCCTGACAAGCAACTAGTTGACCTTTTTTGTCAAAACTTAAACAAAGAAATTGGAAAGGAACTTCATCTTAAATGCCTAGATTGTTTTGAAGAAGTGATAGAAATGGGACTTCAAATTGAGTAAACTCTTATTGATGAAGGCACTATCAAGATATATAATGACAAAGACCATAAAGGAAATGCTAGTTCAAGTAACAACAAGACACCCTTTTGGGCTAAAAATAAGAATGTGGTAAATGACGGAGTTGTCAATTCAAAAATGGTTAAAACCACACAACCTATTTATAATCTCAAAGGTTTATCATCAGACAAAGGAAAAGAGAAAAAAAAGAGCTTTCCTAAATGAAATTTTACACCATTAGGACAACCACTTGAATTAGCATTGAAAGAACTTCTTGAAAATAATCTTATAACACTACCAGAAATTAGGGAATATAATCCACTAGTCAAACCCTCAGGGTGGAATGAAAATATTTTTTGTGATTATCATCGACACAAAGGACATAGAACTAACAGTTGTAATCAGCTCAAACATGTGATACAAGACCTTATTGATGATGGTAAGGTTTCAGTTGATGGACTTACTCCTTCTAGCAATTTTGACCATAAGGTGTATAAGGATCCCCTCCCTAGACATGAAAAGGATAAAGGGAAAGCCACTAAATTTGGTGATGGTGTAAACTATACCAATGTTCAATATGACTATAGTATAAATCACATTAGTGAAGTAGATAACCATGTAAATACCTTCATCATAAAAGGTAAGGAACCTAAATATAATGTCACCACACACAGAGGCACAATGACCCTTCAAGGTCCTAATCCTAAGCCCGCTACAGTTACCCTTCGAGGTCCAAATTCTAAGCCCGCTACATCAGCCACACGGTATAACCTCATGGATAAATTAGGAAAGACACTTGCACAAATCTCTATACTTGAGATCTTACGTTTATCTCCTGAGCATAAAGCCATCCTTGACAAAGTGCTTGCCAATGCCATTATACCTACTGACTTGCATGTAGATCAATTTCAAGCCATGGTGGGACATATTGCTTCCCCTCACACCATCACTTTCATAGAAAATAGTGATTTATTGATACACCAACCACACAATGCATCCTTATACATTGAAACTTTCATCCATAAAGTTAAGATCAAGTGAGTTATGATAGATGGAGGAGCAGGTCTAAATATTTGTGCATTGAAAGTAATCAAAGAATTAAGATTTTCTAAGAATGTAGTGGATATGAAAAAGAAAATAACTATTAAAGCCTATGATGAAGAAGAATGCTCATCTAAAGGATCAGTTACATTGCCAACCAGGGTTGGACCTGTGGTGAAGGATGTGGTTTTCCATATTCTTGATATCCCTTTGACTTACAATATCCTCCTTAGATGACCATAGATCCATGCAATGCAAGCCGTACCTTCTACATACCATCAATGTATAAAAATTTTGTATAATGATGTTGAAATCACTATACCATGAGATCCAAACCCATTCATGTATTGCAATAATCTAAATCCTAAAATTGAATCCACAATCCCAAGCAATCGTGAAGCACCTTCTACTCAAAAATATGTTGATTCTAAATCCTTAAGAGTATCCACTTCCAAGTCCAATGAAACTGAGGTCAAAATACAAGTCAAAGAACAAGGAGTAGGAGAATATACTATGAGCCTTGCTCTTTGCATTGGAAAGCTACCTTTGTCTCCCCAAACCTATGGAAAACCACAAATGACTGAAACCACATCGGATACCACTACTATTTCCTGCAAATTAACTACTTTTACAAGATGGGGAGCCATATATGATGAGATAGAAGAAGATCTCTTGGGTTGGTTGTACAAAGATGAAGATATAGGAAAAGAACAAAATGAAAAACTAGAGGTTAAGCTACATGTTGAATGGCACGAAAAAGGATTAGAGCTGCTGAAACAAATGGGATATGATGGTAAAAGTACTCTTGGTTTACAGAAACAAGGTATCTTAGAACCAATACAACCCACTCATGCACAAAAAGTCCTTGGCTTAGGTCATGATACACAGAAAGGTAAGACCTCGAGTATTGTCATTCAAGTAAGGTAGAAGAGTCCTCTAGTGCAACATAGGCTAATGAGGAAGGTACCATCGATGACTTTATAGATATATATGAATATGATAACATTTGTACCATTGAACCAATCCATAATCTTGAGCCTAACCATGATCCTTTACCCCTTGTCTATCCTAAGCTTATTGATTGGGATCAACAAGGACCACCACAATTTGACACATTTCAAAATGATGAAGCAATAGTAAACTTTCTTGAAGCACCAAGTGGCATACCCTTTGGGAACCATAGAGCTAGTTTCATTATAGAACTTAATAGTGCAACTTACTTTGGAGAGGGTGCCAAGCCTTTCAGTCACAAAATTGTAGAAAATATAAATAGGTCTTCTATTGAAAATCATTTTATGGCGCTATTAGACTCAGAAAAAGTAAAAATAAAGGACGTATCCGAGGGTGAAAACCTCTCTGAGGCACCTGAGGATGGAAGGCTTGACACACTTCCCCGAGTATCATCTCATGAAAAATCATCCATGCTAGTTGAGAAAACATTGCCAGCAAAATTGGGTATAGAAGAAAAGCCAAAAATTATACATCTAGCAGAATTATTAACACCCAATGAAAGAGTAGCATTTATACAGTTTTACAAGGAAAGATAGGTTAACTTTGCTTGGTCCTATGCTAATATTGTAGGACTCAATCCTAATCTAGTCATACATCACTTGTCTTTGCCACCAGGGGCAAAACCTGTCAAACAGAAATTAAAAAAAATGAACCCGCAAGTTGCGCTATTGGTAAAAGCTGAGCTATAGAAATTATTGGATGTTGGATTCACAAAGCTTGTTGATTATGCATATTGGCTTTCAAATCTAGTACCAATTTCAAAACCTGATGGGAGCATTTATGTTTGCACAGACTCCAAAGATTTAAATAAATCTTGTCCTAAAGATGATTTTCCACTGCCAAACATTGACATAATAGTAGATTTAACAGCAGGACACAAGATGTTATCACTCATGGATGGATTCTTAGGTTATAATGAAATTTAAATCACTCCTGAGGATCAAATAAAGACAGCATTTACTTATCCTTGGGGAACCTATTGTTGGAATGTCATGCCTTTCGGATTGAAAAATGCTAGAGCTACCTATCAGCATACAATGACCACTATCTTTCATGATATGATGCACACATATTTGGAAGATTATGTAGATGATTTATTGAGAAAATATTTCACTAGAGAAGGATATTTAGAAATCATGGATAAAATCTTCACATGGTTAGAAAAATATAAAGTGTGATTGAATCCAAAAAAATGTGTCTTTGGGGTGACCTCCAGGAAACTCCTGGGATACATTGTCTCTGCTAAAAGAAATGAAGCTGATCTAACCAAAGTAAAAGCCATACTAGAGATGCCTCTACTGAAGAACATTAATCAATTAAGATCATTACAAAGGAAGTTACAATATATTCATCATTTTATAGAACAACTTGCATATAAATGTCAACCGTTTCAACACCTATTATGTAAGAATGTTCCATTTAGATGGGATGACAATTGTGAACAAGCTTTTCAAAAGATTAAGGAATATTTGATGTCACCACCAGTGTTAGTACCTCCTACAAATGATAAGCCCTTACTTCTTTACATATCAACAACTACCACAACATTGGGGGCACTTTTGGGACATCATGATTCGAAAGGAAAAGAACGTGCTATATACTATATCAGTCAAACTCTAGTAGGATATGAGTTGAATTACACTCCCATTGAAAAAGCTTGCCTTGCCATAGTTTTTGCTTTGCAGAAGCTGTGACATTACATGCTTACACATCAGACAAAACTCATTGCAAAGATAAATCCTCTTAAGTATCTTCTGACTAAAGCAGCTCTTACAGGATGACTGGCTAAATGGGTAATGATTCTTAGTGAATTTGACATTGAGTATGTAGAAAGAAAAGAAATAAAAGGAAAAGCTATAGCAAATCAACTTGCAGATGCTCCTATGATAGATAATCATCCACTTTTTGTTGAATTACATGATGAATCAATATTTACTATATAATCTACACACCTTTGGAGTTTATATTTTGATGGTTCTTACACACAAGGTGGCTCTGGCGCTAGTATTATTCTTGTCACACCACAAGGGGATTGTATACCTAAAGCTTACAAGATACATTTTTAGTGTACCAATAATGTTGCAAAATATGAGGCATTGATTAATGGACTTCGTATGGCTATACAATGGAAGATTCTTGAGTTACGTGTTTTTGGTGACTCAATTGGTGATCAAATAGGTGAATGATGATTATAAAACAAAGGATGAAAAATTGATGCCTTATAAAATAATGGTGGATGATTTTAAAGCTTATTTCACATTGATTACCTTTGACTAAATTCCCAAAGATAATAACAGATCCACTGATGCAATGGCCACAATAGGATCCCTTGTAGAAATGCCAAGTAATGTTGCATACTATGAGTTTTTGGTGGAACCTCTCTTGGAACTTGCCTATAACATACCACAATCTAAGATGATATGTCTTATCGTTGGTCCTAATTCCCAATGGTATGGAGACATTCATACCTATTTACATAACAATACATTTCCACCTAACTTATCAAATCAATCCCGTAAGACCTTCATCCGTTGAGCCTCCCGCTATGTCATTTTAGCCAATACCCTTTACCGGAGAGGTCTCGATGGTACCTTACTTAGATGTCTTGAGTGTGACAAGGCCAACACTACCTTATGAGAAGTACATGAGGGTATATGTGGGGCACATTCTAGTGGTCCTACCTTAGCTAAGAAACTCTTACGTGTTGGTTACTATAGGCCTACCATGGAAAAAGATGCCTATCAATTTATCAAGAAATGCAAGAAATGCTAGATACATGGATACTTGATACATACGCCTACACAAGAATTACAACTGATTGCTACACCTTGGCCCTTTTGTTAATGGGGACTCAACCTTGTGGGCAAAATCCTTCCACCTTCCTCCAATGGCCATAAATTTATTATCACTGCCACAAAATATTTCATGAAATAGATTAAAGTTGTTCCCTTAATGCATGTCACTGGTAAACAAATCATTACATTCATCCTTAACTACAACATATGCCATTATGGTGTTCCTCTTTCCATTATCATAGATAATGGTCATCCTTTCAAAAATCAGGATGTCCATGAGATTTGTGATAAGTTTCATATTCAACACCATTTTTCTATGCCTTATTACCCTCAAGGTAATGGCTAGGCTGAGGCCTCTAATAAAACTATCCTTAAAATACTCAAAAATATGGTCAATGAAGCTGGTCATGATTGGCATATTCAGCTCAATCCATCCTTGTGGGCTTATCGCACGAGTATTCACACTCCCACAGGTGCCACTCCATATGCCCTTGTCTATGGCTTTGAAGTTATCCTGCCCATTGAGGTCAAGTTACCTTCCTTATGGGTCTCTTTGCACAAATTGATTAATGATGAAGATTACAGAATCTCTCACTTACATGAGTTAGAACTACTGGATGAAAGATGGTAGACTTCCTTTAATCACATCATAGCATATCAGCAGTGTATGTGTAGAAGTTATAACCATCAAGTCAGATCACGTACATTTAAAATTGGTGATCTTGTGTTTAATAGAAGGAAAAGAGGGGTTGTTGATTTTTGTGATATGGGGGTTTTAGTTTGAATCCTCCTTTCCACTAAACATTCCAAGGGCTTTTCAACCAAGTTTCTTCTCCACTCGAGAGGAGAGCCACCTATCAGGTTGGGCTTCCACAAGAGAAGCTGGGAAATTTAGAAGTTATCACACAATGTCTCTAATTAATGCTTTTATGCTCTTAAAACCCTAATTTAAGCAAAACAATAAGTAAATCTGTAAGTTGCAACAGCTGCTATTGAAATAAGACAAAGGGCAGAGAACCTTTACTCATTATCTTTCACAGTTTAGAAAATAGAAGTGTCAGGGACAATGGTGAAGGTGCCCAATTCCAAGGTGTAGCTTTTTCTATATAGTCTTGATCTTCTTCCGACACTGATATCCATTGTACCTTCAGTTTCTGGCAATTCATATGTGGAGGACACTGTTGATGGTGCCCTAGTCCACTGAGGGATATTCTTCAAGATGTTGGAATCTCTATAATCACTGATTGTCAATGTTCAGTCTATTTCTATAAATCCAAATACAAGGGATAAGGTTGATGGCACCCGTGTCCTGAAATGTTGCACAATGTCCACTTCTTTTTAGATCCTAAATCTACACTGTCTTCTAATCTTCCCTGCAACTCCACTTTCTCCAGATCCGATACCTATAACCTGCAATCACAAGGAGAATGGGAGGGGGTTGTGGTGTTTAGAGGCTTGCCTTAGTCAAGCCCCAAAGAGGCATTCAAATCTTCTGAATTGTTAGATGAGAGTGCATATCCTTCAGGATAGAGGCAAAAATCCAAATGATAATGATGATAAAACACAATAGATGTCACCTTGATGATGAAGCTCTCATGGAAGGAATATGCTCTTCAATGCCATTAGGAGAAGATGCAATACAACCTACAAAAACAAACACAATAACAATGTCTTTCTCTATAACATAATGAAAATCACAAGTATGCCAATAGCTCACAATCATAAAACATCTTCTAGTTTCTAAATGATAACCTACACATGCTTATATATGCAACTACAAAGATTCCCGCCAAGAATTTCATAATTAAAACTTATGATGTCAGCCTGGGACCCAAATAACAGTCACAAACCTAACATTTGAATTTAGGACAGACCCAAAATAGGGCTGGACTAGGGCGCTAGCACCCAAGTCCACCCCCTGTCTTTGTTCTGGGATGATCAAAATAGTCCCCCTTAGGTCCCATTTGTCACAAGGCCCAAGGGTTTTCTTATCGGGAGTCTAAATTATCATGCAAGATGCTCTAAATGCAATCTAAAGACCCGGGAGCTAAACTTTAAGAGGAAAAAGCCCCCAAGGGTGAATTTTTCTGACATAACATCTTGTTCTTATAGAAAATCCTAGAAATCAACAAAATAGAGAGAACAAGGGCAAGTTTGAACCTAACTGGCTTGGTCCATATATTATCACTACTGTATATGGATCAGCGGCATATTAGTTAGCTACTCTAGAAGGTGAATCATTCTCTGATCCCATTAATAGCATGCACCTTCACAAGTTTTATACCTAAATAAAAAAAAAGTAAGGAGAAATAAATCTATTCAATGGTGAAAACCACTTCGGTGGTGCCTTGAACAAGTACCATGGTGAAAACCAAGCAACTGGCACCATGTGTAGGGACTTTTCTCATCTATCTTTTAGGATTCCACTTGATCTTTCTATTCCACACCCATTCACCTATCACTTAATAATAACCTTCTTCATCCCCACCATGACTTGTGAATTGCTTTTGCATTTCTCATGCTTGTTTTTGCATTTCCCATGCTTGCTTTTGTATTTCTCACACTCGCTTTGTATTTCCCACGCTTGCATGCTTTTCCATGCATAATAAACTAGTTTTATGCATCATTGGGGCATGTCCTTGACCTTAACTATGGGTTGGGATACTTAGCATCTCATGGTTAGAGAAGCCATCATCTTTTGTCTGTCTTCCCGCTCGCAATCCATAATAAATTTTCACTTGCACCATTAATCCACATCATTCTATCCTTGCTTCACAATAAAACATCTAGTTTGTAGATTGAAGTACATTTTCAAATAGACATACATCATTGAACTCAAACAAAATCATGATATGACATGATTGACAATCAAGTAGTAATTATAACACTTCTATCATCTATCCAAACCAAACACATAAACTATGACAAGAAATCATTACATCATGAAGCATGATGATTGTTTGTTTGTAGGTCTTAGATTGTTTTCTGATTTTTTATCTTTGGTGACATGTATTTTTGTTTCTCTAGGATGTCTCTGACTAGAGAGGTGAGGATGGGGCATGTTCACTTATTTGTTGTCGATGGATTGTTCCTTATTAACATGATGACTCATCTTAGGACATGATTGTCTAAGATCATCGAGGACATATGGATCTCATGTGAAATGGGGCATTCCTTAACTGTCTGATGTGTATTTCCATTTGCAATTGGAAGGTTCATTCATCTTTCCATAATAACCTCAGTAGTCCTACACTGAGTGACTGAGTACTATGACACCAAAAAAACATAGGATTATCCTTGCATTAGCTGCATACCCTACACATCCACATGTTCATTATGCATATCATTTCTCATTTTGCATTCATTAAATGTTCTCATTCCTGAGAATACTCATACACATTGCACTATCAAAACATAGAATGCATGTCATATAGAAGCATTTAGTGATCACACAACATATTCATGTAGTGAATTCCATATGCACACATCATTCCACATCATAACATTGCATCATAAGAACTAGACATCATCATATCATGATATACAACATTTAGCCAAGTTGCATTCATCACATCTTATAGAGCCATATTAGTATCATATAGAATCTTAAGATCATCATATAGAATGCATGATTATAGAATCCTTAGCATCATAGAACCTTGCATTTCACAAAATCATATAAGTGTCAAAGTACAAGGATGTCAATATACAAAATGGCTACTATCAAGCCTCACATACATCATCAAGTTCTCAAGAATCACTATATCTAGTTAATACATAGAGCACTGAGAAAGTCATGTTGTACTGCCCCTATCTTGATCTGGACTACCTTGGTTCTAATTAAGCCATCCATCAATTTTGTTCCCAACCTTGTTGAACATCTCAATCATTTTAATCCAATCAATCAAGCCAATCAAATCCTCATCGGGATATATCATTCCCTATCCTCAGGTTGTTCTTGGGATATATCGTTCCCATATCAACAACACAACCCTCACATTGTTCTTGGAATAGATCATTCCCGCATCAACAATGCTATCAATCATCATCATCATCATCATCACTTGGATATATCGTTCCCCCCACTATCCAACCCAATCTAATGGATCATCAGTTTTCAGTTTGACTAGGGGCAACATCATGATTATTTATGTTTTTTGTATCATCTTGTATGCCTACTTGCTTGCTTTGTTGGTGTGTGTGTGTGTTATTAGTCCTTGCAACATACCTACCACATTGTCATCATGGTCTTTCATATCTGGTGCCATCGGCATATGTTTGCTTGTGACTTTACTCCTTTATGCATTTGACACATCGTCACCCTGGTCTTTATACCTTGGTGCATAACATCAGGTGCTATATCAAACATTAGGTTGCTTAAAGTTTAATTAGCATAACTCCACCTCCTTCCCTTCATTTCATTTTTCAAGAGCCTATCCATCTCCTTCATCCTACATATCCTCTTGAGGGGGCATCATCTACCAATACTTCATTTTTATGAAGCCCCATGTGAGCCTCAGCCTACCCAAAATTTGAATCCAAAACATATGTTTTAATCTTCTTTGAAACGACATTGCTTCGCAACATCATCTCAAAGAGGGCAAAATGTAGACATAAAAAAATTGACCAGCCGATCGAACTCCTAATTATTCCCTAGGTGACCCTAAGATTTAATTAATTTTAATTAATTAATTAAATCTATTCTCCTTAAACCTAAGATTTAATTAATTTTCGTTAATTAATTAAATCTCTTCATCCTTAATCCCAAAGTTTAATTAATTAAATCTTTCGCCCGATAAATAATAAATTAACCAATTTGATTTTTTATTTACAAATTAACCAAACCTAAAAAACTATTCATAAATAATAAATTATATAAAGTTGATTTATTATTTTATTCCAAACCTAAATTTATTTGCAATCTGTTATCATAACCCTAACCACCTTTTACTATTCACCTAACCAAAAATTTGTTCAACTGCTCAAACTGTTTTCACCCAAACTTTATAAAAACCCATTTCATTTTCATTTACCTTCCTGGAAAACTTATCCTTAGTGTATGCTAGAAAAATATGAGCAACCACATTCTCACAATTGGTAACATTTCATAGTTTTTGGCATTTAAGTTTTGATCTTTCTATAGTTTTCAATGTGGCATTAAAGGTTTTTAGGATTTTTGCTAAAAATTAATATTTTATGCCACAAGTTTAATTTTGAAATCAACAGGAATGCATATAAAAGTAAGTTATTCTATTCATTTGAATGTCTCCAAGCTATCTCTAACTTCTTGAAAGATTCTTCTTCTCTCTCATGGTCTCTACTCTTCCCTAAAGCTCTCTATTGTGGATTATTGTTGCAGCACTAACATATTGTAGGTCATGTGAAGATCTTTCTACTTCTTTGGGCTGCACCAACTTCTTGAGTCAAGTTGTGATACTACATCAAGCATGCTAGGCTTTCCATCCTCATGGTGACTTCTTTCCTTCATGCTTTGTTCTAGCATTCCATTCTACTTCATATTTACCTCTTCTCTTGTAGGGAACACACTCTTTATCTATCATCTTTGCTATTTTGGAGGTGGAAACACCATTCATGGGGCTTGACTAAGGCAAGCTCCTAAATAGAACCCAACCAATTTCCTTCTAGTGTATGTACATGTCAGATCTGGGAGAATTGGTTGAAGATACGTTGCAGAGGATAAAAGCATAGGAAGGCGAAGACATCTAAGTTATTAGTTCTTGCTAACCCTAATCAGGGTCTAGGGCACCCAAGTGCCCTTGTCTTGGGAGTTTTACCTCTAGATCTAGGTTCAGACTTGATCCTTAATCTCTATTATTCATTTGGTTTCTAGGTTTTCACTTCCAATAGTCTGTTTTACTCTGATCTTCATCAATTAGCGTTTCTTATTTTTACCCTAGCTTGATTGATTAGATTTGGTTAATTCATTCTCTATACAACAAAGGGGTAGAACCCCTCTAGTTTACCTCTCCTTCTTTGGTAGAATCCAAGCTCAGTTTGTGCCCCAATGCTTTGTAGAAGAGGGTTTGACCTACTTTGATCTATTGAGCTAGTCTCTCTTTTCTACAGTACATTTTGGTGAACTCGTCATTTCTTGCACTTTGGAATCTTTCGTGCATCAAATCTGAGCTATTCTTTCCTTAGATCAGATTTTATTACATTCATTCATCATTTTGCATAGTTATATAGCTTAATTTTTCATTGTTTCATTGATAGGATTTGAAAATCCTTGCATTTTTAGGAAATCTAGGTAATCTTCAACCTAGGGTTTATATATTAGTGTGTTGTTTTAAATTTTGTTGTATTATTGGGTTGTTTATATTGTAAAGTGTGCACCCTTGGTCTCCTTGTGTTGTGCAATGCATAACTGACAAGGCTTAACTGCCTCTCGTGGATTCATTAACTCTAGCGGTTGTATTGGGCATTCACAAGTCGATCTTTTGGTGCAACGACAACCATCTTTGCAACAATTGGTATCAGACCCTGGGTCATGGGTTTGAACCCCTCAATTGCACTAGGGGGGGTTGTTGCAAGGTGTTTACCCTTGGTCTCCTTGTGTTGTGCAGCACAACACTTGGGTTTGTGACAAGGCTTAACCACCTCCCATGGATTCATTAACTCTCGCACTTGTATCAAGCATTAACAGGTTGATCTTTCGGTGTAACGGAAACCATCTTTGCAACAGGTTAAAGGGATTAATTTTCTTTACCTTGTCATCCTTTCTATTCAAGGACATTCTTACATATTTACATTGAAAAAAGTGAAAAATCAAAGCATTTTAGGCTTGCAAAAAGGCATATTTGTGCATTGTTTTCATTACATATGTTGTAGATCATCATGTAAAGATTTAAATCTCTAATTTTTGCATCAGATCTAATTGATATTATAGTATTTAATCATTTCATGGTGTTGCATCATGCATTTGAAGCTCTTATTTGCTAGGGATTTGTCAAAAAGTTATACATTTGGAAAACCTATTCACATTCAAAACCTAGGGTTTGTAATCAAGATCCTGTTTCAAATTTTGCTGCTATCATTCACCTCTCAAATCTGATCTTTCATTGTTGTAGCATGTCATAAATATCATTTTTTTTTCAAAAAGAGTTCTTGCATTGAAAACTTGCGGTTTAGGAAGTAATCATTCAAAATCTAAGGTTTTAATGGTAAACACTAGCTAGTCTTGTATTTAGTGCATCTTTATCAAAGCAAAGTTTGTAAATATTTGTTGAATTCAATTGGATAAAACATTTAGGCACTTATTATGCACATACTACACACCCTACATTTGCAAGACCTAGTTGTTGTGGTTACCAAGAATATCACAATGTTTGGAAGACCCTGCTTCTCTTGCACTTATAGGTCTCTAATTGCAATCCCATTTTCACATTGGTGGTACTTGATTAATGAATAGATCTAATTTCTATTCCTTATCATATTTGCACATAGTAAATATGACATTTCATTATGGGTTCTTCTTGTTTGGAATCTTTGGATACATACATTATAGATTTTGAAACTTTTGCTAAGTTCACTAATGTGCATCTTCATGTTTTAGGTCACATAGCATCCATGAATGATATTGATGTTTTTAAATGCTCCATATATGAAGTCCAAGTCCTTTGTTATATATATATAATTTTGATATCTTCACAACCCTCATGGGTGTGTATCTTTTGATATTAGAAGACCTAACTGAATTCATCTCCATGAACAATCATGAGAAAGATGATCGTGGTAGATCTTCTTCTACTTATACTACAATTCATAATAATGCTATGTTTATTCCCATGGATCTAGTCTCTAATACATGTGATGGTGACCTAGATTTTTCTATTTCACCTGATGATTTGGATCCCTCTCCCAAAATTGTTCCCACTTGTGAGGATATTTTGATGCAAAAGGATGAAATCATTGACACATTCCTTAGCATCACTATGTACCCTCTCTCCATTCCAATGCTCTTCCTTCAAAAGATGAAGCATTAGTGGATGAGGGGCCTTCTCTCACAAAGGATCCTCCATGGGTAGATAATGGACATTCATCTCATCATCTTAAATCTTCTATCTCTACCATAGTACATGAGGTTTCTATGGTTCATTCTATGGATCTTCCACCTTTGGTCGAATGTTCAAGTACCATGGATATCACTAAGGATGTGAAGACCCTTGATCTTCCTCCTTTGACTGAATGTTCAAGTACCTTGGATATCACTAAGGATGTGAAGACCCTTGATATTTCTCCTTTGGTTGCATGTTCAAACCCCTTGGACATCATCAAAGATGCAATCATAAAAAAAATTCTTAACAACACTTTGCCCTCCCTTCATTCAAATGCTCACCCTTCAAAAGAGGAAGCATTAGTGGATGAAGAGAGGTCTCTCACATTAAATCCCTCAAGGATGGATGTTGAGCTTACTCAAAAGGAAAACAATGTCAATTCAATCATCATTAATAGATTTATTCCACCCACTAAGGGGATAGTGAATAAGTGTGCTAATGTTCCTAAAATCATTATGCGTGAGGCACGTAAGACACCTCCTCACTTCAAACCAATGATTACAATTCCAGGTGGTCCAACACCACCTCGACCCCTGGGTTACATCCTCAATTATGCAAAACAAATTACTCAAAGAAATCAAGGTTTTCAAGATGTGTCATAGCATCACACGATTGCTCACACATATAACACCCATAGTAAAAGTAAGAATGCAACAAGTGTTCTAGTTTCTCTTCCACCTTCTCAACCTATCCTACCTCAAGAACCTTGTCTTCCTCCACATATTGGTAAAGAATATGATCTTGTCAAGCAGCTCCATTCTACTCTAGCTAAGATCTCTCTATCAGATTTAATACAAACATCGCTTACATACCATGGAATTCTTCATGATGCTCTACAAAAGGTAGTTGTTCCAACTTGTACTAGACCGAATGATGTAGCATCTCTACTTAGTTGTATGCATGTGACAACATCAGATATATCATTTCAAGATGAATTACCTCCCATAGAAGTTCAAAAAAAATATGAACCTCTTATGATATTCATCATGTTTGGTAACAAAAGGATAAGATGCACCTTGATTGATGGTGGATCTAGTCTTAATTTTTGTGGAATAGATTTGTTACATAAACTCAATATTGATATATCTCTTATCAAATGGATAAGCATCCGTGGCTTTGATAATGTAGAAAAGCAATCACTAGGTACCATAACCTTAGATATTAATATTGGACCTATGACATTGCCTACCATTATCCAGGTCATGCCTAATACTCTTTCATATATTCTTCTTCTTGGTAGGTCATGGATCCATGCCATGGAGACAGTCCTGTCTACCCTTCATCATTCAATAAAATTCATCTTTAAAAATGAAATACATACAATTAATGCTGATCCATTTCTAGAAATTTACTTACAATCGAAAGTGAGACATCAAATTCCTTTAAGTGATTTGATCCCTTCTTTCTAAACCAAACCACTATTCTCCACTGCTAACAATAGTGTTGGTCAAGATAGGGTAAGTCCTTTGAATACAATTTTTGGTGATGATTGGGATTTGTACGATTTTACACCCTCCTTTGTGGGTGAATATAAAAGCTCACCCATGCACCCAAGGACCTTGAAGGTAAATGAAATTTCTTCAACACAATCTCATACTCCTACAAAGTTTATGTTATGTCATAAAATGTCTGCCTAGGACTTTTACCTCCTAAGTTTATCTCTCAAGTCCCTTGTATTGCATCTTGCAAGTTAGATTTACCTCCTAGAACAAAATGGCTTGAAACCCATGTCAAATGGGGCTTGAGGGACATTTGTGAGCTTACACCTACCCTAAAATAGGTACCAGGGGCTTGGGTACTATGCAGTAGTCCTGCCCTATTTTAGGTAGGTCCCAAATTTGAATGTCAGTTATGTGACTATTAAAGGTGTCCCATGCCGACATCTTAAGTTTGAATTACGAAATTAAAGCAGGAATGCATATATAAGCATGTTTAGGGATTCATTTGTAAACTAGAAGATGATTATGCACTTTTGGTGAACTTATGATTTTAGAGCATTCAAGATAGTCATTGTTGCAGAGCAGAATATTGTTGTTGTGTTTGTGATTGTAGATTTAGCTTCATCTTCTCATGTGTTGAAGGATTTTCATCTACATGCGAGCTACGCCTCCGTGGTGATATCTAGTTTTGTTGAATCAATCATTTATCAATTTGTTTTTGCCTCTATCTCGCAGGGATACACACTCTTTATTAAACAACGGTATTGGAAAGGCTTGAATGCCATTCTAGGGCTTGAATGAGGCAACCTCCCAAACACCAAAACCCCCAACCACACTCCTTGTGATTGCAAGTTATAGGTATCAGATTTCATGGAGTGGAGTTGCAGAGGAAGGTTACAGAAGATAAGGATTCCAGATCCTGTGGAAAGAAGTAGTTTGGTGCACTATCAAGGCTAGGGTACTAGTCATAAAGCCCTCTGAGTTTACAGGAGAAGGAATCTCTGTGATAGTGATAATCAGCATCAGAAGAGGTCCTGACACCCTGAAGAACATCCCTCCTTGGGCTTGGGTGCTAGTCACAGTGCCCTCTGCATCTACAAAGCTAGAAACTGACAGAATAATGATAATCAGTGTCAGAAGAACTCTGGAACCCCTTGAAGAAAACACATCATTGGTCTCAAGTGCTAGTCACAAAGCCTCTGACTGTTCAGATTCCCAAACTTTGAAAAATGGTTAGTAATTAATCTCTGTTAACTATCCTTGTGTGTGAGCATTTGTCGTATTTTATTTGTTTGCTTACAATTTTACATAATTAGTGTTTTGAGTATACTTGAACATTAAATTAATACATTAGTCAATAAATTCTAAATTTCCCTATCATTACAAGTGACAACCAACCTTTAGATGAATCCTCTTGCAAAAGGTGTGATTCAACTCGGTTAAATGTCCTTGAATGTGTGTAGTGAAAGGAGGATCTAATTATCAACCCTTATCCCACTTTTCCTACATAACATTTTGGTGAAACCATGTTTTATTTGAATTTTGCACCTTGCTGAGTGTTGTACTTCAGATTTACATTCATTCATTTCATTTTCATCTTATTGCATTTGAAAATTTTGAAAATTTTGAAAAACATTGGCATCCTAAGCTTGCATTTTTGCATAGTTTGTATTAATTACATTGAATTTCATTTAATTTCTGATATTTTCTTTAGATCTGATATAAATTATAGAAGTACATCATTAATTAATCATTTTCATTGCATTTGCATGCTTAGGTTGTTATATTTTGCTTGAAATTGTGTTTTTTTCATAAAACCTAGTCTTTGCAATAGCTAGGGTTTGTGGTTAAAATCTTGTTTCAAATTTTACTACTCTTTTAAATACTCTTTCAAATCTGATTTTGGAATGTAGTGTTTCATCACAGTGTGTTTTTACATTTACATCTTAGATTTTGCATTTACACATTGTGTATTTCAACAAAAATACCTTCATCCTAGGGTTTGTTCTATTAGTTTGTGCATTGAGTGTTGTATGCTTTTGCATGAGTCTTATAACCTACTGCCCTAATAGAAATATCCCTTTAAGAAGAATTATTAGATTAATGGGTTCTAGTTCCCTTGAAATCAATCATATTCCTACCACCAAAAATCCATTGAATATCTTCTTTACAAAAGGAGAGACACAAATTTTGCAAGATATTATACCTCCTACAACAATAATGGAAGAACAAATATTTCATGATGTTGAGGACCCTATTGATGTGGTAACATATGTACCTGATGAGCAAATAAATAAACTTGATAAAGAACTAGCCGATTTTCAAGAATATATGGAAAATGAAAGGATAGTGGAAGAATCTATACCTGAGATTCATAACATAAGAGAATTTTTAAAAGAAGGACATGATGGTGTTAATGCACTTTGAGGCTTAATGCATATCATGCATCATAATGTTATGCCAGTGATTGAATGTGTGAATGTTATTAATAACATGTCATCATTGTCTCATACAAAAGTATCGGCACCTATACCGACTACTGGAATGTCTACATTTACATCAACAATTCTGAAAAAGACAAAAAAAGCTAAATTTTGGCATAGGCACATAGGTACATGTACTTTTTGAGGTTTTGATTTGTTTTTTATTTAAAAAAAAGGCTTTGATTTTTTTATTTTAATAAAAAATGCAAGGCTTTGAAAATAAATCCCATGCCATTTTTAAAGGGGGAGAATTTCGTGCTCTTCGCAGTGGTGCAAGTGGTTTTCCATTTTGACTTCTGGTTTTTTTCCAAAAATTAGTTTTCTCAGTGTTGTTGTTGTGTAGTTCTCATTTTGGAGACTTTGACAGGCCATATCTTCTACATCCGGACTCCTTTTTGGGTCCCATTTTTTTTAAAAGTGCATATTTTTCTGTGTACTTCAACATGGTGCTATTGGTTTCCTCTATTTCTATTAGAGAATTGTATTTTCAGCATGTGGTCTTTTTAGGACATTGTGAGCTTCTATTGTAAGCACTTATATTATGTAAACACACTAAAATAAAGTGCCATTAGCGTTGTACATGTATTCTTGAGATCTTGGACATCATTTTGTGCCTTATTATACTCACACTATGATATAAAGTGTCATGGGGGGGTTGATGTTTGCCTTATGTTTTACCATCACACCTTTGTCATGTGAGTGTGCCTTGGTTTGCACACCCTTTTATTTACTGGTACTTTCATGTTTGCATGTTCAGATGTTGTTGTTTCTTCTACATGCACTTCTTGGTTTCACACAATTTTAGTGTACCTGTCATGGCTCTCCCTTGTTTGCATTATGGGGGGGTTTCTACTATTGGTGCTAATGCTTCCTTGGTTTCACATTGGAGTGAGTTATGTATCTAGTATTTATTCATATGTACTAGGCAGATGCAGTGGCTGGTTACCCATGCATTTTGGTGAGATGGAGCATTTACTATATGGACACTCTTGCATTCCTTTTGTGGAGGCAACCTTCTATTTTCACTTGATCAATTCATCAAACTTTTGGTACCTATGTCATTTATATCTTTGAGATCCAGATGTTTTTCCTTTGTTTGCAATCTGATTTGAGTAGTGTCATTGGGGGCACTCATGCAGATTCTTGTCTTCTTAATCCTGATCTTCATCTTGTTTTAGAGGAGGTTCTTCTTTCAGCACTATAGCAGTCAGTCTTCGACAGTGTTTGTAGCTTCTTCATGCTTCAGTGGAGTTCTTCATGTTCCTATTCTTTTGGGACATCTTTTGTGGAGGCTTCTTAGTCCTTCACTCTTTCTCTCTCTCTTGTAGGGAGGTTTGTTCTCCTTTTTGGGGAGGAGTTTTTCCCATGTGGTTTTCTCCTTTTCTCTATTTGTGAAAGACTCTTTTTTATATGGGTACCTCATCAGGCCTAGTTGTTGGGACCCATCTCTGCTTTCATGTATTTGTCCTTAGTTTTTTAGCTTCTCCCTAAGTTCATCTTAAGGGGGGCTATTAGAGTAATAGGTTCTTTACTTCATTAATTTAATCATAATTAAGTCACCTTTACTTTATTTCACTTAAGCTAAACTTAGGAATCTCTCATTAGGGTTTCTAACTTGCAAATATAAAATAAAGTGCTCTCATGTAATTCATTAATCCATTTCATTTATTTGATCCTTTTTTGTGTAAATTACTCTCTTTGCTTTTTTCTCTTGTGGAAGGTTTCTTAGGTTTTGCAGGTGTTCACTAGGTCCTGTGAGGTTGGTTTCATAACTTCTACACTAACTACTAATGCAAATGCTTGTAGTAATACTACCACTAGTATTGGAGTATCTATTGGCACTACTTCACAAAATTACAAAGTTGTGGGATTCAACTATCAAAACCAAGCACCTAGGGTGACTTCTTTTATGAACAAACACTCTCAACCACCTCTCCATCCCACTTATTCTCAATCACCTCTTACATACAACTATTCGCAACCACCTTCCACCTACAATTACTCTGAACCACCTTTCATTTCCACTCACAACCAATCTCCTCAAAATTTGATGCACATGGCTTCTAATTCTCAAACCTCATCTCCTAATGATGCCCTCCTAAACCAACTCTTGCAAGGCATGACCTCCTTACAACAAAAGGTGACAATCTTGACAAATTCTTTACAACCTAATATACCAAATTATCATGCCCATAATCCTTTATCTTATGCAATCTTGAGAACTCCTATGCTTGAGAAGGTTGAAACTCCTCACTTTAAAAAATATGGTGGAAAAGGTAATCCTAATACTCATGTGGCAGAATTCACAGCTATGTGTAGTGATTTCTACTTTGAAGAGGACTTGTTAGCAAAATTTTTCCCGTGATCTCTCAAAGACACTGCTTTAGAATGGTCTTGCTCTTTACCCTTGAATTCAATACACTCTTTCTCTTAGCTAGTTGATCAATTATTACAACACTTTCAAGCAAACATTGGCCCTCAAGTCTCTTTGATTGATTTAGTTCATTGCAAACAAGTTCCAAAAGAGAATTTAACCAAGTTTATTAGTCAATATCAACCTCTTTTTGCAAAAATTCAATACCAAATGAAGGATGAAGATGTTCAAAAGGTATTCATTATGAATCTACAACCTAATATCCATGATAAGATTCTCTTGATGAAGTATAACTCTTTTCAACATTTATACACTACCCTTCGTGATTACCAACTTTTGTCTAGTTAGTATGAAAACCAAAACTCATCAACTCAAGTTGGTCAATCCACGAGTGGACTTTCACAAAACAACTTTAAGAGGAATAATAAGAGTTTTATCAAGGTTAATGGATAGAATTCAAACAATTTTTCACAAGTGTCCGCTATCACTAATCCAAAGAGGACACTATTTCAAAATCGACAACAACAAAGAAAATTCACTTTGATATCTAACTCCTTACATTCTATCATGACTCAAGTGGTGAGTAATAACCTCTTGAAGCTTCCTCTAATTAAACCATTGGATCCTAGTAGAATGCAAGTACCTTACTTCGATGCAAATGCTTTTTATCATTTTCATCGACAACAAGGAGATGATACTGAACAATGCATGCATCTTAAACATGAAATACAAGACCTCATCAACTTGAATGTTATATAGGTATCTAGTGTGAATGACAATAGAAATAAGTCAATTGCTCCTCTGCATCAAATTTACAAATCTTTACCAATCCCTTTCCTAAGCACAACGATAACAACATGGTAGAACTGTTACTCAATTTTTGTTCACACTAAATTTAGTTAGACCTAAGTGCAGTTGTTGAAAAGGAATAAAAGAAAACTTTGAAGTTAATGAATTTAATTAACAGTTGATGTCTTGACAGAGCAGAGATGGAATTCAGTTGACAGGACAAACCATCAGTCCAATCAAGACTAATGAATCATCATGACAAGAGAATCAAGTTGGCAAGGTATCAATCATTCAAGAAACACAATTGAGCTAACATAGTGTTATCTTTCAGGAGTTATAAGTCAGATTAATTATTTAGTTAATCAGATTTGAAAGAAAGAAGGAAAGATACTTATTTGAATTGTTATTTCATGTCATATTTAGAACATATAATTCAGCATCTGTTACTCTATCATATGCATTGATTGAAAAAGAAATATACATACATCAAGTGCATAAGATAGATTAACTGATTATGTTTAAAAGAGGTGTTCAAATGTGTCCCACACAAGCTATGGAAGTAACTAGACTGAGCAATGCAGACATGCAAGATATACATCTGATGATAAAAGAAATAAGGAACACATGATAAAATTAAACATCCATCATTGCCTAAGAAAGAAGGTTGTTTTGTTGATGTTGATCTTCAGTCTTCAACTTCAGCTCCTAGCATCAGTTGAACCTGCAAAAAAAATTGGGGAAAGTCACGTAAGAGGTCCGGATGTTTAAAGTTATCATATGCTTTATCATGCAGACTTATCAACTTGTCACATCATGCATTTCATATGAAAGATCAAATCAGACATGTGCTACAAGTCAGATATCATAAAGAAGATCAATCAATACCATCAGGTATATTTTTCATGCTAACTTGTTTGTTCATTGTGTAGATATAGGAAAAGTAATGTTGTTGATTTGAAGACATTTAAAGCATGTGGAGAAAATGTGTCTCCAACAAGGGTCGAGACCAGCATGCTCAATTGATACCATTACATGTTATGCTATATCCAATAGCTCATCAGTGATCAAAATTCCAAATGATAGGCAAGAAACAAGGTACTGTTCTACTTTCTTTATCATTTATGATGTGTGATTTTTCATAATAGTCTTATGCCATCAATGGATACACAAAGAACAATACTGAAAGAACAACCAAAGGAAGAAAGACACATATGCCAATCAAGTCTCAATTGCATATCAAATAGAATGATTAGGTACAGAAACTTTCATTGTTCATGCATATGATGTTGCATTTGAAGGCAAATGACAAAGTCGAACTGATACATGTCATTTTATTTATCAGTCATATAAGTGTTTCCATTGTTACCTGATTAGAAAGAATTTACAAAATAATGCTTACAGGAGACAGATTTGTGCACATGAGTTACAAGATACAAACATCAAAGGTATTGTCTGATTATAAGCAAAGGACAGTGAGCAAAATGTCATGTGCAGGTGTTCATAATGATCAGTTATAGCCAAAGCAAGTAATACAAAGCCAGATAGGTTCAACATGGGAAGTATCCGACAGACATAACTGAAGAAGGTACATCAAGAAAAGATCAAATAAATGTTACAACTTTAGAGAAATATCAAGTACGGGCATCATTAGCTCTGACAGAATAATAAATGCATCTACAGGTAGTAAACCAGGTAGTGAAAGACAGTCAAGTATTTCATATTAGTTATGCTCTTATCTTGATTCATATAGTTTTGATAGTCATATGCCATAATGAAGAACAAGAAGTGATCAAAGACAAGATAAGTATGCTATAGATAAGGATCAAAAGGACAAACTAAATGAGTAAGAACAACATGATGAACACCACCTTTTAGTTACTAGCTAATGCAAAGTGAAGGACCAGAAGAATAAAATATCATGCTCAGAAAATATTCATGAATGAAGATTGTTTCAATATCCTTTTGTAGAAAAGAATAGCATATGTTATTACTTAGAATGTCCAGAGACAACCTACCAGAGAGAAAGTTACAGAATTATAGGGTTGAAATCTCAAGGATGAAAATATTGAAACCCTAGTGCTATTTTTCTGAATAGAGTCTTGTTTTTATGCACATAAATAAAAGAGATTGCTCAGAAGAGAGAATGAATATCATGACTGTCACATTAGAGCCTTTTTACAACCATAGAGAAGCATAAAACCCTAACATGTATTTATGCATACAGAGAAAACAAACAGTTGCAATGTATTTATTCTGTCATGACCATGACCAGGGAGTAGAGTTTGTGCCAAAATGAAGACACCCACATGTCCAAAGTTTAAAACCCTCATTTTTCATGAAAACCTAGTTCTTTGTGCACAGTAAAAAGAAAGGTTACAAAGACAAATTTATATATCATAGCCGTGCCTGAAAGAGTGGTTTTCCTTGATACCCATATGGGTTTATCTTAAAACCCTAACACAGTTTTTTCCATTAAAAGAAAGGAATGGTTCTACAATATATCTTTTATCATGGCTGTGCATAGGGAAAGCATTTATCATCATCACGGTGAAAACCCTTGCTAAAGATTTTGAAACCCTTCATTATCTTCTACAAAATAGTCAATGTAAGCTCATAACATGTATTTCCTGGTATGGACATATGTATATAATGCAATTATGTACATTTTTTAAGAGACCCTCATGACAAAATCTGAAGACTTTGAGTTTCATGACAGGAAAACTAGTAAGTATGCTACAGAAAATGATAATGGCCACAGCCATACAGAAGGAGGGGAGTATTAACAATGCCCAGATGATAAAAATTGAAACCCCTATTTCTTTTGAAGTATGCAAAGATTTTCAAGTACTTACAGTAAAGAAGAGTAAATATTTTACCTTCTAAATATAGAGATGATGATAAATGCCACGGCTGTGACCTCATGGAGAGGTTTCTTCCAGTTTTTATCATAGTTGCATAAAGAAAACATAGAGAGCAAAAGAGCATTATCAAAGAAATGTTACAGAAGGAGCAAGCAAAGCAGAGATGCCTACAGCCATTAACATAAGAAGCCACAAAGATGATAACAAATGCTAGTTAAAATCAAAACATCATACTCACCATTCTCTGTATTCTTTTTCACTCTGAAAAATGCAAGAAAATCATGGAGTTCAAGCTCATAAATAACCAGATGAAGAATCAAATCCTAAGCAGTGCCTTGGAGAGTTACAGAGCGGCAGCCAAAAAGCAGAGACAAATGAAATGACTTAAGATTAAGGTTCATTCTTTGCTTTTGATCGAAGCTTCTTTGCCTTCTTTTATTTTTTTTTACTTTGCAAAAGAAATAATTACCTTATCTAATGTTGACGGCGTCAAAACTAAAGGTAGATATTCCTAGTGATCATTGTCAAGAATGGCTGATAGATATGTTTCTTCCCTTTGTTTCTAAAGTCAAAAGGGTCGGTATTATGAGAGGGCAAGGATTCATGCCTTATGATTCATTTTCTCCTTATGGTCGGCTAGCATGTGGTCGAGATACTCATACATTGTATAGTCAAAAATGCCTTGTCATTTTGCAACATAGTCATAGGACAAGATTCCCTTCACATGTAGGATGACTGAACATGGTAAAAAAGAATATGATTTTATGCCTTATAATATTATCATCAAAAAGTCAAAGCAAGAAGTATATGAAGACAAGATATATGTAAGGTGGCAGATAAGGTGACAAAGAGAATATATTTTGCATGAAGGTGATATGAGGAGGATAAGGTATTTTGACATGGTGAATACATATGGCAGAGTAACAAGGAGACTTAAGGCTTTTATTTTGCATGATATATATGTGTGGCAGTGAGATAATTTTTGCATGGAAAATGGAGTGATAAGGTAGAGTTAGATGTTTATTTTCTTTTGATACAAATATGGAGTGATAAGGGTATATTTTCCCTTAAGGCATTTTGGCATGCAATTAGATATATTTTCTCACAAGGAGCTATAAGGAGATTGTATTTTTCTCTAAGTCCTATTTTTGCTCAAATCATGCAAATTAGGCATGTGTAAATTGGAGAGATAAGGAGATTTTATTTTTCTTTTCATGCATGATTTTACAAATATATCAATTGTAAATAAATAATAAAGTAATATTCTTCAAATTACTTTATTGTTTTTCACAAATTGTAAAATCAAATAAGTACAAGTTGTAACCAATAATAGAGTAATTATTTTAATTACTTTATTATTTACTCACAATCAATTTTGCAAAAGCAAAATCATGCAAATTGATAAGTTGAGTTAACTAGGCCATCTAGGAGTTTCTTGCATGATTAGAGGAGTACTTTTAGGGTTCTTGGTCAACTTTTTGGTCAAGCATATGGAGAGGTCCAAATTGGAACTAATTTTCTCGATTTGTGGTAGTTTTAGCCCTTATTTTTGGGGATTTTTGAGTTTGCTCATGGATCACTTTGGATGTCTTATTTTAAGGGGCAGTTAGCTACAGTTCTTTATTGCATACCTCTTAGTGAGAGAAAAGCTATATATTGTAAAGAAAAACTTGTTTGAGCTAGTTCTTGCCTTTTTTCTCTTATGTACTTTGAGAGAGGAGAAGGTTCTGTAGCTCAATTTTTACAATTTTATAGAGATCAGCAGGTTACAGGTTCCATTTTTGTCTCTTGTCCAATATTTCCTTTGTTCTTTGAAATCAAGTACTTGTCTTTCCATTTAATGCAAATTGTATGAAGTGATTTGATGAAGTTTTACTATGTTTAATCATTAAAACCTTTAAAATTATTGTCTCACTATTACTTGAAGCATTAAAAGTCTATTTTCAAGCATTCCTTAGAAACACTTTTGTGATATTTGTGCCAAGATTGGTGATGTAGAGGTTTCAAGTCTCCAATGATAATCTAGCAAGATCAAAAGATTTAAATAGCTTGTGGGCTTCAACCAATAAGACTTCACTAGTCTTCCTCTTGCCCTAAACTCCACCAAAGGGCACAAAATTGTTTCCAACTTCTAAGATACAATCTTCCACCTTCTAGGGTCTCAATATACCACAATCAACAAGATTCAAAAGGTTTCACAAACCAATTTGACTGGTTCTTGACAACTCCTTCTTGACTAGGCCTAATCCTAGTAGCACTATTCAGCGACTAACCTGCACTTTTCTCCAATCTTTCCCAAAGCACTTCCAAAAATAATGATTGATCTGAATACCCTTTACCAAGTTCTATAACATATCCAAGATTCATATACTATTGTTTTGGACCAAACTTGATTGTCCTAACACCCTGCTGCCTTCCTACAAGGCCTAATTTACCCACTTTTCAAAGGAACCATATTAGATTCTTGTCATACTCGCTCCAAACATTGAAATAGTCTTAGGAGAGGTTCCCAAACAAAGGATTTTCAAGGTTTCAGACAATGATTTGCTCATTCAAATGTTTAAATACTAAACCCCCATTTCTAGGACTCAAAACCTAGGTTTTACTAGATCTCCCATTTCCAATCACTTCCAGACCTCATTCAAAGGTCTAACACCATATCCTTGACCATATTAAACAATATAAATCATAAAAACATCACCTTGTTAAGGAAGATCTCTAGCTGTTATAACTGTACCATCATTCTCATGCTCTTTTCACATACAAACTTGACTTCCAACGGTGATCACCTCTCCATTTGCACTCCTCTTGCTTTGCAAAGGTTAGAAATCATATTGTACAAGTTATTTAGGACCTATTCCATGAGAACCAGATTCTTACATTCATGGAAAGGTCCTATGATGCATTTAATCTTTCAAAATACACAAAGACAGTCTGTTGTTCCTTGTAGCGGTCACATGAACAATAGTAAAACCACCTACAGAACCTTCTCAAAGCATTAAACAAGATCTCCTATTGTTAGATGAGGACTTAAAACATTTTCCAACCAACAAACAATCAAAAGATCAACAGAAATGAGAAGGAGATGCAAGAAAAAACTAAATTTTACTGTTATTTTTAGTCTGTCGTACAACCCAGGCTTCCAATTGATTCCTCCATACCATCAAATGCCTTGGGCAGGCTTACATAACTTTTGTCCTAACTTCCACAACCAATTCCCATCAGTTGGAGATGGTTAAACTTCCAAAACTACTCAAATTTGATTTTCCCACCTAAATGCTTATTTGGTTTAATGGATTTCTACCTTACCAAACCATTATAGTTGATCTTCTTAGGATCATTATATCTTATTCCTAATCCTAGATACCCATACTTGAATCTAGAGGCACTATTGGCCAAACATACATCATTTTTTTGGTCCTAGGGTCCTTACCAGGACCCTCAGGACATTTGATCATTACATCATTTTGCCCATTATAATATGCCATAATTGGTTTTAAGGTGTTCCATTTCACTTGATGGACTCCATGGGTTCCTCTCTTAGTCATTGGTGCTCCTTGTTCCAAAATGTTCCCTTAGGTGCTCCTGCACCATCCTCCCCAACATGATGAAAACTCTTGTCCCAAGAGTCATGTGATCTGCTCCAAACCTCCTGCAGTCTTTTTGAAATGTTCCTTTGATTTGTGACAGGGAACATGAACTCTCCAAGGGTTATCCTCCTCCTTCTCCAACTTGCATGGCTCTTACAAACAATTTTAGTATCACAAAACATGTTTTGGTGTCCTTCCCTAGGACCTTGTTGCTGTGATGCTTTTGCTCTTCCCATCTTGAGGTTTTGATCTAGTTTTCCCTGTTGTTTGCCTTCCTTTTCTTGCCTCCCTATAGGGCAATCAATGTCCCCAATCTTGATGCAACTTAAGTCCCAAACTTGTTGTTCTTTAGGACTATCATAAACCTTCTTCTACTGCAACTGTTCCTGTTGTTTCCAATCATCCTTAACCTGCACATTCAACTGCAATTTCTCTCCAAAACAGATAGTAGCATGTTCCTTCTTGTCTCCACAAGGTAAAGGTATTAGTTTAAACTGTTTACCATCTTTGTGCACCAAATAGTTATTTGTATTGCCATCATGAATTGTCCTTCTTGAATGTTTCCATGGTCTACACAAGATTATATGCCCACATGTCATTGAAATGACATCACACAAAACATAATCCTGATATGGACTAATTGAAAAATCAACATATGCCCTCTGACTAACCCTTACTTGCTGCTCTTGACTTACCCAAGTGACATTGTAAGGACTAGGATGATCAAATGTCTTTAATCCCAATTTGTGTACCATATCCATGGAAACTAAATTGTCATGTGAACCTGAGTCTATGATCAACTTACACATTTTTCCATGGCTTAAACAATTAGTTTTAAAAATAGATACCTGTGGTGCTTGCTACATTTTGCCTTTTTCCACCATGAGCAATTCTCCATATGTTTCTGGATAGGCTGCTGCTAGTTCTTGGTCTTCTTTCTTTTCCTCTTCTTGTGCCAAATGAACTCTTCTCTCCTTGCTCTTATCAACATCATCCCTCTTAGGACATTTGAAAGATGTGTGTCCCACTTCATTGCAATGATAACATCTGCTTGTGAATACTCCTCTACCTGATCCAAACCTACCTCCACCTCTATATCCACCTCTCTGATCTGCAGAAAACTCTTTGCCTTTCTCATTGCTACTCTGCTCTTCATTAGTAGGTCTGCCCCTACCTCTATATCCTCTACCACTAACTCCTTGACTTTCTTGCTTCCTCTTCACCCTCTATTCAGCCCTTATGGCGAACTGAAAACATTCTCCAAGTGATTTTGGTATGGTCAAACCAATTTCATCTTGCAAGTTGTACCTAAGCCCATTAAGGTATCTTGCAACTTTCTCTTCTTCATCTTCCAATCCTCCTCTAATACTAAGCTTATGAAATTGCTTAGTATATGACATAACATCCATGTCCTTCTGCTTCAAGTTCTGCCTCATCCTCTTTGTTTGAATAGAATAATCAGATGGAAGAAACTGATCCTTCATCATATCCTTCATCCTACCCCAAGAAGTGATTCTTGTTCCACCTCTAGGCACTCTTTCTGTTTGTACACTACTCCACCAAGTAAGTGTTGTCCCTCTCAACTTTGTTTTTGCAAATTTAACATTCTTCTCATCACTCATTTCCTCATACTTAAAGAAATTTTCAAGGGCATCTACCCACCCTAATACCTCTTCACTCTCCATCTTCCCCTGATAGATAGGTAACTCTATGTTTGCCTTTGTTCCACTACCTTGAACTGCCTTAAGCAATCTCACAAATTTCTTTTCTTTAGGATCCAATTCATCCTCAGGAGGGTTCTCATTTGCCTCCTCATCTCCCTCTGGATCATTTTGTTCATCCCTTCTAGGATTCTTCTCCAATGCTTCCAACCTTGCCAAGATTGATGCATTCTCTCTTCTCACTTGTCATAACTCTCTTTCTCTTGCAGCATCCTGTTCTCTTCTCTCCCTTAACTCTCTTTCTTGTGCCTCTAAGACTTCCCTCAGTTCATTATTCTCCCTAGCCATCTAATTTTTAGGGGGCATCTTCACAACTTTCACCAACACTTACTCTTTCACAAGATCCTACTACTCCCTCAAGGACCTACTTGCTGCTCTAATACCACTATGATGCAGAGGTGTTAGGTCTCCAATGATAATCTAGGAAGATCAAAAGATTTAAATAGCTTGTGGGCTTCAACCAATAAGACTTCACTAGTCTTCCTCTTGCCCTAAACTCCACCAAAGGGCACAAACTTGTTTCCAACTTCTAAGATACAATCTTCCACCTTCTAGGGTCTCAATATACCACAATCAACAAGATTCAAAAGGTTTCACAAAACAATTTGACTGGTTCTTGACAACTCCTTGACTAGGCCTAATCCTAGTAGCCCTGTTCAGCGACTAACCTGCACTTTTCTCCAATCTTTCCCAAAGCACTTCCAAAAATAATGATTGATCTAAATACCCTTTACCAAGTTCTATAACATATCGAAGATTCATATATTGTTGTTTTGGACCAAACTTGATTGTCTTGACACCCTGCTACCTTCCTACAAGGCCTAATTTTCCCAATTTTCAAAGAAACCCTATTAGATACTTGTCATACTCACTCCAAACCTTGAAACATTCTTAGGAGAGGTTCCAAAATAGAGGATTTTCAAGGTTTCAGACAATGATTTTCTCATTCAAATGTTTAAATACTAAACCCCCATTTCTAGGACCCAAAACATAGGTTTTACTAGATCTCCGACTTCCAATCACTTCTAGACCTCATTCAAAGGTCTAATATCATCTCCTTGACCATATTAAACAATATCAATCATAAAAACATCACCTTGTTAAGGCAGATCTCTGGCTATTATAACTGTGCCATCATTCGCATGCTCTTTTCACATACAAACTTGACTTCCAACGGTGATCACCTCTCCATTTGCACTCCTCCTACTTTGCAAAGGTTAGAAATCATATTGTACAAGTTATTTAGGACCTATTACATTTGAACTAGAGTCTTACATTAATGGAAAGGTCCTATGATGCATTTAATCTTTCAAAATACACAAAGACAGTCTGTTGTTCCTTGTAGCAGTCAGATGAACAGCAGTAAAACCACCTACAGAACATTCTCAGAGCATTAAACAGGATCTCCTATTGTTAGATGAGGACTTAAAACATTTTCCAACCAACCAACAATCAAAAGGTCAACATAAATGAGAAGGAGATGCAAGAAAAAACTAAATTTTACTATTATTTTCAGTCTGTCGTACAACCCAGGCTTCCAATTGATTCCTCCATACCATCAAATGCCTTGGGCAGGCTTACATAACCTCTATCCTAACTTCCATAACCAATTCCCATCAGTTGGAAATGGTTAAACTTCTAAAACTACTCAAATTCAATTTTCCCGCCCAAATGCTTATTTCAAAAATTTGAACTTTAAACTTTGGTTTAATGGATTTCTACCCTACCAAACCATTATAGTTGATCTTCTTAGGATCATTCTATCTTATTCCTAATCCTAGACACCCATACTTGACTCTAGAGGCACTATTGGCCCAACTTACATCATTTTTTTTGGTCCTAGGGTCATTACCAGGACCCTCAAGACATTTGATCATTACATGCTTTTGCCCATTATAATATGCCATAATTGGTTTTAGGATGTTCCATTTGACTTGATGGACTCCATGGGTTCCTCTCTTAGTCACTGGTGTCTCCTTGTTCCAAAATGTTCCCTTAGGTACTCCTGCACTAATTGGATTGTGCGAGTCAGATTTCTGAGTTATATTGTGAACCAGATTGCATATTTTTCTATCCATATTAGGTGCATCACCAAAATTTTATAGTTTCACTTCCTTATAGTTTCCTTCTTACCCTTTTCCAAAATAGAAAATCATACATTCCAATAGAATATTTTAAGGGAACCAACCCATAATTTGGAGGTTCAAACTCATTATAGGTCACCCACATCCTGAGTTTGTCCCCATGTTTTGAAGGATTGCAGAGTGTCACAGCTTTGTATAAGGGTGCAATCCTCATCGACAACAAGAACAAAATACAATGGAGCAAGAAGATGACTATCTTGAGTATGATGAAATAATTGGTATGATAGAGGTGGATAAGGAAAAGTTTGATAACTCACCTCATCCATGAAGAAATGGTATATATGTTGAGGTTCCTCCACTGTTATCCCTTCAAGGATAAGGAGTCAACCAAAATGCATCAGAAAGACAAATTGAACAACTGAAACAAGAAGTCATGAGATAGGAAAAGGATTCTACAATGGATAATATCCCATTTCACTATAATAAATGAACTCAACAAAATAAGAAAGCTAAAGATCAAAAAAGAGTAAGATAGTTATCATCAGTAGGAAATAATAATGGTTCTACACCTCGCAAACAACAAAAGATTTCAAATATACAAGGATTTGGGAAACAAGCATTGCATGAACTTTTTGACAAAAAAGAACAATCTAATATGAACCACTCAAGCTTCACACAAAACTTGATGGAACATCTTTCTAAGATGTTCACAAGTTCCAAACTCTAATATGGTTGTGCCTTCAGGTAAGTATTTCTAACCCTATACCTATATGTTGTGTTTCACCCCGTGATGTGTTATGTGTTGTTTAGGCCTCCTTGGATAACCCTTGATACTCTTGTAAGGTCAAGCATACCAGGAGACCATCTTTGTTGTGACCATTTTTCTATTTGTATCATCATTCTTCTATATCACTCCTCTCCTCTATTTTATTGTTGTGTGTCATACCTTAGGGGCATAGCATTGTAGTTGGTGACCTGGGGGCACCTTCCTATGTGATGACCCTAAGGCACTTGTTATCCTCTCTTATTTTATTGTTTACATTCTTCTAGTGGTTCTATCTAGTTTGTGAATGACGAAAAACAAATAAATTCTAATACGGACCTATTGTCCCTTCAGTGAGTAAGAAAAAATGGACCTAGCCCATACATGACGATGGGGTTGATATATATTATCTGACTCTTTGCTAGTAGAATCACTCCATGTGATATTTGATGTTGTCTTATATTTGATAACAAATCATAACAATATAGCTGCTCCATGCACTTTGTTTATCTTGAGTCTCACCTTGGTTACACTCGGTTCTGAGATCTCTGCAGTATAGCCCCACAGTTATACTCAGTTTCTAAATCTATAGTATAGCCTTGGCTTTTGATGTGATTATTTTTATGCATTTCTTTTATCATGTGATGTGGTTATTATCTTAGATAAAGATTTCTAACCTCTCTTCTTGCAAGAAATTGTGTGTTTGTGGGAACATTCGACGATCGTGAAGCACATGTCACCTTTAGGGGCATGGTCTTTGTGAGAACTCTCTACCTTAATGTGCTTGATATTGGTAAATGATATCAATCACCTTAAGATGGGGGCATATAAAGGCAAGATGTCTAATGATTTTGATACTAATGAAGCGTGTTTATAAGACCTTTGCGAGGGGGGGATGTTGTATCTTCACGCGAGTGCACATCTTTATTTTATATTGCAATCAAAAAGCCCTCTATGGAGGAGGGATATCATGCATATCCTTTTATTTAAAGCCCTCTGAGGAGGCAGGATATCATGCATATCCTTTTATTCAAAGCCCTCTGCAGAGGTGGGGATGGTGTATCTCTTGAGCTAGTGCACATCCTTTTTATTTCAAAAGTCCTTCAAGTAGGTGGGGCTGGTGTATCCTCCCTTAAGCGTATCTTTGGTGGTTGTTGTGGCATAAGACCAACTATTAGGTGTTCTTGTAGCATTCTTGAGATGGTGGGGGCTTAGTAATAAGTTCCTTCCATCACCTTGTTTGTCATGTTTTAGATGTATAGTATATCTTTACCATAATATATGGTGCTCATGTTTTCCATGTGTCTTCCATGTGTTTGCTCTTTTGTGTAGTCTAAATCTGCGTGGTGAAATTCCCCTCCCTACACTCAGGTTTGTTGGAATGAGGTTTGTCATTGATGTCAAAAGGTAATCTATTGTTTGAGTTGATTGATGATGGTTCATGTTTCAGGAGTTGCATAGTGTTTATGCTTCATATGTGATGATTATCAGGAGGATCATCATCAGTTTCCCATTGATGGTTTGTTGTAAGTTGTGTTGGTTGATGTGAAAATGTCAAAGGTTGGAGTTCATATCTTGTTGTCATGCTTTCAGGAGTTCACAAGAGTTCACTTGGTTCAGGATCAGAATGCTTGATGGAGTTGCTTCATGTTTGCTTCAAATGGAATTCATATCACACATGTTGCAGGTTGATACAGGTTGATGGTACTTTATCCTTCATGTCTTGCAAAGTGATGCTCTTCATAATGAGGTGATGATCCACATTGTTAGTTGATGCAAAAGATCACTTACTTCTTCATGTCAAAACACATGAGAGTTGCTTTATGGCTTTGTGATGAGTTCATATGGTGATTGCCTGATGACTTCATTCTACTTGCTTCATATCTTATTTTCAGTAGTAGAGTTTTGATGCTTAATTGCTCCTTGTCAAAGATGGAAAATGTTTAAATGTTTGTTCATTCCTTCATGATGTTTTGGTGTTGGTTCAAAGAAATGCTTGATGCAATTTGACACAAATTTGATCACTTGATTTTGGTGTAAAAGATGTTGTTCCTTCCTTATCTGTTTCTTGGTCATTCTGGCATTTATTGACAGAGTTAGGATGTCTAATTTTCTAAATCTTTTGAAATCCTAAGGTTTCCTAAATCTTAAATCTAAAACCCTATGTATAAGGTCTAATACCCTATGACCTAAAACAAATTCTTAAGTCTCATTTGTTTTTGGCTCTGCCCATCATATGTTAAAAGCACTTTTTGTTTTATTAAGCAGTTGACCTGTAATCATAGGTCATGCCACTTAAGGCAACCTACTAGAGTGTTTTGGATCATGGGGGACTGGCCCCCTCTTCTTAGAGAGACCGATGACATCGGTCACCTTTTATGGCTCGGGCAGAAAAAAGAAAATCTAAGGTCTATATTTAAATCCTCCAAGGCACGTGATGGAGAATCTATGGTTGTTATTCAAACCTAACCTCCCACTCCCCTGCTTCTTATTTGACAGGTCTGTGGCCATCAAAAGTGTTTTGTCTACAGAAAGTAAGGCTTTTTAAGGCTATTTTTAGCCCTGCAAATAGCAAAATCACTTGGAGTTTTAAAGCATTATTTTTTAAGGAGATTGTTTCTATTTTTTATTCCTCTCATGGAGTTGAAGGCATTTAATGAAGAGTAGTTTTTTTTTTCTAAAATGGGGAGAAGATTAGTGGGATTTTTAAATTCTTGTTATGAGAAGACCTAGTGGGGTTTTTAAATGATTCTTTTGGAGAACATTCTTTTGTCTTATTGCAAATAGAGAATCTGAATATGGACATTATGGCAGTGAAATAATTCTTTGACATGTTTTTCATTTAAAAATAAATTTTTTGAAGGCTCTTCAAATGTCAAAGACATGGAAGCTAATTTTGAAGATGATTTTATGAAAGATGGAATATAGAGAGAAGAGGGAAATGAAAAGTCATTTCATTTATAATGATATTGCAGGTGCATTATGATTTTTATTGGAGGTCTGAGATATGTAGCATTAAAGACATTTTTTTGTGTGGTTTTTGAAGAGAAAATAAAAGGGGAGAGAGAATGTTTTTCCTGAGTATTGTGAAGTGTGTGATATCTTTTTGTAGGTGAATCATGTCCAGTATGAAGATAATATACAGCTGAATATGTGGAACATGAATCAAGATGAGATGAAGAAAGTCAATCAGGTTATTGTGAGGGAGAATGTTTTGTTTGAGAATTGAGGAGTATATGAGATGATATTGCAGGTGATCCAAGTACAATGAGAAGACATTATGGAGTAGATATGTAGAGAAATTGATTTCCAAACTGAGAAAGAATAATATGTTGTTATCAGCATTGTATTGAAATAGTAAAAACCTTTGTACTCCTTATGTTATTCTGAGACCTGTTTGTAGCCAGTGAGGCTTGCTTGGTCAGTGAGACCTGTTTGTAGCCAGTGAGGCTTGAATGTAACCAGTAAGGTTTTGATTTACCAATGAGGCATAATATAGTGGAAGGATTCAAGAGTGGTTTTTTATCCCTATGAGGGTTTTCCACTTATAAATCATGTGTTATGGTTCATGTTGATTGTCTCTATGTTTGTACCCTCATGTGTTATATTTGATCAAGGTCTTGGATGTTATGCTTATCATTATACATGTGTATATGTGTTTGATGAATTCCTCAAGTTTCTTTCATTTTATGTCTAAGTGAATTAAAGGATTAAAAAGGTTTAAAGATTATAAACCACTGATTCACCCCCCCGCTCAGTGGTCCTATACTCCAACAAGTGGAATCGGAGCATAGGTTCCCTGTAGAAGTCGAATAGGCTTGGGTAGGTCCTGATAGTGGAGTATCATGGAAAAATGTAAAAGAAATAAAGAAAAGAAAAATGCCAAGCCATGTACTGATCAAAAGGTACCGTCTATACCAAACTCAAATGGTGATCTAGAATGGGTTGATAGAAATGTTTCACAAGTTGAGTCAGGTATAAAATTAAAGGAAGATTTTTCTGGGGTTCCTTTCTTTGATGGTTTAGATTTCTCTATTTGGTATATTAGAATGCAAGTCTATCTATCTTCTTTAGGGTTTAGTGTGTGGATGTCAGTTGACAATGGGTATTTTATTTCCTCTCAATCACCTAATACTACAAGTAACAAAGAGGCTTATGAATGAAATCACATAGAAAAGAAGGCTATTATGTCCAGATTATCTAATGAAGTTTCTTGTAAAGTTATGCATTATGAAACAGCTCACGATGTGTGGAAGGGGTTGATTAGAATCTATCAAGGTGATGCACCTGAAGGAGAGGACAACTTGGTGTTTGAGGAAAGTGACAATGAAAGGAGACATTCACATGAAGGAGATGAGGTCTAATCTGATTCAGAAGAAGGAAATCACATTACGAGTGACTATGAATAGGAGTATAATGAACATGAGTGTGAAGTTGATATAGAAGGAGAACTCATGTGTGCTTTGGGTGAGATCAAGAAATACAAAAAGGAGAACTAGAGATTAGAGTTGCAGCTACAACAAGAAAAATACTCCAAGGACAAAGCACTTTCAAATCTTGAAAGAGTATCTTCTAATCTTGAAGAGGAAAGAAATCAGATTGTGAATTTAAGGACACAAGTTGATGAATCATACAAATTGATTATCAACGTAAAGACTGAGATTGAGGAGGCCAAGAGAATAACAGATGTTACTAAGTCTAAATGTGAAATCAAATCTATTGAATGCCTAAAACTAGAGGCTGAAATTGTCACCTTGAGAAATGATATTGAAAATCTCAAGAGTATGTCAAAGAGAAATCAGCAGTTTGAAGAGAGCACCACCAAGTTATATGAGATGCTGGGTAAACAAAAATAACATAGGGACACTACTAGATTAGGCTATGAAAAGGGGCAAACATCTAAAGTTAGACAAACTCCTAGAAAGAAGATTTATCTAAGTCATCATGCTGTTGCTCCTGAAGGCAAAAAGAAGATTGAATTCACTGCTGGAACATCAATGTTGAATGGTAAAGATTTAGAAGAAAAATTCAAGCAAGCTGTGAAGACTAAAATTGAGATGAAAACCAAAGATGAGTTTGTCAAAATGCACAACCAAAGGAGAAATCTCAGAAAAACTACTCCAGCAAGGCAAGCATATATATATAGGTATAATTATTCAATTTTTGGTTATTGTTTTACCTGTAATCATTTTGGACACAAAGTAGTTGATTACAGAAGTCACTTTAATGTTTATCCAGTACATTACAAGTGCAATAATGTTGGTCACATACAAAGAAAATATAAAATGCATGGAAGGTATGATCATGCATGGAAACACAACAGAAGTGGTCATAGGCTGTCAAAAAGGAACTATCATTCATTTGATCTTGCTTACAATATAGTATGTTATATGTGCAACTCTCTTGGTCACAAAGCACATAGTTGCAGAAAAGCTTCACCTGGTTTGAAAGGTTGGAAAAGGAAAGAACCTAAGAAAGTTTGGAAGAAGAAACCTGAACAAAAGAGAGAACCTATAAAAGTATGGAGAAGAAAACCTGAGAAAAACATGGAGGATCCTAAACTTTTGCATAATGCAAAAGACACATCATCTGTTGCATGAGATGCAACATGAGTGAGGGGAGTTGTCCAATGTCCTATCAGATACGCCTAAGATGTTTCAAAAGGAGATAATTTTCTACTTGTCAATATGGTGATCTTGTCTTGTTTATCATGCTATTGGAGTCATACCTGATAATGTTTGCTAGACTACTTCATGTCAAGAAGTTTTATGCCAAGGTGTACTCAAGGAGCTCACATCAGATGTTAGCATATGTAGGCTGAGGAGGTTGCAAATGGAAGAAGTTGATTCATAGTACATGTCTCTAAATTTGGTTTTGCATAGTGCAATGATGTGTAGTTGGTACAGTCACACTTTTCTCTTGTTTCAATAATTTCATACTGTTGATCAGTCATAGAGGTTTTATAAAGTGTAGTGATGAGCTGGTTTTAGATAGAGGTAGAAGGATAGTAGAACAATACTATGCTTGATAATGAAATGGTATCTTCATTCCACAGTGTTGACTAGTTATTTCATCTTGGTTGTCATATCAAATGATCACTTAGCTTGGGTCAGTGGTGATACAACGTTCAATGGCAAAGTTTGGCAGTGGTCATGTTTGATCATCTTGGATCACTTAATAGAAATGTTTGCTTAGTTCTTCACAGCCATCAGAGTTTTCAAGATGCCATCATGGTTTTATGAACTCTCAAAGTGATCTTGTTCTTTTGTTTCAAAGGTGGCATGTTGTGAATATTCATGGTGTCTTCCTTTCCACTTGTTCTTCATCTTTGATTTTCAGTGTTGATTAGTGACAAAATTTATTCATGTTTTTTCTCATGCTTGAATATGGTTATTATGATATAAAGTTCATATTTAAGTCCATCTCAATCATTTAGAAGTTATTGATCATTCTTTTAGATGTTAATGATCGTCTAATGCTTATGATCCTTATCAGTCGAAGGATGTAATGGCAGTGTCAAAAGTTATAGTTGATAGCAGTCAGATGTTACAAGATGAAGATGGAAATCAAAAAGCTGATACAATGCAAGTGATATGACATCATGGATATGGAATATAAGTGATATCTTGTCATATGGATATAGATAGTGGTGAAATGCAGTGTACAGTGTTTCCTTCTTTGTGAAACTCTATCAGTTGAGTATGACAGTGCTGCTAGTTGATATACATATTGTTGCAGGTGATGATATTTTATAAAAAATGAACGGATGACAATATATTGTTTCTCTTATCAAGTAAAAACTATGTGTTCAATCAGGATAGGTCTTTTTGTGGCTGCAATATAGAAGACTTGTGACATTTGTTTTAGAATACAATCTTTATATGCAAATGTTTCTAAGTTTTCAGTCTGATAGTCTCATTTTGTGCAGATGTATTATGATTTTTTTCTATGTGCAAATACATAGGTTAAAACCATTGGATAGCTAAGAGGACAGTTTGGTACAGAGGTGAGTATATGCTGAGGTCATAGCAGTTTGATCAATGGAGTTATAGGATAGGGGGAGCTTCATGCAAACAAGAGGTATGGCATCTTGCCTTTGTCATTGGATGTCAAAGGGGGAGAAAGAAAGACAGTGCTGAATATTTTGCCATCAATGACAGGGGGAGTTTGTTGGAATGAGGTTTGTCATTGATGTCAAAAGGTCATCTATTGTTTGAGTTGATTGAAGATGGTTCATGTTTCAAGAGTTGCATAGTGTTCATACTTCATATGTGATGATCATCAGGAGGATCATCATCAGTTTTCCATTGATGGTTTGGTGTAACTTGTGTTGGTTGATGTGAAAATGTCAAAGGTTGGAGTTCATATCTTGGTGATCATGCTTTCAAGATTTCACAAGAGTTCACTTGGTTTAGGATTAGGATGCTTGATGGAGTTCACATCGCACATGTTGCAGGTTGACACAGGTTGATGGTGCTTTATCCTTCATGTCTTGCAAAGTGATGCTCTTCATAATAAGGTGATGATCCACATTGTTAGTTGATGCAAAAGATCGCTTGGTGCTTCATGTCAAAACACATGAGACTTGCTTTATGGCTTTGTGATGAGTTCATATGGTGATTGCTTGATGACTTCATTCTACTTGCTTCATATCTTGTTTTCAGTAGTAGAGTTTTGATGCTTAATTGCTCCTTGTCAAAGATGGCAGAGGTTCAGATGTTTGCTCATTCCTTCATGATGTTTTGGTGTTGGTTCAAAGAAATGATTGATGCAATTTGACACAAATTTGATCACTTGATTTTGGTGCAAAATATGTTGTTGCTTCCTTATCTCCTTCTTGCTCATTTTGGCATTTATTGATAGAGTTAGGATGTCTAATTTTCTAAATCTTTTGAAATCCTAAGGTTTCCTAAATCTTAAATCTAAAACCCTATGTATAAGGTCTAATACCTATGACCTAAAACAAATGCTTAAGTCTCATTTGTTTTTGGCTCTACCCGTCATATGTTAAAAGCACTTTTTGTTTTATTAAGAAGTTGACCTGCGATGGTAGGTCATGCCACTTAAGGCAACCTGCTGGAGGATTTTAGATCATGGGTGACCAGCCCTCTTCGTAGAGAGACTAATGGCTATATTTAAATCCTCCAAGGCATGCGATGGAGAATCTATGGTTGTTATTCAAACCTGACCTCCTGCTCCCCTGTTTCTTATTTGACGGGTCTATGGCCGTCAAAAGTGCTTTGTCTGTAGAAAGTAAGGCTTTTTAAGGCTATTTTTAGCCCTACAAATAGCATAATCTCTTGGAGTTTTAAAGCATTATGTTTTTAAGGAGATTGTTTCTATTTTTTATTCCTCTCGTGGAGTTGAAAGAATTTAATGAAGAGTGGTTTTTTTTTCTAAAATGGGGAGAAGATGTGGGATTTTTAAATGCTTGTTATGAGAAGACTTAGTGGGGTTTTTAAATGATTCTTTTGGAGAACCTTCTTTTGTCTTATTGTAGATAGAGAATCTGAATATGGACATTATGGTAGTGAAATAATTCTTTGACAGGTTTTGCATTTAAAAATAAAATTTTTGAAGGCTCTTCAAATATCAAAGACATGGAAGCTAATTTCGAAGATAATTTTCTGAAAGATGGAATATGGAGAGAAAAGGGAAATGAAAGGTCATTTCATTTATAATGATATTGTAGGTACATTTTGATTTTTATTGGAGGTATGAGATATGCAACATTAAAGACATTTTTTTGTGTAGTTTTTGAAGAGAAAATAAAAGGGGAGAGAGAATGTTTTGCCTGAGTATTGTGAAGTGTGTGATATCTTTTTGCAGGTGAATCATGTCTAGTACGAAGATAATATACAAATAAATATGCAGAACATGAATCAAGATGAGATGAAGAAAGTGAATCAGGTTATTGTGAGGGAGAATGTTTTGTTTAAGAATTGAGAGGTATATGAGATGATATTGCAGGTGATCCAAGTATAGTGAGAAGACATTATGGAGTAGATATGCAGAGCAATTGTTTTCTAGATTGAGAAAGAATAATATGTTTTTATGAGCATTGTATTGAAACAGAGAAACCCTATGTACTCCTTATGTTATAATGAGATTTCACATTTTGCCAGTGAGGCTTGATTGGTCAGTGAGACTTGTTTGTAGCTAGTGAGACTTGCTTGGTCAGTGAGACCTATTTGTAGCCAGTGATGCTTGCTTGGTCAGTGAGACATGTTTGTAGCCAGTGAGGCTTGAATGTAACTAGTAAGGTTTTGATTTGTCAGTGAGGCATAATACAGTGGAATGATTCAAGAGTGGTTTTTTATCCCTATGAGGGTTTTCCACTCATAAATCATGTGTTATGGTTCCTATTGATTGTCTCTATGTTTTTGCCCTCATGTCTTATATTTGATCAAGGTCTTGGATGTTATGCCTATCATTATACATGTGTATATGTGTTTGATGAATTCTTTAGGTCTCTTTCATTTTATGTCTAAGTGAATTAAAGGATTAAAAAGTTTTAAAGATTATAGACCATTGATTTTCTCCCCCTCTCAGTGGTCCTATACTCCAATAGGGTTTTGTATGGCATGTTTGTTCCCTTATGTAGTTTAAAGCTGCGTGGTGAAATGCCCCTCCCTACACTCAGGTTTTGTATGGCATGCTTGTTCTCAAGTGTTTTCTAAAGCTACGTGGCAAAATGCCCCTCCCTACACTCTGAGATTTGTATTGCATGTCTTCTCCCCCAGATGTAGTCCAAAGCTATGTGGCGAAATGCCCCTCCCTACATTTTGGGGTTGTGTGTTGCATTTTTACTTTCCATGTATCTACATTCATTTATATATGAAAAAATGAAAAAGAAATAATCACTGCATTCACTATATTCATCGCATTTTGCATATCTTCAATACTATCTTCTCCATGTTTTGCATGCTTGTTACTATCTTCTCTGTGTTTTGCATGCCTATTACAGTCTTCATTGTGTTTGGCATGTCTGCGACGTGTTTTCTCTAATGTCTACCTAAGATTGGGGGCTAGAAATAGTTCCTCAATCTTTGTGTATGCATTAGCTTCAAGTGCTTGGCACATTTGTTGTGTTTTGACCATACTTTAATGCATGTATGGGTCATAAGATCATACATACATTAAAGTGGGGGCTAAATGTTATGTCATAAAATGCCCCCCTAGGACTTTTACCTCCTAAGTTTATCTCTCGAGTCCTTTATTTTGCATCTTGCATGTTAGATTTAACTCCTGGAAGAAAATGGCTTGAAACCCATGTCAAATCGGGCTTGAGGGACATCTAATAGCTTAGACCTGCCCTAAAATAGGTACCAGGGGCTTGGGCGCTCGTGCCCTAGACCTGCCCTATTTTAGGTAGGTCCCAAATTTGAATGTCGATTATGTGACCATTACAGGTGTCCCATGTTGACATCTTAAGTTTGAATTACGAAATTAAAGTGGGAATGCATATATAAGAATGTTTAGGGATTCATTTGTAAACTAGAAGATGATTATGAACTTTTGGTGAACTTATGATTTTAGAGCATTTAAGCTATTCATTATTACAAAGAAGAATATTGTTGTTGTGTTTGTGATTGCAGATTTAGCTTCATCTTCTCATGTGTTAAAGGATTTTCATCTACATGTGATCTACACCTCCTAGGTGATATCTATTTGTGTTGAATCAATCATTTATGAATTTGTTTTTGCCTCTCTCCTGCATGGATATGCAGTCTTTATCGAACAGTGTTGGAAGGCTTGAATGCCATTCCAAGGCTTGACTGAGGCAAGCTCCTAAACACCACAACCCCCAACCACACTCCTTGTGATTGCAGGTTACAAGTATCAGATTTCATGCAGTGGAGTTGCAGAGGAAGGTTGCAAAAGATAAGGATTTTGGATCTGGTAGAAAGAAGTAGTCTGGTGCACTGTCAGGGCTAGGGCGCTAGTCATAAAGCCCTCTGAGTTTAAAGGAGTAGGAATCTATGTGATAGTGATAATCAGCATCAAAAGAGGTCCCGACACCCTAAAGAACATCCTACCTTGGGATTGGACACTAGTCACAGTACCCTCCGCATCTACAAAGCCAGAAATTGACAGAATAGTGATCATCAGTGTTAGAAGGAGTCCGGAACCCCCTGAAGAAAACACTGCATTGGGCTCGGGTGCTAGTCACAAAGGCCCCTACTATTTATATTCCCAAAATTCAAAAAATGGTCAGTAACTAATCTCTGTTAAGTATCCTTGTGTGCGAGTATTTGTCGTAATTTATCCATTTAATTACAATTTTACATAATTAGGGTCTTAAGCATACCTGAGCATTAAATTAATACATTAATCAATAAATTTTGAATTTCCCTATCATTACAAGTGTCACCCAACCTGTAGATGAATCCTCTTGTAAAAGGTGTGATTCAACTTGGTTAAATGTCCCTGAATGTGTGTAGTGAAAGGAGGATCTAATTATCAACCCTTGTCCCACTTTTCCTACATAATAGTTTAAACTCAAGTTTAATGATGAAGGAACCTTTAAAATAGATGAATATCCACCTTCTTCTAAATTAATGTCCATTTGTAATAAACTACCATCTAATTCTAATGCATGTTGTGGTAGTGACGAGGTCTCTTTAGATTTCAACCCCCATGGGATGATTGAAACAAAGTTTGACCTTCCTCACCATGATAAAAAGAATGATCCTTCTTCTTCAACACACTTCAACAAAGATAGTCATCTGACCTCTCCTCTTCCTTCAGATTTGGAGATGCATTATGGGCATGGATTCAAAATTCTTTTTAAACAAGGATACACTGGAAATGGGTTAGGATGTAAAGAACAAGGAATTAAGGAACCTGTGGAACCAATACCGCACTTGTCTAAAGTAGGTTTAGGTTTCTAGCCTTCTCCTACATTCTCTCCACCATGTTCACAACAAAAAAGATTGTACTTCCTACTCCACCTAAATCTTCACTTCTATCTCAACAAGATTGTATTTTACCAAGTCTACTCAAAGACCACTTAAACACTCCTCCTACTTCAAAATGCAAAAAGACTCAACAAAATAATCATTCATCACCTCAGTATTGTGCATATCATCCAGCACTTGGCCATTCCACTAATGAATGTCAGGACTTGGGTGACAAAATTCAACAACTTCAAACAAGGCTTGGCTCTATCACTTCTCACCATGCTTGATGTAGTCCCTAGATCACCTTATCCTCCATCCATTTTATAATCAAGTTGGGGGAGGATAATTTGTTATAGGCCAACTCACAAGTGTGGTCCCTCCCTCTCGTTTCTGTTATATTTGTATGTATTGTTATCCCCATATTGTGATGTTTTGTTGATTGTTAATTCTCCCTTTGTAATGAAAAATTTCGATAAAATGAAAATGATAAAACAATACAATTCATTACCTAATCCAAATCTTCAATACCTCGAATAGATGAATGCAAGATGAATTGTTTGATTGATTTGATATGTTGTTTGCTCAATTTGGCAGCATAACATTTGCATAGGATTGAGATGATAGATGGAAGATTGATAGATGATAGACAATAAGATGGAAGATAATGGATGAATGATGCAAACGCTCTAATGATATGTTGGCAGCATAAGGATACTCAAGGATCAAGGTACCTTAATGGCTTGGGAGAGGGTTGATTTATAGGAAAGGCTTGATTTGAATGGATGGTTGAGATTAAAAGGATAAATGATTGATGTGAACGGCTAGGATTTATTAGTTATTCCCACTCTTTAAGGGAGTTGTAGTCATTTGACAAGTGCACAAAGGAGGATAGGGCTCATATGTGATTGTGTACATAAAAATTACTACATGTGTGATTGTGTATATAAAAAGTAGTACATGTGAAAGATATTAAATAAAAAATGTAGTACCACACATGATTCAATTAAGAGGTGGACAAGTGTCGAAATGTGATGAAAGGTGAGGACTTAATTCAAATATTTTATTTGAATTAGTTGGGATATGAGTTGGAAATTAATTAATTAAATAAATTTATTTAATTAATTGGGAAGATGATTAGGATAGGATTGGGATATTAATGGGAAATTAATTAAATAAACAAAATTTATTTAATTAATTGGAAAGTGGGATTATGAATGTGAAATTAATTAAATAAATAAAATTTATTTAATTAATTGTCTAAGTGGGATAGGATGGGATTAAGATGGGATTTTAATTAAAGAAATAAAATTTATGTAATTAATTAGCTAATGGATTAGTGGGATTAAGAGTGGAATTAGGACAAAATGCTACATAATGTCTAAGTGATGTTTTTGACTAGGTGTTGCAAAACATGGACATTTTTGGGTGTCTACATTTTGCCCCTCTTTGAGATGGTTTTTGAGATGATGAGATTTGTGTCGAGTAACATCATTTTAAAGAAGCTAAGGTATGGATAGAGGAAAAGGGGTGATGGAAAGATAGGATGAGGATGCCCCCTCAAGAGGATATTTGGGTTGGACAAACATGGGTAGGCTCTCAAAAGAAAATAAGTTAGATAAGGAAGAAAGATAAGGAAATTGATAGAAGAAATGAATGATGCATTATGCTGTAATGAAGGTGAGCAACCATGATGTTTGATATAGCACTAGATGTTATACACCAAGGTGTAAGGACCAGGGTGATGATGTGGCTTGTGCCCCAACATAATATAACCTTGTCTAAATGTATGAGGAAGTAAACTTCGAGCATTAAAGTCCTAATGCACAAAAGGTATGATATGACCTTAGATGCAAAGGATAATACAAAAAGCTAATCCAACATACACAAGATATGAATATTAGCTGGAATGATATGGATGTGATACAAATGCAAGATAAAATGATAACACACACAAGCAAGCATGCAAGCATGCACAAATGATACAAAAACAAACAAGGTATTACCCCTGTCAAGATGTAAACCAATGATTAATTGATTGATGATGATAATAGTGTTGTCATTGTGGGGAACACTATATCCCTAGATCAACACAAGGATGTGGGAATGATATATCCCATTGATGATGATGATGATTGATTGATTTGGTTTACCACAAGATTAGGATCAAGACCATTGATTGCGATTGGATAATTTGACTTGATTGATTATCTTGATTGATATGGATTAATGATTGACTTGCATTTGGATTATTGCTTGGATTGATTTGATTAAATGAAAGGGTTGATTTGAAGAATTGATTTGAATGAAATAGATTGATATGAATGTGATTGATGAATTTGATGGATTAATTTGATTTGAGTTTGATGTTATTGATGGGATGATATGGATTGGATTAATGTGATTTTGATTGTTTGATAGATTGGCTTGATTTGATTATTTGATTGGATATTTTATTTTCTTTGATGGATTTGAGATTTGATGATTTTGATTGATCATTGATGAATTTGATTTGATTTGATGATTTGATTGGATTTGTTTTGATGGATTTGTGATTTGATTTGATGATTTTGATTGATGATAGATGATAGTTAATTTGATTGGATTTGATTTGAGGGTTGGTTTTATTGCTTGGATTTTTTATGGATATTTGATTTTTTTGTGTTTTTGGAATATTTGATTTTTTTGGATTTTTGAAATGTTTTGATTTTTTTTGGATTTTTGGGATATTTGATTTTTTGGATTTTTTTGAAATGTTTTGGAAAATGCCAATGGATTTACAATTTAGGTAGCCTTTGTGCTTGATATCAATGACAAGGGAGAAGCAAGTCTAGGTGCAAGGATGGAGGTAGGATGGATGGACAAAAGGATGGGTGATGGTGGATAGGATGAAAGCCTCATGATAGATGGATACGTAAGAGGATGGGCTATAGCAGATGGAAAACTAATGATAAGGAGATGGATAAGAGGATAGGCCATCGAACAGAAAGCTCATGATAAATGGATAGATATAAGAATAGACTATAGTGGATGGATGTATGCATAATAAAGGAGTTAGGATGTGATCTCCAAAGATTATGTCGTATAGGAACAACATGCCCCCATTCTAGGTATAGACTTAAGATTTTGCATGAAAAAACTTATGACAAAAGGATGGCATGATGGATTTTACATGACAAGGCTTATGATAGGTGGATAATGATTGGATTGCATGGAAAGGATGAGGTAAACCAAGAGATAACCAAAGTATATTTCAACATTTTTCCCCTATGTCTTCATCAAGATCAAAAGGAGGAAGCGAGGATAGATGGACTCAATATGATAGGTATGTGTATGTAATCGATAAGGATGATAGGATGGTGGGGTAATGGATGAGACAATGTGCCCCCAAGTGTAAGTGACATAGAAGATCAACCTACACATGATGCCTATTTTCCAGGTTTTCATCATGGTACTTATCTAAGGCATATGTTTAGCAAGTTTTCATTATTGGTTGAAAGGATTTCTCTTTACATTTTTGATTTTTTTTCTTTGATTTTATTTATTTATTTAGGATAGGATGACAATTACACATGGCGCCTGTTTGCCAAGTTTTCACCTTGGTAATGGATAAGAGGGACTCCAGTGTCTAGTGTCATGAAAGTTGGTACTCCCGTTGGAGATGGATGCCGTCACATGGACCATGTCAAATGTTAATATGCTCAAGATGTTGGTAAGGGATAGCATGAAAGCGAGATGGATTAGGTAGATAGTGGATGATGAAAGGTTTGTGTAAGGATGGATGAAAGGTAGGCTAATGGATTATGATGTGGATTATGTATGACATATGGAAAAGGATGGATGAAAGACTTATGCAAAAGCATGGACCATAGGAAAGTAATGGGGGAGATATGTAAGATTGTGCATGAAGGTTGGGGAGATGGAGGTATGTGGGAATGTTTTGGAATAGAAGGGAATCATGACCAACGATTGCACACACCATGATAAACATTTAAGCTTTTGATGGGAAGGAGGTGTAGGGAGCAATGGACATGTTTTCTTAGGGCATGGATGACTTAGCAATTTAGGTACCCACATAGACTTAGTATTTTATGATTTTTTCTTTGCTTGTGGGATTTAGGAAGTTGAAAATTTTGTATGGAATGGCATTTTTGAATGGAAGGGGATTTTTGGATGGAAGGGGATGATTGGGATTTTTGAGAGGTAAATAAGGATGCCTCATTTGACTTGCTTTCTCTTTTCTTAGGGACCCAAACCATTTTAGTTTTGGACTTTTCTTCTGGAGACTTGGGCTTGGGTAGTGGTTTGGATAGCTTTATAAATGTACTTTGCTTTGACTTTTGGAATTGATGTCCCAAGGCATTTGGACCCTTAGGATTTTTGGTTTTATGAAAGGAGGCATTCAAATTTTTATTTTGGAATCCCATGGGATGCATGGAATGAGTGGAAGCTTTACGTTTAGACAATATGTGCATTTGTTGGTCATGATTAGGATTGTAAGGGTGCTTATGTATAAATGGATTAAAAATAGGTTTATGGATAGGGATATTAGGTGTTGGGAGTAATGGTGGTAAAGTGGATGGAGGGATATTAGGAGTTGGAAGGAGTGGAGGTAAAGTGGATGGTGGAAGGTGTATGGTCACATGCTTTTGGGGTTTGTAGGATAATGGAGGTGGAATGGCAACATATGTTTGGGGTATATGATGTGGTTTGTGATGGAAAGTGGACTTAGGAGGGATAGAGGAATGACCAACATCTTTAAAGTGTTTACCTTGGGGTGTATATCCAAGGCCATATGAGCATGGAGGAATCTTGACATGGTTTGGCTCCAAAATACCTTGTTCATAAAGGCCTAGGCCTTTACCTTGGTAGTTCATGTTTTAGAGTATGTGATGGACTATAGGACTTGGTGTGCTTTGAACATTAGAATCGAGTTCATTATTGGACGAAGAAGGTGAAGTGGATAAAGGTTGTTGTTGTCCTAAAGAATAACACTCATGTATAAGGGTGGTAAGACCAAGTGGATATGATGGTGGATTTGGAAGGAGGATCATTAGGATCTTTATTAGCATTGTGTTCACTAAGATTTAAGTTATTTGTTTGATCTTTTATGCTTACTTGGGGGACAAGTGATGTAGAGCATCTAGGATAGCAAGACAACAGTATTCAAAACTTCAATGGAAAGTCTCTCTCAAGGTTCACTGTTTTTAATCTTCTCATAATGAAGGCCTTAACACCACAACCTACACATGTTCATGATTTTAACAGGAGTAAACTTCAAGACAATTACCTCAGGATGCCTAACACTAACTAATATTCCACCATCTTCATTGTGTAGACTCTGCAGGATACCAACATCTACCATACCTTTCATGGACAGTCACAACCTCATTGCTCCAAGATCAGGACAGTCACAATATCCATTTGGGGTGATCTCTCTCTAACCCAAACTCAATCTAATCCAACATGCTAAGCCAATCACATGCCTACATGCCTATTGTCTTCATTGATAGAGCAATAACTCATCAAACTTACCTATTTCTTCTTTGTAGTGACTGTTGTCCTTCTCCAATTTCCAATACAAGGATCTTGGTGGACCATTTCATGGTAAACTCCACCCTACACCTCCTCCTGCCCCTACAACCTTCACAAGCCTAAAGACCAACTATCTTACAACCCATTCCATTGAATAGAAACAGAAAAAATCAATGGAATGGGGAGATCTCCATCAGTTTATTCAAAAGAACCCTAACTCAAGGTTTTAGACTGCCTATGACAAAACAGTAGTTTACTCACACCTAGTCTATTGTCAAGACTCCAAACAAATCTTAAAATAGAGGCACTTCAATACTCAACTATCCATTATAAACTTTTGCTTTGACTATTCCGTACAGGTACAGATTTCTCAGAAAAATAGTGATTTTCTTTTACTATGACAGCAGGTTTAACAACATTTTACTTTTCTATACTCATATCATTCTTTTCATGCAATATCAAGAGGCCAAACTTGCTTTAACAGATAGTTTACTCATCAACCTTCACTTCTAAACATTCAACATCCCATGACAGGGCTGTACTGTACAGTGGTACGGCTCAAAATACACATAAACTCAAAAAATTGCAGAAAAAGGTAGGAAACAATGGTTTTTTTGTTATTTTTTTCAAATCCCTCGAATGGTCTCTTTACAATCAACCTTGGAAGGCTTCAAATAAACCTTCTACATCACATGAATTGGTTGGGGTCCAAGAAAACTGCCACACCATCATGCTTTTTCTTGAATTTTAACTGCAGTCACCATTTCTGTTTTAGTAACTGTCTTCTTTTACCGACTGTAATGACTGTTTTAAGTCAACAATGTTTTGTTTAATATTTGATTAACCTTGGACAAGGTTTTAACCCACATTCTAACCTTGACATGCTTCTAAGCATCATGATTGCCTCCTACACACATTAGGAGGGCTACAAACCTATAAGACTGCCTATACAATATGACTGTCCTACCTAGGACTTATAACATAACAATAGATTCATAGTCATTTGGACATAGTCCATTTACAACATGGCTACAAGCCTTATTACAACATTGAAAATGGTCTCCAAGACCTTACTAAACCAAACAAAACAATGGTCTCCAAGACCTTACTAAACCAAACAAAATAACTTGAAGATTAGCCAAATCCTAGACATCTAGGTGCTCCTGCACCATACTCCCCGGCATGATGAAAACTCTTGTCCCAAGAGTTAGGTGATCTGCTCCATCCATTCTTCCATCTTGTTGGAATGTTCCTCTGAGTAGGAAACATGAACTCTCCTAGAGTTATCTTTCTCCTTCTCCATCCTGCATGGCTCCTGTAAACAATGTTAGAACCATAAAACCTGTTGTGATGTCCTTGCCTAGGACCCTGCTGCTGCAATACTTCTGTTCTTCTCAACTGGAGGTCCTGATTCATTCCTCCCTATATCATCTGCTGTTTGCCTTCCTTCTTCTGACTCCTTATAGGGCAATCAATGTCCCCAATCTTGACATAACTCAAGTCCCAAGCCTGTTGTTCTCTAGGACTGTCATCCACCTTCTGCTGTTGCAACTATTCCTACTGCTTGCAATCATCCTTAACCTGCACATTCAACTGTAGTTTTTCTCCAAAACAAATAGTAACATGTTCCTTCTTATCTTCATAGGGTAAAGGCATCAGTTTGAACTTCTTACCATCTTTGTGCACCACATAGGTATTAGTATACCCATCATGAATTGTCCTTCTCAAATGCTGCCATGGTCTACCCAAAATAATATGCCCACATGTCATTGAAATAACATCACACAAAACATAGTCCTGATATGGACCAATTGTAAAATCAACATATGCCTTCTTAGTAACCATTACCTGCTGCTCTTGACTCACCCAAGTGACATTGTAAGGACTAGGATGATCAAAAGTTTTCAATCCCAACTTGTGCACCATTTCCCAAGAAACTAGATTATTATGAGAACCTGAGTCTACAATCAACTTGCATATCTTTCCATGACTTAAATAATTAGTTCTGAAAATAGATACCTGTGGTGGTTGCTATATCTTGCTTTTTTCCACCATGAGCATTTCTCCAACCATCATTGGAGAGGTTGACGATATGTCTGGTTCTTCTGGCTACTCCTCCTCTTGTGCCAAGTGAACTCTTCTATCCTTGGTCTTGTCAACACCATCCTTCTTAGGACAGTTGAAAGATGTGTGTCCCACCTCATTGCAGTGATAACATCTGCCTATGAACACTCCTCTACCTAATCCAAATCTACCTCTACCTCTATATCCACCTCTCTGATCTTTAGACATCTCCTTACCCTTCTTATTGCTATTCTGAACTTCAGTAGTAGGTCTGCCCCTACCTCTATTTCCTCTTCCACTTCCTCCTTGCCTTTCTTACTTCCTCTTCACCCTCTCTTCAGCCCTTATAGCTAACTGAAAACACTCTCTAAGTGATTTTGGTACTGCCAAACCAATCTCATCTTGCAAGTTATACCTAAGCCCATTAAGGTACCTTGTCACTTTCTCTTCTTCATCTTCCAATCCTCCTCTAATACTAAGATTATGAAATTGCTCAGTATAGGACATAACATCCATGTCCTTCTGCTTTAGATTCTACCTCATCCTCTTTGTTTGAATGGAGTAATCAGATGGAAAGAATTGATCCTTCATCATATCCTTCATCCTACCCCAAGAAGTGATTTTTGATGCACCTCTAGCCAATCTTTCTATCTGCACACTACTCCACCATGTAAGTGTTGTTCCTCTCAGTTTTGTCTTTGCAAACTTGATCTTCTTCTCATCACTTATCTCCTCATACTCAAAAAACTTTTCTAGGGCATCTATCCACCCTAACACCTCTTCACTATCCATCTTCCCCTAATAGATAGGTAACTCTATGTTTGCCTTTGTCCCACTTCCTTGGACTGCCTTCAACAATCTAACAAACTTCTTTTCTTCAGCATCCAACTCATCCTCAGGAGGATTCTCATCTACCTTCTCATCTCCTTTAGAACCATCTTGTTCATCCCTTCTAGGATTCTTCTCCAATGCTTCCAATCTAGCCAAGATTGATGCATTCTCTCTTCTTACTTGCCTCAACTATTTTTCCCTTGCAGCATCCTGATCTCTTCTATCCCTCAACTCTTTTTCTCTAGCCTCTAAGGCTTCTTTCAACTTATTGTTCTCCCTAGCCATTTGATTCTTAGGAGGCATCTTCACAACTTTCACAAACTCTTACTATTTCACAAGATCCTTTACTCCCTCAAGGACCTACTAGTGGCTCTGATACAACAAATGATGCAGAGCATCTAGGACAGCAGGACAACAGTATTCAAAACTTCAATGGAAAGTCTCTCTCAAGGTTCACTATTTTTAATCTTCTCATAATGAAGGCCTTAACATCACAACCTACACATGTTCATGATGTAAACAGGAGTAAACTTCAAGACAATTACCTTAGGATGCCTAACACCAACTAATATTCCACCATCTTCATTGTGCAGACTTTGCAGGACAACATCTACCATACCTTTCATGGATAATCACAACCTCATTGTTCCAAGAGTAGGACAGTCACAATATCCATCTGGGGTGATCTCTCTCTAACCCAAACTCATTCTAATCCAACATGCTAAGCCAATCACATGCCTACATGCCTATTGTCTTCATTGATAGAGCAATAACTCATCAAACTTACCTATTTCTTCTTTGTAGTGACTGCTGTCCTTCTCCAATTTCCAATACAAGGATCTTGGTGGACCATTTCATGGTAAACTCCACCCTACACCTCCTCCTACCCCTGCAACCTTCACAAGCCTAAAGACCAACTATCTTACAACCCATTCCATTGAATAGAAATAGAAAAAATCAATGGAATGGGGAGATCTCCATCAGTTTATTCAAAAGAACCCTAACTCAGGGTTTAAGACTGCCTATGACAAAATAGTAGTTTACTCGCACCTAGTCTAATGTCAAGAATCCAAACAAATATTAAAATAGAGGCTCTTCAATCCTCAACTATCCATTATAAACTTGTGCTTTGACTATTCTGTACAGGTACAGATTTCTCAGAAAAATAGTGATTTTCCTTGACTGTGATAGTAGGTTTAAGAGCAGTTTACTGTTCTATACTCATATCATTCTTTTCATGCAATATCAAGAGGCAAAACTTGCTTTAAAAGATAGTTTACTCATCAACCTTCACTTCTAAACATTCAACATCCCATGATAGGGCCGTACTGTACAGTGGTACGGCTCAAAATACACAAACTCAGAAAACTACAGAAAAAGGTAGGAAACAATGGTTTTTTGGTTATTTTTTTCAAATCCCTTGAATGGTCTCTTTACAATCAACCTTGGCAGGCTTCAAATAAACCTTCTACATCACATGAAGTGGTTGGGGTCCAAGAAAACTACCCCACCATCGTGCTTTTTCTTGATTTTTAACTGCAGTCACCATTTCTGTTTTAGTAACTATCTTCTTTTACCGACTGTAGTGACTGTTTTAAGTAAACAATGTTTTGTTTAATATTTGATTAACCTTGGACAAGGTTTTAACCCACATTCTAACCTTGACATGCTTCTAACCATCATGATTGCCTCCTACACACATTAGGAGGGCTACAAACCTATAAGACTGCCTATACAATATCACTGTCCTACCTAGGACTTATAACATAACAATAGATTCATAGTCATTTGGACATAGTCCATTGATAACATGGTTACAAGACTTATTACAACATTGAAAATGGTCTCCAAGACCTTACTAAACCAAACAAAACAACTTGAAGATTAGCCAAATCCTAGACATCTAGGTGCTCCTGCACCAACAAGTGTCTCATCATGACAAGTGGATGTTTGCTCATTATGGATAGGGCTAGATGGTGGATGATTAGGAGAACTTTGGATATCTTTCCCATGGATTATAGGATTATGGATAGGATCAAGGTGCTCATGGATAGCTTCTTTATATATATCATCTTGATCATAAAGAAGGTAAATGTTATGGATAGGTTGAATTTGGATAGCTCACTCATGGACAGGTATAGGATCAAATTGCTCATAGATAGCTTCTTCATCATAGATATCATCTTGATCATGGAAAAAGGTAAATGTTATGGATGGGTAGGATGGAAGTGATTTGATCTTGATTTGGATTAGAGACTAATGTTTCCTTATGCTTATGATTATGTTCTTGACATACCTCTTTATTTGGTTGAATGGAAGTGGATGACCCTTGGATAGGTTCTTTGTCAACAACATGAGAACATGATGACTCTTGACTTGGACTTATGGGAGGTCCTTGGATAGGCTTAATGGATTGTGGAACACATGAAGGGCTTGAAGGGCTAGGCATGTTAATTGAGGGCTCTTGAAGAGGCTCAAGGATATGTGGGCTATGTAAAGGAGTTGTAGGATTGGACATGACATTTGGAAGTTCTTTGGTAGGCTCATGAATTGTTGTTTGACATGTGGGTGTTCTATTCTATGCTAGTAGTCAATGGATCACATCCTTTGAAAGTGTATGGGTATAAGGACAATATAATGGATGGATGATAAGGGTAGATGGTGTTGTAGGCTTAGGATCATGATTAGGTTGAGGGCTAATTAGATTGGATGGATTAGGATTAGGATTAGAGGGGGGTGACACATGGGATTTGGATGATGTGGCATGATTTCCCATTGTATGTTGATACACCTTGTAAACAATTGGGACAAATATAGGGCATTTATTTGTATTATGGCCTTTGGTACTATGGTATGCACAATAATCATGTTCATCATACAGACTTTCTTCACATGGTTTGACTTCAGGAAATTCAATGAGTTTTTCTTCAAGCATCCTTTGTAAAACTATCTCAGCCGCATCCTTTGGTGAAGGATTAGAATGACATGGTGATGAAGATAATGGAGGGCTTGGTGGTTTGGAAGGTAGAGGGATTAATGGACTAGGAATGGGATTCCATGGTGGTGTTGTGATAGGACTTGTTGGCTTATGTGTTGGTATGGGATTGGATGGTGGAGGCCACTCTAGATTGGCATCTCCCTTGCCAAAGGTAATTAAGTCTTGCATAGGATAACTTGGGCTTACTTGGTTTATGTACAAGGGGCCACTTGGACTTGGATATGCTTCTTGTTGCAAAGGTGGACTTAGGCTCACTTGTGCTTATTATGGAGGTCATTGATAGTATTGGTGGTTGGGTGAAATGGTGGGATATGTAGATAAAAGGTCTTGGGGTTAATATAAAGTTGAGGGCATTTGATCTTATTGCTAAGGTGGACCTGGGCTCACATGTTGTTGTGATGTGGGTGGATATGTTTATGTGGGATTGACATGATAGGTGGATAGATGAGGTTGGTATGAAGTTAAGGTGGATGACACATAGGATTGAGGTGGAATTTGTTGAGGTTGAGATGATGTTTGGATTTGTTGTTGTGATATGATTTGTTGTTGTTGGAATTGTTGAATGGGTTGTTGTGATGGTTGGATTTGTTGAATTGGTTGATGTTGTTATAGTTTAATGTGTTGATGTGATGGTTTAAATTATTGAATTGGTTGATGGTGTTGTGGTGGAGGGATTGCATAGGGTAGTTGGTGTGAAGTTGAGGGTGATGACAATTAAGGTTGAGGTGGCATTGGTTGGTGTTGAATGGATAGAGGATGATGTGCTTGTTGGTTTTGTGATTGACAAGTGGCCATGAGGTATTGGGCTTGTGCTATGAGTTGTCACATTTGACCTGATTGGCTTGTTTGTTGAAGTTGTTGGATCATGTCATTAGCCTCTTGAATGGTTTGTTGGCTTAGAGGTGATTAGCTTGTTTGAGCTTTGTGAAGTTGGAACATGAGTTTTAGTACTTGGTTTTCAAATGTTGGCATGGTGTCACACAAGTGTTTAAGTCTTAAGACCTTTTTGGCAAGTGCTTGATTATGATGATGTGGATTGTTTGGATGAATATTTAATGATTAGGTTGATGGTGACTAGGATCAAATTGATTTGCATATGATTAAGATATGATGACTTGTTTATGTGTTTGGTGTTTAAAGCTTGATTTGGCAATGTTCAAACAAATGATTGTGCATATATACACACATGAATCACTCACGCAAGACACATAAGCAAGTTTTGACTTTGAAAATGAAATGTGATGATTATTAAACAAGCACTTGAAAACACATCACAAGCCTAATGTTTAATCAAGTGGGTATGGCCAATTAGGTCTTAGGCTAGATTGCACAAGGTTGACTAAGGAGTTGAAAGTGAAATCCTACCACATAGTTGAGAGAAAGGGGTAACCCACCCTTCACCTTCACTTCCCAAAGGTATAAAGTTCTTTGGGGCTTAGCCAAGAGTGACAAGTTTTACAACTCCCAATGAGGGTGTCTTTTGATTCATCCTCGGTTGAGGTCGTCCCTTGGAGTGGTGTGTCTCCAAGCAAGCCTCCTAGATAGGGTTAACAAAAGAAAACCAAGTGAGTTGTCACTTGATTCACACTCGCACTTGTTAATTGACCTTAGAAAATTGAAATGTGTGGAAGATAGTTCAAGCACTTGCTCTTTTTAGATCCCAAATCTAAATGTGTAGGAAGACAATGGTTCGTTTTAACCCAATTTTTGATGTGATTACAAGCATGTTGTTCATTTTTAAGCCCAAAATTCAAATGTGTTTGCAAACAATGATTAAGAGATGAAAGATTAGTATGAGTGCACCTGGTTATTTTTGCTTTCCACTTGTTGTTGTGACTGATCCAAACGCTACTCCAGCTCCTTTGATTCACCTACAAGTCACCAAATCGCAAAAGAAACAAGTAAACTTGCAAAGAAGATGATTATGTGAAAAAGATGAAATATGATAAAAAAATCAATGAAGATGATTTGATATAGCTGAATAGATTGCAAAAAAGGAGGTTCAGGAGATTCTAATCAATTAAAAAAAAAATTGTTGAAATCTGATTGATTTTGCTCACGATATGCTCAATTGAAGTTTAAAAACAAGTTTGACTTTAACTGATAAAAAAGATAGTAAAATGATATAGTCACTTGATATAACCTAATCCATTGCACGTTTCATCCTCTCAGCTTTCTAGTGAGTCCTGTTTGTGTGATTTGGCCTCTGTATGTGAATGTTATGATAAAAAACCTAAAATCCAAAATGACAGCAACCAAAAGTGAGTTACAGTTACCAGAGGCGACCAACTATTGATTATAAGCAATCTAAATTATGCCAGAAGTGATCAGTTACCAATCAGAAGTGACACAGAAAAAATAGAGGTGACCGGTTATTGCTCATAAGTAATTCAAATCTGCAGGATGCGTGAAAAATTCCTGTTTTTGCAAAACTAGGGTTAGGGTTATGAAAAAAATGATTATTAGAGATTGCAAACCTTAAAATAGCAAATCTAGTGGATGAAATATGATTAGATGGATACCCTACAACCATAGATTGATCAATTGAAAACCCTAGAATGATAACTTGATAAGATCTTGCAAAACCAAGGGTGTTAGCTCAATTAAAATGAAAACCCTAATCAAATTGATTGGCAAATGATAATATGAAGATCAAAGACATGAAAAACATAGATTAAAACCCCTGATTGATCAATAAAAATCTAGCACAGGAACCTGCAAAATCAAATGTTAACAACAAACCCTAGATTGTCGAAAGCGACTAGAACAGCCGGATGCAAGCCATTTTCAATCAAAAGCGATTCACTGTAGACCATAAGCGAGCAATAATAGTTCAAAAATGACTCAAAAAAAGCTAAAAGTGATGGGTAATAGCTCAAAAGTGATCTAGAAAGTTTCAGGTGACAGAATGCAATGCTAACCAAAAGCGACTAGGTTTATCAGAGGCGACAAGTTTTCATTCAAAAGCGATGTACTGTTGTTCAAAAGCAATGCAATTTTTTCCAAAAGCGAGCAGTTTTTGTTCAAAAATGAGCTAAATTTACCAAAAGCGAGTAGTTTTTGTTCAAAAGCAAGCTAAATTTACCAAAAGCGAGTAGTTTTTGTTCAAAAGCGAGCTAAATTACCAAAAGCGATTTTCTACAGCTCGAATGCGAGTTTCTTCACCAAACGCTCTTTTCTTCACGAAATCTAGGCAAATTTGTACTCAAAATTTATGGAAATGGCCTCTTGGATGCAATGGTGAGGTTAGATTTGAGCTAAGAGACCATCTACATACATTTACATCCAAATCTTAAAAAACTAGGGCTAGAAAAAGGCAAATTTTTGCAACAAGAAGCTACAAAAACTAATGATTAGATCCAATAGGGCATGTTCACGTTAGGTTCACCAAAGTGTGTAATGAAAAATTTGGATAAAAATAAAATGATAAAACAATACAATTCATTACCTAATCCAAATCTTTAATACCTCGAATAGATGGATGCAAGATGAATTGTTTGATTGATTTGATATGTTGGTTGCTCAATTCGGCAGCATAGCATTTGCATAGGATTGAGATGATAGATGGAAGATTGATAGATGATAGATAATAAGATGGAAGATAATGGATGAATGATGCAAAGGCTCTAATGATATGTTGGCAGCATAAGGATACTCAAGGATCAAGGTACCTTAATGGCTTGGGAGAGGGTTGATTTATAGGAAAGGCTTGATTTGAATGGATGGTTGAGATTAAAAGGATAAATGATTGATGTGGACGGCTAGGATTGATTAGTTATTCCCACTCTTTCAGGGAGTTGTAGTCATTTGACAAGTGTACAAAGGAGGATAGGGCTCATATGTGATCATGTACATAAAAAGTACTACATGTGTGACTGTGTATATAAAAAGTAGTACATGTGAAAGATATTAAATAAAAAATGTAGTACCACACATGATTCAATTAAGAGGTGGACAAGTGTCGAAATGTGATGAAATGTGAGGAATTAATTTAAATATTTTATTTGAATTAGTTGGGATATGAATTGGAAATTAATTAAATAAATAAAATGTATTTAATTAATTGGGAAGATGATTAGGATAGGATTGGGATATGAATGGGAAATTAATTAAATAAATAAAATTATTTAATTAATTAGAAAGTGGGATTATGAATGTGAAATTAATTAAATAAATAAAATTTATTTAATTAATTGGCTAAGTGGGATAAGGATGGTATTAAGATGGGATTTTAATTAAATAAATAAAATTTATTTAATTAATTGGCTAATGGATTAGTGAGACTAAGAGTGGGATTAGGACAAAATGCTACATGATGTCTAAGTGATGTTTTTAACTAGGTGTTGAAAGACATGGACATTTTTGGGTGTCTACACTCGCTTGGCACCCTTGTTAGTACAAAGGTACAAGGGGTAAGAATGCATTGTCATTCCTCTATATGTATCTTTATTCTTCTATATGTTGTGATGTGCAATTTCTTGGATGATTTAGCATCCTTTCATTCAATTTATGTATACTCTCATGTGATCTGTCTTCTGTCTATGTAGCACCTTGTAGCAATTATCAGCATCATACCATGACTACACAAGCCATTGTGTATGATGCCTGTAAGCATCACCTTGGTTTACTCATCTTGGGGGCAACCCCTTATTGTGATGTAGCTTTTGAAAACACATATCATTTGGGCATGTGGTTTTAGAAAGTTCTCATGCCTATTTTATATTTCTTCATCACTCTACCTTAAAGGCAATTGCTCCTTGATGGAGTGGGCAATCACTTTAAGATAGGGTCCTACATCGTGCTATGAGCCTTACTCTCATATTTCTATCTAAACACTTGTTGATTATCTTTGTTAGTACACTCTCTTGGAAAGGTACTGCTAACTTGGAAACAAGATCTTGAGTCTATCTTGTTCTCCTAAGTTGAAGCTCCTTACATGTTTGGGAGAAGGGTTGTGCCACCAACTAGAATTTGGTAGTAAGGTCACTTTGCTTTCTTATTCTACAATACTTCATGAAAATCCTCTTGTAGGAGGTATCGTGTTGTATTCCCTTGAGTGGAAATACTTTCCTTTTGATATTGTGTGTATGTTGTGTTTTTACTCCTCTTGTGCTTCTTATTTCTAACTAACCCCTTAGAATTCTTCTTTATCGCATCTTGGGGAATGATGCATTGTGATTAAGAGATCAGTTAGATCGAGGTGTCCTTTGTCATGATGACTCAAGGTCTTTTGTAATATGTTTCTTGTGTTTGATGTATGGTGTGTTTATTCTTATTCTCTATGTGTTCTTCACGCCTTACGTGTGCCTCCGCATATACTCTCTATGTATTACTCATGTATGTCTCTTTAGTGTTTTCACCATGTATTCTCCTTGGATGTTTTGCATGTATTCCATGTGTGTGTTTCATGTGTATTCTATGAATACATTATGCCTTATGTGTATACTTCATGTCAAGTGTGTATACTTCATATATGGTGTGTATACCTTGTGTATTGCACGTATACTTTGTGTATGACATTTATGCTTTGTGTGTTGTGTATACATTGTGACTTCTCAAATGTATGCCTTGTGTATGTCTTATCTTATCTCATGTCTTCTAAGTGTTTCATGTATTATTTAATTATGTCATGTATCTTATGTTTATATATATCATCATAAACTCCTAGAATCCTAAATTTGCAGGCTTGATTACCCCTCAATTTTGGTGACATTCTATGGCTTCTATGATTCTATGTGTTTGTAACCTTAGAATTATAAGCTTGGGGGCTTAATCACCACTCAATCTTGGTAGAATTATTTGGTCTTCTGTGTCTTACATGTTTGAATCCATCCTTTAGTATGAGTTTGAATGTAAGTTCGTACCCACAGTAAAGTGGGGGCTAAATGTAGTGTCATAAAATGTACACACTAGCATTTTACACCTAGTTTAGCACCCAAGTGGACCTAAAATATTTACACTTGTTAATTAGGACCTATTATAACACTTTTTTAAGTATTAAGTGTGTAATTCTTGATCTTGATGCACAAAACCTGGAAAAGTAATTAGAAGGCAGGACTAAACACACTTTAAGTGCCTTATCCCAGAAGTTTGGGGCTAAAGGACCAGAGCGACCAAGCACCATTGTCACCTCGTTAGCCCTTGCCTAATTAATGGATTGTTAGCTTAGGACCTTTTAAATGATTTCTAATGTTGGCCTCATATGGTTTAATTCTCAAGAAATCAACGGGAATGCATATAAAAGTAAATTATTCTATTCATTTGAATGTCTCCAAGCTATCTCTAACGTCTTGCAAAATTCTTCTTCTCTCTCATTCTCTCTACTCTTCTCTAAAGCTCTCTATTGTGGATTATTGTTGTGACACTAACATATTGTAGGTCTTGTAAAGATATTTCTACTTCTTTCTGCTACACTAACTTCTTAAGTCAATTTGTGACGCTACATCAAGCATTCAAGGATTTCCATGCTCATGGTGACTTCTTTCCTTCATGCTTTAATCTAGCATTCCATTCTACTTTAGATTTGCCTCTTCCCTCCTAGGGCACATGTTCTTTATCTATCATCTTTTCTATTGTGGAGGTGGAGACAACATTCATGGAGCTTGACTGAGGCAAGCTCCTAAATAGCACCCAACCATTTTCCTTCTAGTGTGTGTGCAGGTTAGATTTGGGAGAATTGGCTGGTTGCATAAGACAGAAGCACAAGAGGGGAAAGACATCTGAGTTCTCAGTTCCTGCTAACCCTAATTAGGGTCTATGGCACCCAAGTGCCCTTGTCCTAGGATTTCTACTTCTAGATCCAGGATCTAACTTGCTCGTTGGTCTCTATTGTTCATTTGGTTTCTGGGTTTCCGCTTCCAACAGTCTGTTTTACTCCGATCTTCATCAATTAGGACTTTTTGTCTTTACCCTAGATTCATTGATTGGATTTGGTTAATTTCTTCTCTATAAAATAAAAGGGCAGAACCCCTGTAGTTTGGTTGTCCTTCTTGGGTGAAAGCTAAGCTCAATTTGTGCCCCAATGTTTTTTAAAAGAGGGTTTGACCTAATTTGATCTATTGAGCTAGTCTCTCTTTTCTACACTACAAGAATGAGGGTAGAAGTACTGGGGTTTGAAGAAATCAAGTACATGTATGAGGATGATCTTGATTTTGCGGAAGCATGGAAAGCATGTAGGGAACCTGCTATGATAGGTAGAAGCAAGTGGTTGGATTATTTTATTCAGGAGGATATGTTCTTCAAAGGGAATCAATTGTGTATTCCTAGGATCTCAATAAGAGAGAATTTGATCAAGGAGAAACATAGTGGTGGATTAGTAAGACATTTTTTTATTGATAAGATAGTAGCCTTGGTGAATGAATATCATTTTTGGCCTTAGATATATAAGGAAGTAAGGAAGTTTGTTTAGAGTTGCAAAATTTGTCAAGTTGCAAAAGGGAGTGGTCAGAATACTAGATTGTAAAAACCTTTGACAATACCGGAAAGACCTTGGGAAGATCTAAGCATGGATTTCATATTAGGGTTACCAAAAACATAGAGGGCACATGATTCTATATTTTTAGTAGTTGACAGATTTTCAAAGATGATGCATTTCATCCCTTGTAAGAAGACAAATGATGTTGTACATGTTGTTAACCTATTTTTCAAGGAGATTGTGAGATTGTGAGATTGCATGGATTACTAAAGAGTATAGTTTTAGATAGGGATACAAGGTTCATATGATATTTATGGAGGACACTATGGAAGAAGATGAAGATAGACCTAAAGTTTAGTTCAACATTTCACCCATAAATAGATGGATAAACAAAAGTGGCAAATAGGAGTTTGGGCAACATTTTGAGATATTTGGTAGGAGATAAGATAGGAAGTTGGGATATATTTCTACTGCAAGTACAGTTTGCATATAATAACTCCATGAACAAAAGTATAGGGAAGACACCATTTGAAGTTCTAACTAGAACACAACCTAGAGGAGTTTTAGAGATGAGAGACATCAATATGGATAACAAAAGGAGTGTAAAAGCAGAAGAATTTGTAGGATGTACATGGAAATAGTACACACTTAGGTCTAGAAGTATTTGGAAGAGATGAACAACAAGTGTAAGGTCAAGCATATGAGAAGAGGAAACATAAATAACTCTCTATTGGGGATGAAGTCATGGTATATCTCAGAAAGGAAAGATTTCCAGTAGGAACATACAACAAGGTGAAGATGATAAAGTTTTGCCATGTAAGATTCTCAAGAAGTTTGATTCAGGAAATGTATATGAAGTGGAACTACTAGAAGCACTTGGCATATTACTAATATTCAACATTGTAGACCTATATCAGTATCATGAGGGAGAATCAAGTGATAGCTCAACTAAAGCTAGTTCAAAGGACCAAATAGCACATCAACAATAGGAGCGTATAACACCAAATTTTGGATAGCAGAGTTGGGCACAGTACCAGAGGCAAGAAGTATAAGAAGTACCTAGTTAAGTGGAAAGGAAGACCATAGGAAGGTTCATCATGGATTTGTTAAGTTGAGGTAGACCACATTGGTTTTCATCTAGCCCATAGAAAGTAAGGGACTCACTTTTCAAACATCCCTAGTTGTCTAATGTAGGAGCATACTAGGTTGAAAGGCAATCTTGCATCAACCAAAAACATTTTGTTTCTTTTCTTTCTTGCATTTCAGTCAGTTCAGTCTCAGAGGATTGCACTACATTCTACTACATGATCACTTCCTAGTTTGCGACATAGGAGTAAGACTCTACAATAGTTCATCTACATCATATCTAGAATTCATGAGATTTGTAATCATCTATTAGAAGTTATCACTATCAAAAGCTTCATCAAGATTCATTGTTCAAGACATTTAGCATTTAGTATAACATATGGATTTGAGGCACCTTCTCATGATGTATGGCACCTAATGGGACATATCACAAGACATTATAGGACTAGAGACACCTTCCACCTAAAACGCAATGTGATCCATCAACATTGGAAGCTTCACCATTGGAATTAGGTTGACCTATATGTTTCATTAAGCATTGAACTTTGAAATCTTCTAAGGCTGACACAGATCATTCTTTGAAACTAGAATTACTATATAATCATTCACTAGATGTAGTTAGAGGCGTCAATTAAGTTTTAGGTGCTAATAAGTTATGATAGTGGAATTTGGAGTAGTGCTTCAAAGCTATATCTTTTATGTAAATTGTAATAAGCCAGAGGAAAGGCTGGTGAGCTTGTTGTAGTCTCCAAATTACCAACATATGAAGATTTTAATTGTTTATGATATTGAATCAATGTATTTTTATTTATTTCTCCATTCTTTATATTTTTAGTTGTGTTTACTCTAATTCTACATGGTTGGACAGTCTTATTCTTGGACCCCCAATCTGTGACTGCACCACCCCGCTATCCTCTTGGTAAGACCTATCTTAGTGAGGCTTAGCCTATATCCTCTGCCCTCTCCTTATCTGTCTCCATCTTCTCAGCCTCCTCCTGTACCTCCTCCACAACCACCTCCTCGATCACCTCCTCTCCTCAGCCTTGACCTCTCCTCCTCCCCTATCCTCCAACATCACCTCCCTCTCTAGGTACTACCAGTATCCTACCTCCTCTAGTCTCTACTACTCCCCTCCCTCTCACCCTCTGCTACACCTCCTCTACCACTACGTAAATCTTGTCTACCATGTCCCTTTGGTAAGGCGACATGAAACACATCAGCATGTGGTCCCTCCACCGTGTCTTGTATGGTGCAATGGTACCTACATCATCATCCCCACTATGTGGGTCCCATACCATTGGATCTAACTCTCTCCATCCCTACACAACAACCTCCTTATCTATCTAAGACCCCCAAGTCCTAACCTCCCATGTCACACACATCAACACATGTGGACCCTTAGCCACATCCTGCCTTGAACCAAACTATCGTATAACCTAGTCTAACCTATATCTCTTTATGAAATATTCATATCGCCCTATCAGATAATAGGGTGTGCTCATGTATGACACCATCCTTAGATCATCTTGCATACCTACAACAATTATTCTTGAAAATGAAGGCTCATAAAAATTAACACCTATGTTTTATGAGCCCTATAAAATTTTGTAACAATTTGGTTCAGCTACCTACAAGTTGGACCTTCCTCCCTCATCAATCCTCCCACCTAGTTTTCCATGTTTCTTGTTTGAAGAAAGATCTTGGATAGTACATTCATGCCCAATTTGTATAACCAAGATAGATATAGAAAGATCTATCCTCTTGACACTTGAGTCTATCCTTGAACATTGATTGCACCAATTTTTCAACTACACTATCAAAGAGGTCCTCACCCAATGGTATGGTATAAAACCCAAAGATGCAATGCAAGAACCCCTCTTCCAATTATAACAATAATTTCCTCATCTCAAGGTTTGAGGACAAATAATTTTATGGGGGACATGTTTGGACCCATGGTCCCAACTATTTCTTCTTACTTACTTTATTTTGTATTAAAATTTGTGAATAAAAGGATCAAATACATATGTTATGTAAGTCATCTCTTTTCTAAGCAACTTTATCCCACATTCATGGGGAGTAATAGTTCTCTTAGGTAGAAATAGTTTAAATAGAGGGGTTTGATAGAAAAATGGGTTATCATGAAATATATTGTATTGAGCAATGTTACTCCAAGAGGTTGTTTCCTCAATGTTTCTAGTGATATATTATAATGTGAATATGTTATTTTATTACAATATTATTCTTGTGTTCCTATCTACAACAATATGTTTTCTATATTTTAGTTATTTGGCTAATCTTTGGTAGGAAGGATCATATCAAATTTGTTAATTACATTGGAAGGTCAAAATGACATTACCAACCACTCATATAAGCCATCCCTAGTCTTGAATGTTGTTTTCCATTCATCTCCTTCTTGAATCTAGATTTGATAATAGCCATTCTATAGATCAATCTTAGTAAAATATGAAGCTCCTATGAGCACAATCATCATGTCATCTAGGTGGGGTATAGGAAATGTATATTCAATGGATATCAAGTGTTTTTTCATGATATATATTGATGTAGGAGCATCCCTGGTTCAAGAGTAATCTTGCATCACCCAAAAACATTTGCATTTAAGTTTGTTTGCATTTCATTCTTTCATTTTCTAGTTTAGTTCAGGTAGTTCAGTCAGAAGTAGTTTCAGCGTGTGGTCTAGTTTTGGAAATTCACATCTTGCAGATCTAGACTTAGCATCTACATCATATCAAGAATTCAGAGCATTTGGATTAGTTACCAGAAAGATATCACTATTAGAAGTTGACTATTTTCTCAGAGTAGAGCATTCTAACAGTTCCTGATAATTAGCTAAAGGAGAAGGCTTGTGGATCATTCCTTGACTTACGGATCTCAATGACACATCATTCAATGTCCTGTGATTCATGGCTGACCTTCCCCAAGGGTTCACATGTTGTTCCATTCATTTGAGGAAGTATTCTACACATTTAGGTCCGACCTACCTATGAACATGTTACAGCTCTTCATTGGAGTTTGTGACCTTCCTTAGCTAACGTGGAAGAATCTATTGGTACAAAAATGATATATATTGATGTACTAGATCCTTAGGAAAGCAACTATTTCACATAAGAAGATATGATAGTTTAGATTTGTGCGAAGGAGCCTCAAAAGCTTTATCTTGCACATGTATTTAATCAGGCCATTGAGCCCAGTTGTAAGCCTGCATGTTGCCAGCCAGATTGTATTTGAATTCTTTGATATACTAAATGACTAAATCTGCATTTGTTTCATTTCTTTGAGTTGTTTCCATTGTGTTTACTCTTGCTGCACGGTCCAGACTATTCATTATGTGAACCCTCCTACCGTGACTATACCAAATGGTATAAGAGTGAAAGTTTGAATCTTGGAGAGCGAATTGAGAGAAATTGGTGAAGGGGTTCCATAAGATCTTGTTGTAAGTAGATTGCTGATCCAAGACAGGTTACTTATGCGCAACCGATTGCTGATTGAGAGGTAGTTGTCTCTTGTAGCCTAATCATTGAACCTGAGGTAGTTTACACTTGATCCTAGGAAGAATGCCACCGCGAAGAGTTCCTCCTATGGGTACAATGGATAATAGAATGGGTGAGATGATGGAATTGATGAGAACAATGTGAATTCATTTGGATGTAGTTGAAGAAGATAGGTGAAGAGGATTGACACTGAGACCTAATGTTGAAAGTGATGATGAAGAATTTCAATCTGCTGAATAAACTAGTGAAACCCTAGAAGGCAATGAAGAAGAAGAATCATATCAGATAAAGATGTTGTGAGCTATTTCAAAGATTGGAAAAGAGACCTAGAGTTGATGTACCAAACTATACTGGTAAATTGAATCCTGAAGAGTTGATTGACTAGATAAATGATATGGAAGAATACTTTAAATATGAAGAAATTGAAGATCTGGAGAAGGTGAAATTTGCGAAGACAAAGTTGAAGGGACATGCTGCTATATGGTGGAAAGAAGTTCAATTGGAAAGAAATAGAAGAGAAAAAGAAAAGATTACAAAGTGGGACTGGATGGTGACAAAGTTGAAGAATCAGTTCATACCTGCTGACTATGAGTTGGAGCTATTGAAAAGATTGCAGAACCTGAGATAGAAGGAGAAATCTGTGAAGGAATACACTGAAGAATTTCATAAGATGATCATAAGAATAGGGCATAGTGAAGAAATCAAGGAGAAAAAGTCTAGATACATCAATGGACTGAGATTGAACATTCAAGAAGAACTAAGTTTGGTAAGGATGACATCTTTGGAAGAAGCATATCAGTTTGCCCTGAAAGTTGAAAAGTAGCTGAATAAAAGACATGATCAGAGACAGAGAGGTAGAGGAGGTAAATTTTAGAGAGGTAAAACTTTTCCTGGATATGATAGATCATTTGTGGAGCATAACAAGTTTGACAGCCCAGTTAGGAAGGATGACAGAGATAACAATGCTTACTGGAGAGATGATAGAAATTTTTGTAGGAGAGGAAACCCTAGTGCATACCAGAATGAAGGATACAGAAGAGAAGGAAGAGGATTTGATAAGAGGACATTCAGAGGTACTTGTTTCAAGTGTGGAGGTGAAGGACATAGAGCATTTGAGTGTAATCAGGGTAGTACAAGCAAGAGGACAGAAAATAGTGGAAGAGCAGCCTATGTTGAAGAAGAACCTGTTGAATCACCTAGTTCAGTTGGCAAACCTGAGAAAGGAAAATCATTGGTGATGAGGAGAGCACTATTTCAAATAGAGGAAACTGAGGAACCATCACAGAGGAAAATTATGTTTAGAACTAGATGCAAATCTAGAGGTAAGTGTTGTAAAGTTGTAATTGATAGTGGTAGTTCAGATAACCTAGTTTCAAAGGAGATGGTGACTAAGATGAAGTTGGAAAGATTGAAACACCCTAAGCCCTATCAGATAGCATGGATTCAGGATGATCATAAGGTACTATTGAATGAACAATATTTGGTGAAATTTCATATTGGATCTTAACGTGATGAAGTCTTGTGTGATATTATGCCTATGGATGTTTGTCATATCTTATTGGGTAGACCTTGACAGTATGATAGAAAAGCTATACATGATGGAAGAAAGAATACATATACTTAACAACAAATGGGAAAAGAATTATTTTGATTCCTTTAGAGGATGATCCTAAAGATGTGGTATGTGGGAATGCTAGAATCTGTTTGGTAGATGGAAGGAAATTTTTAGATGGTTTGAAATAGGAAAGTATGTGTTATGCCTTGATTCCTAAGAAGCCTAAAGCATTGAAGAAAGAAACTGAACCAAAAGAGATAAAGGAGTTGCTGATAGAGTATGAAGACATCATATCAGATAATGTACCTGAAGGATTACCACCTATAAGGAGCATCAGTCATCACATGGATCATATACCGGGAGCAAGTTTGCCTAACAAAGCAACACATAGAATGAAGAATTGAATAGATAGATACAATAGTTGTTGAGAAAATGTTTGATTAGAAAAAGTTTGAGTCCTTGTGCAGTACCTGTAGTGCTTCACCGAAGAAGGATGGAGAATGGAGAATGTGTACTGATTCTAGAGCAATAAACAAGATCACAGTCAAGTATAGATTCCCTTTACCTAGGATGGATGATATCATGGATTGTTTGAGTGGAGCAAAATATTTCACAAAGATAGATTTGAAGAGCGGATACCATCAGATTAGAATCAGAGAAGGTGATGAATGGAAGACTGCTTTTAAGATAAATGAAGGATTGTATGAGTGGTTAGTGATGCCTTTTGGATTGACAAATCCACCAAGTACTTTCATGAGATTGATGTGTAGACACCCAAAATTAACCTAATTATCATTAGCATTCTAATATTGCATTAGCTACCATTTGCATTTGTCTAACACACTTGAGCAATTTCCCTAACACTTATTTCTTCTATTATTTAAATAAATTTATATTTATTTAATTAATTCATTAGTTATTTCTTCTATTCTTTCTAATCTATAATTAAATAATCTTTAATTATTTAATTATCTTCATTCTATCTATTTTAATTAAATAAATCTTATTTATTTAATTAAAAATCCATTCATAAACCCACTTTCTAATTAATTAAATAAATTTTATTTATTTAATTAATTTCTTTTATCATTTATCTCAATGAGATGACATGTGTGCCTCTTTCATTTAAAAAAGATAAGTGGTACTACATCTTTTATTTAATATCTTTCACATGTAGTACTTTTTATGTACACGATCACACATAAACCTTATCTTCCCCCCACTTGTCATTTACACATTCATCTATGATTATCATTCAATCTCAGCTATTCACATAGCCACTAAATCTCCATTGTTGATTGATTTTGGTTGAGTTCTATATAAGAACCCTCTCATTCCATACTACATCTATCCAACATTCATATAGCGTCTACATTATCATCTTGAGATATTGAGCATTTTAGCATTATCATCCATTCATCATGACAGCTTTTTATCTTCATAATTATTCATTGTTGAAGAAGAAATCCACATCATAAACAAGGAATCATACAATCTAGGTGATATTGTTCTTGAATTGCATGCTTTTGATTTCATTTAGATTAGATTCTTGGATGATGGTAGGGTTAGGTTTTCATGGCTATGTTTGATCTTATTAACCTGATTTTTAACTATCACATTTTGGCACGCCCGGTGGGACTCACATCCTTGATTAACTTTGCTATTTGAAGTTGTTTTTGTGAAGATCAGATTTTTTGAGTGCTTATGGCAAGTTTCAGTCACTTTTAAGAGAAAACCAGTCGCTATCCAATTTTACGCATCACTTTTCAGCTGAAATCTACCGCTTTTAGCCTTTTTGGGATCACTTTTGAGCGAACAGTAGTCACTTAGTGTCTTTTTTGCATCTCTTGCAAGATAACAGTAGTCGCTTATGCCTTTATTTGAATCACTTTTAATCTAACGGTGATCGCTTTTACCTATCTAGATCGCTTTCTGCAAAACTAGGGTTTTCTATTATATCTTGTTTTTTTCGCAGATCTGAGTCGCATATGACCTAAAATAAGCCACCTGTTTCTTTTTTGCATTACTTCTGAGCTTTATCATTTTGCATAAGGGTTTACTGGTATCACTCCTGAACAACAACATTTCACTTGCGGCAGAATACAGATCGCTCATGATCAACAATTGATCGCCTCTAGTAACTATGTTGCTTTCAGTCTTTATCATTTGCAGTCCAATTTTCTTGGTTACTAATTGGATATTTGTGTAGAATCTTATCAATTGTCCAAGAAAAGGAGGTTATCAAAATACTATCATATCTATTGTAGCTCTGATTGGTCCAAGACTTGTGATTTTTCACTAATTTAGGAACATTTGGGCTTGGTGCTTAAAAAGAATGATTGTTTGCTCCGTGCTTGATTTATCTTTCTTGATTGCTTGAATGTACATGTTTGTAACCCAAATTTAATAGCAAAAGTATCCTCTCCCCTTGCCTATAAAATGGATCTTAGGTGCATGAGAACTTGTTATTTTCTTTAGAGGGCCTGCCTTCCCGATGTGAGAAGGGGTACGACCCAAGTGGTAACGGGCTAAAGCCAAGTCCTTCTGAACCGCTATATAAGAAAAGTGTTTGTGTTGAAAGCTACAAATAATGGGTGTTGTGTTATACCGATAGCCAACCTCCCCCAAAACCCTTCAAGGCGTAACCATTGAAGGCTGGGAGACTCCATAACGGAGAGTAGCGTTATCGCACATATAGCCACCCAAACAGATGCCCTTATTAGCAACCTTGTGTAGTAGCCAAAAACCTTCTATTTGTTGACGCAAAAGGTGGGACCTTTGAAGCCACCCCGATTCATGTGGTTCTTAGAAGAGATAGCAGGGACAATCCTAAGGTTTAGTGGGGGGAAAAGCCTTGGGAAACCCAAATCTTGGTATGAGTGAGAAGTGTGTGCCATGGAGAGGAGCCAGTGCTACCAAGATCCTAAAGCTATCCGCTTTGAATAACCATGGCTAGGGGACTCAACAAATACAGTCCTTTCCTAGCCTAGGTTGTACAAGTTTGTGATTGTTGTGAGTGTGAGTGACTGAAATTACTATTTTCTTGTCAAAAACACAATTTAGACATATTTCCTGACAGACACAGACCACTTTTGAGCTTTAACTACCCACACACAGACAACCAGATCACTTTTAACTAGCAGTTAGTCGCCTTTTGCATAAACTGAATCACCTTTGACCAACAGATGCTCACCTCCAGTTTGAACTGAGTCACCTTTCATCAATAGTAAATCAACTCTGAATTAACACTGCTCATCTATAGAAAATTGGCTCACCTTTGGTTAATATCGTAGCCTATTACTTGAATCAAAACTAGATCACTTTTAAGCTATTATCAGTCACTTTTGGCCTTTTCTGAGTCGCATTTGAGCTATTACCTGTTTCCTGTGGTTAAATATAAGCAAATCTTAGTAACTCAGCTGAATCAACTATATTTCTTGCTTAGCTTTAGCATTAGCTTTTAGACCTGCCTCTAATCAGTTGCAGATACCTGGACTTTATTTCCTTCTTTGAGCATACCAAACAATTGGACTTTGTGAACTTTCCATCTTTTTGAGATCCCAAACCAACAACCAAACATCAAATAATCAACCCAATCAATTGGCAAAACATCATCTTTTAACTTTAGCCTTAGCAACATTAGCAAAACAAAAACCTTAACAAACAACTTTTCCCTTGAGTGTGTGAGCTATTCTCTAGGGAAGTTTAACCAACAACCAACAACTAAGCAACCCAACAACAACAAAGCAAACAACAAACTAGCATAGCAACCAACAACCAAACAATCAGCAAACCATCATCTTTTTGGATCTCAAACCTTGACAAGCTAAAGTCCAATTTTTAACATCAACCATCATGCCTCAAACTAGGAGCCAATATAGAGCTGAAATGGAAGCAAAACTGCGAGCTAAGATGGAAGCCAAGATGCAACAATCATGATCAACAACCCTTAGAGATGCAACTCAATTTACAACCGGCATGCCTTCTGACATGTTTATGCCCCATGGGTACACCATTGGTGAGTCATCACATCAAGTGCAATCACACCCCTTCACAACGACTTGTGAAGAGCATTCCCAAGAGGATTTATCTGACTATCAAGACACACATGTATGGGACCAAGTTGAGAAGCTTGTTTTATCTGATCCCAATTGCTACTTCTTGCAACTTGACCGCATGGGAGCCAAACTACCAAGAGACTTTGACATATCTGCTATTCGAGAGCATGATCCAAGCACTCCCGCTATTGTTGCAAAGGGACCATCCACTATAGCCACACCATCGCATACCATATTACAAAATCCATCTTCCAACCCATCTCTTTCATTGCCTATTTTTACTTCATTCAACCCACCATGCTCGGAGTACACTTTAGAACCTTTGATAACTCCAAATAATGTGCTCCCTTTCCTTTTGCAAAATCTGAACATTCCACCTTTCCATGTTTCCCAACATACTCCTCCTACCATGACCGTATCTGTGCCTCAAGTAGCACAAGCTGTCCATGTTGCCCAAGTGCAAACTCCTCAAACATCACAAGCTATCCCCATATCCCATATTCCGCAAGCTTCCCAAGCTATCCAAACAACACAAACTATCCAAACTTTACAACCATTGCAATCTGCTACTCCCATTGCATCACATGTGGACATCACATCCCATATTCCTACCACTGCTAATATGGTCTCCACGTTTTCTATGAATCCATCCAACACATCATACAACCCCAATGTTAGTCTCATTGACATGAGTGACCTGCCTATTGTTTCACAAGCTAATCTTAGTGCTGCAGTCTCTTATGTTGATCAGCTTACATCAATTCTGCCATCTTCCTATAATCCTTCACAAATCATCAATCCATCTTATACTTCTCAAGGATTACCCATCGTCACCCAACACATGACATATGCCAATCCTCACGTTGTCCAAAAAATAGACCCAAATGTCCATCCTTCTTCCACATCTACCAATCCTTCCATCACTTACCATATTACAAATCCAATTCTAAATTCACAACCATTGACCAACGCCAATCCATCGTCTACTTCCCATGTGATGCAAAACCTTGGTGCTAATTCATCGCAATATACCCAACCACTGCTTGTGTCTCAAGGACAGTAGTCCTCAAACACATATGTGTCGCATACTAATCCTTTGATGTATACATTGTGAGTACGCAACCTTAACAAACGGTCATGGCTCCACATATCCCACAATAGCAACCTCAATATACCTCATATTACACTTCACCTCCCAACCAACCACCCCCTTTGCAATAACATCAATTATCTCCAGCGGATGTTCAACAAATGATTAACAAAGTGGTAGGACAAAGCAAGAAGACATATGCGCTTATCCGTTTGACAAGTCGCTTCATATGACACCTTTTTTGCCACACTTTGAAATTGCACAATTTGATAAATACAAAGGAAAAGGAAATCCGGAAAACCATCTTAGAGCATTCTTTGTGGCATGTCTCGATGTTTCTCAAGATGATACATATCTTCTGAGACTATTTCCCTGAAGCTTAGTGGGACAAGCTCTTGAATGGTTCTCTCATTTACCTCTGGGCATTAAATCTTTTACGGAATTAGAAAATAAATTTCGATCACACGTTGCTTTTAACATTGAACATGAAGTGAACATGAATGACCTTGTCAACAATAAACAATGCAATGGTGAAGCTTTTTCCTCATTTACCCAATGATGGTGTAATATGGCTAGCAAACTATCATGGGAAATACCTAAGAAACATCAGCTCGATATCTTTGTCCAAAATCTTCATCTCGAGCTTTCATTCTAATTACAATTGCAAAGTGCTAGCACCTTTGATGAACTTATTTCCAAAGGAACCATCATTGAATGCACTTTAATTACTAAAGGCACTATCAAGATTTTTTGAGATAACAAAGACTATCCTCAAAATTCCAACGATAAATCTCACTTTTGGAATAAGAACAATAATGTTGTCAATGATGGTGTTATAGATGCAAAGAACATACAAACAATGAAAGATCCTATTAACATTCAAGCTGCCTCTACAACAACTCAACCTTTTCAATGAACTCGACAATGACAAACTTCAAATCCCCGTCAACAGTTCACACCATTAGTGGAACCTATGGAAGTTGTCTTTCAAAAACTTCTCCAAGCGGGAGATATCATGTTACCGGATGCACCACCCAATGGCGAACTGCTCTTCAAAGCTCCTTGGTACAAAGAGAATGAGTATTGTGATTACCATAGAGTCAAAGGACACAAAACAAATCGTTGTATGTGCTTAAAACATGTTATTCAAGACTGCATCGATCAAGGTTTAATTAAAATCACACCTCCAACATCGCAACCTACACAGCAACCAACATCGAACTATGATCTAGATTCTTTCAAGAATCCACTTCCATCTCATGACAAACCAAGTAACCCTCATGCTGGGAATGCCATTCAGTACAACTATGAATCATCCACTATTGGCTGCATTGACCATGCTTTCATTTCTACCATTACTATCCAAGGCAAAGCACCCGACTACACTGTAACTACTCGAAGAGGTCGTGTTACCATTCAAGGAGCACCTGTCCATCCTCCTTGACTGTCCTCTAGCTATAATATCCTTGATCACCTTGGCAAAGCACCTGCACATATTTCCATTCTTGAGTTGCTTCATATATCCCCTACCCATAAAGCTATCCTTGACAAAGCATTACAAGAATCTTTGGTGTCCAACAATATCAATACAACACAATTCCAATCTATGGTAGCTAGAATTGCAGCCCCTTGTCATCTCACCTTTTCCAACAAAGATCTTCAACCCTCTATTCACCCTTCACACAATGAAGCCTTCCACATAGAAGTGTTTATCAACCAACGTTGTATCAAACGAATCTTAGTGGATGGTGGAGCTGGTCTTAATATATGCTCCTTAAAATTAATAAAACAATTGGGATATTCTGAGAAAGATGTTGACACTTCCAAGGTCATTATTATAAGAGCATATGATGATGCCGAGAGAGATATTGAAGGGATTATTCACTTCCCTATCCAAGTTGGGCTGGTCACTACTGACACTCATTGTCAAGTCCTTGATATTGAGCTTCCTTATAACATCATCCATGGCCGTCCATGGATCCATGCCCTTAAAGTAGTTCCTTCTACATACCATCAATGTCTTAAATTTCCACATAATGGTGTTGAGATTACTATCCATACCAATGCCAATCCATTTGAATTTTGTCATGCTTTTCAAGCTAAGTATCAAATCCCTAACTGCATTCCTATCAACACCGAAGCATAACCATCTTCATCATATATAGATCCATCTGCCCTACTCAAGCCATCATCTAGCAAAGCCACTTCCAATCTCTATATCAAGTACACTGAACATGGCCCAGGTGAGTACACATTGCAAGAATCTTGTTGTGTTGGAACTCTTCCCCTGTCTCCCAAATCTCATGGCAAACCTTCTATATCCAAGCCATCTTCATCTGCAGCTGTCATAAAAGCCCCACCCACAATATTCATTAAAGGTGGATTCCTAGATGATGAAGACATCAATGACATCAACTCTTGGATATTCTTTGATGAGAACGACCAAGACCAACTTGAAGTGGAGAGATATAACAATGCGTTCCACATCATTAAGAACATGGGCTACAAAGGACATGGTGGATTGGGATCATAGGAACAAGGACCTATTAAACCCATTGTTCTGTCTAAGAAGTTTAATAAGCAAGGCCTTGGCTATCAGCTAAGGTACCATGTTCCAAAGATATTAAGTGTATTTCTAATATGGACGCTAGACCTTCCTTAGTAGGAGAGACATCTAGTTCAAATACCATCGATGACTCCTCCCTTCATATTACCAACCTTTTTCAAGAAACCTACATCTTCATGATTTCCACAACTTCCTCTAGCCATAACCATTCGTCTGTTACCCTTTCACTCATATATCTTGACCTCGTCGATTGGAACACACATGGGGCACCGATATTGGATACATTTGAAAATGACGAAACTATTGCTGAATTCATGGGATTATGACAAGACATTCTATTGGGTGATCATAAAACATGTTTCATGATGGATCTACCTAAACTAGCATATTTTGGCAGAAGTATCAAATCCTTCAGTCGCAAAAGTGAAATAAATAAAATAAAAAAAGATAGGTCACTAGGTGAAAAATGAAAGCCACCTCTTGACTGTGAAAAGGTAAAAATAAAGGATGTATCTGAAGGTGAAAACCTCTCTGAGGCACCTAAGGATGGAGGATTTGATCTTCCTGTTGCCACTGACTATCATGAGAAATCAACAGTGCTAGTTGAAAAATCACAAGACATGAACTTGGGCACAGAGTAGAATCCAAAGATCACTTTTTTGGTAGCATCACTATCAGAGCAGGAACGAAAAGACTTCATAGTATTTTTCATAAAAATAGCTATAAATTTTGCATGGACTTACGCTGACATGCCAGGTCTAGATCCATCACTTGTGGTACATCATTTAGCAGTATCTCCTAATGCAAAACTTGTCAAACAAAAATTGTGCAAAATGCATCCACAAGTAGCTCTATTGGTTAAAGCAGAGATTCAGAAGCTGCTAGAAACAAAGTTCATAAAGCCTATCAAACAAGTCTTAGATGAATATCAAATAAAAGATGAGAAGCTTCTTCCATACAAGGTAATGGTTGATGGTTTTAAAAAGTACTTTGACAATATCACCTTTGAACAAATCCCAAGGTTACAAAACAAAGCAGTAGATGCCATGGCTATGATTAGATCTCTTCTAGATATGTCATCCAATACACACAAATGTGAGTTTCTGGTTAAACAACTTCTGATTCCAGCATTTGAAGTACTGCAGTCTGAGCTTATATGTGAGATTGTTGTTCCCAATTCACCGTGGTATGAGGACATAAATGAGTATCTCCATGATCAAACCTTTCCATTCCAACTATCTAACTATTGACCTATTTTCCTCTGCCCAGAGTTAAATAGTTCACCTCGCATTTTCCTAGAAAATCCTTTAGGAAAACACCCCAAAAGGCTTGAATCCTTCAAATACGCATGTTGTGCCTTGCAAAAAATCCTAAAAATCTCACCTTGAGAATCTTTGCAGAAAACCCAGAAAAACCCATAAATCTTTTAGCTTCAAGTATTTTCTATCGCAAGAATTTCTCAGTTTCATGTTTAGTGTTTGTGTATGCATTTTTCAATGTATATTTGCATATACATTCACCATTGTATGTTCATATGTACAAGTGCAATATACAATGAAAAAGATGCAAAGTAAAGATGCAAGTCATACATACAAGAGTGAATGAAAAGTGCAATGTACATCGGTAGGATGCAACAGTGGCTTGTCTATGCGATTGTATCTTTGTATATACAATCGCACATACAAAGGATAAAATACAAAGGCCAATGTATAAAGAAAATATACAAGGGGAAGTATGCATTGTGAAAGATACAGAGTCAAATGTATATCGGCAAACATACAAGGGAGAATGTATGTTCGTATTTGTATATTGGCAAATGTACAATTGTGCATACAAAAGAAAATGGTACAAGGGGCAATGTACATCGCCGATGTACATCAGTGTGACATACAAAGGTCGTGCATACAAGGAGAATGTATATCGGCAAATATACAAGTGAGGGAACATACAAAGGGTCATATAAAAGCATATACAAAGTAGTTTGCATATGCCAAAGTAAAGTGTTTGCAGTATATAAGCGCTCGGCATGCATGTTTTGCTTCTATATTCACCTTGTATATGTGATATACAAGTCAAAGGTATAAAGGCAATGTGCAAGCCGAACTTGACCCAGAAGTCAATTTTGGAAAATTCAAGTGTTGAGTCCGCGGCTTGTATATTGAGTGCATTGTATATGTGATATACAAAAGAAAATATACAAACGGAAAACATACAAGGTGGACCCGACTGGGAAATCAAATACAGCTGATGGTCATTTTTGGGATCCGCGAGTTGTATGTATAAATGCATTGTATATGCTGAAATACAAGGAGAAGTGATACAAGCTGGACCTGTTACAAAGTTACAAAATGGTTAATGATCTTTTGAGCTCCGCGCATTGTATGTATATTTATGATTGTATGTTTTCATATACCATCGGATATACAAAGGTTTTGTATATGCCGAAGTAAAGTGTTTGCAATGTATAAGTGAGTCTACAGTTTCCCTTGTATATTTCACATTGCATAGTGCGATATACAAAGGTCAGATACAATGGTGATATGCAAGGCGGACCCGACTTGAAAATCAAATTTGGCATATTTAGTGTTGAGTTCGTAGTTTGCATGTTGAAATGATTGTATGTTGGTATATACAATTGGATATACAAGGCCAACATACAGGGGATTTTGGTGAGATAGCATACATTGGCGACTCATTTTTTGATCTTTCTGATGGCTGATAGTAGATGTAGTTTTCAGTGATGTTTCTCAGACCAGCTCAGCGACCAATTAGGTGATGACATGTGGTAGGGGCATACATGCAAAAGGTGATACAAAAGTAAAGGGGCCCGCTCTTGTATGTAGCCATTGTATTGTATATACAAGGGTGACATACAATTGAACATGCAAAGACATTCAAACGCTGATTTGGATGCCAAATAAAAGCACATACAAAGCAGTTTGCATATGAAGGCGATATACAAGTGCAGTTTGACCACAACTTTGACCGCCTATATCTTCAACGTCCTGACAAATTTTGACATGATTCAAAAGGCAAAAGTGCTTATTTTTGCCTCCTCTTTCATTTGGTAGGGGTTTTAGGGGTTTTTTCTCACCTTCAAATTTTAGATCTAGATTTGTATGCTCGGTCGACTAGACATTTTAGCGACTAGTTTGAGCGATGCAAACGCAGATATTTGTTGCATTTATCAGAGGGTCAATGATCTAGTTGCTTGCATTAAAGACACAAAATATCTCCCACCTGCCCCTGTTCCAGATATCTCCACACCATAACTTTTGCAGGTGGACGTCCCTTCAGGCAGATTTTTTTTTTGATACAGCTCATGGAGCGAATTTTGTAACCAACTTAGGTCAAATTGGAATGCTATATATGCATATAATGAGATGTAAATAGGGTTGAAAATTTTTTTGGCTTTCAAGCTTTCTATTTTTAAACAGAGCTTTTTGCTACTGTAACTATGCCTTCTTATTGAATATATGCAAGTCATTTTACCTCTTTTACTAATTTTCTAGTTTAGTGTGAACTTGCATATGGTTGTCTGTGAACATTCTGTTCCTCTCAACCTTCTTGTTTCTCACCTCTGCTAAAAAATCATTTGAATCTATGTATGTCTACTTGTTGTATCTGGTTATTTTGTTCATTTTCTCAGTTCTATGAAAGTTTCTTTTAATCAGTCTAGTGCATCACCCTTACTTTCAGTTTTCTTGTTTTCATCTTTCATTCAAAAAAGCATTCCTTCTCTATTTTCCTCTGAAGATTTAGTAGTTTTAGGTGATATCTAGTTAAGGAAGCTGGCCTTCTCTGGAGGTTTGATCTCATTTCGCAAGGTCCCACACTTCAAGATCATTCCCATGTTATTGCAGATTGCTAAAGTTTTACAACTATAGCAAGGGTGCAAATCTAGGTGATAACAACTTTGGCACGCCCAGTGGGACCCTAGAGTTAGAGAAACAATCATATACTATCTTTTGTTACTGGTTTTGATGTGCAACCAGTGATTTTCAGACTTGTAAAAGGTTAAAACCTGCACATTTGGCGACTCATACTGAGGAAAGACAAGCAGATCAGTGCTGCTGTTACATTTTATGAGAAAAATTCAAACTCAAAGTTCAAGTTCATTTGATTACTTGCAATTGTCTCCACCCAGAAGGCAGGGTAGAGTTGTGGTAAGGACTCTAGTTTCTAAAAGAATACAATCAACTCCACCAAATTTTAGGCTAGTTGCACCTGTAGTTCCTGCACCAGCTCAAGCAAACCTACCTCTAGCTGTTCCAATGGTAAGAAATCAGCCATTTGTAGCTTTTGATGGGGGCAGCCCATTGAATTTGATAGTGAATGACATTATACCCATGGTAGCTTTGAAGAGTCTTCCCTATTTTACAGGGGAGAATCAAACTACCCCAATTGAACACATTAGAGATGTAGCTTCTCTATGCGGTGTTCATCATGTAACCCAAGAGAATGTAGCCATCAGGTTGCTAACTGCCTCTTTCAAGGAAAAACATTACAATGGTTCAGGAGTTTACCAGTGCAAACCATTGCAACTTGGGATGATCTGGGTGATAAGTTAAACAAGCAATTTCAAGATAAATCAGACAACTTGTCATTGGTTAAACAGATGACTACAATAAAGAGAGCTCCCCAGGAGCAAATGATGGATTTCAACTTCAAATTCTAGAAGAAATGGGACAGAATTCCTATCATGGTAAGACCTCCATCAGAATACATTTTTCTGTATTTTTTGAAAGCTTTAAATAGTGATATTTCAGTAATGATTCAATCATTGGGAGGTACAAGCCTACCTGATGCATATAAAATAGCTATTAGAGTAGAAAACAACCTGATTCAGGCTAGTAGAATAGTTCCTCGACCACCAGTACCCATCTTCCCCAAGATTCAAGCTTCAATGCCATTGCCAATCCCATATTTTGCCCCTTTACCTGCTGTAGCAGCATTGCCAAATACTGCCAATTCTGAACTTGTTGTTTCTAGGTCATCTCAAGAGTTAAAAGAGATCAAAAATAGCCAACAAAAAATATAAAATATCCTACAAACTTTTGGGAATGAGCTAGTAAACATAAAAAAGCAGCAGTCCTAGAATAGATAGCCTTATCAGCAACCCAGTCAAGGGCAAAATCAACCTTATCAAGGGCAAAACCAACCATATCAAGCTAACATGCCACCTTATCAAAGCAATTACCAGGGTACCAGGTAAAATGTCAACTAGAGGCCTTTTCAGCCTTACAATCCGGTCCCCATTAATGTTGTTAAGGACCTTGTCCCTGTTCAGAATAACCTTGCAGCTGAGTATGAATGGTGTTTTCCATGCAATCAGCCACACAGTCAGGTAGCTTGTTCAAATGCAGTTATAAATTAGGTTTTAATGGTACAAAATGTTGTGGTCTCACAGCCAAACACCCCAAATAATGGGGTTGTATAGTAGCAAGAGCAGCCTCAAAATGATTCTGCTTTCATAAATTGGTAGGAAGGTGAATTCTGTGGCATGAATAGAGATGATGCCTCAGTTGTAGCAAATACAAGAGCCAAGAAGAGGGGTTATGAGGTAGATCAAGCAGCAAATAAAGGGAAAGGACATGCTAATGCTTCTACATCCCATGTTCCCCACATTTTACAAAGGAATACTCAAGCAACTATAAGGGAACAACCTCATTTGCAGGTTGATATTGCTGCTACAAAGTCAAATCAGAGGTAAATGTCACTCCACCTTTCAATATCATTAAAAATATGAAGATGAATGTGACAATATCTATGTGGGATTCCCTAGCAATTCCAGGCCAAAAGGACATATTGCAATCTACCTTGTCTAATTTGAAGATGCCCAATGATGCAACTATTGACCCAACTAGGGCTGTCCTTACCAATTCATCCCAGGACAACAATAAATAGCCAAACCAAAGTGCTAAACCACTTCCATTTTATGTATCTTTAATAATTGGAGACAAGATAGTACATAACTGTATGGTGGATAGTGGTGCAAGCAGTTCTGTGATGCCAAAGTAGATTGTAGATCAATTAGGGTTGAAATACCAGCCCCTTGAGAAGGGTGTACTCCAGCTAGATGGCACATCTGTTAATACTATAGGTGTGATGAAAGACCTAGCTCTCACCTTGTACGCTTGCCCAAATGTTTCCATTTCCCAAGAGGTGTTCATCATAGATTTGCCTCCCTATTTTGCCATGTGTTTATCAAGAGAGTTCACAGCCAAAATAGGAGGATATTTATCCTCAAACTGGTCCCACATGTTTTTCAGGACCAGATATGGCACAAAAGTAACCCTAAAATCTGAATTGCTTTCAAATCATCACACAGAACCTTATGTTCCAAGTGTTGTTAATGCAAATTGCATTATTTCTGATGATCCTGAGCTTGTAGCTACTCAAGAGCTACAAGCTAAAAGTATACCAGAGGTGTTGTTAAAGGAGTGGGCCTCAGAAAATGTTGTTGATGATCCTGAGGGACACATCCAAGAAGCTGGTATGGGGGTTTACATACTGCATGAGCTTAAAATAGTAATTCCAAATCTAGTAAAGGATGCAGAACAACAGATAGAGCAAAAAGAGGAAGTATGGAAAATGTAATTTAATGGCTCTAGGAACAGGAATGGATCTGGTGGTGGTGCAATGCTTGTGTCCCACAAGGTGAAAGATACTATTCTTCTTTCTGTTTTGCCTTTTCATGCTTAAATAACACTGCTGAGTATGAGGGATTGATCCAAGGTTTACAGTGGGCAAGAAAGAGGAAAATTGGCTGTTTACAGGTCTATGGTGATAGTGAACTCATTGTAAATCAAATGAGAGGGTTATATGTTACAAAAAATGATGTTTTGAAATGTTACAAGCAAAGGGTATGTGATATGGTTGAAGAGTTTAATGATTTCAATCTGATCTTTATTCCAAGAAGTCAGAACTATCATGTAGATAGGTTAGCTACAATTGGGGCTCAGTTTGACATCCCCAGTGATATTCAAAGAGAAAAGGTGCAGCCTCATGTGAAAATAGTTGATAGGCCCTCTATCCCTGACAATTATATTCATTGACAAGTTTTTGAGAGTGATGAGTAGATTTTGCGTTTTCTGTTAGAGGAGGATGAGTTTTCTATGATGAATCAGGATAAACTCAAACAACAATATGAGGATAGTCAAGTTATTCAGTTAAGGACAAACAAGCTGCCGAAAGGATTGGTAACCTTAGAATCTATTTTTGGGAGTGATGATCAGCTAAAGAAGAGTAAAACTAGCATGCAGGTCAAAGAGGAACATTACGAGGAGCTAGAAATTTTTAAGGGTAAGCTTCTTAAAATTGGTAAAATCTGTTCGCCTAAAGATAGGAGGGCTTTTGTTGCTCTTTGTCAAGAGTTTGAAGATACGTTTGCTTGGGATTATTCAGACCTAAAAGGGTTTGACCCTCATATTGCCCAGCATACCATAGAGTTAGAACTAGGTACAAAACCTGTGAGGCAGAAACAAAGGCCTTTAAATCCAAAACTTGAGCCTTTAATGATTAAAGAGTTAACCAAGCTAATCAAGGGAAAGATCATTTTCCCGATCAAGCATACTTCTTGGGTCTCCAACCTTGTCCCTATGAGAAAAAAGAATGGGGAGATTAGGCTGTGTGTCAACTTTAGAGACCTCAATAGAGCCTCCCTAAAAGACCACTACCCGCTGCCCTCAATGGAGCAAATTCTACAAGTAGTGGCTGGTTCTGAAAGATTCTCCTTGCTTGACGGATATTCTGGCTATAATCAAGTGTTAGTCAAGGAAGAAGATCAATTTAAAACTGCTTTTACTACCAAATGGGGCACCATGGCCTACAAGAGAATGCATTTTGGTCTGTCAAATGCTGGCTCAACTTTTCAAAGAGCTATGGATATGGCTTTTAAGGGTTTGCTGTATAAATTGGTGCTGGTGTACCTTGATGACATAACAATTTTTTCCAAGGATGCATCTGAACATTTATCCCACTTGAGGCAGGTATTTGAGAGATGCAAAGATTTTGGGATATCTCTCAATCCCAAGAAATGCATTTTCGTTGTGCATGAAGGCAAGTTGTTAGGGCACGTTGTGTCGAAGGGGGGCATTACCATTGATATAGAAAGGGTAATGGATATTTTGGAGTTGCCCTTACCTAGTCACAACAAGGGACTACAAAGTTTTACTGGCAGAATTAATTTTCTGTGAAGATTTATACCAAACATTGCGAATCTATTGAAGCCTTTGACATCTATGTTGAAGAAGAGTATAGTTTTCAGCTGGACAAAAGAGGCCAAACTTAGCTTTGAGTCCATAAAGGAGGCATTATCGGCTGCACCAACTCTGGTAAATCTTGATTTCTCCAAAGATTTTATCTTGTATGCTTATGGAAGTCTAGATACAATCTCTGCGATTCTGGTACAGCAGCAGAGTGATGGCTTTGAATAGCCAATCGCTTTCTTTAGCCAAGGACTGGAGGAGTATGAGCAGAGGTATAGCTTCATCGAAAAACATGTCCTTGTAGTGGTAAGGATCCTCAAGAAGTTCAAGCATCTTATTTCTAATAATAAGATACATTTGAGGGTTGCTCACCCTAGCATGAAAGAGTTCTTGTTAGGTAAGGACATGAATGAGAAAAGGGTTGGTAGGACCACCAAAGTCATGGAATATGACGTGGATATCAAGATAACCAAGCTGGTCATAGGCAGAGGACTTAGTGAACAACTTGCTACCAATTTTGAGAATGAAATAGGAAAAGAAGAGGAGGTGCTTCTGACCATTGAAGATGCACATCAAGATGATACAATAGAAATGGGCACAAGTTGGGTTAATAACATGACTCAATTTTTGCAAACTGGCAAATGTCCAGTAGGTTTAGATAGAACCAAGAGAAGGTATTTTAAACTGCAGTCCATTCCATATATTTTAATAAATGGCATCCTTTTTAGAAAAGATTTTAATGGTGTATTGTTAAGATACATTGATAATGATCAGACTGATAAGGTCTTGCATGAGTTTCATGATGGAACAGCAGCGGGTCATTTTACCCCAAAGACTACAGCTTGGAAAATAATGAGAGCTAGATATTAGTGGCCTAGCCTATTCAAGGATGCCCATGCATGGGCTAGAAAATGTGTAAAATGTGCCATTTTTGTAGGCAAAGAAAGGCTGCCAGCTTTAGCTCTGTAGCTAATTCAAGTAGAACAACCCTTCATGAGATGGGGCATTGATTTTGTAGGTCCCATTAACCCACCATCAAGTGCAAGCCACAGGTGGATACTTACAGCTACAGACTATTTCACGAGGTGGACTGAAGCAGTGGCTCTGAAGGAATCCAATGAAAATATTGTTTTGAATTTTTACTAAGATTTGATATCCAGATTTGGGGTGCTTGAGTCAATTATCTCAGACAATGCTTTAGCCTTTGTTGGATTAAAGATAACTGACTGGGCTGTTAAGAATGGGATCTATTTGAATACTTCATCAAATTATTACCCACAGGGTAATGGTTTGGCTAAATCTACAAATAAGAGCCTCATAAGGATTGTTAAAAGATCAATGAAAGACAACCAGAGGACCTGGCACACTAATCTGAAATATGCCTTATGGGTGGACAAAATAACTCCCAAGAGGTCTATTAGGAACTCCCCATATATGTTAGTTTATGGGAAAGAGGCAAGATTGCCTATATCTGTGGAGCTGCCAGCACTTGATATCATGAATCAGCTGGAGATGTTTGAAGAAGAGGACCCCATGGCTGTCAGATATGCTCATCTTATGGAGCTTGAAGAAATCAGAGATAAGGCTATGAAAACTATGGAGTCTCATCAACTTTAGACCAAAAGAATTTTTTATCAGAAGGCCACTCCTAGAATCTTTAGGGAGGGTGATATGGTGCTCAAATGGGATGAGTTGAAAAGCAGGCCAAGAAAGCACTCCAAGTTTGACAACATGTGGAGTGGCCCATTTATCATTATTGAATGTAAGGAGCACAATGCATTCAGTTATCAAATATGGATGGAGAAAATCTGCCTATCCCAGTCAATGGGATACACTTGAAGAGGTGTTAGTGAGGTATGACTTACCTTGTAAAGTAGTAGATTAGATTTATTGCCTTCAATAAATGCTGCACCACAATAGTTTAGATCCCTTTTTATTTTCCCTAAGTGCTGTCTAGCACAGTTGGAAGGGTTGCTTTCAGCATTTTTTGTCTTGGTTTGATCTTCCAAGTGTTCTTTATTGCTGCTGTACTGAGTTGCTAAAGTCATGATTGTTTATCAAGGTATATTTTTGGTCTCTGTATGACTCCATGCCCAATGGATGCTTAAGGCCACTGATCTAATTGTTTAGCAAGAAAACATCCCATAGAAGTCGCCAAATTGTTGCCCTATTTTCCTTTGCCCAGAGTTAAATAGTTCACCTCGCATTTTCCTAGAAAATCCTTTAGGAAAACACCCCAAAAGGCTTGAATCCTTCAAATACTCATGTTGTGCCTTGCAAAAAAATCTTAAAAATCTCACCTTGAGAATTTTTGCAGAAAACCTAGAAAAACCTAGAAATCTTTTAGCTTCAAGTATTTTCTATCGCAAGAATTTTTCAGTTTCATGTTTAGTGTTTGTGTATGCATTTTTTAATGTATATTTGCATATACATTCGCTGTTGTATGTTCATATGTACAGGTGCGATATACAATGACAAAGATGCAAAGTAAAGATGCAAGTCATACATATAAGAGTGAATGAACAGTACAATGTACATTGGCAGGATGCAACAGTGGCTTGTATATGCGATTGTATCTTTGTATATACAATCGCACATACAAAGGATAACATACAAAGGCCAATGTACAAAGAAAATATACAAGGGGAAGTATGCATCATGAAGGATACAAAGTCAAATGTATATCAGAAAACATACAAGGGAGAATGCATATTCGCATTTGTACATTGGCAAATGTACAATTGCGCATACAAAAGAAAAGGGTACAAGGGGCAATGTACATCGCCGATGTACATCAGTGTGACATACAAAGGCCACGCATACAAGGAGCATCATACAAAGGAGAATGTATATTGGCAAATATATAAGTGAGGGAACATACAAAGGGTCATATAAAAGCATATACAAAGCAGTTTGTATATGCCGAAGTAAAGTGTTTGCAGTATATAAGTGCTCAGCTTGCATGTTTTGCTTGTATATTCGCCTTGTATATGTGATATACAAGTCAAGGTATAAAGGTAATATGCAAGCCGAACCTAACCTAGAAGTCAATTTTAACAAATTCAAGTGTTGAGTCCATGGCTTGTATATTGAGTGCATTATATATGCGATATACAAAAGAAAATATACAAAGGGAAAACACACAAAGCAGACCCGACTGGGAAATCAAATACAACTGATGGTCATTTTTGGGATCCGCGAGTTGTATGTATAAATGCATTGTATATGCCAAAATACAAGGAGAAGTGATACAAACCGGACCTGTTGCAAAGTTACAAAATGGTTAATGATCTTTTGAGGTCCGCGCATTGTATGTATATTTGTGATTGTATGTTTTCATATACAATCGGATATACAAAAGTTTTTGTATACGCCGAAGCAAAGTGTTTGCAATGTATAAGTGAGTCTATAGTTTCCCTTGTATATTTCACATTGCATATTGCGATATACAAAGGCCAGATACAACAGTGATATGCAATGTGGACCTGACTTGAAAATCAAATTTGGCATATTCAACGTTGAGTCCGTAGTTTGCATGTTGAAATGATTGTATGTTGGTATATACAATTAGATATACAAGGCCAACATATAGGGGATTTCGGTGAGATAGTATGCATCGGCAACTCATTTTTTGATCTTTCTGATGGCCGATAGTAGATGCAGTTTTTAGTGATGCTTCTTAGACCAACTCAGCGACCATTCAGGTGATGACACGTGGCAGGGGCATATGTGCAAAAGGTGATACAAAAGTAAAGGGGACCGCTCTTGTATGTAGCCATTGTATTGTATATACAAGGGTGACATACAATTGAACATGCAAAGACATTCAAAGGCTGATTTGGATGCCGAATAAAAGCACATACAAAGTAGTTTGCATATGAAGGTGATATACAAGTGCAGTTTGATTGCAACTTTGACTCCCTGTATCTTCCATGTCCTAATGAATTTTGACATGATTCAAAAGGCAAAAGTGCTTATTTTTGCCTCCTCTTTCATTTGGCAGGGTTTTCAGTGGTATTTTCTCACTTTCAAATTTTGGATCTAGATTTGTATGCTTAGTCGACTGGACATTTCAGTGACCAGTTTGAGTGATGCAAACGCAGATATTTGTTGCATTTATTAGAGGGTCGATGATCCAGCTGCTTGCATTAAAGACACATAATATCTCCCACCTACCCCTGTTCCAGATATTTCCACACCATAACTTCTGCAGGTGGACGTCCCTTTAGGTAGATTTTTTTTTTGATACAGCTCATGGAGCAAATTTTGTAACCGACTTAGGTCAGATTGGAATGCTATATATGCATATAATGAGATGTAAATAGGGTTGAAAAATTTTTGGCTTTCAAGCTTTCTGTTTTCAAACAGAGCTTTCTGCTACTGTAACTGTGCCTTCTTATTGAATATATGCAAGTCATTTTACCTCTTTTACTGATTTTCTAGTTTAGTGTGAACTTGCATATGGTTGTCTGTGAACATTCTATTCCTCTCAACCTTCTTGTTTCTCACCTCTGCTAAAAAATCATTTAAATATGTGTATGTCTACTTGTTGTATCTGGTTATTTTGTGCATTTTCTCAGTTCTATGAAAGTTTCTTTTAATCAGTCTGGTGCATCACCCTTACTTTTAGTTTTCCTGTTTTCATCTTTCATTCAAAAAAGCATTCCTTCTCCCTTTTCCTATGAAGATTTAGTAGTTTTAGGTGATATTCAGTCAAGGAAGCTAGCCTTCTCTAGAGGTCTGATCTCATTTCGCAAGGTCCCACACTTCGAGATCATTCCCATGTTACTCCAAATTGCTAAAGTTTTACAACTATAGCAAGGGTGCAAATTTGGGTGATAACACTAACACCCAACGAAAAACCTTTATCCATCGAGCCTCCCATTACACTATCTTAGGAGACACCCTTTATCACCGGAGTCTTGACGGTATCCTCCTTAGATGTCTTGATTCTGAGGAAGTAAAAGTTGCCTTATGTGAAGTACATGAAGGTGTCTGCAGATTGCATTCTGTTGGCCCTAGTCTTGTTAAGAAACTTTTATGAGCTAGATACTATTGGCCAACTATGGAGAAAGATGCACAACAATTTGCAAAGAGATGTCTACAATGTTGGAAACATGGGGATCTAATACATGCACCAACACATGAAATTCAACCTATCACTACTCCATGGCCCTTTTCACAGTGGGGACTTGATTTCATAGGTAAAATCCATCCTACTTCATCAAATGGTCATAAATTCATTATCACCGCCACTAAGTACTTCACAAAGTGGGTGGAAGTCATTCCAATTACTTATATTACTAGAAAGCAAATATCCAAGTTCATCCTACACTATATCATTTTCTGTTATGGAGTTCCTCAAGCTATTGTCACTAATAATGGTCATCCTTTCAAGAACCAAGAGGTTAGAGATATTTGTAACAAGTTTCATATCCAACATAGATTATCTACACCTTACTATCCTCAAAGTAATGGCCAAGCTGAGGCATCTAACAAAACAATTATCAAGATCCTTAAAAAGACAGTCAATGAAGTTGGTCGTGATTGGCATCTGCAACTTAATCCTGCATTATGGGCATATAGAACAAGTATCAGAACTCCCACTAGAGATACACCTTATGCTCTTGTGTATGGTACTGAAGCTATCCTACCTATTGAGGTTGAGATCCCCTCACTGTGAGTATCTCTACAGCATACTATCTCAGACGAAGAATATCGAGTATCCAAACTCCATGATTCACTACTAGATGAATGATGTCTTATAGCACTCAACCATCTCCAAGTCTATCAAAACCGTCTATGCCACAGCTACAACAAAAAAATTAGAGAACGCAGATTTCAAGTTGGAGATCTTGTCCTTAAAGAAAATCAAAGGAATCAGCAACATCGTGAGAAATAGGGCAAGTTTGAACCTAATTGGCTTGGTCCTTTTGTCATTACATCAGTCTATGGATCAGGTGCATACACTCTCTCAACACCTGAAGGCATTCCCTTGGATGAACCAGTCAATAGCATCCATCTCAAGAAATTATATCCGTGAATCTCACCTATTCCAAAAATATAAAAATAAAAATCCATCCAATAGTGAAAACCACTTTGTGGTGCTTTGGATAACAAAAAAATAATAGTACAAGATAAATAATTCATCTTCTAGTGAAAACCTGGTAAACAGGTGCCTTGGATAAGTACCATAGTGAAAACCTAGAAAATAGGCGCTATGTGTAGCGACCAGCTCCCATCATCAACTTAGTTTGTTTGATCATAGCTTTTTCATAGCATATTTTACCATCTTACCTACATAATCCATATCATAATCCACATTTCACCTTGTACAAATATCGTTGTCCACTCCATCCATAATAAAAGCCTTTCCGCCCTTGCCTCTGCCATGCTAGCTTTCGCAGTTTGGACATTGTTGGGGTAATTATATCATTTGGCACCCAAGCATCTTGGTTACACAAACCCATCTATCACAGCTTCTCCATAATAAACCTCATCCCACACTGGGGGCACTTGTTGAGCCTTATTTGGAAGTGGATACTTATAGCTCTAGCTCATAACATAGAAAACACCCAAGCTCATAATACAACAAACTTTCAACTTCAACTTCAAACACAACATGCATCCAGCTTCAAACATGGCAAACATTTGGAACTAGGATCAACATCTTAGCAATCAGTCCAAACTCAAACATCATCAAAAACATCAAAAAACATCAAAACATATCAAAATTTAAAAAAACAAAACATCGTAAAAACTCCAAGCAATAAAGTTGATCCTTTGGCATCAACCTTCAACATAATAAGCAAGAACTACATCACCAACTCTATCGTTAAAGCTTTGATCCCATGGATACAGGGTATGTAGGCAATCTGAGATACGAAGGAAGCACTCTGATTCAGGAAAAAAATGATAGCCCCTTCTTTCATCATCCATCTTTCAACTTTCTTCTAATCATCCTTCAATCTTTCATCTCACTTTCTTCTATCTTTCATCATCTACATCATTAATAAACCCAGAACTACATATTCATCATGTCTCATCATCATTGTGTGCTTTGATCCCATGGACACAGGGTATGTAGGCAGTCTAGAATATGAAGGAAGTATCCAGTACTCAAGTACAGATTATCCATCCCACCTTCATCTTCTTTCATTTTCCATCTTCTTCTCTTTGACCAGCTCAAGCAGGAAGCAGACCATCCACATCAGCAAAAGCTAAAGTACCTTAACCAATCAAGAATAAGCTAGAAGCTACTTGTCCGCATCCTTAATCTGACATTTGCTATAGCATTTTATCAACATCTTTAGCCTTCAATAGGATGAATCTTTCCTCTCAACAAGACGCCATCTTAAATCCATCTAAGAGCACTTAAATTTGGCAAGAGGACATGATGACAGTGTCTTTTGTTTTATCTTTTGATTTATCTTTTGTCCCTTTTCTATGCCTACTCAAGACTGCCTTCATCTATCTATATCTTGGTATGTTGCAATGAAGTACAAAATGGGGCATGGTCTTATTGCTTTCGTATACCATATTTGCAAGATGATCATATTCTCTTCCTATGCATATTGGTATCTTGTACGTGTTGGGATTAGTATCTTACATATCAATATCTCTAGCATCTAAGAAGCTAAACAGTCTCTTATGCATTTGAGACTATTCTATGTTAAGACTAGCTCCATACATATAACCAGCAAGGTGTCACTATGTGTAGTGGAGATAAGGTCAAACCATTGCTTGTAGCATCAAAGTCCATCTCAGAACACTAGCTGCTATTCATATCTTGTGTATGTTGGCTCAACATCTTGACCTCATACGTTTAGACAAGATTGTAGTATGCTAGTTTTGCATTGGATATCTCGACACCTTGGTCTTCTATACCCTGGTACATAACATCCATATGCTATATCAAACATAAGGATTGCATTTCATTCAATTCTTGAGCAATTACTTTCAAAAGCTACTAATCATACTATCTATCCATTCCATTATATCACCTATATAGTCCTCAACCAAGATCAATCTTTTCTCCATCATCCTTTTCTACATCCCTATCTTGTAAAACAAGTGTGTTAGACATATCATTATCATTACCATTTATACATGCATGTGCCCATATCATATCATTACCATCTATCTATATGCATGTTCCTATATCATATCATTACCATCTATCACTAGCATAAGTCATTTCCATCATTACCATTTGCATACTCATATCATTTGCATAAACATCCATATGACCCATGAAAATACAAAAATAAATGCATAACATCATACCATAACTGCATTCATACTCATTACACCATCATAGAACCAAAGCCATCATATATATACATCTGTTAATATACAAGTGTCTACATATACAACATGGGCTATCCATGAGCCATCAAAGAATGTATGTACAATCAGCCCATAGGCCTCATCATGATACAATAATATACAACAAAAAAATGGTAGCCCTAGTGACTACTTGCATCCCCCTCTCCTTGTCCACCACTAGGTCCTGCACCTAGTCGGCCATCTCTAGGAGGTCCTATAACTAAAGCCACAGATCTTGATCCACCTATCCTCCGAGAAGCTAAAGCCCCTAACCTGCTAGCTAGGCTGTCTCCACTCCGTAGGCACTACCCCATGATACAAATCCCTGTATTACTCCATCTTACCCCGAGCCTGAGTCAGCTGCGTAGCCAAGTACATCGTGGCCCCATCTGTGCCCAATGCAGCAACTGCTCTATCTCTCTCCATAGTCCTTGCCTGTAACTGTTGCATAGCTATATCTCTCTCAACCCTCACTAGTTGCACCTGCTGTATAAGCGCATCTCACTTAGCCCTCATAGCCTATATCTGTTGTAATACTACATTTCTCTTAGCAGTAACTAGCTGCACCTACTGCATAGCTATATCCCTCTCTCCCGTCACCCTAGTAAGGCTACCATCATCCTACCCATCACCTCCCTATCCTCTAGCCTTTAGTTATGCCTAGTATGTCCAAGCCTATGCTCTCGCATGCCGCAAGCCTATCACCACCTGATGGTGGTCTATCTATGCTTTCCTCAGCCTCATCTAAGCCCACTGCCTCCATCTCCTCTCCTCCCTAACCCTCCCCCTCAACTGTTGTATCCCTACATCATCATCTCCTATCATCTATGCTACTGGTTGTGTTAATACCTATGGCTGCACATGCCCTTGTCCCTACACCTATATCCCTGGAGCTACTGGCACAACTGCCTGTGCTAGTGGAGATCATCGTCGCCTCCTCCTCACGGGCCTCTCCATACCAATATCTCCTATCTCTCCCACCCTCGTCAGCTGAGTTAGTCTAGCTATCACCCAATGTGCATCATAATCTAGTAAAGTCCCAGGATCTGCAGGACCTTGTCTCCACGGCCACATAACTAGATGTAGCCCATCTCTCTTCGCCAAAGCTATGTCCACCACCATCTCTAGCCCCTAATCAAAAACCTCCTGTCTTATCCTCCCAAAAATAGCATCTCCCACTGGTGCTCCCTGTGGTATGCTGAACTACCGCAATACCCTCTCGGGCAAATGTCACTCTATAATATATCTGCCACATCCAAAAATGTATCTTGCATAGATAAGATCCGCATCCTCATCCTCCCATCTCTCTCATACTAACCATGGCCTCCATACAAACCTATCCACCTCATCCAGTGTCCACCTCCAATACACAACTCCTTGCCATTGCCGATAAGTAAGAGCTCCTCTATACATCCTAGCATATGGCTGTCCTGTTGCTCTCACTACCCATCCATCTGGCCTTGTCACTGGGCTATGCTCATAAGCCCACACATGCAACACTATAACTCTAGCTAACATACTTCCTCCAAACATGTAGGCACAATCATGCAGATAATGATACAGCTGCCCTAGCACACACTCGGCCCATGCATATCTGGTCCTGTAGGAGAACATCCCCTCCATCACTATCCCCCATCCAACCAGAAAGCCTCTCACTCGTTCGTCTCCAACTAGCCATCTGATAATCGCCACCACTACCCGCTGTAGCCTACCACATAGCTCCTCCATCCTCGCCATAGGAATCTCTGAGCCCTCAATCCCAATATCTGGAGTCCTGAATAACTACCTAAATGCCTCTGGACCCATATCAGGATCATAATCTACTCGGTCCCCATCAATAGGAACATGCAGAATCCGTAACACATCCTCCAAGGTGATCGTCACCTCTCCTGTCGGCAACAAGAATGAACTGTGCTCGCTCCTCCATCGCTCCACCATCAACGTCATCAATCCTCAATGCACATATACTAGATCTAACCTCAACACATGCTCCAATCTGAGGATCTCTAGTACTAGCCGCTCCTCTGCATCCAGTAATCTAACAAACTGCAAATCCCTAGGATGTGGATCTCGTGATAACAATGGTGGTAGTATATCTTGCATCATTTCACTCATCGTATCAGCCTTTATACTATCAAAATTGACTCTTGCATGCTATATCTGACTACTTCTACTATAAGCAACCCATTTTTCTATAAGCGCTATCTTTTTTTGACTATAAGAGAACCATTTTTACAATATGGGCATGTATTTAGCTTACAAGTGACCTACTTACCCTATGCACATGCCTATTGACTGCAAGCGACCTCAAACACTACATGAGCATGTTGTATGCCTATACGCGACCTACTGGCTATATGCGAGCACCCGTTCCTCATAAGCGAGTTATATCTATATAAGCACCTACTTTTCCTCCATAAGAGACATATTCTAGCCATATGCTCATTCAGCCTACCTATTTCTTCTAGCCGACTACAAGTGGCTCACTTTTTCCATAAGTGACCAAGCCGCACTCATATGCGACCTAAACTACTCTAAGCAACCACATTTAGTCTGTAAGTGACTTGAACTATTTATCATATAACCTAGTCACTTCTAGTGATGTGTGTGCATTTATGACACTTCTAGCCTATCAAAATCACACTTTTAGCAAATGTTTCAAAACATACCGGTACACCTGCTCCCTCTAGTCACCCATGTGTCCTCACTCGCTCGGCACGATGATCTCTACGTGGTATCACCATCCTGATAGCTCTCCACCTCTCGCCACACAACACCTCTAAGGAGCTCTAGATCTCTATAAGCAAATGAACACAAATGAGCCTATTTGCCCTTGAGGGACCCACTTATAGCCCTTGTTCAAACCCTAATTCTTCTATACCAAAGTCTGTTTTCTTCTAAACCATCCCAATTTCTCCTTCCCAACCCCCATTTTCTTTGTGTCAACCTTGTTTCTAGCCTTTCATCCTATCGCGATCCAACCGAGCCCTTTGTAGTTCGCCTGGTTTACCTCTCGAGGGGGCATCACCTGCTAGTTACATTGGGGCATCACCTTGTTTATCAAGTGATTATCATATCTTCTTTGACACAATGCTCTAACAAACATTGTATCAAAGAGGGGCAAACTGTAGACACCTAAAATTGACCTAATTATCATTAGCATTCAATTATCACATTAGCTACCATTTGCATTTGTCTAACACACTTGAATAATTTCCCTAACACTTATTTCTTCTATTAATTAAATAAATTTATATTTATTTAATTAATTCATTGGCTATTTCTTCTATTCTTTCTAATCTATAATTAAATAATCTTTTATTATTTAATTATCTTCATTCTATCTATTTTAATTAAATAAATCTTATTTATTTAATTAAAAATCCATTCATAAACCCACTTTCTAATTAATTAAATAAATTTTATTTAATTAATTAATTTCTCTTATCATTTATCTCAATGAGCTGACATGTGTGCCTCTTTCATTTAAAAAAGATAAGTGGTACTACATCTTTTATTTAATATCTTTCACATGTAGTACTTTTTATGTACACAGTTACACATAAGCCTTATCTTCCCTCCACTTGTCATTTACACATTCATCTATGATTATCATTCAATCTTAGCCATTCACATAGCCACTAAATCTCCACCATTGATTGATTTTGGTTGAGTTCTATATAAGCACCTTCTCATTCCATACTACATCTATCTAGCATTCATAGAGCATCTACATTATCATCTTGAGATATTGAGCATTTTTGCATCCATCTAGCATATTAGAATTATCATCCATTCATAATGGCAGCTTTTTATCTTCATGATTGTTCATTGTTGAAAAAGCAATCCACATCATAAACAAGAAATCATACAATCTAGGTGATATTGTTCTTGAATTACATGCTTTGGATTTCATTTGGATTAGATTCTTTGATGATGGTAGGGTTAGGTTTTCATAGCTATGCTTGATCTTATTAACCTGATTTCTACCTATCACATGATGAATGAAGTCTTGAAGAAATTCTTGGGTAAGTTTGTGATTGTATACTTGGATGACATTCTGATTTTTAGTAAAACAAAAGAAGAACATTTGTGGCATATTAGACAAGTTTTGCAAAGCCTGCAAGAAGAGAAATTACTGATAAACATCAAGAAGTGTAGTTTCATGAAGAGTTGGTATATTTGGGATTGTGATTTTTGCAGAAGGATTGAAGATGGACCCTAAGAAAGTGAAAGCAATTATTGAATGGCCTACACCAGAGAGCATTGGAGAGGTTAGATCATTTCATGGATTGGCTAGTTTCTACCAAAAGTTCATTAGAAATTTTAGTTAAGTTTGTAACCCTATGACAAAGTGTGAGGACCGCCCTTTTTACTTCTGTTGTTATGACTATTTACATTACTGTTATTGTTACTTTTTATATTTGTGGGATAGCAGTTCCCGGAATTGTCAAAATATTTAACTTTATTATGATTTCGGAAAAACTAATTGGGTGATGTTTGGATAAGTTTACATTTTAGAAAAGTTAATTAGGTGATGATGGAAAATTGTAATATGATTTCATTTATGTTAATTAGAACTATGTCATGATAATGCATGTTTTTAAGTTGCTTCGGCTATGATGATTATATGTGGATACTGATCTCGTAATTTAGTGTGCAGGATTTACTAATCGAACCACAGATTTCGGAGATCATTTCGCACCTTGTTATTGTTATTCCTTGTTAAGCCGATCTGGTTCCACGAGGAACCAAGATCTTTCTGTGTTTGATGTGGTGTTGTAATATGGTCTTTCGTATGGTCGAGTGGGTTTGGTTACCCTCTTGTAACAATATTTTATGATTTGTGTTGTAAAAGTTTGAATTTGAATTCTTTATTTTATTTAAATCTTTGAGGCCTTTTCATGTGCTTTACCTTGACCGTGGGTGTCCTGGATGGGTTAAAGGTGACCCTGGGTTATACCCCATGGGTCCAGGGGCCCATTTGGCATGGGTAACCCTTGAGTAACCTCCATCTAGTCATCTTAACTTCCCCCTGAAGTAAAGTGACGAAAATTGGAGGTATGGAGGGGACAAGATGGGTTGTACCAACACCCAACCCATCCCTCTTCATTCCCCAAGGTAAGAGATGACTACAAACCCATCCATTATTGAAGGATTGACTTGAAGTCACCTCCTCCATTAGTGAGATTCCCCCATGTGTTGTGGGGCCATCCATGTGAAGGAGGGAAGAAGAGGCATGGGTCACCTGTCTTTTCCTCCTTTAACTCCTTTTATTTCTCCCATGCGTAAGAGAAATGACATGAGGAGAGGGATAAGGAGTACTCTAGGGATGGGTGAGTGACATAAGCCACCAGGACAGAATAGTGGTTTTGGGGGAGAGTGAGAAGGTGACAAGTGTCACCTCCCCATTCCTCAAAACTGAAAAAGAATTTGGTTATTTGTTTTCCAATTTTGGGGATGAGAGGAGTTAGTGAAATTTGGGGAGGGATTTTGATCATTGCCAAAAAAAAAAAAAATAGGAGAGTTAGTTTGGAGGTGAGAAAAGGGAGAGGAGTTGTTGGCTAAGGTTGGAAGAGAACTCAGTGGAGCTCTGCAACATTTTCATTCCAGGAGGGCTTTGTAAGGTTGGTTGGATTTTTACCTTTCTTCGGATATCTGAATATGTATCTGAATGTGTATGTTATGTGTGTGAAGGATGATTATTTGTTTGTGTTTTAGATGTGTTTTCTGTGGGGTTTGTTGTCGGGTTGTTTGACAGAGCTTCTCCCACTTGGGAGAAATGCTCATCAAGTTTGGGGTAGGGGAGGAGAGATCCTCCTCGGGTGCATACCTGTTTCCATCTTTTGGGATGTTGAAAGCCTTGAGGGCATGTATCTGTGACTGTATCTTTGACTTGAGAGTCAAATACAGATTTCTTAAAATTTGTGATCAAACTTGGTTTGAGGCCAAGAGCAATTGTGTTGGTTAAATTATCTGTAAGGGTGACACTCTGGAGTCGAGTGTGTCCACTCTCCTGCCCCTCATGAAACTCACTGTAGTTGAGTTTCCGTGTTGTGTAATTTACCCATGGGTGTTTGTGTGCTTTGGGTTTGTTGTTGTCCCTGTTGTGAAGTGGAGTGCTTTAGTTACCTAGGTGTGAGTATGGTCTCCCTAGCTCGGGGGTGACCCTCTTTCAGGTCTACGGAAGGGAGGAGAGCTATATGAGTGGTGTTTTCTTCTTTGTTTGTCTTTGATATGCAGGTTTCCTCTTGGAGCTTCTGGTTGGATTTGGAGAAGTTATATTTATGAAGAAACAGATTCTCCTTCTTTGTCTTGAGAATTAGTTCATGATCTTTTGTAAAGAGTGTAAAAGAGAGCACCTCTCTTGATGTTTTTATAACTTATTGTCACCCTGGGAGTGAAGGAAACAACCTCCCTGATCTTGTTATTAGGTGTGACTGTTGCTTAGTTGTTACATCACTTCTTTTGTATGTTGGTTGGGAGAAGGAAATCCTTATTTTTCATCTTATTAAGGGTAGTGAATTAGTTAATCTTACTATTTTGTGTATGATGTAATTATTACTTTGAATCTCATATGGAAAGTTTGAAGTTAATTCGAAAGTCTTACTGTATTAAATGTGTTAGTAAAAGGAAGAGATCTTTACTTATTTTCAAGCAAATCTGAGCTGGTTTGTAATTATAAGGATTGATTGGATTAATTAGTTGAAAGGTTGGTTTTATAAGTTCAATGTTATAATGGAAAAGACGTTGTTAAATGTTTAAGTTTCTTTTCATAAATAATGTTTTCAGTTATTTTGTGAAGTTTAGAGAAAGTCTATTATATATTTACTTGCCCAAAAGTTGAAATAGACATTGATTAGTTGCAGAAATAAATTGATTAAAACTTCATTTCTTAGGTGTATATATATATATAGTCGTTAATGTAGTTCTTAGATGATCATTTTACAGAATATAAGAAACTGAATAAATGGTTTAATTTGAGAAAATGAAGTGGTATTATGAAAATAAAATATATATATATATATATATATATAATAATTGTTATTTAATTATCATTAAAATAGAAACTGAACATATTATTGAGTTTGAGAAGACGAAATGATATTATGAAACTGAAATATACATAAATATATATATATATATACTATTTATTATACCTAACATTAAATATTAATAAAGCAAATTAAATTCATGAAAATTTGAAATAGAAATTCGCGGCACGAAACTTGAGGTCGCTGTGTGTAAAAAAAAAAACACAGTCGAAACACATTTTATGGTGGGCGGTGGGGAGTGAATCCCCACCGCAGGGTTTTGTTTTATGTCTTGAGGTGTGGGGAAGGGCAGAGCCCCACCCACACCCCACATCGTGGGATGTGGGCGGGGCTCCGCCCCTCCCCACATCCCCCTGCCTTTACACCCCGCGGAGCTCAAACTCCGCTGTCACGCTGTCCCCGCCGCGCCCTTCGCGCTGCGACCTCCGCGGAGCCTCCAGCTCCGCCGCCACCTATGCTCCCCGCCACCTTAAGCGTGGTCCTCTTTGCTGCGGCCGAGCCTGCCTCCGCCCACCTCTGTCCATTGCAGCCTCTGCCGCCATGCCTCTTCCTCCCCTGCATACAATATAAACTCCCATCTCAATAATAAGCATTTAGGGTTTAAAACCCTATTTTATGTGTTGAACAAACAACCAAAGGATTTATGTTATTTTCCATGGTTGGTTTTTATTTTATAAAGTGGAGAACCACTTATTAATAACAACTATGGTATATATATATATATATATATATATATATTATAAAAGACAAAACAAAAACAAACAAAAAAAAAAGATTAATCTTAGATTAATAGAAGGGTAACTTATTACGATAACTTAATAATTGCAATATTAGTAATTATAATAAACAACAGTAATTATAACAACAGTAATTTTAAATAGGAGAAATGTAATTGAGTATATGTATGTTTATATATATATACGATCTTATATATATATATATACATATAAATATATCGTTACATATTTATAATCTTTTTTAAATGAATACAACTTTCAGAGAGGCCATTTTCTCTTAACATTAATAAGAGAAAATAAAATTATAAGTTATCGAGAGCAGAAAGGGATATACTGTATTATTCTGGAAAGAGTTTCTCAGAAGTTTCAACTACCAACGTAATTCCATAACCAGGAAAATGAAGAGGAAAATTACACGTCACCTTGCTTAAAGGATCACTGGAAATAAACTTAAGAAGCCATCACAGACATTCCATGTGAGGCCATTTTAATCTCAACTATAGTAAACGTCCACATAAGTAAACCTGTAAGAGAGTCAGAAGAAGAAAAAGTAACATTGGAAAACATAGAGGAGAAAATGCGCGGCATTTCCCACATGGGATAAGAGAACTAAGTTGATGGACCCTCCTGCCAAAATTTGCTTAGGAACAAGTTTAATTAACACAAACGAAGAGGAGATACTTAGATCGGAGAAGACTAGGAGACCGAGTCCAGCGAAGTAGTAAACCAGCCTATGCGACCTGGATCATCCGGAAGTTAGGTGTAATGTCAACAATAGATACAGTGATAACCCTGATTGATGTCCACTATGAAGAAAGGACCGGATAAACATAAAGAAAGCATAGAAAACGAAAGAGAGAGAGACCAAAATATAAACAAACTAAATTATCAGAGAAATAGTTAAGGTAAGCACGATAAAAATGCAATCAAAATTAAGACCCAGAGAAAAGGGAAGAGAGAGCAAACGAACCGCCTTGTTGAGAATGCTAAGTCGAAGGAGGAGTATGTTTCAGGAAGCAAGAGAGGAGACAGACAACCGTGCCTTGCTAAAAAATGATTAAATAGGGAGATCACGAGTTGGTTTAGTAGGAACAAGGTATTGTGGGAAGTTGTTAATCTATCAGTGAACCACGTGCGTAAAATAGTGTTGAGTAATTCCCACTTACGCCGTAAGGCGTTATGCTGTCAAAATTTTGCCGAGAAATAGATTTAGGAACCCTAATATTTTAAACCTAGTAGTGACGCTAACGGCGTCATAGAGACCCCCTTGTTAGTCTGCTTGCGTCTGGTTGCACGCAATTGTACTTGTACCCCGCCGACAACTGTAGTGTTTTCGCCTTGAACGATCACCACCGAGCATGCTTACACATGCGAGGGGGTTTTTTTTAGGGAAGCACAAGAAAATTTTTGATGTTTCGTGTCATGACCACATGACGGATGTGGCTATGACACGTGTGATGTGTGTTGTGACCACATGGAAAATGTGGGCATGACATTTGGTATCAGAGCCAAGTTTAAACACTGGGCGTATTTGGGCACGTTATTATTCCGCAACTTTGGCTAATTAGTTTCTACCTTGTTTTGTAGGATGCCTCCCCGTGTTCGACGAGCGCGGTCACGCCACACAGCATCTGTCGAGGTGCACACCGATTCCTCAGCTGAGGGACTAGCACCTGTAGATACAGCAGCACCACCTGCACCACCTGTACCACAAGCACCACTAGTACCACAAGCGACACCAGTATTGGATATAGGTCCACAGATCTTACAGGCACTGCAGGCTATGTTAGACAGGTTACCGCTAGTGATTCCTGAGCCACGTGTAGAGCCTCGTGTTGATCCGCGAGAGGAGCCACGTAGGGAACCACATGCTGAGTCACGTATTGAACCACGTGGGGAGCCCCGCGTTGATCCACTAGAGGTGCCACGTGTGGAGCCTTTCGTTGAGATTCCTGACGCAACAGTAGAGGAGGTAGGGTCAGCCTTCCGTGCACAGAGCAGGAGTCCTTCGAGACCTTTGAGACGAGATGAGAACCAGAGGGCAGAACAGGTTCATCATGGATTGTATGAGGATGGTGTGGAAGAGCCAGTTGTGAGACTTAGAGACAGAGGGGACCCCATCAGAGATCTACTTAGGCTCAACCCACCCACCTTTGCAGGTGCTACAGAGGGAGTTGTGGCCGAGGCTTGGCTGATTAGTTTAGACAGGTGTTTCATGTTGCGACCATATGGAAGCAACACGAAAGCACGAGTGGCAGTCCACCTTCTGAGGGATGCCGCAGCTACCTGGTGGCGCACAGAGGAGTGCAAGTGCTGACTTTCCGTAGAGACACTCACATGGGACACCTTCATTGAGCGCTTTAATGCGCGTTATTTGTCAGAACATTACAGACAGCGCAGGATCAATGAGTTCCATGATTTACAGCAGAGGGGACTCACTGTTACTCAGTATGAGAGCCGATTCATTGAGCTTTCATGTTACGCGGAATACCTCCACGACGAGAAAATCTTAATACACAAATTCATCAGAGGGCTGAATCACGGGATAGCAGGACCAGTTCGTATGGCAAATCCCCAGACCATGAGCGAGGCTGTTGAAAAGGCCCTTATATCAGAGGAAATTCAGGGACGAGGACAAAATTCACGCCCGCAGTATCAGGATCGTAATCCCCAGCAACAACAAAACTTTCGAAGGCCTCAAAACACAACACAAAAAGGAGGATATAACTCTTCCTCATTACCTCCTAGGCCTCCGCAGCAGCAGCAACATCAGCAAAAATCTAAATTCCAACAGAGGGGTCAGGGAGGACAGAATCGTGGATGGCAGCAGCAGGGTCCACGCAGAGATCAGAGACAGCAGGGTTCATCGGCAGGACCCGCGAGGTCCCAGCAGTCTTACAGAGGCTCACAGGGGTCTACGAGACGGACCGGGCAACAACAATCGGGCAGAACACAGTCAGGGCAGTTACAGGTTAGAGGACCATGTTATGTGTGTGGTGGGGCAGGGCATCTAGCTAGAGAGTGCCCGCAGGGATTTACAGCAGGGGGCAGCCCTGATCAGGAGGGTCTGAGCAGACCGTAGGTGACGTGGGCAGATCCCACCACATGTTTGCAGTGGTTGATAACCGCTAGGCTGATTTCCAGGCTTCCGTCATCGAGGCAGCAGGTACGATTGGAGACTTCCCCATCTCGATCCTTTTCTACTCAGGAGCTACTGACTCCTTTTTGTCTACATCGTTAGTGGAGCGTTGCAGGATGGTGGCTTCTAGGCAAGACATTAGGTGGGAAGTTGAGTTGGCCTCAGGGGCCAGGATGTCAGTAGATACCTTGGTTAAAGATTGTGAGATCACATTGGGATCATTCACCACAACATGTGACCTTAGGATTATGCCGTTAGGATCCTACGGTGTTGTTCTGGGTATGGATTGGCTTGCGGCACATAGAGCCAAGCTTGACTGTCGCTAGAGGACGATTAGCTATTTAGACGATCATGGTTCGTCGGTTGAGATAGTGGGCATTCAAAAGCCCACGGCTGTTCGTATGATATCCGCTCAGCAGCTTAAGCGCTGTATGCGGAAGGGATGTCAAATGTTTGCCATCACGGTCAGTGATAGAGCAGAGGAAGAACCTGAGGCTACTTTAAATGATCACCCTGTCCTTAGAGAGTTTGCCAATGTATTTCTACCGGAATTACCAGGTATGCCTCCACGTAGAGAAGTGGACTTCAACATCGACTTAGTGCCGGGGCAGAACCGATATCCCGTGCACCCTATAGGATGACTACACACGAACTCACCGAACTTAAACTGCAGTTAGAGGAATTACTTGAGAAGGGGCACATCCGACCTAGCGTTTCGCCATGGGGCGCACCGGTTATCTTTGTGAAGAAGAAGGATGGGTCTCTTCATTTATGTATGGACTACAGGCAGTTGAACAAGATGACGGTGAAGAACCGTTATCCTTTGCCTAGGATTGATGACCTTTTTGATCAAATGCAGGGAGCTAGAGTGTTCTCAAAAATTGATCTAAAATCTGGGTATCACCAATTGCATATCACGGAGACAGATATTCATAAAACTGCTTTTCGAACCAGATATGGCCATTACGAATTCACAGTGGTACCCTTCGGGTTGACGAACGCTCCTGCAGTGTTCATGAGTCTCATGAATGGGGTGTTCCGTACTTACCTAGATCGGTTCGTGATCATATTTCTAGATGACATTTTGATTTATTCACGGACTGAGGAGGAGCATGTGGAACACTTGCGTCAAGTTTTGTAGCAATTACGAGAGCAGCAGCTTTATGGCAACCTGGCGAAGTGTGCCTTCTTCAAGACAGAGGTGCAGTATTTGGGACACATTTTATCAGGCGATGGCATCTCCGTAGATCCATCTAAAATCAGAGCAATTCAGGAGTGGCCGGCACCCACCAATGTGACAGAGGTCAGAAGCTTTATGGGGTTAGCCGGGTATTATCGTCGGTTTGTCGAGGGCTTCTCTAGGATAGCACATCCCATTACTTCCCTTCAGCGAAAAGGGAAGGGTTTCAATTAGACCAAGCAGTGTGAAAAGGCCTTTGGAGTCCTCAAGGAGCGTCTTACCAGTGCTCCTATTTTAGCGGTCCCAGATCCTACAGAGGATTTTGTAGTTTGCACAGATGCATCATTAGAAGGTTTGGGAGCCGTGCTTATGTAGGGTGGTAGAGCGATTGCATATGAATCGCAGAAACTAAAGACACATGAGTTAAACTATCCTACTCACGACTTAGAGCTCGCAGCAGTTATTCATGCTTTGGTCTGCTGGAGACACTTTCTCCTAGGTCGACGCTTTGAACTCCATTCGGATCATCATAGTTTGCAGTATATTTTTACACAGCCAAATTTGAACGCCCACCAACGGCGTTGGATGGAATTCCTATGCGAATACGACTTCGATGTCCACTACATCAAAGGGAAGGAGAACGTGGTCGCTGATGCTTTGAGTCGAAGGCGCCACGAGATCCTGACCCTGACCTTGAAGGTGGACTTGAAAGATCGCATCTTACAGCAACTGCCGGAAGACGAGTGGTTTCTTGAGGTGCAGCAGGCATTACTAAATCAGAAGGCCCTTGAGGGCAAATTTACAGGATACACCCTTGAATATGATGGTATGCTTCGACATCGGCAATGCATCTATGTACCCCATGCAGGTAATCTTCGTACAGTAATCCTATCAGAGGATCATAGAGCACCCTATGCAGCACACCCAGGAGTGAAGAAGATGCATGCTGACTTACGACAGCTTTATCATTGGGCTGGGATGAGGCGTGACATTGCCAAATTTGTTGCTCGTTGCCTGGAATGTCAGAGGGTCACGGCCGAACATCAGCATCCAGCAGGACTGTTGTACCCTCACGAGATACCTGAATGGAAATGGGACACCATTTCTATGGATTTTATCGTTGGTCTACCTATGTCATCACGTCGCCATGATGCTATTATGGTGACAGTTGACAAGCTGACCAAAGTGGCGCATTTTTACCAATATGCACAACATACAATGCACCATCAGTGGCAAAGGTGTTTCTTGACCAGATTGTTAGATTTCATGGGGTACCTTGCCACATTATATCTGACAGAGACTCCGTATTTACGTCTTCGTTCTGGAGAGCCTTACATCAGGCATTGGGCACACAGCTCAACTTCAGTTCAGCCTATCATCCGGAAACTGACAGACAAACAGAGAGAGTTAACCAGGTGTTAGAAGACATGCTTCACATGTATGTGATGGACCATCAGTCTAGATGGGAGGAGTACCTATATCTAGTTGAGTTCGCCTACAATAATGGGCATCATAGCTCGTTGGCTATGCCTCCTTTCCAGGCATTATATGGCAGACCATGCAGAACACCTTTGAGTTGGGATCGGATAGAAGACAGAACGGTCATCGGTCCAGAAATAGTTTAGAATATGGAACAGCAGGTCAGACAGATTAGACAGAGACTTCAGGAAGCACAGGACAGGCAGAAGAAGTATGCTGATGCTAAGAGGATAGACCGAAGCTTCTCTGTGGGGGAAAGAGTATTTTTGAGAGTGCGGCCGCACAAGAGTCCAATCCGTTACGGAAAGGGCTCTAAGCTCGCACCTCGATTTGTAGGACCTTTCGAAATCTTGGAGCGGATAGGACCAGTAGCCTATCGTCTAGCCTTGCCACCTAGCCTGTCACGTATCCACGATGTATTTCATGTATCAGTTTTACGTCAATATATTTCTAACTTATCTCACATGTTGGATTGGAGTGCTCTTCAGGTAGAGGCAGACGGACAGCTGGCGCTGGAGCCAATTCGCATATTGGCTCGTCGGACGCTGGCCCTTCGAGGTCGAGAGCTGGACCAGGTTAGAGTCCAACGGGACCTATACGACGAAGTCACTGCAACATGGGAAGATGCAGAGAGACTGAAGACCCTTTATCCTCACCTTTATGACGACTTCCAGGAGGAAGTACCGTCTTAGGGGGAGAGGGTGTGAGGACCGCCCTTTTTACTTCTGTTGTTATGACTATTTACATTACTGTTATTGTTACTTTTTATATTTCTGGGATAGCAGTTCCCAGAATTGTCAAACTATTTAACTTTATTATGATTTTGGAAAAACTAATTGGGTGATGTTTGGATAAGTTTACATTTTAGAAAAGTTAATTAGGTGATGATGGAAAATTGTAATATGATTTCATTTATGTTAATTAGAACTATGTCATGATAATGCATGTTTTTAAGTTGCTTCGGCTATGATGATTATATGTGGATACTGATCTTGTAATTTAGTGTGCAGGATTTACTAATCGAACCACAGATTTCGGAGATCATTCCGCACCTTGTTATTGATATTCCCTGTTAAGCCAATCTGGTTCCACGAGGAACCAAGATCTTTCTGTGTTTGATGTGGTGTTGTAATATGGTCTTTCATATGGTCGAGTGGGTTTGGTTACCCTCTTGTAACAATATTTTATGATTTGTGTTGTAAAAAGTTTGAATTTGAATTCTTTATTTTATTTAAATCTTTGAGGCCTTTTCATGTGCTTTACCTTGACTGTGGGTGTCCTGGATGGGTTAAAGGTGACCCTGGGTTATACCCCATGGGTCCAGGGGCCCATTTGGCATGGGTAACCCTTGAGTAACCTCCATCTAGTTATCTTAACTTCCCCCTGAAGTAAAGTGACGAAAATTGGAGGTATGGAGGGGACAAGATGGGTTGTACCAACACCCAACCCATCCCTCTTCATTCCCCAAGGTAAGAGATGACTACAAACCCATCCATTATTGAAGGATTGACTTGAAGTCACCTCCTCCATTAGTGAGATTCCCCCATGTGTTGTGGGGCCATCCATGTGAAGGAGGGAAGAAGAGGCATGGGTCACCTGTCTTTTCCTCCTTTAACTCCTTTTATTTCTCCCATGCGTAAGAGAAATGACATGAGGAGAGGGATAAGGAGTACTCTAGGGATGGGTGAGTGACATAAGCCACCAGGACAGAATAGTGGTTTTGGGGGAGAGTGAGGAGGTGACAAGTGTTACCTCCCCATTCCTCAAAACTGAAAAAGAATTTGGTTATTTGTTTTCCAATTTTGGGGATGAGAGGAGTTAGTGAAATTTGGGGAGGGATTTTGATCATTACAAAAAAAAAAAAATAGGAGAGTTAGTTTGGAGGTGAGAAAAGGGAGAGGAGTTGTTGGCTAAGGTTGGAAGAGAACTCAGTGGAGCTCTGCAACATTTTCATTCCAGGAGGGCTTTGTAAGGTTGGTTAGATTTTTACCTTTCTTCGGATATCTGAATATGTATCTGAATGTGTATGTTATGTGTGTGAAGGATGATTATTTGTTTGTGTTTTAGATGTGTTTTCTGTGGGGTTTGTTGTCGGGTTGTTTGACAGAGCTTCTCCCACTTGGGAGAAATGCTCATCAAGTTTGGGGTAGGGGAGGAGAGATCCTCCTCGGGTGCATACCTGTTTCCATCTTTTGGGATGTTGAAAGCCTTGAGGGCATGTATCTGTGACTGTATCTTTGACTTGAGAGTCAAATACAGATTTCTTAAAATTTGTGATCAAACTTGGTTTGAGGCCAAGAACAATTGTGTTGGTTAAATTATCTGTAAGGGTGACACTCTGGAGTCGAGTGTGTCCACTCTCCTGCCCCTCATGAAACTCACTGTAGTTGAGTTTCCGTGTTGTGTAATTTACCCATGGGTGTTTGTGTGCTTTGGGTTTGTTGTTGTCCCTGTTGTGAAGTGGAGTTCTTGAGTTACCCAGGTGTGAGTATGGTCTCCCTAGCTCGGGGGTGACCCTCTTTCGGGTCTACAGAAGGGAGGAGAGCTATATGAGTGGTGTTTTCTTCTTTGTTTGTCTTTGATACGCAGGTTTCCTCTTGGAGCTTCTGGTTGGATTTGGAGAAGTTATATTTATGAAGAAACAGATTCTCCTTCTTTGTCTTGAGAATTAGTTCATGATCTTTTGTAAAGAGTGTAAAAGAGAGCACCTCTCTTGATGTTTTTATAACTTATTGTCACCCTGGGAGTGAAGGAAACAACCTCCCTGATCTTGTTATTAGGTGTGACTATTGCTTAGTTGTTACATCACTTCTTTTGTATGTTGGTTGGGAGAAGGAAATCCTTATTTTTCATCTTATTAAGGGTAGTGAATTAGTTAATCTTACTGTTTTGTGTATGATGTAATTATTACTTTGAATCTCATATGGAAAGTTTGAAGTTAATTCGAAAGTCTTACTGTATTAAATGTGTTAGTAAAAGGAAGAGATCTTTACTTATTTTCAAGCAAATCTGAGCTGGTTTGTAATTATAAGGATTGATTGGATTAATTAGTTGAAAGGTCAGTTTTATAAGTTCAATGTTATAATGGAAAAGACAGTGTTAAATGTTTAAGTTTCTTTTCATAAATAATGTTTTCAGCTATTTTGTGAAGTTTAGAGAAAGTCTATTATATATTTACTTGCCCAAAAGTTGAAATAGACATTGATTAGTTGTAGAAATAAACTGATTAAAACTTCATTTCTTAGGTGTATATATATATATATATAGTCGTTAATGCAGTTCTTAGATGATCATTTTATAGAATATAAGAAACTGAATAAATGGTTTAATTTGAGAAAATGAAGTGGTATTATGAAAATAAAATATATATATATATATATATATATATATATATATATATATATATATATATATATAATAATTGTTATTTAATTATCATTAAAACAGAAACTGAATATATTATTGAGTTTGAGAAGACGAAATGATATTATGAAACTGAAATATACATAAATATATATATATACTATTTATTATACCTAACATTAAATATTAATAAAGCAAATTAAATTCATGAAAATTTGAAATAGAAATTCACGACATGAAACTTGAGGTCGCTGTGTGTAAAAAAAAAACACAGTCGAAACACATTTTATGGTGGGCGGTGGGGAGTGAATCCCCACCGCAGGGTTTTGTTTTATGTCTTGAGGTGTGGGGAAGGGCGGAGCCCCACCCACACCCCACATCGTGGGATGTGGGCAGGGCTTTGCCCCTCCCCACATCCCCCTGCCTTTACACCCCGCAGAGCTCAAACTCCGCTGTCACGCTGTCCCCACCGCACCCTTCGCGCTGCGACCTCCGCGCCCTTCACGCTGCGACCTCCGCGGAGCCTCCAGCTCCGCCACCACCTATGCTCCCCGCCACCTTAAGCGTGGTCCTCTCTGCTGCGGTCGAGCCTGCCTCCGCCCACCTCTGTCCATTGCAGCCTCCGCCGCCATGCCTCTTCCTCCCCTGCATACAATATAAACTCCCATCTCAATAATAAGCATTTAGGGTTTAAAACCCTATTTTATGTGTTGAACAAAACAACCAAAGGATTTATGTTATTTTCCATGGTTGGTTTTTATTTTATAAAGTGGAGAACCACTTATTAATAACAACTATGGTATATATATATATATATATATATATATATATTATATAAAAGACAAAACAAAAAAAAAAACAAATAGAAGATTAATCTTAGATTAATAGAAGGGTAACTTATTACGATAACTTAATAATTGCAATATTAGTAATTATAATAAACAACAGTAATTATAACAACAGTAATTTTAAATAGGAGAAATGTAATTGAGTATATGTATGTTTATATATATATACGATCTTATATATATATATACATATAAATATATCGTTACATATTTATAATCTTTTTTAAATGAATACGACTTTCAGAGAGGCCGTTTTCTCTTAACATTAATAAGAGAAAATAAAATTATAAGTTATCAAGAGCAGAAAGGGATATACTATATTATTCCGGAAAGAGTTTCTCAGAAGTTTCAACTACCAACGTAATTCCATAACCAGGAAAATGAAGAGGAAAATTACACGTCACCTTGCTTAAAGGATCACTGGAAATAAACTTAAGAAGCCATCACAGACATTCCATGTGAGGCCATTTTAATCTCAACTATAGTAAACGTCCACATAAGTAAACCTGTAAGACAGTCAGAAGAAGAAAAAGTAACATTGGAAAACATAGAGGAGAAAATGCGCGGCATTTCCCACATGGGATAAGAGAACTAAGTTGATGGACCCTCCCGCCAAAATTTGCTTAGGAACAAGTTTAATTAACACAAACGAAGAGGAGATACTTAGATCGGAGAAGACTAGGAGACCGAGTCCAGCGAAGTAGTACACTAGCCTATGCGACCTGGATCATCTGGAAGTTAGGTGTAATGTCAACAATAGATACAGTGATAACCCTGATTGATGTCCAATATGAAGAAAGGACCGGATAAACATAAAGAAAGCATAGAAAACGAAAGAGAGAGAGACCGAAATATAAACAAACTAAATTATCAGAGAAATAGTTAAGGTAAGCACGATAAAAATACAATCAAAATTAAGACCCAGAGAAAAGGGAAGAGAGAGCAAACGAACCGCCTTGTTGAGAATGCTAAGTCGAAGGAGGAGTATGTTTCAAGAAGCAAGAGAGGAGACAGACAACCGTTCCTTGCTGAAAAATGATTAAATAGGGAGATCACGAGTCGGTTTAGTCAGAACAAGGCATCGTGGGAAGTTGTTAATCTATCAGTGAACCATGTGCGTAAAATAGTGTTGAGTAATTCCCACTTACGCCGTAAGGCGTTATGCTGTCGAAATTTTGCCAAGAAATAGATTTAGGAACCCTGATATTTTAAACCTAGTAGTTACGCTAATGGCGTCATAGAGACCCCCTTATTAGTCTACTTGCGTTTGGTTGCACGCAATTGTACTTGTACCCCGCCGACAACTGTAGTGTTTTCGCCTTGAACGATCACCACCGAGCATGCTTACGCATGCGAGGGGGTTTTTTTTAGGGAAGCGCAAGAAAATTTTTGATGTTTTGTGTCATGACCACATGACGGATGTGGCTATGACACATGTGATGTGTGTTGTGACCACATGGAAAATGTGGGCATGACACAAAGACAATCAGAGGTGACAAAAGATTTCAAGTGGACATCAGGAGCAGAGAAAATTTTTGAGTTGTTGAAGTAGAAAGTGACAGAGCAACCTGTTTTGGCATTACCGGATTTCAATAAGGTATTTCAAGTTGATTGTGATGCTAGTGGAAATGTAATAGGAGCAGTGTTAAGTCAAGAAGGTAGACCTGTAGCATATTTCAATGAGAAGTTAAATGATGCAAGGAGAAGATATTCAGTTTATGATCAAGAGTTCTATGCCATAATACAAGCCTTGAAGAATTGGAGACATTACGTGTTGCCTAAGGAGTTTGTGTTGTATACAGATCATCAAGCTTTGCAATATTTGAATAGTCAAGGTAAGTTAAATCAGAGAAATATGAGGTGGGTAGAGTTCATGCAGAGTTATACTTTTGTGTTGAAGCATAGGAGTGGTAAATCAAACAAAGTTGTTGATGCCTTGAGTAGAAGAAGAAACTTGTTGACAGAGATGAGAGTTGAAGTGTTGGGTTTTGATGAATTGAAGAACATGTATGAGGGGGACAATGATTTTGCAAAACCTTGGAGAGCATGTAAGGAACCTGTTGTGACAAATAGGAGTAAGTGGTTGGACTATTTCATTCAAGAAGATATGTTGTTCAAAGGAAGTTAGTTGTGCATACCTAGAAGTTCAATGAGAGATAACCTAATCAAGGAGAAGCATAATGGTGGATTGGCAGGACATTTTGGCATTGATAAGATAGTGGCTTTGGAGAGTGGAAATTATTTTTGGCCTCAGATACATAAGGATGTTCAGAGATTTGTGCAGAGTTGTAGAGTTTGTCAAGTTGCAAAAGGGAGTAGTCAGAACACTGGATTATATAAACTTTTGACAGTCCTGGAGAGACCTTGGGAAGACATAAGCATGGATTTTGTAATGGGATTACCTAAGACACAGAGAGGACATGATTTAATATTTGTATTAGTTGACTTATTTTCAAAGATGGCTCATTTCATACCTTGTAAGAAGACAACTGATGCAGTGCATGTAACTGACCTATTTTTCAAGGAGATTGTGAGATTGCATGGATTACCTAAGAGTATAGTTTCAGACAGAGATACAAAGTTTGTTGGATACTTTTGAAGGACACTTTGGAAGAAAATGAAGATAGATTTGAAGTTCAGTTCTACTTTTCATCCACATACAGATGGACAGACAGAGGTAGTGAATAGGAGTTTGGGAAACCTGTTGAGATGTTTGGTTGGAGACAAAGCCGGAAGTTGGGATTTGATTCTTTCACAAGTAGATTTTGCATACAATAATTTAGTAAATAGGAGTACCAGAAGAACACCTTTTGATATTGTTACCAGAGTGAATCCTAGAGGAGTTGTAGAATTGAGAGATATTAGTACAGAGGGAAAGAGGAGTGCAAAAGTAGAAGAATTTGCAAACCATTTGAAGACAGTGCATAATCAAGTGAAGAAACATTTAGAGGACATGAACAGTAAGTACAAAGAGAAGGTTGGTGAGAAGAGGAGACATAAGGAATTTGAAGTTGGAGATGAAGTAATGGTATATCTGAGAAAAGAAAGATTTTTAGTTGGGACTTATAACAAGTTGAAGATGAAGAAGTTTGGACATTGTAGGATACTTAGGAAATTTGATTCAAGAAATGCATATGAAGTAGTGCTACTGGAGACATTGGGCATGGAAGAAGACTTGAAAAAGTAGTTACCACAATAAGCACTGGAACAAATCGAAGACATTTTAGACAGCAGAGTTAGACGCAGCACTAGAGGAAGACAATACAAAGAATATCTTGTGAAGTGGAAAGGCAGATCGGAAGAAGATTCATCATGGATTTCTCAAGCTAAGGTGGACCATCTTGGTTCTCCCCTAGCCCAAGAAAAGTGAGGGATCATGAGTGCCAAGTTGCACTCATGAAATACATCTTTTTGCCTCTCTTTTTCCCTTTCTGAGTTAATCTTTCCTAGTGTCTACACCCAAATAAGCTAGCAAGATCATTCTATTTTATGATTAATTGGGATAGATTACTTAAGATTAGAATTTTTGATTGAAGTGACTAATGTGCATGGAATTGATGGAAAAATACAGAAACTTCTCTCTTTTTGAATCAACTAGTGTAGATGCTAGGAACAATAATTTTGTGCATCTCCGGAGATAGTCTTCAATGATCTCCAGAGACAATACCATAGAACCATGACACCTGAAGTTTTGAAGAAATGAGGATTGCCTCTCTGGAGCTGCAAATAGGAACAGTTATCTTTGGTGCCTCCTAAGAGCAGGGCATATTTCCAGCAGAGCTGCCGACCAGACACTCTCAGCAGTGATCTTAATACCCATCACTTCACTCAAATCATCACCTGAGTGGTGAAGGGTCAACTTTAGTTAAACTGCTGAAGTTTTATCTTTTCAAAGATTTTGCATGAGTTACGGATGGAACTGATCCAATATCCTTATTTTCAGGGCCTCGATGCCCAAGTGTATTAAGACTCAAACTTAGACTTCTGAGTGGACTTCTGTTCCACTCAAGTCTACCTTTATCGCATGGTTATTTTTCATAGTTAGACAGTTAAGTACAATAAAGAGATGGTTTCATCTCATAGAAAGACTGGTAGATAAGTTCAGTGATATATCATCACTCATTTTTTTATATATACTCTCAGAAACAGTAGAAGAAATAGACAATGATTGAATTATTCTGACTCTCAAAGATCTCAGTTTTGTGTTAGCAATATTTTCATGAATGCAGAGTAAATGAATTGGATTGAATTTAGTTGTGATCATCTTTTGTACTGATTTCCTACTGTAGCCTTCAGCCTCAAGGGTGTGCGGCAAGGGCCCACTCTCACCACTCAGGCAGGAGGCTAGTACTACTATTTTATTATTTCAGCTTTTTATTATAAAGGTGTTTACTATTTTTAATAGATAAATGCAAGTTACTATTTTTGTCTTTGCTTTAAGTAAATTTCCTATTTTATTCTATTTTCCAGCATTCATTAAATTTATTCAGCAAGCAGATAGATTAATCTCTTTTCAAATTAGGATTAGCTATAAACTGGTAACTGTAGAATCCCTAGTTACAGACAACTGTGGACATAGCCCTGGTTTTTGACATCTGAAAATAGATTAAATGATGAGGTATAGTGACACCTTGTCATTTTTGGCATCATTGCAGGGGATAATCTTGTGTTAATTAGGGAAACTGAGTTAAAACAATTTTTAGGATAGATCTGTATGGTTAGAGCTAGAGATCTAAAAGGAAGATATATTAAGCATACACTCCAACAACACACCATAGGGTAAAGCAGTGGGGTGGTACAAAATCTTGTTGAGGAAAGAAACCTAGAGCCTAATTTGGAACCTGCACCTCAAAACAACAATCCCTTAGATCCTCCAAATAGTCCACTTGTTGATTATATCTAGGAATTATAACAAAAGTTTCAAGCAGATCCTTTGTTAGAACCTAATTTCTTAGAACCCCAGGGAGAAGAACCAGTACTAAACATAGAAAATGATAATCATGGGGAAGAGGAAAATCAGGCTCCAAGAACCTTCTCTTATCCTATTGTTTTGGCTACTGGAGATAATGCTCCTATGAAGAATATCTCACTAGCACACTTGCCAAATTTTAGAGGACTTTCTTCTGAGGACCCAGATCAGTTCTTGTTTGAATTCAAAGTAGTCTGCCAAACTTATGATTATGGATTAGATAACCAGAAACTCAAACTGTTCCCTTCAACCCTGAAAGATTCTGCGATGAGATGGTTTATGGGTTTACCCCAGAATTCTATCCGTTCTTGGGATCAAATGGAAATAGAGTTTTTAGAAACATACCAAGATTACTGTAGATCTAGTAATAAAAATGAAGAATTATTTAAAATTAGGCAGGGGGAGGAAGAATCCTTAGAAGACTATGTGGATAGATTTAATTTTGCCTTGAGAAGGTATGGCAATCCAGTGGATCACTCCTTGGCCAGAACCCTGTTTATAAAAGGATTGGATGAAGAATCAAAACAAGCACTAGACCTAATGGGAAAAGAGAACATTAACAAAATAGAAATACCTGATATAGAGGAACTCTGCAGGAACTATTCCAGAACCTAAAATGGAGTGAGGTCATCTAAAACTTTTAAAGGGAAGAATGAAATAGGACAATTGATGGAGGAGATTGCAAATCTAAAAATAGACATTCTAATCCAACTACATACCACATTGGATGGGATTCAAGCAAAAACTAGAATAACTAATCAAAATAGAACAACTGAACCACTCTCCATCTATTGTCCTAAGTGTAGAAACAAACATCTGTTGAGAGAATGCCCTTTGGACAAATCAAAGATTTGTCAGATCTGTGATAGGGAACATCCTACCAGTCAGTGTAGTCAACTTCCAGCCTTGAAAAGATTGAGTAAAAAGAATGTTGTAATAGAAGAGGAGTTGAACTATGGGGGACAAAAACAAACTAGAAATTTCCCTTATAATCAGTATTCAAACCAGCTTTCTTACAGGGGTCCTTCTAATTGGGAAAATAATTAGTGGAATCCAACTTGGCATGGCCCTCAAAATAATCCTCCTTGGGGATAGCAGGATTGGCCAAGTCAACATTGGCAAAATGAAAATTGGCAAAAGCAGCCTTGGGGAAATCAACAGTGGCCACCACAGTTTGGATCACAAAACATGCAACCTTAATGGGGTTCTCAACAGGGATATAATCAATAATACCAGGGACAACCTAGATGTTTCCAACCTCAACAACAGGATTTACTAACTGGACCATCCAACACACAAGGTCAAATACAAAATGAACCAGTTAGTCAACCACCTTTACCAACTCAGCCTATACCAAACCCATGGAATAAACAGGGAGTAGCTGTCTAAATGACAGAGCAAGAAAATCTGGCTGGAATTAATGCTATATATTCAAATAATCTCCAGCTGCGTTCTGGGAAAGCATTCCCAAGACTATCTCCTCCAACTATAGTTGAAGTAACCAATGATGAGGAACCTGAAAATCCATCCAATCAACCGCCAGAGGATATTACTAACAAAAAAGTGCTAGAAAAATCATCCATGGACAACTCTGGAGTTACTCCTAAAAGACCGGCTTCGGAGAATAGTCCTGAACACAATTCTGACAAGAGCTTTGGAGATGCTCTGTAGATCGAAAAGCTAGCACCATACCCAAAACGGCTTAAACAGAATGCTCCCCAGAGAAAGATCCTACAAAAACAAATCCAAACCAACCTAGAATCAGAACTTTTACAAGAAATCAAGCAGCTAAACATTGAAATTCCTCTTCTCCAGAAAATTAGAGATGTACTGGAACTAAATCAGTTCATTAAATAGTATTGTATCAAAACGCAGGGCAGAAAGAAAACTTCCCCTCCACAATACAGGTGGAAGGAAAAGTAGTGGACCTATTGATGGGAGAAATTCTCCTTCCAAAATATGGAGACCCTGGAAATCCTGTCATAACTGTTTCCATCTCAGGGGTAGAAATTTCAAATGTTCTGGTTGATTTAGGAGCAGCAATTAGTGTGATGATAGTTCATATAATGGACAAGTTATCTCTATCAGGTATCCAATCCACAACTACAATTCTTCAATTTGCTGATCAATCAGTAGTTGTTCCAAAAGGAGTAATCACTAATGTGTCAGTTGTGATAGATTCATGGGAATTTCCAATGGACTTCTTAATACTAGAACCTAGAAACCAGAGAAATACTTATCCACTGATTTTAGGAAGACCATGGCTGGCTACTGCAGCAACATCTATTGATTGTCAAACTGGAGATATGGTCATTTCTAATGGGATAGATCTAAAGAAAATATCTCTGTATCCTCCAGGTAAACCATCAGTGCATTACACAGGAAGAGTATGGGTGGATGAACCAAAGAACAATGACAACAGTGCCTCAGTAGCCATGGTAACCATCAAGGAACATCTGGGAGAATTAGAAGAAGTATATTATGATACAATAGAAGACTTCACTCACATCCTAATCAATAAGGATGTGATGGAACTCACCCAAGATCCTCAGAGAGAACTTCTTACTTCTTCTCACTGTACCCTTGCCAACATTATTCCTTGTGGGGAAACCTTTTACAGGGACTTAGCCACTTTCCACATGTTGCTTCCACATTCTTGTCCTCTCAATACCATGACTCCAATGTATGGATTAACTACATCTATGGATCAAATCACAAAATAGGTCATGATTCTACCAGGGAAAACACTTAATATCAATACTCAGTTAATAGCAAATCAAGAAGAAAAACTTATCCAACTTTTGGTCTCCCACTCAGCATCTTTTACCTGGGAATACCAAGATATGAAAGGCATACCTCCTGAGATCTGTACCCATCATTTATACACTGAGGATATTAAACCTATCAGGCAACCACAAAGAAGATTGAATCCTGCTTTAAAGGACATTGTCAAAACTGAAATAGAAAAATTGCTTCAGGTAGGGTTCATATATCCAATCTCAGACAGTCAATGGGTCTCACCCCTTGTCATTGTGCCTAAAAAGAATGGGAAATGGAGGGTGTGTATTGATTATAGTGAACTCAACAAGGCCACAAAAAAGGACTACTTTCCCTTACCATTCATTAACCAAGTTCTGGACAACCTTGCTGGGAGAAAGTATTTTTCTTTTCTAGATGGATTCAGTGGGTATAATCAAATTCAAGTAGCACCTGAAGACCAAGACAAAACCACCTTCACATGCTCTTGGGGAACCTTTGCTTACAAAGTTCTTCCCTTTGGGCTATGCAATGCCCTAGCTACATTTCAGAGACTGGTTCTAGCTATTTTTGTCGAGCTAGCTAATGTATGCATGGAGGTCTACATGGATGACTTTACTGTGTATGGGGATAATTTTGAGGAAGCTCTCACAAACCTTGAAAAAGTACTAAAATGCTATGAGAAAAATTAGTTGTCCCTTAACCATGAAAAGTGTTTTATGATGGTGGAGGAAGGAATTGTTTTGGGACACCATATTTCAGAGAAAGGGATCAAAGTGGATCAGAACAAGATATAAGTAATCACACAGTTGCCTTCACCCAAAAATCAGACAGACATTAGAAGTTTTTTGGGCCATGCAGGCTACTATAGGAGGTTCATAGAAAATTTTAGCAGAATAGCTGCCCCCCTGTTTACCCTGTTTAACAAAGACACAAAATTTTTGTGGACAGAAGAATGTCAATCAGCATTTGAAACCTTGAAGGAGAAGCTTACTGTCACACCAATCTTAAGAGGACCTAATTGGACTTTACCATTTCACATACAGACTGATGCTTTAAATGAGTCCATTGGGCTAGTTTTAGGACAAAAGGAGGAAGGAGACAGTATGCATGCCATTTATTACATCAACAAAAATATTACCTCTGTAGAAAGATATTACACCACAACTGAAAAAGAATTCTTGGCAGTCATCTATGCTATAAACAAATTCAGGCATTATATCACTAGATATAAGATATTTGTACACACTGATCATGCAGCCATTAAGTACCTAATGAACAAACTAGTAGTAGGTGCAAGGATCATCAGGTGATTATTGCTATTTCAGGAATTTGATATTACCATAGTTGATAATTTAGGAAAGTTTAATTTGGTTGCTGATTTTATGTCAGGATTGCATATAGGAGGAGAAGACCAACTAGTGGAGGACAAGTTCCCAAATGAACATCTTTTGGCCATATCCTCTAATGCACCTTGGTTTGCTGACATAGCTAATATTTTAGCTACAAGCTTGTATCCATCCCATTTTACTTCAAAACAAAGAAAACGTTTGGTTAAGGAAAGTTTATCTTACAAATGGTTGAATGGTTTACTATTTAAATGTGGCCCTGATTTCATTCTACGTAGGTGCTTAAAGGCTGATGAGACTTTTGATGTGTTGAGATCATGTCATGACGAACCATTTGGTGGCCATTACTCTTTCCATCGGACAGTCCACAAGATCCTTGGAGCTAGTTACTACTGGCCCTCTCTTCATAAAGATACAAAGAAGTATGTGCAGCACTGTGACCAGTGCCAAAGGATGGGGCAGCCAACCTTTACCCAGGAGATGCTGCTACATCCTCAAGTCATGATGGAACAGTTTGAGCAGTGGGGTCTAGACTTTGTGGGACCAATTTCACCACCATCATCAAGCAAGGAGTACATTCTAGTATGCACAGACTATGTTACTAAGTGGGTTGAGGTTCAAGCATTACAGTTTGTAAGAGAAGAAAAGTTGTTGATTTCCTCTACAATAAAATTTTCTTAAGATTTGGAGCCCCAAGATCAATAGTTTCAGATAGGGGACCTCAGTTTACTTCACAGGTAATCAAGGCATTCATAGATTTATACCAAGTCAAGCACAGGAAATCTTCACCTTACCATCCTCAAGCAAATGGACAGGTAGAAGTGACTAATAGGGAACTTGAGAATATTCTAACAAGGACAGTAGCAATGAATAGAAAAGATTGGGCTAGTAGATTACCTGAAGCAGTTTGGGCTTACAATACCACTTGGAAGTCCACAACAAAGTTCTCACCATATGAATTAGTTAATGAGAAAAAGCCTATATTATCTATAGAATTTGAACTCCAGACACTTAAAACTATATTGGATGTTGGTCTGCCATTGTCTATAATTCAGCAGAATAGAATTCTTCAGCTCAACAAGTTGGATGAGATTCAGACAGAAGCCATTCAGCAAACAGAATTGGTTCAGTACCAGAGGAAGCAATGGCATGACCAACACATCAAGAGGAGGACATTTCAACAAGGTGATTGGGTTCTTCTTTATGATTCTAAATTTAAGGAATTCAAGAGGAAATTGCAGACTCACTAGCTGGGTCCTTATCAAATAAAGGAAGTGTTTGAAAATAGAACTGTATTATTGCAACCTATTGATGGGAGCACAGACACATTTCTAGTAAATGGTCATCGAATCAGGCTCTACAAAAGACCATCTACTAAAGAAGAGTTTCTGAATAATTTGTGTTTTGATACAGGGGATACCTCCTCTGTCACGGTGTTGAATTAAACAAAAAAAAGGAAGGTTGAAAACCAGCAATGGCTACCTTCTAAAAAATAAAAAAGGAAGGTTGAAAACCAACAATGGCTACCTTCTAAAAAAAGAGAAAAAAAAATAGAGAAAGATGGAAAACCAACAAATGGCTGTCCTTCTCGACCAAGGGAGTTGAAAACCAGTAAAATGGTGGTTCCCTTCTTCAAGATAGTTGAAATAATTAAGCTCCAGAGATGATCAGTTGCCAGGAGTTGGTCAAATGCACCTCCAGTGCTTTTCAACTAAGAGCATCGCCGGCGCTTTTCAACTAGAAGCACCTCCAGTGCTCTATCAATAATTCCGTCAGTCTCAATAATAAGGGGGACCCACCTCTCCAGGGGGAAAAGTAGACACATCATATGATGAGGTCATCATGACTCATCCTCTACTTTATCAAAAAGAATAATTAAATTAGAATAATAATCATTTGCAGGAGTATCCACAAGCTGACGCTGACATCACCTAAGGGCGTAGTTTTGAACCACTCAGCGCAATGATTGCAGGTCGCATACAAATGGGAAGTGGACGTCATCTCATGTTGCTGCTTAATTGCCACGACGCATGCAGTTTCCAAACCAATGCAGCATATCTCCCATGTACATCGCCTCATCATTAAAATTGATCTAGGTAAATCTTTCTTTAATTAATCATTATTAGTAACTGTCTTGTCCTTCTATTTTGATTACCGCCATGATGACACGTCCTTCCGCCATCATTTCCTTCTTCACATCCGAGCATGCCGCCATCTGTGCCTTAATGCCACCTTACCTCTGGAGTGCCCTGTCAGTCTGCTGCATTTATGACTGCCTTGGTCCCCTAACCCATCTACATAAGCCTAAACTAAAAAAAATATAACATCCCTCATTCAAACCTCTGGAATAGACTGAAGCATAAGGTAAATTGAACAAGTTCTTTGGAGTCTACAAAGCAATTTGAACAATACTCCAGAGCCTACTAAGATCAGAGGAAAAGATAGACTGTAGATTGGGGAGGTAAAAGAATAAGCACAGAAGGTGAAATCAATTCAGCAATGGGAGTCAAGAAGAAGTCTGAGCCAGAAAATATTGCAGGTCTTCTGAGGGATGCAGCTGTAGTAGACATTTTAAGGGCTGCTTGATGGTTAGATTTCCTAGAGAAATTTAAAGGGTTTCAGGAGAATATTGTAGATGAATTCCTCAGAAATTTAAGAGACAACCAGATGACTATGAGAGGAATCCAAATCAATTTCTCCTCAGCAATTATCAGCCACATTTCTGGACTTCCTGAACAAGGTGAGAGGTTTTACCACTTGAAAACCTTATACACTGATTTAATTAGAAATTTTTCTGTTCGTGGTGAACCTGCTATTCAATTATATTCGAATAAGAATGAAGTTAAAGGAATTTTGAGGTCCACACACCCAAACCCTTGGGCATCTATTGCTACCTGGTTAATGAAATACTTTACTTATGATGGCCAATTCTCTATAGTTTTAGGGCCAATCATGAAAATACTGATTTTTCTCAGACATGGAAATAGACACCATGAGTATAGCATAAATATCCCCAATTTCTTGTATTCTGCCATCAAGGCAACTACAGAGAAATATCAGTAGAATAAGGGACCCATGAAACATCATGGCCTCATCTTTCTGGTAGTCAAGCACCACTTCCTATCTTAGGCTAATGGGGAAGAACTATTGCAAAACTTTCTTGAGCGGAGCCCCCAGGTCAGAGAACTAGAGATTGCACAACCAGAAGGTGAGAGTTCTCCTTCTCACCAAGATGAGGAAACTGAGCCTTCAGCCTCCTCCACAACTATTTATAAAGGGAAGTCACCCTCACAAGAGGCCACTTCATCTGCAGCCCCTATTCCTAACAAAAAGAGGAACGGTAAACAAATTGCAGAACCTGCTCCTATACAAACCCTATATATGACTCGATCAGTTAGGAGAAAGATGACTCTAACTGAGGAATCTTGCCCTAAGGAATTAACAGAGGGAAGGTCAGGACAGGGAATAGAGGAAACTTGGTGGGCTCAAGAACCATCTCATGATTTAGATGAGATCCCTCTAGTCAGGAAGAGGAAACAAAGTGAAAATTCTCCAGCACCATCTGTTCATGTGGAGTCAAGTCTAGTTTCAACACCACCATGTGCTCCGAAGACAGGAAACTTACAAACTTTTACTATTTCCTCAGATTCTGAGGAAGAGAGACCTACTCTGCAAGCACCAGCCTCACCTTTGCTCTAGAGAAGCAAAAGGAAGAGACATCTCTCATAGGCTGAAAAGGATACTGCACTGCTCATTGAGGCACTCCTGGAATTGAGAACATGTGAGGATAAGGTTAGGCCTTCATCAGTGCTAGCAGAAGCAGAGGAACCCCAAGAGGATCCTCAAGACAGGTAGTCTGAAGAATAAGAAATAGGGCAGATGCATACAGTGGGTAGAATAGGGCAGATGGCCATGGAAAAGCTTGATGATCAGCCAACAGAAGCAGAAGCAGAAACACTCTCTCATCCCTCTGACCAAGACGATGTAGAAATTTCAACAGAACAGCAATTGATGGAAGAAATTGAAAATTTAAAGAGATTGCTCTGGGGAAAGAATTTGATTATTACTGACCTCAAGAAGGTCAGAGTAGAGGTGGAGATGGAGCTAAAACAAACCATTGCAAATCTCCAAACAGACCTCCAAAGCAAGGATAAATTCATCTAGGAGAAAGAGGCAGAGTTGGAGGCACAGAAAAGTGAGGTAGCCAAATTGATGGAAGAAAAAGAGAAAGAAGCAGCACAGAATGTTTTTGAGCTCACCATGGCCAGAGACAATGGCCTCACAATAATGGTAGCACTGATTGAGAAGGTACAAAGATAGGATAAACAGTTAACTTGGGCCAATAATAGACTGGATGACCAAGAAGAATATATTCAAGAATTGTCTGGCCCAAGGGCAACCAATGAGCAAGAAATCCAAATAGATGCCTATGTGGGTCCAATCCCCATTGACATTCCCAAAGCCCTGTTTCATTGGGAGAAAAGGTGTAGAGAATTTGAGGCCTCCAAACCTATGTTGCAGTTACAAAGGGCAGTCACTACCAGAATAGAAAGAAGAGCAACTTTGGAAGGAAAAATCATTAAAATGGCCTCCCTTTCCTCAGAAATCCTATCCTGTAGGCCTCCAAGTGCTAGCTATTCAATGTTCTTACAAGAAAGGGTACTACAAAGGAAACTCTCCTTAGTACTGTCTGACCTAACTGAGGATACAGAAACAGCAGAAGGATTCATGACATCTTACACAAGAAGTAATGATGAGGACAAAAACTTCCTATGTGAATTATACCTGCATGGGTTCTGTATTAATGATATAGCCTTCATTCTTAATCACTTTGTGGGAGAATGTCAGCTTAAGGCATTCATGTCCCTAATGAGAAACCACCAAATCTAGAATGAAAGGATGGAAGATCATCTTCAGAAGGATTTAAAAATAGATCTCTTCATCAGGAAAGAATGTCCCAATCCTTTTGCTCTTCGGACCCAAATCAGGTCCCTTATCTATCATCCTGCCAATGCAACCAGAATGTTGCCATTATACCTGAAAAGTTTGCAGGAATGCTCCATCGACTTTGGTCTTTTTATGGTCAATCAACAAATTCAGTACTTGTTGTAGCAAAGAGGAAATGGAATATTTTGACCCCAGAGTAGAAACTTAGAGAGGTGGTCACCCTTGCAAACTTGAGATTATTCATGAGAAAGGCAAAGTTGATATCCAAACTATTGGATACACATAACCAGGAATGGATAGGTGGACAGTTTAGGCCCCCTCTAATAATTGAACCACTCCTTGTCTAGGCAAAATAGATGGAAGATGAAAAATTGAAGGACTGGTTGAAGCAGGTTGATAAGTACAGAGGCAATGGTAATACCAACAGGACAACTTGGACCACCTATATCCAGGATTATAGTCTGAATGACAAGCTACTTTGCCAAAATAAATCCAGAATGTGAAGAGCAGGAGGACCTGCCAAACCTTAGGTATGGGGGGATGATGAGTGCCAAGTTGCACTCATGAAATACATCTTTTTGCCTCTCTCTTTCCCTTTCTGAGTTTATCTTTCCTAGTGTCTACACCCAAATAAGCTAGCAAGATCATTCTATTTTATGATTAATTGGGATAGATTACTTAAGATTAGAATTTTTGATTGAAGTGACTAATGTGTGTGGAATTGATGAAAAAATGCAGAAACTTCTCTCTTTTTGCATCAATAGGTGTAGATGCCAGGAACAACAATTTTGTACATCTCCGGAGATAGTCTTCAATGATCTCCGGAGACAATACCACAGAACCATGACACCTGAAGTTTTGAAGAAATGAGGAATGCTTCTCCGGAGCTGCAGACAGGAACAGTTATCTCCGGTGCCTCCTAAGAGCAGGGCATATTTCTAGCAGAGTTGCCGACTAGACACTCTCAACAGTGATCTTAATACCCCTCACTTCACTCAAATCATCACCTGAGTGGTGAAGGGTCAACTTTAGTTAAACTACTGAAGTTTTATCTTTTCAAAGATTTTGCATGAGTTATGGATGGAACTGATCCAATATCCTTATTTTCAGGGCCTTGATGCCCAAGTGTATTAAGACTCAAACTTAGACTTCTGAGTGGACTTCTATTCCACTCAAGTCTACCTTTATCGCATGGTTATTTTTCATAGTTAGACAGTTAAGTACAATAAAGAGATGGTTTCATCTCATAGAAAGACTGGTAGATAAGTTTAGTGATATATCATCACTCATTTTTTTATATATACTCTCAGAAATAGTAGAAGAAATAGATAATGATTGAATTATTCTGACTCTCGGAGATCTCAGTTCTATGTTAGCAATATTTTCATGAATGCAGAGTAAATGAATTGGATTGAATTTAGTTGTGATCATCTTTTGTGCTGATTTCCTACTGTAGCCTTCAGCCTCAAGGGTGTGGAGCAAGGGCCCACTCTCACCACTCAAGAAGGAGGCTAGTACTGTTGTTTTATTGTTTCAGCTTTTTATTATAAAAGTGTTTACTATTTTTAATAGATAAATGCAAGTTACTATTTTTTTCTTTGCTTTAAGTAAATTTCCTGTTTTATTCTATTTTCCAACATTCATTAAATTTATTCAGCAAGCAGATGGATTAATCTCTTTTCAAATTAGGATTAGCTATAAACTGGTAACTGTAGAATCCCTAGTTGCAGACAGCCGTGGACACAGCCCTGGTTTTTGACATCTAAAAACAAATTAAATGATGAGGTACACTGACACCTTGTCAAGGGACTCACTTTTTCAATAACCCCGAATGTATGATGTAGGAGCATCCTTGGTTCAAGAGTAATCTTGCATCACCCAAAAACATTTGCATTTCAATTTGTTTGTATTTTAGTTCTTTCATTTTCTAGTTTAGTTCAGGCAGTTCAGTTAGAAGCAGTTTCAACTTGTGGTATGGTTTTTGCAATTCAGATCTTGTGGATCTAGACTTAGCATCTACATCATATCAAGAATTTAGATCATTTGGATCAGTTATCGAAAAGATATCACTATCAGAAGTTGACTATTTTCTCAGAGCAGAGCATTCTAACAGTTCCTGATAATCATCTAAAGGAGAAGGCTTGCGGATCATTCCTTGACTTGCGGATCTCAATGACACATCATTCAATATCCTTTGGTTCATGGCTAACCTTCCCCAAGGGTCTGCACATTGTTCCATTCATTTGAGGAAGTGTTCTATACATTTAGGTCCAACCTCCCTGTGAACACGTTACAACTCTTCATTGGAGTCTGTGACCTTCCTTAGCCGACGCGGAAGAATCTATTGGTCTAGAAATTATATATATTGATGTAATAGATCCTTAGGAAAGCAGCTATTTCACATAAGAAGATCTGATAGTTTAGATTTGTGCGAAGGAGCCTCAAAAGCTTTACCTTGTGCATGTATGTAATCAAGCTTTGAGCCTAGTTGTAAGCCTGCATGTTGCCAACCAGATTGTATTTGAATTCTTTGATATACTGAATGACTGAATCTACATTTGTTTCATTTCTTTGAGTTGTTTCCATTGTGTTTACTCTTGCTGCATGGTTTAGACTATTCATTATGTGAACCCTCCTACCGTGACTACACCATATATACACATGTATCATTCATGTTCTAGCCTTCTTTGGAGTTACCAATGTAAGGGTTGTACAAGGACTCATGATCTCCCTTACTACACCCTTTATCACAAACTTAGTCACGTATCTATTCATTTTTTCATGTTACATTGGGATCATCTTGTAAGCAACTTGATTATTTAGGGATGATCCTAGGTTTAAAATAATATGATTAGATATCTCTCTTTAGTTGTAAACCATCTAGTAATTCATCAAGCATAACATTATCATATTGTCCTAGCACTTATGTTGCTACTCCTAATATTTGCACAACTTTTATCTCTTATTTCTATGCCATTAAGGAATAATAGAACCTTTTCATCTCCATCTACTTGATAAATTCTTTTGTGGACAACATTCTCTCTACCTACTATTCTTCCTTTATAAGTAATAGAACTATGTTTAAACCATCATTCCAAAAAGTATATGTGTTCTCTCCATCATAGATTATTTTTCTATCATAATAGATCATGACCTTCATATGAACACATGGTATACTTCCATTGGGATAGCATCACACCAAATTTTATCCCTATAATCCTTTCTTATCGAAAGCTTGATTAAGGACCTCTTATCAGTAATCAATTCATTTCCTTTCTTGAACCAAGAGGTATAATAAGGATGTGGATGATATTCACATTGTAGACCTAGTTTTTTTACTAGTTCTTTGGAAAACATATTTTTATAACTTCCATAATCAATAATAACTTTGCATACCTTTCCTCTTGCAATGCACCTAGTTTGGAATATATCTGTTCACAACCATGAGTTAACACAAAATTTATCCAACACATACTATTTCCTTGAAGAAATAAATGTTCTTCTCATCATGAGACTTTCACTTGCATCTACTACAACATCTGGATTCTATTCTTCTATCTTAGGCTCAAACAAATGCATTGATAGTTGGTCTCCTTGCCTCCTTTCTGTTGAACACACTGGATACTAAGAGGGGGGTGAATTAGTATCCAAACAAACTTTAAAACCTCTAGAGCAAATTAAAACTTAAAAATTATAGCATTAACATAAACAAGAAAGATCAACACAAAACACCAGATATACATGGAAAACCCCAAGAGGGGAAAAACCACGGTGAGGATTAACTCACAATATATGAAGCTCACTGCTATAAAAATTCAACTTTATTTTAGGGCTACAACCCAAGGAAGCTACTACTCCCTGCTGACTTTGCTTTAGGGCTACAATCCAAGGAAGCTACTATTCCCTAAAGACTTTGTTTTAGGGGCACCCCCAAGGAAGCTACAACTCCCTACAGACTTTGTTTTAGGGCTACAACCCAAGGATGAAACTACTCCCTTAACTAAGAATATTTACTTAGAGATGATTATAGTATGACAGTCCTTCTACTGCCTAAAAATTGACATTGAAGCTCACCCCTTTGATGATTGCAATTCTACCTCTTCACTTCTCTTTTGATGATTGGATCAATTAGGAACACTCTTCACTTCACTCATGTCTAAAAATTGTCTTCAAGATGAATCAAGACAACACTTATTGCTTTTGCTCTTTCTCCTTCAGTCACACATCATAATGCATATCATATTCATATTTTGCTCTTCACATACTCATTTTCACAATCATACATCGCCTAGATCAACTAGGTTTACAATATATACATGAAATTTCATTGATTACATTACAAGTCATCCAATACAACAAGAATATTACAATTTACAAGTCAGCCAGAGATTACACAACATGAAACATGCATAGGGCAAGCCCTGACATGAATTACACACTACTCTAGAAAGAGACACACGCCTTGTGGATCCTAACACTTGCTTAACCCAGTCCTAAGCATCCTTCACAGCATCATCCTTCAAGGAATAACATCCGCATGCTTCACAAATTTGAATTAGATCGCCCTTAAATAAGAAAACATGAAGCTTGTAGCACATCGGTCTTTACAATCTTGGCGGTACTCATGAATGATTAAACATTACTTGTTCTTCTTCCAAATGAGTTGGCAGGACTTACACAACATCTCCAAACACACCTTAAAGTCCTCATAGCAACAAATTTGTGGCACACATCATCAACATTCCTCTATTGACCTCAGCAACAATAATTCTTCAGATACTGACTTGAAAACCTTGCATGGTACTGGAAACATGAAATTTTTGCATGCACATCAAACCTAAAACACTCTGAGACATGTAGAATATCCACACAAGCTCATATAACTGATCTACATACTCTTCCACTAGCACAAGTACCCAAACATATATCCTAAGAACAATTAGACATCTGGAACCATCTATATCACTTATATCATGTTTGAAAATTGAACTTGTGGACCTCGAAAACACCTGAAACTGCAATGCAGTGTGTATTGTTTTAGATTCAAGGTAAACAACTAAGAGGGGGGGTGAATCATTTGTTTCAAAACTTTCTTTACTTATTGGTTACTTAAATCCTTCTTGTTAATTTAGCAACATAATCATAAATTAATCATGGAAACATAATGCAATCATTCAAGAGTAAAAACATATTAACACATATGACACCAAGATTTTGATGTGGAAAACCTGGTTAAGGGAAAAACCACGGGGTGACTAACATAAGATTGTATTCTCTACTAGAAGAATAAGAAGAACAAAATGGCACATGCTAGTTAGGGCTCACTACCCGAGCACACTGCTCACAAGAGGCCCACTGCCTACGGGAGACACACTGTCTACAGAATAATAAGTATTACATAATTGAACTAAAGAATAGCATCTTCACCATGCTTGAGTCAGTTCCATTTAGGCCCAATACTTCTGCTCTGCTTTTCACACTTCTCTACCACGCTTTCATCTCCACATACATGCTTTTAAAATGACTTTACAACTCCTTATTTATACAAGACATCGACTTAGGGATAATCATCCAAGTCAGTATACATTACAGAACAAATGCAAAAATACAACATAACTAATTATAAAGACTTCACACGGATCAACACAATGTCAGTCACACAGATCTGAGACTTCTATCATGCCCACATTTCACATGCATTCACAACACGCAAACACGCATGTTATGTCCACACATGACATGTAGTCATGATACGAAATATCCAAAAAAATTTCCCTATCTACTCCGAACGCCTCCCTCGCACGCACAAGCATGCTCGTTATGTATGTTTAAGTTGTCTAATTGATTGTCGATACGGAATATTCTTCTCACATGAGCATGTCAATATTGTTTACTATGTTTGGTGTCGATTTTAATTTTGCAACATTTTAGGTTTTCTCCAGTAGGTGGTTGGCATTAAATCGTTTAATTTGATTTGCATCACATACCGGCTGCCGGATCAACTCTTAACATTCATCATCTATCTCATTTATTCTTAAAAGATTTATTCAATTCTATATATAGTATTTACATATTTAATTATACTACATTCATTTGTTTGTAATCATACACCTACACTTATATATAATATAACAAATACTTGTATACCACTACAGAACTAATCCTTTTGTTTATTAATCGCTTCCATTTAATGTCTAAAAGAAAATAAGTTTCCTTTGAACCAAATCTCCATTTAAGTCTATTTGTATTGTACTAGTATCAACAAACTTATTCTCTTCCATACAATGTGTAATTTCTAGATTTTCTATATAGATAATTACACATTAAGCAATTTAATTTTTTTATATTTCTTGTTTATCTCATTGTATATATTCATAAATGTGATAGTGGGAGTAGTGTAGTTTCCATTACAAGGAAAAGATTTAATTAATCATATATAACTAATTATATCACTCTACATTTAACTTATATAAATACAACTACACAATTTTTTTAACAATCAGGTATGGGTAGTGTTTAGGTAAGGGTAGTATTTAAAATAATAAATAAATTTTCTTTTATAAAAAAACTTAGTATGGAACAACCCTAACTTTCAAAGTGGCTTAACTTGTAATGCAGGGGTTTGGGAGGGGCGACGATGCAGAGAGAAGGGTTGGCGCTGCCAAGAGGAAGGGCCAAAGGTGTGAGGAGAGGTAGAAGGTCAACAGTCATGGCAGAGGGGACGGAGAGGGTGGTGTGGGATGAAGTGTGGCACGGCAAACACAGGCAGCGCCACGGGCGACAGGGTGGAAGACTCAGTCGGGCGGAGGTGTGGCTTCCGCGGCTCAGGTGGCGGGGGTGAGTGATCGGCCGCAGTACATAGCGGTGGGGTGTGGGCTTTATCCACAACGGCGGTGGAAATCTACGAAGGTTCCAGTGAGGCGGGGGTTATAAGGTACCAGGATGAGGGTTCGGTGGGGGTTAAACACCCCCACCATAATATATGTAATAATCCCCTATATTTAGCAGCGAACTCCAAGATAATGAGTTTCATTACCATTTCAAATTTCACAATTTTAGTAGAATATATATATATATATATATATATTATTCTTACAATACTTTAAAATTTATCTATTATAATTATATTTATTTTTCACAAGAGTGGTAATGATATCATTCCCATAATTTATTTAAAATGACCTATTCATATATCTATAACGATTAGTATCACAATTTCAATGGTAAAAGAATGTAAATATACATGAATCATATTTTCACAACTAAATTACAAGTAAACAGACATCCAGAAATATATACATAAACTTATATAACGAGAGCTCAAGATAATATTCATTTCATTATTTCTTTTCTTGTAATTTGCAATATATTAATACTCTAGTGAGAAAGAATACTAACCATTTAAATCTGTATGTCTTAATTGTAATTTCTCAAGTAAATTTTCTTTTCATATCAATCACATCAAAACAAGAAGTAAACTCATGTAACTATTTCACCTATTTATTTCAAGAGCACACATAATACAAATTAGCTTATTTTCCAACACAATATGACTCAAATTTTAATTTTGTTTTCAAGCCCAAATGCATCATTCATAAAACAGTAAAAATTAACTTTCTCATTAAATAATACAAGGTTTATAGTTAATCAACCATTCTCATAGTTTACAATTTACAACTTGATCATAAAGAACAAATTTGTTAACAAGATCCTACAACTCACATACATTCTAAGGGAGTACTTTTCCTTCTCCTCCCAATTCACACAAATGGGGAAATATAAGTATCATTCACAATCACAACAAATGACATAAAGAGAGAGGATTAACTCTCCACTCCCAAGATAACAACTATTACAACAATTTCAAGAGAGAAGCTCTCTCAACATTTTTTTTTACAAAATGAAACTCTAGGGTCCAAGCTCTTATTACAATAGGTAGATAAATAGACTCCTTAACCTAGTAGAGCTTGTTCAATCCCATTCACATGTTGCAACATTAACCTGCAAGACAACAAGAGAAAACCACAACCACCATCTAGCTCTCCTCCCTACCTTTGACCCGCAAGAGGGTCACCCCCGAGCTAGGGAGACCGTCCTCATATCCAGGTTAGGATAGACTAACCACATCACAACATAGAGCAACAACCAAGCAATGATCCACACACCCACAAGGTTGACACACATAACAAAGTCTCAACTTAGGTGAGTACATGGAGGGTAGGGGAGTAGACAATCTCTACCTCTAGGTGCCATCCTTTCATAATTAATCACAAGGCCTCAAGCCAACAGTATAATTTTTCCACAAGGTCTCAAGCCTTCCAATGAATCAAGTAACCAAGGATATCCAAACAGGCTCTCAAAGCCAATAAGCCCTCAAGGCTAAAAATAGTACCAAATTTGCCCTCAAGGCATATCATGTAACCAAAACCAGGATGACACTCGAGGAGGGTCACACCTGCCCTCCCTAAACACGATGAGCATTGCCTTCCAACTAGAAGGAGCTCTCTCTACACCCCAAACAAAACCCATAAACAAACAGAAAAGCTCACGAAGACATTGCAAGACTCTTTCAACAACCAAAATACAAACATGCATATCAGCATTAGATAACACATGAGCTTAGATTAGTCCACCAACCTTCTAAAGCCAAATATGGAAGAAAACTGATGAAGAGCTCCTTTCTCCTTCCTCCTCCAAAACTCTCTTTCCTTCTCCAAAATCCCTTCCTTTTTCCTCCTAGATTCAACCAACCTTTCCCTCCTCCTCCTCTTCCTTTTCAAACTAATTTCTCTATTTTCCTAATTTCCCAAGTGGGAATAAACAACTCAACCCCCCCCCCCCCCACTTCCTCCATTAACCTAGTAGTCATAAAACCATGTAATCCCACTCAATAGGTTCCCCATGAACAACCCACTTGTAGAATAAAATACAATTGAGAAAACTTAAAATAAAAGAGAGTGGGTGACACAACACCCTCATAAAAGGGAACCCCACCAAAAGGAGGCACATGGAGACAAGCACTCCATTAATAGTGGGATCATGGAGTGCTCCATGACTTGGAAGTGGGCATGAGTGGGGATTCCACTCATCCCATGTCCCCCAAGCTTCCAATTTTCATCACTTTACCTCACCCCAAAGTTGAGGTGACCCTAAGGAAGTTAACTCAAGGTTAACCTAGTCAAAAAGGTCCCTAAACCCAAGGGATACAACCTAGGGTTGTTTTTAAACCTAGTTAAGACTCCCAGAGTCAAATAAAACACATGAAAAGGGTCAAAAAGAATGAAAGTTAAAACAAGATTCAAAACATCAACTTATAACACTTATCATAATAAAAGTAATTCAGATAAAAGCCCTTATTCCCTTAACCTCATGCAAAAATAACACATTACAACATTACCACATTTTTCTAAAACAAGAGGTTGATCTCAGTTCCTCATGGAACTAGATCGGCTCACAAGGGAAACGACTTAGGATATGGGAATGGTCTCCTGTATATGTGGTTTCATTAGTAATACCTGCACACTCAAACTCGAAGTCAATAACTCATAGAGATATCATAGCTGAAGCAATTCAAATACATGCATAACTAAACATGCTACCTTATAACATACTGAAATCATAATACAGTTTCATATCCATTCATCATTTTCTTTCAAACAACATCTAATATCATTGCACAATTATTTTCTTAATATCACATAGGTTCAATAATCCAGAATTGAGAAATCAATAGTCTCTCAACATAACATAATAACAAAAGCACTGCAAATAGTCTCATGAATAGTAGTGTAAAAAGTAGGCCTCACATCCTCTCCCCCTAAGATTGTACTTCCTCCTGGAAGTCATCGAAGAGGTGAGGGTAAAGCATCTTCAATCTCGTAGCATCTTCCCATGTTGCAGTGACCTCATCGTACATATCCCACTAAACATTTAACCTGGTCTAGCTCTCGACCTCGAAGGCCCAGCATCCAACGAGCCAAAATGCGTATTGGCTCCAAAGCCAGCTGTCCATTTGCCTCTACCTGAAGAGCACTCCAATCTAATACGTGAGATAAATCAGAAATATATCGACGTAGAACTGAAACATGAAAGACATCGTGGATACAAGACAGGCTAGGCGGCAAGGCTAAATAGTAGGCTATAGGTCCTATCCTCTCTAGGATCTCAAAAGGTCCTACAAACCGGGGTGCGAGCTTAGAGCCTTTTCCGTAACGGATTGGACTCTTATGTGGTTGCACTCTCAAGAACACTCTGTCACCTACTGAAAAGCTTCGATCTGTTCTCTTTGCATCTGTATACTTCTTCTGTCTATCCTAAGCATCCTGCAGTCTCTGTCTGATCAAAGTAACCTGCCGTTCCATATCCTGGATTAATTCGAGACCGATGGCAACTCGGTCCTCTAACCGATCCCAACTCAAAGGCGTTCTGCAAGGTCTGTCGTATAAAGCCTGGTAAGGAGGCATACCCAATGAGCTGTGATGCCCATTATTGTAGGTGAACTCAACCAGATATAGGTACTCCTCCCATTTTGACTAATGATCCATAACATACATACGCAGCATATCCTCTAACACCTGATTAACTCTTTCTGTTTGGCCATCGGTCTCAGGATGATAAGCGGAATTGAAGTTGAGCTGTGTGCCCAACACCTGATGTAGAGCTCTCCAAAATGAAGCTATGAAAATAGAGTCTCTATCAGATATAATACGGTGAGGTACTCCATGCAGTCTGATAATTTGATCTAGAAACACCCTCGCCATTGATGGTGCATTGTATGTTGTGCGTACCGGTGTGAAATGCGCCACCTTGGTCAACTTGTCAACTATCACCATGATGGCATCATGGCGTCGAGATGACATAGGTAGTCTAACAATGAAGTCCATAGAAATGGTGTCCCATTTCCACTCAGGTATCTCATGTGGGTACAAAAGTCTTGCTGGATGTTGATGCTCTGCCTTAACTCTCTGACACTCAAGGCATCGAGCAACATACTCTGCAATGTCGCGTCTCATTCCTGCCCAATGATATAACTGCCACAAATCTGCATGCATCTTCTTCACTCCAAGATGAGCTGCATAGGGTGCTCTATGAGCCTCAGACAGTATCACTGTACACAGGTCACCTGCACGGGGTACATAGATGTGCTGCTTATGTCTAAGTAATCCATCTGACTCCAGGGAATAACCCACGAATTTACCTTTTAGGACCCTCTGATTCTAGATTTCCTACTGCACTTTAAGAAACCACTCATCCTCAGGCAGATGCTATAAGATACGTTCTCTCAAATCCACTTTCAACGTAAGAGTCAGGATCTTGTGGCGCCTTCGACTCAAAGCATTAGCAACCACGTTCTCTTTCCCCTTGATGTAGTGGACATCAAAGTCGTACTCACATAAGAACTCCATCCAACGCTGTTGGCGGGCATTCAAATTCAGCTGAGTGAAGATATACTGCAAGCTATGATGGTCCGAATGGAGCTCAAAACGTCGGCCTAAGAGAAAGTGTCTCCATCGAACAAGAGCATGAATGACAGCTGCTAGCTCTAGATCATGGGTAGGGTAGTTTAGTTCATGTGTTTTAAGTTTCCGCGATTCATAAGCAATTGCTCTACCACCCTGCATAAGTACAGCTCCCAAACCTTCTAATGATGCATCCATGCAAACAACAAAATCTTCTGCCGGATCAGGAACAGCTAATATGGGAGCACTGGTAAGCCATTCCTTAAGGATTCCAAAGGCCTTCTCACATTGCTCAGTCCAGATGAAACCTTTCCCTTTTCACTAAAGGGAAGTGATAGGATGAGCTATCCTGGAGAAGCCTTCGACAAACCTACGGTAGTAACCAGCTAGTCCCATAAAGCTCCTTACTTCTGTCACATTGGTGGGTACTGGCCAATCCTGAATTGATTTGATCTTAGATGGATCCATGGAGAGACCATCGCCTGATAAAATGTGTCCCAAATACTGCACCTCTGTCCTGAAGAAGTCACACTTCGCTAGGTTGCCATAAAGCTGCTGCTCACATAAACACTGTAATACCTGACGCAAATGGCCCACATGTTCCTCCTCAGTCCGTGAATAGATCAAAATGTCATCTAAAAAAATGATCATGAACCGATCTAGGTAAGCGCAGAACACTCCATAAGACTCATGAACACTGCAGGGGCGTTCGTTAACCCGAAAGGTACTACTGTAAATTCATAATGGTCGTATCTGGTTTGGAAAGTAGTTTTGTGAATATCTGCCTCTATAATTCTCAATTGATGATACCCAGATTTAAGATCAATCTTTGAAAACACTCTGGCTCCTTGCATTTGATCAAAGAGATCATCTATCCTCAGCAAAGGATATTGGTTCCTCACCGTCACTTTGTTCAACTACCTGTAGTCCATGCATAACTATAGAGATCCATCCTTCTTCTTAATGAAGATAACCAGTGCACCCCATGGTGAAACGCTAGGTCGGATGTGTCCCTTCTCTAATAGTTCTTCTAGCTGCAGTTTAAGCTCTGTAAGCTCATGTGTAGTCATTCTATATGGTGCACGAGATATAGGTTTAGCCCCTAGTACTAAATCAATGTGGAAATCAACTTCTCTCCGTGGAGGCATACCAGGTAACTCTGGTGGAAATACATCTGCAAATTCTCTCAGGATGGGGTGTTTATCTAATGTCGTCTCAGGTTCATCTTTTGATCTATCACTGACTGTGATAGCAAACAACTGACAACCCTTCCGCATGCAATGCTTAAGTTGCTGAGCGGATATCGTGCTAGCATTTGTGGGCTTCTGTATGCCTACTATTTCGACCAGTATGCCATGATCATCTAAGCAACTAATTGTCTTCTAATGGCAATCTAGCTTGGCTCTATGAGCCGCAAGCCAATCCATACCAAGAACTACACCGTAGGTTCCTAATGGCATCACCCTAAGGTCACATGTCGTAATGAAAGGACCCAAGGAAATCTCACAATCCCTAACCACGGTATCAAATGACATCCTGGCCCCAAAGGCCAATTCGACCTCCCACCTAATGTCCAGCCTAGAAGCCACCAGCCTACAACGTTCCACTAACGATGTAGATATAAAGGAGTTGGTAACTCTGGAGTCAAAAAGGATAGAGATGGGAGATTCTGCAATCATACCTGCTGTCTCAATAACTAAAGCCTAATAATCAGCCTAGCAGTTGTCAACCGCTGCAAACATACGATGGGATTTACCCATGTCACCCACAATCTGCTCAGAACCTCCTGCATGATGCTATCCCCTAGCTGTATAACCCTGTGGGCACTCTCTAGCTATATGTCCTACTTCACCACAAGTATAACAAGGCCCTCTAACCTGTACCTGTACAGTCTGAGTCTGACTCGACTGCTGCTATCTTGTTCTGCCAGTAGATCCCTGTGAACCCCTATAAGACTACTGTGACCTCGCAGGTCCCACAGGTGGGCCCTGCTGTCTCTGATCTCTGTGCTGGCCCTACTGCTGCCAACCTCTATTATTTCCCCCATATGATTTATGTTGTGTTTTAGCTTTCTGTTGCTGCTGTGACTGCTGTTGTTGTGGAGGTTTAGGAGGTAATGGTGCTGAACTGTATCCTCCTCTATTATGTTGTTGTGTTGGCCTGCGATAATTCTGTTGATGTTGCTACTATCCCTGATCCTAGAACTGAGGGTGAGAATTATGCCCCCGTCCCTGAATCTCCTTAGCAATGTAAGCCTTCTCGACAGAATCACTCAAAGTTTGTGGATCTGCCATCCGAACAGGTCCTGCTATACCGTGGTTTGGACCTCTGATGAACTTATGTACCAGGAGTTTCTCATCATGGAGATACTCTGCATATCTCGATAACTCTGTAAACTTGCTCTCATACTGTGCCACTGAGAGTCCCCTCTACTATAGGTCATGAAATTCGTCTATACGACACTGTCTATAGTGGTCTGATAGATAACGTGCGTTGAAGCGCTCAATAAAAGTCTCCCATGAGAGTGTGTCTATGGAAAGGTGACACTTGCACTCCTTAGTGCACCACCATGTAGCTTCTACATCCCATAATAAATGTACTACCACACTGGCCTTCGTGTTGCCTGCATATGGATGCAACGCGAAGCACCTATCCAAACTGATAAGCTAGGCCTCTGCCACGGCTCCCTCTGTAGTTCCAACGAATGTAGGAGGGTTCAACCTCAATATATCCCTAATGGGATCTCCTCTGTCACTGCACCCCCTTGTAAGGCTCATCTGCATGAATCTCATAAGGCCTGGGTCCAAAATGTGCTACTTTCATTGTCTCGTCATGCCTAGCATGATGTGTAGGGCTCCTGCTACGGCCCCTGCCGACCGAATTAACCTCCTCTGTATCTGGCATCTCGACATAAGGCTCAACACGTGGCACCCCCTACAGTTCTACGCAGGGTTCCACACGTGGCTCGACATGAGACTCAACTCGTGCCTCCTCACGTGGCTCCTCTCACGGAACATCGCGGGGCTCGTCATGTGGCTCTACGTGCGGCTCACAACCGGTGGAAGCCTATCTAAAATAGCCTATAAGGCCTATAAAATCTGTGGTCCCATATCTGGTGGGGTTAGTTGTCCTTGCGGTACCTGGGGAACTGATTGTGCCTGTAAAACTGGCTGAACTTGTGGATTTGGCTGTTCTGGTGGGGCTGGTTGTTTCGGTCCCACAGCTGAAGAATTAGTGTGTACCTTGGTGGCTGGAGTGTGGCGGGACACTGGTTGCCAAACTCGTCTGGGAGGCATCCTACAAAATGGAGTAGACTCTAATCAGTTTACTCGCAGAAGAATAATGTGCCTAAACAAGCCCAGTGATAGAACAACTAGACTCTGATACCAAATGTCAAGCCCACATTTCATATCTGTTCACAACACGCAAACACCTATGTTATGTCCACACATGACATGTAGTCATGATACGACATATCCAAAAAAATTTCCCTATCTACTCCGAAAGCCTCCCTTGCACGCGCAAGTGTGCTCGTTATGTATGTTTAAGTTGTCTAATTGATTGTCAATACAGAATATTCTTCTCACATGAGCATGTCAATATTGTTTACTATGTTTGGTGTCTGTTTTAATTCTGCAACGTTTTAGGTTTTCTCCAGTAGGTGGTTGGCATTAAATCGTTTAATTTAATTTGTATCACATACCGGTTGACTGATCAACTCTTAACATTCATCATCTATCTCATTTATCCTTAAAAGATTTATTCATTTCTATATATAGTATTTACATATTTAATTATACTACATTCATTTGTTTGTAATCATACACCTACACTTATATATAATATAACAATTACTTGTATACCACTACAGAACTAATCCTTTTGTTTATTAATCGCTTCCATTTAATGTCTAAAAAAAAATAAGTTTCCTTTAAATGAAATCTCCATTTAAGTCTATTTGTATTGTACTAGTATCAACAAACTTATTCTCTTCCACACAATGTGTAATTTCTAGATTTTCTATATAGATAATTACCCATTAAGCAATTTAAATTTTTTTATATTTCTTGTTTATCTCATTGTATATATTCTTAAATGTGATAATGGGAGTAGTGTAGTTTCCATTACAAGGACAAGATTTAATTAATCATATATAACTATTTATATCACTCTACATTTAACTTATATAAATACAACTACACCATTTTTTTAACAATAAGGTATGGGTAGTGTTTAGGTAGGGGTAGTATTTAAAATAATAAATAAATTTTCTTTTATAAAAAAACTTAGTATGGAACAACCTTAACATTCAAAGTGGCTTAACTTGTAATGCAGGGGTTTGGGAGGGGCGACGACACAGAGAGAAGGGTCAGCGCTGCCAAGAGGAAGGGCCGAAGGTGTGAGGAGAGGTAGAAGTTTGACAGTCATGGCGGAGGGGACGGAGAGGGTGGTGTGGGACAAAGTGTGGCGTAGCGAACACAGGCAGTGCCACGGGCGACGGGGTGGAAGACTCAGCCAGACGGAGGTGTGGCTTTCGCGGCTCAAGTGGCGGGGTTGAGTGATCGGCCGCAGTGCATAGCGGCGAGGTGTGGGCTTTATCCACAGTGGCAGTGGAAATCCACGAAGGTTCCAGTGAGGCAGGGGTTATAAGGTGCGGGGATGAGGGTTCGGTGGGGGTTAAACACCCCCACCGTAATATATGTAATAATCCCCTATATTTTGCAGCGAACTCCAAGATAATGAGTTTCATTACCATTTCAAATCTCACAATTTTAGTAGAATATATATATACATATATATATATATATATTATTCTTACAATACTTTAAAATTTATCTATTATAATTATATTTATTTTTCACAAGAGTGGTAATGATATCATTCCCATAATTTATTTAAAATGAACTATTCATATATCTATAATGATTAGTATCACAATTTCAATGGTAAAAGAATGTAAATATACATGAATCATATTTTCACAACTAAATTACAAGTAAACAGACATCCAGAAATATATACATAAACTTATATAACGAGAGCTCAAGATAATATTCGTTTCATTATTTCTTTTCTTGTAATTTGCAATATATTAATACTCTAGTGAGAAAGAATACTAACCATTTAAATATGTATGTCTTAATTGTAATTTCTCAAGTAAATTTTCTTTTCATATCAATCACTTCAAAACAAGAAGTAAACTCATGTAACTATTTCACCTATTTATTTCAAGAGCACACATAATACAAATTAGCTTATTTTCTAACACAATATGACTCAAATTTTAATTTTGTTTTCAAGCCCAAATGCATCATTCATAAAATAGTAAAAATTAACTTTCTCATTAAATAATACAAGGTTTACAGTTAATCAACCGTTCTCATAGTTTACAATTTACAACTTGGTCATAAAGAACAAATTTGTTAACAAGATCTTGCAACTCACATACATTCTAAGGGAGTACTTTTGTTCCTCCTCCCAGTTCACACAAATGGGAAAATATAAGTATCATTCACAATCACAAAAAATGACATAAAGAGAGAGAATTAACTCTCCACTCCCAAGATAACAACTATTACAACAATTTCAAGAGAGAAGCTCTCTCAACATTTTTTTTACAAAATGAAACTCTAGGGTCCAAGCTCTTATTACAACAGGTAGATAAACAGACTCCTTAACCTGGTAGAGCTTCTTCAATCCCATTCACATGCTACAACATTAACCTGCAAGACAACAAGAGAAAACCACGACCACCATCTAGCTCTCCTCCCTACATTTGACCTGCAAGAGGGTCACCCCCGAGCTAGGGAGACCATCCTCATATCCAGGTTAGGATAGACTAACCACATCACAACATAGAGCAACAACCAAGCAATGATCCACACACCCACAAGGTTAACACACGTAACAAAGTCTCAGCTTAGGTGAGTACATGGAGGGTAGGGGAGTAGACAATCTCTACCTCTAGGTGCCATCCTTTCACAATTAATCACAAGGCCTCAAGCCAATAAAATCACAAGGCCTCAAGCCAACAGGATAATCTTTCCACAAGGCCTCAAGCCTTCCAATGAATCAAGTAACCAAGGATATCCAAACAGGCTCTTAAAGCCAATAAGCCCTCAAGGCATATCATGTAACCAGAACCAGGATGACACCCGAGGAGGGTCACACCTCCCCTCCCTAAACATGATGAGCATTGCCTTCCAACTAGAAGGAGCTCTCTCTACACCCCAAACAAAACCCATAAACAAATAGAAAAGCTCACGAAGACATTGCAAGACTCTTTCAACAACCAAAATACAAACATGCATATCAACATTAGATAACACATGAGCTTAGATTAGTCCACCAACCTTCTAAAGCCAAATATGGAAGAAAACTGATGAAGAGCTCCTTTCTCCTTCCTCCTCCAAAACTCTCTTTCCTTCTCCAAAATCCCTTCCTTTTTCCTCCTAGATTCAACCAACCTTTCCCTCCTCCTCCTCTTCCTTTTCAAACTAATTTCTCTATTTTCCTAATTTCCCAAGTGGGAATAAACAACTCAACCCCCCCCCACTTCCTCCATTAACCTAGTGGTCATAAAACCATGTAATCCCACTCAATAGGTTCCCCATGAACAACCCACTTGTAGAATAAAATACAATTGAGAAAACTTAAAATAACATAGAGTGCGTGCCACAACACCCTCATAAAAGGGAACCCCACCAAAACGAGGCACATGGAGACAAGCACTCCATTAGTAGGGGGATCATGGAGTGCTCCATGACTTGGAAGTGGGCATGAGTGGTGATTCCACTCATCCCTTGTCCCCAAAGCTTCCAATTTTCGTCACTTTACCTCACCCCAAAGTTGAGGTGACCCTAAGGAAGTTAACCCAAGGTTAACCTAGTCAAAAAGGTCCCTAAACCCAAGGGATACAACCTAGGGTTGTTTTTAAACCTAGTTAAGACTCCCAGAGTCAAATAAAACAAATGAAAAGGGTCAAAAAGAATGAAAGTTAAAACAAGATTCAAAACATCAACTTATAACACTTATCATAATAAAAGTAATTCAAATAAAAGCCCTTATTCCCTTAACCTCATGCAAAAATAACACATTACAACATTACCACATTTTTCCAAAACAAGAGGTTGATCTCAGTTCCTCATGTAACTAGATCGGCTCACAAGGGAAACAACTTAGGATATGGGAATGGTCTCCTATATATGTGGTTTCATTAGTAATACCAGCACACTCAAACTCAAAGTCAATAACTCATAGAGATATCATAACCGAAGCAATTCAAATACATGCATAACTAAACATCCTACCTTATAACATACTGAAATCATAATACAGTTTCATATCCATTCATCATTTTCTTTCAAACAACATCTAATATCATTACACAATTATTTTCTTAAAATCACATAGGTTCAATAATCTAGAATTCAGAAATCAATAGTCTCTCAACATAACATAATAACAAAAGCACTGCAAATAGTCTCATGAATAGTAGTGTAAAAAGTAGGCCTCACAACTTCAATCTTCCTTAGGAATAGGCCATTCTTCACAGAACATCTCCAAGATCATACACAGGATGTGTAACTCATCCGATCAGCTAGACTTAGGAAGAACATCATCATCTGGAAGTAATTCTTCAATTACGAGCTGAATCTTCGATGCAGACCACCAACACAAATTGGACACAATCTAAAGACCTCCACAAACTTGCCTAAATCACCAGGAACATCCACACTACTGCTTACTAAAATCATTCTCTCCTTCATCTGGAACCTCAAGAACATAGTCTGTCATCACTATCATACTAGAATAGATGCTTGCGGATCTCTAGACCACGAACCAATTGATTTGTCAATTCATATTGACTTCCTAAACACTCCACTAAATTTGTAGAATAAGATATTGCATTTCTAGATCTTACCAGACCTATCTGTGTCACTCTGTCGCCTCTAAACATCTGCCAGAACTGGTTTTACTTTGGTGGCCATAACATCTTTAGATCTTCATGCGAACCTCTGAAATCTTTCCTGGATCATCTTAAGACACATATCTACAAACCCTTTGAAGCATATCCTCTATTCTTCATCTTAGCTAGGATCTTTATCTGACTATCTTCACTGTTCTTCTATGTTCCTGATTAGGACTAATTTTCTCAATATCCTCAGCACACAGCTCATCCAATCCTTAACATCAATGCAACAGGAGTATGTTGACATCAATGACAACACCAGTTAATCCCATACTTGCAACAATCTCCCCCTTTGTCATTGATGGCAACATATGATGTGAAAAATTGTTTTAATCATCAAGACAAGAACCTCTCCTCACTGACACAACTCCCACTATCAACAACAACCATCCACATGTCTTCTATTCCTTTCCTGCTCCCCTTTGATCAACAATTACTTGTTTTTCACATGTCTTCTCTCCCTCTTTGACATCAATGGCAAAGGACACATACTTGCATCATACCAGCTGCTCCCCTTGAGTAGCAACTTCCCATCATCAATCCGCACCACACGATGTGACTGTGAGATCCACCGAACTGATGTATACCAGTGCTACTTAATTCAAAACCAGAGGGGTAATAACCCCTAATTTCTCCCTGAGATACTCAAAACAGTCCTTAGGTAGAGGTTTAGTAAGAATATCTGCAATCTGATCCTTGGAAGGCACAAACTCCAATCTGACTTCATTCTTGTTTACTTGTTCTCTCAAAAAGTGAAACTTGATGGATATATGTTTAGTCTTTGAATGTATCATTAGATTTTTTGATATGTTAATTGCACTTGGATTATCACAGAAGATTGTGATAGGTTCTTCATACTCCACTCTGATATCTCTAGCATTTGCTTCATCCACAATACTTGAGTGCAACTACCTGCTGCTGCAATATATTCTGCTTCTGCAATGGACAAAGATATTGCTTCTTGTTTCTTGCTTAGCCAAGAAACCAATCTTTTCTCTAAAAAGAACCACTGGTACTCTTCCAGTCATCCACATCTCCTGCCCAATCCGCATCTGTATATGCATGAAGTGAGAGATCATGATCTCTAGGATACCATAAACCATACTCAATTGTCCCTTTTAGATATCTGAGAATCCTCTTGATTGCCATGACATGAGTTTCTCTAGGATCAGCTTGAAATCTAGCAACAAGACCAACAACGTTCATAATGTTAGGTCTAGTTTGAGTAAGATACAATAGTCCTCCAATCATTGACTTGTACTTTTTCTAATCAGCCTTAGGAGAGTCATCATCTTTGCTCAACTTACATCCAGTTGCCATGGGAGTACTCATTGGTTTTGATTCTTCCATTCCAAACTTTTTCAAAAATTCTTTCACATATTTGGTCTATGAAATGAAGATTCCTTTCTTTGTTTGAGTGATTTGTAGACCCAAGAAGAAATTCATTTTCCCAAACATAGACATCTCAAATTCACTTTTCATTTGATTTGCAAAAGTTTTGCACATGCTATCTCTTCCTCCAAAAATGATATCATCAACAAACACTTCAACAATCAATATATTTTCATGATCAATTTTGAAGTACAAATTACTGTCAACAATACCTTTGTTGAAACCAATCTTCAAAAGATGCTTATCCAATCTTTCATACCAGGCTCTTGGGGCTTGCTTGAGTCCATATAGTGCTTTCTTCAATTTGTAGACCATATCACCATGATCAGACAATTGAAATCCATCTGGTTGCTCAATGTAAACTTCTTCCAAATCACCATTCAGGAAGGCAAACTTGACATCCATCTGATATACTTTGAAATCCTTGAAGGCAGTAAAAGCATGAAATAATCTGACTGCTTCAATTCTTGCCACTGGACCAAAAGTTTCTTCAAAATCAACTCCTTCTACTTGGGAGTAACCCTTGCAGACCAATCTGGCTTTGTTTCTGACTATTTCACCATCTTCATTCAGTTTATTCCGAAAGACCCATTTGGTTCCAATCACATTCTTATTTTTAGGTCAGGGAACAAGATCCCAAGTGTGATTTTTCTCAATTTGCATCAGCTCTTCCTCCATTACTTTAGTCCAGTTTTCATCATTGCATGCTTCATTCACTGTCTTAGGTTCAATCTTTGAAATCAAACAATATTCTTCTGAGTCTTAAGCAATCCTTCTTCTTGTTTGAATGCCTTTGCTTTTATCACCTATGATCTAGTCTTTAGAGTGATTTAGTTTTATATACCTAGGAGTTTTGGGACTTACTTGCACTTCTATTTCTTGCACGAGTTCATTCAAACATGTCTCTTCTTCCTGATTCACTGGATCAGTTTGAATCTAAATCTCAGAAGCGGCTTGGACTCCTTGGATCAAAATATAACTCTGATCATCTTCATCATATTCATAAAACCTTGAGGGTTTTTCAACACCTTCATCAACCTTCACATTTGTACTTTCTATAATCTTTCTCAATCTCTTGTTATAACATCGGTATGCTTTGCTTTGAGTAGAATAATCCAAGAATATTCCTTCATCACTTCTAGCATCAAATTTGCCTAGATCTTCATCTCTTTGAATGTAACATTTGCTACCAAATACTCTAAAATACTTCACAGTTGGAGTGATGCCAAACCAGAGTTCATAAGGAGTCTTACCAGTATTGCTTCTGATTTGAACTCAATTAAGAGTGTAGACTGTAGTACTTACAGCTTCTCTCTAGTAGATCTAAGGAACATTTGCTTCCATCATCGTGGTTCTAGATGCCTCCTAGATGGCTCGGTTCTTTCTCTCCACTACTCCATTCTGTTGTGGTGTCCTTGGAGCAGACAATTGTCTTTTTATCCCATGTTTCTCACAGAATTCTATGAACTCACCGGATGTGAATTCTCCACCTCTGTCAGACCTTAGACATTTTATGTTCAATCTGGTTTCATTTTCTACCATAGCCTTGAATATTTTGAATTTCTCAAGGGCCTCAGATTTCTCTTTCAGAAAAGTTACCCACATCATCCGGGAGTGATCATCAATTAATAACATGAAGTATCTATCACCTTGCACACTCTTGATTCTTGCCGAACCATAAAGATCAGTATGAACTAAGTCCAATAATCTGGTAGAAGATTGTTCTTTACTTTTGAATGAGACTCTGCTCTGCTTACCCAACTGACATTTTTTGCACAAACTATTAGTAGGTTTCACCAGTCTTGGAAGATCTCTTACAACCTGAGTGTTACTTATCTTGATGATATTATCAAAATTCACATGACACATTCTCCTATACCACAACCAACTCTGATCAATTTGAACAAATAAGCAACTTTTACCAGTACCAACCAAGTGGAAGATATTACCTTTAGTTTGAGTACTAGATGCAATCTATGTTCCAGAACTTTCAAAGATCTTGCATTTTCCATTTTTGAATCAGAGATCAGAGCCTTTGTCCTCCAATTGTCCAACACTGAGAAGATTGTGCTTCAGGCCTTCAACATACAGAACATTACTGGTTTTGTTATTTCCATCAAAAGAAATAGTTCCTCTACCTCTAATCCTGCTAGCAGAGTTATCACTAAATTTTACCACTCCTCCTTCATACCTTTTCAAATCTATGAACTTATTTTTGTCAGCTGTCATATGATGTGAGCATCCACTGTCAATGACCCAATCATCCTTTTCTTCAACTTGGGCAGCCAGATCTCTTTCTACAATTTTATGATTGACAGATTCAGAGGGCATTGGATCTTCTTCCTTGATGGCAATAAACACCCAGTCACTTCCAGATTTGTTTCATGTCTCTGATTCATCATCTGTTACTCCTTATTCATCATCATCTTCATGAACATAGTAACATTTCTTTTGGAACCTTGATCTATTAGGATTTGGCCTTGAAAATCTTTCCGGACACCTTGAGGCAAAGTGACCAATCTTATTGCAGTTAAAACATTTAAAAGACAATTTCCCTTCATACTTACTGGATCCTCTTGGTAGTCTTTTTGCAATAAGGGCTTCAAGTTGAGTAGCTTCTACTTCATCTTCTTCCAGGTCTTTTCTTGCCTTTTCATACCATGATAGTTTCTTTGAAGAGTTCTCTCCCGGATCAAACCTTTTTTTTACCTTTTACAGATGCACTAGCTTTGAAGGCAGATTCAGTCTTGGGGGGGAGCATCTCCAAACTTGGTTAATTCAAATGCAGCTAGTTCACCGACCAATTGAACTCTTGTGATACCTAAAAAGGATTTGAATTCTTCAATAGCAGCAACCTTATATTTGTAAGAATCAGGAAGGGATCTGAGAACTTTGCCAACAATCTCATCTTCATCCAAGATTCCACCAGCACATCTAATGCCACAAATAAGCTCATTTACTCTTGGCATAAATGTAGTGATATTTTCATCTTCTCTCATCTTTAGGTTTTGAAATTTTCCTTTCAGACTCTATAGCTTGGTACATTTAACATACTTGTCTCCTTCATGTAAAAGTTCCAATTTTTGCCAAATCTCATATGTAGTTTTTAGATCAATAACATTTGTCAGCTCTGAATCAGCTAAGGCACTTAGAAGGGCTTCTTTAGTCCATAGATTATTTTTAGCATCTCTGATTTCATCTATGGTACTCAGACCATTCTGTGGAGGAACATACTTCCTTGAAGCCATGATCCAATACTGCATTCCCGTACATTACAAGTGGCATTCCATGTGACTTTTCCAAAGAGTGAAATTGGTTCCATCAAACCTCGGGCTATCCTTCTTATAGGAAGACATCCTAGATCTCCTCAAGTGGTTAAGCTCCTTTTAGAGGAACTTAGCTCTGATACCAATTGTTAGGTTCAAGGTAAACAACTGAGAGGGGGGGTGAATCAGTTGTTTCAAAAATTTCTTTACTTATTGGTTACTTAAATCCTTCTTGTTAATTCAGTAGCATAATCATAAATTAATCATGGAAACATAATGCAATCATTCAAGAGTAAAAACATATTAACACATATGACACCAAGATTTTGACATGGAAAACCTGGTTAAGGGAAAAACCACGAGGTGACTAACCCAAGATTGTATTCTCTATTAGAAGAATAAGAAGAACAAAATGGCACATGCCAATTAGGGCTCACTACCTGAGCACACTGCTCACAAGAGGTCCACTGCCTACGGGAGACACATTGTCTACAAAATAATAAGTATTACATACTTGAACTGAAGAATAGCATCTTCACCATGCTTGAGTCAGTTCCATTTAGGCCCAATACTTCTGCTCTACTTTTCATACTTCTCTAACATGCTCTCATCTCCACATACATGCTTTTAAAATGACTTTACAACTCCTTATTTATACAAGACATCGACTTAGGGATAATCATCCAAGTCAGCGTACATTACAGAGCAAATGTAAAAATACAACATAACTAATTACAAAAAGACTTCACGCGGATCAACACACTATTGGCCACACAGATCTGAGACTTCAATCTTCCTTAGGAACATGCCATTCTTCACAGAACATCTCCAAGATCATACACAGGATGTGTAACTCATCCGGTCGGCCAGACTTAGGAAGAACATCATCATCCAGAAGTAATTCTTCAATTACGAGCTCAATCTTTGATGTGGACCACCAACATGAATTGGACACAATCCAAAGACCTCCACAAAGTTGTCTGAATCACCAGGAACATCCACACTACTTTTGCTTACTGAAATCATTCTCTCCTTCATCCGGAACCTCAAGAACACAGTCTGTCATCACTCTCATATTGGAATAGATGCTTGCGGATCTCCAGACCATGAACCAATTGAGTTGTCAATTCATATTGACTTCCTAAACACTCCACCAAATCCATAGAACAAGATATTGCATTTCCGGATCTTACCGGACCTGTCTGTGTCACTCTATCGCCTCTGAACATCTACCGGAACCAATTTTACTTAAGTGGCCATAACATCTTCAGATCTTCATGCGAACCTCTGAAATCTTTCCTGGATCATCTTAAGACACATATCTAAAAACTTTTTAAAGCGTATCCTCTAATTTTCATCTTAGCTAGGATCTTTATCTTACTATCTTCACTATTCTTCTTTATTTCTGATTAGGACTAATTTTCTCAATATCCTCAGCACACAGCTCATCCAATCCTTATCATCAATGCAACAGGAGTATGTTGACATCAATGACTAGGCCCATACTTGCAACATATTAAACATCTTTGATCATGTTCACAAAAATGCATGAGCAAACCTTCACTTATGGAGGAACACAGAGTATTCCAATCAACCTTCATCATCACATTATGCTACCATAACACAAATTGGAACACTGTCACTTATAACTTTCACTGCAGAGGAGAAAATGATCTGAAACTTTGGATTTAGCACCTTTACATCATGCTAAACTTAACTTCTAAACCACATGACCATATATTCAAATGTAGAGGAGTGCGGAGGAATGCAAAGCATTTTACCAACTGGTCTTCAAGGCAACTTCCTGGATCAAAAACTTTCACCAACTTCCGGAGACTAGAAACTTCTTATAGCAACACATACTTCCTTATGATCATTAGGAAAGAGCATATAGCATGCTACAGGTCATCAGCAATATCTTCTCATCCTCAACATAGCTTATAATTCCCATCTTAATATGTCATCATTCACCTTAATTCTTCGAATTCCCATTTTAATATTTGAACATCATGAAACCATCTCTGTTGACCACAAACATGCTCAATACAACATTACTTGATATTATTCAAGGCATGACATCCAACCATGAACATCAGCAACCAACCATAAACATCAGCAACCACTGTTAGCACAACATCAACATATTATATCATCATCATAAGCATCCAAGCATGCTGTTGACATCAAAGATAACCATGCAACCACCTCAGTGCAACGCTCATTAGTGTTGATATCAGTGACAACACATATTGCCAACACTTTCTTGTTGATGATAGTACAAACACTCAAACACTCAATTCCCTTCTTCACCACACCTATAGAAAATATTCTAAGGTTTGTCTAGGGCTTCCCATTCTCTACCATCACGATATTGTCTACCTCTCTAAAATCCTTGACTAGAATTTTCTTGTTTCTCCACCTCATAGAATGATTCTCTCTTTATGGGATTAAACCCACCTCATTCTCTTAAAGGAGACAATGTTCCTCTTTTTACCCCAAATTATCTCTAAAAAGTACATCTACTATGCCTCTCTTTCACCTTCGAAGATAGTTGATCATCATCTTCCATACTATTAATCCTCCACATGCTTGGTTCATCTTGGATAGAAAAAATTAAATCATTATATACCTTGTAGCCATTTGTTCTTCTATTTCATCATGCTCCACTTAGATGGATAGCTGGTAAAATTCATTTATGTAGTCGTGTACACTATGCTCCTTTTGCCTTAGGTTTTGGAATCTTTTGTAGATGGTTTATGGATGGTCCACAAGAAGAAAATTATCTCTAAACTTCTTCTCCATCTTACTCAAAGTCTTGATCTTCGTATTATCCTTCATTTTTCTTTCTTTTGTAACTATTATGTATTCCTACTCATTTCAACATAAATTATTCATCCTCTTGCCATATTGCTTTAACTTCTCCTTCAAAATAAATATTTATTATACAAAATGTAATTTAAATTAACAATAAGAATTCACATAAAATATTACCTCAAATTTTACTTAGAGATAGACCTACTATAATACCAAATGATGAAACCCAAAAGTGTAAAAAATATAGAACATCCATCAATTTGATTTTTACTATAAAAGAGTTAATTCTATTTCATTAAATAAATCTCAATAAATAAGATTCTTCTATTTTTTAAGAAAAATCCCCACTCCCTTACTTTTTGGATAAGCTATTCCCCCCCTAAAAACTAATAAAAGCTAAAATTCCCTAGAGTAACCAAAATTGCTAGTTTTAGCAAACTAGTAAAAGAACACTAAAATGTGATTTTATGCCTTAGATGGTTGAATTTATCTCTGAAAACTATCAAAATAGACCAAAACATGTGCAAGCAAGTTATAACAACATAGAGCTCTCTAAGATCTTCATTTTTTAAAATGGGCTCAAATAGCTTCCTAGATCAAAAGTTACGGCCTCTGCAAGTTATGCTCCTACATCAAAAGCCTTTTTTTGTACTTTTGTATCCTTTGAATTATCCCATAGTACTTTAGATCCTATGTTGTCATGTGTACTTGCATAGATCACTTTTCTATGGACCATAAACCATGTTCTAATCATGATTTTCATTCTTATCCATCGATAAGAATGAAAATCATGATTAGAACATGGTTTATGGCCCATAGTAAAGTGATATGTGAAAGCACATGACAACACATGGAATGATGTATAATAAGAATGATACATGAAGTAATCCATTATTTAGTTTTATCAATAAAATATCACCAAAGAAATGTATTAAGGTATATAATCATCATGTACAAAAGCATCATTTGAAAATAAGAATAATCTAACATGTAACTTTGTATCTTTAAATTCCACTAAATGACTATATCATAAGTTTTTTAAGAGAACATTCATGTTATAAACCACATCATCATATGAGAAAGAGTCATTAACTTCATCACAAGAAGATAAAGAAGTATCACCATAATCACCACTAAATCACCACTAAATAAATCATAAATAAACCATGAGCCACAAAACGAAGAAGAGGAATCATCATGAACTACATGACAAGTAATGAACTCATATTAAGGTGAAAAAGATACATCATGAGTGATAAAGGAAGATCAATCATCATAAAGCTTATCACTAGGATAATCATCGTAGATAGACAATCTAAAATCAACAAGTATATCACTAGGCATGGGTGAAGATACATCATCATCACATGCAAGTGAAGATACAATGTTCAATCTACATTATAAGTGTCCATAAGATCAACATGAGATGAGAAATGATCATATTTATATTCGTCATCATGTATAAAAGAATATAATACATTTAAAGCACTTGAATCTATGGATATATGGCAAAGATGACATGTAAGAGATATATCATCAAGAGGTATAACAATATCATACATATCTGAGGGAGGTGTGATATAATTAATAGCCATCATAGTAGACACATCACTTACACATGATCAATTCTTGTAGGTAGATGGTTATCACTTTCACAAGCCATGGATCATCATGGCACTCATAAGTAAATGACATATGAATATCTAAGACGAGAGGATGAGCACTAACCAACTCAATAAAAGAGGGAAAAGATAATACATGATAAAACAAAGCCTCCATAGAAAATACATTCACTTCCATAGTGTAGAAATTTATCAATATATCTAGGATGGATGGATTGCATGTTATTAAATATAGGAACATGTCAGAATATGAATGACCTAAAAGGAGTTGAAGGGGTGGATCATCCAAGGGTGGAAGGGTGGTATGAAATATTGTCTCACTATATATGTATACCTAAACCCTAAACAAAGTATAATAGACATATGTGAATAAAATGGATCAAAACTATAGGAAATTTGAAATGAATGATAATATTAGAATTATATCATATTTGAAAACCCTAAGAGGAATGAAGGTATAGCCCTAAGATCAAAACCTGTGGGATGTAAGAGTAGATGGGTTCACCAAAAATATAAAGAAATAAATGGACTCCTTTACTAAATTTAGGTTTTATGAATAAGATAATCAATTAACCTATATTAGAAATAGGATAAATCATATAAAAAAACTTTAAAAGTTATAAATAATAGAAATAAATGTAGTTAGTTGATCTTAGTGACCAATATATGGTTGTGTACTAGTTTGATCATAACTTTTGAACTGTAACTTAGAATGACAAATTTTTATTTTTGTTGGAAGTAGAGTGATGAAATTGGACAAGGTTTGGTCTCAAAATTTGGTGGATTGGTCCTATTCACTACGTGATCAATCTTGACTATTGTGGATCTAACCTTCCACATAGATTTGACATGCAATGTATGGATTTGAACTAACTAATAGTGTACACTTGCATGAGTGTAAGGATTGGCAGTATTTAAAATATCTTAGAGAATCTCTAGATCACAAGGGTCAAGTTCTATTGGGTCACCCCCTTGATTGGAGTGGCTTTACAACTATGGAAATGATTGAAGTTAACACTCGTCATGCAAATATTCTAGAGTAATTTGATTCAGAATTTGGTTTCTTTTAGTGCTCCAAGTGTTTCTAGATTGATTCTCTTTACAGTTCATGAGATTTTTGAATATGAATTACTTATGATTTAATGCACATTGTATGCCTTTAACTATCAAGATGTAGTAATTAATTATGTAAATGTGTATGAAGTCAACTCATAATGATGGTGGGATAAACAAGAACAAGAAAATTTGGAATTTTGATTTTTGGGGATCAATTCTACATGGTGTGGTACCAATCCCTCACATCGTGTGATTGACCCAAGACATGAAAGTGTGAATACAGAGGCGATAAACAAATGTATGAGAATATATGTAAGGATGTGTATTATTAATAAATAGTAAGTACAAAGTAATAAGTGCATATATAAATAGGATAAGATGAGATGTATGAAAATATGTAAAATAGAGGTAATAAAGTTTGGGGGAATGAACCCAACTTTACGAGCAACATTTATAATATTTAATTGTATTAAACCATGCTATTAAAATAAACTGAAAACTAAATAGAAATTCGCATGGATATAACTATATCATATATATTATATGCTGATATTATCTGTCATACCTATGTAGTATAGATGTAGATCCATTGGAACTAGTGTGAACCTTGGTAGAGGGACAACCAAATTATGTTGGAAAGGGAGGAGATGGTTGGCAAATTTCAAAGGCTTCAACTCAGAAACCACTCGAAGGACAAGGGGTGATATTGAAAAACTTGATGGATGATAGTTTTAAAAGAGGAGGAGAAATAAATAACATAAAGCTTCATATTGACCCATTTAACAAGTCAATCTATCAATCGAAATACGATGCATAAAAGAGATCAGATGCCAAAAAATGTATTGAAATTCAAAATTGAATTTGATTATTCAGCAATGAAACTGACTTCATAACTTGATTTGAAAAACCAAAACCAGTAGTTTCTTTTGAGTCTTTTAACCATCTACTGCAATGGATGCATGCAATGCAAACAAATAAAATATGGGACTTTGATATGGAGTTTGAGGAGCCCATCGTAGAAGCAAGCTGCTGAAAGCCACCAAAATAAATATGGCAACCAGCCTATTAAATGCTTATTTTTCGAGTAGACTCGTCTCTCTTTCCCTGCACATAAAGATTGATAACCTCAAAACTATACAAATAACTGCTAAGCGAACACAATATTCTTGCAAGACAGATTGAAACCCTAATAGACAACATGGAATAGAATGCACTAGACAATAAACAAGGTTACTCCAAATCTTAGTTTTGGACCATCTCACAATATTTATAATAATAAATTTTTTTTTTTTCTATAGGTAGATTATATAATTATTAACATCTCTGCTTGTAAATTGATTACAATATGTTAAATAGACATATATAATCTCTAAAAATTTGACCAGTTTTCATTTCATTTATACTTTGAAAATCTTAGTTTTGAATTATTGTAAAACCAGCATTTATGATTATTTCACACATCATGTATACTTTCACATAAGTTTAAAAAAATAAATTAAAAAATAACAGACAAATAAGCAACTGATAATTTTTGTAAGCATTTCTTATATTAAGAATCTATAGAAAGTAGAAGATGGAAGGCAGGCTGTCTGATTAAGTGCATACTACTTTTAACCGCTATGAAAAGGTTATTTTTAAATATCCTCCATTTCAACAGTCAAAGGTCAATTTTGAACAATAAAAATAGGACAAATATTTAACACTTTTTATTGTAATTGTAAATGAGGTATAAAATTGCTATTGATTGTTTGACCATTAAAATGGATGATATTTAAGTAAAATGCTATGAAAATGGTCCATAGTTGATCAGACAACAGGCCTGCCAGTTTATATTTTCTAAAAGTATCCCTACACTGCAAACATTGCTACTTAAGATGAAAAAAATATATATATTAAAAACAGACATGTATATATCGTCTAAGCTTAAGATAGATTCAATATACACTAAAATCCTTTAGAATGATTTTTAAGATATGCCACAGGTTGCCTGCTCTAGAAAAAAACAACAGATATTTAAAGAAGCGTTACCTCGCATTCAAGCTTGGTTGTTGCCATCCTGACCCAGCTCAAAATGCATGTAAGGAATAAGAGCCCACTGATAGAAAAGCAATGAAAGGTTATAATAAATAAGTATCCAATCTTATTTGAACCAAGACAATCAGGGTTATATATGTGTGTTGAGCTCACATTTTTGGAAGCTGTGCTGAAAGCTTGCTTATGACTTATATGAGGATTGGCAGCTTTAATCCTCTGAATCTCCTCTCTGCAAAATGCTTACAAGAACAGTTTCTAATTCAGATTAGAAAATTGTGTGTCAGTACTAAGCTAAAAACAACACTGTGATGTCATTTGATTTTATTAAAAGTCATTGAAAAGTTTTTTACTTGATAAAGCGGTTATAGACAGATGGCTCCCGATGTTTTTTCTCTGGAACTGCATAATAAACAAAAAAAACCAAACATAATTCTTCTAAGTTATTTTGTATAGGAAAAGCCTATAAACTGTGTTATACTAAAATATGTTTTGTGAAAAGAAGGGCTTGAAGTATATTTGAACTACTACTTTACCTACCTTTGTAGTTACTCGTAGTTGATTCTCCTTTCCCATCACTGTCTGAAGAGATCATCTCGTAATTGACATTTTCAGAGGTGTAGTTGAAGTTCTGATTTGTTGATAAAGTCATTCATAATGAAACATTTTTTTGAGAGAATTGGATAAAACAAATGCGATATTGAAAGTAGAAGTCATAATTGTTGAAAAAAGATGTAGAATTTTAAAATATTTTCATCTTTTTTTACCTTGTTTAGGAGTTTGGTATTGGAAGTGGAAGTGGAAGTCTGGTCCAAAGTGAGAGGAAAGGCTTTCATGTTAACCCATAAGAGGCAAGTGCAGTGCCCACATTTTATTGTCATCATATTGAATAGCCTCTTGAAGGGAAGGCTCACCTGATTACAATTTATTTCTAATTAATCCAGTAGTACTACAAAATCTGTTTTTCCCTGTTATAAAGAAGTGGATAACCTCTGCCATTAATGGCACAGAGTGATCTCTATAGGTTATATACATGCAATAAGAAACTTTACTGCAATTACATCAGATCTATCTACATATTTAAACTGTCAATAATCTAACATATCTAGCCAACAGAATAGCAAGACTTGCAATACAGTATACTGATCTATATAGGAGATTTTACATATTGTTCAAAGTTTTCAGCGTACTGGGTCGCCAAATATATTATGATCTACAGTAACTTATTCATACTAATAAACCTTACAGAATCTCCCCATAAACTTGTAAACAGTTTGTAAATACAAATACCCAATTCTATTAGCCACATATCTAAAGATTTATATCTACCAGTGTATTGTTTCTCCTAAGGCGTATGATATACACAGCAGTCATAGATCTGAATACAATAACAAATAACATATTGCAAAATTTAAGGGTTATTTCATTTGATTTAACAGTATTGTACCCCCAGAATAGCAGTGCAACTATTGCAACGAACGTAACATAAGTTGTCCGATTCAGACATGATCCTTGAGCAGCTACTTCTTTCCACTTTGTTTTTCGATGCCCTTCTAGTAAATAATAGGAGAACTAGAGGTCTATTATTTGCAGAAAAGCCTCTAGGGAGATGGGAAAGAAGCCTTATTGTTGAAGATTAGGCAAATGGGCATCATTGTTAAAGGGAAAGGCATCTATTGTGTGATAAAAGCACTACAAGATATTATCTGGTATTGGTTCTTTGAAAGAGACTGCATACCATCGGACGGGTTTGGCATTGAGCTGTTGCTGTCACTACAAAAGACCCCTGCAAATATTTATGGAGTTTTTGTAGCATTCAGGTAGAAACTGCAAGCAAAGTCTCTTTCACACTAAAGCTATACCAAATGTGCTGTCCCTTTCTCGACCCAACGTGGATCATTACACGTTACATAGATTGTGACATCACATTGATGTTTGAAGGAACATGTTGCCTCATGTTGCAGAAATCTACGATTGCGTGGGCTCTAGGATCAAATAAGAGAAATAATAATAGAGAATTACATTACAAATGAATGTGTTTAGAATGATACAAATGAAACACACTGAAAATATTATTTTATGGGACTTTTATATAGATTATATTATTGAATGATCTTTATAAAGGTTTTCACACTTTTATCTTTTAGGACTACTTTTCTTATAAGAATCAATTATTAATTACCTAATATAAACAATAAATTATTAAACTAACACAATATTATTAACTACAAACTAAACAAATAATAAATTATTAAACTAACATCACATTATTAGCTACAAACTAACACTTTGGATCGTAAACCTAACAAACCCCCCTTGACTCAAAGGGAACCAAAAGATGATTTGGAGTATCCATCAATCTGACTCATCGTGTCACTCTGTAAACTCAATCTCCTATCTCTTGGTATTGTTCAAGTTAAAACTTGTACACATTCTCCTAATGCCTAATCTTTTGCTTCACATTCTTATGTGAGCAACACCTACTAGTCTTGTACATCTAGTGCCTCATGTCACTACCTCCCATAGTCTAAAGATCCATTGCCTCTTCCTAACATTATCTCACTGAAATTATGTCATGTCCATATTTACACATAGACATGAAAATTGTCACAATAATTTTTTTAAAATAAAACAACTCTATGAAGCTTCTACCACACTACATGTGATAGTGTAATGTTACAAAGAGCATGCCACATAAAGTAAAGGAAGGAAAATGAAGCAAGCGGGTGTTGTAGAAACCATTATGCACAACCTCTAATGATGAGGATAACCTATATAAGGTATGGTGTCACTACATGTGATGCCTCAAGGGAGAACCTCCACAAGGTAAAAACCCTTCTAAGTTCCTAAGTTAAAGTGGAATGGTCACACCTCCAAGGCCCAACCTAGTCACCTACAATAAAATTTATAAATCCTAACATACTAAACTAATACTAGAAATATGAAATTTAAACTTTTAAATAATTAACCATATAAAAGTGTCATTTAATAAAATTAAATATGATTAAGGAAACATTTTTATTCATTAGGAATTTATGAATATAAATACAACAATGGAACACATAATTAAATTTAACCAGGTAAAAAAGTTTTCAATATTCAAAATTAAATGCAATATTTAATTAATAAAATTAATTGCAACAATTCTTTTCAAAACACTATTTAAATAATTTCCTTAAATTTAATCCCATCTGAAATTTAATTTATGAAATTTATTTTTGATCTATTAAATTTAACTAATAGAATTAATTTAACTTTTTTGATAAAGGATGAAAAATAAAATAATTTAAATATAATGGCTATTAAATTAAAACAACAAAAGGAATTTCCAATACATTATCCATAAATTAAATCATTGCACTAAAATTAAATTAAAATTAAACATTATAACTAGTTCTACTAGATTAATTTACTTAACCCAAATTAATTAACTCCAATCATCATCAAGGGTCACTAAATCATTACGGCAACTCAAAAACCCTAAGCCCGAAGCTTAAAAGGACTCAATTCCCTCTCATTTCTCATTTATTTCAAATTTGTAGATTCAAAGAAGAGCAAACGAGGTGTGAAGGAGAAGCCAAATCTCCAGAGAAAACAAAAATGGAAATAGAAAATGAAGTTAGAAAAGAGAACAAAAGGAAACTATTTTTACCTTGTGGAGAATTGACTTCTCCTTCACACCTCCTCTCCTCTTTCTTCAATTTTTAAATTTGAAATGAATGAGAAATGAGTGGAGTGTGAGTCCTTTTAAGCTTGAGTCTTAGGGCTTTATAAGGGTAACTAAGTCATTAAGACAACTCTAAAACCACAAGACTCAGAAATTAAAAGGACTCACTTCCCTCGCATTCCTCATTCATTTCAAATTTGCAAATTCAAGGAAGAGGAGACGAGGTGTGAAGGAGAAGTCAAATCTCCACAAGGTAAAAAATAGTTTCTTTTTGTTCTCTTTTCTAACTTCATTTTAGACTAATATTTTTGGTTTCTCTATTTTTCATTTCTAACACATAATATTTCAAATTTTTTTTTTTTAAATCTATATAATCTATTTTATTCTTTCAATGATAAATACAAAATATATAATTTATTCTTTTTTTTAATCTTTATTTATGATAAGCAAAATTTAAGTAGAGTAAACAATTGTAGGTTTCTTTTTAAAAACATTTATTTCTAGTTTTAAATAAATAAGGGAAACCCCATAGTGGGATCAGCACCCTATGTGGTGTCAAGATCCCACAACGGTCTGTGGCACCCCATAGGGGCCAAGCCCCCTTGGGGAGGTAGAGCCTGCATGCCATAGCACTGGTGCAATGGTGAGGCATAAACCTTACCATCACAGTAGGGCTATAGTGGTGGGTTTCTACCCAAGCCCTAAAAGGGTTTACAACACTAGTTGTAAAGACACATTTCAAATAAGAGAAATACAACTTCCCTTTTTAAAAAAAATGTTTAGTTTGTGATTTAATTTAAAATAGAGGTAACAATAAAATTTAAATATAACTATAACTATAAATATTTGAAAGCACACTAAAGCTATACCAAATGTGTTGTCCCTTTCTCAACCCAACATGGGCCATTACATGTTACATAGATTGTGACATCACATTAATATTTGAAAGAACATGTTGCCTCATGTTGCAAAAATCTACGATTGTGTGGGCTCTATGATCACATAAGAGAAATGACAATAGACAATTACATTGAAAATGATACAAATGAAAACACAAAAACTATTATTTTATGGGACTTTTATAGAGATTGCATTATTCAATGACCTTTATAAAGGCCTTAACACTTTTATCTTTTCCAACCACTTTTCCTATTGGAACCAACTAGTAACTACCTAACACAAAAATAAATTATTAAACTAAGACAATATTATTAACTACAAACTAAACAAATAATAAATTATTAAACTAACACAACATTATTAGCCACAAAATAACACTTTGGATCATACCTAACATACCCCCTTGACCCAAAGGGGACCAAAAGATTATTTGTGTTGATTTTAGGATAAACAATTGAGAGAGGGGGGCGATGAATCAGTTGTCTCCAAAAACTTTCCTTTCTGTAAACACTTAAATCCTTCTTATATTTCTACAGCGTAATAATGATTTAATCACAGGAAACACAATGCAATATCTCAAGAGCAAAAACACATTAACACATATGACACCAAGATTTTAACATGGAAAACCCGGTTAAGGAAAAACCACAGGGTGACTAACCCAAGATTGTATTCTCTATTAAAAGAATAAGAAGAACCAAATGGCACTTACCAATTAGGGCTCACTGCCCGAGCACACTACTCACAAGAGGCTCACTACCTATAGGAGACACACTATCTATAGAATAATAATATAAATATTGCATACTTGAACTAGAAATTAGCATCTTCATGATGCTTGAGACAGTTCCATTTAAGCTCAACACTTCTACTCTATTTTTCACTCTTCTCCTCTCTACCACTCTCTCATCTTGACAAGGATACTTTGAAATGACTTCGCAATTCTTATTTATACATGACATCAACTTTGGAATGATCATCAAAGTCGGCACAACATATTCTATTATAGAGCAATTACAAAAATACAACTTGATTTGTTACAAGAACTTCATGCGTATCACCACACTGTCAGCCACACATATATGGGACTTCAATCTTCTTTGAGGAACATGCCATGCTTCGCAAAACATCTTCAAGATCATCCGCAGGATGTGTAAAACATCTGGTCAGCCATGATTAGGAAGAACACCATCACCCAAGAGTAAATCTTCAATTATGAGCTCAATCTTTAATGCGGACTGCCAACACGAACTGGACACAATCTAGAGACCCCCACAAGCTTGCCTGAATCACCAAGAACATCTACACCACTTCTTTTTACTAAAATCATTCACATCTTCATCTGGAACCTCAAGAACACAGTCTCTCATCACTGTCACATTAGAATAAATACTTGTAGACCTCTAGACCATGAACCAATTGAGTTGTCAATTCACATTGGCTTTCTAAACATTCCACCAAATCTGTAGAATAAGATATTGCATTTCTGGATCTCACCGAACCTATTTGAGTCACTCTGTCACCTCTAAACATCTACTAGAACTAGTTTTACTCATATGGCCATAACTTCTCCAAATCTTCATGTAGACCTCTCAAATCTTGAATGGATCATATTTAGACACATATCTACAAACCCTTTGATGCGCATTCTCTGATCTTCATCTGGCTGGGATCTCCACTTCATACAGCTTCACTGTCTTCACTATTCTTCTCTGTTTCTGATAGGACTAATTTTCTCAATATCCTCAGCACACAGCTCATCTAATCCTTGACATCAATGCAACAGGAGTATGTTGACATCAATGACAACACTGGTTAGGCCCATACTTGCAACAATCTCCTCCTTTGTCATTGATGGCAACATATGATGTGAAAAATTATTTTAACCATTAAGACAAGAACTTCTCCTCACTAACTGACATAGCTCCCCCTATCAACAACAATCATTCATATGTCTTCTCTTTCTTTACTACTCCCCCTTTGATCAGCAACCACTTTTGTTTTTCACATGTCTTCTCTCCCCCTTTGACATCAATGGAAAAGGGCACATACTTGCATCAATTAGAATCATACAGACTGCTCCCCATGAGTAGCAGCTTCCTATCATCAATCTAGACCACAAGATATGACTGTGAGATCCACCGGATTGATGCACATCAGTGCACCTTAATTCAGAACCAAAGGGGTAATAACCCCTAACTTCTCCGTGAGATACTCAAAAGAGTCCTTAGGTAGAGATTTAGTAAAAATGTTTGCGATCTGATCCTTTGAGGGCACAAATTCCAATCTGACTTTATTCTTGTTCACCTTCTCTCTCAAAAAGTGAAACTTGATGGATATATGTTTTTTATTTGAATACAACACTGGAATTTTTTATATATTTATTACACACTTGAGTTATCACAGAAGATTGTGATAGGTTCCTCATACTCCACTCTGATGTCTCTTATCATTTTCTTCATCCACAATACTTGAGTGTAACTACCTATTGCTGCAATATATTCTACTTTTGCAGTGGACAGAGACATTGCCTCTTATTTCATGCTCAACCAATAAACCAATCTTTTCCCCAAAAAGAATGCACCACCACTGGTACTCTTCCGGTCATCCACATCTCCTTCTCAATCAGCATATGTAGATGCATGAAGAGAGAAATCATGATCCCTAGGATACCATAAACCATACTCAATTGTTCTTTTTAGATATCTAAGAATTCTCTTGATTGCCATGACATGAGATTCTCTAGGATCAGCTTGAAATTTGGCAACAAGACCAACAACATTCATAATGGCAGGTCTAGTTTGAGTAAGATACAGTAGTCCTGCAATCATTGACCTATACTTTTTCTAATCAGCCTTAGGGGATTCTTCATCTTTTCTCAGTTTACATCCTATTACCATGGGAGTATTCATTGGCTTTGAATCTTCCATCCCAAATTTCTTCAACAATTCTTTCACATATTTGGTCTATGATATGAAGATTCCTTTCTTTGTTTGAGTGATTTGTAGACCCAAGAAGAAATTCATTTCCCCAAACATAGACATCTCAAATTCACTTTTCATTTGATTTGCAAAAGTCTTGCACATACTATTTCTTCCTCCAAAAATGATGTCATCAACAAATACTTCAACAATCAAGATATTTTCATGATCAATCTTGAAGTACAAGTTACTGTTAGCAGTACCTTTGTTGAAACTGATCTTTAAAAGATTTTTATCCAATCTTTCATACCAGGACCTTGGGGCTTGTTTGAGTCCATACAATGCTTTCTTCAACTTGCAGACCATATCACCATGATCAAACAATTGAAATCCATCCGGTTGCTCAATGTATACTTCTTCTTCCAAGTCACCATTCAAGAAGGCAGACTTCACATCCATCTAATATACTTTGAAATCCTTGAAGGTAGCAAAAGTAAGAAATAATCTGACTGCTTCAATTCTTGCCACCAGAGCAAAAGTTTATTTAAAATCAACTCCTTCTACTTGAGAATAACCCTTACAGACCAATCTAGCATTGTTTCTGACTACTTCACCATCTTCATTCAATTTATTCTGGAAGACCCACTTGGTCTTAATTAGATTTTTGTTTCTAGGTTTGGGAACAAGATCCCAAGTGTGATTTTTCTCAATCTGCATCAACTCTTCCTCCATTGCTTTGGCCTAACTTTCATCATTGCATGCTTCACTTACTATTTTTGGTTCAATCTTTGAAATCAGATAATACTTCTCTAAATCTTGAGCAATCTTTCTTCTTGTTTGAACACCTTTGCTTCTATCACCTATGATCTGGTCTTAAGAATTATTCAGTCTTACATACCTGGGAGTTTTGGGAATTTCTTGCACTTCTATTTCTTGGACAGGTTCATTCAAACTTATCTCTTCTTCCTATATTTCAGGATTCTTCGGATCAGTCTAAATATGAACTACAGAAGGGGCTAGATCTTTTTGGATCAGAACATCATTCTAATCATCTACTTCATACTCATAAAACCTTGAGGGATTTTCAATGCCTTCATCAACCTTCACATTTGTACTTTCTACAATCTTTATTAATCTCTTGTTATAACACCGGTATGCTTTTCTTTGAGTAGAGTAACCAAAGAATATTCCTTCATCACTTCTAGCATCAAATTTTCCAAGGTCTTCATCTCTTTTAATGTAACATTTACTACCAAATACTCTGAAATACTTCACAATAGGAGTGTTGCCAAACCAGAGTTCATAAGAGATCTTACTAGTATTGCTTCTGATTTGTACTCGATTAAGAGTATAGACAGCAGTGCTTACAGCTTCTCTCTAGTAGATCTGAGGGACATTTGCTTCCATCATCATGGTTCTTGATGCTTCCTAGATGGTCCAGTTCTTTCTCTCCACTACTCCATTCTGCTGTGGAGTCCTTGGAGCAGATAATTGTCTTTCTATCCCATGTTTCTCATAGAATTCTATGAACTCTCCGGGTGTGAATTCTCTATCTCTATCAGACCTAAGACATTTTATGTTTAACCCGGTTTCATTCTCTACCATAGCCTTGAATATTTTGAATTTCTCAAGAGCCTCAGATTTCTCTTTCAGGAAAGCCACCCACATCATCTGGGAATGGTCATTAATTAGTAACATGAAATATCTATCACCTTGCAAACTCCTGATTCTTGCTGGTCCACATAGATCAGTATGTACTAAGTCCAACAATCTGGTAGAAGATTGTTCCTTACTCTTAAATGTGACTCTGCTCTACTTACCCAATTGACATTCTTTACACAAACTATTAGTAGGTTTCACCAGTCTTAGAAGATCTCTTATAGCCTGAGTGTTGCTTATCTTGATGATATTATCAAAATTTACATGACACATTCTCCTATGCCACAACCAACTCTGATCAATTTGAATAAATAAACAACTTTTACCAGTACCAACCAAGTGGAAGATGTTACCTTTTGTTTGAGTACCAGATGCAATCTCTATTCTAAAACTTTCAAAGATCTTACATTTTCCATTTTTGAATCAGAAATCATTGCCTTTGCCCACCAACTACCCAACACTGAGAAGATTGTGCTTCAGACCTTCAACATATAGTACATCACTGGTTTTGTTCTTTCCATCAAAAGAAATAATTCCTCTGCCTCTGATTCTACCAGCAAAATTATCACCAAATCTTACAACTCCTCCTTCATATCTTTCCAAATCTATGAACTTATTTTTGTCACCAGTCATATGGTGGGAGCATCCACTATCAATGACCCATTCATCATTTTCTTCAACTTGAGTAACCAGAGCTCTTTCTACCTATTTATGATTGATAGATTCAGTGGGAATTGAATCTTCTTCCTTGATGGCAATAAACACCCAGTCACTTCCGGATTTGTTTCCTATCTCTGATTCATCATCTGTTACTCCTTCATCATCATCATCTTCATGAACATAGTAACATTTCTTTTGGAATCTTTATCTATTTGGATTTGTCCTTAAAAATCTTTCTAGACACCTTGAGGCAAAATGACCAATCTTGTTGCAGTTGAAACATTTGAAGGGCGATTTTCCTTCATACTTACCAAATCCTCTTGGCAATCTTTTTGCAATAAGGGCTTCAAGTTGAACAGCTTCTACCTCATCTTCTTCTAGATCTTTTCTTTCTTTTTCATACCATGATAGTTTCTTTGAGGAGTTCTCTCCTAGATCATACCTTTGTTTTCCTTTTATAGAGGTACTAGCTTTGAATGCAGATTCAATCTTGGGTGGGTGCATCTCCAAACTCAGCCAATTCAAATGTAGCTAATTTTCTAACCAATTGATCTCTTGTGATATTTGATAAAGATCTGAATTATTCAATAGTAGCAACCTTATGTTTATAAGTAGGAGGTAGGGATCTGAGAACTTTTGTAACAATCTCATCTTCATCCAAGGTTCCACCAGCACACCTAATGCCACAAACAAGCTCATTTACTTTTGGCATAAATGTAGTGATAATCTCATCTTCATTGATCTTCAGGTTTTCAAATTTTCCATTCAAACTCTGTAGCTTGGCACATTTAACATATTTGTCTCCTTCATGCAAAAATTCTAGCATTGACCAAATCTCATATGCAATTTTTAAATTCATAACATTTGTCAGCTCTAAATCAGATAAGGCACTTAGTAAGGCTTCTTTAGCTCAAAGATTATCTTCAGCATCTCTAATTTCATCTACAATTGTCAGACCATTCTTTGGAGGAACATACTTCTTTGTAGTCATGGTCCAATATTGCATTCTCATACATTGCAAGTGACATTCCATGCGGCTTTTCCAAAGAGTGTAATGTGTTCCATCAAACCTCATAACTATCCTTCTTGTATGAAGACATCTTGGATCTCCTCAAGCAGTTGAGCTCTTTTAGAGGAACCTGGCTCTGATACCAATTGTTAGTTTTAGGATAGACAACTGAGAGCGGGGGGGTGAATCAGTTGTCCCCAAAAACTTTCCTTTATGTAAACACTTAAATCCTTCTTATATTTCTACAGCATAATAATGATTTAATCATGGAAGCATAATGCAATATCTCAAGAGCAAAAACACATTAACACATATGACACCAAGATTTTAATATGGAAAACCTGATTAAGGGAAAAACCATGGGGTGACTAACCCAAGATTGTATTCTCTGTTAAAAGAATAAGAAGAACCAAATGGCACTTGCTAATTAGGGCTCACACACTATCTACAGAATAATAATATAAATATTACATACTTGAACAGGAAATTAGCATCTTCACCATGCTTGAGATAGTTCCATTTAAGCTCAACACTTCTGCTCTGCTTTTCGCTCTTCTCCTCTCTACCACTCTCTCATCTTGACAATGATACTTTGAAATGACTTCACAATTCTTATTTATACGTGACATCAATTTTGGAATGATCATCAAATTTGACACAACATATTCTATTACAGAGTAATTACAAAAATACAACTTGATTTGTTACAAGAACTTCATGCATATCACCACACTGTCGGCCACACATATTTGGGACTTCAAGCTTCTTTAAGGAACATGCCATGTTTCACAAAACATCTTCAAGATCATTCGCAGGATGTGTAAAACATCCGGTCGGCCATGATTAGGAAGAACATCATCACCCAAGAGTAAATCTTCAATTACGAGCTCAATCTTTAATGCGGACCACCAACACAAACTGGACACAATCTAGAGACCCCCACAAACTTTCCTGAATCACCAAGAACATCCACACCACTTCTTCTTACTGAAATCATTTGCATCTTCATCTAGAACCTCAAGAACACAGTCTGTCATCACTGTCACATTAGAATAAATGCTTACGAACCTCCAGACCATGAACCAATTGAGTTGTCAATTCAAATTGGCTTCCTAAACATTGCACCAAATTCGTAGAACAAGATATTGCATTTCTGGATCTCACTACACCTATTTGTGTCACTTTGTCACCTCTGAACAGTTGCCAGAACTAGTTTTACTGATATGGCCATAACTTCTCCAAATCTTCATGTGAACCTCTCAAATCTTGAATGGATCATCTTTAGGCACATATCTACAAACCCTTTGATGAACATTCTCTGATCTTCATCTAGCTGGGATCTCCACTTCATAGAGCTTCACTATCTTCACTGTTCTTCTTTGTTTCTAATAGGACTAATTTTCTCAATATCCTAAGCACACATCTCATCCAATCATTGACATCAATGACAACACTGGTTAGAACCATACTTACAACAATTTGGAGAATCCATCAATCTCACTCATCCTATCACTCTATAAACTGTAACATCCTGCCCCGCAAGCCCAAAGGGTAAGGGCTAAAAAAAGGCAAGAATATTTTATTTTGAATAACAAGTGATAACATACACGTTATACAGTTGCCAACTTGGTAGATTGAAAACATTCATGGCCAAGTATGGCCAAATGTACAACCCAAAGGAGAGGACTAAATCACCTTCCTTGCAAACAACAATAAAACTACATTCATTTTAAACACCAAATTCAAATATTCCTAATACCCATTTCCACAAATAAACATAAAGCCATAATGATCATCATAGTACAAGCGGGTCCAATACCAACACTAGAAAACTATAAGAAAAATAGATAGCATCTCATTTCTTCTCATTAATATAGTTTACATCAATCTCTCTCAAGGGAGTACAATTACATAAAAGAATATACATAAGTACAATGGCATAGCCAGGGATAATATTCAATAATAGATAAAAATAAGTAAAAGGGAGAACATCTCCAACTGGTTCTCCAATAACCTGTACACTGGCCCCCAATAGTAGTGGCAATGCCTCCCAACCATGTGGACTCAAAAGAGACCACCCTACCATGCTCAGAGATAGTCACAAGGCCCCAATAGAAGTAATAATGGCAAAGAATATAATGGCCAACACTCACATCAGTCACGGAGCAGACATGACACACAAAGCACAATGCAAAACACAGTAAACAACCCCACAAGCACAGTTACCTGAGGGGGTCCTCTAACCACTCCTAAGCCTATGAAATGATGCATTTGATGGACAATTCTTAACCTTTTTGCATACGACATCATGAATCTTAACAAACAATGCATTGATCACTAAATAAGCACAAATATATATCTTCAAATTAGAAAGAAGAGATAGGACTCAGTAAGAAATATTTGGATTGAAAGGCTATCCATTATGCAAATAAAGTGACAGCAAATACTAAGACTTACTGCAAAGAGCCATGCAAAAATAGTTATGTTTTGAAGCAAAGGATCTCTTGGAATCCTATCAATGAGAGGATACATGGAAAACCTCTTCAAAGATTTGTGTGAAAATTAGACAAATGCAATATTGAAACAATCCTCAAACTCACATACAATAGATGCCCATTGTTTAATAGAACTTAAAAGTTCAACAAGGTCATACAAGAATAAATCCATCTATTACTTTTCAGCAAATTTAGGCTACTTTCTTTACAAAAGAAAAAGGTGCTTTTAACTACAAAGATCTTTGCTCTTATATTTTAAACAATTACAACACTTATGCAATTAAGCAAGGAGCCTAGAAAGCAACTACATGTCAAGAAAGATGTACACACGAAGCTTATAGAAGAAGTGTAAAGAGATATAAATATGTGTGCCACATATCAGAATATCCCATAGAATACAATAAGCTCGTGATTGTTTCATTATTAAGTTGAATCGAGTAACTAGGCTATTTGCTATTGGTAAAATATATCTAAAATACTATGTATACACAAGCCTAAAGAATTGCAGAAGCATTTAATAAATAGATGAATCGACTAACTCCCCTGTTTGCTGCTAGAAAAAGAATTAAAGACACTGTGTATACACATACACAAACACCAGACATATATGTTGCAGGTGATAACAGAAATTTAAGATTATTCAAACCTCCACACAAAAAATTTCATAATATTTGAAATGCCATTGGAAGGTGTAAAGCTAAATTCCTAAACCTTTGTCATCATCCTCGTTACCTATGCCAAAATGGAAGTACAAAAAAAAGGCATGCACCCTGTTTGTCAGAATGCCTCAAAGCGACATCCCCTCATGGAATGCACTAATTGTAGGATCTGTACAAAGTGGAATTTGTTAAAAAGGCTTTAGAAACTTTCAAGCAATGCAATTGGAAGGTGCAAAGCTAAAATCCCCTACCTTGTCACATTCTCCCTACCTATACCAAACGGGAGCACAGAGAAGATGCACACACTAGTTGATAGAATGCCCCAATGAGATGTTTCTCAAGGACTGCAATGATTGCAGGTTATGCACAAAATGGATTTGATGAAATGGCTATAAAAACTTTTAAACAAATGTCATTGGCATGTGTAAAACCAAATTCCAAAACCTTTACCAGCATAGTCACTGCCTAAGCCTAGAATGCGAGCCATGGAACAGGGGTATGAACATGATGCAGGAGCATCTAGAAGTCTGATGTAGAAGCATCCGGAAGAATTCAGAATCATTGAGATAGTTGCTAGAAACTTGAGTATGCAGAGAAAGTAAGCTAGGAGAATTCTAGATTTTGAGTATGAGAGGCTACAGATCTAGACTTAGCATCTAGATATAGGAAATTACAACATATCAATAATTTAGATCATTTGGCTTTGATTTTGGAAAGTTATCATTGTTTGAAGATTGACTATTCTAACAAAACAGAGCCAAATGTGTTTAGTGAATCGGCTTGTAGATCATTCCCGTGACTTGCGGAGTGAAAAGAAGAATTGGTTGATAAAGTTTAATAACCTGGCCAACCTTCAATGAGATCTGCGTAAAGTTTTTTGCATTTGTGAAGTCATGCCTTATGTTTAGGACCAACCTATTCTGTGTACACGTTACCTTAAACTAGCCATTACAATTAGGCTGACCTGGTGATGATTTGAAAGATTGTGGATGATATAAATAAGAGATAAAGGATTGTTTCTAAGTAGTGATTGATAGTACGAAGACATGAAGCGGGATCTAAAGTTTTTTTGATTTGGAGGAGTAGCAAAATAGAGTAGAAGGTAGAGCAGGAAGAAGAATGAGTTGTAGAGTAGAGAATTGAGTTATAGAAGGAAATCATGAAATAATATTGCTGTATGAATCTTTGGTAATCCATGGGCTATTGGTGCAGGAGCACCAAGATATCTATGTTTTGCTTGATCTTCAAGTTGTTTTGTTTTGTTCAATAAGGTCCTTGAGACCATCTCCATGATGTAATATGGCTTGGATGCCATAAATGTAAGGGATTATGTCCAAATATCTAAAAACTACTGCCATGTTGTAATGGGCAACCTTGTGAAGGACGGTCCTATAAGTTTTCTTGTTTGTGAGCATTGTCAAGGCATTGACAAGCAACTTTAAACACTGTCGAGGAGTTTAAAAGGTTGTCAAGAGGTCTAGTGCCTTATTCAAGGCCTAATTATCTTGTAATCTTGTTTGAAGACATCATTATGCAAACACATTCGCTGCTGCTCAAGAGGAACAGTTGTCAAAGGTAGTTTGGTGGTTCCACACCTTCCATCAACCCCAACTACCTTGCAACCAATTCAAATTGTTAGGAGGACTTCTTAATACCTCAAGCATGAGGAATGTAAACCAGTGAAGAAGTTTGAAGCAATAAACATATAGTTCTCTGCCTTTTCTGTGTATTTCTTGAATTTTCTGTGCATTCAAACCCGTACTACTATGTAGTACAGTTTTGTTGTGGAGTGTTGGATGTTTGGAAGTGGAGAATGATGGATTGACTACCCATTTAGATAAGTTTAGGCTATTGATATTGAAGGGAAGGCATACTAAGACTGTGGAATATCAAACTGCCCTTTAAAACTGCTATCTTCTACAGAAATTCATTATTTTTTGCTCAATCCGTACAATAATGGCTTGGAGGTGGTTGGTGCTTATGTTGTATGATTAGTGTGGTGAGTTGTCTTCCCTTTGCAAGTTGTTTGAAGCCTTGACACTCATATGTATCACTGTATTTTTCCTTCTTCTGAAAGTGGTCTGCCAATCCTAAACTAGGGTTCTGACAGCAAATCCATGATGATTCCCTCATTCAACTAAACTACCAAACCTTGTAATGAGTGGAATGAGTCTTATAGAGTCTGTTTCAATGTCTTGTAAGGTTCTTTTGAGCAGGGGACTGTGGTTGCTAGGTTTTTGTTGAATTCACTTAGCAAGACCATGTGCTAAGTGACTGTCAGAGGTTACCACAGTGGGCTTTTTTGGAACACTCAGTCAAAACATCAAGGGGAAGTTGAATCTCATGGTTTTAGGGTGCCATTGACATGTTCAAATGGTCAGGAGGGTTTCAAACCAACATATGAGGGCACTTGCTTCACAGAATAGGCCTGTTTAGGGCTAAAAGACACTAGGAGGGTTATTGGTTAGGGAAAACTTTCTAAAACAACCTATACCCATCCTGGAGTATGCTATAGGGAGGCATAATGGGTATTTTTTGCATACCTTAGATTTATATTTTAATGTATGTGCAAGGAGATAAGAGAATTGTTCTTTGTTTCTAGGGCTACAAGCCATTTTGAGGGTTTATGAAGCAAGTGTGTGTTCCGAGAGCAATTTGCCTTAACCAATGGGTGGGATGAGTCTTTTGGAACCCCAATCCAACCTTTCCATGAACAAACAAAGGTTCCCTTCTTCTATTCCCACTTTTCCATGAAGAACTTTTTTTTTGAACTTACTAGTTTGATTGAACCTTGTTAAAATTTGTCCTTCTTCTTGTATCCCAATTGCCTCTACATCAGCTATGGCCTAGCATCTGTAAATCCCTTGAGGCATGTGTAATGTGTTTTGAGATCAATATATATGAAGAATGAGCTTTGAAGGCTAGGTTTTTCCCTGTTAGGTTTTTCCCAGGATAAATCTTGTGTTATATGTTCATGAATGTCTATTATCTTTTTGTTGATTAACTATTAGCTTATGTTGCACATTTGTATGATCTTAGTCTTAATTGTTTAAGGCTGCAAGGTTGGACTGTCCCTCACTGGACCCTCCTATCTTGACTACACTAGAACATCCATCAAAACAAGGAGGAAAGAACAAATTTCAACAGAACTAGAAAATGAAAAAAAAAACCATGGTAGACATGAATACAAAATTTTGGGAACATAGAGGAGGCACGTAATCTACTTTAGAAAATACCTTAAAGAGATGCATGGAACACAATGATTGTAGGATATGCACGAGATGGATCTATTGAAAAGTCCATAGAAAATTTCAAGCACATGTGTCTTACCAGTGTAAGGCTGACTTCCTCAACCTTCGACAACCTCCTTCTTGCCTGTCATCCACCCTGCTTCCCTTCAAACCCTAGCACCCTTCTTTTTTCCCCAAATTTTAGAGCAAGAGTTGTCATGGGTGAGGGATAATGAATCCTATAAAGATAAGTCAAAGACACATATATCACCCTAAAAACTTTATTTTCACGACTCATAAATTATTTCATTTAACTTCTAATTTGTCTCACTTTATAATTTATTCTACCCCCAAGGACAATGAGGAATGACATGTATATGTCTCAAAATAAGGTTTAAAAGACCAATTCATAAATGACCAAAACTAACCCATCACTGGAGATCATGTGGAATTACAACACTATGACCACATCATGAACACATATCACAATGAACCAGAAAATACATGAATATACACCCAAACAACCACAAGGAATTGACTCCAAAACTATACTCACTCGATATAGACTCAATATGGACAAGGCATTCAACCGATGACTAGGTGACGTCTGAGGGAAACACACACGCTAAGAACTCATCCCCAAATGGAGATGGTGGCGAGGATTGGGTGGTTTAGGCCAGTGTGACTATCTCCAGTAACCACCATCAGGGATAATAAGAGTATGCTCAAGCTTGTGAGTCCAAGCAGAGTCAATACTGTTGATGATTGTTTTTACACACTCATAATAAAACTTAAAATTCATAAATGAACCTAACTATCTTGAAAGATACAAAGAAATCAACTAAGATTACTTGATCCTAAGTTTCCTTATTAGTCAGGTCTTGACCTGTTGGACCGTTCAGTAGGTATTATGAAGCTGCAATATGCAAGGGACCTTACGTGATTTAAAGTGGGTTTGTGACTTACTGGACTCCTATTATGCAAACTAATACAAATATCAACTTTCTAATCATTCATTTGCATAAAATCATTACTGTACCTCAAAGATTTATATGATTTATATTCAAACGTGCTTTGTCTTTTCAACTATTTATGAAGATTATCAAATATCAATTTATTGCTCTTAAACTCTTCAAATGTTAGATAATCTCTTTTTGATTTCAACGTTTAAGCTAAGTATTTCAGAATTGTTGGGAAAAGTTAGAGAAATTTAAATCTACCATCATTCACTACAGGATCTAAACGTTTTGTTATGCACATAGTAAGAAATACAGCAAATTCAATTAACTCAGCAGATCAAATCGTTAAATGCAAATGTTCTAAATATTTTCACAAACAAGAATTCAAGATTACGAGCTTTAAGAGAAATTATTTCAAATATAATGAAGAGCTAGAAAACACTCAAAAAATAGATGTAGACTTCTAGATTCATTTATGTTCAAAACACAGCCATATATGGTTTACAATGTATGTATGACTCTTAGCTTTATTAATCAAAATTCACAAAACTCACAATGCTTTACAGATACAGTAAGAAAGTTGGATGTTTCCACGCATTCCTCAATGTAGACACAGGTGACCTCCTCTAAGCTAAAATACTTCTTCTATTCAAAGTTTCGGGAAAACTACAATTGCTATGCTATTTTCTATAAATCCCTGTGTAAAATAATATACAAGTAGCATGCTCCTTATATAGAATTTGAATTTCCTCCCATGCTATGGTTACAACTTCCGTTCCATGGTTACAACCTCCACTCCACAGTTAAAACCACTATTCCACGGTTAAGGTCCTTTTATTATTGACCAATGGTGTGCCTTCATTTCATAACCATGTGCCAATCCACTACTTGGCATCTTCTCCTCTGAAAGGATGCTCTTGGAATCTCTGACAAATAAGATTCCCCCTTTTAGGTGACCTTTTCCCACCAAGGCTCTTCATTTAATTTTCTCTCAAGATTCTTTGCTCCTGCCTTTTCACTTTTTCATATATTTCTTGAAATTGCCAATCACACCATCCACAAAGGTATGGTCCCCTCCTGGACATTTTGCTAAAATGTATTCTTGCATCATCACCTTTTCTTTCAATTCCTTTTCTTCATTATCCAAGTTTTCTCTTCTTTTCTTGTACTTCTTCATTTTGGCCTTCTCTTCCATCAATGTATCCATCATCTACTTGCTGAGGATTGCATCAGGATTTTCTGTACTGGGTGTGAATATGGCCCTGAACTCTGTCAATGCTCTGTCTAAGTTATATGTTGGTGTCTCTGCACATTCATGCTGCATGATCTTTTCTATGATTCTCTTGTGCATTTTTATCATTTCTTCTGCTCTTTTTACCAGTTCTTGCATGACTACTACATTCCTTTTGAGGTTATGCTCCTCAAATTTGAGCTCCAAAATTATCCTTGGCACTTGATTTGCTAATGTGACACTGAGTGCCCCTTCATTTATCAATTCCTCTACCCTTATATCAATTTCAGTCAATTGTTCAATTTCAGATCTACACTCCTCTACTCTCGTTTGACAATTATTTATTAATACCCTACATTTGTCCTTCTCTTCTGTGGCCACTTTCCAGCTCTTCACAGCTTGCCTTATGGTTTGTTCACCTTCTTGCAAAAAATCATGAAACCATTCATCAAAAATGTTAGCCTTGAACCTTTTATTTTCCATGTCTTGCACTTCCTCTTTAGATACTATTGCTATGTTAGCAGGTAAGTCAGGCACTGTGGCACTGGGGTCAAATATCCCCTTAATGAATTGCTGGAGTTGGACAATGTGTCCTTTCAATACCTCATGTTTATTTTTGTCTTTCCTCAGCATTTTTGCTATCACCTAGTTCATATCTTTCCACTCAGCGATGTGTTGTTCCCTTGTGGAATGCCTGAGGTCTAGATTAAGTATCTTGTATTCCTCCAGGGTAATCTCACCTTTTTCTTTCTCCTTCTATGGTATGGCTAGGTTTAGGGTTCTAGATCCATCTGGATCCCTCTGTATTGCAGACATCATCCTAGCCTTTCTCTTTTCTCTTCTTGGAGTAGTCTTCTCCCCCAATAAGCTTTTGATGTCAATAGGAGCTAGATGTATTTCCTTCTTCTCCTTCCTTATCTCTCCTTCCAACCAGGTAGGCATCTCTTTTATGCCTTCTGCAGCTTTCTCTACATCAATCACCTCCTCATGAGGTTTATCCATTCCAATTTCCTCTTGTTGCCGTTGTTCATGTTGTTGCTCTTGTTGTTGTTCTTGTTGTTGAAGTGGTTCCTCTTGTTGTTCTTCTTGTTGTTCTTCTTGTTGTGGTTCTTGTTGTTCCTGCTAAAGTGGGAGCTTCTGATCTATGGGATTATTTGATTGCTTTTTTGATCCAAGCTCATTTTCTTCCTCCATATTTTCTCCTTCTTGATCCTTTTCTTCAGGTGTTTTTTCTGCTGATGACTTCTCTTTTTGATCATCTCCTACATGTATCTGTTCACTATCCAACCTATTCAAATCTTCTTCTTGTTCATCATCTAACGGTTGGTCATCAGGTTCATTCTCATCTATTTTATCTTCTGCCTCTATATTTCCTATCTGTGGTTGCTCTGGATGTAATGGTGAACTGGCCTTTACTTCATCTTCTTTTACTACCTCCTCTTGGGTTTGCAAGTTTTCTGTATTTTCCTCTTCTTCACCCTACTCCCCATACATATTTAGCATGTCTAAAGCATTGACCTCTGAGGGGTCCTCTTGTGCTGCATGTCCTTCTATGTTTACCTCTTCAGATGATTTTTCTTTCTCAGTTTCTTCAATCTTATGTGCTTCCTCTTACACATCTCTAATGCTTTCTGGTGGCACTAGAGTACCAAATGGATCAACAGACCATGTTTCTGCCTATACCTCCTCTTTTTCAATTTCTATATTTTGTTCTATTTCCATTTCAGCCTATAGGTTTGATTCTTCTTCTTCACTGGGGAAATCACTTGATTCTTCCTCTACATCAATCACTTTCCCTTTATACATTTTCCTTTCTTCACTGTCACTGCTTTCAATCTGCACAGTTTCCACAGCAGTAGGTTTGGCTTTACTAACTTCTGACTCTTGCAGCCTCTCTCCAGCCAATTCTGCTTTTACTTTGATAAAGGTTTGTCCTGGTTCTACCGATCTGGAGGCACTAGCTATATTTCTTAGCTTTTCCCTTACTTCCTGCACTCCAATCACATCAACCGGCTTAGAAGTTTCCCCTTTTGACAAACCTATGGGAATTGCCCTCATGATTGATGGTCCTGCTGCCTCTTTTGTAGCCTGTGCTTCTTCTGCACTGATCTCATGGCTCATGGATTTTGCATCAATAAAAGTTTGAGATGCCACTGCTACTGTTATGCCTAAAGCATATGGATCCATCAATGTAGCATTTTTATTCTTTTCCATAATTCTTGCCTCTACAACCTTTCTCTTCTTCTCATAGAAACATTGTAAGTCTTCATGGGGCTCTGCCTTTCTCTTCCTTCCCTTCTTTGGGAATGTAACTTCCTTTCCTTTAGCCCTGAGCTCTTCTATCATGTCCTTAAGCCATGTTTTTGAAAATAATATCACAGGTTTTGTCAAAATATCCAATGATGTGTTCCAAGGCTTCGACCAATCAGGCTCTATAATGGGAGCCAGCCTAGCCTATGCATAACTCTGGTGCAACAATTTGTCATCCTCACGAACCTTTAGAGGAACATAGATATTACCAATAGACTTCATTTGTTCAATAGTCAATCTCTTATGAGCTCTTTTTCTTACTTCCAAGTCACTTTTGCAGTCAGCCCAAAAATCTTCAATATGCACTTGATGTTTGTACTTCTTGTCAACAAAGTTTTGAATTCTATGAAATGGATCAAACCTTCTAGCCAAGTCAAATTCCTAGAACCCATAATACCTTAGTTCTTGTTCTGAACAGGCTGCAACATCCTCACTGATACAAGAATACCTTCCAATGGCCCAAGGTAATCTCACATTTCCCCTGTTATTAAATTTCCTCTTGTACATCCTGAAGGCATTTAAATTCTATCTTGAAAACTCCAAGACAATTAGTTTGTCAGAAGGATATCTGGGAAGCATAAATGGCTCCCCCTCAAAACCCTCAGTTCTTATGTATGAAAATTGTTCAAACTGTATGAACCACGAACAATGCAATCCAATTATATGTTTAGCCTCTTTAGACAACCTTTTGTCTGGTTCCTCATTTAGCACTCTCACCATGTAGGTATAGAAAACATCATTAACTAAAGCAAATTTCTTCAAGGCATTCTCTTCTTGTAATTCTGGGTAATGCTCATACACCAACCTTTGCTTAGGACCATTCCCTAAAACACCAACTCTTTCCAGTCCATGTATGTGTGGTTTAATCTCTGCAGCACAGGAGTATAATATATAGGAAGACATATAAAAGGGCAAGCCTTTATGTTGTCTCATCATAGCCTACCTCCATATGGCTGTACTAATGGCCTTGGCCCAATGAATTTGTCCTTGTTTCTTTTCCCCTGTTCTTAGGTATTCTATGACAGTGAACATCTAGGGCTCACATTTGGTGCCATCCCTCAACCCAACCAGTCTACTCAGCATAGTGATCATCAACTATATCTCCTCCCTGAAATGTATCCTCAGTAGATTTTTAGGAATTATGGCCACTGCCTTTGGTTTGTTCTCTGGACTGTACCAGTGGTGAAATATTTTACCCTTACAGTCTCCATCATTTGTCTAGAAAATCTCATTATACTGATCAATATCAATGTCTGTCATCTTATCAGTGATCTCCAACCTAAAAGTGTTAGCAATCCCCTCAGGAGTCAAATCAGCAATTAATCTGTCATGTAGCATTACCTTTCTTGTATTAGGGTCATACAAGATTACATAGTCTAGACATAGATCTTTTGCCCCCATAGCCAGAGGAAACCCTGCAGCTCTATATAGTGCACTATCCCAAATACATTTCATATCTGGGGTTGCATCTACAGCAGTGATTTTCTTCAACACATCCTCTACATCATAATTTCCTATGTTTGTATCAGTACCCATTCTGCTTGTACCAATCAAGGTCGGACAACCTCTGTATATTGGCAATTCTTCTTTTTCTACTTCCTTCCTTGGTTTTCTCTCTTTCTTTACTTCATCCCCAGAGTCTTTCTTCTGTTTAGGGGCCATCCTATAGAAGTATACATGTCTCAATTTTCGTTTCCACTTCATATCTAGGGTTTTACTGTGAATATCTATTTTCTACCATTTACCCTGACCTGTTTGTTTTTTTTGGTTATTTTACCCTTAAAGGGACTAAGCTCTGTTTAGCTAATTAATAGTTAAAACAGTAATTTTAACAAATGCATGCATTTTGAAAGTGAAATTACTGTAATTAACAGTTGCGTTTTACCATTCAAAAATTAAACGGGGTCCCAAGATAAATACATGTTTCTGTGACCGTTCATCCTTTGATGTTGACTTACTTTTACCTTTCACCTTCACCCAGCAACTGTAACTTCATTAATCTGGTAAATTCCGTTCAATTTTACTATGACAACGCCCTTTTTTGTAAATTTCAACGTTAACAATATATCTTGAAAGCAAAATAACAATAATTCTGCCCTAACCCTCATTAAATTCCTTTTGTTTGAGTATTAAACTCGCATTAGTTACTGTAATTAATGTACTGCAACCTTCGGCTTTCCTTTTTTAGTGTGAGTTTTTTAAACTTTTGACCGTTAGCTTAATTAAACATGCATTTTCTTTTGTATATCTCATTGTATGCTTTTCTTGTATCTTTTCATTGTATCTTCCAACATACAATCACTTTATGCATACAATTGAACTAAAGCCTTTCCCCTTTTACCTTTTCCGTACACCCTTTGTACTTCCTACTTGTATACCTCACATGTATATTCTATTGTATAATCACATATACAAACACATTATACAAACATTCTTTACCTTTTATTCTTTCGCAATGCCCTTTGATTCTTTGTATATCGGGATTGTATATTATAAACATACAAACACCCAATATAGAAGGACTCCTCCGTTTTTAACTTTTTTCTGACATCCGGCTTGTATTTCCACTTTGTATCTCTGAATGTACATCTGCTTGTACATCATAAAATATACATTCTCATTATACAAACATTCAAATGTACAAATGTTGGGACCCACCTTACCTTTCCTTTGTATCTCCGCGATGTTCAAAACTCAATGTATCTCTTAATATACAGTTCGGATGTGATACATTGAATTAACTGTATTTTAATCTTCTTGAGTTCTGGCTTGTATGTGAAAAGTGGTGTACATTTCAAACATACATACAAGCCAGAAATATGCAACAGTTTAACTTCATTTTATAATCCCTTTGGTTCCGGTTTGTATAAAGTGCAATGTATCTCGGAGTTGTCTATAAGAAATGTACAACACACAATATACATTAACTTTATTATCTTTGATAACTTTTTAGTTCCGTGCTTTGTATAAATCAATGCATCACGAAATATACTTTAAGTCCGAATGCATCATTTATACTATATTTCAATTTACTTTCAATTCTGCTTTGTATATAAACGACAATGTATATAACCGAACATACATATACATTGCGCAAAATATACAACAAATATGCCAACTTTAACACCTTTCTCAGTTCCGTGCTATTTATATTATTCTTTGTTTATTTACTTGTATGTCTTCCATTTGCCAAATATACAAACCTCGATATACATAGCGGATTTCAACGTGTATACATTCCAACCTAACTCCTTTCGGGTCCACCCTATATGTATGTATAAAACATTTTTTAAATGCATACAAGGAAAAAAGCAACAAAATAATAAAACCCGATGACTTCTCTCCTTTTGCGACTAACACAAAAGCATGATATACAAACACATTTGTATATGAGACGACCTTGCATATACAAAGGACTTTGTATATACAAGGCACAAACCCTCTAATTGTACATTTACCAAAAACATCAATAACTTGCAAAATACAGCGAATTTCAGAATAATTCAAAAAACAACCCCTATTTATTTTCAACAAGGAATTCACCTATACTTTGACCTGGTACCCAAATGCAAATTTTCCTCTATTTATAACAAGGTTTGTATTTCCAGCCCCTCTTCCCTTTACCACCAAGAAAAACCCACACACAAAAGCAACCAAAAGCCAGCTACAATAGGGGTCCTCATTTTGCTAAGGAGTAAAATGGGGCGTGTTCTGAGCATCACAACAGATACCTGTTGTGCCTTACACACACCCCATTTCAAAAAATAGGGACCCCCTCTTTCAAACCTTGGCTTAGAGTGTCAAGTGTGTTTTCCATCTCCTAAGTTGTCAAAGTGGTCAAAATGTACTTTTTTCCATGTTAGAAATCTGATGTTAATAGGTGAGTTCAAAATATGCTAAGTCCAAGTCTCTACATTTCATAAAAGAAGGTCTGATAGTCCTTTGCGCTAAAATGCCCTTTGTCTGACCCTTGCACTAGAATCCTTCACCCCTGACCCTAGCACTGTATTTCTATCTGACTGACCTTAGTACCACTTTCTGTATCCATCGACCTTAGCACTAAAACTAGTCACTACTGACTTTGCGTTGCAATGCTTATTCACTGACCAAGTCAGAGTGTTAAATCCTTCGCTAGTTTGATGAACCCTTAACTCCCGCAACACATGAGAATGGACTGATCACCTTAGCACTAAAAATGTTATCCACCGACTGAGTCAGTGACACCCAAAATCCCTGCCAAGTCAGAAACAACCAAATGCCGGGCAAACCCTAATATTCTGCCGAATCTCCCGACGGACACTTCGCATGCTCTGCATTAATGGCAATCGATTCAAAGGGATAAAAGGGGAATTTTAATGGTTTTCAAGCTCATTCTGCATTTAACAAATACTCGGAGAGCTCTTTGGTGACACTTTTGATCGATCGACCTACGCAACTCGTGGACTCAACCCAGAGACCTCCTGCACCCATGCATGCTTCAACTCAGTTCATCCTTGTGGATCAGGTAGGAGTTTATTTCTAAATTTAGCGCTTTTAGTTAGGATTTTGTTGGATTTCAAATGTATTTTCTTCTAAAAGTACACCAAGAGCACAAACGATGGGGTCAGGGCATGTAAGTTAGGGTTTTTCTTTGCTAAGATAAGTTACTATTATGAAAACCTAGAATTGAGCGAAACTAATACTTGTCAAACCCTAGAGAAAAATAATCTCAAAACACACTGAATTGATTAGAAAAATAAGTGAAGGGTAGTTTTGCATCAAAAGTTGTCTGACTGACTTTCAAAGATGTTGTGATCAATCTGGTCAGTCGGTAGTCTTAAAAACCCCTGCCAAGACTCAAAACCAACATTGCGCTAAAAACTGAGTTCTCTGACTTCTCATTGTTCATCACTTCAACTAACTTAATTAGAGAATCCTAGAAGTCTCGCATGACCCCAAGGTTTACTTTGCACTAGTTTTCGATTACTCCAACTCAGCGCTAAATGATCACTCCTCTAACCTAGGTTGGATGCACGTAAATGTCCCACAAGTCCATAATGTCCTAAACCTCTGCCAAGTAACAAGAAAAAGACTTTGCACCAAAATCAACTCCCTAGGACCTTGTGCCAAAATGCACCATCACCGACTTAGTCGGTTGACTTTGAAAACCCCGCAAGGTCAGAAAATACCCAATTCCACACAAAAATGGTAAGGGTTGTTTTGATCGACTTACGCTAAACTTACAATCGGCCAACCTGAATGACTAACATAAGTCGGTCTTACCTCAAACCCGTGCAAGTTGGTTGACCATAAAATCTGCGCAAGGCAGTATGATGACATGACCATAGACAGACTAGTTGGTTGGACTGCCCCAATTTCTCCACCGAGGTCGGTTGACCTCAAATGTAGCACTTTTTCTGTTGTAGGTCAGTTGACCCAAAAACTAGTACAAACTGCATAAAATGACTGTATTAGAAGAAATTTTCAAAAGGAGAATTGTTTATAAGGTAGAACTAATGACTGCACTTGGTAAATTATGATGTTTTACAAATTTTAATCAAAATTTTGCATAGAGAATTTATTACATGCATTAGTGTAAGATTGCTCCATTATTTGATCATGTCGTAAATGCAACAATTAGAAGATTTTAGACTTCTGTTCTCATAAGCATATATTGGTAACTTGGTAGATTTATGCTAGATTCATTTGTTATAACATGGTGATAATAATGTAGAAATCAAATTGGTAATCTTAGAATTTAAACTTAGGAGTTAGAGAAAACACCTCAAAGGCTTCAAAACTTATAAGGTCTAGTCCTGCAGGTTAGATGACTGCACGAGCTCAAATCATGAGGTACGAGGTCAAAGGTATACCTCCAGAAATGAAGCTTTCTACTAGATGGAAGGACATCAAAGACATAGACTTAGGTCATATTGACCTTGATGATTTCAAAATTAGAGTATTTGGCACAAATCCAACCCCGAGAGCCAAGAAAGTGAAGGACAGTGGGATTGCACAAGTTATTGCTTTCCCTACATCTGTTCAATGTGCTGAACTGATAGTTGCATGTGCAGATAGGTATGATGTCATGACCAAGACAATACAAACTGCCAGTGGAAATATTTTAGCTTACTTAAGTCCACCCTCCTTGGCTGAAACCTTTGATATTCCATGGCATACAGTAATGACCATGCTAGATAAGGTAGGATCAGAGGCCACCTACAAGAAAGATGAAAGTGGATGTAGGAAACATATGAATGAACAATGGGCAAAGAGCAGAAGGTCTGTCACGGTTAAGTTTCCCCAAGTACTATACAAAAGTAACTTTCACGATGAGATAGGGGACTTGGTAACTTTTTTGAGTAGAATATATGGATTGTCTGCAGCATCAACCTTTGAGGGATGGATGTTTGTTATAATTGAAGAAATATTAAAGGGGACTAAGTTCCATTGGGCACAAATCTTAAGTGATAACATCCACGAGGCATTCAATAACCTCAAGGAGAAACAATTCTTTAGATGGACATCCAATGTTGTTTATGCCTTGGCAAGGAGGAATCATTATACTAGTCTGTCCAAGGTGAGGGAAGTAGGAAATGATGAATAAACCTAGATCAAGGTCTATGAATTCTATACATAACTCACATTGACACAATATTTCATGCATTATAAGAGGGTAATTGATGCCTTTACCACATACATAACCAACTTATTGCAAGGCAATACAGCTCTAAGAATATCCACATAAGCTATGAATGAAATCACCAAGTATGGGAGATGGTATATTCAATTTGAAAATTTCACGTATTTGAGAATACAAGGCTTCATGGGGATGGCTTATAGACTCCCTACATATCCAATAGACAAAGTAGTGCTCCTGGAACTATCTAGACAACTGATAACTTGTGCTAAAAAACTTAAGCACCTGGATAGAACAAATGTCTAATTTCCCATCTTGTTAGGTAAAGGAAATTATGCATGTCCTTCATTGGGGTGAGCTGAGCACTCTGACAAAGAACTCCAACTTTTTAATCTTAAATATTACAATAGAAGAGATCATTTTGATCCTAATAAGGTGATGGAGAGGTTTGTAAGTAAGAAATTATTCCATAAGATGCATATAGAAGATTTTTGGGCAAATTCTATGGATGACTATGAGATCATGAAGAAAGCCCATTCCAGATTATCTCTAACATTCATAAGGAAATTTCATATTATTGCAATTCCTAACCAATTAGAAGATGATGACAATGTAATTCACAGAGGAGCCTGGGAGGCACAATATCACCAGCCAATTCCCCTACCTAATTGGGCAAATGCTAAAGAAAGCTCCCTTGATGTTATAATGAAGGAATCAGTCAGATTAAGTAAAGCATGGGTAAGGGGTTAGATTGCTACCTTGGAGGGACAATGGATATAGCTCACATACACTACACTTGAATCGGAAAAGGAGTCTGAAGGAGAAGACGATAAGACCATAGAAATCACTAATGAGGCAAAACCAGCCCAGGGACAGAGATCAGATAGTGAAGACCATATAACCTTGGTAGAAAAGGCTAAAGCACAGAAAAGCAAGAAGGTCACTACAAAGACTAATAAGAGAGAAATGCCTCCTTCTACTAGGACAAGATCTTCAAAGAAAAGAGATATGCCTAGTAGTCCCAAAGAAGGATCTAAGATGAAGAAGACTAAGGTGAAGGCTCTTAGATAAGCTACAGAGACTGCTGCTACTCATAATGATACTAATCTGCTACCTTCTACACCTCCTGCTACTCCAAATGTTAGTACCACTGCTACTGCTTCTCTTGTTTCTTCTTCTTCCTCAGCAACCATTATTCAGGAGAATGTCTCTACTTCAGTTATCTCTTCTTCATTAGCAGTAGCCTCTAATGCTCCAAGCAAACATGTTCTGTCCATTGCTCCTTTGACATATTCTTCCACTACTTGTACATCCTCACCTTCCATATCTTCCACTTCACTTACCACTTCCCTCACATTACCGCCCATTTCTACTATTCTTTCACCTTCTCTACCCTATTTCTGCATCACTTCCCCCATGGTCATTTCCTCCATCCTACTATAGGAGCACAAAGTGTTGATGAGTTTAAAGGGTTTGTTACTTCAATCCTAGAGTAGCTGGATAAGGATGAACTTTCAAAGAAAGAATTGAAGAAACAAAATGAGGAGCTCCAAGCATGCCTTCAATTTCTGACAAAACTAGTAGATTCTAAAGGAGAGATCAGGATAGTATCTACCTTTTTGTCAAGAGAAAAAATGTCTAAGCTTGGTGAAGTTTAGACTCTGTCAAAAGGTGCCCAAAAATCGATGATCAAAGTCTGCGAAAAGGGGTGTGAGACAATTGACGCTACAACTGAATCTTATAAGAGTTTGGTTCAACTTCAAGAACAATGGAAAGACTTGCATGAAGAAGATGACTCTTTTGATGAATATTATTCATAGATGTTTCCTCGAGTGTAAGCAATCAGAAGCTTGCCAGCCCAGATACTATTGGCTAAAAATATCTTGACAGAGGACAGGTTGTATAAAGCCAATGAATGGTATCAGCAAATAAAACTTAGGAAGGAAGTTTTTGACAGTGCAAGGGAGGCTTACAAAATAGCAGATGAGAACATTTTGGCCCTCATATATGATATAAATGATACTTTGAGAGATTGTTTGGTAATGGACTACAATGACTTGGTGCCATATGATGTGAAGGGATGTAAAGATAAACTACACAAGATAGTTTTTGAAGATGCTAAGTTAGATGTGGAAGCCAGGCTAGATAGAGTCAATGACCTCAAAGCTGAATTTAATGCATTTCATAAGGCAAAGGCAAAGATAGAAAGAATATACAATTGGTACAACCAAGAGTTGGATGTGTTCAGATACTAGGTCAATCATCCTAAGAACCCAGACCCCACAGATATCAATCTGGCACTTTCAGCCTAGATCAACTACCGCAACAAGCTGGCAGAAGAAGACAAAGTAGACTTGGATGGAGAGTCTTACTATGCTTTTCTTGAACATTTTGAAATGTAATCCCATCACTATTATAAACTGCTATATTTAGAGTGACATGTGACACTATTTTGTCTTTATTATGCCTCAAAATTGACCTTTTCTATATATATATTCAGTTGGGTAGTGAAATTGTCTAGATTCAATGTACCTAGGGGTTGTTTTTCATCTTTTTCATAAGAGACAAAATATAATCCGAGATTTGTTATGAGTTGTCATGAATGCATTCAATGAAGTAAATCTAGACCGTTGGTGTTGAGTTAATCTCCACGATCCATTCAAAAACTCAGTATGGCTCCTCTCCTCTATAAAGGGGTTGCCATTTCCATTGTCAGAGAGAGAATTCTTGATGCTGAATTGTTGACATTCTGCCATTTAAAGTAATACAAAGAAAGTTTCTGTAGTTAATTTGAGAATTTGTGTATTGTATTGGCTTATTTAGTTTCATGGTTTGCTTCTTGATCTCCAATAGTTAATCAATTGTGCTTTTGTAATGTTCATGGTTTGTTGAAAGTATCTGATGAATGCTCTTAGTCCATACTTTTAGTTATTTGTTGATGGTAGGTAACTATGTAAAGTTAGTTTGGGCTGATCAGTTGTGCTTAAGTTCAATTGCATTTCACAAATGAAATTGCACCATTTATTGGGTATTTGATGAATGAATGTGATCTAAAAAAAATTTGATTTCCATTGAAGATAGCATCATTTTCTGTAATACTATAACATTCATTTTTAGTTTGGTAACTTAGAAAATTGGTTAGATTTCAAGGTGTTTGTCTACTTGCAGCAGTCCACATATTGTGAATGTCACTTAGGATTTCCTTAAAACCCTACTCCCTTTTGTATTTTCTTTGAAAACAATTGTTAGTTTAGGAATTTCAACAACATTTCACGCTATCTTATCAGTTGAAATCACAAAGGGTTTGTAAAGAATTGTTGTTCCAACTATTAAAATCTGTAGATCACATGTAAGACCCCTTGTCAACATAGCTAGACATACCACTGAGTCATTCCAAGCAAGCCAAGACCTAGTTGTAGAAACCTTGGATTAGTCTTACCTAGGGTAGGATACTTTTCAAGAGAGGTGTGATATTAGCAATCATACCTACGTTGTTGTGTGCTAAAACCACAATTAATAGAATTGGTGCTAGAAGGAGGGCTGAACAAGGAATTACCCCCTCCACAAAAATCTACAAGTCTAGAGACCAAACAGAGACATACTAGATCTAGCTCAATTGGAGAAGAGCTACTATCCCTGACAGTATTCAGATGAACAAGAAGAGATCAAGGGATACCTAGAGCACCAAGAGCCCAGTCAGTCCCAAGGAACATAGTTGTAGCTCCTTTCAATCCTCCAGTCATGGCTTTCTTTGCAGCAAATTACCAGTCCCCATTTTAGTTTAATAACTATCATGATATGCCAAAAAACCCCAATAAATTTTGTTCCAAGTTTAGGGTGAATGATCCAGACAGGACTACTGATGAGCATATTAAAATTTTTGAGAGTAGCATGTTTATTCTACAAGTACAATACGAAGATGTGATATGCTGATTGTTTCCTTATTATTTACAAGATGAGGCTTATTATTGGATTGCTAACCTTCCTACAGCATCCATAAAGTCATGGCTAAATCTAAAAAGTGTATTTCTAAATCGATTTCAAATGCCCACCACTCCAGCTGATCTCTACTAGTCCTTTGTGGAAATTCATCAGTGTGAAGGTGAACTGATAAGTTATTTTAACAATAGATTCTAGAAAGCCTTTAGTCATTTGCGAGATCCTTATGCCATAGGGCAAGATGCAGCCTTGCCTATTTATTATGCAGCCTTGGACAAACTTACATCCATGTTCATAAGAAGAGCAGATCCAACTCCCACTACTCTAGCTGAAGCATATACCGAAGCTGTCACTATGAGTACTCAACTAGGACAAATAGCCTTCAGTCCATTGAACCACATGGGCCCCATAGCCATGCCAAATCAAATACCCATGATTAACCAAGCCTTGGCCAATCATACCCCTGTAATGAATCTGATTCCTAACCTAACTACAATGCAAGCTTTGGTAGTTCACCCAGGAAATCCAGTAGCTAAAATGCCTCCTATCCAAATGTCTCTTCTCCAATCTTTAGAAGTAGCTAAAGCAAAGGAAGACAGAGATGATATTAGGGAGTTAGCTAAGTAGATGAAGAAACTCACTGTAGAAGTCACTCACCTAAGGAATCAAAATGCTTATTTGCAACAGAGGAATCAAAATCAGCATTAGTTCCAAAGTCAGAACCAAAATCAGTACGAAAATCAGAATTTTCAACAACGATCAAATTAGTCTTGGAACACCAGGCCTAATAATGGAGGAGTGCCATCACCATTTGAAAATCATAACAATGATACCCGACCCCCTAGCCGCGTGATGTTACCTGAGGAAGCTTTGTCTACCTGGTGCAGGTTACACAATACAAATGCTCACTCTGAGCTAGACTATCTAGAATTTTAGATAGCATCCAGCATCTTCCAAATGGAAATTCAAAATGCTGAAAACTTAGGAGAATCCACCAATAGGGTATGAACTTGTCCCTTCGCAAAGATATGATACTACCCTAGTACTTGATAGTTATACATTTCCATATCAAGATGATAATCAGCCTGAGGAAGAAGAGTTAGATGAGGTTAATGCTTATCAGCAATATAATAAAACTCCATATGACCTGAGAAGTAATAAACCCAAAGGCCCTTTCACCACTTCTATTCCTCCAAACAACTACCAAATTCTCACAGATCTAAAAGCTTCTAATAATCCTAAACCCCCAAAAGCCACATCTCAGTTAGTACATCAGGGGGCTACTACCAAGAGTTCTCAATAGTCTGATGTAGCAAAAATGGGGAATTATGTTGCAGAAGAACTCAAGAAGATGAAGGTTAGTCTATCTATTTATAAGATGCTAAAAATACCTGAGGTTAGGACAACCTTCTTCCAAGATGTGAGTGTAGGTATCAAAATAGATTCTTCTCAGAAGGAGGTTCTTATGAAGGATAACACTGACAAAGGAAAGGAAAGAATCCATGTGATAGATGCTGAATAGAAGATGACACTTTACAAAGATAGGAGACAAAGTCCTCCTTTTCTCTTCACACTTAGAATATTTGGGAAGAACCTTCACAATTGTTTGGTGGATTCTGATACTTCCACGAATGTCATGCGCTTATTAGTATGCAAGGCACTAGGTTTCACTCCAACCAAATCTTCTAGGAAAGTTACACAGTTAGATAAGACTGAGGTGAATGTGATGGGTGAATTGAATAGGATACACATGCAACTAGCTTATGATCCTAGGGTGCAGCAATACATAGACATATAAGTGGTAGATATTCTAGATCAATACAGCATGCTCTTAAGTTGGGATTGGTCCAGAACATTGAACGGCTACATGGCCACTAAATTTTCTCATATGTGGCTGCCATGGAAGGGATTGGCAAATCAAATACGCATTGAAAGAGAACCAAAAATGAAACATATGATTATAGAGTATAACCAGACAAATGAAATCTTGTTTTCAGAAGTTGATTTGGGGGTCTACCTTCCCCATGTCAATCAAATAGAGGAGATTCTTATGTTAAGTTGCAATAGATTTCTCGATCCTCCACTTGTAGAAAAACTAGAAAGTACAGAAGTGTATGTACAATCAAATTTAGGAAATTCCTTGGAAGAGGATGAACCAGGGATATTCGAAGGATTCTAGGATTTTGTAGCCAAATTTGTCACCGATCAAGTAGCTATAGGGAAGCAAGTTCAGGTGGAGGAGTTACTGCTACCAAATTGGTGTCATATACACAATGCATCACATTCTGAGTTTACATGTCTATTCTGTTAGGAGGTAGTGGAGTAAGTGTAGAGACAATTGAAATTTCCTATTATTCCAAAGAAAGATCCAACTGCCATGATGAAAGAAGAACCAAAGCCTCCAATTAATGAGAAAAGATCAGCAAAACGGGATGACAATAGTAAAGATTTTTGCCTCTGGATTTGAGGTTCTATGGATCAAGATGCAGACAAGGGTCTAGGGCAGGTGTTGAGTTGATCAATCCCATTTGAAGCTCATTTCTAGCATTGCACAAACTAAAATTTCCATGAATTTATAACGTAACTAAGTATGAAGCTCTAGTGCAAGGATTGCTGATGGCACTTCAGAAGAAAGTCAAAGTTCTTTAGGTGTTCAGAGATTTAGAATTAGTTGTGAAACAAGTGAGGAAGTAGTACTCATGTAATAATAAGAGATTAAACAGGTATAGAAACTGAGTGTGGGATTTGATCGAATGCTTTGATGGTTTCAATATCCAGTTGATTCCTAGAAGAGAGAATCATGTTGCAGATGCTTTAGCTCAAACAACAAGCACATTAGAGCCAAAATCCATGGCAAGATTAATGAAGTTTACTGTCAAATTTATCGTAACTCTGTCTGTACTAGATAATGTTAGGAATTTTCAAGTCTTTGAGGATGACAAGCATATAATTGACTTCCTCACTTCATCAGATGTCTTCACCACTCAAATAATAGATGAAGAGGAAATGGAACTCGTTGAGATGGATTTAGAAGGAGTACTTAATCTGAAGACCAACATAAATCCATGGGGGATGGTGGAGTTGGAAAGACTGCTCGATTCAGACAACCTAGGAACCCAGAGGAAAGAGGGAGAATCCCCCGAAGGACAGTGTGATCCTTTCAATATGGGGATAGATGAAGATATTAAGAATGCGTTTATTGGAAAGGCAAGTACTGAAGAAGAGAAAGTTGGTATCATTCACGCATTAATAGACTATCATGAAGTTATAGCATGGAGCTATGAAGACCTCAAGACGTATGACACATCGATCATTACTCGCACCATTCTGTTGAAGCCTGGAGCAAAGTCATTCTGACAAAGGCAGTGGCCAGTGAATGCCTTGTTGAAACCTTTGATCTTCAAAGAGGTATAGGAACTACTATCACCAAGAATAATATTCCCTATCAGGCATTCCACTTGGGTAGCAAATCTGGTTCCGGTCTGAAAGAAAAATGATGAAATTAGACTTTGTGTTGACTTTCAGAACTTGAATCGAGCATCTAAAAAGGATAATTACCCATTGCCATCATTATATGAAGTATTATAGATTGTTAATGGATCACAGATGATGTCTTTTCTGGATGGATATTCAAGTTACAACCAGATAATGGTTGACTACGAGGACAGATTGAAAACATCTTTTACATGTAAATGGGGCATCTCTGCATATTGGTAAATGCCATTTGGGTTAATAAATGTTGGTGCCACCTTCCAACGAGCAATAGACATTGCCTTTAAGGGAATAGTTAGAAAATACATCATAATCTATATGGATGATCTTACAGTGTTTTCAAAAAGGTGAGAGGATCATGTGGCTGACCTAAGGAAAGTATTACAGCAGTGTAAAGATTATGGTATCTCACTCAATCCTAAGAAGTGCATATTTGGAGTGATCGAAGGAAAGTTATTGGGACATGTAATCTCCAAGCGAGGCATATCAATTGATCCTGACTGAATTCAGGCAATCCTCAAGATACCACCCTCGGCCAGCAAGAAGGAGCTTAAGTCATATTTTGGGAAAATCAACTTTGTGCGCAAGTTCATCACTGGTTTTGCTGAAATCATCTGACCACTCAATGCAATGCTGAAAAAGGAAACTAAAATGGATTGGAATCCAGAAGCCAAGACTACCTTTGCAGAAATTAAGTGGCCATAGCTAATGCTCTAGTATTGGTAAGTCCAGATTACACACTACCATTCTACATTTACTCATTTGCATCCGAACACACTTGTGTAGCAATGTTGACCTAGAAGAGAGCAATCAATGATGAAAGGCCCATCGTTTTTATGAGTACTCCATTAAAAGACATAGAGTTAAGGTATCCCAACGTGGAAAAGAAAGCATACGCTTTGGTAAAGGTAGTCAAGAAATTTCATCACTACATCCTAAGGAGTCAAGTAATTGCTATAGTCCCAGATGTAGCAATTAAAGCACTATTGATGCAAAGTGAACTTGGAGAAAGGAGAGGAAAGTGGGTCACCATTCTATAGAATTTTGATATAGATATCCAGCCCATGAAGTTGGTAAAAGGATGGGCACTGACTAGAATAATGGTTGAAATGGGACCATGCTTGGTTTCCTAGCAATACATGTTAGAAGACATCTCGAAGGATGAGTGGTATGGGGACATCATATTTTACTTGCTTAATCAGTGTTGCCTGCCACAGTTGAATTCGGTTCAAAGAAGAGCAATTAGACTGAAAAGTAACAGTTATATGATAACGGGATTAGTACTTTACAAGTAGAATCACGAGGGGATCTATTTGAGATGTTTGGACAAGACAAAAGTAAATCAGGTGTTAACCAGTTTTCACGAGAGGTTTAGGACAGGCCACGAATTAGCCCATTCAATGGCCAATCAAATTCTTCGGGCTGGGTATTACTGGTCTACATTATTCAAAGATGCTTACTCATATGTGATAACCTGCCACACCTGTCAAATTGCTACACACAAAGAGTGAAATGCCACCATGCCATTGCAACCAGTTGTGGAGGTGCGACCATTCACATAGTGGGGCCTTGACTTTATCAGTATGGTCAATCCACCCTCCTCTCTAGGCCACAAGTATATTCTAACTTCTACTAATTACTGCACTCATTGGTCTGAGGCAATAGCTTGTAAACAATGCACCATAGAGGTAGTCATCAAATTTGTTGAAAAGCATATTATCACTAGGTTTGGATGACTATTTTCTTTAGTTTGTGATAATGGTTTTGCCTTTTCATCACTGCATTTCTCTAACTGGGCATTTGATTATAGAATCATTCTAAAATTCTCATATAATTACTATCCACAAGGGATTGGGGTAGTTGAATCCACTAATAAGAATTTGCTTGAGGTAATTAAGAAGCTACTAGATAAAAACCCTAGGGACTAGCACACTCAACTCAAATTTGCCTTATGGCCTAATAGAATTAGACACAAAGCCACTTTGGGAACATCACCTTATCATTTAGTCTATGGAACCGAGCTAGTTTTTCCTATTCACTTAAGGATTCTCATTCTACAATTCATGCAAGATTGTCTCGAAATTGATGATCAGATGTCTTCCCGATTAGCCCAATTGTTGCACCTTGAAGAGAAACGCAATGTTGCTATAGAAAATTTTACTAAGCATAGGGTGTTGTGAAGCAATGGTTTGATAAGAAAGATAAGGTAAAAGCCTTCCACATTTCTGATTTAGTCCTATATTGGGATAAAGCTCATGAGAAGAAAGGTGAGCATGGTAAGTTTGACAAACTTTGGTTGGGTCCATGTCAGATCTATGAGATCCTTGGTTAGAGGGAGATAGAGCAATTTCAATGAGTTTGACAAAGCCTAGACATATGGCTCACATGGGGTTTGACATCAAACATCCAATCTCTTCAAGACAGACATGTTGAGGGCTTTTTGACACCATGAGGAACCTGTCCAAACCATCTACTAAGGTCTCATGCCTGTACACATGGCACTTCCTTCACAAACCTGGTCCAACTCCTTGTAGCCCTATTTCTAGCTCTAACAAAAGATTATTTTTAACCAAGACACTTTTAAGGGAAAATGAAAGTGCCCTATGGGTTCCTTAAGGACATTTACCATTTCCTTCATGATAGGCCTAATTGGAAGAGCCCCAGTTAGCCCTAAATTACAAAGAGACTATCCTTAAAAGGGCTCACAGAAACTTCTAAACCATCTAGACACTTCAAACACATTGCAAAAACATAGATTTCGAGGTCATTTGGGTTTCACAGTTGATTGTGATGAATTTCAACAAGACTGTTCCCTTGGCTGCACCTAACACATGGGTCTTGTTAGGTGTTTAATTGGCAATCTCCACCAAACTCAATCCTCTGCCCTGAAGACCTTTACAACATATGAAAGCAAACATAAAAAATGCCATTCCACTGATTTTGGAAGATCAAACCAGTAGAATGGGGCAGAAATGCATGGCTTTATGCCAAAACCCTAAGGTAGGGTTTTTCAACCTGTTCTCAAAAAAATGCCTAGATGGTGCAGGAGCACCTATCCCACAGTGGCCTACTTGAGGCATTTAGTTGGTTATGCTTAGTTTTATGTTTTCAATAAGGTCCTAAATGGACATTAAATGTAATAAGGTCTGAGTTGACCATGCTTTGCTATGTTTAGGTAGTTTGTTGGACAGCTGTTAAGTTTATTAGATTGGTTGGGTCTCCCAGCTACTTGGAGAAATATCAGTACTACTATTGTGAGTAGATAAATACCCCCAGATCGGATCATTTTAGGAGGAGAGACATATTGAGAAGTTACATTGTGTTGTTGGAAAGCAGAGTATTGTAATCGCATCCTTTGAAAGCAATAAAGAGATTCTGTTTTGTGTCATTCCTTTATTTTGATCACACTGTGTAATTGACTCATAGTTTGGTGGGTGTATGGATACGTTTATCCATTCCACCAGTTGATTCTTTGAATCAATGGAATGGGGATGTACAGTAGTTTAGGTTTTTATTTGCATTTTCTATTCATTTACATGCACGTTTGTAGGATCGCAGTCGAGAAGTATTGAAGAACCCTAGCATGGGTATGTGCTAGGTATTTTAGGTTGTATTAGGTTTGAGAAACCATCCAGGAAGTGGACCAAACCATCACGAAGTTTGACAGGTCAAAGTGGTATGTTTTGAGGATATTGGCGTGAAAAGAGCCATTGGGTTGAGAAGATCATTTTGAGCCGATAGAGGATACTCTCGCCGATCGGTGTAACAACCCCCGAGGTGTCACCGATGAAGGAAGCATTGGCATGAGATTTAGCATCGATGTGTCGGAGTTATGTTCAACTGACGGTGAAAGTCTCACTGAATGAATAGGTTGGGGTGACCATTGACAAGTCTCACCGATGATAGTATGTATTAAGTCCATCAAGGTGAAGTAAGACGTCGGCGGAAGGACTTCAAGTTAGGCCAACAGTGGATGTCTAGCTGACACTAGAATTAGGGTTGAGTGCTTCGGTGTGACACTCGACATCGGGGAACGGCTAAGGATTCAAGCCGATAGTATCGGTGTTGCCGATAGGCACATAAACTAATACTCGTCAAGATGAAATGCTCATCGGAGTGAATGGTGTATGTGATACTGATGACTATTCTCTGGCCAATAAGATATATCGGTGTGGCATGTGCCAAGTCTTGTTGATGGTATAAGGAAACATAAAGATCCACCAATTGTTTACGTTTCTGGTTGTGCCTCTGCATCACTAGATCTCTGCTATAGAATTGTTTCAAGAACCCAAATAAGATGCAAAGTAATCTTAACTCACCCCTCTATCATGCCATCATCATGAGGATCTACAACTATTCTGTACAGGAGAATGGTACGGGCTAAAATAGGAAATTACATAGAAAATGAGCAGAAAATTAAGATTTCTTTGTTTATTCTTCTTCAAGCTTCATCCACACCAACAATCATCATGCTCCTGGCTTTTCAAGCATGTGGTCAACCTTGACAACTGATTGGGAGGTAGTTTGAGATTGGTGGGAGGCCAAAACTACTCTACAACCACCAAACTACCCTATTTAGTCACTTAGTGCAACTACAGTTTGTTTACAAGATGGATTATCCTTTGACAAGGTGTTCAAACTTACTGAATGTGACTCCTATATGACATGAATGGATACAAAACATGACTTCTCCTATGACTATCACTTGTGTGTTTGCAACCATTGCACCATGGCCCTACATCAGTGTCAAGTCATTATGAAATTAACATGAAATGGTCCAATGGACCTTATTACATAAAAAAACATAAGACAACACAAAAAGACAAGACAAAGATCTTCTTGAGCCTCTAGGTGCTCTTGCACCATACTCCTAGGGGTGGAAAAGAACTCAAGTCCCTTGAGGAACTAGATCAGAAATAGTAGTACCATGCTTCAAAATATCCTCCTCACTCATCCAAGTGGCATCTTCAGCAGGTAGGCCACTCCATTTGACAAGGTACTCTTTGTAGGTTTTCTTCCTAGTCTTCTTGATCACTTTGGTGTCCAATATGCTCTCCAACTTCAATGGTTGGCTAGGTGGTAGATCCTTAACCCAGTCTTCATCTCCTTCTACTGTCAGACCTATAACATTATCACCTTTGTAGGGAAACAAATCTGAAACATTGAAGATTGGGGATATAGCCAAGCCTTGAGGAAGTTTAATCTCATAGGCATTAGGACTAAATTTGTACACAATCTAGCAAGGATCAATCTTCTTCATGAGGAGTTTTGTTGGCTACCCCTTTGGAAGTCTCTCTTTCTTTAAATGTGTCATCACCAAGTCCCCTACTTTATACAGCACATCTCTCTTCCTCTCATTGGCTTTCTCCTTGTACTTTTTTGTATTCTTTTGGAGAGTCTCTCTCACTCTATCATGGATGTCCTTCATGGTCAATGCAAAGTCTTCTCCTTGAGCACTCCTTCTCTCCAATCCATGTAGATCCCTTAGTTCTAGAATCCCTCTTGGATGAATCCCATAGACAACCTCAAAAGGACTTCTCCTTGTGCTTCTATTGGTGGAACCATTATAATCAAACTCTGCTTGAGGGATGATCATATCCCATGTCTCTCCATGCTGCTTTGTGAGACATCTAAGAAGGTTTCCCAATGACCTATTCACCACCTCAATTTGGCCATCAGTCTGAGGGTGATAGGCAGAAGTAAAAGACAATTGACTACCCAACTTCTTCCACAAAGTATGCCAAAAGTGGCCCACAAACTTAGGATCCCTGTCAGTCACAATGTTTAGAGGTAAACCATGTATCCTAACAATTTCTTTGAAGAATAAGCCAGCAATATGGGAAGCATCATTGCTACATTTTCATGGCAAAAAGTGAGCCATCTTACTAAACCTATCCACCACAACAAAGATGCTATCAAAACCACTTTGAGTCCTAGGAAGACCCAAAACAAAATCCATGATAATACTCTCCCATGGCCTATTAGGAATAGGGAATGGTTGATATAAACCTGCATTGGATGATGTTCCTTTAGTCCTGCAACCTTTAACAAATTTTCTAACATTTGATTGCAACTTTGGCCAAAAGTAGAACCATTTTACCTGTTCTAGTATTTTATCAAGCCCAAAGTGGCCCCCTAGACTGCCACAATGCTTTTCTTTAATGATGTTCTCCCTCATGGAACACCTAGGAACACACAATTGGCTCCTTTGAACAACAAACCCTGTTGCAATTTAGAGAAATCAGTATGATAAGAATCAGAAAACTAAGTGCAAACGTCATATATCTCCTTGAAATCTTCATCATCCTTATACATTTGCTTTAGGGAATCAATCCCCGCACTTTGCAACTAAATTTCTTGAACCATGCATACCCTCCTACTCAATGCATCTGCCACTTTATTGTCCTGCCCCTTCTTGTGCTTGATGGAAAAAGTGTAGGCTTGAAGTTGTTCAACCCACTTCATGTGCTTATGACTAAGTTTCTCCTGTGAATTCAGAAAACTAAGAGCATGGTTGTCAATATAAAAAATGAATTCTTTAGGCAAAAGGTAATGCCTCCATTTCTTCAAGGCTTGTACCATTGCATACAACTACAAATCATATGTACAATACTTCCTTTTAGCATCATTAAGTTTCTCACTAAAGAAAGCCACTGGTCTGCCTTCTTGACTCAAGACAGCCCCTATGGCAAGGTTACTAGCATCACATTCCACCATGAACAACTTATTAAAATAAAGCAAAATGAGAATGGGTTGATGTGCTACTTTCTTTTTTAGATATTCAAAAGATTCATCTGCTGCCTTGGTCCAAGAAAACTTACATTTTTGTCCTCCCTTGATTGTATCTAGTATGGGTGCACATATGTGACTGAAACCTTTGATGAATTTTCTATAGAATGTTGCCAAACCATGAAATATTCTCACATCACCTACTATCTTGGGAGTTGGCCATGACAAAATAGCCTCCACCTTTGATGGATCCATCTTCAAATTACCCTTGGAGATCACAAAACCAAGGTAGGTAAGTTCTTGCTTCATAAAGACACTCTTCTCCATATTGATCATCAACTTTTCATCATGCAACTTCTTCAAAACTAGGTTCAAGTGCTGCAAATGCTCTTCCTTTGTCTTGGTAAACACAAGAATATCATCAAGATATACCACAACAAATTTGCCAATGAAGTCTTTCAATACCTCATTCATGAGGTGCATGAATGTACTTGGAGCATTAGATAGGCCAAATGGCATCACCAACCACTCATAGAGACCCTCATTTGTCTTGAAGGTGGTCTTCCATTCATCTCCTTGCCTTATTCTAATTTGATGATACCCACTCTTGAGATCAATCTTGGAAAAATAACAAGCGCCTCCCAAACAATCCATTAGATCTTCAATCCTAGGCATAGGGAACCTATATCTTATGGTAATCTTATTAATTGACCTAGAATCCGTACAAAGTCTCCACTTACCATCCTTTTTAGGGGCTAGGACTGTTGGGACAGCACATGGACTGAGACTCTTTCTCACCAAACCCTTATCCAACAACTCTTGCACTTGCTTGGCAATCTCCTCATTCTGAGATGGGGTCATCTTGTAGGCTAGTTTGTTTGGCAATGTAGACCCTGGTATGAAGTCAATCTGATGGCTTATGTCTCTAATAGGTGGCAATGTATTAGGCATCTCCTCCACCATGATACCCTTGTACTTTTCTAACAACTATTGCACCTCCTTGGGGACTTCTTCCTTACTATGACTATGCAAATCAGGACTATTTTTAGGCTTCAAAATTATAGCATACTCTTGGGTTCCTTCCTCCTTTAGGGTGCTAAGAAACTCTCTCCAACTCACTACCATGACACTTGACCCAATGTTTTTATCCACACTCTTATCCAATAAAGGATCCATAGTATATTTATTACCACTCTTGGTTATGATGAAGGAGTTTGTCTTCCCATCATGTTGGGACTTCACATCATACTGCCAAGGATGTCCTAACAACAAATGACAAGCATCCATGGGGATTATATCACACAATATTGTATCCCTATACTCCACTATCTCAAACTCTACCCAAGATTGTTCATCCACTAAGACCTGCTACCCCTTATTCAACCATGACACCTTGTAGGGGTTAGCATTAGGTAGTCTTTTCAATTTCAATTTGTCTACCATCTCTATAGAAACCAAATTCTTAGTGGAACTTGAATCAACAATTATCTTACATATCTTACCATAGGCCTTGTATGTGGTTTTGAACAATGTCTTCCTTTGAGGGGGTTCTTGTGTTTGAGGCACCTTCAACATGGTTGTCCTCATCATCAAGCTTTCTCCATCATGGACTGGGCCTACACTTCTAATTGGGGAATTGACACTTTGGCAATCATCCTCTTGAATCAACTAGTTCCTTCTCTCTCCTCCATGAGAGCTTGAGGCTTTCTCAAGACACTTGTTCATGGTGTGCCCTACTTGGTTGCAGTTGAAGCATCTCCCTGTGAAGACACTAGGACCTCTGCCTAGTCCACTGAATCTACCCCTTCCATTGGGTCTCCTTCCCCTAAAGCCTCCTCTTGAACCTTGTTGATGATGATTATTAGTCATAACAACATGCATAAAACTTTGGACAACAAACCTTTATTATATTGTAAAGTACGATCAGCTTAAGATAAGTTGATGATTCCAAGGCTCCGTTGATCAAGTCATGATCGTCTGATGTTACTCAGAGGTTGATGTGACATGTTGTTCTCCATTTCAAGGGGTCTTACATTCACTTAGGTTATTAGTATTGCACTGTATTCTGTAAATTCATTCCACAGAGGGGTTAATTCTACTCTATTTCCAAGGATCACTGTGATATTTGTAAGTTTAATCAATTCTTCTGATCATTGATCATTATGAACTTACACATTCTTCTACACTGCATATTTATTTAAATGATGTGTCTATAAGTGGATATTTATGTGTTCCTCATGGATATTTATCTATATTTGCATGATATTTATCAATTTGCCATGCTTCCATTCTAAAATATGCTCTGTATTTTCAATTGCCTACGGTATATCTGCATATTTCATGTTTATTTGCCTTTGGTTGTGTGTTATTTGCAATTATGGAGATGATCTGTAATAAAATTCAAAGAAATTTAAAATAATACTTCTAATTTAGTGAACCTTTATTTATTGAATCACATACACACATGATACATTCATGGAGAGAAGAAATCAAACCATAAGTCACCAAGTTGTTCCATAGCTAGGTATGGTTGATGCTAACTTCAAAGGAACAAGAAATGAAAACAATATATGTAGACTGAGAAGCACTCCAAGGGACGTAGCTGATCAATGCATATATCTAGATTCCACTCATAGATTACTCAGGATTTACAATGATTTGTAATCAAAATAGCTTCTCTTTCATTAAGTATGCAAAACATGTATATTCACAATAAATTTGAAATAAGTCCTGAATTCTTCAGCGATCAAATTTCAATTAAGTTTCGAATGACTAAAAGATTGCACCCCTGCACCCTTTATAGAACAAGGTGAGGAGGCAGTTACAATTGACCAACGGTCAAGATTTATCAATTTAGGTCAATGGCTAACAATCCTCCTATGACTTAGTCAACTTTTCTCTTGTGACATAGTTTGCCAGCTGGCAATAATCTGTATGATCCACTATTTATAAGTATCCCATACATATGTTCACTTAGTGATGCATCTACATTTACTCTTCATGTCCTTCTTCTTCACTTTCTTCTTGCTCATTGTTCTCTTCATCTTCATCACTTTCATTATCACTATCACTCTAATAAACATTCTCTTTCATGTGGACCTTTACTTCTATCCTGATATGTTCATATGCTTGCACTATTTTATCAACCTATCCCCTGTCCTGGATTTTAACTTTTACTATTGCATGTTTATGAGATTGGAACTTAGCCTTGAGAGCTTCCATTTTACTTTTCCTTCTATTTAATGTCTCATTGTATGTCTCCACTTTAACCTTTATTCTTATAATTATATTCATTACCTCTTCAGTCAAATGGGTGAGAGGGTCATCCACTACTGGCTTGAAATTATCGTGTAGAGACTTAATAGCAAAATCTACATCTTGATTCTCGATTTTACCTTCTATTTTCCCTTCCAAGGCCTCCAGGATTTCTGCCTCATATGCCATCATGCTGTGTATCTTGACACTGATATCCCTAAGCTTGTTGCTGCACTTCTTCAACACATCACACTCAAACCTGATATCTTCATACCATATACATGTTAGTAGGGTAGTATTATTGTCTAATACCTTATTACTTATCAAAATATGTGAATCAATTCTCTTCACCTCACTCAGAGCACTCAGGTCCTTTTCCAATTGAAATGACCTTCCTGTGTCATTCTACATTTTCTCCACCTTCCTCTTTAGGCTACTCAAAGAATTCTACCTCTGCAGAGAGGTTCTCAGTACATCCTTAGCCCCAGTGAGCACTGAAAACATTCATTTTTCCATCACCATTGCTTCATGTTTCATCAGGTCCAATTTGGTAACCTCCTCCTGTGATATGACAGTCAATGGGACTGCAGGATCAGCTAGTGTATGATCAGGGTTAATTAAACCTTTTATGAAAGAATGAAATTGAGCATTGTACTCCTTATGTACTTTATTTTTCTCCTTTTCCTTCTTCACCCTTTGGGTTAAAGAATCAATAATATCCTTCCCCTCTTGACCTTCCTAGTCTTCATTGGCAAAACCCAGATCAACATTTGTGATATGGAATTCCTCCAGGCTTATTTTTCCTTTTTCCTTTTCAACTATGGGAAGGGTTATCTATGTGGTTCTTCTACCTATGGTAGGATTTCTTTTTATAGTAGATGTTAACCTAGCCTTCCTCCTTGGTTTCATCATGCTCTTAGTAAATAGGGTAGAGACATCAAACTCTTGGACTTCTAACACTTGTTCTATATGTATTTCTTTTCCTAGCCAATGAGGTACATCACCTCTAGATCCTTGGTGGCCCTTGTTTATATCATGGGTGTCCATCTCTCTAGTAATAGTTTCTATCCTTGGTGGAGAAGTCACCTTCTTGATTTCATCCTCATGTAGTTCATCATGAGGGGGATCTTGTTGGAGTTCTTCTTGTTGAGGGGTTGCCTTCTGCAAAGGAGGATCCTGTGGAATTTCTACATTTTGATCATGTGCTTCATTCTGTGCTCCCTCCTCTGGATTTTCATTTTCTTTGTTATCCTTCTCATCCTATGGCATATTAACCTCTTGGGAAGCCTATGTATTTTGCCCTTGAGGGTCACCCTGATCATGGGTCATTTTCTGTTCTCCACCTGGTGCATTGATATCTTGTGGCTTGGGGTCTTCCTGACCTGATTTGTCTTCTATTCTTGGGACTTCTCCCGAATTCCCTGTTCGGTATGTAGTGGAGGTGAGCTTTGTTCTTTATGAACTTCCTTAAGTAACATCCCTTGATCCTCTTTATCTTGAGGCAATGATGAACCTCTCTGAGCCTAAGCAACACCAATGTCTGATATGCCCTGATCAACCCCACTCTTCTGTTGGACTTCTGATATTTTTGGTTCTATGGGTGTCTCATGATGTTGCTGACCTTGATCAAGAGAAGTACTATCCTTCTCTGTATGCTCTACCACTTTAGTCTTTTTAGGTTCCTCAGGTGCACCATCATCCTTGCTTGGGCTTATATCACCCCTATATGCTAAGTCTATGGTTGCAAGACTAGTAACCTGATCAACCAAATTGTCCATCCCTATCTGTTGGGCTACTCTTTCCAGGCTACCTTGTTTCATTTCCTCTGTTTGCTTTACTTCTTCCAACACCCTCATCTGGGCTAATGGAGTTCCACGAGGAGTCATTCAGGTGTTGGCAACTAGAGTTTCCATCTCTTGAGTGGTCACCTCTTGGACCACCTCATCATCAGATAAATCTACTGTATCATCTAAAGAGAAAGGAACCCCCTTACTTGTCCTAAGTGTTTCTCTTGTTTGCTCCTCTGTTTTCTCAATTTTAAATTTAATTATTATGGGAAGAGGAACATCATGTTGTAGTTCCTTCTTGAAAACTTCACCACCTGCTCCTCTCAACATGATGGAGTCAGCATGGACATCTCCCCTCATGGTTGTTCTTTGTTTCTTAGGTGGTGACATTAGTGGCATCCCCCTCCTCTTCTTGCTTGCTATCAGTAAGTCATCATCTTTAGGTTCTTTATTTATTTATTCCTCTTCCAAAGGGTCTCCCTCTTCCAATTCATGTTGTAGGATCTATCTTTCCACCTGCATCTCTATAATTTCAATAGTAGGCTTTAAAATTCTCTTAGTTTTTGGTTTTTCTATTAGATGATGTGTCAATGATGTAGATGCCTAAGCTGATGTAGATGCACCTACAACTTTAGTAGCAATCCTCTCTATTATCACCCCCTTTAGTTCATTTTCACCTTTCTTACCCTTAGGGGGGATCCTCTTTTGTTTTTCTATGGGTAATCTCTCCCCATTGGATTTTCTCTTTTCAGTGAGGAAATAATTGTATTCCTCATCAGACACTTCTTGTCTCTTCTTCTTAGTATCAATCATAAGGGCAACTCCCCTTTTCTTTAGTTTAGCTATCTCTACATCTACCTAAGCCTAGGTTAGCTAGATCACCCCATTCATCAACTGATCTAAGGATATATCCTCCTATTGTGTAAGATCTGGGGCTGATATGGTGACATTATACACCTTTTGTCCTCATATTCATTGGACATGATTTTCCCATCATCCTTACGTAGTTGTGCTGGCACCGGGATACAGTCAAAGGTTTTAATTTTATTCAAGGTAAGTCTTTGATATTTCCTTCTTCTCACCTCAGCCTCATCATCAAAATCGGTCCAAAAGTCCTCTAGATGCTTTTGATGTATCTATTTTCCCAGTACCTTCTTCATCCTGCCATAAGGATCATATGATCTGGCCAAAGGAAATGGTTGTAGATACATCAGTTTTAACCCCTCGATGGCATGTTTTATATACTCTGAATCTAGACACATGTACCAGCTGATGGATACTAGAAACAAAACTAGAGGTATCTTCTTCTATGCCTTATAGGTTTCAACTATGGTAGATACCTACCTAACAAATTCCATCAAGATGACCCAATTAGTAGGGTATCTTGGCAACATAAGAGGTTGTCCCTCAAATCCCTTGATCCTAATATATGAGAAAGTAGCAAATTGGATAAACCATGCTCCATGTTGATAGATAATTTCGTGAGCTTCCATGTTCATCCTTTCAGTCCTATCCTCCTCCATAGTTCTGACCAGATGCATGGAGAATGCATCATTTACTAGTTTATAGTCCTAGAGGTATACCTTCCTTTGCAATTGGGGATAATGATCCCATATGGGTGCATCATTAGCATCACCACCAGCCTTACCCACTATTTTCAAAGCATCAAATGTTCCTTTACATGTGCAAGAGTACACCACATATGAAGTCATGTAGAATAAACATGTTTGTCCTCCCAGGTTCCTCACTCCCTCACCTAATGAGTCACTGATGATCTTAGCCCATAGGGGTTGGTTGTTTGCATATAAGACCATCTAGATGATCTCAAACACCCAATTCTTGAAATTTCCAGCATGAGGCCTACTAGTCATTATGCTCAGCAGAGCAATCATATATTGGTACTCATCATCAAAATCAAACTTGTACAAATGCACGGGTAGCTTAGCTGAGGCAGTATATGTACTACTCTTTGATCTCCATTGGTACATCCTCTTCCTCACATTTTTCTTGTTATTATTATACTTTGTTTCTAATTTATGCAAGTCCACATTCACTATCTTTTTCCCAACTGGCAAATTGAAAGTGGCAGTAATTCCCTTGACTGAGAAGTCCGTATATCATTCCATGCTTCTCCACTCACCTAGTTTCTGGGTTGTAATTTCTTGCACACATACCTGAGATAAACACCCCATCCAAGATAGGATTATCCTTATCATTGTCCAATCTTGTCGACCATACTGCCAGGTCCGTATCCCCCTGGTGTCTATCACCAATGACTCCATATTTGAATTGTATTCCCTTAGGTTGCACAAATATGGGCTTGAGGAACTCCACCTCAGACCTATTTCTCCTGACATCTACCATGGATTCCTGCAATAAACATAATATATTTTACCCTACGGTGTCCATATGCATTCTTACAGCATCATGTACCTCTATCATGTATGTTCTGTATATTACTCCTTATTTTATCTTTCTACGTATTATCACAAGATCATACCCTAGTAAAGACAAATACTCTACCTGAAATTACAAAAAATGACAATGGGAGGGTTTACAGTTACCTAACAATGCTTTCTTTTGGATTAGATAAGTGATTATGGGGAAAGACTGTAAATGCGTAAGATCACCCATTCTGTTACGTTGAAGGATCCGATCAATTGACAGGTAGATATTGAGGGTTTGATTTCAGAGCTTTGTAATTTCTTGATTTATCGCAAGGTGAATGAAAATGACCTTTAAACTTTACCTTTAAAATAGATCAATAGGATAGATTAGGGTAAAAATGCGTTGTCTTGATTAAATCCATCAATCAATTGCATGGAATCCGTAGATGTCGCCAAGTGTTCAATTTGTATTTGTAATCAGCAGGAGTTCATCTACCATATTAATTGCATTTAATGTTAAAGGGGGGGATCTTAGAAAGATTAGGGGATATTTAGAAATATGACCGCTCTGGATTATATGACCCCCTCACTTTTGCATGGGATAACTGGGTGCGAAGAATCAGGTGATATGGTCAACATTTGACCATGATGTATATCGGGTTATGTAACTAAGATCAGGGGTATCTAAAATATGACCCCCCTTTCCTTCGAAAAGATCAAGGTGATATCATCATGTCATAGACGTCATTTAGTTATCATGTTTTAATGACATCATCATCATATTAAGAAATATGACACATATTAGATATATAACCCCCCCGTGGTTTAGATGGAATGATGATGTCATCATCAGGGTGATTCTTTCATTCATTGGAATCAGATGATGTCACCATCATATTGACATAGGGTGACATTTGTGAAGAGGGTGATATTCATAAGATGACTGATGTTAGAAATATGACCCTCCGTGGGATATGCAAAGTCCTTCGACAAGTAGGTATCGGTTCTTATTTAAATTTGACGTCTGCTTATTGCACACCTGGTGATTATCAAGTGACGATTCTGTATCTGGGTGATCTTATCAAATATGACTGATGTTAGAAATATGACCCCCCCCCACCCAGGATATCAAGTTTGACTAAATTTGACTCAACATAACTTTCTTCCCTTAGACAATTTTGGGGTGATCTAAAAGACAAACATGCTTGGAATTTTGTGTACTTTGCAACCATGAAGTTATTAATGGGAACTACTAACTTTGACAACTAACTTCATCATAATGCAAATCCACCCTCTTACAAGGTTACATGCATGACTAATTTTACCAAACCGTCTAAAGAAGAAAACAAGCAAGCCACAAGCAGAAAGAAAAGTTTGGTCCCTATTTTGCAAAGGCAAAATAGGGTGTGTTGTGTAACCACACAACAAACCTGAGTCTTCACTCTGCTTTTGTGGACTAGGCTCACCTTGATTTCTCTAAAACTAATTTCTTCCCCCAAAACTTCCTCTACCTCTGAAATTTCTTCCCCCTCTACCTATGTTTCGCTACTCACCTTTCCTCTTCAACTTCTCTTCAGCTCTAAGTGCCATTTGAAAACACTTGTCCACTATCTCAGGGGTCAAGATGCTGATCCCATCTTGAATACTAAACTTTAGCCCATTGATATACCTTGCAACGTTTCCTTTCTCATCTTCTACATGCCCACATCTAAGAGTAAGTTTGTGAAACTCTTCAGTGTAGGTGGACACATCCATGTCCCTTTGTTTTAGGTTCTGCATCTTCTTGTAGATTTGCACCTCATAATTTGCTCGTAGGAACTGAGATTTGATCTTCTCCACCATCCTACTCCAAGAGGTGATCATGCTTCTCCCACTCTTCACCCTTTCACCTTAGGTATAGTTCAACCATGTGAGTGCAACACCTTTCAATTTTGTTTTGGCAAACTCCACTCTCTTGTTCTCAGGTACCTCCTTGTATTCAATGTAATTGTTCAAATCTTCAATCCACTCCATAACCTCATCAACATCCATCTTCCCATTGAACATTGGGATCTCCATATGGGCCTCTGAAGAGTCTTTGCCTATTGACTTGATGGCTTCAAGGAAATATTTTTGATCTACAGGTATCTTTGTCTCCTACCTTTGGGGTTCTTCTTCATCTTCCCCTATCTCCTCTTCTTCATCAGAATCCTCCTCTAACCTCTTCCCTTTCCTCATTGCCTTTAGTTCAGCCTTGAGTGCTTCCTTGACTCTAGTCTTGATCTTTTCTTCCATCTCTTAGAACTTCTTAACCACCTCTTTGGTCATCCTATTTGGAGGTATGATGCTAGCCTCTCCTTCACTCTCTTCTGCTAACATACACCAAACTTCCCTTACAACAAAGTGGTAGAACCTTTTGTGGCTCTAATACCAATATGATGCAGAAGTTTGAGGGAGGTAAAGCAATTACAATGAGTTTGACAAAGCCTAGACTTATGGCTCACATGGGGTTTGACATCAAACATCCAATCTCTTCAAGACAAACATGATGAGGGCTTTTTGACACCATGAGGGACCTATCCAAACAATCTACTAAGCTCTCATGCTTGTACACATGGCACTTCCTTCACAAACCTAGTCCAACTCCTTGTAGCCCTATTTCTATCTCTGACAAAAGATTATTTTCAACCAAGACACTTTCAAGAACAAATGAATATAGTTTGAGATACCCTTTTCAGGCATTGACAACATACCAAAAACTCACTATGGGTTCCTTAAGGACATTTACCATTTCCTTCATGATTGGCCTAATTGGAAGAGCCCCAATTAGCCCTAAGACTATCCTTAAAAGGGCTCACAAAAAATTCTGAACCATCTAGACACTTCAAACACATTGCAAAAACACATATTTTGAGGTCATTTGGGTTTCACAGTTGACTGTGATGAATTTCAACAAGACTGTTCCCTTGGCTGCACCTAACACATGGGTCTTGTTAGGTGTTTAATTGGCAATCTCCACCAAACTCAATCCTCTTCCCTAAAGACATTTACAACATATGAAAGAAAACATAAACAATGTTATTCCACTTATTTTGGAAGATCAAACCAGTGGAATGGGGCAGAAATGCATGGTTTTATGTCAAAACCCTAAAGTAGGGTTTTTCAACCCGTTCTCAGAAAAATGCCTAGATCTCTACTATAGAATTTTTTAAAGAACCCAAATAAGATGCAAAGTAATCTTAACTCAGCCCTCTATCATGCCATCATCATGAGGATCTACAACTATTCCGTATAGGAGAATAGTACGGGCTGAAACGAGAAATTACACAAAAAATGAGCAAAAATTTGAGATTTCTTTGTTTATTCTTCTTCAAACTTCATCCACACCAACAATGATCATGCTCTTGGCTTTTCAAGCATGTGGTCAACCTTGACAACTGATTGGGAGGTAGTTTGAGATCGGTGGGAGGCCAAAACTGCTCTACAACCACCAAACTGCCCTATTTTGTCACTTAGTGCAACTACATTTTGTTTACAAGATGGATTATCCTTTGACAAGGTGTTCAAACTTCTTGAATGTGACTCCTATATGCCATGAATGGCTACAAAACATGAGACACATCATATGAAAAACATGAGACTTCTCCTATGACTGTCACTTGTGTGTTTGCAACCATTGCACCATGGCCATACATGAGTGTCGAGTCACTATGAAATCAACATGAAATGGTCCAATGGACCTTATTACATAAAAAAAAACATAAGACAACACAAAAAGACAAGACAAAGATCTTCTTGATCCTCTAGGTGCTCCTACAACATTCCACATTTCTGATTTAGTCCTATATTGGGATAAAGCTCATGAGAAGAAAGGTGAGCATGGTAAGTTTGACAAACTTTGGTTAGGTCCATGTCAGATCTATGAGATCTTTGGTGACAACACATATCGACTCAAGAGCCTTACTGGTGAGGAGATCCCATTGCCTGTCAATGGCTAGTTCCTAAAGTGCTACTTCTAGGCTTGAGAGGCAGTCATGCCTCCCTTTAGTGTACATAGTTAGGTTGCTTGTTTACTTTGGTTAGAGTAGGTTGCCGTTAGAATAGGTTTGCTTTCACTGCTTTCACTTTCTGTCATTTTTAGGTGTTCTTGCTTTCACTTAGTTGGTTGTCCTTTTGGATTTACTTTTGCTTGTTGTGTTTTCTTTTGCACGGAGTTCTTGTTTCTAGAATGTGGTGGTAGTTATGCAGACCTGTAGATGCTTCCTTGATGGGTAAACTGTCTATGGTCTTTCTTTCAGAGGCCAAAGTTCTACTCAGGTCTTCTTGTGGGTTCCATTGTTATATCAGGGAGTATGATGTCTGTTCATTGGAAAGAAGTCATTAGTTGGTGCACCTGAAGTATTTTCTAACCATATATCTCTCACACTTTAACTAACCCTGAAGTAGCTAAGTAAGCCCAGGTGATCACGTGTTAAGTGAAAGGGTTCGGATCCCCATTTTACCACCCACACCAATACTATGGATCCAGATGAGAGTGACAGGTGGTACTAAGCACTACTAGCCTACCAAGTGAAAATAAAAGGTGTTTTTCAACACCAGACCCATTACAAAGGATCAAATATGAAGATTATTATTTAAAGATTCTCACAAGAAGAATATTGTCTGAAGACTATTAGCATTAAGGATCATCAAAAGCATTATCATGAAGAATATCACTGCACAAGAATTACTACTCGAACAACCACTATTTGTTTCTTTCAAAGCTCATCACATTTCAGCTTCAAAGCATTCTCTTAGTGGTAAAATGATCCTAACTTCATAACTTAGCATGAAGGATCTTGGGTGAACTTAGTTGCCAAAGGATGGGAATGAATGCAATTGCACACACTCAAGTTTTTAGGATATGGATGGTTGCACCGATTAGTGATCTTTGATTCTTTGATAGGATATCTTGCTTTCTCATTTAATGTGTGGGAAACACAAAGATTCTAGATTTGAATTGAAAGCTTATCATTGAAGTGCTTTGGAGCATTTCCCCAGCACAGTCGCCATTTGTTGTGCCATGCACACATGCCCCATTTCAAACAATAGGTACCTCCTCTTTCAAACCTTGGCTTAGAGTGCCAAATGGGTTTTCCATCTCCTAAGTTGTCAAAGTGGTCAAAATGCACTTTTTGCCATGTTAGAAATCTGATGTTAATAGGTCAGTTCAAAATCTACTAAGTCTAAGTCTCTGCATTTCATAAAAGAAGGTCTGATAGTCCTTTGCCCTAAAATACCCTTTGTCTAACCTTTGTGCTAGAATCCTTTGCCCCTAACCTCGGCATTGTATTTCTATCTGACCAACCTTAGTGCCACTTTCCACATCCATCGACCTTAGTGCTAAAACTAGTCGCTATCGACTTTGCGCTGCAATCCTTATTCACCAACCAAGTCAAAGAGTGTTAGTTCCTCTGCTAGTTTGATGAACCCTTAACTCCCGCAACACATGAGAATGGACTGATCACCTTAGTGCTGAAAGTGTTATCCACTGACTGAGTCAGTGACACCCCAAATCCCTGCCAAGTCAAAAACAACCAAACGCCGTGCAAACCCTAATATTCTGCCGAATCTCCTGACTGACACTTCACACACTTTGCATCAATGGCAATCAATTCAAAGGGATAAAAGGGGAATTTTTGTGCTTCTCGAGCTCATTTTGCATTTAACAAATACTCAGAGAGCTCTTTGGTGACACTTTCAATCAATCAACCTACGTAACTCGTGGACTCGACCCAAAGACCTCCTGCACGCTTCAACTCACTTCATCCCCACAGATCAGGTAGGAGTTTATTTCTACATTTAGGGCTTTCAATTAGGATTTTGTTGGATTTCAAATGCATTTTCTTCTAAAAGTACACCAATCACAGAAATGATGGGGTTAGGGCATATAAGTTAGGATTTTTCTTTGCTAAGATAAGTTATTATCATGAAACCCTAGAATTGAGTCAAACTAATACTTGTCAAACCCTAGAACAAAATAATCTCAAAACACACTAAATCGATTAAAAAATAAGTGAAGTATAGTTTTGTATCAAAAGTTGTCTGACTAATTTTCGAAGACATTGTGATCAATCTAGTCAGTCGGCGGTTTTGAAAACCCCCACCAAGACTCAAAACCAACATTGCGCTAAAAACTGAGTTCTCTGACTTCACACTATTCATCACTTGAACTAACCTAATCAGAGACTTTTAGAAGTCCCACACGACCCCAAGGTTTACTTTGTGCTAGTTTTTTATTACTCCAACTTAGTGCTAAATGATCACTCCTCTGACCTAGGTCAGATGCACATAAATGTCCCGCAAGTCCATAATGTCCTAAACCTCTACCAAGTAGCAAGAAAACAACTTTGCACCGAAATCAACTCCCTTAGACCTTGTGCAAAAATGCACCATCACAGACTTAGTCAGTTGACTTTGAAAACCCCGCAAGGTCGGATGATACCCAATTCTGCAAAAAAGTGGTAAGGGTTGTTTTGATCGACTTGCGCTAAACTTGCAACCGACCAACCCAAATGACTAACATAAGTTGGTCTTACCTCAAACCTGCACAAGTCGGTTGACCATAAAATCTGTGCAAGGTAGTATGATGACATGAGCATACACAAACCAGTTGGTTAGACTTCCCCAATTTCTCCGACAAGGTTAGTTGACCTCAAATGTAGTGCTTTTTCTGTTGTAGGTTAGTTGACCCAAAAACTAGTGCAAACTGGGTAAAATGACTATTTTAGAAGAAATTTTCAAAAGAAGAATTGTTTGTCAAGTAGAAATAATGACTGAACTTGGTAAAGTATGATGTTTTAATTAGGATTTTGCAGCATTAGAGTATTTATTACATGCATTAGTGTAAGATTGCTCTATTATTTGATCATGTGGTAAATGCAACAGTTAGAAGATTTCAGACTTCTATTCTCATAAGCATATATTGGTAACTTGGTAGAATTATGCTAGATTCATTTGTTATAACATGGTGATAATAATGTAGAAATCAAATTGGTAATCTTAGACTTTAAACTTAGGAGTTAGAGAAAACACCTCAAAGGCTTCAAAAATAAGGTCCAGTCCTGAAGGTTAGATGACTGCACGAGCTCAAATCATGAGGTACAAGTTCAAATGTATTCCTCCAGAAATGAAGATTTCTACCAGATGGAAGGACATCAGAGACATAGACTTAGGTCATATTGACCTTGATGATTTTAGAATTAGAGTAATTGGCCCAAATCCAACCCCGAGAGCCAAGAAAGTGAAGGACAGTGGGATTGCACAAGTTGTTGCTTTCCCTACATCTGTTCAATGTGCTGAACTGATAGTTGCCTGTGCAGAAAGGTATAATGTCATGACCAAGACAATACAAACTATCGGTGGAGATATTTTAGCTAACTTAAGTCCACCCTCCTTGGCTGAAACCTTTGATATTCCATGGCATACAGTAATGACCATGCTAGATAAGGTAGGAGTTTATTTCTACATTTAGGGCTTTCAATTAGGATTTTGTTGGATTTCAAATGCATTTTCTTCTAAAAGTACACCAATCACAAAAATGATGGGGTTAGGGCATATAAGTTAGGATTTTTCTTTGCTAAGATAAGTTATTATCATGAAACCCTAGAATTGAGTCAAACTAATACTTGTCAAACCCTAGAACAAAATAATCTCAAAACACACTAAATCGATTAAAAAATAAGTGAAGGATAGTTTTGTATCAAAAGTTGTCTGACTAATTTTCGAAGACATTATGATCAATCTAGTCAGTCGGCGGTTTTGAAAACCCCCACCAAGACTCAAAACTAACATTACGCTAAAAACTAAGTTCTCTGACTTCACACTATTCATCGCTTGAACTAACCTAATCAGAGAATTTTAGAAGTCCCACACGACCCCAAGGTTTACTTTGTGCTAGTTTTTTATTACTCCAACTTAGTGCTAAATGATCACTCCTCTGACCTAGGTCAGATGCACGTAAATGTCCCGCAAGTCCATAATGTCCTAAACCTCTACCAAGTAGCAAGAAAACAACTTTGCACTGAAATCAACTCCCTCGGACCTTGTGCAAAAATGCACCATCACTGACTTAGTCAGTTGACTTTGAAAACCCCGCAAGGTCAGATGATACCCAATTCTGCAAAAAAGTGGTAAGGGTTGTTTTGATCGACTTGCACTAAACTTGCAACCGACCAACCCAAATGACTAACATAAGTTGGTCTTACCTCAAACCCGCGCAAGTCGGTTGACCATAAAATCTATGCAAGGTAGTATGATGACATGAGCATACACAAACCAGTTGGTCAAACTTCCCCAATTTCTCCGTCAAGGTTAGTTGACCTCAAATGTAGTGCTTTTTCTATTGTAGGTTAGTTGACCCAAAAACTAGTGCAAACTGGGTAAAATGACTATTTTAGAAGAAATTTTCAAAAGGAGAATTGTTTGTCAAGTAGAAATAATGACTGAACTTGGTAAATTATGATGTTTTAATTAGGATTTTGCAGCATTAGAGTATTTATTACATGCATTAGTGTAAGATTGCTCCATTATTTGATCTTGTGGTAAATGCAATAGTTAGAAGATTTCAGACTTCTATTCTCATAAGCATATATTGGTAACTTGGTAGAATTATGCTAGATTCATTTGTTATAACATGGTGATAATAATGTAGAAATCAAATTGGTAATCTTAGACTTTAAACTTAGGAGTTAGAGAAAACACCTCAAAGGCTTCAAAAATAAGGTCCAGTCCTGAAGGTTAGATGACTGCACGAGCTCAAATCATGAGGTACAAGTTCAAATGTATTCCTCCAGAAATGAAGATTTCTACCAGATGGAAGGACATCAGAGACATAGACTTAGGTCATATTGACCTTGATGATTTTAGAATTAGAGTATTTGGCCCAAATCCAACCCTGAGAGCCAAGAAAGTGAAGGACAGTGGGATTGCACAAGCTGTTGCTTTCCCTACATCTGTTCAATGTGCTGAACTGATAGTTGCATGTGCAGAAAGGTATGATGTCATGACTAGGACAATACAAACTACCGGTGGAGATATTTTAGCTAACTTAAGTCCACCCTCCTTGGCTAAAACCTTTGATATTCCATGGCATACAATAATGACCATGCTAGATAAGGCAAGATCAGACGCCACCTACAAGAAAGATGAAAGTGGGTGTAGGAAACATATGAATGAACAATGGGCAAAGAGCAAAAGGTCTACCATGGTTAAGTTTCCCCAAGTACTATACAGAAGTCACTTTCAAGATGAGATAGGGGACTTGGTGACTTTTTTTAGTAGAATATATGGATTGTCTGCAGCATCAACCTTTGAGGGATGGATGTTTGTTATAATTGAAGAAATATTAAAGGGGACTAAGTTCCATTGGGTGCAAATCCTAAGTGATAACATCCATGAGGCATTTAGTAACCTCAAGGAGAAATAATTCTTCAAATGGACATCCTATGTTGTTTATGCCTTGGCAAGGAGGAATCATTATGCTGGTCTATCCAAGGTGGGAGAAGTAGGAAATGATGAACAAACCCAGATCAAGGTCTATGAATGTTATACACGACTCACATTGACACAATATCTCATGCATTATAAGAGGGTAAACGATGCCTTTACCATGTACATAACCAGGTTATTGCAAGGCAATGCAGCTCTAAGCATAGCCATAGAAGCTATGAATGAAATCACCAAGTATGGGAGATGGTATATTCAATTTGAAAAGTTCACGTATTTGAGAATACAAGGCTTCACAAGGATGGATTATAGACTCTCTAGATATCCAACAGACAAAGTAGTGCTCCTGGAACTATCTAAACAACTGATAACTTGTGCTGAAAAACTTTAGCACCTACATAGAACAAATGTCCAATTTCCCATCCTGTTAGGTAAAGGAAATTATGCATGTCCTTCATTGGGGTCAGCTAGGCACTCTGACAAATAACTCCAACTTCTCAATCTTCATTGTTACAATAGAAGAGATCGTTTTGATCCTAATAAGGTAATGGAGAGGTTTGTAAGTAAGAAATTATTCCATAAGATGCATATAGAAGACTTTTGGGAAAATTGTATGAATGACTATGAGGTCATGAATAAAGCCCATTCCAAATTATCTTTGGCATTAATAAGGAAATTTCATATTATTGTAGTTCCTAACCAATTAGAAGATGTGACAATCTAATGCACAGAGGAGACTGGGAGGCACAATATCACTAGCTAATTCCCCTACCTAATTGGACAAATGCTAAAGAAAGCTCCCTTGATTTTATAATGAAGGAACCAGTCAGATTAAGTAAAGCATGGGTAAGGGGTCAGATTGTTGCCTTGGAGAAACAAGGGATACAGCTCACATACACCACACTTGAATAAGAAAAGGAGTCTAAAGGAGAAGAGGATAAGCCCATAGAAATCACTAATGAGGTAGAACCAGCCCAGGGATAGAGATCAAACAATGAAGACCATATAACCTTGGTAGAAAAGGCTAAAGCACAGAAAAGCAAGAAGGTCAGTACAAAGACTAATAAGAGAGAAATGCCTCCTTCTACTAGGACAAGAGCTTCAAAGAAAAGAGATATGCCTAGTGGTCCCAGAGAAGGATCTCAGATGAAGAATACTAAGGTGAAGGTTGTTAGACAAGCTACAAAGACTGTTGCTACTCATAATGATACTAATCTACTAGCTTCTCCACCTCCTGCTACTCCAAATGTTAGTACCACTGCTACTACTTCTGTTGTTTCTTCTTCTTCCTTGACAACCATTATTTGGGAGAATGTCTCTATTGCTTCTTCACCCACAATTGTTGCTTTAGTTTTCTCTTCTTTATTAGTAGTAGCCTCTAATGTCCTATTCTATCCATTTCTCCTTTGACATATTCTTCCACTACTTCTACATCCTCATCTTCCATATCTTCCACTTCACTTACAACTTCCCTCACATTAACCCCCATTTCTACTATTCTTTCACCTTCTCTACCCTCTTTCTCCATCACTTCCCCCACGGTCATTTCCTCCGTCTTGCCAACTTCTTCTATCCCACCAACTTTGATGTCGGCTATGCTTGCCAATTTGACACAAGTAAACTTGTCTTTAGTTGTGATGCCTTTATCCTCTGTTACTCCTATCTCTCAAATACCCATGGACCAAAATTCAACTCCCTTGGCTATGCCATTGCTGTCAGGTATTGAGAAGGTATGTGCTGAACTAGATCTTCAAGAGCAAGAACTAGAGAAAGATGTATTTGACAAGGTAGATAATGAGGTACTTAATGAGCCCTTGGTTGAGATAGTTAGTGTAGAGATAATTGAAATATCAGACAATCCTCTAGAGAATGACCAAACAGAGGCAAGCCTCAAGGCAGCTCAGGAAAATGTAATGATAAATTGGAGAAATCTTACAGAGGAAGAAGATAAAGATCTAGATAAAGAATTAGAACAAGAACATGGATTACTTGAAGGTCCTCCAAATATAGACAACAAAAATCTTGATGGATCTGGAAAGCTTTCTTCCTCAGCACCTGATTGGTTGTAAAGCAGAATATCATATCCTGAGCCTCAGGTGGAGATAATGAAACTAGACTTGAGCACAATTTTGTCACAGGCCCAAAAGCTAAGGAAACAGAAGAAAGAAAAGGTACAATCTAGGATTTACAAGGATGAAGCTAGATCTTGAATAGATGAAGTAGCTGTCCCACCACCTGATACTAATAGAGAATAGGTCAGAGCAAAGGATTATTTCATAACAACTATAAATTTGGGACCAATTACACGAGCACAAAGGGTTGATGAATTCAAAGGGTCTATTACTTTAATCCTAGAGTAGTTGGATAAGGATAAACTTTCAAAGAAAGAATTGAAGCAACAAAATGAGGAGCTCCGAGCATGCCTTCAATTTCTAATAAAACTAGTAGATTCTGAAGGAGAGATAAGGACAGTACCTACCTTTTGTCAAGAGACAAAATATATAAGCTTGGTAAAGTTCAGACTCTATCAAAAGGCACCCAAAAATGGATGATCAAAGTCTGTGAAAAGGGGTGTTAGAAAATTGACGCTGCAGTTGAATCTCATATGAGTTTGGTTCAACTTCGAGAACAATGGACAGACTTGCATGAAGAAGGTGACTCTTTTGATGAATATTATTCATAGATGTTTCCTCAAGTGCAAGCAATCAGAAGCTTGCTAGCCCAGATACTATTGGCTGAAAATATCTTGACAAAGGACAGGTTGTATAAAGCCAATGAATGGTATCAGCAAATAAAACTGAGGAAGTTTTTGACAGCACAAAGGAGGCTTGCAAAATAGCAGATGAGAACATTTTGGCCCTCATATATGATATAAATGATACTTTGAGAGATTGTCTAGTAATGGACTACAATCACTTGGCACCATATGATGTGAAGGGATGTAAAGATAAACTACACAAGATAGTTTTTGAAGATGTTGAGTTAGATGTGGAAGCTAGGCTGGATAGAGTCAGTGACCTCAAAGCTAAATTTAATGCATTTCATAAGGCAAAGGTAGAGTTAGAAAGAATATATAATTAGTACAGCCAAGAGTTGTATATGTTCAGATACCGGTTCAATCATCATAAGAACCCATACTCCATAGATATCAATCTAGCACTTTCAGCCTAGATCAACTGCCTTAACAAGCTAGTAGAAGAAGACAAAGTAGACTTGGATGGAGAGTCTTAATATGCTTTTCTTGAACATTTTAAAATGTAATCCCGTCACTATTATAAACTGCTATATTTAGAGTGACATGTGACACTATTTTGTCTTTATTATGCCTCAAAATTGACCTTTTCTATATATATATATATATAGTTGGGTAGTCAAATTGTCTAGATTCAATGTACTTGGGGGTTGTTTTTCGTCTTTTTCATAAGAGACAAATGTAATCTGGGATTTGTTATGAGTTGTCATGAATGCATTTAATGATCTAAATCTAGACCGTTGGTGTTGAGTTAATTTCCACCGTCCATTCAAAAACTCAGTATGGCTCCTCTCCTATATAAAGGGGTTGCCATTTCCATTGTCAGAAAGAGAATTCTTAATGTCAAATTTTTGACATTCTACCATTTGAAGTAATACAAAGCAAGTTTCTGTAGTTATTTTGAGAATTTATGTATTGTATTGGCTTATTTGGTTTCATGGTTCGCTTCTTGATCTCCAATAGTTAATTAATTATGCTTTTACAATGTTCATGGTTTGCTGAAAGTATCTGATGAATGCTCTTAGTCTATACTTTTAGTTATTTGTTGATGGTAGGTAACTATGCAAAGTTAGTCTAGGCTGATCAGTTGTGCTTAAGTTTGATTCCATTTCACAAATTAAATTGCACCATTCATTAGGTATTTGATGAATGAATGTGATCTAAAAATTACTCGATTTCCATTGAAGATAGCATCATTTTCTGTAGTACTGTAACATTCATTTTCAGTTTGGTAACTCAGAAAGCTAGTTAGATTTCAATGTGTTTGTCTACTTGTAGTAGTCCACATATTGTGAATGTCACTTAGGATTTCCTTAAAACCCTACTCCCTTTTGTATTTTCTTTGAAAATAGTTGTTAGTTTAGGAATTTTAGTAGCATTTCATGCTGTCTTATCAGCTGAAATCACAAAGGGTTTGCAAAGAATTGTTGTTCCAACTATTAAAATATGTAGATCACATGTAAAACCCCTTGTCGACACAGCTAGACATACCACTAAGTCATTCCAAGCAAGCTAAAACCTAGTTGTAGAAACCTTGGAGTAGCCTTACGTAGGGTAGGATACTTTTCAAGAGAGGTGTGATATCAGCAATCATACCTATGTTGTTGTGTGCTAAAACCACCATCAACAATACCCAATACCTGCATCACTTTGATCACACGTCAAAACACATGTGCATATAACATACATCATAGCTAAAGCAACAGTAAGCATGTAATCCAGCATGATTACCAATCATGTCAACATCATAATAATATTAGAATCCATCAAGGAAAAGCAACAACCAAAATGCAAACACGGGGGTCGTTACATCCTACCCCCTAGGACTAGGCTTACTCCTAGAAGATTGCAATACACTAAGATGCAGCCATAGCACACATTAGTCTATGAAATTCAATATAAATATAAAATCAGGTTATCACATGAACAATTAAACCAGCATAAACCACACAATTTTCTCATAAATTGTAGCAAAATGCACTTTTCAATATACAAAATTTCCAGTTCTATAACTTTTCATATGTAGCTATATATAAAATGGAGTTCACAACACACATATATGCACATTTATAGGATTTACGACCTCCACTTTCATAGCATGCATGACATCTCTATGCATTAAAAGCAAAAATTCATCACTTTACCAAGTATGATGATGCAGATTTCACTTCCAGTATGCAACCACAAACATGATAAATTATACAACCTACATATACATACATACTCATTCACATCACAAGGCTACATTAGGGGTTCACTTGGATGTCGTAGTTCCATCCATATCCAATTATATCCATGAGTCCATAACCAATAACCATGTCCAATATCCAAATCCATGTGTCTTGATGGCATTGACCCACCTAGTGAGCCCTTCCATACAAGCCACAACAACATATCTCTTGTTTGTGTAAGGGTTTTAGCCTCCAAGAGATAGTCAAACAATAGGAAGGTAGTGAATTAGAGCTTAGAACAACTCACACATACCCTCATCCTTAAGGGTTTCCCTACGTCTATTTCCTCATATACACTCAAACAGGTGGATCTCACCATACCTGATGAGTAATCACATCACAACACAAGACCAACATTCAAAAATAGAAAAGTTAATTAGTTTAGCCACCAAGAATAATAATAATGAAGAATAAATCTTAATTCCAACAATAAGGTAAGAAAAATGTGCATAATCTTCAACAATAAATCAAATATAAGTGCAAGAGTTACATGCCAAGAAAATCATGCATGTCTAAACCAATACAAGCAAGATAAACCAAAGTGTTGGTCCACACAAGCAAAATAAAAGTCACCAATAACCAAAAAGAAGATTCACAATCTCTGAAATATACACATTACAACACTATGTGACTATCGCTAGTCACCACACGAGGAAGGAGGAAAACAAGAGTGACTGTCTCCACAGTCCTTCATGTGGGTGTGGCCAACTCACACAACCTCCACATGGAAAGGTATTGTGCCAGAACTCCCAGATTACATACCTCATGTGGCACAACTACACATGGTATACCAAGTGAAGAAAGTATGCAACGGTCGTATATCGCATGGCAATGTCCTACTCATAGGAACATCCCACATAGTGTGTATCCACAAAGAAAGCACAGGCAGCTACACACCAAGCCAGAGGTGCACATGGCTAGATTCCACTCACATGCCAACCGATCAGAATTAGGGCAATCTTGAGCATACCCTCTACTCTGTGCTAGTACTCACTCCACACTACACAAATAGGAACATATCATGTATATATACTACTCCTTCACATATCTACATACATGGCATCATGTGCTCGAGCTTTTTTCACTACCATTAGCAACACAACATCATCACCAGCACTGTGTCAAAACATCAATGGGGTGTGGCATTGTATCTAAGGCATCATGTCGAGACACGAGTAATATGGAATACCTCTCAGCATGGGGCAACATCCATCCACACATATTGTGGCTCATATATAATCACATCAGGGTAAGATCATAGCTATCACAAGTGCTCATACCATAAACTAATGTCATCCTCAAGAACTGAGTAGATTAGGCTAACAATGTACGAACCAAGTATCTGGTCCATTAATAAGGGGATAGTGAGTACTTTCCTTGGGAGGTTGAAACAATTGCTGTCATTTCACGCCGCCATTATACATACACCATGCAATTCCCTCCCAAGGAACTTTGTTTCTACTACTACCCTCCACATATTGACTTATCAATAACCCTCGGGTTGGCAGTCAATAGGGTGACAACAAGAAAACACATAGATGGTATGGTTTTCTCCCATACACATAATCCATACATATCCTCCATGGATGGGTACACAGTATCACCATCCCATGGGTACACATCTCAAGCACTGGTTAATCACAACACTCAACAGGAATACATCAATGGGTGATCATATCATGGAGAATACAATCACAATTTCTCTAACCTAGGCATAACCATAGCCCACACATGACTATGCAACATGATGCAAAATATACAACTTTACCCAATAATAAGTATTCCCAAATATCCATACCAAATTTTCTCTTTTCACAAGGGCAACTCATTTACCCATAATATCATAGATTCACTTGCAATTATTTCAACATAACACAATAGTGCATACACATGTATAGCATCATCACTATCATTTTTACAGCAATGCACAAACATAAGTAACAATTTCACAAAAAAAATCAGATGCTCATAATCATAATGAAATGGGTTTTTTTAAGGAACTCTAATCCATTCCTCATGTTCACAACCATACATATAATCTTCAGTAACCATGGCTATGTCAAGGCATGCAATTGCTCATCAAGAAAGATATGCAAATTTCCTATTACCCTACATTAAGTATTTTTAGTTGCATTAAAATACAAACATTCAGCCATAAAGTCTCATTGAAATCCACAATGCAATTGAGAAGATCAGCTTTCATCAACAAGATATATCCACAAACAATTACCGTTCTCATGTAAACTCATTAAGGAGGCACTAATAAACATGTAATCACTCTCAATACATAACCATAACAAGCGTAAGGTCTTCTTCACTCCTATCTCATTAAATCTTTTACTTATTGCAATTTTAACATACTAATTAAATCCATATGCCATTATTCTAACATCTTGTCAACTATTGACAACTAAGAAGAGAAGAGAAAGATAGATTTCACCTCAAGTCAAGACATTACATGCCATCCAATATTCATTATACAAACACACCAATTCTACTAAGGGAAAGTTTAAGGCACCATTAGTATTCCAATAACTTCAATATGTTAGCAAGGATGATAAATGGAAGCAACTCAAGCACATTAAGAGGTTATAAGAAAAATCAGCAATCATCCAACACTTACAAGAGAGCATGGAGAAATCAAACTAATCTATCCACATCTGCAAATAGCTACATCCTATCATCCTTTACATCTATAATACAAGAAGGAATTACAAGAGCAATTCATGACCAATTAGGGTCATTCCATTCACTGGCAACACAAAGGAAAGCACAAGAAGAGCTTATCCAAGCAAGGGCCCAAGTTACCTTCAACCCACAAACACACAAGGCAGAACATTCCTACCCCCGTCCTATAACATGGGAGAGTGATCACTCTTAACCATGGGAGACTCTCAACCAATATCAACACTCTAGTCCCATTGAGTAAGGTAAGGCCAAGGAGGCTATTTCCTCCACGATTTCTAAAAATGGGGTTGTAACTTAACCCACTAATGCCCTGCTAAGGCATGAAAGAAATCAAGACTATAAAACAACATAACAAGCTCATGCCACACACACCAAACACAATGAAACATAGAAGGCTCAAGTAGGCCATAGCTCCCAGTGTGTGAACATGGGCTCTTGTACCATATGTAACATCCCACCGCTTAACCCCGAAGGGTAAGGGCCAAAAGAGGGAAAGAATTTTTTTTTGAATAACAAGTGATAACATAGACATTATACGGTTGCTGACTTGGTAGATTGACAACATTCATGGCTAAGTATGGCTGAATGTACAACCCAAAGGAGAGGACTAAATCACTCTCCTTGCAAACAATGATAAAACTACATTCATTTTAAACACCAAATTCAAATATTCCTAATACCCATTTCCACATATAAACATAAAACCATAATGATCATCATAGTACAAGCGGGTCCGATACCAACATTGGAAAACTATAAGCCAAATAGATAACATCTCATTTCTTCTCATTAATATAGTTTACATCAATCTCTCTCAAGGGAGTACAATTACATAAAAGAATATACTTAACTACAATGGCATAGCCAGGGATAATATACAATAACAGATAAAAATAAGCACAAGGGAGAACATCTCCAACTGGTTCTCCAATAACCTATATGCCGGTCCCCAATGGCGGAGGCAACACCTCCCAACCATGTGGACTCAAAAGAGACCACCCCACTGTGCTCGGAGATAGTCACAAGGCCCCAACATAAGTAATAATAGCAAGGAATACAATGGCCAACACTCACATCAGTCATAGAGCAGACATGACACACAAAGCACAGTACAAAACACAGTAAACAACTCCACAAGCACAGTGACCCGAGGGGAATCTAACCACTCCTGAGCCTATGAAATGATACATTTGATGGAGAATTATTAACCCGTTTGCATATGGCATCATGAATCTTAACAAACAACACACTGATCACTAAATAAGAACAAATATATATCTTCAAATTAGAAAGAAGAGATAGGACTTAGTAAGAAATATTTGGATTGAAAGACTATCCATTATGCAAATAAAGTGATAGCAAAGACTAAGACTTACTGCAAAGAGCCATGCAAAAACAATTATGTTCTTAAGCAAATGATCTCTTGGAATCCTATCAATGAGAGGATACAGGGAAAACCTCTTCAAAGACTTGTGTGAAAATCAAACAAATGCAATATTGAAACAATCCTCAAACTCACATACAATAGTTGCCCATTGTTTAATAGAACTTAAAAGTTCAACAAGGTCATGCAAGAATAAATCCATCTGTTTCTTTTCAGCAAATTTAGGTCAATTTATTTACAAAATAAAAAGGTGCTTTGAACTACAATGATCTCTGCTTTTATATTTTAAACAATTACAACACTTATGTAATTAAGAAAGGAGCCTAGAAAGAAACTACGTGTCAAGAAAGATGTACAAACAAAGCTTAGAGAAGAAGTGTAAAGAGATATAAATATGTGTGCCACATATCAGAATATCCCATAGAATACAATAAGCCCATGATTGTTTCATTATTAAGCATAAAAAAAATTATAGAAGCATTCAATAAATAGATGAATAGAGTAATTACGTTGTATGCTATTGGCAAAATATATCTAAAATAATGTGTATACACAAGCCTAAAGAATTATAGAAGCATTTAATAAATAGATGAATCAACTAACTCCCCTGTTTGCTGCTAGAGAAAGAATTAAAGACACTGCATATACACATACACAGACACCAGACATATATGTTGTAGGTGACAACAGAAATTTAAGATTATTCAAACCTCCACACTGAAAATTTCATAATATTTGAAATTCCATTGGAAGGTGTAAACCTAAATTCCTAAACCTCTGCCAACATCCTCGCTGCCTACTCCAAAATGGAAGCACAAAAAAAGTATGTGCCCTCTTTGTCAGAATGCCTCAAAGTGATGTCCCTTCAAGGAATGCACTGATTGTAGGATTCACACAAAGTGGAATTTGTTAAAAAGGCTTTAGAAACTTTCAAGCGATGCAATTGGAAGGTGCATAGCTAAACTCCCCTACCTTGCCATATCCTCCCTAGCTGTACCAAATGGTATGAGCACAGAGAAGGTGTACGTACACTAGTTGACTGAATGCCCCAACAAGATGTTTCTCAAGGACTGCAACGATTGTAGGTTATGCACAAAATGGATTTGATGAAACAGCTATAAAAACTTTTAAACAAATACCATTGGCAGGTGAAAAACCAAATTCCAAAACCTTTGCCAACATACTCGCTACCCAAGCCCAAAATGTGATCCATGGAACAGGGGTATGAACATCCATCAAAACAAGGAGGAAAGAACAAATTTCAACAGAACTAGAAAATGGAAAAAAAACCACAACAGACATGAATACAAAATTTTGGGAGCATAGAGGAGGCACATAATCTACTTCACAAAATACCTCAAAGAGATGCACTCAGCATGGAACACTGATTGCAAGATATGCACGAGATGGATCTGTTGAAAAGTCCATAGAAACTTTCAAGCACATGCGTCTGGCCGGTGTAAAGTCGACTTCCTCAACCTGCGATAGCCTCCTGCTTACCTGCCATCCACCCTACTTCCCTTCAAACCCTAGCGCCCTTCTTTTTCCCCCAAATTTCAAAGCAGGAGTTGTCGTGGGTAAGGGATAATGAATCCTAAAAACATAAGTCAAAGACACATATTTCGCCCTAAAAACTTTCTTTTCATGACTCATAAATTATTTCATGTAACTTCTAATTTGTCCCACTTTATAATGTATTCTACCCCCAAGGACAATGAGGAATGACATGTATATGTCTTGGAATAAGGTTTAAAAGACCAATTCATAAATGACCAAAACTAACCCATCACCAGAGATCATGCGAAATTACAACACTATGACCATATCATTAACACATATCACAATGAACCAGAAAATACATGAATATACACCCAAATAACCACAAGGAATTGACTCCAAAACTATACTCACTCGATACAAACTCAATATGGATGAGGCATTCAGACGATGACTAGATGACGTCCAAGGGAAACACACACGCCAAGAAATCATCCCTGAACGGAGACGGTGGTGAGGATCAGGTGGTTTAGGCTAGTGTGACTATCTCCAGTAACCACAATCGGGGATAATAAGAGTACGCTCAGGCCTATTAGTCTAGGTAGAGTCGATACCCAATACCTGCATCACTCTGATCACACCTCAAAACATATGTGCATATAACATACATCATAGCCAAAGCAACAGTAAGCATGTAATCCAGCATGATAACCAATCATGTCAACATCATAATAATATTAGAATCCATCAAGGAAAAGCAACAACCAAAATGCGAACATGGGGGTCATTACATAAACTCAATCTCTTATCACAAGCCTCTTCTCAAACACAACATAAAAACTACAATAACACAAACACAAAGACATCATTAAGCACAAAAACTCAATTACAATTCAAACTACATAAAACAACATATACATACATCTTAAGAAGAATAAGGAGCCTACCTCTCCAAGCTCTCCAATGATTTGGTGAGTGCTTTGATGAAGCTCCTTCAAATAACTCCACTCCAAGCCTCCTTCACCCAACTCTAAGTCTCTCTCTCTCAACATACGAAAAATAAAAAATAAACAAAATGTCCTCTCAAAACTCACAAGATGGTTATAAATAAGGGTTGTCATGTCATTTATCCTCTTCTAATGAGGAGGTGACACATGGATTCTAACTCACCCCTCCCCCTTCTCTCACACAAATCCCAAAGAGGACATGGTCCTCATGAATTCTCACACATGTGTGAGGCATTAGGAAGAGGAGTATACTTTGTACAAACTCTTCTTCATGAAAGATTCAAGGCATGGTCTCACATGTGTGAGGCCTTGAGATTGACACAACCCACATATATGAACCTAAGAGAAAGGAATGGGATGGTGACAACTCAATCATCTTTCTTCCTCAAGCCTATTTTCATCACATAGGAAAGGTTATATCTTGTCTAAATTCCAAGATTTATAACCCAATAAGTATCTAACCCGTAGGTACTTGCCCTATGGACTTAAAAACACTAAAAAGAAGGAGAAAAAGACATTTAAAGGCCCTTTTAAAACCCCACTGAAAATAAATCTGAAATTTACCAACAAGGATGACAACTCACCCCATAACCCAACTCAACCAACCTTAGAACAAATCAAAAATAATAATTAACATCCAAAATTTTACATTACAACATATATTATAAATAAATGCTTTAGTCCCCATCATGGGCTATGGTCAAATATCACTAAGATGAATCGTATTGGGGTTTTCAAAAGACCTAGGTGAGTGAGAGATCATCATGGGCCAAACAATACCTCTAAGTGGCAATAAAAATGCTAAAAAAATAGCCTTAAGCAACTTCACATGAAAATTTGAATGGGTTATCTACATAATTTGAAAAATATGTAGGAATAAAATTTGTAGGAAATTGAATGTAATTTATGGGGTACCTTTTTTTTTAAACAAATTAAATTTATTTGATGAAAATTGGATATTTCAATGAGGCACTACTAAAATTTTTGAAAAAAAAATAAAAAGTAGGTGTCTGTCTGGCCAACCTAAGTGTGAGAAAAAAAATTGAATCTTTAGATATTTAAGTAAAGGACACATGCCCAGATGTGACGCATATTTTTATGAAATTTTTTTGTAAGTAAATAATTAGTTATGAATTTTTTACTACTTTTTAAAATATTAAAAATTAATTGTCCGGCCAACATAATTTGGTCAAAAAAATATGAAATTCAAAAAAAAAATTTGACTTGTAGCTAGTGAAGTGTAGAGTGTGACGTAACTTTTGGATTTGAAAAAAGTCAAAAGGTTTGAAAGTCATGGATGTTTTTCAATCATTGTGTCTCTTAGGAATGCAGACATAGTGTAGGTAGAAAATTATTAATAATTACCTATAAAAATTATAATTAGACATATATTATATTTTTAGAATCTTGAGAGTGTCTTGAATATACCCTTTGATTTTATCAAATTTGGATTAAAAAAAGTCTATCAGCATCAAGGGCGAAGTCGAGGAAAATATGTAAACATATCTCAATTCTTCATTCACGTTGAAAAGGTAGGTTTGGATTCCCAAGCCTAATTACCATGCAATTTTTTGGAGGAAACTTTTTTAAATCAAAATAGTTATCTATTTTGAAGAAACAGATATTCGTTATGGGAAAATGTTTAAATATTTTAAAAGAAAGCATATATCCATTTTGAAAAACTTACCAAGCCAAAATCCAAGCCTAAAAAAGTGTTTCATGATTTTTGCTAACACTTTCATGTAATGTTTTCCTCCATTGCTACTATTTGGCCCATCATGATCTCGCACTCACCCACCTTTGAATTTTCATTGGCTATGGAAATTACCTGCACACTCAATAGCACACATTAATACATCCAATAAATAGCTAAAGAAACTTGAAATAAAATTTTACATATTACTTATACTATACAAAATTCATAATCCAAATGTTAATGATAATTCATTTAATCATCATAGTTCACACAACAATTTAAATTCAATAATTTCACATCTCATAATGACATATCATGTTCATTCTCCTAATACACAATGCATAGATAATTATTATCAGTCCAAATTTAAACTAGGTTAATTCAAGAATAATTCAAAGCATAATTGAACATAAAGTTCCAAATCCAATCATCATAATATAAGGAGAATATGTTGCATACATCTAACACATAAAAATTTGTAACATCGAAAAATGTCCCCTTGGGGACTTTTCCCTCATAAGGTTTAGCTCCCGGGTCTTTTATCTACATTTAGGACATCTTGCATCATGTTTTGACATCCTGATAAAATGAGCCCTAAGTTTCATTAAAAATGGGACCTAGGGGGATCCCTTGAACATAACCTTGACCAAAATAGGGGGGAGGACTTGGGCACCCGTGCCCTACTTCTACCCTATTTTGGGTCAGTCCCAAATTTTTAGTGTCACCTTATGACCGTTATTTGGGTCCTACGCCGACACGGTAAGTTTGAATTATGAAATTCTTGGTGGGAGTGTTTGTAGTTGCATATATAGGCATGTTTAGGCATTCATTTGTAAACTAGATGATAACTAGAGAGCAATTTGGATCCTCAAGTTTATGTGAAGGTGATTCAAGGCTTTCATTATGTAGCAGGAGTAGATTTGTGTTGTCTATGTGTTTGTATTTGTAGATTTGAGCAATCATCTCGTCATGGCATGAAGAGCTTCTTCCTTCCATGAGATCTTCACTACAAGGTGACATTATTTATGTTTTTGAGCATTTATCATTTGGTTTTTGCCTCTGCCCCTCAAGGGCACGCACTCTCTATCTGACAATGATGTTCGGAAGACTTCAATATCTTTCCGAGGCTTGACTGAGGCAAGCCTCTAAACACCACAACCCACACCCAAAGTTTCTGTGATTGCAGGTTACAAGTTGAAGATACAGGAAAAGTGGAGTTGTGGGAGTGTATTATAGAGTGTTGGATTTGTATATCAGGGTTGAAAACAACACCCTGGAATTGGGCACCTGCTCTTTAGTCCTCCAGATTTCATGATGGGAAAATCACTGTGACAGTAGGAACAGGTTGCAAACTGAGCTTCCATATCCCAAAAAAACCTAGGCATTGGACTTGGGTGCCCACTCATTAGTCCTCGATTGTTCCACTTCTGAACTCCAAAAATAGGTGCACAGTTATTTGTCATTTTACATCTTTCTGTAGCAGCATTTCCTGATATTCGTTTGTTTTCTTCCGTATTTGCATAATTAGGGTTTTGAGGTATAATTGAGCATAATTGGAAATCAAATCACACAAATCTAAGTTTCCCTACATCTCACAGTGACATAGGGTATGATAGTGCATTTCTACTTGACCCTAAGTCCTCGAATGAAAGGGTGAAAGGAGGATACACATACAAAACTACCAAAAACCAACTATCCAAATTTTACCCTTTACACTTTGGTGAACCCATGTTGTTGGACTTGTTTGCACCTTGTTGAGTGTTTTTCTTTAGATTTGCAGTGATTTCATTCATTCATAGTATCATTCATCTTATTGCACTGGGAAAATTACAAAAAATTGAAAATTTTGAAAAATTTGCATTCTAGGGTCTTTATTTTGCATCAATTAATTTGAATTTCATCAAATTTCTGATTTTTGCATTAGATTTGAGCTAAATTACAGAAAATTATAAAAATTCAATAGCTTGCATTGCATTTTCATCATAAAATTGCTAGGGTTTTGTTAGAAATTTTGAATTTTGCATATAACCTAGTAATTTCAAAAACTAGGGTTTGTAGGTAAAATCTTGTTTCAGATTTTTCTACTAATCTTAGACACTCATTCAAAGTTTAATTTGGCTATAGTGTTACATTTCAGTGTAAATTTGCATTTAGATCTCAAAAATTTGCATTTTTACATAGAAAATTTCAACAAAAACTAGCATTTTCATTGATTTTTCATTAGATTTGTACTTGCATTTTGCATTGTAAGGTTTGAAAATCATTTTCATATCTTATTGGAATTAATTTTCATCATAAAACAGATTACAAGACATTCATATATCATTTTGCATCAAGATCTCAAACCTAGGGCTTGAAAACCTTGATTTTCACTAGACTTGGCCTTATCAACTTTCAAAATTTGCACCATAGGCATGTTGTGAAGAATATTTTTTCACTAATTGGCTGTTATTAGGGTCATTATCTTCTTCTCCTCCTAAAAATATTCACAACACCTTGTTATTGAGCTCTTGTATTGAAAATTTGGCAAAAAATTGCACATTTTTGCTATATTTGCTCTTGGGTTTGACCTAGATTACACTCCAAGCATGTTGTAAGAGATTTTATGATTGTAGGTGATTGATATCATTATTATTATTTACTGTACCTCCTAAAATTCTTAACAACACTCCTTTTGCTAGGTCTTGGAGTTGAAAAATCATGAAAAATAGCATATTTTTGCTATATTTAACCTAGGGTTTGACTTAGATTTGCACTCCAAGTGTGTTGTAAAATATTTTATGATTGTAGGTGACTGATATCATTTCTATTATTTTCTACACCTAAAATTCTTTACAACACCCATTTTGCAAGGTCTTGGAGTTGAAAAATCATGAAAAATTGCATATTTTTTCTATATTTTCACTTAGGGTTTGATCTTGAGTGGCACTATTAGCATATTGTGATGGATTTTTTGGAATTAGGCGGCTGTTATTACTAATATAATTTTTTTTCCATCACCATTTTCCTCACAACACCCTTTTTCATGCTCTTTTGCATTGAGATTTGGTGGAAAATCACATATTTTAGTGTATTTTCACTAAATTTGGACTAGTCATCATCTTAGATCTGCATCAAAAGCATGTTGTAAAGGGTTTTATTGTTTCATTAGACTAAAAATAGACATATTATTTGTTTTCCCTAATCAAATTCCTTGCAACACCTTTACTTTCATATATTTGCATTGAAAAAGTACAAAAATCAAGCATTTTAGGTTATCCTAACACATAGTTTGGCATTGATTGCTTCTCCTAAGGATTCATCTTTGGAAGATCTATTTGAGGACATTATGAATTATGATAATTTTTGTAAATTCACTGATAAACACCCTTAATTTTTGTATCAAATAGCATACATCTATGGCATTGACATGAGCAAAAGCATTACTTGTGATATCCTTCGAACAATAGCCTCTTTTGATAGCTTTCTTGCGATTGTGGGTGTTTTTCCTTCAATCATAGAGGATCTCACTAATTTTATGGCTGAAAACAATCATGGGGAAAGTATTGGTGAGAACAATGTTCCCTCTCTCCCTTTGTTTCATGATGACATAATGCAAATGCTCTATGAGACTTATGAGAATGATATAGCAATGGGTGATTTATCGAACAAAGAGACTTGTCCCAACATAACCCCACTTAGTGAGGATATCTTGGCACAAGAAGAAGACATCATTGATACATTTATCCATACTACTCTGCCATCCCTTCCCACTCTCCCAAACCAGGATGAAGCTTTGGATGATGTAGATTCTCTTTGTGACCATTTGCTTTTGTAAAAGGTAAAATTTAGATGATTGGTTTTTTGATAGTTTTGTGTGTGTATCCTCCTTTCACCCTTTCATTCAAGGACCTAGGGTTGAGTTGCAATGTACTATCATACCCTAGGTCACTATGAGATGTAGGGAAACTTGGATTTGTATGATTTAATTGTCAATTATACTCACTTATACATTAAAACCCTAATTATGCAAATACGACAGCAAATGGATGAATATCAGAAAATGTTGCTACAGAAAGATGTAAAATGACAAATAACTGTGCACTTATTTTTGGGGTTCAGAAGAGGAATAGTCAGGGACTAATGAGTGGGTGCCCAAGTCCAAGGCCTAGGTTTTTATCATGATCTGGAAGCTCAGTCTGCAACCTATTCCTACTGCATTAGAGATTTTCCCATCACAGAATTTAGAGGACTAAAGAGCGGGCACCCAAGTCCAAGGTGTTGTTTTCAACTTTGATCTACAAATCTAACACTCTGTAATGCCCTCCTGCAACTCCACTTTTCCTATATCTGCAACCTGTAACCTGCAATCACAGAAACTTTGGGAGGGGATTGTGGTGTTTATAGGCTTGCCTCAGTCAAGGCCTGGAGAGACATTCAAGTCTTCTAAACACTGTTGTCAGATAGAGAGTGCATGCCCTTGAAGGCAGAGACAAAAACCAAATGATGAATACTCAAAAACACAAATGATGTCACCTTGTAGTGAAGATCTCATGGGAGAAGGAAGCTCTTCATGCCATGTGAGGAGATGGATGCTCAAATCTGTAAATACAAACACATATACAACACAAATCTACTCTTGCCACACAATGAATGCCTTGAATCACCTTTACAATGCATAAAGTTCATCATAGCCATCTAGTTTACAAATAAATGCCTAAACATGCTTTTATATGCAACTACAAACACTCTCACTAAGAATTCCGTAATTTAAACTTATTGTGTCGACATAGGACCCAAATAACGGTCACAAGCCAACACTCAAAATTTGGGACTGACCCAAAATAGAGTAGGACTAGGGTGCGGGTGCCCAAGTCCTCCCCCCTATTTTTGTCAGGGTTAGGTTCAAGGGATCTCCCTAGGTCCCATTTGTCATGAAACTTAGGGCTAATTTCATCGAGGTGTTAAAATATGAAGCAAGATGTCCTAAATGCAGATAAAAGACCCAGGAGCTAAACCTTATGAGGGAAAAGCCCCCAAGGGGACATTTTCTAACGTTACATTTAGCCCCCACTTTAATGTATGTATAAACGCAAGGCCAATACATGCATTAAAGTACAGTCAACAAACACAGCAAACATACCAAGCACGGAGAAGACAGTTACAGCCATGTAAAACACAGAGAATACAATAGATGCATAGAAGACATGAATGATTTATTTTCTTTTCTTTTTCTCATATATATGAAATGCAGATGCAAGTATAGGAAAGTAAACACACCTCCCATAATGCAGGAAGCACTCATCGCGCTAGTCTTTAAACTGCATATGGGGCAACACACATACAAGACATGCCAAACCTCCCATAATGTAGAAAGTACTCATCACACTAGTCTTTAAACTGCATATGGGACAATAGACATGCCAAACAAAGAAAGCACGCCAAACAGACACACCTTAAAGACACAAAGAAAACATAGTAGATAAGCGATGGAGTGTTCCTATTTCTAGGTTCATCACCATCTCAGACACATTACAGGCACACACCAATGATTAGGCTTCACCACAACAATCACTGAAGACACACTTAAGGGTTGAGTTAGTCATAGAACTGTTCCCTACCTCCTGATGAGGACTTTTTGAAAATGACAGGATGGGCACTCTCTACAAGAGATACACCACCCCCGCCTCCACAGAGGGCTTAAGATGATTGATTGATCGATTGATTGCTAACAAACTCAGAGTGCAAGAAGTACTCATCCCACTAGTCTTTAAACTACACCTGAGGACAAGCACATTGCCAACATCTACAACAAATAGCTTACCTTATATATGCCCCCACCTTAAGGTGGTTTATATCATGCATCAATATCAAGCACGTTAAGGTAGGAAGAAAATACACAAGGGAACACAGACTTTCGCAAAGCCCATGCCCCCCAGAGGTGACGTGTACTTTACAATTGCCAAATGTTCCCACAAACACATCCCTACAAGAAACATGTTAGTGTCCATAATAATGATAAAAAACAACATCAATACATATGATTAACCATGCAAAGAGCCAAGGTTATACTACAAATTCAGAGATCGAGGATACCTGTGGGGCTATATCATGAAAATCTCTAAATTGAGTGTCACCAAGGCGAGATTCAAAGACAAACAAAGTGCATGGAGTAGCAGTATTGTTAAGGTTTGTAAGTGAGATAAAGATCATAAAAATCACTACGTAGAAAGCACGAGTGCTTCTACTAGCCAAGCATAGGATAAGATATACAACCCCATCATCATTTTAGGAACTAAGTCCAATTTTTTATTTCTTACTAAAGGGATGCTAGGTCCGCATCAATATAAATGTTTTTTGTCATCTACCCGCTAGATAGAAACACTAGAGGAAGGGAAATAATAAATAAGAGAGGAGAAACAAGTGTCTTAGGGACAGTCACATAGGAGGGTACCCCCGAGTCACCAACCGCAACGCTATGTCCATAAGAAAAAACACACAACAATGAAATCAGAGAGAGAGGCAATATAGAAGAATGATGATACAAATAGGTCACAACAGAGGCGGTCTCTTGGTATCCAGGACCTTACAAGAGAATCAAGGGTCATTCTACGAGGCCTAAACAACACATAACACATCACGGGGGAAGCACATCATGAGAGAGGTAAAGGGTTAGGGAAACTTACCTGGTAGGATCTTCTGGGCTAGCGGTCATCAAGTAAATCATTGTCATCCTCCCACTCCTGAATTTTAGAGGAAAGTGGGACATAAGGTACAATAGCCCAATTCTTGTCTTTGTCTTTAGATTATTCATTGTTAGAATTATCTTTGTTTGGTTCAATGTTTGGATCAATGTTTTCATATTGAGATACAAGATATTGGGCATAAGCTCGTCGCCTTCTCTTCTTTTCTTTTGTGTGTTGATTTCTTTTTGTTCTACGACTTATCTTTTGTAAGATAGGGTCTTTCTCTTTCATAGGTTTTTGTGTTTTAGAGGAGGAAGCACCAGGATCAAATTTCATTTGTCTAGGTGGAATGTTTTGTTGTCAACAATTACCTTCTGATCTTTGTAAGGATGACGGGGGAGGAACCTCAGCATCATGAGAGATTTGTTCTTTTATTGTAGGAGGCATGATGTCTTGCAAAAGTTGTGTCTCTGTTGTTGGCAAGGTGTCATTGTCTTGTACAAGTATATCCTCATGAGAAGAATCCTTTTTCAAAGAATGCCTAGAGGATAAATTTATGTCATCATCATATGTAGTGGATGTAGGACAAGTGCTATCACCATTGTCTTTTCATTGCTACTCATGGAGATGAACTCGGTTAAGCTTTCTAATATCATAGGATGTTCACTCATGAGGATTAAAAATTTGTCAAAATCAAGATATTTAATAAATGCATATAGAGACATCATAGAAAAATGACATGAAGGTGCCATGTGTATATGTAATATCAAATTTCCAAAAGTATGTAAAAGACAAATGGAAATCTATATGCAAAAATGACCTAAAATGCTAGTTTTTTTGTACTTTTTCAATGTAAATATATGAAAGAAAAGGTGTTGTAAGGATTTTAATCAAGGGAAGCAAATAATATGTCTGATATCAGTCCAATACAGCAATAAGATCCTTCACAACACACTCTTGATGCAAATCTAAGATGATGACAAGTCAAAATATAGTGAAAATACACTAAACTATGCGGTTTTTTCACCAAATCTCAATGCAAAAGAGCATGAGAAAGGGTGTTGTGAGGAAAATAATTATGGTCATCAAATTATATCAGTAATAACAGCCACCTAATGCCAAAATATCCATCACAACACACTTATAGTGCCACTCAAGGTCAAACCCTAGTGAAAATATAGCAAAAATAGGCAATTTTTCATGATTTTTCAATTCCAAGACCTAGAAGAAGGGGTGTTGTAAAGAATTTTAGGAGGTGCATAAAATAATAGTGATTATATTAGTCACCTCAATCCATAAAATTTGTCACAACACAATTGGAGTGCAAATCTAAGTCAAACCCTAGGGCCAGTATAGCAAAAATATGCAATTTTTCACCAAATTTTCAATACAAGAGCCCAATAAAAAGGTGTTGTGAACATTTTTAGGAAGGTTAGCAGATAATGACCCTGATAACAACCAATTAGTGCAAAAATATTCTTCACAACATGCCTATGGTGCAAATTTAGAGAGTTGGTAAGGCCAAATTTAGTGAAAATCAAGGTTTTTCAAGCCCTAGGTTTGAGATCTTGATGCAAAATCCTATATGAATGTCTTGAGATATGATTTATGATGAAAATTAAATGCACTCAGATCTGAAAATGATTTCCACACCTTATCATGCAAAAATGCAAGTGCAACTCTAAGGAAAAATCAATGGAAATTTTTAAAATCTAAATGCAAATTCACACTAAAATGCAACACTATAGCCAAATGTAATTTTGAATGAGTTTCTAAGATCAGTAGAGAAATCTGAAACAAGATTTTACCTACAAACCCCAGCTTTTGGAATTACTAGGTTATATGAAAATTTCACAATTTTCAACAAAACACTAGCAATTTTGTGATGAAAATGCAGTGCAAGCTATTGAATTTTTATAATTTTCTACAATTTAACTAAGATCTAATGCAAAAATCAGAAATTTGATGAAATTCAAATTAATTGATGCAAAATAGAAGCCCTAAAATGCCATTTTTTTCAATTTTTCCAAATTTTCATTTTTTTTGTAAGTTTTCCAAAGCAATAAGATGAATGATACTATGAATTAATGGAATTAATATAAATCTGAAGCACAACACTCAGCAAGCTGCAAACAAGTCCAACAACATGGGTTCACCAAAATGTAAAGGGTAAAATTTGGATGATTGGTTTTTTTATAGTTTTGTGTGTGTATCCTCCTTTCACCCTTTCATTCAAGGACCTAGGGTCAAGTGGCAATGTACTATCATACCCTAGGTCACTATGCGATGTGTTGGGACAGGAAAATTTGAAATTTTCTTGTATTCTTACTCACCCATTTCTGACCAAACCAAAAAAATATTTTGCCCAAAATTAGAATAAACAACTGATATATCCCATGACGTTTATCACAAATAATGTAAAGGGCCTCAATTTCTTAACATCGGAAAGACCTTCCTTTTGTTATACCAATCCATGCTCCATGAGAAACTAGTTGAAATGGCTATCGGCATGATAATAAGGATTAGGGAGAATGTTTTGGAAGACACTGATGGAGAAAGTGGCACTGATGACCTTTCATCGAGGAGAAAATGTATGGTCATGCCGATCGGTGTAAGGAAAGACTATCGGAGAATACTCTAAAAACCCTCCCGACAGTGTAAGTTAGACTGATGTAGGGGTTCGGTAGGACTCTCACTGATCATTCAGTCAAACGGAGGGAACTAGTAGTCATCGGTAGGAGATAAGCATCGAAAAGGAAAATCAAGGAGGTTTCGATACTTTAAAGTCTCACTGATTGAAGAAAAGTGCTTCGGCATAGCTTACACTAATATGTATGAAGAATAAGGACCATCAGCGAGAGCAAATGAATCAGAAAAAAATTTATAAGTCTGGCCAAAGCAATACTCACAACGATGTCGGTGACATGTTGTGAAGGTCTCTCCAATAAGGAGTGTAAAGGGCTATCGAGGAGATAACCACGATCGGGTGACTTGAAATAAGTTACTCTGATAACATATCTTACTCCAATAGCAATAAGGATTACACTCATCGACGAGACTCTCCCTGATAATCATATCAAGGACACTTAGGAGATCAGGGAAGAAGGTTACTTACACAGCGATGAAGAAAGTCACACCGATAATAACCATGCCCACTTCTACATTGGGTAGATCTTGAAGATATCTAGCCGATACAAATTTACAAATGAAATATGACGTCGAGGAGACAATTGAAGGGTTATAGAAATTGATCCATGAACAAACGGTCATGCCATAAGAAGATATTAAAGTCGCCCAAACATTATGAAAATCATGCTGATGAGAGAAGTTATGACGATGTGACATTTCACAACAATCGAGAGAATTGAAATGCTCGAACAATTAATTGTAGATGAAGAAGAAATCCTTTGAGATAACATTCGAAATTATTGCAATTAATTTCGACAGAATTGTTTGAGAAGAGCAAGCACGTAGAGACTATCAAGCAATATTACATGAAGCTTTAGCACCTCTTAAGGACAAAGACTCTGCATCCGGGGAAGCCTACAAGCATTTGGAGAGGTTAGTTATGATGGATGTGATCACAAGGAACGCCATTGAATTTATTGATTCACATCGTAGCCAGGAGTACTTAGACCACATTGCTCAGTTGTACTTGTGGTTAAATAGAGCATAAGCATGGTTATTTTATTATTGTTATGTTTATTAATTCCCAAAAGACTTCTTTGAAGAGTTATGTCTCTTCATTAGTATTCCTATATAAGGTGAACATGTGATGCTGAATTATCATCAGCAGTAGAATATAATACATAAATTTTACAATGTTTCTTAAAGACCATGTTGCAAGTATCTTATTAAAGAAGTAAATTGAAGTTCTTTGATTCTGTGGTTTTATTCTGGCATCAATTATTTTTTGAAATTACTCAATTGTATGGTTGTCTCCATTTTAGTATTTCCTTGTTATTCAAATTAATATATCAAGTATATAGTTAATTTGTCAATACACATTTGTTGTATCTATGTGATTGGGTTAATTGGTTTCCATAGAGGAATTAAAATCCTTCTGATCAGTCACAGTAACCTGGAAGTGTTAGTTTGGATTACTAAGAAGAATCATACAATTAGGATTGTCATTCTGTCTCCAAGTTGATATTATCTGTTATCTTGCATATTTCATTCAATTGGTTCCTTTAAGAAAGGATTAAATTACCTTCTAGTGAATAACAAGAAATTTGATTGTATTAGTTGGATTATTAAGAAGAGTTTGTCAGTTGTCTCCTTGCACATTTATACAAGTTATAAACTAAAATATTGTACCAAACAATTAGAATTACTGCCCACTATAAGCCATTAGTCTTAGTCCTTCATTTGACTCTGTTTACCCAACAAGGCACTGGTCTTATTTCAATTCATCATTTAAATCCTTTTATTTGCACAATCACTTTGATATTGCTTATACAATTTATACCAACCATTCATCAGATATTAGAATTAGGTAGCAAGCTTTCATCTATTCTACACCATTTGCCACTGTAGATAAATCTATTTACTTAGTCAAAAATACTTACCCTCAACCTACTTTAATTTTCAAGGTTCACCCACCTAGGTTTAGTAGGACCTAAAGCGCAGGGAGTCATCAAACCCTAAAGGTTGATTCCATTGCGTTAGTTCAAAAACATTGCAAATCTAAGCATAGAGCCTGGCATTCTCTTAGGATTACCAACTTGCATTTTTTAGACCTAACAGGAGGATCCTTCCTTTTTCTCCCTAGATTTTTAAGACAAAGGTCTCTTACTATCTTGGTGTAAATTAGGATATCCTTGATAGCTTGAATGAGAGGCATTTTGATATGTTTGGCATTCTTGAGTTGTCATAATAGATCTATCTCAACTTAGGTATGATGTTTTGCAATCACTATACACTCAGGGAAAGGAAGCTCTGGACTTGAGATAGTATGATTTACTTGATTTGACTTAAGCTCTAGAGGTGAATTCTCTAAAGCTTCAGCTATGGGTTCCTCATCCACCATCTCAGTGATTTGAGGGGATGAAGGGCCAGCTAGTGTTTTCCCTTACCTGAGGTGGATATCACTCACCTCTACCCCATAAGTGGGGTATTGAATAGCCTCATTAGTGTATGCTTGTTGGACAAGCTTGTTATTGGGGTTAGGTGCAGGTTGGACATGTATTTGTGGTGCTCTTGGCTACTAAGATGTTGGGTTTGATGGATTGGGCATAATAGCCTATTGTTGTGGTTGAGAATGCAGCAAAGGTTGTGGGTAATTCATATGTTGGTTCTGCCACTATTGTCCCTTTTGCCATTGTGGCTACCATTGACTTTGTTGTACTAACCATTGATGATTGTAATTGGGACCTTGGAAATTTTGTTGTGGCCATACATTTGGTTGTTACTGGTTCTAGTTTTGCTAAGGTTTTTTCCATTGTTGAGGGTTTTGCCATTGGTTTTGGGTATTTGGCCAAGGCTAGGGGTTCCAACCAGAGAAACTATGATTACCAACTAGAAATGATGCATTGAAACTTAGATGGTCTTGTGTCATACCTTGACTTGGTTGCCATGGCTTTCTTTGTGCAACATAGAACACCTGCCCATCCTCACTTTCAAATGGTTGAAAATGTGGTTTCTCTAATTTGTCTTCTGTAATACTAGCCACCCTTTTACACTTGCAATTGGCTTTCCTTTGTCTGTAGTTGGGGCAGTATTTAGTAAGTATTGCTTCAACCTCCTCTTGCTTCTTCTTCAAATGTAGAGTTTCCAAATGAGTAGCTAAGTGACTTATAATATCTTCTTTCATGTTGGTGAGTAGGTTTCTCAACCGCACCCTTGAAACTGAATTAGTTGTCTTGCCAATGGTAGATGTTCTTTCTCCCTTATCTTTTTGGTAAAGGACCTTGAGTAGTTCATGCGAACTTTGTAGATATCATCAAAGGGTAATTGAGACACATCTCCTGCCCCAATAAGATTAAGGGCATTCATGCAGTCATCATTGACTCCCCTCAAAAATACAAGCTTTAGGGATTCATCTGAGAGTCGATTCTATGGGTTTTTCTTTAGGCAGAATTGGAACCTTTCTACATAATCTTCCAATGGTTCATCCTGGTTTTGAGTCATCCTAAAAATTTCATCTCTTCTCCTATCAATTCCTCTACAATAATCTTGGTACTTCTCCAAGAATTTTGTTTTCATTGTGTCCCAATCTTGAATAGTATCTTTGCCCAATCCCATAAACCATCTCAGAGCAGCATCCTTCAAAGTAGCAAGAAATAGCTTGAGCCTATGAGCATCAGTTGTGTAGTCATAGCTTCTACATAGGACATCAAACTCAAACAAGAATGTATCTAGATCCTCAGTCACCAAACCATAGAAGATTGGCAATGCTGAAGGAGGTATATTCTTCAGAGCAGCAACCCTCTCTTAGTTGGTAATTGGAAATTCAAAAGTCACATGTTCTAGTGGATCATCCACTACATTAGCCATTGTTTGGAAGGTCCTCTTTGTATTATTAGTAGATGTTGATGAGATGGAAATTCTTCTTTAGTAATACCCTCGCTCTAATCACTATGGTCTCCAATATTTGCTCTAGCTTATTGGGTTGATGGGAGAAACCTTCTGAAAGTGTCTCTCTGCCTCTGCATACAATAGGTATGACTTTGTATATCAACAACTCTTGCACTATGTCAGTAAAATGTTTTGGTATTGGAGGGATGAAACCTAAGCATCCTATTTTCTAAAAGTAAAATGTTTAAACTAGGAAATCTTGGAAATAATAGGAACTGATCTTTGAAAGTAGCACCATCCCTGGTAACAACACCAAAAATGTAGTGTCCTTACTATGTCTAGTAAACTTGGTGATAATCACACAATTTAGAGGAAAAACTTGATTGAATAGTCCACTTGAACCTTTGGAAAGACCTTCATTGAATTATAGACCAGGGGTAGTAAGCTTGTGATGGCACTGGCACTATATGCGCTTTCAAAGATTCAGACTACCTAACTCATCCTAATACAGTGTTACACTTGCTAGGAAATCTCAAAACTATATAACAGTAAGAAAAGTAATGCTGGTACTATTTCTATGGGTGCATATAATAAAAGGCTAACTATTTTCTATCAAGGAATGAATGCTTAAAGGTTAACTTAATAGTGATAATCTGAACATACACTCTATACTCCAGAGTACAATTTAAAGAAAACTAGAATAACTCAAGAATCTAATTGATCATGCATTTATGAAATAACTGTTACAGCAATGATAACATGCAGAAAATGGAGGGACAATTACTTTGAGTGGCCCTTGCTCATGTGAGTGTCTCCACTGATCTAACTCAAATCTAGTTTCTTAGATTGACACAATCATACCAATCCCAAATCATTCATTGCACAATCTTTACAATATCACATGAGATTATACTGGAAGATTTTATTCATGAATCAAATAAACATTGTCTATGTGACTAACTAGGAAAAGATATGGTAATTATATTTGTAAATTGAACAGAAACTAATTTTGAAACTTAAATGACCTCAACCACCGAGCCATACATATAGGCATGGGGGAGTTTATTAAAATAGGATCTCTTAACTAAAATTATAAATCACCACTCCATACATACCAGAGTGTGATAAATTCCAAGTAACTAATAACTGAAAAAGAAAGAAAGAAGAGTCAAATGAAATTGAGACTCTTGTTGTAACAGAACTGGAACGTGGACTAGTTGAATTAGTCATGTTAGATTCCTGACTGCAATAGAATTTTTTCCCTTCAATCATATTTATTAATTGTCATCATGATGTGTAATCATCTTCATCAAGTGCCTCCATGTTGTAGTTGCTGCACTCAGTTTATTTCAGAACCTCTCCTGCTCTGTTGTCTGGAAACTCTTTGGCTACAGGCTGCACCTTACAGTTGTTGCGAGCTATAGTCCATCTCCTCTAGCTGCAAGAGTTAGTTCATAAAACATGCACACAATACTAACAACCATAGTCAAGCACAAATATCCTTTACAATCCATATATTCCCACACATAATCATGCAATATTCATCATATTATAACCATATTTCCATATACTTAATAATCAGGTTTAGGTTTGCATAATGATCATAAGAGATAGCATAATATAGAAATATGTGTAAGATAATGTCTGAGATTGTCTATGAACTTGGATAAAACCATAAGAAAAATAGCTAATAACTAGACCCATCAGGCACATCGAATGCTTTGGGGAGAGTTTGTTGACTAAGTGTTGACCTAGTTTGACTTGAGTTGACTTTGACTTGAGGTCAAAGTTTTTTTTTGCTTTTGATTGGATGTTGAATGTAAAATGCATCTCATGATGGAATCAAGTGTTTGACCTTGTTTTTGAACATGAATTGTACCTCATGATGAAATCAAGGATTTAGTTTTTGTAAGTTTCCTAATATTTTTGTATTTGTGTATGAATGCAACTAATATGGATGCAAAACACTTTTGGTTCCTTTTTCGAATTATAATATATAATTTATCTAAATTAACTAAGAATTGAAATATGAATGTGTTGATAACTGAGAGGGGGGGGGTGAATCAGTTATCCTAATTATTTCCCTTATTAAACTTTCCTTTTAATTGAAGCAGCATAAAATCAAACACAAAACATAAACCATGAAATAAGAAACACATGACACAGTATTTTTGACGTGGAAACCCTGTTAAGGGAGAAAACCACGGGGTGATTAACCCAAGAATTATTCTCTGTTAGAAGAATAGGAAATTACAAAAATGGCACTTGCCAATTAGGGCTCACTGCCCGAGCACACTGCTCACAAGAGGCTCACTGCCTACAAGAAGACACACTGTCTTACAAAGTGATTAGAATCACAGTCTTGAACTGATTGGAAGCATCTGCATATGCTGGAGTTCAGTTCCGGTTAGGTTCAGTATACTGATCTGCTGCACTTCATCTTTCCTCTGTTCTTTAGTCTGCTGTCCTTTCACATACCGGATCTTTCTTGTTACTTCTGCTCTACTCTGGACTTGTTCGCATATCCTCACACACATTCGCACCCTTTACCACTAAATCCATCCTCTATATATATCCGCACAAGTAATTTCATCATCTTTCTAGTCGGCATCCGGAACAGTCTAGTTTCTTACAAACTTAGTTCTGTCGGCTGAATCCTTGCTCACCAAGCAATGCGGATCAAGCATATACTTGTAGATATCATCAATTATGTCGGCCAAACATGATTCATGCCTCCGCAACCTTTATCATCATCTGTAACACATCCGGAAAGTAGTTTGATACTCAGTCAGTCAGTTCTTCCTCTGTTTTCACTGTCTCTCAGGAATCCGGTACTCAACTATTCATATCTTTTTCCTTGTCCATCTCCGGAGGCTAAATCCTTGGAATATACTACTCAAGATAGTCCTCTTGACTTCCCCAGATCCGCACTGTGCTAAGACACTTCCTCTGAGAGATCCGGACCAATCTGTCGGACCTTGCCACATGCTCTGTTCTTGTTCACCGGACCACAACAATCTTCAATCTGACTTCCGGTAGAGATATATCATGACTTGCGGATATGTGGAATGACCTTTGTTGCCATCAATGACAACAACCATGAATCCATATAGTGTCTCTTGCCAACAATCTCCCCCTTTGGCATTGATGGCAACACTTAGTGAAAAATGACTAAGTGTTTACACTATGCTCCCCCTTTGCTGATGCTCTGTCTTTATATACAATTTCCGGAACTCCCCCTGAGTTGGATTCCTCATTTTTCACTGCTCCTCACTCCCCCTTTGACATCAATGGCAAAGGGTAGGGTCCGCACACCAAAATTTTCAAAAATTTTCTATATATAGCCGCATATTTACATACTCACATATACTGCAGAATGTCTGCAAAGGATGTCTGCAGTTGAACCATTTCAGTAGCCCAACTAAGCTTCATTCTGTCCAGGATTGAAATGTGACCACTCAACAAAAATGCAAAAGCTTCTGCCCGCCTGAGATCTGTCGGATCTTTTGTATGGGCGGTGGTCTGGGCATCACTGATGGCCTCATGCATCGTTTCCAACTTAGGGACTATAATCCTTCTAAGTTCTCCCATCCGGTTGGTAATGTTCTTCCTCTCCTTCTCAAGATTCTTTATTTCATTTAAGACTGCAATAGTCTGACATTCTTGATTTATTATAGAGGAAGAGAGAGGATCAAAACTTTGAGATAAGCTTTGAAGCTTGTCCTGTTCTTCTTTTATTTTCTTGTCAATTGCTGTTGTTGCCTTTGACCAAGATATACAAAATTTGTAGATGTCACCGCCATCCTTAAGAGCATTTTCTAAGCTCTTTATTCCAATGCTTACAATCTTCCTATCCTTAGAGATTAATTCTAATATTTCAGAAAATCTCTTATCCAAAAATTCCTTCCGGACCTTGTCTTCAGCTGATTTTTCTAGAGAATTAAAATGTGTATCAATACTGCTGACTAAGGTTTTTAGATTACCGGAAGTGGAGGCAGTCGGATCTATTTGGATTGATGGCATGATCTTTACAAGTACTCCGGAAGCAGCCTCTATCAACTCACAGTCTTCCATATGAGACTTCAGGAGCTTTTCATTTGCCTTGGCATTTGCAAATGAAGCTATCTTCATTGTTTGTACCGGAGAGAGAGAGTCAAAATCAAATGGACCTTTTAGAAGCTCCGGTTCATCAATCTCTAGAGTTTCTTTGCTCAAAAATTGTTGAACAGTTTGTGCAGTGTCTCTTGCCGGAGACAGATGTTTCTTTTCTTCTGCAGTCTTAGAACTGTCAACCTCTTTGTCTGTCACCACTGCTTCCTTCTCCTGCAATTGCTCTTCTTCTTTGGATCCGGAGACTGTAGGGGAAACCGGAGGAGAGATGCTTGCTTGTTCATGGGTCACTTCTTCTGGAGCAGAGGGTCCCAAGTCCTCACTTGTCTGTTCAGGGCTCACTTCTTCCGGAACAGAAGATTCCAAGTCAGCAGCTGTTTCTGCACCTAAGTCCTCTACAACAGGAAGATTGAACCTTTTGAAGGCCTTCCGGAGGATCTCTTCTGTCTCTTGTGCCACTTTGTCAGTCTCACCAAGCATGAGCTGATTCATCCTGGCTTTACTTCTGAACTCATCTTTGCAGTCCTTGAAGATCATGTTCATTGTCTTGGGATCAATTTGAGGATATAGCTGAATAGCTATCTGCTCCCGGATCTCAAGATCTTTAGCATGAGCATTATTTTTCCTCACTTCCATTTCCTTTTCTAGGCTTTTAGGAATAAGAGATATTATTTCAATGAAAGCCTTATTATATATGTTGAGATATTTCACTGTGGCCTCCTGCAGAGTCTTTTGGTCTGCCTCACTGAAGTCATCATAGGATTCAGTCATTGGTTGAAGGTTTCCATCCACCGTGACCGACTTGATTATGCTCTCTAGTGACAGAGTGGGCTTTTCAACAGTTACCTCTGCCATTTCATCCTTGTCTTGGCCTGTGGAGGGCTTACCGGATCCTTTCTTCTTCTGTTTCTTTACTTCTCTTACTTCCTTATCTGATTCTGTTTCCTCTTCATCCTTTTGGCTTTCATAAGCCCTTGATGCTTTTGTCTTGGATCTTTTACCGGATGCCTGGACTTCCGGTTTTGAGCTTTTGGTTGTGGAAGGTGCAGATCTCTTTGATGATCTGGTCCGGGTGGGGGTTTCAACCGGAGCACTTTCTGTGCTTTTCTCTTCTTCCTCAGCCTTTCTCCTCTTTTCCCGGCTGGCATCAAGTGCCTCTTTTGAGATGCCTAGGCCTTGAGCAATGTGCTCTACTTCTTTTCTCACTTTTCTCTTAATCTCAGGTTCCCTGAGTTCCACATGTAATTTCACGCTCAGCTCCTCAAAGGTTCCAAACCTTTCTGCCTTAGGATCTTTGGGCTGACTTAGCATGTGTTGAACATGCAGCTCTACTATCTGTTCATCAACTTCATACCCCATGGGCATGATCCAGACAGTCCTTGGCTCCACTGCCTCCATTAGGCACTGATCAGTGTCAACCATAAAACATACTGAGTCCTTGTATTTCTCAATGAGAGACTGGGGAATTCTCTCTCTTGCTTGCATCATGCTCTGAAAGTTTTTGAAGTATCCCCATAGAGCTGTATTTCTCGCTTTTGCATCCCCAAGTCCATGCAAATAGTCTCTTATCTGGACTGCAACAGGTTTGTCATTCTGCCATATCCATTCACTTGTTCCGGGTAGCTCATTCATGAAGTAAAAGAATAGACATACAATGAGAGTACCATACTTAAAGGAGTTCTTCTTGTCTTTCTTGATTTTCTGTACATTTTCCATCAATTGGCTTAGTAGTAGTTCACAAAGATCATAATCTGCATTCTTTCTTAGCATTTCATATGCTGTGTATATTGCAGTTCCGGATACAGAATTCTCCCTGCTGGAGTGATAGATCTTGTATCCTATTATCATTGATGCATATTTGATATCCGGATCCGAAATATCTTCAATGGTCATTGCCCTCTTATCATATTTTGATCCGGTGGCCTCAGTTACAACGTTGTTCTTGACAGATTTGAGGATAGGTACCCCCCCGGAAGAGTATAGACCAGTTACTGCTCTAATTGCTTCTTTTGTGATCTTACAGGGTCTATCTAGCCAAAGGAAGTTGTCATGCATCCTGCTCAGTACATACCGGACCCATTCATCTTCTTCAAAGCTAGGGAAATGAATGAATTGCTCAAATTGTTTCTTCTGGATACCCTTATACTCTGGTTTGAGCTCAAAAGCATTGTCTATCAGTTGCTTGTGATAGAGGTCTCTTAATTTGAATTCCCCAAATTCCTCAATGTTTGCGTGTATGTAAACCCTAATATCTTCAGTATGTAAGACTCCGTGGGGAACACTAGAGAAGGCTCCTAGTGGATCTACCTCCAATGATTTGTAGGGATGTTTCTTGAATGAGGGGCGAGGTCTATCAGAGATCTTAACTATGTTTGGAGTAGCCATTCTTCAAGGATTTGCAGTGAGGCAATGAAAAACGAAGAATACCTTAAGCGCCTTCAGTTTGCACGGAGTGGTTGGATTGATTTCTGTATGCAATAGCTTCGGCAGGAGATCCTTGGTGTGCTTGATGAACCTTGTTGCAGAGCTCCACTATTCGCTTCTTCTCAAGTGTAGAATGAGCAGATAACTTTTGAGAGATCCCTTATATTGCTCCGCAAACCCTAATATCTGTCTGCAATAAATGCTTCACCTGCATTATTCCGGTTTACCATGTCTGGACAGCTTGGAGTATCCCGGATTAGTCCTGATCACTGAATATCATCCGGATCTTTAAATCATGAATAAATCTAGGTAACATATTACAAGAACATCCCAAATACTCTGTCCAATCCGCAAGACAAGATCGTGCACTTCCGGATCTCTCCGGACCTTTTGTAATCCTTTATCATACCGGAGCACCTCCCTGAACAGGTCTAACTTAATCGAACACAGCTTCTTCATAACTCCATGCGGACCTCTGAAAACTTGACTGAAGCATCTCGGGAGTTATATCTACAAACCCTTTAATCCGCATCTTGTGCCACATCCGGCACAACTTGTTTGGCTGGGGGAACAGAATCTTCTTTGAGTCTCCCCCTGAGCCTGAGCTCACCTTTTAATTTCCGGAAGAAATATCAGCACCAGAATCTGGTGCGGATCCAACCTCTACATTCTCTGAGTTTTTCTTCACCCAAATCTTGCTCATCTGATTCCTAACTTCATCCGCATTCATCTTTTGTTTACCCTTGTCTTGATTCTAATTATACACCGGACCTCTTTTGTCCTGATTCTTGTTTCTGCAGACTTTAGCATTATGACCGGACCTATTGCAGATTTGGCAAATAACATTTCTTTGCATATTTAACTGATATCCCCTTGATCTGCATTGATTAGCCATATGACCTACTCTATTGCATGTAAAGCATCTACCTTTGAATGATTTGTTTACTTGCATAATTCTGCATTCATGGGATTTGTGTCCATACCTTTTGCAGTTGAAGCACTGTCCGGAGAAGGATGAATTAATCTGATTCATTCTCATTCTGCACTGATTAGCTTTGTGACCAAAATGGTTGCAGCTGTGGCAGTATCCATTGAAGGATGGATATTTTTGAGCATTTGGCTGTCTTACCGGAGGTCTTCTAGGCCTGCTCCTTGGATTTTCTGATCCAAGATTCTTCTGACCGGATCCGGAGCTTTCTCCTTTCTCATATCCCAAGCCATACTTGTCATCTGTCCTCTTTTGACTTCCAAGAAGAACTTCAAGTTGAGCAGAACTTATCTTGAATTTCTCTTTATATTCATTTGCTGTTTGAAGGTCTCTTTTGAGAGAGGCAATTTGATCCTCAAGTTTTCCTTCATTATCTTTGGAATCTTCAAGATCAGATTCAAGGTGTCTGATAATCCTGTCCATCTGGTGGCATTCTTCTGATTTTTCTTTAAGAGATTGTCTTAGATTGTCTTCAGCCTTTCTTTTTTCTTCAATCTCTTGAGTAAACTTTATAGTTCCTGATTCCATTTCATGTCTTAACATAATGACTTCTTTTGATAACTTTTCACATAACTTGGTTTGCTCAGTCAATTCCTCACTTGTATTGCTTTCTTCACTTTGTCTTGCCAACTGTTGAAGCAGCTCCTTTCTCTTTTTCATAGAGAGACTTAATTTGTCTTTTAATTCTCTCATGAATTCATCAGCCTGTTTGAGTCTTTCCTTTAATTCACTGACTTCAGAATTTGACTGTTCAAGATCCTCAAGGGCAGTCTTGAGTTGCTCCCTTAAACCATATGCATCCATTTGAAATCCCAGATCTTCCTCAAGCTGTTAGGCTCTATTGGGAGGAACTTGGCTCTGATACCAATTGTTGATAACTGAGAGGGGGGGGGTGAATCAGTTATCCTAATTATTTCCCTTATTAAACTTTCCTTTTAATTGAAGCAGCATAAAATCAAACACAAAACATAAACCATGAAATAAGAAACACATGACACAGTATTTTTGATGTGGAAACCCTGTTAAGGGAGAAAACCACGGGGTGATTAACCCAAGAATTATTCTCTGTTAGAAGAATAGGAAATTACAAAAATGGCACTTGCCAATTAGGGCTCACTGCCCGAGCACACTGCTCACAAGAGGCTCACTGCCTACAAGAAGACACACTGTCTTACAAAGTGATTAGAATCACAGTCTTGAACTGATTGGAAGCATCTGCATATGCTGGAGTTCAGTTCCGGTTAGGTTCAGTATACTGATCTGCTGCACTTCATCTTTCCTCTGTTCTTTAGTCTGCTGTCCTTTCACATACCGGATCTTTCTTGTTACTTCTGCTCTACTCTGGACTTGTTCGCATATCCTCACACACATTCGCACCCTTTACCACTAAATCCATCCTCTATATATATCCGCACAAGTAATTTCATCATCTTTCTAGTCGGCATCCGGAACAGTCTAGTTTCTTACAAACTTAGTTCTGTCGGCTGAATCCTTGCTCACCAAGCAATGCGGATCAAGCATATACTTGTAGATATCATCAATTATGTCGGCCAAACATGATTCATGCCTCCGCAACCTTTATCATCATCTGTAACACATCCGGAAAGTAGTTTGATACTCAGTCAGTCAGTTCTTCCTCTGTTTTCACTGTCTCTCAGGAATCCGGTACTCAACTATTCATATCTTTTTCCTTGTCCATCTCCGGAGGCTAAATCCTTGGAATATACTACTCAAGATAGTCCTCTTGACTTCCCCAGATCCGCACTGTGCTAAGACACTTCCTCTGAGAGATCCGGACCAATCTGTCGGACCTTGCCACATGCTCTGTTCTTGTTCACCGGACCACAACAATCTTCAATCTGACTTCCGGTAGAGATATATCATGACTTGCGGATATGTGGAATGACCTTTGTTGCCATCAATGACAACAACCATGAATCCATATAGTGTCTCTTGCCAACAGAATGCATGTAATATAAATTTTTCTAAATGTAATTTAAACTATGTTTTTGTGTTTTTGGAGATGATTTTGAATCTAATAAAGAAATGAAAATACTTGAATGAAATTATAATCTACAAGTTGCAATAAATATAATCTAAGAAATGCTAATCAAATCAAATCTAAACAAGTCCTATCAAGGAAATTGCATTGCAAAGATTACTTCTCCAAGAGCAAATTTGTGATTTAATTAACTACAAAAGCATAAAAACCTGGATTCTCTTTGGCACATGAGCCTAGTGTATCCTTAGTAGTCCTTGTGTGGAAACCTCCACATCTCTGTAGTAGCGGGGAACTCCTCTTGGTGATAGGGATGAAGTAGAAATTGATTGAAAATGGGAATGAGCTTTTAAATCTACGAAGAATTGAGCTATTGAAGCTAATGAACCACTATGGCTTGGATTTTTCAAAAGCAATTTGCAAGTGTAACGATGCTATTGAAGCTTTTGAAAGCTTGGAAACTATACTAAGAAAGAACAAGGCTCATAAGTCATATGAAGAGCATAAGCATGCTATGGAGAACAAAAAGCAAAGTTGGACATAAGTCTACAACAATGAATTTGCCTCCCATATTGCATATAGGAGGCTGATAGTTATAGGTTGGGAGAGCTCATAAGAGGTGGAGCTGATTAAAGAGTTAACTAAATTGATTGATGAGTTAACATGATTGATTTGGAGTGCAGGGGCATGATTAGGGAATGAAGTGGGCATGAAATCTTATCACTCAAGGAGGAAATGGAGTTAGCATAAGAAAAAAGGTAAAAGGTAAAATGGTTCTAGTAGACCTCTTGGTATGAACTGCATTATGGGATTTCACTCCTACATTACTGTAGATGATTTGGGAGCTGACAAGCAAGGTCAGTTACACGTTTCATGTTACACATTACATTTAGGCTGACAAAGATGATGTTTAGAAGGCTTGTGGAGGATATATATGAAGGATGGAAGATTGTTTCAAATCATGTGTGTGAGTATGAGTGAAAAAGAAGAATGATCTAGAAATTGAGAAGTAACTACTGAAGTTATGATGCATAATCCATAACAGACCTAGTATTGTATTGTTGAAGTGTTTGAGCCTAGAAGGCTACAGAGATGTTTGAGAAGAGGTTTTGAAATCATTAGAGTAAGTCAATGAAGTTAAAGCTGTGAAGGGTATTTATGAAAGTAAGAAGATTTCTACAAGTGTGTGTGTGTGTGTGAAAGATGTGAAGTATATGATCTAAAGTGAGATAAGTAGCTATGTAAGCAATAATGCATAACCTATAGTAGAATGGATATTGTAGAGGTTTTTGAGGTATCAGAATCTATCAAAATTATCAAGATGATAGCAAAGAGGATAGTGTAGAAGTGTTAAGTCATTGACAATATGTCAAGGATGTCAGAGCGTTAGCAGAGATATTGTTGCAGAGGTAATTGATTCATCAATCTAGATTTGCAGAGTAGAGGTTGGTGCCTCATATTGTAAGTGTTGTTGCACTTCAGGGAGTTGGTTATTTCTTTGGGTTGGTTCCCATAAAACTTTGTTTCAGGGAGTCGGTGTTTCATTTGGGTTGGTGCCTATAAACTTTGTTTTAGGGAGTTGGTGCTTCCTTTAGGTTTGTTCCCATAAACTTTATAATAGGGAGTTGGTGCTTCCTTTGAGTTGGTGCTCATAAAATAGGGGATTGGTCTCTCCTTTGGGTTGGTGCCCAGAAGACTCATTGTAATACTTCAATTTATTTGTCAGGATAGATTTGGATAGTAGATCCAAGCAGCTTGATCACCGTGGTTTTTACCATCTTGGGTTTTCACATAAATCTGGTGTCATGTGTGTATGTGCTTTTATGATTCATTTGTTTTAAATGTTTAGTTTGGGTTGAATGCATTTAAAAATAAATAAATTGAATATGTATAGATTCACCCCCCTCTCAGTACTTCTATGTGTTCAATAATTGGTATCAAAGCAAGATTCCTTGATGCAATCTAACAGGTAGAGGTAGATCTTGGATTAGAACACACAGAAAGTCAAGAAGGATCATTCCCTATTTATACAATTGTATGAGGTTTGACAAATTCTAAATTTGTCAAAATAGTGCATTTCAAATCTACTAAGGATATCTAGAAAAAACATCATAATATGTATGAAGGTAATGATTGCATATCTGAAAGTGAAAGAGAAGTAGCCCTACTTATGGAGAATGAAGTTCTAGATAATGATAAGAAACTTGTAGAGGATGATGAAGACATGACATTCATTGATGAAGAAGAATGTAAAGTTGATCTTGAAGGAGAACTCATTTCTTCTCTAGATGATTTGAGAGCAACAAGGAAGTAGAATAGAGAATATAAGGCTAACCTTAAAGAATCAGAAGAAGCAATTGACAACATGAAAATTCAAATTAAAGAAGGTAAAAGAGATTCAAATTGCCTAAATGCTAAGCTCAATGCCAAATCAAATGAATACTCCAGACTTGAAGAAATTATCTCCCCGAGGAAGGAACTAGAGAAAGAAAAGGATCAAATAGACAGGAGTCTAAAACTTAAAAAAAGCACAAACATCCTTGATGAGATAATCAGTCATCAAAGACCACTTAGGAATAAGGGCGGTCTTGGATTTGAGAAAAGTCAGAATTCAAAAATAGATATACCTGAAGGCATGTATGAGATGAAGAAGAAAGAACCCTACACTGAAGCCTGTGAGAAGATTGGAGATGAGAAGCAAAAGTTAGATGATGGCATCATAAAGGTCGAAGACCTGAAGAAGAGATTTAGGGGTCCTCCTCCTACAAGGAAATCTTCTATAACCAGGTACTCTCAATTCTTTTATGGTTATTTTTATTCATGCAATAGGTTTGGTCATAAGGCTATGGATTGTAGAACTAAGATAAGAAGAAATGGTTATATGGGAAAAAACTCCATTTTGCGTCCAGAGTATAATGTTATATGCTACAAATACAACAACTTTGGGCATAAAATGGTTTTGTGAGTTCATCTAACCAACACAAGAAGTTGAAGGAGACCATGAACAAGAAAAAGAAGATTACAAAAATATGGAGAAGGAAGCAAGAGCAAGACAATGAAAAGATGGAAGAACCTTTACATATGCCTCATGTAGAGGATTTCACACTAGATTAAGAAAATGCATGGGTTCAGGGGAGCTAACCATTGCATAATCTTTCAGATCCCTATAAAAATGAGTTCTCAATTCTAATAAGGTGAATTGAAGTGAAGTGAGGCATACAAGTGACTTGATAAGATCTGAAAGAAGGATATGCTAGTAGGGTAAGGCTAAGTCAATGTCCCAAATTTTTGAAATGAAAACATGAAATGCGGAGGAATTCTGACTGGAAATAGGTTTCTATGAACCTACAAAACTCATTGGCAACTGATAACCTAATAGGTCAAAGGTGTTGTAAAAGTTTGTGTTGTTGTTAATATGCTCTATCATTTTGTGTCAAGGTATTCGAAGAGTGAAATCACTGTCATGTCATGTTAGAGAATTTGATATCTATGAAGGACAGAGTCATGTATCATTGGTTTGTCAAGATATTACTCTGGTATCTATTGTATTTCAAGGCATGATGCATTTCCAGTTGAATGGGATGTTATCTGATATATTTCTAGAAATTTGTATAAAGTTTCTGTATGTGTACCTAGTTACTCTATATCCAGGTTTGGCTCTGCATTCTACCGCATTGATGAGTTATGGTCTGAGGTCTAGATGATAGGTAAATCTACATATGAAGTATCATATTCCATAGTTTTAGGTGTCGATCTATATCATAAACAAAGTAAGAAGTAACAGAGCAATGTGCTTATTAGCCGATAGTGTTGATGGTTCTTGTTGGTTGCGCTAGAGGAATGTAACATGTGACTACCGGAGGTAGTGTGTGGATGTTTGTTGGCACCAGATAGGTCTACATTGGGTAATGCATAGCATGTCCTTTCTTTTGGATTAGTGTGTGGGATCTTTGACTTGATCTATTACATGTTTGATTAAGGATTAATGTTGAGGCCAACATGTGGATGGATTTATCCTATTCTAGGCCGACATGTGAATGTAATTAATATTGTAATATATATATAGTTGTTCTAGAATGAATGTGAGTAGTGACAACATGCGAAAAATATGAGATAGTTGAGATCTAAGGAGAGAATAGTCTCTATGAGCTAAAATGTATCACTCATGAGAGAAATAAAGCTAGAGAAAAATCTAAAGAGAGGGATATTGAGAAAAAGGATTGAAATTATCAAAGGTCAAAGAAGGAGAGAAATTCAAAGAAATATAAGGACTCAAGGTATAGGTATTCTAGGGACAAGGAAAAAGATAACATTAAGAGTAGGCATAGGGATGAGGATGAAGATTTGAAGGGAAAGAAAAAATTTGATACAAAGAAAAGAAAGAATGATGAGAGTGATGAGGAGACAAAGGTTAAAGAAGATATGGATGAGGAGTAAAGGAGGCTTAATGAAGAAATGGAAAAGAGATGGTAAAGAGTTCAAGAGTGGCAAGAGCTAAGGTAGAAAAAGGAGGAAAGTGAGAATGAGAATAGAGGAGAAGAGAAGAATGAAGTGGATCCTAAATCTGGGAAGAAGTGGACCCTAGAGGGTGAAGAATCGGATGATGAATTGAATGGACCTTATAAAAATCTGCAAAATGGAGAAGGCATGCATATTGATCCTCTAGATGCATTTATGATCACATTGGTTATGCCTGATGTTGAGAACTTAAGCAGCAAAACTGATAATTTTATAAGCATTGGAAAGGAAGTGAAGGATTTAAATTATGGGACAAACAAAAAGAAATCAAACAAAGGCAGTCTTGGAAGGATTATGCCCAGCGATGATTCTAATGCAGATAATGATGAATTCAGGAAAAGAATGAAGAAAACTAAAGTTGAGAAGTTATCTGTTGTAGACCATTCCAATATTTAGTATCCTCCTTTTAGGAAAGACTTCTATTGTGAAGTAAGAGAGATTTCTCTGATGACAACAGAGGAAGTTGTAACATACAGAAAGGAGCTAGAGTTGAAGATTCATGGTAAAGATGTGCCAAAGGTTGTGAAGTCATGGAACCAAATAGGATTGACATGTAATGTCCTTGAAGTCTTAAAGAAATTAGGATATGAAAAGCCTATTCTATTCAAGCCCAAAGTCTGTCGATTATCATGAGTGGAAGAGACTATATTGGTATAGCAAAAATAGGTTTGGATAAGACTCTTGCATTTCTTTTGTCTATGCTAAGGCATATCAAGGATTATCCTCCTCTTGCTTCAATAAATGGACCAATTGGACTCATTATGGCCCCCACAAGAGAGCATGTTCAACAAATTCATGTTGATATTAGGTAGTTTTCCAAGGTTCTTGGTTTAGGTTGTGTTCTTGTCTATGAAGTTTCTGGAGTGGAACAACAAATTAGTGATTTGAAGTGAGGTACTGAAATTATTGTTTGCATGCCTGGTAGAATGATTGATATCCTATGCACAAGTGGAGGTAAGATAAGAAAACTTAAGAAGATTCACTTACCTTGTTATGGATGAAGAAGATCAGATGTTTGATATGGGTTTTGTGTCTCAGATTACTAGATTAGTTCAAAATACAAGACTAGACAGATTGTGAGTCTGCTATTTCAAAGCAATAGCTAAATGCTATTTTGTTACAGCAAGAAGTTGGCAGAAGATGGAACTTGTATAATAAGTACCTTTTTGAAAGAACAGGCCACTATACCAGGTTGATATGTACATAATAAATAAAATGAAGAGGCTATATCTCAGGGGGAACAGGCAGACAAAAGAAATTATAGATGATGATAAGAATTATACACATAGGGGGAGCTTGTATGTTTTGTTGGTACAGAGGAAGACCACTGGCCCTTTGCCCTTGATGTCAAAGGGGGAGAAAATTTTGTATATCAGGTTAGTGTTGCCATCAGTGATAACTTTAAGAAACCCTCCTTAAAAAAGATATAAAATGTTGGCGAATCTTTCATTTTTTTTGGAAAAAAAATATTAATTTCTATTGGTGAATCTTTCCCTTTTTTGAAAAAAATATTAATTTTATTGGAGAATTTTTTTAAATCACTACAAATTTGTAGAAAATCCTAGCGAATCTTGATGAAAAATAGGAAAATGCATTGATTACCATGGTGAATTCTTCCTTTTTCAAAAAATTAAATTCCTATGGAAAAGTAAGGGCTTGAGGGTGGCATTGATTGACTAGTTTAAGGTGTATTGCTCATGTCTATAATTTCTTAATATTTTAAATCAAACATTGAATATTTTAAATGAATCCCATATTCGTTTTCACCACCATTGATTTTATTTATAATTTAACAGTTTAGGTTGTATTCTACGAGCGAAAATATATCTGTGGAACTCTAATGCCCATGGGGTCCAAAATTATAATGCAATTTTGGGCCCCATGGGCATTGGAGCTCCACAAGTACATTTTGGCTCATGAAATTAAACCCCAACTGTTAGATTATATATCGAGATCAATGACCCAAATACAATTTTGGGCTTGATGGGTATTTGAGCTCTGTATGTGCATTTTAACCCATGGAATACAACCCCAGTGGTTATAAATAAAATCAATAGTGGTGATTAAAATGATGATATGGCACTAAAGTAACCAATAATTATATAATATTATTGGTGAATTAATTTCATTTTCTACTATAACTTATAAAATTTAGGCGAATATGATCTAATCAAGTATCGAATATCATGGCAACTTTTTGGGTTTAAAAGTTTAATAAAATAAATGTTTAGGCGATTTAACCAGGACTAAAATAAAATTTTGTAAAAATGTGGTGATTTAGGTCACCTTACAACTTGAACTATTAGCCAAAATTTGAATATCCAATTTCAACTATTAGCCAATTGGTGAATATTAGCCACTAAAAAAATCATTAGTTGCCATCAATGACAAAGGGGGAGATTGTTGCACATGTTGTCATTGATGTCAAAGGAGTGGATGTCTGTAATGAAACAACTTGCATAATAGATTAATATAATAGTAAATATGTTGCAAATACTTGATAATAATATGCCACTTTGAGGGGGAAACCTCCTAATCTACTTCAAGGGGGATACCTCCAATAGTCTTCAATGAGAACAAAATACTCAATGTGATGAAATTGAGTAAGGGCTTGAGGGTGGCATTGATTGACTAGTTTAATTTCTTAAATTAAGGTGTATTGCTCATGTCTATAATTTATGCTTCAATTTCTCTAATTTTTGGACTATAGGATCCTCTATTATGTCTTCCAAAACTCACTAAAAATCAACTACCAATTCAGTAGGATTTGAGAGATATGCACCTTCCAAATAAATTGGGAAAAACCCTAATTCTACAATAATTCACTAAATTATACTCCAATCTCTCTGAAATATGGACTGTAGCTTCTTTAATATGTTCTTCAAAAACCCTTTAAAAATTAGAAAAAAAATTCACCAAAATCTTAGAGATATGCACCTTGCAAAATGACCTCCAAAATCAGAAAAAAAAATCACCTAGTTTTTGCCTTCACGGTGCCAAGATCATGCTTGGATACCACTTGTAATGAAACAACTTACACAATAGCTTAATATAATAGTAAATATGCTGCAAATACTTGATAATAATATGCTACTTCGAGGGGGCAACCTCCTAATCCACTTCGAGGGGGATACCTCCAATAGTCTTCAATGAGAACACAATACTCAATATGATGAAATAAGACTCACTACCTCCTATATATACATATTTATGCCTAGGATATCACCCAGGCTGACTTAGATATCTCTATATAAGCCTTAGGCCAACCTAAACAACTGAATAACAATATACTAATGATAATATGACTTAATTAAGTGTTAAGATAGCCACAAGCTGAATATTCATAACCATATATAGTATAGAAGTAAGGGCATAAAATGTCAAAGGAGTGGTGATCAGAGGAGGTGCGATGTGAAAGATATCGTGATGAAAGACATGAGCATGTTGTTGGATTAGTATCATCTGTACATGGTTGTACCTTATCTTCTGAAGTTCATGAATAGGTGAAGGTTGTCAAACTATCTTGATTAATGTCATAAATTGATGCTTGTTGCAATGATATTGTCTCTTGGTTAAAAGCATTACAATGGATATGAAGGAAATTGTCTAAGTTATCAAACTATTAAAGGCATAGGGAATTGTACTGTAGAAGCTCAGAAGATTGTACTACATTCTAAGGTAGATTCAAAGATATAGCCTCACAGCTTGGAGGTTAGCTAGAGATAGATATGAGGTATGCATGATCCAAGTTTCAAAACATAAAAGTTAACGCAGGTCTTTTTTAGAGTTAGCAGAGTGAGAACAAGTCATGTTCCTGTGAAAGGTCGTCAGAGATAGAACTGAAAGCCACCTCATTTCACCACATCTACATATACGACTTGATAGTTTGAAGATTAAGTAAAGAAAAGGTACTAGATTGATATACTCAAGGTTCAAAGGATACAAAGTATCGCAAGTGTGTTTTTCATTGTTCTAAGTTAAGACAATGTGACTAGACATTGTAAAGGATATCAACATCATTGTTTGATTACTTGTGCCAGCAAGTAGAAGCATGAACTAGTAAGAGGAATGCATGAGAATGTTTTGCAAGTCATATATTGTTTGTGGTTTGATCCACACATGATGATATCTCACTTCTCCAGTACTACATATGGTCTGGAGCTAAAGCATGAGAGGATAAGTAGTTGTGGTGCCGACATGGTGTGTTTGAGTGATTCCACCATGTGTGTGGAATCATGCACCAGAAACAAAGTTTGGGAGAAGGTAAAATAGGTCTAGTAGACCTCTTTATATGAACCACAGTATGGGATTTCACTCCTACATTAACGTAAATGATTTGGGAGCTGACAAGCAAGGTCGGTTACACTTTTCATGTTACACGTTACATTTAGGCTGACAAAGATGATGTTTAGAAGGCTTGTAGAGGATATATCTAAAGGATAGAATATTATTTCAAAGTGTGTGTGTGTGTATGAGTGAAAAAGGAGAATTATCTAGAAATTGAGAAGTAACTCTAGAAGTTATGATGCATAATCCATAATAGAGCTAGTATTGTATTGTGGAAGTGTTTGAGCCTAGAAGGCTACAAAGATGTTTGAGTAGAGGTGTTGAAGTCATTAGAATAAGTCAATGAAGTTGAATCTGTAGAGGGCATTTATGAAGGTAAGAATATTGATGCAAGTGTGTGTCTGTGTGTGAAATATGTGAAATATATAATCTGAAGTGACATAAGTAGTTATGTAAGCGGGTGCTACCACAATAATGCGTTACACTTTCTGGGACATCCTGATTTTTGTTGAAATCACATATTTTTAGAAAATATAATGATTTAAGCCTTGAAAGGTTCCATTTAAAGGATTTTAATTAAAGAGGGTTTGATCAAACCCCCTTAGATCAAACCTCCTTGGATAGAACCCTACTAGTTTTAAACTATATCTATAATAGAGCCTCCTCTACACCTATCAAAATACTGATAAAAAACCACTTTTGATTTACCTTTTGGGGGATCAAATGAATTCATTTTAAATTTATGTTTTTTAAGTATGTAGTCCTTATTGTAATCTTCCCAAAAAGTATAGATTTAAATATATTTAATTTGATTATTATATTCATTTTTTCTTTCTTGTGAATGTAGGTTTTTGAATGAACATCATGGTCTTTGTTTCATACATACAAAAAAATAGGAAAATATAGAAAAAAAATTCTAAAAAATACACGTCCTCTAAGTATTGATGTCCTTATTCCAACAAAAAAAAATTGAATTTCGATACATACAAAAAAAGTTATGCTCTTTATAGTACACCTATGTCTAAATTATAATTGGTTTGACTTCAAAACTTAATTAAAAAACAATATTCAATAAAACATTATGAAACCAAATGCATCTCTAGATATTGTAGTTACAAATCTAAATTAGAAAATTAGAAAATTTTATCCTTCATAGAAAAAAAATTATGTGGTTTATAGTACACATCACTCTTTAAAAATAGTATTTACTGTTAAAAACTAGTTATTGAAGGAGATGGAAAAAGAAATGCAATCTGATTCCAAAAAAATTTTAAAATATATATTTAGAATCTATAGACAAAATGTCACAAATCACTAGTTTGCATCATCTCCAAATTCCTCACAGTTTAGAAGCTATAGGTGTCTAAAAATGAAGATTTAGTTCAAAATGTTCATTTCAATGTCAAGTTTGGCCAAAAAGTGTAGCCTAGTATTGTGGGATCACCCAAGTAATAATGCATAACCTGTAGCAGAAGGGATGTTGTGGAGGTTTTTGAGGTATTAGAATCTATCAAAATGATCAAGATGATAAGAGAGAGGATAATGTGGAAGTGTTGAGTCATTGAGAATATATCAAGGATGTCAGAGTGTTACCAGAGATATTGTTACTAAGGTAATTGATTCATCAGTCTAGATTTCCAGAGTAGAGGTTGGTGCCTCATCTTGTAAGTGTTGTTACACTTCAGGGAGTTGATGCTTCCTTTGGGTTGTTGCCCATAAAACTTTGTTTCTGGGAGTGGGTGCTTCCTTTCAGTTGGTTCCCATAAACTTTGTTTCAGGAAGTTGGTGCTTCCTTTGGGTTGGCGCCCATAAACTTTGTAACAGGGAGTTGGTGCTTCCTTTGAGTTGGTGCTCATAAAACAAGGGATTGGTGTCTCCTTTGGTTTGGTTCCCATAAAACTCATTGTAATACTTCATTTTATTTGTGACACTAGATTTGAACAATAGATCCAATCAACTTGCTCACCATGGTTTTTCCCATCTTGGGTTTCCACATAAATCTGATGTCATGTGTGTATGTGCTTTTATGATTCATTTGGTTTAAATGTTTAGTTTGGGTCGAATGCATTTAAAAGGAAAGAAATTGAATATGTATTGATTTGGCCCCCCTCTCAGTACTTCTGTGTGTTCAATAAATAGGTCACCCATGGAGATCCTGGGTCACCCTGTAAGAGATTTAGGGTTGCCCAGGGAGATTCAAAAGACAAAAGGTTTTGCCTAGAAAGATAGGGTTCTGCAGATGGTTTTAGGGGCTAAGAATGGTTAGAGGGGGCTAAAGATGATCTTAAGATCTAGAGATTCATTGAAGGACTTGAAGAAAGTGGGACACCCAATTTAGTAGAGTAGGTCACCCATGGGGATCTTGGGTCACCTTGGTGGAAGATTCAGGGTCACCCAAGGGCATCTCGAAATAATAGGGATGGCCCAAAAAGGAAGAATAGAGAGACAAAATCTATGATGGGGAATGATTTGGGAGGGCAATTGGAGGCCTTTGAAAGGTAGAAATGGAAGAAAGGAGTTTAGGGGAAGTTAATTTCCCATCTTGCGACATTGGATGGTCAAATCAATAAGGTTAGAAATCGACAAAAATGAATTGTTGACAAAAGGGAAATGGGGAAGACACAAGACCTTAGAAGGTTACTATTGTGATGCTCACAACACACCCCATTTTACCCCCTAGCAAAATGAGAACCCTTGATGTGGCTTTTGTTTTTTGCTTTTGGTTTCGTCCTACTTGGTGGTAAAGGGAAAAGGTAGCTAATGCTTGAAGTGTTTAACATTCAAAATGTGTGGTATCAAAGAGAAAATTGAAGTTACTAGTGGTATCTACATGAAAATTGGTCTAGGGTTATTTTTTGAACTGACTTATAGTGCCTTGTTTTCTAGGAGATATACGGATTTGTTTGGAAATTGCAGTGTTGATTTAAGTTGTATTTTATATACAAAATCCATTGTATCTAAAATGCCTTTTGTATCATTACATTGTGATGGGAAGTTTTTTTGTTGTTTTATATCTTTTGTATCTTAAGTGGTCAAAATGAAATATACAAACTCGGACCCAATTGTTTTTAAAAGTAAAGTGGATAAATATTTAGTTCTGCGGCCGCATTTGTATATTGCATTTGTATGTATACACACATGTATTCAATATATAGATTGTGAAATATGCATGCACGAACATCAAAATCAATGTCAAAATAGTGTATGGAACTAGACATCTTATTTGTATATTTCATGCATAACTTGATATATATAGCCAAATTCGAAAAGAAAGTCCAAATAAATATAGAGGAAAGAATGAATGCATCATTTTGCATGTTTGTATGTTTAACGAATTGTATCTTATATACAAATGTAAAAATAAAAATGATTTGAAAAGTTAAGCAAAATGAAGTATAGGTTGCATGCGCATCTGCATTAGACAATTTATGTACTTAAAACACAAATAGAAAAGTGCATGCATAGAATCAAACAAGATGTAGTGTAATCGATAAGATGCTTAGGGGTATTTCTTATATTCGTCATATATAGGGGATTTACAATTACAAGGGGGGATTCTGGCCACCATTGCAAAAAGTACAAAATTGATACAAAAAGAGCAAAATTATCAAGAATAGGTCTACCAATTAGGGATTTCTATAAAAATTCCCAATCCTGACTAGGTCTGAAAAATGAGCTACCCAGTCACCATTTTGCATTGCATCTAGTCCGCAGGATAAACACAGGAAATTTAACCCAATCATCACCCAATGGTGATGGCATGCCAGAGATAAGTTGAACATGTTCATTAAGAAAGGTAGTCTTTGAAATTGAGTTCCAGAAGTAGAAGCTAGTACGAGCTTTGAGGCTCACAGAATGCCACTTCCTAGCTCAGCTCCAATTCACACATCCATGTCTGTAAGTCGATATTCAGCCCTAAAAAAGTCTTGAAGGAACAGAAATATTTTGACTTTGTTCACACCTAAATCTATAGGGAGGCAAGAAACCAGGAGGGAATATCTAAATTTACCCTATAGTGGTCCTCGTTAACCAGGAAATCTCTGCCTAGGATCATCTTGACTGCTTTTAGTTCCAAGTCGTGAAACCCAAGGTCATCATGTTGTATGATGAGTTTTCTCAAACATGAGTCAGAAATAAAACCAAGGAAGGCAGTCTACCTTCTTACACTATGGAGACAAATGGGAGTGGCCATAGTCGATGCAGATGTAATTCTAAAAATGAAACAAAATTCTTCATTATCAACGCCATAAAATAGAGCTCAGCTTGATGTGCAAAATAACTCACCATTAATTAAGGTTATGTGAGCTCGTCACCCAGTGCTGAGTAAATAAATTTATACGTGCCAAAGGTCTAATTGGAGTAAATACTATAGATATGTTTTTATTTACTTATATCTAAGTCATGATTTTGAATTTAGCATTAAATACGGGACAAAGTACGGCTGTTCATAGCAAAAAAGGGGTGGAAATTAAAATGCGAAGATATTTGCATTATTAGATGTATATGATATACAGGACAATATGCATTACCATACACATGCCAATATACATTGAGATATACAAATAATTATATGCAAGGACCTGACGTAAGAAAGGTTTAAATATTGTATACACCAGATGGGGTCCACCAATGTATGATCAGGATGAACGCAATATACAAATTGATGTATAAACGGCAAAATGCAAATCCAAATTTGAAACTAATGTCAATTTAGTTTACTAGAGATTGAAGTCTGTGTTTGTATGTATATAAGTTTGTATCCAATATACAAAAGGGTGAAATACAAAGGTTCTAGAGAAAAGGTATCTGTTATTGCTTAAGTGATGTATTTGTATCTGAGATACAAAAAGTAGAAAACATGTTACTAACGGATACAAATTTGATGTGGACATACTTTGAAAACATGTATGGGTTGTAATTAATGTCCTTGAATGTAGTAGAATCCAGGTACAAAGAGAAATAAAAGTGAATATATATATATATATATCAGTTTTGTTACTCACAAATTGCATACAGGGATAGAAATTAAAGAGTGCATATGAGGAAAAGGAGGAATTCAAGCTAATGGAGTCAGCTTGATAGTGCTATAGGAGAATAGTAAAGGTGTGTTGAATTAGATGGTATAACGGTTAAAAAGTGCATTCAGATGGCACCAAAACAAAAGAATATAGACATAAAGGCGACAGGCAAGACAGAAAGGGTTGAAAAGGAAAAGGGATTAAAAAAGAGGTGGAGGAGTTTTCGTTGCGCAAAGGATATCCACCACTGATATCTACCATGGGAGGAATGGCCATGGATATGGCTATTGGCGAATATGATGTTGAAGACATATTCCAGAAAATAAGGGCACCAGAGGCCATTATAGTCATGAAAAGTATTTGGGATTCAGGATTATATAAGGCAGTAGGTTTTCCTTTGGCAATGGAAACTAGGGACCTGCTATTAGAATGCATAGAAAGATATGATACAACTACAAGGAGGGTTATGCACAAAGGTGTACTCATTGCAGATTTATCCACAAAAGGTATAGCCAAAACTTTTGGCTTATAGCTTCAGGAATAGATGATGGATGTTGATCAAGATCAATATGCCCTAGACTACAAGAATAATGAAATGGATTGCAAAAGGGCCATCTTCTATGGTTGGTATTCACTAGAGAATAAACCAAAAGCTATAGCAAGGGTACCCAAGAACTTATACAGAATTGATTTTAATGAAGAATTATATATAAAGATCACTCTGTTAAGCAGGCTTGATGGACCAAGAAATGTAGGGAAGTTTGAGACATGGTTGTTTCAGGTCATCCAATTTGTAAGAGAAAAGACAAGAGCAAACCACTGGGCTAAGGCTATTAGTAGTAATATTTGGAAGTAAATGATGGGATTCAATAAGAATAGGCAATTCTATATGTCCTCCTATGTGATTTACTCATGTGCAGTGAACATACCACCACTGGCAGGGGTTGAGAGAATGGGTACCTTGGGAAATAATCTAGGACAAAAATTAATACATGATCATTACCCTGATCTTTAGGAAGAGAATGTAATGTGGAAGTATGCAAAGGTTAATAATACATTTTACACCTATGTGGTACAAGTCTTGATAGGAGAGAGAGATAAAAGATTATCAACAGAAGCAATGAGTGCCATAAATTGGTATAGTACTTGGTACATTCAATTCCCTACTTTCACATATATTAGAACTAAAGGCTTTGAAGGGAAACCATTTAAGTTACCAAGATATCCTCCTGATAAATTGGTTGTTTTGGAATTTGCTTGACAAATTGTGAATGTATTTGAGATGTACAAAAGGAAATTTGGCAAAGGTAATATAAAATCCCCATGGGGGATTGGTAGGTATGCATGTTATAGTGAAGAGGTAGCCAAGGAATTAGAAAAAGAGCTGAGGTATTATGGATTTGAGGAGTTTGAATTGGTGAGGCATTTTGATCCTTTTCATAGGATCCAGAATTACATTGATAAGAAATACAAGCATCAGGTTCACATTGAAGACTTTTGGTCTGATTGTGAAGATGAAAAAGAGGTAAGAAAGAGGGCTCGCCAAAGGCTGACTTTGGAACAGATGAAAACAATTGGGGGAATAGACATAGCCCAGGAGATCACAGAGGATGATGGGAACATATTACATCAAACTTATGAAAGTAGAGGGCTGGCACAACTACATATCAATGAACCAAACCGGGAAGAACCAGAAGAGGCATCTTTGGATAATATATCCAATTCAATAATATTGTTCTCTCAAACATGGTTGAATGAAAAGATAGAAAATCTTGAAGATCAAGGTAAAACGGCCACATATCAAAAGAAATGAAAGAAGAGGGCCGGAGAAACTAAAGATGATTTGTTGTGTTTTTATGAAAAGAAGAGGAAAATTGTTGAAACTACAATTGCTGACAAAAATAAGGATGCAACACTCATGGATCCATATGCACTTGGTGTCACCATTGTAATTGCTTCAAGTACATTCATAGATGAAGGGACATCAAGCCAAGGGGTTACCACAGAGAAGATATAAAAACCAATGGTTTCGGCAGAACAAGGACCAATGAAAGTTGTGATTATAGATACCCCAAAAGGAAAAGCACAAATACCTACTATGATTATGGATGCTCCACTAGTGGGAGTAAGGCAAAAGCATGTATCTACTACTTCCACACATAGCGAGACAATCCTAGGTTACATCAAGGTCAAACAAGAAATGACCAAAGAAATGTTGCAAGAGTCAAAAGACCAAGGGTCCAAAGACATTGAAAAAGAAGGTGAAATTGTAGATATACAAGATGACACTAGTGATGAAGAAGGTATCGAAGAAGAACAACCTGAAGATGACATTGAGACAGTGGATCCTTTTGATAGTTTAGTGCCACCAAATATCATTGAAGACATGCAAATAGTTGCACAACAAATAATAGAGGAGAAAGTAGGAGAAAAGAAAAGTGAAACACTGTTGGCAAGAGACACTATATGGATTCATGGTTGTTGTCATTGATGGCAACAAAGGTCATCCCACATATCCTCAAGTCATGGTGTGTCTCTACCGGAAGTCAGAATGAAGATTGTTGTGGTCCGGTGAACAAGAACAGAGCATGTGGCAAGGTCTGACAGATTGGTCCGGATCTCTCAGAGGAAGTGTCTTGGTGCAGTGCGGATTTGGGGAAGTCAAGAGGACTACCTTGAGTAGTATATTCCAAGGATTTAGCCTCTGGTGATGAACAAAGAAAAAGATATGAATAGTTGAGTACCGGATTCTTGAGAGACAGTGAGAACAAAGGAAGAACTGACTGACAGAGTATCAGACTATTTTCTAGATGTGTTACTGTTGATGGTAAAGGTTGTGAAGGCATGAATCATGTTTGGCCGACATGATTAATGATATCTACAAGTATATGCTTGATCCGCATTACTTGATATGCAAGGATTCAGCCGACAGAACAGAGTTTGTGAGAAGATAGATTATTCCGGGTGCCGACTAGAAAGATAATGAAATCACTAGTGCGGATATATATAGAGGATGGATTTAGTTGTGAAAAGGGTAATGGTGTGAAGGTGTATGCAAATAAATACAGAACAGAGCAGAAGCAGTAAGAAAGATCCGGTATGTGAAAAGATAGCAGAATAAAGAACAGAGGAAAGATGAAGTGCAGCAGATCAGTATACTGAGCCTAACCGGAACTGAACTCTAGCATATGAAGATGCTTCCAATCAGTTCAAGTATTGTATTACATTCTTTTGTAGACAGTGTGTCTCCTTGTAGGCAGTGTGCCTCTTTGTGAGCAGTGTTCTCGGGCAGTGAGCCCTAATTGGCAAGTGCCATTTTGTAATTCCTTATTCTTCTAACAGAGAATAATCTTTGGGTTAATCACCCCGTGGTTTTCTCCCTTAACCGGGTTTCCACGTCAAAAATACTGTGTCATGTGTTTCTCATTTCATGGTAATGTTTGTTTGTTTGATTCAATGCTGCTTTGATTAATAAGAAAGTTCAAAAGAAGAAATAATTAGGATAACTGATTCACCCCCCCCCCTCTCAGTTATCAACAATTGGTATCAGAACGAGGTTCCTCCTAATAGAGCCTAACAGCTTGAGGAAGATCTGGGAGTTCAAATGGATGCATATGGTTTAAGGGAGCAACTCAAGACTGCCCTTGAGGATCTTGAACAGTCAAATTCTGAAGTCAATGAATTAAAGGAAAGACTCAAACAGGCTGATGAATTCATGAGAGAATTAAAGGACAAATTAAGTCTCTCTATGAAAAAGAGAAAGGAGCTGCTCCAACAATTGGCAAGACAAAGTGAAGAAAGCAATACAGATGAAGAATTGACTAAGAAAACCAAGTTATGTGAAAAATTATCAAAAGAAGTCATCATGTTAAGACATGAAATGGAATCAGGAACTATAAAGTTTACTCAAGAGATTGAAGAAAAAAGAAAAGCTGAAGACAATCTAAGACAATCTCTTAAAGAGAAATCAGAAGAATGCCACCAGATGGACAGGATTATCAGACATCTTGAATCTGATCTTGAAGATGCCAAAGATAATGAAGAAAAACTTGAGGATCAAATTGTCTCTCTCAAAAGAGATCTTCAAACAGCAAATGAATATAAAGAAAAATTCAAGATAAGTTCTGCCCAACTTGAAGTACTTCTTGGAAGTCAAAAGAGGACAGATGACAAGTATGGTTTGGGATATGAGAAAGGAGAAAGCTCCAAATCCGGTCAAAAGAATTTTGGATCAGAAAATCCAAGGAATAGGCCTAGAAGACCTCCGGTAAGACAGCCCAATGCTCAAAGATATCCATCTTTCAATGGATACTGCCACAGCTGCAATCACTTTGGTCACAAAGCTAATCAGTGCAGAAAAAGGATGAATCAAACTAATCCATCCTTCTCCGGACAGTGCTTTAACTGCAAAAGGTATGGACACAAGTCTCATGAATGCAGAAATATGCAAGTAAACAAATCATTCAATGGTAGATGTTTTACATGCAATAGAGTAGGTCATATGGCTAATCAATGCAAATCAAGAGGTTATCAATCAAATATGCAAAGAAATGTTATTTGCCAAATCTGTAATAGGTCTGGTCATAATGCTAAAGTCTACAGAAGCAAGAATCAGGACAAAAGAGGTCCGGTGTATAATTAGAATCAAGACAAGGGTAAACAAAAGATGAATGCGGATGAAGTTAGGAATCAGATGAACAAGATTTGGGTGAAGAAAAGTTTAGAGAATGTAGAGGTTGGATCCGCACCAGACTCTGGTGCTGATATTTCTTCCAGAAATTAAAAAGTGAGCTCTGGCTCAGGGGGAGACTCAAAGAAAATCCTGTTCCCCCAGCCAATCAAGTGGTGCTGGATGTGACACAAGATGCGGAGTAAAGGGTTTGAAGATACAAGTCCTGAGATGATCCAGACAAGATTTCAGAGGTCCGCATGAAGATGTAAAGAAGTTGTGATCGATCAAGTAAAGACCTGTTCCGGGAGATGCTCCAGAATGACAGAGGACTACAAAAGGGTCCGAAGAGATCCGGAAGTACATTATTTTACTCTGCGGACTGGACAGAATGTTTGGGATGTTCTTGTAATGTGTCATCACGATTTATTCATGATTGAAAGATCCGCATGATGTTCATAGATCAGGACTGATCCGGGATACTCCAAGCTATCCGGACAAGGCAAACCGGAATAATATAGGTGAAGCATTTATTGCAAACAGATATTAGGGTTTGCGAAATGATATAAGGGATTTCTCAACAATCACTTGATCATTCCACATCCAAGAAGAAGCGAAAAGCGGAGCTCTGAAACAAAATTCATCAAGTTCACCGAAGATCTCCTGCCGAAGTCATTACATACAGAAATCAATCCAGCCACTCCGTGCAACCGAAGACGCAAAAGGTATTTTCCACTTTCGATATCTTGCTACAAATATTTTGAAGAAATGGCTACTCCAAATATAGTAAAAATCTCAGATAGGCCCCGACCTGAATTTAAGAAACATCCATACAAGTCATTGGAGGTAGATCCCTTAGGAGCATTTTCCAGTGTTCCTCATGGAGTTTTACACATAGAAGACATTAGGGTTTACATACATGTAAGCATTGAGGAATTTGGGGAATTCAAATTGAGAGATCTCTATCACAAACAACTGATAGACAATGCTTTTGAGCTTAAACCAGAGTATAAGGGTATCCAGAAGAAATAATTTGATCAATTCATTCATTTCCCCTGCTTTGAAGAAGATGAATGGGTCCAGTATATACTGAGCAGGATGCATGACAACTTCCTATGGCTGGATAGACCCTGCAAGATCACAAAAGAGGCAATTAGGGCAGTAACTGGTCTATACTCTTCCGGAGGGATACCTATCCTCAAATCTGTCAAAAATAACATTGTAACTGAGGCCACCGGATCAAAATTTGATAAGAGGGCAATGACCATTGAAGATATTTCTGATCCGGATATCAAGTATGCGTCCATGATAATAGGATACAAGATCTATCACTCCAGCAGGGAGAATTCTGTATCCGGAACTGCAGTGTATACTGCCTATGAAATGCTAAGGAAGAATGCAGAATATGATCTCTGCGAACTGCTCTTAAGCCAATTAATGGAAAATATACAGAAAATCAAGAAGGACAAAAAGAATTCCTTTAAGTATGGTACTCTTATATTATGTCTATTTTTCTACTTCATGAATGAGCTGCCCGAATCAAGTGGATGGGCATGGCAGAATGACAAACCTGTTGCAGTCCAGATAAGAGACTATCTACATGGGCTTGGGGATGCCAAAGCAAGAAATACAGCCCTATGGGGATACTTCAAAAACTTCCAAAGCATGATGCAAGCAAGAGAAAGAATTCCCCAGTCTCTTGTTGAAAAATACAAAGACTCAGTGTGCTTTATGGTGGACACTGATCAGTGCCTAATGGAAGCAGTGGAGCCAAGGACTGTCTGGATCATGCCCATGGGGTATGAAGTGGATGAACAGATAGTGGAGCTGCATGTTCAACACATGCTAAGTTAGCCCAAAGATCCAAAGGCAGAAAGGTTTGGAACCTTTGAGGAGCTGAGTGTAAAGATCCATGTAGAACTCAGGGAACCTAAGATAAAGAGGAAGGTGAGAAAAGAAGTAGAGCATATTGCTCAAGGCCTAGGCATCTCAAAAGAGGCACTTGATGCCAGCCGGGAAAAGAGGAGAAAGGCTGAGGAAGAAAAGAAAAGTAAAGAAAGTGTTCCGGTTGAAACTTCCACCCGGACCAGATCATCAAAAAGATCTGCACCTCCCACAACCAAAAGTTCAAAACCGGAAGTCCAGGCATCCGGTAAAAGATCTAAGACAAAAGCCACAAGGGCTTATGAAAGCCAAAAGGATGAAGAGGAAACTGAGTCAGATGAGGAAGTAAAAGAAATAAAGAAGCAGAAGAAGAAAGGATCCGGGAAACCCTCCACAGGCCAAGACAAGGAAGAAATGGCAGAGGAATTTGCTGAAAAGCCCACTCTATCTCTAGACAGTGTAGTCAAATCAGTCACTATGGATGGGAACCTTCAACTGGTGGTTGAATTCTATGATGACTACAATGAGGCAGATCAAAAGATCCTGCAAGAAGCTATAATAAGGTACTTGAACATCTACAATAAAGCTTTTATTGAGATTATCTCTAAAATCCCAAAGAGCCTAGAGATGGAATTAGAGATAAGAAAGAACAATGCCATGGCAAAAGACCTTGAGATCAGGGAACAGATAGCTATTCAGCTATATCCTTCAATTGATCACAAAACAATGAACATGGTATTCAAAGACTGCAAGGATGAATTCAGGAGCAAAGCAAGGATGAATCAGCTTATGCTTGGTGAGACCGACAAGGTAGCCAAGGACACTGAAGAGATTCTCCGAAAAACCTTCAAAAGGTTTAATCTTCCTGTTGTAGAGGACTTAGGTGCAGAAACAGCTGTGGACTTGGAATCATCTGCTCTGGAAGAAGTGGCCCTTGAACAGACTAACATCTCTCCTCCGGTTTCCCCTATAGTCTCCGGATCCCAAGAAGAAGAGAAACTACAGGAGAAAGAAGCAGCAGTTAAAGAAAAAGAGGTTGATAGCACCAAGGATGCAGAGAAAGAGAAGACCCCAACAGAGAAAACCACAACTGAAAGTGGTAAGAGTAAGGAAGGAGAAAAGATTCCAAAGGACAAAACTGCAGAAGAGAAGAAACATCTGTCTCTGGCAAGAGACACTGCACAAACTGTTCAAGAATTCTTGACAAAAGCCACTATAGAAATTGATGAACCAGACCTGCTAAAAGGACCATTAGATTTTGACTCTTTGTCACCGGTACAAACAATGAAGATAGCCTCATTGCAAATGAGAAAGTCAAAGAGAAACTACTGAAATCTCACATGGAAGACTATGAGCTTATGGAGGTAGCATCTGGAGTGCTGGAAAAGATCATGCCATCTTTTCAGAAGGATCCCACAGCCTCCTCTTCTGGTAATCTCAAAACCTTAGTCAGCAGTGTTAGTACACATTTTGAATCTCTAGAAAAATCAGCTGAAGAAAAGGTCCGGAAGGAGTTTTTGGATAAAAGGTTCTCCGAGGTTCAGGGTCTGATCATTAATGATAGGAGAAACATGAACATTGGGATAAAGAGCTTAGAAAATGCTCTTAAGGATGGCGGTGAAATATACAAATTTTGTATCTCCTGGTCCAAGGTAACAGTGGACATTGAGAAGAAAATAAAAGAGCAAGAGGACACACTACTCAGCTTGTCTCAAAGTTTTGATCCTCTTTCTTCCTCTATAACAAATCAAGAATGTCAGACTATTGCAGTCTTGAGTGAAATTAAGAAATTGGAGAAGGAAAGGAAAAATAGAATAAGCAGGTTGAGTGAGCTCAGGGGGTTAATTGTCCCTAAGCTAGAGGCCATGCATGAGGCCATAGCAGAAGCTCAAATCACAGCCCAGACAAGTGATCTGAAAGATCTAAAAAGGGAAGATGCATTTGCATTTTTGTTGAGTGGTCACATTTCAATTTTGGATAGAATGAAGCAAAGTTGGGCTACAGAACTGATCCAACTGAAGACATCTTTTGCAGACATTCTTCAGTATATGTGAGTATGTAAATATGCGGCTATGTATAGAAAATTTTTGAAAATTTTGGTGTACGGACCCTACCCTCTGCCATTGATGTCAAAGGGGAGTGAGGAGCAGTGAAAAATGAGGAATCCAACTAAGGGGGAGTTCTGGAAATTGTATATAAAGATAGAGCATCAGCCAAGGGGGAGCATAGTGTAAACACTTAGTCATTTTTCACTAAGTGTTGCCATCAATGCCAAAGGGGGAGATTGTTGGCAAGAGACACTATATGGATTCATGGTTGTTGTCATTGATGGCAACAAAGGTCATCCCACATATCCGCAAGTCATGGTGTGTCTCTACCGGAAGTCAGAATGAAGATTGTTGTGGTCCGGTGAACAAGAACAGAGCATGTGGCAAGGTCCGACAGATTGGTCCGGATCTCTCAGAGGAAGTGTCTTGGTGTAGTGCAGATTTGGGGAAGTCAAGAGGACTACTTTGAGTAGTATATTCCAAGGATTTAGCCTCCGGTGATGAACAAAGAAAAAGATATGAATAGTTGAGTACCGGATTCCTGAGAGACAGTGAGAACAGAGGAAGAACTGACTGACAGAGTATCAGACTATTTTCCGGATGTGTTACTATTGATGGTAAAGGTTGTGAAGGCATGAATCATGTTTGGCCGACATGATTAATGATATCTACAAGTATATGTTTGATCCGCATTACTTGATATGCAAGGATTCAGCCGACAGAACAGAGTTTGTGAGAAGATAGATTATTCCGGGTGCCGACTAGAAAGATAATGAAATCACTAGTGCGGATATATATAGAGGATGGATTTAGTTGTGAAAAGGGTAATGGTGTGAAGGTGTATGCGAATAAATACAGAACAGAGCAGAAGCAGTAAGAAAGATCCGGTATGTGAAAAGATAGCAGAATAAAGAACAGAGGAAAGATGAAGTGTAGCAGATCAGTATACTGAGCCTAACCAGAACTGAACTCCAGCATATGAAGATGCTTCCAATCAGTTCAAGTATTGTATTACATTCTTTTGTAGACAGTGTGTCTCCTTGTAGGCAGTGTGCCTCTTTGTGAGCAGTGTGCTCGGGTAGTGAGCCCTAATTGGCAAGTGCCATTTTGTAATTCCTTATTCTTCTAACAGAGAATAATCTTTGGGTTAATCACCCCGTGGTTTTCTCCCTTAACCGGGTTTCCACATCAAAAATACTATGTCATGTGTTTCTCATTTCATGGTAATGTTTGTTTGTTTGATTCAATGCTGCTTTGATTAATAAGAAAGTTCAAAAGAAGAAATAATTAGGATAACTGATTCACCCCCCCTCTCAGTTATCAACAAACACATGCCACAGAGTTAAGCACACCATTGGATGGGTCTCCCAAACAAACCAAAGAGTCAAGATAGGCAAATGTGCCTGAAATACAAAAGAATGTATCTAGTCTAGTTGAGGTACCACTAGAAGCACCAACTTCACCAATTGTTTCCGATATCAACATTGAACAAGGGGATCAAAGAGAGGAAAAGAGAGAAGCTACTAAAGCTTCAAGTTCCACAATGCCTCCTACAAAGGAGCAAGATGAATAGAGGCCTCCTCCTCAAGAACATCAAAATCCACAGCAGTATCAAGAGCAAATAGAAGTGGAGAAAACTCAAGAAGAGGCAAGACATGAGAAAAGGGTAGAAACCAGTGAAGAAGTGCCAATTTAAATAAGACAAGAAAAGATAGAGGTAAAGTTGGTCCCTATAGATATAAAAAGGCTGTTGGGAGGAGTTGTATCAAAGAAAGAAAAGAGAAATGAAAGAACAATGTCTGTAGTAAGGAGGGATCCTTCTGGAGCAAGGACCTTGGAATTGGCCATACCAATGACAGACAAAGAAAAAGGAGAAATGAGCTTAGGAGATTATAAGATAATTCAAATGGACATGGGGTACATGACTAGGGAACAACATATTACAAAAATGGAGGATATGAACAAAGCAACCATAGAGTTGATAAGGAAAAATAAAGGCAGGTTTGAGAAGTTGAAAGGACACATTGTCTAATTGCAACAATTTATTCAGGGGATGTTTGACCCTAATATTAATATACCTAAATTACCTATAGAGTTAGCTATTTTGTCAAAGGAGCAAATAAATGAAATGGAAAATAAGAAGGTTGAAGCTAACATGTTTGAAGAATGGATCAAGGAATTCATACAAAGAGGGGAAGACGTAGTAAGGTAGACAGTTCCTAAGTGGGCCATGGCCCTAGAAAAGAAGAATAAGTGCAGCCTTAACATACATCATTGTCAATTAAGAATGAAGGAAAATAGGTATGAGTTGGAGCAGATCAAGGCCATGGAAGAAAGAATTGAAGAATTAGTGAATGAGGGAGTATTGACACCTCAAATGGCAAACCAAGTGCCGAAACATAGACTTGAATTGAAGTTTGAAGGAGGGATTCTAAGAAACTATACTACAAATACTCAAGAGTTAGAAAGAAATGTCGGTGACATAATAAGAAAATAGGTAAAGATAATGCAGATCATCATCGAGCATGAATGCATAGAGTTGCCAGTCTATGATGTAGCCATGGCAGTGACAGAATTTAGAGCTATTTATTTGCCCTGCTTGGAGAATTCTATATCTAATTTGAATAAGGAGATGATTGACTCAATTATGGAGTTGAACACAAAGATGAAGAAATACCAAAGGAATAGAAAAGATGTAGAGCAGCAAGAGAAGATATTAAAAGAAGGTGTAGAACTACAACAATATATGTGGACAGAGAATCAGAAGGATTTTCATGCATCCATTACAACATTAGTGGCTAGGTATGAAGAATATTTGAAAAGAATGGGAGAATGTCCAGAGACAAGTACAAGTGGCAATAAGGGTTCACATTCATAATATTCTAATGTGCTTTGTCTTTTGTTCCTGAATGAAGGTCAGTTGAGAGGAAAGTCAAAAATAGAATACTTCATGTTTTAAAAGATTCTAATGGCATCCTTTGCACTAAAAGGGAATATTCTTGTGAGATATTTTGAAGAAACAGTTGGGAAAAGGCATTTCACTATTGATCTTGAAAGTTTAAAATTGGACCATTGATTTGGTTTCTGTAACTGTTAGGAGGGTGTCAGTCCTATATAGGGACTCGTCCTACTTGTATTTCATTACACAACTTATTTTGAAAAATACTAAGAATTTGTAAGAGAAGTAATTTTGTGAAAATACTTTGAGCTTAAGTAATTGAAGTAGTATTAGTTGCCTGTGTCTACAGTGGAGATAATGTGGAATATTCAGTTTCTCATTGTATCTAGAAAATGTTGTAAGTTTATTTAGTTGTTGATATTTTTCAAAGACTTTGAAGTCAAAATACATTGTAACTTTTAATGGCTTTCGTATGTTACTAAATACAAACATCTAATTACTGTGTCTATTTCTGAGTGTAATTAGATTCAGGTGTTCTTTGATATATTTATGTTGATGATTGTAGTTCTATATGTCTATTTGTGATATTGCTCAGGAGAAACATATATGAATTTAATTCTTTTGAAGTATTGCAACTAACCAAATTTATACACATGAGTAGAAGAAAAGTAATTTTGACATAATCAATTTTCTAAACCTTATCTTTTCTATCGTTTCTCAAAAAATCTTTAAATAATTAGCATGCACGCAGTCATCTAAAGGAAATTATTATTGATTCGAGTAAATACTAGTAAATTGTAAAGATCTTTAACAATTTTCATACAAATTTGAGGTACAAAGTATGTTTTATTGATATTCATGAAAAGCTTTGTAAAGAAGTGGTAAATACATGCAAAGGAACATTTATTGTTGTATAATTTGTGGTTATTTACATGTAATGAATAAGTCTAATCATCACAAGATACTTAAGTCACATAAGGCCCCTTAAAACAAAACAACTTCACATTGAACCCTCAGTGAATCCAATACAACCATGACCTAGTTAACGTAGACTTGGAATTTAGAAATATTTCCAATAGTTCTCTATATTCTTCAAGATAAGCTAAGATTCTTTGTGAATTTTATCTATGTTATGCTGAATGAAACCAACATCAACAGTTTTTGGTGCTAGAAGGAGGGCCTGATAGGATTTGAAGTAGACTTTATGCAAGCTGGCTAACAGTACCAGTTGAGTGACTAGGTCTAGGTCCAATTCAGGTGACATTTTCACACAACTACCTAATACATGACAGAATAAGAGTCCCTTGATTTGGAATCCTAGGGTAGTGTAGGTAGGGAGTTCATCAAGTACTCCTCCAAGATCACCGTTGAGTATACTAAACATAGTAAATCCAGACAATTCTACATTTAGATCATTGAATCTTGGTTCCAGTCCACCTAAAGGTCCAAGTCTGCGTAGAAGCCCTAGTCCTCCTAAAGTCTAAGTCCTCCCAGAAGTCCCAATCCACCTAGAGGTCCAGTTATGGCATACTTCAATGTCAGTTCTCCCATTTTTTTTGCTAACTATCATGGTATGCCTAAGAATCCTGAGAAAATTTTTCTGAAATACCAGTTACATCAAGATCCTAAAGATCGCGATCAAATTTTCAAGGAGGCTTGCTTTAGAGCAAGATTAGAACATGAGGATGTAGTTTGTAGGTTGTTTTCGTTCACTTTCAATGAACAGACTTCAAATTGGTATGTGAATTTTCCAAATGGTCACATTACAACCTAGGAACTAATGGAGGAAGCATTCTTATCTAGGTTTAGAGGTCTAATAGAACCGTCATCTTTGTACCATAAGCTGGCAGGAATTAAAAGAGGTGAGGGAGAACTCATAAACAACTTTAATGATTGGTTCCAAAAGGCCTACTCAAAGTTAGTGGATCCTTACACTGTGACTCTTGAGGCAATATTAGCAATGTATTACGTTGCTTTAGATCCATTGACCGTAATGTTTGTTAAGTGATAACCTGATGTAGATACTATGTCAAAAGCCTCTAAGGAAGCAGTGAAAATTAATCAAGAAATGAGATAGACAACTTATAGTCTTTTTGTGAGTCTAGGGAATACTGCAGTTCCTAATCAAATGCAACCATGGAATGGTGTTCCAATGCATCATACTCCATTATTAAATCTAGTACCTACCTACACACCAGTATATAACCCTGTCCCTACTCAGGCCATAGTTCCATACATAGGTAGTGGTGCTAGTAATAATCAGGCTAATGGTTAGCCATTTTTTCATCCACCTCATGATGCATACATGGCTAAGACACAAGAAGATAGGGAAGAGATGAAAGAAATTAATGCACATTTAAGAAGACTAACAACTGAGGTGACTCAGTTAAGAAATGACAATTTCTATGGAAGAAACCCTCAAAGTCAAAATCATAATCATAATCATAATCAACACCAGGGTCATAATCAAAATCAGGGACAAGGATCACAAAATAGAGGACATAAAGGGGATAATAAGGCTTGGGGAAATGATAACAAAATTTTAAATCAGCCTAAACCCCCTAGAATGTGGAACACAAGATCGAATACGGCACTCTAGCTTCTCCATTTGATAATCCAGACACATAGGAGCCTAAACAGCCTGTTAAGATACAAATGGCCAACATGGCAATGAATAACTGGTGTAGGATTCATAATACGAATTCACATGTTGGGCTTGACTATAAATAGTTTCACTTAGCAGCTAGTATCTTTAATGTTGAAGTACAAGCTCCTACCTCTGAGTTCCTAATTCCTAAGGGGAATGAGATAGTACCTTCAAGATTTGAGTCAGCCATGGTCTTAGAGAGTTTTACATTTTCAACGAAAGAGTAGGAAATCATATAGCTAAGGATGAGTCGTATTATTGTGAATGTTTATGTCCAGAATCAGCTTTAGTGTTAGAAGCATTCTAGTTTCTCTTTGAAACTAAAAATGAGGTGTTGTGTGAACTAGATGAGGTACATCCCTTTCAACAGTCTAATAGGAATCATACCTATAATATGAGGAATAATAGTAATCCAAGGGGTATTTTTACTACCTCCACACCTCCAAACAACTTTAACACCCCACCTGATCAACATGCAAGCAATAACCCAGTGCCTCCTAAAGCCAATTATCATAGCGTTGGTGTTTCTGTAGCACTAAAGGTTCAGATAGGAAAGATAGATCCTAGTGAATCTTCAAAACTGATGAATTACCTATCTGAAGAAATTAAAAAGATAAAGGTTAATGTACCTTTATATGAGTTATTGAAAAGTCTACGGGTGCGGAATGCATTCATAAAATCCCTATATGAGTCAAGTCCTAGGGATAATTCGGTGAGTTTGGATTATCAGAGAAAAGACATACAGACCAAAGATAAAAGTAAGAATGTTGAACAGCTTGCGAGCACTAATGTAGTAATGTACGCAAAAAAGAAGGAATCTCCTCCTTTTTGTTGACCTTGAGGATCTTCGAAAAAAAATTACATAACTACATGGTAGATTCAGGAGCTTCGGTTAACGTAATGCCATTAGGAATATGTAAGACTTTAGGACTTACCCCAACAAAGTCTACCAAGGTTGTTACACAATTAGATAAATCTAAGGTCAACATGGTAGGTGAATTGATGCATATTCAAATGCAGTTGGCTTATGATCCTAGAGTAAATTAGTACATTGACATTCAGGTTGTAGACATTCCAATTAATTATGGTATGCTATTGAGTAGGGATTGGTCTAAAACTTTGAACGGGTATATGGAAACAGACTTCTCTCACATGTGGTTACCTTGGAGAGGCATCCCAAACCAAATTAGAATTGAGGATGAACCCAGGATGAAGCACATGATCACAGAATATAATAGGACAAATGAGATATTCTATGCTTCCATTGAACCTGGTGTTGATAGGGTTTCAAACAAAGGAGTCCAAATAGAAGAGATTTTAGTCTTTGACTTTGAAACAAGACCTACTGGCAATGGAACAAATGTGTTCATTGGGTCTGATCAGGGTTCTTCGAATGAAGAAGATAATGCCATGAGTAACTTCAGTCAAATCATAAGACAAGAAATGGACAAATGTATCCAACAAGGAACCCCAATCAAATGTGTTCTATATAGGAAGTGGTGTAGAGTTCATAAGACTAATCATCCTAAAGAGAACTATGGAATGTGCAAGGACATAATTAAATATTAGCATAGAAAGTGTATAGAATTAATGGGCAAACAAGAAGGAAAATGTATCCTTAATGAGCCTAAGTTGTGTTTCCATGAAGATACTAATGGTTTGCTGAGGAATTCAAATGAAGATGTAGAAACAAAAGTTGTCAAGCATTCTGAATTTCATAAACAAATGGAGAATACAACGATACCTATAGTTTAGACAAAAATACATGAGAATACTCGTGCTCCTACAAAACATGAGAGGAATAAAATGGTTCCTATTAAAACAAAGGGTCTAGTTCATAAAAACAAAAATAACATGTGGACTTTAAAATGTGATGGATCAAAATCCAAACAGGGAACAAGAGTAGGAGTTGAACTTATTGATCCCAATGGTAAATCATTTTTGGTAGCATACAAACTCTAGTTTCCATGCACCAATAACGTAGTGGAGTATGAGGCTTTGATCTATGGATTAGTAATGGCCATAAAGAAAAAGGTAAAGGTGCTCAAGGTATTCTCTAACTCTGAACTAGTAGTTAGACAGGTTAGGAAGTTATATGCATGTAATTTTAGAAAAATGGTTAGTTACAGGTATAGGGTATGGGATCTGATTGAATCTTTTGATGCTTTTAACATTGAACATATTCCTAGGGAATTGAATCAGAGACTAGATGCCTTAGCAATTGCTGCTAGCTCTTTAGAACCCCTAACTTTGTCAGGTCTAAAATGATTTGCTGTAGAATTGGTGAATATACCTAGTATACCAGACAATGTAATGCATTTCCAAGTGTTTGAGGGTGATCAACAGATTATGGATTTTATTACCAATCATGATGTTTTTGAAACACAAATTATTGATTAGCAAGAAAGACTAGAAGTCTCTTGGGATGAAGAAGATATAATTGACCTAAAAAGTAATTTCTTGCCCAAGGGAGTGATAGAGTTACAGAAGATATTTGACTTCGATGAAGTGGTTAGACAAAAAGATCTTCCCAAAACTAAAGGAGGTAAGTGTGATCCTTTCAATTTAGGGACAGAACAAAACCCTCAGAACATACTCATTAGAAAAGCTTGCTCTGAAGAACTAAGGAAAGAGATTACCGACGTATTGAAACAGTACAAACATGTGATTGCATGGACCTATGAAGATTTGAAAACATATGACACTTCTATCATAACACATGTGATTCCATTAAGACTAGGGGTCAAACCATTTAGACAGAAACAAAGGCCAGTAAACGCTATATTAGAGCCCCTAATTTTCAAAGAGGTTAAGAAATTATTGTCTGCAAGGATAATTTTTCCAGTAAGACATTCCACCTGGGTAGCTAATTTAGTACCTGTGAGAAAGAAAAATGGAGACATCAGACTCTGTGTTGATTTTAGAAATCTTAATAAGGTATCTGAGAAAGATAATTACCCTTTACCTCCATTAGATGAAGTTTTACAAGCAGTGAATGGTGCTAAAATGATGTCTTTTCTTGATGGATTTTCTAGTTATAATCAGGTTTTAGTAGACAAGGAAGATAGGTTAAAAACCACGTTCACGTGCAAATGGGGTAATTATGCATACAGAAGAATGCCATTTGGCCTAATAAATGTTGGTTCTACATTTCAGAGGGCCATGGATATTGCATTTCGTGGGTTAACAGGTAAGTGCATTGTAATTTACATGGACGATTTAATTGTGTTTTCTAAATATATATCTACTCATGTAGATGACTTAAGGAAAGTGTTGAAAAGATGTGAGAGTATGGAATTTCTCTAAACCCAAAGAAGTGTTCATTTGGGGTAACTGAAGGTAAGCTACTGGGACATATTATTTCTGAAAATGCAATTTCCATTGACCCAGACTGAGTGGAAGGAATCAATAAGTTACAATTGCCAAGCAGTAAGAAAAAATTGAAATCATTTTTTGGCAAAATTAATTTCATTAGGAAATTCATTACTGGATTTGGAGAAATTGTACAACCATTGAATGCCATGTTGAAAAAGGATGCCAATATAGAATGGACACCAGTGGCTAAAGCAGCATTTGAAAACATCAAAGTGGCTATTTCTAATGCTCCAATGTTATCTAGTCTAGATTACACTAAGCCTTTTTATATATATTCTTTTGTGTCTGAACATTCGTGTGTAGCAGCTCTAACACATAAAGGGAAGAGAATGAAGAAAAGCCTATTGCTTTCATGAGCGCTCCACTAAAGGATGCTCAATTGAAATACCTAGATACTAAGAGGCAGGCTTTCAAATTGGTAAGAGTAGTAAAAAAGTTCAAACATTATATTCTGAGAAGTCAGATCAAAGCTATAGTGCCTGATGCAGCAGTAAAGATGTTGTTGATGCAAAATGAGCCTGGAGAAAAAAGAGATAAATGGATAACAATTTTACAAGAATTTGATATGGAAACCATTCCCATGAAGTTAGTCAGAGGGCACTCCTTGGTGCAAACCATAGCCAATACTGAGCCTAATTTAATAAAGCAACAGTATGTGTTGAACACTAATGATACACCAGGATGGTATGATGATCTCACTACATTTCTAATATCAAGTGTTGGCAAGAGACACTGTGTGGCTTCATTATTGTTGTCATTGATGGCAACAAAGTTTATCCCACACATCTGTAGCACATAGTATGTCTTTACCAGAAGTCAGATTGAAGAGTGTTTTGGTCCGGTGAGCAAGAACAGAGCATGCAGCAAGGTTTGGCAGAGCATCAGACTTTAATCTAGATGAGAAATTAGTGGTGATCAAGCTTCTTGTGGGATCATTCGTAGTTGGCTGACATGATTGATGACTCCTATGTCTATATTTTTGATACGCATCACATATTAAGCATGGATTTAGCTGATATACTAGTATTTAGTAAATATCTTGATTATTCCGGTTGCTGACTAGAAAGATGTTGAAATCCTTGGTGCGGATATATATACTAAATGGATTTTAGTGTGAAGAGGAGAAGTGAATGTTGTAGTGTGCGACAAGAGGTAGAGAGAAGTGTGGAAGCAGTAATACAAGTCCGATATGTGACAGAATAGCAGCACTAAAACAGAGGAAGTATGAAGTGTAGTAGATCGGTATATTGAGCCTAACCAGAACTGAACCTCAACATATGTGGATGCCTCTCTTCAGTTCAGACATCTGGTTACCTTCTATATTCCTGTAGATAGTGAGTCTCTTGTAGGTAGTGTGCCTCTTGTGAGCAGTGTGCTTGGGCAGTGAGCCCTAATTGGCAAGTGCCACTTGTACTTCTTATTCTTTTAACAAAGAATACAATCTTGGGTTAGTCACCCCATGGTTTTTCCCTTAACAGGGTTTTCCACGTCAAAATCATTGTGTTATGTGTGTTGATTTTATTTTTTCTCTCATGGTTATGTTTGCTTATATGTTTTAATGTTGCACTAATTGTTAAGAAGAACAGAAACTTAAAATATTTAAGATAACTGATTCACCCCCCCTCTTAGTTATCTACCTTGTTTCCAACAATTGGTATCAGAGCTAAGTTCCTCTAAACAGAGCCGAACAGCTTGAGGAAGATTTGGGAATCTCAATGGATATGTATGGTATGAGGGAACAACTTCAGTCTACCCTGGATGATCTTGAGCAATCTCACTCTGAAGTCAATAACCTGAGGAAAAGACTCAAACAAGTTGATGATTTCATAAATGAACTCAAAGGAAAACTAAGTATCTTTGTGAAAAAGAGAAAGGAACTACTTCAACAACTAGCAAGTCAAAGTGAAGCCAATGATACAAATGAAGATTTGAATGAGAAAAACAAATTATGTGAGAAGCTATCAAAAGAGGTCATTATGTTAAGACATAAAATGGAATTAGGGGTTATGAAATTCACCCAAGAAATTGAAGAGAAAAGAAAAATTAAAGATAATCTAAAACAATCTCTCAAGGAGAAGTCAGAAGACTGCCACAAAATGGATAGAATAATCAGGCATCTAGAATCTGATCTTGAAGAAGCCATAGATAATGAAGACCAACTTGAGAATCAATTAGACACTCTTAAAAGGGATCTTAAAATAGCAAATGAATACAAAGAGAAATTCAAGATAAGTACTACTCAACTTGAAGATCTTCTTGAAAGCCAAAAGAGGGTAGATGACAAGCATGGCTTGGGGTATGAGAAAGGTGAAAGCTCCAGATCAGGTCAGAACAACTCTGGATCAAGAAATCCAAGGAACGGGCCTAGAAGACCTCTGGTGAGACAACCAAATGCTCAAAGATATCCATCCTTCAATGGATACTGCCACAATTGCAATAACTTTGGTCATAAAGCAAATCAGTACAGAAAAAGAATGAATCAGACTAATTCATCCTTCTCTGGATAGTGTTTTAATTGCAAAAGGTATGGTCACAAATCACATGAATGTAGAAATATGCAAATAAATAATTCATTCAATGGTAGATTCTTTGCATGCAAAAGAATGGGACATATGGCTAATCAATGCAGATCAAGAGGATATTAGTCAAATTTGCAAAGAAATGTTGTTTGCTACAATTGCAATAGATCCAATCATATTTCCAAATTTTGTAGAAGTAAGAATCAGGATAAAAAAGGGTCAAGTGCATCATAATCAAAATCAAGACAAAGGAAAAGGAAAAGTGAATGCGGATGAAGTTCAAAGGGAGATGAACAAGATTTGGGTGAAGAGAAATATAGAAAATGTTGGGGATGGATCCGCACCAGAATCTGGTGCTGATATTCCTTCCAGAAACTAAATTAGATGAGCTAAGGCTCAGGGGGAGTCACAAAGGAAAATAAATTCCCCCAGCCAGTCAATCGGTGCCTGATATTGGCACATGGAAAGTTGTAGATTAAAGGGTTCTCAAAGAAACATCTAAATAACCCTTGGTAAAAATATGAAAGATCCGCAAGGAGTTTGAAGAGGTTAATCATCCAAGATTAATCCGGTTTGACAGTCATCCGGCAAAAGTAGGATTTTTCATAGTTAGATCCGGGATGATTCAAAATTGAAATATTTGGATCTACAGATAAATGGAATGATTGGAGAAAGGGAGATACATTATGAATTATCACCAAGAATAATTCTAAGTGCATATTAGTGAGTCAGATGGATCTCTCTCAAAACAAGGGAACTGGAATGACTTAAGGTGTGCATTTATTGCAATAAGAAATTAAGGTTTGCGCAAAGATATAAGGGTTCTTTTATTCATCATTTGCACATTTGCACTCAAGAAGAAAGAAAAGGCTCTGCAAACAAGATTGCTTCAACCCTCTCAAAGATCAATCGTAGAATCCAACTCAACAAGCGATCTTTTTCGGCTCATATCATGAACCCTAGAAGCGTAAAAAGGTATTTCCATTCTTGAATATCTCTCTCTGAATCTTTTGCAAGATGGCTACTCCAAATGTTGTTAAGATCAGTGATAGACCGCACCCTAAGTTTAGGAAACATCCTTACAAATCCCTAGAAGTTGATCCCTTAGGTGCCTTTTCTAGCATTCTGCATGGGGTTCTACATGTAGAAGATGTTAGGGTATACATACATGCCAATATTGAGGAATTTGGGGAATCCAAGCTAATGGATATCTATCACAAGCAACTAATAGATGAAACATTTGAACTTAAACCTCAATACAAGGCCATCCAGGATAAGCATTTTGGACATTGCATCCACTTTCTCTATTTTGCAAAGGATGAATGGTTCTGGTATGTTCTTAGTAGAATACATGACAACTTCATGTGGTTGATGAGGCCATTCAAAATAACAAAAGATGCCATTAGGGCAGTAACCGGTTTGCACTCATCCGGTGGGTTGCCTGCTCTCAAATCGGTTAAGAACCAAACTATAAGTGAGGCTACCATATCAAAGTTTGACAAGAGAGCAATGACAATAGAAGATATCACAGAACCGGATATCAAATTTGCCTCTATGATAATTGGCTACAAAATATATCATTCCAGCACGGAAAACTCTATATCTAGAACTATAATTTATACTGCATATTAGATGCTAAGAGAAAATGAAGACTATGATCTATGTGAACTTCTTCTAAGCCAACTGTTAGAAAACTTGCAGAAAATAAAGAAGGATAAGAAGAACTCATTTAAGTATGGTGGCCTAATATATTGTCTCTTCTTTTACTATATGAATGAACTACCTAGAACAAGTGGCTGGGTATGGAAAAGTAACAGACCAGTTGCCATACAAATTAGAGATTATATGTATGGACTTGGTGATGCCAAGGCTCAAAGCACAACACTCTGGGGATATTTCAAGAACTTCCAAGGTATGATGCAGGCAAGAGAAAGAATTCCTCAGACAATAGTTGAAAAATATAAGGATACCTTGTGTTTTATGGTAGACACTGATCAATGCCTAATGGAGGCAGTAGAGCCCAGAACAGTTTGGATTATGCCAATGGGCTATGAGGCAGATGAGAAAATTTTGGAACTGCATGTCCAACACCTATTGAGTCAGCCTAAGGACCCTGAGGTAGAAAGGTTTGGCACCTTTCAAGAATTGAGTGTGAAAATTCATGTTGATCTAAGATAACCGGAGATGAAAATAAAAGTGAGAAGAGAAGTAGAGGAAGTTGCCAAAAGATATGGCATTTCAAAAGAGGCAATTGATACAAATAGAGAGAAACTAGAAAGAGCAGAGAAAGAGAGACAAGATGCAGAAAAAGAAAGTGATCTGGTGCAAGCCCCCTCCCGGACTAGATCCTCAAAGAGTTATGCACCTACCACCTCTAAGAGCTCAAGATCCTCCAAACCAGAATCCAAGACATCTGGTAAGGGAGAAAAGAGAACAAAAACCAAGGCCACAAGGTCCTATGCAAGTCAGAAGGATGATGAAGAAATAGAAACTGATGAGGAAATTAAGAAAATGAGGAAGAAGAAGAAATCATCAGGTGAATCCTCTACCCATGCAAATAAAGAAGAAGAAGCAAAATAATTTGTTGAAAGGCCTACTCTCTCCATTGATGATGTTATCAAGGTAGTCACTGTGGATGGGAATCTGCAACCAATGACAGAATTCTATGATGAGTATAATGACATTGACAAAATAATTTTGGAGGAAGCCACAGTCAAGTATTTGAATATCTATAATAAAGCATTCATTGAAATTATCTCTCTAATTCCCAAAAGTTTAGAGAAGGTACTTGAACTTAGAAAAGACAATGCTAAGGAAAAGGATTTGGAGATCCGGGAACAGATAGCTATTCAGTTCTATCCTTCCATTACTCCAAAACAAATGAACATGATCTTCAAGGACTGCAAGGATGAGTTCTGTAGCAAAGCTAGAATGAACAAACTTATGCTTGGAGAGATAGATCAGGTAGTAAAGGTGATGCAGAGGCATCCACACTATAACCTTACAATACAGCATGGATGTCTGTAGCCCATCATCATCATCATCATCATCACCATCATCATCATATTTTGCTTAACACTGTCAGCATCATCATATTTCCTGCGCCGACTGATATCCTCCTGGTGACAAGCCTTCGCACTTTCGCCTGCCAACAGCATCACCTTATTCGATTATCGACAGCATCATCATGTTCGACCAGCGCGAACATCCTCCTGACGTCCACTGTTCACTTCAGCGACAACTTCCGTCTTCACTATCTTCAGCATCATGATATTCAACATCATGATAATCAACAGGATAAAGAACATCCAGTTCCCTCCATTTATCCTGATGATGACGAACCTTAACTCCTCGCACCGTCCCTTTGATGCTGACGTCACCCGATATCCTGATGACGTATATCCTGATGACGATGACGTCACCCGCAGCTCCTCAATATCGTGCTGCTCTGAAACATCCTGATGACGTATATCCTGATGATGATGACGTCATATCCTGCTGTTGGCCAAACTTAGCTTTTTCGGCCCGCGATCAACCTGATCTTCAACCTGATGCCGATACGCTCCTCCTCAGCACCTCCTGATGATGATCACCCCGACGCACCTTCACTTCATGCAATCGAAAGCATCATGCTCTCCTCCACTTATCCGGATGACGATGTCCGAAGCGACTGCAGGATATTTGCAGAAATATCCTGATGATGTCGTTTTAACAACTTTTCAACCTTAGCGGATTTTCACTGTTCTGATCCGCCGAACCTCCTGGGATGACTCGATCCACTTCCTGGGTGATCTTCCACACTTTATCAGCTCGACCTAGCACATGCCCATGCTAGGGTCTTCAACACCTTTCAGCCGCGATCCTGCACACCTGCATGCGAACAAACAAACTAACACCTACCCTACTGTACTTAACCATTCCACCGATCAGACGAATTAACCGGTGGAATGGATCAGTGAATCCATACAACCACCCAAACCAGCAAATCGATCAAATAACGGAATTCAACAGAGGATGAATACAAACAGGATCACTTTATTTGATTTCAAAAGATGCAATATAATATACTGTTTCTCACACAGCACACTCTAACTCCTCTGCTCAATGCAATATACTATCGATCGATGATCTACAGTCAACCGATCCTCATGCTTAAATAGATTTTCCTACGAGTACTACTGACCCGACTCCAAGCGGCTGGGAACTCTCCAGGCGGCTGGGAGATCCAACCGATCATACATCATGACAGCTGTTCTAACAAACTAACTAAAAATAGTAAAAGCATGGTCAGCATGATCTTATCATGATCAGCATGACCTTATTACATGCATTTGGTCTTATCAGACCTTCTTGGAAACATAAACAAGACCTAAAACAACTAACTGCCTCATGAAGGCCAGCTGTCAGGTAGGTGCTCCTGCACCATACTCCCCAACAGAAAAGAACTCATGTCCCATGAGTTTAGTATGTGGAAGTCCTCCACCTTTACACTTTGCCTTTGCAATATGCTGAACTGTTCCATCTTTGTCCTCTGCTGTCTCTTGGCTGCTCCAAGTCTTCTGAACTGTAACTTGCTTTATGGCACGTAAATCCTCATGCCTGTTAATGTAGGCCTGTTTCTCACATACCCTGTGTTTGTCAGGTTGTCTGACCAGAACCTCTGTCTGAACTGCCTCTTGAACTTCTGCAATGTTCCACTCTATCTTCCTGTCAACCTTTATAGGACAAGCAATAGTCCCAACTATGACAACATCCTTGTCATTCCTCTCAACTGATTGCTGTTTGCAAACCTGTTTCTACACCTGCTGCTGACCTCTGTCAGTCAAAACTAAAACCTTCTTCAATCTGTTGTCCTGAACAACTCCTGTCCCTGTAGTATCCTTATCTGCCTTTATGCCTGCTTCTCTAGGCATCTGCACATACTCCTTCTTTCCCATCAAAATGATTTTGGCTGCCCCCTATGCTGCAGCATCTGCCTGCAATGGCATCAACTTCATAGTCTTCCCATCTTTCTTGATGGTATAGGTATTAGCGTACCCATCATACAGTACCCTTCTGTCAAATTGCCATGGTCTACCCAACAGTAGGTGACAACATTCCATGGGCAAAATAGCACACAAAATTCTATCCTGATATGCTCCAATCTGAAAATCCACATATGCCTATTCAGAGACAAAAAGTGATTGACTATCACTCACCCAAGATGCCTTGTAAGGGTGTGGGTGTGGAATCCTTTCCAGCTTCAGTTTATCCACCATTTCCTGAGATACCATGTTGTCTGTTGAACCAGTATCAATGACAACCTTACATTTTTTACCTTTGCTCTTGCAGATGGTCTTGAAAAGAGCTCTTCTTTGTGGGGATTCTTTGTCATGTACCTTCATGGTAGTCACTGTTCTTCTCATCATCAGAGACTCTCCACTCTCTGGGTATGCATAATTATCAGGCTCCTTATCCTTGTGATAAGTGTTTGAACTCTGCGCACTTTGCTCTACTGTCTCTTCTTGTACAAGTTGTACTCTCTTGTCATTAGTTCTATCATTTCTAGATGATGAACCTTTGTTTTCTGGACATTTGAAGGATGGATGACCAAACTCTCCACAGGTGTAACACTTTCCTGAAAATGTAGTAGAACCTCTACCACCTCCAAATCTTCCTTTATTACCTTTCCATCCACCTCTGAAATCAGACTGTCCCTGTCCTTTACCAGTGTCTTCTTGACCCTCATTTGTTTGCTTTTGTGTAGGGGCTGCTCCTCTTCCCCTCATATTGTTTCCTTTTCCTCTCATGGACTTATCATGTCCTCTATTCATCTTTTCTTCAATCCTGATTGCCATTTGGTAACAATCCTCCACATTCTTAGGGTTAGCTAAAACTAACTCATCCTGTATGTTAAATCTCAAACCAGCCAAGTACCTAGCCACCTTTTCTACCTCATTCTCATGATGACCAGATCTCATACTCAACTTATAAAACTCCTCTGTATAGGCCTTCACATCCCTTTCCTTCTGCTTTAAAAATTGCAGCTTCTTAAACATCTGGATTTCATAATCCCTTGGCAAGAATTTCCCTTTGATCCTTGCTACCATCTTATCCCATGAAGTGATCTTTGACTTCCCTTGTTTCCTTCTCTCAGATTGTACATAATCCCACCATACCAAAGCATGACCTCCTAACTTGGTCTTTGCAATCTTTACCTTCTGATCCTCAGCAACATCTTCACATTCAAAGTGATTATCAAGTGCAGCAATCCAATCCAATAACTCATCTTCATTCAAGCTTCCAGTATACTTGGAAACATCAACCTTTACCTTAGGTTTATCATTCTGCACTGCCTTTAACAGTTTTGCAAGTCTCTGGTCTTCAGCATCCAGATCTTCAGCTACCTCTTCATACTCTTCAACAGTATCTTCATCTTCTTCAGACTCACTGTCTGCCACTTCCCTCTTTTTGTTCTTTTCCAGGGCTGTAAGCCTGGCTTGAAGTGCTTCAGCAAGCTCCTTCATCTTCCTCATCTCTCTAGCATGTTTCTCCTTCATCTCCTGCAATTCCCTTGCAGTACCACTACCTTTAGGAGGCATTTTATCAACCTCTCACTCAACACACAACACACAATCAACTCTATCTCTGCCCTTTTGGTGACAGAATCAACACACAACAACCCAGACCTTTTGCTGAGCTCTGATACCACTATGATGCAGAGGCATCCACACTATAACCTTACAATACAGCATGGATGTCTGCAGCCCATCATCATCATCATCATCATCACCATCATCATCATATTTTGCTTAACACTGTCAGCATCATCATATTTCCTGCGCCGACCGATATCCTCCTGGTGACAAGCCTTCGCACTTTCGCCTGCCAACAGCATCACCTTATTCGATTATCGACAGCATCATCATGTTCGACCAGCGTGAACATCCTCCTAACGTCCACTGTTCACTTCAGCGACAACTTCCGTCTTCACTATCTTCAGCATCATGATATTCAACATCATGATAATCAACAGGATAAAGAACATCCAGTTCCCTCCATTTATCCTGATGATGACGAACCTTAACTCCTTGCACCGTCCCTTTGATGCTAACGTCACCCGATATCCTGATGACGTATATCCTGATGACGATGACGTCACCCGCAGCTCCTCAATATCCTGCTGCTCTGAAATATCCTGATGACGTATATCCTGATGATGATGACGTCATATCCTGCTGTTGGCCAAACTTAGCTTTTTCGGCCCGTGATCAACCCGATCTTCAACCTGATGCCGATACGCTCCTCCTCGGCACCTCCTGATGATGATCACTCCGACGCACCTTCACTTCATGCAATCGAAAGCATCATGCTCTCCTCCACTTATCCGGATGACGATGTCCGAAGCGACTGCAGGATATTTGCAGAAATATCCTGATGATGCCGTTTTAACAACTTTTCAACCTTAGCGGATTTTCACTGTTCTGATCCGTCGAACCTCCTGGGATGACTCGATCCACTTCCTGGGTGATCTTCCACACTTTATCAGCTCGACCTAGCACATGCCCATGCTAGGGTCTTCAACACCTTTCAGCCGCGATCCTGCACACCTGCATGCGAACAAACAAACTAACACCTACCCTACTGTACTTAACCATTCCACCGATCAGACGAATTAACTGGTGGAATGGATCAGTGAATCCATACAACCACCCAAACCAGCAAATCGATCAAATAACAGAATTCAACAGAGGATGAATACAAACAGGATCACTTTATTTGATTTCAAAAGATGCAATATAATATACTGTTTCTCACACAGCACACTCTAACTCCTCTGCTCAATGCAATATACTATCGATCGATGATCTACAGTCAACCGATCCTCATGCTTAAATAGATTTTCCTACGAGTACTACTGACCTGACTCCAAGCGGCTGGGAACTCTCCAGGCGGCTGGGAGATCCAACCGATCATACATCATGACAGCTGTTCTAACAAACTAACTAAAAATAGTAAAAGCATGGTCAGCATGATCTTATCATGATCAGCATGACCTTATTACATGCATTTGGTCTTATCAGACCTTCTTGGAAACATAAACAAGACCTAAAACAACTAACTGCCTCATGAAGGCCAGCTGTCAGGTAGGTGCTCCTGCACCAAAAGGAGATTTAAGACATACTCTGGAATGCATTTAAAATATTCAATCTTCTTGTTATAGAGGACATAAGTGATGAACCTTTTGCCATGGATGACGAAGGACTAAGTTCATCAAAAGAAGAATCTACTAACAAAAATGTAGAAGAGCCAAAGGAGTTAGGTGAGGAGAGGACTAAGGACTTGGATTCCTCTATTTTGGAAGAAGAAGTCCATGAAGAAGTAAACATCTCTCTTCTGGATCCTCCAGCAGACTCCGGAACTGAAGGCGAAGAAAGAAAAGAAGAGAAAATTAGTTAAGAAGAAGAGGTAAAGGGAAGAGAAGAAGATCAAATAGAGAAGATCCCAGATGACAGTTCTAAGGTGGAAAAAGGAAAGAAGACTGTCTTTGGCAAGAGACACTACTGAGGTAATAAAGAGCTTCTTGACCAAAGAAATAATGGAGATAGATGAACCAGAACTATTCCAAGTACCACTCAATTTTGATTCCCTCTATCCGGTACAGACAATGAAGATAGCATCTTTTGCTCAAGCTAAAGAAAAAGAAAAACTTTTGAAGTCTCACATGGAAGACTGTGAGCTGATAGAGATTGCATCCGGTGTGCTAGAGAAAATCATGCCATCCTTCCAAAAGGATCTTTCGGCCTCTTCATCCAGTAATCTGAAATCTCTTGTTAATTTTGTTAGCACACATCTTGATTCTTTGGAGAAATCAGCAGAAGAGAAAGTCTGGAAAGAGTTTTTGGGTAAGAGATTCTCCAAAGTACAAGGACTCATAGAAAATGATTGGAGAAATCTAGATATTGGGATAAAGAGCCTAGAACATGCTCTTAAAGATGGTAGTGAATTATACAAATTTTGTTTATCTTGGTCCATAGTGACAGCAGACATTGTAAAGAAGGTGGAAGAACAAGAGAGTAAACTGTCAAGTTTATCTCTAAATTTTGATCCTCTCACCTCATCCATAATGAATCAAGAGTGCTAGGCTATTGCCACTATAAATGAGATAAAGAGGCTTGAGAAGGAAAAGAAGAATAGAATAAGCAGAATAAGTGAACTAAGAGGGATAATTATCCCTAAGTTAGAGGCAATGCATGAGGCCCTAACTGATGCTCAAACTACAGCCCAGACCAGTGATCCAGTAGACTTAAAGAGGGCAGAAGCTTTTGCCTTTTTGTTAAGTGGTCACATCTCAATTTTGGACAGGATGAAGCAGAGTTGGGCAACAGAATTTGTCCAGTTGAAAACCACTTTCATGGATATACTTAAGTATATGTAAGTATAACTTGTATATATACTTATACGGCTATGTATAGGTTACTTTTGTAAATTTTGATGTGTGGTTTCCACCCTTTGCCATTGATGTCAAAGGGGGAGTGAGGAGTAGTGAAAAATATGGAATCTAGCTAAAGGGGAGCTCCAGTAAAATGTACATAAGTCAGAGCTGTTAGTTGCCATTGCACCAAATCAACCTTTTAATGCCTGATACAACCACTTGACTTAACAAGCACAGGAGGTAGTTAAGCCCTTGTCGCAAACCACCGTAGCACAGCACTGAATAAGGAGACCAAGGGCCACACCTTGCAACAATCCCCCCCGGTGCAAGCATGGGGTTTGAACCTGTGACCTCGGCTCTGATACCAATTGTTAGTTCCTGTTGCACCAAAAGATCAACCTTTTAATGCCCGATACAACCACTTGACTTAACAAGCACGGGAGGCAGTTAAGCCCTTGTCGCAAACCACCGCAGCACAGTGCTGAATAAGGAGACCAAGGGCCACACCTTACAACAAGAGCATCAGCCAAGGGGGAGTTTTCTACGACACCTAGTCATTTTTCACTAAGTGTTGCCATCAATGCCAAAGGGGGAGATTGTTGGCAAGAGACACTGTATGGCTTCATTATTGTTTTCATTGATGGCAACAAAGTTTATCCCACACATCCGCAACACATAGTATGTCTTTATCAGAAGTCAGATTGAGAAGTGGTTTGGTCCGGTGAGCAAGAATAGAGCATGCAGTAAGGTCCGGCAGAATATCAGACTTTAATCCGGATGAGAAATTAGTGGTGATCAAGCTTCTTGTGGTATCATTCATGGTTGGCCAACATGATTGATGACTCATGTGTCTATATTTTTGATACGCATCACATATTAAGTATGGAATCAGCTGACAGACCAATATTTAGTAAATATCTTGAGTATTCCGATTGCCAACTAGAAAGATGTTGAAATCCTTGATGCGGATATATATACTAAATGGATTTTGGTATGAAGAGGAGAAGTGAATGTTGTAGTGTGTGACAAAAGGCAGAGAGAAGTGTGGAAGTAGAAATACAAGTCTGGTATGTGACAGAACAGCAGCACTAAAACAAAGGAAGTATGAAGTACAGTAGATCAGTATATTGAGCCTAACCAGAACTAAACCTTAGCATATGTGGATGCCTCTCTTCAGTTCAAACATCTGGTTACCTTCTATATTCCTGTAGACAGTGAGTCTCTTGTAGGCAGTGTGCCTCTTGTGAGCAGTGTGCTCGGGTAGTGAGCCCTAATTGGCAAGTGCCACTTGTACTTCTTATTCTTTTAACAGAGAATACAATCTTGGGTTAGTCACCCCGTGGTTTTTCCCTTAAAAGGGTTTTCCACATCAAAATCATTATGTTATGTGTGTTGATTTTATTTTTACTCTCACGGTTATGTTTGCTTATATGTTTTAATGTTGCACTAATTGTTAAGAAGAATAGAAACTTAAAATATTTAAGATAACTGATTCACCCCCCTCTTAGTTATCTACCTTGTTTCCAATAGAAAGTGCCCCAACGGGATGAAATCTTCACAAAGAAGAGCTTTGAAAATAAAATCCCAGAGATACATGATACAAGGAGGCTTGTTACTCAAGAAAAACCATGAAGGGATATACTTAAGATTTTTTAATAGAGATGAAGCAAATAAAGTATTGCTAGAACTTCATGACAAATATGGGACAGTGCATGGTTCTCATCTAGCAACCACACATAAGATTTTGAGGTCTGGTTACTATTGGCCCACCATATTCAAAGATATAGAAGATCATATCAAGAGTTGTCATACTTGTCATATTACAGCAAATAAAGGAAGATATCAGGCACATCCATTGCAGCCTATTATAGAGTCCAAACCATTTACACAATGGGGACTTGACTTTATTGGGGTTATTAATCTCCCATCATCAGCTGGACACAAATTCATATTGACAGTGACTGATTATTGTACAAGGTGGACAGAAGCGACATGTTGCAAATTTTCTACTACCGAGGTTGTTATCAAGTTCCTAGAAGAAAATTTCATCACCAAGTTTGGAGCACCATATTCTCTGGTATGTGACAATGGCCCTGCTTTTTCTTCTTTAAAGTTTTCTCAATGGGCATTTGAATATGGGATTGTTCTTAAATTTGTATCCAACTATTAGCCTCAGGGTAATGGATTAGTGGAGTTGACTAATAAAATCTTGCTGGATATCATTAAAAAGTTGATTGTTAAGAATCCTAAAGAATGGAACACATTGTTGAAATATGCATTATGGGTAGATAGAACGAAGGTTAAGGCAGCATTAGGTAATGCGCCTTATCATTTAGTATATGGGACTGATCCCATTCTCCCAATCAACCTAAGAATCCCTACATGGAAGTTTGCAAATGAATATTTAGGTTTTGATGACCATAGAGAAGCTAGGATGGTTCAGTTGCTACTGTTAGATGAGAAGAGTGTGAGGCCTATTTATTTCACTCCCTTATTTTTCTTATTTCATATTTACAGTTGATGACATTTAGACATTTGAGACTGTGGATTTCGATATGCAGACTTTCTGGACTCTATTCCCTAATTTTGATTGGCTATATTTAGTGGATTGTGATGTGACTATATCCTGATTTTGATTCACTAATGATTACTAGACATGTGACATGCATTTTGATGATATTAGAGATGATAGTTGTGGAATTATTTAAAGGGATTTCTTATGCGACTTTGATCTTGAGATAGTATTTAGAAATGCAGTTATAAATCTTATTTATGATGCTATGTGATTTTAATAATGTTTTAAATGATTATGTGATATCATGAGTGTATGCATTTCCTTGCTTCAGCTATGATATATATATGTGTTGGATTAATCTATTTGTTCAAGTGCGCAGGTGATTTTCCAGGCCACGAAAAAGTGAAGATCGATCCCACACCTAATGTGATTCCTGTGTTAGACTGATCTAGTCCCAAGAGGGACCAAGATCATGTGTGAATTGTATGATGCTTTCGTAAATGTCTGCATTTTATTATTTGGCTTAGGTTTCACCCCTTTTATATCATTTATTGAAGTGTTGTAAAAATATGTGATTTATTATACACCACTTGGTGTCTTTTATTTTTGGTGGCTATTTTATGTGATTTTCTACTTCCTAAAGTGTTTATTATGGGCTAAAATTAATCCTAGGTGGTACCCTTAGGGTCTAGGGCCCATTTGAGAATGCCAAACCCTAGGGTTACCTCTGTCTAGTCACTTTAACTTCAGCCTAAAGTAAAGTGACGAAATTCAAATTTGAATTGGAGTGGAGGATGAGTCATGCCTTGAAACATGACCCATTCCTCTTTCCAAGGCATGGTTTCCCATCACCTTAAAGATTTGGGGAGTCTTCAAGACCCCCAAGTGTGTGGAACCATCCTCCAATGCTCTCGCACATGTGTGAGAGCATCTTGGAGTGAATGGGTTTCCTTTAGAGAATAAGGTGATGATGTGTGTCATCCATTATCCTCTTGGATCCCATTTTGAGAGATGCCACCTCTCCACCTTTGCTCTCACACATGTTTGAGAGAACATGTGGAGAGGGTGAGGTTTGAATGGATGGCAGAGTGACACATGTCACCTCCACATTCCATATTCCTTGCAAGTGGTTTGGGAAGAGGAAGGAGAAGGTGACATGTTGCACCTTCTCATTCCTCAAGGATTTGGAAGGAAGCCTATATCATTTCCTCTTTGTGAGAGGAAAGGGGTTCTTTCATTTTCTTATTTTTTTGCTATCTTTGGAGGTATTTTTGGCGAGTGAGAGAGTTGGAGATCTTGGAAGGAGGCTTGAAGGAGAAGGTTGGAAAGCTCTTCTACAACCCTCTTCCATTATTGGGATTTCAAAGGTAAGCCTCAAGGCATAAGAGCCTTTCTCATGCATTTTATTTTTATTGTGTGAATGAAATTACTTTGTGTTTTGCATTTGTTGTTGCGTTGGGTTTTATGGGTGTTTTGAATGAGACTACCATTCTTGGTGTGTCCATTCATGTGAGGGGTGGGAGAGGAGTGAACCTCCTCAAGGTTACCCTCTTTGTATTGGCATATTGTGGCCTTGAGGGTATTTTGGTGAATTTTTGGTGGTTATTTTTATGGCATGAGTGCCTTGGTGTGATATATTTCATGAAGGAGATTTTAGGCTTGAGGCCTTGTTTTGGAGTATTACAATTTTCATGGAGGTATTTTTAGGCTTGAGGCCTTGTTTTGGAATCTTGAGATTTGGTTATAGGAGTGAACCTCTTGAGCAGAGAGAGTCTACTCTCCTACCCCCTCAAATCCATTTTTATGGATTTTGTGTTGTTTAGCCTTGGTGGGTGTTCTTCTTGTTGTGTGCTTGTTTCTTGTTGTGTATTGTGGAGTGTACCCATGTGAAGATCGACCTCCAAAATTGGGGTGACCCACTTGCGGGTCTGGAAGGGTGGAGAGCATTTTAGTGGCTTGGAGCTTGCATTTTTTTGTATATGCAGGTTATTGTTGAGCTTGGAGCTTGGAGGGAGTCAAGGGATCTATGTTTCATGTTGTTCTTGTTGGGCTAATAGGACTTAGCCATTTTGGGTTGGATGTAAAAGTTATTGTTATGTTTGTGAATAGAACTCCATGTTGTTGAGTTATAAACTGTAAGATTATCCTTGTGAAATCAAGTTACTGTTATTTCAATCCTTGTTGTTCTGTTTATCATCAATGGTTGTAAAAATTGCAAATGATATTTTTGTTTGAATAGTTGTAAAAGTTTTATTTCATAAAGAAAAATATATATGCTTAATTGTTGTGTGTGCACTCTGGTCATTTAAGAAAAATGTAAGTGGTTGTTTATTCTGTTTGAAAAACAAAAATAAATAAATAAACAATATGTTGTTGTTCTTCTTTAGTTGAAATGAAAATAATTCATGAAGTTGGTTGTATTTACTATCCCATGAAAGAAAGGGAGAAAGAGGAAATTATTGGTTTACTCGTTGTTCCCAAAAGAAACACAACATTTTATGTTGTTGTTGTATTGCCATTGAAATCAGAATCACTGCTATTTTACCTTTATTGTAGTTGCAAAAATATTAAAAAAAAAAGAGAAATTAATTTACTGTTGTTGCAATGGCATTTCAGTTTCTAGAGAGATATAGGAAAATGTAATTCATGTGGTTATTTAATTCAGAAAGAAATACAACTTATTTTATGCTACTGTGGAAATTCTTGGGATATTTATTTATATATAAATATATGTATATATGCACCTGGGTGTATATACATATATTTATATATACTTAAATACTCATTTTGTATTTAAAAATATGTCATACTTCTGTTTTAAATTAAACAGAGGCTTTATTGGAGCAGAAAAAATAAATTTGTTTTAAATTTATGTATATAAATATACATATATATATACATACTTCAAAATATGTATATACATATATATATTTATACTTCTTGTATTATTGTTGGGGTTACTATCTTAAAACAAAATACATATATTTGTGTATATGCTTGATATATATATAAAGAAAAAGGAAGAGAAATTAAAACAAAACATATTTTATTATGCTATTGGAAAAGCCCTAGATGGGCATATTTCCTTTTGTTGTTTTAATTGTTATAAAAAAAAGAGAACAAAAAAAAAACAATTCAAGGGGGCGACAGCCTTACTGCCATCGCCCTTGTTATGGCTTCCTTTAAGGTGGGGAGGAATGACCCCCCACCCCCACAATACTGTCCTTTGGTATGGCACGCCGTGCCTACCATTTCTTTCATTTGCTACCGTTTCTCTCTTTGAACTCTCGCCTGGTGCATTCAGCCGTCATTCGGCCTATGAACTCCTTTAACCTGCATTGTAAATTTTATACTTTTGCATGAAAATAAATATATATATACATTGGTTTTAAAACTAGTCACAAAAAAAAGAGTTGAAATATATATATACATTCTTTTTAAAAAAACACCCTTTGTGATATATACAGGTTGTAGTTTGAATTTTTTAAGATGTTTATGCTTCACAAAAAATATATATATTTATATGCTTCAAAACAGGAAAAAATGGGCAAGTGAATGGGGGCATAAACAACATATATACCTCCACTATGCAAATCTCCCATGGCTGCCCAACCCTAACCTACAAATAAAATGAGGAAAAAATGAAAGGAGAGAAACAAAATAAAGAGAGAATAAGTTAGTTGTTAGGTTTAGGGCAAATGGGAGGATATTTTATTTAGGAGTACTTTTAGGGTTTTGGAATGAAATTCAAAGTTTTAAAAGAAAAAAAAGGGGGATGAGTTGAATGTGGCTTTCCTCATCCCTTTTCTTATTAAAACTTTGACTTTTAATTGTTTTCTTTTTATCCTTGAGCAAATTTTTGTGTGTTTTATTTTATTTATGTATTTTAGATATTAATTTGTCCTAGGGGATTTTATTATAATGATGGGTAAAGTTTTTGAGTGGGGATAAAATTTAATTTAACTATGCTTTCAATTTTACCTAGAGGGTTAATTTAAAATGTGGGATTAAAGTATTTTTTCACCTTGCATTTTATTATTGACTAGGGGATTAAATTTTATGGTGGGTGTAGGTGAATGTTAGTTAATTATTTTAGGGAACTTTAGTAAAATCTTAGTAATGCCTTTTGGATTTGTTTAGGCATTGGGATTATAATCTATTAACTTAATACTTTATTGATGAAGCTAGTTTAATTGATTTTATTTTAATCTAGGCAATAATTAAAAGGTGTAGATGGGAAGACGATTAACTCAATTTGGGCTCATTCAATCCCTTAATCATTTTCGAATGGCGTGATAGGGGTGTCAATTTTATTTAAATAATTTCCATGTACGCTCGAGAGGTGTTATGCTGCCAGAATTTTCCAGAATCCTTGTTTAGATAAATAGATGATTTATTTATGCATTAGTGTTAGTTTCATGACCTAGAAATCTTTACATTAATTATTTTTTTGTTTTAGTTCCTAGGTTTTAATTTTGACACATGTTGAAATCAAACCACTCATTTAGGAAAACTTACGGTTTGGATCTAATCGATTCTAACCTTAATGGTGACGCTTCTCACATTGCATAAACCCCCTTAGTAGGCTATCATCTCGTAGGGGTTGCAAAAGGTATTTGCATTACCCCTGAGTTGGATTGACATGTTTACGCCTTATGTGTATTACCACTGAGCACGCTGATGCGTGTGAGGTGGTTTCTAGGGATACGTGGAAAAGTTTTTCATATTTTATGTCATGACCACATGACAAATATGGACATGACATGTGTGTTGCATGTTGTGACCGCATGGGAAATGTGGGCATGACAAAGAGAGACCAATCCATTGACAAATTTGCAAAACATTAGGCCATGGTGAAGAGGTGGTTTGACAAGAGAGCTAGAATTAAGACGTTCAAAATATCAAATTTGGTGTTATGTTGGGACAAAGCCCATGAAAAGAAAGGAAATAATAGAAATTTTGATAAATTGTGGTTAGGTCCACTACAAGTTTTAGAGATCATAGGGGATAATACATTTAGGCTTAAAACTTTATCTAGCAAGGATGTACCATTACCTATTAATGGTCAGCACCTTAAACATTATTTCCAAGCCTAGAATGTGATGTTGAACCTTCTTGTGTACTATATTGTAAATGTTGTATAGTCTTTTGTGGTGTTTTGTTGGTTTTGGGTTTTTTTTGCTTGTTTGTTTTTTTCTTTTTGTTGTGTTGGTTTTGTTGTTCATGTGTGGTTGTTTTTGTTGTTGGTTGGGGTCTTTATTTTGATTCAGGGTATACAAGAGCAGACAAGCAACCACTGAAAACAGTAAAATTTAGAGAATTCAGGTAATCATTTGAAATTTATAAATAACTTGTGAAATTTCATGAATGTGGTTTGTTTGTTTATTCTGTGAAGGATTTTATTCAATATCTATGGCATGGAGCATTTAAAGAATCATATAAATACAAATATTAAGATTCTTTGAATTACTATGGGGTGGTAGATGTTTGCATTTAAGTGAAAAATCTAAAGGTTGGCCTTTTCTACCACTATAATTCCCCGCCTTATGCAACAGATCCTACTACTGTGCAAATGAGGAGCTTAAATGATATATTTTATACATAAGCAAAATATTGAAAATCAATAAAACAAAGAATTTATTCTCTTAAGGTCATCTAGATAACTCTACCGAGGCTATGGACGCCTGCTGGCAGTGGGGCTCTATCTAGGGGAATTATAGGTGATAACCTTGTCAGGGCTATGGACACCTGCTGGCAGCAAGGCTCTATCTAGGATTGGATTAAAAGGTTAAACCAAACTATGTAGGTTAATGCAAGTGTTTACTACTTTATTACTTTGTTGAAGGAGGGAATGAATCAATTGCACACACCTAAATTCTTTTGAAAGGTTCATATACATTGGTGAATACATTCATTCTATGATGAATAATATTCTTACATACGAGGAAGTTGGAAATTATGAATTTATTTCACTTTGTTTTTTTAATTGTTTGAATTTGGTTCTAGTTGTTGTGATGCTCACAACATGCCCCATTTTACCCCCTAGCAAAATGAGGACCCATGTTGTGGCTTTTATTTTTTGTTTTTGGTTTGGTCCTGCTTGGTGGTAAAGGGAAAAGGTAGCTAATGATTGAAGTGTTTAACATTCAAAATGTGTGGTATCGAAGAGAAAATTGAAGTTACCAGTGATATCTACATGAAAATTAGTCTAGGGTTATTTTTTGAACTGACTTATAGTGCCTTATTTTCTGGGAGATATACAGATTTGTTTGGAAATTGCAGTGTTGATTTAAGTTGTATTTTATTTACAAAATCCTTTGTATCTGAAATGATTTTTGTATCATTATATTATGATGGGAAGTTTTTCCATTGTTGTTTATCTTTTGTATCTTAAGTGGTCAATGTTAGGGATTGCATGCAGAAGATATCAATTAAATGCAAATAAAGATTAAACAGAAGAATGAAAATACAAAGAAATAATAACAGTGAGAGACAAGTTTTAACGTGGTTCACCCAAACCTGGACTACATCCACCAACAAAGAGTCCAATATTATTATCCATTAAATCAAACCGATTACAACCAACAATCCTTTCAACTCAATACCGTTGCAAATGCTACAATACTTCAACAGAAACCCTAACCCTTAGCCACTTTTATCAAGCCTTATGTTAATTACAAAAATAGGGTTTTTTATGTTGACCAATAGAAAAAATAACTCCCGGCACCTTAATAAAATAATGAAAAACCATTTGAGGTTTAGGGGGCGCTGCCCTCGAGCCCCTGCGAGGGCGCTGTCCCTCGACCCACCCTATATCACGATAGGGAGAGCACCAGGGGTGCTACCCTTGGACTCCGCAAGGGGCACTGTCCCTTGACATCGTCCTGACGGCACTGTCCCCAAACCCCCACAAGGGGCGCTACCCCTTGACCCCATCAAATAATTTGGGGGGAAACCACACTGATAAAAGTAGGGTAAATTTAACCTCCAAGTCTGATTAGGCTCCATATAACTACAGTCAAAATAGAATATACAAAATTAAACCTGATTGTGTTTAAAAGTAAAGTGGATAAATATTCAGTTCTGCAGTCGCATTTGTATGTATACACACATGTATTCAATATGTAGATTGTGAAATATGCATGCACGGACATCAAAATCAATGTCAAAATAGCGTATGGAACTGGACATCTTATTTGTATATTTCATGCATAACTTGATATAAATAGCCAAATTTGAAAAGAAAGTCCAAATAAATATAGAGGAAAGAACGAATGCATCATTTTGCATATTTTTATGTTTAACAAATTGTATCTTATATACAAATGCAAAAATAAAAATGATTTGAAAAGTTAAGAAAAATAAAGTATAGGTTGCATCCGCATCTGCATTAGACAATTTATATACTTAAAACACAAAAGGAAAAGTGCATGCATAGAGTCAAACAAGATGCAGTGTAATTGATAAAACGCTTATGGGTATTTCTTATATTCATCTTATACAGGGGATTTACAATTAGAAGGGGGGATTCTGCCCACCATTACAAAAAGTACAAAATTGATTAAAAAAAGAGCAAAATTGTTGAGAATAGGTCTACCAGTTAGGGAATTCTGTAAAAATTCCCAATCCTGAACAGGTCTACAAAATGAGCTACCCAGTCACCATACTGCATTGCATCTAGTACGTGAGATAAATGTAGGAAATTTAACCCAATCATCGCCCAATGGCGATGGAGTGCCAGAGCTAGGTTGGACATGTTCATTAAGAAATGTAGTCTTTGAAATTTAGCACCAGGAGTAGAAGCTAGTGCGAGCTCTGAGGCTCATAGAATGTCACTTTCCAGCTTGACTCCAATTAGCACATCCATGTCTGTAAGTTGATATTTGGCCCTGAAAATGTCTCAAAGTAACAGAAATATTTCAACTTTGTTCACACCTAAATCCAATAGGGAGGTAAGAAACCAAGAGGGAATATCTAAATTCATCCTGTAGTGGTCCTCGTTAACAAGGAAATCTCTACCTAGGATCATCTTGACTGCTTCCAATTCCAGGTCGTGAAACCCAGGGTCATCATGCTATATGATGAGTTTTCTCAAACATGAGTCATAAATAAGGCCAAGGAAGGAAGTTTGCCTTCTTGCACTACGGAGACAAATGGGAGTGGCCATAGTCGATGTAGATGTAATTCTAAAAATGAAACAAAATTCCTCATGATCAATGCCATTAAATAGAGCTCAGCTTGATGTGAAAAATAACTCGCCATTAATGAAGGTTATGTGAGCTCATCACTGAGTGCTGACTAAATAAATTCATACGTGCCAAAGGTCTAATTGGAGTAAATACTATAGATATGATTTTATTTACTTAGATCTAAGTCTTGACTTCAAATTCAGCATTAAATACGGGACAGAGTACGGCTATTCATAGCAAAAAAGGGGTGGAAATTAAAATGTGAAGATATTTGCATTATCAGATGTATATGATATACAGGATAATATACATTACCATATACATGCCAATATACACTGAGATATACAAAGAATTATATACAAGGACCCGACGTAAGAAAGGTTTAAATATTGTATACACCGGATGGGGTCCACCAATGTATGATCAAGATGAACGTGATATACAAACTAATATACAAATTGATGTATAAATGGTAAAGTGCAAATCCGAATTTGAAACTAATGTCAATTTAGTTTACTAGCGATTGAAGTCCGTGTTTATATGTATATAAGTTTGTATCCAATATACAAAAGGGTGAAATACAAAGGTTCTAAAGAAAAGGTATTTGTTATTGCTTAAGTGATGCCCTTGTGTATGAGATACAAAAAGTAGAAAACATGTTACTAACGGATAAAAATTTGAAGTGGACATAATTTGAACACATGTATGAGTTGTAATTAATGTCCTTGAATGTAGTAGAATCAAAATGCAAAGAGAAATAAAAGTGAATATATATTGGTTTTGTTACTCACAAATTGCATATAGGGATAGAAATTACAGAGTGCATATGAGGAAAAGGGCGAATTCAAGTTAACGGTGTTAGCTCAATAGTGCTACAAGAGAAGGATAAAGGTGTGTCGAATTAGACAGTATAACAGTTAAAAAGTGCATTCACATGGTGCCAAAACAAAAGAAGATAGACATAAAGGCGGCAGGCAAGACAGAAAGGGTTGAAAAGGAAAAGGGATTGAAAAAAGAGGTGGAGGAGTTTTTGTTGCATAGAGGATATCCATCACTGATATCAACCATGGGAGGAATGACCACGAATATGGCTATTGGCGAATATGATGTTGAAGACATATTCCAGAAAATAAGGGCACCAAAGGCCACTGTAGTCATGAAAAGTATTTGGGATTTAGGATTATATATGGCTGCACATTTTCCTTTGGCGATGGAAGCTAGGGACCTGGTATTAGAATGCATAGAAAGATATGATATAACTACAAGGAGGGTTATACACAAAAGTGTACTCATTGCAGATTTATCCACAGAAGGTATAACCAGAACTTTTGGCTTACAGCTTTGTTGTGCCTTGCACACATGCCCCATTTTGCCAAATGGTGACCCCCTCTTTTTCGTTGGCTTGGAGTCTTGACCTATTTTCTTATGATGATGAGAAAGTGAATTTGTGCTTAGAGTGCAGGATTTGTTCCAAATTTGAGTATTTTGTATGTTTGGAGTCATTTGATGTCTTTCATGATTGATTTGGAAGTGTCTTGAGTGGTCTTGTGCTTAAAAAGTAGCCATTTGTTGCCTTTTGCACTAAAATTGGGTGTTACTGCACTTTTCTCTAAAATCCTGTGTCACGGGATGTTGCCCTTGAAATTGCTTTTGTAGGGTGTGTCATGTTGAAATTCCTAGTTTCCAGGTCTTAGAGTTGCAAAATCATATCAAATTCCATCAGATTTCACGAAGGGGTCCATAAGCTTTCACCCTGATACATGTTCCTGAAGCCCTGATTTGGCTAAGTCTAAAACCCTGAAAATCCTAAAAAAATGGCTAAGTCTAAAATTTGGTGGAACCACAAAATTCTAGAATCTGCATATGAAATCCTATGGATCTGGAACCAATCTCAAACATCCTAAAAGTATATTTAAAAATATTTAAAGTATAAGTTAAACTTATACTTAAATATATTTTTAAATATACTTTCATCCTGGACATTTCCAAATCTGGCACTAAAAATGACCCCAACTGCAAAAAGTGCTAAAAACAGCCTTTACCGACCTTTGCGCTAAAAACCCACTTCATAGATTTGCACTAAAAACCTACTTTGCTGACTTGCGTTGAAATGGCCTTCCACTGACTTAAATTGTGCAGGTCGATCGGTGCTAAAACTCGCACAGGTCAGTCAATTTGAAAAACCCCGCCAATAAACTTTGCGCTAAAAACAAACCCAACGAACCTGCACTAAAAATGGAACCGACTGACCTCATGAAGCATCATTTTAGTCGATCAGACCCAAAATCTGCGCTAGGGTCAGATGAACCCAAAATCTGTGCTAAGGTTGGATGAACCCAAAAACCCCACTAGATCAGTTGGAAGCAAAATTAGCGCTAAGTCAGTGACCCCCAAAATCAGCATTTTTTGGTATTTTGGGCCAAAAATTGAGTTTTTCAAATAGCAAATTGGATGTTCTTGATGGATTTGAATTTCATGTCTATTTGTCACATCATGATGAATATTTTACCAAGTTTGTGTGGATTTTTGGCACGTTTTACGACAATTAATTCTACTACACATGAAAAGTCTGTGACCCCCAAAAATCACGTTTTTTACAGAAAAGGATAGAAAAACATAAAATAAAAGTCTGCAAATGGATTCTAATGACTACAAAAACTTCCTAGATCAATATATAGGCCAAATGGGTACTCAAAAATGATGAAAAATGCAAAAAATATTCAAAAATCACTAGATTTATGAAGTTGTCTATAAGGAAGCAATATTGACAATGAGTTGTTTTTGACTGATCCATGACTGTAGATGGACATATCTTGATCCAAATTGATGAAAAATGACTTGTTAAGATGAAATTGATGCTTTGCATTGTGAATTGTAGGTCTTGGAGGACATAGGAGCTTGTTGGAGCTGTGTTGGAAGGATGTGCACACATATATGCGGTGCTAATCCAGAAATGCAGAAACTTCATTTTATAAACCAAATTGATGCTGCACCTACAAGAGAAAGTCAATATGATGTCCAAGATGATGGAGATAAGATACAAGAGCTAAATACATTCAAGATCAAGTTTATTTCATTATTGTTCCTACAGATCCAGTCCCATGTCCAAGACATACATACAGCTGTCTTAGCAATCCAATTATCAAGAATCAATCCAACAAGCATCCAATTGGATATATCTTTACTAATAAAGTGCCACATACTTCTCTTGGTCCATTCAACACTTGGAATCCTGTGAATCCACATCAGTTCAAGTTTTCAAGTGTCATGTGACTCTATTTTGGATTTATTAGGCCTTGAAAATTGACTTTTCATCATGTACAACCAAATGGGTATCTATTTTGTCCAGATTTAATGTATTTACAAGTTGTGTTTTATCTTTTTCCTAAATGACAAATGCAAATCCAAAAATGTAACAAATTGTTGTACTTCATTAAATGCCATGTAATCTAGACCATTGATGTTCAGTTAATCTCCATTGTCCATTGAAAAACTCGGTATGGTGCCTTGTCTATAAAAGGGCCATCATTATCTCATTGTAACAAGTAAGATTTGATAATGAATTGTTAAGACTCTACCAAAATATAGTCAATACAAAGAAAATTTTGCAGGTTACTGGAAATTTGTGATTCTGTTGTCTTATTTTGGTCTTCATGGTTCATGTCAATCTGAAATTAGTTGATATTTAGTTGCATTTGTGATTAATTATTCAAATATTTGATGGATTTCATGTCCATACCATTAATGGCTTGCTGATTGTATGTCATTGTGCATGGTTAGTGGTGCAGGGGCACTTCTTCAACAGGACCAATATACACAAGAGGAAGGAGAAGAAGACCAAATTTAATTAAACATTTCATGTTATCTATAGCATCTTCAAAAATGTAACATTCTCTATTAGCATTTCATGTGGGTAAACTCCAAACTTAACATTTATTAACAGTTTGGATTAAGGGAAAGTTAATCAAGGTGTCTTAAGCACTAGAGTTTTGCTGTCTTATGCAAAACAGATGTCTTTTGTAATAGATTAAGGGTTCCCACCTATAATTTTGAAAAACTAAAATCCCAGAAACAGAGGAGAATGTCAGTCCCTCACATTGGGAAAGATAAAAAGGGGAAAACCTTTTGTAGAGGGGACGGGTGATAGTTTTGGCTCTGGTCTCTGAATAGTCGAATGTAGTTTCTGAACATGAAGAAAGAATAGAAGTTTTGCAAGTTATTTTCTTTCCAGTTTCTGAATACTGTGTAGAAATTCATTCTGTGTAGGTTTTGTATAAAATTTAGTTTTGTGCTTCTGTGGTCGAGCTAACTGGATAAATCCATTCCACTGGCAGATTTTTGGGGAAATCAGTGGAATGGACTTGTAGATTAATCCCCCATTTTTGTTTATTCGCTCTAGGTATGGAAGATTAGAGTTGCAGAACCATTTCAAGCAATCCCTCAGTGTTTCTCGTTGTTACAATTTCCATTGGGGTATATGTCCAGTATGTGTTGATTTAGTGTTTTACTGTCACATGGTGGGAAAACATCAGTTGTGAATACCGTCACCTGTGTGAAATAGGTTTTCTGTAGGTATTCTGTATTCAACCCATCGGTGTGAGTCAGGCATCGGCAAGGAGGAATCGTGCTGGTCCAATGGAGGTGAGTCTCACCGACAACGGTGTGAGTTAAGTCCGTCGGGGTGAGACAAGGTATCGGTGAAAGAAGATTATGAAGGCCCGACAGTGAAAGACTAACCGATGGTAGTATTGGCCGAAGACATCGGCGTGAGAAGGTGTATCGGCGAAAGATCTTGAGTGTTAGCCGATAGTCCATGTTCCCGCCGATCGGGGTGACGCCGGAGAAGTCTGGCCGATGTAGTATATATCGGCATGAGTTACTTCATCGGTAGAAGGGAAAAAGGTGGCGCCGACAATAAGTGGTCTCGCTGATAGAGAGAGGTCATCAGCAAGAGAGGGGTGTATCGACGAAAGAATTCAACGCTGGGCCGACGGTAGAGGTCAGCCCGACGGAGGAATTAACATAGTCATCGGAGTGACATCAAAAGTCGGGGAGGTTTCCCGTAGCTGGGCCGATAGTCCAAGTGTTGCCGATAGGCAACTTGGTCGAGTAGGGTGACCGTTGGTGGAGGTGACCAGGACTGGAGATCATAGGTTGAAGATCATAAGCATCGGTGTGAGGGAGAGCGTCAGTAGGAGATTTAAAGAGCTCGCCGATAGACAGAAGTCTCGCCAAAGGGGAAGATTTGAACCTATCCATTGAACCTCTCGATTGAACCTATCAGTTGAACCTTGGCACTGGACCTCTCCATTGAACCTGACAGTTAGAAGTCTCACCAAAGGAGAAGGATGAACCTCAGCGTTGAACCTAGCCGTTGAACCTCCGGATTGAACTTGTTCATCGGTTCAGTGGGTTTCTATATTTCGGTGAGACATTGTTGTGGTCTTGCCGATGGAAAGCTCCAGTGAGACATTGAACCTTCAGTTTGAACCTTCCGATTAAACCTGTTCATCGGTGAGAGGTGAAGGCATCGGCGAAGGAGTCTAGAGCTTGACTGACGGTGTGGTGTCTTGCCGATAGGCAAGAGTGGGTACACATCGGTGAGGCAATTCAAAGGTCTTGCCGATACATTCTAAATTTGTTGTTTTGTAAGGTAACAAGGGTCTGTGATAGGGTTCATACGCTTCAGCTGGGCATTGTGCTCTGCATCAGGTGGTATCAGAGCTAGAGAAAGCTTTGGGAAAGGTTAGTGTATAAATTTCATTTCTGAAGTTAATTGTTCCATCTAGTAGTAGAAGGAGAAAGCAACATGTTGGAAGGAGAAGCCTCGGACACTCTTCCAGCAAAGATGTCCAATGCTGAATTGACAGCCTTGGTGAAGAAGCAAATAGCAGAAAGTAGAGCTGATAGGGCTCAGAATTAGGCAATGAAGGAAGAACTAGAGAAGCTAAGGGAAAGAGTGGAGAAAGGGGAAGAAAACTCTGGTGAACAAGAAGATGGGGATGAAGAGGAGACTCCAGAGCAGGAAGAGCTAGAGGTTCCTGCAGACCAGAGACCCTTACTCAATGCCCTCAAGTCCATGGAAAGAAGGACCATGGATGTGAAAATAGACCTGCCTGTGTTTGCAGGAAAAATGGAACCTGATCCAGTAATGGAGTGGATAGACTGCTTGAATAATTTCTTTGAGACAGAAGAGATACCAGAACACCAATGAGTAAAGATGGCTCAGTCCAAAATGAAAGGAGTTGCACTGACTTGGTGGAATTTCATCCAAGATGATAGGGTGAAAGAGGGAAAGAACCGAGTTACAACATGGAAGAGAATGATGGTATTGGTGAAAGAGGCCTATGTTCCATTGGATTACAATATCCAATTACACAAGAGAAAACATAATTTGAAGCAGAAGGAGCTAGATGTCAGCTCATACACAGAAGAATTCATGAAGTTGTGTGTAAAAACAAAGGTAAGGGAAGATGAGGAAGAGAAGGTAGCAAGATACCTCAATGGATTGAGACTTAACATCCAGGAAGACTTAAATCTGCATAATCTAGATACAGTTCAAAAGTGCTATCAATTACCACTCAAAGTGGAAGAAAAACTAAAGAGAAGGCATGAGCAGAATCATAGAGGTAGAGGCAGACAGCAGAGAGAAGGAAGAAGTCCTTTTAGAGGCAGAGGATTTGGATACCAGAGTGAATCCAACCAAGAGACCAGCAGAGGAGATAATAGTCAGAACCAAGGAGGAAGCTACAATCAAAGGGGAAACTTTAGGGGCAGAAGACCACCTTTTAGAGGAAGATCTCAGGGTAGAGGACCTATCAAATGTTACAATTGCAACCAAGAAGGCCATATAGCTAGCAGATGTCTAGCAAAAGCAACGAATTCAATAGGAGAAAAGAGGATCAATCTGATCCAAGAATCTGATTGTCAAAGTGTAGCAAGCTCAAGCACTATTCAAAGTGTGAATGCTCCTAGCAGTTATGGGTATCCTAAGAATGGAGAATCTTTGATGATTAGGAGAGCAATGACCACCATGAAAGTGCCTAGAAAAGAACCTCCACAAAGGAAGTCTCTCTTTAGAACTACTTGCAAGGCAGGAGGAAAGGTATGCAAAGTTTTGATTGACTCTGGATCTACTGAGAATTTTGTATCCATTGAGATGGTAGAAAAACTTAAGCTTAGGAGACTGCCACATCCTTGCCCTTATAAAATTTCATGGCTTACCCAAGGACAACAAATAGTTGTAGAAGAACAGGCTTGGGTAGAATTTCAAATTGGCCCATACAAGGATAAGCTATTGTTTGACATTGCCAAGATGGATGCTTGCCATCTCCTGTTTGGAAGACCATGGCAGTATGATTTAAAAGCATACCATGATGGTGTTAGGAACACCTACTCCATCACCAAGAATGGTAAGGTAATAGAATTGATACCATTAATGGAGACAGAGGTGGAGACAAAAGGAAAAGAGGTTAAAGTGATGATGGTAGAAGGAAGACAATTCATGAAAGAGATAAGAGAAGAAGGAGCAGATGCATATGCTCTAATTCCTTGCCTAAAGGTAAACAAAGAATGGCAGAAAGAAGTCAAGGGAGAAAAGAGACAAAAATCCATAGAACCAGTTGTCCAAGAGCTGTTGGACAAGTACAAAGGCATTAGTTCTGATGGGATGCCAAGTTCCTTACCACCTATAAGAGAAATCAGCCATTGTATAGATCTGATCCCAGGATCTACACTTCCCAACAAAGCAGCATATAAGCTCACTCCATATCAGAATACAAAGGTAGCAAGACAAATTGAAGAATTGTTGCAGATAGGCCTAATTGGCAAAAGTTTAAGCCCATGTGCAGTACCGGCTGTACTAGCACCAAAGAAGGAAGGCACTTGGAGACTTTGCACTGATTCAAGGGCTATCAACAAAATAACAATCAGGTACAGGTTTCCAATCCCTAGGATAGAAGATTTACTTGATTATATAGGAGGAGCTAAATACTTCACCAAAATAGATTTGAAGAGTGGTTATCATCAGATTAGGATTAGACCTGGTGATGAGTGGAAAACAGCATACAAGACAAATGAGGGGTTATATGAGTGGAAGGTCATGCATTTTGGTTTATCCAACGCTCCTAGTACCTTTATGAGATTGATGAATGAGGTCTTGAGAAAGTTCATAGGTAAATTTGTCATAGTATATCTAGATGACATCCTGATTTTTAGTAATGAGGGAAGAACACCTCATCCATATAGACTTGGTTCTCAAAAGGTTACTTGAAGAGTAGCTAATGATAAATTTAGCAAAGTGTCTGTTTTTGTAGGAAGAAATCATCTATTTAGGATTTGTTATCTCACATAACAAACTGAGAATGGATCCAGAAAAGGTAAGTGCCATACTGTCTTGGCCAACACCCAAAACTGTGCATGATGTTAGAAGTTTTCATGGATTAGCAACCTTTTATAGGAAGTTTATAAAGTGATTTAGTCATATCTGTGCACCCATGCTGGACACTATAAAGGGAGGACAGAAATGCAAGTTTACATCGACAAAGGAGGCAGATAATTCTTTTGAAATGTTGAAGAAGAAGATAGCAGAACAGCCAGTTCTTGCATTTCCTGATTTCAGCAAGATTTTTCAAGTAGAATGTGATGCAAGTCATATTGCTATTGGAGCAGTACTCAGCCAAGAAGGTAGACCTATTGCATTCTTCAGTGAAAAATTAAATGATGCCAAGAAGAGATACTCATCCTATGGTTTGGAGATGTATGCTCAAGTCCAGTCACTTAAGAAATGGAGGCATTACTTGATGCCCAAAGAATTCATAGTGTTCATAGATAATCAGGCCCTCAGTTTCTTAAACAGTCAAGAGAAACTGAATCATAGACACATGAAATGGGTGGAAACTTTGCAAGCTTTCACTTTCACACTCAAGCACAAGAAAGGGGTTAAGAACAAAGTAGCAGATGCTTTGAGCAGGAGAGTACTGACCATAAATCAGATCCAATTGGGGAGTGTTGGGATTGATTCGTTGAAGACAATGTATGCAGATGATGAAGACTTTGGAGAGATCTATAAGGTATGTACTTCTTTTGGAGACAAATATCATGTTGAGTTTTCTAAATTTCTGATCCAAGATGGATTACTTTTCAAAGGTGGACAACTATGTATTCCCAGATGTTCTATGAGACTGAATATTATTCAGGAAAAACATTGTGGGGCTCTGTCAGGACATTTTGGTCTTGATAAAACTCTTGATCTAGTAAAAAGGCATTACTATTGGCCTAAGTTACAGTCAGATGTGAGAAAATTTGTGGAAGCATGTGTAATATGTCAGAAAGCGAAAGGAAGATCCACAAATGCAGGTTTGTATCAGCCATTACCCATTCCTTCTAGGCCATGGGAGAGCATAAGCATGGATTTTGTACTAGGTTTGCCTAGGACAAGGAAAGGATATGATAGTGTTTTTGTGGTAGTAGACAGATTCAATAAAATGACACATTTCTTTCCATGTAAAACCACTTATGATGCTTCATATGTCGCTGATTTGTTTTTCAAAGAGATAGTGAGAATACATGGTTTACCATTGAACATAGTATCAGACAGAGATGTGAAGTTTATTGGCCACTTCTGGAGAACTCTTTGGAAAAAGCTGGGAACAAATTTATCTTTCTCATCAGCCTACCATCCTCAAACAGATGGGCAGACTGAAGTTGTTAACTGTTCATTGGGTAACCTACTCAGGTGTTTAACCAGGCAGCATGGAGAGAAATGGGATAATATCCTCCCACAAGCAGAATTTTCTTATAATGACACCATCAATAGGAGTATAGGAAAGTCACCTTTTCAGATAGTGTATGGACTTCATCCCAGGGGTATTCTGGAGCTAAGAGATCTCCCTGTAGGAGAACTTATTAGTGCAGATGGTGACACTTTTGCTTCAGCTATTAAAGAAGTACATGATCAGGTCAAGCATCAACTCCAACAGGCTACAACAAAGTACAAAACATATGCTGACCAAAAGAAAAGAGATTTATAGTTTGCAGTTGGAGATTTGGTCTGGGTAAATCTGAAGAAGGAGCGGCTCCCCAAAGGTAAGTATACCAAGCTAATGTAGAGGAAGATTGGACCTTGTCAAATTTTAAAGAAGTGTGGATAGAATGCATATGAGATCCAACTTCTTCCTGATCTTGGATTGTCCCCATTTTTCAATGTCTGTGATTTGACTCCATACAAACCAAGTGCAGATGTAGAACAGGAACCATTGCAGGCAGCAGCTGATGACATTCCGAAGCATGATCCACCAAAGTTGCACCACATTTTAGACTCACGAGTACTCCAAAAGACCAGAAACAAAGAATACTTGGAGTATTTGGTGGCCTGGCAAGGACAACCCAATTCAGAGGCAGTTTGGATGACTGCTAACCAGATTTCAAATCATGGTACAGACCTACAAACTCTGATCTCAAAGGGGCTTGAGATCTCTTCTCCCAGGGAGTATGGTGCAGGGGCACCTCTTCAACAGGACCAATATACACAAGAGGAAGGAGAAGAAGACCAAATTTAATTAAACATTTCATGTTATCTATAGCATCTTCAAAAATGTAACATTCTCTATTAGCATTTCATGTGGGTAAACTCCAAACTTGACATTTATTAATAGTTTAGATTAAGGGAAAGTTAATCAAGGTGTCTTAAGTGCTAGAGTTTTGTTGTCTTATGCAAAACAGATGTCTTTGTAATAGATTAAGGGTTCCCACCTATAATTTTGAAAAACTAAAATCCCAGAAACAGAGGAGAATGTCAGTCCCTCACATTGGGAAAGATAAAAAGGAGAAAACCTTTTGTAGAGGGGACGGGTGATAGTTTTGGCTCTGGTCTCTGAATAGTCGAATGTAGTTTCTGAACATGAAGAAAGAATAGAAGTTCTGCAAGTTATTTTCTTTCCAGTTTCTGAATACTGTGTAGAAATTCATTCTATGTAGGTTTTGTATAAAATTTAGTTTTGTGCTTCTGTGGTCGAGCTAACTGGATAAATCCATTCCACTGGCAGATTTTTGGGGAAATCAATGGAATGGACTTGTAGATTAATCCCCCATTTTTGTTTATTTGCTCTAGGTATGGAAGATTAGAGTTGCAGAACCATTTCAAGCAATCCCTCAGTGTTTCTCATTGTTACAATTTCCATTGGGGTATATGTCCAGTATGTGTTGATTTAGTGTTTTACTGTCACATGGTGGGAAAACATCAGTTGTGAATACCGTCACCTGTGTGAAATAGGTTTTCTGTAGGTACTCTGTATTCGACCCATCAGTGTGAGTCAGGCATCGGCAAGGAGGAATCGTGCTGGTCCGATGGAGGTGAGTCTCACCGACAACGGTGTGAGTTAAGTCCGTCGAGGTGAGACAAGGTATCGGTTAAAGAAGATTGTGAAGGCCCGACAGTGAAAGACTAACCGATGGTAGTATTGGCCGAAGACATCAGTGTGAGAAGGTGTATCGGTGAAAGATCTTGAGTGTTAGCCGATAGTCCATGTTCCTACCGATCGAGGTGACGCCGGAGAAGTCTGGCCGATGTAGTATATATCGGCATGAGTTACTTCATCGGCAGAAGGGAAAAAGGTGGCGCCGACAATAAGTGGTCTCGCTGATAGAGAGAGGTCATCGGCGAGAGAGGGGTGTATCGGTGAAAGAATTCAACACTAGGCTGATGGTAGAGGTCAGCCCGACAGAGGAATTAACATAGTCATCGGAGTGACATCAGAAATCAGGGAGGTTTCCCGTAGCTGGGCCGATAGTCCAAGTGTTGCCAATAGGCAACTTGGTCGAGTAGGGTGACCATTGGCGGAGGTGACCAAGACTGGCGATCATAGGTTGAAGATGATAAGCATCGGTGTGAGGGAGAGCGTCGGCAGGAGATTTAAAGAGCTCGCCGATAGACAGAAGTCTTGCCGAAGGGGAAGATTTGAACCTATCCATTGAACCTCTCGATTGAACCTATCAGTTGAACCTTGACACTGGACCTCTCCATTGAACCCATTGGTCAACCCGATAGTTAGAAGTCTCGCCGAAGGAGAAGGATGAACCTCGGCGTTGAACCTAGCCGTTGAACCTCCGGATTGAACTTGTTCATCGGTTCAGTGGGTTTCTATATTTCGATGAGACATTGTTGTGGTCTTGCCGATGGAAAGCTCCGGTGAGACATTGAACCTTCAGTTTGAACCTTCCGATTGAACCTGTTCATCGGTGAGAGGTGAAGGGATCGGCGAAGGAGTCTAGAGCTTGACCGACGGTGTAGTGTCTTGCCGATAGGCAAGAGTGGGTACACATTGGTGAGACAATTCAAAGGTCTTGCCGATACATTCTAAATTTGTTGTTTTGTAAGCTAACAAGGGTCTGTGACAGGGTTCATACGCTTTAGTTGGGCATTGTGCTCTACATCAGTTAGTCTGGGCATAGTTTATGAGATAAGTTTGATTGTATGATTTCATTGAGCTGCGCCAAGGATTGGGTGTTTGATGAAAGTATCAAATCTGCTGAAAGTATCATAGGGTTTCTGCATACATACTGCTGTCATATTCCATAAACCCTACATTTCATGTAAGACCCCTTGTTAGCACAGCTTGACATACCACTGAGTCATTCCAAGCAAGTTAAGACCTAGTTGTATTATCCTTGGGGCAGTCCTATCTTGGATAGGATACCTTTTTCAAGAGAGGTGTGATAATAGCAATCATACTTATGTTGTTGTGTGCTAAAACACTCATCAACAGAATTAGCACTAGAAGGAGGGCTGAACCAAGATTTTATGCAGGCTTTTAGTTTTGTTGGTTCATTGCACATGCTGAAATGAATTGATTATTCAAGAGATTTAGTTCTAATGGGTACACATAAGGGTTTTAGTCATGAAATCCCTTCATTCTTTAGAGGACCATCTCAGAAGTCATATTATGAAGAGAACTTCCAAGTTGACATCCCACTTTTAAAAGAAGGGTTTTCTAGGCAAATCAAAGTGAAGTATCCTCCACTAACACTGCTCAATTTTAGTTCACCTCAGGTCTGCACTGTACATCCTGGAGAGCTGCATGACAAAATTGACTGTTTGACTTTTCTCCAAAGATTAGATCTGCTTTTAAAAGGACTGCTCCCTATTTTTGAAATATACAAGCCCGAAGCTGGATATATTCATGATGGGCATATTCAGAGCAAAACCACGCAAGGAGCTACATTACAGATGGAGGCATATGCATGTGGTCATGTCTCACTTGAAAGCACTCAAAGTGTTGAGGCTACAGGGGTTGTAAGTCCATGTCAAAAGGATAGCCTGCATGCTAGAGAAACTAAAGTTCCTCAAGTTATTCATCAAAATACATGTCCAGATGATGATGGCAGACAATGTATGTGGTCTGCAGGTCACAAAACTAATGAATATGAGTTCCATGACTAGTTAAAATCTATTTCTCAGTCAGACAACTAATTGTAAGGATATGATGTCCCAACTTGGTTAAAACTTAGTTTGCAGTCACAAGACAATTAACACAGCAGGATGCAAGATCAGATTTCTGCTATTGAAGATGTGGACAAGGTAGATGATAAATCAAATTTGATGAATAGTCATGTTGAATATGCAAATCAGCATCCAAATGATTCATAGATATCAAGTCCTAAGGCTGAATTTGCTGCTGTAGAGATGGAGAAGAGCAGTTCATTTTAGATTGTTGATAATTCTGGGTTGGGACAGCAATATGATCAGATCAGATATGTGCAAGAACAAGAAGAAATCATTTGTCCAAATGAAGAGCAGTCATGGACAGCAATGCAAAAAATTGTTCTGATTGACACGCTTGAGCCACAATCTGATTGTTGGATGAAAAATGATCAAGCTTCTAAGTATATCAGCATGGTGAACTACAAAGATCAGTCATATCAAATCACTGCAGTTACTCCCATAAAGTTTTCAGCTGAGTCAAATGAAGAAGAAGAAGAAGATGCATCACTTCAAGGTTGCATTGACATCATAAATCCAGCTATGCAAGAAGAAAGAGACCTTGTTGTTGCTGTAGACAGTAAATTGCCAACCCAATGCCAGCCCTTAATTCAAACAGGAAGATTGTTGATTGGTGCAGAGGAATTTTTATTAGAGCATGTGACTGATTTTGATGAAGTAGATTCAAGTATAACATGTGTTCCCCATGTTTCTCCTATTTTTACATGCAATGAAGAAGATCTCCACATGGTTGATGCTGATCCAATGATAAGAAATGAAAGTATGAGTCTGCAATCTGAGAATAAAAATCAAACAGTCACACAGAGTGATGGCTTGGAAGCTTTTTCATGTTAGTCACTTGATCACATCATTGAGTTGGTGTCAATAATGAGAAAAGATATGTTGTTGCATGGGAATTCACCGCATATGACAGACTTTTCCTTGACTAATTCATGCAACGTTCAACCAGATGATCCACATTTTGAAGAAAGTTGTCTAATCTTCTTGTTTGCTTGGGAAGTTGCTGCAGCATTCAGTGCTCCAGAACAAGATATGGCCAAACATGAGTTGAGACCTCCTGAAGATGAGAAGGTATTTAGTGCAATGTAGCAAGGTGATGAACTTACATGCTTAACTGATGGTACTGCAAATCAAGTTGTATCTTCCCTTTCTCCCCTCAGTTTCAATAGTTATCAATTTTACTATGGCAATTTAGGTAAAACAACTTGCCTTTGGATTGATCATGGACCTAAGGAGTTGCCCCAACTGCTGATCCTACGTGACTGGTACCCTGAACATGAACCTAGCATGCCTCTACCTCACTTTTCAGAGTATAAAGATGAATTTGCCAGACTTAGGACATTGACCTACACCCTATTACTCCTGCATGTCCTAAGAAATAAGTCACGGGGTAGTGTAAATACCTATTGTCCAAGATTTTTGTACCTAGTCTTGCTTGTTTCCAGATAGGTTTTAGTTAGTTACTTGTTGTTTAGTTTAATTTCTACTTTCTGTTGTTGCTTTTCCTTAGTTGTTAGTTGTTGGTAGTTGTTAGTTATTGGTTATTTCTTTTGTTTGCTTTGGTTAGAGTAGTTTGATTTAGGTTAGTTTTCTTTGCTTGTTTTGTTGTTGTGTGTTTGCTTTACTTTTCACTTTTGTGCTTGCTTTCCTTGGATTCTCCATTTCTCGAATGTGGTGGCAGTTGTGCAGACATGCAAGTGCTTCTTTGTTGGGTAAGTAATTTGGAATATTTATTTGAGAAGCCAAGGTTTCCACTTGGGTCTTACTGTGGGTTCCACTATTGTTCCAGGGGGTATGATGTATGTTCATTAGAAAAGAGTCATTAGTTGGTGCACCTGAAGTCTTTTCTAACCATATATCTCTCACACTTTAAATAATCCTGAAGTAGCTAAGTGAGTCTGGATGATCTTGTGTTAAGTGAAAAGGTTAGATTCCCATTTTACCACCTACACTATTAATCGAGAAGAGATGGCTGGTGGCACTAAGTGTTGCTAGCCTATATTGGGTAAAACTAAAAGGTGTTTTTCAACACCAGACTCATTACATTGCATCAGAGAAGAGATTATCAGTTGAAAATTCTTGTTTTAAAAAAAAAAAATTATTGCCCAGGAGTTATTATCATCAATTATCATTTCATCAGAAATACTACTGCAAGAACCATAATTTGCTTCCCTCGAGGCTCATCATATCTCAACAGTCGAGCATTCTCTTGGTGGTGGAATGATCCCAACTTCATAGCTTATTGTGAAGGATCTTGGATGAACTTAGTGTTGGCAAGAGACACTATGTGGCTTCATGAGTGTTGTCATTGATGGCAACAAAATCCATCCCACACATCCATAGGACATGGTGTATCTATACCAGAAGTCAGATTGAAGAGTATTTTGGTCCGGTGACCAAGAACAGAGCATGCAGCAAGGTCCGACAATCAGGTCTGGATCTCTTAGAGGAAGTATCTCAGTAAAGTACGGACTTGGGGGAGTCAAGAGGAATACCATGACTAATATATTCCAGAGATTAAGCCTCCGGTGATGTAAGAGTGAAAAGATATGCACACCTAAGTGTTGGGTTCCTGTTTGGTAGAGTAGACTAAGGAAGAACTGACTGGCAGAGCTTCAGACCTTAATCCGGATGAGATATTGATGGTAATCAAGTTTCTTAAGGGATCATTCATGATTGGCCAACATGATTGATGACTTCTATAAGCATCTTCTTGATGCGCATCACTTGATAAGCAAGGATTCAGCCAACAGACCAGAGGTTGGTAAAATATTGAGTATTCTGGATGCCGACTAGAAAAATGTTGAAATCCTTTGTGCAGATATATATACCAGATGGATTTTGATGAGAAGGTGTGTGTGGTGTATTGTGAAGTGTGAAGAAAAGCAGAGAGCAGTGTGGAAGCAGTAATACAGGTCCGGTATGTGACAGGACGGTAGCACCAAAGAAGAGGAAGAATGAAGTGCAGTAGATCAGTGTATTGAGCCTAACCAAAACTGAACTTTAGCATATGTGGATACTTCTCATCAGTTCAAGTATCTTGGTACTTTCTTTATAACTTGTAGATAGTGAGTCTCTTGTAGGTAGTGAGCCTCTTGTGAGTAGTGTGCTCGGGCAGTGAGCCCTAATTGGCAAGTGCCATTTTGTACTTTTATTCTTTTAACAAAGAATACAATCTTGGGTTAGTCACCCTGTGGTTTTTCCCTTAACAGGGTTTTTCACGTCAAAATCATTGTGTTATGTGTATTGATTTTGTTTCTTCTTTCATGGTTCTGGATGCTTATTTGTTTTGATGCTGCAATAGTTATTGAAGATGAACAGAAAGTTAAATTAATTAAGATAACTGATTCACCCCCCCTCCCAGTTATCAACACTTAGTTGCTAAAGGATGGGAATGAATGCAATTGCACACAGTTAGGTTTTTAGGATGTGGATGGTTGCACTAGTTAGTGGTCTTTGATTCTTTGATAGGATATCATACTTTTTGGTCTAATGTGTGGGAAACACAGAGATTCTGGGTTCAAACTTAGGTTTATCTTAGAAATGCTCTGGAGCATTTTCTAACAAAGTCGCCATTTGTTGTGCCTTGCACACATGCTCCATTTTGCTAAATGGTGACCCCCTCTTTTGCTTTGGCTTGGATTTTTGACCTCTTTTGCTTATGATGATGAGAAAGTGAATTTGTGCTTAGAGTGCAAGATTTGTTCCAAATTTGAGTATTTTGCATGTTTGGAGTCATTTGATGTCTTTCATGATTGATTTGGAAGTGTCTTGAGTGGTCTTGTGCTTAAAAAGTAGTCATTTGTTGCCTTTTGTGCTAAAATTAGGTGTTACTGCACTTTTCTCTAAAATCCTGTCACGGGATGTTGCCCTTGAAATTACTTTTGCAACGTGTGTCATGTTGAAATTCCTAGTTTCCAGGTCTCAGACTTGCAAAATCGTGTCAAATTCCATCAGATTTCACTAAGGGGTCCATAAGCTTTCACCCTGATACATGTCCTGAAGCCCTGATTGGCTAAGTCTGAAACCTTCAAAATCCTAAAAAATGGCTAAGTCTAAAATTTGGGGGAACCACAAAATTCTAGAATCTGCATATGAAATCCTATGGATCTGGAACCCATCTCAAACATCCTGAAAGTATATTTAAAAATATTTAAAGTATAAGTTAAACTTATACTTAAATATATTTTTAAATAGATTTTCACCCTGCACATTTCCAAATCTAGCGCTAAAAATGACCCCAACTATAAAAAGTGCTAAAAACAACCTCTACCGACCTTTGCGCTAAAAACCCACTTCATAGACTTGCGCAAAAAACTCACTTCACTGAATTGCGTTGAAATGGCCTTCCACCAACTTAAGTCGTGCAAGTTGGTTAGTGCTAAAACTCGTGCAGGTCGGTCACTTTGAAAAACTCTGCCAACAAATTTTGTGCTAAAAATAGACCCAACAAACCTACGCTAAAAATGGAACCGACTAACCTCATCAAGCATCATTTTAGTCGGTCAGAACTAAAATCCGCGCTAGGGTCAGTTGAACCAAAAATCCACACTAAGGTCGGATGAACCCAAAATTTGCGCTAAGGTCGGATGAACCCAAAAACCCCACTAGGTCAGTTGGAAGCAAAATCAACGCTAAGTCAGTGACCCACAAAATCAGCATTTTTTGGTATTTTGGGCCAAAAATTAAATTTTTCAAGGAGCAAATTGGATTTTCTTTATGGATTTGAATTGCATATCTATTTGTCACATCATGATGAACATTTTACCAAGTTTGTGTGGATTTTTGGCATGTTTGACGACAATTAATGCTACTACACATGAAAATTTTGTGACCCCCAAAAATCTCATTTTTTATAGAAAAGGCTAGAAAAATATGAAATAAAAGTCTGCAAATGGATTCTAATGACTACAAAAAATTCTTAGATCAATATATAGGTCAAATGGGTACTCAAAAATGATGAAAAATGCATAAAATCATGCAAAAATCACTAGATTTATGAAGTTGTCTTTAAGGAAGCAACATTGACAATGAGTTGTTTTTTACTGATCCATGACTACAATTTGACATATCTTGTTCTAAATTGATGAAAAATAACTTATTAAGATGAAATTGATGCTTTTCATTGTGAATTGTAGGTCTTGGAGGACACGGGAGCTTGTTGGAGCCGTCTTGGAAGGATGTACACACATATATGCGGTGCTGATCCAGAAATGCAGAAACTTCATTTTATCAACCAAATTGATGTTGCACCTGCAAGAGAAAGTCAGTATGATGTCCAAGATGATGGAGATGAGCTACAGGAGCTAAAGACATACAAGATCAAATCTATTTCATTGTTGTTCCTACAGATCCAATCCAATGTCCAAGACATACATATAGATGTCCCAGTAGTCCAGTCATCAAGAATCAGTCCAACAAGCATCCAATTAGATATATCTTTACTAATAAAGTGCCACATACTTCTCTTGGTCCATTCAACACTTGGAATCCTATGAATCCACATTAGTTCAAGTTTTCAAGTGTCATGTGACTCTATTTTAGCTTTATTAGGCCTTAAAATTTGACTTTTCATCATGTACAACCAAATGGGTATCTATTTTATCTAGATTCAATGTATTTGCAAGATGTGTTTTGTCTTTTATCTAAAGGACAAATGCAAATGCAAAAATGTAACAAACTGATGTACTTCATTAAATGCCATTTAATCTGGGTCGTTGGTGTTGAGTTAATCTCCACCGTCCATTAAAAAACTCGGTATGGTGCCTTGTCTATAAAAGGGCCATCATTCTCTCATTGTAACAAGTAAGATTTGATAATGAATTGCTGAGACTACCAAAATACAGTCAATACAAAGCAATTTTTGCAAGTTGTTGGGAATTTGTGATTATGTGTTGTCTTATTTTGGTCTTCATGGTTCATGTTAATCTGAAATTAGTTGATATTCAGTTGCACTTGTGATTAATTATTCAGATATTTGATGGATTTTATGTCCATACCATTAATGGCTTGTTGATTGTATGTCATTATGCATGGTTAGTCTGGGCATAGTTTATGAGATAAGTTCAATTGTATGATTTCATTGAGCTGCACCAAGGATTGGGTGTTTGATGAACCCTCTACAATTTGAAAATCATTACATCTCCCTAGAAGATTGCACATTCTTTGTGGCATTGTGGGCTGCCTAGTTAAGCAGAGATTTGTTTATTATTGTTAATGTCTATCTGTTTGTTGATCATTCTTGCAATTGTCTATAGGATCTCTTTATTCCTTCTCTCTCTCCTTTTCCTTTTGCATTTTATTTGTATCAAGTTTGTTAGGTTAGATTATAAGTAGCATCTACATTACAAATCTACTGAAAGTATCATAGGGTTTCTGCATACATACTGATGTCATATTCCATAAACCTTGCATTTCATGTAAGACCCTTTATTGGTACAGCTAGACGTACCACTGAGTCATTCCAAGCAAGCTAAGACCTAGTTGTATTATCCTTGGGGCAGTCCTATCTTGGATAGGATACCTTTTTCAAGAGAGGTGTGATACCAGCAATTATACCTACATTGTTGTGTGCTAAAACACTCATCAATAAGCTTCAAGAACATATGATGGATGTTGATCAAGATCAATATGCCATAAACTACAAGAATAATGAAATGGATTGCAAAAGGGCCATCTTCTATGGCTAGTATTCACCAGGGAAAAAACCAAAATCTGTAGTGAGGGTACCCAAGAACTTATACAAAACTAATTTCAATGAAGAAGTATATATAATGATCACTTTGTTAAGTGGGCTTGTTGGACTGAGAAATGCAGGGAAGTTTGAGACATGGATGTTTGAGGTCATCCAATTCATAAGAGAAAAGACAAGAGCAGTCCATTGGGCTAAGGCTGTTAGTAGTAATATTTGGAAGTAAATGATGGGATTCAAGAAGAATAGGCAATTCTATATGTCCTCCTATGTGATTCACTCATGTGCAGTGAACATACCACCACTGGCAAGGATTGAGAGAGTGGGTACCTTGGGAAATAATCTAGGACAAAAGTTAGTATATGATCATTACCCTGATCTTCAGAAAGAGAATGCAATGTGGAAGTATGCAAGGGTTAATAATGCATTTTACACCTATGTGGTACAAGTCTTGATAGGAGAGAGAGATAAAAGATTGTCAACAGAAGCAATGAGTGCCATAAATTGGTATAGTACTTAGTACATTCAATTCCCTACTTTCACATATATTAGAACTAAAGGCTTTGAAGGGAAACCATTTAAGTTACCAAGATATCCTCCTGATAAATTAGTTGTTCTAGAATTTGCTCGACAAATTGTGAATGTATTTGAGATGTACAAAAGGAAATTTGGCAGAGGTAATATAAAATCCCCATGGGGGATTGGTAGGTATGCATGTTACAGTGAAGAGGTAGCCGAGGAATTAGAAAAAGAGTTAAGGTATTATGGATTCGAGGAGTTCGAATTGGCGAGGCACTTTGATCCTTTTCATAGGATCCAGAATTACATTGATAAGAAATGCAGGCATCAGGTTCACATTGAAGACTTTTGGTCTGATTGTGAAGATGAAAAAGAGGAAAGAAGAGGGCTCGCCAAAGGCTGAGAATAGATGAAAACAATTGGGGGAATAGACGTACCCCAAGAGATCACAGAGAATGATGGGAACATATTATATCAAAGTTATGAAAGCAGAGGGCCGGCATAACTACCTGTCAATGAACCAAACTGGGAAGAACCAGAAGTGGCATCTTTGGATAATATATCCAAATCGATAATATTGTTCTCTCAAACATGGTTGAATGAAAAGATAGAAAATCCTGAAGATCAAGGTAAAACGGCCACATATCAAAAGAAAAGAAAGAAGAGGGCCAGAGAAACTAAAGATGATTTGTTGTGTTTTTATGAAAAGAAGAGGAAAATTGTTGAAACTACAATTACTGATAAAAATAAGGATACAACACTCATTAATCCATATGCACTCGGTATCACTGTTGCAATTGTTTCAAGTGCATTCATAGAGGAAGGGACATCAAGTCAAGGGGTTATTGTAGAGCAAATACAAAAACCAATGGTTTCAGCAGAACAAGGTCTAGTGAAGTTGTGATTATAGATACCCCAAAAGGAAAAGCACAAATACCTACTATGACATACAAATGACCGAAGAAATGCTGCAAGAGTCAAAAGACCAAGGGTCCAAAGAGGTTGAAAAAGAAGGTGAAATTATAGATATACAGGATGACACTAGTGATGAAGAAGGTATCGATGAAGAACAAACTGAAGATGACATTGAGACAGTGGATCATTTTGATAGTTTAGTGCCACCAAATATCATTGAAGACATGCAAATAGTTGAGTAGGAGAAAAGAAAAGTGAAACACATGCCACAAAGTTAAGTACACCACCGGATGGGTCTCCCAAACAAACCAAAGAGTCAAGATAGGCAAATGTGCCTGAAATACAAAAGAATGTATCTAGTCCAGTTGAGGTACCACTAGAAGCACCAACTTCACCAGTTTTTTCCAATATCAACATTGAACAAAGGGATCAAAGAGAGGAAAAGAGAGAAGATATTGAAGCTTCAAGTTCCACAATGCCTCCTACAAAGGAGCAAGATGAACAGAGGCCTCCTCCTTAGCAACATCAGAATCCACAGCAGTATCAAGAGAAAATAGAAGTGGAGAAAATTCAAGAAGAGGCTAGACATGAGAAAAGGGCAGAAACCAGTGAAGAAGTGCCAATTTGGATAAGAAAATAAATAAGACAAGAAAAGATAGAGGTAAAGTTGGTCCATATAGATATAAAAAGCCTGTTGGGAGGAGTTATATCAAAGAAAGAAAAGAGAAACAAAAGAACAATGTCTGCAGTAAGGAGGGATCCTTCTGGAGCAAGGACCTTAGAATTGGCCATACCAATGCCAAACAAAGCAAAAGGAGAAATGAGCTTAGGATATTATTATATAATTCAAATGGATATGGGGTACATGAATAGGGAACAACATATTACAAAAATGGAGGATATGAACAAAGCAACCATAGAGTTGATAAGGAAAGATAAAGGTAGGTTTGAGCAGTTGAAAGCACACATTATCCAATTGCAACAATTTACTCAGGGGATGTTTGACCCTAATATTAATATACCTAAATTACCTATAGAGTTAGCTATTTTGTCAAAGGAGCGAATAAATGAAATGGAAAATACAAAGGTTGAAGCTAACATGTTTGAAGAATGGATCAAGGAATTCATACAAAGAGGGGAAGATGTAGTAAGGTAGACAGTTCCTAAGTGGGCCATGGCCCTAGCAGAGAAGATTAAGTGCAGCCTTAACATACATCATTGTCAATTAAGAATAAAGGAAAATAGGTATGAGTTGGAGCAGATCAAGGCCATGGAAGAAAGAATTGAAGAATTAGTGAATGAGGGAGTATTGACACCTCAAATGGCAAACCAAGTGTCAAAACATAGACTTGAATTGAAGTTTGAAGGAGGGATTCTAAGAAACTATACTGCAAATACTCAAGAGTTAGAAAGAAATGTTGGTGACATAATAAGAAAACAAGTAAAGATAATGCAGATCATCATCGGGCATGAATGCTTAGAGTTGCCAGTGTATGATGTAGCCATGGCAGTGACAGAATTTAGAGCTATTCATTTGCCCTGCTTGGAGAATCCTGCAAAGATGATGTAGCCAAGTACAAAGTATGTTTTATTGATATACATGTAAAACTTTGTAAAGAAGTGGTAAATACATGCAAAGAAACATTTATTGCTATATAATTTGTGGTAATTTACATGTAATGAACAAGTCCAGTCATCACAAGATACTTAAGTCATGTAAGGCCCCTTAAAACAAAACAGCTTCACATTGAACCTTGAGTGAATCCAATACAACCATGACCTGGTTAACATACACTTGGAATTGAGAAATATTTCCAATAGTTGTCTATATTCTTCAAGATAAGCTAAGATTCTTTGTGAATTTTATCTCTGTTTTGCTGAATAAAACCAACATCAACAGTTACCAAGAAGAATTTTTTTGAGAGGTCATAATTACATGCTTACATGTATGTGATTAGGACTACAGTTCATCATTGGATTACCATGTAGGGCCATGCACTTATTTAGTGCTTACATATTTGTCCCCTTGGGGATGGTAGTCTATATGAAAGGTAGGTAACATTCCTGAACTAGGCCTTACTAGTTATCATTATCCCACAATTGTACTTGAAATAACAAGTATTAGTTTGATTTAATGATATTCAAAAATAAGTACTAAAATTGAAATGAGGGAATGTACCATCAATATGTGAGTCTTAAGCATACCTGAGTCACCTCACTTTGCCATGGGGACGTACAAGAATGCAAAAGAGCATGCAATAGCATTACAAGTGCCAAATCTACACCTAAATGAATTCAAATGAGCTAAACTAAGAGAAGGGTAAAGAAGAGAAATCAAAAGAAAAGAGGTCAAATGGTGACAGAATCACACACGGAAGTAATTGATGGAGAGATATCAATGAGGGGATTTAGAAGATGATAGTGAACCTTCCTCCCACTAATAGTTAGGTACAAAAAATGATAAAACCCCTCTTGTAACCCTAGTTTTTGTTTTGTCAATTTCACTCAAATGAATCCATTGAACTTTCAATTTTTATCATTATATTATCTTAGTTTTCCTATTTTCATTAGTTTGCTACCTTTCGTTTGTAAAATTTTGGTTATTTTTGTGGTTTTCTATGTTTTCTTTACCATGCCAAGGCGTGGGGTAGTCTCACCTAGTTTGATAGGGCAACTCACCCAAGGGATCCTGGGTCGCTCCCTGGGAGATTCAGGGTCACCCAAGGAGTTTTGCCTTGGTAAACACGATGACCCACCTAGAATGTTTGGTGAATCTAATTCTCAATTTTATATGTTTCTTGACACTAACCCCTTCATCTTATTGCAATTGTTCTCATGATATAAGCTTTTTTGTGAAACTTTGTCATGTTTTACACTTTTTGTGATTTTTTGAGTTTTCAGAGATCTAACTTAACATTCCTTGTGTGTGACAGGATGGACACATTCAATTGAATGTGACATACGATCAAACTTGGTTCATTGACACCTATAAGGCTTTTTCTTCTAGAGATCATACTATTCTTAAGAGGACAGATTTGGACCTAGTGGCTCGAGTCCCAGTTGTTCATCCTTCTTCATAGATTTACTGTGACATTTTCATGTATTGGGATATAGACATAAACACTTTTAGGTTCCCATAGGTATCAAGAGTGGACCATCACTTTATATTATGTTTATTGCATACTAGGTGTTCCTGTGAGAGGAGAGCATCCTTAGCTCCCTAAGAGTGACTCTAAGAGAGAGACTATCCTAGGCTACTACCATGGGGGTCACTCATCTTGGAGACCAATTAGGTGTTCAACTCATTTTAGTTCATGATCCCACATCTTTTACTTTACGAAAGTTTCTAATTGGATTGATTGCTCTAGATTCTCAAGGGATAAGAGATCCTCAAGGCTCAGATGGTGCTAGGCACCAATTATATAGGGACTTGAGAAGGGTACTATTTTTGCATGGTGGATTGATATCCTCGCCATGGTCTTTCAAGAATTGTACTATATTTTGAGGTAAGGGGTGTTGGTACACAAAGTTGATGTTCCCCAGATCCCTAAAGCTAACCAGTTCATGAGTGCTAGGGGGTGTCAAACTCAAGACAAAGATCACACACTTATAATTAGGATAAGGAAACTAAGGACAACATGGTTAAGGTTCGTAAGACCTTCTTCATATTTTGGCTCTATTAAACCAAGGGGGTATTCCCCAAGGTGTAAGGAAGAAAACCTGATAACAACAATATGAGAAATTCTAAATCAAACCATACTCAATGCACCTTGGATCTCAAAATTTTGTTTCTAAGAAACTTGTATGCTAGTTTGATGAATTTTTGGTGTTACACCTTTATAAAATAGACACACAACCATATAAATGACCTTAGAATGATTCTATATGAGCCCCTAATACGATAGCATACATCTAGATATGGATGTGAATGGAACAAATAACTCTAGATAAGTAATGTATTTGTTTTTTTTGTGTTTGATGGTGTGAAGGAAGAGAGTTACAGAATATAAAATAGATTGGTGTCTATTCTAACTAGGATAGCAAGGTCAGGAAAAACATACAAAGGGGACACCAAAGTAATAAAATTTGCTACCTAATCAAGGCAACAACAAACATAATGTTGATAATCTTCTATGTAAGTTGGACTCTACACAACACAGTAACAACAATAGGATTGCAGGGCTAAACATCAAGCATTCTTCAATGATCCATGAGTATATACTAAATTTCATGCATTCAAATACATGACACCATTACAAAAGCATTGTAAAAGTGTTTTATAGTTCACATAGAGTAACCAATGATATAGAATGCTCAAAATAGCAAATGTGAATAGGGTATACAAGAAATATACCAAAGATTCAGCATACACCTGAGGAGACACTTGAAAAGAACCAAGATCTATACTATTAATTCATTATTTTCATATTGCAATATCCATTCATTGCCTTTGAATGTGAATCTGATTGGAATTACAATACAAATATCTTCAAAACCCTAGCTGGATGAAACATGCAAATTTCTTACAAAATTTCTATATTTTTGACCTATGCTCTACACAAATACTTTTCCATCCTCCTTGCAAATGAATACAAAACACATTATATACTATTCCTAAAATTGAAAGGAGGCAAGGAAGAAGGAGTCTTGAGATCAAAGACCTGAAAATGGGCAACCATGCTACTTGCAGTCACTTTCACATGGGTCATCTCAGAAAAACCCTTGATTTGGAGTGCAAGACCATGCCCAAGTGCAAGAAATTTGTCATCAAAGGGCCCACATTAGTCATGGAACACTTAGAAGTCATCTACCCAGCCTTAATGTCATTCTACTGATGTTTATTGTTCATTTGGAGGTCATTAAAAGTGTTCACTTTTCAAATTTTATCCCTTCTTGAAGTTTGTGGGATCCCGAGGGGGTCATGGATCTGGGAGTTTAGGGGGAGCGAGATATGCAGATCAGAAGGGGTGATCAGCATATGCGAGTGTTGGAAGGGTGTTCGGATGTGCAAGGAAGCAGGGGGAATTAGGATAGGGAGGATGAGGGGGTGTTTGACATGTGGGAGTTTAGGGGGAACCAGATCTATGGAGATCTAGGGTAGATCTGGATATATCCATATATGAATAAAAGTTCTGCAAAAGGGAGTTGAAGGGGGATCAAGATATGCACAATTTGAAGGGGTTAAGGGATATGTGGAGGAATAGAGGGTATCCAGATATATCCATATTTGGATCAAAATTTCACATAATGGAATGTGGAAGGGAAAGTGGGCGAACGAGGGATAAATCGATATGCGAAGGTGACTAGGATGCAAGGGGGTGATCCCACAATACTGAGTCCCAAACTTAGGACATCCTGATTTTTGTCTAAAATCACATTTTTTTAGAAAAATAATGATTTAAGCCTTTAGGGATTCCATCTAAAGGGTTTTAGTTTAAGGGGGTTAGATAAAATCCCCTTACATCAAACCCCCTTGGAAAGAACTACCCTAGTATTAAATCAAAACCTCAATTGAGTCTCCTCTATACCTATCAAAATGCTGATACAAAACCAATTTTGCTTCACCTTTTGGGGGATCAAATGAAGTCATTTAGAAATTATATTTTGTAAGTATGTAGCCCTTAGTATAATCTTTCCAAAAAGTATGATTTTGAATGTATTTGATTTGAGTATTATATTTATTTTCTATTTTTTAGTGAACATAGGTTTTTCACCGAACATCAAGGTCTCTATTCCACACACATGTAAAAATAAAAAAATAGAGAAAAAAATTATGAAAAACATCTGCACACTAGGTATTGATGTCCTTGTTTCAATAAAAAAAGCAATTTAATTTGGATACATATAGAAAAAGTTATGTTGTATGGTATAAACCTATGTCTAAATTATAATAATCTCACTTCAAAAATTAATAAAAAAATATATGTAACAAAAAATTATGAAAAAATATTTGTGCACTAGATATTGGTGTTACAAATCTATGTTTGAAATTTTATAATTTGATCCTTTCTATAAAAAAGGTTATGATGTATGATATAAATGTCACTTTTAAAAAATGTTGTTAACTATAAAAAATAAGTTCTTAAAAGTTACAGAAAAAATCACAAATTATTTCTTAAATTTTTTTTAAAAATATATTTAGAATCTACAGATAAAATCTCAAAAATCACTAGTTTATATCATCTTCAAATTATTAACAATTTAGTTGCTATAGGTGTCAAAAAGTGAAAATTTGGTTTAAAATGTTGATTTTAATGTCTTACTTTGGCCAAAAAGTGGGTCATAGTATTGTGGGATCACCCAGGGAGAAGAGGGGCACCTAGATATATCTGGATCCGGGTCAAAGTCCTTCCTAAGGGACTTAGGAAAACTTTGGAGGAAGTGGGAGAAAAGGGGATGAGGGGAGGCATAGGGCAACCAGATATATTTGGATGGGCAGTAAAGGCTTGCAAATCCTGATGGGGTCCAAACTCCTGCCAGAAATAGAAAGACTAAAGAAACTTGGGCTTTTTAGGATTTTACAGAATTTTAACAAGATTGTGAGCACTCCCAGGCACAAAACAAAGCATTCCACATATGATTTTAGGATTTTCAATGGATTCATGAGAAAAATTAGGCTAAAAAATTAGGTGCCAACACTAGCTCTAGTTGGGGATGCGTGTCAAGCATTGACACAGTGACAATCCAACTAACTCTGGGGTGAAAACCAAGAGGAAAGAGCAAGAGCTCAGCCAAAAAGAAGGAAAGGGACAACAAACACAAGGCAAAAATAGAAAAACATAAAACAGGAAGGATATATACATATTTGCAAAGGGCTACACACATACCCTCAAGAGAAGTACTATTTGAGATGTTGTCCATGGACTGGCAGCTCTAGAAATTCTCCATCCAAACTCTTGAGGTAAAATGTAGTAGGGCTACACCTATCCATGATCACATAAGGACCCACCCATATAGCTTCAAATTTCCCATGCTCTCCCTTGTTTTCAGACCTGGAATTCCACATGAGAACCAAGTCCCCTACTTAAAAATGCCTTTGGACTACCCTCTTGTCAAATAAATTCTTAACCTTATATTTTTGTAAAAAATTTCTATCATGTGTAGTCCTCCTAGCTTCATTGAGTTCATTTAGCTCATGTACTCTCAAGGGAATGGCATCATCTTCATTTCCTTCAATACCTTGCAGCAGTTTGTAGATAGGTCGTTCAAGGTTGATTGGTAGCTTAGCTTCTACTCCATAAACCATTTCAAATGGGCTTCTTCCAATTGCCTTTTTGTAAGTGACCCTATCAGCCCAAACAACATACTTGAGTTTATCATCCCACCTTTTCTTGTTTGAATCAAGTGTCTTTTTTATTATGTTCATTATGCTCTTGTTACTAGACTCAAGTTGGTCATTTCCTTGTGGGTGATAGGGAGAAGAATGTGTTACAACTATCCTATATTTAGAACATGCATTAAGAAGATTATGAGATCTAAAACACGTTGCATTAGCTATAACCATTCTTGCAGGCACACCAAACCTAGTAACAATGTTATTTGTGAGGAATTCTATTACCACCTTTGAAGTTGCATTTCTAGTATACATTGCCTCCACCCACTTGGTGAAGTAATCTATGGCAACAAGGATCCATCTATATACATTGCTAGACCTCTCTACAATTTCTAAAATAAAATCTAGACCCCACTATTGAAAAGGAGCTATAGCTGTCATAGAAGTAAGAGGAAGTGCACCTGAATATTTCATCTTGCCAGCAAATCTTTGGCAAGGATCACATTCCTTGACAAATTGGGCCACATCCTTAAACAATGTAGGCCACAAATAGCCAGCTCTGATTATTTTGTGGGCAATAGTCTTGGACATGAAACACCCACCACACAATTCTTGATAACACTCATCGATGACCTTGATGGACTTCTCAACATCTAGACATTTCAATAGCATGTCATCAAGATTTCTCCACATAAGTTGGCCTTGAACCATAACATATTTCTAGGCTATCAAATTCATTGTCCTTTTTTTACTATCACTCATATTTGGAGGGCAATTCAAATTCTCTAAGTAGAAATTTATATCCTTATATCAAGGATCATCCTTCAATTGACAAGGAGTTAAATCAAAATTAGAGGTTACCTAATTTACCTATGTTGCCTCCAAATTTGTGTCTGCCATTAACTTAGCAAGGCCTTGACCTCTAACTAGCTTTGTAGTATGTACCTCCATGTCATATTCCTAGGTCTTTTTGATCCATCTACATCTTTTCCTTGAGGCCTCCTATTGAATGAAGATGTCTCTTATAGTTGTATGAGGCACATAAGCTATGATTTTAGCTCCTATGAGATAAGGTCTAAAATGTTTTACATCCTTGATAAGAGCCTAAGCATGTTTCTCCATGATAAAATAGTTCATCTTAGCATTTTGCAACGATTTACAAAAGAATGCTATGGGTTGTTCAAATCCATCAACATTTTTCTAAAGTAAGACAACAGCAATGGTGAAGTAAGAAGAAAAAGAGAACAGTTGAAAAGGCCTAGAGTAATCAGGACTAGCCAGCACAAGTGTTGTCTTGAGTGCATTTTTTATATCCATGTAGGAATCAATTGATTCCTTATCCTAGCCAAAGGACTGTCCTTTCTTAAGAACCTTGGAGATTGATTTGGTCTTCTCAGCAAAGTTAGGAATGAATCTCCTTACAAAGTTTATTTATCCAAAGAAGGATTGCACTACCTTGATAGTTTTTGGTTGAGGGAAAGGGTCAATTGCTTTGACCCTTTCTGGATCAATCCTTACTCCATATTTAGATACATGTCCCAAAACTTACCTTCTTCAACACCAAACACACACTTTTTAGGATTCAATGAAATCCCATACTCCAAACATCTTAGGAAGATCAGCCCCAAATGCTTGCAATGGTCATCTCTATTTTTGGATTAGGTAGTCAAGTCATCTTGATAGACCACCATGATCTCATTGATCAGCCCAACAAAACAAACATCCATAGCTCTTTGAAAGGTGGCTCCAACATTCTTGAGTCCAAATGGCATTCTCACATATACAAATGTGCTCCAAGGAGTAGTGAAAGTAGTCTGATATTGCTTAGATTCCTTGACCATTACCTGATTATAGCCCAAGAAGCCATCCATCATAGACATCAATTCAGATCCAATAACTCTTTGCAACAAATGGTCCATGCTAGGCAAAGGATAATTATCCTTGAGGGATTTAATATTCAAATTTATGAAATCCACACAAATCCTTATGTCCCCATTCTTCTTTCTAACTGGGACTAAGTTGGAGACCCAATCTAAATGCCTTACTATTTTGATTATTCCTCCTTCTTTCAACTTCATTAGTTCCTTTTCCATTTGGGGAGCCAATTTGGGATTAATGGGCCTTTGTTTCTGCCTAAAGGGTTTTACATCAGGTTCCAAAGGGATAGTATGTTAAAACAAGTCTTCCCTATATGCTTTCAACTCATCATATGACCATGCAAAACATTTCTTAAATTGTCTTAACAAGATGATCAGCAATTGGCTTTCTGCTAGCTTAAACTTCTTACCAATGTAAATCATCTTTGGAGTTGAATCGGTACCTAAATTCACTCCCTCTACATCATTTTCATTGATTGGCTTACTTCTTGTCTTGCAACAATCATTGTTGTCAAACATTATATCTAAGCCCACAATACATCTTGGGATGGTATTAGTTTTGAGCTAGATAACTTCATTCCCAAAGATGGTTTCTTTTCCATCTTCCACCTCAACCATTGAACTCCAATCAATCTACTGATTATCAAATTCACCTACATAGTTCAAGAAGTCATAAATCTTTTTCTCATCACTAAAAACCTGCTAGCTATAAATATTATCAGGAATGTTGGGCCTAGTGAGGATTTCAAAATTGTATGTGCAATGAAGGGATAATAAAGATACATCATATTTTGATACCATGATAGCAAGAGCATCTGTCATGGTCTTTTCACTCATATCCAACCATTTAATGCCGAAAGCATCAAACAACTCAATGTTGTCCCAAACTGCATTCCTATACAATTTAAGCCTCTTCTCATTTAGTGTGTAAGAACTTCTAACTTGAGAAACAATTAGCTCTAAATCACCAAAAACACTCAGGCACTTAATTCCATATCTAGAAGTAATTTTTAACCCCAACAACAAAGCTTCATACTCTACTACATTATTTGTGGATTCAAAATTTAGTATGAAACTGAACTTGTGCTATGTACCATCTAGAGATGTTAGAACTACACCTGTCATTTCCTTCCTATTGAAAAGCACCATCAAAATGCATCCTCCATACATCATTATCCTCAGAACAAGAAGGCATTGGAGACAAGGTCAGATCAGTACAAAAATTGATATTGTCATCAAAGCTCCCACAAAAGTTATCATGTTCTTCATCCTCATATTGCATTTCATTTCTAGGTTGTTTTGGATCTTCCACAATGCAACCCATCTTCTTCTCTATATGTCACTTAACCTCTTTTCCATCAATAGGTATTATGTCATAAGACAAATCCATTTACAAAATACCACCAATTGAGGCTGTCCATTTTCTTGACAGTAGCATACCCATTTGAAAAGATATTCAACTATGATGATATCCATTACAAAACATTTATTAGGATAGGTGGACAACTATACTCCTGCACCTTCATTCACCTCTCCCTTGAATCCATTGGAAAACATTTACCATAGGTCTTGGACACCTTTAATCCCAACAATTACATGACCTCCTTAGGCATTACATTTCTTGATGCACTAGAATCTAACATGCAATTATGCACCAAGCATCCATTTATCAACAACAAGGTGTAAAAAGGATCAATCCTATTTGAATCATGCATAGACATTGTCCCAAGGTAAACCTTAGATATCTCTTCTACAACCTCTTCATCACCTTTTTCTTCATCGTCAAGTATGGAAATTGTTCGGCTCTCTAATACAATTGGGGCAGTGATGTATTGCAATAGCCTATCCTTGTGCTCTTGAATTTTAAGCAATTTAGCCAAGACTACAATTTTCATTTGACTTAAACATTGAGTCATATCAATGGGAACATAACTAGGTAATGGGGTGGACAAAGGAATAGTAACAGCATGGTTGTTCAGGATAGAAGGGAATACCTGATTTGCATTAGGTGTAGACTTATCTTCATGAGAATTCTTCATTGGCAAATCATGTGTGTTGTCAAGATCTACCCCCTTTGGTTTTTGATGATTAGTTAGTGATGCCTTTACATTTGTGCCTTTTGGGATGTACTTTTGTTGCACTGGTGATATATTCTTATGAGTTGATTTCTATATGTTCTTATTTGTTGCATGTCTCTTCTTAACATCATCACTTACTTTTTGTTTTCCTTTGTCAGTAGCTAGTTGAGGCACCTTTGGTGATGCCACATTCTGATTATTACTACGAGAATTCACCTGCCTATTCTAGAGTTGATATCCACTTTGGACCTACATGACTACAGCCTTCATGATCAGAATAGCCTTAGAAGGTCTAAACTTCTTATACTTTTGTCGCTTGACCCCTTTCAAATGTTGAAAATTATGAGGTCAAACATTATGTTGTCATTGGTTCTCAAGAAAGTCATACTAGAAGAAATCAACCTCCTCATAGTCATCAAATTGATTTATGTTACCTTATTCATATTATTCAATAGCTCCATCATTTAGGAAGTCACTTTCCTTGGATATGTCGGTTGAAACAACATAATTTGTGGGTCATGAGACAAGAAACACACCTCACACTAAAAAGTATCATCTTGCACATTCACATGGTCTTTTCTTAGAGGTTCAAGAGTGTTGACATCCTGTGCTCTTGGGTTTCCTTGTCTTGGAGCAACTTGTTTATCTACATTTCCTGGTTTCTTTGACCAATCATAATTATATGGTTGGTTATGAAGTCTTTGTCCCTCATTGAAGTGAGTAGCAACATTGTTAGTAGGAAAACCTTTCTCATTCATTGCAACTATATAGGATAAATCTTTCACTTCTCCCATTAACTTGTCTAACTTATCTTCAGCAGTGATAGGTTTGTTTGAAGTTGTTGCATCTGGTTTTAGGATTTTCACATCAACTCTTTTGACATGTTTCTCAGATGCTCTCATGTTGCCTTCTATGTTAATTGTTAGGGTGTAGGCCTCTCTCAAGGTTTGAGGATTCTTGTCACAAAGACAATATTCCAACTTTGCATCAAAGGCTCCATAGTAGAGAACCAAGCACATTGATTCATTTGGTCTATGATTGGGAGGAACCTTTCTCGTTGTCATCACAAACCTACTACTAAATTCAGCTATAGTCTCATTTAACCCTTTCTTGATTGTTTTCAATTCATGAATGGAAAACTTGGGGTCTATTTTGTATTTGTACTACAATCTGAATACCCTCATAAACTTGTCCCAAGAATCAATGTTGATGTTCAGTAATCTCTTGTACCATTCCTTAGCACTTTCTTTTAGTGACTGCACAAAAAGTTTCAACATTAGAAGTTTAGACCTTCTATTGTCCTCCTTAGAAGATCTAAACTTCTTATACTTTTGTCGCATGACCTCTTTCAAATGTTGAAAATCATGAGGTGAAACATTATGTTGTCCTTGGTGCTCAAGAAAATCATATTGGAAGAAATCATCCTCCTCATAGTCATCAAATTGATTTATGTTACCTTATTCATAGTATTCAGTAGCTCCATCATTTGGGAAGTCATTTTCAATGGATATGTCAGCTGAAACAACATAATTTGTAGGGTCATCAGGCAAGAAACACACCTCACATAAAAAAGTATCATCTTGCACATTCACATGGTTTTTTCTTAGAGGGTCAGGAGTGTTGTCATCCCATATAATTATATGGTTGGTTATGAAGTCTCTGTCCTCATTGAAGTGAGCAGCAACATTGTTAGTAGGAAAACCTTTCTCATTCATTACAACTTGATAGGATAAATCTTTCACTTCTCCCATTAACTTGTCTAACTTATCTTCAGTAGTGATAGGTTTATTTGAAGTTGTTTCATCTGGTTTTAGGATTGTCACATCAACTCTTTTGACATGTTTCTCAGATGCTCTCATGTTGCTTTCTATGTTAATTTCCAGAGTGTAGGTCTCTCTCAAGATTTGAGGATTCTTGTCACGAAGACAATATTTCAACTTTGAATCAAAGGCTCCATAGTAGAGAACCAAGCACATTGATTCATTTGGTCTATGATTGGGAGGAACCTTTCTCATTGTCATCACAAACCTGCTACTAAATTCAGCTACAATCTCATTTAACCCTTTCTTGATTGTTGTCTATTCATGAATGGAAAACTTGGGGTCTATTTTGTCTTTGTATTACAATCTAAATACCTTCATAAACTTGTCCCAAGAATCAATATTGATGTTCAGTAAGCTCTTGTACCATTCCTTAGCACTTTCTTGTAGTGATTGCACAAAACATTTCAGCATTAGAAGTTTAGGCCTTCTAATGTCCTCCTTAGAAGGTCTAAACTTCTTATAATTTTTTCGCATGACCTCTTTAAAATGTTGAAAATCATGAGGTGAAACATTATGTTGTGCTTGGTGCTCAAGAAAGTCATATTGCAAGAAATCATCCTCCTCATAGTCATCAAATTGATTTATGTTGCCTTCTTCATAGTATTCAGCAGCTCCATCATTTGGGAAGTCACTTTCCTTCGATATGTTAGCTAAAACAACATAATTTGTAGGGTCATGAGGCAAGAAACACACCTCACACCAAAAAGTATCATCTTGCACATTCACATGGTCTTTTCTTAGAGGGTCAGGAGTGTTGTCATCTCATTCTCTTGGGTTTGCTTGCCTTGGAGCAACCTGCTTATCTACATTTCCTAGTTTCTTTGACCAATCATACTTATATGGCCGGTTATGAAGTCTCTACCCCTCATTGAAGTGAGTAGAAACATTGTTAGTAGGAAAACCTTTCTCATTCATTGCAACTCTATAGGATAAATCTTTCACTTCTCCCATTAACTTGTCTAACTTATCTTCAGTAGTGATAAGTTTGTTTGAAGTTGTTGCATCTAGTTTTAGGATTTTCACATCAACTCTTTTGACATGTTTCCCAAATGCCCTCATGTTTCTTTCTATGTTAATTGCCAAGGTGTACACCTCTCTCAAGGTTTGAGGATTCTTTTCATGAAGACAATATTCCAACTTTGCATCAAAGGCTCCATAGTAGAGAACCAAGCACATTGATTCATTTGGCCTATGATTGGGAGGAACCTTTCTCATTGTCATCAGAAACCTGCTACTAAATTCATTTAAAGTCTCATTTAACCCTTTCTTGATAGTTGTCAATCCATGAATGGAAAACTTGGGGTCTATTTTGTCTTTGTACTACAATCTGAATACCCTCATAAACTTGTCCCAAGAATCAATGTTGATGTTTAGTAAGCTCTTGTACCATTCCATAGCACTTTCTTGTAGTGACTGCACAAAAAGTTTCAGGATTAGATGTTTAGACCTTCTAATGTCCTCCTTAGAAGATCTAAACTTCTTATACTTTGGTCGCATGACCTCTTTCAAATGTTGAAAATCATGAGGTGAAACATTATGTTGTCCTTGGTGGTCAATAAATTCATATTGGAAGAAATCATCCTCCTCATAGTCATCAAATTGATTTATGTTACCTTCTTCATAGTATTCAGCATCTCCATCATTTGGGAAGTCACTTTCCTTGGATATGTTGACTGAAACAACATAATTTGTAGGGTCATGAGGCAAGAAACACACCTCACACCAAAAAGTATCATCTTGCACATTCACATGGTCTTTTCTTAGAGAGTCGGGAGTGTTGTCATCCCATGCTCTTGGTTTTCCTTGTCTTGGAGCAACCTACTTATCTACATTTCCTAGTTTCTTTGACCAATCATAATTATATGGCCAGTTATGAAGTCTCTACCCCTCATTGAAGTGATTAGCAACATTGTTAGTAGGAAAACCTTTCTCATTCATTGCAACCCTATAGGATAAATCTTTCACTTCTCCCATTAACTTGTCTAACTTATCTTCAGTAGTGATAGGTTTGTTTGAAGTTGTTGCATCTGGTTTTATGATTTTCACATCAACTCTTTTGACTTGTTTGCTAGACGCTCTCATGTTGCTTTCTATGTTAATTGCCAAGGTGTAGGCCTCTCTCAAGATTTAAGGATTCTTGTCATGAAGACAATATTCCAACTTTGCATCAAAAGCTCCATAGTAGAGAACCAAGCACATTAATTCATTTGGTCTATGATTGGGAGGAACCTTTCTCATTGTCATCACAAACCTGCTACTAAATTTAGCTACAATCTCATTTAACCCTTTCTTGATTGTTGTCAATTCATGAATTGAAAAATTGGCTTCTATTTTGTCTTTGTACTACAATCTGAATACCCTCATAAACTTGTCCCAAGAATCAATGTTGATATTCAGTAAGCTCTTGTACCATTCCTTAGCACTTTCTTGTACTGACTACACAAAAAGTTTCATCATGACATCCTCATCCTCTATCTTGTATTCATCAGTTACATTGATAAATCTCTTGAGGTGTTCTTCCCCAATGAGAACATTGTTCCCTTGTAACTTAGGCACTTTACCCTGGATTTCATTTGAGATTGGATTGGGGTAATCCGAGATACCATAAAAGTCTAGCTACCTATATCTTTCTAATGCCAAGGGGTGTCTTGGTGGTGAAAATATCTGAGCATGTCTCCTATTAGGAGCTATCATATTTTGTTCATTACCCTGTTGATTTTGTTGATCATTTCCTGCAGGTCTGTTAGGAATATTTTGGGGTTGAAGAGGAGGTTGTGGCCTATTTTGTTGTTGCACATTTTGTGCCAATTGAGCCTGTTGTAATTAAATTTGAGCTTGCATCTCCCTTTTTCTCTGTCTAAGATGATTTAACAAGTCTAGATTTTCATTTATCTCCCTTTCTCTATGCTCATTCTCTACCTGTGTGGCAACATCAGCATCATAAAATGTAACCTCATGCTCAAATTCAATCCTTGTGTAGAAATAGGGGAATGAGAATGTGACCCTACTCTTGTGATTCTTATGTTTGTAAGATCTCAAGTATCCAAATATTCATATTATGCATCTAGGGATGTTTTTCTATTATTTCCAACCATGTTTAATAAATCTCTAGGCATTTCATACTCATATTTTTTATTCCTTCTATCTGATTTGCCAATTTTATCACCAGAATCATCTGAAGAAGATGGATATTTCTCTACATATTCACCATTTCCAATTGAAGGACCAGCATTATCCCTTTGAGAAGTATGTTTTGTGGACATACCTTTAGTAGTTTCTTTCCAGGCAGTTCACTACCTCCCTAAATGTGTTGCCAAATCACTAGGTTGTTGTGGGTTCCTCAAATTCTTTCCTCTCTCCATTTCTAAATTTTGTTCTTGTGCAATTTACTGAGTTTTAGCCAAATAAAGACTCCACTCTTCACTTGGGAAGAGAAAAAATTTCTTTACAAGTATGAGATTCAGGACAGCAACCAATAATCTAATCAATTCTCTGACAATGATGCTAGTTTTGTTGGTGCACAAAGTTGATGTTCCCCAAATCCCTAAAGCTGACCAGTTCTTGAGTGCCAAGGGTGTCAAACTCAAGACAAAGATCACACACTTATAATCAAGATGAGGCAACTAAGGATAGCATGGTTAATGTGGGTAACACCTTCTTCATCTTTTGGCTCTATTAAACCAAGGGGGTATTCCCCAAGGTGTAAGGAAGAAAACCTGATAACATCAATATGAGAAATCTGAAATCAAACCATACTCAATGCATAGGATTTCCAAATTTTGTCACTAAGAAACTTGAATGCCAGTTTGATGAATTTTGGATGTTACACCTTTATAAAACAAACACACAACCATATAGATGACCTTAGAATGATGCTATACTAGCCCCTAATATGATAGCATACATCTTGATATGGATGTGAATGGAACAACTCTAGATAAGTAATGTATTTATGTTTTGTTGTGTTTGATGGTGTGAAGGAAGAGAGCTATAGAACAGAAAATAGATCGGTGCCTATTCCAACTAAGGCAATAAGATTAAGGAAACCATACAAAGAGGACACCAAAGTAATCAAATTTTCTACCTAATCAAGGCAACAACAAATATAATGTTGATAATCTTGTTGTCACATGAAATTGCACCCTGCTTGGAAGGATTAGAAGCATTCCAATGACACAATGGGAATGATCTCAAGGTGTGGGACCTTGCTCAGAGAGATCAGACCTCTAGAGAAGGTTAGCTTCCTTGCCTAATTATCACCTAAAACTACTAAACTTTGAGGGGGAAAGGGAGAAGGAAAGCTTTAAAATGAAGATGAAATAGAAAACTTAAAAACAAAGGGTGATGCACCAGACAGATTAAAAGAGACTTCCACAACAATGAGAAAATGCATAATATAATCAGATACAACAAGTAAACATACACAGATTAGATGATTCTAGTAGAGGTAAGGCGCAATAGGGTTGAGAGGAACAGAATGTTCATAGACAACCTCATGCAAATTCACACAGAACTAGAAAATCAGCAAAGGAGGTAAAATAACTTGCATATATCTAATGAAAAGGTAAAGTTACAGTATATGAAAACTCTGTTTGGAAATAGAAAGAGCAGAATGCCAATAAATTTTCAACCTTATTTACATCATAAGCCTCAGCTTATATAGCATTTCAACCTAACCTAAGTCGGTTACAAATTTTGCTTAGAGAGATGCTACCAAAAATCTCTCTGAAGGGACATCCCAGCTGCCGAAGTAATGGTGTCAAATATCTACAATTGATGCAGATGGAAGATATTTTTAGTTTTCAATGCAAGTTGTTGCATCATCAACCTACTCCCTTGAAACGGTGGAAGATATTTTGGTATTAAATGTGAGCAGTTTGCGTGTCTATCCTCAACCATGACTGTATACAGCGTCTGAAACAAGGCAGTGGAGAGATATTTTCTGATCATCAATGCGAGATGCTTCCTCTTTGTGCAGCAATGAATGCGAGAAATATCTACATCTGCCCCAAAATGGTCACTGAAACGTCCCTTCGGCCAAATATGCAAATCCCTATCATGTACCTCTACTTTTGGCGCTTAAACTCCTCTTTAAAATCACCCACTGAATATGCACCTAGATCTGCATACAATGCGGGCCCCTACCTTTTTGAATTAGCCTTTGCATACTTCTCTTTATGAGGGATATGATGGTGACATCACCATCATGGATGGGATGATATTTGGATGAGGGGTGATATTACAAATATCGGGGTGATATTTGTAAATCGGGTGATATTACAAATATCGGGGTGATATTCGGACGAGGGGTGATATTTGGAAAAGGGGTGATATTACAAATATCGAGGTGATATTTGGACGAGGGGTGATATTTGGAAATTGGGTGATATTACAAATATCGGGGTGATATTTGGATGAGAGGTGATATTACAAATATCAGTGTGATATTTGGAAAAGGGGTGATATTACAAATATCGGGGTGATATTTGGAAATCGGGGTGATCTCCAAATATCACCTGATATTCGAAATATGATCCGATGTGTGAAATATGACCCGATGTTTGGAATATGACCCGATGTGTGAAATATCACCCGATGTTTGGAATATCAAGTTTGACCAAAACATTGACCATACATAACTTCCTTATTTTAGCGAATTTCAGGGTGATGTAAAAAGCAAACTTGCCTATTTTTTCAAGCTCTTTCACATGGTAAGCTTCTTTAGACAAGCTTCAGACCCTGAGATTTGGGTTCAGACTTCCAGATCACAAATATAGCTTTCATTGGGGATATGCACACTAACTGATGCTGCTTGAATTATTTAACTCTGGCTAGAGGAAAAAATAGGTCAACAATTTGGTGACTTCTATGGGATGTTTGCCTGCTAAGCAGTTAGATCAGTGGCCTTGAGCACCCATTGGGCATGGAGTCATACATAAACTAAAAATATACAGATATTTTCTGACTTTAGCAAATCAGCATAGTAGTGAAGAACATTGGAAGACCAACCCAAGACAGAAATGTTGAAAGCAACCCCCTCAACTATGCTAGACAGCACTTAGGGAAAGCAAAAGGGATCTAAACTAATATGTAGAAGCACTTATTGAAAACATAGAGACCTAATCTATTGATTTACAAAGCACTCATACCTCAAAACACCTCTTTAGGTATATCCCATTGACTGGCATAGGTAAATTTTGTCCATCCATATTTGATAACTGAAATGCATTGTGCTCCTTGCATTCAGTAATGAGAAATGGGCCACTCCACATGTTGTCAAACTTGGAGTGCTTTCCTAGCCTACTCTTCAATTCATCCCATTTGAGCACCATATCACCCTCCCTAAAGGTTCTGGGAGTGGCCCTCTGATCAAAATTTATTTTGGTTTGAAGCTGATGATACTCCATAGTCTTCATAGCCTTATCTCTGATTTCTTCAAGCTCCATAAGCTGAGCATATCTAACAGCCATGGGGCCCTCTGCTTCAAACATTTCCAGTTGATTCACGATGTCTAGTGCTGGCAGTTCCATAGACATGGGCAACCTTGCCTCTTTTCCATACACTAGCAGATATGGGGAGTTCCCAATAGACCTTTTAGAAGTTATTCTATCTGCCCATAGAGCAAATTTTAGATTGGTGTGCCAGGTCTTCTGGTTATCTTCCATTGATCTTTTAATAATCCTTATGAGATTTTTATTTGTAGATTCAGCCAAACCATTACCCTATGGGTAATAATTTGATGAAGTATTTAAATAGATCCCACTCTTAACAGCCCAGTCAATTATTTTCAATCCTATAAAGGACAAAGCATTGTCTAATATGATAGACTCAGGCACTCCAAATCTGGAAACCAAATCACAATAAAAATTTAAAACAGCATTCTCATTGGACTCCATTAGAGTCACTGCTTCAGTCCACCTTGTGAAATAGTCTATATCTGTAAGTATCCATCTATGGCCTGCACTTGATGGTGGGTTAATAGGACCTATTAAATCAATGCCCCATCTCATAAAGGGTTGCTCTACTCGAATTTGCTGCAGAGGTAAAGCTGGCAGCCTTTCCTTGCTAGAAAAATGGTACACTTTATACATTTTCTAGCCTAGGTATGGGCATCCTTAAATAAGTTGGGCCAGTAGTAGCCAGCTCTCATTATTTTCCAAGCAGTAGTCCTTGGGAAAAAATGACCCCCTGTTGTACCATCATGAAATTCATGTAGCACCTTGTCAATCTGATTTTTATCAATGCATCTTAAAAATACACCATTAAAGTCCTTTCTGAAAAGGATGCCATTTATTAAAACATATGGAATGGATTGTAGTCTAAAATATCTTCTTTTGGTTCTATCTAGACCTGCTGGATATTTACCAGTTTGCAAAAATTGAGTCATGTCATTAACCCAACTGGTGCCTACTACTGCTGTGTCATTTTGATGCTCCTCCTTAATGATCAGAAGCACCTCCTCTTCCTTTTCTATTTCATTCTCTGAACTGGTAGCAAGTTGTTCACTGAGTCCTCTGCCTCTGACAAGCTTGGTTATCTTGATCTCTCTGTCATATTCCATGACTTTGGTGATCCAACGAGCCCTTTTCTCATTAACATCTTTACTCAACAGGAACTCCTTCACATTGGGATGAGCGACCATCAAATGTATCTTGTTATTAGAAACGAGATGCCAAAATTTCTTGAGGCTCCTTTATTGGCAAGAGACACTATATGGACTCATGAATGTTGTCATTGATGGCAACAAAGGTTATCCCTCACATCTGCAAGACATGATAGGTCCTCACCGGAAGTCAGATTGAAGAAGTGTTGAGGTCCGGTAAGCAAGAACAGAGCAGTCAGTAAGATCCGACAGACAGGTCTGGATCTCTCAGTAGAAGTATCCCAGTGAAGTGCGGATTTGGGGAAGTCACGAGGAGTATCTTAACTGATAGATTCCAGGGTTTGAGCCTCCGGTGTGGAAAGGATAAAGAGATATGAATGCTTGAGTGTCGAGTTCCTAAGTGACAGTGTGAACAGAGGAAGAACTGACTGGCAAAACATCAGACATTATTCTGGATGTGTTACTGATGATAGAAAAGGTTCTTAAGGCATAAGTTATGTTTGGCTGACATAATTGATGACTTATACAAGTATATGATTGATCCGCATTACTTGATGTGCAAAGATTCAACCGACAGATTAGAGTTTGAGGAAATTATTAACTATTCTGGATGCCGACTAGAAAGGTGATGAAATCACTTTTGCATATATATGTAAGATGAATTTAGTTATGTGAGGTGGTGTGAGTTTTTGAAATGTACGAAGAAAAGCAGTAGACCCGAATAAACGCAGAAAGGAAGGTTCGGTATGTGAAAGGAAAGCAGCACAAAAGAAGAGGAAAGATGAAGTGTAGCAGATCAGTGTACTGAGCCTAATTGGAACTGAACTCTAGCATATGTTGATGCTCCTTATCAGTTCAAGTACTGTATTACACTCTTTATAAATTGTAGACAGTGTGTCTCTTGTAGGTAGTGTGCCTCTTGTGAGCAGTGTGCTCGGGCAGTGAGCCCTAATTGGCAAGTGCCATTTTGTAATCCTATTCTTCTAACAGAGAATACAATCTTGGGTTAATCACCCCGTGGTTTTCTCCCTTAACAGGGTTTCCACGTCAAAATATTGTGTCATGTGTATTTCCATTTCATGGTTATGTTTGCTTGTTTGAATTGGTACTACACTAATTAGTAAGAAAGTTCAGAAAGCAGAAATATTTAAGATAATTGATTCACCCCCTCTCAGTTATCAACAATTGGTATCAGAGCCAAGTTCCTCCTAACAGAGTCTAATAGCTTGAGGAAGATCTGGGAATTCAAATGGATGTATATGGGTTAAGGGAGCAACTCAAGACTGCCCTTGACGATCTTGAGCAGTCAAACCCTGAAGTCAATGAATTAAAGGAAAGACTAAAACAGGCTGATGATTTCATGAGAGAACTAAAAGACAAATTAAGTCTCTCCATGAAAAAGAGAAAGGAGCTACTTTAGCAATTGGCAAATCAAGGTGAAGCCAATGATACAAATGAAGATCTGAAGGAGAAAACCAAGTTATGTGAAAAGTTATCAAAAGAAATCATTATGGTAAGACATGAAATGGAATCAGGAGTCATGAAGTTTACCCAAGAGGTTGAAGAGAAAAGAAAAATTGAAGATGATCTAAGACAATCCCTTAAAGAGAAATTAGAAGATTGCCATGAGATGGATAGAATTATCAGACATTTTGAATCTGATCTTGAAGATGCTAAAGATAATGAAGAAAAACTTGAGGATCAAATTATCTCTCTTAAAAGGGATCTTCAAATAGCAAATGAATATAAAGAGAAATTTAAGATAAGCTCTGCTCAACTTGAAGTTCTTCTTGAAAGTCAAAAGAGGGTTGATGACAAGTGTGGTCTAGGATATGAGAAAGGAGAAAGCTCCAGATCTGGTCAGAAGAATCTTAGATCAAAAAATCTAAGGAACAGGCCTAGAAGACCTCTGGTAAGACAGCCTAATGCTCAAAGATATCCACCCTTCAATGGATATTGCCACAACTGTAATAACTTTGGTCATAAAGCTAATCAGTGTAGAAAGAGAATAAATCAGACCAATACATCCTTCTCTAGATAGTGTTTTAACTGCAAAAGGTATGGTCACAAATCTCATGAATGCAGAAATATGCAGATAAACAATTCATTTAATGGTAGATGCTTTGCATGCAATAGAATGGGTCATATGGCTAATCAATGCAGATCAAGAGGATATCAATCAAATATGCAAAGAAATGTTATTTGTTATATATAAATGTTATTTGTTATAATTGCAATAGATCCAGTCATATTGCAAAATTATGTAGAAGCAAGAATCAGGACAAAAGAGATCTAGTATATCATAATCAGAATCAAGATAAGGGAAAGCAAAAAGTGAATGCGGATGAAGTTCAAAGTGAGATGAACAAGATTTGGGTGAAGAAAAGTACAGAGAATGTAGGGGATGGATCCACACCAGACTCTGGTGCTAATATTCCTTTCAGAAATTAAAAAGTGAGCTCTAGCTCAGGGGGAGACACAAAGAAAACCTTGTTCCACCAGCCAGTCAATTGGTGCCAGAACTAGCACAAGACGAGTTACGGATTAAAGGGTTCATAAGAGAAACATCCAAATAAACTATGGTCAAGATTTGGAAGATCCGCAAGATGTTTAAGATCAAGATTGATCTAGTTCTTCAAGCCATCCGAATAAGGCAAACTGGAATGACTTAGGTCGAGCATTTATTGTAACAAGGAATTAGGGTTTTTATATAGAAATATAAGGTCTCTCTTGGTCATCATTTGCACATTCACATTGGAGGAAAAAGAGAAAAGGAACTCTGCAACAAAATTCCCCCAAAGATCAAGATGATTTTTTCAAGTCAATTCAGATTTCATCATTTGCCCTAAACAGCGTAAAAAGGTATTCTCCATTCTTGATATTTCTCAGTAGAATTCTTGATGATGGATACTCTGAATATAGTAAAGATCTCTGATAGGCCCCGCCCTGAATTTAAGAAACATCCATACAAATCATTGGAGGTAGATCCCCTAGGAGCATTCTCTAGTGTCCACATGGTGTTTTGCACACAGAAGATATTAGGGTTTACATACACGCAAATATTGAAGAGTTTGGGGAATTCAAATTAAGAGATATCTATCACAAACAATTGATAGACGATGCTTTTGAGCTTAAACCAGAATATAAGGGCATCTAGGAGAAACATTTTGATCAGTTCATTCATTTCCCCTACTTTGAAGAAGATGAATGGGTCCGGTATGTGTTGAGTAGGGTACATGACAACTTTCTATGGCTGAATAGACCTTGCAAAATTACCAAGGAGGGAATTAGGGCTATTGGTTTTTCTTCTGAATCAGCATTAGGGTTTGCCAGTTCCTATGCACATGTAGATTCATCCAACTAATACAGGAGGTTGCATGAGCTCCTCCCCTTCACTTCTGGTTCTGCCACACCAAGGGGGGTATCCCTATAGCTAAAGATGTAACCTTGACTAGCTCAATGATAGAAATATCTAACTTGACAACAACAGGCAGAATACTCTCATGTATGGACCAAGATCTGCATGATAGATCACAAGGTTGGCAACATTCTTGGACATATGTGTCTGGTTGGGTATGAGAGTATGCAGAGGTCCTAATCCTACTCCTACAACTAACGGGTGGAGGTGTTGAAATGGGTGGACATAATGTCCTGGATGCAAGACAAGGGGTTTTGGCTCATAACTACTGACCCAGGAGCATACTGGTGCCTATCCATTGGGCAAGGAGTCAACTAGACATATACAACAGATGGTTTGCAACTTGTCATTCAAGTTTCAAGTGGTTGAGATTGATGCTTGCCTTACAAACATCACCCAAGGATGGGTATTTAGCTGCCTCTACTTATAGATATCCCTGCTGACATGCAACCTTCCCCATGCTCAACCTAAAACAATTTAATCCACTCCTTGAATGGAAGTTAGAGATCAAACATGTGATACAGAAAACCATACTCTAGAACCTGAGAAACCATTAGCAACCAGATTTAGAAGAAGAAGAATAACATGCAACAAATGGAGACAAGCAGATAAACACATGCAATGAAGCATTTCTCATATAAAATCAACATTAAAACTGAACATATGTGCAAAATACATTCATGTTGCAACTCATAAACTCCAAAATGGGATAGAACAACCAGGGTCATGCCATGTTCTTCGTTATTTACACAAAAATGCCCCAGGCCTTCAACAACCTACAAATGAGCAACACAGCTTGCTATATATAGCAAGGTAGGTACTCAACATTAATCACTGGGCTACTCAAAAGTCCACCAGATATAGTTCATTCTAAGGAAATGGCACTCAAACATTGAATGCAGCAGGTGGAAGAGGAGACAGGGAAAGGTCTCGAGCCCTACGCCGCTGTTTTGGGGATCTACATCTTCAGTCAGGTACTAGATCCATCCACGCCGTCGCCCATACCTTGTAAGATCTGCCATTAATGGCACACCAACTTGCGGCCTTGGGAAAAACATCATACTATGCATCGCAACTGTTTCCTGCCAAGATTTATCACCTTGATATTTCAAATCATGTAGGAAAAAATTATCCCACATGCACCCCACGGCAACCCCCTCAACACTTTATATACTAGGCCATGAGCATATATGATGTCGGTGCTTTTTCTCCTGACGACACCAGTATAAACCTCATCATCCTCCATCAGCCAGACCCTCCTCGTCGGCAAACCACTTGCTTGTCCTCCCAACATCACATATCTTGCCGATGAACATCCTTCATCAGGAGGACCCAACATATCAGAGCGACACATTCCTAACACGCTGATGACCAAAGTCATGCCGACGGCCCTCCCTACACACATCCTCCAATATGCAAAATATCATGCCGATATTTCACATCACCCCGATGTGTAATATCACCCCGCGGGAAAGTATATCTGTCTGCATCACCTGATAAAAGATATCACCCTGATGTATGAATATCAGCCTGATGACCAACCTTGCCTTCATGTGAAATATCACCCTGATATTTCACCCTCATCGGCATAACTAGATGCATCGGAGGAAGATCCTCCTGCTTTTTCGATACCATATGTCTAGCCGATGAAAATCCTAATGACGTCACCATCACATTCATATATCAGGGGATCTCCGCAAGATGACTAGTGTTAGAAATATGATCCCCCCGGATCCTGATGATGTCACCACCATATTGGGAAAAGGTGATGGTCGGAAGATCACCAGATATTTTAGAATATCACCCCCCTCGGAAAAGATCATGATGCTGACAGGCAAATATCACCCTCCTAAAAATATGACGTCAGCAGCATCGGGTGATAAAGCAAACATGAAGTGATTAAAATAACATCGGGGTGATCTTAACAAAGATCACCCGATATTCAAATATGATGACCCTGATGAATATCAGGTCATACTTAGAACCTTGCAGCAACATCATCAGGATGATCTTAACTAAGATCACCCGATGTTAAAATATCACCCCGGCGAAAGATCATGCAGGCAAAAAATATGATGACCCTCACAAGCAACATTAGGGTGATAACCAGAAATATGATAATGATGACCTCCTCGGAAGAAAAAATGATGCTGACATTGAAACATGCTGAGGAGGCCCAAAGACTTAGAATTTTTGGATTTTTGGGAAGGTGCCTGCATATACATATTCAGGTACCAACAAGGGCAGTAACTAGTTTACACTCCTCCGGAGGAATACCTGTCCTCAAATCTATCAAAAACAACATTGTAACTGAGGCCACTGGATCAAAATTTGATAAGAGGGCGATGACCATTGAAGATATTACTAACCCGGATATCAAGTTTGCATCTATGATAATAGGATACAAGATATATCACTCCAATAGGGAGAATTCAGTATCCAGAATTGCAGTATATACTACCTATGAGATGCTGAGAAAGAATGCAAAATATGATCTCTATGAACTTCTTTTGAGCCAATTAATGGAAAACATACAGAAGATCAAAAAGGACAAGAAGAACTCCTTTAAATATGGTGGACTAATATTATGTTTATTTTTCTACTTCATGAATGAGCTGCCCGGATCAAATGGATGGGTATGGCAAAATCACAAACCGGTAGCAATTTAGATCAGAGATTACTTGCATGAACTTGGGGATGCTAAGGCAAGGAATACAGCTCTATGGGGTTACTTCAAGAACTTTCAAAATACAATGCAAATCAGAGAAAGAATCCCCAAATTAGTAGTTAAGAAATACAAGGATACAGTGTGCTTCATGGCAGACACTGATCAATGCCTAATGGAGGCAGTAGAGCCAAGGACAGTCTGGATCATGCCTATGGGGTATGAAGTTGATGAACAAATTATAGAGCTGCATGTTCAACACATGCTCAGTCAGCCAAAGGACCCAAAAGCAGAAAGATTTGGAACCTTTGAAGAACTAAGTGTGAAAATTCATATAGAGCTAAGGCAGCCAGAGATCAAGAGGAAAGTGAGAAAAGAAGTAGAAGATGTTGCCAAAGGCTTTGGCATCTCAAAGGAGGCACTTGATGCCAACAGGAAAAAGATGGAAAGGGCTGAGGAAGAGAAGAAGAAGGCAGAAAAGAAAAATGAGGAAAGTGTTCCGGCAAAACCTTCCACCCGAACCAAATCATCAAAGAGATCTGCACCTACCACTGCCAAAGGCTCAGGAACATCAAAACTGGAAGCACAATCATCCGACAAAGGAGAGAAAAGAACAAAGATAAAAGCTACAAGAGCTTATGCCAGTCAAAGGGATGAAGAGGAGACTGAATCTGATGAAGAAATCAGGAAAATGAAGAAAAAGAAGAAAACATCCGGTGAACCCTCTACCGGATAGAAGGAAGAAGAAAAGACAGAGGAATATGTTGAAAAACCCACTCTTCACATTGATGACATAAACAAATCAGTCATAGTGGATGGAAATCTTCAGCCCATGGTTGAGTTCTATGATGATTATGGTGAAGCAGATCAGAAAATATTGCAAGATGCCATAGTCAGGTACCTAAATATCTACAACAAAGCTTTTATTGAAATTATATCTCTAGTCCCTAAAAGCTTGGAGAAGGAACTAGAAACAAGAAAGAACAATGCCCAAGCCAAAGACCTAGAAATCCAGGAATAGATAGCAATTCAACTATATCCTTCAATCGATCCCAAGACAATGAATATGGTATTCAAAGATTGTAAGGATGAGTTCAGGAGCAAAGCAAGGATGAATCAACTTATGCTTGGTGAGACTGACAAGGTAGCCAAGGACATAGAAGAGATCCTCTGGAAAACCTTCAAAAGATTTAATCTTCCTATTATAGAGGACTTGGGTACTAACCCCTCAACCACAAGTGTTGCAGAAGAGTCTACTGAGAAAATGACAGAAGAGGTAATGAATATCGGTGCAGAAACAGCTAAGGACTTGGAATCCTCTGCTCCGGAAGAGGTGGCCCATGAATAAACTAACATCACTCCTTTGGTTTCCCCTGCTAACTCCGGATCCAAAAGAGAAGAAAGAATAAAGGAGAAAGAAGTAGAGCTGAAGGGAAAAGAAGATATTAGTACAAAGGTTGTGGAAGGGGAGAAAGGTCCAAAAGACAGTTCTGTGACTGCAGAAGAAAAGAAGAATCTGTCTCTGGCAAGAGACACTGCAGAATCAGTCAAGGACTTTTTGACAAAAGCATCTATGGAGATTGATGAACCGGAACTACTAAAAGGGCCATTAGATTTTGACTCTCTATCTCTGGTACAAACAATGAAGATAGCTTCATTTGCAAATGCAAAGGCCAAAGAGAAACTACTAAAATCTCACATGGAAGACTGTGAGCTTATAGAGGTAGCATCCAGAGTGTTGGAAAAGATCATGCCATCTTTTCATAAGGATCCCACAGCCTCCTCTTCCAACAATCTTAAAACTCTAGTAAATAGTGTTAGCACACATTTTGATTCTCTAGAGAAATCAGCTGAGGAGAAGGTCAGGAAAGAGTTTTTGGACAAGAGATTCTCAAAGATGCAAGGGATAATTTCAAATGACATAAAAGTTATGGGTATTGGGATAAAAAATTTGGAAAATGCCCTTAAGGATGGAGGTGATGTATACAAATTTTGTATATCCTGGTCTAAAACAACAGTGGAGATTGAGAAGAAAATAAAAGAACAGGAGGATAAACTGATAAAACTTTCTCAAAATTTTGATCCACTTACTACATCCATAATAAATCAAGAATGTCAAATGGTTGTAGTTTTGAATGAAATTAAGAAGCTTGAAAAAGAGAAGAAAAATAGAATCAGTAGGTTGAGTGAGCTCAGAGGGATAATTGTCCCTAAGTTAGAGGCCATGCATGAGGCCATAAACAAAGCTCAAATCACAGCCTGGACCAATGATCCAACAGATCTAAAAAGGGCAGATGCGTTTGCATTTCTGTTGAGCGGTCATAGATCAATTTTGGACAGAATGAAGTAAAGTTGGGCTACAGAATTCATTCAATTAAAAACAACTTTTGCAGACATACTTCAGTTTATGTAAGTATGCTATATGTATATACTTATGTGGACAAGTATAGTTAAAATTTTGAAAATTTTGATGTGCGGACCCTACCCTTTTCCATTGATGTCAAAGGGGGAGTGAGGAATAGTGAAAAATAAGGAATCCAACTAAGGGGGAGCTTCAATAAATCTACATAGAGACAGAGCATCAGCCAAGGGGGAGTACAGTGTGACACTTAGTCATTTTTCACTAAGTGTTGCCATCAATGCCAAAGGGGGAGATTGTTGGCAAGATACACTATATGGACTCATAAATGTTGTCATTGATGGCAACAAAGGTTATCCCTCACATTCGCAAGACATTATAGGTCCTCACCAGAAGTCAGATTGAAGAAGTGTTGAGGTCTGGTAAGCAAGAACAGAGCAGTCAGTAAGGTCCGACAGACAGGTCCAGATCTCTCAGTAGAAGTATCCCAGTGAAGTGCAGATTTGGGGAAGTCACGAGGAGTATCTTGAATGATAGATTCCAGGGTTTGAGCCTCTGGTGTGGAAAGGATAAAGAGATATGAATGCTTGAGTGTCGGGTTCCTAAGTGACAATGTGAACAGAGGAAGAACTGACTGGCAGAACATCAGACATTATTCCAGATGTGTTACTAATGATGGAAAAGTTTCTTAAGGCATAAGTTATGTTTGGCTGACATAATTGATGACTTATACAAGTATATGATTGATCCGCATTACTTGATGTGCAAGGATTCAACCAACAAATCAGAGTTTGAGGAAATTATTAACTGTTCCGGATGCCAACTCGAAAGGTGATGAAATCACTTTTGCATATATATATGTAAGATGAATTTAGTTATGTGAGGTGGTGTGAGTTTGTGAAATGTACGAAGAAAAGTAGTAGACCCAAATAAAAGCAGAAAGGAAGTTTTGGTATGTGAAAGGAAAGCAGCACAAAAGAAGAGGAAAGATGAAGTGCAGCAGATCAATGTACTAAGCCTAATCGGAACTGAACTCCAGCATATATTGATGCTCCTTATCAGTTCAAGTATTGTATTACACTCTTTATAAATTGTAGACAATGTGTCTCTTGTAGGCAGTGTGCCTCTTGTGAGTAGTGTGCTCAGGCAGTGAGCCCTAATTGGCAAGTGCCATTTTGTAATCCTATTCTTCTAACAGAGAATACAATCTTGGGTTAATCACCCCATGGTTTTCTCCCTTAATAGGGTTTCCATGTCAAAATATTGTGTCATGTGTATTTCCATTTCATGGTTATGTTTGCTTGTTTGAATTGGTGCTGCACTAATTAGTAAGAAAGTTCAGAAAGCAAAAATATTTAAGATAGCTGATTCACCCCCCCCTCTCAGTTATCAACATCCTTACCACTGCAAGGATGTGCTTTTCAATGAAGCTATACCTCTGCTCATACTCCTCCAGCCCTTGACTAAAGAAAGTGATTGGTTGCTCAAAACCCTCACTCTGCTGCTATACCAGAATCACAGAGATGGTATCCAGGCCGCCATAAGCATACAAGATAAAGTCTTTGGAGAAATCAGGATTTACCAGCATTGGTGCAGCCGCTAACACCTCCTTTATGGACGCAAAGTTGAGTTTGGCCTCTCTCGTCCAACTAAAAATTGTATTCCTCTTTAACATGGACGTCAAAGGCTTCAAAAGATATGTAACATCAGGTATGAATCTTCACAGAAAATTAATTCTGCCAATGAAGCTTTGTAGTCCCTTCTTGTGACTGGGTAAGGGCAGCTCCAAAATAGCCCTTATTCTTTCATTATCAATGGTACTGCCCTCCTTTGACCGGACGTGTCCCAGCAGCTTGCCTTCATGCACAATGAATATGCATTTCCTTGGATTAAGGGATATCCCAAACTCTTTGCATCTCTCAAAAACTAGCCTCAAGTGGGATAGATGCTCAGATGCATTCTTGGAAAAAACTGTTATGTCATCAAGGTATACCAGCACCAGTTTATACATCAGACCCTTAAAAGCCACGTCCATGGCTCTCTGAAAAGTAGAGCCAGCATTGGACAGACCAAAGGGCATCCTTTTGTAGGCCATAGTACCCCATTTAGTAGTGAAAGTCATCTTGAATTGGTCCTCCTCCCTGACTAGCACCTGATTGTATCCAAAATATCCATCCAGCAAGGAAAATCTTTCTAAGCCAGCCACTACTTGTAGGATTTGCTCCATTGAGGGAAATGGGTAGTGCTCTTTTAGGGAGGCTCTATTGAGGTCTCTAAAGTCGACACACATCCTAATCTATCCATTATTTTTCCTCACAGGAACAAGGTTGGAGACCCAAGAAGTATGTTTGATTGGAAAAATGATCTTCCCCTCAATCAGTTTGGTCAGTTCTTTAATCATCAGGGGCTCTAGCTTTGGATTTAGAGGTCTTTGTTTCTGCCTCATAGGTTTAGTACTTGGTTCTAACTCTATGGTGTGTTGGGCAATCCGAGGGTCAAACCCTTTTAGGTCTAAGTAATCCCAGGCAAACACATCTTCAAATTCTTGACAGAGAGAAATAAAATCTCTTATGTCCTCAGCTGAGTAGATTTTACCGATTTTAAGAAGTTTACCCTTGAAAATCTCTAACTCCTCATAATGTTCCTCTTTTATCTGCATGCCAGTTTTGGTCTTCTTCATCTGATCATCAGTGCCAAAAATAGATTCCAAGGTTACCAATCCCTTGGGTAGCTTGTTTGTTCTCAGCTGAACAATTTGATCATTGCCATACTGTTGTTTGAGCTTATCCTGATTTATCACAGAAAATTTATCTTCTTCCAACAAAAAATGTAGGATCTGCTCATCACTTTCAAAAATTTGCCAATGAATTTTATTATCAAGGATAAAGGACCTATCAACTATTTTTACATGAGGTTGTACCTTCTCCCTTTGAATATCACTGGGTATGTCAAACTGAGCTCCAATTGCAACTAACCTATCAGCATGATAGTTATGATTTCTTGGAATAGAGATCAGGTTGAAAGCTCCAAACTCTTCAATCATATCCCATACCCTATGTTTGTAGCATTTCATAACATCATTTTTTGTAAGATGCAGTCCTCTTACCTAATTCACAATGAGTTCATTGTCACCATAGACCTGCAAACAACCTATTTTCCTCTTTCTTGCCCACTGCAAACCTTGGATTAATCCTTCATATTCAACAGTGTTATTTGTACATGCAAAGGCAAAACGGAAAGAAGAATAATATTTTTCACCTTGTGGTGACACCAGCATTGCACCACCTCTAGATCCATTCCTATTCCTTGAGCCATCAAAGTACATTTCCCATACTTCATTAAGCTGCTCTATCTATTGTTCTGCATCCTTTACAAGGCTTGGTATTGATTTTCAGGTTCATGCAGTATGTAAACCCCCATACCAGTTTCTTGGATGTGTCCTTCAGGAACATCCACATTATTTTCTAAGGCCCACTCCCTTAAGAGTACCTCTGGTATGCTTTCAGCTTGTAGTTCTTAAGCAGCAACTAATTCAGGATCATCAGAAATAATGCAATTTGCATTAACAACACTTGATGTGTAAGGCTCTATGTGATGATTTGAAAGCAACTCAGATTTTAGAATTACTTTGGTGCCATATCTAGTCCTGAAAAACATGTGGGACCAGTCTGAGGATAAATATCCTCCTATCTTGGCGGTAAATTCTCTTGATAAGCACATGGCAAAATAAGGAAGCAAATCTATGATGAATACTGTTGATAACTGAGAGGGGGGTGAATCAGTTATCTTAATTATTTTAGCTCTCTGATCTTCCTTAACAATTAATGCAGCATCAAATCAAATAAGCAAACATAACCATAAAATGGAAATAACATCAATACACATGACACAATGATTTTGACATGGACAACCCTGTTAAGGGAAAAACCACGGGGTGATTAACCCAAGATTGTATTCTCTGTTAGAAGAATAAAATAGTACAAAATGGCACTTGCCAATTAGGGCTTACTGCCCGAGCACACTGCTCACAAGAGGCTCACTGCCTACAAGAGACTCACTGTCTACAAGGTATAAGGTGACAAGATACTTGAACTAATGAGAAGCATCCACACATGCTGAGGTTCAGTTCTGGTTAGGTTCAATATACTAATCTGCTGCACTTCATTCTACCTCTTCTTTGGTGTTGTTGTCCTGTCACATTCTAGACCTGTCTTACTGCCTTCACACTGCTCTTCTGCTTTTCTTTGCACTTCCCAACACACAACTCACTTCTTCACATCTAAATCCATCTGGTATATATATCCGCACCAATGATTTCAACACCTTTCTAGTCAACATCTGGAATAGTCAATATTTTCCTAAACTCTGATCTGTCAGCTGAATCCTTGCTTACCAAGTGATGCGTATCAAGGAGATTCTTATAGAAGTCATCAATCATGTTGGCCAATCATGACTGATACCTCAGGAAGCTTGATCACCATCAATATCTCATCTGGATTAAGGTCTGCTGCTCTGTCGATCAGTTCTTCCTCTATCAACTCTACCAAATAGGCACTCAATGCTTAGGTACTCATATCTCTTCACTCTTTCATCACTGGAGGCTTAATCCCTGGAAAATATTAGTCAAGGTACTCCTCTTGACTTCCCCAAGTCTGCACTTTACTGAGATACTTCCTCTGAGAGATCTGGACCTGACTGTCAAACCTTGCCACATGCTCTGTTCTTGGTTACCGGACCACAACATTCTTCAATTTGACTTCTGATATAGGCATACCATGTCCTGCGGATGGGTGGGATGAACTTTGTTGCCATCAATGACAACACTTATGTAGCTATATTGTGTCTCTTACCAACAATCTCCCCCTTTGGCATTGATGGCAACACTTAATGAAAAATGACTATCATACTGCACTACCCCTTAGCTGATGCTCTGTCTAATGTACACTCTTTCGGAGCTCCCCCTTAGCTGGATTCCACATTTTTCACTGTGCCTCACTCCCCCTTTGACATCAATGGCAAAGGGTAGGATCTGCACACCAAAAATCCCAAAAATCCAACTATACTTAGCCGCATAAATGAATATATATGTTATACTTACATATATTGAAGTACATCTGCAAAAGTATTCTTCAATTGTACAACTTCTGTTGCCCAACTCTGCTTCATCCTGTCTAAAATTGAGATGTGACCACTCAACAGGAATGAAAAAGCTTCTGCTTTCTTAAGATCTGTCAGATCATTTGTCCGGGTTGTGGCATGTGCATCAGTTAGGGCCTCATGCATGACCTCTAACTTAGGGATAATGATCCCTCTAAGTTCACTCAACCTGTTTATTCTATTTTTCTTCTCCTTCTCAAGTGTCTTTATTTCATTTATGACTGCAATAGTCTAACACTCTTGATTTACTATGGAGGAGGAGAGAGGATCAAAAATTTGAGATAAACTTAACAGTTTATCCTCTTGCTCTTTTAATTTCTTCTCAATGTCCTTGGTCACTTTAGACCAGGATAAACAAAATTTGTAAATATCTCCACCATCTTTGAGAGCATTTTCTAATCTCTTTATCCCAATATCCATAACTCTCCTATCATTTGAAATTAGACCCTGTATTTCAGAGAATCTCTTATCCAAAAATTCTTTCCAGACTTTCTCTTCTGTTGCTTTCTCTAAAGAGTCAAAAGTGTATTAACAAAATTTACAAGAGACTTTAGATTACCGTATGTGGAGGCTGAAGGATCCTTTTTGAAGGATGGCATGATCTTCTCCAATACACTGGATGCAGTTTCTATGAGCTCACAATCCATGTGAGACTTCATCATTTTTTCTTTTGCCTTTGCTTGAGTGAAGGATGCTAGTTTCATGGTTTGAACTGGAGAGAGGGAATCAAAATTGAATGGACCTTGAAGCAGTTCTGGTTCATCAAATTCCATCATCTCTTTGGTCAATAAGTCTTTGACTACTTCTGCTATGTCTCTTACCGGAGACAGAGTTTTCTCCCCTTCTGTAGCCTTACCACTATCATATGTGGCCTTCTCTGTTGGAGTTTTCCCTCCTTCTGTAGCCTTACTACTGGCATCTTCTTTTTCCTTCTCCCCTACTTCTTGACTGATCTTCTCTTCTACTCTTTCTTCTTCTTTAGATCCGGAGTCTACAAGGGAAACCGGAGGAGAGATGTTTGCTTCTTTATGGACTTCCTCTTCCGGAGCAGAGGAATCCAGGTCCTTGGTTTTCTCTTCACTTGTCTCTTTTACCTCTTTTGCAATCTTTTTAATAGGGTCTTTCTTTGATGCACTTTGCCTTTCAACATCAGAAAGTTCATCACTTACGTCCTCTATAATGGGAATGTTGAATCTTTTGTATACATTCCAGAGGATCTCTTCTATCTCTTTTGCAACTTTGTCAATTTCTCCGAGCATAAGCTGATTCATTCTAACTTTGCTCTAGAACTCATCCTTGCAATCTTTGAAGATCATATTCATTTTCTTTGGAGTGATTGAAGGATATAGCTGAATAGATATCTGTTCTTAGATCTCCAAATCCTTTGCCTTAGCATTATTCTTCCTTATTTCTAATTCCTTCTCTAGGCTTTTGGGAATGAGAGATATGATTTCAATAAAAGCCTTCTTGTAGATATTCAAATACCTAACTATGGCTTCTTGCAAGATCTTTTGGTCAGCTTCATTGTAATCATCATAGAATTCAGTCATTGGTTTTAGGTTCCCGTCCACAGTGACTGATTTGACTACATCATTAATGGACAAAGTGGGCCCTTCAACAAATTCCTCTGCCTTCTCTTCTTTGCCTTGACCGGTAGAGGGTTCACCGGATGTTTTCTTCTTCTTCTTCATTTTCTTGACCTCTTCATCAGATTAAGTCTCTTCATCATCCTTTTGAATGGCATAAGATCTTGTGGTCTTTGTCTTAGTTCTCTTCTCTCCTTTACTAGATGATTTTGCTTCTGGTTTTGATGCCTTTGAGCTCTTAGTAGATGCAGAGCTCTTAGAGGATCTGGTCCAGGAGGGGGCTTCTACCAGAGCACTTTCTTTTTCTGCCTTTTCCTTTTCTGCCCTTTCCATCTTTTCTCTATTTGCATCAAGTGCCTCTTTTGATATGCCATACCTTTTGGCAACATTCTCTACTTCTTTTCTCACTTTTTTCTTCATCTCTAGTTGTCTGAGATCCACATGAATCTTTACACTCAATTCTTCAAAGGTTCCAAACCTTTCTACGTTGGGATCCCTGGGCTGACTTAGCATGTGCTGAACATGCAGCTCTACAATTTTCTCATCCACTTCATACCCCATTGGCATGATCCATACTATTCTTGGTTCTACTGCCTCCATCAGACATTGATCAGTGTCTACCATAAAGCACATTGTATCCTTGTATTTTTCAACTAGGGATTGGGGAATTCTTTCTCTAGCCTGCATCATGCTTTGGAAGTTTTTAAGGTAACCCCAGAGTGCTGTGTTTTATGCCTTGGCATCACCAAGCCCATGCAAGTAATCTCTGATTTGAATTGCAACAGGTCTGTCATTCTGCCATACCCAACCAATGGATCTAAGCAGCTCATTCATAAAGTAGAAGAACAAACATAGTATTAGCCCACCATACTTGAAAGAGTTCTTCTTGTCCTTCTTGATCTTTTGTAGGTTTTCCATCAGTTGGCTCAAAAGGAGTTCACAAAGATCACAATCTGCATTCTTTCTCAACATTTCATAAGCAGTGTAGATTGTTGTTCCGGATATAGAATTTTCTCTGCTGGAGTGATATATCTTGTAGCCAATAATCATGGAGGCAAACTTGATGTCTGGATCTATGATATCCTCAACTGTCATTGCTCTTTTATCAAATTTAGATCTGGTAGCCTCACTCACAGTTTGGTTTTTGACTAATTTTAGAGTAGGTAACCCACCGGATGAGTGCAATCCTGTTATTGCCCTAATTGCTTCCTTGGTTATCTTAAATGGCCTCATCAACCACATAAAGGTGTCATGCATTCTGTTCAAAACATACCAGACCTAATCATCCTCAGCAAAATAGGGGAAATGAATGCACTGTCCAAAATGTTTATCCTGGATGGCCTTATACTAAGGTTTTAGTTCAAACATGATTCATCTATCAGTTCCTTGTGGTAGATATCCATCAGCTTGGATTCACCAAATTTTTCAATGTTTGCGTGAATGTAAACCCTAACATCTTCTACATGCAGAATTCCATGTGGAATGCTAGAAAATGCACCTAGCAGATCAATTTCTAGGGATTTATAGTGATTTTTTCTGAATTTAGGGCACGGCCTGTTAGTGATCTTCACCACATTCAAAGTAGCCATCTTGCAAAATTTCACAGAGAGATTTTCAAGAGCGGAAAATACCTTTTACACTTCTAGGGTTCACGACATGAACCGGATCGGATCGCTGAATGAATCGACTTCTACAGTTGATCTTTGATGGGCTTGAGGTAATTTGTTCCAGAGCTCCTTTTCTCTTCTTCTCGAATGTAAAATGAGCAAATGTTCAATAAGAGAACCCTTATATTTCTCCGCAAACCCTAATTTCATGTTGCAATAAATTTGTAACTTAAGTCGTTCTGGTTTGCCTTGTTCTCCTTGTTTTGAGAAAAATCTTTTCTGGATTACTAAGAACCATTTAGAGTTCTTCTTGGAGATGATTGACAATCTATCTTTCTCCAAACATTTCATCTATCCGCAGATCAAGATTCCTTAGTTTGAATCATATCAAATCTAACTGTGAAAAACCAACTTCTTACTAGATGACTGTTGAACCAGATTAGTCTTGGAAGATTAACCTGTTCAAAACTTCTTATGGATCTTCCATCTCTTTACCAAAGCTTATTTAGATGTTCCTCTAAGAACCCTTTAATCCACAACTTTCCTTGTGCCAATTTCAGGCACCAATTAACTGGCTGGGGGAAAATGTTTTTCTTTTGTTACTCCCCTTGAGCCAGAGCTCATCTATTTAGTTTTCGGAAGGAATATCAGCACCAGATTCTGGTGCGGATCCATCCCCATCATTTTCTATACTTCTCTTCACCCATATTTTGTTCATCTCCATTTTAATTTCATCTGCATTCACTTTTCCTTTCCCCTTGTCTTGGTTATAATTATGATGTACCGAACCCTTATTGTTCTGATTCTTACTTCTGCAGAATTTGGCAATATGACCGGATCTATTGCAATTGTAGCAACCAACATTTCTTTGCATATTTGACTGATATCCTCTTGATCTACACTGATTAGCCATATGTCCCATTCTATTGCATGCAAAATATCTACCATTGAATGAATTGTTCATTTGCATATTTCTACACTCATGAGATTTGTGACCATACCTTTTGCAATTGAAACACTGTCCGGAGAAGGATGAATTAGTCTAATTTATTCTTCTTCTACACTGATTAGCTTTATGACCAAAGTTATTGCAATTGTGGCAATATCCATTAAAGGATGGATATCTTTGAGCATTTGGTTGTCTTACTGGAGGTCTTCTAGGTATGTTCCTTGGATTTACTGATCCAGAGTTCTTCTAACCGGATCCAAAGCTTTCACCTTTCTCATACCCCAAGCCTTGTTTGTCATCTACCCTTTTCTGGCTTTGAAGAACTTCAAGTTAAGCAGAGCTTATCTTGAATTTCTCTTTGTATTCATTTGTTGTTTGAAGATCCCTTTTAAGAGTGTCAATCTGATTCTCAAGTTGATCTTCATTAACTCTTGCTTCTTTAAGGTCAGATTCCAGATGTCTGATTATTCTATCCATGTTATGGTAGTTTTTTTATTTCTCCTTGAGAGATTGTCTTAGATCATCTTTAGTTTTTCTTTTCTCTTCAATTTCTTGGGTGAATTTCATAACTCCTGATTCCATTTCATGTCCTACCATAATGACCTCTTTTGACAACTTTTCACATAGCTTGGTTTTCTCCTTTAGGTCTTCATTTGTATTATTGGCTTCACCTTGACTTGCCAATTGTTGAAGTAGATCCTTTTTCTTTTTCATAGAGATACTCAGTTTCTCTTTTAGTTCATTTATGAAATCATTAGCTTGTCTGAGTCTTTCCTTTGATTCATTAACTTCAGAGTTAGATTGCTCAAGATCATCTAGGGCAGACTGAATTTGTTCCCTCATGCCATACATATCCATTGAGATTCCTAGATCTTCCTCAAGCTGTTAGGCTGTGTTTGGAGGAACTTGGCTCTAATACCAATTGTTGATAACTGAGAGGGGGGGTGAATCAATTATCTTAATTATTTTAGCTTTCTGATCTTCCTTAACAATTAATGCAGCATCAAATCAAATAAGCAAACATAACCATGAAATGGAAATAACATCAATACACATGACACAATGATTTTGACGTGGAAAACCCTGTTAAGGGAAAAACCACAGGGTGATTAACCCAAGATTGTATTCTCTGTTAGAAGAATAAGATAGTACAAAATGGCACTTGCCAATTAGGGCTTACTGCCCGAGCACACTGCTCACAAGAGGCTCATTGCCTACAAGAGACTCACTGTCTACAAGGTATAAGGTGACAAGATACTTGAACTGATGAGAAGCATCCACACATGCTAAGGTTCAGTTCCGGTTAGGTTCAATATACTGATCTACTGCACTTAATTCTACCTCTTCTTTGGTGCTGTTGTCCTATCACATTCCAGACCTGTCTTACTTCCTTCACACTGCTCTTCTACTTTTTTTCGCACTTCCCAACACACAACTCACTTCTTCACATCTAAATCCATCTGGTATATATATCTACACCAATGATTTCAACACCTTTCTAGTCAGCATCCGGAATAGTCAATATTTTCCTAAACTCTGATCTGTCAGCTGAATCCTTGCTTACCAAGTGATGTGTATCAAGGAGATGCTTATAGAAGTCATCAATCATGTTGGCCAATCATGAGTGATACCTCAGGAAGCTTGATCACCATCAATATCTCATTTGGATTAAGGTCTAATGCTCTGTCGGTCAGTTCTTCCGCTGTCAACTCTACCAAACAGGAACTCAATGCTTAGGTACTCATATCTCTTCACTCTTTCATCACCGGAGGCTTAATCCCTAGAATCTATTAGTCAAGGTACTCCTCTTGACTTCCCCAAGTCTGCACTTTACTGAGATACTTCCTCTGAGAAATCCGGACCTAACTGTCAAACCTTGCCACATGCTCTGTTCTTGTTTACCGAACCACAACATTCTTCAATCTGACTTCCGGTATAGGCATACCATGTTCTGCGGATGGGTGGGATGAACTTTGTTGCCATCAATGACAACACTCATGTAGCTATACTCTGTCTCTTGCCAACAGAATACCTCCTGGAAAATGGAAACATTGGGACAGGTATGCAAAGTGAGACCTAGGTCTTTTATTACACCCACAGTATTAACAGTTGTGCCATCTAATTGGAGTACACCCTTCTCAAGGGGCTAGTACTTGAGCCCTAATTGGTCTACAATCTGCTTAGGCATCACAGAACTACTTGCTCCACTATCCACCATACAGTTGTGTACTAACTTGTCTCCAATTATCAATGATACATAAAATGGGAGTGGTTTGGAACTTTTGTTGGGTTGTTTGCTGTTATCTTGGAATGAATTGGTGAGGATAGCCCTATTTACGTTTATAGTTGTATCATTAGATACTTTCAAATCAGATAAGGCAGACTGCAACATCTTCTTTTGGCCAGAGATGGCTAGGGAATCCCACATGGACATTGTCACATTCATCTTCTTCATATTTTCAATAATATTGAAGGGTGAAGTGGCACTTTCCTTTTGTTGTGACCTTGTAGCATTTCCCTTGTTGCTAAAGTGTTTCTTTGTAAAATGTGGGGAACATGGGATGTGGAAGCACCAACATGTCCTTTCTCTTTATTTTTTGCTTGCTCAATCTCATAACCCCTCTTCTTGGCTCTTGTATTTGCTGCTACTAAGGTGTTATCGTTGTTTACACCATAGAATTCACCTTTTTGCCAATTCATGAAGGTAGAATCATTTTGAGGCTGGTCCTGCCATTGCACAATTCCATCATTTGGTGTGTTTGGCTTTAAGACTGCCACATTTTGCACCATTAAAGTCTGATTTATCACTCCATTTGAACAGGCTGCCTGACTGTGTGGTTGATTGCATGGATAGCACTATTCATACTCAGCTGCCAGGTTGTTCTGAGCAGGGACAAGGTCCCGTACTGCATTAATAGGTGCCAGATTATAAGGCTAAAAAGGCCTTTGATTCACATTTTTTCTGGCACCTTGGTAGTTTCTTTGATAAGGTGGCCTATTAGCTTGGTAAGGCTGATTTTGCCCTTGATATGTTTGATTCTGCCCTTGACTAGGCTTCTGATAAGGCTGCCTATTCTGGGACTGCTGCTTTTTGATGTTTACCAACTCATTCCCAGAAGTTTGTAGAATATTCTCTATTTATTGTTGGCTAGTTTTAATCTCTTTCAGCTCCTGAGATGAACTAGAGGCAGCAGGTTCAGAATTGGCAGTGCTTGGTAATGCTGCTATTGTAGATATAGGGACAAAATATGGAATTGGTAATAGCATTGAAGCATGAATCTCAGGAAAGATGGGCACTGGTGGTCTAGGTGATATTTTTCTAGCCTGAATCAGACTGTTCTCTGCTCTAATGGCTATTTCATAAGCGTCGGGTAGGCTTGTACCTCCTAATGATTGTATCGTCACTGAAATATCACTATTTAGGGCTTTCAAAAAATACAAAAAAGCATATTCAGCTGTAGGTCTTACCATGGCAGGGATCTTGTCCCATGTCTTCTAGAATCTGAAGTTAAAATCCATCATTTTCTCCTGAGGAGCTCTCTTTATAGTGGTCATCTGTTCAACTAATGATAGATTATCTGATTTATCTTAGAACTATTTGTTCAATTTGTCTCCTAGATCATCCCAGGTTCCTATAGTCTGCACTAGTAGGCTCCTGAACCATTGTAATGTCTTCCCTTTGAATGAGGCAGCCAGCAGCCTGATGGCTACATTCTCTTGAGTGACATGATGTACACCACACAGAGATGCTATGTCTCTAATGTGCTTAATATGGGTAGTTTGATTTTCCCCTATAAAATAGGGCAGACTCTTCAAAGTTGCCATCATGTACTATTAGGTTTAAAGGGTTGCCCCCATCAAAAGTCATGAATGGCTGATTTCTTGCCATCTAAACAGTTGGGGGTAGATTTGCTTGAGTTTCTACAAGGACTACAGAGGCAACTGGTCTAAAATTTGGTGGAGTTGACTGTATCCTTTTAGAAACTAGAGTCCTTACTACAACTCTACTCTACCTTCTAGGTGGAGACAGTTGCAAATAATCAAATGAGCTTGAACTCCTAGTTGGAATCTTTCTCATAAAAATGTATCAGCAGAACTGATCTGCTTGTTCTTCCTCAGTGTGAGTCACCAGATATGCAGGTTTAACCTCTTACAGGTCTAAAAATCACTGGCTGCACATCAAAACCAGTAATAAAAGTTGTACGGTCCCACCAGGCGTGCCAGAAACTGTTGTCACATGAAATTGCACCATGTTTGGAAGGATTCCAAGCATTCCAATGACACAATGGGAATGATCTCAAGGTGTGGGACCTTGCTCAGAGAGATCAAAACTCTAGAGAAGGCTGGCTTCCTTACCTGATTATCACCTAAAACTACTAAACTTTGAGGGGAAAAGGGAGAAGGAAAGCTTTAAAATGAAGATGAAATAGAAAACTTAAAAACAAAGGGTGATGCACTAGACAGATTAAAAGAGACATCCACAACACTGAGAAAATGCACAATATAATCAGATACAGCAAGTAAACATACTCAAATTAGATGATTCTAGCAGAGGTAAGGCACAATAGGGTTGAGAGGAACAGAATGTTCACAGACAACCTCATGCAGATTCACACAGAACTAGAAAATCAGCAAAGGAGGTAAAATAACTTGCATATATCTAATGAAAAGGCAAAGTTACAGTATATGAAAACTCTGTTTGGAAACAGAAAGACCAAAATGCCAAAAAAATTCCAACATTATTTACATCATAAGCCTGAGCTTATATAGCATTTCAACCTAACCTAAGTCAGATGCAAAATTCGCTCATAGAGCTGCCACCAAAAATCTCTCTGAAGGGGCATCCCAACTGCCGAAGTAATGGTGTCAAATATCTAGAATTGATGCAGATGGAAGATATTTTCAATTTTCAATGCAAGCTGCTGCATCAACAACCCGCTGCCTTGAAACGGGGGAAGATATTTTGGTATTAAATGTGAGAAGTTTGCGTGTCTATCCTCAACCATGACTGTATGCAGCGTCTGAAACAAGGCAGTGGAGAGATATTTTCTGATCATCAATGCGAGCTGCTTCCTCTTTGTGCAGCAATGAATGCGAGAAATATCTGCATCTACCCCAAAATGGTTGCTGAAACGTCCCTTCGGCCAAATATGCAAATCCATATCATGTACCTCTGCTTTTGGCGCTTAAACTCCTCTTTGAAATCGCCCCCTGAATATGAACCTAGATCTACATACAACGCAGGCCCCTACCTTTTTGAATCGGCCTTTGCATACTTCTCTTTATGAGGGATATGATGGTGACATCACCATCATGGACGGGGTGATATTTGGACGAGGGGTGATATTACAAATATCGGGGTGATATTTGGAAATCGAGTGATATTACAAATATCGAGGTGATATTTGGACGAGGGGTGATATTTGGAAAAGGGGTGATATTTGGAAATCGGGTGATATTACAAATATCGGGGTGATATTTGGATGAAGTGTGATATTACAAATATCGGGGTGATATTTGGAAAAGGGGTGATATTTGGACGAGGGGTGATATTACAAATATCGAGGTGATATTTGGAAATCGGGGTGATCTCCAAATATCACCCAATATTCAGAATATGATCCGATGTGTGAAATATCACCTGATGTTTGGAATATGACCCAATGTGTGAAATATCACCTGATGTTTGGAATATCAGGTTTGACCAAACCATTGACCATACATAACTTCCTTATTTTAGCAAATTTCAAGGTGATGTAAAAAGCAAACTTGCTTTTTTTTTCAAGCTCTTTCACATGGTAAGCTTCTTCAGACAAGCTTCAGACCCTAAGATTTGGGTTCAGACTTCTAGATCACAAATATAGCTTACATTGGGGATATGCACACTGACTGATGCTGCTTGAATTATTTGATTCCGACTAGAGGAAAAAATAGGTCAACAAATCTATTATGTAAGTTGGACTCTACACAACATAGTAACAGCAATAGGATTACAAGGCTAAACTTCAAGCATTCTTCAATGATCCATGAGGATATACTAAATTTCATGCATTCAAATAGAGGACACCAATACAATAGCATTGCAAAAGTGTTTTAAATGTCACATAGACTAACCAGTGATATAGAATGCACAAAACAACAAATGTGAATAGGGCATACAAGAAATATTCCAAAGATTCAGCATACACCCGAGAAGACACTTGAAAGGAACCAAGATCTGCAATATTAATTCATTCTTTGTACATTACAATATCCATTCATTGCCTTTGAATGTGAATCTGACTAGAATTGCAATACAAATGTCTTCAAAACCTTAGTTTGGCAAAACATGCAAGTTTCTTACAAAATTTCTATATTTTTGACATATACTCTACACAAAATCTCTTCCATCCTCCTCTTTGCAAATAAATGCAAAAAAAATTATGTACTCTTCCCAAAATTCAATTGACACATGGAAGAAGGAGTCTTAACTGCTCAAAGACCTGAAAATGGGCAACCATGTTGTTTATCTATCTTTCACATGGGTCAGATCTTAGAAAAACCCTTGATTTGGAATGCAAGACCATGCTCAAGTGAAATAAGTTCATCATCAGTGGGCCCACATCAATACTGGAACACTTGGAGGTCATCTACCTAGAATTAATGGAATTCTACAAAGGTTTACTATTCATCTAGAGTTCACTGTGTTGGTAATCATTTATGTTTAAGGTTTTAAGCTTGAACGTTTGCAGGCTTTCTCATTCAAACCCTAAATTTTCTGAGTCATGGGATCTTGCATTGTTTTGTCTATTCTGGTGTTGGCCTTCTGTGGTGGGTTCCTGGTTATTAAGTCTCATCCTCGTGCTTTAGTGTTTGAAGGTTGACCAGCCCCCGCACAATGTTTCACTACTTTTTCCTGTCGCCTTGAGAATAATGCTAAATTCTATATATGCAAAGGTGAATTGTATGTTGGTAGGCTTGTGAAATCTCTATTGACCTCCAAAAAATGATAAGGAATGGAGTTATATGCATTTCTGAATGCATATCGGGCTAAGGAATGTGCATATACAAAGTGGGAATCTTCCGCAGATTTTTAGAATATTCCCAGTTTGTCTATCGGGTCTGCACGTATATTTGGTTTGTATGTTCTGACATACAATGGTTAGATACAAGAGTCATGTGCAAGGAAAAATATGCAGGGGGCCGATATACATTTGGTGGGGTCTGCCTTACATGCAAAGGACTTTGTATCTCATATACAAAGGAGAATGTATATGCGATATACATTTGGAAATGTACAAGGAAAATATACAAACAGGTCAGCGGCGGTTAACGTCAGAGTTGGGGCCCACCAGTTGTATGTGCATTCGCTTGTATGTTTACACATACAAGCCGATATACCAACAAAGACATACAACCCAGATGCCAAGGAAGAATTAAATGCAATACATAATACTTTCAGGTCCATGGGTTGTATAAAGCGCTTGTATATGCTGATATACAAGCTGGTGTACAAAGGAAAGAGATGCAAACCGGACCCGAGTGGTTTTTCAATTTATTCTAAACTAGCGTGGGATCTACCTTGTATTTTAGGTTGTTGCATGTATATCTGTTCAACAGTATACAAGGGATTTTGAAAGGGCAAACAGTGGTGATTATATATGCATCCGTTCTTGCATATACAAGGGCTAAATGGCAAAATGGAGAAGGCGAAAAGTCAGCGATAGAAGTTTGTAGTGCCTACGTGGCATGATATCACTAGCTAGTGACTTTTTGTGCATGTTTTGGGACCGTTGATCTCAACGGTGGAATACAAATCGACGCTTAGGTTTTAAACTTTCAGCGATAGTTTTTCCTTGTGTCTGCAGTCATTTTTGAGCGGGAAAACTCCATGGGTGCGCTACTGCGATTTCCAAGGGAGGCTGCGGGTAGTTGAGCCATTAATGGCAATATAGAGAGGTATGGGCCGATGGTTGAATGGCCAACTACCAGGTTTATGGCAAAAATCTTTGAACGGCGGTGCAGATCCCGAGCTCACCTACCCTATCCTCAGTTTTCCTTGGCTGCCTTCAATATTTTGGGCGCCATTTCTCACAATGCATTGTACCTGGCAATTTTTGAGTTGACCGTTGTAATTTTGGCTGAGTACACAGTTTTGCTATAAAAGGCAAAATGTGTCACTCATATGGTTGTTGTTGAAAACTAGACAAGTTTTGGTGTTGTAAAAAATACAACTTTGTTGGTGGCTCTATTCTAGGTATTTTGTGAGTTTATGAGTTGCATGTTGAATGTCTTATGCATAGAATTCATCAGTTTCATGTTAATGTAAATGAGTAATGCTTTATAGCATGTGTTTTGTTATTTGTCTCCAAACTGGATGTGTTCTTCTTCTGAATCTAAACAGCTAAGGGGTGTTTGGGATTCTAGAATATGAGTTTGCTATATTGAATGCTTGATCTTTTACTTCTGCTCAAGGAGTGGATTAAATATTTTGGGTCAAGTATTGAGAAGAGTACATTGTGGTAAGGATGTTCATAAGTAGAAATAACTAAATACTTTATCTTGGGTATTGTCTATAAGGCAAACATTGCATAATCCCCTTGAAATTTGATTGTTGTCTCAAGTCTATGATAAACATTCACATATATATGTCTATTGACTCCGAGCCCTGGATAGGCACTGATCTAGTCTTGTATTGAGGTTACATCCCAGGTCCTAGTTTTGTATCTGAATACAAAATTAAACTCTAAATTTCAAATCCAAACCATTAGGACTTTAGAAGTAGTTTTAGGACCAAAATCCTCTATCTACAACTGAACTTAGGCCCAAGGCTAGCCCCTTTGCACTTATCTCACAGTTTTGGTCTATATAAAGGAGGATTTATCTGCTTTGTATCAACATCCCAGTCAATCCACAAGCATATCTCATGGATGTTGAATAGGGAATACCCCCTAGGTTCTGCACAGCCTAAAGAAGAGGAGGAGATATTTATAGAGTCTATCTCCTGTACTGTTGGCCCCTAGCCCGGGAATCCTATTGATCAATGGTGGCTACTTTGTAGGGATAATTGGGAACAAGCATCTAGTCTGGGAGAATAACCAACACACTAAAAGTGTTCACTTTTTGAATTTTATGCCTTCTTGAAGTTTGCAAGATCCCAAAGGGGTAATGGGTGCAAGAGTTTGGGGGACCCAGATATGCAGGTCATAAGGGATGATCAACATATATGGTTTGGAAGGGTCGATTAGCATATGTGGGTGCTATAAGGGCATCCAAATGTGTGGGGAAATGGGGGAATCATGATGCAGAGGATGAGTAGGTGTTCAGCATGTTGGGGTTTAGGGGGGAGTCAAATCTACAGAGATCTGGGGTGGATCTAGATATATCCAGATATGGATAAAAGTTCCACAAAAGGGAGTTGAACGGGGATCAAGATATATGGAGGTTGAAGGGGTTAAGGGATATGTGGAGGTTGAAGGGGTTAACGGATATGCAGAGAAATAGGGGGATCCAGATATATCCATATCTAGATTGTAATTCTACAAAATGGAATGCAAAAGGGAAAGTGAGGGAATGGTGGCTAAGGGATATGCGGAGGTGACCAGGATGTGGGGAGAAGAGGGGCACCTAGATATATCTAGATTTGGGTCAAATTCCTGCCCAAGGGACTTAGGAAAACTTTACAGGAGGAAGCAGGAGAAAAGGGGATGTGGGGAGGCACAGGGCAACGAGATATATCTGGATGGACAGCCAAGGCCTACAAATCCTAATGGGGTCCAAACTCCTACCAAAAATAGAAAGACTAAGGAAACTTGTTTTTTTAGGATTTTACAAAATTTTAACAAGATTGTGAGCACTCCTAAGTACAAAACAAAGCATTCCACATAGGATTTTAGGATTTTCAATGGATTCATGGGCAAAATTAGGCTAGAAAACTAGGTGCCAATAAGAGGCACTTGCCTTCATTCATTCCTCTCCCATTATGTTATGGATTTATGAGCACATCATACCATATCAAAGATATGTGCCACTCCTAGATCCTAGATTGTCGAGAGCTATGTTGTAGGGTCGTATGGGATACTTTGATGCAATTGTATTCATTGTGGCTACTTTCACTAATGTAGACTTTATTTTTTATCCTTACACTGATGTGGAGGGTTGATGGCCAAATGATAGTTAGATTTGAGATTATTGTAGAGACGTATTTCACCTTTGAGATAGGAACATCTTGATTGAGTCACATCACATTGATATAGTTCTTCAATAGTTTGGCAAGGAATTTCTACAGGACTTTCTCATTATTGAGACTTGAAATAGATCTGTACAGGAGATGGTGGATGCTTAGCACACGGCATCCTTCTAAACCCTTTTGAATCCTAGTGTTCCAATTACTAGGCCTATTCATGGGGTGAGATAGAGACATGTGAGGCCATCCTTTTTTTAGGGATTAGTGGTCATTAAGGAGGAGCTAGAGGACTCCATAGATGAGGATTACAATCCTAAGAAAGAGAAGAATGATGGGGTCAATACATGAGGAGATAAAAAGATTCCTATAGATGAGGAGGTAGTGACACCTCTTACACATGGTCCTTTGTCAGATGATCCTATGTGGCAAGTTGGGATCCTCGTAAGAATCATTTCCTCTATTTCTTTCATTATTTACTCCTTTGTTTTCATGAATTTAATCTTTGACTAACGCTTCTTCCTCCCACCTCCTCTTAGGTATTGTCGAGGGTTAGAGGGAGCTCTTTTGTGATGCTTCATTATTTATCTTTTCCCTACCACTAGTCACTTGAGAGAGAATCTACTTCTTGATGCTTGCATACCTTCTCTAGCTGGTTATCACACTGACATCCTAGCTCCTAATTTTTATGTGGGTCAAGAGATCACTTCCCATTGAGCTAGGATTTCTACACTTGAGGGTGAGATCATCATGCTTCGAGATATGGCTAACCTTAAGATTCATAGGCAGGCCTCATAGACTAATACAACTGGTCCTTTGTACTCACATGCTCCTAGCAAGGTTCCTTCTTATGCTTACAGGACTCATAGGGGTTTTGATGTGATAGGTAGTCGTAGGAGACCTAGGAGCAGGAGCCCTAAAGGCACTACTAGTCAAAATTGTCCTTGATGTACTAGAGAGTCTTAATCTTCTATTTTTCCCCTTGCATGGAGATACTTTCATGCTTGAGTGCACTTTTGTTTACAAACTCTAACTTTTTTCTATGTATTCCAATTTAGCTTACGTTTTAATATCTTCTATCTTTTCTACACTTAGATTGTTGAAATTTTTTATTATTTACAACACAATGATAATTTAATGTTTTTGATATTTTTTGGAATATATATGATGTATGAAATGCATGGATGCAAGGACATATGAAAGTATGAGTGTAACACAGTTCTATCTCTATGCAATCCCATGAGCTATGACATAAAATTATTGTTTTTTTTTAATTTTCTCTTTTGATATGATGTATACAAATGGAGTTAAAACAATATGACCGCTCTTAAGTAGGATTTTTGACTTAGGGATTGTGAGTGGACTTGGTATAGGGGGACCTACTAAACTTTGGGATAGGATTAGGGACTCAAGTGGGAGTGGGGAGAAGATGAAATGTTCCTAATTTTGGGCTTTGCAAAAGGCTAAACATTGATCCTTATCTAGACAAAACACTTTGACAAGCTTTCAACTTAGCCAAGCAAAAAATCTTATTACTACCTTCTAAACTTAGATTAGAGATGGCCAACAATATATACCTGGGGTAAAGGAAGGGCTCTAGAGTAGAAGATAGCCCTAAAGAAAGTTAGACTCTTGGCTTTTGTTACCTAGTGCATGTATGTGTTTTGCATTGTTCTTTTTTTATTTTCTCTGATAGGTGTCACCCTCCTAGCTTCAAGATTAGATTTATCTCCACTCAAGAGTACAAACATCAACAATCTTCTCATTCTCTCTTCTTTTCTCTCTTTTTTTTGTATTTTGATTTTGTTCACTCTTTTTTTGTATTTTGCAATGCCTCACTTGAATTTCTCATTTTTTATCTTTTTGATTTCTTGTTACTTTGATATTCTATTGCTTTGGTATTCTCTCTCTCTTTTGATTTATCTTTCTCTTTTTCTCTCACACTCTTTTTATTTTACCTCTCTTGTTTTATTCACTCGTATTTTTTATTGCTTCCTGTAGATTTATGATCCCCCTGGTGTTTTTGGCCAAGAAAGATAAGGGGCTGAGCACAACCAATGGTTTTCACCATCCAGTCAAACTTCCCTTCTACCAAGGAGGAATGGGGGAGGTCTACTTGCAATCTTCTATTGAGTATTGTAGGTTTGGATACTGACTTTTATTAGACTTAACATCATGATTCATTAAGGCTGGGATTAGTTTGAAGCTAAAAGCTAGGATTTGATTAGAACCATTGGGAAATGTAATAAGGGAGAGTGACAAGCAGTAAACATGATTATAAGGGATCTCAAAGGCTCAAAGGGTCAACCTATACCTAAGCAACCTTAGACTCCTTACTAGGACAAAAATCAAACAAGAGCATGACATTCACAAAATGCATGATAAAACAAAATGAAGAATTCAAAGTTTTTAATTTTTTATCATTTTATATTTTTTTTGGATTTATGAGATTATTTGATTTTTTTGGATTTTATATTTTATGATTTTTATGATTTTTCGAACATAGTATTTCTGTAATGAAATAACTTGCACAATGGAAGAAGATAATATGAAATATTCTGCAAATACTTGATAATAACTGAGAATAACAGACCACTTCGAGGGGGCAACCTCCAAATATCTCCAATGAGAACACACTTCACAATATATGATGAAATAAGACTCATATCCTCCTATATATACCTAATTATGCTTAGGATGAATAGACACACCCCTATATAACACCTAGTCTAACCTATCTAACTAAATAATAATATAATAATGATAACATGACTTAATTAGGAGTTAAGATAGCCACAAGCTAACTATTCATAACCCTATGTACACTAATATTAAGGGCGTAGCATGCCCTCCCTCTTCAAAGAAGCATTGTCAAGTGTGGATTCTTCTGAATGAACTCTTTGTCCTCCCATGTGGCCTCTTCAACTAGTAAATTCTTCCATTGGATGAGAGACGCAGTGAGAGTTCTATTCCGTAGCTTCTTCGTGCGTGTTTGAAGAATGCACTCTAGTTCCAATATGATTCTTCCTTCTTCATCCAGCTCTGGTAACATTGTTGTGAATGGACTTTTGAGTCTACTAGCATTCTCCAACATAGAAATATTGTAGAAAGGTTGTATGATTTTTGATTTAGGTAACCTTAATTTGAAGTCTATGTTGTCAGTCCTTGTTGAACCTTTATGAGGCCCGTACAAATCAAGTTCCCCCTTGTGATCTGAAACTGTAACTACTTTCCTAAAAGGTGAATTAGGAATCTTTGGATGTTGCACTTCCATTGACAATAATTGACCCACACATTTATTCACATCCCTTTTTAGTGACATTTGGTGTCCACTTACCAATTGTGGACTCTTTGCACATAAACCCCGTAGCTCATATTTTTTATCCCCGGAGTAGAAGCGCATGAATAGTTCCTAGAAATTCATCTCAATTGTACCCAAGGTAGTAAGCCATTGAACTCCCAAAACAATGTCCGCTCCAACCATGGGTATAGCAAACATAGCGATGTCTATCATGTAGTCCCCCATGGTGAGTTTAATACTATGGTATTTCCCTGAACAATTGACTATACCACCATCTACAATCATAACTTGGAATTCAGGGATAGGGTAGACAAAACAATTTAATTTTGTTGCTAGTTGCTTCTTGATGAAGTTATGTGTACTCCCCGAGTCAATCAATACTGTCACTATTTGTTTTTTAAGGAAACCCCTTACCTTGAGTGTTTGTGGGTTATTAATACCTGATAGTGCATGATAAGAGATAGTTGGTTGGACATCTTTAGAGTCCTCTACCACCACCACTGGATCTTCTTCATCCTTATCTTCACCATAGGTAGCTTCAATGTAGAACAACTTCTCATCATATTTATGTCCTTTATGATATTTTCCATCACAGTTGAAACATAACCCTTTGGCCTTTTTCTCTTCCAATTGTTGAGGTGTCAACCTAATAGGATGAGTAAATGATGATGCAAGAGCCTTGTCAACTTTGTTACTAGGCAATTCTTCCCTTCTATTAGCCAAAATTTTTTCCTCCACTTGTCTTGCCATAATCATTGCTTCAGAGATAGAATTTGGATAGAACATGCGTACTTCATGTTGAATGTGATCCTCGAGACCACCCAAGAATAAATCATTCAAGTTCTCCTCTGTAATTGTATCCACTCTTAAGGATAGATTTTGGAATTGTTGAATATAATCCTTAACTGATCCTATTTGTTGAAGTTTAGCTAGTTGGCTAAAGAAGTTGTCTGTCACACTATTGCTATATTGTGATTGGAGTTCCTCCATAAAAATTGACCATGAGACGGTGAGACCCTTTTTCCTTCGATGAGTACAAAGCCAACAATACCAAATGAATTGGTCTAGTTCTAGATATAGGGAAGCCATTGTGACCTTTTGTCCATATGGGATTTGATGTACTTCAAAAAAATTCTCCATTTGGTTTATCCATGTTAGAGGATCCGTGCCATCAAACTTGTGCATATCCACCTTTGGAAACAAATTCCTAGATCCCATAGGAGTATTAAAATTTGTGTTAGTATTAGCCGACTTGAAGGTTTCACCTTGGTTGCTTGAGAACTCCTTTCTTGGTTCATTCATATAGGCACTTAACATGCTTCGTATATCTGATATATCTCCTCTTAGGTCACACATATCCCTCTTAATTAAGGACAACTCTTCTTTAACCTTACTTATTTCCTCATTGGGATTACTATCCTCTATTGTTTCCCCCTCCTTATCAGAGGATTTCCCCGGTGTGACAACATTCTTTTTGCCTCTTGTTGTAGGACCCGTCATGATGGAAACCAATATTTTTGAAATAAATCACACAAATGAAATGTAAATTCTCTAAAATTTTTACTGTAACTTACTAGAAGCAAGATACCACTTACCCAAACAAAACTCAAAAAAATTAGCAAATTTTCGGCCTTGAGAGCGAATTTGTTGGAAACCCTAATTTTGTAATAACTCACTTATTTTTTCTTCAATTTATCCAAGCTTTGGACTGTAGACTCCTCTAGTATATATTCAAAAACCTAATACCAATTATTCTCTAATTCATCAGGATGTGAGAGACATGTGGATCTCAAATAAATTGTGCAGAAATTGTAATTCTGCAATAATTCGCTCAAATCTACTCCAATTCCTCTGAAATCGGGACTGTAGCTTCTTTAATATGGCCTTCAAAAACCCTTTAAAAATATTTTAAAAATTTGCTAAAATATGAAAGTTATTCTCTTCCCAAAATCGCCTCCAATATTGAGAAAAAATCTTGCCTCTACGGTGCCAAGATCATGCTCTGATACCACTTGTAATGAAATAACTTGCACAATGGAAGAAGATAATATGAAATATTCTACAAATACTTAATAATAACTGAGAGTAACAGGCCACTTCGAGGGGGCAACCTCCAAATATCTCCAATGAGAACACACTTCACAATATATGATGAAATAAGACTCATATCCTCCTATATATACCTAATTATGCTTAGGATGAATAGACACACCCCTATATAACACCTAGTCTAACCTATCTAACTAAATAATAATATAATAATGATAACATGACTTAATTAGGAGTTAAGATAGCCACAAGCTAACTATTCATAACCCTATGTACACTACCATTAAGCGCGTAGCAATTTCTTGAGGTGGAAGGCGTTAACCATCTCACCAAACTCTTCACCTTCCATAGTGCACAAAATAAACACACCATTTCCAATTTCTTCTTTGACCACATAGGGTCCTATCCAATTTGGCCTAAATTTGTGTCCTTCTCCAGCCCTTTTGTCAACTAAATTTTCAATTCTAAGTACTAGATCTCCAACTTGGAAAGGCCTAGGAATAACTTTATTATTGTATCACTTCTTGATTTACACAAGAGATGAATCATGTCTTTGCACAACTCTCAATCATCTTTACCTATCATTTCTAGTTCTGCTAGTCTAACTGCATGGTACTCTTCATTACCTAACAAGCCTTACAAGGACACCCTTAAACTTGGCAATTTGACCTCTAAAGGTAGGACTGCTTCTAATCCAAAAGTTAGGGCATGTGGTGTTGCTCCAATAGGTGTATGTATGCTATTCCTATATTCCCAAAGAGCAGCGTATAATTGCAAGTGCCAATCTCTTAGAATCCTTCACAATTTTCACCAAAATTGCTTTTAATGTTTTATCGATTGCTTCAGCTTGTCCATTTCCTTGAGGATAGTATACCGATGTTGAGTTGTGATTGTTGTGGGATCTTTCACATAATTCTCAAACTTTTGGATTTTTAAATGAAGAGGCATTGTCTATTACTATTAATTGGGAGATTTTGAATCTACATATGATTTGATTCGAGATGAATTTAGTGATTACTACTCCTGAAACAGTCATCAAAGGCATTGCTTCTACCCATTTAGTGAAATATTCCATTGTTGAGATAATATATGTGTCCATTAGTCGAAGGTGGAGATATTTTTCCCACCAGGTCTAGTCTCCGTGTGGAGAAGGGCCAAGGAGTGACTATTGGTTGTAGGTTCCTCATAGGCGTATGATGAACATGTGCATAGATTTGACACTTTGGACATCTTTTTACAAACTTAATCACATCTCCTTCCAAGAAAGGCCAAAAGTATCCTAGTCAGTGTATTTTCCTTGCAGTGGCATGACCACCAAAATGTCCTCCACAAATCTTGTTGTGGCATTCTTCTAAGATTTTGTGGGCTTCTTCCTTGTCTACACAACAAAGTAGGGTACCATCTAGATCCCTTCGATATAATCTACATCACCATTCAAAACATATCTTGCGGCTAGGACATGCAAGTGTCTCCTTCCCAAGGGGATCATGTTTTTGGGGTAAGATTTGTTTGCTAAGTAATTGATAATGTCTCTGTACCAGTAAGAAGAGGTATATTTCTTGAGATCGATTGAGTATATTTCTTCATTTGGGAAGTCTTCATTTATTGGTTCCTCTTGGGGAATGGGATTATCTACCAACCAATCGATGAGTATTTGTCCTTTGATGGATTTTTGGTTGACATAAGTTAGCTCGAATTCACTTAGCAACGTTAGGAATAATCCTTCTCTTCTAGACAACATAAGTTGATTTAAGAAGGTTCTCAGTTGTTCTGATCATATGATGACTCTGGTTTCTTGTTTTAACATGTAATGGAGTACTCTCCTTGTATAAAACACTATGGCTAAGCATTCTTTTTCAATTTGAGTGTAGTTTTTCTCGTATTTCAGTAACGTTCAACTAATGAAGTATATCACCCTTTCTCTTCCATCATCTTCCTGAGTTAGCATGCAATCTATTGAAATTTCTATTTCTCTAAAGTAGAGGATGAAAGGTTTATCATGTCTAGGTGGCATAAGCATTGGCAAAGTCAAGAGGAACTTTTTTACCTATTCAAAGGCATTTTGGTAGTCTAGTTATTTTGGCTTGTTTTCTTAGTAGTTGATTGATAGGATGGATCATTTTAAATGTCATGTTGGGTATGAAATCTCGTATCATGCCTAATTGTCCCAAGAAATTTCTTACTGTAGTTTCACTTGTTAGTAGAGTGGCATTCAACACTACTTTTGCTTTGTTAGGATCTACGTTAATTCCTCTTCAAGAAACTATAAAACCCAGTAATTTTCCTGATGTCACCCCAAAAATGCACTTTTTTGGATTTAACCTTACTTTGTATTCATGTAACTAAGAGAAAATATTGTGAAGGTCTTCAACATGTGTCAATTGTTGTTTATACTTGGCGAGTAGGTCATCTACATATGTTTCTATTGTCTTATGGATGAGATCATGAAAGATGTGAATCATGGCTCTTTGATAAGTTGCTCCTATGTTTTTCAATCTGAATGGCATGGCCACATAGTAGAAAGTTCCCCAAGGGGTTGTGAATGTTGTTTTTTTTGGTTGACTTTTAAAATTTTAATTTGATTGTATCCTAAAAACCCATCCATGAGAGAAAGAATTTCATATCATGCGGTTGAATCTGCAATTTGATCTATAGATGGCAAGGGAAAGTCGTCTTTAGGACAGGATTGATTGATGTCTCTAAAATTGAGACATATTCAAATTCTTTGATTTTTATTCAAGACTGGGACAATGTTTGATACCCAATCCAAATAGTCTACTGGTTTGATGAATCCAACATTCAACAATTTCTTTAACTCTTCTTTTACCATTTTCATGACTTGGGGTTTTATGGGCCTCAATTTTTGTTTAATTGGAGAGTTTTGAAATGGCTTTGTTGTACCCATAGCAAGTTTTTGTGTCATGACCCTTCATTCCATGAAACAAATAGTAGGTGTTAGGGTCATATGGAAAGCGACTTGATCCTTGATATCTCTTTTGAAATTTCTAATGAGAGTTTTCATTATTTGATGAGTTTCTAATGGTGTTGGCATCTTTGTCTGTTGAATTTTGATTTCCTTTCATGTTTCTTGGGAGATATTTTTTAAAGTTTCTTAGAGTTATAAGCTTTCCATTTGCATCATAAGTTCTTCGCCCACTATCAATGGAAGTTTGGTCAGTTCATAACGCACTCTCTAATGCTTCATCATAGGATTTGTAGGGTAATTTTTATACTTCCTCTCGAGTATCCCTATTAAGGGTGTGCAAGAAAAGGTCACACAATTCTCTATGGTCCATGTTCAAGGCACTTGTTGATGAGTAGAGCACTTGTCTCCATCATGTAACAAAATGCACCACCGATTTGTTTATGTCTTGTTTCATTGTTAGAAATTCATGAATCCCTAATTTGATAAGTTTATTCATGTCAAATTCCATGACAAACTCTCCTATAAGTTGGTGAAAGTAGTGGATTGAGGCCTCAAGTAATCAATAATACCAATCCAAGGCAATTCCTTCAAGCCTCTTTGGAAAAATTTTCACAACCCCATCCCAAGGAAGGAGTTCTCTTACTGCAGTTGTGTAGGCTTTGATGTGAGAATTAGGATCTCCTCACCTTTGAACTTTGGTAAGTCATGGAGGGGCCCTAGTAGAAACACATTTTGTATGACGTGGTTGAGAGGTTCTTTTAGGTACTCAAGATAAGTCCCTAAGATTGCACTTTGAGATTGCAGGGTCGAGAGCATCAACCCCATTGGTGGATTTTGATATACGGGGGCAGCAACATGATTTATTTGATAATATTGAATGGTTTGTAATTTTTGCATTGTATGATTTCCATCTAGGAAGGTCTCATTGCTTCCATTTTGTGAGTAAATTTTTAAGTACAGGGGGTTTTGAGATGCCCCCTAGTCTTGTTATGTTCTATTGTTGTGAGTATTGTCATGTGTTTTTATTTGTTTGTCCTGAAGAGGTTGCTCCATCCCTATTTCCTCTAATATCCTAATTCATTTGACTAGCGTAGCTATGAGGTCTGTAGGAGTAGCACCTCGTGTTCTTTGTGTTTCTCCATTTTGTGGATTTTCATGGTTGACTCCACTTAGTTGCTCTCTTAGAGCATTCTCTCGTTTCTCTTCTAATCTGAATTTAGCTGAGAATCAGAGAACAATACCTAGCACTGAACTTGTGGTATTGTGAAAATTTACAATAGCTCAATGTGTAGAACTCGTGGAGAGTTGCAAGTAACCAAAGAGAACTTTATTTGCATCAAAAAGAGTTTATATACAATGAACCAAAAATCTAAAAAGTCACCTTATCCATAGAATTTGAAATGGATAGCTAGGAGGTGACAAAAAGCAACTAACTTACAAAAATTTAATTTTTCAAATTTTCAAATTTTCAAAAAATTATAAAATTCGGAACCCCAACTTGGCAGGGTCATAACTCCTAGCCAACTAGTCAAAATTCAGACTTCTCTAAATCGTTGGAAAGATCTCCAAGAGAGCTAGATTGAGTTGCACCGAATCCTACCTACAACTATTGCTCAAAGCAACTGATGAAAGTCTTGACCCCAAATTCCACTCTAAAGGCCTCCGAAAATGCCATTCATTGAGATGTAGAAAATTCTGAAAAAAAAATACTAAAAATACTAAAAACTTAGTTGCTTGTACAGATGCCACCCTAGTGCTCCTAGATCTCTGTGGGATCATCTTCTTAGAAAGCATTATGCAAGGCTTCTTGAGCCTCTTTAGCCTCTTGTAAATGTCTTTCAAGGTGTCTTACTTCATCAACTAAGTGTGTAGTCTTGTAGCTAGTTGAAGGTTGATCCACTTCATAGATTTCTGATCTTACTAGCACCTTATGTGCTCTAGAATGCACAGGTTGAATTATTATGCCTTGTTCCCATGTGGGATTGTTAAATGTGAGAGAACAACATGGTTCTCTTCTATTATTTTCATAGTCAGAGTCTTTGTAGTCAAAAAAATTGGTAACTGGTGAGATTGGATCAGGTGGCACATACCTATCGAAAGATGGTGTTTATGGTTCTCTGGAGGAAATATTCCCTAGGTTGGCTTCAAATTTCATCATATTTGGGGGTGCCTTAGACACCATAGAATAAATTGAATGAGTGATTATGATGAGAATGAAAGCAAAGATGGATGTGATGGTAATGATAGAAAATGGATGTGAAAGTGATATGAAAGCAACAATAATGTGTGATCAGGAAGTTTTTGTTGTTCACATCGAGTTCACCAAAATATGTGCTCTGAAATGTGACTCAAGCACAATGTAAATGAGTTACCCTTGATGTCACACATGAACCCCTCTCCTTGCTATGGGAGACCTCCAAGTCACTCTCACTCTTGTGGAAGAAGCCAATCGAGTGGAGGCGAGATCCGAGGGTGGTTATGTTCATGGAGAAGTAGAACTTCATGGAAGGTGGTTGGTCGGTCTACAAGCCTAGTATGGATTGATACTTGATGAGCTCTTTCTAGGTCTGTTGTGGTGGAGATAATTATATGACCTGAAGGGCCACTAATCCTATGTCTCCTATTAGGATTTCTTAGGTTCCAACATCTAGTGGGTATACTATTTTTCTCGTTGATGAGTCTAGAGTGTTGTAACCTATCCTCATTCATTTAAATGTGTTGTCATATCATATCTCTTTGTTGAAAGATCCTAAGAGCATGTTCTTGCTCTTCTATGGTTTGTTGTGCATGTTGTGGTATTGGGTGGATTTTGTCTCTCTTCAAGAACAACCCTGATCCAATTTCCTCTAATCCTTGGGCACATCGAATGCTTGGGAGAGAGTTTGTTGACTAAGTGTTGACCTAGTTTGACTTGAATTGACTTTGACTTGAGATCAAAGGTTTTTTTAATTTTAATTGAATTTTGAATGTAAAATGCACCTCATGATGGAATCAAGGGTTTGACCTTGTTTGAATGTGAATTGCACCTCATGATGAAATTGAGGGTTTAGTTTTCCTAAGTTTCCTAATATTTTTGTATTTTTGTGTGAATGCAACTAATATGAATGCAAAACACTTTTGGTTCCTTTTCCAATTTCAATATAAAAGTTATCTAATTAACTATGAATTGAAATATGTGCAATTAATATGAATTTTCCCAAATGCAATCTAAACTATGTTTTTTGTATTTTTTGAGATGATTTTAAATCTAATCTAGAAATGAAAATACTTGAATGAAATTATAAACTATGAATTGCAATAAAACTAATCTAAGCAATGCTAATCTAATCAAATCTTAACAAGTCCTATCAAGGAAATAGCAATGCAAAGATTACTTCTCCAAGAGAAAATTTGTGATTTAATTAACTACGAAAGCATGAAAACCTGGATTCTCTTTGGCGCATGAGCTTGGCATATCCTCAAAAGCGCTTGTGTGGCAACCTCCTCTCCTCTGCAGCAATGGGGAACTTCTCTTGGTGATAGGGATGAAGTAGAAACTGATTGAAAATGGGAATGAGCTTTGAAATCTATGAATAATTGAGTTATTGAAGCACTATGGCTTGGCTTTTTTGAAAGCAATTTACGAGCGTAATGATGCTATTGAAGATTTTGAAAGCTTTGCAACTATACTAAGAAAGAAAAAGGCTCATAAGTCCTCCAAAGAGCATAAGCATGCTATGGAGAATAAAAAGCAAAGTTGGGCATAAGTCTGCAACAATGAATTTGCCTACCATATTGCATATAGGAGGGTGGTATTTATAGGTTGGGAGAGCTCACAAGAGAAGGAGTTGATTGAAGAATTAACTCAGTTGATTGATGAGTTAACAACATTGATTTTGGAGTGAATTATCCTAATTAGGGAGTGAACTAGGCATGAAAGCTTATCACTGAAGGAGGAAATGGAGTTAGCATGAGAAAAAAGGGAGATAAGAATAGCTTTGTGGGAGCTAAGAATAGAGCAATTGGGAGTGGCAGAGTTAAAAATATACTAGGCTCAGTTAGGGTCAAAGTGTCAAGCAAACTAGAGGGAAAATAGAGCTAATTTGAGCCTGAACTGAAGAGAAACTCACATGTTTAAACATGACTGGGTCACCCAGTTTATTAGGGTAGGTCATCCATGGGGATCCTGGTTGCCCCCTTGGAGATTCAAGTTTTCCCAAGGAGATTCAGAAGACAAAAGGGGTGATCCAAAAAGAGAGGGTTCTATAGGTCATTTCGGAGGCTAAGAATGGTCAGAGGGGGTTAAATATGATCTCAAGACCCAGAGACTGATTGAAGGACTTGAAGAGAGTGGGTCACCTAGTTTAGTAGGGTAGGTCACCCATGGGGATCTAGAAATGACAAAGGGTGACCCAAAAAGGAAGAATGTTCAAGGAGACAAAATTGATGATGGGGAATTATTTGGGAGGTCAATTAGAGGCCTATGAAAGGTTGAAATGGAAGAAATGGGCTTAGGGAAAGTGAATTTCCCATCTTTTGATGCTGGAGGGTCAAATTAGCAAGGTTAGAAATCAACAAAAATGAATTGTCGACAAAGGGGAAATGGGGAAGACATAAGACCTTGGAAGGTTATCTAGGGGATAGGGGAAGCACAAATAGGATGAAGAACTTCATTCCATATATCACCAAGAAGCATGTTGCTGAGAGGTCATAATTACACACTTACATGTACGTGATTAGGACAACAACTCATCATTAGATTATCATGTAGGCCTATGCATTTGTTTAGTGCTTATAGGCACAAAACCTATTATCTATTAATAAGATGAGCATGCAAGTGTACAAGGAGTCTTTAGCAAGGAAGGGTGTAAAATAGTTTGTGGGGCTATGGTGCTTTCTAGGGGAGTTCAAGTTGGAACTTTATTTTGTCTTAAAGTTGAGACTTACATTAAATGTAACAATTATGACGTTTGGGAGCATCTTCAATAGAAAGATGTAAATTCAACAATAGTGTCATTTCAACAACAAGTTGATAGATTTCATTAGCATAATACCACTTCTATAGCCATTGGCTAACATTAAAAGCAAGTTGATGGACTTTAGTAGCATAGTGTCATGCCCACATTTTCCTTGTGGTCACAACACACATCGCACGTGTCATAGCCACATCTGTCATGTGGTTATGACACGAGATATGAAAAACTTTTCTCACACTGTCCTAAAAACCCCTTTCGCATGCGTACGCATGCTCAACGGTGTTCTCTCATGGCGAAACACTATACTCATCGGCGGAATACAAGTACAATGGCGTGCAACCAGAAGCATATAGATCAACAAGAGGGTCTATACAACGCTGCTAACGTCATTGCAAGAGTGAGATTACCAAAGTTCTTAAATCGAATCCTCGGCAATGTTCGGTAGCAGAATGCCTTACGACGTTAGTGGGAATTACGCTGCACTCATTTACGCACGTGGTTCGCTGATAGAGGAACCACTCCCCACGACGCCTTGTTCCGACTAAACCGGCTAGTGATCTCCCTATTTAGTCATTTTTCAGCCAGGCACGGTTGTCTGTCTCCTCTCTTGTTCCCTGAAACATACTCCTCCTATGACTTAGCATTTTCAACAAGGCGGTTTGGTTGCCCTCTCTTCCCTTTCCACAAGTTCTTAAGTTGGATTATATCTTTATCGCCCTTACCTTAACTATCTCTTAGTTCATTTAGTGTGTTTATATTTCGGTCTCTCTCTCTCTCTTTCATTTTCTATACTTTCTTTATGTGCATCCTGTCCTTTCTTCATGATTTACGTCAATCAGGGTTATCACTGCAGTTATTGTTGATATTAAACCTAATTTCAGGATGATCTAGGTCACAAAGGCTGGTTTACTATTTCGCTGGACTCGGTCTCCTAATCTTCCCCGATCTAGGTTCCTCCTCTTCGTAAATACTTAGTCAACTTGTTCCTAAGCACAATTGACAGAAGGGTCCGTCAACTTAGTTCTTTTATCCCGTGTGAGAAATGTCGCGCATTTTCTCCTCTGTGTTTTCCAATGTTAGTTTTTCCTTCTTCGGAACCTCTTACAGGTTTACATATGAGATCGTTTGCTACAGTTGAGATTAATATGGCCACATGGATTGTTAGTGGTGGCTTCATAAGTTTATTTCCAGTGTTCTTTTGAGCAAAGAGTTGTGTAATTTTCCTCTTCATTTTCCGGGTGATTATTAGTACGTTAACAGTTGAAACTTCCGAGAAACTCTTTCCAGAGTATCACTGAATATTCCTAAACTCTCTTTACATTATAATTTTATTTTCTCTTGTTTAGAATTACTGTTGTTACTGTTACTCTTAATTACGATTCATACACTGATTGTAATTCGTATGACGTTGTCAATAGATGTAGGTGGTTCACCACTTTATAAAACTCTGTTCATGGTAATATATCTTCTTTGGTTGTTGTGTTCAACACTTAATAACATCTACTGTGAGAATATAATTGTTATATGTATTTTTTTTTCTCTATATCCATGAGACATAGTTTATAACGATTTTAAACGAGGGCCCAATAAATAGGTTCAAAGATTTACTCCTATGCATATTATATATATATATATATATATATATATATATATATATATATACATACATACATATATATAATATATTTATTTTAATGTCTATATAATGGACAAATTGGTTTCCCACAACTTATATACCTATATCTCTATCTATCTATATATATATATATATATATATATATATATATATATATATATACAGATATATAATCATTATTATATTATATCTATATAGCTATATACATAGACATATATAGTATATATATATGCCTATATATATAAAGCTATATAAAAAAAAACTGTATTTATATTACAAATACACCACTCATATGTTAGGGCCCAAGCCCTAACATTCTTTATAACTTTAGATTCACAGCAGGCGGCGGCCATGGGCGGCGGTGGCCGCAGAGACAGAGGAGCAGGGCCGGTGGTGGCCGCGGAGCGGCGGACAAGACCTGCGGTGGCCGCAGAGCGGTGGACGGATTTCGCAGTGGCCGCAGAGCGGCGGACAAGATCCGCGGGAGGCATAAGGGTTTGGAGGGGGGGAGATGTGGAGTGGGGCGGAGCCCCACCCACATTCCCACGACGTGGGGTGTGGGTGGGGCTCCGCCCCACTCCACACCTCCATATGTAATAACAACTTGCGGTGGGGTTTACTCCCCACCGCCCATATAAAATTTCGACTGTGTTTTTTTTTAATCCGCGGCTTACATGTTGACAGTCTTTCACCTTTCGTTGGTTATTATCAATAATAATATATTAACAAGTATATATATATATATATATATATATATTTATATATATTCATATATATATATATATATATATATATATATATATATGTATATATATCAACAATAATATATTTATATATATATATATATATCCCCTTTTTTTTATATTGATATATAACAGTTAAAATTACTTTCAATTACTCTATTATTTTCTAAAATGATAATTACTCAAAATGAGAAATATATATATATCTCTATATATATATTTATAAATTATTTAGAGAAAAAAATACTCTTTATATATTTGTATAATTCCAATTTCTACAATTTCTCAAATTCACTACTCTATGCATTTTCTCCAAATCAACCTATTATAAAGAAATTGTCATAACAATTATATATATATATATATATATATATATATATATATATATATATGCCAATTTCACCAAATGGTAAATAGCTATCCCCTTATTTTAAGTATAAATTTCCATTTTCATAAACATATAAGACTTGTAAATTTACAAACAGATTATATTTACATGCTAGATTTCCTCTAATCCTTCTAAATTAACAGAATCCATTAAATATGGAGAATAACTCAAATATTTAAAACTGTCTTTTCCATTTTAATATTGAACTATAAAGAAAAATAGCATTTCAACCAGTGAAGCAATTCCAAACTTTCAAATGTAAACAACTCAGATTAATTTGCAAAAAACGAACTTTTTTCTTTTCAGTAATACTTGAAACACAAAAATTGCTATTGAACAAAGATTACAAACATCAACTTAAATTTTAAGCACATTCATATTACAGCTTCTCAATCATGAACACCAACTTCCCAGATATGAACTTTCTCCTCCCAAACAGTAGACAACTGAAAACTATGACAACCAATAAAAGTCCAATAATAACAAGATCAGGGAGGTGATTTTCTTCACTCCCAGAATATCATTAATTTACAACAATAACAAGAGAGGTGTTCTCTCTTCATCTCTATGAAATGAACCAGGCCTAATTCTCATGACAAGAAGATAATCTGTTTCTTCATAAATAGCCAACCAGAAGCTCCAAGAGAAAAACCTGCGTATCAAAGACAAACAAAGAAGAAAATACCACTTGTCTAGCTCTCCTCCCTACCGTAGACCCGCAAGAGGGTCACCCCCGAGCTAGGGAGACCATACTCACACCTGGGTACTCAAACACTCCACTTCACAACAGAAACAACAACAATCCCAAAGCACACATACACCCGTGGCTATTTTACACAATACGGAAACTCAACTACAGTGAGTTTCATAAGGGGCAGGAGAGTGGATACACTCGACTCCAGAGTGTCACCCTGACAGATAAATGAACTCATATAAATTTCTCTTGGTCTCAACCAAGTGTGATCACAATTTGTAAGAAATCTGTATATGACTCTCAAGTCAAAAATACAGTCACAGATACATGCCCTCAAGGCTTTCAACATCCCAAAAGATGGAACAGGTATGCACCCGAGGAGGATCTCTCCTCCCCTACCCCAAACTTGATGAGCATTTCTCCCAAGTGGGAGACGCTCTGTCAAACACCCGACAAGAACCCCACAGAAAACAAATTTAAACACATATTTCACACACATTTCATACACATTTCAGTTCTACCAAAACAAAGGTAAAATTCAGACCAACCTTGCAAAGCCCTCCTGGAATGAAGTTGTTGCAGAGTCCACAGAGTTCACTTCCAAGCTTAGCCACCAACTCCCTCTCTCTTCTCTATCTTCCAAACTAACTTCTCTATTTTTGGTAAGGCCAAAATGAAAGATTTTCCCCAAAATTCAACTAACTCCCTCTCATCCCAAAATTTGAAAATAAATAACCCAAAATTCTCTTTCTTTCTAATTTTGAGAAATGGGGAAGTGACACTTGTCACCTCCTCACCCTTCCCAAAAATCACTATTCTGTCTAGGTGGCTTATGTCACTCTCCATTCCCAAGGGTACTCCTTATTCCTTTCATGTGACTCCACTTTCTCATGGGAAAAATAAAAAAAAGAGTTAAATGGGAACAAGACAGGTGACCCATGCCTCTTTCTCCTTTCTTCACATGGGTGTCCCCATAGTACATGGGGGAATCTTACTAAAGAAGAGGTAACTTTTACTAATGGATGGCATCTCTTATCTAGGGGAAAGTAGAGGGGATGGGTTGAGTGTTGGTACAACCCATCATGTCCCCTCCTACCTCCAATTTTCGCCACTTAACTTCAGGGGAAGGTTAAGTTGACTAGATGGAGGTTACTCAAGGGTTACCCATGCCAAATGGGCCCCTGGACCCATGGGGTAGAACCCAGGGTCAATTTTAACCCATACAAGACACCCCAGGTCAAAGTAAAGCACAAGAAAAAGGGCCTCATAATTTAAATAAAAATAGAAATTTCAAATTCAATCTCTTTACAACACTTACTTATAAAAATAATGTTACATGAGGGTAACCTAACCCACTCGACCATACGAAAGACCACATTACATCATGACATCAAACACAAAGAGATCTTGGTTCTTCGTGGAACCAGATCGGCTTAACAGGGAATAATAACAATTAACAAGGTGTGGAATGATCTCCGAAATCTGTGGTTTGATTAGTAGTCCCTGCACACTCAATTACAAGATCAGTAACCACATAAATTCATCATAGCCGAAGCAACTGAAATAACACATGCATTCTCATGCCTTAGTACAATTTAACATAATTAAAAATCATATTACAATTTTCCATCATCCCTAATTCATTTTTCTGAAAAATAACTTATCCAAACATCACCCAATTAGTTTTTCCGAAAACATAATAAAATTAAATAGTCTGACAAATTTCGGGAACTGCTATCCCACAAATATGAAAGTAACAATAATAGTACTGTAAATAGTCATAACAACAGTAGTAAAAAGGGCGGTCCTCACACATAGTGTCACTTTTGAAGCAATAGGTGGGCTTTGACAGCATGGTGTCACTTTTTCTGACTTCGAAAACAACTTGCCACTTTTGCAGTAGTTGTTTTTCAGCAATATGCTACCACTATAGCAACACCTAGACATGCAATTTGGGTTCCTAAGCATGCTCTTACCATAGAGAAAGTTACCAGTTGAGAAGATTATGTTGTGGCAAGACTGCACAGGCCACATTGGTGAGAACGTCTTTAGAGCCTTGAAAAATAAAAATCTTGTTGAGGGTTTAATTGATTGTTCTTTATATTTTGACTTTTTTTAATATTGTATTTATAGAAAGCAAAATCATGTTCAATTTTATTCGATCTCTGCTAGATTTGTAGGGATTTTGGGTTTAATTTATAGTAATATTTTTGGTCCAGTAGATGTACCTTCACTTGTAAAATCATAATATTATGTGTCATTCATTGATGATTTCTCTAAGAAGACATGGATCTATTTTTCAGGTATAAATCTAAGGTCTTTGGTTGATTCAAAGAGTTTAAGGCTCTTGTCAAGAACTAGATGGAAAAAATATCAAGGTGTTGAGAATGGACAATAGTGGGGAATATTGCTTAGCAGATTTTGACAGGTTTTGTAAGGACAATGCCATTTCATTACATAAAGACAACTCCATACACTCTTCAACAAAATGGAGTTGCAAAGATGATGAACAAGACACTAATGGAGAGGGCTAGGACTATGCTCAATGGAGTTGGATAAAAAAATTTGAGTAGAATAAATTAGTACATCTTGTTATCTAGTGAACATATCTCCTACATCAACTCTTATTCACAAAACCCTAGAGGAGATTTGGATGGGAAAGAAGCCTTCAACATATCAATTTTTTGGTTATGAAACATATATTCATGTGCCTAAGGAGAGTTCAAAGTTATATTTCAAAGTGGTAAAATATATCATCATCAACTACAATGACACTATGAAGGGATACAACCTTTGGAATCATGTGACAAAAAAGATAGTATATAGTTGAAATGTGATCTTCAAGGTGGCCAGGTTTTTTCCTATTGTTAAGAAACCAAATGATGATGCAAATTTAGATGTGTAGCTATAACCAAAGACTAAGGAGGCTACACCTAAGGGTGAACCAAAGGTTTAGGTTGGACCAAATGAGGAGGTTGATACAAAGAGGTCTAAGAGCTCTAATAAGGAAGAACCTCCACCTCAGCTTGTGAGGAGGCCCATTCAACAAGAACACTTGATAGGTATATTATAGTCCATCTACTTTCAAATATATATTTGCTTTGTCTACTAACATTGATGAGCAAACAATTATGAAGGAGGAAATGGAGATGAATGACAATGAGTCCTCGAGGATTGCCATGGATGAGAAGATGGCAAAATTGAAGAATAGTACATGGGACTTGATTTAGTTGCCTTAGGGAAGGAAGCTTGTGTTAGGATAGTTTGATATTTAATTACAATCCTAATGTATATTTTATGTCATGTCTCCAAACATCTTGGAGAGGGTACTTAGATGTCCCCTTAGGTGGATGAAAGATATTAATTTATTATTATTTTCTCATTTCTTGGAAAATTAGTTGTAATGGCATTCATGGAGGAGGTGGAGTTGACAATGGCAATTACAAAAGCTATATATGGCATATTCTCTCTTATAGGTGTCATAGGGAGTTATGGAGCATCTTGCTAGTTGTAAGCGAGGTCCACGTGTGTAATGAAGGAAAAATGGGATGCCATATTGGGACCCTGGTTTGGGCCCATGGTTTCCACATCTTGTTTTGTAAACCACTTACAGTTTTTTGTTTCCATTTGCTCCATATATTGGAGCCTTGAGATAGAGGTATTATGAGATGTTTTACAAGTACACAAGTGTTGTTAAAATGCTATCAAATTGGAAGGAGATTAGAGTGTTACATATGTACATTGTACTTGAAGATTAATACATTCTTGAGCCTCTCTTTGATGGTGGAGTTTTTTCTTGAAAGTGTCTCCACGTACATTTGGTGTTATGTGCTACATTTGTATGGTTTGTTGATTTTATTTACTATTATTTGCTTCCGCACATAATCCAATTTTGTTTACATGAAAATTAAATTTGTATCACTTTGAAAAGTTATCATTTGTAAGTTTCTTCACCTTGTATTAACAAAAACTTGTTGGTTGCAAATGGATCTTCAAGAAGAAGTTTATTTATGAGAGAAAAGTTGAGAAGTGCAAAGCAAGGTTGGTTGCTAAGGGATATTCTCACATTGAGAGATTAGATTTTGGTGATATTGTTTCTCTAGTTGTAAATCTTACATCCACTAGATTTTTGTTATCTATTGTTGCTACTTTTGACCTTGAGGTTGAGCAAATAGATGTGAAGATAGCTTTCTTGTATGGTGACCTAGAGGAAGAGATCTACATGACACATTTGGAGCACTATGTGGTAAAGGGTTAAGAGTCTTTGTTTTACAAGTTAAAGAAATAGTTTTATGGTATCAAACAATCTCCTAGAATTTGGTAACAAAAGTTTGATTTTTATATTTTGAGGTTGTCATGTCCCATTTTTAATTAAATTAATTTTGTGCATAAAGTGCTTATTTCAATATGTCCCCTGGGCTAAGGTAAGGAGTAAGAGAGGTAATTTATTTAATAATTAATTTTGGGACCCATCATGATTTATCTTTGCAAGATGTTATGGGTCAATTAAATATTAAAATATTATTAAAATGCAACTCTAATTGAGGTGTGGGATTCTTTAGGTTTATGTAACTTCCAAGAGCTTAAAATAGAAGATTGTGTGATAGAGGTGGAGTTATGACATGACAAGTCAATAAATGAGGAGTTACAATCCAAGAATTACCAAAAAGAGTCAAGTGGGGAGTTATGTTGGCATTTAATGATATTTTATGCTTCCAAAAAATGCTATGTTGGGAATTGGAGACCCAAATTAAGCCTCAAGAATCCATTTATAGGTTGAAGATTTCACATTTTTTATCATCCTTTTGTATTTTGACTACTTTGTAAACTTGGTAAGGACACTTGTGTTCAATTTTTGATTTGTGGATGAAAACTATGGCATACACAAGCATCTTTCCAAAAGATGAATTGGTCCAAAATGGCATTCTCTAAATTGGTGGAGCAACATGTGATGTTTCTAGAGTGTTGGATTTTGTGCATGATTCGGGCATTGAAACGTGCCCAAAGTTTCAGCACATGAATTTAGAAACCACTTGTAGTTTTCAGTTTTAGGCTTGGTTATATATTGGATGCTTAGAATGGAGAATATGATGCACTTATCATTTTGGAGGGGTTATGCTGCAGGAATTTCTCCAAAGATAGTTGATGCTTGTAATAAAGGGGACATCTTTTGATATTGTATTGTAACCACAATATTTGTGATTACTAAATAATACATTGAGGCTCCTTTTATTGTTGGATTTTTTCCAGAAAGGGTTTTCCTAGGGTAAATATGTGTCTGTGTTCTTTATCTATTGCATGTTCTTGCATGTCTTTACTTGTGCAATATATCTTTATGAAATTGTCGGATCTATAGCCTATTTGCATTCTCTTCTTGCAAGATTAAGTAGGAAGTTGTTTCACAATTTTATCTAGTTTCCTTTCACTATTCAAATGGCGTTAGGGCCTAACCATTTGTTCACATTCATCACCTTTAAGCAGGTGGGGACTAACCCAATCACTTATTACCAATGCAACACCAAGAAAATGCCTAGGATTCTTCTAACGTGCTTCTATGCTTCACTTCTTGTCAGCGAGAAATCCCAAAGGAACAATATCCATTCTTGAAATGATGCTCTCTTATCATTTACTACAACTTCTGCAATAAACTTAGAGATAAACCTACTGACATTTAGCAACAATGAAAACCATCCCACAGTCAACGGTTCTTGCCAACCTCAATAGTTGTTTTAGGAGATGTTTTTCAATGGCTCAAACATAATTGCTAGATTCTTGTCATTCTGTCTAAAATTTTTCATTTTTCTTCTGTAAACAGTTCAGCACAACCTTGTATGAAAACAACCTTCATAGTAGGTATGTACCATGCTAATTCTACAGCACAATATTTTTAACTTTGTAGTTGTGTTTGTGAGTGTGACTTGTCTTGTATAAAAACATGTACTTTCTTATTGACCTCAATCCAACTACATCCAGGTTTCTTTTTTATTCCTCTATCTTTCATCATTTTGCGTACTTTTTCAATGTCATCCCACCTGCCTGCTGCAGCATAAATGTTTGACAGAAGCACATAAGGTGCAGCATCTTTAAGTTCCAACTCAAAAAGGTGTTCTGCTATGCATTCTCCTAGCTCAATATTATTATGTAATCTACAAGCACTAAGAAAACAACTCCAAACAACAGAGTCGGGTTTTATTGGCATGTTATTGATGAAATCTTGTGCTTCATTCAAATACCCAATACGACCTAGAAGGTCAACCATGCATATATAGTGTTCTGTTGCAGGTATAATGTTATGATCCTCAATGTAGTTGAAGTATTGATAGGCCTCATCCACTAGACCTGCATGACTGCATGCAGACAAAACACTAATTAAAGTGACATGGTCTGGGTTTATGCCAGAAGATTTCATTTGTTCAAACAGTTTGATGGCTTCTTTGCCACAGCCATGCATGGCATACCCTGAAATCATTGTATTCCATGAGACGACATCTCGGTCATGCATTTTATCAAATGATTCTTGAGCCTTGTCTATACTCCCACCCTTTGCATACATATGTATGACAGAATTCACAACAAGAAGATCAAACTGAAATCCACATCTGACTACTTTTGCATGGATCTCCATACCCTTTTCTAAAGCTGCTAGGTTTGCACATGTTGAAAGAATACTAGCAAATGTCTTTGAATCCGGCCACTGGCCCACCAATTGCATTTGTTGAAATAGCTTCAGGGCTTTGTCATGGCAACCATTCTTTGTAAACCCTCCGATTATTGTATTCCATGACACTGTGTTTCGTTGAGGCAATTCCTTGAAGAGTTCCAGGGCTTCATCAGTAAGATTATTCTGTATATATCCTGAAATCATGATATTCCAGGTGAATAAATCACGTCCATGCATTTGGTAAAATACTTTGCTTGCCTTGACTATGTTTCCACATTGTGCATACATGTCTATAAGAGAAGTCATGACAAAAACATCAGATTGAAATTCACTTCCAATTACTATTCCATGGATTTCCATTCCATGTTCTACAGTTGCCAAGCAGGCACACACTTGAAGAACACTGGCTAAGGTTTTGGCATCTGGCCTCACACCTGACAACTGCATTTCCTGAAAAATCTCTAGAGACTTCTTAGGATGTCCATTCTGTGTAACTCCTGCAATCAATGCATTCCATGAAACCAAATTTGGTTGAGACATTTCTTTGAAGAGTTTCAAGGCCTCATCAACAAGCCCATTTTGTGCATATCCTGAAATCATTGATGTCCAGGACACATCATCTAGCTGATGCATTTTGTCAAATACTTTGTGTGCCCTCTCTATGCTTCCACATTTTGCATACATGTCTATCAGAGCATTCACTACTGTGAGATTAAACTGAAATCCAGTCCTGATTATTTTTCCATGAATCTCCAAACCCTGTCTCGTAGCTGCCAAATTGGCACATGCTGGTAGAATACAGGCAAAACTTGTAGAGTCTGCCCTCATACCTGCTGATTGCATTTGCTGAAAAAGTTTCAGGGATTCCTCGTCATGTCCGCTCTCTGCAAATCCTGCAATAATTGCATTCCACGACACAACATTTCTGTGAGGCATCTTCCTGAAGAATTTCAAGGCATCGACCACAAGTCCATTCCTGGCATACCCTGCAATCAAGGCTGTCCAGGAGACAACATCTCGCCAAGGCATTCTGTCAAACAGTTCCAGAGCCTCCTCCACAAACCCGATTCGCCCATAACCTGCAATCATGGTATTCCACGACACAACATCCCGCAGAGGCATTTCCTCAAACAGTTCCAATGCCTTACCCATAAGTCCAGCCCCTGCATATGCCGCAATAATGGAATTCCAGGAGACTAAATCCAGTTGAGACATTCCATCAAACAATTGCCGAGCCTTGTGATAACTTCCCAATTTCGCATACATATGTATAAGTGCATTCCCCACAACCACATCATCTGAAAACCCACTAATAATTACCTTTTCATGTATCTCTACTCCCTGTTTTACAGATGCCAAGCCTGCACAAGCCGAAACGACGGTAGCAAAGGTAAACTGATTGGGTTGGATACCTGTCTCTGCCATTTTCTTAAACAGAGCCAGCGCTTCTTCAGCAAATCCATGCCTTACATAAGCTGCAATCATGACAGTCCATGAAAACACATTTCGTTCAAGCATTTTGTCAAACACTTTGCGAGCATCTCCAACACTCCCGCACTTGACATACATGTTGGCAAGTGCATTCTGTACAACAATATTTTCAGTGAATCTCAGCTTCGTGATCCGAGAGCGGATTATCATACCATTTGAAAGGGTTTTGTTTTCAATGCAGCCCTGAAAAAGATGTGCATATGCAGACAAGTGAAGAGGTTTGTGCTTTTGTTTTCCAAAAAAAACAACACTTCTTTAGTTCATTACAGAGCCTGAAAGAATGAGATGATTATATTATTGCCTCTGCTGATTATGTCAGGCCAGTGTTTGCCAACGGCCAGACAGCGGTTCGAATCTCGTCGAAAAGCGAAGGTGGGTTTTTAATATGATTCAAGTTTTTAATTTTAAATAAACTTACCATTTTCATTCTCCTATCGTGTTCTCTTCAAGGATGGACCATGGAGTATGATCCCAATTGTTGATGTAAAAAGGACACAATTAAAATCTAGAAGCAATGATATATTAACAATTAGTTTATTAATTTACTTTTCAATTAGTTTATGGCTTCTTTTTTATTCAATAATAGCAATGAGTTGTGTAGAATGCTAGCCATTTTCTAATTCAAGATTATTAACATTGAATCACCCTCAATCCATAATGAAGAAACCCTAAATTGCTTGTATATCTCAAGGCCAAGAAGTAAAGCTTGTGCCTCCATTTCATTGTGTTCCCACTTTTTTTCGAGATTGCACACAAATTTTCTCCAATAGTTTCGAACCAAATAACAAATCTAGATTTCTTCTTACCACCCCATCAAAAATGGCCTCATAAAAATTCTATACAAAACCTAGTGAATCCATTATAAAGAAGTATAAGATATTTTTCATAGTAGAAATCAATGTTTAGATTAGATGATAAAATTTTCGCTATACATCAATCTTTTATGGTTTAGAGACCATTTTTTTCTATCAATATAAAAACTTGTTTGGCACTTCACCTTCTAAAATATCTTAATATTACAACTTGTAAACAAGTATATTAAAATTGGGGTGAGAATAGTAAATAAAAATAGTCCCTAATAAATTGGGGTGGTTTAGGCTGAAACTATTATAATTAATAGTGTGATATGTATCTATTCTAAATAATTAAAATTTCTAAGTTAATGTGATTTTGTGTCAAGATCAAGGAAAACCCATCAAATATGGATGAATGTGTACCCCTATTAAGAATCTAAAAATAATAAAACCTAGAGAAAAGATTCTATCTAAGACTCACTCTCTTGTGAATCAGCTACGACCCTCTTTGAAGCTAAAATCCCTTAATCTATTGCATGATATTGGTCCTAGTCTTATATGAGAGGATTTTCAATTGTACAACTATGCATATTAGTCAAGTTTGGGTAGAATTATGGCCAATCTAAAAGAAACTTGTCAAATTTAGATTCAAGATTATCAAGCGAGTTCATGGTGGGAGTTCGTGGTGGGAATTCAAAGTTCTGATGAGACTTGGAACTCATGTGATCTCTCCCTCTTCTACCTCTTCCAATAATAACCCTCGAGAAGATCAACTTACTCTTGGGATAAGTTGCCATTAACTTTGCAATCCTAACCAATTGCATGTGTCTCCAAAATTCTTGGAATGTGTTCCCCAACACATAAGGACTTTGAGAGATAAATTAATATTTAATCATATTACTTGGCTTATTGTAATTAACTCCTAAATGGTAGGGTCAAACTTGGGCGTCCACTTTTGGAGTAGGGTCCATGAAGACTTGTTGACAACTCCTTGAAGTCTATTTTGGGTGTTTGACAACTCCTAGTGAGTGGGTGTCCACTTTGGATGTGTCTTATATTTAGACTGGGAATTTATTTTTTTATGTACTTGAGTGGATATTGTTGATACACTTTGCATGGATATGATGTGGGAGTTATCAGAAGTGTTAGAGATGCATGATATTGGAATATTGCTTGCATGAGTTCATAAAAGCTTGCATGGACTTGCATATTTTTGCATGTGCTTGCATGAGTTCATAAAAACTTGCATGGACTTGCATGTTTTTGCATGTGGTTTTATGAGTTCATAAAAGCTTGCATGTGCTTGCATGTTGTTGCTTGTTGTTTATATGAACTTGCATGTGCTTGCATGCTGTTGCATGTCAGTTATATGGAGTTGCATGTTGTCGCATGTCATTTTTATAAGGTACTCCAACACAGAAACTTATAGAACACTCCATCTACCAAATTCAATTAATGGGTATCTCTTGCATTATGCTACATGTTGTTGCATGTCAGTTATATGGAGTTGCATGTTGTCGCATGTCATTTTTATAAGGTACTCCAACTCAGAAACTTAGAGAACACTCCATCTACCAGATTCAGTAAATGGGTATCTCTTGCATTATGCTACAGGTGTTTGCATGTCACTTGCATGTATAGAACAAGTTAATTCAAAATAATATTGGGGACATCAATCATGCAGGTTGTTTGCATGAGATTGATGTGTGGTGATGCACTTTAGTTGACTGAAATAGATTGGAACAACTTGGGCATCCAATCTAGAGACTTTATTTGTTGCTTTTATTTGGAAATGTTATTTATGTTGACTAAGTTTAAGTGGGACAACTTGGGTACCCATAATCAAGACTGGTAGTTAACAGGGTGCTTAGTACAGTTTGACTTTAGTCTTCTCTATTTGGAGCGCTTGGGTTTTGCATAAGGACTTGTCTTATGTTATCAGTTACAATTTATTGTAATTTGAGTTTCAAGCTTTTGAATTAAGAAGCTTTGAAGTTGTAATTAAAAAAAGCACAATGTATTTTCCAGAGAGCAAGTTTTGAAGCTTTCTATATAAAAGCTTTGAAGTTGTAGGAAAAAGCATTACAGGAATTACATCATAACAAATTTTAGAAGGTTGAAGAAGCTTGAGGTGTGCATCAGAATTCGGAGAAGTTTCAATATTATTGTAAAGTCAATTACAGGAATTAATACAAGAATAAATCTCTTTAGGTGTGGATTTTTTTCCCACAAGGGTTTCTACACGTAAATTTTGTGTCTTTTATCTTGTTTTTTTCTTCTACTACACTGATTAAATTGAAGAAATACTATAACATCTAAATTGAAAGTAATTTTTAGATTTACACATGCTATTAATTTTATATTTGAAAACATTTTAAAGCCACATAGCTCCACCTTTACCTTGTTCTCTCTCCCTTTTTCCAACATGTGGTATCAGAGCCAATACTTGTAGTGAGAGGAATTTTTTTTTCTGAAGTGTTGAAAGTATTTTGGTTGCAGGGGGAGTTCTATGTGTTAACATTGTTTTGCAGATCTGTGAGTTTGGAAGTCATGGTATTTAACTCTCAGATGAATATTGTCAAAAGAATCTTGTTGGGCACTTGAGGCTCAAGGTTATGGATTTTTATGGAGTTGATCATGTGATAGTGATTTGGAGCTTCATTTTGACAATGTGTATATTCTCTTGTTTGGTGGTTTTATTCCTTTACCTTGTGGTCATGTGTAATGAAAGGGTGTTTATGTTGCATGGTTACTTTTGGTACCTTAATCACATGGAAAAACACTCACTTCTCGGACTACAGTTTGGATTGCTTATATTGGGTTCATGGTTTCAGTCCATGGTTATATGAAAGCACTAGATAATTTATTACTAGTTGTATGTAGGTTGTGGTGTTGGTATTTCTATAATATGGACACTCCTAAACACCCTGGTTTCTCTTTTCTCATATTCATGTTATTTTGAATATGTAGGTTTTTCACATTTGTCTTGTTTCAAAAGATTGTGGATTTATAGATCTGTGGTATTCCATTATTTTCATATGACATTTGATGGTGCTCATTGGTGTGAACGTTTGGATGATTAATTGGTTTCAAGATTTATAGAGATATGGTTTTGCAGTTAACCAAAATCTATGGTTTGTAGATCTGTGGAAAATTGTGTTTAGACACTTTCTGGATGGAAACAATTTCAGATTTGCAAGGCTACTTGTTGGGTTCTTATGATCTATGGTTTCTCCTATGTGGATTTATTTGGCAAATTAGATCTAGAGTTGATTCTAGTGTTTGAGTCTTGGAAATCTACACATTATACCTAGTTACATTTGTTCTACATGTTACTGATGTGGGGTTGAATATATTTTTTTAGTTATAAAAGGTTGAAGCACTGATCATGTTTTTTTCTCCTATGAGATGTTGCATGTGTGCAGATCTTGAATAAGTTGATGTGGGTTCTATTTGGTAGGCCTCTTCTTGGTCACCTTGATTACATTGGTATTTTTTGTATTGAGACAAAAGAGTAGTTTGGAGTACTTGATTTAGTTATTCATTGGAATCTATAGCAGTAAAGTTATGTTGCATGAGAAGATTTTTTCACTTTCAGTGAAGTTTTGGTAATGATGTTGATCATGATACCATGCATAACTTGGTATCACTTTCAGTGGGATTTTTTTTTAGTTTCATAATGTATCATATATTCTTTGTTTCAAGATATTGGTTCTAAATTGTTATTGTTGCAGCGTTGTGAGCCATGCATAATCTTTTGATTGAAGATGGATGATCTTTTGCAATGGTTTTTGGTGTCATAAGAAGCTCCTAGATTATGCCTTTAGTTTGCAGTAAGGTTTCATTGACATTTTTGGTTCTATTGACAGAGGATGCTAGATCTTCATCTTATTTGGAGAGGTGTTGACATCTTGGTTTTCCATTGAGGACTCTTGGAGTTTTTGGTAAGGTGTTGAGTTTATAACTTATTAATTTTTGATATATGATCCTTGGTTTAGAGGATGTATAGTATTAGGTCATGATGCACTCTTGATCATGAGTTAGAGTTTTTGGCATGATACAGGTGCTCTTGGGAGCAGGATATATTCATTAGAGCATATGATCTTTTAAGATGTTAGATCATGATGTCATGATATGTTCCTGATTCTATAGTTGGAACTTTGACAATGGTTTGGTTAGTTCTCTTTGGTTTTGAAGTATTAATCATTTGTTTGGAGCTTCATGATTGTTCAGATTACATTTGAAGTTGGCATGGATTGATTGCTGAAAACTCATGGATACTAGAGAGACTTGGGTGAGGCTTGATATCTCTTGAACTTTGAGATATGTGTTAGAAAGATTTATCATTATGAAATGTCAACAAAAAGACCGAGAAGCCTACACTTGGAAATGGATGAGTCCATTATAGACCTTATGAGAAAGTTGTCTTTATTATAAGCTTTTGTTGCTTGGTGTTATATGCAAGGACAAACTTGTATCCCACTCTTGGTCTACTCGGCAGGTAAATGATCTAATAGGTGTTGTCCACCTGATTATTAGATGCATTCTTTATATGTATCTTGTCTTCTCTTTTACACTAGTCTTGAAAAGGATTGTTGAAAAGTAGATGCATGGGTTTATGGATTTCTGTTGTTCTCATTATTATTTGATCTTGATTTATGGAACTAGTTATGAGGACTTGTTTTGGAGAGGTACATAAATGGTTTGTGGTTTTGGGATTATTCACTTTGTTGTGGGAATGTTTGGCTAGTTTGATCTACTTTCAGTGAGAGGTTAACATCTATTGTTGCCATGTTTTCATCATAATTTGGATGTTAGATGTTAATACCCTTTCAGTTTGGGAGTGTTGAAAGAGGTCTTACTTTACACAGTTTGGCACAGGTTAGTGTGGTATAAAGACATGGTATGATTTTGTAGTTTCTCTCTTTCCTAGTATATTATCTTCTTCTTAAAAAGTTCTCATGTTTATGGAGTTGAGGTTTGTATTGGAGTCAAGTGTTATTGTTGTTAACAATAATATGGTAGCTCCTTGATCTCTTTCTTCATTGGTTAAAAGGACTTGAGAGAGTTATTCAGAGATTGGTAATGAGAGACGTTTTATGCATATCATTATATGTTTTGACACTATATGGAAGAGGAGTTAGCCACGTCCTCTAAGAGAAGTGCTATAGGAGGATTTGTTAATGTCTTGATCTTATTTTCAGATTTGACATTACCCATGTAGTGGGAGTTCCTAGATATATATGCTCTTTATTGTCATGATATCTTCTTGGTTGTCATAGTTTGCAAGTTATTGATGTGAAGATGATTTTGCCTGTTTTACTATTAGGATCTACAAGTTGTGCAGTTTAGTGGATTGTCTTTACTCATTGGTTGCATTGAAGACTTGGATGTGGACTATCAATATCCACAGATCTGTTCAGTGTTATTGCATATTTTGTTTGTTGGCCTTGTCTTTGGTCATTTGTACATGTGTATGTTGCATTGAGATGGGAGGATGGATGATTAGCATGATTGTTTTACAGGGACTTGATTGCAATTTTGGGTTGGTATGTTGATGGCATGGGGTTCTACCTATGATGGTTTGTTTACCCTAGTTTTGAGGTATGGATATTTTTGGATGAGATAGCAACTTGTTGTGGTTGCTTTTCCATTTGGTATGAGTGTGGCAAACACTCAGAGTCTTATGTTATCATGTGATTTGATGCTTGTGTTCATGTTGAGATTGGTGCAGGTTTTAGTGACAATTGATATGTTTCACTTTGGCATGTTCCTTATCTTATCATGGTTATGATGTGAGGGCTTCTTGTTTGAGATGATGATTATCATGGTTTCTTTTCCAAGGATTTTGTTGGAGCACAAAAGCATGTTGAATCAATGGTACATTGATGGCAAGGGATGTTTTTCTCTATGATTAAATAATTTGATTACCTTATAAGAGTAATTGCAATGTATAATGTCAAGTGGGAGAATGTTGGGATAAGTTGCCATTAACTTTTCAATCCTAACTAATTTCATGTGTCTCCAAAATTCTTGGAATGTGTTCCCCAACACATAAGGACTTTGAGAGATAAATTAATATTTAATTATATTACTTGGCTTATTGTAATTAACTCCTAAATGGTAGGGTCAAACTTGGGTGTCCACTTTTGGAGCGAGGTCCATGAAGACTTGTTGACAACTCCTTGAAGTCTATTTTGGGTGTTTGACAACTCCTAGTGAGTGGGAGTTAACTTAGGCGCCCACTTTGGAGGTGTCTTATATTTAGAATGAGAGTTTGTTTTTTTATGTACTTGAGTGGATATTGTTGATACACTTTGCATGGATATGATGTGAGAGTTATCAGAAGTGTTAGAGATGCATGATATTAGAATATTGCTTGCATGAGTTCATAAAAGCTTGCATGAACTTGCATATTTTTGCATGTGGTTGCATGAGTTCATAAAAACTTGCATGGACTTGCATGTTTTTGTATGTGTTTTCATGAGCTCATAAAAGCTTGCATGTTGTTTCATGTCAGTTGCATGTGCTTGCATCTTGTTGCATGTGCTTGCATCTTGTTGCATGTCACTTGCATGTCATTACATGTTACTTATATGAACTTGCATGTGCTTGCACGTTGTGTCATGCCACTTGCATGTGCTTGCATATTGTATGTTAGCTATATGGACTTGCATGTTGTTGCATGTCAGTTATATGGAGTTGCATTTTGCTGCATGTCATTTTTATGAGGTTGCTTGCAGAACACTCCAACTCATAAAACTTGCAGAACACTCCATCTACCAAATTCAGTTAATGGGTATCTCTTGCATTATGCTACAGGTGTTTGCATGTCACTTGCATGTACAGAACATGTTAATTCAGAATAATATTGGGGACATCAATCATGCAGGTTGTTTACATGAGATTTGTTAGAGTAATAGGTTAATTACTTAATTAATTTAATCATATTGATTAATTAATTAAGTCACCTTTACTTTATTTTTCACTTAAGCTAAACTTAGGCTCATTAATAATTAATTATTAATTATTCATCTTAGGGTTTTCACCTTTAGGGTTTTGATCTCCTTTCTTAAGGATTGATCTCTTTGTAATTATTCATTCTTGTTAATGCATTTTTTGCTTCAAGGTTGTAGAGCACCATTTTTGTGCCTCTTGATCTCCTTTATGTGACAGGTTATTTGCTTGCAGGTGTTCATTGGGATCTGTGAGGTTGGTTCGCCAACTTCAACATGGTATCAGAGCTCTAGATCTGCAGCTTCTTGTTCATTTTTTAAGGGATCTTACCTTAAAGTGACATTTCAATGCATCTTGAGTCAATTTGGACCTCACCATTGCGTCCAGAAGGTTCAAAATAGTCAAGATTGACCTTCGTTTCATTAATTTTGGTTATACGGTGCCCGATCTATGAAGGTTTGAAGTTTGAGAGGGTTTCCAGATCCAAAGGGTACCTGCAATTTTTAGAGCATTTTTAGCCCAAACGGACCTTACCATCGCGTTCAGAGCGCCCCAAAACCCCAAAATCGACTGTCAAATCATCAAAATCAGTCACAGTGACTCCGGGAGGTATTTTTTTTCCATTTCTGGGTCGTACGGCCTGGTACGGCACGCAATCCAAGAAAAAAATTAAAAAAACAGAGAATGCACAGGTGCTGCAGTCAGTTAACCGCTAGCGGTTAATGCTAGCGGTTAATGTTAGCGGCTAGTTAACCGCCAGGCTTCCCCCAAAGCCCTTTTGGAGCAGTTTTGGTATTTTGGCCATAACTTTTGCATATGAACTCGGATTTTCGAAAACGAAATATCGTCGGAAAGCTGGTTCCGAGCCTGATCCAGTGGTATAGGTCTTTTTTCCTGGTTTTTTTGTTTTTCTGCATTTATTTCCAGTCAAAGTCAAACCTTGTTTTCGCGCTTCCGGGGGCATAACTCTTGCATACGGACTCCGTTTTTTGCAAACGAATAGGCGTTGGAAAGGTCTTACAGTGCTCTTTCCAGATATGTAGATTATTTCATCATAAAATTTACCAGGTACACAAAAAATAGTCTGAAGTGATTTTTGTTTTTTCACGCTTTCCAGCTTTCAAATTTGTACTAGGGTTTGGTTTCTTGTGTTGTGGGGGGTGTTTTTTTTTGCTTTCTGTATATACACATCAGAAATCAGAAACCTCTATCATTAAACACATTTCAAAAACTCAAACATCATGGCGGACACCTCATCAGTTGAACGTCTTTCCCCACACAATTATCATACCTGGAAAGCACATATGACCAGATTTCTCATGTCTAAGGGGTTATGGTCCTATTTGGATGAGATTCAGCCTCAGTTGCAACGTCAGTTTGAGATTCTGCAGCATAGGAACAAAATGGATGAGGCCATGGGTTTGATATCATTGCATGTTTCAGACAGTCTTTTATTTCACCTTGAGAGTTGCACAACTCCTCGGGCAATATGGACAAAATTCAATGATCTATTTGGCACCATCAATGAGTTCAGAGCACTTCAGATTGAGGCAGAATTGACTTCCTTGGTACCTGATTCATTTCCATCTATTGAGGATTTCTTGATGAAATTCAAATCACTCAGATCACTTTTGCAGAGTTGTGGCAAGACCAAAACTGACACCGAGAGTATTTACCTGATTCTATCTAAGCTTCGAGGTTCATTTCAGATATTCTCTTCTACATTCTACTCCACCATGGATGCTTTGGGTCCACGATTTACCATGCCTACATTTGAGGTATTTTGTGATCGATTGTCACGTGAGCAATCCAAGTTATCACAGTTGGATGCTCTTCCAGGATCACAGAACCATGCATTGGTAGCTCAGTCATCTCAGGGGAAGCAGAAGCAAAAGCAGAAACAGAAACCAAAGACCACAGAGCATGGGAAGGATTTCAGTTCACAGAACACTTCTGATTCTCATTCTCCGAAGGGGGAATCATCGAAGAAAGAAAGACCTAAGTGTACTTATTGTAATAAGTCAAGACATAATGAGTCTAAATGCTATGAGAAGAAGATAGATGGATATGCACAACAGGTTTCAGATTTGACAGCTCTTCTTATGAAGAACAATATTCATCCCTCTTCTTCATCTACATCAGGTGGGTCTTCTTCTTCACCATCATTCCAAATAGATGGACAGACTCCACACAAGGGTCATGCATTATGTGCAACCACCAGTTCACATTCATCTAGATGGCTATTGGATTCAGGTGCTTCACACCATATGGCATCTTCTCAGGACATGTTCTCATCTTTTGAGGCTGCATCCTCACCACACATATTGATGGGTAATAACACTTATATGAGTGTATGTGGGAAAGGTTCTATCGACATTGATGACGGTACATTCAATGATGTACTATGTGTACCATCTTTGTCCACCAACCTTCTCTCCATTTATCAGATTGCTCACAGTGGGACAGGGAAGACAGTTGAGTTCACACCGGATTTAGTGCACATCAGAGACATTCAGACTGGCAACATTGTTGCAACAGGGACAGTTGATCATTCTTCCCGATTGTATGCATTCACACACTTTGGTCCACCATCTCCACTGTCTGGGTATCACTCTCTTTCTCCAAGAGAGCATGTTGTATCTAAGGAGAAGTTTGGTCACTTGAACTTATGTGTTCTTCCATCTGTTCATGAGACCAGTGTTGAGACTTCTACACCTCCACCTCCTATTGAGACCACATCTGTTCAGCAGGATCCCTCTTCAGGTTTGACTGACATTGTAGCTCCACTCATCGAGCCATCTTGTGCAGTTGTTGAGGCCATATCAGAGGATATTCATTTCCTCACAGATGACAGATTCAGCACATCTGTTATCCCATCTTCATTGGAGATTCCATTTCAGGATCATCTTGAGTTGTTTGATGTTGATACATTTGATTCAACATCATGTCATTCAGACACTCATGCTTCACTTCTGTTCTCCAATGAGCATCATCTAGGACTTCTATTTCCACCTCACATCCAGGGCTTTTCTCATCATCAACCGTTGGATTGGTTTCTTCCTCAGGGGAGTCACATTGGTTTGATCATCAGCACAGGGGTTCTCTCATTCTGGGGGGGCTTTGGAGTCTCCACTCTCTCTCATGGGGGGGTATCTGATTGTATATCTACATATGTTCTTGAGAGAGTCTCTTGAGACATTTCATTTGTACTTTCTTTCAGCATCTCTTTTAGGAGAGGAGTTTTTTCCCACTGGGTTTTCTCCTTTTCTCCACTTTATAGAGATTTCATTGTACTTGGGTACCTCATCAGGCCTAGTTGCCGGGACCCATCTTTGCTTTCATGCATTTTGTCCTTAGTTTTTTTAGCTTCTCCCTAAGTTCATCTTAAGGGGGGGTGTTAGAGTAATAGGTTAATTACTTAATTAATTTAATCATATTGATTAATTAATTAAGTCACCTTTACTTTATTTTTCACTTAAGCTAAACTTAGGCTCATTAATAATTAATTATTAATTATTCATCTTAGAGTTTTCACCTTTAGGGTTTTGATCTCCTTTCTTAAGGATTGATCTCTTTGTAATTATTCATTCTTGTTAATGCATTTTTTGCTTCAAGGTTGTAGAGCACCATTTTTGTGCCTCTTGATCTCCTTTATGTGACAGGTTATTTGCTTGCAGGTGTTCATTGGGATCTGTGAGGTTGGTTCGCCAACTTCAACAAGATTGATGTGTGGTGATGCACTTTAGTTGACTGAAATAGATTGGGACAACTTGGGCATCCAATCTAAAGACTTTTAGTTGTTGCTCTTATTTGGAAATGTTATTTCTGTTGACTAAGTTTAAGTGAGACAACTTGGGTGCCCATAATTAGGACCAGCATTTAACAAGGTGTTTGGTACAGTTTGACTTTAGTCTTCTCTATTTGGAGCACTTGGGTTTTGAATGAGGACTCATCTTATGTTATCAATTACAATTTATTGTAATTTGAGTTTAAGGCTTTTGAATTAAGAAGCTTTGAAATTGTAGGAAAAAGCATTACACAAATTACAGCATAACAGGTTTTAGAAGATTGAAGAAGCTTGAGGTGTGCATCAGGATTCAGAGAAGTTTCAGTATTATTGTAAAGTCAATTACAGGAATTAATACAAGAATAAATCTCTTTGGGTGTAGATTTTTTTCCCGCAAGGGTTTCTCCACGTAAATTATGTGTCTTCTTCTATCTTGCTTTCTTCTTCTACTACACTGATTAAATTGGAGAAATACTATAACATCTAAATTGAAAGTAATTTTCAGATTTACACATGCTATTAATTTCAAATTTGAAAATATTTTAAAGCCACATAGTTGAAACTTTACCTTCTTCTCTCTCCCTTTTTCCAACACTTATTAAATGGAAATATCCTCCTCTAGGCTAGGTTAAAATTAATGTTGATGGAGCTTCAAAAGACAATCTTGGAAATGCTATCATAGGAGGTGTTTGTCATGACCATAATGGCAGGGTTAACTTCTAGTTTATTGGTGATCTTGGTGTTGGTTCAAATAATTTTGTTGAGGCTATGGCCATTCACCAAGGTCTTTTAGAAGCAAAGCTAAAGCATTTTACTAATATTATTTTATAATATGACTTTAAAATCTTGATTGGTCACTTCAAAAGGAAGTCTTCCTCTCACTTCTAGCAATAGTAGTTGAATGAATGTAAGGAAGAAATCAACATCCTCATTCATGGTTTCAATATTGTTAAGTGGAACCATACTAGAAGAGAAGGAAATCAGGTTTCTAATTTCTTAGCTAAATCAACTTCTAATTGGAATGACATCAAGGTTTATACTATAAATAATCAAAACTACCTTGCCAAGAACTTGAGTAGGGACTTTAGTGTTCTTCTAAATACTAACTATAATGCCTTTTTGGATTCTTGATTCTAGCTAGTGTGATGGTTCTTGTGGTGTTCTTCCTATTTATTCCCATATGGTTAGCATTAATTTTACTATTTCTTGTTTTGAGTGGTTTTCTTATTGGTCTAGTTTTTTAACATAAAGGAAAACATCACTTCCAACACTCAGAGTATGTACAATATTTAGGGGAAAAAGTGCTTATGCCCTGTCTATGGGGTTAGGAGGGTTCCTCCTCTATTGTTGATTGTTTATTTTTAGTCCATCTGGATTTTCTTCATTTTCTAGAGTTGGTGTGCCATGAATCTTTTTAAGACTACCAAACCTAGTTTGTAAATTGTTGTTGTTAAATAAAAAAAATGCCTTTATGTTAAAAAAACTCCATAGGATACATACCCAATGCCCATCCCCATCTCTTTTGAGTCTCTACTAACTTAAAACCCTTACTCTTACATTACAGCATAATACACCATTCATTCTCAAAAGAAAAATTAATTCATAACTCGCCCAACTAGAATGGAATTAAAATGTTTCTTATAATAATGCATCACATAGTTTGTTGGACCAAGCTATAAGTTAGTGCTTATACATTTTATTTTTTAATGATAGTTATAATAATGTATGAGATATTTAGTCAATATAATTAGTATTAAATGATAGTCATAATAAAATGAGAGTCTAGCCCATGTACAAATTATCAATCTAAATATTTGTAAATCTATTTATTAATTGTAATGGTGAAATTTGTATATTTGTGTCATTCCCCATTTAGTTTTGGCCCATTTTGAGAAGAATTCCTTGACACGATGATATATTAACAAATAGTGTAGTTTTGTGTAAAGATGGGTCCCTTGCCCTATGCCACCTATCTATCCATTACAAACATCCCTATACACTTATCCCTTACCCATTCCATATGTTTACTCATCCTAATATGTTCACTCTATTCATGCATTTATTACACCTATACACACACATACTTCTATGAACTCAATGCACATGTTGATTTGGCCCCTTTTATGTCGAGGATCACTTCCACAGTTACAAACTTGACACTTTCAACTTCAAATTCTGGCTCACTCCTACCTATACCCTTCCTACCAAAAGCTAACTAAACACAAATTTATATGATTCATTGTTGTGTCCTTTTATTTAAAGGCACCCATTGCATTCATTTTTATCATAAAGGAATGTAATCCAAAATAAATAAATAAATCCTCTCATTCTAAGAATTTGAACATTTATATTTGGTGCATTAAAAGGAATCTACATATGCATGATCATTCTAGGAGCGTATACATGACTGAAGAGTTGTTTTCAATCATTTCCTCAATTTTTGGGGGGTTGACCCAAGAGAATGTGTCCCCTTGTGACACTAATGATAATTCCCCCAAGGTATTCCTAACTACCTCCAATCCTCAAATATTAGAAAAGATAGAAGAAACGAAAGTGAATCAAGGGAAGTAAAAAGAGAAATTCTATAGATTACCAGATCAAATTTGTATGTAGACATTTTCACAACTACAGACTTGACCCTAACATCTAGACACAACCTTGCAAAGCAAGAAGAATACTGTAATCTCAAGAAAAATAATAGACATTCATGTCCTATTTCAGATCTTGAGAAATCACATTTTCTTGAATCCTTATTTGAATCACTCATTCTTTGATCATAAAGCTAAGTAAATTTATTTCTATTTGCATTGTACATTTAATTATTGTAAATATTCAAAAAACATTGCCTATAGATTTATCACACATTTTCATCAATCTAGGTTAATTTCACTTATGTGTATGCATATTATTGGATTAGCCTAGACTACACAAGGAAAGTTTATTTTCCTTTACATTTTTGGTGAACTCAATCAATCCTACAAAACATATTCTTCCTATAGGGTTTCAAAACAACATTGTCAAATATGATATACTATGATCTATCATACATTTAAATAGATTTATATACTATGGTTTTTCCTTCATATGCTTATATCTTTTGATTAGGGTTTGGGTATACATTGTGATTTATATTTTATTCGACCACCCCCCCTAGATTATACTATCATTATGGCACCTATTAGGGTTTGTTCCTTGGTTGATCTACATACATTCTGTAAACACCTAAAAATGTCTTAACCCTTCAACCACCCTTAGACCACCATCCACATCACTAATTTCCCGTCCAATTAATTAATTAATTAATTAGCCTAACTTACCCCTGGATCATCCATCCATTCTTCATCAATTTACCCTTAAAATTGAATTAATTAAATTAATTCAGCATCATACCTTACTAACATCATCTCAAATATTTATTTAATTAATTTGTCCACTCTCTTAAACTTGATTAATTAAATAAATCACACTTATTTAATTAATCTACCCTACTAATCAGTGTACACCTAGCCTAGTTGATTAAATAGTCAATATTTAATTAGCTACCCTACCCTACCTAGCCCTTAGACCTGGATTAATTAAATAAATCATTATTTAATTAATCATAAACCTTGTTTAGCCCATTCACTATTTTTTTTCACCCATATTAATTAAGTTAATCACCCTTATTAACTTGGTCAAAGCATCATTAACCCATTCTCCCACAACCTACAAATTAAAAATTAAAAATTTTAAAATAATCTCATGGGTCACATGACCCTTCCACCTCACCTTACTATTTCCATGATAAGCTCTTCTATATGCCATGAGCTCACACATGTGAGCTCTAAAATTGCCTATGTGTCACATGACCTTCACACTCCCACATAAAATAAATTTTTTAATTCCACATCCTCCCAAAAATGAGTTTTAAATTCATCATTTGTCTTAATCCTCATTAAATGCAAAGTCTTCCCCAAAAATGAATAAAGGATTCATTTTTATTCTCCACCCTTCAAATTTGTTGATCAAATCCCATCCATCCATCTCATCTTTTATCTTCCACCATTGATCTCAACTTTTAATCTCCACCATTGGATCAATCTCCCCCTAAATTTGCCTACAAATACAAGCCATTTTCACATCCAAGTTTAGAGCAAATCCTTTATGCCAAAATCCTTCTAAGATCATCTCTCCCATAGCCAAATTGTGAGGATAGAAGAAATGGGATGTAGGGGAATGGAAAAAAAAAGGTGATGGGGGATAAATGATTGAATGAAAGGATGGAGCGATAATGAATGGGGTGATAGTTATGCGTTATGATGTATTGTATTGTGAGTAATCTTATTTGATATGGCATGAGATTATGCACCAAGGTATAAGGAACTAGGGTGACAAGGTGTCCCATGCATAAAAGGATGCCCCATCACATCACAAGGTATTTGACGACCAAGTGGGAGCTACTGTGATGAGACAAACGATAAGGTCACAAGAAACCCTTGCCATATAGCACCATGATATGGAAGACCATGATACCGCCATGGTAGGTAGGTTACATGGACCGATACAGATGCAAGATAAAAAGATAATGCACACACACAGGGAAGAATGCATGCACAAAATGATACAAAGACAAACATGATTTTGCCCCGGGTCAAGCTGAAAAGCCAAAAGTTGATGGATCGATGACATTGGATGGTTTTGTTGACGATAAGAATAACACGAGGATTGGGAACGACATATCCCAATGATGATAAATATTGGATCAGAGGCTTGCAACAAAGTATCATGAATCAGGACGATTTTAGGTGTCTACAGTGAGTATCCTCCATTGTGACTATGAAGGCAGTATTGCTATATTTTATCTTCCTCTCTTTATCATTTTGCATTTCATTGTTTTCTTTGACACTGTGGAGTTATCCCCTGTTTTTTTCCTTCCATACACACTAGGGTGTTGTTTTTCGTAGACCAGAGATTAACACTTATAGATTATTACTATTTTGTTCTTAAATTCTAGATGCACATAGGGTTGAAGAGCACAAACTACCTCCTATTTTCCTCATTCCATTGACTGTCCATGGAGATTGAAAAACCAAAATAGGGGCTTGACCTGAAGGCAAGCTCCAAAATAGTCCCGAACATTTTTCTTGTCCCAAAATAGGTGTTTGGAGGTCTACAACCACACAAAGGTTTGCATCCCTCTTTGTTTCCTTCGTCATTTCACTATTTCATTTGATTTAGTTAACATTAGATTAATTTATTGTTGTTCTACTCTTCTTGGCACTATTCTAGTATTTTCTGTTTGTTGTTCTTGTATCTTGGTGTGTAGATTGTACAGATTTTGTATGGGGAGATTCATTTTCTAACTTTTCCCAACGACAACGATGGCGCGCTAGCATCTCGACTAATGAACTTCCCAAACCAATCTCCAAGTTCTTCATAATTTTCTATTCATTGTTCTACAACTAGTTTTTGAAATTTCTTTTTTTGCACCTCTAATTTTCTCATTTTCATTCCCCAACTCAATTAAAGTAATGCCAATTCAAAGTAATTTAAAATTTATTTTATAGGGTGTAGCATAAGTTGGAGGGTGAGGAGAGGATTTTCGTTTTTGAACCAGACAATCTCTGATGAGATGTCTCTCCTTGCAACAATAAGAGTATTAAGTCTATTGAGTTACACCAAGGGTTGATGAATTTCATAATTAGGGTCATTAGTTTGATAGTAATTAGCAAGGGATGGGTCTAATCAAGCTCAATGCATGCCCCTGGTTGCACTTTCAAATTTTGAAAAATTGTCAAAGTTACATTTACACCATATTAGATGACCCAACTGGGCAATGTCTTTCAAGAAGAGCCTAAAATCCATATTCAAGAACAAGTCTTCAACTCACATTGGGCAACAAGACTAGGAAGCTCCCTCAAGGTGGAACTTGAAGCTCCACACTTAAAGGTAGCAAATTTGCCTACAATCCATATTGGAGCAAAGCTTGGGCATACTCGAGAGAGTTGAACATGCTTTCCCTAGTCCCCTAATAGACTCTAAAACCCAACCCTAGTTTTCCCAACTAATCTCATCCATTTGGACAAACCCTACTCTAAGAGCACACCGTGAAGGAAGAACAAGATAATTGTACATTATTTGCAACAAAAAATACATCAAATATTTTATCTTTAAGTTGGAATTCCAAAGCCTTGGCTTTTGAAGTGCACCCCAAGTTTGCAAATTTGTCATCAAAAAACCCCTATTCCATAATGAGGTTGAAGACGATCCTCTATCTGTGACATCTACATCCACATAGCTCACTTGTATCTTTCTCTTATGTGCTAGGGTTTTAAAGAGCTCAAAGAGGAAAGGAGATATTTCCATTTCTAAAAGATCTAATCTTGAAACTAGATCAACCTAGGCAAGCAAGGGGTTAGCTAGACCCAAAACTCAAACTAGCAAGCAACTATAAAAGCAAAGGAAGTTAAACATGCTAGTACTAGGGTTCCACCTTGAATCTCATGCCCATGCTACCCCTGCTATATACCCCAATGAAACCTAATACTAACCCTAAGTTGCAAAGCATTTACCCTCCTTCCTTTAACAAGTTTTTTTTTACACAATATTTGTTGATAGATCTCAATGACATATTGGGAATAAGCTACTTTATATTACCCTTATAGTTATACAAATATTGTTGAAAGTTGGTAAATGACATATTGGCAATAAGCTACTATATATCTATCACCCTCTTAGCTGCACAAGTTGTTTTTCTAAATACAACATGATAAGAGAGGTAGCAAATTTTTTAGTGAAAAGAACACCACAAGAAAGTTACTTTTGTAGAATTAGCATTACACAATTGTCTCTGAATTTTAAACATCTCTGGAAATACTTATATATTGTTTACCTGCTATAGGAAAAAATTACAATATTCACCCAACTAGTTGTTAGTTTTGTTGTCAATGTATGGTTTTGCCTAATTCGTACAGTATTTTAGGGTATGTATGTGATCATTTCTATCAACTCAATAGGCTATCACATTCAACACAAGTTGTGACAAGCTTTACATAGAACTCTAATAACTCACTGTTGATTGGAAGCATTTGTACATATTTCAGCACAAAACCAGCATCAACAAAACTTCTGCAACCAGCACTGTCATAGTTTATTCACGATGTCTTGCATTGTTGCAAGAAAGCTTCTCATCGAACAAGCACCTTGGTTGTGAGAGTTTACAACCAAATTTTATTCCTTCTTATCAACTGCATTTTATTCCTTCTTATCAACTGCATACACATGCCAGCTATGTCACCAAGTTCCCTATTATAACTTCTGCAACCAGCTGCGTGTCATAGTTTATTCACAAAATCTTGCATTTGTTGCACGAAAGCTTCTCATCCAACAAGCACCTTGGTTCTGAGAGGTTACAACCAAATTTTATCCATTCTTGACTGCATGCACATACATGCCAGATATGTCACCAAGTTCCCTATTATAACCTCACTTGCACAATATGCTCATTAAAAAATGCTTGCAACTAGTTTCAGTTTATTCCTTGTCTAGCACCCTATTCATTGGCAACATACACATGAGAATCACCCAAACTTTTTGGTACTTGTATTAACCTTGGTTTCTTATATTAGCCAATTACAGTTTTCTACAACTATCATGTGACGCTTTCTCCTCTATGTCCACCTCTTAAAACTATTCATTGGCAACATACACATTGATCTCATTTGGGTAGGCATAGCATTCTGCACCGACACTGTTGACAAAAGATATCATCAATGGTCTTTCTGCCTGGGGTAAAGAAAAATAGATCTAGTGCCAAGAGGTATGTATTAAGTGTCATACCCTGAGATGGGCTTCATATATGGACAATCAAAGACTTCCCCAGCAGTTAAACAAAATCAGATGTAACATGAAAGTACATATGGAAGCACACTATTGCAATAAAATTGTTCTAAAAGTGAATGAATGTTCTCTGTCAATTCTAACGAAGCAATTGCCTTTCAGCCCAAGTATTTGATAAAGAATGGACTGGCTGACAAATATCTAGTTAGATAACTTAATGTGGTTATTCTTATAATTGCTATATCTTAGCTTTACTTTCCTCCTACGGTTCCTTTGTCTTGATTCAAGGTAATTCAACTTTTGTAGAAAGACGGACTAAATGAAATGTGAGTTCACTTTTCAAAAGCGAGAAATTCCTCAACAACACATGGCCAACACATGGCCATTTACCAAGGCATATCATTCTTCCATTGCAAACAAAAAACAAAAACTCAATCAATTTGAGAAATATCAGTAATTACGGTATTTCTTAATTTCTGAATTTGGCACATTGAAAAAGCCTTAGTACCTTCTTCAAAATAATGCCTCATTTCTTCCAACTATACTAGTTTTATACAGGTTAATTATTACAACTGAGAAATAACTCAAATTGAGCAAGAAGAAAATTTGAAATTCAGATTACACAAGTAAACTAAGATGTGATCATGAAAATGCCCAAAGCTTTTACGCACTTCCGGAAACCAGACAGACAAGGTACTTCCATCTGTAATCACTTGACAACCAACTTCAATTTTTCAACCAGAAAACCCAGCTTCCATTGCAAAAGATAAGGTAAATCATTTGACCTGTCTACAAAGTATGCAATCCTGATAGGTAGGTGCTTACAAACAATATTTTGTTTTTAAAAAACAGAAACGAAACTGTGATCGATTCGTGGCCACAAAATTTCCAGAAGCAACACACTAATTTTTCACATGTAGGTTATCCTGGACCACAATAGGCATGAAGATGAATTTACAGGGTGGCATGCAAAGCCTGGCAGGCATACTCTTGCATAGCATCGAAATCGGAGGCTCCTTTCACATGCTGAAACCTCAAAACTGGTAGCTTTGTCTGGTTCAGTTATCCTATGCTATGTATAATGCTCCACAAGAATTTTCAATATAGAAAATGCTAGGCCCCTCCTAAAGTCACCAATCTCATCATCAGTTACTCGAGGCTACATAACTTATCTGTTTGAATTGCGATACAAAAATATTACAGGTGCACTAATGGAACTGAGTCATGAAGGACTGAAAAATTATAGAAGTATGTATGCTTGTCTACAAATCCACTTCAAAAAGGAGCAGAATGGAGCCTTTTAAGAGGATCCTTCAGCCTTCTAAGAGGATCCTTCGGATTTAGTAATGATAGAGGTGGTGGCATTTCTGCCATGAACTGTCACAGGAAAAATAACTGTTAATAAAATATCAACCTACATTAGCAAATTATGAAAAATGAAAAACAATTTATTATATACGCTTAATGAACAAGTCCACATAAATGTGTCAATTACACCTCTGAGCAAATTGTGATTTATTACAGTAAATTACAATATCTAAAGTGAGAGAACTCTAACAAATCATAAATTAAGCATCTAAAATTAAGAAAAAAAACAGAAAACATTGGAGTCCGCATGAGCACAAACCATTAAACTTAGACTAGTCATTACAAAGATAAATGATATAATGATCTAGGTGGCAGTTTGAGACAAATTTCTGAAAAATACTGAAAACCTAGTAGGACACCTTAGCAAAGGCATCATTCCTTTAAGGTTGACCAGAGTTTTACTTTTAACACATTGGAAAGTTTAGGTCATGCTCTGGAATAACCGAAAAGGTTTCCATGGAATACATTTTGGCCAGAAATTTTAACAACAAAAAATGTCCTAAGGACCTAGAAACCACAATCTGCAAAACTATAGAAATTTCAAGATTTTCAAACTGGATCCCCCTAATCATGGCAGCTTGAGCCGAAGGAGACTTCTGGTATAGGTGTACGCTTACACAATATGTTGTAATCAGCGTAAGGGTAGAGATGTCAATATCTGTGTAACCTGATTGTATCCTTCAACTAAAAAAATTCAAACTTCCCTGGCTTTTCAGATTTCTAGGTGAATCACTTCACATCCAGCTTTCAGGCCTTTCAAATCCTGTTAAAAATAGCTATTAAGGGATTGGCATCCAAATGTAAAAATCAGAGTATTGTAGTTTCACATCTCTTCTCAAGGTTGACTACCTTCTCGTAAACTACTCTCATTTTCAATAAAGCCTTCATTTACGTTGCAGTATCCCTATGTTTATTGGCTTCACTTCCATTGTTACAGTTGATTGCTTTCATAACACAAGTTTCAGCAATTTAACACCTTGTCCACCGGATTGCCATCAAATTCAGATCATACAATTCAATACACTCTTGTTAAAAGCTTCATTTCCAATCCCAATCATAATTAGAGACGTGATTTTTTTTAACCTCTGGGCATTACCAATTCCAATCCGCTTGAAACTCATTTTTTTAGAAAATAATTTAAATAAAGAGTAATCACTTCCACTTGAACATGGAGTAGAGAAGCAAGTTGTTACAGTGCAATAGGGCATGCATGTACTAAACATGGGACTAGTGGAGATGCAGGGATGTGAGTACTAAATGCCATTTCAAATCATGCAAAATTATGAAACGTAAAACTTAGTTACCAGAAGATACAACGATTGGAGCAGGGCACATATCCTTGTACCGAAATCTCCTTGTGACCATGATGTGTGTTCAGTACTCTGACATGAAGGAGCATGCACTACTAAAATATCAAGGAACATCGAATTGAAAAGAAAATGACTTTATTTATTTACAGACCTTTGTATTGCAAACTAGTCTTACATGCCCAAAAAAGGCAATCACCCTATTTTAATTTTAACAGCTTTATGCACCTGGTCACTGTCTCTCATAAATCAAGGAAACACACTTTGACACAGCAACTTTAGTTTTTTAACTTACATTTGCATCTCATGCAACAAATTTGAGTATCCCATTTAATATCTCATAGACTCATAGTTACATTACATAAGCAGCTCCCTCCACTTCTTCTGGAATCACACAAAATGGTACCATCTCAAAGCTTCTGATTGAGCTTGTATCCTAAACAGCCAGTTAACCACCCCACTGGTGCAACCCTGCCTAGTCCCCATTGACCTTTACTACTGCATGCTCATGCTCTCCGCTGTATTCCAATGACCTGAATCCTAAAATTTCTCATTTAATTTGTATGTATCCATCTCCTCCCTAGATTAACAGTCAATTCTCCCTAAAATTTAGAGTGGTTAATAAAGCTTGATCACTACCAGTACCACACCTCAAAAAGGACTTACATAAAAGGAGTTTATAATTCCACTATTACATCTCAAACAAGATATGAAACAAAGGGTTGATAATCCTTGCACACAACAAACATGACTTGCATGAAACTAAATTTGACTCTTACAGAGACACAAACATCAAGCACAAAGCAGACTCCACTAACAGTTTTGTCAGTGATTAAAAATTATCACAGCCAGTAAGACCTAAATCCTTGACTTTCGGTTCTAATTTCCAATACATGTCATTCCCTAGCTTTATTTTCAATTTTCCCTCCATAAATGTGTAAATTGTCCTTTGTAGCTTGCATATCTTGAACGGTACTTGCCCCAAAATGTCAACTCTAGAATACAAGTCGACATCAAGCACAAAACAAACTCTATAAACACAAGTCACTCTGGCATGTCAGCCTTCTACCTGAGTTAAAATAGTCATAACCACTAAGAGCTGAATTCATGCCTTTTAGTTCTAATTTCCAATGGCATGTCATGAAAGACCAGAAGATTAGGTCGTTTTTACCTGAAAGGTAAGAACTAGTTTGGCAGTTTATGAAAGGTCTAACGTCTGGCACCAGCATATTGATAACCTTAAAGGAAAGGTGGCTCATTTAAAATTCCAACCATTATGCCACATTGTTAACCATGATTAAATGGGTTTGAACATATATGAAATTTTGGTACCAAAGGCAAATCAAGCCACCTAAATGAAAGTAACTAAAATACAGAGGTGATTGCTCTATAATATGAAATAAGTATGTGCGTGTCTATTTGGCTGAGAATGCCAAATTAACAGACAATTTGCTAATTAAAATTTAACAAATAGTTTTACAAGGAGATGCACAAAATTTCCAATTAATTCCACATCCATATTGTTGGTGCTCAAATATGCAGCTCCACAAATCTTAAAAACTTGCACCAAAACCTAAGGCCAGGGACATGTCATCAAAGGTAATGGGCAGGACTTATGCTCAAACAATGGCCTGAAAGAACCAATTGTTGTGAGTGGGTAAACTCACCTTTAGGCCCTTAAGCAGCCATAGGCCCATACCCAATATGCTATGAACCCCAAGATTTGTCACTAAGTTCATATCAACATTGGCTACATACAAAACTACAAGAGCTCATACAAATAGATGATAAAATCCACTCTTACCCTGCACCAAGGGATGACAGTTGCACTGTATTTTCCCCACCAGATTCCACTTAACATTGCATACACACTGATAAGAGGGAGAAACACATCAGCATGATTCTCTAACAATACTTCAGTTCTAGGACCGCATAGGATATTTTGCAATATTGAATCATGCAGGCATGGTGGAACCTAACCTACTCCTACAACTAACAAGGAAGAGGGATTATTGAAATGAAAGATGTTGGTATATCACCAATTAGACCGGTGCCTGCTCCATTGGGCAACAAAGTCATAGCTTGCAAAGGAGATACACTAGTAAAACATAAATGGAACTCGATGTGCATCATCATACAATGCATATATCACACTTCATGCAATGGACATACTTAATAATCTAGAATAGAATTGCAAAAACCCACATGAAATAGAAAGAAAGACCATTACAAAAACTTTGCAATGAATTAAAATATTCTCATACATTTATTTTACCTTTGTTACATTCATACCAGCAAATGCGGCAAGAGAGGATGAGCAACTAAGTTCAAACACCCTCCTAAATAATCACAAACTGCCATGGAGACATACCATTACATGCATTGTGTCATTGAAAACCCTTCCTATGGATTACAAGATGTATTTCTATCCCTTACAAACTAGACATGCATCGCATGATGCCCTAGAACCAACTCGAAGCACATACAATCTCGAAATTGGTTCAACGACCAACCCTTATTACATCTTTTTACATGTATATATAGCATTACATTTCAATCATGTTATCTAGACATGAAACTTAGAGTGGGAAACACGTTTGCAGGTCGCCCATGCCCATTGCATCATCTTCACGCACGTTTGCAGTTGAAGCCATGCCAAATCAGACTAGCAACTCATGCATCTATATAGAAATTGGATCAATGTGGGGTCCACATGTGTTAGGAGGCGTCTGGAGGCCATCCCCCACTTTATCGCATCCAAAGGAGGTCATTGATGGCGGTCTAAATCATGCAGGAGAGTAGTTGGAATAGTTGAAGCTTTCTGAAGAAAATGTGGAAATTTGACGAGGGTCCGGATGTGGAAGCAGAGGAAAGGGAAGGCTAGAGTTGGACACAAAAATGGAGACTAGAACCCAATGTGGAAACAACTATGAAGGTAAGGATGGAAGGAATGGAAGTCGATGTGAAAAAGGCAGATAGCAACGGATATGTAAGTTTGGAAGAGATGTGAATGACATCTGGAAGCATATCGAGTTCCTGCAAAGGGAGAAAGGAGTAATTTGATGAAGGGAGGAAGACAGGACATGAATGCGGAACTAGATGAGGGAACTGGATAGGAAATGAGGGGAATGACATCCTGCAAACAGGGGAAGTTCCACACAAAAGAAGGGAACGAATGAAACAGCTCACTGGACAAATTTGGAAATTCATCAAGGTACCAGATGTCGAAAGTGGATGCGGAGAAAAATGTGGAACAAAATGCAGGAGCAGGATATAAGATAAGAGGCAAACATATCCTACTCGAAAGGGAAATTCTGATAGACAAAAAGGAAGCAAACCAAAGAATGCGATAAAGGAAATGGGTTTCGAAGGGACATAAAGAAATAGAACAGCATTGGATGTCCAAGCCTAAAATATGAAATCCAATCCACAAAGAAATTCCCGCAAAATGGATATGAAGGCAAAAGGAAGAAAAGTAGGAACAAGATATGAAACAAGATTTGCGGGAAAGGGAAAGGGAATCGGATTTGGACTTTAAGACTTGAAATATGAAATCCAATAGTCCAACAAGAACCCGCAAATGGAAGAAACAAGCGGAAAGGAAAAGGTGAAGATAACAAGAATTCTGTAGAACTTTTACACGGAACATGATGCAGATATCAAATGGGATGTAAAGAGGAAATGACATCCAGTGATTTTTTTAGTGGCTAATATTCGCCAACTGGCTAATAGTTGAAATTGGGGATTCAAAATTTGGCTAATAGTACAAGATTTAAGGTGACCCAAATCGTCACATTTTTACAAAAAATTGTTTTAGTCCTGGTTAAATCGCCAGAACATTTATTTTATTAAACTTTTAATCTCAAAAATTTGCCACAATATTCGATACCTAATTAGATCAGATTCACCTAAATTTTATAAGTTATAGTAGAAAATGAAATTAATTCGCCAATAATATTATATAATTATTGGTTACTTTAGGGCCATATCGCCAAATTTTAATCACCACCATTGATTTTATTTATAATCTAATGGTTGGGGTTGTATTCCATAGGTTAAAATCCTAGTTCCACGAGGACGCGCCCCCCCCCCCCCCCCTAAAATACTCAAAAAGGATATAAAGATTCTATGAGATCCTCTGGAGCAAAACGTAGTTTGTTAGTTGTTATCACAGTAACCAAAAATAAGACTTTGCCTCTTACACTTTAAAACAGAGGGATTTCCATTAATCAATAGATATTGGACCAACAAACTTTGTAAACTACAAACTTTTGAACATGTTCTAAGAAGGAAACATAATGCTAGGTCAATAAGACGAGATATTACAATTAATTTTCATTAGCAAGCAGGAGCTATGAAAGGAACTACAAAAACAAAACAATAAAAGATACCAAAATGGGGGGAGGGCACGAACCCAAAATGGGTAACCCCTAGACAGACCAGATTAAGAGAGAAGCACCTATGAAAGGAACTACAAAAATAAAATGATAAAAAGATACCAAAATGAGGGTAGTGGGCGAACCCAAAATGGATGACCCCTAGACAGACCAGATTAAGAGAGAAGCACCTTACTTTTGGCCTGATGTTTACATATTTTTGTTGCTTCGTCTCATTTTATTGGGAATAAAGTCAAAGCAAAAGTTATTAGGTTAGTCCATAAACATTCTTACAGAAAGTAACAGACCCCACCCATGTTTGTTTCTCAGTCAAACCAAGAAATTAACATGAAAAAATGAGGAATATTAAGCACTCTTGCAAAGTTTTGGAAAGTATGGGAGCAAGATTATATAAATTATAGGTTTAGGCAACATAAATTTAAGACTATAAGTATATTTATGAGAGCAAGATTTAAGACTCAATGTTTAAGAAGGTGCTTCCTAAGTTTCTGTCTACTCACATACCTTCATACCCTGCTTTGAAAAAACTAAAAAGAAACCCTGCTGCCACCCCATACCAGGTCCCAGTACCCATACCCACAAGATGACTTTCAAAACAAGACTATGTAAGTGCATATTGGAAATTTTTAATTGCAAGTTGACTTCTACAAGCATACTTCGTTCTTTGAGAAGAACTGAAGGATCTGCTTCCGACTGAAAAGGCAGACAAGTTTCAAGTGTAATTACAAGAATCACCATAAGTCACTGCTAACACTAGCCTGTGAATTGCACTCAGCTAACCCCAAAACAAGCCAAGTCTCCTTGTTTGCAAGTCTCGAAGCTAACTTTGACAAACTAAGTGAGCTAGGAAAAATTTAAACATACACTGAGAGACTCTCAGAACGTGATAACATCAACTGCAACAAAAGTTGCCAGTGGCATATAAACGAGAAACAGTTTTAGAATAAAATTGAACGCTTTGAATATTTTCTCTACTTGCAAGAGCTTTGATCTCATAGCAGTTGTCAGACCTGCAAAAAACCACTGAAGTGCATTTTTTTCTACTAAAGGCAGAAAACAAGAATTTGCAAAAGATCAAAACAATTTTCAACCTGTATTTTCTTCAATTTATAAGTGTGGGGAAGACAAGTCCAGAATTTTTCCCTACTGCATGAAATTCTCCAATTACTGAAACTATCGGCTCGTAACTTCACCCAAAATTAAGGAACATCAATAAAATTTGAATATAGCAAAATAAAAACATTAACAATTTTGTGAGAATAATTTGCAAGAGCTATTTACCAACTTGGTGATTGGCTAGCATAATGCAGCTTACAAGAAAAACTGACCAGTGGTATGGGATTGACAAATTAAAATACCACCTTGCAAGGATCACAAATTTTGCACATGATGGATCTAAACCAAAGTTGCCAGATACTTGCCCTCCCCTACCCAGATACATGTATCTGTATATTGGATACCAGATACAGATACAATAATCCCAGATATGGCACAGATACCATATCCAGACATATCCTCTAATATGTCTAAATATGTTGCCACGCATCTGATGCCGTATCCAGTTTAAGAGTTAGGAAAGAACATTCAAAAATAACAAAAATTAAATTAAAATTAAATTCCAATTGTGCACATATATATTATTATTTAAATCACCAAAGACATAAATATAATATAAGAAAATAAGAAGTATATAATAAAAAAGAAAAAATATAAAAATAAAAATATATATAAATAAAAAATTTAGTGTAAATGTTCTATAAAAAATATTTTTAGCGTTATGTTCTATAAAATAATTTTACTATTATGCTCTATACCTTGAGATGTATAAACAATTGAATATATGTGTATTTGTATAATTGCTGCATCCAGCATATTTGTATTAGGGGATCTTCAAAATTTGATGTGTCCATATCTGATACCGCATCCCTATCCATTACCGTGTCTATTTCCATGCAACTGCGATCTAAACCCATGTAGGTAATTCATTATGTGGATGTCAATTTGAAGTCAATATTTTTTAGTTCAAGTAACTGACCCCCTTGCAAGGATCACAATTTTTTCACAAGGATCTAAACGCATGTAAGTAATTCGTCATGTTGATGTCAATTTAAAATCAGTATTTTTGAGTCCAAATAAATTATACTGAAAAAAAGTGAGGGTTAAATGGACCAAGTGTCCTCTTCAGAAGAAAGAAAGACATGCTGTCAATAATTTGCTACCTCTTACTTCTCTGTCAACTAACAAAGCCATTGTTTTGGACCTCGGAAGGCTGTAGAATGTCATTTAGATAGTCACAAATAATAATTCAAATTATGTTTCAGCTAAATGATTTAAGACGAAAAAATATCCCAATAATTCCTGGACACTTTATGCAGCACCCTGCATTAGATCTTCAGGGACCAAAACTCATCCACTAAAATAGAATTTAACGCTGTAGTTGTCACCTTACAAAAAAGTAAGGCACGTTCTAAGGGTTAAGTATTTGGAAGAAGGCCCCATTTCTGACCTCATGAAAAGGTAATGCATATTCTAAGGGTTAAGTATTTGTGGAAGAAGGCCCCAGTTGTGACCTTATGAAATGATAAGGCATATTCTACAGATGATTTATTTGTGGAAGAAGGCCCTAGTTGTGACCTTGTGAAGATTACCAAAGGGTAAAATGAACTCGAGAGACAATGTGACTCAGAATGAAAATTGTGTAAGCCCTTGGATGGGGCAGCCTGCAGGACATGATGCAAGTGATAATAAAGCCATTTTTTTTAAGTGTGTCAACTGTCGTTGCTAACAGAATGTCAATAACAATAATGTTAGTGTCATTATGTTAAATTACACTTCAGAAGTTTCCTTAGCAAACATTCGACTCTCTTATTGCAACTCTAATAGAGTAGTACATAAGATTAAGTATGCAGAATTGATCACCGGGTTCAAAAATTTTGAATTGATCAGGGGGTCAAAAAAATTCAGAAGTCAGGAATTTTTAAGAACAATTAGTTAAATTTCTATAGGAATTAAAAAGTCCAGATGTGGCCGGATTTGAAACAGGTCCGTCCAGATTTGGTAACTAGGTGCAGAAGCTTCCGGTGATGGGTAGGTTTTGATTGTAGGTGTAAGATCAGGCTCGAGAAGTAAATCAGTTCAAGAAGCAAACACAGTACAAGGTGATAGGTAAGCCGGGAATCCCTAATATTGATGAAAGGTGAGAGTTATACTTATTTTCCTGCTATAATAGAGCTGTTTCCTTTTATATATTTTATAGTGTAATAAATCTAAATTTTCAATTTGGTATTTTTTGGTTATATGGCTGAAATCAGATTTGTTACTGAACTATGACTTACATACATTTAAGAGAATAAATCATCATTTATGGATCTGAAGCATTTCTGAGAAATGTAGACTCTGAAAAGGTAATAGATATAATTTGTTCTGGAAAGTAACAGAACTTGAAATCATAAAGAGCTTTCCGCATCATAAATGAAGAGAGTGATTTTTCATTATGATTGCTTAATTTAGTTTAATCGTTCTTTTATTTATTAATTATGAATCCACCATTTATCATTACTAAAACAACATTTTCCAGTCTGACAATGTCATTTCCTCTATATAGTTTTAGGTCCAGATCCTTTGTGCTGTCCCCAGAAATGTAGAGAATTCTAAGGACATCCCCAATATGCATCCCAACTATTGCCATTTTGATGTCCTCATGTCCCCTAAATTTTGCATTCCCATGTCCTTAGAACTTTATAAAACATCGAGGGAACCAAACTTAATCAAAGATAGTACAGCTGATGAAATAATTTGACCAAAGATGACTTTGCAGAAAAAGAGGAAAATAAGTATTTCTTCTTGGAATATATTTCCTGTATGTGACTTGCATTTTGATCAAAAGAACCTTGCATGCACAGCTTTAGACATAAACGCATTTAAAATAACTTGGCAATGTAACATACCAAAGAATTGTTCCTTAAAATTGAAGACCATGCCTTTCCCAAAACTCAGAGCAATTAAATTAGAGCCCTGTACATCCATTTGGAAAAAAATATATATATTTAAAAAAAAAATGGAAGACATAACATCCAACCTTCTCCTGAATTTTGAGCTTCGCATTCTCCTCTTTGAGCTGTTGCACTTCGTTCTCCAACTCTTGTTGATATGCCTGCAAAGCAATACAAATAATCAAAGGCACAATGTCAAAGAGAAACAACAAGTGCCAGGTAATTTCAAGTGACAAACACTCTCTTAAATCCAGCATGTCATGTTTTCGTGTTAAGCTACAGTGGTTACCATGATGATCACCCCTGGCTGCCTGTGTTAAATGATCCTAACACAGAGGCAGAGAGTTTAGGTGGAACTGAAGCCCCTTAAATGTGGTTTAAAAGCTGAAAAGTTATTTAAGTCAATAGTTCATTGGCGGTTTTCAGTTGCTGGCAGATGAGTATTACAATTTTAACATTGAGGCTTAAACTCTTTAAGCAATAGAAACCCATCAAATGCAGTTTCTAAGCTGAGAAGTGTTTTAATCCTAACAAGGCACTGGCAGTATTTAGTTGATGGCCAGATGAGTGATAACAGACGCTTAATTTTAACATGGAAGCTTTAATCTTTCAGTGGAGTAAATATACATCAAATGCAGTTTCTAATCTGAAAGGAGTTCAAAGCTTGATGTGGCATTTTAAAAAGGCATTCGGTTGATGGTGGGTTGAGTGTTCCAATACACCCAATTTTAACTCGGAGGCTTTAATCTTTGAATGGAGTAGAAATACATCAAATTTAATTACTAAGCTGAAAGGCTTTTAAAGGTTGATGAGGCATTGGTTAGAACTTAGAAGTGTTTCATCAAATGCTGGGACGAGTGTTACAATTTACCTATTAAAAGCTCAAATGACTGGCAATGCAACCAAAAGAGACAAGATACAATACCTGTTTTCTTGCCCTGGATCTCGCAGCAGACTCACGGTTCTTGATCATTCGCTTCTGTCTACGCTCCACAGTCCTCTCCATGATACTCTCAGGTGTCCCCCTCTTCCTTCCAGGAGTCTGTGAATCCGAAGACGTGCCACCCATCATAGGCGACGAAAGTGCAAGCTGATTGTCACCATACCCAGCCTCCATGAAGGAATTGCCAGGGATCGTCAATGGCAAATTCTGCCGCATCCCCCGCTTGGCATTATAAGCCGCCATTACGCTCTGCTGCTGCTGCTGCTGCTGCTGCTGGGCTGCCGCTGCTGGGTTGAATTGGTACTGCATCCATTCCGCAGGCTGGAAGTTCTGTGCCATGGCCACATCCATAGTGGCCGGCATGGCGCACACCGGCATTGCTCCCTGCGAGCTCTCTGCCATGTTTGGGGACACAACAAGAGTGCTATTGCTCATAGCGCTGTTGCTGTTGCTATTGCCATTGTTGTTGTTATCAGTGTTATTGTTGTTGTTGTTACTATTACAGTTGTTATCCTCCCTTACTACCCCAGCCTTGACAAGAAAATCCTCAAGAGTCATTTCCCCCAGCGTAGGCTGTCTATGCTGCTGCTTCTTTTTCTCGCTTCCTTTCATCTGCTGCCCCTGCTGAATATCTCTCCACACTTCATCCACAGTTTTACGGCTGAGAGTCCTTGGCAGCGTAAGGCTACCCTGGCGCTGCAACCCATTGCTCACAGAGTTTGCAGCATTTCTATCACCGTTATCACTTAGGGCAACATTACCATTACTATTATTATTATTATCAATCGCCGCGGAGAAAGCTTGGCTGTCCTCCGCCGTCCAAATGTTACGCAAAAGCTCATCCATATTCATACTGCTGAGCGGCTTCCCCACATCCTGAAGCTGATTCTGCACCTCCTCCAAGGTCAGATTATACAGCGAGTTCTGCCGAGCCAATTGCTGGAACTGCGAGGTCCGCCCGCCGTTAGACGACAGCATAGTACGGGACCCCATTAAACCCTCCTCAAACAACTCCCACAGACTCGAACCCGCTACCTGCGCCCGGGATTGCGTATATAAACCCTACCCCGATTTCTTTGCAAACCAACGCGCCAAATTTCCAATCTTTCTCGCCACTAAATTTCCCAAACCAAACCTCCTAGGGTTCCAGCACACAACCTACAAATCGACTTCAATTCCTACACTAATTCTACCTCAATCTCTTCTACGTTACCAGAGTTCGAACTCATTACCTAACGCCGATTATTTGACTTCCTTTCTAAGACCTTTTCTGCAAATCGAACCCGAGACCTGTGATCTAATAAATAAAATTAAAGACGCTTTACGGGGAAATAAATGACACTGTAACCAAATTCTCTTCTTCTTTTCTTTAACGTTTTAACGAATCCAAAAGCAATCTGGTCCTCTGCGGCGCCTCATAATGAAGCAAAAATTTCCAGATTTTGGCATTCAGCCGGAATCGAACCCCTGACCCATCAATGATTTAAAAAGCCAAATCGTTTGAAGGATGTTTACGTCCAGGGCACAAATTCCTAAAGACTGTTTCAGAAATGGTTCGAAAACAACAAAACCTGAAACCGGTACAAGCCTCTGTTCCACCGGCTGTAGCCCGTGTACTTCACCGTCAATACCCAACTGCAAAGGCTGGCCATTTCAGTCTCGTATTGTACACAGAGCTGATGCTTATCTTGGATACGGTCTCTTCAGGTTACTTTTTCAACAAGATTTTTGAGACCTAAACAAATAAATAAAAATGTTATCCTCTAAGTACATATATTACCTCCCTCATACACATTCTCCACTCATAATAAACAAACTCTGTAAAATCCCCATCTTGATAAGGTGATATTATTATTTTTTTAAGTTTCTAAAGACCTCAGGACTTCTGAGTTAACTGTGTTCTGATCTGACAATCTATTCCAGTTTCTCTATTGGATCCATCTTAAACAAGATTAAAAGTTACTGGTGTTGGATCCATCTTAAACTAGATTAGTGTGAATTAAGTTCTATGAGTTCTAAGGGGAGTTTATATACAATGCAAGTGGAAGAGTTTATAACTAGCACTTGCACCCATTGAGGTTCAAGGAATACGCCGATAGGAACAACTGACGAGTTTAGAAAATTCCCCGGCATGAGACAATTCCGAGCACTATAATGCTCACATATAAAAGCCTATCGGCTAATTATTAATTTGTTTAGTGTATCATACATAGGTTTATGTCATGATGATTTTGTTTGTATTCCTAGGTAATGGATGTCATTGCCTAGGTACTAGAAGGAATCAATTGGCATTGTCATTATGAGTTAGTATAACTTGCAATGATTGTTTTTATATGTAGTGGGTTTGGTTTTTTAAAGTGATCCATGATAAAATTTTAGAAATTTAGATATAAGTGAGTTTTGTAACTACATTTAAAGTTTAAGTCGTTACTTGGTAGTAGTATGAATTTCAAAACATATAAGTTGCTATTTTAGTCGTAATATCAATTTCAAAACACACTTTTTTAGGTATATCTAACTTGTGGAGAAAGGCATTTTCATATATTCAAAGCATGGTAGTGGCTTCGATTATTTCTAATAAGAGATCGATTTGAGTCGTAATAAGAGATCCATGATAAAATGTTAGAAATTTAGATACAAGTAAGTTTTGCAACTAAGTTTAAAGTTTAAATCGGTACTTTAGTAGTAGTATCAATTTCAAAACATATAAGTTGGTACTTTAGTCGTAATATCAATTTCAAAACACACTTTTTTATGTGTATCTAACTTGTGGAGAAAGGCATTTTCATATATTCAAAGCATGGTAGTGGCTTCGATTATTTCTTATAAGAGATCGATTCTATAAGAATATAACCAATTTATTTATGTCTATATGCAATGACTCTTTACAAAATGATCAATTTGCTTTGTCGATTAGTTATGTGACAAAAGATGAGTTTCCATAGTTTTAACTAGTTTCTATCACAAAGTTCATCATGAGTTTATCTAGTTTCTATAACTAGATTCTAATTTTTCTATGGTTTCACACGTATAGTAAATAAATTACTATCAACAACTTTAAAAGATGAGCTTATGAAGACCCAATTCAATATAGAATGTGCCAATTTCAAAACATATAAGTTGGTATTTAATTCGTAATATCAATTCAAAACACACTTTTTTAGGTGTATCTAACTTGTGGAGAAAGACATTTTCATATATTCAAAGCATGGTAGTGGCTTCAATTATTTCTAATAAGAGATCGATTATATAAGAATATAACCAATTTATTTATATTTGTATGCAATGACTCTTCACAAAACAATCAATTTGTTTTGTCGATTAATTATTTGACAAAAGATGAGTTTCCATAGTTATAACTAGTTTCTATCACAAAGTTTATCATGAGTTTATCTAGTTTCTATAACTAAATTCTAATTTTCTATGGTTTCACACGTACAGTAAATAAATTAGTATTAACAACTTTAAAAGATGACATTATGAAGACCCTACTCAATATAGAATGTGCAAAGGCCATAAAAAAAAAAACATGGCACTTATTTTATGAATGTAATTGGACTAATCTTAAATGCGAAAGATAGTTCACTCTTTAAGAATATACTCCTTGATTAGCATTTTTATCTAGAATAGTGGTCTTCAAGTATTTGTTTAGGTTTCCTATTTTGGATGAGATTTTGGAGAAAGAACTAGTTTTATAATTTGGTTAATTTGACTTCAATATAATTATTACATCTTTAAAACTAATGTTGTATAGTATCAAGATTATAATACAAGATTTGTGCTTAGTCATTAAATTGGCTTTCTCAAGAACTTCTAATTACAATAGGCTTCTAATGTCTAGTAATGAAAGAAACGTTGTTCAATTGTTATTTCCCTCAATATTGCAAGCTTGAGAGGAATAAGTTGTAAATGTGACCTATTCATAAATAAATGCATACTCTTCCACTAGAGGGATTCTAAATAATTATTTAGATGGTTCTTTTTAAGGATCTAAGTTTAACTAGTTGTGAAAGAATTATAAAAGATTGAATGGGTAAGAAGATTATTTATATGGTTTATTTATTATTGTGATGGTGAAATTTGTATACCTATGCCTTTTCCTATTTAGTTTTGTGTTCATTTTGAGGCAATGTATTGCTATATGTACATAATGACAAATGAAACAATCTTGTGCAAAGTTGGGCTCATTCCTTTCGCCATTTATCTATCCACAAATGCATGTCCCTATACAGTTTGTCTTTCCCCGTCCTAATGCACACATATTTCTATGCATTTACCTTATCTATCATATCCATCACATTCACTTATGCACCTACCTATATCTATCTATTAGCAACCTAGATCTAACAATTTGTTCCATTGGAACACTTTTGTAGTCATGGGAGCAACCTTGTAGTCACAAAGTTTCCCTCTTTCAAGTTTAAAACTCATATTTCTAATTTTGCCAACTAGCTCCATTCACACTCTCACCTTTGAGCTGACTAAATACATGTTTGGTGCAATTTGATGTTATGTGCTAGTATTTAAAGGCATTCAATGCATTCATTCTAACACATCAAATTATCAAGCAAAATTATTCATCCTAAAGCATTGGAAGCAATTAATAGTGACACATTTTGATTCAATGCACTAAAAGGAGTAATAAATTTGCATACTAAAGCCCTTGCCTACTGTCTTCGATCATTATACACTTTATGAGGATTGATCTAGGAAAACATGTCTCCTTGTGATGAAATGACATGCTTTCAAGGTTTTTCTAAATACCACAACCCTTAGATCTTCAAGAAGAGAATAACAGACACTTATCACATTAGGCAAGCAAAAGAGCAAAACATCACTTTGTGCAGGGGGGATGAGCCCAAACTTAGAGGACTAATTCATTGTCACGACTTCATCCTAAATCCGCGAACTTGTCCTCTATCAAAATACAAATACAACACATATTCTTAGGCGCTTCACTGATAGAGAGGCATTATTTTCCAAGCACATATCAGTCTAATACCAAAATCTTCTCCAAGGGCACTCATTCTTCGGCCATAGAACTAAATACTCTAATTGTCACATTTACATTTCCTAAAATAGCAAATATAATAATCTAATTTATCATTCCTAACCATATTTAATTAATCTAGACTAATTGTACTTACTTGATTGCATATATTTAACCTAACTTAACCCTAAGAAAACCTTATTCAAACAAGACGTTTTTAAACTAATATTTCTTTATAATAAAATCCAACTTTTACATAATTATCAATAAAATCAATTAAAACAAATAATTTTAAGATTTGATATCCATCTTTTCTATATAATTAAATATATATATTTTCAAAAGTCATATAAATACACTTTTTAAAAAGTAATCAAATAATTGATAAATATGTAGAAAACTTATAAATAATTAAAACATAAATATTGGAGTCAATAAAGTTATTAAAAAAAATAGAAATTTAAAATATGATACAATATTTATTATTGAGAAAAAGGAACAAATTATGCTTTTGTAAAATGAAAAAGAAGAAAGAATCAACATTATAATAATTTTAAATATTAACATAGAGAATATCTTAAATCATAACTTCAATTCTTCACTATATTAATCCCTACAACAATGATTTTAACCTCCTAATGTCATAAAGATTTGGTCTACACTAAGTCATTTTCTCTATCATTAATATTACTCTAACATGAGTGGGTTAATCCACACACTTAAAAGAAGGGTAGGGATTTTATATTCTGCACAAAGAGGAATACCGTACCAACTCCATCCATTAAGGAAGATATTTGCTAGACATCTTTAAGCACCAATATTTAGCTTACATGAATGCTACCCTTGACTAGATACGATCATGTAAACTATCTTCAACAGAGTACTTGTTCCTACTTCACTCATGCTCCACGACGTCCTAGGAGAAATCAATCAATCATGCAAGTGAATGAAGTGGAAGCAAGATTCTCTCTCATTAAAACTGTTTTTCTTCCATTTCACATGGACTACGGATATATAAGTCTGTCAAATCTTTTCCTAGAGTGGTCTAAGGCAATTTTAGTGTGTATATATCTTGTATTTTTAGTTTCTTTTAAATACTAACTCAAAGTAGAATATATATGTATAAAAGAATTACCAATAATAAGAGTTACAATTAGCAACCGTACAAAAATGTGCAATGAGCACACCGATAGATATTTTGGAGAAGTGTTGCTATTTTAAAAGGAGAAGAGTAACAATAGAAAGCTGATTTTCCCATGCACAACAATAATTTGGAAGAAAAAACAAGTGGTGGGAATGTACGCACGGAAATCAATCAATCATGCAAGTGAATGAAGTGGAAGCAAGATTCTCTCTCATTAAAATTATTTTTCTTCTATTTCACATGGACTACGAATATATAAGTTTGTCCAATCTTTTCCTAGAGTGGTCTATGGCAATTTTAGTGTCATATGTTGTATATCTTGTATTTTTAGTTTCTTTTAAATACTAACTCAAAGGAGAATATATATGTATAAAAGAATTAGCAGTAATAAGAGTTACAACTAGCAATCGTACAAAAATGTGCAATGGGCACACTGATAGATATTTTGGAGAAGTGTTGCTATTTTAAAAGGAGAAGAGTAATAATAGAAAGCTGATTTTCCCATGCACAACAATAATTTAGAAGAACAAACGAGTGGTGGGAATGTACGCACGGAATGTACGCACAACATAATTTATAATTATATGAGGGTGCAATTTTCGAGGGGAGATAACTAATAGAATAAACACAATTAGATTAAAGGATTGTGCTTTAGATATGCTATAGTCAAGCAAGACATAATTTTGGTCCATGACACTTCCTTGGGGAAGCCCAAGAAAATTCTCAGGTTTCAGGTGATGTAATGAATCTTACCCATCTACCATACCCCACGCAATTCAATGTAGAAAATAATATAACTTAGTTATTGGTGTTTACACATTTTATATCAATGGATTTTAATTGATTGAAGCTAGACTTTAAAGGGAGAACATGTAGCAACAATGTAGTCGTTGTGGATTTACATATTACAACAAATATTTGAGCATCCATGTCAACGTAGGTAATGGGGAAAATATGTCAAATCCTTTGCTCCTTGTTGCCATTTGTTTGTAAATAATTATGTTAGTTGTCTTGTTTACTCGTGGTAGTCATCACCAACTCCCGTTCAAAATGATGTTGACTTTCACAATCCATAAATCCCAAGGTGAACATCAATTGATTTCAAATATTTGATCATTAGAGTGTCACAATCACTCAATATTGTAGGTATGACATTAAGCAAATGTACATACCTCCTTGAGCTTCGACTACAACTGATATGTCTAAATACAAGATAGTGCATATCTCTCTCTTAGGAGGAATGGGGAAGATTTTCTACATGCAATATGAGTCTCACATTATTAGATTGATTAATTAACAACATACTTCTCTCCTAACGCTGCACACTATGTTCAATGGCTTCTATTGCCACAAAAAAAATTGTTTAAATTTCAGAGTAATTTTCCAATTTTTCTTTGTATTATTTAAAAAGGTTTGTTATGTCATTTTATTTATGTTATATTCAATCAATGAAGAAGTAACATCAATTTTGTGTGTACTATATTATTTGTGCATGATATCACTACTTGTCAATTCTATCAAAAACCATGGGACTTTAATGGCGTGTTTGCATAGGCACCCATCCTTGCAACATGATGTGATTGTAATTCAATAATGAAATGGCATACAAGGATGATATCACTGCTTATCAATTCTATCAATAAACATGGGACTTTAATGGCATGTTTGCATAGACACCCATCCTTGCAACATGATGTGACTGGAATTGAACAATGAAATGGCATACAAGGTATATATCATTATACACCTCACCTTGATATCCATGTATTGACTTAAGAACATCTTCATCAATATAGTGTACTTCAAAAGGCAAATTTCAAATTTGGCATCACATTGCCATACAAGTTTCTAGTTTCTTAGCAAGAAGGATGGGATTGTTGAAACTTTGTTCCTCTTCCAACTTAGTTTAGTATCTATTATTAATTAATTAATTGTCAAATAAGAGAGCAGTTTCCTTAACAAGTTTTGAAATTTTGCATTGCCTAACAAGTTCTCTTAAAAATTGATGAAGGGGGTAAATCATAAAACACACAACAACAGAAATGGAACACAAAAAATAGAATATTTCTTTATTAATCTGGGCAACTCATTACATTACAGAAGCTCAATTACAATCAAAGGAATCAATCCTCCACAGGCTACAACACACTACAGCTACACATCCCCAGGCTCTGGAATCTTCTTCCTTCTGTAACCCCAAATCAACTAGGGTTTCTGTTTTCCTGCCTATTATTGACTCTACACTTTCCCCCTTAACTTTGCTACTACCCAGGGTTCCCAAAATAGTCATAAATAGCACTTTTTGGCGGCCTCCAGCTAAATTTTGAAATTTGCAACTCCCTCCAAAAGTAAGTCAACTTCCGAGAAGCATAACTTTTGATTTGGGTGTCTGATTGACGAACCGTTTTAAGCGCCGGAAAGCTCACAATGTGATCTATCACACTAGAAATTAGTAAATGGATTTTTGTCAACTTTTTGAGATGTTATGGGATGTTTTAATGCCTATATCTCATTTCAGAAAATTTCAGGGGCTTTTCAGAAAATAGAAACTTTAATATCTTTCAGCTCACAAATGATTTTTGCCTGATTCCTTCACCAAAGGTCTTATATTTTAGTTATGAAGCTTTATGTAAGTTTTCACTTCAATCCGTGCCCAAATGCAAACTTTCCTAAAATGACAGTTAAACTTTCCAAAACAGGCAGGTTGCTATTTTTAGCAGTTTGGAAAAACTAAAAGTCCTACATCGTTATTCAAGAGATTATGGAACGAAAAACACTAATTATGGAATGAAATGAAAACAACTGCAATAATTTTGAATCAACTTTTTTTTGGGTGATGCAAGATTGCCCTTACACCACTGGATGCTCCTGCATAAAAAATTAGGCCAAAATAGCATGTATACAATTAAAATACAGAGAGTGGAATCTACAAAAGAACATCGATTGTGCCCTTGAAGATCACAATGGACTTATCAATGACTATACATCTAGTAGAGATCAAGTCTACTAGGCAAAATGCAAATTGTGTCCAATTCGTTGGAACCCAATACCCACAAATGAAAAGCTTGTGTAGACACGTGATTAGCAAAATGTGTTATTTTAAAGATCAGTCCCCACTAACCAAATTTAAGGGTTTACCAGAAATAATATCGCATCTTATAACAATGGTGGCTAAATCCCTGACCGATGGTAAAACAAAAGATGGCAATTGTTAAATGGATGGTATGGAGATACTCACAATGGATGATATGGAATTTGATAGTTAAAAGTGTAAATTTTTGGGTGGCTATACCAAATTGATGAAGTTGTAAAATCTCTCGTGGTGGTTAAAAAGAATTGAACATCTAAAGGTAATATTTGTTTTGTTCAAATCGACATGTCAATCTTGTTGAAAAGATTCGTTGTAATCACAAAAGCCGAATATAAACTTGTATGAGTGATGAACTTACAAATCTCATTTTAATAAACACCCTGCAATGCACACCTCATGAGGGCCCTTAAGCCTTGAGGCGCTTCATATTGTCATATTTTTGAAAGAGTATATCTACAATTTTGCCACTAGATGACAAATGACAATATCACCATATCTTTTATTTCAACCCAATATCCACACATAATCAAATTGAAAAGTCTACTGAAGATTTTATATGTGGTCTAGTGATTAAGGACATTTGACTTTTAGTTGCCAAACTTTAGCAATGCAAAAAAAAATTGTAGTGGATCTATGATGAGTAGATGATTTGTGGGTGTTTCCTTAGAGATATTCTAGCCTCTAGTAATTTTGAGAAATCTGGAAACTTCAGTCAAATAATAGAAAATTTAAAGTGAACACTTGCTTGAAAATTAAAGGGTGGAGGAATTTTTTTGAAGCATAGAATGATGAATATGAAGCAGCCATTGACACCATTTGTCATGGTAAACTATTAAGTGTGGCCAGATTTTCATCATAAAGGATTACAATAAGATAGACAAATTGGAAGGTATGACCTAAACTGTTAAAAATTATGTCAGTTGTATATTGCAAGAAATTTTATCTATTCTTCATTAAAAGTCCAAAGCTAACTTTATCCTTCATCTTAACCACTTGTAGAATATATATATATATATATATATATATATATATATATATATATATATATATATATATATATATATATATATATATATATATATAATACAACTGAACCCAGGAAAAAAAAATTGCCAAACCCAAACCCAAACCCACAACATAGCTAATTCTTCATCTATGACAGCAAAACATTACCGCTCTATTTTGGAAATTTAAAAGATATCTAAGAATTGAATCTAACACCTTACCTTTCTAATTGTTGTCATTAAATCCTTGCCTCCGTTAAGAAAGTACTTGGAAGTTGTCATAAGTAATGCACTAGGTTGCATTAGCCTATTTTTGTTGGCATTACATTTGGCCTAGGATGCATTCATGTTACAGTTATTTGCAATATATAACACCTATCACTCCATCACAATTCCCGTCCTAGTGCTAATATTACCCACGGAGGGTGGGCAAAGGAAACATCAATCCCAATAGGTTCGCAGATAAAACAATCTCAGATTAGTTGCACCCTTTGAAGTATGACTTGACCTTCTAATCAACATGCTAATCTTGTAGAAAAGATTCGTGGGTAATATTAGCACTAGCATGGGAACTGTGATGGAGTGATAGGTGTTATATATTACAAATAATTGTAACATGAATGCATCCTAGGCCAAACGTAATGCCAATGAAAATAGGCTAATGCAACCCAGTGCATTACTTATGACAGCTTCCAAGTACTTTCTTAATGGAGGTAAGGATTTAATGACAACAATTAGAAAGGTAAGGCATTAGATTCAATTCTTAGATATCTTTTAAATTTCCAAAACAAAGCGGTAATGTTTAACTGTCATAGATGAAGAATTAGCTATGTTGTGGGTTTGGTTTGGTTTAGCAATTTTTTTCCCTGGGTTCAGTTGTACTATATATATTCTACAAGTGGTTAAGATGAAGGATAAAGTTAGCTGAAGAATAGATAAAATTTCTTCCAATATACAATTGACATAATTATATATGGTCATGTCAATGTCAGTTGTATATTGGAAGAAATTTTACCTATTCTTCATTAAAAGTCCAAAGCTAACTTTATCCTTCATCTTAACCACTTGTAGAATATATATATATATATATATAGTACAACTGAACCCAAGGAAAAAAATTGCCAAACTGAAACCCAAACCCACAACATAGCTAATTCTTCATCTATGACAGCTAAACATTACCGCTCTATTTTGGAAATTTAAAAGATATCTAAGAATTGAATCTAATGCCTTACCTTTCTAATTGTTGTCATTAAATCCTTACCTCTGTTAAGAACGTACTTGGAAGCTGTCATAAGTAATGTGCACTAGGTTGCATTAGCCTATTTTCGTTGGCATTACGTTTGGCCTAGGATGCATTCCTATTACAGTTATTTGCAATATATAACACCTATCACTCCATCAAAATTCCCATGCTAGTGCTAATATTACCCACAGAGGATGGGCAAAGGAAACATCAATCCCAATAGGTTCGCAGATAAAACAATCTCAGATTAGTTGCACCCTTTGAAGTATGACTTGACCTTCTAATCAACATGCCAATCTTGTAGAAAACACCTGGCAATGCACACCTCATGAGGGCCTTTGAGCTTCCAGGCTCTTCATATTGTCATATTTTCGAAAGAGTACATCTATAATTTTGCCACTAGATGACAAATGACAATAGCACCGTATCTTTTATTTCAACCCAATATCCACACATAACCAAATTGAAAAGTCTACTAAAGATTCTATATGTGGTCTAGTGATTAAGGACATTTGATTTTTAGTTGCCAAACTTCAGTAATGCAAAAAAAATTTGGAGTGGATCTATGATGACTATATGATTTGTGAGTGTTTCCTTAGAGATATTCTAGCCTCTAGTAATTTCAGGAAATCTGGAAAATTCAGTCAAATAATAGAAAATTTAAAGTGAGCACTTGCTTGAAAATTAAAGGGTGGAGGAATTTTTTTGAAGCATAGAATGATGAATATGAAGAAGCCAATACCCACAAACGAAAAGCTTGTGTAGACACATGATTAGCAAAACGTGTTATTTTAAAGATCAATCCCCACTAACCAAATTTAAGGGTTTACTAGAAATAATATCGCATCTTATAACAATGGTGGCTAAATCCCTGACCGATGGTAAAACAATAGATGACAATTGTTAAATGGATGGTATGGAGATAATCACAATGGATGATATGGAATTTGATAGTTACAAGTGTAAATGTTTGGGTGGCTATACCAAATTGATGAAGTTGTAAAATCTCTCGTGGTGGTTAAAAAGAATTGAACACCTAAAGGTAACATTTGTTTTGTTCAAATCGGCATGCCAATCTTGTAGAAAAGATTCATTGTAATCACAAAAGTCGAATATAAACTTGTATGAATGATGTTTACAAATCTCATTTTAATAAACACCCTGCAATGCACACCTCATGAGGGCCTTTGAGCCTTGAGGCACTTCATATTGTCATATTTTCAAAAGAGTACATCTACAATTTTGCTACTAGATAACAAATGACAATATCACCGTATCTTTTATTTCAACCCAATATCCACACATAATCAAATTGAAAAGTCTACTAAAGATTCTATATGTGGTCTAGTGATTAAGGACATTTGATTTTTAGTTGCCAAACTTCAGCACTGCAAAAGTTTTTTGGAGTGGATCTATGATGAGTAGATGATTTGTGGGTGTTTCCTTAGAGATATTCTAGCCTCTAGTAATTTCAGGAAATCTGGAAAATTCAGTCAAATAATAGAAATTTTAAAGTGAACACTTGCTTCAAAATTAAAGGGTGGAGGAATTTTTTTGAAGCATAGAATGATGAATATGAAACAACCATTGACACCATTTGTAATGGTAAACTATTAAGTCTGGCCAGATTTTCATCATAAAGGATTACAATAAGATAGACAAATTGGAAGGTATGACCTAAACTGTTGAAAAATATGTCAGTTGTATATTGGAAGAAATTTTATCTATTTTTCATTAAAAGTCCAAAGCTAACTTTATCCTTCATCTTAACCACTTGTAGAATATATATATAGTACAATTGAACCCAGCCGTACTAAACCCAAGGAAAAAAATTGCCAAACCGAAACCCAAACCCACAACATAGCTAATTCTTCATCTATGACAGCTAAATATTACCGCTCTGTTTTGGAAATTTAAAAGATATCTAAGAATTGAATCTAATGCCTTACCTGTCTAATTGTTGTCATTAAATCCTTACCTCCGTTAAGAAAGTACTTAGAAGTTGTCATAAGTAATGCACTGGGTTGCATTAGCCTATTTTCGTTGGCATTACATTTGGCCTAGGATGCATTCATGTTACAGTTATTTGCAATATATAACACCTATCACTCCATCACAATTCCCATGCTAGTGCTAATATTACCCACGGAGGGTGGGCAAAGGAAACATCAATCCCAATAGGTTCGTAGATAAAACAATCTCAGATTAGTTGCACCCTTTGAAGTATGACTTGACCTTCTAACATATTGTCACTTGTGTGAAGTTGTGAACAGTTTTGTGTGGGTTGTTTTATATAGCGTTATGGGTTTTTCTAATAATACATGCATTTTGTATTGCATTAAGAAACAATGTGACCACATTAGTGGGTAAATCAGATAGCTAAGTAAAATATATATTTGTATTCCACTCCACGAAAGGTGAGAAGTGCCAACAAGCATATATGGCACCAATAACAAGACAACCATAATCATTAATAAACATATCTAATAGGTCTGGCCTTTTTGTATCATCCTTTTTAATCTTTGTAAATTATTACTATGATCAAATAAAATCTTTCCTTTTATAAAAAATAAATAAACATATCTAATAATCGAGAAGGTTGAGCAGGAATATTTGCTTTAAACACGGACCATTCTTCCAAGAGGTCTGAAGTATATCATAAGGAAAGAAATCGCTCAAGTTATTTTTGTCATGAAAATATTCTTGGACAATAGTCTAAGCTAATGTTGAAAATGCATAATTCAGCATGGCATGTAAGGAAGATGTTCTAGGGGGAAATTCAAAGATATGACCAAAAAAACCACAAGTTTTATATGAGAAAATGAAGCATTCTTATAATAAGGAGAATGAATTAGAAAGATTTAAGTATAGTGTCAGTGTCATGAATGTAATTAGAGCCATGAAACATCCAATCATGTCATTTAATTGGAATACAGATAAGCATTCCTATAGAAAATTTTGCACCTTAGCTTTCCAGTCCAACTCAGAATAATAGAAATTGTTTGGGATATACCTACAGAGGTATCTCGCCGTTATTTGAAGTTGGGATATACCTGTTCTAGATCTAGGGCACACAACTGAGAGGGAGGGTGAATCAGTTGTACAAAAACTTGCTTCTACTTCAAACACTTGATTCTTCTTTGTTAGTTAATAGCATATCAGTTAACCATACATGAAAGCATAATGCACAAACACATGAGTAGATAAACATCAACACATTGGACACCAAGATTTTGACGTGGAAAACCCGGTTAAGGGAAAAACCACGGGGTGATTAACCCAAGGATTATTCTCTGTTAGAAGAATAAGAAAAAAATGAATGGCACATGCCAATTAGGGCTCACTGCCCGAGCACACTGCTCACAAAGAGGCACACTGCCTACAAGAGACACAATGTCTACAAAGTGATAAGAATCACAAACTTGAACTGGAGATTGACATCTTTACCATGTCTGGATCAGTTCCATTTAAGCCCGAGATGCTTCTGCTCTGCCCTTCACTCTTTCGCTATACCACACTCATCCGCTCCACACACACTTTGAAATGAACTCACAAACCTTTATTTATATAAGGCATCGACTTAGAAACAATCATCTAAGTTGGCAATCATCCACAAGAACATTTGCAAGATGAATAACTCATCCGGTCGGCCAGTCTGAACAAGAATATCTTCATCCGGAAGAATATCTTCAATTCCAGGCTCTAACACTGATGCGGACCGACAACACAACCTCAACATGATCCAAGAACCTTCACAGGCTTGCTTGAGTGACCAAGTACATCCACACTTCCTCTACTTACTGGAATCTCTTCTCCTCTTCATCCGAAACTTCAAGAACACAGTCTGTCGCAACTATCAAACTGAAACAGGTTCTTTCAGACCTCCAAACTTTGTACAAACCAAGATGACACATTACAAGGACATCCCAAACACTCCTTCCAATCCTCAGAGTCTGACAATGCACCTTCGGATCTCACCAGACCTTTTTGTAACACTCTGTCCCTCCGGAGCATCTCCCAGAACCGATTCTACTTGACCGATCACAACTTTTTCATATCTTCATGCGGACCTCTGAAATCTTAACTGGATCATCTAAAGATTCATATCTACAAACCCTTTAATCCGCATCCTCTAATCCTCAACCTTTTGAGTACATTTGCCTTCTTCTCATCACTATTCTTCACTGTTCCTGATTGAGACTAATTTTCTCAATATCCTCAGTACACAACTCATCTAATCCTTCTTACCAATGCAATATGAGTATGTTGACATCAATGACAACACTAGTTAACCTCATACTTGCAACAATCTCCCCCTTTGTCATTAATGGCAACATATGATGTGAAAAACCATCAAGACAAGAACTTCTCTTTGCTGTCACAGCTCCCCCTATCAGCAACAACTCTTCACATGTCTTCTCTTCCTTTATTGCTCCCCCTTTGATTATCAACCACTTATTTTTCACATGTCTTCTCTCCCCTTTGACATCAATGGCAAAGGGCTCATACTTTCACTTGTAACACATCATAATCATACCAGCTGCTCCCCCTTAGTAGCAGCTCCCCATCATCAATCCAGATCACAAGATATGACTGTGATATCCATCGGACTGATGCACATCAGTGCATCCTAGTTCATCACCGGAGGGGCCATGACCCCTAACTTCTCTCTGATATACTCAAAAGAGTCTTTGGGAAGAGGTTTAGTAAAAATATCTGCAAGCTGATCCTTGGAGGGCACATACTCCAATCTGACTTCACCCTTGTTCACTTGTTCTCTCAAAAAGTGAAATTTGATAGATATATGCTTGGTCATAGAATGCAATACCAGATTCTTAGAAATATTTATTGCACTTGAATTATCATAGAAAATTGTGATAGGCTCCTCATATTCTACTTTCATGTCTCTTAACATCTGCTTCATCCATAAGATTTGAGTGCAACTGCTTGCTGCTGCAATATATTCTGCTTCAGTTGTAGACAGAGATATTGCCTCTTATTTCTTGCTTAGCCAAGAAACCAATCTCTTTCCCAAGAAGAATGCTCCACCACTGGTGCTCTTCCGGTCATCCACATCTCCTACCCAATCTGCATCTGTATATGCATGAAGAGAGAAATCCTGATCTCTAGGATACCATAGGCCATACTCAACTGTCCCCTTTAGATATCTAAAAATCCTCTTGATTGCCATAGCATGAGATTCTCTAGGGTCAGCCTGAAATCTTGCCACAAGACCAACAGCCTGCATTATATTTGGTCTAGTCTTAGTGAGATACAATAATCCTCCAATCATTGATCTGTACTTGGTCTGATCTATCTTAGGAGAGTCATCATCTTTGCTCAACTTACATCTGGTTGCCATAGGAGTGTTCATTGGCTTTGAATCTTCCATTCCAAATTTCCTCAACAATTCTTTCACATATTTGGTTTGAGAGATAAAGATACCTTTCTTTGTCTGAGTAATTTGCAGACCCAAGAAGAAATTCATTTCACCAAGCATTGACATTTCAAACTCACTTTTCATTTGATTTGCAAAGGTATTACACAAACTATCTCTTCCTCCAAAAATGATATCATCAACAAATACTTCAACAATCAAGATGTTTTCATTATCTATTTAGAAATATAGATTATTGTTAGCAGTACCTTTGTTGAAACTAATCTGCACAAGATGCTTATCCAACCTTTCATACCATGCTTTTGGGGCTTGCTTCAATCCATACAGTGCTTTCTTCAACTTGCAGACCATATCATCATGATCAGACAATTGAAATCCATCTGGTTGTTCAATGTATACTTCTTCTTCCAAATCACCATTTAGGAAGGCAGACTTGACATCCATCTGATATACCTTGAAGTCTTTGAAGGCAGCATATGCAAGAAATAATCTGACTGCTTCAATTCTTGCTACCGGAGAAAAGGTTTCTTCAAAATCAATTCCTTCTATTTGAGAGTAGCCTTTGCATACCAATCTGGCTTTGTTTCTGATTACTTCACCAACCTCATTTAGTTTGTTCCGGAAGACCCATTTGGTTCCAATCACATTCTTGTTTCTAGGTCTGGGAACAAGATCCCAAGTGTGATTTTTCTCAATTTGTATCAACTCTTCCTCCATTGCTTTGGTCCAGTTTTCATCATTGCAAGCTTCATTTATTGTCTTAGGTTCAATCTTTGAAATCAGACAATATTCATTTGAATTTTGAGCAATTCTCCTCCTTGTTTGTACCCCTTTGCTTTTGTCACCTATGATCTGATCTTCAGAGTGATTTAGAGTTACATACCTTGGAACTTTGGGAGTCTCTTGCACTGTTGTTTCTTGATCAGGTTCATTCAGACAAACCTCTTCTCCCTGATTTATCGGATCAGTCTGAATCTGACTTTCAGAAAGAGATTGAGTTCCTTGAACCAGAACACCATCCTGATCATCTTCATCATATTCATAAAACCTTGAGGGCTTCTCAATTCCTTCATCAACCTTCACATTTGTACTTTCTATCATCTTTTTCAATCTCTTATTGTAACACCGGAATGCTTTGCTTTGAGTGGAGTAACCCAAGAAAATTCCTTCATCACTTCTAGCATCAAACTTTCCTAGATCCTCATCTCTTTTGATGTAACACTTGCTACCAAATACTCTGAAATATCTCACAGTAGGAGTTATACCAAACCAAAGTTCATAAGGAGTCTTACCGGTATTGCTTCTGATTTGAACTCGGTTGAGAGTGTAGACTGCAGTGCTGACAGCTTCTCTCCAAAACATCTAAGGAACATTTGCTTCCATCATCATTGTCCTGGAAGCTTCCTGGATGGTCCGGTTCTTTCTCTCAACTACTCCATTCTGCTGTGGAGTCCTAGGAGCAGACAACTATCTCTTTATGCCATAATTCTCACAAAAGTCTATGAATTCACCGGATGTGAATTTACCACCTCTATCAGACCTTAGACACTTCAGTTTCAATCCGGTTTGATTCTCTACCATAGCCTTGAAGATTTTGAACTTCTCAAAGGCTTTTGATTTCTCTTTCAGAAAGGTAACCCACATCATCTGAGAATGATCATCAATCAGTAACATGAAATATCTATCACCTTGCATACTCTTGATTCTTGTCGGACCACATAGATCAGTATGAACTAATTCCAATAATCCGGTAGAGGACTGATCTTTGCTTTTGAAGGAGACTCTGCTCTGTTTACCTAGATAACATTCTTTGCACAAACTATTTGTAGGTTTCACCAATTTTGGAAGATCTCTTACAGCCTGAATATTGTTTATCTTGATGATGTTATCAAAATTTACATGACACATCCTTCTATGCCATAACCAACTCTGATCAATTTGAACAAATAGACAACTTTTATCTGAACCAACTAGATGGAAGATATTACCTTTTGTTTGAGTACCAGATGCAATCTCAGTTTCAGAGCTTTCAAAGATCCTACTTCCATTTTTGAACCGAAGATCATAACCTTTGTCTACTAACTGTCCAACACTGAGAAGATTGTGCTTCAATCCTTCAACATACAGTACATTACCAGTTTTGCTCTTTCCATCAAAAGAAATAGTTCCCCTACCTCTGATTCTACCTACAGAATTGTCACCAAACTTTACCATTCCTCCTTCATATCTTTCCAAATCTAAGAACTTGTTCTTGTCACCTGTCATGTGGTGAGAGCATCCACTGTCAATAACCCAATCATCCTTTTCTTCAACTTGGGCAGCCAAAGCTCTTTCTACAACCTTATGATTGACAGATTTAGAGGATATTGGTTCTTCTTCCTTGATGGCAATAAACACCCATTCATTTCTGGATTTGTCTCCTATCTCTGATTTATCATCTGTTACTCCTTCATTATCAGCTTCTTCATGAACATAATAATAGTTCTTATGGAACCTTTGTCTGTTAGAGTTTAACCTTGCAGATCTTTCCAGACATCTTGAAGCAAAATGACCAATCTTATTGCAGTTGAAGCACTTAAAAGGTAACTTGCCTTCATACTTACCGGATCCTCTTGGCAATCTCTTTGCAATGAGAGCTTCAAGATGAGCTGTTTCTGCTTCTTCCTCTTCCATGTCTTTCCTAGCTTGATCATACCATGACAGTTTCCTCGAAGAGTTTTCTCCCGGATCAAATCTTTGTTTACCTTTCACATAGGCACTAGCTTTGAATGCAGATTCAGTCTTGGGAGGATCATCTCCAAACTCGGTCATTTCAAATGCAGCCAGTTTGCCAGCCAATTGCTCTCTTGTGACAGTTGCATGGGCTCTGAATTCATCAATGGCAGTAACCTTCATCTTGTAGGCAGCAAGAAGGGATCTGAGAATTTTGCAAACAATCTCATTTTCATCCAGAACTCCACCAGCATTCCTGATTCCACACACCAGCTCATTTACTCTTGGCATAAAGGTAGTGATATTTTCATCATCTCTCATCTTCAATCTTTCAAATTTCCCTTTAAGACTTTGCAACCTTGTACTCTTAACAAACTCATCTCCTTCATGCAGAAGTTCCAGTTTAACCCATATCTCATATGCAGTTGGTAGGTCAATAACATTTGAGAGTTCTGAGTCAGTCAATGCGCTTAGAAGAGCCTCTTTGGTCCGTAGATTGTTTTCAGCATCTGTGATTTCATTTAGTGGTGTTAAGACCACCCTGTGGAGGAACATATGCTTTTGTGACAATGGACAAGTATGTTTTTCCCATACACTCCAAGTGACATTTCATGCGGCCTTTCCAGAGAGAGAAGTTGGTTCCATCAAACTTTGGATTGTCCTTCTTGTATGACGACATCCTGGATCTCCTCAAGTGGTTAAGCTCCTTTCAAAGGAACTTAGCTCTGATACCAATTGTTAGATCTAGGGCACACAACTGAGAGGGGGGGTGAATCAGTTGTACAAAAACTTGCTTCTACTTCAAACACTTGATTCTTCTTTGTTAGTTAATAGCATATCAGTTAACCATACATGAAAGCATAATGCACAAACACAGGAGCAGATAAACATCAACATATTGGACACCAAGATTTTGACGTGGAAAACCCAGTTAAGGGAAAAACCACAGGATGATTAACCCAAGGATTATTCTCTGTTAGAAGAATAAGAAAAAATGAATGGCACCTGCCAATTAGGGCTCACTGCCTGAGCACACTGCTCACAAAGAGGCACACTGCCTACAAGAGACACACTGTCTACAAAGTGATAAGAATCACAAACTTGAACTAGAGATTGACATCTTTACCATGTCTGGATCAGTTCCATTTAAGCTCGAGATGCTTCTGCTCTGCCCTTCGCTCTTTCGCTATACTACACTCATCCGCTCCACACACACTTTGAAATGAACTCACAAACCTTTATTTATACAAGGCATCGACTTAGAAACAATCATCTAAGTCGGCAATCATCCATAAGAACATTTGCAAGTCGGCAATCATCTATAAGAACATTCACAAGATGAATAACTCATCCGGTCGACCAGTCTGAACAAGAGTATCTTCATCTGGAAGAATATCTTCAATTCCAGGCTCTAACACTGATGCGGACTGACAACACAACCTCAACATGATCCAAGAACCTTCACAGGCTTGCCTGAGTGACCAGGTACATCCGCACTTCCTCTACTTACTGGAATCTCTTCTCCTCTTCATATGGAACTTCAAGAACACAATCTGTCGCAACTGTCAAATTGAAATAGGTTCTTCTGGACCTCCAAACTTTGTACAAACTGAGATGACACATCACAAGGACATCCCAAACACTCCTTTCAATCCGCAGAGTCTGACAATGCACCTCCGGATCTCACCGGACCTTTTTGTAACACTCTGTCCCTCTGGAGCATCTCCCGGAACCGATTCTACTTGACCGATCACAACTTTTTCATATCTTCATGCGGACCTCTGAAATCTTAACTGGATCATCTAAAGATTCATATGTACAAACCCTTTAATCCGCATCCTCTGATCCTCAACCTTTTGAGTACATTTGCCTTCTTCTCATCACTGTTCTGCACTGTTCCTGATTGAGACTAATTTTCTCAATATCCTCAGTACACAGCTCATCCAATCCTTCTTACCAATGCAATATGAGTATGTTGACATCAATGACAACACTAGTTAACCTCATACTTGCAACAATACCCACAAGCTCTCTTTTTTAAAAACCTTACCGAACTTCTCTCAAACAATAGGGCAAATCTTCAATAGCAAGTTTTCACCTTTCAAAACCTTACACACCTCTGCAATGTTCAGAATAATAAATTTTGCTGCTCAAACCATTGTTAACCTTTGTAAAGCTTGAAGAAAACACTTCCCTCTGCATAACATTTCAAAAGATACACATATCAACACATTCTAGATTTCAAACCCTAGCATTATTTAAGTCGCAAACCCTAACTGCAACCAACATCAACATCAATTTCCCATTAGGGCACAATGAAAAGAAAAAGGGCAAAATACCTAAACCCATGAGATATAAATTGCAGAACAAATAGGGACAATAGATTCAAGGAGTATATCTTTGCTGGCCAAAAAAAGTGAGCAACTTGCGACACAATGAAATGCTTGCTTCAAAAATGGAAGCTAAAATAGGTTGTTTATATCCATTGAAGTAGAATGAATGAAGGTTTTATCAGATTTTGTGGTCACTGGTGCCATGAGGAAGCCTACAAACTTTCAACAGAATGCCTCGTAGTGTTGTCTCCTTGTGGATCATGATGGCACCGGATCTACATAAATGGATTTCATGAAATGGCTTTTCAAAAGATAAAAAAATGATTGGTAAATATAAATGAGATATGTGTAGAAGTAAAACCAGATGTTACAACCAGACTTCAATTATAGTCAAACAAGTAAAGGTTCAAGATTATCTATGTTCAAACAAGAAAGACTCCATACAGTTGCAGAATTATGTTCAAACAAGCACATACACAGTTGACCACAAACTTTGTCTTGCATTTTCATGTTTTATCACAACCATCTCAAGTGGAGAAAACTCTAGCTCAGGCAAAAAAACCCAATCAGATTACATACATTAGAAAATCAGAGACACTTAAGTTGTTGTTCAGACTGTTCATCTTGTTACCTTTTGTATATTTTCTTGCGAATAATTAGTCCTGACACTAGCAGTGTCATTCTTACACTTTTTGTGCATATTCTGACTATAACTTGAGCAGATTTTCCTAAATATTAAGTACATGGGATGGCTAATTCTTACATTTGTTTAAAAAATTATAGCCTTGATTTGACAGGCTTTCATAAATAATAAGAAAAAAAGGGCAACATTGGCACCTTAGCCTACACTCATTATTGCATTGTAATGGATTTCACCAGACTCTTAAAAAGAGCATGCATACTTTCATTTTGCAACCAACCCAATTTAATTAGGATCTTGATCTCAAAATTAAAAAATAATTGAGCTCTAACAGCACTAGTAAAAAATCTCGTGTGTCCCCATTTTAGGAAACAGGTAAAAAATCTACATAAAACCCAAACACAACCATAGAATTTCTAGACAAACCACAACTCAATCTAGAGATTTTACTCCATACATAAAAAGCGAACGAGATATAATTTGAAGTATAACATTAGAGTTACGAGATACAGAAAAGTATGCATGACAATATAACTCTCATTCTAAAAATCATTAACCAAGTACAAATACGATCACATCCTACCCAAAAACATAGTAAGTGCCTTACTTTTAATATCAACAGATAACCAAAACACAAGAGTTAACTTTTATAGGAAATTGTTTCAACTTTTATGTGAAATAGCTTCAACTTTTAACGTATATACTTAACCCCCCAAAAAAACCTTGGTGTTCAACAACCATAGCTTTGTCATCCTCCCCTCTTGCAAAAAGCATTACACCTGGTGAAAATCATCAACCTTACTCCACTTCCCTCACCATATTCATAAAATAATCCTTCAACTCGTCAGACATTTTCTGATTTGCTACATCCAACTCATTTATAATCTTGTCTATCATATCTAAGTTCTCTCTGAGGAACTGCTCAACCAACCCATTAGGCCTCATACCTGAAACATTCTGACCACCATTGTTTAGCTTTCCATGATTATAAGCAAGGGTTTTAACAGGATAATAAAAAAAAAAGTTTCGACAGAAACCCTTACCTCCCTCACAACACGCGACAAGCATTGTTGCAACTTCATCCATAGGGTTATAATCAGCCCCCTCCTTCCTCTTCTTGTTTTTCTTGGACAAGGGTTTGGAATCCTCCTTGTTTTGTTGTTGTTCTCCTCTCGAGTGTTTTTTGGAAAAAGAGGGTTTTGATGGAGTGGTATTATAATTGCTAGGGTAGAGGGGGCTAGAGGGCAGACAAACTAGGCTTAGAGATGGGAGATCATATGTTCGAATATGGGAAGCAATAGTTAGCTTTAGTTTAGATTTGGAGGAGGTGAAAAGTTAATGGGTCAAGGAAGGAAACGAAAGTGCAACCGTGTTGAGCCTAAGAAAAAGTGTAGGGGAAGGAAAGAAACAAAAGGGGAGAGTAGTAACCCTCCAAAGGCATTGAAGGAGGAAACTGACCAACCCCGCAAAGAAAGAAAGCGGCGAGGCAAAGATTCATTTAAGAGAAAGGAACCTAAAAAATAAAATACAATCTTGAATATATGATACAAGGAACCTAATAAAGCAGGAACCAGACCACAATTGTTGGCACTCTGAAACTAGTCCTGAATTCTTCAGCGGACAACTGAAAGGAAGCAGGAATGTTAAATGCAAGATGATGGTGTGAAGACTAAGACAAACCATTAATGGTCCAGGCAAACCATCAAAACAAGGACCGGCTGAGATTTGTCTCATGTTGATCAGGCCATTTTTTCTGTCGATCTTCACCGACTTGTACGAAAAATCAGATGGCAAATTCATCACACTAAACACAGCTGCATAGAAGATAAAATGATCAACGCTTCTTATTGCTTCAATGGTCATCCTTGTACCTTAGACACAAGAAATGTCGTCTGATCTGCACCGACATAAGTACGGAGCTCGACTCCTTCTAGAGTTAAATGCCTATTGGTGTAACAAGAATATCATAATAGAATAGCTATCGAGAGAGTTACAACAACAATAAAACATCAAAATAGTATTTAATAGTCTTAGTTGTAGCAACATAGAAAAGAATGATATGCAATATAAGACAAAACGTCTTCTATAGGCTATTGGATTATCAAATTAATTAAGGCGATTTTGAAATAATGCCATGGTATAGAATACCACCACCACCATATCCTAAACAAGTAGTAGAAAACGTGTCTCTAACAATAATTTTACCATGGCAACAATCTTATCAACAACCTTTATATTGGCAGTCCAAAGAATAAAGGTTATATGAGAGTGCCCTAGCTAAAGGGGAGAACATTGCAGCACATTTGGAATCTCCAATATGAACATGGAAGGAAAGAACACCAAAGAGAAGTCAATGTCAATATAATCTTCGTGTAGAAGTAGCTTATCATATAGATGTTCATGTCTTGTTACTCTTATGATACTTGTAGAATGCCTTTGCATTTAGAATGACTACACAACTAACTTCCATTATTGTCTTAAAAGGATTAAATAACAAGACAAGGGGACAAGAATTGACTAAATCAAAAAGGACAAGCTCCTTAGTTGACCTATACATCAAGGCTTATGTAGAGATCATCTTGGTAGACATGACTCCCATAAGGAAGCAAAAGTTGAAATGTATAAGTCTATGACCGTGATCCAATGCAAATAAAAATTAATCTAGCCTATTAATATCCTAAGAATTTTAGTGCAGATATTACTCTTACTATAGAAGTTCCAATCAATTATGCTTAAAGGTATGACTTTTCTGAGAATCCAATAATTGTCATGTTTCAATGAGAGAAGAAGTTGTTGGATTTATTACATCTTAGATTAAGTTAGAATGTTATTTTTATGTTAGTATTATAAAATAATAATAATAAATAAATGTTAGATTGGTTGTTAGTTTATAAATAATAAGTTAATTGGGTAGTCATACCCGTAAGGAAGTTTGGGAAGGTTGTTTACAAGAATATATTGGCTTTACAAAGCCAATTGTATTGAAATGTAAATCTCTGAAAATTATAATAATATTTCATATTATTTATGTATTATTTTTTTTGCAAAGATGGTGTAATATGCAATATTGTTTTTGTGCTCACCTTTTCAATATGGTATCAGAGCGTTGTTAGATCTTGTGCTATGTGATGAAATTCTAGTTTTGTATTGTTTGAAGAGTTTGAGATAATTTACAATAGTGTTGTGCATGGGAAATGATAGTGTGGAAAGTATGACAAAACAACACATGGAAAGAACAAAAGATTAGTGTAAGAAGATATAAATTGATGCAAAATAAAGGTATTTTGAAGATTTGACAAAGTGTTGTAAGGTGTTTGAATAGATTTATGGCATTTAAATACGTTTTCATAGTTGTTGTCAATAGTGCATATGATATAGTTTGAATGTTTTGGCATAAAACAAGGATTGAACAATGTTGAAAAAAAAGGCAGAGAGAAGGCACATGGAAAAGCATTGGAACATTTGAAATGTACACCATTCTTGGCAATTTTGGCCACCCAACAACTCTATGCCCATGCCCAAAGTTTGGAAAGAGGAAAAGGCATATTGTTTGCTGAGAAATGTTCAAATTTGTTTACACTATAAGGAGGAGTGCGTCCATTAGAGGAGTGCACCAAGAAACATGGAAATACATTTGTTTGACAATCTAAATCAATGTAGAAGTTGAGAGGCATAAGGAGTTTATTTTTCTTTTATGGTATTTCTTCTTATGATGGGCGCAATGAAGAAGTTGGCATGTTGCAGATAAGATTCTTCTTCCTTAATCTGTTTATGCACAATGTGATTGGGTGATAGTAGTAAGTTGTCTGGATTTGTTTTACATATTACAAACAAAGAGCAAAATAGTAGAGTTTGTAGGGTTTATTTTGTTTTATTTCATCTCTCAAAGTCATTTTAAAACAAAGGATTTTAAGAGAGTTAATTAAAGTGAGAGCTAGTTCCATTGGTAAAAGCAATTATTTGGAACTTAGAGGTGGAGGGTTCAAAACTCCTTAAATAATTTTTTTAATGCAAATTACATACATGAATGTATTTGGAGGTAGGAATGATATACACTTTCAAGTTCAAGGTTATAAGAAGCTTTGTAAAGGTGTTAAAGGATTTTTTTTGAACTTATTGTAAATAGGTGCACTATCAGTTGAAACCAACAACTTGTCAATTTTACTTTTGACCATGGTGACATTTAATGCTTGTATTCTCGAGACTATATATGCTACACTTGATGAGGCTTTCAAATATTCACACGTGGTATCGAGCGAATAAAGTGTAATAAACTCAAATTAGAGGTTGGAGGCATTGAAGGTAGGAGATATATCATCATCTTGAGCTAGTTTCTCACTCAGAGATGATACTTTACATGAGAAGCACCAGTTTCAATCTATGTCCCTTCATGGAGCAAGGGGGCTTGGCAGTTCTTGGCAGTACCTATGGATAGTGTAATCTCTAAAATAGGGTGGGATTCATGTATTCACATTGGTTTAGGTCCTTTTGTACATTAGAGGAGGGATTTGGTTCCTATAGCATTGAAGGAGGGATATTAACACTTTCGGGGGAAAGTGGACTCTTGGAGGAGAGTTGTTCTCTCATATGCAACACTAGATGAAGGATTTTAACACACTTGGAGGAGTTGTGGACTCTCAAAGGAGATTGTTCTCTCATTGTGCATGGACGATGGGATTGTGTTCTCTCATGTGGTAGAGAGGACTTGCATGCTTGACAATCAAGACATCTGATGATGAGTTTATTTTGGTGTGTCTTGGGTGAGCGAGGAGAATTGGTGAAGGTACTTCATCAAAGTTTCCAGAAGGGTTGTTGTGTTTAGTCCTTGGAGTATTTCGTCCTTTGTTTAAATTGATGTAATAAGGGGGGAATGTTGGATTTATTACATCTTAGATTAAGTTAGAATGTTAGTTTTATGTTAGTAATAAAATAATAATAATAATAAATAAATGTTAGATTAGTTATTAGTTTATAAATAATAAGTTAGTTGGGTAGTTATGCCCGTAAGGAAGTTTGGGATGGTTGTTTACAGGAATATATTGGTTTTATAAACTAATTGTATTGAAATGTAAATCTCTGAAAATTATAATAATATTTCATATTATTTTTGTATTATTTTTTATGCAAAGATGGTGTAATCTACAATATTGTTTTTGTGCTCACCATTTCAATAGAAGCCCTCTGAGTGTGCATTAACCTACTCATGAGGATGTTTCATACTTCCTTGATTCTAGTTGTAATGATTGCTTTTAATGTTGTTGATTTGATGGTTAATTTGATCCAACTAAGAAGCTATTCATTAGTTATTCTTTGCCAAAACCTTTAATTGAGAACATAGTGTGGCAATTTGGAAAAATATATTAGAGTAAAGATTTAAAATTTCAATTACCGAATGAATAACAACATTAGAAAACATAGTCATGCATATGATTCTCCAAATATGCAAAAGAATGACATGTCTCATAGAATCAACAACATTCTTCTTCAATCCAAAACCAAGTAAATCCTCCTTCCAATTCAAGTGATGTCCAAATAAGGCAAGTATATCTCCAAACATCGCATGCCAATGTTTTTTAGCAAATGTGCAACCCAAAAACAAATGTTTTATGGTTTCATCAACATGACAAGAGGGACATTTAACTAGCTAAACAAGTAAGAATCTTAATCTCTTTCCATCTGGCAGTTTATAGTGTAATATCTTCTAAGAAAGCATTTGAGCATCTGCATTCGCTTTGGATTTCTAGATTTTGGAACTCTATTTAGTCTAATGTTTATGACTAAATCTGACCTCCATTTAATATTGAGCTAGGGAATTAAGTTCAAAGTGGGGAGAAGGAGATAAATCTATTTCAAAGGGAAGAATGAGAAATAGTGGATAGATAACCAACACCAATCCTTGAAAAATTGCAAGCTATTGGAGTGCATAATTTAATAATTAAATTAGGAGGTACAAGAGATTGCACAAAAACAATAATTGTTTGTATTTATTACTCAATCCAAATCATTCTTTGATGTTCTTCCATGAAGACCATTACATTGAAGAAAAGTTCCATAAATATGTGAATTTTTAATACATTTCTTGAATAGATAATTAGCTTGTCTAAGAAAGATGATGGTCAATGGTTTTCCTTGAAATCGAATGTGTTTGTTCCACCAAATGGAGGAAGAAGAAAATAAAAACTATGCTACAATGAAGAGTCTCTCTAATTTAAAAATTGACATACTTTTTGCCATGCTTTTCAAATGGGTTGAATAGGGAGGAGGGAGGCTTTAATTTAAAATTTAGGAGCAAAGAAAATTTTATCCAACCAATTAACATCTTGACATTTCCCTTTAACAATAACAATAACAAATTTATGTCTCAGTAATATTTTCACAATTTTTCACCTTTAGCAACTTTAGTGATCCATTTAGCAACCAAACGTGTTCCTTGCATTTTAGGGCTTATAAGACCAAGTCCACCTTTGCATTTAGGTTGAATGCATTGAAGCCAAGAGATTGTTCTACAACAAGTAGTAGGTCATCCCATTTAGACTGAATAAATTACCAAATAAACTTACACAAATCCTCATATCCTCTTCTAGGTGGCATCCAACATGAGGGGATGCAAACATGTGTGTAGTAAGAAAGATTATGTTTGCGACTTAAACTTTTTTGGTCAAAGAAAGAAATTTATTGCACCAATTACATAGCTTATTTTTTAATCTATTTAGATACTAGTTCCACATATCAACAAGGGATGGTCCAAATCCAAAAGGAATACCCAAATATTAAGTCATTTCATTGTGTTTGATCAATTCCAATCTTTAGATATCCATTGAGGGGTGGGACCAACTTGCATCATTAATAACTATGCCTTATGATGTATTAGTTGTAAAGATTCAAAATATCTAAAATATTGTTCAATTATTTTTCAAAATTTTTCTAGAAAAGTAGGTTACATCTTCAACAAAATGGGAATTGATAGCCACAAAAATTTGTGGAATGGAAATACCATGTATATGATGGAGTTGCTTGGCTTTTGGTAATAGGTATTCCAATGCATCAACAATAAGCATATAAAGAAAGGTTGATAAGGGGCAATCTTGTCTAATAGAATGTTGCAAAGGAGAGGAATCAGACATGGATTCATTGACCACTACATGAGCATTGGCATATTTGAAGAGTATTTGAACACGGCATGAATTTGGGGCCCAAAACTAAAACATTGCATCATTTTGATGATAAAATTCCAACATATTTTGTTGAAGGCTTTGTCAAAATCTAATTTGACTAGAAAAGCATATTGACTCAATTGTTGAGCCCGTTCATAGGTTTTTTGGGCTAAGCTAAAATTGTTAAGAATATACCTACCTCCAAGGAATCTAGTTTGTTCTAGTCTTACAATACCCTAAATGTCTAGCTTAATTCCTATAGCCAGTGCTTTGGCAATAATTTTGTAGGAAGTGTTCAATAATGTAATAAGGCACCAACTAGAAATAGTATCTTCATTCTTTCCTTTAGGAAGAAGTTTAATTAAATCCTTGTTAATACTTGATATTGAAGAACCTTTTTCGAGGACTTCTAGATAAAGTTTATAAAAATCATCTTTGATGTGTGGCCACATGATTTTATAAAATTCAAGTGGTAGCCCATCAAATCTTGGACTTTTGTTATGATGCATAAAAAGGAGAGTCATCTCCATCTCTTCAAGGGATAGAGTTTTATCTAAAAACTTGTTCTAACCAAGATTAATTTTATTAGGAATATAGTCTTTAACTATGCCTTCAAGGGTTTCTGGTACATCAACCCATTTGATGTCTTCTTTGAAAATATTTCCATGGAACTTCTAAAAGAGTAAGATTATCTTAGTGGGATTCATGTGTAATGAACCATAATCATTAATCAATGAATATATATTCTCTTTAATGTATATAATTCAAATAATTAAAGAAGTATTTGGAACCTCTATTGCCTTCCTTGATCCATTAAATTCTGGCTCTTATTCTAGTACCTTACACTCTATAGATATCAAGTTTACATAGTTGTGCTTCTATAGAAGTGATAGAAGATTAGATCATAATATTACTAGGGCCAAGGATAAACTATTTTCTAGCATGTCCTAATTTCCCTTGAAGATATTTCTCCTTTGTTTTATGCTACCATGCCATCTTTTTACCAAAGGAATAAAGGAAATCAATACATTTAGAGAGGGTATATCACCACCAATTAATCTATGATTCACTTTTTGTGGCTTAGGTATGGAGTTCCAAATATCCACAAGAGTAGCCACACAATTGGGATTTTAAATGTGAGATATTCAATTTGAACACAAGTTGAGATGGGGTAGGATGAGAGTGAGAAAGAGAAATTGAGCAAAGAACGGGAAAATGATTGGAAAGGGTTGTGGAACAATCAACATGTAGATATGAACTAGAAGGGAAAGGAGAAACAAGAAGGTTATGAGATAAAATTTGTTCAACCTGTTGAATTTCTTGTCTAGTCCTATTCTATAATTAGTCCATGTGAACCAAGTGTTAGCATGAATTAAATGTTTTCCATACAAGGGATCAACCACACCTAAGGAAATTATATTTTTTAGTTAGAGTTTATTTTGATTAGGTTTTTTTTACCTCCTTGTTTAGCTCCTAGGTCCCTTAATTACATTATATCATCAAAATGTTTATTCTGAAGCAAAATTGTCCGACACCGAGTTGAAATTAGAATATGGGCCCCTTGCTTTAGCTTACCCCAGACCCAAAGGAGGCTAAAGGCCCTGGGTGGTACCACCCAAGTCCCTCCCTTTTGGTTGGGGCTAAATCAAGTGTGTATCAGCCTAGCACCTCACTAGAGCTTTCTCCTTGTCAGCTCTTTTGGTTTGAATTATTGATTATGAGCGGGAAAGCATATATAAGTTTGTTTTTGAATTCATTATCAACTGGGATGGAAAGAGCTAACTTGAGATTTTGAATTGGAGCAAGCAAGAGCATTCATTGTGATTCTAGAGCAGATTTGTGTATTGTTATTGTGTATTGTTGTAGATATGGAGCTATCATCTATCCTCCTTAGGATTTGAATGATCTTCATCATTCTAAGGGTTCATCACATAGGTGATATCATTGTTTGTTTGCCATCATTTGAATAATCATAATATAATTGTTTTTAGCCTTCACCCCCACGAGGGCATGCACTCTTTATCAATCAATGGTGTTGGGAAGCTTGAATGCTATCCCAGGATTTGACTGAGGCAAGTCCCTAAACACCATAACCCCCAAACCCTTTCTTATCTTGTGTACAGGTTACAAGAGCGAGATCTAGAAAATACAGAGCTATAGGAAGATTGGGTAGAGATTAGGGTTTTGAGATCTAAAGATAGTTTTAGAGTATTCCCTCACCAAGGACTTGGGCGGTATTGCCCGTCTCCCTCTACCTCTTCTGAGTCTAGATATGGCATTAGGACAACATTTGAAGTAACTTTCCAGTTTACACCTTCAGTTGATTCTTCCACTCAGGACCTAGGCATTACCACCAAGGTCCTATGACACCTCTACTTTTGGGAGACTAGTTCTATCATTTCTCTTATTATCTCTGTGTAATTAGTTTCTAGGTTTCTGTCGTATTTTCTCTGTTATAAGTAGATCATTGTAGAACTAGGGTTTCATTCATTGTTGACCTAGGGTTTGAGAAAAAGACTAAGTTAAATTTGATCCATCTATATCATACAAGAGCACAAGGTCAACAGTTAAGTCTTCCTTCATTTGGTAGTGATTTGGCTCGGTCTTGTCCTTGAATGTTATATGGAAAATGGTTTGATCTAGTTTGCATTTTAGTTGTTATCATTCTCCTTTTTCATATCAAACAGTTAGATTAACAAATGCAAAATTGAACCTAGTTCATTTCTATAATTTAAAAAAATGACCCCTAAACTTTCAAAATTCAAATTTAAATTTGGGTCCTTATCAATTCCCTCCAATTAGCCATTATGAGTCAACTTGAGTGTGAAATTTGTTAACTTTTGTGCTAAGGTGTTGTATTTAAAGACAAATCCCCATTCACTTTTACATATGAGATCATCTAGGACATATCAAGAAAGCTCTATTATTTATTGCAACATCATAAGAGCATGGTGTCAGCATTGCATCAACACTCTATATATTGCATGATTTCTTGTTGTCTTCAACCTTTTATTCTATTATGTTGACTCAGTAACAAGGGTTTGGCCAAGGGAGAATCCCCCTACCTAAGAAGCTCCTTAATGGTGTTTATAGACACCACCCTTTTCAGACATACATCATAGATATCAAGGCAAATAGATTCTAGGCAACAAATTTGACAAAGTTTAGATCCACAAACTAAGTTGAGATTCACACAAAGTGTCAATTCTACACTCGTGGAGATCAATTATGTGGTCATGGAAGTGAAACAATACATGAAACACTAATCTTCTTAGTTCTAAGGCATTCATCTAACAAGTCCTAATTTTCTGGTATATTAGTAAATCATCTAACCCCATATGACATAGCAAGATCGACATTGAACCTAGAGCTAAGTACTTTTATTTCTTTTTATTTAAATTGCATGTATATGTTTTAGTATTTTTATTAGTCTTAACTCTTTATCCTAGGTTAGTTTGTTATTCATTATGGATTAATTAATTTACCTAGGATTTATGTAGAATAAGTAGTTTATTTCTTCACATTTTTCGTGAACCTAACTTATCTTACACCCCCTAGGTTTGGATCTACCTTTCAATTCATATTCAATTAGGGTTTGGATCTACCCTTATTTTTGTTTCATAGACCTATCTTGATTAGGGTTTGGGTCTTCATTGTGATATCACTTTGATACCTACCCACCCACCATTGTTTTATGTTTCTTGCTAGATCATTTACCATGGATTCTCTGGTATCTATTCATGCTCGTATTAGAAATTTAATGATATGTTTTCACACTTTATTACATTAAATCTTTGTGTCCTTGAGGCCCTCATGTCTTTTTATCTTATGAATGGGGATGCATTTTCTATGGAGGTGTTGTTTTGTGACATTTATGTGATATTTCCTTCTTTATCGAGTTGGTTATTACTTTTCCTTCCCTCTTAGATACATTCACTTCACTTATCCACGAGTTTCATTTTAATCATACCCTTCTTATGACTAGTGATATTGATGTTCATGAGTGCATGATAGTGTTTTGTCTTTGAGTACTTTTTCTTCACATGTTCTGATTCATGATGATGATGCACCTTGTGTGATGGATGTTGATGATCTAGCCACGTCTTATAGTGATACATCTAGGGATGATATAATATGTAATGAGGTTTAAGCTCCATTAGCTAGTCATGATGGTGTGGTACATAGTGATGTTACTCTTTCTCCCTATCACAATTGCTTTATTACTTCGTGCCCTTAGATTTATGTTCTCTTGATGTTAGATCTTATGAGAAGCGTAAGGACAATAATTTATGTGAGCCACCTTGTTTTATATAGGATGATGATATGCTTTGTGATGATAATTCTTTTTCATCTCATCTTGATTATATGGATATTCATGTTAATTATTTACCTTGTGATTTACATGATGATATCGTAGCTCTTAGTAAAGAGTTATTTCTTGATGACTCTAATGGTCTTAGTGATGCACCTTTATGTGCTAAGCCATTCTTGATTTAGAATTATGCGTATAGTTTATATTTTGTTATCTTGTTGATGAGTAAATTTAGACTTACTTTGAGTGATAGAGTTTCACAATGGTTTGATTCATGTTGTATATTGTATCACTCAGTTATGGTAGTGGCACGTGATATTTATTGCCTATTTTTCTTTCCTTAGTATGTATGAGGAAAGTTTGGACTTGATTATACCTTCTCATGTTCTATCTTTTAATCCATGTCCTCCCTCCTCCTTTGATGTTCATGGGATTTTTAACTCTAGACCTTCCCAACCTATGATTCATTCCATGTAACCTACATGGGATGTTGTTTCTTCTATGACTTCATCTTTCCCCCCTCTTGTGTTCTATGCTCTAACTGATTCACCAAGAAATGACCATCCTACTTTCTACGAGGCATCTACTTCTCAATATTCTCATTCGGTAGGGAACACTAATCAAAGAATGGCTAAGGGATAGAAAGTTATGTTCAGTCAACTAGTTTTTCCAACTAGTGATCTAGTGTCATTCCCTCCACCTACATTGATAGAAAAATCACATAAAGGATATGATTTAATTGATCAAGTTGAGAATACTATGGAAAATTTCTTTTGGGATCTCATGCATACATTATAGTTATACAGATATGATTTGAATAAATCTTATAATAAATACAATATTAATTTAAATTTTGTTTAAACATTAATTCCTTGAGAATGGGAGACAATGATTCTATGATTGAGCATCTTAATGCATTCATCACTCTTATCAATTAGTTCGTGTTCGTGGATGTGAAGATGGAGGAAAAAGATTAGTGTACAACTTCATGTTCCGTACCAAATTCTTGGGCAATTAGTAGCTCACCTTGCTACAACAAAGGAGGGGTCATCTTGCTACAACAAAGATGACCATCATCTAGCTATAACTAGGATAACCATCATTTGACTACAATCAAGGCAAGTGCATGGGCTAAAACCTAGCCTAGAGCTCTACTCTCCACTTAGTGGTAGCTACGACTAGTCCACCAAGGCCTCTAAACTGATTAGTATTCATTTATCATATCTCATAGAGTATCCCTATCACTAGATTTTTATTACATTAACAAGACACATACACCAAATTTATTTTCACAAGTTAAACATCACCAAGTTGAACACAAATATATACCTTATCAATCTTTCTTTAGCTATCTACTTCAACTCCATGCTCTTTGCTCATGATTTTGAAGCAGGCTCATTTGAAGCAGGCTCATTTGATGGCCTCACTTGGCATTTATACTAAATTCCTAAACTCCTTTCTTGAGGATTTCATTGGATGATCTAGGTGGCACATTAACTGTCAGAATGTTTATCTGGGATTTTTCCTTTGTCATGAGAATCATAACATTCCTTGGTCTTTCCAAACCATGTAAATCTCGGCTTCTTCTAATTAGCTATACTTTTGGCAGTGCATCTAATTTGGTGTTTCCACCTCTTCCCATGCACCTATGTTTTCATGAATGTCTTTGGAAATTTACTTTGGGCACATTATCCTTGGGTTCTGCCTATGTTGATGCTATAAGGAAATCTAATCACTCCTATCGTCTTGGTGATTGATACCTAGCCTCCCAATTTCTTTGAAATTGATCCACTTATGCACCATCACTAGACACTAATAGAATCCCTATGAAATACAATACTCTTATTTTACTAGGTTTGTCCTTGTCCTTGTCAGCATTTCATTGCACAAGTTTAGACGAATTCATTAAGGCATTGTGTTTTACAAGATAATCTAAAAAATCATAATTCCGTATAAACATTAATCTAGATACAATAATTTGAAGCTATTTTACTATGATTAGAATCTAAATAAATATTAGTCAAAGGACATTATTTTGCACTATAATTTGAATAAAAAATTTATCAAGATAGTAAACACATTAGTCATCATTAGAGCATTTGTTAGTGGAAACATATAGTTCAATCAAGTCAAAGCTATAATTTTCTACTCACATGATTACTACAAACCTCTTTATCTAGTAACCAAAATCTCTAAAATAATAATTATGATGTCCTCAACAAGAATTCCTTAGGGTTCATGCCCTAATAGAAGTCTTAGCAAAATGGGAAACCACAAGTTATTACAATTTGCCTAGATATTTATTATAGGGTGTTATTTTTCTCTACAAAAATATATACTTCAAATTTTTGAGGGTCATAAAAATAGATCTCATTTTGAAACCATTCTTCGGATATTAAGATTTCTTGCCCTATAATGGAGAAAATCAGGTCTGTGAGTGCGAAAGTTATCCAGACCATGTTCACGCTTATGGATCTAAGATACACATTCCAAAATTAAAAACCTTTGTTGCCTTTTTACCTAGCCATTATGAGTCGAGAAAAGTGCAAATTACCCCAAATTACTCACTAGGGTTGTGTATTTGAAGATTAACACTAATTAAAATGAATCATCTAGCACACATCTAACATTGCATATAACTACATAAACACATCTAAAGTTTGATATGCAAGTGGAATAAAACAATTTACATAAACATCACATCATCCAAGGTTCATTGCATGCTTGCTTGTTGTCCCCAATCTTTTTTACAAAGCGTTGTATAGCCAACTCGTTAGGGTTTGATTGAGGTGAACATGACCCACATGATTTAGTAGATTCCTCAAAGGTGTTTGTAAACACTGCCTTTCCTAACTGAATCCAAATATTAGACAATGAGGCAAAATAAGTTACAGACTAAGGATTTACTAGATAACCTCTGCAAGTGACAGGTTCACACCTAGGCACATGTTCAAGTCTGCCACATAGAAATATTTGAATCTAGACAGACTATAGTTAGATTTTTAGGTCGTCGATAAAGCACAAAATTCTAAAATGTTGGTGAATGGATCATGACACTTGGATATAGACTATTGCAACAACAATAGAGCTAAGTACCCATGCAATTAATTTATTAATTTCTTGCATTTATTTGGGCATTTAATTTCCATGAATTTCAAGTATTAGTACCAACTCATTTAGTCTAGATTAACTATTTTTTGTTTGGTTGTATTTATTTAATTAGCTTAAATCATTTATGTAAAGGTGTTTTTCCCTCTACAAACCAAAATATACATACGATAATATGCATGATCATAAAATTCAAGCTTGGCCAAAGCATACAAAAGTGCGTACAGGTGTAGAGTATAACAATAAATTGTTGAGTTTGGACACCTAAAACAAGATCCACCTCTCTAAATTTGATCACTAAAAAATTTATGTAACATAAGGGAAATGACTATGAAATCTACTAGATATAAAAAGAAAAAAATAAAATAAAATTATAAATATAGTTCAAACAAACATTTATGAGTGAACTAATACAAATACTTAGCTCTTTATAAGCAAATATAATACTTAGTTCTTTAAGAGCAATAAGTTAGAAATTACTATTAGAAGTGAAACAAATGAAGTTTCTTATAAGCAATACTAACGCTTGCACCCATAGAAGGTTCAAGGAATACTCCAATAGGAACAACCGATGAGTTTAGAAAATTTTCCGGTGTGAATTTTTTTTACGGCGTGAGACAATTCCGAGCACTATAATGCTCACATATAAAAGCCTATCGGCTAATAATACCAAGCTCCTTGAAAACAACAACATAGAAGCCAAACAATGGAAGACCAAGAATCGTTGCTTATAATTCCACATTAAATTTCACTTTAAAGATTTGAACTTGAGTCTCCACAATAAAAACCCAATACTTTAACCACTTGATTTAACCACTTGATCTCAATCCCTTAATCTCTCCATTAGATTTCTAAACAAATATCTTATTAAAATAGTATTAGAAAACAAATTGATCTTGTTCTATTTGCTTAAATGTATTTTTTTAATAGTCATCACTCATGATTCATTTTCATAGAGATTTTTATGAGATGCAAGGGACAGACAGTCACATCCTCTAACAGATGTTGGAAGTACCCGAAATGATGACATAGGGATAGAATTGTGGAGAAAAGAGCCAAAGTGGTCAGTATCAAAGATCAAGTGGGTGAGGGGCCAAATCAAAGTCGGTGGCTCACATTAAAAGGTGAAGATGGGCTCCAAACAAGGAGGGCCACACTTGCATGGTACAACTCTTTCTAGGCAGTCAATGTCAATAATAATAATCATTTGTATAATGCAAATGTTGTGAAAATTGGAGGTAACGTGAGACAAAAGGAAGCTCTTAGCAAACAAGATATTTTATGTTCGAGAAAAGATGAGTAGTACGAGGATTCTTTGGTCTTCTCAATTCACGAGGATAAGAATGTTTTGACTTGGAATAAGATAAAATATGTATTTCAAGAGTGTTTTATTAGTCAAAGGCCATTAACATGCACCAACATACTCGTTCATTAGTCTCAACCTTATCTTGGAGTGCCTTTTGCTTCCATTTTTTCCCTATATTCCATCTAATAAATAATGAGCCTTGAATCTTCTAGTGTTTCCCATTTAATTATATAAGTCTTTGAATCATGTGTCTTCTTCCCCCATTGCTCTTTTCATGAGAGTTAGTGGTTTAAGAAGCAACAAAGAATGAAACTAGGGTTCCGGAACCCTGACAAAATAACAAACTATATGGTTTTCTATAGGGAAACAAATAATAATGTGATTATGGGTTAAATTTGAAGTGGATTTTTATACGTCAATTGAAGTTTTTATTTTTATTTTGATGATGGATTAAGAGTGATGTTAAATGTTGATATTAAAAGTCATCACACAGTTATATTTAGAAGCACTCTCAATCACAATTATGGATTGTAGAAATATTATACCCCTTATCGAAAAATATCTATTTAAAACCATCTTTCAAATATTAAGATATTCATGACTAAAAAAAGAAACGTAATAGACTAAATAAACTACAAATATAAATCAATATGACTTTGATTTTTTGTTTTTGATGGAGGTCATCCACAAATTCGTTTTTACTATCCATTGGGAAGCACTAACCTTAGACTAAACATCTTTGAATCTTCTTTAATTTTACGACAAACATATGATAATACAATCATACACCCATCAAATTTAAACCCTTGTCAATTCTTTCATTGGTATTACTTGAATTTCGTTCCCTTGGAGACTTGGGGACCAAATGTAGAGGGAATGGAATAATGCTTCACAACGTTCAATGAAGCATGTCTCCCCAAGTGGCAGATTTCCCCCAAAATGTTAATGAGCAAGTCCCTTGTACTATTTTTTTATATAATTGGTTTGGGGTCACTTGGTATGACAAAGAATATATCGTATGCAATAAAATTATTCTCACTCACGATCTAGAATCCCAATTATAGCCGTATAAAACACACATTGTTTTCCTATTATGTCAACAACACGTGATCTAATAATATGTTTAGGTTTAAATAAAATATCCCTAGTATAGTATAGTACATAGCACAAATATCTAGGATAGATTGTGAGGGAAGGGTTGGTGGGGATATTTAGGATTTGGTATTCAATATAGGAAGTCGGTTGTCATTGAGAAGGTTGTAAGCTTTCAAGTCAAACTGACAAAAGGATGATAAGATCCTCTCCATGACAATCGGTCCAAAGCAAAATTTGGTTTGTATATTGGGTTTTATATTTATTTATTATTTTTTAATAATAATTAGGAATAATATAGAATGGATAAAGTTTGGTTTTGAAAATATAAGACAATGACAATCAAAAAGTTTATGAAGGATTGGAGTGAGAAACAATTCTAATTTATTGGTGTCTTTTTGGATGCAGTCTTATAAAAATTATTTTAAAAAAAAATTTATATATACATATACTTTTCAATATTCAAGACATCTTAAATATCTAAGAAGACTTCTTAAATATCTAATTTAAATAAATATATATTGGTAATAATCAAATAGACATATTATAATATCTATTTAAAAGATGGTGAAAGATATTGATGTAATATAACTAGTAAATTTATATTTTAAAAAATATATCTATAGTATTATTCTTGAGTGTGTAAGTTTTTTCTTCAACTTTTCGGATCACACTCCGTGATCCATCATCAGGAAATGTTGAACAAAAAACTTACACAGTTAAATCCTGAAGCACTCAAAAATAATAATTATTTATTATATTAAATAATTATAAGTAAGTCCCGTTCACGAGGTGCAAGCATCAAATAACCTCTTCATCGATCATTCCATGATCAAATGGATTCCTCCATTGGTTGGAATTTGGGAGCTAAACTCTGATGGGGTGTCTCGAGGGAACCCAGGCCCCTCAGGCACAAGATGCACCATCCATGATTCCAAAGGTGCATTAATTAAGGTAGCTTCAAAGAAACTTGCCCTTGGGACCAATAATGAAGCGGAGGCAGATGCTCTTCTTCTTAGGCTTCAGATTCTTAAATCTTGTGCTCCAAACATGGTGATAATCGAGGTGACTCATAGGTGATCATACAATGCTTGAAAAATAGGGCATCAATGAACTAATCAATTAACAATATTATCAAAGAAGCTCTATCCATCTTGGACTCCTTGGAGGGGTGTATCCTTTCACATAGCCTAAGTGAAGGTAACAAGGTGGCTAATCAACTCTCAAATCAAGGGGTCGATCAAATTAAGAGCCTAATCATTAAAGAAGACTTTCATGGGTGGCAGTACTTGGAGCTTGTGCAACTCCATAAGAGTGAAGTATTCATTGCTCTTTCTTAATGGCAGGGTTATGAAATATCGAGACTTGAGATCTCAAACATTATTCCTACACACTTTGCTATCTATTTACACATTTGGCTTGCACCTCTTCCTTGACTTATATTATATTCATGTGCAATGCTTGTGTTCATTTGTCAACGATGGAAGCTTTCAAACTAGGTTCTAAGACTCACCAAATGGCCTTCATTGATGAAACATCTTATGCCAAGTTGTGTAAGGTTTTCTTCTTTCATGAGGGTGATGTTAGGGAAGTAATTTAAGATATTTTGGGTAGGGATTTCATTAAGGACACAATAAGGCATCGCATCAATTCAAAAATTGCTTCTATATTTGTCTCCCATGTGTTAATACTTTCGGGCAACAAGGAACTAACTAAAGCTTTGGGTAGGTTTTATGTTTGAGAGATACAAAGTGGGGATGTAGGAGGAGGTTGATTAAGCTAATCTAGGAAAAATCTCAATGCTTCTATGTTCTAGCTACGAGTTCCACAAATTCACCTCCATTCAGTTAGTGCATATACTTGAAGCTCCTATGGACTCCATCGTCAAATAATTGGCTACAATTCAAAAGTTTGTCAAAGATGGTTGTTGGTTAATAAGTTTTCAACCTACAGTCGATATGGGGGAACTTTCTTGGCCAATGAAGGAGTCCCCACTATAGGAAAGATTTAATTTCTCCAAGTTAGAGAAGGCTATATGTTTCCTCACCAAGCATATTTCTCTAATTAAGTATGAGGATGGCTCCTTTGGCCTTGATTTGGGTTGTTAAACATTTTGAGCTAAATGTTCTATCCTTATTTGTATCTTATCATATGTTCTTTGTAAGCATAGCTGTGAGCATCTCTTGCTAGTTGGTTATAGCTCTAATCTATAGGTATTTATGTATCATCTCTACTATCTTTTGGGATTACACGCTCTTTGGACCTTTCATGTATTTGAGTTGGGCTACATTTTGGGTTTGTAATCAACTAATTTTTTTAGTATAATTATGTTAGGCTTCTTACATTTTATTTGCCCAGTGTGGAAGAATATGGTGGTTCGGTGTTCTTTCCTAGGTTATCAACTATGATGTCATCTTTGTAATGCCCTTTTTTACCCAATTCTAATTATCTCCTCCTCGTATGTAATCTTTAAAGTTTATCAATAAAAATGGGAGAGGGCCCTACACTCACTTAAATTATCAAAAAAAATTATAAGTAAATTAATATTTGTTTTAGGTTGGTGAATTGTGATTGTGGGGATTGTGCCCTTTGTATTAAAAAGAAAAAAAATAGAAAATTATGCTTTTGGAGAGGCAATAGTTTCAACTTCACTACATGTATATACCATGCCGTGCTACATGTTAACCTAGAGGGATTAAACATTTCAAAATGTCATGATCTTGTATCTAAGCTATCTCAGAGATATATATTTCCTATAAAGGGATAAACTATGCAAAATGCCCCGTTTGATTTAAAAATAAAAATAAAAACTAAAATCTTAGAGCAATGGCATTATTTTGTCATGGCCCACCTTCCTCATTAGCAAGATCTTCAATCAATGTAAAATCTCAACATTCTACTTTTGATACTGTGATCTTAGTGATAAGTTCTTCCTTAGTTGTTGCTCATTTCTTGCAAAACTCATGGTTATGAAAGGCTGACATGACCTTGTAACTAGCCCTTCATGGTGTTGAAAATGAAGGTAGAACTATTTCTATAAACTTTAAAATTATGTGTTTACAAAGCTGAAAATAAGATTAATCTGTAACAATTAATGTGTAAATGATTTTGCACTTTCAATCCAATGTAGAAAAGAAAATAGCTTGCAAGAAGAAGAACCCCGAAGGGAAAAAATCCACACTCAAAGGTGTTTATGCTTGTATTAAATTTCTTTGGAAAAGATTACATTCAATACTGAAATTCCTCTAAGTCCTTGATGCACTTTAAAAAAGTTTCTTGCTTTTTTTCTAAGTCCTTGAAATTTTGCTCTCTGGAAAATGTATGGGATTTTTAATTAATTACAAAAGCTTGAAACTCAAATTACAATAAATTGTGATTGATAACATGAGACAAGTCCTCATGCAAAAACCAAGCGCTCCAAATAAAGAAGACTGAAGTAAAACAATCTAAAGCTTCATGTTAACTACCTATTGTAAATGTGGGCACCCAAGTTTTGCCAAGTGAACTTAGCCAACATCAAACATATCTCCATATAAAAGCAACAACTGAAAGTCCCAAGATTGGGTGCCCAAGTTAGCCCACTCTATTTCAATCAACTAAAGTGATCAACACACACCAATTCTCATGCAATAACTTGCACAATTGATATCCCCAATATTATTCTGAATTAACTTGTTCTGTACATGCAAGTCACATGCAAACACCTATAGCAACATGCAAGAGATACCCATTAACTGAAACTCTGAGATGAACTGTCCTGCAAGTTTTTGGAGTTGGAGTGTCCTACAAGAAATCTCACAAAACTGACATGCAACAACATGCAAGTCCATATAACTAACATGCAACAACATGCAAACACATGCAAGTCCATAGGAGCAACATGCAAGCACATGCAAGTGACATGCAACAACATGCAAGCACATGCAAGTGACATGCAACAACATGCAAGCACATGCAAGTTACATGCAAGCACATGCAAGTCCATAGAAGCAACATGCAAGTACATGCAAGTGACATGCAACAACATGCAAGCTTTTATGAGCTCATGCAACCACATCCAAAAATATGCAAGTCCATGCAAGCTTTTATAAACTCATGCAAGCAATATTCCAATGTCATGTATCTCTAACACTTTTGTTAACTCCAAGATTATATCCATGCAAAGTGTCTCAACAATATCCACTCATGTACATAAAAAAACAAACTCCAAGTCTAAATATAAGACACCTCCAAAAGGGGACGCCCAAGTTAACTCCCACTCACTAGGAGTTATCAAACTCTCAAAATAGACTTTAAGGAGTTGTCAACAAGTCTTAATGGACCCCACCCCAAACGTGGGTGCCCAAGTTTGACCCTATCATTTAGGAGTTATTTACAATAAGCCAAGTGATATATTTAAATATTAATTAATCTCTCAAAGTCCTTATGTGTTGGCTTCGTAAGGTAATCTGCAACATTAACCAAAGTGTCAACTTTTTCAATCAAAACCTTACCATTCTCAACCATTTCTCGCACAAAGTGATACTGAACATCAACATGCTTAGTATGAGCATGATACATAGGATTTTTAGCTAAACAAATGGCACTCTGACTGTCACATCCAATCCTTCCTATCCTGCAATCAAAACCAATACCTGTTCCAAGTCTCTGTAACCAAGTTGCCTCTTTGGAGGCATATGTAGCAGCCATATACTTTGCTTCTGTAGTGGAAAAAGACATCGTGGGCTGCCTCTTACTCATCCAACTTATCGCAGATCCAAATAAAGTAAAAACATAGCCAATTGTGGACCTTCGACTATCCAAGTCACCTGCCCAATCAAAATCAACAAAAGCCTATATGTCCAATGATTTATCCACATTATCAATACCATGATAAACCAAACAATAATCATAATTTCCTTGCAAATATCTAAACACTCTCTCAACATAAGTCCAATGTTCTTTACCAGGGTTAGACATAAACCCGCTTAAAACTCCCACTGCTTGTGCAATATCTGGTCTAGTGCAAACCATTGCATACATTAAACAACCAAGAACACTAGCATAAGGAACATTAGACATCTCTTCAAAATCATCATCAGAAGTAGGACACTTGTCTAATTTCAGCTTACTACCAACCGGAAAAGGAATGCTTATTGGTTTACAATCATGCATATTAAATCTTTACAAAATTGTATCAACATACTTACTCTGAATTAACCATAGTTTTCTATGAACACAATCCCTGTTGATCTCCATTCCAGGAATGTATTTTGTAGCCCCTAAGTCCTTCATATCAAAAAATTTAGAAAGTTGAGTTTTAAGCTCTCTAATCATTACCTTGATGTTTCCAATAAACAACATGTCATCAACATACAAGACAATATTTAGAACCTAAACATCAATAATCTTAAGATAAACACAATGATCTTCTTCGCTTCTAACAAAACCAACTTTGAATGCAAAAGCATCAAACTTCTGATACCACATTCTAGGTGATTGTTTCAAAACATACAATGATCTTTTTAATTTGCAAACCAAATCTTCTTTTCCTTTAACAATAAAACCATCAGGTTGCCTCATATAAATCTCCTCTTCAAGATCCCCATGCAAGAAAGCAATTTTAACATCCATTTTCTTTATCTCAAAATCATAAACAACAATAATAGATAAAAGGAATCTAATAGAAGTTAATTTAGCAACTGGAGAGAAAATTTCATAAAATCAACACCCTCTCTTTGGGAGTAGCCCTTGGCCACCAATTTGGCCTTGTACCTTTCTAGATTACCATCTGCACCAATTTTCTTTTTATATACCCACTTACAACCAACTGGCTTTCTTCCTTTGGGCAAATTAACAAGATCCCAAGTGTCACAAGAATCCAAAGAATTCATTTCCTCATGCATAGCCTGTAACCAAGACTCACTATCTTTTGAAGATGGGGCCTCCCTGTAAGATCTAGGTTCATCATCAGTACTAAGTAAAGCAAATACACAATGAAAATCAGGTGGGCCATACTTGTTATCTGGATTTAGTTGTCTCATGGATCTTCTCAAAGTAGGAGTAAGAAACTATGCTTGTTCTTTTGTATGCTTATCCTACACATCACTATTTGAACTCTCAGAACTCTCTTCTTCTTCTCCATTCTCAAATCCATCTAATTGTTCTTCAACATGTGTATCTTCTTGCTTTTCTTTATGTGTTTCAAAGTGCACTATTTTATTCTTTTCTTTTTCTTTTGGTTGTTCTTCACCTACATAAGCTCTAAACTCTCTAAAAATTACATCTCTTGATAAAATCATTTTTCGGACCTTAGAGGGTTCCAAAGTTTGTAACCTTTTACATTCTGACCATAACCTACAAAGATGCATTTTTGAGCTTTGGGATCCAGTTTAGTTTGCTTTTCTTTAGGTACATGAACAAAAGCCTCACAACCAAAGATCCTTAAATGTGAAACAAAAGGTTTTCTTTTTAACCATATTTCATAAGGAGTTTTATCTTCAAGAGTTGAATAAGGAGATCTATTAATTAAGTAACAAGAAGTGCTTACAACCTCAGCCCAAAAACACTGATCTAGCCTAGCACTACTCAACATGCTCCTAGCTCTTTCCATTAAGGTTTGGTTCATTCTTTCTACTACCCCATTTTGTTGGGGAGTATAAGGTGTTGTCTTCTGTCTCATAATACCTGCATGCTTACAAAATTCATCAAATTCCTTAGAACAGTATTCACCACCATTATCTAATCTCAACACCTTTATTTTTATAATTTGTTTGCTTCTCAACTAAGGCTTTATATTCCTTAAACTTAGTAAAAAATTTAGATTTAGCATTCATAAAATAAATCCAAGTGTATCTTGAAGCATCATCAATAAATGTTACATAATATCGAGATTTTCCAAAAGAGTCAATATCCATTGATCCAAAAACATCTGAATGAATAATCTCTAATAAACTCTTTACTTTATTTGTTCCACTAGGAAATGATCTATTTTGTTTTCCAAACACACAATGCTCACATAAATCATTTTTGACAACAAAATAATCTGAAATACCATCAACCAATTTTTTTATTAATAATGGTCCTAAGACCTTTTTCACTGATATGACCTAATCTATGGTGCCACAACATACATGTATTTTCAATGTCAGTTACATTGGCTGAATTAATCAAGGTAGATGCATTTAATCTAAACAAAGTTCCCATCTGAGATCCTTTAGCATCCACCCAATTCCCTCTTACCAACCTGCAACTAGACTTATCAAATGTCACATGCATTCCAGAATCATTTAACTTGGATACAAAAAGTAAATTTCTTGCAAGTCCTAGAATATGTAAAACATTATGAAGGGTTTTAATTCTTCCATCATTGAAACACAACTTTACCTTTCGTTTGCCAATTATCTATTTTGTACTATTGTCACCAAGGAAAACTTCTCCTCCATCATATGCTGAATATTTGGAAAACCACTCCTTGTTGGGAGTCATATGATAAGAGAAACCTGAATCAATAAGCCAAGCATCATTACTTATAGTGTTAGCTGAAATAATCAAAGCATCATTGTCACCATCATCTAAGGATTTTTTTGTGGAAGAATCTAAACTCTTTTTCTTGTTTTTACAATCCTTCTTCACATGTCCCCATTTCCCATAGTTCCAACATTTTACTTTGCTCTTACCAGGGGTTTTAGAATGTCCTTTAGACTTACCCTTTTTCTTATCCCATTTAGATGTCTTTTCCTTAGTCCCACTCCTTACATGTAAAGCATCTTACGATCCACCATTTTTTGACTTTCTTCTCATTTCTTCTGAAAGAAGAATAGCAATGGTATTGTCCATCTTTGGATCTGTACCACTACCACTGATAGCAACAATTAAATTTTCCCAAGATTATAGTAAAGAACAAAGTAACAAGATGCATTTATCTTCATCTTCTAGCTTAACATCTACATATGCAAGTTGATTTAAAATCAAATTAAAAGCATTTAAATGATTTGCAATAGAATCATCATCTTTCATCTTTAAAGAATACAACTATCTTTTGAGGTATAACTTGTTAGTTAAAATTTTGGTTTGATAAACATCACCTATCCTCTTCCATAGCTTGTATGTTGTAGCTTCAACAGAAACATTCAAGAGGATGGCATCTGCAAGGCACAGCCTTATGGTTCCTCATGCTTTTTTATCAAGTTTTAACTATTCTTCATCTTTGATAGTTGTAGATGGATTCTTCTCATTGGAAACAACTAACCATTGTTCTCTTTCTTCTAAGAGATCTTCCATTTTTAATTTCCACATCTCGTAGCCAGAACCATTGAACTTCTCAATATCCATATGAGAGGTAGAACCCATTGTAGACAATCTTCTTCACAAATCTACAAAACCCACAAAACAAAAGCTCCCACTACAGCCAAAAAACCTTCAACACTTTAAGAGAGAGGCATCCCTCATTCAACAGAACCATTAGCTCTAATACCAAATGTTGAAAATGAAGGTAGAACTACTGCTATAAACTTTAAAATTATGTGTTTACAAAGCTAAAAATAAGATTAATCTATAACAATTAATATGTAAATGATTTTGCACTGTTAATCCAATATAGAAGAGAAGAAAATAACTTGCAAGAAGAAGACAAGTATTTACGTGGAGGAACCCCGAAGGGAAAAAAATCCACACTCAAAGGTGTTCATGCTTGTATTAAATCTCTTTGGAAAAGATTACATTCAATACTGAAATTCCTCTAAGTCCTTGATGCACTTCAAAAATGCTTCTTGCTTTTTTTCTAAGTCCTTGAAATCTTGCTCTCTAGAAAATGTATGGGGCTTTTTAATTAATTACAAAAGCTTCTTAATTCAAAAGCTTGAAACTCAAATTACAATAAATTGTAATTGATAACATGAGACAAGTCCTCATGCAAAAACCAAGTGCTCCAAATAGAGAAGACTGAAGTCAAACAATCCAAAGCTTCCTATTAACTACTTGTTCTGAATGTAGGCACCCAAGTTTTCCCAAGTGAACTTAGCCAACATCAAACATATCTCCAAATAAAAACAACAATTGAAAGTCCCAAGATTGGGCGCCCAAGTTAGCCCAATCTATTTCAGTCAACTGAAGTGATCAACACACATCAATTCTCATGCAAAAACTTGCACAATTGATGTCCCCAATATTATTTTGAATTAAGTTGTTCTGTACATGCAAGTGACATGCAAACACCTGTAGCAACATGCAAGAGATACCCATTAACTAAAACTCTGAGATGAACTATCCTGCAAGTTTCTAGAGTTGGAGTGTTCTACAAGCAACCTCACAAAATTGACATGCAACAACATGCAAGTCCATATAACTTACATGCAACAACATGAAAACACATGCAAGTCCATAGGAGCAACATGCAACAACATGCAAGCACATGCAAGTGACGTGCAACAACATACAAGCACATGCAAGTGACATGCAACAACATGCAAGCACATGCAAGCATTTATGAGCTCATGCAACCACATGCCAAAATATGCAAGTCCATGCAAGCTTTTATGAACTCATGCAAGCAATATTCCAATGTCATGCATCTCTATCATATACATAAAAAAGCAAACTCCAAGTCTAAATATAAGACACCTCTAAAAGGGGACGCCCAAGTTAACTCCTACTCACTAGGAGTTATCAAACTCTCAAAATAGACTTTAAGGAGTTGTGAACAAGTCTTCATGGATCCCATCTCAAAAGTTGGTGCCCAAGTTTGATCTTATCATTTAGGAGTTAATTACAATAAGCCGAGTGATATAATTAAATATTAATTAATCTCTCAAAGTCCTTATGTGTTGGGGAACACATTCCAAGAACTTTGGAGACACATGAATTGGTTATGTTTGCAAGTTAATGGCAACTTATCCCAACACATGGATGATAATGGTGTCGTTTAATGGAGGGAAACCAACTCCAATTAGCACTTCTTGCAAAATCAGGTCTAATCCTCTTACTAGCTCCTTCTTGACTAGCCAAGAGGCCATTATTAGGATAACTTCTTTATCCTCTTCCAAATCTAAAAGTACCCCAATCAACATTGATGCCACATTTGTATTTACTCTATATATGTGATTAGTTAACAAGAATTCATCACCTACGAGCCATTGAATGGCAAAGATGACAATATCTTCTTTAACTTTGAAGACACATTTGAGCCTCATCTTTGAGATTCCCCTTAAGAATTCTATTTGATGGTTAGAAGACACAAGTCAAACATTGGTATCCATCCATTATCAAAGTGGATAGAAAATTAAAAGAACAAATAAATGGAGGGTCTATGGTTCGACCATTTTATTGGTATTTTAACACATGTTTTCCCTTCATCAATTATTATTTCATGGTTCTTCACCTCCCTGAAACATCATTTCCCTTCACCTATCTTATTGTGATAGTTGCACCATAACATGTAATGATAAATACTTGAAAGGTTGCTTTGTTCTGATTGGTCTATATCAAACCCATTTCCAATTTCTTCCCATGATTTGATTTTAGAACTTTCGATCCAATCTGCTTCTTTGCCAATTGCATAGTTAGCTAGGAAGTTTGCTTTGCAGTTAGCTTATCTATAAATGTATTGTATTGAATAGTATACTAATGTATCTAGGATTGGCCAAACTATCTTTAGAATCTTTATGAGCTTCTAATTAGGTGATATTTTTTCCTTATTGCATTAATAATAACCTACAAGTTCCTTTAATTTAAATTTGATTGATCCTGTATTAGTTACAAACTTCTAGACCAAATAGGAGGGCCTAAGCTTATGTCTCATTGTTTGATTTGTTCTTCAAAAAAAATTATCTTGCATTATGTAATTTTCCTTGTTCATTACAAATAATGCAACTTGCCCTTGATTCTCTAGGGTTTTCTTGTATTGCTCCATAAAAAAATTAATTTCATCCATCTAAGATTAGGAAGGGTCCATCTTGCAGCCTTATGTAATGCATTGGCTCTCAACTCACCAACCCCATGAATATAGGTAAATTAATATTATTATTTATAATTTATATTTAAATTATCTTTTATATTATGATTTATTTTTTTTCTACATAACTTGGGTTAGGCACCGAGAGGTCACAAAAAAGTGTTATGCACAAGATTCTAGTGCAAGATTTGGCTATGAAAACCAGCCAAGACCAAGAGACTAAAGGCAAGCACAAATAGATCAAAAGATCTCAATGGATTTCAATATGTGAGCTCAATGTATGATCAATGTGTACAAAATACATAAGAGATGCTCAACAATGAGCTACAAATGGGTGTATATAGGATACAATACCAATAGATGTGGATGTACAACCAATGTGGGATAATAGGAGATGTAGTCACATGTGTGCACAACATCTCCACCAAATTAAGAAGTACAAGTCACATGTGAAACCTACCCAAGTAGATACTTACCTAAGAAAGCTTATCTTATCCTAGGTGCATAATATGCAATAAAGTAAATAAACTAAATGCAAAAATAAAATATGCACTAATACCCCCCATAAGCATAACTTAAGTGGGTATGGATAGATGAAAATGATGGATGGGTCATGGCAAATGTGTAGCCATATTAGGTACCTATATACAAAATGAACCCCTAAAAGAACTAAAGAAGGAGAAAAACTTGTAGGACAAAACTCCTCATAGATAAGATACCCCCTCCAACATGTAGAGAGAATAATGATAAGAGAGGACTAAGTAGCCCCCTTGAAAGATTGCAAAGGATAAAACCTCATGTGAGAAAAAACTGTGCATAGACCATGTCATTATTTGTAAATTGTGCATGCTTCTATTTATAGTTACTTGATTCAAGAACGAGTATAAAGAGATAGGGTAATAGATCCTGCATTATGAAGTCATTCTCTATCCCTTATTTCTAGGATAAATAGTTCTTTAAATTTAGCCTAACAATAGAATGGTGGAATTTAATACCAAAATTCATTATAAACCCCCCCCCCTCCTCGCTAAATGGAACTTTTTATTGGTTTGTGATTACAATACCCCAAGATAAGAACCCCACTTATAAATCAATCAATGAAGCCCCCTAGAAAAAATCATTTGGGACTTTGTAATTAGTGCAAGTATAATTGCCACTAGCAAGAAACACAAAGTGGACTTGATTTCAATGCTTTGCAAATGCTCAAGATAGGGTATAAGGTTGAAACTACAATTTGAAATAGAATGAAATAAAACTAATAGTACCACTACAAAGTACTCAAAAAATTATGCACTTTCCAAAAAAATGCACTTAAAAAGGTGTCTGTATATGCCCAAATGAAGCCTTATAAGGTTCCAAAATATAAACTATGCAGTGTAACTTGTGAGAATCTACAAATTTTGGATAGGCTAAAGTGTAGAAAAAATAGCTCAAATAAAATAAAAAATATTCTAAAAAAAGGAGTCAATATGCCCAACATACTGCCTCCTGAAAATCAAGGGCAAAATGTTGGAGCCCAATGGAACAACCTCCTCTAGAATCCAAGTTTGGCAATGTCATTAAATTTAGAACTCGAATTGATTTAGTAGAAATCTACCATATTTAGCAATTTTTCCAAAACTTCCACCATAGTGAGATGACTTCCACATGATTTTAGTGAGCCACCAAATCTAGAGGGATTTTACCAAGATTTAGGGAAATATCCAACCTTGAATGACTATAACCAAATCAACTAGAATGTCACCAAGTATAGAAGAGTGCCAAACGTTACCTCTAAATTCAATGACAAGAGCATATCGCTACCAAATGTTGAGTAAGAAGGGTTAACAGAGGGGTTTGCGTGGGCATATTTAAAGGGATGACATGGTTTTAAAGCCACACAAGATGGTAGAGGCCATGCAAGCCAACCCCAAAGTAGGTTTACACTACCCCAAAGGGGTCTATGGCCTTTTATGAAAGTTATAGGCCTTTACATAGGCTGTGTGGCTTAGTAATGGTCGTGTGCCTTTATAATTTAATTTAATTTAATATTTTATAAATTAAAATTTTTGAAATAAAATATTCAGATTTGAAAATTTACAGATCTGGGGTCCATTTGTACATCACCCCTAAGTTTTTTTAAATGTAAAAAATTAAAAAATAAATTATAATATCTACAAACCATGATGCTTGCATAATGTTAATGCAATAAAAGATGCATAGGGAATATTCTATAGAGGGGGTGGAATTTTTCTTTGAGGGTCTGGTTAAAAGTGCAAATGATAGTTGATCCATGGATTCATAGGCCTTCTGGACATGATGGCAGGGTTAGATTTGACCCAAAATTCCCTAAAGGGTTAGGTACCCACTAGATCTAGCACACAACTCCCAAATTCAAACCCTTGTAGATTTGCCTTCCAATGTCTGATTCAGATGCAACAAAAGGTAAAACTAACTTTCTCAACCACTCTAAACTCAATGGTGAACTTGAACTTTCTCCAAGAATCACCCAAAGCAACCTATAATACAAAGCCATAAATGGAACCCCCCAAAATCTAATCATCCAAGGATGAAAGAGAAGAGAATACTTAGTATGAGAAGAAGACAAGCCTATATAAACCCTTCCACTTTGATACCATGTAAGCCCTCTCAACTTTTCTAATTCTCCCTGGAGCATCCAAGGATGAAAGAGAAGAACATACTCAATATGAGAAGAGGATAAGTGTATAGAAACCCTCTTGCTTTGATACCATCTAAGATTTGGCTATGAAATCCACCCAAGACCAAGAGACTAAAGGAAAGCACAAATAGATCAAAAGATCAATAGATTACAATATGCAAACTTAATGTATGATCAATGTGTACATGATACATAAGAGATGCTCAACAATGAGCTACAAGTGGGTATATATAGGATACACCACCAAGAGACGTGAATGTACAACCAATGTGGGATAATAAGAGATGTAGTCACACGTGTGCACAATATCTCTACCAAATTATGAAGTACAAGTTGTTGGATTTAGGATAGACAACTGAGAGGGGGGGTGAATTAGTTGTTCAAAACTTTCTTCCTATTAAACACTTAAATCCACTTTGTAATTCAGCAACATAATAATAAATCAATCATGGAAACATAATACATTAAATCAAGAGTAGAAACACATTAACACACAAGACACCAATATTTTGACGTGGAAAACCTAGTTAAGGGAAAAACCACTGGGTGATTAACCCAATATTGTATTCTCTGTTAGAAGAATAGAAAGAACAAAATGGCACATGCCAATTAGGGCTCGCTGCCCGAGCACACTGCTCACATGAGGCCCACTGCCTACAAGAGACACACTGTCTACAGAATAATAAGTATTAAATACTTGAACTGGAGAATAGCATCTTCACCATGCTTGAGTCAGTTCCATTTAAGCTCAATACTTATGCTCTGCCTTTCGCTCTTCTCTTTTCACCACACTCTCATCTCCACAAGATACATTTGAAATGACTTTACAACTCCTTATTTATACAAGACATTGACTTAGGGATAATCATCCAAGTTGGCATACATTACAAAGCAAATACATAAATACAACATGACTAGTTACAAAAAGACTTCACACGGATCAACACACTGTCGGCCACACAAATCTGAGACTTCAATCTTCATTTGGGAACACGCCAATCTTCACATAACATCTTCAAGATCATCCATAGGATGTGTAACTCATTCGGTCGGCTAGGCTCAGGAAGAACACCATCATTCGGAAGTTATTCTTCAATTGCGAGCTCAAACTCCAATGCCAACCACCAACACAAACTGGACACAATCCAAAGACCTCCACAAGCTTGCCTGAATCACCAAGAACATCCACACTACATCTTCCTACTGAAATCCTTCTCTCCTTCATCTGGAACCTCAAGAACATAGTCTGTCATTACTGTCATAATGGAATAGATGCTTGCGGACCTCCAGACCATGAACCAATTGAGTTGTCAATTCACATTGACTTCCTAAACACTCCATCAAATCCACAGAACATGATATTTCATTTTTGGATCTCATCGGACCTATTTGTGGCACACTGCCACCTCTGAACATCTACCAGAACTGGTTTTACTTAAGTTGCCATAACTTCTTCAGATCTTCATGCGGACCTCTGAAATCTTTATAGATCATCTCAAGACACATATCTACAAACCCTTTGAAGTGCATCCTCTGATCTTCATCTTAACTGGGATCTTTACCTCACTGTTCTTCTCTGTTCCTGATTAAGACTAATTTTCTCAAAATCCTTAGCACACAGCTCATCCAATCCTTATCATTAATGCAACAGGAGTATGTTGACATCAATGACAACACCAGTTAGGCCCATACTTGCAACAATCTCCCCCTTTGTCATTGATGGCAACATATGATGTGAAAAACTATTTTAACCATCAAAACAAGAACTTCTCCTTACTGTCACAACTCCCCCTATCAGCAACAATCATTCACATGTCTTCTCTTCCTTTCCTACTCCCCCTTTGATCAACAATCACTTGTTTTTCACATGTCTTCTCTCCCCCTTTGACATCAATGGCAAAGGGCACATACTTGCATTAATTCAGAATCATGCCAGCTGCTCCCCCTGAGTAGCAGCTTCCCATCACCAGTCTGGACCACAAGAGATGACTGTGAGATCCACCAGACTGATGCACATCAATGCACCTTAATGTAGAACCGGAGGGGTAATAACCCCTAACTTCTCCCTGAGATACTCAAAAAAGTCCTTAGGTACAGGTTTAGTAAAAATATCTACAATCTAATCCTTGGAAGGCACAAACTCCAATCTGACTTCATTCTTGTTCACTTGCTCTCTCAAAAAGTGAAACTTGATGGATATATGTTTAGTTTTTGAATGCAACACCAGATTCTTAGATATATTTATTGCACTTGAATTATCACAGAAGATTGGGATAGGTTCTTCATACTCTACTCTGATATCTCTTAGCATTTGCTTCATCCACAAGAGTTGAGTGCAACTACCTGCTGCTGCAATATATTTTGCTTCTGTAGTGGACAAAGATATTACCTCTTATTTCTTGCTCAGCCAAGAAACCAATCTCTTCCCTAAAAAGAATGCTCCACCACCGGTACTCTTCCGGTCATCCACATCTCCTTCCCAATCTGCATCTGTATATGCATGAGGAGAAAAATCATGATCTCTGGGATACCACAATCCATACTCAACTGTCCCTTTTAGATATCTAAAAATCCTCTTGATTGCCATGACATGAGATTCTCTAGGATTAGCTTGGAATCTAGCAACAAGACCAACAACATTCATAATGTCAGGTCTAGTCTGAGTGAGATACAATAATCCTCCAATCATTGACCTATACTTTTTCTGATCAGCCTTAGGAGAGTCATCATCTTTGCTCAATTTACATCTGGTTGCCATGGGAGTACTCATTGGTTTTGAGTCTTCCATCCCAAATTTCTTTAGCAATTCTTTCACATATTTGGTCTGAGAAATGAAGATTCCTTTCTTTGTTTGAGTAATTTACAGACCCAAGAAGAAATTCATTTCCCCAAACATGGACATCTCAAATTCACTTTTCATTTGATTTGCAAAAGTCGTACACATACTATCACTTCCTCCAAAAATGATATCATCAATAAACACTTCAACTATCAAGATATTTTCATGATCAATTTTGAAATACAAATTACTGTCAGCAGTACCTTTGTTGAAACCAATCTTCAAAAAATGCTTATCTAGTCTTTCATACCAGGCTCTTGGGGCTTGCTTCAATCCATACAGTGCTTTCTTCAACTTGCAGACCATATCACCATGATCAGACAATTGAAATCCATCTGGTTGCTCAATGTATACTTCTTCTTCCAAGCCACCATTTAGGAAGGCAGATTTGACATCCATTTGATATACTTTAAAATCCTTGAAGGCAACAAAAGCAAGAAATAATCTGACTGCTTCAATTCTTGCCACCGGAGCAAAAGTTTCTTCAAAATCAACTCCTTCTACTTGGGAGTAACCCTTGTAGACCAATTTGGCTTTGTTTCTGACTACTTCACCATCTTCATTCAGTTTGTTCTGGAAGACCCATTTGGTTCCAATCACATTCTTATTTTTAGGTCTCGGAACAAGATCCCAAGTGTGATTTTTCTCAATTTGCATCAACTCTTCCTCCATTGCTTTAATCCAATTTTCATCATTGCAAGCTTCATTCACTGTCTTAGGTTCAATTTTTGAAATCAGACAATACTCTTCTGAATCTTGAGCAATCCTTCTTCTGGTTTGTACACATTTGCTTTTATCACCTATGATATGATCTTCAGAGTGGTTCAATTTTACATACCTGGGAACCTTGGGAGCTTCTTGCACTCCTGATTCTTGAACATGTTCATTCAAACTTATCTCTTCTTCCTAATTTATTGGATCAATTTGAATCTGAATTTTAGAGGGAGCTTGGACTTCTTGAACAAAAACATCATTTTGATCATCTTCATCATATTCATAGAACCTTGAGGGTTTTTCAAAACCTTCATCAACCTTCACATTTGTATTTTCCACAATCTTCCTTAATCTCTTGTTATAACACCAGTATGCTTTGCTTTGAGTAGAATAACCCAAGAATATTCCTTCATCACTTCTAGCATCAAATTTTTCTAGATCTTCATCTCTTTTAATGTAACATTTGCTACCAAAAACTCTGAAATACCTCACAGTGGGAGTGATGCCAAACCAAAGTTCATAAGGAGTCTTACCGGTATTGCTTTTGATTTGTACTCGATTTAGAGTATAGATTGTAGTGCTTACAACTTCTCTCCAATAGATCTGAGGAATAGTTGCTTCCATCATCATGGTTCTAGATGCTTCCTAGATGGTCTTGTTCTTTCTCTCCACTACTCCATTCTGCTATGGAGTCCTAGGAGCAGACAATTGTCTTTTTATTCCATGCTTCTCACAAAATTCTATGAACTCACCGGATGTGAATTCTCCACCTCTATCAGACCTCAGCATTTTAATTTTAATCAGGTTTCATTCTCTACCATAGCTTTGAATATTTTGAATTTCTCAAGAGCTTCTGATTTCTCTTTCAGAAAAGTTACCCACATCATCTGGGAGTAGTCATCAATCAATAGCATGAAGTATCTATCACCTTGCACACTTCTGATTCTTACCGGACCACATAAATTAGTATGAACTAAGTCCTATAATTTGGTAGAAGACTGTTCCTTACTTTTGAATGTGACTCTGCTCTACTTACCCACTTGACATTCTTTGCACAAGTTATTAGTAGGTTTTACAAGTCTTGGAAGATCTCTTACAGCCTGAGTGTTGCTTATCTTGATGATATTATCAAAATTCACATGACACATTCTCCTATGCCACAACCAACTTTGATCAATTTGAACAAATAAGCAACTTTTACAGTACCAACCAAGTGGAAGATATTACCTTTAGTTTGAGTACTAGATGTAATCTCTGTTCCAGAACTTTCAAAGATCTTGCATTTTCCATTCTTGAATCGGAGATCATAGCCTTCGTCCACCAACTGTCCAACACTGAGAAGATTGTGCTTCAGACCTTCAACATATAGTACATTACCGGTTTTGTTCTTTCCATCAAAAGAAATAGTTCCTCTACGTCTGATTCTACCAGCAGAATTATCACCAAATTTTACCACACCTCCTTCATACATTTCCAAATCTATGAACTTATTTTTGTCACCTATCATATGGTGGGAGCATCCACTGTCAATGACCCAATCATCCTTTTCTTCAACTTGGGCAGCTAGAGCTCTTTCTACAATTTTATGATTGACAGATTTAGAGGGCATTGGATCTTCCTCTTTGATGGCAATAAACACCCAGTCACTTCTAGATTTGTTTCTGGATTCTGATTCATCATCTGTTATTCCTTCATCATCATCTTTATGGACATAGTAACACTTCTTTTGGAACCTTGATCTGTTAGGATTTGGCCTTGAAAATCTTTCCGGACATCTTGAGGCAAAATGACCAATCTTATTGTAGTTAAAACATTTAAAAGGCAATTTCCCTTCATACTTACCAGATCCTCTTGGCAACCTTTTTGCAATAAGGGCTTCAAGTTGAGTAGGTTCTGCTTCATCTTCTTCAAGGTCTTTTCTTGCTTTTTCATACCATGATAGTTTCCTTGAAGAATTCTCTCGCGGATCAAACCTTTGTTTTCCTTTTACAGAGGCACTAGCTTTGAATGTAGATTCAGTCTTGGGGGGGGCATCTCCAAACTTGGTCAATTCAAATGCAACCAATTTGCCAACCAATTGATCTCTTGTGATACCTGAATAGGATCTGAATTCTTCAATGGCAGCAACCTTGTATTTGTAAGAAGCAGGAAGGGATATGATAACTTTGCCAACAATCTCATCTTCATCCAAGACTCCACCAGCACATCTAATGCCACAAACAAGCTCATTTACTCTTGGCATAAAAGTAGTGATATTTTCATCTTCTCTCATCTTTAGATTTTCAAAATTTCCTTTCAGACTCTGTAGCTTTACACATTTAACATACTTGTCTCCTTCATGCAGAAGTTCTAGTTTTTCCCAAATCTCAACAACAGTTTGTAGGTCAACAACATTTGTCAGCTCTGAATTAGACGAGGCACTTAGAAGAGCTTCTTTAGTCCACAGATTATTTTCAACATCTACTATTTCATCTACGAATTTTGGATCATTCTGTGGAGGAGTATACTTCTTTGAGGCCATGGTCCAGTACTGCATTCCCATACATTGCAAGTGACATTGCATGCGACTTTTCCAAAGAGTAAAATTGGTTCCATCAAACTTTGGACTATCCTTCTTGTAGGATGACATCCTAGATCTCCTCAAGCAGTTAAGCTCTTTTAGAGGAACTTAGCTCTGATACCAATTGTTGGATTTAGGATAGACAACTGAGAGGGGGGGTGAATCAGTTGTTCAAAAATTTCTTCCAATTAAACACTTAAATCCACTTTGTAATTCAACAACATAATAATAAATCAATCATGGAAACATAATACATTAAATCAAGAGCAGAAACACATTAACACACAAGACACCAAGATTTTGACGTGGAAAACCCAGTTAAGGGAAAAACCACAGGGTGATTAACCCAAGATTGTATTCTCTATTAGAAGAATAGAAAGAACAAAATGGCACATGCCAATTAGGGCTCATTGCCCGAGCACACTGCTCATAAGAGGCCCACTGCCTACAAGAGACACACTATCTACAGAATAATAAGTATCACATACTTGAACTGGAGAATAACATCTTCACTATGCTTGAGTCAATTCTATTTAAGCTCAATACTTCTGCTCTGCCTTTCGCTCTTCTCTTTTCACCGCACTCTCATCTCCACAAGATACATTTGAAATGACTTTACAACTCCTCATTTATACAAGACATTGACTTAGGGATAATCATTCAAGTCGGCATACATTACAGAGCAAATACATAAATACAACATGACTAGTTACAAAAAGACTTCAAGCGGATCAACACACTGTCAGCCACACAGATTTGAGACTTCAATCTTCATTTGGGAACACGCCAATCTTCACATGACATCTTCAAGATCATTCGCATGATGTGTAACTCATCCGGTCGGCCAGGCTTAGGAAGAACACCATCATCCGGAAGTTATTCTTTAATTGTGAGCTCAAACTCCAATGCGGACCACCAACACAAATTGGACACGATCCACAGACCTCCATAAGCTTTCCTGAATCACTAAGAACATCCACACTACATCTTCCTACTGAAATCCTTCTCTCCTTCATCCGGAACCTCAAGAACACAGTCTGTCATTACTGTCATAATGGAATAGATGCTTGCGGACCTCCAGACCATGAACCAATTGAGTTGTCAATTCACATTAACTTCCTAAACACTCCATCAAATCCACAGAATAGGATATTTCATTTCCAGATCTCACCGGACCTATCTGTGGCACACTATCACCTCTGAACATCTGCCAGAACTGGTTTTACTTAAGTGGCCATAACTTCTTCAGATCTTCATATGGACCTCTAAAATATTTACTGGATCCTCTCAAGACACATATCTACAAACCCTTTGAAGCACATCCTCTGATCTTCATCTTAACTGGGATCTTTACCTCACTGTCTTCACTATTCTTCTCTGTTCCTGATTAGGACTAATTTTCTCAAAATCCTCAGCACACAGCTCATCCAATCCTTATTATTAATGCAAAAAGAGTATGTTGACATCAATGACAACACCGATTAGGCCCATACTTGCAACACAAGTCACATGTGAAACCTACCCAAGTAGATACCTACCTAAGCAAGCTTATCCTATCCTAGGTGCATAATATGCATTAAAGTAAATAAAGTAAATGTAAAAATAAAATACGCACCAACATTTGGTAACGTATGGTTCAATACATTTAATCCATAATTTTTTTATTCTTCTTGCTTTTATCATAAAAAAACTACATATATAATATTATTATTGTATCTATTTTTTAACAAAAAAGAAGCCTTCAGTCCTTCAAGACAATTCAAAAAAAGAGGGTTGAGTATTGATAGTCAAGGGACAAATTACACAGGCCACCCATGATCATCTAGACATACAATTAACCATCATATTTACACACTATTGATTGCCTTAGAACTCATATTATTCTTTTGAGGAGAAGTCACAATAATTCTTCCCTTCTACTAATGTATCCTTAGATTGATGTTCAAAGCCTTGGAAATTTCTTGTATTGCTTTGAAGAACCTTTCTTGTCCATCCATTAGTTTGAGAAAATGACCTAGATAGCAATCATGAAAAGCCTCAACTTGTTTTGTGATGTCGTTGATAGTTTGATGAAGCATGGACACATCAGTTATCATGGACAACATGGATGCACTATAAGAAATTGTGTGACATCAAAATAAAATTTCCCGCCTATGGATTGACCCAAGTCTAGAAGTAATGAGCCCATAGCCTCCTAGATTCCAACACATGGCTATGTGCCATGCCTTTTTCCATACTCAACATTCACATAAGCCATGTACGTAGCTTAGGGTTTATAATTTCCTTGTCCAAATAGTTTACAAAGTTATCCACCACTCTATTTGCATTATCTCTCACACCCTTAAGATTCCTCTAGATCAATTTATCACCTCTTCCCTAGCTCTCTTCTTGCCTTTACCATTTTGATTATTCAAATTCTCCACATTTTCAGACCTGCACTCACCATAGACCTAAATGCAACACACTCAACCAATAATATCCACCAAACCTAGTAACAATATAGTCTATTATAAATAAGAACATGCCCTTTTTTTAATGACAACATATCCTTTTTTGGCTATTCCATATAGATTGCATGCACAAATGCCATCATTACTTGCAATGGAGGGTATACAACTTTGGCAATCATAAGTCTCATCCAAGATAATGATGTTATTAACTACTCATATCATGATGTGAAGTGTGTTACTTATCCTTGACTTAATAAAGGACTTTAGATTCATGGAATGTGAACAAAGCTCACTGTGTCATCATTGTTATATATTGTGTCATCCTCCTTAATTTGAATAGGATTGTTATCGGGCACCCCTACATCTACCTCTTGTAAATCTTACACCATAAGTGATTGTGTCTCATTTGAGAATCTACTTTTTCATGACTTTACTTGACTCCCCCTCCTTCCAACCTACCATGCTAGTTTGTGATCCAATCTGTGACATGATTCATTTTCCTCTTTATATGGGCAAAGGAGATAATGTCAAATATTCCTACTGTCATTTTAGATTTCAAAAGGATAGTGCTTAGGGACCATGACTTGGATTCATTACCCTTAATATGGTCTATATTTATCTTTGAATCTCCCTCCACCTTGAGTTTTTTCCATATTCTTCTCAGGTTCTCCTCCATGCCCCATAACATTGTTCTCCCCTTTGCCATATTGTTGGTATCCATGCCAAAATCAAATGCCATGAGGAGTAGAGGTTGACCATCCTCATCCCTCACTACAACAAAACATACAATTAGTGCCTAAAATAGCACCATAATTTAGTGCATTTGAGTTCATGAATTGGACATTTCTTCTAGCGCAAAACTCGGCACCAACACGCATGTTTACTTTGGCACCGAGTTTACCACCGGATTTAGCACTGGGTTTTAGCGCCAGATTTGGCACCAGGTTTAGCACCGAATTTTGTTGCTTCCAGTTTGGCTTCTAATTTTTCTTCTAGTTTTGCTTCTTATGTTGCTTCCAAGTTTGCTTCTGGTTTTGCTTCTCATTTTGCCTTTGATTTTGCTTCCAATTTTGCTTCTGGTGTTACTTCCATTTTTGCTTTTGGTTTTGCTTCCAGGTTTGCTTCTAGTTTTGCTTCCAATTTTGCTTCCAGTTTTGCTTCCAATTTTGCTTCCAGTTTTGCTTCCAATTTTGCTTCCAATTTTGCTTCCAATTTTGCTTCCAGTTCTACTTCCACTTTTGCTTCCACTTTTGCTTCTAGTTTTGCTTCCAAGTTTTCTTCTAGTTTTGCTTCTAATTTTGCTTCTGGTTTTGCTTCTGGTTTTGCTTCCAGGTTTGCTTCCTATTTTGCTTCCAGTTTTGCTTCTAATTTTGCTTCCGATTTTACTTCCAATTTTGCTTCTGGTATAACATCACTTGTTGCTTCCAATTTTGCTTCTATTTTTTCATCTTTTATTGCTTCTAATATGGCTTCTATTATTGCATCTTTTGTTGCTTCTAAAATTACTTCCATTATTACTTCTTTGTTTGCTTCCTGAATTGCTTCTATTTTTGCTTCCTAGATAACACCAAGTTTTGCTTCCAAGATTGCTTTTGGTTTGCTTCTAGTTTGGCTTCCATTGTTGCTTCTTTTTTTGCTTCTAAAAATGCTTCTTGTTTTTCTTGCATTTATTAATTTAATATATTTTATTTCAATTCAATTAGTTAAATATATCATGCATCTTAAATAACTCATATGATTATAGAGTAAGTAATTTAGTTATTTAACTCATATGATTAAATAACAAGATAATTATTATAACATGATCTTCATCTATAATTAAAACAAGTGAGTCAGATATCTATAATTTAATTAAATTTGACATCCATCCTAAGCAGTAAATTAAAATCATCACACGTAATAAATATCCATCCAAAAATCATCGACCACTTTCAATATATATAAATTGACAAGTTAATACTGATAAGATCATCATCATATATAACTAAAACAAGTGAAAGTCAAATATGCCAGTAGATCAATAACATGTCAAAATGATACATGTCCAACAGTCGACATAAGTCAAAATGATACATGTACAAATGATATAAATAAAAATGATAAATTATGTAACTCAAAATGATACAAGTGAAGATGATACATGTCTAAATGATATAAGTCAAAATGATACATACATTTATGATACAACTCATTAAAATGGTACTGTAGGCTGTGAAAATGATACATATGATAGTAACCATGAAAAGAGGCATCATAACGATATATCAACAATGATCCATGATGAAGTCTATATGATCATGAATGTCATTGGCTACTACCAGCAACTGCCTCATCATCATCATCATCATCATCATCATCATCATCATCATCATCACCATCATGATCATCATCATCATGATCTTCATTGTCATCATCATCGTCATCGACCTCGGTGTCTTCTGTATCTGCATCATCACCATCCTCTGCCATGTGATCTGTACCAAAACCAACATAATTTAGATCTATATCATGAGGATCATCTTGATCTTTTGGAAGACCTGTGTTCTGCAAAAAAAAATATTTAAAATGAAAAGTAATTATTTATTTCATGCAATAATTTATTTTTCTATTATATATCTAATATTACAACATATGAAACTAAACCATAATCATATTACATCATATCAAAGTGCACATACCATAATAAAATTTCAAAAAAGTTATAGCTTATATGTCATTCCAATGATGTAAAACATGCAACAGTTCTAATAAATGTTAGTAAAGATCATAAAAAAATTTGTTATACAATTTAACTATCAATTGTAAATTCTATTACATAACCTTAAGTGCCACAAATTGCTTGGTCCATGTATGTTCTTTTTCACTATTAATCTAATAACTTGCATTAGACAGAAACATTAAAGAGTTTTTAAGTAGCAGTTAATTAAATTCTCTTACATGTTATTAAGGAATGCACAGTTTTTTTCAATAATTATTTATCTTAAGGTTCATGAGTAACCTTAAGATAAAGGACTATTTTGTTTGAAAAAAAATGAAGTTAGCAATATGGCTTTATCTGACCGTTTTAGAAAGAAAAAATGTTATCCCTATTCCCACTCACTGGTCTTCAATGTGAGTAGGTGTAGACACCTAAAAATGTCCAACACCTTGCCATTAGCATGTTTTTCCCTAGGTACCCATGTCATCACCTAATTAGTTAAATAAATTTTATTTATTTGACTAATTTATTTTATCCCCTTTTAATCCCATAATCTTATCTTCTATAATTAAATAAATTTGTATTTATTTAATTATTCATGGCCATTAATCCTTTCTAGTTAAATAATTATTTTTAATTATTTAATTAGTCACTTATCTATTTTCTATAATTAATTAAATTTTATTTATTTAATTATCTTTCCACATCATCCCTCACCATAATCCAAATTAATTAAATAAATCAAATATTTATTTAATTAATAAAATCCTAATAAAATCATCTTGCTTTCTTTCTAAAAATACAACTCATGCATATCTAATTAATTTATTTAATTAGATAATTCACACTCTCATCTTTTTAGGATTTATTTCCTTTAAAGAAAAAATCAATATCTTTTCTATCCAATTTTATCTTGTTTTATTCCCTCTTTTGTCCTTTAAAGAAAAAATAAAATAAAATCCAATCCTTATCTTATCTTCAACCCTCTATCTATAAATATGGCTTCTCACAAACCATTTGAGAGGGCATGCATTAAGTTCGATATCCTTACTCTGCTGAAATATTCTAACAATCCTCCAATCTTCTATCTATCTTCTTTCATTAATCTTCATCCAACATTATGTTGTGAACGTGAGTGATCAACATTCAATAAATTGAGCAAAACAATCATGCATTCATCATTCGAGGTATTCGAAAGGTTTGGGTAAGAAGGTATATGCATTTTATTGTTTCTATCTTATATTTATCCAAATTTCTCATTTACAATGGGAATAGGGAAAATTTGGGGATTTAGAAAGAAAGATAAAGTTTAGGGTGTCTTCAAGATAGCCAGCATGGGCAAGGAGGTCAACCATGTACACATAATGATCAATTGTAGGTGTAATGCAATAAGGGTTACAAATGTGATTGAAGTATGTACAACTCTCATCCACTAAACCTTCATGGCTGCATGCACCTAGAATACAAGCAAAGATTACAATGTTAGGATATGTTCCAGAGTGCTTAATTAATTCAAAGATTTTGAGAGCATCCTTGCAAAATCCATTTTGTGCATATCCTGCAATCATTGCATTCCATGAGATGACATCTCTTTGAGGAATTCTGTCAAATAGTTCACATTTTTTGTCTATGATTCCATATTTTGTGCATATCCTGCAATCATTGCAGTCCATGACACCACATTTCTTTGAGGCACTTTGTCAAACAGTTCACGTACCTTGTCTATGCTTCCACATTTTGCATACATGTCTAACAGGGTAGTTGCAACTACAACATCTGATAAAATTCATCTATCCTTTATGTTTATGATGAACAAAGTGCCACACTAAGGGGCATACAACTACAAACTATCTAGTGGTGGGAGCTCAAGCTATTAATGCCACATAGTTCCCTCTTGCTCAACACATACCTAATTGCACCATATGTCATGAGACTCATGAAATTGTCCACTACTGCAAAAGTGAAAGGATGTTCCTATCAATTACTAGTGCAAGGTTTGTCACACATCAATCTCTTGAAGGTAAGAGGAAGTCAAAAAATCTTTACCTACGATTTGGTGTAAGGAGGCAAGGATGGAAGTGAGTCTGAATGGAGGCGGGCAGAATGAGCATAGAAGTACTACTAAAGTGCAAATCAGTTGCAGGCTCGACATAGTCCGTCCGCTCATTTGTTAGCCTTGGGATCTACAGGATTTAATGAAGCCTCTTAAGGCTTCTATAAAACAAGAGGCCATCGTAGGAGAAGTAGGAGAATCCTCAAGCAGGATACGATGGTAGACTCTAAGAACAAACTTGCAAATGGAGGCAGTCCGGTGAGATGCGAATGTACCACCTTCCCATAGGTGGCAAAATCTCGCGCATGGTGTTGGGTCTCAAAAATGCAGGTTTTTAAACCACAAGAGGGTGCCAATCTCTTGATACATTTTTGGTCAACAAAATAGAGTTTATGTAATTGGAAACCCCCTACTCTTTAGGTTCTGCTAGACCTAGGCGGGTGCACCAAAATGGTAAGGCAGATTTGGAAATATAGGTGAATTCTGATTTGGGCAATCTACTCACTATGGCACACTGGTGTTAAGTAGACACAGAGCTTGCTAACTAATTCCTAATGAGAGTATTTGGATTTTTAAGAACGTGGATTGGATTTGTATAAAAGTGTTCTAAAATCGATCAGTGCCTAATCTATTAGGTGGATTGAGTCAGTGGATAAATGATTATGGAGGCAGATGTGAGAGATTGATAGACTTGGTTCTCAACTTAACTCTAACAGTTGGGCACTTTCAGATGTCTGTACCTTATACAGACGTGCAAGTATATAGGTTATTTGATCTCTTCTTAATAATCCTAGTGATATCCCCTTATGCTACTGTGAAGTTGTGAAAGGATTTTAATTTAAATGTGAGGAGAAGCCAATTAAGACAATTTATTTAAAAGGATTTTAATCCACACAGGAACCAATCAAATGAAATTTCCTAAAAGGTAATTTAATCCTTCTGAACACAGAAACCAATCAGCAGCACCACACAATTACAACAAATGTGTATTGACAAATTAAATGTACCTTCACACTCAATTTGAATAACATAAACATCCACTTTGGAGATAACCAAATAACATATGTGCATAATAAATTAACATAATAGTTGAACACCGAGAATAGATCACCATGAAATATCAATCTGCTCCATTATATTTCTTCAGATAATATATAGTATTTGCATAAGTTTCTCAGATATGACAGTGGATGGGTGGAATAGGTGCAATCTATCTTCCTACTAATGCCCTACCTAAGATGAGATGGTAAAAATGATGATATCTCATTCCTATTTTCCTAGCCTATATATCTATATTTTGAAGAGGATGTACCCCTTCACAAGTGTCTTTTGGAGTTTTAGTAAATAAAAAACAAATCATCATTTAGGCTCTAATAAGCCATAAATGAACTCTAGTAATATGATCTAAGTATTTATGGCTTAAGTGAGTATCTGCACATTCCATGACACACTTTGCAACAAAATCCATTGTAACTATTTTCTCCATGCATGCACAAGCCTCCTCCAATGTTGGATCTTCATGTTTCACTGCTTCCAGAGCTTCGTGTAGAATTAGTTGGCACTCCTTCATCCAATCTTGCTGACTTTTCAAACTCTTATCATCATTGCATAATGTAGGCACTCCTTCTCTAGTAACATTAATGAACTCCTTAGATTTTGCTTGAAGATCTTCATGAAAACATGTATGTGCCTTGATCAAGTCCTCAGCATTACTAACGGCTTTAGTATCAGGAGGGTCTCTATTTTGGATTTCTAGGAGATTCTCTTGGAGTCTGTCAGCTAATCTTTTATGTTCTTGTATGTGCTTGGCATCATGAATTTCTTGGTCTCTTGGCAAATTCCCCGCTCTTCCATTGCAAGCCTCGGAGATTTTATTTCAATTCATTATGAATCAGAGCAATTTGTATGAGATTATGCTCAAGCGGCCATTAATGTTGGTCCTTGGAATTGAATGCATCAGGCTTCTCGGGCTCTGAAAATATCAAATCGATATAATGAATTTTGTCAGGAAGACTATTTCAAACTCATGCCGATCTATATGTTCATTTTGGTGCCATCTTTTGTTTATACATTCTCGATTGATCGCCAAGACTATCTTAATGTCTCTTTGATAGGAGGTGTTCTTTTAGTTTTGATCTTATTGGGGAGACTTTTAACACTTTCATTGATGCACAAATCCCCTTTTCTTGTTTCTCTATTTTTAACATTTCGGAAAGACATTATAGATTTCACCCTGACATCAAGGTGGTCCTGACTGTCAAGGTTGCTTGTGGACATCGACGAGTGTTTTCCTGATGAATAGTGGTCATCTCGTGGCCATCGGGTTGACAATCAGTATCTCTAAGAGAATATAATGTTCTTTTGATACTGTAAGTCTCGCCGATAGTATTTTCTTATATCCTTTGTTCATGGGGTACATCAGTAGGACTCTCGTTGAAACATTCCCATACCTTCTCATCGGGGTGACTTGCATAGTCAGGAAGACATAAAAGATTCGTTCCGATGGTATATGTCATGCCGATATAACTAATGTATTAACTCATTGGCAAGAATGCATAAATTTCTTGCCAAATGTATGTTCATCGGTAAAATTTTCACTCCAACTTTATATTTCTTGCCAATAAGCTTTTTATCGGTGACATAATATGTAGTCTTCTCGATTGTTGCACAATTGTTATTTTTGGGTTCTTTGATCGGTGTAACTTTATTTAGGTCTTCCCAATATAGATGAAAATGTCCATTAGAGGATTATGGCTTATCTGATCGGGAAGACATGCATATGATCTTGCCGATAGAGGTCAATTGTTTGTTTTGCACAACTATGATAAGAGAAATGCTCATCTCAAAGGTCATATTTATGGAATCATCAATTGTTATGGGTTACCAGATGGATCTTGTCACACAAATGTTGACAATTTTTATTAATCATAAGATCAATGTGTGGCAAATGTGGAGGACAAGTGAGTAGTGAAAAATGTGAATTTGTCTAGTTCTAACAGCAGCTCTGATTAGGGATGAATGAGCATGAGATCATTGCAAGAATCCAGAAAGATCTCTGGGAAGTAGACCATGTGGTATGGAACTTGAAATGTATTTGAAGTGGGAGTTGGTATGGGTGAGTAATGGGAGTGGAATGAAATCCTATACTACTATGCATGGAAAAAATATTGTAAACAGGCAACTGTGATAATTGTCCATGCACTAGCAATTCTTGGCCTTTTCCTAGACTACTGTTCATGGAAGTTTTTAAGAAAAGAAGTGTTTCAAGAATTGTCCATGCATTGGAAATTCCTAATCTTCTCCTGACATATTTTGTAGATAATATGAATCTTCTCCTTCTTTGCCAGTAATAACAAAAGGCCCAATCCAAAGAGCTTCAAACTTTCCATGTTTCCCTTTATCTTGGCACCTTGCATTCCACAGTAGGACCATATCATTCTCATTGAATTTTCTGCCCTTTGCCCTTTTGTCAAATAAATACTTCATTTGTGATTGCATCTTAGTATTCTGTTCTTGGGCCAATCTTCTAATCTCATCCAATTCTGCTGACTGTTCCATCCTTTCTTCCATTGGTTCAGGGACATCCAGATCTTCTTGAAGTATAAATTTATATATAGGTAGCAAGTTTTGCATGGGCATTCTAGCCTGTGCTCCATAAACTAGCTCAAAAGGTGATTTACCAGTTGATTTCTTTACATTGATTATGTTTGCCCATACTACCATCCTTACTTTAGAATCCCATGCCTTTTTATTTCTGTCCAAAATCTTTTTAATGATTTTTAGGATATTCTTATTACTTGACTCGGCCTGTCCATTTGCTTGTGGATGGTATAGTGAGGCATATGAAATCACAATACCATATGATTCACAAGATTTCTTGAATTCATCTGATCTGAAACACATTCCATTGTTTGTGATTATCCTGGTAGGTGTCCCAAACCTTGTAATGATGTTATCCATCAAGAAATTAATCACAACCTTGCTAGTGGATTTTTTAGTTGGGATGGCTTCTATCCATTTCGTAAAGTAATCAGTTGCTACCAATATCTACTTATGTCCCCCACTAGATTTTTCTGATATTTCTCCAATAAAATCGATTCCCCATTGGTAAAAAAGAGCCTCAACCTGCATTGGCTTGAGTGGCAGCGCTCCTTGATACTTCATCTTTCTTGAAAACTTTTGACATGCTTCACACTTCCTTACATATGTGAAAGCATGATTGAAAAACTCTTAGCTAGTAATAACCAGCTCTTAAAATTTTATGGGCAGTAGTTTTGTTGGAAAAGTGTCCTCCACAAATTCCTTCATGCATTTCTTTCAATATTCTTCTTGCCTGGGATTCATCCAAACATAGTAGTAGTACCCCATCTCTATTCTTCCAATATAAACCACCATCTAGGAGAAGATATTTAGAAGCATGTAGTTTCAAAGTTCTCTTCTAATTGTCATTCAGTTCTTCAGGACATTTCTAATTTTTCAAGAAATATATTATGTCAGTGTACCAAGCTATTTTTTCAATGCTTGTAATCACAGTCTCTTCTTTTCCTACATTGTAAATTTGAGAAGCCTCCAAATTTGATTCAATCATTAGTTTAGCTAAACCCTATCCTCTTACTAGTTTGGTGATTTGGATCTCTACATTAAACTCCTGGATTCTATTGATCCATCTACACCTCCTCCCAGTGACTTCTATTTGTACAAACACATCTTTAACCGCATATTTGGAACATATGCAATCACTTTTGCCCCTACCAGGTAAGGTCTAAAAATTTTCATTGCTTTTACCAAAGCATATGCTTGTTTCTCTGTAATATCATAATTCAATTCTGCCCCTTGGAGGGATTTACTAAAAAATGATATAGGTTGTTCATATCCCTCATTATTCTTTTGCAACATTACTGTAGCAATAGTATGGTATGATGCAAATAAGAAGACTTGAAATGGCTTACTGAAATCAGGGGATTTCAATATTGGGGCATCCTTAATTGCTCTCTTTATGGCTACAAATGCATCTAGTGTATATGCAGACCAATCTATCTTAGCCCTTTCTTCAACATTTTTGAAATGGGTTTGACAATTTCAGTAAAGTTTGGGATAAATCTTCTTACGAAATTTATTTGTCCAAAGAAGGATTGGATGGCTTTAACTGTTTTAGGAATAGGGATCTTGTCTATGGCTTCCACTCTTTCCGAATTGATTTTAACCCCATCTTTGGACACTATATGTCCTAATAATTTGCCTTCTGTCACTACAAAATGACATTTCTTTGGATTCAAAGAGATACCATATTCCAAAGCTTTGATAAATATTTTTTCAAGATGATCAACATGATCTTCTTCCTTCTTGGAGTATGCCATGAGGTCATCTTGATAGACTACTAATATAACATTAATCAGTTCAGCAAAAGCAACATCCATGGCTCTCTAGAAAGTTGCACTAGCATTTGTAAGTCCAAATGACATTCTAACATATACATATGTGCCCCAAGGAGTAGTGAATGTAGTTTTATATTGTTCTGATTCTTTCACTTTCACCTGATTATAACCCAAAAATCCATCCATCATGGATAACAACTCACATCCTGGGACTCTTTGTAGAATTGCCTCCATATTTGGAAGTGGATAGTTGTCCTTAAGGGATGAGATATTTAGATTTCTAAAATCTACATATAACCTTATGTCACCATTCTTTTTTTTGACTGGCACCAAGTTGGAGATGCACATAGAATGTCTAATAGCCTTGATGATACCTCCTTCCCTGAGCTTCACAAGTTATTCATACATTTCGGGCTACAAGGTTAGGTTTATGGGTCTCTATTTTTGCCTGAAAGGTTTTGCATCAGGTTTGAGTGGGATTTCATGCTGGAACAAATCCTTCCTATATGCCTTAAGGTCATCATAAGACCAAGCAAAGAAATGCTTATACTTTCTCAATAGGGCAATCATCAATTTTCTGATTGTAGGGCTTATCTTTTTCCCAATATACACCTTTTTTGGTGTCAATTCAGTGCCCAAGTTAATTTCTTCAAGGTCTTCCTTCTTTACTGGTGTTTGTTTCACAAGGGCTCGGTCATGTCCATCAAATACCCTTTCTAGTGCCACAAGCCCCTTAGGAATTTTGTTAGTCTTATGCTGGACAATTTCTTTACCAAACAAAGTTTGCTTGCCATCTACTTCCTCCACAAATGCATTAAAATCAATTTCTTGAGCCTCATATTGATCAACACAATGTAAGAATTTAATCAGGTCTGTGTCATCATTGAAAACTTTCCAATTATAGATATTTTCTGGAATTGTAGGTCTAGTTTTAAACTCAACTTCAGTAATGCCTGCCAATGTGACATCATCCCTTTTCAAGGCTATATTTGCTAAGAAGTCTGCCATTATATTTTTTGATCTGTCTACCCAATTAATGGAGAAAGAGTCAAATAATTCAATATCATCCTAGATGGCATTTCTATATTGTTTTAATCTTTTGTTCTTGGATGAATACTTTTATCTGACCTGAGATATGACCAATTCTGAATCCCCATACACAACAAGGCATTTTATTTTGTACTTTATGGCAATGCTTAGGCCAACAAGCAAAGCTTCATATTTTGCTATTTGTTGGTACACTCAAATGTTAGCAGGAATGAATACTTGAAAGTTTTACCAGTTGGTGAGATAAATAATACTCCTACTCCATTACCAGCCTTACTACACACACTATCAAAATACATTTTTCATACACCACATTCATCAATTTGGGCTTCTTGGTGTATTGGGTCAGTGTTCTATAATTCTAGTTAACTTTTTTCAATTTTGAATGCACCAAGGTCTATATGACAAAAGAAATTTACTTGATTTTGGTCAATGCGTTCTATGATGTTCTCGTACCTTGGTTCTCTACACAACTTAATTTCTTTTTCTCCCACTGGTATAGTGGCATAAGATAGATCTAACTGGACATTTCCTCTGGCTATTGCAATCCATTGTCTGGATATAACATTCCATAGTAGGGAGGGATATCCACTAGAGTGATGTCAATCTTATAAACTGCTTCAGGGTAGGTAGCTAACTTTATCTCTACATCCCTCATAATACCCACAACTGGGATGGATCTATTATCCATAGCATAGTATTTACCATATGTGGTGTCAACCCACATTCCCAACTCTTTCATGACCGCTATTGGCATGATGTTCATAGCTGCCCCTAAATCAATCATACAATTCCTTACTAGTTTATTTTTTATCAACATGGTAGTGTAAAAAGGATCTACCTGAGATGAAATCCTTGTCAATGTGTCACCTAGATATACTTCGGGAGCCTTAGCAACCTCAGTTTGAACATTATTTATTATGATTTCAAGTTTTTCTTGTTTCTTTTTTGGTACATCTAAAATCATCTTAACCACTATATTCCTGTACTGATCTATCTTCATCATTTCAAGAAGTGGTACTGATATTTTCACTTGAGATACTGTTTGGGCTATGTCAAATGAGGGAGTTATTATTTGATTATTTTTTTTTGTTTTGTTATGCCCCTTTTCTCCAACTGGTATTTTGTCTTTTGTATTGCCTTGTTTAGTTTTTTCTAGCTCTTTAGATGTATTTTTCATATTGCCCTTATTATGACTACACTTTTACAAACACACTTCTAGGTGTTCCTTGATCTGCATTGACTGTTCTATTTCTAAGATTATAGTTACCTTTTGCTTGTGCTACTGCGGCAATTGTGAGAGCCCTTCTTTCTTCTTTAGTTGGTTAATTTTCTCCATTGGTTATGTGATGGCACGCCATGATCATAAAAATTTCCTTCATAATTATTTTCTTGGTCTGAAAATACCTCATGTCTTCCCATACTATTATTGTATCTTTGGTTTCCCACATCATATTCATATCCATCATCCTTCGTGGATGAATATCCTTCATCAATCTAACGGGGTCTGAATACTAGCATGTTTATAGTATGGTTGTCTCTTTCTTAACCATGAGATGTTCCCTCTTCCTGTATTGAGCATACCACCACACAATAATCAAGTGAGAGGCAAATTACAGGTTAAGCACCATGGATTATTCTCCACTACATGTGTTCCACTTCTTTTAAGAGGATCAGGAGTATCTTTCCCATAATTATGTTTTCTATTGTTTTCTAAAGGTCTCCCATCCTTCCAATTGGTATTATAGGGCATATCGTGTAACCTCGGTCTTTCATTTCTATACTGGTATTCCTGCTTATTTTGGGGGTTGTTAGATTGTTGGGGAACTCTAAGGTTATCCCTTTTACCAGTCATGCCTGCAGCCTTCTTATTATTTTCAATATTGATTGCTACCTTTTGTGCCTCTGTCAAGGTCGTGGGAGACTTATTCCTGAGTTCATACCTAGTTTTTGGATCAAAAGACTTTAGATAAATACTCAGAGTTGCCAAATCAGTCAATTTGGATCCATGTGGTATCTTATTGTACAATTTGGAGAATCTTTGATTGAAGTCATTTACTGACTCATTTTGGTATTTTTGAATGCTTATTAGCTCATGCAGGGCAAATTCAGGGGCATACTGATTTCCATATTGTTCTTTGAATTGGTCATGGAAGTCTACCATAGAATAAATTGAGGCATCTAGTAAACCATTAAACAAATACCTTGCATCTTCAGTTAGGGACATCATGAATAATCTCATTTTTACATCCTCGTGCTCCATGCCAATGTCCTGTATAAAGGCATTGAAATTCCTAATGTGTTCTTCAGCTGATATCCCATTATTCCCAGTGAATTTGGGGACCATATTTCTCCAACTGTTGTCCATAGGGTATGGATACAATTGATATTCTATTAGATCAAACTATCTACATACACTCATGAGATTTTGTGGAGGCATATTCATAGGTGATGGATTGGGGTAATATTGGTATCCATATGGAGGCTGATGGTAAGCATTTTGCTGTATATGTTGCTGAGGGTGTATATTCTGAGGTGGTATATGTTGCTGATGTTGTGGGATGCCATGATGACCTGGTGGGGGATGATATTGGGGAATGCTACCAGTATTTGGGGGTTGGGGTCCTTGTGATGACATACTATGTTGAGTATATTGTCTTGAATTACCTCCTGAATTATGGGGCATTTTTGAAGTACCCAGAGCAGTTGTATTCTGAGATATCCCATGTGAGTTGGCATTACTACCTTGTTTGTGTGGAGGGACATATCTTGGAGGTTTTGCTGTTTGGATTTTTAATTGTGCCATTTGCCGTTCTATCTCATGACTTTCTTGTATCATTTGTTGTCTTCTTCTAAGCTATTGTCTTTGCCACTCCAAATGTATTTCAATCTCTTGATTACTCATAGCCTCAAAATCAACAATATGGTATATAGATCCCTCCTAGTTTTCTCCTCCCTATTGTGATAGAAATCCCTTATCAAATTCTTCCTATTTCTATCTCCTTTCTTCATTCATCCTTTCCTCAAATTCAGACACTTCTTGAGAATCTGTCCTGTAATTGAGGATGTTATCATTTGTATTGATTTTTTCAGGAGGTGTTGAGGGATTTCCACCATCATTGTACACTGGGGAATTGAATATTGTAAAGGGCTGTTCTGATGTGTTTACATTTTCTTCAGGCTATTTGGGTACTACTTCACTCCTATTTTTATTGTTCTTTCTACAAGGAGGTCCATACTTGTCTGTCCACTTGCCATTGTTTTTCTTGAGACTTTTTTGATGCATAGATCTCCTTCCATTCATGTTTGATGATATAATGTATCTCTGATGTCTATCATCTATCCTTTCTGATATGATATCTATTTCATCAGTCATAAAATTTTAGAGTCGCCACCTACTTTTTTGTAAGTAGGAAAATGATTGTAGTTCTCCCCAACAAAGCCTTAAATATGTTATGATAATTTGAGATAACTCTATGATGGAAGGTTGAAGTTTAGAATGGGCTTATTCCCTAGTAGAGTCACCAATTTGTTGGGTCTCAAAAATGCTAGTTTTTAGACCACAAGAGGGTACCAGTCCCTTGATACATTTTTCGTCAACAAGGCAGGGTTTATGTAATTGGAAACCCCCTACTTTTTAGGTTTTGCTAGACCTAGGCGGGTGTACCTAAATGATAAGGCAGATTTGAAAATCTAGGTGAGTTCTCATTGGGCAATTCTACTGACTTACGGCACACAACTATGAGATAAATGCAGAGCTTAATTACTAACTCCTAATAAAAGCTTGAAATATGAAGGATGTGAATTAAATTTGTATAAAGAGTTCTAAAATGGATTAGTTCCTAGTCTATTGGGTGGATAGAGTCAGTGGATGGATAATGACTATGGAGACAGATGCATGAGATAGGTGAGTTTACTTCTCAGCTTAACTCTAACTTGTTGGGCACTTGGAATGTTTGCACCTTGTACAAATGTAAAAGTATGCAAGTTACAATACTCTTCTTATTTATCCTAGTGATATCTTCCCAAATTACTGTGAAATTGTGAAAGGAGATTTAATTCTTAGATTGATGGAAACCAATCACAATAATTTCTCTAAAAGGATTTTAATCTTTGACAAGAACCAATTAAAGTCAATTATTTGAAAGGGTCTTTAATTCTCATCAATCAGAAACCAATCAAAACTCCACACAGGAAAACAAATGTGTTCTAACAAATAATGCAAATTTGAATAACTTAGAAGGACAACTTTGGAGACAGTACAATAACATGTAATCATGAAAATTAACCAACAGTTGAACACTGGAAATAAATCACCACATGAGAATATTCTGCTCCATTATATTTCTTTAGAAAGTATATATGTTAATCACATAAGTTCTGAAATATGAGAATGGATGAAGTGAGATGGATGGACCTATTTACTACTGGTGATCTTTTTACCTACTACTAATGATGATGATTGCTTGATGATTTCATCTGGCATATATACATTACATTTTCTAGGGTTATGACCCTTCATACCCATCCTGTGCGTCTCTTCATTTGCCATGAAAGATAATGATTTTGTAAAATATTTTTGCAAAACATTAGTTTTCTGTTTGTCTTTATTTCTAATTATTTTCTATCATTCGGGTAAATAATTTTGTTAAATTTTTATCTTTTGTTTGTAAATACATTTTTGTATTTTCACCTAATCCGGAAATATAGTCTTGGGGTAAGAAATAATTTACCCCCTTCATGAATTTCTTGGTGAAAACATCTCCTAGTCATTGTATACACTTCCACGAAAAATATTTTTAGGCAAAATAATTAACTATTTGGTGAATTCCTTGAAGAATATTTTCCCTCCATCCTTATAACCCCTTTGGTAAAATATTTTGATGAAAAAATATTCATTTTATATCTAGAGATGATTGAAATAAATATTTACTTTTTTCATTTTGCAAAATCCTTGATATATCCTCCCGTGAATACATTTACCCCACAAATATGTTTATGCTGCATATTTGTTTAATATTTCACACATTTCAATTATGTTTGTTTACCTTGTATTTTCCTAGAATGTAATTATCATCGGCATGACATATGAGCTCGATGTGATTTGAGATTTTCACTCCGATTGGATTACTTTTGCTGATGAATTTTCAAAGACCTCCTTCACTCATCTCTAACTATTTCTTGAAATATCTAATTTATTAATTCTAAATTCTATTTCAAATAACAGATTCTTTAAATTCCTCAGTTTGTATGGGCTTTAATGAAATTATTAACAATACTCTTCTCAATTTCCACAAATCTTCATTTATTTGTATTGAGTCCCTTGTATCTATGGAAATTTAAGAGTTTTGATCTTTAAACCTCCTCCATTTCATGAGCTTTCCATTTAAATTTGTCATCCATCATGCTTTTCTGAGTATCTGAAAGTTTACCAACAAATATCCAAATATCCTCACCAAGAATCTTATATGCAGTTGCTGATATATTTAGAGCAGCCTTTCTGATTTTACCATCACGTTCTGATGTTAATGAAGCAACAGCCTGTAAAGTTTTCATAGATCCAGCTAGCTCAATTCCATAGCAATCTAGCATGAATCCAATGATATTTACATATTCAATTATAGTTCTGTTGTTCTTTGATCGCAGACCCTCCAATATAAATGTAAAAAGTTTTGATGCAGGATATATACATGTCATAAGGTTTGTTAAATCCCACATCTTTTCCCTCACTTTCTCAATGTTATGTCCTAACTTCTCAATTAAGTGAGGAAAAAATGCTAGCTTCAGACTCAGAAAGTGTATACCCTTCATTTTTTAACACCTTAAATAATTCAGAAAGAAACTCAAGAACATTCAACAAGTATGTTGTGTTTGACTGTTTGACTCACAGAAGTGTAAAACTGTCCATCGTAAAAGGATATCAACTATCTCAACAATATCCCTTCCATGAGAAGAAATAGCCTTGTGCAGTATTTCTAGGCCATCAATTTGTTTCTTAAAGTCAGGGCTCAACAGTCTTTGATGTAAATCTTCTTTGAAATACCTCACAACATCATTCTCAATTTCTTGAATTTGCTCAGGGCACGGCTCTTCAAATTTGTGCTTATGGGGAATTAATCTCTCCCAATCCTCCTTGTTTGAATCCTTCAGATTAAATAAACCCTGTCCTTGTACTGCAAGATCCTAACCAGCAACAACAATTGCCTGTTTGGAAACCTTCACTTGAGCAGGTTTGGAGCTTGTAGTTCTTTGCCCATGTCATGAAGATGGATGATCAGCTACTGACATTCACACTTGGCTTCCTAGGTAATCAACAAATGAAACATGTCTTAAAAGCTTCATGTGCATTTTCAAATCTCGAGACAACATGGAAAGGACTATCTTTCTCATCGAGGTAACCCAGTCGGGGAGATCTTGAGAACTCATTTCGATCACACATGTCTCACTGATGCAGTATTTCTTTTGTAGTGCTGAGTATTTTTTAGGATTTTTCCATAATGTTTGTATTTTTGCCCTAACCATAATCTTCTTTTTAAAGCTCTTGTCTCATCACATGATGTGAAGATTCTAGCGAAGGTTGTGGAATCTGGCTATATATTTGCTGATTGCATTTGCTTTCATATTTTATCAAGTTGCTTCACGATTCCATTTTCACATATCCTTGGGTAATGATCACCATGAACTTAGCAAACCAAGAGTTTTACTTACTTAGCACTGTCTATCCTTGTTTCAACTTTTGATTACAATATGGCTAGCACACACTTTGGTTTTGCTCCCACATAAATGCTGGCTGTAGTATGCTTTAACAAAGTACAAGCCATGCGTACCTTCAATTTGGTGTCAACTTAAATTATACTCATGGCATCGCACCTATATCCTTGAGGCACTATACATTGGTATAGTGAAATTCATGCTGATAGGACCTGACTCCTTTGTTATATTCATGTTAGTATCCTGTGAAAATGTAAGCTTTGCCCGTAATGTATGCTCGGCACTGCCAACAATCTTTCTCAGCCCCCATTCTAGCATCTTATTTCCTTCTTTGAAATCTGTAGTTTGCCCTATTGATCCAAGCACCAACTCAAAGCTAACCCTTGTTGTGTACTTTGGAAGAGGCATATGCAATGCAACATTATTGGCAGTAATCGTATTGAAAAAGTCAACATGCACTTTCAGCATAACCTCTGCCTTGAATGCACCAGCTTCTTCGATCAAAGAATTCACATGAAATGGAGGCTTGAACTCTTGAGTCATACGATAGTTCATAATGGGAAATTCTCCATCTAGGGGCACCAGTGTTAATGTTCAATGCAAATCAAATTTGTCTAGCCGAACAGATTCATGGAAATTATAGTCATCTAATACTACCATTCTTGCCCCAGCTAAGCTGCTGTAATCATAGCTGGAATGACTACTTCTCCCAATGCTCAGGTCCTCATTTAAGGCTAGTCAAATTTTAGGGTTGCCTGTCAAATAGATTTTAATTTAAATGGTACCATCAATATTAGATGTTAGAATATACCTGCTAGAGCTAAAAGTCACACTTATTTTTTTAATGATGTCAACAAAAACTTCCTCTCATTTTCTGCCTCCATACTCATTTTGTCACAACTGATTTTGTAACAACTGTTCCTGGCATTCACTTTGATCCTTGCTGTATAATCTCAAAGCTCAATGGTGAAAGCATGAACAAAGAAGCAAGACCAAGTGATGGCAAACATCTAGCATCTACTACAATTGGCTCATTAAAGATAAAGGACTTCAATACTTTAGTTGAAGTAGTCTGTGGATAGCCAAAATCAATCACTTCATCAAGTCATTTATAAACAAGGACAAAATTTTTCTGAAGTGAATCTTCATTTAGAACTCCAAGATAATCTTTTATGACATGCTATCCGTTGAGAACCTCCAACACAAGTGCAGGTGACACATTTACTCTTGTTGTTGCAAAAAATAACAGCCTGACCACTTTTACATGTAAATAGTTCACACCATCTACATTGAAAATTGGTGGTGCCTCCTCTCCATCATCACCTTTCCAAAACTTTACTTTGTGAAAAATATTTCAGCACTTCCCTTAAGTACCTCCCCATGATAGTCCTGGAAGACAATGTTGTCTCCCCTCTATGAGAGCAGGAAGAACTGTGAGATCATGTTGCTCTTCCGATGGGAATCAAAATTTGAAGAGAGGTGAATGGATTTTAGCTTGGTAGATAGACCCAAAACAAATGTAGCGTCCTAGCCTATTCACTAAACCCAATAGCTTCAAATGGAACTCCTGCAACTCATTCTACATGCCCTTGTCTTGAAATGGCTCTAGTGCCATGACTAGGTAGTACACTCAATGGTTTAGTGGGGTGGGGTTGAATCACTCCACTTAAAAAAATGTATTTCATATTTCTTGTTACTTTGTGAATGTGGTATTGAGTTAAAACTACACCCCACACTCACAACAGATGTCTCTATCACTTTTAACCCCCACATGGGATCAATCCCAATAAATAAACAGATTGCTAGTATCCTTTCAATTATTCAAAAGCCATAACCATACAAAATACATCAGTAACCTTTCATGATATCTTATTTTCTTTGTCTTTTATTCTCTGGCATGCATCTCTGCTCTGCCTAGAATTATCTAAGGAGCATGTGGTGTGTCCATGCCTCTTGTAATTAATTGGACTGACATAATGGCCACTAAAAAGCTTTAGCATTCCATAGGAGAGCCATTTTGCTAATTTTTTCTCTTTTCTCTCTTGTATGCAAATTAGAAAGCTGGCCCTATCTTCCGATCTACAAAGCAAGTTGCCTATCCTTTCAAGGAAAATTCTAGCTGTACTGAATGAAAATTGCACCTTTTGTCATCTCACTTTAAAGTGTCATTGGGCGGTTTTTTCCAAATAAATTTTTGAGTACTGAAATTTATTTTTTACATGAGAACCTAAATTTTTTTGCAAAATTTGGTATGAAATTTTAGGTTCCAACAAGGTCATTAGTAATTTTTTCTCACACAACAAAATATCAAAATATATTTAGTACTTAATCAATGTTACCAGTAAATGTTAAATGATGATATATAATACCTTCATAAATTTATGAAAATCATGTGTTTTAAATCCTGTGATATGTCCATCAACTGTGAAAGCTTTAGCCAATGATGACCCATAGCTAGTAGGTGTCCTTATTGAACGGATGACATTTTTTAGTTGGTCTAGCTCCTTTTTTTAAAAAATCCATGGAGCTTCTGCATATGTTTCATTTTCCCTGTTTGGCCACAGATGTATTCTATCAATTTTGGTACGCAAAAGAGCAATATCTCTCCTCGAAGACAAGGTGTCCTTCTCTTTGCCTGATATATGTCAAAATATAGAATCAAGGACATTTTTGAAGATGTGCATAGGATCTAATAGGTGAGATTAATAGATCTTTCTTGTAAGGGAGCTCATAAAATATGGATTTCCTTTTCATTCCTTCTGGCATATTAACTACAACTTGTTCTGGTTCTTCAATTGAATCACCTCGATCAAAACAATCCTCCCAACCTTTCAATTCAGCATCTTCATACTTCTTAAGCCAATCATCTGGACCCATAATCATGGGAGGGCCTCTATTTTCAACTTTTCCATCAAAATGATTCTTCAAGCGATTTCTAAACTTATGATCTAGTGGTAGAAAAACCCTATTGTTTGCGTAAATAAATTTATGTAGATCTTTAGAATACCACCCTTGAAATTGTTTTGCACATCTTGGACATGCAAATATCCCCTTTGTTTGAAGCCATGAAATTCAATAAGTAATGTTAATAACATCAAAAAAATAGTATAAAATTAAGTATAAAAGTTAGGATGAAAATAATTATGAGTGTAAATACGTAAATATTTTATCTTACCAGAACAAACACCAAGTCTTGGGAAATCATGAATAGTCCAACATTGCACACAGTACAACATGAAGGACCTATTTGATGGGGGATGTGATATGTCATACATTCTTATGCCTTTCCATAGTAATTGCATCTCATCAATAAAAGGCGCAAGATAAACATCCATGTTTTTAACTTGATGTTTTCCTGGAACAATGAGAGTTAGCATAAGGTGCTCCTTTCTAACACTCATCCATGGGGGAATATTGTATACTATCAATCCGACTGGCCAAACACTATAATTTGAGCTCAGGAAAGAGAATGGGCACACTCAATCAATTGCAAGACCAAACCTGATACTACGGGGTTCATCTTTGAATTTTCTTGGCCATTTTTCCTCTATGTGTTTCATTGCTTTGGATGGAATTCACATGAATCCATCTTTACTCCTATTCTTTGCATGCCAGTCCATCAATTGTGCAAGTGACTTGCAACAAAACATTTGTTGAAGTCTAGGTATAATTGGCATGTGACGTAAAACCTTTTTTGGAACTGTAGGACCTTGTACATCTGTACGATATCTCTTCTCTTTGCATATAGGGAATTCTACCTTGTTTTGATATTCATCTCTGTATAAAATGCAATCATTTTTACATGAATGAATTTGCTTATATTCAATCCCCAAGTCAACCAACAACAAACGCTCCTCTCTGTAAGTTGATGGCAACACATTCTCTTCAGGGAATATTTTAGTTTTCAGTGCCCTGTAATATTGCCAGAGATTAAATCAATTGAATGTTTGACTTATGATGAACATGTTTGATATGTCAATCTATAATAGGACTGTTTATATACAATATATGGTTTTAAAATCCCCTTAAAGAAATATAAATGAAGTTGATCAATGTTTACAAATTATGTACACCAATTGACAATTGCAAAGTAAGAAATAGATTTCAACTCACTTCAGTAGGGTAGTGAATCCTTTGTTTGACCAACTAGATAGTGACTTGATTTCTAATAATATTAATGTGCATGCTAGTTTTGAGGTTCTACTTGCACCTGATTTGAACACAGGTGTCTTCACTGCTTGCTTGATGGAGTCTTTCAGGTTGTTATCATCAACATTACGTTGGTGGTAATTACCCCTGTTATCATCGTTATTGTCAACCATATGATCATTATTGTCACCATTGTTTTCATCGCCAAAGAAATCTGTAAGCATTTCATTCAATCCTTCTTCATGCATTGCATTTTCACTACCATGATCATCATCATTAAGGCTAGGTGGCATGTCATCAGTGTATACGGATCTCAATAGCTCTTCAAATTTCTTAGTTGGTAGTATTCTCTTCAATGTTGCTCTTTTCACCCTTGTATGGTTTAAAGGATGGTTTGGATTATCCCGTCCAAATCTTAATAACCGAGTTGGCTATTGGGTATTAGTATGTGTTTCATTAACATCTTCTACCTATCAACAAACACAAGCATTATCTAATGTTTGGCAACAATTGGATAAATCATAAATGTATCAATTTCAAAGAAATATAATCAAATATGGCTTAAAAAAAAATAAAAAATTGTATGAACATATATACATCAATTGAATAATGGAACATTATTTTATAGACTACCTTGTTTATACAATAATTTAAATAAAACATAATTTTGACAACATAGTTTATAAAACATCAGTCCACACTCATTTATTATTCTTTGGTTTTCTACCCTTAAGAACATCCTCAGGGAGACCTTGTTCTTCCCTCTTCTTTCATACATGAGTGCATTTTAAGAAGGGGTAATCAATCAATAACTCATCCCCAATAGTAAGGCCCATAATAGCCTCAACCATTATCAATCTATCAACCTCTCTTTCCATATCTCCATCTTTATCATTTATAACCTTAACAAATTGACAATTCAGTCTTACAGTAGGGTCCCTTCCCTTACTACTATTTATAAATCCTGCAATATTTTTGTGTGTGTATTCACGTCCATCTATATACATAAGATGACCTCTATTCATTTCTTTTCCACTTTCCAATTGGAGATGATGTGTATACATATTCAAATTTAGACCATATGCTGACATGCTAGGCTTATATTCTGCTAGCCTTCTCCATTCACCACTATAATATGATCGACCATAATATGGCATTAATCTCCTAGTGGTTTGTTCTGAATTGTTTCTATGTTTAGATCCCACATGTACATTTTGGACAATAAAGAGGCCTAGATTCGCTCCATGAATATTGGAGGGTCGTATCATGTAGTTGTATCCCCAAAATTGAAACACCTCGTACACTCTAGGTAGTTGTTGATCACTAGGCCAAGCGCAATATAGTTAATGATCAAATGTCTCTTTGGAAATTGATCTCAAACTTGGGGTCAAGTCATCATCTCCATCACATTCATTGTCATAGGGTATTTAGTCCGCCTTCCCCTTGTCTTTAAGCAAATTATGCATCTTTAAACCGGTTCTTGTTCTGTTGCTTGTTTTCATCAATTCCTCATCTTCTAAGCTGGTCTATTGGCACATATTTTTGTTAGATGTATCATCTGATAAATGATCATTGCCCTCTAGGCTGGAATTCGGTGATCCAGGAAACTTTAAACCAAGAACTTTATCCTGCAAGTATCCATTAAGAAAAAAATTAGTTATTTAAATAATATAAAACAATGTTGAAACGAAGTATACATGTTATTTATATCAAATTGGAAAATTCCTTACCACAATTCATATTGGATTTGAATTGATTGTAGGAGGCATACTACCGACTAGAAGCTCATCATATATGTAATGTCTTTTTACAGTCGATTGTTTGAATTGTTTCTTTCCATGACATACAAAACATCGACAAACAACAATTTTCTTCAAGTATTCATCCCATGTACTATAGTCTTGACCAACCTCTTGTTCAGTGCAATCATTTGTTGTGTCTGCATGATCCATTGTCATATCCTCTTCCACCCACTGTCCTCTACGTGATTTAACAGTTTTAGGTCCGCATCCACGTACATATCTTTTTCTTTTGCTAGTTGAATGCTCAGACTCTACATTTGCTCCAATCTCCATCTAAAATAATCAACAACATGCATTAATTTATGTCAAGATTGGATAATACATTATAAATTTCAATAATACTATGAAAAAAGATGGACGTATCACAAAATGCCATTAGATCATTTTTTCCTATGTTAAGTCAAAATTTGATTACCTGATGTCCCGCTTCATCCGTCGTGTCCTCATTTGATATGACACAATCTGTTGCCATGACCTCGTCTGGCCCCTATAATACACAACATAGTAAATAATGTTTAGTACACCAATTATATCATTTCAACGAATATGCTATCCAACATAAAACCTCACTTTAGTCATATATTTGACATATTGATATCATGTTTTGGCCATCCTAATTTTCAAACTTTTCCCTTGATCATAGAATCACATTTAATCACCATTCCTGTGCATTTTCAACCAATAAGTTTGACCTCAGAGGCATCATGGACAGAAAAATGACTTTATCTCCTCTATGTTGTAGCATTTGAGAATTCATAAACACCTTCCTCCTTTGGTTGAGTTTGCTTTCTCTTCTTACCTCTATTGTATCTGTAGATTCTGTTGTCATATCTATTTCCACCCACTTTCCTATCTGTGATTTAGTAGTTCTACGACATCCACATCCTCTCTCTATGGCCTCATCTGGTCCTGTAATACACAACAATTACAATAGTCACTAATAGCTGTGCACCAAGAGAATATTGTTGAAATTATCTTGTTAATACACTTGCTTTTCATTAAGACGCACTATGAAAAACAAAATAAGACATTGCAACATTTTTCCCTATCATGAGCCACAGGGACAACTTACTACACCATCTAAAACTCCATTTGAACTAGCTACTATCAATAATTCACATTATTGGGGACTGTCATGAAGAAAGCACCATGCATAGGATTGTCATAGTCAAAGTGGAGAGGATTGTCTAGTCATTTTATGGCTGTCATAATAGCTAGTGGGTTAGTTACCATGCTTCAACCTAAAATAGGTTAATGAGAACATAGAAATGAAAATCACAATACCATAAGCATTGCCATAAGCTGCCAATATAGTCCCAATATCATGTCATGATAGTAAGAGAAGAGTTGTTTGGTTTTTCCAAAGCCATATCACTTGCATAAGGATTGTCACCAACCATCTGTGTAAGGTCATGAAAGAGTGAGTCATTATTGAGCTAATCATAAGAGAAGCATGAAGTCAAAATGCTATCATGTAAATAAGATATAGTTACTTATTATAAGGACAATCCAAATTTGGTGAGGTTGCTACAAGCAACCAAATTTGGCATTCCATTAGATAGTGATATCAACTTCTAAGCAAAATACATCATTTTGTACTGATAGGCACTAAATTAAGTGCACTTTGCGCCGCCTTTGGTGCCCCAAAAAGATTACATTTAGGCCTAAAAGTCGGTGCTAAAGTCGTCACTAACTGCTCTGACAATAGTGCTGACTAATGGATAAAAAAATTAAAAAATTCCCGCTTGCACATACCCCAATACAAAAAAAATAAAACAAAACTTTACTAATTTTTGGTGTTCATTTTGTGTTTGGAGATTGAGCATTTGGCATGAAGAGATCAAACATTTGGGTTTTTTGTGTTCGCCCTTATTTTGGGCAGGTCCTTGGCAATGGTGGGACCTGTATTCCAACCCCAATTTTCTTTCCATACCTAAAGCGCATGCTCACTTTCTTACATCTCAAAAGTCCTGGGTTCGACAAACGACAACCTTTGCTTCCAGACATCTTAGCCTTTCAATTTGTGTTGCTCTTCTTCTATTCGTGCTAGGTAAGGGTATTGCCTCTCTTTCATCTACTCTTTTTTTCCTGTCAGATGTCGGATTAATTTGGACAAATGCGGGTCTTGTAATATTCATAGGGCATCTGTTGAAGATAATTCTGAGCAAGGATTTTCATAATAGATGACAAATTTCTACATTCCATAATATTATAATTGTGCTTTATTTCAATTGATGTATAAGCTTACTTTCTTGCAACAAACTTACAGAAGAAAATAGCTTCATGATTTTCTCTACAAAGTAAAGGTCAAAAACCTTGAGGAATACAGAAAAACTGGATGAAAACTTTCATACCTGGCAGTGTGTACTTCGTTTGCTTCCACAGATTGGACAAAAATAATTTGCCCTAGGTCACCTCAAAATGTCAAGCAATAGAGGGAAGAGATCAAAGGGAGTAGACTCTAGCCACAATGAGGTAATTCATTGTCAATTTATAGATTTGTAATTGTTTCCATTGTTTCTTTGATTTTTAGTTTTTAGTTTTTTATTTATAAATTTAAAAGAATAAATTTATTTTATATATATAGGGACATGAGACTGACAAAGATAAAGAGGCATTGGCTTCCATATTGGGGGTAGAGGCAGTGAACAAATTGGATGGTGTGGACTTGACAATGCTTGCTAGATACATAAAAAAATGATCTAGTAAAGCCCCTGAAACATTGCAACCAAATCAACACTGTCAAAGGGAATCAATTGATTCCCCAACCAGTCATGGATCGGGCAAAAGATCTAGGACGAAATCAATAACAGTAACCTCTAAGAATGTGGAACAAGGAGCAGAGAATTCTAATGTCCCAACCACTCCTGGGACACAGACTTCTTCGACCAACACGCCATGTTTTGTATCTTGCATTGGTAGCTACGATACCAAGATAGAATACAATGTGGTTTCAGGGGAAGTCCGTTTGACAGATGTTGGAAAAACATTTGTGAATAAGTTGAAGGAATCATGCCTTCAATGGTTCAAAGACCATCTACATTTGCCATTCTCAAAGATACCCATGCACCTGCAAAAAGTGGTTATCCAAGACATGGAGACTGAATTTGGCACAGGTTGGTCTATAAAGAAGATAAAGCTATGAATGTCTCAAAACTGCAAGAGATTTTGGTGCAACCAAACAGAGAAGATAAAAAAACTCCCTCCCAAGCTAAGGCTCAAAAAAAGGCCACTTGATGTAAGTTTGAAAGTATGGAAAGAGCTTGTAAAAGCATATGAGAAGTCCGATGCACGGAGGAAGTCCGGTGAGGAGAGTATGCAGGTATTTGAATTTGCTCATAAGATTATATCAAATTTATTAAATGATTTTTAAATTTTATTTGTGCATAGTTAAATTGAATTAGTATATGTTTCAGGACAAGGCCTCCAAGGCTAGGCTTGACAAACTTCGTGCCATGCATCACAGTGGCCAAAAAGGTTTACAGGCCTTGATTTGTACATTTGCAAGTATATTTAATAAGTTAAATGACATGTTTTCATTGCCTAGGAAAAAGTAAATGATTGCATATTAATTAGTTTAACTAGTCCATGTGCCATGTTTTGACAGGAGGAGAAATATGACTGGCATCCAAGCCAATTTGAAAAGGAAATGTTACAAATAAAAAAGTGGACCGATTTTGTAATCTGGATGGAGAACGAGGTATCAATAGTTGACTTTCAATAACTTAGTTGGATATTGTTGTGTTAATATGTCAATTTGTATTTCTTGTGTTGAGTTGTTTATTGATGCGTAGGATGAGTTCTAAAGTGCTTCTCTGTTGGCCCTAGATCCCACTCGATTGTCCCATTATCTGCAGTCCTGGACATGTGCACATGTCCTCCTAGTTACCTTATTGCAGTGTTGAGATTTAAATTTCAGTCACTCTCATTATGAATGCACCTTTTTACCTTTACAGAACAATCCTTGGACATTTTTCATAATAATTTTAATCCACAAAGCTCGACAACTGTAAGGGCAATCACTTATATACAAATGTGAGTTATGTGAACAGGCCACTGAATCATCCACACATTTATATTGAATTAATGTATAGACAACAGATCCTTTATTGAATCATTAGGTGGTAAAATTAGGTATGTGTTGAGAAAAAGGGAACTATGTGGCATTAATAGCTTGAGCTCCCACCACTAGATAGTTTGTAGTTGTATGCCCCTTAGTGTGGCACTTTGTTCATCATAAACCACATTGATTAAGAGTTTCACTTGCAAGTTGTGATATTTGCATGACCATTTTTCCATTTGTTCTTTTAGGCATGTAGTAGAATCATATGTTGGGGGCTCCCCTAATTCTTATAATCTCAACACAACTTTTAAGGCAACTTTTTAATTAGGGAGAGTGAGCTAAACTAGTTCATGTTGGATATGTGCAATTAGCTTACCAATAAATCATTCCTTCTAAATTTCAATATTTTATAGTTGGGTCAATCTTTAACACCAATTCCTTAGAGCGTTGATCATACCTACACACAATCTCTCCCAATTGTTGCCTTATTTCCTTTAATGCCACAATATTACAATACACCATCTTAGGGCAATTGAAATTGGAAAGGAAATCTCTTAGAAGTTTACGAAGATCATTCTTGGTGCCATTAGGATCATAATGAGTATACTAGTCTTGTGCTTGTTTACAAAAAGTGGTTGCAATTAACCTAATCTTGTGGTCATTATCCACAACATTTTATGTGTGCCATGCTATCTCATATGCTTAAGTTTGACGGGCTAATAATGAACAACAAACCCTTGTTTGCCTGCCTCCTTCTTATGACTGATCCCATTTTGGATTCCTTATGATGTTAGGGTGATTTGAAGGAAGATCAAAGTTGCACTCCAAGTAGATGTGTAGATAAAGAAGGGCTTAGCAGAATATGGAAACCTTTAGATTTTGTGATTTTTGTTTTTTCCATTTCAAAACTATTTGTTTTCTTTCTTTTCTAATGAACATTTATTCAAAAGCCCTTTCCTACACCCAAATCTTTAGTTTTAAACTCACTTTCATGGAAGATGCATTAAAGGTATCAACTATATATGTTCCATGATTTAAATCCATTATTTTGTGGTTCTCAAATATGACAGAAAGAAGGATGCTGTTACTTCTTAGACTTGTTGCACACCTTGCACTAGGTCCACAGGCTGGTGGAATCGTATTCGAGGACACAATGGCTCTCATATCAGATTTTCTTGCAAGGAATCAATTTAAAATGGTCTGAGGCCTAGTTTTCATTCCAACCTAGGATTCCATCACAATAATGTCATATTACAGTCTTCAGATATATGTATAGTTTATGTGCATGGTAGCAACCATTTAGTAATAATTCCTCACACACCACAATGTAATTGAGATATGTGAATGCCCTAAAACTATACAGGTTCAGTCCAAACACTATCATAAGATCATGCTTGATAAGATCACGAATTTATCATAGTTTAGGTATGGGTAGGACTTCCTTAGGGTAGGTAGGACTTCCTTAGTGTAGCCCTAACTATGCATTTTGGACTAGCAGGGACAATGGAGTTTCAAGACCCTTGCCAGCCAAGGGAAGGTTGATATAAGAATTTTGAGGCACCTAGGGTAGTGACAGTCATACAAGATTGGGTTTGTGTTATGTTTGGAACCCATAAAGTCTTGAGGTCTTCTTAGAGGGGTGATATGTGACTAGGGTATGAAGGCTAGGACTTTGTATGTAATCTTAAGCCCTCCTTTTGGATTTGTTGGAAGCCTTCTTCACTGATACATAAGGATTGTCAAGACTCCTATGATAGTGCATTAGAGAGGCATTGAAATCACAAAGGAGATAAATGTTATTAGGCCATCACCCATTGAAGAAGGGATTGTCATAAAGAGCATGGCAGTGTTACCTTGTCATAGTCACAAAGGGGATGGTCTTTGTGGTGATAATTATAGTCACTAAGTTTACATCCACCTTCCTAGGGTCTGCAAAAATGTTTGAAGTTGAATATGCCTATTTTAAAGATCTTGCCATGAGTGTTTTCCATGCTTTTACCCCCCTAATGATCCTAAGATTGAATATAAAGGTGTGGAAATTATTGACTAACCTTACTACTATCATAGTCAATTTGCTAACATGCAAGACAATCAATTTGCTAACATGCACTACTAGATATGGGGGTAGCTCCCTGTATTAAAATATCAGAAAAAAAGTTACATAGAAAGTTGAGGCATTACATCTAATGATATATATAACCTATGCCTTCAGCAATATCCACCATCCTAGATATTACATTTTCATCAATTAGACCCGGGTTGGCTTCCAGGAATTTCAAGAACTTTCCTATGTTATTTTCTTTCTCCATGCCTTTTTTATAGAGGGCCTAGGATTTGTGTAGCTTCACCTTCTTCTTCTCCTCATTCAGGCTGAGGGTGGCAAGAGCAAATCCATGTTCGGGCTCCACTGCCACACCATCCATGGCAGTCCTGACCATGTCCATCAAATCTTCGCTCACCAATCTCATCGTAGCTCTTAGCCCCCAGAGCCTTGCTCCCACAACCTATACATAGTTCTAGAAAAAATGTTCTAGCACTTGTCTATCATGCGTGTGCCCTCCTGACTAGAAACTAGCCCCGATCACTTTTAAGATGGCTACTTTTTCTTCATCGAAGGCTTTATTGAATAGGTACGCAATTTGTTGCCCTCCAGTTTCATCCTCCTCGTAGTGGCACTCCACTCCAAAATGCTAAGGCATCTCTTCATTTGGACCATTCCTGAGAACAAACAACATAATCTGCTTCAATCTCGCCTTAGCTTAAAAAGAAGCCTGTGGGCAAGTTTTCCCCTGACCTCCAATCTCGAGGATCACCATTCCATGTGTTAGAACTAGAAAAATTCACATTTTTCACTACTCACTTGTCCTCCACATTTGCCACACGTTGATCTTATGATTAATACATATTGTCAACATTTGTGTGACAAGATCCATCTGGTAACCCATAATAATTGATGATTCCATAAATATGACCTTTGAGATAAGCATTTCTTTGATCATAGTTGTGCAAAACAAACAATTGACCTCTATCGGCAAGATCATATGCATGTCTTCTTGATTAGACAAGCCATAATCATCTAATGGACATTTTCATCTATATTGGGAAGACCTAAATAAAGTTACACCGATCAAAGAACCCAGAAATAACAATTGTGCAACAATCGGGAAGACTACATATTATGTCACCGATAAAAAGCTTATCGGCAAGAAAGATAAATTTGGAGCAAAAATTTTAAACTGTGTCGATCTCAGAACTCATACTGATGAACATAAGTTTGGTCAGAAGTGTATGCATTCTCACCAATGAGTTAATACATTAGTTATATTGGCATGACATATACCATCGAAACATATGTTTTATGTCTTCCCGACTATGCAAGTCACCCCAATGAGAAGGTATGGGAATGTTTCAGGTAGAGTCCTACTGATGAAAATACTATTAGCGAGACTTACAGTATCGGAAGAACATTCTGTTCTCTTAGCAATAGTGATTGTCAAGCCGATGGCTACGAGATGACCACTGTTCGTCAGGAAAACACTCGCCGATGTCCAAAAGCAACCTTGACAGTCAGGACCACCTTGATGTCAAGGTGAAATCTATAATATCTTCCCGAAATGTTAAAAATAGAGAAACAAGAAAAGGGGATTTGTACATCTATGATAGTGTTAAAAGTCTCCCCGATAAGATCAGAACTAAAAGAAAACCTCCTATCAAAGAGACATTAAGATACTCTTGGCGATCAATTAAGAATGTATAAACAAAAGATGGTGCCAAAATGAACATATAGATCAGAATGAGATTGAAATAGTCTTCCCAACACAATTCATTATATCGATTTGACATTTTCAGAGCCTGAGAAGCCTGATGCATTCAGTTCCAGGGGCCAACATTAATGGCCACTTGAGCATAATCTCATACAAATTGGTTTGATTCATAATGAATTGAAATAAAATCTCTGAGGATTGTAGTGGAAGAGCGGGGAATTCACCAAGAGACCAAGAAATTCATGACACTGTGCACATAGAAGAACACAAAAGGTTAGCTAACAGACTCCAAGACAATCTCCCAGAAATCCAAAATAGAGACCCTCTTGATACTAAAGCCCTTAGCAATGCTGAGGACTTGATCAAGGCACATACAGGTTTTCATGAAGATCTTCAAGAAGAATCTAAGGAGTTCATTAATGCTTCTAGAGAAAGAGTGCCTGCATTATGCAATGCTGATAAGAGTTTGAAAAGTAAGCAAGATTGGATGAAGGAGTGCCAACTAATTCTACATGAAGCTCTGGAAGTAGTGAAATGTGAAGATCCAGCATTGGAGAAGGCTTGTGCATGCATGGAGAAAATGGTTACAATGGAGTTTGCTGCAAAGTGTACCGTGGAATGTGCAAATACTCACTTAAGCCAAAAATACTTGGATCATATTACTAGAGTTCATTTATGGCTTATTAGAGCCTAAATGATGATTTGTTTGTTATTTACTAAAACTCCAAAAGACACTTGTGAAGGGGTACATCCTCTTCAAAATATAGATATATAGGCCAGGAGAATAGGAATGAGATATCATCATTTTTACCATCTCATCTTAGGTATGGCATTAGTAGGAAGATAGATTACACCTATTCCACTCATCTACTGTCATATCTAAGAAACTTATGCAAATACTATATATTATCTGAAGAAATATAATGAAGCAAATTGATATTTCATGGTGATCTATTCTCAATGTTCAACTGTTGTGTTAATTTATTATGCACATATGTTATTTGGTTGTCTCCAAAGTGGTTGTTATGTTATTCAAATTGAGTGTGAAGGTACATTTAATTTGTCAATAAACATTTGCTGTAATTGTGTGCTGCTGCTGATTGGTTTCTGTGTACAGAAGGATTAAATTGCCTTTTAGGAAATTTCATTTGATTGGTTCCTATGTAGATTAAAATCCTTTTAAATAAATTGTCTTTATTGGCTTCTCCTCACATTTAAATTAAAATCCTTTCACAACTTCACAATAGCATAAGGGGATATCACTGGGATTATTAAGAAGAGCTCAAATAACCTACATGCTTGCACGTCTGTATAAGGTACAGACATCTGAAAGTACCCAACTGTTAGAGTTAAGCTGAGAACCAAGTCTACCAATCTCTCACATCTTCCTCCATAATCATTTATCCATTGACTCAATCCACCCAATAGATTAGGCATTGATAAATTTTAGAACACTTTTATACAAATCCAATCCACATTCTTAAAAATCCAAATACTCTCATTAGGAATTAGTTAGCAAGCTCTGTGTCTACATCACACCTACATGCCATAGTGAGTAGATTGCCCAAATCAGAATTCACCTATATTTCCAAATCTACCTTACCATTTAGGTGTACCCACCCAGGTCTAGCAGAACCTAAAGAGTAGGCGGTTTCCAATTACATAAACCCTATCTTGTTGACCAAAAATGTATCAAAAGATTGGCACCCTCTTGTGGTTTAAAAACCTGCATTTTTGAGACCCAACAAATTGGCGACTCTACTGGGGAATGAGAAAATCCAGTAGCAGGCCATCTTGCCTTATAGAGTCATTAAAACTTTCAAATTAGGTCTTCAAACATAGATTCATTATTGTGAAATTTGCAATCCCCATCCGAGTCTACCCCAACAAAATGGTGACTCTGTTGGGGAGTCATTCAGAATCTCCTGTTTAAAGATCGTCTCATTATAGAGTTAGTAAAGTTTCAAATTCAAACATAGATTGGTAACTCTACTGGCAATAAGGACCTGGAAAGATATAATGATTTTCCTACTCATGAAAAGTAGGTGGCGACTCTGAAAAGATTTTAATATTATCCAATAATGAATGGAAGAAGATCTTTGTTCCAAGAGAGTCCTAAGAAAAGGTGGATAGACAAGCATGGATCTCCTTATGGAAAAAAACCTCAAAAGGCAAATGAATTGGAGGAACAGATGGAAGAAAATCAATAGGGGTTTGTTAACCATCTTGCTATTGATTTTAATAGTATGACTAACCAAGAGCTTGAAGTGCATCTAAAATGGCAAAGATGGCAGCTTAGGAGACTACAGATGATATAAGAAAGCCAAGAACTGGATAGACAAATGGCACAATTAACCATCCAGGTATCAAAACCACCAAAATATGTCCCTCCACATAAACAAGGTGGAAATGTTAATTCACATGGGTCATCTCAAAACACAAGGGCTCTAGGAACTTCAAGAGTATCTCATAATGCATGCAGTAACCCTACCCAACATAATATGCCATCACAAAGGCCCCAGCCTATAAATATAAGAAACATTCCCCAACAATATCCACCACTAGGTCATCATGGTGTCCCACAACATTAGCAACATATACCACCTCAGAATATACACCATCATCAACACCTCCAACAAAGTGTTTTTTTATCAGGCTCCATATGAAACAAATTTTGCCCCAACCCACCTACCTCAATACATGAATCAATAGTTTGAGGAAGAGGATGACTATTTCCAACAAATAGGACAAACTCATGATAAAGGGGAAGTGCGCATATCTGAAAATGATTTTCAGATTTATTCAAACCCCATGTATGATGGCATAACAGAGCATAGTGAAATGACATTTTGTGAAGGCATGTCGGAAAAGGAATTTCTAGTGTTCTCAAATCCATGTTATCATGAGGATGAAACATTTTCAGATAGTCAAAGTGTTGTACCAACTCACGAGGGAAGTGGATATATATATATATATATATATATATATATATATATATATATAGATATATATAATGGTAAGTCCATAAATGAAGGAAAATCAAATGATGAAATGAGTACATTTGAGTATTGTGATGATGATGAAGAGAACAATGAACATTCTCATTTTTTAGATTAGCTAGGAGGTCAATTCACAATGCATGACATCAAGAAAAATAAAGAAAAATGTTGAATTGGAGGGGGATATTCTTCATGTAGCAAAAATGTATCACATAGAGATGAGATTGTTCAGATTATGCCTGATTTTCACGAGCACAATGATGAAAAATATACTAGCAACATTGAGCATGGAAAATTGATCAAAGATATGAATGCATTCAATCTGATAAATTTTAAAAATATTGGTAGATTGGCTTCACCACAGCGTGATGAGAATCAGATTTTTGACAGAGGAAAATATATGTTTTTCTTTTTATGGTGTAGTTTTTCAAATCATATCATTTTAGGGAAAAAAGTAACGTTTGGACTCTATTGCCCAATGGGGTAGGCACTGGTCTACTCCCCAGAGATCTGGGATCTTGCTATGTCCACAAGGGGCATATATCCCCAGACAGATCCACTATTGGAACCTAGAATTTCATACCAAATTTTACAAAAAAATTTAGGTTCTCATGTAAAAAATAAATTTCAGTACTCAAAAATTTATTTGGAAAAAACCGCCCAGTGACACTTTAAAGTGAGATGACAAAAGGCACAATTTTCATTCAGTACAGCTACAATTTTCCTTGAAAGGATAGGCAACTTGCTTTGTATATCAGAAGATAGGGTCCAACTTTCTAATTTGCATACAAGAGAGAAAAGAGAAAAAATTAGCAAAATGGCTCTCCTATGGAATGCCAAAGCTTTTTAGTGGCCATTACGTCAGTCCAATTAATTACAAGAGGCATGGACACACCACATGCTCCTTAAATAATTCTAGGCAGAGCAAAGATGCACGCCAGAGAATAAAAAAACACAGAAAAGAAGATGCAATGAAAGGTTACTGATGTATTTTGTATGGTTATGGCTTTTGAATAATTGAACAAGATACTAGCAATCTGTTTATTTATTAGGATTGATCCTATGCAGGGGTTAAAAGTGACAGAGACATCTGTTGTGAGTGTGGGGTGTAGTTTTAACTCAATACCACATTCACAAAGTAACAAGGAATATGAAATACATTTTTCTAAGAGGAGTGATTCAACCCCACCCCACTAAACCATTGGGGGTACTACCTAGTCACGACATCAGAGCCATTTCAAGACAAGGGCATGTAGAACAAGTTGTAGGAGTTCCATTTGAAGTTGTTGGATTTAGTGAATAGGCTAGGGTGCTACATTTGTTTTGGGTCCATCTACCAATCTCAAATCCATTCACCTCTCTTCAAATCTTGATTCCCATCAGATGAGCAACATGATTTCATAGTTCTTCGTGCTCTCACAGAGGGGAGACAACATTGTCTTCTGGGACTATCATGGGGAGGTACTTAAGGGAAGTGCTGAAATATTTTTCACAAAGTAAAGTTTTGGAAAGGCGATGATGGAGAGGAGGCACCACCAATTTTCAATGTAGATGGTGTGAACTATTTACATGTAAAAGTGGTCGGGTTGTTATTTGTCGCAACAACAAGAGTAAATGTGTCACCTGCACTTGTATTGGAGCTTCTGCAGTAGATAGCACATGTCATAAAAGATTATCTTGGAGTTCTAAATGAAGATTCACTTCGGAATATTTTTGTCCTTATTTATAAATTACTTGATGAAGTGATTAATTTTGGCTATCCACAGACTACTTCAACTGAAGTATTGAAGTCCTTTATCTTTAATGAGCCAATTGTAGTAGATGCTGGATGTTTGCCATCACTTGGTCCTGCTTCTTTGTTCATGCTTTCACTATTGAGCTTTGAGATTATACAGCAAGGATCAAAGTGAATGCCAAGAACAACTGTTACAAAATCAGTTGTCATAAAATGAGTCTGGAGGCAGAAAACGAGAGGAAGTTTTTGTTGACATCATTAAAACAATAAGTGTGACTTTTAGCTCTAGCGGGTATATTATGACATCTAAGATTGATGGGACCATTCAAATGAAAATCTATTTGACAGGCAACCCTAAAATTTGACTAGCCTTAAATGAGGACTTGAGCATTGGGAGAAGTGGCCATTCTAGCTATGATTACAGCAGCTCATCTAGGGTATGAATGGTAGTATTAGATGACTGTAATTTCCATGAATCTGTTCGGCTAGACAACTTTGATTTGGACCGAACATTAACCCTGGTGCCCCCAAATGGAGAATTTCCTATTATGAACTATCATATGACTCAAGAGTTTAAGCCTCCATTTCGTGTGAATTCTTTGATCAAATAAGCTGGTGCATTCAAGGCAGAGGTTATGCTAAAAGTGTGTGCTAACTTTTCCAATATGATTACTGCCATTACTGTTGCATTGCATATGCCTCTTCCAAAGTACACAACAAGGGTTAGCTTTGAGTTGGAACCAGGAGCAATAGGGCAAACTACAAATTTCAAGGAAGGAAATAAGATGCTAGAATGGGGGCTGAGAAAGATTGTTGGCGGTGCCAAGCATACATTACGGGCAAAGCTTACATTTTCACAGGATACTAACATGAATATAACAAAGGAGTCAGGTCTTGTCAGTATGACTTTCACTATACCAATGTACAGTGCCTCAAGGATATAGGTGCAATGCCATGAGTACAATTTAAGTTGTCACCAAATTGAAGGTACACATGGCTTATGCTTTGTTAAAGCATACTACAACTAGCATGTCTGTGGGAGCAAAACCAAAGTGTGTGTTAGCCATATTGTAATCAAAAGTTGAAACAACGATAGACGGTGCCGAGTAAGTAAAACTCTTGGTTTGCTGAGTTTATGGTGATTGTTACCCAAGGATATGTGAAAATGGAATCTTGACAAATTATGAAAGCAAATGCAATCAGTAGATATATAGCTAGATTCTGCAACCTTCGCCAGGATCTTCGCATCATGTGATGAAACAAGAGCTTTAAAAAGAAGATTGTGGCTAGGGCAAAAATACAAACATTATGGAGAAACCCTAAAAAATACTCAGCACTACAAAAGAAATACTGCATCGGTGAGACATGTGTGATCGGAATGAGTTCTCAAGATCTCCCCGACTATGTGGGTTACCCCGATGAGAAAGACAGTCCTTTCCATGCTGTCCCTAGATTTGAAAATGCACGCATGAAGCTTTTAAGACACATTTCATTGTTGATTTCCCAAGAAGCCAAGTGTGAATGTCAGTAGGTGATCGTCCATATTTATGACATGGGCAAAGAACTACAGGATCCAAACCTGCTCAAGTGAAGGTTTCCAAACAGGCAATTGTTGTTACTGCTCAGGATCTTGTAGTTTAGGGATATGCTTTATTTAATCTGAAGGATTCAAACAAGGAGGATCGGGATAGATTAATTCCCCATAAGCACAAATTTGAAGAGCCAGGCCCTGAGCAAATTCAAGAAATTGAGAATGATGTTGTGAGGTATTTTAGAGAAGATTTACATCGAAGACTATCGAGCCCTGACTTCAAGAAACAAATTGATGGCCTAGAAACACTACAGAAGGCTATTCCTTCTCATGGAATGGATATTGTTGAGATAGTTGATATCCTTTTAGGATGGACAATTTTACGCTTCTGTGAGTCAAACACAACATGCTTGCTGAAGGTTCTTGAGTTTCTTCCTAAATTATTTGAGGCATTAAAAAATGAAGGGTATACACTTTCTGAGTCTGAAGCTAGTATTTTTTCCTAGCTTAATTGATAAGTTAGGACATAACATTGAGAAAGTGAGGGAAAAGATGCAGGATTTAACAAATCTTATGACATGTATATATCCTACATCAAAACTTTTTACATTTATATTGGAGGGTCTGCGATCAAAGAACAATAGAACTAGAATTGAATATGTAAATCTCATTGGATTCATGCTAGATCACTATGGAATTGAGCTAGTTTGATCTATGAAATATTTACAGGCTGTTGCTTCACAAACATCAGAACATGATGGTAAAATCAGAAAGGCTGCTCTAAATACATCAGCAACTGCATATAAGATTCTTGGTGAGGATATTTGGAGATTTATTAGTAAACTTTCAGATGCTCAAAAAAGCATGATGGATGACAAATTTAAATGGAAAGCTCATGAAATGGAGGAGATTTAAAGATGAAAACTCTTAAATTTCCATAGATATAAGGGACTCAATACGAATAAATGAAGATTTGTGTAAATTGAGAAGAGTATTGTTAATAATTTCATTAAAGCCCATACAAACTAAGGAATTTAAAGAATCTGTTATTTGAAATAGAATTTAGAATTAATAAATTAGATATTTCAAGAAACAGTTAGAGATGAGTGAAGGAGGCCTTTGAAAATTCATCGACAAAAGTAAGCCAATCGGAGTGAAAATCTCAAATCACACCAAGCTCATATGTCATGCTGATGATAATTACATTCTGGGAAAATAAAAGGTGAACAAATGTAATTGAAAGGTGTGAAATATTAAACAAATATGTAGCATAAACATATTTTTGGGGTAAATATATTCACGGGAGGATATATCAAGGATTTTGCAAGATGAAAAAAGTAAATATTTATTTCAATCATCTCTAGATATAAAATGAATATTTTTTCATCAGAATATTTTACCAAAGGGGTTATAAGGATGGAGGCAAAATATTCTTCAAGGAATTCACCAGATAGGTAATTATTTTCCCTAAAAATATTTTTCATCGAAGTGTATACAATGGCTAGGAGATGTTTTCACGGAGAAATTCATGAAGGGGTAAATTATTTCTTACCCCAAGACTATATTTCTGGATTGGGTGAAAATACAAAAATGTACTTATAGACAAAAGATAAAAAATTAACAAAATTATTTACCTGAATGATGGAAAATAATTAGAAATAAAGACAAACAGAAAACTAATGTTTTGCAAAATCATTATCTTTCATGACAAATTAAGAAACACACAGGATGGGTATGAAGGGTCATAACCCTAGAAAATGTAATGTATATATGCCAGATGAAATCATCAAGCAATCATCATTAGTAGTAGGTAAAAAGATCACCAGTAGTAGACAGGTCCATCCATCTCACTTCATCCTTTCTCATATTTTAGAACTTATGTGATTAACATATATACTTTCTGAAGAAATATAATGGAGCAGAATATTCTCATGTGGTGATTTATTTCCAGTGTTCAGCTGTTGGTTAATTTTCATTATTACATGTTATTGTACTGTCTCCAAAGTGGTCCTTCTAAGTTATTCAAATTTGCATTATTTGTTAGAACACATTTGTTGTTCCTGTGTGGACTTTTGATTGGTTTCTGATTGATGAGAATTAAAGACCCTTTCAGATAATTGACTTTAATTGGTTCTTGTCAAAGATTAAAATCCTTTTAGAGAAATTATTGTGATTGGTTTCCATCAATCTAAGAATTAAATCTTCTTTCACAATTTCACAGTAATTTGGGAAGATATCACTGGGATAAATAAGAAGAGTACTGTAACTTGCATACCTGCACGTTTGTACAAGGTATAAACATTCCAAGTGCCCAACAAGTTAGAGTTAAGATGAGAAGTAAACTCACCTATCTCATGCATCTGTCTCCATAGTCATTATCCATCCACTGACTCTATCCACCCAATAGACTAGGCACTGATCCATTTTAAAACTCTTTATACAAATTTAATTCACATCCTTCATATTTCAAGCTTTTATTAGGAGTTAGTAATTAAGCTTTGCAATTATCTCACAGTTGTGTGCCGTAAGTGAGTAGAATTACCCAACGAGAACTCACCTAGATTTTTAAATCTACCTTATCATTTAGGTACACCCACCTAGGTCTAGCAGAACCTAAAGAGTAGGGGGTTTCCAATTGCATAAACCATGTCTTGTTGACCAAAAACGTATCAAGGGACTGGCACCCTCCTGTGGTCTAAAAACCAACTTTTTTGAGACTCAACAGACCTTTTCATAAATGTGTTTGATAGCATATCATGCCATTGGCAATTAGGGGGATTCTTATCTTATAGTTGACTTAAGGAATGCCATAAGTTGATTGTTAGCATTTACAAGGTATGTGGTTATATGAAATGTTCATGTGTTAGAGACATATAGATATTATATTGCATTTTAATTTTTGACTAAAGGTTCATACTAATTTACTATTCTTATATTAGGTGGGTGACCTCCAAGGAGATCCACGAATGTGAAGTGCCAAAATGGAAGAAGGACATGGCAGAAATTGTATGTGTATTTGAGAAGGAGCTCCCTACAAGTTTCATGGACCTACAAGTTTCATGGACCTACAAGTTCATTTACTTATTCACCTAGTCGATGACATTGAATTGGCAGGTGTCGTATCAAAGAGGTGGATGTTTTTCTTTGAGAGTTATATGAAAACTCTAAAAAGATATGTCTGACAAATGACACATCCAGAGGGTTGCATGGCTGAAGGGTATGTATTGAATGAAGCATTTTTCTTCCTGTGTGAATTCCTTGGTAAGGATTTTGAAGATGGGCCATGCTTCTAGAATGAAGAACGAACATCAGATATTGTTGATGGAGAAAACCCACAATCTAATGGTGTTCAAGAAGAAATTGGTAAGTAAATTCATGATCAGGGTGGTTGTTTTTCTTGCAATCATTAATTTACTCTCTAATTTATTTATCAAATTAACAACATGACATTTCGAGTTTGAAATAAGCATATTAGCATGTAATAGGTGTAGACGAAAGTGCTATGCTCGACAAGTTCATTTTGTACCACATGGACTTTATGAACAAATGGATTGATCTGTATGATAAAAAGAGAGAAGTGTTAGAAGCAAGGAGACAGTTTAAGAGATCAAACCCAAGGAATACTCCACTTCCCACTGATCTGCTTGGGGAATGGGGCAAAGATTGCACACTACAATGGGTTATTGAACAAATTCAAAATCAAATAGAAGATGCAGGTATAGATTCAAACATAACAGAAGATGAAATCAACATGTCTAGAGGATGTGAAAGAAAGGTACTGTTGGAATTTTACAAAATGTTGTTTCCTTATAGTTTTGACACTATTAACTATTTTAATATTCATCATTATATTTGTTTTCATTGAAATAAATGGTCTTTCACAAGCAAGGAAATATCTAGCAATGTGGGCATATGGTTGACATTATCGTGTAGAAAGTGTAGATGTAAAGAGATGATCCTTCGATTATGGCATCATGGTTGACTTCAAGCAATCCAATCGATCAACCTCAAAAGATAAGAATATAATTGAACGAAATCTACAATATGTTGGGAAAATACAAGAAATTATTGAATTAGATTACTGCTCTTTTAAATGTTGTATTTTTAAGTGTAGATGGTATGAAGCATTTGAGAGGACACGAAGACATGATACCCATAGTGGATTGTTTTCTATAGATTCCTCATGTTTCCTACCGAAGGATAAGGAGCCTTATGTTCTACCAATTCATTGTGAGCAGGTATTTCTTTAACTCAAACAAGAAGCAATAGTGATCATTAATCTATTAATTCATAGTTTATTGCGAATATAGACATGTGTTTATTAATCAATAAAATTGTTATACCATACATCTAATATATGTATGTTGTTCATGTGTAGGTATTTTTCTATGAATATATTTTGGACCCGAAATGGATATTTGTCATACATTATGATCCAAGATTAAGGCATGTATTTGATGATGCATTAGTGGATATTGAACAAAACAATAATGACCAACAAAATGAGAGAGAGGGATTAGAGAACATCAAAGAAATTGACATCCATGATGATGTTGAAGATGGTTATGTTCAAGCACAAGAAGACAACAATCCAGAGGATGATGATGTTATGGAAGACAACAATATGAATGGTATACAAAATGATGATACAAATACATCTGGTAACAATATAGATGGTCTACAGTTAGATTTCAATGATGATGAAGATGATACAGGTCAAGATGAGGATGATGATAATATTAAATACTTGAAAGAACATATGAACATTAACAATGATACACTCGATGACATTGTAGTCGACAATAATGTTAATGACCAAGACTTCTAAATTTTCAGAATTATTTGCAATCCATGTTTAAAAAAGGATGATTAAATTGTTGGCAATAATTTTAATTAAATGGATTGTTCAATTGTTGACAAATTACCTATTGCAATATCCTTAAATTGTTCAATCTTTGGTATGAATTGTTGGCAATAATGTTAATTCAATGGATTGATTGATGTTCTTCATAACTTGTTAATGGATAATCCTCATGTGATGGAAGTATTAAGTGATATAGGTCAAAGGATAAGCTCATCAATGGATTGATTGATGTTATTCATAACTTGTTAATGGATAATCCTTATGTGATGGAAGTATTAAGTGATATAGGTTAAAGGACAATCTCATCAAATTCCTTAAATAGTGGGTGTTACCTTGTTTCACCAATGACAATTTACTTTCAAGTTTGCTGGTGACTTCAGAATAGATTAAGGAGCTTATGTAATTTTGTCAATTAAATCATCCACTTCATTTAACCCAATCTAGCATATGATTTGGATTAATGTTTTCTATAAATCTTTAAACCCTACTCCTAAAACAGAAAAACAAATTTGGATTTTGAAAATATGTACAAGGGAATGATTTTCAAAAGAGAAAGACCGGTGCCTGCCACATGAGGAGTTTGTTTATCTTTAATTATTTTTCATATAGATCCTTAATTGTATCTATGCCATGTTATCTTGTGATAAGTACTTGAGTAAGACCATCAATGAAAAATGAAGTGGACATATTATCATCTATATTAGCTAATTGATTGCACAAATATTTCAATTTATCAACAATCTCATGTTTCTATTCATTTTCAACACTTTTAATAAATACATTATGATCATAATATTCTTCTTCATCATTAGAATGCAACATGTGATCGTCATAGGAAGTAGGAGAAAGAGGTAGTCATGTTTGCAAGGTGAGGGTTTGACCTAGTACTTTGTTGAAGGGGACATAAGGATCCTAGATGTTTCTTAGGAATGCAAAATTAAAGGCATTAGGTTGTTTCCAACAAATGCAAACCACAAAAATCTCAAAATAAAAAATCAATCTTTTTTTATCCTAAACATAGGCATGGAAATTGCAAGTTCAAAAAAATGTAGGGAAATAAATCACACCCTATAATAGAAGATTTAAGTCCAATCCTAGATTTAATTAAACTTTAAAGTACAAGGAGTTGAGAATAGAATAAAATATTGAGATATTAAGTAATTAAGATAGAGAAATGAAATAGTTGAGAAGAAATACAAAACTTATTTGATCTTTTTAGCATGATGTCAAATGTGAAGTGTGTTGATAACTGAGAGGGGGGGGGGGGTGAATCAGTTATCCTAATTATTTCTTCTTTTGAACTTTCTTATTAATCAATGCAGCATTGAATCAAACAAACAAACATTACCATGAAATGAAAAACACATGACATAGTTTTTTTGACGTGGAAACCCTGTTAAGGGAGAAAACCACGGGGTGATTAACCCAAAGATTATTCTCTGTTGGAAGAATAAGGAATTACAAAATGGCACTTGCCAATTAGGGCTCATTGCCCGAGCACACTGCTCACAAAGAGGCCCACTACCTACAAGGAGACACACTGTCTACAAAGTGATAAGAATCACAGTCTTGAACTGATTGGAAGCATCTATATATGCTGGAGTTCAGTTCCGGTTAGGCTCAGTACACTGATCTGCTGCACTTCATCTTTCCTCTGTTCTTTATTCTGCTATCCTTTCACATACCGGATCTTTCTTACTACTTTTGCTCTGTTCTACACTTATTCGCATACACCATCACACAATTACACACTTCACAACTAAATCCATCCTCTATATATATCCGCACAAGTAATTTCATCACCTTTCTAGTCGGCATCCGGAACAGTCTAGTTTCTTACAAACTCTGTTCTGTCGGCTGAATCCTTGCTCACCAAGCAATGCGGATCAAGCATATACTTGTAGATATCATTAATCATGTCGGCCAAACATGATTCATGCCTTCACAACCTTTACCATCAACAGTAACACATCTGGAAAATAGTCTGATACTCTGTCAGTCAATTCTTCCTCTGTTCTCACTGTCTCTCAGGAATCTGGTACTCAACTATTCATATCTTTTTCTTTGTTCATCACCAAAGGCTAAATCCTTGGAATATACTACTCAAGGTAGTCCTCTTGACTTCCCCAAATCCGCACTGCACCAAGACACTTCCTCTGAGAAATCCGGACCAATCTGTCAGACCTTGCCACATGCTCTGTTCTTGTTCACCGGACCACAACAATCTTCATTCTGACTTCCGGTAGAGACACACCATGACTTGCGGATATGTGGGATGACTTTTGTTGCCATCAATGACAACAACCATGAATCCATATAGTGTCTCTTGCCAACAATCTCCCCCTTTGGCATTGATGGCAACACTTAGTGAAAAATGACTAAGTGTTTATACTACGCTCCCCCTTGGCTGATGCTCTATATACAATTTTCAGAACTCCCCCTTAGTTGGATTCCTCATTTTTCACTGCTCCTCACTCCCGCTTTGACATCAATGGCAAAGGGTAGGGTCCGCACACCAAAATTTTCAAAAATTTTCTATACATAGCCGCATATTTACATACTCACATATACTGAAGAATGTCTGCAAAAGATGTCTTCAGTTGGATCAGTTCTGTAGCCCAACTTTGCTTCATTCTATCCAAAATTGAAATGTGACCACTCAACAAAAATGCAAATGCATCTGCCCTTTTTAGATCTTTCGGATCACTTGTCTGGGTTGTGATTTGAGCTTCTGCTATGGGCTCATGCATGGCCTCTAGCTTAGGGACAATTAACCCCCTGAGCTCACTCAACCTACTTATTCTATTTTTCCTTTCCTTCTCCAATTTCTTGATTTCACTCAAGACTGCAATAGTCTGACATTCTTGATTTGTTATAGAGGAAGAAAGAGGATCAAAACTTTGAGACAAGCTTAGTAGTGTGTCCTCTTGCGCTTTTATTTTCTTCTCAATGTCCACTGTTACCTTGGACCAGGAGATACAAAATTTGTATATTTCACCGCCATCCTTAAGAGCATTTTCTAAGCTCTTTATCCCAATGTTCATGTTTCTCCTATCATTAATGATCAAACCCTGAACCTCGGAGAACCTTTTATCCAAAAACTACTTCCGGACCTTTTCTTCAGCTGATTTTTCTAAAGATTCAAAATGTGTATTAACACTGCTGACTAAGGTTTTGAGATTACCGGAAGAGGAGGCTGCCGGATCTATCTGGACCGATGGCATAATCTTCTCAAGCACTTCGGAAGCAGCCTCTATCAACTCACAGTCTTCCATATGAGACTTTAGGAGCTTTTCATTTGCCTTAGCATTTGCAAATGAGGCTATCTTCATTGTCTGCACCAGAGAGAGGGAATCAAAGTTGAATGGGCCTTGTAGTAGCTCCGGTTCATCGATCTCTATTGTTTCTTTGCTCAAAAATTGTTGAACAGTTTGTGCAGTGTCTCTTGCCGGAGACAAATGTTTCTTTTCTTCTGCAGTCTTGGAACTGTCCTTTGGGATTTTCTCTCCTTCCACATTCTTGCCACTATCAGTCATGGTCTTCTCTGATGGAGTCTTCTCTTTCTCTGCACCCTTGGTACTGTCAACCTCTTTATCTTTCACCACTGCTTCCTTCTCCTGTAATTTCTCTTCTTCTTTGGATCCAGAGACTGTAGGGGAAACCGGAGGAGAGATGCTAGCCTGTTCATAGGCCACTTCTTCTGGAGCAGAGGGTTCCAAGTCCACAGCTGTTTCTGCACCTAAGTCCTCTACAACAGGAAGATTGAACCTTTTGAAGGCCTTTCGGAGGATCTCTTCTGTCTCTTTGGCCACCTTGTCAGTCTCACCAAGCATGAGTTGATTCATCCTGGCTTTACTTCTGAACTCATCTTTGCAGTCTTTGAATATTATGTTCATTGTCTTGGGATCAATTTGAGGATATAGCTGAATAGCTATCTGCTCCCGGATCTCAAGATCTTTTGCCTGAGCATTATTCTTTCTTATTTCTAATTCCTTTTCTAGGCTTTTAGGGATTTCAGAGATAATCTCAATAAAAGCTTTATTGTAGATGTTCAAGTACCTTATTATAGCTTCTTGTAGGATCTTTTGATCTGCCTCGTTGTAGTCATCATAAAATTCAGCCACCGGTTGAAGGTTCCCATCCACAGTGACTGATTTGACTACACTGTCTAGGGATAGAGTGGGCTTTTCAGCAAATTCTTCTGCCATTTCTTCCTTGTCTTGGCCTGTGGAGGGTTTCCCGGATCCTTTCTTCTTCTGCTTCTTTATTTCTTTTACTCCCTCATCTGACTCAGTTTCCTCTTCATCCTTTTGGCTTTCATAAGCCCTTGTGGCTTTTGTCTTAGATCTTTTACCGGATGCCTGGACTTCCGGTTTTGAACTTTTGGTTGTGGGAGGTGCAGATCTTTTTGATGATCTGGTCCGGGTGGAAGTTTCAACCGGAACACTTTCTTTACTTTTCTTTTCTGCCTCTTTCTTTTCTTCCTCAGATTTTCTTCTCTTTTCCCGGCTGGCATCAAGTGCCTCTTTTGAGATGCCTAGGCCTTGAGCAATGTGCTCTACTTCTTTTCTCACCTTCCTCTTTATCTCAGGTTCCCTGAGTTCTACATGGATCTTTACACTCAGCTCCTCAAAGGTTCCAAACCTTTCTGCCTTTGGATCTTTGGGCTGACTTAGCATGTGTTGAACATGCAGCTCCACTATCTGTTCATCCACTTCATACCCCATGGGCATGATCCAGACAGTCCTTGGCTCCACTGCCTCCATTAGGCACTGATCAGTGTCCACCATAAAGCACACTGAGTCTTTGTATTTTTCAACAAGAGACTGGGGAATTCTTTCTCTTGCTTGCATCATGCTTTGGAAGTTTTTGAAGTATCCCCATAGGGCTGTATTTCTTGCTTTGGCATCCCCAAGCCCATGTAGATAGTCTCTTATTTGGACTGCAACAGGTTTGTCATTCTGCCATGCCCATCCACTTGATCCGGGCAGCTCATTCATGAAGTAGAAGAATAGACATAATATAAGAGTACCATACTTAAAGGAATTCTTCTTGTCCTTCTTGATTTTCTGTATATTTTCCATTAATTGGCTTAAGAGCAGTTCGCAGAGATCATATTCTGCATTCTTCCTTAGCATTTCATAGGCAGTATATACTGCAGTTCCGGATACAGAATTCTCCCTGCTGGAGTGATAGATCTTGTATCCTATTATCATGGACGCATACTTGATATCTGGATCAGAAATATCTTCAATGGTCATTGCCCTCTTATCAAATTTTGATCCGGTGGCCTCAGTTACAATGTTATTTTTGACAGATTTGAGGATAGGTATCCCTCCGGAAGAGTATAGACCAGTTACTACTCTAATTGCCTCTTTTGTGATCTTGCAGGGTCTATCCAGCCATAGGAAGTTGTCATGCATCCTGCTCAGTACATACCGGACCCATTCATCTTCTTCAAAGCAGGGGAAATGAATGAATTGATCAAATTGTTTCTTCTGGATACCCTTATACTCTAGTTTAAGCTCAAAAGCATTGTCTATCAGTTGTTTGTGATAGAGATCTCTCAATTTGAATTCCCCAAATTCCTCAATGCTTGCATGTATGTAAACCCTAATGTCTTCTGTGTGTAAAACTCCGTGAGGAACACTGGAAAATGCTCCTAAGGGATCTACTTCCAATGACTTGTATGGATGTTTCTTAAATTCAGGTCGGGGCCTATCTGAGATTTTTACTAGATTTGGAGTAGCCATTTCTTCAACAGATTTGTAGCAAGATATCGAAAGTGGAAAATACCTTTTGTGTCTTCGGTTGCACGGAGTAGCTGGATTGATTTCTGTATGTAATGACTTCGGTAGGAGATCTTCGGTGAACTTGATGAATTTTGTTGCAGAGCTCCGCTTTTCGCTTCTTCTTGGATGTGGAATGATCAAGTGATTGTTGAGAAATCCCTTATATCGTTTCGCAAACCCTAATATCTGTTTGCAATAAATGCTTCACCTATATTATTCTGGTTTGCCTTGTCCGGATAGCTTGGAGTATCCCGGATCAGTCCTGATCTATGAACATCATGCGGATCTTTCAATCATGAATAAGTCGAGATGACACATTACAAGAACATCCCAAACATTCTGTCCAGTCCGCAGAGTAAAATAATGTACTTCCGAATCTCTCAGGACCCTTTTGTAGTCCTCTGTCATTCCGGAGCATCTCCCGGAACAGGTCTTTACTTGATCGATCACAACTTCTTTATATCTTCATGCAGACCTCTGAAATCTTGTCTGGATCATCTCAGGACTGGTATCTTCAAACCCTTTACTCCGCATCTTGTTTCACATCCAGCACCACTTGATTGGCTGGGGGAACAGGTTTTTCTTTGAGTCTCCCCCTAAGCCAGAGCTCACCTTTTAATTTTTGGAAGAAATATCAGCACCAGAGTCTGGTGCGGATCCAACCTCTACATTCTCTGAACTTTTCTTCACCCAAATCTTGTTCATCTGATTCCTAACTTCATCCGCATTCATCTTTTGTTTACCCTTGTCTTGATTCTGATTATACACCGGACCTCTTTTGTCCTGATTCTTGCTTCTGCAGACTTTAGCATTATGACCGGACCTATTACAGATTTGGCAAATAACATTTCTTTGCATATTTGACTGATAACCTCTTGATCTGCATTGATTAGCCATATGACCTACTCTATTGCATGTAAAACATCTACCATTGAATGATTTGTTTACTTGCATATTTCTGCATTCATGAGACTTGTGTCCATACCTTTTGCAGTTAAAGCACTGTCCGGAGAAGGATGGATTAGTTTGATTCATCCTTTTTCTGCACTGATTAGCTTTGTGACCAAAGTGATTGCAGCTGTGGCAGTATCCATTGAAAGATGGATATCTTTGAGCATTGGGCTGTCTTACCGGAGGTCTTCTAGGCCTATTCCTTGGATTTTCTGATCCAAAATTCTTTTGACCGGATCCGGAGCTTTCTCCTTTCTCATATCCCAAACCATACTTGTCATCTGTCCTCTTTTGACTACCAAGAAGAACTTCAAGTTGAGCAGAACTTATCTTGAATTTCTCTTTATATTCATTTGCTGTTTGAAGGTCTCTTTTGAGAGAGACAATTTGATCCTCAAGTTTTTCTTCATTATCTTTGGCATCTTCAAGATCAGATTCAAGATGTCTGATAATTCTGTCCATCTGAAGGCATTCTTTTGATTTCTCCTTAAGAGATTGTCTTAGATTGTCTTCAGTTTTTCTTTTCTCTTCAATCTCTTGAGTAAACTTTATAGTTCCTGATTCCATTTCATGTCTTAACATAATGGCTTCTTTTGATAACTTTTCACATAACTTGGTTTTCTCAGTCAATTCTTCATTTGTATTGCTTTCTTCACTTTGTCTTGCCAATTGTTGGAGCAGCTCCTTTCTCTTTTTCATAGAGAGACTTAATTTGTCTTTTAATTCTCTCATGAATTCATCAGCCTGTTTGAGTCTTTCCTTTAATTCATTGACTTCAGAATTTGACTGTTCAAGATCCTCAAGGGCAGTCTTGAGTTGCTCCCTTAAACCATATGCATCCATTTGAACTCCCAGATCTTCCTCAAGCTGTTAGGCTCTATTAGGAGGAACTTAGCTCTGATACCAATTGTTGATAACTAAGAGGGGGGGGGGGTGAATCAGTTATCCTAATTATTTCTTCTTTTGAACTTTCTTATTAATCAATGCAGCATTGAATCAAACAAACAAACATTACCATGAAATGAAAAACAGATGACACAGTTTTTTTGACGTGGAAACCCTATTAAGGGAGAAAACCATGGGGTGATTAACCCAAAGATTATTCTCTGTTAGAAGAATAAGGAATTACAAAATGGCACTTGCCAATTAGGGCTCACTGCCCGAGCACACTGCTCACAAAGAGGCCCACTGCCTACAAGGAGACACACTATCTACAAAGTGATAAGAATCACAGTCTTGAACTGATTGGAAGCATCTATATATGCTGGAGTTCAGTTCCGGTTAGGCTCAGTACACTGATCTGCTGCACTTCATCTTTCCTCTGTTCTTTATTCTGCTATCCTTTCACATACCGGATCTTTCTTACTACTTCTGCTCTGTTCTGCACTTATTCGCATACACCATCACACAATTACACACTTCACAACTAAATCCATCCTCTATATATATCCGCACAAGTAATTTCATCACCTTTCTAGTCGGCATCCAGAACAGTCTAGTTTCTTACAAACTCTGTTCTGTCGGCTGAATCCTTGCTCACCAAGCAATGCGGATCAAGCATATACTTGTAGATATCATTAATCATGTCGGCCAAACATGATTCATGCCTTCACAAACTTTACCATCAATAGTAACACATCCGAAAAATAGTCTGATACTCTGTCAGTCAGTTCTTCCTCTGTTCTCACTGTCTCTCAGGAATCCGGTACTCAACTATTCATATCTTTTTCTTTGTTCATCACCGGAGGCTAAATCCTTGGAATATACTACTCAAGGTAGTCCTCTTGACTTCCCCAAATCCGCACTGCACCAAGACACTTCCTCTGAGAGATCCGGACCAATCTGTCAGACCTTGCCACATGCTCTATTCTTGTTCACCGGACCACAACAATCTTCATTCTGACTTTCGGTAGAGACACACCATGACTTGCGGATATGTGGGATGACTTTTGTTGCCATCAATGACAACAACCATGAATCCATATAGTGTCTCTTGCCAACAAAGTGTATGATTAACTAATGCATTATGAAAAAAGAATGAAAACTAGGATTTTCTACTAGAATAATGATCATGAGATTGTGGCAGTGATTAACTAAGTTTTTGCATTCCTTCTTCACTTGTCCTCTTTTTCCATATTTCCAAAACTTTACTCTTATCTTCCTAGGGATTCTAGATTTTCCTCTTGACTTGGATTGATATTTATACCATTCCCCTTTAGATCCACTTTTGTCCTTGGGCTCACTTGTCCTCTTTTTCCATATTTCCAAAACTTTATTCTTATCTTCCTAGGGATTCTAGATTTTCCTCTTGACTTGGATTGATATTTATACCATTCCCCTTTAGATCCACTTTTGTCCTTGGGCCTTTGTGGAACATGCAAGGCATCCTTATAACCTTCATCATTGAACTTTCTCCTCATATCTCCATTGAGCATTATAACAATAAAGGATTCCATAGTCACCTTTGCAACACTACCATTTATAACAAGCATTATGTTCTCCTAATTTTTGGGTAAAGAAAAAAGTGAGAAGATACATTTGCCTTCCTCATCAATTTTAACATTTATTGAATCTATTTGACTCAAAATATGATGCAGTATAGGGGATTCACTTTACTCAAGTGGAGGCATATTTCACAACAATGGGCTCATGACTAGCTTCATGACTTAATGGCAACATAACAAACACACCCTCAAATGAAGAACCAACAACATATTACTTTGTTTATCACTTGGCATACCTTTTCCAAGTTAATATGGACTAATGCAATGTATCAACAACCCTCATGCAACTTAAATGTTTCTACAATAGGTCCTTCTCTCTTTTGACTGTCCTAAATCTAGTAGTACAACAAATTGACAAAATCGGGCATAATTTTCAAGGTAGATGTGATCTCACAAAAAAAAAGCACATTTTTGAGTACCCATTAAGCCCTTTGTTAACATATTTCAAAATGGATAAGGGTTGTTTCAGAGACTGTCCCTTGAAAATTGACTGTCCTATTTTGCAACTAGGCTTAATTAGCCTCCTAAACATGATTTTTGACCATATCTCTCTAAGACAACATCAAACCAACAAAATAAATAGCTTTTTAGATACCCATTAGGGATTTCTTCAACATATCTAACTTCCACATATGGTTATTTTAGAACTTCATGTCCTAAAAAGGACTGGTATGCTGAACGTGGGCTTAATTAGCCTACTTTTACAAAGAAACCCCACCTTAAACTCTCTACCAACCCAAAATTCCTATGGACAGACCTTTAACATACCATAAATGGCCAAAATCAACTATCTTTATTTAGAGAACTGCCCTCCATAACACCTAATCACTAAACCCTCCTTGTAGGCTAATTTGAAGGGGGTTTATTGAAAATTAGTACTCCAGGCTTCTAGTCGGCCAACCAAGGTCTCAAACACCTCTAAATGTGTCTGCCCATGCTTAATAAACCTTCACAAACCACTGACCCAAGGTTTTGCAATCATTCACAACCATTTGAAAGCTTTTAAACCCTTAAACAGGGTTATACATACCTGTTCCTAGAAAAATAGTCACCAAGCCCTTGAAACTTGATGGATTTCAATCACACAAAAGCCAAAACATTATTAACACATGTATCTACTCAATACAAAACACTTTTGATTAAAACTCTTTAGTATAGACCCGTACAGATCACTGGAGCAACAGAAAGGCAGTTTGAACTCAGAAAACAAAGTGTTTTTAATATTATTTGAATTCAAATTGTGTTCAGTACATCTACATCAAAGTTTGTGAGGCATATTTATCCTTATTCCCTCCTAAGACTCTTCAACTTCCAAATCATGAAGATGCAAAGCCACTTTTGAACCAAGTGACTATTGAACTTCCATACTTTGTCCATATTTACAACTTTTTGACGCTATTACAAAATATGACTAATTACATGATAAAAATGGTCTATTATGACCTTATTGAACCCACAAGACTCAAAACACCCTAAACCAGCCTATCAAAGACCTTGTTTGATCAAATTTGTACAAATGAATTGGTACCCCTGCACCAAAATCATATTAAAGGTGTCAAAATGTTCTACAGTAGAATATCCTTCATTTTTAAATAATATAAACATCTTTTGAGATATAACTTATTACTTTATAATTTTAGTTTGATAAATATCACCTATCCTCTTTTGTAATGTGAATGCAGGGGTCTCTTTTGATTTGAATAACAAAGAAAAAGTAAATTGGAGACAACCAGATAAATTATTAGCAATCTAATTCAACAAACAAATGAGAACCAAAAGTTGACCACCAGAGAATAACAACTTTTATATTGATTTTCTTCAAAGTACAGGTAGTGCAATGTCTCTTTCAAAAAATCAAAATCCCAGATAGATTCCGAGCCATAAGGTCTTGGTTTCCTTTTATAAAGGAAGCAACAAGCTTCAGACCTTTCACATTCAAAATGGCTCTTTGTATTCCTAACCCTTGATATTACAATATTTGTCTTTTATAAGTCCAATTTAGATTTTCAAATATATTTGAATACATTTTGAAAACATGAAGAAAACATAAAGAGACAAAAGGAGAGCATTCAAGATGTGGTGGTGCTATTTAACACCAACATATGGCTCATTGCTCTTCTGCGCCTTGAACCTGTGCTGCTAATGATTCATCTCTAAGATATTTCTCCTCCCATTTATATATTGTAAAATCACCAGGCCATTGGTAAGCCTGAATCTGAATCAAGTTCTCTTGGTGATCTTTCCATCTTTTATCAAGCAAAGCTCTGACATCCATCACAAATTTTGCATACCCAGCATCCAAGATAATTACTTGGTCCAATATCATGTTGAAACTAAGAGTACTAACATCTCCATCCTTCTTCAAAAAATTCATAACATGGAATATTGTTTGGCCGAATTCCATCTTCCATGTGTCAAGACTTTTGATTTTCTCTTCTTCTGTCAGTATGAAAGGAATAAATTTGTGCTTGAACGTAGTAAAAGATTCAACCTTTTCTTGCATCTTCTGGCTTTCCCCATTCACATACTGGTATTCATCAATGATCATTTTGACTATTTTCTCAGTGGGCTTCAAAGCTGTAGGTGCATCAAGATTCCTTTGCACTACTAAGCACATCGTAACCAAATTGTGATGATAGGGTTGCCATTTTTTAAACAACAAATCCAAAATAGAAAAGTTTATCTTCAACTGCTTAATGGCCTGAGATAAAGAAGAGTAGCAATCATGCACACTCCCAAGCTTATCCACAACCAATTTTACTCTATGCTCCAAAATTTTCTCAAAATTTTTAAAAACTTTCATCTTTGCCTCATTCTTTGTCATTTCATTTTGTTTATTCAAACTTTCAATTTACTTTTCAAATTTCAATCTTGTTGCATTAAATTCTTCAGTAGACATTGTGACATCACTGGTTGTTTGTGGCAAAGGGGGCTGATAGGGTACAATGGCTTGACCTTGAGAAGAATTCACAACTTGCAATTGTTTCTTTAATTTCACATTTTCAAAATACAATTTGTTTACTTCATCATTCATTACTTTCTGAGTTTGCTCAAAATCTGTTAGCCTTTGTTCTAACCTCTTCACAACAACATGAGTAAACATAGTAGTATGAACATTAGGAGCAGTTGCTTCTATTGCTGATGTATCTTGTAAAGTCTTTACCATAGCTGTACCCCTCATTTCTTGAACAATATCAAGCAATCTTGGTTTGCTTGTATTCTTCTGAGTAGTCCAGATTGCAAGGGTCTTTGTCTTTGGATTAAAACCACATCCACTTATTCCATCTTCATAATCAAATTCTGAAACAAGTTGTGGATCATCCTGACTTCTAATTTGGTCAAGCAAAAACACCTTTTTCAATTCAAGGCCGGGGATGATGAACATATTAATTTTCAACACCATTTGTCTTGCCTCCTCTGGACTCACATTAATTTCATCTACTTTCAATTCTTTGAAAGTTTGTGTAATGATTTGATCATGTTGTGGTTCATCAGCACCCATTTTATTTATTGCCACTTTTTCATTATATTCTTTCATTTTTATTTTTAGCCAAAAATCCTTAAACTCTGGAGTTTTGATGAAGTCGTCATTTTCTATGAACCTCATGGATGCTATAATCCTTTCATCCTCCTCCAACTCTAGTTCAGCTTGGGTTTTCTCACCCTTCCTAGCCTCAGGCTTATGTGAATCAGTGGGTTGACCAACCAATGGCTAATCAACCTCTTGCTCATCTCCCATGTGCCTCAAGATGTTAGCCACCTCATCAGTATCCCCCACCTCTTCAGTCATTTCATAGGGGACAAGTGGAGATACCTCTTCTATCCTCTACTTCTTTGCTGGTGGTGATTCTGGGACCTATGGATCTTGCACTGACATAACATTAGGGGCAAACTGATGAATCTCAATCCCTGCAAACCTTTTCACTGTAAGTTTAGTAGCCTTAGGAGGCTGCTTCTCAGATTTACCATAAATACTTTCAAAATTATCAATGATTGCATCAATTCTCTTCAGAGGGTCTTTTTCTTCAACAAAGAATCCAAGAAATAGGGGATTCTACTTTTTCTTTTCATCTTCAATATTTTTCAAGATATCCCATTTTCTCTTCCTACTGTATACCTCATCAAAAGTGACAAGATTTTTTATCACATCCTCATCAAACAGGACCTGATGGGATATGGCCATTTTAGTCAGAATTGATTGTCTCACAAGATTCATATGACCCTCAGGGTCACAATTCCTCTCGATACCCAATTTCAAAGAATATTTCACCTTTAAAAAGGCTTGCAAATTTTCAAGAGTGTCAGAGCCAATAGACCAATAACCAAAAAATGTAGCATCAGGTACAAATGTACCTTTCTTTTGTCTTTTCATTACCTCCTTTTCCATCCACATCATTTGCCACATAAACTCCATGAATACAATTCTATCTGATACAAATTTTAGCAATATGTGAGGTGGCTAGGGGTGACCATACACTCTAATTATAGTATGATCTGACATAAAAAACTAATCAACAAAATTTCAATTGTGGCCCTGCTCTAGTTTGTGTGCAAGCGGCCTCAACATTACCCTGACTTCCTTACTCAACCTAGGAAAACAAATACCAAGAGAATTCAATAACTTGACAACAGACAAATCATGAAATACAATGTTGTCACTATTCCGACAAAGGAATCCCACTTATAACACCAAAATTGAGTCGAAAATCTTTGTCCTTTCTCATCAACCATACTCAGATCCATTTGCTTGACCATCTCCCTCTGTTCTGATACAGAATCAAGTGACACAATAAAGAATAGAATTTGAAATCTAAGGGTTGCTTGTTCTCCTTCACACACAAGAATCCTTCAAGCAATTTTTTCTCAATATGAGATGCAAAGTCGTATTCAGTGTTCACCTTTGGATGTTGTATTTTCATAGCCATCATCATTAAGCTAGTTAGCATTCTTCCTTGTGCATCAATTCCCAAGACCTAGCACAGTGCAAAATAGGTTCTCTTGAAATATACAACAAATTCTTCCATAGGGAAAGGCTCAATAGCATTTGATGGAATCTCAATTTTTCTGTTGTTGGCCCCCCTTCTCATATATATTGGCAATTCATCTCTCCTAAGTGTTTTCCTTAGGCTTGTGTAATCTCATTCAAATCTCTGCAAATCCACTTGAGTGAGAGCTTGCTTATTCAACATAAAATTGTCAACAATTTCATTCCTATCTATTGTCACCAATGGCAATCCATTTGGCATTCAGACTATTTTAGTGGCAAGATGGTAAAATTGTGCTAGTGCCCTAATCAATTTCACATCCACAAATACAACGGGCGCCACCAACTTTGCCAAATCCAATTTCCATGGATTTCCCACTGGTCCCTCGCCATCCCTTTTTGCATAAAAATACCAAAACAAATCCCACCCGAAGATAGGGATTGTAGCATCCCGACACCCTTCTGCTCCGTCTTTGAACATCTTCTTTAGACCCTTGTCTATGGACTGAGGCAATACTTCTAGCAGAGATTGTTGAAGTGGTCTTTTCTTGGGAACTACAGGCTCATTACCTTTACTGGCAGACTCGGACCTCTTGGGTGCCATGTTTAATGACTTGAACAGACTAGGGTTTTTCAAAATTCAACTTATTGTACCAGCAACTAAAAAATAGAGTGAAAGAGCAAATGAACTTGACATGGCCAATTAATGTAGGTAGACATAGGAATAAAAGAACAATATTTAAAATTAAAAATAAATGCATTCAAGAATGGATAAGAATAGGATTTGTATCTTCGGTCAGCATCACAGTCAAATTGGGGAACTTTGCAAGTAGCAGAGATAGAACAGACTACACCCCCCCTACTATATAACACAAAAGCTTAGCCCCAGCCTTTTTTAAAAGAGAAATTTTATATTAACAAAAGATGTGATTACAAGAACCCCCAGTACCAACAACTAAAAAATAGAGAAAAATATATGGCAACTTCTAATTAGAGAGTGCATGAATGAACTTACCCGGTCAATTGCAGTTTGCATGAAACACACTGAGATGAGTTGTGCCTTCTCCAAGTTATGTCTGAATTCTCTGAAATGAGAAAATACCAAGATATCTTTGAATCTTATTCAATCAAGGAGTTCATCATATCACCATTACTCTGGTTCGTGCCACGAGATCATGAAATCTCAACATTCAATTCCTTTCTCAAGATTTGACAACAATTCTCGATAACCGTGACCCTGCATTAAATGTGCTTACCATTTATTTCTTTTATCGTGTCATCGCAAGGCTCACCCAAACCAGCTGTGGGATAGTAGGGGCTTACAACCACTACACTTCTATTTCATCCTTTACCGCTAGAGTGAAAATGCTTAGATTGACCCCTACGGGACCGTGGGAAATTATTAGCTGATGTCCTTCTATTTACTGTCCACCCACAAATGTTATGAATGACCGTCGCAGGACGGATGGATGAAAACCCATTACATTCTCCTCTTGTTGCTCTACCACGGGCCTCAATTGAAACCCTTGCGGGGATGCGGTAAGTGATGCCTCATGATGTTATTACCGCAATGTCGCTGGTTACTTTTCAAACCTTCGCAGGGCTGCAGGAAGAGACTATATGCACCCGAACACCGCCAAGCTGCAAGTGTGAGATGAACTGTCCATGGGGTAGCAGTAGCTTATTCATATCAAACGATTCCTACCACCAAGCCACAACCTATTATTTTATGCTCTATGGGAATGTGGTATGTGCCATATTTCATTCCTCTTGTTCCCGCATAATCGCAAAAGATAATCAATTAAGTTGCGGGACAACGGTAATAAACAAAAACACTCATATAGTCAAAAATAGTAAAGATTATTTCACAATGGCCATGATATATATGTATTCATTTAATTGTGGGGGAATGTTGGGGGTGATTGATTTAATTAAATAAATGTGGATTTATTTAATTAAGATGAGACTTTAGAGGAAGGGTTAATATTTAATTAATGTCAGAAGATCAGTTAGATTTATTAATTAAATAGCGTGACTTATTAAACTGATATTAGGAGGAATGATCAAAGTGGTTAATTAAATAAATACAATTTATTTAATTAACATTGTAAGAGGAGATGTGGGATAGATCTAGTGTGATGTTAGGCCATGGTAAGATTTAGGTGTCTACATTTCTAATATTGCATTAGTTTTTGGGTCGATGAATAATGATCACAATTTATCTTTGGTAATTTTTTTCTTCACCATATCATGAGACAATTTTGAGGAACAAAATTGATGACAAATTTCTCTATGGGTTGCCCATGTATTTATTTTCCTTCACTATTAAGATAGATTGAATTAGGAATAGGAGAGCACCAAACAAGGATCAAATTAATGAGCGCAATCATGATTATGTTATTGGATTTCAAACTTTGTCAACAAAGATACACTATCAAAATCCTAATGATGAATTTGATACACTATCAAATTCTTAATTCTAATGCACTTAAATATCAATCTCATCCTTCAAATTTTCAATAGGAAAATTCAGTTTTCAAATTAAAAGGGTGAAAATAAGCAAGAAAATCAACAAAATGCTCACCATGTTGTTAATTTACAGTCAACTTCATATGTTATTTAATCTAATTCCCAAGGTGAACTGAGGGACAATCCTATATTATCTATTAATGTAATAAGATCATAGAATACATAAAGGAAAATAGATATGTAAACCAAAACACATTCAAATATAGAAGGGTTCTAACATATATGTCACTTCTATTCAAAATGAACAAAGGAAATATACAGAGAGGTAAGATGAAAATTTGTTATACCTCGCTTTTGCTTTACAAAATGTACAAAGTAGGCATTTGTTCAAGAATACCATCTGTATACACCTAAAAATGACATGACTCTACTTAAATAAATATTTTAAATATTTATTTCACTTTGATATTCCTCTATAAATAAATAAATAAATAAATAAATTTATTTGATTCATTTTCTCCCATTTAATTAAATAAATTACGTTTATTTAATTAATTCCATCTATATCAACTTTATTCTTCTAAACAATTAAATAATTTCAATTATTTAATTGAAACTTTTATTCTTCCAAATTTAAATAAAATGCAATTTTATTTAAATTAAATCTTAAATCTCCAAAAATAAAATATAATTAAATATTTTATTTATTCTTCCAAAATCATGTGCGAGTAATTAAATAAATTTATTTATTTAATTATGCTTTCTTATCTTCTAAAAAATCTTCAAATCTTCTAAAAATAAATTCCTCTTGTCACACAAAAGCAAAAGCTGAGTTAACTGTTTTAAAGCTATCAACAAAGCTCTTAAATTAGAAAAATATATTCTAATTTAAGAAATAAAAACTCATCCTCATCAAGAAAGCAGTTAACTCAACAAAACATCTTTTTGAATGACACATGTCCTTCTATTTGCGCACGTTCTCTCGAACATTCTCCTCCGTTGATCTTCTTATTTCTTTTCCACCATTGATCTTCTCCCACACAACTCTATAAATACAACCCTCTTCTTCTATTTCATATATCCAACTTTCAAGTAAACTTATGCTGCAGAATCTATAGCGTGCCATTGGCACCCCACTTTCGCATCCACCATTTATCATCCATTTCATATTGTGTTGAAGCTCATCTTCAACACAACAAGTATCCGAGTCATTTCTCCTTGTCATCTTGAGGAATCAAAACAAGAAAGCAAGCTTCCTGAGGACCATCTTCATCACCAAAAGATCAAAAGAGAATAGGCAAACAATGGAAATCGCAAGGTAAAAAGGTTGTAAGTATCTCAATCTTATTTTAAATCCTTTTTGTTTGCACATTCCATTGATGTTTTGGGTGTTTTATAATTGATTTTATTATCCCATTTTACCCGTTACATTTCTGGTGCCCACCGTGGGGCTCTTGCCCCTAATTTAACCAAAAAATTGAGTTTCTGAGTGACAGGTTCTGTATAGATTTCATACAGGCTTCTGACAGGTTCAGTCGGCACATTTGATCGACCCCGAGGTGCATCTGAGCACTGTTCCAGTGCACACAAACTTCTAGCGCATACACCCTCTGAGTCGGCGCATCTACAACTTGTTCTGGCGCATGCAAAAGTTCAGTGCGTATACCACCTGTTTCGGCACCTGCGGTAGTCCTGCGCATACACTCTAAGACACGACGTTTACATACTTTTTTACGGCACATCTGTTAAATTGGCTCATTTGTCTATTTTTCCTGCGCTTTTGACACCTATTTTAGTGCATTTGTAAAGCTGCGTTTACAGTCTATGTTTCTGCGCATACAGACTGTTAAGTGGCGCATCTATTCTGCATTGTGATTTTAGGATTTTTTCATAGTTTTTCAGATTAACGCTAATGTTTGTCTTGCAGGATTAGGAGCTGGATAGATCATTTAGCTACACTAATTAACTCATCTTAGATTAATTAGGGGAAAAAGTAAAAAAAATGCATGCATGCAAATCTCACGTAGTCCTTAACTAGGAGGATAGTAACAAGCAATCGTTGCCATCTTTGCATTATTGCTATCTTTGCATTATTGCTATCTTTCCTAGTTTAGAACATTGCTATCTCACAAATGGAAATGAACCATTGCTATCTTTAAACACTTCAAAGTGAACAAATGCATGAGTGCCCAAGTAGATAGCACATTTAGTTTTTTTCCTTTTAATAGGATTGGATTAACCAGTGTTTTCCGTGTCTGTTGATTAACAATAGGCTTATGCTCTCCCCTTTACTGGGTGACTAGAATGCCAGACTTGTTATTCCCTATATATAACCTTTAGAGGGGTCTGCCCTTGGATGCCTGCTTGTCCAAGTGGGAATGACCCTGGGTGGAAGCAGGCTAAAGCCAAGCCCTACCGATCCACTTTAAATAAATTGTGCTCGAGGTGAAAGCTTCCTGCAACTAGTGCCGTTGTGTTACACCAACAGCCAACCTCCCCCAAAACCCTCCAAGGTGTAACCCTTGGAGGCTGCGAGACTCCATAATGAAGAGTAGTGCTACCATATGTGTAACCACTCGAACAGTTGCCTTGACTACTTAGCCACTTGTTTAGTATACCAAAAACCCCTATTTGTTGACACAAAAGGTGGAACCTTTGAAGCGGCCCCGATTCATGTGATTCTTAGTAGAGGTAGCAGGGACAATCCTATGGTTTGGTGGGGGTATGAGCCTAAGGAAACCTAGATTTGGTATGCATGAGAAGTGAGTGCCGTGGAGAGGAGTTGGTGCTACCAGATCCTAGAGCTACACGCTTTAAATATGCACAGCTAGGGGACTCAACAAATGCTGTCCTTTCCAACATAGGTTGTAATTGTTCTTATGTCAAAAAATCTAAAATACAAAAAACTAATAAAAGATAAAAATCATTAAAACTTCTATGCAATTGCTGTGTCTTTTGCCATAATTGAAAATCAGAACTCAAAAAGACCAAGTTTTCAACCAAAAACATAATTTTTTTGAAAAATGTGTCAAAAACTCTACAAAATCAAACTAAAAACCAAAACGACGCATTTGTTGTGACCTGCAACGTATATGCTTAGACTTACAGTGCATTTGATCACTGTTGCAACACATTTAAAAATTGCCAGATTTGTGCATTTGCTTCGACCTGTGGCACTTTTGCATTATGTTCTGGCGCATTTATTGCTGCACATCCAAACCAGAGAGCTATTCCATACTCCCTAGGAGAAAAATTTTCAACTTCTCAAAAACCCATTTCAAACCTGTTTCAGTTTTCCCAAGATCTGATTAGAATCGTGCAAGTCATCTGTTTCGCTATTCTTCCACACCATAGCTGCTTTTCCCACACTACATCATCCAAAACTTCACAAAATTCTTCCAAAATCCAACAAGGTTAGAACCAAGCTATTCTTGATCGCATCAATCCTCAAACAAACCTAGTGAGTCTCCACTATCAAGGATCACTTATCCTTTTCTCTCAGAACTCCACTAGTGGCTTGTGCAAGGCTAGTCTACATCAAGTAAATGGATTTCTATCATCCTTACTTTGACTATCATTTTGTGCACCCCAACTTGTTTGACACCAATTAGATCTAAGGAGAATCTTGCTCAAATCTTGATGCATTCTAGCACCTCTTTCTCAACTCACTCCATCCCATCTCTAGTCACCTTGCATGGTCTTAACGAGGTCCCAAAAGAAAAAATAGATTGAAATGGCTGAGAAAACTATTCCAACCTCTCATGACAGTGATGAGGAAATTTCTATGGAGGAAGTCCTCCAAACATAGCAAGACCGAAGATTTAAATGCATAATGGATAAGGTACTTGCCCAAGACCTTACTAAATTCTTTCTACACCTAGCACAACAAGGAGTCAAGCTACCTAAAGATTTTGACGTAGAAGCTCTAGAAGAACTTGAGGAAGAAAGAAATCCTGAGGGAAGCACACACAAGGAAATACCCACAGACAAAAGTAAAGCAACCATTGATTCCACGGATGCCTTAAGCTTAATGACCCAACAGATCCAAGCTTTACAACAACAATTCACATACATGCAAACAAGAGCATCAACTAAGCATTACTCCCTAAAGGATATTTCACCATATCCTTTTGATAGAACCTTGATCATGATACCTTTCCCATGTGAATAAGAGCATCAACTAAGCATTACTCCCTAAAGGATATTTCACCATATCCTTTTGATAGAACCTTGAAGATGATACCTTTCCCCTCTAAGTTTGAGGTGCCAAAGTTTGATAAATATCGAGGAAAGGGTGATCCAAGAGATCAGATTAGGGAATTTAACGCTTCATGTGTTGAAGTTGCCCACAATGATACTTATCTTATGTGACTGTTTCCAAGAAGCTTAGGAGGACAAGCCATGGACTGGTTTTCTAGACTACCGCCCAACATTAGAACCTTTAACAAACTTGTGGACAAATTTGTCACACATTTCTCCTACAATATTGAGCATGACACCTCAATCTTAATCATTTGTAACACCAAGCAAAAAGGTGGAGAATCTTTCACCGCCTTCCTACAAAGATGGAGATAGTTGGCAAATAAGTGCCCACATCCAATGCTTGAAAAACAAATGCTAGAAATGTTTGTCCATAACCTACAAACTGACCTAAGCTATCAGATATAAATCCAATGTCCTACTTCCTTTAGTAAGGTAATTGAGATGGGTCTAATCATCGAAAAGGCTTTAATCGCAAAGGGTCAAATAAAGCTATATAAGGACACTCCTAGTACCAACACCAACGTAGATAAACCAAGATTCTGGACTAAGAACAAAAACATTGTGAATGATGGGGTGGTAGATGCCAAGAATGTGGCACCAAAACAACCAATATTCAACTTATCGAATCCTCAAAATAACCCCCCACAAACCAAACCAAGAAACACTGAATCACGGTTTACAAATTTTCAACCTAGGAGAAAATTTAGACCTTTGGGAGAATCATTGGAAACCGCCCTACGAAAGTTAATCACAAGTAAGAGCATAACACTTCCATCAGCGTAGGAATATGAACCAAAAGTCAAACCTCCTTGGTGGAACGACAACGATTTCTATGAGTACCACAGAAACAGGGGGCACAAAACCAATGACTGCATTGCGCTCAATCACACTATCCAAGATTTGATAGAGAAAAACAAAGTGTCACTTGAAGGACATGCCTCTAATAATGATCACTGGGCATTCAAAGATCCTCTTCCCAACTATGAGCAGGGAGGGTCTTCCAACCAAAACAACAGTGGAACTAACAACGCGAACTACACAAATGTCACCTTTGACTATGTTGTTAACCACATCTTAGAAAGTGATTCACGCACAAATGTAATCACTATAAACATAGATCCAGATTGTAATTTACTACCCACAGTAATAGAGTCACTCTTAGAGGAGCCTCCGCTCCTCCAGCTAATTAGTATAGTATCTTGGATCAGTTACATAAGACACCTGCACATATCTCCATTATGGAACTTCTGCATCTATCCCCGTCCCATAGGGCCATACTTGACAAAGCTCTTTTAGAAGCCTCCATTTCCATGAACTTCACCGAAGATTAGTTTAAAAACCATGGTAGGTCACATTACCTCACCTCATTCCCTATCATTCAATGAAAAGGATGATATGTCAATTACCTAACATCATAATGCCCCTCTTCATATCGAAGCCTTTATCCACAAACACAAGATAAAAAGGGTTCTAATCGATGGAGGAGCTAGTTTGAATATTTGCACCTTGAAGCTAATCCATGCATTGGGGTTTGTAGAGAAAGCTATAGATCCAAAAAGAAAATCACTATCAAAGCCTACGATGAGGAGGAGAGAACTTCCAAAGGAACTGTTACTTTACCAATCAGAGTGGGACCTATAGTAAAAGATGTGGCATGCCAAGTTCTCGATATGGAGCTAGCATATAACATTCTTCTTGGGAGACCATGGATACATGCTCTAAAAGCAGTGTTGTCAACATACCAACCCAGTTGTATTAAATTCCTCTATGAAGGTCAAGTGATCACCATCCAAGGTGACACCAATCCTTTTCAGTATTGCAACTCCATTCAATCTAAACCTGAAGTTGTGATTCCTAACAACCGTGCCTCTTCTTCATCTTCATCTCGTATTGACCCAACTTCACTTGCTTCCACTTCAAAGGCATCCCAACCTAGCCTCCGACTCAAAGATAAGGGCTTGGGTGAGTACACAATCTCCCAATTCCCTCTATTTAGCACAACTCCCCCTATCTCCCAGATCATATGGAAGACCTACACTGAGCAAATCCAAAGCAGACAAAACTACCAAAGGTCTGTTTGTCAAATGGGGAAGCCTCAAAGATGAGAGCTATGAAAAGGATATCCTACAATGGTTATACAAAGATGAAGGCAATTCATCAACACAACAAGACCATCACACTATACAAACTGAACAATATGGTCAAGGATTCCAAATGCTACAAAAGAATGGGGTATGAAGGACATGGTCCACTTGGTTCAAGAAAAGATGGTATCACTAAACCCATCCAACCTCATACCTTGACAGCCCCATACACTACAAGGCTAGGTTATACTGGCACATCAAGAACCAATAGAGCAAAATAAGAATAAAGGCAAACAACTAGAAACATCTACTAGCAATTAGGTTGATCAAATTCAGCAATTGTAATTGGGGAGTGAGACTGATTCTAATGAATATGAGTGGGATAGTTTCTCAAAGCTGTCTTGTGACGAAAAAGGTATTGATGTTGTCCACGAGTATGACCCAACCCACGCAAATGAGAGATGAGGTCCAAGGACTAGACTACTAGAGTCTGACCTGCATAATAACGATAGTGAAATTTGTGAGGAACGAATGATACCCCCCTTGACAAATCTGCTAATAAAGAGTACCATCGCATACTTTGTCCATGCTTACAATGACCTCCATGACAACTCTATCTTAGCCATCAACAACTCTATCTTAGCCATCAACACCATTGAACCAGACCAACCCAATGACCCCCTACCATTGGTTCACCCTAAACTCATAGATTGGGACTTACAAGGTACTACCCCTGAGCTCGATACCTTTCAGAACGATGAAGCCATCATAGACTATCTTGAGCTTAGAGATCATATACCTGCAGGAGACCATAGAGCTGGCTATGCCATAGAACTCAATGACAAGGCCTATTTTGGAGAGAGTGCCAAGCCTTTCAGTCTCAAAAATGTCAAAATGAAAGAAAGATCTAATGGTGAAAACCGCTTTGCGGCAGTGTTAGATCATGAAAAGAGTAAAAATATAGATGTATCCAACAGTGAAAACCTCTCTGAGGTGTCGAAGGATGGAAGGCTTGACCCTCTACCCAATCTTACACATCAAGAGAGATCTTCAATCTTGATAGAACTAGCAGAGCCAATCAATGTCAGCATAGGTGATAATCCTAGAATGATCCACATGGTACAGTCTTTAACAGAACAAGAAAAGCCAGCATTCACCGACTTCTTCAAGAGAAAACAAATCAATTTTGCATGGACATATGTAGACATGCCAGAGCTAGATCTGAATCTCATAATGCATCACTTATCTTTAGCTCTAGGAGCTAAGTCAATAAAGCAAAAACTCAGAAAGATGCACCCACATGTGGCCCTCATGGTGAAAGAAGAGATGAAGAAACTATTAGATGTCAGATTCATTAGACCAATAGACTATCCTGAGTGGATTTCAAACATAGTACCAGTGGCCAAATCAGATGATAGAGTTCAAATATGTAATGACTTTAGGGACTTGAACAAAGCTTGTTCGAAAGATGATTTCCCCCTGCCAAGCATTGACATTATTGTAGATCTCACGGCAGGGCACACCATGCTGTCACTAATGGATGGTTTTTCCGTATACAACCAGATAAAAATTGCACCTGAAGACCAACACAAGACTGCATTCACATGTCCTTGGGGCACCTATTATTGGTGTGTCATGCCATTTGGTTTGAAAAAGTCTGGCGCAACATATTAGAGAGCTATGAAAACAATCTTCCACGACATGATGCACATTATAATGGAAGGTTATGTTGATGACATCCTAGAAAAATCACTCACAAGAGAAGGACACCTGGCAGTACTGGACAAAATCTTCAAAAGACTAGAATAGTTTAATGTGTGCCTCAATCCAAAGAAGTGTGTGTTTGGAGTTACCTCAGGTAAACTACTTGGATACATAGTGTCCACCAATGGAATCAAAATCGACCCAACTAAAGTGAAGGCCATCATGGAAATGCCACTTCCTAAAAATCTCACTCAGCTAAGGTCCCTACAGGGAAAACTACAATCTATCAGAAGGTTCATTTCTCAATTGGCAGACAAGTACCACCCATTTTCCCACCTCCTACATAAGAATGTCCCTTTCAAATGGAATGATTCATGTGAGCAGGCATTTCAGTAGTTAAAAGAGTATCTAATGAAACCACCTGTATTGATGCCACCGATTCAAGGAAAACCTCTGCTACTGTATATCTCAGCCACACCAACAGCTCTGGGAGCTCTCCTCACACAACAAAATTATGAAGGGAAAGAACAAGCAATCTACTATATCAGTCAAACACTTGTTGGATATGAACTGCAATACACGCCAATTGAAAGAGCATGTCTCCCTGTGGTCTTCACCTCAAAAAAGTGGAGAAATTACATGTCACATTCTGTCAAAGTAGTAGCAAAGATTGATCCACTCAAGTATTTACTCAACAAAGTAGCCTTAACAGGTAGATTGTCCAAATGGGTCATGCTTCTCAGTGAATTTGACATTGAATATGTAGATAGGAAAGCAATAAAAGGCCAAGTAGTTGCAAATCAACTGACAGAAGCACCTCTAACATATGACAGCCCTTTGAGTTTCAACTTTCCAGATGAATCTATCTTTCACATAACCACAACAACCTGGAAAATGTATTTCGATGGCTCATATACTCAGCATGGATAGGGAGCAGGTATCTTGTTGATCACCCCTAGTGGTGACACCATTCCTAAATCATACAAATTACTCTTTCCTTGCACTAACAACGTGGCAGACTATGAAGCCCTAGTCATTGGCATCAAGCTAGCAGTTGAATGGAATATCCAAGAACTTCAGGTGTATGGCGACTCGCAGCTGGTCATAAATCAAGTAAATGATGACTACCAGACAAAAGATGAGAAATTAATCCCTTACAAATGAATGGTAGATGACTTCAAAGAATACTTTGTCAAGATCTCTTTTGAGCAGATACCAAGGATTGAGAACAAAGTTGCAGACGCATGGCAAGGATTGCATCTCTCCTCAATATTCCAAATAATCAATCATGTTATGAGTTCTTGGTAGAGCCAGTGTCTTGTCCTGCATATGACACCCCTGAATCCCATATCATTTGCCACATTGTTGGAGCTGATTCCCCCCTCTATGGAAAAATATTTGCCTATCTTAAAGAGAATACCCTCCCACCTGATCTCTCCAGTAACCAAAAATGAACCTTCATCCGTTAGGCATCCTGGTATGCCATTGTCGCCAATACCCTATATCATAGAGCTCTCGACGATACTCTCCTTGGATGTCTTGATAGTGAGGAATATCACACTGCCTTGAACGAAGTGCACGACGATATATGCGGGACCCACTCTAGTGGCCCTACCCTAGCCAAGAAACTCATACGCATGGGATACTACTGAGCCAACATGGATCAAGATTCCTATCATTTTGTAAAGAAGTGCAAAAAGTGCCAAATCCATGGGAACCTGATACATGCACCAGCACAGGAGCTGCAACCATTAACGATTCCTTGGCCTTTCTGTCAGTGGGGGGACTCAACTTAGTGGGCAAGATTCACCCTCCTTCATCCAGCGGCCTTAAATTCATAATCACTGCCACTGAGTACTTCACAAAGTGGATTGAAGCCGTGCCCTTAGTCAATATCACAGGCAAGCAGATTGCCTCCTTTATCTTGAACTATATCATTTGTCATTATGGTATACCTTCATCCATTGTCACGGATAATGGATGACCTTTCAAAAATCAAGATGTCAGGGAACTATGTGACAAATTCTATATCAGCACCGCTTTTCTACCGCCTACTACCCCCAAGGTAATGGCCAGGCGGAGGTATCAAACAAACCATCTTGAAAATCCTAAAGAAGACTGTTAGTGATGGCCAGCCGTGATTGGCATGTCTAATTAAATCCCACGCTATGGGCCTATCACACAAGCATCTGCACACCCATAGGTGCAACACCGTACTCCCTGGTCTACAGATCTGAAGCTATCTTGCCCATTGAAGTCGAGATCCCATCCTTGTGAGTTTCGTTAAAAGGCCTCATATCTGATGAAGAATACAAAGTATCCAGACTTCAAGAGTTAGAGCTACTCGAAGAGAGAAGGCAACATTGCCTTTAACCACCTAAAAGATTTTCAACATCGGATGTCCCGAAGCTATAATCATAGGGTAAAACCCTAAGTATTCCAAGTTGGTGATCTAGTCCTTAGAGAAAATCCTAGAATCAGCAAGATTGAGAAAAGAAAGGCAGGTTCTAACCCAACTGGCTGGGTCCCTATGTCATTATTGCAGCCTATGGGCCAGGAGCATATTAATTGGCTACATCTGAAGGCAAATTGTTTGATGATCCCATCAACAACATGCACCTTCACAAGTTCTATACCTAAAACCCAATGCAAGGGAGTCCTCAAAAATTAAAAAATTAAAAAAATGGAAAAATAACCAAAAAACAAAATCGTCCTCTAGTGAAACCTTGCAAACAGGCACCTAGGATAGGTACCATGATGAAAACATGGCAAACAGATGTCATGTGTACTTTTATCTTTTGTGCAAATAATAGCAAGTGGTGAAAACCTGGTAAACAGGTGCTATTTTGACAAACCACTTCCTCCATCTGTTGTGACCCAATGCCTCTTATGACCATCCTATCATTCATCTTGAACCAGTCCTTTGAACCATTATCAACTATGTTGCCTCTAAGCTATCATGTAGGCAAGGCCATTCTCAATGCGCCCCCGAGGCTCTGCTCCGCTTTGTTCTTTCATCTCCATTCCTTTGAGTGCCATCTGTCCTACTATCCATACCATTTCTGTGTCTTGGCCATCACCTAGGTCTTAGGTCCATCAGATTCACCCTGAACTACGTTGCCTCTGCATTGCCACATAGGCAAGGCCATTTAGCAATGAGCCCTTGAGGCACTAGGTCAGTCCCTTAGGGTCCGTCTCTCCATGTCTGTTTGTCATATCACCCCATAATAAGTTGATCCTTTGTCTAAACTGGGGGCAACTCCTCGACCTAGTTGCAGATTTGGATTCTTGAATGCCACTTTTTCTAAGAGATACCAACAAAGGATTGTGATGCCTTTCACTAGACAAATGCGCATAGCAAAAAGCAAGCTTCCCAAAACAAAAATCTTGGCACAAAACATCAACCTATCCAAAGTAGAACACTATACCGAAACACTCAGACTAGTTCTATATATCAATTATGGAAAAAAGACACATCTAATGCAAGAATGTTGTGGACAGGTTAACTTACAAAGTCTTGGATTTTTGTCATTATGTCTTCCTATGCTACTCAAGGATGCCAAAATCTAGAGATGCTATGATGGGTGCATAATCATTTTCTTTGCCTGTTGTTTTGTAAATTAAACTGTAATAATGTGACGACTTTTGTCTAACGACATGATCAACAAAAGATCATTGAGGACTTCAGAGGTCTGAACATGAAAAGGAGCAATCCTTGTCTGTTGAAACGCAAGAAGTACTTAGGTCATCTAGATTCAAGTTTGAATAGATTCTTGTATCAACTTGCTATATCAAAATCCATGTAAAGAATACTCAGGTTATCTCGGTCTAATTATACCTAGATGCTTGTATTTTCTTAGAACATTTCAAAAAGAGAAAAGAACCAAAAAGTGCCCAATGATGAAAGCAAAATACTTGCAATATGAAGATGACAATCCACATCCATCCCATATCCAAAAATCCATATCAACCATGCAATAAGAAAATCCTGCAAAATATCAAATGAAAGCTTGCATTTCTTTCATTTTATTTTCTTCCGCCTATCTATATCATCTCTGGTGTCGATTGAGTACATTTGGACATATCAAAAACATAGCATAGATAACATATCATATCACATGAGATAGTCATTCACATGATTAAATCATTTTCATACATAATAAGTGCATTAGGTCATCCACATACATTTGCATCCGTATATCATATCAAAATAAAAAACATAGACAAAAACATATAGAGCTGCATAATCATATCAATAACATTCACCATTTGCATTAGCATAGCATATCAAATCATCCTAATCCATCTAAGTATGCATCACATATACAAAGCGTCATAAGATAGATTGCATCCTTAACATAAAAACATAGAACATGTGCATGTAGAACATCAATAATTGCATCATCATATAACTATAAAAACATGTCCAAATGTGCAATATATCAAAATATCTGTCCATTTCTCAGAGTCATATCATGTAATGTATACAAAGTATAAAAAGATAGTGATACATGTCGCGGGGGCAAAATAATACATATATAGGCTATCTAAGCCATAAAAAATGTGTACATTAAGCCAAAAATTGGTACATATGTCAAAATCTGGCTAACCCTGCTGACATGGAGCATTGCTCCCTACACTGCCCTCTCCTTTGTCACCCCCTGACTGCTGGGGACCTCTCACTGATGCCACAAATTAGGATCCACCTGCCCTCTGTGATGCCCCAGATTGTCTCCTGTATCTAGACGCACGCTGATCCGTCGACACGGCCCCGTGATATAATCCTTTGTAGTACTGTGTCTTTGCCTGCTGCACTTGTGCAACCAAAAAGCTTGAAGTACCATCGATACCTAGGGCTAACACTACTGCATCTCTCTCCACTCTCATCGCCTGTACACTAGCCAAGGCTACATCTCGCTCTCTAGATATCTCTCATATCCGTCTTGCGTCTACCTCTCTCTGAGACTCTATTGCTCTCAGGTGGGCCCTCAACTGCCTGACCTGACCCTGTAGCGTAACCATAGCCTGCTGCTGTAAGTGAGGCTGCGGAGCCTGTCCCTGTCCCTGTCCCTGTGCCACCTGCTATGCTGGCACCTACCCCTGCACCTGCTGTTGTGCCATCTACTGTGGTGGTGACATCTGTCTCTACTATGCCACCTATTGTACTAGCACCTGCACCTGTCTTGCAGCCTACAACTGCACAACCTCCTGCTGACCCGAAGGTCCTTCCCCAGAAATCCTCCTCTGTCTCAGTCTACCACCTCCTCCTCCATTCTCCTCCTCCTCCATCTCACCATCATCTCCCTGACCTCCTCTCCCCCTCCTCCGTCTCCTCCTCCTCCTGCCAGCTCCACCCTTGTCATCTAAATCCTCCTTGTCTATACGAGGAACCAACTCTCCAGGTCCTGAATATTTGGAAATGGGTGAGTCGCGAACCACTCCTCATAATCTGGTGTCATGCCCGCATCCACTATGTCCCTCCTCATGGGCTATGCTACATAAGGGATCTGACGAAAGTCTGCCAAGGCCTCCTTAAACGATGCCACGGACCCCACCTAAATCTCTCTGCATGGGTCCTCGCAAATCACGCCTACCCTTGTGGCCTGCCCTGCACTCTGCAAACTGGCTCTGCACTCTGCTAACAATCTGTTGCTCTAATATGTACCTCATCCTGCCAATGAGCCACTGAGTCTGGAAACAATATGGCAACTTGTCAGCCTCATCCTCCCATACCTCACAGTCTAGGTATGGGCGCCAGATAAGTAGATCCACATTGTCCAACGCATGTCTCCAATACTCGAGCTTCCCCAACTTGTGCTGGGAAATCATGCCTGCATATCCATAGCTGTAGGGCCTCACCTCTTTGCCTATGAAAAAGACATATCGACTGTGTGATAGCTATGTGCTCCCATAACCAAAACTACAAAAGAGACACACCTGCTGACAAGATGGCCCCTCTGTGATACACAACCTAGTGCATATCCCTGTGTAAGTGTGCTAGCATGCACACATCCCATGCATACCATGTCCCATCGATAATCATACTCTCCAACACCCTCCCCCAGCTAATCGAGTAACCCGTAGTGACCTCCTATCGGGGCATACTACGCCACCAATCAGTCCCTACCACTATACCCGGGAAAGTAGTCATAGCAGTCATGAATGTCCTGCCACGAATCACCTACTCAACCATCTCTGGGTCATCAAACACCTGTCTGTACTCAACCAATCCAGCGTCACGCTATGACTCATACTCTACCAACTCTCCCTGAATAGGGAGGTGCAGAATCCTGTACATGTCCTCTAGAGTGATCATCATCTCCTTGGTTTGTAGATGAAATGTACCATCCTCACTGTGGAATCGCTCCACCACTGTTTACAACAACCTGTAGTTCACGCGAAGCTCAGGCATGAAACAAACGTAATGAAGACCCATAGCACCAAGAGCCTTGCGGTCCATCTCTGTCACATATACCGCTGCAACAACAACAAAGGGAACTACTCTTGTGACATCAGGGTATCCTGGATATCTTCCTGCAATCAGGCAAAGCATAGCATCAAATAAATCCATATCCAAGCAAACCTACTCAAGGCAATCAAACTATCCCTATCATTGAATTAACACATCAAATTAATCAAAACAACATATCATCTCTTGACTAGATTCTCAGCAATCTCAGAGATCACTTATCAATTGACGCATCGATCAAGGTGCCAATTGGGTTAATTTCGTTAAGTCAACTGATTATCCTAGTGCAAATGCACCGAATCAGGTGGCAAATGTACTGATTCATATCATATGCACTGCTTCACCATGAATGCGCCAATCCTTGACGTGTATGCGCTGTTCTGGCACATGCACCGCTTCTAGTGTCACATGCACAGTTCCAAAATGGATGCACCAATTCATAGCATATATGCACACATCTATCATATGTGCCATAAGATCTCTTAGATGCGCAACTTCGCAGCATATGCGCTAGTTTGGCATATTTGTCCTAGCTTTTTTTCCTAAGCATTTATTGACCTAATAAATGACTTTTAGCGAGTTTTGTCAAACTACATACCGGTGGCCCTACCTCGGGTGGCCGATCAAACTATCAAACTTGCTCAAAATGGTGCTCCTCACGCGAAATATCCATATCTCTGATGACTACTCTAGCTCCTCTTCTCTCCTAAGCTCTCCAAGACCAATCAACTATGGACAAGTGTGCAAATGAATAGAACTTGTGGACCTAGCTCCTATATATAGCAAGTGAACCATAGCTGACTGTGTGACAACTGTGACTACTTCCCATACCTGTTCCTCCAAATCATGTCCTATTTTTCTCCATCCTAACCAGCTTTTCACCTTCTTCTTCGTGAGATTGTCTGTCTCACGCTTTCTGCCGTCTTCTCTTCCAATCTCCCGAGGGGGCATTCTGTCGTTAAACTTGTACAAGGGGTAAACTGGGGCATGTATCATTGTGTAAAATTCTTATTCTTTGAAACGCCGTGATAAAACACATTGCATCAAAGAGGGGAAAAATGTATACACTAAAATGACATGACTCTACTTAAATAAATATTTTAAATATTTATTTCACCTTCATATTCCTCTATCAATAAATAAATAAATAAATTTATTTATTTGATTCATTTTCTCCCATTTAATTAAATAAATTACATTTATTTAATTAATTCCATCTATATCAACTTTATTCTTCTAAACAATTAAATAATTTCAATTATTTAATTGAAACTTTTTATTCTTCCAAATTTAAATAAAATGCAATTTTATTTAAATTAAATCTTAAATCTCCAAAAATAAAATATAATTAAATATTTTATTTATTCTTCCAAAATCATGTGTGAGTAATTAAATAAATTTATTTATTTAATTATGCTTTCTTATCTTCTAAAAAAATCTTCAAATCTTCTAAAATAAATTCTTCTTGTCACACAAAAGCAAAATCTGAGTTAACTGATTTAAAGCTATCAACAAAGCTCTTAAATTAGAAAAATATATTCTAATTTAAGAAATAAAAATTCATCGTCATCAAGAAAGCAGTTAACTCAACAAAGCATCTTTTTGAATGACACATGTCCTTCTATTCGTGCACGTTCTCTCAAACATTCTCCTCCATTGATCTTCTTATTTCTTTTCCACCACTGATCTTCTCTCACACAACTCTATAAATACAACCCTCTTCTTCTATTTCATATATCCAACTTTCGAGTAAACTTATGCTGCAGAATCTATAACACGCCATTGGCACCCCACTTTTGCATCCACCATTTATCATCCATTTCATATTGTGTTGAAGCTCATCTTCAACACAACAAGTATCTGAGCCATTTATCCTTGTCATCTTGAGGAATCAAAGCAAGGAAGCAAGCTTCCTGAGGGCCATCTTCATCACCAAAAGATCAAAAGAGAATAGGCAAACAATGGAAATCGCAAGGTAAAAAGGTTGTAAGTATCTCTCTTATTTTAAATCATTTTTGTTTGAACATTCCATTGATGTTTTGGGTGTTTTATAATTCATTTTATTATCCCATTTTACCCATAACACAATCAGTTATGCTCCATGTAGATGTTGACAAGTATCCAACATATTGTATGGTGCATTTCTTAGATGAATGGGATGAGAACAAATGTACTCAAACTTGTATGGTGCCAACTAGTAGATCATTATGGCATGTGGCGTATGCGGACATCACCATGTGTTAGACGCATACAGTGCCAATTATATGATCATGTTTTGCAGTACAAATGTCATTAGGTGGCACACGTGTATGGAAGCATAACATGTGGTTGTTGATGTTCTATGTGTCTAACTAGCCACCAACATGTGTAGCAATGTGTATAGCCACACTATCTAGATCCTTGAAGATCCGTAAACCTGAATAATGCCCCTAATAACCCTAAACCCTAACCCCTAACCCCTAAACCATAAACCCTAAATAATGCCCCTAAGCCCTAACCCTTGACCCACCATAAACCCTAAACCCCTAAATCCTAAATTGCAAACCCCTAAACCCTAGACACTAAACCCAAGCAACGTTAAACCTCTATCTCCCTATCTCTATCATTCCTCTACCTCTCAAGATCTCTCCCTATGGCTCTGGCCATGTCCTCACTCTCTATATCTCCCTATTGGTCCTCTCTCTCTAAACACTAAACCCTAAACCTCTAAACCTTAACCCTAAACCATAAACCCTAAACCCTAAATAATGCCCCTAAAGCCTTAACCCCTAAACTCTAAACCTGAGCAACCCTAAACCCCTATTTGCCTATCTCTCCCTTATCTCCCTATAATCTCTATTGTCCCTCTACCTCTCAATCTTCTCCCTATTTCTCTGGACATCTCGTTCACTCTCTATCTCCTTATCTCTCCCCTGATCTATCTTCTCTATCTCTCCCGATCTATCTCCTCTCTCTCTCTCTCTATCTAGTTATCTTCGACACTGAACCTAAGAAACCCTAAACCCCTAAACTCCAAACCCCTAAACTCTAAATCCAATCAACTCTAAACCTCTATCTCCATATCTCTCCCCTATCTCCATATCTCTATCGTCCCTCTACCTCTCAATCCTTCTCCATATTTCTCTAGACATCTCACTCACTCTCTATCTCCCTATCTCTCCCCTCTGTCTCCTTTATCTCTCCTGATCTGTCTCCTCTCTCTCTCTCTCTCTCTCTATCTAGCTATCTCTGAACTTGAGCAACCCTAAACCCCAAACCCCTAAAATCTAAATCCAATCAAATCTAAACCTCTATCTAGTCCATATCTCTCCCCTATCTCCCTATCTCTATCATCTGGCCTAGCTACCTCTCAATCTCTCTCCCTATGTCCCTAGCCATGTATTTGTAGAGGGATGATAGAGAGAGGGAGAGATAGGGAGATAGAGGTTTAGGGTTGCTCCGGTTTAGGGTTTAGGGGTTAGGGATTAGGGGTATTATTTAGGGTAGAGAGAGAGAGAGAGAGAGAGAGAGAGAGAGAGAGAGAGAGAGAGAGAGAGAGAGAGAGAGAGAGGAGAGAGAGAGAGAGAGAGAGAGAGATGAGAGAGAGAGAGAGAGAGAGAGAGAGAGAGAGAGAGAGAGAGAGAGAGAAGAGAGAGAGAGAGAGAGAGAGAGAGAGAGAGAGAGAGAGAGAGAGAGAGAGAGAGGAGAGAGAGAGAGAGAGAGGAGAGAGAGAGAGAGAGAGAGAGAGAGAGAGAGAGAGAGAGAGAGAGAGAGAGAGAGAGAGAGAGAGAGAGAGAGAGAGAGAGAGAGAGAAGAGAGAGAGAGAGAGAGAGAGAGAGAAGAGAGAGAGAGAGAGAGAGAGAGAGAGAGAGAGAGAGAGAGAGAGAGAGAGAGAGAGAGAGAGAGAGAGAGAGAGAGAGAGAAGAGAGCGAGAGAGGAGAGAGAGAGAGAGAGTTCTTTTGACATGCATCCGTAAACCCTAAATAATGCCCCTAAACCTCTAACCTTAAATAATGCCCCTAAACACTAAACCCTAACCCCCTAACCCCTAAAACATATATAAACCCCTAAATAATGCCCCCTAAGCCCTAACCCATAAACCCTAAACTTGAGAAACCCTAAACCCCTAAATCTTAAACCCCAAACCCCTAAACCCTAAACACTAAACCCAAGCAACTCTAAACCTCTATCTCCCTATCTCTCTATCTCTATCATTCCTCTACCTCTCAATGTCTCTGCCCATGTCCCTCACTCTCTATATCCCTATCTCTTCTGGCTATGTCTCTGGCCATGTACCTCACTCTCTATATCTCCCAGCTATTTGTCCTCTCTCTAAACACTAAACCCTAAATAATGCTCCTAAACCTTAACCCCTAATCCCTAACCCCCTAAACCTAAGAAACCCTAAACCCCCTATCTCCCTATCTCTATCATCCCTCTACCTCTCACTCCTCCCTATCTCTTTGGATATCTCACTCACTCTCTATCTCCCTATCTCTCCCCTCTCTCTCCTATATCTCTCTCTATTTGTCTCCTCTCTCTCTCTCTATCTAGCTATCTCCAAACCTGAGCAACTCTAAACCCCAAACCGCTAAACCCTAAATCTAAGCAACTCTAAACCTCTATCTCCCTATCTATCCCCTATCTCCCTATCTCTATCATCCCTCTACCTCTTAATCTCTCTCCCTATGTCCCTAGCCATGTGCCTCACTCTCTATCTCCCTATCTCTCTCCACAGTCTCCTCTATATCTCCCTATCATTCCTCTCTCTATAAACCCTAAACCCTAAACCTCTAAACATGAACACCTAATCCCTAGACAATAAACCCTAAACCCTAAATAATGCCCCTAAACCCTAACCCCTAAACCCTAAACCCCTAAACCCTAAACCTCTATCTCCCTATCTCTCCCCTCTCTCCATATCGCCTTTGTCCCTCTACCTCTCAATCTCTCTCCCTATGTCTCTAGCCATGTCCCTCACTCTCTATCTCCCTATCTCTACCCTCGGTCTCCTCTATATCTCCCTATTGGTCCTGTATCTCTCCCTAAACCCTAAACCCTAAACCTCTAAACATTAACCGTGTTAAATTTAGGTGCTACATCAGGCGCTAAATAAGGTGCTCAATAAAGCATTAAATGTAGTGTTAAATTAGGCGCTAAAGTAGGAGCTAAAGTATATACTAAATTAGGCGCTAATTTGCGCCTAATTTAGCATCGACTTGTTCTGATCGGTGCAAAAAATGCCAAAAATAGTGCCATCCTGATAAATAGCGCCGACTTTTTAAAAAAAAGAGAAAAATACATTAAAACAATGGGTGGAAGAAAAAAATGGAGCAAAAAAGGGAGCTAATCACAGGGATTTGTTGTAGTGCCTTAAAGAATATCCTCTACCTACCTAACCTATATTTCCTTCGATTGCATTGTCAAGATTCATTTTGACCCATCCCAGATTTGGAGGGAACCATATGAATATTTTCTAGTTGTTCCTCATGTTCTTTGAATGGAATCTTATGAGGCCAATTCAACTAAGGACATAACTCCATCAAATCTTTTTCCTTTGGACCATTCTTCCATTCCTTTGAAGCCCAACACTCACCAACCTTCTACATATAGGCAACGATTCTATCCCATACTATAGCAACTTGCAACTTCTTGTTCTCAAAGATTCTTCAATTTATTTTGATCCATATGTTCTAGATAATTAGAGAAGGGGTGAAATCCTAAATGAACTTCAGCCTAAGGCTTTTAATGTTCTTCTTATAACATAAAAGTAGATCTTTGATGTTCTTGACGACCGACCAATTAAAGTCCCATTTTTCTACAAGACGCTTCCAAAGTTGTATCGCATATAGGCATGAGAGAAAAAGCGGAGGTTTGTTTCTACTACCTCCTTACACATGATGTATTAAGTTGGTGGATCTCATTTTGGGCTTCAGTCATCAAATAAGGTATTTTGCATAGCAATAAGTCTCTATCTACATGCATTGTCTCATGGGAATTGGATAGTAAATGCTTGTAAAATTTTGCTCCTTTAACTCTTATAGCCCTGATATCATCCAAAATATTGCCTAAGGGTAGAGTTATTTGATTTATCTTATTTTATTGTCTTCTAATATTCATTAAAATTCATTTTTTACTGTTACCCCCCTTCCTTGAGCCACTTTACTCTCGATTTCTATAGCCAAAACATCTCCTCCATCTTAACTAAGAAATTGAATTTGTTTATTAGATTAAATTAGTTGGGCATAGATTTCTTTGATAGACCATTCTTAGATATTGCTTCCTCCACCTCCTTGAGGTTATGTTCCACTCTTTCCTTCCAAAGATATCTCCCAGTATATTTTTGTTCCATTTTCTAACCTCAGCCTTGACATTATTCAATTTTTCCTAAAGGATGTATGTGCTAAAACCTTTGACTCTAGCATTCCACCATTCCTTCAAGTTCTCTTTGAAGTTGGACTCTTTGAACTATAACAAATCCATCTTGAAGGGAAACCATCTAGGCTTGGGCTCCTTTGTAGTTTCTAGAAAATCAACTAATGATCCAAACTTGCAAAGGGTAGAACTTTTGAGTAAAAGGTCATTTGAGTCATGGCGCATTCTAAGTTGATAAGATGTTTATCCAACTATATATGTATACATGCTTCATCAATTTGCCTATTACTCCATGTTTAGCAACCTTGCTTAAGTTTTATGTTTGCTAGAGCCATCTATGTACAAAATTTCCCAAAGTCTCAAACATTGAGATGGGGATGTGCTACCACCCATCTTTTTCTTTAGGTTGAGGAAAGCCTCGAAGTCCCCGTAAGATCTAGTCCCCCTAAGGATATGGGTAAGTGCAAGATAATGGGTCCATATTGAGGGGGGAAATATGGGGCCAAAAGTTGTTGCACAAAATGGATACCCATTCACTAAAACTCATATATTCACTTTCAAGAAACAGGCACCCATTATATCAGAGTCCCAAACCTAAGCGAAATTATGTTACAAGCGAAGGCCTATTCATAAAGGATATATGTTACGTGCAGGCATACGAAATGAATGGATATCCATTTAGTAACATGTATCTATTATGAAAAAATATATCTTATTTTTTTTGCTTATGCTTGAGGGAATTTTTCACTATGTATTGAACTAAATATAGTGTAAAAGGTAGAGATGAAGGGATAGCCACCTCTAGTTACTCCTACAACACACATACTTTGCCTCCTTTATCCACAATTGCATGCTACAATTTTTTGAGGTAGGTAGCCATTTTTAGTGCATTTTTTAATTCTTTTTGGGTTTTTTGAACGTTTAGGGTTAAAATTTAGGTTTTAGGAATTAGTGTTTATGGTTTTAATAGTAAACCATAATCCCTAAAAACATAAACCCTAAACCCTTAACCATAATCCCTAAAAACATAAACCCTAAACCTTTAACCATAAACCCTGAAACTATAAACCCTAATTCCTAAACCCTAAAAATATAAACCTTAAACCCTAAATTGTATTTTGTAAATAAATTTGAATAATTGTAAAATTTGTAAGTAAACTATATTTTTACGGTTTAGGGTTTACGTTTTTAGGGCTTAGGGATTAGGATTTATAGTGGGTATACCCTAGATTGTATTTTATAAATAAATTTAAATAATGGTAAAATTTGTAGGTAAAGTGTTTTTTTAAAGCAAAATGAATTTAGAGTTTATGGTTTAGGGATAAGCCCTAAAGAATAAACTCTAAATGTTGAACACTTAAAATTGTACGCTAAACCCTAAATGAAAACCCTAAGACCCGAACCATGTACTGTAAACCCTAAACCTCAAATGTTGAACCCTACACCATGACCCTTGAACCATAAACACCAAACACTACACACTAAATGTTAAATGAGAAACCATAAATGTTAAACCCTAGGCCTTGAACCATCAACCCTAAAAAATGAATCTTGGTGTTGAATCTTTTACCCAAACAACTAAATACCTAAAAGCACTCTCAATTACTCTATCACTATCGTGCAATGTATAAATACTATACCTCTTCTTGAGAATTATCCGTTTAAAATAATCTTTCAAATGTTAAGACATACCATAATTAAAGAACTACAAATATAATTCAATTTTTCCTTTTTTACAATTTACTTGAAATTTTCATTGTCATATAATACAATCTTCCTAATTTTTTTCATGTCAATTCTTTCATTTATATTACTTGAATTTTTTTTTTTCCCTTGAAGACTTGGGGACCAAATGTAGAGGGAATGTAATAAGACTTCACACCGTTCAATGAAGCATGTTTTCCCAAGTAGATTTTCCCAAAATGTTAATGAGCAAGTTCCTTGTACATAGTCCATTTTTTTTTTTAATATAATTGGTTTGGGGTCACTTGTTCTCACAAAGAATATATCGTATGCAATAAAATTATCCTCTCACGATCTCGAATCCCAATTATGGCCGTATAAAACACATATTGTGTATTTTGTCAACAAAAAGTGATCTAATAATATGCCTCGTTTTAAATAAAAATTATCCCTAGTATACTACATAAATATCTAGGTAGGTTGTGAGGGAAGTCTTCGGGTGGGGATATTTTGAATTTGGTATTCAACATAGAAAGTCGGTTGCCTTTGAGATGGTTGTAAGCTCTCGAGTCAAAATCGCCACAGGATGATGAGATCCTCTTAATGACAATCGGCCCCACATTAGAATTTGGTTTTTATATTTGTTTATTAAAAAATTAATAATTAATAAAAATATATAGAAGAGAGACATTCTACTTAAATATCATGGTATTCAATGGTCAAACAATGAATAGTAATTTTATACCTTATCCACACCAAAAATATTGACCTTTGATTGTTGAATTGAGTGATGTTTAAGAATAGTTAAAACGGATAAAGGTTTAGATTTGAAAAGAAGACAACGACAATCAAAACATTTTTGAAGATTTAGAGTAAGAAACAACTCTAATTTATTAGTGTTTTTTAAGATGTAGAGTTTTATAAAAACCACAATTTAATTAAAACCAAATTGTATACTTAGTATATTTTAAAGAAATAAAACATCCCTACACAAATATCTAAGGTAAGGTAAATTAGTATAAATATTTTAAGTACATCTATCTAAAAAATATCAAGTCTTGATTTATTTTATTTATTTAAGAGTTATTTTAATTACTTAAGAGTTGTTTTATTTTACTTTAAAACTATTTAAGAATTATTTTATTTTATTTACATTGTTTATTTTATTTTATTTGAAGAGTTATTTTTAATATTTAAATAAATATAAATAAGTAATAACTAATATAGATATCTTATAAACATCTATCTAAAAGACAATGAAAGATATCAATATACTATAATTGGTATACTTATCTTTAGAAAAGTGTATGTAAAAGATGCCAACTAAAGGACAATGAAAGATATCAATATACTATAATTGGCATACTTATCTTTAGAAAAGTCTACGTAAAAGATGCCAAGAAATATCATTCATATCTAGTAAAAAATAAGCACCTTGAGAATATATCTGTTGGCATCTTTTACATTGATTTTTTTAAAGATAGCTATGCTAGTAGCATCCACAACTGCAACATGTAAAATACTAGTTTAGTCCCCAACATAATTTTAATGAATAAATCATTTTCGTTCAGTAATAAATGAATAATTTTACATAAGTTAAAAAGAAAAATAAAAAATGATTTAATATTCATCAAAATGTGTCGTACCTATAAAATTGGTGATATACTTGAGATATCCCTAGACCCAGACATATTCCTCAGGGGCTCATTCAAAATGGCCCTGCCTGGATATCCCTTTAAAGGAAACAAAAGGTTTGTAGTTCGTATCCATAGTCATAGCATCCATTTACTATATTATAATGACTTTAGTCTCTCTTCCTCAAGTTATGGTTGGAAACTTGTTTTCTTTTTTTAATTTCTTCATAGTCATATGTAAATGGTGGAAATATTATTAGTCATGCCAAGGACTTTACATTAAATATAGTCATAGATATCAACCCTATTCTTTTTTTTGTCCTATGTGTTAGTGCAAGAAGTTGGGTGGAAAAAAAGTGGAAGTGTTTTTCCTATTTTTCAAATTTTGTCATAGTTGGAGTTAAACTTTGAAGCACTTACACAGAATATTAATATTATGTAAAAATATGAAATGTAGGATTTTGTTTATAATTTTCAAATATGTAATTTTTTCTAATACTCAGATGATAAAAGTTAGTTTTATATAGGATGTACAAGAAGTGGCTTTTTAAAAGTCTCTTGGTTTGGGCCAAAGCATGCATGCGTATGACCGACATAATTTGACCTAAATGAAGGTATTTTTCTAATTCCTTTTGTAGAAAGATGCATATGATGCTGAAGTTTGGTCAGGTTATTTTTATAATTTTTTGATAAATATAAATTTTTAATTAATTTTTTTCTAGCCCTAATTTATGTTTTTCAAACCTCTCGTGTATGACCAACATAATTTGAACTAAACTAATCATAACATAATTTTTTCTCATTATGTAGAGAATGATGTCTAGATTGGTTAGACGTAATTTTTTTTAAAACTTTCAAAATCAAAAGTTAAAAAAATAGTAATGTATGTTATTTCAAGTTTATGAGTCTCTTTATTTAAAAATTAATTAATAAATAGAAAATTATGTCCAATAGTAAAAAAAATTACATATTTAAAAACTAGACATTGTGATCTGTGATGGGTTTTAATTTGGTCAAAAAATTGTGAAAAAAAGTCATCAGCCATATTGGTGAAGTTAATTTTTTCTCTTGTTGTTAAATAACATTATACTTGCAGGGCCAAGACTAAGGGTTGGGTTTCCAAGCATTTCTCAAGCCTAAAACCAATGCAAAGTCACGGGTTTCAAAATTCAAATTTGAAGTAATTCGTACCCGCTCAGAAACAGATGCCCATTCTAAAATGAAATGACTACCTGTTTTAAAATGAAATAGGCACTTGTTTTATAATGAAATGGGCCCCCATTATAAATGCGTACACATTCAAAAAAAGAGTGAGTACTTGTTTAGAAACAGGCACAAACAGACACCCATTCTTATATATCTATTATGATTTAAAAAAAAATAAAAACGTAGTATGATTGAATGTCTGCAACTTTTCTTTTTATATGTGCAACCTGACAGTGATTATTTCAGCAATTTTTTTGTATGTAGGTATCATTATAAACTCTAAACAAGTCATATTATATATTTTTTTCATGGATTCAATAATAAGGAGAATTTTCAAATGGAATGAAACACAAAAATTAGTTTTTAGAGATATAAAAAAAAAGAATTATTTTTTAGAGAAATGAAGCACATGTGATATATTGAACAAATGATCTACATCTACTTGTACTTCAAAAATCTTAAGGAGAGATCCAAATATAAGTAAAGTAAATATCATCTATTGATTTTATCAAGATATTTTGGTAATCATGAGATCAAATAAATGTCAACAAAAAAGAAAAAAGGTCATGACACTTGAAGAAATTGAAACACATTGAGAGAAAAAGACAAAACAACAAAGAGATATGGAAGAGAGGATTCAAGAAATCAATAATGTTGAAGCATCCAATTCAATGACTATTGAAGAGAACATTGAAGAGACCAACATGGATGAGGTGAATGCAGAATATGCAAATGTAGAAGAGTTCAAGAATATAGAAAATGTAATTATAAAAACAAATCCAAGTATGTCTTCAAATCCCTTGAATGATAATGAGATTACTTGTTTAAAGGAAGCTAGATATAGTAATGTTGATATAATTTTTTTTTATTAGAAACAACACAATAAAAAATAAAAATGAAAACCCTTGTATGAGTGAAAATGAAAATAATTTTTTAAAACTTGAAAGTAATGTTTTGGATATTCTTCGTGGTAAGATATTTTGGAGACAAATTCAAATGCATGCAAACAGATTGTATAAACTATATAAATTTTTTTTAAAATTTAACGTCAACTTGTAATGCAATTGACGAGAAAGTCAAAACTGCGAAAAGTAATGAAAAATTAGGCATATTTGTAAAACCTAAAAAGGTGGATGAATCAATAGAACAAGTTATGTCTAGTGTTGCTAATGTTATTGATTCTATTGGAAAAATGAGATGATCTAAAGATAGGAATGCAACACGATGAAAAATAACAATTACTTTAGTCAATAAATTAGTTGTGAGCAAAAGAATGATAAGACAAGTGGATATTAAATGTGCATGCTAGAACTTTGAGAAGAGCAGAAAAAAGAAGAGTAAGTAATAAAGATAATCCAATTAACCAATGTTAGACTTTTAGTGGTAGAATCCCAAGGTCTGACATGAAATTAAATAATGAAATCAGGTTTTTGATTGAAAAATATTGGCATCATAATACAAAGGTTTCATCTAATATTGGAGATGTTTTTAGAAATGTAAACCTTGGAATGCCAAAATTAATAAGCAATGAATCTCTTATTGTTGCAAAACTCATGTGCAATTCCATTATTATTATGATGTTTTTTAATATATACGTTGTACTTTGCATACTAACCAAATTATGTAGGAATGTGGTATTAATATGCCACTTATAACTATTAAGGAGTTTATAACAAATTTACTTTGTGAAACACTTGATGGGCAATTATTTTTTTCAAAATTGTGTGTTTTTAGACAATGCAATAGATGTGGTAACTTTTCATTGTTAGGAGAATGCATGCATAAAAGTAGTTCACATGATTTTGGACAACAATTAGTAGATGTGAAGAGGTTCAACAATGTTCAATATCCATTAAAGGATGGAAAAATTGGAAAGCGTTGTGAGTTAGTCACAGAACAAAGTAGTGTACATGCATTCATTATAGAGTTCAAGAATAAGATTGTGTACAAATATGTGAAACACTCTCAATATGCTCAATGGCTTGATGAATAATTTTGTAGATGTAAAAATACATTTCCAATTAGAACTATACTTTCAGTGGTTGACTTTTTAGAAATCTATACCGTTGCTTCACAAGAGGAGATTCAATCTCAATATTATAGCTCAATACAGGTGGCCATCTTTGTTCATATTGTATATAGACATGCAGTTGACAGTACAAAAGATGCCATAATTTTTTTGAGGGAGTACCATTTATATTTGAGTGATAACCAGTTACATTCATCAGAGTTTTTTGAGTATTGTTTCAGAGTATTTTATGACAATTTAAAATAAAGAGAAATCCATATGACACAACATGTCATATGGTGAGACAATTGTACATGACAATTCAAAAATACTTGAATGTTTTATTGGCTATGTAGGGCCCATAAAGAAAACAATATCTAACATATGTGGAGTTTCTTTGAAGCTGAATATGGTAAACAAACACATGATGGAGCTGGAGCATGTGTGAAAAGAGCTCTTGCTAGGGAGCAACTGAAATTTGTGGATGCAATGAAGTTTAAAGATGCATGTGCAATTATGGATTGGTGTAATACAAAATTATATATAGGATCAAGTGAAAACTCTAAAGTTCAACAATTCTTTTGGTTAGTTGAAAAAGAAAACATTCTTCCCTGATATGATTGTGAGACAATTAGTGGATCAATAAAATGACATTCATTTAAGAGTTCGAATGCAAGCACATGGACTATATGGACTAGGGAGCTTGCCTATTTTTGTCAATTTTGTATTGGAGGTGAGTGGGAAGCATGTAAAAATACAAAATGGGTTGACGGATGACAACAAAGATCTCTAACACCTATACAAACACATGATCAACATGAGACAACATTTGAAGAGGATAGTCAATTGTTTGCATTAGATGACTATGATCGTATTATGATCGTATTTCAGACATAATACAAGAAGTTACAATAATTCAATATCTAGTTTCATTAAATTATTTTGTAATCTATAATTCTATACATGCATGTATTTTTGTGACTTATATATCATGTCCTACTTTATTGAATTTGTAATGTTTTTGCAGACATGTGTATGTTGTTGTTGCACTTGAGGGCAATGAAGAGGAAACAAAGTATTGGTTGGCTCGATGTGTTGAGATAGAACATAAGTTGTTACAACCTAGAGTAGATGATGATAACTTTGAGTATCCAATAAGTTATGTAGTTGTTATTGACACTTGGCTACATAAATGTCTGATGAGGAAGAGCAATATACCTACATTTGAAGATTATGAAAGACATAAGAAAATTATGCACTACCCGCATTTTGTTATGGCAACAAATATACAATTAGTGAGATATCAAGGGAAACTTGTTACAAAAGAGTTATGGACACTTTATATGGAAGAGCATGAGGCAATCATGGATGCATTACAAAAAAAGAGAGGATGTAGATGGTACAACAGAGTAAATTTTTTAAATGGTTTGTAGGTATGTAGAAATTTTTAAACTTTTAATCTTTACTTTTTGACTAATGTATAGTTGTATATATTTACTTGATATAACTAATTGATTTACTATCATGCTATAAGCAAATTATGAAGTGATTTCATGTCCCCTTAAGCCATCCCCTAGCTATGTTTCATAAATTAAGTACGTACGATTTAGTTTAGTAAATTTAGAATTTGGTCTAGGATGTGAGTTTAGGATTAAGAAGATTTATAATTAATTGATTGCATCTCCCCTTAATCCATTCTCTTAACTCTCCTTAGGCCATCCCCTAGCTATGTTCCATAAGTCAGGTAAGTACGATTTAGTTTAATAACTTCAATGAATTTGGTCTAGGATGTGAGTTTAGTATTAAGTAGATTTATAGTTAATTGATTTACTAGAACACCCTTAGCAAATTAGTAGTTGATTGCATCTCCCCTTAAGCCATCCTCTTAATTCCTCTTAAGCAATCCCTTAGCTATGTTCCATAAGTTAGGTAACTATGATCTTTAGTTTAATAACTTCAACAAATTTGGTTTAATATGTGAGTTTAGGATTAAGTATATTTATAGTTAACTAATTTACTAGTGCACCCTTAGCAAATTAGTAATTGAGTGCATCTCCCCTTAAGCCATCCTCTTAACTCCACTTAAGCCATCCCCTAACTAGGTTTCAAAAATTATCTAAGTTTAATTTACATTAATAACTTTGGGATTTGGTTTAGTAATGTATTTAAGATTAAGTAATTTTATAGTGGATTGATAATTATACTTTTTTACCATTTTTATTCCAGATCTCCTACAACTAGTTGGCATGATTGTCACTACTGGTGCATTCAACGTGTGACATTCATATTGGATTTTCCAATGCTTTGCATCACTTGAATGTAAGGAATTTCTATTATAAATTTTCAAGTGATTTATTATAATTTTCTCACCTGACTTATAGTTAGGACTCATGTATTTATAGTTAATTTATTTACTTGCACTAATTGTACCCATACAAGTACTTGTTCATTGTACTTTTTATCATTTTTGTTTTAGGTCTCCTCAAACTAGATGACATGATTATCATAACTTGTACATTCTATGTGTGATGACATCACTTGAAATCAAGGAAATTTGATATTTTACAATACACTATAATCTAGGAGTCCAAAACCTTGAATTAGGACTCATGTAATTGTAATTTTGACTATATATTTACTCTTATAATTGTAATTTTCGTACTTGTAGAATGTTATAATAGTATTTTTGGTTCTTTGATAACATATATATTTTTGCCCATTCATATTTATTTCTTAATTAACTTGTTCAAGGATATGAAATTAGGACATTAATTAAGAGATGAAATTAGGACTTTATTTAAGACTTGCAATTAGGAGATGAAATTAAGAATTTAATTTAAGAGATGAAATTGTACTTTAATTAAGACTTGCAATTAGGAGATGAAATTAGCACTTTAATTAAGACATGAAACTAGGACTTGCATTTACAGGACTTGCAATTAGAAGATGAAAATAAGACATTAATTAAGAGATAAAATTAGGACTTTAATTAAGACTTGCAATTAGAACATGAAAAGAGGACTTTAATTAAGACATGAAATTAGGACTTGCAATTGGGAGATGAAATTAGGACAAGTTAATTAAGACATGAAATTAGGACTTTAATTAAGACTTGCAATTAGGAGAGGTGTAACATACCAACTCATACAACTTGGAATTACTCACAAAATTTACTAAGTAAATGAACATGTTTAACTAAGAGAGAATTTTTTTAACATTTGTATAATCACATAGAATTAAATGTATATCTTATATGAATATTTTTCAACCTTGAAATTACAATATATTCAAAGATAAAAACATAGTGAAATCATTTCACTTCACATTTACAAATAATTTGCAATTGGCAATATAAATAATTATAAATAAGTTTGAAAATCATAAGTCATTTCATGAAGTATACTACATTTGGAATCTAGTATCTATCTCACTATCATGACAATATAGTTAATGTTATCTCTACATTCATGTAGCTTAACACAGATAAGGAAATTATCTATCTGTTTGTTTATCTCAACCAAACATATAGTTTTGGTTTTAAGATCAAAATATTGATATTCATAAGTTTATGGATATAAACTTGTTGCCCATCTAGAAAACCTTCCGATGGTAAGCCCACAAGCTATTTGCCCAAAAGAAAGGCTATCGCAGAACATGCACACTCATGTTCCTGTCGCTATATTTCAGCTAAGTTAAACATCTATTTACTAGTCAACCAACTTATACTTTAGCTAAGATAAGGTAACTAATTATAGCCCATGGTCATCTTACTGCCATTCCCAGTTAAGGGTTTAAATCTTGTGGCCATGTTACAACCAAGATAGGATTTGTACATGATAATCCATAGGACATTCTCATCCAAGATAAAATCAATACTTATTAAGCTTTCGGTGTTTCTAGGCACGCATAGAAACACAAGGTTATCGGCCTCCCTAGGCATGCAAATATAAAATTATATCAGCCTTCTTCCGGCATGTAAATTCATACATAGCTATCTGCCATGTATAAAGAATACATAAATAAAAGCATGACGACCTTCTACAGGCACTAATAAGAACATAGTAGTTATAACTTTAAACCTGTTTCTATCAGCTTTGGTACAGAGCTTCAGCCTTTTAGAGGTGACATAGTGCATGTATCTACCATTATCGGCCTCATGCAATAGATACCAATTTGAAGTATGTTGGCCTTATGCGATATATCTTCACATAAAAGTGTATAGTTCTTCTATAGACTCAACAAGAAGGAATGCATTCTTATCGATCTCTACAGACATAAGTGGACATATAGAGTTATCAGCCTCATGCAATTTATATAAAGGTATATCAGCCACAAATAGAGTCCGAATTCTCAAAGCTCTTGGCCTTAGTGGCTACAGAAGCTAGTTTCAATAAATATTTACAAACAAAGTCAAGTTTTATCAGCCATCAAGAGGCACTGGGATGCATGCACAATAACAAAGAAGAGTGCCAAGTTGCCAACCTTTACATAGGCACAAGATAGTATATTCGAATGGCTTTATTGAAAAGTAAGGAAAGTCTCTGAGGCTAAGATGGTATTACTGTAGGCCCACGGTAGCCTTATTGTAACTTAGGCAATTTTTTTGTAGCTTAAAGCTTACACATCAACTTAAATGTTTCTTTATTCAATCTAGAGTAAAACCCAATGGTTCAAGAGCTCAAAACACCATTAACAACGATGCTCAAAACAAAAAGTTCCTAGAGTTAAATTAAGAGCATTTGATACTCTTCAACAGCTATGTCGAAGATTCATAGCATAGTAGGCAACTACAAGATTGAGAAAGATTAGCCATATGACAAGATGATACAGTAATAACAATAACAATAATACTGCACTCTTTCTATAGAAGGAAACGACTATATGCTCATACCTTGAGTCTTACGAGTTTTAAAAGGTTCTAAACATTGTCCTTCTGGTAGAAGTTAACTCTGCTTCTCCCAAATCTTGCACGCTATCCTTCAACTTGTTTTCTCTACACCCTCGTAGATCTTGAAGATAACAGAGCTCCATGTTCTTAACTCCCCTTATAACTTAGAGTGGTGCACCCGTAAGGCTAAGACCATTCCAACATGCATGTCATTGCTGCCCATTAACATAGCCTTTTAAAAGGCTTTACTCTCCACATAATTGTGGTTATTCTTCCTATATCCATGCCTATTAACACTCTACAGTGGCATACAAAAAATAATGGAGTTACTGGTCATAATGACCACTCCTAAACTGTTTAAAACTCCTCCTTACTCTCTATAACTGACATGGAGGAAAGGAGTCAAGTTCCCACACAATAACATGAAGTGGTTTTGCATTAACTTTGCAACAACACCACATTCCCTAAAAATCTCATCGACTACCTATAAAACAATTTGTTTAACTAACAATTCATATTAAATAGATATTTAACAAAAAAATATCAGTGTATAGAACATATAATTACGTTGTCTCTAACACATGATAGGATTTGAGAATGGGATCAAGCTATTCTCCCCCTCTCAAAATTGCTTAACATCAAAATAGATAAATTAACATAATAGAATTCGAATCGGGAATTACCGATAATAAAGTAGTTTTAACTACTAGTATTTAATTTTTCTTGTTGTTACATCAGAAAATGTCCCCTTGGGGGCTTTTCCCTCTTAAGGTTTAGCTCCCGAGTCCCTTAGTATGTATTTAGAGCATCTTGCATGATTTTGATGACTCCCATTGAGAAAACCTTGAAGTTTCATGGCAAATAGGACTCAAGGGATGCACTTAACATAAATCTTGTCTAAAATATGGGGGGAGGACTTGGGCACCCCCACCCTAGTCCTGCCCTATTTTAGGTTAAGACCAATTTTAAAGTGTCAGTTTATGACTGTTATTTAGGTCCTATGCCGACACGGTAAGTTTGAATTACGAAATTCTTAGCGGGAATGTTTGTAGTTGCATATATAAGCATGATTAGGTTATCATTTGTAAACTAGATGGACATTTTGATTGACAAGCTTATGTTAAGGTGATTCAAGGAATTCACTGTGTTGTAGAGCAGAATTTATGTTATTCTTGTGTTTGTATTTGCAAATTTGGCATCCATCTCCTCATGTCATGAAGAGCATCTTCCTCCCATGAGATCTTCACTACAAGGTGATATCAATTGTGTTTTCAATCATTTATCATTTGGATTTTGCCTCTATCCCGCATGGATATGCACTCTTTATCTGACAATGGTGTTCAGAAGACTCGAATGTCTCTCTAGGGCTTGATTGAGGTAAGCCTCTAAACACCACAACCCCCAACCCATTTTTCCATGATTGTAGGTTATAGATTACGAAAGAAGAAAAAGTGGAGTTGTAGGAGAGCAGTGCAGACTGTCAGAATTACAAATTAGAGAAGAAAATAGGGACCTGGACTTGGGCACCCGCTCATTAGTCCTCTAAATCCTACAATAAGAAAATCTCTGGAACAACAAGAACAGGTTGTAGACAAGGTTTCCAGATCTTGACAAAAATTGTGGCATTAGACTAGGGCACCCACTCATTAGTCCCTGAATTTTCCATTTTTTGAACTTTGAAATTTGGTACGCATTTGATTGTTATTTGATATCTCTACATGCGATTAATTTTTCATAATTTGTCCATTTGTTCACGAATTTGTATAATTAGGGTTTTGAGCATAATTGGGCTTAATTGATCAACTAAATCTTACAATTCCAATCTTTTCCTATGTTCCAAGTGAAAAAAATCCTGTAGTAGACTTCCTACTCGGCTGAATGTCTTTGAATGTTTAGTGGTGAAAGGAGGATCAACATAAACCATTGAAATCAAACCCTCTTCATATTTTACCCTAAAATTTTTGGTGAACCTGTGTTTTTAATAAATTTTGCACTTTTATAAGTGTTGTGCTTCAGATTTACATTCATTTCATTCATTTATTCATTTAATTCATTCATTCATTTCATTGTTCATCTTATTGCATTTGAAAAATTACAAAAAAAATAAAAAATTTGAAAAAAATTAGCATTTTTAGGTTGCATTTTCAAATAATTTGAATTAATTGACATTTAATTTCATAAAATTTCTATCATTATCATCAGATCTGATTTAAAATACATAAATTCATCATTCATTATTCATTTACATTGCATTTTCATGCTTAAATTGTTGAAAATTGCTTGAAATTGTGCATTTTTCCATATAACCTAGTTTTGCATTCGATAGGGTTTGTAGTCAAAATCTTGTTTTAGATTTTACTACCCTTTTAAAACACTCATTAGGACTAATTTCTAATTGTAGTGTTGCATCATAGTGGTTTTCTTGTAAAATTTCATGCCTAGGGTTTGAAAACCTCGCTTTTTCACTAGATTTTGGCCTTATTGTCTCTCTAGATTTGCACCATAGGCGTGTTGTAAAAGATTTTTCTGCACTAATTGGATGTTATCAGGGTTATTATCTTCTATCCCTCCTAAAAATTTTTACAACACTTTTTTATTGGGCCCTTGCATTGAAGATTTGGTGAAAAATTACATATTTTAGCTATATTTTTCCTAGGGTTTGACTTAGATTTGCACTCCAAGCATGTTGTGATGGATTTTATGGCTTTAGATGACTAATATTACTGCTATAATCTGCTGTACCTCCTAAAAATCTTTACAACACCCCTTGTCATGTCCCCACTTTCGGAGTGACTTCATATGGAGTTGACAATTAGCCTATCATCCATTCCCATAGGCTAATGCATTGGTAAGGGAATGATTTCTAGCTTGAACTTGTTTCTATACATGGAGAACTAGAATGATGGTGTATTTCCATACATGGAGAACTAGAATGATGGTGTATTTCTATACATGGAGAACCAAAATGTTGGCTCAACTAGTGTTTAGATCGATTTTGGCCAAGTGGACAATGACAAATGAAATCTTTAATTACATTTGTCCAATATCTATTTTCTCTTATGATCACTTTGCCAAGGTGGAATTTTGCATAGTTGATTGTGCAAATCGATGGGATGAGGGGATTTTATCATTGTTTGATATAGGTGATGGAGCAACTTCATATGAATCAATTTAAGGATAGGTGAGGCCTATGTTGTTATTGATAGCCATTGTTCTTTGTGCCAACGACTAGGAGAAGTATTCGCTCAAGGAGATAGGACCAAGCTAAAATGTCTAAGGAAAAAAATGTACATGGTTAGAGCTAAAATATTGGATCATGTGCCATGAATAAGTCCCAGCTAGGATAAAAGTGTACACGGTGGTAGTTATTACATTGGATCATGTGTTTTGAAGACAACTGATTAAGGAAGAGTTCTATTCCAAGTGCCACATGGGAGGAGCTAATTCAAATAATAATAAAATAATGCTAGCACCTTGAATCAATAACCAACGACTGCTTGGAAGCTAAATAAAGATGTATTTTCAAGTATTAAGAGGATTTGCCCAGGATAATTGTTATTAAAATTATGTTTACTGATGTAGAATCAACGCCTAGCTAAGAAGGAGGAAAATGTCTCATTGGCGGAACCTAAATTACTAGCAAAATAGAGTTAATTGAATTGACCTAGTTGAGGAAGATAAAAAGAGGTTTTCTACCAACAATGGAGGCAATCGATTTTTATGGTATGTTCTCTTATTATTCATTTTGACTGGAAATTGTGTGTTTTCAGTATTGAATCAAGGTGATGGCCCCTTGATCATAGAATGGAGATGATCCCATTCATTAATGAGGTGATTTCATAAAGGAATTCATCATGTTTGAAATTGTAGGTTGATATTGGATAGTTGGAGGAAATCATTGAATTGGAAGACCCTTGGTTACCATTAAAGACTACTAAGGTAGTCAACTTGATTGAAAGGTGATATTTTACATGATTTTGATAATCTATGAGGGTTTGAATCATAACAGCGATCTGGAAAAACCATTTCAGGGACTTTGGATTAAGATATTGAAGGTATTTGAAGCTCAAAGACATTTGGAGCATTGCTATATCAAATTAGCATCCTCAGAGACTCATTGCTGGCCTAGAAATTGTATTTTCAGTCTTCAATTAGAAATCTGGGTTGTACAATTTCATTATCAGTTATGTTCTAGACCATTTCCAGTGAAGATTAAAAAAGTTTCAAGGTCATTTGATATTGGAGAATGGTTTTACATCAATAGCACATCTCTAGGAGATGATCACTAGTATTTTTGAGCACATTGAGGCTATTGTTGGGCATCTTTGTGTAATCTAGGCTATACGAGTTGATAGTAGCGATCTACATCTTTCTTATAGTGGTATATCAGACTTCTATTCATGCATATACAAGGTCACATGATTGTTAGTACATGGGCCATTGATCATATCCTCTTGTTTAGACTTCAATTATTGGAGGTTTGGAAACTCATTGTTGCTCAACTGTTTGATATTGAAAATTGATATAAGTCTGATATCATATAGTCATATCTAATTGTCTGAGATAGACAGTGAACATTTGTAATGATCATCTTTGAAGACAACAATAAGATCTGGGAGTTTTGATATTCATTTGTTATGTTTCATTGACATTGTCATGCATTTAGAATTGTTATGTTTTGAAAGGAAAATTAAAACAAAATTTTTAGTCCAATCTAGTGGGGTACTTTACAGTGGTATCAGAGCCTAGATTATGCCAGCTTGTTGGGTTATGTATCCAAGAGAAGTTTAACCACATAGGTATTACACAAGAAGGACAATTAGAGAGCAGCATAATACAGGTACTCAACTAATCATGGATGAAGAAGGTGGTAATGGAGGTAATGGTGGACAAGATCAGCCAAGAGTTGAAGATTTCTTAACTACCTTTTCTCAACAACAACAAGAGTTTGCTCGACAACAACATCAGGTTATGCAACAAATGCTTCAACAGTTTTAGGATAGTTTGGGCACAATTGTTGATAGGGCAAGATACACACATTCTAGGAGATCTAGGAGTGTGAATAGTGGGAGAACAAGCATTGCAGGTTAAGCAAATTCTAGTGCAGGTAGAGATGCAAGGAGACATACACATAGAGAGCCTACTCCTACTCCTATAGGTAGAGCAACCACAACAGTTGATGATAGACCACTTCGTCCTAAATTTGAGCCAGTAATTGAGGAGACATCTTCAGAGGATGAGGCAGCAAATGTTACTCTTATGGATGATATTATGGTTGCACATGATGAATATCGTATACTTCCACCTAATGTTAGGCAAGATCTAAACTTCATTCAATTAATGTTACAAAGGAATGAAAAGAATAAGAAGAAAAAAAGAGAAAAAAACCTAAAAAGAAGGAATCTAAGGAGTATAAAGAGTCACTGAATAAGATTCCTTTATCTAACTTTGTGGCATTGGTAAGATGAGTGCTAGAGCATGGACACATAAGTTGGATACTTTCATCATGCTAAGCCAATGAGTGAAGAGAAAGCCATTCAGTTTGCTACTATGCATTTGGAAGGTTTGGCTTACGATTAGTGGCATCATGGACTTGTGTCACAACGACATGATATGATTACTTCATATGATGAGTTTACTCATAAGCTCATCAATAGGTTTGACAGGACGGATATAGAAGTCTACTATAGGGAATTGGCACAACTAAAGCAGGTTGGTAAGGTAGACTCCTACATCAATGAGTTTTAGAAGATTACTGTCATGGTTCCTGAAATGCTAGAAAGGAGGGTCACAATGTTGTTTGTAGAAGGTTTGAATGATAGGATGAGATGAAGTTATAGAGAAGCACTTGATCTTGATACCTACCCCACATCATTTCAAAGCCAAAAGAAAAGTTTCTATAAGGGTTCAAGTTCCAATCAAAAGAAGACATTTCAGCCATCTAAGCCTAGTCCTTCTTCCTTAGAGAGAGATGAGTTGAGGAGGAAGAATTTATGCTTTTCTTGCAAACAACCATAGGAGCCAAGACACAGATGCCTCAGAAAAGGGAAAGCACATCTCATTGAGGTTCTTTCAGATGATGGTAGTGACACACATGATGATATAGGTTCATGCCATGATGATGATGATGATGATGAGGGTCTTGTAGAATAGCCTACTTTGGAGCTTGTTACAGGAGATTCAGGTCCAGTGATGATTACCTCTATGTCTGGAGTTCCCAGGTATCATGCTTTTTGGATTAAGGGAGTTCTTAAGGGGCAACAAGTCATATGCTTAGTGGATAGTGGAGCGACACATAATTTCATTGATAAGGGTTTGGTGATGAGACATGGTCTACAGGCTGAGGACTTTGTAGGTTTCACAATAGTAGTGGCAGATGGTTTTACTATGAGTTGTCAGAAGAAGGTACCATAGCTTAGTATTCAGATGGGAGATTATACATTGATAGATGATTTCTACATGGTTGGACTTTTAGGCATTGATGTCATGTTGGGAATGCAATGGTTGCATTCACTTGGCCATTATATATAGGATTTGAAGATGGAGATAGAGTTCATTCACAATGGGAAGAAGGTAGTATTGAGAGCATTATCAGATGGAGCACCTAGAGTTGTTTTAGCTAGGCGTATGGAGGCTTTATTTTGTCATGATGACATTGCATGGGAAACTCAAGTTTCTGTTTCTTGTAAATCTTCTTCTAATGGTGAGTATCATGTAGATATCCAATCTGTATTGGATAAGCACAGTAAGGTGTTTGGTGACATTCCTCCAGGTAGACCACCAGACTGTTGTTTTGAGCATGTGATTGAGTTAGAGGATGGGACCAAGCTCATCAAAATTCTACCATATCGTCATCCTAGGCACTTCAAGATTGAGATGGAGAATACAATCAAGGAGTTGATTGATATGGGACACATTCGACCTTCATCTAGTCCATTTGCTTCTTCGGTGGTGTGGGTGAAGAAGAAGGATGGTACTATGCAAATGTGTATTGATTACAGAGCACTGAACAAGAAGACGATAAAAAATAGGTACCCTATACCTAGGATCGATGAGCTACTTGATGAGCTACACGAGGTCATGTATTTATCCAAGATTGATCTTCATTCAGGCTATCACCAGATTCATGTCTGAGAGGAGGATATTCCTAAGACAACATTCAGATGTCACTATGGACACTATGAGTTTCTAGTCATGCCCTTTGGTCTTACTAATGCACCTGCTACATTTCAGTCTTGCATGAATCATGTTTTCAATAAGCAGTTGTGTAAATTCTTGTTGGTATTCTTTGATGATATTTTGATTTATAGTAAGACTTGGGAGGAGCATCTTTGACATCTTGATGAAGTACTTGGAGTCATGGAAGAATAGTCATTATATGCCAAGGATTCTAAGTGTGAGTTTGGATTGGAGGATATTCTCTACTTGGGGCATGTGATTAGTGCTAATGGAGTGAGAGTACACGAGGAGAAGATCAAAGCTATACAAGATTGGCCTACTCCAAGGAACATTTCTGAGTTGAGAGGTTTCTTGGGTCTTTGCAGCTATTATAGGAGATTTGTTAGGGGATTTTCACAGTTGGCAACACCATTGACAGATCTCACTAAGAAGGGCACATTCTTTTAGTCTATTGAGGCACAGGCAACTTTTGATCGACTCAAAGAGATGATGAGCACCACTCTAGTGTTAGCACTACCAAATTTTACACAGTCTTTTGTACTTGAGTGTGATGCATTAGGAGATGGTATTGGGGTTGTGTTCATGTAGAATAGGCATCCCATTGCATTTAAGAGCAGGAAGTTGAGGGATGTGGAGTGCCTATATTCCACCTATGACAAGGAGATGCTTGCCATTATGCATGCTTTGGCAAAGTTTCGACAGTACTTGGTAGGTGCAAAATTTGTGGTTAGGACCAACGACAATAGTTTGAAATACTTCTTGGAACAAAAGGATTTGAATGAGAGACAACAAAAATGGGTCTCTAAGATATAGGCATATGATTTTGACATCCATTTTGTGAAGGGGAAGAAGAATATTGTTGCGAATGCACTTTCTAGGAGACCCACTATTTGTTCCTTGAGTGAGATTTCAGCCAATTGGAAGTCTCAACTTTTAGTTGAGTATTCCAAATCTACTCTTGCATGTGAGATCATGGATGGTGTGATTCAGGATGACAGATATAAGGTTGTAGATGATGTGATATACTATAAGGATAGGATATTCTTGGTACCTAAATCAAAACTTAAGCAGCAGATTTTGAGAGCCCTTCATAACACACCTCTAGTAGGACATCTAGCGTTTTTCAAAACCTATAGCCAGGTTCGTGAGAGATTCTCTTCGAAGGGTCTCAAGGAGGATGTATTGCAACATGTTAGAGAATGTTTGACTTGTCTGTAGAACAAGTTTGAGCATACTTTTCTCACCGGTTTACTTCAACCATTGGCTATTCCTGAGCAGAAGTGGGAAAGTAACTCCATGGATTTTATCACAGGTCTTGTGAAGGTACATGGTAAGGATTCCATATATGCGATTGTTGATAGGCTAACGAAATATGCACATTTCTATCCTATTACAGCGGATTGCTCAACATTGCAGGTTGTTGAATTATTCTTTCGTGAGGTATTTCGATTGCATGGCTTTCCAAAGACCATTGTGAGTGATCAGGATAGTAGATTCATCAACATGTTTTGGCATGAGCTATTTTGACTTGCAGGTACAAAATTGACACCAAGCACTAGCTATCATCCTCAGACAGATGGACAGATAGAGATAGTTAATAAGTGGATTTAGGGATATCTTTGCAATTATGTTGCGGAACATCAGTGTGCTTGGGTGAGGTGGTTGTATCATGGAGAGTATTGTTATAATACCACCTATCATATGTTGATTGGTATGACTCCATTTAGAGCACTATATGGATATGAAGCACTTTCTTTTGTGGAATTGGCTTTTGATGATAGTAGAGCTCCTCAAGCTAAGGAGTTGATGCAGGATACACAGGACATCCTTAGGATTCTTAAGGATAATCTTTAGCAAGCACAGAATCAACAGAAGATTTATGCCGATAGGAATTGTGTTGAGAGATCATTTGAGGTAGATGACTTGGTCTTTTTGCACCTACAACCTTACAGTGGTAATAAACAGAGTTCTTTGAAGAAAAGTGGTACAAAAAAGCTCAAGCCTAAATTCTATGGACCATATAGGATTGTGAGAAGAATAGGTGAAGTTGCATATGAGTTGGATTTGCTAGCAGGGAGCCATATAAATAATGTATTTCATGTGTCATGCCTCAAGAAGGCATTGGGACAACATGTGGTGTCTTCTCTCAATCTTCCACCTCTTGATGAAGAGGGTATGTTGATATTGGAGCCTAATGGTATTGTTCATATGAGGGAGCGCAAGTTGCATAGATGAGTCATTAGAGAATATTTGGTGTGATTGAGAGGATTGCCATTGGAGGATGCTATGTGGGAAGGAGAGAAGATTTTAGAGCATCCCAATCTTCAATTGCTTGAGGACAAGCAATCTCAGGAAGGAAGGACTACCATGTCCCCACTTCTAGAGTGACTTCATATGGAATTGATGATTAGCCTATCATCCATTCCTGTAGGCTAATGCATTGGTAAGGGAATGATTTCTAGCTTGAGCTTGTTTCTATACATGGAGAACTGGAATGATGGTGTATTTATGTACATGGAGAAACAAAATGATGGTGTATTTCTATACATGGAGAATTGGAATGTTGGCTTAACTAGTGTTTAGATCGATTTTGGCCAAGTGGACAATGATAAATGAAATCTTTAATTACATTTGTCCAATATCTATTTTCCCTTATGATGACTTTGCCAAGGTGGAATTTTGCATAGTTGATTGTGTAAATCGATGGGATGAGGCGATTTTATCATTGTTTGATATAGGCGATGGAGCAACTTCATATGAATTGATTTAAGGATAGGTGAGGCCTATGTTGTTATTGTTAGCCATTGTTCTTTGTGCCAATGGCTAGGAGAAGTATTCGCTCAAGGAGATAGGACCAAGCTAAAACATCTAAGGAAAAAATGTACACAGTTAGAGCTAAAATATTGGATCATGTGCCATGAATAAGTCCCAGCTAGGATAAAAGTGTACATGGTGGTAATTATTACTTTGGATCATGTGTTTTGAAGACCACTGATCAAGGAAGAGTTCTATTCCAAGTGCCACATGGGAGGATCTAATTCAAATAATAATAAAATAATGCTAGCACCTTGAATAAAGAACCAATGGCTGCCTGGAAGCTAAATAAAGATGTATCTCCAAATATTAAGAGGATTCACCCAAGGATAATTGTTATTAAAATTATGTTTGCTGATGTAGAATCAACACTCAGCTAAGAAGGAGGAAAATGTCTCATTGGCGAAACCCAAATTACTAGTAAACTAGAGTTAATTGAATCAACCTAGCTGACGAATGTAATGTCCCTTATAAGAAGATCCTTATTTCAACCTTGCATACAAGAATTGCTTCTTAAAAGAAACATTAGTAATAGATAAGATCAATAAATCATATTAAAATAATTAAATCAGGGTTAGTAACCACATAAATAGTATTAACATAAATTAATAATTCAATTATTCAATCCTTAAGTTGATTCATACTTAGGGTTGTCTATTATATGTTAATCTTATTCATTTTCAAACCCTAGTGGAGATGGGGTACTATCTCTTGTTAGGTTGCATGAATCATCTCTACGCGTAGTGCCTTTGTATGATGTAACACATGCTCATTCCACCTTAGGTCTTACTAAGTGCCTTTGTATGATGTAACACATGCCCATTCCACCACAAGTCTTGCTTATTGCCCTTGTATGATGTAGCATATGTCCATTCCATCGCAGGTCTTATCCATTGCCTAAGTATGATGTAACATGGTCCATTCCACTGCCGGTCTTATCTACCTTTTGAGGTATTAATGCTGCTTCTTCCTAACAAGTCTACCTCCAATCTCTCAATATGTTTTATGATCTTATATCATGGGTTTGTTTCTAAGGACCTTGCCTTCATTACATAAATCAAGTATGATTACTCTTCATTGGAGCTTAGTCCTAATGATGATGGATTCTTTTATATATAATGTTGGATTATCTTTACTATCTCGTGATCTTATGGATCAGGATATAATCATGTTGATCATATTGTCCCTGTACGGGAACATATCATTGTACCATCTCATATGATGGTCAAGTATATTTTCATTGATTTTCCTATATATATATATATATATTTATACCATTTTTATTACCATAGCATCATGCATTATTCTTCTTCTAGTCATTGGCCTTGTCCATTATTCTTATGAACAGTCTCCTTTTATTATATTTAGCATAGTGAGATCATATGAAGTTCATTGCTATGAAATTTACTATTTTGAGACAAGTGACATGTACATAGTGTTAAAAGAACATAATTCTTACCTTATCTGCTATGGCTTTTATTTACTTCTTATTTCTTTGTGCAGATCTAATTTATTATGAATCTTGATTTATATTTGTTGTTTAGACTATTGAGTCTTTCTTTCCTTCATCGATGATGATTCATATTCCATTTGTTTCTCTCTTTTTATATTATTCCAAATAAAGGCATCCTTTGTGAATGTATATGTTTGTTGACAAACAGCAGCCCTTCATTACAAATTAAATCAAAACTCTTGGATATCTTAATTGCTGCCTTTCATAGCAATAGGCACTGCTCCTTTTTTATACAAATCACATCTTGATAAATCATACATATGTTAATATTAATCACCTTCCTCTTTGAAATCTTATTATCTAATATATAAGACATTTGTCTTATTAAACACGCCGCTTTCATTGGGAGAGTCAGCCACTTTTTCTAAGTTTTGAATTTGGTTTAAAATTCTCTTATGGCTATTCTTTTAATTTGTTGCTGGGAGTTTGTTAATATTCAAGACTGACGGATCCTCATTTAGTGCTTTGTGGGACTGCCCTTTGTTATGTAAGTCTAATTGGTATGAGTAGACATGAAATTTGAGTCAATACTTTCTTGTCAGAATTTGTCTTTGTTTATTAATCGTTGCTTCTCTAGTAGTGCATAACCTTTTATAATATCATTTATATATTATATATATATATTAGATATTAATATATTATATAATATTTAAATTATTTATATCTATATTTATATAATATAATATATACTATTATAATTATAATAATATTTACATTGATAATATTTATGTATATGTATTTTCTATTTATAAATATAATAAATATAATATATTTAATAATATATTATATTATATTATTATAATTATAATAATATCTGAATTAATAATAATTATATTTATGTTTATTATTTTATAAATACAATAATATATTAAAACAATATATTTGAATTGACCATATTTCAAGAAAGTAATCATATATCATGGTGTTTAAATCTTTAATTTAAACAATGCCTTAATATCGGGACATGAGAGCCCTCCCCATTCAATATTGCTTGTCCTCAAGCAATCACAATGAGTTCTTTCATTAGCTTGCACTTTAACATTTACGTTCAATGTGTTGAGACGAAGTCATGGTTTTGACTCCGGATGAACATACTTTAGTGAAGAGAAAATGGTTGTGATTGGAGGGTCTAATGAATGTATAGGTAAGCAAATATTTTCAAGGGATGTATTGAGATCCCAAGATAAGATAGTGTGGAGACAATCGATGATAGATAAGGTTATTAGAAGAGAGAAGAGCCATGATGTTGAAGAGAGTATACATGAGGCATGGAGGATGAAACAAATTAGCAAGTGTATTCAGAATTGAGTGAAATGTAGTTGATGAAGAATTAGAATTTGATTTAGTAATAAAATTCATATTTTCTATTATAGATCTCATGCTTCATTTCTAATTTTCCTTGTATAGTAATTTCTTGTGTTACTTATGTTTCATATTGCTTGCATATTATATTCATCCCCACTTCTTTACTTTCCATTTTTTTTTCTTATTTACTTGTAAAATCTCTTAGGGTTCATTCTCAATTGAATCCTTCCATGATGTTTTGGATGTCTTTCTCAAATGAAATGTTTCTCAAGTTTGATAGAGTCATACCTTTTCTCTTCACTAGTTACGACTATTTATTTGTTAGTGTTTCTTAACCCAAGAAGCTTTTGACCAATAAGGCTCTAGAGGTTTGGCCTTTAAAGTAATCTTAAACAAACATAGAGTAACTTGTTAAGAAACATTAGACTCGAAGCACACACATAGATATACATGAAGTGTATGTGATACACGTAAGACATAATACACAGAGTATACACACAAATACATGTGAAGCATGCACTTAAATACTGGTAATACAATAAACATGAAACATACACATACATACACGTGATACATGAAGCATACACAAAGCTTATACACTTAATACATGATACACAAAAGTATACGAAGCATGAAGCCTGAACAAGTATATGCACGTAATATATGAAACACATAGCATACACTTGATACACAAAGCATGAAGCATACAAAGTATATGCATGCAATACATAAGGCATGAAGCATACATGTACATGCAAGTATACACACGAAAAGTATACACATGAATACAATTAAGTCATGAAGTGTGCATTTGAACATACATAAGTTATGGAGTACACACATAAATCATGTGGTATACATTTGTACACACCAAGTCATGGAGTACACTCTTGAATACACAAAGTCATAAAGTATACAATTGAATACACAATGTCATAGAGTGTACAATCACAAGTCATAGAGTATACATTCAAATATAAATACAAGGTCATAGAGTATACACTCAAATACAATCACAAGTCATAGAGTATACACCCAAATACAAATACAGGTTATAGAGTATACACTTCAAATTCAAATACAAGTCATAGAGTATACACTCAAATACAAATACAAGTCATAGAGTATACACTCAAATACGAATATAATCATAGAGTATACACTCAAATACAATTGCAAAGTCATAGGGTATACACTCATACACTTAAATACAATTACAAAGTCATAGAGCATACACTCAAATACATTACAAAGTCATAGAGTATACACTCATACACTTGAATACAATTACAAAGTCATAGAGCATACACTCGAATACAATTGCAAAGTTATGGAGTATACACTCATACACTTGAATACAATTACAAAGTCATAGAGCATACACTCGAATACAATTGCAAAGTTATGGAGTATACACTCATACACTTGAATACAATTACAAAGTCATAGAGAATACACTCGAATACAATTGCAAAGTCATAAAGTGTATATTCATACACTTGAATACAATTACAAAGTCATAGAGCATACACTCGAATACAATTGCAAAGTCATGGAGTATACACTCATACACTTGAATACAATTACAAAGTCATAGAGCATACACTCAAATTGCAAAATCATAAAGTATACACTCATACACTTGAATACATGTAAGGCACACGTAGTATACACAGGATGGAAGGATGACTGCTCTGATACCACTTGTAATGTCCCTTATAAGAAGATCCTTATTTTCAACCTTGCATACAAGAATTACTTCTTAAAGGAAACACTAGTAATAGATAAGATCAATAAATCATATTAAAATTTCAAATCAGGGTTAGTAACCACATAAATAGTATCAACATAAATCAATAATTCAGTTATTCAATCCTTAAGTTGATTCATACTTAGGGTTGTCTATTGTATGTTAATTTTATTCATTTTCTAACCCTATTGGAGATGGGGTACTATCTCTTGTTAGGTTGCATGAATCATCCTCTACGGGTAGTGCCTTTGTATGATGTAACACATGCCCATTCCACCTTAGGTCTTACTAAGTGCCCTTGTATGATGTAACACATGCCCATTCCACCACAGGTCTTACTTATTGCCCTTGTATGATGTAGCATATGTCCATTCTATTGTTATATGGAGCCTAATCAAACTTGGAGGTTAAATTTACCCTACTTTTATCAGTGTGGTTTCCCCCCAAATTCCCACGGGGTCAAGGGGCAGCGCCCCTTGCTGGGGTTTGGGGGCAGCACCCCTAAGACGGGGTCAAGGGGCAGCACCCCTTGCGGGGTCCAGGGGCAGCGCATAAAAAATGGCTAAGGGTTAGGGTTTCCATTGATATTATATTGTAGCATTTTGCATCAGTATTGAGTTGCAAGGATTGCCGGTTGTAATCGGTTTGATTTACCAGATAATAATATTGGACTCTCTGTTGGTGGATGTAGCCCAAGTTTGGGTGAACCACATTAAAACTTGTCTCTCGCTATTTATTATTTCTGTGTATTTTCATTCCTCTGTTTAATCTTTATTTGCATGTAATTGATATCTTCTACCAGCTAATCCTAACAAGTGGTATCAGAGCGGGTTGTGCTTGATTATCATCTGCAGGAAGGTCTCACGGTTGAGTGGGACCAATGGTAGACAAGGGTAAATTGAAGGTAGATAAATTCAATGGGCAGAACTATCAGTTATGGAAGATGTAGATGGAGGATTATCTCTATCAGAAGGATTTATGGAGGCCGCTGGAAGGAGTATCCAAGAAACTGACAAGAATGACAGATGAGGATAGGAATCTTCTAGACAGAAAGGCACTGGGAACTATTCAGTTGTGCCTAGCACCATCAGTGGCATTCAATGTAACAGAAGCGAAGACAATAAATGGTCTGATGAAAGATTTGGCTAAATTGTATGAAAAGGCCTCAGCCTCAAATAAGGTATTTCTCATGAAGCGTTTGTTTAATCTAAAAATAATTGCAAGTGGATCTGTGTTAGATCATTTAAATGAGTTTAATACGATTATAAGTCAATTAACTTCTGTAAAAGTTTTGATGAAGAGGTGAGGGCTCTCTTGATATTATGTTCTTTGCCAGAAAGCTGGAATAGATTGGTAATGGCTGTAAGTAACTTCGTCTCTGGTTCAAACACTTTGAAATTTGATGATGTTATTGGTGTTATCCTTAGCAAGGAAATGCGATAGAAAAGCTTAGGAGGGTCCACATCAGGTAGTGTTTTGAATGCAAAAAGTAGGGGCAAATCAAAGTGTTGGTTTTTTCCCAGACTGGATGCTTATTCCCAGATTTCCCTACAAGGTAGCCATCAATGATCAATAGGATCTCTGGGCCAGGGGCCAACAGTGTAGGAGATAGACTCTATATTTTATCTCCTCTTCTTCTTCAGGTTCTGCAAAACCTAGGGGGGTATTCCCTACTCAACATCCATGAGGATATACATACAAGGCTGGGATGCTGACAGAAAGCAGATAAGTCCTCCTGTAAGTAGACCAAAACTGTAAGATAAGAGCAAAGGGGCTAGCTTTGGGCCTATTTGCAGTTGTAGACAGAGGACTGAGGATCCTAAAACTAATTCTAATGTCCTAAAGGTTGTTTTAAAATTTGATTTTGATTTTATATTTGGATGCAAAGCTGGACATGGTATATAACACAAAGACAAAGCTAGATTAGTGCCTATCTAGGGCCTGGAGTCAATAGACATACACCTGTGAATGATATGCATGAACAACTAAAACTAGATTTCAGGGGGACACATATGATACCTGCCTTACAGATATCTCCCAATACAGAGTGTTAAGCTATCTATACTTATGGCATCCCTACTGCAGTATACCCTTCCCAATGTTCAATCTGAGAACAATTTAATCTACCCCTTGAGCCGAAGTTAAGAGATCAGACATTCAACACAGGAATTCTATGTTCTAGAGTCTCAAACATTGCTTAAATATCCAGACTCAGAAGAAAGATACATGCAATACTAGAGACAGAATTAACAAAACACATGCTAACATAGCATTTCTCATATAGAATTAACCATGAAATCAGTGGATTCATGCAAAAACGTACAACAAGAGATACATAAACTCAGAGGTTTTGCTGTACAGAGCAACCAAATCAGCTGTATTGTATTATAGAGCCAAATGTTCAACTTTCAACAACCTAAAATGAGTAACACTTCCTGCTTATAACAGCCAAAGAAGCGTACTCAGCATTAATTACATGGCTTTGACAAAAAATTTGCTAGATACAGATCCTTCAAAGGAATGGCGCTCAAAATTTATTGCTGCAGAGACAGAAAGTAGACAATGGTGGCCTCGAGCCCTGTGCCACCATCTGGAAGTTCTCATGCCAAAAATTGGGTACATGACTGTTCAACAACTCGCCCATGCCCCTGCTACAATCGCCATTAATGGCTCAACCACCCGCGGCCGCTTGAAAACCGTCGCAGCACTTCAAAAAAGAAATTCCCGCCAAAACGCGTTCACCATAGGCTCAAAAAATGTAGGGAGATTAATCCCACATTGGTGCCGCGGAGACAACTTTATCATTTTAAAAACACGGCCGCATGTATAACAAATGTCAAGCACTTTTGCCGCGCTCAACGCATAAGCCTTTGTCCAAAGCCTATCGCCAAGACCTGAGCCATCGGCACACTCCCAAATCCTCCTACCGACATCAATAGTCTCTCCGATGCCTATCACAATTCTCTGTCGGCTAGACTACTACCATTAGACTAGCCAAAAGCTTCCCTAGCTGATAGACCAACTCTCCCCGATGACCAAGCAAAACACACTTGTCGCCAAGATATAGACCATCGGCCAAGCATTCCACAGCTCACCCGATCTACCAAGTCTCTCCGATGGCCATCAAAACACACCCTCGTCATCCAGAGACAGACCATCAGCACAACAAAAATCACGCTTGCCGACAACACAACTCACGCCGATAGTCACCTTCAAAACCTTCGTCGGTGAGAATACCTCCGTCAGGCTGACCAAAACTTCCTTCACCGATCGCACACGTTACACCGATGAACACAACGCCCAAATCCTTATCGGCCAGAGAAACGATATCGGTAGAGTTCAAAACCCCTCTGTCGATAGCAATAGTCTCGCCGACGGTCCACTCCATATTCCCCTATCGGTGTGACTCGCACCGATGACTCCTCATCGGCCCAACACTCTCCATCGGTGGATACTCCAACTGCTAGCCTGATAGCCCATGTCACACCGAAACCAACCTTGCAAACCGCTAACCTTCCATCGGCTAGAGGCAAACCGTCGGACCAACACTCCACTGTCCACCCAATGATGAACGTTACGCCGATAAGACCAAAATCATAAGGCTTTGAACCATTGAACCCTGAACCAGTTCAACCCGATGGTTCAAAAGAGAAGTTCAACCGAGAAGTTCAACGCCGATAACACAGATGAACAAAGAATTCACTGACGGGAAAAGATGGAGCCTAAGCCCATGAACCGTTGAACCTTGAACCAAAAGGGTTCAACACGATGGTTCAAGCAAAATCTGAGTACCCAAAAAGAAGTTTCGCTGATAGAGAAAATCACAGCGATGAACAAGGAAACTTAGGGCCCAAAAAGGAAAAAACCCTCCAACATCCTACGCTCAGATCCAGACTAAAATTAGTGCTAACACAAAGGAGAGAGGAAAAGGTTTTGGAGGTCATGGGAAGTCATGAGGAAAATCAAAGGCTAAGAGATCCCAATCTAGAGGACAAAAGGATTGTTGGTACTATGGGAAACCAGGTCATCTGAAGAAAGATTGCTAGTCTCAATAAAGAAGGAGACAAACAAGAAGGCAATAAGGAGGCAAATGTGGTAAGTAATAAATCTAAAGATGATGCTTTCATTCTTTCCCTAGATAATGCTGATGATTCATGGGTTTTAGATTCAAGGGCCTCATTTCATGCTACACCCCATAGAAGTTATTTTCTTGATTATGTCCAAGGGGATTTTGGGTTGGTTTATTTGAGAGGTAACGAACCCTATCAAATTGTTGGAAAGGGAAGAATCAAGATTAAGTTGCAGAATGTGAATCATTGGCTACTACAAGAGGTAAGGCACGTTCCAAGGCTCAGTAAGAATTTAATTTCAGCAGGGCAGCTAGCTAAAGAAGGTTGCATTGTTACATTTATTAATAAAAATTAGAAGGTTTCAAAAGGTGCCTTAATAGTAGAAAAAAGGTGTGAAAGTAGGCACCTTATATATTTGTACAGGTCATACTCTTCCTTCTACTTTAGCTGTTGTAGAGAAAAAATAAATAGGTTTAGGAATAGTTGCTGCAGGTTCACAGGAAGAGACTGAAACAGTTGCTGCAGGTTCTGAGACAACACTGTGGCATAACAGACTTGGGCATATGAGTGAAAAAGGTATGAAGGTACTTCATTCTAAGAAAGTTTTACTAGGTCTAAAATGTATTAATATGGATTTCTGTGAAAGTTGTGTGTATGGAAAACAAAAGATAGTTTTCTAAAGGATGGGAAACAAAAGAAAGATGAAAAGTTGGAGCTTGTGCATACAGATGTATGGGGAGTGGCTTAGGTATCTTCTCTTAGTGGCTCTCGATATTATGTTATATTCATAGATGATGCAACTAGGAAGGTTTGGATTTATTTCCTCAGGTAGAAATCTGATGTATTTGAAGTATTTAAAAAATGGAGAAGCTTGGTTGAGAATGAGATGGGTAAAATATTAAAATATTTCAGATCTGATAATGGTGGTGAGTATTGCAACAAAGAATTTGAGGATTATTGTTCCTTTAATAGAATTTGTAGGCAGAAAATGCTTCCAAGGACTCCACAGGAAAATGGAGTGGTTGAACGCATGAATAGGACAATAATGGAGAGTACAAGGTTGGGCTACCTTTAAATATGTGGGTAGAGGCTGTCAACACTGCCGTATATTTAATTAATAGAGGTCCTTCAGTTCCTTTGGGCTGTGGTATTCCAGAGGAAGCATGGATAGGTAAGAAGGTGAGTTATTCTTTCTCAAAACCTTAAGATGTGAAGCATTTACATATGTAAATTCTAAGAATAGAACCAAGCTGGATGCAAAATCAAAAAAGTGTACCTTCGTTGGATATGGCATTGATGAATTTGGTTATAGGCTTTGGGATTTTAAAAATCAGAAAATTGTGAGAAGCAGGGATGTATTCAATGAGAAGGTGTTGTACAAAGATTAGTTGCAACAACATGAGAAGAAAGAAAAGGATTATGTGGTCTTGGATGATACTCCAAATAGTGATGTTCTAGTGGTTCCTCATGTTTCGCAACAACAACAAGAAATACCACAAACTCCAGTGAATGTTAGATGGTCAACAAGGCTAAGTAGACCTCCCGAAAGATTTTTTCCCTCTTTGTATTCTATTTTGTTAACAGATGCTGGTGAACCAGAAGGGTATGATGAAGCTATGCAGGTGGATACAAAGATTCAATGGGAGCTTGCAATGAAAGAAGAAATGGACTCCTTGCTAAAAAATCAGACTTGGGAATTATGTAAGTTACTTGTAGGTAAAAAGGTTTTACCAAACAAATGGGTTTATAGGTTGAAAGAGGAAGATGGAGGTAAGAAGAGATTTAAAGACAGGTTAGTTTTAAAAGGATTTACACAGAAAAAGGGCATTGATTTTGATGAGGTATTTTCTCTGATTATCAAGATGACTTCTATTCGTACTGTTTTAAGTATTGTGGCTGCTAAAGATTTGCATTTGGAACAACTAGATGTGAAAACTGCCTTTCTACATGGTGATTTGGAGGAGGAGATATACATGGAATAGCCCTAAGGATTTGAGGTCAAAGGTAAGGAGAAACTGATGTGCAGATTGAAGAAGAGTTTATATGGCCTGAAACAAGCACCTCGACAATGGTACTTGAAATTTGATAGTTTTATGGCTAAGCAAGGCTGCAGTCGGTGTAATTCTGACCATTATGTTTATTTTAAGAGGTTGAATAACGACAGCTACATTATTTTATGTTTATATGTTGATGACATGCTTATAGCTGGGTTTAACATGGATCACATAATAGAGTTAAAATAATAGTTAGCAGAATCATTTGCTATGAAGGATTTGGGGGTAGCAAAACAAATCCTTGGTATGAAAATTTGCAGAGATAGGAAGAACATAAAATTGACTCTATCTCAGGCTGATTATGTTGAAAAGATGTTGTAGAGATTCCATATGGAGAATGCAAAAGCTGTCAGCACACCTTTACCCAGTCATTTGAAATTGACTAAGAAGATGTGTCTGAAGACACCAAAGGAGGAAGAAAAAATGTCCAAGGTACCATATGCTTCAGCTGTAGGAAGTTTAATGTACACCATGGTATGCACAAGACTGGATATTGCACATGCTATAAGAGTTGTAAGCAGGTATATGAGTCATCCTGGATTGGAGCATTGGAATGCAGTAAAATGGATTCTCAGATATTTGAGAGGTACATCCAATAAACACTTATGTTTTGGGGGCTCTAATACTAATTTAGCAGGTTATGTAGACTCAGATTTGGCAGGAGATATTGATACCAGTGGAGTACTACAAGTTATGTCTTTACTGTAGGTGGGACAACGGTGAGTTGGATCTCACGGTTGCAAAAGGTTGTTGCTTTACCACCACAAAGGCAGAGTATGTAGCTGCAATAGAGGCAAGCAAGGACATGATATGGCTGCAATCTTTCATGGAAGAATTGGACAACCAACAGGCTAATAATTATTTGTTTATGGACAGTCAGAGTGCCATACATCTTGCAAAGAATTCTACCTTGCATTCAAAGACAAAACACATATAGTTGAGGTATCATTTCATTCGGTCGGTGTTGGATGATGGATAGTTAAGGCTGGAAAAGATACATACAGATGAAAATCCAACAGATATGTTTACAAAGGTAGTGATGAGGGAGAAGTTGAGCTCCTCTTTAGCTTCGGTTGGTCTTCAAGACTGAAAAAAATTAGAATAGCAGAGTCCAGGGTGCTTATTTCCAGTGGGAGCTATAGGGTCAGCGGTGTTATGATTAGTCTCCAAGTGGAAGATGATATGGTGTGGAGTCTAATCAGTCTCCAAGTGGGAGATTATTGTTATATGAAGCCTAATCAGATTTAGAGGTTAAATTTACCCCACTTTTATCAGTGCGGTTTCCCCCCAAATTCCTACGAGGTCAAGGGGCAGCATCCCTTACAGGGGTTTGGGGCAGCGCCCCCAAGATGGGGTCAAGGGGCAATGCCCCTTGCGGGGTCCAGGGGAAGCACATAAAAATGGCTAAGGGTTAGGGTTTCTGTTGATATTATATTGTAGCATTTTGCAGTAGTATTGAGCTGCAAGGATTGCTGGTTGTAATCAGTTTGATTTACCGGATAATAATATCAGACTCTCTGTTGATGGATGTAGCTCGAGTTTGGGTGAACCATATTAAAACTTGTCTTTCACTATTTACTATTTCTGTGTATTTTCATTCCTCTATTTAATCTGTATTTGCATGTAATTGATATATTCTGCCGGCTAGTCTTAACACATCCCACCGCAGGTCTTATCTATTGCCTAAGTATGATGTAACATGGTCCATTCCACTGCCGGTCTTATCTATCTTTCAAGGTATTAATGCTGCTTCTTCCTAACAAGTCTACCCCCAATCTCTCAATGTGTTTTATGATCTTATATCATGGGTTTGTTTCTAAGGACCTTGCCTTCATTACATAAATTAAGTATGATTACTCTTTATTGGAGCTTAGTCCTAATGATGATGGATTCTTTTATATATATGGTTGGATTATCTTTACTATCTCGTGATCTTATGGATCATGATATAATCATGCTGATCATATTGTCCCTTTATGGGAACATATCATTGTACCATCTCATATGATGGTCAAGTATATTTTCATTAATTTTCCTATATATATATATTTATACTTTTTTTTATAGATAAGAGATTGTATTATATTGATATATCAAAAAATTACATAGTTAGAGCTCTGCGAGCTGCCGATTTCCTTTACTGTCATACTGATTTAATTACTAAACCAAAAGAGACCACGCAGGGTCGACGCTATCAGACCGGACCTGCTAAAACTGTAACAACCTATCTACATTCTTCTCCAGAGTAAATATGGCAAGTTGCTATTAACTAATTACATAACATAAGAAGACAGAAAACATAATACTAAATCTTGCAGGCCCCAACTTTATATCTCACCTTCCTCAAATAGGTAATCATGAAAGCCCCCCACCCAAGCAAAGCCATCCACAGGAAGCAAGTCAAACAATTTAATGAGAAAATCCCTTCCTCTGTCTGCTCAAACCCTATGAGCTCTCAGCTCATCTCCTTTGTTGTCTAGGATGAATGGAAAGAACTCGACCACTGATCCCGGCTGGTTAACCATCCCCAAATCCTTTGGCCTTTGTAATCTGATGCCATGCTCTGCTTTCTCCAAAATCTCCTCAAGCCCAACCAAATGCACTGTCCTGAACATGTGTAGCACCTTCACCCGAACTTCATCCTTTGCAGTCATAATGTCTAGCAGAGATGCCACCACCCTAGATGTTATGTCTATATCCACCCTATACCTTTCACCATTAGCGACAAAAACTTTCCCAAGTAGGAGATTTGTGGGTCCAATGACAAAAGCATCATTCTCTCTGAGCACTCTCCTCAATCTCTATTCTGTTATTCTCCCAAGAAAGGCCATCTGCCTGACCTTGCTGGTCAGACAGATGGGGGATTCCATCCCACCACAGATGAAACGCTCAGCATTGAGATGTGAGATTATAAATGGTGGGGGTGCTTCCGCCATTAAACACAGACTTATCCTTGGAGCAAAATGCCTCCTTCTGATGGGTCAGTGCAAGAAGTTGGGTCCACTTTTTGGCCAAAAAGTGGAAGTGTTTTCCTTGATTTTTAGAATTTGTCACATTTGACCTAAACATTTGAGGCACTTAAAAATTGAATTTTGGAAAAAGTTAGTAATATGAAATGTAGTACTTAGAGTCTAGTTTCCAAATATGTAATTTATTTTAATACCCAGATGATATAAATTGATTTTCAATAGGCATTTTTAAAAACCACTGTTTAAAAGTCACTTTTTTTTACCATACCATGCACGTGTACGACCAACATAATTTGACCTAAATAAAAGTATTTTTCTAAATCATTTTGGGGAAAGATGTGTAGTACAGTGAAGTTTGATGAGGATATTTTTTTATAATTTTTTTCCAAATATTTTTTTTTTAATTTTTTATTGGCCCTAATTGTTGTTTTTGAAAACCCTCGTTTACAACCAACATAATTTGAGCAAAACTAATCATAAAATATATATTTTTTTCATTATGTGAATAATGATGTGTAGATTGATGACATATAATTTTTTTTTAAAAACTTTAAAAATTAAAAGTTATTAAAAAAATACAAACACCTGTCATTTTAGGTTTTTGGACCAGTTTGCTCATAAATTAAATAATAAATAGAAAAAAAAGTCCAATAACAAAAATTACATATTTGAAAACTAGACACTATCATCTGTAATGGGTTTTAATTTAGTAAAAAAAATTAGAAAAGATTGTCATTAGCCATATAGGTAAAGTTAGTCTTTCCTCTTGTTCTATACTTAGACAAATACTTGCAGGTCCAAGGCTCAAGGTCAGTTACCCATGCCTTTCCTGAGTCTAATACCAAACCAAAATCATGGGTGTGAAATTAAAAATTTTAGAAACGGGTACCCGTTCTAAAAAATAATAGAAAACAAATAGGTACCCGTTTTAAAAAACAATAAAAAATAAAACAGGTACCCGTTTCTAAAATTAATAAAAAACAAAACGGGTACCCGTTCTAGGCTCGAGTGCCTGTTCCTAAACAGGTACTCGTTTTCTTTAAAATGGGTACTCATTCCTGTCGGAATGTTTTTTTTGCACAACACTTCCCTTATATGTGGACCCAACTTCTTGCTTTTACCCTGATGCTATTAAAACTAAAACAATCCTGGGAAAAGTTCGAGATAAAATGATCTCCTAACACCTTGCCAACTCATATTCTGATGATCTGTCTGAATTGCTTGGGGCGAGATCCACATTATTGGAATCATAATTGTCTTCGATCACCACCATTATGCCTTCCGCAGATCCAGGTTGTTCCTACGTGTGAGTCATCACGTCTTCATCTCTCGCCCCACCTCAATTGTACAAAAAATTGAAGCTGAGTCAAGCCCACCTCACCCTGCCATGTCTGCAGACCGTGCCTGTTCCGGCGGCTAAAACGACCTCATCACCTTGAGAGGTGGCGCCCACCCTACCACCCTCTGGCTCCTTAACAAGGCCTGATCATTGAAGGAAACATTTCTTTCAGCTGGGTTCCCTCCGCTCCTAAATTTAAGAGCTGATCCACTTCTGAATTGCCTTCGCGATATATGTGGTTCATTTCTACCATTTGGAAATGATTTAGGAGTCTCACAGTGTTCTCCAACAATGCTCCCAATTTCTAGTTTTGACACTTTCTAGTTTTGAGAGCATTGATTATGATCAAGTCTCCTTCAATCATCAAATTCTCAGTCCTTAGTTCTATGCACAGCTTCAGACCAAGCCATACTATCTTCAGCTCCACCATGTTATTTGTCCCAGAAGTAAGGGGTTGTGCTAGTTTCCCTACCACTGATCCTTCCCAATCTCTAACTATGTACCCCGCACATGATCTCCCTAGATTCCCCTTAGAAGCCCCATCAAAATTTAGCTTATACCATCCAAGCTCTGGGGGCTACCATTTGACCTCTTTGCAATTCTCTTTGGGCCCCGAATTACCAATGTTGAGATAGGGTGGTATCTTCAATCTCGACCACCTCTATCTCATGAGAGCATCCCAGCTTGAAAAAAATGACTTTGACTTACAACCCTTCTCAACCCTGGAGTTTATTACCTCCACTATCCGCACCTCTACCTTGTTTAAAAAGGTTGAATAAGGTGTCGCAGAATCCTTAAAAATTCTGTGATTTCTTTCTTTCCATACCTCCCAGATGAGAAGTGAGGGACATGTCCACCATAACCCAACAAATTGAACTCTGGTATAAAATTGGCCAACTTTTAAAAAGACTTTCCAATTCTCTAGGCAAGGCTATGCTTAGCTATAATTTAGCGCAAAGCCAATTCCAAAACCTTAAGACGAAGGGACAATTAAGAAACAAATGATCACCTGTATCTTCATCTACTTTGTAGAGGACGCATCTGGAGGGCCCATGTAACCCTGTCTCTTGAATCGGTTTGCTGTTAGAAATATCCCTTGAATGGTTGCCCAAGAGAACATACCAGCCTTAGGGAGACAATATTTGTTCCAACACAAGAAGCTTGGCAGTTTCAAGTCCTCCTCCTGTCTTTTGATCAGAATGTTGTGGTCATCTCTAGCATTATAATCACCTGAAGCTGCACCATGCCATCTCAAATTGTCCCTACCTTCTCTAATCACAATTCTGTGATCCTTGATGGCTTCCTCGAATATCCTAACAGTGGCTTCGCTCAATCTCAGCTGCCTGATATCCTTCCATCTCTATTCTTCCAATCCATTTATATAAGAGAAATAGACATAATCCCTTACCAATCTTCCTTAGACAGCTTCCGTTTCTTCCTCGACTTGTCTCAAAGCATCTAAGTTGCTTAGTTTCCCATATCCTCCCCAAGAATCTTTCGAGAACATTGCTGAGCACCTATCTCTGACATCCCAGGTGAGGTAATCTATTATAGGATGTCTACAACTAGTAATGAAGCTCCACACCCTTGATCCCTTAGGTAGAGTGTACATGCTAAAAATGCGAGTTTCCCCTTCATCCAAGTATTTAGCTCTTAAAATCTTTACCCATTTGAGATCGTGGTTTGCATATAATTGCCATACTAGTTTTGCCCCCAGATCTTTGTTGTACAATGCCAAGTTTTTGATACCTGTACCTACTGCTTCCTTCGATCTGCAGATTCTTTCCCAACTAATTAAAGGTGTTCTTTTCTTCTTTGCATTCCCTTGCCAATTTTTTTTTCAATTTCTGAGCCAACCTTTTGCCAGCCCCTGCTAGAAGGGGAAAACATGACATCATATAAACTGGCATCGCTGCTAGAACTGCTTTGATCTTAGTGAGCCAGCTAGCCCATGATAGCCACTTATCTTTCCACAACGAGAGCCTACTTTCTACCTTCAAGACCAAAGGATCCCACAAATTTCTCAGTTGAACCCCTGAAGCCAAAGGAAGACCCATATATTTGCTAGGGAGTTTGCCTTGCTTGAACCCATTAATCTGTATTATCTGTCTTTCCATGTTTGGGTTTGTAAAGAAAAAGAAAGCTTCAGATTTCTCAAGACTTACCTCCTGAACGGAAACCTTTGAATATTGTTGCGAAATGCCTTTGAAGACTCGGGCCTCTACAAACCCCACGTGTCCTAGTAACATGGTATCATCAGCAAATTGCTGATGTGTGATGGGTGTCATGCCATTGGTTACTTGAATTCCTCTCAGCCTCCACTGCGCTGCCGCCTTTGCCATTGATCTTCCCAAGGCTTCCCCCATAAGAATAAAGAGGAAGGGTGAAAGGGGATCCCCTTGACGCAACCCTCTTGAGGATTCGAAGTACCCTTCTGGCATCCCATTCATTAGAACTAAAAACCTTGGGCAAGCTATCCATTTGAAGATCCAATCAATCCATTCCTTTTGAAACCCAAACGCTTCCAAAATTTTGAAGAGAAACCTCGAGCGTACCTTGTCATACGCTTTCCTAATATCCAGTTTTAACAACATAGCTTGCTTCCTAGTTCTCATGATCAAATGCAATGCTTCCTAAACAATGATTACCCCATCAAAAATTGACCTTCTTGGAACAAAGCTCGTCTGTTCTTCTAAGATTAACTTTGACAAAAATCTTTTAATTCTATTTGCAACTATTTTTGCCAGGATTTTGTAGATCGTATTACATAGTGAGATTGGTTGAAAGTGCTCCAATTTTTCTAGCTTCTCTTTCTTTGGTATTAAGGTAGTAAATGTATTATTTACTTCTCTGAGCACCATAACTGATTCTCTAGAATCTTCGATGGCTGCCACTACATCAAGTCCAAATATCCTCTAGTATTGTTGGAAAAAAATGGTCGGGAAACCATCTGGACCTGGTGCCTTGTATGGATGTAGCTGAAACAAAGCCTCTTTAACTTCTTCTTCTGTGAACCTACTCATGAGCATTTTATTCCGAGCCTTTGTAACCAAATTTAGGATGCATTCCAAAAATTGCCTTTGATCGAACCTTGATCCTTTGCTCTCATTAAGTAGATCCTAGAAGTAAACCACCATAGCCGCTGTTGCTAATCATTTATGTTTGGGGTTTTTAAGCTTGAGCCTTTGTAGATTTTCCCATTCAAACCCTGAAATTTCTGAGTCTTGGGGTCTTGCATTGTTTTGTATCTTTTAATGAGGACTTTCTGTGGTGGGTTTCTGGTTATTTAGTCCCAGCCCCCATGCAATGTTTTACCGCCTTTTCCTGTCGCACATGAGAAAAATGCTAAGTTTTGTATGTTCAAAGTGGTCATGAATGTTGGCGGGATTGTGAAATTTCAATCGGCTCCCAAAAATCATAAAAAAGGAGTTATATGCATTTTTAATGCATATCAAGTTTGCATATACAAGGGGGAATCTTTCATAGATTCTTGGGAATATTCTATAGTTGTATGCATTTCCAAATGCATATCGGGCTCAAAAGGAAGATGTGCAAGGGCAGAACATACATTGAAGATTCCAAGAATATTCACTACTAGCATATCAGGTCACATATATATTTAGCTTGTATGTTTGACATACAATAGTTAGATACAAGGAAAAGATACATTGCAGGTATATTCCAAAATGATTCCCGCTTGTATATCAAGTCTTGTACATTGTATTTGTATATTCGGCATGCAAAGGGAAATGTACATTGAAAAATATACAAAGGCTGGTGCATATACTTTTGCTATAGTGCAGCAAAGATACAATTGGTGGGGCCCGCGGGCATGTACAAGTGAGTTTGTATATGGTCGATATACAAAGGAGTTATGCATCCGATGATGTACAAGCCAGATTCCAAGATATTTTAGATGTGCTTTTTTAATGGCGGCGAAGTCCAGCCTGTACATTGCATTTGCATGTGCGATGTGTAATGAACTATGTAGAGGAGAGAGAAAATGGGTCGGGCCCACCAGTTGTGTACAATGGTAGTTGTATGTATGCCGACATACATTCACAACATACAGGTGAAAAGATGCACTCCGGACCCGAGTAGAATTCCAAGATGCTTCATACAAGTTTGGGGTCCATAGCATGTATATTGGGTCTGTATATGCAACATACAACCTGATATACAAAACAAAGATATACAACCCAGACGTGAAGGAGGAGTCAAATACAGTGAATAGTAATTTGAGGTCCATGGGTTGTATAAGGCAATTGTATATGCTGATATACAAGCTGAGGTACAATGAAAGGGGATACAAGCTAGACCCAAATAAGTTTTTAATCTGCCTCATGAACATTTGGGGTCCGCCTTGTATGATAAGCAATTGTATGCATATACAAAGGCAAAAGGGAAAAATAAGGATTGGAGGGGTCAGCGAAGGAGGAGCGAAGTGCCTGCATGGCGCATTTTCATTGATTCTTGGCTTTCCTACAGGTTTTTGGGCCGTTAGATCTTAGCGATGGAATCAAAATCAATGGCCAGGTTTTAAAGTTGTGGAGTTGGTTTTCCTTGCTTCCTCAGGCTTGTTTTGAGCAGGAAAACATCAGGTGTGTTCATTGCTTCATCCAGCAGGTAGCTGAAGCATTGATGGCGGGGTTGCAGCGATATGGGTCGATGATGGACGGGTCAACAACCTGATTGAAGATGAATGTCCTTGAGCGGCGGTGAGGATCCTGATTCCATCTGGTCATTCCTCTTTGTCTCCCCATAGCTTTGAATATTTCTGGGCGCCATTCCTCATGCATTGAATCTGGCAGACTTTTGATTTGCCTTGTAATTAATTTTTTTGTTGAGTATACAGTCTTGGTATAAAAGCCAAACTGTGTTACTCATGGTTGTTGTTGAAAACTGGATAAATTTTGGTGCTGTGACAAAATACAACTTCATTGGTGGCTCTGTTTTGGCTGTCTTGTGAGTTTATGAGTCTCATGTTGTATGTTTCATGCATAAGTTCATTGGTTTCATGCTGTTTTATATGAGAAATGCTCTGTGCATGTGTTTAATCATTTGTCTCCAAGCTGTGTGCATATTTTATTTTGAATCAAGGTAACTAAGGGTTGTTAAGGTTCAGGAATATAGCTTTTCTATATTGAATGTTTAATCTCCTACTTTTGTTCAAGGAACAAATTAAATGTTTCAGGTTAATCATTGAGGAAATGTGTTGCAGCAGGGATACCATTAAGTATGAATGATTAAGCACCTAATTTTTGGGAAGTATCTGTAAGGCAGATATTAAAAATCCCCTTGATATCCAGTCTTTGGTATATGTTTATGCTGGCCATTCACATGTGTATGTCTATTGACTCCGAGCCCTGGATAGGCACCGATCCAGTCTTGTATTGAGGTTGCAACCCAAAGTCTCAGTTTTGCATCCAAACATAAAATCAAACTTAAATTTTAAATCAAACCATTAGGACTTTAGATGTAGTTTTAGGATCTGAAATCTTCTGTCTCACAACTGAAAATATGCCCAAAGCTAGCCCCTTTGCACTTATCTCACAGTTTGGTCTGCATAAGAGAGGATTTATCTACTTTGTGTCAACATCCCAGTCAATCCACAAGCATATCTCATGGATGTTGAGTAGGGAATACCCCCCTTGGTTCTGCAGAGCCTAAAGAAGAAGAGGAGATATTTATAGAGTCTATCTTCTATACTGTTGGCCCCTGGCTCAGGAATCCTATTGATCAATGATGGCTACTTTGTAGGGATAACTGGGAACAAGCATCCAGTCTGGGAAAATAACCAACAGATTTTGGCAACTCTGCTGGGGAAGTGAAGTGAAAGTATTATCTTTTCATCCCTGGTAAATTATTGCCCATTTGAGTCGCAACAGATTTTGGCGACTCCGCTGGGGATTGAGTAAGGACCCTGATAACACTGATTCCTACTTGTAGGTGGCAACTCTGAGTAATCTCCTAACCGGTCAAATTAAAATTTATATGCAAGGGAGAAGATCCCAGCGTAACCCTTTGCTTGAAGAATTACCCATAAAAATGATGTATAGGAAAAAGGGGGCTATTCAGGCCAGTCAAGAGGGTTCCCCTAGCCCCAGAAATCGTGAAAATAATCAAAATAATCCAGGATCTTCAGAGAGGACAGAGCCTTATTTTTCAAACACAAAATCTGAAATCCAAAATGTATATGAGAAATAGCAGGGTGGTGCTTTGAGAATGAGGTCAGAAGTGTTTCAAGAACGCCCTTTCTTAGATCCCAGTGATAGATTTGAAGAGGTTGAATCCCCAAGGGATGATGATGATGATGACCAGAATATAATGAGACCATCCTCTTCTATGCCCAAAGAGGAACAATTAGTTGAAGAAATCAAAAGCTTAAGAGTAGAGTTAGAATATCTGCAGGAAGTAAAAATCAGAGATGACATGAGACAGAAAGTGCAAGCTCTGAGAGTTGCTTAGAATGACTCAATCCCTACCCTTGAAAATGCAAATATGCAGAGGGACCAGCACAGAAATGAAGTTTAGGATCAACATAATGATCAGAGACAAAATGCAAATAATGCTAGAATACCATTGAACAATGTAAGAAATCAGAATGCAAATAGAAATGCAAATGTTAATCAGTTGGGTAGACAGCCGATGTAGCTGGATAGATTCAGACAACTTGTTTTTGATGGCATCCCTGGTTACCCAAATCCTATTGACAAACATGTGAGGCCGTAAGTGCCAAAAATTTTGGGAAATAATACTGTGTCAGGGGAAGACCACTTAAAAGCTTTTCAGAATATCATGGACAACTTTGAGGTTGAGCATGAGGATGTTTTTATGAAGTTATTTATGCAATCCTTAGTTGATGAGGCCAGAGAATGGTACAAGGGTCTGCCTTACAGAAGTGTTTCATCATGGGAGGACTTTAGGAGAATATTCAAAGAACAGTATGGTGACAAAAGTAATCCTAGTTTTTTCATTAATGAATTCACTGGAATCACCACAGGATCAAATGAAAAGGTTGCTAATTTCAATGCTAGATTCACTAAGGTACTAAACAAATTGCCACATCACCTGAGGCCTAATGAACCTATGTGCATAGTGTTGTACATAAATGCTTTTGATGCCAAAACTACCTATGGATTAAGAGATAAAGGTCCTCACAGCCTCAGAGATGCTTTCAAGATTGCAACAAATATTGAGAATAACAGAAAAGCATCTGGTAAGACAAATAGAAGAGATGATGTAAAAATTCTACAAAATCCAAATACTAAATCTCAGAGTGTTCAGGGCAATGCATCTACTTCTGAGGATAAATTTGACAAATTGACAACTATTGTCAAGGACCTGAGCTATAGAATGGCTAAAAATGAAAAGGGGGTTGGTCCTGACAGACAAGTTTACCAAAGGCAAGAAAGAAGACCGTCATTACATGATATGCCATATAATACTAATTGGCATAATGGTAAACCCATTCTCCCAAATAGCAACCCAGGTCAAAGGACTGAAAATGTTAAGGAAACACTTGACCCTTTGAAGAAGGCTTTTAATATTGTTAATGACACCCCATGGTGTATCATATGTCAAATGCCTCACTCACAGTCACAATGTATGATTGCTCAGTCTCTATATAACAATGTTGTTGCCTGTGATGAGTGCAATGAGCCGCATTACATGCAAGATGATAATGTAAATATGTTGTCTACAAATAGAGAGTATCCTTCTCATGATGTTGATGCAAGCATAAATAATGAGGTTCAGGTTTGCTAGTAGTTTCCATATGATGAACATAACTATGCCTATGCTTCAGATTCACATAATTTTTTGAATAATTTGAGGAGGCCTTTTGATGAAGAAATAAGAGCCCTCACAGCTGCAACATTAGCTCAAGTCAAAAGCAATTATAACCTAAGAGGTAAGGCTTAGGTAAGCAACTCACACCAACCAGAGAATACTTCTGCAGGCCAGCTAGTGCAAAATTATAAGGGGACTGAAACATATAAGAAACAATGGAACAATAATAAGCAAGGTTTTAAGCAGAAAATAGGTCATGATCCTCAAGGACCAGAAAGCAGAATTCCCCAGGTTGAGAATCAAAACAAAAATTTTCAGATCAAAGATGACAGTCAAGGAGCCATAAAAGTTAAAGCTAGATCATCTCAAGATGGAAGTAAAACCGTGGAGCAAGCTACGACTGTCATACAAAATTATGCTCCATTTGACTTCACTCAGGTCTTATTGTAGATAAAAGTCTCTGTTCCACTGATGGAGCTAATGAAAGTTGAAGAGTTTAGAAATAAGGCAGTATCCCTAATTTCAGGTGTGCCTTCTCAAGCCAAGTTGACTGATGAAACTCAGGGTAAGAAACAAGCCCTATGCATTGGAGAAGATGAAATTCCTGAGGTATATCTTGGGATGACCATGACAAAGTGCCCTTCATAGGTTGAACCATTTTATGTCTCCCTTGTCATAAATGGAAAGGTGATTAAGAATTGTATGTTGGATTCAGGAGCATCAACAAATATCATGCCTCTGGCTATCATGCAGCAACCTGGGTTAAAAATAGACAAAGCATGTGGGAAATCCTATGCCATGGATGCTAGGGAAGTACCTGTCATTGGAATTATGCAAGATGTGGATTTTAGACTGGCAGCATATCCAAAAAGAACATACAAAATGAACATAACAGTTGTTGATATCAAGCCATAATATGGCATGTTGTTGTCAAGTAGATGGGTAACATTGATTGGTGGGAGTATGCAACTAGATCTGTCATATGCTATGATCCCTATGAATGGCAGGGATGTCAAATTGATCAGAGAGGAGAGATCATCGGAGATAGTTGAGGACCAAGAGTCAGAGGAGCATATTTGTTTTGTGGACACTGATTGCGACAATTTCAGAGTTGTCTCAGATGTTAAAGGAGGTAAAGGAAGAGATGTGTACATTCAAGAGCCTAGCCAGTAGGGTCTTTGGACCATGTATTTTGATGGAGCTTGTTCAAAGGAAGGCTCTAGTGCTGGAATTGTATTTCTGTCTCCAACTGGTAAGCTTCTAAAATTTTTGTTCTTGCTGAAGTTTGCCTGTACAAATAATATTGTAGAGTATGAGGCTTTGTTGTTAGGATTGAATGTTGTTTTGAAGCATGGAATTAAGATGCTCAAGGTATTTGGCAATTCAAAGTTAGTTGTTTCCCAAGTCAAAGATAAGGATGCATCAAAAAATAAAAGGTTAAAACAATATAAGCATGCTGTGTGGGATACAATTGAATTGTTTGATGTGTTTTCAATAAATTGGATAGAGAGATTGAAGAATGTCAGGGTAAATTTTCTAGCTAATGTGGCCATAAGGCTAGATGACATCACTCTGTCAAATGTCACAAATGTTGAGGTCAAACTTAGACTTGTAGTGCCAGACAATGTGTGCAGCTGGCAAGTGTTTGATGATGATAAAGATTTACTGAGATTTCTACATTGTATTGATGAGTATGAGAACCAAGAAATGGATGTTTAGAACCTTGTAGAGTTCATAGATGGAAAAGAAACTGTCTTAGGGAAGGAGGTAATTCAACTCAAGACAAATAAAATCCCTAGAGGGTTGGTTGCTTTAGAGAGAGCTTTTGACAAAAGGGACCAATTTGTTACAAAGACATCTCCAACAAATAAGAATGATCTAGAGGAGATAAACTTGGGGACATCTCATGCTCCCAAAAAGGTGTACATTGGCAAACAACTCAAGCCACATATCAGAACTATGCTGATTGCACTACTGAGAAAGTACAAGCATGTCTTTGCTTGGTCATATGAGGACCTAAAAACTTATAGAGAGGATTTATTTCAATATGAAATCCCTTTGAAGCCTGGAACTAAATCATTTAGACAAAAACAAAGGCCTGTCAACCCAACTTTAGCTCCTAAAATGCAAGAAGAACTAATGAAGCTTAGGGAGGCTAGAATAATTATGCCTATCAGACACTCAACTTGGGTGTCTAACCTTGTCCCAGTTAGAAAAATGAATGGTGACATAAGACTTTGTGTGGATTTTAGAAATTTAAATGTATCTTCTTTAAAGGACAATTATCCATTACCAAACATGGAGGCCATGTTGCAGAAGGTGACTGGCTGTGAGCTTCTGTCCATGATGGATGAATTTTCAGGGTACAATCAAGTGAAAGTAAAGGAATCAGAACAATTCAAGACTGCTTTCACCACTCCATGGGGAACCTATGTATATGTGAGGATGCCATTTGGACTGACAAATGTAGGTGCCACATTTTAGAGGGCAATGGATGTTACTTTTGTAGGATTAATTGATTCAATCCTTGCTGTATATCAGGATGATCTAACTGCTTATTCAAAAAAGGAGGAGCAACACTGTATGCACCTGGAGCAGATTTTTATTAGAGCATTGGAGTATGGCATCTCACTCAACCCAAAGAAGTGTGCTTTTGGGGTTGTGGAAGGAAAATTGCTTGGACACATTGTTTCCAAGGATGAAGTCAGGATTGATCCTAAAAGGGTGGCTATAATAGATAAAATTCAGATCCCTAGAATAGTAAAAGGTGTTCAGTCCTTCTTTGGACAAATTAATTTTGTTAGGAGATTTGTCCCTAACTTTGCAGAGACCACAAAAGATATCTCTAAGATGTTGAAGAAAGGTGCAATTGTCAAATGGGAAGATGAAGCAACTAAATCATTTCAGAACATAAAAGAAGCTATAAAAATGGCTCATGTGCTAAAGCCATCTAATTTTTCTAAGGCATTTCAGTTATTCTCATTTGCTTCTTTCCATACTATTGCTGCATGCTTATTGCAGAAAAATGCAGAAGGCTTTGAACAACCTAGAGCTTTCTTTAGCAGGTCATTACAGGCTGCTGAGTTAAAATATGACATCATGGAGAAACATGCATATGCACTGGTTAGAGCAGTCAAAAGTTTCAGGCCATATTTGGTAGGCTCTCAAGTAGTTGCATATGTGCCTCATACAGCAGTCAAAGATATCTTTACTCAACAAGAGGTAACTGGAAGAAGATGCAGATGGATAAATAAACTGCAGGAGTTTAACATTGAGATACAGATCACAAAATTGGTGAGAGGACAAGGTTTGTAAAAATTGATGACACAGTCAAATCTAGAAGCATGCCAAGTGAATACAGTACATAATGAAGTTGTAAATATGTCAAAATCTGAATGGTATAAGGACATAGTACATTATTTGCATAATCTAAACTGTCCTTCCCATCTTAGTGACAATGAGAAGAGGACTTTGAAACTACAGGCTATTAATTACGTCATTGTTCAAGGACAACTATATTGGAAAAATCCTGATGGTGTATTACTCAGATGTGTGAATCAAGATCAGGCTAAGGATATTCTAAGTGACATACACAATGGAGAGTGTGGTGGACACTATGCTGCCTATACAACAGCCCACAAAATTCTCAAAGCTGGCTACTGGTGGTCAACTCTCTTCTCAGATGCAAAAAGAATGATAAGAAAATGTGATCCTTGCCAGAGATTTTTAGGAAAGCTAAAATATGGAGGTGCATTGCCCCTTAAGACTGTAACTGTAGAAGCTCCCTTTCAGCAGTGGGGGATTGATTTTATAGGGGAAATCTCAGAAAAATCTAGTGGAGGACATAGTTGGATTCTTGTTGCCACTGATTACTTCACTAAATGGATTGAGGCCATTCTGACTAAAAATGATACAAGCAAAGTGGTGATGGATTTTATTCTACAGAAAATTATTATCAGATTTGGAGTACCAGCCAAAATGGTCACAGACAATGCAATGTGCTTCAGGTCTAATGAGTTTATTGATTTTTGCAACAATTATGGAACTGATTTGTCTCATACATCACCATACCATCCACAAGGAAATGGTCAAGCCAAGTCAAGCAACAGGAGTCTCATGAAAATCATCAAGAGGGTGATAGATAAAAACAAGAGAGCTTGGGATTCAAAGCTGAAGTTGGCATTATGGGTTGACAGGGTCACAGTAAAAAGAGCAATTGGAAGGTCATCTTTTGAATTGGTATATGGTGCAGCAGCTAGGTTTCCTGTGAGTAACCTTCTACCAGTTTATAAATTCATGCAAGAAAATGAGGAGGAGATGAGGACCCAATGACTGAAAGAATAAATCAGCTGGTTGCACTAGATGAAATCAGAAGAGAAGCACAGAAGACAAACATCAAGAAACAACAAAAAGTGAAATATTTGTTTGATAAAAGGGCTACAGAGAGAAGCTTTCAGATAGGTGATCTAGTCCTTATGTGGCAAGAAAGGAGCCAAGATAAGGGTAAACACGGTAAATTTAAACCCTTATGGACCGGCCCATATCAAATTGGCAATATCTATGAGAATGATTCTTACTTTCTCCAAGCCCTAAATGGTGAACTATTGGAATAGCTAGTGCACGGTAAATTCCTTAAGGCTTTTGTCACATAAATGAGTACCTTCTGTGCACACTGTAAACTAGATGTAAATATTTGTACATGCCTTGTATAGTTGGTTGTGTTTTGAGTTTTGAGTCTTGTCTGGTCTGCTTCGGAGTAGTCCGGTCCTCGTTGCAGTCTTGAGCCTGCACGTCCCCAATCGGAGCCTGTGTTGGTAATCATTTATGTTTGCGGTTTTTAAGCTTGAGCCTTTGTAGATTTTCCCATTCAAACCTTGAAATTTATGAGTCTTGGGGTCTTGCATTATTTTGTATCTTTTAATGAGGACTTTCTGTGGTGGGTTTCTGGTTATTTAGTCCCAGCCCCCATGCAATGTTTTACCACCTTTTCCTGTTGCACATGAGAAAAATACTAAATTTTGTATGTTCAAAGTGGTCATGAATGTTGGCAAGCTTGTGAAATTTCAATCAGCTCCCAAAAATCATAAAAAAGGAGTTATATGCATTTTTAATGCACATTGAGTTTGCATATACAAGGGGGAATCTTTCGTAGATTCCTGAGAATATTCTACAGTTGTATGCATTTCCAAATGCATATCAGGCTCAAAAGGAAGATGTGCAAGGGCGGAACATACATTGAAAATTCTAGGAATATTCGCTGCTAGCATATCAGGTCGCATATATATTTAGCTTGTATGTTTGACATACAACGGTTAGATACAAGGAAAAGATACATTGCAGGTATATTCCAAAATGATTCCCGCTTGTATATTGAGTCTTGTACATTGTATTTGTATATTCGGCATGCAAAGGGAAATGTACATTGAAAAATATACAAAGGCTGGCACATATACTTTTGCTACAGTGCAGCAAAGATATAATTGGTGGGGCCCGCAGGCATGTACAAGTGAGTTTGTATATGGTCAATATACAAAGGAGTTATGCATCCGTTGATGTACAAGTCAGATTCCAAAATATTTTAGATGTGCTTTTTTAATTGTGGTGAAGTCCAGCCTGTACATTGCATTTGCATGTGCGATGTGCAATGAAGTGTGCAGAGGAGAGAGAAAATGGGTCGGGCCCACCAATTGTGTACAATGGTAGTTGTGTGTATGCCGACATACATTCACAACATATAGGTGAAAAGATGCACTCTGGACCTGAGTAGAATTCCAAGCTACTTCATACAAGTTTGGGTTCTGCAGCATGTATATTGGGTTTGTATATGTAGCATCCAACCCGATATACAAAACAAAGATATACAACCCAGACGCGAAGGAGGAGTCAAATACAGGGAATAGTAATTTGAGGTCCGTGGGTTGTATAAGGTGCTTGTATATGCTGATATACAAGCTGAGGTACAATGAAAGGAGATACAAGCCAGACCTAAATAAGTTTTTAATTTGCCTAATGAACATTTGGGGTCCACCTTGTATGATCAGCAATTGTATGCATATACAAACGCAAAAGGGCAAAATAAGGATTGGAGGGGTCAGCAAAGGAGGAGCAAAGTGCCTGCGTGGCACATTTTCATTGATTCTTGGCTTTTCTGTAGGTTTTTGGGCCGTCAGATCTCAGCGATGGAATCAAAATCAACGGCCGGGTTTTAAAGTTGTGGAGTTGGTTTTCCTTGCTTCCTCAGGCTTGTTTTGAGCGGGAAAACCTTGGGTGTGTTTGTTGCTGCATCCAGTGGGTAGCTGAAGCATTGATGGTAGGGTTGCAACGGTATGGGTCGATGATGGACGAGTCAACAACCCGATTGAAGATGAATGTCCTTACACAGCGGTGCGGATCCCGATTCCATCTGGTCATTCCTCTTTGTCTCCCCATAGCTTTGAATATTTCTGGGCGCCATTCCTCATGCATTGAATCTGGCAGACTTTTGATTTGCCTTGTAATTAATTTTTTTGCTGAGTATACAGTCTTGGTATAAAAGCCAAACTATGTTACTCATGGTTGTTGAAAACTAGACAAATTTTTGTGCTGTGACAAAATACAACTTCATTGGTGGCTCTGTCTTGGCTGTCTTATGAGTTTATGAGTCTCATGTTCTATGTTTCATGCATAAGTTCACTGGTTTCATGCTGTTTTATATGAAAAATGCTCTGTGCATGTGTTTAATCATTTATCTCCAAGTTGTGTACATATTTTCTTTTGAATCAAGGTAACTAAGGGTTGTTAAGGTTCAGGAATATAGCTTTTCTATATTGAATGTTTAATCTCCTACTTTTGTTCAAGGAACAAATTAAATGTTTCAGGTTAATCATTGAGGAAATGTGTTGCAGCAGGGATACCATTAAGTATGAATGATTAAGCACCTAATTTTTGGGAAGTATCTGTAAGGCAGATATTAAACATCCCCTTGATATCCAGTCTTTGGTATATGTTTATGCTGGCCATTCACCTATGTATGTCTATTGACTCTGAGCCCTGGATAGGCACCGATCTAGTCTTGTATTGAGGTTGCAACCCAAAGTCTCAGTTTTGCATCCAAACATAAAATCAAACTTAAACTTTAAATCAAACCATTAGGACTTTAGATGTAGTTTTAGGGTCCGAAATCTACTGTCTCACAACTGAAAATAGGCCCAAAGCTAGCCCCTTTGCACTTATCTCATAGTTTTGGTCTGCATAGGAGAGGATTTATCTGCTTTGTGTCAACATCCCAGTCAATCCACAAGCATATCTCATGGATGTTGAGTAGGGAATACCCCCCTTGGTTCTGCAGAGCCTAAAGAAGAAGAGGAGATATTTATAGAGTCTATCTCATATACTGTTGGCCCCTGGCCCGGGAATCCTATTGATCAATGATGGCTACTTTGTAGGGATAACTGGGAACAAGCATCCAGTCTGGGAAAATAACCAACAACTGCTACGATCTCCTCTTTTTTATCACAGACCCTCCCATCAACAAGCTTTATACTTATTATTGTATTAGCATCCCTTCTTGTTCTAGTTGAGTTATGAAAGAGTTTGATATTTTTGTCTCCCTCTTCCAGCCACAGCTCCCTTGACTTATGCCGCCAGAATATTTCCTCTTTTTCCAACACCTGACTTAATTTATTAAGAAGTTCTTTCTCCTTTAAGAATTTGACATTATCCATACCTGATTTGAAGACGTCTTCATTTAAACTTCCCAACTCCTCTTTTAATAACCTCTTTTCCTCGAAGTTTTTTTTGAAGTGAGCCTTGTTCCATTCTTTCAATCTGCACTTTATCTGCTTTAGTTTCGTCACTAGGATGAAGATTTTAGACCCTGCCACCTGTGTCCCTTTCCACCATTGCTCTATTAGCTCCAAGAAATTAGGATCCTTAAACCACATTTTTTCAAACTTAAACAGACATCTAATGGGTTTTTTCTCACCCTCTATCTCCAACATCATAGGAAAATGATTTGACCCATAATAGGGTATGATTTTGCTTTCCAAAGAGAACTGAAAGTTTCTTGGATCGCATTTTAAGAGGAATCTATCCAACTTTTGTGCAATAGCACAGAAGCCCAATCTTTGATTGGTCCAAGTGAAAGTCCCATTCGCCATTGGGATCTCAAGCAGATGATTGCTTTCTACAAAATCCTCAAAATCAATCTGAGATTGAAGCTTCTTGCCTACTCCACCTCTCTTGTCCTCTGAGTGAAGGATAGCATTGAAGTCACCTCCAATGCAATAAAATTTAGATTCCCCTATAGAACAGAAATCCTCCAACTCTTTCCACACCTCCCTCTTTTGAATGCATGAAATCGGGCCATACACATTGATTAACATAAAACTCAAATTTGAAGTGAAGCTTTTGACTTTGCATGCCAACTACCTACTTCTCCCTTCTAATTTTTCTAAAATCACTTTGTTAGGATGCCATAAAGTTAATAAGCCACCCGTTTGGCCATCTCCATAGACTGCCAGAATTTTCTAGGAGCCCAATTGTTTGCTCAAAATCTCTACTTCTTCCTGTCTTAACTTTGTTTCTTGGAGAATGCAAATTTTTGCTTGTGAAGCCTCCAAGTGATACCTCACTAGGTGTTTTTTGTTAGGGGCATTTAGGCCCCTAACATTCCAAGTTAAAATTTTCATTTTTCTTCAGGAAGGTCTCCACCCTTCCCTACTTTCAGCATGTCCAGGATTTTTTTTGCTCGCTAGCCTTCGCATCTATTTTTAATTTCTCTGCATTGGGAGGCCTGCCATGCTTCTTTGCATCCCTGCAATCTTGTGAAGATTTATTTTCTTCTTTCTAGAAAATTCCCAACTTTTCCTGCTCCCCTAATGCTAAAGGCTTCTCCTTGTCCTCAACCACCAATCCTACCTTTGTGAAATCATCATCATCCTTCTATTTAGACTCCCACTCCTCTTCCTTCCTCTTCTCTTTTGAAGCTTCTTTAGCTTCTTCCTCCAACTCCACTAACTCCTTACTAACTTCTAATAGGGAATCAATGTTCTCCATTATGTAATTGTTGTCAATTTGAAACAAGACTTCGCCAATCTTCTCATTCAATTCTAGCTCCATAACCCTAGATCCTATCTCCTGCTTCACTTCAACCAAGTTCTCGCCTCCTTCTGAATTCTTCTAGGGCTCCTTAGCTTCATTATTATCATTTTCCCCCCTTTTGTTGAAGAATCCTTTTTATCATTTTTCGTGGCTTACTCCTGGAATGCCTTTTCTAGATCATCCTGTGGCTGATCCCATGATCTCCATCCTAGGGTTCTGATCAGATGCCCTGAGGGTTTTTGTTTTAGGACCAAAGTTTGATCCAAAACTCCCCATTCTATCATGATTTCTAATTCCTGCCAATGGGTGCCTAAAGGTTTTACTTCCACGCAAATCCTGACATATTTTTCTTCGCTGATTGCCTCCGACCACTTCTCCACGCACACGAATTGGCCTAGATTGTTACCTATTTCTTCCAGAATATCCTGCTGCTGAAATTCTACAAGTAGGTTGGGAAGATCATACTATTCTTTTACATAATCCATCTGATGTGTAAAAGGACTGAACCCTATTTCCCACTTCTGAATATAGAAGCCGTAGCCATCCATCAACCATAAATCTTCCAATATTTCCTTCCGCACTGGGATCGATGGGCAAATAACTAATAGAAACCCCTTGGCCAAAGTCTTGAAACTAAAATCTGCTCCCCATTTCTCCTTCCACCAATTTTCCAATCTTTCCTTTTTTAGGTTCCATCCAAACCATTTAACAATCAGGCCTAGGTCTGTCAATCATTTTATCGAAGGCCCTAAAAATTTTCCACTTATAGCTATCACTTTTTCCTGTTTCCCTTTAACTTCTGCAAAGCAATTTTTACCGACACCTCCCTTTCTGAAAGCCAAATAATTTCTCCTCAAAAGATTCTGTCTCCCATTGAAGCCTCCTGTAAAATCCCACTGTCTTTGCTGTGCAAAGGCCCTAGGGTTTTTCCTTTGAAAATTTCACCCCTGATTGAAACCATCCATGTATATCTTGGTGGCTTCCTGCCTCCAAACCGGTTCCTTCCCCTTGCACCATTTCTCCTCCTAAGCCTTGGCTTGAATTCTCTCTAGAGGAATCTCCCTTTCTGCTTTTGCTACCCATGACTTTGGAGCTACCTCCTTCTACCAAGATCCTACTCCTTCACAATTTTCACTCCTTTCCATCCTCTATGTTTGCACTTCGAATATTGTGCAATTTTAGTGTTACCATAACTTATCATTATATATTTATTTATACCATTTTTATTACTATGGCATCATGCATTATTCTTCTTCTAGTCATCGGCCTTGTCCATTATTCTTATGAATAGTCTCATTTTATTATATTTAGCATAGTGAGATCATATGAAGTTCATTGGTATGAAATTTACTATTTTGAGACAAGTGACATACATAGTGTTAAAAGAACATAATTCTTACCTTATCTGCTATGGTTTTTATTTACCTCTTATTTCTTTGTGCAGATCTGATTTATTATGAAGCTTGATTTATATTTTCTATTTAGACTGTTGAGTCTTTCTTTCCTTCATCAATGATGATTCATATTCCATTTGTTTCTCTCTTTTTATATTATTCCAAATAAAGACATCCTTTGTGAATGTATATGTCTATTGACAAATAGCATCCCTTCATTACAAATTAAATTGCAACTCTTGGATATCTTAATTGCTGCCTTTCATAGCAATAGGCACTGCTCCTTTTTTATACAAATCGCATCTTGATAAATCATACATATGTTAATATTAATCGCCTTCCTCTTTAAAATCTTATTGTCTAATATATAAGACATTTGTCTTATTAAACATGCCGCTTTCATTGGGAGAGTTGTCCACTTTTTCTAAGTTTTGAATTTGGTTTTAAATTCTCTTATGGTTGTTCTTTTAATTTGTTGCTTGGAGTTGTTTAATATTCAAGGTTGACGGATCTTCATTTAGTGCTTTGTGGGACCACTCTTTGTTATGTAAGTCTAATTGGTATGAGTAGACAGGAAATCTGAGTCAATCCTTTCTTGTCAGAATTTGTCTTTGTTTATTAATCGCTGCTTCTCTAGCAGTGCATAACCTTTTATAATATCATTTATATATTAGATATTAATATATTATATAATATTTAAATTATTAATATTTATATTTATATAATATAATATATACTATTATAATTATAATAATATTTACATTGATAATATTTATGTATATGTATTTACTATTTATAAATATAATAAATATATTATATTTAATAATATATTATATTATATAATTATAATTATAATAATATCTAAATTAATAATAATTATATTTATGTTTATTATTTTATAAATACAATAATATATTAAAACAATATATTTGAATTGACCATATTTCAAGAAAGTAATCGTATATCATGGTGTTTAAATCTTTAATTTAAATAATGCCTTAATATCGGGACATGACAAGGAAGATAAAAAGAGGTTTTCTACCAGCAATGGAGGCAATCGATTCTTATGGTATGTTCTTTTATTATTCATTTTGACTGGAAATTGTCTGTTTTCAGTATTGAATTAAGGTGATGGCCCCTTGATCATAGAATGGGGATGATCCCATTCATTAATGAGGTGATTTCATAAAGGAATTCATCATGCTTGAAATTGCAGGTTGATATTGGATAGTTGAAGGAGGAAATCATTGAATTGGAAGACCCTTGGTTACCATTAAAGACTACCAAGGTAGTCAACTTGATTGAAAGGTTATATTTTACATGAGTTTGATAATCTATGAGGGTCTGAATCATAATAGCGATCTAGAAAATCCATTTCAGGGTCTTTGGATTGAAGATATTGAAGGTATTTGAAGTTCAAAGACATTTGGAGCATTGCTATATCAAATTGGCATCCTTGGATACTCATTGCTGGCCTAGAAATTATTTTTTCAGTCTTCAATCAGAAATCTGGGTTGTACAATTTCATTATTAGTTTTGTTCCAGACCATTTCTAGTGAAGATTGAAAGAGTTTCAGGGTCATTTGATATTGGAGAATGGTTTTACATCAATAGCACATCTCTAGGAGCTGATCGCTAGTATTTTTAAGCACATTGAGGCTATTGTTGGGCATCTTTGTGTAATCTAGGTTATACCAGTTGATAGCAGCGATCTACATCTTTGTTGCAGTGGTATATCAGACTTCTATTCATGCATATACAAGGTCACATGATTGTTAGTACATGCCATTGATCATATCCTCTTGTACGGACTTCGATTATTGGAGGTTTGGAAACTCATTGTTGCTCATTCTCTTTGATATTGAAAATTGATATAAGTCTGATATCATACAGTCATATCTAATTGTTTGAGATAGACAGTGAACATTTGTAATTATCATCTTTGAAGACAACAATAAGATCTGGGAGTTTTGATATTCATTTGTTATGTTTCATTGACATTGTTATGCATTTAGAATTGTTATGTTTTGAAAGGAAAATTAAAACAAAATTTTCAGTCAAATCTAGTGGGGTACTTTACACCCCTTTTATTGGGTCTTTGCATTGAAAAGTTGTGAAAAATTGCATATTTTATTGTATTTTCACTAGGTTTTGACTTGTCATCATTCTAGGTTTGCATCAAAAGTGTGTTGTGAAGGATATTATTGTTTTATTGGACTGCTATTAGACATATTACTTGCTGCCCATGATCAATTTCCTTACAACACCTTTTCTTTCACTTATTTGCACTGAAAAAAGTTGAAAAAATAAAGCATTTTAGGTCATTTTCATACATAGTTTTGTGCTTGTCTTTTGCATAACTTTTGAAAAGATTTTAAAATCTTATCTTGCATTGAATTGAAAACTTAAACACATGGCTTCTAATCACAAAAATAACAAAAGGTTCCCTCTTAGGCCTCACGTGAAAAGAAAGGTCATCGAACCTGAACTTGTGTTTACACCTCATGATAGAACAATTGGAGACACTAAAGGACCTCTTTATATCATTGTGAAGATAATGGGAAATCTTGTGGATGGAACCCTTATTGATCCTAATTGCATGACAAATGTAGCTACAAAGTGTTCCTCTATTCACATGAATTGATGCAAGGCTTTTATGACCCTTTGGATATGATGATTAAAACACATAAGGAAACCTTTATAAATAGTTATGGGAAGATATCTTTATTGGTCACTGCATTTGAGAAATCTGTAGAATAATTGTTTGATATTGTCCCCATTTCTAATATTTTTCACATCAAACGAGGACACCCATGGTTAAACGCTATGAAATTTGTCCCTTCAACAATTCATAACTATGTAAAATTTCCTATGAATGGAAAAGTGATTACTATTCCTCGCAATAAGTATAAACCTTTGGTTACAAGATAAAATTTTACACTTGATTACTTTTTGGAAAGATCCAAAGTAGAATCGAAGCCATGGACAAATTTTAACTTCTTGAGCTATAGAAACTACAAAACAAAACTATTACATAAAGTGGTTGGTCCTTCTATGCAAGAAACAACAAGAGATGAACAACCCACATCTGAAGAGAATCCTAGACCTAAAGGAAAAGGACCCTATGCTGAGGTTCCTCCCATGCCATCCTTACAAGGTTTGAGAGGTAGTTGTTGACAACAAAACATTCCACCTAGACAAATGAGATTTGATTGCGGTGCTTCCTCCTCTAAAACACAAAAACCTATGGAAGAGAAAAACACTATCTTACAAGAGATAAGTGGTAAGACAAAAAGAAATAGACAAGCAAGAGAAAGTAGGAGGAGATGACAAGCTTATACCCAACGAATTGCAACTCAACAAGAAAACATCTCACCTAAAATTGAATCAAACAAAGATGATCTTAAGCATGGACAACTTGAAGACAAGAATGAAAGTTGGGCTATGGTACCTTATGTCCCACTATCCTCTAACATTCGAGAGTGGGAAGATGATGATGACTTGCTCGATGACAACCCTTAGTTAGGTTGTCCCTATAGGTAAGTATTTCTAAGCCTTTATTTCTTGTGATGTGTTTCACCCGTGATGTGCTATGTGTTGCTCAGTCCTCTTGGGATGACCCTTGATTCTCTTGTAAGGTCTAGGATACCAGGAGACCACCTCTGTTGTGACCCTTCTTCTATTTGTATCATCATTCTTCTATATTGCTTCTCCTCTATTTTCACTATTTGGTGTTGTGTCTAATGGACATAGCGTTGTAGTTGTTGACTTGGAGGCACCCTCCTATGTGACTGTCCCTAAGACACTTGTTTCTCGTCTCTTGATTTATTGTTTCCCTTCCTCTAGTGTTTCTATCTAGTGAGCGGATGACCAAAAACACATTATACTGATTCGAACCTAGTGTCCCTTAAGTGAGTAATCAAAAAATGGACCAAGTCCATACCTGACGATGGGGTTGATATATATTATCCATCGCTTGGCTAGTAGAATCACCTTGTGTAATATTGATGTTGTCTTATCGCACTTACAAACCATAACAATACTGCTACTCCATGTACTTTGTTTGTCTTTGAATCTTGCCTTGGACCATACACTCAATTTTGAGATTTTCACGATATAGCCCCACGGTTATACTCGATCTCCAAATTCGTAGTATAACCTTGGTTCTTTGTGTGAATGATCATATGCATTTCTGTTTATCATGATTATATGGATGCTAACACTTTACTTGCAGGAATGTGTTTGTGGGAACATTTGGCGATCATAAAGTACATGTCACCTTCGGGTGGCATGGGCTTTGCGAGAGCTCATGTTCCCTTGTGTGTTTTCTTCCTACCTTAAGGTGCTTGATATCAATACCTGATATTAACCACCTTAAGGTGGGGGCATATATAAGGTAAGTTGTCAGTTTTAGATGTTAGCAATGTGTTTGTTCTCAGGTGCAGTCTTAAAGACTGGCGGCGATGAGTCCCTCTTACACTCTGAGATTTGTTTGAAATCAACTTGCAATGATTTAAGCAATCTGCTGAGGTGGGATATTGCATCCTTTTTATCTTAAGCCCTTTGTAGAGGCAGGTATGGTGTATTTCTTATGAAGAGTGCACATCTTGTTATTTTCTAAAAGTCCTCTGCGGAGGCGGGGAGTGGTTCTGTGACTAACTCAACCCTTAAGCGTGTCTTTAGTGATTGTTGTGGTGAAGCACAATTGTTAGTGTGTGGCTGTAATGTGCCTGAGATGGTGATGAACCTAGAAATAGGAACACTCGATTGCTTGTCTGCCGTGTTTTCTCTGTGTCTTCTAAGTGTATGTGTATTGCGTGTTTGTTCCAAAGCATAGTTTAAAGACTAGTGGCGATGAGTCCCTCCTACGCTTTGGGATTTGTATGGCGTGTTTGATTTGTATGGCATGCTTGATTTGTTTGGCGTGTCTGTGGCCCCATATGTAGTCTTAAAGACCAGTGTCGATGAGTCCCTCCTGCATTATGGGTGGTGTGTTTACTTTCCTTGTACTTGCATCTGCATTTCATATATATGAAAATGAAAAAGAAAAGAAAATCATCATTGTCTTCAATGCATTCACTATATTCACTTTGTTTTGCATGTCTTCAATGTTGTATTCTCTATGTTTTGAGTGACTGTAACTGTCTTCTCCATGTTTTGTGTGCCTATTACTGTCTTCTTTATGATTAGCGTGTCTTCTCTGTGCTTGGCGTGTTAGCTGTGTTTGTTGACCGTACTTTAATGCATGTATTGGCCTTGTGTTTATACATACATTAAACTATGGGCTAAATGTTACATTGGAAAATGTCCCCTTGGGGGCTTTTCCCTCTTAAGGTTTATCTCCTGAGTCCCTTAGTATGCATTTAGAGCATCTTGCATGATTTTGATGACTCCTGATGAGAAAAACCTGAAGTTTCATGGCAAATAGGACTCAAGGGATGCACTTAACATAAATCCTGCCTGAAATAGGGGGGAGGACTTGGGTGTCCACACCGTAGTCCTACCCTATTTTAGGCCAGGACCAATTTCAAAGTGTCAGTTTATGACTGTTATTTAGGTCCTATACCGACACGGTAAGTTTGAATTACGAAATTCTTAATGGGAATGTTTGTAGTTGCATATATAAACATGATTAGGTTATCATTTGTAAACTAGATGAAAATTAGATGGACATTTTGATTGACAAGCTTATGTTAAGGTGATTCAAGGTATTCGTTGTGTTGTAGAGCAGAATTTGTGTTGTTCTTGTGTTTGTATTTGCAGATTTGGCATCCATCTCCTCATGGCATGAAGAGCATCTTCCTCCCATGAGATCTTCATTACAAGGTGATATCAGTTGTGTTTTCAATCATTTATAATTTAGATTTTGCCTCTATCCCATAGGGATACACACTCTTTATCTGACAACGGTGTTTAGAAGACTTGAATGTCTCTCCGGGGCTTGACTGAGGCAAGCCTCTAAACACCACAACCCCCAACCCATTTTTCTGTGATTGCAAGTTATAGGTTGCGAAAGTAGAAAAAGTGGAGTTGCAGGAGAGTAGTGCAGACTATTAGAATTGTAGATCAGAGAAGAAAATAGGGACTTGGACTTGGGTGCCCACTCATTAGTCCTCTGAATCCCGCAACAGGAAAATCTCTAAAACAATAGGAATAGGTTGTAGACAAGGTTTCCAGATCTTGATAAAAATTGTGGCACTGGACAAGGGCACCTACTCATTAGTCTCCAACTTTTCCATTTTCAAAACATCAATATTTGGTATGCATTTGATTGTTATTTGATATCTCTGTGTGCGATCATTTTCTGTAAATTGTCCGTTTGTTCACGAATTTGCATGATTAGAGTTTTGAGCATAATTGGGCTTAATTGAACAACTAAATCATATAATTCCAATCTTCTCCTATGTTCCAAGTGATAAAAACCATATAGTAGACTTCCTACTCAGGTTCAAATGTCCTTGAATGTTTAGTGGTGAAAGGAGGATCAACATAAACCATTGAAATCAAACCCTCTTCATATTTTACCCTAAACATTTTGGTGAACTTGTGTTTTTAATGAATTTTGCACCTTTCTGAGTTTTGTGCTTCATATTTACATTCATTTCATTCATTCATTTCATTTTTCATCTTATTGTATTTGAAAAATTACAAAAAAATTGAAAAATTTGAAAAAAATTAGCAGTTTTAGCTTGCATTTTCAAATAATTTGAATTAATTGGCATTTAATTTCATAAAATTTCTGTCATTATCATCAGATGTGATTTAAAATACATAAATTCATCATTCATCATTCATTTACATTGCATTTTCATGCTTAAATTGTTGAAAATTGCTTGAAATTGTGCATTTTTCCATATAACCTAGTTTTGCATTAGCTAGGGTTTTGTAGTCAAAATCTTGTTTCATATTTTACTACCATTTAAAAACACTCATTAGGACTGATTTATAATTGTAGTGTTGCATCATAGTGGGTTTCTTGCAAACTTTCATGCCTAGGGTTTGAAAACCTCGCTTTTTCACTAGAATTTGGCCTTATCGTCTCTCTAGATTTGCACCATATGCATGTTGTAAAAGATTTTTCTGTACTAATTGGATGTTATCAGGGTTATTATCTTCTTCCCCTCCTAAAATTATTTACAACACCTTTTTATTGGGCCCTTGCATTGAAAATTTGGTGTAAAATTACATATTTTGGCTATATTTTCCATAGGATTTGACTTAGATTTGCACTCCAACAGTGTTGTGGTGGATTTTATGGATTTAGATGAATTATATTACTGATATAATCTTTTGCACCTCCTATAATTCTTTACAAAACCCCTTTTATTGGGTCATTGCATTGAAAAGTTGTGAAAAATGCATATTTTAGTGTATTTTCACTAGGTTTTGACTTGTCATCATTCTAAGTTTGCATCAAAAGTGTGTTGTGAAGGATATTATTTCTTTATTGGACTGATATAAAACATATTACTTGCTTTCCCTAATCAATTTCCTTACAACACCTTTTCTTTCACTTATTTACACTGAAAAAAGTTGAAAAAATAAAGCATTTTAGGTCATTTTCATACATAGTTTTGCGCTTGTCTTTTGCATAACTTTTGAAAAGGTTTTAAAATCTGATCTTTCATTGAATTGAAAACTTAAACACATGGCTTCTAATCTCAACAATAATAATAGGTTCCCTCTTAGGCCTTACATGAAAAGAAAGGTCCTCGAACCTAAACTTGTCTTTACACCTCATGATAGATCAATTGGAGACACTGAAGGACCTCTTTATATCACTGTGAAGATAATGGAAAATCCTATGGATGGAACACTTATTGATCCTAATTTCATGACTAATGTAGCCACGGAAGAGTTCCTCTATTCACATGAATTGATGCAAGGCTTTTATGACCATTCGAATATGATGATTAAGACACATAAGGGAACCTTTATAAACACTTATGGGAAGATATCTTTATTGGTCACTATATTTGAGAAATCTATAGAACAATTGTTTGATATTGTCCACATTTCTAATCTTTTTCACATCAAACTAGGACACCCATGGTTAAAGGCTATGAAAGTTGTCCCTTCAACAATTCATAACTATGTAAAATTTCCTTTGAATGGTCAAGTGATTACTTTTCCTTGCAATAAGTATAAACCTTTGGTTACAAGACAAAATTTTACACTTGATTACTTTTGGGAAAGATCCAAAGTGGAATCAGAGCCACGGACAAATTTTAACTTCTTGATCTATAGAAACTACAAAACAAAACTATTACATAATGTGGCCGATCCTTCTATGCAAGAAACAACAAGAGACGAACAACGCACATTTGAAGAGAATCCTAGACCTAAAGGAAAAGGAACCTATGCTAAAGTTCCTCCCCTGCCATCCTTACAAGGATCGGGAGGTAGTCATCAATGATAAAACATTCCACCTAGACAAATGAGATTTGATCCTGGTGCTTCCTCCTCTAAAACACAAAAACCTATGGAAGAGCAAAACACTATCTTACAAGAGATAAGTGGTAAGACAAAAAGTAATAGACAAGCAAGAGAAATTAGGAGGAGACGACAAGCTTATGGCCAACGAATTTCAACTCAACAAGAAAACATCTTACCTAACATTGAATCAAACAAAGAAGATCTTAAGAATGGACACCTTGAAGACAAGAATAAAAGTTGGGCTATGGTACCTTATGTCCCTCTATCCTCTAACATTTGGGAGTGGGAAGATGATGATGACTTGCTCGATGACAACCCTTAGTTAGGTTGTCCCTTCAGGTAAGTATTTCTAACCCTTTATCTCTTGTGATGTGTTTCCCCCATGATGTTCTATGTGTTGTTCAGGCCTCCTGGGATGACCCTTGATTCTCTTATAAGGTCTAAGATACCAGGAGACCACCTCTATTGTGACCCTTCTTCTATTTGTATCATCATTCTTCTATATTGCTTCTCCTCTATTTTTACTATTTGGTGTTGTGTCTGATCGACATAGCGTTGCAGTTGGTGACTTGGGGGCACCCTCCTATGTGACTATCCCTAAGACACTTGTTTCTCCTCTCTTGATTTATTGTTTCCCTTCCTCTAGTGTTTCTATCTAGCGGGTGGATGATGAAAAACATATTATACTGATACAGACCTAGTGTCCCTTTAGTGAGTAATAAAAAAATGGACCAAATCCATACATGATGATGGGGTTGATATATATTATCCGACGCTTGGCTAGTAGAATCACTTCGTGTGATCTTGATGTTGTCTTATCACACTTACAAACCATAACAATACTGCTGCTCCATGCACTTTGTTTGTCTTTGAATCTCGCCTTGGGTACACTCGATTTTGAGATTTTCGTGGTATAGCCCCATGGTTATACTTGGTCTCCAAATTCATAGTATAACCTTGGTTCCTTATGTGAATGATCATATACATTGTTGTTTATCATGATTATATGGACGCTAACACTTTTCTTACAGGAATGTGTTTGTGGGAACATTTGGCGATCGTAAAGTACATGTCACCTCCGGGGGGCATGGGCATTGCGAGAGCTCATGTTCCCTTGTGTGTTTTCTTTCTACCTTAACGTGCTTGATATCGATAGCTGATATCAACCACCTTAAGGTGGGGGCATGTATAAGGTAAGCTGTTTATTTTAGATGTTAGCAATGTGTTTGTTCTCAGGTGCAGTCTTAAAGAATGGTGACGATGAGTCCCTCCTGCACTCTGAGATTTGTTTGAAATCAACTTGCAATCATTTAAGCCCTTTGTGAAGGTAGGATATCGTATCCTTTTTATCTTAAGCCCTCTACAGAGGCAGGGATGTGTATTTCTCATGAAGAGTGCACATCCTGTCATTTTCTAAAAGTCCTCTAGGGAAGCGGGGAGCGGTTCTGTGACTAACTCAACCCTTAAGCGTGTCTTTGGTGATTGTTGTGGTAAAGCCCAATCATTGGTGTATGCATGTAATGTGCTTGAGATGGTGATGAACCTAGAAATAGGAACACTTGATCACTTGTCTGCCGTGTTTTCTCCATGTCTTCTAAGTGTGTGTGTATTGAGTGTTTGTTCCCAAGCATAGTTTAAAAACTGGTGGGGATGAGTCCCTCCTATGTGTTGGGATTTGTATGGCATGCTTGATTTGTTTGGCGTGTCTGTTGCCCCATATGTAGACTTAAAGACTGATGTCGATGAGTCCCTCCTGCATTATGGGTGGTGTGTTTACTTTCCTTGTACTTGCATTTGCATTTCATATATATAAAAATGAAAAAGAAAATAAAATCATCACTATCTTCAATGCATTCACTGTATTCACTTTGTTTTGCTTGTCTTCAATGTTGTATTCTTCATGTTTTGCGTGCTTGTAACTGTCTTCTTTGTGTTTTGCGTGCTTGTTACTCTCTTCTTTATGATTGGCTTGTCTTCTCCATGCTTGACCTGTTAGCTGTGTTTGTTGACAGTACTTTAATGCATGTATTGGCCTTGCATTTATACATACATTAAAGTGGGTGCTAAATGTTACATCAGAAAATGTCCCCTTGGCGGCTTTTCCCTCTTAAGGTTTAGCACCCAGGTCCCTTAGTATGCATTTAGAGCATTTTGCATGATTTTGATGACTCTCAATGAGAAATCCTTAAAGTTTCGTGGCAAATAGGACTCAGGGGATGCACTTAACATAAATCCTACCTGAAATAGGGGGGAGGACTTGGGTGCCTGCGCCCTAGTCCTTCCCTATTTTAGGTTAGGACCAATTTTAATGTGTCAGTTTATGACTATTATTTAGGTCCTATGCCGACACGGTAAGTTTAAATTATGAAATTCTTAATGGGAATGTTTGTAGTTGCATATATAAGCATGATTAGGTTATCATTTGTAAACTAGATGGAAATTAGATGGACATTTTGATTAACAAGCTTATGTTAAGGTGATTCAAGGGATTCATTATGTTGCAGCGTAGAATTTGTGTTGTTCTTGTGTTTGTATTTGCAGATTTGGCATCCATCTCGTCATGGCATGAAGATCATCTTCCTCCCATGAGATCACTACAAGGTGATATCAATTGTGTTTTCAATCATTTATCATTTGAATTTTGGCTCTATCCCGCAGGGATACGCACTCTTTATCTGACAACGGTGTTCGGAAGACTTGAATGTCTCTCCGAGGCTTGATTGAGGTAATCCTCTAAACACCACAACCCCAACCCATTTTTCTATGATTATAGGTTATAGGTTGTGAAAGCACAAAAGTGGAGTTGTAGGAGAGCAGTGCAGATTGTCAGAATTTTAGATCAGAGAAGAAAATATGGACATGGACTCGAGCGCCCGCTCATTAGTCCTCCAGATTCCACAACAGGAAAATCTCTAGAACAACAGGAATAGGTTGTAGACAAGGTTTCTAGATCTTGACAAAAATTGTGGCACTGGACTAGGGTACCTGCTCATTAGTCATTGACTTTTCTATTTTCCAAACTTCAAAATCTGGTACGCATTTGATTGTTATTTGATATCTCTGTGTGCGATCATTTTCCATAATTTGTCCATTTGTTCACAAATTTGCATAATTAGGGTTTTGAGCATAATTGGGCTTGATTGAACAACTAAATCATACAATTCCAATCTTCCCCTATGTTCCAAGTAAAAAAATCTTGTAGTAGACTTCCTACTCGGCTGAATGTCCTTGAATGTTTAGTGGTGAAAGGAGGATCAACATAAACCATTGAAATCAAACCCTCTTCATATTTACCCTCAACACTAGTAATATAAAATTATATTACTTCACACAAAGAAATAATGACTATCAACCATTTCTATGTGGATGGTCATATTCTAACCTAACTTAGTTTTAGACAATAACCTCATCTTAATGGATCTAGTTGACAATCGACGATTTGTCGAGTCAGAACCAAACTTAGACCAATTGGTCAAACATAACTTACCATACTCGACAAAGGTTCACTAAACTATGAAAGCATGAGACTTAGATGGAAAACAATCTGTTCTTATCCATACGTCTATTCTCTTCTCTCTAATTATGCTCTCCCTCTCTTTCTCAGAGAGTGGAAAACATGTTTCCTAGTTACAACTTGCAATAACCAAACTGGGATTAGTGCATTGTTAGTCAATCCATAAACCTTATGAATAAATAATCATGACATCTTATAGTCACATGTCTAACTTCTAATCATATAAACATAAACTCATGATATCATTGATTTATCCTGACATTTTCACATAACGTCAAATCATTAACTCATGCATAAATAACTACAAATTACGTGCAAGTAAAAGTAAATCATAGTCAAAATTTGGGGTCTGACATATCTCTCCCCATAAGATTCATCATCCTCGATGATCCATTGTATCATAAAATAATAATATAAAGTTTTTGTTCAACTTTAAAAAGATTAAAATAAATGAGGAAATCTCTGATAAAAATCATGGTAATCTTCCCATGTGGCACTATCCTCTATATACTGGTCCCACTAGACCTTGCATTGTGTAACCTCTCTATTATGCAAGCGGAGCTTGTGAACTTCGAGCACCTTGAGAGGCTCGATCATGAGCATTCTTGGGTCCTGTACCTGTAAAGCATTCCAATCAAGAATATGATTGTCACCTGTTATATACTTTTTCAAATATGAAACATGAAAACATTATGCATCCTAGCAAGAGCTAGTGGTAGAGCGATTCTGTAGGCAATTGGATTAATCACTTCGAGAAATTTGAAGGCTCCTACATATCGAGGAGCTAGTTTGGAAGACTTCCAAAACTTTATGGAAGTCTTCTGAGGTTTGACCCTCAAAATAACTTTTTCTCTAATTGAGAATTACCTTGGTGTACGCTTAGCATTAGCATATCTTTTCTGTCTCTCATTTGCTTCTGCCAATCTATTTTTGATCAGATTGATCTCTTCTTCCATTTCTGATAACATTTCTAGACCAATGCTAATCCTATATTCTAGCTTATCCCAGATTATAGGAGTTTGACATCTTCTTTTGTATAATGCTTCAAATGGAGCCATCTTAATAGTAGAATGATAGGAGTTGTTATATGCAAACTCGACAAGTGGTAAATATTCTTCCCACTTGTATTGTTGATCCATGCAATACATTTGCAACAAATCTTCTAGAACTTGATTTACCCTCTCAGTCTGACCATCTATCTCAAGGTGATAAGATGAGCTTATATTGAGTTGAGTTCCTAGCACTGAGAACAAAGTTTACCAAAATCTTGACGCCATTCATGCATCTCTGTCTGAGATAATTTTCTCAGAAACTGTATGCAATCTAAACACTTGCACAAACTTGCAAGCTAAAACTGGTGTTCCATCTGTTAGATTACCAGGTATAAAATGTGCTACCTTGGTGAGATTGTCCACTACCACTAAAATAACATCATACCTATTTCAAGACATTTGGAGACCTTGCACAAAGTCCATACTAATGCCACTTCCACTTTGAAATATTGAGTAGATATAGAAGTCCTGCTAGATGTTGATGCTTAGCCTTGACTCTCTAGCACTCTAGGCAACTTGCTACTAAAACTTGCAACATCATTCTTCATTCCTTTCCAGAAAGAAAGAGGCTTCACATCGGCTAGGAGTTTGGTTATGCCAAGGTGAACTGAATATGGTACAAAATGAACCTCCTTCCACACAGTTTCTTAATTCTGTAGAGTTTGGAACATACATCCTTCCTCTGTATCTTAAAATCCCATCTAGTTCAAAATAGAACTCATCATACCTTAAGTCTTGAGGATTTACTGTGAGAGCTTCATTAACTTTCTCATAGTACTTATCACCTGTAGAATTTTGTAACACTAAATCCTTGAAGTTTGAGTGGATAGAGACAATCGAGGAGATATACCTCTGTCAACTCAGAGCATCTGCTACTCAGTTCTCTTTACCATTGCTATAACTTATCTCAAAGTCATAGTCAGATATCAATTCCAACCATCTTTTTTGTCGAGCATTTAGATGAGGTTGAGAAAATATACACTTAAGGCCTTGATGGTCTGACTTTAGTTCAAAAGGCTTTCCTAGCAAATAGTGTCATCACACTTGCAAAGCATGCACAATTGCTGCTAACTCTAAGTCATGAGGAGTATAATTCTGCTCATATGTTCTCATCTTTCTAGATTCATAGGCTACCACTTGCCCATTCTTCATAAGCACTCCACCTAAACCTTCACCTGAGGCATCCGTGATTACAACAAATTGACTTTCTGAATCAGGAACTTTTAATATTGGTGTAGTTGTCAAGCTCTCTTTTAACAGATTAAATGCTTCTTGACATTTTTTTGACCAGTCAAAACGCTTTCCTTTTCTCTGAAGTGAAGTGATTGGGTTTGCAATTTTAGAAAAGTTCAATATGAACTTCCTATAATATCCAGCTAACCCCATGAAACTATACACTTCATGCCCATTATTTGGCATAGGCCACTCAAGTATAGCTTTGATCTTCATAGGATCTATTGAAATTCCTTCAACTAATATTATATGTCCCAAATATTTTATCTCTTTCTGAAAGAAAGTACACTTAGAAAGCTTCCAATAAAACTTATGTTCCCTTAGCCACTGCAAAACTAACCGCAGATGTTGCAAGTGCTCTTCCTCATTCTTAGAATATATAAGAATGTCATCTAGAAACACTAGAACAAATTTATCCAAGCAATCTTGAAAAACACTATTCATCAAATTCATGAATGTTGCAGGAGCATTCATAAGTCCAAAAGGTAGAACTATGAACTCATAATGTCCATACCTTGTTCGAAAGCCATTTTATGAATGTCTTCATCTTTTATTCTCAGTTGATGATATCTAGATCACAGATCGATCTTTGAGAATATTGTTGCACCCTGCATTTGATCAAAAAGATCATCAATATGCAGTAGAGGATAATTAGTCTTTATCATTGCTTTGTTGAGCATACGATAGTCTATACATAGACGCAAGGTTCCATCCTTTTTTTTGACAAAGATCACAGGTGCTCCCCAAGGTGAAACACTAGGTCTAATCAACCCTTTAGCCAACAACTCCTAAAGTTGGGATTTCAATTCCATCAACTCCATAGTAGTCATATGGTAAGGTGCCTTTGATATCGACTCAGATCCAGGTATTATATCAATAGAAAAATCAAAAGGTCTCTTCAAAGGTAACCCCAAAAGTTTATCTAGAAAGACATCTCGAAAGTCTTGAAGGAAAGGATAGTTCTCCAAGGGTACCTTTTGTTTACTAGGATCCTCTTCTACTAGTTCCATTTTGATTGTGAAAAGCTAACATCCTTTTCTCCTATCCCTCTTCAATTGCATAGCGAAGATTGGTTTGATCTTGACTTATCTTTGTGTGCCTTGGAGATAGACTTTGTTTCCTACATTGTCTAGAGACTCAACTATTTTTACAAAATAGTCAACTTTTGCCCTATGTCTCCATAGCCAACTTATTCCTAAGATAACATCATAGGAACTTGGGGGGGCTACAAATAAATTCACCTCAGTTGAAAAAGTAGGTTCAGATCAATTTTAGCTTCAAATAGGCATTACTCTACCTGAGCTTTAGTCTAGTTAGCATATTCAACTGGCCAGGGTTTAGCCATATATCCAACTCTTCTAGGAAATTTATTCAATACTCTTGGAGAAATAAACTTTTAGTTGCTCGAGTATCAATCAAAATAGAAATAGGAATTCCAAATGAAGTACCTGTCATCTCTATGGGAGTAATCTGGTACTTCACCTAGTGATTGTCCAATTCCGCATGGATCATTTGTTGAAAAGCTGCTTGTTGGGTAGGTAATGTATTACTATGCTGTTGAACTCCTTGGTTCTTGGTTGGACATTGATTTGCATAATGATCTCCACCACAAGAGAAACATCCCCAGGGAGGTCCTTAATTTTTAGTAAGTTTTATTGCATTATTATCATTATTCCATAAATTATTTTTCTTCTCATTTCTGGGTCTGTTATCCTTAAATTCAGCTACGCTCAATTTGTGGGATGACCTCTAAGAGACTTGTGTGTTTCGTAGCCCACACACTCTAAGCACGCAAAATGAGGTGAATCACATTTGCTCTCATGTATGGTCCCCTAGCCTCAGAACATCCTTCCAAGTGTCTATCTTCGTTGGTTCGTCAAAATTTGCAAGATAAGTCAAGTTGCAGATTTCATTTTTCTAGAGTTAGGAATTTTTCTATTGATGTTGGGTCAGAAAATCTTGCCACCTTTGCATTTTTAATAAAAAAATCAAGTGTTTAGAAGGTGATTCAAATCTAATTTTGTAGACTTTGTGCTATGATATCATCTTTGGGATTTGTGTTTATGTCTGTGAATGAGAAGTAAATTGAAGACTTTGGGCTGCAAGTTATTGTCTACGATCGTGTTATCTTATCTTGACATAGTGAAGACTTTGGGCTACACTCTATTCCAAACTCTTTCATTTTCAATTGACATAAGAAGTAAAGGAAAACTTTGTGTTTTCATGGGTTTCTTGGTGATTAACACACGCTGGTATCATTTTGTTATTCTTTTGTATAATGTAATTGGATATTGGCCATTGTTGCTCCAATTTAGTGATTTGTAGTTCTTTGCATATTATAAGATTTGTGGGATTGTTATCTTGAATTGTAAACATCTATTCTGAAACAAGAGAATAGGATGATATGGAACCACCCCAAGGATAGTTTTTAGTGTAAATAAGTCTAGTTAGTTACTAGTTGATATTAGTTAGCAATAAGAAGGGAGCCTCCCCTTTTTGAGAGGAGAGTTTTAATCTCATTACACTGTGGTTGATATAACCATTTTGTCTTTAGTTAGTTGATAAAAAAATATTCACCCAATAGTTTTTGGTGACTCTACTAGGGACGAAATGTGCAACCAAGAGCCTCTCACCTTTGGTTGAAGTATACCGGCCTCATTGTTTGTAATGGGTTTTTGTATTGCTGATCTTTTGTTTGTAAAATTACACTCTAGCAGAACGAAGGTATACACGAAGCAGAAGAGCTCAAGGATTTGTAGATCTTGTTTTTGAATTTATGCAATAGAATAACTTTAATCTATTGACTGCACTCTCAAGATCACCTTTTCAATGTACACAAAGTTTTCCTCCCACTAATGCAAGATCTCCTATATCGAGTGAAGCTTCTAGTGCTTATAGAGTTCTACCTACCACAACAGTTTAGAGGTTTGTTATTCCTCCATTAACCAAGGAAGAATGGCTACTCTAGGTTAGGCTGCAATCCCAAGTCCATGGGGTAATGCCTTCGGGCCACTGAATTTAGCTCAACCACTACATGAATTACCATGGAGTTCCCGTAAGAACTTTCCCAAGTTCTATGGCAACGGTAAGCAACATCCTGATGAACACATTGCATCTTTCTATATTGCATGTGGTGTTATCAGAGTGGAACATGAAGATGTATCAGTGAGGTTGTTTGTTGAAACACTCCAAGGAGTTGCTATCGATTGGTTCTATCACCTTCCTGTAAGAACCATTACTGGTTGGAATGCACTTTGAACCAAATTTGAAGCACCATTCAAACCAGCTAAAGATGCACATGCCTTATTGGCACAGCTCACCCAGATGAAGAAAGATCCACTTGAACCTATGCATAAGTTTTTAGCTAAATTCAACGAGCTCATAAATAGAATTCCTACTACTACTCAACCAATAGTTGAAAACTAGAAGTGTTTCTTCATTAACACCCAATTGCCAGAGGTAAGCTTTCTTTTACAAAGGGCTAATCCAGATGACATCCATGGACAACATAAAGTCACTTGGGAGTTGACAAATCCAACCGCAACAGATCTCACTTGAAGACAATATATATCACTTAGATATACATCTTAGACTGCTTCTCAACAGACACTATCAAACTTTGCTAATTACTAACTTTCCTTCTAGAGCATCAAATAACAAATCCTTTGGAATGAAGATAACTAAGGACCTTATAAGCTTAAGTCTAGAAATGCAAAGAAAAAATCCAATTTGCAGAGAAATGTGGAGCAAAACACTTTCTCCTTGTCACTCTACACACATTGTCAGGCACAATCTTTAAACTGGTGAATAGAACTTTTTCTGCACAACAATTTGGACCACTAAATTATGAATTTAGCATCTTCAAACACCTCTCTAAGTCATATCCAAAGCTCATACTCTGGTCTTTACTATAGAGGAAATATGGAGCAAAATACTCAGACAGTGTTCTTCAATTAATCAACAAACAACAATATCAGAAGATATAGTTGGCACCAATGACAACACAAACATGTTGACATCAATAACAACATTAGTTAGCACATACTTGCAATAATCTCCCCTTTTGTCAGTGATGGCAACATATGATGTGAAAAACATGTTCTACCATCAATACACACTTCTGCATCAGAACTCCCCATTTCTTTTTACACTTCTGCACTCTTACTCCCCCTGAGTTTTTCACATGATCTCTCTCTCCCCCTTTGACATCAATGGCAAAGGAAATTACATCTCTTTTAATGCACATCCTTGCACACTGTTGCTCTGATAATTCTGAAATCATTATTTACTCCCCCTGAATGCAACAATCATCTCAAACCAGTACCTGCTCCCCCTAAGAGGTAGCCTCCAACATCAGTCCAAAAAGAGAAATATACATTGAAGCACATTGGACTGATGCACCTTCCTATGCATCTAGTTCAAGGAAGGAGGGCAATAACCCCTAATTTCTATCAGAGATACTCAAATGTGTCTTTTGGAAGAGCCTTAGTGAATATATCAGCAACTTGATCTTTTGTAGGCACATGCTCAAGCTTCACCTCATTTTCTGCAACTTTATCCCTCAAAAATTGATATTTGATTGAAATATACTTTGTCTTTGAATGCATCACTAGATTCTTTGAAATATTTATGCCACTTGTGTTATCACAAAGAATAGAAATTGGCCCATCATACTCAACTTTGATATCCTTCAAGGTCTGCTTCCTCCATAACACTTGAGTACAACATGATACTGCAACAATATATTCTACTTCTGCAGTAGACAAGGAGACTGATTCCCATTTCTTGCTAGGCCAGGACACTGCCCTATCTCCAAGGAAGAATGCACCTCCACTTTTGCTTTTCATGTCATCAACACATCTAGCCCAATCTGCATCTGTATAAGCACTTAAGGAAAAATCATTATTCTTAGGATACCACAAGCCATGATTAGGAGTGCCCTTCAAATACCTGAATATCCTTTTTACTGCCATCACATGTGATTCTTTGGGATCTGATAGAAATCTAGCCACAAGACAGACTGTATGTATAAAATCTGGCCTGGTATCAGTCAGGTAAAGCAGTCCTCCAATCGGTGATTTGTACTTGCTTTGATCAGCCTTAGGAGATTCATCATTCTTTCTTAGTTTACAACCAGTAACCATAGGAGTGCATACTGGTTTAGAGTCCTCCATTCCAAACTTCTTCAACAATTCCCTAACATACTTTGATTGAGAAATGAAAATGCCTTTGTCTGTCTGATTAATTTGCAATCCAAGAAAGAAGTTCATCTCACCACACATAGACATCTCAAATTCTTTTAGCATTTCATTTGCAAAATTCTTGCACATTTCTTCATTGCCACCAAATATGATATCATCTACATAGACTTCAATAATCAGGATTTGATCTTTGCTTACCTTGATATACAAATTACTATCTACAGACCCTTTATTGAAACCCTGCTGCACCAAATACTTATCTAGTCTGGCATACCAAGTTCTAAGATCTTGCTTCAATCCATACAAGGCCTTCCTCAATTTGCATATCATGTCTGGTTTGTCTGATAACTGGAACCCATCTGGTTGCTCTATGTAGACTTCTTCTTCTAGCTCACCATTCACGAAGGCAAATTTCACATCCATCTAATATACTTTGAAATTTTTGTGTACTACAAATACAAAAAATAGTCTGATAGCTTCCATTCTTGCCACCAGAGCATAGGTCTCTTCATAATCAATTCCTTCAACTTGGGAGTAGCCTTTACATACAAGTCTCGCCTTGTTTCTTACTTCTCCAACTTCATTCAGTTTGTTCCAGAAAACCCACTTTGTTCCAATCACATTCTTGTTTGCAGGTCTGGGGAAAATTTCCCAAGTATTGTTCTTCTCAATCTATAGCAATTCTTCTTCCATTGCCTTGACCCAATGCTCATCATTGCATGCTTCATTTAATGTTTTAGGTTCCACCTTTGAAAGTAGGCAGAGATTTACTTGTTCTTCTACAATCCTACTTCTTGTCATCACACCTTTCCTTTTGTCACCAATAATTTGATCTTCAAAATGATCTTTCTGCACATACCTTGGAGTTTTAGGAATTCTTACTAGAGCTTCAGCTTGAGTTTCTTCTTCTTCTAGAGTAGCTTGTTCTTCAGTTTGAACTTCCTTTTCTTTGCCTTTTTCAACCTTTTTTGTATTAGTAGGTTCATTTGACTCATATTCATCTAGTTGGATGTCTTCATCTACCTTCACATTTGCAATTTCAATGATCTTTCTCAGTCTTTTGTTATAGCACCGGTAAGCCTTGCTCTTAGTGGAGTACCCAAGGAATATGCCTTCATCACATCTAGCATCAAATTTTCCTAATTTTTCATCTCTTCTGATGTAGCATTTGCTTCCAAAAACCTTGAAGTATTTGACAGTAGGAGTTCTACCATACCACAGCTCATAAGGTGTCTTTGTTTCTTCTTCTTTGATTTGCACTCTGTTATGAATGTAGACAATAGTGTGTATTTCTTCTTTCCAGTATACTTTGGGTAGGTTTGCTTCCTTGATCATTGCTCTGGAAGCTTCTTGAATAGTTCTATTCTTCCTTTCAACCACTCCATTTTGTTAAAGGGTCTAGGGAGCAGACAAATGTCTCTTTATTCCATGTTCTTCACAAAAAGCATTGAACTCACTTGAAGTAAATTCACCTCCTCTGTCAGACCTTAAACATTTGATTCTCAAATCCAACTCATTTTCAACCATATCTTTGAATGGTTTGAACTTATCTAATGCTCCTGCTTTTTCTCTAAGGAAAGTAACCCAAGTCATTCTTGAAAAATCATCAATAAGAAGCATAAAATACCTTTCACCTTGAAAACTTCTTGTTCTTGTAGGACCACACAGGTCTGTATGCACCAGCTCCAGCAAACTGGTAGAGGATTGTTCTTTGCTTCTGAAGGTAGTCTTTGTCATCTTCCCAAACTAACATTCTTTGCATATAACATTGATAGGATTCACAATCTTGGGTAGGTCTCTTACAACTTGAACAATGCTTATTCTTACCAAATTATTAAAGTTAATGTGACACATTCGCCTATGCCATAGCCAAATTTCATCTTTCTTAGCCAACAAACAACAATTTTCAGCACCTTTCAAATGATAAACATTACCATGAGTCTTCTTACCAGCAACAATTAAGGTTCTAGAGCTATTCTTTATCTTACACTCATTGTCCTTGAACACAAGATTATACCCTTTGTTACACATTTGTCCAACACTTAGAAGATTATGCTTTAGGTCCTTGACATAAAAAACATCATCTGTATTATGCTTGCCATCAAAAGTAATAGATCCCTTTCCATAAATCTTACTAGCTGCATCATCACCAAACCTAACAAGTCCTCCATCATATTTTTTGAACTTAAAAAACTTACTCTTGTCTCCTGTCATGTGATTTGAGCATCTACTGCCTATGATCCAATCATCTTCTTTTTCAGCATGAAACACAGACAACTCTCCTGGACTTCCTTCCTTCACATAGCTAGCAAGATTAGTAGAAACAAGTTATTCTCTAAGTGAAATAAATAGGCATTCACTACTATTACCATCATCAAAATTCTATTCATCATCAGTTACACCATCATCATCTCTAACATAGTAACTCTTTCTTACCATCTTTCCTTTACTTTCATTGATTTTCAAGGCTCTGTCAGGACATCTTGAAGCATAGTGACCAATTTTACCACAATTGAAGCATTTAAAAGGTAACTTACCTTTGAACTTTCCTCTGCTTCCCCTTTTTATTCTACTTGCAAATTTGGCTTCAAGCTTTGAAAAATCATCTTCATCTGATTCCACAACATATTTATCTGATCTGGCAGTCTTTTCTTCCTTGGCCTTGAAACTAGTCTCATATTTTACAGGACCATCAGTAGTACCAAACACTCTTATCTCAAAAGTAGTCAGTTTACCAAGCAGTTGATCTTTTGAAAGCTTGCCCATCTAAAGTAACTCTTCAATGGCAGATACCTTGTGACTATAAGATTTGGGAAGAGTTTTGAGTATCTTATCTGTAACATCTTCATCCTTTAATTCTCCACCAAGACCCCTAATACTGCTGAGAACTTCATCAATCTTCTATAAGTAACTTGTTATGTTTTGATCTTCAGCCATTCGCATGGTTTCATATGTCATCTTCAAGTTCTATAGCTTGGCCTTCTTAACAGATGCATCACCTTCATAGATTTGCTTTAATTTGTCCCAAATCTCATAAGCAGTTTCCAAATTCACAACTTTTGCCATTTTAGTGTTAGGGCATTTAAGAGAGCATTTTTAGCTTTATGATTAGCCTCAAAATCTATTATCTCTTCTTCAGACTCCAGACCATCCTTAGGTACTATGTATTTATCTTTAACCATTATCCAAACATGATAACTAATATTGATACGATAACTTTACATTTGTACCTTCCAGTAGGCATAGTCAGATCCATCGAACTGAGGAATGTCTTTCTTATGTGTCATCTCAGATCAACCTTAACCTGTTAGTCTTTCTTCAAAGGAACCTTGCTCTGATACCAATTGTTGAAAGGCACAAGACAACTGAGAGGGGGGGGTGAATTAGTTGTATCAAAAATTTTAACTTCTTTAAAGTAAAATCACTTTCACATTCACTTAATCTAACTCCTTATTCTATTATGAACATTAAACATGAATAGTAGAATTAAAACATGAACACATCAACACCATGCACACATGAACACTAGATTTTTACATGGAAAACCCTAAACAGGGAAAAACCATGGTGAGTGTTAGCTCACAATATAATGTAGTAACAATACCAAATATCAAAAGTGGCTCACTGCCAAAGGGCTCACTACCCAAGGCTCACTGCCCAAAAGAATAGCTCACTTCCAAAGGGTGGCTCATTGCCAAGGGTTGGATCTCACTGCCAGGGTTGGTTTACTGCTAGGGTTGGCTCACTGTCAGAGTTGGCTCACTGCTAGGGTTGAACTAATATATTAGCATCTACACCATGCCTGACTTTAGTTCCATTGAAGTGCAATACAACTCCTCTGCTATGCTTTTACAAATCACACTTTATCTTTGCATCTTCACAACTTAGCCACTCAATCATGAATTCATTACATACATTTATACCTATCATCAACCTTGGAATGTACATCAAGGTTGGCATTACATTCTACAACCACTGGAACTATCTCCAAGGTTGGCATACATACATAAATCAAATTGGGACTAGACCTAAACAAACTTACGAAGTAAATGAATGAAGGATGAACACATCATGGCTTAGCTTAGACCCAGATACATCTTCAAATGCTTGGACATGCTTCTACAATCCACGATTCACCTCCACAACAAGTGTGACTAACCAGGTTAGCTAGAACTTATGCACATATCAAGAACACTTAAAAACATGCTTGCAAGATCTTCATTATAGCTTGTGGATCAATCACATGCCTTAAACACATTCTAGAGACATCCATGGACAACATGAAGTTACTTGGAAGTCAACAAATCCAAATGCAACAGATCTCACTTGAAGACAATAGATATCACTTAGAGATACATCTCAGACCGCTTCTCAACAAACACTGTCAAACTTTGCTAATTACTAACTTGCCTTCTGGAGCATCAAATGACAAATCCTTTGGAATTAAGATTACTAAGGACCTTATAAGCTTAAGTCTAGAACCACAAAGCCAAAATCCAATCTGCAGAGAAATGCGGAGAAAAACACTCTCCCTGTCACTCTGCACACATTGTCAGGCACAGTCTTCAAACTGGTGAATAGAACTTTTTTTGCACAGTGATCTAGACCACCAAATTCTAAATTTAGCATCTTTTAACACTTCTCTAAGTCATATCCAAAGCTCATACTCTGGTCTTTACTACAAAGAAAATGCGGAGCAAAATACTCAAACAATGTTCTTCAATTAATCAACAACCAACAATATCAGAAGATACAATTGGCACCAATGACAATACAAACATCTTGACATTAATAACAACACCAGTTAGCACATACTTGCAACAAAGTTTGAAAAATATGATGAAGGACTAGTTAGGTTTGGTGATGATGAAGCTGATGAGATTTGTGGAAAAGGATCAATTACTTTTGATGGCAAGCATAATACATATGATGTTCTTTATGTCAAAGGCTTAAAGCATAATCTTCTAAGTGTTGGACAAATGTGTGATAAAGGGTATAATCTGGTGTTTAAGGATAATGGGTGTTAGATAAGGAAAATCTCTGGAACCTTGATTGTTGTTGGTAAGAAGACTCGTGGTAATGTTTATCATTTGAAGGGTACTAATAATTTTTGTTTATTGGGTCAGACAAATGAAAGCTAGTTATGGTATAGAAGAATGTGTCACATTAACTTTGATAGTTTGTTGAGAATAAGCTCAACACAAGAAGTAAGAGACCTGCCTAAGATTGTGAAGCCTGCCAATGTTATGTGCAAAGATTGTTAGTTTGGGAAGTTGACAAAGACTACTTTCAAAATCAAAGAACAATTCTCTACTAGTTTGCTACAATTGGTGCATACAGACTTATGTGGCCCCACAAGAACAAGAAGTCTATAAGGTGACAGGTACTTCATGCTTCTTATTGATGATTATTCAAGAATGACTTGGGTTACCTTTCTTAGAGAAAAATTAGAAGCTCTAGATAAGTTCAAGGTATTCAAAGCTTTGGTTGAAAATGAGTTAGATTTGAGAATCAAGTGTTTGAGATCTGATAGAGGTGGTGAGTTTATTTCAAATGAGTTTAATGCTTTCTATGAAGAACATGGAATAAAGAGACATTTTTCTGCCCCTAGACTCCTCAACAAAATGGAGTGGTTGAAAGAAAGAGTAGAACTGTTCTAGAAGTTGCTAGGACAATGATCAAGAAAGAAGACCTACCGAAACTATATTGGAAAGAAGCAATACACACTCCTGTCTACATTCAAAATAGAGTGCAAGTCAGAGCAAAAGAAACAAAGACATCTTATGAGCTATGGTATGGAAGAACTCATACTGTCAAATATTTCAAAGTTTTTGGAAGCAAATGTTACATCAAAAGAGATGAAGAATTAGGAAAGTTTGATGTTAGATGTGATGAAGGCATATTCCTTAGGTATTCTACTAAGAGCAAGGCTTATCGGTGCTATAAAAAAGGATTGAGAAAAATCATTGAAAGTGTAAATGTGAAGGTAGATGAAGATTTTTAGAAAACCTTAGAGCTAATTGGATATGAGTCTGATGGATCAGCTGATACAGAAAAAGTTGAAGAAGACAAAGATAAGGAAGTTTAGATTGAAGTCCAAGCTACTCCGGAAGAAGTAGTTCAAGTTGAAGCTCTGGAAAGAATTCCTAAAAGCCCCAGGTATGTGCAAAGAGATCACTCTGAAGATCAGATTATTGGTGACAAAAAGAAAGGTGTGTTGACAAGAAGAAGGGTTGCAAAAGAACAATTAAATCTCTATTTACTCTCAAAGGTGGAACCTAAAAAAGTAAAAGAAGCATGCAATGATGAATATTGGGTCAAAGCAAAGGAAGAAGAACTGATGTAGATTGAGAAGAATAAGACTTGGGAACTTGTTCCTAGGCTTGCAGACAAGAATGTGATTGGAACAGAGTGGGAATTCTAGAACAAATTTGAATGAAGTTGGAGAAGTTGTGAGAAACAAGGCAAGACTTGTGTGTAAAGGCTACTCACAAGTGGAAGGAATAGACTATGAAGAGACCTTTGCTCCGATGGAAAGATTGGAAGCTCTCAGACTATTTTTGGCATTTGCAGCACTTAAAAATTTCAAAGTATACTAGATGGATGTGGAGTTTACTTTCTTGAATGATGAGTTAGAAGAAGAAGTCTACATAGAGCAACCAGATGGGTTCCAGCTATCAGACAAACCAGACATAGTATGCAAGTTGAATAAGGCTTTGTATGGATTGAAGAAAGCTCCCAGAGCTTGGTATGCAAGACTAGATAAGTACTTGTTGCAGCAAGGATTCAAGAAAGGGTCCATAGATAGTAATTTATACACCAAGATAAGTGGAGATCAAATCCTAATTGTTGAAATCTATATTGATGACATATATTAGGTGGAAATGAAGGTATGTGTAAGAAGTTTGCAGATGAGATGCAAAAAGAGTTTGAGATGTCTATGTGTGGTGAGATGAACTTCTTCCTTGGACTGCAAATCAATCAGACTGATAAAGGTATCTTCATTTCTCAATCCAAGTATGTTAAGGAATTGTTGATGAAGTTTGGAATGGAGGACTCTAAACTGGTATGTACTCCTATGATTACTGGTTGTAAGTTAAGCAAGAATGATGACTCTTTTAAGGTTGATCAGAGTAAATACAGATAATGATTGGAGGACTACTTTATCTGACTGCTACTAGACCAGATATCATGCATGCAGTCTGTCTTGTGGCCAGATTTCAATCAAATCCTAGAAAATCACATGTTATGGAAGCAAAAAAGATATTCAAGCATTTGAAGGGCACTTCTGATCATGGCTTGTGGTATCCTAAGAACAATGATTTTTCCTTAAGTGCCTATACAGATGCAGATTGGGCCAGATGTGTTGATGACAGAAAAAAGTACAAGTGGAGGTGCATTCTTCCTTGAAGATAGGGTGGTGTCTTGGCACAACAAGAAACAAGAATTAGTTTCCTTAGGCTACTGCCACTAGTAGAATTTTGGCAAATAAATGACTGCGTGACTAAAACTTTTAGTCATGACAACTAAAAAATGATTAAATTCTAGTCATTTTTTGCAACACAGATATAAATGACTAAATAAATGACTAATTTGATGGTGGGTAAAAAACACAGCTATAAATGACTAAATAATTGGTCACACAAATAAAAATTAGAAAGATAGGGAAATTAAAAAATATTTTGAATTGGAAAGAGGGAAATTTAGAGTGGGAATTTTTTTCCACAAAAAATAATTCAAATAAAGAAACCTGACCGCCTCTACGCTCAAGACATTGTTCATGCATTGGACGCGTTGTACATGGGTTGAGTTTGTGCTCAAAAATAGGTAAGGCTCATTGATGTCTGTCTTTTTGCATTGATGAATTGGAACACAATCACTTGAAGATGTTAATTTTATTGTATTTTGTTAAATTCTGTATTGAGCAGACCTATTTTAGGGGGATTTCCTAGAAGTGATAAAAGAGTTTCTGGAGAAGGGAATGGCTAGATGCATTGCATTCAATCGCCGAGGAACCTTACTAGTAGGTCTAGTATTCATGCTTTTTTAAACTATAATTTTTTGTTGCGTTTGGTACTCTGTTTCAGTTATGCCCATTTGCCAGATGTTATAAATATAGACATTGAAATCTAATTCAATCTGTTGACTGTTAATAATCAAACAATACTCCACTCTTATTAGGGATGCATGAAGTTCAAAGCTCAATTTTGAAGGATTAGGGTTTCACCTAATTGTAGAAGAACTACCTCAACCTTGAAAACTTTTTTAAAAGAAAACAACAAATAATCTTATATTGCTTAATACCCATTTCGATTTCTGCTAGCCCTATCACAGTTTAGTCCCCTGAATAGTCATTATTGTGTTGAACTATTGGTTATTAATACTAGTGTTGGTGTGTTATTAAGAGTATTCAATATGCTCCATTGTTAAAATGGGGTTTGATTTTTCTTAATTGGGGTCATCTTAGGTGGTTTATCTTGGCTTAAATTGCCCAAGTGACAAGCTTGCAAATCAATCTAGGGTTTCTAGCTTTTCTCTGTGATATGGAAGTCACCCTTTTGAATGTTTCTCTCCCTGATGATCGTCTAACTAACATGTCCTTAAATAGCATGATGATTTTCCTCTCATGGGAAAATTCATGGGAAGAAGACTAGATGACATAAAACTCTACAAATGGATATGGAATCTACGAGGCTAGATACAGAGTTAAATTCTTCCTTTTAAGGATTTCTTTCTTCTTCAAGTCTGCCGAGGATAGAGAGTTTTCTCAAACAAGGGTCATGATATTTTTGGCAAATCTGGGTTGATTTTATGTCCTCTGGCAACCATTTTTAGACCTAGATCATCTCTTTTTCAAAGGTTCCCTTTTGGATCCCACTTCTACAACCTCCCTTTGGTTTGCAGAGCAGTGAAGACAGTTCAGTTGCTTGCAAAGATCTATACCTCTAGACCAATGCTAGTCACAAGTTGCATAGTGCATCATAATGATTGCCTTACACCCTATGTAGTTATTAGTAGCTAGATGGCACAACCAATTCTAATCATCAATAACAACACTATAGATTTATATGCTTCTGTGCACCATGCAAATGATACTTATGCTTCCTAGCACTCAAAAGCACTCATTGCCACATGTTTACTTGCATTCAGCACATCTAAAAAACTAAATAGAAAATAAAGGGCACTTGATAGAAAGGTTTCCCTTCAAATTTGACTCCAAAACCCAACATACAATTCAACAAAATTACCCCTCAGATTTCAGCTCTATTATCCAATTAAACCCTCAAAATTATCAAGCCTAACAATTCAGCAATATGACCTCTCAAATTTCAACTCTAAAATCTATCAATTTACTGTGCAAGATAACAATTCTTTGGGTTCTCAAGTCTTTATCTTTCTACTTCCTTTCATTCAGAATCATATGGTCATTGGCTTCTCATGTCTTTATCTTTCTACTTCATCACATACTTGCATTATCATGTCATAAGATCTCTAACACAATACCATAGAAGCCTCAATGCATCTCGTATAAAGCCAAATAGTTAAAAAAAACAACGAAGTAAGAAATATACTTAGCAAAAGTGATGACAAATTGGCACATTATCTTTCTCATTTTTTTGTACAGTTGACAACATTCCAAATGTTTTTAAATGTCAAATTCTTTGATACATCAAATAACTCCTCCAAATTGTTACTTTTCTTAAAATAGAAAGTTCATAGTTTATAATACTAAGAAATCATCAATATTTTTGATATTTCTGTGATCTAAAAGCAAATAACAAGCACTCAAGAAAGAATCAAAAATAACAAAGTCAGTTAATATGGTAGCCTAAAATAAGCCTCAAATAATACAAGGAAATAAGGATTACAACCTAGTTTGAAGTCTTTCCCAAAATTTTGAATCAAGAGTAAACCACTAATGATAAGAAACAATAATAGGAAACATGGTTTACAACCTGGTCCCCATAAATTTTTGACACAAAGCAACCTAAAGAAAAAAGAAACTAAAAGATGACATTTTTAAATAATCAGAGCTCTATAATTGTTTAATTATGATTAAGTACGTGTGTATGCTAAGCCTTCTCTATACGACGCACAGTACTGGCATGCCCAATGTGTTGATGATTACCACCACCATGAGGATTCAATAGGATTCATTGCCACACCATGAACGTTAGACCAACAGTTTATTTTGACCCTATATTTGTGATATACATTGCCAACTTTGAGCATTGGTTTTTTTGTCCTTCCACCACCAATAACCTAACCAATCATGGCTATGCAACTACCTAGCACAATCTTCTTAGCTCCAGATGGAAGCTTTACCCTGTAAATTGAAACCAATTTCCAAGACTCGCCAAACAAGGCTATTGAAAATCTACAAAATCAAAAAAATTACACAAGTCTGAACATTAAGAGAGAACTTAGATAATTGCTCCAAAATTATTTCCACTACCTTTGGAATAATTGCATTTATCAGCTCACTGTAACCTTGGAAAAAAATTACGCATAGAAATATGCCATAAGTCTCTACAAGGTGTACACCTAGAACTCAAAATAGTTTGAAAATAATTTGGAAAAAGTCACCATCCATAGGACATCACAACAGATGCATCACATGTTTGTTGCTAGCCAACAAGCAAGATGATAAACAAAAATGATAATGAGTCAAGGGGAACATCAAGAAGTAGTACATTCAAATTAAATTCCAACCAACTGCTAAATGAGCACAACCCACTTTGACTTGTCACAATGGATCAAACGTTTCAGATTGAAATGCAATAGAAATGCATTGCAAATGACAACAATCAAATTTGAAATTACTTAGCTCATAAAAGAATAGTGGAGAAAAGGCAAAAAAAGTGTTCTTTGATGTGATCAGGCTAATGAGAAATATTGTCTCAAAAATTCAACTGTATCACCATGATTTGTTCCTTGCCGCAGTACCGCAAACTATTTCTTTGACCATCGTGGGACCGCAGTATACTAAACATCACTTGAAGCCTTTCACCGCACTACCACACTCCTTCATTGAACCTGTTGCGGGGCTATGGTATTCAGTACTTACATAACTTAAACTCCTTATACTGCAATACCACAAGCCCCACTTGAGGCCACCATAGGGACGCGGTGTACTATTTTCCTCTGCTCCTTCTTATCACCCTACCGCAAGCCTCACTTGAGGCTGCCATGGGGGTGCAATGTGCCGTTTTCCTCTGCTCCTTACCACCATATCGCAAGCCTCACTTGAGGCTGCCGCAGGGGCATGGTGTACTATTTTCCTCTGATCCTTCTTACCGCCATACCGCAAGCCTCACTTGAGGCCTTCGTGGGGGCATGGTGTACTGTTTTCCTTTGCTCCTTTTTACCGCCATACTAGAAGCCTCACTTGAGGTTGCCATGGGGGCGTGGTGTAATATTTTCCTCTGCTCCTTACTGTATTACTGCTAGTTATTCTCTTGATTGCCACGGGACCATGGTGAAGTATCATATGCAACTTAAATTTATACCGCCAGCCCATCACTTCATTTTGAGATTGCTGCGGGGATGCGGTAATCGATCTCTACATACCATGATTCTGCAAGTGCAATCTCTTCATGTTGTGGGATAGTGATAACTGCTCCCTTGTTATCCTTGGTTCCTGCACACCCGCGAAGACCTTTTGAGTGACCTGCGGGGTTGTGGTGAGAGACAAAAACACATCAATGATAAAAAATACAAATATCTTCCATATGGACTTGGTATGGGGTGCTTATGAATGACTCCTGGAATAATTTTAAAAGAAATATGGATCCCTAAGATGGATTTATGAAAGGAAATTTGCATGAAACCAAGTGGGACTATGAGAATTTTGAATGGTCCTAATGAATGGCTACAAACCTTTCTATTCTTGTCTTGGCTGGGCCATGTACAGGCCTATTATGGGTTCCATAGGGTTTCTAGAAGTCTAGCTATATAGACCTTACAAATGTCTCATAAACCCTTAGAAAACTTCATAGACCCTTAAAATGCTTGTGCATACCTTTAATGACTTGATAGAGTTCCTAATGAACATGTAGAATTTCTCATGGTTTATGCAAGGTCCTCCACTAGTAGGACTTAGTCCTGCTTTAGGACCTCTTAATGGCCAGTGGACATCACCTTCACAACCACCAATTCCTTATCTAGTTGCTGCTCCAGGTAAATAATCTCCTTGTTGACGGTGAACTTTTAGTTGTATTTCACCTATTATGAAACCATACATACTTAAGTTTGTCATGCTATTCAAAGGTAAAATTTTAAATCCTAAATGAAACATTATGGGCTGATCTGTAACTTATATAATTATTGAAAGATTGGAGTTAAATATAAGGCCTTAGTTGCTTTTGGTCTTTGTTTGTTGGTTGAATCAGTATCCAACAAAAGCAGTGCATGCTTGCTAAAGCAATGAAGTATTTTTTGAAAATTTAGGCCGTTTCTTTTGGGTTGAGTGCTTTTGTAGAGTTTGTAGCCCAAGGCCCAGGCTAAAATCTTGAGTTTGGGAAAATCAAATCAAAATATTATGGATTTGATTATAGGGTTGGGGGTTGTATATATGTAGTTGAATCTAAGACTTAGTGATAGTTTTTGATGTCTGCAGTTGGAACTTTGTGAGGTATCAGTTCCTGAATGTTCTTTTATCAAATGTATATATAGATGTGTATCACCTATAGAATATTGTAGGAAAATCACTGTAGAAGATGAATTGACTCCACATGCTTCTTAACTAACCCTATTTCATTTCATGAATACCTGAACCTTCTCAAATGGATAAGCCATCTTTCCATAAGAAATGCATTTTTCTTGTTTCCAAGAAACATAGTTGAGACTTTGTTGGGTGACAACTTCAAATGGATGTGAGTTGATCTATCAAGCACCCATATTTAGATCTGGTAGTCTTTTTATTTTAATTTAAATCTTTATTGTAGGTTATTTTCCCTATAATATTTATTCTTGGTTTGAACTCCTTGATTTTGTGGTTTTTTATTAGGACCCAGAGCTTTCATATGCAGGACCACCTACAAGGCGCCAAAGGAGTCATCTGGATCATGACTTAGGAGCTGGTTAGTATTCATTGAGTTGGATAATGGTTGAACTATCCTGGTCTATACAACTAAGAGATGTACTTGTGTGCTTTGTAGTTTGTTTGTTTAATTTTTTTATGCTTAGAAAAACATCATAAATAGATAGGATGATATTTTTTGTAATTTATTCCTTCAATCACTTGTCATAGGTCCAGTTAGAGGTAGTAGAGATGATGGAATGGAGGGTGTACCTTGTTCAGCTATTTATTCAAGCAAAAATGTTGCAAGTTCCACTTCGGATCACCAAATCCTTCACAAAAACATCTGGACAAAATTCAATAATGAAGAATTTATGCACAAATTCTCTTTTGAATGATACACAAAGCCTCCACCACAACACTGCACTGTTTCTAGGCCTTGCGGTGATGTGGGTGAATCTTGCATCACCACAAGGAAACCGTGCGATGTTGCGGTGGAGGCTTTGTGCATCATTCAAAAGAGAATTTGTGCATAAATTTTTCATTATTGAATTTTGTGCAGAAAATTTTGTGAAGGCTTTGGTGATCCAAAGTGGAACTTGCAACTACAATATCTAATAAAAATCTACTTTCAAATATGCTTTTGATGGATGTTCATATCCTAATCTAAAGCTCCAATTCACACACATGCAGGAAGGGCGCTTTCAAAGGTTGAGGAGTTGGGATTTACACCCACTGGTTGCATTTTCTTAAAATTTTCTAAGGACTTTTTAGAAAAACTCATTTTAAACATATCCTTTAATCATGACATTCCATGATATCACATTTCTTTGAGGCATTTTTTGAAACAGTTCACTTGCCTTGTCTATGCTTCCACATTTTCATGTATTTCTAGCATGGCACTTGTAACTACAACATATGACAAAAAAATCCTTGCTGTTATGCTTTGATGGATGTCCCTTCATTATTAATGGATATCTGATGTAGTGCACATTATTATAGTGCAAGCCTGTTTTTCAAATTGTTTCATTTGGCATCACCAATATTCTCCACAAGAACATTGTTCTGGTTTAATATGATGGAAATGGTTCACATCTCACAGAACAATTTCTCTTGCAACAATCTTGGAGATGAATTTAGATGCAGTGTGAAAATTAGAACATACTCAAAGGTTCTTAACAACTCTAATGGTTGTACTAGGGGCCATGTTTAACAAACCAAATGCAATTGCTAACTTTTCACTATGGTGGCAGATAAATGATTCTTTTTTCTTCTATTCCACAACATTAAGTAAAAGTTTTGAATCTAGAAATACCCTATTGCCTTCATTTCCCAAGCCAATTTCTCCAATTTTGCATAGCTCTCCCATGTTTGTGGATGTGATCTGTCTCCTACACAAAAAAGCATGTACCATTTTATGCCCTTCAATCCAACTACATGAAGGTATCTTTTTAATTCCTCTATCTTTCATCAATCTCCTTACTATTTGAACCTCACCACATCTGCCCACTTCTGCACAGATGTTTTAGAGAAGAACATAAGTTGCAGCATTTTTAGGATCCAACTAAAAAAGTAATCTTGCTGGAATACATATCCTACATTTAAATTCTAAATTCTGGGAAATTATATACAGTAAATAGATTGATGGCTTTTTGGATAGTGAAATTAGCTTTCTTAGAAATTAACTAAAATATCTTGTCTTGAAATATCTAGAAGGATTATTTTAAATAAAGAGGATTTTGTGGTTATTTTTGTAACAATGATTAACAATGATTTTACAATGCAACTAGCTTGCTATTTTCATTCAAGATACAAGTCATCAAAGTCAAGCACATACCAATATGATGGTACTCTACTTCAAACCCTCAACCTCAGTTTAGTCCTCTTACATGGGGATATTAAGGAAGTTGCTAAACAATTAATATTTATCATTTGTTGTTTGTGAAGGAGAATCTTGTGAGATCCAATATGGCAGTGGATCAATATCCAATTTCTTAAGTAAAGATGATGTCACAGTTGGGAAACTTGTTGTGAAACATCAGGTTAGTAATTTTTGGATGTTAAGGCTTCCCAGTTGGATATCAAAGATCTTTTCTCATCAACGTAATTTGGAATTTATGTATAAATGGATTCTTTCATTGTGCAGGTCTTTGCTGAGACAACACATGAACCAGGGTTGACATTTTTGTTGTCTAAGTTTGATGGCATTCTTGGGCTTGGTTTCTAAGAAATTTTTGTTGATAATGTTGTTCCAGTCTGGTTAGTGTTGATAGCCTTCATTCTATAATGTCAACTTCATTCTATAATTTGAGCGTATCACCTTGAATAAGGTTATGAAATCAATGGTTCAATATGAATATTTTAGGCCTACGTTGAACACTCTATTTAAGGCATTTGTTGACAAGGCTACAATTTTTTAATTGATTTATCTTTTTGCTGTGTTTGGACTTACTTTTGTAAACTTGTAATATACAATGCACTTTTATTCTTTCTAAATTGAGACTAATAGTAATTTTGTTGGTTGTATTGAGGCACAGCGTCATTCATGGCAGAAAAGGCAGCACCATGTTTCTCATATCAGATGGCACATTGCATATAAAGGAGGAAAGATTCTAGTGTTATTGTTTGCTGCATTGAAAGAGAGAGCTTCATATATGGGACATGATCAACACTCTCCTTCTTGGAATCTACACATTACAGCTTGCTCCAGGAAGATTGCCCATGTTGTAGAAGTTTTAAGAGATGAAAGGGGCATGTGCTTGCATTGAAGGGCTCCAAGTATGCGTTTTGACACTATTAATAGTTTGGCAGATGACATAGAGTGCATACCTATTGAAATGTGCCAGACAAATGAGAGGGGGGTGAATCAGTTGTCCCAAAAACTCAAACACTTCTTCACTTAAACATTAACCACTTATCTGCACTTATTATAATTAAACAAAGAATGCATGAAATCAAAAGCTTAAACACAGATACAACATTAAACACAAGAGACACCAGATTTTTACGTAGAAAACCCCAAGGTGGGGAAAAACCATAGAGAGGATTAGCTCTCAAAATATATTGTAATATTTGAAAAATGATGTTTAGGCTTAGTCAATCCATGGGCCCAGAACATGCTGGCTCATTGCCATGAAGTATAGCTAGGTCTAGTAAGCTCACTGCCTCAACCCTAAACCTAGAAAGATTACAATAAGGGTTGTTAAACCCTGAGGGCTATTAAACCCTACTGATGGCTCATTGCCACAATCACCATCTTCTTCATGTCTGAGATTAATAATCTTCTTCAAGTCTGAGATTAATACATTGAAGTACAATAGATCCTCTACTCTACTCTGCCCTGCTCTGCCTTCTCTCTTTGCCCTTTTTCCTTATCTTCCCATTTCTGCTCAAGGACTACTTTTCCATGACTCAACTACAAGTATTTATACACTTCATCAACCTTGGAATGATCATCAAGGTCGGCATTACAATCATCACCCATTGGAACAATCTCCAATATTATCATTACAAATATTTACAAAATAGGTCTTAACCTAATACAAAACTATGCTAAGGAATTGTAGTATAGATGTATGTGGATCACACCATGCCTTAGCTGGGACTCAAACAGGATCTTCCATGCCACAACATGCTCCCACAATCTTTAAGGAATCTCCGTAATTACTGGAATTAACCAAGTCGGCCAAGACTGGTTGCACGCTATGTTATTTGGGAATAATCTTCAAACATGATCTTATTTCCTTAACATAGACCAATGTAAAGGTAGGAAAATGATCAAGAGGAATCCACAAGCATGTTGAAATCATCAGGAGCAACTGCACAAACACAAACCACTTTATTCATGAGATTCTTCACACCGGAGCACATGGACTTCACTATCTTCAACTGTCATAAAAGAAAGATAGCTTGCGGACCACCAAAACATGAACCATTGCAATTGTAGGTAATTATCATCATCCCAGACTTCCCTTTAGAACCGCAGAGTGAAACACTTTAATGTGGAGGAATGCAAAGAAAAATACTTTCTCCCTATCACTAGAGAATAATCGGAGAAAGCAGGTTTTACTCTGGTGAATACAACTCTCTTAGTTCTTCACACCAGAGGCTCAAACTCAGGATTTAGCATCTCCAGACATCCCTTTAAATAACTTCCAATCCATAGACCAAGATCTTCAAGGAGCGAGAAATGCAAAGTAATCTACCGGATTGTTCTTCAGCATACAACTCACTGTCTATACTGCACTTCACTGTAACTCACTTGTTTCTTTCGGAGGGGCCAATTTTCTCAATATCCTCAACATACAAAGCTTCTAAACAAGTAATAGAATAGGACATAGTTGACACCAATGAAAACAATGATATGTTGACATCAATGACAACACCGGTTAGGCACATACTTGCAACAATCTCCCCCTTTGTCATTGATGGCAACATATGATTTGAAAAACTGCAATAGCCATCAAGACAGGATTCTCCCCCTATATCTTTACACATATGCACTCTTTCTTTCTGACCAAGATTCTCCCCTATCTCTTTACACCTATGCACTCTTTCTTTCTGAGTTTTTCACATGACTTCTCTCCCTCTTTGACATCAATGGCAAAGGACACATACTTGCATTCTTCTGCTTTGATTCAATTTCTCATCTGAACTCTTTGACTACTCCCCCAGAGAAGTAGCCTTAAAAGCATCAATCTAGATCTGAAGAAGCACCACCAGATTGATGCACTCTTGTGCATCTTAGTTTAGAGCAAGAGGGGTAATAACCCCTAACTTTTCTCTGAGATACTCAAAGGTATCCTTAGGTAGAGGTTTGGTGAAAATGTCTGCAATCTGGTCTTTTGTAGATACATATTCCAACTTGACTTCATTCTCTCTCACTTTTTCCCTCAGAAAGTGATATTTTATGGATATGTACTTTGTCCTTGAATACATTACTGGATTCTTTGATATGTTTATGGCACTTGTATTGTCACAAAAGATTACAATTAGATCTTCATACACAACTCTGATGTCCTTCAATGTCTGTTTCATCCACAACACTTGAGTACAACTACATGCTGCTGCAATATATTCTATTTTTGTAGTGGATAGAGATATCGAGTCTTGTTTTTTGCTTATCAAGATACCAGCCTTTTTCCCAAAAAAATGCACCTCCACTTGTACTTTTTCTGTCATCTACATCTCTGGCCCAATCTGCATCAGTGTATGCACTGAGAGTGAAATCATTGTCTCTTTGATACCACAAACTATAATCCATTGTGCCTTTCAAATATCTCAAAATTCTCTTAACTACCATCACATGTGACTGTTTGGGCTCTGCTTGAAATAATGCCACAAGAAAACTTGCATGCATTATATTAGGTCTGGTTTGAGTTAGATAAAGTAATCCTCCAATCATAGATCTATACCTTTTCTGATCTGTCATAGATGAATCATCATTTTTTTCAACTTACAACCAGTTATCATGGAAGTATTTACTAGTTTAGAGTCTTCCATCCCAAACTTATTTAGAAACTCTTTCACATACTTAGACTGAGAAATGAATATACCTTTATTTGATTGATTTATTTGTAGACCTAAAAAGAAATTCATCTCACCAAACATGGACATTTCAAATTCACTTTACATTTCTCCGATAAAGACTATGCACATACCTTCATTGCCTCCAAAGATAATGTCATCAACAAAGACTGCAACAATTAGGATTTGTTCGTTATTGATCTTGAAATAGAGATTGTTGTCAGTGGTACCCTTGGTGAATCCTAATTGTATCAGATACTTATCCAACCTAGCATACCAGGCCTTGGGGCCTTGTTTTAACCCATACAATGCCTTCTTCAATCTGTATACCATGTCACCCTAATGTGATGACTGGAATCCTTTTGGTTGTTCAATATAGACTTCTTCTTCCAACTCTCCATTCAAGAATGTAGACTTTACATCCATCTGATATACCTTAAAATCTTTGTAGGCTACAAATGCCAGAAACATTCTTATAGCTTCAATCCTTGCCACTGGTACAAATATTTTCTCAAAATCTATTCCTTCAACTTGAGAGTACCCTTTGCATACCAACCTTGCTTTGTTTCTTACTACTTCACCATTCTCATTCATCTTGTTTCTAAAAACCCACTTGGTACCAATTATATTTTTATTTACTGGTCTAGGAACAAGATCTCAAGTTTGATTCTTCTCTATCTACATCAATTCTTCTTTCATAGCCTTTACCCAATTCTCATCATTGCAAACTTCATTCATAGTCTTAGGTTCAATCTTGGAGATCAGACAAAAATTTACTTGTTCTTCTACAACTCTTCTTCTGGTTAGGATTCCTTTACTCTTATCTCCTATGATTTGATCTTCAGAATGATTAAGTTTTACATACCTTGGTGTCTTGGCAACACTTTATAGAGCTTGATCCTCTTCATTTGAGTTGTCTTCATGCTGCACCACTTTTGAAACATCTGGTTTATCTGGTTCATATCCATTTGATTCTGGAGACCTTTCCTTGCTTTCATCAATTTTGACATTTGTGCTCTCAATGATCTTATTTAGCCTCTTATTATAACACCGGTAGGCCTTCCTTTTGGTTGAGTAACCAAGGAAGATTCCTTCATCACACCTAGCATCAAAATTGCCTAGATCTTCTTCTCTTTTGATATAACATTTGCTACCAAAAACTTTGAGATATTTCACAGTAGGAACTTTACCATACCACAATTCATAAGGAGTCTTAGAACTATTACCTTTGACTTGGAATCTGTTTAGGATATATACAGCAGTGTGAATTGCCTCTCTCCAATATACTTATGGAAGATTAGCTTCCTTCATCATGGTTCTAGTAGCTTCTGGAACTGTTCTGTTCTTTATTTCAATGACTCCATTTTGTTATGGAGTTCTAGGTGCAGATAATTGTCTCGTTATCCCATGTTCTTCTCAAAAGAAATTGAATCCATTTGATGTGAACTCTCCTCCTCTATTAGACCTTAAACATTTGATCTTCAAATCCATCTCATTTTCAACCATTGCCTTAAATGCCTTGAACTTATCCAGAGCTTATGATTTTTCTTTCAAAAAGGTAACCCAAGTCATTCTAGAATAATCATCAATAAATAACATGAAATACCTGTCTCCTTGCAAACTTCTTACTCTAATAGGTCCACACAAGTCTATATGCACTAGTTCCAGTAGTCCATCAACTGATTGGTCCTTGACTTGAAACTTGTTCTTGTTTATTTCCCAAATTGACACTCTTTGCAAATGGGATTAACAGGATTCACAAGCTTGGGCAAATATCTAATAGCCTATGTAGTACTTATCTTCATAATGTTATCAAAATTAATGTGACACAACCTTCTATGCCATAGCCAACTTTCATCAGTCTGATCCAACAAGCAATAATTATCAGTTCCTTTCAAGTGATAGATATTACCTCTGGTCTTTTTACCAGTTGCAATGACTATTCTGGAGCTTTCCCTAATCTTGCATCCATTGTCCTTGAAGCTTAGGTCATAACATTTGTCACACATCTAACCCACACTCAAAAGATTGTGCTTTAATCCTTTCACATACAAGACATCTTTAGTATTATGCTTGCCATCAAAAGAAATAGATCCTTTTCCACAAATCTTACCAGCTGTATCATCTCCAAACCTAACCAGTCCACCATCATATCTTTCCAAACTCACAAACTTACTTTTGTCACCAGTCATGTGGTGAGAGCAATCACTATCAATAACCCATTCATCTTTGTCTTCAACAACCTGAGCAGCCAAAGCACTTTCCACTGGTTTTTCTTTCTTCACACAACTAGTAGGATTAGTAGACATAGGTTCTTCTTTAATAGCAATAAACAAGCATTCATTACCAAAAGTACTAACATTATCTGGTTCACCATTATGTGATACTCCTTCATCATCATTGAGATCTTCAACATAATAACATTTCTTTTGGATCATAGGCTTGTTCTCATATATTTTCCTATTTATTTCAATTCTTTCAGGACATCTGGAAGCAAAGTGGCCTACTTTACCACAGGAAAAACATTTGAAAGGTAATTTACCTTTGAACTTACCAGATCCTCTTTGCAGTCTATCCACAAAGTTGGCTTCAATTTCATCAAACTCATCATCTGATTCTACCTTGTCCTTTTCTGATTTAGAGGTTTTCCCAGAATTACTAGATTTGAAGGTAGTCTCTACTTTTGGTAGGGCATCACCAAAATCTCTCATTTCAAAGGTAGTAAGCTTACCATGTAACTGATCTTTGTCAATAGATTTTACTTGCATAAATTCTTCAATTGTAGCTACCTTGCGACTGTAGGAATTTGGCAGTGATCTAAGAATTTTCATTACAACTTCCTTATTCCGGTGACAAGTTCATCAACTCTTTGCATAAAGGCTATTATGTTTTCATCTTCAAACTTTCATACTTCACTTTCATACTTTGTAGCTTGGCTTCTTTCACAGAATCATCTCCCTCATAGATTTTTCAACTTTTCCCATACCTCATTTGCAGTTTCAAGATCCATAAATTTTGTCAGTACTAAGTCATTTAATGAACTTAACAAAGCATCTTTTGCTTTGACATCCACTTCATATTCCTTGATTTCGTCTTCAGTCATCAAACGATATTGAGGCAAGGTGTATTTTGTTTCTGCAACTTTCCATACTTTGTAAACAAGACAAAGAAGATGACTTTTCATTCGTGCCTTCCAAAGAGCATAGTTCATCCCATCAAAATGTGGTTCTTCCTTCTTATAAGACATTTTGGATCTTCTTCAAGTTGTTAGACTTTCCTTTGAGGAATCTTGCTCTGATGCCAATTGTTGAAATGTGTTGGACAACTGAGAGGGGGGGTGAATCAGTTGTCCAAAAAACTCAAACACTTCTGCACTTAAACATTAACCACTTATCCACACTTATTATAATTAAACAGAGAATGCATGAAATCAAAAGCTTAAACATAGATACAAAATTAAACACAAGAGACACCAAACTTTTACGTGGAAAACCCCAAGGTGGGGAAAAACCAAGGAGAGGATTAGCTCTCAAAATATATTGTAATCTTTGAAAAATGATGTTCAGGCTTGGTCACTCCACGGGCCCATAACATACTGGCTCATTGCCCTAAAGTATAGCTAGGTCTAGTAGGTTCATTGCCTCAACCCTAAACCTAGAAAGATTACAATAAGGGCTATTAAACCCTGAGGGCTGTTAAACCCTACTGGCAGCTCACTGCCACAATCACCATCTTCTTCATGTCTGAGATTAATACATTGAAGTACAATAGATCCTCTGCTCTGCCCTACCTTCTCTCTTCGCCCTTTTTCCTTTTCTTCCCATTTTTGCACAAGGACTACTTTTCCATGACTCAATTACAAGTATTTATACACTTCATCAATCTTGGAATGATCATCAAGGTCGGTATTACAATCATCAACCATTGGAACAATCTCCAAGGTTGGAATTACAAATATTTACAAAATAGGTCTTAACCTAATACAAAAATATGCTAAGGAATTGTAGTATAGATGTATGCGGATCACACCACGCCGTAGCTGGGACTCAAACATGATCTTCACACCACAACATGCTACCACAAAATTCAAGGAATCTCTGCAATTAATGGAATTAACCAAGTTGGCCAAGACTGGTTGCACGCTACGTTATCTGGGAATAATCTTCAAACATGATCTTATTTCCTTAGCGTGGACCAATGTAAAGGTAGGAACATGATCAGGAGGAATCCACAAGCACATTGTAGTATAGATGTATGCGGATCACACCACGCTGTAGCTGGGACTCAAACATGATCTTCACACCACAACATGCTACCACAAAATTCAAGGAATCTCTGCAATTACTGGAATTAACCAAGTTGGCCAAGACTGGTTGCACGCTACGTTATCTGGGAATAATCTTCAAACATGATCTTATTTCCTTAGCGTGGACCAATGTAAAGGTAGGAACATGATCAGGAGGAATCCACAAGCACATTGAAATCATTAGGAGGAACCACACAAACACAAACCACTTTGTTCATGAGATTCTTCACATCAAAGCACATGAACTTCACTGTCTTCAACTATCAGAAAAGAAAGATAGCTTGCGGACCACCAAAACATGAACAATTGCAATTGTAGGTACTTATAATCATCCTAGGCTTCCCTTTAGAACTACAGAGCAAAACACTTTAATGCGAAAGAATGCGGAACAAAATACTTTCTCCCTATCACCAAAGAATAATTAGAGAAAGCAAGTTTTACTCTGGTGAATGCAACTCTCTTAGTTCTTCACACTGGGGGCTCAAACTCATGATTTAGCATCTTCAGACATCCCTTTAAATAACTTCCAATTTGCAAACCAAGATCTTCAAGGAGCAAGAAATGTGGAGTAATCTACCAGACTATTCTTCAGCATACAACTCACTGTCTATACTGTACTTCACTGTAACTCACTTGTTTCTTCTGGAGGGGCCAATTTTCTCATTATCCTCAACATACAAAGCTTCTAAACAAGTAATAGAATAGGACATAGCTGACACCAATGACAACAACGATATGTTGACATTAATGACAACACTGATTAGGCACATACTTGCAACAATACCTAGGTAACAGTAGTAGTGATGAACTATTCTCAAGGAATTTGGAAATGATACAGTGATCTCAAAGGTAGTCAAGGCATTCAATAGAGGGGCAGTGTTCTACATTGATGGGAGGTAGAGTATAAGTGAAAACATGCTAGAATAATGAGCTAGGTAGTGGCAATCATGAGGCATTGTTATTTTATAAAGGGGAAATGCATGATAGTAGGTTGACAAGTGATTGGACAATGCATTTAAAGAAGCTACAAGTTTGATTAGGACAATGCATAGCCTAGTCATAAGGCAATATTGAATAACAGTCCATGACAATTAAGGCATCCTACCAAAGATGACAGTCATCAAAGGCATAATCATCAGATATAAGGACAGTTTATTACTTCAGGTAACAATTCATAGTGGCAGCTTAAGAACTAGAGCAAGTTGGGTGCATGAGACAGAATCTCTACAGAGATGACAGTGTGATCTTGAACTAGGATAGTGAGCTTCATGGGATAGTCATGGATTTGTGAAGAAGACATCAATGAATGTCTTTTTGCTTCTATGCTCAGTGATACTTAGAAAATCAATTTATTGCTCATTCTTTGAGCTATGTATTATAACCATGAAGTTTTTTTAGCAAAGAGAAAGCATTGTAACTTATTTTTAGATCTGTATGCTATTTGTAAGCATTTTTTATCAATAAAACAAGCTATTTTTACCTTCTCAAAGTTGTTTCATTGTGCAAGCTTCAAAATATACTAATGACTAAATGCAAGCTTCAAAATGACTAAATATACTACTAATTGACATCAATTAATAATTAAATTGACTAAATATACTACCAATTGACAGAAATCAGTGAACAATGAATAAATATGACTAAATATATGACCAGTGTTAAATCAGTGAATAAAAATGTCTAAATATACTACCAAATTGATCAAAATGATGATTAAAATTAATGACTAAATACACTACCAATGGACAAAAATTAGTGAATAAAAATGACTAAATAAGTGACCAGTTAACAACAATCAATGACTAAATTAATGACTAAATATATCAGTGAATAAAAAATGACTAAATAAGTGACCAAATTACAACAATCAATGACTAAATCAACGACTAAATATACTGCCAAATCGATCAATCAAAACAACCAATAAATGACTAAAAATGGTTTAGTCATCAATTTGGTCGTGTTATAAATGATTGGCAATAAACTACTAATGGTCACATGACCATGTTTAGTCATTTATAAGCAGTTTTTAGTAGTTTTTTTAGTAATATATTGTTGTTTTTGTACTAGTGTGCAGAGGCAGAATATATTGTTGTAGCATCATGTTGTACTTAAGTGTTGTTGATGAAACAAACCTTGAAGGACATCAAAGTTGAGTATGAAAAGTTAATCCCTATTCTTTGTGATAACACAAGTGCCGTAAATATTTCAAAGAATCTAGTGATGCATTCAAAGATAAAGCACATTTCAATTAAGTATCACTTTTTGAGGGAGAAAGTTGTAGAGAATGAAGTGAAGCTTGAGTATGTGCCTACAAAAGATCAAGTTGTTGATATATTCACTAAGACTCTTCTAAAGGATACATTTGAGTATCTTCGGGAGAAGTTAGGGGTTATTGCCCCTCCTTCCTTGAATTATATGCATAAGAAGATGCATCACTCTAGTGTGCCTCAAAGTACATTTCTCCTTTTTGGACTAATGTTGGAAGCTACCTCTCAAGGGGAGCAGGTAGTGGTTTGAAATGATTGTTGCAGTCAGGGGGAGCTAAAGAATGATTTCAGACTAATCAGAGAAGTAGTATGCAAGTATGTGCAGTGGAAGAGATGTGATGCCCTTTGCCATTGATGTCAAGGGGGGAGAGAGATCATGTGAAAAAATCAGGGGGAGAAAGAGTTCAGATGTGTAAAAAGAAAGGAGGAGTCTTGATGCAAAGTTATGTCTTGATGGAGGAACATGTTATTCATTTTTTCACACCATATGTTGCCATCAATGACAAAGGGGGAGATTGTTGTAAGTATGTGCTAAAATGGTGTTGTCATTGATGTCAACATGTTTGTGTTGTCATTTGTGCCAACTATATCTTTTGATATTGTTGTTTGTTGATTGATTGAGTTGTCATATTAAGAACACTGTCTGAGTATTTTCCTCCGCATTTCCTCTGTGTTGAAGACTGGAGTATGAGTTTTGGATATGATTCAGGGAAGTGTTTGAAGATGCTAAATCCAGAATTTGGTGGTCCGGATAGCTGTGCAGCAAAAGTTATATTCACTAATTTGAAGACTGTGTCTAATAGCATTAGCAGTGTGACAAAGAGAAAGTATTTTTCTCTGCATTTCTCCACAGCTTGGATTTTGGTCTTGTGGTTTTGGACATAAGTTTATAATGTCCTTAGCTATCTTCATTCTAAAGGATTTGTGATTTGGTGCTCTAGAAAGCAAGTTATTGTTTAGCAAAGTTTGACAGTGTTTGTTGAGAACAGTCTGTGATATGTTTTCAGGTGATATTTGTTGTTCTCAAGTAAGATCTGTTGCAGTTGGATTTGTTGTCTCCCAGGTGATTCTATGTTGTTTTTGGATGTCTCAAGAATGCATTGACGGTGTTTGCTTGATCCACAAGCTATAATGAAGTTCTTGGAAGCGTGTATGTAAGTATTCTTGATGTTTGCACTAGTTCTGTCCAACTTGGTTATTTACACTTGTTGCAGAGGTGATTCATGGATTGTAGAAGCATGTTCAAGTGTGTGAAGATGTATGTGGGTTTGAGCTAAGCCATGAAGTGTTCTTCTTTCATTCATTTACTTCACAATTTTGTTTAGGTCCAAACCTAATTTGATTTATGTATGTATGCCAACCTTGGAGATAGTTCCAATGGTTATAAGTTGTGTTGCCGACCTTGATGAATGTTCCAAGGTTGATGATTGGTATAAATATATGTAATGAAGCCGAGAGTGATGAGTGAGTGCGAAGATGTGAAGATAAAGTGTGTGTGTGTTGTAAAGGCAAAGCAAAAGGGATATATTGCGCTTCAATGGAACTAAACTCATGCATGTTGTAGATGCTACTATATCAGTTCATGGCAGTGAGCCACCCATCCTGGCAGTGAGCCACCTTTTGGTAGTGAGTCTTTTTGCAGTGAGCATTTTGGGTAGTGAGCCCTAATGCAATGAGCCTCTTTGTTATTTGGTATTGTTACTACTTTATATTGTGAGCTAACACTCACCGTGGTTTTTCTCTTTTAGGGTTTTCTATGTAAAAATCTGGTGTTCATGTGTGTATGGTGTTGATGTGTTTATGTTTTGATTTTTCTATTCATGTTTAATCTTCATAACAAAATAAGAAGTTAAAGTAAGTGGATGTGAATGTGATTGTGTTTAAAGAAGTTTAAGGTTTTTGATACAACTGATTCATCCCCCCTCTCATTTGTCTTGTGCCTTCAACAACTCCAAGATTAATTTTAGCCTAAGGCTTTTAATGTTCTTCTTCCAACCTAAAAGAAACTCTTTGATGTTGTTGGGGTGGGATCGTGATTAAATTCCCATTTTTTAAGTGACTACTAGAGTTGTATCACATATGGGCATGAGAGAAAAGGTTGGTGGTTTGTTTCTATTGCCTCCTTACACATTATGCACCTTGATGGCCCCTGCCACCCCATCATCTCTAACCTATCTCAGGTGAGGGATTGACCCCAAGTGACAATATGCAATGAGAGCATTAGCCTTTGGAAGGCCATGACTAATCCATATCCTACTATTTGTAAAAGGAGCCCGATCGTTGTCACCACTAGTTGTAGCTCCATAAGCTTCCATCATTGTTATTGACCATAAGTTGCTTTTATTCTAAATTACCTTATCTTAACTTAAGTTGTTTAATAAGGGCCTTTTTGGTAGAAGGTAAGAAAGAAGATTGCATGCATCCTCAAGTTCTATGGAATGGGATTGTAGCTCAATCCAAGACCTCCCTTCACAGTATGCTTGATATAGTCTAGTACTCAAGATCCTTGGGTTTTTCTTAAGATCACACTTAGGAATTGAAGAACTTCATCCTCTTCCAAAGGTTTATCTTATAACCACAATTTGTATAGAAGTTTACACTATTCCTTTTGATGATTTTCCATGTCAGATCTTTTACTAGTAGTGGGTGGCATATTATAAGGAAGTTCTATATTCCTAATTCTAGTGGGATGTTGTGTTGAAACAATAAGAACCTTCTCCTAACCCTTCAAAGATATAATTAGAATGAAGTACTCTACTTCATAGATGACCTTTATCTATATGCATCCACAATAGTAATTTCATCCTCGGGGTTTTGTTCATTTGTTTGTAGTCTTGAAAGCCTAGCCCACCAACCTTTGTCTCCTTACATGCATTCTCCCATTTCACTAGATTACATTTCCTTTTCTCCCCCACTCCACTCCATATAAAGTTTCACCAAATGCCCATTATTCCTTCAACAATCTTACTCAAGTGTTGGAAAATTGACATTACATATATGGATAGCTGATAGTGAAGCATTGACTAGTCAAATCCTCCCTGCTAGAGTTAACCATTTCCCTTTCCATGAAGATTATTTCATTTATACTCTATCCACTAGCACATTCCACTCATCCAAAGTTGTTTTCTTATATAATAAAGGCATAATCAAATAGGAACTAGGAAACTTTACTCTATTTCAAAAAAAAATTCATTGTATATTCAAGGTGTCCTCACTCTAGTCTTTGAGAAAATATTTTTTGACTTCTGTACATTGATTTTTTTGCCAACAACTCTTTCATAACAATCCAGGATCCTCTTGACCCCCCTTGATTCATTAATTGATGCCTCCCCAAACAAAAGAGTGTCATTTGTAAACTATAGATGAGTGGTATTTTCCACCCTAGAATATACTTGCAGTCCTCTGATGCTCTTTATTTCAAATTCTACCTTCAAAGCTCACCCAAGTGACTCAGCTATTATGAGGAATAGAAAAAGATATAGTGGGTCTCTTTGCCTAAGTCCATGCTTGGCCTAAAAATAATCCATAGGAATGCCATTGATAAGAACAAAGAATGAGGCTATAGAGATGCAACAATATACTCACTTCCACCAACCCTCTAAAAACCCAAACTTCTCCAATATCTACATCATGAATTCCCATGCCACCATGTCATAAGCCTTATTCATATCCAACTTTAGAAGCATCCCATCCCTTTTCTTGCACTTTATGGAGTGGATAGTCTTATGTGCTATTATTATCCCATCCAAGAATTATCTTTCAACCAATAATTCGTTATGTTCCTCTGATATGATTCTTGTTAGAAGAAGCTTAAGCTTGGTCTCCATTGCTTTAGTTAAATTATATTTTAATTTACATTACAGAATGCAATTAGTAGGTAGTTATCAAAATATAATGGATTCTCAATTTTAGGGATAAGTGCTAGGAATGCATTATTCTAGCTTCTTAGCATTGTCTTATGTGTTCTACACTCCTCAGTCGCTAGCCACACATCGTTACCTACTATATGTTAGAATTTTTGAAAGCTTCCCACCCAAAACTTGTTGAGGCTTGGGGATTTCTTATTATCCAGGGAGAATGTCATAGATCCGATTTCTTCCATTGTGAAAGATTTCAAAAAAATCTCATTTTGGGCTTCACTTATCAAATAGGGTATGTTGCAGAGCAATAAGTCCCTATCTGTATGCATTGTTTGATGGGAACTGGCCGGCAAATACCTTGATATCATCCAAAATATTATTTGAGGGTAGAGTTATTTGATCTATCCTATTGTATTGTCTTCTAATAATTGTTAAAAGGTGATTGCTTTGTATTCTTAGCCCCTTCCTTGAGCTGCTTTACTCTCACTTTTTGTAGCCAAAACATCTCCTCAATCCTAACTAGGAAAGTCAATTTGTTCATTAGATTAAATTTCTTGGCCCTATATTCCTTTGATATACCATTCTTAGCTATTGCTTCCTTTGCCTCGTTGAGGTTATTTTCCACTCTTACTTTCCTTCCAAAGATATCCCCCACTATGTTTTTGTTCCATTTTCTAACCTTAGCCTTGACATCATTCAATTTTTAGTGAAGGATGTATCTCTTGCAACCTTTGAATCTGGCATTCCATTGTTTCTTCAAGTTCTCTTCAAAGCTAGGCTCTTCAAATCAAAAAAATTACATCTTGAAGGGAAATCATCTAGACTTAGGTTCCTTTGCAGTTTCTAGAGAAATCGACCAATGATCCAAACTTGCAAAGGGAAGAACTTTCAAGTAAAAGGTGACTTGAACTTCATGGCACATTTTGAGTTGATAATATGTTTATCCAACTGTATTTATATGCATGCTTCATCAATTTTTCTATTGCTCCATGTGTACCAACCTTGTTTTAGTTTTATGTCCACCAGAGCCATCTCTATACAAAATTTCCCAAGGACTCTCAAACTTTGAAATGGGGATGTGCTATTGTCCATCTTTTCCGCTAGGTCAAGGAAAGCATTGAGGCCCCCCTTAAGATCTAGTCCCCCTTAGGATGTAGACATTAGAATGTGACAATCTCTTCCCATAATTTCACTCTTTTCTTTTGTGACTTTGGCCCATAAACATTGGTTAAGATGATCTTGTAATTTTCTTTCACACCTTGCAATTTTATATGGATTACATTCTATGACGAGGCCAAAACACTACTAGTCCAACATCAACTATCACATATTGCCAATTGACATGCTATACCTTCTGCCCCAACTATGCATCCCTCACTCCTATTCCATATCTTCTTAAAATAGCTCTCCAAATGTTTCAACTTTACTAACCTTGGTTTCCTAAATGAGAATGACATTAGGGATATTTATCTTGATAATCCACCACATCAGGTAACATTTGTCAAGGGCATTGAGACCCCTAACATTCTATCTTATAACTTTCATAACTTTCATGGCTTCTGGGTGGGGACAATATCCTACCACTGTGATAGAAATTGGTTAATGAAACCTAGATTCATTTTCCTACGTCTTCTTTGGCTACTAAACTTGCTTTGCTTACTTTTATTCTTATGCCTCTTGGTCTCCCAAGTTGCATTCAAGTTTTTAACACTACTTCTAGCCACCTTTTTTAACACCACCTTGCTATCCTTGATGCCTCCCATACTTTTAAAAGTTTCTTTTACCACCTCTTCGTGGCTTTCCATTTTATCAATTTGTACTCTATTTTTTCTTCATCGTAGAACCCATCAAGTCTTCTCCATCGAGGCAGGGGTTGGATTAAGCTGCATATTCATGTGGGACCTGGCAATTGATTCAGAACATCCTCGAAGCCCTTGCTTTCTGGAACAGGAGGCTCTGTAGTTAACTGTTGACGTGGAGTTTTCATCAGTTAGGTTTCTTCCTTGTGGGTATTATTGCCCTGACTGTCAGTTTCCAGTATTGAATGTATATTGGTGGGCTTCATGAGACTGTTGCATCATAGGGGGAGAGGGCTTTTAATTCGCTAGATTGGTATTCGTCTCAGGAAGAGCCATTTCTGGACTTGCAAAGGGTTTCTCCTTGGCTTTACGCCACATATGCATTATTGCAAGGAAAGAACCCTAAAAATAGGCGCTGTGGGATCCACAAATAGATACTGGTGAGTTAATAGTCATGGCTAGGGTTTCAAGGACAAAATAGTTGCAGAAAGCTTCAGCCACTTTTTTTTTTCCTGTGATTGGATAGCATCTTCTGACTGCAAATTGTCCAAATTATGTGGACCCTATTGCCATGATCAACAATCGGACTGCAATCCAGTGGACTGTATACTGCCATGTTCAACCATTGGACTGCAATCCAGTGGACTGTAATTTTGCCTTGTAAACAGCTTTTAAAGCTTTTCTAAGAATAGTGATTGATGTTGAATTTTGATTTGGATTTTTTCTTTTGGTACCAAATTATATTAATATACAGGAATTGGGTATAACACAAACATTTCTTGTATGTTTTTTTTAAAGATATAGAGATTGAGTGACTGGTTTAATTATTGTTTTATAAGAGTTAGAACTATGAATCTATTTAGTTGCTGAAATCTATGATAACCAATTATATTATGTCTAAATAGAAGATTGAAAACAATTATACAAAGAGAAACATGTGCAAGAGATAAGACTCAAAAATCTTGAAGGAAAAATTCCAATCACTTCTACAAAGCTTTGGCATGTTTAGCTTGCTTTGCTCTAAAACTCAATCAAGACATAATTTACTATTCATCTATAAGAACAATTCCTCATTCAATTTGTATTATGTAATATTTTGTTATTATGACTATTTTTGGATCTATATTATTATGTTCACTAGACGTGCAGTTAATCTCCACAATTATTATATGGTTTACTATTCATGTAGAAGAAAGATGCGACTTTCCATTTGTTCCATTTTAGGCCTATTTTGTCCACTTAGTATAGGGGGAGTTTAAGCTAATTGTGATGGATGTAAAAACTTAGAGGAATATGATATAACTCTTCTGATATTGGATTCTTCTTCAACCACTTTTTATGATTAAATTGACTGAAACTCTATTTGCCATGGCTTTGTTTACTAGTGCCCATGCATTTTGTATCATATTTCATGTAATTGAAGATTTGACTATGGATAAATTATCTATTTGTAGCAAAGGTTTACTATGATCACAAAACTATCGGTATGCCCATCGAACCTTTGCTAGTTTATTTTATTAGATTTTTGAGTTGACCTCTTGGGTTGGGATTGGATTAATTGTATTTTCTTGTCGAGTCAAGGTTTCTTCCTTTTATAAAGGGAACCCATTTTTCTTTGATTTATCAATTTCCCTTTTGAGAATGGAAATGTGGGAGCAAAAGCTTGTGACTTCATGAATGGAGTTTGAGAGCTTGGGAGAACCATGGGAAATTATTTCCTTTATGGGTTTTTATGTGAGGGTTGTGGGAATTTGTCCTATAGAAGGGAATGCTTCCCATCATTGTGTGGATGGATTCTTGGATCTTGTGGGATCTTCCATGGTGTTTTAATGGAGGCTTTCCTCCTTCTTGCTGATTTGGAGCTTGAAGGAGCTTCTCATTGTGATTGTGGAAATGTTTCAAAGGTTTGGAAGTAGTAGAGACTGACTTCCCTTTTTCTTTGTAGCATTTGCTTGCAAATAGAGGCATTACTCTTTGTTTATTTAATTTTTATTTGATTCATTGTTCATTAAAAAATCATGAAATAGGAAGAGTGTTGTGTGTACCTTTTTTCTAGCTTGAGTAGTTTGATATATTTTTATGCATTGAGGTCTTGTAGAGATCCTTGCACCCATTTGTTCAAATGGAAAAATTAATTGAAGTTTTAAACTAATTGATTTGGGTTCAAACCCTATGTAATGTCCTGTACTTGTATGGGACATTACAAAGGCCAAAGGCCACTCATTGGTAACATGAGAACACTTACACATGGAAAAATGAGGATGAGAAATCACAAGTGGCCGACCCCCATATTTTGGTTTAAAACAAATGCATTAAGACATCTAAGAGGCCGACTCCTCTCCTTGTTAGCATAAAGCAACGATTCATTTAGACAGCAGATATATTTATTAAATGATGGCCGACCTTCTATATAGGCCGACTGTCCCTGTAATGATAAATTGTTAAATAAATTAAAGTCTTATGAAGCGCCATATATACAAGACTAATAAGTCAGTTAATAATGGTAATATGGCGATCTGCTTTATGAAACAAGGCAATCAACTAATGAAAAGCAACGACTGTTAGAAAGGGCAGCGATTGTGTGAAAAGATGTATTCCTTTGAAAAGCTGCGACTATACATATAGGCGGTGTCCAGCATTTTGAGGAGGAGCGATTTATGAAAAATGTACGATCTTAATATCTATTGAAGGTTGCGATTAGTCTTGAAGGGACAACTCTTCGTGTTAAGATAATGCAGCAATCAAATGTTAACAAAAGGACATGACTATTAGTCAAAGACACGTCTTTTAAAGAGATATAAGATGCTAATTGGTGGAAGGTTTTTGGAGGCAAGCAAGGAGAGAGATTATGTTTAGCAGTGATGAATTGACAACAACAGATCAGCAATGATACAAACATGTAGATAATTATTGCAACCATTCTATAAATCTATCTTCTATTATTCAATTATTATATCATTCTCTCGTTATGTTCCTCTATCATTATATCATTCTATTCTATCAATTTATCATTCTATTATTCATCTTGCATTCTATTCTTCTATCATCATATCATGTCTATTTTATCATTCTATGATTCTATTCTATCCTTCTCTTTTATCAATATATCATTCTATTATTCGATTATTCTGTCATTTTATCATGCAAGTATTCTATAATTCTATAATTCGATTATTCTATCCTTTCATTATTTTGTCATTCTATTGTTCTATTATTGAATCAATCAAATCAGCTTATATGCACTCAACAGACAAGGCATCATGATTGTTACTACATTTGCTTCAGGGAATATAATAGTCTTATGTTTTAATAAATATTGTGGTACATTCTATCATGATTGTGTGTGTTCTATCATTCGAGTATTCTATCATTCTATCATTAGATTATTCTATCCTTCCATTATTCTGTCATTATATTGTTCTATTATTGAATCAATCAAATCGGCTTATATGCACTCAACAGACAAGGCAGAGTCAACAGTTAATACATTTGCTTCGGGGAATATAGCAGTCTTATGTTTTAATAAATATTGTGGTATGCTCTATCATGATTGTTGTGTATAATGATATATTTATTGTTATGAATCTAGATGTATTTGTAATTCATCAAGCAACCAAGGGTGCTAAGATGACGGGGAACAACTATAAGATTCCTCACTAGGTACACCCCCTCATATGGATGGAAAGGGCCACATGAGGCCAAGAGGGATGGTATATCCGCTCTTGGGCCTAGGGTAGAGGATCACTTTAGGCACCCTATCATGCCCCCTTATCCTAGACCTTTTAGGGTTGGACTCCATTAATGAATTAAGTATATCATATGATTAAGATAATGTTCCTAACCCTAGTAGGAAAGGTCTATTTTATGGATTTTGCTTTTAATGATTATCTAACATGATTGTAGGATCTCAACCAAGATCTATTTTGTTCAACAATTTAAATTGGTAAATAATATCGCTAACTCTATTTCATTTCTTGCTTTGCTTGGAATTGTGTTTTTAGGGTAAAAACTAGGGCATTTACAAAAGGGGACATTACACCCTAGACACATTAAATGACTTGACAGTTGCCTTATGATGGCCTTGTTAATTAAGCTATAGGGTTTTGTGTAAACCATGTGTGGTCTTTGTGTGGATTTTTGTGAAAATTGGTGTTCTTGGCTGTAGGTAGAAGACTCCATTAACAAAGGTTGTTATACCTCCAAGGTTGTATTTTTTTTCCTTTATCATATGGAGTCACACCAAGAGTAGTGTTGATTTGGTTATCTTTGTGAATTTACAGTGAGTATTGAGATAGACCCTTGTGTGGATTTTGGTGTTTTGTTTTAGACCCTTGTACATGTGTGAGAATAGCCTTTCTAGTGGTGTATCTATTACATTCTCTCTCTAGAGCTTGGGGTTACTAGAGTGGCATAGACATATATAGCACTTTATGATGATAAGATGGTAGGGTGGGGGGTACATCCTTCTTTGTCCCCATCATGAAGATCTCTTGGACCTTGAAAAAGTTCTTGTTTGATTCTTTAATTTGTTGCATTTTATCATTTGAGTAAAAGTCTAATTTATGAGAAATTATAGCTTTTGATCATTGTTGTCCTAAAATTCTTAAATGTCCACTTTTAAATTTCATGCCTTCCATCTTTGTAAAGGAGTCTCTTACATTTTCCATCATCAGGTGGTCATGCCATTTTTCCAAATTTAGATTTTGTATGATTATTATTGGTGTCAAGAAGAGTCAAGATGGAGTATTCAAGGGTCTAAGAAGTTCATGTACGGTTAAGTTTCAAAAGGAAATAAAAATTCTAAGTGAAAAATTCAAAATCTTTTCTTCTCAAGGTTTTAAGTTTTTCATGTCACTTTGTAGTTCTTTTGCAAATTTACATCCAATCCATAATACCCCATAGACTTGGTTTCATAGGAGTTTTAAGCTTTCCTTGCATCATTATAAGTGCTATAAACCTATTTTTAGGGCTTAAAACCCAAGGGGATTTTAGACTTTTCATGCATTGTTATAGTTAGCCGAATTGAATCACCACTTTGAAATGTCAAATTGTTAACTAAGTGGACTTTTGGACTTCTCTTGCACCTTTGTGGCACCTATTGATCTACATTCAAACCCTAAAATCTCACTTGTATCACTCCTTGTGGGGTTCTCTCATCACTTTGCACTTGCAAGCTTGTAGTTGGAACTTGAAGCCTTGCGAGTAAAATTGAGAAGGCACACCATTTATTACTTACACATGTAGTAAAAAATATACAAACTTGTGACTTTTCTTTCATTTGTAATTTTTTTGTTTTTTCTTTCACTCACACACTTCTCTCACTCCTGTAATTGCCCAACTCTTGTAAATTTTCCCACATCTTTACAAATCAATCCCTAAGAAAGCTTAACAATGCCATTACATGTAGAAACACACAAAGCTAGGATTTTGATCATTTCTAGAGCTTGGAAGGCTTTTAAATCAAGTTTTTATCCTTCTTTAGCCAACCTCCATCCTAAGGTTGCCTTTGATTTTTCTAGCTACTCACTATTTCACCAAACTTTAATTCATTGTTTTATCTCTCATTGTAAAATTTTGAATTTCTTTAGGGTTTGTCACCATTTTGTAAAGTTGCTTGGGGTTTTCTTTTCTAGGGTTATACATGATTTCTGAACTCATGAATATGTTACAAACTTTAGTGTTGTGTTAGAAACCTCATTTAAGCCTTTAGATTCTCAATTTTCTGGAATCTCAATTGACTTCATACTTTTGCCAAGTTCTTGTGGTTTTTGGATTTCATCTGCATCTTTTCATAGCCTACAAAGTTACAAGTGGATCTCGATATCTCGTGCCTCTTGGAATCACCATAGTTTCAAACTTCATGCGTGTATTTTTCATCCTTGCAAAGTTGCAACCAAAACCTAAAAGTCTACTTGTAATTTATCTTTAGGCTTTTGGACGTAATCATGTAAGTACATCTTTGCTCCAAAATCCTAAAAGTTAGCTTAAATTGTATTTAGGATTAGTCTCTACCTACATTCCTATAATTGTAGACATATGAGTAAACCCAATTTAAACCCCATGATAGAAAATCCTTGAAACTTTTGAGTTTTCCTTGCAATTATAAATTTGCATCCTAAGTCTGAAAACCTACCCAACTACTAATTGAATTGTCTTTCTCTTGTTTCTTTATAACTAAAGGGTTTTGGGCACATGACATCACCTCAAAAAATGAAGTATGAGTTTAAAGGAGATGTTCCTCCTTCAAAGCTCATCCCAAAGGTGGTAAATATTTTAGATATAGATCATGGTCACATGACTTTAAAGGAATTCTATGAGAGAATGAATGAAATGAAGAAAATAAATAGAAGAGTTAACAACATTATAGAAGTGGGATCATTTAGGCTGCTACCTTCCCTATCTCAATCCAATCTCCCAAGCTAGTGTTAATTTGTGCATGATTCTACAATCAAAGTACAAAAGAAAGTCAAAATTATTTAGGCTAGAAGGTGCTCCAGATAATGCCTAAATATATAGAATAAATTTTTGGAATTTCCACTCATGAGAAGTATGCAGACATCACAGTTGAATCATCCATGCAATTCAATGAGAACTTTGATTAATGCCTTTGAACTCTCAATGACTGGTTGAAGAAAGAGATCTACAGTTTCCATAAATGCCTAAGACACTTTACCATAGTGAATTTGTGGAAGAAGTGATTTAATCACCTTACTTAATAGAATTCTAGAAAAACCAACTCCCAAAGAGTTCCACCCATGGATGTCCTAATTTATTGCTAGAATTCTAGATGGTAAAGAGTACATTAACTAGGGTACTTATGATTAGCAATAATCTACATAATCAAATGGTAGAGGTTTTTCTGACAAAGCACTTTTTATGAACTCCTACCTAGTTCTTGATTTCCAAAAGGACAATCTTCCATAGGTTAGAAAGAGATGGATTTATGGGTGCTTGTGTGGGGTAGAAATTGGTTTATGAACATTATCGACAACTTGAACTCAAAGTAATTCATAAATGTTTTAGGAGGGTAAATGATGCCTTCATCTTCCTCAGGATCTTGGAGAATGATATTAACAAGCAACTATCAGTTGAAGCAACTACTACTATTAATTTGTGGGGAAATTGTTTATTTAGTTCCCCATTTCTCCAAGGAGGATTCATTGGTGCTCCATATCAACTTCTAAGATATGTAAGTGACAAAATGATTTTGTTGGGGTTATGCTGACAACTTGTAGAGGTTCAAAAGATCTCATCTAGAAAACATAAAATATGTATCCAATTACAATTGGGGATTGGGGAGTATGTTTGCCTAACTTATTAAGTGAAAAAGCGTGTAGAAGCAAAAATGGCTATGGTGACACTTCCCCCCTTCAAAATGAGAATAACATATGACTCTAGAGAACTCATGAAAAAACAAGAAGGGTTGGCATACACACACAAGAAAAGTCTTGAGGATATTTGGGTTGACTATGATGATGCACATGAAGTGTGAAAATGGGATTATTATAGACTCACAACATTTTAGATTTGAGCCTTTAGGAAAAAATATGTACCTGAAGAAATATCATATGATGTTAAAGTGTTAGATCTTGTATACAAGGAGTAATGGATATTTTATTTACCAATTCCTCTAATTGATTGCTTTATTCCTGAGTACAAGCTAAATGAGGAAAAAACTCATTGTGTTGAACAGGAGTACAACATGGTTGAGAAAGAAATTGAAATAACTGGTGAAGAACAAGGATGAATCTCTATAGAAGAAGAAAGGGACTAAAAATTCACTCAAATAGAAGCAAGCTTCTTCAACTTCTATTCTTCCAACTACCAAGTAACTATTGAAAAGTAGTAAATATAGACAAACTAAGACAAGGAGCATCATAAGAAGCAGTTAAGCTAGCAAAGAAGAAGAAGAAGTACCCTAAGATCAAAATCAAGTTTTTTAGTATTTCTCAAGAAGGTGAAGATATGCAAATCCTATCTTTCTCTATTCCATCTCCATAAAAGCCACCCCTCCTCTTGAGAAAACCTCATCTCCTTAAGAACAAATCACTTCTAAATCTTCCCCACTAGTTCATAAATCTCCCTCTCCTCCTCTAGGTTGTCTTCCCTCTTTACCTCCTCAGCCATTCCCTCATAGATCATCTCTTCAAAATCCTCCATCTCTTTCTACGTCTCCTGGAAGTAGCCTCCACCTCTAGAGAAGAGTCCATCCCATCAAAAATCTGTTCCTTCACCTCTGGATAAAGGTCCTCAAATAGAATAGGTTAAAAATGAAACTATAACACAAGTAGATCCTTCCATCTAAGATGTTTTAATATGGCTCATTCAAACATTAAAGAGAAGAAAGAGAGTGATTAAACTAGTAATTGAAGACTTTTCCAGGTTGGAAACTCTCTTCACATGTCCACCTCCTTTATAGATGCACAAGGCATGAGGTTTACTGAGGTTACTATTCCTTTGTGTGACAAAGTAAAAGGAAAAATAGAAACATTAGCTCATCAGATCTCAAGGGTAGCCCTTGGGAATAAAATAAGAGAGGATACATTGGAGACTACAAAAACTTCCATCAAAATCATGATATAAAAGATGGACAAGGATAAAGAAACTAATGCATATCTTTAGGAATAGATGGAACAACTAACAATGTATGTGCAATATTTGATGGGTCCTATCGAATCCTCCATGCTAATGTCTAAACCCTTATTTATAAATATTGTTGACAAGGATGTGTCCTTGTGGGAGAAATTGGTTGCATTTTGAAGGAAACCAAAACTTGGACAATGAGCTGATGACATTGGACTTGAAGCTTATTGTTGAAACTTTTATTTCATGCCACCAAATTCGTGATGAATTGAACTCTTGGAATATTTTGAAAATAAATATGATATGGAACTACAGGATCTAGAATGGCATTTGTGAGATATTAAGGAAATGACTAGGGTCAAATTTGATATCCTTGTAGCTAAAGGGATTTTTAGCATGTCAGATCTAGGTTTACATTTGGAACAGCTCAAGGTTGCCATTTTTAGGATCATAATACTTTGACGAATGAAAGTCCAAATTTAAAGAACTGGATGTTGTAGTCTGTGATGCCTTGTGCACAATATAATATTTCATGGAAAAATTTCATGCTTGAATTCTATGATGCTTAAAGATCTATGAACTTTGTGAGTGAAGAGAACAATTCATCAAAGTGGTAAAGAGATGACATCTAAGCTCAAAAAAACTATTGATCAACTTATGAAGTTAAAAGATGTACATAAAAAAATTGAGAAACAATTAGTCAAGTGTTGGAGGGAACCCTCCTAAGTGCTAAATATTCCTATATCGTGGAATGTATTTACATATATTGCAATGGTTGAGATATGGAATCCATCAAGGAAGCAATTGAGAAATTTTGTCATTACTAGAAGTAGAATCCTAGTAGTAGGAAATGAACCGTTGATATTGAATATGATGAATAAAGTTCATATGACACTCAAATGACCATCAATTTTGGGTTAGATTATAATGTTAAATTTTAATGTTTCATGTTATTGTAATGTCAAAAATTGCATATCCTACAATTTTGATACTACAAATTGTACTAATTTTAGTGTTCATCCCATGGTATGTTTTATGACTCATTTTAGCCCATCTTGTAGCCTCTTTTTCTAGTTTAGATACCAAAGTTTTATGTTTATTTGCATACTTATGTTTTATGTGTTATTTTCTAATATTTTGTATTTATTTTGTAATTTGTGTCATTTGTGATAACTTCAAATTCTATTTGTTCTTGGATAAGCATAGTTGTGCACACATCTATGCAATTATGATATCATCCTATGATGGTATAGTTGTACGACCATTTTCCAAGAGCCTTTTGAGATGTATTTTTGTTCAAAACTTTGCATATCACTTCTCTGTAATAGTGTCTTCTAACTTCCTAATAATATTTTCGTTATTCCTTGGCCCAAAATTGCCTTTACATGATTCATATTTTGAATTTGAATTCCCCCTTACTCTCATGCTTTTGAGACTAGTTTTCTTGGTTGCTAGTCTAGACTCTCAAGCTTTCTAGAAATATTCTATAGCACTTTGGTATCTTACAATAGAATCTTTGCTCTTTTGTGTGTTGGCTCCTCATGTTGTGAAGATTTATACATACTATTGGACTCTAACCTCTTGGGATGGTTTTCTATACTTTTCTTCTTTCTTTGTTATTATGTATTTTATTGTTTCTTTGGCATCTCTAGACTTCTACATTTCCTAGCTCTCTTTAATACACATAGGGATAATAATAGATACACCTATTATTGTTCCTTTGTCATTTGTTTTAACATTCTTAGTTCTAGATGCACTTAGGATTAAGAACACACACAAATTCCATTCTACTTTCTATCTAACAGTTTGTGGAGGTCAAAAGACAAAAATTGGGGCTTGAACGTATTGGTAAGCTCCCAAGGAGTCAACCATTTCCTCTCTATCATGGATTTAGATAATTTTTTGGATCTTACATACAAAGGTTTCATATTATTGATCTTTCCTTTGTCATTTTTCTAATTTGATTTCAATAAATCTTGTTGAAATCATATTTGTTGTTATCCTACACCTTTCTAATTATGCTTTGTGTGTTGCCATGTACGTTTTTTTTGTCCTATGTGTTGATATTACTATTATATTTTATATTCTTCATTTTTCTATTTATCCTATATGACAACACAATTCACATATGATAGTGTGACTTAGGGATGACAATGCAATTGTGCTATAGTTTTGTAAGTGTGATTTCATCCTTTGTAAATTGCTAATCTAAATTCATAATTTTTATTCCAGAATTTTACTTTTACTAGTAATTGTTAGTTTAACACTCTATTGGTAATTAATTCATCGAATTTCCATTTTCCTTAGTCAATAGTATTTCCTTTTCTTAAATATAAAATCAATAGCAATTTCAATTCCATATATTCTAATTAGACTAGATTGTGAGTCTAGTTTGAAAATTCATATATTGTATAGATTAAGCTGCTTTAGCATTTAAGTAGTTTAATTTACATTATTTCAATTATATATTTTGTACCAAATGTTTTATTTTTTCCAAAATTGCATAAAAGTTTGGAATTAATGTATTATATTATTTTCAGTCATTTACAAAGTTTAGAATTGGAATAAGAATGGTCATGGAGGGAAGTTTAAAGGTCACTTCCTCTAGATATTGTAATTTTGAGCATTATGTAAGGACTTCTTAGCAATTTTGTAGAACTTGTAGAGAATAATGAGACTTTGTGTTATTTGGAGAATGAATGACAAATTGAATTAGAACTTTGCTTCCAAACCAATTATAATTTTGCATCTTCTTTTGTTATTGTAGAATCTCATTTTCTAAATTTCTAAAATTCTACATGTGTTGAAGGGGCTGTTATGATCTATTTTTCATTTCCCTTATGTAGGATTAATTCAATTTCTGGTTTCTATTCAATTTAATTCATGCATTTGTATTTCCAACATTTCTTTTCTTTAGTTTTCAACATGCTAAAACCCTACCATGAATAATTTTGTTTAAATTGTAACTATGGCATGCTGTATCTATTGTGTGGAGTGTTTAATTTGTTTCATTTTTGGCTTTCAATAAGGGCACCCTCACCCATCTTGAGGACATGTTTCTAATCTAAAACTATGGAAATGGACAAATACCAATTTTTTTATCAACAATTGTTTTTGGTGACTCCATTGTGGACTCAATTTTCCCCATTTATTTCATGAAATATTTCACAAAAGTTTCTTATATGTAGATATGATAAATAATCAATGTATAGCACCAATGTCATAGCTAAATGTCAATTTAAATTCTACTTTATGAGATCTTTCATGGGAAAATCACTACAACTATGTAGAATATAATAGGGTTGTGCAGATGTATTAGACCAAGAAGAAGGCATTGGTGAAGAAATACAAAGGTTTTCTAATAGGTTTATAATTTCAACTAAACCCATGCGAGTTATTGAAGTTGATATTGTTGGGAATTAAGGTGTCTCAAACTTTACAAATTCCTAGCATTGTTATTTATTTAAATTGTTATTATTTTCCTATGTTTGTAATATTCATGTTGTTATATGTGAAAATGTAGAAGAGGGATGAATAGTATTAAGATCTATCAAATCAAACCCTCCTTTCACAATAATACTCAAGGACAACAACCGAGCCAAGTCCCTACAGATGAAGATGACTTAACTACAGGTTGATGTACTTAGGAATGATATGGAAAGATAGATTAGATTGAGAGTTTTGTCAAACCCTAGATTTTAATAAGCCTCAAACCCTAATTATAATGAAATCAGGTACAAACAAATAAACTGTTATAGGCCACTAGACAAGAAGACACTTGGGAGGATTAGAAACTTGCCAAAAGTTGGATTTCTGAAGGTGAAGACTTTGGGGACTATGGGGTGGGCACCCAAGTCCAAGAGGGAAATATTTCTATAAATCTAGAATAGTGAGCAGTGTCAGATGATGTTCAACTCCTGAGTTCGGGATGAATCCTGTCAGGACGACTAAGGGGCGGGCACCCTAATCCAATAGGGTAGATTTACAACAACTTTTCTCTAGATCTTGAATCCTTATCCTCAGAATATCTTCTTTGTACATGTACTTCACCAAATCATGCACCTGTAACCTGCAATCACAAATAGATGGGTTTGAGGGTTGTGGTGTTTAGGAGCTTTCCTTGATCAAGCCTCGAAATGACATTCAAGTCTTCCAACACCGTTGTTAGATAAAGTGCATGCCTTTGTAGGGAAGAGGCCAAAGCAATGATGAAATAAAATTATTGAAGCACAAATAGATGTCACCTTAGGAAGATCCTTGAAATCATGAGGAGATGGATTGATGAAGCCAAATTTGCAACAAAAAAACACAATAGCAACACAATTATGCTCTGCAACACAATGAATGCCTTGAAATCCCTTAGCTCAATATCACAAGTTCTCATTATCCATCTAGGTGTAAAATGAATACATAAACTCACTTATATATGCTTTCTTGCTAACTTTCGCAATTCATATTGAAAAGGCCGACAAAGGGAAACCTTTTTAAAGGTCTTATGCCAACATATTAAAATTTGGGTCCCAACAAATCAACCTGGACTTGGGCGCGGGTGCCCAAGTCCCAAGGTGAATTTAGGTCTTGATTAATCATTTAAAACTGGCCCCTAAGTCCCATTTGACATGGGTTTCAGGGAAAATTGCTCCAGGATAAGTATTAAGCTTGCAAAGTGTTAACACAGGGACCTAGGAGCTAAACTAGGAGGTAAAAAGGCATAGGGATACTTTTTACTCCATAAAATTTAGCCCCCACTTTAATGTATGTATGATCTTATGATTCCATACATGCATTAAAGTATGGTCGAAGCACATAAAGCTAAGGCATACCCAAAGGTTGGAGGACTATTTCTAGCCCCCAATCTCAGGTAAGCACTAGAAAACACATGGAAGACACGTAAGACACAATGATGACATTAAGAAGCACATAAAACATGGAGAATACAATGGAAGCACACAATACATGAAGAAGACATGAGAGCAGTCACGCAATACATGAAGGATACATTGATTAACAATTAAAATAAAATCCTACACTAGGGGGTGGAGGGAGCTCATCGTTACATGCCTTTAGACAGCCGAAAACACACAAAACAAAACCCAAAGTGTGGAGGGAGCTCATCACTACACACCTTTGGACCACACTAGGGGGAAAACATGCCAAACATAGACCCAAGTGTGGAGGGAGCTCATTGCTACGCACCTTTAGACCACACTCGAGGGAAGAAACAATAGACACATAAGAAGACACACGGAATACACAAGCGCTACATAGTATATAGACACACTATATGTCTTATACATGACAAACACGAGTGATGGGAAGGAGCTTATTACTAAGTCCCACCATCTAAAACACATTTTAGACACAACTAATGGTTGTGCTATGCTACCACAACCACCAAAGACATGCTTAAGGGTGGATGACTCAAGATCCAACCCCGCCTTTGTAGAGGACTTTGTATAAAAGGATGTGCACTAGATCAAGAGATATACCATCCCGCCTTCCATAGAAGGGCTTTATATAAAAGGATACATACTAGCTCAAGAGATGCGTAATCCCGCCTCACAATAAGGGCTTTCTTGCTTGCAATTTAATGAGGATGTGCACTAGCTCAAGAGATACATCATCTCACCTCATGGTGAGGGCTTACAAACATGCTTCGTCAGTGCCAAAGATAATAAGACATATATCATTATATATGACCCCACCTTAAGGTTGTTGATACCACTTTTCGGTATCAAGCACATTAAGGTAGAGTGACAACACACAAGGGAAAAATAGATCTCATAAAGCCCATGCCACCAAAGGTGACATGTGCCACAATCACCGAATGTTCCCACAAACACATTGATATGATTTCTAAGATAATCAACAAGAGATAAGGTTAGAACATCTTACTCTAAGATAATAACCAAATCAAAACATGAAAGCTATGCATAAATCATGTATTAGATCACATCAAAAACCAAGGCCACACTGGTGGGTTCAGAACTGAGTATAGCTGTTGGGCTTATACTGTAGGTATCTTAGGACCAAGTGTAACAAGAAGGTGAGATACAAAACCATCCAAAGTGCACGGAGCAAATTGAGAGTATTGCCAAAGTTTGTTACAAAAGATATGACAACATGATATATCACATGGAGTGATTCTACTAGTCAAGCTTCAAATATATATATATATATCAACACCATCTTCATGTATGGATTGGGTCCATTTTTTCTTACTTGTTGAAGGGACACACGGTTCTTATTAGTATTTGTTTGTTTTCGTCATTCACTGACTAGGTAGAATCACTAAAGAAGTGTAAACAATAAAAATGAGAGAGGAGAAACAAGTGCCTTAGGAACACCATGTAGGAGGATGCCCACAAGACATCATTCACAATGCTATGACCCTAAGGCATGACACACAACAATAAAATAGAGGAGAGAAGAATAGAAGAATGGTCACAATAGAGGCAGTCTCTCGATATCCTTGACCTTACAAGAATATCAAGGGTCATCCTAGGTGGCCTAAACAACACATAACACATCACGAGGGAACACAACACAACACGATATTGTAGCATATATATCTAAGAGGAGTTCGAACTTGTGAGCATCTTAGAAAGGTCCTCTATCAAGTACAGTAAAAAGTGTGAGTAGTTCATACCTGATTGATGCTTACTCTCAAAATGGTCATGCGGTGATTGTTTCTCAAGTCCCTATATGTTTGAAATCTTTTGTTGCTTGTGAGGAGGGGAATCATTGCTATTTCCACCGATGATAGTCACCTTGTTCTTTTCCAATCCTTTTCTTTCTTGTTCTAATTTGCTTGATGATTGGGTCTCTCATGATGAAATGGGATACTTTCCATCGTGACAACTTTTTCTTGCTTAGTGTTATCCTGTCGAGGTTGCTCAATTTTCATATCTTGTGCATTCTGGTTGTCTCCTGACCCTTGAATTGATAATGACAAAGGAACCTCAACATACATACCTTTCCCACGTGGACGAGGTGAGTCATCAATATTTTCCTTATCTACTTCTATCATGCCAATTATTTCATCATAGTCGAGGTAGTCATCTTCTTGCTCTATTGTATTTTGCTCAACCATATCGTTGTCGTTATGCTTAGGAAAATGATTTGTAAAGATCTATAAATTATGATTCAGAAGGGCAACCAACTTATTTCCTTTGTCATTCACACCAGTTACCTGTATTATATTAGAATCAATGAGGCCTTGAATTTCATGTTTCAGACGCATACATTGTTCGATGTCATGTTCTTACGAGCGATGATACTGACAAAATGCATTAGCATCAAATGAGGGTCCTTGTATCCTGTTACTATCAAATGGTTTCACAAGAGGAAGCTGAAAAATATTGTTACTTATTACTTGATTCATAATTGATTGAAGAGATTCAGATAATGGAGAAAACTGTCTTTGTTGTTGTTTGAATTGAAACGGTGTCCTTTTAGAATTAGTAATAACGGACACTTGTAATTGAAAATTATTTGAATGTTGTCCATTGATCTTGATGAAACTCTTGTTATTCCTCTTAAAGTTGTTTTGAGATGTTCCAGCTGTGGATTGACCAACTTGAGCTGACGAGTTTTGATTCTCATACTAACTAGATGAAAGTTGGTAATCACAAAGATCTATGCATAAATGTTGAAAAGAGCTATACTTCATCAAGAGGATTTTATCATGGATGTTAGGTTGTAAATTCATAATGAATATCTTTTGAACATCCTCATCTGTAATCAAATATTGTATCTATGCAAAAGAGCTTGATATCAATTGATAAACTCAGTTAACTTCTCTTTCTGACCTTGTTTGCAATGAACTAAATCAATCAATGAGACTGAAGGTCCAATATCTACTTGGAAATGTTGGAAGAATTGATGAACAAGCTATGAGAAAGAGTGTATTGAATTTAGAGGCAATGAGCAAAACCATTCCAAAGCAGTATCTTTGAGGGATTGCAGAAAGATTTTTTCTAGCAAGTCCTCTTCAAAGAAGAAATCACTACACATAGTTGTGAATGCTACCACATGAGTATTAGGATCGCCTTTACCATTATATTTTTGAAAGTGAGGAGTCTCAAACTTATTAGGCATTTGTGCTCTTAAGATTGAAAAAGATAAAGGACTACGAGCATGGTATGTTGGTATATTAGGTTGAGAAGAAGCATTGGTCAAATTTGCCACTTTCTGCTGTAAGGAAGTCATGCTTTGCAAGAGTTGGTTTAAAAGGGCACCATTAGGTGATACAGTTGGTGGGTTAGAAGAATTTGAAGTTGTAGTCATGAAATTCAAAGGTGATTGATTGTGAGTGGTAATGAAAGGTGGTTGAAAATAGGTGGAATAGAGACGTGGTTGAGAATAGGTATTCATAAAGGAAGACACCTTAGGTGCTAGGTTTTGATAATTGAATCCCACAACCTTGTAATTCTATGAATTAATGCCATTAGGTACTCCCATGCTAGTGGTAACATTACTACAAGCTTGTGCATTAGTAGTGAGGATTGGTGATGTGAAAGTGGACATTGTAGTAGTCAGTATAGGTGTTGATACCTATGTATGATTCAATGATGGAACATTGTTAATAGTATTCGTGCAGTCAACCACTGACATAATGTTGTTACCCATTACATGGGCTATCCCATGGAGTGTGTTAACACCGTCTTGTCCTTCTTTTAATAACTCTCTTAGATTATGAACATGTACAACCTCTTCAGCTATCTTTACTTTTTCCACAAATGCTTAAAAATCAGCTAGTTCTTTATCAAGTTTGTTGATTTCATCATTAGGTACATGTGTTATTACATCAATAGGATCTTTAGGATCATAAATTTTTGTTCTTCCATCATGGTAGGAGGAATGATATCTCAATTCAAAATTTGTGTTTCACCTTTTGTAAAGTAAGTGTTCAATGGATTTTTTAATGTTTGCATATCGGTGCTATTCAAAGCATTAGAACCCATTAGTCTATGGCTTCTCCTTACAAGGATGTTTCTATTAAGGCAGTGGGTTATACAACTCATGCAAAGGCATACAACACTCAATGCACACACTAATAGAACAAACCCAAGGAGTAAGGTAGTTATGCTTGTTGAAATACACAATGTGTGATTGAAAAAAGATAAAAGTTTCAAAGCTAGGATGGAAAAGTATGCACTATAATCCAACACTACACTTCAAAATCAGATTTTAATGAATGCTAGAAAGGAGTAGCAAAATTTAAAAATAAAATTTTGACTACAAACCCTAGTTTTTACAAAGACTAGGTTTTATGAAAAATGTTATTTTTAAAGCAAAACCCTTACAAATGAAATTTGTAAATGCAAGATTTTATATGAATTAATGATGAATTATTGTAATAAAGATCAGATCTAATGCAAATATCAGAAAATTAAATCTTTTTATGATATGCAAAACTATACCTTAATGCAAGCCAAGAATGCTTGTTTTTTTGAAAAAATTTCAAATGTGTGCAAAACTTTCCAATACAAGATGATAAATATGATATGAATGAATGTAAAAACTGATTACAACACTCAGAAAGATGCAAGTTCAATAAAAACATGGGTTCACCAAAATGTTATATGTGAAAATGTAGAAGAGGGATGAATAGTATTAAGATCTATCAAATCAAACCCTCCTTTCATAATAACACTCAAGGACAAAAACTAAGCCAAGTCACTACAGATGAAGAGGACTCATCTACAGGTTGATGTACTTAGGAATGATATGGAAAGATTGATTAGATTGAGAGATTTGTCAAACCCTAGATTCAATAAGCCTTAAACCCTAATTATAATAAAATTGCATACAAATGAATAAACTATTACAGATCACTGGACAAGAAGACACTTAGGAGGATTAGAAACTTGCCAGAAGTTGGATTTTTGGAGGTGAAGACTTCGGGGACTATAGCGCGGGTGCCCAAGTCCAATAGGGCAATATTTCTGCAAGTCTGGAATAATGAGCAGTGTCGGATGATGTTCAACTCCTGAGTTTGGGATGAATCCTATCGAGAGGACTACGTGGTGGATGCCCTAGTTTAGTATGGTAGAATTACAACACATTTCCTCTAGATCCTAAATCCTTATCCTAAGAATAGCTTCTCTATACCTGTACTTCACCAAATCCTATACCTGTAACCTACAATCACAAAGAGAGGGATTTGGGGGTTATGGTGTTTAGGAGCTTGCCTCGGTTAAGCCCTAGAATGACATTCAAGTCTTCCAACACTGTTGTTAGATAGAGTGCATGCCCTTGCAGGGAAGAGGCCAAAGAAATGATGAAATAAAATGATTGAAGCACAAATAGATGTCACCTTAGAGGTGAAGTGCTCACAGAGATGAAGATCCTTCAAACCATGAGGAGATATTTATTGATAGAGCCAAATCTGCAACAAACAAACACAATAATAACACAATTCTACTCTGCAACACAATGAATGCCTTAAAATCCCTTAGCTCAATATCACAAGTTTGCATTATACGTCTAGGTGTAAAATGAAGACATAAACTCACTTATATATGCTTTCCTGCTAACTTTCGTAATTCAAATTGAAAAGGCCGACATAGGGAAACCTTTTTAAAGGTCCTATGCCAAGATATTAAAATTTGGGTCCCAAAAAATCATCCTAGACTTGGGCGCGGGAACCCAAGTCCCAAGGCCAATTTAGGTCTTGACTAGGCATTTAAAACTAGCCCCTAAGTCCTATTTGACATGGGTTTCGGGGGAAATCACTCTGAGATAAGTATTAATCTTGCAAAGTGTTAACATGGGGACCTAGGAGCTAAACTAGGAGGTAAAAAGGCATAGGGATACTTTTAACTCCATAACACATGTATATTTTATTATGTCACTTTATGGGAGTTGGCACAGTGATGTGTCATCTTAAATGGAAGGTGGCTAGATGACATTTGTCCTCATATGAGGAAGTAGGTGTTCCATTTTTTGGTAGGAATATGTCTCCATGTGTCAACATCTCTCTTGTGTTGTAAGAGGTTTTATGATGGTTTATGACGTGTAAAAGTATGATAGATTCTATGACATTGTAAGAGCCAGAAATAGAGATTCTTATGACAACTATGACAAGTATCACTAAGCATCTTTGCATAGGACAATGGACGCCCATGTTTGGGATATGACAAGTTGTAAGAGAGTCATTATTAATAGTTAGTTATGACAGATTCTCTTATAACTATAAGTGTTGTCATATATGACATATTTTGTGAGGATACAAGAGCATCTGTCATACCTATTTTGGGAAAATTTGGGGCAACCAAATATGGAGGGTTGTGAGAGGTGGAAGAGAATATTGAACGAGTGTCATAGAAGTCAAACATGTGTTGGGAAAGTGTTCCACATAGATTTGGATGCCCATCTCTTGTTGCTTGCTCTAGAAACTTCTTTCATGCTTATATCTCTATAAATAAGGTTCATGTTGGAGTAGTTTGCATAGTTGATTAGTAGGTGTTGTTATACTACTGGAATTACTCCAAATACTACGTGTTGGTGAACTCTTGGAAGAGCTTGGCTCTGTAATTATATTATAACCATTATTTAAATACTGAATAATACATTGGGCTATACTTTGGAGTGTGGTATTTTTTACCTGAAAAGGTTTTCCCCATGTACATCTTATGTTATGGTATTATTGATTTGATTTATGTTGTGTATCTTCTTCTATGTTACTGTAAAGATTAAAAATTTGCATAACTCTCCCCTCATTAGTTCGGTGTAAGAAGCTATTCTGCGTACCTTGCTTCCTGTCAATTGGTATCAGAGCTTGGCCAGTTTTGGTCCTAGTTGTTGGGTAGAGGGTTTTTGTACCGATCTTTGATTGAGTGGGAGTTTGTGTAGAGTATTTTGTGATATTGTTATAGGAAGGAGATGGCAAGCACATCTGGAAGAATAGAGAAGGAGAAATTTAATGGTAGTAATTTTGAGTTGTGGAAACTCAAAATGGACGACATGCTTTTAGATCAAGATTTATGGGTTGCTATAACCAGAAAGATGCCATCGAGCATGAAACAAGAAGACTTAGATTTGATGGATCAAAAGGCTAAGGGTCTTGTGAGACTCCATTTGGCTAACTCCATGTTATTGAATGTCCATGAAGAGGCTACAATTGTAGAGATGTGGAAGAAACTTGGTCAAATTTATCAGGCTAAATCCCTTGTAAATAAGTTGTTCCTAAGGAAGTTGTACTCTTTGAGGATGGAAGATGGGGGATCTATTGCAGATCACCTGAACAATTTTAATATTCTTATTGCCTATTTGAGCTTGATTGGAGTGAATATGGAGAAGGAGGATCATTGCATTACTTTGCTGTGTTTTTTGCCAAATTTGTGGGACCACCTTATTATAGCCATTGGGAGTACCACTACCACATTCAAGATGGATGAAGAGGTTGCATTGTTACTATCTAAAGAGATGCAAAGAAAATCTTCTGAGACAGCTAAGGAGGCTCTTATGATTCATGGTCGATCAAAATACAAAGGGGAAAAGAAGGACAAGAAGGCAGATAAAGGAAGATCCAAATCTCATGGGAGATCTAAGTCTCCTGGAAAGTCCAAGGCACTATGTTGGAACTATGACAAACCTGGGCATTTCTAAAAGGAGTGTGAGGTGGAGAAGAAGAAGAAAAAGAAATTTTCCTATTCAGATTATTACAAATCCCAAGATGATGGTGATGCTTTTTTTGCTACCTTGGCCACCCATGCATTGGAAGATGTGTGGTTGATAGATTATGGTGCTTCTTTCCACATGACCTCACATTTGGGTTGGTTCACAAAGCACGAAGAGTTTGATGGTGGGAAGGTGTACCTAGGTGATGACTCACCTAAAGATTTTTAGCCATGGAAGAGTCTTGATTTGATTCCATGATGGATGAGTGAAGGGGATCAATGGTGTTTTACATATACCTAGTTTGGCATAGAACCTTCTTTTTGTAAGTAAGTTGAATGATGTGGGTGTGCAAGTTGTCTTCTCAAATGGAGGATGCAAGATGATGAGAGGAGATATGGTGCTTGCTAAGGGTGTTCAGAGAGGCACTCTATTTTAGCTAGATGCATGCACTATTTAATGTACTAGTTCTTCTGTTTCAAAGAAGAGAGCTTTAGATTCTTCATCCTCACCATTGAAACTTGCAGTGAAGAAGTGTGTTGCATCTACTTCTGATGTTCATGATTTATGGGTACCTAAGGGTGCTCATGCTTTGGAGATGAAACTTCCTGTTGAGAAGACAATGTTGTGGCATGAAAGACTTGGTCACATTGGTGAGAAGAGTCTTAGAGACCTGAAAAATAGGAACCTCATCGAGGGGTTAAATGACTATAATCTTGAGTTTGATTTTTGCAAATATTGCATATATGGAAAACAAAACCATGTTTAATTTTACTCTAGTTCTCATAAATCTTCTGAGGTGTTGGATCTGATTCATTCTGATGTGTTTGGTCATGTGAATGTTCCTTCAATTTCTAATTCTATATATTTTGTATCATTCATTGATAATTATAGTAGAAGGACATGGGTTTATTTCCTTAGAAGCAAATCTGAAGTCTTTAGTCAGTTCAAAGAGTTTCAATCTTTTGTAGAGAATCAGACTGGTAAAAAGATTAAGTGTTTGAGGACTGACAATGGTGGTGAGTCTTGTTCAACAGATTTTGAGAAGTTTTGTAAAGAACATGGGATTGAAAGACATATTACAACTCTATACACCCCTCAACAAAATAGAGTTGTAGAGAGGATGAAAATGATGTTGATGGAGAGGGCTACAAGTATGCTTAGTGGAGCTAGCCTTGAAAAAATGTTTTAGGTTGAAACTATATCCACTGCTTGCTACCTGATTAATAGGTCTCCTACTTCAACGCTTGTTGAGAAGACACCCATGGAAGTGTGGTCTGGTAAAAATCCTTCATTGAGACATCTTCAAGTATTTGGTTGTGAGACATATGCACACATTTCTAAGGAGAAGAGTTCAAAATTGGAGAACAAGGTGGTTAAGTGTATCTTCATTAGCTATGGTGTCAGTGTGAGAGGGTACAAGCTTTGGGATCCTGTGGCTAAAAAACTCTTATATAGTAGAAGTGTTATCTTTAGAGAAGTGAAATATTCTCCTATTATTCTATAGCCAGAAGAGAAAGAAAATAAAGATATTTAGTTTCCTTCTACCCCTAAGAAGATTGAACCGAAAGCTCCTATTGGACCTGATGATGAGGAGAGATCTAACATCTTTGAAAGTTTAGAAGAAGAACCTCAACCTCAAATTTTGAGGAGGTCTACACAGAATAGGAGGCAAACTGAGAGGTTTGGTTATTCATTGCTTGATTCTAGTTGTATTTTGCCTTGATTTATAACACAGATGAACCTAGAATTGTGAAAGATGTTATGGGTATGAAAGATACAGGTTCCTAGAAAGAAGCCATGGAAGAAGAGATGGCTTCTTTGGAGAAGAATAATACTTGGTACTTGGTACCTTTGCCTGAAGGATGGAAACCCCTTGGATGCAAATGGGTGTTCAAAAATAAATTTGGTTCAGATGGTAGTGTTGAGAAGTATAAGGCTAGATTGGTTATGAAGGGGTATTCCCAAGTTGAGGGAATAGATTATGGTGAGATTTTTTTTCCCATTGCAAAGCATCCATCAAATTCTTGTTATCTCTTGCAACAACATATGATCTTGAAGTTGAACAAATGGATGTGAAGACAACTTTCCTTCATGGTGATTTGGAGTAGGAGATTTATTTGTCATAGCCTAAGCACTACATTGTTGAAGGTAAAGAAAATCTAGTTTGCAAGTTGAAAAAGTCTTTGTATGGTTTGAAATAGTCTCCTAGAATGTGGTACCAGAAGTTTGATGCTTTTGTGTTGAGTTTGAGATTTTTGAGATTAAAATCAGATCATTATGTTTATTATAAGATGGATAATGATCGTATTCTTATTATTGCTTTATAGGTTGATGATATGTTATGTTTTGGGAATGGAAAGAACTTGATTTCTAATTTGAAATCTTAGCTTTCAACACAATTTGAGATGAAAAATCTAGGGATAACTCGGTACATTCTGGGAATGGAAATCAAAAGAGACAGGGCAAACATAAAACTTTGGTTGAACCAGAGTAAGTATGTGAATTTTTTGTTGGAGAGATTCAACATGGCATCTTGTAGACCGTTGATTATTCATCTGATGTTAAGGACAAAGTTATCTATTTTGGATTGTCCAAAATCTCCTACTGAGGTGGAGGACATGATGAGAGTTCCTTATGCTAGTTCTATTGGCAGCTTGATGTATGCTATGGTCTCTACAAGACCAGACATTACCCAAGTAGTAGGAGTCCTTAGTTAACTTATGGCTAATCCTGGATGGGTACATTGGGATGCAGTGAAGAGAGTGTTTAGATATCTGCAGGGTACTTTTGAGTATTCCCTATGTCATCATGGTTAGCCTACAAGACCTCGACATTCTATGAGTATTCATGGATTTATGGATTCAGATTGGGCTAGAGATATTGACAGCAGAAGATCCACCAACAATTATGTTTTTACTATGTTTGGTGGTGCAATTAGCTGGATGACTAAGTAAACAAGCTATCATTGCTTTGTCTACTACAGAAGTAGAGTACATGGCAGCAACTCATTCTTGTAAGGAAGCCATTTGGCTTAAGAGATTATGTTTTGACATTGGTTTTGATACAGGGATGATCACTATTTGTTGTGACAGTCAGAGTGCCATATGTTTTGCAAAGAATCCTACTTTCCACACAAGGACAAAGCACATTGATGTCCAGTACCATTTTGTTAATGACATGGTAGAGGATGGGAAGGTAAATTTGGAGAAAATTAACACTTTGATGAATGTTGCAGATTCCTTTAGAAAGCTTATGAGTACAAAGAAGTTCATATGGTGTTCAAATTCTATGGGTCTCTCGACCCCTAGCAGTTAAATCATGTCATTCTATTAGCTCTTGAAAGGTGTTCAACAAGTGGGAGATTGTTGGGAATTAAGGTGTCTTAACCTTTGTAAATTCCTAGCATTGTTATTTATATAAATTATTATTATTTGCCTAAGTTTGTAATTATTCATGTATATTTTATTATGTCACTTTCTGGGAGTTGGCATGGTGATGTGTCATCCTACATGGAAGGTGGCTAGATGACATTTGTCCTTATATGAGGAAGTAGGCATCCCATTTTGTGGTAGGAATATTTTTCCATGTGTCGGCATATCTTTTGTGTTGTAAGAGGTTTTATGATGGTTTATGACGCGTAAGAGTATGACAGATTTTATGACATTGTAAAAGCCGTAAATAGAGATTCTTATGACAAGTATGCCAAGTGTCACTAAGCATCTTTGAATAGAAAAGTGGGAGCCCAAGTTTGGGATATGGCAGGGTGTAAAAGAATTATTTATTAATAGTTAGTTATGATGGATTCTCTTACAACTGTAAGTGTTGTCATATATGACAAATTTTATGACGATGTAAGAGCATCTGTCATACCTATTTTGGGAAAATTTGGGGTGCCCAAGTATGGATGGTTGTAAGAAGTGTAAGGGAATATTGTACAAGTGTCATAGAAGTCAAACATGTTTTGGGAAAGTGTACCACATGGATTTGGATGCCTATCTCTTGTTGCTTGCTCTAGAATCTTCCTTCATGCTTGTATCTCTCTATAAATAAGGTGCTTGTTGGAGTAGTTTGCATAATTGATTTGCAGGTGTTGTTATGCTACCAGAATTACTCTAGATACTACGTGTTGGTGAACTCTTGGAAGAGATTAGATCCGTAATTGTATTGTAACCATTAGTTGATTACTGATTAATACATTGGGTTGTGCTTTAGAGTGTAGGGTTTTTTACCTGAAAAGGTTTTCCCCATGTACATCTTGTGTTATGGTATTGCTAATTTGATTTATGTTGTGTATCTTCTTCTATGTTACTGTAAATATTAAAAATTTGCATAACTCTCCCATCATTAGTTCAGTGTAGGAAGCTATTCCACATACCTTGCTTCCTTTCAAATATAATTCCACCTCTAACACAACTGATACAACCAAAACCTAGGCCGTAAATTTTATTTAAATCTAATTGATAAAATGTTTACTCATGGAGTTAAGGAAAGGGCATCATAGATCTTTTTCTTTTTGATTTGTAGTAGGCTTCAAGATTCAATCTAGACCCTTAAAGTGTAACAAATATTTATAGATCTCTAAGTCTACCATCAAGTTCAAAGAGGGTGTTGGCCAAAATTCCAACATTTTCCAATTTTATGTGCATATTTACCATTGTGTTATTTTCTTGGGTGGCCAATCAATGTGCCCCATTGTATTGGATGAGCCTTATTGTTGTGTAAATACAATGTTTTTGTGCTCTTAGGGTAGTATTATTGTATCTTTGGGAATTGCATAGTTTAATCGTGGTGAGTGGGGTGTTCTCCTATGTTGGGTGTTCATGTTTGGGTCTTTGGTTATACCATTACTACTCTCATGGCTAACCTAATTTAACTTTATTCTCCTCAGCCTTGCTTCCCTAGGGCTAGCTCATAGTACATACTTAAATCTTATATCATGGTATGTTTCATATTTCATAGCCTACTCAAACTATACAATGCACTTTACATGTATTTTCTTGGTGACTTAGTGTTGCCCACTACCTAATATCTTAACACATGTTTTAAATCAATTGTGCTTGGCTAATGGCTATTGCAATCCCTCCTACTAGCACTTGCAAATTTCCTCTGCATAGAAAATTTTGATTGCACCACATGATTCATTCCTAGCATGGAGTGGGCTCTTCCCATCACTCTCCACTTAGTATAATGCACAATGATGACTATTATGTAGGAAAAAAAAGGTGTGAAATTAGTTTTATTGGTTTTCCTAGTTTAATTGCTTAAACTTAAATATTTTTCCCACATTACACTAGATAGATTGAGATTAATAAATTTTAACTCTATTGTTATAGGAAAAAGCTAAATGAAATCCTATCTAGATAAATTTCCCGTTACTACTTAAGCTAAGTGAAAGAGAAAGAAAGGAAATTGATTGAAAGTTTATAGGTGTTATGTATGAAAAAGGTGAATGACGAAGATTAGCATGTACACTAGATCAAACCCTCTTCCACAATAACATTCAAGGACAGGATCGAGCCAAATCACTACCAAATGGAGGTAGACTTGGCTATAGATCTTGTGCTCTTGTTTGCTATAGAAAGATCAGATTTAATCAGCCCTTTTATCAAACCCTAGGTCAACTAATGCACAAAACCCTAGAGATTTGTAAAGATCTAATTATAACAGAAAATGTACACAAATAATCAGAAACTAATTTCACAAGATTAATTAGAGAGATATTAGAGCCTATGTCCCAGAAGTTTGAAAGTCAGAGGACTATTTCACGAGCACCCAAGTCTAGAAAGTTGGAAACTTCTGAAACTAAAAACTGGAGAAATGTCATAGAGAGTGTCCTGATGCCCAAGTCTTCTACAGAGGAATATTCTAAAAATGCTTTTGGATCCCAAAACCCTTTTCATTACACAACCTTCCTGTACATTCACTTCTTCAAATTTCATACATGTAACCTACACACAAGAAGAAAAGGGGTTTAGGGGTTGTGGTGTTCAAGGACTTGCCTCAGTCAAATCCTAGGATAGCATTCAAGCTTCCCAACACCGTTGTATGATAAAGAGTTTGTTCCCTAGTACGGAAAAGGATAAACAAATAAATGATAGAATGATTCAAATAACAATGATATCACCTTGGAGGTGAAGCCCTTAGGAGAATGAAGATCCTTCAACTCATAAGGAGATGAATGATGATTCCAAATCTGCAACAACACACACAATAAAAACATAAATATGTTCTAGAAACACAATGAATGTTTTGAATGCTCTTTGCTCCAAGATCATAAGTTCGCAATATCCATCTAGGCTACAAATGAATTCAAAAACACACTTATATATGCTTTCCCACTAACATTCATAAATTAAATCAAAAGAGCCAACAAGGAGAGACCCTTTTAAAGGTCGTATACCAACATGTATTGAAATTTGCCCCGACTAATATGGGAGGACTTGGGTGCAAGCGCCCAAGTCCCAAGGTACATTTTTGGTTCAAGGTAAGGCATAAAATGGGCCCCTCGTTCCCAATTGTCATGGGTTTTAGGGGATTTTACATCGAGATGAATATTTAAGATGTATAATGTAATCATGGGGACCTAGGAGCTAAACTAGGAGGTAAAAAGGCTTGTGTCCACTTTTTACTCCATAACATTTAGCCCCCACTTTAATGTGTGTGCGATCGTACGATTTAGTACATGCATTAAAGTACGGTCAAAGCATATCAAACACATCAAACACTAAAGTGAAGACACACCCTAAGTTCAGAAGACTATTTCTAGCCCCCAAGCTTAGGCAAACATAAGAAAATACTTGACAATCATGCAAGACACAATGAATACAGTAAGGAAGCACACAATACACGGAGAAGATAGTGAAGCATGCAATACACAGAGAAGACATGAATATAGTCACACAATATATAGAAGACATGATTTGAACAATTATATATAAATAATCCTAACTCAAAACACACAACATAGAGGGAGCTCATTACTACACACCTTTAGACCATGCAAATGTTGGATCTAGGGCATACAACTGAGAGGAGGGGGTGAATCAGTTGTATAAAAACTTTGCTTCAAACACTCGATTCTCCTTTGTTAGTTAACAGCATATTAATTAATCATCCATGAAAGCATAAAGCATAAACACAAGAGCAGATAAACAACAACACATTGAACACCAAGATTTTGACGTGGAAAACCCAGTTAAGGGAAAAACCACGGGGTGATTAACCCAAGGATTATTCTCTATTAGAAGAATAAGAAAAAGAATGGCACTTGCCAATTAGGGCTCACTGCCTGAGCACACTGCTCACAAAGAGGTCCACTGTCTACAAGGAGACACACTGTCTACAAAGTGATAAGAATCACAATCTTGAACTGGAGAATGACATCTCTACCATGTCCAGATTAGTTCCATTTAAGCCCAAAAACTCCTGCTCTACCTTTCGCACTTCTCTTCGCTATACCACACTCATCCACACAATCCACACTCAAAATGAATTCTCAAACACTTATTTATAGAAGACATCGACTTAGGAACAATCATCTAAGTCGGCAATCAACCATAAGGACATTCACAAGATGATTAATACATCCGGTCGGCCACCACAAGAACATTCGCAAGATGAACAACTCATCCGGTCAGCTAGTCTGAACAAGAACTTCATCCGAAAGAATATCTTCAATTCTGGGCTCTACCACTAATGCGGATCAACAACAAAACCTCAACACGATCCAAGAACCTTCACAAGCCTGCCTGAATGACCAAGTACATCCGCACTTTCTCTTCTTACTGGAATCTCTTCTCTTCCTCATCCGGAACTTCAAGAACACAGTCTGTCGCCACTGTCACAATGCAAAAGGTACTTCTGGACCTCAAAATCATACACAACTTGAGATGACACATCACAAGGACATCTAAAACACTCCTTCCAATCCACAGATTATGATTATACAATTCCAGACCTCACCAGACCTTTCTGTGATCCTCTGTCACCTCTGGACACTTGCTGGAACCGGTTCCACACAGATAGCCATAACTTCTTCAGATCTTTATGCGGACCTCTGAAATCTTAACTAGAACATCTCAAGACTCATATCTACAAACCCTTTAATCTGCATCCTCCTGTTCTCAACCTATACAGTACATTTGCCTTCTTCTCATCATTGTTCTTCACTATTCCTGGCTGAGGCTAATTTTCTCAATATCCTCAGCACACAGCTCATCCAATCCTTCTTGTCAATGTAGTATGAGTATGTTGACATCAATGACAACACTGGTTCACCTCATACTTGCAACAGTAAAAACATACAAAACACATGGTGTGGAGGGAGGTCATCGCTATGTGCCTTTAGACCATGCAAAAACATGCAAGAAAGGCAAGGAAGACACATAAAACACATGGAAGACACATGAAATATATGAGTGCCATATAATGTCGTCAACACACTATACATCTTATACATAGTAGACACATGCGATAGGGAGGAGCTCGTCGCTACACTCCACTATCTAAGACACGCCAAACACACCTGATGGTTGAGCTATGCTAACACAACCACCAAAGACACACTTAAAGGTGAATAACTCAAGATCCAACCCCACCTCCCCAAAGGACTTCTTTAAAAGGATGTGTAACCGCTCAAGGGAAGACACAATCCTGCCTTCTATAGAAGGGATTTTAAAATGACACCCCACCCACATCCATAGATGCCTTATGGTGAAAAGGAGGCATGCTCAAAGTATACAACCCCACCTACATCACAGAGATGTCTTATAATGAAAAGGAGGTATACGTAAACAAAATGAAGTACACAACCCCACCTGCATCACAAAGATGTCTTATAATGAAAAGGAGGCATACACAAACACACTTTATCAATATCTACGCATAATACCACAATATATGCCCCCTCCTTAAAGTGGTTGATCCCGCTTGCCGGTATCAAACACATTTAAGTTAAAGTGAAAACACACAAGGGAACAAGAGCTTTTACAAAGCCCATGCCCCAAAGGTGATATGTGCTTGTAATCGCCGAATGTTCCCACAAACACATCAATATCATCTGCTAACATAATCAACAACATATAAGCTTTGGTTAGAAAATCTAAGCTAAGATAACAACCAAATCAATTCATTAAACCTACACATAAATTATTTATCATATCACATAATAAACCAAGGCTACACTTGCGGGTTTAGAACTAAGTATAGCCGCGAGGTTATACTTCGGGTATCTCAGAACCGAGTGTAGATACAAGGTGAGATACAAAATAATCAAAAGTTCATAGAAGCAGATTTAGAGTATTACAAAGGTTTGTTACAAGAATCTTCGCAACATGACACATGATCACAACTTGAGGTGATTCTACTAGTCAAGTGTCAGTAATATATCAACCCCATCTTCATATATGGACTGGGTCCATTTTTGCTTTCTTTTTGTAGGGACGCGTGGTCCTTATCAGTATTTATTTGTTTTAGTCATCCACTGGCTAGTAGAGCCATTGAAGAATGGAAACACTAAAAATGAGAGAGGAGACAAAGGTGACTTAGGTTTACAACATGGGAAGATACCCCCAAGATATCCTCCACAACATTATGCCCCCAAGACACCACACACAACAATTATAATAAGAGAGAGGAGAGTAGAAGAATGGAGACACAAATAGAAGAAGTGTCACAACAGAGGCGGTCTCCTTGTATCCTCAACCTTACAAGAGTATCAAGGGTCATCCAAGGAGACCTAAACAACATTTAACACAACACAATACTATCAACATGTATATCTAGGATGAGGTCACCCTTGAGAGTAACTGGAATAGGTTCTACATCAAGTGTGGCCAAAGGAGGGAGAAATACTTACCTGATTCAATGGGATACTTCCTGGTGGACAATCCATGTCTATCATCTCAAGATATATCATATTTAGTCTTCGAGTTGTTGATATTGTATTAAAGTTAAGTGTAGAATGATGATAAGCTTTGGTGGGCCTCAAAGAACAGTATCCAATACCAGTCGAGTAGTTAATTGCAACAACTTGTAAAGGTACTCAGATTCCTTGTTGGTTTACACCACAACCATTGCCTATGTAGTCGCAATTTTTGTAAAGGATTTGAAATCCATGACCATAGAGAGACTCCATCTTTTTAGAAGAAGGCGGGGCCTCATAAGTCTCATATTCTATGGTGTAGGTGAAAGTATTGTCTTTGTTTTCTCCTAAAGAAACTTTAGGTTTCTTAGGTAGTTCCAAAGATTGGTTGGATGAGATCGATGCAACTTTTGATATGCCAAGACTAGAGTTATTAATTTTATACTCCCTTATAAAGGAAGGAGTAAAATCTAATGAACCCCAATTGTCACCAAGAAATGCATTAGATGGTGATGCTGAATCTTGTATAGCATTATCTGTGACAAGAGGTATTGATGAATCAACTTTTAAGTTATTCAAAGTCTTATGATTGATGACTTGTTTTTGTGTTTCAATTTGTAAACAACTTTCTAACTTCGGATTGGCTTCGATGGTGTGAAGTTTACCTTTGTAAATACAATTTACTGATCAATGAAGGGTAGATGAAACTGCCCCCATGGTATGAATCCACGGTCTACCAAGAATCATATTATAGGAAAGTGTACCAAGCATGACATGGAAAAGGGTAGATAATGCCATGGGTCCAACCTTTATGGGTAAAGTTATGGTACCCAGGGATTATCTACCAACATTATCAAAGCCATGAATGTTAAGTTTATCTAGTTTAATTGAAGATGCATCAACCTTGATTTTGTGTAACAAATCAATACCACAAACATTAAGAGCTGATCCATTGTCAATAATAACTCGCTTTATCAACTTTTGTTTATTGTGATAAATATTATAAGAGGATCATGTTGATTCTAAACTTCCATTAATGGTAACTCATGTTGTTGAAATAGAATGTTTGTTTTTGTCGTGTGCATACATTCGAACAGAGATACTACATCATTAGGCTTAACAATGACTAGTACAATCACCTTTTGTAAATCTTCCTAGAGCATTCCATGGTATGTAGGTGATGTTTGTATGAGTTCCCTTAGAGAGATCTTAGCTAGAGTAGCATGAAGTTTCTCAACAAGATCATAATCTTGACCACCTTTTTGAGTAAGATGAGGTGGTTGAGGAAGCACAGGTTGAGAAGTTGGTAAAGGGATCAAAATGTTCGACTGTTCTTTGCTTTGTTTATTATTTCACATGTTGTATGTGTGAGCAACCACATTGTGATAGGGTTGTTGTGACACATTTTGATACACTTGATTTCCTTGAGTAATTTGTTTTGCAAAATTAAGAATGTAACCAGGGGTCTAGGTGGTGTTGGATCACCTTGAACCGTAATCACCAGTTTGAAGCGAGGAGGCACATTAGGTGCCCCATGTACAATGAGTTTAGGAACATTAATACACTTATCCACTACCCCCTTAGCAGGGGGAATGTGTCTATTAGTGATGATCAAGTTAACATTGTTTGTACATTGATTAAGCTCGACATCCATCCCTAAAGGATTTAATGTGAGAGACCTTTCTTCATCCACTAATGCTTCTTCTTTTAAAGGGAGACCATTGGAATGAAGGGAAGGTATAGTGTTGTTAGAAGAATTGTTGATGATTATATCTTTAGTGATGCCCAAGGGCTTTGAACATGTAACCAAAGGAGAAATATTCATGGTTTTCACATCCTTAGTGATGTCTAAAGTACTTGAACATTTAGCCAAAGGAGGAATAGGATGATTCATAGAATCATCATCATCATCATCATATACTTTAGATAGTAGTGTGTGAGCAAGAAAAATTAGGTTAACAAGATCAAGCATTACAATCAAAACATAATCCTACCACCATCAAGAAATCTATCTAAATGACATAAAATGAAAGCAAATCAAAGAACAATGTCACCTAGATTGTATGGATTCCTTGGTTGAATGTGGATTGCTTCTCAAAAGTGAACAACCATAGTTGCCAAAGCTTCCATGATGATAGATGATATGCTCAAAATGCTTAATGGATTCTCAATGGATGCGATATGCAAAAGATGATAATTTAGACACTAAAGAGATTATGTTTTTTGGAATGAAATGAGAAGGAGTATATATAGCTCTCAACTAAGATTGATCAACGATGGAGAAAAAGTGGCTATATGAACGGTTGAGATAATTCAAGAGGCATGGATGAATGTGTACAAGACATGTGTCCATAGGGATAGCTTTTATTAAATGATTTAGTTGGCTTTGTTGGTGGAGATAAAATTGATTTTCTTAAAATAGGATGATTTTCTATTTTAAGAGTTGGATGACAAGGATAATTGATTTTTAAACCAATTAAATCAATTTTTGTATTTAATTTTTAACAAACTATGGACAAGGCCAACTTGTAAACATAGAAGAAAGTGATAAAAGAGGGAAATGATAAGATAAAAAATAAATTAAATAAATAAATTCATTTAATTTATTTTTAAATGATGGAAGAAAAGGCTGAATTTAGAAAAGTGGAAGAATAAATATAAATTAAATAAATAATTTTATTTAATTTATATGCATGATGAGAAGATAAATAAATAAAATATTAATTTTATTTATTTAAAAAGGTCAAATTAAATAAATTTAGAAAATTTATTTAATTTTAGAAGAATAATGAGATAATTAAATAATTAAAGATTATTTAATTATAGATAGAAAATAGAAGAATAAAGATAATGAAAATAGATGAAATTAATTAAATAAATATAATTTATTTAATTAATGATAGAAGTGGACGATTTAGAAGAAAATAGATAATTGATACAATTGTGCTAGACAAAATTGACATATGCAATGGTGAATAATGTGACAAATTGATAAATGATACAAAGGGTCAATTTTTGGTGTCTACAAGTAGATCCAAGACATTTTCATGATTTATAGTAGTAATAGAAGGAGAAGACCTTTCACAATCATCTTTCTCATGAGTATTCATGGAGATGAATTTGGTTAAATCTTTTAATATCAAAGGATATGCACCCATGAGTATTGTGAAGCTATCAAAATCATGTATATAACAAAGAAGTTGGAGTTCATATGTAGAATATTTAGAAACATCAATATCATTTATGGATGCTATGTGTTCTAAAACATGAGGGTTCATATTAGTGAATTTTGAGAAATTTTCAAAATCTAGGATATACTCATGCAAAGATTTCAAAGAGGAATAACATGAAGATGCCATAATGAAATGTCTTGGAACAAAAATGTAAAAAAGATCTATTCATTTATGAAATACAATCAATATGAGAGACTTTTTGTACACCACAACACTAGTTTAAGGAAATCGGGGTTTTGTAGCTTTTGCAAAGATCAAAAACACACTAGTGTCACTACAAACAGAGTGATCAAGATGTTAAAAGTGTTGTGCAAAAGGTAATATAGACAATTTCAAAATTTCTTGAAAAGAAATGTTAAAGAGATACCAAATTCCTTATGTTGAAATACACAATGTGTAATTACAAACATGTGGATTTTTAAACCAAGGTATGAAATGATGCAAAATTTTCAAGTGATAAATGAAAATATGCTATAAATTGATGTTAGATCTTAATTGAAATTTTTATGATGGAAGCAAAATCTGAAATAAGATTTTGACTACAAACCCTATCTTTTGAAATTTTTAGGAAAAATGCAACTTTTTCAACAAAACCCTAGAAAATGAGATCTTCAATTGCAAGGTATAACACCATAAAATGATTGTATACTTTAATGTGAATTAGATCTAATGTAAAAATTAGAAATTTAAATCTTTCTACCATATGCAATGAAAGCAATACAAAACTATGCCTTTTCCTAGCCTAGAATGCTCAAATTTTTCACTTTTTTCAAGATCATGCAAGATTTTCAATTGGATATTGATGAATATACAATGAAATCAATGCAAGATCTGATTTGGATAATAGAAAGATGCAAATGATCGATGCTAAGGGTTCACCAAATGTTATGTATGAAAAAGGTGAATGACAAAGACTAGCATGTACACTAGATCAAACCCTCTTCCACAATAACATTCAAGGACAAGACCAAACCAAATCACTACCAAATGGAGGTGGACTCAGCTACCTATCTTCAGCTCTTGTTTTCTATGGAAAGATTATATTTAATCAGGCCTTTTATCAAACCCTAGGTCAACTAATGCACAAAACCCTAGATTTGTAAAGATATGATTATAACAGAAAATGTACAGTAGATAATCAGAAACTAATTTCACAAGATTAATCAGAGAGATATCAGAACCAGTGTCTCAGAAGTTGGAAAGTTAGACGACTATTTCACATGCCCCCAAGTTCAAAAAGCTAGAATCTTCAAAAACTAAAAACTTGAGAAATGTCATAGAGAGTGTCATGATGCCAGATTCAGTGTCTGTTTCAACAGGAAAACTATTTTGCAAGTGCCCAAGTCTTCCACAGAGGAATATTCCAAAAATACTTTTGGATCCCAAAACCCTTTTCATTACACAACCTTCCTATACCTTCACTTCTTCAGATTTCACACCTGTAACCTGCACACAAGAAGAAAGGGGTTTGGGGGTTGTGGTGTTCAAGGACTTGCCTCAGTCAAATCCCAAGATAGCATTCAAGCTTCTCACCACCATTGTATGATAGAGAGTGTGTGCCCTAGTAGGGTAGAGGCTAAACAAATCAATGATAGAATGATTCAAATAACAATGATATCACCTCAGAGGTGAAGCTGTTAGGAGAATGAAGATCCTTCAACTCATAAGGAGATGGATGATGATTCCAAATCTGAAACAACAAACACAATACAAACAAAAATCTTCTCTAGAAACATAATGAATTCTTTGAATGTTGTTTGCTCCAAGATCATAAGTTTGCAATATCCATCTAGGTTACAAATGAATTCAAAAACACACTTATATATGCTTATCTGATAACATTCGTAAATTAAATGAAAAGAGTCGACAAGGAGAGACCCTTTTAAAGGTCCTATGCTGACATGTATTGAAATTTACCCTGAGCAATCAGGGAGGACTTGGGAATGGAAGCCCAAGTCCCAAGGCACCTTTTTGGTCCAGGATAAGGCATAAAATGGGCTCCTAGTTCTCGATTGTCATGGGTTTCGGGGGATTTTGCATCGGGATGAATATTTAAGATGTATAATGTAATCACAGAGACCTAGGAGCTAAACTAGGAGGTAAAAAGGCATGTGTCCACTTTTTACTCCATAATAATAGGAAATGTATCTACTAGAATATAAAACAAAGTATAGAATTCAAAAATACAAAAAATGAGAAACTTGATGCCAAAAGATGGAGTACTTCATCCAAGATGTGGCTGTGATGTGTGGACATCCACATGATGTGCTATAGTCCCTTCTATGAGCTGTCATCCTAGAAAGATGGGTAGTACATTGTGCCATATAGATTCAAAAACTTTCTACACACATGAGATGGAAAGATAAAGTAAAAGTATCCTAAAATATACCAGGTTAAATGGAAGTATTGAAATAGTTCTCTATTGATAAAGAAATAAAATGACAAGGGAAAGGAAGAGAAATAACAAAACCTCCATTTAGTCTTCCAAACACCTATAGATAAGAAACGAAAGAGGATTGGGGCTTCTTAGGAGGTTGGCATGAATGGTCAAGACCTTACTTTGGTCTTTCGACCTCCATGAGTAGCCAAATAGAAATGAGAGTGAAATAATGTGCGCTCTTATCCTATGTGCATCTAGAACTAAGAAAAGTGACAAAAATGTTATAAATACTACCTCAAGGTCTACAAGAAGAAATAGATTAGTGTGTTAATGAGATTAGATAAAATCAAATGAAAACCCAACAGGTGCCAAGGATACAACAATTAATTTTGCAAATGATTAAACATAAATAAAATAGAAAGCTTGAACACTATCAACTCACACCAAGTAGAGAGATGAGGGTCTACAAAAACAATAAGCAAGATGTCCTCAACAAAGAAAGGATGGCAAGGAAACCCAAGATAAAGTTTAGAGTGCTCAAATTTCTTTAGAGATGTTGGTAAGAGTTGTTGATCACATTCACATGAGAGATTCAAAACATAGAGAGCCAAAAAGTTGATAAAGAGTTTGATAGATTCTTCTTGATGATCAAGATCCTACAAGAAATTCTTTTTGAGAGAGTTCAAAAATAGAATAGGAGGGAAAATAAAGAGGCCCAAGGTTTGAACTATCCATTAGGATTTGACTTAGGTTAGTTGGGTGATCCCACAATACTAAGTCCCAAACTTGGGACATCCTGATTTTTGTCTGAAATCACATATTTTTTAGAAAAATTAATGATTTAAGCCTTGAGGGGTTCCATCTAAAGGGGTTTAATTGAAGGAGGTTAGATAAAACCCCCTTGATAAATAACTCCCCTAGTCTTAAATCAAAACCTCGATGGAGTCTCCTCTGTACCTATCAAAATGTTGACCAAAAACTAATTTTGCTTCACCTTTTGGGGCATCAAATGAAGTCAATTAGAAATTATATTTTGTAAGTATGTAGCCCTTACTATAAGCTTTCCAAAAAGCATGATTTTGAATATATTTCATTTTATTAGTATATTTATTTTCTATTTCCTAGTGAATAGAGATTTTTCACCGAACATCAAGGTCTCTATTCCACACATGCAAAAAAATTAAAAAATAAAGAAAAAAATTTATGAAAAATATGTGCACACTAGGTATTGATGTCGTTGTTTCAACAACAAAAAATAATATTTAATTTGGATACATACAAAAAAAGCTATGTTGTATGGTATAAACCTAGATGTCTGAATTATAATTAATCTCACTTCAAAAATTAATAAAAAAATATATGTAACAAAAAATTATGAAAAAACATCTGTCTAATAGATATTGGTGTTACAAATATATATTTAAAATCTTATAATTTGATCCTTTCTATAAAAAAGGTTATGATGTATGGTATAAACTGTTAGTGTAGGTTTTTATTTCCTAGATGGGTTATTTATTTTCCCTTTACTCCTAGGTTTTTTCTACACCTTTTATTAACCTTGTTTAGGTTAATAAAGCATGTTTAACTAGGTGAGTGAGTTATGAGGTGTCACCTTCCTACAAGTGAGCATCTATTAGCTATCTTGGGAAGATACTTTGCTATCTTTAGTCTAATAGATGGTTGCTTCCTATTGGTCGGTGTTGCCAACTCCTCCCTCTCCCTAGTCTATATAAACATGCTACCTAGTTTGTATTTTGTATCTTTTGCTTTTGCATCGTCATAATGCTATTTCGATTCTAGTATTTGCATTACTCTCATGGAGACTAACTCTGTGTTGTTATTTTGATCTTGTATCATTTGCTTTCACAGTTTGATATCTAGTCATTTGCACTAGTTTTTTGGGTTATTAATCTTTTCAAATTCTAACATGGTGTCAAAGCTTTTATAGTGTAGAATAGATTTTAGTTTCCATATTTGAGAGATTCGGGGGGCTAATAAGCCTTGTTGCAGGTTTTCCCAAAAACCCAGTATGATCTTCTCTTGCATCTTCGGATGATCTAGATAATCAAAAAAGTTTGACGGAAACATTTTAACCTCTAGGTTTTACATATGTGCTTTGTGAGATCTGGGTCATTGTAGTGTTTCTGGTTATAGTAGCAGCATTTTTGTCTATTCCAACACGTCCAAGAGGCTCGAGAAAGTCAAGATTGGCATTCATTTCACTGAAATCGGAGATCATTTGACATAGTTGTGGAACGGGGGTTTCAGGCTTAGATTTGGAAGTTAGTTTTCAATCGGAGCATTTTCGGCCCAAAAGGATCCTGCCATTGCTTCTAGGAGGCCTCACAGATGAATTTTTATATATAATTTGCCTAGTTTCGATGTTGGGAGTCAAAAAGGCAATTATTTTTTTGTCAGAAGGCCATTTCAGCCCCCCTTAGCGCAGTTTGAGGAAAAAATTCCTACTTTTTTATTGTGAAATTTTTTAAAAATATATATATTACCAGCACTAATTATAATTTTTTTTGAATTTAAAAATAAAATTAAAAAAACTATGCGTTGTGCCTTAAGTGCTACACAACAGTGAAGGAGGTGGCCCCACACATAAGGTCACAACCTTTGTAAAGGTCTATGAGCCTTAAATTGGTTGCAGACCCTTCACAAAGGGTCTCTGTAGACCTTTAAAGTCACAGGCCCTTAGGGATTGGGGTGTGGCCTTGGCCCCCCACCCCTGTGCATTCAGCTTTTGAGCCAGTTGACATTTTTTTAATTTGGCCCCTATACATATGCCCCAGCCTGTGTGCCTCAATTTGGCCTTTGTGCCATTTTATCTGTCATTTTAAGCATTTCACTAAAATTGGTGCCTTCGCTATATTTGGTGGTGGATCTAGCAGTTTCACTAAATTTGTTTGGAAGTACTTTATTTTTAGCAAAGTTCTAAACTATCTGGAGGTTTTCTAGATTTTATGGATTGATAAACTTGGCGGAATTTCCACCAAATTTGGTAGATATTTTCTATGCAAACTCAGACCCCCCTTCTGTTGAAGTTTTCATTTTTGAAGGCAAACTTCTGAGACCTCGTTCTAGGTCATTCTAGCTTCGTTTCCTGAGCTTATTTTGGCTATTTTGGCTATTTTCCGTGCTCTTCGAGGTGGTGTAGATGATTCTTGATTCTAATGCATGGATTTCCCATAAATTGCAATTTCTCATAGGTGATGCTGCACAATTCCCATTTTTTAAACTTTAGAGACTCATAACTTTAACATATGACCTTGAATCGAAGTGATTCTTTTTTAAAAGTGCATGATTTTTTGAGTAGATCATAGTGGTGTTTTTAGTTCTACTTGGATCAAATCCAATATTTTACTTACAACATACACGTAATTTGTGAGGACTTTGCAATGCATTGAGATCAAGACCACTAAGTATTTCTTGCTAGTGGCAGTTGTAAACACACTAATTATATAGTACCAAATCATCTTTGCTTGGGGGTTCTTTGATTAAGTGAAAAGGGGGGTTGTCCTATGTGTGTTCTCTATATTTCAACATTTCTTTTTTGCATTTCTTCATCATGGATCAAACAACAATGCCCATATTAACTCCCTACAACTACTTTGAGTGAAAATCACGCATGACAATCTACTTAAGGAAAGTTGGATTACATAGGATAACAATGGGACTTGAAATTGAACCTACTAAAGATGAAGATAAGTCTAAGTGGTTTAACAAATGTGATGAGGCCTATGGAACATTGTGTTTGTATGTTTCTCCTTATTTGCTCTTTCACATTGAGTCTTTGAAATCACCAAATGAAATCTAGACAAAGATAGAAACACTATTTGGCACACAAGATTCAATGAGAGGTCATATGTTGGAAAATGAACTAATTAGTTTAAGTCTAGGCAACTTCAACATAATTCAGGATTTTTTCACAAAATTGAAATCACTAAGGCTGCAATTAAAATAATGTGGAATTGAAAAGAAAGATGAACAACTAATTCTCAATATTCTCTTTAAGCTAAGTTCAGAATATTCTGTATTTGTTTCTACCTTCTATGCTACTAAGGGTGCACTTGGTACTCAGTTCACCATGCCATCTTTGGATGAATTTTCTATCTCTCTCACACAGTAGAAGGATAAGCTAATCTAGAGGGGCACTCTTAAACCCTCTAAGTCACATGCCCTAACTGTCAACCAAGGCACAAAATAATAGAAAGGACAAAGTAGTAACACCAAGAAAAAGAATAAGAAACAAAAGAATATCATGGAGAAGAAGGATTAGATACCAGTTGCTTCAAAGAAACTAATGAGACCCAATCTTCTAAGGGCGACAAGACAAAGAAAGAGAAGGTCCAATGTGCCTATTGTAAAAGACATGGTCATGATGAACATAAGTGTTTGAAGAAACAAATTGATCACTTGACACACATTCTTGAGAAGAACAATATCAGTGTTCTTGAGTCTATCAAATGGACTTCTAATGAGGGGTCAAACAAGGCAAAAGAAAACAAGGGGAAAGGAAAGGGCAAGGCCATTATAGCAGTTGCTTCTTAACCATCCACTTGGGTTCGTGATTTGAGTGCTTCACACCACATGGCTTCATCTAGGGAAGAACTTACATCTTTGGAGATGTGTACTATGCCTTCTATTTTGATGGGTGATGACACTCCTATTGAGGTGTGTGGGAGAGGGTCTGTTGATGTGGGGGATGGCACATTCCATGATGTTCTTTGTGTGCACTCATTATCAACTAGTCTCTTGTCAGTATATCAAATCACTCACATGTTCAAACAAGCAGGTTGAGTTCACTCTTAATTTAGTGGAAATTCATGAGTTGCACAGTGGTTCTACAGTTGCAGTTGGGAGAGCAGATCATCAGTCACGACTCTATATGTTTTCTCACTTGTTCCTGATCCTCCTTTGAATATTTTACTCATTCTGATGATGTGAGTAAGTTATGGCATGAGTGGTTTGGCCATCTTAACTTCCGCTACTTGTAGCAGCTCAACCTTTAGAGCATGGTCACAGGGTTGCCTTCAGTTCAATTTTCAGGTGGTGTTTGCCAAGGTTGCATTCTTGGTAAGCATTCTAAGGAAAAATTTGACAAAGGTAAGGCATGGAGAGCTTCACAGCTACTAGAGTTAGTTCACAGTGATTTGGCTAGATCATTTCCTCATCCAGCCTTCAGTAAAGTTAGATATGTTCTAACCTTCATGATGACTTTTCTCACTATACTTGGGTGTACTTTCTCAAACAAAAGTCTGAGGTATTTGATCACTTTCAAGACTCCAAAACTTTTTTAGAGAAGCAATCCGGGAAAGCCATCAAAGTTTTGTGCACTGACAATGGTGGTGATTATGTCAAACATCATTTTGAGTGGTTTTGCACTTTAGAGGGAATTGATTTGCAGCATTCAGTTCCATAAAATCTTCAATAGAATAGTGTTGCAGAACAAAAGAATAGGTCCTTAAAGGAAATGGTGAATTGTATGATACACTTAAGATCTCTTGCACCATAGTATTGGGCAGAGGCCATTTACTGTGCTTGTTATATCTAGAACCATGTTCCTCACTGAGCCTTGAATGGAGTCACTCCTTTTGAAGCTTGGAGCACTCAGAAACCATCAATTAAGCACTTTCAAGTTTTTGCTTCTCCTGCATGGGCCCACATTCCTACAGAGAAATGCAAGGCCTTGGATCTGCAAAGCAGGCCTTGCATATTTGTAGGCTATCTTGATGGTGTGAAGGGTTATCAATTGATCCACCCTACCACACATGAGTTGTTTATTGAGAGGAATGTTCAGTTTGAGGAGGGCCCTTCGAGCTCCATTCCTATCACTTCTCCACCTCCTACTTTGACATTGGAGTCACTTGGGCTACATGATAGATCTTCTGATGAGTCTGATTCACTTGAGAAGATTCTTGATGATGAAGAGTCTTTTACCTCCACTTCCGATGCTGAGAGCAATTCAAAGAATTCCCCTCCTTCGTCTCCTAGTCATCATTCAGAGGGTGACAATTCTCCTCCACATTCTCCAACTTCTAGTCCACTCTGGGCTAGACATACCTTGCAATCTGTAGGTGATTGGATTGGGGATCCATCAGACACCAGGCAGACTCATTCACAATTCCAGAATGCTCCACATGTCTTCATTGCTACTGCCTCTAATCCATAGTCCTTAGAGGATTCTGGTATTTTTGAATGGGATACAGCTATGCACGAGGAGTATAGTTCCTTAATGAGGAGTATAGTGACTGGATATCTTTCGCTATGTGTTTTGAGCTAGATTTAGTTATGTGTATGTGGCTGGTCTACAACGTACATGGAAAATTGTTAAGAATTAATGTATGTTTCGAAATGTTTCAATGATGCATTGTGTGCTTGGTGACCCTTTTGTAAAGTACTTCCATAATGGAAATTTTGCATTTATAACTTTGACCTTGTGTGAATTTGCTATCAAGTTGTGCATACCTTGTGTGGAGAAAATGTTTGGCATCTTTTGGTAAAATGCTAAATTAGGGACTTAAGATTTGAATTAGATTATGCTTATGTGTTTTGTTTGTAGTGAATATGTAGTGTTATATGGTTATCAATAGCTCTATGATGTGTGAGATGTTGTGAGTCACCATCTTGCGAGTTGAAATAATGTTGTTTTGATTCAATTATCACCTAGTATGCAATTGCTAATATGTTGGTATACTCATGTGGGGTGTATTGTATTGTCTCTAAATGTGAAGTTATGGTTAGATTCCATTCATGCCTTAGAAAGATTAATTTGAATTGATGTTAGATAGACTTCTTAGAAACCTATATGGTAATTGTTATGTGACTTTGGGTATGAAAGTTGTTCTTCTTCACTAAGTAATTTACGGTAAAGGAAACTTGTGTTATGTGTCACCTTGTGGATGTGAATACCTGTTATGAGAGTACTTGCTATGTGTTGTGAATATCCCATACATGATTTGTGTACTCATGAGCTTGTGATACTGGGTATCCATCCACTACAAGTATGGTGGAGTCATGCTTGTGTGGTTGCTTGTTTGTATACCTTGTAAGGTCCAACCTTGGAGTTGGAGACCTTCCATGTGTGGAGTTAAGTAGTGGAGAGGAAGAACTTAGGAATCTATGGTGATATGTTGTGACATTGGTTTGGGGTAACCCAACTAACCATACCTTCCTATGCCAGAGTACCCCCTACTTCTCCTTATGAATGGACCTTTGAGAGGTTCATAGTGCTATCCTATCATGATTTGTTTCCTTGATGGTACCATGGGCATCTGACTTGGGAATCTTGGTTATGGTTTAGTATGAGTTGATCAAGGCCATGTTACTTGGAACATATTTGCTCTTACCTTTGGTATCTTATTTCGAGTTGGATGTGTAGTAACTTGGAAGCATTAGCATTATGATAGAGTTGACATTTGTACAAAAGGAATATATGTTTAATTTTGATTATATCAGAGTATTAATTAATTTTCTTTGGACTTATGCTATGTTATTCTATTTACGTGTGTTGACACCTGGTTGACAAGATGCGAATAGTTGTGACGCCACACCACACTGATGTTCTGTTAGATTTCTACCCAAGAATGCAAGTGATTGAGAGAAAGCAAAATAGAAATCACATATGAGCTAAATAAACTGTATTCAACTCAAGAGAATGCAAAGCAATACAATAGAATGGGGTTGCTCATATGAGAGAAAGAGGTGGATATATAAAGGATATTCCACCCAAAAGACTTAATACACAACCAATGTGGGATAAAGTGAAAAAGTCCCTAAGTAAACTTAACCTAGTGTGAAGAGAGCTAAAGCGGAGAACATGCTAAGAAATAACTAGATAGCAAAGTAACCCTATTCACACTAACATCCCCCCTTAAGTGCAACTTAGGAGAGAAGATTATTATGCAAATATGCAAAGATAGGTCCTGGCTACTAGGCCATGTTAGGTACCCATGTACGAATGCAAATGAAATCTCTCACAAATGGAGAAAAGGAGAAAACCCAGTGGGACAAAACTCCTCCCCAAAAGAGAGATGAAAAACAACAATGATATCCATCACAAATCTAATCAATCTCTATCCACATAAATGATGATAAGAGAGATCATACAACCCCCCCATAATGAGATAACCCGCTGCAACAAAAAGCACTGGAAGCACACTTGTGGAGTAACACTAGAATCCTCAATCTGGCAAGCAAGGAAAGATACTTCTGTTTGCTAGAAATCATATTAGAGTCACTCAAGGACTCAGGTCAGAATCATGAAAAAGCAAAATCAAACCCGATGCCAAGGAACACTAGAAAACCCGTAAACTGGTACAACTCTAGAATCTATGAAGCAACAGTTGATTGAGAAATGATTTGGAATAGAAATAATGTACAAAGAAAATGCAAACCTAATGCATGCAAAAAGGGAAATAGTGCATGCACTGATGAATGTTCACATCAGCCTCCATGAATAAAAATGGCTTTATATATGTGTGCTTACAATGTTGGAGTAGAGTTTTCCATAGCTTTACAATGTCTAAAATGGACCCAAATACTGAAAGTACAGAAATATCTCAGAATCAGAACATCAAAACAACACCATTGTGTAGTTCTTAGAAAAATATCAACTTTAAAAAAAAGAATGACCTTGATCCAAGATCATATAGGAAAGTTATAGCCATTTGAAGTTATAAAAATTAAAATTGCTTGTTAGATCTGATAAGAAAACATAATTTCTAGAAACGTCATGCACCAAAATCAAAAATCATTTGAACCAGCATGTAGAGCACAAAAAATTAGCCAAAATCAAAAAAAGAAGCTCACAAATCGGAGGTTGGGAGCCCGAGTTATGGCCTTCAGAAGTTGAACTGCAATTTCCAAAATGCCAACGGAGAGGGGGTCTATTGCAGCTTTCTGATGTCATTTCTGCAAAATATATAAGCTGCATGCAAAACATAACAAATACCCAGAAGGTGTTTTTCTTTTTTATGTACATAAGATGTGACTCTAATGTAAAAAAATGCTTTTACCATTAAAAATGACCCCAATAACCAAAATCTGGCATGCAATGACTGAATCAGCTACCTAAGACAAGAAAAGGCATGCTTCAACCTTTAAGATTTTTTAGAATACATAAAATGCAAGCCAAATGTCAAATATGAGCTTCAAATCCACATAAAAATGGCTTTCGGTGTTCAATCTGAACGAAACAAAGGGTTATTCTGACTTTTCCGACAGCTCTAAACTCAATGGTGAGCTTAGAAATACTCCAAGAATCTCTTGAAGCTACCTGCAACACAAAGCCACATACAAAACCCTCCCCAGAAACTAGTGTTTCTATCAAGTTTTTATGATTCTCTAGGTCATCATCATCAAGAGCATACTCAACTTCCAAGAAACAACCGTACACTCTCAAATTTCTAAGAAAATGCTAACCCACAACTCACAACCACTCTGATACCATGTTAGATTTCTACCCAAGAATGCAAGTGATTGAGAGAAAGCAAAATAGAAATCACATATGAGCTAAATAAACTGTATTCAACTCAAGAGAATGCAAAGCAATACAATAGAATGGGGTTGCTCATATGAGAGCAAGAGGTGGATATATAAAGGCTATTCCACCCAAGAGACTTAATACACAATGAATGTGGGATAAAGTGAAAAAGTCCCTAAGTAAACTTAACCTCGTGTGAAGAGAGCTAAAGTGGAGAACATGCTAAGAAATAACTAGATAGCAAAGTAACCCTATTCACACTAACATGTTCCAACATAGTGTTGGTGATGATGACATGTTACCTTTGAGAAGGGCACACTTCCACGTAGTCATACGTGAAGGTGAATTTGATACCACCTGCCTACATGATGCTATTGCATTGGTTGTGTTTGCATAGCACATGTAGTGACCGTGATTTCCCTCCTTCCTTATTGGTGACTTAATGATAGTCACATTGTGATGTAATGTGCAATTTCATGAATTGTGATCTTTCCTTCGATTATTGATGACTTTTATTTATCATTCTTGTGATGACTAGTGACATTATTTTATCTTGACTGTAAGTAGCTTAGCCACAAATCCTTGAAGCTTCCTTTTTCGCGTGACTCTTGAGGTTACGTTTCTTTATTGTTGAAATTGTACACATTTATTTATTTTATTGTTGATTTGGGAAACTTCTTTTGTTTTTTTTTAAATGTGTGTTGGCTAAGCTAGGTTCTTTCTGTTTTCAAATGCTGGTCTTGTGTTGTGCTGTTCTTCTCGCCATGTCGATGGAGCGACCTTTGGTCAAGTGTATATAAGGAAGTAGACATGGGAAACTTTTGAGGATGGGGGTAAGTGTGGGCTAATATGGGCTAGTCATCATCCACTTACCTTCCTAGTGATTTATGTTCTTATGTTAACTATCTCTTGGAGGCTAATCCCTTTAAACAAACAAGAGGTAGGTCATTGTGGAAATGTATGAAGGGGCCCCCAGGCGCGTAGCCTCGAGACCATCATTCCACTTGATTGTTGGACCATTGGTTACTTGACACTAGTTATTGGATTACATTGTAATATGATGAGACCGTTGCATCCCCGTGGACCTATATATGAACCTTGTGTTGTTATCCCTGTGATGTGGATGAATGGAAATGGTTGTTTAGTTGTAAGATCTGCTTTTGATGTATCTGCATTATATGTAAAGAGATTTCATGCATGCTAGGAAAGTAGAGGTTGAAATTACGTAAATGTGCATACATGTGTGTGTTTGTGAGCTCCATTCTATAGATAGCTACATATGAATAGTTAGAGAATTGAAAACCTTGTGTATTGAAAGGTGCAATTTGCTGCAATTTATGAGAAAATTGTGTGGTTTATGCTGGTATAAATGTGCAAATTGATAGTGTGAGCAACTAACTTGTTGCTTGAGATAGTAAATTTTATGAGAAAATTGAATGTTATGGCATGATTCTTTATTTTGATTAGAGGAAATTATTACATGGTAATGTATGTTTTGGATGATATTGCATGCTTTGCCTCTTCTCCTATGTACTAGGATATTTTGGCATGTAATTGGGTATATCGAAAGAAATGTGATACCTGGATATTATATTTATATTGAATATCATGGACTAATGTATGCTATGGTCACTTCTTATCTTTTGTGACTTCTAGGAGTAAGTCAAGCTCTTGGGGGAAAGTGTGTAGTGTCTCCCTAGTCTTGGCCTGATTGAGGTAACACCAAGGTATGAAATTTAGGTTTTATTTGATGGTTGAGATACTGACACTTTGCTTATGTTGATGTTCTTGATGATGATTATGTTATGATGTATAAATATGGATGATCGGAGTTGTTGTGATGTCAATTTATCATGGTGTATTAATTGATTAGTTATGTTAGATTTCATATTTTGATTAGGTGTACACATGGAGAGGATCACACCGTGACTTTGGCACACTGTGCAAATGATTACGGATGTTGGAATCCTCCCATGTGGATTATTTATGCTTCGACTATTATATGATGTATATGTGCACATGTTGTAACAAGTTTTGAGTGATGCAGGTGCTAGGCATCAACTCCACCTGGCTTCACAGGTCTGAGCATGCCTAATGCCCCAATGGTGGTGAGTTGGAGATGACACATTGGCCTTACACCTTAGCTTCGCCATCGTCTCCATTCGGAGATGAGTTTCGGATGTGATCCCCAGACACCATTTGGGTGTCGTCCAATTGTTTTATTCCTCTGTGAGTCTGACCCATGTGGTTCCAATGTTGGAGTCATCCCTTGTGGTTTGCCTTCATGTGTGTGCATGTTAGTTTATTTATTAACTTTTGGTGGCGTAGTGTCGAGAGTTGGCATAGTAGATAGTTCTGTATGGTTTTCATGAAATGGCTTTATAAGCCTATGGTTATGTATATATGTTATAAACCAAAATTATGTTAGAGGGAGTCTTTTTTTGACTTAAAGGGAGGAAATACTTTAATTCCCAATTCCTATTCTTACAAAAAAAAGGAGGCTCACGCTATGGATTTGGGGGGGAAAAAGGAAGCGAGGGTTTGGAGAGGGCAACTGGAAGAGCAGGGAGGCGGCTGTGAATGGGCTCATCCTCTGCCAATTCACATTTGCATGTAAGTTTCTAAAGCCCTTTCAGCAAATCCATTTTGTGCACATCCTGGAATCATTGCATGTCATGAGACAACATCTTTTTGCGACCTTTTGTCAATAGTTACGTGTCTTGTTTATGTTTAAACATTTTGCATCCATGGTTACCAGTTTACATGCCTTGTTTAAGTTTACACATGCGCCATACATGTCTACCAACGCACATATAACTACAACATCTAGTAAAAATCCCTCTTCCATTTTGCTTTGATGGGCATCCCTACCCTATTCGAAAACCTCCATTTAGGTACAGGTAGGGAGGACGTGGGTAAAGGTTGTGGAAATGGGCTTTACATCTGCCAATAGTATTTGTTTGATAGTTTCTTTATCCTTTTAAACAAATCCATTATGTTCCTATCCTGTAGTCACTCCAGACCTTGAAATGCCATCTCCTTCAAGCATTCTATCAAACAGTACACGTGCCTTCTCTATGTTGCAGTTCTGGTGCACACAGCAAGGATGCTGGCAAAGGTTTAGGAATTTGGCTTTACACTTGCCATTGACATTTTCTTAAAATTTTCTAAAGCCTTTTTCAATAGATCCATCCCGTGCATATCCTATAATCATTGCATTCCATAAGAGCGCATCTCTTTGAGGCATTTTGTGAAACAGTTTACATGCCTTGTCTATGCTTCCTCAATTTGCATTCACGTCAATCAGTGCACTTGCAGCTACAACATCTGACAAACATTCCCCTTCCATTATACTTTATTGGATGACCATACCCTATTCCAAAGCATCCATTTTTGCATGGGCAGGAAGATGCTAGCTACGGTTGTGGAGCTTGGCTATATACCTACCATTTGCATTAACTTGAAAGTTTCTAAGACTTTTAAACTAATCCATTATGTGCTTAACCTGCAATCGATGTAGTCTATGAGATGACATCTCCACCAAACATTTTGTCAAATAGTTTTCGTGTTTGGGCTATGCATCCACATCATGCCTATGGCTTCCAGGCTGTGAGGGCATTCTCTAAGGCAGTTGGGTCTTGTCTATGTTTTCTTTATTTGCTTACAACTTCAACATCTGATGAAAATGCTCTATCCGTTATGCTTTGGTGGATATTTCTTCATCCGTTCAAGAGATCTGAAACTAAACATTACTATTGTGCAAGCTTTGGTATTCAGATTGTTTCATTTAACACCGTCTATAATCTCCACATGGGGTTTGTGTGTCATGACCACATGGCAAATGTGGGCATGACATTGTCCCTCTTCCTAAGGGAAGAAAAGTTGTTCGATGTAAGTGGATCTATCAGACAAAATTTTAATAGATGGGTCAGTTGATAAGCATAAGGCTCGCTAGTCACCTAAGGATTCTCCCATGTTCCTGGGATTGAATACTCTGAGACTTTTGCACCAGTTTCCATAATGAACTCCATCTGACTCATTCTTGCCATTGCTACAACCAATCTTTGGGAAGTACACCAAATGGATGTGAAGAGCGATTTTCTTCATGGTGACCAAGATGGACTCCTTCCTTCTAATAGTTGGGTTCACTCAATGCCATTCTAATCCCAATGTTTACATTTTTCAAAAGGATGATTCACTCCTATTTCTACTTCTGTATGTTAATGACTTGTTGATCACATGGAGTTCTTCATCCACCATTGGGGTAGTTAAATTTGCCCTTCATGACAAGTTTTTGATGACTGACTTAGGCTTGTTGCATTACTTTCTCAGGATTGAGATCTACCAGTCTACTTCTAGGATCACCATCACACAATCCAAGTATGCTCTAGATTTGCTCTCATGGTTTCATATGACTGATTGTAAGCCTGCTCCGACTCCCTTCCTTTTTGGAGTCAAACTTGAGGCTCATTTTTCTTCACCATTTGTTGATGGCACTTTGTACCAACATCTTTTTAGGAGTCTCATTTATCTGACTCATACGAGACCTGACATTTCATATGCTATAGGCATGGTCTCTCGATTCATACAAGAGTCCTGTGAGTTGCACTAGAAAGTAGCCAAGTGGATACTTCACTACATTCAGGTTACTCACAGTTTTGGGATTCACTATGTAATGGACATTGATCTTGACTTGGTGGGCTACATAGATTCAGATTGGACAGGTGATTCTCAATATCTCAAGTCTACTTCAGGTTACAACTTCTCACTTGGTTTAGGTCTTATTTTTTGGTCAAGCAAGAAGCACTGCTATTGCTCTATCTTCTACTAAGGTCAAGTATTGGGAGGTTGTGAATGCTATCACTGAGGCCATCTGGCTTCAGAATCTTCTCACTGAGTTTGGTATCCATATCAGACAACCATCCATCATAGTTTGTGACAACCAGAGTGCCATTCAGATCTCATGGAATCTGGTCCATCATCAGCAGACCAAACACATTGACGTCCACATGCACTACATTCAGGAGCTCATCCATGGCCACATCATGAACCTTTGCTACTATCTGACTTCTGAGCAGGTTGCTAATATCTTCACCAAACCCTTCACTGAGAGCAAGTTCCTTCATTTGTGAACTTTGCTGGGGGTACGAGAGGTTTCATCTTTTGGGGGGGCTTCTTCCTCTCCCTCAGAGTCTTGACTCTCTCTACTCTGGGGGGTCATTTCTCTCTCTATTCAGGGGGATATTCTCTCCTTTCTAGGGGGCTTCTTCTCTTTGGGGGGAAATTTTATGTACATGAGTACCTCATCAGGCTTGATTTGTCAGGACCCATCTTTTCATCCACCTAAGCTATGCTTAAGGGGGGTGATAGTGTAGGTTTTTATTTCCTAGATGGGTTATTTATTTTCCCTTTATTCCTAGGTTTTTCCTACACTGTTTCTTAATCTTGCTTATGTTAATAAAGCATGTTTAATTAGGTGAGTGGGTTATGAGGTGTCACTTTCCTACAAGTGAGCATCCATTAGCTATCTTGGGAAGATACTTTGCTATATTTAGTCTAATAGGTGGTTGCTTCCTATTGGTCAGTGTCGCCACCTCCTCCCTCTCCCTAGCCTATATAAACATGCTACCTAGCTTGTATTTTGTATCTTTTGCTTTTGCATCCTCATAATGCTATTATGCTTCTAGGATTTGCATTACTCTCATGGAGACTAACTCTATGTTGTTATTTTGATCTTGTATCATTTGCTTTCATAGTTTGTTATCTATTCATTTGCACTAGTTTCCTAGGTTATTAATGTTTTCAGATTCTAACATAAACGTCAATTTTAAAAATGTTGTTAACTATAAAAAATAAGTTATTAAAAATTACGTAAAAAAATTCACAAATTATTTCTTAATTTTTTTAAAAATACATTTAGAATCTAAACACAAAGTCTGAAACATCACTAGTTCATATCATCTTCAAATTCTTAACAATTTAGTTGCTATAGGTGTCAAAAAGTGAAAATTTGGTTAAAAATGTTGATTTCAATGTCCTACTTTGGCCAAAAAGTGGGACACAATGTTGTGGGATCACCCAATTACAAAACTTGGGTGCTCAAAAAAGGTGGAAAAAGCACTCAAAAACAAATTTTGTATGACATAATGTTAGAGGATGCAAGCACACCATATAGACTTCCATGTGTCATGCTAGTGTTCTGACAATATGAGCTTCTGAAGGTTTAGGACACTAGAGAAACATGATACAAATATAGAAAAGGCATGGTTTACACAAAACAACAAAGGAAATGTGGAAACATAAGCACAACTTTGGCACTAAGGGTGGGAAAGGCTAAGGAAATGGACAAATGAGCCTAAAAACATGCTATGGTTATGAACACTAAAGTGGTTCCAAAACATAACATGAAAATTGCAAGGTTATGAAATTTTTGATGTTACATTTTGCCCCCACTTTAGTGGGCTAATGACACTAGGTGACAAGCTATGCTAGATTATAGATAGAAAATAACATCATGAAATGATACATCAAAAAGGATACAGTAGAGGATGCAAAGAGCTCTTTGAGTAGAGGAACATGTCCCTAGGTTGAGAACTTGCAAAATAAATATGTTAAACAACAAAAACTGTCACAACAAGTAATCTCAGAATAACACGTAAAGCCTATAAAATATAAGGATTAGAAAAATAAAACCTACCAAACAAGAGTGTTAGCAAGTCATATTCGATCTAATGCACACTAAACATACATAAAAGAAAGTACACATGACAAAGAACACTAATAGGCATGCAAGAGAAACATACAAAAATAGGGAAACAAAGAGAAACAAGCATTTTTTAGTGTACTTTGTTGCTAGCAAATGGAAAGGCATAATCCTAACATACTCTATTATTAGGAAAAATGTAAGGTATGGTTCAAGGTCTAGAGTGCTTTGTTGATAGGAACCATTTAATACTTTCATGAATCATAAACACTAGAAAATTGTGTTGCTAGTTGACTCATGAAAAATATAAAAATTATCTTATTTGAAATGCACAAGCTAGCATACTCTATTGCTAGGTGGGTCATATGCAAGTACAATATGAGGGATTACATGGGCTAGCATGCTTTTTTGCTAAGTAATTATGATAAGGATGGCCGATTGAAGAAAGTCTATGTGCTTGGGACCATAAGCTACTAATGTTATAGAGAGTGTGCCAAAAATGTGTGTGTGTGTATGTGTGGATGCACATGTGAGAGTGTGAAGTATGCCCCCTTAAAATAATTGTATAAATCAAGAGTATGCAATTGATTTTAAGGTAGAAAAGGGGAAAGGATGAGATCTTTAGGAAACATATATGGATGGATATGCTCCTAAAGTGACCAAAGAGAAAGAGATGCCCCCAAGGAGAGACATAAATGTTACTATTTTTTATTAGGGGTAAAACGGGTTTTGAAGGGACCTGAAACCATTTACAACAAACGTTGTGAAATGAAATAATCATAGCCAAACAACTACAAAAACAATGCCAACAACAAACCCACAACAACAAGTTTTGAGAGGACCCTAGAACCTAATACAAACAACAATACAACAACATACCCAATGTTAACCCATAAAGAAACAACAACAATGCTGCAACCAGAAATAATAGTTAATGTGAAGACTCACTAACACCCACTTCAGAAGTCGTCTCCTTCTTCATCAAATCAATCTTTTTTTCAGAACCTAGTCTCCATTTTACTAAAAGCCCTATTTTTCCAAAAGACCACAGGCCACACAATCTCTAGGGTTCAAAGAATGCCTTGGCCATTGCACATATTTCAAGGAAACCCAATTCCTTTTGGCCCAAGATCTAAAAAAATATCAGATCTAGATCTAAGAAAGTTACCCAACATAATGGAGACTCCATCACAGGAAACCTGTATAGGTTTAAATTAGTCATTGGGACATGATCTAAGATACTTACCCTGCCAAGTATTCTCCCACCTCAAGACCACTCGAACAGTAAAGGTGACTCCATCACAGAAAACCCAGACAACTTTAAAAGAGTCACTGGGACATGAATAAACCTGGTCACCCAACCCTCAACAGGGTTGGACAAACACCCATCATGCCCTCCATCAGATGCGTCCCCCATCAGACCTCTTTGCTAATCCTCACACAACGTATAATTATAGGGCTTCCATTTTAGTTTGGCCCACAATCTAAAAACATCAATATTGGGTTTGAAACCCATAACCTTCCCAATTAGGGAAAACCTCCTCTTGAAGATACCCATCTCTACACTAGTATCAGGGATTTGCATCATCCCACCCAGAGTCTCACCCAAAGAAAGGGCATAGATTGACCTAGCCATGTCCAAATCATGGATATATTGGCACTAGGGAACTACTAGAAATCCCAACCCCAAAACCCCACCACTGTCACCTACCTATCCTCTAGCACAGGTGAGAGAGAAGTATGTCACTCCCTTGTCTCATGTCACCTTGTTAGTCGTAGCCGACACCAAGCACGCACTCTCCTTGGTTGACATCTGGAAACATGTCTCTATATTTTTTGTATAGAGGAAGCATCTATACAGCCCCAATCCTAATAAACCACTAAGGCCCAAAGGGATACCATCCTCCATAGGGATCGTAACTACACCCTTTCCTGATGGAGGACCTCAAAACACAAAGCTCCCTTGAACAATCTGGCAGGCCTCATCACTGAGATTGAGTTGTTCATCCTCAACAACATATGAGGACCAAACTTGAATGCACCTCCAGGCAACGACTTCCTTTCATCATCTCATCTCCCTCTCCTTCCTCATCTACGCAGGAGCTACTAGCATTCCCGTTCCTACTCCTGCTCATTTTTCAAGTGTGGGGAAATACCTAAAATTATGGTTATTGAATAGCATCAAGGAAAGAAGAACTGTCACATAGGAACAAGCAAAATCACATGAAATCATACAAAGGGATCTACATGATTGGGGTTAGCCTATGTATATAGGAATGATAATAAAGGAACAAGGATGGAATTTTCATAATCCCCCAAGCATCTAGAACTATAGGTATAAAGGGGGAATGAAACATAGCAAGCAAACACATAATTTTTTTGGATCAACATGGAAGAGAATTAAATGTCTCAACACTTTTCATCATCCCTAAAATATGTAAAGGCAAAGAAAATGACAAATAGATATAATCTAGATACAAATAGAGAAAATTCACAACATTGTGTTCCTCCTATATCCATGTACCTACAAGGGTAGCATGATTCCTCGAGGGGGAATTAACAAACAATCAATCAATGAGTACATGGAAATATAATAACAAGCAAACTAATAAAATGTAACTAAACACATATACACACGGAATGGAAGTGTAGCTCTTGGGGTCCTCAGTTTATAAAGTCATATTATTCCCAATATAACTCAAATGGGGATAAAGAACTATTAGGTGGTGGATATAACACAAGAGTGGCATGAGAAAATGTGGCAGAAATGGGACACAATGGAGTAGAGGAAGGAGAAGCATCCTCCTCAGCATCCATTATAGGGGCAAGTGTCAAAGATCTTGTGAAGATCAATGATGGTACATCTAACACCAAATCAAACATGCACCCCTCTAAAGAATAGGTGGGTGAGTCAGTGTTAAGGTACGATACCAGTTTCCACTCTTCACTATTGGAAATATGCATGTGAGTGGTAAGAGCAATAGAATGGGGTGGAGGAAGGACATCCAAAATAGGGGGAGCTAATGTAGAAGTGCCAAGAGGTGGTGATATAGGGTTAAGCTTAGGCCTATGGAAAGGTGGGGTGGGGTAGAGTTCAAGTTTATGTTTGGGTAGCAGGTGAGGAATGCCAATTTATAGGGTAGAAGGGTGAAGTTATAGAAATGTTTGATAATAGGCCCAAATGAAAAGGACAAGGGAAGAAAAGGTGGTGCTAGATATGATTCTCACATTAGGTAGGTCTAGGGGTTGAGAGAATGGGGGTCAATTAGGGATCTATGGAAGTAAGTGAGGCTTGGTGGAAGGATACATGACTACTTGGGTTCTTTTGAGTCTCTTTTTGTCAAGCTCCTGGGAAACACTAGAAGGTAAAGGACTAGAAGTTGGGGGATTAGGAGGAAGCTGATCAGGGAGTGCTTAAGCAATTATGCGGCATTGACACTTATGTAATCTAGTCAATTGGTTATGTTGAGTGTGTTCTTGGGACTTAGAAGAATGAGGTGGATCATCTGGAATGGGTTTATTTCCATGGTTTGTCAGAGGGACAAAAGGAGGAATTGGAGCAGTCAATCTAGGCTGAGGGATAGGTGGTGTAGAAGAACTAATAGGGGAAAAGAAATCTGACTTGCCTTATATTTATGATAAAGTTTAAAGAGGAAGTCAATGCAAGGTTGGAGAGGGGTATAAGGGGTATGGTAAAAGTAGTAGAGAAAAAGTTGTCCCCAATGACAAGTGGCTAAAATCCACTCTGAGTAATAGCCATGCCATTATGGGGGAATTCTAGACACTTGTGAATAAAGGAGGGGATGTCCTACATCATAGTGAGCCATGGATGGTCCAATAGGATATGAAAGAGGTTTGAAGTAGGAATGGTGTTGAAAGGGACGTCTAGGGTTTTTGGTTCATCTTGGATAGAAAGGTTAATGGAACCTATGGTAGAAATAAAAAGGCCATTGTCCATGCACACAAATATGTTAGAATAGTCATATACATCTCTATGCAATTGGTGGATGTATATGAATTCCTTTGTAACTACATTCAGCATGTTGACTAGGTTGACCAAGGAGCAACAAATAATTTTGTAGTTTACCTGAGCATATATGTAGAGAGAGAGAGAGCTGTCATACATGCCTCTAGATGCATCAACAGAAGAAAAGGAGATGATGGCATCAGGGATAGCTTTGACTTGAGGTGCTTGGGGTCAAATATCCACCATGCCCACCATGGTGACATAAGGTGATGAAGAGGAAAGAGAATCACTATCCAACATAGGAGGGGTGTAAGTGAGATCAATGAAGTTGGTGGACACGTGTTGTGGGAATGGCTTTGTGTATATTTGGAGGTTTTGATTTAGTTGTGAGACAAACTTGTTACTTCTATTGTTCACATCCACTACCTGGATAATGTTAGAGTTAATGAGATCTTGAATTAAGTGTTTCAAGTGCACGCATTTATCTATATCATGACCATGTACATGGTGGAACTAGAAAAGGCTTTGGAGTCATAGGTGGGCAGAAGGGATTTGTTGGTGTCTAAAGAGTAGATAATTGGTAGCTGCACCAAATTGTTATATAGGAGCTACTAGAGGATAAAGTGTAAAGGATCAGAAAGTGGTGTAAAGAGACAATCTTATTATGACTACATAGATAAATCCATCACTAATGAAGAAGGTGGGGTTGTAATGACAATATTTATGATAACTATTATGTTTTTCTGGTTGAAGAATTTGTTATTGTTTTATAGATTTTGTTGAATGATGTAGAAGGACCTAATGAGAAGTAGGAGCTTGTAAGGTAGGAGAATGTGCCTTAAATTTTTACCAGCCTATGTTTCACCAAATCCTATCACAATTACACATAGATGAAAATATCCAAAGGAAAACTTATCGCTCCTAGAAATATTTCAAATGCGCCTGAATCTAGTTTAACAATTTGATATTTCAAAGGAAAATAGCAAGTGTAAAGTCATTTATGGTGTACAATCAGGAATCACCTTCATCTGACATCATATTTACAAATCCTGCAAGTATAATCAAACAATCTCAGTGATCTAGACTATAGGAAACCATGAAGGAAGCAAGATATTGGTTATTCTCCAATACTTGCTCCACCATAATCAACAATCTTCAGTTCTAGTCTAATCTCCCTAAAAAAAGTTTAATAGTAGGAATCTTAGATCACTTAGAATATTTTCAATGATACATCTCATGGCCTTATATAGAGACAAGGCACTCAAAAATTAGTTACAATAATCAATGGTTTAGATCTCCTCAAAACAATCAACGGTGGCAATTTAAGAGCAACACATGGGTGACATCAACATCTTGATAGTTGGCATTTGGAAAATCCCCAACATATTCCCCTTTTCTAGAAAGTTCTCCTGTGATAGACTATCCTCCATTAATTTGAACAACATTTTGACAGTTTAAGTTGGCTGCAATTTTAATTTCCTGCCATATAAAACAATTAAATTCATCAAATTTCGATATCTTTGCAAAAAATAAATCAGTAAAAATATAATTTACAACTTTTGATTTAAATTCCATAAAAATATTAATGCTTCACGTTTTAAAAATATTTTATTTGTGTTTAAACATTCACGAGAACTCCAAATAAAAAAATATGTTTGGTTGGGGGTCAAATTCCCGCAAAGATAATGTTTATTCACGTTTTTGAACATTCACGAACAACCTTTTCAATTTTAGTGAATTTATACAAATAGTTTTGTGGTTTTGTTCCTTGTGCTTCAATCTTTCTAGATCATTTTAAATTTTCTAATTTCATTAAGAAACAAGGGAGATATTGCTGTTTTAGTGAAGCTACATTTTTTACTCTAAAATTTCAGGATTTCCAACTCGATGTGAACATTTGAGTGAATTTCCAACTGGACGTGAATATTTAAGTAAATTTCCAACTGGATATGAACATTTGAGTGAATTTTTAACTAGATGTGAAATGTCTAGTTGGAGAATATCAAGTTGACCAAAATGTATGGTTGACCAAAATGTCATGTTGGAAATGTCCTGTTTGAAATGTCCTGTTGGAAAATGTCCTATTGGAAATGTCATGTTCGAAAGGTCCTGTTGGAACAAGATATCCAATTAGAAAATGTCCTGTTGTGAAATGTGCAATTGGAACAAGATATCTATTTGGAAAATGTCCCATTGACCAAAACGTCCAGTTGACCGAAATGTCCTGTTGACCAAAACGTCCAGTTGACCGAAATGTCTAGTTGACCAAAATGTTCGGTTGACCAAAATGTCCAGTTGATCGAAATGTCCAGTTGACCAAAATGTCTAGTTGACCAAAATGTCTGGTTGACCAAAATATTTAGTTGGATTTCCAACTGGATGTGGATCTGGATCTTCATATCCAATTGAACAGGCTATCCGGTTGGACAGGATATCCAATTAGACATACCTTACAAATTTCAACAAATTTTTAAAAAATTCCAAAAGAAACCTAGGCTGAAATTTGATCCTCTATACATCTAAGACTTTATCTAGGGACAGTTATGACTCAAGATTGCTCTTCATGGTAACTTCACATTTTCCCTTTACCACTAAAGCAACACAAAGGAAAACACAAGCAAAAGTGAAAAATAAGAAAATGGGGTCGTTATTTTTCTAGGAGAAAAATGGGGTCCTTATTTTTTTAGGAGCAAAATAGGGCATGTTGTGAGACTACACAACAACTTGCAACTAAATAAAACAACCAAATTTCAAACAATTTAGGAAATAAATAAAAATTTAACCATAGAATTTTCAACTTTCATTAAATGCAAGTTTGCTGTGAAGTCAAAGAAAAGTGTATTCAACAACGTGAATGAATTTTCCAAAGGAATTTAAGAGTGTGCAATTGATTTATTCCCTTCCTTGCAAAAGCAAGAAAGTAGTAGTCATTTGCATTAAGCTACATAGTTCGGTTTAACCTTTCAAGCCAATCCTAGATAGAACCTTGCTGCCAGTCAAGCGTTCATAGCCCTGGTAGAGTTATTTAGATGACCTAGAAAATGAATCTCTTTTCTTTTGATTTTAAATATTTCATTTTTTTTGTAAGATGTATCTTTTCAGCTCATATATTGCAAGGTAATGAAACTTGTTATTAGGTTGGGAATTATAGTGGTAGAAAAGGAAAACCTTTATATTTTTCACTTAATGTAAACGTCCAGTACCCCCCAAACCAATTCAAAGAATTTTAAGTGTGGATATTTTATGATTCCTTGATTGTTTCATATCACTATTGGTGAATAATATTTTCGAAGACAAATCCGACAAACTACATTCACAAAAGTTACAACCTATGCAAAAAAAATTAGTTGTTTCCTAAATTCAAGAAATTCCACTATTTTCTAAGGTTGTAGTTTGCTCTGGATTAGACATCTGAGAAAAATGAAGACCACCAAAACACATAAAACAAAAGGGAACAAAACCAAAAAAATCAAGACAGAAAGACAAAACAAAACTAGAAATGAAAAGAAAAATAAACAAAGGCAATAACTATTTACCAAACTATGTACTAGACACTATAAGGTAAATGAAACCTAGGGTAACACATGTAAACACTTATATTTATATGCCTTTTTAGAATATGTAAGAGTATTAGGGCATTAATTATGGTCTTGAGCCTAGCAAATTCATCTTTGTATTCTAAAAAACATTCATCTATTCTAATACTCTCATATTTAACAGAATAATGCTTAATGATTGGCAACTGAGGAAGTTCATTATGTTCATGGATGATCCATTTACATGTTATATCCCTTAAATTTCTGTGATCAAAATAATAATCAACCTAATTTATTGGGAAAAGGGAAGATACAACCTAGTTAATTTCTTATTCTACTAGAAATGCATGTTTGCTGTCAGCCGGTCCTCCATTTAATGATTTTACATTTTCATCTTCAAAATAAAAGACATAATTCTCCAACATCATAGATGATTCATCTGCATATGAAAACATGTAACTTTCCAGTTGAACATCTTCTGCAATCAACTCACTAATTGGCTTAGTGTCCTATCCCACTTCAACTTTAAGGGGATGTGACTCTTGATGGATTATTCCCTTTGCATGCAAATCATAGCCACAATCAGTAGTTATTAGTCCATTGTGGAAATTCAATATATCATTCCTAATATCTAAAGCATGAAAATTTTCACATCTTTCAAAATTATTATGCAACAACAAGAATGAATTGTCATCTATCTTTTGAACTAAGTCTACATAATGAATAACATTATCAACATCTTTATCCAACTCCATTTCTTTTACAATATACTTATAATCTTCATTCTGTATGGTTATTTAATCTTTAACCTTAGGAAACACCTCAATGTCTTCCTCATTTTTTTGTACTTTAGTATTTAGGTGAGCATCATCATCATCAAAACATGATATACATAAATCTATCATTTTTAACTTGTTTATCTGTAAAGGTGAAGCAATATCTAATAGATAAGAACACTTCCCTGTTTCATTTTTAAAATGAGATTGAATTGATATATGATCATGCACAGTAACAACAGAACCTTCTGTATCTTCTATTTTCATAAATTGTTCTTCAAATAATTCACTCCTGCTATTAAATAAAGTGTACAGTTCTATTGTCCTACAACAATCTTGGAATTGATCATTTAATTTAAAGGAATCAAATAATAACTCAGTATTTATTCTATTTTCTATGAGTCCTTTGGTTATTGTTCTAAAATCTTCTTCAGTGGTTGTAGATTTAAATTCCTTCAACAATTGTTCACATTTCTTTTCCTTCTCATTAAATATTTTTGCTTGTTATTCAATGACTAAAAATAAGGTGTGGTTTCTTTTCTACAGTCTTCAAAAGATTCATACCGGCAATCCACTTTATTCATATTTGAACTTTGACAAAGAAGTTGAGAACTCTCACTTTTACCATGTCACGATTCATTTTTGCAGTTAAAATAAGGTAATTGCGGTTGAATTTCACCATATTTGTCTTCCAGAACTAGTCCAACTATTGCATTTTCTAGATCACTCATAATTTCTTGTGTTATATTTTCTTGCTTCTCCAGAATTCTTTCATTTTACTGACAAACTTTAGTCTTGTACACTTCTAAGAAAGAAATTATTTATTTTAAATCCAAATCCAACCTTGTAAGGAAAGTTAAGCAATTAATTGCACCATGCTCTGTAGAATCATATATCCTACATTTTCTTGATAAAACAAAGTCAGATAAATTATGAGGGTAAAGTTGTTCATTTAAAATTTCTTGAAAGAAAGGAATGTTAACTTGAAAATTTTCTTCATGATATGATTTTTGGGACAATCCTCTAAGAAATGGAGGAAACTTAAGACTAGGAACCTCATGTAGATCCATCGAAGGTGAATTTTTGTTTTCAAATTTTCAATATTATTTTTTTAATTTTTTGAAATTTAAGGAGATATAACACATCTCAGAATAATACTTTGAAAGTTCATTGCAACTCTAGTATGTGTAGGCCATCCTTCTAGCACCATTTCTATTGACATGGATTTTACTCACATCTAACTCAGATAAAATTGTGAAACAATAGAACGTTATCTCTCTTGAGACACCTCAAATTCACACAGAATTTGTAGTCCCAAGATTTTGGTTGTTAGGACTTGACTTGTTAGATAACTCAGAGGTTCGTTGTATTAGGTTTTTTTCTCCAAGGGGCCTTTATGGTAAATAGAAACTGCAAATAAGCGTTAGATTTGAAAAATGATAGTGTCATCTACATATTCTACCCTAAATAAGTGCTCTTTGATCCTTAATATGATTAAATTTATGTTTTTTTAGAACACTTAATATCATTAGATTTACAATATGTTTTGATGCTTTAAATCTTTAAATTTTGAATTTTGAATTTCATATAAAAAAGGAAAAAGATATGGTGAGAGAGAAAAAGGGTTAGAAATTCTAAGTTCTCAGTGATCTTGCATGAATATACTTCAAAATTATAAAAGATATCATTTACCAACCCATGTTTCACCTGACCCTGTCACAATTACACATATATAGTGCAAATATCCAAAGGAAAACTTATCACTCCCATAAATATTTCAGATGCACTTGAATCCAACACATCAATTTGATATTTCAAAGGAAAATAGCAAGTGTACAATCATGTAGGGCCTACAATCAGGAATTAACTTCATCTGACATCATATTTACAAATCTTGCAAGTATAATCAAACAATCTCACTGATCTAGACTACAAGAAATAATGAAGGAAGAAAGATATTGGCAATTCTCCAATATTTGTTCCACTGTAATCAACAATCTTTAGTTCTAGTCTAATCTCCCTAAAGAATGTTTAATAGTGGGACTCTTATATCACTTAGACTCTTTTCAATGATACATCTCATGGCCTTATATAGAGACAAGGCACTCAAAAATTGGTTACAGTAATCAATGGTTGAGATCCCCTCAAACAATCAACGATGGCAATTTAAGAGTAACACATGGGTGACATCAACATCTTGACAGTTGGCAGCAATTGGCATTTGGAAGATCCCAACATATTCCCCTTTTCTAGGAAGTTCTCCTATGATAGGTTGTGCTCCATTAATTTGAATAGCGTTTTGATAGTTTAAGTTGGCTGCAATTTCAATTTCTTGCCATAGAAAACGATTAAATTCATCAAATATCAATATCTTTGCAAAAAATAAATTAGTAAAAATATAATTTGTAGTTTCTGATTTAAATTCCACAAAAATATTAATGCTTCCCATAACAAAAATATTTTATTCATGTTTTAAACATTCACGGGAACTCCAAATAAAAATATGTTCGATTAGGGGTCAAATTCCCGCAAAAAATAATGTTTATTCACGTTTTTGAACATTCATGAACAACCTTTTTAATTTTAGCAAATTTCTACAAATGGTATTTGGGTTTTGTTCCTCACATCTCATGATTTCCAAATCATTTTGAATTTTTGAATTTCATTAAGAAACAAGGGAGATATCATTGTTTTAGTGCAGCTACATTTTACTCTAAAATTTCAGGATTTCCAACTCGATATGAACATTTGAGTGAATTTCCAGCTGGACGTGAATATTTGAGTGAATTTCCAGCTAGATGTGAACATTTGAGTGAATTCTAACTGGATGTGAAATGTCCAGTTGGAGAATATTTAGTTGACCAAAACATCTGGTTGGCCAAAATGTTCGGTTGGAAATGTCTTGCTTGAAATGTATTGTTGGAAATGTCCTACTCGAAATGTATTGTTGGGAAATGTCATGTTGGACATGATATCCAGCTGGAAAATGTCATGTTGTGAAATGTGCAGTTAAAATAGGATATCCATTTGGAAAATGTCTTGTTGACCAAAATGTCCAGTTGACCAAAATGTCTAGTTGACTAAAATGTCTATTTGACCAAAATGTCCAATTGACCAAAATGTTTGGTTGACCGAAATGTCCAGTTGACCAAAATGTCTAGTTGATCAAGATGTTCAATTGACCAAAATATTTAGTTGGATTTCCAACCGGATGTGGATCTAGATCTAGATCTGGATATGGATCTTCATATCCAGTTGAACAAGATATCCGATTGGACAGGATATCTAGTTAGACATACCTTGCAAATTTCAATGAATTTTCAAAAAATTCCAAAAGCAATCTAGGCTTAAATTTGATCCTCTATCCATCTAAGACTTTATCTAGGAATAGTTATGATTCGGGATTTCTCTTCATGGTAACTTCACATTTTCTATTTACCACCAAAGCAACACAAAGGAAAACACAAGCAAAAGTGAAAAACAAGAAAATGGGGTCATTATTTTCTAGGAGCAAAATGGGGCGTGTTGTGAGACTACACAATAAAAATAGATAGAAAAGGCTCATGGGGTCTTCTATGAGTATGGAAATGCCTTGGCGACTAAAATGTAAATACAAAATTAGCCTCCTTAAAACAATAGAGGAGGGGGTATTTATAGGTAGAATATGGGAAGATTAGGTGGGGGTAATTGAGGAGTTAATTGGGATTAGTTGAGGAGATAATTGGTTTTGATTATGAGATCACAAGTGTATGAGAGGAGAAAAAAAAGATTGATTGAGAGATCACTAGGAATGATTGGGAGTAAACAAATAAGTGATTGAGAGTTGACAAATAGTGAGTGGAAGTAGAGGCTCAGTTCTACTTTAAGGGACTCTTAATCAAAATCTAAAAATGGAAGTAAACTAGGTAGAACTGGAAGAAATCATGCATGCCAAAACATGACAGGGTCACCCATTTTGCCAGGGCAGGTCACTCAAGTGACCCTACAACTTAAACATAAGGACATGTTACCCATGTGACCCTAGGCTCTCTCGGGTGACCTTATTATTGAGGATCTAAAAAGGGTTGTTTAGCATCTATAAAGTCCTACAATCTAGTCGAGAGGTTGGAAAAGATAGTCACAAGGGAAAAATCACAAAGAGACATGTTGTCAAGTGTGAGATTTCTAAGAGGTATATAATTCATGCCTTTGTGGGTTGTGATTTAAATCTCTATGTCATCATCAAACTTCCATGTAGGCTTGTGCACCTTTTTCGTACTCACATATTTGTCCCCTTGGGTAATATAGTCTACATGAAAGGTAGCCATTCCCAAATCCTGGCATTTACCCTTGTTGTTGTCTCACATTTGGACCAGTAATTGACAAGATGGTTCAAGCATAAGTTTGATACATGATAAGGTTAAAGTAAGTACAAAAGGAAGATGAAAGAATGGACCATTGATGTGTGAGTTCAAAGTTTACCTATGTTGTCTTGCCTTGCCACAATGACCTGTCGTGATGATAAATACACACAAAATAAGGATAAAATCTACACTATAAAAGATAAAATAAGTAAACAAAAGATTATTTATGCATGGTAAGCTAGAGAAGAGAGAGGAGAAGAAAGAGGGAAAATGAGAGAAAGCAAACAAACAACAATAAAACTGCATAAGAGAACAATTGACAAAAATTTAAGGATGAGGAGATCAACATTATGGTTGTCGTTTATCTTTCCATGGACCCCTAGGTATGAGAAATGAGGAAAACCTTATTTAGAACCCTAAACTCTTTTTCACTTGGTTTTTCTTGATAATGTTTGTCGAACTTAACTTGTTTGTTGCATTTTCCTAGGTTTTAGGTTTCTATTATTTCTATTGTTTTCATATTCTTGATTTTCATCGATTTTGGTTTTTCTGGGCCCACTAAGGCATGTTAGGGCATAGCATAGGGTCACCTCTTTTTCTAGGGTAGGTCACTTGGGTTTCTCAAGTTGCCCAAGAGACTGGTCAGGTTGCTTGAGAGATCCTGCCAAGTGGTTATGTTGACATGATCAAAGAAAATATTGATGATTTTGATGCTTAAACTTTCTCACTTTTTTGATTTGATGTTAACTTCTCCATTTGTTGCTAGTTTTTTAGATTGTATTTAGTTTTTATATATTTTCAAATTTTTATGATCTTTTTTAGTTTTTAACGTTTAATGATTGAGATCTGACCTAACATTCTCTTTTAATAGGACACCTTGATGTCTTTGTGAGACCTAATTTTATTGTAGAGATTTTCACTTGCCCATTTCATGGGGAGATTTTCATGCTTGAGTGCACATTTTTTTCTCTTAGACTTTGTTAGTTGAGCAACTTGTACTTAGACATTACTATATATTTAATGTTATGACTTAATTGATTGGTATCTATACTTGGTCGAGTCCACATCTTGTACTTTTCTTCATATCTTGTGCACATGTTTGGTTATACAATTCATTTTTAACACTATGGATTCTCTGTGATTACATATGGATGATGACACTATGATTATGCAACTCTTGTTAAGTTTTATTATGGATGAAATGTATGCAATATGAATACATATGGATGCATTTGAGACACATATTGATGGAACTACAGTATGATTGTATTTTTTTCTTTTATGTGTTCCATGGGCTATGACATAGATTATTGCTTATTTTTAAATAATATGCATATGGAACAATGTGATTGCTCTTTAATAGGTATTTCATCCTAGGGGATTGTGAGTTGACCTAGAATAGGATGACCTACTAAAGTTTTGAGATAGAATTTATTAGGGAATCAAGTAGAAATAGGGAAGGTGATGGAGTAATTTTTAGATTATGCTTCACAAAAGGATAAATACTGATCCTTATCTAGACCAACCATTAAAATAGTTTTTAACACAAACAAAAAACAAATTTTATGGGTACCCACTAGACTTAGATAGAATATGGCCAACAAGTTAGACCTAGGGTGAAGGAAAGTCTCCTTAGTAAAATATGTCCTTAGAAGACTACTAGACTCTTGGATTTGTGCAACTTGTGCATGTGTGTGCTTTGCTTTTTTTTATTTTTCTCTCTTTCTTCTTTCATTTCTTGGATAGATGTCATCCTTATAGCTTTGAGCTCGGACTATTCTCCACCCAAGAGCATGGACATCAATAATCTCTCTCTTTTTTTTTTTCTTTTTTACTTCTTTTCTTTTCTTTTTGATAGTTTTGCTTCTCATTTTGACCTTTTTTTCTCTTTTTTTATTGTTTTGTAGAGTTTTGATTCCCCTGATGTTTTTGGCTAGGTGAATAAGGGGCTAGGTGCCACCAAAAGATTAATTGACTCCAAAAACTTTGTTCTTTCTAAGGAGGATTAGAGGAGGCCTACTTGCTAGTTTATGTTAGGTATTGTAGGTTTGACAACTTGCTTCCTTTAGCCTTGACTAGATGGAGGTTAAGACTGGGATCAATATAAAGCTAAATATTTGACTTTATTTGAAATTGTCAAGTGTACAAAATGGGAAAGGAAAGATCTCTAAAGCTTAGTAGGGTAACTTATATTAGAAAACCTTAGTACTCCTTACTAGGATGAAAATCCAACAAGAGAAAATCACTATCAAATGCAAGGATGGATAGAATGCATGCTTCAAAATTTTGATTTTCCTTGATTTTGTACTTTTTTATTGAATTATTTGATTTTTTGAGTTTTAGATATAATATTTCTTTAGATGAAAGGTGTTAACTATTTCACTAAACTCTTCTTCTTCCATGGTGCACAAGGGATACACACCATTTCCAATATTCTTCCTTAACCATGTATGGTCCTAGCCAATTTGGTTCAAATTTCTATCCTTTACCAACTCTTTTATTGATTAGATTATCAATTTTGAGTATGAGGTCTCCAACTTTGAATGGTCTTGGGATGACCTTATTGTATTCACTAACTTGACTGCTTGATGTTCTTCATCATCTAAAATTCTTTGCAAGGATACTTGGACACTTGGTATAAAAAAGTGTGAAATCAACGAGGAGTTATGTGTACTTACATATTTTATTCTCTAATAACTTAGCCCCTAGCTTTATCATTTTTTGTTCTCCTAGAGTTCCAATGTTTGTTTCAATAGTTTTATCAGGTGAAAATGGGTGGCCTTCTTCAAACTTCTAAGGGGCATCTGGTATTGGTCTTTGAACAAATTTTGACGAGTCTCCTAATTCTCATGTAGGTTTTAGTTCTTCTTATTTTTCCTTAGTAGTGATCTCAACCATATGGATGCTCATATCTGGCTTGATAGGAATTACTTGTAGGTTGAATGGAGAATAAGATTTTATTAAGTGGGGATCAAAGGGGAACTCTCCTCTCATCCCATCCCCTATATATTTTGAAGTCTTAGTGATGTTTGTGATTTTTTTGGATGTATCTCCTTGTTCAAAAGTTTTGATTTTTGAGTCATTGGTAGTTTTGACTAAATCCTCATTCTATTTGGCTTATTTGATTCTATAAATGCTAAATTAATTGGGTTCCCCTTTTATGATGTGGAATTGATCCATGTGGAGGAAATGTACCTCTTGAAATAATGTGGATGGGATGGCCCTCATCCTAAGAGTCCAAAGTCTTCCCAGAATCATATTGTAACTAGTTTCTTCATTTATGACAAAGAATTATGTAGGTAAGGTCTTTGGACCCACAGTAATAAGAAGACTAATTTTTCTAATGGCATGAATGTTGAGATTGTCATGAAATCTAAGGGTGCTAGTGTCACAAGTAAGGTGAGATTTGTCATAACCCATCCTTTGGAGGAGACAAAGAGGGACTATGTTGGCTATAGACTCATCATCAATCATGACACGCTTAATAGAATAATCATGAAATTAGATTGTTAGGTAAAGAATAGAACCAACTTATTTATCTATGTCATCATACAAAGGTAACTTTTTAAAATCAAATGTGGAAGAAGAATGTTTTTTGTTTGGAGTGGTTTGAACTAGATGGACTAAATCTAAGGCATTGAGAAGAACATTCTTATGAGTAGGAGAAATTTTAAAAAGGTCTAACATTTAAGAAGAAGATGAATCACTAGGAGTGGCATTTGGTTTATCGGTAATGCAAATTTCTTGATCTTTAACCAACTCTTCACAACTTAGAATGTTTTGATTGAATGTGATTTGAGGGTTTTGACAACTTTTAGGGCTATTTACTTCATCTTATGAGTGTGGGAATGTGTCCATGAATGCTCATTGTTAATTTTTTGGGAGGCATTGGATGATTTTTTTTATACTTTCTACAAATTGAAGTATCATGCCTCCTAGTTTCACAAAATGTGCAGTAGATTGTAGGAGTGTAGCCACATGGTGATTTAATATTTTTGTTCTTCCCTTGTGTATGATTACATTATCTTGGATGGAAGTGATCAATAGTGTTTACATCCATTGTGTGATTAAATTTATCTTGAGGGTGGAGGAATGTATCTATAAATAGACATTTTCATTCCTGTGGGAAGCTTGGTATGAAGTGATGGTACTCTTGACATGATTTGATATCATGTCTCCTCTTGTGAAATAAGAAGTGCTTATTAGGATCATAATCTCAAGGTTTTTGATAAGGATCATAATGATTGTTGTATCTACCTTTTTTCTAACAATTGATTCTGTTGACACTTTGGTTCCCCAAATTTGTATAATTATTTTCACCACCATAATTATTTTATTTCCAATTGTTATTATTCTTGGATGGTGGAATGTTTATTGCCCCATTTGTATTTTGATTGTTTTTCAGGATTTTCAATGTCGAGAGATTGTTATTGCTAAAAATTCTCTTATGGATATTTGGTAAAGAATAACATATTTGAGACTATCCCAAGTCTTCAATTTTCTAATCTTAAAAATGCCATTGAAATCATTAATCCCCTTACCATCCTATGTTTTAGTAGAACAAGCCTACAAAAGAGATAAAGGCTTGTTATTTCAATAAAAATTCCACCATACATACCTAAAACTATAAAAAAGACCATTAGATCTTATAAAAACATCATTCCCTTTGGAAATATCTCTAATTATCTCCCATGCCCTCAAAATACTACAAAAAATATTACACCTAGAGGGATTAACAACAAAATTGCCAAATAAAATGTCATGAGGGTGTAATCCAATCCATTGCTTTTCTTTTTATGGGACAACCAATTTAATATTATTTCTAACCAAAATATTCCAAGGCTCATTCCCATTAAGAGCATTGATAATCCATTTTACTACAAGAGTAATGCTTTCCATTTTCAAAATTTTAAGTCCCAACCCACCCTTGTATTTTTAATACAACACTAGTCTCACTTAACAACAAACCTTTTCTTAACCCCCTTACCATTAGACCATAAGAAATTTCTAAAAATTTATTGATTTTTTTCCACTTGACATTTGCCAAACAACTAAGAATAAGCATAATAAATGGTATAAGAAGAAAGCACTTTCTAACACACCTAAAGTCTCCTAGTAAGAGAGAGAAAATGAAACTGTTATTTCTATTTTTCTTCTAAATCTAGAAAAAAATACAATCCCACATATCTTTTAAAGAAAGATTAACAAAAAATGGAATGCAAAATACCTAACAATTCTTGTGGGGCCACCCCATTGACAATTAAAATTGCTTAACCAGTTAGGAGGGGATTCTTTCCAACTTAACCCAATAGACTTGTCATAAATCTTAGCACCTCAAGTCTTACAATATATATTAAGCCTATCAATCATATTATAAAATTATCCTCATCAAGTTTAGAAAATAAGGTAGTATCATTAGAAAATTGAATGTTTATCAAAGATTCATTATTTGGAAAATAAATCCCCTTAATATACCCATTAATTAAGTTAGATCTTAAAATATAATGTAATTCATCAAAGGCTATAAAAAAGAGTTGGAGCAACCTTGTTTTATAAACCTTTATAGAAGAAAAGGCTCAAAGAGATCCATTCACATCAATTTGAGTGTGAACATATTTAAATAACATTTTAACAATTTTATATAATTCATTTGGAAAGCTAAAGGCCTCAAGTATAAGAATAATAAAGGACCATTCCACCTTATCACATGCCTTCTCAAAATTTAAAAGTATCATGCAAACATCTTGATTGGACCTCTTGGCTGAATACAAGGCTTCCCAATTGGTCATAAAATTTTCAAGAATATATCTACCCTTGATAAAACTAGTTTGGGTATCACTAATAGTTCTAGGCAATATATTAGTCAATCTAAGAGCCAACATCTTAGCTAAATTTTATATGCTACATGTAATAGAGTACTGGTTCTCCAATTCTTGCTATGGTTTTTATCCCCCTCTTTAGGCAACATTTTGACAATGCCCCTATTAATATTATCCCTAAGAGACCCATTCTCAATAGCCTAATTATAGATCAACAATAAATCATTAGTAATCTAGAGAGAAAGCTTTATAAAACTTAATAGGAAATCCATCAACCCTAGGAGATGTACCATTTTCAAAGGATTTAATAGCTTTAACAATTTACTCCTTACTAAATACTTTCTTAAGATCCTCAATCTCCTCCAAATTGTACTTCTTAGGAATGATCTTTGCACAAACCCCCTAGTCCCTCTACTCTTATTATTGTTATCTTTTGTAGAGAATAAGGCATAGAAAAACAAATTGAAGGCATTTTTCATATCTTCAATGTCACTACATAAATTTCTATTAATCTAAATATGACCAATGGCTTCTTCAATATTATTAGACTTGAGGAGGTTAAAAAAATATTCAGTTCCTTTATCCCCTTCCTTCAACCAGTTCATTTTAGCTCTAATTTTAGCACCTTGTGCCTTTTGAATTTGCATGCATCTCAATTTATGTTTGGTCATAGCAAGATTATTGATCAATAACTCATTGTTAGGATTATTTTTTAGCTAGCCTTCCCAATAGAAAATTTTTTCCTATAAGGTGTTCTCATATTTCCTTATATGAAGTCGTTTTCTTGCCAATAGTTTTAAAAATTTCTCCCAAACTATTAACAACTTTATCTAATTATTCAATAGATGAGAAAGAATGAAAAAAGGGTTTTATTAATGCTTTTGATAGTAGCAATACCAACAATGCAATCCTAATTTTTTAGCAAATTCACATTTATTTTATATAGATTGTCTCTTCTATATTTCCCAATAGGTTTATTTCCACTCACAACAATAATGGTTTGAATGGGGTAATGGTTAGACATTATAGAAGGAAGAACTTGAACACAATTGCAATTATCCACATTATCAAAGTAGAAGAATTTTTTTGGACATAAATTCTATCTAATCTAGAGTAGATCCTTTTACCATCATTCTGACTATTACACCAAGTAAACCAAATAATTCTAGTACTATATTTTTTCTTCTCAATAGGATCAATCAAATTAAGATTTTTGTTATTTTTAGCCTAGAAATATTGCTCATTACCTTTCTAGCACATAGGGATGCCCCCTGACTTGTTTTATTTTTTCTCAATCATATTAAAATCACCCCAAATCATCCAAAGAAAATTAGGGAGGCAGGAGACCAACCATTTCCATAGCTCATTTCTATCTCTGTAATCATTTGGCACATATATTGAGTAAATTCAAAATTTAACATTATCCTTCTCTATAATGATCCAAATAACCCTATTATAGGGAGAACATCCAAAAATGCTAATCAAGGGAATCTATTTCAAAGAAACAAGAATGGATGTACCTCCTTTACCCTTCTCATGATTAGAAGTATAAAATATAGAATTTCTCCAAACAAATTTTAGAACGTTTTCAAGATGAAAAACAACAAATTTGGTTTCTTAAAGAAACAAGAAATCCAAAATAGTACCTTAAAATGTTTTTTCTATCAAAGGTTTCAAGTCCCTTGATGTTCTAGCTAATACAATTCAACTTCATTTAAGAGGGGGGGGAGGTAGAGCGCCTTTGATTCTTATAGAGCCTATCAAACCATTTAGGGATCTTTTCATCTTTACCTTTTTTCCATTTTTATGAATGATATCACCAATGCCATTTTACTTCCTTTTTTCCTTCATCTTTATTATCATCTACTATTTCCATTACCTTGTCCTAGTCTTAGACTTCTTATTGAAGGAGAGGGTTTACACAATCAAGGATGGCCTTCTATCTTTTGGACTAACCAACAAAATAGTTTTAGCAATTTCACTTGAGCCTTCTAGAACTAATTTTACTATAACTTGAAAGGCATTAGGGTTTTATCTAGTCTATCATTTTGAATTTTTTCTTTTAATTTATCTAAAACTAGCTCTTGAGCATTCTTTTTCTTTTGAATAACATTAATAGAGGCCAAAGCATTAATAGTCTCATCAATAGGGTTTTCTTCTCAAGGATAACAATATGCACTTCTTCCATATGCACATTTTCAACCTTTTTTGGGACTTCATCAACTATCTCATCTTTATTCAACATTTCAACATCACCATCTTGAACCATATTCTATGTGCATATTTTTAGTTGTATTACATTTTCCATATTGGTGTCTATAGCATTATCATTGAATGAATGAGTACTCCCCAAAATATTTTTATAGTTGTTATTAATCTTGGGAAAATATTTTTTTTAAGCCCTTCAATCTTACATGGAAAACATACATTCAAATCCCTATCATTTCAATATCACATTAAAAATGAGAAGACCCAAATTGAAAAGAAATACAATCAATGATTTGCATAGTGAGTTTCAAAGAGAAAAAATCCTAGCATTCAAATAAGGTCATGTAACTCTTGTTTCTTCTACTTGTAGCACATTAGCAATTGGTTTAATCATTTGGGGAATAAAATCTCACATTTGTGGTGGTAAATTCTTGATAATAAGCCATCAAGGAGTAGAACTAACAAGAACTTCCTCAAGTGAGGCCTTAGGATACCAAGAAACTACCTTAAAAATGGATTTTCCAATATTCCAATATTATTTATTTAGAGCCCTTGTTTGCATATTTTGATTTTGAAGAAAATAATAAACAATCCCCTTTGAATCATTCTATGGAATAACACATACAAACCCATTTTTTCCTAAGCATTTAAATTTCTTTCATCAAAAAATTTATTGATATAAGAGCATTTTTGTCCAAACAAGCAAAGAAAATACCTACATTTTCCACCTATATTTCTCTTTCTTAACAACCTTAACCATTTTAGGATTGAAACTAATATGCAATGTTCAAGGAAAAAATGGGACCTTATCATATTTTCCTACTACAAGTTGTTCAATGGTTATGTCACCATCTCCTCCATTGTCCACACAAAGTCAAGCTTTAAATTTTGTAATTTTTGAAGCCTTTTCTACCCCTTTAGCATTTAACACATCCCTATAGGATTTATTTCCACTTTGAATGTTTGTTTGAGTTCCCTAGATCTTTTAGTTTATCTTCCACTTCTTCCATTACAAACACCAATTAATGTCCTTATCATCTAACAACTAACCAGGCAACCCAAGAGTACAATACCAACTAGGGCAAAAACCATAAAAAATGGCAACAACCCCAACCTATGTAGGATTAAGGAAAATCAATAAATAAATAAGTGTTCATAAAAGGACAGAATGACAATCAAATTCAAAAATAAATAAATTTAAAAGAAACACTATGATGCAAAATAGTTCCAAGCATAATGGAAAAGGGGAGAAATATTAACAAAGTGTGACCAAGCATGATGAAAAGCATTAATCAAAGTCAATTCCAATAGGAATGAAGATTCCAAGGATAACAATGGAGAATGACCATTCATCTTCCTCACCAACCTTAGATCTCCCTCTTAGGAAGTGCAATATATCTTCATTGGATACAGTGCTGGTGTAAAGGGGTACAAGCTTTGGGATCCTATGGCTAGGAGGGTCTTGTATCATTAGAATGTGATATTTAGAGAGATTAGACATTCTCCTACAATTGAACAACCAGAGGATGGGAAGTTAGTTGTGCAGCTACAACCTAAGATCGAGAAGGCTACATCAAATGCTAAATCAAAGGTTTAGGTTAGACTTGATGAGGAATATAGTTTAGAGATCTTAGAGAGTTGAGAAGAAGAATTAAAACCTCCACCTTAGCCTTTGAGGAGATCCACTGTGCAAAGGAGGCAACAAGAAAGGTACAACCTACCTAATTTTAGATATTTTTTTTGCTTTATTGTCTAACACTCATGAACTTAGAATAGTTAAGCAGGCAATGGAAATGGATGATTGTAAGTCTTGGAGATCAACCATGGCTAAGGAGATGGCTACATTAAAAATGGTGATACTTGTTTACTTGGGACTTGGTTTAGTTGACTAAAGGATAGAAACCCATTGGATGTAGATGGGCATTCAAAAACAAGTTGGGCTTGGATGGTAACATTGAGAAGTACAAAGTAGGGTTGGTTTCCAAAGGCCAAGTTGAGGGAGTAGATTTCAATGAGATTTTCTCCCCTATTGCAAAGGTGACATCTACTAGACTGCTTCTAGCTTGTGTTGTTGCTTTTGATCTTGATATTGAGTAAATGGATGTGAAGATAACTTTCTATGAGCTAAAAAATTGTATACCCTAAAGATAGGAAAAAAGCTAGTTAATCATGCATAAATGAAATAACAGCTAACCCTAGCTCCCAATGGAGAGCAATCTATCCTAGAATTTAATCAAACAAGCATGAAAACATGTAAAAATCTAAGCTAGCTATTGTCTAATCTCTAGTGTCCTCATCTTGCATTGTGTTCTCAAATTTGCAAGTGCATGCAACTATCATGAGAAGATTGTGTATATGATTAGCAAGACTTTGGAGGGTTTACAGCTGATTCAAAGCTAAGAAAATGTTTTCTAAGAGGTGAAAATGGAGCTAAATGAGGTGTTTTATAAAGGAAGTTGATTTGAATGAATGGACAAGATTTGATATTGACTTGGGAGCCAAATCAATGGTGGAGGATGATTAGGGTTTGCTCACCACAAAACAACAAAATAAAATTTTAAATTGAGGGAAATTGGAGGTGGATAAATGGGATTTAAATAAATAAATTTGTCCAATTTATTTAATTATGTAAAAGGGGATTTTGATGGGAGATATTTAAACAAATGTTTTATTTGTTTAAACTAATAGAATGAAAGGAAACATTAGCGTATGAATGAATAATTAAATAATTAATTAAATTTAATTATTTAATTATAGAAGAAATATGGGTAAATGATTAGAAAGGATGTAATTGAATTGTCCTATCACATTTGTGACATGAGGAAATTTTTAAGTGTCTACATTTTGTCCCTCTTTGAGATGATGTTGTGACCTTCATTTCAAAGAAGCCAAGGAAATGGATAGAGGAAAAGGATGATGATGGAAAGATAGGATGATGATGCCCCCTTGAGAGGATAGGCGGGTTGGACAAACACGAGTAGGCTCTCGAAATAAAATGGATTGGTTAAGGAAGAAAGATAGGGAAATGGATAGAAGAAATGAATGATATGAGAGAGAGAGAGAGAGAGAGATGGTGGATGAATGAAAGATTGGCTAGAAGAATGGGAATGATATCTTGCTTTGATAGATTTTTGAGCTTCTCACTTGCAATTTTTTTGCTTATCATCATAGAACTTATTATGTCAAAGGACGGCAATCACCATGGCGTGATGAAGGCCAAAGTGGAAAGTGTAGTCCCTTGCGAAATAGGCACATGACAGACAAGGAATGCCTAACCCAAACTAGTAACTGTGATACCTTGTCAAAACATGCGATGAGATAACTATAAGGTGTCCAAGTCCTGATGCAAGGAAGCAGTTATTCTTTCCAACGCATAGGATGTCTTTGATTCACACCCAATGGAATCTTGATCACATGCAAGGCACCAAGTTGCCCCAGTCATTTTGCCAAGACAACTTGCAAGCAGCAATCAAAGAAAAAGGTCTCACTCTATCCTCACTTCTCTTCATCACTTAGGGATTGCCTCAAGATTAGACATAAGAACGAGACTGCAAAACAATCCAATAAAAGATAAGACCAACTAGACCAACAGCCAATAGATCGTTTGCCAAGTGACATGTGTTTGATTGATTGATTATGATTGAATGGAGAAGGAGCCTAGTTTTAGGATAGAAGCATGTCGTATAAGACGTCTGGTCTGGTTTCGACAATGCTCCTGCCTGTCTAAGGCAAGTGATCAGTTGATTAACACTAGTGTTGTTGGTCATACGAGCAACACCAGGGTTGGATTGATGATTGATAAATGACGCATGTCATATAAGGAACAAAATCCTGGTTTTGACAATGCCCCATTCTGTATGAGATATGTGATAGTTGATATTGATAGTGACATATGATTATCACAAGGTGATTGATTGATTTGACTGATTGGATAGCTTGTCTTGTTGATTTTGGGATTGGTTTTGAAGTGTGTGTTGTTGTGAAAGATTGATTGTCTGATCAAAGTGTCCATTGCACGAAAGGATGACTTATTGTGATGGTTGATAGGACGGGCCCTAAGGGATGGACCTAATGCCTTGGGGGCACATTGAAAATGGCCTTGCCTACATGAAAGCTCAAAGGTAACGTAGTTTGACCATGCGGACTATGGATGATTGTAAGAACTGATTTGAATGATATGATGATATGATCGATTTGATGTTTGAATGGGTCGATCGAGATATTTGATTGAGCGATTGAATGATTGGAAGAATTGATTGATGAATTGATGTGGTTGGAATGATGTGATTAGTTGAATTGGTTGGATTGATATGATGAGTTGATTGATTTTATTGCTTAGATTTTTTATTTTTTGGGTAGAATATTTGATTTTTTTGTGTTTTGGCGAATATTTGATTTTTTTTGGTTTTGACATGTTTCAATTTTTTTGTATTTTTGGATGTTTTGATTTTTTTTTGGATTTTTTGAAATATTTGATTTTTTAGATTTTGACATGTGATTTTGTTTTTGGATTTTTGAGAATATTTGATTTTTTTGTGTTTTTTGAACGTTTAGGGATGTCAATGGATGATAATTTGAGTAGCCCATGTGCTAGGTACCAATGACAAAGGGAAACGAAGTCTAGGTGCAAGGATAGGTGATAGTGGATGGAAAGGATGTATGTGTAAGAGGGCAAGGATGTGATCTCCAAGGACTATGTCACATAGGAATAACATGCCCCATTGTAGGTGGAAGACTTAGGATTTTTCATGACAATGCTTATGACCGTAGGGTAATGATAGGATTGTTTGGAAAGGATGTGGTATGCCAAGAGAGCCCAAAGCATTTGTCAACATTGTGCCCCAACTCTTTATCAAGATCAAAGAGGAAGGGTGGATGAATGAATTCGATAGGATAGGTATGTGTATGGAAATGGATAAGGATGATAGGATGGAAATGGTATGGAAGGAAATGATAGGTTGGATGAGACCACGTGCCCCCAAGTGTAAGTTGCATAGAAGATCAACCTACACATGATGCCTGTTTGCTAGGTTTTCATCATGGTACTTATCCAAGGCGCCTGTTTGCCAGGTTTCACCATTGGACAGAGGGTTTTCTCTTAACTTTTTTGATTTTTTTCTTTTAATTTTTTTTCTTTTTTCACTTTTTGACTTTCAATTTTTTGAATGGGAGAGGTGGAATATGGACGAGAGGGACTTAAATGTCTAGTGCCATGAAAGGTGATAGTCCCATTGGAGAAAGATGCCGTCACATGGATCATGTCAACTGTGCTCATCAATGTTGGTAAGGAGATTGCATGGAAGTGAGATGGATAAGGTAGATAGTTAATTATGGAGGGAACGATAGTGGATTATGATGTGGATTATGTGGGATATATGTAAGGATGGATGAATGGCTTATGCCAAAGAATGGACCATAGGGAGATGAGGTGTGGAATATGTAGGAAAATGAATGAATGGTGGGGTGATGGAGGTGTGGAAAGGAATCATGACCAACGGTTGTACACACCATGATAAACATGGAAGCTTTTGAGTGGATGGAAGTGTAGGAAGCAATGGTGATGTTTGCTTAGGAGATGGGTGATGTAGGAGTTTTGGTACCCACATAGACTTAGTATTTTTATGATATTTGCCTTTCATGTGGGATGGAGGAATTTGATATTTTTGAATGGAATGGATGGAAGAGGGTTGGTATTTTTGTGATGTGGATGCCTCATTTGACTTGATTATTTTTTGTTTAGGAACCCATACCATTTTAGTTTTGGACTTTGCTTTTGGAGGTATGGGCTTGGATTGATTTTTGAATGCATTTGACTTTGATTCTTTGTATTTGTGTCCGAATGTATTAGGACCCTTAGGATTTTTCACTTTATGAAAAGGAGGCATCCAAATGTTTATTTTTGAATCCCATGTGGCGGGTGGAATGAGTGAAAGCTTTATGTTTACACAATGTGCACATTTGTTGGTCATGATTAGGAATGTAATGGTATTTATGAATGATAGGGATGTTGGGTGTTGGAAGCAATGGTGGAAAAGTGGATGGAGGGAAATTAGAAGTTGGAAGAAGTGGAGGCAAATTGGATGGTGGCAAGTGTAAGGTCACATGCTTTTGACATTTGTAAGGTGATGGGGATGGAATAGCGACATATGTCTTAGGGATATGATGGGATGGGTGATGGAAAGTGGTTGACTTAGGAGGAATGGAGGAAATACCAACATCGTTAGATTGTTGACCTTAAGGTGTGCATCCAAGGCCATATGAGTGAGGAGGGACCTTGACATGGATAGGCTCAAAAATACCTTGTTCATGAAGGCCTAAGCCTTGTACCTTGGTAGTTCATGTTTTGGAGCATGTGATTGACTATGGGACTAGGTGTAGTTTGGGAACTAGACACGAACTCCTTATTGGATGCAGAAGGTAGAGTGGATAATTTTTGTTGTGTTCTTGAGGAACATTCATGAATGAAAGTGGATAGACCAAGTGGATATGATGGTGGATTTGAAATGGGATTGATAGTAGAAGACGAAGGATCATTAGGATCATGATTGCCATTTTGTTCACTAAGATCCAATTTATTTGTTTGATCTTCTATGTATACTTTGGAGGCACTCGTCTCATCATGGGGAGTGGATGAAGTGGGATCATCATCATAAATGGGGGGCTTGTGTATTATAGATGGGATTAATGGAAGGGGTTTGATCTTGATTAGAATTAGGTGCTAATGTTTCCTCGTGCATTAGATTATGCTCTTGACATAGCTTTTGACTTGGAATGGAAGCAGATGACTCTTGAATAGGTTCGATGGGTTGCGGATGACATGGTTGGTTTGAAGGACTTGACATGATGTTTGGAGACTCTTTTGTATGTTCAAGAATATGTGTTGGATGACATGGAAATGTTTTATTCCTTGCTTGTAGCCCTTGGGTCACATCCTTTGCAAGGGCATGTGCGGAAGGACAATATAGGGGATGGGTAATGAGGGTAGGTGATGTGGACTTATGATTAGGATTAGGAGTGTGGTGATAGAATGTACTTATAGGATGGATGAGGTAGACTTATGTTTCACTTGTCAAAGGTAGAATGAGAATTTAAAGGCTCTTTGTCTTGCTGCCAAGGTGGATTTGGATAATGTTGTGGACAGGCTCGGTGTGTTGGAACCTTGTTCTCTAGGTTTGGCATCGAATGACTCATGTCTTCATATCATTACATGTCATCTTGTGCGATTAGGACCATGTTGACAAGTGCTTGATTTGGATGAATGATGATGTGGAGTGACTAGGAATGTGATAGGGTGTGCAATTAATTGGATGATTAGGGTATGGTTAGGGTTGTGATTAGGATGAGTTGGAAATGATTAGGATAATGATTAGATTAAGGGGGAGGTGATTAGGATGAATTTGATTGAATGATGTTATTAGAAAGGGGATTAGGATGTGAAGGTTGAATGATTAAGATATGAGTAGGATGTGATTATGATATGACAAGGATGGTTTTTGTTGGAGATGTGTTGGAAGGAATGTTTGGAATGAGGGATGACTAGGAGCATCTACTCCCTTTCTCTTCTTTGTGCAACCATGTCTCTATCAAATGGGACTTGTGAATTGTGGGATGCTATGTAGATGTTAATGTAAGGTGATGAGGCCCTGACCATGATAGAGGCTAATGATATTAGTCTTCAAAAAGTCTACCTCCAAGAGGGTACTCTCATCTACTAATGACCTTTCAAAGTACAAATTGGATTTGTTGAGACCTTGAGGTGTGTATTGAAATGATTGATTAAAGTGAACCCATGAGTTTTAGAATTCACTTGGAAGGATGGACTTAAACTAGCCTTGGAGTATTAAGCCCAAGTTGTGATTGATTTGAAAAAGCTGTCAAGGTCTCTTGGTCCACAAATTTGTACTTGTGATACAATCAAGCTTTAACAGTTTCTCCCTATGTTTCAACCTTAGGAAGACTATGTTTGGGAACCTCTATAGATGTCAAAGGCCGAATGAAATTGAATATGTAGTGGAATGAAGTTGAATGTGTAGTGGGTGAATAGAACCAATAGGTCTATAAGGTTTTCACACAGTTGCAATCGAATTCGATAAGGAGTGTAGATACCCTACATTTGTGGTGTGTTGTGATAAGATCGGATAGGATGAGGTCGATTGGATCGGATTGGGATGTGATTGGGATTGGATTTGGATATGATTATGGTATGACGATGATGACTTAGATATGGTATGATTAGGATGATGTTAATTAGATGAAAGAGGTGATTAGGGTTTGACAATGATGACTAAGATGATGACTAGAAGAATGATTAGGGTGAAATGGATCAGATTAGGATGACGATGTGTAAAGGGTTATGCATGATGAATTGGATATGATTATGATGCTTAGGATATAATTGGGATGAGGTGGAATGATTTGGACCGATGAATAGAATATGATTAGTATATGGTGTAATGATTAGGTATGATGAATAGGACATGATTGGGATAATGTGGAATGATTGGGAATGAGGAATATGATAGATTGGGGTGAGGTGGAATGATTAGAAAATGATAAGAATTTTATTAGGATATGATATGATGTGGCTAAGGACACAAAGGTTGAATGATGAAGATACAAGTAGGAATGTGATTAGGATATGACTAGTTGGAATGATAAATATGATGTGATGTGGAATGGATGTAATGATTATTGAATGATTAGGGTATAATTATGATGAGGTGGAATGAAGAAGATGCGAAAAGAATGTGACTAGGATATGACAAGTAGGATGATCAAGGTGTGAATGGTTGGATAGTGTGATTAGGAATGATTGGGGTATGGTAGGATGTGATTAGGATATGGTTGAATGATGCAAGATATGAGTAGGAATGTGATTAGAATGAAATGGGTTAGCTTAGGAGGGTAATTAGGATATGAAGGTTGAATGATAAGGATATGGTACAAATGTGATAAGGTAAGATGACTTGGGATGAATGGATGGAAAGAATATCGAGGGTGATGATTAGGCAAGCACACACATCAATCATAGAAGAAACATGGCAATCAGATTGGTTATTTTTTATGACATCTTGATGTTTTGCAAACACTTGTAAACATGCACAATCCTAGGCTAGGCAAGGACTATACTTGTTGAGTTCCCACTTGGTTTTACCTAACCGCACCTACTTATGGTGTATAGCTCCAGGAACTTGGGGCACGGGCTCCCCCTTACAACGCACTCACTTCTCAAGCACACCAAGTTCCAAGTCCTTAAGATGCACATATCTTAAGATACTTTGCTATCTCTACCATAAGCCACGAAAATGTGGGGCAGATATCAAAGTTTGATCATTTGACCTCCTGTATCAACAAGTAGAGGGTTTTTGGCCACTAAAAAAAGAGGTTCTAGTGTATATCCGGGGGACCGGCACCTCACGAGCATCTAGCAAGCCACTTAAGGCTCTAACTAACCCTACTAGGAGTTTAATATACACTAAGGTATGCCTCCTTTCAAGCTAGCACTATATGGTGAGCACTCATACTGGTTAGACTTGGCTTTCGTCTTATCCTCAATTTATATAGCGGACCAGATGAGAGTACCGCTTGGGGTCGTAAATAAGTTCTCTTTTCGGATGTGTCTCAAGAGCAGGCCCACTCTAAGGCTGACAAAAGCAAGACAAGTTAACATATTTTTGATCCCCAGGCTTGCACTAAGTCACAAGGGGAGAGCATACACATGTGAAATTGCTCACACTCACACATGTTCATTGACCTTTAGAATTTGAATGTGTGGTGTGATTTATGCAAACGTTGTGAAGTGTTTTTGATTCCCAAGATCGCATAAAGCACGAGGGAAGAGCATACACACTTCACAACATAAACACAATCACTAAACATAGAAGATAGTGGTTCATTTTAACCCCAAACCAAGTGTGAAAATAGTAAGCTTATGTTCATTTTAGTGCCCAAAACCAAATGTTCCTATGATATCAAAACACATGCCTATGAAAGAAATTGAATCCCTGCATCAAGTGTGTTAGTAGTTATAGTTTATAGTCTTCAGCCCATGAATGCCACATGCTGCAAATCAAAAATTAGTAACATAAAATCTCCACGATGATGCAAAAACATGAAACATTGACTAAACACTTTGTTTTGCAAGCCACCGAGTCAAAGAGGTCAAAAAAGGGAATCTACAAAATATCTAAAAAATCTGATTAGCAATAGAAAAACTAACAGTAGAATCACAAAATTGATGAAATTCCATGCAATTTGAAAAAAAAAATTGCCAAAAACGGAGCAAATTTGCACAAATTATGAGTAGTCAAAGTTTTAAACTAAGTTTGACTTTGACCAAAAAATGACTAATAAGATGGTGTCATTACCTAAAATTGATCTTACCATCGCAAAATTGGGTGAGTTTGCTCTGCAACATTGCTTGTTTCATGTGATTTTGATATGTTTTGCAAAAGTTATGAAAATTCAAAAAAAACTGCCTATTTCAGCATGTGGACGCAAAGAGGGTTAGGTTGACTGCTAACATTAACCGCTAGCTGTTAATATGAAACTGATCACATGTGACTGTTAAGGCTAGTGGTTAGTTTGATAGTCAAGTTGGTGGTTTAGTTTTAGACGGGCCCCTAGTCGCCCACGTGACCAGGGGCCGGAAGCAGAGAAAAATAAAAAATAAAAAGGTGTCGAGGGGGCTTATGGCCCACCTAGCAGTCAACAAACTGACCAAAGCATACGATCGGGGTGCTACAGTTATGTTGACACCAAATGGAATGCGATTAGGGCTTATTTGTTTTTAGGTCATCGTTTAGTTGCTTAGTGGTGACCGAGGCTAGGTTAACAACGATGGATAAAGTTAGGTCAAGGTTTGGGGTTTTGTCATAGCGGTCGAGTGGAGTATCTGTCGCTGAGGCTAACGAGCTCATGTTTCATGGAGGCGACAAGATTTACTAACAGTGAAGGAGGATCTTGAGCTAGATCAATGGGTTTTTGATGCAAAGTGTTGAGTGACTGTGGGGATTCATAAGGACAACGACTACGGTTTTGAGGTGAGGTTGCTATGGACATCGACAGACAGTAGATAGGTCAATTTTGAGAACGGTGACCCGAATGCTATGGACCTCAACAAATAGCAGATAGGAGCTAGTCGACAGTTCTATAGCCATGGTCAATGCAGTGACTGAAGGGCAATAAAGAGATCCCTAATGGGTGTCGACCAAGTCATGGGATGTGATGTGCAACGGTCAACTAAACCTTTGCCGAAGGGTTTTTGAGGAAGCAATCAAGTTCTGTGAGTGGTGGAATGGTCTTTTGATGGTGCCGACCAGACTTACAAGTGAAGGTTGAAGTTCTAATAGCATTTAGGGTGTTGGTGGAGGTGAGAATGGGTGGCAGAAGTGGCAGCCATAGGATTTGAAGGAGTTGGAGTTTGAAAGAGAAGGCAGCAGAAATCAAAACCAAGAGCGGCGAGGGAGCATTTGCAGGTGTGGACTAGTCAAAAGGGGTGGCGACCAGAAAGTGAGGACGGCAGCGACCGGGTGTAGAATTTTAGGGTTTTATTGTTCCTTCAGACCTGAAAACATTTGATTTTAGGACCTACAAGCAAATATCAAGTTTAACCCTGCGACGATGAAAACAAATATCAAGTTTAATCCTATCGATACAAACAAATACCAAATGTTGTAATAGAAACCCCATTAGCCTTTGAAAATCGTAAAGACAGAACAACCAAACTTCAACCAAGGTCGATTAGCTCACACAGACTGGTACGATACGCCCATACGGATCTGTACAGTACAGACTGCCGTACTTCAATTTTTTTTCAAAAAATCAAAAATTTCAAAGTGAGCCAAAGGGGTCAAATTTATAGTTATTTTTCATGGAAAGGGGCTCTGGGACTCAACGATGAGGTCTGGTTGAGACTAGGAAGCCACCTGTGCAAGTTAACCACCAAAACTCAACAGAAATGATGGATTAGAAATCGACTTCACAGTAGGTTCACCAGATGAAGATAGGAAAAAAGTCACCTGCACAAGTTAACCACCAAAACTCAACAAAAATGGTGGATTAGAAATTGACTTCACGTTAGGTTCACCAGATGAAGATAGGAAAAAAGCCACCTACGCAAGTTAACCACCAAAACTCAACAGAAATGGTGGATTAGAAATTGACTTCACGTCAAGTTCACCAGATGAAGATAGGAAAAAAGCTAGTTAATCATGCAGAAATGAAATAACAACTAACCCTAGCCCCCAATGGAGAGCAATCTAGCATAGAACTCAATCAAACAAGCATGAAAACATGTAAAAATCTAAGCTACCTATTGTCTAATCTCCATTGTCCTCCTCATCTTGCATTGTGTTCTTAGATTTGCAAGTACATGCAACTATCATGAGAAGCTCGTGTATATGATTAGCAAGACTTTGGAGGGTTTACAGTTGATTTAGAGCTAATAAAATGTCTTCTAAGAGGTGAAAATGGAGCTAAATGAGGTGTTTTATAGAGAAGGCTGATTTGAATGAATGGACAGGATTTGATATTGACTTGGGAGCCAAATCAAGGGTGGAGGATGATTAGGGTTTCCTCACCACAAAAGGACAAAATAGAATTTTAAATTGAGCGAAATTGTGAGGTGGATAAATGGGATTTAAATAAAATAAATTTGTCCAATTTATTTAATCATGTGAAAGGAGATTTTGATGGGAGATATTTAAACAAATGTTTTATTTTTTTTAACTAATAGAATGAAAGGGAACATTAGGGTATGAATGAATAATTAAATAATTAATTTAATTAATTATTTAATTATAGAAGAAATATGGGCAAATGAATAGAAAGGATGTAATTGAATTATTCTGTCACATTTGTGACATGAAGAGATTTTTAAGTGTCTACATACCCTACAATTTTGACACTTCAAATTGTCCTTATTTTAGTTTCCACCTACTTAGTATGTTTCTAGGACACATTTAGCCCAATCTCAGCCTTTAACCTACTCTTAGTGCTAACTTTATTTTGTTTTTTTTAATGTCCAAGTTCATATTATGTGTTTTTATGTGTCCTTGTTGTCTATTTTATGTCTTTTTTCCATTTTTTGAAGTTTTTGTCCATGTCATGTTTGGATGATAGTTCTAGCACATAAATGTCAATGCGGTTGCGATGTTGCCCAATGCCAACATAGTCACATAGTGTGTTTTTTTTCCAAGACAATGACCTTTAAACTCCCAAATCTCTTGTGTAACCATATTATAACCTATAGGATGGAATCCCAATAGGCATCTTGGTCCAAAAATAGCCTTTTGGTGACCTTTTGTGAGGCCCACCCTTGTGCGACTGGAATTAGTTGCCCTTTTAGACCATGTTGTTTTGTTTCACCCTAGCTAAGGGTTCGATCTATCGAATTGTGGCCCTATCTTGTGATAGATGAGTTGTTGTAGGATGGAGCTATATCTTACATGCATGATTATATTATGAATTCTAGGATGTTGAATGTGTTATTGATGCAATTGAAATGGTTTAGTTAGATGATTGAATTAATGGAATGCTATGTGATGATGAACTTGATTGTATTTTGTGAAAAGTGAACGAAGTGAGAATCATGTAAATGTTAGCATGTGTTATAATTGAGAGTATATGTGCTTATCTAACCTTTTGTGTGTGTGTAATTCATTTCGCTTTGGCTATATATATATATATATATATATATATATATATATATATATATATATATATATATATATATATATATATATATATATATATATATATATATATATATATATATATATATATATATATATATATATATATATATATATATATATATCATGTGCTATTAACATGTTTGTGAGATTGTGCGGGTATTTCCATGGCCCATGGAAAATCAAAGGTCAAACAAATAACCCTATGTGTTAACCATGTGAAACCAACCTAGTCCCAAGATGAACAAAGGTTAATTATGATTGAGAATCATGTATTATGCTGTCTTTTAATTTATGATATTTTTGCAAGTTTCACCCTTTTTGATTTATCTCCTTGAAGTGTAGTAAGGTTGTATTATTTTGGTTTGCACAATTTTGGTGCTAAATGTTTGAGCCCTTTTTATGTGGATTTATGAGTTTCCTTGTGTTAATTTTGGTCAAATAATGATCCTAGGTCATACCCCTAGGGTCTAGGGCCATTCTTAGCATGTTTAACTTGGTGTAACCCTTGTATGGTCACCTTAACTTGGCCCTTGAGTAAAGTGACGAGTTTGGGAGATATGAGAGGTGGTTGACATGTCACCATCCCACCTAAACTAACCCCACTCACCTAGGGTAAGGTTACCCTTGTCTTGAGTGCTTTAGAAGCTTCTAGAATCTTCTCATGTGTGTGATACCTCTTCCCTATGCTCTCACACATATGTGAGAGCATATGTGGGGAAGAGTGTAGCATAGTTGAATGAGAAGGTGACAAGTGTCACCTCCTAATTCTTGAGGGGTCTCCCATGTGTGATTCCTTCTCCCGATGCTCTCACACATGTGTGAGAGCATTTGTGGGAGAATGTGTAGCTTGCTTGAATGGGAAGGCAACAAGTGTCACCTCCTCATTCTTGTGGGGTTGTGAGAGGGTTGTGTGGATGAAAGAGAAGGTGACAAGTGTCACCTTCTCATTCATCAAGGCTTGATGGAAAAGCCTATTTATCTCTCTTTGAGAAGAGATGAGGGTTCTTTCCTTTTGCATTTTTTATTGTTGTTTTGGGAAGGAGAGGAAGACTTGGGATACTTGGAAGGATTGTTGGAGAAAGACTCTTGGGAGCTCTTCACCATCACCTTCTACACTTGGAGCTTGAGAGGTATGCTCTCAAGGCTTCAAGCCTTCTTTTATTTGCTTTTTGCTTATGTATATATGCATGTGTTATGGTCGTTATGCTCTTGAGTTTTTAGTTTTATGGTGTGTGGGTTTTATGGGTTGTGTTGGTGAGCTCTCCATGTGAGAGATTTCACCTTGTCATGGATGAGAGAGGTGTGAACCTCCTCAGGGTACCCTCATCTTTTGGAGGAGTTTTGATGGCCATGGGCCTTATTATGAAGTTTGAGATTTATGGATATGGCAAGAGTGTCTTGTGTTATTTTGGAGTATGATAAGTTTTAATGGCAAGAGGCCATGAGTTTGAGCATTATTGAGTTATTGTGTTTTGGTTCCCCTTGAGTAGAGATTTGTCCACTCTCTCACCCCTAAAAGCCATTGTTAAATGGGTTTGTTATGTGAGTATCCTTGGAAGGGTGTTCAAGTGTTTTGTGTGAGTGTTTTGGTATGTTTTGTAACCCTTGTTTTACTTGAGACCAGTTATTTGAATAGACTCCTAGCTTGGGGGTGGCCTACTTGTAGGCCTAAGGTTGGGAGGTGAGCTCTACATGGGCTTGGAGAACTTAATTTGTGTTTTGTAGGTTTTGGTGGCTCTTGGAGGAGCTTTGATGCTTGGAAGTCTTGGAGAGTTTATTGGTTTTGTGAGAAATGTTACATTAAGGCATTATTGTTACCTTGGCCTATTTGGCTTTGTAATAAGTTGTTGTAATGAGAGTAAAACTCTCTTAAAAGCATTTGTTGTGTAATTTTTCTATGTATAATAGTTAGTTTATTTTCAATAAAATGGGTGCCATTATAGTCTTAATATTTTGATCATGTGGAAAATATTAATGAAGTGGAAAATATCTCTCTTTCTCTAAACCTCTTATTTAACAAGTATGCTTGGAAGGAGATTATGAACAAAATGTATTTATACATATGTTGTTTTAATAATTTAAGGACTTAAAGGAAAAAAATATCATGTTATGGCATTATAATGGCTAAGAGAGAAATATATGGACTTATGTTTATCCAAATTAAATATATATATATTTTCCTTTTTTAAATAGGTCATACATATTCATGGAATACAAAGTTTGTTTAAAAAAAAAATACTATATTTGTCTTAAGACTAAAGAAAAGAGATGTTAGTTTTGTTTTTTTTATATCCTATATATATATATATATATATATATATATATATATATATATATATATATATATATATATAATCCCCTATTTTTTTTTCATATATCTTGTTGGTTTTTTTTAATAATTTGTTCTCTTTTATTAAGAAAATATTGAGATAAAATATTAATATTATATATAATATATATAAATATATTTACCTAAGTAAATATAAATATATATATTAATATGGTAACCTTATTAGATTTTAGAATTTACACATATTTTAAACTAATGAAAAGCTTTATGTAAAGAAATGAATCGCATTGGAATTCAAATTAGGTTTCAATTTATTTTGAGACAACAAATAACAAAAAAAAATATGAGAGAATTTTTGTTTTGGGGGCGGGCAAGGGCAAACCTTGGCCCATGCCCCCCTGTTGTGTAGGCGCCGTGGTGGACGGGCCAGAGACCCTAGCACCATAGGGCCCACGGGCCCGGTGGTGGCGGGGGCTCTACCGCCCCCCACCATAGGCCAAGGCCTGCAAACTACACAGGTCCGCTACCTATGTTTCCCAGTGGCCATTTCTTGAATACAAATCAATCTATGTTATTCCTTCGCCTCGGTTATTTCTTTAAAATGTCTTTTTAACATGAAAACTCTTTGTTGCATTCTTTAAACTCAGTCTGCCATTTTCATTCAACCCCATTTAGCAATGAGAATGTGTGTGTGTGTGTGTATTCACTACTTTCATTGTAGTTATACAGTTTGATCTAAATTCCTTCCTATATTTTTATATCTATCATATTTCTTCTCTATGTAAAATCAGAGGTTAGAACAAAAAAGAAAGAGAATGAGATTGATTTCCCTGGTTATATTTCACTCTCTGTACATATCAAAAGAAAATATAAAACCTGCAGGTTGCTTGTTTGAAAATATAAATCTGAGAGCTACTTTATTTTGGAACCAATATTTTCTTTTTATCCTTTTGGATAACTTTTTAGTGGGATGATATTCTGAAACTAGTAAACTAATTGCATTATATAATAAACAAAGATTTACGTTAACCTGTGCAAACATTCTTGAAAAAAAAACATGTTAGGAAGGAAAACATAAACCTATGAAGACCAAATAGAAAGCTTGGGAAACTTTGTTAGAAATCTCCTATTGGGGAAATACCTTCCACTTTGGAAGGTACTTTCCCATTTGCCCTCTCCTCTTGAAATAAGAACATGTCAATAGAAAACTAAACTAATAGGCTTATGGGAATGCTTTTATAAACTTGTAGTTAGGGGTTTGGGTGTTGCCCTAAAAAATTTAGCAGCCTAATGCATTCCTTAAGCCTAGATTACTTAACTAAACCCATTTGTGGGTGGGAAGGCCTTTTGGACTCTAGTGAGAAAGTGTTTTATGTTATTTATTTAATTTTATCATTTTACTCTTTTGGAGGGAATGGGATTGAACTATATGTTTTTATTTAATTAGTGCATGTTAATTATCTATTTTATCCTTCCAAACCCATTTATTAGAGTGAATGAATTAAATGATAGATTTGATTAATCATTTCTTTAGTCTTTAGGTTCAAATTTATTAGTAATATATTGGGACATCGATTCACTTAAATTTAGTTAGTTTATTTAATTTTGATTTAGATTATGGGAAAGAATTAAGTGATTATTAGTTAATGTATTTAAATTTTGTTTTAAAATTTATTAAGGGGTATAGTAAAGGTTTTAATTTTTATTTAATTTTCCCTCCTCACATAGCTGATGAGATGGCGTTATGCTATTGAAATTTTCCTAGAGTAGAGATAGGATTAATTAAATAATTTAACCCTTGTTTTACCTTACCGCTCTAATTAATTGTTAGGTGCCTTAATTGATGGCGTAGTGGATGTATTAATGTTACTTTAAGTTTAGTAGATGTTATAGGATTAGATTTCGATCCATATCGAAATTGTTCACCCCCACCTAGTAAACCTTAGGGTTGGGTTCCGAAATGGAAACCAACTCTTTTAGCGTCGCTCCTTGCGACACACACCCCCTTAGTGGCTATCGTCTCGTAGGGATTGCCAAATGAGCTTCGCATTATCCCATTTTTTATTGACTTCCCCACATTCATGTGACATGCCTAACGTTGGTTGCATATGCAACTGCATTACGTACGTGTGTCACTGAGCACACTTGATGCGCGCAAGGGGGTTTTTATAGTCGGGTGGGAAAAGTTTTTGATAATTCATGTCATGACCACATGACAAATGTGGTCATGACATGTGGTTATCGTGTCATAACCACATGGTAAATGTGGGCATGACACCTTTGAGATTCCCTCCCACTCTCTCTCTCAGTAGCATGAAATTTGGAACTTTCATGCAATCTACGTAATTCTCTCTAGGCTTCCTGAGAAAAAACTCCATGAACAACATCTTTGTGAGCTTCATAGTGGCATTCTATAGCAATATGCAAGTTTCTTCATGTTCTTGGAGTTATTGGCATAAAGAGTTGTACATTCTACTTCATTTTCATGACAAAAGGATTCCTTGCCTGTTGTTGGAGGTTTCTATATTGGAGGATAGATTACCATCTACAAGCGCATTTTTCTTTTAACAACAAAAAAGGTACACTCTTCACAACCTTCTTGAACTAGGTAATATTTTCATTTTTATTATTGTGTCTTGCACACACACCCCATTTTGTCACACCCCATTTTGAATCTCTTGTATGTTAAGCTACTATTGAATTGGTTTGTGTCGAGTTAAGCTGAGATAGTAGTTTGTGGACAAACAACCCATATTTCTACTTTAGAATGTGATATTTTAATTGAATGCTTTGGCCAAAGTAATGCATTTGTTGTGTCCATTGTTGGTCCATGGTATTTGATAGGGTTGCATGTCAATCAGTCATCATACTTAACTAGAGAGCATTTAGGGTTGTATGGTAGGTTGCATGTGACAAATTCAATACTTCACACTTAGTCTCGGTTGGCATGGTACACTCATAGATATCTCTATCTACCACCCTTACGAAGGGTAGGGCCACTTCTAGTAGGAAGGTGTGTGGGGAACCATTGGTTTATGGATGGAGGAAAAGCACCCAGAGGATGCTCTCCTTCCATGCAATAGTACAATATGCCACAAGCTTGAAAACTTAGACACATTTGTAAATATTGAGATAGTGCAATTATGATGTGTAAATTGTATATTATATAATGCATGTAATTGAAAATATTGAAATAGTTATGATGTAAAAATGAAACATATTGATATTTCAGTGTATTGATTATCTTGAGATTTGTTGTATAGTTAATTAGAAGACGATAAGTTATTAAATTATATGGATTTGTACATTAAATGAATTTGGAATGCTTAGCAAAATTTGTCCAATTTGAGAATGAGTAAATTGAAGTTCTAATTTTATACAGTGCTATGGTGTTTGTCATTAATACAAAGGATATATATCTAGAAATTTATACTTGTATCATTATAAAAGTTTTATACTTTGTTTATATTTTAGTTTAAAAATGTAGATTTAGTTGAATTTTTGGGATACGAACTAAGGTTCATCACACATTTTACTTTTGGCAAAATATGGACCCCCTCTTTTGTGTTTTCTTGGGTTTGGCTTTTTGTCTTGTTCTCTTTTTCCTTCCCTTTTTCCAAAAAGAAATGTGTTCTCATGTCCTTTGAATGGCTATGAATTGATTCATTAAGTGTTTAAGTTATTATAAAAAGACTTGAGTGCATTTACCTATGTAGAATTTTAAGTTTCTTACCTTTTATTGATTTGTAGACTTTGACCTTACAACTGAATGTCAAGTTTTTGGTCACTTATCCTATCCACTTAGTTTTTTTTCCACATGGTTTGTTTCATTTTCTAAGTGTTAAAGTCAGTTGTGTGAAGGCTTGTAGTATCTCAACTTGTTACTGGATATGTATCATTTTTCTTGTTTAGTTGAATGTTTGATCCTCTTTAAACTTCCTGTAAAGTTGTTAAATGGTTTTATTATTGAAAGTTTTTGAGAAATTTGTTTGTGGGATCATGACTCATTGTAGGACATTTCAGTGTTATCTTATGCATCCATATACTTTTGTATTTTTTGCAAGTTTCCTTTTTATAAGTAAAAGTTAGAATTGTGACAATCTAAGGGTCGTTTTGACGTTGGACAATTCCCTTATTTATTTGTGAAAATCCAAGGACTTAGAAAAAACATTGAAAAGTTAGTTGTGGGATTTCAACATGGAAGTGAAGTTTAAATTATGTATTCATGTCCAAATAACTTCATATTTTTCGCAAAATACTTATTTCTAAAACATAAAGATTGCAGGATTTTAGTTCAGAATTGGAACCTAATTCTTAGGATGACATCCAGAACTCCTAAGGTTTCCCATGTTTAGTTTGTCTTGAAGATTTTAACAAAATGAAAGATTTAGTGAAAAATTTTGAACAAAATATATTTGCAGAATTTTGACTAATAGGACATTCAAAACTATTTTTTACTTGTTATCCTATATCATTTTCCAGTAAACTTCTAAACATTGAGATAAAGGAATGAAAGGTAGAAAACTGAAACTGTGGACTTTTACTTCATAATTGGATATTTCTATAGAGAACTAAAACCCCATATCCTTCTCCAATCTTGTAGTTGTTTGAAAGAGGTGCATTTGTTTATAAAGTTAAAGAATGTACATGATATATTTGTAGAACTTCCTCTTAATGCAGGATGTATGATGTTAAGATGTTATATCTAGTTCCTTATCATTTTTTTGTAAACTCTATTTTATAAAGGAATTTATCTTAAAGGTTGTTTTTTACATAACTTCTTTGAATTGAAGGATTTCTAAATTACAAATATGATGTCTGGTTGTCTAGTGTAACCCCAAAAAATGCTATAAATTGCTTAAACATGTATTCTTTAAGATTTTAAGAATCTCATGAATTCTTTTGGTCTTGTAGTGTTATGTCAAGGGTGAATAAAATAAAGTTCAAATTCAAAGGAGTCACTACAACATCCAATATTAATTCATCTTGGGATGAAATATCAAATATTTCCCTGGGCGATGTGGACTTAGAGGAAATTCAAAAATAGAGCAAGGAGGATGGTCCATAATGGGACTACATGAGCTGTTGGATTCCCAACTTTAGTACAATGTCCTAAACTAGTTATTGCCTACATAAAGCATTATCATGTAGGGCTAATGAGAACTATAGCAAATGATGGAAGAATATTAGTTGATCTCTCTGCTATTGTCATTGTGAAAGAATTCAACATTCCATATCATCCAAAGGTAGTGAATTTGACCAAGGATCAAGGATTGACATAATACAATTAGGACATAGAAACTTGTTTGAAGTCTATCAACAAGAGATGGATGATCACACCAAAAACAACACTTCCAAAACTACCCAAGACTAATTGTAGCACTATTGAGAAGGATAATAGGTTTACCCTCTACTTCCACCTTCATGCCATGGATGTTCAAATTTATCCATGAAGTATTAGAAAATAAGAAAATGATTAACTAGCATGCTTAGCTGACCAAGGTTATTGAATCAAGGAGATTTTTTGCGACCTCCTATCTAGTGTTCATGCTTGCAAGGCCAACCATTTTGTAATGTTGAAAATTGCATACCCTTACAATTTCATGCTATTTTTTGCTCTCATTTTGGTTTCCACTCACCTAATATATTGTTTTTAGGATCACTTTGGTCTTGCCTTAGCATTTTTCCCTAACCCACACAGTGTGTTTGTGTTATGTTTGAGTCTTTGGGCTTATTTTCATCAAATTCTATTTTAGTGTCTTGTTTTCCTTTTCATTCAAAGGTGTTTCATGTGACTAGGATCTAGAGTCACTTGGATGCTAGTGCTTAGCATAGATGTCTATGCGTCGCGCTAGCATCTCACATCTATGTGGCTCCAAGTGATAGTTTAACTCTTGTGACATGAAGGATTCTTTGTAATGCCTATGTGCATACAAACAACCTTATTTAATTTGACTTCTTATTTTCCCTCTAATTCCCTCATTTTTTAACTATTCCTTTTCATTCTCAAGCAATGTTGGAACTCTAACTTTGGTTTTCTTCTGCAACTCTTGAAGTCTGTGAAGATTATTTCTATTGTTGTGCTCATCTACAATGTTCTATTTGAAATTCTCAAGGGTCTCTGTAGCTATGCTATTGTATACATACTTAAGTGATATTTCTTGAGGGTTTTACAACTTCTTCATGAGGTTTCTTGGGACCATTGCCTGCTAGGTTGTTCCTCTTCAACTGAGCAATCTTCACCTTTGTCTATCAAGTGATTGAGTTATGTTTACCCTCTCTTATTATTATTTTTTAGTGTAATCCATTTGTTTGTTTGTTGCAAATGTGTGGGTTACCTCCATCTTCCTTGATCTCCTTCAAATAATCACACTAGTTTGCTCTCAATCTTGAGTAGATTAGTTTCATTTTACCTTTGTAAATAGTTTTTCACTACTATTATTCCTTCTAGACACACATACAAAATAGAAACACACACATTATTTCCATATTCTCTATCTTGGTTGTTTTGGAGGTAGAAATATCAAAACAAGGGTTTGACCTTAAGACAAACCCCCAAAACAACCCCAACAATTTTCCTTTTTCTTGCAGGCTCTGGATTTGAGTGGGAAGCTCCATTCCTCTTTGTTGGTTTTATGATCTCTCACCTCAAACCATTTCATTTATGTCATTTCTTTTTATTATTTAGATTTGCATTGATCATCTCTTTTCAATTTTGGTTTATTTCTATCACCTGGAAACTATTGGCATTGTATTTTATTTTATGTTGTACAATACAGGTGACTGGAAGTGAAGTAGACTTGAAATTTCATATTTCCCATATGGCTCGGACTATAGCATGATATACAGACATACACACAACACATTGGCATCCCTAGTAGAGGGCTCCTTTGCTTGATACTAGGTTCTTGTTCATTTCCATTTTTCTATTCTACTCTTTAAATATTTCAATTTTGTCTACAATATTTCATTTTTTACATTTTATCAACTTCATTTATCTTACAAGAAATTAGCATAGTTTAAATAATACTTATAGCATATAAAGGGACTGGTAATGTTAGTCTATTTCAAACCAGTAGGCAGAAAAACTAAAATGGTCTTGAGTGTAGTTGTAGTGGAAAATTCCTTTGAATAATACTTATTAGTTGAAGTACAATTTTTCTTCTACATTTTGGTGAACTCGACACTCTTTCACACTTAAACATTTTCTTTGTTATTGTGGTTCACTCTACATTTTGGTCAAACTAAAAAAATTTAAACACTTGAACATTCAAACACTTTCTTAAATGTTTAACACAACAAACCTTTTTCATCACATCTGGTTGTGTGTTGTGAGGCTGAACCTAGTTTATAAGCTTCATGACCCAATCATATAATTCAACTTACATCCTTCATAGAATTTTGTGACAAGTTGCAATGGCTCATTCTCATGCCCCTAACACTCCCATTAGGTTGGCACTATATTTAACAAACTACTCTTAGGATATTGCTATAACAACTCTTCTCTCTTCATCATTGACTCTGTCAATGACTAGTTATCATGACATTGAGGCAACCTTTGACCATGAGGCCACACTAGGTAGTGTTCCCTAGGAGCAAATTCAAGATTTTGACTATCACTTGTATGACTACTAGGATTACCTAGCTAATGAGAACCTACCCAGTGCAATTGTTCCTCTATTTGAGGCTCTTCAATCTATGTTAACTAATCATCTTGATGGTCTTGACTTCCTCTGTGGTCTTGCCCATATTGTGCATAGTGATGCACCTCTGTCAGCAAGCCACTATGAGGGAGATCAAGACTCCCATTCTAATATCACTAGAAACCAACTTTCAATTTCAATGCCTACTTCTTCCATACATGCATATAGATCTTCGCACATTGTTATTAGCATTGCACAAGGAAATGTAGGTGTTGGCTTGTTTGGATTGACTGTGAACCCCATAAACCAATATGGGTTTGTTCTTCTTTCACATTCCTTATAGTTTACTTTTCCTAGTGGTCTCTTTGGAGCCTCCTAACATATGTCCCTTGCCCTCACATCTGCTCCCATTTCCGCACTTATGCACACCATAGACCCTGCCATTAACCAACTTCTTTAGAATGTTGGTTCCTTGTAGTAACATCTTGCCACCTTATACACATCATTTGTGCATCCTCTCATCCATGCATATTGCAGACACAATCCATTATCCCTAAATATACTTGCTACCCCTTTTACCCAAGGCTTCAAGGCACCATGTTTTGAAAATTACTCTAGAAAAGGTGACCCACAAACACATGTATCTGCATTTACTGCCTTGTGTAGTGACTTTATTTTTCAAGATTCATTGTTAGCAAAATTATTTCTGTGATCATTGAAAGACACCATGTTGGATTGTTTTTTCTCTTTGCTTGAACATTCAATTTCTTCTTTTGAGTAACTCGTTAATCAGTTTCTCCAACAATTCTAGGCCCAACATTGGGCCGCAAGTCACTTTCACTGACCTTGTCCATTGTCATCAAGAAGTACACAAGAAAGTTACTGATTTTATTTGTAGATATCAAACACTATTTTCACAAATCCCTTATCCCATGTCGGATTTAGATGTGCAATAGTTTTTCATTAGTAACCTCCAACCTCTAATCAAGGATAAAATTTTGCTTATGAAATATCCTTCTTGTGCATACTTAAGCATGACACTTCGCAACTATCAACAGTCTACCAACCAATTCAAGGTTCCCACCTCGTCAGCTCCTATTAGATAGTTTGGTGCCTCTTCATCATTCAACAATTATAAAAGGAACATAATTTCTTTAAAAATAATGCTTCAACAATAATAAATAGTGCAGTGGATGCAGCACCTTCACAAGCTACTCTAGCCCTCTCTTCTTTCAAGAAACAAAATAATCAAATTTCACTCCTCTCAACAAGTCTCTCTATTCTATTCTACAACAAATCCTAAATAACAATTTGGTGTGCAGTTGTCACCTATCTACCCTTTGGATACTCACAAACCTTTACTGCCTTCCTATGACCCGAAGGCCTTTTGTCCGTTTCACCATGTTCCTAGGAATGAGACTAAGAGGTGTTTATGTCTTAAACATATTGTTTAAGACTACATCGATCAGAACATCATCCAGGTCGCTAGTGTTAATGACAAAGGAAATAAATATGTTGCTCTGCTGAACCAAAACCTATAGATATACACTAATCCATTGCCTCACCACTCCTCCAACTTCATTGACCTTTTGTCTTCATCTATGGCACTAGATAATATTGTTAATGTTTTTTCTTCTTCCTTTTCCAAAATGGTAGGGATGGTGGATTTTCAACCTTGTCCTTCTTCATCAATGTGCCTATGCATGTATATGATAGCCTTTTGTACATTGCCATCAAGGTCAATGAAAAACCTATAAGGAGTGTTCTAATTGACCCTGTATGCAAGGTAAATATTATAACAGAGGGATTCTTATACATACATGAACTATATAAAGACACATATGAGAAATCAGAAGTCTACATACGGTTGCATGATGGGTTGTCTCGTCCTACCATGGGTTCGCTTACCCTTTCTATGTAGTTTGGATCCAAAACTTTGGATGTCCCCATTCTCAACCATTCCTACCTCATACCGTTTTCATTTGAAGTTGGGTCATCCATAGCTTACTTCTATGAGAGTTGTTCCTTATGTGGTTCATAAGTGTTTAAAGTTCTTGCATGTTTTCTTCAAATGAGGATTCCTCTCCTTTGTGTATGTCTGTAATGGGAAGTAATTTGCAACTTTGTATTTAATTTTTAATTTGAATTTTCAAATGGATTCTCTCCATTTTCCATGCCCACACTAGGTGGTAGCATATGGCTTTCCTTACTAGGATGCAAATTGTTTTGATTTCATAGCTTAAATTATTATTTTTAAATTTTTAAAATGTGCCAAAAATAGCAACTTTACTATGGCAAAAATTTATGAAATCTAGTTTTTCTCAATTTTATTGGAAAAGTGTGTTGTTGGCCATATTTGAGACAGAAAGGTATAATTAGATTTTTGAAATTTCCTTTAATTTGAAAAATGAAATAGAGGGAGAAGATGAAGGTAGAAACCACTTCCATGAATGGACAATTTGGGGGTTTTATGGCTTTCTTTCTTTTGAAAAATGAATAAAAATTGCATTATATGCCTTGTATGGATGTTTTATAATGTGGGATGAGTAGTCTCCCTATTATTTTAAGATTCTACATCTTTTGACTATGTTGTCTATATATATATATATATATATATATATATATATGTAGATATATATATATATATATATGTAGATACATATGTATGTATATGTAGATACATATGTATGTATATGTACATACATATGTATGTATATGTACATACATATGTATGTATATGTACATACATATGTATGTATATGTACATACATATGTATGTATATGTACATACATATGTATGTATATGTACATACATACATATGTACATACATATGTATGTACATACATATGTATGTATATATGTATGTATGTATATATATACATACATATATGTATGTATGTATATATACATACATATATGTATATATGTATATATATATGTATGTATGTATGTATACATACATATATGTATATATATGTATGTATATATACATACATACATATATACATATATGTATGTATATATACATACATATATATATACATATATGTATGTATGTATATATGTATATATGTTGTGAAAGTATGCATTGATTTATGTGCCATGCTCAAATTTTCAATTTGGCTCATTAGACATAGGTTTGAGATATAAAATAGGAAAGGAGTGGGTTCTCACCATTTGATGTGATAAAAGGGATCGTAAGGAATAAAATGTGTGGAGAGTTTATAATCAAGTGAAAATGTAATACAAACTGGGAAAATAAAACATGTTAATTAAGATATCTACACCATGACTTGGATGCTATCAAAGGTTCAATTTTGATCGTAAAGGACATATCACAACTCTAGGAGTTGCTGAATTTCAAAGTATTCCTCATATGAGGATAGATTGATCTGCTCAAACTCTATGTGGTCATCGTGCTATTGTAATGACACTCCTTAGCCTATTTCTAGTATTCTCGTCCTATTTGTTCTTTGAATTTGATATCTAAAATGTGTTTAGACCACCTACATGTATGTTGATGGATTATTGTGCTCTCATATGTGTATATATGATGGTGCTTGATTTATGATTTGTTTGGCGTGCATTGGAGGTCTAAGAATTGTTGGGAAATAGGTGTTGTACACCTTGCATAATATTGTATTATTTTATTCATGTAAAATAAATATTTATTTGTGGTGCATCTTAATTGATGTGTTTAACCACATTAGATATTTATTTGGAGGCCACTTGTAAAAGTTGTATGTAACATTGGGATATTATTTGTATTATTTGATTGTTGGGAAAATGTAGTACCAACATTAAATAAGTGGGTCAATGGTTTTGTGTATCCATGGTTTTGGAACACATAGTTTTATCCAATACCACAAGTTGTATTTGTGTGAGCTTGGGTCTATAAAAAGCAAGCACATGGTTAGTGGTTTGGGTTGGTTTGGCTATTTCATTGTAGGTGGATTGGAGGTTTGTGAGAGGCTTTCATTGTGTTGAGTCTCTCCTGTAAGTGCATATTGTGAAGCATGGCAGGTGATGTGTGGATTCATGCTTGGACACATGGAGGATGCATTGGAGGTGCTTGATGGTTCAAAGGTATTCATGGAGACTCATGGCATGTATTGTAATATCTTATTGCTGAATAATACATATGAGTGTTGATGCTTTTGGAGGTTGGGTTTTTCTCTCATGAGGGTTTTCCCAGGGTATATCTTGTGTTATCTTGTATTTGTCATTTGATCTTTGCATTATGGTTATTTGTTGCATCTTTTTTCTCCTATTGGGTTATGTGGAATTGGTTTTATTTAACTTGCAAATTCCTAACATTTGGTATCAGAGCCATGTTTATGGTTGAGGGAGGTGTGAGCTCCCTAGTTTGTTGATAACCCTTATGTGTGTAGATCAAATGCAAAATAGAATCCATGGCAATGAATGGAAGGATTTGGGACATTACAAGGTTTTGTACAAGTTGTATTGCAGATTGGGGGTTTTGGGTATTAGAGATTTGTTGTGTATATTGTAGATCTGGTGATCAAAAAATCATGGCTGAAGAGAGTTTCTTAGATTGACTTCATGAGGGTTTTGAGGAGGGATCTTTCATAGATAACCTCCTGTACAAAAACGGACCTCACCATTGGATTCAGGAGGCCTGATAGGTGAAGAAAAACATATAATTTTGCATGTTTTAGCTATGGTGACCCGAAGCAAAATTTTTTACTCTCCCAGGTACGCCATACGGATTTGCAGAATTAAAAAATAAAAAAAATTAGCCTACACAATGTTCATTTTTCTATAGTTGACAAAAAAAAATTTAAAATTTAAAAACCTATAAAAAGGGATTATTTTTAAAAAATCAAGATATGTTTTGAAATTAAAATTTTAACAGTGGGGTCGGGGGTCTGCAGACCCCCGTACCCCCATATCCTAGCCTGCACAGCAGGGCTGCATAGCATGGCACAACAAAGCCTGTCGGCTTGTCGGCCGACTAGCAGTTCCTAGGGCGGTGGAGCCCTAGGTTCTCGATCCTGCCCCCCGGTTGTGGCTGGGTAGGCCAGGCCTGTCAGAAGTCCAGCGCCAGCGAGCAACCCTCCCCCCATGGGGAATTAAAATTTAAGCAAGTGGTTTTAAAATATTTTGACAGCAAAATAAAATTTTTCCCAGACTTTATAATTATTAAAACCTCCTTATAATATTTTTTGGTCCGTGGGAAATGTGAAACTTTTGAAACAACTTTTTTATTAGCCAGTCAAAGTCAAAGATGATGATGTCAGCCCAAACACCATGTCACCTACCACCTCAACACCTAGTCATTGCTTGCATCAGCACACAGTCAATGATGACATCAGCATTGTACGGACAGGGTCCCACCAGGGGTCCCCTTTTAGCCCTCATAGGGCATTTTCTTCCGAGAGGCATAACTTTCACCCACAGTATCAATTTTTTGACTTCTTATAGGCATCAGAAAGGTCTCTCTAAGAAATACATAGTGGTATAGGTTTCATGATCATATTTTGTTGTTTGTGTCAGAATTTGGTGCCTGAAGCCAGGCATTGCTCCGGGATACTTTTATGCTCATAACTTTTGCATACGGAATCAGATTTTCAATTTCAGACAAGCGTTGGAGAGCTATTATAGTGTATTGTAGTTTGGATTATGTAGATTTTAAGTTTGACATGTAGAGAGAGATTGGTACTTGTTTGATCACTTGTAGGAGCCTAAGATTCAAGGTGCGATCATGAGAGCATTCATATGGATTTTTGGGTACAAACTTGTGGGAGTGCATGTTGTTATGAGACCATCAGCATGGTATAGCAGGTTTTCAGATTTGGTGCTTCTAGATACAGGTTTACAGGTGTTTTTAGAGTTAATATTTTGATGGAGATAGGTACACAGGTTGTCTTCTAGTTTGAAGACATGGTTGATACGCGTGTGAGACTTGGAGTCTTGTTTCAGTGGGAGTTGAGTATAGGTACAACAATGACGATGATTATGGTGTCATGGATATCAGGTACACTTTTGCATTGGCACAACATGATCATGTATGCGATTGACAGATATGGGATATGATGATTGATTCATGATTACAGGTGGTGTTGTGGTGTTGTTTTAGGGGATTGTTCTTATCTCTTGGATGCTTGATTAGTTTCTTGACTATGGTACTCATTTGTGGACTTGTTGGCAAATTGAATCTAGTGTTGATTTGGTGTTTGAGTCTTGGAGTCTACAGGTTATCTTCTTTGATATCTTAGTTTGCATGTTACTAGTGTGATGATGATTTTGCATGTTACATTTGTTTTGGATCTACAAGTTATGTAGTGATGTGGGCTGATCACCTATTTGGCTATAGTGGGATGACTCGGATGTGGACTATCTTTATCCATGAGATTGATTCAATGTTTATGCAAACTTTGTTAGTTGGCCTTGTCTGTGGTCATTTGTACAGTGGTATGTTGCATTGGGATGAGAGGATGGATGATTAGAGTGTCTGGATAGTTAGTTGTTGGACTTGTAGCATGTTTATCACGATGTCATGGATAGCTTGGATACGTGGTTTTATGTGATCTTTTGACAGTGATGGTTTTATCTTCTTGGTTGGAGATTATGGTTTGCTCGACCTTTTGGGAGCTGTTGATGTTACAGCAAGATTACTTGATTGGTTTGGGGCCATGGATAATCTTCATTTAGGAGACAATTACTTTGTTGTCATGGATAGCTCGGTATCACGATTCAGTGAGAGCTTTAGCAACATTGTGGATTCATCATTTGTGATGGATGATCTTCTGCAGTGGTTGTGGGTGTCTTGGAGAGGCTCTCGGATTATGATTCTTATTTCAATGAGAGTCCTTTGACATCCTGATTTCCATTGTTAGTAGATGGTTATCTTCATGTGAGTGGAAATGTTGACATCTTGGTTTACCATGGAGGACCTTTTTGAGTCTTTGGTTGAGGTGTCAGTCTATGACTTGTCAGTTTGACATGTTGATCCTTGGTTTAGAGATGTTGATATTGTGTCTTGATTTACTCTAGATACTAGTTTGAGTATTGGCATGATACAGGTTCTCTTGAGACAGGATATATGCATTAGTGCATGTGACCTCCTTGGAGGAGATGGTTAGATCATGATGTCATGATGGGTTTCTTGATTATGCAAATGTGCAGAGGGAGTATTGACAGTGATCTTGTTGATTCTCTTGGTATTGAGTACTTTGGTCATTTGCTTTTTGGCATGGATTGATCATGGAGGTGCTCATGGATACTTGGAGACTTAGGTGAGGCTAGAGTTCTCTTGAGATTAGAGACACTTGTTGAGACAGTTACTCATTGGAGGTTTCAGTAGATAGACTGAGGAGCCTTACACCTGGATATGGACGTGAGTTCATTATGGACTTAGAGGAGATTGTTCTTGGAGAGAGTCATTGTGGCTTGGTGTATCCTAGAGAAGCATTCTCATTCCCCACTCTTGGTCTACTCAGTGGTTTATCATCTATGAGGTATTGCCCATCCTTTTAGATGCATTTTACTTTATGCTTTATCTTCTCATAGACATGGATCTTGAGCTATGGTTATTAGTTCTTTAGGGTTCATTTGAGGGATGTTAGCATGGTTATCTCCTTGTTCATATGGTTTAGTTTATGATGTTCATTATGATGAGTTTAGGAGATGTGATTGGGCTTATTCTTGGTTATGGAATGATTATGAGTTTGATCTACCTTGATTAGAGAGGCTTACATCCATGTTGGTTACATGTTTCATATGTTCATTTGATCTTATGAGATTGAATGGTTGGGTATTGTTGAGGCTTTTCTTTTGGGTTGTAGAGATCATACTTGACACAACTTAGCACTTTGAAGTGTTTGTAGAAAGACATTATGATTTACAGGTTTTCTCTCTTTTTCTTATGGCTACTTCCTGGAGGATCATGTTGATTTAATTGGAATTGGGAGATTTATGGTGTCATGTTGTGAGAGAGTATGCAGTGATTTATCGTGCATGTGTGGATCATTGTGATTGTTCTTGGTACTACATTGGCTTGTTGATTAGCCACACTTTGGTTTGAGTGTTGATTGATAGACTTGGTATGCCTTTGATCTATTTTCAAATTTGGCATTACCCATGCAGTGGGAGTTCCTAGATGTATGTGTTCTTCATTGACAAGTTTTATACATGGAGATTGTGATTGCGGTATATGGGTTGCATATGTTGTTGGTATGAGTTTATTGATGTTATTGATACCTATGAGGTATGGATGATTGGATGTATTAGCATATGTTATGGGTGCTATTTCCAGTCATGTAGGTTTTTACCTTTGATAGCAGATTGGAGCCTTTTATTATCACTTGGATTTGATGCTTGTGTTCTTTGGATTGGTGCATCTTCACCTTGGCATGTTCCTTTTCTTCCATAGGTGGCACATTGGAGGATGAGAGAAGTTCTTGCTTGAGATGGTGGTCACTTTGATTTTATTGCAGGTTCTTGATGGAGCACGAGACTATGCTAGAGATTCATGTGATTTCATGTTCACCTATGATGATGTATTTCATTGATTGACCCTTATGCAATGTATACAAAAAGTGGGAGAATGTTGGGAAATAGGTGTTGTACACCTTGCATAATATTATATTATTTTATTCATGTAAAATAAATATTTGTTTGTGGTGCATCTTAATTGATGTGTTTAATGACATTAGATATTTATTTGGAGGCCACTTGTAAAAGTTGTATGTAACATTGGGATATTATTTGTATTATTTAATTGTTAGGAAAATGTAGTACCAACATTAAATAAGTGGGTCAATGGTTTTGTGTATCCATGGTTTTGGAACACATAGTTTTATCCAATACCACAAGTTGTATTTGTGTGAGCTTGAGTCTATAAAAAGCAAGCACATGGTTAGTGGTTTGGGTTGGGTTGGCTATTTCATTGTAGGTGGATTGGAGGTTTGTGAGAGGCTGCCATTGTATTGAGCTCTCTCTTGTAAGTGCATATTGTGAAGCATGGTAGGTGATGTGTGGATTCATGCTTGGACACATGGAGGATGCATTGGAGGTGCTTGATAGTTCAGAGGTATTCATGGAGACTCATGACATGTATTGTAATATCTTATTGTTGAATAATATATATCAATGTGGATGCTTTTGGAGGTTTGTTTTTTCCCTCTTGAGGGTTTTCCCAGGGTATATCTTGTGTTATCTTGTGTTCGTCATTTGATATTTACATTCTAGTTATTTGCTACATCTTTTTCTCCTATTGGGTTATGTGGAATTGGTTTTATTTGACCTGTAAATTCCTAACAAGAATTTTCCTTTTGCTTGAATATAGTGATGGAGTTATTTTATGCTTATTGGCTTGTGTGAGCCATTCATACTTGTATGTATTTGATTGGTAGTTGTGCCACATGTTCCATGATTTTGTATTCTCTATTGGCATCAATGTTTAATCCAATTCGACTATCTCCTAGGATAGTGGGCTAGGCCTAAGGGTACCACATGGTTGGGTGGTGCTAAACCACCATTGGGGACAATCGAGCTTGGATGATGTTCTTTGGAGAGTGTGATGAACTTTTTGGTTTATTTTTCTCTTATATCATTTAATTATTATATTTTGGTAATCATTGCAATTGTGGTCCTTGAGACCGTTGTAATAAAATTGTGATTATGTTTCCAATTAATTTATAATGTGGGTTATGATCCATCCATGTTTAGAATGAGAGCCCTTAAATGCAATAAATAATTTATATCTTATAATTTTTCACACTTTTTTGTGAGCGTGTTAGCATGTTTAGATTGTTGAAATCATGATAATTGACTATGTTAGCTTCAAGTTATTTAATGATTTAAATGATTTTTATGCATATGTTGGTATTGGATTACATTTTTCCCATATAGGTGGTGAGGATCTTATTATTGCCTTTAGCGCATGTCGACATTGGTGTTGAATTGGCATAGCATTCTATAATTCTTTTATCATATTTACTTATGTGGATGTTTTGGCCAAGTGCCTTATTTCATAATTTGTAATTTGGCTATGTACTTAGTGTATTTGGTTAATTATGTTCAATTGATGTTTTGAATCATCTTGAGCTGGTTGTCGATGGTTGTGTAGGGTGGAATGCACCCCTAACCCATCCGCCCTCTCCTCCATGTGTGGATATGTCCTCGCAAGATGAGTGCATTTAATTAGGTGTATTGTTCACTCTGTCTTGTCTTGGGAGTGTTCCACTTGGTGACCTCTCTTGTTGGAGAGTGTGTCAATCTTGTGTCATTCAAAGATTGATAAGTTTGGAGACCTTAGAATCATCCCCTAGAGCTTATTATATCTCCTATTAGTTTATAGGAGACCTAGGGATGGATTCCTTTATAGTAGACTCCCTATGGGATCCTTGGTCAAAGTTTGTGTAGGTATTCTAAGAAAATTTTCCATTCAAACATTGTGCCAAGACTACAACACAAAACTTGGACACTAGCACCAGTTTTAGACCCTAGTGCCAAAACTAGACACTAGCACTAGAAATGGGCACTAGAGGGATGCACTGAAGTCTTCCTGGGGCACTGTAGTCCTCTAAACTACTTAGACATCAGTGGAGTCTTGGACAACAATCTCTTCTCAAATTTTCTCCAAGAAACTTTGTATACAGAAGTTGTTCCCCTTTGTCTACTGAGTCTTCCCATACTAACACTTCATTGATAGGTGTCCTAGTTTAGAAGTTATTCCCTCTTTTATATTGGAAAGTATTTCTTTGCATGAAATCGACTAGTGATCGTTCCAATTGGTCAAGGTTTGGTACCTCCTAGTTGACCCATCTCTTATGAGTTTTCCCTTGTGTTGGGATGTTGTTTCATGTCATCGTAGAATGGATTTGAGGTAGTTGTCACCCTCATCCTACTCCATGTGTTTGCAAGGAAATGAGGTTGTGGATGTGTGTTCGATCATCTTCATCGAGGGAGATTCATTCTCTCACCTAGTGCAATGGTGATGTCATCTTAAGTGTTGTATTTGTTATAACAACTTGTGCATGTGTGAGTGCCATGCGACATGCAAATGTCGCACTTGTAAACGTGAGAAATTTATTCATCTGATGTATGTTCAATTAATGTCCTAGGTGAAATCTCGAGGCATTATAATGCCTTGATGGAGTGAGAACCCAAGGAGTTTCATTTTCATTCATATGTATGTATGTGTTTATTTAATATCTATATTTGTTATGTTTGTTCCTATATTCTTGTGTTCTATATGTTTGTTATTTACCCTTGGAGGACCCATGATACCCTTGTAGGTACATGGATACAAGTAGAATGAAATGTTATGACCTTCTTCCTTTTGTATCTACTTTCCTCTATATATTGTATGTTTTCCTTGTTCTGTATTTTAGAAATGATGCAAAGCATTGGGACATTTAGATCTCTTTCGCGTTGACCCAATTTTTTTGTTTTTCCTTGCTTTTTTCTATGTGCCTTTCTTCCTTTGTCCGTGTAGTTATGTATGCTTCGGGTAAGATGACAAATTTACCTATTCCTTGATTATGTAGATTCCTTTGGGTGTCTTTGTCTGATGTTGCTAGATTTTATGTGACATTGTCTCCTTTCTTGATATCATTCCATGAGCATGATTTCATGTGTATCATTCTAGCAACATTGTCTTTTGTGCCTATAATTGGGGAACCTCTCTTTGGTTACTCTAGGGGTATTTCCATTTTCATATATGCTTCTTAGAGAGCCTTCACCTTCCCCTTTTCTACCTTATAATTAATCTCATACTCTTTATTTATGCAATTATTTTAAGAGGGGGCATACTGTACACTTTCACATGTGCATCCACATGTATACACATGCACATTACAAATTTTAGTAGCCTATGGTCCCAAGAACAAAGAGTTGCTTGGATCAGTCACCCTTACCAAGATTGCCTAGCAACAAATTATGCTAGCCCATGTAATCCTTGATATTATATTTTTATATGAACCACCTAGAAATAGAGTACACTAGTATGTGTGTCTCATATTGGCTACAATTTATACTTCTCATGGGTCACCTAGGAATGGAGTTTGCTAGTGCTTGTGATTCATGAGGTATTGTATAGTTCCTAGCAACAGAGTATGCTAGACCTTGAACTATATCCTCCATTCTTCTAACAACAAGGTACATTTGGATTATGCATTCCCATTTTCAAGCAACAGAGTATATTAGAAAATGCTTGTTCTCTTTTTTTCTTTGTGTGTTTTGTATATTTTCTTATTGTGCTTGTTTGTATCATTTGTCGTGTAGTTTCCCTTGTGTATGTATTATTTGTGTGCTAGATTACATATAATTTTCTAACGCTCTTGTTTTTCAAGTTATATTTTTCTAACGCTTTTGTGTTGTAATTTTTATGTTATTTTAGCATTGCTTGTTGTGTAAGTTTTTGTTATTAACATGTTTATTTTGTAGGTTCTTAGCTTGGGAGCATGATTATCATGTTTGAAGATCTATTTTGCATCCTTTACAGTATCCTTTTTGGAGTATCCTTTTATAATTTTATTTCATTTATGTACTTTAGCATAACTTATCATTTAGTGTCATCAACCTGAGCTAAATTGGGGGAAAAATGTAATGTCAAAAATTGTATATTCTTACAATTTCACATTATGTTTTGGACTTGCTTTGGTGTCCATAATCCCTAGTGTATTAATTAAGTCCATTTGACCTTGCCTTAGTCGTCTCCCACCCATTGTGCTAGAACTTATGTTTTGTGTTTTCATGTGTTTTCACTTTTCTATGTTAACCAGTGTTACTTTCATATTTACCTTATGTTGTGCTGATGTGTCAAGCATTCATATTATCCATTGTACTTGGATTCCATGATGTGTGGACATTTGCATGACATGCTAGCATCCACTGACTTTTCATGCATGCAGTAGTTTTCTCATAATATTGTCGTCTTTCCTTCAATGATCAAACTTGGTAACTAGCCTAGACCAGATCCTAATGGCTAGTTTGAATCCCTTGTCTCTTCATCTTCCCTCTTACCTTTATTTTTTAATACAACACTTAAATTCTTCTCTTGCAAGATCTTTTTTTTTAATCTCTCATGTGATTGTAACCAACATTATTCTACTAGCATTTCGAAGGTTTTTTAGCACCCTACTATCCAACATGATTTCCTTGGCGTCTTTGCACTCTTGGGGACATCTAGCTTGTGATTCTTGTAGGTTTTTATTTCCATTCATGGTGTGAAGTGATAGTGTTCAAACCTTGTTATTTTATTTCTATTTTTGATAGTATTTGTGAATCCATTAGTGCTTTATTGGCACTTGCTAGGTTTTCTCATTTCTTATTGAAATCCATAAATACTAGTTTATTGATTCTTATAGACCTAGGAGTAATATTCATAGCACTTCCATTTTGTTTCTCTAGTTCTAGATGCACTTAATCTAAAAGCACACACACATTTTTTTCTCTTTATTATTGGCTACTCATGGGGGTCAAAAGACCAAAATAAGGGCTTGACCATTCATGGCAAGCTCCCAAGAAGCCCAAACCTTCTTTTGTGCCCATAGCTATAGGTCTTTGACAATACAAATGCATGAAGGTTTTCTTATTCTCCTCTCTTTTGTTGATTCATGATCTCATTTAATTTGCATAGATTCGATTGTGCTTTTGTCAGCTTTGTGCTATCTAGTACTCTCTTTGTTGCTACTGGGTGTTGCCCTTGTCTTCTACTATACAGAAAAGTTTAGAATCTGTGAACAAACTTTGTTTTTGTAAATTTTCTAGATGACAAGGCAAGTCTTGGATGATATCTCTTAAGTAGGATGATAGTGCATTGGGCGAATGTCTGCACATCACAATTGTGTCCTTGACAATGAGCTCCATCTTCTGCCACTAGTTTTTTCATTTACTATATTTTTTAGTTTTGCATTCTATTTATCATTACAATGAGTACATTTTCTATAATTTCTAATTTTCAACCGAAATCTCTTTCTCTTTTCACTTAGCTTAAATAGGAAAAGGGAAAAATATTTAGATAAGATTTCATTCTAGATTTCTATTTATAGCAATAGAGTTAGTTTCTTTAAAATCTAAAAAAAAATTATTTCTTGGGGGATGCAAAATACATTCTTGTTATGGAGATAAAAAAGGATTAGGTGCATAAAAAGCTTTGGTTAAGTTAGAGTAAGTATGGTGTTACCATTTGTAGTGGTTTATTTATGCATGACTGTAAACCTATGAGTATTTCATTTCCTATTGGAACTAAGTTTTCTTTAGATATGTGTCCAAAATTAGATGATGGTTTTGAAGATATGTCTAACATGCCTTATGCTAGTGTTGTTGGTAACCTAATGTATGCAATGGTTTGCACTAGACCAGATATTGCCCAAGTTGTGGGAATTTTGAGAAGGTTTATGTCTAACCCTAATAAGGAGCATCAGACTTATGTTAAGAAGGTTTTTAGATATTTGCAAGGGACTTTTAATTATCATTTGTTATCATGGTACTGATGGTGTGGATAAATCATTATACATACATGGCTTTGTGGATGAAGATTGGGCAGGGGATTTGGATAATCGAAGATCTGGTAGTCGATATATGTTCTCTTTGTTTAGTGGTTTAGTGAGTTGGATCAATATAAGGCATCCCACGCATGCTTTGTCCACCACTATTTAGAAGAGTATATAGTTGCTACAAATGCCTCTAAGGAGGTGGTATGGCTATAGAGGCTTTGTGCAAGTATTAGTTTTGACTACAAGGTTGTTAGTGTTGGTTGTGACAATTAGAGTGCCACATGTTTGTCTAAAAATATCGTGTACATGCTCATACAAGCATGTCGATGTTAAGTATCACTCTGTGCATAATATGGTAGAGAATGGTAAGGTCTTGTTGTAGACGGTTGACACTCAGGACAATGTTGTAGATTCCATCACAAAGGCATTGACCACGAAGAAGTTCTCTTGGTGCAAGGTCATGGACCTTGGATCCTATACTTGATATATTTTATTATTCCTTTGTATGTCATTGCAATGTATAATATAGTGTGGAGAATGTTAGGATAGTGTGATATTTAATTGCAATCCCAATGTATTATTTTTATGCATCTCCAACAATCCTGGAATGGGTACTTGGACACCTATGTTGTTGAAAGATATTATTTTATTATTATTCACCTTCTTGACTTGGAATATTAGTTGTAACAACATTCATGAAAGAGGTGGAGTTAGCAGTAGTGGTTACAAAGTTATTTTTAGCAAATTTCTCAACTTGGGTGCTCGAATTGAGTAGTGGAGCATCTTGCATGTTGTTACTAGGTCCCATATGAGTTTGGTGATGATTTTTGACCCCTACCTTGGGATATGAACCATTATGGAGGAGTTACAAGTCAAAGATGTTGTCTATTATTAGTACAAAGGTTATTTTTCATATTCATGGCTCATTGGGAGTTATATTTACTATTCTCGAAAGATCCTCTTCATTTTGAATGCGAGATTTTTTGTATTTTACCATTGTTTGAAGGTACATTGTCTTTGGAAGCCATTTGTGGTATTCCTTTCTCATTTTTGTATACATTGGAGGCATGGGATAGTAGTTTCATGATGTTATTTTACAGATACACACGTGCAACAAAAATGTTGTCAAATTGAGGAGGGAAAGAGTGTTTCATATGTACATGCTTGTTAAAGATTAATACATTCTTTGTGCTCTCTTTAATTGTGGAGTTTTCTTTGAAAGGATTTCTCCACATAAATCAAATGTTATGTGTTCTAATATAGTTTGTTGATTTTATTCATATTGTTGATTTATGTTTCCACATTTAATCTATAATGGGTAATCCATTGTTAAGAGATTAATTTTAGATTTGCATCACTTTATAAAAGTTTCCATTGTGATCTTTCTTCACCTTGATTTAACAACAAAATGGAAGGAAATGGCCAAGTATAGGTAGGTGGGAATATAGGTAAGGGAAAGAAAATAATGGGTCTTCTAAAACTAAGAATAGGGAGAGATCAATAGGTTAATAGAAGGCCGCAATTTTGTGCTTTGAATTAAGAGATGGGGTTTGAAACAACAGCCCAATTATTTTTTTACAAAAATTATTGAAAGAAAAAAATAGATTTTTGAAGACAAAAGATTGGAGTATAAGAAAGTTTGGGTTCACCAAAATGTAAGGAAAATTTTGAACTATCCTAATTAGTGTATTATACATAAACAAGGATGTACATAAAGCATAAATTAGGATAGTTTAAAATCATATTCCTATTCCCTATCCTAATTTAGGTAAGAAATACAATAAATAAAATATTACGTTAGCTAAACAATAACAAAGTTGGGTTTTATATAAATAAATTAGGTAATTCAATTCTTTTTTTTCTTAAATTAATATAATTAGAATTTTGGGTGTCATTAAGCTTATATCTTTTTTATTTATTTTATTTTTATTATATTATTTACTTCTATTTCCAAACCTCTAATTTAAATTTCTAAAATTAATAAATTGATTAATTATTTCTTTACTATCTTTGTTTTTAATGTTTTAAGTTTTTCTATCTCCTTGGAATCTGTTGGGTGAATATTTTGTCGTCAACTCATTGAAGACAAAATGGTTATATCAACCTTAGTGTGATGAGATTATATCTCTCCTCTCAGCAAGGGGAGGCTCCCTTTGATTGCTAGCTATTACAAATTAATAACTAATAACACTTATTTACACTAAGAACTATATTTGGGGTGATTCCATTCCATCATATTCTCTTTTTTCAGAATATATGTTTACATTTTAAGATAATGATTTCAACAAAATTGATACAATGCAAAGAACTATGAATTACCACAAAACCCACAGAAACACAAAATCTTATGTTGCTTCGTTCACCAATCTGAAAATAAAATGATTTGGAGTAGAGTGCAGCTCAAAGTCTTCACTATATGCCAAGATGAGATAAATAGATTAAAGATAACAACTTGCAGCACAAAGTCTTCAAGCTATTTCTCACTCACGAACACAACACTGTTCTCACAAATGATTTTATAGCTCAAAGTCTATTAAAATCAGATTTAGAATACTCCTTAATCACTTGAAATAAACTCTCACACTTCAATTACTTATCAAAGATAATATGGTAGCAAAGACGTAAGAACAATTATATCATAAAACAAATCATTCCAAGACAAAGATTGGAATTTAACTTGCTCTCTTGTATTGATAAATATTTGAAAATTGATTTTCACAAATAAGCACAAAGTCTCAACTTGCTTTTCAATTTACCAGAGTTTTGCTACCATAGATAAAAGATAGTTAATTACAAAATAGCTCTCTCATATTTATAGGTGAGAGACAAGAGCTAATCTAGGAAAAAGTCTAACCACTTTGACTTATTCAACAAAAGAGTCCTTATTGATTTAGGACTTCCTTTGTTTACACATGTAATTACATTTTTGAACAGTACATGTGAACATGTCCAAAACAAAATACAAAGTGCATGTGAAAATATATGAAAATTTGGCTAAGGCACAAACATCTTGATTAACTTTTAGCACCATCTTTCTTGAGAAAATCCTCATACATTGTGAACACAGTTTGTATCTCAAGACTGTATGGACCAAAAGTGTTCTTAGAAATGGTACGAGCTCTGATTATTGCATCTTTGACTGTAGTAGCTTCTTTCTCATGTCTTTCCAATTTGACCTTTAGATTTTCCAAAGTCAATTGATTATCTAGTAACTTATCCATAGAAGCGATTGAAAAAGCTTCTTCAAAATATCTCTGAATCATTTTACTGAATTCCTGGATCATTTCATCAACAGAAAGAAATTGATGATCATCACCTATCAATTTGCATGGAAGTTCCTCTAACTTATGAAGAAGATCAACATCACTATCCTCAGTGAGCTCCCGGGCACTCTGCAAATCCTTGATCAAATCTTTCAAAACATTACTATGACGAATCAATGATTCCTTCGCTTCCACATATGATTCATGGTTTGAAATGATTCCAATTGATACCAAGGTTTTTAATTTCATTTTCATGTTGGTCCATTTTTCAAGACTTGCATCCAAATACTCAATATCCAGAGACAAAGCATCAACCAAATCATCTAATTCATCTCTTACCTTTTCCATTCTATTCCTTCTTTCAACCGTAGTTCTCAGAAGAAGTTTCCATTGTGCAAGCATTCTCTCAAGATATTCTCCAACTACCTTTCCTCTAGCATGAACCTTTTCAGCCTTTTGGATGACAGGATCCTCCATACTGATAGCCTCAAGTTCTACTAACTTAGAAGACAAATTGATTTTCTGTATTACTGCAATTAACTGTTCTTCTCTGGCTTTGTATTAATCCTTCATCTCTTTCTCATGATCAAATTTTACAATCAAAGAATTTAGAGTTGATTAAACATCAGCTTTTGCACTCTCATGAGTGATCTTTCCCTGCTCAATCCTAGAGATTGAATAATCATTCATATTGAAATCCTCAATGGTTGCATCAGGCGGAGGTTGAGCTATCTCTACATACTTATGCCCCTTATCTTCAAGCAGTCAGGAGAGTCTTAGGCTTCTTCTTGGTCTTCACCTTGACAGGTGTCAGCTTCTCAAAGTCAAAGTCATCTGGAGAGATGGCTTGCTTCTTTATCTTTGGAGGATATGATGAGCCACGGAGGAAGCACTGATAAACTAGCACTTGGATTAGAATCCATTACTAGTACATAAGGAATTGCACTCACACTGGTTGTAGTAACAATTGGAGAAGTGTTTGTAAAGATGGCACCTGGCACATTGACATTGGCAGCCTGCTCAGTACTTGAAACAAATTGATCCAAAATTGTTTGATCACCAATATCATAAGAAGGAGAAGGAAAACTTGGTAAAGTTCCTGAAGAACCAAAAATAGTGACAAAGGCAACCTTAGGACTATCAAAAATTGTCCTAGAAGAAGATGGTGAAGAACCAAAAGATTGAAAAACAATTGGAGACAATGGGATGTTTGAGACAACAGGCACAGAATCTAAAACAGGTAAAGTAGGAAAAGGAGAAGAAGCTCGAGGTTCTTGTGTCATGTCTTTTTGAGGAGACATGGTTGGTTCCTCTAGATGTTCTTGTTCATCTTCTTTCTTTGCTTCATGTTCATCCTCCTTTTCCTCTAAAGATTTCTCTTCAGTAGCCATTTCCTCAATAACAAGCTCCTAGATTGCCTGTTCATCTGTTTCCATTTCTCCTCCACTTGGCTCTTCCTCAGTCACTTTAGCTTTACCACCTTTGGATACAAACTTTATTTTAGGCTTGGGAGCCTTGGAGGAACTCAGTGCATCACTCTTATTTTTTGTTCTTATTTCTTCCTTTTTACATGTTTGTTATAGAGTTTCCTCCTCAAAGCCAATGATAAAATCTTTCAACTGAATCCCTTTGCCTTTTAGCCATACATTTGTATTCACCAAGATGGGCTCGAATCGTTTCCTTATTGAAGTTAATTCTTTCTTTGGCAATAGAACAACAAGCAAAGGAGAACCCTCAATATTCTCATTAACATATTTGGGATTTAGAATGTCTTCATCATCCATCATTCCCTTTGGGATATCAGCCAATTCTAAGTCTTCAATTTGACTTAGTGTTAATCTGCAATAGTCCAATTTCATGATCTCCTCTTGGGTTCTCAAGTCAACCCATACATCTTCCACTATAGGGATATGTGATAGAGACTTTCTCTTTATCTTATCCTTTACCCTTCTAAAGTCAAAGTTATTTCTCTTTTTGAAATTTGTCATTGTTACCAGCTACATCCCAGTTTCAATAGCCTTGGCCTTAGCAGAAGTAGCAATTGCAAGCCTGCCAATCTCAATGGGAAATTTGAAGCCAGGTTTCTTCAACTCCATTTGCTTATTATGCACAACAATCATTTGCTGGCATAATTCCATCAAGACAATTCTATCACTAGGAAATTTGGGCAACATATATGGATAGCCTTGAAAATAACCAACCCTCAAATAAGTGAAAGTTGGGAATTGGAGATACAAACAACCAAAACTGTTCACAACTTCCCAAGCTTCATCTGAAACTCTCTTCTTCTCTAGTTGAGGATCAAAAAGGCACATAAACACTGCAAAGAAAGCATCATTTTCTCTTCAAAAGTGATGGATTGATCCCTTTAGATTCAATTGGGGGTAGTATTGATATATAGGTACAACACTTCGGTCCCCTTCAGATGTCAATCCTGGGAAACTTCTCATTGAAGCAGCTACATAGACTAGATAGGATGTCATGTAGAATTTGAAGGTTGTAGATACTTTGGTCAATTGCTCATTAAGAGCATTGTTTATCTGTTCATCGTAGAAGATCTATTGTTTACCTTGGAGGATGAGTTTAATATAAGGGTACATCCACTCGTAAAAAGTGGTGGAAGAAGAAAGCCCCCTAACTCTGCTGAGAAGAGTTATTAGGTCACTGACCTCTTCGACAAAATTACTTCTTGGGAAACCTTTAGGCCATCTAGAAAGATTAGCTCTTACAGATTTTAGCCATTTGGTATTTATGACCCTCTTTGCTTTCTCGGGATCTTTATCATACTCCTTCTGAGCAATACTAAAGTTAATCTATGCATAATCCTATGAACCAAGACACATGAAGACTTTGTCCATGAATTCTACATCTAACCTCATAATCACATTACCTTGAGCATCTGCAACTATCCTATTATCCATGTTGTAGAAATGAGCCACCTGAAGAACAAACTCAGGATTGTGTGCTACCACAGAAAAAGAAGTAACCAAATGAATATTACTCTCCACAATCCTCTTCATGTAATGACTTGGAGATTGTTTCTTTGTCCTCTCCATGAACTTAGCCATATCTATATGACCAATTTCTACATCCCAGATTTCATCCACATTGGATGTTACTAAGGTCACGGGAAACACTCCCTAGTATTTATACTTCATGGATTTAGCTTTCTTCGGCAAAGGATCAGTCATCTGAATCACAAACTCCCATGGTTGGAAAATAGATCTTGACAATCTTGCAGAAGCAACTTCAACATAAAAGGCATGATTTCGTAGTGTTAGGGAAAATTTGGCAAATGGGGAACTACAATGTTGAAGATCATGGTCAATAGCACGAGCTTGGTGGGGCTAGAGAGCAAATAAAAGCGAGAAATTGAGTGAAAGCGGGCTAAAGTTAACAAATGTAAAAATTCTTGAGAGTTAGAGAATTTTTAGGATATGATGTAATGGTGGCAAAAATGCCCACCTCTACATATAGAGGATATTGCTTTTTGGTGTCAGGGTGGCAAAAATTGCCGCCCTTACATGTAGGGAAAATCTTTGCAAGTGTATTAGCGGTAAAACATGTCGTCTTTGCATTTCTTATATAGTATCAACATGTGAGTATGGGCGGAAAAAATTGCCACCCCTACAATTGTAAGAACATTAAATATATTTTAATGGGCGGCGATTATTGCTGCCAATACACAGGGAAAAATTTTAAAGTATAAGCATGGGCAGAAAAAATCACTGCCCCTACACTTGGTATTTGGGGAAGGACTATGTATGGGCGGAAAATTTTTCTGCCCCTACATGGGGTATAAAACAATTAAGTTTCAACATAAACGGCAAAAATCACTGCTTAAACATCTTGTAGAGGGTAGGTCTAAAACATGCACTGGCGGTATTAACTGTTGCTCATGCATTTTACAAAAAACTACTACTTAGGTGTAAGGTCGGCAAAAATCACCGCCATTACACCTACGTAAACTTCAAAGAAAAACGACAAGGTTAGCGAGAATCGCCGACCCTAAACTATGAAAAATACAAAAATACTTCAACACCGAACATAAACCAAAACCCTACACAAAGAACATGCATATACAGATAAAAATGACCTAAACATGGTGAAAAATCACTGATACAAAAAGCAACAAAAGACTTAAACTAAGAAATGGCTAGGGTTTATATAGGAAAAATGATAGAGTTTAAATCTAATAGTTTCGACAGAGAAAAAATGATAGATTTAAACAAAAACATAACAAACCTCTAAAAACAAACACAAACGCTAAAGCATAATGCTAGAAAGAAAACAAAAATGGACAAGGGAAATGAGAAACCCTTACTCGGTGATGATAGTGAAGAAACTGACGAAAACTCAGTCGAAACCCTCGATCGAATCCACCAAATGACGCGTGCAACAAGCTCGAAGAGTTTACCAGAGGCGTAGGACGTTTACAAAAAGAAAGAAAAATAAAAACAATAAAAAATAAAACTAATAATAAGTGCCACCACATGAAAATTAAGAGTGCATTAATTGTACTTAAAGTGAATCTGGGAGATGCTCAGACAGTGAAATTCACCGCCCGAACATACAAAGGGAGACAACATTTTTGCTGTGAGTGCATGTTATAAGGACATGGAAATGCATTGGCGGCAAAAATCACTGCCACTGCATGTAAACCAAGAAATTTCTAACTCCTGAAAACTTCAAACTCCCTTGTTTGATTAGTTTGCTATTTGACTTCAATATGCAAACTTCGAGGAATCGAAATGAGTCCAGGTATTCGGATAGATTCTCTGAAGCTAGGGAACCACGCATGAAGGCAAATGGACTCACCTCATTTTGCATTCTCAGAGTTGTAGGCTACGAAACAAATAGGTTTCGTAGGGCTCATCCTACAAAATCGAGCGTAGCTAATTTTTAGGATAACAACTGGCTCTAATTGGGGAGCTTCCTTCAATTGTTCTTTGAAATGATCAAAGGGAGAAGAACTCCAGTCTTTAAGTTCCTTCATTCATCCATTGGGCTATAGAGTCAGGCGACATAACAAAAGACACAAAAAGAATTAAAAGAAAAAGACATAAAACTATACAAATATACATAAACTTATATGTTGCTTTATTGTGAGAAAAGCTTCAGATGTTGCCCACTGTGCGGTAGCAAGAATGGTGTTCCATCTTGATACTCCAGAATGAAACTATTTTCACCACATAGCTGATGAATGGAAAATGGGCCTCTCCATAGGGATTCAAACTTCCCATGCATTCCTTTCGGCTCTCTTCTCTTGTCCCATAACAAGACTTGATCCCCTATTTGAAAATTCCTGGATTTGGCCTTCTTGTCGAATAGCTTCTTCACTTGACTTTGGTGTTCTACAATGTGATCCACCACCTTGACACGTTCCTCAAGCTCAGAAAGAAACATCACGCGCTTGTCAATTGAGCTCTCAAAAGTTTCATCTTCAATTGCTTTTGTGAACTTCAAAGAGGGCAGCTCCAATGTAATCGGTATCTCAGCATTCAATCCATACAACAATTGAAATGGTGACATACCAATTGCTCTTTTAGGGGTAATGCGATCTGCCCACAATGTATCAAACAACGCCTTGTGCGAGGTTCTATGATTTTCATCAACTAACTTTCTGATGATGGTAACCAAATTCTTGTTGCTTGACTTAGCTTGACCATTTCCTTGAGGATAATAGTCGGATGAGTGAGAAATAATGATTCCATATTCAAAACAGAAATTAGTTGTCTCTTGGGAGGAAAAATAAGTAGCATTATATGCTACTATCTTGTTTGGAACACCAAACCTTGATATTACATTTTCTTTGAGAAGCCTGCAAACTACCTTAGAAGTAGCATGCTTTATATGAATAGCCTCCACCCACTTTGTGAAGTAGTCAATTGCCATAAGAATGTAATTGTGCCCCGCACTTGATTGTGGGTTTACCACACCAATGAAGTCAATACCTCATTGCTGAAAAGGCTCCTCAATAATGACTGGTTTGAGTGGTAATGTAGCCAACTTGGGTTTCCCCACAAATTGATGAAAAATCTCACACTTACACACCCAATCGTATGCGTCTTGAAATAGTGTGGGCCAGTAATATCTAGCCTGTAGAATTTTGTGAGTTGTTACTGGCACTGAGAAATGCCTGCCACAGGCCAAACTATGAAAAGATTCCAATAGTTTACTTTGTTGTGCCTTATCAACACAACAGAGGAAAATTCCATCAATGCTTCTCTTATACAAACCATTGTCCCATAGGATGTTTGCAACTTTGAGCTTGATAGTCCTTTTCTCTTTGTAAGACAAATGTTTGGGATATTCACCATAAGTGAGAAAGTAAGCAATATTTGAATACCATTTGTCTGTTGTGTTAACAAAAATAACGGTGGGAACATCTTCATTTTTTGCTTCTTCGTCACATGTTTCCTTAGGTACATTATCAATAATAAGCTGACATAATCCTTTCTCACGCATAAGCTCGATGGGCTTAATGTCAAGATCATACTCCTAGATCTTAGCAATCCAGTTGCCTCTCTTGGTCCCAAACTCTTGTTGGGTTAGAATAGACTTGACTATTCAATTTGGAACTAACGCAACAGTATGGGAATTCAGAATGTAGAACCTGAAATGCTTGATAGCTTTTACCATGGCATATGCATGTTTCTCCATAGTTGAATAGTTGAGTTCATGAGTTTTCAAAGGACAACTCATGAAGGCAATAGGAGATTCAATACCCTCCTTGTTCTGTTGAACCAAGATAGCCAACGGCGTATGCTCAGAAGCATAACTATACATAATGAAATCTTTGGTATAATCAGGACAAACCAAAACCGGAGCATGGGCAATGGCTCTTTTGATGTCCTCAAAATCTTCCTTACCTTCCGCGCTCCAACAAAAAGTGGACTTACCTTTCATCATATTTACAATATGACGAGTTTTCTCTGCAAATTCAAGAACAAACCTCAACAGAAAATTCACCTTTCCAAAGAAAGAATGAACGGTTGTCTTACTTGAAGGCAAAGTAAGACCTTGAATTGATTTGACTTTTTCTGAGTCAATTTTTGTACCTTCCTTAGACACTATGTGCCCAAGAAGCTTGCCTTCTGTTACCCCAAAAATAGACTTTTTGGGATTGAGAGAAATTCCATGTTGACGACACCTTTCCAGAACTTCTCACAAGTGATATGCATGATCTTGACACATTTTTGAAAAAATAGTTTAAGTCATCAAGATAGACAACAATGAACTTACCCATTTCATCTCTGAAAGCCAAGTCCATTGCTCTCTGAAAGGTCGCACCAACATTGATCAATCCAAACGGCATTCTACGATAAGCAAAAGTACCCCAAGGAGTTGTGAAGGCAATTTTATGTTGGTCCACTTCACTAACCTCCACTTGGTTGTAGCCTGAGAAGCCATCTAACATAGATAGCATTTCCAAACCAGTCACCGTTGGAAGTACTTGATCCATTATCGGAAGTGGGTAATTATCTTTTAGAGAAGACTTATTCAAATTCTAGAAATCCACACAGATGCGGATTTCACCATTCTTTTTCCTTACTGGCACTATATTTGCAATCCATGTAGAATGATGAATTGGGAAAATTATTCTTACATTCAACATCTTCTGAATTTCAGTTAAGATAGTACCTAAAATTTTTAGATTATATTGCCTTTGTTTTTGCTTATGAGGTAAGGTTCCCATCTTAAGTGGAATCTCGTGTTGGACTTCCTTAGGCCGGAAAGACTTCAAGTCATCATAGGAATATGCCAACACATCAATATAGTGACACAAAAGAGTCACAAACTTGAATCTTTCATCTTTCGTGCAACATTTCCCAATGTTGACCATTTTGGGATTAGCTTATGTACCTAGATTCGCATGTTCAACTTATGTCGATGAACCTGTTCCAATCTGTTGCTGCTACTTGATATAACGGTCATGCTTATCAAATAGTTTCTCGAGAGAAACCAAGCCTTTGGGAATTTTGTTCCCCTTTAATTGCAAAAACTCATCACCAGTCTCTAAATCCACTTCAAAAATAGATTCTCGAGGAGGAGAATCACTTCCTTCAAAGTACAATTCATTGAAACTATCAGCTTTCCCTAGAAATGCGATAATTTGATCGTCGCCATTGAAAACCTGCCAATGATCAGAATTATCTGGAACACTTGGTCGAAATACTAACTCAATAGTGTACTTGTTACCCTTAAAATCCTTATGAGGAACCATAAGGGTAGCTGAGACAGCCAATGAATCTGCCCTATCATTGAACTCTCTTAGTATAGTTGAAATATTAAAAGTATAAAGTCCTCAATGCAATCCCAAACATGATTGTGGTAATGCCTTAACCTTTCATTTTTAGTTTGGTACAAATTCCTCGCTTGACAAACAATAAGTTTTGCATCTCCCTGTGCATGGAGATTCTTGACTCCTTTGGTGCGAGCAACTTCCATTCCCAGTAGCAAAGATTCATACTCAGCAGTATTAGTAGTATTATCAAATTGTAGCTTATAAGAGAAAGGAAAAATATCTCCCTGAGGAGATATGACGACTATCCTAGGCCCAGATCCTGTTGAAGAACAGCTACCATCAAACTCCAAAGTCCAAACACCATTTGAACTCTCTGATTTGGCATTCTCAGGACTAGGAGACTCTTCACTTGAAGAAGAAGAATCTTCCATTATCACATTTTCATTTGAACTATCATCTGATGTATCAGAAAAATCCCCAGTAGTCAGAAAGTAGTTCCCCATACATGAAGATTCAAAAAGAATTTGCACCTTTGGATCCTCAAATTTGGTTACAGTCTATTTTGCTTCCCTTTCAAGAAGTAGTTTTTGCATAACACCCTTAATAGGTATGCTTGCACTTCAAACCAGTCCAAGTTGATTTCCCCACCAACATCTTTACAAAAATTCTGCCCCAATAAAATTCCACATGAGGCTAGAACATCAGCCACTAAGATGGTCATTTTAATCCTTTTCTCTGGAAAAACAACGAATGCCAACTGCGCATCCTTGATTTTCCCTATAAGGGGCACTTGTTTGGTTTCCATAGAAAAGCATCTACCAAAATTCTGTCAAAGTTAATCTCAGGACATCTGCCACCTTGGCAGGCATGACATTATCAGAGGCTCCTGAGTCTATGACACAATTACTAAGTTTATGACCATTTACCAACAAAGAAACATAGAATGGCTCGATTTTCCCTGTGGTAGTGGAATGGGTAGCAACTACATTGTTCTGAGAGGGTCTTGTCTTAGAGACGACAGGGAATGCTTTTGGAAGAATCTTGCCCTACAGTGGCAGCCTTATTTTTTACAAATTTAGCTAACCATTCAAACTGATCCAGATTAGCTTGTAAATACTTGACCTCAGACATTTGAATTTTAGTCTTTCTAGCATGATCTATTATATCAAATAGTTGATATAAAGTAGACACGGAAGAAGGAATAATTTCATTTTGAGGTATTGGATTGGAAGTACTGGTCTGAGGAATGAAAGAAGAAGAAGGAACATTAGATGTACTTACTTATTTTTCACCGGTTGAATCCCTGGGTTTGAAAGGTAGAGGTGTACCTCTCTTAGCAATGGAGATTGCAAGACGAGGATCCTCCTTAGACTTCCCTTTGTTAATCACTTGTTGATTTAGCTGATTCTATACCACGTGAAAATAACATATGATTCACCATATGTATCTTCTCCTTGTTTCGCTTCATCCTAAAAATTTAGGAAACCAATGTTTGATTCACTAGCCAACTCTTCTTCTCCTTCCGTGAAGAGGTTAACACTATTATCCTAATCAAAATCAGGTTGGGGGGAATTTTCTTGTTCTGCTTCATAATAGCCAACTGCTGCATTAACCGGTGGTGCTTCCAAAGCAAGTCTCCCTTATGTTGGGGGAAGCTTGTTTTGTCCTTGGTTCCTCGCAACATTACCTTGATATGGAGCATTAGGAAAAGTTCTCCTTGGTATGTCCTTGTAGGAAGGAAAGGACATATTTTGAGACACTTGTTTCTTCAAGGATAACAATTCATTAGCCAACTTTTGCACCATGGGATCCGTGCTTCTTGTGGAAGGTGTACTTGTAGAAGGTTGCCCTTTAGCCCTGTTTGTATCTTTCCTTATTTTTCTGGCAAGGATCAAGTCATCCTCAATTTCAGTAGCCAGGGTTTGATTTGCTACCAAATCAGTTGGATTTGCACGTTGCAGAAGAAAACTTACTTCTGGCAGTTGAGTGTTTATGAAGAAACACTTTTGTTTCTCAGCTGTAGGCTGAGCAGTTGCAAGAATTTTGTTGGTTAGCTTGTTAAACTTCACAATGAACTCACACATGGGTTCTTACGGTTCCTTTTTCATTTGAGTGAGCTGAGCCAAAAGGGCATGTTCATCCTCAATAGGCTTGAACCTAGCCTTGAACTTACTTTGTAGAATATTCCATCTAGTGATGGTTTGAGCTGGAAGATGATAAAACCAGTCTGCAGCAACACCCTAAAGTGTCTCAAAAAAGAGTCTTACAGATACATCTTCATAGTCTACCCCTAGAACACCACATGCAATGTACAAAGCTGTAATGTGTTCGTTAAGGTGAACTTTTCCATCACCATAAAACTTTGGAAAATTCTTCCTTGACCTATGGGGCAGTTCATGAAATGGCAATGCTAGATTCAAGGGCCTGAAAGCATTTCCCCAAGGACCTTGAGTAGCCATTATACGCCGATTGAAAGGCAAAATTACAAACCTTGAAACTTGTGGGATAGGTGGAGTTCTGTGAACACTTGAAGCTTCACTTGGTATGGGAGATCTCGCATTCATAGACGGAAAACTTCATGTACACTAAAGAGATCTCTTAGGCAGAAGATTGAAATTGTTTTGTTGCATTAACTCAAAAATAAGATCCACAACTCCTTGTGCTCTTCTACTTCTAGTATACCTCAATTCTGCCAGAGTACAAAATAACTAACAAAGATTTAAAACACAACAACCTATTACAAGCAATATGAGGCCAGTATGCTTCAACCAAAAGCATGAGGCACTTAGTTGCGCATTCAATCCCTAGTAGAGTTGCCAAAAACTGTTGGGTGAATATTTTGTCATCAACTCACTGAAGACAAAATTGTTATATCAACCTTAGTGTGATGAGATTATATCTCTCCTCTCAGCAAGGGGAGGCTCCCTTGGATTGCTAGCTATTACAAAATAATAACTAATAACACTTATTTACACTAAGAACTATATTTGGGGTGATTCCATTCCATCATATTCTCTTTTTTTAGAATATATGTTTACACTTTAAAATAATGATTTCAACAAAACTGATACAATGCAAAAAACTACGAATTACAACAAAACCCACAAAAACACAAAGTCTTTTGTTGCTTCATTCACCAATCTGAAAATAAAATGATTTGGAGTAGAGTGCAGCTCAAAGTCTTCACTATACGCCAAGATGAGATAAATAGATTAAAGATAACAACTTGCAACACAAAGTCTTCATGTTATTTCTCATTCACGAACACAACACAATTCTCACAAATGATTTTATAGCTCAAAGTGTATTAAAATCAGATTTAGAATACTCCTTAATCACTTGAAATAAACTCACACTTCAATTACTTATCAAAGATAATATGGTAGCAAAGACGTAAGAACAATTCTATCATAAAACAAATCACTCCAAGACAAAGATTGGAATTTAACTTGCTCTCTTGTATTGATAAATATTTGAAAATTGATTTTCACAAATAAGCACAAAGTCTCAACTTGCTTTTCAATTTGCCAGAGTTTTGCTACCATAGATAAAAGATAGTTAATTACAAAAGAGCTCTCTCATATTTATAGGTGAGAGCCAAGAACTAATCTAGGAAAAAGTCTAACCACTTTGACTTATTCAACAAAAGAGTCCTTATTGATTTAGGACTTCCTTTATTTACACATGTAATTACATTTTTGAAAAATACATGTGAACATGTCCAAAACTAAATACAAAGTGCATGTGAAAATATATGAAAATTTGGCTAAGGCGTGAACATCTTGATTAACTTTCAACACCATCTTTATTGAGAAAATCCTCATACATTGTGAACACAGTTTGTATCTCAAGACTATTTGGACTAGTAGTGTTCTTAGAAATGGTACAGGCTCTGTTATTGCATCTTTGACTGTAGTAGCTTCTTTCTCATGTCTTTCCAATTTGACCTTTAGATTTTCCAAAGCTAATTGATTATCCAGTAACTTATCCATAGAAGCGACTGAAAAAGCTTCTTCAAAATCTCTCTAAATCATTTTACTAAATTCCTGGATCATTTCATTAGCGAAAAGAAATTGATGATCATCACCTGTCAATTTGCATGGAAGTTCCTCTAACTTATGAAGAAGATCAACATCACTATCCTCACTGAGCTCTTGGGCACTCTGCAAATCCTTGATCAAATTTTTGAAAACATTACTATGATGAATTAATGATTCCTTGGCTTCCACATATGATTCACAGTTTGAAATGATTCCAATTATTACCAAGGTTTTTAATTTCATTTTCTTCATGTTGGTCCATTTTTCAAGACTTGCATCCAAATACTCAATATCTAGAGACAAAGCATCAACCAAGTCATCTAATTCATCTCTTACCTTCTCCATTCTATTCTTTTTTTCAACCGTAGTTGTCAAAAGAAGTTTCCCTTGTGCAAGCATTCTCTCAAGATATTCTCCAACTACCTTTCCTCTAGCATGAACCTTTTCATCTTTTTGGATGACAAGATCCTCCATAGTGATAGCCTCAGGTTCTACTAACTTAGAAGACAAAGTGATTTTCTGTATTACTATAGTCAACTGTTCCACTCTGGCTTTGTATTGATCCTTCATCTATTTCTCATGATCAAATTTTACAATCAGAGAATTCAGAGTTGATTGAACATCATCTTTTGCACTCACATGATTGATCTTACCCAACTCAATCCTAGAGATTGAATAATCATTCATATTGAAATCCTCAATGGTTGCATCAGGCAGAGGTCGAGCTATCTCTACATACTTATGCCCCTTAACTTCAAGAAGCCGGGAGAGAGTCTTAGGCTTCTTCTTGGTCTTCACCTTGATAGGTGTCAACTTCTCGAAGTCAAAGTCATCTGGAGAGATGGCTTGCTCCTTTCTCTTTGGAGTATATGATGAGAGCCACATAGGAAGCACTAATAAACTAGCACTTGGATTAGAATCTATTACTGGTACAGAAGGAATTGCACTCACACTGGTTGTAGTAATAATTGGAGAAGTGTTTGTAAAGATGGCACCTAGCACATTGACATTAGCAGCCTGATCAATACTTCAAACAAATTGATCCAAAATTGTTTGATCACCAATATCATAAGAAGGAGAAGATAAACTTGGTAAAGATCCTGAAGAACCAAAAACAATGTCAAAGGCAGCCTTAGGACTATCAAAAATTGTCCTAGAAGAAGATGACGAAGAACCAAAAGATTGAACAACAATTGGAGACAATGGGGTGTTTGAGACAACAGGCACAGAATCTGAAACAGGTAAAGTAGGCAAAGGAGAAGAAGCTTGAGATTCTTGTGTCATGTCTTTTTGAGGAGACATGGTTGGTACCTCTAGCTATTCTTGTTTATCTTCTTTCTCTGCTTCCTGTTTATCATCCTTTTCCTTTGAAGACTTCTCTTCAGTAGCCATTTCCTCAGCAGCAGGCTCCTCAATTGCCTGTTCATCTGTTTCCATTTCTCCTCCACTTGGTTCTTCCTTAGTCACTTTAGCTTTACCACCTTTGGATACAAACTTTATTTTAGGCTTGGGAGCCTTGGAGGAACTCGGTGCATCACTCTTATTTTTTGTTCTTATTTCTGCCTTTTTACCTGTTTGCTCTAGAGTTTCCTCCTCAGAGCTAGTGATAAAATCTTCAACTAAATCCCTTTGCCTTTTAGCCATACATTTATATTCGCCAAGATGGGCTCGAATCTTTTCCTTATTGAAGTTAATTCTTTCTTTGACTGTAGAACAAGAGGCAAAGGAGAACCCTCAATATTCTCATTAACATATTTGGGATTCAGAATGTCTTCATCATCCACCATTCCCTATGGGATATCAACCAATTCTAAGTCTTCAATTTGACTTAGTGTTAATCTGCAATAGTCCAATTTCCTGATCTCCTCTTGGGTTCTCAAGTCAGCCCATACATCTTCCACCATAGGGATATGTGATAGAGACTTTCTCTTTATCTTTTCCTTTACCCTTCTGAAGTCAAAATTATTTCTCTTTAAATGAAATGCTTCATTGTTACTAGCTACATCTCAATTTCAATAGCCTTGGCCTTAGCAGAAGTAGCAATGGCGTACCTGCCAATCTCAATGGGAAATTTGAAGCCAGGTTTCTTCAACTCTATTTGCTTGTTATGCACAACAATCATTTGCTAGCATAATTCCATCAAGACAATTCTATCACTAGGAAATTTGGGCAACATAGATGGATAGCCTTGAAAATAACCAACCCTCAAATAAGTGAAAGTTGGGAATTGGAGATACAAACAACTAAAATTGTTCACAACTTCCCAGGCTTCATCTGAAACTCTCTTCTGCTCTAGTTGAGGATCAAAAATGCACATAAACACTGCAAAGAAAGCATCATTTACCCTTCGGAAGTGATGGATCGATCCCTTTAGAGTCAACTGGGGGCAGTATTGATAAACAGGTACAATTGTTCGGTCCCCTTCGGATGTCAATCCTAGGAAACTTCTCATTTAAGTAGCTGCATAGACTAGATAGGATGTCATGTAGAATTTGGAGGTTGTAGATACTTTGGTCAATTGCTCATGAAGAGCATTACTTATCTATTCACCTCAGAAGATCCATTGTTTACCTTGGAGGATGAGTTTAATATAAGGGTACATCACTCATGAAAAGTGGAGGAAGAAGAAATCCCCCTAACTCTACTGAGAAGAGTTATTAGGTCACTGAAATCACTTCTTAGGAAACCTTTAGGCCATCTGGAAAGATTAGCACTTGTAGATTTTAGCCATTTGGTATATATGACCCTCTTTGCTTTCTCAAGATCTTTATCATACTCCTTTTGAGTAATACTGAAGTCAATCTCTGCACAATCCTCTTAACCAAAACACATGAAGACTTTGTCTATGAATTCTGCATCTAACTTAATAATCACATTACATTGAGCATATGCAACTGTCCTATTATTCCTGTTGTAGAAATGAGCCACATGAAGAACAAACTCGGGATTGTGTGCTACCACAGGAAAAGAAGCAACCAAATGAATATTACTCTCCACAATCCTCTTCATGTAATGACTTGGAGATTATGTATTTGTCCTCTCCATGAACTTGGCTATATCTACATGACCAATTTCTGCATCCCAGATTTCATCCACATTGGATGTTACTGAGGTCACGGGAAACACTCCCCGGTATTTATACTTCATGGCTTTAGCTTTGTCTGGCGAAGGATCAGTCAACTGAATCACAGACTCCCTTGGTTGGAAAATAGATCTCGGCAATCTTGCAGAAGCAACTACAACATAAAAGGCATGATTTCGCAGTGTTAGGGAAATTTTGACAAATGGGGAACTGCAATGTTGAAGATCATGGTCAATAGCATGAGCTTGGTGGGGCTAGAGAGCAAATAAAAGCGAGAAATTGAGTGAAAGCGAGCTAAAGTTAACAAATGTAAAAATTCTCCAGAGTTAGAGAATTTTCAGGATATGATGTAATGGCGGCAAAAATGCCTGCCTCTGCATATAGAGGATATTGCTTTTTGGTGTCAGGACGGCAAAAATTGCTGCCCTTACATGTAGGGAAATATTTGCAAGTGTATTGGTGGTAAAACATGTCGTCTTTGCATTTCTTAGACAGTATCAACATTTGTGTATGGGCGGAAAAAATCGCTACCCCTACAATTGTAAGAACTTTAAATATATTTGTATGGGCAGCGATTATCGCCGCCAATACACAGGGAAAATTTTTAAAGCACAAGCATGGGCGGTGAAAATTGTCGCCCCTGCACTTGGTATTTGGGGAAGGACTATGTATGGGTGGCAAATTTTGCCGCCCCTACATGGGGTAAAAAAATTAAGTTTTAACATAATCAGCGAAAATCGCCGCTTAAACATCTTGTAGAGGGTAGGTCTAAAACATGCACTGGTGGTATTAACTACCACTCATGCATTTTACAAAAAACTACTTATTACTTAGGTGTAAGGTCAGCAAAAATCACCGCCATTACACCTAAGTAAACTTCAAAGAAAAATGACAAGGTCAACGAGAATCACTGACCCTAAACTAAGAAAAATACAGAAATACTTCAACACCTAACATAAACCCAAACCCTACACAAAGAACACGCATATACAGATAAAAATGACCTAAACGTGGTGAAAAATCACTGATACAAAAAGCAACAAAAGACTTAAACTAAGAAACGACTAGGGTTTATACAAGAAAAATGATAGAGTTTAAATCTAATAGTTTCGACAGAGAAAAAATTATAGATTTAAATGGAAACATAACAAACCTCTAAAAACAAACACAAACCCTAAAGCATAACACTAGAAAGAAAACAAAAACGGACAAGGGAAATGAGAAACCCTTACCCCGTGATGACAGTTGAGAAACTGATGAAAACTTAGTCGAAACCCTCGGTCGAATCCGCCAAATGACGCGTGCAATAGGCTCGAAGAGTTTACCAGAGGCGTAGGACGTTTACAAGAAGAAAGCAAAATGAAAACAATAAAAATAAACCTATTAAAACTAATAATAAGCGCCACCACACAAAAATTAAGAGTGCATTAATTGCACTTGAAGTGGAACTGGGAGATGCTCAGATGGTGAAATTCACCACCCGAACATACAAAGGGAGACAACATGCATGGGTGGCAAGTTTTGCTGCCAGTGCATATTATAAGGACATGGACATGCATTGGTGGCAAAAATCACCGCCACTACATGTAAACCAAAAAAATTCTAACTCCTGGAAACTTCAAACTCCCTTGTTTGATTAGTTTGCTACTTGACTTCAATATGCAAACTTCGAGGAATCGAAACGAGGAGGTATTCGGATAGATTCTCTGGAGCTAGGAAACCACGCACGAAGGCAAATGGACTCACCTCATTTTGCGTGCTTAGAGTTGTAGGCTATGAAATGGACAGGTTTCATAGGGATCATCCTACAAAATTGAGCACAGCTAATTTTGAGGATAACATAATCTTATTTTTTGCTCCTCTCCTTCCTCTCCCTCTTTTTATATAGCCTAGTTCTACAATCTTTCTCATTTTTTCCTCTTGTTAATGATGGAAATTAGAAAGTGTAATCCAAAATATCAATACAAAAGTTCTCAGACAATTTTTACCAAAAGATTTCTAATTCACCCATCATCTTGCAATCCCTTGCACTCCTTGAGAAAATGGAATAGTTGAGAGGATGAACAAAATTGTGATGAATATGGTTTAGGCAATGGTTTATTTCGAAGGAGTAAAACTGCACTTTTATGCAAAAGCAACTCAAACAATATCATATCTTCACAACATGTTAGCTTCAACTACTCTTCAAATGAAAATTTCATACAAAACTTTGTATGGTCACCTTCCTTCAATGCAAAATCTTCAAATTTTTGGATCTGCATGCTATGCATTGATTCTTTAGGAGGATAGGAACAAGGTGGATCATAAAAGATGCAAATGTATTCTTTTGGGGTATTCAAAATCCTCGAAAGGATACATATTGTATGGTGAGAAAAACAAGAAATTTCTCAATGTGAGGGATGTAGTATTTTCAGAAACCACAAAAGATATAGCTAGCATTATTCATTAATTAAATTGACTTGAGAAATTTGCAAAAGATATGTCAACCCATCACCAAGGCAATACCTTGGATGATGGAAGCTCAAGCCATTTCCAAGGAAATAACTTGGAAATAACAATTCTAGACAAGATATTGCCTAGATGATACCTTTTGTAGAGGACTATATTTTAGAGTAGTGACAATCAGAAGATTAAAATATGTTTTGGAAAATGATCAAGAAAGTATCACTCAAGTGATACCCCTTGAGGAATAAGGAGATTCTTATCAATAAAATAAGGCACCAAATGTAACTCATGAAACAAAAAAATGAGAAACACAAACATTGAAAGATGTCAAACTTGATGATATTGGCAAAATAGGTAGTAGAATTGAATATAAGACTCGATAGCAAGAAGAGTCCTATTAGCAAGAACTGTAGAGGAGATACTGGTTCGAAGATCCGGTCCTTAGTTAAGTCCTTGTATTCAGTTTATACCCCGGTCAGGTAGCCAGAGATTGACAACAAAACATAAAGAATAACAAAACAGATCATCACATATACATCACAATAAGATAACACACATAATTACCCAGTACTGGCAGACTTCCATATATATATATATATATTAGCAGCAATTAAATGTATACATCCCTTATCCATCCTCCGACATAGTTATATACATGACTTCTATGTCAAGGCTGACATCAGAATATACTCATATTCTCCTCTCATGCTTACTTCCTTACATTCTACTATCTCTTATCTTTATATATACTATATCGATTACATAGGGATGTGTCTTATGTCAACTTCCGGCCTCCGCATATTGTATAATCTCCTCTGGTCGAATCTACTCTCTGTTAGTGACCTGCTAACAAGTCCCTTGAAGAAATTTAAGAGAAGCTTCAAAATCTTACCTTCGGTCAACATCCAAAATAAATAAATCAACATTATAGTTGATTTAGAACCAACTTCCTACAAAGAAATCAAAAATATTGATGTGTGGAGGAAAGCAATGAAAAATGAATCTATTGCTTTATTGAAGAGTGGAACTTAGGAGTTGGTGGATCCTCTATTACAAAGTAAACCTGTTGGCTACAAGTGAGTCTTTTAGAACAAGTACAAATAAAATGGCTCACTTGACAAACATAAATTCAAACTTGTTGCAAAGGGGTATGCCCAGTAAGAAGGCATCGACTATGAAGAAACCTTGGCACCTAAAGTGAAGTGGATTACTATTCATATTGATATTGTCAATTACGTTAAATTATATATCAATTCTTGATAAGTGTATTTCTTTGCACAATATCTCTTAGATTAATAGATTAAAAACAACATAATCATCAATCTTTTTCTCCTAAGGGAAATAAAAATAAAAATTAAATGTGCACTTTATAGGATCAGAAATTATCTTCTTTGCAATTTCCACTCTATATTATGCACTCGATTTTCGTGTACATACTCTTGACATGTTTGAAGACTCATTTATCTAATTATTAGCCTTGAGACTAATTGTCAAGATACCATATGGATCCAACTTTGTTCAGTATCTATTTTTTATCATTCCTTAAATTTTCTAAAAAATTATGTGTACCTAGATGTTAATGCAATTACAATAGTATCCCCATCCATTAAATCATTTAAAATGATCATAAACTACTTTTGGTGGTTTTTTTCCATTTTTTAAATGACTACATAAATGTGAAATTCATAAAGATGATATTTCGAACATTTTTATCACTTCTCTCTTGCATTGAATATTCCATAGCAACTTTTAGTTTCCCCTCACATTTGAATTATGATTTTTGGCTATTCTTCTTCTGAGTTTTCTAAAATCTCTATTCTTCCATTACTTGTAAACTCCCTACAAATTCCTCCATAGCCACTATAGCTCTCATTGTTTACTCACTTCCAAAACCTTGGCCTTTTAACAATCATCTATTTCCCTTATCCACTTTCTATACACCAAAGCACCACCACACATTGTAGAAATCCTTTAACATTTACAATTGTTTAAGAATTCTTATTTACCAACACTTTTGCCCTTAGGCCAACACACACTTCCAATTTTCCATCTAATGCATGCTAAGGTTGGAATATATTATCCAGGGGCCTAACCAAAGTTGGTGTTCAAGCAACCACACAATTTTTTCTTATCCTTTCCATAGACCTCAACCCCAATAACTTTTTGCAAGTACATTAGATCCAAAATCTATAAGGACAACAATAATCAATAGACTAAGGCATTACAGCTATGTAAATCTAAAGTTTGAGAACCCTAGGGTCACAATTGCGATGTACCCACCACCACCAAAGGAGGACAATCTCTACCACATTATGCAATTTATGAGTCCTAAATCCATTTCTCATTTCTACACACTTCTTTCTTTCTACACTAGGTCATTACTACACCAATATGATCGTGACTACATTGTAGTAGTCTCCTCTGCACTGTGCCAGATTTTTATCTAGAAGTTTCTCTAGATTGTATATACATAATTACATCAATCTTCCACCACCCCTACCAAACTTCTTCTATTCCAACCATTTAATCAAGGATGTTTATTCTCCCTTGTCATTTCAATAGCTCATCTAATTTCTTTATATAAAAACCAAATCTATTATTGTTTAACTAGCATAATATTATATGTATTGTATTTCTTACCTAAATTAAGATAGGGAATAAGAATAAGATTTTAAACTATCTTAGATTATGCTTCATATACATTGTTATTTATGTACAATACACTAAATAGGATAGATTAAAATCTTCCTTACATTTGGGAAATTAAACTTTCCTATACTCCAATCTTGTCTTTAAAAATCTATTTTTTCCTTTCAAACAAAAAAAGTCTTTAAAAAAATTGGGTTGTCATTCAGAACCTTATCCCTTAATCCAAAGGGAAAAAAGGTGGCCTTCAACCAATCTGTTTATCTCTCTCCCTAATCTAAGTTTCATGAGGCCCATTCTTGTTTTCCCTTGCCTGTTTTTCCCACCTACCTGCCCTTGGCCCTTTCCTTCCATTTTCCATGGCTTCTCCCTTCTCTCACCTCTCTTCACGCCACTTTCTTGGTCCTCATTTCTATAACCAATGTTACACTACCCACCCTCATATTCTTGGTCATGTCATTGCTTTCCTCAATCTTACTCCATCTTCTCCTTCCTTTTACCATATTATAGCTTGATTTCCCATTACCCCACCTTTGCTTGCTTCCTTAGCACTTATCCTCATGACCTAGATGCCCTAATGTCCCTCCATTCCATACCTATATTAGCATTTCTTCTTATACCTCTTCCACTTCCACTTGACCTCCTATGTGTAAAGGTTTCTTCATAGTTGATGCCTTCTTTCTTAGAATACCCCTTTGCAACAAGCTTGGCTTTATGTGTGTCAAGTGAGCCACCTACCTTGTACTTGTTCTAAAAGACCCACTTATAGCCAATAGGTTTACTATGAAGTGGAGGATCCACCAACCTCCAAGGTCCATTCTTCAACAAAGCATCATATTCATTTTCCATTGTTTTCCTCCACATATCAAACTTTTCAACTTCTTTATAGGAAGTTGGTTATGAATCAACTACAATGTTGATTTCTTCTTCTTGATACTAACCTAAGGTAAGATTTTGAAGCTCATCTTGAATTTTTTCAAGGGACTCTTCTTGTTATCAAGCATTGTTTCACTTTTAGTGCCCATTTTGCCAACTTCATCGAGTCTAACATCTTTCAATGTTTGTGTTGCTCATTTTGGCACAATTTACTATGTTTCATAAGTTACATTTGACACCTCATTTTCTTGATCAATAGAGCTCCTTCATCAAGGGGTATCGTTTGGGTGATAGTTTCTTGATCATTTTCCAAAACACGTTCATCTTCTGACTATTGCTATTTTGAGATATAATCCTCTACAAAAGGTATCACTTAGGCAATATCCTATCTAGAATGGTTATTGCCATCTAAGGTATCACTTTGGTGATGGGTTAATATATATTTTTCAAATTTCTCAAGTGAACTTAATTATCAATTAATGTTGCCTAAATCTTTTGTGGTTTCATAGAATATCACATCCCATGCTTTAAGAAATTTCTTGTTTTGCTCATCATACAAACTATATCCTTTTGAGGATTTTGAATACCCAGAAGAATACATTTGTTACTTTTGTGATCCAACGTGTTCATATCCTCCTTGGGAATCAATGCATAGCATGCAGATCCAAAAATCTGAAGATGTCACACTAAAGGAAGGTGACCATACAAAATTTCATATGAAGTCTTCATTTGAAAAGTAGTTGAAGGTGACTTGTTGCAAAGATATATTGTTGTTTGAGTTGCTTCTACATATAAATGTAGTTTTACTCTTTTGAAATACAACATTTCCTTAACCATATTTATCATAGTTTTGTTCATCTTCTCAGCTACTCCATTATATTGAGGAGTGTGAGGGAATGTGAGATGATGGCTCAATTAGAAAGCATCTGGAAACAATGGCTCAATGGCAAAAGAGGGAGAGGAAGGAAAGGAGAAAAAATGAGAGTCCAAGGGGCTAGAAATACATAAAACATTAAAAACAAAGAGATGAAAGACAATAAAGAAATAGTTAATCATTTTAGAAATTTTAGAAATTTAAATCAAAGGTTTGGAAATATAAGTAAATAAAATAATAAAAATAAATTAAATTAAAAATAAGATTAATGATACCCAAAATTCTAATTATATTACTCTACGAAAAAATTAGAGTTGGGTTTTATCAAAATATTATGCTATTAATATTATAATACTTATAATAATTCTTATGATTAGAAATGCTATTATAATTCTTGAAATCATTATATCAACCTACGATACAACTAAAGGACCACTTGGACTCAACCTTGGCCTATTTCCCTTGCACTAAAGCTTTGCCAAAAATCTGTACTAAAGCATTATTCTCATCACTATTCTCAACACGTGCTAAATTTGAGCCAATTCACCCTAGACACTAGTGCAACACACAAACATTTGTGCGACGTGTTCGCATCCCATAGCATATACTGCCTCAAAATATGTGTTATTCTTGCATGTCGTCGCCTCATAATTTCTCTTGACATTTGTAACGCCCTGCAAATGCACTTTGCTATCTTTAGCCTACCTTGACCAAATCCAAAGGATAAGAACAAAAAAAGGTCTACTTTCACAATAGAAGGGATCTCCTGGATCAACCTTCCATTTTATGGTTCTTTCTCTCCATCTCCAGCTCTGCAACTTTCCTTGGCATTTCCCCAAGTTCTTGTTGTCATTATGCAAGTTTATAGGTTTATCAAAAGAACAACTTTCACTACAAAAGCTTATGCTTCTCCCAAGGATTCCTCCATCTTTCTTATACAAAACATTGAAAGTATTTTTAGTAGGAAGAAAGCGGCAAATTGCTCCTTGAAGATCCTTCTCACCCTCAAAGTATGAATCACCAAAAACACGATAGTGAATCCCTTGGTGTTTTCTTTATCAAATTCCATTAGAATAATATAGTTGTTATCTTGTTTATTTATCATCTTGTTAATCCTGTTGCATAAGTGGTGCATTAACAATATTCTGTATTGTTATCAAATTTAATCCCATTTTCCCCTTTGCAATCCATTGGTGTAGACCACCAGCCTTATTACATAATCCACAATCTAGGCCCAGTGTCCTTCCCGTAGACCAGGAAGGTTCTCCTAGCACATTTTGTCATCACATCGTAGCTCCTAGACACATATAGGATAGGTGCACACATTTTCAAATGTGGTCAGAAAATCAAAGCAAGGGCTTGACCATTCCTAGCAAGCTCCTTAGCAATCACAATCTTCTTTTCTTCTCTCAGAAACAAGTATCTGGAAAGAGTCCAACCACATGGAGGTTTGGTTGTGTTTTCATGTCATTTCTATAGGATCTAATTGTCTCACTCATTTCCTATTTTATCTTCATCATTTGGATATTACGCTTGTTTTTCTCTATTTTGCTATGCAAGTTTAGCTGGAAGTTGTACAAGTTAAACTAGAAATTGTTGGGAAGCTGCGGAACATTTTGAGTTGCACTTGTTGCTACGTATTGCTTCATCCAGACGATAGCGCTACGCTCAGACGTCTATGTGACGTGCTGGCATCCTAGGCCGAGACTCCCAATTTTCTGTACCAAGTTCTATTCCATGTTTTATTCTACTTTCTAAACTCTATTTCTAAAAAAAATATTTTTCATCAATCTATATTTGTAGTATTCACATTAATCCTAGGAGGTTCAATCTCGTTTACAAATTCGCTCTATTGAAATGTTAATTAGGAATTGAGTATAAATCTTTTTTGACATTACAATATCATGTGGCATAAACATCTAAAACCCAAGGCATCATACCAGATTTATTTCATTGAGGCCTTGTTGGCATCATTTGACGTGGAAAGAAGACAATCAGCTTGATGGGTATCGTCATGGTGATAGCTAGCAAATTGAGTTGAATCTAAATCATTAACTTTCCTTTTTCCTTTATTAGGTACCTTTTGTTTTTTTATATATCTCAATATTTTTGTTAGAATATTAAGGTTTTACATTTATAATAAAGTCACTTGTGACTTATAGGTTAGTTTAATATACATGTTAGGTAAATAAGTTAGTTTGTTATATTCTCGTAAGTTAGTTGTTGGTTATTCACGGGAATGTATAGCTTTATAAGCCAATATAATATAATGTAAAAATTACTTTGTACATAATCCCGATTCAATACAATATATTTTTTGTATTATATGATTTGCAATCATGGTGTAATTACTGAGCAACTTTATTTTTTTGCTGCTCTACCATTTTTCAATTTGGTATCAGAGCATTAATGACTTCTGCGAGCCCGTGGAGAAGTTGTGCGTTGTGAAGAGATCTGTTTATCAAGTGTTGAAATTTGATTAACATTATGCTACACCAAGTTTTGTTCTTGTGAAGTGTTAATGCTGAGGAAGAAAGAGGCGGTGCCTTGAGATTGACATTTGAATGTTGCATAGAAGAAAAATCCCATGCTTTGGTACTTGCAGGGACTTCCGAAAGTGTTTAGCATAGATATGGCAGTGTGGAAGCGTGGTACAAGCCTGGTCAAGCGCAGAAGTTTGGGTTAAGTGTTTCTTCCATTTAAGAGTGCATCGAATTTGAGAAAACTGAAGTTTGATTGTTGTGATAGCGTGAAGCTTGAGAGTAATCATATTACCATGCAACGATAAAGAACAAGTGCCAGGCAAACGGGCAAGTGATATTATTTCCTGCACATCGACGGTTCAAATCTTCCTTGTATCAAGCTATCTCATACCACGTTGAAAGTGGCAAGCGACACAATAAAGGATGTGGCAATTCAACAAGAACAAATCTGAAGATTATAAGCAGTTTATTTGAAAGTTTAATGCGTGGCATTTGTCTCCAAAGCGGCAGTCTTCAGGATTGGCAAAAATAGCATTCAGGTGTATATATATATAAGGTTTTGTTTCTCTCCCAACAACACTTTAAAAGTAAGTTTGTTAAAATATGAGAATAAGGTGCGAAGCGTGATTTAGTGAATCTACTAAATCAGTTAGAGTTTGCTCCTAGTTTGTATGGAAAGGCGCGATATAGTTTGGAAGGTGATATGATTTGAAACTTTTATTTTAATTTTCGGCTGCATTGAAAATAAACATAAGATTTCATCCTACTAGCATGGAGTTGCCAAAACTTGTCAACAATGAAGCGTGGAGGAGTTGGTAATGAGACCTATTGTTAAGAGTTTGAATGTTGAAGATTATTGGTTTAAAGCCCACATTGGTGTGTTTTCTCACATTTTCTTTTTGTGTGTTATCAGTAAGAATTTAAAGTTCTTCATTTTCTATGCAACCACAGTTAATAAGATAGATATGTATGGTCATTTTGTATTGTAATCTTGGTATTGATGATTTATAAAACCAATTATTCAGTTGGAGACATATTGTACTAAATGCATTTTCGGTTGAATTCCTCATCCTATTGCATTATGATCTTTACAAATATGCCTGAAAAGATTATTTGTGTTGATTGGAGTGCTACCTATGGCAGGTAAAGACTAACCACAATATTTAATAGGAGGCAGGAAGCACTAGAGGCAGGGGGCACTGGAGGTAGGAAGATCTTTTGTCATCCTGGGCTAGCTTCTCACTCAGGGGTGATTCATGTATGAGAAGCACCTTTTCTATCTGTGTCCCTTCAAAGAGCAAAAAGGGGCTTGGTAGTTCTTGATAGAGCTTGGCAGTTTTTGATAGTGCATGACAGTACTTGGTTGTGGATTTTGGAGTTGATTTCGATCCACAAATGAAGGTGTGTTACTATGGATTTTGGAGTTAGTCTCGATCTGCAGTTGGTTGGAGTTTGTACTGTTAATAGTTGAGTGAGTCTCGATTCACAGTCGAGGTTGGTGATTTGCTTGTGAATAGTTGAGTGTGTCTCAATTCACAAGTATTCTGGAGGTTTGACAGTCAGGAGATCCGTTGGTGAGTTGAGTTTGGTGTTTCTTGGGTGAGTGAGGAGAATTGGTGGATAATTGAGTAAGTCTCAATCCATCAAAGTTCCCAGAAGGGTTGTTGTGATCAACTTTTGTAGTGTTCCGCCTTTTGTTCAGATTGATGTAATAAACAAGGGACTAGGAGGAATGTTGGATGTAAACCCTTAAGGGGGGGGTGTTAGAATATTAAGGTTTTCATTTATAATAAAGTCACTTTATGATTTATAGGTTAGTTTAATATACATGTTAGATAAATAAGTTAGTTTGTTATATTCCTGTAAGTTAGTTGTTGCTTATTCACAGGAATTTACGGGAATGTATGGCTTTATAAGCCAATATAATACAATGTAAAAATTACTCTGTACATAATCTCGATTCAATACAATATATTTTTTGTATTATATGATTTGCAATCATGGTGTAATTATTGTGCAACTTTTAGTTTTTGCTAATTTACCATTTTTCAATCATTTTCCCATGATGTTTTGCATTTGTGAGCCTTATGACTCCCTTTTCTACATCTTTTGCAAAACATATTTTGTCTATCATTTTTTCTGTCCTTCATTGCTTCCTTGATATCTATCATTTGTGATTCTTCCCCTCTAGAAAGTATTGTCTAGGCATTAGGTTGCCTTCTCTTTTAATGAACATGGCAAGTGTTTTCTCCCTCTACCAATTTTTCTGATGCAGGAGCATCCTAGATGTGAAAGCAATCTTGCATCACCCAAACTATTTTTTTTCACTTCATTTATTTGTAGGTTTTCAATAACATTCTAGTCATCATCAAAGGACTGCAATTCCTACCACATTCCATTATAGTTGCACATTTTACATTATGGTTGGGATCACATGTTCTACTAAGAGTTGGCAACATCAAATCCTAATTTCATGAGGTTCCAATCACCGCAAAGGCGCATTTCAATCCCGAACCTACTACTAGGCATAACAGAATAACGATTGATTTCACCATTCGAAGCTTACGACACCTTTTTGAAGAGTGCAACAATAAAATAATACCTTTACAAACTCAATGATCCTAGGAAAGCTTATGGTATGAACCATATCAAAATTCATTGAACCGTCTTTATTGCATTCATTCGAGAAGGTTCCCTCTACACGTTTGGTCAATTATACATTACACTTCACATCAAGCTTCAAACCTCTTTATGACCAACAAAGATCATGCCTAGGCCAAATCTACTATATAAGCATCATTGACAATCGTTCAAATTTAGCTAGGAAGTGAGAAATGAACTAATAATTGAAGAACATTGTATTGTAATATCATTTAAGAATTTGTAATTCACACATATTTGTGTAAATGTGTCTTGAAGGCGAAGGCCACATGTTGTAAGCCCTTGTGACATATTGTAATTCAATGGTGACAGAATCAATAATGATCATATTTTTGTATTCACTATTTCATTGAATTTCGTTGTGTAATTGTTCATTTAACTACATGTTTGGATAATCCTTCATTGGATCATCCATCCATAATTTCATCATTTTCTTCCAAAAGTTTTTATGTTTCAACCAAGTAATCAAAAGAGGGGTTACTTCAATTGATTATTTGCTTGCAATGACTCCAAATAAGTTGAAAAAGTGGGAAGAAGAGCTTTTATATATATATATATATATATATATATATATATATATATATATATATATATATATATATATATATATATATATAGATATATATATATATTTCCACTAGCAACATCAATATCATGTTTGATTGCCTAAATTTCATAAGTCAAATTCTACGTCACCATTTTCATCTCACGATTAAACAATTTCAAATGTAATCATATAAATTCTAGTTCTAGTGGGAATCATACAAATCTTTCAATTCTTAAAGTGCCTTCCATGGTGAGTTGCATCCTTGTATGTGATGGAATATTCCTCCACCAACAAAGGCTCTTATCAAGGCAAAGAAATTTGCATAGAATTTCTATCTTCATATTGGTATTAGTTTTGGGTCTTGAGGTTTAACATGTTATTGATTTCCATCACAAATATCTACCATAAATCATTGAAAATAAGAGTATTTTCAACTTGTTTGGACCATGCTAACTAGGTTTCTTTCTCAATTAGAATTGTACCAACTATACATACTATTGAATGCATTTTAACTATTCTTTCACATGGCCTTAAAAGAGTGGGGGGAGAGATAACTATTCAACTTCCATCTTTTTCAAACGCATCAATTCAATTTCCATGATTTGGGAACTCGTGGGAGGAAAACATATATTTGAAACACAAAAAAAAAAAAATGAAGAAAATGCACCTTTAAGGGTTCAATTACTTGGCTAGACTGAGATCTCTTCAAATACTACAACTTCACTTATTACATCTCTCATATCAAGATACAGAATTATTATTTGCAATTGGCCCTCTTCTTCCTCCTTTGACATCACTTGTATTTTTTTTTCCATTTTTGTTCGATATTATGATCGCTGAAATGAAGTCTTCTGCTGCTAATATTTATTTTCCTAGAAATCAGTGGAGAGAAGGAAAACAAATGAGGAAATGAGAGGAATGTTCAACATAATGAATTCAAGGATGAGAGTTTCAAATTGCAATAATTGGAAGATTGAAAAACTGCAGTGAATAATATTTTATTGTATCTCTAATATCAATGTCCCTATGAAAAATAGACTACAAATGAATTTCAAAATAAAAACATAAAAACCATTTCTCATTAACTTCAAAATGTGTAACAAAATACATATTTATCAATATGAAATAACCATTTAATAATAACTTCAACATACCTATTAAACTTATATGAAAATAATAATAATAAATATTATTATTACATTTATTACCTAAAAAAAACCTCTATGACAATGTTGTTGGATCCATTAAATTATGCCATTAGTTCAAAGCATAATTATACAAACACTAGATGGAACCCTTTTTAGCTGCACAAATCAAATAATTCAGCAAGGAATTAATATACTCACCAATGTCATTTGTCACGATCCAACACCGAAAGAGACGTTGGGATTTAAAGAATCCCGTTAGAAAACATCACTCTCAGATTCCCTTATCATGATGTTCCCACCACACAAAAGATTACACAGAATCTTAGTTATGAAAACGAAATCGCTAAATTCAAAAAAGTAATGTTCTATAATTTTGGCTGCATTTGAACTTCTAAATTAATTGGATGGTGGAGGAGAGCTACTGTAAAGCAACTTGGCTTTACTGTCAAATTGCATTGTCTGGACCTACAGTATCTCAAACTCATCGCTTAGGAATTTCTATTCAACTAGCCAAAAAACATTGAAATGCCCAATTGCTCTTCATATTATACTACTTAACCTTAAGAATTTTCTGCTTCTATCTTTCTCCAACACCCGCGATGTATGGACTTCAACACTGGCGATGTATGTAGCTTAATAAGATTTCTCGTAGAAAATAGTATTCCTGAAATTCAAATTTTGCTGTTAGAACAAGATGAAAAGCAAACCCAGCCCAGTCGTCTCGTCACAAATGATCTGAAAAAATCCTCGGTTATCATTTAAAGAAAAAATAGGGCAGCCAGCGGCACCAACGTACCTGAGTTTTTTAGAGACATTTGACTCAAGAAATCAAGAGAAAGCTTCGACTAATGTTTCAATTTTGGAAATATAAATCCTTAAACCCAAAGAAAATGACAGGGCTATAGCCTAATGCAAAGAAGAGAGCTTAGGACAGTCCACGATTATGCTTGACGTTGCCTTTGTTCAAATTAAGTCCTAATTTGCAGAAGCCTACAAAACAAGTAACTTATTTCATGTCCATAATCTCACTGGGCGCGCAAATACCGTTCAGTACATCAATTAGGATAATATATGATATTCTAGAATGACCGATACTGTGTTCCTTATAGCATTTCCTTCACAAACTAAAAAAATAAGTTCATCTTATTCTCAAAACATTAATTTCACATTTGACAACTTCAGCATTTATTTGTGATCCCTAAACGACATCCATATCCAACATGTAAATGGTAATTTAACAATCGTTTTGTTTTTGTAACGACACTCCTCTGCACACATTTCATCACCTAATGGTTTTCCTGTGCCTTTCGAGTGTTCTCAAACGGGTTAATTTAGTTTCAATGCCTCAAAGTTAACTAGTACTACCCTCGAAGAAAATGGGAGGTGTCTTCTTGGATTTTAAATTTTGGTAATCTACAATCCTCAAAACTTACCTCAAGCCCAATGCGTTTGTTAATTAACTATTGCTGGTTTTGGTAATTCAATGAATTTTTAGTACATAACCTGGTTTTACCATCATGATAGCCATCAGAAAGCAGTAATGGTGACAGGTTCCAAGAGTTGATTGCAAACCATGATAGCTTATTCAACCCTTACTGCCTTTACTTAGAAATGTTACCGTAAAACTTACCTTAGTGCAATTAATGATTAAATTTAACAGTTATGGTCTTGAACCTTTGATTCTTTGATATTAGTTACCTTATTCCTGATTTGTATCTAGCCATGACCTGCGGTATCTTCTGCCATCCCCACTTTATAAATAAAAGCAGCCATGCATGAAGCACTTCCATCTGCTTTCCACAGATATTGACAGCACATTTGCAACTGATATGTTCTGAAGAAATTACATTCAAAATAATTCACATAAATTATCAACCCGGATGGTTACAAACTAGAGAAGAGTGTCAGAATATATTCACAGATTTTTATAAAATCTGACATTCTCCTTTGACAACTGAATCCGCGACCTAAATTTTACATGTATAGTTCAGAAGATCCAAGTGTTCAATAAATTACTGAAAGAAGTAGAGTTCCAAATCCTGAATAATCAGAGCAGCAAGTCACTCACTTCTGCAGATTTCTGCTGAATATGGGTGCCATTAAGATACTGTCACTCTTCATCTATCATCGTCAATGGTCAAACTTTTCTTGATAACTGTAAGTATTCTGAATACTATACCATGGGTTTCTACCATTAGCATCTGTCATTCAAGCTCAGCAGTTTGGATGCACTTGCTGAATCTTGTAGAAGAATAATGATCAAAAAACTAGGAAACATTATGCTGGCTCACGAGGACGAGCAGCCCAGAGAGAACTGAGGGCTCGGAGGCGGTTAAAATAATCCCCCATTGCAAGCAAGCCCCTGGCTGCTTGACGAGTTGTAAGAATTCGATACATCTGCTGCAGGGTCTGTTGCCGTAGATTGTCTGCCTGTTTAATAGATCATGAATTGAACGCTCATTAGTAATATTTTATAATATTAATCACTAGAATATTCAATTGAAAATAATTTTAAGGAATGTTGAAGTGTTTTTAAGAAAAACACAACCACCACAGAATTAGTTTCACATTTCATGCACAAGAATCTGGAAACCACTCAGAACACTCAAAATGGTTGGATTTGGTCAGTTCATATCAATTAAACTATTACTGATGACAATATCATGAAAACTTAAAACAATGACAATTCTCTCAACCCTCTCCCTGGAAAAATAATAAAAGCATAAAACAGTCATCCTCCAAAAGGAATACCATATAAATAAGGAACATAAGCAGGACCTTATGATCTTTGTTCCATGGTCCTTGGGTGATAAACTAAAGTTTAAACACAATTTTGAAGATATATCTAACCTATGATAAAAGGAAAAGCCTTCCACAGAATGGAAATTGAAGAGACATAATAGTTCGTTGTAACAAGGTCTATCATCTTTGAAAAAAAATTTAAACATGGTTTTGCTCTCTTTGCCATATTCCTTATATCAAAGCGTGGTGATTCAGTATGGAGGGTTCATGATCTGGGCCGGATATAATAATATCATTTTGATTCCTTAACTTGAGCATTGAAAACTTTCTCGTGAAAGAACATGATAATCTCAGCTTCACTACTGAAACTTCAGAATACAAAGTTCTCTGGAAACTGATAATATTATCTTTGACTCGAGCATTTGGTGTCAGGAAAACGGGAGTCACAGTAACAGGCATGGCTATGATTCAATTTCAATTGGAAACTTGACGGATATGGAAGCAAATGACAGAGGATGGGTTAAAACAAACATAGGACATTTCCAGTTCTTTTGGGAGGATGTTCTGGGTAGGATCTCCCTATCCTGAAAAGGTTCATAAACCATGGGACAGCCAAAGTGAGGATGTGTTCCACATGCATCCAAAACCTAAGGTAACAGTTCAGATTTGCGTTCAGGTTTAGGGGTTTGGGTATGCCAGTATGGCCAAAGAAAAAAAGGGGGCAGGGTTTGTTTTGGGCTTGTCCATACAAGAAAACATATAAAAATTATGAACATATAAGTATTTGCAGCTTAAAAACAGCAATTAAGTTTAGAATACCATATAGCATGCATATAACAAAGGTTTAAACAAAACGAGTATAAAAATTAAAAGTACCACTTCAATATCAATTTGTAAAACTCAAATGTCATGATAGATATTCATTGTTCAATATTAAAATTAAATTTACTTATCTTTGATTTAATTATAAAATAGACTTGGATGAAATAAAAGACTTGGCCTGTACCTCATCCCAGATGTCAGCTCATCAGAAGGAAAACATATGTTAAAACTTAAAAGAGAAATTATATTTTTACAACAGCCCAAGCCCTAATCTAAAAGATGAAGGGGGCCAATGGCTAAAATCTGTTTACAAAGCGTAGACTTAAATAAGGAAAATCTTCTGCAAACATTAGATGGGTTACTCTTCAGGAAGTGATACAGAAAGAAACAAAAAGAATATTTCACCTTCAAATATGACCTGCAGAACAATGAATGAAATATAAGACTTGGCTTGTACCTCATCCCAGATGTCAGCTCATCAGAAAGGAAACATATGTTAAAAAAGAAATTATATTTTTACAAAGCCCAAGCCCTAAACTAAAAGATGAAGGGGGGCAATCGCTAAAATCTGTTTACAAAGCATATTATTCTCATACTAGCAGCTCCAGAAATAATTTTTTCCTTCTATCATCCAACATATGGTTCAGATCATGGATGGAAGACTCTCCGAATACTCGGTGAGTCTGAAAAACTCGCGAGGAGCCAGCGAGTTTTCCTGGTGTTTACTCTCCAGAAAACTCTACCTCTACAACGAGGAGCCACAGTGGATTCTAAGGACTAGAACATCTACCTCTCTCCTAGTTTTCAGTATATTAGGGAAAAGGTAGATGTAAAATGTTGTATTTACTTTTAGTTTTACTATTTTCATTTTGTCAGCTATCTATTGTATCAGGCTATCAGCCATCAAGATTCCGCATGAGGATGCGATTTTGTACTCAATTTGCATTCAAATCAATCAAATTTAATAGAAAACACTTTTGTACTCATTTATGGACTCACTGGATACATCTTGTCATTGAATTTTGCAAAAAAAATGTGTTTCTAATGAAATTTAAACAATTTTTTAAGTTGCTGAGTTTTTGCCGAGTTTTTTTGGACCTAACGAGTTTTTGCCGAGTCCGAGTTTTCCAACTATACAACAAATAAGATAAAAGGTTGTTAACTGTTGTTGCTACAACTGTTTCTGCCTTGGACAGAGTAGTGCAAATGGAATTCAGAATATTGAACTTCATTTGTTAAAAATAATCTTGATAGACATCAAATTTCCACAGTCCATAATGATTGAGAGCAGTGTTTCAGGATTAAACTGTGTTAAGAGTTTTTTTCTCTCTAACACAGTTTAATCGTCAAACACTGCTCTCAAAAATAATCTTACTCATTAGTGAAAAGAATGAATAAAAATCACGCAGGACAAACTTAATCATCTATCTTTTCTATTCAGCATGAGATATTATCATGTAAACTCAATATTTGATAAAGAACAAAAAATATCACTAGAGAATCTAGTACCCTCTATTAAATATTCTGACCTAATGCATTACTTTTCTCCTTAAGAAAATTATATTTATTTTGAGAAAATTATTTGCATAGATTTGGAAACTATTTTGATGCTTAACTTTCATCCACTGCATTGAAAAGATTAGTAAACAATTGGGAAAAGGCATTTCCTACTCAATGCTCAAAAATAATGGAAAAAACAAGTAATTCTGATGCTCAAAGCAACAAAATAGTAAATACTTAGCAGATAACCTGATGCACAAAGCTCTCAAGCGTTTCAAGCTTGCCCATCGCCATTGCCATTTGCCCCATATAATTGGCTACATTTGGTGTACCTAGAGAACCTGCTGCCAAAGTGTCAGCAAGAGCCTGCTGAAGTGCCTCCATGCCTTGTGATAGTGCATCCTCTGCCTGTTGCGATGACTGTCGCAAATTACAAACTGATAATACCTGCTGCTCCGTTAATGGCTCAAGTTGAGGAGTAAGAATCTGGTAAATAAAATATTATTGTTATTTTATGCACATGAATCTTGATAACAAACAAATATTGTTAGAAGTATTTATCATGAACCTTCATGTGCATACTACACATCCTAAAGTAACAAATAAAAGTGAAAAGCAATCAATGAGCACAAGAATACTTTGGAATCTTGGATAACATTGGATACCAAACAAAACCATGGACAAATAATATATTGATCTTGATTGTGGCCAATTCTAAAAGGAATCTTCTAGTAATCATCTTCTTTGTTAGATAATAATTGTAAGCTGAGCATTTAGAAAGATCCATTATGTTGACTCGTTTTATTATATAATTGCAATGTATGATGTTGATAACTGTAAAAAACTAGGCTAACCAATCACATAATTAAAATGGTAATACTGGTCTGTCTACCATCATTATTCATTTAGTACCAATTACTTGGAATTAAGTTCCCCTCGGGAATTTTCAATTAATGTTAAACATCACATGCCCACTTCCAGCTCAATGAAAGGGCTCCCAACAAAACACCCTTTTTACCTGTTCTGAGAATGAGAATTCAGAATAAACTACATGCTATAAAAGGATTTCAATTTCTCTCTTCTGCTCATCATGTTAGCTTTTTTGTTAGAAGCATCTTTATTCTCAAAGCTATGGTTGAGGAATCCAAACAATGGCCTTCCAAACCATATTGTTAATTGCAAGCTTTAGAAAAGCATTTCATATTAATTCCTAGGTCCTTTTCTTAAGGATTTCTTGAAACAATACTCCCAAAGATCACTACTACTGCAGTGATGAAGCTTTATGAGATTGCATCAGTTACCTTCATACCACGTGTGAAGACTATAGCACCCTCCAAAGTTCTGTGCCCATCAAATATAGACATCCTCTTTCACCAACACTCTTTCAGGTTTTGGTTGTGAATTTGATGAGTTCCAACAGCATCTCAAGAACTTGATCAAGGGTTATCTTTTTAATGATGTTTTAATCTTTATTAATCTTTCCATACCATGTTGTCACTCTGTTATCCACTTAAGAGCGAATTGCATTGGGGTAAATTTTTTGGCTTTTTTCTTTGATAATAAAGAGGTCAAGGCCACTCTTTGGTAAAACATGGGCCATAACTTTAAATTTCAACAAGAAAAATAGATCAAGGATGTGTATCATATATAGGGAAAAGCTGGCATAAATCACTTGTTCCTACTCTTTATTCCAAAACCTACATCTCGTATCCCCCTTTGCAAAGGGTCTGCCTCCTTTGCAGTTCAGAAGAGACAATTCTTCCACCTCAATAACAATTCCGGAATGTATTTGTTTACACTATCGTAAAGCCTGATGTTTTTTTGCTGCTTTGAGGCTCAGAGTGTTGACCATATGGAATGGGAACATGGTCCACCGAATCACACATGATAAGTAAATGATTCCTTGGTGCTTTTTTGAATTTTTCATGTTGAAGTCAATGCACGCTTAATTCACATGTCTCGTACTTGTGAACAACTCAGCAAGTCAAATAATTAAAGTGACCCTGCAGTTTCCAACAACTCTGACAAATGAAAAATTATAAAGAACATCAAAAATTTTGCCCTTTTATAATCTTTTGTTCCACAAAAACCAACTTTGTATACATCAAGGTAGGCATTCATGTCAAATGAATACCACGTAGATAAGTGTGTCAATGTTAAGTTAGAAATAAGCTTCATGCAAATTTTATCACAAAAAATTCAATATTTAGATGTATTAAGTCCAGAACCAGCCATCTACTCTCACCATTGACAACCACCATCCCCTAACTTAGCCCAAGCTGAATGGAGCAAGGACCTGCCCCTTTATGAGGGCAGGAAAGGGAGCGAGGAGGGGGCTTGGCCTCCTCACAGAGCAATTCCCCTCTAAACCCAAACTCTTAGTTCAGATTTGCTGTCACCCATGATACAAATTATATCTGTAAGGAACATTTCCTGTAATTCATTCTGCACCATGCCCAGAGGAAGATTACCCTTCTTTCCCATCAAGAAGGAAAGTAGTTGATACCTTATGATGGGACCCCCACCAAAGGTAAAATTTTCCATGGATGAAATGGAAAATAGGCTCTGGCTGCTCAAAGAAAAGGCCCTTACTCGCAGATTTTGGAGGCTTTTCAAGGGCCCAAAACTTCAAGACAAGTGTTTCAAGAAAATAGAAACCCTCAGGATCTGTAGATAATCTCATATGTTGCAAATTTATATTTCATGGCCATCTTCTCTGCCAAACAAGAAGAGGATTTGCTTTTCCAAGAAGGTATTGGTTTCCAGCCTAAATCCCACTAAACATCTTCCAAGCATAGTTTCACTATGGGTCAGGCATACCCTAATTCCCAGTGAATATCGGCAAAACTTCACCCTCGTGTAAGTTAGGGCAAGACTTGATGGATATTGATGAGCATTTATTGAAAGGGCTTCGAAGAGGTTACGGTAAGTATTTTGTTTTGTAAACCCTAGATTTATGCACATTTTGTTAAAATAAAAGTTAGGGCAAAGCCCTGCTGGCAGCCCATCTACCATGGTAGGAGATAAATCTTCAATTCAGTTGTTTGGAAGCCTCGTGGGTCAAAGACTATGGAGTTAGTTGACATTGAATCCAATTGTTGTAATGGAGGAGCTCGTTTTTAGTTTTTAAGAAGGCACAGGGATAGAGATAAAGGTCGGGGAGTTTTTATTCAAGGTATGCAAACTGTGAGTTATTATTCAATGCAAGGAAATCTGTGGCAGTTTTTTTACTTCTAACTTGGGAAGCTAAGGGTCTTCGTGGAAGTTGGTGGGAGCTCTGTCACAACTCAGCTAAGCGTTCTTGGCATCCTATTGACTAGGACTTAGCTTTATACATCAAGTATGTGCCTATCTATCATTTTCATTTATGCTTAACCTTTGGAACTGTGGATTGGTCGGGTCTGTTTATGCATTGAGGTTATTCAACCATGTGAGAAGATAACTCTTCTTATTGTATGACTAGTTTGAATTTGAACGTTTCCAATCACTTTAACTCCATTTGGTGAGCTTGCATGGTTTATTGCATTCTTATCCTGTTTAAGTCTGTGGTGAGACTATTACCTTGTCGACTATTGTATCATTAGAATTACCCAGAGAGAATAAGTGATTGCACCATAATAGGGGTGACTTCTTGTTTCCCTGCACTTGAAATGGGTAGCTGTGGTATTCATGATGAAAGCAAGACTTGACAAGGCACTGTTTCATAAGTTATGGTCTCAGTTGTTCTTCCCTGTGTTGGGTAAATGTGGATATGGTTGTGGCTTCCATGTTTCAATATATAGACTGCAATAGGACCGAATGCTTACATTGTTTGTCTTGTCTATTTAACTTGAAACTATGTATTAAGCACGAAGCCAATGTGTGAATATAGACAGTGAATACTTGTTTTACATGGTGAAAACTATAATCTCCTTAAATAATGCATATTCGTGAGTTGAATCTTCCCATTAGTCGGAGACAATCTGCAGTTTGAGAAACCCTTAATCATTCTAGGGTGCTAGTCATTGTCGAAGTCAGGATAAATTTGCTTAAGACCTATTGTTACATTGAGGTCACTGTGTACTGTTAATTGCGTGTCCTATTATGAGGAAATTTTGTTGGCATCACTTTGTATATCCTAGTTGAGACTCATTGAGTGTTCCACTGGAACTTTAAGTAATACAAGGAACAGGGTATGGGGTTTTGAAGATGAGTCTTGAACTTAGATATTTCAGATTTTAAGTATAAAATGTCAGCATGTCATTTCAGGGTTTATTGTTAGATCTTGTCTACATTGAAACCAAACCTAAGACACCGAAATATGCAGAGGAGGAGATATTGCTTATCTAGAACCAATGTGGTCTGAAATTTTGTTTCTCTTGTTATCTCTGTAACTGATAAAGACTTGAACCAAGCTTGTAGCCTGTCCATACTTTTGGTGGAATGGTCTTTTGTATTCTAGACCTGTATCCATATTGTGAAAACAAAACTTAAACGTGTACTATTACAGTACTCAGTATGTTAATTTTGTGCATTGTCATTGCAGGCTATGGCAAATTTCATGGATGCATTGAGAGGAAACAAAGTGAAATTTGATTCTGAGAGGATAGTAAATACTGCTGGATCAACTGGAGCCAACGAGGTGTGTTTTAAAAAGTTTTTCTGACAGCTGGCAGCATACTCACCAATCGGAAAACAAATAAATGGCGAAGAACCAGATAGGCAAGCTGTGAGACAAATTTCCGGCGTCTGGAATTTCCGGGGAGCGAAGCTCCCAATATAAAACCTATCGGCTAATAAATAATTTATAATTTTATTTAACTATATTTTAGTAAATTAATTAATATTATATAAATAAAAATAAAACAAATCATATTTTATATGCAAGTTAGTCATTATCTCGTTCTAAGAAGACAAGCTTATTTAGTCCAATCCCCAAGCACAGTTATTCACAAATGGATTTTGAACAGGCACTCACCAATACCAATACCAATCATTTATAATTTTATAACTATTTTTTAGTAAATTAATTAATATTATATAAAACAAATAATATTTTATATGCAAGTTAGTCATTATTTCGTTCTAAGAAGACAAGCTTATTTAGTCCAATCCCCAAGCACAGGTATTCACAAATAGGCACTCCCCAATACCAATCATTGATATGCACCCCAGCGGGAGGCTCGTTGCATGATGGGACCAGTTTTTGCTATATCCATGCTATGGATTAGATATTGGATCAGCATCACCTAATTACTCCAGTGATAAGATTGGCCCCGATCGTCGTTTCCATGATAGAATTCTCTTCGCCGCCTTTCTCACTTCTTCTCTATCAACGTCTCCAATCCATTCACTGGCTCAGAGTGGAAGAGGATTTTTCACGCAAGGAGAAAGGGTGGATCGTGTTTTCGAGGAAATAGCAATGAGAATTCAAAAACTCGCAGACATTTATGAAAGGAAAATTTACAAAGCTTAAATGCGCCAAAAAGTCTTTTTTTAATTTTATTTTATTTTGGTTAAATACTTTTTTTTTCCTTTGCCCTGGTACACACAGACAACATCCTGGGCATACCCGAGTCATCCGGGCCCCGCCCTATGCATGTCTACGGAGAACCCATGGAACCCAAATCCGGACCATGTACATCATGCCCTGCAACATAGCTTTTAAATATCGTGATCATGGATTGTTGCCAGATTTGTGATTGCTAGAGTTGATAGGTAGCAATCATTTTAATCACATATTGTGTATTTGTTAGGGTTAGCCGGCAGAAGATATCAATTAAATGCAAATAAAAATTAAACAGAGAAATGGAAATACACAGAAATAATAACAACGAGAGACAAGTTTTAACGTGGTTCACCCAAACTCGAGCTACATCCACCAAACAGAGAGTCCAATATTATTATCCAGTAAATCAAACCAATTACAATCAGCAATCCCTGCAACTCAATACCGCTGCAAAATGCTACAATACAATACCAAAACCCTAACCCTTAGCCGCTTTTTATCAAGCTTTTGTCGGTTACAAAATAGGGTTTTCTTATGTCGGTCAATGAAAAAATTAACTTCCGGTGCCCCTTGACCCCGTCTTGGGGGCACTGCCCCTTGACCCCGTAAGAATTTGGGGGGAAACCGCGCCGATAAAAGTGGGGTAAATATAACCTCCGAGTCTTATTAGGCTCCATATAACAACAATCTCCCACTTGGAGACTGATCAGACTCCACACCATATCATCTCCCACTTGGAGACTGATCATAACACCACTGACCCTGTAGCTCCCACTGGAAATAAGCACTCGGGACTCTGTTGTTCTGTTTTTGGTTGTTTTCAGTCTAGAAGACCAACCGAAGCTGAAAAGGAGCTCAGCTTCTCCCTTGTCACTGCCTTTGTAAACATATCTGTTGGATTGTCATCTGTATGTATCTATGTATCTTTGCCAGCTGTAACTGTCCATCATCCAACACGGACCGAATGAAGTGATACCTCAACTATATATGTTTGGTCTTTGAATGCAAGATAGAATTCTTTGCAAGATGTATGGCACTCTAGCTATCCGTAAACAAATAACTGTTAACCTGTTGTGTGCCCAATTCATTCATGAAAGATTGCAACCATATCATCTCCTTGCTTGCCTCTGTTGCAGCTACATATTCTGCCTCTGTGGTGAATAAAGCAACCACCTTTTGTAACCTAGAAATCCAACTCACCGCTGTTCCTCCTACAGTAAAGACATAACCTGTAGTACTCCGTCTGGTATCAATATCTCCTGCCAAATCTGAGTCTACATAGCCTGCTAAAACAGTATTAGAGCCCCCAAAACATAAGTGTTTATTGGATGTACCTCTCAAATACCTAAGAATCCATTTTACTGCATTCCAATGCTCTAATCCGAGATGACTCATATACCGGCTAACGACTCCTACAGCATGTGCAATATCTGGTCGTGTGCATACCATAGCATACATTTAACTACCTATAGCTGAAGCATATGGTACCTTGGACATTTTCTCTTCCTCCTCGTGTCTTAGGACACATGTCCTTAGTCAATTTCAAATGACTAGGCAAAGGTGTGCTGACAGCTTTTGCATTCTCCATATGGAATCTCTGCAACACCTTTTCAACATAAGCAGCCTGAGATAGAGTTAAATTTTTGTTCTGCCTATCTCTGCAAATTTTCATACCAAGGATTTGTTTTGCTGCCCCCAAATCCTTCATATCAAATGACTGTGCCAACTGCTGTTTTAACTCTCTTATGTGATCCATGTTAGACCCAGCTACAAGCATGTCATCAAAATATAAACATAAAATAATGTAGCTGTCATTATCTAACCGCTTAAAATAAACACAATGGTCAGAATTACCCCTGCTGTAGCCTTACTCAGCCATAAAACTGTCAAATTTCAAATACCATTGCCGAGGTGCTTGTTTCAGGCCATACAAACTCTTCTTCAATCTGCACACTAATTTCTCCTTACTTTGGACCTCAAATCCTTGGGGCTGTTCCATATAGATCTCCTCCTCCAAATCACCATGGAGAAAGGCAGTTTTAACATCTAGCTGTTCCAAATGTAAATCTTCAGCAGCCACAATACTTAAAACAGTAGGAATAGAAGTCATCTTGACAACCGGAAAAAATATCTCATCAAAATCAATGCCCTTTTTCTGTGCAAATCCTTTTACAACTAACCTGGACTTAAATCTGTTCTTACCTCCATCTTCCTCTTTCAACCTGTAAACCCATTTATTTGGTAAAGCCTTTTTACCTGCAGGTAACTTACATAATTTCCAAGTCTGATTTTTCAGCAAGGAGTCCATTTCTTCTTTCATTGCAAGCTCCCCCTGAACCTGTGTATCCACCTGTATAGCTTCATCATACCCTTCTGGTTCACCAGCATCTGTTAACAAAATAAAATACAAAGAGGGAGAAAACTTTTCAGGAGGTCTACTTATCCTTGTGGACCGTCTAACATTCACTGGAGTTTGTGGTATTTCTGATTGCTGTTGCAGAGCATGAAGAACCACTGGAACATCATTGTTTGGAGTATCGTCCAGCACCACAATCATTTTCTTTCTTCTCATGCTGCTACAACTGATCTTTGTACAACACCTTCTCATTGAATATAACATCCTTGTTTCTCACAATTTTCTGATTTTCAAAATCCCAAAGCCTATAACCAAATTCATCAATGCCATATCCAACGAAGGTACATTTTTTTGATTTCGCATCCAGCTTGGTCCTATTTTCAGAATCTATATGTGCAAATACTTCACAGCCGAAGGTTTTCAGAAAAGAATAACTCACCTTCTTGCCTGTCCATGATTCCTCTGGATTACCACAGCCCAAAGGAACTGAAGGACCTCTGTTAATTAAATATACAGCAGTGTTGACAGCCTCTGCCCACATGTTTAAAGGCAGCCCAGCATGCAATCTCATGGTCCTTGCACGCTCCATTATTGTCCTATTCATGCGTTCAGCGACTCCATTTTCCTGTGGAGTCTCTGGAACCGTTTTCTACCTACAAATTCCTTTAAAGGAACAATAATCTTCAAAGTCTTTGCTGCAATACTCACAGCCATTATCAGATCTGAGACATTTTAATCTTTTACCCGTCTCATTTTCAACCAAGCTTCTCCATTTCTTAAATGTTTCAAATACATCAGATTTCTGTCTAAGGAAATAAATCCAGACCTTCCTAGTTGCATCATCTATGAATGTAACATAATACCGAGAGCCACCGAGAGAAGATATCTGAGCTGGTCCCCATACATCTGTATGCACAAGCTCTAATTTTTCATTTTTCTTTTGCTTCCCATCCTTGAGAAAACTGACTCTCTTTTGTTTTCCATACAACTTTCACAGAAATCCATATTAATACATTTCAGACCTGGTAAAACTTTTTTAGAATGAAGTACATTCATACCTTTTTCACTCATATGCCCAAGTCTGTTATGCCACAGTGTTGTCTCAGAATTTGCAACAACTTTTCCAGTCTCTTCCTGCAAACCTGCAGCAACTGTTCTAGAACTTGTTTGTTTTTTCTCTGTAATAGCTAAAGTAGAAGGAACAGTATGACCTGTACAAAGATATAAGGTGCCTACTTTCACACCTTTTGCTACTACTAAGGCACCTTTTGAAACCTTCCAATTTTTATCAGTAAATATAACAGTGCAACCTTGTTTAGTTAGCTGCCCTGCTGAAATTAAATTCCTAGTGAGCCTTGGAACATGCCTTACCTCTTGTAGTAGCCAATGATTCCCATTCTGCAACTTAATCTTGATTCTTCCCTTTCCAACAATCTGACAGGGTTCGTTATCTCCCAAATAAATTAGCCCAAAATCCCCTTGGACATAATCAAAAAAATAACTTCTATGGGGCGTAGCATAAAATGAGGCCCCTAAATCTAAAACCCATGAATCATCAGCATTATCTAGAGAAATAATCAAAGCATCATCTTCAGACTTATTGCTTACCACATTTGCTTCCTTATTGCCTTCTTGTTTGTCTCCTTTGTTTTTTCCGAGACCAGCAATCTTTCTTCAGATGCCCTGATTTTCCACAGTACCAGCAATCCTTCTGTCCTCTGGTTTGGAATCTTTTGTCCTTTGATTTTCCTCGTGACTTCCCATGACCTCCAGAACCTTTTCCCCTCTCCTTTGATCTGCCCCTGCTTTCTGCATTCAAAACACTGCCTGATTTGGATCCACCTGTGCTTTTCTTACGAATTTCCTCACTCAGAATAACACCAACATCATCAAATTTTAGGGTATTTGAACCAGAAACAGAGTTACTAACTGCCATTACCAAACTATCCCAGCTTTCAGGCAATAAACATAATATCAAGAGAGCTCTAACTTCTTCATCAAATTTTACATTTACAGAAGTCAATTGACTGACAATCGTATTAAATTCATTTAAATGGCCTGTCACAGATCCACCTTCAACCATTTTCAAATTAAACAACTGCTTCATGAGAAATACCTTATTTGAGGCTGAGGGTTTTTCATACAATTTTGCCAAAGCTTTCATCAGACCATCTGTTGTCTTCGCTTCCGTTATATTGAATGCCACCTACGGTGCTAGGCACAACCGAATGGTTCCCAATGCCTTTCTGTCAAGAAGATTCCAATCTTCATCAGACATTGTTGCCGGTTTCTTGGCTACTCCTTCCAACGGCCTCCATAAATCCTTTTGATAGAGGTAATCCTCCATCTGCATCTTCCATAACTGATAGTTCTGCCCATTGAATTTATCAACCTTCGTTTTACCCTCGTCTGCCATTGCTCCCACTCAACCGTGGGACTTTCCTGCAGACGATAATCGAACACAACCCACTCTGATACCACTTGTTAGGGTTAGCCGGCAGAAGATATCAATTAAATGCAAATAAAGATTAAACAGAGAAATGGAAATACACAGAAATAATAACAACAAGAGACAATTTTTAACGTGGTTCACCCAAACTCGGGCTACATCCACCAAACAGAAAGTCCAATATTATTATCCAGTAAATCAAACCGATTACAATCAGCAATCCCTGCAACTCAATACCGCTACAAAATGCTACAATACAATACCAAAACCCTAACCCTTAGCCGCTTTTTATCAAGCTTTTGTCAGTTACAAAATAAGGTTTTCTTATGTCGGTCAATGAAAAAATTAACTTCCGGTGCATTATAAAATAATAAAAAACCGTGTGAGGTTTCGGGGGCGTTGCCCTCGAGCCCCCACGGGGGCGCTGCCCCTCGACCCCGCCCTGTATCGCGACAGGGAACGCGCCAGGGGCGCTGCCCCTGGACCCCACAAGGGGCGCTGCCCCCAAACCCCCGCAAGGGGCGCTGCCCCGTGACCCCGTAGGAATTTGAGGGGAAACCGCGCCGATACGCTGCCCCTTGACCCCGTAGGAATTTGAGGGGAAACCGCGCCGATAAAAGTGGGGTAAATATAACCTCCGAGTCTGATTAGGCCCCATATAACAACAGTATTCCAGTAGAAAGTGCATTCAGCATAAGTCTGGGATGAAATAAAATTTTAAGTGGATGAGTAAATGGAACATTCACTTCAATTTATGTTCTAACCTTTCTTATACATGCGAGTTTTTCTCACTTTTGCATGGAAAAGTTTAATGCATGTTTTTCTTTTGCATGCAATTATTTTATTGTCTTTAGTTATAAATGGCTGCATATAATCACATATTGTATATTCCAGTAGAAAGTGCATTCAGCATAAATCTGAGATGAAACAAACTATTAAGTGGATGAGTAAATGGAACATTCACTTGAATTTATGTTCTAACTTTTCTTATACACGTGAGTTTTTCTCACTTTCCCTTTGCATGGACGAGTTTAATGCATGTTTTTCTTTTGCATTTTATTGCCTTTTCTTATAAATGGCTGCATTTATAGTGCATGCAATTTTTTTAACGAAAAGAAATTTTCTTATGAATGAATGGCTGCATCTCTGTATTAAGTATTAAGAATAAGGAGAAAGACTGCCTATAAAAAAAACAATGTTCCATGGGACGCATCCCTGGGGCCTAGGTAATGTCTCCTATGTTAAGAGGATTTGAGGGCTTCGAAAGGAAGTTCCTTTTTTTCAAGATTGGACGACATGTTCCATTTGTGCATAAATATAAAAAGGATCTTTTTACAAGAAAAATGCTAAAATCCTCTAAAATTAGAAGAATTTTCATTGCAAATGCAGAAATTATTTAAGTTATTTTAATATCCATCCCCTTACCCCCGCATCCCCTATCTTGGAAACTAGGAGAAACACTTTAAAAAACCATAAGACCTTACAGCTGTAAGCCTTGTAGGGTAGCAAGGCAGTACAAAGAACTGAAACAAAACAGTTAAGCCAAGAGAAGCTAAAGGCAGCTATGTAGTAATAGAGTAACAGCTAGCTTTTCAAAATGAGTTATGTAAGTAAAAGCTGCATATCAGGAGCAATATCAAGCCAGAGGTCCAGAAAAACTAAGATATCTTAAGAGTAACAACATATGGCAGCAAAGTTATGCCATTGTGCTCCTGAGGTTTCCATTGTTGGCGCAAGTTGGATCATCATCCTTTGCATTGTTCTCCAGACCGAGTAGGCAAGTCTAGCAGCAAGCTTGAAGAATCATTGAGAGAAATCACCCAGTGAAATGAGCTCTTTCACAGCTTGCCTTTTAGCAATTTGCTGCACTGTTTCATGTAGCTGTCTCTTCTGCCTCTCAGAGGTGAGGACGTTCTCAAATGCCTTAAATTTATTCTGTAGATTCTTCTAGTTGTTCGTCAGATAGTTGAGGCAATCAACCAACTTCTCATTGCTCTTTTGAAGTTTGATTATGCATTCAGTTTGCTTATTCAAGCAGTTAACAAGGAACTTGAGAAGTGTTTCATGGCTTCCTTCTCCACATCCTGGGCCTTTATGATACTGGCCAATTGGAGAATAGTTGCATTTGTGTTAGTCAAGATTTGGCATTTGAAACAGGGATCTGAATAGGGCTTGCAAAATATACATTTAAATGAGTGTGGCTATGCTCCTGAGTGGCTTCATTTTAATAATTGAGAGGGGGGCCATGAAACAGAGTTTTTTTTGGAAAGTAGAACTAAAATGGATAGCAACAGGGATGGCAATGTTTGGGTGCAGCCGTCTTCCATCTGGGAACAGAAAAAGTTCTCTAGCTGAAAGGACTTGGGTAGGCCTTACATAGTCGCCTTCACTTCTTAAAGCATGAATAGCAGCAACATTGTTTTAAATTGAACAGGACAGATGATCACCTGGATCATGGAAGAGGTGAGCATTTGGACCAGCATTCTTCCCACAACTCCTTGATATTGAATTTTGTGACTTTACTCTATCTTTTCCATTTAATAACTTTGAGAATGGCACTCGGATCGTGAAGACAGTTGCAAATTATTGTCATTTGCAATAGTGAAGCTCTCCTTTTATAGTTTTCTGAGTAAGACGGTTGCTGGTCCTGGCCCTTGGATGGTGGAATGGAGTACCAAGAATGAGACGATCAACTTTTTATGACTTTATGAATTGATGACAAACTTTGCAGAGATATTTTTTAACTTTATGTCCTACGATCTCCAAGGTGAAAGCGTTCAAGCTAATTGTTGAACAATAAAGGAAAATTCACAGCCCATACACAGCCAAGAATGCAGCGGAAACAATAAACACAGGAATGCAACAAGAACAGAAACCACTACACATGATTTACCCTGGAAAACCCCAAACCGGGAAAAAATCAGCAATGAAGATCTTCATATTAACCCTCAGCCCCAACCGGACTGAGCTTGGAGGCTTCAACCAGCAACACTTACAATGGAGTCATGAAGCCATTAAATAGGCTTCCATACATGCAAAACCATGGGCTCAAAACCATGAGCTCCAAAACCATGGACCAATACAACTAGCACAAAACCATGTGTTCAAAACCACTTATGGGTTAGTCCACTAACTCTAACCCAAGAGCTAGTTTAACCCAACAACCCAAACCAATCAGCATGCCATGATGGCAAAAGGCCAGCTTTTAAAGGAGTGATTATGAGAGGTAAGCGGCTGTCCATTTTGGCATTCTGGGCAGAAGGTACGATCGTACAAATGTACAGAACATTACTGGAAGGGTTTACACTGCCCGGCAGTTGCCATGGTGCGATCCGAGGCATATCCCCATAAAATAAAATTGCAAATCCCTGAAGAGAAGACTTTGATAAGAAGGATGTGCAGATCAGTGATGTAGAGAAGAAATGAATTCTCATTCTTCAGTGTCTTGTCACTGACGTGTCATGTAGATGGCTTGCCATGTATGACTCAATTATTAAAATTTCACTGTACGCTAAGAGCTTGGACAGAGCCATGTGTGAAATTGCAGTGCAGCTGTTAAACCCATTGGCATTTGACAAATAGGATTGGGGAAATAAAACCCCACCGCCACGACAAGCATGGAAGGTATGTTTTGTTTTGGTTTAGAAATGATAAAAGCGAAAGCCTTTTTATGCAATAAGGGTGACGGCCTCACAGGGTCCAAAGTGATAGGTGTCATGCCTAGGCAAGGAAAGAATTCGTAGATATCGAGCGAGATTGGGGGTGAATGGGAATCGTGGGGGGTGTTGCCTTTAGGCTGCCTCATCACATTAGAAGATGAATAGTAGAATTGGACTCCAAAAATTCGTAATTAATCTTATAGATTGATCGGCTGAATATTAGTATTGGACCTCAAAAATTCGCAATTAATCTAGATTGATCAGCACACATTTTTTTTATGTAAATGTTTTTTTCTGTTTAAAATTTTACTGAAATAAATTGTAAGAAAATTGGAAATATTTAATTTAGGGTATCTTAATTTTGCAGATTTAATTTTGAATAAAATAATTTTTAAATTAACACTTTAAATATTAATAAAAAAGTTTCTTTAAATATATTCTAATAAGGGTTCGAGAAAAAAACATTAAGTTGCCTTTAAAATAGTCGGATTGTGTTCCTATTATATTAAGAACAACTGTCTATATTTTTTTGGTATGGGTTCTGGTTCGTATTCAAGTTTGCCAGCAATTTCATTCCTTGGGTAGGGCAGTAAAAATATATAAAATACCCACTATATATAATAATAAAATATAGACAATAACAATATATATGTACAGCAATATAATTCAATAATTTAAATATAACTATAATAGTATACCTATATTTAAAAAATATACACATGGATTATCAAATATAATAATATTATATTTATATTATTACATTATTATAATATTATAATTATATTATATAATTATATATTATTTTTATAAACCCTAACTATTTTATAGTACTCATTATTAAAAATCTTAATTATTTTAAATCAAAATTATATAGCATAACATTATTAGATATAATAATATTAAATTTTTATTTATTATATTATTATAAAACATTAATTAAATTAATATATAATTGTATCGATAACATTATTAAATATAATAATTAGCCGATAGGCTTTTAGTTGTGAGCATTATAGTGCTCGGAATTGTCTCACGCCGTTAAAAAAACGAAATCACGGCGGAAAAAGTTCTAAACTCGTTGGTTGTTCTCACGCCGTGGAAAATTGTCTTACTTGGGAAGATTTTCTAACGTCTTATTTTTTTCCCCGCCGGCAGAATAAAAATCTTGCTACCTCTCGCACCACCCAGACTTTGTAATTTCTGTTGGAAAACAAATGCATATCTGAATCATTAATTGTAAAAATATCTGCTCCTTTAAATTTATACTGCCAGCGCATCTTGCTCTACAGTTTTCTGCCAACTGCATCCCACTGCCAAACTCCCACCGCCCAAGCTCTATTTAAATAGAGTTCAATTCCCTTGTTTTTGTCACAGAAACTGACAGAAAGCAGCCAAATTCATTGCACTGTAATATGCAACAACTAGGAGGGGCCGAGCAGGGTTGAGAACATTGTGGAATGGGTCAGGCCTAATCTTTTAGTTAGGGCCTCATGAAGGGGATCTGGGTCTGCTCTCTTGGCTCTCACTTCACAGTTGAGCATAATTCTCTCTTTTCCATTTATCTTCTCTGTTCAAACATTCCCCCTTTCTCTTTTTTTCTTTCTTTTTTTAAGGGTTGTTGGGTTATTTTTTTTTTTCCCTTTTGCTCTTTCACTAATGGGCTCTCTCTTCCCTTTTAACCCTAACTAATTTCTCTCTGTATCACATTTTGTATTGCTTGCCTTACAGGGCTATACAGAGATCCAAACAGCAAGAAGATTGTGGGATTTTGCAGTGATAAGGAGAGATTTAGAAGACTAAAAGCGTTATATATATATACTTAGTGTTTAGGTTATAAGGCCAATGACCTCCATGGAGGTCGCAAACCTCACTGTGACGTGTTGCAGCCCAAGAAGAATAGCAGGGGTGGTAGGGATCTACCCTACTTAACCTTTTGCTTGTCATCCTCTGCTCAACAAGCCTTATGTCAATAAATTGTTCGTGTTTTTTTACAGAATAAAATCATTATTTCATCTATTAAAAAGAGGATTAATCTTCTACTAACCATGATTGCATACAGTGTGTTGAGAAATTTTTTAAGTGTGGATGGTAGTGTCAGATTCAGCTTGTGATGAAAGCCATACACCTCCTTTGCCTCTTCAGAAGATATGAAAAAGAGGGTGATTTAAGTACAAAACAGTTATTATGCTTTTGGGTGAGGCATGTTGCAGGTACAATCTTAGAGGAAGGCTCACAGATTTTCTATATATATTTTTGCGCATGCAAGTATTCCAGAGGAGAGAGGAATATTTTCCAGATCTTTCATTTTGGGAAACTAGGACTTGCAAAATAGAGAGAAGACGAGTTCATACATTCTACAGTTGAAAATGATCTAGAAAGAATCCCAGATGATGATTGCAATAGAGATTGTATTGGGTTTAAGAAGTTATACAGGTTTATAAAAAGGAGGAAATGAAAAAAATTCAACATACTTCTTTTATTGTTGTTTTCTTTGTTTAAGAATGGATCAATTTTAAAATTGTTAATATCATACATTTCTTGATTTAAAACCCATATACAGATTTCATTTATTTTGTTACAAATTCATAACTTTGTTTTTAATGTATAGACCAAGCATATATATATGGTTTAAACAAAAAATTTCACAAAAAAAAAGAATGAACGTAGGAGAAGCGGTGGCCACCATATGGGCTATGCTGAACATGTGTGTACATATATATGGTAGGATTATACGGCTGAAGGAACATATAAACAGATATATGTATAAATGAATCTGAAAATAGTTTTTTTACAGAGATTTTCTGATTATGTAATATAGCAGAAATCATGTCCATAGGTGTAAAATATACATTGAATATAAATTACTGAATATGCAAATGTATTTTAATTTAAAAGCACTCATACAACTCTTACAAGTATAGGTAACAAATTAAATTCATACATGCAAGTGTATAAATGCACATAAATAAGTGAACATAGAAATGATAAAGATACAGAAAATACTACTGAAGATACAGATTGTTTTAGATTATGTAAATTCCTTCAATATCATGCCCATGGTTGAAAGATTATGTACCAAATTATTTTTCTGTTTGTATATTCACGACTAAGTTGAAAGATATCTAAATTTCTTTTGTTCATCACATCCATATTCAGAAACAAAAGGAGTGGAAATGTTTACGTTTCATTCTCCGAAAAGACATTATTGATTCATTGAAAATTAAATATGAATTTTAGCAAAATACTATGCAGTCTAAAACTACAGTTTAGCAAGTTATATACAATTTGAATTTGAATTTTAAACATGTACTATTCCATCTGTACAATAAATGTTAACAAATTGAAACAAATACAACTCAATTTTTATTTCTGTTTCACTCATTAAACTTAGAATTTTAAATTTTTTGAAGGTGTACAAATTAGAAGATAATTTCCTTATTTTCAAATAATGATACACTATCCAAAATGGAACAATTTTTTCATTTTAATAAATGACATCCCCTGTCACTGAACAATTACAAAGCCTGCAACTATCTCCCAGCATGCCTATAGAGCCTCTTATGTCCATCATCCTAAACAAACTCCTACTATCTCCCAGCAATTCCATATTTATGCCTGCAGACGTAAGGACAATATCATGCACAAGTAGAAATAGAACCGTAAGGACAATATCATGCACAAGTAGAAATAGAACCGGTCAATTCTCAGAATATTACCCAAGAAATCCAATATAATACAGGTTAGAGCTCTCCTCTTGTCCGGCTATTGCATCTGGTTTGACTGTATAAACAGGTAACAACTACCACCTTCTTTGTGATTCCATTGCTCTTAAATATCTCTTTGGAGCCTCACCCTCGCATGTTAACATACAAACACTAAAAAAATCAAAGTACATCAGAAGAGCAGTAGTCGAGAGGTGAGGTCAACCCCGTGCCACATACCCTACATCCCTTCACCTTGATAATAAAATTTGATACTTTACTTACTTTCCTTTCTTTTTCTTCAAAGCTTAGGAAAGATCACTTTGAATTATTTGAGCCCACAAATGCAAAATTCCTATTCCTATTCATGTAAGTATGATATTATATCTGCTGGTCATTCTTTTCTTCTCCATGACATCCACTTCCACACCCCTCACCCATATAAAAAGATGCCCTAGGAAGTGCCATAGAATTTGTTGTATTTTAGGAGTTGATAATAAATTAATGTGAGACTCACAAAAGAAAATGACAGAGTGGATGTCTTTATGGATGGGATTCCCATATGGATGGCCAAAGCAAAAGCCCATTGAGATTTGTTTTCTTTCCATATGAAGAAGTTGGCTTGTCAGCAAAAACAATGCTGGTAATGATCTCCAATTCCCAAATTGAGTCTTAGATGGAACTAATGATAGAATCAACTTTGTTTTCATCATGAATATTTTTCTATTTCCAAAGCACATATAAATATATTGTTATATGACTAATTATACAATTAAATGTTACCTTCAAATTTCTATCAGCGTACCCCTTGAACCTCATATATATAAACAGCTCATAGTAGCATTACATTCTTGCCATTTCCTGAGTCTTTCAGAAAGTGGTTTTCATATATATAAATAGCTCATAGTAGCATTACATTCTGCCATTTCCTGAGTCTTTCAGAAAGTGATATTCATATATATATATATATATATATATATATATATATATATATATATTCTTTGGCACATTTTTCCACTTACAGATCAAAACGCATTGTGTGAAAGAAAATGCCATCGGTATAACATATACCATCGGCGGAGTTTTGGGATGTTCCACCGAAGTAGGGTCTCTCACTGATGGCCTTTTGCCATCGGTGTAACACATACCGTCGGCATGGTTTAGAAGAGTAGCGCCGAGGGGGTGTCTCTCGCCGATGATGGGGTCATCGGCATGACGTACACCATCGGCCAAATTCGAAATTGTCTGGGTGAAGGATGGTCTCACGCCGATAGAACAAACAACTGGCATCGGCGGGACTTTCGCCAATGGAAACCGAAAAGGGGGCCATCGGCCAAGGTAATGTCATCGGCAGGGGGGAGTTTGTGAGTCGCCGATGGCTGATCTCACGCCGATGGAGAGATAAAAAAACAAGCCACTATCATTGTTTGCGCAGGTATTTTGTCCCTCGAAAATTTGCAATCAGAGGAAGAAGGCCACAAAATCCAATGGAGTGAAAGCTAATTATGATCACATTCCAAAGCAGTTTAGGGAGGAAAATCTGAAAGACGGAGGTACAGATTACACTGTTGCCTTACAGTCTAGGTTTGAAAGATCAAACTACTCTTGCCCGGTCAAACGGCCGGCATTGAGAAACCAATACTAGTGAGTCTATTCAATCAGATGTGTCTTGATTTTCAAAATTGACTGTATCTGCTGCATCTTCTCTTGTTAGGAATAATAATGGTAGTAACATTCTTGAGAGTTATTTAGCCCTAAGCATGTATACGTATAAAACAAAGCACAGTTGCATGATGCACACAGTTTAATTTCAATGATGGGAGGTTCCCTGCACTTTCCTTAACTCGTCTAGCCAATTCAAGAGAAACCCATTTGTATAACTTCATATTTATATGTTTTACAAATAACCCCTTTGTTCGTTTGGTAGTAGGTTGGAGTAATTGGGTTAGATTACGGTAAGAGGATCTCAAATGAAAGAGAATATCATAAGCAATTAGATTTGATCGCTATTTCAGTAGTTGGGTATTCCATTGGCTAGGAAATCGAATCGGGCCTGTCAAGAGGACAAACACTTTGGGGTTTTTTGTTTGTTTGTTGAGATATCGACATGGTTACCATTCCTTATTTCATAGCTCTCACCACTTATTTTAGCTATGGATTGCTCTTTGTCTTCGGCCATATCTGAGATTTCTTTAGAAGTGTCTTCAAACCCGATCAAGGGACTCTGGAGGTACTCTTATCTATTGCTCTATTATTAAATCCATTAACTCTTCCCATAAATATCCTATCGGCGGATCCCTTGAACCTCCAAGGGGTGCAAGTGCTAGTATTATATTTAGTCAGATAGGCTTTTATATGTGAGCATTATAATGCTCGGAATTGTCTCACGCCGGGAAATTTTCTAAACTCGTCGGTTCTTCTTATCGGCCAAGCTCTTTTCCACAACCATTCGGTTTATTTTGAGACAGCCGACGTTAACGTCCGTCAATTATATTCCGCCACACGTAAATATATTCCTAGCGTTCCGAATATCTAACTAAAGTGCTACAAAAACAACCGGCAACTTCCGTTAAACCCTAATCAAAGGGCAGTTCGACAAAACCCTCAAATTATCTCCAAACAGTTTTTAGAGAGGGGAAACGGAGGAAGAGCCGTGGAACCTCTGTTCTTTTTAGTGAAATTCTGTAACTCTTTCTGTATCATATAAGTTCAGTTGTTGTTCTTTCCAAGCTTGAAAGCATTTTATTGATGGTTCAATTTTTATATGCGAGCATTATAGTGCTCGGAATTGTCTAACGCCCTAAAAACAATTAGGCCGAATTTTTTTCTAAATTCGTCGGTTGTTCCTATCGACATATTCCTTGAACCTCTTATAGGTGCAAGTGCTAGTTATATTATTATATTATTATATTATTATTATAATTATAATAGTGGATAAGGGCATGGTTTCATAATTATAATATTATATTTTATTACATTATTAAATATAATAATATTATATTGAAATTATTACATTGTTATAATATTATATATTATAATAATATAATTATATATTAATTTAATTAACATTTTATAATAATGTGATAATAGGGTTTAAAATAATATAATAATATTATATTATAATTATTATAATATTATATTTATATTATTATTATTGTTACATTATTAAATATAATAATATTATATTGATATTATATTACAATAATATAATTATATATTAATTTAATTAACATTTTATAATAATATAATAATAGGGTTTAAAATATTTAGGGTTTAATTAATTAATCAAATTGTACAACCTAACCTTAATTATTTTAAACCCTAACCTTAATTATTTTAAACCCTAACCTTAATTATCAGTTTAATTAATTAATCAAACCGTACAACCTAACACTACTTATTTTAAACCCTAACCTTAATTATCATTTTATAACCCTAACCCTAATGATCATTTTAAATCTTATCCCTGCTTAATCTGAACCTTACCACTAATTATTTTAAACCCTAATAATTATTTTAAATCATAATTATTTTAAAGCTTAATTATTTTGAAGTTTCAATACATATTTAATTCTTAATTCTCACCATAATGACTCATTTTACAACCTAAGCCTATTTATTTTAAACCCTAACCCTAATTATCATTTTATAAATCTAATAATAACGATCATTTTAAACCCTAACTCTGATTATTTTAAACCCTAACCCTACTTATTTGAAATCCTAACCCTAAATGCTCATTTTAAACCCACTATATATAATAATAAAATATATAAAATAACAATATATGTGTACAGCAATATAATTTAAATATAACTATATTAAAATATATGTTGGGAGTTTTTGAAGGTTTTATGCTGCTCGATGCCACATGGCTTGAATGAATAAATAGCTTTTAATATCCACGAAACTAAAAATAGCCTATGAGACCATGCCACATGGCTTGATGGTTGGAGAAAACACTTACGGAGATGACAACTATTGCAATGCATTTTCACGTTTGGAGCGAATAAATAAGGGGATTCTGAAGCGCTGAGGAGCAGTCATATCACCATTGGTAACACTAGTAAAACATATTTTTCATATTAATAGTTGGGATGGGATTAACTTTTCATATTTTAAGGTATTCATATTTATTTTTTACTGTAAAAAGTTTTCAATGTGTCTATTGAATATAGAAATCTTTATGTATCTTACTAAAAGAAGTTTCTAAGGCCGAAGGGTTGTCCCATGAACGGCCAGAGGGCTGCTCCAGCGCCGAAACCCGTCTCGTTTGATATTATGGCAACCTGAAACTTTCAGGATCTCATAACTTAGTTTATTACATAAACTCTCTTAATAAAATTAAAATAATTATTTAAAATCATACTTTTTTTTAATTGTATTATGTTTAATCTTTATGTATTATAATTGACATAAAATAATAAAAACAATTTTTTTTAAATATAATATTCATTTTTAGTTATCTAATTTTTTGTCCTTTTTTCTTTTTAAATTCAGATAACTGTAATTTAAATTGTGATAGAGGGAGGGAAAAGTATTTGATGTTGTGATCATGAAAGAACAATTAAATAATTATTTAGAGTTAATAATTTTTAAAAATAAAATAGCTCTATAGTAAAATAAAGAGAAGACACCAAAAATTTTAAATATGTAATAATTAAAATAACTTTATAATAATGTAATTGGGTGCTTCCGGATTAAACTGTGTGATAATATTTTCTCTCAACATGAGGAGAAAGAAAGCAAGAGAGGAGAAATAGAATAGATTTGCAAACCAAGCAAGTTAAATAGAAAGGAAAGAGAAGTGGCACGGGGACCAAGAGACCACATGAGGACAAACAAGAATAAGAACTAATCTACTGCATACAAAATTACAAAGGATCTCCACCTGCCCAAGTATCAACCTAAACAAACGAAAGGCACCATTTTTTTAAATAAAATAACTCTATGAGACTCTAAGTCAAAGGGCCCTTGGTCTGCTAGTGAAGTTGAAAGGTTTTGAATGAGCCTACCAAGGATCAAGTCTTGATGAGTGCAAGGCCCCAAACACTATTAAATACATATTAAAATTGAATATTCATATAAAAAATTAAAGTAATACTATAGTTTTATTTAATTTTTTGAAAATTTTAGAAAAATAAATTTACTCTTCAAATAAAAATAAAATAAACAATATAAATAAAATAAATAACTCTTTCATAAAAATTATAAGTTATATATTAATATTTATATAATAAATAAATTAGTTCTTAACTTAAGAAAATAACTCTAATGTTTTTTATTTATTTATCAAAATAATATTGATTTAAAATTAAAACGTCTAATTATTAAAAATGTTAATATTAAACTCCCCATCAGGGCTTAAATTTGATGGTCGTATGGCCGTATTTGGCTATTTTTGCCGTAAAATACAATCAAAATTTTAAAAAGATTCTATCACATGAAAGGGTAGATTTTAGATAGAACGTCAAACTTTCTACAGAGTTATTGTGATATATGTATTTAGTTTATATATAATTTTTTAATAATAAATATATGTCTTAATATTCGAAGGACAAGTTTGAGTAGATAACCGTCATGAAAAATTTGCTTGCAGGCAGGGTCGACCGTCAAATTTAGGCCCTGCTCCCCATTCATGAGGGTAAAGGATGGTACGAATAACGAAAGAGAAGCTCGGGCTTTTTTACTTAGCCTCTAGATCTACGTCCACTATGGAATCAGCAACATTCAAATCGTAGGAGACTCCATGGTAATAATTAATGGCTTCCGTAGAAGGGGTGTGGCTAATTGGAAAAATTAATAACATTCTACAGCAGGCCTGGCCACTATTGGACTCATTTGCTACATTCTCAGTCCAACATGTATACAGGGAAATAAATCAAAAAGCTTATTTTCTGGCAAACTATGCCATTGAGAAGGACGATGAATACATAATCCATAACAACGCGAAAACCTGGGATTCATTTGACATAAAGTTCAACCTCTAGCAAGTTTTGTAAGTCATGCGGCAATTCAAATGCAGTGACTAGACTCTTAATTGGCACCCACAAGATCAAATCTGTAGACATTAAGGGGGTTGAACCTCTTCAGCGCACGCATGCAAACAGACATAGCGACAATTGATTATCACATAAGCAATGTATACGAGTTCGATGGATATTCGGGCATTACACACGAAATTTATGACCGCACCAAGGTTGTGTAGTACAGCGAACCTCATGATCAAATTGTACAGTAGAAGGGAGGATCTCAAGAAAGAGGTGCAGGCGACTTAGGAGGTGTTTGTGCTGCTGCTCTGGTATTCCGTTTGGGCTGCGTGCGACTGCTGGGTCCCATAGGCTGCTGCAACCTCATGGACATTATTAAAATTCTTATTTAGGTCAGGCACTCAACAAGTCCTCAATCATGTGAAATAAAGCCGGTTTGGAAACCTCTAGAATATATGTCGTCATCCACAAATACTTCCCATTTCTTTTCCTAAACAATCCTCACCTGTTTGCTTGAGCTGAAAATAGTGCCAATGAACACAAATGTGAGACTTGTCTGCACACACAGGCAAATGGCCTTTCTAGGCAGCATAAGCGAGTTAGAATGAAAAAAATCTTCAAATCAAAAGCCGGAATTATCTTATATGCCATTCAGTGGCTTTTGGGAAAGGAATTAACTGATCATCGATATAAAGTCAAATTCAATGTCGCATCAATATTTGTAGGGGTTCTTCTGGGCTTGAAGGAGAAGAAATAAGTAATCAGACTACTTGCAACGATTTGATTAAAAATTCCTTGCTGGGTGGTTTAGAGACGGTGTTGCAGGAGGCAGAATTCAGAGATGGGCTTCTACCACTAGCAGGAACTATGGCATTACAAGATGGCAAGGTTCTTGGACCATGGCGTCCATTCATCATCACCGGTTTTACACAGATGGAATCACGAAGGAGGAGGAAAGCAATGAAGGCTGTTGAGTTCCTGAAGTAAGTGACTGGAATAGAGGAAGCGTATGGATGTTTCCTTGGTCAACGAAGATTCAAAGGAAAGAGACTAATACAGACAATTTATTTTATCTTCTTTTATAATGTAGTTGGGCATTTTGTTTTCCATAGGGGAGAGGACCCAGTAGTTGAGCACCCTAACTTCAAGCCTCTCAAAATTATACTAAATCACTCCAAAAATTTTGCAGTAGTTTATTTGGCAAGGCCCCTGCTTCTAACTAAGGTTTTAGGGCCACATCAGCACACTTTTTATTGAGGTGTCAAATAGTTCCCCAAAAAAAAGGGTAGAGCAATAGGTGTCCATTAAGTCATGTTTTGTTGGTGTGCTGATGTGACATCACATGATTTGTTACTTTTTAAATCCAATTAACACATTTTGTTCAATTATAACTATAAGTACTTATAATAACACTAACAACCTTAAAGTCACAACTACTAGTACTAGACTTTTAAAACTATTGAACCTTAAATACACAAATACTATCACAACTATTGGAACATGCTCAGCAACTGGGTCCTCTCCCCTAGATAGCATATTTAATAGCTTCTATAGATATTGTACGCCTTCTGTTGATATCAGCCCTCTAGAATAGGTATGATACAGTGAGTAGACGGTTCTCGGTATAAAACTTGCAACAAGCTCTGATAATGTTGATTTTATAATATTTTATGATAAAAAGCACAGTTCCCACAACTGTTATCAAAAAATTAATATTAAATAATATTTTAATATTAAAATAAAATTGCAATTAAACTAGTCTAGATCATTTTAAATACATCTGTATGAAGTGCTTATTCATAACTTCATTTATCACCATTCCCAAAGCTCTAAGAGACGATTTTCATTAGCAGATCCACAACACCATTGGCAAACTTAAAATACATATTTCAGGAATTAACTGTGTGTGAGTTTTTTACCTCAACGTTTCGGATCATACTCTATGATCCATCATCAGGACTTCTCTTCTCTTGCTATTTCTCCTGATGATGGATCATAGAGTATGATCCAAAACGTTGAGGTAAAAAACTCACACACAGTTAATTCCTGAAATATGTAATTACAATCATCATGGACTGTGGAAATCTGATGTCTCTCAAACCTAAAATACATTATATGTTGTTGTATTTGTTTAGAGATTTTTAAAAATATTTATAATAATAGCAAAAATCCTTTTTAAGGAATATATCGGCAAATTAAAAGAGAGATTTTTCAAGTAATCAAATAATCGGGAAACAACCAAGCTAGGTATAGGGCAGGAGAAACTCAAGTTAAGGTTAGCATAAAAATTAGAAAAAATCGTTACAGAAATAAAGAAATTTTGACCCTGAAAATGGAGACTTCCCACCTAAATATCGCGAGAAATAGATCCATAACTTAATCCTAAAAATTTAAGTTATTCGCATTCAGCAAACCAAAAAAATTAGAAATTTGTGCTGAGCCAAACAAATCGAAAGATACCGGTTTGGAGCTATTTTATTTACTTTTATTTTAGATATTTTTTCCCTATGTTTAAATTTTTATTTAAGAATTATTTTCCTCTAAATTATTTTATTTACTATATATATGGACATTTAATTTTTTTTTTATTTAAGAATTATTTTATTTTATATGAAACTTTTAATTTTATTTTTTTAAAAAGCACAACATACATTCATTATTTGATTTTTTTTTTCGTTTTATTTTGAAAATTGTAGTAAATATTGTCTTGGTGAGTGCAAGGCCCGTAACACCATAAGGATACCCCTGAGTCCTTGGCTCTCAACCAAAGAAATTCACATACAAAATAAAAGAAATATAAAAATAAATTAAAAATAAATAATAAAAATAGAAATAGAAAACTAAAAAATTGTAAATCTTAATAAAAATAATTATTAATAATTTAAAATCAATTCCTTCATTCATGGGGCTATTAGAATTAATTCTAAGGACAATGTAAGAAAAATTGTTAAATGTTAAATGGAAGGCTCCCCTCTGAGCATCATCTAGATGCAATGAGTGCTAAGTGGACCATTCATTCTCATGAGAGATGGGTTCATGTGAACAATTACTCATGAAATATGAGTCAATGAGTTTGACTCAAAAACTACGCAATTGAATCCTAATATAAATATCATAATTTGACACTACGGAAAATACCTCTTACTTGTTAATGGATGAACTAAAGGGGCTCTATAATGAATGGTTCATAAGACACAACACATGCTGAAGGTTTTGCGAATGGGGTGGCAAGCTAAGTGGGCTTGATCTTGGGAGAAACTCCATGATCAAGAGTGCTCAAGTCGAAGTAGTATTGAGATGGGTGACCTCCCAAAAAGGCCCGATGCTTCACCCTTATAAGCATCACCTAGATGCAATGAGTGTTAAGTGGATCATTCATTCTCATGAGAGATGGGTCTGTGTGAACCACTACTCATGAAATATAGGTCAATGAGTTTGACTCAAAAACTATGCAGTTGAATCCTATATAAATATCAAATTAAACTTTAATGGTGCTTCCCAAGGAAACCAAGTGTGTCTAGGACTAGATGCATTGTAAAAGATATGTATAACGCTTTTGTATGTGCAGCTACAAAGAAATAAGAAATTGTTAGAGCTAACAAATAATAACGTTGAAGACCATGATTTTTTAATCAATCTTTAGTTAGAGGTTGAAATCGAGAGATTCAATGATAATCGTTTATGCCATTAGAAAATAGGCTCCTACACTTGGAAATTGAATAATATTCTCTTAAGAGAATGGACTCTCACAGATTCTGTTTTTTTTTAAATCATTGTTCATTGCCTTAGAGAGACTAATGGGTTGGCAAATTATTCAACCAACCTAACCATTCAAAACAACGATCATGGACAAAGAGGCTTCGAGATGGGAAAGATTAATTAATGAATGTGACATAACTACTAAATGTAATGAGGGGTATCAAATCACTAATGCCCTTATTCTCTCACAAATGGAGCATGTGAATTGGTTATTTACAAAGACAGTGTTCCCTGGTGATCATAAAGCTCACTGAAACTAGTGTGGTGGCAGAGTCGAGTTATGTAGAGTCTCGGCTGTTAGGGTTAGCCGGCAGAAGATATCGATTAAATGCAAATAAATAAAGATTAAACAGAGGAATGAAAAATACATAGAAATAACAATGAAAGACAATTTTAACGTGGTTTACTCAAACTCGGGCTACATCCACCAACAAAGAGTCCAATATTATTATCCAGTAAATCAAAACCAATTAAAACCAACAATCCCTCCAACTCAATACCGCTGCAAAATGCTACAATACATCAACGAAACCCTAACCCTTAGCCACTTTTATCAAGCCTTTTGTCATGTCCCTATAATGATTTATAATTGAATCGTTTATTTAAATAATAAGTTATCCTTATATAAATTAAATATATAATATATTTATTTATAAATATATTATTAATATGTATTATTAATTTAAATATTATAAAATATATATATTTAATTAACTAGATATATTATAAATATAAATATTTTAATATAATATTTATGTGAATAATTAATAAGATATATTATTATATATAAAAATAAATATTACGAAGTCTTACCCATTACAATTAGAAAGTAAAGTAATTTGGAATAAGGCAAAGTAATGCTTGTGAATAAAATAAGATAAAAGAGCTCCCATACTTAATAACAAATGTATGTATTTATTTAAATGTTATACTATATATATTATATAAATAATGTACTTTAAAAAGATTAAGGGGAGGTCGAAGGAGGATATTTATAAGTGCAGCAATTAAGTTGGTTGACACCAACGATCACATAAATAAATAATATATTATAAATATATCTAATAATATAAATACACATATTATTATTATTATCTTATATTGTAATATAAATATAAATAATACAATATAAACCATATATTATTTATTATGATATAAATGATATAATATAAATAATATATCATTTATTATAATGATATAATATAAATACAAATAATATAAATAAACATCTTTTAACCTATTCTCTTGTGATAAAGGAGTTACGTATGGTTAGAACTAGTTTTACCACAAGGGAATTAGTAATAAAAATTATAAGAGAGTATGTCTTTTACCACCAAGCATAATAAGAGATGTGCCTCTTCGAACATATCCCTTGAAAGGGAAATAAATAAAGGTTGTGAGATAGAAGGAAAACATCATCGGAAGAAAATATAAAAAATAGTATCGGATAAATATATTGTACATCAACAGTAAAAGGGAGTGAAATATATATTATAAAATATATAAACGGCAACAGCAAAACAATAAAAATTATATTACGGCAACATAGTAGAATTTCAGGTAAAGTACAGCAGGCAAGTAAGTATTTATATTTAATTTGTTCAATCTATAATTGGTAAAAATAAATAGTAAGACTATTATATATTAAAGAATATATATATATATGTATGTATGCGATCCCTATATCAAAATAGAACTATACTATGTGAACAAATAGTTGATGAAAAGTACATTCTTAAATAAAGAAACAAGATTGAGACATATATGAACATATATATACATTATGAAAAGAAAAACATAACCATCCCATCACTTCCATTTCCTATAACTATAGGAGAGGCGGTCTTGTTAGGGAAAGGCGGGGTAATTCCATCACGATGGATTGGAGAGGGTTTAACGCGCCCTAGACTAGGGAGAGGCGGAGTAATTCCATTCCCAATTGCATTGGAGAGGGTTCAACGCGCCCTAGACATATAATTTCCCCATCCATGGTTAAGGAATAGAAGGAAGATGATATGGGAAGATGAACTTAGATTATTACTTCTATATTTCTCTATTACTTCATCCTTAAAGGAATGTTAGGTATTGTGGGGAGAGGCGGAGTAATTCCATCCGTATTAAGGCCCGTAGGCTGGGACATAGTTTCCCGTAGGCTGGGTCAAGAGATTGTTTCAGCGCGCCCTATACATGTAAAGCCTAGTTCTATGAGGAAGAGTAATAAGGAAAATATGCATGATTGAATTATGGAACGTATTATAGAATAGTTATCATTAGCAAGTAACAATTAGGAAATAAATAATCCTTAGAATGATGTGAATACATTATCATTGATCTTATTTGATCTTATCATCGAAAATTATTAATCTATAATATTTCTAATGTCTCCTTGAGAATCACTTTGAATGTAGATTTAAGTTTAAGTGTTTCCACTAGAAAAGGGGCATTACAGTATCAAATCACTAATGCCCTTATTCTCTCACAAATGGAGCATGTGAATTGGTTATTTACACAGACAGTGTTCCCTGGTGATCATAAAGCTCACTGAAACTAGTGTGGTGGCAGAGTCGAGTTATGTAGAGTCTAGGCTGTTAGGGTTAGCCGGCAGAAGATATCGATTAAATGCAAATAAAGATTAAACAGAGGAATGAAAAATATATAGAAATAATAATGAAAGACAATTTTAATGTGGTTTACCCAAACTCGGGCTACATCCACCAACAAAGAGTCCAATATTATTATCCAGTAAATCAAAACCAATTACAACCAACAATCCCTGCAACTCAATACCGCTGCAAAATGCTACAATACATCAACGAAACCCTAACCCTTAGCCACTTTTATCAAGCCTTATGTCGGTTACAAAAATAGGGTTTTTTTATGCCGGCCAATAGAAAAATAACTCCCGACGCCTTAATAAAATAATAAAAAATCGGTGGAGGTTTCGGGGGCGCTGCCCTTGACCCCGTAGGAATTTGGGGGGAAAACCGTGCCAATAAAAATGGGGTAAATTTACCCTTCGAGTCTGATTAGGCTCCATATAACAACATAGGCTATGTTTCATTTGGTATCTAAGAAGTACCAAATGTCTTTACTATGCAACATCACTAATATGCAACTAGAATGAATTTTCCGTATGGAATCTCGAGTGGTTGGGCATGCTATCAAAATGGTAATTGGATCGAACTCTTTGAAATCTGCAGTTCACCACTAGATAAACACTAATATTGCATATATTTTTGTTTTGAACTTGTCAAATTATTTGAAAGATAAGGATATGGTGAAAACTTTGGCAAAATTTTATGTGAAAATATGTTAAGGGTGCTTTGAAGGTGGCCGTAAACTCTACTTTTGCTTGTCCAAGGGGATTCCTCCCCATCTCTAGCAATGAAGTTCATGGATAGTTTCTATTGCTTCTTTCAATGAGCTTGAAGCATGATTCGTGTTGCTAATGGATGTTGTTGAAAATCTGAAAAAAAATTATTGATCTTTTAGCACTCCAGCACCCTTGTAAGATTTGCAACCAGCTAGAGCATTTGAAGGCGGCAAATGCAACGAGTGGTATTAAATTCCTTGTTCAATTTGTTGGGATGGCAACTGGCATCCACGAGAAGTAAGATGTTGTTGCTTTCGTTTTTCCAAATATGTTTGTGGTTGAATAGAACACTACAGGCTAATTGAATCGTATATGTTTATATTTTGTATATCAATTTAGGCCTAATTTATTTTTTATTATAAACCTAGTTAGGATCCAAGGACCATCCAAACAAGCGATTAACCCAGGATGCTAGTGGTGTTACAAAAAAATTATGTGTTACAAATCTATTTTTAAAAATTTATAATGTTATCATTTCTATAAAAAAAAAGTATGTTGTATGGTATAAACATAGTGTTAACTATAAAAAATTTGTTATTAAAAGTTATTCACAAATTATTTATTATTTTTTTGAATACATTTAGAATCTACGCACAATCCCAAAAATCACTAGTTCACATTGCTATAGGTGTAAGAAAGTGAAAATTTGGTTAAAATGTTGATTTCAATGTCCCACTTTGGCCAAAAAGTGGTACATAGTATTGTGGGCTGACCCCCTTCCACCTGCATTCCCCCAATCCTTTCACAGCAGACTCAAAGATATCCCAGATTCTTTCAACTAGAACAACCTTATCCATGAACACTCTCCTATTTCTTCCAATCAAATATCCCAAACGATCAACGCAGGGGTACAAAATCCCAAATCAGCTTTAGACCCTTACTTTTGATATTTAAATTCCATCCCAGCAACAAGTCCAAAACATTCTCTAGGATAGCCTAATGCAGCCCCCACTTCAAAAGAACCAATGCCACAGCTATAAAGAAAAATCGCAATGAATGAAGAGGTGGTCATTAGACTCCTCATAGCATTGTACATCACACATCTAGAAGGACCAACCATACCAAGCTTTATGATTATATCCTAGGTAAGAGCTCTATGTTTAACAACCACTCAAAGGAAGGCATTAGCCTTCGGAAGACATGTTTTGCCAAACCTTGAAACTAGAGAAATCCTTGGGAGTCGCCCTGTGCTAGTTAGATGGTGGTAAGCGAAGCTGACCGAAATTCTGCCACTTTTATTCTTATGCCAGACTAGGGAATCCTCCCTCTCCAACATAGGAATAGGCCATTGGGAGAGAGTGGAGTTCAACAACAGTGCCCAGACCAAACGATCCACAGACAGGCGAAGACAATTCCACCCACTCCTTGCCAGTCCCAATGAGCTTCCAGTAATCAACGACCTTAGAACCAATGATTCCTCAAAGCGTGAAGCCAATGGACTCAAGCCTTCCATATCAACCAAAGCAGTGTTTTCAATGCACCAATCCCTCCAAAACCAAATTCTATCCCCCTTTCCCAATCTCCACCTAATGTTTAACCAACATCTAACCAAATGTAACGACAACATATCCTTAAAAATTCCAAATGCTAGACCCATGAGGGTGATTTGTCTCAGCCTACAAAATAGTTTCAAAGCTACCGAGATATATTTAACCTAAATGATGTGGCTTCAAATATTTTCCCTCATAAATTCTCCAAACTAGTTTCAGCGCCAAAGCCCTATTCATCCATTTGCACTACCTGAAACCCAAACACCCCTCTTTCTTAGGTTGACAGACTTCGTCCCACCTAACTCAAGAATATTTCCTACTTTCCTTTGAGCCGCACCGAAGGAAGCTACGTTGAGTAACCTCGATCATCGTAGCAATCTTGATAGAGATCTGGAAAATCGACATGAAGTAAATGGGAACCGCAGCCAATGAAGCTTTGATTAAGGTAATCCTTCCAGCCACGAACAACCATTTGCTGTTCCATGCTGCCAACTTGCTTTGAGTCCTTTCAACCACCACCCTTCATTCCAGCTCTAAGGTCCTCCACAGGTGAATACCACACCCAAGTCCCAAAATTCTTCTGCTTCCCCACCTATGTGATCTTAAAGCATCAACAAATAGAGGGGGTCGAGCACATAAATGATTCACCTCGATGTCAATTCATAAATGACCTCGACCTCCTCAAACCCCCCTCCATGACGATGACTATACTTAATGATTACCAAGTTATGTAAATAGAGTAATCTCACCAATCGGAACCAAGAGTCTTGAGCCAACAAACACAACATAGTCCAATCCCCCACCCGCAACTAAAATTATCATTTAAGTCACTATTATACCCCATGTCTCTCCTTTCACAAATCTTGGGAGCCCACATATGTAATGGTTGCAAGTAAGAGTCTTTGGTTGGTGTTGGAGATTGAGTAAGCCTAAATTCTTTAGTACCACTCAGTATGAAGACAGCGGACTCAGAACATGCTTAGTCCTTTATACCTATTTCACCATTAGAAAAGCATGTTACAATTTACTCCAAAAATAGATAGATCACGTTGTTGTGGATGGGCAAGGTGATTGGATGCTCCGCTACTCTACGACACCAAATAATTCCCAATTCCCCTTCCAGGTGAACCCCCTAGTAGCTATTGAAATATGGGTGGGGTATTTCTTTTCTTAGTAAAAATGAAAATGTGATTGCCTGAATCAAGTTTGCGGGAGAGTATGCAACCCAAGGAATTAACCTCATGCATGAGAATGGGACAAACCCAGTTCATCAATGCACCACATAAACTTGGCAATACTTACAAGTCTAGTCAAAGAATCAATAGTATTTACTTGAGTATCAATTTTCTCCATCTGGACTCGCATGTTTTCAAACATCTCCCTGACAAAGTGATATTGCACATCTATATGCTTGGTTTTAGCATGGTAAACAGGATTTCTTGCCAAACAAGTTGCACTCTATGAATCACAATTCAATAATTCTTTATTCTTAAAACCACTACTGTCGCATAATCTCTTTTAACCACATAGCTTCTTTACAAACATGTGTTGCAACCATATGTTATGCGTCAGTTGTGGATAGTGCAGTTGTCTACCACCCTTTACTCATCCAAATAACTAGTCTTTCAAACAAAATAAACACATAATCACTCGTTAATCTTCAATTATCAAGATCCCAAGCCCAACCAAAATCCACAAATCCCTTTATGCTCAACATCTTGCTAACATCATTACTACCATGATAAGTGAAACAATAACCTAGAATTCCTCTCAAGTATCTAAACACTCATTTTACTTGTGTCCAATGTTATTTACTTGGCTTAGCCATGAACCTACTTAGAACTCCCAATGCTTGGGCAATATCTAGTCTTGTGCAAACAATCACATACATATAACTTAGGTGCTGCTAGATACATACTTGGTGTGGAGATACATATGGACAAAGCCAATAGGAAATTGTGGATAAGCCAGAGGAAATATCTTGAGACTGTTTTGCAACATTTGGCATGCATGACAACAAACTAGTAAGGACACCCTTACTGATGTTGCAATTAAGGAACCTTGTTACAATTGACCGATCTACTGGGATAGAGGAATAGCTTAAATAATGTGATCAAAGACAATTATATAGGTGTAATATTTAATTACCAACATTAAATGAAGCACATGGAATAGAATGCAAGACGATTAGAATGCATAAGACACTAAATTTACGTGGGAAACCCTTATGGGAGAAAACCCACCACCAAAAGGCAATTACCATTATATTATTCAAAATTCAATGATTCAATACGAGTCTCTTCAAAGAGTCTCAATCTACAAGCTTTCAACATATCCTTCGTCTATAATCATACAAAGTATTTAGCAATTATGATCACACACAACCAATCAAGTAACTAATCAACTAACCGAACCTCAGCGCATTCACATGATCAAAAAAATATAGACATAATCATGGAATACCAATCATCTAAGTGTCCAACCAACTCATTCAATAACAAGAGTCGCACAACTATGCTATATTCACACCATGGCATCAGCATATCGCACATATTGCCAAACATGATGTCTCCAAGTGGATAATCATCGTAGATGACTATATGTTGCTACACACTAAGAATCAATAGTTGCTTACTAAATACAATCGGTGTGCACATGTCTTCCTTTATAGCCACCACAACCAACCCTAAGCTTGCAGTAACACATACAAACATCAAACCACTTATAGTTGCTTGTGGTATCTCGAACCATCCTCCTAAATACAACCATGCCTCTAGATTTTGTCACATGAACTCTACCGCAAGTGCACCTACTTCCCATATCACTCAGTGAAATATGTCGTTGTGAGTTCTTCAAATGACTTGTGGTTGCTCCTACAATATGACCATATGTAGACGTACCTCCATACTGAATTGCAACACCTAAAACTTTCCATATCCTATCGCATTGCATTTTATAGTCGTTTAACACTGCAGATAAATAGTATTTAGGAACTTTTTGCAAGTGAATAACACACCCAAGTCCCATCACAACTTACCATGTGAGAACCAAGAGAGAACTAGCCACCTTGGAGTTAAAATTGTTTCCTCCTTGTTTCTCCTCAGTTGCTTTTATGGTGTTGAAATCTCCCATAAGGATCTACTTGTTATCCCTATTCTAGAGCATGCACTAGAGGATATTTTGGAGGTACTATGTGCAATGGTTAACAGTGGGGCAGATGTAATCATTAACTATTATGAAAGTAGTTTTCCATCGAAGCAAAATGTAGGTTAAGGAGGTATCCCAAGGATGCTTAGAGTGAGCTATAGATACATACCTAGAAGGGTTCCGTGTATCATTGACTTTGTGACCTAGGAGCTAGGTTATTGGGTATGTAGGATTCTACCTCATACCTAACCCAAATGATCAATCTAAGTTTGCGCCCTAGTACCCCTTGGGTACATGATGGGCACATCCCAAGTATCTCTCAAATGTACCCAGGTCACCCGAGACATGCCTAATGCATACCCAAGCACCAATTAAAAAATGCATCTTCTTCCCCATCATTTCTTTTAAATCTTTACCCTAAAAAATCATGTTCCAATGATAATATCAAAAGAGTGAGAGTTTGTCTAGTGTCCCATGTTCATACAATTGGCTGGGATATTGATGCATAGGAAATGTATAGACTAATTGCTACAAATTTTTCCTATTTATGAGCCCCCACTTTATCTTGTAAACAAATAAATATAGATTATCCCACATGCAATAATTCATGCAAGTGTAATGAAAACAAGCTCATATCAATGTATAGAGTGCATTATGTTTAAGTGTTCTTTGCTAAACATATCAAGTTTCATGCAAACTAATTATACAAAAACTACCAATGATGAATCCTTAAACCAAAATATTGTAGCCAAAAATACACACAAACTCCATGGACTGATTTCCCAACAAAGAAAATACGAGGCCCCACATAAAAATTTATTTATACAAATAAAGATCTTAAAAAACAAATATTGACTACCGATTATATTAGTAATGAAAATAATGTGTATAAATAATAAATATATATTCTATCGTACTCTATAAGTAATGAAATCTATATATATTAAATGCCTCTTACATATGACAAGTAGTGTTCACCCTACAGTTAACCCTCAAAAAGGGATTAAATGGAGTCCACCCCCCAAAGATTGGATGAAAATGAACTTCGGCAGAGTCGCAAAAGGGAACCCTGGCCCCTCCAAAGCGTAATGCATCATTTGTGATTCCAGGGGGAAATGGTCACTACCACCTCCAAAAAACTCAAATTGGCACCAATAACGAAGTCAAGGCTCAAGCACTTGTGCTTGGCCTCCAGGTATGTAAAGGTAACAATTTTTCTCATGTGTAGGTGGTGGGTGATTGCATGATCATCATAACATAGTTCAGAAAGGAGACACCAAACTGGAAATTGGCAAACATTCTCAAAGAGGCATGGCATGTGCTAGACTCTTTTGAGACATTTACAGTGCGACATGTATATAGGGAAAAATCAATGGTGATGCAGATTCCCTTGCCAACTATGCAGTATTGAAAGCTAATGACTGAATTATAAGCAATACAGTTGAACCATGGCCATCCTTGGGAATCGAGTATGATCTTTTGGCTAGGAATGAATAGCACAAACTCACAAGGATAGCATCTTAAATGGCCAATAAATTCTCTGAAATTATTCCTACAAACTCATTGTCTTGGATATCAAGAAAGCAAATCTAAACATTTTATTCCAAGGCAAGACTAGGTAGAATAAAGGCACGTGTAAGAACAGATCATACATGCATATTCAATTCACACAAGCTCTCTCCAAAAGCATGGGAACTAGACAACTTAGGACAAGCATGGACGGTGTTGGCAAAGGTCTAGGAAAACCTTGAAAAGGTCTGAAATGCCTCAGGAAGGCACAGTATAGGCAAGGTAAGCTAGTTGGAGCAAAGAACCTTTATAACCTAGCCATTAAAATCACACCTCCTGTGTGAGAGATTCACATCAATTGATTAACATAAGTTGGAATTTCCTCTACATGCAACAAATAAAGAGATAGTGTAGCAAAGAATTGATTTGGTAAGCAATTGGCATCTAAGCCTTGATGTGGAAAGGACAGAGATATTGGTGTTACAAATCTATCCTCTTCATTTGAGAAAAACACAATAAGAAATCCCTGAGGGCATGATCAGAGCTCATATTCCCCTTGTGTTTTCTAATTTTTCTGTGCCAATCATACAACTTATCTAGGAATGGCTCAATCCCCAAGAATCTATAAATTAGCCCTCTATTAAATAATACTGCCATATTATCTTGCAAATTTTCTATATCCAAATCCATGATTGGAATTTTCTCTATCGCCTCTTGGTATGCATTCCATAGCTTCTGATCCACACCAACCTTTTTATTTTCATTGCCCTAATAGTTGCTTCAGGGACCTTGATTGAAAAAAGGTTTTCTGTCTTCCCCAGTAAGAGTCTGCCTAAAAGAAATATGGCTTATGGGAACAGTGTCTCCCCTGCCATTCTACATCTTGAATCACAGCTAGGAACAATCCAAATATTGATCTAAAGATTTGTGGGCTGAAATCTTGATGCTTCAACCATACATTCACTAAACCTTGGCACAGTTCAACACTCTTCAAGGATCCTTTGTTCTTAATAGCATCCCCCCTATTTTCAAAAAACATGTTGCCTTCTCTATACCACTTTACTTTTGTTCACATGTCCACCTGTTCAGACTCTTACCTGAGTACTTCAACTTTTTGAATCTCACTTTTCAGTTCATCTGAACTTTAATCATGAAAATCTTAGTGGTAATTCGAGATAGCACCATAAGAGCAAGCCAAACATCCAAAAGGGGGTGGAATAACCTATGCTTCAATTTATATGTTGTAAACAAGGAATGTAATAGCGGAGCCAACTGTTTCAATTACATAAAATCTCAAGGGACTTAGTATTTTCAGATTATGCACAAAAATAACTGCCTAAATCCCTCATGCTGTCAGAACAAGATCAAAACTTATCAATGAATTGATCCTTTTGGAACTGTTTTACCGGGTTGACTTGCTAAAAAATGAAATAAATAGAACATCCAAAAGCTTAAGATGAAGATGAAAGGAAAGAAGCTGCAGAAATGCACACACACACACACCTGTTGCTAAAGCTCTTCACATTGTCTGAATAAGATCAAAGTTAACGGAGTTGACATTTTTAGAAATGCTTTATTTGGTAATTCTAGAAATTGCTTTGACAAAGGAATAATGTGTAAATCTAAAGTGTGAAGAGAAAAAGTACAGGTGCATGTCCACAGACAGAGATGGGCATACATTCATAGTTTCACCATAAGTAAATTGTTAAAAATATAAAATCCATATAATTAAATCTGTGCTACCAAAACCAACATTTTTCAGATTTGTCACAAAACAAGAAAAGAGAAACACGAGAAGCATAAGTGCACAGCCAGACAGAGACAACAATACGGGAAGAATCTTTGGTGCAAGAAATAATCAAGTTGACAAAGAAAACGACATGGTCTAGAAATCAATGCAACAAAAACAATTGAACCTTAAAGTTGAACATGTCATTTCAAACCATAGTCTATGACTGCTATTTCTGCTTTATGCCTGAATTGCAACTTACATTTAGGATTTCAGATGGTCGAACTCCTCCCATCCACATAAAACAACGCTCAGCAGGTGTTTTCCACATGCCAGACACAAGATGAAAAACATCAGCCTTTGCAGCAACACTCTTCATTCGGAAAAGCTCTTCATAGTGAGCCATGCTACCCTCCACAAGAATACGGAGTTCAATATCCGTTACATGGGCTTGTAAAGCAGTTCTGAGCTCACAAATTTGTCGGTTTTGTTCCTCAACCCAATGTGCATACTCCATATCAAATGCAGCTGCCCCTATTAAACATTACATAGAAATTTGGGTCAGAAAGGCCAACAATACTATGATGATTGTCAATATTAAACTCAAAATGTGTTGGGCACACGTAGTAAAATTTGTCAAGGTGTAGACAAGCCCCGGAATGCACATGAATCCAACAAACAAAGCACAAGAAATATTGGTTATGACCTGCTATGACACCAGAGGAATCAAACACTAACAAACCTGAAGCAATTTACATGCACTAAAGTCAATTAAATCTATCATTGCATCTGGAACTTTATATAATCCTTAAGCACCAATCATTCTCTCTGTAATTAGTTATAAAGACCCCTCGTACATGGTTCCCAAAGTAAGCTAAGGAAGCTACATACAACATCCATAAAGTCTTGTCTTAAAGCACTAAATTATAATCCGCATCTTCATACCTTATAGTTGAAATGTGGGAAACCCAGCAATCTAGCCAGGATAACATAAGATTAAAAATTAGAACTCAATTATCTGGTGAAATTTGCAGATATTGACTGTCTTCTGTCATTTTAGTACATGCAAACATGAGATGCTATAGATACCAAATTAGTTCTACCAACTAAGCTACCAACAGGAGGAAACCACACTGGCAACAAAATATTCATCTATGACTTTAGTTGGATTATTGGAGTCCACAAAAATGTTACATCCCCAAATTATTATTTAGCTTAATCTTACTTTTGCATGGTAATCAGGAGGATTAACCATAGTTTAATGATTAGGTGTTTGTGGAAAATATTAGATTAATCATTGTTTATGAGGAAACTGACTAATGTTAGTAGATATGAAATTTCAAGTTGAAATGATTATTTAATTATTATGATTTACAAATCATTTGATGATACACTAATCATGATTTTATGGTGGTGAGTTTGATCAGGAAAGTAATCATCCTTCAAAGACGGAAGGAGGGTATCATCCGGGAGGAAGAGCTAGATGTCAGGAAAAGGGGTTAAACTGCGATCTGAGTATCAAACTTTGTACTTACGAATCCGTGCTATTAGGGTGAGTTACGTCTCTCCTTGTTAGTCTGTTGCTTTAGCATTCTGATTTGGCAATTGGATTCTTCTCGACGCCTTCAACGTTGATTTGACTAAATGTCGATGTTCGCAAGAACGTCCATGTGAGTCGTTTGCCGATTTCGGCAAGTTGTCGAGGACTTCTTGATTCCATGTCTATTTCCATATTATGATTTGTGACTATTATATCTTGATATATATGTCTTGCGGTGAACGATGCTCTAAGGGGGAGTGGTACTCGACCCCAAAGTCGCATCGTAAGAATGTGTCATTTTCTAATGGTGTTGATAATACTAACACCTTGGTTAATTTGATAACCCTTAAATCTTATATAAGGGAATATATAATCTATATTAGTTACTATTGTCTTAACCTCTTAAGAGGCCGAACAGGTTTAGTAACCACATTATATTTTTTTTAAACGTTGTTCGTGTATTGTGTGGCACTCGGCCAGCCACCACCCGCAAGGAGTGGGAAGACAAGTGGTGGCTGAGTGTTCCCTAAACTCTAGCCTTATCCGCGACCACCCTATCGATGATGGGAGAGGTGGTGAACTTTAAGCTTGGCTTAGAACCGTTCTTGTATGCATCTAGGTATTGGTTGATACCGGTTTTTGAAAGAGTCTTTGCCTTTTGTTCTTTGTTCTAGGGCATGTTATGTGATGTGACTCACGTTCTAGAAGGAAACAGAGAATAGGAGAGGAGAAAATCTTTAGGAAATGCTGGAGACTTCGCAGCTACAACAGTAGCATAGAAAGAGTCGAGCCTTAACACTTGTGTATGCATTGAGCCCTGCTGCATTAGTTAATCTTCAGCTGAGACTGCCTATAGGAATGAATTGTAGCTCAACGAATTAAATTCAATAATCAATTTTGGATATAAGTATTCAAATGTTTCTTCTTGATACAAATGGGTGTCGACGGTGTCGACCCATTATTATCATGTGCTATTATCTAAAGGCCTTCAAGGCCGTTTAAACTATGAGGTTAAACACTGTGTTTCATCATAGGTTTTAACTGTTGTTATATTTCCTAAGGCCGCATATGTCATACTGTGTTATTAGTATACAATCATTGCTATGGTGATGCTCGGCCAACTTGGAGGTCGAAACGTATGTATTATGAGCCTATGAATCTTATTGTGAGCCATATGGCAAAGATTTGAACCATCTTAATGCTTATATATCATCATGTCATCGTTATGATGACTGCGTAAAACAAGAAGGTATTATCTTTTTATAACTGTGTAGAACCCGAAAGGGTTATCATCTTATGATAAACGGCTATCGAGCCTTGAATCCTTTGTTATGATGTTTCTTTATGACTGTATGACAGCCGTGAAGGCATGAAAATATGATATTAATTAAAGAGCCCAATAGGGCGACAGTGTTTAAAGTGTATGTGAAGGCCGAGGGTATCGGCTTATGCTTTCAATACCCAATGCCATGCATATGATAACAAAGTAAGGTCGAACCATATTATATTGTAGACTACTCCAGTGTTGGTGGAAATTCTTAGATTGAGTCGTTGCTCTTAGTATTATAACTTATCAACTCGAAGTAAAAGATGTAAACCTTTGACTGTATGTATTGGTATCCTTTGTGCATGTAATGTATATTGATACTATAATGATTTCTCATGGTAATGGGAAGGTTCTTGTAGACATGTTGTTGTCTTCTTGGCACCTATGAGTGCGAGCCATGTTTCCCTATGGAAAAATTAAACTTTTGAAACATTCTTTTCACAAGAATAAAACCATTGTCATCATAAACCTTGTTGTGCAAAAGTAAGTGAATGCCTTCATTGCGAATGGCAATTATTCTTCTTTAAGTATATGGAATCAAGAGGGTCTCTTGAGATAGAACCTTTTTAAAGGGATCGACTCTGAGTCATTACAAGCACTTCCATTGACACTATGATTTGAATATAAACCTTGAAATTAGGTAAATAAAGTAAACACCAACCGGGTAAGGTTAAGTGTTGAGAACATGAATGAACCTTTTTCATTATTCAAGTGCGGGACAAAGTGATGTGGAGTCACTAGTTTCCGGTTGCTTAAGCAACGAGAACCTTGGGAATGGGTTTTCAAGATAGGAGTCACATGTCCAAGGAATGGACTAAGAAGTTTTGAACTTATCTGTCCAAGACCGAGAAGGGTCGAATTATGTTTACTGTAGGACATGAGAGCTTGTAAGTCGAGTCGAGGTGGACATACGACAACATTCATTGCATAACGTATATGTATGTAAATCTTTGGCCAAAGTAATGCATTCGTCTCTGCATGCATTGTCGGTCCATAGTGCTCCAGATGGCATAATGTCTCCAGTAGTGTCATGCATAGTTAGAGTGGATCTATAGTTGCGTGACCGTGAGGCATTATGAAGGACACAACACCAGATATTCAGATGGCTAACCTAATGGTTCCTTATATCTATACCTTCTATGAAGGGTAGGGCCGCTTCCAGGTAGGAAGTTGTGCGATGGACCGTCAGTCCGTGGTTGGAGGAAAAGCACTCGGATGATGCTCTCCTTCCCAAGCAGAATACAAATCGAGGCTTATGATTACAGATGTCATATGTTCCAGATGCAGTGTTTTTCTCGATATGACTTGATAGTCAGTTATTATGTATAATTTTATATTTGATGCCTTGAGCATAGCTTTGTACATGTATAGTGAAGGTTATTCACTAATGAGATATCATTGGATATTGTAATTTAAATTTTGTTATATTCTGGTAAAGAATAACATGCTTAATTATTGTTATGAGAATAATTCACTCTTGTTTAACTATGCTTTGGATAATCATAATGTATTCTAATTCTTAGTAAGATGAATACCTATGTTAATTTATAAGCTTTATCGAATGTGATGTTACATATGGTATCAGAGCTACCAGGTTCAATACATGGACCTATGAGCTCACTATTTGATGATTATTTTCTCCAACATTAACAGATGCTAATGTTTGGATGTTCTATATGCCAGAATGGTAAGAATTAGAACAACACCTAGAAAGAAGGTAACGGAAAATGGACCTTACCTACTGTTGATGATTGTTTTTAGACAAGTCAACAATAGAGTAAAACACTGAGTATCCAACTTTCTCTTGAATAAAGCTCTTCAAAGGCTAAGTTGTGTAATCCAGTGAAGTAACTTCAAGGTTCCTTTTCTTATAATTCATAGTGGATGAACTCAGTGTTTACATGTGATCTTGCTGATAATCACAAAGGGACTTACATTAGACTTCTTCATACTTCCTTAGCTTATTCTTCCTTTCAGTGTGGATGAAGTATTCACGATGTATCAATGATAAAAAATTTAAAAAAAAAGGTAAGGGTTTAGAAACTCATCTAAAGTCAATGAAGGAATGATGATGCGTGAATAGACAAACTCCTGATTAAACCTAACTCCACTTCGCCAAGGATGCCTATAACTACATGAAATTGGTGCAATCTCCTAAGGTACGCGAAAGGTTTTCAAATCATGAAGGCTTATATAAGCACCCATTGAACAGCGCCGCTCAAACAAGCATTCATAATCGAACTTAAGCAAATGAGGCTCAGACTAGCTTAACACAACATTTCACCGGTGATGAATGTTAAAAGCATGAGTTAGGAGTTGGTCAAATATTCAACACAACATACATAATATCAAAGAGCTTCTAATCTACTTCTAATCTATTTGAAACATCTCTCCACTTCATCAAGATACAAAAAACCATGTTATTCCACAAGACAACACTTAAACACCAAATGAACTCCAATGTTTTTGCATTAATCTTGAAAAATATGTGCAACAATCTCCAAGTCCTCTCAGAGAATTTCGAGTCTCTTCTATTCTACTCCTACTTGCCTACAATCTAATATCTAATGATCTATCTAATCTCTAATAATTACAAATGAGGCAACAAGGCCTTTATATAGAGCTCCAGTATTACAATGATTGGCTTGATGATGAGTGTCTGCCACGTAGGTGCCACCTTAGCATATTCCCAAATTGTATCATCTTGTAATGTCTTTAATGTGCTTGCTTTGAACTTGTATGTTTGGAAATACTATGTTGACCTTCTTGTAAATTGGATGTATGATATGTGTTGCTTCATTTGACTAACCTTTTGTAATGCTTCTCTACAAGATGTAGGAATGATCTTCCTTGATGCTTCTTCATGAAGGGTAATATATATGATGATGATACTACTCCCTTCATGTAAGAGTAGATGATGATGCTGACATGAAGTAGAATAGATGACAATGCTTCATTCATGAATCAGAGTAGGAGATCTCTCTTGGACTTGAAGATTGTGAAAGAACTTGAAGTTGAATGGATGAAGTGTCTTTGACATGATGCCATTGAAGATGAAGTAGTGTACTTGCCACGTATACTTGACCTTGATGTAGATGATGAAAGGCTCCAACTTGAAAGAGTCCCTTGGAGTGTAGATATTGATGATAACACCTTCCTTATATGTGGAGTAGATGACTTCTTAAAGAGAGTTGAATGCACCGTAAGTACTTGAAGCTTTATAGATGTCTTTGGGATGCTTAATGATGATGAGAAGTTCCTTTGGAGAAGCTACATGCTAATCTTGAAGCGACGATTGATGAAGAAGCTAGTTGATACTTGAAGTGATCCAACACGATGTCATTGATGAAGAGTATTAACATGTTAGACTTAGAGTGTCCTCTTAGAGCAGCTACATGATGCCTTCTCCTTTCCTCATTCCTTGCTTATCGAAGGTTCCAATCACTTGCTCCTTAGATGATTCCTCAGCTCCATCCTTATTGCTGCAACATAAAGAAAGAAACAACATCAAACCCTTTTGATAAACAATTGATTTCATAATACATAAGAATCATTTCAGGTATATAAGAAGCATATTTAAGCATTCAACAACCCTTATCATTAAATTGACTTCACTTTTGATATCTCAATGACTTCAAACAATAGGAGATGACATAAAATGATGATATTTCTCAAGGAATCTACTCAAAGGACTATCTTATGTAAGCTCTTTCTAGGCACTCATCTAAGTGGTCATGAATCATGCTTCTATGAGTTAAACAATGGCACATAAGATCAAAATTTTATCCTTCGCATAGAAATTACCTTCTAACAACCAAAAGTGATTCCTTCTAACATGGGCGCACTAGTTGGCAATTTTGGATCCTCTAGGTATTGGCGCTTTGGTTGAGAGTTTTAGGATCCTTTGAAAGGTGTCACAGACTTAAACCCACTTTAACATCAGGCGCAGCAGATAGGGATTTTGGATCCTCATTGAAAATTGCCTAAAACTTCAATCAACACCTCTTGCCATCAACTTCCAAAGTGGCGCAGCAGATGGGAATTTTAATCTCTTCTCACTTCAACCTCATATTAGAATGGCGTTTTGGTTGAAGATTTCGCTGTTTGGCTGTTATGATCACTTAAAACTTGAAACAAGTCACTTCATGTTTGGGCGCAATGGATGGGAATTTTGAATCTCCCTTAAATCTTTCACAAAATTTATACTTAGAGAATCAAAACAAACTTCTTCAATCTTGGCACATTAGACGTGGCGCATTGGATCAGCATTTTGATCTTCGGTTAAAAGAGTCTTATGAAACTTGCAATCTAACTCCATCAAGTTGGCGCATTGGATACATGTTTTAATCTCGGTTAAACTTTCAGTTTAAATGACCAACAAGACTTCCCTATCTTGGCATATTAGATGGCAATTTAGATGCTTGGTTGAAATGTCTCTTGAAAGTTATCATCATCTCCCTTTGACAAGGCGCAGCAGATGGGAATTTGATCTTCTCTTCATGTCTTAATGCAGCAGATCACATTTTCATCCTCCTCATGAATGATCTCCTTGTGGATGCATTAGTTGAAGGTTTCAATCTCTCTCTGATTTTGAATGATGTATTTGAAATAAACTTTCATCCTAAGCGCACTAGATAGGTTGCATTGGATCATGATCTGGAGATCTTGATGCTCACTTGATATCCTTTGGAAAACTTAAACCCAACCTCACTCCAAGGTGGCGCAGCAGTTCAAGCACATCAGATCAGAATTCTGCTGTTTGGTGGAAACTTGTTTTGAAAACTACATTGTTCACTCCTTGAGGAAGGCGCATTGGTTAAGGTTTTTGGACTCCAGTCGAACCTCCTCACATAAGGGCGCGTTGGTTAAGGTTTTTGGACTCCGGTTGAAAGATGTCAAAAACTTGCAATTTAATACCACACCAAGGTGGCACTTTGGATCATCATTCTAATCCTCTCTTGAAAGGTTGCATAAAACTTGAATTAGACCTCATATCAATTAGGCGCCTTGGTTCAAGGTTTGGATCTCCACTTGAAGCTAGCTAAAACTTGAGTCATATCTCCTTTCATAGTGGCGCAATGGATGTGGCGCAAGAGATCCACATTTTGATCTTTCCTCCAACACTTCTTCAAAAACCCACTTTATCTTGCATTCCTAAATGGCGCATTGGTTAAGGATTTTAGACTCAGGTTAAAAGGCACTTTGGCAATCAAACCAACCTTTCATCTTGAGGGCGCATTAGTTGAGCATTTTGATGCTTGGATAAAGTACCTCCTAAAATCATCCTTATCTCTTCTTCACAAGGGCGGATTGGTTTGGGCGCATTGGTTGACCATTTTGTGCTCCGGTTGAAATCTGTCTTAAAACTCGAAACAAATCACCTCATCCTTGGGCGCATTGGTTAAGGCGCAAGAGTTGTGAATCTTGAATCCTCTTCAAACGACATCCAAGACTTAACTTTCCCTTCTTAAAATGGCGCAACGGTTGAATGTTTTGATCGCTTCTTGATCTTGGCGTATTGGTTAGGGCGCGGCGGTTGAGGATTTTGCTCTCCCTTCATGTCTTGGCGCACTAGATCAAGATTTTGCGCTCCCTTCAGTACTTAGCCATTTTTACACTGTCCTTCAGGGTAAGGTCTATTGAAAAATATATTTAAGTATAAGTTGGAAGATGTTTGAGATAGGTCTCGAACCCACTGGATTTAATATGTAGATTATAGAATTTGGAGGATCCACCAGATTTCAGACTTAGTCAATTTTTCAAGATTTCAGGATATCAGGTTACCAGACTTAGTCATTTTCAGGATCTCAAACATACATCAGGATTAGTCTCAGAATGAAAGCAAATGACTCTTGAATTAGAAATAGACTGAGAACTCAAACAAACCACTGACTTCATCATGCAATAAACCTAAGACATCATCAAAACTTCATGCAAAGCATCAGAGCTCAAAAAAAGGGGGTCCCCATTTGCAATGGGGCGATGTGTGATTAGGTCACAACACCTACGTTATCAAAGGGTCTTGAGGGAGCGAGCCTCAAGAATGAGGCTACTTGAATAGACTGGTTGCTTAGTAGGAGCATGGTTGACTCATGAGGAGACCTTGTTGATGCCGTAAAACGCATCAAGCAGGAGTTGAGGAAAGCAGTTAGTAATGCTGCTCCTAGCTCTAATGATGCATCAGCAGAACCCTCTACACCTAAAGCACCGGCTATGGAAAACAATCCTAAGGATTCTAATGTAACCAAGGAGGTTGTGGAAGAGTACCTGCATGCAGGTCCACCTCCTAAAACTGAAATGATAAACCTCAAAGTTGAGAAATGAACATGGGAAGTTATCCCAAACTGAAAATGACTTGCAATAGCAAGATGTAAACAATTTTTTGTAATTTTGTGAAGGATTATATGTAATCCGTGGAAAATTATAATGCAATTGAAAAAGAAAATTCTGGCAAATCTTTCCTTGTTAAAGATTACATGAATGAGAATAGATTTATGTTATAAATGGATTCAATCATATGAAAAACTAATTCATGATTAATCTGCAAACTTCAGAAAGAAGTAGATTGCAGCAAGGTTTAGTTAAGAACCAGGATGGGAGATTGCCAGGATGAAGGGCAACCTTCAGGACACTCTGAATCTAAACTTGACCGCACCATTGCTTTGCTTCAAGAAACAAGAGTGAGAGTAGGAACTCTTGAGCAAGAGGTCAGGGGTCGACAAGGACCCAGGTCAGATGCCTATGATGGGGGTGATGACGAGGTACATCATAATGATACCACCCAAAGTGAGCACGAAGAGAACAACTCCGAGGCCAAACAAGAAGTGGATGGAAGGAGCCATATGGCTTTGGAATTGTCCCAAGACATGAAAAAGGTCATGCCTCCCAAATTCGATGAATCCGTAAGTGGAGATGCCGCGGAGGCATGCTTTATGGAAATGGAAAAGTATTTCGAAATCAGAAACTATAATGAGATCACTAAAGCGGTATGGGGAGCATTCCAGCTGGCAGGTGAAGCATCCACATGGTGGATGAACAAAAAGATGGAACTAGGCTTGAGATATACAAGCCTACAAGCCTTACCTGGGACAGGTTCGTGGAACTCTTTAGGCAAAGATGTTTGACTCAGTTGTTCTATGACTAGAAGCTTATAGATTTTCAGAATCTGAAATAAGCTGATTTATCTGTAAATGAATATTGGGAAAAGTTCACCCGTCTACTTAAGTATGTGTCGTAGTACCAACAAGATGAGAGATTCTGCATTCAGAAGTTTATAATGGGATTGAACGCCCAGATTGGGGGCGAGGTTGATGTACATGGTCCTACTTCAATGGACCAGGTCTATGAGAAGGCCATCAAACAGGAACAAAAATTGAAAGCTATGTCGGCTTATAGAGAAAGGAACCGAAAGAGATATAATTGGTCCCAATCCTCTCAATCCTCTAAGAAAAAGGGAAAAAGCAAGATTTTACTGAGAAAAATGATAAAGGGGCCAAGCATAAGCAAACTGAGTCTGAAGGGGAGAAGAAGGGAAATAATCACTCCAAGAGAAATGGAGACAATTTTGGGAAACCGCAGGAGAGGCGAGGACCTGTGGGAGGGTGCTACACATGTGGCGGAGATCATTACGCCAATCAGTGTCCTAACAAAACACAGGAACACAACCACGAGGAAACTCTCTACCCTCTCAGTAGGTAGCATTCCAGCAATGCATTCATGCAGCCTTAATCAACAGGCAAGACGAATACCAAATAACTCCCATTGAAACAATAGGTATTTTATCTGGTTTTCCAATTTCAGTTTTGATTGATACTGGTGCTACCGAATGTTTTGTTTCCCCTGAAATTGTAAGCAAAATTCCTAGAAAAATTGGATTCATGGCAAACACATGGTCAGTAGAATATGCAAATCAAACCAAGGCTCAGGTAGAGCAATGTCTGTTTGAGGCTAGGGTTGAACTTCTGAGTTTCTCCACGGAAGTAAATCTTTATGTAGCCCTACTAGGCTCATACGATGTTATCCTTAGGAAAAATTGGTTATGGAGACATCGAGCCAAAGTGGACTATTATGCCAAAATAGTAGAATGTCTTAATGACTTAGGAAACAAGTCTTTCTTCAAGGGAACCCTAGGGAAGTCAAACTAAGACAAATTTCTGCCCTGCAAATGAAAAGAGCTCAAAGAAAGGGATGCCAACTTTTTGTTGTCAAAATGGAAAAACTAAATGAGTTTAAGGAAACCAATTTCCAAGATGATTTAATGTTTTACAAATCTCAAAAACTCAATGAAGTTGGGAAAAAGGAGTCCATACATCAGGAGAGATCTGATATGGACAGGTATCCTTTCCTTATAAATTTTGAGGATGTATTTCCAAATGAGCTATCAGAATTACCTTCCAAACAAACCTTTGACTTCTCTATTGATATTATTCCAAGGTCGGAACCTATTTCTAAAGCCCCCTACAGAATGACCACTATAGAGCTAATGGAGCTAAAGGCTCAATTACAAGAATTGTGGATAAGGGAATGATTAGACCCAGTGTGTCGCCCTGGGGAGCACCACTTATATTTGTGAAAAAGAAAGATGGCACTTTGCGGTTATGCATAGATTACCGCATGTTGAATAAAGCAACAATTAAGAATAAATATGTAATGTCCCCTTTTAATAAGCTCAAACTGTTCACAACCTTGCACAATTTCAAACTCGATCCTTCTTCTGTAATGTGCCGAAGTGGGATTTGAACCACAATCTTTGAAGTTTGTCAATTACACAATGAGCCTTTATAACTGAAATCGATTTATCTTCTGCACCACTCAACTTGTCTTCGACAATATGAAACTATGAACTAACAAAATGCAAATCACTAGCAATGCTCCGAAGGCTTGAATAGATCGATGATGTTACCAATCACTTACAGTCTGATCGTGAAATGGTGGTTAATATGCAATGTTGCTAATACTTCGATGATGATTGTATTCCAGTTGAAGTCGAATGATTATTTGCCACCCATCGATGTGCTTGATCACTGCCTTAGAGTTATCCTTATGACAGATCGTTGCCTCAACATATCCTCCAATCGCTAGTCTTCAAATGACGCCTCAGCAATAGCAGGTCGACCCTGATGATGTCTTCAGATGCGTGTGGCGATTTCACTCCCTCTAAAATGTGGATGAGACCAATGGCGATGAATCCAACTTCGGTGAACCCTCCCAAGAGCTTGCAAATGACGTTGATTATTGAATTGGCGGCAGTTGTATCAAATTGGCAAACTTATCATCAAATGTTCTCTTACAGATCAGCGCTGCCTCCCATAAAGTAGACCTTCAAACCTTTACATCGACGCTTACCAAAATGCCTTCTACAGCCTTATTGGAAGGCTCTTGGCAGACGTGTTGCAGATCTGCTTTCCTTTCCCTATCCGATTGTTACCAATTTCTCTTTTCTTTTTGATACCTTCCTAAAAAACTTTCATTCGATGCCCTGAGGAGATGGGGAATTGCCCCTTTTAAAGACTACGAAGGGGATAATCCTCAAAGAGTCGTAGCGATTGGAATCCACTGCCTTTATGGTTTACTTTAATAAGCAAGGAATATATAATCTCAAATGGGATCGGGGGTCTGTTTAGGGAACCTGATCCCTCATATGAACTATTTACATTATTTATTATTATTATATTATATATATATATATAAAATAAATGCTAATATATTATTATTATATTAATATAGATATATATATATATATATATATATATATATATATATTCTAAATGCTATTATATTAATAATATATATATATATATTCTTATACAGCTTTGTCTATTATAATAAATAGTAATATATATATGTTTGTTATATGCATGATTATTATCTAAATGGTCGATGACAAACGTCATAATTGACCGAGGTGACTTCTCCGTTTTTATCATGATGTTTAAATCTTTAATTTAAACAATGCCTAATATCGGGACATGACAGCCCTCCCCACTCAAGATTGCTTGTCCTTAAGCAATCACAACAAGTTCTTTCCTTACCTTTCACCTTTTGTAATGTCTGATGTGTTGAGACGAAATCGTGGTTTTAGATTGAACCTGCTTTAGTGAAGAGACGAAATCGTGGTTTTAGATTGAACCTGCTTTAGTGAAGAGAGATTGATTGTGATTCCATGAAGAGAATTTGTGATCAAAAGAACATTTGTTTGATGTTTTTTTGAATAACTACGATGTGATGCAAGTATCATAGATTAAAAAGATTTGAGAGTATTTAGATTCCAAGATGCATCTTGATCTTTGGTTACGAGATTTGGTCTTATATGTTATTGACCTAAAAATCAAGAAGAGTCGTATTCTTGAGGAGTAATTGATTATATGATGTCGTGGAGAGAATTTTTATGATCAAAGATTTGGTAAACTTTTTTTTGAATAGCGATATGATTGAGAAAATGTAGTTAATCAAATGAATGCAGGGAGGAAGAATTTTTTAGTGTTAAAGAAAACTTTGGAAGTATTGATAATCCGAGATTGGAGATTTGGAATGAAATAATATTGATGAATATCCCAGAATCTAATGATGTTGTAATTAAGACTTGAATTGCTTAAGCAAGTTGATGTATAACATGACCCTGGGGGTTGATGATGAGATAATGTGCCCCCCTCCCTTAAAGCCTTCTCCTTAGGTTTTACCCTAAAGCCTTCTTCTTAGGTTTTATCCTAAGGCCTTTTGTTGAGTTGTTTGTAGCTTCGATCAGATAACATAATAATAAATATGAATATATAAGTAATATTAAATATTACTTATATATTCATACTTAATATATAAGGTATGTTAAGATAAATATCAATATAGCATGATCGAATGATATATTACCAAAGCATAAACATCTTCTGCATTCTAAACGGTGATTAGTAACTGTTAAAATCAGTGAAACCGATTACAATACAAATGGTGACAAAGTCACACCTGTGATAGGCGTGACTCCTTGAGGAGTCACGTCTATCACAGATGTGACTCCTACCGTCACTCACATATTTATATCAATGTCTTTGCCCTGCAATACCATGGATCGACACAAAAATCAGAAGTGTATGAGAAGTGGAAATTGCATCTAAAATACAAAAGAAAGTAATAAGTTAAGTTTGCTATATAAATATCCAACTTTCAAAAAATATCCAAGTCAGAGATTATAAGTTCAATTTGAATTTACATGGTATCAGAGCCAAGTTAAGCAGAATCAGGACAGAAAATCGAACTTGAGAAATTTAGATTTAATACATCTCATTTCTCAAATGGCAGCAGCAATCCGATTCGAAGACATTGGAAGGAAAGAACAGCAAAAAGAAAAGGGTGTAAAGAAAATCAAGATGAGTAAATCGTTATCTTCATAACAGCGATCCATGAGTATAAGGAGTAGCAATCTATGTTAGGAGGACAGATCTAATTAAAGACAGCAGCAATCATGAGCAAATAATATATGAAAATATTTGTAATGATTGGTGAAGTTGCATCCCTCAAAGGGAAATAAAAGGAGTCAATGAAGAAGATCGATAGGCATCAAGGAAGGAGAGGAATCAATCGATCTGCAATTAAATCAGCAAAGGATGAACATGATCAATAATGATAATGGAAAGTGATCAAACATTAGATCATATGGGATGGGCCATATGATATGAGGCCAAAATGATAAGTCATCATATGAAATATCAACAAAGACTTAGAAATCAGAGGATTGTGCTATATCCAAGAAAAGGATTAGCCTCATCATTAATCGTCTCGTTATCCTAGGTGTATGGGTAAGTTAGGAGATTGTATGTTGGACCTAGGTAACCCTCAAGTGGATGAAGAACACTGTGTGGGTGTGAAGTCCCTTGAGCCAAGAGACGAAGAACACTGTGTGGGTGTGAAGTCCTTGGGCCTATGGTAACGATGAGCTCATCAATGTTAAATGTGCCTGACGTGAGGTGACTCTTGGTGGGATGAAGAAGGTTGTGTGGACATGAAGTTCCATCAAGCCATATGGTGAAGAACTCTGTGTGGGAGTGAAGCCTTTGGGCCTCCGTATGGGATGGTTAATGGCTCCTCAATGAACCATACCTATGGAGCTAGAGATGGATTAATGATAGGGCGACACATGATCCTCTCAAGGGTAGAGCATAAGGCCTTTGATCATGAATATGAATATGGATATAAATATGAATATGAAAGTGAATATAAATGATTATGAATATGAAAATGGGATTAAGAGGGAGTTCACTGTACCTTGTAATCCTCAACAAAATGGAGTTGCAGAAAGAAAAAATAGAACCATTGTAGAAGCTGCTAGGGCTATGTTACTTGATCAGAATATAGACACTTCACTTTGGGCAGAAGCATCTAGTACTGCTGTCTATATACAGAACAGATGTCCTCACTCTCATATTGATGACAAAACTCCTGAAGAAGCCTTCACTAGCACAAAACCAAACATTAGTCATTTAAGGATATTTGGTTGTCTTGTTTACATTCATGTGCCCAAAGAGAAAAGAACTAAGCTAGAACCTTCTGGGAGAAAAGGCATCTTTGTAGGCTATAGTGAAACATCAAAAGCTTATAGAATATATATACTTGGTCAAAGACAGATTGAACTAAGCAGAGATGTGATTTTTGAGGAAGACATAGCTTTCAAAAGAGCCAGAAATGATATTGAGTCAGAAATTCAAACTTCCACCTCAAGCATAGAAGAGGATCCTACACCTGAGTTTCAGAGGGAGTATCCTGAGGAAGAGGTAAACCATGAACAAATCACATCACTAGAAAATCCCAAGGAAAGACCACTCTGGGCCACCAAAACAATGGAAGAAGCTAAAAATTATGCCGCTCCATCAGGAACTTTTAGGGAAAGCACAAGACCTAAGAGATTCTCTAGTTATGTAGCTTTAATGAGTGAATTCATTAAATCAGAACCTTCTAGTGCTATAGAAGCTCTTAAGCACCAAGTATGGAAGGATGCCATGACAGAGGAGTATCAATCCATCCTGAAGAATGATGTGTGGGATATAGTACCTAGACCAAAAGGGAAATTTGTTGTTTCTTCAAAATGGCTATTTAAAATCAAACATGCTGCAGATGGCAGTATAGGGAAATACAAAGCAAGATTTGTAGCCAGAGGATTTTCACAAAAGGAAGGAATTGATTACAACGAAACCTTTGCTCCAGTTGCTCGATATACACCAGTCAGGGCAATTCTAGCTATTGCAGCAGCCAAAGGGTGGAAAGTCCATCAAATGGACGTAAAAACTACTTTCTTAAATGGAACCATTGAAGAAGAGGTTTACTTAGAGCAACCCGAAGGATTTGAGATCCACAATGCAGGATCCCATGTATGTAAATTAAAGAAAGCTCTATATGAACTTAAATAGGCCCCCAGAGCCTGGTATGAAAGAATTGACAGTTATCTCTTGAGATTAGGCTTCTCAAAGAATGATGCAGATCCAAATCTCTACTTCAAACAAAGCAAAGGTGATATGTTAATATTGATATTATATGTTGATGATCAATTGATTACAGGAGAAAATTACCTTATTGATCAGTGTAAAAAAGATCTAGCTTCAGAATTTGACATGAAGGACTTAGGTCTATTACACTACTTCCTTGGACTGGAAGTATGGCAGAAATCAGACTGTATTATTCTAAACCAAGGGAAGTACACAATTGATATATTAAAAAGGTTTGGTATGATGGAATGTAGACCTATGTCTTCCCCCATGGAAACAAATCTTCATAAATTGAAGGAAGCAGCAGCAGATTCTCCGTTGGCAGATCCCACTCTGTACAGACAGATAATTGGATCCTTGATGTATTTGGTCAAATACCAGACCTGATATTTGTTATGCTGTAAATGCCTTAAGTCAGTTTATGTGTGAGCCCAAGGAGATACATCTTGTGGCTATGAAACATATAATGAGATACCTTCAAGGTACTCTAAATTATGGCTTAAAATATGAAAAGGTTGACTTAGATCTACATGGATTCACAGATTCAGATTGGGCTGGAAGTGTAACTAACCGGAAGAGCACCTCCGGATGTTGTTTCAATTTAGGGTCAGCAATGATATCGTGGATCAGCAGAAAACAGTCTTCAGTTGCTCAGAGTTCTACAAAAGCCGAATATATTGCAGCTTCTATGGCTGCTAGAGAGGCAGTACGGCTTAGAAAACTGCTTGTGGGATTATTTGGTAAACCTCTGAAACCAACTATCATCCACTGCGACAATCAAAGCTGTATTAAGCTATCCGTGAATCCAGTATTCCATGATAGATCTAAACATATTGAGATTCCTCATCACTATGTGCGTGATATGGTGGAAAGGAATGTGATTCAATTGGAGTATATCAGTACAGGAGATCAAACTGCAGATATTCTTACTAAACCACTCCTCAAGGTAAAAGTTGAATACTCCAGAAAAAATCTTGGTATGATTGAAATGTAAAATTCTAATTGATTTGTACTAATATATTAAAGATGTTTAATGTGTAAACATCTTGTGTCATATGTGTGACTCTATGACATTATGGGCCTACCCATTCTGTGTTTATTTCCAAAAGGTGACGATTTTTTGGATAATCTACACTTGTACCTAACATTATAAGGTGACGATCTTATAATGTTCATTAGACTAATATCATGTGACTTGATATTGGTATGAATCATGGAGTTATCATGATTAAGTTATGGTAGACATTATGTGACTTAATGTCAGTGCACATACCATAACTGGGATATATATAAGGAGAATGTAATGTTCTCGAGTATAGTATATCCTCTAGTATCACGAGGTAGGTGATGCTACGTATCACGAGATAGGTGATACTATATATCATGAGTTATGTCATATTAAATTACTTTGAGTAATTCATTATAGATCGGAAAATTGATATTCACAGAGATTATTGTGATATTGTTATCTTCCCGAGCTAAGAGGGAGTGTTGAGTTGTTTGTAGCTTCGATCAGATAACATAATAATAAATATGAATATATAAGTAATATTAAATATTACTTATATATTCATACTTAATATATAAGGTATGTTAAGATAAATATCAATATAGCATGATCGAATGATATATTACCAAAGCATAAACATCTTCTGCATTCTAAACGGTGATTAGTAACTGTTAAAATCAGTGAAACCAATTACAATACAAACAGTGACAAAGTCACACCTGTGATAGGCATGACTCCTTGAGGAGTCACGTCTATCACAGATGTGACTCCTACCGTCACTCACATATTTATATCAATGTCTTTGCCTTGCAATACCATGGATCGACACAAAAATCGGAAGTGTATGAGAAGTGGAAATTGCATCTGAAATACAAAAGAAAGTAATAAGTTAAGTCTGCTTTATAAATATCCAACTTTCAGAAAATATCCAAGTCAGAGATTATAAGTTCGATTTGAATTTACACCTTCATTAATCTTTAGGTGTATCCTAGTGATCCAATTCTTCTAGGCCCAAAGGCAGAACCCTTCGACTAAAAGGCAGAACCCGTTTGGCCGAAGTAAACATTTCATTTCCATCATGAGTGGCGTATCTAGACGAGCACATTTCTCTCTAGACCCAAAGGCAGAACCCTTCACTAAAAGGCAGAACCCCTTCGGCTCATGTGGACTTATCATTTCTCATCATGAGTGGCGTATCTAGAAGAGCACCTCTCTCCTAGACCCAAAGGCAGAACCCTTTAATTAAAAGGCAAAACCCCTTTGGCTCATGTGAACTTATTACTTCCATCATAAGTGGTGTGTCTAGAAGAGCACATCTCTCTCTAGACTCAAAGGCAGAACCCTTCACTAGAAAGCAGAACCCCTTTGGCTTATGTGGACTTATCATTTCTCATCATGAGTAGCGTATCTAGAAGAGCACCTCTCTTTCTAGACCCAAAGGCAGAACCCTTCACTAGAAGGCAGAACCCCTTTGGCTCATGTGAACTTATTACTTCCATCATAAGTGGCATGTCTAGAAGAGCACATCTCTCTCTAGACCCAAAGGCAGAAGCCTTCACTAGAAGGCAAAACCCCTTTGGCTTATGTGGACTTATCATTTCTCATCATGAGTGGTGTATCTAGAAGAGCACCTCTCTTTCTAGACCCAAAGGCAGAACCCTTTAATTAAAACGTAGAACCCCTTTGGCTCATGTGAGTTCATTACAATTCCTTTTGAGTGGCGTACCTAAGAGAGGGTCCTATTGTTGGCACGAGACACTATATGGACTCATGATTGTTGTCATTGATGGCAACAAAGTTCATCCCACACATCCGCAAGACATGGTGTGTCTATACCAGAAGTCACAGTGAAGAATGTTGTGGTCCGGTAAACAAGAACAGAGCATGTGGTGAGGGCCGACAGTCAAGTCCGGATCTCTCAGAGGAAGTATCTTGGTGAAGTGCGGTTTTGGGGAAGTCAAGAGGACTACCTTTAGTGATAGATCCTAAGGATTTAGCCTCCGGTGATAGATGAGGGAAAAGATATGAATACTTGAGTATCGGGTTCCTGATTGGCAGTGTGGACAAAGGAAGAACTGACTAGCAAAACATCAAACATTATTCCGGATGTGTTACTGATGTTGGTAAAGGTTATGAAGGCATAAATTATGTTTGGCCGACATAATTGATGATTTCCACAAGTATATCCTTGATCCGCATTACTTGGTAAGCAAGGATTCAGCCGACAGATCAGAGTTTATGTAAAATATTGACTATTCCGGGTGCCGACTAGAAAGGTGATGAAATCACTTTTGCGGATATATATACAAGATAGATTTAGTTATGAGAAGAGTTGTTGTGTTGTGGAAGTGTGCGAAGAAAAGTACGAGAGCCGAATAAAAGCAGAAAGGAAGGTCCAGTATGTGAAAGGAGAGGAGCACAAAAGAAGAGGAAAGATAAAGTGCAGCAGATCAGTATACAGAGCCTAACCGGAACTGAACTACAGCATATGTTGATGCTTCTTATCAGTTCAAGTATTGTATTACACTCTTTATAATTTGTAGAGAGTGTGTCTCTTGTAGGCAGTGTGCCTCTTGTGAGCAATGTGCTCGGACAGTGAGCCCTAATTGGCAAGTGCCATTTTATACTTCCATTCTTCTAACAGAGAATACAATCTTGGGTTAATCACCCCGTGGTTTTTCCCTTAACAGGGTTTCCACGTCAAAAATATTGTGTCATGTGTATTTCCTTTTCATGGTTATGTTTACTTATTTGAATTAATATTGCATTGATTATTAAGAAAGTTCAGAAAGAGAAAGAATTAGGATAATTGATTCACCCCCCCCTCTCAGTTATCAACACCTATATTCCCTTTTAATGAGTATTATATTTATTCTTCAATTTTTCCATTTCATTTTCTTACATGTAAACAAGCGTACTTGGTTCTAGAATCAACTCTCTTTCCTCCTTTTAATTGAAGTCACTTCATTTTCTTCCTGAATTTCTTTGTTGAATATGACTTCTATATTGTGTGCTTGAGCTCTTTTTCCACATCTATGTCCTGGTTTCCATGCTTCATTGCATTTAAAATACACTTTTTTGTCTTGTTCACAAATGTGTCCTTTCTCCCATTCTTTCTTGCAATCAAAACAAAGACCCTTCTTTCTTAGCTCTTCACGATCACTATAAGAAAGATATGGTTTCTCGTGTTTCTTTTCATTCCTTAGACAGATATGTCCTGATTTCCACGGTTCTCCACATTTATGGCATGGATTCTTATCAAGATTTTCTTTTTTATGGAATGGTTTGGTGTATGATTGAGAGGAGTGGGTTGGCTCTAATTGCATGGCCATATCTATGGCATCATCAACGGTAGCGGGTTTGAGGGCTCCTACTAGGCCTCCTAGTTTCTCATTCAATCCTTTAATAAACAAGTATGTGAGCCTTTCATTTTCTACTCCGGATACTCGTATTGCTATCTTCTCAAACTCATTTATGTACTCATCCACGGAGCCTTTTTGTCTTAGTAGGGTTAACTCTCGGAAATCTTGTTGTGGATGGCGTCGGTCAAATTTCTTGATAAATCTTTTGGAGAACTCTTCATAAGAGGTAATGGATTCATGTCCTTGAGTGTGTTTTCCATGGTGCCACCATTCATAGGCCAATCCTTCTAGGTGTAGGATGGCAAATTGAAGTGCATCCTTCTCGGTCATAGGGTTGAGTCGAAAATAGTCATTTAACTTTTGTAACCATGCTTGAGGAGTGATCTTATGGGTTCCATCGAAATGTGGGAGATTAACTTTGTTGGCCTTTTGTTTCAATTCCTTGTTGATGGGTCTTTTTTCCTTTCTTGCTAACTCATTCCTTTTTTAATTGCTATATTCGATAAAGGATACCATTCTTCTTAGTTCAGGCTCTAGGTTGGCATAAGCTCTCATCATGTCTTCCGTGCTTATGTTTTGGGGGGTATCGTTCTCCATTCTTGGATTTTCTTTGCTTGGTAGGAATGGTGGTATTGGAACCCTTGTGCTTGTTGAAGAGTTTCCATTTTCTGCTTGGTTGGAGATCACCTCCCTTTCATTTGAAGCTTGACCCTTGAAACTATTCATCATGGTTTCCATATTTTGTATAGTATTTTGAAGGACTTGATTTGACTTTGTGTTTTGCTCCATTAATAGTTTTGTTTGTTGCGTGACTGCTTGAGTTTGTTCCATCATTGCCTTAGTGGTTGCTTCCATAAAGGCTCTCATTTCGTTGATCATTTCCATGTCGCTGTTGTTGTTGCGTGTGTTGTACCTTCTTGAGTAGGTTTGCATCAAATTCTCTTACAGGATGGTAGGTCGATAGCTCTGATACCACTTGTAATGTCCCCTTTTAATAAGCTCAAATTGTTCACAACCTTGCACAATTTCAAACTCGATCCTTCTTTTGTAATGTGCGGAAGTGGGATTTGAACCACAATCTTTGAAGTTTGTCAATCACACAATGAGCCTTTTATAACTGAAATCGATTTATCTTCTGCACCACTCAACTTGTCTTCGACAACATGAAACTATGAACTAACAAAATGCAAATCACTAGCAATGCTCCGAAGGCTTGAATAGATCGATGATGTTACCAATCACTTACAGTCTGATCGTGAAATGGTGGTTAATATGCAATGTTGCTAATACTTCAATGATGATTGTATTCTAGTTGAAGTCGAATGATTATTTGCCACGCTGCTTGATCACCGCCTTAGAGTTATCCTTATGACAGATCGTTGACTCAACATATCCTCCAATCGCTAGTCTTCAAATGACACCTCAGCAATAGCAGGTCAACCCTGATGATGTCTTCAGATGCGTGTGGCGATTTCACTCCCTCTAAAATGCGGATGAGACCAATGGCGATGAATCCAACTTCGGTGAACCCTCCCACGAGCTTGCATATGACGTTGATTATTGAATTGGCGGCAGTTGTATCAAATTGGCGAACTTATCATCAAATGTTGTCTCTTACAGATCAGCGCTGCCTCCCATAAAGTAGACCTTCAAACCTTTAGATCGGCGCTTACCAAAATGCCTTCTACAGCCTTATTGGAAGGCTCTTGGCAGACGTGTTGCAGATTTGCTTTCCTTTCCCTGTCCAATTGCTAACAATTTCTCTTTTCTTTTTGATACCTTCCTAAAAACCTTTCATTCGATGCCCTGAGGAGATGGGGAATTGCCCCTTTTAAAGACTATGAAGGGTATAATCCTCAAAGAGTCGTAGCGATTGGAATCGCTGCCTTTATGGTTTACTTTAATAAGCAAGGAATATATAATCTCAAATGGGATCGGGGGTCTGTTTAGGGAACCTGATCCCTCATATTAACTATTTGCATTATTTATTATTATTATTATATATATATATATATTCTTATACAACTTTGTCTATTATAATAAATAGTAATATATATATGTTTGTTATATACATGATTATTATCTAAATGGTCAATGACAAACGTCATAATTGACCGAGGTGACTTCTTCGTTTTTATCATGATGTTTAAATCTTTAATTTAAACAATGCCTAATATTGAGACATGACAAAATACCCGTTGCCTCGCATTGATGATCTTTTCAATCAAATGAAAGGTGCAATTGTGTTTTCCAAGATTGATCTTCGGTCTGGGTATCACCAATTGAGGTTAAAGGATGAGAACATCCATTAAACAGCCTTCAGAACAAGGTATGGGTATTATGAGTTCATTGTCCTACCTTTTGGATTAACGAACGCACCGGCGGCATTTATGAATCTAATGAACAATGTGTTCAGGGATTGTTTGGACAAATTTGTCCTAGTATTGCTTGATGACATTCTAATCTATTCTAAGAATGAGGAAGAGCACCTTCAGCATCTAAGAATTGTTCTTCACAGTTTGAGAGAGCATAAACTGTATGGCAAGCTCTCTAAGTGTACTTTCTTTCAAAAGGAAGTGCAGTATTTGGGCCACATAATTTCAGCGAAGGTAATAGTTGGGGACCTTCTAAAATTAAGGCTATTTTGGAATGGTCGATACCAAGAAATGTTCATGAGGTCCGAAGTTTCATGGGCCTTGTAGGTTATTACAGGAAGTTTGTGAAAAACTTTTCAAAAATTGCATATCCCATAACTTCCTTGCAGAGAAAAGGCAAAAGATTTGAGTGGTCAAATAGTGTTAGGAGGCCTTTGCCCTACTGAAGGAAAAATTGACTTCAGCACCAATTTTGAAGGTACCTGACCCAGAGGGTCAATTTGTAGTCATTACCGATGCCTCAAGGGAAGGCTTAGGTGGTGTACTAGTTCAGGAAGGACAAGTCATTGCGTTTGAATCCCAAAAACTGAAAACTTACGAACAAAAGTAAAACTATCCCCCACTTGATTTGGAACTGGCAGCAGTCATTCATGCACTGGAAATGTGGAGACACTACTTGCTCGGAAAACCTTTTGAGCTGAAAACAGACCATCAAGGGCTCAAATATCTGTTTACTCAACCACATCTTAATGCTCGTCAAAGAAGATGGTTGGAATTCATCTCGGATTATGATTTCAAGATTAAATATATTCAAGGAAAGGAAAACCGAGTGGCAGATGCCCTAAGTAGGAGAAGACACATCTCCTCAATGATCTCCATACATTCTGATTTTAGGAATCGAGTACTACAAAAATCCAAGGGAGATAAGTTTTACGAGCAGGTAAAACAGGCCCTTGTGGAAAACCCTCAGAATCTAAGATACGATGGATTTAACCTTGAACCAGATGGGTTACTAAGGTTTAAAGGAAGGATGTATGTACCTAACTTTGTAGAGTTAAGGAGTATGGTGTGGAAGGACGTTCATTCCGCAGTATGGTGTGGAAGGACGTTCATTCCGCACCGTATTCTGGATATCCTAGAGTAACAAAGTTACTTGCTGATGTAAAACCCCTATATTTCTGGATAGGAATGAAGAGGGATGCTGCAAATTTTGTAGCTACACGTATAGAATGCCAAAGTGTGAAGGCGGAACACCATCACCCGGCAAGACTCTTATACCCTCACGAAATTCCTGAGTGGAAATGGCAAATTATAAGCATGGATTTTGCACAAGGACTTCCTATGTCAAGGAACAGGCACAATGCTATTTTGGTTGTGGTGGATAGACTCACCAAAGCCGCTCATTTTATACTTGGGAACTTGACGGATGGGGCACCCGTCATAGCCCATAAATTTGTTCAAGAGATTTTCAGATTGCATGGCATTCCTGAGAAGATTATCTCAGATAGGGATGCACAAATGACATCGAGGTTTTGGCAAACCTTATTCTCTACACCCAGTTAAATATAAGCTCTGCTTATCATCCTGAAACGGATGGCCAAACTGAGAGGGTAAACCAAGTGTTGGAGGATTTATTGAGAATGTATTGCATGGACAAGCAATACAAATGGGAAGATTATCTTCCTCTAGTGGAATTTGCCTATAATAATTCCTATCATTCTGCTATTAAGATGACTCCATTTGAAGCATTATATGGAAGAAAGTGTCGAAACCCTATAAGCTGGGACAAGCTAGAAGATAGGGTTAGCCTTGGTCTAGAAATGCTGTCAAAAATGGAAGAGCAAGTCCATCTGATTAAGAAAAGGCTAGCGGAAGCCAATGATAGGCCAAAAAGTTATGCAGATGCTAAACACATCGAAAAGCACTTCTCAGTGGGAGAGAAAGTCTTATTAAGGGTAAAACCTCAGAAGAGTTACATTAAATTTAGAAAGACATCCAAACTGGCACCTAGATACATGGGTCCCTTCGAAGTTCTCGAAGAAGTCAACCCAGTTGCATACAGAATTGCTCTACTACCAGCTCTTCTCATGATGCATAATGTTTTTCATGTTTCCTATTTGAAAAAGTTTAATGCTGCAAATAATCAAATTCTTATCGAGCCCATCAAGGTGCTCGAAACACGTAAGCTACGCTTACATAACAAAGAGATAACACAATGCAAGGTCCAGTGGGACTAATATCCAGAGGAAAATTGAAGAGATTAATGTCTCATATTATTGTTTGGAACCTCATATATTCAAATGTTCTTTATCGGGTTGACAGATCACTATCGACGGGAGTGAGAAGCAATTGGGCGATATGCAAGGTTTCACCAATATGGATATATCGGTGTGAGAACTATTGTCGGCTCAGCTATCTGAAGTCCCTCCGATGCTATCCGTCATCCTGATGGTGTTTGACATCGATGTGAGAACCGCTATCGGCAGGAGTTCGAAATCTTTGACCGATGTGCAATGTTTCCATCAATGACATGTGTCTATCGGCGTAAGAACTTCTATCAGTCGAGCTTTGTGGAGTCCTTCCGATGGGAACGGTTTCACCGATGGCGGTTTCTTCTAATGATCAGCAAGAGGACATCTATCAACACAGCTTAAAGTCTTCGGGCTGATGGACAGAGGTCACTCCGATGAAGGCATTGCGTTGGCGTCGGTGGGACAAGGATCAGTCGGAGTAAGTGATGATCAGTTCGCCAATGATGAAGGTTATCCCGATGAGTCTTTGACTGTCATCGTCAACAACAAAATTGCCGACGATAGTCATATTGATCATTTGTGGTTATAAACCAGAATAGTATACGCAACCTAGTGCATGTTGGATTAATGATCTCACGAGAATGTAAACCGTTGCGACGGTTGAAAGGCAGCGACGCCAGAGAAATATGATCGATCAGTTAGGGCAAAAGAGTGTAACGGTTTTGCTCTTGATGACTGGAAATAGAAATGAGATCTGTAGGTGTCGTGTAGAGATGATATTATTCGAATTATACAGTTTTTTCTGTAGATGTGCAGATGAAAAAAACGGCTTTTGTATAATTGCTATAGCATCGATACCTGAAATAGAACGGGTAATCTTTATTGTATATTCAATTTTACTGTAATAAAGGTTGTTCTACTATGGTGGTGGGTTTTTTACCTGAAAGGGTTTTCCCACGTAATACTGGAGTCTGTGTTGTCTATGTTGTCTATTTTGTTTCTCTGGTGTATTTATCTGATTATTTCGTTTTGAAAGTTACCTGTCTGCATTATCCCCTTAGAATTAACATTAGGGAAGTTGTTATCCGCACCTATGCTTTCCTTACAAGTGGTATCAGAGCCAGGTTCATTATGTTATCCTTGTTGGTAGGTTGGGTTTTTTGTGTTAGTTCAGTGAGTGGGAGTTCTGTAGAGGTCTATTCTGTTAAATAAGATGGCAAGTACATCAAGAAAAATAGACATTGAAAAATTCAATGGCACAAACTTTGAGTTGTGAAAGATTAACGTTGAAGATTTGTTGGTCAACAGAGATCTTTAGATTGCTGTGTCTGGGGCTAAACCTACAAGCATGAAACAAGAAGATTGGGACCTAGCTGACAGAAAAGCCAGAGCACTAATAAGATTAAGTCTTGCAGATTCTGTTCTATTGAACGTCCATGAAGAGAAGTCAGCCAAAGATCTGTGGAAGAAGTTGGGAGATATTTACCAGGGCAAGTCCTTGGTGAATAAACTGTTCCTCAGAAAAAAGTTGTATTCTCTGAAGATGGATGAAGGTGCATCTGTAGCAGACCATCTGAACACATTTAATCTAATTGTTGCACAGTTGATGTCTGTAGGTGTAAAAATAGAAGAGGAAGACCGCTGTATGCTTCTATTATGTTCCTTACCTGACTCATGGGATCATCTTGTGATGGCTATTGGAAGTACAACAACCACGTTTACAACTAAAGCGGTTGTTACCTCTTTGTTATCTGAAGAGATGCGGAGGAAATCTTCTGAGACAGCCAAAGAGGCTCTATCTGTTCGAGGTAGATCAAAGGAAAGAGGCAAGAAGAAGGACAACAAGTCTAAGTCCAAATCAGAGGGGAAATCAAAATCTCCTGGCACAAAGTCCAAGGTGAAGTGCTGGAATTGTGGGCAGAAAGGACACATCAGAAGAGACTGCAAAGAGGAGAAAAAGAAGAAGAAGAACTCTTCTGACAACGATTCTTCTCAGAGTGATGCTGATGCTTTCATTGTTGCCTTGGCAACGCCTACATCTGAAGATGTATGGCTGGTGGATTCAGGAGCGTCTTTTCATATGACATCTCACAGAGAATGGTTCACTAAGTATGAACCGTATGCTGGTGGGAAGGTGTTCCTAGCAAGTGATTCGACACTGGAAATTGTTGGCCGAGGAAGAGTCAGAATCCAGTTCCCGGATGGCAGAATAAAGGGAATGAATGGAGTTTTACACATACCAGGTCTAGCTCGAAATTTACTTTCTGTTAGTAAGCTTAATGATGTTGGTGTGCAAGTTACTTTTGTGAATGGTGGCTGTAAAATGACTAGAGGGTCTATTGTACTGGCAAAGGGTGAACGCATTGGAACTCTGTATAGGTTAGATGCTAAACCAGTGTGTTGTAATAGTGTCTTTGTAAAATCTGAAAAAGCTACTATTGTAACACATGATGCAAACTCTATGGAAGTTAAACTTCCTGCAGAGAAAACAATGCTCTGGCATCATAGACTTGGTCACATAGGTGAAAAAGGTTTAAAACCTTGAAGAACAAAACCCTAGTAGATGGATTGACTGATTGTAATCTGGAGTTTGATTTCTGTGAACATTGTATATATGGAAAACAGAACCATGTTTCTTTCTACTCAAGTTCTCATAAATCTTCTGGTGTTCTGGACTATGTACATTCTGATTTTTTGGTCCAATTGATATTCCGTCTTTATCTAAATCAAGATAATATGTATCGTTCATTGATGATTATTCAAAGAGGGCATTTGTATATTTTTTGAAAAATAAATCAGAAGTGTTCAGTCGGTTTAAAGAATTTAAAACTCTTGTGGAAAACCAAACTGGTAGAAAAATAAAATGCTTGAGAACAGATAACGGTGGTGAATATTGCAATGCGGATTTTGATAAGTATTGTGTAGATCATGGTATAAAAAGACACAAAACTACACCTTATACTCCACAGCAAAATGGAGTTGCTGAAAGGTTGAATAGATCATTGATGGAGAAAGTAAGAAGTATGTTAAGTTATGCTGGTCTTGAACAAAGGTTTTGGGCTGAGGCAGTTGCTACAGCTTGTTATTTGCTGAACCGTTCTCCTTCTTCGGCATTAGTTGATAAGACGCCAATGGAAGCGTGGGCTAGAAAGAAGCCCTCTCTAAGACATCTTCGTGTCTTCGGCTGTGAGGCATATGCTCATATTCCTGAGGTAAAAAGATCTAAGTTAAATAACAAGGCAGTCAAATGTATCTTTATTGGCTATGGAGTTGGTGTTAAGGGGTACAAGCTTTGGAATCCTGAAACTGAAAAAGTAATTTACTGTAGGAATGTAATTTTCAGAGAGCTAAAACCTTTGGTTAGTATTTCTCAACCGAAGAAGACAGAAGAAAAGAAAGAAAAGAGTATTGTTAATATTCCTCTGACCCCTGTAAAAGAGGAACAACAAGCACCAAGTGTCAATGGTTCAAATGTGAGTTCAAGTAGCTCTGAAGATTCATATCCAGAGCAAGAACCTGAACCTACACCTCAACCATTGAGGCGGTCTACACGTGAAAGAAGACAACCAGATAGGTATGGATTTTCAGTACTTGATTCAAGTTGTGCCTATGCTTTACTTACTGATACTGACGAACCTAGGACTGTAAAAGAAGCCATTAGTTTACCTAATTCAGATTCTTGGTTGGAAGCCATGGATAGCGAAATGTCATCGTTGGAGAAAAATGGAACCTGGGATCTGGTGCCCTTGCTTGAAGGTAGAAAACCTGTGAGCTGTAAGTGGGTATTTAAAAAGAAATATGGTCCAGATGGTAGTGTTGATAAGTACAAGGCAAGACTGGTTGCTAAGGGGTATTCCCAAAAGGAAGGTATTGATTATGGAGAGATGTTTTCTCCTGTAGCTAAGCTGACATCCATTAGATTTCTTTTGTCACTTGCAGCAGCGTATGATTTTGAAATTGAGCAAATGGATGTGACGACAGCATTTCTTCATGGGGACCTTGAAGAAGAAATTTATATGTCCCAGCCAGAGTTTTTTATGGTAAAAGGTAAAAAACATCTGGTATGTAAACTTAAAAAGTCTCTTTATGGTTTGAAGCAATCTCCCAGAATGTGGTATCAAAAATTTGATACGTATGTTTTATCCTTGGGGTATGTGAGATCTAAATCTGATCATTGTGTCTATTATAAAACTGAAGGTGATCGGATACTTATAATTGCACTGTATGTGGATGACATGTTATTCATTGGCAATGGTAAGGGAATGATCTCAGAATTAAAATCTCAGTTGTCCTTGAAATTTGAAATGAAGAATCTGAGGGCAGCGAAGTACATTCTGGGAATGGAAATCAAAAGGGACAGATCTAAGAGAGATTTGGCTCAGCCAGAACAAGTATATCACAAATGTTCTTGATAAGTTTCATATGTCTGATTCTCATATGTCTGATTCTAAATAGTTAGTTGTTCCAGTTTTGCAGGGAACGAAATTATCTGTTGAAGATTGTCCAAAATCTTCATATGAATCTGACGACATGAAAAGAGTGCCTTACGCAAGTGTTGTTGGCAGTTTAATGTATGCAATGTTCTGTACTAGACCAGACATTGCCCAAGCAGTGGGAGTTTTGAGCCGGTTTATGGTGAATCCAGGAAGATCACATTGGGATGCTGTGAAAAGAGTTATGAGGTATTTTAAGGGAACTTCTGACTATGCTATTTGCTATCATGGAAACTCAGTTGGATCACAGAGATCTATTAGCATTCAGGGATGTGGATTCTGATTGGGCAGGGGATATTGACAGTAGACGATCCACCAGTGGATATGTATTCACAGTAAATGGTGGTGCTATCAGTTGGATGAGTAAGCGGTAGGTTGTAGTCGCTTTGTCCACAATAGAAGCAAAGTACATGGCAGCTACTCGTGCATGCCAAGAAGCCGTTTGGTTGAAGAGGTTGTGTTCTGACGTTGGTTTTAATGCAGGGCAGATACAAATACATTGTGACAGTCAAAGTGCTATATGTTTGGCGAAAAATCCTACGTTTCATTCTAGGACAAAACATATTGATGTCCAAAATATCACTTTGTTCGTGATATGGTGGAAGACAGGAAGGTCAAGCTGGAAAAGGTTGACACTTTGGAAAATGTTGTTGATGCCTTAACAAAACCGGTGAGTACGGCCAAGTTCAAATGGTGTTCAGATGAAATGGGTCTGCGGGCCCATAGTTCTCAATAATCGAATGAGACCTAAGAGGTAGCAGTAATATCTTCGACAAGTGGGAGATTGAAGAGATTAATGTCTCATATTATTGTTTGGAACCTCATATATTCAAATGTTCTTTATCGGGTTGACAGATCACTATCGGCGGGAGTGAGAAGCCATTGGGCGATATGCAAGGTTTCACTGATATGGATATATCGGTGTGAGAACTATTGTCGGCTCAGCTATCTGAAGTCCCTCCGATGCTATCCGTCATCTCGATGGTGTTTGACATCGATGTGAGAACCGCTATCGGCAGGAGTTCGAAATCTTTGACCGATGTGCAATGTTTCCATCGATGACATGTGTCTATCGGCGTAAGAACTTCTATCAGTCGAGCTTTGTGGAGTCCTTCCGATGGGAACGGTTTCACCGATGGCGGTTTCTTCTAATGATCGACAAGAGAACATCTATCGGCGCAGCTTAAAGTCTTTGAGCCAATGGACAGAGGTCACTCCGATGAAGGCATTGCGTTGGCGTCGGTGGGACAAGGATCAGTCGGAGTAAGTGATGATCAGTTCGCCGATGATGAAGGTTATCCCGATGAGTCTTTGACTGTCATCGTCGGCAACAAAATTGCCGACGATAGTCATATTGATCATTTGTGGTTATAAACCGGAATAGTATACGCAACCTGGTGCATGTGGGATTAATGATCTCACGAGAATGTAAACCGTTGCAACAGTTGAAAGGCAGCGATGCCAAAGAAATATGATCGATCGGTTATGGCAAAAGAGTGTAACGGTTTTGCTCTTAATGACTGGAAATAGAAATGCAGATCTGTAGGTGTCGTGTGGAGATGATGATATTATTCGAATTATACAGTTTTTTCTATAGATGTGCAGATGAAAAAAACGGCTTTTGTATAATTGCTATAGCATCGATACCTGAAATAGAACGGGTAATCTTTATTGTATATTCAGTTTTACTGTAATAAAGATTGTTCTACTGTGGTGGTGGGTTTTTTACCCGAAAGGGTTTTCCCACGTAATACTAGAGTCTGTGTTGTCTATGTTGTCTATTTTGTTTCTCTGGTGTATTTATCTGATTATTTCATTTTGAAAGTTACCTGTCTACATTATCCCCTTAGAATTAACATTAGGGAAGCTGTTATCCGCACCTGTGCTTTCCTTACAAAAATGCCAACTGGGAAAACTATGATGACATTTATGTGAGATTTCCTCGTCTTTTCTGAAAAACTTTTTTATTATGCTCTCAAAACATTTTTCTTATTATGTTGATTGAGTATGAGAACATTAAATCATCGGGGACGATGATTCTTATGGGGGGAGATATGTTACATCCCCAACTTATGATTTAGCTTAATCTTACTTTTGCATGGTAATTAGGATGATTAACCATAGTTTAATGATTAGATGTTTGTGGAAAATATCAGATTAATCATTGTTTATGAGGAAACTGACTAATGTTAGTAGATATGAAATTTCAAGTTGAAATGATTATTTAATTATTATAATTTACAAATCATATGATGATACACTAATCATGATTTCATGGTGGTGAGTTTGATCAGGAAACTAATCATCCTCCGAAGACAGAAGGAGGGTATCATCCGGGAGGAAGAGATAGATGTCGAGAAAAGGGGTTAAACTGCCATCTGAGTATTAAACTTTGTCCTTACGAATCTGTGCTATTAGGGTGAGTTACGTCTCTCCTTGTTAGTCTGTTGCTTTCGCATTCTGATTTGTCAATTGGATTCTTCTCGATGCCTTCAACTTCGATTTGACTAAATGTCGATGTTTGCAAGAACATCCATGTGAGTCGTTTGCCGATTTCGGCAAGTTGTCAAGGACTTCTTGATTCCATGTCTATTTCCATATTATGATTTGTGACTATTATATCTTGATATATATGTCTTGCGGTGAACGATGCTCTAAGGGGGAGTGGTGCTCGACCCCGAAGTCGCATCGTAAGAATTTGTCAATTTCTAATGGTGTTGATAATACTAACACCTTGGTTAATTTGATAACCCTTAAATTTTATATAAGGGAATATATAATCTATATTACTTACTATTGTCTTAATCTCTTAAGAGGTCGAACATATTTAGTAACCACATTATATTTTTATTAAACATTGTTCATGTATTGTGTCGCACTCGGCCAGCCACCACCCACGAGGACTGGGAAGAGGAGTGGTGGTTGAGTGTTCCCTAAACTCTAGCCTTATTCGCGGCTACCCTATTGATGATGGGAGAGGTGGCAAACTTTAAGCTTGGCTTAGAACCGTTCTTGAATGCATACAGGTATCGGTTGATACCAGTTTTTGAAAGAGTCTTTGCCTTTTGTTCTTTGTTCCGGGGCATGTTATGTGATAAGCACGAGTGGCTAAGGTCTTAAGAACACTTGCACCTGCTTTTGCGATAAAGAACACATTGACCAAGAGCTCACCCACCTTTCCCAAGTTTTTAAGCTAAATGGATACCGCAATAAATGTATCTCTCGAGCCTTTAACCTCGCTAAAAGTCGAGCTAACCACAATCCTAAACCTGAGGTACCAAGTACTACCTAGGTTGCCACTCTCCCATACATAGAGGGCCTCTCTAACAAAATCTCAAAAATCCTGCGCAAGAAAGGCCTTCTATGCACTTTCAAACCCGTCTCAACCCTTAGGAATCTGATCCCTTCTGCCAAAGATCCCAAAAATAATCTAATCAACTCTGGGGTTTATAAGATTGTCTGCTCTTGTGGAACTCCATACATTGGAGAAACAGGTCGATCCATTAGCACGAGGGTCAAAGAGCATAGCGCAGACATCAAGCATGATCGTATCGCTAAATCCGCCTTAGCCGAGCACTCTTTCAATACTAAACACCACATCTATCTTGAGCACACCCAAGTCTTGGTTAAGGAAGATTGCTTTTTCAAGAGGAAACTTCAGGGAGCTATTTTCATCAAAAGTCACCCCTCCAATCTTAATCGTGATGAAGGGTGGCAGCTTAGCCCAACTTGGCAACCTTTATTGAATTTCCTCCAATCACAACCTTATCCCTCATAAATTCTTTGACCCTTTTTTCTTCGCTCCTCCTTCGATCCTTCCTTTCCCCCCTCCTCGTTGCTAATCTCCCTCCTCTCCTTTGTCCTCATTTTCAGGTGTTCTCACACTCTCCTCACCTTTGCCCTTCCTCCCCCTGCTCCATCTTGTTTCCTGCACTCGCGATTGCCTCTTTCTCTCTCCTAGGCTTTTCCCACCTCTCCTGCTCTTTCGTGATTGAGTTTCCTCACCTCATTCACCCCTCTTGTTTCCTTACATTATTTGTTGTTACCTTTCCTCAAATATTTGTGTATAGGCATAGGCCTCTATATATATTTATATTCTTAATACATTGTTTGAGTTTGTTTGGATATTTTTGGTTTAGTTTTGTTCTATATGTAATATATACGTGCGCATATAATAATTATTATACGTATATTCATATATTTATGTATATATTTTCTTATATATATGTATTAAGTATTCTTTTATATATATATATATATATATATATGGGTGTGTTGTGTGTATGTGTGTTTTTGCTTTATAAATATATTTGTTTTTGTGTGCATTTTTGGGACTTGCTTCTTTTCACATTAATTTGTATACTAACATTTTTGTGTTTCCTTATCCTCTTTCATATATACATATACTTATGTAGTGATATAAGTATATTTTTAATACATATATAATATATATAGAGTTGAGGTTTATGTGTGTATGTTTAGTATTGTGTGTTTTCTACCTAATATATAGGGTTACACTTTTTTCTATAGTCATTATATTATATGTCCATTTCTTATTTTCATTGTTGTGGTCTAGATTGAGCTTGTGTCTAGGCTCCTTAATATTTTCTTTTTTTGGTCGTTTGGGTTTCCTTTGTTTTCAGGTTTGGACTTGACTTGGGTTTGTTTCTTGGTTTCCTATGTGCTTCTATTTTGGGTTCTTATCATTTATGTTTGGTGGTTTTTACTCGTGGGTATGTAGATGCATATATATATATATATATATATATATATATTTTATACTTAGGGGTGTGTGGATGTAGATGTATATATCTGTTTAAAAATATATTAGATATTCTTAATGCTTATGCTTGTTCTTGGACATATATATATTCTTGGATTAATCTCGATTTATTTTGCTTTCAATTTATCTCTGTTTGGTATTTTTGCTTCTTTGTTTTCTCACACTTTGTTTTCCTATCTCTATCTCTTTTTCCTTTATTCCACTCTCTCTCTCTCTCTCTTAGATTTGTGGTCTTATTTTTAACTTTTCTCCTACCCTTCGTTTTCCATTCCTTCCTATCTATCCCTCTTTTCCTTTAAAGAGTTCAAGTTTGCTCTCTAATCTACAACTCTCCTCTCCCTGATGATGGATCATTGAGCATGATCCGAAACGTTGAAACAAAAACATGCACAGTTGATTCCAGAAGCAAGCTCTCAATACTATCATGGACTGTGGAAAACTCATGCCTACTATATATTTTGTTACATTATCATCGGGTGATAAAGGAAGTATTGATCCTTATTAAAGGAATCACAAATGACTTATCACAAAGTTGAATTAAACTAAGTTTAAAGACTGCGATAGCCAGCAATAAGGAATGTGATTAATAATATAAACCAGTCATTGTTTAGGGGCTGCGATCCTAACATGCAGCGATCATGTGAATGATAATTAAATATATTCAATACCATCTAAAAGGTAGCGTTGTATCGAGCCTGCGATCAGGAGTTGAAAAGTCACATTGCAAGGAATGTGACTCTCCAATGAAAGGGTATGGAAGAGGGATATAAGAACATCAGCACCGATGAGGAGGAGGAATTTTTAGGACAGTGATCGGCTAGATAAGGCAGGGAATAAGGAGAAATAAGAAGGGGCATTTTTCTAAGTGTAACATCATTCCAGAGCTCAGCAGTGGATACATTCATATAATACACTCAGATTTGGGAGAAGACAAAAGGGCAGATAATATGAAGAGTGTTTCAGATCTTGAGAGGCTATAAAGTGAGAAGAAAATAAGAAGGAATTATTCAAGTATTCAGGTAGATCTACACAGCACGAGTTAGAGAGGAAATAATAGAGAGAGTTAGAGGCAGATTTGTATTGAAGGAAGTAATATAGAAGATTATGCAGATATAAGGAAGAATTTAGGGCATAATAATAGAGAGGAATGAGTGCACATTGAGGAGCAGATTGTGAATGGAGTTTAGAGCATGTTGTAATGCAGAGAATTATTCATTGCAGCCATCTTATCATATGCCATAACTCTATAATCCTCTCAATTCTATTTAATCTATTATTCCATCTTTCTATTATTCAATTATTATATCATTCTCTCATTCTATTATTATATCATCAATCCATCATTCTATTGTTATACCATCCTGTAATTCTATTATTCTATCACTCCATCATTCTATATTTCTTTTATTGAATCAATCAAATCAGCAAATATCTGAGATAAAAATTAGCAATCAAGCAAGCATCTGAAATATTAAGAGCATTCGACTTGGAGATTAAAGACAGATTATGACATTCATATATTATAGACTCAGATCTGCAAGTACATCTACATTCAAGGCCATTATATTTATTGTGCATCATATATAATATTGTGGACAGGTCATATTAGAATCCATATAAATATTTTATTGTTATCTTTAAACAGTTCACCCATCATAAGAGGGAAATGACAAACAGACCAGAGGCAGGAAGTCCTGCCATACCCCCCTAAGGCTTGTTTGGGGGCAAGTCTGATCTGTACCCCTGCCATACCCCCCCGTAAGGACCTGTATGGAGGCCTTGTATGACAGCTTGATCTTGCCAAACCCCCGTAGGGCCTGTATGGAGGAACTAAACATGTGATCTGCCATGCCCCCCATAAGGGCCTGCATGGAGGCATCATGTGCTAAGGAATGTCTTATCATCCCCACTATAATGGAGTTGAGTGAATAAATGGATTTTATTACATGATAATTCCGAAGCCCTAACCCTAAACTTTTGGTAATTGAATTTTTAGGGTAAAATTAGTATTGTTCCAATATGGGGACATTACATAAACAAAACAAGATGTAGAAACTCCTAAACATCAGTTCAAATTTACAGACCAAGGCAGAACCTAGAATCCAGACAAACAGATATACCACCAAGAAATGTACTCAACATCAAGATGTTTAAGTTTATTTAAGGTACCATCTAATATGTTCAGTTGCCTTCCAATGCACAACACAAGGTTCCAGCATGAATTGAGATACAACAAAAAGAGCATAAGCAATATATGGCCAAGTGCAGATCAAGTAAAAGAGAATGCCAATAAATGTCCAAAGGGTTATGTACTCTATTAGCGAGTTCACCAGGAACCCTAGACGAGTCTGGTTTGGGCCTAGCCTGGCCATTCAGCCTGGGTACATCTCTAAACATCAGTTTGAATTTACAGACCAAGGCAGAGCCTAGAATCAAGACAAATAGTCTTATATATATATTACTACCAGAAAACATACTCAATATCAAACTATTAAGTCTATTTAAGGTACCGTGTCATGCCCACATCCTTGTGTGGGCTAACACACTAACACAACTTTTTTTTTTATTTTTTTATTTTTTTTTTATAATAGATTTGATTGAATACTTCATTCCTTCTTGAAATGCAACATTCATGATAGCTATTGGTATCTTGGAATCGCACGCATTGTCGCACATGCCACAATGCCTGATACTAGACCCAAGTTGCAATTACACATTGGGTGGTTGCAAATGGGAAAGGAACAATAGAAGTTAACGTGGGTGGCCCATAACTCCAGGTGGCACACCCTAAGTGACGAAGTCTCCTATGAGGTCAGAGTTGTCAGTGTGACCAACGCTTTAAGGGAGAGCAACAACTGCATGACGTCCACCACAAAAAGGTCAACTACATGAAATGTGGATGGAGCACCACTTGACCAATGCTCTAAGGGAGAGCGACAACCGCATGGCGTCCACCCCAAAAAGATCAACTATATGAAAATTGAAATGTGAATGGAGCACCACTTACAGGTTGCATGCTTTAACTTCTTCCAGATTGCAAAGGTAGCCATTACTAATTTCTATTTTAAAAGCATTATTGACTGCCAAGTAATCAAATTTATCTGCATATTAGATTGCTTAGGTCATCCTTATAACCTTTACAAATTTTAAACAAGATTTATATCTACTAAATATGCGGAAATAATTACACACTTATAATATAAGAAATGGGGATTTTGCTGGTTTTCTTCTTTTTTCTCTGGTTACTTGTGGGCCTTCCAATGTGCAACGTAAGGTTCAGGCATGAATTGGGATACGACACCAAGAGCATAACCAATATCTGGCCAAGTGCAGGTCAAGTAAAAGAAACCACCAACAAACATCCAAAAGGCTGTGTATCACTGTATTATGCTAGTGGGTTTGCCAAGAACCCTGGACAAACTGATCCGGGTCTGGCCTGGCCATTCAGTCATGTTACATCTCAGATGTACCCAAGCCTAATGGCCAGGTTCAGGCCACACCAAGAGAGAACCTGCAGGATTCTTCAAAAAAGGTGCATTTAAAAAAATAAAAACATAACTAACCCTAAAAGTGCATTTTTTGAAGGATTTAGAGCTTGGTTAAAGGCGGTAAAATTGTGAAAAATGTCATGGGGCATGAAGATCCTTGTGAGCTCGAAGGCCTTTTGTTTGGACCTAGTGGTGGATGCTTCATCCATTCACCCCTAGCCGTATCATGACAGGGATCTGCCAGTTGACCCCACTAAGGGCTGCCACCCCCAGTTATCCGCTCAGGTTTCAAAAGGCAAAAAACTAAAAAAAAAAAATTGGGCTGCTCCCTTCAGATCCCCACTCTGGTTTTAGAAGACAAAAAATAAAATTTGTTTTGAGCTGCACCAAATGGAAAGACAGCATTTTTTTCTCATGTTTTTTCTAGTTAAATACCAAGTTATTGAATTCCATTTACACTTTTGGTTTGCTGAGTCAATCTCAATTCAGAGTAAAGTCATTATGATACATATATCAGTTTAATTTTTATCTTTAACATTTATGATTAGACAATTGACATTGAATTATCATTTATCAGATGTGTTCTCAATTATGTATTTAATTTTGTACATTTTGGGTAAATTATGGTTATTTTTTATGTATTTTTTATATTTTATACATATATATAATTGTATGGCGGCTGGCCAAACCTAGGGAAAAAAATTCACAAAGCACTGAAGCCAAATCCAAACCGGCAACAGAGGTTGTGCTGTAATGGTTAATGGGGTACACTCATATAGAGAAGATCCAAGTTCAAATCTCTACACTAAGATGCCCTACAACCCAAAGGACAAAATCAAAGTGTGTGGGCAATAAAGCCATCTGTGTTAATGTTTTAATGTAGCCTATACACACATGGGAAATGGGGTGTTAGATATGTAGTGTACCTCAGATAGTATTCTTCAGTAACAGCAGTCCCAGTTAGGGCGCAGCAGTCAGTCTTCTACATCAGTTCTAGTTAGGATATAGCAGAAGTTAAATAAGACTAGAGTTCAAGTTCTAGTTTTGAGTGCCAACTTTAGATAGATAAATTAAAATAAAGTTATCTCTTAGTTCTAGTTTAAGAGCTGAGTTTAAGTGAAGTCATATTTTCTGTTTAGTGTTCTTGTTTGAGTTTAACGGGGTTAGGGTGCAGATTCCAAGAGGCACTTAACTATCTCTAGGAGTGCACTATCTAATCCCTTCATGCAAATTATGCAGATCCTTATTTCAAAGTTGAGTTTAACTTGTGATAACTCTTACATATGCCCCTTGTCAATAGATAAGAGCAGCAGAAGACTTGGAATCTTATTGTCTCCCCTATTGGCATAACATGCATTCTACTACAAATATTTGAACATCCTCTTTTAGCCCCTCCCAAAAGAACTCTTGCTTGATTCTATGATAAGTTTTCAAGAATCCAGAGTGCCCACCTACTAGAGAAGTATGTAGTTCTGCCAACACCTTAGACTTAAGGGTTGAATTCCTGCATAGGTACTACCTATCCTTGTACCATAAAGCATTTCCTTTCCATGCAAATTTGTCTGACACACTTGAATCCTATTGGAGTTTCTCAATGAGAGTTTGAACATTCTTGTCCTTCTCCCACTCTTCTCTTGCCTCATTTACCCAATCTGCTAGTAACATGGAAATGGCATACAATAGTGACTATGGGTTCATCCCTCCTCAATAGAGCATCAACCACCACATTCTCCTTGCCTTTCTTATATATGATCTCAAAGTCATATCCCAACATCTTTGTGACCCATTTTTGTTGTTCTTCAAATGACAACCTCTATCCAAGAAATATTTGAGACTCAAATGATTTGTCTTTACCTTAAAGTGTCTTCCCATTAGATAAGGTCTCCATTGTTTGACTACGTGCAAGATAGCCAACATTTCCTTCTCATAAAATGGCTTCAACAAATTCTTACCTTTGAGGTGGCGGTTCTCAAATGCTATCAATCGTCCTTCTTGCATGAGTACTGCTGCTATGCCATGTCTTGAAGCATCACATTCCACAATGAATGTTTTAGAAAAATCTGGGGTAGCTAGGACTAGAGTTGTGCACATGGCTTCCTTTAGTTGCGCAAATGCCCTCATAGCTACCTCATTCCACTAAAAGGAATCCTTCTTCATCAAAGTTGTGAGAGGTGATGCTATGCTACCATAATTCTTTACAAATCGGCAATAATAACCTATAATCCCTAAGAAACCCTATAGGTTCTTGAAGGTCCTAGGTATTTTCCACTCTACAATGGCCTTGGTCTTGTGAGAGTCCACCTTGACTCCCTCATGTGACACAATATGACCTAGGTACTCCACTTCTTTGACTCTGAACACACACTTGGATGGCTTAGCATAAAGCTAATGCTATTCAAGAATGTCCAAAACATAATTCACATGCTACAAGTGTTCCTCCCAAGTTTTGATATATATTAAGATGTCATCAAAAAATATCAAAACAAATTTCCATAGAAATGGCATGAAGATAGAGTTCATCAAACTTTGAAATGTTGATGGTGCATTTGTGAGACCAAAAAGCATTACTAAAAATTCATAGTGGCCCTCACAGGTTCGAAAAGCTATCTTATGTACATCCTCATCTCTAATTCTAATTTGATAATAACTAAAACAAAGATCAAGTTTCGTAAAATAAATAACACCATTAAGCTCATCTAACAAATCATCAATTACTGGAATAGGAAGATTATCTTTTATGCTATACTTGTTGAGCTCTTTGTAATCTAGACATCCTCCAAGTGTCGTCTTTCTTGTGCACCATTACCATAGGAGAAGAGTAAGCACTCTGACTATGCCTGATAATACCTGCCTCTAGCATCTCCTGCACCATCTTCTCATTTTTTTGTACATATGGATATCTGTAGGGCCTAATGTTGGGTAATTGGCTTCCTAGTACTAGTTGAATGGCATGATCATGATCTCTTTTACAAGGTAGTCCTTTTGGCATCTCTCCAAAAGCTACCGAATGCTTATCTACAATTGCTTGTAGATCCAATGGTGTAGAAGCCTTTGATTGATATGCTTCTAATGAGAATAGTTAGGCCACACACCCATATGCCCCCTTGTTAAGCATCTTTTGTATTTGGTGAGAACTTACCATACCATCTAGGAGACTTTGCACACAACCCTCACAATTCTATTGTCCTTCCTTCTGAGTGAAAGTGCATGAATAGCTCCTAGAAGTTCATCTCAATTGTACCCAATGTACTAAGCCATTGCACTCCCAAAATAATATATATTCCACCCATGGAGATCACAAACATTGAGCAATTAAGATGGTAATCATCCATGGATAGTTTGATACTATGGCACTTCCCTGAACAACTGACAATACCCCCATTTGCAATCAGGACCTAAAATTCTAGAGTTGGCTATAAAAAGCAATTTAGACAAGCAGCTAACTTCTTGTTGATGAAGTTGTGAGTGCTTCATAAGTCTATCAACACTATTACTCTCTCTTTCTTCAAAAAACCCACTACCTTGAGAGTTTGTGGGGTGCTAATGCCAAAAAATGCATGACAAGAAACGATTGGTTGGGTATCTCCTGATTCCTCATCTAAGTCATTGCCAATCCTCGCAAACCAATAGTCTTTTGTATTTAACACAGACAGTAACCCATGTGAATATTTGCAATCTCTATACCTTTCTAAGAGATCGTTGAGTTGCCTCTCTGGTCTATGCTTTTGAGTGAGGAAATATATTCCTTTCTGACAGCCATATTAATGAATTGAGGACAAACCATGGACAGGCTAAATTTTATGAACACGGTTGCTCAAATCCTTAGAAGATCAGCTATGGTCTTTGATGAAAATGTTGGCAATTTATAAACGGTACATTGTTGTTGGATCTTATAGCATCAGGGTCATGACTCATTAGTTTAATACTTACTATCACTTCCAGATAATATACAGTTCTAAAAAGTAGATAGAAGATATCCAAAGGAGCCAGTAAATCACAAACAACTTCATCCTTTATAGGAAAGTTTAGGAACTAGAAAGCACATTATTGAGTCACAAGTATTTCCTTTCCCTCTCTTAACAACTAAACAGAGAGGGATTGGGAAATAGAGTATTTGTTAGTCAAGCTACATGATTGTGTCTATTCTAATAATAGTCACAAGACTCGAGTTCTGAATCACTAGTCAATTATAACTCAGGTCAGAAATGAGGTGAGGAATCAACACTTATCTTAGCTCAAGTTGACTCAACAGAAACTTGAACATCATAAGAACTCGGGCATTTCTTGACATTCAATAAAAACTTATAAGCACTTGAAACTTGGAAAATCTTGCAAAACTAGACTAAATTCGGCATACAAAAAGGTAAAAAAATGATCAGAATTTTGAATATCTTATGTAGTTTTTAGTACCAGTAGGGTAAGATATAGTTTTAGGTCACAGACTAGCTAGTACACCTTATGGACGTATAAGAACCCCTTGTGGGAAGCAAGCAAACTTCACCTTATATGTACTGTTCAAATTTGTACCTCTTTGGATTTGACCCTTTGACTGAGCAAATTCTCGAACTGGACAAAACATAAGCTTTTCTTGACTTGGAACTTCGAAAATCTTGCAAGGCTAGTATAAGCTAAGCATAAAATAATGTGTGTGTGTGCGTGCATGTGCACATCCACATGTGCCTGTGTGTGCATCTATCCAAGCATCCAGGTGTGCATCCCTCCATGTGTCTAGCCGTGTGTGCATATGTGTGTGTAGAATTTTAATATCTCACGCAGTTCCACTTAAGGTTAGGTAACATTTTTCATGTCACAGCCTAGCTAGCATGCTTCACATGCTCCCTTGTGGGAACAAGGGAACACTTTAGCTTATATATATATAGTTCGCATTTGTAACTCTTTCGGTCTTGACCCTTTGACAAAGCCCATGTAAAAACAAACTTGCCAATGTGGAGTTCTTGCTAGTGGAGAGTTAAATATGTTGACTTGTCGAATATGATAATGATAAAATTCTTTATAGAGATGATTGACCTAATTATTCCTATACACAGAAAGAGACTACAGTTGTCTAAATCCAAAATATCACCCTCATCGTAAATACCTGCATCTACACTTGGCTCAGTTCGCTTGAACCCTAACTGCATGTAGCTAGATTAACTGCTTGGGTGTCTTTGCCTGCCCGGTTCCCAAGCATGTTGGATCTTTGCCTTATCCAGTAAGCACTCATCCCCATCCTTGTAAATCTATTTGAGCAGGCTAACGAAGAATGTACATCATTTTGGTAGCTATCTGCTGTCTTTCTCTGCAGTTTGTGTGTTTTCTAAAAGTGTTTTGTAAGGCCATATAAGTTTTCTAGCTCAATCTTTTGATACAAAACTCATGTCCTGACCTAATACATTACAATGTTAAAATCAGTTATTTGCATCAGAAAGGGCATATTGCAATCTTTAAAGGATTGCATAATAGTTAATAAATGAGGGTAGATGCATAATTGCAATTAAGTCAAAGAAGTCTTCCTATATAGTAATAACTACCATAGCATAATTTAAGCCATTCCAATGTCTCATTAATTTGCAGCATGACAGGCAACCATTATATTCAAAGATTTTAAGAATTTTGCAACACAAAAGAATGCAACTCCAATGAGTCTACCTGTATTAGCAGCTCCATTTATAGTTGAATTGCTATGGTCTCCAGAATTTCCTCCAATATATATACCCTGCCGCTAGTATTTGAAATGTCAATCACAATACTCCTTTAATATCCACTAAAAAACATATGTTCAAGCATCTTGTGGGCTTCACCTGTTGCCTTGCTCGTTCAAGCTCTTGTTCTAGTTGATTCAACTTCACGCGACTTGTTTCAAGTTGTTGAACATAAGCCTGTCATTCAAACTTTTCATTAATTGGGGGGGAGGGTGGGGATAAACTAAAATATGGAGCCTATATTGATTAAACTTTGCTTCTTTCCTAAGGCAATTTTGTCTCAGGATACCTTTTTTCGCAGACGACTTTTCCTGGCAGCCTCACGGTTTTGTGCAAGCCGTCTTAGGACCTAAAATCAATCAAAATTTAAATTATGGAAATCTAACCATCAAGAACAAGATTGACATTATAGCTACGTAAAATGACATATAAGCTAAAATAATTGGTTATATAATTAGAGTTTGGAACCTTGTAGCAACATCATTGACCCATCCATGACTGAAGTTAAAACAGCAAACCATAAAGCTAGTAATGCATCAATATTCTTGCTGTGTGCTATATTAAAGTAAAATTAAGTGTCTATATTAAAGTAAAATTAAGTGTCTAGCATCTTCCACACTTAAATGAATGGAACTCATCTGATCAATGCGGCACTGAAAATTTCTAGTGTTGTAACATAAAAAATCCATACCTAAATAGCATTTCAGATGAAAAATAGTTGCTTAGCATGCACTTAGATACACAATACCACAACTGTTATAAGAAAATGAACTTGGCCAAAGCTATGAACCCTGATACTTTCCTTATGAGAAGTATCAGTAATGCACAAGAGATTCAGACAAAAGCCTTCTAGATAATATGGAACAGTCTCGAAGTGTATACTAGGTGTAAAGCTTTCACAATGACGTTGAAATCCAGAGATCAAAATGTGATTGATAATGAAAGCCTATATTGGAACTTACAACTACCTCATACCCCCATTGCCTTGTACCACTTTGGTAAACACTTGAACAGGAGTACTAATATGCATGATTTAACAGAATGAGGGAACATTAAATCCAGCTGTGCAACCTTAGAAAGCTTCATTCTTTGTTCTCATTGAAATGAACGATGATACATCCAACATTTTTCGGCAGATTATAATAAATACTTACACTAGCATCTTACCAAAAAGACATTACTTCCTAATGTAGTCTAAATCTATGCAATGTATTCCAATATCTTTTATTTAACAAGATTTTTTTCCTTTCTTTAGGAATGTTCAAGCTGGACACTAAGGATCTAAATAGGTTCCTATTTCATGACTGAGGCAATCAATCCCAACAGTCATATCAGGCATTATAGCTCAACCTCTTTAACTGCTTTCAGACATAATTCCATGAGTTAACCCAGCACATTTTTTATACGCAATGCATGTGGTCCTCGCACACTTTACTTTCTTGTCATTGTTTTAAGTTTTTAACTTCAATATGACTGTATATATGCCTAAGTTATCGAATCGGGTATGGGTATGAGTACGCCAATACCACACTCTTTTGGGGTTGGGTGCATTTTGGGTACGTCTGTACAAAAAACATATAAAAATCGTGTGTGTGTGTGTGTATAGGACTAAAAACAGGAATTGCATTCAGATAACCACATAACATGCATAGAATAAACAAAACAACCATAAGAAATACTACTTTGATGTCATCACTTGGATACTGCTGTGAAAGGTCTCAGTTGTTGATAACCTCCTTGTAATTCCCATACTCTGCAATGTTAGGAACAATTTTCATGACAGCTAGCAATATATGTGGAGAAGAATGAAAGAGAAATTCCACAAGTCTTGGACAAATCCCAGCTCTAACAACAGCCCGAATATTCTCACACCCTCCCTCAGAAACATATGAAATGGCTTGGCAGGCATCTCTGAGAATTGCATGCTCTTTCTCCATTTGGAGAAGTCTCTGCAAGGATCCAACCACACCTTTTGTGCTCTCTGCTTGCACTGTAATATACTCAACACTATAAAAAATGCATGTTTGAAGAGAATAAACGAAGCTTATAATTACTGCATATCTGATTCCTCCACCTAAAAAAGGGCAAAAACCCTGCAGAATTGCTTGGATTCGTCCAGGGTTCTTTTTTTTTTGTTCACCCAGGTACATCCATGTATGTACCTGAAAAATTCCAAGCAAAAAAACAGAACCCTGGACAAATCCACAAGGCTTCATATTTGTCCACAAGGCTCCATACCCGAATCCAATTTGGGTATGATTCAATACCAATTTTGGGAGGTTTTGGGAACAATTCAATAACACAGATATATGCACTTATTTTCTTGCAGACATAGCAAAAGCATCATTTTCAAAATCAGAGATGACCTCTAGCTCTACTTTAAATCAACAATTTATGGCTTAAAAGGATTTTAAAATAACCTGCAAATAGCCCAAAATAAATTATGAATATATATATGCAATTATGGCCTTGCAGACATGGCAAAAGCATCAAATTCAAATTTGGATGCCCTATATTGCTACCTTAAAAAAAATTATGGTTTAAGGAGTTTAAATTTATCATGCAAATAGCCGAAATTTACACTTTCAAAAATACACTTAACAATGAACATAGAATATGACAAACACTAATTGCTTATCATGTTCAGTCACATTCTCAGTCTTGGGCTGTGGGATACTCATGTTTTCATATCATCAGCACTTGATGCAGATGACTGGACCAATGAATTGTTAATTAGATAATATGTTAACTAGTCTGTCCGTTATAGTAATTATCATCTAAGGTTGGTCTCCTCCACTTAAGTTCACTTAACCCTAGAGATATTTTGAAGTAGACACCCACATAAGCTTGTTATTCATTAATGCGCATGCTGCAACCATATAAAGAGGACTAAATTTTGGCAGGGTTCTTCATCATTTTGAAGTTGTATCTGTGGACACATGACCAATACCGCAAAGGGCAAAACAGAGTGCAGAACAGAGAACACTTGGACAGAGTACAGAAGTTATGTGGTACCTTCTGTGCCTTCACGGCATGAAAAGAAGCGAGGATGAGAAATGGGCACGTCTATAAGACATGTCCTATGCTTTTGGGCATCTTGGTATGCCACAGAGTAAGATAGTAGCGGAGTAACATAGCAGTGTAGTACAAAATAGAAGAAAGTAAGAAAAAGGAAAGTAACAGAGTATTGAAAGCGGATAGTACAACAGAAAAGAATATGTAATAGAGGGATATAGGGGATACAATAGACTATGGTAAGACAGCGTAATAGAATATTTCAAGAAGAGATAGTAGATATGATTGTAAGAGAAACCATTGATATGAAAACTGAGTATTGTAACTTGTATTGATTATTATAATAAAGAACGAAAAAGAGTTGAAATAGGAAATTTGGTGTTGCCTATGAACGCGTGTGGAATGGAGTGCCCCCTTATAAACTTAAAGTTCTCTATTATTGGTTGTTATAGTTAAATCTAATTCCCCTTTGTGCCGCATTAGTCCATACCAAGGTTCTAACATTTTAACATAAAGTATCAACATCAACACCTGATTCTTGTAACACTTAATAGTAGGATTCCAACACACAAAGACCATATGTGAAGATGACTAAACTCAAAAAAGAAAGAATGATCAAAGGCCAAGTCCTAGAGTGTGGCAGCTACTGGGAAATAAGTCGATGTTTTACCATTCTGTTTGTAGCATTCCTGCATTATTATTCTGTGGATTTTATTTAGGCCCTTTCATATACTTTGTAGGTTTGTTAGTTGTTACATACTAACATTATGATTATTGGAATGGTAAATTTGAGTATTCAATGTCATAAGACTGATATGCTCCTACATGACCCTTACTTTTTTTGGCATGGTATGCAATTGCTTTTTGGATAAACTCTACAACATATATATTATTAGATGATGTTTCCAAGATGAATTTCCGCAAACTCTCCATAATAATTGACACAAGGTCAATTGAAAAATTTAAAACAAGTCTTTCCATCATTTTAATGGGAGAAACTTCTTGAACTTACTGTTAAATTTCAATCCAAAATTCTATAATACTTATCTGATCATTAAATAACTTATTTTACATAATCTTTGACAATTTTCATGCTAAAACCACAGGGTCTGCTGTCTTTGCCAGCATTTGGAAGGCTTGGGAATCAGTTAGAACATTCATTGGGAATATTGAAGGTGTGAACAAAAAAATAATAGAATTCTGGGATATAGATCCATATAGTGGAACTTGAAACATAAGAATATTACTCTGGCTCTTCTGCAGGGATGTTCAGCCATGAAATGGAACAGGCTAGGTATATCTGTTTTTAATGATATATTTGATGGTAACTCTTTAAAAAGCTGGATCCAACTTAAGGCTGAATATGGGATCCCAGAAACTCAAAAGAGAACCTACGCTATTTTATGCAATTCCATTAAAGGTGACTTGTCATAGGATATTTTCAATATGATGCTAATTCCTTGGATAACATTTGATGGAAGGATGGAACAGTTTTTTTGAAAATGAATCCGAAGAAGCTTTATAACATGGTTACCAACTCCCAAGTGGTGTATGATCATATTAATTTGGTCTGGAATGTTAAAATAGATCATAAAGTGTTGTCTAAAACATTTAAAATTATTTGGTCTAAATACATTGAGCCTAAAAAGAGTTATTTTAGGTGGCTTTTGATCTTGAAGAAGCTTGCTGTAGGTTTTGACAACAATTTGTGTTCTATTTGTAATGTTGTGGAGTCTTGTGAGCATGTTTTTTTATTGTACTTATGCTAATAATGTTTGGTCCAGATTCACGGGGAATATAAAGGATTGGAACAGAAAAGATAATAGAAACTGGGTTGATATCCTGTGTGGTTTTGTTAATGGATTGAATGTGAAGTCTTACTTGTTTTGGTTGGCTTTGTCCACTAAAATTTTGTGGTTTCTATGGAAGAATAGGAATGAACACTACCAGGGCAAGAAGAGGAGTCTTACTGAGTCTATAAATAGACTCACATTTTCTAATATTTGTGAACAGGTTATGATGACCATGGAATTACCTACAGAGAGATTCATGCAGATTATAGAATAAGGATCGGCTGTGATATACAGATCGGATGTGAAGCTGGCAGAATTTTGGCCTCGTGATCTTAGAAAGGTAGTGTTGTGACCAAATCACACATCACCCCATTAGGAATAGGGACCCCCCTTTTTTTGAGCTCTGAGCTTTTCAGTGAGTTTCCAATGAGTTTTCAATGAGTTTTGCTGAGATTTTAATGATGTCCTGACTCGTTTTCCTTTGCCGGCTCGGTAACAATTTCCTTGCCTATGATCTTTGGTTCACGATTAAGGATAGATAAACTTGCAATAATGATCAAATCCTATCTAGATATTGAGTTTTGAAGTGAATCCTTCAGAATGTTTGAGACCCTGAAAAGACTAAGACTAAAGCCTGAAATCCTGAAAATCCTGAAAAATGGCTAAGTCTGAAATCTGGTGAATCCTCCAAATTCTATATTTTGCATCTTAAATCCGGTGGATTCGGGACCTATCTCAAACATCCTGAAAGGTATATTGAAAAATATTTAAAGTATAAGAAATTCAATCTCTAAACTTATACTTTAAATATTTTTCAATATACCTTTACTCGCGCAATCCTGAAAAATACTTGACGAAGTCAGAGGATTCAAACTTTTGAGCTAATGCGACTAGACACTTAGATGGCGCAAATCTGGGCGCAAAATCACGAAGCAGAAGACATTTGAGCCAGAGGATTTGAAAACTTGATCCAGTGCGCCCATCTAATCCTTCATTCAGTGCGAAAATATCAGAGGATTTGAAAACTCCATCTAGTGCGCCCAGACTAAAAGGTCATTTCGGAGGAAGAGATGAGAATTTCAACGCCTTCAACCAATGCGAAAGTGAAAAAACAAGTCTTAAAGCGAATCTTGGAGCGAATTTTAATGAAAAGGTCAGAGGATTTTCATCCTTGAAGTGATGCGCCACCAAGAAGGGAGAAGTAGGTTTGAAGTTTTGGAAATGTCTAAGTGATGCGCCAAAACCTAAGGATCTTTTCCCTCGATCTAGTGCGCCAATTCCTGGGGATTTTAGTTCTTGAAGTGATGCGCCTAAAGCATGATCCAGTGCCACTTCTAAAGCATGATCTAATAAGACACTTGAAGAGATAACTCTAGAGGAATCTAAAACATGATCTAGTGCGCCCAAGCAATTTTAAAGATGAAGTTTTAAAGAATCAAATTCAAAGCGCCATCCACAGGATCCTACAAGGCGATCTAGTGCGCCCACACTCCAAAGGATTCTTAAGACCCTATCTAATGCGACTTCCTAGAGAGATCACTCCAGAGGAAACCAAAACATGAAGTAATGCGCTCAAGGGACTCCAAAGATCATTTTTCCAAAGCTATCCAATGCGCTAGAGTCCAGGGAATCCAAAGCGTCTAAGTGATGCGCCAACATCATAAGGTCTCCTTTAAGGTAGAATGAGAATTCCACAGGATCCTACACCTTGATCTTATGCGCTCACCCTCTAGGGGATTCGTTATATTTGATTTGATGCGATTTTTTGAGGGAAAATTCTACAAGTTCCAACAACCTTTAACCAAGGCATTATTCATAAGATTTGGAAACTTGAAGCAATGCGCCAATAGCAAGACTATCCAATATGCAACATCAAGGTAAAGTGAACTTCATGCAAAGAGGAAACCAAAACATGATCTAATGCGCCAAAGTTTGAAGACTTCAAAAGGGGTATCTAGTGCGCCATCTTCTAAGTTCCTTATCCAAGCGTTCAACAAGAGGAAAACGAAACTTCATTCCTTGAAGATCTCTAATTGCCCTCATCTAATGCGCCATATCATGAGGAGATTGAGACATCTAAGGTTTGGTCTTCAAGGTAAGTTTAGAGGTTTCCAACAAGGTCATCCAATGCGCCATGTGTGAGGAAATCTAAATAGTGATCTAGTGCGCTAGGCATCCAAGGATTCTACACCTCCATCTAGTGCGCTACCTACATGGAGACAACGAAATTTCATTCCTTAAAGATCTCCAACTAGTGATCCAGTGCGTCAACATAAAGGGGGAAGGCTGAAGTTTATTTTGGAAGAATCCAAATTGCCTAAGTAGTGCGCAAGATCAAGAAGAATTCTAATCTTTCATCAAATGCGCCATAAAGGAGAAGAAGATCTCATGTTACCTACCCAATGCGCCAAGTATTAAAAAGATTTCTAATCCTTCATGCAATGCGAAATATCAAGAAGAATCCAATCTTTCAGCCAAAGCGCCACACATATCAAGTCAAGAGGATTTCGGTTCTTCATCTAATGCGAAAGATTTGAGAGGAATTTGATGCCGTCATCCAATGCGACACTCTTGAAGATTCCCTATCCTTAGTCAAAAGGCGAATCCAAGGAATATTTAGAAGACTCTATACCTTCATGCAATGCGAAATCACTAGAAGAATCTAAACTTGAATCTAGTGCGACTTACAACAAGAGGATTCTAATCCTCTAACTAATGCGAAGCATGAAAGGAGAACCACAATTGACTAACTAGTGCGAAATGTTGAAAAGAGTTTTAAGACAGCAAGACAGCAAGACAAGAGGATTCTAAGAAGGAGACTCCATTAGATCATCCAAGGCGAAATGAGGAGAGATTGTTAAAACACCATCCAATGCGAAATATGAAGTGAAACTCGAAGACCAAATCCAAGATGAAATGTGAAGAGGAATCAACAAACTTCATCTAATGCGACACTCTTGAAGATTCCCTATCCTTAGTCAAAATGCGAATCCAAGGAATATTAAGAAGGCCTCGAAGACCTCATCTAATGCGAATTGCCAAAGGGAGTTTCAATACTTGATCTAATGCGACTAGGAGGATGATGAAGGAAGAGCTTTATGAAACAAAGACTTGAAGATTGTTAAAACATCATCAAATGCGAAGTTCAACAAGGAAGTCAATGCTGTTTCCATAAAGAAGACTCCCCACGCTCTTGTCTAATGCGAAATGCAAAAGAGATCTGAATTTCTGATCCTATACGCTTGGAGGAAGGAAGAAAACGTCCAACAACAAGAAGAAGAACATCAAGACTTTATCCAATGCGTTCACAAAAGAAAGAAGTTTCAAACATTTAATGATTGCTGCCTTCGTGAAACGTGAAATTGCATTCATTTAATAAAGATCAAAATTAAATTAAATGTTTGTGCATGAGGTCGGCCTAGGAAGAAGGAAGGTTTTTTTTAAAGTGAATTATATATATGTGCCTCATTTCTTTTTCATTTGATTTATTTTCAAGAGCAGATTTGTTCTCCAAGAGCAGAATTTTCTTCAAGGAGCAGCCACAAGAAGTTGATTTTAGAAGATAAATTTGATTTTATCAAATTTTGTCAAGTGGGAAATCAAATTGCAAGGTATCAAATACAAAACAGCTCATCAAGTAAGTCTGATCTGAGTTTTTTCTGATCTGATTTTCTTATTTTTCTTTCATTAGATGCCTTGAAATTGTTCAAATATTGATAAAATTCTAGAAGAATAAGTGGATTTTTATGATTTTTCATAGATTTTCTAAATTTAATAGTAATATTTCATAACTATAGAGGAAAATTTCATAATTTAATCTACTAAAGTTGCTGAAGTAAAATCTAGATTTTGTTTGCAATCACTTATTCACGTCAAGTCTGCAGAATAATAGCAATGACTTCCAAGGAACGACAAGCCAAGATCCGGATGGATGCCAAAGGGAAGATTCCTGAATCAAAGCTCGTCTCAAGGTGGACAAATGTAAGCGATACAAATATGGGAAGCAGCAACTTGGAAGATATCAAGACAGTCCTTGAAGAACCTAACGGAGGAAGCCTCGCTCGAGCCATCATGAGGAGTGGAGCCATTGAAGCTGCTTGTTTTCCGCCAACTTTGCCATGTCCGGAAATGATCATCGAATGTGTCAAAAAGTATGATGTAAATACAAGGCAAATCATAGCCAAGGATGGAACGATACTAGCCTATTTGCAAAGGGAAGCAGTCGAGGAGACTTTCAACATTCCAACCAAAGAGAGGATGATCAGCATCTCAAAACAACAAGGCCAGCAGGAGTATGATGTCGACACCAAGATAAAGTTACAAGAGATAAGGAGAGAATGGATGGCCAATCCAGCCATGAAGTTCAACATGAATAATCCTCCACAGTTCCATAAGTCAGATTTTCATCCGGAAATTGGATATCTAATCATGTTTTTGAACAGAATGACAGGAATGCCTCAATCTGCTACCTTTCAGCCGTGGATGTACTCTTTCATCAAGTCAGTTCTCAAAGGGAAAATGATTGATTGGGCTGGACTTATCAGTCAAAGTATACATGAGCAGTTCCTCAGTTTTGCTAAAACTAAGACTTGTTATATGAGTTCCTATATAGTGTATCTTCTTGCCAGAAATGAAGTCTACTCAGGTTTAACCAAGAAAGGAGAAGTTGGCATTAGACCTAACAAATTCTTGTCACATCAATGTTATCCTCAGTTGCACCTGAAGAGTATTAATCATTATACAAGGTTTAATGATGCATTTGCTATGTTCATAATGAAGAAACTGAGGGGAGAATTTCATAAAAGGTTGTCTAATGCAGCGAGAGAATTCATTTCAGCATATGGACACTGGTATACTCAACATGAAAGGTACACTTACCTAAGGATCCAAGGATTCACATCATATCCATACAGATTGCCAAGGTATCCAACCAACAGGATGGTAATGTTAGAAGTTACAAGACAACTCCTAGAACTCATCAGGTTGCAGAAGTTGAAGAAGAAAGGAGGAATCCAATTTCCACTTCGTCTTGGACAAAATCTGGAATGTCCATCTTTATCAGCAGCTGAGTATTCTGAAATAGAGCTACAGGCTTATCATTTGCAGACTCATGGCACCAAGAGGCCTAACTTTGACCCTTTCCAAGTTTGCTGGAAATACAACAGAGAATTCAAACATATCAAGCAGTTGGAAGACCACTGGGCCAGTGCCCAAGATGAAGATGATCTCCGAACTCTTCAAAGTTCAAGACTCGACTGGGATTTAGTCAGAGCCACCAAAGCATTCAGGATTCCAGACCAGTTCACCGAGGATGATACTATGCTAGTAGATGAATTTGACAAGATAAAGGATTTGCCTTACACAATTGATTGGTCAAAGAGAGATGCATCCGAAGAAGATTTGATAAAGCCGGTTTTAGCCATGACACAAGTGTGTATCAATCAACTACTGCAGGAAATGAGTGCTGAAAGTCGAGATCTCACCTACAATAAGATGGATGAAGGAGAACCCAAGCAGCATAGTACACATAGCCAACCACAACATAGTGGGAATGATCAGAGCAATAATTCAGCTAGAAAGAGGAAAAGACCTAGTCAAGATCAAGGGGAATCAAGCCGAAGACCTCAGAAAAGGAGTAATCCATCTACTTCATCTAATCCACAAGAAGGTGTTTCAATTGTTCAAAATCCAATACAAGAGATAGAAGTAATAGAAGAAGTTGCCTTGATTCCATCAGAAGAAATCCAATCAAGCCCCACTGTCATAATAGAAGAGAATGATGATCTTGGTCAGGATGAAGTAGGACAAGCTGAATCTGATGAAGAAGTAGCTCGTGTTCAACACAATCAAGCTCATGAACAACGAGATCTTTCTACTTTCCCACCATGGTTGAGACAAAGGATTGAAGAAAGCACAATTGTAGAGACTTATCAGCCTACTGCAGTTGAGGAATTGCTTGTAAATGTACAAAAGAATAATCAGAAGAAGAAAGCAACGATCCTTTCTAAAATCACTCAAGATTCTGCTGGAAACAGAGAGGTCCACATAGCTGTTCCTAGAAGTGATAAGGAGATAGAAAACATGGCACCTGAGGATTATAATTTGACTACAATTGGCATGGGTCCAATCACAAGGGAACAAGTCGATGAGGAACTACAAGATGCAGTGAATAATGTGAGAAGTATGTTGAAACAAGAAAGAGAAGCAAGGATAAAAGTTGAACAAGATTTTAGTACATTGAAGCATTACATCCAACAGGTCATGCAACCTATTCAACAGAAGGAAGCTACTGCAATTCCTCCTTCCATTCTTCCACAGGAAACAGTATCCCGAGTTGAGGACATGAGAACTTCATCCCAGATGATGAAGGGATGGATAGAAAAGACAGAAGACAAGGCCTATATTTACCTAGAAGAAATTGTGCAAGTGTATGACAGAGTCATTAAGCTCCAAGGTCGAGTCCAAGCTTTATTAGAAAATTGTGCTGAGTTCAAACCAATCAAAGAGCAATATATGCCACAACTCAAAAGCTTAATGGAAGCTCCAGTAGAAGATTTAATTCATAATAAGGTGATTGACAGAGATACTCCACATGACTTTGTCACTTGGTATTTCTCCTTTCACAACAAGGGGCAGCTAGTTGATAAGATTGAAGTAGATATGTCCAGGATAAGAAGTGTTCTTATAAGAACAGAAAATCATATATATACTGCTTTGACAAAGATTTGTAATCCTTATGGAAATGTTACTATTGAGAACATGAAGCAACAAGTTAAGGCATTCTACTTTCAATATGATGGACTTGATGAAAGTCAACTAGATAATATATTCACACTTGCATATCGTCTTGGGGAAAATAAGTCTTGGATAAACGACTGGGAGAAGACACTTGGAGTCTATGAGGCAGATGTAACAGTGGCAGAAGGATCCATTAAGGCAGCGACAAGTGTACCAATGGAAGATATTATTCAAATTGTGTCCAGATTCGTTGTATCTCATAGTACTACTACATAGTACTCGCCTTGATGATGTGGCTTCCTTATCCTCTTGGAAAGCGTGCCTTTGTTCTCTCTTTCATGACTTCTTTCATTTAATATGAGTAACCTCCTGTATTTAATAAAGTTAACCTCATTCATTTAATAAAGTATAGTTTGTTGTAACTACTTGTGATGTGGCTCGATCTGATCCGCTGATTTCGCCGATCAATCTTGACCCTTCTCTCCTTTGAGGACTATAAAAGAGCTCTCATTGCTCTCATTTGTAACGGTTGGAAATTCCGAAATTGTTGTAAGAGCTCTCTGAGATAATAAAGGACTCATTGATTTGGTGATTCTATTTATATTTCTGAGTGTTTGCATGGTTTCAATTTTCACACGAATATTAAGTTAAGTTGCAAGTTTTCTTTTTAAGTATAAGTTAGTTAGTGAAAGGTTGTTTTATTGCCTTGTAGTGAAGTCTTTACAATTGAGCGTCAATTTGATCTTTATGCTTGTTGAATTCTCATGAGCATAATTGATTTAAACATCTTGCATACCTTTGAAGATAGCACCTCTCTTGTCTAGTTGTTTCATCTTGGCGAAACAAGATTTGGTTCGACTTCACCTTAAGCAGTAAACGTCCTTCCATTTAGGATTAGATTAGTATTTCTCAACCCTAATCTTTTGCCTTTTTTTATCAATCATTTAGATTTAGGATCAGAACGTCCATTGTTAAATCATACGCGTCAGTTGCAGTACCTAGATTTTCTAGTGTTCACTTCCAGAGTCTTTGAAACAACAAGTTGAACAATTGTGTAAGTCCCTTTGTTGATTAACAGCAGAATCATACTTAAATCATTGAGCTGTTTCTTACTGAAATTGAAACATTATTAGAAGAAGGAACCTTGGAGTTATCTCGTTTGATCACTTGGTTTAGCATTCGAGAGGCTTTGCTCAAGAGAGAGTTAAATACCTAGTATTTTACTCTATTGTTGACTTGTTGAAAAACAACCATCAACATATTTGGCGCTAGAAGGAGGGCCCTTACAAGTTGTTTCAGATTAAGGAAGAACATCCTGGAGCGAATTGGTTCTTTCTCGCCAGAGAGGCACCAAAGAATTCTAAGGTCTGCACCAGGAGCATCCAAGGAGTTTTCTGAGTTGGGGTTCCCGTCAAAGTCGAAGAAAGGAAAGAAAGGGACTTCAGCCAGCCAAGGATCTCCAAGTGGGGGTGATACTTCAAATTTATTTCAAACTCCACCTCCGAAGAATCAAAATCAGGGAGTTGTTCAACCAGGCAACGTCCAAATAACCACCACAGGCACTCCACTTCAGCAAGGAGCTACTCAAGCAGGTCCAGGACAACCCAACATTCCAATGGCAGCACCAGCACAAGCTTGGCCTTTGGGAAATGTCTCACCCCTGGGGACTTTTACTGATTACCATGATATGCCCAAGAATCCCGAACACTTTTGTTCGAAATTTCATGTCAACGATCCGAGCAGGACAGCTGAAGAGCATATTAAGATCTTTGAAGGTACTCTGGTAAATCGAAGGATTGAAGATGAAGATGTAGCATGCCGACTATTTCCCTACTCTCTCGAAGGAGATGCTACTTTTTGGTATGTCAATCTACCGGCTGGATCTATTACTACCTGGGAATAGATGAGAACCGCTTTCCTGGAGAAATTCAAGATTCTCATCACTCCTGCAGAACTCTATAAGCAATTCATCGAAGTTCGAAGACAGGAACACGAGCCTATTGCCGCTTTTAATCACAGGTTCCATAAAGCATATTCTAGATTGCAACCTCCCTATGATATCACTCCAGTAATGGCGATGGAGATTTATTACGCTGCATTGGATCGCCTTACTTCTATGTTCGTGAAAAGAGCAACAACCCCGCCAACTACTCTGACAGGAGCTTATGCTGAAGCCGTTAAGGTGAACACAGATTTGGGTATGAACACGCATGGGCCACTTAATCACATAGGGCATGTGGCAATGCCAAATCAAATCCAGGGGATCAATCACGCATTGGCTCAACATACACCTGTAATGAATCCAGTTCCTGTTCCCACTCCTGCTAATCAATTAGTCTTGCATCCAGGAGTGCCAATTTCACAAGTTGTACCTGAAAAGCCAGTGTATTTGCAAGGATCTTCATCTTCTGCGAAGGCTCAGGAGGAGAAAGACGAAATGAAAGAGCTGATTGATCAGGTAAAGAAATTGTCTACTGAAGTTACACATTTACGAAATCAGAACAACTATTTGCAGAAGAATTTCCAAGGCAATCAGGGTGGATACCAAGGAAATCAAGGATACAATCAAGGATATAATCAGGGATATAATCAAGGTTTTAGAGGAAATAATCAAGGCTTTCAACGACAGAATAGAACCTGGAACACTGCACCGAATACCGGCACAGTCCCTTCACCACTTGACAATCCACCAGCTTCTGACCCAAAACCTGCAGAGAAAGTATTCTTAGCAGAAGCTGCACTATCTACATGGTGCCGGTTGCATAACACCAATCAGCATTCAGAACTTCAATGTCCCGAATTTAAGATAGCTGCTGACATCTTTCAACAGGAAATGCATGGTACACAGGTACCAGAAAATCCTCCAGTCACCGGATATGAAATTGTGCCCACGCAGAGGTATGATCAAGCTTTAATGATTGAAGATTTTACTTTTCCACCTATGATGGAATATGATATGACAGAATATAACGGAAGATTCCCGCCAGCCTCTGCAAATGAACCAGTTGAGGATACATACTACACTCCGCCGTTTGAGGGTGATTTCCAAGAAGCAGATGAAGTTCAGGCCTTTCAGCAATCTGCTGGCAATGCACCACAAAGAGTTTATCAGCGGAATTACCGGCCACAAGATCCTATTACCACGTCCACTCCTCCTAATAACTTGCACACCCCGCCAAATCCAAATGCAAGTAACAATCCAAGCTATCCAAGGGATGCACCCGAATACAGACAGCGAAATCCAGTTCAGAACGTTGTCCCAGCACAAGAAGTTCAGCAGCAGAATGTCTCTACAAGGATCGATCCAGTCAGGAAGGAAGTTCCTAAAGAGGATTTAAAAAGATTGAGTCAATGTGTTGTTGAAGAACTCAAGAAGATTAAAATCAACTTACCATTGACAGAATTGATTCGAGTACCTGAAATTAAGGAAGCTTTTCTAAGAGGTGTTGATGATACCATCTCAAAGGGTGGAAATCAAAATGTGCAAGTCACCACAGGATCAGCCGGTCCATCTACTTCAAATGTACCAAGAGCATATGTAGGTCAAAATACAAATCCAACTCAAATGAGGCCACCTCACCCACAAGGCCAGACAAATGCTATTTTCATTGCACAGGAATCATCCAATATAACAGATGGCAAATCAGTTGCGATAAAGGAAGAGCCTGCAGAGGATAACAATACGCCAAAAGTTCAAAGTTCACAAGTCAATTCAGATCCAGTAAATGACCGATACAGTGCCCCAAAGAAGAAATCAGTCGTCTTCTATCAAGGAAAAGATGAACAGCCTCCTTTCTTGATATCAGTTAGAATGTTTGGCAAATTATTACACAATTGTCTAATGGATTCAGGAGCCTCAAGCAACGTGATGCCTTTGGGTATTTGCAAGAAACTTGGCCTCATCCCAAAGCAGACAAATAAGAAAGTTACTCAATTAGACAAGACCGAAGTTCCAGTTATTGGAGAGCTACATAATATTCACATGCAGTTAGCAGCTGATCCCAGGATTCAGCATTACATTGACATTTCAGTAGTAGACATACCTGAAGGGTATGGGATGCTGTTAAGCAGAGATTGGTTGAAGAAGCTCAACGGATACGTCTCCACCGACTTTTCGCACATGTGGCTATCATGGAAAGGATTACCTAATCAAATCAGGATAGATAGCACTCCACGTCTCAAATTGATGATTACTGAATATGGTGAAGACAATGAGATCCTTTTTGTACAAACAGACTTAGGTGTTTACAAGCCTAAGGTCGAAGAGATTCTAATGTTTCATAATTCGACAGAGGTCCTCATAGAAAGTGATCACAGCGCATCATCAGATGAAGAAGGGGAAGGTATGTTTGAAAACTTCCGGAATTTTGTGATGAGACATGTGAAGCAAGGAGTAGAATTGGGAAGTCACGCATCCGTTCAAGATCTATTGCTACCTAATTGGTGTAGGATACACAATGCTTTCCATTCCGAGTTCTCTTGCTCTATGTGCATAGTGGCCTTAGAACAAGTTAGAAAGAGAATTCCAGAGGCCATGGGCTTGGAAATCCCCAGTATGATGAAACTAAAAGAACCAGTTCAGGATACAGCCGTTACAGATGAAACAAGCACTTCGGCATCAGCAACAGAACATACCCAAATTGAACCTACAAAAGCAAATCAAAGTGTTGATATGTCAAATTCAGAAGATAATCAAGTATGGACTCTAAGATTTGATGGATCGAAATCTAAGCAAGGATCCGGTGCTGGCTTTGAATTGATCAGTCCGCTGGGGGAAGCTTATTTATCAGCTTTAAGATTACAGTTCCCATGCACAAATAATGTTACCGAGTATGAAGCTCTCGTACACGGATTGCTCTTGGCCATAAAGAAGAAAGTTAAAATTTTGCATGTGTTCAGCGATTCAGAAATAGTTGTCAGACAAGTCAGGAAGCAATATGTGTGCCATGACAAGAGACTAAAGAAGTACAGAAACAGAGTATGGGATTTGATTGAAGACTTCGATGCTTTCAACATCAAGTCAATTTACAGGTCAACAAATCGAGTAGCTAATGCCCTAGCACAGGCCGCAAGTTCCCTTGAGCCATTGGCTATGGAAGGATTAAAAAAGTTCACAGTGGAACTAACATCAGTACCATCAGTACCAGATAATATCACTAATTTTCAAGTGTTTGATGACGACAAACATATACTGGATTTTTTGACCAATTCAGGTATCTTCACCACCCAGGTCATTGACGAAAGCGAAGTTGAGGCTGAGTTTGATCCAGATGGGATTATGAATCTGAAGGACAATAATATCCGAAAGGGTATGATTGAATTAGAAAGACTCTTCGATTCAGATAAGTTGGGCACTCCTCCTCACCACAACGAAGATGGAAATAAATGTGAAGCAGTCAATCTGGGAACCGACGAAGATGTAAAAAATGTATTCATAGGGAAAGTTTGCACACCGGAAGAAAGAGAAAACATCCTCAGTAGTATGAGAGAATTCCACGATGTTATTGCTTGGGGATATGATGATTTGAAGACATACGACACATCCATCATTACACATACTATCCCTCTCAAGCCAGGAAGTAGACCTTTCCGACAGAGGCAGAGGCCGGTCAATCCTTTATTGGAGCCACTTATTTATCAGGAAGTCAAGAAGTTGCTGCAGGCAAAGATCATATTTCCGATCAGGCACTCGACGTGGGTCGCCAATTTAGTTCCAGTTAGAAAAAAGAACGGAGAAATAAGATTATGTGTTGATTTCAGGAACTTAAACAAAGCATCAGAAAAAGATAATTATCCTTTGCCTTCATTGGACGAAGTGCTGCAAATTGTAAATGGTTCACAGATGATGTCTTTTCTGGATGGATATTCAGGGTATAACCAAGTCATGGTTGAAGAAGAGGATCGATTGAAGACCGCTTTCACTACCAAATGGGGTACTTATGCATACAGAAGGATGCCTTTTGGCTTAATCAATGCAGGAGCCACTTTCCAGCGAGCTATGGATATTGCTTTCAGAGATATTATTGGAAAATGCATTATCATCTATATGGATGATCTTACGGTGTTCTCAAAGGTCAGAGCAGATCATGTGGAGCATTTAAGGAAGGTTTTCGAATCTTGTAGAACATATGGAATTTCCTTAAATCCAAAGAAGTGCATCTTCGGGGTGACCGAAGGAAAGCTCCTGGGCCATGTCATATCAGAACACGGTATCTCTATTGATCCAGATCGGATAGAAGCCATTAAGAGAATTAGCATGCCTGCCAGTAAAAAGGAATTAAAGTCATTCTTCGGCAAGATTAACTTCGTCAGGAAGTTTATTACCGGATTTGCAGAAATTATTAAGCCATTGAATGATATGTTAAAGAAAGATGCGAAAGTTGAATGGACTCCTCAAGCAAAGAAAGCATTCGAAGAAATCAAGCAAGCAATTGCTAGGGCTCCTGTCCTCATCAGTCCAGACTATTTGAAGCCGTTTTATTTATATTCTTTTGCATCTGATCACACCTGTGCAGGGATTTTGACCCAGAGGGTAGATGATAAAGATGAACATCCCGTTGCATTTATGAGTGCCCCTTTTAAGGATGCTGAGCTGAGATATCCCGCAGTGGAGAAACAGGCGTATGCTCTAGTAAAGGCTATCAAGAAATTTCGGCACTATATCTTGCGGAGTAAAGTTTATGCTATAATTCCAGATGCCGCAGTAAAAACACTACTAATACAAAATGAACTAGGCGAACGAAGAGGCAAGTGGGTCGCCACTATTCAAGAATACGATATCGAAATTCAACCAATGAAGTTGGTTAGAGGACAAGCATTGACTCAGACTATAGCACTTGAAGAACCTGGGTTAGTTCAGCAAGCTTACGTACTTGAAGCAGTATCACCAGATGAGTGGTACGATGATATTGTTTATTACCTGTTATCTCAGAGATGTCCAGAACATATGAGCCCGACACAGAGGAGAGCATTGAGATACAAGAGCAAACGCTTCATGTTGCAAGGATCAGTTTTATTCAGACAAAATCATGAAGGCATCTACCTAAGGTGTGTTGGGAGGAACGAAGCTAAAAGTATTATGGAACAATTTCATGATAAGTTCGGAACTTGCCACGGTGGTGAGCTAGCAACGGCAAATCAGATATTAAGGGCAGGCTACTATTGGCCAAAATTGTTTCAAGATGCTCATCAGCATGTCAAAACTTGCCATATTTGTCAAGTAGCAGCTTCAAGAGAACGAAACCCAGCTATGCCTTTGCAGCCAGTTGTTGAATTCAGACCTTTTGCTAAGTGGGGATTAGATTTCATTGGTATGATAAACCCACCATCTTCCGCACAGCATAAATATATTTTGACTGCCACAGACTACTGCACCAGATGGACAGAAGCCCATGCTTTGAAGTTTTGTACTTCTGAAGTAGTGATCAAGTTTTTAGAAGAGAATATAATTACCAGATTTGGTTGCCCCAGTGCCCTTGTATGCGACAATGGCCCTGCATTTTCATCACTCAGATTTTCAAATTGGGCCTTTGAATATGGTATAACCCTGAAATTTTCATCGAATTATTATCCACAGGGAAATGGCCTAGCTGAGTCCACAAACAAGAACCTTTTGAATGCAATAAAGAAATTACTGGATAAGAATCCAAGAGACTGGCATACACAGCTGAAGTTTGCTCTTTGGGCAGACAGAACTCGAGTTAAGTCTTCTCTGGGTACTTCGCCATATCACCTGGTTTATGGACAGGATCCCATCTTCCCAATACAATTGAGGATTCCAACCTTGCAATTCATGCAAGAGTATTTAGATGAAGATGAGCAAGTACAAGTAAGATTATCACAGCTCCTGCATCTGGAAGAAAAACGAGACATTGCCTTAAATAAATTTATGAAACATCAAGGAGTGGTCAAGCGTTGGTTTGATCGACAGGCAAGAGTGAAAGCCTTCAGAATTTCTGATCTAGTTTTATATTGGGACAAAGCACATGAACGGCGAGGTGATCACGACAAATTCGATTATCTCTGGAAGGGCCCATATCAGATCGCTGAGATCCTAAGAGAGAACGCTTTTAAATTGAAGACTCTGACCGGAGAAGATATTCCATTGCCTGTCAATGGGCAGTTTCTGAAGCACTATTTCCAGCCATGAATTCTTCGGAACACTGGTTTGTACATAGTTAGATAGGATTTTCTTTCAGTTATTTTGTTTTTTCTTAGATTAGATTTGTTTGTCTTGATGTCATTTGACTCAAGAATTTTTCAAGAAGTTTTCATAGTTTAGTTGTTTTTGTTTTGCTTTCGTTTTTAGAGTAGTTGTTTGTGAAGGGTTTTAGTTCTTGACAAGGTGGTGTGTATCCAAAACACATTTGGTATACTTACACTAGGATATGTTAGCTCATTTCTTAAACATTTATTCACGAAACTCTTAGGATTGATAGATTATTGTTTTCAATTGTTGACAAAGCCAGCACTGAGCTTGACTGGGACATTAATCATATATTGTGTCTTGACACCATTATCTTTTGAACATAATATTTTAAAATGTCAAATCTAATTTTACGAATTCTTATTTGTTCTTTTGAGAAACTTAAGTCATGATTGATGGATTTCCCGTGGATTCCATCGCGAGTATTAGATAGCGTGACTGCTTGTTCTTAGGAAACGAATCAGTTGTTCGGTATTGACTGAAGTATTTTGAGGTTTCTTACACATCTTAATGATCCCGAAGTTCCTAGGAAAGCCTTTGTAAGCCTGGATCAAGTGAAAATCATAAGGTAATTCATGCTTCCATTTCCATTCCATAATAAGTATTTTGCATACTTTCATATCCGTCATTCCATTTACCATATCTCATATTACAATAAAATTTTCCATTCATTTCATTTCACTACAGTTAAACCTCCATCTGCATTGCATATTTTCAACCAAAAATGAATTCGAGTCTAATGACTGCATCATTTATATGATTCTGTGTTCATTATACTCCAGAAGGATACGAGTTGAAGTTGAAATCAAGTACTTGGAGTATTTTCATTATCCACTGTACAGGATAAAATCAAATGTTGGTATTCCCACTTTATTCCATTTCAAATCTACTACATATATCCTCCGCCTTCAAATCACATTACTATCCACACCTTTATCCTTTTCACCCCTCTCCTAATCATGATTGATGAATGTGAGTGTCGTCTGAATGAGAAGCTTGCAATTCCTTCCGCCCATTCCCCCATCTTTCCATAAAATAAATATTTGGATGCTTTTACCTTTTAAGCAAAGAGATTCCTGAAAATCCAAAAAATCTCTATGTATCATGATATAAATGCCATAATTCCTAAACAAGGCATGTTCAAAGTATATTTCGTGCTGTACTTTCAAGTCAAGGAATCCTTGCGAAATAAAGTTCTAAGTACCTGTAGCCGAATCCAACGAGGCTACCGCATCCAATCCATCCATTCCATTTCTATTCAATTCCATTCCACATTACTTCACCCCGCGAACCAAAATTAAAGGGAGAAATCCTAAGTTCGTGAAGGACATGAAGGTATCATTACTAGTTATCATTAATCCCCGTTCCCTATTTACATTTCCCCTTTCCACTTGCAAGCTTCGAAGTTTAGGTTGATACAAACAAACGTTGATCGTGATTTCATTCCATTTCATTTTCCTTATTCACCGTCCATATTTGTTTCTTGCTATTCAACACATCCCGTCATTCCTTTGGTTTATGGTTGAATACGCTTTCACACAGTCATAATCCGCCATCATCCAACTCCGTTCCCTTTACCCCATCATTTCCTACCAACATTTGTCAGTATCAGAACTTGACATGATTTTATGTGTGGATTATCGCGTCCTTCGCAGAATCAGACTCTTGAGTTCTTATCATTCGTTACCTCGGTGAAAACCTGGCAAACAGGCGCCGTGTGTAATGGTCATTATCCTAAAGAAAAAAGAAAAAAAAAAAAAAAGAAAAGAAGAAAAAAAAAAAGAAAAGAAGGAAAAAAAAAAGAAGAAAAAGTAAAGAGAAAAATTTTCGTTCACTGGTGAAAACCCGGCAAACGGGCGCCATGAATAAGTATCTTGGCGAAAACCTGGCAAAAAGGCGTCATGATAGAGCCACATTGTTTCATTGCATTTTCACTATCATTCCATCACCACTCCATTTGACATCACTTACTTGTCATTGCATATTATCATTCACCTATGTCATCCATATATATGTCCGTCCATCCGCTTTCATGAATATACCTAGCTTGATACAGGTCAGCTTAGTTGATTCTAGTTTCTAAGGGATGGGAATGAACCTAAGTGCTTGCACTTCAAACCTCAGATATGGATAGTCGCGATGGCAATTGGTTTTGATTCTTTGATTGAGTAGTCGTGTTTATTTGATCTCGTGTGTGGGTGTACATGGAAATGTTGAAGCTTGATGTTTGTTTATCTTTAGCACATTCAAGAAGTTGTTTTAATTGAAATCAATCTTTAATCACACATCAGGAGATGCAGTGTCTTGATCCAATTTATGATTCCTTTCCCTTTTAAGCTCGTTTTGTATAGTTTACGATTGAGGATGATAGTTTGATATTCTTTGAGTGAGCTTTGCATTTTTGTTTGAGAAATGTTCAGGAACATTCCTCCAGTGGAGTCGCCAGATGTTGTGACCAAATCACACATCACCCCATTAGGAATAGGGACCCCCCTTTTTTTGAGCTCTGAGCTTTTCAGTGAGTTTCCAATGAGTTTTCAATGAGTTTTGCTGAGATTTTAATGATGTCCTGACTCGTTTTCCTTTGCCGGCTCGGTAACAATTTCCTTGCCTATGATCTTTGGTTCACGATTAAGGATAGATAAACTTGCAATAATGATCAAATCCTATCTAGATATTGAGTTTTGAAGTGAATCCTTCAGAATGTTTGAGACCCTGAAAAGACTAAGACTAAAGCCTGAAATCCTGAAAATCCTGAAAAATGGCTAAGTCTGAAATCTGGTGAATCCTCCAAATTCTATATTTTGCATCTTAAATCCGGTGGATTCGGGACCTATCTCAAACATCCTGAAAGGTATATTGAAAAATATTTAAAGTATAAGAAATTCAATCTCTAAACTTATACTTTAAATATTTTTCAATATACCTTTACTCGCGCAATCCTGAAAAATACTTGACGAAGTCAGAGGATTCAAACTTTTGAGCTAATGCGACTAGACACTTAGATGGCGCAAATCTGGGCGCAAAATCACGAAGCAGAAGACATTTGAGCCAGAGGATTTGAAAACTTGATCCAGTGCGCCCATCTAATCCTTCATTCAGTGCGAAAATATCAGAGGATTTGAAAACTCCATCTAGTGCGCCCAGACTAAAAGGTCATTTCGGAGGAAGAGATGAGAATTTCAACGCCTTCAACCAATGCGAAAGTGAAAAAACAAGTCTTAAAGCGAATCTTGGAGCGAATTTTAATGAAAAGGTCAGAGGATTTTCATCCTTGAAGTGATGCGCCACCAAGAAGGGAGAAGTAGGTTTGAAGTTTTGGAAATGTCTAAGTGATGCGCCAAAACCTAAGGATCTTTTCCCTCGATCTAGTGCGCCAATTCCTGGGGATTTTAGTTCTTGAAGTGATGCGCCTAAAGCATGATCCAGTGCCACTTCTAAAGCATGATCTAATAAGACACTTGAAGAGATAACTCTAGAGGAATCTAAAACATGATCTAGTGCGCCCAAGCAATTTTAAAGATGAAGTTTTAAAGAATCAAATTCAAAGCGCCATCCACAGGATCCTACAAGGCGATCTAGTGCGCCCACACTCCAAAGGATTCTTAAGACCCTATCTAATGCGACTTCCTAGAGAGATCACTCCAGAGGAAACCAAAACATGAAGTAATGCGCTCAAGGGACTCCAAAGATCATTTTTCCAAAGCTATCCAATGCGCTAGAGTCCAGGGAATCCAAAGCGTCTAAGTGATGCGCCAACATCATAAGGTCTCCTTTAAGGTAGAATGAGAATTCCACAGGATCCTACACCTTGATCTTATGCGCTCACCCTCTAGGGGATTCGTTATATTTGATTTGATGCGATTTTTTGAGGGAAAATTCTACAAGTTCCAACAACCTTTAACCAAGGCATTATTCATAAGATTTGGAAACTTGAAGCAATGCGCCAATAGCAAGACTATCCAATATGCAACATCAAGGTAAAGTGAACTTCATGCAAAGAGGAAACCAAAACATGATCTAATGCGCCAAAGTTTGAAGACTTCAAAAGGGGTATCTAGTGCGCCATCTTCTAAGTTCCTTATCCAAGCGTTCAACAAGAGGAAAACGAAACTTCATTCCTTGAAGATCTCTAATTGCCCTCATCTAATGCGCCATATCATGAGGAGATTGAGACATCTAAGGTTTGGTCTTCAAGGTAAGTTTAGAGGTTTCCAACAAGGTCATCCAATGCGCCATGTGTGAGGAAATCTAAATAGTGATCTAGTGCGCTAGGCATCCAAGGATTCTACACCTCCATCTAGTGCGCTACCTACATGGAGACAACGAAATTTCATTCCTTAAAGATCTCCAACTAGTGATCCAGTGCGTCAACATAAAGGGGGAAGGCTGAAGTTTATTTTGGAAGAATCCAAATTGCCTAAGTAGTGCGCAAGATCAAGAAGAATTCTAATCTTTCATCAAATGCGCCATAAAGGAGAAGAAGATCTCATGTTACCTACCCAATGCGCCAAGTATTAAAAAGATTTCTAATCCTTCATGCAATGCGAAATATCAAGAAGAATCCAATCTTTCAGCCAAAGCGCCACACATATCAAGTCAAGAGGATTTCGGTTCTTCATCTAATGCGAAAGATTTGAGAGGAATTTGATGCCGTCATCCAATGCGACACTCTTGAAGATTCCCTATCCTTAGTCAAAAGGCGAATCCAAGGAATATTTAGAAGACTCTATACCTTCATGCAATGCGAAATCACTAGAAGAATCTAAACTTGAATCTAGTGCGACTTACAACAAGAGGATTCTAATCCTCTAACTAATGCGAAGCATGAAAGGAGAACCACAATTGACTAACTAGTGCGAAATGTTGAAAAGAGTTTTAAGACAGCAAGACAGCAAGACAAGAGGATTCTAAGAAGGAGACTCCATTAGATCATCCAAGGCGAAATGAGGAGAGATTGTTAAAACACCATCCAATGCGAAATATGAAGTGAAACTCGAAGACCAAATCCAAGATGAAATGTGAAGAGGAATCAACAAACTTCATCTAATGCGACACTCTTGAAGATTCCCTATCCTTAGTCAAAATGCGAATCCAAGGAATATTAAGAAGGCCTCGAAGACCTCATCTAATGCGAATTGCCAAAGGGAGTTTCAATACTTGATCTAATGCGACTAGGAGGATGATGAAGGAAGAGCTTTATGAAACAAAGACTTGAAGATTGTTAAAACATCATCAAATGCGAAGTTCAACAAGGAAGTCAATGCTGTTTCCATAAAGAAGACTCCCCACGCTCTTGTCTAATGCGAAATGCAAAAGAGATCTGAATTTCTGATCCTATACGCTTGGAGGAAGGAAGAAAACGTCCAACAACAAGAAGAAGAACATCAAGACTTTATCCAATGCGTTCACAAAAGAAAGAAGTTTCAAACATTTAATGATTGCTGCCTTCGTGAAACGTGAAATTGCATTCATTTAATAAAGATCAAAATTAAATTAAATGTTTGTGCATGAGGTCGGCCTAGGAAGAAGGAAGGTTTTTTTTAAAGTGAATTATATATATGTGCCTCATTTCTTTTTCATTTGATTTATTTTCAAGAGCAGATTTGTTCTCCAAGAGCAGAATTTTCTTCAAGGAGCAGCCACAAGAAGTTGATTTTAGAAGATAAATTTGATTTTATCAAATTTTGTCAAGTGGGAAATCAAATTGCAAGGTATCAAATACAAAACAGCTCATCAAGTAAGTCTGATCTGAGTTTTTTCTGATCTGATTTTCTTATTTTTCTTTCATTAGATGCCTTGAAATTGTTCAAATATTGATAAAATTCTAGAAGAATAAGTGGATTTTTATGATTTTTCATAGATTTTCTAAATTTAATAGTAATATTTCATAACTATAGAGGAAAATTTCATAATTTAATCTACTAAAGTTGCTGAAGTAAAATCTAGATTTTGTTTGCAATCACTTATTCACGTCAAGTCTGCAGAATAATAGCAATGACTTCCAAGGAACGACAAGCCAAGATCCGGATGGATGCCAAAGGGAAGATTCCTGAATCAAAGCTCGTCTCAAGGTGGACAAATGTAAGCGATACAAATATGGGAAGCAGCAACTTGGAAGATATCAAGACAGTCCTTGAAGAACCTAACGGAGGAAGCCTCGCTCGAGCCATCATGAGGAGTGGAGCCATTGAAGCTGCTTGTTTTCCGCCAACTTTGCCATGTCCGGAAATGATCATCGAATGTGTCAAAAAGTATGATGTAAATACAAGGCAAATCATAGCCAAGGATGGAACGATACTAGCCTATTTGCAAAGGGAAGCAGTCGAGGAGACTTTCAACATTCCAACCAAAGAGAGGATGATCAGCATCTCAAAACAACAAGGCCAGCAGGAGTATGATGTCGACACCAAGATAAAGTTACAAGAGATAAGGAGAGAATGGATGGCCAATCCAGCCATGAAGTTCAACATGAATAATCCTCCACAGTTCCATAAGTCAGATTTTCATCCGGAAATTGGATATCTAATCATGTTTTTGAACAGAATGACAGGAATGCCTCAATCTGCTACCTTTCAGCCGTGGATGTACTCTTTCATCAAGTCAGTTCTCAAAGGGAAAATGATTGATTGGGCTGGACTTATCAGTCAAAGTATACATGAGCAGTTCCTCAGTTTTGCTAAAACTAAGACTTGTTATATGAGTTCCTATATAGTGTATCTTCTTGCCAGAAATGAAGTCTACTCAGGTTTAACCAAGAAAGGAGAAGTTGGCATTAGACCTAACAAATTCTTGTCACATCAATGTTATCCTCAGTTGCACCTGAAGAGTATTAATCATTATACAAGGTTTAATGATGCATTTGCTATGTTCATAATGAAGAAACTGAGGGGAGAATTTCATAAAAGGTTGTCTAATGCAGCGAGAGAATTCATTTCAGCATATGGACACTGGTATACTCAACATGAAAGGTACACTTACCTAAGGATCCAAGGATTCACATCATATCCATACAGATTGCCAAGGTATCCAACCAACAGGATGGTAATGTTAGAAGTTACAAGACAACTCCTAGAACTCATCAGGTTGCAGAAGTTGAAGAAGAAAGGAGGAATCCAATTTCCACTTCGTCTTGGACAAAATCTGGAATGTCCATCTTTATCAGCAGCTGAGTATTCTGAAATAGAGCTACAGGCTTATCATTTGCAGACTCATGGCACCAAGAGGCCTAACTTTGACCCTTTCCAAGTTTGCTGGAAATACAACAGAGAATTCAAACATATCAAGCAGTTGGAAGACCACTGGGCCAGTGCCCAAGATGAAGATGATCTCCGAACTCTTCAAAGTTCAAGACTCGACTGGGATTTAGTCAGAGCCACCAAAGCATTCAGGATTCCAGACCAGTTCACCGAGGATGATACTATGCTAGTAGATGAATTTGACAAGATAAAGGATTTGCCTTACACAATTGATTGGTCAAAGAGAGATGCATCCGAAGAAGATTTGATAAAGCCGGTTTTAGCCATGACACAAGTGTGTATCAATCAACTACTGCAGGAAATGAGTGCTGAAAGTCGAGATCTCACCTACAATAAGATGGATGAAGGAGAACCCAAGCAGCATAGTACACATAGCCAACCACAACATAGTGGGAATGATCAGAGCAATAATTCAGCTAGAAAGAGGAAAAGACCTAGTCAAGATCAAGGGGAATCAAGCCGAAGACCTCAGAAAAGGAGTAATCCATCTACTTCATCTAATCCACAAGAAGGTGTTTCAATTGTTCAAAATCCAATACAAGAGATAGAAGTAATAGAAGAAGTTGCCTTGATTCCATCAGAAGAAATCCAATCAAGCCCCACTGTCATAATAGAAGAGAATGATGATCTTGGTCAGGATGAAGTAGGACAAGCTGAATCTGATGAAGAAGTAGCTCGTGTTCAACACAATCAAGCTCATGAACAACGAGATCTTTCTACTTTCCCACCATGGTTGAGACAAAGGATTGAAGAAAGCACAATTGTAGAGACTTATCAGCCTACTGCAGTTGAGGAATTGCTTGTAAATGTACAAAAGAATAATCAGAAGAAGAAAGCAACGATCCTTTCTAAAATCACTCAAGATTCTGCTGGAAACAGAGAGGTCCACATAGCTGTTCCTAGAAGTGATAAGGAGATAGAAAACATGGCACCTGAGGATTATAATTTGACTACAATTGGCATGGGTCCAATCACAAGGGAACAAGTCGATGAGGAACTACAAGATGCAGTGAATAATGTGAGAAGTATGTTGAAACAAGAAAGAGAAGCAAGGATAAAAGTTGAACAAGATTTTAGTACATTGAAGCATTACATCCAACAGGTCATGCAACCTATTCAACAGAAGGAAGCTACTGCAATTCCTCCTTCCATTCTTCCACAGGAAACAGTATCCCGAGTTGAGGACATGAGAACTTCATCCCAGATGATGAAGGGATGGATAGAAAAGACAGAAGACAAGGCCTATATTTACCTAGAAGAAATTGTGCAAGTGTATGACAGAGTCATTAAGCTCCAAGGTCGAGTCCAAGCTTTATTAGAAAATTGTGCTGAGTTCAAACCAATCAAAGAGCAATATATGCCACAACTCAAAAGCTTAATGGAAGCTCCAGTAGAAGATTTAATTCATAATAAGGTGATTGACAGAGATACTCCACATGACTTTGTCACTTGGTATTTCTCCTTTCACAACAAGGGGCAGCTAGTTGATAAGATTGAAGTAGATATGTCCAGGATAAGAAGTGTTCTTATAAGAACAGAAAATCATATATATACTGCTTTGACAAAGATTTGTAATCCTTATGGAAATGTTACTATTGAGAACATGAAGCAACAAGTTAAGGCATTCTACTTTCAATATGATGGACTTGATGAAAGTCAACTAGATAATATATTCACACTTGCATATCGTCTTGGGGAAAATAAGTCTTGGATAAACGACTGGGAGAAGACACTTGGAGTCTATGAGGCAGATGTAACAGTGGCAGAAGGATCCATTAAGGCAGCGACAAGTGTACCAATGGAAGATATTATTCAAATTGTGTCCAGATTCGTTGTATCTCATAGTACTACTACATAGTACTCGCCTTGATGATGTGGCTTCCTTATCCTCTTGGAAAGCGTGCCTTTGTTCTCTCTTTCATGACTTCTTTCATTTAATATGAGTAACCTCCTGTATTTAATAAAGTTAACCTCATTCATTTAATAAAGTATAGTTTGTTGTAACTACTTGTGATGTGGCTCGATCTGATCCGCTGATTTCGCCGATCAATCTTGACCCTTCTCTCCTTTGAGGACTATAAAAGAGCTCTCATTGCTCTCATTTGTAACGGTTGGAAATTCCGAAATTGTTGTAAGAGCTCTCTGAGATAATAAAGGACTCATTGATTTGGTGATTCTATTTATATTTCTGAGTGTTTGCATGGTTTCAATTTTCACACGAATATTAAGTTAAGTTGCAAGTTTTCTTTTTAAGTATAAGTTAGTTAGTGAAAGGTTGTTTTATTGCCTTGTAGTGAAGTCTTTACAATTGAGCGTCAATTTGATCTTTATGCTTGTTGAATTCTCATGAGCATAATTGATTTAAACATCTTGCATACCTTTGAAGATAGCACCTCTCTTGTCTAGTTGTTTCATCTTGGCGAAACAAGATTTGGTTCGACTTCACCTTAAGCAGTAAACGTCCTTCCATTTAGGATTAGATTAGTATTTCTCAACCCTAATCTTTTGCCTTTTTTTATCAATCATTTAGATTTAGGATCAGAACGTCCATTGTTAAATCATACGCGTCAGTTGCAGTACCTAGATTTTCTAGTGTTCACTTCCAGAGTCTTTGAAACAACAAGTTGAACAATTGTGTAAGTCCCTTTGTTGATTAACAGCAGAATCATACTTAAATCATTGAGCTGTTTCTTACTGAAATTGAAACATTATTAGAAGAAGGAACCTTGGAGTTATCTCGTTTGATCACTTGGTTTAGCATTCGAGAGGCTTTGCTCAAGAGAGAGTTAAATACCTAGTATTTTACTCTATTGTTGACTTGTTGAAAAACAACCATCAACAGGTAGACCCAAATTTCATAAGGAATACATTGATTTCCAGAACCAATTCAGTAAGCAGCATCAGTATGAGAAACAGAGAGATGAAGCAGTGAGGGATCTGGAGAACACTTGTCAAAACTTCAGTATTGATAGCAGTTTGCTGAGAGTCTCACCACCAATCGGAACCTTCAAAGAATTGCATTCTTATAAGGTTAGTGATAACAGGGAGCACATAAGAAACAGTTTAACAGGTAAAGATGAAGCATGGCAGGGCATTGAACCTCAACAGGAAGAAGACCCAGTCGATAGACAGCAGGGGACAGTGGTAGGTGATAATGCAGAGGAACAATCTGAAGATAATGCAGAGGAACAGATTGAAAAGGAGAACTTCTGATCAGAAATACAGTGATCTAAGACAACCAATCAGAAAAGAAGCGAATATGGTCAAAATTATGCTTAGTACCTTGAATATCATATAATTTTGTGCTTGAATTTTGACAGTTTGTTAGTTGTGGTTTTTGATGTAAAAATTGTACAACTGTGCTGAGAATGGATATCTAGATAGACTGGTTGGAAAGGAGTGGCACTCTTAGCAAATCGCATTGTATATGTCTATTTGAAAATAGTAATATATCTGCAATTTTTAAAAAATAACTTATTTTGAGCTTCCAAAAGCTCAAATTTATATAATTATTCTTTCCATTGTATGAGTGGATTGGATATTCTCCATAGACCAGTTCTCATTCAAGCTCAATATCTTATATTTGCCAGACAAACACAATATCAACAGTATCTAAAACAGGTTTTATTTAACAGATCGAGCTGACCTCATTTCTCAGGCATTCTGACTAGCCAACAAAAGTCATTTTTTGTTTACCCCACTTGAGCAACACTTATTGAATAATTGATTATTGATATTAAATAATAATTATGTGGATTCTATGGTTGGATTTCAGAGCATTTTTTACTTATGTATGAATGATTTATGATGATTTCAGTCATATAGTTTTAGAGAGCATGTGTTGTTTTGAAGTTTATCATTTCACTGATGATATATGTTATTGCAGCCTTTACATGATTATGGAAATGAGAAATTCAATTTCAATCTTGTATATGATTATTTTCAATTGATACCTAACATTTTGTGTGCCCTCATGTGTATGCTAGAGACACTGACAATAGCAGCAAGCAGGAAGGGACATGGCAGTGAAGAGCTCTGTCATGATCCAACTGTATCAATTGAGAGTGTGCAACCTCGTGCACACACCATAGACTGACTTTGTGATTGCATTCTTTACAGCTAACTTGTTCTTTTGTGCACTGCATCTTCTTGATTTAAGTCGTAACACAATTCTCAATTTGACTCTACCTTGTTTTTGTAACGACTGTTTGACTGGATTGGTATTTCACTTGCTGAAAATCAATGTATGGGTACCTTAATATATGTTATAGTACCATGGTGAAATTATCAGCAGAAATAATGATCTTGTTGCATATAACTTCTGCGATATCAAGAACTTCAGAGTATACATATGTAATATCTATATATTTATATCTATATAGACAGATAGATAGATGCGTGTGTGTGTAAGTTATGTAAGCGTAAATTTACCAATGTATTGAGAATTGCCGAGGATCCAACCAGCCTCATGAGGCCAGATCTGAGGCAAGGTCGACAAGGCCACAAACTCTATTCATAGAATCAGCAAGTCCCAACTTTTAACTCGCAATTCTGCTGTTTTTTTATGACAGCAAAAAATTTCTTTGTTTTTAAACACTCAAAAACAAAACCTAACCTAAAAGATCACTAACACATTAAAACACCCCATGAACATTTGAACCCTTTTCTTGAATTGTCCATTATGCTCCCTCACTCACTCTTGATTTTTCATTGTCTTCAAAGAAGCTAATCTTTCTTTGCAAGAGTTGGATAGGGTTGGATTGACAGTTGTTTTGTGCGAAGGATGAGCTGAGATATAGAGTTGGATTTGAGTTGCACATTTTTTCAACTTCTTCAAACATCAAGTAAGGTAAATGCCAAATGAAACAATTCCTTCCCTCTTTCTTTCTCTCATTCCTTTTCTCCTTCATTCCTTTTTATGTTTTATATTAATATTTTATAGATTCTAAATTCAAAATTTTGAAAAGAAGATAAGAAAACCTAGTTTTTCCTTGCATTTTCCTTGGATTTTTGCTTGGTCTTTAGAATCTAAAGACTTAAAGTTAACAATACCGTTACTTTTTTCTCTCTATGATGTAGGGTTTACATTTTTAATATTTTAGAGCCACAAAGGAAGGACCCTGCCTAGAAACATGGAAATCTAGGTATGAAGAAAGGGCAATTTTTTTGCAAATATTGTGGTTCGGAGTTTCTAAAAGGAGGCATTAATCACTTCAAATACCACCTTATCTGCAGACTTGGACATGGCGTGTCATTGTGCAAAAACGTTTAGCCAAACGTTGTGAAGGAGGTGACAGCCCAATTGGAGACCTTTTAGGAAAGGAGTGAGCATAGGATAAGGCAAAACCAAGAGATACCTGCCTCTTTTGCTCATCCAATACCCAAAACGAGTTCTAGTGGCATGGAGCCTAGAGCTCATAATTCAAGGAATTGGTTTGTGCCATATAGTTCTCTTGAATCCCTACCATCATTGGAATGCATGGGTTGGAACAAAGAGAAACAAATGGCTGTATGAAGTGTGGTGAATGACTTTTTTGTGACATCCTTTCAATGTGAGGAAGTAACAATTTGCTTTTCTAATCTCACTTTTAATTGTAATTTCTATTTTTTTAATTTCATATTATTTGTTTTTTATTTTAATTGTAAAATATGGTTTTTTCAATTATAAATATTTTATGTGTGTTTTAGATCCCCTTATTGGAAAACATTAGTAGATGTGATTGACGTAGCTGGTCAAGGGTTCAAAGCCCCTTCATGGGAGCCAATTTCGTCAAAGAAGATGGCCGATATCTTGTCAATCATTGATGAGCAGCAAGCTATGCGAAGGAAGAAGGGTTGCACTATCATGTCTGATGGATTAGGATGTTGCTAAATTTCTTGGTTTCTTCTTCAGGTGGCAGAGTTTTCTTGGAGTCAATTAATGCCTCCAGAAAGACAAATAAACATTGATTATTTGCATGACATTTTAGAAGAATTATTGGTAGAGGTGGGTGAAGAAAATGTGGTACAAGTAGTCATTTAAAATGCAGCAAATTATGTTGCTGCAAGTAGACTACTAATGGTGAGACACCCCAACATTTTTTGGGCTCCTTGCTTAGCACATTGCATTGACTTAATGTTGGAGGATATTGGCAAAATGGAGTGGGTCAAGCCAATTGCAGAGCATTGGGGCAACATTTGCAAAAATATTTCTAACCATGTTTGAGTAATCTCTGTAATGAGAGAATTCATAGATAACAAAGAGCTTATTTGTTAAAAAAGTTAAAGTTAAAAAAAGTCATCACCTTGTAGTCTTTCCTACAAGTAAAAAGCTTCTCCTAAGCAAATGTTTGTTAGCAAGCAATGAAGCAAGTCTTCCTCCTCGATGAGGAATGTTGGGATCGATGTCATAGACTAGGTATTTAATGAAACCCAATTTTAGACTTCTGAAAATGATATTGTGGATGTAAGTCTCTTTTTTTAATTCTTTTCATTTTATAGTGTTTTTTTTAAACTTTTATTTCTTTTTTTTTTTTTCATTTTAGATTTAAATATGGTGTTAATTTCTTAACTATTTAACTTTATATAGGCCATTCAGCCATTGGTTTCTCTCTTTTGTACAATCAATGGAGAAAAGCTAGCAATGTGCTCTACATATATGAGGGCATAGACCAAGTTAAAAGGGCAGATTAGATTTTTCTATGGCAACATGAAGAACAAGCATAAGCAGTGCTGGATAAAACAACTTCATAGGCCACTTCATGCCTGTGCATTCATTTTAAACCTAACCTTCTAATTTCTTAAGAGCTTTAAGGGGATCCACAGTTCGGGGCAAAGATCATGTCCAAGATGGAGATCTACGAAGTACAAACAAACAAAAAAGATCTCTTTCTTCAAGATGTTTGCAAGTCAGCAAGGACGACTTCTCAATTGGGTTAATTTTGCATTCTTTCAAACATTGGTTTTAACTTTTAACCTTTTCTTTTTTTCTTATTGAACATCGAGTTTAGTATTTGTAAATCCTTTTTTTTTTTTTGGTTATTCTTGTTACAAATGCATGGTGGGAAAATTTTGATACTAACGTACCAAATCTTCAAGGGATTTCCATCCAAGTATTGAGCCAACCATAGTTGGAAAACTCAGACTCGGCAAAAACTTGCCATGCCCAAAAAACTCAACTCGGCAAAAAACTCAACAAAAACTTGGCAACTTAAAAAATTGCTTAAATTTCATTAGAAACACATGTTTTTTTGCAAAATTCAATAACAAGATGTATCCAATGAGTCCATAAATGAGTACAAAAGTGTTTTCTATTAAATTTGAATGCAAATTGAGTACAAAATCACATCCTCATGCGGAATCCTGATGGTTGATAGCCTGATACAATAGATAGCTGACAAAATGAAAATAGTAAAACTAAAAGTAAATACAACATTTTACATCTTCTTCTTCCCTAATCTACTGAAAACTAGGGGAGAGGTAGAGGTTCTAGTCCTTGGAGTCCGTTGTGGCTCCTCGCTTGGCATGGAAGACAGTGGCTCAACCTCCATCCTGGTAGTAGATGGCAATGACTCCTCCTCAACCTCATCAATGTCATCCAATCCTAAATCTCCTCCTGCACCCACCTCCTCCAATGCCTGCGTCTCAAAATCAAGAATCTCATCTTCAATAAACAATGGAGGCTGCTCATCCCGCCCTGTCCAATCATTGTAAGGATCTATCTCATTCAAATGAATGGGATCATCTTATTTGTCCTCTACCCTTCTTGTGCACAGCCGAAGGTTGTATTGCACAAAGACAAGGTCCTGTGCTTCAAATTTCCCTTCCGAATTCACAAAAAAATCCTTTCGAATCTTCAAACGTCGATGTTGGACTACTGTATGCAAAGTGGGAGGGGCGTTGAGGGTTTTGGTGAGCAGAAGAAGTCATAAAATGAAGGAAAGAGGTGTTGAAATGGTGTTTTAAAATGTTGTGCCTTCCCTTTTTGATGCAAGCGAGTTCGTGCCAGAAATTCAACAAGTTTTCTGGAGAGTAAACACTGCTATTACTCGCCACAGTGAAAAACTCATGAGTTTTTCAAGACTTGACAAGTACTCAGAGAGTCTTCCATCTATGGAGCCAACCATGCAATGCTTTGAATTGTGAGCACAATTGGAATATATTTGAGCACATACACTCCAAAAAGTGCAATAAGATGTCAATGCAAAAGTTAAACGACCCTATATTCGTGCATTACAACTTGTGCCTCCACCACAAAAGATTATAGCAGCAGAAGAAGAATTAGCCCCCATTGTGTTGGAGTATGATCCCGCATCTAAGTGTATCACCAAGAATAACGACCTATGTTCTCAAAGAAGTTGGAGAAGTATTATCCTGCATCTGAGTGGATCACCAAAGATGAAAACCCTATATTTACCAAGGACCATGCATAGGTCGATCAGGCTGATTGTGGGGCAAAGCTTGCAATGATGAGGGAGAAGGAGCAAGCCCAAACAGCTAGAGATAAAGAAGTTGTTGGGGATGAACTTGTTGCTCCCTATTCTGGGGATGAACTTGTTGCTCCCTATTCTGCAGATGAAATGGCTGCAGTTGCTTCCTTGATCAAAGAGTCAAAGGGTTCAGCATCATATATTTAATGTTGGGAGAAGTGGCTCCTCTTAACCTTAGTTTGATCCTTTTATGTTGTTTTTTATTGATGTTGCATCTACATTGATTTCTAAATCCATTTTTCGTGTACAAAAAAACAATTTTAAGAATATCGAAGCAACATTTCAGCATAGTTCCATGGGGACGCATCCCCCCTGAAAAAGGGCCGTCCCGAAGACGGGGAGACATCAAGGATACGTCCCCCCACCGCCCCCCCGTCCCCCCGCCGAATCCGAAACGTCTCCCTTTGGGGGGGACTTCTAGACATCTCCAAGACTTCCAAGCGTCCCCCCCGAAATGCATTAAAAAAAATAATTAAAAATTATTTTTTTCAGATATTCATATTTTGTCAGATGTTGTTGCAACTGCCCTGTAGACATGTATGCAAAATGTGGAAGCATAGACAAGTCACGTGAACTGTTTGACAGAATGCCTCAAAAAAATGTGGTCTCATGGACTACAAGGATTGCAGGATATGCACAAAATGGATTTGTTGAAAAGGCTTTAGAAATTTTAAAGCAAATGCAACTGGCTGGTGTAGAGCCAAATTCCACAACCTTTGCCAGCATCCTCCCTGCCTATGTCAAAACGGGAGCTTTGGAATAGGGTATGGACATCCATCAAAACATAAAGGATGGAGGAATTTTGTCAGCTGTTGTAGTTGCAACTGCCCTGTTAGACATGTATGCAAAATGTGGAAGCATAGACAAGGCACGTGAACTGTTTGAAATGATAAATCATTGCAATGTGTTTAAACTCTAAACTTTACTTATTAAGTTATTCCTTAGGCTTCTGCAGTTATACATCTTTTTATTACTAATTTTTCAAGTACTATATGTATTTCAGCACACCGCTCCCCCGCCACACCCAAAATTAGGCCCCCCGCCCCCACCCGTCCCCAAAACGCGTCCCCCGCCGTCCCCGTCCCCGAAACTCCGTGGAACTATGCATTTCAGTCATATTAGCATTCAAGTTTCAAGTTCAACTTTCAACATCACATTTTTAACTTACTTTTTTGTGTATAATGTGTGCGGTAGATTGAAATTATTAGTTTTTTGTGTATATTTGAAATTGATTTGATATGGAATGCAATATAATCACTTTTTCTCCTAAAAGTATATATTTCAAATGATTTTTTAAATTTGTCAAGTTTTGGCCGAGTTTTTTCACTGAGTCAACAAATCAGCTTGTCAAGTTTTTGCCAAGTCCAAGTTTCAACACGATAGAATATGCATTATAAAAGGATCAGAACTAGAAGGAATTTATATCCCATCTAATATTCTAAAATTCTATCTTGCATGCTAAAACCCTAGGCATAAAATATGAAAATTCTAAAAAAAATCTTTACTAGTCAATACACATTTTGGGAGCTTGAGATTGCATGGAGAAGTGTAGTGGTAGCAGCTGTGCCAGGGTAATCTGGCCATACTCAAAACCACTCCAATCTCAATATTTGCATAACAAAAATTAAAATGAAAGAAACCTTCATCTGTCCAGCATGGAGAATGCCTTTGGAATGAAAGTTTTAAGAATTTTGTGGGCCAGAGAGCATGGAGGTTGTGAGAGAACAAGTGAGCATTGGCAAGGGTGTTTGTGGAAGGGCAAAAGCTTGATATGCCTTGGATAAACTGTAACAACTATTTCTGATGTAAGACTGGTTTCTACAATGCTTTTGAAACATAGCTTATACTCCATCCTTCTAAATACATGAATTATAAACAATAAGATATAGCCAGCAACCAAAGAAACCATTTGATAAAATTTGATTGAGAAAACAAAAAAGTTGAGTGGAAATACAATCCAAATGCTGACACAATTAAGTACGTGGATGGCACTCTTCTGCTTAAAACCTGTGTGATTTACTAGTTAAATCTTTAGCCGTAACCATTGCATTTGGATGAATGATGAAATTTAGGCATCACTAATATCCGCTGACATGGTCAAGCCCCCTATGCTAAGTATATCATCCAGACCATAAGTGGAATGGAATGCTGAAAGTCCTTATCCAAGCCATAAAATCAATGTATACCCCATGGTAATGCAAGCTGAAATCCCTTATCACTCCAATACTTTATATTCTTGTGCCAACTACAGTGAAAATAGTGATCTATTTTGCTTTCAAGAGCATCTAGATGGCTTGGGAGGTATGTAAAGAAAGCACTCAAGAAATGGAATGGTAATGAAACATGAAATGTCTTCTCAAAAATCATTTCATTTGATCGAATCTTTTCCTTGCACAAAATAATCTTGCTTGGGAGGGTGTACATAAGATACAATGCATTGCATTTTTTATAAAGGCCTTCAAACTATTTTTTATTACCTTATGTCCCAAGGATAAAATTTGGATACCTTGGCAGGAGGCTAAAGCCAAATTCAGACAGTTGGTTGTCAACTGGCTAAGAAAAACTTAAGTCCTTGATTTTTGACACTCAGTCGCAAGTTCAGGATTTTTTCTAAAATGAGAATAATGTAAGGACTGCATTGGGAATTTTCAATTGCACCAAAAAAACCATTTAATATGCCCCGAGTTAAGGTTATTCCTAGATTTGCAAAGGCAGAGATATCAATAGTAAGCTTAATAGGATTTAGAATTCTCAACACACGATAAGGTATTCTTTTACTTGTAAAGATTGGTCAATCATCTTGCATTCCATTTGCAACAAAGATGAATTTGTGATCCATCTGTTTGGACTTGTACAAAGCCAGACAATATCAAGATTGGACTGGAAATTCTGGCAGCCAACTTTGTTGTGGGTATATTCTTAAAAATCTATCCTACTTTGTGATACTCAGTGTTGGGCCCTAATTTTCATGCCCTCCTGGCAACTTCTCAAGATAGAGATTCTCTATGCAATTTGGAAATTAAAAAAAATGCAATAATAAACAAGCATTCTAATTCAAGCTCTCTATTCTCTACTAAATTACTAATATATGTTAGCAATGCTAATTGTGGGAATGTCAAGCAGAGAAGGTGACTCTGGAGTTAAAACACATTCAGGCTCTTATTGCTTGCTGGGGCAACACACTATACACTATCCAAGTCTTGACTGAAGAGGATCAATCTGAAGCTCAAAAGCTTAGTGGAAGCCACTCTTGGCCTTGATAAAGGGCAAGCCAGGGACAACAACCCGTCTGTTAAATGGCGGTTGCTACCTTACTCGTCTCAGTTTGTTCGATGAGCCCATTTTGCAAAGATCCACACTCCTTTCTGAGAAAGTGATGGGATCTACCTCTCTATGAGGCACATGCAATAATACAACTAGGAAAACCTTACCCAAAGAGATCCACCGGCTGGGACAGGTTGGGGATTATCTTAGGCCAGGAATGGCATGGTTAACCCTCTGTCAATTTCTTTTGTTTGGTTTAGTTTGTTTTATCATTTATGTTAATATCTTGCATACAGACTCTTTGACAAGTATCCTCATGTCCTGCTGGCCATCTTAAATGACCTGTGCAGCAAGAAAGCTGTGAAACCCTGTCACAAATAGAGCCACCAGGAGAGAATAGAGCCACCAGCAGAGACAGGTCAGTACTCATCCTATCCCAACAATCATAAGGAGGACCCGCCCTTGATCCCGCTGCTTGGACTCTGATTGGAGCTTGATTTATTTGCACTATAGTGCAGTTTTTGGACAATCTTTTGATCTCAGTTGGGTTGTGGGGTGACATTTTTGACCTCTGTCTTGCTTATCATGTAAAACACTAACCGTAATGATTAATAAAAAGAAAAAAATTACTTCAAAAGAAAAGATCTAAATTCAAACAAAAAACTAAGTACCTTAGTTGTTACTTCAGGGAGTATCATTTGTTACCAGGAAAGAGAATACTTGTCTTTACCCAATATCAAATTGTATTTTATTAAAGTCGTAATGGGAAAAATCTCCCTGCCATATTTATATATCAAAATTCAGAAACTAGGGAGAAATGACAAAGGGTAACAGTAAGCCAGACCAAAACAATGAATATCATAGAGAAGTAAATGAGGTAAATGATCAAAACAATGTCATGAAGATCTACATTATAGAGAATTGATGCAACCCCATAAAGTTATGCATACTCTATTGGAAAACCCATACCTTATCATTCGGTTTATTTGCTTCCTGGTCAGAACTCCTTGATACCACAATTGCACCTCTCTGTGCATCTTCAGACTGAAAAGAAGATTATTAATGATATTAACCAATAACCAGTGTACTAGAATTCCATTTATTTAGCAGAGCAAAATATGTTTGAACTAGAAAAAAAAATTGATTGCTTACCTTGCTATCAAGTTTCACATCTGCCTCCATGCTCGTAGATGTTCCAGTTCGCGGACTATTTTCAGCTCTAAAGGAATCTCCCCACATATCAAGTTGACGGGTAGATGGTGAATCAAAACTACCTCCCGTCCTCCTTGAAGTAGGGTATTGAGCTGACTGAGAATCCATGCTTGTTTCGAATAGTAGCTAACCTGATATGATTACAGTGCAAGCACACGGAAAGTCTAAAGCAATAAGATAGAAAATCAAAAAACAAAAGAACGAAGAAATAACCCAAGTCTTGGAAGCAAGATAACATTCAATCCATCTTTCTCTTCCTCGATGTTATCATTAGTGCAGGTTTTATTGAGTTTGAAATGTTACATTGCTTCATTAACTTCAAGTACGAATGAAAGAGGAAAAAACAAGTTCTGAACTGGCTATAAACAAGGCTTACACTTCTCAAGGTAAGTGCATGTATACACTCAATTCATGGCATTCCTTGTTCTGGTGGTGGTTCTTGGATAGCTTCAATCTTAGTTTCTTCCAATTGACACCAAATTTATTGTTGATTGAACCTGCCTGTAGAACCTTCCAATAGAATTTGAATCCTTTTGCTATAAATGTTGGTTAAATCTTAATAGGTGGCACTGCAAATAGAGAAAAAAGGGGAGAATCTGTCATGACTAATATCTTGCACATGTTTGTAGAGTACAAAAATTAGTTCCATACAAGAGCTACAGGATAAAACATTTAGACTTAGTGGAATGAACCTAACATCTTCAAGAGATGTCTATGCAATGATAATGTTGAAATTACAAAAGATAGAGTGAAATATTACATATGAACATTACTTTTATATTTAAACAATAGGATTACAGTCCAGAACTTGAAACACTCTTATCTGATAGTGTTAAATGCTGCTTTGAGGGTAGGGATTGAAACGGATATGTGAAGACCATGAGAAATTAAGAGAATACTGGACAAATCAGATTAACTAAATGTAATGTGTACCCTCAGGACCCTGATATGGGGTATATACAAGAGAACCGTGACACTATTGAACCTCCCAATACAATTTCCTGATATGGTTACCACCTAGTTTGTAATGTCCCCATTTTGATGTTAGACATGATTTTGGTTTGAGCTTGGTTTTAAAGGATGTAAATCTATAACATTGGCTCCACAAGTGATTTTCTAGCCAAGGATTGGAGATATTGTTCATTTAGCCAAAATGTTGTGGATGTGGTCAAATGGAAAATACAATATTTAAATTGTATTTTCATTATTTTATTGATTGTTCAAGGGAAATGATGCCAAGTGGAAAAAAGAGATAAAATAAAATATTTATTGGAGTATGTGCCAACGGCCAAGAGGAGAAAAAAATATTTAAAATTGTATTTCGCTTGCCCAAGACAAGTTCACCACTCAAGGAGGAAGGACTCAAAATAATAAAATACTATTTGCCTTGGAATCGCCGCCCATGAGGAAGAAGGAAAAATTAATAAAAAATTATTTTTATTCTCCTAGAAGATCGACGCCCATTTTGAGAAGGAAATTAATTAAAAAAAAACAAAATTTAAATGAAGCGACTTGGGTGGGAGAGATTATTTAATAAAATTATGTTTATTTGCTCAAGAGGATTGGCGCTTGGAGAGGAGAAGAAAACATTTAATAAAATATGGGAATGTTTTTAAATGATTTGGGTTTATGAGTGCAATGCATTTAAAATTGTTATTTGAACATTGCATTTTCATTGGTGGATTTCAAATACTCACAAAATTGAGCAAATTTGGGTGCCTAGCTTGAGAGGAAGATAAATAGAGTTGTTTGGCTTCAATTTGCAACTATTGATCTCTTGGTAAATTTTGCATTTGATGTATTCACTTGGCTGGAATTGCATTTTCAGTGGTATCAAGAAGATGATCCCTTGATTTTGGTGGTTTGGAGATGATCCCATTCCACATTGTGAGATGATTTCATGAGGATTTCATCATGGAGTTTAAATTGCGGGTTTTCATGTAGGGTTTGAAGCATATTTGGCTTGTGTATGGAGTCATGTTCATCCATTGTTAATATTTCATGCATCTTGGGTTAATCGCTTGGCTTAGAGAGGGCTTGTTGGCTATTTTGAATTACTTTCATATTCAGATTTCTGTGACAGCAGGGTACAGCGGTGTTTCATTGGCAGATCTGGGTGTGAATTGGCATTGTTTGCAGGGTTGGAACATCAAAGGATCCTCTATACTTCCAGCGCTGCCTTCCTAATGCCTATCGCTAGGGTTTGGAGGCTTATTTTGACTTGTTTTTGGCATCTTTTGCAAATCTGGGCAGTATAATCAGGTGCAGCAGTCATAACAGCGGTCATAACATTCATATCAGACTTTTATTGGGCTTCTACGGGGGCTGTAACAGTGTTTATACATCAGCTCTATCATTGTGCATTGTATTGGTATCATTGTGTTACATTCGGCTAGGGTTTGAAGCTATTTGTCATCACTTTTGGAATTGTTTTGAAGTCCGATTTGTAATCAGTCCCAATCTGATATAAGGGACAGCCAAAGACATTTGTAACCAGCTCTTGAATGAAATAAAGAAGTGAAGTGTTGTTTCCGGGTATGTCTTTCTTGTGTTTTGTATGATAAGATTTGATGGTAACTTGATCATTTGATGTTTGTTTCATGTGATATTTGAACCTTTCCATGTTCATGATATTCTAAGTGCATTGAAGAAAGTGGGAATTGAAAATATTGCATACTTTTAGAGAAATCTAAATCAGAAAATTCAGACAGCAAGGCAAAAATTTCAGTTAGAACTAGTAGGGTTCTTTACATAGTTGCAATGGTGCATTTCACCAATCAACAGCGAAACAACTTATCCAATCAGCCTGTGCCACAACCCCAATTGCTTTAATATTCAAACTGCCTACCACCTGATCAGTATCAGTGGTGTGTCAATTACGTCTTGTCTCTCTTAGCTGGTAAATTCTCTTCAACTACTTGTCTTTCTCATAATTGGACTATTGTGGAGAAAAATTGATGGTTGGATATCCAATCCATTATCACCAATGAAAACTGTTTAAGGTTGTCTCAATTTCTTATATGATGGATCATCAAGCCATCATCAGCTTGTCGCACCCAGTCGTCCCATATGTTGGAAACCTTCCTTGGAACCTTTATTTAATATTAAGCACCACCTAAATCAAAATGAACCCAAAACTTTTCTTGTCTTTTGAGTCACTCGTAATTTTGTATCTTCTTCATTCTGAGTTGTATCTCTTTTTTCTTTCTCCTTTGATTTTCATTATTTTTTTAAGTTTAAGCTATACCAATATATATTGAAAGATGAGAACAACACAGCAGAAGGGGTCCACAAAATCAAAAAACAGGCACCTGAAATTAACAGCAGAAGATGCGAAGAGGTTAACAAAGTAAACTGAACAGCACAAAGATTCACGAAACACTGCTCAGGATTTTAACAAAACTGCTCACAAGAGAATGGAACTAAGAAAACAACATGGAGTAGACACAAAAGCAACTATGATAATTGGAGAGCAAGACAAAACCAATTTGTCCTCCAGAAGACTAGCATATTGATAGCATAGGTTGCATAGGTACACAAACCATGCTGAGATAACCACGGATGCATAGCAGCAGCTAGTGTTCCCATACTCTGTGTGCAAATATACATAGATAGAGTGGGAGGTGTTGATGATTGTTTTTAGACAACACAACAATAGAATAAAACACTAAGTATCCTATTCTCTCTTGAGTAAAGTCTCTCAAAGGCTAAGCTATGTGATCCAATGAGACAACTTCAAGGTTCCTTATTCGTGATTTGCATTGGATAGACTCAGTGAATACATGTGATCTTGCTGGTAATCACAAAGGGACTTATGCAGACTTCTTATTTCATTCAGCAAATTTCTCCTTTCAGTGTGGATGATGTATGTACAATGCTTCAACAATAAAGAAAAGGAAAAAGAAAAGTTTAAAGAAACTAATCTAAGGTCAATAAACAATCTTCTTACCTTTGTTTTCTATTGACAATGTGTTCCTTTTCCAGTTATGGTTGGCCTTGGCGGCTATCAGCCACCCTCGGCCGAGTAATGCATCGTATGACGCATTTTGTGTTGTTATGACTACAAAGTTTAATCGAAAAAGTTGGGTGCCAATCCTTCCTTTCTGAGCCATTAGCACTCCCAGCGCTTTAATTCCGTGCTGGTCTACTCCCAATAACTGGAAATTTTGTGGCCATAGTGTAGGTTTCCCCAAGCACTTCCACGTATCTTCTGTCAACACATTCACTCCCGATCCACCGTCAATTATTGTGTTTGTTAGATGACATCCACCGATTTCCATGTGCACGACGGCTGGATTCTTGCCATTGTTTACTGCCAACAGTCTCGGGTCGATGACTTGTTCTCCCTCGAGCGGTGGCTTCACTATGATGTCTTCCTCCTTTGTTTGCCTGTTTGGTTCCCCTTCCATCACCTTCGAGATTGCCATTCTCAACTGCGGCATGCTCTGTAAAAGATCCGCTATCTTAACTGATACCGTGGTTTGTAGCACCTAATTCACGATGCTCTTGTCTGACTCTGGTCGTGTGGTAGTTGTTTTTCTGTTCTTCCCTTCTGTTTCCATTGCCATCTCTACTTCCTTTCTCGCGACCCGAAGTCTCTCCTTCTCGGTTCGGGGATCTGGATACGTCGCTTTTTTCCATTGTGCTTGGGTGACCGCCAAGATCTCTTCATCATTCCCCTTGAAACTGATCATGTTCACCCCTTTTTGCTTCGGGCAATCTTTTTCTTCGTGATCTCCAGGCCCACACCACTTGCATAATGCATTTATTGTGTTCTGATTATTGTTTGGGCATTCTCTGGCAAAGTGACCCCATTCATTGCACTTTCTACATTGTATCATGGGTCTCCCCTTACTGTCGTACTGTATTTTGTTCCTCAGGCTATTGTTACTTCTATAACCTCCAGGGGATGCATTGCTATTGTACTGGGGCTTTGGTGGTGTGTTCGGCGGTGTTGACGGTTCTCCTTGAGTGAAGAGTACTTGCGTACCCCTTGCTTTTAGATTGTATGGGCATTCCTTGATGGAATGTCCCATCACTTGGCAGATATCGCAGAACAACTTCTTTGGGCAGTTTGCCTTTGCGTGACCTTCCCCCTTGCAATCCGTACACCATAGTTCTCTGGCTTCCCTCATACTCTCCTTGTCGGCCTTCAATTCTTTCATCATTCTCATCATGTCCTTCCTGAGTGCTTGCACGGTCTTGGACTCACTGTTGCTGTTGTCATCCATACTATCCTCATCGTCCGTCTTCCTTTTCCCTCGGAAGGATATTTTATTTTCACTCTCTATATCCATCGCTCAATTGTACGCTTCATCGTATGATGCCGGAGGCACGACTTTCATTTTCTTTCTCAGCGATGGACGCAACCCTTCGATGAACCATCGCTTCTTCAGCCCGTCGGCCAGCTAAGTCTCCAATTTTCCCAACAATTCTTTCAGTCTCCAGTTGTAGGTTCGCACGTTCTCGTGCTTCCCTTGCTTCGTACTGTAGATCTCCGCTACAATTTCACTGTCATCCCTCAGAAGTTTGAATTCGTCTTGGAATGCCTTCTTAAGTAATCTCCATGATGCCCTGTGTGCTTGGGCCAACTCTGTGTACCAGTCGATGGCACTATCTCTTAGTGTCGCTGGAAATGCTTTCAGCCCGTAGTCCACATCATCTTGCCCATTGGCTATCCAAATCGTCTCGCACGTCTTGCAGTGTCGTACTGGTTCTTCTGACCCATCCCCCGTAAATTTTGGCAGCTTCTGCCTCTCAGTTGGCGGAGTCACTATCCTTCCCCGATGCCCTCCTTGTGCGTTGGACCTGACTGGACTGGTTCTCTCGCAACGTCCTGGTGTGTCACTTGCACTCTCGGCCACGTTCGAGTCTTCCCCGCGTCCTCTGTCAGCGTCCTCTACACCTTGAGTCTCCTCGGGTTCATTCTGATACTCCCTCTGCCCTGGGGTCTTAGGCTCAGATCTTTCAACTCTCGGCCCTTCGTCGTCCGATATGGATTACTCTCCGATGCGGCATATGATGTTTTCAATTTCTTCTGTCAATTCATTTTCATTCCCTTTTTCTTTATTTGTCAGCGGTGTCTTGAAAATTCCTTCTTCGGCATGATGATGTTCATTAACAATTTGTCTCAGTGTTTTCCTTCATTCTTCTTGTTCCTTTAATCTCAGTGATCTTCGTGTTCTTTCCTCTAGTGTTTCATGCCCACTTGGTACTCGGTTCTTATCCTTATTGAGTTGTATGGGCATTAATTACTACTCGGGTGAGGAGATGGTCGACCTCTTGGTCAACGTGCAATTGATCCCAGATGACCGACTGAGGGATCTCTCGTCTGAGAGCGTCTTCACGATTGTCGTTTGCTTGTACTGGCTCTTCGGTCGGCAGCCCCATCACGACGCCATCTTCATTGTGTTTTTTTTTTTCCGAACCTGGTTACACCCGACGGTTTGCTTGTTTCTGACGATGCCACTTGTCCGATGGTTTCCGACGACTCAACTTGTCATCGATAGCCAACTTGTCATCCGATGGTCTCAACTTGTCATCAACTTGTCGCGCGATGGCATCGGACGACTCAACTTGTCATCGATTTGTCACCCGATGGCATCGAACGACTCAACTTGTCATCGACTTGTCACCCTCGACCTGTTTTCGAACTGGCAACGGTGCCAAATGTTTACCGCAATATGGTGTGTTTCACAGAATATGAAATAAACAGAATTAAGTAGTATAGTGCATAACACATAGCATGAAATTATAACAGCATTGCATAGAATAAAGCATTGTTCCCATTCATTGAATATATCAGTATTACACTACAATGTTACAATGCTGTGGGGTCGCCCTGACTACAAAGTATTAAGCCAATATATAACTTGGCCAAGGTTGGTTGAGATACCAACCGTTGGCAACGACTCTATAACTATCCAACCATCGGGGTTAATTCCGAATAACACTCCTAACATAACAACACTAATTAATTTATGATTATTTACTTGGCCGACTACGGCCGACTACAATTATGACCAACTACAGATGATGCATGAATAGACAAACTCCTTAATAAACCTAACTCCATTTCACCAAGGATGCCTACAACTACATGGAGTTGGTGCAATCTCCTAAGGATAGCGAAAGGTTTTCAAATCATGAAAACTCATATAAGCACCCATTAAACGGCGCAGCTCAAACAAGCATCCACAATCGAACTTAAGCAAATTATAATGAAGCTCAAACTAGCTTTACACAACACTTCACCAACGATAAATGTTAAAAGCATGAGCTAGGAGTTGATCAAATATTCAATACATACATACATTACATCAATGAACTGTTAATCTACTTCTAATCTACTTAGAAACATCTCTTCATTTCATCAAGGTACAAAAAACCATGTTATTCCACAAGACAACACTTAACACCAAGCAAACTCCAACGTCTTTGCATTAATCTTGAAAAATGTTTACAACAACTTCAAGTACTCTCAGAGAACTTCGAGAGTCTCTTCTACTCTACTCTACTACTCTACTTGCCTACTGACTACTATTTCTATTCCTCTTACAAATGAGGCAACAAGGCCTTTATATAGAGTTCCAAAATTACAATGAATGGCTTGGATCAGTTCAAGTAGCCAAGGGCTCAGATCATGCCATCTTAGCAAGTAGTTACAACAATTTGCTATTTTTAGTACATAAGAGAGGCAATGAAGGCACGTTTTCCAAAAAGATAAGGATAAAATGGAATCTTCAGAGCATCTTCCACATGGACGTCCTCTTTGGCTTCTTGCTTATCGAATGATATGGCGAACTGTGATTGAGTGATGATATGCATTTGCCACATAGGTGCCACCTCAACATATTCCCAAATTGCATCATCTTGTGTGATGCCTTCGAACATGATTGCTTTGAATGAACTTGTATGTTTGGGATGCATCTTTGTTGACTTTGCCTTGTTCATTGTAAGTTGGATGTGTATGATACATGTTGCTTATTTGTCTAAACTTGTTATTCTTCTTCTCAACATATTCCCAAATTGTATCATCTTGTGTGATGTCTTCGAACATGATTGCTTTGAATGAACTTGTATGTTTGGGATGCATCTTTGTTGACTTTGCCTTGTTCGTTGTAAGTTGGATGTGTATGATACATGTTGCTTATTTGTCTAAACTTGTTATTCTTCTTCTCTTGCAGGATGTAGATTGATCTTCTTTGGATGCATCTTCATAGAGAGTAGTGTGGCTAATGATGCTTCATAGAGTAAGAGACTTCTCAGAGACTTGAAGATTGATAGAACTTGAAGTATGAATGCCTTCTCTTTGATATAGATGATGAAGTATGCTGAACTTGATGTGATCCTTTGGAGCAGCAACAAGATGTCTTCTCCGACATGGCAACCTCTTGACTTCACTCTTTGCCTATTGGTGATTCCAAGTGTTTGCTCCTTGAATGACTTCCTAGCTCCATCCATTCACCTGCAACATAGAGAAAAAAATAATATCAATTCTTTGACCTTACAACACAAAATAATCATTTTAAACAATTAATAGCCCTTCCAAGCCTAGGCGCATTGGATGCCAATTTGGTTGATTTCCTAAATGCAATCATAAAATTTAAATTAAGCATTATATATGAGTGGCGCATTAGATGCCAATTTCAATCCTCGCCTGGAAACCTTCATAAAACTTGAATTTAACCTCAATCCAAGGTGGCGCACTGGATCACAATTTCATCCTCCGGTTGGAATTTCACTTTAGCAAATTGCAACCAACTCCTTATCTTGGCGCACTGGTTCATAATTTCATCCCTTGATTGAATTTCTTCTTAAAATCACACCTCTACGAACTATAACAATCCTCTTGGTCTAGGCGCAATGGATCACAATTTCATCCTTCGTCTAAAAGATGTCCAAAAATTTGAATTAAACCACACTCTGATAATGGCGCACTAGATGGCAATTTTATCCTTCGGTTGAAATACTCTTATAAAACTTAAACTAAACTTTACCCATAGTGGCGCATTGATTGGCAATTTCGCCCTTCGCTTGAAATGTCACCTTTACAAAACTTCAACCAACCTCCTTAGTCTAGGCGCACTGGATAAGGATTTTGATCTCCGGTTGAAAAAAATCAAAAAACTTAAGTTGAACCACCCTCCAAAAGTGGCGCACTGGATCAGGATTTTGATCTCTGCTTGAAAGGTTGCATAAAACTTGAAACAATCCTCACCAATATTAGCACATTAGATCACCATTTCATTCTTCGCTTGAAAGATGCACTTTAACAATCAAACAAACCTCCTCCATCTTGGGTGCATTAGATGCTAATTTCATTCTCCGCTTGAAAGTGTCCTGAAACTTGAATTAGACCTCCCCAAGTAGTGGCGCATTGGATGAGGATTTCATCCTTTGCTTGAATAGCCTCTTGAAATTTGCAATTTAACACCCTCATCCCTTGGCACACTAGATCATGATTTTGATCTCCGCCTGAAAGTGGCGCACTAGATGATCATTTGGTCGCTCGCCTGAAAGGTTTCATAAGGGCGCACCGGATCATCAATCTGATCTCTTCTTCATCTAGGCGCATCGGATGGCAAATTTGATCTTTGTTTGAAAGAACTCATGAAACTTGCAATCAATCATTACTTCAAAATTGGCGCACTAGATCATGATTTCGAACTTCGCTTGAATGCTTAGCCATTTTTTTGCAAATTTTGAAGGTAAAGAGCCCTGGGTGGAAGTATATTTAAAAAATATATTTAAGTATAGGAAATTCAGATATTGAATTTCCTATACTTTAAATATTTTTGAAATATACTTCCAGGATGTTTGAGAAGGTCCTAAATCCATAGGATTTAAGTTTTAACATGCAGATTCTAGAATTTGGAGGATCCACCAAATTTCAGACTTAGTCAGATTTCAGGATTTTTCAGGATATCAAGATATCAGACTTAGTCATTTTCAGGCTCTCAGAAACATCCCAGAACGAAATCAAATGACTCTTGGATAGAAACTCGACAGAGAACTCCCCTTAGATTAAAGAACAACCACTGACTTCATCATGAAACAAACTTAAGACATCATCCAAAACTCAGGCAAAGCACTGGAGCTCAAAAAAAAGGGGGGTCCCCATTTGCAATGGCGCAATGTGTGATTAGGTCACATCAAGAGGCAGTGCCAGCAATAACTTCTTGGCTAGATCATCAATTACAGCCACCAAGGAGTGCTGTGAGCTTGAACATGCATGACGGTGACAACATGTTCCTGATCCTGGTCTGTTCTACTAGGTCCTCATTGTCCTTTAGGTGGGGGAGTATGCAGCTGATTTATCTCTTCAATAATTTCTGCAAACCTGCACTTGACAGGGTCTTTAAAGACTACCTCCTTGAGAACAGAGATTCTGTGTTGCAAGCATGTACGGCCAATTGCTTGAAAAGTGATTTGCAGCCTATTGAGGCCTAAGTTCGAGTGAGGGGCCGAGCCCCCAACCACCCTCCCAAACTTGATTGTTGCTCCATTCTAAATATACTCTACCAAGTTGGACAGCAGAGGGCTCCATTTGGGCGAGAGCGGGTCCAATTTTCCAGCTGAATATTTGGTGATTAGGATTGATTCCCAGATTGAAGAAATTCCTCTACTAATATCACAAGAAATTTCCATGGCTAAAGCCTTATGTGTTTGATATTTAAGTCATCCTCTTGCTTTCTGTTTGTGATTGTGGTCCATGCTACCAAGGAGTATTTGCATTTTTTATCCACCCCTTTCCAGATGAAGTTGTGTTGGATGTCTATGAGCTAATTTTCCACCCTTAAGGGTAGTGGGGTTAGGGATTAGTTTGTCAAACAGCTTGAGTTAATTGTATCCTGCCTGCTAAACTTAACCATTTATTGTCCATCTCCCCATTTTTTATTGTACCCAAGTCATAGTTGGTTCCCATATTTTTCAAGAGGATTGCTAGTGAAGCAAGAAGGCTAAGTATAGCATAGGAAATTTTCTTTCCTACAATCAATCTCTTTTTTGTGGGCCCTATTTATGTTGGTGAAGATGGTTGATCCATAAACTGGGGCAGCTACGCCGCACTCCAACACATCAGCAATACAGATTTAAATGAGATGCTCCCAAACTACTTCAACATGCACCAATACCACCTATAATGGGTGTCAATCGCCATGACATGGGCATATCAAGGAAAGAAACATAGAGAACAAATCATGCGGAAATAAAACAGACTTGCAATCACATAAACAAATGCAAAAGATAAGGTAGACCTTGGGGAAACCCTCAAATGGGAATAAAATTCCAAGAAGAGTGAGCAACACTCCTCATGCCACTAATCCACAATCGTACATGTGTTTACATCACCTCGTGGGCTTTTACATACACCTACATACTGTACTGAAGAGAACACGACCTGCAGCAAGACTCACAACAATGGAAATGGACTTCAACCTCCGTGGATGAGAGAGATAGACTTCTACCACTAACTCCCTAAAAAGGATCTGTTATTCCACTTGCAATAGTCCGAAAAACTAGTTGCATTAGCCCCAATGGCTCAATATACTACATGCTAAAGGTGAGTTGTTACCACTACCCAATGAGCCAAGAATGGTCATTCAAATGGATGCCTAAAGGGAAGCTATTCCACATTGCGGCAACATACTTTCTCCTTCTTCCAACACACTCACGACTAACCAGCCAACTTGCACATCTATGGGTAAACAGTTGTGGCCCAAAGGGAAAACCAACATTGCCTAGCCAAGCCCCTCATGGACTTTCAGCTATCATTGTCAACAAACCATCCCTCAAACAATGGCTTTGTAAGCATGAAAATAGTCTAGTTATATTAATTACTTTTTGGTTGGTTTGGTCGGTGAAGTTAGTTGTCCTCCCGACGGTTTAAGTAGTTGGCGACAGTTGGTCGTTTAGAGCAACCGCCGGCCACCTTTATATGCTAGTCATGTTTTGTAATCAGGACCGCATTTTTGATGCAAGATATTCCTATACAAATCTATAAGTGCATAATTCTAAGAATATAATGATATCATCCTATTATGAATAATTCATGAGCAATGGTTATGAAGCTGTTATATTTTTTGTATAGTCTATGTTTACTCACAATATGGTGTTTGAAACAAAACTTGGAGTAAACGGAAATATACAGAAATAATTATAAGGCGTATGATTCATACCAGAATTGCACAAAATAAAGCATTATTCCATTCATTGAATATATCAGTATTACACTACAATGTCACAATGTTGCTTCTTGATTACAAGTATCGGCTCAATATATAACTTATGCCAAGGTTGGTTGAGATACCAACCGTTGGCAAGGACTCCACAACTATCCAACCGTCAGGGTTAACCCGATAACACTCCTAAACTTAACTATGCACAACATTAATTAATTCATGATTATTTACTTGGCCGACTACAATTATGACCGACTACAACGTCCCCCCAACAAAATTAGTCGTCTTCCAGACGACAAAAAACCATGAAGTATCAAGTGACATTAAGTAAGCTCTGCCAAACCGACGACAATGCTGAAGTAGGAGCTGTGTAAAAGTAAAACCAACACATTCGAAACACCTGCCAGTAAATCAACCAACCAAGGGACCCAATCTGATAGCCCACTGAATGCTGCGAATGTTGCACCCCATTGCTCACTTAATCAAGATAGTACTGATTTGATGGGGGTTTGGGGGCAACGCCCCCCACGGGGTCAAGGGGCAGCGCCCCCAGCAAGGTTGAGGGGCAGCACATCATTTTTCTGACAAAATTGGACACTCATCTGCAATCCAAAAACTGGTACGGTCGGCAACAGAGGAAGTCATATGACGAGCTCAGTGAACCAATTTATTCGTACGACCTAAACAAATGATGGCAGAATTTGGATTTGTACGGTGCTGACAGACTCATACTACAAAGAGAATGCACTTCGTATGGCCTGCAATTTTCTCTATGCTATTTCTCCTTCTCTTTCTTCCTGACAAGCTAATTTTCTTTCTTCTTGACGAGCAAAATGGAATGGCTTCGTGTTTTTTTTTTCGTTGGTTTTTTTTTCTCCATGGAGGGGTCGTATGACCAAATCGTACGGTCTTAGTCGTATAGTCGTACGTTGCACTCTTTTTTTTTCTTCTTTTTTTTTCAAATTTCTCCCAACATTTTATTTTTTTCGTCTTTTCCAATTTTTCATCCATGTCAACCTGAATCGGATTTTTCTATTTTTCTCTGACGGAGTCCACGTTCGATCTGCAACTCCGATTGTAGAACTTTCTTGTCTCGTAATATTTCTCTATGCTATATCCTCCAATTTAATTATTTTAACTTCATTATTCAAAGACGTACCTTTATTGATTTTGTAATCGTCGGCAGGGACCGGAACTGTTGTCTTTCTTGGAACCAGAATTGTTGTCTTTCGGAAGCCGCATACTACGTTCGGCAAACTGTTCGACTTTTTAACATCATTTTTTCTCTGTTGCTTTTCACCAATCATAAAAAAATTGCAAGTCGGCAGAATTACTCTATAGTCCTTATTCCTTTTGTATGGTCTCTTTCTGGCCGGTGGTTTCAATACTGGGTTCCCGTAGTTAGTTCCATCACCCCAATTCACCTTGCTTGCCAATGGTTCTTCATACCTGACCATCTTGTTTGATTCAAATTATGTGCAAGTGTATCATCTATCTTGGCTTCACCCTCTATATATTCTTTTTGTGCCTCTCCTGGTCGAATTGTCTGTTCTGGTCAACTTGTTTCTGCCACTAGTTGCTCTATTACTTCCGGCTGATTATTACCTTCCTCCCCTTTGTCACTCATTACTGGTTCCCTCTTGCCAAGTGGTCGAGTGTTTGTCAATCCATCCAATGCTTCATTCATCAGCGATGTTTCACTGGACCCAATATTGCCGAGTGTTTCACTAGTCGCCCGAGAGCATTCGCCACTTCCTCTTATTGAAATCATGTTACATTCCGATTGGAAGAATTCATAGTCTTCCATCTACCAGTGGAAGAACCCACTAAAGGAATTAGTTTCATCCTCAGAACATTCTTGCAATTTTAATACTCCTTCCTCATCAAGTTCTATTGGTCCTCTGCCAACTGACTCCCCTCCGTTTGTTTCAGAATCTGATGCCAACTCTTCGCTTACAGCATGTGTTCTTAGATCTATGACTATCTTCTTACCCTTGTTTTCTATCGACAAGGTGTTCTTTTTCCAGTTGTGGTTGGCCTTGGCGGCTATCAGCCACCCTCTGCCGAGTAATGCATCGTACGATGCATTTTGTGTTGTTATGACTACAAAGTTTAATAGAAAGAGTTGGGTGCCAATCTTCACTTTTTGAGCCATTAGCACTCCCAGCGCTTTAATTCCATGTTGGTCTGCTCCCACCAACTGGAAATTTTGTGGCCATAAAGTAGGTTTTCCCAGGCACTTCCATGTCTCTTCTGTCAACACATTCACTCCGGATCCTTCGTCGATTATTGTGTTCGTCAGGTAGCATCCACCGATTGACATGTGTACAACAACTAGTCTCTTCCCCATGTCTACTACCAACAGCGTCGGTCGATCACTTGTTCTCCCTTCGGCGGTGACTCCACTATGATATCCTCGTCTTTTGTTTCCCCACTTGGGTTTCCTTCCATCGCCTTAGAAATTGCCATCCTCAGTTGTGGCATGCTTTGTAGGAGATCTGCCATCCTAATGGATACAGTGGTCTGCAACACCTAATTTACAATATTCTTGTCTGGCTCCGATCGTACGATGGTTATTTTTCTGTTCTTCCCTTCTGTTTCCATCGCCATCTCCACTTCTTTTCTGGCATCCCGGAGTCTCTCCTTCTCGGTTCTAGGGTCTGGATAAGTGGCCTTTTTCCATTGTGCTCGAGTGACAGCAAGGATCTCTTCATCATTTTCCTCGACATTGATAAGGTTCACTCCTTTCTGTTTTGGGCAATCATTTTTTCATGGTCTCCGGGCCCACACCACTTGCATAATGCCTTTACTTTGTTCTAATTGTTGTTCGGGCATTCCCTTGCAAAGTGCCCCCATTCATTGCATTGTCGGCACTGTATCATGGGTCGTCCCTTGCTGTCGTACTGTATTCTGTTTCTCGGACTTCTATTGCTTTGGTAACCTCCAGGGGATGCATGGCTATTGTACTGGGGCTTTGGTGGTGTGTTCGGGGGTGTTGACGGTTCTCCTTGAGTGAAGAGTACTTGCGTACCCCTTGCTTTCAGATTGTATGAACATTCCTTGATGGAATGTCCCATCACTTGGCAGATATCACAAAACTATTTTTTCGGACAGTTTGTTTTTGTGTGACCTTCCCCCTTGCAATCTGTACACCACAGTTCTTTGGCTTCCCTCATACTCTCCTTGTCAACCTTCAATTCTTTCATCATTCTCATCATGTCCTTCCTGAGTGCTTGCACGATCTTGGACTAACTATCGTTGTTGTCGTCTGTACTCTCCTTGTCGTTCGTCTTCCTTTTCCCTCGAAAGGATGTTTTACTTTCACTTTCTATATCCATCGCTCGATTGTACGCTTCATCGTATGACGACGGAGGCACGACTTTCATTTTCTTTCTCAATGATGGGCGCAACCCTTCGATGAACCATCGCTTCTTCAGCCCGTCGACCAGCTGAGTCTCCAATTTTCCCAACAATTCTTTCAGTCTCCGGTTGTAGGTTCGCACGTTCTCATGCTTCCCTTGCTTTGTATTGTAGATCTCCACTACAATTTCACTGTCATCCCTCAGGAGTTTGAATTCGTCTTGGAATGCCTTCTTGAGTAATCTCCATGATGCCCTGTGTACTTGGTCCAACTTTGTGTACCAGTCGATGGCACTATCTTTCAGTGTCGTTGGAAATGCTTTCAACCAGTAGTCCACATCATCTTGCCCATTGGCTCTCCAAATCGTCTCGCATGTCTTGCAGTGCCGTACTGGATCTTCTGACCCATTCCCCGTAAATTTTGGCAACTTCTGCCTCTCGGCTAGCACAGTCACCATCCTTCCCCGATGCCCTCCTTGTGCATTGGACCTGACTGGTCTGGTTCTCTCGCAACGTCCCGGTGCATCACTTGCACTCTCGGCCACATTGGAGTCTTCCCCATGTCCTCTATCAGCGTCCTCTACACCTCGAGTCTCCTCGGGTTCATTCCAGTACTCCCTCTGCCCTAGGGTTTTAAGCTCAGATCTTCCAACTCTCGGCCCTTCGTCGTCCGATATGGATAACTCTCCGATGCGGCGTATGCTATTTTCAATTTCTTCTGCTAATTCATTTTCATTCCCTTTTTCTTTATTTGTCAGCGGTGTCTTGAAAATTCCTTCGTCGGTTTCGTCGACGAGGTTTTGGTGCAACTCAGTATCTTGATTTATTTCATGGCGATGTTCATTGGCAATTTGTCTCAGTTTTTCCTTCGTTCTTCTTGTTCCTTTAATCTCAATGATCTTCGTGTTCTTTCCTCTGGTGTTTCTTGCCCACTTGGTACTCGGTTCTTATCCTTATTGAGTTGTATGGGCATTAATTGCTACTCGTACAGGCCTTAGTTGCCAAACGTATGTCTTCAGCTTCGGCTTGTATCTTGTTCCTCCTCTTCCCGCTTGGTTCTCTCAACGAGCTTTCCCACAAACTGCAGAGGTCTTCTATCAGAGCGTCTTCACAATCCTCGTTTGCTTGTACCGGCTCTTCGGTCGGCTGCCCCATCACGACGCCATCTTCATTGTGTTTTTTCTCGACCCTGAGTATACCCAACAGTTTGCTCGTCCCTGACGACACCACTTGTCATCCGATGGTCTCCGACAACTCAACTTGTCATCGACTAATAATTCCTCGTCATCCACTAACCACTCCTCTTGTCATCGGCTTGTTATCCTCGACCCGTTTCCGAACAGGCAACGGCGCCAAATGTTTACTCGCAATATGGTGTTTCAAACAAAACTTTGAGTAAACGGAAATATACAGAAATAATTATAAGGCGTATGATTCATACCAGAATTGCACAGAATAAAGCATTGTTCCATTCATTGAATATATCAGTATTACACTACAATGTCACAATGCTGCTTCTTGATTAGAAGTATCGGCTCAATATATAACCTATGCCAAGGTTGGTTGAGATACCAACCATTGGCAACTACTCCACAACTATCCAACCATCGGGGTTAACCCGTTAACACTCCTAAACTTAACTGTGCACAACATTAATTAATTCATGATTATTTACTTGGCTGACTACGACTGACTACAGTCTATTCCGTTTATTCAAAGCATAGTCAAATAGGCAGTAAACATTTGGCGTCGTTGCCTATACAAAATTGGGTTGAATAGTCAAATTGAATAGTCGAGTAACTAAGATGGCCGCTTAAATGGGATAGCCGACGGCAGAACCAGAATGAGAACCTAACGAACAAAGAGAAGACAATCCAGAAGACAACCTGACGCAAGATCTCATACACTTGTGGGACATATTGGTCAAGGAGCAAGTACAGAGGGAAGCGGACGCCGAAAAGGTACCAGAAGACCAAATCTGGGACAACCTAGTAGTGAACGACGAAGAGGACAACCTCCTCAACCGTCTTCCAAGGCTCATGGCAAGACATTTTCTAATCCTATAAGACTTACGCGCTGAGAGAGAAAGGGAACGTCGACAACAAATACTGCAACAGTACGAGGAAAGAAATAGACAAGAAGAAGAAGAAGAAGAAGAACGAAATACCGACCGACGTACGTCAAGAAATTAATGCCCTTACACTTGAATAAAGACAGGAACCGACTACAAAGCAGTCAAGAAACACCAAAAGAAGAGATTAGAAGGTCCTTGAGAATAAGGGAGCAGAGAGAAAGAAGGAGAAGGTTGAAAGAAATAGCCGAAAGGACTAAGGGATTATTACCCGAAAGTAGGAGCCCGCCCTAAGGATGAAGTAAGAGCCGAAGCCGTAGTCATGAAGAGGTCACAACAGCGTACCGTACGAACACCGAGTGGGAAGAGGTAGCAAGACACCTACCACTCCCCGAGGAGGTACACTTTGACCGAGCCAACGGAACACCTATACGACTACCACCGCCAGCCAACGAAACAACCGTATGGCTATCGCCCGATGGAACAACCATACGACCATCGGCAGACGAAACAACCATACGACTATTAGCCAGCGGAGACGAATGAGGGATTGAGAGGAAAGACTCACTGATTGAAACACATGAGAATAATATAAGACGCATTGAGGAATTGATAATCGGAGGATCTGAGCCTAAAACTCCAGGACAATGGTAACACCGGAAAGAGTCCGAGGTGACAAGAGTGTGCAGTTCGCTACGGCAGGAGTAAAGGATTCATTTGTGGCCGAGAGTGCAAGAAAAGCACCGAAACGTACGATTCGGAACTCTCCGACCAGTAACCAAGCACAAAGGTTGCGCCAAGGAAGAAAGATGGTGACTCCCCCAGCAAGTCCGAGTGTAGAAAGGCAAAAGCTTCCGAAATTCCTCAGAAATGGATCGGAGGACCTACTACGGCACTGTAAAACGTGCGAAACAATCTGGATAGTGAATGGACAGGGCAACAAGTCCTATTGGTTGCAAGCATTTCCAGCAACTTTGAGAGGTATAGCCATAGACTGGTATATGGAATTAGAGGCAAATTCAAAAACTAGTTGGAATACATTGAGAAAAGCATTCGAAAAGGAGTTTAAACTACTTCAGGATGACAATGAGATTGTAGCAAAAATTTATAATACAAAGCAAGGAAAGTATGAGAGTGTTAGAGCCTATAATCATAGGCTGAAAGAACTCCTTGTAAAGTTTGAAAAAGAACCTGTTGACGATTTGAAAAAACATTGGTTCATTGAACGGTTGATTTCCTCGCTAAGAAAGAAGATGAAAGTAGTACCACCTTCATCGTACATCGAGGCGTACAACCGAGCGATGCATATTGAGAGCCAAGACAAGATGTCTTCTCACGGGAAGAAGAAAATAGATGATGGTGAAAGCTCAGACAACAATAGTGACAACGAATCCAAAACCGTACAAGCACTCTGAAAGGATATGATAAGAATAATGAAAAGTTGAAGGAAGAAAAAGAGGTTGGTAAGGAAAGCAAGGAGTTGTGGTGCACAGAGTGCAATAATGAGGGTCATGTAAAGGCAAACTGCCCCAAGAAAATGTTGTGACATTTGTCAGGTAATGGGACATTCCATTAAAGAGTGCCCTTATAATTTAAAGATGAGGAGCACCCAAGTGCTCTTCACACAAGGCGAACAATCTACCCCACCGAGTACACCACCGAAACAAAACAATCAGAATGCATCACCAGGTGGATACCTAAACAACCGAAGAGGAAACAACAGGTTTAACAACAATGGGGAATGCAGCCGCATACAATATGATGGACAAGGACGACCAATGATTCAATGTCGTCAATGCAGCGAATGGGGGCACTTCGCTTGAGAATGCCAGAACAAGGTAAGCATGCTATGCAAATGGTACAGACCAGGTGACCACGAAGACCATGACTGCCCGAAACAAAAGGGCACTATCAACCTGATTGACATAGAAGAAGATGAAGTCTTTGTCGTCACCTGAGGACAGACAAAGAAGGCGACTTACCCTGACCCTCGTACAGAGGAGAGACTCTGGGAAGCAAGAAAGGAGGTTGAACAAGCTATGGAAACAGAACGGAGAGATTCAAACGAAAAAGCAAGCACATCTACTCGGTTGGAGTCAGACGAGAGTATTGCAAGTCAGGTGTTGCAAACCACCGTACCAATACGGATGGCTGATCTTTTGCAGAGTATGCCGCAATTAATGGTGGTGATATCCAACGCAACGGATAAGGTACAAATAAAGGAGAATATTAACCAGGACAATAATGACGATGTCATAGTGGAGACACCACCATACGACAAACAAGTCATCGACCCGATGTTGATGGCAATCAACGTAGGGAAAAAACCAGTGGTTGTCCACATGGAAATTCTCGGAAAGAACCTGACAAATACTATTGTTGACGGAGGCTTGGGAGTGAATGTGCTACCGAAAGATACATGGAGAAGCCTCGGAAAACCCACCCTGTGGCCGCAAAACTTCCAGCTAGCAGGAGCCGATCAACATGGGATTAAAGCACTCAGAGTATTAATGGCTCAAAAGGTAACAATTGGTACTCAACATTATACTCATCACAGTACACAAAGCAACATATGATGCACTCCTTGGGCGAGGATGGCTAATAGCTGCGAAGGCTAACCATAACTAGAAGAGAAGCACGTTGTTAATAAAAAACAAAGGGAAGAAGTTTGTCATCGACTTGAGAACCCAAACTGTCAATGAGGAGATGGCATTCTCTGACTCCAACTCGGATACAGGGGAGACATCGACAGAAGAGGAAAGAGGGCCTATGGAGCCTAATGATGAAGGGGTACTAGAATGGCAACAATGCTCCGAAGACGAAACAAGCTCATTTAGCGGGCTTTTTCATTGGCAGATGGAAAAGTACGAAGTCTTCCAACCAGAATGTAATATGATCCAAATAGCGGAAATTGGAGAGAACCATCAGCAAGCAACAAGTCGTACGTAAGGAGAGAACTCTCGGACGACAAGTCATACGCTCGAAGGGGAGAACTCTCAACCGACAAGTCGTACGCTCGAGGGAGAGAACTCTCGGCCGATGAGTTGTATGCTCAAGGGGGAGAACTCTTGGCCGACAAGTCATACGCTCAAGGGAGAGAACTCTCAGCCAACAAGTCGTATGCTCAAGGGAGAGAACTCTCGGTCGACAAGTCGTATGCTCGAAGAAGATAACTCACGACTGACAACAAGCCACCATACCCCCAAGAAAGATAACACTCAGCCGAGAACAAGTCATACCTTCCCAACAACATACGAAGAGTATAAAGAGGGGGATGCCAGAATAGACAACACACCTGCACATAATTTGAACCAAATAAGTATTGAACTGTTGTCATTGATGTCAAAGAAAGGATGAGTTGTATCGGCAAACTGATCAGCAGATTGTGGAGATTGTTGAATTGTTGTCATTGATGACAAGTGATGATGTCTTTGTTTCTATGTATCTCTGTGAAAGTATTTGATGAGATAAGGAGATTGGTTGGATTGGAGACCATTTCAAGTTGTGTGTTGATTTGAAGACTGCATTTTGTTAAAGACCCAAATGGGTATCCCAAGGTTTATTTTTTGAAGTTTGGGTGAAAATTGGCTAAGTTATAGCCAGTCAGAGATTTTAGTAGTTCCAGAACCAGCAATTTCGCCGGTTTTGCTTTTTCTCGATTCGCCGACAGCATAGCAGAGTTGCTTCGTTGACGTTTTAGAAGAGAACAAAGCTTAACAGTTTTCGGCAGTTTGAGAGTTATGTTTTTCTCTGTTTCGCCAACGGAGGCATGGAAACAGTGTTAGAAGCAAAGCATGGTCGGGAAAATCTATGTTCTCTAAACTTGTTTGCTAGTTCAAATATTGCCCGACTTGCCGACTAGCTGATAGCGTTGAAGACAATGCTATTTAAAACTAAGTCTTCGGAAGTTTGAAAGTTTTAAAAATTGTCGATTCCCCGACAAACACATGCCGGGAGTTTTTGAAGAGAAATCAAAAAGTGTTTGAAGTGCAAGGCTTTTGTTGTCGAGGAAGTTGGTGTTTTACGAACTTGTTCGCAAGTTAGTCTTTTCGCCTATTCGCCGACTAGGCAACAAAAGGCACAAAGGAATGTTAGTTCGCACTTTGGTGTTTTTACTGATAAAAGCATAGGGAGATGAAGTTAAAGGCTGAGGTTCTTAAATTTGAGAATTTGCCGCTAACAAAAGAAACATGCTCAAGTTCGTGAAAGTGGATTCTTGCCGATAAAGCATAGAAGGGGATGGTTCGAAAATGGACAAATTCGCCAATAAGAATTATTGATAGCATTTACGACAGGTTCTAAAAAAGCAACTTTCACCAATAAGCATTTGTGGTTAAATTGACAGAAGTTAGAGAACACGAACAATTGCCGATAGCATGTGTTGCCAAGGTTTTGAAAGTCTATCTTTGCCGATAGAATGGACGGAGGGTAAAGTTTGTAAAAATGACTTTTTGTCGATAATGTGTTCAAAGAGGTAGTTCTTAAAAAAGACAATTTACCGGTAAGCCAATAGAAGGCATAAAAGACAAAGCTCGGGAAAAGTAACATTTGCCGATAAGGGCCTTTGTAACTAAAGTTTGGAAAAGTATATTTTTGCTGATAGAGGCGACAAAAGTGTTCAAAGAGATGGTTCGTAAAATGCATATTTTGCCGATAGAGAAGGAAGGTGCCCTAGTTCGAAAAAGGGAGATTTCGCTGACAAAGGGTGATAAAGGCAGGTTTTAAAAAGACAACATTTGCCAATAAAAGCGACACAGGCCTAAGTTTGTAATATTGCATTTTTGTCGATAAAGGCATATGATTGTTGTCTACGTCACACAAATGATCACATGGCCACATAAGCGACAGTTCAAGTTAGGAGACGGAATGGATTTTGTTCGTGTTGACATGGATGCAATTGGGATGATCTACAGACTCTACGATGAACACTTACTTCTGAGGATTCCGTGGGGATGATGGGACATTTCACCAATAAACATTTCTGAGCCCGATCTGGATCAGTTGTGCAACAGTTAAACAACTTGCAACTGTTGGCATTCAGTCTTTGAGCAGTTGATGGCAGTTCAACTGTTGGAAGTACGTGTTTTTATACACAATGAATTTGTTGTGAACAAGTTACTGAACTGAACTAAACATCTTTCTTTCATAGGCATAGAGTGCAGAGTTTGCACGAACATACAAATGTTCATAGGCAGATTGTATTGGGAAGAGGGGAGGCTCTATTAAAGTGAACAGAGAATGTAGAGAGCGTAGAGAGAGAAGTCTGTGTTAATGAAAACACAAAGTGTAGGAGTGCGGATGAGACTGTATATGAATTGAAGGGTGCATTTCAAGTTAGTGAAGAACTAGTGTCTGTACATCAGAATTTGTAAGGATTCAAGGATTGGTGCCTCATTGTATTGGGTTGGTGCTCAATTAGGTGTACAGTGTACCTGAAGGTTGGTGCCTCAAAACATTGTCTTGGGTGTCAATGTACCTGTAGGTTGGTGCTTACAAAACATTTGTAAAATCTTTTATTGTGAGGTTGGATTTGAGCAATAGACTCACGCAACATTCTCACCGTGATTTTTCCTTTTTGGGTTTTCCGCGTAAATCTGGTGTTTCCTTGTATGTGATTTATGTGTGCTTTTAATTCTTGACTATTGATTTCATTTTAAAGTTTTAACATACACTGATTCATTTGAAGGCTCTCACTGAGTGCATGGAGCGTTGTAGATCTGCCAAATTGGCCCTGAACCCGAAAAAATGTCGATTCATGGTACCACAAGGCAAACTTCTTAGACATATCGTCTGCAAGGCAGGATTAAAAACAGACCCAGACAAGATTAGGGTCATCATACAGATGGAAGCACCGAGAGATATTACGGGTGTCAAGTCATTTCTCGTCCACATCAGTTATTACCGACAATTTATAAAAAACTTTGCACAAGTCTTGTACCCCCTAGACATGCTCACAAGGAAGGGAGTGGCATTTATATGGTCCGACGAGCAAGAGAAGACTTTTAAATTTTTAATGAACTAAAGGTAGGATTGATCAACTCGCCCATCTTAGCTTACCCTAATTGGGATAAAGAATTCCATGTACATGTCGACGCCTCAAATTTTGCAATCGGAGCTACATTGGCACAAGTCGGGCCTCAAGGGCTAGACCACCCAGTGTTCTTCGTCAACCGACTACTGTCAAGTGTCGAGCGCAACTACAATACGATGAAGAGAGAAGCACTACGGATGGTCTACTCAGTACAGAAGTTTCAGCATTATCTATTGGCAACACCCTTCACGTTCTACGTAGACCACCAAGCATTGATGTATCTCGTGAAGAAGCCGATCATACAAGGACATATCAGCAGATGGTTACTACTCCTTCAAGAGTTTACATTTACAATAGTAGTATGTCTGGGGAAGAACCACGTTATAGCCAACCAGCTCTCAAGAATTAAGTTAGGTGAACCACCAGAGAGGGTGAATGAGGACTTTCCAGATGCTCACCTATTCTAGATTGCTGCTTTACCGCCATGGTACGAGGATATTAGTGAGTGCCTGTCCACCTCAACGTTCCCTAAGGACACGCCACTCGAAGAAAGGAGGAAGTTGGCACTAAAGAGTAAGACATTTCAATTGGTAAATGGACTCCTGTACAAGATGGGGCCAGATCACATCCTCCAAAGGTGCGTCATGAGTGAGGAAAGAAAGGGAGTGTTACAGAAAGCCCACGAGGGGTTGGTTGGCGGACACATGGGACCAAATGCCACTGCCAAGAAAGTTCTCTTGGCCGGACTTTGGTGGCCAACGCTGCATACGGATGCCCGAGAACGGGTGGTAGGCTGTTACATTTGCCAAAGGGTAGGAAAGCCATTAAAGAGAGACTACATGTCGCTCTCACCTTCACAGCCCCAAGAACTATTCGAAAGGTGGGGACTAGACTTCATAGGCCCGTTGAAAGTCAACCAATTACATCGGTGTCGATACATAGTGGTGGCAACCGAATACTTGACGAAGTGGGCAGAGGCTTGAGCATGCGAAGACAATACAGCATTGAGCACTACGAGGTTCATTTACGAACAAATAGTCACGAGGTATGGCATTTCTATCCAGCTAATGAGTGATCGAGGAGGGCACTTCGTCAACCATGTGATTTGGTTAATGACGAGTGAATTTAAAATATTCCATACACTATCAAGTCCTTATTACCCGAGAGCCAATGGGCAGGCAAAATCAACAAACAAAGTATTAATTTCGGTTATCCATAAATCATGTGGCATCGAAGGGGCAGATTGGGAAGAGAAATTACCAACAATACTATGGGTTTATCATATGACATACAAAGTGACAACGGGACACACACCATTTCAATTAATGTATGGCCAAGAGGCTATGGTCCCTATAGAATACATGGTTCCAAGCCTTCAAATTGTTGTGGAAAATAGGCTCAGCGACACAAAAAGCTTAAGAGAAAGGTTATTTCAATTAAACAAGTTGGATGAACGTCGAGTTTTGGCACAATGGGCCACGGAGGTAATATAGAAGAGTAGGAAGTACTGGCACGATAAACACCTCCAACAAATGGATTTCTGACAAGGCCAGTTAGTTTTGAAATATAACAGCTGCAACAAGATAAAGTCCAGTAAGTTTAAAGTGAGGTAGTTAGGCCCGTTCCGAATACGGGAAATACTAGAAAATGGATCTATAAAACTCGAGAATCTCGATGGTACGCTAATCAAAGACACAGTGGACAAGTCCAAATTAAAAAGTTACAAACAGAGGCAAGAAGCTGTAGCAATAAATCTAATGGAGTTTGGATACAAAGACGATGAGTTTGAATCTGAAGGAATGGAAAAACGGAGTGTAACTATGGACATGAACGTAAAAATCGACGGAGTGGTTTTCCCAAGCACAAACCTAGATAAAGTTATAGGCCCGTGAGCACTATGGAGAAAAATTGACAACCAGTGGATGATACATGCCCCTTACACCAACATAAGAGAAGGAATAGTCGAAGACAATAACTGGGACCCATGGAAGAATCAAGATGACAAGAGTAAGGAAGAAGACGAGTGGGCACCAAAGTACGAGAGCATGATGGATAAATATGCATTTTTACTCCCAAAGGAAGTAGTCCCACCACCAAGATATTTCACCAATAGCATGTTCATTATAGAACACTCATGTTATTATGACGCGGTTCGAGAATTTAGTGAAACAAATCTACCTGAAGGGGCACCTTGGCATGCACCTCTGCCAAAATCACGAATGTGGCGAGTGGTCTACAATCCACGGCAATTAACAGTGGACGAGAAAATAGTAAGATGGCTACAAGAACCAGAAGGGTTAAACTTAATGGACGGGATGCAACTATATGAAGGTATGGGAGAATTAAATTTAATAGATTAAATTTTTCAATTAGAGCCCGTCGAAGCATGTTGTAGTACTGATTGTCTTAGAGGGGCACATGCAAATTGCATTTTTCGTCAAGAGACAGAAATTAAAAAACGAAGTGACGGGAATAATGAAATCTCAGAAAAAGAAATATGGAGTTCTGAAAAGCAAAATGATTAGTAAAAGGAAAAAGAAAAGAAGAAAGAAAAATTAAAAGACGTAAAAAAAAGAAAATTAGTGGAAGAATTGGAGGAAGAAAAAGAAAAAAATGAATTAGAAATTAAAAAAGAAGTTTATAAAGAAGTCGTACGACCCATTTTGACCATACGACCTACCGACTGCTTTCCTCTAATTGTTGTCGTACACCCTAGTCATACAATCCGAGACCCAACAAAAGTCGTACAACTTGCACCTATTGTCATCGTACGCTCTACACATTCCTCTGTGGTGACCATACGACTTGCAGAAGAATACCTTGTCGACGTCGTATGACCTCCAATCACTCACAACTTCTTTGTCATACGCTTGAGTCTCTCCACTGCATGGCCTACACAGAAAAGCTTTGTCGTACAACTTGAATGGAGGTTGTCATTGTTTTGTGAAACCATACGAGTGGTAGCAGATACAGAAGTCGTACGACTCCTTACCGTACAACATGGAATTGCTTGGTGTCCCGATCCACCGTACGTTCTCCTGAAGTCTCCATTAGATGCAATTTTTTGAGGACTCTACTTCCTCTATGCATCGTACGGCCTGACCGTTCGTGGTACGGTCATAGAATTAGTTACAACAACTGTTTGGAACAAGCAATAAATTTCCGTGAGTTTATTTGCAACTTCATCCGAGAGTGGGCAATTTGAAATTATATTCAGGAAAGCGAAGTACAAGCATGTACAATACAACTATTATCTATAGGAACAATGGCAGTGAAAATAATACAAAAAGAATCACCAGTAAAGTTCAAACTGAAGATTGCAACCGATACCAAGCCAAGAACAAACAACAATCAACTATCAAGGGAAAACCAAAGGAAAAAAATATAGTGGAATCTTTGCAATGGGAAAGTTTGACAACTGTCGAGTGCAGGACTTAGGGTTGCATTTTCAAATATTTTCTTATGCCACTGCTAGAATAGGACCATAATACATAACACAAGAGGAGATACAGTCATATGTTTCCAACAAGGCATTGATTTACGAACATTTAACTACATCAAGCTACTCACCTTTCACCAAGGAATCATGTTGGTTAAATAACTGTCATGAAACACCATAGATTATACATAGGAGGGATCTCAAATAATCATTCATAGCATCACCAAAGTCACAAAGGAGCAAAATAAACAGGTGACAAGTAACAATCTCTAATGCCACAATAACTAGAAAATATAATAAGCTTGTATTATGGAATACCTAGTGCATTTCCAAAATATAATCATACAGAATGAGAAAAGAGTTTGAAATGGAGTGGTGGATCCGCTGACCAAAGCAACAGCGGATTAGATCCCTAGCTGGAGTCTCATCATCCACGAGGGGGAAATCGCATTCACTTGTTTAGTTCTAACCATATTTGCTATAGTTAGCATAATATCACTTTGTAATGTTTTGTTAAGTTGTTTGTATCAGTCTATGCATTATTTACTTGTTGGCTTGTGGGTAGTTGTTAGGAGGCAGTTGTTGGTAGTTCTTAGGAGAACGGTTGTGCTCTACTTGGCAACCATTAGGTTCTTTAAATAGGTTTCTTGTAGTTAGGGAAAGTGATTTGATCCTTGGCTTATCATCCCTAGTCTATTCTATATAAGAACTTTGAATAAATAAAGATATATTTTTGTTACTCTATCTTGTACACATTGTTATTTATATTCATTTATGCAAATACTAGTCTTATCGAATAAAGGAATTAACACTAGCACTATTGCCTTAAAGAAGTTGCGTTCAATTTAAGAATTAATGCCCTTAGACCCCAACAAAGGCAGGAAGAGACCACAACACAGTCTAGACCAAGAGATCAAACGATCTCTAAGGTTGGTGGAGCAAAGAGACCAAAGAAGACAACTATGGGAGGTAGCCAAAGAGACCCCATCAATACAAATCCAAAGCTGAAGTCCAACTCAAAGCATAAGTCAGAGTCAAAGTGTAAGTCGGAGTTGGAGTTGGAGTTGAGAGCAAAGACATCAAAACATTCAACCCACTATGAAGAACCATATGGAGGAAGAGTGGATGGAGATAGTTGGACATCTTCCCTTACCATAAGAAGAGTGCATTGATCTTGCAAACCAAGTTCGGTACAAGGATCCAAGAAAGCCTCCTCTATATGAGGAAAGTCTTCAGTGGGAGACGAATTCTGAGGACTACCTCACAAATGGAGAAAGGGAAGCATATGAGAACAACCTTAAAGGCATTGAAGCGTTATTGATAATAGAAGAGGAAACCGAGCCAAAAACTCTCGGGAAAAAGATTGGAGTAGAGAGAAGAGAACAAGAGTGCAATACAAGTGTGCAGAACACTTAAGTCTCGAGAAGAGTTAAGGATTATCACATGCCTAAGAGTGCTAGGAAAGCACTAGAACATCAAACTCAGAGCTTCTTGAAGAACAAGTTTCAAACACTAAATACACATCAAAGACAAACTATGGTGACTCCACTAGCAAGCCCAAATGTAAAGAGGTAGAAGTTGCCTAAGTTACAAGAGATCCAGTAAAGTACTATAAGACTTGGCAATAAATGGTCAGAACGACAAAGCATATTGGCTACATCCTTTCTAGTCACCCTGAGAGGTGTGGCCATCAATTGGTACACAAAAATTGAACCAGCCTCCCAAAATACATGGGAGAAATTGTGAAAGGCTTTTGAAAAGGAATTCAAACTGCTTCAAGATGATAATGAAATTGTCGCAGAAATCTACTACACCTAGCAAGGTAAGCATAAAAGTGTAAGAGCTTACAATCATAGACTCAAAGAACTATTAGTGAAATTAGAAAAGGAACCAACAGACAGTTTAAAGAAAAGGTGGTTCATTGAAGGCCTTATTTCTTCATTAAGTAAGAAGATGGAAGTTGTACCACCTTCATCATATGCAAAAGCATACAATAGAGTAATGGACATAGAAAGTGAGGATAAGATGTCTTCATGATCCAAAAGAAAAACGAATGAAGATGGTGACTCGAAAGAGAAGCAGTGATAGCAAATCCAAGTCAATAGAAGCATTACGGAGAGAAATGCTCCATATGATGAAGGAACTGAAGGCAGACAAAGAGTCTAGCAAAGAGCCTAAAAAATTATGGTGTACGAATTGTAAAAGCAAGACCCACACCAAAGCACATTGCCCTAAGAAAATGTTCTATGACATTTGCCAGATTATTGGCCATTCAATCAAAGAGTGCCCGTCTATTGAAAAGTAGTACACAAGTACTCTTCACAAAAGAAGAGCAATCCACTCCATCGAAGTCATAGAATAACAAGAATGCATCTCCAGAAGATTATCGAAATCAAAAAAGGGGAGGGTTGAGTCAGATAAAACAGGACTCCAAAGGTCATCCAATTATACAATGTCAAGAGTGTAGCAAATGAGACTATTTTGCCAAGGACTGCCCAAGAAGTTGAGGCAAAAGAGAACTACTTTGTAAATGGTGCGGACCTAGAGATCACGATGATGCTAGATGTCCGAAGCAAAAGGCAAGCATCAATATAATTGATGTAGAGAGACATAATGAAGTATTGGCCATTACTCAAACCCAAGCAAAGATGGTTGTGTACCTAGACCCACGTACTAAAAAAGAGAGACTTCACAAAGCAAGAGTAGAGATGGAGCATGCTATGGATAATGAACATCGCCACTCATGCAAATGACAGTACGGTAATAAATCAATAGCAATCCAATAAAATTATTGCAAGTACTTCAAACCATCATACCAATTAAAGTAGTGGATCTATTACAAAGCATTCCTTAACTTAGAAATGTTATAACTTAGAGGGATGCAACAGTGCATGCCACTACCCATTTAGAATTTGGAAATAATGAAGACCCCATAACCAAACCTCCATTATTGAGAGACCAAGTGATCAATCCAATGTTACTAATAGTTAACATGGCAAGGAAATCAGTTGTGGTGCACATGGAGATCCTTGGAAGGACTCACTAAAACAATTATTAATGGCATGTTTGGCATGAATGTACATTGAGAAGACACTTGACAAAGTTTGGGTAAGCCAACTAATTGGCCACCAACTTTCCAGTTGGTAGGAACAAATCAACAAGGAATAGAAGTGCTTGGAATCCTCATGGGGCAAAAAGTAATCGTTGGAACTCAAGCATTCTACTTAACTTCCTTGTCATCTCATTACGGAAGAAAGTGTATAATGCATTGTTGGGTTGGGGTTGGTTGGTAGCAACCAAAACTGACCATAATTGGAAGAACATAATCTCCATTTAAAACAAAGGCTGTAAATATATAATTGATCAGAAGAATTAGGTAGTGAGGAAGCAGTTCCTCAGACTCACCAAACTTTGACTCCAAAGAAGAGTGGACAGAGAAGCATGATCAAGGTCCCATGGAGCCAAACATCGAAGGAATCTTGGAATTGTGTCGTGTTTGGAAGATGAAACAAACTTCCTTCATGGCCTGTTTTACTAGCAAATGGAGGACTATGAAGTATTTTCCTCAAACTGTAATTTTATTGAAGCTACAAAGATTAATGAAGAGGAACAACGACTACAAGATGACAAGAAGCAAACGAAGAAACCATTTAATGTAGAGGAAACTTAAGCAAATAATTCTAAAAAGTAGAATAATTCATGTGTGTCGGACGAAGTACATGGTTCGTAATTAACAATTTATTCTCAAAGGCCAGAAACTATAAATATGATTGACTTTGATGTTCCAAAAGCAATGCCGGTTGACGATAACAAAATTAATTAAGGTACAGCTCAAAGTAATGAAATTAAAAAGATATTTGATTTGGAGCCTATGATTACTTGTTATGCTAACGAATGTTAAAAGGGACCTTGTTTGTGTTGTATATTTCGCCATGACATTGAAGTACGAAGATGCTCATAGTAGACTTCATAGGAAAATAATGAAAAAGGGAAAAGTACCATACAATGGGTTGGAAAGAAAAGTAATGAAGTCAGCAAGGGAAATAAAATATGGGCCCCATATGAAAGAAGAAATCGAAAAATATAAATAATAAAGAGAAAAGTATTGCTTTGCAATGAGTGGAAAAAGGAAAAAGAAAAAATAAATAACCAAAGTATTTATTTGCCCACACCAAAAGCATGGCAAAAGACTACCATATAGCAATCAATGGAAAAAATTAAACTCCATAATACTAAAGTTCCTTTATTTGGTATCATACAGCCTCCCAATGAATGGAAAAAGGATCCAAATTTTACAAAACAGCAACATAATAGGAAGGAGAACTCAGGAAATAAAAAAATATAAATCCTCAAGTTTCTAAAGTTCAAACTATATGCATAAATATCCAACCCAACCCCTCCACTATACATTACTCTAATGTTTTTTCCTCCATCATACAAATAGGCAAAAGAGATGTTGTCATATGATTTTATGAAGTTGCTCTTAGCGTATGGCCTGGGAAGGGTTTTCTAATAAAGTCTTCAAAAGCATTGCAAACTCCTCATATCAAGTTGTACAAATTGGGGGGTTTCAATAGAAATGCATCAAGTCGTACGACCATCTACAATGCCTTTCTCTATCGCAATGCAGCCTTCGAATGCAATGAAACCTTCTTATCTATCTATCCATGCTACTTCTTCAACTAATCGATCATCTCACATTCATTCAACCATTGTATAGTCTGATCAATCATCTACTGCTATTGTACGGTTTGGTCTTCCCCATCATTTTGTTGTTGTATAGCCTTTTGTAGCATATCCTTTCTTAGATACTGAATTTGGCAAAAAGAAGGAATCCTTTCAATAGGCTGGTGTGTTGAGAGCAAGCACATCCATGGCATATGGGAGTACTGAACAAGGTTTTCATGATGGGGACATATCTAAAGTGCCACAAGTATCATCTGGGTATAGTAATCTACTTGTCGAAGCCTTTTCAGAGTCGTGAACATTCAGACTTCAATACTTGTTTGTATGGTCCTCCACCACAACTCATTCAATTGTATAGCCACTAGCAGGTATATTCTCCATACGGTGCACTGCCTTCTAGATGCGAGGTTGATTAGTTTGTACTTCATAAATTTTCTTTTCTACTTCCCGCTAAAGAAACCACTACAGATTTAAAGTTAGTTGTGCCTAAAGCTCAACATTCCTAAGATCTTCGTCCATATTTCATTGTGGAACACTCAAGTTATGATCAGGTTGTTCTGGTTGAACAAAGGAAGCATCAACAAAAGGCTCTTCTTCCTCTAAAATATCATCACAAGTTTGGAAAACCTTACCTGATATGACTTGATCTGTTGTTTGGTTCTTAACTTGTCGACTGGGAATCTGACTTTTCCTTCTTTCTTTTTTTTTTTTTTTTTTTTTGGGGGGGTGGGGGGGGGGGGCAGGCGCGCATAAAGCGACTTTATAATGTTTTGTTAAATTGTTTGTATCCAACTATTATTTACTTGTCGACTTGTAGATAGGTGTTAGGAAGTAGTTGTTAGTAGTTGTCGATGATTGTGTTCTACTTGGCAATTGTCAATTTCTTTAAATAAGTTCCTCATACTCAAGGAAAGTAGTATGATCCTTGGTTGATCATACCTGTTCTACTTTTGTGTCTGAACTTCATATGAATAAAGATATAATTATGTTATTCTATTTGGTACAAATTGTTATTTTATATTCACCTATGCAAGTACTAATCTTATTAAATAAAGGAGTAAACAATTGCCTTACACAAACCAACCATTTTTAACCATTGTTCACATGGATAGACAAGGCCAAAACAAAATTTTTAAAAAGGCCACCAATATTCATGTTTTCAAACTCCTTATGGAAATGGAATCCTTTTATAGTCCATGATGTTGGGCGACCTAACTAATAGGTAGTCATCAATATTCATGTTTTTAGACTCCTTATGGAAATGGAAATGGCAACGGAATCCTTTTATAGTCCACAATGTCGAGCAACCTAACTTATAGACGGCTTATAGCATATGGGACTACCGCATACTCCCATTGGGGTTGAAGGAGGCACCTATCTATGCTTCAATACGAGGCATATATACCCTACCCCCTACAGGATTCGAATTTGTGAGCTCTCTTTTGAGAGCATAAATTTTTCACCAATAGGCCAACTCAAGTTGTTGAACATTCACGTAGACATGATCCCAACATTTTTGCAATACTCTACTCATGCTTCACATATCCCTTATACCACTTTCCCTAGTAAAACTTTCTTCTCAAGTTCCTACGATAAGCCCGCTTCTATTTCTCTACTTATCCATGATTGCACATTAGCCTAAAGTTCTCCCCACCCCTCGTCCAAGGCATCAATTGTCCCCTTTATTTACCTTTTCACATGTACCACCCCACTCAAATATCCCACTTTGACTCTTCAAAAGCATATTAATGCTGACATCTCATTTTTCAGCCCCCATTCAACGTGTGCTGCTTCACTCACTTAGCAAAAAGATGTCTTTAATCCTGCTGGGAATTCATTACATCTCATGAATTACCTATCCAGCACAACACCTTCACATCACATTGCATGTGGAACCTAATGTTATTCAACAAATAAATCACTTGCCATGTGAAAGACATGTCAACAATCCTGCCCGTGAGTACAGGGCATAAAACATAGGGCCCAATATTTACCACATCTCACTATTTTCACTCATCTTTTTATGACCATCCTAATAATCAATCAAAAGACATCTTAAATCAAAGGTTTGATAGGGAGATGGATACGATCAAATTTAAAACAACGGATTCAGGCATTAATACAAAACAAGTGTGAATGCACAAAAGATATTAGAATGATGGTTATGCATACCACAAAGCCCCTGGTAACACCTTCCATGAATGTCTTGACTCAAAAGCATTATACATGTTCCTCTACACACACAACCTCCACCTAATGCATTTATGAAATACAAGTCATCAAAGAGTTTTCAAAACTTTTGATATAAATGTCCAACACCTCACACCAGTTTGCAATTTATGTGGGCAGGGTGATAGATTAACACCGCTAATTAGTACTTGAGTAGGATATAGTTCAAATCAAGAATTCATGGTGCCTCGTACAAGCCCCAAATTTATGGCACTGGCTATAAAGAGCATCACCCAGTTCTATAATTGTAGATGTGAATCAATCACTCCAAAACAGCTTAAAGCGTATCAAAAGAAAAGAAAATCTGTGAAAATGGAACCCCATGTGAACAATCTTCAAGTAGAGACTAGCAGGGCTTGCCAGCAAAGACAGAGCAAATAGACTACCATCAAACTTAACGATGAGGAAGTACAAACTCCACCTCAGGTATCCTTGCAACAACAGCAAGAAAACTAAGCAAGCCTCGTCTAGGGAGGTTTGGCATCTCTGTTCTCTATCCCTTTGAATATCAAAAAACCCATTCGGTTAACATTGCCAGGGCGCAGTGACTCTCTTTATCTCCTATGCAGCTGATCCCCATGCACAAGTCTACTCTATGACTGAATTCAGCAACATGCTGCCTTAGATCACAATCCTCTCATCCCCCTGCTCCCAACCATTCTAATGCTCCGCTTTTCATTTTTTATCCTTCCAGCAGTTATGCATCCAAGTTTGACCTTGAGACCATTTCTCCTAAAGCTGCTCAAATGCACTAAGAAATAAGTACCTCAGGTATCCTTGCAACAACAGCAAGAAAACTAAGCAAGCCTCGTCTAGGGAGGTTTGGCATCTCTGTTCTCTATCCCTTTGAATATCAAAAAACCCATTCGGTTAACATTGCCAGGGCGCAGTGACTCTCTTTATCTCCTATGCAGCTGATCCCCATGCACAAGTCTACTCTATGACTGAATTCAGCAACATGCTGCCTCAGATCACAATCCTCTCATCCCCCTGCTCCCAACCATTCTAATGCTCCGCTTTTCATTTTTTATCCTTCCAGCAGTTATGCATCCAAGTTTGACCTTGAGACCATTTCTCCTAAAGCTGCTCAAATGCACTAAGAAATAAGTCTCTCTTGAGTTCAGTTCAGATTTTTCCTCAGTTCTGATTTTATGGCCATTACAATTTCAGATACTTCACCAATCCCAGATTTTTGTTTAGCATTAATTTCATAATTTTGTAAGTTTCATGGTAATTATAGCTGTATTGCAGTTTGGATCACAATAAGGACATCTGAATTTTTGACTCAAAGCAGTTATAGAAGTTGCAAAGAATTTATTCATTAAAAAACAGTTACAAAAATTTACTACCCCAAATGGAAGAAACAAATTATAAAAAAGCTCTAAACCTGATGAGACTTGAATGTCTTGAACATCTTCGATGATTTGAAATGATTGGATGTAGACAGCATACTGTTCTTGGATTGGGCCTGAGTAGGACCCCATATCTTCTCTGAGATGTTTTCAGTTTCTCAGTTTTTTCAGTGCATAGGTCTCTGATATCACTGTTATTCACTATAATGCTCTAATAACACTGTTATGATCCAAACTGCAGAACAACTGTAAATAGTGCAAAACTTACAAAACTTTTAAACCAATATTTAGCTTTAAATCTGAGACTGGTATAAGATCTGAAACTGCAGGAGAAATCCAACTGAAATCTCAAAATTTGTTTTCCTTCCTTTCCTTAAACTGAATCGAGAATTGTCAGAAACAAATATAAATTATTTGACAAGATGAACTAACATGATAATAACCAAACCCGCAAAATAAAAATTCACTATCATCAGAATCAATAATTTAAAAAGGTAAAGAAGATTTTAAAAAAGACTTTTATGAGAAGGTATGTGTATCAACTCAGGCCCAGTCCAAGAGCAGTATTGGTGCTGCAATTGACCACAAACAATCCTTGCTTGGAGTGTCCACAAACAACCTTTCCAATACCTTCAAAACATGTAAGATAATCCAAATCTAATGTTATGATCTTAGTTTGTATTTAGGATGAAAAGGGAGGAATCTATGGAAGCTGCCGCAACACAGGAGCCAACAAAGAAAGACATTATGCATATAAAGTGAGTTAATATAAGGATCTAATGGAGGGTAAAAAGCAGAAACCCTCAAGGAGGCAAGATCAAAGGCCTTGATCGGGAGAGGCCTAAGGGTGTTAGATCTAGTACGGGTAAGAGATGGAAACCTTGAGAGCACTAGATCTAAAGACCACGATCGATGGTCTCTGATACCAATTGATACGAGCACAACTGCAAGCAAGAAAAGAACACAAATGAATTAGCCATAATTGTACCTTTCTCTACACAATATTTTATTAGACATTTATAGAGCACAACGATTTACAAAGAAGCTTCTAGAAAAAAGGAAGGTTTTAAATTTTAATAGAAGAAAGAGAAAAGCAAGGTTCTAACGGAATGGAAGCTTCTAGGAGAAGACATGCATACAATGAGCTTTTATAACAGGGAAGCTTCTAGAAGAAGGTAGATATAGAAATATGTGTAACTAACAAAAACATACAATTAAAACACAATATAGCCCATGTGACTATGTATCATTTAGTAGTTGGTTCTTCTTCAAACATGCCCTTCATGAGGACAAGGTTATTTAGAACTAGTTGTTTTCATCATTTCATCCCAATCTCAAAGAATTTGGCCATCAGAACTGTCATGGAGCATACCATACCAGGTTGCTAAGAAATTCCTCTTAAAACATGCAACAGAGACCTGATTTTTCAGACATTGTGCGTATATAATTGTGTTGATCAACACTCGGCCCCTACCCCAATTTTGATTTTTTTTTGGTTTTTTTTTTTTAGTTTCTTTGTGTTTCTTCACACATATATGGCAAAACTAGCAGAGTAAAACTGGTGGGTAGAAAAATAAATAAAAAGATATACAAAATTTGTTTTCATGTTTGTATATAACTGCTCCCTTCCACATGACCGCACTAAGATTTGGAACAAATGTTTGTGTAAATTGTAAGTGTGACTGTGATTTTAAGGTGATTTTTTTTGCCATGTTTCCTAAAAGGATAGTTAAATAAACCCAGACAGAACTTCTACTGATGAATCTGTCTTCCAGTTTCCCAACAACAGTCAATTGTCCTTCTTTCCCCTCTTTTAGTTGTTGAACGTTGGTTAGTAGCACGATGGCACTACAGGAGGGGAAGAGTGCAAGGCCTGCTTCTTTCTGTTTGTCCCTATCTGTGTGCAGCTCAAGGGTTTCCCCAGGGTTTCTAGGAATGCCGGAATGTGTCGCCATGCACCCAGCACATAAGCTGTCGAAGGGTAACATTTGGGTTACACTGCTTACTAGCCCTTTATATATAGAAATAATTGAACAAGATTCCTGCAGTTTGCATGAACAGACCTATAAGTGGTAGACATAAGTGAAAAAGGAACAAGCAGACCAGATGCCCAAGGCATAATCCAAAATCCAAGGAGAGAGCAAACTTGTCCACCTCTCCTGGCTCAACTCCTCCACATTAGACAAATAAGAAGTATCTTCCATGCACAACAAAATTGTTTTTTATAACCTGCAAAATAACGAAATACAAATTGCTAGATACACAATGAAGATGGGGACAAAAAGGACTATGAAAGGAACAACCGTGATAAACATGCACAACATTTTCCTAATAACTCTATACAAAATAAAATGGATGAATATTTGGAGCAGTCTGGGCTTAATAATCTTAACCAGCTAGCATAAACAAAAATGATGAAACAATATTCTTGACCAATAAGATCACTGTGAACTGTTTAGACAGCTCTCCTTTATGGATCTGTGCATATGGAAGTAAACCCTGAAATAAAGTGACTAAGCATTCTAAATGGAAAACGAGCAACTGACCAAGGGAGTTGGTAGAAACAATGCCTGATAGAGCCAGGAAACAAGATGACAAAAGTCAAGGTACTTGCAAATTCCAATAGAAATGGTACCCCCAAGTATCAGTTGAAGGCTCTTCTGCAGTGTTAGATTTGCTTCTCAGACCTCCATCTGGCAGTTGAATAATAACGAATCAAAGGAGTCTGCATTGATTTAAGTGGCGTGTGACATCTAGAAAAAAAACTTCTGACATATGGAGCATACTGACTAACATGTTAACAACAACAAAGACATTAGATCAAGAGAAACAACAATATTCTGATGATCAAAAGTATACAGAATATAGTAAGGGCAAATCCATGGTAACTGTTTATATTCAAATAGAATCGTTAAGAATATACTCCTTAGGAAAGAAGCAAGACAGATTCTCAGCAGCTGGTTATGTTAAAAAAATCTTCTAATTCTGGAATCTCCTTGAGAAATGAGCAATTTGGGTACAGTTTCAGACTCCAGCATCAGCTGAAGTACTTTTCCAGATAAACACCATCAAATTTCACATTTCAGACCACAGGAAAAATAGAATTGGCTGTAAAATGTGGCGGTTTGGTCATGAAGGAAACACCAAAGTCTGAAAAAAAAAAACTCACAAGCATGATTTTATGTGCTTTGGCTATTCCTTAACAAAACACCCATTGTGGTGAAATGATTAGAGCCATAGGGATAATATCCACTTCTTTATGTAACACTACGGTCTAAAATGGTAACATTTGAGTGGAATCGATGCAATACTTAACACCTTTCAACTTGTTAGACAAAGAATATATACTTCAACCTTGTCTAACACTCTCAAACTGTATTTCGATTACAGAACTCAATGTTACAAAAGAACTTAGTGAGTGAATGATATCACTCAATCACCGCACCATTACTCACACTTAGGGAAGAAAACCAACTACAGGAAAATTGCAGCCAAAAAAGACTTATAGCAAAGTTACATGAGGGACCAAACTAACTTGGATCGCAAAATCCCAAATTATAATAGAAATTTGTTCAATGTGAACAAGTTCTGTGAATCCACCCCGAGCATTACAGACAGAGAGAGCAAAACAAGCCAGAATACCACACTAATGTTGAAATTTTATTCAAAACAATAGCATTCACTCCAAGCAACCCAACCAGGCACTGTCAGCAACATTGTCTCAGCTCTTGAGAATACATCAAATGTGATTTATCAACTCGGAAATATTACAATGCCTCATGGTTTGGGAATGTGCATGGTTCAGACCTAGTACAGTTACATATATTATGATTTCCAGTCTCCCTAACTCCATTTAAAATACTGAATTGGGCAAACTTTAAAGAATAATCAATAATGATAACAATTTTTCGAAAAAAAACTACAATCAAGTATATCCAGAAACCTTCTATCAAATGATGACTAGGACTGCCATGTTCTGGTACACTACCGTTCAAGTTGCAGAATTAATTATATCTTCAAGTGCTCATTTATATTTCATACGAGAAACATTAGCATTTGGTGCAAGAAATGTGACTATGCCTATATACCATCCAGCTATTACAGTGGAGTTTTTATGTCTGTATGATATAAAGCAAAATAGCAAACCATCGCCTTTATCTTCAGTTTCATTGTTTGTAGGTTGAAAATTTGTGGCTTCTCTAGCTAGCACTTCCACTTCATTTTCAACTTAAGGATCGCCTTTATCTTCCCAAAACAGACATTGATTTTAACAAAACACACTCGATTAAAAAGGCATCAAAGCCATCTCAAACCCTAAAATTGCAAAGGCTTAAATTTGATGACATACAATAAAAGCATAAAATGGAAATTTACAAGAGCTTCCAACTTCGAACCTAAAACACTAGTCTGAAAATCATCGTACACTGCTCAAATAAACGCAAAGGCGCAATTTTATTTTTACTTTTAACACTTGACAAGAATGAATAACATTAAATTCAGCAATAAATAAAGAAGTTTCGTAGCTTACAACTTTACAATTTAACATAGAGCCCTAAAAAACAGCAAAAAGCCATTATTTCTTTGAATTACGTTACAATTTTTTTCAAGCAGACGCAAAATTGAAAAGAAATACTAAAATTTTCAGCATAATAAACAAACAAAGCTCTCGAAATGCTTAAAAAATAAAAATTAAAAACTAAAAAATTAAAAAATTAGCTCTAGCAGTGACCTCACATAACGGCCGCGTTCAGCAGCAAGTGACGTAAATAATTCCGTCAGCTGCCATCGATTGGAACGCCACCTCTTCTCTGTCAATCGAACCCTAAAACACTGTGTTTTATCCACAAAGCTGGAAAGAGCCCTAACACGTCGGGAAGCAGCAGGTCCAGGGTTCGAATCCGCAGGAGCAAATTCACACAACAATAATAATATTAATAATAATAACTGTATGTTTTGTTAAAGCGTGTTCTGATTGGGGTCTCGTACAGACTGTTCAACATTCTCATCGATTAAAGCGAACGAAGAAAAAAGAGAGATGGAAAACAGAAGAGGAGCTAAATTTGGCGGGGGAAATTTAGGTGAGACCCGCCAAAATAATCGAGTCGTGGAGTTCTGTTTTAGCAGCAGATTGCTAAATTGAGTAATGATTGGTCGGAAAATAGGGTAGATTTTGTGATGAGCTCATCCATACCCATTATAAAGGTAAGCAGCCTCTGTGTCTCATGCTTTTTTTCTAGTCAACGTTTGTGGTTAGTGGGTCACTTCCGACCAGTTGATTACTATGACTAAATTAGTCGCGTTTGTTGGCATTTCACTTTGGTTGAATTCTTTTGATTAGGGGATAAGGGCCTTTGAGGTCATAAGGTGACATGGTCCTATCTAGTGAGCCAGGGGCTACTAGTATCTCTGGGAGGTGCTTTGAGCAAACTTTCACAGATATGATAGCTGGCTTCAGAACAATTGGGTCATGACTATTGACTTCAAAGTAGTGTAGTTGATTCTAGATTGTATTGTATGATGATACACAAAGAATTACCAAATGGCTTGTAAGTTTTAATAATGGTGTATTTTATACAAATGTGCATCAGGGTAGATTCGAATAGAATTCCCATCATTATTTATGTGTAGGGGTTAATCTTAATGGCCATATACCATGTTTACACTTTTAGGCATAAATTGAAATTGTATTATTTTAAAGACTATATCAAATGCAAGAGAAAAAATTTCATGAACTATCAAAAATTCTCCAAGATTTACCGGCATAAGCTCCTCCAAGATATGAAAGGCAATGTTGAAAAGGTAACTCTCTTTAAAAACGAACACTCGATCATCAAATTTTATGAAAGGCAATGTTGAAAATGTAACTCTCTTAAAAAGGGACACTCGATCATCAAATTTAACCCTTATTTGTGCTTAACCCATCTACATCTTAAAATTGGTTAGGAAAAGGACTTTGTTAAATACCTAAGATCTTAGGGATTAAGTGATGATATAACTCTTTTTTTATTAGAAATATATAATATTTAAAACAAATACCTAACAACCTTTACAATGATTATAAAATTGAAGACAATTAGAAATATTTATTATTTAGGATAAAATACTTAACCTTTAGAATGGTTATAAAGTCGAAGACAAAAGAAACTGTATATTTAATAAAAAAATCGTCAAAAATTTGAAGACAAAAGAAACTAATTATTAGAATGATTATAAAATCAAAGACAAAAGACACTATGTATTTATAAAAACATTGTCACCCAGCGCATATAAAATTATAAGTTTATTAAAAGAAATTAATATTCACAAAACATTTAAAAAATAATAATAACTCCAATGAACTACATAGTAAAATCTCTATATGAACACTATTCAAAAAACATTTCCCATAAAGATTGTAAGTTTAGTCAAAAGAAAATAAATTTTACAAAACTTAGAACTAACTCGAATAACAAAATCAATAGATGGATATTCCAAAAAAAAATGTCCTCTAAAAATGAGTATTTATAAGTTGTGTAATCCAAAAGATATTGAAGATGAAGTACATTTGGATTAAACATACCCATAACATAAGTATATTAGACATGATTTTATATGTTTAGATTAATGAATCCTCACTCAAGATAACTAAATAAATCTTTGAGATTTTATTTCAAATATGAACATCCATTTAACTTGTGTAAACGTGAGGTTTCCATGAGTAACAAAGTTTTTGATTAATAGGATGCTAAAAATAATTGTTCTCAATTTTTGTCTTTGTTTGGATTTCTATGTATAATTGCTCTCAATTTTTATTTTTATTTTGGTGATTAGATTTATATATAACCCAATATTATTATTTTTATTTGTTTATGATTAGGAAGAATCATGTGATTTCGCTTTGTAATGAAGATATACTTTGTTTATAATAGGTCTTATATAAATGTAAGAGGAAGAATACCACCTATATAAAATATTTAGACTAATTAAATCAATGCAATCAATAAGTACACAAATTAGCCTAGATAATAGAGTTGGGACTTGATAATTGAATTGAGATAAATCCAGTAATTAAATAAGAGGGTAGAGGGGCTTAGCTCTAAAATAGATGATAAATAGTTGTTGATAGTGTCATTCTTAATCAATTTGTCTCTGGACATGAAATTATATTGTAATCTCCCCTTTTTAATTAATTATTTTTGTGGACTAAAAGCCCTTTCTCATATTTATGTGTTAAGTGGAGTTGCTTGGGAAATAGATTTTAATTAATCTTAATTATTTGGACTCAAATTAATTATTATTTCTCAAAATTAAGGAGATGGACCAAATAAATATTAAAATATTATTTAATTATCCAAATGGAGCATGGGAATTCATAAATGGAGCATATTATAACCCTAAAGCATTTTGACGTATTTATTTATAATAGGGTCATGACAAATCATAAATGGAGAGTTATAGTTGGCATTTAGTGGGGGAGTTACAAAGAGCTAGTTTGGGGTGAGCATCTTGAATAAATAAAATATTATTATTTTACATGTTGGAGGAGCATCTCATAATTATTTATGACGTTTTTTTTATGAAGATGTAAGTGGATTAAGAGAAGCATCTTTATTGCCTAATCAAGAAGGTGGTTGTAGACACCTCTTGATTGTAGACACCTAAAAATGTCTTAACCCTTCAACCATACTTCTACATCATCCATATCACTAATTTCCCCTTTCATCCAATTAATTAAATAAATCCATAATTATTTAATTAATTAACCTGCATCATCCTTGATCATTCATCCTTAGCCTTCCCTCACCAATTTACCTTTAGTCCTTAATTAATTCAGCACTATACCTTACTAACTTCATCCTAATTAATTAAATAAATATGTCAAATATTTATTTGGTTAATTTGTCCACTTCCCTAAACTTGATTAATTAGATAAATCATGTTTATTTAAATAATTTGCCCTATTAATCATCCTACACCTAGCTTAGTTGATTAAATAGATATTATTTAATTAGCTACCCTAGCCTACATGACCCCTAGACCTGGGTTAATTGAATAAATCATTATTTAATTAATCCTAAACCCTTATTAGCCCATCCACTAATTTGCTCCAACCACATTAATTAAGTTAATCACCCTGATTAACTTGGTCAAACCTTCATTAACACCTTCTACCACACCCACAAATAAAAAATTCAAAAAATCACATGACTCTTCCAACTCACCCTTTCCATTTTCATGTTAAAACATCTTCCATGAAATTAGCTTACCAATGTAAGGTCCCAGAAATGTGCATGTGTCACATGTCTCTCACAATTTCACATAAAATAGATTTTTTAATTCTATCTCATCCCAAGGAAATATTTTTTTATTTCCTCATACATCTAAATCACATTAAATGCAAAGTCTTCCCCAAAAATAAAATTTAAATTCACTTTTATTCCTAGCCCTTCATCTTTGTTGATGAAATCTTAACCATTAAGATCATCCTTGCATCTCATCCATTGATCTCAACTTTCAATTCTAGCCCTTGGATCAAAATCCCTCCAAAATTACCTATAAATAAGACCCTCCACAAGCCATTTTCATCATCCATTTTCAAGCAAATCCATTATGTCAAAATAGCCTCCAAATCCCTTTATCATACCATCATAATGCTAAAATTGTGTTGATTTAGAAAGCATATCCACATATTCACCATTGAGTTTGGGTGAAGCTAGGGAGTTGGGTGCACTTTCTCAACCTTATCAAGGAGTGAGGGATCTTCAAAGGTATATCATTTCATGTTTTTTTGCATTGTGATGTTTTATTTCCCTTTGAACTTTCTCTTATCTACAGTGGTTATGACAAATCTTTTGGTGGGAATTTTTGGAGGGAAATTAATGAAGATGATATTATTTTATTATTTTTAGTTGATAGGGATGTTGAAATTGTTGGTCACTAAAATCTCTATAAATTGGAGGTAGTTTCTTCGTTTTTGACATCATTTTTTTATCATACTAAAACTTTATGAAAATAGTTTTGTTCATCTATCGATCTGAGGATGAAACCCCTTGGATTTAGAAATCAAAGGATAAAATCCCTTTGGTTTCTTGAGTCAATTTCATCCAAATATTGCATTTGTGTTGAAAAGATCCAAGTTGTAAAGATTGTGGCAGTATTGTGAAGCCCTAAATAGTTTGTAAATTTAGTTTGTAGTTTCTCAATTTCAGTGGTGCTACTATAATTTGTGTTATGTGTATGTATTTTGTTGTGCATTTTATCATAATAGAATAGCTCCATTGTTTTTGTGAATTTTAAATCGTATTTGTAATATTGTTCATCAATTTGTTGTGGTTGTGTGCAAATCTACATAGTTAAATTTAGTATTTCTCATCGTATGCTTTCACCCCACCCTCATGGGAATTCGGTGATCAAAAAGTGACAAATAACTAATTTTGATGGTTTTCCATAAATTTCATAAGAGTTTCAAATTAGATTTTTTAAAATAGTTTGTTTGTGTCATATCAGTGCATGTCTAGTTTTCAGGTGGATTTGAGTGCATATCTATTTTTAATTATTGTGTGTATTTCATATTTCAACATATTTTATATTCATTTGTTAAAAATTATATGAATATTTCATATCTAATATTACTATAATAAAATTTTGGTTAGGGACATTACATATATGCCTCGGTCTGGTGAATGTGTTAGTCTTTGTAAAATTCGAGGTTCCTTGCTTTTTGTTTGGTGTTTTTCCCGCTTCCAGATGCCTCGGTTTGAATTTTCAAATCTTATGTTTTGGCGTCTCTTTTTATGATGACTTTTTTCTTAGTAATCTTCATTTAAGTTGCCATGTGAAGCCCCTTATTATCATGGCATGACTAGCCCCCTTTACTGCTCCAAACTATTGTATTGCTTAGCATCTGTGGTCCTCGCTTATTTTATTAATAAAATATTCCTAGCACAATCACTTTGCCTTAGCGCAGCCTCTTACTTAACGAATTGTATGAAGGTCATGTTGAAGTGCTATTGGGCCACATGTGCCATGAATCTCAAAGATGCTTTGTTTATGCTTGTTGTCCTAATTGGTTGATATTTACGTATTGAGTATTGCCATGTGGCAGCATCTTCTTCTCAGTGCCATGTTTTCTTCCCAACACAGCCTTCCATTTTGCCTCGTTCTTAAAGCCACGATGCTACATTTGATGACCACGTGTCTTCAAGTATTTCCAAAGGATTAAGTGGGCCATCGCATGAGATATTATCCCTTCTTTACACATGGCGTGGCCCTAGTGGTTCGAGCTATTTGATGTGTACTCTGCAAAGGATCAAATCTTTATACGCCAAGTGGCACGACCATATTCATCACTCATGGGTTCCACCCTAGCACAACTTGGATCTTGCTTGCTTAACCTAAAGTCGCATCGATGTGATATGTTGACAAGTGTCCTTTCAAGCAAATGTAGATTGACAATGGTGTTTTAACCAGGGTACTAAGTGATGATCCAACAGTATAGTGCACATTGTCCTTTCAATGCAGCCTAGTAAAGATATCGCCCAAGGAAGCTTACATTACTTATTGTTACATGCACTGTCCATTGATTTGGGTATCTAAAGAAATCAACAGTTGATTTTCAAAGTTGGTGATGTTTGTGGCATGTTGATGATGATGCAGACTTTGGCATGTTTGAACATTTAATGAAGAATGAGGTGAATTTGAATACAGTCAATTGTAATTGGGGATTTCTTTTCCATCCCTCGACGAGCTGAGAATTCAACTGCTGGCGAGTTTGCAAAGGAGTTACTTGGTGTATTCTTAATTTCATTCCTAATCTACAAATGTATCTTGGGTAAGTCCTTAAAGTCCTTCCTTTGTGCATTGAAGGCTTTTTCTAGGGTTTTAGGGTTTTTATGTATTTCTCGTGTTTGAAGGAAACCATCAAGCTATAAGCAAACCCTAGTTTGATTGAGGGAATTTCCACCAAAATCATGAGTCAGAAACCTTCCCATAGCAGTAAAGCTAAATGAGACCTATCCTAAGACATCATTGAGCAACTCCCTGGGTCTTCAAAGAAGTATAAACATGCCTAGGGCGCAGGGGTTTTAACTAATAGGTTCTATGACTTCCATTCACCTGTTAGAGATGCCACCTTACCAATAGAAGAATGGAATTTATTCCAATACTGCTATTACAAGCATTCCCTTGACAGACATTTATCAAATATCTAGAAATTTGGTGCTGAGAAATTAGTTGTTCCAAATGTGTTTGTAAATGTAGACCTAGTCTAGGCTATCAATGCTACAACTAGGATTTTTTCAAGTAGTAATGGAAGGCCACTCTTTGAACTAAACAAAGAACTAATTGTGGAGTTATTTGGCCTTAACCCATTGAATGATGTTGAAATTAACCTTAATGTTTTTAGAAGGGATTATTGTTGTCATGAAGGATTGCACCCTGTCAAGCAATAAGCTCAACAATCTTATGAAATATTGGATCACTCTCAGACTGTGGGTTGTCTATGATGAGAATGAACCTCTGGAGAGTTGACTCCCTTTAAATGCCCCTTGGATCTGATATACTTTCATGGAAAAGAGATAGAAGGATGATTAAATAAACTGAAATTAATCTAAAGGGGTGATGCACCAATGATTGTATTCTAACTTGCAACCTGATTCACAACTATCTTTCAATAGATCTGTTCATACAACTCATTTTGAGCAACTTTAACACATAAATATTTCGTAGAAAGGCCTAAAAATCTCTATCTTCTTTGAAGGAAAACTAGTATTTTCACAACTTAGAAAGATAAGAGAATACTTGCACAACCTACAACCTGTGATAATGAATTGTTTTTTCTGTATACTTGCATTCAAAGAATGAGACAGAAAACTTAAAGGTTTTGATTTAAAACACAATAAATCTTTATCAAATCATTCAAAAGAGAACAAGACACCTGAATTTGAGAAGATAAACACCTGATTTTATTGAAAAATGGAAGGAAAACTCTGCAATAACTATGAAATCTACTGAGAAGTAAACTATTGTTGTATAAAAACTTGTAAAATATGCTGAGTTACAATACTGAAAAATCTTCTTTGCAATGTGCAAAGGAAATCAGAAAGCAAGAACTTAGAAAAAAGCATAAGCTTTTTCTCCTATAATACAAAAATCTATCCCAAAAAGTAAAGGGAAGATCAACTCTAGTCAAACTGCACTCAACATGATGCATGAATAGGCTAGAAAAGACAACTCCCAATTGTTGGGCGAGCAAGAGGAAAATGCCTAAATAAAAAAGCCCACAACTACTCCAAATTGAGTTGTTTTAGCTTAGAACTCCTCCTCTCAAGGTGTTTGACCAAACAGAATGCCAAAAATAGATTAGTTTGACCTGAAATCAAAAATCGAAGTAAAGGACCCTCCTGCATGAGTTTGCCACCTTAGTTTAACTCCTCTTCTCTTTCTGCATGCTTGGAAGGCAAAAATAAACTATTTTGACAAGTATTAAGGATGATATATCTGTATGATTTACCTTAATAGGTGTTATATGATCATCTCCTTATGTTTTGTGTACAAATATTAAGGTAATTTATAAAATATTACCCTTAATATTTGTTAAAATACAATATATTTGGCTTCTACTCATGCAAGAAAGAAAAAGAAAATTGATGCAGAGCACAGTGCCCAGCTGAAGCGTATGAACCATGTCACAGACCCTTGTTAGCTTACAAAATAGCAAATTTAGAATGTATCGGCAAGACCTTTAAATTGTCTCACCGATGTGTACCCACCCTTGCCTATCGGCAAGACACTACACCATCGGTCAAGCTCTAGACTCCTTCGCCGATGCCTTCACCTCTCACCGATGAACAGGTTCAATCGGAAGGTTCAAACTGAAGGTTCAATGTCTCACCGGAGCTTTCCATCGGCAAGACCACAGCAATGTCTCACCGAAATATAGAAACCCACTGAACCGATGAACAAGTTCAATCCGGAGGTTCAACGGCTAGGTTCAACGCCGAGGTTCATCCTTCTCCTTCAGCGAGACTTCTAACTGTCGGGTTGAACCATGGGTTCAACGGAGAGGTCCAGTGCCAAGGTTCAACTGATAGGTTCAATCGAGGGGTTCAATGGATAGGTTCAAATCTTCCCCTTCAGTGAGACTTCTGTCTATTGGCGAGCTCTTTAAATCTCCTGCCGATGCTCTCCCTCACACCGATGCTTATGATCTTCAACCTATGATCGCCAGTCCTGGTCACCTCCGCCAACGGTCACCCTACTCGACCAAGTTGCCTATCGGCAACACTTGGACTATCGGCCCAGCTACGGGCAACCTCCCTGATTTCTGATGTCACTCCGATGACTATGTTAATTCCTCCGTCGGGCTGACCTCTACCGTCGGCCCAGCGTTGAATTCTTTCGCTGATACACCCCTCTCTCACCGATGACCTCTCTCTATCAGCGAGACCACTTATTGTCGGCGCCACCTTTTTCCCTTCTGCCGATGAAGTAACTCATGCCGATATATACTACATCGGCCAGACTTCTCCAGCGTCACCCCGATCGGCGGGAACATGGACTATCGGCTAACACTCAAGATCTTTCGCCGATACACCTTCTCACACCGATGTCTTCGGCCAATACTACCATCGGTTAGTCTTTCACTGTCGGGCCTTCACAATCTTCTTTCACCGATACCTTGTCTCACCCCGACGGACTTAACTCACACCGTTGTTGGTGAGACTCACCTCCATCGGACCAGCACGATTCCTCCTTGCCGATGCCTGACTCACACCGATGGGTCGAATACAGAATACCTACAGAAAACCTATTTCACACAGGTGACGGTATTCACAACTGATGTTTTCCCACCATGTGACAGTAAAACACTAAATCAACACATACTGGACATATACCCCAATGGAAATTGTAACAACGAGAAACACTGAGGGATTGCTTGAAATGGTTCTGCAACTCTAATCTTCCACACCTAGAGCGAATAAACAAAAATGGGGGATTAATCTACAAGTCCATTCCACTGATTTCCCCAAAAATCTGCCAGTGGAATGGATTTATCCAGTTAGCTCGACCACAGAAGCACAAAACTAAATTTTATACAAAACCTACACAGAATGAATTTCTACACAGTATTCAGAAACTGGAAAGAAAATAACTTGCAGAACTTCTATTCTTTCTTCATGTTCAGAAACTACATTCGACTATTTAGAGACCAGAGCCAAAACTATCACCCGTCCCCTCTACAAAAGGTTTTCCCCTTTTTATCTTTCCCAATGTGAGGGACTGACATTCTCCTCTGTTTCTGGGATTTTAGTTTTTCAAAATTATAGGTGGGAACCCTTAATCTATTACAAAAGACATCTGTTTTGCATAAGACAGCAAAACTCTAGTCCTTCAGACACCTTGATTAACTTTCCCTTAATCCAAACTGTTAATAAATGTCAAGTTTGGAGTTTACCCACATGAAATGCTAATAGAGAATGTTACATTATTGAAGATGCTATAGATAACATGAAATGTTTAATTAAATTTAGTCTTCTTCTCCTTCCTCTTGTGTATATTGGTCCTGTTGAAGAGGTGCCCCTGCACCAAAAATCATGATTACAATTTTGACCTATTTTATCTCCAACGCTTGTCAAAAACTCATAAGGCTTATAATAATGCCCTTTTGCCTTTAACTTATGACAAAAAATTCACTCATGCTCCAATCATGGAAAAAGACCTAAAAGGTCATGATATGATTTCAATCATTTACCCTCTTGATGCTTATGGTTTAAAAGGGGCCTCTAAAAGGTCAAAAAAAACTATTATTACCTTTAAAAACTCACGGGCTCCTCATGTGAAACCTAAGTCTCAACACTTGATAGTGTTAGACCATGGCCTAGGTATTGTTTTCAAATGATTTTCTTAAAACAAAGTCAAAAAGACTTCAAACCTATCGGCTAGGGCATCAAACAAAACATTCAAACCCTAAAAATCTTTTTCATTATTATCATTCTTCATTTTGAGCCTCCTTGTTGCTCCTACGCCGCCATGCTATTGTTGAGGGTTTCACTATTGGCCTTTGGAGGGTTTTTCTATTGTTTCTGGTAAGTTTCTCCTCCTCTGTTGTTTCTTTAACACTTACTATGAATGATTTGGTAAAAGAGCTACCTTTTTCTGTCATTTATACACTTGATATTCTGAGTTTTGATGATAAAAACGCAGGAAACCCTTGTTGTTCTGAGGTTAACTATGGGATCCATTGCTTCCTTTCATGATCTCTATGTATCTCTTCTTGAAATTGTGGGACATACGTGCCTCTTGTTGCTCTTGCACCATAAACCTGGACTGTTTGAAGGATGCTCATGCCGCTGTTATTCCCTTTTCTGATGAAGAAATGAAGGGCGCCTTTGTTTTGCATTTTATGTGGCTCTTTATGTTGGTAAAAAAGAAAATAGTGAGGCCACTTCTAAAACTCATGAAATTGTTGAGGGCTTGCCATTCTGCTAGTGTTTGACTTTCTTGATGAAGAACTATGAAAATACCTTTGTTCCTCTCTTAGTTCTTTTCCTTGAAGGCTCTATGAGTGACTGGTAAACTCCTTTACTTCCATACTTAAGGGATGACTGCTATTTGCTTTATGAAAGCTCCCATGACATCCTGTGGTGTTTTCATTAGTGTTCCTTTCATGATAATGGTCACTTTAACAAATCACAAATATTCTAGTGACCCTCCATTATAATCCTAGGGCACTAAATGGATTAGAAAAGCCCTTACTATTTTAACAATGCTTCCAAAAGCTCTTGTAGACCTGTAAACTATCATACAAAGTGTACTATGACCCTACAAGCATAATAAGTACCTTTCAGAATGTTGGCACACCTTTGTGTAAGTTGTCATGCGCTGATTGTCCTCATAGTCTTCATAACTGTGCCTTTCAATGACTTGTTCCTAATTTCTTGAAACTATGTCCTTTATAGTCACCTTGTATACACTATCTTCATTGTCTTCTAGTTTTACTGATGTCATTGTTCACCATGAAATAGTGTTGTTGTCCCTGTTACCGCCTGCATGAGCAATCTGGTTTAATGTATTTAAATATGCAGGCCCTTTCCCAAAAGTCTAAAAAATTATAACACTTTTGGCCTCTGTAGTTAAAAATGCTAAAGTCAGTTAAGGTGCAAGTGTCTTTGTGTGTACCAAGTGGTTTGTATATGCGTGCAAGTCAAAAATATGTATTGGCGGGTGCAAAATCTCCATCGCCCTTTGAAAAAATGAGTTATATGCATTTTTGAATGCATATCGGGCTTAGAGTATGCATATACAAGAGGGAATCTTTCAAAGATTCCCAAGGATTTTCTGTAGTTGTATGCATTTCCAAATGCATATCGGGTTCAAAAGGAGGATGCACAAGGGCGGAACATACATTGGAGATTCCAAGAATATTCGTTGCTCGCATATTGGGTTGCATGTATATTTGGTTTGTATGTTCAGACATACAACGGTTAGATACAAAAAAAAGATACATTGCAAGTATATTCCATGGTAGATTCCCGTTTGTATATTCGACATACAAACAAAATATACATTCGGATATACAATGAAGAAGCATGCATTCCGGACCCGAAGGAAAAGTCAGATGTGGCGGATAAGTTTTTGAGATCCGCCTTGTATGTGTGAGGCAATTGTATATGCAGTTATACATTGAGACATGCAAGCAAAAGGACATACAACCCAGACGCGATGGAGGAATGAAATGCATCAAATAAATTTTGAAGTCCGTGGCCTGTATGTATGTATGTGTTGTATATCGCAGATATACAAAGGATGGAGATGCAAGCCGGACCTGATTTGAACTTCAATTTGCTCTATAATGGCTGGGGTCCGCCATGTATATTGAATTGATGCATGTATATGCATTTTCCATATGCAAGGATTTTGAAAGGTGAATAGTGGTGATTGTATATGCATATGTTCTTGCATATACAAGGGGTGAAAAGGTGAAATAAAAGGAGAAAGAGCCAGCGATAGAAACATGAGGTGCCTATGTGGCACGATTTCACTGGCCGATGACTTTTCAACGTTTTTGGGTGCCGTTGATCACAGTGACAGAGGGGTGATCAACGGTCTTGTTTTGAACCTGCAGCGAAGGATTTTTCCTGAGCGTGTGTGGCCGTTTTTGAGCAGGAATTTTCCAGAGGTACGTCGTTGCTACATTTCAGAGAGGCTATGGGTAGCTGAAGCGTTAATGGCAGAATTGCAGCGGTATGGGTCGGTGATCGACGGGTCAACAACCCGATTGAATATGAATGTCCTTGAATGGCAGTGCGGATCCCGATTCCATCTGCGCCATTCCTCTTTGTCTCCCCAGAGCGTTGAATATTTCTGAGCGCCATTCCTCATGCATTGAATCTAGCAGATTTTTGATTCGCCTTGTAATTAATTTTTGGTTGAGTACACAGTCTTGGTATAAAAGCCAAACTGTATTACTCATTTGTGTTGTTCAAAACTGGACAAATCTTGGTGCTGCAATAGGAATACAACTTTATGGTGACTCTATTTCAGGTGTCTTTGTGAGTTTATGAGTTGTATGTTGTCTGTATTATGCACAGAATTATCAATTTCATGTTGATTTAAATGAATAATGCTTCATTGCATGTGTTTTGTTATTTGTCTCCAGACTGAATGTGTTTTTCTTCTGACTCTGAACATCTAAGGGGTGTTATAGATTCTAGAATATAGGTTTTTTATATTGAATACTTAGTTTCTTACTTCTACTCAAGGAGTAGATTGACTGTTTTGGATTAAGCGTTAAGAAGAATACATTGCAATAAGGATGTTCGTAAGTAGAAATAACTAAATACTGTCTCTGGGTATTGTCTGTAAGGCAGACATTTTAGAAACCCCTTGAAGTCTGATTGTTGTCTTAGGTTTGTGGTAAACATTCACATATATATGTCTACTGACTCCGAGCCCTGGATAGGCACCGATCTGGTCTGGTATCTCTGTTGTAACCCAAAGTCCTAGTTTTGCATCCAAATATAAATCAAACTCAAACTTCACATACAAACCTTTAGGACATTAGAAGTAGTTTTAGGATCCAAAATCCTCTGTCTACAACTGAATATAGGCCCGAAGCTAGCCCCTTTGCACTTATCTCATAGTTTTGGTCTACACGATAGAGGATTTATCTGCTTTGTGTCAACATCCTAGCTAATACATAGATGCATATCTCATGGATGTTGAATAGGGAATACCCCCCTTGGTTCTGCAGAGCCTAAAGAAGAAGAGGAGATATCTATAGAGTCTATCTCCTGTACTGTTAGCTGCTAGCCCAGGAATCCTATTGATCATTGATGGCTACCTTGTAGAGACAACTGGGAATAAGCATCTAGTCGGATTGAGAGGTAACAAATTTGGTGACTCTGCTGGGGAGTGAAGTGAAAGTATTACCTTTTCATCCCTGGTAAATTATTGCCCATCTAAGTCGCAACAAATTTGGCGACTCTACTGGGGACTGCTTTGTGAAAGAACCCTGATTTTAAAAGAAAACAATTCCTAGTAATAGGTGGCGACTCCAAACTAATCTCCCAATCGGTAAAATAATAATTTGTATGCAAGGGAGAAGATCCTAGCGTAATACTCTATTTGAAGAGTTACCCATAAAAATGATGTATAAGAAGAAAGGGACTGTTCGAGCCAGTCAAGATGGTTCTTCTAGCCCTAGAAAAAATGAATTTATTCAGGACAATCCAGGATCTTCAGAGCAAACAATGCCTTATTTTTCAAACACAGAAGCTGAAATCCAAAATGTATATGAGAAACAGCAAGGTGGTGCTCTGAGAATAAGGTCAGAAGTTTTTCAGGAACACCCTTTCTTGGATCCCAGTGATAGATTTGAAGAGGTCGAGTCTCCCAGGGATGAAGATAATGATGACCAAAATGCAGTGGGGCCATCTTTTTCTATGCCCAAAGAGGAACAATTAGCTAAAGAAATCAAAAGTTTAAGAGTAGAAATAGAATATCTGCAGGCTATGAAAATCAGAGATGACATGAAACAGAGGGTGCAAGCTCTGAGAACTGCTCAGAATGATTTAGTTCCTACCCTTGAAAATGCAAATATACAGAGAAATCAGCATAGAAATGAAGTACAGGATCATCATGATGATTAGAGACAGAATGCAAATAATGCTAGGATACCATTTAATAATGTAACAAATCAGAATGCAAACAAAAATGCCAATGCTAATCAATTTGGTAGACAGCCTATGCAACTGGACAGATTTAGACAACTGGTTTTTGATGGCATTCCTGGTTACCCCAATCCTATTGACAAACATGTGAGGCTGCAAGTGCCTAAATTTTCAAGAAATAATACTGTATCAGGTGAAGACCATTTGAAAGCTTTTCAGAATATCATGGACAAATTTGAGGTTGAGCATTAGGATGTTTTCATGAAATCAGTTATGCAATCCTTAGTTGATGAAGCTAAGGAATGGTATAAAGGTCTGCCTGACAGAAGCATTTCAGCATGGGAGGACATCAGGAGGATATTCAAAGAACAATATGGTGACAAAACTGATCCTAGTTTCTTTATTAATGAATTCACCGGCATAACCAAAGGATCAAATGAACAGGTTGCTAATTTCAATGCTAGATTTACTAAAGTATTGAACAAATTGCCACAAGATTTGAGGCCTAATGAACCTATGTGCATAGTATTGTACATAAATGCTTTTGATGCCAAAACAGCTTATGGATTGAGAGACAAGAGTCCTGCTAGCCTTAGAGATGCCTTCAAGATTGCAACAAATATTGAAAATAATAGAAAGGCATCTGGTAAGACAAATAGAAGAGATGATGTGAAAATTCTGCAAAATCCAAATACTAAAGCTCAAATTGTTCAAGGCAGTGCATCTACTTCTGAGGATAAAATAGACAAGTTGACAACCATTGTCAAGGACTTAGGTTATAGAATGGCTAAAAATGAAAAGGGGATAGGTCCTGACAGACAGGTTTACCAAAGGCAAGAAAGAAGACCATCATTACATGACATGTCATATCATACTAATTGGCATAATGGTAAACACGTCCTCCCACACAGCAACACAAATCAAAGAACTCAGAATGTAAAGGAAACACCTGATCTTTTGAAGAAGGCTGTTAATATGGTTGATAACACCCCATGGTGTATAATATGCCAAATGCCCCACTCACAGTCACAATGTATGATTGCTCAGTCCTTATACAATAATGTTGTGGCCTGTGATGAATGCAATGAGCCGCATTGCATGGAAGATGACAATGTCAATATGATGTCTACAAATAGAGAGTGTCTGTCTTAGGATGCTGATGCAAATGCAAATGATGAGGTTCAGATCTGGCAGCAGTTTCCATATGATGAAGAAGGTGAAGATGAGGAAGACAACTATGCCTATGCTTAGGACTCACACAATTTTCTGAATAACTTGAGGAGGCCTTTTGATGAAGAAATTAGAGCCCTCACAGCTGCCGCAGTGGCTCAGGTAAAAATTAATTACAATCTCAGGGGTAAAGCCCAGGTAAGCAACTTACACCAACCAGAGAATACTTTTGCAAGCCAGCCAGTGCATAGTCATAAAGGAATTGAATCACAAAAGAAACAATGGAACAATACCAAGCAAAACTTTAAGCAAAAGACAAGTCATGATCCTCAAGGACTAGAAAACAAAATTCCTTAGGTTGAGAATCAAAGCAGAAGTTTTCAGAATAGGAATGACAGTCAGGGAGCCACAAAAACTAAGGCTGGATCATCTCAGGACAAAAGTAAAACGGTGGAGCAAGTTACAACTGTTATTGAAAATTATGCTCCGTTTGACATCACTCAGGTTTTGTCACAGATAAAAGTCTTTGTTCCACTGATGGAACTGATGAAAGTGGAGGAATTCAAAAATAAGGCAGTATCCTTGATTTCAGGAGTGCCTTGTCAAGCCAAGCGGAATGATGAACCTCAGGGAAAGAAACAAGCTATGAGTATGGATGAGGATGAAACTCCTGAAGTATATCTGGTGACGACCATGATAAAATGCCCTTCACAGGTTGAACCATTTTATGTCTCCCTTGTCATAAATGGAAAAATAATTAGGAATTGTATGCTTGATTCGGGAGCATCAACAAATATCATGCCTTTGGCTATCATGCAGTAAGCTGGGTTAAAAATAGATAAGGCATGTGGGAAATGCTATGCCATGGATGCTAGGGAGGTACCTGTCATCAGAATTATGAAAGATGTAGATTTTAGAATGGCAACACATCTTGAAAAGACCTACAAAATGAACATAACAGTTGTTGATATCAAGCCACAGTATGGCATGTTGCTGTCAAGAAGATGGGCAGCATTGATTGGTGGGAGTATGCAATTAGATCTGTCATATGCTATGATCCCTATGAATGGCAGGAATGTCAAACTAATCAGAGAAGAAAGATCATCAGAAACAGTCAAGGACCAGGAGTCAGAAGAGCATATATGTTTTGTGGACACTGACTGTGAAAATTTCAGGGTTGTCTTAGATGATCAAGAAGGTAAAGGGGGAAACATGTGCATTCAAGAAAGTGACCAACAGGGTCTATGGACCATGTACTTTGATGGAGCTTGTTCAAAGGAAGGCTCTGGTGCTGGGATTGTATTTCTATCTCCAGCTAGTAAGCTTCTAAAATTCTCTTTCTTGTTGAAGTTTGCCTGTACAAATAATATTGCAGAGTATGAGGCTCTGCTGTTAGGATTGAATCTGGCTCTGAAGCATGGAATTAAGATGCTCAAAGTGTTTGGTGATTCAGAGCTTATTGTTTCCCAAGTTAGAGATAAGTATGCATAAAAAAATAAGAGATTAAAACAGTATAAGCATGTTGTCTGGGATACAATTGAATTGTTTGATGCATTTTCAATAAATTGGATAGAGAGATCAAAGAATGTTAGGGTAGATTTTCTAGCCAATATAGCCATAAGGCCAAATGACATCACTCTATCAGATGTCACAAATGTTGAAGTCAAACTGAGACCCGTAGTGCCAGATAATGTATGCAGCTGGCAGATATTTGATGATGATAAGGATTTACTGAGATTTCTGCATTGTATTGATGAATATGAGAACCAAGAAATAGATTTCCAGAACTTTGTAGAAGTTGTAAATGGGAAAGAAACTCCTCTAGGGAAAGAAATAATTCAACTCAAGACAAACAAAATCCCTAGAGGGTTGGTTGCTTTAGAGAGAGCTTTTGACAGTAGGGACCAATTTGTTACAAAGTCATCTCCAACAAACAAGAATGATTTAGAGGAGATAAATTTGGGAACATCTCATGCCCCCAAAAAGGTATACATTGGCAAACAGCTCAAGCCACATATCAAAACTATGCTGATTGCATTACTGAGAAAGTATAAACATGTTTTTGCCTGGTCATATGAGGACTTGAAAGCTTATAGAGAGGATTTATTTCAGCATGAAATCCCTTTGAAGCCTGGAGCTAAACCATTTAGACAAAAACAGAGACCTATCAACCCAACTTTAGCTCCAAAAATGCAAGAAGAGCTTATGAAGCTTAGGGAGGCCGGAATAATTATGCCTATTAGGCACTCAACTTAGGTGTCTAACCTTGTCCCAGTCAAAAAAAGGAAAGGTGACAGAAGGCTTTGTGTGGACTTTAGAAATCTGAATGTATCTTCTTTGAAGGACAGTTATCCTCTACCCAATATGGAAGCCATGTTACAAAAGGTGACTGGCTGTGAACTCTTATCCATGATGGATGGATTTTCAGGATACAATCAAGTGAAGGTAAAGGAATCAGAACAGTTTAAGACTGCTTTCACCACTCCATGGGGAACATATGTATATGTGAGGATGCCATTCAAACTGACAAATGCAGGTGCCACATTTCAGAGGGCCATGGACGTTGCTTTCGTAGGATTAATTGACTCAATCTTGGCTGTGTATTAGGATGATTTGACAGCTTATTCAAAAAAGGAGGAGCAGCACTGTATGCACATGGAGCAGATTTTTATTTGAGCATTAGAGTATGGCATCTCACTCAACCCAAAAAAGTGTGCTTTTGGGGTAATGGAAGGAAGATTGCTTGGACACATTGTTTCCAAGGATGGAGTCAGGATTGATCCTGAAAGGGTGGCTGCAATTGACAAAATCCAGATCCCTAAAACAGTGAAAGGTATTCAGTCTTTCTTTGGACAAATTAATTTTGTTAGGAGATTTGTTCCTAACTTTGTAGAGACCACCAAAGATATCTCTAAAATGCTGAAGAAGAATGCAACTGTCAAATGGGAAGATGAAGCAACTAAATCATTCCAGAACATAAAAGAAGCTATAAAGATGGCTCCTGTGCTAAAATCTCCTAATTTTTATAAGCTATTTCAGTTATTCTCATTTGCTTCTTTCCATACTATTGTTGCATGCTTATTGCATAAAAATGAAGGGTTTGAACAACCTATAGCTTTCTTTAGCAGGTCATTGCAGGCTGCTGAATTAAAGTATGACATCATGGAGAAACATGCATATGCACGGGCTAGGGCAGTCAAGAGTTTCAGACCATATTTGGTGGGCTCTCACATAATTGCAAATGTACCTCATGCAGCAATCAAAGATATTTTTACTCAGCAGGAGGTGACTGGAAGAAGATGCAGATGGATAAATAAACTACAAGAGTTCAACATAGAGATACATATTACAAAGCTGGTAAGGGGACAAGGTTTGGCAAAGATAATGACAGAATCAAATCTGGAAGCATGCCAAGTGAACGTGGTGCAAAATAAAACTGTCAATATATCAGAATCTGATTGGTATAAGGACATTGTATACTACTTACAGAATTTGAATTATCCTTCCCACTTCAGTGATAGTCAGAAAAGGACTTTGAAGCTACGTGCAATCAAATACATAATTCTTCAAGGAGAGTTGTATTGGAAGAATCCTAAAGGTGTCCTACTGAGATGTGTAGATGAAAATCAGGCTACTGATATTTTGAATGATCTACACACAGGAGGATATGGTGGACATTACGCTGCTAAGACAATAGCCCACAAAATTCTTAGAGCAGGATATTGGTGGCCAACTCTTTTCTCAGATGCACAAAAGTTGGTAAGAAAATGTGATCCTTGCCAAAGATTCTCAGGGAAACTAAGATATCAAGGTGCATTACCCCTTAGGACTATAATTGTGGAAGCCCCTTTTCAACAATGGGGAATAGATTTTATAGGGGAAATCTCAGAAAAATCAGGTGGAGGGCACAGTTGGATTCTGGTTGCTACTGATTATTTTACCAAATGGATTGAGGCCATTCCAACCAAAAAAGCTACAAGCAAAGTGGTGATGGACTTTATTTTAGAAAATATTGTTATCAGATTTGGAGTACCAGCCAAATTGGTCGCAGATAATGCTATGTGCTTCAGATCTGGAGAATTTGTTGATTTCTGCAACAAATATGGGATCAGTCTGTCATATGCATCACCATATCACCCACAAGGAAATGGTCAGGCAGAATCAAGCAATAAGAGCTTCATGAAAATCATTAAGAGAATGCTAGATAAGAGCAAGAAGGCATGGGATTCAAAGTTAAAGATGGCACTATGGGCCAACCGGATGACAGTGAAGGAATCAATTGGAAGGTCACCTTTTGAATTAGTGTATGGTGCACCAGCTAGGTTACCTATGCACAATCTCCTGCCAGTTTATAAATTCATCCAGGGGAACGATGAGGAGATTGGAGACCCGATGACTGAAAGGATAAATCAGCTGGTCGCACTAGATGAGATAAGAAGGGAAGCACAGAGAACAAACATCAAGACACAGCAAAAGGTGAAATATCTATTTGATAGAAGGGTTACAGAGAGAAGGTTTCAGATAGGTGATCTGGTCCTTATGTGGAATGCAAAAAGCCAGGATAAGGGCAAACACAGCAAATTTGAGCCCTTATGGACTGGCCCATACCAAATTGGCACTATTCATGGAGTTGATTCTTATTTTCTCCAGGCACTCAATGGTGAACTACTGGAATTGCCTGTGCACGGTAAATTCCTTAAGGCTTTTTTCTCATAAATGAGTACCTATTGTACACACTGTAAACTACTTGTAAATATTTTGTACATGCCTTGTATAGTCGGTCATGTTTTGAGTTTTGGGTTTTGTCTGGTCTGCCCCGGAGTGATTCTGAAGTTCTCACTGTAGCCTTGCGCCTGCACGTCCCCAATCAGAGCCTATGTTACCACCTGCATGAGCAATCTGGTTTCATGTATTTAAATATGCAGGCCCTTTCCCAAAAGTCCAAAAAATTATAACACTTTTGGCCTCTGTAGTTAAAAAATGCTAAAGTCAGTTAAGGTACAAGTGTCTTTGTGCATACAAAGTGGTTTGTATATGCGTGCAGGTCAAAAATATGTATTGGTGGGTGCAAAATCTCCATCGCCCTTTGAAAAAATGAGTTATATGCATTTTTGAATGCATATCAGGCTTAGAGTATGCATATACAGGAGGGAATCTTTTAAAGATTCCTAGGGATATTCTACATTTGTATGCATTTCCAAATGCATATCGGGTTCAAAAGGAGGATGCATAAGGGCGGAACATACATTGGAGATTCCAAGAATATTCGCTGCTTGCATATTGGGTTGCATGTATATTTGGTTTGTATGTTCAGACATACAATGGTTAGATACAAAGAAAAGATACATTACAGGTATATTCCGTGGTAGATTCCTATTTGTATATTCGGCATACAAACAAAATATGTACATTCGAATATACAATGAAGAAGCATGCATTCCAGACCCGAAGGAAAAGTCAGATGTGGCGGATAAGTTTTTGAGATCCGCCTTGTATGTGTGAGGTGATTGTATATGCAGTTATACATTGAGACATGCAAGCAAAAGGACATACAACCCGGACGCGATGGAGGAATGAAATGCATCGAATAAATTTTGAAATCTGTGGCCTGTATGTATGTATGTGTTGTATATCGCAGATATACAAAGGATGGAGATGCAAGCCGGACCCGATTTGAACTTCAATTTGCTCTATAATGGCTGGGGTCCACCATGTATATTGAATTGATGCATGTATATGCATTTTCCATATGCAAGGATTTTGAAAGGCGAATAGTGGCGATTGTATATGCATTTGTTCTTGCATATACAAGGGGCGGAAAGGTGAAATAAAAGGAGAAAGAGCCAACGATAAAAACATGAGGTGCCTACGTGGCACGATTTCACTGGTCGACGACTTTTCAATATTTTTGGGTGCCGTTGATCACAGCGACGGAGGGGTGATCGACGGTCTTGTTTTGAACCTGCAGCGAAGGATTTTTCCTAAGCATCTGCGGCCGTTTTTGAGCAGGAATTTTCCAGAGGTACGTTGTTGCTACATTTCAGAGAGGCTGTGGGTAGCTAAAGTGTTAATGGTAGAATTGCAGCGGTATGGGTCGGTGATGGACGGGTCAACAACCCGATTGAATATGAATGTCCTTGAACGGCGGTGCGGATCTTGATTCCATCTGTGCCATTCCTCTTTGTCTCCCCACAGCGTTGAATATTTCTGAGTGCCATTCCTCATGCATTGAATCTGGTAGATTTTTGATTCGCCTTGTAATTAATTTTTGGTTGAGTACACAGTCTTGGTATAAAAGCCAAACTGTGTTGCTCATTTGTGTTGTTGAAAACTAGATAAATCTTGGTGCTGCAATAGGAATACAACTTTATGGTGACTCTATTTCAGGTGTCTTTGTGAGTTTATGAGTTGTATGTTGTATGTATTATGCACATAATTATCAATTTCATGTTGATTTAAATGAATAATGCTTCATTGCATGTGTTTTGTTATTTGTCTCCAGACTGAATGTGTTTTTCTTCTGACTCTGAACATCTAAGGGGTGTTATAGATTCTAGAATATAGGTTTTCTATATTGAATACTTAGTCTCTTACTTCTGCTCAAGGAGTAGATTGAATGTTTTGGATTAAGCGTTAAGAAGAATACATTGCAGTAAGGATGTTCGTAAGCAGAAATAACTAAATACTCTCTCTTGGGTATTGTCTGTAAGGCAGACATTTTAGAAAGCCCTTGAAATCTGATTGTTGTCTTAGGTCTGTGGTAAACATTCACATATATATGTCTACTGACTCCGAGCCCTGGATAGGCACCGATCTGGTCTAGTATCTCTGTTGTAACCCAAAGTCCTAGTTTTGCATCCAAATATAAATCAAACTCAAACTTCACATACAAACCTTTAGGACATTAGAAGTAGTTTTAGGATCTAAAATCCTCTGTCTACAACTGAATATAGGCCCAAAGCTAGCCCCTTTGCACTTATCTCACAGTTTTGGTCTGCACAATAGAGGATTTATCTGCTTTGTGTCAACATCCCAGCTAATACACAGATGCATATCTCATGGATGTTGAATAGGGAATACCCCCCTTGGTTCTGCAGAGCCTAAAGAAGAAGAGGAGATATCTATAGAGTCTATCTCCTGCACTGTTAGCCGCTGGCCTAGGAATCCTATTGATCATTGATGGCTACCTTGTAGGGACAACTGAGAAAAAGCATCCAGTCGGATTGAGAGGTAACAGTCCCCTCATTGTCAACAAGGCTTGTAGCTATTTAGTAATGCTTAAAAAGAGAAACTAGGTTTTGAACTGCATGAATGTTCTGTCCAATGGCTTATAAGCTGTGAAACAACACTTATACCTCTGGTTATCTTACAAACTTTTAAACTATCCCAAAACATAGACAATGTTTGGCGAGGTTATTTAAAGATATAAAGATTACGGAAGCTCTAACAAAGTCTCAAAATAATACACAGAAACAAACTGAATGCTGGATAGTCTCATCTAGCCATAACTCTGTCTTAGCTTTGCATAATGTTTTCACAGTATTTCTATTATTCTCATAGTCGCTAAGGCCTTCACTGTTATCATTCTTTATTATTTTTGTATGTGTAACTGTCTGTCTATATTTTCCTGATGTATGACTGTCAGTACAATCAGTATATAACTGTCTACACAGTCTTTTAAGGTTGCTCTCATGTCTTTTGATGGCCGCTTCCTTGCTGATGACTGTCATACTCCAGACTACTGATGTCTCCATGTCTTTGCATTTTTCTGATCTGTCCTTTTACTATTTAGTTATTCCTTAGCCTTGGGTGCTTATCTCTGTCAGGATCCTTATGTAGAGCCTATTGTTCAATGATGATCTCTCTCCATGGCTATTCTCAGACTTTTGCAAGACTGCTAAGGTTTAAAGTTTGTGACTGTTGCTCAGACTCTTGTCAATTTCTACCTTAACCTTTGAACTTTGTCTCCATCTTATGTCCTTTGATGACTGTCTTCTACATTGATAGTCCTTATGATGACTGTGAAAGCTACTACCTTTTATGAGCATTATCCATATTTTGAAAATGTTCTTGGTTATTTAGGTTGCACATTCACTATCCTTATGTCTCCAATGTATACACAACTTGCATAGCACATTGGTACTTTACATTTGACAAGGATTCAATGATGGGCTGAAGTATTGACCTCTTTTTATGTTGTTTTTATATGCTTTTATAACTTTTCCATATGATCCTCCAGACACTTTGCCTACATCACCATCGTTATATGTTGTCTTTTTATATACTTTGCAAGACTTTGAACCTATGTTATTAATATGGACTATGGTGATGATATTATCAATTGAATGATTTAAATATGAGTATGCATGCAATATAGATGGAATCCTATGGTTTAGTCATGAAGTTTATTTGTGTGCATATGTTTTGTGAATTAACCCCTGTGTAGCAAGAACATGTCATCAAGAAAATGAGCATTTGCAGTGAAGTTGCAGGCAGGAGAATTGAAGGAAGTGAAGTTAGGACGCCAAAAATGCAAGCAACTGGAGGTTGAATGTGAACCATCATGGATAGGAATAAATACAGAAGAAGTAGACTTGTTTCAAATGCAGCATGTGTTCTTTATGCGATCTGTTGCATAAGAATTCTTGTTGGGATAGGACTTTGCTTCCTCTGTTCAGTTAGATTAATAAATTGATCTCAAACCTGTATCCTAGTATCTAGGAATGGATTGATGGTTGAAGTTAGTTGGTAGTTGCATAAAACTCTCTTGTTTTTGTATAAGTTAGGAGGGATGAGTTAGATGTTAAGTTAGTCACTTTATTTTCCAGTTACTTAGTTGTTACTCTATTTTTCAATATTAGAAAATCCAGACATGTTTTATTAAGGAATGTAATTATTGAATACAATCTGAAAGAGATTTTGTTTATGATATAAAGTGAATGAAACTATGTGTTATGAAGATGCGTAAGAATCTGAATTAGATTTGATTTCCAGTTAAGTGAGTTAGTCCCCTGAGCTGGCCACTCAAGGTACTGATCCTCACTTCATTTGTTACCTTGTTCTTGATGCATTCATTGTTAAATCTATTTTTCATTTGCATATAGATACATCACGAGTCACTTAAATTTCTTGATTGTCAAATTACAGTAGTATGGTTCATGAACAAGTGCATGCTTTGTCTACTTTAGGTCCTCCGAAGGTTAGCATTAGCTCTCTTATCATTTTGAATGTTTTGGATTAGTTCTGTAATTTTTTGTTGTTAATAGTTATCTAAAACTTATATTTTTGGCGCCATTGCCGGGGATGGTGCTACCTTCATAGGCTCATTTTTACATGCTTTCATAGTTTAAATTTTGATTCCAGCATTAGGATTAATAAATTCACTTTTCAGGAAACACCAGAAATTATACTAACATTGTGCAGGACCATTGGAATATAAAGCTAAATTCACTGTATGTGGAGGTAGAGAGATAACCGAGGCAAATTCCTCCCTTCAAATTTTTAGGATAGAAAAGGAACAACTAACTTTATAAATTATACAATAGAAAATGCTGAAGAAGAATTTCCTCTTACATCTTCATCAACACCTTCTACACCTTCATCAGCTTCGTCCACAACTATAGAAGGGACCTTCAGAACCATGGCAAATGATGTGGTGGAGGATCTACCAGAGAAAGCAATGTTTGAGTTTCCTATCACTGATCAAGAGAGAGCTATAGTGCTAAAAAATATTCCACCATCAACATTACCAGTCTTCTATGGCCTGGTGACAAAGGACCCAGATACGTTCCTGTTTGAGTTTGATATCTTATGTAGGAGCTATGACTACACCTTAGACGCTCACAAGTTGAAACTCTTTCCTGCTACCCTTAAGGATGCAACTTTGAGATTGTTTATAGGGCTAGGAAAAGATGTCATTCTAGACTGGGATACTATGAAGGAGAAATTCTTGGAGAAATACCAAGATTACTGCTGAGGACATGACAGGAGGAGAGATGACATCTTCAAGATGTCACAAAAGGAGGAGGAGCCACTTGAAGAGTATGTTGAAAGATTCCAGTTTGCTCTAAAGAAAAACCCTCAAAATAGACTATCTAAAGAATCATTAAAACTAGTTTTCTTGAGAGGGGTTAAGGATGATTGCATGGATGCTTTGAATCTCATTGGGCAAGGTGATATTTCTTAGCTACCTTTTGAGTCAATTTGTAAAGTTTACTGAAATTATTCAAGAACTTTCACTAGACGACCAAGGGGAGAAAGGACATCAATTACAAACAAGGCAACCAATGGAGTTTCAAGAGTGGAAATCAGTAACTTGTTATCCAACATGAAGGAGGACATAAATAACCATATGGCTACACAGATGGACGCTCTTCACATCAAGAAGAAACAAGAAGTTGATGCAATGCTTACTGAGTACTGTCCTAGTTGTAGGCAAAGGAAGGCCAGTTGTAAATGCAAAAGGGTGGCAAGCATCCAACAAGAGAAGGTTGAAAGGCCATAATTTTAGCCATTTGAAGGAGAGGATGGACAATTGTTCTTCATAGCTCAAAGGAGACCTTGGTAGCAAAGACAAGGTATGCCCTCTGATCCACTAAATTTCAGTTCACCCTTTCCTGCTGCAAACCAAAATTTCTCTGCTTGGAACACTCAGCCATGGCCTAGTAATCAAAATCTATGGCAGAACCCACAATGGCCTACTCCACAACTTGGTTGGAACCAACAACAGCCAAACCCATGGCCCCAACAAGGTTTTCAAGGTTCCAACTATAATCCCCAGTGGCCTACACAACAACCTCAATGGAACAAGAACCAATAATGGCAACAAAATGCAAATTACCAGCAACCTATGATTCCATCTCAACCACAGCAGCCAGCCATAATGCCTCCATCAGAACCTCAAAATCCACCTCCTAGACCTACCCAAATCCCTGCCCAACTTGCACCTAACCCTAACAACAAGCCTGTTCAATAGGCTTATACTAATGAGGTGATGCAATACCCCACCTATGGGGTAGAAGTGAGTAATGTTCATCTTAGATCAGGGAAGCAACTTGCAGGTCCTTCATTTCCCCAAATTACAGAACTTGAAGATGAAGAACCCACAGAGGAAGCCTCAGATAAACAACTTTTGGAACCTGAATCAACTTAGGAACCTCAGACCATTTCACATCCTAAGTCTCCTTTCCCTGAACGCTTGGCTATCTAGAAACAAACAACACGATTTGAAAATGACCTCATAGGCCAGTTGCAAGATATAAGCATAAAGATTCCCTTAATCCAAGCCATCAAAGATATTCCCATCTACATTAAGACTATCCGAGATCTTTGCATAAAGAAACCAGGAAGAAAGAGGATAGACCCAAAGATAGTTCATGTTTTGGGTAACCTAGCTGACATAATGTTGGGGAATATAATTGTTCCCAAATATACAGATCCAAATAGTCCAGTGGTGGATGTCAAAATCAATGGGACTCTGATTAAGAATACTCTAATAGATTTAGGTGCTGCAATTAGCTGATAGGTCCATAGTTAAACCTTGAGGAGTCATTAAGGATTTGGTCATTGCATTAGATTCTTGGGAATACCATGCTAATTTCATAGTTCTATAGCTCAAGGTTAATCTTGTTGGTTATCCTCTTATACTAGACAGACCATGGCTTGCCACAACAGATGCATTTATAGGTTGCAGGTCTAGTAACATGATCATATCCAATGGGACTATGACCAAGAAATTGGTTCTATATCCACCAGCCCAACCATACCATGAGCTTGAGCAGACCATTTGGCCTACATTAGAAGATGAGGAAAGCTACTCTCTGCAAACCTTGATAACTATTGAACACAACCCCTTACTGGATATTCGAGATGAAGATGAGATGATTGCTCACATTATACAAAATGACTGCGGAAGGCACCCGTAGCAGCAAGACTGCTTATCTTGTTTACAAGATCCCTTAGAAAGCATAGTACCTAGCAGTTCCTCAGAGAAGGTACCTCAATTATCTCATACTTTGTTACCCCAACAATGCTTACCAGTAATACCTAGCCTTGATTTGTCCTCTATGCAAGAAATGTCTAAGCCATTAGAAATCAAGCTAGGAAAAGTGTTGATTGTTAATAATGCATTCACTAATGAGTAGCAGCAATCCCTGCATGAAGTCTTACAAACCCACTTAGTAGCATTTGCATGGAATTACAGTGATATGAAGGGCATAAATCCTACCTTGTGTATGCATAAAATTTACATTGATGATGACCACAGACCTATAAGACAGCAACAGAGACGCATGAATCTTGCTCTCAGAGAGATAATGAAAGCATAACTTCAAAAGCTTTTAGATGCACGGTTTATATACCCCATTTCAAATAGTGAATGGGTTTCACCATTGGTCATAGTACCCAAGAAAGGTGGCAAATAGAGAGTTTCTATTGATTACAGAGAACTAAATGCTGCCACTAGGAAGGATCACTTTCCATTTCCCTTCATTGATCAAGTTATTGACTCTTTAGCAAGTAAGAAATATTTCTTATTTATTGATGGTTTTAGTGGCTATAACCAAATCAAGATTGCACCAGAAGATCAAGATAAGACAACATTTACATGCCCTTGGGGGACCTATGCATATTCTGTCTTGCCTTTTGGTCTGTGCAACGCTCCAGCCACATTTCAAAGAGCAGTCCTGAAAGGAAGCTAGGTGTGCAGAAATTGCTTCCTAAACTAATCTAATGAGGGGAGAGGTATGCAAATCCTTTACAACCTTTACAATTGCAGCAATATGAAACATATATCAGAGATATTACAGCAACAAACACAAAACAAGAATGTAGACAGAGAGAAGTTGACACAAGATATACGTGGGGAAAACCTTTTTGAGGTAAAAAAACCCCACACTCTAAAACCTGCACAATGTATTATCTGAAACAGTTACAATTTACAATACACTTGCAATGCAAGTTTTTCCAAGAGTCTTTAAATGTCGATTCTGGAGTTATTCCGACAGCATAACAGTACTTGTAAAAATACTATACAACTACAACTCCAAACTATGCAATATATAGAGATTACAAGGCAAATATTGAGAGCATCTTGGGATAGGCATCCACCTTGGCCACATGGCCATTATCCCACATCAAAGGACACTTGTCCTTACTACACATACATCCCTTACATCTGTCATATATAGAATATTTGACTTTCCCAACTTAGGAGCGCTCCATGCTAAAAATAGACTATGACAGATGCTCTTACGCATCTTACAGTTGTCATAGATTTTCCCAACATAAAAACCTTAAATGTTATAAGAGAATCCATCATATAATGCTAAATATAGCATACTCCTCTTACAACATTTCATAGCCCAACTTGGGTGCCCAAAGATGCCTTTCCCTCATGCAAAGATCCTCACCGACACTTGTCATCACTTGTCATAGGAATCTCCAAACTTGGCTCTTACGCGTCATAGATTCTGTCATATGGAATATTGTCTTCCACACACCACAAGATGCCGACACATGGCATATTAGTACCACCTCAAATGGGATGCCCAAATCCATGTAAGTTTGACTTGACCATCCAAGTCACATTCCAAGTAAGATGACATGTCACCATGCCACCTCAACTAAGTGACCAAACTGAATGTGCAAGTAATTACAACATTAGGCAATAAATAACTATACAAATAAATAAATAATGCTAGGAATTTGAAAAGGTTGAGATACTTTAATTCTTAACATTCTCCCACTTGTCAAACACCTTGCAAGAGCCAAAAGAAATGACAAAATTTAACTGCTAGGGGCCAAGAGGCCCGTAGACTCCAAACACCATCTGAACTTCTATGTGCCCACTGGTTTCGTCAATGCATCTACAACATTCTTCAAAGTGTCTACTTTCTCCAATATCACCTTCCCATCCTCTACCATGTCTCGTACAAAATGAAACTGTACATCAATATGCTTTGTTCTGGCATGGAAAGTCAGATTCTTTGCTAAGCAAATTGCACTCTGACTGTCACAACAAATAGTAATTTGTCCTACATCAATACCAATATCTAAAAACAACCTCTTAAGCCAAATGGCTTCCTTACAAGCATGAGTTGCTACCATATACTCAGCTTCTGTCATGGACAAAGCAACCACAGGTTGTCGCTTACTCATCCAACTAATTGCACCATCGAACATACTAAACACATAAGCACTGGTGGATCTCTTGCTGTCAATGTCACCTGCCAAATCAGAATCCACAAATCCATGAATACATACAGAATGTGGAGGTCTTGTAGGATGACCATGATAACACAAGGAATACTCGGAAGTACCCCGTAAATATTTGAACACTCGCTTTACTGCATCCCAATGTACCCGTCCAGGATTAGCCATAAACCGACTAAGGACTCCCACTGCTTGGGCAATGTCTAGTCTTGTACAGACCATAGCATACATGAAGCTACCAACAACACTAGCATAAGGTACTCTGCTCATATCATCTGTCTCAAAAGACTTTGGACAATCATTCACAGATAACTTTGTCTTCAATGGAACAAGAACACTCATTGGTCTGCAATCTACCATGCTGAATCTATCCAACACGGTCTTCACATACTTACTCTAGCTTAACCAAAGTTTTCTGTTTGCTCTGTCTCTTCTTATTTCCATTCCTAGAATGTACCTAGCTGCCCCTAAGTTTTTTTATCTCAAACTATGCTGACAATTAAGACTTCAAATAAAAAATCATAATCTTACCATTCCCAATCTGCAACATATAGTGCAATAATGAGAATACAATCACTGTCAAACTTATAATGCACACAATGATATGATTTTGATCTCAGATATCCAATCGACAACACAATGGCATCAAATTTCATGTACCACATCCTAGGAGATTGCTTCAAACCATACAAAGACTTCTTTAACTTTCAAACCAAATTTTCTTTACCTCCTTCTATGTAATGCTCTGGCTGTGACATATAAATCTCTTCCTCTAAGTCACCATGAAGGAAAGTTGTCTTCACATCCATTTGTTCCACTTCTAGATCATAAGCAGCTGCAAGAGATAACAGGAACCAAATAGATGTCATCTTTGAAACGGGAGAGAAAATTTCACTATAATCAATTCCCTCCACTTGTGAGTACCCCTTCACAACCAATCTAGATTTATACTTTTCAACATTGCCATTTGCACCAAATTTCTTCTTGAAAACCCATTTGCATCCAACAAGTTTCCGACCATCAGGCAAAGGCACCAAGTCCCAAGTTTTATTCTTTTCCAAAGAAGCCATCTCATCTTCCATGGCCTCCTTCCAAGAACCTGTATCTTTCATGCCCATAGCCTCTGTCACAGTTCTAGGCTCATCAACATTAGTAAGCAAAGCAAAAGCACAACTAGAATCAAGCAATGTATAACCAAACCTCTTAGGTTGCTTCCTGATTCATGTGGACCTCCTGAAAAGTTGAGGTGGAGGTTCTACTTCATCTTCTAAACTTTCAAAGTTGTCAAAGCTCTCCTCATCATCAGGTCCAACAGGGTCATTCGGTTCATTCTTCTCAGGGGTAGAAGGAAACTGAACCACATCCTCTTTCTTTTCTTTCTCTTCTGGCTGTAGAATAGTGGAAGAAGGTGTTAGCTCTCTGAAAATAACACTTCTGCTATTCAATGTTTTTTCAGCCATAGGATCCCAAAGCTTGTATCCTTTCACACCGACACCATAGCCAATGAAGATACACTTAACAACCCTGTTCTCCAATTTTGACCATTTCTCCCTAGGCACATGTGCATATGCCTCACAACCAAAAACATGAAGATGTCTAACTAAAGACTTCTTACCAGACCACACCTCCATAGGTGTCTTACCAACAAGAGCTGATGTAGGAGACCTGTTTACCAGGTAGTAAGCAGTGGCTACAGCTTCAGCCCAAAACTTTTGTTCAAGGCTTGCTCCACTAAGCATACTCCTAACCTTCTCCATCAGTGTCTTGTTTATTCTCTCTACAACTCCATTTTGCTGCGGGGTGTATGGAGTTGTCTTATGTCTTTCAATCCCTTGCTCCTTACAGAACTTATCGAGATCTGCTGAACAAAACTCACCACCATTGTCTATTCTCAAACACTTAATCTTTTTACTAGTCTGATTTTTAGCAAAAGCTTTACACTCTTTGAACCGACTAAAGACTTCAAATTTGCTTTTGAGAAAATAAATCCATGTCCTTCTACTATAGTCATTTGTGACAGATACAAAATATACATATTTAGAGATTAAAGGAACATTAATTGAACCAAACACATTAGAATGAATAAGATCCAATACACCAGAAGACTTATGAGAACTCAAGTAAAACTGAACACAGTTTTGCTTTCCATATATACAATGTTCACAAAAGTCAAACTTGAGATTACAATCATTTAACCCTTTAATGAGGTTTTTATTTTTTAGGGTTCTAAGACCCTTCTCACCAATGTGCCCAAATCTCTTATGCCATAACATTATCTTCTCAGCAGGAAGCTTAACTTCCAAAGCATGAGCACCCTTAGGTACCCAAAATGCACTACCATCAAAATTTGATACAACAGATCTTTTAGTTGATAGTTCCAATGGTGGGGATGAAGTGACTGCACCTCTTTTCTTCGAGTCAGAAGAACTATTGCATTGTGAAATGCATGCCTCCAGCTGAAACAGAGTACCTCTCTGAGTACCCTTCGCAAGCACCATAGCTCCTCTAGTCATCTTGCATCCTTCTTTCAATAAGGCAACTTGCACGCCTGCATCATTCAATTTACTTACAGAAAGCAGGTTCTGTGCCAAGCCTGGGATGTGCATAACCCTAGAGATCCCGTTCACTTGTCCATTAGGGAATCAGATTGTGACTCTTCCATGGCCAACTATCTTCAAATGAGAGTCATCACCTAGGTACACTCTTCCACCATCGAATTCTTCATACTTTGTAAACTAGTCTCGATGCAAGGTCATGTGAAAAGAGGCACCAGAATCAATCATCCACACATCATCAGATGCATGGGTGGTCAAGGCTGCAATGAAGGCATCACCATCATCTTGTGACTTGTCAAAATCTAAATCTGGGACATTCTTCTTTTTCTTCTTTTTCTCCTCTTTGCATTCCTTTCGGAAATGCCCAGTTTCCCATAGTTCCAACCCAGTACCTTGGGCTTTCTAGGAGATTTGGATCTCCCACGGGATTTGGATCTACCCTTCTTAGCTTTCTTATCTTTCGTTTTCCCTTTCTCCTTGGGTCTTCCACGAACCGCAAGAGCTTCTTTGGCCGACTCAAATGACTTTCTCTGCATCTCTTCAGTTAACAGCGAAGACACCACATCTTCCATTTTGAAAGTGGATGTGGTACTCCCGATGGCCATAACAAGATGATCCCACGAATCTGGTAAAGAACAAAGCAAGGTCATACACCAATCCTCCTCCTCCATCTTCACACCAACGGATGTCAATTGTGCAACCAACATATTGAAGGCATTCATGTGATCAGCAACAGATACTCCATCTTCCATCCTCAGAGAATATAGCTTCTTTTGTAGGAACAACTTGTTTACCAGGGATTTAGGATGATAAACATCACCAAGTTTCTTCCATAGATCTTTCACAATTTTCTCCTCATGAACATTTAACAAGACAAAATCAACCAGACAGAGTCTCATAAGACCCTTGGCTTTACAATCTTTGAGATCCCAATCATCTTGGGACATTGCCACTGGTTTTACACTGGAAATTGCTTCACATAGGTCTCTATCAACAAGCATGTCTTCCATTTTGAGTTTCCATAACTCGAAATTGTTGCCATTAAACTTTTCAACCTCTTTTCTTCCGGATGTGCTTGCCATCTCCTTCTTGCAACAAGATTACAGAATACTCTGCACAAACTCCCACTCAATCTAAGATCAGTACAAAAAACCCCTACCTAGCAGCTAGGACCAAAACTGGCCAGGCTCTGATACCAACTGAAAGGAAGCTAGGTGTATGGAAATCGCTTCCTAAACTAATCTAATGAGGGGAGAGGTATGCAAATTCTTTACAACCTTTACAATTGCAGCAATATGAAACATATATCAGAGATATTACAACAACAAACACAGAACAAGAATGTAGATAGAGAGAAGTTGACACAAGATATATGTGGGGAAAACCTTTTCAGGTAAAAAACCCCACACTCTAAAACCTGCACAATGTATTATCTGAAACAGTTACTGAAATCATGAAAACAAACATGAAGGAAATCAACACAAAATGCAAAGAGCAAATGTAATATACCTTCAAGATGATCCACAATCCATGGTTAAGGTTGAGAATGCTGCACCCATGAACATTCTAGCTATACCCACAATGATAAAAATGTGAAATGCTCTCATGCAAGTGCAAATCACTAAACCCTAGCTCACAAATGCAAGAATGATTTTGGCAGAGTGATGATACGCTCAATATTGGATGTAAATGGCTTAGAAAAGGGTTGTATTTATAGAAAATATTGGTTGAAATGGAGGGATGAGATTTGATTTTGACTTTTGGCTTATGGATGGCTAAGATTATTCATACATGGATCAAGTTTAGCCTTGTGACAAGTGTGCGATGGAGAAGAGGTGAATTTTAAATTAGAATAAAAGGCTAAGAGGTGCATGTGACTATGTAGTCATGTGACTATGTAGTCATGTGACAAATGGAGGGAGGAGAATAATTAGCTCCAATTTGAATAAAAATATTTAAATTGGCAAAGTCATGTGAAGGGGTTAAGTAGAGGGTAGATAATGTGACAAGTGTTGCAATGAGGTGAGAGATGAGGGATTTATTTTTTATTTTTTTATTTGGGTTATGGAGACATGTGAAAGTGATAATTAATTAAATAAAGTGGGTTTATTTAATTAATTAAGGGTGTGATTAAGTTGGAATTGTGAGTGGAAATATTAACCAAATAAATATTTAATATTTATTTAATTAATATGGGCTAACATTAGAAGAAAATAAATATTGAATTAAATTAATTCAATATAGGTGCTCAAGGGGTTTTTAATTAATTAAATAAAATTTAATTAATTAATTATAGGTAAATTGGGATTTAATTAATTAAATAAAATTTAATTAATTAATTAGGACGATTAAATGGTTAGGACATTTTAGGGTGTCTACATTTGCCCCTCTTTGACGTGGCATCATGACTTAGCAAGGAGTGGCATCAGGCCAAAGAAAAATTGCCCCAGCTGCAGGGAGGAGTAAAATGGGTAAGGGATGCCCCCCTCGAGAGTTCAGACACAAAATAAAAAATTTTAGGGTGAATTCTCAAAAATGTAAGAAACGGAAGTGAAAAATGGAGGCAGGATGGAAAAACAAGTCAGTAGGAAGCAAAACGGGCAAAAAAGGAGTTGATATGCTCCTTAGGGAAGAAGAAGATGAAAAAGAGGTGATATGGCTAGCTATAAATAGCAAAAAGTGGGCCCAAAGTGAATCATTTGCACACATAGCCAATAGAAATCCAGAGAGAAAGAGAGAGCAAGAGAGATGGCAGGAGGCGGCAACCTACCTTTCTACCCTCGATACTCACACCTAGCAGAGCGGGTACGGACGTACATGCGAGTGGAGGAGGTTGGCGAGTGGGTGAGTCGTCGATCCCATCTTCACATTTTTAATTTTCGCACTTTTTTGCATTTTATTTTGTCAGGAAATGGGTAGGTTAGGGCAATTAGCGCCATCGCGTGGCACAAAATTTGGGCGGATTGGTGCCATTTTGAAAAATGGCGCAATCCGGGGAGGTTGTGGCGCGATTTGGGTTTTTGGCGCCATTTCGAGGAATGGCGCGTTCATGGGAAGGGGCGCGATTTTTTGGTTTATCGCAAATTGGGGGAGTACTGGCGTCATTTTTAGTTTGCGGCGCGAAAATGGGTGAGACTAGCACCAATTTAAATATTGGCGCGAAGTCAAAGAAGGGTAGCACTATTACTTGTCATAGCGCAATATTTATGAATGGTGGTGCCAAATATTCTGTTGGTGCGATTGGCTAGAAGATTGGTGCTAAAATTAATTTTAGCGCAATATTGGGTTCTATTAGTGCCTTTTTTTATTTTTAAGGCTTTGGGAGAAAAATGAAATCTTATGAGTGAATTGGGTGATGAAATGTAGATTGATGGGGGGATTGTGTCATCGCGGGAGCGGAGAGTACCTGAGGTGATGGCACTTTGGGCAGGGTTTGATGATGCTACATGAGTGCAGTTTAGCGCCTTAAGACTACAGACACCTGCAGAGATGCCTGTGTTGTAGGCACACAGAGCCCTGATGACAACTTTGATTGAGCGGTTCAGACCAGAGACATGTTCATTTTGGTTGCCGACGGGTGAGATGACCATCACCCTAGAGGATGTCTATTGGATCCTAAAGGTTCCGATTCATGGGAGACGAGTGATCTATGATGTGGGCAGAGGAGGGCCGGCATTGGAGAGGGCCTTCGTGCCAGGTGCATTCATGTTAGTAGAGGAGGATCAAGTGATGAGTTACCATCAGACTCTTGCAGCTGGGGAGCAAAGTTGGATCCTATTTCTTTGTGCTCTGATTGGTGGAGTGGTGATGCCAGACAAGAGAGGATGGGGATTCTCAGTGGGTTGGGGAGAGGTGATTAAGGAGATGGTGGTTCATAGGACCGTGTTTGCCTGGGGTCCCTGTATACTTGCACAGTTGTACCATGAGATGCACATAGTTGTGTATCATTTAGACAGTGCCCTATCAGTAGGAGTGACATTACTACATGTTTGGGCATTTGAGCATATTTTGATCACGCATCCAGTAGGAGTGTTGCACTGACAGCCTTTTGAGGCTTATGTATTCAGGTACTGGGGACAGTTACAACACTCATATACAGGGATGTGAGGTATTGGCAGAGATTGCTGGATGAGGTGACACGGGTAGTATACAGACCATATATTGGGTGTGAGTAGTGGATGGATGAGGATGAGTAGCTACCTTATGCTATTTAGACATGATACATCATGGGGCGAGGAGATCAGACCATTGACAAATACATCCCCTCGCGTGTTATGAGACAGTTTGGTCTACGACAAGATTTACCACAGGTGATGGCCATTTTTGGGTGGACAACGAGAGACAGGAGATGGCCTCCTTGGATAGTGCCCTAGATAGCCATTGCTAATTTTGATGCTTTACATCCACAGTAGTGGGACTGGCGGAGTACCATTGCGAATGCGGGTACTACACCTAACTATGACAGATGGTGGGCCGTGTGGTGGCCCAACCGATTGATTGATCCAGAGGCCGAGCCAGATATGACAGTGGAAGAGGGAGCAGATGATGATAATGATGATGATGACGTAGGAGGTGTAGACAATTTGGTGAGGGGGATTGGTAGAGGTAGAGCTGGCAAAAGATAGGGTGGGAGGGATCAGGGTGGTAGGATTGGGCAGGTACCACAAAGAGGGCCACTGTAGAGAGGATCGATGGCACCATCGAGAGGACCACCACTGCAGCATGCCCAGAGGGGACCGGTATCTTCTGGTAGAATACCAATACAGTCAAGTCAGAGGGGGTCAGCACCACCTCTTAGGCCACCACATCAAGGGAGTCCTACGATTCAGTAGCAGGTGTTGGTTAGCGACTTTGGGACCCCAGGGGCAGGTAGCTCAGGAGGAGGAGAGGATGTCTTGATAGAGAGACATGTATCATGGTGGAGAGACCAAGGGGATGATGAGGAGACAAAGGTGGCTACCCTGTGTGCTCAGATAGCAAGTTATGAGGATACCTTGCAGAGACAGGATCAAGAGTTAGCACAGCTGCGGGGATTATCAACAACCATAGATGGAGGCAGCAGGGATGGGGATGGTTAGATCAGTGCTCTGCAGGCATAGGTTACAGCCTTGACAGCAGAGCGGGACAGAGAGAGAGGGTTGCGTTAGGCAACGAAGACTCAAGTGGCTAGTTTGACTAGCCGGGTTTCGGGACTGTAGGCTAAGGTTTCCAGGTTGCAGGGGTTAGTGGCTGGATGGAGTACAACACAAACAGTGCAGTTGTAGAGTTAGCTGATACAGGTGCAGGATCAGTTGATGGATCAGCAGAGACGGGCATCACAATAGGCCTCCCGAGCAAACTACTATTATGCAACTTACTGCACAACTGTTCCTCAGGAGCAGCAGCTTCACAGCTTTAGTCAATAGAGTCGATCCAGGATATCAGGCTCACATAGATTGAGATTGATGCAGTCTGTCCATCAACCATTGTCTCAGTAGGTGACGCCATAGGTACCACAGTCATCACAGCCACCACAGGGTCCAGGGGGATTATCGACTTAGTTAGAGAGAGGCTCATCAAGCTAGGGCTGACATGTTTTTGATGTTGTATCATTTTGGCCCTTGGAGGCATTATGAAATATTTTTGATGTATATATGAGCGATGTATATTTTTGCGATGATGATATATATATATATATATATATGAGAGATGATTTTGGTGCCCTATATGCTATGGTTATGATGTGTTTATGTGCTTATGCTTATTTTATGTATGCAAAATGATGGTGATCTAGAATGTTTCCTATATATGTTATGTTGGACTATGGATGCATTTGACTTATGATGGTTTATGATATGGAGAAATATTTGCATGCTAATGATTTATATGATGATGTTATGTTTCATGGTGTTATGGATGACATGCCTAGTATATGATTTATGCGATGTTTTCTTTTCTTGTATATGCAAAATGTGATGATATATGGTATGCAAGATGTAAATGGAAATGTACCTATATGTAATGTAAGTGACAATGTAATAATGATAATGCATCTAAAAATGTAAATGCAATGTGATGAAAATGGAAAATATGTCATGATACAATTTAGATTATGTCAAACCCTAGGTGACAAGATTAGGGAAAAGGATAGGGGAAAGGATGAATGGGGATAGGTAGAGGGAAAAAATGGAAGGAAAGCTAAGTCAGTAGACACCACGTCATTGAGGGATTCATGTTCAGGAGAGAGGAGGGGGGGTAGACAAGACATGTTGGACAGAAAAGCAATTAGGTGGATGAAAAACTTGGATGGGGGGAATGAGCTAGGATTAGTACTTACATGATAACATTGAGAGCATTTCTAGGTTTAATATAGCAAAATAGGATAGAGTGCACAAAGGTATGATAGGACTAAAGTGCTGATTATTATCTTGTTTTTGCATGGACCGAACCTTACTAGCAAAGGGATAAGTACCTAGACCCTTAAGATAGCACAACCTTGACTAGATGATGGAAGGGGACTCATAACATAACCACCTGGAAACATAAAAGGCAAGATCTGTGCTTAAATGCCCCAAGAGAGAAATATGCTAGAACTGACACTGTTGGCAAGAGACACTATATGGATTCATGGTTGTTGTCATTGATGGCAACAAAGGTCATCCCACATATCCACAAGTCATGGTGTGTCTCTACCGGAAGTCAGAATGAAGATTGTTGTGGTCCGGTGAACAAGAATAGAGCATGTGGCAAGGTCCGACAGATTGGTCCGGATCTCTCAGAGGAAGTGTCTTGGTGCAATGCGGATTTGGGGAAGTCAAGAGGACTACCTTGAGTAGTATATTCCAAGGATTTAGCCTCCGGTGATGGACCAGGAAGAAGATATGAATAGTTGAGTACCAGATTCCTGAAAGACAGTGAGAATAGAGGAAGAATTGACTGACAGAGTATCAGACTATTTTCTGGATGTGCTACTGTTGATGGTAAAGGTTGGGAAGGCATGAATCATGTTTGGCTGACATGATTAATGACATCTACAAGTATATGCTTGATCTGCGTTACTTGATATGCAAGGATTCAACCGACAGAATAGAGTTTGTGAGAAGATAGACTATTCCGGGTGTCGACTAGAAAGATAATGAAATCACTAGTGCAGATATAAATAGAGGATGGATTTTGTTGTGAGAAGAGGTGTTGTGTTATGTGGTATGTGAATAAGTGCAGAGTAGAGCAGAAGTAATAAGAAAGATTCGGTATGTGAAAGGAAAGCAGAATAAAGAGTAGAGGGAAGATGAAGTGCAGCAGATCAGTATACTAAGCCTAACTAGAACTGAACTCCAGCATATGTAGATGCTTCCAATCAGTTCAAGTATTGTATAAACATTCTTTTGTAGATAGTGTGTCTCCTTGTAGGCAGTGTGCCTCTTTGTGAGCAGTGTGCTCGGGCAGTGAGCCCTAATTGACAAGTGCCATTTTTGTAATTCCTTATTCTTCTAACAGAGAATAATCTTTGGGTTAATCACCCCGTGGTTTTTTCCCTTAACCGGGTTTCCACGTCAAAAATACTGTGTCATGTGTTTCTCATTTCATGGTAATGTTTGTTTGTTTGATTCAATGATGCTTTGATTAATAAGAAAGTTCAAAAGAAGAAATAATTAGGATAACTGATTCACCCCCCTCTTAGTTATCAACAATTGGTATCAGAGCTAAGTTCCTCCTAATAGAGCCTAACAACTTGAGGAAGATCTGGGACTTCAAATGGATGCATATGGTTTAAGGGAGCAACTCAAGACTGCCCTTGAGGATCTTGAACAGTCAAACTCTGAAGTCAATGAATTAAAGGAAAGACTCAAACAGGCTGATGAATTCATGAGAGAACTAAAGGACAAATTAAGTCTCTCTATGAAAAAGAGAAAGGAGTTGCTCCAACAATTGGCAAGACAAAGTGAAGAAAATAATACAAATGAAGAATTGACTGAGAAAACTAAGTTATGTGAAAAGTTATCAAAAGAAGTCATTATGTTAAGACATGAAATGGAATCAGGAACTATAAAGTTTACTCAAGAGATTGAAGAAAAAAGAAAAGCTGAAGACAATCTAAGACAATCTCTTAAAGAGAAATCAGAAGAATGCCACCAGATGGATAGGATTATCAGACATCTTGAATCTGATCTTGAAGATGCCAAAGATAATGAAGAAAAACTTGAGGATCAAATTGTCTCTCTCAAAAGAGATCTTCAAACAGCAAATGAATATAAAGAAAAATTCAAGATAAGTTCTGCCCAATTTGAAGTACTTCTTGGAAGTCAAAAGAGGACAGATGACAAGTATGGTTTGGGATATGAGAAAGGAGAAAGCTCCAGATCCGGTCAAAAGAATTTTGGATCAGAAAATCCAAGGAATAGGCCTAGAAGACCTCCGGTAAGACAGCCCAATGCTCAAAGATATCCATCCTTCAATGGATACTGCCACAGCTGCAATCACTTTGGTCACAAAGCTAATCAGTGCAGGAAGAGAATGATTCAGACTAATTCATCCTTCTCCGGACAATGCTTTAACTGCAAAAGGTATGGACACAAGTCTCATGAATGCAGAAATATGCAAATAAACAAATCATTCAATGGTAGATGCTTTGCATGCAATAGAGTAGGTCATATGGCTAATCAATGCAGATCAAGAGGTTATCAGTCAAATATGCAAAGAAATGTTATTTGCCAAATCTGTAATAGGTCCGGTCATAATGCAAAAGTCTGCAGAAGCAAGAATCAGGACAAAAGAGGTCCGGTGTATAATCAAAATCAAGACAAGGGTAAACAAAAGATGAATGCGGATGAAGTTAGGAATCAGATGAACAAGATTTGGGTGAAGAAAAGTTCAGAGAATGTAGAGGTTGGATCCGCACCAGACTCTGGTGCTGATATTTCTTCTAGAAATTAAAAAGTGAGCTCTGGCTCAGGGGGAGACTCAAAGAAAATCCTGTTCCCCCAGCCAATCAAGTGGTGCTGGATGTGGCACAAGATGCGGAGTAAAGGGTTTGAATATATAAGTCTTGAGATGATCCAGATAAGATTTCAGAGGTCCGCATGAAGATGTGAAGAAGTTGTGATTGATCAAGTAAGACCTATTCCGGGAGATGCTCCAGAATGACAGATGATTACAAAAAGGTCTGGAGAGATCCGGAAGTGCATTATCTTATTCTACAGATTGGACAGAATGTTTGGGATGTTCTTGTGATGTGTCATCTTGATTTATTCATAGTTGGAAGATCCGCATGATGTTCATAGATCAGGACTGATCCGGTACTCCAAGTTATTCGAATAAGGCAAACCGAAATAATGTAGGTCGAGCATTTATTGCCATCAGATATTAGGGTTTGCAGAGCAATATAAGGGAATTTCTCATAAATCACTTGCTCATTCTGCACTCAAGAAGAAGTGAAAAGTGGAGCTCTGCAACAAGACTCATCAAACTCACCAAAGATCTCCTGCAGAAGTCATTACATACAGAAATCAATCCAACCACTTCGTGTAACTGAAGGCGCATAAGGTATTTTCCGTTTTCAATATCTCACTGCAAATCTTTAAAGAAAATATATGGCTACTCCGAATATAGTTAAGATCTCTGATAGACCTCGCCCCACATTCAAGAAACATCCATACAAATCTTTGGAGGTAGATCCACTAGGAGCCTTCTCTAGTGTTCCGCATGGTGTATTGCATACGAAGGACATTAGGGTTTACATTCATGCAAATTTTGAAGACTTTGGAGAATCAAAATTGATGGATATCTATCACAAACAGTTGATAGATGACTCCTTTGAGATTAAACCTCAGTACAAAGCCATCCAGGATAAACACTTTGCACTGTGCATCCATTTCCCCTATTTTGAAGAAGATGAATGGGTCCGGTATGTACTAAGTAGAGTACATGACAACTTCCTATGGTTGAACAAGCCCTTCAAGATCACCAAAGATGCAATTAGGGCTGTAATCGGTCTGCACTCATCCGGTGGATTACCTGTTCTCAAGTCTGTCAAAAATCAGACAGTTAGTGATGCAACCGGATCTAAGTTTGATAAGAGAGCTATGACAGTTGAAGATATCACTAAACCGGATGTCAAATTTGCATCTATGATAATTGGTTACAAGATCTATCACTCCAGTAGGGAAAATTCAGTACCGAGAACTGCAATTTACACAGCTTATCAAATGCTAAAGGAGAATGCAGACTATGACTTGTGTGAGCTTCTTGTAAACCAACTCTTTAAAAATCTACAGAAGATCAAGAAGGATAAGAAAAACTCCTTCAAGTATGGCAATTTGATCCTTTGTCTCTTCTTTTATTACATGAATGAGCTTCCCGGATCCAGTGGATGGATATGGCAGAATGACAGACCAGTCGCCATCCAAATCAGAGATTATTTGCATGGACTTGGGGATGCCAAAGCAAGAAAAATAGCTCTATGGGGATATTTCAAGAACTTTCAGAGCATGATGCATGCAAGAGAAAGAATACCCCAATCTCTTGTTGAAAAGTACAAAGACACAGTATGCTTTATGGTAGAAACAGATCAGTGTCTAATGGAGGCAGTAGAACCAAGAACTGTGTGGATCATGCCCATGGGGTATGAAGTGGATGAACAGATAGTGGAGCTGCATGTTCAACACATGCTTAGTCAGCCTAAAGATCCAAAGGCAGAAAGGTTTGGAACATTTGAGGAACTAAGTATAAAAATCTATGTTGAACTTAGAGAACCAGAGATCAAGAGGAAGGTAAGAAAAGAAGTAGAGCATATTGCTCAAGGCCTAGGCATCCCAAAGGAGGCACTTGATGTCAACCAGGAAAAGAGGCGAAAGGCTGAGGAAGAGAAGAAAGAGGCAGAAAAGAAAAGAAAGAAAAGTACTCCGGTGGAAACCTCAACCCGGACCAGATCATCAAAAGGATCTACACTTGTCACAACCAAAGGCTCAAAAATGTCAAAACTGGAAGGTTAGACATCCGGTAAAGGAGAGAAAAGATCTAAAATAAAAGCCACAAGGGCTTACACAAGTCAGAAAGATGAAGAGGAAACAGAATCAGATGAGGGGGTAAAAGAAATAAAGAAACAGAAGAAGAAAGGATCCGGTAAACCCTCCACAGGCCAAGACAAGGAAGAAATGGCAGAGGTATTTGTTGAAAAGCCCACCCTATCTCTAGAGAGTGTAATCAAGTCAGTCACGGTGGATGGAAACCTTCAACCAATGACTGAATTCTATGATGACTACAATGAGGCTGACCAAAAGATTCTGCAGGAAGCCACAATCAAGTATCTGAACATATACAATAAGGCTTTCATTGAGATCATATCTCTAATTCCTAAAAGCCTAGAAAAGGAATTAGAAATAAGAAAGAATAATGCTCAGGCAAAAGATCTTGAGATCCGGGAGCAGATAGCTATTCAGCTATATCCTCAAATTGATCCCAAGATAATGAACATAATATTCAAAGACTGCAAAGATGAGTTCAGGAGTAAAGCAAGAATGAATCAACTCATGCTTGGTGAGACTGACAAGGTGGCCATAGAGACAGAAGAGATCCTCCAGAAGGCCTTCAAAAGGTTTAATCTTCCTGTTGTAGAGGACTTAGGTGCAGAAATAGCTGTGGACTTGGAATCATCTGCTCCGGAAGAAGTGGCCCTTGAACAGACTAACATCTCTCCTCTGGCTTCCCCTGCAATCTCCGGATCCCAAGAAGAAGAGAAATTATAGGAGAAAGAAGCAGCAGTAAAAGAAAAAGAGGTTGACATCACCAAGGATGCAGAGAAAGAGAAGATTCCAACAGAGAAAACCACAACTGAAAGTGGTAAGAATGTGGAAGGAGAAAAGACTCCAAAGGACAAAACTACAGAAGAAAAGAAACATCTGTCTCTGGCAAGAGACACTGCACAAACTGTTCAAAAATTTCTGAGTCAAGAAACAATAGAGATTGATGACCCAGAGCTTCTAAAAGGTCCATTCAACTTTGACTCCCTCTCTCCGGTACAGACGATGAAGATAGCTTCATTTGCAAATGCTAAGGCAAATGAAAAACTCCTAAAGTCTCATATGGAAGACTGTGAGTTGATAGAGGCTGCTTCCGGAGTGCTTGAAAAGATTATGCCATCAGTCCAGATAGATCCGACAGCCTCCTCTTCCGGTAATCTCAAAACCTTAGTCAGCAGTGTTGATACACATTTTGATTCTCTAGAAAAATCAGCTGAAGAAAAGGTCCGAAAGGAATTTTTGGATAAAAGATTTTCAGAAGTACTAGGATTAATCTCTAATGATAGGAGAAATATGAGTATTGGAATAAAGAGCTTAGAAAATGCTCTTAAGGATGGCGGTGACATTTACAAATTTTGTATCTCCTGTCAAAGGCAACAGTAGAAATTGATAAGAAAATAAAAAAGGAACAAGACAAACTACAAAGTTTGTCTCTAAGTTTTGATCCTCTCTTCCTCCATAGTCAATCAAGAATGTCAAACTATTGCAATCACAAATGCAATAAAGAACTTTGAGAAGGAAAGGAAGAATATAACTAACCGGATGGGAGAACTTAGAAGGATTATAATCCCTAAGTTAGAAACTATGCATGAGGCCATCAGTGATGCTCAGACTACCGCCCAAACAAATGATCCGACAGATCTCAAAAGGGCAGAAGCTTTTGCATTTTTGTTAAGTGGTCACATTTCAATTTTGGACAGAATGAAGCAAAGTTGGGCTACAGAACTAGTCCAATTGAAGACATCCTTTGCAGACATTCTTCAGTTTATGTGAGTATGTAATATGCAGCTATGTATAGTAAATTTTTGAAAATTTTAGTGTGCGGACCCTACCCTTTGCCATTGATGTCAAAGGGGGAGTGAGGAGCAGTGAAAAATGAGGAATCCAACTAAGGGGGAGTTCTGGAAATTGTATATAAAGATAGAGCATCAGCCAAGGGGGAGCATAGTGTAAACACTTAGTCATTTTTCACTAAGTGTTGCCATCATGCCAAAGGGGGAGATTGTTGGCAAGAGACACTATATGGATTCATGGTTGTTGTCATTGATGGCAACAAAGGTCATCCCACATATCCGCAAGTCATGGTGTGTCTCTAACGGAAGTCAGAATGAAGATTGTTGTGGTCCGGTGAACAAGAATAGAGCATGTGGCAAGGTCCGACAGATTGGTCCGGATCTCTCAGAGGAAGTGTCTTGGTGCAGTGCGGATTTGAGGAAATTAAGAGGACTACCTTGAGTAGTATATTCCAAGGATTTAGCCTCCAGTGATGGACAAGGAAGAAGATATGAATAGTTGAGTACCGGAGTCCTGAAAGACAGTGAGAACAGAGGAAGAACTGACTTACAGAGTATTAGACTATTTTCTGGATGGTAAAGGTTGGGAAGGCATGAATCATGTTTGGCCGACATGATTAATGACATCTACAAGTATATGCTTGATCCGCATTACTTGATATGCAAGGATTCAGCCGACAAAACAGAGTTTGTGAGAAGATAGACTATTCCGGGTGCCGACTAGAAAGATAATGAAATCACTAGTGCGGATATAAATAGAGGATGGATTTTGTTTTGAGAAGAGGTGTTGTGTTATGTGGTATGTGAATAAGTGCAGAGCAGAGCAGAAGTAATAAGAAAGATCCGGGATGTGAAAGGAAAGCAGAATAAAGAGCAGAGGGAAGATGAAGTGCAACAGATCAGTATACTGAGCCTAACCGGAACTGAACTCCAGCATATGTAGATGCTTCCAATCAGTTCAAGTATTGTATAAACATTCTTTTGTAGACAGTGTGTCTCCTTGTAGGCAGTGTGCCTCTTTGTGAGTAGTGTGCTCGGGCAGTGAGCCCTAATTGGCAAGTGCCATTTTTGTAATTCCTTATTCTTCTAACAGAGAATAATCTTTGGGTTAATCACCCCGTGGTTTTTTCCCTTAACTGGGTTTCCACGTCAAAAATACTGTGTCATGTGTTTCTCATTTCATGGTAATGTTTGTTTGTTTGATTCAATGATGCTTTGATTAATAAGAAAGTTCAAAAGAAGAAATAATTAGGATAACTGATTCACCCCCCCTCTCAGTTATCAACAGACACATCATTATCGAGATATGAATACCATTCTTAGAGGTAAGGAGACCATCCTACAAACACAGCATCCAAAACAATGACTATGCTCCATTCTAGATGTCCTTGTCCACATACCAAGATATGATGAGATCAAGGCAACTTTCAAGTATCCCTAAAAATGAGGCTTAAGATAAAAAATCAAGAATCAACAAGATCAATCACAAGCAAGACCACAGCCAGGTATTTCTTGCCAAGAGATGTTTTAGATAAGATAAGGATGATGATTAAGGATAAATAGATTCTGTCTATTGTAGGAACGATATATCCATTAAGGTTAGAACCTATTGATGATGTTTGTTGGATTTAGATGCTGAAAAGGATAAGCAAGGAGATAGCTAGCTGTTTGTGATGATGAGGTTTGATTTGTTGATTGATGATTTTTTTTGCATTTTGAGGATGATGTTTTGATGTTGATGCTTAGTTTGCTTTGCGAAGTAAGTTTGATCGATCCAAACCATCCAACTGGGTTGAATGGGTGCATCATGTGGACCTGAGTACTAGATACTTCCTTCGTATTCCTGACTGCCTACATACCATGTATCCACAGGATAAAGGTCCTTAATAGATGCGGGCGAGATGAATATGTAGTTCTGGTTGGATGTGATGATGGAGGGATGGCTCCTGGATAGAAGGATGGTTCTGAGTAGCTGTGGATGGAAGAAGATGCAGGTTTGATGATGTTTGTGGGTACATTTATTGCTTAGATTTTCTTTGATAATATTTTGATTTTTTTGTATTTTGAGGGAATATTTGATTTTGTTTTTGGAAATTTTCAGGACATTTTATGATTATTTTTGGAATTTTTTGGAGTATTGTGATTTTTTTTTTGTATTTTGATATGATTTCTAACTCTTAGGAGCATACAAGGATACCGTCTCCAAGATTTTATTTGTGGGTGGGATTTATGAGAGGAGATGAGGGTGAGATGACCAAAAATGCTTCAAACTCCAAGCTATGGTATGTAAATGGGACGGATGATTGTGCAATGATGGATTTTATTATGGCAGGATAGATGGTTATGGGTGCATAGAGGGATTTTATTAGATGGTAGGACTGGCCGCTACACATGGTGCCTAGAATAGGTTTTCACCATGGTACTTATCCAAGGCGTCACCGGAGTGATTTTCACCATTGGACGACTTTATTGCACTCAGTTTTTTTTTCTTGATTTTTTTTTTATTTTTTAGTTTTTTGACTTGGGATATTTGATGGGTCATGCATAGAATTTCTTCAAGTGCATGATGTTCATAGGTTCCTCCAGAGACTACCCCTCAGGTGTAGATAGTTGATAGGCTCCTAATCCATAACTGGCTGTGACAATGAAGGGACCCAGCCAATTAGGTTTGCACTTTCCTTTTTTAGGACGATCTTGCATGTTCTTCTGATTCTCCATAAGGACAAGATCACCTACTTCAAAACTATGGCTCTTCATTTTCTTATTATAACTTCTCCGGAGGCAATTTTGATAAGCTTGCAAATTGTTCAAAGCATTTATGAGTTTCTCATCTAGTAACTCTAATTCATTCAGTCGTGCAATCTAATATTCCTCATCAGTGATAATGTTCTTTAATGAGATGCGCAAAGATGGGAGCTTGACCTCTATAGGCAGGATGACTTCAGAACCAAACACTAATGAATAGGGTGTGGCTCCTGTGGGTGTACGAATGCTAGTGCAGTATGCCCATAAGGCAGGATTAAGCTGCAGGTACCAATCACAACCGGCTTCATTGACTATTTTCTTCAGGATGCGCAAAATGGTTTGTTGGAAGCTTTAGCTTGACTGTTACCTTGTGGATAATACAGGGTAGAGAAAAGGTGCTGGATATGGAACTTATTACACAATGCAGACTTCTTGGTTTTTAAAGGGCTTTCCATTATCCGTGACAATGGAGTGCGGGATACCATAATGACAGATGATGTAATGCAAGATGAACTTGGAAATTTGGACACCAGTGGTAAAGGTGAGTGGAAGGGCTTCTACCCACTTAGTGAAGTATTCTGTGGTGGTGATGATGAACTTATGGCCATTGGAAGAGGGTGGATGGATTTTCCCTACAAGGTCGAGCCCCCACTATGAAAAGGGCCATGGAGTCATGATCAGTTGCAATTCCTGTGATGGTGCATGTATTAAATCTCCATGTTGCTAGCAAGGTAGACATTTCTTAACATAATCATGCGCATCTTTTTCCATAGTCGGCCAATAGTACCCCGTTCGAAGAATCTTCTTAGCTAAGGTCAGTCCACTAGAATGCGCCCCATAGATACCCTTGTGTACTTCATGTAAGGTTGTCTCAACCTCCCTAGCATCAAGACATCTCAAAAGAGTACCGTCGAGACTCCTTCGGTATAAAGTATCAGCAATGATGGTGAAATGGGATGATCGGCGGATGAAGGTACGTCGTTGGGTAGATGTCAAGTTGGGTGGAAGGATATTATCATGAAGGTATAAATAGATTTTTTGGTACCACGGGGACAAAGGACCAACAACGTCGCATACAAGTTCTGACTGTGGAACATTATAAGCAGGGATTTCAAGCTCTTCCACCAAGAATTCACATCTCTTGCTATCTTTTTTCATATCTACCAATGACCCAATGGTGGCCATTGCATCAGCCACTTTATTATTAAGCTTCAGAATTTGTTCAAAATGAATATCATGGAAGTAATCCTTGAAGTCATCAACCATTCTCTTATATGGTAGGAGCTTATCATCTTTTGTTTTGTACTCGTCGTTGACCTGTCAGATAACCAACTGCGAATCCCCATATACTGTCAGTGTTTCTATTTTCCATTTGATTGCCATCCGAAGCCCTGTGATGAGGGCCTCGTACTCAGCTATATTATTGGTACATGGGAATGTTATTTTGTATGACTTAGGGATTTTGTCTCCTTAAGGTGTGACAAATAGGAGACCTGCCCCTGAGCCATGATGTGTATACGATCCATCGAAATACATTTTCCAAGTGTTTTTGGTCGATGCAACTATCATGATGTATTCATCTGGAAACTCAGACAATGAAGGATGTTCAATTGGCATAGGAGCATCTGCTAATTGATCGGCAATAACTTGCCCTTTGATGGCTTTTCATTCTATGTACTTAATGTCAAATTCACTCAAGACCATTACCCACTTTGTTGTTCTTCCAGTGAGAGCGGCTTTTCTTAGTAGATATTTTAACAGATCAATTTTTGCAATGAGCTTGGTTTTGTTACTAAGCATATAGTACCTTAACTTCTGTGATGAAAAGACTACTGCCAAACACGCTCGTTCGTGCGACTGATGTAATAGATGGCTCTCTCTTTTCCTTGCTCATCATGTTGTGCCATTAAGGCTCCAATGGTTGTTTCTGTTACTAATATGTAGAGGAGAAGAGGTTATCCTAGTCTTGGTGGCATGAGAACTGGTGGATTGGAAAGATATTTCTTCAATTGTTTGAAGGCCAACTGACAATTATTATCCCACTGAAAATTTGTATTCTTTCTAAGGAGATGTTGAAATGGTTGGCATTTATCAGGGAGCTACGCTATGAATCGATGAATGGATTGCAACTTACCCTGTAGACTTATGAGCTGTTTAAATGTCGAAGGAGGAGGCATCTCCATTATAGCTTTGACTTTGTTCTGATCTACCTCTATCCCTCTTTGTGACACTATGTATCCTAGGAGTTTCCCAAAGGTTACCCCAAAAACACACTTTTTAGGGTTGAGTCGTACATTATACTTTTCCAGTTGATCAAAGATCTGTGCTAGCACATTCAAATGTTCCTCTCTTATTTTTGATTTTGCCAAAAGGTTGTCCACATAGTCTTCCATTATCTTGTGAAAGAAATCATGAAAGATGACTGTCATTGCTCTTTGATATGTATCTCCTGCATTCTTTAATCCGAAAGGCATCACAACCCAACAGTAAGTTCCCCATGGTGCTATAAATGATGTTTTATGTTGGTCTTCCTCAGCTATCCTGATTTGGTTATATCCTGAAAACCCGTCCATGAGGGATAGCATTTCGTGTCCAGCAGTGAGATCTACAATCATATCGATGTTAGGAAGAGGGAAATCATCCTTAGGATAAGCTTTGTTAAGATCTTGAAAGTCGGTACAACAACGGATGCCCCCAATCACTTTTTTCATAGGTACCAGATTCGACACCCATTGGGGATAGTCTATTGGTTGAATAAATCCTACATCCAGAAGTTTCTTCAGTTCTACTTTGACAAGTAATGCTATTTGTGGATGCATCTTTTGCAATTTCTGCCTCACCGGTTTTGCATCCGAGTATACTGCAAGGTGATGAACTACAAGAGTGGTATCTAGCCCAAGCATATCAGCATAAGTCCATGCAAAGTTCATGCTTCTTTATTTGAAGAAATTCAGAAAGGATTTTTGTTCTATTGGTGTCAATGATTCAGCCTAATATGTGATCTAGGGCTCACTTTCGGTGCCAAGATTCATTTCCTATGATGCTTCTGTCAAGATAGGAGATGTTTCTTGATAAAATTCAGGTACTTTAGGGAGGTCCAATCTCTCATCCTCTGGCGCCTTAGAGAGGTTTTCACTAGAGGATACGGCCTTTATTTTTACTTTTTTATCATCTAAAAGCGCCACAAAGTGGTTTTCACCAGGGGATGTCTTTTTTATTTTTATATTCAACATTTTGCGACTAAGAGATTGGGTGGTCTCACTAAAGTATGCGTCAGTGTTAAGTTCCATGATATATCCTACTTTATGATTTCCCAAAGGAATATGATTCCTTACTCCCATGAACTCAGCAAGAGATTTTTCGTTTTGTATAACATCTAGGACGGGTTGTGTTGTTTGGTCCCAATCGACAAGTTGTGGATAAATGAGAGGTAGGTCATCGGTTGTGGATGGCATGGAGGATAATGTGAATATGGTACAGATGGAGGATTCAAAGAGTTCAGTGAAATCAAAGAAGGAGTCGGAACGATACTCTTCATCATTATTGTTGATTACCAGGAAGGCCTTGGCGTCCTTCACAAAAGTACACTCGCATTCTGAAGGTGGCAATTCTAATATTCCATACCCTATCCCTTGGTGATAATAATGTCCATAAGCTTGGATCGGTTCAATGATCCCTGATTCATGCAAGCCAATGCCCCCTTGTCCCCTATATCCCATTTTCTTAAATATTCAGGAGCCTTGACCGTAGATTTCTAATGGAAGAGCCGGGGGTTCCTGCTCTTCTTCATCCTTGTATAGCCATGAGGATACATCTTCTAAGACATCTTGTTCCAGGAGATGTTTCCTTTCAAAGGTTGGTGTTGGTTTGCACTTGATGACTACAGTAGAGACTTCGTTTCCCTTAGGAATGCCATATGTCTTAGGGGATGGTGGTAGAAGTCCGACATAAAAGAAGGCACCATGTAAATCGTATTCACCACATCCTTTGTCACTTGCCTTGATCTTGATCTCGGGATGAGGGGTGGATTGGGATGTTGATGGCAAATCGGCTGGATCAATGTAGGCGGAAGATAATCGAGTTGTTTGCGGAGTCTTGGAAGGATTCGTAATAGGATGATTATAGGGACAGAAAGTACGGTCATGTCCTTCCAAGAAGCTAGAGTATTGAAAAGGATGAGGGTCGGCATAAATGGTCACCTCAGTTTTGTTGTGCGGGAATTTTAGGCACTGATGGAAAGTGGAGGGAACGACTTGCATAGCATGAATCCATGGCCGACCAAGAAGAATGTTGTAAGGAAGATCAAGGTAAAGGACTTGGCACTTTGTCTCCAAAATCTTAGGTCCCACTTGAATAGGGAGTTTGATAGTCCCTGCGGACAATCTCTCTGTGTCGTCATAACCTTTTATGGTGATACATTCATTTGCATTTACGACCACATCATAATATCCCAAGTGTTTCAATAATTTTAGAGTACACAGATTTAGGCCGGAGCCACCATCTATTAAAACCCTTTTTACGATGTGTTTATGGACTAGGACTTCGATGTGCAATGCTTCATTATGAGATGTATCTTAAGAAAGATCTTTTTCTGAAAAGGTGAGGCGATGGGGTGCTGCAAGGTGAGCTACCATAGCTTGAAATTGTTCCACATTTAGATCAGTAGGGACTTGTGTTTCCATCAAGGCCTTATCTAGAATTTCCTTGTGAAGTGGCGATGTGCGAAGGAGCTCAAGAATTGTTATTTGGGCCGGTGTCTTTCTTAGATGGTCTAGGAGGTTGTATTTACATGCGAGTGGATTAGAAGGTGTGGATGATGAAGGTTGATCAGCTGCAGTTGGTTGATTAGTGGTACCACGAATGGTTACGTGACCACGACAGGTTGTGACAACATAATCAGGAGTTTGGGATTGGACTCGGATTGTAGTAGTGTTGACATGGCTAAAGGATTCTTCTATTCAGCCAACAACAGAATCAAAACATTTTGGCAAAGGAACAACATGTTATGTTTGATTGGTGGATGAAGATGCTTTTCCTTTGTTATGGTCGGGGAGGGGGTCCTTATATGCTCCCAAGTTTGCATTCAGAGATGGATTTGAAGAGTCTTGGAGGTTGACTTTGCCTGCTTCTATGATGTCTTGTATGCGATGTTTTAATCTCATACAGTTTGATGTTGGATGTCCATTAACATGATGATATTCACAATATTGATTCTCATCATACCACATGGATTTAAATTGACTTTCATCAACATGTCTTATGGGTGATAGTTGCAGTAAGCCCCCTTTCACACATCTATCCAAAATGTTTGCAATGGGTTCCCCCAAAGGTGTAAATCTTCTTCTAGAGCAATTTTCTTGTCTTGGAGGTCCCCTAGGTACGTTCACATTATTGTTTGAGATATTCAGCGGTGGATTATTTTGGATATTTTGGACAGCCTTTGTATCTATTACTCCATCATTGAGGGAATTCTTACTTTTGTTCCAAAAGCGCGGCTTGTCACTTGTTTGAGCGTTGTTGTTGTTGCTTGAGGTGTTGTTGTTGTTATGATTGTTCTTGTTGTTGTCATATAGTTTTATTGATCCTTTAGCAACAAGGGCTTTTTCAATAGTTATTCCCTTTTCAATAACTTCTTCAAAGTTTGAGGCACAAAACACTTGCAAGTGAAATGCTAATTCGGGATTCAGATTAGTGACGAACATGGTCACGAATTGCTTCTCAGGTATTTGACATGGTAACTTGCTTGCCAATGCTCTCCATCTTTGTAAAAAGGCCGCAAATGGTTCCCCATTCTTTTGTTTAGTATTACAACGGTCTGTCATAGAGATTTCATGCTCACAATTGTACGAGAAATGAGTTATAAATTTGTCCGCAAGTTCTTCAAATGACTTAATGCCCCGGGGAAGATGTGTAAACCATTCAGCGGCTTGTCCACTAAGGCTTTTGTGAAAAAGTCTCATTAAATAAGTGTCCTCTTGAGTGACTTCAAGGCAAGCGAAGTAGAATTCTCGCAAGTGATCCCGATGGTCTCCCTTTCCCTTATATTTGTCAAATTTTGGCGTTTCGAAGTGTTTAGGGAATGGTGGCATATATAGATTCTTGTCAAAAGGATAATGACATATCTCCTCAAGAGAATAATGCTTCTTTTTGGGTTCCTTTGCCTTTTCTACTATTTGTTGGACCATTTCAATTTTCAAAGGTTGTTGTGGGGTAGAGTTGTCTTGACACATTCATTGAAGATAGGGTGGTAATTATGTGTCTTGGCCTTGTCATGTGTTAGCATCTTATCGTGTGTTGGCATCGTGTCGTCATGAATTTGGGTTTTGATTATCTTGGGACATAGAAATGGTAGTGGTATTGGAAGTATTGACATTTTGTTTTGAAAGTAGCTGTGATATGATGGCTACCGAATTAGGATTGTTTAATGGGAGGCTTATGGAAGCGTTGGTGTTTGGTGTGTTGCTAGGAATAGTGAGTGTGATGTGTTGTGTGTGTTGCAAGTATGAGGATAACCAGTGTTGTCATTGATGTCAACATACTCATATTGCATTAATGAGAAGGATTGGATAAGCTGTGTACTGAGGATATTGAGGAAATTAGTCTCAGTCAGGAACAGTGAAGAACAGTGATGACAGTAAGGTAAAAGTCCAAGATAAGATGAAGATCAGAGGATGCAGTTTAAAGGGTTTGTAGATATGAGTCTTGAGATGATCCAGTCAAGTTTTTAGAGGTTCACATAACGATCTGAAGAAGTTATGATTGCTCTAGTAGAACTGGTTCCAGCAGATGTTCAGTGGTGACAGAGTGTCACAGTTTGGTCCAGTGAGATCCCGAATTGCATTATCTCATTCTGCGGATTGGAGGTAGTGTTGAAGAAGTCCATGTGAAGTGACAACTAGATTTGTTCATGGTTTGGAGGTCCGGAAGCACCTTTTTCATTGTGACAGTAATGACAGACTGTGTTCTTGAAGTTTCAGATGAAGAAGAGAAGAATTCCAGTAAGCTGATAAAGTGCGGATGTTCTTGGTGACTCAGAAAAGGTTTTGGTGATCCTTGGATCGTGTACAATTCTTATTAGTGGTCCGCATTGAAGTTAGAGTTTGGATTTGATGTAAAGACCACCGGTTGTTGGTGTTCTTCCTGAGACAGGCCGACCGGATGTATTACATGTCTTCCGGATGATCTAAAAGTGTTTGCTGACTTAGATAAGTGTTCCTAAGTCAATGCCTTGTATAAATAAAGGATTGTGAAGTCATTCCAAAGTGTGAAGTGTGTGGATAAGTGTGGCATAGCGAAGAAGAAGAGCGAAAGGCAGAGCAGGAGTTTTTGGGCTTAAATGGAACTGATCCAGGCATGGTAAAGATGTCAATCTCCAGTTCAAATTTGTGATACTTGTTACTTTGTAGACAGTGTGTCTCTTGTAGGCAGTGTGCCTCTTGTGAGCAGTGTGTGACAGGTTGTCGCTGTACCTCATCATTTAATCTATTTCTAGATGTCAAAGAACCAGGGCTGTGTCCATGGCTGTCTGCAACTAGGGATTCTAAGTGACCAGTTTATAGCTAATCCTAATGCTTAAAAGAATGACTAATCTATCTGCTTGTTGGATGAATGGAATAAATGCTTGTAAAACAGAAGAAAATAGGAAATGTACTCAAAGCAAAGAAACAATAACATGCATCTATCTATTAAAACAGGAAACACCTTTATAAAAGAAAACTTGAAACAATAAAACAGAGATACTAGCCTCCTGCCTGATTAGTGAGAGTGGGCCCTTGCTCCGCACCTTTGAGGCTGAAGGCTATTGCAGGAAATCAGCACAACAGATGATCTATACTAAATTCAGTCCAATTCATTCATTTCTATATTCATGAAAATGTATGGCTATAGCAGAACTGAAATATTCGAAAATCAGAATAATTTTATCATTGTTGTTCTATTACTATTTCTGAAAGTATATATAAAAAGAGTGATGATATATCACTAAACTTATCTATCAGTCTTTCTAGGAGATGACACCATCTCTTATTTGTACTTAACTGTCTAACTTATGAAAGATCACCATGCAAGAAAGGTAGACTTGAGTGGAACAGGAGTCCACTCAAAGGTCTAAGTTTAGGTCTTAATACACTTGGGCATCAAAGCCCTGAAAATAAGAATATTGGATTAGTTCAATTCGTAACTCATGCAAAATCTTTGGAAAGATAAAACTTCAGCAGTTTAACTGATAGTTGACCCTTCACCACTCAGGGGATGATTTGAGTGAAGTGAGGGGGGGTATTAGGATTGTTGCTAAAGTGTCTAGGCGACAGCTCTGTCTGGAACATGCCCCATTCTCAGGAGGCGCCGGAGATAGCTATTCCTGTTTGCAGCTCCGGAGATATTTCAGACACTCGCAGAGCTCCGGAGAGTCATTCCCCATATCTTCAAAACTCTAGGTGTCACTGTTCTTTGTTATGGTCTCCGGAGATCATTGAAGACGATCTCCGGAGATGCACAAAATCGCTGTTTCTGACATTTACACTTGCTGATTCAAAAAGAAAGAGAAATTCTGCATTTTTCCTTAATCCCACACACATTAGTCACCTAATCAGAAATTATAATCTCAAGTAATCTATCTTAATTAATCACAAAATAGAACAATCTTGCTAACTTATTTTAGTGCAGGCACAAGGAAGATGAACTGAATAGGGGAAAAAGAGAGGCAAGAAGGGGTGTATTTTATGAGTGTAATTTGACACTCATCAGTGTGCTCAAGTAGTGAGCCCTAATTGGCATGTGCCATCTATTTTTCTTATTCTTCTAACAGAGAATAATCCTTGGGTTAATCACCCCGTGGTTTTTCCCTTAACCGGGTTTTCCACGTCAAAATCTTGGTGTCTCATGTGTTGATGTGTATCTGCTCTGGTGTTTATGCTTTATGCTTTCATGAATGATTAATTGCTATGCTATTGAATAACAAAGTGGATTTAAGTGTTTGAATTGGAAGCAAGTTTAGGATAACTGATTCACCCCCCCTCTTAGTTATCAACAATTGGTATCAAAGCCAAGTTCCTCTAAGAAGAGCTTAACCGCTTGAGGAGATCCAAGATGTCGTCATACAAGAAGGATAGTCTGAAGTTTGATGGAACCAACTTTTCTCTTTGGAAAGGTTGCATGAAATGTCACTTGGAGTGTATGGGAAAGGCATACTTGTCCATGGTCACAAAAGCATATGTACCTCCACAGGGTGGTCCGACAACTCTAAATGAAATCACAGATGCTGAAAACAATTTGCGGACCAAAGAGGCTCTTTTAAGTGCTTTAACTGACTCAGAGCTCTCAAATGTTATTGACCTACCAACTACCTATGAAATCTAGATTAAACTGGAACTTCTGCATGAAGGAGATGAGTATGTTAAGTGTGCAAGGTTGCAGAGTCTAAAAGGGAAATTTGAAAGACTGAAGATGAGAGAGAATGATTATATTACTACCTTTATGCCTAGAGTAAATGAGCTGGTGTGTGGAATTAGGAATATTGGTGGAGTCTTGGATGAAAATGAGATTGTTGGCAAAGTTCTCAGATCCCTTCCTGCTGCCTACAAAATCAAGGTTGCTGCCATTGATGAATTCAGAGCCCATACAACTGTCACAAGAGACCAATTGGCTGGCAAACTAGTTGCATTTGAAAGGACAGAGTTTGGAGATGATCCCCCCAAGACTGAATCTGCATTCAAAGCCAGTGCCTCTGTGAAAGGTAAACAAAGATTTGGTCCGGGAGAAAACTCTTCAAGGAATCTGTCATGGTATGATCAAGCAAGAAGAGACATAGAAGTGGAAGAAGCAGAAACAACTCAACTTGAAGCCCTCATTGCAAAGAGACTACCAAGAGGATCAGGTAAGTATGAAGGAAAATTACCTTTTAAGTGCTTTAACTGCAATAAGATTGGTCATTTTACCTCAAGATGTCCGGAAAGATCTACAAGGTCAAATTCTAATAGACAAAGGTTCCAAAAGAATTGTTATTATGTTCATGAAGAAGATGATAATGAAGGAGTAACAGATGATGAATCAAAGATAGGAAACAAATCTAGAAATGAATGGGTGTTTATTGCCATCAAGGAAGAAGATCCAATTTCCTCTGAATCTGTCAATCATAAGGTTGTAGAAAGAGCTTTGGCTGCCCAAGTTGAAGAAAAGGATGATTAGGTTATTGACAGTGGATGTTCTCACCATATGACAGGTGACAAGAACAAGTTCTTAGATTTGGAAAGGTATGAAGGAGGAATGGTAAAGTTTGGTGATAATTCTACTGGTAGAATTAGAGGTAGGGGAACTATTTCTTTTGATGGAAAGAACAAAACCGGTAATGTACAGTATGTTGAAGGATTGAAGCACAATCTTCTCAGTGTTGGACAGTTGGTGGACAAAGGTTATGATATCCAGTTCAAGAATGGAAGATGCAGGATCTTTGAAAGCTCCAGAACTGAGATTGCATCTGGTACTCAAACAAAAGGTAATATCTTTCATCTAGTTGGTACTAATAAAAGTTGTCTGTTTGTTCAAGTTGATCAGAGTTGGCTATGACATAGAAGGATGTGTCATGTAAATTTTGATAACATCATCAAGATAAGCAATACTCAGGCTGTAAGAGATCTTCCAAAATTGGTAAAACCTACAAATAGTTTGTGCAAAGAATGTCAGCTAGGTAAACAGAGCAGAGTCTCATTCAAAAGCAAGGATCAGTCCTCTACCAGATTATTGGAATTAGTTCATACTGATCTATGTGGTCCGACAAGAATCAAGAGTATGCAAGGTGATAGATACTTCATGTTACTGATTGATGATCATTCCCGGATGATGTGGGTTACCTTTCTGAAAGAGAAATCAGAAGCTTTTGAGAAGTTCAAAATCTTCAAGGCTATGGTAGAGAATCAAACCGGATTAAAACTGAAATGTCTGAGGTCTGATAGAGGTGGTGAATTCACATCCGGTGAATTCATAGATTTTTGTGAGAAGCATGGTATAAAGAGACAATTGTCTGCTCCTAGGACTCCACAACAGAATGGAGTAGTAGAGAGAAAGAACCGGACAATCTAGGAAGCATCCAAGACAATGATGATGGAAGCAAATGTTCCTCAAATGTTTTGGAGAGAAGCTGTCAGCACTGCAGTCTATACTCTTAATCAAGTTTAAATTAGAAGCAATACCAGTAAGACTCCTTATGAACTTTGGTTTGGCATCACTCCTACTGTGAGATGTTTCAGAGTATTTGGTAGCAAATGTTACATTAAAAGAGATGAAGATCTAGGAAAGTTTGATGCTAGAAGTGATGAAGGAATTTTCTTGGGTTATTCCACTCAAAGTAAAGCATACCGGTGTTACAATAAGAGACTGAGAAAGATGATAGAAAGTACAAATGTGAAGGCTGATGAAGGAATTGAGAAGCCCTCAAGGTTTTATGAATATGATGAAGATGATCAGAATGGTACTCTGGTTCAAGGAGCTCAATCCTCTTCTGAAAGTCAGATTTAGACTGATCTGATAAATCAGGAAGAAGAGATAGGTCTGAATGAGCCTGATCAAGAAACAGAAGTGCAAGAAACTCCCAAAGTTCTAAGGTATGTAAGACTGAACCACTCTAAAGATCAGATCATAGGTGACAAAAACAAAGGTGTGCAAACTAGAAGGACAATTGCTCAGAATTCAGATGAATATTATCTGATTTCAAAGATTGAACCTAAGACAATAAATGAAGCCTGCAATGATGAAAACTGGACCAAAGCAATGCAGGAAGAGTTGATGCAAATTGAGAAAAATCACACTTGGGATCTTGTTCCCAGACCTAGAAACAAGAATGTGATTGGAACCAAATGGGTCTTCTGGAACAAACAAAATGAAGTTGGTGAGGTAATCAAAAACAAAGCCAGATTGGTCTGCAAAGGCTACTCTCAAATGGAAGGAATTGATTTTGAAGAAACCTTTGCTCTGGTGGCAAGAATTGAAGCAGTCAGATTATTTCTTGCATTTGCTGCCTTCAAAGACTTCAAGGTATATCAGATGGATGTCAAGTTTGCCTTCCTAAATGGTGATTTGGAAGAAAAAGTATACATTGAGCAACCAGATGGATTTTAATTGTCTGATCATGGTGATATGGTCTGCAAGTTGAAGAAAGCACTGTATGGATTGAAGCAAGCCCCAAGAGCTTGGTATGAAAGATTGGATAAGCATCTTGTGCAGATTGGTTTCAACAAAGGTACTGCTGACAGTAACTTATATTTTAAAATTGATCATGAAAACATCTTGATTGTTGAAGTATTTGTTGATGATATCATCTTTGGAGGAAAAGATAGCATGTGTAAAACTTTTGCAAATCAAATGAAAAGTGAGTTTGAGATGTCTATGCTTGGTGAAATGAATTTCTTCTTGGGTCTGCAAATTACTCAAACAAGGAAAGGGATCTTCATTTCTCAGACCAAATATGTGAAAGAATTGTTGAGGAAATTTGGGATGGAAGATTCAAAGCCAATGAATACTCCAATGGCAACCGGATGCAAGTTGAGCAAAGATGATGACTCTCCTAAGGCAGACCAGACAAAGTACAGATCAGTGATTGGTGGATTGTTGTATCTCACTCAAACTAGACCAGATATTATGCAAGCTGTTGGTCTTGTTGCTAGATACTAGGCTGATCCCAAAGAATCTCATGTCATGGCAATCAAGAGAATTTTTAGATATCTAAAAGGGACAGTGGAGTATGGTTTGTGGTATCCTAGAGTTCATGATTTCTCTCTTCATGCATACACAGATGCAGATTGGGCAGGAGATGTGGATGACCGGAAGAGTACCAGTGGTGGAGCATTCTTTTTGGGAAAGAGATTGGTTTCTTGGCTAAGAAGGAAACAAGATGTTATATCTCTGTCTACAACTAAAGCATAATACATTGCAGCAGCAGGTTGTTGCACTCAAGTTTTATGGATGAAGCAGATGCTAAGAGATATTAAAGTTGAGTATGAGGAGCCTATCACAATTTTCTGTGATAATTCAAGTGCAATAAATACTTCTAGGAATTCGGTGTTGCACTCTAAGACTAACATATATCTATCAAGTTTCACTTTCTGAGAGAGCAAGTGAACAAGGATGAAGTTAGATTGGAGTTTGTGCCTTCTAAGGATCAAATTGCAGATATCTTTACTAAACCTCTTCCCAAGGACTCTTTTGAGTTTCTCAGGGAGAAGTTAGGGGTTATTGCCCCTCCGGTGATAAACTAGGATGCATTGATGTGCATTAGTCCGGTGGATATCACAGTCATATCTTGTCATCCGGATTGGTGATGGGGAGCTGCTACTCAGGGGGAGCAGCTGGTATGATTATGATGTGTTAAAGTTGCAAGTATGAGCCCTTTGCCATTGATGTCAAAGGGGGAGAGAAGACATGTGAAAAACAAGTGGTTGATGATCAAAGGAGGAGCAGTAAAGAAAGAGAAGACATGTGAAGAGTTGCTGTTGATAGGGGGAGCTGTGACAGAAAGGAGAAGTTCTTGTCTTGATGGTTTTTCACATCATATGTTGCCATCAATGACAAAGGGGGAGATTGTTGCAAGTATGAGGATAACCAGTGTTGTCATTGATGTCAACATACTCATATTGCATTAATGAGAAGGATTGGATGAGCTGTGTGCTGAGGATATTGAGGAAATTAGTCTCAATCAGGAACAGTGATGACAGTAAGGTAAAAGTCCAAGATAAGATGAAGATCAGAGGATGCGGTTTAAAGGGTTTACAGATATGAGTCTTGAGATGATCTAGTCAAGTTTTCAGAGGTCCGCATAACGATATGAAGAAGTTATGATTGCTCTAGTAGAACCGGTTTTGACAGATGTTCAGTGGTGACAGAGTATCACAGTTTGGTCCGGTGAGATCCGAAATTGCATTATCTCATTCTGCGGATTGGAGGTAGTGTTGAAGAAGTCCATGTGAAGTGACAACTAGATTTGTTCATGGTTTGGAGGTCCAGAAGAACCTTTTTCATTGTGACAGTAATGACAGACTGTGTTCTCGAAGTTCCGGATGAAGAAGAGAAGAATTCTAGTAAGCTGATAAAGTGCGGATGTTCTTGGTGACTCAGGAAAGGTTTTGGTGATCCTTGGATCGTGTGCAATTCCTATTGGCGGTCTGCATTGAAGTTAGAGTTTGGATTTGATGTAAAGACCACCAGTTGTTGGTGTTCTTCCTGAGACAGGCCGACCGGATGTATTACATGTCTTCTAGATGATCTAAAAGTATTTGCCGAATTAGATAAGTGTTCCTAAGTCGATGCCTTGTATAAATAAAGGATTGTGAAGTCATTCCAAAGTGTGAAGTGTGTGGATAAGTGTGGCATAGCAGAGAAGAAGAGCGAAAGGCATAGCAGGAGTTTTTGGGCTTAAATGGAACTGATCTAGGCATGGTAAAAATGTCAATCTCCAGTTCAAGTTTGTGATACTTGTTACTTTGTAGACAGTGTGTCTCTTGTAGGTAGTGTGCCTCTTGTGAGTAGTGTGCTCGGGCAGTGAGCCCTAATTGGCATGTGCCATCTATTTTTCTTATTCTTCTAACAGAGAATAATCCTTGGGTTAATCACCCTGTGGTTTTTCCCTTAACCGGGTTTTCCACGTCAAAATCTTGGTGTCTCATGTGTTGATGTGTATCTGCTCTGGTGTTTATGTTTTATGCTTTCATGAATGATTAATTGCTATGCTATTGAATAACAAAGTGGATTTAAGTGTTTGAATTGGAAGCAAGTTTAGGATAACTGATTCACCTCCCCTCTCAGTTATCAATAATGTGGTGGTGCTAGTGTTTATAGGGGTGGCCCCAAGTCGAATAAGGTGATCCATAAACCTATTGGGATCCGAATTGAGGACTTTATGTAACACATCCATGGCCCCAGTATCTTGTAAGAAATCCTCAACCTCTTGGTCAGGTATATTTGTCTCATGGGGTGGTGGTGGAGGTTGAATTGAATCATCATAAAGCACATTATTCTCATTAGTTGGTTGCATTCCAATTTTGATAGAGACATTGTTTTGGTTGTCTTCAAAGGATCCCATTTCTTGATGTCTCTTAGCTTGTAACCTTGTCAAGGGCATGTAATAATGTTGGAGTAGGTTTGATTATGAGATGGGTTTGATGTTCTTGGGAATAAATACCTTAGAGAGCAATTTGCAATTAGTTGGACCCAAAGGGGAGAAGAAAGCGAAATGGATGAAATCTTTCAAGGCTAAAAGGTGATATTGGTAATGGAGTTGGCTAAAGATATGGTGTTTGAACTTTGGAAAAATGGTTTAGGACTAAAAAAAGATGAGCTTGGATACAATCTAGATCTTTAGGTTTTGTTTCAAGGATGATTCCTAATACTCAAGGTGGTCTAATGACCTCAAAGCAAAAGGATGATAAGATATTTTACTTGAAGGTAGACTAATGACCTTCAACATAAAATAAGGATGATGATAGATGAAGTTTATAAGGATACCAAAGGTAGCTAATCTTTAAGTATCTTACAAACAAGGATAAGATGAGATCTAGATTGAGTCTTTTTGCACACAAGCTTAGCCCTAAGGTTGATGGATTGGTGGGATAAAATATGAATGGCTTAATAGATAACTTGGATGAGATGTAAGTGGAAAATGATTTTGGGATGAAATGTTTAGAAGATGGAGAGTCCAACAAATCAAAATATTTTCTCTAAGGTCAAGATGAGATGAATGGATGAATGTTTAAGATATGGATGGATAAATAAAATGAAAAATATCAATGAGACAAGGCTAAAAATGTTTTGGGATTTCTAAGTACTTTTCCTTTTTTTGATTTCTTTTTTTTTTTTGGATTTTTCTAAGGTTTTGGATTTTTTGGATTTTCTAAGGTTTTGGATTTTTTTTGGATTTTCTAAGGTTTTGGATTTTTTTAGATTTTCTAAGGATTTGGATTTTTTTGGATTTTCTAAGGTTTTGGATTTTTTTTAGATTTTCTAAGGTTTTGGATTTTTTTTGAATTTTCTAAGGTTTTTGATTTTTTTGGATTTTCTAAGGTTTTGGATTTTTTTTGGATTTTCTAAGGTTTTTGGAAATGAAGATATCTCTTGGCAAACAAATACAAAGCACACAATTCACACAATGGGAAAGTTTGTTTTGATGCAATGTCTTTGTTGTTTTGAAAATTTTGAAACAAGCACAACCTAAGGTGAAGGCAAAGACAATATTTGTTGAATCCCCTAGCTGTGCCTATTCAAAGCGGGTAGCTCCAGGATCTTGGTAGCACCAGCTCCCCCTTATAGTGCACTCGCTTCTCACGCATACCAAGATCTGAGTTTCTCAAAAGGCATGTCCCTCACCAAACCTTAGGATTGTCCCTGCTACCTCAGCTAAGAACTGCATGAATCAGGGCCGCTTCAAAGGTTTCCCTTCTGCATCAACAAATAGAAGGATTTGGGCTACTAAAATAATGGTTCGTAGTGGGGGAACATCCGGGGGACCGGCACCTCACGAGCATCCAACAAGCCACTTAAGGCTCTAACTAACCCTACTAGGAGTTTAATATACACAAAGGTACGCCTCCTTTCGAGCTAGCATTGTATGGTGAGCGCTAATACCAATTAGACTTGGCTTTCGCCTTATCCTCAATTTACATATAGTAGACCAGATGAAAGTACTGCTTGGGGTCGCCAATGAGTTCTCCATATGGATGTGTCTCAAGGGTAGGTCCACGTCCTAAAAAAGAAGAGAATAGAACCGTTTCTCTTACACCCAAGATCCTTTTGAAGGCGAGGGGAGAGGATACTTTGATTCTAACCCTTGGGTAACACAAAATATGCAAGTGCACCAAACACGGAAAACAAATGCTAATGTTCTTTTTAAATCTAAATCCGAATGTTCCTAAGATCAATCAATGGTTCTTTTTAAACCCAAATGAAATGTTTGCTAACTAAACACACAAAGGTTCATTTTAAAGCCCAAAACAAAGTGTGCCTAATTTAACAACACCCTGCAGCAAATTGTTAGTAGTTTTCAGATGATAGTCTTTGACATGTGTTCTTTTATGTTGCAGAGTTTGGCCAACAACCTGCACAGTCAGAAAATTAGTACAGAAAAATAGCGTCAAAACAAAATAGTAAAGCGCCAAAAACTCATAAAATCGCGCCAAAATTAGTAAACTGTAATACATAAAAGTTTACCTGACAGTAGAATATCACGCTACAGAAAACAAAAATCACGCTGAAACTAAATATAGCGCTACAGATATTAAATATAGGGCTAAAAATTTAGAAAATCGTGCCATAATTTAAGAAAATTGCGCCACAGAGAAATAAAATAGTGCCAGTCTAGGGTTTACCCAATTTACCTGTTCACAGAGGTCAAAATATCGGTGGATCTGTGTGCAAACTATGCCAAAACGTCAAAAAAATGGGGTTATTCTCTAAATATGAAAAATCAAACACTTCTATTTGCTTTAGGATGGAGTTTTATATGATCTAAAACCCTAGAATACCAAAAATCTGCAAACCCTAGTCCATAAATGCAGATATAAGTAACATGCAAACCCTTGTATAACGCTAGTGGCCAAAATGTCAAACTCTTGATCAAAATCTACAAGATAGATTTTGGTAGTCATCAATTTTCCATAGTCCATGATGTTGAGTTGGAAATGCTTCTGGATTTGATTGTGTTTTATTGTTTTCCTCAACGTTTCAAATCACACACAGTGATCCATCATCAGGAGAAGATATCAAGAGAAGAGAGAACATAAATGACAATTTGTAGACTCAAGACCACTTAAAAAGAGTGAGAGGGAGATGTGAGGTGGAAACCAAGACCACTTAAGGGGAAGGACAGCTACCTATCAAACTAAGTGAAGTGAGGGACAAAAGAGGAGAGGAGGGCACCTAAGCACACTTAAGACAAAACAAACTAAGAAAAGACTAGTTAGGATAAGAGGAAGACAAAAATAAAAGAAAATTAAAAAAATAGAAATAAAAAGAACAAGGTCAAAAAATAGAAGGGAGCAAAAATAGAAGAGAGACAACTATAATTCAAGTAACCTAATCAACAAAAAGAAAAGGAGAATGAAGAACAAAAGGGGGGGGGGGTTGGATCAATCTAAATGCAACCAAAGTCACAAAGTATAAAGAAGGTTAAAAGGATGACACAAATGAGAATTAACAACGAGATGAGTTGAAGACAAGGACCGATTTAATCAACAAGAGAAATAAAGAACAATCTAAGGATGAAAGAAACAAATTATATATATATATATATACATACATACATATATATATATACATACATACATATATGTATATATATACATATATATGTTGGCAAGAGACACTATATGGATTCATGGTTGTTGTCATTGATGGCAACAAAGGTCATCCCACATATCCGCAAGTCATGGTGTGTCTCTACCGGAAGTCAGAATAAAGATTGTTGTGGTCCGGTGAACAAGAACAGAGCATGTGGCAAGGTCTGACAGATTGGTCCGGATCTCTCAGAGGAAGTGTCTTGGTGCAGTGCGGATTTGGGGAAGTCAAGAGGACTACCTTGAGTGGTATATTCCAAGGATTTAGCCTCCGGTGATGGACAAGGAAAAAGATATGAATAGTTGAGTACCGGATTCCTGAGAGACAGTGAAAACAGAGGAAGAACTGACTGACAGAGTATCAGACTACTTTCTGGATGTGTTACTGTTGATGATAAAGGTTGTGAAGGCATGAATCATGTTTGGCCGACATGATTAATGATATCTACAAGTATATGCTTGATCCGCATTACTTGGTGAGCAAGGATTCAGCCGACAGAACAGAGTTTGTAAGAAACTAGACTGTTCCGGATGCCGACTAGAAAGGTGATGAAATTACTTGTGCGGATATATATAGAGGATGGATTTAGTTGTGAAGCGTGTGACGATGTTAAGATATATGCGAAGAAGAACAGAACAGAGCAGAAGTACCAAGACAGATCCGGTATGTGAAAGGATAGCAGAATAAAGAACAGAGAAAAGATGAAGTGCAGCAGATCAGTGTACTGAGCCTAACCGGAACTGAACTCCAGCATATGCAGATGCTTCCAATCAGTTCAAGACTGTGATTCTTATCACTTTGTAGACAGTGTGTCTTCTTGTAGGCAGTGGGCCTCTTGTGAGCAGTGTGCTTGGGCAGTGAGCCCTAATTGGCAAGTGCCATTTTGTAATTTCCTATTCTTCTAACAGAGAATAATTTTGGGTTAATCACCCCGTGGTTTTCTCCCTTAACAGGGTTTCCACGTCAAAAATACTGTGTCATGTGTTTCTTACTTTATGGTAATGTTTTGTGTTTGATTCAATGCTGCATTAATTAATAAGAAAGTTCAAAAAGGGAACTAATTAGGATAACTGATTCACCCCCCCCCTCTCAGTTATCAACAATTGGTATCAGAGCCAGGTTCCTCCTAATAGAGCCTAACAGCTTGAGGAAGATCTGGGAGTTCAAATGGATGCATATGGTTTAAGGGAGCAACTCAAGACTGCCCTTGAGGATCTTGAACAGTCAAATTCTGAAGTCAATGAATTAAAGGAAAGACTCAAACATGCTGATGAATTCATGAGAGAATTAAAAGACAAATTAAGTCTCTCTATGAAAAAGAGAAAGGAGCTGCTCCAACAGTTGGCAAGACAAAGTGAAGAAAGCAATACAAATGAAGAATTGACTGAGCAAACCAAGTTATGTGAAAAGTTATCAAAAGAAGTCATTATGTTAAGACATGAAATGGAATCAGGAACTATAAAGTTTACTCAAGAGATTGAAGAAAAAAGAAAGGCTGAAGACAATCTAAAACAATCTCTTAAAGAAAAATCAGAAGAATGCCACCAGATGGACAGGATTGTCAGACATCTTAAATCTGATCTTGAAGATGCCAAAGATAATGAAGAAAAACTTGAGGATCAAATTGCCTCTCTCAAAAGAGACCTTCAAACAACAAATGAATATAAAGAGAAATTCAAGATAAGTTCTGCTCAACTTGAAGTTCTTCTTGGAAGTCAAAAAGGGACAGATGACAAGTATGGTTTGGGATATGAGAAAGGAGAAAGCTCCGGATCCGGTCAAAAGAATTTTGCATCAGAAAATCCAAGAAACAGGCCTAGAAGACCTCCGGTAAGACAGCCCAATGCTCAAAGATATTCATCTTTTAATGGATACTGCCACAGCTGCAACCACTTTGGTCACAAAGCTAATCAGTGCAGGAAGAGAATGAATCAGATTAATTCATCCTTCTCCGGACAGTGCTTCAACTGCAAAAGGTATGGACACAAATCCCATGAATGCAGAAATATGCAAGTAAACAAATCATTCAAAGGTAGATGCTTTACATGCAATAGAGTAGGTCATATGGCTAATCAATGCAGATCAAGAGGATATCAGTCAATTATGCAAAGAAATGTTATTTGCCAAATCTGTAATAGGTCCGGTCATAATGCTAAAGTCTGCAGAAGCAAGAATCAGGACAAAAGAGGTCCGGTGTATAATCAGAATCAAGACAAGGGTAAACAAAAGATGAATGCGGATGAAGTTAGGAATCAGATGAGCAAGATTTGGGTGAAGAAAAGTTCAGAGAATGTAGAGGTTGGATCCGCACCAGACTCTGGTGCTGATATTTCTTCCGGAAATTAAAAAGTTAGCTCTGGCTCAGGGGGAGACTCAAAGAAAATCCTGTTCCCCCAGCCAATCAAGTGGTGCCTGATGTGGCACAAGATGCGGAGTAAAAGGTTTAAAGATATAAGTCTTGAGACGATCCAAATAAGATTTCAGAGGTCCGCATGGAGTTATGAAGAAGCTGTGATCGATCAAGTAAGACCTGTTCCGGGAGATGCTCCGGTATGACAGAGGATTACAAAAGGGTCCAGAGAGATCCAGAAGTGCACTATCTTACTCTGCGGATTGGACAGAGTGTTTGGGATGTTCTTGTAATGTGTCACCTTGATTTATTCATGATTGAAAGATCCGGATGATGTTCACAGATCAGGACTGATCCGGGATACTCCAAGCTATCCGGACAAGGCAAACCAGAATAATATAGGTGAAGCATTTATTGCAAACAGATATTAGGGTTTGCGGAGCAATATAAGGGATTTCTCAAAAATCATTTGCTCATTCTGCACTCAAGAAGAAGCGAAAAGTGGAGCTCTGCAACAAGATTCATCAAGCACACCAAAGATCTCTTGCCGAAGTCATTGCATAAAGAAATCAATCCCACCACTCTGTGCAAACCGAAGGCGCATAAGGTATTCTCCGTTTGTCATTATCTCACTGCAAATCTTTGAAGAATGGCTACTCCAAATATAGTTAAGATCTCTGATAGACCTCGCCCCACATTCAAGAAACATCCTTACAAATCATTGGAGGTAGATCCACTAGGAGCCTTCTCTAGTGTTCCTCATGGTGTATTGCATACGGAAGATATTAGGGTTTACATCCATGCGAATCTTGAAGACTTTGGAGAATCAAAGCTGATGGATATCTATCACAAACAATTGATAGATGACTCCTTTGAGATCAAACCTCAGTACAAAGCCATCCGGGACAAACACTTTGCACAGTGCATTCATTTCCCCTGTTTTGAAGAAGATGAATGGGTCCAGTATGTACTAAGTAGAGTACATGACAACTTCCTATGGTTGAACCAGCCCTTCAAGATCACCAAAGATGCAATTAGGGCTGTAACCGGTCTGCACTCATCCGGTGGATTACCTGTTCTCAAGTCTGTCAAAAATCAGACAGTTAGTGATGCAACCGGATCCAAGTTTGACAAGAGAGCTATGACAGTTGATGACATCACTGAACCGGATGTCAAATTTGCAACTATGATAATTGGTTACAAAATCTATCATTCCAGTAGGGAAAATTCAGTACCGGGAACTGCAATCTACACAGCTTATCAAATGTTAAAGGAGAATGCAGACTATGACTTGTGTGAGCTTCTTGTGAACCAACTCTTTGAAAATCTGCAGAAGATCAAGAAGGACAAGAAAAACTCCTTCAAGTATGGCAATCTGATCCTTTGTCTCTTCTTTTACTACATGAATGAGCTTCCCGGATCCAGTGGATGGATATGGCAGAATGACAGACCGGTTGCCATCCAAATCAGAGACTATTTGCATGGACTTGGGGATGCTAAAGCAAGAAATACAGCTCTATGGGGTTACTTCAAGAACTTCCAAAGCATGATGCATGCAAGAGAAAGAATACCCCAATCCCTTGTTGAAAAGTACAAAGACACAGTATGCTTCATGGTAGAAACAGATCAGTGTTTAATGGAGGCAGTGGAGCCAAGGACTGTTTGGATCATGCCCATGGGGTATGAAGTGGATGAACAAATAGTAGAGCTGCATGTTCAACACATGCTAAGCCAGCCCAAAGATCCTAAGGCAGAAAGGTTTGGAACCTTTGAGGAACTGAGTGTAAAGATACATGTAGAACTCAGGGAACCGGAGATAAAGAGGAAGGTAAGAAAAGAAGTTGAGCATATTGCTCAAGGCCTAGGCATCTCAAAAGAGGCACTTGATGCCAGCCGGGAAAAGAGGAGGAAGGCTGAGGAAGAAGAGAAAAGTAAAGAAAGTGTTCCGGTTGAAACTCCCACCCGGACCAGATCATCAAAAAGATCTGCACCTCCCACAACCAAAAGTTCAAAACCGGAAGTCCAGGCATCCGGTAAAAGATCCAAGACAAAAGCCACAAGGGCTTATGAAAGCCAAAAGGATGAAGAGGAAACAGAGTCAGATGAGGGAGTAAAAGAAATAAAGAAGCAGAAGAAGAAAGGATCCGGTAAACCCTCCACAAGCCAAGACAAGGATGAAATGGCAGAGGTATCTGTTGAAAAGCCCACTCTGTCTCTAGAGAGTGTAATCAAGTCGGTCATGGTGGATGGAAACCTTCAACCAATGACTGAATTTTATAATGACTACAGTGAGGCTGACCAAAAGATTCTGCAGGAAGCCACAGTCAAATATCTGAACATATACAATAAGGCTTTCATTGAGATCATATCTCTTATTCCTAAAAGCCTATAAAAGGAATTAGAAATAAGAAAGAATAATGCTCATGCAAAAGATCTTGAGATCCGGGAGCAGATAGCTATTCAGCTATATCCTCAAATTGATCCCAAGACAATGAACATAATCTTCAAAGACTGCAAAGATGAGTTCAGAAGTAAAGCCAGGATGAATCAACTCATGCTTGGTGAGACTGACAAAGTGGCTCAAGAGACAGAAGAAATCCTCCGGAAGGCCTTCAAAAGGTTCAATCTTCCTGTTGTAGAGGACTTAGGTGCAGAAACAACTGCGGATTTGGAATCATCTGTTCCGGAAGAAGTGGGCCCTGAACAGACAAACATCTCTCCTCCGGTTTCCCCTACAGTCTCCGGATCCAAAGAAGAAGAGAAATTACAGGAGAAGGAAGCAGGGGTGAAAGATAAAGAGGTTGACAGTCCCAAGACTGCAGAAGAAAAGAAACATCTGTCTCCGGCAAGAGACACTGCACAAACTGTTCAACAATTTTTGAGCAAAGCCACTATAGAAATTGATGAACCGGACCTGCTAAAAGGACCATTAGATTTTGAC